>CM056574.1:54152500-59152500 GCA_029721435.1 Gymnothorax reevesii
GTGAGAATTCAATATCTACGATCACTTATTTTTTCAAAAGAGGTCAAATTTACTTCTTGCCATATAGTTCATTCATGAAATGCATGCCAGTATAGGAACATTTCAAAATATTATGAAAATACTGCTCCAGTAGGATTCATTTCAATTCACAATGAGAGTTCGATTTTCAATAAACCAAGGGAAACCACTCTAAATGAAGTGGAACCAGGAAATGTTTACCTTCGTGATCGCACACTGCCTGCACGTTTATGCTGTGAAATCCTTTCCTGTTTACATATTCAGGTTCATCCTGAGGTGGGGCTTGTATACGAATGTGGGTGCCATCTATACACCCAATTGCTTTGCGAAAACCACCCAGCTTGAAAAATCCGTCCTCTATTTGACGCACTCACTGATTGTCAGTTGGCCATAAAATGAAATCGTTTCGTCGTCTAACCAATGCATCCGTCACCTCCCTGACGATTCTAGACACCGTGCTCTTGTCCAAACCTACAGTGTCTCCCACAATCTGCAAAAAACTCTCACAAGCATAAAAGCGTAGGGCAACCAAAACTTGCTGCTCCACAGTCAGTGCGTGCCCTTGGCCAGTCGGACGCTGCAGGTCACCTTGCAGTAGATTACACAGGCAGGCAATCAAAGCTCACCCTTACCGGTAGCGGATGAGTAGCTCTTCATCAGAATACTGATTAATGGTAAACTGAAGCCCACGATAAGCTCTATCTTTCCTTCCATTAACTGGCATAATGAAAGCAGCATTAGCTAGGAACGCCAAACCACACTGTTAAATATTTAGTGGCGGTCCCTAGGTGTGTTCACTTAAGCGTCAGGTTAACACTCGGTTAAAGTTAACCGAGTTTTGAACAACAAGATAATCGCGCCGTTAAAGTTAATGGTCGGTTAACTCTACTTAACCAGTGGTTAAAAAATAGCCGAGTTTTGAACAACTGGGCCCTGATTGGCTGTACTTGGGGGCGGTGTTTACGTAGCCTGAGGGGCTGAGCAGCCTGGAAGTCAACGGCTGAAGACAACTTCACCCAGCAGCGATCTCAGAGGGCGGACTCAGATCAAAAATGGAGGACTCAGATCTAAGAAGGCGGACTCAGATCTAAGAGGGCGGACTCCGATCTAAAATGGCGGACTGATGATATGGCAGTCTGAGAACCACATGTGCTTGAGAGTGGAGGAATGAGAGGGAGAACAAAGAGCTGGATGGCACAGGCGGGTGAATTAGGCCAGTTAGGCCAGAGGCTGTGTTTCCCACTCAGTAAGCAGAGTGTGGTGTACAGAAACTAGCTGAAGAGAGTGAGAGAGAGAGGATGAGAGGGAGGAAGAGCAGAAAAGAAGGTGCAGGCAAAGTCTAATAGCATTGAGTAGCAAGCCGCAGCGGGCTGAACAATTAGTCAGACGAGCCAAAATGTCCCAATTCAGTTCAAACTCTCAACAATTCTAATTACAAAGAGCAAAACAACAATGTAAAACAAACGATCCGCAGTTTTAAATGAACTCACTCAAAGATCGAATATTTAACAGCTCAGCAATGCAGCAATATAGAATAAATATCCGCGAATTCCAGACAAATTCTCTTACATACTGAAGTTTTCAACCAGTACAACAGTAAGATCCAGTATTTTAAAAGATCCAGAACATTAAAAACAGCGAGCAAAGAAAAACACAGCTCAATGTATACAGTAATAATTACAGTCAAACATCAACGATTAGCATTGAATTGCGGGCGGCCCCTTTGTTTCCAGAGCACTCGTCAGCAGACAGGAAACAGTATCTGCTTTTCCAGGCGCAGTGATGCACGAGAGAATGCAGAAAGTTCGTTGACTTGTTAATCGGGAAAAATAGCAAAAAAGGAAACTGCTCGCCTTCTCGTTTCTTCTAAAGGTTAAAGACGTTGATACAAAAGAAATTCCACTGTCGTCTCGCAGTGTGAATTCTTTTAACTGGTTTTTGAATAGATAGGCCTATAGGCAATTTAAGAAATTACAGAGCAGAACGTAGTTAATCTTTAACTCTACCGTAGCCAGCTGGAGAGATCCGAAAAACTTTGTTCTTTGTTCTATTCCAAGAAAACTTTTCAGTCAGATAGAGGTGCACCCCTGATTCTCTATTAACCCCACCGTGGCAGAAGTCCAGAGAGAGAGAAAAATGGGTTGTGTGACTTTTAAAGGGGTTTGACATCATTAGTTTTATTGCATTCGAGATAATGCTTTTGGCATTCTGGGAAATTTAGTTAAAATGGCAGTTCTTTGTGGTTTGCAACCATTTTGGCAGGCCTTGGCCCTACAGTGATGTGGGGATTTTATCAGTGAATTATAATATGCATGGAAAATCACAAAACAGGTCTAGTGCCACCTGAGAAGGCACCAACAGCATGACCACGCTTTTCGTTCCATGCGCATCATTCCAAATTCTGACACGTGTTAGAGCACAGCCATTAGTAGTTTTATTAGGCTATCCTTCATCGGGAACATGGCAGATAACCTGGTGGCAAAGCTCAACATTACATCCCCGATTTGGACACATTTTGGCTTTGAACCAAACAAAAGAGGGCTTCTGGCAAATTTGGATGAGCCAGTTTGTAGACTTTGCCACAAAAAGGTTCCGGTGTCATGCTCAAACACTTCCAACCTGAGGTCATATCTGCGTGTCCATAATTCGGTAACGTTTGCGGTCCTAGGATCCAGCACTGAATATCGAAGTGAGAAACGACAGCTGGAGGTGAGGAGGCATTTGCTAAAGGGACAAAATTCCAACGGGACACCCATCGGTGGCGGACCCTAACGGAGAGTGTGACCTGCTTGCTGGTGGAGGAAATGTTACCTTTAATATTGTCGAGAAGCCAGCCTTTAAAGCAATGCTCCAGGCCTTCGACAAACAGTATTTCCCCCCGGACAGAAGGTACTTCAAACAAGGCAGTCCCGCAGAAGTATTTAAAAATGAAGGATGGTTTGACCCATGAATTAAAAGACGTTGATCATTTTTCTGTCACAACGGATTTATGATCCAGTGTTAATATGATGCCATATATGAGCCTGACCATATCAAACAATCAATGAATCAAACAGTTTATTTGTCCCCAAAGGGCAATTTAAAAGGCACGAGGAGCAGCATCCCGAGACAAACAGAACAAAACTATAAATACATAAAATGCTACAATTAAAATATCTAGCCACAGTCAAATTAAAGTGCTTCTGTGCATACTATAAAGTGTAAGTGATATGTGCATTTAGTCAGTAGCAGGGAGGATGGGGGGGGGGGGGGGATATCTGGCGATATCATACATACTATTGCCTTTCTGGAACATTGAAATTAAGTATGTTTTTAAAAAAACAATTAATATTCAATGTAAAGACCCTATAGTTATCAAATCAAAACAGGCTCGTCTGAGAAGAAGTATACCCAATCTCCTAGTTTACTGATATTGGGTCATTTCATGTCATACTGTACAGTCTAAAGGAAGAGTTGTACATCTCCAGTTTTTTTAAGATGTTAGACCCAAGACCCATGTCTTTAAGCACTCAAAATATGACATTGATCACTTCTGTCCCTTTTGAGATATATACCCACTACAGGGTGTTTCAAAAAAAGTATACCCAAATAAAATCATCATTTTTTAAGTATAATTTGTCATTGGAAAGAGCTGATTGAGCTCTTTCCAATGATGCCTAGAACATGCATTCATTTCCACGGGTGAATGAGCAGCAATGGATCATTTGAAGGGCACCCAGATCCTTACTGTACCAAATGTTGTGTTCTTCATTACGAAGAATTGGGAAGAGAAATCAAACAAAAAGATTGATGAAGTTTACTCATTTATTCAGTGAAATGTTCCCCAGAGTAAATTCATGACCCTGGGCCCTCAACATTTTTTTTTAAACAACCGGTATAGGGCATCATTACTGTCATTTTCATTTAGCCAAGTCTCAGTAAAAGCTGGAATTGATGCCGTCCGATATTCATACATATGATTGACGTTGGCCTGCAGTTCGTCATTCTTATTGCGGAGTAAACGTACGTTTGCTAGAATAACTGAGGGGAGTGCGCGGTGTTTCACTTTTCCCCGCTTCAATCTAGCTCTGATTCCTGCCTTTTTCTTCCCCCTCCGCGTTACCGTCTTATTGTGATGTGTCGTGTCTGAACGTCCAGGCGTGTGCTTACGTTTTATCGCCTCTGGTAGCTTCTCTGTGAAAACAACTTGGTTGGACTGCAGTCTTAGCTGCAGAAGCAGGTCCCTGGAATATGTAGACCGCTGTACATCTGGAAGACTGAATCCACTTGATATGCAGAGAAAGTAGTCCGTAAAATGCGGCAAGAGCACTATGATCCACACGTGTAATCCAAGTGTAGTCCATCATCAGTTTCCGTCGGAGCTATTAATCACTAGCACTAACCTTGTTAGCATCCGTGCTTCCAACCGCATCAGAGCTAGTATTAGCTAGCATCAGCGTTATTAGCTTTCATGCTTCCGACAGCACACGACAATTCCACACAGTCACTTGCACTGGTGCACGTTGCCCAGATAAAAGAGACAAAATGTTGTAGATGGTACACATGAATAGTCCCAACAAACAACATAAAAACACACAACGAGTAAAAACAGCTGCTTCGCTATGCCACCGGTCACCACACGAGTAGTGATCCGGGAGTGCTGCCAACCATACATTACTAGGGCTCCAAGTGGGAAGTAAAGACACAATGTTTGGAGACAAAGTTCTTGACAGAGACTCACACCAGCGATAACCTGGCCGAAGCCCTGCAATCTTCCATAAGAGAATGGTCCCTGGATGAAAAGAGGTTGGCTTGCATCACCACAGATAATGGAGCAAACATTGGGGCTGCGATGAGGAAATTGGGATGGGGATGGCTACCATGCCTCGGCCACAATCTTCATTAAAGCTGCAGTTGGTAACTACTTGCGTGGATACAGAGATCAGAAGGTATTTGCAGGAGGAAACTCTGGATTCCCATGCAGACCCACTGGTCTGATGGTGGAACAATCATACATGCTACCCTTTACTCTCAAAAGTTGCCCAAAAATACCTGACCATTTGTGCAACAAGCATTCGCTCGGAGTGAGTATTATATGAGATCAGATACATACACTTTATTGAACCCTGTGGCGTAATTTGTCCTCTGCATTTGACCCATCCTATAGTTAGGAGCAGCGGGCAGCCACAGAGCAGCGCCCGGGGACCAACAGCAGTTCTAAGGCCAGTTCCTTGGTCAGGGGTATTGGTTGGAGTGTTCCTATGATGCATGTTTTTGTGAGTGGGGGAAACCGGAGTACCCAGAGAAAACCCATGCGAACACGGGGAGAACATGCAAAATATGCCGCAGGTAATGTGGTTACTCCTTTCAGGGCTTCCCTCAAACGAGACAAATTTAACATGCTGGTTTTTCTAGCAACAAATATGAGGGCTGAGAATCTTGAGTCGTATAGGCATTATTTCACTGAGCGTCTATGTTTATTTATTTAGGCTATTTATTTAAATACTATTTATAGCCCATTGGGCAATAGTTTTTCTCTTAATTTTTTTCTGTTTTCCCAGCACTTTAACTTTGAACAGAACCTTTTAATTTGTCATTTGAAGAGGACTTGAAAAGTAACGGTTCTGTAAGGCCACACTTAAAGTCGCTTCTCAAATCATACCCCACAGCCAGATTTAGGCCTACGTGTGGTAGGCCTATGTTATGGAAAGTGTTCTTTCTCTGTCTGAATGTAAAACAAAAAACTAAGCTTGTTATTTAATGTGTGAATTAAGAATGTTGCATAATTTGGCCGACAATACAGCGCCCTATAGCCTACCTCACAGGATGCATTAAACAAGGCGTATTTCCACTGTTATAATTGAAATGGTAATAATGTTGAAAACATGCCCAAAATGTTTATCATGTCTAAATCAAAAGTGCTTTATATTTTGAGTAGCCGTGATTTGAAATGTAATGGAAACTGTTTTATTGTGGCTACACATTCTTTTATGTTGCTTCTCAGAAATCATCATGTTTAAAGGATCCATTATCTGGTATTTACACCCGTTAAAAATAAGTAATTTGGGTCTAAAACATAATGTTTTCTGGTAACTTGCAAAAATTATGCAACATTTATATTTATTTTGTCCTTTTTATCAAGCCAATCTTGCTCTTGCAAGAAAATTTCAAGATTTTGACTCGGCCGGAAGATAGAGGCATACGGAGGGCGTGGTGCAAGGGAAGAGGGTGGGAGGAGGGGCTTGAAAGCACAACCATACCAACGCCTGCATAGTAACACAATGTGTGACCTCACCATGTCTGAATCTATCGACCATTCGGGGTGCCTTTGATGCGCTCCTGCCGTGTGAGTGCAATGCACTGAGCCCTGCGTGAGATGTACTAGCAAAATAGCCTAAAAACAGGGGGAATATAAATGTCACATGAAAGCTAACATTAGAACATATAAGTTCCATGATCATATAATCAAGAGTAACACGCTGCATTTGGCCACATAAAAAGACAATAATATACAGCCATCCAACAACAAATTAACAGAATGTGCAAGGTTAATGCTGGCCTAAATTAACCCTCTATTAACCAAACCCATTTCCAATTGATTAAAAATAATTTCCCTAGGCAAATATACTGAGTACAAATGAAAACGCACCACTTGAAAAAAGTCAATATTTAAGTTCAAATGAACTTCAATGTAATTTTTATACAATAACAACACTACAGTGACATCACCCGACATGCCAGGTGCAAGAAATGCGAGAATTTCAAGTTAACTGTAACGGTAGGCAATTTTTTGCAAAAACGCAACATCTTGCACGCACACCTCGGGAAAAATGAATTTCACTCTGAATTTGTGCACACATTGCCTTTAAAAGCATGTGAATCCAAATAAAATTTCACTTCTTCACTGACACTTGTGAAACGTCAACACTATGCCGCGACTTACAGCCCCTGAATGGGAACGTGCCATAGGCATGCTTCAAATTGGCGCCAGCACCAGGGAAATTGCCACACGACTACACTGCGCACACACAACGATTGTAAGACTCCGTCAAAGGTTTCTGCAAACGGGGAGCACTCGGGACCGTCCTCGATCGGGTCAACAACGTGTGACAACGGCACGTCAGGACAGTCAGATCGTACGGGATCATGTCCGTGACCGAACACTACCAGCGACAAGAACGGCTGTTCAAGTCCGAGGACGACGTGGATTCATTCACCCCAACACCGTACGGAACCGTCTGCGAGCTGCAGGCCTGCGTGCACAAAGTCCTTATTTCGGCCCCATATTGACAGATCGTCACCGAAACCAGTGTCTACAGTGGGCAAACAGGCACCAGAATTGGCGACTACAACAATGGCACGGTGTCATCTTTTCTGACGAGTCACAATTTCACTTAAGGAACGCAGATGGCCGTATACGTGTTTGGCGGAGATGTGGTGGACGTTATAACGCCGATTGTGTCGTTCAAACGGACCGTTGGGGTGGTGGCAGCGTTATGGTGTGGAGTGGAATAAGCTACCGTCACAGAACCCCTCTCCATATCTGCAGAGGAAGGGTGAACGGCGTCTACTACCGGGACCAGGTGCTGCAGAACCATGTTGTGCCATTCTTCAACCAACACCATGATGTCCACACGTTCCAACAAGACAACGCTAGGGCACACACTGCAAGGGTGTCCATGCAGTTCCTTGCACAGCAGAACATCCCCGTGCTTCAGTGGCCAGCTCTGTTCCTCGACCTCTCCCCTATCGAGCACTTATGGGATGAAATTGGACGACGTCTTTCACGTCGACGCCAGATGGACAACATCCGAGAACTTGAGGTTGCCCTTGTTCAGGATTGGAATGCTATCCCTCAGAACACTATCCAGAGACTGATCAACTCCATGCGACGACGATGCACCGCATGTGTCAATGCAAATGGCGGTCAAACCCGTTATTGACTTTCCTGTTTGACCCCTACACCAGTTAAACCTCTCTCGCGCATTAACATTATCGTGAATGAAATTGAATGATGTTTACATGTCTTCTTAAATCATTCATCATCTCAAATGCATCATACGTATATACTTCACAAATCAATCCGTGGAGCTATTCTAGATTTCGTGAGTGGTGCTTTTTCATTTGTACTCAGTATATGTTGATTATGGGCCAATATTTGGAAAAATAGTTTAAAAAAAAAAAAGAAATTTAATCAAAAAAATAATTTAAATAAAATATATATATTTTTTTTTTTATTTTAAAACTTTAACTTGACAGACCATTGAAGTTATTCTCAAATGTTTATTTGGGAATAAGAAACAAAACCAGCAGGGTGTCCAGGCTGTTAACCCTTTCACTTTATCTTGCAGATATGCTACGGTGGTTAATAGAGGGTTAACTGAGCTAGCTAACATTAGCTTTTTGCTAGCGGAAATTTAGCGTATGTTTGAAGCGTTATTTCGTCTGTTTACTGACATCATAACATAGCATTTTTGACGTCTATAGATTCCTTAGGTTATCTAGTTTCATGTGATGTGTGTATCTTCACTGTAGCTGAAAGTGAGCCCGCTACAGCTATGGAATTACAGCATGTCAGGTGAGCCACACTCCATCCAATAGCTTACGGTAATGTAATGATAACAGTGAAGTTGGAGAACAAAGTTATCAGTTAATGCAAAAGTTGACATTTACAGACAATATTACAGTGATGGGTTTCGTACTGTTGGAAGAATACCTTTCTGGAGGCACAGGTTTTTAGCTAAGCCAGCTTTCTACTGGCCTAAGTTGGAGAAAGAGTCAGACATGAAATGAGCACGCAGGAATAGGTTTGTGGCAGGGGCTGCAGGAACATTATCAGCGAAAGTAAATGCAATCCAATTGTTCCTCTGCGATTCATTGCTCGATGGAATGTTAAAGTTTCTATGTGGATTCTGGCAGTCAACTACAGAGCATTTGTGTGCACCAGAACCTTTAGCTCTCGTCTCTGATATTTGTCTTGGGCGTGTTTGCTGAAAACAGCGGGTGTGGTTTGCTACTCCCCAGCCACACCTCGACTCCTCCTCCTCTGCGCTGTACACGTCATCAGGGTGCCCAAACTGAAATCTCCCATTTTCATGCCTTCAGAGTAGAAAGCCTCCAGATGAGGAAAAAAGGGTGGACGGAAGCTGCTTTGACTCCAAAACATCTCAGATTTTGTCAGAGTGAAGGATGACTAATGTATACATGCAGTAACTGGGAAAAATGTGCTTTCCTGGTGATGGATCCTTTAAAGTGTTCTATTTGCCCTATGTAAAATAAGCTTATTCCTTTGTTAAACGAACATGTTACACATTTTATTTAGCGGTTTAGGGAATGTAGGCTACTGTGCTTCCTTGAGATATAGGTTAGGTTATGATCAGAGGAATCGTCATGTGAAATCGTATTGAAGAAATAAAGATCATGTGGGTCATCCGCAATTCATTTGTTGAAGTCGTTTTCTAATGATGAACCAGGCAAATTAATGATACAGAAAAAGTAAAAAACATGCAAGCATAGGGGTATTGTAACCTGTGTGAAATGTGCGTTCCATCACCATCACATCAAAGTTCACCTTATATACTGGAACAACTGACCATCAGAGGTCATTTTGCATAATAATACTGCCTCAAACCAGTATTGATTGATTTGAATTGTCATATTTGGTATCATCCAAAAGAGCATGCAATACTCCAACTATCACCATCTTCCACCCAAAGATCATGATGGAATAGAGTAATCATGGGTGTAAAATGGGCTTTTGGTAACCCCCAATATTTGAACAGCACTGTGAATTTGGCTTGAGCTGTGACATCACTCATGGGATCAATTGTGACACATAGGCTATCATATGTGCAATTTACATTGCACGTAAGACGTCAAAATCCACAAAAAATGTCAGAATTTTTTCAATCCCTGCTTGACATGGATATTAAATATACAAAGCTAAATTTTGAGCAGTTAGCGAGGCCAAATCCAGACAATTGTGAAGCAAAATAGCTGCCCACCAGTTCTACCGTCAGAGTTAAGGATTTGAATAAAGTACTCTGAGAATCGTCCAATGTACAGAAAACTTCAGATATATGTTGATAATTATATTAACTACTGCTTTATTTTTGTTTATGTTTTCAGGACTGTGTAGTTTTCATGAGGTAAATTCAAGGCAAACTTTTACGAGCAGAGCTTTGTCAAGGAAAGTTTTACACTTCTGCTCGTTGCACAGAAAAAATGAGAAAAATAAGATATTACCGGGACGTGTGCTCAGCGTTATCAACAATAAAATTTTATTATTTTTTAAAATTTGGCATCTCCAATCCCACCTGAATCTGGATTCTGAATTACCAAACTATGTACACAAACTTGCTCATATGCGACCCATGTAGCCATTGCGGAAGAGCGAAGACCTCCTCCGAAGCACGTGCCTGTCAGCTGCTACTTCTTTTTACGCTCATAGCTCGAAACTTCACAAGCTCAGAATGAGGGCAGAGGATACCCGAACGTGCAAGCTTAGAATTCGACTGATGTGCACCCGGCTGGCCAACTGCAGGCGCTTGAGCAACGAGCAAATCTACACTGCCCGGCCAAAAAAAAAGTCACCATTTGGAAATTAACGAACAAATTCTATAATTGGATCATTATTGTGGTTATTAATATGTTTCAGCTGGCAATAATCATTTTACCCAGACTGATGAAGCGCGTCGCTACTCATTTCTTAAAAAATCATGTTGGAAGACACATCCCCTGATGGTGGAAAAGATGTTACAATATTTCAGAACGGGCAAATTATTGGCCAATATTTAGCAAAGAAAACCATGAATGACAAAAACAAGTATGAGGAATCATTTTCACAAACAAATTTGCCACCACAAAATCCTGACCTTAAACACATTAAAAGTTATTGGGATGTGCTCAAGAAAGACCACAGTGGTTCAACCATTATGTCGAGAAGACAAAATCTCGGCCAAAAATTATGGCATTCCTGATCTAAAATAAATGTTCTGGCATTGCATATAGATGTTAAAACAATGACAAGAAGAATATGCACTGTAATCAAAGCTACAGGGGTTCCAACTAAATATTTCAGTGTACGACTTTTTTTTTGGCCGGGCAGTGTATTATCCTCTATTCCAAAAACGGCAGTCCCTCCCGATTAATTTTCCTGCAGTGCAAAGCCAATTATGCACGGCTCTAAAAAGGCTTCAGACCACTGCCACCACCAAGGCTCAAATCCAGGCCGTGGTGCTCACTACTGCTCTGCAGTGTGGCGCTTTTACCGGATGAGCTAACCCAGTAGCCAAACAATAATGACGAGCATAAATATAATCCACTAGAAATATAAAACAAAACAAGACTGACAAACTACAACAGGCAGATGATGGTAGACGGTCTCGACCTCCTTACCATTTGTCCCTGTTTCCCACGAATTACTTCATCATAAATGGGCTACTTTCATTGCGACTTTTTCAGGATGTTTGCGAGTTGATCAAGTGATCCAATTGCCTCTTTTATTCTCTTCCACTGAGAGTCCAGAAAGTGTTTTATTCATCATCTCCCTATGAACTCTCTGTAGAGGTAGAATCTGCCCATTTTGGATTTCTCAATAAATGTCTACTCTGAAGAAATATTTTCTAGCATCAATATCATGATATGAACGCTCAGCCATGCCATTCAGGCTATGCAAGAGTCAAAAACAATTTGCGTCACCATTCAATTGTTAAAAAAAAATTAACTTTTCAATACATTTTCACCAAAAAATTATGGAGAAGTAATATATTAGGACCCCTTTAATATGAAAGTGTATAATCATCACTGTACACTACTACACTTTTTCACAGCACTGTACTTTCAGTGTTCAGGTTTCAACTTCATTTACAGCATTACAGCATGTGTGCCGAATTTATCTTTGACGGTTTTAGACTGAACATGGCTAGGCCATCTAAGTCTCGTTTGTCAATGAGTCAATGACATACAACCAGGATGTGTGAAGCCATTAATTGGTATAACTGTAATTCAGAAGTAATTTAAAGTTTCGCTAGTCATGAGAACAGATGCATGAAACCTTTTCACTAAAAACAGCTATCACAAATATTTTGCTCTTCTGCCAGACATGGATGTTTAACACCACAAATGCTGTGGTATTTACGCACGCACTAAGTATTGTTGAGTCAGCCATTATAGGCACAGTAGTCTGAAATTATGGAGATTCTGGTCTGGGTGAGGCTTCCTGTCATTAACATTTTGGCATGTTAAAATATTGAAATACATACTGCATATAAAATTATGTGTAGCAAGTTCGTGAAAATAAAATGGAATAATAGAACTACTTTAATGACTCATTGTTTTAAAATGACAATTTATCAGAAAAAAACATTAATCAAGCATAGCTTTTTGTTTACTCATTGAAATTTGTACACCTTAAACTACTGGTAATTCATGAACAAATTATACCATGCATAAAGAAAGAGTCACTGACACAATATATGTAAAAAACATATTAATCTACGTCATCTTTTATTATTTAAAAGATTTAAAATAATGATATGATATTTAAAATTTTCCAGTACCTGTGCAATTTACAATTTTTAAGGAGTTGTTTGAAAATTTTATTTTGCTTGGTTCACAAGAAGCCTTCAGAACTGAAATATATGAACAGCACTTCAGCCAAGCCCTCATTGTAATTTTGAAACCTGATGCATCTGAGCATTACAACTGAACTACATTAGTGGAAATGTCCCAGAGAAAAATCATTGTACCTATTAACCATGCAAGTCAGAGAAATTAGTATTAATAAAAGTAATAGGGTATTCCAAAACACAATCAGGATAGAAACTTGAGATCTTCAGTCCCTTGCGCAGTTGCTCTTGAACATCCACAAGGCGCTGATACAGAATAGTGTAAAGATTGTTTGAAGCTGAAGCATCCATCCCATGCGGCAGTTTTGAGTTTGTTTGAATGGTCTAGTGGGTCAAACAGCCCAATGCATGTGTGTTAATGGGGCCACAGTCGGTGCTGTCAGTGTTGCACATGCTGCACTCACAGCTCAGAGCCACCGGATAGGTGAAGTGGTGATCCATTCCTCTGGGACACCCTGGCAAATGCACGGTCTCATAAATCACATCTCTGAAATTGCAGGCCTGCTGCATGTATGGATCCAGGGAGTCCATGTACACAGAGTCCTGTGAACCCATAGCAAAAACAAGTGCACTTAGAAAACATTACATTCACATTCTATGCATTTAGCAGATGCTCTTTAAATCTTTCTTTAAATTTACATACAAGTTGGAGTCCCATTAAAGGCGTTTTCTGGCCCAAACAAATTATTTTCAGCAGTGATAAATCACCCCATGGGGTTCATGAATCCACCAGATAACCCAGCGATATAAATTTTCTTTATGACAAACAATGATATTTTTTAACATTTTTTAATTTTTGGGAGGGGCCGCCCATTCTGGGGCCCCACAAAGTGTCCCCAATGATTACCATCATGTGCTTATCAATACCCATTGCAGCTGATATATTTCATAATGAATGAAAAGAGAATTTGTTGAAATTGATGTACAATGTTGTAATACTGCCGAGATAGGAAGATATTTGTTCAAAAAATATGTTCTGAAATGGAGATTCCTAGCCATGACACACCAAGGGAATTTGCGAAGTTATTTGCTAACATCCTCATCAGAAGACTTGCATCAACCAGCCATTGTAATCCCGAATATGGGGAGTGTTGATACAAAATGGATCTTGTGAGTATGGCTCTCACTTAATTCTTCTAGTTAAAGTTTTTTCATTAATATAGTCATTAACTATGACTCTTATGATGTTTAAGCTTAAAATTATAGGCTATTCTTAGACCTTGAAAATGAAAAATGATAAATGTTTGCACACTGGGTTGTAGCTCCCAGTACTTTACTGACTGGAAAAGCAGGCAATGTTTCAACACAGCAGGGTCTTCATCAGGCAAATGACTTACATGACCCGTAGACAAGTATGTATATATAAAGGCAGAATATACAAAGGCAGTAGGCCAATGACATCTTTATGACATCACTGTCAGCCAATTAAGGCTAAGACACAAAAAAACATAATCAAGATTCATCATAGAAAAAATGATGCAATGTTAATAGACATTTTGAATTAAAAATAAATGAAAGCACTGAAGGTGCTGATGCCTCGGTGCTTACAACAGTGACAAGTATGTCCCTTAATGAAGCAATAAAATTCTGTGTGGACATGTCAGAGTGCCCTAGCTGTGCATCTACGCTTGACATAAGCTAGGTTTCCATCCACTTTTCAATGAAATTACCAGAAGTTCGCCAAAAATATTCATGCGAATAAAGGCGGTGAAAATGCATCCCCACCTAACAGCATTGAAGCGAATAAAAACTTGTGCGTAGCCTAATGACATTACTTGCTGTTAGCGATCAAATCGGTGTACCGAATAGATTGGACATTTTAAGCAGTTTCCATTCATTTCGCACTGAATCGCAGAACCTTAGAGTGAACAGAAGTAGTGTGGTAGGCAACAAAATTAACTCGTTAGTTTGAACTGTATTTTATTGCTATCAGCGAACCTAATAAGTGAATATATACTTTGTACTCAAACGAACACCAACAACTGCAATTAATTTAAGATAGCTAAAGATTTGATGATTTTTTATTTTTCTCAAGAGTGTCATACACCACCAAGGTGTCCAGCCCACATGGGCTTTCAAGACACTGCCAAATAAACAACATAGCAATAACCAATAAACAGTGAGCTGTAACCAATGCACAGTAAACAATGGAAGACATGAAATGCAAAAAAGAAAAAAATATGTACACATTCCACATTACACAAAGAGTCCTCTTACGCTGTTGGTATGCATTTAACAAGAACTGAGCAAAGGGAAAAACTTGTTCTGCAAACAGATATTGAAGTCTCAGCTCATCAGACACGGAAAACATATCAAGACAATCGGTTATTCTACAGAAGAGCTTATATCTAAGGGCATTGTATAATGAACAGCAGAACAGAAAGTGCATTTCATTTTCTATTTCATTTCGATCACAGAGAAGACACTTTCTATTCTCCTCAGGGATAGAATGGAAGCGTCCTGTTTCTATAGCTAGAGGCAGGAAACCACTTCTCAACTGTGCACATTCAGACCTCTGTGCTCTAGGCAGTTTAAGGGTAACATAGGGCTCTGGACTGTTTTAATCAAACTGTACGTTCATTATTTAAACTAACTTAACATCACACAGTAGTTTATTCATGTATATATATTGGTAACCTACCTCGTCAAAATTTTTTGAAAGCTCCCTTGCCCATGATTGACCATTTGAAACCATACCAGTTAAAGACCTGTCTTGTGAGTCTACTGTCGGACATATTGATCAGTCTGTTCCACAGTCTCACCATGTCACCCTTATGTCGCACTTCACATGGCGAGTTTTGGGCCAGATTTATGCACACCAAGAAAGAAATGCATAGCTCTATTGTGTACCACTTCCCCTTTAGTATTTTTACAGTACCCCCAAACCCCAGCGGCATATTCCAAAATGGGACAAACACAGGAATTGTAAAGCTGAGTGTAAGTTTAGTAACCAAGATCCTTACAGAATTTAACTTTGTTAAGGACGGCTCCTAGAGCCCTCCCTGCAGAATCTGATAAAATTTGAGTTCCTTTTAAAAAATTAAGATGTTTATCCAGCGTAAGACCAAAGTATTTATAACTCTCTGTATATGACAAAAAAGTTGAGCCAAACTGAAAATTAAACATAGTCTGTAACTCCCCCCTTTTTCTAAAATGCATAATCTGAGTTAGCAGCATTAATCTCCATTCTCCATTTATTACACCAACCATGGACAATATTCAACAATCTCTGGAGATCGTGTTCAGTTTCCGCGAGGAGGACTATATCATCTGCATAACAACGAATACTGACCGTAATAACACTGAATGAACAAATGACGTGGTTATACTAGATCGTTAAGAGCTGCTCGCGTCATCAACTTTAACTTTAATACGAATTTAACAGCTTGTTATCTGACGATCAACATAAACTAAAGCTGGGTACAGAAAATGACGCCAACAACTAAATTCATTAGGGGTCAGCTAATGCGACATATTTCCTAAAAAGGCAGTCATTTGATAAACTTACCTGCAAGCGAGTTCCAATGAAAATAAATTCATTGATTGGAACAATTGCTTTCCCCGTGACACGCATTACTTCCGCTTTCCTCGATTCCGATTGGAGTCTATGGAAATAGAGCTTTGTTTTCAACTTATAGCACTATCTCAAAAATCTGGCAAATTTAAATCCAAGATATCATGGCATTTAACCCACAGAGCCATATTCTAGGACTTGATTTTGATCGGCGGAGCGCCTATCCCGGTAACACATAGAATGAGACACAAACGAACTACCGTATGCCCCGCTTGCGCGCATGCGCACCGAGGCATAATGACACACAAACGAACTACCGTATGCCTGACTTGCGCGCATTCGCACCAAGGCATAACTACCGTATGCCCGGGTTTCGCGCACGCGCACCGAGGCATAATGACATATCCATGCAGAAGTACCAGGCAGGAAGATAAAAGGACAGTTACAGAAAAGGTTTTATGTCAAATTTAGGGGACATTATATGAAGAAAATAAATCCAATAGGTTTCTCGTTGGATGAGTCTTTTTTTTGAGATCACCCCCCCATTGGATGTTTCTCAACTTTTTCAATGCCAACATAAGTCAATGCACTGACATTATGACCTGCTTGTTTAAAATGAGTGGCCACAGGATTGCGTTCATCTCCAGTTCTAATGTTACTTCTATGTTCGCCAATCCAGGTGCGAAGCGCATGGGAGGTTTTCCCCATGTAGGCCAGACCACAAGGGTCTGAGAACATCTCTCCCCTGATGGAGACTCTGGGTGATTCCATGCTAGAAACTGAAAAAAAAGGTTAATTTGAGACATGTTTTTAACTGACTGGTCTATTATGAATTGTAACCCTTACTACCTAAGTAATTTAGAACAAGTTAGTTTTCTCTCTTGCATGAATGCAGAATGGTGATTTGGGGTGGAATTAAGGGAAACATGAAACTTCATCAAATTTTCAATTTTCCACAATTTTCAATCAATTGCCTTAATTTCCCACTACTTGACATCACTCAAGTTCCCAGTCTTTACGAGTCACCTATCTAGAGCAAAGTCTGTCCACTTGCAAAGTGACGGTCACATGACCCTTTGCTTGACGGAGAAAAATGGCCGTTTATTGTGTTACGTGATAATGATTTATAACAACTGATTGTATTATTTATTGTATTATTTTGCTCAGCCAGTAGTTTCCGTTTACTTATGTAAGGGTAATGAATATTCATGAATGCTTGTAAACATAATGACTAGCCTGAGAACACCATAGATTCTTCCATTTGGAGGGTTCTAAATTAGGTGTCTCTTCAATTCCTCACCTTTGAGACAATAGGGGACATTAGTTAATGAAAATTCCACTGAGGGAAAGCAAATGACTGTTTCTTTGGTATGCAAGTGGCTGTTCAGAGTTTCTTAATTCCATCAGTCACCGATTCAGAGGTAAGTAAAACATTGAAAATGTTTTGAAATAAAAGGAATTGTTAAATAAAGATATTTGTGAAAGTAACATCTGCCATGTCTGTGTATTTCATTTGTTTTGTTTTTTTTTTTGCATTAGAAAGATAGAAAAGGCCTGACTGACTGTCTCATGCATGAACATGCATTGTGATTGTGTGCATTTTATGTATTGTCTGTCAGACTAGCTCAGTTAAAATGTATCAAGTGAAGTACATAAATGAACCCTTCAAATGAGAAAACAGCATAGTACTTTGTCAAGGACAAGGGGACCAGGCCCGGAGTGGCTAATCTGGAGGATCTGGGCAATTCCAGATGGGCCGGTCAGGTTTGGGGCCGCGAGGGCTGGTGTCCCCCCTGCCCAACAAAGTCAACCGTGCCCCCCCCTCCCCGGCTCAACAAAACTAATGTGCACCACCCGCTCACAAAAGACCGCATACCGTCTGAGGTATGAAACTCCAGGGCTGAGAATGAGTCCCACTCCGGCCTCGGCAAGGACATTTTTGCCCCTGAAAACTCCAAAGGCCCTGAATCTTAGGGCGCTTTCACACTAGTTTCGTGGCTTCACCCCCCCCAGATTTAAACTGCAGTCGGGCGGGAACAAGGACCATGGACCTAAAAGAATGCAGGACCCAATTACCAGGCTGGCACAAACTGAAGATTTAAAAAATAGTTAAAAACCACACAGCGATAACAACAGGGAGCAGCATTAACATGTCATCAGGGTAAAAATCACACACATCAACGATAAAACCAAAATGCAGCGCCGACAAGAAGTGGCAAATGTCAGCCCTATATCCACTGCTTAGAAAAATAAAGGGAACACTTAAACAACACAATGTAACTCCAAGTCAATCACACTTCTGTGAAATCAAACATCTATTCCAGGGAAGGCCTTGTGTATTTCAACAGGACAATGCAATACCACATACCACAGCTCTTGCAACAGCATGGCTTTGTAGTAGAAGAACCTGTGTGCTGAACTGGCCTGCCTGCAATCCTGATCATTCACCGATTGAGAATATTTGGCGCATAATTAAACAAAAAGTCCATCAAAGTAGACCCAAACTGTCCAGCAGCTTGAAGCCTGTATTTAACCTGTTCATTACGAGTGCCCCCATTTATGGGGCCTGCGTTAGATGCGGGCGCTACAGACATGCCAGGAAGCACCAATCCTAACATGCAGCATACCAAAATGACGGGGAGAAACTCAGCTAAAAGCTGATGCAAACCATTTTACCTCAACCGAACACAATTCAAGCACCAATCAAGTAAATAAGCATGCAGCAAAACATAGGATAAAATCATATCAGTGCTTAATTTGTGCTATGCATAAAAACGATACCTCAAATAAAAGAGGAAAGTCCACAGAATGCAACGATATGAGCCCTGTCATTTTAAACCGACACCACATTCAAAGAACAGCAGGCATACACTTTACAGTCTGCAGAGATGAGCAGAAAAAAATTCTTACCTTTGATATTTTGCAATAAAAAACTGGGTAAATCGAGGGTAAATCTGCGCTTGCTATTGTTAGCCCAATGTGTTCGTGCTATAACAAAACTAGATCTGCCGGGATCCTAGAATGTTCTTTCCCAGGGCGTTGCTTCAAAGATTTCAGCTCCGTAGCATTCAGCTTCCTTGCAATGTATATTCCTCTCTGCGATTGGCTTGTGATGCTGTCAGTAAGACTATGCCCATAGGAATTTCATTGTATGAGTCCTGATGATTCTAACGAACTCTGAACCACCTTAATCGCAGAAACCTAGCTTGAGCTACAGCCTTGCGTTCCTAGTGCGTCAAACTGAGTGCATGGGACATTTGCATGTTCTTGAATAGCGCGACAATATAAATGCATAACTAGTTTGTTTGAGGTATTGTCCGAATAATTATCCGCTAAATATTCAACATTCATTTTCAAAGTCGTTTTCTGACAGAATCTTTGCACTATTCTGCACAAATGCTGAGACTACAACAGTGCAGGATGTATTTTCTTTACCCATATGTTGAATGGGCAATTTGACCAAAGACTATTGTCGATTGGCGAAGCCTATTGGCTAAAATGCTGCGCTGCGAAGGATATTTTGAAGGTTCGATACCTGATCAGGGTACTTTTTTTTTTTTTTTTGGAAATAATCGCAGTTTCCTTCTACAAATAATCACTGGGGTTTTTGTAATTCTTAATTTTCTTTTACATTTTTTCACATGCCTTTGTATTTATCATTTTATTTATTTGTTTTGTTTTTTTAATAAATATGCTCCAGTGGAGTCAAACGTAATTTTGATTGTATGTATTATCTTTGAATGGGAAATTGTATAGGCAACAAAACTGGCAGAAATAATAATAATTTTTTTATTCTAAAAATTCAAAAATGCTGTATTTGGATGCAATGGATGTCTGTAGTGATATATAAGTGAAATTTTATGGGTTTTACAGCTTGGTATCTGAGAAATCTGAAATGGAACACAAGGTACCTACATTACCAAAATGGAGAAGCCACATAGACATTCCTCTGTAATTTTGCTCTGATTGACCTGATCAGAATAAACTTTGGCACAGATAATAATGAGCTTCTGTGCTGTAATTTTTTTAGAGGTTTCAAACAAATTTACAAGGGATCGTAGTGAAACTTTGTTAGGTGCAAAATGAGATCTTCATTTACATTGTTTTCCATCTCCATATACTATGACTCAGTGACATATGTAGTGATTTTTACACCAGGGCTGAAATCCCAAATGGTTTTACCTTTATTATGATACCAAGATTCTTCAAATGAACCAAGCAGTCTCCCAGATATACTCATTTCATTTTGGTCTTGCCATTTTCAAATAAAGAGGCTCAGGGCTTAAGGGGTTAAAAAGAGTGGAATCAAATGCCAATGCTCCTCAATGCCCAGACACCTCCAGTCTGTGTTTAAAAGAAGAGGGGATGCTACACCATGGTAAACAGGCCCCTGTCCCAACTTTTTTAAGACCTGTCGCAGCCATCAAATGTATTGTGAATAAAATACTGGCTGGTGTGATTTGAAAGTCATTGCGTTTTGAATTTATTCACAATTTACACTTTGTCCCAACTATTTTGGAATTGGGGTTGTATATATATATATATATGCCATTTAATAACATTGGTCAAAATATTTATTGGGCATGATGATTCTGCAGCTATAAATTTTCAGTTGAAAATGTGCTTTTGATTTTAAAAGTTCTGCTTCTTAATTAATAGAAAATTTATGAACTTGTCGGAAAAGCTGAACAATGTGAAGCTTTTTATCTAGCTTTTTTTTTAGGGAGAGGCTATTCGCCCTGCAGCGGTCTTACCTGCTGGGCAAAAAGCAGAACTGCTTCACTTATCAACCCCCACTGTGGGGAAAATAGGCAATGTCTTTCCCTCAATTCAACCCACAGTGGAGTGAATAGCCACTTCCTTTTTTTATGTTAGCCCGAATAATTCCCATAATCTTCAGCAATATGTGTAAATAAAATATTGATGCAATTTTGCGATAAATAAACTACTTCGTTCTCATACAATATTTTTTTTATGGAGCCCGTGTATTTTTATGGCAATGTTTAAGTAGGCAACATCATCAATTTATGTTGAATAAATATATGGAGTAGGTTTTATGTGTGGTAACGTTGCATCTTGGGTAGGTCTTCCTTAGTAAGTGCTTTCAAACAACTTCATGTCAAAAAATCCAAACAACACCTTTAACTCATTCCCGACGGAATACTTTTAAATGAAATTGTCGCGTTTGTACGGAATACTTTTCCTGAAAATTACACAATATAAAGTATTAAGTACAGGTGGCCCACGACCCCGATTGTCAACTGATATGTGTTCTCATTGGACTGTGAATGGTTATCCATGCCACTGGCACCGGCTTACCATAGGGATTAGTAGAATGAGAGACTTAAATTATCCTGGTATCAATTGGGAAATGGTGAAAGGACAGGGTAGGGGGGAGGAAGAATTTCTAGATGTTATGAATGATAATTTCTTGGTGCAGTATGTTAATAAACGTACAAGAGAGAGGGCAATTTTAAACTTAGTGCTCTGTAACGACCCAGATAGAATTAGCAATGTTGAGGGACTGGAGCCACTTGGGACAAGTGATCACTGCTGTTAATTTTGATGTTTCGTGGAAAGTTATTTTTTATTCAAAAAGAAAAATGTTCAATTTTAGATGAGCAAACTTTGACAGGACGCGCTGATATCTAAGTAAAATAAAATGGGAGACACTCCTGGACTGTGAGTCCGTAAATGAGAAGTGGGAAAGATTTAAGGGGGTTTTACTTGAATCACAATGCAGATTCATTCCAAAGGTGTCCAAAAGTAAGATAAAAAAGCAGAATCTTCAGTGGATGACCAAAGTATCATTAGGATTTTGAGGGAAAAGAGGAATCTTTATAAGATGTAAGGATAAGATAAAGGATCTTCATAAGATAAAGGATAACAATGAGAACACTGAGGCTGAATACTGCAAAATGTGGGCTGTGGTCAAAAAAGAGCTGAGGAATGCTACAAGACTGTATGGAGGACAAATTGCAGAGGGGTCACAAACTAACGCTTAGTGCTTCTTTCAGTACTGTAGCAGAAAAGGAAAAGTTAAAGAGCAGGTTAAGTGTATAAAGAATAAAAATGGATCGCTGCTATATGATAACAAGGATATTGCGGATGCCTTAAACAGTTACTTTGTTGAGAATTTTACCTCAGAGGGGGTCTTTATTTGGCCAGAGGGCAAGTTAAATGCTCAAGATTATCTAGCGGAAATTGAGGTTCAGGATAAAAAAAGTATTAGACAAGTTGCATTAACTAAAGGCAGAAAAGGCAGCAGGTCCTGATGGCTTATATCCCAGAGTGCTCAGGGAAGTTGGTGAGATCATCTTCGGCTATCCGCCATCTTCAAGTGGTCTTTAGAAACTGGAGAAATACCAAATGATTGGAAACAGGGCAATATAATACCAATAGATATGAAAGGGGACCGTCCAGAGCCAGGAAATTACAGGCCAGTCAGTTTAACTTGCATAGTGGGCAAAATATTGGAATCTATCATAAGAGATGAGCTGGACTTATTTCTTTAACGTAACCATCTCTTGAGGGATAGCCAACATGGTTTCCGTAGGCGAAGGTCATGCCTGACAAACCCTCTGGAATTTTTTGAAGAGGCCACCAAGACTTATGACCAGAGCAGGGCTTATGACACCATATACTCGGATTTTCAGAAAGCATTTGATACAGTACCGCATAACAGACTAATTTTTAAAATGAGCTCCATTGGAGTAACAGGAGGTATTCTGCAGTGGATTCAAAACTGGTTACAGGACAGAACACAAAGAGTGGTGGTCAGTGGTATCTCATCTGAGCTAGGTATGGTGGGGAGTGGCGTCCCCCAGGGATCTGTGTTGGGACCCCTGCTGTTTGTCATCTACATTAATGACCTTGATAGGAATATTGAGAGCATATTGGTTAAATTTGCAGATGATACTAAATTGGGGGCTTTGGCAAATAGTTTAGGGTCCACTAAAGTGATTAAGGATGATTTGGATAGAATACAGAATTAAATTTAAATTAAAATTTAAATTAAAATTAAATTTAAATGCAGCAAAATGTGAAGTTGTTCATGTAGGTATTAAAAACATCAGACGGGATTACTTCATGGGAGGTTGAAAACTGGAATGTGCTGCACACAAGAAAGATCTTGGAGTGATTGTTGACCAAACCTTCACAGGCTCTTGTTGTGATTCTGCTTGTCTGCCTGCCTGTGCCTTGTTTAAGCTCTGTGCCTGGCCTAGCCATGTTGATTGATTTTCGTGTTAAGTGACCACTGCCCGTTTTCTGACCATTCTTAGTATTGTGTATTGTGTTTTGATATTTTAGAAATCCTGGTTTATTATTTTTCATGTCTTGTATTTTTCATAGTCTTTGCCTTGTTTCCAAGATCCCTTGCCATGTTTATTTTCTGCCATGCCTTGCTTTGCACTTCGTTTACTCAGTCTTGTCTCATGTAGGTCTTTGCTCACCGTCCCTTGTCTTGTGTGCCACTCATTCAGTGATTTATTGGTTTCTGGGTTTCAACCTTCTTTCATTATCTCGTGTTCTTCCTTCCTCCCTCTTTTGCTATCTACTAACACATGCTAACAGTTTGTTGTTTTCGCTTAATTACTAACCCACATTAACATTGTATATTTTTACTAACATGCACTCGGGATTGTAATGCTGCACATACTAATTGACTAACGATCTCTCAGCAGTCACCCAATTCTAGTCTCCGCCTCCTTGCCTATCCCTAATTATCTCTGCTACGAATTTCTGTGGATTTCCACTAATACTTTGTGCTTTCCTTTCTTTTATCTATACACTTTAGTACTCCTTAACCGGAGCTGTTGTTCTGTACATAGGTTTCTCTTGTGAATCCTGTCTGCATTTTGGCTTTTGCCATATTCATGTAATTAGATTATTCCTCATGTGCCACTCCTGATTATTGTATCATTGATTGCACCTGTTTCTCCCTGGTCATGTGTTCGCCCCAGATGTTTATTTAAGATGTCTGTTTATGCACTTCCTTTGTCAGATCGTTCTTCCTAGTTTCCTGTGCCACGTTTGTTTTTCGCCTTGATTCTTAGTGATTTATCTTTCTGACTGGACCGCCGGACTACGAGCTTTGCCTATTCCCTGTATTGTACTGCATTCTTGTTTATCGACCTCTTTTTGCCTGACTACGGATTTTGTGATTGGTGCCCTGGTTTTGACTCTGGATTATGCCCATTGGAATTTGTTTTCGGATTGCGGACATTGTACTGTTGCCAGCTCTGTTGGGGGGTTTCCCCCTTCAGAAATAAAGCCTCCTTTTTGCATTTATCTGGTTTTCGCTATTGGTTCATTTCGTAAATCTCAGCATTACGAACTGACCATGACGGAGCCAGCGATTTACCAGCCTCTGCAGGAGGCAGTAAAAGAACAGGGAATCCAGCTCGAGTTCCAGGAGCGTCAGCTTCGCGCTCTCATGCAGCACATGCAGACCATGAGCCTCCAGATGGCGGATCTCACTCCCTCGGTGCAAGACTCACAGCTGCTGCATGCTCCCCAACCTGCGGTCCATGCCACGCCTGCTCCTGCTTCCGCCCACCACTGTCGGTCTGCGAGCCACGCCTGCCACCACCTGAGAGGTACGACGGCAACCCGGGAGCATGTCGTGCTTTCCTTACCCAGTGTGACCTCATCTTCAGCCTACAGCCCTCATCATTCCCTACCAAAAGAGCTCGAGTTGCCTTCATCATTACGCCACTGACGGGAAGGGCCAAGCAGTGGGCTACGGCCGCACGGGAAGCAGATCTACTCTGCGTGCAATCATCTGGTCTGCTGGGTGAGGAGATAAGGCGAATTTTCGACCACACTAAGCTGGGTCATGAGGCGGGACAAGAGATCCTACGCATTCGACAAGGTAGTCTTTCTGTGGCCGACTACGCTATCGACTTCCAGACTCTGGCTACCAACAGCAGGTGGGGGCGAAGAGCCTTGTATGATGCCTTTTTTAACGGGCTCTCGGAAGCTATAAAGGACCAGCTAGTTTCCCATGAGTTACTGGAGAGATTGGATGATTTGGTCGACTTTGCTATTCGCGTGGATTCGCGATTGGAAGAACGCAGACAATCTTCTCGCAGACGGCCTATCCAGTACCTCCAGCCTACTCCACCACTACCACCCCCTACTGGCGGCAGTCCCTCTCCTGAGAGTGAACCCATGCAACTGGGCCGAACACGCGTTCCTGTGGAGGAGAAAAACCGCCGTCGCAGAGAAGGGGCCTGCTTCTACTGTAGCAAGGGGGGACACCACATTGCTCAGTATCCCAACAAGAAAAAAAGTTCCCCTGGTGCCCAGAGAAGAGTAGTGATCGGAGTGACGCCAGTGCGGGAGACTAAGAACCGAACGTGCCTCCCAGTGATCCTGGGGTGGGGAGGAAAGAGTAAGTCCACCATGGCTCTCATTGATACCGGAGCTGAGGAGAACCTCATCGATATGGAGCTGGCTCATGATTGGGGAATCCCTGCTGAGAGTATCTTTCCTGACCGGGTGGCTAATTCACTCAGTGGCCAGAAAATAGCCCAGATAACACAAGTTACCAGCCCCATCAAGCTCAAAACCTCAGGTAACCACCACAAAACCATTCAGCTCCTTCTCCTACATTCTCCCCTTGCACCCATCATTTTGGGCCATCCGTGTATTTGTATTTCTTCGACCAAGTGTTGTGAGTAGAACTCGGGGTCACAAACGGAAGTTGACCAAACGTAAATATAGCACTGATGTTTAGCACTAAATATTTCTTCACCCAAAGAGTAATTTCGATGCGGACTAGCTTGCCTGACCATATTGTTGAGGCAGAGACCTTGGGAGTATTCAAGAGCAGGCTTGACTTAAAGCTAAATATCATGGAGTCATTGAGTATCTGAAGGGATATATTCACAATAATATAAAGAAATTGGCGAGCGTGGTTGGGCTGAATGGCCTGTTCTTGCCATTCATGTTATGTTATGTTAGAATTTGCCGCGCCATTGGTAGCGACTTGCTGTAGGGAATGAGTTAAATGATACAATATCCTACTGTCACAAATAATTTTGATTTTAAGAAGCTTTAAACATATTTCCAGCAGCTTTAAAGCTGCAGTTGGTAAGTTTTAGAAAAGGAACTTTTTGTTATTTTTGCTAAAACTGTCACGGTGTACAGACAGTATTGCATAAACGTAGTACTCTGTAATTAAAAAAAGGCTCCTTTAAACCCACCTAATGCTCCTACAGCAATTTAAAAGAATCGTTGGATCGACCAAAAAGAACCAATTAGAGCCAGGCTGGTGTCTGACAGCCGTCAAACAGTGCACATGCACGCGCTGCAGACAGCCCCCTCCCCCTTCCTTCTCAGTTCACGCCGGTGCTCAGTCAAGTTCAAATCTCCGAGAGCGGGTTCAGGAGCTTTGAGCCATCAGCGAGGACAAAATACCGATACCTACATTACCGGCAACAGCGCACACAGTTAAGACAAGTAAAAAATGGAAGCCAGAAGAAAAAAAAGCACAAAAGAAATAATTTAACAAAACCTGGGATAAAACCAGAGTGAAAATTGGAGTGACTTTTTAGAGGTGGAAGGAACTCCATGATCTGGAAGGATTAAAAAGTGATGCAGAATTTGCGACTTTTCTCCTTGACAGGTAAAGCCCTGCTTTATTTGTTGGTTCATTTTTGCTCTGCAAATAAGCAAGTTGGCATCATTGACATGATCACCAAACTAACCCCAGCCCTAAGCACTCGCTGTTCGAATAGCGAGAGTCCTGTAACAGTACTCCGCAGTGCATGTGATGTTTTCAGCGAAGTTGCTGTCGAGCTAACATTAACTTGTTTCAGATGCTAGGGCTAATGTTACTGGCGTTGTTTTATTAGAGAGCAGGAGAAAATATCTTTATGAAGTAACCTGGCAGTCTTATCAGTTGTGTTGTTGTCCTTTTAAATATGTGTAACGTTCTGTGCTCTCACAGCGAAATGCTGACATACATGATTTACTGGCCATTCCGCTGGATTAACGACAGTTTCTGTATAAAAAAACAGGTAAATACTGCTGTAGATTACTTTTCATGTCGACATGATTTATTTCTGCTCGTTTGTTGGCAGGCGCGTCTCAGACCTGAAAAATCTGGGGCTAATATCCCTCCCTTTATTAAAAATAATTTGTTCTGGCTAATTCTAGATGGGTTTCCTTTATTACCAAGTCTTCCAATTCAAGAAAAATCAAGTGGCAATCAAAGACACCGCTTCTCTGCCTCATGCGATCTAAAAGCGACAAAATAATGGGCTGCATTCAGGACAGAAAAATAATTTTTGTGAGGTCTATACACCTGCACTCGGTGACGGCATTTCAGACTAGTTAGTGGTTTCGTCCGTTTACATTTTCCAGTCGAACAGCTGTCTATTTTTTTTTACTATGAATTGAGCGACCGTGCTGCCAAAACAGGTTTATG
The DNA here is from genome assembly GCA_029721435.1 of Gymnothorax reevesii. Lineage (NCBI taxonomy): Eukaryota > Metazoa > Chordata > Actinopteri > Anguilliformes > Muraenidae > Gymnothorax > Gymnothorax reevesii. The sequence continues at coordinate 54,180,078 of CM056574.1, forward strand.
TACTTGTCGCTGAAATTATCTTCATTCGCTGAAGAGTTCTGAAATGCCATCGCCGAGTGACAGTGCATAGATCTAATTATAATCAAATTATTTTTCGGAACTGATTGCAGCTTATTATTGTGTCGCTTTTAGATCGCATGGGGGAGAGAAGCAGTGTCTTCAACTGCCACTTGATTATTCTTGAATTGGAAAACGTGTGAATGAAGGAAAACCAGCTAGAATTAGCCAGGACTAATTATTTTCAACAAAAGGAGGGATATTAGCCCCGGAATTTTCAGGTCTAACGACGCGCCTGTTTGCTGGCCAGAAGTGTTGACTGTTCGCAACAGTTAGGTGTAGCCTCGGCAACTTGGCCGCTTTCATAATATGAACGTGCAAAATCTCTCCGCAGTTGCATGCATAACAGCTCGCGTGCCTTCACGTGCACGGTAGCCATCTGGGGGAGGGTCTTAGGAGTGCAGTGGAGAGGGAGGGGGAGGCTTTTTTCAAATTTTTGTGCGAAGTCCTCCTCTCCTCAAATTTACCAACTGCAGCTTTAACCTCACATTGTCAGCAATCCGAACTTCACATTATCGCCAGCTTCCAGCTTGCCCACGCAGTTTCCCCTGGAACTGCACTTTTCTAGTTTCTTTCTTTCTTTATTCTTTGCTTTTTTTGCTGATTAACTTCTCCTACATACTTTCAAATAGAAACTTTACTCAAACCTTAAAAATTCAGCTTGAATTAAGTTGTTTGTATTCAACTTTTTGATATCTTACATACTTTATGAATTATTACATTTTTTCCCCCATTGGAAACAATGAGACAGATTATTATAAATTCAGCAAATTTTTACTCTGTCATAGCTTTAGCTAGAAATATTGTTCAAGCAGGAAAATGTTGAGCTAAGCTTGTATAATTTCTTTGCCATTCCACCTTTCCATAACTTCTATAATTTTTAAAAATAATTAGTTACTGTTAGAGAGGCAAACAGTTGTAAAATTGTCAAGAAGTCCTATCTTAAACTTGCTCTAACTCCCACAGTTTTCACTCAACATGAAGATTTTTATACCCAAATTGCAGCAAAAGGTGTGCAAAAATATAACTTTGGAAGCAAAGAGACAGGTGGTTTTGGCATTATGAGCCTAAAACTGACGGGAGTGCTAAACAAAACGCCATTAACTCCAAAATTAAATGAGAAAAGAAAATCCCGTTTGGAAGACTGAAACACACAGCTTTCTAACTAGCTCGTGTTCCCGCATTTTTGTGACTACACACACATTTTAGACATATTTTGCTAAGCAGACTCTTCTCTTTAGTATGGTACCTCCATTTTGTAGATTGGACTTACTATCTTTGTGATAGAGGAAGAAGTATGTAATAAACACCTTAGCTAAACTCTTAGTTGGACCAACTGCTTTAGCCATAAACTGAAATAGCTCAGCTTGACTCAGCAATATAGTGGCATTGCAGTTGGGGGCATATCATAAATACTGAATATTAGTGGTGTGATTCTGTCCTCTGCTGGACTTTCTCCAGGCCCCAGAATTATTATTGTTCGCAGTATGATTGGTACGACTGTGAGACACATGTAATTCTTCTGCGTCAAACTCAGGATAAGAATATTCTGTTGCTATTGCAGTGTGGAAGGGTGACTCAAACCAGCTCCAATTGATCGCCTATAGCTAAGATCACATTTCCAGGATGATATACCTGTCATCTGCTCAGCATCTGATATAGACTGATAAGTGACAGAAGAAGCAAACCATAAATGTTGAAGCAACCCTGCATATTTCAGAAAGTACTTAACATCATCTCATGCAACTAGTTAATGGGCCATATTGAACGATTTTTTGTCATAAAATAATGGACTGGGACAATCACACTATCCAAGAAAATAACAGTGCATACCTCCGGGTGAAGGGAGACAGTTCCTCATTGTCGGGCAATGAAATCTCATTTATCTCGTCTTTGAAAACGAAAATTTTTTATTTTACAATATTTATTTACTAATTATGTTTGTATAAAACAGCATTATGATTTAGCCCTGAGTTCCCCTTTAAAAACCCAATCGTTTCTGGGTGGTGCAGCTGATGTCTCGATAAGAGTGCCAACGAACAAACATCAGTCATGGGTAATCGAGATAAATCTTGTGAACATCATTCATGGTTAATTAAGCCAAATCTTGGGAATATTGGCGATAGCTAAAATCACATATCCGGGATGATATACCTGTCATCTACTCAGCATTTGATATTGACTGATAAGTGACAGAAGCAGACCGTTAATTTTGAAGCATCCCTGCGTATTTGAGAAAGTACTTAACACCATCTCATGCAACTAGTCAATGAGCCATATTGAATGTTATTTTGGAATTAAGTCATGGACTGGGACAATCACACTATCCAACACAATAACAGCGCATACCTGTGGGCGAAGGGCGACGGTTCATCCTGCTCGGGCGACATTACGTCATTATCACGTGACAGTTGAAGCAGACGACAACTAATTAGGGGGAATAAAACCACATTTATCTCATCGTTGAAAACAAAAATTCCACACTTTGTATTTTACAGTATTTATTTACTAATTATGATTGTATAAAACAGCATTATGATTTAGCCCTGAGTTCCCCTTTAAGATCAGGCGTAAGTCCAGTAGGTGCGTGCTACCGACCCATGCTCCCCAGCAAATTAGTTAATACCTCAAACTGAATTTTCTAATGCTTATACTGTTAAGTGTTTATAGCACATATGGAGTTTATTGCTTCTACAAAATATTCTGAATCATTTTGTTATTTTCTAAATATTCATGCGACATAAAATGTTACTATTAATTTTTACTTTTATCATGTACAGTCAAATAGCTGACAAGTATAAAATAGTCCACTGTCTAAATGGGAGTTGCTTGATCTGTCATATTGATCTCAATTACAGGAGATATTGATCTCAGTTACATTTGCACTTGAATCTTTCAAAATGTCGATACAGTACTACTTGAAGCACTTCAACCCCCTTACCTACTTTTATGTAGAAAACCACTTTAACTAGTATTTTTCTTTGGCATTTCCATAACTTTTAAAGTGTGGTGATTTTTTTTTCTCATTTACGTTTTTTTTTTTCTATCACAATTAAACAATAAAATATCCTATCATAAATAAATTTAATTTTCAGAATCTTTAAACTCATTTTCAACAGCTTTAACCAAACAATTTGAACGTCACATAATTGGCAGCTTCCAGCTTGCTAATGCAGTTTCCATTGGAACAGCACTTTTCTAGTTAATTTAGTTCTACTAACGCTGCCAATACTGGAAGCACACAGCTAAGTAGGCTGTCCCCTGCAAAGCTTAAAGAAACGTACAGCAAAGAAGAAAAGTCCACCGGACATGCATGGGACGTTTGTGACATCCCTAATTGGTCCCCAGCACAACGTTCTCTGGGCGACGGTATGGGGACCTTATTGACGTTCATAAAATGTCCTCCTTTAGTCCTGGAGCAACATTTTAAATGAGACGTAAATCAAACATTCAGGATAAGTCCCAGTTTGGTCTCCCATATAACGTTTTCATAAGGTCTTTCACAAACTTCATTAGAACGCCCTAGTTTGGTCACGTATAATGTTACTGGCGACATTAAAGGGACTTTCCTGGAACTTTTATTTTTACCCTCCATCAGGATGTTTTCACCGTTGTTTGATAATTCATCTGTTAATGGCATATCTCAAGAGGTAACAATGGAATACCTTGTTCTATTAAATATGGTGCGAAGGAGGATTAGATTAAATTTTGGTGAAGATCTGACATTCTTCATTCTTGATTCATGAGCCTAGAGAATTTCTTGTCCAGCTGAGTCCCGTCAAACGTCTTTGAAAATCATCACCGACGAGAGTGCCCTCGGTTTTCATGCTGCTAAACTTGGCTCAACATCAAGGGGAGAGATCAGCTTCAGAACACAGTCCATTTTCAAATAAGGAGGAGGGAGTCCGGGAAAAGACCGTTACCTTCTTGTAGTCGGAGCACGTGCATCATGGACCCAGATAGCTGATAATTGATGAAGAGCTACCCAGCTAGCTATCTAATTCAGATGAGCTAAACCAAAAATAGTGAGAATTTGAGGTATTTCCCTGTTCGTGAGAAATCTTTTAAGAGTGTCTTTTTCAAAGGTCAGCCCAAGGGTGTCAACTCACCATCCCCAAATATCTTCATACTTCATAATTATTGTGTATGGAGCTGGGAATGGAGAACTCAGTCATTACCTTGGTAATTAACCCCTCCCCTGCTGAGCAGGCCACAGCCACTTTTCTGTGCCGTACTGAGTAGTAACAAATTTGACTGCCCCAACTTTCAACCTGCATAGAGGTCCCAAGTTTTTATCAATTATTCTTGAAACAAGAGTTTCCTGGGACCTCCATGTAGGTTGACGCTACCGCCATATGAAGTCACAAGTGATGCCATTTCCGACACATGGAAATTGGGTCCTAATTCCATCCTTCATAAAGGTTCCAAACAAATTACAACTGTTTTCCAATCTTTGCATGCCAAACATCATTAATCAGCAATAAAAGTTTTGGGACCTTTGTGTAGGAAGGAGAATGAGGGGCCAAAATTGGGATAGATGGGCGTAGTCACCCAACTTTGAACCACGCCCACTAATACCGGTTTCCAATTTCCGTGAAACCTATTTTAAGAATAGGCCTTAGGACCAATAATGAGTTGCCCTAATTTCAGCGCCAGTGGTGCAATAGTTTTTGAAATACACGCCTTTGAAATTTGCCGACCACGCCCATAGTGCTATTTTTGCTTGATCCCAGGCCAGTGCTTACAGGACCGTATCTCCATGTGCATCACTGCAAGTCGCTAAATCTTTCCTACCTATGACAATGCATTATTGGCTTTTGGAATTCAGCATCAGAAATGTTGTTGGCTGTGTTATGTTAAAACGACAATTGTGGAAAATACTAGTTACATTTACATACTGACATTTTCCAAAGGATTTTCCTGACAGATTTTTTTATACAGCATGTTCACAATCTCAAACCTGTCTTTCTAGTCAAACTGTATATCGGCGTGGTAACTACTAAGTACCTAAATGTGTTGTGACCCTCCAGTCCATTTGATTTAGTAAAATTGAAGGTTTGAAATGTATCATGTCAGCGAAAATGCTAAATTAGCATATTTTTCCAAGTGGTGAACAGTAATTTCGACAGTTAAAATTTGCTGATAAAGTTTCATACTAGTAATCCCTTATCCTTCATGTCCATGTATACCAAGTTCCATTGACTAGCTGAAACTCCTCAAGCAAAAATTGATAGGACAACTATCCTTGATCACAATGAAAATGCTAATTAATCCAAGGAGTGTTTTTTTATCTTAAAAAAAAACCCCATAAAAGTTACACAGATATTGGTAGCAGGTTACACTTTAACAACAATTAAAGCCATGTTTCTTCATATTTAAAATAAATTGGTGCATTAATATGTCTAATTATAAAAAAACCAAGACTTCAAGATGAGCAATTTTAAGACGCTTTTTTGATGACGCTCTACAATTTGTATTACAGTGAGGTCATAAATTTCCTAGTAAAGGAGATGGAACAATTCGATTTCACTTCGTAAATATTTTTTCAGGAGTACAACCAGATTGTTTGAAGTAAACATTTGATGCAACTTCCAGAGAACTGTCACCACGTGCAGTATGCAGAACAAGTGGTAATTAATATATCCGATCACACAATAACCAAACATCAAGAGAAAGTATTTAGTAAAGGACTGAGTTATGTTCCTTCTAATAACGTTTTTGCATTCAATCTGAAGGTGGACTGTTATAGGTTTTTTAGGCAATTACACTTGAAACATTTTTTTTCGTAACTCTACTCAGACAGAGTCGGGTGGGCCCATTGATAAATTTAAAAAGAGGTCTAAATTCGTTCCCACTGTGGCGCCTAACCTGACATTGGCCACTTTCAGCAAAGTTGTTGAAAGAGATATAGAAGCATTGGTGGAATCCCCGCGATGTCCAAGAAAACATAATGTTAGTATAATTGAAAGAAAAACACTACAAGAACTGCGGTCTAATCCTAAAATCATTGTCAAGCAGTCCGATAAAGGTGGTTCTATAATTGTGATGAATACAACCGATTATGTCAAAGAAGCTATGAGGCAATTGAAGCACTGACTACTAAAACCTTACAAGTCAAGTCAAGTCAAGTGTGACTTATGGGGTTTTAGTAATAGGTGCTTCAATTAAGTAATACTACTTTCTATCAGGTGCTGTCTAATAATCCCATTGAAAGATTTGTAAATGAAAGAAATTGCATCCTAGATGATGCCCTTACCAATAAGTGGATTACTGAGAAACAGTTTGACTTCCTTAAAAATGACTTTCCTTTAACTCCAGTACTGAACCTATTGCCGAAGATTCATAAGTCTTTGATTAATCCCCCGGGGAGACCTATTATTTCCACAAATGAGTCACTCCTGGAACCCTTAAGCCAGTTTGTTGATTGTCACATAAAGGAAATTTTTAAAGTACTCCCTTCTTATGTCGCAGACACTGGTGATGTCCTGAGGCAGTTAAAGGACATAACTTTAACAAACAAGCTTTCCTTGTGAGTTTTGATGTAGAAAGTTTGTATACTAATATTCCCCCCGAGGGTGGGATCAAAGCTATGTATCATTATCTTAAACATGTTGAACATGCTCCAGTAGACTTTCTTATGAAACTCACTAAGTTCATATTGAAATCAAATTATTTCATGTTCGGCAGTAAATTTTATTTACAGACCCATGGCACTTCCATGGGCTCTCCTTTTGCACCCAACAATGCAAATCTTTATTTGGGCCTATGGGAAGAAAGGTATATTTTCAACTCTAACAATCCATTCAGAGATGATGTCATGTTTTTTAAGAGATATACTGATGACATTTTATGTGTGTTTACAGGCTCAGAAGAATCATTATTCCAGTTTTGGGATTATCTTAACCACACGTATCCTTCCCTAAAATTTACGATGGAACACAACACAGATCAAATACATTTTTTAGACTTGCTCATCTCTATAAATGAAGAGAGGACATTAGACACCACTATTTTCCGTACAGAAACGGATAGGAATACTATCTTGCATGCCCGCAGTCACCACCCCAAGTCTCTTAAAGAGAATATTCCTTATGGACAGTTTCTCAGATTAAAGAGGATTTGTAACAAAGAAACTGTTTTTGACTCCGAGGCCCAAGGTATGGGAGAGAGATTCCTTCAGAGAGGCTATTGGAGAGAAACCGTAGAGAAAGCATATAAACGAGCCAAAGAGAAGGACAGACAAAATTCTGTCACTTTTGTATCTGAATACAGCCATGTATCGAACGCAGTGAAGGGTATCATTACAAAACACTGGAGCATGTTACACAGTGACCCAAGCCTAAGAGCTCTAGCCCAATGCAATCCTAGATTTTACTTTAGGAGAGGCAGGAACATTACCGCGTGAATGTGCGAGCGCGCCCCCAGGCAAACATACTAGAGAGAATAACAGGCTATAAAACTGTACAAAATGACATAGTTTTGGGTAAACTTAGGATGTTACCCCTTCAGGACACTTGGATTGCAGCAGACGAGCAGTATAGAGGAATATTTCAAAGTTATTGTGTGGTTTTATGGATCTTTTCTTTTCGGTAACCATAGACGCTCGTTATATGGATTTGCGGTGCAGGAGGAAAACCCCCCCAGTCTCCGGCTGCACTTTGAGGAATAAAAAACTCGGGGGACTTCTCATCAGCAAGAGGGTAAGTCGATAACTAGGCTTATGCTGTCAGAGGCAATGGCTTGGGGTATATCCTCGAACGTCCCGAATCCTCCAATAGACCCAATACAATATTAAGTCCCTCAGGTCATGACCTTTCATTTGAACTTAATTTCAGGTCGATCGGACAAATGGTTCTGAAGATATGGCCAAAATGGCAATTTAACATCACAAAGCTCCACCTGGTGGCAAAATATTGAACCATACAGGTATGATGTCATCATGTGACATGTTGTGAGGTCATGACCTTGCAGTTGCACATAGTTTCATGTCAATAGGACAAATGGTTCCAAAGATATGGTAAAAATGGTGAATTTTATGTGACAAAGTTCCACCTTGTGTCAAAATTTTGAACCAAACAGGTACAATGTCATTGTGGGTAACATCCTCAGCTCATGATCTTTCATTTGCACTTGATTTGAGGTCAATCGGACAAATATTTCCAGAGATATGATAAAAACAGTGATTTTTCAGTTTTTGGACCCCTGGTGGCCAATCTAGAAATTGTAAATTGTCCAAAACCGAATGATTTCTTCCTCTTTATGATACTTACTTATATGTAAAACATGAAATTTCTAATTGAAATATTACTGAAGTCATCGCGTTAACACGTAGGGCGGTGGTGGCAGCGGCGGCGGTCGGACCAAAAACATAGTATGCCCGAAATGGCGTTCGGGGATATAATGACTGAATTTCATTTTTGGGTGAACTATCTCTTTAAGGCTTTTAGAAGAAAACTATCAAAAGCCACCCCTTTGGATTAATTAGCATTTTCATTCTGATCAATGATGGTTGTCCTATCAATTTTCAACTGAAGGAGTTTCATCTAGTTGATGGAACTTGGTTTACATGGACATAAAGGATAAAAGATCACTTGAATGAAACTTTTTTAGCAAATTTTAACTGTCGAAATTATTGTTTACCACTTTGAAAAATATGCTGATTTAGTATTTTTGCTGACATGATACATTTCAAACCTTCAATTTTACTAAATCAAATGGACTGGAGGGTCACAACGCATTTTGGTACTTAGTAGTTACCACGCCAATATACAGTTTGACTAGAAAGACAGGTTTGAGATTGTGAACATGCTGTATAAAAAAATCTGTCTGGAAAATCCTTTGGAAAATGTCAGTATGTAAATTTAACTAGCATTTTCCACAATTATTGTTTTAACATAACACAGCCAACAACGTTTCTGATGTCGAATTCCAAAAGCCAATAATGTATTGTCATAGGTAGGAAAGATTTAGTGAATTGCACTGATGCACACGGAGATACGGCCCTCTAAATTGGCCTGGGATCAAGCAAAATAGCACTATGGGCGTGGTCTGCAAATTTGAAAGGCGTGTATCTCGAAAAACTATTGCGCCGTTGGCGCTGAAATTTGGGCAACTCATTATTGGTCCTAAGGGCTATTCTTAAAATAGGTTTCATGGAAATCGGAGGGGGTAAGGCCAGGAGTCCTGTTCAGTTTGGCGTGGAATGACCCCATATGAACATTCAATTTTGCCAATAAAAAGCATGGGACCTTTTCTTTCCATGCAGATATTAACCCTTTTATTTTTCACATTTGAGTATTTAATCAGTATCTTTGTACACAAAAAATATGTACATTATGTACATGTACATGTATCTTTCATGCCAACTTCAATTTCATACTTATGCTTTTAAATCAGTGTTCAATAATCCACAAAAGGCAATTTTAGCTGCAATAAATTTTGACATCTTTTAATATATTTTGGTGAAAATCTGGGCACACATTTGGGCTTCTACCTCATATAGTTTTTCATCTTTATCTTTTGGTGCACATCCTGTTTCACACTTCTCTTATCAGGACTCAAGTCATTAATAAATAGGCTATTCCAAATCTTCCTTTTGGTGCTGCCAACGAGAATGACTTACATAGCCTGGCTTAAACCCATCAGCACTGGTCTCTTTTACGCATTATCACTTGTTGAGGCTAGCAGGGGCCTGTTGTTGATGCCAGTACACATCATACGTGATTTGGATAAAGTAAAAATTACATGGTATGTAACTCTCATTCCAAGTGCTTTTTACCAATTTTATGATGACTGTTTACCTATACTTCCACCACTAGGGGCGCATGCTGTGCTGACCCTAGGCACTTGTCTCGTCAGCCTCTTGCTTTATTCTTTTATGTTTGTAGCATTTGCTATAACAAAGTCTATGCCTGGAGAACATGCGGCGGATCATGGGCAGCCAGTTTATAGCGGTGATCCTGGCTCTGATGATTCTGTTAGAACCTGAGAAAGCACACGGAGTAAAGTTATGGAATCCACTCAACAATGGACTGCGAATGCTACATGTGTACTCCAGGGAACACCTTCTGAGTCTCCGACAGACACATACAGAACCGCCGAGAGTTCTCTACAGGTATCCCGGAATCTTCCGCTCCATACACCATGCTGGCCATCATAAATTAAAGAGGAAAAGATGGCGATCCAGAGGAGGGCTCCAGAACCGGCTTAAAAAGAGAGGAAACCGCCTTGCTCTACCTACAATCACCTTATCCGACGTGCATTCCCAGCGGAATAAGATGACCACACTCCGTGAACTTGTCAGGTCTAACAGGGATTTGAAGAACACCAACCTGATCTGTCTCACGGAGACCTGGACCACGGAAGATATGAATAACATTAACCTGGAGGGATACACACTCGTCCAAAATGACAGAGACCCTGAGCACATGGGGGAGTGTGCATGTTCATAATCACCAGATGGGCAACAAACTTCACGGTACGTGAAACTGACTGCTGCACTCACTACGAGCTCATGACTGTCTCTATTCTTCCATACTATTTGCCTCCACAGATTACGGTTATCCTGGTATATGTGCCTGGCCCAGACTTTGCACTATCTGGCAATCGCATAGCCGCCAGTTACAATAAGGCGCACGCAGATCCGTCCATGATCCCATTTTTCTCTCGTGTGACTTTAATAAATATATCATGTCCACCCACTTGCATAACTTGGAGCAATATGTGACCTGTCTGACGAGGATGGGTAAGATTCTAGACCAGTGTTTTGGAAACATAGAAGGTGCCTGTGTGTCCATATGCCGCCCCCGTATTGGACGGTCGGATCATAACGTCATCCACTTACTGCCCAAGTACTGTCAGAAATAGCTGATGCCATTACCAGTTACATGAATATCTGTGATGATGTTGTTGAGACAAAAGCTGTTGGGATTTATCCAAACAACAAACCCTGGGTCAACAAAAGTTTTAAATATATCCTTTATCAGAAGAAAATAGCATTCAGGGAGGGAGACCAGCAAAAAGTCAAAGAATTAGAGAAAGGCCAAAGATCCATGACTAGGAAGGCAAAAACAGACTATAAGGACAGAGTTGACGGGGAACTGAGGAATGGGAATGTAAGGGATGCTTGGAGGGGGTTGAACTCAATGATGGGAAGGGAACGAAATGCACCTCCCCCCCATTGTGATGACCCTGTCAAACTTGTACAATAAATATTTGAAACTATATTTAGCTTGTTTCCAGTATCTATCGCAGTGACACTTTGATTATAGGAAAATAAAAATGACCATTTTACGTAACCCTCCTTCATCCGTATCCACTCTATGCACTTCTACTGCAGAAAGAGTGGAGCCACCTCCTCCCGTGCAATGAAATGCACCGTGGATGATGGTTGCTCACCACCACTTCTCCGGTGCGCAGAGAGCCTGGCTTTTAAAACGCCCCGTAGAGCTTTAAATTGGGGATACTGCGCTTACATCTCCCCACCGAAGCCACATCCAGAATGATTCGCATCTTTCTTCCTCTGATCAGCCTTCAGTGCCCGCTTGCCATACAACGCCCCATGGTTTCTCTTCACTGATTTCACCAATACCTCTGACTCCTCATCTGTTAAAGTTGGTTTTCGGCTTTGGCTCGACGTCGCCATCATTGTCTTCATGTTCTTTTAAAAAATGCGACTGCCCTATATTTTTGTGATCATCTAAAAAGTTGTGATATTCTCATGAGTGAGGAGATTGATTTTTCTAATTGAGGATATCTGTATTAACTAACTCGTGTCTTTGTATTTTTTTTTTTTACCATTGATAATACTGTTTTAATGTGTGAATAAAGATATTAAATAGGCTACTAGATTGAGCCCTACCCTGGCCAATACCAAAGCACAACCCATCTGTTAATCAGTTTTAGCCAAAAAAGAATAGCTGACATGGGAAGAATCATTATCAGTAAATGTGATAATTGATTATAATAAAGCATTAGGCACAAGTTCAAGTGAATGAGTCGCTCAAATCAAATAGGATATGATAGGCTATGGATATGGAATTGTGTGATTGCTGAGACGGTTTCGGGGCGGGGGGATGACAGCGTGCGGGGTAAGAATCCTTTGTTAAAGCGTTTTCATGTCCTTTAGTTGCCAACCTGACTTCGGAGTATTTTGAAATTTCAAGCGCGCAATTTCTAAATGAGATCATTTAAACTGTCTTTGTTCGTTATTTTTGTGTGACTAGAAAGTTCTATTTACTTGTCTTCTTTCCCGTCTTCCACGGAACAAACAGGCTAGTCTAGGAGGGGCACATTTTCAATGTTCTGATTACGCTGGTTGAGAAGCGCTAAATTCTTTATTTATTATTTCATTATCGCGGCAATTTGTTTGTTTGCATAGCTTTAATGCTATGGTGGCTAGAATAAGAAATAAAAAAGAGATGCCTGCATTACTTCTTGTAATTGGCACAAACATAGTCGACATAGGCCTACTACAGCGGCATATCGTCGGCCTGCTGATAAAACCTTGTATCTTCAAAATGATAAACTTCACAGAAAAAAAAAATATATATATATATATTTCCATATATATAAATAAACAATTTTAAAATAACGCTAAAATAATATTTATTGATAGATATAATTTAAAATTAAAAAATGTATAATTCTGCATGTAAGAACAGTGGACATACGAGTTTTTTTTCTTATCAGTTTGGAGATACGAGGTTTTATCAGCAGGTCCACGATATTCAAATTTAAAGTCTGGTTTGCGTTTTCCATGGACCACAACTGCATTTTCATGGTTAATCAGAAAATCCTTTTCCCATGTTTTCCTGATAGCCATAATCAATGAGCTTTGTACAAAGTCTGCCTTTCTTTTGGATCAGTTACACCTCTTTCATAAGGCCGCCTACATTCTGAAGTTAAGCGCTGTGGGCGTGATCGAAGCGAGTAGGGGAGAATACGCGTAACTCAAAAGCGCTTAAATCGAATCGCGTAAAAAAGGACTTACGCTTATGGGAGAATAGACCCCAGTGTGAAAAAATTATCGCATGCACGATCAAGACTGTCCGACGCGAAATGTAAGATACTCCATGTCCAGCAGCCAGCAAAAAGTAAAAGTATTGATATGAGAACAGATTTATAACAAAATAAAGAATAACATATATTACCAAAAAAGATGACCCGCAAATAAATATATCGCAGTGTTCATTGGATGTTCTGTTGTTAAAATGTTTCTTTTTATTCTTTATTTCCTTATCAATCTGTTTTAATCGTCCTCTTCTTTTTTTTTTTTTTTGGCTGTCAGACATGGAGACATTGTACATTGTCCCGCACCAATGCCGACTCACTTTATTGAGCAGAGCTTAAACAGAAACATTGATTGAAATTCTCGGTACTCATCTTGAAGGACTGAGCCCTCTTATCAAAACATTCATGTTTAATATCTAAAAGAGTAAGTAGATTTGAAGAAATTAAAAACAATAATCGACTGTTGGACACGGAGATATATTAAAACCGTCAGACTTTCAGACGAGACACTGTGTTCAGCGCAATCTGTCGTGCGAAAAATTCGTTTCGCGTCCAGTGTGCAAGCAGCTTGATACTAGGCTACTATTATTGTCGCTTAGGTTTTATCGTTTTTAGTGGGAGAAAGGAATACAGCCTGATTGCTATGATGTCGTACTAAGTGAAGATCACATATTGAAAATAAATGAGTAACGTATCTTGCATTGTTGTCCATGCATGTTAATCCCAAAATTTTAAGCAGCAACAGGGTGTAATAATAGGAACACGCTATCCATCATTCATATTCCCAATGAGCAACCGTCGTATTTCATTCCAACTTCATAAGTTTGAATGATCTGACAGTTTTGTTTTGAAATTCCATTTAAGTTCGCTAATGGTAATAATTTGCGAATGCCCTAGCTAGCCAGCTAACTCATACTCATACTCAATGCTTAATATAGACGTAAGCAGTGCAGAGAACATGCCTGAAGAAGCATAGTAAAATGCAACATTAACGCATCATGCAGATACAGGTCAGAAGCTTCTATATTCCAACACATTAAGGGTGAGGAGAGGAGCTCCTTTGATTGGTGAAGATTTGACTTGGCCGTGTTATACCCAAACACGCCTTCTTTGTCACTTGCGCTGGAAGGAGGGACAGAGGAGTACTTGCGCCAGGCTAGGCCAGGCACAAAATTGCAACATACGCCTGGACACACCCCGTTGCGCCTGGTCTACGAATTTAGAGCCCCTTAAGTGAAAAACAGACAAAAACTAATAAAGGCACCTCTAACATCAAAATGTACATATAATAACAATGATCAAAGTTCATTTTGCCCTATCTGAACTATACACAATTGCAAATACAATGAATGACAGCAGGAAAAAGTCATGTAAACCCCAACACCTTTTTACTGTGCCGAATTTCTAAAAAATGGCATCTACAAAAAGTTTTTATGTTATCACAGGGAATATTACACTAATTAACAGGGGCTCGAAAAATGCTGCAAAATTGCATACATATATAAATGGCCACAATCAGCAGGTCACATTGTTAGGTCAACCTGGTGATATATGTACATATTAATACGTGTCCAGAACTATCTCGAGCTGGATAGAGAAGCCCCAATAATGTTTTATGACCAGGCATCAAAATATTTTTTTTCAAATAATTTTGAAACACAGAATTCAGTATAGGATCACAGAAACACATTTAAGAGTAATTCATCATTCAAAGCCAGTGTTTGGAGGGTATGAATCCAGTAAGCCTCACGCTGTTTTAGTAGCTTGTCATGGTCACCTCCCCTAGGTGGCAGGTTTACCTGTTCAATGCCACAGAAACGTAAAGAGGAGATGTCATGGTGGGCATCATTAAAATGCACAGCCACGGTATAATCCCAGTCATTTTGCCGTATAGAGCTTTTATGTTCACTCATCCTCTGTTTAAGTTTCCTAGTTGTTTTTCCCACATAAGCAAGACCAAAAGGAGAGCGTATCTAATAAATCACGTGTGGATGCACAAGTGATGACACTGTTGATGAAAAATAATTTGCCTGTGTGAGGATGAAAAAAAAAGCTTGTTTTCATAGTATTGTTACACTGCGCGCAACTACCGCAACGGTAGTTGCCGTCAGGGAGGGGGTGCAAACGCGTCTGCGTAGTTTGACTGGTTTTCATTTTATCATCAAAGTTGCCATGAACCAGATGATCCCTTATATTTCTTCCCCTTTTATTTACAAAGAGAGGAGGATCTGTGAGCAAGGAGGCAAGTTCCAGATCCGAGTTTAGAATATGCCAATATTTTTGAAAAACAAAAATTTTGGCAGAGTGGGCTGAGTACTAAGTGATACACCTAACAGAATTTCTATTCTTTTTTTAACGCTCTTTTTTAGCAGCTCGGAGCGCGTGTTTTTGAGAGCGAATTCATATGCTTGATTAATCCACAAGGCTGGGTACCCTCACTGTGCAAATCTAATCTTCATATCAGCTGCCTGCTAAATGAAGTCGTCTGTGGAATGACAGATTCTTCTTAATCGAAAAAACTGACTGATAGGAGGGCCCCTTTTGCCTGATGAAGGTCTAGCACTGAAACATCGCAAATAAATTTCATATTGCAAGTTGGACAGTGTGCGGGCATTTGTCTTTATGCCATCAGGAAGGAGGCTCCGAGTTCCCCTAGCCAGAAAAGCGGGGTACAAGAGGTCGTTTGTGCCGTCCGCAGTGGACATTTTAAATTAAACCATCCTTGGGTAAACTATGAGCTGTGTTGGATGAATCATGTGCTGTAGTGAAATTGAAGCTGCTGTATGACATTGCACTACTGTACTCCATGTATTTATTTATTTATGTATTTTACTTATTTGTTGTTGTGTTGGTGGTGCTCTCACTGTTGTTGTTGACTGACGAACAAGATGCCAAAGGCAAATATACACAGTTTTTTTAACCAATGGACAATAAAGTCTTCTTATTCTTTTTCTTATTCTTTGCATGCACGACTCAATGCAAGTTACAATTTCAAGTTTCTCTTTCACCAGACGGAGGCTGCATAAATTTGAAATATTTGCTGACATGTGTTTTGAAATTCCAACCTCCTGAAGCTACTGTTCTCATTAGTCTTCAAAAGATGCCTCCCAATGATGAATTTTTTGCGGAGCAGCGAAAATTGTTTAGGCATTCGTCACCTCTGTCTTGTGCAGATTTGACACATAGTTCCTGTTGAACTCCTTTGGAAATTTACCCCAAGATTTATATCCAAGGCATCACTTAATGCAGTGGTTCTCAAACTCGGTTCTGGGACCCCACTGGTTTTTGTTCCAACCAGAATTGCAGTCTTAGGAATTTAACAAATTGTTGATTTGTCTTAATTATGTGCAGTTATCTTTAGAGAAGTTATTTATCCTGTGAAGCCACATCAGAAAAATCCATAAATGCCACGAAGAATAAAAAATTCATTCCTACATTGAGATATAGGGCAATTCCGTGAGTAACGGACTGACATTGCAGAGAAAAATAATGGAATTTTATCCTTCACACCATTTACAAGCATTAGAAAATGCAGCTGTTCTATAAGTTTATAAAGGGGTAGAGGGAGTTATTCATCCACAACCATAATAATAAAAGTTTGTCCCATCACGTCATTTTTTTATTGGTGAAAATTCCATCAGTAACGGACTGACCCAGAAATACGAAACTTTAAAGAGCGACATTTTCAGTTCCAAAATTTTCTGAAGTCGATTATATAGTGGACAAGTATTCATTACCAAGGCACGTATGGATATTGTCTCAAAAACATTGATGACAAAAACGTTTCTGATTGCATCCGACTGCTTTGATCTTGTTGTCAGCTCTGAAATGGTCCAGTAACGGACTGACTCTTGGTGGTAAAGGAACTGACACTTACTTTTCATCAAATGGCATTTTTTTATTTCATAGCGTGTTAAAACAAGACAAGATACACCCACAGAGAGAAGAGCTTAATCCTGGCTGAGCATGCAGCATGTCATAACATTTTCCAGAGAATAGGACTGAAAACATAACTTCCTTTCACCTTTGATGGCGGAGGTATTTTAGAAATGGGGAGTGCACGTACCTGCGTGCAGCACATTAATGTCAGAACAGCAACGTCACGTGTCACGATTCTTCAAGCATACCTTTAAACTAGAGATGGAATAAACGGCGAACTGCATGAAAAACCACCTAACACTCCATTAGCCTGGACTTACGATAGGTAAACAAGCATGCTTCAGAAAAGTGCCGTACACAATAAAATAAAAATGTATATACACCAAAGTAACCATCGAAGCAATAATGAACAAAATCTTTGACTGCTAAAAAAAAGTATCTTTGCCTCCATTTAGCATTTTACTGCATTTTACAAAACCAATTGTAATGTAGAAAAAAACAGCCACTAGATGTCAGTATTGACGTTTTATTTGTTAAGCCAGTCTGGAGCTAAGTTTTGGGCATGTCCTGGACATGCCTCAGAAGGGAAAGTCCCAGAGATTTGAAATAAGTCTGGAAGGTGGGAGGGGGCTGGAAAAGAGTATATAAGGAGAAAAATTTAGAATAAAGTAGGAGATATTGCAAGGAGAAATAGTGGAAGGATACATTTGACCAGACCTGTCACTCTTTACAAGACCTGTGAAGCTCTTTTAGTGGATTTTTGCCTGTGTTGGAGCATTTTCCTGTCCCAGGACATCGCAACATAGCAACCCCATCTCAGTTACCAAGGGACTGTAACTATCTAATTTTTTAATATATTTCAATATTGGTCAGTGGTTTGTTTTATTAAATCTGTTTGTTTTAAAATTTTGTCTGTCATCCTTTGCTGTCTGATAGGTCATCACAAATTGGGGCCATAACAAATTGGGGGCTTGTACGGAATAGACCATTGTGTGAGTCATTTATTGAAAATCTAACATTTCAAATTGTGAAATTATTTTTTGAATTTTCCAATATATACTAAAGTATATTGACAGATCAACAGCAATGGATGATTTCTTGGCATCACCAACCGTAGAGGTTTTGAAGTCTTTTAAAAAGACAGAACTGCTGGAAATATGCTGACAGCTGGAGCTGACCGATGTAAAACCAGCCATGCGAAAAGCAAGACTGGCTAGGGAGATGGTTTAATATTACATTGATGAAAATGTGTTTGTACCAGGAGATCTGGAACAGTTTCCAGTGGAAAATCCAAATGTAGAAATGGAACTTGAATCAAAAATGCTATAGATTGAAAGGGAGGAAAAATAAAAACAAAGAGAATTTGAGAGGGCAGAAAGAGAAAGGGAGGAAAAAGAAAAACGAGTTTGAGAGAGAGGAAAAAGAAAAATCAAGAGAATTTGAGGGCAGAAAGAGAGAAAGAAAGGCAGTTTGAATTTCAAAAATTAGCAAGAGAGAGAGAGAAAGAGGAAAGAGAGAGACAGAGAGATTTCGATTTAGAGAAGTTAAACAGAGAAGAAAGGCTCCAAATGGAGCAACTAAAAATTAAAATGGAAGCTGAAAACAAATTTCATGCAAGCCAGAAGGAAAAGCTGGTGCCTCCATTCTCAGAGAAGGAGGTTGATAAGTATTTCCAGTGCTTCGAGAAGGTAGATAAGAGTTGTCAGTGGCCAAAGGAACACTGGCCTCTGATGTTGCATACTGTCCTCAAGAGTAAAGCTCAACAAGCCTATTCGACTTTGTCTGCAGATGATTCCTCTGATTATGAGGTTGTCAAAAGGGTTGTTTTGAGAGCTTATGAGTTGGTTCCAGAGGCTTACTGACAGAAATTCAGAGGTCTGAAGAAATCTGACAATCAGACTTATGTGGAATTTGCTAATGAAAAGCAGGTTTGCTTTGAGCGCTGGTGTACTTCCAGTGGCGGTTCTAGAGTGTTTTACTCCCCGGGCGAGACCCCCTCTGAGAGCCCCCCCCCCAGGAAAAAAAAGTAAAAAAACATTACAACTGAAATTAACCGCAAAATACTGTAGACTACAATATAACTCTTATACAAAACATCCATAAAATGCAATTTTAAATAAACATGTCATTACATGCTAAATGTCTGTCATACATGCTATATTAACCTGTCTTTCAGGTAGGAATAATTAGCTCCTTGGCTACTGCCTCGAATTCTATGCTTGGCGGTGACAGATACGAGAGGGGGAAGTGGAGCAGTAGTGACAGGGATTTTTTTTGGGTCTACCTGGATTGAGATGTGCGCTTAATGCACTTGGGTTGACAGGCTGTGATCGTGTATGATTTGCCTTTATTGTATTATATTCCGTAAAAAAAAAGAGATATATGGTTCTGTAGGGGAATTTCCAATCCAGGGGTTTTAACATTCAGGACTTGCAGTGAAAATAGCAGAAGTGATTTCTAGACTTAAGTAACTTTGTGGTTACTGTAGTACTTAAATCGGTACTTTTGAGCGAGGAAGGCAAATTCCTCTCGTGTTCTTATTCCAGTCTACTACTGTGTAGCAGCACTGACAGCTGTTATCTAATGTAAAATAACTTGTAAATAATTCTTATTTTTTATTTATTTATTAAAGTTGTAAGTAATTCCATAAAATTTGCTGGTGTGTTATTTTAGTTTCGGCACTCGTATCTTACAAACTGTTATGTGTCGTAACAAAAATTGAGGGCTCGTGCGGGATCTGAACTACTCTTAAAAAAAAAAAAAAATCGTAAGCATAGTAATATATTTTTACAGTTCTATATTTCATTGTGTACAAACACCAGCAAATTTTATTCGTCATGACTGAGTTTAAGCCTGATGTGTTTATGGATGCGCCCGATCAGGACGTTTTTGGCAAACGTTTAGTTATGACTGGTTAACTATGCTAAACTATGGTTGAACTATGCAAACTATGAGTAGTAGCACACAACAAATTTTTGTCATTAAAATTACCATATGACAGGGCTCAATGGGCTTACCTAATTACAGGGCTCAACGTTAACCCAAATGATAGAAATAAATAATAACTGAACTTTAACTAGTTTTGTTGCAAAGGCATATCTTGTGCTGAAATTAGATCTCGTGTTCAGACTGAATTAGTGTTAAGTATAGTACGCATCAAAGCTAGAAGGCTAGCAAACATAAGAGTTACACCACCAGTTATACGTTAGCCCTTCATTAATGGCATGGATACCGTAATCATACAGAGGGAACATAGCTGCATACCTTTATCTTTTGAGCGTTTCTCCTCTTCCTCTTTTCTTCTTTTTCTAAATTGGGCCCCTGATGGCTTTGGCTTTTTTCTCTCCATCTTTCACTCGACAGTGACTGTCAATCTATTTCCCATGATCCCATCCCCCAACACTGTCACTCACGACCAGGAGTAAACCAATTCACCTTGGTGACCACATAATCGTCTGCCTACTTTATTAGCCATTTTACGCGCAATTAAAAAAACGTGCAGGAATTATAAACCTGTATTTATAATACACTGCCTGGCCAAAAAAAAAGTTGCACACTCAAATATTTAGTTGGAACCCCTGTAGCATTGATTACAGTGCAAATTCATTTTGTCATTGTTTTGACAACTATATGCAATGCCAGAACATTTATTTTCGATCATACATGCCATAATTTTTGGCCAAGATCTTGTCTTCTCGACATAATGGTTGAACCACTCGGTGGTCTTTCTTGAGCTCATCCCAATAACTTTTACTGTGTCTAAGATCAGGACTTTGTGGTGGCAAATATGTTTGTGAAAATGATTCCTCATTCTTGTTTTACATTCATGAGTTTCTTTGCTAAATACAGGCCAATAAGTTTCCTGTTCTGAAATACTGTAACATCTTTTCCACCAGCAAGGGATGTGTCTTCCGACATGATTTTTTGAGAAATGAGTAGCGATGCGCTTCATCAGTCAGGGGAAAAATGATTATTGCCAGCTGAAACATATTAGTAACTGCAATAATGATCCAATTCTAGAATTTGTTCATTAATTTCCAAACGGTGACTTTTTTTTTGGCCGGGCAGTGTATTACGACATGTATGTTATGTGGAAGAAAGTTGATGTGTGACTGGCTTTAGCCCACTAATTACAGTATTGCTCTATACAGTAGATCCCCTTGGCATTGCGTTGCATTTGGAGACCCAGAGCAGAGGTGAACTGTCCCCCGCGCCCCCTCCCCTCCCCCTTCTCACACACACAGCTCCTGTGCACAGCACCTTCTCAGCAGGCAAGGGCGCCTGCAGTCAGGGGGCGTCAATGTGCCAATTGCCCACACAGTGATATGTTAGACAGAACATTTTCGCCCGTGCCTAAAACCGCTACTGGCTTCTGTGCACGGCACCTTCTCAGCAAGCAAGGGCGCCTGCAGTTACAGGGTGCCTGCAGTTAGGGGGCGCTAATGTGCCGATGGCAGCGATATGATAAAATTTTTTATTTTTTTTACCCAAGCGCTCGTGGCTCCCCCCATGAAATGGCGCCCCGGGCAGCTGCCCTGTTCGCCCGTGCCTAAAACCGCTACTGTGTACTTGTACGGAGGTCAAGGATGATTTCAACTCACTAAAAGAGATGGTGTTAGTTGAAGAATTCAAGAACTGTGTTGAGGATGACATTAAGACCTACCTTTACGAAAAGCAAGCACTGAATTTACAATCAGCTGCCAAATTTGCAGATGAGCATGTTCTCACACATCTCACACACTCTGAAAGTCTAAATTTCAGTCTAGCAGTAACAATAGATGGTTCCAATTTCAGAAAAAAGGAAATGGTGATACCCAAGATTCCTCACCCAAAGACAAAGACAAATCTAGTGATGGTGCTCAGAAATCCAGTAACAGGTCTGATCACAGTGTGAAAGCTGACACTGACAAAAGTGGTCTAGTTTGCAGTTATTGCAAGAAATCTGGTCGTGTTACAACTAACTGTTGGTTCCTTAAAGCTAAGAAAGAAAAAGAAAAGGAAACCAAACCAAATGCCTTTGTGAAAACATGGTTCGAAACCCCTGTTGTAGATAACCAATCGGCTAAATTGCCTGCTTCTTGTGGGGCTAAGAAGCCTGATACTGCTGACTTTGTGAGGGAGGAATTATTTCCATTTGTGTCAGAGGGATTTGTGGCTCTGAATGAGCATACTACTCCTGTCCCCATATATATCCTAAGGGATACCGGAGCTTCTCAGTCACTTTTGTTGATGGACTCCTTGGGGTTACGTGATGAGACCGCTTCTGGGGATTTCATACTTGTACAAGGTATTGAAGGGAGGACTGTATCTGTACCCCGGCGCTCTGTATTCTTGAAGACAGATTTAGTTACAGGACAGGTAAAGGTGGGACTTATGTCAAGTCTACCTATCAAAGGTGTTTCTCTGTTGCTAGGCAATGACCTGGCTGGGGGCAAAGTAGTTCCCCCTGTACATCTTACTTCACAGCCGCGCACTGAAGATGGCGATGAGGACCCATCTCTGTATCCTTCTTGCGCAGTGACTCGTGCTATGGCCAAGAAGGCTCAAGAAGTAGATGATGTGGTGCCGTCCAGCACATTGAATAGTCATGACTCAGGTGGTTCGCCTTATGACTCTGTTCGGCCTACTATGGTTTCTCCGTTTGAGGACTTATCAGATACTTTTATCAGTTCTCTATTCAGCCAGCCGGATGGGTCTGGTGATTGTGATGTGTCTGGAGACTTGTCTCTGTCCAGAAAGCGGTTGATTGAGGAGCAAACTAATGATCCTGAAATTTGTGTACTAAAGAGGAGAGCCCTTCCTGATAAAGAAATAGACGCAGTTCCAGTTGGGTATTATCTCAAGGATGGTGTGTTGCTGCGAAAGTGGCGCCCTCCTGATATCCCTGCCAATGCAGATTGGGCAGTGGTCAAGCAAATTGTTGTTCCGAAGGTCTACAGGAATGAGATCTTAACAATGGCTCATAGTTTACCTTTAGGAGGTCATCTTGGTGTTAACAAGACTGTTGATAAGATCATGAAACACTTTTTCTGGCCTGGGCTTCGGAAAGATGTTTCCAACTTTTGCAAAACCTGTCACACGTGTCAGGTAGTTGGAAAACACCAGTTTGACCCACCTGTAGCTCCATTGCAGCCTATCCCAGCATTTGGGGAGCCCCTCTCTAAGGTCATTGTTGATTGTGTTGGTCCATTACCCAAGACAAGATCTGGAAATCAGTACTTGTTGACAATCATGTGCGCATCTACCAGATTCCCTGAAGCCATACCTCTCCGTAACATCAAGGCAACTGCAATCTCGAAGGCTCTGATAAAGTTTTTCACGTTGTTTGGCCTTCCCAGGGAAATTCAGTCAGACTAAGGTAGCAATTTCACTTCCCGTTTGTTTCAGCAGGTTGTGTAAGAACTAGGTGCGAAGCAGATTCTTTCTAGTGCCTATCATCCAGAGAGTCAAGGTGCCTTAGAGCAGTTTCATTCCACTCTCAGATTAGGACTTATTGTTATGACCATGAGAAAGACTGGGATGAAGGTGTTCATTTGCTGTTGTTTGCAGCTAGAGAAGCAGTGCAGAAGTCTACTGGATTCAGTCCATTTGAGCTAGTGTTTGGCCATGAAGTGAGAGGACCTTTGCTATTGTTGAGTGAACAACGGTAAGAGGAAGAGCCGCACATCAGTCTGTTAGACTATGTTAGCAAGTTCAAGGACAGATTGCGTGCAGCATGTGACCTAGCCAAAGAGAACTTGAAATCAAGTCAGGGAAAAATGAAAACTTGGTATGATCATTAGGCTAGAAGCCGTGAGTTTAAAACAGAAGACGAGGTTCTTGTGTTGTTTCCCTTGCAGTCCAATCCATTGCAGGCTAGATTTCATGGTCTGTATGAAATTCTAACAAAACTCAATGATCTCAATTACATTGTGAAGACTCCAGATAGGAGAAAGCCAAAACAGTTGTGTCACATTAACATGCTGAAGCCTTATCATGACAGAAATGCTAGGGTTGCAGCTGTCACTTCAGATTCTCCTATGGTCGAGATTTGTGAAGATGAGGGGGAGTTTCAAGATGGTGAACCTCGAATTAAAGCTAAAGTTCTTTCATGTAAATTGTCAAACTATGAAGTGTTGCAAAATCTTGATGTAAAACTCCAGCACTTAGAACCCTCACAGAGAGATCAGTTTGAGAGGTTGATCTAGAAATATGAGGATCTGTTTCCTGATGTTCCAAAGAGAGTTTCTATAGCCTCTCATGATGTAGATGTTGGTGATGCCAAACCAATTAAACAGCATCCGTACCGGATGAATCCTGAAAAGAGAAAGATTGCTGAGAAAGAGGTTGAGTATATGTTAGAACATGATATTATCAGACCCTCCAACTCAGATTGGAGTTCATTCTGTGTGCTTGTTCCAAAACTTGATGGAAGTACTAGATTCTATCCAGATTATCGCAAAGTCAATGCTGTAACTAGAACTGATGTGTTTCCAATACCTAGGATTGATGATAGTATCGATAGAGTAGGGCAAGCAAAGTTTCTTACCAAGATTGATTTATTGAAGGGTTATTGGTGTGTGCCTTTAACTGAGAGGGCCAAGAGCATCTCTGCTTATGCCACACCATCTGGGTTGTACCAGTATGAAGTCCTACCCTTTGGCATGAAAAATGCCCCAGCCACGTTCCAAAGGATGATACAGTCTACAATCGCCGCATTGCCACACACGGGTGCATACATCGATGACCTGATCACATGGAGTGACTCCTGGGAAGAACATCTAAAAGATGTAGAGACGTTGTTCCAGTGCCTGACCCAGGCCAACCTGACTGTTAACCTGAACAAGAGTGACTTTGGTTGTGCTACTGTCACCTATCTTGGCTACGTCATAGGCCAGGGTAAGGTGGCACCCATAAATGCTAAAGTCCAAGCCATCATGGACTTTCCAGTTCCTGACAACAAAAAAGCTTTGCGCCGCTTCCTTGGAATGATCGGGTACTACCGCAAGTTCTGCAAGAACTTTGCTGAGATTGCTCTCAGTCTCACTAACTAACTGAAGGCGTAAAGTTCACTTGGGATGATGCATGCCAGAGAGCCTTCAATTGCCTGAAGTCTCTGCTGTGTCACTTCCCCGTGCTCAAATCTCCTGACTTCAACAAACCGTTCTCCATCGCGGTCGATGTTAGTGACCAACCTTGTGGATCTGTGCTCCTACAGAGAAGTGACTGATGATATTGAGCATCCCCTGGTATACTTCTCCAGGAAGTTTAATCGCCACCAAAGGAACTATTCCACAATAGAGAAGGAGCTGTTGGCTCTGGTTCTATCTTTACAACACTCTGATGTTTATGTTTGTACAGGGCAAAAGCCAATGATTTTGTACACTGACCACAATCCGTTAATGTTTTTGAGTAAGATGAAAAACAGGAATCAGAGATTGTTGAATTGGAGTTTGATTTTACAGGAGTTTGACTTGGAAATGAAGCATGTAAAGGGTACTGACAATGTAATTGCAGAAGGATAAGTACATAAGGAGTACCATGCTTAGCAGTTTGTTTGTACACATGGAGCTTATAAAGTATACCAAAGGACATTTTGATATGATAAACGGTTTGTCCACAGTAACAAATTATATAATACTGTACAGCGTATTATGAACATAATATTTTTTTTATTTCAAAAAGTCTCAAATGGATCATCACGAAATTAGGTCACAGTACAGGGCATGGTCCAGCAATGATGGGTTTTTTTTTTTTTTTTTTTTCAGAATTTTATGAGATTGCGACAGGCCTTGGTCAAAGCAAAAGTCCCATTTTGGTGTATTTAGGTGGCGCTAGAGAGCCATTTGGTCTGTTTGAAGATTTTAGACATTTAAAAAATGTTGAAATCCACTTTGAAATAACTATAAAATTTGGTTTGTTTTTGAGCATGTTTAAGGGGTCAAATTAAGGTTGGGAATTGTGTACGCATCGAAAGAAGGCAGTGAAAGTGGCTGGGGACCCCATCTTTGACGCCTCAAAAAATCCAAACCGTTTGACTTTTGAAAAAGTTTTTCAGTAATTTTCATCGACAGAGTGTGCCTTGTCATGTCTTCGCATTTGGGGTCGATATGATGAACGCCCTCAAAGGAGTTTGCATTTGTTTGAAGGCTAATTTTGGCCAAATTTAGGGGAAAAAAGGAAATTTTGATATGCAAATTGCGGACTTTCTGTTCGATTTAGATAATGGGTGTTGATTGGTTTTTTTTTTTTTTTTTTTAGGCCTTGAGTTGAACAATATAGTGGTGGTTCCATCTCTCTACGACTTTCTTAACGGTCGTGGTGGCTGTCTAAGTACCAGTGAAATGTGTCTTGGTGGCGCTAGAGAGCCATTTTGACACCTGAAGGGATACTACTCCCAAAAGGCACAACTACATAAGGAGAAGCTCCATACCAAATTTGGTGTTTGTAAGTGGTATAGTTTTCCAGTTCTGGTCCGGAAACAATTTTATTACGGACGGACGGACTGATCGCTATATCCCCCCGCATTATATGCCGGGGGGATAAAAACAGCCAGGCCACAGCATCCGAAGTGGAGCCTTTGTTAGAGCATTGCTCCTTAATGCTAGAGACCTGGGTGGGAGAAGGAGCAGGAAGACCAGAGGATTAATGGTTGAGATCCTTCAGTACTCCTGAGGGGTAGGCAATTGATTTATCATGGACTTGTTCTGTCCTAATGTGGTTCTTTCTGTTTATTGTTCTGTTTTGCTTGTATATAAAAAATGCATTCTCAGCATTTTATTTAGTATTCATTACTAATTTTACCCAACATGTAATCCAAATGCTCAGTTTTGTTCTGTTAAATTGAAGGAATATATTGTTCATCTAATCTGGCTGTGAATAAATGTAAGTGTTCAAAATGAGACTGTTCATAGTTCATATAACTTTTTTTTTTTTTAATTCAGGCAACAAAGCAAAATTTTGTACTGCACTTGATATCATATAAAAAAAATGTAAATTAAGTCTTTTTATGCCTCAGGAGGTAGAGCGGGTGGCCTGGGAATCAGAGGCTTCCTGATTTGATCCCCAGGTCCTCCAGAGAGCATGTTGGTGTCCTTGAGGAAGACTCTGAACCCCACACTCCTCCTGATGTGCAGGCTAGAGCCTTGCATGGCAGACTCTGCCATCAGGGTGAAAGTAAGGTATGATTGTACACTGCTTTATGTCGTATAGCATGATGTAAATGCAGTCCATTTACATTATCACACTGTATGTTACAGACTCTGTATTGCTACTGGCCACACAGGAGTGTAGGCACCTTGGCCAAGAAGTGTGCATTACCTCTGGACAAAATATCCTGTGAGGATATTTTTAGAAATGTGTAAAGTATTCTAGTGATATCCAATCATCTATATTTGTGCAACCGTGACTTTCTTTCTTCCACTTTTTGCACATATACAACGTAGTATAATTATGCACTATAATGGTGTTAAATTGGTATCTGTGTCTTTTTTCTTTTTTTCATTTACAGACAAGTATGTGTCATTTAAAAAGTTATGATGCTTGCTGCTTTATTTCTTTCAACCTTTTCACCCCAGATTCAAGGTAATGCTGGCATCATGCATGGGATTTGTAGCTGAGTGCCTTTCCCTTTTACGCATGATGAATCACGTCTCGACCCAGTTTTAGATCGCTCGATTAACAATCAAACAATTTATTGAATTATAATGACTAATACATAAGCGTATATTGAATAAGAAATAGTTAATTAGGAAATAACCAAGAGACCAATAGGCTACATTAAAAACATACATGTAATGCCTGCAATACTGCAGGGATGACGACTATGCAAGTAGCTTATGAATCCAAGACGTTCCCCGAATCCCATCTCTGTGGCAAACCCAATGAAACATTGGGGCTGAACGACGACACTACAAAGCCTAGTTGCTACATGATACCATCAGCCCCAGAAATAAAGAGCAATTTTTTAAAAATCCTCAGACAAAACCCTCAAACCCAATACAGTGATTCATTGCATTGAATAAGTTACTTTATTAATCCAATCTAAAGAATATGGCCTCTAACATGCAGGCAGCTGGTTATTCCAATAAAAGGCATAAAATACACTGCCTGGCCAAAAAAAGTCACCGTTTGGAAATTAATTAACAAAATTCTGTAATTGGATTATTATTGCGGTTATTAATGTTTCAGCTGGCAATAATCATTTTTACCCTGACTGATGAAGCGCATCGCTACTCATTTCTTAAAAAATCATGTCGGAAGACACATCCCCTGATGGTGGAAAAGATGTAGCATTATTTCAGAACAGGCAAGTTATTGGCCTGTATTCAGCAAAGAAAACCATGAATGACAAAAACAAGTATGAGGAATCATTTTCACAAACAAATTTGCCCCAACAAATTCCTGACCTTAAACGCATTAAAAATTATTGGGATGTGCTCAAGAAAGACCACCGAGTGGTTCAACCATTATGTCAAGAAGACAAGATCTTGGCCAAAAATGATGGCATTTCTGATCAAAAATAAATGTTCTGATATTGCATATAATTGTCAAAACAATGACAAGACGAATATGCACTGTAATCAAAGCTACAGGGGTTCCAACTAAATATTTGAGTGTGCGATTTTTTATTTTTCCCGGGCAGTGTAATAAGGGCCTAATAATCATGGCCTTGGGGATCATCAAGATTCTTAAAATGCTCCCCAAGCAGTAGGGGCACCCCGGTGGCTCATTGGTCTGAGGTTGTGCACCAGAAAGGTTGTGTGTGTCCTTCTTGTGGTGACCCAGGTTCAATTCTGACTCAGGCCATTTGTTGCATGTCTTCCCCATTCTTCTCCCCAACTTTCTTGTCTATCTTCACTGTATAACTATCAAACAAAGGAAAAAAATCCCAAAAAAATAATCTTTAAAAAAACTAATGCTGCCCATTTGGCAAATTTTTTTTCCACCAGCGAATGCAGACAGGCTACATAATATACGGACCAGCATTGAAAACGCACCACCCTAATTTCACGGTCAAAATACAAATCATGCATGCTTGGGATGTGTAATTGTTATCAAAGTGTATAATGCCTCCTGACAAGATAGTAAAATGCTAAATTAGGGCTTTGGTGCATTTTCATGCCATTTCAGGTGAAAAAAAAGCCAAAATGAAGATTTTTGTCATTTTTATCCGTGTGCTGAACTGGCTTGCCTGCAGTGCTGATCTTTGACCGATTGAGAACATTTGGCGCATAATTAAATGAAAACTCTGTCAAAGGTGACCCAAAACTGTCCAGCAGCTGGAAGCTTGTATTAAACAAGTGTGGGATCAAATTCCAATGGCTAAACTCAAGAAACTTGTCTCTTCAATGCCCAGACGCCTCCACTCTGTGTGAGAGGGGATGCTACGCCATTGTAGACAGGCCCTTGTCCCAACTTTTTATTAAACGCCCGTCTTAAGATGGGACGTATTATGTCATCACCCCTCTCCGTCCGTCTGTTAGCAATTTCTTGTCCGGGGCATAACTCCTGAGCCGCTTCAGCTACATTTGTGATGCTTCACATACACGTGCACCATCACCAGGCGTGTCGCGCACCATGATTTCGTTCACCCAGTCAAGGTCAAGGTCACTGGCGTCACATAGGGCCCAGATGGGGCTTGTCCGGAGCATAACTTCTCAACCGCTTGAGATACATCCATGACATTTCATACACATGTGTACCATCACTGAGCGGAGTGTCGCGTACCATGTTTACGGCCCTCCCTCCAAGGTCAAGGTCACTGGCAAAGGTCAAAGGTCACATGGGGCCCAGATGGGGCTTGTCCGGAGCATAACTTCACAACCGCTTGAGATACATCCATGACATTTCATACACACGTGAACCATCACTGAGCGGAGTGTCGCGTACCATGTTTACGGCCCTCCCTCCAAGGTCAAGGTCACTGGCAAAGGTCAAAGGTCACATGGGGCCCAGATGGGGCTTGTCCGGAGCATAACTTCACAACCGCTTGAGATACATCCATGACATTTCACACACACGTGTACCACCACTGAGCGGAGTGTCGCGTACCATGTTTACGGCCCTCCCTCCAAGGTCAAGGTCACGGACATAGGTCAAAGGTCACATGGGGCTGTTGTCTGTTGGATATTGGTATCATGTTGTCTGTCCACTTCCTGATCCATGTTCATGACGGGCGTATTATGCGCCGTTGCCGGTGCTCTTGTTGAGACCTGTTGCTGCCATCAAATTTGAAATGAGCTCATTTTGTGGATAACGTTGTAAAATTTTTAAGGTTCAACATTTGCTATGTTATCACTTTTCTCTTGTGAACAAAATCTTGGCTGGTGTGATTTGAAAGTCATTGCATTTTCATTTCACTCACAATTTACACTTTGTCCCAACTATTTCAGAATTGGGGTTGTAGATGAAACATATAATTTTGTCAAGTAAGAGCTCTTTGTATAATATATCATGGCCATTAGAGCTGTTTGAAAATACTGATACAGCCACTTGGCCTTTCCTGGCTGCGGCCATTTTAATCGCTGGTCTGCATGATGTCATTGGATGTAAAGGCATACAGTCTGAAAAAAGGATCATGCACAGGGCCAGATCCAGAACTTAAAATTCCGGGGCAAATCTATCCCTTTATTGACAACAATCAGTCCTGGCGTTTTCCTTTATTAACACGTTTTCCAATTATAGTAATAAGTAGAAATTAAAGAGACAGCTTTTTTTTTTTTTAGCAAGAGCAGCATTTGGAGCGCTTCAGAGAATTAAGTTAATTTCAGTGACAAGCATACGGTGTCGTCCATTCACGTTTTCCAATTGGACAGCTGTCTATTTTTTTCACCAATATAGCAAGTTGTAGTGACCGTGCTGCTAGTAGAGACCTGACCGCATTGGACTGTGCAGTTAACATAGACAGAACCTCAGTTACAAAGTCAGTGGTGAAGCCAGAACTGGAGATTGGGCACAGAAAATCCCTTTACAAATTTTTTTAGTCCTGACTTGTTTGCAATCATTTTCCTAATGAACAATGCATTCACTCAGAAAACACTGTACACTATCAGGTGTTGTAAGTTCTCCCCGTGAAGGTAAGATGACAATTATTCGTTTGGAGGTGCTTTTTTTCCATTTCAATCAGCCTTACTCAAAATTGCATTAAGGTGTTCCTAATCTTCGTCTTCACTTAAATTGTTGAAATCAAATCAATCATGAAGAGCAGGTTTGATCGCCTGATCGCCAAAAATGTAGCACAGAAGATCCAGAGCAGTTTTGAAAAGTGTACGCCTACGAGTAAATTATATTTTTGAACTGAGTTTAGCCTATTAATTTGTCATCCTTTGGTTGCATTAAGAAAGACTCTGTCTATGATTGCCAAGAAGTTATTGTTTTCATTGGAAAATGTTTTAATTAAGGAAATTGATTGAGAACAAGTCAGGAATAATAATCGTTCAAGCGGGTCCAAAAGAATGATTGTCATCTTACCTTCACAATGAGAACTAGGAACACGTGATGGTGTGGGAGTGTTTTTGAAGTGAATGTATTATTCATTCGGAAGATGACTGCGAACAAGTCAGGACCAAAAAAAATTTGTAAAGGGCTTTACAAAGGGAATAAAATATGAAAAGGGATGTTCTGTGCCCACTAGTGATGCGCGGGTTGGCCCGAACCCGTGGGGTCAGGCGGGGCGGGTCAATATTTTAACTACATTTAGCGGGTGCGGGCGGGTTTGGCCAAACAGTGGCGACGTCTAATTCCCACGAAATCGCGAATAAAAAGTATAATAGGCTATCAGCCACTTGAGGGCTCTAGACATACAGCCTAGATAATATGCTCTTGTCAAACGATGTAGCGCAACATTAAGCTGGATAGAAGGCCAATTGTACCTCTCCCTCTTCCTACTCTATGTACACGCAATCACTGGTGCGCGGCTTAATCCTCCACGGTTAGACTAAGGATCTAAAGGTTGAATGATGGCTCATCTTATAAATCGTTCTGCAGTCAGCAGAATCTTATTGACCCGTGGGTTCAAACAACACATATACAAAAATTTTTTTGCCACTTTACAGTGAAAGGTATATCACTATTCTTATTCAAAAATAAAATCAACTTGTTGAGGTGCTTTCGTTTATCAGCTATGTGTTCTCTAACAGCTGAGCGTGTGCTGCCATCGGCAGTAAAGACACTTCTTAAGCCGGTCTCACAAGAGCGCTGAGTACGGCGTCAACTAGCGCGTTTTGAAAACGCCGACAAGCGCACAATTTAGCGCATAGTTGACGCCGTGTGAACGCACGTCCTGCGTTTTCGTGCATTTTGACGACTTCCGGTAATCTCCCCTTCCCATTCCCCCTATTCTTCTTTGTGACCCGTGGCATGGCTTCGTGTAGTCTTGGAATAATATCGTGTGGAGGTTACAGGGCCGACGGTTTATATAGTAGCGTGCTCGAGAACGCATATGATACGTTTTTTTAGCGTACTTGCTGCGTTTGCAAAAGCAGCCCATGTGCCAACTGGCGCAAAGCGTGCGTTTCTGAACGTGGATCTCGCGTTTTGAAACAACATTGAAAAGTTTACAAATGCAGACATAGCGTTCACAAAACGCTGGCAATGCATTCTTTGATGCAGAGAATGCGCTAAATTAATTTTTTATTTTTCATGCTTTCTCGTGCGTTCTCATGCGTTTTCATGCGTTCTTAAACGCAGCGTTTGCGTCAATAGACACACTCCCTTAGCAAAAAGTAGTATACTTGAAGTTCATTTTATTAAGTATACTTCATTATTAGTATAAGTCTATCAAGTATACTACGGACCCATGTACTTGTAGTGTACCAGAAAGTATACTAATTTAATACTTCTTTGGACTAAATTGGAACATTTTAAGTTAATAAAAGTATACTTTTAAGTATACTTCAAGTTTCAGCAAAGTAAACTGAAAGTATCCATCTAGTTTACATCTAAGTTTTATTCTATACTGCAAGTACACTACAAGTTAACTTTTTCGTATACTGTGAGTGAACTAGTTGTATACTTTTAGTATACTTTTCAATTTATGAAAGCATACATTTAAGTACACTGCAAGTAAAATTACAGATATACTGCTAGTTTATTAGTTGTATACTTCTAGTAAACTTTTCAGTTCATGAAAGTATACTGTGAGGAAACTTAAAAAGAGCATCATTGGATGTTTATTGACTACAAAGAGTCAGGACTTCAGGTTCACATCTCATCTGATAGACAACATCATCGTCACTACACTATTGCACCTGTGGGAAGATCCCAACCTACTGGCCCACCAACACCAACTTACATTCCTCAGGCAGTCTCCCATCCAAACACAAACCAAGCCTACAGCTGCTTAGCTTCAACCACACAGCTGGTGCAGATCAAGTTGTGGTATTGTTGCTTGTTGTAGAACTAGTACAGACATTTCATTGTCTTTTTTTCAGATAGCACTGAAGTTCCAGCCTTCTTAATCTCATGTTTGAAAATACTGTGTACATTTATCTGTGAATCTGCAGATAATGGCCAGCTAGATTGAACTGATATCTCAACTTAAACACAGCAATGTTTGGTACTGGTACAATATGCAGGGCTTTGTTGTCCACACACTTGTTTAAAAATGATTAAATCATTGATAAAAAGAATGTACCATCTTTCAAGTATTACAGCACTGCTGCATCTTTTCTTTAGTCGGTCATATTTTTGACTGTGATACAGAACTCCATTAACTGAAAAACATCATCGGTGTACTCATTTGGAATATTTCATCAGCCTTTGCTTGAGTCCTTCAGCCTACTGGTCAGGCTGAAGGCATTGATAATTAATATTTTATGTGTATTTCTGGTTCCATATGAGAGAAAGAGGTACTTTTGTTTTGACTTGGGATTTCAATGAGAGTTGCCATTGCTTTGTTCTTATACTTCGGCATCTAATACAATATTGTGTTTGAAAATTACATTTATAAAGGAATCAATTTTGTTCTCTCCTGATTATGTGCTCCATTGTAAATCCTTATAAGTACCTTCATCTGTGAATTAAAGCAGAATGCACTTCAGCATTGTCTACTCATAGAGTACATGAGGTAACCTCTCGTCTACTTGCGTTAAATAATATCTGAATTGCGACAATAATATATTTTAGATT
The DNA here is from genome assembly GCA_029721435.1 of Gymnothorax reevesii. NCBI lineage: Eukaryota > Metazoa > Chordata > Actinopteri > Anguilliformes > Muraenidae > Gymnothorax > Gymnothorax reevesii. Next base: position 54,214,134 of record CM056574.1, read on the forward strand.
GCAATAATCATAATCTGTGAGTTTGATGTTAAGTTTGAAGTATACTTGCAGTTAAAAAAAAACTTTTAGCTCCCTGAAAGTTTAGAACTAAATTTAAACTATAGAGGGCTTGAAGTATCGAACAAGTGGACTTGTAGTCTACCTATAAGTTTACTTGCAATATACTTCAAACTGTACTTTCATTAACCCCTTTCTGCAGATGTAGATGCCCGCGTCTATAGACCTGCAAATTGGAATTACGCTGTTACTGTACTCGATCACTAGATGGCACCCCCGGATCAGTTATTGAACGTTCACAAGCAAGCAGACCTCGAACGCGGTTCTGAATACGGTGAAGTTCACTCCACTCCCTGTTTTTCGAGAGCTGCATGAATTAAACTCCTCAGCTAAGCCTGATGTACAAACTGGTCAGTATCCTTGCCCATAGTGTCGATTCAGCAGTTTAAAAAAACGATATTTTGACACAGAAAAAATCGTTATCCTTTGTAGCAACCAGTTTAGCCACAGTGAGCTAACAGTATTCCAATTAGTGGTTCAGAAAAATCAGTTTTCTGAGGCAAAAAAATCGACATGGTATTGATTCTCTCACATTCTATTGCCTATTACAGTTGTCCCATACAAAAAAAAATTGTAGTTCCCTACCGTGGATTTACGCGTAAATTCCTTCATTGATAAATCCAGCGCTTCCTTATATCCACCCCAGTACTGGCGTTGATAGCCAATCACTCAACCATACACTCAAGCTCTTCTGCGTAAATGTAGAGTTACACTTCATGGTCTCGTGAAGTTTCCCTAGTAACAATGTATTGATTGGCTCGTTTCTTATCCAATTCCCGAGTGTTTAAACATTTTAGAGTAAGTGAAACACATTGATTGGACAAACACAGAGCATACAAACCAATGCGTATCAGCAGGCTCGGTTGTATCCTGTCTACGTTATGCACATTACGCGGCTAAAATAGACGGGATTTATAGAAAATCGGTTTGCAAAACTGACCTTGAAGTGTTCAGTTACATTACAGGATTTAAATGAGAACGATATGCTCTATTGGAATTATTTCGAATGAAACAGGACCGGAGAGTTCCTGCTACTGGATACATCGGTCTCTATGTTATACAGTCAATGTCTCTGGAGGAGGGATTCACGAAAAAGGTCAGGCTGCCATTTTTGTTTGTTTTTTTTTCTGTTTCGGAATGTATATGTACTCAACAAAGTCGAATGTCGAGGTTTTTTTCCTGTTTAAAACGCGAACTGCCCGTGCATTTTGGTGTGGACCCCCGGTACGTTCATTGCACGTTTCTTTTGAATCGGGAGACGCAATGGATTTGATATTCCCTGAAAGTGGAGTGTCTGTTCAGTTAAAATGAGGTATATTTCAGAATTCAGATATTACTGAGTTAGTGAGGTGTACTTGCTCCTTATAAGTGTTGAAATGGGTTCGTGAGCTTTGAAGAGGGGACTGGTAGCTTTCATTACAGGGTGAATGTTTTGACCGTTTAATTAGCAGTTTATTTAAGGCGTGTTTGTGCTGGCTTTGAAGAAAAATGGCCAAAACTCTAAACTTTATTATGGAGAAAAGGCATGTTTCGTATTTGGAGAGGTTTACTGGTGACCACTGATATTCAACTGCACTGATATTGATAAATTCATACTAAACTCAACCAGAAAATCATTCGTTCATATTAAATTTCATGCTTTAAAGCTTTAATTGTGTTAAATACATGATTTTTTAATGATTTGACAGCAAATCATTTTAAGACTTTGGGGAGACACTTGGGTAGCTGTATAATTTGGCTAATAGGTAATCTAGAATGTAATGTTGAAGATGAATTCTACTTGTGCTCAAGGAGTTTATGATACCAGAAATGTATAGTTTTAAGCCCCAGCAGTTTTTCAATCGTCAGAATTATTTTTTTTGCAATTTCAATGGTGAATTCTCATGAAGATTTTTTGTTTGCTGCTCATTTTCTCTACCAAAATCATGAAAATAAACTGAAATACAATGTAATTCTAAATGCTGTAAGTGTCTTTCCTGAATTGAGCCACATTTCTCCTCTTTGTGAAGCTTAAATCTTGAATTATACAGCATTAAAGTGGGTAACCCATAAATAGCCAAAATTGGCTTCTGCACAAAGGGGTTAACTAAAAAGTTGGCTTGAAGTATATAACAAGTAAAGTTGTAGTACATCTGAGTTTACTTTCAGTATACTTCAAAGTATACTTTTATAAATTAGACATTGTGCTAGAAGTATATAACTAGTGAACTAATAGTTCATTTTTAAGTTTACTAGCAGTATATTTCACAGTATACTTTCATGAACTGAAAAGTTTACTAGAAGTATATAACTAATAAACTAGCAGTATATCTGTAAGTTTACTTGCAGTATACTACAAATTATACTTTTATAAACTAGAAATTGTTCTAGAAGTATGTAACTAGTAAACGAATAGTTTATCTTTAAGTTTAGTAGCAGTATACCTCACAGTATACTTTCATGAAATAAAAAATGTTAACTAGAAGTATACAACTAATAAACTAGCAGTCTATCTGTAGGTTTACTTGCAGTATACTAAAAATTCTACTTTTATAAACTAGAAATTGTGCTAGAAGTACGTAACTAGTAAAGTAATAGTTCATTTTTAAGTTTACTAGCAGTATACTTCACAGTATACTTTCGTGAACTGAAAAGTTTACTAGAAATATACAACTAATAAACTAGCAGTCTATCTGTAGGTTTACTTGCAGTATACTAAAAATTATACTTTTATAAACTAGAAATTGTGCTAGAAGTACGTAACTAGTAAACTAATAGTTCATTTTTAAGTTTACTAGCAGTACACTTCACAGTATACTTTCGTGAACTGAAAAGTTTACTAGAAATATACAACTAATAAACTAGCAGTCTATCTGTAGGTTTACTTGCAGTATACTACAAATTATACTTTTATAAACTAGAAATTGTGCTAGAAGTACGTAACTAGTAAACTAATAGTTCATCTTTAAGTTTACTAGCAGTATACTTCACAGTATACTTTCATGAACTGAAAAGTTTACTAGAAATATACAACTAATAAACTAGCTGTATATCTGTAAGTTTACTTGCAGTATACTTAAATGTATACTTTCATAAATTGAAAAGTATTCTAGAAGTATACAACTAATTAAGTCACAGTATACTTAAAAGTTCACTTGTAGTGTACTTGCAGTACAAAATAAAACTTAAACTTAAAGTACCCATCTAGTTTATATCTATGTTGCTTAAACTTGAAGTATACTTTTGTTTGCAAGAGTATGTATCAAGTCTGTCAATACTGCAATAATTGTCAAATTTGTTCTCAAATAAAATCAGACAAATAATTATCTATTTCTGTGTGGGTTCGTAACACTGCATAAAAATCAAGTTCAGCTCCACCCATGTTCTATTTACTCTGCTATGCTACCCCAAAGCTGACTTGTTACTGTGAACTTACATGTGGAATATGTAAGTCCAAGAGATAGTAAAAACTGAAAAAAATATAGTACAGTATACTTCAAAGAAGCCAATATGTATGGTAAAAATATTTTAATGTGCTTATGCTTTTGATGGTAGCCTAACTGCAAGCCATTATACTTGAACATTAGGCATGAATATTTTAGTTATTAGATATACTCAAGAAAAGTATGATAATCAAAAGTTTAGGTACCAGTATTAGCTAAATATACTCAGACTTTTTGGTTTACTTTTCAGTATAAGCTAAGTATATGTAAGTACTTTTGTATTACTTAGCTAAGTATATCTCTGATAAGTACATCAAAAGTAGACTGAAAGTATACTCTCTTATTTTTAGTTTTGAAGAAGTATACTAATAGCACACTTAAATAAACTTTTTTTTTGTCAAGGTAAGTATATCTCTAATAAGTACATCAAAAGTAAACTGAAAGTATACTCTCTTATTTTTAGTTTAGAAGAAGTATACTAATAGCACACTTGAATAAACTACTTTTTTGTAAGGGCTATTCTGCGTTTTCGAAAAAGTTTCGAAAGACATGTTCAAAACCAATGCGTTTACCCAGAGATCTGCGTTTACAAACGCAGAGTTGGCGCACGCAGAGCGTCAATCCTGCACTTACCATGTGCTTATTTGGCGTTTCATAAACGCACCTAGGTGCACGGCCTAAACGCCGGATAAAACGCTCGTGTGAGACCGGCTTCAGATATTCATATCTAAATCACCATTCTATACACATATCACCCAAACAATTCGGTAACTTATCATTACTGGAGCATGCATGGTCATAAACTTAGTCTTGCTCTCATTAATTACCATACCATGAGACAAAGAATAATTGTGTAAAACTGAAAGTACATACCTGGCCTATCAGCTGCCAGCTTTCAGGCAGATGAGAAAATAGGCTATTCAAGCTAAGCTATTGTTACAGATGCGCATGTCGTGAAAAGGAGAATGATTTTCCAGGAATGGGAAGAAACTCCTGACTTCATTGAGCCAGACAAAGCGCAGAGAGATGTGCAGTCACATTTTATACTGCAGGACTGCCAAGACGATGTGCTTCACTTTTGGAGGGATCACAAACTTCTCTCCATGGTGGCCACAGCAGTCCTCTGCGACCCAGCAACTAGCGCTGGCCATGTCCTGGAAGCGCGCCGTAATCGCTTAAACCCTGGCACTGTTGACGCGATTTTGTTTTTGCATGATTTGGGAAAAAATACGCCTAGGCCTACAATATAAGCTGTGTTGAAAAAATAGCCTAAAAGCCCCCCCAAAAAAATCTTGAAATAAATATAAAAGGAAAAAAAAAATTCCTTGTAGACAGGATATCGCAAACACTGTATGGGAGAGTAGGCAATAGCGCCAGTGCGCCACTGTCATGTTTAAAATGTTTCCTATTTTGTTCCAATAAAACAGCTTGTATGGAATATTTTCCCTGATGGTATTTTGTTTGGTTGCAAAGATCAGAAATCACGGTAAGGTTCAATTAATAGACAGAGCCTAAACTTTGGATTAAGAATTCCAGCCAAAAGCCAAATGTATGTTGTGCTCCACTCAAATCCATGGCGTAACAGAGGAATCATTTTTTTTCCCATTGCAAATCATGCCAAACAGACCCACTGTATTCTTTTCTCGTGCCTCCTTTTTGTGTCAGGTCGGGTTCGGGTTGAAAATTAGTGGCTGGTGTCTTAGCGGGCCGGGCGGTGCGGGTTACCTGTCACGTCGGGTTGGGTTGGTGCGGGTGTTAAAAAACCTCGACGCACGCATCACTAGTGCCCACCCAATTTTCAGTCCTGGCTACGCCACTGTACAAACAGATAGTAAAATTACTGTTGAAATAACTTGTAAAAAAGGTGCCAGTTAAATTAACTGGCAAATAAGGTTCCAGTTCATAAAAGTGTACTTATCACCGAAATTACCTTCATTGAAGACAAGCTATTTTTTCCAGCAAGAGCGGGATTTCAGAACTGTTCAGTGAATTAACTGTTACCTTGAGTGCCCGAAGTAGAACCTGGCTGTATTACGAACAATCTCAGCTTCCAACGTGTTTGCTGGACATTAAAGTGCTAGACGTGGCATTGCTTAAGATGAAGGTTGTCAGAGCGGAGACACTGAATCGACCAGTTGACCTACTATGAACTCTTGTACAATTTTAAGTAATTAATAGTTAAAATGGACTGTATTCATGAATCAGTCACAGAAGGCACAATCGGTACCATGCCTCAGTACCCTGCCACTCGCCAGTCAGCTTTCAGACTAATAATATCGTAACATCGTAGTGCGTTGAAGGATGCACCTCGGTGGTTTAAAATGGGGAACAATTTTAAAAGGAGGCGGCAATAGATTTTGAGGGGTTTTATTATTGAGAAGGGGATTTAGAATATTAATATTGAATATTAATATTGCAAATGCGTATGCTGCGACTGCGTGTGCCCAAGCAACCAGGGGTCATTAGCAACATGCATTACCACGTATAGCAGTACGGTACCAAATTTCATCCCAATTTCTTCTCGAATCTTCAATGATGATATTCCACTTCATGAAGCAATAATTTCCATTCCTTGGGCTGCTGATCTCTTGAGCCACAGAGCATTGGCATTAGCCCTGGTGCATTCAGCAATATTTGGGGTTGGATTCAAAAACGTGTCTTGTTGCGCCAGAGGAATAGCATGGCATGATGATTTGATAATAAAAACCCAAGAAATACAATAGCATTTTAGCCAAGGCATGTTTTATCCTCTCTTAGTGTGTGCAGTGGGGCATTACTTCTGGTGTTGTCCATGTTCATCAAAGCGGTACTCAGCTTTTAAGGGGGCTATCCCTCAGCCTCGTTACATCCACTGACGTAACCGGAAGTCGTGGGCCTGTTAAAATGGCCAATGGCGCAGTCCATGGCTTTAAGGCAGGATTTTAAAAACGTATTTATGGTGTATCTATGTATTGCTGTAAGGGTCAATGCAGATTGTTATAGCCAGGAAGGTATTACCAACGCAAATAATATAACTTATAAAAAACATTTCCATTCCCTTTAGGTCATACAAAATACTCTTAACCAGCAAAGTGCCTAAGAGGTGATTTTTTTTTGTTAATAAGACTTCTGAGCGGAGGGAGACGCGGTAGTGCAGTGGTCAAGTAGGCTTGAATTTGAGATCATAAGGTCCTGAGTTCAAGCTCTGACCATGGCCTTCGCGGTGTGTTCTTGTGCAAAACACTTCATTCCCACACTCCACGCCTCACTCCACCCAGATGTATAAATGGGTACCAGCAAATAGTCAGAGAAACCTGACTAAGAGCCGGGGGGAGCACCTGAGATGGACTGGCATCCCGTCCAGGGGGAGTAGTAATACTCCTTGTCGCTTCATGCCACAGAAACTGGGGTTAAGCAGTGGGCTGATGGGCCACTGGCTCGAAACAAGCTTTCATCTGAGTGGAGTTTTTGCCGCTCAAAGTTTCAAATGAAGTAGTACCGGCTAGTTTGCTGGGGTCACAAAAAAAAGTTTTGCTTCTAAAAACAACATGTGCTTAAAAGAGTAATATATTTCAAGCACAAAACCATGGTCAGTGAATAGCTCACACTATACAATTATTTTGAACTATTTTTCTCTCTCTCGCAATCACTGCGCGCCGGCTACCACCAATATCAAAGTCGACAGAGTGACCAGAGAGTGCTATAAACAGAGAGGCAAGTTTGTTGTCAGAAAAGAAAATACAGAAAAAATGGTGCGGATTTGTAACAACTGAACAACCAAGACCAATACGTATAATAAGAATTGATAATGAAGAAGCGAATGCCAATTGCTAACATTTATATTATCAATATGGCATCATAAGGATGGCAATATCAAAAGTCCAAAACCGCCGCTGACTTCAGAGCATTCATTTACTCCATCCTTACAGTTGTCGCTAAGCAGTGCATTGGGCCTAAATAACACCTTTTAGCAGTGGCTACATTCAGAATATAGAACAGACTCTCGTGGCTTATCATTTAATGAGCCCCACAAACTAATGCAAATCTGTGCTGTTTTGCGTGCTACACGGGCGCAGAAGTTACAAAGACATTGATATTTTACCCTGTCATTTGTGTGCGGAAGAAAACACTTCATACTTTAGTGACACAATGTATAACAATGCTATTGAAAATGAATGGGACTGTCATCGGCTCCTCCAATTATTCTAAGCAACTGTTGCTAATCGGGAAAATTAAACAGCGAGATGTTTCGGTTATTTAGCACTGAAAGGTGAGGTTTCTGAAGGATCTGGTAACTGCGGACGGACCGCTACCGATTACAAGATGTAACTGATTGCATTTGGATGACTGATGATATGTAGCCTATTTGCTGTAGTAGTGTGTACAGTTACTGTATACTCTGCTAATAATCAGAAAATTCCCTAAGAGGATATATACGACTGTAAAATTAGTCAGTAGTCAGCATTTGCATTTTCTGCAGCTAAAATATCCTCACAACAAATTATGAATACCATGTTTATCTTATACACTTACGCCGAAGACAGGTGTCCATCAGGTCCTGCTGGCCTGGGAGGCTTCTTCCAGTATATTTTTGGAATGTGGAAAAAGGTCAGCAAGACACCAGCATTCAAGATTGCCGGAAAGTCTTGATCGCAAGTGATGCGCACACAGGCAGGTGGACCGGCCTCGTCTGATATTCAGAGATCTTGCATTGGTAGCATGACAAGTTCCCATTCGTGGCAGCGGTAGCTCTCCACCATTGGCATTATCTGACACTTTGAACAAGTGCACCACTACTTTTCATTGACTCTGTCTCTAGCCGCTGTCGTAGGCTTATCTTCAGCTTGGACAGTTTCTCCCTCTTCTCTCTTTCTCTACCCAATCAATCTCCATCTGACGAAGTTCGGCATCGGTAAACTCAGGTTTATAACGTTGTCCTTTTGACACTGTGGTAAAGGGAATGTCATCGTCACTTTTGTAGTCAGACATTTTTTTGTCAATTACAGAAACCAGTGAGACCGTCAAACAGCTGATGCAATGCGCAGTGATACCGAGGGATAGAAAAATTGTTCAAAGTGATTGTATAGTGCGAGTTATTCACTGACCATGGTTTTGTGACTGAAAAATTTTACTCTTTACAAAACATGTTGTTTTGGGAAGCAAAACTTTTTTGGTCACCTGAGACAAAGTCTCAAAGTGACCTATTCTAATCGCCTTTTGTCCGTCGTCATCCATTGTGAGTCATGCGTCCGTAAACAATTTACATTTTCAACTTCTCAGAAACCGCTGATCCAGTATCAATAAAATTTTGCAGGAACCCATCTTCATCAAACATGCACCAAAATTGTGAGTTATATGGTGCTCACCCCCAAGGGCTCTGAGGGGCGGGGCTAAAACTGGTAAATATATTTTCAATTTCTAATCTGAAACCGCAAATCTGATTTCCATAAAATGTTGTAGGAACATTCCTTGGTCAAATATCTACCAAAATTTCGAATAATTTGGTGCCCACCCCCAGGGGCTCTGAGGGGCGGGGCTAAAACTGGCCAATACATCTTCGTCGTCTTCTCAGAACCTGCTGATCCGATTTCAATAAAACTTTGCAAGACTCTTCCTTGATCAAATATACACCAAAATTTTGAATTATATGGTGCCTACCCCCTAGGGGCTTTGAGGGGCGGGGCTAAAAATGGTCAATACATTTTTGACTTCTACTCAGAAACCGCTGATTGGATTTCAGTAAAATTTTGCAGGAATCTTTCTTGGTCAAATATGCACCAGAATTGTGAATTATATCATGCCCACCACAGGGGCTCTGAGGGGCGGGGCTAAAACTGGTCAATACATTTTCCGCTTCTTCTCACAAACCGCTGATTAATTTAAATAAAATATTGCAGGAACCTTCCTTCATTAAATATGCACCAAAATTGTGATATAGTGATAAAAATGGTCAATATATTTTCCACTTCTTCTCACAAACCGCTGATTTGATTTCAATAAGATTTTGCTGGAACCTTCCTTGGTCAAATATGCATCAAAAGGGCTCACCCCCAGGTGCTCAGAGGGGTGGGGCTAAAAGTGGTCGAATTGGCTGAAATTTCTCAAAATATTCTTCTCCAGACCCAGATATGCTGGAAAACAACGCTCTTCAAAGATGGAAGGGTCTTCGGGTCCTTTTGCAGTGATGAGTGGGTTCTTCTGAGCATTTCTCACCAGATCTCAGGCCATTCTACCTGAAATTTTTCTTGGTCTTCCAGATTTTGCCTTTACTTCAATCGTTATATTTAATTTACATTTTCTTACGATGGTTCTGACTGTAGAAATGGGTAGTTTGAAACGTTGCAAGAGTTTTTTGTAGCCATTTCCTTGTTGGTGGAAGTGAATTATCTTGATTATGACATCCTTGGACAATGTTCAGAGGAACACATGGTTTTTACTACCAGACGCAACAGCCACCATAGTTGTAAACTTTAGAAGGCATGGAGTTACCTCAGAATATATAGCTTAACCCTGGAATTACATTCGCCTGACTTATTGAAGTCCGACTGGGCCTTCGTAATCATCTTCTTAAAAGCTGACAATGTCATGTTTGGGTATCCTCCGCCCTCGTTCTGAACTTGTGATAGTTTTGACCAATGAGTGTAAAGATGAAGGGGCTGACAGGCACGTGCTTCACAGGAGAGCCACGAACTGTCTCTCTCTCTTGAGCTGGCAATAGGGGGTTGCATACGAGCAAGCCTTCGGCATAGATCTCGGATTGGGAATTCCAGATTCTAGTGGGATTGGAGATGCCAAAAAAAAAAAAAAAAAGAAAGAAAAAAGCTAACGAAGAATAATCCAAAAGGGTTCTCAAACTTCTGCATAGGGCCCTTTTTTCCTTTCTTATCATTTAAAAACTCCGAAAAATTAAAATAAAAAGAAACCTTGCTTTTAAATTTGCAGAAAGGTGTCATGTTTAACTTTGTTGCATTTAGTGTTCAGGTTTGCTGTTGATCACAAGAAGGTTAATAGTAACAGACATTTAAATCAGGGGTGCCCAAATTTTTGTACCCCACTGTACTTATTAGACCATAAATAAATACTTTCAGACAACGTCATTGCTTTCTGGCCTTTAGTTTTGATTTTATTTACTGTGAAAATTAGGGTGTATCATGGCTCGAATTTCCTGCGGGCCACCATACTTGTAAACTTACAATGCATTTTGGCAGTGTGATGTCATCTGGTTGCTTGTCCATGTGAAATGCAACTGTGGGAAGGAAAGATGCACAAGATGGTGGTGTGGAAAGCAGTGTACGTGTGAGCTTAGGACAGTTTTTCAGCACCAAATGCAACGGATTAAGACAGTTATAATTTTGCATGCAAGGTCGGATCCATGAATTGCTGAAAGGGGGGCACAGCAAGGAAGGGATCTGAGAACCCTCCCCCAGAAATCTCTGAAAAATGAATTTGCTGAAAACTCATTTTCCTGGTATCTTGGGAGAAAAATCCGGCCCATCTGTTCAATGATTTTCCTCCCAAAGGTTCCAAAAATTAAGCTCAAAAAACTTTCAAAGCGCTGATATAACGCAGTTTTATATTAACTGACAACTTTTACCTTTACCAATAACTTTCACTTTACTGTGAAAGTTTGTGACCTTAACCCTTTCACTGCTGTTCGTGACTAGGTCAAAATTTCAAAGAGGAGAATATCTTTAGAAATCGTCCAAACCCTACAGTGTTGGTATTCATTGGAATGTGCTTGATGAGAGCTTTCCAGTGAATACCAATGTGCCATCAAGCGATTTTCAAAGGTTTTGATGTTTCAGAAATGTTGATAAAATCACAACAAGCAGTGAAAGGGTTTGACCATATTTCCCACAAAACATTGATATTATATAACACTAAATAGCCTCCAACAAAATAATTGGAGTGTATATCTAACATGCAAACCCAGTGGCTATACACAATTGCGATTTTAGCAGATGTTAACAGATCACCAAATCCCCCTGCCCCCCAAGTCCCAAAACCAGGTTTAGTAAAAGATACCACCCTCAACAGCTTGTAAAAAGTTACTACAATGCTGTGATTGCCTTTTTTCAAAATGGTTCTAAAAGATGAGGCTTTAATGCTTCCAAAACACTCCCAAGTGTTGTGAGAGTAGGAGGTTGTCATACACATAATCTGAGTCACCATTAAGTTGAATTTCTGGACCTGAGTGAATTTACTAATCTGGAGGCAGTGGTTGGGTGGGTAATGTCCAAAAACAAAATCTTATTTATATTAAAGATCCTATTTATCCTAAAGATGTCCTGATATAAATTTAATACAATGATGCTGTCCTATAATAAAGCATACCGTTGTCAACATATAACTATTTTTTACGGAAATATTATCATTATTACTATTATTATTATTATATTTACATGAATGAATGAGAAAAAGAAATGTGACTTTAGGGCCATTTAGACTTTTTTTTGTTAAGAATCCAAAAAAGAAAAGATTGTTGTGCTCAAGTCAACAAAATGAACTGATGAGTACCACAGGTGCATAGAGCTGATTTAGTAGAAAAAAGAGAAATGCTGACCGCACACTGTGACAAAGGAAAACATCAGTCTAGCCTGTAAAAAAACGCAATTATGGCAGCCCACATGCCAGTGACAAAAAGTGTTACAAGTGCACAAAAAAACAAACTTTTCGGTCCCTAGCAGACCATCATCAGTGCTAAAGGTGCAGCAGTGACAAGCACATAAATTGAGAAATACCATTGGGTGTGTCCTCTCAAGCCAAAAGCAATCACCTGTGCCAGAGGCAAGAACACAGCAAGAACTTGTCAATATACAATCACAGTTGTCACAAACCAAGGCCACCATTGAGGAGTCCCATAGTATGTCTCTTTTTATAGAACAAGAACTTGCATTCAAACCAACTCTGGAGAGCTATCGTGCAGACCTCCAGCAAATGAAAATGCGCAAGTTTAAAAGGGATACAATTGATTATAGAGATGACAAAGTATACCCTTGGATGCTTCAAAAATCTACTACCATCCCAAAAAGAGTCCGGTTCCAAGATCAGCCATCTCACACTTCAGGCTCGAGTGCCGAAAGTGATGGGGATTTGTTGGGCAGGGACTCCTCCGACGACAATCGACGACCGAGGTACTCCCTCCGCGAAAGAAGACCCCTAGGGGGAGGCAAGGCTCGCAAATTCAACATTCAAACCTATCAGAAAGCCAAGATTCAGCCAAGAATGACTTGATTTTTAATCTTACTGTTCGTGACCTTGATGCTGATGAAGTAAGTCTGCTCAATAAGGGGCTGTCCTTTGTCCCTGTATGCAGACCACAGCCATTCTCACTTAAAATTTAAATGTTCAAGTTTTTTCGTAATTTGAAATTGAAATGTTACGATCGGAATTCTAGTGATCCATGTTCCTCCATGATTAACTATGGCCCTTCACGATCTAAGTTTAAATCACCGAGCAAATTTTTTCCTGTTTATTTCAATTCCTCTTTGGACATATTTTGTCGTCTAGTGCAACATGATGTTGACCAGATGTTTGAAAATTCTTTGGTTGTTCTAAGATATAATCTGCATTTGGCGGAGAAACGGGCTTTAGATAAATAGTTTACAGACTAAGGACTTGTCTTTACACAATCAGATAAAGGTGGGGGTATAGTTCTAATGCTTAAATCTCAATATGATCAGGAGGTTTATTGCCTCCTACAGGATGAAGCATATTACAAACCTCTCCTTTTTGACCCTACTACTAAATTTAAAAAAATACCACATTTTTTAAGTGGTGCCTATTCTGATGGCATCATCTCAGAAAATGAATTGAATTATCTAACTAACAATTCACCTATTAAGCCCGTCTTTTACATTTTGCCTAAGGTCCATAAAAGCTTATCTCAACCCCCAGGGCGCCCAATAGTAGCTGGGATTAACAGCATTACTGAACTTCTCTCAAATGTTTTGGATCACTTTTGAGACCTTTGGTATGCAATTTACCCAGCTACCTTAAAGATACTGGTGATTTTCTCAACTGCCTCAACAACGTAGATTGGGTTGACAGTGACATCCTGTTGGCAACCCTAGATGTAGCGTCTCTTTATACCAATATTCCCCATGACGAGGGCCTAGAGGCTCTAACATTTCAGTTGAATTTGCGTTCATTACATCCTGATCCTCCTACAAATTTTCTAGTAGATATGGCTAGGTTGGTTCTCACTAAGAATTATTTCCTTTTTGAAGAACAATTCTACTGGCAAATTAAGGGTACTGCGATGGGATCTACGATGGCACCTGATTATGCAAACTTGTATCTTGGTTACCTTGAACATCTCTATATCTGGAATAATAATCATTTTTTGATCAAATACTTTTGTGGCGAAGATATATAGATGACTGCTTTGTTCTTTTTAAGGGACCTCGCACAGATTTTGACTTGTTTGTGGCATACGTCAATAGTTGGAGAGAGTCCATTAAGCTTACATTTCATGTTGACCCTTCACAGGTCAGTTTTTTGGATACATTGGTTTTAGTTCATGATGGGACTATAGGTACATCTTTATATACCAAAGTGACAGATAAAAATAGCCTCCTTCATGCCAACAGTTTTCATCCTATATCCCTTAAACGAGGGCTGCCGGAGTCAATTTTTATGTCTACGACGCATTTGCTTTAATGCTGATGATTTTCAGTCTAGGTCTAGACGGATGTATAGTGATTTTTTAGCTTGTGGTTATCCAAATAGGTGGGTAAAATCTGCTCTCCAGCGAGCTTGTACAGCCACTGTACCAACCTCTGATCCGGGCGACAAAAAACCTTTTTCAGTTATTTTTAACCCTTTGATGCACAACATGGGTCTAAAGTGACCCGACTCAGTTTTTATGCGCTGTATCTTTGCAATGAATTAATTTCATTACTCAGTATTCCAGGTATTCCTCAATTAACTTGTTTTTGATCATAATTTATCCTTCTTGTACATTTTTCTTTTTTTCATTTTGAATAAAAATACTTTTTATATCACTGCCCTTCTAATGCGCGACATGGGTCTAAAATGACCCATATCCATTTCCCATGTTATTTCATGTACGGCTGAGTGTTTCTATGCTGAATGTTTAGAATCTATGTATTTTATCAATTACTAATCCAAGTAATCAGTAAATTTTAATTGTTTTGTTTATAAAAATAATCATATTCATTGTTCTGTTCTTCCTTTTTGAATAAGAACATCTTTTGACAGTCTACATGAACATTTCACACATGGGTCAGAAATGACCCACATTGAAATTTGTGTTTGCAATCAGGAACATATTTACTGTAACCTACTGTGGACAACTGTTCGACATCTGAAACATGTAAGTCTTATTATACAATGATTATATTCTTACCTGACAAAAAATTTGATGTGATAACTGTGTATTATTGATTATGTTTAAGATAATTTGAAGACTTAGAAGTTCAATTTCTTGTCAGAAAGGGAAACATTTTCAATAGGATACTGTTAGCTAGCAAGCGAGCTGTTGACATTTGATGACTTGTGAAATAGAAGTATATGATAATTGATTAGGGTTTAAGCTACATACAGCTTAAATTAATATAATTAGTCATACAGTCTATTGAATAAGTACATTAGACTACTTATGTCAGAAAGAAAAATAACTAGCCTATATTAGCTAGCTAGTTAGACTTGTGAAAGATAACTGCTTCTAGCTAGCTAGACTTGTGAAACATAACTGTGTATATGATTGGGCCACGGGAATCTACTGCCGGACATAACATCTCTGTCAACATGGGAATCAAACCCATGATCTCAAGGTCACGACAGAGCTGATCAGACAGACGCGTGACCATCTCTCACTGAGCTCTAATATGGAGGAGCTGTGACCACATTTAGTTTATCTGTGTGCTGGTGTTGTGTGAATCTGTGTGTGTGTGTGTGTGTGTGTGTGTGTGTGTGTTAGTGTCACTTTAATCACATGAAGTTACCAGTGTGTGTTTGTGGTGTGGGAGTGAAGGAGATGAGTGCGCACATACACTCCTACTGCTAGGCTGCCCCGTGGCCCCTAATTATTGATAAGGTTTAAGTTACCTAAAAAAAAACTACTTTACTTGCCAGGGAGGAAAATAATTATATTGTATTATAATAGTATATTGTAGCTAGCAAGCTATCTTAGCTAGGACACCAAAATAAAACTAAACTAGTGTGACAGTTGACAGATCCTAGAAATGCCTCAAGGTCATTATAAACCCTGGTTGTCCCACTACCAAGTATACTGATGAGAATATTTTGTGCTTTTGCTTTTCTATAATCAAATCATGGCTGTTCATCGATTAACTACTGAAATGGTTGTGGAGATGCGGCATGAGGGACTAGATCAGCAAGATGAGGATGGAATTGGTCCTGATTCTGAGTCTGAAATCTCTGATGATGATGATGATGACCCAGCCTATGCGCCTTATGTCACAATTAAGATTACAATTGTTAAACTATGTATTCTGTGATCAGTTGTGATGTTTCATTTGGTCACAAATCAGATCGTACAATGTTAAAATATCAGTTCAGCTGTTATCAGAGGTATGTGTCCACACTATGTTCATGTCTGTGTATGACAAATAAACACATTTCAAATATAAAATGTTTGATTATTTGGCCCAAAGTACTCCTAAAGTGATTATTTAAAGCAAATTATTGTTGTAGTATGAAGTAATTTCATTCAAAATCACACTGGGATAAATGGGTCATTTTTGACCCATGTATGTAAAGTTGGTGTAGTAATCCAAAATCTGTTTTTATTCCTAAAATAATAAAGGGACAATAGAAGCAGTGACCTTGTACTAACCAAAAGCAAGATATTAAAAGACTAATTGGGACAATAGATTTCAAAAGGTACAGCAAAGAAACACTCACCCAGCATGAAAACACATAGAAAATGAATGCGGGTCATTTTTGACCCATGTTGTGCATGGTGTTCATATGTTGTGCATCAAAGGGTTAATATCACTTTCTCTTCTTTGAGTAACTCAATTAGAGATACTGTATTAAAACATTGGCATATTTTGCAAAGTGATGATCAACTCAAAAATCTTTTTAAAGACCCTCCTCTTTTTTTTTATTCAAGAGGTCAAAATCATTGGTACATGCTGATACTTTTATACGCAAGACAAATACTGGTACCCTTGATCACACCAAAGGCAATTTCCCTTGCCATAGATGTTCTGTTTGTTCATTTTACAGACCCTACAAACACTTTGTTCATCCCCTTACATTAAAGAAATATGACATTCAACAGCTTATAACTTGTAAATCTACTCATGTTATATATGTTATTGGTTGTCCTTGCCCTCTGTTTTATGTTGGTAAAACATCTTGCCCTCTGCGTACTAGAATTATTGAACATCGTAGCGCTTTAACTCGACAAGATGAAAAATCTCCGGTATTTCGTCATTTTAAACAGGCAAATCATGGCATTTCAGATTTGTATTTTTTCGCTATTGAGAAGCTTATGCCTCATCGTAGAGGTGGTAACCTAGAGGTTAGGTTACTCCAAAGGGAAGCCTTTTATGTTTTTGATTTTCAGTCTTTATTTCCAGGAGGGATGAACGAGGACCATAATTTGTCATGTTTTTTGTAAGTCATCTCTAGTCATGCTGCATTGACTTGTCTTCATTAGCTGATATTACAATTATGCTGTGTATTGGGTTTGACTTCTTGAATATTTTTGACAATCTTTGTTTTGTCTTGCTTAATGCATTTCTCTTCAATAGGCTTTAATATTTCCGTCATCCTTGTTCTCAGATGTTTAGGGTGTGATCGCCTTTCTTTATTGCATACTCAAAGGCTCAAGACATATTCTAATTATGAACATGTTCCTCTTCAGAGTATTTTTTATATACATTTTCAATTTCACAAGCATATATTTTAGATGAATTTGTGATAATGAACAAATTCATTTGCATCCTAATCTTTCTGATTGGGAATTCCAATGATGAATTCTACTAATCGTTTAATTGTCTGCCTCTGGCACAGGTGATTGCTTTTTGCTTGAGAGGACATACCCAATGGTATTTCTCAATTTATGTGCTTGTGACTGCTGCACCTTTAGCACTGATGATGGTCTGCTAGGGACCGAAACGTTTGGTTTTTCACTTTTTTTTTGTGCACTTGTAACACTTTTTGTCACTGGCATGTGAGCTGCCATAATTGTGGTTTTTTACTGGCTAGACTGATGTTTTCCTTTGTCACAGTGTGCGGTCAGAATTTTTTAATAAGACCATTTGGATTGATTCAAACATAACGTTTTTAAAATAATGTTACATATCTTACAGACTCAAAAGGGCATAGAATAGCTCCCTAGCTTCAGAACCACAGTACTCACTGGTAACAAGTTAAATGACGAGTGATTCTGAACGTCAAGACGAAGTTTTGGAGTGGAAAATTTGGAAAGTCTTCCGGTATTCCAAATTTTATTTGGCACCATAAGACAACGAATCAATATACATCAAATTGTAGGCTATGAACAACTCGTCCTTCAGTGGGGTCCTTATTTTAGCTCAAGCTAATTTTAACCGAACGCAAACATGCCATAGCCCAGTGGTTCCGAAACTTTTTCTGCTGGGCCCCCCTTTGGTACATAAAAAAATTTTTGCGCCCCCCCCCCCAAAAAAAATAGGTAATACATACGCACATTTTGTTTTCAGAGACCATTGCAGTTTATTTCACTCATTGCAATTTATATAAACCTCAACCTTTTTGATAAAAATGTAAGTAAACGGTCATAAACTGTAGATTGTCATAAACTAAAACTAGGCTACTTTTAGAATTGGAAATGGCAAAATAACAAACAACCACGGTGTAATTATTTTAAGTGTAACTGTGTAATTATGTTCAGTGTAACAGGTTTATTTTTTTAATATACAACAACATTGCTATTTATGCATTTTCCGGACACCAACAGAAACTTACTTGCATACAGCCAATCAGCAACCTTGTGCGGACCGCTGAAGGAGTGTCTCGAGACAGTTACATTTTCCTCTCTTCACTGGCCTCGCACTTTTAAGTTAAAATACGTTAACCGAGATCGCGTCAGCTTATTATAGAGAATATTAATGCTCTGAAAGGATGATTTTTGTCTAGCCTAGCTGGGAACATTAAAAATGATTGGCACGTTTGGAAACGGCCACAGTTATTTTCCAATTAAGGACACGAAAATTTAATAATGCAAAATCTCTTTTAAAGTATAAAATCATTAGGCTGTATCACACTCCTCTGCCTGAGTATAGCCGTCTACTTAAAATTATGTTTCTATGATGCAGAAAGACAGCGAAGTACGAAAAAAAATTAATGAACACCACTTGCCGAACCTGCCGATATGTTTGTAACGTTCAGTTGGTGGGCTAGATAAAAATAATCTGTCGGCATACAGAGCATTCATATTATCGAGAATGAGATGACGCAATCTCGGTTATTTCTGCTTTGTATTCATCGGATTTTGTTCGGTGTCACTTACCATTTTATTATCAATATGCCAGATCAGTGCCGGAAAAAAAGCGGCGAGTTGGCTATCGCGAGACTACATTACCGGCTTCAAATATTTGAACAACTACATTCATAAATTATTTATGAAAATGGCAGGCTAGATGAATGATTTGGCGAACAGTTATGTTGAGAGTAAGGCAGGCATTTACGATGTAATCGCAGAATTCTGGGCAGCGAATGGACTGTATGCAAATGATTTTCTGTTGGTGTCCGGAACTCCCGCACCCCGCGCCCCCCCTGCAATTGCTCTGCGCCCCCCATAGGGGGCGTGCCCCCCACTTTGGGAACCACTGTCATAGCCTATTCATTTTACATCAGTCTTACCGCTTCCATGTCCCCCTGCAAATGAAAACTGCTTGCTACGAGGATCATCATGGCCAAAACGCTGGGTTTTTTTTTTGCATTTGAAAGGCTGAGGCTCAAATGTCAGTCCATGTATCTTTTTCATTGGCAAGAAAAGATTTTTCAGTCATTTCTATCACATAAAGCAAATGTAAACAATTGGATCCAAATAAATTTGTCATGAATGAAGACAACCAGAATAGTTAAAACCATACAAATTGGTATATAAACTGTGAGGACTGCGCTGACACTTCTAATAACAGACTTGAAGATTATCAAAGATGGTTATTGCAAATAGTTTACGCATGCATGTATTATATCTGAGCTGGTTCAAAGAATAATACGCGCTTACTATTTCACTTCTCTGCAGAAACAAGGGGGGGCACGCGTTTTGAGAAAAACATTTTTGGAAATGTCTGTTCGCAACAATGCGAACAAGAAATAAAATGTCCTTTTTTCCCCTTTTATTTATTGTTGTTGATGAGGAGACTGATGAGTGAATATCCATTTTGATGTCTTTCATGCTGGTGAGTTGCCTGATCTGTTGTCACTGGGTAGAATAATTTGAGCAGAACAAACCATTGCTTGTGGCTGAGTTAGGTTAAGGTTAGGGTTTGGGATAGGGCTAGCATTCTTCACGAGTTGAGTAAAGGTTAGGCATAGGGATAGCATTCCCTATGAGTTGGGTTAGGGATAGAGATAGTTCAGTTTGTTTGGCAATGGGCACGCGGCGAGTATGGTTAGATGAGGAGGGGGATTCGGGCACCATCCATCCGTACTAGTGTCAAATGTGACAGCAACCGTTTATCGTTATGTGTCGCGGACGGTTGTCTTGTTCTTAAGAAATGCTGCAGCGGCGGCGAAAGGATCCCTCCGTTAAAACGAAGAAATTCAACACTTGCTCGAAATGTAGGCGCGCAAAACACACAATCCACCGCTGACTTTAACATTCGCCTGCTTATGACAGAACAATAGATCAGTGTCGTGACAAATTAAAGAAAGTGTGCCCGGTGCCAAAGCGTTGCAGCTCAAGTTATGAGGCAGAAAGACATTTTTTGCGGTGTGAGGCACGGAAAACATAATCCGCTAAATTATAGAGAAGGTTCTTCTCCTTCTTCATGATCTATTATTGTCGTTAATGTCGTGTAAATGGGCAGCCTTAAATGCACTCGCGTGTTTCCTATATCGAATGGAAATAAAAGGCGCGATGAAATTGGACATACGTGCACAAAATTCATTTCGAGACTATAAAGGGTCGTGGAGTAATCACTGACAAACAAGAACCAAAATGAGTGATTTCACGGTGCAAGATGAGTGGCGGCTGTCTTGTGGCGGCTGTCTCGGCAGCTGCGGACTCCAGAGGCCACGATTGAATTCTGCAAGGAAAGGGGTCTCATTGCTCGCTCTCCGCTTTGTCGGCGGTGTCGCCGAGCCCTCTCGTGGTTTGCGAAGGCAGACTCTCGAGTGGGCTTCGTATGGCGCTGCCACAATCGGAGATGCAGCAGCACTCAGACCTCTGACCGCAGCGTTTGTCGTGGCACCTGGTTCGCTGGCAGCAGGGTATTGCTCGAAAAAGTCCTGGTGCTCACTTACTGCTGGGCGGCGCAGATGTCAAACAAAGCGACAATAAAAGAATCCAGCCTCGACGGCGAGCTCACAAGCAAGGAGACCGTCGTCGACTGGTTCACTTATTGTCGCGAAGTTTGCCTACACGTCGTCCAGCAGTGTAGTACTATCACCGCTATAGGGGGCCCAGGACTAACAGTGGAAATTGACAAGTCCAAATTTGGCCGCTGTAAATACAACCGCGGTCATTTGCGTGATGGCAAGTAGGTTTTGGAAGGAATTTGCCGTGAGACTAAGGAGGTTTTTTGTCGTAGAGGTTGAGGAACGGAGTTCGGCGACGTTAATACCCCTTATTAAGGAGTATGTTGCCGCCGGTTCGCAAATCGTAACCGACTGCTGGCGGGCTTACGATTGCCTCAGCGAGGAGAACTTCCAGCATCTCACGGTGAACCACTCCCTGAACTTCGTCGATCCTGCCTCCCCTGGCGCGCACACTCAAAATATTGAGTGGCAGTGGTGGCAGATCGAGAGGTCCTTGCCATCCACGCACACGAGCAGCAGCGACGGCTTAGGTTTCTATCTGGCCGAGTATATGTGGCGACGTAAACACAGCGGCGTCGACCACTTTGCTCAAATTTTAGCCGATATCCTTTTGCTGTATGCGCTACTGAAGAGCATGTAACATCTTGTCGCCACCACTCTCCAGACTTCTGCTTCGGCAGAGGTCTCCTATGAGGTCCAAAGAAAGAACAATGAAACTTTGCGCCTGGAACCGCATTATTTACATCTAAACATTAAGGTAAGCCGAAAAAGTTGTGATTTTTTTTTGATTTTGCTGGAGGTTGTGTATGGTACTCTTACCGGGGATTCCGTTGTTAGAGATGTACGGGTGTTTAAACCGGCTACCACAGTGAACTGTATTCCTGGCGCACGTGTGACTGATATCGAGGCGAATCTGAAATTACTCGATCAGGGCAAACGCAAGTTCTCCAAAATAATTATCCACACCGGTACAAATGATATTCGATTACGACAATCGGAGATCACAAAGAGCAGTTTTAAGTCAGCCTGCGCCCAAGCTCTAAAGATGTCACGGTCAGTGACTTTCTCTGGTCTGTACCCGATCCAATGTAGTGATGAAATGTATAGTAGATTAGACTCGCTGAATCGCTGGTTGTCTGAGTGGTGCGCAGATAAAGTCGGTTGTGTGGACAATTTGCGAGCTTTCCGGCGAAGACCTGGTCTTTTGAGGAGGGACGGTGTTCACCCATCTCGAGAGGGCACCGCACTTCTGTCGAGAAATCTGGCCTACAACTTAAATTATTGTAGTTGACTGCCGAGAGTTAAATCTAAATTCCTGACATTCAGCTTTGATAAACCGTTGATTAGGTCAAACCCTATAGAGAATGTCTGTTCCTCGAATTTCAATTAAATTAAGAAAGAAGAATCGCGGAATACATTACAAAAACTTGATTTGCGTTAACACTAACTGTATCAATCCACCTATAAATAAATATTCTCTCAAAATTGGTCTATTAAATATTAGATCCTTGAACTCTAAAGCAGCTCTTGTCAACGAATTAATCTCTGATTGTTATCTTGATGTACTGTGTCTCACAGAAACATGGCCGAGACCTGATGAAAACGTATCTTTGAATGAAGCCTCTCCACCTGGTTTTTTATACACTCAAAACCCCCGCCTGGGCCAGAGAGGTGAGGGTGTTGCAGCTATTTATAGTTACTCCATTCATTCTGTGCCAAAACTACAGTATAAATTTGATACATTTGAGGTTTTAGCTATGAATTTTTCAGTGCTGGATACAGGTGCGAGCCCTGCCCCTGATCAGCCTTTAGCTCTGGTGACAGTCCACAGGCCCCCTGGCCTTTACTCTGCCTTTATTTAAGATTTTTCAGAATTCCTTTCAGACTTAGTTTTAAGCTATGATAAAATAGTTATATTGGGCGACTTAAACCTGCACTTAAAGAGGGCAGATGATTCTCTAACATCCGCATTCACTATCATGTTGGAGTCAGCTTCGCTCAGTGTTGTTGGCACAACTCATTTACATGGTCATACTTTAGACCTGATCTTAAGCTTTGGCATTAACATTGGGCAGGTCAGGATTCATTCACATAATCCCAGTTTGTCTGACCATTTTCTTATCACATTCTGCTTACAACTGACTCACCCTGCATTGTTAGAAACTAGGATGTACATTGGTCGTACTTTTACTGTAACAAATTTTACAAAATTCACTGAGGTTTTCCCATCTTATTATGAGCATCCAGTCAGCGCCCTCTGTATTGACGATACCGCAGAAATGTTTGCTGATGCTCTCCGTTGTACCCTTAATGTAGTCGCGCCACTGAAATATAAAAAGGCCAGAAGAGGCCAGCCCCGTGGTACACTGACCAGACAAGGACACTAAAGCAAGAATCTCATCAACTAGAACGCAAATGGCGCTCCACTAAACTCCAGGTATTCCATGGTGCTTGGAAAGAGAGCCTTGTTGCATATAAGCATGCTCTCTCTTGTGCAAGGTCCTGTTACTTTTCAAATCTCATGCAGGAAAATAAAAATAATTCTCGATTTTTGTTCAAAACCGTGGCTAAGTTAACTAACAATCATGCTGCAAGTAACCCTCAAATTCCAGTCTCTTGCAGTAGTGATGATTTTTAAAATTTCTTTAATGGCAAAATTATTGGAATTAGAGAGAAGATCATTGCTTCCTTACCAGTTTGTGACGGCGTTTCTCATGATAGGGAGTCTTCCACATTATACAAAAACCAGCTGGAATCCCTTTCTCCCATATCCCTGAGTGAACTAGCCAAATTAGTTGTTACTTTCAAATCATCTACTTGTATCTTGGATCCCATTCCCACAAAGCTAATGAAAGAACTCCTGCCCATTCTTGGCGGCTCAATTCTTCACATAATCAATTCTTCTCTGATTTCAGGTATTGTTCCCACTTCATTTAAAATGGCAGAAAACAAACCACTGCTTAAAAAACCAGATTTGGATCCCACAGTCCTAGCCAATTATAGGCCAATTTCAAACCTCACATTTTTATCTAAGATCCTTGAAAAATGTGTCGCCCAACAACTCTCTTCTTTCCTGCAAACTAATGAGGTATTTGACAGTTTTCAGTCTGCCTATAGAAAGCATCACAGCACTGAAACAGCCCTCACTGTTGTAGTAAATGATCTGATTCTCTTTATGGATATTGGCCGCATCTCTGTTCTCGTCCTTCTCGATTTAAGCGCCGCCTTTGACACTGTAGACCACCATATTCTTCTTCATAGGTTGGAAAAATTAGTTGGTATTTCTGGACTTGCCCTTTCATGGTTTAAGTCTTATCTGTCTGATAGATCTCAGTTTGTCCGGGTAAATAACAAGTGTTCAGAGTATTCCAAGATTAACTTTGGAATACCTCAAGGATCTGATCTGGGCCCTTTGCTTTTTTCTCTATACATGCTTCCCACAGGAAATATCATAAGTAAATACCATTGTTATGCAGATGACACACAGCTCTATATATCCTTTAAACCGTTTTATGTTTTATGATATGTTCACAATATTGGAAGCCAGTGTAATGTACATTACCCAAAACCAGTGAAGTTGGCACGTTGTGTAAATCGTAAATAAAAACAGAATACAATGATTTGCAAATCCTTTTCAACCTATATTCAATTGAATACACTGCAAAGACAAGTTACTTAATGTTCGAACAGGTAAATTTTGTAATTTTTTTGCAAATACTAGCTGATTTGGAATTTGATGCCTGCAACATGTTTCAAAAAAGCTGGCACAAGTGGCAAAAAAGACTGAGAGAGTTGAGGAATGCTCAAACACTTCTTTGGAACATCCCACAGGTGAGCGGGCTAATTGGGAACAGGTGGGTGCCATGATTGGGTATAAAAGCAGCTTCCCTGAAATGCTCAGTCATTCACAAACAAGGATGGGGCGAGGGTAACCACTTAGTGAACAAATGCGTGAGCTGATTGTCGAACAGTTTAAAAACAACATTCCTCAACGAGCTATTGCAAGAAATTTAGGGATTTCATAATCTACGGTCCGTAATATCGTCAAAAGGTTCAGAGAATCTGGAGAAATCACTGCACGAAAGCGACAAGGCCGAAAACCAACATTGAATGCCCGTGACCTTCGATCCCTCCGGCGGTACTGCATCAAAAACCGACATCAGTTTGTAAAGGACATCACCACATGGGCTCAGGAACACTTCAGAAAACCACTGTCAGTAACTACAGTTCGTTACTACATCTGCTAGTGCAAGTTAAAACTCTACAATGCAAAGCGAAAGCCATTTATCAACAGCACCCAGAAACGCTGCCGGCTTCGCTGGGCCCAAGCTCATCTAAGATGGACTGATGCAAAGTGGAAAAGTGTTCTGTGGTCTGATGAGTCCACATTTCAAATTGTTTTTGGAAACTGTGGACGTCGTGTCCTCCAGACCAAAGAGGAAAAGAACCATCCGGACTGTAATAGGCGCAAAGTTCAAAGCTCAAAGACTGTTGAACAACTTAAGCTGTACATCAAGCAATTATGGGAAAGAGTTCCACCTAAAAAGCTTCAAAAATTGGTCTCCTCAGTTCCCAAACGTTTACTGAGTGTCGTTAACAGGAAAGGCAATGTAACACAGTGGTAAAAAGGCCCCTGTGCCAACTTTTTTGCAATGTGTTGCTGCCTTTAAATTCTAAGTTAATGATTATTTGCAAAATAAAATAAAGTTTCCCAGTTTGAACATTAAACATCTTGTCTTTGCAGTGTATTCAATTGAATATAAGTTGAAAAGGATTTGCAAATCATTGTATTCTGTTTTTATTTACGATTTACATAACGTGCCAACTTCATTGGTTTTGGGTTTTGTAAATCCATGTGGAACTGGTGGCACTGAGCATGCATTAACGGTGCCAGTAGGGCTTGCTACAGCCTTAGTCACCGGGAAGGTCCATATGGTACTAGTGTTTAGAAAATCTAAAGTGATCTTCCAGCCTGGAGTAAGTGTAGGGCCTCTGTGCTGCAGGAAGTGGATGGAGGGGTGTTGACTGTTTCCTGACCAGTCAGCTCCTAAATTCTCACTTGGCACATGACACAGGACTGTATTTTTATTAATGCGCAGTAGTTTTATCCAGTGCCTCACCCCACTTTTTTCTGTCTCTTTCTGAGGATCTTTGCCTCCACTACTCTGAGTCCTGGATCATCCGAGCCCTGTCCCTCACCATGAGCGCTGGCTGCTTCTGTCCTGCTGTCCTGATGCAGTTCTGATCCAGTTCTGCACCATCCTCGGCATGCCACTTCCTCGAGCAACTGATGCCACTGTTTAGATGGACTTTAATGAAACCGTATGGTCATTATCCTATTTTGCTTTATCTTCTTATTAACTAGCTAGCCCGCGGAGGATGGGCTTCCCCACTATAGCCGGGTCCCTCCTGAGATTTATTCCCACTGGGGAGTTTTTTCTCACCACTGTTTGAGGATTTTTCCCTCATTTGCTGTAGCGGGGAATAGGCTGGGCACTGCCCTTTCAATAACTCATCTCTGACTGTAAAGCGTCTTTGTGACAGTTTATCTGTGAAAGGCGCTATACAAATAAATTGAAATTTTAATTTTTTGCAATGTATATGGTCCAAATGATTCTGTATAAGCGAAGTCTACTTTTACCAGGATTTCTTCAACCTTGAAACCACTCCTGCACAAATACAGGAGTGCTTGTCTTCTTATTGGAGGTGACTTTAATGATGCTGCTTATGATTTAACTGACCACCAAGAACTCCTCAAAATGCAAGTTTCAAAGCATCCTCATTTATCTGCCATGAACTCACGGTTTCCGATGCTTGGAGGTTTTTGAACTCAAATGGACAAAATTTTACTTGGACTAACGCTAGTAGAACTCCTCAGTCCAGAATAGACCTTTTTGATGATTTCCTCTGTATGTTTACAATTTGTCTCTGATATTTCACATTCTTTTGCCCCACTATCAGATCACAAAGTGATTACAATTGTGCTTGAAGGTTTGAAAAAACAGAGTAATAACATGACAGGATACTGGAAATTAAACTAAAGTTTATTGAAGGATGATAGCTTTAAAAATTCTGTTTAATTCTTAGTTAAAGAGAGATTTAATAAGACTGAGATAGGACACATTCAAAGTTGGGAATTTTGTTAATATAAAGTCAGGGAGACAGCAATAAAACATACAACTTAGTAAAGAGTTGAAAAAAAATAAACATGGAAGGGAATTGGTTTTAATGGAAAACCTTAACACCCTGATGATAAAGGATAATCTTACAACAGATGAAGAAATAAAACTTAAAAAGATTACTGCTGAAATTGATCAGATGTATGCTTATTTGGCCAAAGGAGCCTTTATAGGGTCGAGAGCCAAATGGTTGGAAGAGGGTGAAAAAAATACTAATTACTTCTTTGCCCTTGAAAAAAGAAATCGAAAAAGAAATTCACTATCCGCTCTGACTATAAATGGTTATGAGAGCACAAATCCCAAAGTAATTGCTGAACATGTTAGTTCCTTCTTTGGTAATCTGTATAGCTCTAACTTCAACCCTGAGCATTGTGATCATTTCATGGAAGATATAAAAAATCCTCCTGTTATTTTAGAAAATTTTAAATCAATCTGTGATGCAGAATTATGAAAATGTGAAATATCTGATGCGGTTCACTCTATGAAAAGAGGAAAGTCTCCTGGTATCGACGGACTTTCTGTCAAATTTTATGTGTTTTTCTGGGATATTATTGAATCTGAATATTTACTGAATATATTTAAAGAATGTTTGGAGCAGAGGTTAATGTGAACCACAATGAAACAAGGCTTAAACAAAGCGTTTAAAAAAAGGTTTTAGTGAAATAATACACAAATCTCAGACAGGTTTTATGGCTTATCGACATATTAGTTCCAATAATGGATTAATATTAGACCTGTGAGACTATTCAGAATTTGTGGAATGTGATGCTCTTGTGTTTTTCCTTGATTTTTACATAGCGTTCGACACAATTCCATCTTTGGGCTCTTCGGATCCTTCGGTTTGGAGAGAATTTCTACTATTGTAATCTACTATTGCAGTGTTTTACAATGACAGGAATATTTTGGACACGTATATTGTGAATAAAATCAAAATGCTTTCAAATCACACCAGCCAGTATTTTTCTCATAAGAGAACAGAGATAACATAGCAAATGTGGAAACTGAGAAATTTTACAATTTTATCCACAAAATGAGCTCATTTCAAATTTGATGGCAACAGGTCTCAAAAAAGTTGGGACAGGGGCCTGTTTACCATGGTGTAGCATGCCCTCTTCTTTTTATTAACACAGTGGAGGTGTCTGGGCATTGAGGAGACAAGTTTCTTGAGTTTAGCCATTAGAATTTGATCCCAGGCTTCCAGCTGCTGGAGAGTTTTGGGTCTCCTTTGATAGACTTTTAATTTAATTATGCGCCAAATGTACTCAATCGGTGAAACATCAGGACTGCAGAAAGGCCAGTTCAGCACATGGACTCTTCTACGACGAAGCCATGCTGTTGTAATAGCTGCAGTATGTGGTTTTGCATTGTCCTGCTGAAGTACACAAAGCCTTCCCTGGAATAGATGTTATTTGGAGGGGAGCACATGTTGCTCTAAAACCTTTGTATACCTTTAAGCATTCATGGTGCTTTTTAATACATGCAAGTGTCACACTCCATATGCACGAATGCATCCTCATACCATCCGAGATGCTGGCTTTTGAACTGAACGCTGATAACAGGAGGAGTGGTCTTTCTCCTCTTTAGCCCGGAGGACACGACGCCCATGATTTCCAACAAGAATGTAAAATTCGGACTCGTCTGACCACACGACACTTTGCCACTTTGCTACAGTCCATTTTAAATGAGCCTTGTCCCACAGAACACGGCAGCGCTTCTGGATCATGCTCAAGAATGGCTTCCTTTTTGCAAGATAGAGTTTTAGTTGGCATCTGTGGATGGCAGGTCAGACTGTGTTGACAGACAGTGGTTTCTTGAAGTATTGCTGGGCCCATTTAGTAATGTCAATGACAGAATCATGCCAGTGAGTGATGCAGTGGCATCTGAGGACCTGAAGATCACGGGCATCCAGTAAAGGTCTTCGGCCTTGTCCCTTATGCACAGATATTTTTCTAGTGTTTCTGAATCTTTTGTTGATGTTATGCACTGTCGGTGAGGAGACCTTCAAAGCCTTTGCAATTTGATGTTGAGGAATATTGTTTTTAAAGTATTCCACAATTTTTTGACGCAAACCTTCACAGGTTGTAGAGCCTCCGGCTAGCTTTACTTCTGAGAGACTCAGACATCTAAGACATCCCTTTTAAAGCCAATCATGTTACACACCTGATGCCACACCCACATTTATAAAAAAGTCTCTTGACACCCTCGGCTGAAGTCAACAGGAAGTCAGCCATTTTGAATTTAATGGTCATTTTTAGCGATTTGCACATTACGTACTTTGGCAAACTCCTCCTAGGGATTTTGTCCGATTCTCATGAAAATCACTGTGTGTACTCTTGACCCATTTAAGATCAAAAGTTATTAAAATCATTCTGGTAGGAGTCACGATGTGGGCGTGGCAGGGCTGCCATTTTAAGCGATTCACCATACAAATTCAAATGCTTTTAACTTCAGTGTACAGTGTCCGACATGCACAAAACTTCATGCGTGTCATCACAGTTTTGCCCTGAAGCCAAACCCATTGTCATATTCAGCCATACTGACAGCACCCCCTCCTGGCAACAGGAAAAGCCCAAAATTGGGCATGAGTCATACTTTTGCGAACTCCTCCTTCAAATTTTATCTGAATGTCACGCAAACGGGTGTGGACATTCTTGAGACCTGTGACATGAAAAGTTATTAAAATCTCTTCGTCAATTAACAGTTTGGGCGTGACAGGGTGGCCATTTTGAGCATCTTGTCGTGACAGGCGACAGTGATAGGTCTGAAGAACATCACATGCAATCCCTCCGACAGACTCGAGCAGCGTGACCTCCACTGGGCGAGCGCAGGGGTCGGCAGTCGCTCGTTCTCAGTGGTGCATCAGTGTGCCAGGGCCAGTACAACGCCGCTTGAGGCTTTAATTGCCGGCCCGAGCACTCACGGTGCAAGGACCGTATTGTATCTGTAGTGATTGTTAGAGGGCTTGGGGAACGCATGTGCTTGCATACACGTTTCCCAGGACCACCAGTGCTAGGAACCCTGTTGTTTTGGTTCGGATTTTTATTATTAAGGGTCCAAGCCCGCGGGGCTTGGTAAACGCATATGAAAGCATACGAGTTTCCCAGGACCTGCGGTGCTGGGAGCTCTATTGTTTTTGTTCGGATTTTTAGGGGGCCAAGCCCGAGGGGCTTGGGTAATGCGTATGCTATGTTTTTGTTTGGATTTTTATTATTATTATTATTATTATAGTTATTTTTATTTTTCCGTTGGTAAAAGTGCTGCAGGCTAAACCGTGCAAGGGAGGGTAATGCAATTTGGAGGGTTGGTCCAGAACCCTGCAGTCACCTAAGACGCCAAAATTCACATATGTCCGACAGCAGGGGGCGCTATAGCTGAGGGCAACGCGTTTTGGGCTATAACTCCCACACCGTATGTCTCACATTCAAAAACTTTATATCCACAGATTCCCTGAATAGCCTTGAATCACATGGGCTAGGCCCCGCCTATTTCAGTCAATATGTTTTTTTCGCAAAAAGAAAGTTGAAAACCTACTTTTTCGAACTCCTCCTTGGGATTTTGTCCGATCAGTCTGTAATTTGGCATGTACACTCTGGAGCCTCACTTGATCTAAAGTAATCAAAAAAATTGTGTGCGGTGAAAATACGCGCAAATTATAAGCGAATAAAATTTTCTAGCTAGCTAGGCAAATGTTTGCATTGCTATATCTCGGTGAAAATGTATGCTAACAACACCAAATCTGAGATCTTTGACTATAATGGAACTGTGAGAGAAAAAGCCAAATTTGGTTAATGTTGGCCAATAGGGGGCGCTGTAAAGGTGGGAAATTTATATCTCTTAAATGCCATGATTTTCACCAAATTTGGTGGGTAGGATGTTGGGTCACTCCTGAGGCCATTTTTTGAAACTCATTATGACTGGTCAAACTGGGCGTGGCTTATTACAAGATTAAAAACAAACTTTTATGTTAGCTCAAGTATTCGGCTGAGGGCTCCCAAAATTACAGGGTATATCTAGAATAGCAGACAGACCACCCATACCAAAAATTGTGTGTCACGTCCACTAGGTGGCGCTGTAACAGATGCAAATGCATTTTGGCTTGTAACTTCCACATTTTAAATTAAATCTTCATAAACTCTATATCCACGTATTCCCCAAATAGAGTGACATCATGTGACATAGGCCCCGTCCCCTTCCACCACATATTTTTCGCGAGGAACAGGTGTATCTTTGTACAGATGTGTCCGCCAGTGGACGTGGAGCTGAAAATTTATGCACGCAGTCACAATATTTTATCACTAGATGACACACCAGGATTGAACATTCACAACTGCCAGTAAGCTCCTGTCTCCTACGTGGGCGCGATCGCGGAAGATTGTGCGCGTTGTAAGCTATTTGCAGAATGAATGCTGACCGGGTTATCCGTTGCATCTTGTTGTCAGAAGTGGTAGTTCAAGTAGGCGGGCACCGGATCGGATTTTGATTTCAGCCAAAATACACTACATGGAGGGCAGAGAGCCCCCCACTCTCCCCGTAACAAGTTATAAGTCAATTCATCTAACCATAACCGTCCAAAGCAGTTAAATTGAGGTGGAAAATGATCCATAAAGCAAATATCCAGCATAGTTCCTCGACTTTAATGTGCAGCTATGGTAAAAAAAAAAAAAAAAATCACACGAAAATGATAACAGAGGCAATGTTTTTAAAAAAAAATATTTATTAGACAAATAAAAAAAAATCTGGCCAAAAAAAAAAAAAAATCTCGAAAATCTCTCCAAAAAGATTGGGGGAACGCCGTTCCCCCGCGTCCCCCGACCACTACACCCCTGCAGGTGAGTGTCGGCAACATCCGCGGAGATCTCAGACGAAGACGGAGCGTTGGAACGACAACGACATTTGTTCAGTATCTTGAAAATATTTGCTCTGATGGATAGTTCATCCGAATCCAATGTGGAACACGAGGAGTTTTTTGAGTTTGATGGCCGGGGTTACCTCTTCGAACCTGAATATACGGACAAAGAGTTATTGGCACAAGATGTCGAAAGAGCGGCAGAAGCAGAGGAGCAGGCTGAGGCTGCTTCACGGCCACGAAGTGCGGAGACGTGGTGGTGCTCCTGTGGGTACTGCATCGCAATGACCACAGAGGAAGAAAGTCAGCTGTCAGATCTCTGCGGATGTTGCCGACACTCATCTGTAGTGCTAATTCCCAATGAGACTGCGCGCGAGTATTAAAATGTAGTTGTGATGTTAGGCTGCAGTGTAGCTATGTTGCTACACAGTCATCGCAATGGACATAACCACAGCGGTTCGTAAGCATGTTTTTTGGTGGAAAAATAACATTTTGGAATATTGGATTGATCGAGTTCGACAATCGACTAGTGTGGACTTCATCAGAAAACAGGAAGTAAACAGAGGTACGTGCACTGAGTAAATTAGCTCAATTTTTATACATTTCTAGTTCAGCTACTGTAGTCAAATTCATTGCGGTCACTTGGAAGGGTTAGGTGAACATGGCTATGGACTTGAAATGACATCACGATCGTGTTAAGACGATAAAAGCACGTTAAAAGCCTGCCCCATTGGAGCCGCTTAGGTGCGAACTTTAGCAGGAGCATAACTCGGTGTAGGCAAAACCAAATTTCTTCGTTTGTCTCGCTATTGACAGCACTCCTTCACCACAAACAACAAAGATACATGTTGAAATTGACCGGAGTTCCCCTTTAAGTCAGACAGAACTGTTCCCACAAGAAAAGTTATCCAATGATCACTGTCTTCTACCCGGTGTACTTTGGTCAGCAGTCGATTGAGTCCTTCTCATAACGCTCTCTCCATTGTCCATTCTTATCTTTCTTGTCGAAGTAGTCTTGCCTACTCCTTTTCGGACATCTTGCTCTCAATGCCATGTTGTTCAGTGTAAAACACCAGCGCCGACATGAGGTCCTTTGCCAGACATGTCTGCCATTTCTGTTGCCAAATCTCAGAATGGGGGGGACCCACACACACATACACACACACACGACTCGCAAGCCCTCCCGTTTAAATGAAAAACTTCGTTAAAACCTATATTCAACATAAAATTTTAGAATATACTTTGACACTCGCATTTACCAGCTTTCTACGCACAATTTTATCATTCATTAAAGTAAAAAAAACTTTAAAATGACACATGGAAAACATGGCTGATACATTGACCTAAAAAGGCCCTGCTTGTTTATTCACACTGGTAGAAAAATTAACTGGTATTTTTTGACTCTTTGACTGTTTTTAAAAAACTAAGACCTAAGAAACCTATATTCAACATAAAACTCTAGGATATACTTTGAAACTCATATTTTCCAGCTTTCTACACACAATTTCATCATTTCTTAAAGTTAAAAATCTCTGCAGTGATGTCATCAATACAGTCCATGCCCACTTACAAAGTGAGCTCACTGGTGAAGCCTCATGTCTTTGAGTTGAAAACTGTCTGTTCTGGTGCCAAAAACAATTTTTCAGGTAAGAAAGTAAAAATTTTCATCACAAATATTTTTGCATCGTGTCCATTTTGTTTTAGATACAATTGTTACACGTACATAAGCTCAAGTAATTGTTTCTCTAGTTTCATTTGACTTGTTGCATTAGTGCTGGCTTTGAAGATAAATGTTAAAAACAGTTACCTTTTTAATGACTGTCTGGCATGGGGAGGGTTGTAACTGTTCTTAAAAAGTGTTACAATCTTCCCCGTTTGTTGACATTTTGTATTGGTCCCCTTTTTACAGCATGCCTAGGCAGTTTGCTTAGTGAATAGTTACTTACTAAGTACTTCTGCACCTAGAAAACACAGTGTTCAAAAGGGTTTTGTTTATTGTTCAATAGACAGTTCAACTGTTCATATGCCTTGCAGCACTTATTAAGTACTTAGTGCAGCTTTGCACTACACTGTTCAAGTTTTGTTGATTGTTCAACAGATCTCCAAGTGTTCAAATGCTTTTTCACATTAGCCTGTTTCAGGTTACAAAACACACACACACAAAACACATGCCAGTTTATACTTTATATTTCTTCATATTATAAGTATTTATTTATTTTATTGTATTTCATTTTATTATAATTATTTTGTAGTCTTACAAGTTTATGGTCCCTTCTTTATTATTCATTAAAGTGCTTCCTTACATTTCATAGCGTGTATCTTTTTTAAGGGTATTAATTTCATTGTAACATCCATCCTCACGTCGTGTTACAACTCACCCCGGTACTGTGGGGGTAGGTTGAAACAACATACGTCTTTCTATTTGACATTAATTCACATAATCAGTGATAGTGTAGTAGATGTCCAAGTGTATCATTTATAGCAGACAAATATGGGAACCACATGTAAAAATTTGAGATCTCTATCACAAGGAACCACTGCGTTACACGTGCTCAAGCAAAAAAGTGTTACTATCATCCCCGGTCTCCCCTATTGATACTGAAAGAAAAAATAACGGGTATATTTCGACTCTTTGACTGCTTTTTAAAAACAAAGATCTTGCATATAATTTAACAAACTAACACGCACACACACACACACACACACACGCGCGCGCGCGCACACAACCGATATACACTCCTGCTTAAATGAAAAACTCAATTAAAACCTATTTTCAACATAAAATTCTACTTTGAAACTCGCATTTTCCAGCTTGCTACACACGATTTTATCATTTCTTAAAGTCAAAAGACTTTGATATGATACATGATATAACATGGTTCATACATTGACCTAAAGGGGGCTGATTGTTTATTCATACTGAAAGAAAAAATAACGGGTATATTTCGACTCTTTGACTGTTTTTTAAAAACAAAGAACTTGCATACAATTTGACAAACACACACACACACACACACCACACACACACACGCACGCACGCACACACACACAAACGCGGACACGACCTGCAAGCACTCCCGCTCAAATGAGAAACTTAGTTAAAACCTAAATTCAACATAAAATTCCTAGATATACTTTGAAACTCGCATTTTTAGAAACAAAGACTTAACAAACTAATGTTGCATTGATATTTATGAAAATAGTTTATTTGAAATCGAGAATATCGGTATTTATTTATTGTTACTCATTTTCAAGACTGGATGCAATATATTACAAATAAAGTACTTGTAAATGATAAATACTAAGCATTATGAAATACAAAATTCTGAAAATATTTTACACGGCCAGTTAAAAATCCTTAATCAAGAAGTAGATGGTGTCGCACGACTTCGCCGTTGGTGCAGAACTGCGATTAACCATGTAGCCTATTCAATAAGTGAACCGGGGACAAATAACTAGAAGTAGGCCTGAAATCTTTCACCGATGATGGTTATTTAAAGATGCACTTGTGCAGGCATTACTCGCACCTCTTTCGTCAACTACATTACAACTTTTTGGTAACTTTTCTTTTTCCACGCACATCGCGCCGAAAAACTGGTAAATTTTCTCTCTTTCTTTTTCCTTTACACACACTTATCCACTGCACCGCTTTATGTTACCCGTTTTAACACTTCTTGCTCTCATATTTTTTTGCTTTAAAACACGGTTTTCTCTCCAGAACTCTCCGAATTTAAACTCTCTTTCGTTACCCCCACAAAGCGAGCAAAACTCTTGAAATAAAGTTTTACCACTTTTATCACTTTCAATTCTCCACCAACCACGCAAATAATATGCGTTTAAAAACACTAAACTTTAACACAATTAAATAAATGTTTTAAAAGGGTTATCCCCACAAAAAAACGTAAAACACGCTAAAACACACTAAAATGTATAAAATTCTCTCCCCGCACCAGAACGTGCAAGGAGAGGGTGAGAGGGCGGTGCTGAATCTCACTCACACACAGCCTCCCCGGAGAGGGTGAGAAGAGGAGAGGGGGGAGGATTAGGGAGAAGGGCGGTAATTACTTATGGTGGGAAAGTATGATTGTTTAAAAAATAATGACAACCCGTTAGACAACCCATGCACAATTTCAGAATAATATATCATTTCATGTTTACTCTTTCACCTTGAGAGTTCCCAGGCCTTCAAAAACTTTGGAGTGTGAATGCCCTGTTGCCTAGGCCACCTCAAAACTTTTTAAATTAAGATTGCGAATACTGCGGATGTTATTTTCAAAATAATTATTCAGTCATGTTTATATGCGGCCGTTCATAGTTCGGAACAATTTCGCTCCCTCCACTCAATAACTTGACATTGTGAACGTGCTTAATGTATGATTTTCTCGCACCTTTTAAAATCAATACGAAGGCCCAGGAAAATCCCCAATACATAGCAATGACCGCCAGGAACAATCTCACAACACGCCGGCACCCATATCGTTCAGACCACCGCCCTGGGTAAGTTTCATTACCCTATTATTTCTTGACAGAAGATTTCGTCCATGAATCGCTACCCCAACGCAGGTTCCGCCATCCCATGGTGTCCCACACACCAACACCCCGCCGGATTCAACCCCGCCCCACCTGTGTAAGTTTATTGTTCTCCTGCTTTTTTACAGAAGTCGTTCGCACATCAATCATCCCGAATTCAGCTGTTGTTTAAAAAATAATGACAGCTGTGCACATCGGCAAGTTCCGCCAACTCAGCAACGTGCGCAAACACCTGTCGGATTCAACCCCTCCCCACCTGGGTAAGTTTTATCGGTGTCCTGCTTTTTGACAGAAGCCGTTCGCGCATCAATGCGCAATCAATCATTCCATGGCCTACCATCCTCCCCGCAAACCCTGCCCGCCCATGGGATCCGGTCACTTTCAATGCCTTCAGTCAGACACACAGATGGGTGTGACACAGTCCAAGGGAGAAGACATACGGAGTTAACTCTCTGCATGGAAACCATCCTTATTCCACACTTTATTTCACACTTTCGTCAACTACATTACAACTTTTTGGTAACTTTACTTTTCCACGCACATCGCACCGAAAAACTGGTAAATAATTTTCTTTCTCTCTTTCTCCTTTATTTATTTATTTCCTTTATCTTACCCATTTTAAGACTTCATACTCTAATTTTTTCTGCTTTAAAAAACACTCTTTTCTCTCCGAAACTCTTCGAATTTAAACTCTCTTTCGTTTCTTTCGTTACACCGCACAACCAATAAAACTCTTGAAATAAAGTTTTACCACTTTTATCACTTTCACTTCCCCCTTCCAACCACGCATATAATACGCGTTTTAAAAACCACTAGACTATAACACAAGAAAATAAATGCTTTAAAAGGCTCATCCCCACAAAAAATGTAAAACACGCTAAAAAACACTAAAATGTATAAAATTCCCTCCCCGCACCAGAATGTTCAAGGGGGAAGGGGGGGTTGAGACGGTGCTGAATCTCACTCACACACAGCCTCCCCGGAGAGGGAGAGAAGAAGAGAGGGGGGAGGATTTGGAGAAGGGCGGGAAATACAAAATGAACTTTTTTTCTTTTTCATATGAACTCATGTGAACTCTTCAACTCATTAAAAAGCCATCGATCATTTTTTGGCACAAGGTGCATGCTATTATCTCTCTCATGTGTCATACTTTTGCGAACTTCTCCTACACATTTCAACTGAATGTCATGAAAAAAGGTATGGACACTCTTGAGCTCCGTGACATGAAAAAGTAACTATTAACATCTCTTGTTGTTAATTAATGGTGTGGGCGTGAAGGGGTGGCCATTTTGAGCATCTTGCCGTTACAGGCGAAAGTGATCGGTCTGAAGAACATCTACATGCAATTCCTCCGACAGACTTGAGCAGCATGACGTCCACTCGCTGAGCGCAGGGCTCAGCAGTCGCTTGTTCTCGGCGGTGTATCGGTGTCCGAGGGCCCATACAACGCTGCTTGCGGCTTTAATTATCATCATAATTATTATTTTACCAGTTTAGATGGCTTTTTGGGGGCTATATCGTGTTTCAATTCGAACAAAAATTTGGCAGAAAATTTTTGATTTTATTGGTTTTGCAAGGGGGGCGGGAAAAATGGCTCCACAGCGCCCTCTAGAAATATTCGAAAATTTATGAAAAATCAGTGGTTTGCCGATTATTATGAAATTCAGTCGGCATGTAGAACATGCCAAGACAAAAGGATTTGGCCTTGGGACTTTTTTGTCCAATGCACAGGAAGCCCGCAAAATGGCGTGGAAAATTCAAAATCCGGCCAATTTTGGCGATTACAGGCATCAGAATTTAATGAACTCATCCGATGAATTATGCCTGATTCCCATGAAGATCGCTGTGCGTACTCTTGACCCCTTGAAGATCAATATTTATTCAAATCTTTACGGTGGGAGTCTCAGTGGGGGCATGGCAGCGATTCACCATGAAAATTCAAATGCTTATAACTTCAGTGTACATTGTTCGACAAGCACCAAACTTTATGCCTCTCATGAGAGTTCCACCCTGAAGCCATTTACATGGTCATATTCTGCCATACTGACAGAACCCCTTCCTGATGACTGAAAATGGCCACAATTCGGCATGTGCCATACTTTTGTGAACTCCTCTTACAGATTTCATTTGAATGCCATGAAAAAAGGTAAGGACACTCTTGAGCCCTGTGACATGAAAAGTTATTAAAATCTTTTTGTTCAGATTAATGCTGTGGGCATGATGGGGTGGCCATTTTGAGCATCTCACCGTGAACAACGATTCTCTAATAAATTTAGGTAAACATTGTTCATTTCACACCAAACTTCACAAGCTGGTCAGTTTCTATAGAAATTTATTAAATGTATTGGTTTTGCAAGTGGGCAGGGCCAACTGCCTCGCTAGGGCTCCCTAAACTGCAGCCATAAGGCCCTCTTCCACATACACAGATGAAAATTGGTGGGCATATGTATTACACTCACATCTACAAAAAAGTCTCTAGACACCAGAGGCTAAAGTCAACAGGAAGTTGGCCATTTCGAATTGAACAACCATTCTTGGCAATTTGCACGTTGTGTACTTTAACCAACTCCAAGGGATTTTTTCGGATTTTCAAGAAAATAGCTGTGTCCAGTCTTGACTCCTTGAAGATCAAAACTTACTTAATTCATTCCGGTGGGAGTCACGGTGTGGGCATGGCATGGCCGCCATTTTAAGCGATTCGCCATGAAAATACAAATGCTTATAACTAAAGTGTACATTGTCCCACATGCAACAGACATTATGCTTATCATAAGAGTTGCGCCGTGAAGCCATTCACATGGTCATATTCAGCCATACTGAGAGTGGCCCCTCCTGGCCACCAGGAAATGACCAAAATTGGGCATGTGTCATACTTTTGCAAACTTCTCCTCCTGATTTCATCTGAATGTCACGAAAAAGGGTGTGGACACTCTTGAGACCTGTGCCATGAAAAGTTATTAAAATCTCTTGTCAATTAATGGTGTGGGCATGGTGGGGGGGGGCATTTTGAGCATCTCCCCTTGACAGGCGACAGTGACATATTTGAAGAACATCTACATGCAATTCCTCTGACAAACTCGAGTGACATGACCTCCACTCAGCAAACGCAAGGGTCGGCGGTCGCTCGATCTTGGCGGTGCATAAGTGTGCGAGAGCCTGTTCAACGCCACTTGTGGCTTTAATTATTATCATTACTTTTATTGTTGTGTACTCTTAGCCTACTAAAGGTAGTCTATACGCTTTCACAGCTGTCACGTGCACCCCTGGATTTGTTCTAGTTGCAGTAGGGCTTCGCAACTGGGCAAATGTTGACACAAGTTGCTGTTTTCTCATATATCATGTTTATCAGCATAATTAATTATTGCACGTAATAAATTCACATGTATCAATTGGCAAGTTTGTATTTCATTCATTCAAAAACAATATATTGTTGATTCCCACTTTATAATCGCACAATATTATGAAATGGTCGCATGTTTGCACTGCCGTGAAAAAAGCAGCAGCCGCGGTTCTAGGGGGTTTAGAATTCTGAGGCCGCTTTTGCATCATCAGCCCTTGGAGGTCTGTTTGCATGACCATATATTCGGCCAAGAAAATCAGCTTGAACCTCCCGGACCAGAACATCAGCTTCCTCCTGGCTAAAATGTGGCCATCTGGTGTTGCTGCAGTGTCCATGTTGAATGAAATTTGCACTGCACCTCGCCCAAGGTGCTTTAAAAGGTGAGTAGAGGAGCTCATTTGATTGGTGAAGATTTGACTCAGCTTTGTTTAACCCACTCACACCTTCCCTTTTCCCTCCTTGCCACTTGCACCAGCAGGAGGAACGAAGGCGGGACAGAGGAGTATTTGCGCCGGGCTGCGCCGGGCACGAAATTGCAAAATGCGCCTGGATACACCCCGTTGGCGGGGTGATCCCCCATTCACCGCGCCTGTGCCTGGTCAGCGAATTTAGAGCTCCATCATAGAATGGGAGGTTATCAGAAATACTATTTCATAAATGGATATACGTTCTACACCTGAGCTTTTTTTTACACTCTCGTGTAAATTTGCTCACTTCTCTGCGCAAAAATGGCCACGTCCCGTTTGTTGTGAACGCAATATCTCAAGAATGGTTTGACTGATTTCATTCATCTTTGCCTTTGGTGTGTATTAGTGTGACACTCCGACCCCAGCCAATTTCCGTGACCTGGCAGGGGACATACCCACGTTTAGTGGCAACACTTGTTGAAACCTGTGTTTCGGGCTATACAGAAGCAAACACATATTTCTGGTTGTCTATGCACATGTGTACTTTATGTTTTTATCATTATTCAAATGATTGCATATGCTGCAAATTATTTTGATTTCTA
The DNA here is from genome assembly GCA_029721435.1 of Gymnothorax reevesii. Classification (NCBI taxonomy): domain Eukaryota; kingdom Metazoa; phylum Chordata; class Actinopteri; order Anguilliformes; family Muraenidae; genus Gymnothorax; species Gymnothorax reevesii. Next base: position 54,254,965 of record CM056574.1, read on the forward strand.
CAGTGAGATGAGACACTGCTCACCTGAACAACGTATCAGGGCAATGCTAAAGAGGGCTCGGGATGACAGAGGAGTGCGGCCTTGCCACAGGTTGGTTTCTTTACTTGGCTGTTAATGTTACAAAGTACTTTCTCATCGACTGTCTTTTATTTTTAACCACCTGCTCATGTAGAGATGATGTTGCTGAAATAATGGGGGTTCTGGATGCAAGTGGTCTTCAGAGAAGATCTCCTGGAAAAAAGAAAATGCCCCAAAAGAACTGTGTCAGCCATGGCCCCCAATGACACTTGGCACATGAATGGTACACATTTTATTTTTTCACTCATAGGGTTAACTTCTTATGCGGTAAACTAATACTCATTGCAAAAACGTTTATGTTCTTTCTACAGGGAATTTTGGCGTGTAGATAAATCTCTGTATGGATGGGTATGTATCTTGAACAAGATTCAGAATGACTTTTGCAGTCTCATAAGAGGTGTTGGAAGTTATTCAAAAGGTGTTTTAATTTCCTTATTAGTCATTACTCGTTTAAAAACTAATAAAATAACAATATTTATCACTTAATCTAAAAATCAACTTTACTGACTAGTTTACTTACTAGTTCCCTCTCTTTGAGGCCTGTGTGGCCTTTAGCGGAGGTGCCAAGAGACCTCCAGCCTTGCCTCCATGTTTGTATATATGGAGGTTTGTATATATATCCTGTGAGTTTAGGAGTATTTATGCATTGTCAGTAGAAGATCCTATCTACTCTACTCTGTAACCTACTTCTTAATCAGAGTATTTTCTAGATCACATATTAAAATGAGGGCAAGATGACACAATCTGTGCATCTTTCACAGACACAACCTAAAATTAAAGCTGCAAGCAGCATTGAATGGGCCCTCGCCCCCTTGCGCACGTTGGGATTGTGGTGAGATCCTGACGGATGCAGCTGTGCACTGAGGACCATTGGACAGGTCAAGTGCAGGCCCCAACCTGAGAGAAAGTCTCGAGTGAATCAGACAAAGCTGAAGGAGTGATGATAAGTTGATACTTCATCCACCAGGGGGCGCTCAGAGCGTAACCAAATTTTGGCAGGCGCATTCAGGGGCAGACCCTAAGCACAAATGTGAAGTTTTGAGCAAATCGACCAATGTCAACGTAAAATATGGCATTTCCTGTTTCAACAAGTGGGCGCCATGAGCTAGATTGCTTAGCAGCACATTGAGGTGTTCAGGGTGGGGCTTTTAGCATGTACAGTAATTTTAAATCCATTTGGATGAAGTATGAGGGAGAGAGAGCTGCTTGAATGTGTTTGGCGAGGCATCTGAAATGGGGACACCATGGCGGCCACGCCTATTTAGCGACAGACATGCAGAGCACAACTTTTCATCAAGATGGTCTCTTGATGATCTGATATAAATATTAGGTGGATTGGACGGAATTGCCAGGAGGAGTTCGTGAAAATACAATGTGTGGAAATAGCGCCAAAATTACACGTTAAAATCAAAATGTCTGACTTCCTGTTTGGAGTTGACCAATGGTGCCAGAGACTTTTTTGTTTGCATTGGCAACATACACATGCTTACCAATTTTCATCTTCCTATTCCAAAAAAACCCCTACAGGGAGGGGTTTTTCAAAATTTCAAGGTTTCGAGGCATGTTGCTGCCCTCATGGGCAACGCCCCAAGCAGATGTTAGAGCTCACCGCCCTTGACCGGCATATCAATTTCCATGATGATACGAATTCATTAAGAACATCAAAAACCCAAACATATTTTCATGGCGAGGGATCCATGGTCACAGGATCGCCACACGGACACCATTACTCGAAGCTTCACAGCATTTATAAGGTATCTTCAGCAACTTTTTCGACGTGTTGGACAGGGGGAATAAAGTTGATGGGGTCAACTATGTGTCATCAGTACAAGTGAAAGTAAAAACTGGTCACTTCCTGTTAGCGGCCACGCCCACTGACTTACAGACCTGCAGAGCACAACTTTTGAGCAGCATGGTCTCTTGTTGTTTAGCAATGAATCTGATTTTGATTGGATGAAATCTCTAGGAGGAGTGCGTTAAAATACAATGTGTGGAAATCAGGCAAAAATGACAAGTTAAGATCAAAATGGCCGACTTCCTATTTGGAGTAGACAAATAATGTCAGAGACTTTTTTGCGCGTCTTGGCCAAATACACATGTGTACCAATTTTCATCTTCCTACTCCAAAAAAACCCCTAAGAGGAGGGGTTTTTGAAAATTTCAAAGGGGGAACTATCGAGGCATTTTGCTGCCCTCATGGGCAAAGCCCCAATCAGATGTGAGAGCTTGCCACCCTTGACCTGTCTATCAATTTTTATGATGATACAAGTTTATTAAAGACATCAAAAACCCAAACGTATTTTCATGGCAAGGGATGGATAGTCGCCGCGTCACCACATGGACGCCATCATGTGTAACTTCACAGCATTCAAAGAGAAGCTTCACCAATTTTTTCTGCATGTAAAACAATTGGAATGAGGTTGATGTGATCAAGTATGTGTCCTCAGTACAAGTGAAAGTAATAACTGGTCACTTTCTATTACCACAGGGGGATGCTAGCAGCAAAGTGAGAAGTTAATGCATCTGGACGTTCAGGGCAGAGCAATGATCATTTAGAGCAAGTTTGAAGCTACTACAATGAAGTATGTGGGCGTGAGAGCATTGGGAATCCCAAACTTATTTTCATGGCGAGGGATACAAAGTTGCCGCTCTGCCACACGGACGCCATTACTCGTAGCTATACAGCGTTCATAATGTAGCTTCATCAACTTGTTCTGCATGTTTTAGAAGAAGAATGAAGTTGATGGGTTCAACAATGTGTCATCAGTACTAGTGGAAGTAACGAGTGGTCACTTCCTGTTATCACAGGGGGGCGCTATTAGCAAAGTGGGTAGTTAATATATCAGAATGTTCAGGCCGGCGCCCATGGTCTTTTGATGATCTGAAATAAATATTTGGTTGATTGGACGGAATCGCTAGGAGGAGTTTGTTAAAATGCAATATGTGGAAATCGGGCCAAAATGACACATTAAAATCAAAATGGCTGACTTCCTGTTTGGAATTGACCGATGGTGCCAGAGTCTTTTTTTGTTCACATTGGCAACATACAAATACGTACCAATTTTCATTTACCTATTCTAAAAAAACCCCTATGGGCAGGGGGTTTTTCAAAATTTCAAGGGGACGCTATCAAGGCATTTTGCGGCCCTCGTGGGCACCGCCCCGATCAGATGTTGGAGCTCACCACCCTTGACCGGCTTATCAATTTGTATGATGATATGAATTCATTAAGAACATCAAAAACACAAACATATTTTCATGGCGAGGGATCCATTGTCACCGCATCGCCACACGGACGCCATTTCTCGAACCATCACAGCATTCAAAAGGTAGTTTAAGCAACTTCTTCTATATGTTGTAGATGGAGAATAAAGTTGATGGGTTCAACTATGTGCGATCACTACAAGTGAAAGTAAAAACTGGTCACTTCCTGTTAGTGGCCACGCCCATTGACCTACAGACATGCAGAGCACAACTTTTGATCAGCATGGTTGCTTGATGTTTCCTCTTCAATCAAATGTTGATTGTATGAAATCTCTAGCAGTAGTGCGTTAAAATAAAATGTGTGGAAATCAGGCAAAAATGACACGTTAAAATCAAAATGGCCGACTTCCTGTTTGGAGTAGACAAATGATGCCAGAGTCTTTTTTTTGCGTCTTGGCCAAATACACGTGTACCAATTTTCATCTTTCTACTCCAAAAAAACCCCTATGGGGAGGGGTTTTTGAAAATTTCAAAGGGGGCGCTTTCGAGGCATTTTGCTGCCCTCATGGGCAAAGTCCCAATCAGATGTGAGAGCTTGCCACCCTTGACCTGTCTATCAATTTTTATGATGATACAAGTTTATTAAAGACATCAAAAACCGAAACGTATTTTTATGGCGAGGGATGGATAGTCGCCGAGTCACCACACAGTCGCCATTATGTGTAGCTTCACAGCATTCATAGGGTAGCTTCACCAATTTGTTCTGCATGTAATAGGAGTGGAATGAGGTTGATGTGATCAAGTATGTGTCCTCAGTTCAAGTGAAAGTAATAACTGGTCACTTCCTATTACCACAGGGGGATGCTAGTAGCAAAGTGGGAAGTTAATGCATCTGGACGTTCAGGGCGGAGCAATGATCATGTAGAGCAAGTTTGAAGCTACTACAGTCAAGTATGTGGGCGTGAGAGCATTGGGAATCCCAAATGTATTTTCATGGCGAGGGATCCAAAGTCGCCGCTTTGCCACACGGACGCCATTACTCGTAGATATACAGCGTTCATAATGTAGCTTCATCAACTTGTTCTGCATGTTTTAGAAGTAGAATGAAGTTGATGGGTTCAACAATGTGTCATCAGTACGAGTGGTCACTTCCTGTTACCACAGGGGGGCGCTATTAGCAAAGAGGGACGTTATCATATCAGGATGTTCAGGGCAGCGCCCTCATCATTTTCAACAAGTTTGAAGCTTCTAAAATCAAGTATTTGGGTGTGAGAGCATTGTGAAATTTTTTCCTCAAGTCACTAAAATTTGTCATGCCCTAGCAGCCACGCCCTTTGACCTACAGATCTGCAGAGCACAACTTTTAATCAGCTTGGTCTCTCGATGATGTGTACCAAATGTGTACCGAAATACCTAGGAGGAATTAGTTTTAAAATTCAAAAATTCAAATCAAAATGGCCGACTTCCTGTTGGGTTTTGGGCATGGCTCCAATGCACTTTTTTGTATCTATGGGTAGGATACATATGTCTACCAAAATTGGTCTGCCTACGACAAAGTAATCGAATTTCCCTATTGGAATTTTGAAACGTGTTTAGGGGCCGCTATTTTGACATTTGGTGTCGAACCTGCGCGTCCACCCAAAAATATCGAATTTCGGATCCGGCCGGACGAATGGGGAAAGTTAGACGCGTTTTCACAATTGGGAAAGGGGCAAAATTGGCCATTGAAAAGTCTGAAGAATAATTTTAAAAAATACTGTAAATAAATAAATAAATAAATTTAGCGCGATTTCAATAGGGCCCTCCGCAGACGACTTGCAGTCGGCTTGGGCCCTAATAAACAGCGCGATTTCAATAGGGCCCTCCGCAGACGACTTGCAGTCGGCTCGGGCCCTAATAAAAACTATCAGCTGTTAAAGTACAGCTCACTCCTTCCCTCTCATCATCCATGCAGTGTTGAACTTTAGCCTGTTATCTGTGTTTACAAGTCATCATGATCGCAGCCCTCTGAAACCCAAATGTAACTCAGCAACTAAACATTACTTTGATCAGTAACTGTGATAGTAATATTACCGTTTTTTGAAATAGTAATGTATTGCACTAGTTTCTGGAAAAAAACTACTATTATTACAGTCATATATACTCAGCAACAAAAGTTTCTGTGACACCAATATTGTTAATTATTTTTCATAACGCAATTATGAAATTGTCATACATGGTGATATCAGACTGAAACAGTACACGTAAACACAACATTGAAATGGAAATCATGAAAATGCGAGAAAATGACTTTGCACCTGAAAATGTGCGTAAATCATGCTTGTGGATGGCAATAAAAGAGGAGAATTTTTGGAATGTTCACATTGTGCCTGATGAACGACGGAAGCATCACTTATCGAAAACACAGCCATTTCGGATCAGGAACTCTGCCCTCTAAATGCCAAGACTGTCTGAAAATGATCGGTGGAGGGCCATTGGGATGATTGAATCCGGAACCTCGCAGAGGGAAGTTGCTCATCGCCTGAATGTCCACCGAAACACCATTTGGAACTTATGGCAGCGTCATCAGCAGACAAGACATGTCAGAGACCGTCCTCGCAGCGGCCGTCCACGAGTAACCACTCCCAGACAGGACAACTGGATTCGAACAACCCATCTCCGAAATCGATTCCAACCTGCAACCATAACTGCAAGAACGATACCTGGTTTGAGGCGACTGTCTGCACAGACAATCCGTCGCCGTCTCCGTCATTTTGGCATTGTCCCACGTCGGCCAGCAAGACGTCCAATACTCGCAGTACAACACCGACGACTGCGTCTACAGTGGGCACAACAACATCGACGGTGGATCCAACGCCAGTGGGATCTTGTACTCTTCACTGATGAATCAAGATTCATGCTTAACCGATGTGATGGTCGTTTACGTGTATACCGTCGACGTGGAGAACGTTATGCCAACAACTGTGTTCAGGAATTTGATCGTTTTGGAGGTGGTAGTGTCATGATTTGGGGAGGGATCACGGCTAGAAACAGAACAGATTTGCTTGTTATTGATGGAAATCTGACAGGTCAAAGATATCGCGATGAAGTGCTACGGCCATTGGTGGTACCGTTTTTGATGCAACATGGTCCCGGAATAACGCTGCAACATGATAACGCCAGACCACACGTTGCAAGGATTGTACAGCAGTATCTGATGCAACAACATGTCAATGTCCTGCCATGGCCAGCCAGATCCCCAGACATGTCCCCAATCAAGCATCTTTGGGACGAGATGGATCGACGTTTGCGGCGGTTGGATAACCCGCCAGCTACACTCCAGGAATTGCGACAACGTCTACGTCAGATTTGGAATGACATCCCACAGCAATTTCTGGCACATCTGATTCGGTCCATGCACCGGAGATGCGTTGCTTGCATCATGGCACGAGGAAGTCACACCCGGTATTGAAGTGTGAAGGTCACAATTGGTTAGACGTCAGACAAGTGCTTCATGACGCATGAAAATGACATTTTTCGTTTTGAGTGACGTTGGCACTGAAAAGTCAGTGTTTCTCCTGTGAAATAAACAGATTGATTGCATTGAGATCTTTGCGTGTCATTAATAACATACACATAAATGGTGTCACAGAAACTTTTGTTGCTGAGTATATTACAAGTAACTAGTCACTACCCAATTTTGCTCATAATGTAAATTCTTTGATAATTTTATGTTTTATGAAGGTGAGATGTTGATTAGATTTCCTCAAACACTGCAACAAAACAGGCTACAACAATGACTAATTCCCATTATATCCATGAATTTGAATCACTACTCAAATCCCACATTTTAAAAAGGCCTACATACTGGGACCACTGCCTCTCTGAACTTTGTTGTTAAACCTCATGTTCTACAAGTACTTTCTGTGTCTGAGGATTTTGTATTATTTTGTTTTAACCATCTTCGAGTAATTGGAAAAGCGCTGTAAGTCAGATCTATTAATATTAATATTATCAATATTACAGTGCCGTGAAAAAGTATTTGCCCCCTTCCTAATTTCTTACTTTTCTCCATATTTTTTACACTTAAATATTTCAGATCATCAAACAAATTTTAATATGAGACAAAGATAGCCCGAGTAAATACAAAATGCAGTTTTTAAACCCTTAAGCCCTGAGCCTCTTTTTTGAAAATGGCAAGCCCAAAATTAAATGAGTATATTTCTGCGACTGCTTGATCCATTTGAATAATCTTCGTATCGTAATAAAGGTAAAACCATTTGGGATTTCATACCTGGTGTAAAAATCACAATATGTCACTGAGTCAGAGTAAATGGAGATGGAACACCGAGTTAATGAAAGATCTCATTTTGCACCAAACAAAGTTTTACTTCGATCCCTTGTAAATTTGTTGAGTTGCAGCCTGAAACCTCTAAAAAATTACAGCTCAGAATGTCATTATTATCTGTGCCAAAGTTTATTCTGATCAGGTCAATCAGAGCAAAATTAGAGAGGAATGTCAAGGTGGCTTCTCCATTTTGGCAAAGAAGGTACCTTGTGTTACATTTCAGATTTCTCAGATACCAAGCTGTAATACCTATAAAATTTCACTACAGGCATCCATTCCATCAAAATACAACTTTTTTTAATTTTTAGAATTAAAAAATTATTAGTATTCCTGCCAGTTTTGTTGCCTATATAATTTCCCATTCAAAGATAATACATACAATGAAAACTAAGTTTGACTCCACTGGAGCACATTTATTAAAAAACAAAAAAAAAAATTAACCCCTTTCTGCAGACGTAGATGCCCGCGTCTATAGACCTGCAAATTGGAAGTACGCTGTTACTGTACTCGATCACTAGATAGCACCCCCGGATCAGTTATTGAATGTTCACAAGCAAGCAGACCTCGAACGCGGTTCTGAACACGGTGAAGTTCACTCCACTCCCTGTTTTTCGAGAGCTGCATGAATTAAACTCCTCAGCTAAGCCTGATGTGCAAACTGGTCAGTATCCTTGCCCATAGTGTCGATTCAGCAGTTTGAAAAAACGATATCTTGACACAGAAAAAATCGTTATCCTTTGTAGCAACCAGTTTAGCCACAGTGAGCTAACAGTATTCCATTTAGTAGTTCATAAAAATCAGTTTTCTGAGGCAAAAAAATCGACATGGTATTAATTCTCTCACATTCTATTGCCTATTACAGTTGTCCCATACAAAAAAAATTGTAGTTCCCTACCGTGGATTTACGCGTAGATTCCTTCATTGCCAAATCCAGCGCTTCCTTATATCCACCCGAGTACTGGCGTTGATAGCCAATCACTCAACCATACAGCTCTTCTGCGTAATTGTAGAGTTACACTTCATGGCCTCCTGAAGTTTCCCTGATAACAATGTATTGAATGGCTCGTTTCTTATCCAATTCCCGAGTGTTTAAACATTTTAGAGTAAGTGAAACACATTGATTGGACAAACACAGAGCATACAAACCAATGCGTATCAGAATGCGCTGTTGTATCCTGTCTACGTTATGCACATTACGCGGCTAAAATAGACGGGATTTATAGAAAATCGGTTCGCAAAACTGGCCTTGAAGTGTTCAGTTACATTACAGAATTTAAATGAGAACGATATGCTCTATTGGAATTATTTCGAATGAAACAGGACCGGAGGGTTCTTGTTACTGGATACATCGCTCTCTATTTTATACAGTCAATGTCTCTGGAGGAGGGATTCACGAAAAAGGTCAGGCTGCTATTTTTGTTTGTTTTTTTTTTTCTGTTTCGGAATGTATATGTACTCAACTAAGTCGAATGTCGAGGTTTTTTTCCTGTTTAAAACGCGAAATGCCCGTGCATTTTGGTGTGGACCCCCGGTACGTTCATTGCACGTTTCTTTTGAATCGGGAGACGCAATGGATTTGATATTCCCTGAAAGTGGAGTGTCTGTTCAGTTAAAATAAGGTATATTTCAGAATTCAGATATTACTGTGTTAGTGAGGTGTACTTGCTCCTTATAAGTGTTGAAATGGGTTCGTGAGCTTCGAAGAGGGGACTGGTAGCTTTCATTACAGGGTGAATGTTCTGACCGTTTAATTAGCAGTTTATTTAATGCGTGTTTGTGCTGGCTTTGAAGAAAAATGGCCAAAACTCTAAACTTTATTATGGAGAAAAGGCACGTTCATATTTGGAGAGGTTACTGGTGACCATTGGTATTCAACTGCACTGATATTGATAAATTCATACTAAACTCAACCAGAAAATCATTCGTTCATATTAAATTTCATGCCTTAAAGCTTTAATTGCGTTAAATACATGATTTTTTTAATGATTTGACAGCAAATCATTTTGAGACTTTGGGGAGACACTTGGGTAGCTGTATAATTTGGCTAATAGCATGTAGGTAATCTAGAATGTAATTTTAAAGATGAATTCTACTTGTGCTCAAGGAGTTTATGATACCATAAATGTATAGTTTTAAGCCCCAGCAGTTTTTCAATCGTCAGAATTATTTTTTTTGCAATTTCAATGGTGAATTCTCATGAAGATTTTTTATGTTTGCTGCTCATTTTCTCTACCAAAATCATGAAAATAAACTGAAATACAATGTAATTCTAAATGCTGTAAGTGTCTTTCCTGAATTGAGCCACATTTTTCCTCTTTGTGAAGCTTAAATCTTGAATTATACAGCATTAAAGTGGGTAACCCATAAATAGCCAAATTTGGCTTCTGCACAAAGGGGTTAAAATGATAAATACAAAGGCAATGTGAAAATATGTTAAAGTAAGAATAACAAAAACCCCAGCGATTATTTGTAGAAGGAAACTGTGATTATTTCCAAAAAAAAAAAAGAAAAAAGGTACCCTGATCAGGAATCGTACCTTAGTACCTTCACAATTTCCTTTCAGCAGCGTGGCATTTTATCCAATAGGATAAAACCATAGACAACAGTCTATGGTCAAATTGCCCATTCAACGAATGGGTAAAGAAAATACGTACTGTAGGGTTGTAGTCTCAGTATTTGTGCGGAATACTGCAAAGATTCTGTCAGAAAACGACTGTGAAAATGAATGTTGAATATTTAGCGGATAATTATTGGGACAATACTTCAAACAAACTAGTTATGCGTTTATATTGTCGCGCCATTCAAGAACATACATATGTCCCATGGACTCAGTTTGAAGCACTCGGAACGCAGGCTGTTGCTCAGGCTAGGATCCTACGATTAAGGTGGTTCAGAGTTCGTTAGAATCATCAGGACTCATACAATCAAATTCCCACTGGCATAGTCTTCCTGACAGCATCACAAGCCGATGACAGACAGGAAAATACATTGCAAGGAAGCTGAATGCTAGAGAGCTGAATTCTTTGAAGCAACGCCCTGGGAAAGAACATACTAGGATCCCGGCAGATCTAGTTTCATTATAACGCGAACACATTGGGCTAACAACAGCAAGCACAGATTTACCCTCGAGCAGTTTTTTATTGCAAAATATCAAAGGTAAGAATTTCTTTCTGCTCATCTCTGTAGACTGTTAAGTGTATGCCTGCTGTTCTGTCAATGTGGTGTCGGTTTAAAATGACAGGGCTCATATTGTTGCATTCTGTGGATTTTCCGTTTTTGTTTGAGGTATCGTTTTTAAGCATAGCACAAATTCAGAAGAAATCCTGGCGATTAAGCGCTGATATGATTTTATCCTATGTTCTGCTGCATGCTTATTTACTTGCTTGGTGCTTGAATTGTGTTCGGTTGAGGTAAAAATGGTTTACTTGAGCCTTTGGCCGAGTTTCTTTGCGAAATGTGGATATGCCGCTTGACAGTGTCGCGACTTTTAAACATGCTGTATTTGTAATGCGTAATAATCAACACCGATACCAGGCTGTAGTTCTTAAAGGGTTAAATGATGATTTAATTTATTAAGAGGAAAAAGCTATCCTAACTTTCTTGGCCCTCTGTGGAAAAAGTAACTGCCCCCCCTTCTTGAATCATGAATCGATTGTGATTAACTACATTTTTTGAGTCCACTTTCACTAGCCACGCCCAGGCCTTATTACTGCCAGACTTGTTCAATCAAGAAATCACTTCAATAGAACCTGTTTGACAAAGTTTAGTAGGCTATAAGATCTCAAAAAGCAACACACCATCCCGTGATCTCAAGAAATTCACAACAGATGAGAAACAAAGTAACTGACATCTATCAGTCAGGAAAGGGTTATAAAGCCATTTCTAAGGCTTTGGGACTCCAGCGAAGCATCGTAAGAGCCACAATCCACAAATGGAGAAAACTTGGAACAGTGATGATGCTTCCCAGGAGTGGCCGGCCTACCAAAACGACTCCAAGTGCGCATCGACGACTCATCCAGGAGGTCACAAAAGAACCCAGAGCAACATCTATGGAACTGCAGGCCTCACTTGCCTCAGTTAAAGTTGGGGTTCATGATGAAACAATAAGAAAGAGACTGGGCAAAAATGGCATCCATGGGAGAGTTCCAAGGCGAAAACCACTGCTGACCAAAAAGAATACAAAGGCTTGTCTGACATATGCCAAAAAACATCTTGATGATCCCCAAGACTTTTGGAAAAATATTCTGTGGTCTGACAAGACAAAAGTTGACCTTTATGGAAAGTGTGCGTCCCGTTAAATCTGCTGTAAAACTAAGACAGCATTTCATAAAAAGAACATCATACCAAAAGTCAAACATGGTGGTGGTAGTGTGATGGTTGGGGGCGGCTTTGCTGTTTTAGGACCTGGACGACTTGTAGTAATGGATGGAACATGAATTCTGCTCTCCACCAAAAAAATCCTGTAGGAGAATGTCCAACCATCAGTTCATGACCTCAAGCTTAAGTGCACTTGGGTTATGCAGCAGGACAATGATCCGAAACACACTAGCAAGTCCACCTCTGAATGGCTTAAAAATCTAAATGAAGGCCGTTCATGCTCAAAAACCCTCTAATGTGGCTGAATCAAAACAATTCCACAAAGAAGAGTGAGCTAAAATTCTTCCACAGCGATGTGAAAGACTCCTTGCCAGTTATCGTAAATGTTTGATTGCAGTTGCTGTCGCTGAAGTTGGCTAAACCAGTTATGAGGATTTAGGAAGCAATTACTTTTTCAAATAGGGCCAGGTGGGTTTAGATAGCCTTTTCCCCTTTATAAATGATTCATCATTTAAAAAATGCACTTTGTACAACCCCAATTCCGAAATAGTTGGGACAAAGTGTAAATTGTCAATAAACTCAAAACGCAATGACTTTCAAATCACACCAGTCAGTATGCTATTCACAATAAAGCAAAGATAACATAACAAATGTTGAAACTGAAAATTTTTACAATTTTATCCACAAAATGAGCTCACTTCAAATTTGATGGCTGCTACAGGTCTGAAAAAAGTTGGTACAGGGGCCGGTTTACCATGATGTATGATCCCCTCTTCTTTTTAACACAGAGTGGAGGCGTCTGGGCATTGAGGAGACAGGTTTCTTGAGTTTAGCCATAGGAATTTGATCCAACTCTTGTTTAATACAGGCTTCCATCCTCTGGAGAGTTTTGGGTCCCCTTTGAGGGACTTTTCATTTAATTATGCACCAAATGTTCTCAATTGGTGAAAGATCAGGATTGCAGCCGGGCCAGTTCAGCCCACGTACTCTTCTACCTCAAAGCCATGCTGTTATAATAGCTGCAGTATGTGGTCTTCCATTATCCTGCTGAAATACACAAGGCCTTCCCTGGAATAGATGTTGTCTGGAGGGGAGTATATGTTGCTCTAAAACCTTTATATACCTTTAAAACATGCAAGTGTCCCACACCATGTGCACTAATGCATCCCCATACCATCAGAGATGCTGGCTTTTGAACTCAACGCTGGTCTTTCTCCTTTTCATCCTGGAGGACACGACGCCCATGATTTTCAACAAGAATGTCAAATTTGGACTTGTCTGACCACAGGACACTTTGCCACTTTGTTACAGTCCATTTTAAATGAGCCTTAGCCCACAGAACACGGTGGCGCTTCTGAATCATGCTCAACAATGGCCTCCTTTTTGCATGATAGAGTTTTAGGTGGCATCTGTGGATGGCACAGCGGACTGTGTTTACAGACAGTGGTTTCTTGAAGTATTCCTGGGCCCATTTCGTAATGTCAAAGACAGAATCATGCCGGTGAGTGATGCAGTGGCGTCTGAGGGCCCGAAGATCACGGGCATCCATTAAAGGTCTTTGGCCTTGTCCCTTACGCACATATATTTTTCCAGTTTCTCTGAATCTTTTGATGATGTTATGCGCTGTCGATAATGAGACCTTCAAAGTCTTTGCAATTTGACGTTGAGGACCATTGTTTTTAAAGTATTCCACAATTTTTTTACACAAGCCTTCACAGGTTGGAGAGCCGCTGGCCATCTTTACTTCTGAGAGACTCTCTAAGACATCCCTTTTACAGCCAATCATGTTAAGCACCTGATGCCAGTTAACTTACTTACTTGCTGAATGTTTTTTCAGCTGATTCTCTTGTATATTAACTGTTTTCAGCTCTTTTTTATTTGCCTGTGTCCAAACTTTTTTGAGACCTGTTACAGCCAGGAAATTTTAAATAAGCTCATTTTGTGGATAAAAATGTCTCAGTTTCAACATTTGAAATGTTATCTATGTCCTGTACTAAATAACATATTGGCACGTGATCTGAAAGTCATTGCATTTTGATTTTATTCACAATTTACACTTTGTCCCAACTATTTCAGAATTAGGGTTGTATTAACTTGGGTTGTCATTGTCTAATATTAAAATTTGTTTGATGATCTAAAACAATTAATACCACCATTCCACACAACCTAGCTACCGTTCCCATACCGATCAAGGAATGTTTCCGGAACGGGAGAGGTTGGGAGGGAACCTTGATGGAGCCTTATTAGAACGGCGCTACCTTCGAAAGGTAGGAACAGTTGGGTTGGCAAATGAATACATGTTTGATATGTATCTCGCTTAAATAAACTCTGTAGATCGGTAATGAAAAGTAGAGGACAGTATACTCAATACAGCAATGGTGTGAGATCTGAAAGGAACGTTGCTGGAACGCAAGTTATCAGTACTAAAACGTTAAAGATCGTTATGGACACATTGTACGGCCCTTACATGGTCGGTACATGAACTGTTTTAGAACCTTATAGCATCGTTACGGTCGTTAACAGATCGCTACTGGAACGCAAGAATGCCAAAAATGGCCGTTTTCCTAGCTTCTGATCAGTAGAGGCAGGCGTCCTCACGGTAGCTAGAAAGGTTGTGTGGAATGGGGGTATAAGAGTGACAAATAGGCAAAAAAAATCAGAAATCAGGAAGGGGGCAAATACTTTTTCACAGAACTGTATGTGTGAACATGTTTAACTTCTTCAGTTTCACTCAAATAAGAAGAAGAATTTAGGAAATTGATGTTTTCAATACATTGTAGAATTTCTACCACGCCCATTGATTTTAATTGTGTGAGAGAAAAGATTGCACACATTTACTGTTAAGAAAACAATTTGTTGCATTCATTTTTACCAAAACAACAATTTCTGGTGTTTCCTAGATTACAGTGTTAAACTGCTTAAATGAAATAATATTTCTCAATTTACAGTGCATGAAGTTAGAGTCACAAAAGAATAATGGGAATCACAAAAAATACCATAGAGATAAATGATTCCTAAACACTTTTTTTCAGCTACTCTTCATGTATGTCTTAAGTATGGAAACAAAAAAGATGTTCACATCCCTAGGCTACACTAAATGTAACAACATGACCCCAGGGACACCTTGCCAATACCAACACAGCGAAGCTTTTCCATAATAATTTCTAGAGCTGCTAAGTGTAGGCTGCTAAAAAAATTAAAGAAGGCTGAGCCATCGACATTTTTTTTATGCAGCTGCTGCTATTCTACATCTTATAAAAATACCCAGTACCAGAAAGCTGCATTATGTAATGCATGGGGCTGTCAGCTGGGGATGACAGCAACATTTAAACAGTAACATATAACATTAATGGGATGTCACGTTACAGGATCAAAACTGGCAAAGAAAAGTTTTTTACTTGATCAATAAAAACCAGATATAAAATGAAATAACAAACCTTTGATAAAGTCAAGAGAAAACCAGAAATACATTTTGAAATAAGATCATTATTATTATTTTTTTTTCACTGGCTGAACCAATAAAGCTGGTACAACGTTAGTTAGTCTTCCACGCTTAAAGGCATATGAATTACACATTTACTGAGGAGAACTGGGTGACCTTTACAAAAACCAGTAGCAAGAATTGAGTCTTGGCCATCTTCAAGCTCCTTCTTCAGCTCCTCATACACCTTTACTTTGTCCATTTTCTGGAGTAAAAAATTATAATTTAGCAACACTTCAACGATTGCTAATACTGGAGCTAGCAAAAATTAGCTAGACACTGTATTGGCCAAATTTTACCATTTAAAATCGTATAGAGTTCTTACATTTCATCTAACTGCACATTTATAAGTTTGAAAATAGGCTGATATATCTTAACAGTGGCAAAATATAAAAGGAAAAAGAACAACTTTCAACTTACTGGAGTATTCATGCAGCAGAGAACGATGGTGCTGTTTTGAATTTGCGCCGTCGAATATTGATGACGTTTCGTGTGCACTTTCGGTTCTTTCAAAATAAAATGTTCGGTCATGTTTTACAGCCTGAGGCCGTTTTATGTGAGGCCTTTTTTTGACGCCGTTTTGTCTGATCATTTTCATTTTTATGCCGTTTAATCTGAGGCTGTTTCGTCTGAAGCTGTTTAATCTGAGGCCGTTTTATCTGACGCTGTTTTGTCTGATGACTTTTGTTTTGAAGCCTGAGACCATTTGGTTTGACGGAGGTTTGTCTGAGACATGACGCTGTTTGGTTTGACAAATGACGCCGTTTTGTCAGGGATTTGTCTGAAATTTTCCTGAGACATGAAGCCGTTTTGTCTGACAAATGACAAAGGTTTTTCGGACACCTGGTACCTCACTCTGAGACCTGAGGATGTCCGAAAATGTACACCATACTTACTAATAAAAATAAAGCAATCATTTGGGAAGACTATGCAACGCACATAGCTTTCAATGAGTGGTCTTCGCCACTCGTAGATCAACGATTTCTGATTTTCATCTTAAGTTATGATCATTTTCAGAAACACTCCACAAAAGTAAAATGCATCATAAGAGGGATTCTGTGATCATCGTTGCCTTAAAGTTACACTATGCAAGTTTGTTTATTTTCTGCGCAACTACATTTTTGTCTCAATTCGCTGACATCTCCCCATGATCCGCTAGCTGCCTGCCTCTAAATTCACTGTAAAAAAACCCAGGCTCTGGAGACCGCACAGGCGTCACAAACTGCAAATAAACACAAGGGGCACAGGCTGTGCCCCATAACATAACAAACCATTCTGGCCAATTACCGACAAGAGTTGACAATTAAAGAAGCATGGGAGATAGGGGAGGGCTACCTCGGTTTTCTTTGAATTTGAATGTCAACAGAAGTGATGTCAACAAACTTGCATAGTGCACCTTTAAGATGGTTTTGGGAAATGAGGCCCAGATTGTGTGAAAAGAACCAAAATGATGTCATTCGATTTTATCCTGGTGACAAAAATCTTGATTTTAGACTTTTACACTTACATCTCATAAACAAACATACTTTGTATCCTGGCCATAAAATTAAGGATGTGTGTTTTCAATGCTGGTCAGTATATAATTTTTTTAATTGTTTTGTGGACTTAAGATATGATACTCTTGCAAGAGCCGAAAAGATGAAATAGCTGCAATTTTTGTTACAATTACGGTATATAAATTTAATTTATTGTGCTACAGATTGCAGGTTGACTACCACAGTCCATGTGCGTGCCTGAGGAAAGCAGGTGACCAGCTTTTGACCGCAACGAAAAATTTGGCATTCAGAGGGAATTGTCATTATTTTTTTTATTTATTTATAAATTTATTTTGGATAGTTATACAGTGTAGAGAGACAGGAAAGTTGGTGTCACGGTCACGTCTGTCTAGGGATATGACTTCACTTATGAAAGAAGGCAGGCTGGCCTGGACTGGTGAATGTGGAAGGAAAGCCGGGACTTACCTCCCCTCGCGACGGCACCGTTGCTTTCCAAGGCCAGCTCAAGCTGCCGCTCCACCGGCGAATAGCTCTGCGTTGGTTAGTTCTTGAGTTCAATATAGTGATCTTATTTCATTAAGCACGGCAGTAGTGGGTGACAAAGTAAAAGAAAACGGCGCATACGGGTTGTTTGGAAGCAGGCGTTTAGTGACGACGTCCGTCACTTCAGAGCTCTGGCACATCGCCCAGAAATCTTTAATCGTGGCCCATTTAAAAGGGACACCCCTCCCATGACCAACCACGGCCCAATCAGGACACAAGGCATCGTCCCGACTTCTCCAACCAGTCACCATCACAGTGCACAGCCGCCATGCCACTAAATGTGTGTTACTTATGCCTACATTTTCCTACCAAAGAGAGGAGCTACTGATGTTTCTATTATGCCTCGTTCCCGGACCCGAGGGCATAACAGTCCTCCCCCCCTCAAAAAGAAAAAAAAAACTAATATAATTTTGTAACCACATTTTCCCTCTAATCCTTATAAACATATGTAAGGATTCTACCAAACACATTCCCTTTTTTTTTTTTTGGTGTTTTTTTTTCCCATATTATATTTCACAATCCCCTCTAAAACCTCGAAACGTGTACCCAGAATAAAGCACTATAGGTTTGAGCCTACCCAAAATCATGGTATAGCATTAGTCACCATCCTAGGGAGTCTAAATAAGCTATAACCCCGCCCCAATTCCACTCTGCAACTGACCTAGAGAGTCTACACTCAACCCAGACCACACAGAGGAAAAGACTAGAAAACATTACCCCAAGAAGAGGAGCTCAACACCACACTCTTCAAAGAGGTCTTAAAGCAGTCAGAGACGGGATAATGCGTCCGCTACCACATTCTCTTTTCCAGCCAAATGCTTAACTACCAGGCTATATGGCTGCAAAACTAAACTCCATCGGAAAACTCTGGCGCTCGCTGCCCTAAACTTTGCCAAAAATGCCAAGGGATTATGGTCAGAATAGACAATGACCGGACCACCCACACTAGAAACATACACTTCAAAATGCTGGACTGCTAAGACCAAGGCTAAAGCCTCCTTCTCCACAGTAGAATAGGCTTTCTGATGGCGATTCAACTTCCTAGAGTAGTAAGCCACAGGTTTTTCTACTCCAGCCTCATCTGCCTGCAGAAGAACTGCCCCAACACCAACATCACAAGCATCCACTGCCAAAGCAAATGGCTGGCAAAAATCAGGCGCCTTCAACACCGGGTCACAGGACAAGATAGCCTTAACCTGATCCAGCGCTTCCTGACATTCCTCAGTCCAATTCCACTTGACATCCTTGCCCAACAGATTAGTCAACGGAGAAGTAACGGCTGCAAAATTTGACACAAATCGACGATAAAATCCACACATCCCGAGTACACGCATCAACTGACGTCGAGTGGTAGGTGTGGGGAGCTCCATAATCGCCTGCACCTTTGCCAACCGCGGCAGCACTGCCCCACACCCCACTAAATGTCCAAGGTATGTGACCTGACCTCTCCCAAACTCACACTTTGGGAGATTGACTACAAGTTGAGCAGATTCTAATCGGCCAAAAAGAGCCCCAAGATGGTCTAGATGACTCTGCCAGCTCTCACTATATATGACCACATCATCAATGTAAGTCACCACATTGTCCAAACCCGACGTGACCAGGTTCATAAGCCGCTGAAAAGTCGCGGGGGCGTTTTTCATGCCGAAAGGAAGAACCCGGCACCGGTATAAGGCATCATGGGTAACAAACGCAGAGACATCCCTGGCCCTTTCTGTTAATGGCACTTGCCAATACCCTTTGAGCAGATCCAATTTGGACACAAACTTAGCCTGCCCAATACAATCAATACAATCCTCAATTCGAGGAATAGGGTATGCGTCAGTCCTGGTCACGGCATTTACCTTACGGTAATCAATGCACAAGCGTGACGTACCATCATTCTTAGGAATTAAGACAACCGGGGAACTCCATTCACCAACCCCAGGCTCTATGGCCCCAATCTTCAACATATAGTCAATCTCCTCATGAACTTTCTCTTTCTTGAAAGGGGGCAAACGGTAAGGAGGTTGCTTTATAGGGGTGGCCCCACCAACATCCACATCATGCTCAACTAAAGAGGTTAAGCCCGGCCTATCACGAAACAGGAAGGGATGAGCAGCCACCAGGTTAATCAAATCCTGGGCCTGAGCATCTGACAAATGTGTCAGCTGATCTGGCAGCTGCTCACATGCTTGAGAGTTGTTCAACCTAGCACACACTGGTTCTGGTGCTAAACACTCCCCTTCGCTCTCACAGGTCGGAGGAGCCTCTACAATACACGCGACAGGATTGGCTGGATCACGCTCCACATACAATTTCAATAAGTTGACGTGGCAAAGCCGAGTCTTTTGCCGCCGTTCGGGTGTACTAATAACATAATTGCAGGTTCCAACCTTCCGAACCACAATATAGGGTCCACTAAAACGTGTCCCAAGCCATTCCTTACCCACTGGGGTAAAGACAAGGACCTTGTCCCCAGGAGCAAAGGAGCGTTGCACTGCCTTACGATCATAACGCCTTTTCATCCGTTCCTTAGCCCCCTCTAAATTCTGGGCAGCCACCTTCCAGGCTGCACTCAACCGATCATGAAAGGTAGAGACATACTGCAAAATATCACCAGGGGCATGTGGCTCCAGGAGTCGCTCCCGCATAAGGCTTAGCGGACTCCGAACTTCATGCCCATAAACCAATTCAAAGGGACTAAACCCCGTGGATTCATTCACAGCATCACGGATAGCAAACAAAAGAAAAGGCATCGCTACGTCCCAGTCTTTAGGGCAGTCCACACAATAAGTGCGCACCATTGACTTTAGTGTCTGATGACACCTTTCAAGGGCCCCCTGGGACTCAGGGTGGTAAGCAGAGGACTATACCTGAGTGATGCCCAACTCCCACATAATATTCTGGAATATTCCAGAAGTAAAATTAGTTCCGCGATCGGATTGAACCTCCTTAGGGAGCCCAAACCTTGAAAAAAATTGCAATAACGCCTCAATGACTACAGAAGAACGAATACTACGCAGTGGCACTGCCTCAGGGAAACGTGTGGCCACATCCATAATGGTCAATAAATACTCATTACCCTTCTTTGTTTTGGGAAGAGGACCAACACAGTCAATAATTACGCGTGAAAATGGGGCCTCCACCACTGGTGTAGGCTGCAACGAAGCAACTGGAAGAGAGTGACCAGCCTTACCCGCTAACTGACAGGCATGGCAGGAACGACAAAAATTAACCACATCATGGCGAACCGTGGGCCAATAAAAATGTTTTAGGAGGCAGGCCAAGGTCTTCCTCACCCCCAAATGACCAGCGAAAGGGGTCTCATGCGCTAACCGCAGCACCTCACCCCGAAAGCTAGACGGAACTACAATTTGCACATGGACCCACCAATCCTCATCAGCCGGGCGATCTGCAGGCCGCCACTTGCGCATGAGAATACCTTAGTCCACAAATTCCCCAACAGCAATGCTCTCACTCTCTTCCAACGTCACAGCCCGCTTCCACAGCGGAGCCAGCAAAGGATCCTGGCTTTGCTCTTTAATCAAAACCTCCCTAGAAAAGTGTGTGGCATCTGCCACTTGAGACAAAGAGAGACCCAAACTTTTATCAGCAGAGGTCCCTTCTCGGCTCACAGTTTGTGCAAAAACCGTATCAAACAAACTAACGGGCTCCTCTGTCCCAATTGGCAGTGGGGAAGAGCGCACCTCATCTGCAGGAATCAAGACCTCACAGGCTTGGGCTTTAGCTTTATGTGCCTGAGCACGTGTAACCACACATGCTGTAAACACTTCTGGATGTTCTCGTTCCAACTCCAGTGTTTCTGGGACTTCCAGGGGAGCTGAGACTACCACCGGAGTCACACACACCTCAGACCCTGCTAAGTCATTGCCCAACAGTAGGCTAATGCCTGGCACAGGTAGTGTTGGCACCACCCCAACAGTCACTGGCCCAGTAACCACATTAGATTTTAAATAAACTGTGTGCAATGGAACGCAATCGTACTGCCCGCCAAAACCTTTAATGAGTGCTGACCGGGAAGAACCCTCTCTAGGCAACTCAACCACTCCTTCCAACAAGAGGGACTGTGCAGCACCAGTATCCCGCAAAATGGTAAGGGACACTTCCTCTCCACCCTGGACCACAGATACAGTCCCCACAGAAGTAAAAGGCTGATAGCTCAGCGGGGGCCTCTCCCTGGAACCATTCCAACCTGTTCCTGCCTCACCTTTCGTCAAAGAGGCCACCAACGCAACCACTTTAGCTCGACTCTCCAGCAGGGAGCGCTGGGGACACTTGGATTTCACATGACCAGGCCGTTGGCAACCATGGCATATAATGTCACGGTCCCTTTTAAGCTGAGGACAACGGGGCTTAATGTGACCAGGTTCCCCACAATGGTGACAAACCACAGCAGATATAGGCTTCCCCCCTCCAGGCTGCAAAGCCCCACACGCCTTACCGCCAGGAGGGAGGCCCTTACACAAGCTCTGTCTACCCTGGCCATGGTCAGTGCGCCCGCCACCACCTTGGCGAGTTAAACCCACTGACCCAACATGAATGACCTCATGAGCATCTGCAGCTTGAGCTGCCTCCAAAAGAGTAGTGACCTTCTGCTCACTAAGATAGATTTCAACCGCTCGAGGCACACTGTTCTTAAACTGCTCCAACAGCACGAGCTCTTTCAATTGTACAAAATTATAAGTCTCAGTAGACTTAAGCCAACGCTCACCTGCCACCCCTAATTTTCGAGAAAAATCCAAATAAGACTCCCCGTCCTGCCGTTTGACAGTACGGAATCGCTGCCGGTAGGCCTCAGGGACACCGCCATACGCAGACAATACCGCTATTTTTAAGGAATCATACTCCAAGCCCATGCGCGGATCCAGAGCAGCAAAAGCAACCTGGGCCTTGCCCTTTAAAACACTCTGCACCAATAATGGCCACTTGGCTTCAGGCCAGTCACATTCACGAGCAACCACCTCAAAAGCGTCAAAAAAGGTATCAACATCTTCCTCAGAAAACTTGGGCATGAGAGATATAGCAGACCGTATGTCAAAACGAGAGTCCAAAAGAGGAACCCCCTTAGCGGCTCGAGTTCGCTCCACCTCAAACTGAGCCAACCGCTCCCGGGACTCGCGCTCATCTCTCTCTGCCCGAAGTACATTTTCCCTCTCCTCATCAGCCCACAACTCTTCCAACTCCAGTGTGGCAACAATAAGTTTAGCTAGAGCAGGTTTCAGTATACCATCCGGCACCTCCACCTCTTGCTCAGTCGCCAGCTGTAACAACTGATCTTTAGTGAGCTGCCGAAATTTGCGGCGAGAGGGCAATGCCATCTCCGCAACAGACTGTTCAACAACGTCCAGTCCGTCACAGGACATTTTCAGTCAAGTAGGAACAACCGCACACGAGAAATCCAATGCCGAATAATATACAAAAATAGATATCTAATAGTATCATATACACACAGCGAATCGCAGAGACTACAAAAACCTAATGCTATGACAAAACTGCAGTGCCCAAAGGCTACCACAAATCTTATCTTGCAAAACAAGAAAATCCAAAAAGTAGCCTACATGTACATGAACACTCCAAACATGGGCATGCTGCACAAAAAAAAAAAATGCCCAAAATATTATGAGAGGGCCAATAACGCGACGATTAGAGCGTTTAGCAACAACCGAAGAGGAGACATCTCAACTCTTACACTCGTTTTAAAACACGAATACCCCAAACAGCAGCCCACGCAAGAAAAATGTACAAACCTGTGCCTAGCCAGTTCAATCCTTCCAAACCAATCATTAAATTTCGGGGCTGGCCAAATAGCAAACACTCCCAAACGCAAAGAAAATTGACAACACGCTATTGAAATAACGCCAATTTACCCCACAGAAAAGGCATTCCCTCACATGCATTATTAGCCTGAGGACTCAACTGCCCGCACCAAGAGGCGAACTACTGCGATTCCGCTCACCTGCAGCCAACTTCATGCGTTAATTAACCCAAGCTATCGACCACCCATTTACTCGTCAACCCTGCAATACTAGTTATCAACACAATTATGGTTAAATTTAACTACCATTTTAACTAAACAACGCAACGCATAGAGAAGAAAGACTCCAAATGGAGCAACTAAAAATTAAAATTGAAACTAAAAATACAAAACCCAAAACCAGTGAAGTTGGCACGTTGTGTAAATTGTAAATAAAAACAGAATACAATGAATTGCAAATCCTTTTCAACCTATATTCAATTGAATACACTGCAAAGAAAAGTTACTTAATGTTCCAACAGGTAAACTTTGTAATTTTTTGCAAATATTAGCCCATTTGGAATTTGATGCCTGCAACATGTTTCAAAAAAGCTGGCACGAGTGGCAAAAAAAGACTGAGAGAGTTGAGGAATCCTCATCAAACGCTTATTTGGAACATCCCACAGGTGAACGGGCTAATTGGGAACAGGTGGGTGCCATGATTGGGTATAAAAGCAGCTTCACTGAAATGCTCAGTCATTCACAAACAAGGATGGGGCGAGAGTCACCACTTAGTGAACAAATGCGTGAGCTGATTGTCGAACAGTTTAAAAACAACATTTCTCAAGGAGCTATTGCAAGAAATTTAGGGATTTCATCATCTACGGTGTGTAATATCGTCAAAAGGATCAGAGAATCTGGAGAAATCACTACACGTAAGCGACAAGGCCGAAAACCAACATTGAATGCCCGTGACCTTCGATCCCTCAGGCAGTACTGCATCAAAAACCGACATCAGTGTGTAAAGGACATCACCACATGGGCTCAGGAAAACCACTGTCAGTAACTACAGTTTGTCGCTACATCTGCAAGTGCAAGTTAAAACTCTACAATGCAGAGCGAAAGTCATTTATCAACAGCACCCAGAAACGCCGCCGGCTTCGCTGGGCCCAAGCTCATCTGAGATGGAATGATGCAAAGTGGAAAAGTGTTCTCTGGTCTGACGAGTCCACATTTCAAATTGTTTTTGGAACCTGTGGACGTCGTGTCCTCTGGACCAAAGAGGAAAAGAACCATCCGGACTGTTATAGGCGCAAAGTTCAAAAGCCAGCATCTGTGATGGTATGGGGGTATATTAGTGCCCAAGGCATGGGCACCTTACGCATATGTGAAGGCACCATTAATGCTGAAAGGTACATACAGGTTTTGGAGCAACATATGTTGCCATCCAACCAACGTCTTTTTCATGAACGCCCCTGCTTATTTCAGCAAGACAATGCCAAGCCACATTCTGCACATGTTACAACAGCATGGCTCCATAGTAAAGAGTGCGGGTACTAGATTGGCCTGCCTGAAGTTCAGACCTGTCTCCCATTGAAAATGTGTGGCACATTATAAAGCGTAAAATACGACAACGGAGACCCCGGACTGTTGAACAACTTAAGCTGTACATCAAGCAAGAATGGGAGAGAGTTCCACCTGAAAAGCTTCAAAAATTGGTCTCCTCAGTTCCCAAACGTTTACTGAGTGTCGTTAAAAGGAAAGGCGATGTAACACAGCGGTAAAAAGGCCCCTGTGCCAACTTTTTTGCAATGTGTTGCTGCCTTTAAATTCTAAGTTAATGATTATTTGCAAAAAAAAAAAGTTTCTCAGTTTGAACATTAAACATCTTCTCTTTGCAGTGTATTCAATTGAATATCAGTTGAAAAGGATTTGCAAATCATTGTATTCTGTTTTTATCTACGATTTACATAACGTGCCAACTTCACTGGTTTTGGGTTTTGTATTAGATATTTCTGTTTATACCCTAAACTTTTTGTCTCCTCTCACTTGCCATAGTTAATAATGACTGGTCTACACATTACATGCCATTGTCACATGTCAACATGCATTTAGGATGCGTGATGCCAATTTCACGTGTTCAAATGCGATTAATAACTTATTGCGTGAAATTCTAGTTATTTCTGTAAGGGACATTGGACTAATATGCAGATATTAACTTGAGAATAAAAATATGTGCTAGCCATCATGTATGACAGTTGCAAAAGTGAGATATAAGCTATACAATAGGTATGACAAACAGAACTTGCCACTATAGCAATAGTTCTCACATTAGTCCCATGCTCAATTGACAATTAAGCACTTGATTCGCACAATTACAAATTGGAAGATGGTCCAATTTGTTTTGATATTGTTCTTTTGGCAGTCGCATTTTGAGATTAAAATGACCTGGAAACAGCAGAGATTCACCTGCGCGAGTTTGCCAGATTATTTTTATAAGCTTACATTTGACGATTTGAGCCGAATACGAAAATAAATCACCGCACAGTGGAAAGGCTAAATGAAATATTTTCCACATTGCGTCGGTCTATATCGTTATATTTTTGAAAACCAGGGCCATTTTAAAATTGTTTTATTGTTATTGGTTATTGTCACTCTTACATGGAAGCCTTGTTTGGTATGTCCACTTATTATAATCGCTTTTTAATCATTATAGGCTACATGCCGATTGTACTTGTTGGCTAAATAAACTGCTTTATTTTTAAGCTGCTTTTCCACCAAACGCGAAACAAAAGAAGGAACTTTTCCTTTTCTTCAGCAAAGTCTGTTCCAACATAGAGAACATATCCAGCAGGTATGACAACATGTGTTGCATCTGTACTCTTGTAGTAACTTCCTTTTCTGACTGCTTTTTCAAATTCATAGTAGGAGCCATGGAGGACCCGAGTGCCCCATATCTGTTAGGTTATCTGTAAAGGTTTCCAACGCCGTTTGATGCAACGTGAAACAAGAAATAATCACAAAGGGGTCTATTCTACCATTTGCGCTTAAGTCCTTTTTTACGCAATTCGATTTGAGCGCTTTGGAGTTACGTGTATTCTCCCCTACTCGCTTCGATCAAGCCCACAGCGCTAAACTTCAGAATGTAGGTGGCCTTATGAAAGAGGTGTGACTGATCCAAAAGAGAGGCAGACTCTGTACAAAGCTCATTGATTATGGCTATCAGGAAAACAGGAAATAACGATTTTCTGATTAACCATGAAAATGTAGTTGCGGTCCATGGAAAACGCAAACCAGACTTCAAATTTGAATATCGTGGGCCTGCTGATAAATCCTCGTATCTCCAAACTGATAAGAAACAAAAACTCGTACGTCCACTATTCTTAAATGCAAAATTGAACTTTTTTATTTTAAACTATATTTATCAATTTACATTATTTTTTTATTATTTTTTAATTTCATATTTATTTTTATTTTCCTGTGAAGTTTATCATTTAGAAGATACAAGGTTTTATCAGCAGGACGACAATATGCCGCTGTAATAGTAGGCCTATGTATGTCTGTGCCAATTACAAGACGTAATGCAGACATCTCCTTTTTATTTCTTATTCTATCCACCATGGCATTAAAGCTATGCAAACAAATTGCCGCGATAATGAAATAACAAATAAAGAATTTAGTGTTTCTCAACTAGCGCAATCAGATCATTGAAAATCTTCCCCTCTTACATCAGCCTGTTTGTTCCGTGAAAGACAGGGAAGGAGGCAAATAAAGAGAACATTCTAGTCACACAAAAATAACAATCAAAGACAGTTTATATAATCTCATTTAGAAATTGCGCACTTGAAATCTCAAACTACTCCGAGGTCAGGTTTGCAACTGAAGGACATGGAAACGCTTTAGCAAAGGATTCTTAGCCCGCACACGGTCATCCCCCTGCCCCAAAACCGCCTCAGCAATCACACAATCCATATCCGTAGCCTATTATGTCCCATTTGATTTGAGCAACAGATTCACTTGAACTTGTGCCTAATACTTTATTATAATCAATTATCCCATTTACCGATGATCATTCTTCCCATGTTGGCTATTCTTTATTGGCTAAAATTGATTAACAGATGGGTAGTGCTTTGGTATTGGCCAGGGTAGGGCTCAGTCTAGTAGCCGATTGAATAATATCTTTATTCACACATTAAAATACACAGTATTATCAATGGTAAAAAAATTACAAAAACACAAGTTCGTTAATACAGATATCCTCAATTAGAAAATCAATCTCCTCCCTTGTGAGAATATCACAACTTTTAAGATTATCACGAACGTATAGGGCAGTCGCATTTGTAAATAGAACATGAAAACAATGATGACGACGTCGAGCCAAAGCCGAAAACCAAATTTCACAGATGTTGGTGTTGTATGGCAAGGGGGCACTGAAGGCTGATTTAAAGCATAAACGGAGAGATGTGCGGGGCGCTGTAAAAGCCAGGCTCTCTGCACACTGAGAAGTGTGCACGCAACAGGTATTGGGCAACTGTCATCCCCTGTGCATTTCACTGCACTGGAGGTGGCATCCACTCCTTCTGCAGTGGAAGTGGAGAAGAACTTGGAGTGTCAACGAACTGTGTCAGACACCTTGACACAAACGCATGTGATATGTGCATGACATCACCAGTTACTCTCTGGAACGACCCAGATGCCAGGACCGATAGCGCAGTTGTGATCTTGATGACCATGAGTATGTTTTGTGGGTGATTGCTGCGGCTGGGTAACTGTTCATTCAAAAGTCGGCAAAGATAAATGATTGCTTCATGCACGGTCCAGACGAAAGTGCTAGATGCACTCGGTGTTTGTTAGTCCCAGGATGTCCAAACGAAGTGTAATGTGAATAGAGGCCACTAGATGGCAGTATTCACCCTTTTTTTGTTAAGCCCAGACTGGAGATAGGTTTGGGCATGTTTTAGGCATGTCTGGGACAAGTCCCAGAGAAAAATAAAAAAAAGCCTAAAAGGTGGGAGGGGTCTGCAAAAGAGTATATAAGGAGTAAAATTGAGACAGTAAAGTAGTAGGAGAAATTGCAAGGAGAAGGATGCATGTAACCAGACCTGTCATTCTGTTCAAGACCTGTGAAGCTTTTAGTGGATTTTTGCCTGTGTTAGAGCATTTTCCTCACCCAGGACATCACCAAGCAACCCACCAAAGGGACTGTAAATATTTCTGTTTTTGTATATAATCAATCTTGGTCTGTAGAGTAGAGTAGTTTGTTGTTAGTTGCCTTTGTTTAATTAAATTTGTTTTAGTTTTAAAATTTTTGTCTGTGATCCTTTGCTGTCGTTAATGTCATAACAAATTGGGGCCATAACAAATTGGGGGCTCAAGTCCGGGATAGACCATTGTGTGAGTCATTTATTGGAAATCTAACATTTCAAATTGTAAAATTGTTTTTTGAATTTTCCTATATATATATATATATATATATTTGACAGATAGACAGCAACGGATGATTTCTTGGCTTCACCAACTGTAGAGGTTTTGAAGTCTTTCAAAAAGACAGAACTACTAGAAATATGCAGACATTTAGAGCTGACAGAGGTAAAACCAGCCATGCGAAAACCAAGACTGGCTAGAGAGATTGTTGAAACACATTGATGAAAATGTGTTTGCACCCGGAGATCCGGAACAGTTTCCAGTGGAAAATCCAAATATAGAAATTGAACTCAAATTAAAAATGCTAGAGATTGAAAGGGAGGAACAAGAAAAACAAAGAGAATTTGAGAGGGAGGGAAAAGAAAAACAGAGAATTTGAGAGAGAAAGAGGAAAGAGCAGAAAGAGAGAGACAGAGACAGAGAGATTTTGAATTAGAGAAGTTGGATAGAGAAGAAAGACTCCAAATGGAGCAACTAAAAATTAAAATTGAAACTAAAAATACAAAACCCAAAACCACTGAAGTAGGCACTTTGTGTAAATTATAAATAAAAACAGAATACAATGATTTGTAAACCCTTTTCAACCTATATTCAATTGAATACACTGCAAAGACAAGTTATTTAATGTTCGAACAGGTAAACTTTGTAATTTTTTGCAAATATTAGCTCATTTGGAATTTGATGCCTGCAACATGTTTCAAAAAAGCTGGCACAAGTGGCAAAAAAGACTGAGAGAGTTGAGGAAAGCTCATCAAACACTTATTTGGAACATCCCACAGGTGAACGGGCTAATTGGGAACAGGTGGGTGCCATGATTGGGTATAAAAGCAGCTTCCCTGAAATGCTCAGTCATTCACAAACAAGGATGAGGCGAGGGTCACCACTTAGTGAATAATGCATGAGCTGATTGTCGAACAGGTTAAAAACAACACTCCTCAACAAGCTATTGTAAGAAATTTAGGGATTTCATCATCTACGGTCCGTAATTTTTCATGGACGCCCCTGCTTATTTCAGCAAGACAATGTCAAGCCACATTCTGCACGTGTTACAACAGCATGGCTCTTTAGAAAAAGAGTGTGGGTACTAGACTGGCCTGCCTGTAGTCCAGACCTGTCTCCCATTGAAAATGTGTGGCGCATTATGAAGCATAAAATACGACAACGGAGACCCCGGACTGTTGAACAACTTAAACTGTACATCAAGCAAGAATGGGAAAGAGTTCCACCTGAAAAGCTTCAGAAAGAATTGGTTTCCTCAGTTCCCAAACGTTTACTGAGTGTCGTTAAAAGGAAAGGCGATGTAACACAGTGGTAAAAAGGCCCCTGTGCCAACTTTTTTGCAATGTATTGCTGACTTTAAATTCTAAGTTAATGATTATTTGCAAAAAAAATTTAGTTTCTCAGTTTGAACATTAAACATCTTGTCTTTGCAGTGTATTCAATTGAATGTAAGTTGAAAAGGATTTGCAAATCATTGTATTCTGTTTTTATCTACGATTTACATAACGTGCTAACTTCACTGGTTTTGGGTTTGTAAATTTCTGGCTAGCCAGGAGGTAAAACTGGTGCCTCCATTTTCGGAAAAGGATGTTGACAACTATTTCCAGTGTTTTGAAAAGGTAGCAAAGAGTTGCCAGAGGCCAAAGGAACACTGGCCTCTGATGTTGCAAACTGTCCTCAAGGGTAAAGCTCAACAAGCCTATTCGGCTTTGTCTGCAGATGATTCCTCTGATTATGAGGTTGTCAAAAAGGTTATTTTGAGAGCTTAAGAGTTGGTTCCAGAGGCTTACCGACAGAAATTCAAAGGTCTGAAGAAATCTGAAAATCAGACTTATGTGGAATTTGCTAATGAGAAGAAGGTTCGCTTTGAGCGCTGGTGTACTTCTATGGAGGTCGAGGATGATTTCAACTCACCAAAAGAGATGGTGTTAGTTGAGGAATTCAAGAACTGTGTTAAGGATGATATTAAAACTTACCTTAATGAGAAGCAAGCACTGAATTTGCAATCAGCTGCCAAATTTGCAGATGAATATGTTCTCACACATAAGTCCAAATTTTAGCCTAGCAGTAACAATAGATGGTTCCAATTTCAGAAAAAAGGAAACGGTGATACCCAAGATTCCTCACCCAAAGACAAAGACAAATCTGGTGATGGTGCTCAGAAATCCAGTAAGAAGTCTGATCAAATTGTGAAAGCTGACAGTGACAAAAGTGATCTAGTTTGCAATTATTGCAAGAAATCTGGTCATGTTACAACGAACTGTTGGTTCCTTAAAGCTAAGAAAGGAAGAGAAAAGGATACCAAACCCAATGCCTTTGTGAAAACAAGGTTAGAAACCCTGTAGTAGATGACCGATCTGCTAAATTGCCTGCTCCTAGTGGGGCTAAGAAGCCTGATACTGCTGACTTTGTGAGGGAGGTATTTCTTCCATTTGTGTCAAGGGGATTTGTGGCTCTGAATGAGCATTCTCCTCCTGTCCCCATATATATCCTAAAGGATACCGGAGCTTCTCAGTCACTTTTGTTGATGGACTCCTTGGAGTTACGTGATGAGACCGCTTCTGATGATTTCATACTTGTACAAGGTATTGAAGGGAGGACTGTATCTGTACCTCTGCGCTCTGTATTCTTGAAGTCAGATTTAGTTACAGGACAGGTAAAGGGGGGACTTATGTCAAGTCTACCTATCAAGGGTGTTTCTCAGTTGCTAGGCAATGACTTGGCTGGGGGCAATGTAGTTCCCCTGTTCAACTTACTTCACAGCCGAGCACTGAAGATGGCGATGAAGACCCATCTTTGTATCCTTCCTGTGCAGTGACCCGTGCTATGGCCAAGAAGGCTAAAGAAGAAGATGATGTGGTGCCGTCCTGCACATTGAATAGTTATGACTCACGTGGTTCGCCTCATGACTCTGTTTGGCCTACTATAGTTTCTCCGTTTGAGGACTTATCAGACACGTTTATCAGTTCTTTGTTCAGCCAGCCAGATGGGTCTGGTGATTCTGATATGTCTGGAGACTTGTCTGTCCAGAAAGCGGTTGATTCAGGAGCAAACTAATGATCCTGAAATTTGTGTACTAAAGAGGAGAACCCTTCCTGATAAAGAATTAGACGCAGTTCCAGTTGGGTGTTATATCAAGGATGGTGTGTTGATGCGGAAGTGGCGCCCTCCTGATATCCCTGCTAATGCAGATTAGGCAGTGGTTAGGCAAATTGTTGTTCCAAAGGTGTACATGAATGAGATCTTAACGATGGCTCATAGTTTACCTTAAAGCTGCAGTTGGCAACTTTGAGGAGATAGAGGAGTTCGCACAAAAATGTGAAAAAAGCAACTTTCAGATCCCTCCCCCTCCCTCGCCACTGCACTCCGCAGACCCTCCCCCAGAAAGCTGACGTGCATGCGAAGGCTCGCGAGCTGTTACGCATGCAACTGCAGAAAGACTTTGCAATTTCACATTATGAAAGCGGCTAAGTTGCCGAGGCGAGACATCAGCACTGCTGGCCAACAAACCGGCGCGTCGTTAGACCTGAAAATTCTGGGATGTTCTGTGCCGAAAAACCTCCGGCTGGAAAACCGCTGGGTATATCGGCACGCACAATGTCCCGTGCCCAAAAGCTTCGCGTGCCAAAAAGCCCAGACGTTTGCCCAGACGTCTCATGATGGGACGAGGCTTTTCGGCACGGCTAGGTTTTTCGGCACTGAGCACCCGGGCTTTTCATGTCATGTTGACATGAAAAGTAATCTACAGCAGTATGCATTCATTAAAAACCCAGCACACACTTATTTCAGTAATTTACCCGTTTTTTGAGTACAGAAACTGTCGTGAATCCAGCGGAATGGCCAGTAAATAATGTATGTCAGCATTTAGCTGTGAGAGCACAGAAACGTTACACATATTTATAAGGACAACAACACGACTGATAAGACTGCCAGGTCACTTCATATAGAGATTACCTGCTGCTTTCTAGTAAAACAGCGCCAGTAACGTTAGCCCTAGCATCTGAAACAAGCTAACGTTAGTTCGACTACAACATCACAGTAAGATCACATGCACTGTGGAGTACTGTAACAATTACAAGACTTTCGCTATTCGAACAGCGACTGTGCTTGTAAGCGACGTTCAGTCGCTCATTTGCAGAGCGAAAATGAATTGATGCTGCTTAGGGCTGGGTTAAGTTTGGTGATCATGTCAGCGACGCCAACTCACTTATTTGCAAAGCAAAAATGAACCAACAAATAAAGCAGGGGTTTACCTGTCAAGGAAAAAAGTCACAAACTCTGCATCAGTTTATAATCCTATCAGATCACGGAGTTCCTTCCACTTCCAAAAATCCACTCTGATGTTCACTCTGGTTTTATCCTGGGTCCTTTCTTTTGTGCTTTTTTTTTCTTCTGGCTTCCATTTTCACTTGTCTTAGCCATGTGTGCTGTTGCTGGTAACTGAAGTATGGGTATTTTTTTTCTCCCTGATGGCTCTAAGCCCCTGAATCTCAACCAATTAGTCAAATTGGCTAATAATGAAATGTCTAAACTTCACACGTGGTTTAATGTAAACAAACTATCATTCAATCTTACGAAGACCAAATTTATGATATTAGGGAAAAAAGGTCTAAAGGACGACATAGACTTAAAAGTAAATGGTATCAGCATTGAAAGAGTAAACGTACATAAAGTCTTGGGAGTTATGATAGATAATCTCTTAAGCTGGAAACTGCATGTAAATTTAGTTCAAAGAAAGTTAGCTAAAAGTGTATGTATTCTTGGGAAACTGCAGAAATGATCAAACCTCAAGTCTCTTAAAATAATCTATTCAGCCCCCATAGCACCCCATCTACATTACTGCGCTGAAGTATGGGGTCACACTTACAAAAATACAATAGAACCTTTATTTAAACTTTGAAAAAAGGCCCTTAGAATTATTTATTGCGTTCCGTATGGAACTCATACAAATGATTTGTTTATTAAGGCAAAGCTTCTTAAATTACAGGATATAGTAAAATTCAACTCCTTGCAACTTGTCTACTTGGGATATAAAAATTGCTTGCCCAAAAATGTACAAAACCTATTTCTTCAGCGAGACTGCATGCAGCACACCAGAAGTAGGATGTTATTACAATCAAGCAAGGTCAGAACGACACGTAGGGAGCATTCCCTATCTGTGGCTGGAGTCAGGGCATGGAATGGACTTGATGATAATATAAGGATGGCTGGAGAGCTGAAGGTCTTCAAATATTTGTTGAAATGGGCATATCTGAGTAACTATAAACATGTTCAACCTTGTTAATTTGTATCCTGTCACTGGACGCTTCAGACTAACTGTCCGAAAGGCAACTCACAGCACATTATTACAGACAGCTGAACCAAAATGGATCTTATAAGCTGGTCGTTAAATGCAATCGACAAAATTATTTCCGGGAGGCGGACAGGTTCTGGAGAACTGACATGCCTGGATGGGACATTCCCGGCCGGTTACATCATGGATTCATGGGGAAAGTGGCGTTCGCTGTGTTTGACAGTCCTGGACATTGAGGATGTAGAGGATGTCTATATAACTGGATTCATGATAGTGGGTCTGCTATCATTGGGGTTTGGACTGCATTTGATTGACCAAAGGATAAAGAAAATCTGGAATGGCATGGCCACCTTTGTCAGAAAGCTCAATAAAATTGGGCTTGACGTTAAGGAAGGCAACGATGGACTGGACAAACTGTGAGAAGTCATTACATCCGATAAGGGAAGGGTGAACCCAGGTGATGAAAATGAGGACTGATCAAGAGATCCAAGCGTAGATCCGGTATCATTGCTTCCTCTCATCTACTCCAAATTAGCTGGAACAAATCAAATGATCAAGAATGGGGTTTCGGGATAATGTCGCTTTGGATCAAGAGTGGCATTTGAATCTAAGTTATATGAACACTCACTTAATCTGCAATTATAATTCTTATTGTAAGGTCCTCTAAAACAATACTGTGTACTGTGTATTTTACAAAACTCCATTTACCATAATGCTTTGTGTTTGGGAATATTTTCACTGTTCTGATGTGACAAACTGTATTAGCTAATCAGATGTATTTCTTCTGTTTCTATTTGAATTTTATAATCCACCAATAATAATTAGTACATGTTTTATGCTCGTGCTGATTACCGGAGACCGTTGAGACATAGCTTGGTACGTTGGCCGTTTTTGTTTTGGAGGGAGACAGCGACAGAGCCTGGTGTGATTCAACGGTTAAGCTTGTTTTTTTTCCCTTGAAGTTTCTTATAACCTCGCTAAATATTAGCGATAGGGTTACGGATTTCTTCAGGCTAAGGTGAACCTGGTGGGCAGTTGAAGACCTGGGACTGGCGGCGTGAGTGCTCCACGTTGGAGGAAGACTCGGTGCTGGACCAACAGGGGTCGTAGTGGCACCGCCAAGCTGCGGGTACCGCTAGGCGAGCCAGAGCAGATTACGATCAGTCAATTCCCCCCCTCCGTGCAGTTAGTTTGGAGGCTGGTAGAAAGACACAGCCGTAAGCTCCAGGACTGAGTGGGAAGACTGGTCGTGAGTTACGCACCACACATTTTGCTACGAGCGAGTCGAATCAAGGGCACTGTCGCGGTTGCTACTTTGCCTACGGCTCAGAGAGCTGTGGATCCTTGGCGGAGCTAACGTTTTCTCAAAAGCTGACGTAACCTTTGTGCACCAACATACGGGCCCCAACTGTGCGCTGTGTTTTGTTTTTTTTTTTAGATCTTTGTTAATTATAAATCGCTTTACTTGCTATTCATACGGGAAATCACTTAATGTGTTGTATATTAAATGTTTTCACTTTCATGGTTACATATCAATAATATTTCCTATTATTATTATTATTGCTTATTAATAAATATAATCATTATTATTTAATTCTATCTGGGGTGTTGGCAGCTCATTTTTTTCACCTGGCTAACGGTATTGCCATGAAGAGTGCTATTTAGGTAGCTTAATGAGTGTATTGTAATTGAATACACTACAGTTACATAGCTAGAGCATTTATTATAATAGATTGAACATAATGTATTTGA
The DNA here is from genome assembly GCA_029721435.1 of Gymnothorax reevesii. Taxonomy (NCBI): domain Eukaryota; kingdom Metazoa; phylum Chordata; class Actinopteri; order Anguilliformes; family Muraenidae; genus Gymnothorax; species Gymnothorax reevesii. The sequence continues at coordinate 54,290,617 of CM056574.1, forward strand.
ATTCTGGGGAGATACATCCTGCACTGGCTTGAGGGTAAGTGCAGTTTTTCCACAGTGGAGGCACCGCGCTACTAAATTTGTAATCATTTATAAGTATTCATATTCCTATTTACTACTACTACACAGTTATTCAATTACGCTTGTGGTATAAGGAATCTCAGCCAGCTCACCATTCCACCGCTGAGAACTTCGGATCCTGTTGCGCCATTATTTATTGTGATTTAGGGTAACTATAAGTAGCTGTACTGTGCTGGGTGATTAACACCCGTCCAAAAAGGGGTTACATTTTGGAGGCACCGCTGGGATTTTCCTGTTTACCAGAACGAGTAGGTAGCTGTGTTTTGCTTAGTGTTTGTCTTGTTTTAGCCCAAGTTTTTGCTGTTTTGCTGTGCACCTTTTAACATGGACCTTAGTCAGGCTGTTGAGTGGAGCCGTGAGGAGAATGTTGATTTGTCTCATGCAGCTGTTCTTAGCAGAGTGCCACTGGAGGCTAGTGATGATGTGGTTACCCATGTGCTCAGTACAGTCAAGGTTCTGGGTAGGACCCAGATCCGTGGTCGCCGTGGTGACAAAACTGGTAGGCACCTGTACATTTTAGTGGAGTCTTCTGCTGAGTTGGATCAGAGCTCTGTCCCTCCTGAAGTGGGAATTGCAGGTGAGGCAGGTCCATGGGCTGTTCATGTAGTGAGTAGCTTGCTGCCTGCTAGTCCTGCTCCTGAAGGGAATGATTTTGAAGCTAAGCTGTTGGCATTGTTGCAGAAGGAGGGTAAGTCCATGGGTGATGTAAAGGCAGCTGTTCTGGGCCCTCAACCTCCTAAGCCTGATGTCAGCATTGATCTTGTGAATGCCATAGGTCAGCTCGTAGACCGCTGTAATCAGGCATCTGTTGATGCACCTGGCTATAGAAAACTGAGGCTGTTTTCTGGATTACGACCTGTTCCTCCTGGTGAGGAAGAGTATGAGGTGTGGATGGAGCAGGCTATTCAGATGGTTACTGAGTGGCAGTGCACTGATGCTGTGAAGCGGCAACGCATTGTTGAGAGTTTGCGTGGGCCTGCTGCGGATATTATTAGATTTTTGAAAGTCAGTAACCCGTCTGCCTTAGCTTCTGATTATGTAGCGGCTCTTCACATTACTTATGGGTCCACAGAGTGTGGAGCAGACCTTATGGCTTCGTTTCGCTATACTTTTCAAGAGGATGGAGAGAAACTGTCTGCTTTCTTGTACCGCTTGGACAAGCTTCTTCATCGCGCTCTTTTGAGAGGAGGGATTGATGCTGCAGGTCTGAATCGTGCACGCCTGGAGCAGCTCTTCAAGGGTGCTCTCACCAATGACCTTGTGGCTTTGCGTGTGCGTGTGATGCACACTTTGCAAAATCCGCCTTCTTTTTCGCAGCTAATGCGAGCAGTGAGAGAGGAAGAGCACTGGGTAAGTGCTAGAGAGAGTGCAAAGGTTTCTGCGGCCATTTCCACTGTTCGCCAGGTCCCTGTGACAGCTGCTGTCACTCTTTCCCATGAGCCTGTTACTTCAATAATGTCTGATGTGGACAGTCTGAGGAAAGAGGTTAAGGAGCTGACGTCTTTAGTAACTAGAATGTTGACTGCTACTACAGCGTCTTCTGCTACTCCACCAGTCTCACAGTGTGGCTCAAGCCAGGGCACAGGAACCACTGCTCCAGCTGCCCCCACAAGGGCTGTTTCTTCTGCTTCTTCAAACTTGCCGAAGTCTATGGCAGCCTCTCCTGTTCCTGCCATTTTCTGTTATAAGTGTGGAGAAGACGGCCACACCAAGCGAGAGTGCACACGTCCTGAGAACTTGAGATTAGTGAATCAGAAGCTGCTTAAGAGGGTCACGCAGCAGGGAAACTTCCCCGGAGCTCAGTGAAGGAACGGCACAGAGCTCCATCACATAAGACGCGTTCCGCTCATTGCTCTCCTCCAATCAAAGTCAGCCAATCACAATTACCATCTGGGTTAGTGGGGCCCTCGGCTGAGGTGCCCGTGCAGATAGAGGGCATTTATGCTAAAGCTTTGCTCGATAGTGGTTCTCAGGTCACCATCTTGTATCGTAGCTTTTACAATACATACTTGAAGCACCTGCCGCTGCAGCCAGTGGAAAGTCTCGAAATATGGGGTTTGAGCTCTCACAAATACCCATATGATGGATATTTGGCTCTCAGGTTGGAGTTCACTGAAGCTGTCACAGGTGTGTCTCAGGTAGTGGACGCTTTAGCTCTTGTGTGTCCTGACCCTTAGACAAAAGAGGGTATAGCCATTTTGGTTGGCACAAACACACACTTAGTGCGGAAACTGTTCCACTCTTGTCACGAACAGGCCGGAGACGGGTTTCTTAACACGCTTACTATACACCCAGTGATGAAAGAGGTTTTTGAGTCCATTAAGCACACAGTTGTTTTGCCGGAGGATGTGGATAAGCATGGCACAGTGTGGTTCACTAGAACTAAGCCTGTTGTTTTAAAGCCTGGGCAGGAGCTGCAGCTCTCCGGCCTGCCCAAGTTTCCTGGTGAGATTCATGACTCTTTAGTCCTTGTAGATCAGCATGTTAGTGCTGATGGCGCGTCTGCCCCGGAGCTCGAGGTTAGGCCTGAAGTACATCCGGTCTCTGCTGTGTTGTGTCGTCGCATCACGGTAAATGTGAGGAATGTCTCTTCTAGGGATATTCTTGTGAAACGAGGTAGTCCCCTTGCTCACATATTCCCTGTAGACATGGTGCCGCAGATTCCGTCCACTTGCTGTTCCACAGACACTAGTACACTCTCTTCTGCTTCTTTTGACTTTGGCACTTCTCCTATGCCAGAGGAGGCAAAGCAGTGCCTCTGTGAGAAAATGCTGCAGAGGAAGGAAGTGTTTTCTTGTAGTGAGTGGGATGTAGGCTGCTTGAGAAGCACCCAGCATGAGATTCGGTTGAATGATTCACGGCCTTTTCGAGAGAGATCTCGGCGCTTGGCCCCGGCTGATTTGGAGGATGTGCGTCAGCATTTGATGGAACTACAGAAACATGGCATTATTTCAGAGTCCAGGAGTCCATATGCCTCACCTATTGTAGTAGTGCGTAAGAAGTCTGGTAAGGTCAGGATGTGTGTGGATTATAGAACGCTTAACCAGCGGACTGTCCCTGACCAGTACACTGTTCCTAGAGTTGAGGATGCCCTCCATTGTCTCTCTGGTAGTAAGTGGTTCTCAGTGTTGGATTTGAGAAGTGGCTACTACCAGATTCCCATGAGCGAGGCTGATAAAGAGAAGACTGCCTTCATCTGTCCTTTAGGCTTCTATCAGTTTGACCGCATGTCTCAAGGAATCTGTGGTGCGCCTGCCACGTTCCAGAGAGTCATGGAGCGGACCGTGGGGGATATGAACTTTCTAGAGGTTCTTGTGTACTTGGATGATTTGATTGTTTTTGGCCGTACCCTGGAAGAACACGAGGAAAGGCTCCTGAAGGTTCTTGACCGTCTGAGAGAGGAAGGTCTTAAAATCTCTCTGGATAAATGTCAGTTTGGTCGGACGTCAGTGAACTATGTTGGGCACATAGTTTCACAGGACGGCATAGCCACTGACCCTTCAAAAATTGAGGCTGTTGTATCTTGGCCTCGACCTCAGACTGTAACGGAGCTGCGGTCATTTCTGGGGTTTTGTGGGTATTACCGTCGGTTTGTGAAGGGTTTTTCCACATTGTGCCGTCCCCTCAATGAGTTGCTGCAGGGCTGGCCGTCCAGGAAGACGAACTCAAGTTCACAGGCTGCTGACCGGAAGCCTCGTTTCCGGCCCTCTGAGCCTTTTGGTCCCAGGTGGAGTGACCAGTGTGAGGCTGCTTTTCAAGAGCTTAAGCAAAGGCTGACTCGGGCTCCAGTTTTGGCTTTTGCAGATCCCCAAACGCCATATGTTTTGCATGTGGATGCAAGCCTGGACGGCTTGGGTGGCGTTCTGTACCAGGAGTATGTTGACGGGTTGCGTCCAGTGGCATTCATCAGTCGCAGTCTTTCCCCTTCAGAGAAGAATTACCCTGCTCACAAGTTGGAGTTTTTAGCTTTGAAGTGGGCTATTGTGGATCGGCTGCATGATTACCTTTCTGGGGCCACCTTTGAAGTCAGGACAGACAACAACCCGCTGACTTATATAACTAAGTCTGCAAAACTTGATGCCACTGGTCACCGTTGGCTGTCAGCTTTGTCAACCTACAACTTCAGCCTGAAGTATAGGCCAGGGAAACGGAACCTGGATGCAGATGCACTGTCATGACGCCCTCACATCAGTCTGTCCCCTGATGATGAGTGGCAAGAGATTCCAGCCCCTGGGGTGCGAGCTATTTGTCAGGTGGTGGCCACACAGAGGGCAGGTTGCCCTTCTTTTCCGCGTGTGGCAGATCAGATTTGCAGTCACGAGTCAGCTGTTCCCGAGGCGTACTCGCATGTTGCTGCAGTAGCGCCTGATGAGTTGCCTGTGTTTAGTTCTGATGAGCTTCAAGAAGCCCAGAAGAATGATGCTTGTATAGGGGAGGTTTGGCATGCGGTGAATCTTAAGGAGCCTGCTAGCAGCATCCTGACACGGCATCCTGACATGAAGGTCCTGAAAAAGGAGTGGGCTAAGCTCTCTATTGACAATGGCTTGTTGCACAGGACGGTTAAGCACGGTGATCAGCAGGTCAGACAGTTGGTGCTGCCACGGCAGTTTCATGGTCTTGTTTTTAGGCTGCTGCATGATGACATTGGCCACTTAGGATTCGATAAATCATACAGCTTAGTGCGTGACAGATTTTACTGGCCTCGCATGAAAATTGACGTAGAGAAGCACTGTAAGACTTGCGAACGCTGCATCAAGCGGAAAACGCTGCCACAAAGAGTTGCCCCTCTTTCGCATCTCCAGAGTTCCGGGCCGATGGATCTGGTATGCATTGATTTTCTTTGCCTTGAGCCTGATTCTCGCAATGTCTGTAATGTGTTAGTCATTACCGACCATTTCACTCGGTATGCACAGGCCTTTCCTACTAAGGACCAGACAGCGGTCACAGTGGTGAGGACCCTGTGGGAGAAGTATTTTATTCATTACGGCTTGCCCACTCGTATTCACTCTGACCAAGGTAGGGATTTTGAGAGCAGACTGGTAACAGAGATGTTGACCATGTTGGGTGTGAAAAAGTCGAGAACATCTCCTTATCACCCACAGGGTGACCCACAACCTGAAAGGTTCAACCGGACTTTGTTGGACATGTTGGGCACCCTGGAGTCACATCAGAAGTCTAAATGGAGTCAGCACATTGCGCATTTGGTGCATGCGTATAATTGTACTCCTAATGAGGCAACTGGATACTCTCCCTATTTCTTATTGTTTGGTCGGGAGGCCCGGCTCCCAGTAGATGTGTGTTTTGGTGTTTCATCTAAGGACGCGTCATCTGTGTCACACTTGAGGTATGTGACCCAGATGAAAGAGGAGTTGCAAGTTGCTTACCAGCTGGCACGAGCCTCAGTGGATAGGATGAACCAGAGCAACAAGGAGCGTTATGACCAGAAAGTCCGATATCATAGCCTGAATTCTGGGGATCGAGTTTTGATTCGGAATCTGGGTCTGAAAGGGCAGCAGAAGTTGGCTGACAGGTGGAATTCTTTTCCTTACATTGTGGACAGTCAGCTGTCTGATCTTCCGGTGTACAGACTGAAACCTTTTGATGGTAAAGGGCCAGTCAAGGTGTTGCACCGCAACCACATATTGCCTTTGGGACAGGAGGTGAGATTAGGCCCTGTGGTTGACGCCCCCTCAGCTTTGTGCCCAAGAGCTGTGAGACGTAGGAGGACTAAGGAGAAGCACAGAGCTGGTGTGCCTGAAGTGTTGCCCCCTGTAGTGCCCACACATTTTAGCTCTGTAGGTTCTGATTCTGATTCGGAATATGGCTGTTATATTGAGGATGCTGTGCAACACACTCCTTTGGGAGCCAGCACACAGGTTAGCCAGCCTACACCGGAGTCCCCTGCGCCGTGTGTCTCCACGACATCTAGAAGCCCTAGTTTAGTACACACGCCTAGTGATAATTTGCTAGCTTCAATCAACACTGCACTCCTTGCCTCTTCACATAAGTCCCCTGAGGTGGTAGAAGATTTAGTAGATGCTGATCAGGATGGTAGTCCTCCTGATGTTCACTCTGTAGCTGACCCTGCAACTGCCTCAGTCGCAGTACCCCTTGCAGTGCGTAGGTCACATAGGGAAAGACAGCCAACTAATCGCTTGAATTATGGCAAGCTGGGAGTGCAGAGTGGGCACACTGTAGTAGCGTCCACTCTAGCCTCAGTGCAACCATCCTTTGAAAGGAATAATTCTCATGCCTGGTGGTGTTCTCCACAGGCTCTTTGTAGCACATGCACACACAGGCCAGTTCTTATGCCATGTAAGACTGTCATGACACCCATTGCTAGTTTAACGTACTAGTTTATGTTTGTTGTTTTGCTACTTTGTTTTGTTTGTTTTGTTACCTGTACTTTCCTTTTCAATGTATTTGACCCAGCATGGGGGCATGCTGTTTGTTTGGTGGGGGGAGAGTGTAAGGTCCTCTAAAACAATACTGTGTACTGTGTATTTTACAAAACTCCATTTACCATAATGCTTTGTGTTTGGGAATATTTTCACTGTTCTGATGTGACAAACTGTATTAGCTAATCAGATGTATTTCTCCTGTTTTTATTTGAATTTTATAATCCACCAATAATAATTAGTACATGTTTTATGCTCGTGCTGATTACCGGAGACCGTTGAGACATAGCTTGGTACGTTGGCCGTTTTTGTTTTGGAGGGAGACAGCGACAGAGCCTGGTGTGATTCAACGGTTAAGCTTGTTTTTTTTCCCTTGAAGTTTCTTATAACCTCGCTAAATATTAGCGATAGGGTTACGGATTTCTTCAGGCTAAGGTGAACCTGGTGGGCAGTTGAAGACCTGGGACTGGCGGCGTGAGTGCTCCGCGTTGGAGGAAGACTCGGTGCTGGACCAACAGGGGTCGTAGTGGCACCGCCAAGCTGCGGGTACCGCTAGGCGAGCCAGAGCAGATTACGATCAGTCAATTCCCCCCCTCCGTGCAGTTAGTTTGGAGGCTGGTAGAAAGACACAGCCGTAAGCTCCAGGACTGAGTGGGAAGACTGGTCGTGAGTTACGCACCACACATTTTGCTACGAGCGAGTCGAATCAAGGGCACTGTCGCGGTTGCTACTTTGCCTACGGCTCAGAGAGCTGTGGATCCTTGGCGGAGCTAACGTTTTCTCAAAAGCTGACGTAACCTTTGTGCACCAACATACGGGCCCCAACTGTGCGCTGTGTTTTGTTTTTTTTTAGATCTTTGTTAATTATAAATCGCTTTACTTGCTATTCATACGGGAAATCACTTAATGTGTTGTATATTAAATGTTTTCACTTTCATGGTTACATATCAATAATATTTCCTATTATTATTATTATTGCTTATTAATAAATATAATCATTATTATTTAATTCTATCTGGGGTGTTGGCAGCTCATTTTTTTCACCTGGCTAACGGTATTGCCATGAAGAGTGCTATTTAGGTAGCTTAATGAGTGTATTGTAATTGAATACACTACAGTTACATAGCTAGAGCATTTATTATAATAGATTGAACATAATGTATTTGAATTCTGGGGAGATACATCCTGCACTGGCTTGAGGGTAAGTGCAGTTTTTCCACAGTGGAGGCACCGCGCTACTAAATTTGTAATCATTTATAAGTATTCATATTCCTATTTACTACTACTACACAGTTATTCAATTACGCTTGTGGTATAAGGAATCTCAGCCAGCTCACCATTCCACCGCTGAGAACTTCGGATCCTGTTGCGCCATTATTTATTGTGATTTAGGGTAACTATAAGTAGCTGTACTGTGCTGGGTGATTAACACCCGTCCAAAAAGGGGTTACATTTTGATATTCATAAATTTCATGATCTTACTTTCTGACGTTAAAACATAGCGTATATGGACATTAAATCTGCTGTGATTTATAATCCTTATGATATTTTAACCATAACCAAACTTTTTTTTTGGAAGCTGGGGGCAGGACTCTGATAAGCGATTTCGCTTCCCCCGCAACCCTTTCGGTCATGATACATGTTGTGTCGTGTTGAAATTGTCATGAAATGATATACAATCATGCTGAAAAAAAAAAAAAAAACCCCCGCTCTCGGAGATTTGAACTTGACAGAGCACTGGCGAGAACTGAGGAGGAAGGGGGAGGGGGCTGTCTGCAGCACGTGGATATGCACTGTTTGACGGCTGTCAGACACCATCCTGGCTCTAATTGGTTCTTATTGTTCGGTCCGAACGATTCTCTTAAATTGCAGTAGGAGCATTAGGTGGGTTTAAAGGAGCCTTTTTTTAAATTACAGAGTACTAGTTTTATGTAATACTGTCTGTACACAGTGACAGTTTTCACAAAAATGACAAAAAGTTACTTTTCTAAAACTGCAGCTAAAAGGATGTCATCTTGGTGTTAACAAAACTGTTGATAAGATCATGAAACACTTCTTCTGGCCTGGACTTCGAAAAGATGTTTCCAACTTTTGCAAAACCTGTCACACTTGTCAGGTAGTTGGAATTCACTAGTTAGACCCACCTGTAGCTCCATTGCAGCCTATCCCAGCATTTGGGGAGCCCTTTTCTAAGGTCATCATTGATTGTGTTGGTCCATTAGCCAAGACTAGATCTGGAAATCAGTACTTGTTGACAATCATGTGTGCATCTCCCAGATTCCCTGAAGCCATACCTCTACGCAACATCAAGGCAACTGCAATCTCGAAAGCTTTGATAAAGTTCTTCACGTTGTTTGGCCTTCCCAGGGAAATTCAGTCAGACTAAGGTAGCAATTTCACTTCCGGACTGTTTCAGCAGGTAGTGTATGAACTGGGTGCAAAGCAGATTCTTTCTAGTGCCTATCATCCAGAGAGTCAGGGTCAGGGTTTCCCCAAGAAAAAATTGGCACCGGACAACGTGACCGGCAGGTTCTCAATTTACCGGACAAATGTTCGAAATTCCGGTCAAATATTATCTGACTTCATTGAGCTTAAATCTGCGCCGTAAAGTATACCCCCGCAGCCTCCGCGAGGGGGATGGGGGTTATACTTTACAAAGGGCCCCGCCCTTGCCGGTCAAACTTCGTGCGGACTGAATTTAAATAGGAATTTGTTCAACGATATGCCAAAAGATCACAACATGTATATAGTCTACTCACCTGCAAGCCTGTGAGAAAACGTAGTCCTGTTGCTAAGTGAGCGTGTATTCACAATTGATGTAATCTTTGTCGCTCTACGTGATAAACCGATTTATAATAGAAATAATTTGCTCTTAAAAACATTTGTTCTATCTTCACAGTACAGTTGTGTAACAATCTGAGTGGACTGTTTACAAAAACTGATTATAAAATCCTGCACTGTGTGTCAATGAGTAATTAGGAGTTAAATAGCGGAGCACGGACAGCTCCATATAATGACAGTCACAGGATCAGCACCTTGACAGCGACTATGACACTTCGGGCTCTATAGGATGATCTGTCACTGTCTGATTGAACAGCCTCACGGAAATGATATTTTACAATTCTTCTCATTATTTACTAACGAAATTCATGAAGGCAAGTAATTTGGTGCTTTTAAAGTCATGATATTGAGCTGACATGGATCCTTGCATGTTTACGTTACGGGGCTGGCTTAAAATGATAAATGATATTAAGGACATATAAGAATGATATCAAAGCATGTCAATTTATAATCCATTTTATTGCAAAGTATAGGCCGTATTAAATAAAATGAGTGCTGCAATTGACCTTAGCCAGGGATATTTATCTTTCCATTCGGCCCGGAACGACCGACATTTCTTTTTTTTTTCGGTGGGAGGCACGGCACCATCTGCTGCAGTCTCCGGGATTTCAGCCTCACCATCATCCTCCTCCTTCGAGCTGTTCTGTTTTATAAAATAGTCTTTCAGTTTCGCCTGTTTTGACATGTTTCTCCGGCTCCCGCTATTGTCTTTGTACTGCAGGCTTTGTCAGAGTAAATGAAACGAGTGCTACAAGTTTAGTTCCAAGTGGAAAAAAAAAAAGTTTTGTTCCACATAGACCAGGCCTATTCATAAAACATAATATTCAGGCTTTTTTTTTGTTGTTGTTGTTGTTTTTTAATAAAATGAGACGTGGAAATAGCTTTTTATTAATAATTCAAATAGTGCTTGGAGGGAATATTTTCACCGGAAATTTTGACCGGCGGTGTGAAAAAATGTGGGACTTTGGCAGATTTTACCGATCAAAGTCCGGTAATTACCGGATAACGGAAACCCTGGTCAGGGTGCCTTAGAGCAGTTTCATTCCACTCTCAAGACAATGAGGACTTATTGTTATGACCATGAGAAAGACTGGGATGAAGGTGTTCATTTGCTGTTGTTTGCAGCAGAAACAGCAGAACAGAAATGTCACTTTCAGGAAAAATCAAACGACATTTGCCACCATATTCAACAGAATGGTGTAATGAACGTACCGAGGGATCTACCAAAGTGCGTGGGCAGCATGTATTTGGAGAAACGAAAACCTCGGCATTCGATGTCTTTAAACGCGGAATAAATTCTACAGCAAAAAGCCATATTGAGCAAAATGCAAACAGAGTAGAAGTATAACCTGTTTTCTTCATTGATGCCTTCCTCCAGAGACAGATGTGTCGTGTAGAGGAAGCCTCCAGTACTGTTTCGTTCAGAATACTTCCCATTGACTGCGTCTATACAACATGCATCTCGTAAATGAAACTAAAAACTTCAGGCCTGTTGTGAGTGTCTTTGTTTCTTTGATATCGCATCATTTTCAGCTGCGCAACCGTGGCCAACAGTCAAAGAACACAACCGACCTTACTTTTACGCTTAGCTTTGTATCCTATTCTTATTGTCCGATCAATGTATTTCAGTTATTGAGGAAAGTTTAAACACTCGAGAATTGGATAAGAAACAAGCCTATCAATTCATCGTTACCGGGGAAGCTTCACGAGGGCGTGAACTATAACTGTAGAGTTACGCAGATGCATCTGAGTATATATTTGAGTGACTGGCTATCGACACCAGTACTTGGGTGGATAGAAGGGAGCGCTGAATTTGTCAATGGAGGAATATACGCGTTACTCCTGAAAAACAGGGATTGGAGGGAACTTCTCCTTACTCTAAATCGCGTTTCAGCTCTGCCTGCTTTTGAATATTCAATAGCCGGGGGTGCCATCTCGTGGTCGAGTACTGTAACTAAGTGCTTAAATTTGCATATCTATAGACGCGAGCGTCTACAGCTGCAGAAAGGGTTAAGGTGCACCTGTTTTGCTTATTTTGTCTTTTTACCTTTTTTCTAAACTGCACTCTAATGGCCAGTAGTTTTTTTATGACAACAATAAACATTTCAGTATGTGGGAAAACATTGTGCCAAAGAATTGTGATCTCAATTCCAAACAAAAAAAAAATAGTTATTCACATTTATTCCAGATTCGTGCATCCCTAGTCTACATGACTGTTTGGGCAGTTTACATTTTAAACGATAAAAAACTTTGGCATTCGATTTCGTTGAATACAGTAGGGTCATTCCAGCTCAAGTCAAACAGTGGCTCCCTGGTCACCCCTTTATATTCTTCTGAAAAAAATCACAGATGCTCCTCGACCATATCTATGCAGGAACCCCAAAAATTAGTTCTGTTTCTCAAATAGTTTTGAAATTACAGCTCCTGGAAATTTTGATAAATCTTTTCAATTTTTACCAAACTTGCCACTCAGTTCAACTTCAAGCAAGAATAACTCCGAATGTTTCCAATGTACTGCTTTAAAATAAAGCGTCTTGCGCTAATTTTTTCTGTAGAATACAAAAATGCTGTCAGATTTGCTGTAGCTTGCATCATTTTCTTTTCACAAGGCTCCAAAAATGGCCGAAAATCAAAAACATTAAAAATCACTGCCTCCTTTTAGCTTAAATAAGGGTATGCTAGATAAAGCAATTAATTTTTTTCTCCTGTATTTTTTTACATATTGGGCCACATGTAGAGGACAACCCCATTTATCAATACATTGATAGAGCCAGAACAATTTTTAAAATTTTGGTTGAGTTCGAAATTTTCTAAAAATTGCTTATTGTCCCCCCTGCTGTGGTAGTGAGCGGAGCAGGGGACATAGTATTCAGCTCCGTCCGTCCGTCAGGTCCCGTTTGTTGTGAATGCAATATCTGAAGAACAGTTTGACAAAGTTCATTCATCTTTGGCTTCAATGTGTATTAGTGTGATACGCCGACTCCAGTCGATTTCCATGACCTGGTAGAGGACATGGCCACGTTTAGTGGCAACACTTGTTTTCACATCCTTATTTTTATTTTCTACCATGAGTTCCTGTATAACTAAAGATGATATGATGAAAGTCTGATTTTGCCACCAGCCTTCCTTCATAAGATTTTTTTTGTTTATATGAATTATGAGCATTGTATGAGCATTATATTATATATTAATCATACAAAGAGAAGCACCCTCTGCTAAAGGTAGCAGTGCCCGTAACTACACTATCAGTTTTGATAACTTAGAACTTAATTAGAACTCTGTTCCCAACATTTGTGTAAACTTCACAACAGGGACTCTTTCTATTTCTTCTTGCAAATGATTTACAAGTGTTAAAACCTGGCCACTAAGTACATGGTTCCAACACATTGCGTTAAATTATGACAATGATATGTATTTAAATTTAAAGTCATATCAGATCTTAATTTTATAATGAAAAATATAATTTAGTCCTTGAAAAATTGGAGCCGCTCCAATTCGGTTTGTTGCAACAAAGTAGAATTATAATTAGAGAAGAGTTCGGTGGAGCGCTGCTCATGTCCCACACACACACCCTGATGAAGCCTCAAGGGCCAACGTGGGTTGGTGTTTTTTAATGCTGTAGCCCATTAATAAAGACTTTTTGAATTTTTTGTGAATCAACCGAGTGCCTGGACTTGTATTTTTTCCTCTTTATGTTAGAATTATAACTAGTAAAGAATTTGTTTGAATGCTGCTTTTCAAAATACTGATGTGTGTTGAATAAATACTGTGATTTTGAGTATTTGTAGAATTACTGAAATATGAATACATGCTGTGTATCTCTCCTTCACTGCTTTGTTTGTGACATTAAATAAATGTACTTAACTGGTAAAATATTGTCAGTTATTCATTGTTTGCAGCCATCATATGAATGAAAATTTGTTTCCAGATGTAGTATCTTAACTCATTCCCAATGGCAAGCCGCTACCAACTGCGCAGCAAATTCTACCATTCCCTATGGTTAGCCGGTGCCAGCGGTGTGGATGACCAATCGCAGCCCGATGAAAACACGAAATCAGTTGACGATTGCAGTGATGGGCCACCTGTACCTCAATACTTCATATTGTGTAATTTTCAGGAAAAGTATTCTGTACAAATGCAACAATTTTATATAAAAGTATTCCGAAGGGAATGAGTTAAAGGAATCCTCCACTGTCAAAGTGCATATCGCTTAAAATGCTGTAAATATTGTGAAAAGAAGATATTTTGCACAAAAAAGTATTCTTCACACCCTTATATTTTTTGGCTTCGAAAAAACTGCTTTAAACTTCCCACAGGCCGCCATCTTAATAGGCGCGCAAAGCAGTCTGGGCTTGTGATGTAACCTGGTTTCTCAGCTCTCTGGATATCGCACAAACCTTAATCGCACAAACCTATGCTACGTTACCTGACTGTATAGCTCTCGTTAAATTCCATGTATATATATAAGAATGAGTCATGAAAACATGTCACTTACCCCATTTGAACTGTTGTGCTCTCGGTTCTCAGTCAGAAAAATATTTAGCAGATAATTATTCTGAAAATACCAGAAACAAATCTGTTAAATAACGTGACAGTATAAATGCTTAAGTACATATGAATGGCCCATGGACTCAGTTTGACGCACTGGGAGCGCAAGGCTCTAGCTCAGGCTAGGTTTCTGCCATTAAGGTGGTTTAGGGCTCATTGGAAACGTCAGAGCCCATATAATTAAATGGCTACTGGCAAAGTCTTACTGACAGCATGACAAGCCGATCACAGAGAGGTAAATACATAGCAAGCAAACTAAATGCTGAGGGGGAAAAAAACATGATTGGAGACTAGCAGATCTAGTTTTGTTATAACACAGACAAACTGAGCTAACAATAGCAAGTACAGATTTACCCTTGACAGTTTTTTTATTACAAAATATCACTGGTAAGAAATTTTTATTTTGCTCGTCTATGTAGACTGTGAAGTGTATGCCTGCTGTTATTTGAGTGTGGTGTGAGTTTAAAATGAAAGGGGATATATTGTTGGATTCTGTGGACGTTCCTCTTTCACTTGAGGTATCGTTTGTGTGCAAACCACAAATTCAGGAGAAATTCTTGTGACTCGGCGCTGATTTGATTTTAGCCTACGTTTTGCTACATGCTTAAGTACTTGCTTGGTGTTTGAATTGTGTTCGGTTGAGATGAAATGGTCAGCATGAGGGTTTTGCTGAGTTTCTTCACATAAAGTGAATATCTCACATGACAGTTTTGCGATTAGGAAACATGCTGTATTTATCATGCGTAATGACCGGTGGAGAAGTTCTTCCGATAGCATGAGTCCACGCCTAGCATAGTTCTTCATCTCTTGAAAAAATGTGGAACCGAATTTTAGGGTCCTTTGGTTTGTTTTTGGCGTGATTATTGCACTCAAAGGCAACGCAGTGAGGCATTTCGCTGTGATATGGCCCATATTCAGAGAGCCGACTGACCAAGTTACGTCACAAGCCCAGAATGCTTTGCGCGCCTACCAAGATGGGAAGTTTAAACCAGTTTTTTGGAGGCCGAAAAAATATATTTGGGTGAGAAGAATACTTTTTTGTGTGAAATATCTTTTTTTCAGTATATTTAAAACATTTTAAGGGATATTTGCTTTGACAGTGGAGGTTTCCTTTAAAAAGGAATAATTTAATTCTTAAATTTACATCTGTCAAATCTTTAAAATAACATGATATAAAACAATCCCTTAAAATTAATGACTGGTCATGACCTGTTTTCAATCATTCATTTAAACTACCATGACAGAAACTCCGAAAACTCTCTACATTATCAGGTGTGGCCAGTTTTCATTTATAACGTATACTGATTACGACTCCAGACTTCTCACGCTTTTATTTACTCAGGGGTTGGGGTTGGGGTCAGAAGCAGTGCATTTGTTTCATGGTCGTTTAAATTAAATAAGATAATTTGAAACGTCTTTAAGCAATTCCATTGCTTCAAACTCCTCCATGCACAAGTACTTAATTTCCACACGAAAATCTCTTACATACGCGTTGATAGAATAATTGCTGTCTACAGCAGAGGAACGTAAAAATGCCACTTAAACTCATGCCGAATACGTGAGAGCTGACAGGTATGTGTTATTAATGAAAACTGGCCGCATCAGATAATATTGAGTTTTCGGAGTTTCTGTTATTGTAATTTAAATTAATGATTGAACAATCATGAACTTTAAGGGATTGTTTGAGCTTCCCCTGTCGCCAAGTCAGGAGCTGCCACTGCTGATAACATCATATTTTCCTCATATCATCTTTAGTTATATAGGAATTCATGGTAAAAATATGGTATTCTTATATAACTGGACACATGCCCAAATTAGGATGTGAAAATAAGCAATTTTTAAAAATTTTGAACCCAACCAAAATAAAAAAAAAAATTGTTTTAATAAATGTGGTTGTCCTCTAGAAGTGGCCTAATATGTCAAAAATAACAGCAGAAAAATTTTCATTGTTTTATCTAGCATGCCCTTTGAGTTATTAGAGCTCAGAGGAGGATGCGATTTTTAACGTTATTGATTTTTGGCCATTTTTAGAGCCTTGTGAGAATCACAGGGTATAACCTACCGCAAATCTGATAGCATTGTCATAATCTCCCGAAAAAGTTAGCCCAAGACACTTGATTTTAATGCTGTACATTGGAAACACTCAGAGTTATTCTTGCTAGTAGTTGCACTGACAAGCAAGTTTGGTAAAATGGAAAAAATTAATCAAAATTTCCAGGGGCTATAGCTTCAAAACTATTTGAGAAACAAAGCCAGTATTTTGGGTTATAGCATAAATATGGTTGAGGAGCACTTGTGAATTTTTTCAGAAGAATCTGAGAGGGTGACCTGGGAAATTTCTCGGAAATTAGTTGATTTGAGCTGGAATGACCCAGTATAAATTTCAAAACAAAAAGCCACATTGAGCAAAATGCTACCACAGTAGTAGCACAACCTTTCTTCATTGAATTGCTCCTCCAGACACTGATGTATCTGGTAGATGGAACCCTCCAGTCCTGTTTCATTCGGAATAATTCCTATTGACAACCAGTATGTCCTTGCCTCATTGAAATCCTGGAGCATGCGGACAAGCTCCTGGCCAGAGCGGGGTGGGATCCAGTTGTCATGGTCCATGTTGGGACAAATGACATAGGTTAGGGTAGGTTTGATGTTCTGCAAGGCAAATTTGTGGAATTAGCTGGAAAGATTAGGAGCAGATCCTGATAGCAGTAGTTTTCTCGGGATTCTACCGGTACTACGTGCCAGCAGAGGGAAGTAGAATTTTATCTGGAGGTTTAGAACTTGGCTACGAACCTGATGTAGGAAAGAAGGGTATAGGTTTATGGGGCACTGGAAGTACTTCAGGGACAATGGTGACCTGTTGAAGCCGGATGGGCTGCACCTGAACCAGACGGATACCTTTGTGCTACCCTCAACATACGCTGACCCAGTGCAGAGTTATTTAAACTCAGGACTTGGAGGTTAGAGAGTGTTATACAGACAGAAATGCAGACTGCCCTGATGGAAGCTGACAGCGTTACATGCACTATTAATGATATAGCTTTAAAGCAACAAAGCGCAGTGAGGGGCTTGGAGCCCATATGGAGCCGGCATATGGAAAATCAAAGGAGATGAGCATTCATGATAACCTGAAAAGTTTTTATCTAAATGCAAGAAGCATAAAAATACATTTCCGAATCTTGAGATTAGTTAGGGCTATGACATAGTTGGGTTGACAGAGACATGGCTTAGTGAAGAGGATGGAGATGAATATGATATAGAAGGTTATAAGCTCTTTAGGAAGGATAGATGCAATAGTCAAGGAGGGGGTGTAGCACTGTATATGAACGAAAACATAAATATGCAGGAAATTCCGGAAATTGAACATTCTTTGCCCTGTGCAGATATCTGGGTCAGGCTCACTGGCAAACATGAGACTGGTTTAAACATAGGAGTATGCTATCGACCACCAACTTTGGACAGTAAGGTAAATGAAATGCTCTTTAAGAGGATTATGCACAGGCCTGGACTGGCCATCTGGCATACCCGGTGGGCCGACGCACATCTTTAGCCGTGGCGATCGTCATTTAAACAAAACAGTATATTTTAAATCATTTTTTATCGACCGTGCCGGTATTTAAAACACGAAAAGCGGTCCATTGGTCCCTTTTCTAGGAGGACATTGGGCTAGCCCAATGAAATCTCTTAGCCCTCCCTCCTCGGCCCGCCCCTTTCCCCTCGGCTGTGGCTGCCACTCATTCCTTGAGTTGAGTTCGACTGGATTAGAGTGGGAAGTCTTTGCAAAGTTGACTAAGCTGGCTAGACCCACTTCCTGGCTATCAAAATGGAAAAAAAAACCACTGAAGCGCTAAGGGGTGCTCAAAAACTTCGGGAGAAAAGCCTCAAAAACCTGCAAGTGGATGGAGCGAAATTGACAAAAATATTTAATAAATTTGCTACAAGATTGACTGCAGCAGGTGATGGGCCGTCAGCAGCTTCAACATCAAGTGCAGAGGTCACTGTCGTACTTGCACCCAACATAAATGTTCAAAAACAGTGTTGCTCACAGGAAGGAGAAGTGGTAGCTATTCAGGTGGATTCAGAGGAGGAGGAGGTACAGAGAGACGGGACCCTGGGACAGACTGAGGAGGAGATCAGAGTAGCTACTGCCAGCCCGGTAAGGAGTAAGGTAGCAGAAGAGGGACCTAAATGTAGGGAGGGAGAGCTGTTGTGTGGGTGCATGTTAGGGTGACCACCTGTTCCGCTTTCGATTGGAACATGCATTTGAGCATTTTAGTGCAACCCGCATCCTCAGTAGCAAAGTAATGCCCTGCTTTTATATTGCACCAATAGTCGCTGGGACGAGAAAACATAAATTCTATGATGTATTCAGCGAATCCCGTATTTTGATTTGTTAATACCAGGTCTCAATCCTACGGTAGACTACCTGGTGCTTCGTAACCTGCTAACGTTTGATTACAGAGAAAAACAAAGCAATCATAATTTTGATAAATAAAATCACACACTGATTAAGTGTTCTTAAACCACATAACAACTCTGTCAAAAGGCTACAGAGTAG
The DNA here is from genome assembly GCA_029721435.1 of Gymnothorax reevesii. Lineage (NCBI taxonomy): Eukaryota > Metazoa > Chordata > Actinopteri > Anguilliformes > Muraenidae > Gymnothorax > Gymnothorax reevesii. The sequence continues at coordinate 54,309,040 of CM056574.1, forward strand.
ACTAGCCTACTATGCAGATTTATGGATATCTATTATATAAAAACAAATAGTCTGAAACTACCGTCGGAAAAGAATGATTTTGCCATAATCTTCCTTTTCCAACAGTAGTTACAGAATATTTATTTCTTGACAATAGGCATACATCAATCACAGTCACACTAGACTTAATATAGTCTACCATCTGGGCCTGCACACAGGAAAAAGGTGCAGAGATGTAAGACACCGTGTCTATGATGATTTCGGTACACCAAACGTAAATTTGCACTCTGGAGTCCGGCTGATAAACTCTCCCATGAGACCCTGAATATCCAGATGATCCAAAATGTCTTTGTGGACGTGAAGCACTGCCATGTGTGAAACCCACTCTGACTGAAAGTGCTTGTGTGGTGGTAAATGTGCGCGTGCATGCTATGCCGAATCGCAATTGCACCAACTTAGACAAATCTGATTGGCCAATACACACTGAAGATAAATTAAATAATTTAAAAATTACTAAAATTACCCGTCTATTCATCCCACACCGCAAACATGACATACAATTTGTTGTGGAACAGAAACAAGAACCAGAGATATTTTTAAGCTATCGTCATATTGTCATTGCAGTTTTAGAGCTTGGCCACCAGGAGGTGCTGCAGCACCCGCGGCATCCTCCCTTCCCCTGCCTTTGAGCTAGTTCACCTGCTTTCCTAGCTAATTTCGGTGCATATAAACCAATGAACCATAATTACTTCGCTACTTAAACTTGCAGTTGGTAACTTTGAGGAGAGAGAGGATTTGCACAAAAATTAGGAAAAAAGCAACTTTCAGATCCCTCCCCCTCCCTCTCCAATGCACTCCTAAGACCCTCCCCCAGAGGGCTGCCGTGCACACGAAGGTACGCGAGCTGTTATGCATGCAGCGGCGGAGAGATTTTGCACGTTCACATTATGAAAGAAGCCAAGTTGCCGAGGCTTGACGTTACTGTTGCGGACAGTCAACACTGCTGGCCAACAAACAGGCGCGCCGATAGACCTGAAAATTCTGGGGCTAATAGCCCTCCTTTTATTGAAAATAATTATACCTGGCTAATTCTGGATGGTTTTCCTTCATTCACACAGAATAAAGAATCAAGAATAATCAAGAGGCAGTTGAAGACACGGCTTCTCCACCCCCATGCGATCTAAAAGTGACAAAATAATAGGCTACATTCAGTGCCGAAAAATAATTTGATTATAATTAGGTCTATGCACTGTCACTCGGCGATGGTATTTCAGAACTCTTTAGCGAATTAAGGAAATTTCGGCGACAAGTACATACACCTGTCTTTGCAGCACGGTCACTCAATTCGTAGTAAAAACAAGTGTTTGCCACTAACATGGCAATATCCCCCGCCACCTCAATTTTATGTGTCTGCTGGAGCCCAAAGCTATATCCCCGCTTTGCACTAATCGCGTGGCGGGGGATAAAAAATAGACAGCTGTCCGATTGGAAAATGTAAACAGACAAAGCCACTTACTAGTCTGAAATGCCGTCGCCAAGTGCAGGTGCATAGACCTAATTATAATTAAATTATTTTTCTGTCCAGAGTGCAGCCCATTCTTTTGTCGGTTTTAGATCGCATGAGGGAGAGAAGCAGTCTCTTTGATTGCCACATGATTATTCTTGAATTATAAAACGTGCTAATAAAGGAAACCCATCCAGTATTAGCCAGGACTAATTATTTTCAATAAAGGGAGGGATATTAGCCCCGAATTTTTCTGGTCAAACGACAAATGACCAGAATTAAATCAAGTCGACATGAAAAGTAATCTACAACTATGTATTCATTAAAAACCCAGCACACGCTTATTTCAGTAAGTTACTCATTTTTTGAGTACAGAAACTGTCCTGAATCCAGCTTAATGGGCAGTAAATCATGTATGTCAGCATTTAGCTGTGAGAGCACAGAAACGTTACGCATATTTATACGGACAACAACACAAGACTGCCAAGTCACTTCATTAAGATATTTTCTGCGGCTTTCTAATAAAACAACGCCAGTAACGTTAGCCCCAGCATCCGAAACAAGCTAACGTTAGCTCGACTGCAACATCACCGCAACATTACATGCACTGCGGAGTACTGTAACAATTACAAGACTCTGGCTATTCGAACAGTGACTGTGCTTGTAAGAGACATTCACTCGCTTATTTGCGGAGCGAAAATGAACTGATGCTGGTTAGGGCTGGGGTTAGTATGGTGAGCATGTCAGCGACACCAACTTGCTTATTTGCAGAGCAAAAATGAACCAAGGAATAAAGCAGGGGTTTACCTGTCAAGGAGAAAAGTCGCTTACTCTGCGTTAGATTTTAATCCTTCCAGATCACGGAGTTCCTTCCACCTCTAAAAAGCCACTCCGATGTTCACTCTGGTTTTATCCTGGGTTTTTTTAAATTCTTTCTTTTGTGCTTTTTTTCTTCTGGCTTCCTTTTTTTACTTGTCATAGCCATGTGTGCTGTAGCTGGTAACGGAGGTATCGGTATTTTTTTCCTCGCTGATGGCTCTAAGCTTCTGAGCCCGCTCTCGGAGGTTTGAACTTGACTGAGCACTGGCGTGAACTGAGGAAGAGGGAGGGGGCTGTCTGCAGCGAGTGCTTGTGCACTATTTGACGGCTGTCAGACACTATCCTGGCTCTAATTGGTTCTTCTTGATCGGTCCGAACGATTCTTTTAAATTGTAGTAGGAGCATTAGGTGGGTTTAAAGGAGCCTTTTTACATTACCAAGTACTAGTTTTATGTAATCCTGTCTGTACACAGTGACAGTTTTAGCAAAAACAACAAAAAGTTACTTTTCCAAAACTTCCCAACTGCAGCTTTAACTGGTGTAAAATTAGGAAGTCACCGTGAATTAGCTGTGCAGCTTGGTCATTTAAGTGCGCATTGATGTTACAGATTAGCTCCTTCACTAGCTAGCAAGTTTTTCAGCTAATTAGCGTTTCTCCATAGATTTGTATACTTGGCTATTGGTGTAAATTATTACTCGTTGCAAAACTTGATATCTAGCTAGGTAGGCCAAACCAACTAGGCTAGACAATGTTTGAGTGGCAAACAATGTATGAATCAGTCAACTATCTAGGCTCACAAAATTGCTAGCTAGCTAACAGAATGGCAAAGTTGTAAGAATTCCCATCAGGGGCCTCATGTATAAAGAGAGCGTACAAACAGAAAAGATGCGTACGCCACTTTTTTTTTTTTGCAGATTTCAGATTTTTGAAAAGAATCATGACTTAAAAAATGCATAAAAGTAATAGAATTTTGCATTTTTGCTAAATTTGAAGTTGATTCAGATTTTTTCATTCAAAATTGCAAGCAGATTTGTTAGCTCGCTATATTATAAATTTTATACTTTTTACAAAATACTACTTTTCTTTTTATGAACATCCGAAATATTTAAGTATAACATCCACGCAAATTTTGATACATAAGGCCCCAGGTCATAATTAAATTCTGTTCCAGTTGGCGCGCCCTTTAGCGGCTTGGAGCTCTTCCATTGTGTGGATGTGGATTCGTTTATTTTTTTCACTAGTTTATCCAATTGGAGTTGTGTTGGGCTGCAGTTGGCAGTAACAAATATGTTTCTACTTTTGCAGCATTCGCATAATGAAATAATCCACGTTAAATTATGAAAATATCATGGTAGAATGGGGATGCTTTTTTTTTGACAACTCTGCATTGGATTGGGATTGATACCTGGAAATGTTTACATCCAATTTCCAGGAATACCTCGTGGCAGAAAAAAACTGTAGGTTTATCTACTAATTAACTTGATTTTGGATTATCCCTGTCTACGGACTTCCAGTTCCGTTAAAGGAATGCTAGCACGCTGATGAATGAGCTGAGTAAAAAGTATTTCTTTTCTTTATTTCTTTACTTCTTTTTATTCGGCTTTATTGACGTTACACTGATTTTTAGACCTGCAAATTATCTGCAAGTGCTACCGGAAAGATATTCAGAAGATTTCCGAAGACACTTGAGTGGATCCACATGTTTATTTTAGTGTGCGGTGAATTTTGTCTTTTGTGGTTTGTGGAATGCGTTGGAACACTCTGTACATGCTTCAGTGAGTTTTCCTGATTATCGCTCAACGCTTTGTTGCAAAAATGACGCGGTCTGGCGATACTACTGGAGGTGAGCCTGCCCTATACATTCGGAATGAACTCTTAATATTTGTACAATGTCATGTGAAGAGATGTGTCAAGAAAAACATCGCGGAAGTGGTCGGGAGATATTTTTGCGAAGACGTAATCTTGCAAGCTCGTGATGTGCTCAACATACATTATGGTGATAAGTTGTCGGCCAAGTTAAAGCAGCGTCGTAATGCTCAAGTTAAAAGCCGAAGTGACTGTTGATGTCATTGTAGGTGCTATGTTTGACCTGCATCACAACAAAATTTCTACCAATTTTGTTGCTATGGACCTCTATAATCTGCCGAACTGTGATCCGAAGGATGTTGATTACTTTGCTGTCTTGCAGAGGATATTAGTCCTAGAAGAGAAGTTCAGCAAACTTGAGTTTAATCTGAGTGAAAATGTAGCTAAAACACTCAGACACAATGATGAGTTACAGTCAGTTATTGGTGATGTGAAGACTCATGACATGCTGTTGCAGATGAAGTTTACTACACCGGCTCCTACATTTGCCGATGTGACTGCCTCACTGCAAGCTAAGTCTGGTACATCATGTAGCAGAGATGAGACATCTGGTGGTGATGCAGCTGCTTCCGGCAGTGATGTGGTAACTGATGTTCTACAACAAGATGATGCTGTGCAGTTCGGAGGTGATGGACCAGCCGTTGCTGAAGGTACTTTTGTGGTAGCTGAACGTTCAGCCAATGGTGCGACAGCTGGTCAACAAGCTGCTCCTGATGTGAGAGGACCGATTGTTGATGTGGCCAACGGTACTGCAGCTGATCGCACTGCGAACGGTTCTACGGCTGACGGTGGATCGACTTGTCACCGACTAACATGTGATGGCGGCACTGCTGGTGCCGGGGGTGGCAACAGATGGAACCTTGTTGGCCGTGATGGAAAGGTGGACAGCCTGGGAAATAACAACCAGCTACGGGGAAGGAAACGTGCTGTCCAGGGTAGTGTGCGGAGTGATGTCATTCGTGGTGCACCACCACCGAAACGTGACTTTTTCATATCGAGAGTGTTACCTCAGACTAGTGACAACGATTTTAAGAACTTTATAAACGATAATGTTGTTATAAACTTTGATCTGACACTGACTTCTAATGTCAGAGCTAAATTTAAGTCATATAAACTGTCTGTTGACATTGTAGACAGAGACAAGGTGTTTCGTTCTGAAATGTGGCCACTCGGTATCAAGATCCAAAGATGGAGGCTTCGTGGTGATAACAAGGAGAGAACAGAAAGATTAGACAATGGCCAGTAACTACTGTCATCAGTCTTCAGATAAATTGACTTTTATTAGCTACAACTGTGAGTATGCAGACTCAGCAAGACTTATGTTTTTACAAGATTTGTTTACACAATGTGACTTTTAAAAAGTCCATGTTCTTGGACAAGTAAAGACACAATTTGGCTGGTTTGATCAACTTGGTAACAGTGTGGTGACACATGGAGCCAGTGCCATGGATGATAGTGAGTGTTTAAGAGGAAGACCACATGGTGGTGTTATGATTGTCTGGAAGGCAAATATTAATGCCACGGTTACTCCAGTACAGTGTAATTCTAGTCCTTTTTGTGCAGTCAGTGTAGACACTGGTCTGCAAAAGTTTTTGTTAGTATGTATATACATGCCTTGTGACGATAAACGTCCTGGTCATAACCTTATTCAGTACAATTCTATTTCAAATGATATTAGTAATATATGTAATGAGGTAGATCTACCATATGTGGTTCTTGCAGGTGATTTTAACACCGATTTTAAGCGTAACTCTTATTGCACCAGAGCCTTGGATAATTATACTATTAATGAGAATTTGTACTGTTTTTCTAAAAATGCATCCATAAGTTTCAAACATACTTATGGTTTTGGTTACTGCTCTTTCATAGATCACTTAATTGTTAGTGACAATTTAAGCTCACAGCTATCTAAGTATGATGTTATTGATAGTACTCAAAATTTTTCAGATCATTTGGCACTTTTGTGCACATTACAGTTTGATATTAATTACCATACTGTTAGTAATGCAAACACATATTGTAACAATCACGTAATTATGTGGGATAGTGCAACCGTGCAACAAATACAAGATTACCAAAATGAGATGGATCGCTTGTTAGATGCTCTGTGTTTGACCTGAAGTGCTGTAATATGTGATGATAAGTTTTGTAATTCACATTGTGAGGATCTTAGTACTTTGTATCATAACATTGTTGATATTCTGTTACATGCCAGTATTAAGTGCATATCTACTCGTAAATGTAAAAAGTATGCCAAAGTAGTTTCAGGCCGGAATGAGTATGTGAAAAAATATTTTGAAGCCTCACTGTTCTGGCATAAAATGTGGGTTGACAATGGACGTCCTAGGCAAGGTGTGATAGCTGATCTCAGGCGAAAGACCAGAGCACAGTATCACAGGGCTTATAAACTGGTTGTTTAGAAAGAGGCTGAGATCAAGTGTGATAAGATGGCTGATGCTGTGGCCAGTAAGTCTATGTTAAATCTGTATAAATATGCCAGTAGAAAATGTTCATATCCTAGTAAGGTTGATGATGCAATTGGTGAGGAAAATATTGTAGATCTTTTTGCTAGAAAATTTAATTCACTTTACAACAAAGAGTTCCTTATGACAAGGGTGACATGAGCAAGTTACAATCTGAAATTAATCTATTAATATGTGCTGAGAGTAATACAGATAGTGCATGTGTACATGCATCATTGCATTGCATCACAGTGTCTGACATTGTTGATGGTGTTAATAAACTTAAATGTAATAAGAGGGATGGTACCTCAGATCTTGTTACAGATCATATCATTTATGGTAGTCACAAACTGTATGTTGTACTATCCATTTTGTATACAGCAATGATTAAGCATGGTTTCACACCTGATGGTATGTCAGATGGCACTATAGTACCCATCCCTAGGGGTAAGTGGTCAAATTTAACAGTGTCTGATAACTTTCGTGCTATCACTTTAGGCAGTGTTGTTTGTAAATTACTTGATGTTATTATCCTTTTTAAGGAAAGCAACAAGTTACGTACTAGCAATTTACAATTTCGGTATAAAGATGGTTTGTCAACTGATATGTGCGCTGCAATGGTTATTGAAACTGTTTCATATTACGTTAACAATGGTTCTCGTGTGTATGGTCTTATGTTAGATGCTAGTAAAGCATTCGACAGAGTCAATTACTGTCGTCTATTTAGAAAATTAATAGATAGAGGATTACTTCCCATTTTTTGTAGGTTTCTGTTAAATATGTATCTCAGTCAAAAATTAAGAGTTAGATGGGAAAACTCATATTCACAATATTTTTCAATTTCAAATGGTGTTGAACAAGGTGGGGTTATATCCCCTATTTTGTTTTGTGTATATATTGATGATTTGATGAACAAATTGCAAAATCTAGGTGTTGGCTGTCATATCGAGGGCCGAGGATTAACTAGTTCTAGGTGACATTTTACTCAAAAATGAGATATCTGTCCTACAATAGTCTCAGTACTAACTAGTTTCAAAATCAAGGAATCATATCCTAACTACAAATAAGTTATGAGATATGTACCTTTTATTGTTTTAAAATAGTAAATAGCTAAACATAAAAACTCATTTTTCTCAAAAAGTAAAAAATGGTAGATAGAACTAGTTAATCCTCGGCCCTCGAAATGGGCAGTGTTTATGCTGGTGCTTTTAGCTATGCAGATGATGTTAAGTTACTGGCACCTAGTGTTAGCACATTACAACTTATGATTACTGCTTGTGAAAATTATGCCGAGGAATTTGATATCATGCTGAATGGCAAAAAGAGTGAGCTTATTATTTACAAATGTACTAGGGCTAGACCAACTGACCCTGTTATTTTCGTGAAGAATGTCAGAGTTCCTAGAAATGCTAAGGTGACAGGTCATGACCTTAATGAAGAAATATTTGATTTAAACGCTGACCAATGTGTAGCAGATTTTAATCGTCAATGTAATATGTTTTTTGCTGATTTCAAAAATGCTAACTCCTACATAAGGAATGAGTTATTTCACAAATATTGTACGTCTTTCTATGGTTGCCAAATTCTTCCTTTATATTCAAATGAAATTGAAACCATTTATTGTGCATGGAGAAAGGCTATACGTAAAGTCTGGCGTGTACCTTATACTACTCATTGTAATATTTTGCCATATCTTGCTAATTGTATGAATATTGATCTTTTATTCGCGAAGCGTTGTATTAAATTTATTGATAAGATGTGTAAGAGTGACAATTATGTTGTTAGTACAATTACCAACATGGGTATGTTAGGAACTCATTCTGTCATTGGTGCTAATAGTCGATATCTCTTGTACAGATTTCATTGTGATGTTAGCAATGTTTGTGCTTTTTGGCAGCATAGTTCTAGACTTGCTCAACAAATTAAAGAATTGTGTCCGATGAGAGACAGTTGTAAGTTAAATTTATTTAGTGATCAAGAAATTACTGCTATAATTACACTACTGTGTACAGAGTAAGGCCTGGTGTCTTTTTGTTTTTATTTTGGTTTTCATTTTAATTGTTAATTTTATTGTAGAACTTTGCGTTGCGAATAAAGAAATGCAAACAAACTATCCACAACCAATCAATGAGTGGTCAACTTCATAACACCCTCAGCATTCATCCAATGAGAACTGAAGTCAGTCATGATTGGTCCGAATAGTTGTCAATCAAACTGACACAGTACAACTAGCAAACTTATTTGATTTCTTTGCACAGCCAGACTGGCAAACACACAGGGCCAGTCAGAAAGAAAACAAATAGCCTGGAATGTTCAGACTGGAAATGACACAGAAATTATGATTATGATTATGAGCCTGTAGAATTAAAAAGGGAAATATTTTGGGATGTGTGTGTATCTTTACCAGGTAGTACCAGGGGGAATTGTAAAAGCGTGCAAAGTGCTCAATGTAGGAAATTACTTACAGACTCAAAATTTCATTCAGTCAGACTAAAAACATTCATTAAAATAAATCAATAAAATTATTAGCTTACCTAAACTAGACATTGGCCAAGATCTAGGCCAATCAGTATATTAGGGCTATCACATCTGTTCCTGCAAAACTTAGGGTAGCCTTCTGCCCCCTACAACTTAAATCTGAAAAGACATCTCTAGCAGAGTTTCTTTGACAAGTACACTACAGGCCAAAAGTTCAAGATCAAGATCAAATTTGTACAAAAATCATAGTTTCATTGGCATACTTTGCAACAAAATAAACATTATTATATAAAGAGTCACTTATCAGAATACATTTTTACTCAAATTATCAGGTTTTTTTTTTTTTTTGCTTAGACTTTGCTTTCTTCAAAGTAACCTCCTTTTGCTTTAACAAAAGCATGGCACATACAAGGCATTCACTCCACAAGTGTTTTAAGGTATGTGCGAGGAATTGCATTCCAAGGTTTCTTAAGTTCATCAATGAGAGACTGCTGATTCGTGGGATGCACTTTTGTGATGGATCTATCCAATTTGTCCCACATAAGCTCAAGTGGAGAGAAATCTGGAGACTGAGGAGGCCAAACCATCTTTCGAAGAACATCTTCCTCTACTTTTTTGTCTAGGTAACCCTGACAGAGCTTGGAAAAATGCTTAGAGTCCTAAGGGAGGAATGCTTTTGACCTGTATTGGCCTTACCTCTAGTTTCATGCGATACGTACTGAAGCCATGTTCCAAAGTTGGGGTTGAAATGACCAAGCGTTACTGAGATACGGCCTCATATTTTATTGGCTGTTACGGACAAACGGTTTTGAATATCGAAACAGATTTTAATATCATTTGTGCAGCTCGGTCTGCAGATTCTATGAACCACGTTTTGCTCAAAGTTTGGGGTTGATTCGTCTAAGCATCGCTCAAATCCTGTTTGGCGGCTTCGCTGTTGATTTCAATATGCAGTTATGGCCAAATGGCTTGGAGTAGACATATCTAGCTCGAGAAACTTCTCAGGTTTGGACTGCAGATCATGTTTGTCAAGTTTCGAAATGATCGAACAAGCTTTGTAATTTCTGGAAATTTAAGCAAACTTTGGAGAAAATTCAAAATGGCCACCAAACTCTAGTGTATTTTTACAGAGACTTCGAGGAATTGCTTCGGGATGTCCAACAGCATCAGATGACACTGGAATTAAGGCTAAAAAAGATCAAGAGATATCCACTAAAATATGTTTTTGCCATTTATAGCACCGCTTAGAGGATAAAGGTCACAGTTTTTTTGCGCCTGGCCAGGGGCAGGACTTTAGAATAATTATCAAGTTGGGTGTTGATATTTCTAAGTATTGCTTAGATATGGCCTCACATCCTGTTTAACAGCTTTGCCGCCAAATTTCATTGGCTATTTCAGGCAAACTATTTTGAATCGATACGACTTTTAGTATTATTTGTGCGGCTCGGTCTGCAGATTCTATGAACCATGTTTTGCTGAAATTGGACAAAATTAGCGACTCGTGAAACTTTTGAAAGGTTTTTCATAAAATTCAAAATGGTGGAAAATCCAATTGGGTACCAAAGACATCATAGGATTAATAATTATAATAATAATAAACTCGGAGTGACCCAAGGATTCCAACGATAGCTCATTTACGGAAATCGGATAAAAGGGTCAGAAGTTATGAAGGTAAATGTAGGTCAAAATTTGACCTGTTGGTGGTGCTACAGCTATTGAGTTACAGGCATGAAATTTGGTGTGCTTGATCATGGTATGTCTCTGAATGAATATCCCAATTTTCAACGATTACCCATGTAAGGTTGTGTAATTTCTGTAAATTCATGCAAATTTTGGACAAAATTCAAAATGGCCCCCAAATTCTGATTCCTACAAAAACAATCTTCTAGGATATGCCCAGAGATGTCCAACAGCATCAGGAGACACTAGAATTAAAGCTTTACTCCAAACAGATCAAGAGATATCAGCTAAAACATGTTTTTGCTATTTCTAGCGCCCACTAGAGGTCAAACATCACATACTTTTTTGGGCCTCGCTAGGAGCAGGCACTGTGTCTATATACCATGTTTGGGGTAGATATCGAAGCGTTGCTGAGATATGACCTCACTTCCTGCAGTGAAAAAACTCCCTTCCCGATTACTTATGTTTTTGCATATTTGCCACACATAAATGTTTCAGATCATCAGAAAAAATCTAATATTTGACAAAGATAACCTGAGTAACTACAAAATGCAGTTTTTAAATGATGATTTATATAAATATAAATAAGCCTACCTTTATAAACCGAGGTATGGAAATTATATTTTTTTTCTGACAAGATAATGAGTGAATGAGCTTGAAAAAACTGCCTTAAGAGACTATAGGACTTTGGGAACATAGGCTGGACCCTGCTTATATTTTATACATTAAACAACATTTTGTGTCGGATGTCTCTTTTTTTAAATTACCTTTTTGTAATCAACACTAAGCCACCAATAACAATGGAAGGACACATTTAAAATATATATTTTTTTAATATAAAAATTGTGCACTGTTTATGAATCACCACTGCTCACACAAAAAAAAAAATTGACAGAACAGCGGCAGTAGATTCAGGGGCAAGTTGGGAATCTTTCTTAAAACACTGAAAGAGTGTAGTCTGCTGTTGTTTTCATTTTACACTTTAGGTTATTCATTCGCGTTTGAGCGGAGAATGTCAGCCAAGAAAGTTTGTTGCCGTTGCCAAGCAGCAGGTCGCAGACTCACTGGTGACGGAAACTTCAGAAGTTTAAAAGTCGTGCTGCAAAGGTCCAGGATCCAGGGTGAATTTAATTAACAACTGCTTTAAAGCTCCTGTCATGGTTTGGTCCTGCCGGCATGAGGAGGCAAGCCGGCGGGCACAGGGACCATGTACCCAAAACTGAATTGAGGGACCCAAGTACACAAGCTGAGTAAAATATAAATAGAGTTTAATAAAACCCATTAAACACCCAGGGGAACAGCAGCGATATTCAGGGCTCCAATACAAACGGCCAGCAAACAATGAGCCAACAGAATACAGCTGCACTGCCAGTGTGGCAGTGCAGCTCTTAAATACACTCAAGTCACCTCCACCTCAACAAGCAGCAGCTGTAGCTCGTTGAGGTGGAGGTGCAAATAGGAGAGGGGAGGGCCTGCAGGGCCAGATCATCACAGCTCCGTTACAAAATGATGCTGTTACGTATCCTTGCACATTTTTAAAAGGGTATATGCAAATCATTGTCATTTAAAAAGTGGGTATACGGCGTATACCTGCGTATCACTTAGGCTACACCACTGAAACAATTAAACCTTTTTGCACTGCTACTCCAGAATCAGCTGTGGTCCCTTCATCTGAACCAGACCCAGCAATAGACCCTCACCACCAGTAGCCTGAATATGTTTTTGATGGTGAGTGAGGAGTGAATGTGGGCACACTAACTAGAGATTGTCTTTAAGGCAAAAAACGAATGTTTCCCCCCAGCCCAACACAGCAGCCCTTCATTGATGTTGTTGGATTGATTGTAACAAATTCATTTATCATCTCTCATTGAACAAATTAATTTCTTAAACATTTTGTTAAAAGTAAGACATTCATATTTTGAGTGTAATGGTCATAGTATCATTATTATTATTACTATTACTATCAAGGTCAAGGGTCAAGGTCAAGGTTACTTTATTTGTACCGTTAGGTAAATTTTGTTTGCAGTGGTCACACATTAACAAACTGACAACACAAGCTTTCAGCGCACAAACAAAGTGACAACAGTGCTCAGGGGGAAAATACAGAGATAAAACAAGACCAAATAAACCCCCATAAAACCCCATAAAACTCATGAAAACTCATGTAAGACCGAATAAAAACAGATAAAAAGACTAACAGTTCTCAGGATTTTTTCATGTTAATATGACTGATGGCTGCTGGGACAAAGCTATTTTTGTACCGCTTAGTTTTGCAGGCGGGTACTTTGAACCTTCTGCCTGACGGGAGCAGCTGAAACTCTGCGTTGAGAGGGTGGGAACCGTCATTGGAGATGGAGCCAGCTATCCTCTGCACCTGGTTCGTGTACAGGGATGCTGGATAGAGCTGGGCCTCACCAATCAGCCTGCTCGCCCATTTCACTACCTGGCTGAGACAGTTTTTGTTTTTAAGTGACAGATTCCCAAACCAAGACACAAGACAGAAGGATAAAACAGATTCGATAAAAGCACGATAAAACAAGGTCAGCATGGTTTTGTCGAGGTGGAACGCTGACAGTTTCCACAGACAGTACAAGCGCTGGTGACCCTTTTTGCACACAGCTTCGCAATTTGCTTCAAAGTTCAGTTTGTTGTCGATAAATGTTCCAAGATACTTGTATTTGTCGACATGTTCCACCGTCTGACCCTTTAAAATGGTCACCTCTTGATCAGGGGCCCGCTTGCGGAAGTCAATGATCATGTCTTTAGTCTTAGCAATGTTCATCTGGAGGAAAGACTTTTCACACCAGTCCAGAAAATCATTGACAACAGGGCCATGGCTTGTTTCGTTATCCTGTAATAGACTAATAATAACAGTGTCGTCTGCGTACTTTAAAATGGTTCTGTCTTCTCTGTTGCTACGACACATGTCAGTATACAGGATAAACAGGAGAGGAGAGAGCACACATCCTTGTGGGGAACCAGTAGAGGAGGAAACCTGGTCAGAAAGAACTCCATTCACTCTCACCTTTTGTGTCCTGTTTGTTAAGTCCAGGATCCAACCCACCAGATTATTGCTCAGGTTAAAATGTTCTAAGAGCCTCAGGGATAAAACATGGGGTTGGATTGTGTTGTAATAATGTCTATTATTATTATTATTATTATTATTAATAAACTGGTCAAAAAAAGATTTATTAGTCTGTGATTATTGTATTTATCCGATTGAGAGGTTTAGCGGCTCTGTTAAGTTTAGAGTTTTGGACCTATCGATTGGGATGTGTTTAAGGATAGTTATACGTATTATCCCAAATACAGAAAGGAAAAAACAAATTCTTCTGTTAACAAAGCAACCCTGCATGACATTATTTGTATAATCCTATAATTGATGAAAGGTATAACTGGTAATCCTGTTCAGAAACACTTTTTGTTATACTGAGTGAAATGGTCCATCTGTCCTCAGATTAGTCAATACATTATGTATTCAGAAAAAGGAATGAAAAGAATCAGACCTCTGTGTCGGCTGCAGGACTGTAAAAACTCTGACAAATCCCTGCCATTCGGTCTGAATGAAAAGAACCAATCAGATGCCTTCATGTCTCGTCCTGCCCACGCCACCCTCTGTCCCTCCCTCCTCCCCGCATGCACGCTCAACACATCTTATCGTTGCCGTAGGTGGTTGAAATATACCTAAGGTATGTAAATAGCCATAAAACTCTGAAAAAGAAGTAGAAGAAGAAGGAAACTCTTTGCAACTGAGAACTTTGACGATTGGAGCGGGGGCATTGTTTATGTGCGTGATCAGCTGATTGCACTGAGTAAGCCTGTGCTGTTGCCTGGCAACAAACCTGTGATCCCGCAGGAGTTATGGAGGAGACGCCGGGGTTGCAGATCTGGAGTAAAGCGGAAGGAGAAAAGGACAAGACATAAGCCAGCGGTCCCAGCGATTATAATGGGAAACGTGAGATCATTGGGGATAAGAAGGATGAGCTTGTGGTGCTGGTGAAGACCCAGAGTGAGTGTAGCATTTTTTGCTTCAGTGAAACATGGCTAAACTTGCTCAAAAAGGGAGGATGGCTTGCACTTTATGTGAGTGAGAGGTGGTGTAATCCTGAAGGAGTGCTTCTGTGCCCCAGACATTGAACTGCTAGCTGTGGGAAGGCGCCCGTATTATTTACCAAAGGAGTTTACATTCAGAATTGCGATTGCTGATTACGTTCCTCCATCAGCTGATACAGCCTGTGACGCGAAACGCGTGTATTCCCGTCTTTGCATTGACTTTGAATGTAATCTGTCGTGCGAAAAATTTGTTCCGCGTCCAGTGTGAAAGTGGCTTAAGCCGGTCATCGGTACTGGCTATGTGGATGGAACTGACATGCCATTCTGCCGTTTAGTCCGGTACATTAGTTAATGAATCCACAGATTGCTAGTCGAGCAAATAGAGTTAACATTTCTTTAACGGAGAGGATATGGATTACGCCTACCCAAACTGACCTCCCGCGACACGTCACTGCATACAATTCAAAACGTGTAAGGTTAGTATTGCTAAACATAACATGCTAGCTTGAAAGCTACTAATAATACAGTTTATTAACAAGTGAATGAGACATGAAGTAGTTTGGTTGATGTCCAAAATGGGTTGAAATGGCTGAGTTGGCTCCCCTCTGCCCTGCTGAGTCCTACTGTCAGAATCGCTTTCAAGTTTGTGGGGGCGTGGCTTTGGACGGAGAACTGACGGGAGGGGGAGAAGGGGGTGGAGCTTAGAGGAGGTGCTACTTTCAAATCTTGCCAGCTCTCCAACATTACCAACTATAGCTTTAATGAGTAGATGTTTCTTTGCACTCAAGTGTTTCATGCCACCTGTGAAAGAAGCCACGGCTTAAATAATACAAAGGCCACGAGTTCCAGATGTCAAAATGGAAAAGGATTAGTTTTTTTAATTCGCAGCTTGAGGCCCATTCATCAGTCCTTAAAATATATATATAATGAGCAAAATTATCATTTAGTAAGCAAGATGTCAGTAGAGAAGATGCGTCGCATTTCCCCTTATTCAGGAGCGCGTAGACTTTAATGTCTCAGTATGAAAATCAAGAAACGCCGTCGCACATAAGACACTCTGATCGCAGAAGAAAGATATCCATTCAAACTAAATCCATCAAACTGAACATACAGAGGCAAAATCTATACACGAAACAAACATCAAACTAAGAATGACTGTACACTTAACCAATTCCAATTGAAGGAAAAAAGACCTGGAATTTGAGCTCTGTTGTTTTCAGGATAAAGGTGTCACTTTAAATATAATTTGACATGTAAATTGATAGATTTGTTGCTTTGTTTATGACACAATGAGACGTGCACAGAAAACATTCTACGGTGCATTTACAGTATAAATGTTTGAGAATAAACCAACATCATCAAACACAAGGCTATTAAACAGCAAACATAACATGAGTTATTTCCCTCCACCACATGAACTGATGAAATGATGAAATGGTATACAGGCTGAAATAAATGTAAAACCAGAAAAGCATTCAGAGAGCGCAGACCTCCGCCAGGGGGCAGCAAAACCCAAAAGCATGGCGACTGGAACTCCGGCCCATTGGAAAGACTTGAAATCTTGAACTTGGCATATATCTTGGCATATATCTCAGCATTACTTTGGCCGAGATATGCCAAAATTTAATCACCTGTTCCTTGCCTTAATACACACCTTCTCTGAAAATCAAAATCTGTCCACAAATTTTTGAGTTATTTTGGAAACCAACAGACAAACTAACAGACAGACAAAAACAAACCCAGGCAAAAACATAACCTCCTTGGCGGAAGTAATTTCAATATATACGTATGAAGCACATTATGTTTTATTCAGACCAGCAGTACATGTATACTGAGATTTTCAAAGTGATTCTTCAACTGCTGTTGGATATTGCATTGGCTATTCTTCTTGAGCCCACCCTCGATTTTCAAGGATTAGTGATTAGGGATTATATTACATTATATCTATTAAAAATTTTACAACATTATATCTATTAAATCCGCATATAAAAAGTAATTATCAGTAACAACTGCTTAGGCCTAATTCGGACTACATTACATTGCGCATTTGGCAAGCTCTAGGCATACTTATGTAGGTTCGGCGGCCAACCAACTGCAAAGCCTGTCTCAGCAGAGTACGAGGTTGATAATAGCACGCGACATAAAGAGGAGATTATAGCGAGAAAGCCACGAGAGATACACAAGAAGTCTCGTGGGAATTAGGCAGTATCTGTATACAGGCCGCACGGTAGCTTCAGAAGAGGCTTTCGTCTTAGCCGACAGCCATGCAGACCTACTTGGTGCAGTGCACGGCGTATGGTCTGCTCACTGACAGGCTGTTCTATCACTGCGAAAACCTTGTTAGCAATGTCGTTAGCACTCTGAATCCAACTTGTGCACCTGACACCGAGCACAAGGACTCAACCTCTTCAGTCAACCCTGATGTGGCCTGCTCCAAGTAGAATCCGTGTTGGAAAACTGCTGGATAATCCACCGTGCTGTAGCTCAGTTTCATAGTTTCAGGGAAGTTCTTGTAGCTTAGACCATCTTTGTGAGGAGCAACAATTCTCTTTTTCAGATCCTCAGAGAGTTCTTTCCCATTACGTGCCACATTGACCATCCAGTGACCAGAATGAGAGCATTGTACCCTAAGCACCACTATTTAAACCCTCAACACCTGTTACGCAACCTCATATGGCCCAGTCAATACAAAGCAGGAACATGATGAATAAGACGTTTCACTGCTTGGTTGACCATTAAAAATTGGGGTGTGCACTCACCTTTGTTGCCACCCATTTTGGCAATAGTGGCTGTTTGTTCAGTTATTTGGACAGTGCAGTAAAAATACACTGCTAAGCACATTGTACAATGACTACTCGAGAATATATTCAAGTTTCATTTCTATAATGTTGTCCCTTGAGAAGATAAAATAAATTGCTAAAATGTGAGGGGCATACTCACTTTTATGAGACACTGTATATATGACAATGCTCAAGACTGATTTTCGTCAATTTCGGACGTCCAATATGGCTGCCGGCGGCCATTTTGTCCGAAATTTTTTATGTTCCAGGCTCTGGAAGCCACAATTATAATAGGAATGTTTTAAAATTTTACACAGGCAAAGATATATATATGATAATGCTCAAGACTGATTTTCGTCAATTTTGGACGTCCAATATGACTGCCGACGGCCATTTTGTCTGAAATGTTTTATATTTTGGGCTCTGGAAGCCACTATTATTGCAGGAATGTTTTCAAATTTTACACAGGCGAAGACATATATGAGACAATGCTCAAGACCAATTTTCGACAATTTCGGACATCCAATTTGGCTGCAGGAGGCCATTTTGTTTGAAATTTGGGGATCAAGGAGATATACGACTCAGTCCCTGCGGTGACCGAGTTACAGTACAGTCGTCGTTAATCCAGCAATAAGTAGGACTGGGAAATCTGGTTGTTAGCTGTGCGGTAGGACAGGCGTCTTGATGCGGACAAAGACAAAAGAAGACTTACCGCCGCCTACCTAGCTGGGCGACAGCCCGTTAGCCGAGTGTTTGTTTAATCATAACTGAGCCATGAGGGTGGTTGGGGCGGTCGTGTTGACGGTAGTCCATGCATGTAGATAATGGGACAGCTTTTTGTTGATTTATTTCCATATGTGAATGCAAGATTAAAAATAGCCTACATAAAATATTGATTTGCTTTGGCGGGGTCATGTTGCCGGAAATAATTTCTGCAAACCTTTTTATTTTAGTCTATACAGTTTGCTCAACCTCAGCAACTATTTAAAACATAAGTGCGGTATAATACGCAATTGGATTGTTAAATAGGCAGTGGCTATATCTACGGCGCTGTAACCGGTGATTCGGGGCTATATTTACGGTAAGTTGGAGTGGGCATGCGCGGAGGCGACGTCTCCGGGCAAACCCAAGATGACGGACTCGCGTTTCACAGTTGTGGGGAGCAATTTTGATGATTTAGCTACTGAAATTCAGTCAAGAAAATTTTGAGTTTAATTTCTTGTGCTGCTATACGTGGTAATCCATGTTACTGATTGATGACACACCAGGTTGCTAGGGCACGTGCAGCATGCATTCGCAATATTAATATTCTAAAGCCCCTTCTCAATAATAAAATCCCCAAAACATATAACCCAATCGCACTGTGGCACGGTATCAAACAATCATACCTTGAGCGAAAGTGGTCTGATACATTGTATTAAAAACAAACACTCCACCGTAGACTGCAGATAAGCGTGCTGAGCTTAGAAGCTGCCAACAACAGTGAAGAAACATCAATGTGCACGCGCGCCGTAGATATAGCCACTTCCTCTTAAGTATCATGCTATTTTTGGTGAAGATTTTGTTTGTCAGGTATCATTTCTGCAATATTTTATGTTCGGAGATTATGGGCTCTAATTTCGTAGACCAGGCGCAGGCGCGGCGCAGGCGTGGCGAATGCGGGGTGCGCCGCGCCAACGGGGTGTGTCCAGGCGTATGTGGCAATTTCGTGCCCGGCGTAGCCTGGCGCAAGTACTCCTCTGTCCCGCCTCTGCCCCTCCTTCCAGCGCAAGTTGGCAAAGAAGGCGACACAGCCAAGTCAAATTTTGCTCACTGGCATGAGAAACGATGGATAGCGTGTTCCCATTAGTTACAAACTGTTGCTGCTTTAAATTTTGGGATTAACATGCATGGACAACGATGCAAGATACGTGACACATTTATTTTCAATATGTGATCTTAACTCAGTACGAGATCATAGCAATCAGGCTGTATTCCTTTCCCCCACTGAAGACGATAAAACCTAAGTGACAATAATAGTGGCCTAGTATTTAGCCGCTTGCACACTGGACGCGAAACAAATTTTTCGCTCGACAGATTGCGTCTTGTGTCCGAAAGTCTGACAGGGTTTTAATAAATCTCCGTGCTGACAGTCTATTATAGTTTTTACTTTCTTCAAATCTGCTGACTCTTTTAGATATTAAACGTGAATGTTTTGATAAGAGGGCTCAGTTCTTCAAGATGAGTACCGAGGATTTCAATCAATGTTTCTGTTTAAGCTGCTCAATAAAGTGAGTCGACACTGGACAATGTACAAAGTCTGACAGCCAAAAAAAAAAAGAAAAAAAGAGGACGATTAGAACAGATTGATGACGAAATAAAGAATAAAAAGAAACATTTTAACAACAGAACATCCAATGAACACTGCGATTTATTTATTGGCAGGTCATCTTTGTTGGGTATCCCGTTTGTTGGTTTTTATTCTTTATTTCGTTATAAATCTGTTCTCATATCAATACTTTTACTTTTTGCTGGCTGGTGGACATGGAGTATTTTGCATTTCGTGTCGGACAGTCTTGATCGTGCATGCGATAATTTCTTTACAATGTCAATGGTCATGGAATTGATTTGCTCACGCACTATTTTATCTCTGCTATGGAAATAAAGCGCGAATCTGTTCGGTCCATCTGACTAATTTTCAAAAGAAAGACCGAATAAAGACTGCCGTCTATCTTCAACGAAAACAGACGGATAGGCTAAAAAGACCAAGAAAAGTCGATAGCAATCAATTTGCATTTTGTGAAGGTCGAACACAAACATAGCAAAGTTTGCACGTCTAATAATTCCTGGAATACTCGCAAAAATTAGAACTTTTAAGACTTTCGGACACGGAGCTATATTAAAACCCTGTCCGACTATCACGTCTTTGCATTGACTTTGTCTGTAATCAGTCGTGCGAAAAATTTGTTTCGCGTCCAGTGTGCAAGCGGCTTTAATGAGCATAGAACGCAAGCATTCGAGATTATATATATATTGTGGTTGGCTGAGCAAGATGTCAAGTGGTTTGTTTGCATCACAGATTCAGCTGCGTTGATCAAGCCAGGTCAAGTTTCCATTACGCGTGGCAACCGCCTTTAATCTGACATCAGGACAATCGATATAGATACTATAATTTATGTCCTTATTCAGATAGTCACATTAAATAGTGCTTCCTGAAATTATTTCTTGCATTGAAATGTGCCTGACATTCTGTAAACCTGCCTGTGAGATTTCGGTGACGTGTGCGCACTCTGCGCTGGTCAGCCAAATTACCACTGCACGGAAATTAAACCAGGTTGGAGCTGGCGAGTTTTCTGCGCAACTGCAGCGGTGACTTTTTCTACGAAATTGTCACTGCGTCTTGATGAATATGTGACACCTCCCACTACTACGCCGCCACACCCATCTCGGCACACCTTCGTCTACCGAAGGCTGCGCACGAAATTACCACTACGCGGGCTGCGCCGTACGAAATTACCATTGCGCGGGCTGCGCCTCGCTACGCCACCTGCGCTGCACCAGGAAATTAGAGCCCAATGTATGCTTTTATGTAATATTTGGCCGATTTTACACTCAAGCGCCGAAATATATTAGTTTTCCTGTTGCAAACCTGTAATTTAGTAGCTTATATCCATTCTTATATCGAAGATTACCCCGTCTCAGTAAAATTCATTTACGGAAAGAACTTGAATGTTTTTAATTCATTTTTTTATATGCTGTTTTGTTTTAAAATGCTAATAGGCAATTTTTAACCAAATTTTCATGACGAAAGGTTTTGCATTGTCTTTATTTCAGGTATGTGATTTGGGTGAAGTGAAATTATCTGAAAATTTAGCCAGGGGTCAGGGCAGGGCCCTGGTGGAGGGGGGGATACGGAGGGAGGCGAAGCCCCCCAAAACTCCTAGTTTTTAGTTCACTTAGGGCACTAAAAATCACTAAGAATTAAATAAAATAATAAAAAACAGAATTATAATCCAATGTATATTCAAGCCAACAAACACATGCAATTTTTGATTTCTAAGTCAAAATTAGTCACCAAGCTCCAAGCTTGTACAGAATTTAATCTGCCACTATTGCACTCAGATAAAAGTCAAATAACATTAGTTTAATATAACTAATCTATCAATAAAATCATTGACTTCTTAGTCAACTCCAAAATCATATCACAAAGTCACATGCTCATGGGATTTTATGAATTTAGACTTCCCTGAATGTACTGTGTAATGGCAAAAATGAAAAATAAGAACATAATCACTGTAGATACACACCACTAATAAATTTTTCTTTATCCAATCATCTGTAGAAACCATCTATGAATTCTCTGAGTGTTTTCAGCTTCCAATTGAAGCACCTACTACTAAAACCCCATAAGTCACACTTGACTTGACTTGACTTGACTTGAGGGGTTTTAGTAATCAGTGCTTCAATTATTGGCTTAAAACACAATCCTGATGGAGTCCTGGAAATATGCATTACATTTTAACCTAATTAATAAGCCAAACGACAACGGAAAACACTGTCACTAACTAGCCACATTCGGCTATGTTCGGTGTCCAGTGACGCTCCATGAAAAACAAAAGTGAAACTACGAGGAAGGGCCCCTTGTTGAGGTCCTGAAACACCTTTGTTTTTTAAATTTGGCATCTCCAAACCCCACTCGAATCTGAAATGCCCAATTGGTGAACTATTTACAAAGCTTGCTCGTATGCCACCCCTTGCTGCCAACACAGGATAGTGAGGACAGTTCACAGCTCTCCTCCGAAGCACGTGCCAGTCAACCACTGATTCTTATACACTCATTGGTTGAATCTTCGCAAGTTCAGAACAAGGGCGGAGGATACCCGGACATGAACAAACCCAGAGTCTTCCTGACGAGCGCCCGTCTGGCCAACAGGAGGCGCTGGAGCAAAGAACAAAGCTGGTTTTTGCATCCCAAATCCAGCAGTCCCTTCCCAATTTGAAACCCTGTAGCGCGATCGCCAATTGTGCGCTACTCTGAAAAGGCTGCCGACCCCTGCCGGTGGGTACGACCGGGGCTCGAACCCACGATGTGATAGTCACCTCTGCACAGCAGCGCAGTGCCTCAACCGAGTGAGCTATCCGGCAACTCGGTCACCCAGCTGCGTTAGCACTGATAACCCGTGCATATGCTGGCCACAGTAAACAATGAATTAAGCATTCACCGAAGTCAAAATGTAGGGTGACAATGCTTCATATCAAAGTGTGCAAAAGTGAGGTAGGAAAATAAAGGTCCATCAGGTTTGTTGGTAAGCTTACGTAATGCAATGTTATGGTTTGACCGGCCATACTACCATTAATGGGAGCTGGTGAAGGTGCTTCAAAGAGCTAAGACGAGCACCCACTTGCACTCCCGGGGGATACTGATACACACTGAACCAACCACGCAACTTACCGACGGTGTACAGCATTTGTCTCGACTAGTTACATAAAGGGATGCAGCAGTGTTCAGCCGTCAACCACTCACGCCACTGAAACTTAGGCTACAAGACTGCTTCATCCTCGCTCCACTGGCCGAATGGGCTACACAAAATACAGGTATACGGACTATTAATTATTATTGCTATACTACAAGCTATCTGTTGTCTCGAATATCTGCAATATCTAAGTCGTTTCTTTTCCGCAGTGTTGAAACTTGCCACCGCGGCACCGCCCACACAGCATGACATTTGACCGGAAGTGCCTTAGCTGGCTAATTTGAAAACGCATCATGCATAAGATCAATTCAGTTACGGAAATACAAAAAGTCAGAATGCTGTAAATGTGAAATTGAATTTTCATGACTGAAAAATCTGACTTTTATTTCTTTTTTTTGAAGATAAAAAACCGGAATTCCGCAAATTAGCAGAAAAATCACATCCCTGGTATTAGTTTTAATGATTTGTCATAAACATTCAGGTGTTAAAATATAATGTTCACAAAGCTTGGAACTAGAAAAGAATTGTGTACAATATGAATTTGGCTCGACCATAAAGACTCTTGAATGCACTAAAAAACAAGAGCAACGCAGAGCGTGGCATATGCCCCCGCCTGTATGTTGATCAAGGGCATATTGAGATGGCTGCTGTGGTGGCCATATTAGATATCGCACGAGGCTGGTTTTCGAAAAGGAACCTTCCTCTAGCCACTCCCAATACGCCATTAAGAAATGGCATCAATCCGACGAGGGATTCTATAGTTATCCCACGGAAACGAAAAGTTAACAGACGACTGACGGACATCGTGTCTACATAATGCCTCCTTTCCTCTTTGGAGGGCGGGGGCATAAAAACTAGAAAAATAAACTATTTGCAGAACCTTACTCAGGTTATTTTTAGTTAGCTCATTATATATCAATCAATATGGAAAACGTATTTAAAAAAAGATCTGCTCAGTATCTTATTTATTGTCCCTTAGAGATAAATGTCACTTAAAACTGAATGGCTCTTTTGTAAACTGTATTCAGGGAATTAAAAGCAGATACACTTGGCACTGATTCAATACAGCTCAGTTCGTGTCATCTCTATTTATTACTCATTGTCACCCTAATAATCCCTTTAAGCTCATTGTAGCCTATTAAAGAATTAATGACCTGCTCAGTGCATGGAAGAAATTTTCTATAAAATGCCCAACCATAAACTGACATATCACATTCACAGCTATGGAACCTATCATGATACGACGCATTTCCCCACAGTTTAGGATGAAGATTGACTCCTTGGCGAGAGACAACCTCACACCTCTGCAGGTCCGAAAACGCATAATTTCGGAGAATAACATGATCATAAGCTCACAGGCTATTAAGTTGTATATTGCCAACTTGTTAATTAATATTGCGGTTGGCTTTTCAAAACCAATAAATCAATTGCGGCACACTTCGCTGAAGGTCTACCCACAAACTCTCAGAATCAGTTTCTGCAATAAAAAGACATATTTAAAATACCAAAAAAAATTTCCTTCAAGAATACAATTGTTTATATTACACTGTCAAATTTATCATAATATTTTTTTTTCTTGTTCATACTAGGCTTTTTAAACAAAGGAAATGATCAGCCACATGCTTTTCAGAGGTCGCATAAGCTCTCACTTCCACTTTCACTGCAAGAGAAAATAAAAAAATGTTAAAATACATAACGGCAAACACAAATGTAATTCTAACAGTCAAAATGCCCTCTACTCTATATCTTACACGAGGTACTAAATTTAGTTCAATGGAGGCACGTGTGGTTATTCCTGGCAGTAAATTGTCCTGTGATACGGCTCATTGGTCAGCAGTGTGAAGTACCACATTATCGAGTATTAGATCATGGTTAGAAATGGGTTAAAAGGGCGAAATGTCCGAGGTAACTGGGCATTAACTAACGCCGTCTCTTCGGTTTTAACAGCGACTGTACTGTATCTAGTTGATGACTGTGGAAGTAGTTAAAAGAGTTCAAAACTATCTACACCTTGGGGAAACATACCCCAGCTCAGTAAATTGCAAGACGGTAGCCCACATTCTGTTACAATCTCCCTGAGTTGCTTGGCTACAACAGCAGCTAAAGATGAAGTGTTATTCACTGCTGCAGGGTGAAGTTGCACTCAGCTGTCGACTTCCAGGCTGCTCAGCCTGTCAGGCTGCGTAAACACCGCCCCTAAATACAGCCAATCAGATCGCGAGCTAGAGTACGACCAATCCGCTCATGAGGCAGCCAATTCAATTTGAATTCCGCTCCTCAAAGCGGAGCGGGCATCAATATCGTTAAAAACGAATGCATTTAATCGTCTTTTCTCATTAAAGAAACTGATTAGTGAGGTTAGGTTAGATATTTCAGCTATTTTGATTATGTTAACCAATGCAAACAAGTGCTTTTTTTGTCTTACAGTTAACTTATAGACCTAACCTTAGGTAAACAGGCCATACTTGTTAACTTAAAGACTTCTACAATTTAACATTAAGTATAACTCTGTTTGAAACATAAAAATGGCCTACTTGTGAGATATTTTGTTCAATAAGCTGTTTAGTTGAGCTTCTTAAAAACTTCAACTGCAAGTTGCAGTAACGTTAGCTGCCTTCAAGCCTGATTGTAGAGACTAGTGCCTTTCAGGCTTGTTTGAAAGCTAATGTTAATTGCATATTGTAAAATCTTTAATAGTATTCAGTCAGATGCCTTCAAGGCTGATTGTATAGATTAGTGTCTTCAAAGCTGCCAGTAGAGGCTAGTCCCTTGCAGGCTGGGTAGAAGGCTAATGTTGACTTGATATTATATAATCTTCAATAGTATTACCTCAGATGCCCTCAAGGCTGATTGTAGAGCACTAGTGCTTTGCAGGCTGGTTATAAGACAGACGCTGATTTGATATTGTATAATCTTAAATAGTATTGCCTCAGATGCCTTCAAGGCTGATTGTTGAGCACTTTTGCCTTCCAGGCTGACCATAGAGACTAATGCCTTGCAGGCTGGTTGATTTCATATTGTATAATCTTTGATAGTATTCAGTCAGATGCCTTCACGGCTGATTGTAGAGACTAGTGCCTTCCAGGCTGAGCGTAGGGACTAGTGCCTTGCAGGCTGGTTAGAAGGCTAATGTTAATTTCATATTGTATAATCTTTAATGGTATTGCCTCAGATGCCTTCATGGCTGATTGTAGAGCACTAGTGCCTTCCAAGCTGACCATAGAGACTAGTACCTTGCAGCCTGGTTGAAAAGGTTAATGTTGATTTCATATTGTATGATCTTTCATAGTATTTAGTAAGATGCCTTCAAGGCTGATTGTAGAGACTAGTGCCTTCAAGGCATTTGAGATTAGAGATTAGTGCCTTCAAGGCATGAGGGCATAGGGTGATTGCTGGGGCAGTTTTTTTTTATTTTTTATTTTAACTTTTTTAGCGGGGCAGGTAGATAGGGCTCCACGATGGCGATGAGACATTGTTTGAACTCCTAAAAAGAGTGTAAAAAGTAAAGACAACATCAATATGCAGCAACACCTCAGTCAGTTTTCTGAGGTAATGTGGTTGGTTTCACACTGTAATAAATCTATGGGCGAAAAATAGAAGATTTTAAATTAGCCTTGGAGGGCTCCAACTCAATAGAAACTCCCAGTAGAGACCCCCTCAGTGATGCTGAGGGAGTCTCTACTGTTAGCCTGAAGGCATCAGAATTGTACACACACACACATATAGACCGCGTGTGGCTGATCATTTCCTCAGGTTAAAAAGACTAGCATGAACAAAAAAAAAAATATTATGATAAATTCGACAGTGTAACATAAGCAATTGTATTCTTGTTATTTTAAATATATGTCTTTTCATTGCAGAAACTGTGATTCTGAGAGTTTGTGGGTAGACTTTCAGCAAAGTGTGCTGGAATTGATTCATTGGTTTTGAAAAGCCAACAGCAATATAAACAAGTGCACCGCCTATCGGCGAAAGTCGTATTGCTGTGCAATACTAGTCCCCTACCGGTGTATGCATGTTATATTTCCTAAAATGTAGGTCAAAGTGACCTGAATAGGGTACATGACACACCCTCTCCCCAAGATGCATCCACACACCAACTTCGATGTTCCAAGGTCATATGGTATTGAAGCTATGGAGCGGACACGAATGCGGATGGACGGACTGACGGACGGACGGCATGTATAGTCCTCTTCCTTTTCCGGTAGATAACATGTTTAAATATAACTCTGATATAGTTTACACAGAGTGAACTGTGGGGAAATGCGTCGTATCGTGATAGGTTCCATAGTTGTGAATGTGATATGTCAGTTTATGGTTGGGCATTTTATAGAAAATTTCTGCCAAGTGCTGAGCAGGTCATTAATTCTTTAATACAATGAGCTTAAAGGGATTATTTATTTAATTATTTAAAGTAGGGACATGGGGGGCAGGGAGGTTAGAGAGTGTTACACATAGGGAAATGCAGACTGCCCTGATGGAAACATACACTATTGATGATGCAACAAACATAGTGGGGGCTTGAAGCAGCGGCCGCATGGAAAATCAAGGGGGAAGAGCATTAGTAATAACCTGAAATGTTTATTTAAATGCAAGGAGCATAAAAAATTAATTTACAGAGCTTGAGGCTGTAATGATTAGTGAGGGCTATGACATAGTTGGGATTACAGAGACATGGCTTAGTGAAGAGGATGGAGATGAATATAATATAGAAGGTCTTTAGGAAGGATAGATGTAATAGGCGAGGAGGGGGCATAGCAATCTATGTGATTGAAAACATAAATGTACAAGAAATTCCCGAAATTGAACATTCCTTTCCCTGTGAAGGTATCTGGGTCAGGCTCATTGGCAAACACGAGACAGATTTAAACATAGGAGTATGTTATCGACCACCAGCTTTGGACAGGACAGTCAATGAAATGTTTTTTAAGAGGATTATGCAAGCTTGTAGAGGTGGAAGGACTATTATTATGGGAGACTTAAATTATCCTGGTATCGATTGGGAAATAGTGAAAGGACAGGGTAGGGGAGGGGAAGAATTTCTAGATGTTATAAATGATAATTTCATGGTGCAGTATGTTCAAAAACAAAAATTTTCAATGTTAGGCGAGCAAACTTTGACAGGATGCACTCATATCTAAGTGAAAGAAAATGGGAGACACTTCTGGACTGTGAGTCTGTAAATGAGATGTGGGAAAGATTTAAGGGGGTTTTACTTGATTCACAATGCAAATTCATTCTAAAGGTGTCCAAAAGTAAGCTGAAAAAGCAGAATCCTCAGTGGATGACCAAAAGTATTCATAGGATTTTGAGGGAAAAGAGGAATCTTTATAAGATTTACATGAAAGATAACAATAAGAACACTAAGGCAGCATACTGTAAAATGCGAGCTGTGGTCAAAAAAGAGCTGTGGAATGCAAGAGGGCTGTGTGAAAGACAAATTGCACAGGGGGCAAAAACTAACCCTACGCGCTTCTTTCAGTACTGTAGCAGAAAAAGGAAAGTCAAAGAGCTGGTTAATTGCAAAATGAATAAAAATGGATTGCTGCTATATGATAACAACGATATTGCGGATGCCTTAAACAGTTACTTTGTTGAGAGTTTCACCTCAGAGTGGGTCTTTATTCGACCAGAGGGCATGTTAAATGCTCAAGATTATTTTGCGGATATTGAAGTAGAGGATAACAAAGTATTAGACAAGTTGCATAAACTAAAGGCAGATAAGGCGGTGGGTCCTGATGGCTTATATCCTAGAGTGCTCAGGGAAGTTGGTGAGATCATCTTTAGGCTGCAATCCAACATCATCAGACGGTTTTCAGAAACTGGAGAAATACCAGATGATTGGAAACCGGGAAATATATTACCAACATATAAGAAAGGGGACCGTACTCAGCCAGAGAATTACAGGCCAGTCAGTTTAACTTGCATTGCATGCAAAATATTGGAATTGTAGAACCTGAATGTTTGGTTGATTTTGGTCATAACTGGTACGTCAAACGTCAAAAATGATATTGTTGGAACACATGCTCATTACGCGTGTAAAATCTGAATGTTTGGGTGATCTGGCGCAATTCAGGCCCAGCTGTAAACCTTTACAACTGGATGTTCTTATTGCCTGGCTGTGGGGGTAGAATCCCCTTTGTTCTACACAGCAGGAAGCCGAAGCCATTCCGTCCAGACTACCCAGCGTTCCTCACAGTTATATCACAGACCCCACTGAAGTTAAAGCCCAGTTCCATTAATCTGCTTAAAACAATCTAAATCTCTGTGAAATTCATAAAATATTTATGTTCAATATCCTATAAAGGAACCACTTATATATTTATAACACATTTGGACTATAATACTCCATTTTAAGGCTTTTCCATGATAACTGCATCATTCTAGCACATATTCCTATCATGTTTGGTCTTTTTATTCTAAGGAGTTAAGTGAAACATGTTTCATTTCCTTGAGATTATGTTTCACTCTCATTTTGGAAAGCTCCTGAAATGCTGGTTAGAATTTGCGCGGGCAATTGCCCTGGGGATCACACCTCGATGGGGGGACAGCCCACCTTGTTCGGAGGCATGGTTTGGAATCTTTAAAGGAAGGAGATTCAAACCAAGGGCGTGCTCTTTCTTCTTTGTTAACATCTGACGCGCGTAGGTGAGTTGGGGGAAGTCACATGAATCTGAATCTGGCATCTGAATTCTCCCTGGCCAGGTGGGACGGCTTTAGTTCCATGTGGCCATTATCTTCTCCAGGTATGAAAATATAATCTAAATTATGTGTAACTGGTAATTGGCTTAGGGTTGATTTGTTTGATCCAAGTTTGTGCCTACCTGGTAATTAAATTATTGTTATTCATTTTTCAGCTTGCGTGGTCCATGACTCTTAACACGTATATAATTCCTAGCCTTGTTGCGACCGGGATTTAAGGGGAAACTCCTACTAAGACATGTGTAGTTAACGATACTTCTAAGTTAGATTTGAGATTACGTTCTACTTACAAGGGTTTGTGTAATACCGGTCCCTGGAATTTAGCTCTTACAAAGTGCCCTTTGGCGCATAAGCCGGTACTCGGCTAAGTTCCTTTAAGGGACCCTTGGGTATACATAAACCTGGGTTCGTGATACGTTCACGCTCAGTGCTACTTTGTTTATGCCTCGATGCAGCTATCATGGTATTCTCTTCTAACCAATGGATTAATTGTCGAATTGTTCCAGGACAGCTGCGTTTATTAACCCTGGGGACGTATTTGCTGAGCAATAATGGCTTCCGCTGCCGTGTCTGATGGCAGAGTTGTCTCGAGATCCACGCATGCTGTCCCAAAACTATCAACTCTAATTCTAATTTGGAGTCAGATATTTAATGAGGATACAACTAAATTTGGTATTTTAACTGTTTTATGGAGTCAAATCATAAGCGTTGCGTATCTATGCCCTGTCTTTGGACGGAGAAAAATATCCATTATATTGCGACTCACACCAGCCAGGAAAGTCCTCGAATTAAAGTTAGCCAAAAGAACATGTGAGTCCTTCACCTCACTGCAATGTCCGTAGTTGGTATTGTTTTGTGGGGCCTAACAGAATCTATCATAAAAGATAAGCTAGACTTATTTTTTGAACGTAACAGTATCCTGAGGGATAGCCAACATGGTTTCCATAAGGGAAAGTCATGCCTGACAAACCTTCTGGAATTTTTGAAGAGGCCACCAAGACTTATGACTAGAGCAGGGCTTCTGACATCATATAGTTGGATTTTCAGAAAGCATTTGATACTGTACCACTAAAGAGACTAATTTTTAAAATGAATTCCATTGGAGTTACAGGAGGTATTCTGGAGTGGATTCAAAACTGGTGACAGGACAGAACACAAAGAGTGGTGGTCAGTGGTATCTCATCTGAGCTAGGTATGGTGGGGAGTGGCGTCCCCCAGGGATTGGTGTTAGGACCCCTGCAGTTCCTCATCTACATTTAATGACCTTGATAGGAATATTGAGAGCAGATTAGTTAACTTTGCAGATGAGACTAAATTGGGTGGTTTGACAAATAGTTTACAGTCCACTAAAGTGATTCAGGATGATTTGGATAGAATTCAGAATTGGGCAGGAATGTGGGAAAGTGAAATTTAATGTGGTGAAATGTAAAGTTGTACGTGTAGGTAATAAAAACATTAGACGGGATTACTTCATGGGAGGTTTAAAACTGGAATGTGCTCCACACGAGAGATCTGCGAGTGATTGTTGACTAAACCCTCACAGTCTCAAGCCATTATACACTGTAAAAATTAACCTATAGAATTTACCCAATAAATCTGAGGTAACAATTTGCATCCACTTTTTTTGGGTAGATTTAATTCCATATATTGAGTATAAAATAACTGAAATAAAAAGCTATGAAATACTTCAATAAATAGGGTTCAATTTACCTCACATTTATGTATATATTCAACAGCTACTTACTCAATAAAATTGGGTAAAATAATCTCTTAATTGCTAGTAGGTAATACCTGATCATGACTAATAAAAGTTCATTAAGATCAGTTAGTAACCAGGGGCGGACTGGCCGTCTGTGTGTTCTGGGGAATCACCGGACGGCTGGTACCCCAGGATGGCCGACGGCCGCCAGGCAGTCATCGCCAGTCCTCCCCCACCGGGCGGACTGGCCATTGGAAATACCGGGAGTGGTGAGCGAGAAAACCCGCCATGAATTCATTAGTACCCTTAAGGCCCACGATGGAGACCTGCGGCCTGTACTGATTCACGTACGACCGCAGTGGATCAATCTCATAACAATTTGCTGTCTTAACAATAAATCCCTGGTGAAAACATAGTAGAGTGAGATATTACAACTGGCACATTTTGACTACGTCTGATGGTCTATCAACGGAAGTCATGATCCTGTATCATACTGATATATAACACTTTTAGTAGTTCTACTTCACTATTCCGGTTGTTTCAGGTTACGGTCTATTTAAAAAAATATATTTTGATATTTGCTTTATGCTACGGGAATGACCTAAAAACTTTTTTCTGGATGTACAGGCTTTGGCTATCCACAATTTATTTAATTTTGTTGTTTTCGTCCTAAAAGTTTAAGAAGGGAGGCTTGCTGGGAAATCGATTTGACCAATGGCCTTGCTTGTCCCCTGCTGCGGCGACAAACGCAGTTCGATGGCAGCTGGAGCGAGAGGAAGATGGCCGTCCAAGTATTCCCTGTCCCGCTCGCTCAAACACACGGTCTGACGCATGCGCAATTTGGAGCTCAGGACTCACGGCTTTGGGGTATATTTTAACCTATTTTTCCATGTAACAGTTGTTACTGTTCACGAATAGGTAGTATGTGTAAAATTTACCCATTACTTTATAATAACTTGGCTGACTACAATAATAGAGTAAATTTTATACGGTTTACATAGATTATATTTACCACTCTCCAAAATCACTTTTTACAGTGTACCACAGCACTTAAAAAAGCCAATCGGATGCTGGGATACATTACCAAAAGTACAAATCTAAGGAGGTGATGCTTCTTTTGTACAACACATTCGTCAGACCACATATGGAGTATTGCGTACAGTTCTGGGGACCATACTTTAAGAAAGATATAAAGGCTCTAGAGAAAGTTCAGAGAAGAGCCAGTAAGCTTATTCCGGGTATAAAAGATGAAAGCT
The DNA here is from genome assembly GCA_029721435.1 of Gymnothorax reevesii. Lineage (NCBI taxonomy): Eukaryota > Metazoa > Chordata > Actinopteri > Anguilliformes > Muraenidae > Gymnothorax > Gymnothorax reevesii. The sequence continues at coordinate 54,341,772 of CM056574.1, forward strand.
ATGAGAAGAGAGTGAAGATCCTTAATCTCTTTAGTCTTAGGAAAAGGAGACTAAGGGGTGATCTGATCGAGGTCTTTAAATATGTTAAAGGGATTAACAAAGTGAATTATGTTGGATTCCTTCGACCAAGTGTTGTGAGTAGAACTCGGGGTCACAAATGGAACTTGACCAAAGGTAAATTTACCATTGACATTCGGAAATATTTCTTCACCCAAAGAGTAATTTCGATGTGGAATAGCTTGCCTGACCATATTGTTGAGGCAGAGACCCTAGGGGTTTTCAAGAGCAGGCTTGACTTAAAGCTAGATTCCATTGAGTCATTGAGTATCTGAAGCGATATGTTCACAATAGTATAAAGAAATCGGCGAGTGTAGTTGGGCTGAAAGGCCTGTTCTCGCCATTCATGTTATGTTATGTTATCAAGCAAATAGGCCTACGAGCCGCAGCGGCCTTCATTTTAATACAAAGAGCGGTGAACTGCGCTGGTCCCCGAGGCATGGCGTAGTTTATCCCGGGCAGCTAGCTAGCTAGCTAACTCTCATTGTAGTATTTGTGAAATTCATTCATACTGCACAAATGACCACAAAAATGCTTAGCTGTGTCCAGCTAGGTAAAACAAAATGCTAACTAGACACAGAAGACGATAGAGCATGTTATACCATCTTTAAAAAAATAATAAAAAAATTGGTGATCTCAGCAAGCCCAGCTGGCTGGAAAGTGGACCCTGTGTGCTATGTGCAATTCCATGCAAGATCCGTGTCGACGCGATCACTTTGTCCGCCAACAAAAAACGGGCAGTATGCAGCGAAAGTATGCGGAATAATGCAACGCAAATAGAAATAAAAGCACAAATTCAATCGTAACAACACAACCGACAAATCTCATACAATTAGGAAACATAATTATTTAATGCAAAGTAGCATTCTGTTTTATGAAAATGCATTGCGATTATGGTTCGCAGGGGTCCCTGTCACAACACGGAGCTCCATGTAGCTAGCTAGCATGCTAGCTACACACTTATAACAAAATAATTACATACAGCAGAAACGTTCGCAGAAATTCTACATAATGTTCATTTCCCAAAAATAATACAAAAATTACCTAAGTAGACATAGAAAATAATATAATACACGACAATCTAGGCTCCTCAGGCATCAAGCAAATAGGCCTACGAGCCGCAGCGGCCTCCATTTTAATACGAGGACAGACGAATAATGCGCTGGTCCCCGTGGCATGGCGTAGTTTATCCCGGGCAGCTAGCTAGCTAGCTTACTCTCCTTGTAACATGATCATTGCTTAACCTGGCTCCCCCTAGGGGGGACCAGGTAATGGCCACGGGCTGACAGACAGAGTGACAGAAACACACACACACACACATACACAGACACACACACAGACATGATCATTGCTTAACCTGGGGGCCAGGTAATAATATACGATAACAAACATTTAAAATGCATGTGGTTCTTGCAGAAAATATAGGCAGATTATGTTTGTTGGACACAAAAATAAAGGGCTGAAATTGCAAAATAAAAATGCAATTGCAATCATGTAAAATTATTTATATTTCATTGAAATAATTGAGCTAGTAAAATGTGATTTTGTATGTTAAATGTGAAAAAATTTGGAATAATTGCATGATGAAATCATGTTTGTCCAATGTCAAATTCTTTGCTGTAGTAAAAAATAAATATTCATGCTGATGTAACATGATTTTATTATGTGTAATATTCATGTTGGTGTAACATGATTTTATTGTGCGCACCCGATGTCCATACTTTTTTCATCTAAATTTAATAGACTTTTCTTTTCAGTGTTGCTGAAGAAAAAGCATGTTGAAGCTCGTTTAAAGTTTGCTGCACAACATTTGGACAAGCCTATGAAATAGTGGGAGAAAATAGTCTGGTCAGATGAGACCAAAACAGGGGCGTTCCCAAGGGGGGACAGGGGCTGGGCTGTGCCCACACTCAGAAAAGATTACTATTTGACAGCAAACACGCGATATCCCACGTGATTCACAGCCGGAGGTAGACAGCCATTAAGAGAGAGCTTTACGTATGCCTCATCTATCTATTACTATGCGTGATTGGTGGATTCCTTTGCTAGTTAATTCTGATGTGAAACTAACCAATGGGCACTTTCCTTTACTAAGGACCCTCCCATTCTCTTAGACTGCCGGCTTCACTCAGTCTGAGGTCATGGCTATGCTGCTCTTATAGGACCTGTGCTTCTCTCTGGGAATTAAAACTTTACCCATATCTCATTTGTTGCTACTTCTTCCACTGCTTATTTTGTCAGTCTTGTTATTTGACATCAAGGTAATTTGTGTGCTAGTTTGTCATCTGTGTGTGTGTCGACTTGTGGTTATAACCTGAGTTGGCTACCGAGTGAGCCCAGGCACCTAGCTAGCAACTAGTCTGGAGTTGCTAGTCACTCACAGGGGTTGTTGCAACAATAATTCTGTATCATAAGCACATTTCAACATCTCGAACATCTGTATCATGAGCACCTCAAACATTTGCCAATAGAACTGCAAAGGTGGCTCATTAAATAACAAGCAGCTCCCACTCCTGCAAGTGCTGTCTCTACCAGCAGCCCTGTAACCACCGAACAGAGCATTGCATCCTTGCCGGGGTCCAAGACTGCCTGTGAATCACCGGCAGATGCACCATGCTCCAGCAGCTCTGCTCCCATGCTGAGGGCTCAAAACATGTGTTCTCCCCATGTTCAGGCCCCCGGCTCTGTGTCCACTCCTCCAGACATAAATAGTCGCCCGTTTCAGCCCATTTTAAGCAGTTATCCTAAGTTTATCAAACTTATATCAAACTCGACCATGGCATGGCTTGAATATTCAGTACTACGCGATGCCAGCTTTTCGTTCACTTGTCGCAAATTTAGTGCTAATTCGGATGGTGAGGACATATTTACTAAAACGTGACCACACAAATGGGTAAAAAAAGCACTTGATAAAGGCAGTACAAACACGCAACAAGCATCAGACACTCCAGGTCGATGGTTGCGTGGCAGGAGTACCAGCGCCGGTAAGAGACAGATGAAAATATTGAAAATGAGACGGATGAAAATATTGTCCATCTGCTGGGTCATACCCATGTAGAAAAGAACAGATACTACATTAAAGGCATGGGTGAAGTCTCATTCAGTTTTTCACTGTTATTGTCATGGTTCTGGAGGCTGGCGTTTGCTTGGGAGCTTTCTCTTTTGCTCTCGTCCGGGACGATATTGTTTTGCTCACAATCAAATTCTTTGTCCTGCTGGCATTAACTGTGAGCGGTGCCCCGACTCTATTTAAGCCCAAGTTCTGCCTCACCACCTTTGCTAGAGTGTCAGTGTTTCGTTTGCACTGTAGCCCGTAAGTTCTCTAGCTAGACAGTTGGTGAGGAATTAGTTGCGAAAGAGGAAAGTAGTAGGAAGGGAATCTTTCTCTCTCTTTTCCTCTGTCTGTGCACCGTCTGGTGGGGTTTGGTAACCCACCTGCTTAATCTTTTTTTCTTGACCACGTGGCTATGCATTTAATGCATCTGAAACAGGGTAATGAAAGTGTCATGAAGTTTTCTATTTTATTTAGCTTCCTGGCGACAGAGACAGGCTGGCCAGAGACTCCTCTTATGACTGTGTTTTGTCATGCTCTCACTGAGAAGGTAAAAGACGCGTTTGCTACATTGGAGCCCTGTTCCACTTTTGAATCTTTGGTTCGCACTACGGTGCGAATTGACAATCGCATCCGCGAAAGTAACAGGGAGAAACTAAACAGATTGCTGCTTGCTGACAATGGGACCAAGGCTGCTAGCGCTAAGTGTCCGGTTCCTATTCCACCCATTGAAGAGTCCACTCCAGTTGAAGCCATGCAGGTTGATAGTTCGTTTGAGAGTCAGACTCAGAAACCTGCTCGCAGAAGTATAATCTGTTTTAATTGTCATAAACTAGGTCATACTCGTCCACGTTGCCCGAAGCTCCAAGGGAAATGGGAGATCCCTCTAGCGGTACGGGGGGCACTAGAGGGGCAGACCCAATTTCCCTTCCGAGCACTAATCCCTGTTGAACTTACTGTGGGGAGCAAGAGAGTTATTACCCACGCTCGACGAGGCGGCGTGGGTATACAGTTTAGCACCATCTGTGTGTGTGTGTCTCTGTCTGTCTGTCTGTCTGTCTGTCTGTCTGTCTGTCTGTCTGTCTGTCTGTCTGTCTGTCTGTCCGCGCGACAGCTCGACCACCACTGAAGCTAGGGTGACCAAACTTCGTGGGGTAGATGATCCTTGGGTACCCTGTCCAAATTTGCATTTTGAGGCCAAAAGGTCAAAGGTCAAGGTCAACAAGAGGCATGGAATTGCATAGAGTGCGCATCATCTAGTTATTGGAGCATTTGTGGATTTGGGTGCCGTTAAGTGGGCTGGGAGGCACTCCGTTCCTAACTGTCCTCTTTCAAAGCCATGCTCTGTTAGAACTTTGGATGGTCGTCTGCTTGGAAAGGGAGTTCTAACTGAAGTTTAAATATGTTCATTTCCTTTGGTGGCTATTCTGAGGAGGTTCGGTTTTTTCTTATCAGTTCCCCTGCTTTTCCCATTGTTTTAGGGCATTCTTGGCTACGGGAGCATAGGCCTTGCATCACTTGGAGGGAACAGAATAATCCTATCATCCACTGGGGTACCAAATGTAGGTCCCATTGTAGGAAGAATGTGACTTGTTTTCCCAGACATCAAGCTATGGGGCAGACTGATGCCTGGAGCGAGTGTCAGGAGGTCGTCTCACCATTCCCTCCTAAACAAGAAAAAGGGGCAGAGGTGGGGTTGGAATGGGATCCTCAATTTGATTGGCGACAGCCAGAGGACAATTACCTTTTAGAGGATTTTTTTTATTCTGAATCAGTCACCGAGACACCAAAAAAATGGGTGTACGCCAAAACTCCCGCAAGGATCAGCATTTATCAATCTGAACGTGAGCGAACGGTCTGCAAACCCCCCCAACCAAAGAGGACAAATGCCCACCCAAGCTTTGCACCCTGGCAACGCATCCAAAATTTAACTGTTTGGATGTCATAGCACACACCATGTTTGGAGAACAGACAGCACTGCACATCACCCCCAATACACCTTACTAAAAGTGAAGTTTGGAGATGGGAACATCATGGGGTGGGGCTATTTTTCAGCATATGGTAATGGCAGGCTTCATATAATTGAAGGAAGGATGAATGAAGAAATTTACTGAGACATTCTTGATAACAATCTGCTGCCATCTACCAGGATGCTAAGGATGAAATGAGGGTGGACATTTCAGTAAGACAATGATCCCAAACACACAGCCAAGGAAACTCTCAATTGGTTTCAGAGAAAAAAAATAGAGCTGCTAGAATGACACAGTCAATCACCCAACTTGAATCCAATTGAAAATCTATGGAGAGAACTGAAGATCAGAGTCCATAGAAGGGAGGTCCCCGCAACCTTCAAGATTTGAAGACAGTTTGTGTGGAACAATGGGCCAAAATCACACCTGAGCAATGGATGCGGCTAGTTTCTCTATACAGGAGGTGTCTTGAAGGTGTCATTACCAGCAAAGGCTTTTAAATGGCTATATTATTTAATAACTATTAAATAAATTTCAGCGAACATGTTCAATACTTTTCCCCTGTGTCATTCCACTTTATGACACGTAATTTTTGGACTCATTTGTTTTGATTACTTTGTGTGTGGATTACTTGGGTTTTCACCAACATCTGGTGAATATTTCATGTCAATAGCCCCATTGGAAATATATTTACTGAGAAAATTCTTGATGCATTCAATACTTATTTTTCCCGCTGCACGTTTTACACAGCATCCCAGCTTCTTTGGAATTGGGGTTGTACAAAATGTATTGGGCATACTGATTACGTTACTACAAACCTTTCTTCAATTTAAAACTCACTTTTGATTTTAAAATTAATTATGGCTTTTTATTGATTTCAAGCTGCTTGCATTTAAAATGAGCGAAAATCCAGGGATTCTATTTCATTGAATACGGTATAAATTCTAAAACAGATCACCACATAAAGCAAAATGTCAGCACATGCAGTATTATTAACACAGGTTAATGGCTATTCTTACTAGCCAATGTGAAAAACTAGCTCTGTGATCACGGTGGTAAACCGAAAGTAAGAAATTGCTGGCTTGTCAGCTAGTTGGCTAGAAGTAATAGTTGGCTATTCTGTACAAAGTCAGTTCTTCTCACAAGAAGAAAAACTCCTCTTCATTGAATTTATCCTCCAAAGAATCAATGCCGTCAGCCCTCCAGTCTGTTCCATTTGTTCCATTTTGAAGAAAGTTGACTTTGTTGGGATCATTTGGCAAAACTCAATATATCCACAACAGATCCATTTCTACGAATTGGGTCAGGACTAGCTTTATTTGTTAATGTCTTGTCATGGTTTTGCATTGCAAATCACTGAAATATGAATGAATATGAAATGGTTTCCAAAACTTTATTGAATCTGCCATTATACACACATTGAGTGGCCTGACTTCTATGTTTAGCAAACATCTATCTTGTTCACAGAGGTCACGGGAAAAACGTTGATGGAGCAAACACACTACTAGGAATTCTGGACATGCTAATGAGATTCAGCGGAAGAAAAGAGAATCAATGCTGCAGTCTTTGCTAATAATCTGCAAAATGTGTTTATCATTATCTGTCTAGACTTTTTTCCATTTCACGCAGGCGTTGCAGCATTATTAATGAATAACAACACTGAGTGTACCTCATTTACGATTTGAGGTCAAAGACCTGTCAATCTATCATAAATGTAAACATTTCCATGGTTCCATAATAATTTGTAATTCTCCTCCAAGAACACTGTCCTTTTCTTGTGATTCTGCTGCTCAATGCAGCCAAAAACTCTGTCAGCTGAAAGAAAACTATGTTCTCTTAGACACAAACTCTGCGGATAGATAAAGGAATATTTTTTTAGTGGAGCTTGCAGGATAGATATTATATTCATGTTTTTGCCAAAAACAGGAGTTGCAAAAACAACTGGAGCCTCTTGGCAGAGTGGGCTTCTCCATCACTGATTGGCTGCATGAATACACAGTTTGTGGAAAAACTGGCTTGGTGTTTATTGCGCTTTTGAATGAAAGCTGATGTTCAAGCAAACACATAAAAATAGGGCCACGGGCCCTGTAGCTCACCTGAATCAGCTGTGGTTACAACAAAATTACGTTATTCGGGCAGGTTTAACACTGAAGGTCAAAGGTCAAAATTCGAAAGACGGAAAAACCTTTTATAGGCATGTGATGTATCTTGCCACATACTACCTGCATGACAAATTTCAGCTGAATATTTGCATAAATAGCTTTCAGATGGCCAGTTATGTGATTTTCAATATGGCCGGTATGGCGGCTGTATTTAAAATTGAATCAGAGCGCCTTGAAGAAATTTAGTGTCCAAATGGGTGGGAAGATACTTGTCAAGTTTCAGCTTCATTGGTTTAGTAATTTTGGAGAAGAAGAGTTTTAAAGGTTTCAGTGCAACTTAGAGGGGTCGTACAAAGTTGAAGGTCAAAGCAAGGTCAAAATTCAAAATACGGAAAAACTCGTATTATATGTGATGTATCTTGCTACTTACTACCTACATAGCAAATGTCAGCTGAATATGTGCATAAATAGCTTTCAGATGGGCAATTATGTGATTTTAAATATGGCTGCCATGGCGGCCATGTTTGAAATCGGATCGATACGCCTTGAACAGGACTTAGTGTCCTCATACGCAGGAAGGTAGGTACCTGTCAAGTTTCACCGTCATTGGCCTAGTAGTTTCGGAGAAGATGATTTTGAAAGATTTCAATAAATGCCGTATGATAAGTGATGTATCTTGCCACGTACTAACTACATAGCAAATTTCAGCTGAATATGTGCATAAATGGCTTTCAGATGGCCAATTATGTGATCTTCAATATGGCCGCCCTGGCAGCCATGTTTGAAATCGGATAGATACGCCTTGAACAGAACTTAGTGTCCTCATACGCAGGAAGGTACCTGTCAAGTTTCACCGTCATTGGCCTAGTAGTTTCGGAGAAGATGATTTTGAAAGATTTCAATAAATGCCGTATGATAAGTGATGTATCTTGCCACGTACTAACTACATAGCAAATTTCAGCTGAATATGTGCATAAATAGCTTTCAGATGGCCAATTATGTGATTTTCAATATGGCCGCCCTGGCAGCCATGTTTGAAATCGGATCGGGACGCCTTGAACAAACTTTGGTGTCCTCATGGGTAGGAAGGTAACGAACGACGACGACGAACGACGAAGAATGACGGACAAACGGGCCATGACATAAGCTCATCTGACTTCGTCGTCAGGTGAGCCAAAAACCTGGGATATGTTGGCCGCCGATGATGATCTTCTTGCAGTGGTGCTTCAAAAATTTCAAGACCTGTGTTAACTGCATTGTGCAATGAAGCTCTTTATATACAGTATATGTTGTAATTTTTATCCCCTGCCACGCGATTAGCGCAAAGCAGGGAATATAGCATTGGGCTCTGTCCTTCCGTCCGTATGGACACATGAAATTGAGGCAGTGGGGCATATTGCCATGTAAGCGGCAAACACTTGCTTTGTTTGATGTGATGTTTGTTTTCGAAGGGGCCACAATCAGTCTTTTTGCGTTTTTTGTCTTACCTTGCACTTAGTGATGAAATCAGTATTATATATGTCTTTTCACAGTACTGGAGAGATTTTAGGAATAGCTGTTTTTCATTGTTTTATCATGAGCAGATAATGATCGATGCGTTTAATTCATGTTAATTTTGTTAAGCACACATAGTGAGGATAAAACTACCCCCTCACAGTGGCACTCATTTATCAAATGTGCGTACACCAAAAAAATGGGTGTACGCCAAAACTCACGCAAGGATTGGCATTTATCAATCTGAACGTGAGTGAACGGTCCGCAAAAATCTCATGCCAGGTCTGACCAGGTGTTTGCAAATTTGAAACCAGCGAACAACATGCAGGAGCGAGTGCAGCTGTCAAAATGAGCACTAAACCATATGCAGCGATGCGGACGTCATGTTGTTGTTGCTCTTACAAGTAAAATGAATAGTCTAAATAGATAAATTGACTAAATTAATAAATTAATGAATGAATGAATAAATAAATTAGACACCCGTGTTGAGAAATTAATTAAATTTACATTTTGAGACAACCTGCTTGTCTGCTCAGACAGCTGACACAATCAATTTGATTAAGCGCAATTCGCAGCTTGGCAGATATGCAGTGTGGTATGTCAGATGCTCATCCAGTCAGATATATACTGAACAACAAAAGAAACACAAGTTAGCCTAATTAAAGGCAGACTGGAAAATGTTTGTGCGTAATTATTTTAGAAAATCAAATTTATAACTAGCGCGTGCACATTTACACTCGTTTCATCAAACTTTTCTTTATTTTGCGGTCACTTTGACTGAGTAACCATAAGAGTACATTAACTAGCTAACTTGCGTTTCTTTTGTTGCTCAGTATATAGATGCCTATGGACACTTTGACGGTGATCACATTTTGACAATGGCAGATCTTCTATTGTTAGAGGAATAAGCTTCTGCCCGAAGTGAGAGGGACATTCGGCACAGAGATCTCCTCCTGGAAAGTGACGAGTGGCTGGTCGTTTTGTTTGGCACCCAATAAAATGTCATGGGGTAACACTAATAAAACTACAATGAAGAGTGATCTCTGTAGACTGTATTTTAACAATTACCCTCATGCAGCTCCGATTGAGGTGGTGGGGACTCATCCATGTCCCCACCGCCTCGCATTTCCACAATGGAGGGGGAGCCTATCAGTGCTGTCATGCGCCCCTACGGTGACAGCTGCCTGGTTAGCCTCCACCGGTCTGCAACGCCTACGTATAGAGGGGAAAGGTGATGACAATTCTAAGGGCCCACAGCCCATTGGGGCCCACAAAACCTGCTGTAGCTGCCATTACTAAATTATAATGCATAGACCGAACTACTATTCATACTAATGCCTCAGAGTAAAAAACAAAGCAACCCAGGCATGCAATATCGATTAAATACAATTCAACAACCCCCTTCCTAAAAAAATGGTTTGGTCCATGGTTTGTGCTCCTCTTGGAAATTGTGCGTTTATGCTCACAAGGTTCGCGTATCCTAGCCACAGTCAATAGTAGGTACTGCCCTTGCGACTATAACGTCAAAAAAAAAAACACACATACACTCGCAAATATGGACACCAGAAAAGGAAAGAGAAAAAAGGCCAGCAGAGCAGGGGCTAAGAAAATTACAAAATTATTTACAAAGAAAGGTGAGAGTATGTAATTAGCTTGCTATGTTAGCTTTTTAGGCTGGCTATTCAGCTGCTGACGTTACGTTAATGTTACATGCGGTCAGCTGTGCAAATAATTGCCTTACAAGAATGAAATTACTCCAGACATGACAAGTGTCACTCAATCGGCAGACCAACCGCAGTCAGCAATTATTCGACCAACGCTTATCAATGAGATTCTCACGCTGAATTAAAATCCTTGTGCACTGAAGTTTCACTTGCGTGAATAGGGTGAACCTCACCACAAGTTACATGGAAAGCGATCGTGACTCTGGACTTCTCGTGCTTCTCTTTACTCAGGGATTGGAAACAATGCATGCGTTTCATGATCGTTTAAATTGTTTCAATTAAGTAAGACCATTTGAAATGTCTTGATGCAATTCCATTGCTTTCAATCCCTCAGTGAAGACAAGCGTGAGAACTCCCGAGTCATAATCGATTACCGTGTCCCTAGCACAGGATTGTGAATGCCACTCAGAGGCGAGAGACTCACGCTGAGTGCCTGAGACTCGGCATCTCCGTTAATAACAATATCATCCATTGAAAAGATCGGTAAGGTTATTGTTCGCCAGTCTTTATAATATTCCGTCAAAAAAATCCAGTAGCAACAGGACCAACCTTCCATTCTTATGAGTGGTTACTGCATACTGTAATGTGAATATAGGCCACTAGATGGCAGTATTTACCTTTTTTTTGTTAAGCTCAGACTGGAGTCATGTTAAGACATGTCCTGGTCATGTCTGGGGCAAGTCTCAGAAAATTAAAAAAAAGAGGTCTAAATGTGGGTGGGGTCTGCAAAAGAGTATATAAGGAAAAGAATTGAGACAATAAAGTAGTTGGAGAAATTGCAAGAAGATGACCAGACCTGCCATTCTGTTCAAGACCTGTGACGTTTCTTTTGTGGATTTCTTTGCCTGTGTTTGAGCATTTTCATCATCCAGGACATCACCAAGCCACCCCCACGAAAAGGGATTGTAAATATTTATGTTTTGTACATAATTCAATCTTGGTCTTTAGGTTAGTTAGTTGTTATGGTGTTTGTTAATTAAATGTGTTGAGGTTTTTAAAACTGAGTCTGTCATCCCTTGCTGTTGCTGTTGTGTTATAAATGTAATAACAAATTGGGGGCTCGTCCGGGATGATGAAAATGCTCAAACACAGGCAAAGAAATCCACAAAAGAAACGTCACAGGTCTTGAACAGAATGGCAGGTCTGGTCATCTTCTTGCAATTTCTCCTACTACTTTACTGTCTCAATTCTTTTCCTTATATACTCTTTTGCAGACCCCACCCACATTTAGACCTCTTTTTTTCAATTTTCTGAGACTTGCCCCAGACATGTCCAGGACATGTCTAAACATGACTCCAGTCTGAGCTTAACAAAAAAAAAGGTAAATACTGCCATCTAGTGGCCTATATTCACATTACAATACTTAGCTCTCTCTAGCTGTAAGTGACAGATTAGGGTAGGTTAGGCTAGTGAGCTTCACCCAGTCACTGTGGTAACCTAAATTGTAACTTAAATAATCGCTTGACGAGGGTGACATTACGTATACCTTCTTACTTGAGTGTTTACTGAAACTAAACTGCTGGTTTATTCTGTCGCCATAAGTCTTGTTAATGCAGGGGGTAATTTTACAGAGCTTGCCCGCCTCATACATTATTGAAGTGAAGCTGAGTGCTTGGAGCTATGGTACTGAGAGAGAGGCCCATCTAGATTTTGTTTATTCCAAGACTAGGTAGGTTAGTTCTTTATCAGTTGTTCGATAAATATAACTTTAAATATTTACAAAACCGATATGAAATGGAGCAATTAATTCTTTATGCACTGCTACTCCAGAATCAGCTGTTGCCGCTTTGTCTGACTCTGACCCAGCAATATACTGTCACCATCAGTAGTCTGAGGATGTTTTTGATGGTGAGTGGGTGTGGCAGAAACTGGTCGGCTGTTTAGATTGATCAGTGAACTGCTGTACAATTGGCAATTACTTACATATTAGTCAATCTCTCAGCTATTTCAACTATATAACGAAATGGCAAAATTGGCCAGATTTATGTATAAGTCTGCTTAAATCACTATCCATCCTGTAGACAAGGCCAGGCCCATCTCCCCAAAACAAGATAACTTCAGATAGTTTGGGGAATAGTGAAGCAGATCATAGCTGTAGCCTACAGCTACAACAACCCAAGAGAGGCGTAATAGCCTTGCCAGACTGTCAATTGAAGGTTAGTTAAGCAGACAGTTGGACTTCAAAGCCCTAAAACAGTAAACAAACAAAATAACTTAAGCTGAAGTTGAGATAAGGGAAGACTTAAAATTATAGTTTTTGTAATTTATTTTAAAAGAGAGTATTTAATTGTGTTGTTGATATTACTTGCCAGAAATTGAAATAGTTAAGTTACATAACTACCTTGGTGATGTGTCTTTAGCCAGTATACTTGTTGCACATCAGTGCTTGATGTTTTACAATAGAATACCTAGTACCCATTTGCGGAGTGGTTAATTGAAAATTTATTTCTGATCAGACTTGGTGTAATAATGTGGTTTCAGGTAGCCTCTTCCGCGAATAAGGCAATAATTTATAATTTACAAAATAATACTCTGATTCTTTGCTGAGTGGTTAATCGTTAAAAAAAAGGAAAAAATTGGGTGTGTTGCATCTGGCACTGTCAAGATCACCGAGAAACAGAAAAATGAAAAATAAGAACATGATACATTGTCGTAAACAAAAAGGCAATGAAATGTGGCCCACACTGATATTCTTTTTTTGTGCCCACAATTCCTAGCAACTGCCTGCCGGTAAAGCATTTGGGTTGTCAAATTATGTAGGCTATATAACATGAAATATCATGGATCTATAAATTGAATTTATTAAGGCCCATGTAATTCGCACTTATTCGTGTTGCCAATGCTGAATTTTTTTCTTGACTACACTTGTAAGTGCGCCAGTTAATGACCATTCCAGTGCCGCTTAGAAAGTACCGCTTAAAATAAGTTTGGCCAAGAAAAAAATTTTAGCTTTGGACACGCTTAAAATAAGTGTGGGCAATGAAGAAATGTGCATCTTGGCCACAATAATAAGTCTTTATTAGTGTGAATTTTTGTCAATTTTTGTGCTTGGACGCACTTAAATAAGTGCGAATTGTCACTTCGATTTATTAATGAATTAAATTAACCTCTGCTGCGCTCCGGTTTTCCACCCCAACAATGTTTACTGCAGCAGCAATAATTTTTCAAACTGCAGCCTTCTGGGCTCCCTCTATGCCACTCTTAAGACTTCTAAATAAATTTTTTTTTTTTTTCTCCATCTATCATCAGCCTGCTGATAAAACCTTGCATCTTCAAAATGATAAACTTCACGGGGGAGCAAAAAAAAAAAGAGGTTTAATTTTGCATGTAAAAATGCAGTTGAGCTGTGTTCGGATAGGATGACTATTTTTCCTCCAAGAATGTATCCAATCAATGAAACTTTGCATTTTGCAATGTTTATATTGTTATCGTGGACATACGACTTTTTGTTTCCTATCAAATTGTAGACACGAGGTTTAATCAGCAGGCCGACAATATTTCCTCCACAGTGAAGTTCTTTCTTCTTTGCCGTCTTTCGAGAGTTCATGTCGTCAAGTGGGCAGGACTATGCCTCCCGAAGCATGAATTTATAGGGGTGTGTCATGTAAATTAGGATGGTTTCTGCTGCCAGATTTATCAATGCCACGCCAGTTCTACACCAAAATCAGTGACGTACACACTTTTAGTAAATCAGATGTGACACCTGGTGAGCGCTGATATTTACACCAGAATCTACACCTACGCAAGTCCTACGCAAGTTTGATAAATGAGGGCCGGTAAGAAGGACACGGGTTTGAATCCAGCCTGGGGACTTTCACCGCGGAGTTTGCATGTTCTCCCCGTGTTCCTGTGGGTTTCCTCCAGGTACTACGGTTTCCGCAGTCCAAAGACATCCACATCAGGCTAATCATTGACGCTAAATTGATCATAGGTATGACTTTGAGAGAGAATAGCATGTGAATGGTGTGTGCGCCCTGCGATGGATTGGCGAGCTGTCAGCAGTGGGCCCCTGCCTTTCGCCCATCGTCATCTGGGATTGTTGTGATTCTGCCCTTTCGTGTGTTGTCCCGTGTTTATTTGTGCTTGTGCTTACTTTCGTTTTTATATCTCCAGATCTCAGTTCAGCCATCTGACAATCCACTCCCAATCTGTCTCCAGTGATGTCGCGTGACTGCCTTCAGCATGCCTGCGTCTCGTCGTCCAATCACGTTTCCTCTTTCGGTTTCGGCTTGGGTATTTCATTCATTGCTTCCAGCTGTGTTTAATTCCGGGTCTTGCGAAACTGAGTGAATGCGTTCTCAGATAGGATATTACTAACACGTACTAACCAGCACTTATTTAAGGGTGATTGTAAATATTTTGTCAAGCAGTATTAACCTTGATTAACTCATTTAACGAGCGTGTGCGATTCTGGCTTCTCTGCATTCAGTCTGAGCTCTCTGTTTAACTACATTTAAAACTATGCTTTCCTTCGCTTTTGTTGTGGTGCTTTTTCCTCGTCACGTTTAGATTGCCTTAATCTAAAACTGTCTCGCTTGATTGATCGTCTCAGCGTCTTGTCCCGAGTCATTATTGTTAACCCGGTTTTCATGTGGTTGTTTATTAATCCCATGTGTGTCTGTTTCAGTCCGGGATTGCATTCCGAGTCCCGGCCTTCTCTCATGGTTATACAATATGTGGCAGCATTGAATGTGATTGTCAGACGGATCCTCCGTATTGTCTCGGTGTTTCATGGTGAAGTCTCAGCTCCTCGTGCCTTCTGAGTTTCTCCTGTGTATGTTTCCCGAGTCCCGTTTGCTGCGACTTAGTCTTGTCTGCCCCGTGTTAAAGTCTCCCAGTGTATCTGTCAGTATAGTTAGGTTCAGTTTTTGTTTTCTTAGTTTATCCTCTCTTGGAGAGTGTATTTCTGTTTCCCCCTGCCTTTGGCAGTGTACCTCAGTTCACCCATTTGTTCAGTGCTTGAGCACGGTGTTTTATTTCTGGCATGTCTGCCAATTTATCCTTAGTGTTTTGTGTTTAATAAACACTTCTGGATCCTGCACCTGGTGTTCCTCTGACCTCTTCTTACAGGGATTGGCTCCAGCTCCTTTATCAAAAGGATGCTAGAAATTAAAATTAATAGGTATCATGTGCATTTGCCCGTAAGTTATTTACTCACAGTCCAGTGAATAAATTCCAATTTGTTACAAAACGTTTCAGGTCAGAACATAGGATGATATCAGATAATCGGGTTAAATTCATTTCCTAACTTGTCCGCTGTGCTACCAACTGTTACCACAGCAGGCAGGTCTTGAGCTAGTGGCTCTGCTCAAATGTACTGCCACTCCACGGAAGAACAGACTTTCCTTACACTGATAAACCAACTTCTTGACTGCCAATTTCAAGGCCTTTTCATATAATTTGCGTTATTGATTTAATAGAGTTAGCGCCATTAAAAACGCAACGGTGAGGTATATACTGTATTTTCGGCAAATTGAAGAATCAATTGATTTTTATTGCTTTTCCAGTGAGGCTCGAGTGGAAATAAAGAAAAGCGTGTGGTATTGTAATCCTGACGCGCGCCATGTGAACACGCCAAGCACTTCAGTAATAACAAACATTGAGTGACTATGGTAGCTCAACAGCGCCACATCTGGTTACAGCCTGTACGTGACAGATTCCGGACAGCAATCCAAAATGATCATGAGATGAGGGGTTTGAGACAATTGAGGAGGAGCGCAAATACCATTTGACTCCATCTACATGAGCAAAACATGCGTGCACACGGCCCCAACAAAAAAACTATTTTTTGCCCATTAACAAGAGAAGGAACTCTTCACTTCTGCCACTGTCATTTTTTGGCAATTTATTTCCCTGTTTCTGCCTCAGAATGGAAAACAGGGACTGTCGCTGACAAACCCTGCAAAGGGCAGCCATGCTTAAATTGTCGCAATTAAATCTTTTTTTAAGCAAAGAAAAAGATTCAAAGAAATTAGCTGTGAAGATTTATTCAATAGAAATATTAACCTCTTAGGCCCGAATGCCCACATTACCAGGGGCAATCAATATGCTTAATAAACAGGCCTACAGCATATTTCCAAGAAGCAACATTGTTATGCGGCACATCCTATGAAAGGGAAAAAACTACGAAAAGCTCATGATGACTGTTTTTACCTAAACCAAACACAATTCAAGCACCAAGCAAGTAAAAAAGCATCTCGCAAAACAAAGGATAAAATAATTTCAGTGCTCTATCCCAGGCATTTCTGCTGAACCTGCACTATGCATATAAACAATACACCAAATGAAAGAGGAAAGTCCACAGAATCCAGCAATATCAGCCTTGTCATTTTAAACCGACACAACACTCAAAGAACAGCAGGCCTACACTTTACATGCTACAGTGATGAGGAAATTTTTTTTCCCTACCTTTGATAGGCCTATTTTATGAGAAAAAACTGTTTGTGGGTAAATCAGCACTGGTTATTGTAAGCCCAATTTGTCCGTGTTATATTGAAACTTGATCTGACAGTCTCAATGCATATTATTTTCCAGTTATACATGCAATCTTATGGAGCAAGGGAAGCATGATTTTTAGATAAATTACTGGGGTGTTTCTTCTTTTTACTTCATCTTTGTATTAATAATTTTATTTCCTTGTTTATTAAAAATAAATCTGCCCCAGTGGAGTCAAACTTGATTTCCCTTGTTTTCTTGCTTGTCGGAAAAGCCATTTTTCTGGGTTACATTCGGAGATCAGGTGACCAACAGAATGCATTGCTGCATCCAGTGCAATGCCTACATTATGTAAATTGCTTTCAACATAACACAAGTGAGGAGAACAAGCCATTCAGCCCTATTAATCTCTCTATTTTCCAGTTGCTAAAGTGAACTTAAAGGGGACCTAACATGCTGATCCTTCTTTGAATACATATAAGTAATGTCATTATTTTGGTTGTCCACGCTCAACCTCTGAAAAGTTTCTAAACATAAAATACAGGGATTTTGCCGTAATCCAAGAACGTGATTTCGTGAGCATGATTTCCTCTTTGAACAGCTCCTCCTGAGATCTTCACGAGATCTGGGCAAAACCTGACGTCAGGTTGTGCCGTGCAATTAGTACAGACCCAGCCAGAGCCAACGACTGTGCTGGACCTGCACACACCGGAAACTATTCTAGCAGGCACTAACAATGGCATACTATACCTCAGTAGCGTCTACACTTTTTGAAATACAAAATAAGAACCGCAGATAATTTGAGATGCAATTTTGTTAGTATCTGTTCCAAAGCTACTTGTCCGTTTACATTTGGACGTGAAGAAAAACAAATATTTCTCTTCGAAAAGACAATGCCACCAGAGATCAGTGGGTAGCTTTTTTTGTTTGCAGGCAGCAAACAGTAGGGTTGCCACCTAGGTCTGTCAAAAAACCTGGACATTTTGTCGACCTGATCAACCCCTTGCTTATAAGCGGAGACACCCTCACAGATCTGACCCACAAGAAAGAAGTCGCCCCCTTTGGCAGTAAGATTGGTCATAACCCTGTATAACCCTGCATTCCGAAGAGCAGAACTGCTTACCTTATGGCTTATATACTTTGTGCTTGGCTTGAGGTTGCCCTCTCTTCTGATCCTTTCTGCTCTTGGCTAAACAAATACATAGACGGACATGTGACTGACATATCTGGGCTCACATTAGCTACATAATAGGCTAGATTAAAGGAGACACAGAATGGAAAACCATGGTTGTGCCCTCCTTCATATGAAAATTTTGAACTGAGAAATATCATAGGCCACAAAGAACAAAGCATGCATGTAATGTAAAATAGCACTTAGCATTTGAACTTCATTTGTGGTTGCAAAAGAGGATGCCAATTGGCCAAAAAAGACTTGTGAAATTGCACTTGATCTTATTTTTGGTAAATTAAAGTTGAACACTGTATATTCTATCGAACATCAGAAAACAGAGTACATACTCCATTTATCCATTTCATGTCCCCTTTAAGCTTAATTTGGATCTAGTTTACCAAGACAAATTACAGTAATACACCTCATCTTACCTATTCTTCCATTTATACTTTGTGTTTTTCTTTGCTGCATTTATCACTCCAGGATATTCTTCAATGAATTTTTTGAACTCAGTGCATGGTAATTTGAAATTGAGTCTCACTTGAAGTTCAGACTTCACCATTGCCACAGTCAGTCTGTTTCTTTAATCTGTCCAAACATCCTCCATTCTGCATAGGCATTGCTCACTGGTATTGAAAAAACGGAAGCAACTATTTTAAGCAGCTCAAGAGTTTCACTTGATTTGCAGAAAAATTGAACCCAGTTTCTGTCTGGGCTTAGTTCTGTTAGGAGGGTGTGGAACACTTCATTTAGGATGGTCACTTTACTCTACAGTGCATCTTCGTTCACATCCAGGGCTAGTTTTTCCACTAGAAGTTTAAAATCAGACCACTGGGGTGCTTCATTAAGGCCGAGACAGCCAAGGTGAGAAAGAAACAGGTCGCTGAAATCAAATTTATCCTCAAGGTACAACACTGCTTTCTCAAAAAAATCTGTCTATCAGGCATCTGAAATGTTCCTGCTGACAGGGGGAAAGGTTCCTCAGTATCTGTTTTGCTTTGCTGCCATAGAATTTGTCTGTGCGCCTTGAGATGAGCTGATTCCGCAAGCTTTTCATCACTGAGTAAACATCAATAACAGTAGCACAGTCACTCTCAAGCACTCTAATTGAAGAATCAAATTCTTATGTCACATTGTGCATGAACGCCAGGACACATTCAGCCACAGTACAGTCCACATCTTCTGCCTTAGCTGTGCCACATACAAATGTCCAGATAATACTTGGGCAATCTTCCTCTCCTAGTGATACAAAGTAAGACTTCAAAGGTGGCCAGCACTCTAGGATTCTCTGGATGGCTGGTAACAAAGAGAGCCAGCGTGTGGGAACATGTCTGAGAATCTCTTTGTATTTTGTACTGGTAAATTCACAGAACTCCTTAAGCTTTGCATTATACTTGATACTTCCATTTTCAAAGTTACAGTATTTGTGACAGTATTTAAGCAGTATTGGGGAGACTGGGGTTACCTCATCATGATTTTGTATTTGGCTTCATAACTCGTTGCTGCAAAAACTTAGAGAAATACCTTTATGGTCTATGTGTAGTGCAGAATGTCGCCTACAAAAGTTGTATTGATACAATCTCAATATAACGTATATTGTTGTCACAATATTCAATTTTCTATATATCACAAACATGCCGAAGTAACCCCATACCCGGGGTTACTTCGTCAGATGGGTGGGGAAAGATTGTCATAGTTGGCAATCAGCTGAAGCTGAAAAAGACAGTCCAATATTCTCACAACAGAAATGGTGAGAACTGTTTTATTTTTACAACGAACCAACACAAGCTATAATTTATGCATAATCACCATTAGAGTAGCAGTTATGACATATGTAGGCGAGCACACTGACATTAGCACAGTCCTCATGTGCCCACCCTTTGCATGAGAAGCAGTGGACCCCTCCTCTCCACCTTTGGATGATGAGTAAGGACCACGACACCAAAGAGGGACAGCAAACATTCCCCCTGACAAAGGAATGGAATGAAATGCAGAGGCCCCAGGGCTGGCACCTGCCAACCCTCAATACTCTGCCAACACCTCCACTTCAATGGGCCCCACCTGTGGCCCATTCAGGTGGAGGTGAAAGAGTGAGAAAGGGGAGGGGCTGCAAGGAGCAAACCCTTACAAACCCATACTTGCGTCCTCCAAAAAAAGCCCCTAATAGGTTCTCTATCATAAACATGAAGTAAATGCAAATATTTGAATTAAGACACTATAGGTGTCTGAAAAACAATAAATCGGCTCCTATATTTGACTTTGGAATATTTTAATATCGGCCAAACGCAGGACTTCCAAGTGGTGGAACCTCAGCACCCTGACAAACTCACCCCATGTTGCTTGGCCAGTGTAGCCCCGTGCTCCCATTTTGGAAATCAGGCCGCATATCTCATCTCATGATCGCAGCAGGCCTTTATCTTATGTGTTGTTAATAACTCTAGTTACATGCGTTTATGAAACAGTAAAAACACTGTTGAAATCTTGGTCTTCAAAGAAGCTAGACGCATTTCTTTCAGACACTTAAAGTTTGGAATTTGGGCCAAAATTTAGTTATTTAGGCAGAAAACACTTACATGGCACTACAAGTCCTTCTTCTTTCCAAGAGATGACGTCGCTGGGATGTCACATAATTTGTACATTTTCGTTTTCCCGTCAGTGCGTTTGCAATAAAAAAAACGGGTGACAAACCTAACCCCGTGACCGAAGTAACCCCGGTCTCCCCTACTTTCACTTCGTTACTTTGACACTGGTAACAATTAAAATATCAATTTAATTCATTAACGGATTATCTGGATTCGGCGTGTTCAAGAAGAACAACGGCGTATCTTTGTGCAGATGTGTCCGCCAGTGGACGTGGAGCTGCAAATTTATGCGCGCAGTTACAAAGTTCTATCAGTAGATGGCACACCAGGATCAGTTATTGAATATCACCACTGCCAGTAAACTGAAATAAGAAGTGACTCTCATTCCCCCCATATTCTGTGCTTTTTTAATTTCATTGGGACTCCCCAGTATAATAAAGGCTAAATTAAATAATTGTTTTGTGTATTTGTATCGTTTTGTCAGTCACAAACGAGATTTTGCGGTACCACCTCTGACACCGGATCGGAGCAGGGCTTGTTTTCAGCCAAAATACACGGAGGGCAGAGAGCCCCCACTCTCCCCGTAACAAGTTAGAAGTCAATTCATTTAACTATAGCTGCCCAAAGCTGTTAAACTGAGGTAAAAAAAATGATCCGTAAAGCAAATATATCCTACATAGTTCCTAGACTTTAATAAGCACTTTTTGAAAAAAAAAGTGATGAAGTGATTACCTGATTTCGGGCTTCCACTTCCAGCTCTTCTCTGTCGCGTGCACACAATAGCATTCGCGCGCGTTTGGAAGACGTGATTACGGCGCTGCTATTTCACCTGGCAACAAGAAATCCTATTTTCTGATTGGCTGATGGGCTCTGTTTGAATTTGCATCTGCCTTCGCCTCATCCAGTCATAGATTACTAATCTCTTTTAGATTTCATGTTACTAATGTGCGGCGAGTTTTATCACTTCTCAGCGTGAGAAATGTCATGTGTGGCGGGAGAGCGTGTGAACTTATTGAAATGCGTGAGTGTCACGCCCAATGCGTGAGACTTGAGAGCCCTGAATGGACCAAAGACAGCTTTGTCAATACAGGATAATTTGACACAAGATAAGCGTTTCAGCTGCTTCTCAAACCTGAAGCAGTTGAATCGATCAAGCACTCGGAGCCACAAGCTGTAAGTAACCATATAACGGCAAATAATGTAAGTGAAGCGAACGCGTTACGGGTGGCTAGCAGGACCGCTAGCGATAGTTAGCACTAACAACCGGCCTCAAATGCAGGCTTAGTAAAATATCTGAAGATAAAGCCTGTATCGGTCGCGACTGTCCGTGACTGACAGACACAAAAGCTGTAAGTTGCTTTTACTGCATAAGCCAACTTGACTTGATAGTCAGTTGATTGTGGCTGTAGCACAGTGGCTAACGTAGCCAAGTTACTACTAATGTTTGTGTTCTAAATATGCAATAATGATATCAGGGGAAATTCTACAGAAGGTGTGTGAACATAAATCTCATTTGAAGCTAACTTATAATACTTGTTTGTAATTTGGATGCCTGGTACAACTGTTCACAGTAACAGAACTTGCTGTCTGTAAAACCTGTATTGCACGGGTTTGTCTCTGTGGTTATAATAGCTCGGTTACCAGCTACTACATGTTAGTTTGCATGCCGTGCCAATTAAAAATGCTCCTGGTTAACTTACATGCAGTGATTCTGATCTGTATGCTTGTCTTACTTCGGTAAGCATCAATGTGGCAGTTTTATCATAATGTTGCCCGATTGTAGCCATTATAGTTATTGATCACTTCACTTATCCATGACCGGGATCAGCCGGATACTTCACGAATATCTGGACAAGCTTTCTGGTGCTACGTGAAAGCAATGTGAAATGCTGAAGCTCTACCGGTTTACAAATGATTTCTCTGCACTACCTTGACATAATTTCATCCCCCTTTAGAAATTGTTGTGGCTAATAAAAATTTTAAAAAAGCAGAGATTAAATAGGCAATTCTTTCCTGTTGAAGTGATCTATTCGCTAGCCCCACATAAGCAACTTGTCCGCGCTAACGGAACCTACGGTCTGCAAAACCTGTATTATGTTCATAACATAACCGAGCTCTCTTTAGCTGTCTCGTACTATCCATAATCTGCTTTCACATCAGACAAGAAACAAATTTTTCGCAGGACAGATTAGCTACATTCAAAGTCAATGCAAAGACGCAAATACACGTTATGGGCACGTTAAGCCGCTTTCACACCGGACACGAGACAAATTTTTTGTGCGACAGATTAGCTACATTCAAAGTCAATGCAAAGACGCGAATACAGGCCTTACGGGCGCGTTAAGCAGCTTTCACACCTGACGCGAAACATTTTATCCGCGAAAGATTAGCTACATTCAAAATCAATGCAAAGACGTGAATAAAGGCGTTATGGGCACGTTAAGCAGCTTTCACACCGGATGCAAAACGAATTTCTCGCGCAACAGATTACATTCAAAGTCATGACCGCTTATCAGCTACTGCATGTTAGTTCACGTGCTCTGCAAATTAAAAATGCTTCTGGTTAACTTATATGCAGCAATTATGGTCGGTATGCTTGTGTTACTTGGGTAAGCATCAATGTGTCACTTTCATCATAATGTTGCCCGATTGTAGCCACTACAGTTGAAGCTAAACGGAGAGGTCCTGTATGTGTCTGCTGAGTTGGGCTGCAGTTAGACCAGACGTAGATTTTGCAGAGCTTGGGGTGCATTTTTGGGTGCTTATGAAACGATCGCTCTACTTATCCATGACCGGGGTCAGCCTGATATATCTCCATTGTCTGGG
Organism: Gymnothorax reevesii; assembly: GCA_029721435.1. Lineage (NCBI taxonomy): Eukaryota > Metazoa > Chordata > Actinopteri > Anguilliformes > Muraenidae > Gymnothorax > Gymnothorax reevesii. The sequence goes on from CM056574.1 coordinate 54,365,185, forward strand.
CAAGCTCTCTGATACTACCGGTGAAAGCAAAAGGGAAGCGTACAGGCTATAACGTGTCTGGAATAACAAACGATTTCTTTGCATGGCCATCCATTGAATATTTATTTCTTTCCTGTAAAAGTGATCGATTCGCTAACTCCACATAAGAAACAGTCCACGCAGATGGAACTTATGGTCTGTAAAACCTGTATTATGTTCATGACATAACCAGAGCTCTATCTAGCTCTCGCTCACTAACCATAATGCGCCCATTTTCCGCGAGGAAAAGCTGGTCATTCCGAAGCAATAAGTAAACCATTACCATGGGCAATTTCCGAAAAAGCCGTTTAACTTGGAGCTTTCGCCCCTCCGTCATATACCATCGCAGAAGCTGTTAATTTCACCATGCTAACAACACACCTCAGCTATGCACACAAACTAGCAGGTCCTAATACATGCAGAAGCAGTCCATAAGCTGTTGGTCCACTTTTAGCTGCTCTCACTGTCCATGTTTCCCTCTTAACTCAGACCCACCGGATTTCTACGGTCTCCGGTCTACACTTGGGCATGTTGTCCCGTTCTACAAATGTGTCTATATGGGGTGGATTCTGGCTTCCCCAGCATCGTAGCTATGGAGTAGAAAAACCGCTGTACTCACCGGTTGCAAACTAGCCATAGCAAATTCGTGCTTGAGCTGCCAGACTTTCGCACTGCGTCCTCCACTTTCGCCGTTGCGTTTATTAGAACAAGTTAATTTCATTAGATCTATACACATGTACTGCGTTAGATTGCAGAATATGCCCGTCGCTTCCTCTGGAGCCGGACCAGAAAAACTGCATTCTGCTGCCTCGTCCCGCCTAGATCCGCGCTCCACAGAGCTGGCCAGTCAGAAGAAAGTAGGCACACAGGGAGTGGGGGCCATAGCGGAAGAGCCACCCCAAATGAGCCGTTTCAGGCAGAGACTAATATGGACTACAAATGGGGTTTTTTGAAGATGGCAGTATGAGCGAAATAAGTACCCCTTTTCTACTTTGTGCGATCAGGAGTACTCTAGGGGGGTCAAAACCGAAATATAAATTTGGGAAAATAGCATATTAGGTCTCCTTTAACACTTAATAGTATCAAGCACTAAACCAAGCCTGGTTTTGAAAACTCTCAGAGTTTCTGCCTCTACAATATGGACTACTCTGCTTGAAAATATATTTCCTAATATCAGAGCTAAATTTACCCCAGCTTAATTTTAATCTGTGACCCCGAGTTCTGCTAACTGAACTCAGTCTAAATAATCCTGGATAGTTTACCATGTTAAGCCCTTGAACATATTTATATATCACCCTGAAGTCTTCTTTTCCTGAGTCTGAAGAGATTAAGAATATTCAGCCTCTCCTCATAGCTTTCATCTTTTATACCAGGAACCAACTTTGCAGTCTTCTTTGAACTTTTTACTAAAGCTTCTATATCTTTCTTGAAGTATAATTGCCAGAACTGTACACAATACTCTAGATGTGGTCTGATGAGCGTGTGGAACAAGAAAGGTAGAACCTCCTGAGATGCATGCTCTATACTTTTGGCCATATATCCCAGCGTCCTGTTGGCCTGTTTAACAACTAAAGCACAAAGGCTAGAACCTGTTAGGGTATGGTCAACAATTACTCTCAGATCTTTTTCATCAAGAGCACATTCCAGTTTTAAACCTCTCATGAAGTAATCCTGTCTAATGTTTTTATTATCAACACGTAGAGCTTTAAATTTAGCTATATTGAATTTCATTCGCCACATTTCTGCCCAATTCTGAATTCTATCCAAATTACCCTGCATTTCTTCCCAATTTTGAATTTAATCCAAATCATCCTGAATGACTTTAGAGGACTCTAAACTATTCGTCAAACCACCCAATGCAGTGTCATCAGCAAATTTAACTAATTTGCTTTCACTGCTCCTATCAAGGTCATTAATGTAGATGAGGAAGAGCAGGGGTCTCTACACTTGATCCCTTAGGGACTCCACTTCCCACTATGGCTAGCTCAGATGAGATCTCTCTGACCACATCTCTTTGTGTACTGTCCCATAACCAGTTCCAAATCCATTCCAAAATACTTTCTATAATTCCAATGATCCTTGTTTTAAAAATTAGTCTCTCATGCGGAACTGTATCAAATGCTTTCTGAAAATCGAAGTACAGTATATGATTTCATAAGCCCTGCTCTGATCATAAGTAAGCCTCAGAGTGCCTACCTACATCAAGCTGGTATACTCAAGCTGTGGTTTATCTTGCGCACGCTCAGCAATGCCAAGGTGTGGCACATTGCTGATGCTTCTCTAATATTTACCCCATGTCAGCAGCTAGCTTGTGCTTGTAGTCTTCTACTTCTTCGGGTCTATTATCTAAACATCTCAGATGTTTGCCCAGGCTTTACTGCAAAGGAGGGCCTTGTCGTTGGCTGCTACAAGGTCCTCTAGGCTGCTTGACTCTTTCAGGAGTCGGCATCTTAAGAGGTGAGACATGGCTTGATGAGAATTACCGCAGTCAAAGTGTTTTTCAGGTGCATTAATTTATACCCACTTACTCAAGGAATGCTTACACCTTCCAACCCCATTGCGAAGTCTGTTCAGGGACTTCCAGGTCTTCCAGTTATTTCATTCAAATTGATTTGCCCCTGCCTGCTCAGTATGTCCTATAGTCTCAAATTGTTCCATTCGCTGGATTAACTCAAAAGTCATAGCTCCATTGCTCACTGTCATTAGCCTCTGGTGTCCAGTTTTCGCCACATCATTAGTTTTTGGGGGATTCTACACTCAAAAAATGAAATGTTATAAAATGTTAGATCAGGAATACTCACTCTTTTCCAGAATGGGCCGCAGTGGGTGCAGGCTTTCATTCTAACCATGCAGTTACACACCTGATTCTACTTATCAAGGGTCCATGGCAAACGCTTTAAGGGTTCATAAGTAGAATCAGGTGTGGGACAGGTTGGATAGAGCGAAAGCCTGCACCCACTGTGGCTCATTCTGGAAAAGAATAAGTAAATCTAACACGGGGATACTCAATGTTATGTCAACTGTTTCCACGCAATTGCTTTGCATAACCTTTATTTGACTTTTAACATTTTTGGCTAGTTTAATTAGTTGCATTGATTGGAATGTACTTTACTCAGTTTTGTGAAACCAGTTGACATAACATTAAGTAAATCTAACATTTCCTGAAGTTTCAGTTTTTTGAGTGTAGTAGCTTTCTCAGCTTATAGATTCAAGAAGGCTCTTTATAGTTTCCAATCATGGTATTCTTTTTCCTTGTTATTTCAACTTCATGGAGTAGACAAAATTATTTCATGGTATATTCCCAGCACTGCTTCCTCCTGTGTTCTCCACTAATTGCCTGTTTTTTTGTTTTTTTTTTTTGTTCTCACCATGTCCATGGCAAGACCCTGCCCTAAGCATGCTGCTGCTGGTCTCCGCCATCATCGCCACCTGTCCTCCACCCAAGTGCTACTCAGTCTCCACCATCAAAATGGTCTAGTTCATGGCATCTATTCAGCAAACTACAAATCCTGGACTGCTTTTCAACAGTCAGAGGAGGATGGACCACCTCTCTTAAGCTTGGTTCCTCCCAAGGTTTCTTCCTATATTTGAGCTACAAAGGGAGATTTTCCTTGCCTCTGTCACTTGCTTTTGAGGAGGTTCAGAACAGGGTTTACCGTGATGCGCATTGTGACCATTTTTTTTCGATGCGCAGTTCTGAGGAATTGAAAGGTTTCTCCTATATTGAGTTCCCTGGTTCATCACAGAGGCTGCAGGGGTGTGAAATCTCCTCGTAAACGTGGAAATTCGCATTTTTCGTAAGTATTTTCGTGTAAAAATGTAATTTCCGCTGATTAAATTTTGAAACATAACAAAAAAATCATATCGCAAAATAAAGTGATAGCATGCAAAGTGATAGCATGCAAAGTGTAACACTGCGCGGAAGTGATGCAATTCCCGCCATTCTGAGCTCCATACAGCGATGTTGAAAGCTTATTCTCCCTGAATCATAGTAAAATGCAATGCTGTGAGCTGACCTAGATCTACATTCCACATTGTGAAAACATGGCGAGTGTTGAATGGAAGTCCGATGTCACAAAAATAGACAAAAGCGTCAAAAACCCCTGGCGCTGGTCTTGGGTTAGAAAGGATCATTGATAAAACACAACTTTGTGTTGTTATTGACAAAATCAACAAGGCTGGCTTTGCCTTCTGTAAGATATGCAGAAAGGAGATAAATTATGGGAAGCGTGGCTCAGTCGCTCTCGAGGATCACGCTTCTGGAATGAAACACAAGCAGCTCGTTCACATCCAGAAAACTGACTATGCATTGCCAGGTATGTAAACAATTATCATTATTAAAGCATATTTTACACTTTACCCTTTTCCTTTTACTTATTCCTTGTTTATTTTGGCGAGAAAGCCGAAGGTAAAATTCAATGGGCTAAGTCTGCGCACGTATCTAGGCTACGTATCCAATATTGCGGTTTAAAAATGTTACGCCTTATACAAAGTATAAGAAGAAGAAAAGGACTGTAGCTTGAGTAGTTTTCAAAGTCACGCCTCAAGTCTTCCTAATTTTAATTTAGTGGTTTTAATAGTGCATGATCTTTTAGGTAGTGCTTAGAGAAGATGAACTTGCCAGGTCTAGTGTTCATCATTGCAGTATAGTGTACGTTTTGGACTCTGACAAACATACTTATTCACGGAGTTTATGCTATCAGAAATATGCTGTTGTCTTTTGCCACATGATCGTTTATTTAAGTAAGGTTTGTGTTTTCTTATGATGTTTGTGAAGGAGGACTCGGTGACTGCTTTTACTTGTCTTCATTATTTTTGCAATATTTGTCATATCTGATGAAATTGTTTGAATTGTCAGATGTTTCCTATTGTTTCTTTTTTCACTATTGACATTTGAGATTTTTGCCACTGAAATACTTAAAAGTTTAATTTTCTGAAATCTGTTCTTTGATCAACTTAGCAAATTGATATAATTATTTGGAACGAATGTAAAATAATCAATTATGAGGATACCTCACTTAGTGCCAAAGTTATTTATAAGTTTGTTGTTGTCGAAATGAGTTAATCAGCCTATCTGCAATTTTGCAGCATTTTTGTTCAGTGCATGTGATGCTTTTAATAAATATTGTAATTTCATTCAGATTTGTTTTATTTGTGAGAAGTATTCAAGTTTTATATGGTGACACTTTGCAAAACTTGCTCTTTAATTTCTTTTAGAAAAGACGTAAAATATGCTTTAAATGCCACCATTTATGGTTCTTTTTAAAAAATTTTCAAGGGGGAGGCCCCCCCAATGGGAGGGCACACCCTCAAATACCCTCACCCCGACAACTGTACGTTGTCGGGATGCATCATTTCCATTTCCAGAATTTCCTCTTTTTTTAAAAATCACTGCTCACATCCCTGAGGCTGGGAAACCCATTCCTGGTTTGCTGCTCAGCTCCGCCTCATTTGTCAGTACAATGGACTCTCCCTCAGCTCTACACTCCTCACCCATTCCACATTTGAGCAGCAACAACGGCCACCTTGGTGGCCCTATGAAAATATTAAAGGCCACGGGACATCTTCAGCTCAGGAATGTTACCTTTGCCTGGGAATTAAGGACGTTGTGGAAGCTCAAAAATTGATGAGTATGATCACGTAAATTGTTACCATGTTTTGTATGTTAAATGAAATCCTCTTGTACTTGTATCTGAGTCACATATCGTTCAGAATACCTTTTTATACACATAGACAGGGCACAAAGTGTCACTCCAGCAACCATGTATTGTCATTCACCATGACATACACTTCAATTATTAAAGATACCAGCCTTCTCGTTATACTCTTCAAATCATATACAAAACCCAAAACCAGTGAAGTTGGCACGTTGTGTAAATCGTAAATAAAAACAGAATACAATGATTTGCAAATCCTTTTCAACCTATATTCAATTGAATACACTGCAAAGACAAGTTACTTAATGTTCGAAAAGGTAAACTTTGTAATTTTTTGCAAATATTAGCTCATTTGGAATTTGATGCCTGCAACATGTTTCAAAAAAGCTGGCACAAGTGGCAAAAAAGACTGAGAGAGTTGAGGAAAGCTCATCAAACACTTATTTGGAACATCCCACAGGTGAACGGGCTAATTGGGAGCAGGTGGGTGCCATGATTGGGTATAAAAGCAGCTTCCCTGAAATGCTCAGTCATTCACAAACAAGGATGGAGTGAGGGTCACCACTTACTGAACAAATGCGTGTGCTGATTGTCGAACAGTTTAAAAACAACATTCCTGAAAGAGCTATTGGAAGAAATTTAGGGATTTCATCATCTACGGTCTGTAATATCGTCAAAAGGTTCAGAGAATATGGAGAAAACACTGCACGTAAGCGACAAGGCCGAAAACCAACATTGAATGCCCGTGACCTTCGATCCCTCAGGTGGTACTGCATCAAAAACTGACATCAGTGTGCAAAGGACATCACCACATGGGCTCAGGAACACTTCAGAAAACCACTGTCAGTAACTACAGTTCGTCGCTACATCTGCAAGTGCAAATGAAAACTCTACAATGCAAAGCAAAAGCCATTTATCAACAGCACCCAGACACGCCGGCCTCGCTGGGCCCAAGCTCATCTGAGATGGACTGATGCAAAGAGGAAAAGTGTTCTGTGGTCTGACGAGTCCACATTTCAAATTGTTTTTGGAAACTGTGGACGTCGTGTCCTCCGGACCAAAGAGGAAAAGAACCATCCGGACTGTTTTAGGCGCAAAGTTCAAAAGCCAGCATCTGTGATGGTATGGGGGTGTATTGGTGCCCAAGGCATGGGCAACTTTCACATATTTGAAGGCACCATTAATGCTGAAAGGTACATACAGGTTTTGGAGCAACATATGTTGCCATCCAAGCAACATCTTTTTCATGGACGCCCCTGCTTATTTCAGCAAGACAATGCCAAGCCACATTCTGCACGTGTTACAACAGCATGGCTCCGTAGTAAAAGAGTGCGGGTACTAGACTGGCCTGCCTGTAGTCCAGACCTGTCTCCCATTGAGAATGTGTGGCGCATTATGAAGCGTAAAATACGACAACGGAGACCCCAAACTATTGAACAACTTAAGCTATACATCAAGCAAGAATGGGAAAGAGTTCCACCTGAAAAGCTTCAAAAATTGGTCTCCTCGGTTCCCAAACGTTTACTGAGTGTCGTTAAAAGGAAAGGCGATGTAACAGTGGTAAAAAGGCCCCTGTGCCAACTTTTTTGCAATGTGTTGCTGCCTTTAAATTCTAAGTTAATGATTATTTGCAAAAAAAAAAAGTTTCTCAGTTTGAACATTAAAAATCTTCTCTTTGCAGTGTATTCAATTGAATATAAGTTGAAAAGGATTTGCAAATCATTGTATTCCGTTTTTATCTACGATTTACACAACGTGCCAACTTCACTGGTTTTGGGTTTTGTAGTATAATATGCAGGAATCTGCTTTGTGAGGACCATCACTACATATTAAATATTTCTATTGTATTTGGCTTCAAGAAATTGTACCAGCTGCCAGGCTGTCACTACACATAGTACACCTCACATAGAATATTTCTCTTGTATTTCGCTTCAAGAGAAACCATGCAGCTGCTGGGCTGTCGCGACACATGGTACACTTCACATAGACTGTTTCTCTTGTGTTGGGCTTCAAGAGAAATTGTGCCAGCCGCTGGGTTGTCACTACACGTGGTACACTTCACATAGAATATTTATCTTGTATTTGGCTTCAAAAGAAATCATGCAGCCGCTGGGCTGTCACGACACATGGTACACTTCACAAAGAATATTTCTCTTGTATTTGGCTTCAAAAGAAGTCATGCAGCCACTGGATTGTCACTACATATAGCCTCATAGAAGATATTTCTCTAGTCTTTGGCTTCAAGACACGTTGTGCCAGTCGCCAGGCTGTCACAACACATGGTACACTTCACATAGACTATTTTTCTTGTATTGGGCTTCAAGAGAAATCGTGCCAGCTGCTGGGCAGCCACTAAACCAATGAAAGCTTCATATTTCATACCGATGGCTTATGCAGGCATGGTTCTGTTTTGGGGAGTTAAACGATCAGCACTATGACAGACCGCAGTTCTAGCCATAATAGTGACCTGGATCAACTTTTCATTTTCCTTCATCAACAAGGATGTATAGTAGATGAGAACCTGTCCAACAAATACATGGTGTCAATTAGAGATGCACCGATCCAGCTTTTTCCCCATCCAATCCCATACCGATACCTGGGCTGAGCATATCAGTCGATATCCAATACCGATCCGATACTACTGTTGAATGAATAAACCGTATACCTTGCCATGTGAGCGAGGGCATCAGACTTGACATAAACATTTAGCCATTTAGCCAAATTAACACATATAAATGTACTTAATATTATTTAATAACAAATAACAAAGTTTACATTAGCAGCAAAAAGAAATAAATAACACTTCCATGTAAAGTGCACTGCAAACAAATATTTAAAAATGTAATATAAAATATAGCAGCTGCCTGAAACCCAAGAAACAATGGCTTAATTAACTTGTTCTAAAATACAAAATAAACAGAAGTAACATGTAAACATTTTGTGCAAACAAATTCAAAATCTAATCTAATATAAAATATAGCTCCAAACAAGTGGCTTAAATAACTTGTTCAAAAACACAAAATAAACAGAAGCAACACTTCCATGTAAACATTTAGTGCAAACAGATACTCAACATCTAATCTAATATGAAATATAGTAGCTGAACCCAACAAACAAGTGATTTAATTAACTTGTTCAAAATTACAAAATAAACAGAAGTAGCCTAACACTTCCAAAACATTTAGAAAATCAAAACAGGTAACTAACTTAAATAAAATGTAAGCATTTTTTGCTCACCTGACCTGCTTCGTCATCGACGACAGAGAGGGGCTGCGAATCCAAAACAACAAACTCCATAACCTTCTCTGTTATGTTAGTTGCTTTTCACGCTGCCGGTGTTCCGTGCCGAAAAACCTTGTGCTGGAAAACCTCAAGGTATATCAGCACGCACAATTTCCCAAGCCCAAAAGCTTCGCATGCCAAAAGTCTCGTTTGCCCAGGTGTTCAGTGTCGAAAAACCTCATGCTGGAAAACCTCGAGGTATATCAGCACGCACAGTGTCCCGTGCCCAAAAGCTTCGCGTGCCAAAAGCCTTGTTTGCCCAGACGTCTCACAATGGGACGAGGCTTTTCGGCACTGAACACCGGCTTAGCTCTGAGCTCCGCGTGATTTTTAGCATGGTGCTTTTGGAGGTGCTTATTTAAATTTGTGGTATTGAATTTACCAACTTTATCACCACCCCTCGCAACTGTCTCGTTGCAGATATTGCATGTTGCAGTCGGACTTGTTGGCGTATCAACTTTGAAATGTTTCCAAATAGCAGACTTGGCTCGCTGCGGTGCTTGCTCCATGTTGCTCTGTGTTTGCTCATCACTAGCTGCTGTGTGTGCTCTGCGTGATGACGTAACCGGCGTTGCAAACAAAGAATTGAAGTGACTAGATGGCTATAACTGTATTGCTGGGTATGATATTAGTAAAAAAGAAATGACTGGATCGGAATGCTAGATCGGCCTCATTCACCCGATATCCGATCCAGCTAATTAGTCAATATTGGAGGCGATATCAGATCCGCATATCGGATCGGTGCATCTCTAGTGTTAATACAGAGGACCTTACATGAGTGGGCGTGTCATATGAAAGTTAGGAGAGGAGTTGAGTAACTTTTGCATTTTAAGCTTGCAGCAAACCCAAAATTTACTCAACGAGTTCCAAAACCTTCTCTCACTACATCAATCTGCTCAGTCTATCTCCGAGTCATAGATATTCATGGCTGAATGAGCAACAGTTTGTAAGTTCAGTCAACTAAGTGGCTAGCTATGTTAGCTTGCTATCCTAAAAACTAATGTTACATTATGGCTTTGAAAAAATTATTGCATCCACGCTACCTAGTGAAGTAATAGGAACGTAGTTATGTAAGTGGCGCTTAACTAGTTTGCAACAACACTGAGCCATAGCGATTTAACCAACGTTGTACTCCCCAGATAGCGAAAACTTGTCGGCCCAGATGTGGGCAGATTATGGATTCTGACTCCTTTTTAATTGGCTCAAATCCACATGGCTGTAATCTGCGCAGAATAAGATTGAATGACTTCACGATTCTTGATCAAGTACCTTTCTGCTGTCACCAACGTCAATTCGCCATTAACCTCCCAGATCTGGCCCGATAACAGAAAAACTAATCTGGCCTGATACACACTTGCCGCATCATGTCAGCATCAGTGTCAGCACTCAGGGGAACTCACCTGACACTGCCTGCACATTTCCTGCCACGTGTGGCCCAGTTTCAAGTAAAACCAGTTTTATTTGGGCTGCCAGATCTTTACCTCCTCTTCATTAAATAATTCATTACAAATAATATTTGAATAATGACATTTGTTCAGGCCACTCAGCCCCACTAGGCTCACCAGTTTCTTTTTACTATTGTAAATATATCACTTCAGATACTCAATGACTCAGTGGTATCTAGCTTTAAGTCAAGCCTGCTCTTGAAAATTCCCAAGGTTTCTGCCTCAACCATATGGTCAGGCAAGCTATTCCACATCGAAATTACTCTTTGAGTGAAAAAATATTTCCAAATATCAGCGTTTAATTTCCCCTTGGTAAACTTCCATTTGTGACCCCGAGTTCTACTAACAAAACTTGACTGAAGGAATCCTACATAATTCACTTTGTGAATCCCTTTAACATATTTAAAGACCTCAATCAAATCGCCTCCAAGTCTCCTTTTCCTAAGAATTAAGAGATTAAGGGCCTGAATTACTAAGGCTTTTAGCACATGCAAAATCTTTTTGCCCATGCAAAGCCAATAACATGGCCCATGATTGGCCAGGGTATTTGCCTTGCATCAATCAGTGGTAAGGTTTCTGTTTCTGCACCAGCAAAAATATTTTGCATGCGCAAAAGGTCTTGGTAAATCACGCCCTCAGGATTTTCTGTGATGGCTGATGTGTTGAGAAGCAAAACGCAGTGGCCGGAATAAAAGGAAGTCACGTAGATTGAGAGAGAGACAAACAAATTAAATAAGAGAGAGAGACTCGTGCTTCCAATGAACCCAGATCTCGTCCGACTGCAAGGAAGCAAAGTGAGCACGACAGAACGAATTGAAAGGGAAAAAATCTCGGAAACCGAGATAAAAGGAAATAGCACCAGATGGTGCCCAGAAAGAAGAAAAACAGAAAGATTCCCTTCCTATCTATGACTTTTCCTCCTTTGCAGCTAATGCCTCAACAACTGTCTTACTAGAGACCTTACCGGCTAAAGTGTAAACATAACACTGACACTCTAGCAAGAGCAGTGAGGCAGAACTAGGGCTTAAAGCTGCAGTCCGTAACTTTGAGGAGAGAGGGGACTGCGCACAAAAATTTGAAAAAAAGCAACTTTCAGATCCCTCCCCCTCCCTCTCCACTGCACTCCTCTGACCCTGCCGTAGAAAGCTACCGTGCACGCGAAGGCGCGCGAACTGTTATCCATGCAACTGCGGAGAGATTTTGCACGTTCACATTAACAAAGCGGCCAAGTTACCGAGGCGAGACGTTACTGTTGTGAACAGTCAACACTGCTGGCCAACACACGGCGCGTTGTTAGACCTGAAAATTCCGGGGCTAATATCACTCCTTTTATTGAAAACAAGTGTTTGCCACCAACATGGCAATATCCCCCGCCGCCGCAATTTTGTCTGTACAGAAGGAGCCCGATGCTATATCCCCCGCTTCGCGCTAATCGCGCGGCAAGGGATGATAATTAGTCCTGGCAGATTCTAGATGGTTTTCCTTCATTCACACGTTTTCCAATTCAAGAATAATCAGGTGGCAGTTGAAGACACGGCTTCTCTCCCCCATGCGATCTAAAAGCGACAAAATATTGGGCTATATTCAGTACCGAAAAATTATTAGATTATAATTAGGTCTATGCACCATCACTCGGCGATGGCATTTCATAACTCTTCAGCGAATGAAGGTAATTTCGGCGACAAGTACATACTCCTGTTTTTGCAGCACGGTCGCTCAACTGGTAGTTAAAAAAAAAAAATAGACACCTGTCCGATTGGAAAATGTAAACGGACGAAACCACTTACTAGTCTGAAATGCCGTCGCCCAGTGCAGGTGCATAGAACTAATTATAATTAAATTATTTTTCTGTCCCGAATGCAGCGCATTATTTTGTCGCTTTTACATTGCTTGGGGGAGAGAAGCCGTCTCTTCGATTGCCACTTAATTATTCGTGAATTAAAAAACTTGTTAATAACGGAAACCCACCTAGAATTAGCCAGGATTAATTATTTTCAAAAAAAGGAGGAATATTAGCCCCGGATTTTTCAGGTCCAACGACACGCCTGCCAACAAAGGAGCAGAAATAAATCATGTCGACATGAAAAGTAATCTACAGCAGTATGTATTCATTTAAAACCCAGCACACACTTATTTCGGGAAATTATCCGTTTTTTGAGTACAGAAACTGTCGTGAATCCAGCTGAATGGCCAGTAAATCATGTATGTCAGCATTTAGCTGTGAGAGAACAGAAACGTTGCACATATTTATAAGGACAACAACACAACAGATAAGACTGCCAGGTCACTTCATAAAGAGATTTTCTGCTGCTTTCTAAAGAAACAACGCCAGTAACGTTTGCCCAAGCATCTGAAACAGGCTAACGTTAGTTCGACTGCAACATCACAGTAACATCACATGCACTGCGGAGTACTGTAACAATTACAAGACTGGCTATTCGAACAGCGACTGTGCTTGCAAGCGACGTTCACTCGCTTATTTGCAGAGCGAAAATGAATTGATGCTGGTTGGGCTGGGGTTAGTTTGATGATCATGTCAGCGACGCCAACTCGCTTATTTGCAAAGCAAAAATGAACCAACAAATAGGCTATAGCAGGGGTTTACCTGTCAAGGAGAAAAGTTGCAAACTCCGCGTCAGTTTTTAATCCTTCCAGATCACGGAGTTCCTTCCACTTCTAAAAATCCACTCCGATGTTCACTCTGGTTTTATCCTGGGTTTTGTTAAATTCTTTCTTTTGCACTTTTTTTTCTTCTGGCTTCCTTTTTTACTAGTCTTAGCCATGTGTGCCGTTTCTGGTAACTGAGGTATCGGCATTTTTTTCCTCGCTGATGGCTCTAAGCTCCTGAACCCGCTCTCGGAGATTTGAACTTGACTGAGCACTGGCGTGAACTGAGGAGGAAGGGGGAGGGGGCTGTCTGCAGCGCGTGCATGTGCACTGTTTGACGGCTGTCAGACACCATCCTGGCTCTAATTGGTTCTTTTAGTCAGTCCGAACGAATATTTTAAATTGCAGTAGGAGCATTAGGTGGGTTCAAATTAGCCTTTTTTTTTTAATTACAGAGTACTAGTTTTATGTAATACTGTCTGTACACAGTGACAATTTTAGCAAAAATGACAAAAAGTTATTTTTCTAAAACTTACATACTGCAGCTTTAAATAGAATCCGGGCAATGCCCCCAATTAATGTCAGCTGGCCCAAGAATCCAACAGTGGGCAAACCGATATCGTCCCGGACGAGAGCAACCAAGAAAGCTCTCAAAGCCTCTAAAAACCATGACATCTTCAGCCTCTTCTCATGGCTTTCATCTTTTATTCCCAGAATTAGCTTAGTGGCTCTTCTCTGAAATTTTTCTAGGGCCTCTATATCTTTCTTAAAGTATCGTCCCCAGAACTTTACACAATACTCCAAATGTGGTCTGACCAATGTGTTGTACAAGAGAAGTATGACCTCCTTGTATTTATACTCAATATGATTGGCTAAATATCCCAGCATCCTGTTGGCCTTTTTAACTGATATGACACAATGGTGAGAACCTGAAAGGGTTTGGTCAACAATCACTCCTAGATATTTTTCATGCGGAGCACATTCCAGTTTTAAACCTCCTATGAAGTAATCCTGTCTAATGTTTTTATTACCTACATGTACAACTTTACATTTTGCTACATTAAATTTCATTAGCCACATTTCTGCCCAATTCTGGATTCTATCCAAATCATCCTGAATCACTTCAGGGGCATCTAAAGTATTTGCCAAAACTCCCAATTTAGTATCATCCGCAAATTAAAGTAATTTGCTCTCAATATTCCTATCATGGTCATGAATGTAGATGAGGAAATGCAGGGGTCACAACACTGATCCCTGAGGGACGCCACTCCCCACCATACCTAGCTCAGATGCGATTCCGCTGACTACCAATCTTTGTGTTCTGTCCTGTAAGCAGTTTTGAATTCACTCCAGAATATCTCCTGTAACTCCAATGGAGCTCATTTTGAAAATGTATCGCTTATGCGATACTGTATCAAATCTCTCTGAAAATTCAAGTATATGATATCATTGCCCTGATCTGACCATAAGTCTTGGTGACCTCTACAAAGAATTCCAAAAAAGTTTGTCAGGCATGACCTTCCCTTACGGAAACCATGTTGGCTAGCCCTCAAGATAGTAATATGTTATTATTATTATTATTATTATTATGTTATTATAAAGTAATTCCAGCCTGTTTTTAATGTTAGACTCCAGTATTTTGCATGCAATGCAAGTTAAACTGACAGACCTGTAATTTTTTGGATCAGCAATGGGACTTTATTGAATATATGTAAAAAAAAAAAAAGTGAACATTAAGAGGGCTGTTGAAGGTTTTATTGTTGCCAGGGGGACCAATTTAGACTGCCTGGGTTTTACAATGCAAAGTCATCGTTTTCAATATTTTATTAATTTTTCCTCAGCAAAGAGAATTCTGGGCAACTAAAAAAGTTAGTGAGCCTAGACCCTTAATGCTTTAGCAGGGTGCTGCCATGATGTGGGGGCAATGTTAGATTTTGTCTTGGAATATGGAAAGTGAGAACCTAGTACAGTCTATGGTCAATAAACTCACGGCTATGCCACTATTAACAGGATTGTTATTTACTGATATGAATGCAATGAAGTGTTGTTCCAGACATACTGGGGATACACCAACAATCATAGGTGACTGACTTTTCTCATATTAACCAGCTATAAATTCACCCATGGTTTTCATTAACACTGAAAAACACATGTTGGAGACATGGTTACCTTGGTGAAACACAGCCCAGCGCAGGAGGTGGTGTTGAAGCTGACGTTGCTCCCACATTCTTTATTCTCCAGGGACATGGTGATGTTGGCCAGACCACAAGTGGCGCAGGTTCTTGCCAGGGTGGGAACCAATGTCAAGCACAACATTCTGATGACCAGATTCATGGCAACTGTTCATCTACATAAAATAAAAACAAATATGCCGCTTTGTGCCACAGGTTTTTTAATTGACTTTTGTCAGCAAATTTTCCTTCTTTGTATTTTTTTTTCAGGAAGTGACTTGCATTTTAAGTTTCTTAGCATTCACAAATCTATTTTCAAGTTAAGTCATAACAGTTACTAGACTCTCTGTTCCAAAATAAATGGTGCAGTTTGGTGTAAGCACAATGCAGTGACCATACACTTGTCATTCTATATTCATATTACAGAAGGAAACAAAGAAAACAGATAAGCAAAACTGAAGACAGTAAAAAGGACAAATGTGATGATTGGATATAAAGAAGTCAGAGATGCTCACCTATCAGATTTTAAGCAGGGTGCCAAAAACGCCATACAGCCAGGTTTTTATACTGTCTTGTTGCTAAGATTGTGGAGGAGGGCCAAATGGTGGGATTTCTATGAGCCAATAGGTCTATATATCATTGTGTGTGTGTGTGTGAGAGAGAGAGAGAGAGAGAGAGCGGATCTGTGAGTGTGTGCGTGTGTTGGGGGGAGGGTTAAAAATATTTCGCTAGGTTGTTATGTCTAGTCTTTATGTAACAGAATATTGTCGTTTTTCCCTTCTGCGTGGTACAAAGTTAAATTCCAAGGTTAGCACTCCACAGAGCAGTGACACAACTGAGGAAAACCCCTGAAATGGAATTATATTGAATCAGTTGGAATCACTTACCAAAGACAAAAATGAAGATGGGCCATAAGGGTGCAACATGCCTGTAGAAAGTTCTGCTCATTTCCCTGATGAATATGGAATGTGATCAAGTTGCAGAAAAATGGAGACACGACAATGATATTGTAACTTTCATGTATGCCATTTTTCATTTTAACCCCTTATAGGTCAGTCCTTTTTTTGAGCAAATTTCCTCCCAAATTAAAGTGCTTACTGTCTTAGAATCACTACAGGCATAATCATCAACTTGTTTGAAAGATGACACTTACTAGATTGCTCTGAAACTATCAGAATTGCTGAGAACATTACACAATTTGAGTAACAACACTGGAAATATAAATTTTTGTCTGACAGAAAAAAATTCAATGTTTTCTTCTGCCCCAAAGACACCGTGACCAAGCCTCATCAGCCAAGAAAGTAATTCACCACAGCTAGATGCCTAAGCAACAGCACAATAGCAGGTTCAAATATTGTGATTCTGAAATCAAAGCTGAATATTTTTTACAGATTTTTTTCTTGGTTCAGTCAGGACGCTTATGTTAGATTTTATTATTTATTGCAGTATGACCAGTGTTATGGTTGTTATTACATCACAACACAACAGCAACAGCAAGGGATGACAGACACAGTTTTTAAAACTCAAACACATTTAATTAACAAAGACTAAACTACTATTTACAACTTAGACCAAGATTGAATATATATAAAAAAAAAAGAAATATTTACAGTCCCTTGTTTTGGTGGGGTGGCTTGGTGATGTCCTGGGTGAGGAAAATGCTGTAATAAAGGCAAAAATCCACAAAAGAAACTTCACAGGTCCTGAACAGAAATGACAGGTCTGGTCACATGTATCCTTCTTCTTGCAATTTCTCCTACTACTTTACTGTCTCAATTCTTTTCCTTATATACTCTTTTGCAGACCCCACCCACATTTAGACCTCTTTTTTTTACTTTTCGGGGACTTGCCCCAGACATGTCCAGGACATGTCTAAACATAGCTCCAGTCTGAGCTGAATAAAAAAAAGGTAAATACTGCCATCCAGTGGCCTATATTCACATTACACCTCCATTCCAAAAGGGAAAAATTTTGACTCATAAAGGCAAAATTTTTCTTTTCAATACAAAATGGTTAAGTGAACACTTGTCTATATATACATATCATACAATATTCAAATAAACACATGATATATATACTCAGAAACAAAAGTTTCTGTGACACCATTTATGTGTATGTTATAAATGACACGCAAAGATCTCAATGCAATCAATATGTTTATTTAACAGGAGAAACACTGACTTTTCAGTGCCAACGTCACTCAAAACGAAAAATGTCATTTTCATGCGTCATGAAGCACTTGTCTGACGTCTAACCAATTGTGACCTTCACACTTCAATACCGGGTGTGACTTCCTCGTGCCATGATGCAAGCAACGCATCTCCGGCGCATGGACCGAATCAGATGTGCCAGAAATTGCTGTGGGATGTCATTCCAAATCTGACGTAGACGTTGTCGCAATTCCTGGAGTGTAGCTGGCGGGTTATCCAACCGCCGCAAACGTCGATCCATCTCGTCCCAAAGATGCTCGATTGGGGACATGTCTGGGGATCTGGCTGGCCATGGCAGGACATTGACATGTTGTTGCATCAGATACTGCTGTACAATCCTTGCAACGTGTGGTCTGGCGTTATCATGTTTCAGCGTTATTCCGGGACCATGTTGCATCAAAAACCACCACCAATGGCCGTAGCACTTCATCGCGATATCTTTGACCTGTCAGATTTCCATCAATAACAAGCAAATCTGTTCTGTTTCTAGCCGTGATCCCTCCCCAAATCATGACACTACCACCTCCAAAACGATCAAATTCCTGAACACAGTTGTTGGCATAACGTTCTCCACGTCGACGGTATACACGTAAACGACCATCACATCGGTTAAGCATGAATTTTGATTCATCAGTGAAGAGTACAAGATCCCACTGACATTGGATCCACCGTCGATGTTGTTGTGCCCACTGTAGACGCAGTCGTCGGTGTTGTACTGTGAGTATTGGACGTCTTGCTGGCCGACGTGGGACAATGCCAAAATGACGGAGACGGCGACGGATTGTCTGTGCAGACAGTCGCCTCAAACCAGGTATCGTTCTTGCAGTTATGGTTGCAGGTTGGAATCGATTTCGAAGATGGGTTGTTCGAATCCAGTTGTCCTGTCTGGGAGTGGTTACTCGTGGACGGCCGCTGCGAGGACGGTCTCTGACATGTCTTGTCTGCTGATGACGCTGCCATAAGTTCCAAATGGTGTTTCGGTGGACATTCAGGCGATGAGCAACTTCCCTCTGCGAGGTTCCGGATTCAATCATCCCAATGGCCCTCCACCGATCATTTTCAGACAGTCTTGGCATTTAGAGGGTAGAGTTCCTGATCCGAAATGGCTGTTTTCGATAAGTGATGCTTCCGTCGTTCATCAGGCACAATGTGAACATTCCAAAAATTCTCCTCTTTTATTGCCATCCACAAGCATGATTTACGCACATTTTCACGTGCAAAGTCATTTTCTCGCATTTTCATGATTTCCATTTCAATGTTGTGTTTACGTGTACTGTTTCAGTCTGATATCACCATGTATGACAATTTCATGATTGCGTTATGAAAAATAATTAACAATATTGGTGTCACAGAAACTTTTGTTGCTGAGTATATATACATATTCAAACACGGGATAAGCAATCAGCAATTACATTGTCTGTACCCTTCACATGCTTAATTTCCAAGTCAAACTCCTGTAAAATCAAACTCCAATTCAACAATCTCCGATTCTTGTTTTTCATCTTACTCAAACACATTAACGGATTGTGGTCAGTGTACAAAATCATTGGCTTTTCCCCTGTACAAACATAAACTTCAAAGTGTTGTAAAGAAAGGACGAGAGCCAACAGTTCCTTCTCTATTGTGGAATAGTTTGTTTGGTGGCGATTGAACTTCCTGGAGAAGTATGCCACGGGATGCTCAATGTCATCAGAGTCACTTCTCTGTAGGAGCACAGATCCACAAGCTTGGTCGCTAGCATCGACCGCGATGGAGAACGGTTTGTTGAAGTCAGGAGATTTGAGCACGGGGAAGTGACACAGCAGAGACTTCAGGCAATCGAAGGCTCTCTGGCATGCATCATCCCAAGTGAACTTTACGCCTTTCTTCAGTTGGTTAGTTAGACTGAGAGCAATTTCAGCTAAGTTCTTGCAGAACTTGCGGTAGTACCCGATCATTCCAAGGAAGCAACGCAAAGCTTTTTTGTTGTCAGGAACTGGAAAGTCCATGATGGCTTGGACTTTAGCATTTATGGGTGCCACCTTACCCTGGCCTATGACGTAACCAAGATAGGTGACAGTAGCACAACCAAAGTCACTCTTGCTCAGGTTAACAGTCAGGTTAGCCTGGGTCAGGCGCTGGAACAACGTCTCATCTTTTAGATGTTCTTCCCAGGAGTCACTCCATGTGATCAGGTCATCGATGTACGCACCGGTGTGTGTCAATCCGGCGATTGTAGACTGTATCATCCTTTGGAACGTGGCTGGGGCATTTTTCATGCCAAAGGGTAGGACTTCATACTGGTACAATCCAGATGGCGTGGCAAAAGCAGAGATGCTCTTGGCCCTCTCAGTTAAAGGCACACACCAATAACCCTTCAATAAATCAATCTTGGTCAGAAACTTTGCTTGCCCTACACTATCAATACAATCATCAATCCTAGGTATTGGAAACACATCAGTTCTAGTTACAGCATTGACTTTGCGATAATCTGTACAGAATCTAGTACTTCCATCAGGTTTTGGAACTAGCACACAGGGTGAACTCCAATCTGAGTTGGAGGGTCTGATAATATCATGTTTTAACAGGTACTCAACCTCTTTCTCAGCAATCTTTTGCTTTTCAGGATTCATCCGGTACGGATGCTGTTTTATTGGTTTGGCATCACCAACATCTACATCATGAGAGGCTATAGAAACTCTTTTTGGAACATCAGGAAACAGATCCTCATATTTCTTGATCAACCTCTTAAACTGATCTCTCTGTGAGGGTTCTAAGTGCTGGAGTTTTACATCAAGATTTTGCAACACTTCAGAATTTGACAATTTACATGAAAGAACTTCAGCTTTAATTCTAGGTTCATCATCTTGAAACTCCCCCTCATCTTCACACATCTCGGCCATAGGAGAATCTGAAGTGACAGCTGCAACCCCAGCATTTCTGTCATGATAAGGCTTCAGCATGTTAATGTGACACAATTGTTTTGGTTTTCTCCTATCTGGAGTCTTCACAATGTAATTGAGATCATTGAGTTTTGTCAGAATTTCATAAGGACCATGAAATCTAGCCTGCAATGGATTGGACTGCAAGGGAAACAACACAAGGACCTTGTCTCCTGGTTTAAACTCACGGCTTCTAGCCTTATGATCATACCAAGTTTTCATTTTTCCCTGACTTGATTTCAAGTTCTCTTTGGCTAGGTCACAAGCTGCACGCAATCTTTCCTTGAACTTGCTAACATAGTCTAACAGACTGATGTGCGGCTCTTCCTCTTGCCATTGTTCACTCAATAATAGCAAAGGTCCTCTCACTTCATGACCAAACACTAGCTCAAATGGACTGAATCCAGTAGACTCCTGCACTGCTTCTCTAGCTGCAAACAACAGCAAATGAATACCTTCATCCCAGTCTTTCTCATGGTCATAACAATAAGTCCTCATCATTGTCTTGAGAGTGGAATGAAATCGTTCTAAGGCACCCTGACTTTCTGGATGATAGGCACTAGAAAGAATCTGCTGTGCACCTAGTTCATACACAACCTGCTGAAACAAACCAGAAGTGAAATTGCTACCTTGGTCTGACTGAATTTCCCTGGGAAGGCCAAACAACGTGAAGAACTTTATCAAAGCCTTTGAGATTGCAGTTGCCTTGATGTTACGTAGAGGTATGGCTTCGGGGAATCTGGTAGATGCACACATGATTGTCAACAAGTACTGATTTCCAGATCTAGTCTTGGGTAATGAACCAACACAATCAACAATGACCTTAGAGAATGGCTCCCCAAATGCTGGGATAGGCTGCAATGGAGCTACAGGTGGGTCTAACTGGTGTTTTCCAACTACCTGACAAGTGTGACAGGTTTTGCAAAAGTTGGAAACGTCTTTCCGAAGCCCAGGCCAAAAGAAGTGTTTCATGATCTTATCAACAGTCTTGTTAACACCAAGATGACCTCCTAAAGGTAAACTATGAGCCATTGTTAAGATCTCATTCCTGTAGACCTTCGGAACAACAATTTGCCTGACCACTGCCCAATCTGCATTGGCAAGGATATCAGGAGGGCGCCACTTCCGCATCAACACACCATCCTTGAGATAATACCCAACTGGAACTGCGTCTATTTCTTTATCAGGAAGGGCTCTCCTCTTTAGTACACAAATTTCAGGAACATTAGTTTGCTCCTCAATCAACCGCTTTCTGGACAGAGACAAGTCTCCAGACACATCAGAATCACCAAACCCATCTGGCTGGCTGAACAATGAACTGATAAAAGTGTCTGATAAGTTCTCAAACGGAGAAACCATAGTAGGCCAATCAGAGTCATGAGGCGAACCACCTGAGTCCTGACTATTCAATGTGCTGGACGGCACCACAACATCTTCTTCTTTAACCTTCTTGGCCATAGCACGAGTCACTGCGCAAGAAGGATACAGAGATGGGTCCTCATCCCCATCTTCAGTGCTCGGCTGTGAAGTAAGATGTACAGGGGGAACTACTTTGCCCCCAGCCAGGTCATTGCCTAGCAACAGAGAAACACCCTTTATAGGTAGACTTGACATAAGTCCCACCTTTACCTGTCCTGTAACTAAATCTGACTTCAAGAATATAGAGCGCAGGGGTACAGATACAGTCCTCCCTTCAATACCTTGTACAAGTATGAAATCCCCTGAAGCGGTCTCATCACGTAACTCCAAAGAGTCCATCAACAAAAGTGACTGAGAAGCTCCGGTATCCCTTAGGATATATATGGGGACAGGAGTAGTATGCTCATTCAGAGCCACAAATCCCCCTGACACAAATGGAAGAAATTCCTCCCTCACGAAGTCAGCTGTATCAGGCTTTTTAGCCCCACAAGAAGCAGGTAATTTAGCAGATCGGTTATCTACTACAGGGGTTTCTAACCTTGTTTTCACAAAGGCATTTGGTTTGGTATCCTTTTCTTTTTCTTTCTTAGCTTTAAGGAACCAACAGTTAGTTGTAACATGACCAGATTTCTTGCAATAACTGCAAACTAGACCACTTTTGTCACTGTCAGCTTTCACACTTTGATCAGACCTGTTACTGGATTTCTGAGCACCATCACCAGATTTGTCTTTGTCTTTGGGTGAGGAATCTTTGGTATCACCGTAACCCTTTTTCAGAAATTGGGACCATCTATTGTTACTGTTAGACTGAAATTTGGACTTATGTGTGAGATCATATTCATCTGCATATTTGGCAGCTGATTGCAAATTCAGTGCTTGCTTCTCATTAAGGTAGGTCTTAACATCATCTTTAACACAGTTCTTGAATTCTTCAACTAACACCATCTCTTTTAGTGAGTTGAAATCATCCTTGACCTCTATAGAAGTACACCAGCGCTCAAAGCAAACCTTCTTCTCATTAGCAAATTCCACATAAGTCTGATTTTCAGATTTCTTCAGACCTCTGAATTTCTGTCGGTAAGCCTCTGGAACCAACTCATAAGCTCTCAAAATAACCTTTTTCGACAACCTCATAATCAGAGGAATCATCTGCAGACAAAGCTGAATAGGCTTGTTGAGCTTTACCCTTGAGGACAGTTTGCAACATCAGAGGCCAGTGTTCCTTTGGCCACTGGCAACTCTTTGCTACCTTTTCAAAACACTGGAAATAGTTGTCTACGTCCTTTTCAGAAAATGGAGGCACCAGTTTTACCTCCTGACTGGCACAAAATTTATTTTTAGTTTCAATTTTAATTTTTAGTTTCTCCATTTGGAGTCTTTCTTCTCTATCCAACTTCTCTAATTCAAAATCTCTCTGTCTCTGTCTCTCTCTTTCTGCTCTTTCCTCTTTCTCTCTCTCAAATTCTCTTTGTTTTTCTCTTTCCTCCCTTTCTTTTTCTCTTTCCTCCCTTTCTTTCTCTTTTTCCTCCTTTTCTTTCTTCTCTTCTCTTGCTAATTTTTCCAACTCAAACTGCCTTTGTTTTTCTTTTTCTTCCATTTCAATCTCTAGCATTTTTAATTTAAGTTCCATTTCTATATTTGGATTTTCCACTGGAAACTGTTCCAGATCTCCTGGTGCAAACACATTCTCATCAATGTAATATTCAACTATCTCTCTAGCCAGTCTTGCTTTTCGCATGGCTGGTTTTACCTCTGTCAGCTCCAAATGTCTGCATATTTCCAACAGTTCTGTCTTTTTAAAAGACTTCAAAACCCCTACGGTTGGTGATGCCAAGAAATCATCCATTGCTGTTGTCAATATATATGTATTCAATTAAAAAAATCAATTTTACAATTTGAAATGTTAGATTTTCAATAAACTACTCACACAATGGTCTATACCGGACGAGCCCCCAATTTGTTATGGCCCCAATTTGTTATTACATTACAACACAACAGCAACAGCAAGGGATGACAGACACAGTTTTTAAAACTCAAACACATTTAATTAACAAAGACTAAACTACTATTTACAACTTAGACCAAGATTGAATATATATAAAAAAAAGAAATATTTACAGTCCCTTGTTTTGGTGGGGTGGCTTGGTGATGTCCTGGGTGAGGAAAATGCTGTAATAAAGGCAAAAATCCACAAAAGAAACTTCACAGGTCCTGAACAGAAATGACAGGTCTGGTCACATGTATCCTTCTTCTTGCAATTTCTCCTACTACTTTACTGTCTCAATTCTTTTCCTTATATACTCTTTTGCAGACCCCACCCACATTTAGACCTCTTTTTTTTACTTTTCTGGGACTTGCCCCAGACATGTCCAGGACATCTCTAAACATAGCTCCAGTCTGAGCTGAATAAAAAAAGGTAAATACTGCCATCCAGTGGCCTATATTCACATTACACCAGCATTTGAGTTTGGCGGTGACTCTGCTCGAGTGATGCTCTTGAACAATCTGACTAAGCATGACAATGTCAGTCCCTCAGATCACAACCCCACAGCTGACCCTGAGATTCTTTTGAATCTTGTAAACATGTAAGATATTGAACATGATATGAACAGTGCTGCTCGTGACGAACAATGATAAATAATAAAAAATATAAACGCAACACTTGTTTTTGCTCCCATTTGCCATGAGATGGACTCAAAGATCTAAAATTAATTCCAGATACACAATATTACCATTTCTCTCAAACATTGATCACAAATCTGTCTAAATGTGTGATAGTGAGCACTTTTGCTTTGCTGAGACAATCCATCCCACCTCACAGGTGTGCCACATCAAGATGCTCATCAGACACCATGATTAGTGCAGAGGTGTACCTTAGACTGTCCACAATAAAAGGCCACCCTGAAATGTGCAGTTTTTGCTTAATTGGGGGTCTGGGGACTCAGAACCAGTCAGTATCTGGTGTGACCACCATTTGCCTCATGCAGTACAACACATCTTCTTCGCATAGAGTTTATCAGATTGTCAATTGTGGCCTGTGGAATGTTGGTCCACTCCTCTTCAATGGCTGTGCGAAGTTGCTGGATATTAGTGGGAACTGGTACGCGCTGTCGTATACGCCGGTCAAGCACATCCCAAACATGCTCAATGGGTGACATGTCCGGCGAGTATGCTGGCCATGCAAGAACTGGGACATTTTCAGCTTCCAAGAATTGTGTACAGATCCTTGCAACATGGGGCCGTGCATTATCTTGCTGAAACATGAGGTGATGTTCATGGATGTATGGCACAACAATGGGCCTCAGGATCTCATCACGATATCTCTGTGCATTCAAAATGCCATCAATAAAATGCACCTGTGTTCTTCGTCCATAACAGATGCCTGCCCATACCATAACCCCACCACCACCATGGGCCACTCGATCCACAACATTGATATCAGCAAAGCGCTCACCCACACGACGCCACACACGCTGTCTGCCATCTGCCCTGAACAATGTAAACCGAGGTTCATCCGTGAAGAGAACACCTCTCCAACGTGCCAGACGCCATCGAATGTGAGCATTTGCCCACTCAAGTCTGTTACGGCGACGATCTGGAGTCAGGTTAAGACCCCGATGAGGACGACGAGCATGCAGTTGAGCTTCCCTGAGGCGGATTCTGACAGTTTGTGCAGAAATTCTTAGGTTATGCAAACCAATTGTTTCAGCAGCTGTCTGAGTAGCTGGTCTCAGACGATCTTGGAGGTGAACCTGCTGGATGTGGAGGTCCTGGGATGGTGTGGTTACACGTGGTCTGCGGTTGTGAGGCCGGTTGGATGTACTGCCATATTCTCTGAAACGCCTTTGGAGGCGGCTTATGGTGGAGAAATGAACATTCAATGCCAGAGCAACAGATCTGGTTGACATTCCTGCTGTCAGCATGCCAATTGCACGCTCCCTCAATGCTTGCGCCATCTGTGGCATTTTGCTGTGAGACAAAACTGCACATTTCAGAGTGGCCTTTTATTGTGGGCAGTATAAGGTACACCTGTGCACTAATCATGGTGTCTGATGAGCATCTTGATGTGGCACACCTGTGAGGTGGGATAGATTGTCTCAGCAAAGCAAAAGTGCTCACTATCACACATTTAGGGCTCTAATTTCGTAGACCAGGCGCAGGCGCAGCGCATGGGGGGTGCGCCGCGCCAATGGGATGTGTCCAGGCGTATGTGGCAATTTCGTGCTCGGCGTAGCCTGGCGCAATTACTCCTCTGTCCCGCCTCTGCCCCTCCTTCCAGCGCAAGTTGGCAAAGAAGGCGAAACAGTCGAGTCAAATCTTGCTCACTGGCAAGAGAAACGATGGATAGTGTGTTCCCATTAGTTTCAAACTGTTGCTGTTTTAAATTTTGGGATTAACATGCATGGACAACAATGCAAGATACGTGAAACATTTATTTTCAATATGTGATCTTAACTCAGTACGAGATCATAGCAATCAGGCGGTATTCCTTTCCCCCACTGAAGACGATAAAACCTAAGTGACAATAATAGTAGCCAAGTATTTTAAGCCGCTTGCACACTGGACGCGAAACGAATTTTTCGCTCGACAGATTGCGTCTTGTGTCCGAACGTCTGACAGGGTTTTAATAAATCTCCGTGTCTGACAGTCTATTATAGTTTTTAATTTCTTCAAATCTGCTGACTCTTTTAGATATTAAACGTGAATGTTTTGATAAGAGGGCTCAGTTCTTTAAGTTGAGTACCGAGAATTTCAATCAATGTTTCTGTGTAAGCTCTGCTCAATAAAGTGAGTTGACACTGGCGCGAGACAATGTACAATGCCTCCCTGTCTGACAGCCAAAAAAAAAAAAAAAGGAAAAAAAGAGGACGATTAGAACAGATTGATAACGAAATAAAGAATAAAAAAAAATATTTTAACAACAGAACATCCAATGAACACTGCGATGTATTTATTGGCGGGTCATCTTTGTTGGATATCCCGTTTGTTGGTTTTTATTCTTTATTTCGTTATAAATCTGTTCTCATATCAGTACTTTTACTTTTTGCTGGCTGGTGGACATGGAGTATTTTGCATTTTGTGTCGGACAGTCTTGATCGTGCATGCGATAATTTCTTCACACTGTCAATGGTCATGGAATTGATTTGCGCACGCACAATTTTATCTCTGCTGTGGAAATAAAGCGTGAATCTGTTCGGTCCATCTGACTAATTTTCAAAAGAAAGACCGAATAAAGACTGCCGTCTATTTTCAATGAAAACAGACAAATAGGCTAAAAAGACCAAGAATTCCTGGAATACTCGGAAAAATTTGAACTTTTATGACTTTCGGACACGAAGCTATATTAAAACCCTGTCTGACTATCGCGTCTTTGCATTGACTTTGTCTGTAATCAGTCGTGCGAAAAATTCGTTTTGCGTCCAGTGTGCAAGCGGCTTTAATGAGCATAGAACGCAAGCATTCGATATATATAGCCAAAAGTGAGGAAGCCGCGCCCTGCTCACTGAACCGAGAAGTAGAGGGAATGTGAAGCCATGTTTGCCCGCCATTTCACACATATCTTAGTGTAAATCCACGTCGCAAAGAAGTCCAAATCCGTTCAGCGTTGAAATTTTTTCGTTGAACAACAGGAAGTCCATTATATTTGTAGTATACTAATGTAAATGCCTAAAGTAATTTTAGCTACAGATTTTCTTTTGCACAGTTGGCGATATATTTATTTCCAGAAAAGTTAAAGAGCTTAAGACTTGAAATTCAGCTCTGTTTTTCATGTGATAAAATGCTACGTAATACCTTTCTTGAACAGTTAGTGATGGTTTTAAAATTGTGTATATTATGCAATGTTTTAAAAAACCGCATTTTATCTGCTAAATTATCCACTTGAGGGAACGCCCCCTTTGCCTCAACCGAAAACATTTGCCCTGGGCCAGCTCAGCTAAATGACGTCATAAGTTGTACACGGATTGTGTCTAGGTGGTTAGCCGTAGTTCACGACTCTGGTCTGGACGGATAATATCTTAAAGAATGCACCAACAAAAATCACCAGGAGTGAACAAAAAGCGATGTGTAGTGTGGGGATACAGTGCCATGCATGCATATGGCCATGGAATGTATTGCGATATCGAGAACATGGACAAAACAAGTCCAATGTACTGGTGCCGACTTTGCTGGCCCAGGCATGCCTGGGTCACTGAAACCTAAGATATGCGGCCAACATTTCGAGTATTTGTTTTTTTTTTTCTTTTTTTTTCAATAAATTTGGTATCTCCGAATCTGGAATGCCCAATAGGTGAACTATGAACAAGGTTTGCTTGTTTGCGACTCCTTGTTGCCAACTCAGGAGAGTGAAGACAGTTCATGGCTCTCCTCTGAAGTACGTGCCTGTCAGCCACCACTTCTTATTCACTCATTGGTTGATACCCGGACATGAACAGACTTAGAATCTTCCTGGCAAGTGCCCGTCTGCGCTTGTGAGGATGACCCCAGCCTTCTTACTGGTGCCTGTCTCTGTGTAGACAGGCACGCCTGGCACATCCTGGATGCACCGGACATGGCGCTTCTGCACACGGCAGATGTGCTCAATGCATGCCTCGTCCAGCAACGGGTCCATTTGCACCCCCCAGCTCATGCAGCAGCCACTCAATGAGGCGGATGGTGGCCTCCTCGCCACGTGTCCTCCTGCGACAGTACAGTGCGAGCTCCCTCTTGCTGATCCTCTTGTCCACCAGAATGGCAGTAATTCCAGGCATGCCCTCTTGCATGAGCTCCTGTCTCTCCGCCTGCCGCAACAGCTGGTGATCCCATGCATCCCACTCAAAGATGCAGGCGGACAGGCAGCCCATGAAGGTGGGGTAGAGGGTGTGTGTGGCCGTCAGTGGTGCAGCCCGCCAGATGTCCAGGCACACCTGGAGGTCTAGCCACTCCCCAAACCGGTCTTGCTGGAGGACCCCTCAAGAATGCAGCAGCCGCACTCCACATACAGCAGCACAGATGGTGGAACTGTGGCCTGGTGGTACCGCTGCACGACCCAGGCCACCATCCTGTCCAGTCCCGGCCCCTCCTGCATGGTGAGGACACTGGTTAAGATCTGGTTAACCTTGTTGCCAATCGAGGTCGCCCAGAGAGCCGTCCCCCGTCCGTGACCGGCCAGCTTCTTCATGATCTGGAAATAATCAATATGGTAAAATATATATGAAAATAGTTAGTAATTAATGCATGAATTCATGAATTTTCTAACACTATGCCACCACATGTGTTGAAATGCTACCTTTTTGGTCGAGTCCATCTTTAGGATGGTGCCAAAAGTTGAAGTAATGCTGGCCTTGATGTGGTCCAGACGGCTGAGGATGTCCCTGCCATAGACGAACAGCAGCCAGCGACTGGTAGGGATGTCAATGGGCTCTGGGGGTTCCTGGCAGACCACCGGAAAGAGGCTGGGTCGGTCCACAAAGTCAGTACACTCTCCAAGATAATGTGCCAACCTGTTCAACCAGTCCTCCCCATGGTTCTCCTCTTTCCCAGCGTCCGGTCTGGCAGCAGCCTGATGACACGAATGTCACAGGCATACCTGAGATGCACAACAGAATGGCAATTTGTCACATGCTCAATGGAGGGTCACATCAGTGGCATGAGTCTTCACCATCACCCATTATTCGACTCCGCTTTACTCATTTGTGAGTCAGGATGAGCTAATACATCTTCTGGTGAGGCAGGTCAAACTGGTCCAGGACAGTCTGACTGGTCGACAGGTAATTCAGAGAGCACACAATGCACCTGAGTGTCTCAGTCACCATCAGGTAGTACCTGTCAATGTCCAGGACCTTGCGGGCCCTCTTGTGGACACCATAGCCTGTGAGGTTCTTCCCACAGGCCAGACAGGAAACCCGCACCTTCCACAGGTGATAGGGCGTCCACACCATCAACCGGCGGGAGAAGAACCGGTCAGGTGTTGGTGTCTGATGATAGATGAGGGCCAGAACAGGAGGGTCGTACCACAGCTTCAAATCTGGCCGCAGTTTACCAGAGTGGAATAGGGTGCTGGGGATCCACCTCTGGTCTTGAACAGGGATGTTTTGGCCATCTCCCCTGGCAACCAGAATGAAGCTGTGGGAGCAGGTGGGAGTCCTACAGGCTCCTCCCGTTGAGAACACAACAAGTTTAGAGCATAACCTAATGCTGACACTCTTATATCACTTTTTGTCTTAATGAATATTGCCTTTTTGACCCACGACAGAGGATGGAGAAGGGCTGGGGGTCCTCATGGACGATGGTAATGGGCTTGGTCTCCTCATAGAGGACAGCGAAGGGCTCCGTGTCCTCACGGAGGCCGGTGCGGTGGTGGGTGTCCTCACAGAGGATGTAGGGGTGCGAGGCCTCACAGAGGCCATAGATGAGGTCCTCTGAGAAAACGGAGGGGGAGCTAGGCTTTGCGGCACAGGACTGGGCGGTGCAGGGCTGGGTGATGCAGGGCGGGGCAATGGTGGAGGAGAGGGGCTGAGGCTGTGGCTCACTAAGTTGGGCTTAAGTAAGGCCAGCTTGGACCCACCAAAACGTGACTTTGTGAACTACAAAAAGAAACACACTTTATTGTATGATTATTGGGGTTGCATTCAGTCTCATATTTTAGCAAAGGTGATGTGTCTGTCAGTGGGCAGGTGTGTGGAGAGTCTATAGGCAGCATGTGTATGTGTTGTAGGTGTGTTAGTAAACAAGTGCTTGGGTGTTTGCTATATAATAAGCCTGCCAGATCATACACAGTACTGATATGAGCACAATGAAGTGCAGAGGATAATCCTAAGTCACAAAGACCATCATGTACCTTTGACAAACTTGGAGGAGGCCTCAGGAATGACCACGGCTCAGTATGTGCAGGCCCAGACGAGGCTGCTGAGGTGGCGGGGCCTGATGATGCTGCTGCGGTGGCAGGGCCAGACGATGCTGCAGCAGGGCCAGGCTGGATAGACAACAGCAAGGGTGTTAGATGCAGAACCGCAGGGCAACATAAGTTATGTATCAGAACAGAAAAAGTGTTATCGAGGGCTGACTGCAATAAACAGTTATGTCCAATTTATAACATCTGGACATAACCGTTTATTGCAGTCAGCCCTTGTTATAATACAATTCTTTATCCCAAATAAGCCCTTTAATTGGACCAGAGCGCATTCCATCACAGCTGACATGAAAGAATAGTTCATGCCTACAGGTCACAGCCATATTTATGGTCAGCTCACAATGGCACGCCTCATATGATCCTGTTATATGACTATATTTTGGTTTAATTCAAACAGATTTCCTACGGGGTGTGGAATCCACAACTGCAGGCCATGGGCCCCCCGAACAGGGCAGTCTGCCCACGGGTCTGCATAGGGCACTTCTCAATCTGAGCGGATAACATGCATTAGTTGCTCAGAGTTAATGGGGTCGTCTCAGGTGAGCTACAGGAGGTGTCACAGGTTACTTTGCTTTACCTTCTGATAGAGATCGTGCCACTTCCACTGCCGTGGGGCTGGTCTGTTGCTTGCTCCAGAGGGCCAGACCCCTGTGGTGGCAAATGCCTTCAACCTGGCCATTCACTCACCTTCC
This sequence comes from Gymnothorax reevesii, assembly GCA_029721435.1. Lineage (NCBI taxonomy): Eukaryota > Metazoa > Chordata > Actinopteri > Anguilliformes > Muraenidae > Gymnothorax > Gymnothorax reevesii. Next base: position 54,396,497 of record CM056574.1, read on the forward strand.
CCCATGGCCTTGTGTCTCTTAGGCTTTGTGCTCATCTGCACATAGCATGCAAAGGATTGGAAAGAAATACATTCTTGGGTCAATGACGTGACATGCAGATTTTTGTGTCCGAGCAGCGCACTACTTTGATTTAAAATTATTTCAAATGATTTATAATAAGCTTCATTTTATTCTTTAAAACCATATATATTTTATGTTTTGCCATCACAAACACTCAAAATGTCAGGTGGCGAAACTGTCCAAGCAAGTTAACACAATGCGAAATGTATTAAATATGTAATTTAAAACATATATTAATATAATATAGACAGTTTTACATCATTACTGGCAAGATGGCGCATGCTCTGCTGCGACAGCTCAGCCCATGATCGTTTGTTGCGTTTTATGTTTTGTTTTTCTTATGTCTTTTTTTGTGGACTATGCATGCTTGTGACGTTTACCTGATCAAACATGACCAGATCCAGGAAAGCGATTGCCATCCTCGCTATCCTATGCAGTCTATGTATCTGTGACAGCTTCACACCACAGCCTGACAGTGGCAGGTTACTCACCAATGGCCGCGATGAGCTCCTGCTACACTGGTTCTCGCTGCTGTGTAAGATCAAGCCTGCAGTGCATTTGCCAGCTGAGCTTCGCCCACAGAAAAGAGGGAGACGTGGAGGTATCCGTAGCAGGATAAGGAGACGTCCATTCAAACCCCCTCTCCCCTCGATCATTCCCTCCAATGTCCAATCGCTCCAGAACAAAATGGACCTACTACACAACCGGTGCCAATTGGAGAGGGTCGTCAGGGATATATGCCTGATCATCCTGACTAAGAACTGGCTGGATCAATCCGTTCCTGATGGACAGGTCAGTCTGGACAATTTCACCATCAACAGGTCCGATAGAACAGGTCAATCAGGGAAGACGCGGGGCAGTGGGGTCTGCTGCTACATCAATACTAGGTGGTGTAATAACATAAAAGTGCATCGTGAAGTGTGCACCCCCAACCTAGAGATGGTGATCCTGTCCATTCGTCCATTTCATCTCCCCCGTGAGTTTCCCACCATAGTAGTTTGTTGTTGCTATGTCGTCCCCGATGCTAACACCAAGGTAGCAGCAGAGCTCATAGCCGAGGATGCTAACATGATGCAAGCTAAATACCCTGGCCCTCCACTGTTTATACTGGGGGACTTCAACAGCTGCCGACTAGACAGTGTGTTACCGTCACTTTAGCAGTACGTGGACATTCCAACCAGGAGAGATAACATCTTGGACCTGTGCTATGGTAACATCATCAATGCTTTCCTTGCACCTTCATATCCACTGCTTGGAGCTGCAGATCATAACATCATCACACTTCTTCCGGTCTACAGACAACTAATCAAAACCCACAAGCCACAGCGTTACAGCGCCCCACAGTGGACGGAGGACGCCATCACTCGTCTCCAGGGCAGTCTGGCCTACACCAACTGGGAGATTTTTGAAGGGGATCTGAACCACAGAGTTCCTGTAATCACAGACTACATCTCATTCTGCATTCACTCTGTCATTCCAGTAAAAACAATAAAGAACTAGGCTTATGCCGTCGGAGGCGAGGGCTGGGGGTATATCCCTGAATGCCCCCAATCCTCCTATTCCCCAATCCTTGAATGGACCTTGAATAGACTTTCATTTGAACTTAATTTCAGGTCAAATGGACAAATGGTTCTGAAGATATGGCCAAAATGGTAATTTTCCATCACAAAGCGCCACCTGGCGGCAAAATATTGAACCATACAGGAATGATGTCATCATGTGACATGTTATGAGGTCATGACCTTGCAGTTGCACATAGTTTCATGTCGATCGGAGAAATAGTTCCAAAGATATAGCAAAAATGGTGAATTTTATGGGACAAAGCTCCTCCTTGTGTCAAAATTTTGAACCAAACAGGTATAATGTCATCGTGGGACACATCCTCAGGTCATGGGACACATCCTCAGGTCATGACCTTGCATTCACGCTTGATTTGAGGTCAATCGGACAAATATTTTCAGAGATATGATAAAAACAGTGATTTTTTTCCATTTCTGGCCCCTGGTGGCCAATCTAGAAATAGTAAATTGTCCAAAATCAAATCAGTACTTCCTCTTTATGATACTTACTTATATGCGAAACTTGGAATTTCTAATTGAAATATTACTGCAGTTATCGCGTTAACATGTAAATAAGTTTTTGGCCCCTGGTGGCCAATCAAGAGATCGTAAATTGTCCAAAATTGAATCAGTTCTTCCTCTTTATGATACTTACTTATGTGCAAAACTTGAAATTTGGAATTGAAATATTACTGTTGCAGCTTGATCCAATACCAAACTAGCTTGGTTTGCTTGATTCCCAGGACACCTGGCAGACACGCCGATGGCTTACTGTAAGCTTTGTTCTAAAAAACGGTAGTCTCAACTGTGATGCACAATAATCCTTATTTATTTACATACAGCGAATACATACTCTTTCTTCGTTTACACAGCATAAACCATAGCCGCCGTTCAGTCCGTCTTCCCTGTCTGCGTGCTCACTGACTTCGGGTGATTAAAATGAAGTCTGGTGTTTAAAACATTTCTTCGTATCTCGTTTTCTCCCTTCACCCTTCTGTTCTGATTATTAACAAGAGTAACATTTGTATTTTGTATTATAGTCTACTAACACAGCTAACCATGTATATATATATTCGATTACTAAAATTACTAATAAGCACTCTAGTTTAAGTTGTAAAACCGCACCGCTACTAATAGACTAATTCCCTAATCGCAATCGCCCTGTTCTATTTCTCCGCCCCTTTGCTTTCCGCCGTCCTCTCCCTATGTTCAGCGTGAATCTCTCGCACGTGCTTAATTACTTTCCTGCTCTTGTTATCTGTGCATGTAGAACTCCTGGACAGGAGCTGTTTAAATGTTATAGGCTGTTTGAGTGATTCCTGTCCGTATTTCGTCTCTCGCCCATTTTCGTGGTAGGGATTCCCTCATGTGATTCTCCCGATGTAATTAGCCTCATTCCCCACAGCTGATCTCTGTATAGCATGTGACCATACCTGTGTGTATATTAGGAGTCTTTTCACTCACAGCTCTTGTCAGAACGTTGATCAATATTTCACTGTGCCAAGCTCCTTGTACGTCTTTGATTATTGTTTTCCTTTTACTGGATAGTCCAACCCTGATTCTTGCCATAGCCCTTTTCCGACCATTTTTGCCTTTCTGGATTTTGACCTATTTTTGTATGACCACGAGTTCTGTGTTTGGATGCCCTGTGTATGACCATTGGCTTTGCCCATCGACTACGACTTTTTGCCTATCGTTTTTGTACCTCTGCCCATCTGTCTTACTGGTTCTGACCCTGGCCTGTCTAGTCGATACTGATTTTGGATTTCGTATTGTGGCTTGGCAATTCCTGTGTTTTCTGGCTTTGACTCGGACTCCAATAAAGGCATATGTTTTTTGGATTTCTGTCTCTCGCGTGTGGTTCCTGAACTGTACGTCACAGTACGTTCTGACCACCATGGAACCAGCGAGAGATTCTAAGTTCCAAGTTAGGGTGGCGAACCAGGCCATCAGGCTTGAATCCCAGCAGCAACAGCTATCAGCTGTTGTCCAACACCTGCAGGCCATGATGCACCAGATGACGGACCAGGCTTCAGCTGTGAGAGCTAGTCAGCCCACACTCGCCACCTGTTCCTCAGCTGTTACCCCTCCTGCTCCTGTGCCAGTGCCTGCTACGGCCCCACCTCCTCCGATCCAAGAACCACGCCTACCTCCTCCTGAGAAGTTTGACGAGAAACCTGGGTCCTGCCGCACCTTCCTGACACAGTGTAAGTCGATTTTCAGTCTTCAGCCTGCCACCTTCCCCTCTGAGCAATCCCGCGTGGCATACATCATCACGCAGCTAACCGGGAGAACCAAACTGTGGGCTACGGCAGCATGTAAGGCGGGGCTACCCTATGCCCAATCATCCAGCCTGTTGGAGGAGGAGATGAAGCAGGTTTTTGACCGATCCAGGCACGGGCATGATGCCGGTCGACAGCTCCTGCGCATACGTCAAGGTCGTCATTCTGTTTCTGATTACGCCATTGATTTCCAGACCCTAGCTACCAACAGCAGGTGGCAGAAGGGGGCACTGTATGATGCCTTTTTGAATGGTCTGGCTGAGAGGATAAAGGACGAACTCCTTACCCGCGAGCTGCCTGAAGAGCTGGAGGCTCTTATAAACCTGCCCCAGCTGTATTCCAGGGTCTTGTTAATAATGTTTTGAGGGACATGATAAATAGGTTTGTTTTCGTGTATCTTGATGACATACTTATTTTTTCCAAGACCCTGGAGGATCATGTCAAGCAGGTGCGTCAAGTCCTCTAGCGCCTCCTGGAGAATCGACTATTTGTTACAGCTGAAAAGTGTGAATTCTCTGTTCCTATCACGACTTTTCTGGGTTTCGTCATCTCTGCCTGTGCCATAAGCATGGACCCTTCCAAGGTCAACGCTGTCACAGAATGGCCCAGGCCCACAGATCGTAAGTCCTTGCAGCGCTTTTTCGGTTTTGCCAATTTTTACCGTAGATTTATCCGCAATTATAGTACTGTTGCTACCCCTCTCACCTTCCTAACCTCAAGTAAACTCAAGTTTCAGTGGAACGATGAAGCTGAGAATGCTTTCAAGGACCTTAAAACGCGTTTTTCCACTGCTCCCATTCTGTCTATCCCAATCCCGGAATCCCAGTTCATTGTTGAGGTTGATGCTTCTAATGTTGGCATTGGAGCCATTCTGTCCCAGAAGTCTGAGAAGGATAACAAGATTCATCCCTGTGCTTTTTATTCTCACCGTTTGAGTCCCACAGAATAGAATTATGACATCGGCAATCGGGAGCTACTGGCCGTCAAGCTGGCGCTGGAGGAGTGGAGACAGTGGCTAGAGGGCGCCAAACTCCCATTTCTCGTCTGGACCGACCACAAGAACCTTGAGTATCTGCTTTCCCCCACCCACAAAACATGCAATATAGGAACACTCCTGTATGGCTGTGTGTGAATGTTTGGTGGTGGTCGGAGGGGCCGTAGGCGCGTACTGGCTGCCACGCTTTCGTCAGTCTGCCCCAGGGCAGCTGTGGCTACAAAAACGTAGTTTACCACCATCAGAGCGTGAACGTTTGAGTGTATGAATAATGAATCCATTGGGAAGGGTCTTTGAGTGCCCAGAAAAGTGCTATATAAAATTGATGAATTATTATTATTATTATTATTAACTATTTGCTCACGCAGTTGTTCACAAGTTGGGAACCTCGCCCCATCCTTGCTTGTGAACAACTGAGCCTTTCAGGGATGCTCCTTTTATACCTAATCATGACACTCACCTGTTTCCAATAAACCTGTTCTCCTGTGGAATGCTCCTGACAGGTGTTTTTTAAGCATTCTTCAACTTTCCCAGTCTTTTGTTGTCCCTGTCCCAAATTTTGGAATGCGTTGCAGGCATTAAATCCAAATGAGTGAATATTTTCAAAAATACAATGAAGTTTATCAGTTTGAACATTAAATATCTTTTCTTTTTGTAGTTTACTAAAATAAATATAGGTTGAAAAGAATTTCTCTGTTGTATTTTCGCCGCCCAAATTTGGATTTGTCAATTTCCACCAAAAGCCTTGGGCCCCCTATAGCAGTAGTACTGCACTGCTGGACCACGTGAAGACAAACTTCGCGACAATAAGTGAATCAGTCAACAATGGTTTCCTTGCTTATTTTGACTCCGTCATCGAGGCTGGATTCCATTATCACCGCTTTATTTCTCATCTGCGCCGCCCAGCAGGAGGTGAGCACCAGGACTTTTTCCATGGACATCCTGCTGCCGGCGAACCAGATGCCACGACAAATACTGCGGTTGGACGTCCGACTGATGCATCTCCGATTGCAGCAGCGTCATACAAAGCCCTCTCAAGAGTCTACCGCGAACTATGAGAGGGCTCTGCGACACCACCAACAAAGCCATAGCAATCGGATCTCTTTCCTTACAGAATTGTATCGTGGACTCTAATGTCAGCAGCTTTCAAGACGTGCTACAAACTCCACTTGTCTTGCTCGGACCAATCACTGATTGCACAACCTTTCATCTTGGAACTAATTCTGTGCACGTATCACCAATTTCATCACGCCTTTTATTTCCATTTTAAAAACACAAAACGCACGCGAGTGCATTTACGGCTGCCTAACTCGGCCACAAACAATGGTTTGTTCGACACAAATGATCCTTCTCGTACCAGGGTCAACGGAGCAGCCGGCTCACCGGCATAAAATACGTCAAAATGGATGGATATTCACATGATTCGTTAACAATAAATAAATAAAAAACCATAATATTTATATATATATATATATATATATATATATAAATATAAATATATAGTGACGTCTTGACCCGGGAGTGGGCATGCTGTAGGCTGGTGAAGGAAGGACCACAGAGCAGGCGGTTTCAACAAACACTTTGTTCTTTTTTCCTCCTTGGTGGTTCTCCAGGGGCCCTCCACCAGTCAGAAAGGGGGAGGGGGAAAATGGGGTAAAGTAAATCATGGCGATCGCCTTGAACTCAAGTGGAAACACAAACAGACTCTCCTTTGGGAGGGGTTTCTTCCCAGGTTCCTCCTTAATTCCGTCCAAGCCCTCAGCAGCTCCACCCGATCTCTCCTTCTTAGCTCGAGCCCTGGATTCTGCCAGCATGTTTCTGTGTATAAGAAAGAAACCCACATTAATCGCATGCCAAGATACTGCAGCCTCCACGTCTGCTCCACAGCTCTCCTCTTTGTGTTTTGAGCCGCGCCTTAAGTACTCTGCCCCTGATTGGCAATGCCCCACGGGTGAGTAGTTTCACCCGTCAGTCCAGGAATGCCGCGCTGTCCTGGGTCCTGGAGTCCTGTCCTGGTGTCTGGTGTGACCGCTGGCCTTGGTGCTGAACCCCTCTCTTGTTTTTGGCCACCTGTCCTCCTGCAGCTGTATGGGGGCGCCACTATATACACTCCTGATCAAAATCTTAAGACCAGTTAAAAAATTGCAAGAATTTGCATTTTGCACTGTTGTATCTTAAGAAGGTTCTAAGTAGAGTTTCAAAATGCAAAAAGAAGAAATGGGAACAAGAGACCAAATGTTTTGAGCAGGCAATTTATTGAAAAGAACAATTTAACTGAAATAGGCTGTTCATCAGCTGATCAAAAGTTTAAGACCACATCCTTTAAAAGCCCAAATTTGTGGAAAAAATTTGGATTCCATGTCATTTTCTGTCAAGTAATCACACTGTCAAGACCCCTTGATGGGAAAAGCAAAAAAACTCACTGCCTTCAAACGTGGCAGGATTGTTGAGCTGCATAGACAAGGCCTCTCACAGCGTGCCATCGCTGCTGAGGTTGGACGCAGTAAGACAGTCATTTTGCATTTCTTAAAAGATCCTGAGGTTTATGGAACAAAAAAATCAAGTGGTAGACCCAAAAAAATCTCACCGGCTCTGAGCCGGAGGATCCGAATGGCTGTCCGTCAAGACACGGGACGATCCTCATCCCAAATTAAGGCCATTACTGGTGCTGACTGCAACCCAATAACCATCAGACAGCATCTGCAAAGGAACGGCTTCAAAAACAAAAAACGTCTTCAAAGGCCACATCTCCTTCAACGCCACAAAATTGCCCGTTTGACCTTTGCAAGGGAGCACCAAACATGGGACGTTCAAAGTTGAAAGAAAGTTTTATTCTCTGATGAGAAAAAATTTAACCTTGATGGTCCTGATGGCTTCCAACGCTACTTGCATGACAAGGAGATGCCACCTGAGATTTTTTCAACACGGCACAGCGGAGGGGGCGCCATCATGATCTGGGGTGCTTTTTCCTTCAATGGAACAATGGAGCTCCAGGTTGTGCAGGGGCGTCAAACAGCAGCTGGCTACGTGGAGATGTTGCAGCGGGCATCCCTCATGACTGAGGGCCCTCGTCTGTGTGGTGATGACTGAGTCTTTCAGCAGGACAATGCTGCAATTCACAATGCCTGTCTGACAAAGGATTTTTTTCAGGAGAATAACATCACTCTTTTGGATCATCCTGCATGTTCCCCTGATCTAAATCCAATTGAGAACATTTGGGGATGGATGGCAAGGGAAGTTTACAAAAATGGACATCAGTTCCAGACAGTGGATGCCCTTCGTGAAGCCATCTTCACCACTTGAAGCAACATTCCTACAAGCCTTTTGGAAACACTCGCATCAAGCAAGCCTACACGAATTTTTGAAGTGATCAACAATAATGGTGGAGCTACTCATTACTGAGTCTGTTTTTGAGACTTTAATTTCTGTTTTAGGGGTTTTTTTGAGCTATGGTCTTAAACTTTTGATCAGCTGATGAATAGCCTATTTTAGTTAAATTGTTCTTTTCAATAAATTGCCTGCTCAAAACATTTAGTCTCTTGCTCACATTTCTTCTTTTTGCATTTTGAAACCCTACTTAGAACCTTCTTATGATACAACAGTGCAAAACGTAAATTCTTGCAATTTTTTAACTGGTCTTAAGATTTTGATCAGGAGTGTATATATATATATATACAAATACAGTGGTGCTTGAAAGTTTGCGAACCCTGTAGAATTTTCTATATTTCTGCCTAAATATGACCTAAAACATCATCAGATTTTCACACAAGTCCTAAAAGTAGATAAAGAGAACACAGTTAAACAAATGAGACAAAAATATTATACTTGGTCATTTATTTATCGAGAAAAATGATCCAATATTACATATCTGTGAGGAGCCAAAGTATGTGAACCTCTAGGATTAGCAGTTAATTTGTAGGTGAAACTAGAGTCAGGCGTTTTCAATCAATAGGATGACAATCAGGTGTGAGTGGGCACCGTGTTTTATGTAAAGAACAGGGATCTATCAATGTCTGATCTTCGCAACACGTTTGTGGAAGTGTATCATGGCATGAACAAAGGAGATTTCTGAGGACCTCAGAAAAAGGGTTGTTGATGCCCATCAGGCTGGAAAAGGCTGGAAAAACAGACAGATTGCGTACAAATGGAGGAAATTCAAGACCATTGTCCCCCCCCCCACCCCCAGGAGTGGTCGACCAACAAAGATCACTCCAAGAGCAAGGCGTGTAATAGTTGGTGAGGTCACAAAGGACCCAGGGTAACTTCTAAGCAACTGAAGGCCTCTCTCACGCAGGCTAATGTTAATGTTCATGAGTCCACCATCAGGAGAACACTGAACAACAAAGGTGTGCATGGCACGGTTGCAAGGAGAAAGCCACTGCTCTCCTGAAAGAACATTGCTGCTCATCTGCAGTTTGCTAAAGATCAAATGGACAAGCCAGTAAGCTATTGGAAAAATGTTTTGTGGACGGATGATACCAAAATAATACTTTTTGGTTTAAATGAGAAGCATTACGTTTGGAGAAAGGAAAACACTGCTTTCCAGCATAAGAACCTTATCCCATCTGTAAACCATAGTGGTGATCCATCATTGTTTGGAACTGATTTGCTGCGTCTGGGCCAGGACAGCTTGCCATCATTGATGGAACAATGAATTATGAATTATACCAGCAAATTCTAAAGCAAATTTGTCTGGACATCTGTCCATGAACTGAATCTCAAGAAAAGGTGGGTCATGCAGCAAGACAACGACCCGCAGCACACAAGTCATTCTACCAAAGAATGATTAAAGAAGAATAAAGTTAATGTTTTGGAATGGCCAAGTCAAATTCCAGACCATAAACCAACCAAATGTCGTGGAAGGACTTGAAGCGAGCAGTTCATGTGAGGAAACCCAACAACATCCCAGAGTTGAAGCTGTTCTGTATGGAGGAATGGGCTAAAATACCTCCAAACCGATGTACAGGAGTGATCAACAGTTACAGGAAATGCTGAGTTGCAGTTATAGCTGCACAAGGGGGTCACACCAGATACTGAAAGCAAAGGTTCACATACTTTTTCCACTCACAGATATGTAATATTAGATCATTTTCCTCAAATAAATGACCAAATATAATATTTTTGTCTCATTTGTTTAACTCGGTTTGTTGAAGATATTAATTCAGCATTATTGATTACACATAAGCAACATGCTTCTGTAGCTTTTATTAGTAGGCTTCTGTTTTCTTGATTCAAAAAACATAATCAGAGGATGTATTTGATTTCTGTAGCTTTGATCAATATTTGTTCAGCAAAATCATTATTTGCCACTGAAAACATACTCAATTGAATTACTTGTAATAATTTGATATGCATCGAATTCATCCACTGGTATCTTTTTCTTTTTCTTTCTCATCTAAATGTGACAGTAGGTCTCTTAAGGTGACGTGCATGCGTCTTTGCTCTGCATTCCTGAAGGGTTACCTAACTGAGATCTCAGGTTGCCTGCCCAATTGAAGTGCGAGAATGAAAAGGAGAAGGACCGTATTTGAGGTATATAACCCATTGTAACCCTGGAAAAGTTCAGTTCTACAGGGAGTTCGTCTTGCAGTTCATCGGGCAGTTCTGCAGTTCGTCTTGGGGGCAGTTCCTCATGGGCAAGGGGAACTCTACTTTACAGTTTTCAACATGACACAATAAAGCCTAATTTTTCCTTTTTCAAGAATCTGTCTCTCTCCAATTGCTTGAGGATGGGGGAATCTCAATATGTTGAAGAAAATCCACAACATATTTGGCGAGCCAGCGGCAGGAGTCGACAAAAATGGTTGGTTACACTCGTCCTGGTGCTCGGAGATGGGGCAGAGAGCACAAGCACACCCTCAGATGCCGGCAAACTAAAGATAAGGTGAGCAATTTAACAGATAAGTGAGGGTGTTGTTTGTGTTGTCTGGTCCTTATCTGGAACACCGGAGATGAGAAACCTTTCGACTCAAAGAATCTAGACACTAAATTGGGGATATTATAAAGAGAGAGACAGAGTCTGCAGAATTGGTATGTAACTACTAACCACTAACGAATGAATCTGCAACAAGTTACTGTGAGTGTTTGAAATCAGAGCGCGTTCTGTAGCTGATTTTGTTGTATGACTGACTGTTATATGTGAAGCCTGTGCTGGAGACCCTAAAGGGAGGGAATAAACCTGCAGGCTTCCCTGCTTATGGTTGGGATAGGGCCCAGACCTAAGAAGAGGTGCAGGTAGCCGTTTTTATGGTTCTAGGATCGATCCATGTTTGTAGAGGATCCATTTTGTAGAGAGGTATTGGATCCGGTTTTTATGCAATATTGTCTTGTCTTGCCTTTTGAATGGGCTTAGAGTGAATGTGGATAGGAACGGTGGTCTTGTTGTGTGTTTCATAAGTTGGGAGTGTTAATAGGGCACTAAATATAAATAAATGACCCTTAGTTTACATGCAATAAGTTAAAATTATTATTAATGGTCATTACCATTTGGCAGATTAAAAGTAGTAGTAAATTGCATGTATTAGAAGATGATTATTTTAGCATTATTTTGATTGGTGAGGAAAGAACATTATATGGCCAAGAAATGAAATTTGGATTAAAAGATAAACAATGATAATTACTGCAAAGCTGGCAGATAAAGGAAGAAAGGGGAGAAAAGAGAAAAAAAAGGCAAAAGCAACTTCGTATGTTTGAAGGAAAGGGAAAAAAACCATAAAAAAGAGAAATGGAACTAAGCAAAAAATACCATTGATTAGACAACTAGATGGAGATAAACTAAACATAACACTGGTTTAGGAATGTATAACAAAATACGATCGGAGTCAAAAGGGAGATAAACTAAACATAACACTGGTTTGGGAATGCGTAACAAGATACGAGCGGAGTGAAAAGGGAGAGGAGAAATGGCGTAAGTGTTTTTTTATATTATAAACTGTTTACTGTCCGTATTGAGCAGTGTAACTGGTAAAATAGACATATTGCAATTTAATATATGGAGAAAAATAATTTGGCTAAGTAGTAGTAACATTTAAAAGTTAAATTCATTCATAGATAACAAGTGAATGCCTGTGGAGGAATTAAGAGAGCAATTTCTTACCTTTGAGAGTGATATAAAAAATAGTCCAGTTTGAAGCGAAGGATACCGCACACTCTTGTCCTGCTGCCAAGTTTTTATTCAGACAATGTTTCGGCCTGTATGGCCTTTCTCAAGTCTTACACAAACAGAGTGAAGATACCCCTTATTTATTGTCCCCCAGTCAGTGATTGGTTGACAACAACCAGTTCATTAGTCCTACGACACCTACCAGTTAAGGTGTAAAATTGAGTCAACTATTGGTCAATGGTGTTTACGTTGCAAAATGGTAGATGTCAAAAGGACAGATTGCATATTTGGACAATTTATAAACACAAAAATTCAATAGTACATAAGCCCCTGTGAATGCAAAAAGAAATAAAATGAAATAACAAGTTGCCTATATACATGATACCATGGTGGGAAGACAAAACAAAAAACAACACTAGCAATGTTTTAATCAGGCCACTAGGGGCCGTCATGAACAGTATTGCATCACCTTGTCAACCCATCAAAAGAGTGCAGAACTGCAAAAAATTAAGTCAGTTAGAGAAAACATTTCAATTCAAATACCACATTTAGTCCAAAGGGAGTTAATGTCCTAAGAAAATGAATATAATAATTTTCTCTCTGAGATAATAGACGTTCAAGATTGCCACCCCGTCTAGGCAGAGAAACCTTCTCAATGCCTATATATTTTAACGCAGAAACCGAATGGCCCGCTTCCACAAAGTGCGCTGCAACAGGATAGTTAAAGTTTTTGCAGCGAATCGTACTTCGATACTCTGCAATACGTACTTTGAACTCCCAGCTGGTTTTTCCCACATACGACTTTCCACAGGGGCATGTAATCAGATAAATGACAGACTTAGTGTTACATGTGATAATGCCCTTAATTGGAATAGTTTTACCTGTATGTGGATGTTTATATGTAGTACATTTACAAGTTGCATTGCGCACAAGAGCCACATTTACGGTTGCCATCCGGGATAGGAGCTAAGACAGACTTAGGAGGGGAGGTCAATGGTGAAAGATCAGAATGAACCAACATGTCCCTTAAATTTTTGCCACGTTTGTACACTATCCGTGGTTGATTCTGAAATGCATCACCAAGATTGGTGTCTGATTTTAGTATATACCAGTGTCGGTTAATAATACTCTTCAATTGCTCAGAACATTTGGAATAGCAGGTCGAGAAAATGATAGTGGGTTCTTCTTTTTTCTTTAGTCTGAAACGCAATAAATCCGACCTAGATCTGTTTTTAATTTTGTCATTGGCAAAAGTGATTGGCTGAAGGTAATGTCTACTACTGGAGGAACCCTGAACGAAGATCACGCCCACGGTCTTCACGGAAGGTGCGCCCCAGAGGCGAACTCCACTCCACGTTCGAGAACTTATCTGATGTGTCTACCGCATCAAGTTCCATTGTTTTAACCAGCGGACCGCGCACCACAGCGCAACAACAACAAGGGCGCGAACGAGGCCAAGGGTGGGGACGAGGGCTCCCAAAGGCCGCACTAGACGCGGGACCAAGAGGAAACACCGGAGAGACACGGTGGACGCGTGACCGTGCGCAGAGCACACGGATTTAACCAATACTGAGGATAAAACGGTCTTCAATCTCTCCAGTAAGACACTTAATGCCTCACATCTTTCTGTTCTTAATAAGGGATTATCATTCCTTCCCACGACACAGCCAAACGATTTTGATGTAAAGGTTGATTTGTTCAAATTTTTTCGTAGCATTAGGCTACGCGAGTTTTTTGCCACCACACAGTCAGTTTCTCAGTTGGATTTTAACACACCTGATAAATCCAACCAACACACACAGACCCTCTTTCGGCCAAAAAGTGACTTTATGCCTCCAGCTCACCGCAGTGCGTCGATTGAGACTTTCTGTAGATTAGTTGACCAAGATGCTACTGAGTTGATGAAAATTAAACACACATTTAATACTCATAGTAATCTATCAGCTGATGAGAAAAAAGCACTAAAAGATTTACAATCTGATACATCTATCATAATTAAACCTGCTGATAAAGGAGGAGCCATTGTGGTTTTAAATCGATCTGACTATGTGAATGAATGTGTAAGGCAATTAACTATGGATTTGTTTTACGAAAAGTTACCTGGTGACCCCACTCGATCGTTCCAAAATTTAATTTATGGAAGTCTTGATGAATTTGTTCATATGGGTGATATAACTAAAAAAGAGATGCAATTTTTAAGAGCGGACAACCCAGTCATTCCGACCTTTTACACTCTTCCTAAAATTCATAAGAATCTCCAACAGCCCCCTGGTCGTCCGATCGTGGCTGGCATAGGTTCTCTGACATCCTCAATGACATGACGGAGGTTTGGAGGCTTTAGAATATTTTCTTTCAAAACGTGAAAACCCTTCACACCCGTCTACAAACTGCATACTTGAACTGGTTAAATTAATTCTGACATGCAACTATTTTCTTTTTCAAGATGCGTGGTTTTTACAGAAGCGAGGTGTAGCTATGGGCAGTCCTTTTGCTCCATCCTTTGCCAACATTTATATGAGGTTTTTTGAAGAGAAATACATATATGAGAACAAAAGGTTTACACCACATATTGCACTGTTTAAGCGTTTTATAGATGACATACTGGTCCTGTGGCGTGGAAGCATTAGTGATTTACAAGAATTTTTTACTTATTTGAATAATTGCACGGAATATTTATCATTTTCCATGGACTTCGATATGACTCGCATTAGTTTTTTAGACGTGTGGGTCATACGGGAGAACAACATACTTTATTCAGATCTATATACCAAACCAACTGCACGCAACAGTCTTTTAAGAGCCGACTCTTGTCATCCTCTTCCACTTAAGAACAGCCTCCCTTTTAGTCAATTCTGCAGAGTTAAACGCATCTGCAGCAGGGAGGTTGATTACGAACGCAACATGAGTGTGATGGAATCCAAGTTTCGGGCGCGTGGATATAAGTCATCTCAAATCACTTTTGCCAATGACAAAATTAAAAACAGATCTAGGTCGGATTTATTGCGTTTCAGACAAAAGAAAAAAGAAGAACCCACTATCATTTTCTCGGCCTGCTATTCCAAATGTTCTGAGCAATTGAAGAGTATTATTAACCGACACTGGTATATACTAAAATCAGACACCAATCTTGGTGATGCATTTCAGAATCAACCACGTATAGTGTACAAACGTAGCAAAAACTTAAGGGACATGTTGGTTCATTCTGATCTTTCACCATTGACCTCCCCTCCTAAGTCTGTCTTAGCTCCTATCCCGGATGGCAACCGTAAATGTGGCTCTTGTGCGCAATGCAATTATACTTATAAATGTACTACATAAAAACATCCACATACAGGTAAAACTATTCCAATTAAGGGCATTATCACATGTAACACTAAGTCTGTCATTTATCTGATTACATGCCCCTGTGGAAAGTCGTATGTGGGAAAAACCAGCAGGGAGTTAAAAGTACGTATTGCAGAGCATCGAAGTACGATTCGCTGCAAAAACTTTAACTATCCTGTTGCAGCGCACTTTGTGGAAGCGGGCCATTCAGTTTCTGCGTTAAAATATATAGGCATTGAGAAGGTTTCTCTGCCTAGACGGGGTGGCAATCTTGAACGTCTATTATCTCAGAGAGAAAATTATTATATTCATTTTCTTAGGACATTAACTCTCTTTGGACTAAATGTGGAATTTGAATTGAAATGTTTTCTCTAACTGACTTAATTTTTTGCAGGTCTGCACTCTTTTGATGGGTTGACAAGGTGATGCAATACTGTTCATGACGGCCCCTAGTGGCCTGATTAAAACATTGCTAGTGTTGTTTTTTGTTTTGTCTTCCCACCATGGTATCATGCATATAGGCAACTTGTTATTTCATTTTATTTCTTTTTGCATTCACAGGGGCTTATGTACTATTGAATTTTTGTGTTTATAAATTGTCCAAATATGCAATCTGTCCTTTTGACATCTACCATTTTGCAACGTAAACACCATTGACCAATAGTTGACTCAATTTTACACCTTAACTGGTAGGTGTCGTAGGACTAATGAGCTGGTTGTTGTCAACCAATCACTGACTGGGGGACGATTTATAAGGGGTATCTTCACTCTGTTTGTGTAAGACTTGAGAAAGGCCATACAGGCCGAAACGTTGTCTGAATAAAGACTTGGCAGCAGGACAAGAGTGTGCGGTATCCTTCTCTTCAAACTCAACTACTACCCATTACCTGCACCTCGTAACCTCTGGTGTGCGTTGGCTTTCCTTCTTCAAAAATAAGAAATAGTCCAACAACTGAGCAAAAGGAAGTAAAAACAGACTATCAGAGTAACGAAAAGAAGGGAAATTTGATTCGCAATATGTGAAAAATAAAAATAATGGGTATAATGACAAATTAGGCATCGGTTGCAAAGAAAGGATTAGAAAAGAGTGAACAGAGCTGGCGGTGCTGGAGTTGTTTGGAGAGGGAGGAATGTTTTTGGAACATTGAGGAATGAAAAACAAAATGGAGAGTCAGGAGAAGAAGGTTAAAACATTGAGGAATGTTTAACAAAATGGCGCCGGTCTACGCCCACAGAAAAAATGTAGAGAAGGGGGGAGGTGGGCGAGTGCCCCCCCAGTTTCAGGGACAGAGAGAGAGGGATGGCAGCTGAAGGCACAAGTGGCAAATCGGAGAGAGAGAGAGACTGTAGCTGAAGGAAAGAAAGAAAAAAACCTATAGCAAAGTCAAAGAGAAAAAAAGTGGATTGTCAAATATTTAAACCTATAGCAAATCAGATAGAGAAAAAAAAGTGAATTAGCAAATGTTTATTGGTTTTGGGATATTGTAGATCAAATTAAAGAGCAAGTTTTGGAGTAACCTAGGGAAAGTACTGTATGTAGAGGCCAAAATACCCCAGGTGAGGAAACAATGATCAAGATTATTATTAACTGTTAATTAATTATTAGACCGTGAATGCAGAAATTGGAAAGCATAAAAGGGAGGAGGAGTTAGATGAGAGATTGACGTACCGAAGTCAGAGAGAAAAAGAAAAAAAAGTGTCTAAGCAATACGATTTCATATGAAGTTTTCTTAATTTGTTTAACAAGAATTAGTTCTGTCCAGAAAATGAGTCATGTAAAGGATCAAATTTTATAACGTGTGTGATTTAAAAGAGAGACTGAAAGTTTTCCTGACCAAAGAAATTTAACTAATAAATTCATGATTTTTTCTCAGTTTTTTAAACAGGAGCGGACCAACAATACAAGAAGACGAAATGACTAATAAACTTTCCTTGATTTTTAACTGTTACAGGAAAAGGTTTAAGTGAAGCAAAAGGAAGAGCAGCAAAGCCATGCTGAGTTTTGTTCATTGTTGTATGCATCTAACACATTCTGTAGAGGCTTTTCCACAGAAGGCGGAGCGTACTTCAGGAGAGGGGGGAGTAGGACGACCTTGAGTGAAAAGATAACTGGCCAGCTAAGGATTCCACCAAGGGGGTTGCAACTTATGAAATATAATATCTTATAAAATAAAATTTGGGGAAATTAATTTGGAGTTTTAACAGAAGTGAAGACTAAATTCAAATGGTGCACCATATAATTGGAAAAGTTGACTAATAATGTGATTACATTCTTAATTTATTCTGATTAGGCTGACAAAATATTTCCCCAAGGGAGGGGATTTACAAGTAGTGAGAAAGACGGGGACTTTCAAATAAAAAAGTGACTGACAGAAACGGAGTGGTGAGAAAGACGGGGACTTTCAAATAAAAGTGACTGACAGGAACAGACTGAACTAACTAAATCTGGAAAGATTGTTTTCCTTTATGTGCTGGGATCCCAATGAAAAAACTATATTACAGTTGAATATTCAATATATGCCCATTTGGTGAATTGTCTGAGGAAAAAAATACTGCATATTGTAACACATGGTCTATAGTCTAAAGCAATTACACCCGGTTCTGCTGAGGATATGGGGATTTGTTATGGCTGGGACTAATAAGTCCTGACTGTGCATCTCCTCCATACTGTCAGAGGAACCCTAGACAGTGGTGGATTTCTAAATCAAAATGAATTGGGGAAAAAATACACTGTGAAAAGATATTATTGTTACTGCCCTATCTTTTGACCCAGAATACACTGAAACATAAAATTATGGGTACACACAATATGGGGAAAAAATATTGATTTAAAGTTGACAGGAGTTCAGTAATGAGGATGAGCAATGTGGGTAATTATGAATTTTTGAATAATATTAATTTATCAGGATGGCACATTGACAACTCATTGTATTCCAAATAATTAAGTTGACATTGATGATTTTGTAAAGCACATTCAGACTGAGGGGAAAAATACACAAGACAAATTTCTTGAATTGGGACTTATTTGATTTAGCTGGTTAGAATCTGACTGTCAGAACTATAATTGCAGCATCTGTTTCAAACTGTTTTTGATCAGTTTTTACTTTAAATGTTACATCTATTATTCCAACAAAGTGGCTGCAATAGCCCCAATTCAACTGGAATGATCTCATAACTGTCCCATTATGAGCGGTGAGGAAACCTACCCCATCATAAGCACAGAGCTCAATGCTGAGCAGCTGCGTGTGTTGTGACTCACCCCAGAGACGGGTAAGATCTCCTATTGAGGAGACAACCTAAGGCAGGGGTGAGTCGACTCCCAGGTGATTGTTGAAATCAAAATCTTTTTGGAGATTATTATTATGGGCTATTGCATATTGATTATATATATTTTTTATCATTATTCATTCATTGCTCATACTCATAATCAATAACCATACACTCATAATCACTAACCATATTACGTAGGCAGCAAAAAGACACACACATATAACACGCATACATACATACAAGTGGTTCACATACTGCAGTGCAGACACACACATAACACAACACAAATATACATACAAGTAGTTCACACATAGAGAGACACACAAATACAAGCAATTCAGTTCACACTTGCATGAGCAGCTCACACACACATGAGCAACATGCTTCCGTAGCTTTGATTAGTAAGCTTCTGTTTTCTTGATTCAAAAAACATAATCAGAGGATGTATTTGATTTCTGTAGCTTTGATCAATATTTGTTCAGCAAAATCATTATTTGCTACTGAAAACATACTCAATTGAATTACTTATAATAATTTGATATGCATCGAATTCATCCACTGGTATCTTTTTCTTTTTCTTTTTCATCTAAATGTGACTGTAGGTCTCTTAAGGTGACACGCATGCGTCTTTGCTCTGCATTCCTGAAGGGTTATCTAACTGAGATCTCAGGTTACCTGCCCAATTGAAGTGCGAGAATGAAAAGGGGAAGGACCATATTTGAGGTATATAACCCATTGTCACCCTGGAAAAGTTCAGTTCTACAGGGGACTTCGTCTTGCAGTTCATCGGGCAGTTCTGCAGTTCGTCTTGGGGGCAATTCCTCATGCGCAAGGGGAACTCTGCTTTACATTTTTCAACATGACACAATAAAGCCTTATTTTACCTTTTTCAAGAATCAGTCTCTCTCCAATTGCTTGAGAATGGGGGAATCTCAATATGTTGAAGAAAATCCACAACAGGTTCTCTTTATCTACTTTCAGGACGTGTGAAAATCTGATGATTTTTTAAGTCCTATTTAAGCAGAAATATAGAAAATTCTAAAGGGTTCACAAACTTTCAAGCACCACTGTATATGGGTTCACAAACTTTCAAGCACCATTGTATATATACATATATATATATATATATATTATATATATATATATACGTATATACACAGTGCTGTGAAAAAGTATTTTACCCCTTCCTGATTTCTTACTTTTTTGTATATTTTCCACACTTAAATGTTTAAGATCATCAAACAAATTTTAATAATAGACAAAAGATAACCTGAGTAAATACAAAATGCAGTTTTAAAATGATGATTTCATTTATTAAGGGGAAAAAGCTATCCAAACCTTCCTGGCCCGATGTGAAAAAGTAATCCCCCCCCCGCCATAAATTAACTGTGGTTAGCCACATTTTTTTAGTCCAATTTCGCTAGCCACACACAGGCCTGACTACTGCCAGACCTGTTGAATCAAGAAATCACTTTAATAGAACCTGTCTGACAAAGTGAAGTAGGCTAAACGATCTCAAAAAGCATCATGTTATGCCGCAAACTAAAGAAATTCAAGAACAGATGAGAAACAAAGAAATTTACATCTTTCAGTCTGGAAAGGGTTGCAAAGCCATTTCTAAGGCTTTGGGACTCCAGCGAATCATGGTGAGAGCCATTACCCGTAAATGGAGAAGACTTGGAACAGTGGTGAACCTTCCCAGGGGTGGCTGGCTTCCCAAAATCACTCCAAGAGCGCATCGACGACTCATCTAGGAGGTCACAAAAGAACCCAGAACAACATATAAAGAACTGCAGGTCTCACTTGCCTCAGTTAAAGTCAGTGTTCATGATTCAAGAATAAGGAAGAGACGAGGCAAAAATGAAAAAAAAAAAGAACTATTATTGTGATAAATTTAAAGAAGCTACCAATAACATAAAATCTACATGGAATGTTATAAATCAACTACTCAATAAAAAAAGACAGTCTACTTCATTTCCATCCAACCGAACATACTGTAATTCATCAGAAATCGCAAATGGGTTTAATGATTATTTTGTAAACATCGGAATTTCCTTGGCTAGAAATATTAAGAGCACAAGTAGCTGCCCACTTGAAAAGATCCACAGTCAGTACCCGACCATGTCTATATTTGAGCCACCTACCACTGAAGAAATAAGGGACATTATTTTAAAATTATAGGACTCAGCAGCAGGTCATGATATTATTAAAAGCAGTCTGATTGAAGAGATTCTGCCTTCAATCATTGAGCCATTGAACCATGTGTTTTCACTTTCTCTGGGGACAGGTGTTGTACCAGGTGATTTGAAAGTCTTTATTTTCCAACTATAGACCGATTTCTATATTACCGTCTTTATCGAAAATATTGGAGAAGTTGATTTATACCAGAATTATGAAGCATTTTAATGACAATAATATATTGTATGAACATCAGTACGGTTTCAGACAAAAACATTCCACCGAGGACCATGAAATTCTTATATTTAAGCTGCAGAGGTATGGTTTGGCTGGTGATGTGATTAAATGGCTCAGTGATTATCTTTATAATAGGGAGCAGTTTGTATCCATAAATGGTACTGACTCTCATAGGGCCAGTGGTTCTCAAATTCGGTCCTGGCGCCCCCCTGTGTATGCTGGTTTTTGTTCCAGCCACAACTGCAATTCTAAGATCTTAATAAGCTGTTACTTTGTCTTAATTAGCAGCATTCCATGTTTAGAGTAGTTATTTACCATCTTAAGTCACATTTGGATGGACACATCCATTCTGCTATGGAGAATAAAAACCCTTGAACATCTTGTGCTTAATTTTCAATATTGCTGGGATTTTCAGGTGAAAACTTTTTTTTTAAACAGATCAAATTAGATTCTGAGAAAATCAATAAGCTCCAAATTAGGTTTCTGAATGCAGGTGTTTTGAGTTTTTCCCAAATAACCTGCCTGAACCAAATAAAATCAACAGAAAACACAACAGGTGTGACTCCATTGTTTGCCAAGTAAATTGTCGGGTTTTACCTCCATGTGTTAAGAGTTTCACCAATGAGGAACCTGTGGATATTTGCATAAATGCACCTAATTAAAACAAATCAACAGCTTGTTAAAATCCTAGAATTGCAGTTGCGGCTTGAACAAAAACCAGCATACACAGGGGGTCGCCAGGACCGAATTTGAGAACCACTGCATAGGGCAAAGTTAGTATGAGGTGTCCCTCAGGGCTCAATACTTGGCCCGCTTTTATTTTTGATATATATAAATGATTTTGCTTGGGTATCTCCTAGTCTATTCCCAATCTTATTTGCTGATGACACCAACCTTGTCATATCACATGAGAATTTGCCATCTCTGTTCAGAGAAACAAATGCTGGTCTATCTCGAGTCTCGCACTGGTTCCAGACTAATAAACTATCTTTAAATACAGAAAAATCTAATTTTATTTTATTTTGCAATATAGGTAAGGCTTATTCGAAAGAGGAGTCAAAACTATTCATCAATGACACAGAAATCAATCAAGTAACTTCGACAAAGTTTTTAGGAATCATAGTTGATGATAAACTTAATTGGAAGAAACACATTGATCATGTTTGTAAATAAGCAATGAAGTCAGTAGGCATAATTAGGAAGGTATGTTCATTGATGAATAGAAGCTGTTTTTTAATTCTTTATTAAAGTCTCATTTTCCCTTATATATCGTACTGTAACATGATTTGGGCTAGTACTCATGCTCACACCTTCAAAAACTTATTTTATACCAAAAAAGATTTGGTAGACTGGCATCATTCTCTGATCATGATGCACCATCTGTTCCTCTTTTCAAGAAACTAAATATTCTGTCTGTATCTGAGGTTAATTCTTCACAAATATGTGTATTTGTGCATAAATGCATTTATGATCATAAAAATCTACCAAATGGTTTTAATAGTTTCTTTTCATTTAATTCCAATTTTCATTCATATGTCACAAGGCAATCAAAGGACCTTCATGTACCTTATTGTCGTACTTCCCTCAGGCAGTTTTCAGTAAGATTTAGAGGTGCTATTTTATGGAATTTTATGGAACCTTCTCTGTCGGTCTTTAAAGCCAACTATAAAAAGATGCTCATAGCCAAAAAGTAGTAGGACTTATATCAGGTTATGTGTGTTCAGGTTTGCAGCTAGAGTTTTCTGGTGTACAGTAGTTGCATGTATTGCATGATTTTCATTTTCTTTTATTCATTTATTGTTTTTTTTTTTTTTTTAAATTATTATATGTATTCTGTCTTTGTTTAAATTAGGGGAAGTTTATTATAAGCCACTTGGCTTCTTAACTTCTCCTGCACATCATGTTTATACAAATGGATATTGTTCTTGTCTTTTATTATACATGTGCGAGATAAATAAACTAAACTAAACTTAACTAAACTGTGCTGCCAAAAAACTCAGTGGTTAAGACCACAGTGTGTGGTGTGGTTGGAATTACTTCGTCCATGGGTTCCTGGGTTCGATTCCCGCAGCAGACGCTAATTTATTGTTTAACTTTACATGTAAAGCTTCGTTCACAGCTCCATTGGTGGGAAAAAAATAAAGAAGAAAAAAAAAAAAAACATTGCAAAAAAATAAATAGGACATAAAATCTTGGAGATGTAGTATACAGAGCAAATGTAGTAAGGAAGTAAGGAAATGTTGCTATCAGTGCCCTATCGTACCTCCTGCCCGATCAGTTCTGTGGATGCGCAAACGTTCTGTGCATGTGCTTTGCTTAACTCAAATTGGCCACGTTTCCCAGATTCATTTAAGAAGACCTAAGCGCTAAGAGCTTCTTTACATCCTTCTTAACACTCGGTCTATCAGAAATCTGCAACTACTAGAATGACCATAGCAGTCATGTTGACTGCTCAGACATTATTTGCATATAATTAGGATAATCAATAAAAAGCTCTCAGAATAAATTGATGGAAAAGATGAACCTTCTTCCAAACACCAACACTCTCAGAACCTGCTTTTCCATCAAATTCTTCCTCGCCAAGGCTCTGAAGCAAGCTGAAGCATCCTTAACTTTCATTCTCCTTCTAGTTGTCATTTTTGCCTCTCCTGGGTTTTGAGGGAAGCTATAGCTAGATTTCAGCCTCACAGAGCATGCTGCAGGAGGACAGCTGCTCAGCAGCTTCACAGAGCATAAAAAACAAAACAAACAGTCGAGCAGGAGAAAGAGCGGGAAAATGTAGCAAATAGTGAAGGACGACACCCCTTGTAAAAAGCATGCTGTTAATTTGACTGTGATGGTCATTCAAGGTAGTAATACTCAGATCTCTCTTGTGTTTTGAAATTTTTATGATAAAACAATGTTAGAATAAAATATACACTGCACACAATTAGGAAAAGTCTAGGTCCTACTGGCACATAGGTTTTATTTAACCAAAGTTATGACGTTGCAAAGCATGAAAGCAGTCAAAATGACTACCTTGGTAGTTCGAGTGTTAAGGCTCCAGTAAGAAGCAAATGCGTTTCCCAGATTACGTCTTAGCCTAAGATGGTTCCCTCTTAGCTGAAGTCTTCTTTGGAGCCATCTTAACTCCTTAAGAATGCTCTTCACTGGGAAACGCGGCCATTTACAATACTGCCCGATGTGTTCCATGCATGCATCAAACTCTATACCTGTAGGATTGGCAATTCAAGTGCTGGTTAAGCGATAGAGACAGTGGCTGCATGTCAAGTCTTTTATATTGCATCCTTGTTCCCCTCACTCGCGTCCTATCCATGTATCTCAGTCCCATCCACCGAGGATGCATGGAGGAAACAGGAGAGAGGACAGATGAAACAATGACATATGTTTTAAGCGACATGAGATGTCCTTTCCTCAGTTGCGTTATATGAAGCGACGCTTGCTTCTGATGACGGCCTCGGCTGGATCTGTTAGAATATAATGCAAGGGAACTGGCACGCATGTATACCGTAAATTAATCGCAAAATTTAATCATCAATGTAGGAAACACAGTTCAACTGCCGCATGCAATATACCACTAAAAACAGCACAGGGTAGCCTAAATTTTTTAGTGTGGTCCTTTTTAAAGTGCAACCAAAAATCTTTTCATAAAATATTTAAGTTCTCCAGTAATTGACTGCCCCTAAAATTTTGTTGCGTTGTGTGCGACCCTATTCATAATATACTGAGTCAAAAAAGGAACTTCACACTCATAAATTTGTAAATATTTCTTGAAACTTTTTATAAAAGAGTTTTTATTATCACTATGGGGAAATGTGTAGTCAAAGACATCATGACACACATCAACTCCGACGTGCACAGGTACGTAGCACGTGCGAGCGTACTTTAAGCTAAAACCACGTTTTCTCGTGTTCCCAGTCACGTGACCATATCTCGGAAAAACAAGTTTTTACAGTTAATTATTCGTCGATTTTCAATGCCATGGCTGTCAAACATTCAGCGTGAACGTGCCATTGGCATGCTGAATACGGAAACGTCCGTCACTGACGTTGCAGGGGTTATGGGATGCAGTCGACGAACTATCCATGATCTTCGGACACGTCTCCAACAAACTGGCACCACAGCTGACCTCGTTCTGGTAGCCCATGTGTGACGTCAAAAGCAGACCGACAAATTGTCTTACGTCATTTGCGTAATCGATTTTTCTCTGCAATGTCCACTAGGAATGAATTGTTTAGAGGTCGTGTGACTGCCCAAGCCATACGTAATCACCTGCGCACTGCTTTTATTCAAGTTGTAACTCAGCATTTTTACTCTTGGACATTTCCGTAGCATTTCCGGTGGAAGTGGTTACATTATGGACATTGTTTTTTATAATACACCATCTTTAATGAGTACAGAATGAAATAAAATAATTATTTAAAACCTCATTTCTTGTATGTTCAACTTATCGACCTCCAAACGAGTGTGAAGTTTTTATTTTGGCTGAGTATATACAGCGCCCTCCATAATTATTGGCACCTCTGGTTAAGATGTGTTCTTTAGCTTCTAAGAAATTCAGTTTTTTTCTAAACAATATAGGACCACAATGAAAAAAAGAAGAAAATCTAACCTTTTATTCAAGTGCATTTATTCAGTGGTAAAAAAAAGCCCACATTAAGAAATAATTATTTTATATCAAATCATGTGTGCCACAATTATTAGCACCCCTG
Organism: Gymnothorax reevesii; assembly: GCA_029721435.1. Classification (NCBI taxonomy): domain Eukaryota; kingdom Metazoa; phylum Chordata; class Actinopteri; order Anguilliformes; family Muraenidae; genus Gymnothorax; species Gymnothorax reevesii. Next base: position 54,422,215 of record CM056574.1, read on the forward strand.
ATGTTAATACTTTGTACAACCCCCTTTTGCCAACAAAACAGCACCTAATCTTCTCCTATAATGTTTCACAAGATGGGAGAATGGAGAAAGAGGGATCTTCAACCATTCCTCTTTGCACAATCTCTCCAAATCATCCAGCGACCTGGGTGTATTTTATAATACACCATCTTTAATGAGTACAGAATGAAATAAAATAATTATTTAAAACCTCATTTCTTGTATGTTCAACAAAGAAATTCAGTTTTTTTCTAAATAATATAGGACCACAATGAAAAAAAGAAGAAAATCTAACCTTTTATTCAAGTGCATTTATTCAGTGGTAAAAAAAAGCCCACATTAAGAAATAATTATTTTATATCAAATCATGTGTGCCACAATTATTAGCACCCCTGATGTTAATACTTTGTACAACCCCCTTTTGCCAACAAAACAGCACCTAATCTTCTCCTATAATGTTTCACAAGATGGGAGAATACAGAAAGAGGGATCTTCAACCATTCCTCTTTGCACAATCTCTCCAAATCATCCAGCGACCTGGGTCCTCTCCTCTGCACTCTCCTCTTCAGCTCACTCCACAGGTTTTCAATGGGGTTGAGGTCTGGGGACTGAGATGGCCATGGGAGGAGCTTGATTCTGTGTCTGGTGAACCATTTCTGTGTAGATTTGGCCACATGTTTAGGATTATTATCTTGCTGAAAGACCCAGTGACGACCCGTCTTCAGCTTTCAGGCAGAGGCCACCAGATTTTGATTTATAATGTCCTGGTATTTCAAAGCGTTCATGATGCCATGCACCCTAACAAGGTTCCCAGGGCCTCTGGAAGAGAAACAGGCCCACAGCATCACCGATCCTCCCCCATACTTCACAGTGGGCATGAGGTGCTTTTCTGCATACTCATCTTTTGTGTTCTGCCAGACTCACTTAGAGTGTTTGTTGCCAAAAAGCTCTATCTTAGTCTCATCTGACCAAAGCACATGGTCCCAGTTGAAGTCCCAGTACCGCTTAGCGAACTCTAGATGTTTGCATCTATGATTGTGAGTGAGAAAAGGTTTTTTCTGTGCATGCCTCCCAAACAGCTTGTTGGCATGTAGATAGCGCCTGATGGCTGTTTTGGAGACTTTGTGACCCCAAGCTGCTACCATTTGTTGCAATTCTTTAACAGTGAGCTTTGGAGAACTTTTTATTTCTCTTACCATCCTCCTCAGTGTTCGTGGTGGCAAAATAACCTTGCGTCCTCGTCCAGGCTTGTTTACCACTGTTCCAGTTGCTTTAAACTTCTTAATGATTTCTCTGACAGCAGATATGGGCAGGTGCAGGTGAGTGGCTATTTTCTTGTAGCCATTGCCTGCAGTGGCGGTTTTTCACGGAGGTCAAGGCAAGCCTGGCTTCCCCAAAAATTACGCAAGAAAGAAAAAATATAAATAAGCTTCACTACAATGTATTTTATATTTTTGTCATTTCCTTGTCAAAACACTACATTAGCGCACTTGTGCTTTGGCTGATCGTGAGGAACAAAACAGCGACCCTCCTGTCAAGCTCTCATTGTGTATTACACTTCGTGTCTCATGCCCTCCGCCCTGTCTGTCAGTTCGGAGGCCAACTTCACTTTGCCTTTATTAGAAAAAAAACAGCCCGTATTAGCCAATTGAAGCAAGGCTCATCGCTTAATGGTCGATGCATCAAATAAAAAAAATATGAGGGAGGCCAGATCAAATCTGGCTTCCAACCAATCACAAACTGTTACGGAAAATACACACACTGATTCAACTGTCCCGCCAGGCACCAGCTAGCCCACACAGAAAGTATAGCCATTAAGTCAGAGAATGGATGGTGACAGGGACCTTGAGTTTCTTGTAAAAAATGACATCACAAAACTTCCTTTTGAGGTTCAACTAAAAGTCAAGTGGGACAGTAGGCCGACTCCAAAGCTCAATTTAACTAAGGGGAGAGCTGATGGAAACGTTCGCTCTTTTTGTGAAGCTAACTATGCTAGAAACGAGTGGCTAACAGGAAGTACCAAGCTTAACCGGCTTTTCTGCTGGCCATGTCTCCTATGGCCCACCGTGGCCTTTTTGATGACCGGGTTGTTGTCACATTTTTCTTATGTGATGCATAAAATGTGGTGTTTTATTCTTTATTATTCTTGTCGTGTCTAGTGGATTTCAGAGCATGATGGCTAAGCTATATAGTTTTTATTTATACTCTCAATCCTTACCGAGACTGCATTTAGGTCTGCTGACATCAGCTGCACTATCACCTGACAGCTGTAAGGTTTACAGTTGATAGCGCTGCAGCACACTTGATATCAATTTTTATATAAACCTTTGTAACTATGTGTTTTATATTTAGTTTATGTAATTCAGACGTTGCGCACGGGTTGTGTTCTCCCTCGCGCTTTCACTCTTTCTCACACATGCTGTCCTCTTTTTTAACCTCTTTTTTTCACTCAAATCAGTAGAAGTCAGTAGAATAAAGGTACTGTAACAGTAGGCTAATTTGTTTGCAGGGAAATAACACATCAACACTGAATTAAATTCGTTGTTCATTCTAGCTTCCTCTGTAATTTTTGTCACAGGCCGCCACTGATTGCCTGACTTGTGAAGGTCGACACACATCTGCCTTACTTGAATGGTGTGTACCTTTGTCTTTCCCATGTTGAAGAGTGGATAAGAAAAATGGCCTCTGTGTCACGTCCTATTTATACCCTAGGGAAACAGGAAGTGATGATTTACAAATTAAATGTTCCTAGATACTCTGATCAACTTTGTAAACTACTGTAGAAATGACAGAAATACTTCAATTAAATTTAATTTCTAGGAATTGTTAGGGGTGCCAATAATTGTTGAACAGGTGATTTTATGAAAAATTATTATTTCTTAGTCAGGGATGTTTTTTCCCCCTTAAAATTCACATGAGTTGAAGGTTACATTTTTTCTACAATTTTCAGTGCAAGATTATGCTTCTGCAATAAAAATTGAATTTATCTTAAGGCTTTTAACACATCTTAACCAGGGGTGCCAATAATTATGGAGGGCGCTGAATGTGTAATATTATGATTGGTTAATTCCCATAGAGTTCCCCAAAAACAGATCTGAAAGGACCCACAAAGACGGCTGGTATAGAAAAGTAGATCTAAGTTTATTATTATTTTATAAATATTTATTATTATTATCCGGTACCCTGCGGAGCAGCGGCATTAGTAGCCGACGGGGCAGGAATGCATACAGCAGGTTGGCTGGCAAAACTGGATGGGCTAACGAATCCACCCCCAGGGGAGGACTTTCGGTAGGCCTCAGGAAGAACCACAGAGGGCACAGAGTGTTTTCCCTGTTCACAAACAGATCCACCCTCAGTTGCCCGAACAGCCTCCAGATCTGTTCGGCCGTCGCCGGTGGGAGGCTCCAATCCTCCTCAGGCAGCGCCCCCCAAGACAGCTCATCTGCCCGAGTGTTGAGGATGCCAGTAACATGCTGGGCTTTCAGGGAGCAGAGATGGCGATCTGCCCATATTAGGATAGAAGCAGCCACCCTGTGTAGGGCCAGAGATCTGACCCCACTTTGCCTGTTGAGATAGGCTACCGCCGTTGTGTTGTCTGATCTCACTAGGATGTGCCTCCCTTCCAACTGTGAGGAAAAATGGTGCAGCACCCTGAGAACTGCCATCAGTTCCAGTAGGTTGATGTGCCGCCGGGGCCCCTGCCATGTCCCAGCGACAGAATCAGGGCCACAAGTTCCGCTCCACCCTGTGAGGGAGGCGTCCACAAATATATCGGTATAGTGAGCGACGCACCCAATACAAACTCCCTCGTGGAGCAGGCTGAGTGAGGCCCAAAACGTCAACGTCCGCCGTGCTTGTATTGTTATGCGGAGCATGCGCTGCTGGTCTTGCCTTGGGTCCAGCTGAAGGCGTAATAACCTGCGCTGCAGATCTCTCATGTGCAGTAGCTCTAAGTGGACTACTACATGGGCAGCAGCCATCAGCCCCTGTAGCGACATGGCTGTGATTGCCGGCACCGAGACTGTATTTCTTGGGCCCGACACAGGATCGCTTCTGCTCTCTCCACAGACAGACGTGAAGTCATAGTCCGAGAGTCCAACAGCATTCCTAAGTACCCTGCTGTCTGACTGGGCTACAGGGTGCTTTTGTCGTAGTTGATAGCCCAGCCCAGCTGAGCAATGTGTCACATCACCAGCCTCGTATGGGCAGTTGCCATCTGCTCGGAAGAGGCCAGGATCAGTTTGCAGGCCCCTGCACCAGAATTACAATTGTGTACACATCCTGTTCCCTGTCTCCAGGATGCACAGTGAATGCTGTGTGACACCTCAGGAGCGATGGAGCCATAATGGCGGACAGCCCCCCTTCTGTGCGACCCGGAAGCAGAAGCGCACTGACGTGTCTTGAGCAAGCTGTGCTAGCAACATGCTGGCTTTTAGTTTAGAAACGTTTCTTCGCTGGTGGCGCACCCAGATCATCGATTTTAAAGATTCATTTTGAACAAAACCAGCACTGAAAGAAGGGGGGCATCCAGTTTTGGTTTAACCACCAAATTTGGCCGTGTGCTACCACCATGGGTAGTGTGACATGAACCATGCCAGCAGTTAGCTAGCCAGTACCTCATAAACAGGCTATTAGCCAGTGAAGCCCCAGTTTTAAAAGCACAGTTTAGTGAAGGCGATGAGAACACACAAGCCTCATGCCTCATGCCCCTCTTATTAACCACATCAACGGGGGGCAGAGCTATCCCTCTGTCTCCCGTAGGTTGTACTGAATTATCCTGAATGCTATCACCTGAAACAGCCAGTGTGTCAGTGTGTGCAATACGGGAACAGAAAGACTCAGAGGCCAGACACTGATAATGCCTTTTATTTGAAGATTTCAACAAGGCTGACTGCTGAGGGCCCGCACCCCTGGTGTGGACCTGGTGAGACTGGTAAGGCTTTGATCGGCACAGCTCCAGGCTAGGCTGGCTGGGGCCGACGGGTGACCGATCCTCTGACTTGCAACAGCAGCGGCTGGGCGGGGGTTGGAAGCATCAAGGCTCCCTGGCAGACTGCTGTGGGTGTAGGTGGGAGCCCAGCTGCTCCGCTACTTTCTGGGCTGCCTTCATCGTCTGGACGTCCGGTCCAAACAGCAAGGTAGTAGAGATGGGTGCGTTAATGAGTGCCCGCTTCTCCAATTCTTTGAAGGAGGACAGCCCGAGCCACAAGTGACGGTGTCCCACTTGAGCTGCGTACATGCTCCTTCCTCCAGCGATGGCGAACGCCTGCGACATGCAGAGCATCGTCGCCGCCGTCGTCTGGATCTCTTCTGGCGTCAGCTCTGCCTTCCAATCTTCAATACAATCCTACTCAATCTCTTCCAACGGCTGAGTGATGAAAGGGAGACGAGCATTGGCAAGCATGCTACCCCTGCTACGGAGCAGGTGAATTCAATTTTCTTTCTCAGGAGGGGTAAACCAATAGCAAAGCCTGTTAGAGGGCAGAGCACGTACGAGATGGAATTGCTCTCGTCCCTTGCACAAAACAGTTTGTAAAGTTCCTTTTTCCACCGCTTCCATCACTTTCCTGAGTGGACAGCAGAAATACTGGAGTAGGCTTGAAAACAAACTGGCTCCCTCTCTGGGGAGGGAGTATGTGAGGTAGAGTAACCTTCTAAAACAACAAACCCCCTCTATGGGAAGGGAGTTATTAGGAGCAATCTATCATGGAGCAGTAAGAGTGCATGGACATAATGAATATTAAATGTCTCCTGATTCTATACCATAACCAATACTATACCCCATCACATATGACATAGATAAATTAATAGCCTATTTTAAACTCAGGCATTCAGGATATCTCTACCCTCATCAGAAAAAAACTGATCTTCCCCTATACAAAAACTGAGGATTCTTATGTATCCTCATTTCTTATTTCATTTATGGGGTTGTTTGTGACAGGAGGGGTAGTTTTTTACAGGTTGTGGGGCATTTTATTACACTAAGAATTTGCTTAAGTGAGATGTATTTCCCGCTTAAGAGGGCAGGTTAAGGGGGATGCCTTCCTACTATTATCCCAAAAAGCTACGGTAAGAAACCTATTGAGTCATTCTCTAATGGCTTTGCCACGCTTTGTTATTTGTTTGTAATTTTTATTCAGAAATAAAAAAGGTAGAAAGTCATTCAGTGAGGTAATTCAATCTTGTCCAAGTTGTTACAGGTTTTGGGGCAAGTTCTAAGTGTAAGTGTATCAACTAGTCCATCAGCAATCCTTCGCCATTGTCCCCACATTTTGAAATGTTCCAGTGCAATGTTTCCATGGGTGTGTCATGACACAGTGGCCAATGTCTTCCTTTCTCATAATTCAGAAAATCTTGGATATGTATCACTTACACTGGATGTTAGTCGAAATCTCCCAAAGACCAAAAAAAAAGTTACTTTTTCGAACATTTTCTCTGGAACACTAACCTGGGACTTTCGATGTGCGTCCTACTGTCACGTAAAGACGCGGGTCACCTTCGCGGAGCAACAGGAAAAATTAAAGCGCCGTCTGTGTTTTATTATCGGAACTATTCAGAATGTAACAACATGGACATGTAACAACTAGACCCGGCCTCCCCTACTGTCCTTTCTGAGAGCACCGACCTCCGCTAATAGAGGGTCTGAAGCGCAAGGGTTTACTTCATCTTTCAATACTTGTACTTTGGCTCCAGACACTCAAAAGACACGACCAGCCCCGGTGACGTCACGCACTGGTCTTGGTACAATATTTCCTATTGTTTGATTGGTCGATTATATTCTATGGCGTCAAAGGCACATCCTGAAATTTCTTGGATTCTGCGACATTTGAAAGCAGATATCACGATATAAGAAAATAAAAAAATAATGGCTTATCGCTTTGGATAGCATAGGTTATGTTCTTTCTCTGGCAATGAAGGTTTACCATTAGTTTACTTTTCCTTTAATAAATGAAATCATCATTTTAAAATTTGCATTTTGCATTAACTCGGGTTAATATTAAAATTTGTTTCATTCTCTGAAACATCTCAGTGTGACAAATACGCAAAAAAATAAAGAATCAGGAGGGGGGAAAAATACTTTTTCACAGCACTGTACATCTGAAGTTGCTGCTCATCTATGGAAAGGATTTTTTATCCATCTCCCAAATTTCTGAGATAACTTACGACCTTTTCAGAAAATAAAATATCACTGTCCTAAATGCGACATCCCTTTATGAAGAGACAAATACATTCAAGTGTTAAATGGCAACAGTTGCACTATAAATGAAAGTTGGGCACCGCAGTATGACTGTGAGTGATGCAGTGTCAAGGTGTAGCCACTGGGGGCTGATGTAAGTCTGAAAAGCGATGTCGAACATTCGAAACTCAGCGGCGCTGTCTTTCAGTAACACATGCACGATGAGGAAGAACGAAGACTGATCAGCAGATGAGTGTCACTGATTCCTACTCAATTTTTCGATATAAAACTTTCATCATGATAGCGACAATGTTTTCTTTATCGAAGTGTTTTAATTTTGTGCATTTAGGATAGGCTATCTGATTTTACCACGAAGAGATGCAGCGGTGCATTTTTCTGTTTTTGCAAGGTGAGACGCAGGTGATTATTGACGCAATTGAATCTCGTTGCAAGTAGCTGCATCAACAAGAAGCCAGATAAATTCAGCAGTCCGTTTTAACAGCGAAGCATTTGGAAAGTGATATATATATATATATATATATATATATATATATATATATATATATATATATCACTCACACACACACAAACACACACACAGACGAGATGCCGTAATTACCATAGGCAACCCATAAAGAGGTTAAATCATTCAAATGCAAGAGCCACGCATGTAGAGGCTAACATTTACTGGTTCGTGTTATCACTGGATTTTTATGCTTCCAAAACGGCATGGAAATTGCACAAAACTGAAAACAACAGCTTCGCCTAGCAACGATGGGACGAATGTTCTGCTTATCCTTTTCAGATGTAAGTACCATGTCTGGCTGTATTAGTATGAAATGTTAGGCGACATGATGAATGAGCATACATGGCCGGGGTTGTCTGTATATGAAAAGGACTTAACACGGGTCGAGTTCGTAATCTCCTGTTGCCTGGCCTGGCCTTCATTTTGTCATTCTAAAAAGATTTTTTGTCAGTTTGATAAATACTTATTGCCAAGTCCCAGACGACAACTGTATGGTCGTAATTTGGCGCAATAGGAGGCATTATTACTGCATTTTTGTGCATGCATTCAGTTGATTGTGGATCTAATTCTAAAGGTGTATTCTATCCGTTTTGGCAGGTGCCAAAGGAATATGTGGAGAGAACATCTGACAATAGAACGATGCAGCGTCGTCGACCGCCAACCATTTCAAAGACAATTAACAACTAAAATAATCACATTAGCCTATCACCTGGCCAGTTAGGCTATAAATCTAGCAAGTGTCTTCGAACCTGAGAAAAGATCTGAGATTTTTGTTTTTGGGAGAACCCGTTCCTTGATCGTCATACACTAAATACAATTTAATGCCGAGTGAAAAGAGCTAATAATCAAGAGCAAGATGTAAGCTGGAAACATCTTCGGTTCGCCAACTTGTCTAATGCACGGTATGAATGTCGGCCAAGGCCGAATTATAGCCTAAAGGGTTTCTTTCTTCTTGGAGAACGCTTGATTTGTATTAGCTATTGAGTTCATTGGACAAATAGGGAGCATACAGTAGCCGATAGACTGCATCTGATTGCTTCTGAACGTTACCAACTATGGGCCACTAACTGAAAAATGCTATTGTACAAGGACGGAAAACATTCAAGTACGGATCTCTTTATTCAAGACAACAAACAATTGTTGCTTCTAGCAGTGAATACGAAAAACAGATGCAAATTCTGACATTATATCGATTCAGCGTTTGCTCATGCCTTGAAACACGTGTGTTACTTTATCCAGCGAGCATCATTTTGGAATTCTACATATAATTCACGCGCCGAATACCAAAGAATGGAGTTTGCTATGGTAGGTGCAGAAAGTGGGGGGTGCAACAGTCACCTGCCTTACGGATACGCCCAGGCACGCGCAAGGGAACGAGAACGCGAGAGGGAGAGGCAGGCACACTCAAAAGCAGCAGCAGCGGCGACCGATGCGGGATCGGTTGGAGAGGGAGGGGTGACCTACGGCCATCACCACAACAACCACAACCACCAACAGTATCAGTCTCGCATCGCCACTTCATCCTGTGCCAGCAACAGTACCAATGGAACCGCCTCACGCTCCTCCTCTCAACAGCCGCAACTGCACCATCAAGAACCACAACATTGCGCTATAAAAAGAAGGGAGAAGCCATGGGGGACGGACTACCGGAGAAGGAACCGTTCGATTCTCGGTGGGGACTTGCGCCAATCGGAGTTGGCGCTACTCGGATCTGAGGAGGAAATAATGATTGAGGTGGAGGAGACGGAAGGGGATGAGGACAAGGACAGCGGAGAGGGTGCTGAAGAGCCCATGGAAAAGAGAACACTTTTTTTCTTTAACTCAGATAATGAAGCGGAGACAGTCTCGCTCACCGATAGACATCCCCAGCCAGGTTACGAACATAAAAGCAATGAGTATGGGTGCTGTGAGCGAGTTGTGATTAACGTGTCTGGTTTGAAGTTTGAGACACAATTAAAAACTCTCGCTCAGTTCCCAGACACTCTCTTGGGTGACCCGGAAAAACGAATCCGGTACTTTGATCCCTTGAGAAACGAGTACTTTTTTGACAGAAACAGACCGAGCTTCGACGCTATTCTTTATTATTACCAATCTGGTGGTAAGTTAAAGAGACCTGTCAATGTACCCTTCGATATATTTTCCGAAGAGGTGAAATTTTACGGACTCGGAGACGAGGCAGTACTCAAGTTTCGGGAAGACGAGGGCTTTGTAAAGGAGGAAGAAAAACCCTTACCAGAGGACGAGTTTAAACGTCAAGTTTGGCTCCTGTTTGAATATCCTGAAAGTTCAAGCCCTGCTAGAGGAATTGCTGTTGTGTCTGTTTTGGTCATTGTAATATCCATTGTCATTTTTTGTTTAGAAACTTTGCCGGAGTTCAGGGACGACAGTGATTTCCTCAGTCTGAGTAACAATTCTGCATACGCAAACAATGGATTTACTCCTTTCAACGACCCGTTTTTCATCGTCGAGACTGTGTGTGTTATATGGTTCTCTTTTGAAATAATTGTTCGCTTCTTTGCAAGCCCTAGCAAAGCTGCGTTCTTTAAAAACATTATGAATTCTATTGACATTGTATCCATATTACCTTATTTCATTACTCTTGGCACTGATCTTGCCCAACAGCAAGGCAATGGCCAGCAAGCAATGACCTTTGCCATTCTTAGAATAATTCGCCTTGTCAGAGTTTTTCGGATCTTCAAGCTCTCCAGGCACTCTAAGGGATTGCAAATCTTAGGGCACACCCTAAGGGCCAGTATGAGGGAACTGGCACTGCTGATATTCTTCCTTGTAATTGGCGTTATTTTGTTCTCCAGTGCTGTGTATTTTGCTGAAGCCGATGAGCCAACGTCTCAGTTCACGAGCATCCCTGACGCTTTCTGGTGGGCAGTAGTAACCATGACCACAGTCGGATATGGGGACATGAAACCAATTACTGTTGGTGGGAAAATAGTGGGTTCACTATGTGCCATAGCTGGTGTGCTGACCATTGCTCTACCAGTGCCGGTCATTGTATCCAACTTCAACTATTTTTATCACAGAGAGACCGACAATGAAGATCAAACATTAGTTGTGCAGAACGTACCTCCATGCCCATATTTCTCTGCCAACTTTGTCAAGAAATTTAGGGGATCCCTTTCGGCTTCATCAATAGGGGACAAAGCTGAATACATGGAAATGGATGAAGGGGTGACCGAATCTTTGTGTGGAGTGGAAACGCGAAGCTGGAGCAAAGGAAATGGTACAGGTGTTGTTCGAAAAAATAGCTCCTATTCGAAATCGCTTCAAACAGACGTGTGACAAGAAACAATGAAATGACACAGCAAAAACGCATATCATCGTTCGTAGTTATAGCCACTAGGCTAGATGACTCGAAGGACCAATTCTCAGACAGGTTGCTTAATACAGTTGGAAACATGCGACATGTAGCTTAGAACATAGCGCGGACACCGTTCACCATGGACAATACACCCGTGTCGATCATGAGGAGTTCTCCATGTTATCTGGTTTGTTAATGCGGTTAAATGAGACAAACCACCCACTAAAAGCTTTGTAGGCTATAGTTCTATATTTAAACGAGGATATACGCATATTTTAAACGAAAACTTCTGACAAAAAAGCACTATGTTTTTTTTTTGTGTGAACCTCGTTACGTCACTTTAAAACATGAAAAAATAAAATATGCGAAATAAAGTGAACTTTTGCACTACTATACAATGATAAATAAAATTGAATTATGTAGAAACGGCCCAACTCGACATTTAGCAGGCATAGTGTCTTAAGAACGGCTACTGTATTGGCTATTAAATGAAAAGAGATGACTATGTAGTCCAGGTTAAATTTTGAAAACCGTTCATGAACCATTGTTCATCTGTTGAATATATATGAGGGTTTATAACTCGAAAGGTTTCTAGCGGGCATAAAATTACGGGTTGTTTCTCAACGAAAACTCGAGTCATCTCGCGCACTGGCAGGCCTATAAATCGTTTTTTAAATGTGGAAACCATTTTGATTGTGTGCTTCAAAGAATAACAGACGCGCACGTTTTTGGTTTTGAGGACTCTGTCGGCACTAGTGGCGATGCGCTGCAAATTCATCATTGACAGGTGACAGTGTCGCGCTCTTTTTCGCCCTTTCATATATACAATGACCAGGGGAAGAAGATCCACACCTGTTACGACAAAGTGCTTTTCCGCTTTAATAGCAAAACCCCACGAGGACGACCAATCCCACGCGGTGAAAACGGCCACAATTTGATGAAAATTACTTGCAATCTGGAGCATGAGGACCTATTGTCTGTCGATAAAAGGACTTTGAAAACATCACCATTTAAGAGAGAAGTTTTGGGCTTCGTGGAGAATAAGCACAATACCCGATCTGGGGGATGTACAAGAAAGGTATGTTACCCTTCTTTTCACTAATGCTCTGGGGAAGAACGGGGTTCGTTGTCTCACGTGTGGGTTGTCACTCTGCGTATTACAGCCAAATCAGGGGTCACCGTTTCATTAAGTCGGCATCAAAAAACATGATGCTCATTTCGATCTGGTTTGGGGGAGAAGCTCAAAACATTGATATAAGCAGGAATTTTGCTATTTCTATGGGTCTGAATAGGTTTTTATGTTGGTTTGTAATAAAAGTTTGTCGGCTCGGCTCAAATACTTCAACTTTTGACTTTTGAACTTAAGTTTTCCCTAACATGGGTTCAAAGTTAGAAAAGTTTTTTTTCACTTTGTTGGACAATATCACATACATATTCTTTACCTGCTGCTAGGAGCACATCATTGAAGTTATGACACAAGTTATATTGAGAGAACTATTCAAACCCAGGACGCCATGTTTTTATGGCCTCCGCATTACATCAGATGGAAAATATCTAGATCCTGTGTGTCATTTTACACGCATTTTCCTGGACTTCAGCAAAACGTATTTGGGTACGTTGGAAACCTTGGTACCTCCACTGGAGTTTAAAACAAGCCTACAGTTCTACTTGTTTGAATACAGCAGCTGTATTTAAGGGACTCTTATATGTAGGGATGTTACAAAATTTTCTGAAAATATTATGTTTAAATTAGACCTAACACATCAAATAGAGCACAAAATTTCTTCATTTTGGTTCTAAACGCATCTCTATAACCAAAGTATAAGGGATTTTATATTTTATTTTTGTGCCTGGAAATTGACACTTTTAATTGTATTGTTCTTACATTGGGTTAAAACTAAAGCAGTGATCAAAGTGTGTGAATCTGGAACCTTAAGTGCCTGCGTATTTTAAAACATTAATATTGGTACCGAACATTGCCCGTTTCTGCGCTAATGGACGGGATCTTGGAATGAAGAGTTGTTTCTGCAGTTTCCCTCTTTTTCCTTTTACCGAGACCACTACATGTGCTTTCCGAGCAGAAGACCCGCCTTGTAAATGGAGTATAATATATTTGTAGTATAACGTACATACTTGGACTGGAATGCGCCTTTTTGGCTTACACTACACTGTAAAACTGTTACTTAGACAAAACAAAAAAAAGGCTAAATTTTCCAGGCACTTTTTGTTAATTTGGTGAACTTCTTGTTTTTTATGTTGAGAAAACTCAATCATAAACTTTTAGCATATAGAAAAATTTTTAAGTACAGTTTACAAAAAACCCCAAGAAATTGAGTACCACCACTGTCAAAATGGACAGCATTTTAACTATATCTAACTTAATTAAATTAAGTGGTATTTAAAACAAAACATGAATTTTTACTTTCATTTTACTTTTTAAAAAAAATATACCAATTCCAAACCTCTCCTGGAGGACCACATGTCCTGCATGTTTTAGATCTCTCCCTGCTCCAGCACTGGTGATTCAAATAAGCAGCTCATTATCAATCAGCTTCAGGGGGTTGACAATGAGCTGATCATTTGAATCACCTTTGCTAGAGCAGGCAGAGATCTTAAATATGTAGGACAGGTGGTCCTCCAGGAGAGGTTTGGGAAGTACTGTATTGTACTACAAACCCCAATTCCAATGAAGTTGGAACATTGTGTAAAATGTAAATAAAAATGGAATGCAATGATTTGTAAATCTCTTAAACTCATATTTTATTCATAACTGAACATGGACAACATATGTTTAAATTAAGACATTTCATAATTTCTTGAAAAATATTGGAATATTAGTTCATTTTGAATTTGATGGCAGCAACCCATTTAAAAAAAGTTGGGACAGGGGCAACAAAAGTGGTGCTCGTAAAAAAAAAAAAAACTTGAAGCATTTTGCAACTGATTAGGTTCATTGGCATCAGGTCAGCAACATGACTGGGTATAAAAATAGCATTCTTGAAAGGCAGTCTCTCTTAGAAGATGGGCAGAGGTTCACCAATCTGCATCTAAAAATTGAGAAACCTTTTTCTGAAACTGTTCTCAGTGTGAAATTGCAAAGACTTTGGATATCCCACCATCCAGTGTACTGTATTAGTGATGGAGAGACCGAAGCTTCCTGAACTACTGAATCAATTATGAAGCAATTGCGTTGAATGGTTCCCGGTTGCGAAGCATTTCATACAATTAAAAGTGGTGACATCTGCTGGCCAATCTTCAGCATAGCATTTGCGTGGAACAATAAAAGACAACGTGCCATGAAGCAGGCACTGTTATGTATGTTTAACAAGAAAGGTTCTATGTGCATCTTGTAATTTTTGACAGTTTTTTTTTCAAGACAATAACATACTTGTGTTATAATGTGATTGTGCCATCATAAAATACTGTATGTAATAGAGAAATGCTTTTGCAGGATTGATAGATATACAAAAAAATATTTTTACAAAAATTTTGAGGAAAAATGGCTAATGTTTGTGCAACTAGGGACTGTTATTGCAGTAGTTGAGTAAAATGCTGCATAAGTTGGAAAGGGGATTGACAGGGTTCAAAGATTTTTATTTAAAAACAGGATCATTTCAGCTGAGTTAGACTTCAGTCTGTTTCTCTTCTTTGTTACTACCTCTCCAGCTTTAGAGAAGACCCTTTCACATGGCATAGAAGTTGCTGGCATATGAGGATATCTGTGGGCAAGCTTGTAAAGATTGGGATAAACTGCTGCTCTTGAATACCAGTATTTTCATGGGTCTTCTCCAAAAATCCCCCCCTGGATTCATAACCCGAGTGACACGTCGCTGATACGCGTTATGACGCAATGACGCTTCATTTGGGGAGTCACGTGGTTTTTTGCATGGTGAAGCGAGGCATCGAAACATATTGGCGAGATACTTTGGCTTTGAAAGATTGATACTGTGTCAAGTCTGCTTCGAGTGTAACATCCCTACAGAGTATGTAAAAGATTCAGTCTGGAGCAATGTCTGTGCATAAGGGACAAAGCCGAAGGTGAATATTGGATGCTCGCGATCTTCGGGCCCTCAGACGGCACTACAATAAAAACGGGAATGATACTTCATGGGAATTCACTCCATGGGTTCAGGAACAGTTCCAGAAATCATTGCCGGTGAACAAAGTTCACCGTCCAATCCATAAGTGCTAGTTAAGGATGCATCGTGTAAAGAAGCCAAATGTAAAAATCCAGAAATGCTGCCATCTTCTCTGGGCCAAAGCTCATTTAAAATGGTTTAAAATGGACTGAAGCAGAATGGCAAGCCATTTTAAAATGACCTTTGGCCCTGAACAGATTGCACCATTTCTGGATTGTGTTCACATATTGATTCTCTGCATGATACAATTTTAAATTGCATTTATGGATTGCACAGCAAACTGAGTTCACGCAGTGATTTGTGGATGTGTTCCTGAGCTGCAATATACAAAAGTCTCTGCAATTTCACATAGAGAAATTTTTATGAAATTGTTCAATTTTTAGATGTAGATCAGTGAACCTCTGCCCATCTTCTAAGAAAGAGTGCCTCTTTAAAATGCTGGTTTTATAACCAGTCAAGTTACCGACCTGTTGCCAATTGACCTAATTACTTGCAAAATGCTCCTCCAGCTGTTTTTACCGGGTGCGCTCCTTGTCCTACAGCTGGCGCCCAATACGGTGAGAAGTGATGACAAGCGGCGAAGGAGGAGCATGTCTTTAAAATGGATCGGAAAATGTCTACCAACGGAGGAGGAGGCGAAGCAAGCAAAACGTGGATTTTTCAGAGTGATCAATGTTCATAGTTTCATTAATCGCTGACGAATCAACATCGCCTCGGACTACCACTCATCGGCGGGCTGCTCTGCTGTATGTTAATTATATTTTATGGTACTTGCTCATTCAATTGAAATGTGTTTACATCAGCCATGTGCTTAAGCTAAGCAAACACACAGCTGTTGCCGATTGAATCCAGCGGGGTATGCGCCAGTTGGCAAAATTTTTTTGGAGGATGGGAAAATTACTATATGCAAATCATGCAAGCCAATCAGGAGCTGAAAGACACCTACGTCGAGCATAGAAGCCCATGGGGTCCCTGTACTTATCGGCCATTCGTTTTTTGTTTTGATTTAAGGCAGGGGTGGGGAACCTTTTCCAGAAAGTGCCGGCGTGGGTGCAGGCTTTCATTCCAACTAGGTAATTACGCACCTGATTCTACTAATCTAGGTCCTTAGCAAAGATCCCAGAGGTTGATTAGTAGAATCAGGTGTGTAACTGCTTGGTTGAAATGAAAGCCTGCACCCACACCGGCCCTTTCTGGATAAGGTTCACCACCCCTGATTTAAGGTAATGAAAAAACGGAGAACGAACCGGGGGGCAGTGGCGTAGCCAGCGGGGATGCTGAGACAGGTCCCTTTTTGACTGCAATTAGTAGTTCTCAATCATTCTCCTTGAATGACTGTCGTCCTACCTAATCGGGGAGAACAAGCAGCACCTGTTAACTGTGGAGTGCTCTCGGAGTGAACCTTCTGTTAATTATGAAAATGACTGAGAACAGGTCAGGACTAATCATTGTTTTAAACGGAGGTTTCGTGCAAGCCAATTCTCTGTTCTTGTTCTGCAACTGTACTGAATTTAGCCCATGATTTAATCGCTCTAAGATTGCATATGGAGAGAAACCATGTCTTCGGTTGCCAATTACGATAATTGGAAAAGAGCATCAATAAAGGAAAATGATTGAGAATTACTAATTGCAGTCAAAAGGGGACATGTCTTAGCACCCCCACTGGCTACACCACTGCCGGGGGGTATTCCATCAAGCAGGCTAAAGGAAAATGCTGACTCAAATGGCCAAGGCTGGCTTATGACAGCGAGAGTGCAGCTTCATCAAAGTGGCTTAGATTAGCCCTATATCGGTAACCATGGAAACTATGGTTCTGGCTAAGCCTGATACATCCAGCTAAGTTCAGATTTCTGTTCCATCAACCTGAGCCACATCTCCGTTCCATCAAGGTGGTTAATGTGAATCCCAACCCGGTAACCATGGTGATTTAAGCTGCAGGGTAATCCTGCCCTATGGCAGGTTTGTGAGGATTAGCTTCACCAATGTTCAAAGAATGTCCAATAGGTTGGAACAGGCACCCAAAAGACAGTTCTGGCTATGCATTTACACAACTGTCATGTAATGATAACAGTATGTGAAGCATAAATATAATTCATTAAAAACATTAACTATTCCAAAATAAGTAAGATCATTCCCATAAAGAAAATCAAACTTAAAAAAATAAAATAAAATCCCTATTGGCTTGCAAATTATCTAAAATGTTTGCAGCAATCAGTTGATAAATGTGGTATCACTTTTGAAAATAAATTAATAAATTTGGTGAATTTCAGTAAGCCTATCTTCATTCATTTCGTTCCTTTCATGCCGAATATTTTTATTAAACAATACAACCGACTGAATGATCTTTGTCACTTATGCATGGCTTGTCAGCAATATTCTGCCAGGCCACCTCCCTCGCCCTGTTGATGGCAGCAGTGTTCCCCTTCCTTGTGGTAATTTCCCAATAATCCTCATAAACCCCCATAAAGAGGGTTTGCACCCCTGAGGAGAGCGCAGAGACAGGGTGCGCGGGTAGAGTGGAAGGCGCGAATTTCGAAAGTATAGCGTTTTGTTTGATTATTTCATAGTTGTCTTTTGCTTGAGATTTTGAATTTCATGCAAGTGGAGAGTGAAGAGGTGGAAGGGGGTAAAAAGAAAAGGAATAAAGGAAGTGGCAATGAAACTGATGAACGGCCGTTTGTTGAAGGGATGAAGGTGGTAGGAAATAGATGGGAAAAAATTTGTGTATTCTGTGATAATCATTTTGTCAGGAAGTTTGTCAAAAATGGAACTGGGGACATAAAGGATGGCAGGGTATGTAGAAGTGGAATTGTGACAATTGAATGTAGAATGATGAAACAAGGCTAAAGCACTTAAAATAATTTAATCTTTCTCAAATTACATGTCTCAGTGTATCAACGGCTAACTAAAAAGGGTATTATTGGAGGTGTCCCTTATTCTGTTAAAATTGATTCTTTTTTGGCAGTAGAGAGTTTGTGCAGCGTAGCGCATCAAGACGGGATGGAGCAAGACAGCATGGTGGTTTTGCTTCAATCGAAAAAGTTACCCGACAGAATTTTTTTGAACTACGTGAGTTATATGGCCAGGGCTTATGAGAGGGTACCACAAAATTTCTTCTGGTGCCAAGAATGTTGCCGCAGTTTGTAAGGCGGAGACGTTTAGGTAAATTTTTGGCTTTCATTGCAATGGTCATGAATAGCGCAAAAGAAATCGAATCGAAGACGGAAAGGATGAGGATGGTAGACCATGCAGGGAGGGAATTTCATGGAATTATGGAAGTGAAGGGAGAATTAGCTTCAGTTGGAGTTAATTTTACTTAATGGAATGGGTCGAGGCTATATAGGAGTTGGAGCTAATTCAAGCCTCAAGATTTTGCCTTAGTCTGGATGTTCTTAGCTACTTTGATGGAATACACCCCTGATTTGTGTTTTTGTTTTGATGTGGACAAACATAAAATGAGCCATCTCCCGTTTTTCGTTTGGAAATTGGAAATCGGAAAATGGAAAATGAGTCTTTATCTGATTTTCTATTAAAACACTACAAAACAAAAGTCAGGAAACAAACTACAGCCAATATTCTTTTAATAGAGCTTGCACTGACCTGAGCCAGAAGCAAAATTTTTTTCCCCCAGTCTGCTAGTAATGGAGGAATCACTATTGACCAATCCGAGAGTAGTGACGTCAATATAAACAAGTGCACGTGGATGCAGCTTTGATGTCAACAAGCATTATGTTGCCAGCTAGCATTGTGCTGCTACATAAAATGTTGTGCGAATTCTGTAGCTCGCTGATGTCTGTGGTATTGTCACTTGTAATCATATGTTCTCGCCAGCAATAGCCAGATGTTGAAAAAGTGATATGTCTCGGGCATTGGAGTGTGTGTTTCTGATGAACACGGTTCCATTGTTTGACTCAAGTTACATTAATATGAGCTGGTTAGCTAGGTAGCTACTCTTTTAAGTGCTGGCAAACATTATGAACAACAGCTGTATAAAACTTGCTTCCAGTTTATTAAACTTGACTGATTGCCATCAGTAACCATAAACTACCAGTCAAATATTTTAACATTGCTCGTAACAGTCTTATTGACTTTGTGTTATATCAGAGTCGATCATAATAACGGACTGTTTTTCAGTATTCTGCACAAAAAGTGCAAGGAGCAATACGGCTGTTCAAGAAATAGGCAGCTATTGTGATCAAGTTGGTAAGGGCAAACTGGATGTTCGAAACTTCAGTTCAATAACAACCAAAACAAAGCAAACCAGAGAACTGGAGTTTATCTGGGGAATTTTAAGTCATGATTAATGCACATAAGAAAATGCGTCATAACTCTGTGAAGCAACTTAAAGGGGACCTATTATGCTTATCCTTCTTTTAATACATATTATTAATGTAATAATGTTGGTTGTCCATACTCAACCTCTGAAAAGTTTCTAAACATAAGATACAAGGGTTTTGCCGTAATCCAAGAACGTGATTTCGTGAACGTGATTTCCTCTCTGAACAGCTCCTTCCGAGATCTTCACGAGATCTAGGCAAAACCTGATCTCAGGTTGTGCCGTCCAATTAATTCAGACCTAGCCAGAGCCAATCACAGCGCTGGACCTGCCCACACCGGAAACTATTCCAGCAGGCACTATGAACGGCAGATCATACTATGCCTTAGTAGCATCTACTCATTTGGAAATACAAAAAAAGGACTGCAGATCATTTGAGGTGCAGTTTTGTCAGTATCTCTCCCAAAGCTGCTTGTCCATTTACTTTTGGAAGTGAAGAAAAACACAAATTTCTCTTCCAAAAGACGATGCCACCAGAAATCAGTGGGTAGTTTTTATTAAACGCTAAAGGCTGACGGGGTATTGCTATCCTTCGTGTGGTTTGGCGTCTCCAGAAACTTCGACATCAGGCTGAGGGGTATTCCGTGCATTGCACGCCTATTTTTTTGTTTGCTGGCAGCAAATAGCTGCGGCCAAAGGCAATGTAAGCTGCTTGTGCTCAGCATTTCACCAAAGACAGCTTTGTTAATAAAGGATAATTCGACACAGGATAAGCGTTTCAGCTGCTTCTCAAACCTGAAGCAGCTGCATGGATCAAGCGCTCGGAGCCACAAGCTGTAAGTAACAAGATAACAGCAAATAATGTAAGTGAAGCTAACGTGTTATGGGTGGCTACTGGCTAGCAGGACCGCTAGCGATAGTTAGCACTAACAACTGGCCTCAAGCGCAGGGTTTCTAAAATATCTGATAAATCCTAGATCGGTCGCTACTGTCCGTGACTCACAGACACAGAAACTGTAAGTTGCTTTTACTGCATAAGCCAACCTGACGTGATAGCCAGCTGATTGTGGCTGTAGCACTCCGGCTAACTTAGCCAAGTTACTGTTGCTAACGTTTGTGCCCTAAATAAGCAAGAGTAATATCGGGGAAAATTCTACAGGAGGTGTGTGAACATAAACCTCATTTGAAGTAAACATAATACTTGTCTGTGATTTGGATGCTTAGTACAACTGTCCACTGTAACGAACTTGCGGTCTGTAAAACCTGTATTGCAAGGGTTTGTTTCTGTGATTGTTATGACCGCTCGGTTACCAGGAACTGCATGTTAGTTTAATTAGCCTCACTAATTATAAATGCTCCTGGTCAACTTGTATGTAATAATTCTGATCGGTATGCTTGTGTTACTTCGGTAAGCATCAATGTGGCAGTTTCATCATAACCTTGCCCGATTGTTGCCTCTACTGTTGAAGCTAACCAAAGAGGTGCTGTATGTGTCCTCAAAGTTAGGCTAAAAAGCAGAGTTAGACCAGACATAGGTTTTGCAGAGCTTAAGATACGTGTTTGGGATTGTTTAAGGCCGCTTGTGATCGCTTCACTTATCCATGACCAGGATCAGCCAGATACTTCATAAGTGTCTGAGCAAGCTGTCTGGTGCTACCGTGAAAGCAATGCGAAACCCAATAGTTCGACCGTGTCTGGTATAACAAATGATTTCTCTGCACTACCGTGACATAATGTCATCCCCCTTTAGAAGTAGTTGTGGCTATTAAAAAGCCGAAAAAAGCGGAGATTAAATAGGAAATAATTTTCTGTAGAAGTGATCGATTCGCTATCTCCACATAAGCAACTTGTCTGCGCTAACGGAACTTATGGTCTGTAAAACCTGTATTATGTTTATCACATAATCAGAGCTCTCTCTAGCTGTCGTGTACTAGGCTATCCATAAAGCTGCTTTCACATTGGACACTAAACTAATTTCTCGCGCGACAGATTACATTCAAAGTCAATGCAAAGACGCAAATATACGCGTTATGGGCGCGTTAAGCAGCTTTCACACCGGACGCAAAAGAATTTTTCGCGCGACAGATTACATTCAAAGTCATGACCGCTTATCAGCTACTGCATGTTAGTTCGGGTGCTCTGCTAATTAAAAATGCTCCTGATTAACTTATTTGCACTAATTCTGATCGGCGTACTTGCCTGGTTGTAACCACTGCAGATGAAGCTAACCGGAGAGGTGCAATTAGACCAGACGTAGGTTTTGCAAAGCTTGGGGTGCGTTTTTGGGTGCTTGTGAAACGATCGCTTTACGTATCCATGATCGGGGTCTGCCTGATACTTCTCCAATACGTGGGCAAGCCCTCTAATGCTACCGGTGAAAGCAATAGGGAAGCGCACAGGCTATAACGTGTCTGGTATCACAAACAAATTCTCTGTATCGCCGTCGATTTGAATATTACATCAACGATTGAAAATTTAATTTTTTCCAGTAAAAGTTATCGATTCACTAGCAAACAGAACTTACAGTCTGTAAAACCTCTATTATGTTCATAACATTACCGGAGCTCTATCTAACTCTCATGCACTATCCATAATGTGCCCATTCTCTGCGGGTAAACGCAAGTCATTCCGACGCAATGAGTAAATCATTACCATGGGCAATTTCCAAAAAGGCTATTTAGCGTGGAGCTTTCGCCCCTCCGTCATATACCAGCGCAGAAGCTTTTCGTTTCTCCATGCTAACGACACACCACAGTTATGCACACGAACCAGCAAGTCCTTATAATACTCACCGATGCGGTCCATAAGCTGTTGGTCCACTTTTAGCAGCTCCTCACTGTCTAGGTTTCCCTCGAAACTCAGATCCACCGGATTTGTACGTGTTTCCAATGACGTGTTTCAGGCAGAGACTACAATGGACTACAAATGGGATTTTTTGAGGATGGCAGTATGAGCTAAGTAAGGACGCTGTGTTGTACTTTGAACGATCAGGAGTGCTCTAGGGGAGTCCAAGATCAAAATATAACCTTGGAAATATAGCAATATAGGTCCCCTTTAAACAGTGCAATCGAAAATAAATTGAACTGTCATTCGACCAATTAGTTTCAGCAACAGGTGCTAATCAGACAAAGTAAACTGCAGCAACATTTGCTAATTAAGCATAGAGATGTACCATTACTAAAAGGTCTTTAATACCACCAACGAACTGCTACCGATTTAAAACACTTGTTTGTTGTTCTGGGCATACAATCACCAGCTGAATCCAGACCATTTCTTTCATACTAATTCCATGGTTGCAGATAAATTAATATCAGGAGTCTCAACTTCCACGCATTTGGCTTGAGTTTAAATGACATATTCACATTCTCGTGCTGTAGTCAGAAATTATTCAATCAGCGCATTTGTAAGAGATTCTCAGGTGGAATTGAAGTTCGTGTGCATTGAAGTTGATCAGTTTCACATGCGTTACGGTGGATTTTGCCCCTAGTGATATGGAAATCAATTATGATTTCAGACTTCTCACACTTTTCTTCACTCAGGAGTTGGAAGCAATGGGATTGCATAAAAATGTTTCAAATGGTCTTATTTCATTTAAACAACTTGAACGATCATGAAACACATACATTGTGTTGATTGAATAATAGCTGACTACAGCATGGGAACATGAATTAAGCACTAAATCTCACGTCGAATGCGTGACAGTTGAAAGCCCTGTAGTTCTGACGTCAAACAGCAACTACGAATGGCTGCTAAGTGGACTGAGACTGCTTTTTTTTTATCAGATCCTGGTCACATGAACTAGACCCAATTAGCCTATTTCACATTTCTGGGTATACAAACCGGAAGGCAGGTAAACTGACTTCTGCTAGCTTATGCTAGCTTGATGCTCCGTGAATTAACAATGGCAGAGTGTTGGTAGTCGGGTGTTCCCAGTTCTGACTGTTCAAACTCAAAAAAGCAAGCCAACCTCTCTTTTCTCGGTTTGCCCACCGAAGACGAGGTAAGGAAGAGATGGATTTTGTCCTCTATTTGTCCAGAAGAGATGATGGAGGAAGATTTACAATTATGAGGTGTATCTAGCAAGGCAGTGCCTGAGTGTGCAATGCACACTAAGCTGTCCCATTCAGATCCATGTGAACTAGGGCATGAAAAATGCGAATGACGGCAACGGCGAAGAAAGGGGTCTGCAATGGAGTTGCGTTAAAAAACCGGTAAGAAAACGGATTGACCTGGTGCAGAACTTTTGGAGCACTGACTACGATTGCTGTCTTCCTGCAGGTAACTAGCTATCTTGCTGCTTTTCGCAAATCACGCAGCTAACTTTAACCATGCGTTTAAAAATTGCGGCAAAAATAGGATCTGCAAAGCCAGTTAAACCGGAAGTACTTTTGTAAATTTTAGCTATTAGCTAATTGACACAATATTATAGCATCAACAATTAACCTAATGGAACATAAAAATACAAGCATTAGCTTGCTACCTATCATTCATTCTGTAGTCCGTGGCTAGTTTGCTAATCTTCTGTGTTCGCTTGAACTAAATTAGTATCAAGGATATCTTGCACCATTTAGCTGGGGAATATATGTCTATGAATTTGTTTTCCAGATATCACGACTCCGAAGTTGCTTATTACTGGTAAACATCAGTAAGCTGTGGTTGAGATAGTCTTGTGTGGATAATGCATTTGTACTGACCAGTGTTTGATAAATCTTAGTTTTCCAAATATTAGAATAATCCTTTGACAGTTTAACACTCGTCATTCTTCTTTCTGCAATGCTGCAACATGGAAAATTCAATTAAGAACATTGTTTAAATTACATAAATAAAAAAGTACATTACTTTGAACTTCTGTGCTCACTTTTGGCACATCCTGCAATGCAGGCTATCTAACTGGCGCTTCATGTTTTTAGTCCATTAGCCAGATGTAAGGGATTCATTTGTTCAGCTTCTTTTGTGACTTCATAAAGACAGTGACAACCTTTAGCAGCTTAATTATTACTTATTGGTACTATTTGCTTCAATCTTAACAAATTTACCAAGGTGTTTTATTAGTGTTTAGTAGTTCTTTGCACTATTCTCTTGTAATATATAGTCCTTTGGATAGTACTCCCGACTACTCATTTACTATTGCTCTTTCATCATCTATTTCTTGGGTTTTTACGCTGTCTTTGTCCCAAATTTCTTATTAATTTAAGGTGTTATAATTTCATTGCATGACATGTTCTATACATAAATTGCTTTGCCTTTTTTGTTCTTTTTTCATCAGATGCACTTGCTCACCTTTTGTAAAGGATCTGAGAACTGAAAGACATGGGGCGCATCTTAAATCTATTTGGTCCTCACTTGAATCAGAAGTTGTCATGGATCAGCCATCTTGCAGGTCATATCAAAGCTCTTATTTCTGCTGCGAGGAGAGAGCTCTGAGGAGCCAGGAGTGAGTATTCACAAGGGCATGCAGTCAGTCCGTAATGACAGACACTGGCAGCAGATCCAGCTGTGTGCCACCATCAGAAATGGACGTGGATTCATGTGATTCTTCAGAGGAAAGGATTCCTTGTTTCTTCACTCCTCGCATAGTTTCCTTGCATCTCTCCATGGGGGGAAGGACTGAGATGTTAGGAAAAGACTAATGAGGAAAACATGGATACTATTTAAGAGAATTGAGATGTACCCATGACGTAACATCTTATTACTCTGGACCACTTTTGGAAAGTCAGTTCAGTGCTGACAAGCCATCACTAATCTTTGCTGTAAGCAGCTGTGGTCGAAGGCCAATTATTGATGCTGTTGCAGTCAAGCTGTCCTTGTTAGGCAGTGGTCCTGAAACATTTGAGTGTGAATTTTATAGTGTTGCAAATATGCAGATTTGGGATAGTTAATTCTATATGCACGGTAGTGTTGACTACACAGAATTTGTACCTGAGGCATTAGAATTGGGCACTACAAGTGCATCAGCTGGCTCTGAAGCAATGCCCTAATAAAGGAAATTTTTCAAATAAAATTGGTTTTATTAAAGTTTTTCATTTTCATTCATCTTTGTCCAATAATGACTTGAGATACTCCCTTTCTACCTGAGCACTGGGCCTGTGCCAAACCGGTTGTACACTCAATGTAAGCAGCAGCAGGGACATATTTGTTACCAAGGGTGCTGTTATGGGCTATATGCAGACTTTAGCAGCTTAATTTCACAAATCCTGGAGATTCATTGAGTACACCTGGGGTAAATTTAATAAATAAGGTGGCCAGGCTTCTTAAGTCTCTGACTGGGACACCTGGCAGTTTACACGTGCCACCCAGCTGGGCTTGCTTAGCCTACACATGGATTTGTTTGTAAATTAATAAAAAGTCAAGTTTGTTGTCCCGATGAAGACCGATGTTCATCGAAAAAGCAGGAAAAAGTTTATTTCACAGCTGGCCGTGGGAACAACAGCGTGATGCAGAGTTCTAAAATTCCTTAATTTCATAAGAAACTTTATTCATGTTAAGGTACAGACATTTGCATATGATTTCTTTGATGTTATCAGAAGTTGTTGCTGATTGGTCCTGGGGTTTACACATTGATAACAAGAGCAACGCAGAGCGTGGCATATGCCCCCGCCTGTATGTTGATCAAGGGCATATTGAGATGGCTGCTGTGGCGGCCATATTAGATATCGCACAACGCTGGTTTTCGAAAGGAACCTATCTCTAGCCACTCCCAATATGCAATTAAGAAATGAAATCAATCCGACAAGGGATTCTATAGTTATCCCATGGAAACAAAAAGTTAACGCACGGACATGGTGTCGGCATAATGCCCCCTTTCCTCTTTGGAGGGCGGGGGCATAAAAAGGATTACTCTACAATTGGGCCTCTCCTGAGCCACTCAAGTTAATTGGTTCAATAGATTCCCAACCCTCGGACGTGAGCTCCATATGTGGGAATACGGTACCTCCAGCTAAAAGGTGCGAGTGCATATCATGTCCTGTCGGAACTGAAGACAAACGGAGATCCCAGCTGGAAGTAGCAAATAGGCGATATGTCCTGTCTGACCCGACAGCTTCTCTTTATCTCCCAATACACATTCATCAAACCGTCTAGCTTAACTCATATTGCAAACAACTAAAAATCCTGTTTCTTAACAGTCCCTCCTTTTTGACCCAACGGACAATGAATGATGAGGTCAACTTTACAGTGAAATACTTAAAAAAAATTATAAGAGGGAATGGCAAATGAATTTCTAATGACAAAATATCTACAACAACAAAGTCACACAGATGCCAGGCCAGAGACCAAGAGAGTAAGCCATACAGGCAACAGTGGCAAGGAAAAACTCCCCAGTTAAGTAGGAGAAACCTTGGACAGACCCAGACTCTCGAGACTCAATGTCATCTGTCAATGACCGGCACCGGAAGACTGTATGAAATAAGCATGAGTTTGAGATTCAGAAGACCCAATGTCAGTGATCGGCTGTGCATAAGAGAAAAGAACAGGCAAGAAATGTCAAAGAAACATTTTAAAAATAGATCATGTACATGACCTATTACCAAGTACAGGCACTGCTATTAGAGTCCACAGACATAACAGCTCTGACTTGTTGGCATGTTTGGCTGTCATGTGTACCGGTCGCATGTGAATGCCATTATTGTCCATGACACAAGTCCTTTTGAATTCTACAACAATGAGCTGTATGATGAGTGACATTATTGGGGTGGGTAGTCTTGTGCAGTAGTCTTCTAGCACAGGAGTTTGCGGCAGCGTGGTCTGGTGCAGGTTTCCTCAGCAGTGTGGTCTGGTGCAGGTGTCCTCTCCAGTGTATGAGGGAGAGAATAGAATACAATGTGAGGGTATTATTCAAGTACACCTGATTCATTACACCTTAGATCATTATTATGACTGCTGTTGGAGTCAGCCTTCAGTAGTTTTGGTGGTTTCTTCAGGTGAATCCCACGGTTTAGCACGGGAGTGGTGGATCCTGGGATACCTCTAACTCAAAGAGCGGACTTAGAGCTGTAAATGCTTCTTTACACTCGTGTCCAATCAGCTGTGTCCAGTGGTTGACACGGGCATTTTAAAAGATCATTGATTGATGCTGCAATAACAGAAAACTACCGCAAAAGTCAAAAAGTTCCAGAATCTAACAGACTTCTCGAGCAGCGCGGGGACGCGGAGCAGTGGCAATAGCAGTTCTCTGTTCAATTGGGCGCAATCGTCATTGGAAGCATGTGCCCTTGGGGTCTGATGTCCTCGGTTTACGTGCAGTTGTCTTTGGAAGCGTGCACATTAAGTAGGGCAGCTAGATATTGTGGTGCTTGGTGTCCTTCTTCTCCGCAGCGAAAGCACTTATCATTATCGTGAGTGTGAGGCCTATTTTTCCAGAGTTCCCTTCCTCTGTATTGGTTAGCCTAACGACCCAATTTTCCACAATTATTGCCGTTTATTTTATCATTCGGAATAGGGGAGAGCTGGTATGAAAGTAAAATTTTTCACATGGACATCATTTTAAAAGATAACAATACAGACCGAAAAAAAATTTCGGAGCAATTAACTACTTTCCTATGTGCTCTGTCAATATCAGGTGCTAAATCATCACCATGTATATTGACTTCGGCATAGTTTGATGTCGAACGGAAGTTGCGCATTGCTACTTTCGACCCATCCAGTCGGGATGAAAGTAATGCACGGGCAGGGCGAAAGTAAAGTGATCAAATTTACTGGAATCTTTTTAAATTTCTGTCGTTAAAACAGAAGCAAAAACAGCCAGACATTTGTTTTAAGCATTTTAATTGACTTCAAATGTTTCAAAAGTGAACGTGAACATGTTTAATTTGCAATTGGTCTATTAATTAAAATTATACCAGATAGCAAGCACCTCCGCTCCGGATCTGCCCAAGCTCTGCGCCGACTCCAGCTGATCCGGACCGGAGGAGTTTGCTATCTGGGATGAAATTACTCATCACAGTTGTGACAGATATGAGTGGCACCCTCAGTGCATGCCTCATGCGACCACAGCAGACAAAAGATGCACCGCACCCACACTACTCCAGGCAAAGATAAGGCAAATGTCTCCTCACAAACAAGACATTCATCATCATTGCCCTGAGAAACTGTGGTTTCAGTATGTCCACTAAGCCTCGTTTCTTTGGGAGTTTTGAAGAGGACTGTTTTTTCTGGCCCCTCTGCCTACTCTCCTCCTCCAAAGCCGCTTTCACCGGGGTGTCGGTCAGTATTGCTGTTGACCTGCAACATTCAATGAGATTATAGTCAGAATCAGCTTGTTTTAATACAAGCAAGAGAATCAAGACGAGTTTAAAATGACACTATGCTTACGTCTTTCGGACTCTCCTTTTATTTTCTTTCCTCGAGCCAGCCTTTGGATATAGGCGAACCTTTTCTGGGCTGAACCTCTGTATTGGCGTGCAACTAGATGTTCCTGGAACCAAGAGCATACTTGGATAGATAATATTGAAAAAAGTGCTTGGCAAGGCTCAAAATGCACATTTAAAGACACACACAGACACAAACTCTCACCATCTACAGGAATGGCTGACTCCTGGGGATGCAGCTCAAATGGGCTCTGGCTAGGTTGGTGCCCAGATGGCAAGCACCTCCGCTCTGGATCTGCCCCGGCTCTGTGCCGACTCCAGCTGATCCGACTCAGAGCCGGGGCAGATCCGGAGCGGAGGGGCTTGCTATCTGGCTGTTGTCTCAAAGGACGAGGCGCTGGTGATGGAGCTGGCGCTGGTGATGAAGAGGGTGCTGGTGATGAAGCTGGCACTGGGAATGGAGCTGGTGCTGGTGCAGGATGGTCGGTCACAAAAGCTGGAGCAAAGTCTGCCTCACAGAAAATATCTGGATTCAAGGGCCAGATACCGGTACACTCGAACCCAGACGAAATGCTGCTTGGTGTTGCAGCTTGAGGCAGAGCTTTAGCCACAAGACTTGGGATGTTGTAGATGGTCAAAGTTCTTCCAGGGTTCATTCACATCCAGTTGTCTGTTACTCCAGCCGCTTTTTCCTGATTATCACACCGGAAACACTGAATTAGATTCCTGGGGAAACCATATTCGCCACAAGGTTCATGCTTCAAAATATGTAGTTTTCAGCAGACTATCCATATTGCCTCAGAACTGTGACCTCTGCCTGAACCAAGCTCACCTTTGCTTTTGCTTTGAGCCTTGCACAAAATCACTCTCTATGAGAGGGTCCTTCCTCTGAGTATGGATACCTGCACACACATTTGATGAAATAGACAGCTGAGTATCATCCCACAGGGTCAGTATGCTGATCCTACTGGCATTAGGTGTAAGTTTATGAGTGATCCCCATCTAAATAGTGTAGCTTGGTGCAAAACAGGATACAGGGAGTGACATACATTGCATATTATTTAATGGACATCCTGTGAGCTAACTCAGAATACACAAGTGAAACCTATATCCCTGGACAGCCCACTCTATCTCCTCTTATGTGTGAACACAGATTGCAAAGGAAGTCCGCTCACACAGACAATTTAATCAGCTCAAACCTAAAATTGTTTCATAATACTGACCTTGCCAAACAATGTAACCTGTCCAAGTTTCCTAATCTTGACGGGACAATGTGCAAATGTGCATTTACATTTTTTTATTTGCCAAAATCTAAGTCTGCATTCATATATATGTCATCATTGGTGTATTATGACCCCTGCCAATAAACAAAGAATTTTAGACTTGTTTCTATATCGGACGGGTATATGACAGTCAGCCATCTTGATACTGTTGCCGCCGGCAAGGGACAAATAGCACCAAACGCGGAATAAATCTGCGTTTGCCCTGCCAGCCAGTGCAGAGCGATTGAGACACCAGAGGAAATCAGGAAGAGAGGCTATTGTGGCTACTTTGAAAATCAGTACTACTGCAGCATAATGCAGGACCGTACATATGCAGCAGCAGCACAGGAGACGGAATCATCATCCGCAAAAAAAACGAAAAAAGAGAATTGAAAAGACCGGCGTGTTCATATAAACATGGGTGAACATCGGGCTAGCCTTCCCCAGATGGAAGGAGCTAATGAAGGAGAAAGATTTTATAAGGGACGATGAAGTTGCCAGCGTTCTCCTCGATAAGTAAGTCAACTGTACTGCCTAAATTAGCATAAGCGCAACTTTTCATTCAGTTTTGTTACAGTGTTGCTTGTCACCATAAGCAGCATAATGGTAGATCTTGCTAAAATACTGCATCCTCATTGTTACAGATGGAACTGTATGTTTACATGGTTTCAGTAGTTCCATAATCGCGGTAAACGCCGGCTTTCAAAGCCTATCCACCGGCTTTTAGTGGCGGTGAAGCTGGTGGGTGGAATTTAGAAGCTGGCATTTACAGTAACTAAAGTTAAAAACATACTACGTCATTTACACAGCTTGTATGTAACTGAGGTACTCATGCCACATATCGTTGGAAAGCTCATGCAAATAAAACTTACGCGTATTCTCCCCCTGGCTTACGCACTTTTTCTGTTAAGCGCTT
Organism: Gymnothorax reevesii; assembly: GCA_029721435.1. Classification (NCBI taxonomy): domain Eukaryota; kingdom Metazoa; phylum Chordata; class Actinopteri; order Anguilliformes; family Muraenidae; genus Gymnothorax; species Gymnothorax reevesii. The sequence continues at coordinate 54,453,129 of CM056574.1, forward strand.
TTGAGGGCTGTATGAAGGTCAAGCGCCAACATAAGGCTGTTATGGCCCCCAATTTGTTATTACATTTATAACACAACAGCAACAGCAAGGGATGACAAACACAGTTTTAACAACTAAAACACATTTAATTTTTAACAAAGACAAAGACTAATAACAACCTACAACTAAAGACCAAGATTGATAAATAAGAAAAAACAGAAATAATTACAGTCCCTTTTTGGTGGGGTGGCTTGGTGATGTCCTGGATGAAGAAAATGCTCAAACACAGGCAAAGAAATCCACAAAAGAAACGTCACAGGTCTTGAACAGAATGGCAGGTCTGGTCATCTTCTTGCAATTTCTCCTACTACTTTACTGTCTCAATTCTTTTCCTTATATACTCTTTTGCAGACCCCACCCACATTTAGACCTCTTTTTTTTATTTTCTGAGACTTGCCCCAGACATGTCCAGGACATGTCTAAACATGACTCCAGTCTGAGCTTAACAAAAAAAGGTAAATACTGCCATCTAGTGGCCTATATTCACATTACACCTCCATTCCAAAAGGGAAAAATTTTGACTCATAAAGGCAAAATTTTTCTTTTCAATACAAAATGGTTCAGTGAACACTTGTCTATATATACATATCATACAATATTCAAACACATGATATACACATTCAAACACGGGATAAGCAATCAGCAATTACATTGTCTGTACCCTTCACATGCTTAATTTCCAAGTCAAACTCCTGTAAAATCAAACTCCAATTCAACAATCTCCGATTCTTGTTTTTCATCTTACTCAAAAACATTAACGGATTGTGGTCAGTGTACACAATCATTGGCTTTTGTCCTGTACAAACATAAACCTCAAAGTGTTGTAAAGAAAGGACCAGAGCCAACAGTTTCTTCTCTATTGTGGAATAGTTCCTTTGGTGGCGATTGAACTTCCTGGAGAAGTAAGCCACGGGATGCTTAATGTCATCAGAGTCACTTCTCTGTAGGAGCACAGATCCACAAGCTTGGTCGCTAGCATCGACCGCGATGGAGAACGGTTTGTTGAAGTCAGGAGATTTGAGCACGGGGAAGTGACACAGCAGAGACTTCAGGCGATCGAAGGCTCTCTGGCATGCATCATCCCAGGTGAACTTTACGCCTTTTCTCTGTTGGTTAGTTAGACTGAGAGCAATCTCAGCAAAGTTCTTGCAGAACTTGCGGTAGTACCCGATCATTCCAAGGAAGCGGCGCAAAGTTTTTTTGTTGTCAGGAACTGGAAAGTCCATGATGGCTTGGACTTTAGCATTTATGGGTGCCACCTTACCCTGGCCTATGACGTAGCCAAGATAGGTGACAGTAGCACAACCAAAGTCACTCTTGTTCAGGTTAACAGTCAGGTTAGCCTGGGTCAGGCGCTGGAACAACGTCTCTACATCTTTTAGATGTTCTTCCCAGGAGTCACTCCATGTGATCAGGTCATCGATGTATGCACCCGTGTGTGGCAATCCGGCGATTGTAGACTGTATCATCCTTTGGAACGTGGCTGGGGCATTTTTCATGCCAAAGGGTAGGACTTCATACTGGTACAATCCAGATGGTGTGGCAAAAGCAGAGATGCTCTTGGCCCTCTCAGTTAAAGGCACACACCAATAACCCTTCAATAAATCAATCTTGGTCAGAAACTTTGCTTGCCCTACACTATCAATACAATCATCAATCCTAGGTATTGGAAACACATCAGTTCTAGTTACAGCATTGACTTTGCGATAATCTGTACAGAATCTAGTACTTCCATCAGGTTTTGGAACTAGCACACAGGGTGAACTCCAATCGGAGTTGGAGGGACTGATAATATCATGTTTTAACATGTACTCAACCTCTTTCTCAGCAATCTTTCTCTTTTCAGGATTCATCCGGTATGGATGCTGTTTTATTGGTTTGGCATCACCAACATCTACATCATGAGAGGCTATAGTAACTCTCTTTGGAACATCAGGAAACAAATCCTCATATTTCTTGATCAACCTTTCAAACTGATCTCTCTGTGAGGGTTCTAAGTGCTGGAGTTTTACATCAAGATTTTGCAACACTTCAGAATTTGACAATTTACATGAAAGAACTTCAGCTTTAATTCTAGGTTCATCATCTTGAAACTCCCCCTCATCTTCACACGTTTCGACCATTGGAGAATCTGAAGTGACAGCTGCAACCCTAGCATTTCTGTCATGATAAGGCTTTAGCATGTTAATATGACACAATTGTTTTGGTTTTCTCCTATCTGGAGTCTTCACAATGTAATTGAGATCATTGAGTTTTGTCAGAATTTCATAAGGACCATGAAATCTAGCCTGCAATGGATTGGACTGCAAGGGAAACAACACAAGGACCTTGTCTCCTGGTTTAAACTCACGGCTTCTAGCCTTATGATCATACCAAGTTTTCATTTTTCCCTGACTTGATTTCAAGTTCTCTTTGGCAAGGTCACAAGCTGCACGCAATCTTTCCTTGAACTTGCTAACATAGTCTAACAGACTGATTTGCGGCTCTTCCTCTTGCCATTGTTCACTCAATAATAGCAAAGGTCCTCTCACTCCATGACCAAACACTAGCTCAAATGGACTGAATCCAGTAGACTCCTGCACTGCTTCTCTAGCTGCAAACAACAGCAAATGAACCCCTTCATCCCAGTCTTTCTCATGGTCATAACAATAAGTCCTCATCATTGTCTTGAGAGTGGAATGAAACCGCTCTAAGGCACCCTGACTTTCTGGATGATAGGCACTAGAAAGAATCTGTTTTGCACCTAGTTCATACACAACCTGCTGAAACAATCCTGAAGTGAAATTGCTACCTTGGTCTGACTGAATTTCCCTGGGAAGACCAAACAACGTGAAGAACTTTATCAAAGCCTTCGAGATTGCAGTTGCCTTGATGTTACGTAGAGGTATGGCTTCGGGAAATCTGGTAGATGCACACATGATTGTCAACAAATACTGATTTCCAGATCTAGTCTTGGGTAATGGACCAACGCAATCAACTATGACCCTAGAGAACGGCTCCCCAAATGCTGGGATAGGCTGCAATGGAGCTACAGGTGGGTCTAACTGGTGTTTTCCAACTACCTGACAAGTGTGACAGGTTTTGCAAAAGTTGGAAACGTCTTTCCGAAGCTCAGGCCAAAAGAAGTGTTTCATGATCTTATCAACAGTCTTGTTAACACCAAGATGACCTCCTAAAGGTAAACTATGAGCCATTGTTAAGATCTCATTCCTATAGACCTTCGGAACAACAATTTGCCTGACCACTGCCCAATCTGCATTGGCAGGGATATCAGGAGGTCGCCACTTCCGCATCAACACACCATCCTTGAGATAATACCCAACTGGAACTGCGTCTATTTCTTTTTCAGGAAGGGCTCTCCTCTTTAGTACACCAATTTCAGGATCATTAGTTTGCTCCTCAATCAACCGCTTTCTGGACAGAGACAAGTCTCCAGACACATCAGAATCACCAGACCCATCCGGCTGGCTGAATAGAGAACTGATAAAAGTATCTGATAAGTCCTCAAACGGAGAAACCATAGTAGGCCAATCAGAGTCATGAGGCGAACCACCTGAGTCCTGACTATTCAATGTACTGGACGGCACCACAACATCATCTTCTTTAGCCTTCTTGGCCATAGCACGAGTCACTGCGCAAGAAGGATACAGAGATGGGTCCTCATCCCCATTTTCAGTGCTCGGCTGTGAAGTAAGATGTACAGGGGGAACTACTTTGCCCAGCCAGGTCATTGCCTAGCAACAGAGAAACACCCTTTATAGGTAGACTTGACATAAGTCCCACCTTTACCTGTCCTGTAACTAAATCTGACTTCAAGAATATAGAGCGCAGGGGTACAGATACAGTCCTCCCTTCAATACCTTGTACAAGTATGAAATCCCCTGAAGCGGTCTCATCACGTAACTCCAAGGAGTCCATCAACAAAAGTGACTGAGAAGCTCCGGTATCCCTTAGGATATATATGGGGACAGGAGTAGTATGCTCATTCAGAGCCACAAATCCCTCTGACACAAATGGAAGAAATTCCTCCCTCACAAAGTCAGCTGTATTAGGCTTTTTAGCCCCACAAGAAGCAGGCAATTTAGCAGATTGGTTATCTACTACAGGGGTTTCTAACCTTGTTTTCACAAAGGCATTTGGTTTGGTATCCTTTTCTTTTTCTTTCTTAGCTTTAAGGAACCAACAGTTAGTTGTAACATGACCAGATTTCTTGCAATAACTGCAAACTAGACCACTTTTGTCACTGTCAGCTTTCACACTTTGATCAGACCTGTTACTGGATTTCTGAGCACCATCACCAGATTTGTCTTTGGGTGAGGAATCTTGGGTATCACCGTAACCCTTTTTCTGAAATTGGGACCATTTATTGTTACTGCTAGACTGAAATTTGGACTTATGAGTGAGAACATATTCATCTGCAAATTTGGCAGCTGATTGCAAGTTCAGTGCTTGCTTCTCATTAAGGTAGGTCTTAACATCATCCTTAACACAGTTCTTGAATTCTTCAACTAACACCATCTCTTTTAGTGAGTTGAAATCATCCTTGACCTCCATAGAAGTACACCAGCGCTCAAAGCAAACCTGCTTCTCATTAGCAAATTCAACATAAGTCTGATTTTCAGATTTCTTCAGACCTCTGAATTTCTGTCGGTAAGCCTCTGGAACCAACTCATAAGCTCTCAAAATAACCTTTTTGACAACCTCATAATCAGAGGAATCATCTGCAGACAAAGCCGAATAGGCTTGTTGAGCTTTACCCTTGAGGACAGTTTGCAACATCAGAGGCCAGTGTTCCTTTGGCCACTGGCAACTCTTTGCTACCTTTTCAAAACACTGGAAATAGTTGTCAACATCCCCTTCCGAAAATGGAGGCACCAGTTTTACCTCCTGGCTAGCCCGAAATTTATTTTTAGTTTCAATTTTAATTTTTAGTTGCTCCATTTGGAGTCTTTCTTCTCTATCTAACTTCTCTAATTCAAAATCTCTCTGTCTCTGTCTCTCTCTTTCTGCTCTTTCCTCTTTCTCTCTCTCAAATTCTCTTTGTTTTTCTTCTCTTGCTCATTTTTCTAACTCACACTGCCTTTGTTTATCTTTTTCTTCCCTCTCAATTTCTCTTTGTTTTTCTTTTTCCTCCCTTTCTTTTTCTCTTTCCTCCCTTTCGATCTCTAGCATTTTTAATTTAAGTTCCATTTCTATATTTGGATTTTCCACTGGAAACTGTTCCAGATCTCCTGGTGCAAACACATTTTCATCAATGTAATATTCAACTATCTCTCTAGCCAGTCTTGCTTTTCGCATGGCTGGTTTTACCTCTGTCAGCTCCAACTGTCCGCAAATTTCTAGCAGTTCTGTCTTTTTAAAAGACTTCATAACCCCTACGGTTGGTGATGCCAAGAAATCATCCATTGCTGTTGTCAATATATATCTAGGAAAATTCACAAAAACAATTTCACAATTTGGAATGTTAGATTTTCAATAAATTACTCACACAATGGTCTATCCCGGACCTTGAGCCCCCAATTTGTTATGGCCCCCAATTTGTTATTACATTTATAACACAACAGCAACAGCAAGGGATGACAAACACAGTTTTAACAACTAAAACACATTTAATTTTTAACAAAGACAAAGACTAATAACAACCTACAACTAATACCAAGATTGATAAATAAGAAAAAACAGAAATAATTACAGTCCCTTTTTGGTGGGGTGGCTTGGTGATGTCCTGGATGAAGAAAATGCTCAAACACAGGCAAAGAAATCCACAAAAGAAACGTCACAGGTCTTGAACAGAATGGCAGGTCTGGTCATCTTCTTGCAATTTCTCCTACTACTTTACTGTCTCAATTCTTTTCCTTATATACTCTTTTGCAGACCCCACCCACATTTAGACCTCTTTTTTTTAATTTTCTGAGACTTGCCCCAGACATGTCCAGGACATGTCTAAACATGACTCCAGTCTGAGCTTAACAAAAAAAGGTAAATACTGCCATCTAGTGGCCTATATTCACATTACAAGGCGAAATGGAATATTGCATTTGATGTCGGTTATAGGCTGAATTTTAACATTAATTTTATTTTATTTAACATGGTAAAGGTTGAGACATTTAATATTCAAAGGTTCTTCCTTATTTCTAAACTACATTTCTCAAAGCCATAATAATTTATCAAACGAAATCATCAGATGATATTACGCATCAGCCTCTTCTCCACTCAGTTGAATTACAAACGCAAAACAATTAATACGAGTATACATAAGACCATCATTCTACCATGCCCTCTAAATCTAAAACCAAAATGCCAGTCCTGCATTTGCCTGCACTCTTGCGTGATTGGGAAAGAGTAAGAAGTGCGCGCCAAGCTCGAAGACGAACACGCATATATCCTGGGACTAACATCGAGTGCATCCAGCACTTTCGTCTGGACCGTGCATGAGGCAATCATCTTTGCCGACTTCTAGATGAACAGCTATCTAGCAGCAGCAATTGAAGCACTGATTACTAAAACCCCACAAGTCAAGTCAAGTGTTTTAGTAATAGGTGCTTCAATTATCCACAAAAAATAACTCTGGTCATCAACGTAAGAGCTGCGCTGTCTCTCCAGGCATCTGGGTTGTCCCAGATAGTGGCTATGAAGGACGAAAAATGACATGACAAAAGTAGAAATAAATAAATTAATAAATATAAAAATGAATGCAAAAAATAAATGTGAATTTTATATTTTTACGTGTTTTATTATTTATTTTGGGATTTCTATATTTATTCATTTATTAATTTTTTTATTCCTTTATTTCTGCATTTTCATGCACGTATTTATTTATTTCTGCATTTATTTTTACACTAAATGTAAAGGATTGCTAAATGTATTTATTCCTACATTTATTCATTTATTTATTTCTACATTTATTTCTGCGAGACTTGTGTCACCCAACAATTTAAAAATGTAAATGAGCTGGGCGGCCCTAGCATCTGGCTGAAACGCGATTGGTTGCATCGGTGTGCATGGATCTTCTGCTACTCAGAGCCATGTATCCCAGTGATAATTACTGTGAATGCCCTCCTGAAATGAGGAAAATTAAGGTGCTTTCACATCGGACGCGAAATGATTTTTTTGACGACAGACTGCATTCAAAGTCAATGCAAAGACGTGAATACACGCGTTTTCGCGAGTATTCGCGTCTTTGCATTGACTTTGAATGTAACATGTCGTGCGAAAAATTTGTTTCGCGTTCGGTGTGAAAGCGACTTTAGGATGTTAAATACATTGGTACGCTAGCTATAACACTATCGATATCGATGTCTCTTTATCTTGCTAGCTAGCTAGCCAAATAGCTCGCTCGCTAGTATTCCATTGAGAGCGAACTGTAGCCTTTTTTGCACGCTAGCCAGATGGCCATGTAGCTAAATACTTTGGCGCGGTAGCTATACTATTGCTAGCTTGGTAGCCAACTAGCTCGCTAGCGAGTAAGACTGTAAGCAACTGTGGCCTTATTTTGTCGGCGTAATCATGACGCAAATTGACGCGCAATAAGGGACGAAAGTCTCGTGGGGGATAATAGCGACAGCTGCGTCTAGCTAGCTCAGTTCCTTAGCCAGTAGAAGGGAACTTAATTGAGTCGGCGTCTCTTCTCGTGTGGTTTCGATGGGAAAGCAGCAGGCGAGGCTAGTGTCATATGCGGAAGTGGGCGCGGGCTTGTCTAAACTGGGTTGCGATTCGGGCAGTCGCGGTCCGGCAATGGCCTCGCACTCGAAGCCATCGCACCAACAGCTAATATGCTGATGAGGATAGCTGGTCGGAGTGTATGGTAGCTCTCACGGAGATCAACTGCTTTTGTCTGTGTTTCCAAGCAGAGCAATCGCGTTTCAGCAAGATGCCTGGGCCGCCCAGCTCATTAACATTTTTACATTGTTGGGTGACACAAGTCTCGCAGAAATAAATGAATAAATGTAGAAATAAATAAATAAATAAATGTAGGAATAAATGCGTAAATAAATACATAAACGTAAAAATAAATAAATACATACACACATGAAGAACTGTAAAAATAAATGCAGAAATAAATAAATACATACATGAAAATGTAGAAATAAGGGAATAAAAAAATAAATAAGAATAAATAAAATGAATAAATATAGAAATACTAAAATAAATAAAGCACATGTAAAAATAAAAAATTTACATTTATTTTTTGCATTCATTTATATTTTGATTAATTTATTTCTACATTTAATCATTTTTTATGTATTTATTTATCTATTTATTTATTTCTACTTAGGTCATTTTTCGTCCTTCATAAGTGGCTGGTAATGTCATACACATATCACAGGCGTCTGTATCAAGGTGTCTGACGCAGTTCGTTGACGCTCCAAGTTCTTCTCCATGCACTTCCACTGCAGAAAGAGTGGATGCCATCCCCTCCTGCTGTGCAGTGAAATGCTCAGGGGATGATGGTTGCCCATCATCTGTTGCGTGTACACTTCTCCGGTGTGCAGACAGCCTGGCTTTTACAGTGCCCGCAGATCTCTCCATTTATGCTTTAAATCGGGTATACTGCACTTACATCTCCCCACCGAAGCCACATCCAGAACGATTCGCAGCTTAATTCCTCAGATCAGCCTTCAGTGCTCGCTTGCCATACAACATCAATATCAGTGAAATTAAGTTTCGGCTTTGGCTCGACGTCACCATTATTGTCTTCATGTTCTATTAACAAATGCGACTGCCCAATATGTTCGTGATAATCTAAAAAGTTGTGATATTCTCACGAGTGAGGAGATTGACTTTCTTTTTTTTTTTTAATTTTTCATCTCCAATCCCACCCGAATCTGGAATGCCCAATTGGGGAACTATGTACAAAGCTTGCTCGTATGCGACCCCTTGCTGCCAACTCAGGATAGTGAGACAGTTCACGGCTCTCCTCCGAAGCACGTGCCTGTCTGCCACTGATTCTTATACACTCATCGGTTGAATCTTCGCAAGTTCAGAACTAGGGCGGAGGATACCCGGACGCGAAAGGAGACGAGAAAAAATCTCTATGGACGAACCGTTTGGGGAAAAAAAATTCGCCCGCCGGCAGTTATTCCCCGAGCCAGAATTCCCGAGGTTTTCAGAACGATAGAGGACCTTGAGAGAAATCTCAGAAAAGTGGAAGAAGAAACGGTTTCGAAGTACTTTACGTACAGGAAACATCCCAATTTTGGGGAAAAGAGTGCGTTTTCATACATTGCCCGTTTCCACGCGAATTGTGAATGACTTCGTACGTAATATTCAACGCGATAGCTTTATAGAAGTTTTTAAACACTGCAAATAGCTAAAATGAATTATTGTTTCGTCCTGATATCCCAAGATACACTTTGCTCGTTGTATAGGTTCAAAACTAGTATATAAAGGTCGGACTCTCCATGCTCTCATCTCTCGCATCCAATGAAGTAACGGTAGAAGAAAGATTGATCATTTTAATAGATCGGCCAGTTCTAACTTGTCTGCAAGCCAGACAACTAGTACGCAATGTTGAAGTGGAATGCGGTAAAATCGGTCTAAAGTTGAATGCAAAGAAAACCAAATCAATGTTCTATAACGGGACACCTGAGGACATAGAAACAATGGATGGGAAAATGATCAAACAAGCTGTCGTTGAGTCTACGGGTGAACAGGACTTCAAGTATCTGGGTAGCTGGATTGACTCAAAGGAAAGAGACAGCAATGTCAGGAAAGCTTTGGCGTGGCAATCCCTTAACAAAATGAGCAGCATTTGGAAAGGTAACCTGTCAAGAAAGTTTAAGCTGCAGCTGTTTAAGGCGACAACAGAGTCCATTCTTCTGTATGGGAGTGCAGCATGATCACTTACGGAGACGGAAGAGAAGAAACTGGATGGAACCTATACGCGAATGTTACGGAAGGTGCATAATATTGCATGGCATGAGAAAGTTACTTACAAGGAGCTCTATAAAGATACGGAATGTCTTTCTAACATCATTCGTAGGAACAGATTGAGACTTGCAGGGCACGTTTACCGGGACGAGACTTCCCCAGCACACCAACTAGTAACGTGGGTCCCACAGCATGGAATCTCTCTTAGGGGATGACCAGCGGGGACGTTTCTAGACACTCTCTTGCGCGACACCAATCTAGAGGACCCAAAGGAGCTTGAGAGCTGCATGGGAAATAGGACCTTGTGGACCCAATTTTCGTCCCGCCGCTCCGGCGTCGACCGTAGATAGATAGATAGATAGTTCTAACTTCACCTGTATCTAATGTCGGACTCTCCCTGCTCTCATCTCTCGCATCCAATTATGTAACGCTAGAAGAAAGAACTGGCCGATCTATTACAATCATCATCCTAACTTTACCTGTGTCTGATCCTAGCTTAATTAGGAGATTGTGCAAAGAACTTCCGCAGAAAGTTACCATTTTTTCTCTCGATCACCAAACCTTCCCATCAGTTGAGATGTACCAGTTGCTTTTAAAGCAGTATTTTGCAATATAAACCCCTGCCACCGTACTGACCTGATGCTATGTTGGCTCCTTGCTTCTCTTATTGTTTTAAAAAACAGGCATTAAATCGTGTATCATCTTGTAAAAAGCAATACTCTTTATCACTTGTGTTTAAATGGGCTTCTTTTTGGGCAGTGAAATTTATGGAGGCATTGTAAAACTTGTTGCGATGAACTTGAGCAGAGTATAGCATACATATAATGATAAACCACTGATACAGCCAATTGCCAATAAAAGAACATTATCATTATATTTTTAAAAAATGATGATAGTTACAATATTGACTTTTAGTTACAATATTGACTTTTAAAGAATGCTACACACTCTAGGTTGTTCTGACATATCGATGAAGAAATATGTCACACTTTGTTCTGTACAAAAACATGGACTGTTGTGTTCTGGCCTTTGGCCACGACAGCATTTATGGTTTTAACAGTTTCATGTTCCAAGATTCATAGTTCATAGTTCCATCGTTCATGTTCATGTTCATAGTCATAGTATTTCATTATCCATGTTCCATGTCCATGTTTTTACTTTTCCATGTTTTTGTTTTCGCCAGGTCTGCCATGCCACTCCACCGCTTGTCTGCGTTCCGCCCCGTGCCTTCGTTGTTGCACATTTCTGAGCTCTGGTTGGCTTTGGTATTTCCCTCTTCCTTCTGTGCTGTGCTGATTCGGGGCTCTCTAAGCTTAATTGACAATTAACTGTTTTTAAGTTACTAACATTTACTAACACTCACTGGGTGGTGTAATTCTTAGATAGGCACATTACTAATATTACTAATTTAGACAGGGAGTTTATTGTCATGATTCCTGCTTTGCTATTTCTAGATCTTGCTGTGCTTTTCTGTTCTTACATTCATGCTTGCTTCCAAACTGCATACTTAATTGGTACTTAAGCTGAGCACGCTCATTCTCTTAATGAGTAGGTCATGTCATCCAATCTCTGTCCATGTCTTGATCTTGCCATGCCTCTTGTTTCTCTTTCTCCAGGTGTTGCCCTTCATGTGTCATGATTACCAAGCCTTTATCTGGTTGCGGTGGAAGTTGGCTGGCAGACAGTGTCTTGCATCTCATTGCATGTGCAAGTGTAGCCAAGTTCTTGTTGTCAAGATTCCCTAGCATTTCTAGTTTCAAGTCTTGTCCCAGCCTCTTGTTTTTCGAATTTATATATAGTCTGGTTATTTATTTTTTCTTGTGCTTCTTGCCTGGAGTTTCCAGTGCCTTTTTGTTTTTTGCCTTTTGCATTTATTGTTTATAGCTCTGTGTAGCTTCCTTAGTTTGTTTTTTGCAACCCTTTGGGCCAAGTTTTTTGTTGGCCCTCGTGCCTGTTTTGTTTTGGTTTATCAATAAATCCTCATTCCCTTTTCCCGCATCTGGCGTCACTGATTCCATATCATGTACTCACAAGAAATTAATGCAAAAGAACAATTTTTTTATTATTCAAATATTCAGCAGCCTTATCTGTGCTGAAAAGTACAGAACAATCTGATGCCGGACCAGGTACTTTCATGCTTTACCCAGATGCATAAACACACCACTAGTCTTCCTGTATTTCACAATACATAAACATATAGAAAAATGTACAAAATGCAACCACAATAATAGTACATATAGGGGAAACTATTTCTAGTATTACTTCAGTCTTCTAAAGTCATGTTTCCCTCCTTATTACAGCGCCCTCCATAATTATTGGCACCCCTGGTTAAGATGTGTTCTTTAGCTTCTAATAAATTCAGTTTTCTTTTTCTAGATAATATAGGACCAAAATGGAAAAAAAAAACAAGGAAAATCCAACCTTTAATTCAAGTGCATTTATTGAGTGGGAAAAAAAATCCCACATTAAGAAATAATTATTTTACATCAAATCATGTGTGCCACAATTACTACCACCCCCGATGTTAATAGTTTGTACAACCCCTTTTGCCAATAAAATAGCACCTAGTCTTCTCATATAATGTTTCACAAGATGTGAGAATACAGAAAGAGGGATCTTCGACCATTCCTCTTTGCACAATCTCTCTAAATCATCCAGCGATCTGGGTCCTCTCCCCTGCACTCTCCTCTTCAGTTCACTCCACAGGTTTTCAATGGGGTAGTGGTCTTGGGACTGAGATGGCCATGGGAGGAGCTTGATTCTTTGTCTGGTGAACCGTTTCTGTGTAGATTTGGCCACATGTTTAGGGTCATCATCTTGCTGAAAGACCCAGTGACGACCCATCTTCAGCTTTCAGGCAGAGGCTAACAGATTTTGATTGAAAATGTCCTGGTATTTCAAAGCGTTCATGATGCCATGCACCCTAACAAGGTTCCCAGGGCCTCTGGAAGAGAAACAGGCCCAAAGCATCACCAATCCTCCCCCATACTTCATGAGGTGCTTTTCTGCATACTCATCTTTTGTGTTCCGCCACATCCACTTTTTGGCAACAAACACTATCTTGGTGTCATCTGACCAAAGGGCATGGTCCCAGTTGAAGTCCCAGGACCACTTAGCTTTGATTGTGAGTGAGAAAAGGCTTTTTCTGTGCATGCCTCCCAAATAGCTTGTTGGCATGTAGATAGCGCCTGATGGTTGTTTTGGAGACTTTGTGACCCTAAGGTGCTACCATTTGTTGCAATTCTTTAACAGTGTGCTTTGGAGAACTTTTTATTTCTCTTACCATCCTCCTCACTGTGCGTGGTGGCAAAATAACCTTGCGTCCTCATCCAGGCTTGTTTACCATTGTTCCAGTTGTTTTAAACTTCTTAATGATTCCTCTGACAGTAGATATGGGCAGATGCAGGCAAATGGCTATTTTCTTGTAGCCATTGCCTGACCTGTGAAGGTCGACACACATCTGCCTTACTTGAATGGTGTGTTCCTTTGTCTTTCCCATGTTGAAGAGTGGATAAGAGAAATGGTTTCTGTGTCATGTCATATTTATACCCTAGGGAAACAGGAAGTGATGATTTACTAATTAAATGTTCCTAGATACTCTGATCAACTTTGTAAACTACAGTAGAAATGACAGAAATACTTCAATTACATTTATTTCCTAGGAATTGTTAGGGGTGCCAATAGTTGTGGAACAGGTGATTTTATGAAAAATAATTATTTCTTCATCAGGGATTTTTTTTCCCCTTAAAATTCACTTGAGTTGAAGGTTACATTTTTCTACCATTTTCAGTGTGAGAGTATGCTTCTGCAATAAAAATTGAATTTATTTTAAGGCTTTTAACACATCTTAACCAGGGGTGCCAATAATTATAGAGGGCACTGCATGTCCTTATGGACTCACTCACCCAAAGTTTGTAGTAACTATGTTCTATGTTATTGTCTTTTCCCTGTCAATTGCTGTACAATGTTGTTTTCTTTCCAACATGATCAGCTTATATTGTCTTCAAACTATATAGTGATTGTGCTGTCTGCACATCTTTAGCTAATTAAGATTCATATGAATAATCTTGAGTCTTAGACTATATTGCATACAATCAAGAAGTGAATTCTAGGAATGGAGTTTTCCGTATTGTTTTTGTGCAATATAAATAAATTCATGTATTATTACAAAATGTTGGCTGCTGTTATTTCTAGGACCTTTTCTAGACATCATATTCTATCTGACAGCGGCCCATTAACTCACTCGTTCAAATTACCGGCATACAACACATGGTATCCAAATTGAAGCTGATCTTTCATGTCTATTTATATTCAGACAAGAACCATAGTGATGTTGGCACCTGCAAAGGAAAACAGTTCACATTTGTTATGATATGACATCAAAATAATTGGAATCAAAATGTTTTCTGTTCCAATATGTGATAAGTAAAGAAAATAAGAGGATAAAAAACTGTAGGTCTTTATAACAGCAAATGAAAAAATTTTAAAAAAAATCAAGTTTAAATATGATATAACTTGGGAGATGGCAGCAAGTTGTAATTTCAAATGAGCTCATTTTGTGGAAAAAATGTAAAATGTGTCAGTTTCAACATTTGCTATGTTATCGCTGTTCTATTATGACTAAAATACTGGCTGGTGTGATTTGAAAATCATTGCGTTTTGATTTTATTGACAATGTACACTTTGTCCCAATTATTTCGTATTTGGGTTTGTAAAAATTACAGAGATTGCGTCTGCTTATTCTAGAAAATATGAACGCTCTGAACAGATGATTTTTTTTATCCATCCTAGCTGGAAACATTAAAAATGATTGGCAGGTTTGGAAACGGCCGCTGTATTTTCAAAGGAGGGGCACGAAGATAGATTCAAAACCTCTTTCAAAGTATAAAATCATTAGGCTGTATCTCACCCCTCTGCCTGAGTGTAGTTATGACCGTCTACTTAAAATTAGATTTATATGATGCAGAAAGAAAGCACCACAATCAACCTATATTGACAGCCAACAGCAAAGTGCGAATACAATTCAACGTTTAGTAGCGCGGCTAGATGAAAATAATCTGTCGGCCTACAGAGCATTCATATTTTCGAGAATAAGCTGACGCAATCTCGGTTATTTCTACTTTATATTCATTGCATTTTGTTCGGTGTCACTTACTAGTTTATTATTAATATGCCAGATCAGTGCAGGATAAAAAAGCGACGAGTTGTGTATTGCTAGACTACATTGATTGTAAACCAGCTCTCTTTACCAGCTTGAACAAATACATTAATAACAAATCATTTATCCAAATGGCAGGCTAGACGAATGATTTGGCCAATAGTTTTGCTGAGAGCTTAGGCAGGCATCTACGATGTAATCGTAGTATTCTGGGCATGCATGGACTGTGGAGTCAGTGGAGCAAGGCTCGTATAGGCAGAAATATTTCTGTCTCGCGACGCTCCTTCAGTGGTCCGGAACAGGGTCACTGATCGGCTGCACGCAAATGAGTTTCTGTTGGTGTCCGCAACTCTAGGGGGAAAGAAAAATTTGCGAACGTGTGCTGGGGTACGTCACTTCCGCTACAGGAATTTCAGGGATCCGATAAATCCTCGACCGTGTAGGATTTGCTAAACTGAGCTTGAATCGAGCCGGAAGCTGCGTGATGCAGAATCTGTGCAACAGCAGACAGGAACACGTCAGAAGCATATATAGAGACGACTGAAGGCGCTGATTGGGTAAGTGTAATTGCATGAGAATCCTACGTCTCGTGATTGAACTTTCGTTTACACTTCCATTTCACCTGAGACATTGCCTGTGTTTTGTGTGGCTGATGCTTCACCATTTTCCCCTTAAGTCTGATGTCCAAACTGCAGCCAGTGATACAGTCCTTGCTTGACACTGTGTACAGGCCATGAAATTCACAGGAACCTCCCTCTTGGTGCTGATGTCCAACCAAAGCCTGCTGCAGGGCATCGGGGCAAAGCCTTCATTTCCATTTATTCTGTAAGGGAGAAAAAAACCATGTGCAAGTGTGTATTCTTATGCAGTTTAATGACCTTTTCACATTGGCATTCGTATCAAGGTCATGTTTATTGTCCATTTTATACTGATCCCCATGATACCACAAATACGGTTTTGGTCTGCCCTACTACTTATATCACCAATCTCAATTTTGTCTCCCCAAGTTTGTCCATGACTTCTGAAATATCTTAGAATTTGATTGTGAACGACTGTGAATATGGCACAAGAATTTATTGCCTTCTGATGGAACCAAAGTGCTTTAGAATTCTGGAGATGAATTATGTATTATTGTCCCTTTCTAGTCATTTTGGAAATCCCCATTGCGAGAAAACCTGTTCCCACAAGATATGAGCTGTAGTAGTAGGTTCCCCATAACCATGAAAGCCGACAATAGATCTGTAAATGTGGGATAGCGAACAGTCTGAGACTGTTCTGTCTGAGGCTGCTGTACACCCAACTGTTTTGGTCCTTTTCCTTCCTTCCCCCCTCCCTTTGACCAGCGCTGTCACCTGGAATGGCCAACACGCTGGCAATTGGCACAGACACAGGGACTGCTACACTCCTCCTGAATGTGGCCTAGCTTCCTACAGTTAAAACAACAGACCTGGTTCCTATTATATGACAACACAGCAATCTTTTTCTTTGACTTGTTGGGGGACTCACAGATTTGAGATTCATTCTATGCCATTACAGTCTAGGATATTTTCCCCTTTGTGCTGTCTGATTGGCTGTGCACTCAATCCGCTATTAAATTGTAACAATAAATTTTGGCAAGTAGGGGACTCGTGATCTTTGTATTTACTGATGACCAAACCCCAGAAAATCGGATCATCACCAGTCAGCTCTGGTGGAGGTGGTCCCTCCACCTCTGTTTGATTGTAGACACCAACAAATGTTCTGAGGAAGTCATCGGGTGCTGGCCCTCCTTCAGTACAAACTCAAGGATTTTGGTCATGTCTGCAAACACTCAATAACCAACAGCCTCACACATTAATCTTAACCTTGTCTCGTGATTGGGAAAAACAACAGGACTTCCATGACCACACACAAATTCCACCGAAATTGATGGAGGAAGCACCAATTGTAATAATTTACAACAGTCTTTATCTGTTAGGGAGTGCATTCGCTGTAGCACTTGCACCTTTTCAACAACTGCGGTCGGGTCGCTTACTCCATCCCATTTGGGAAGTTGTTGCTGCAGCATACTGAATTCTGACCGTTAGATCACGACACATCTCTTGGTCCTCATATTCATACGTGATCGCGCCATTCACAGGATAATGTGTCCCACTAATACGTACTCTGCGAGTGGTTATTGGAGCAATTTCAACATTTATTGTCTTGACTGATTTAGTAGCTTTTGGAGGTTTAGCATTTATTGGGACCGTTTTTCGGCAGTTATAGTGAAGCGAGTCAACGATAGATGTGTTACATTCAGAATACAATTCCAGTTACTCATCAGAACTTTCATGATCAATATCTTGCTCAGCCACATCTAACAAGGGAGCTGCTGCTGCTTGTCCGAGTTCCCAATCATCATCATCATCTGAACTTAATTCAGACTCACTGTGCCCCACCGAAGTTCCCAAACCAAGAGCTGCAATTCGCCGTTTCATTGCCTCATTTGTTAGCTTTTGCTGTGACATTTTTTTCTTCATTAATCTTAACTTTTGAACAATGGCCAGATCCTTGTTTTCCCCGGACACATTCCATAACTCTCAATATGCAATTTGTGCATCCCGTAGCTGTTCCTGAGTGTTGGCCAGTTCCGCATATGTGACATTCAATTTCTCCCGGAATTGACCAATTTCCTTTTGAAATTCTAAATGAGACGTGGCATGTACTAAGCGTTCAGCAACAGAGGCCTCCAACTCCTTGGAATTCATCTCCAGTTTGCTTTCCAAACTCTTAATGTTACTTTGCAATTCGGAAATCTCTACGACATTATCCTCCAGTAACTCAATTGTTTGGACCATAGCCATCAAACAATCAGAGATGCCAAGGCTTACGTCTTAGGCGTGAGTTTCTCCTCTTAGTGGCATTCACGTTTCTGTGCCATGGTCAGCAATTATTCAATCAAAGCACACTGAAGAAATTCACTCATGGAATTTAAGTCATTGTGCATCAAGTTAATCAGTTTCACGTGCATTACGGTGGATTTCCCCATTAATGACACGGAAATCGATTATGACTCTGGAATTCTCAGGCTTGTCTTTAATGAGGGATTAAAAGCAATGGAATTGCATAAAAACATTTCAAATGGTCTTCTTTCATTAAAACAATTTAAAGGATCATGGAACCCATGCAATGTTTCCAATCCCTGAGTTAATAGAAGCACGGGAAGTCTGGAGTCATAATTGCTTTCCATGTTACTTGTGATGAGGTGCACCTTTACGCAAGTGAAAGAGAAACTTCAATGCAAAAGGATTTTAATTCTGCTTGAGAATCTCATTAAGCGTTCAATGAATAATTACGGACTATGGTGAATAAGCCTAAAAAATGTATAAGACCTACGCCGAATGTGCGAGACTTGGCATCTCTGCACAATTAGCCTTTTTGCCTTGTCTTGTTTTTCTCATTTTCATTGCGTTTTTCACATGGAGTTTGAAGATATTCAACAATATCCACTTCCTGTGGAACATTATAAAAATTCTCCTTGCAATGCTTGGCCAAATATCCTGCGGCCCACAATTTCCAATCTTTCTCAGCCATTATTGAACTCTTCATACAATGGACAAACTTACTTTTCTCTCTCTCTGGCATCCTCATCTCGAAGAGACGATGATTTAGCGCTTTAAGGATTGGAGCAGCGCCTGGAATGACTATGCAGCCCGATCCTTGAGTGGCAGTCCTTGAAGCAGGTGGCGCAGATATAGGTTGATGGTTCACATGCGGATGCTGCTCGCTCTTTCCTCCCCGCGCGCAACATTGCCATCTTCCATCTTGAGAATTCCCTCTTGGACACTGTGGCGCCAGGTGACTCGATCTTTTGCAGTGACCTCCCAGTTATTGACATTGATCTGCACGCACAGCATGACGTATTTATAGACATCTTTGAAACGCAACAGCAGTCGGCCCACACGGCGGACGCCCATCTGCAGTTCCCCGTAAAGGATTTCTCTCGGAAGGCGGTCAGGGTCCATGCGGTGCACGTGGCCGAGCCACCGTAGGCATCTCTGGCTGAGAAATGCGGAGATGCCAAGCAAGCCCGCGCACTCAAGGACATCAGTGTTGGGGACTCTGTCCTGCTATTTTATGTGCATAAGGCGCCGAAGGCAGCAGAGGTGGAACCCGTTTAGCCGCTTTTCCTCCCTGGCATAGGCTGTCTAAGACTCATTGCCGTACAGGAGAGTGGACAAGACGCAAGCTTGGTAGACGAGTAGCTTGGTCTTCACACTCAGCAGATTGTTGTTCTACACTCGCTTGATGAGTTTGGCCATAACAGCAGCTGCTTTGACAATTCTCGAGCTGATCTCGGTATTCAGTGTTCGAAAGAGTGGACCCTAAGTAGATGAAGGTGTCCACAACATCCAGCTGTGTGTTGTTGATGGTAATGACAGGAGGGGAATCGACATTTTGTGCCATGATGTTGGTTTTCTTGAAGCTGATTGTAAGTCCAAACTCCTTGCAGGCATGAGACAGTTTGTCAACTAAGTGCTGCAGGCCTTCCTCGCTGTGCGATGCTAGAGCAGCGTCGTCTGCGAACGGAAGCTTGCGTATGAGGACCTCATAGACTTTGGTTTTTGCACGAAGGCTTGCAATGTTAAAGAGTTTTCCGTCTGATCTCGTGCGGATGTAGACACCTTCAGGGCAGTCGGCGAAGGCATAGTGGAGGAGCATTGAGAAGAAGATCCCAAACAGGGTCGATGCTTGAACACAACCCTGCTTCACTCCATTGCTGACTGGGAAGGCATCTGAGATGGCTCCATCAAAGCAAACAGTACTTTGCATGTCCTTGTGAAAGGAGGAGATGATTGCAAGGAGCTTTGGGGGACAACCGATCTTCCACAGGATCTGGAAGAGCCCACTTCGACTGACTAAGTCAAAGGCTTTGGTCAGTCCACAAATGCAAGGAACAATGGCTGGAGCTGCTCTCGACACTTCTCCTGCAGCTGACTGAGGGAAAAGATCATATCCACTGTGGACCTTCCGGCTCTGAAGCCACACTGGGGCTCAGGATAGACTCGCGAAGCGAGGCTCTGCAGGTGGAATAAGGTGACCCGGGCGAAGACTTTGCTAACTATACTCAGATGAGAGATACCGCGGTAGTTGTTGCAGTCACTAGGATCACCTTTGTTCTTGTTCAGCGTGACTATGTTGGCATCTCTCATATCTTCAGGAATGTGACCTTGCTCCCAGGATAGGCAGAGGAGTTCATAAAGTGGGTGTAATATGGCTGTTTTCCCGTGTTTCAGAACTTTTGGGGGGATACCATCTTTCCCTGGAGCCTTGTCACAGGCGAGGCAGTCTATGGCTTTGCTGAGCTCTTCCAGTGTGGGCATGATGTCATGCTCCTGCATGACTGGTAGGCCAGGCAGGATGTCAAGAGCAGCGTCTGTCACAATGTTCTGGGTCGAGTACAGTTCAAGATAATGCTCGACCCAACGCTTGAGTTGCTTGCTCTTGTCGGTGATGACTTCGCCTGTCTTAGATTTGAGCGGGGCTGTTATGGTGCCTGTGGGGCCGATAGCTGTTTTGATGCCCTCGTAAATTCCTTTGGCGTGTTCGCAATCGGCAGCTACCTGGATGCTGGCACGCAGGTTCTGCCAGTACTCATTGGCGCAACGGCAGGCGATCAGCTGGGCCTTGCTCCTTGCCGCTCGAAACTTACTTTTGGTACTTGAAAATTGTTCAAGGTCTGTGTAACTTTATACAAGCCCCTGCTTAGACACGGCACACATGCACAGTCAATTCTAACCACTTGTATTTTAAAACATTACACAATTTTTGTAACTATTCCTCTGCAATATTACATGAAAAAATATTTCATACTCACAAATGTTCGTGGTTCGAGTTTCGTCCCGATCAGCCTGAAGCTTTGCACACAAATTTGCAGACAAGCCAAATGTTGAAGGACGGACAGAGCGGATAACGCCAATATACGACCGCCTCTGGCTGGCTTTCTTGACCTGTTTCACACATGTATTGGCTAGTTTTCTTTAATTTGTCACGGCACTCTAGTTTACGAGTGGCGATGTGGTCTGCACGTTAGTCTCCTTTTGGAGTTGCTGGGCTTCGATTCCCCGCCTTGGTAAGCTTTCAGCCTGTCACATTCTATTCTGTGATAACTATGCCAATGTAATTTACTCACAAGGACTTCGAGTTTTTGTTCACAGTACCCAGTGGTGATTGTGTTTTTGTCCGCCTACATTTCGAGCAAGCATTGAATTTATTCATTTGAATGGAGATATCCTTTCACTGCTGCATTTGTTAGAACAAGACAAACGTGACATATGGGCTAGGGGTAATGAAATCTGCCGTGCTCAAGTACGGTTACTTTCACATTTGTTTGAGTGCAGATGAATCGTGCCCGAGTCCACCTCTTCCAACAAAACTCGCGGAACACGTGCTCACGCTTACCAAATTAACTAAACTATTCCTCGCTCTGACCCTAACCTTAACTCAAAGGCAAACCTATCCCAACCCCTGTCCCTACCCTAACCTTAACCCAACTCGTACACAAACAATGGTTTGTTCAGCTCAAATTATGCTACCCAGGGTCAACGGATCAGTCAGCTCACCAGCAAAAATATATGTCAAAATGGATATTCACATGACGTCTCCTCATTGATAACAATAAATAAATAAAAGGAATATTAATATTATTTATAGAACGTTATACCCTCGTTGTCTTTTACGCTTCAGCGATAAATAGAAACTGATGCGCTCAGCTGGAAATAATCACAGTTGGTCTAGTGGTTAAGACCACAGTGTCTGATTCTCTGTTTGCTTTCCTTTATTCACAGATTTCCCAGTTCAAATCCCGCTATGAACTATACTGTAATGTCTAATTAACCATGTATATCTTTATTCACAGCTTTATTGAAGGAGGAAAAAAAACGGGTGAAAAAAGGACATAAAAAGTTGAAGAGGTAGTGACGCGAGGGAGGAGTGAAGCTGTGGAAACAGAAATTACGGCGAAATATTTCTTCCTCGCGGCGCATCTGCCCCTTCCTTTTAAAATCGATCCTCCATGAATCTAAACCCCCTTCTCACTCATAACCCCCCCCCCAAAAAAAAAAAAATTATTTGTGCCCCCTTTTAAAGGGAACCCAACATGCTGATCCTTCTTTTAATACATATTAATAATACTAGAATGTTGGTTGTCCATGCTGAACCTCTGAAAAGTTTCTAAACATAAGATACAGGGATTTTGCTGTAATCCAAGAACGTGGTTTCGTGAGCATGATTTCCTCTTTGAACAGCTCCTCCCAATATCTTCACAAGATCTGGGCAAAACCTGACGTCAGGTTGTGCCGTGCAATTAGTACAGACCTAGCCAGAGCCAATCACTGCGCTGGACCTGCCCACACCAGAAACTATTCAAGCAGGCACTAACAACAGCAGATCATACTATGCCTTAGTAGCATCTACACTTTTGGGAATACAAAAGAAGAACCGCAGATCATTTGAGGTGCAATTTTGTCAGTATCTCTCCCAAAGCTGCAAGTCCGTTTACTTTTGGATGTGAAGAAAAACAAATATTTCTCTTCCAAAAGATGATGCCACCAGATATCAGTGGGTAGCTTTTTTTGTTTGCTGGCAGCAAACAGCCACAGCCAAAGGGAACGTTTGGTGAAATGCTGAGCACAATCAGCTAAGACAGCTTAGTTAATAAAGGATCATTCAACACAGGATAAGCGTTTCAGCTGCTTCTCAAACCTGAAGCGGTTGCATCGATCAAGTGCTTGGAGCCACAAGCTGTAAGTAACGATATAACAGCAAATAATGTAAGGGAAGCTAACGTATTACAGGTGGCTAGCAGGACCGCTAGAGATAGTTAGCACTAACGACTGGCCTCAAACGCAGGCTTTGTAAAATATCTGAAGATAAAGCCTGTATCGGTCGCGACTGTCCGTGACTTACTGACACAGAAGCTGTAAGTTGCTTTTACTGCATAAGCCAACCTGACGTGATAGCCAGTTGATTGTGGCTGTAGCACAGCAGCTAATGTAGCCCAGTTACTGTTGCTTATGTTTGTGTCGTAAATATGCAAGAGTGATATTAGGGGAAATTCTGCAGGAGGTGTGTGAACATAAACCTCATTTGAAGCTAACCTTTAATACTTGTTTGTAATTTGGATGCTTGGTACAACTGTTCACAGTAACAGAACTTGCTGTCTGTAAAACCTGTATTGCAAGGGTTTGCCTCTGTGGCTATGACGGCTTGGTTACCAGCTACTGCATGTTAGTTTGCGTGCCGTGCAAATAAAAAATGCCCCTCACCTGGTTAATTTATATGCAGTAATTCCGATTGGTATACTTGTGTTACTTCGGTAAGCATCAATTTGGCAGTTTTATCATAACGTTCCCCGATTGCAGCCGCTACAGTTAGTGATCGCTTCACTTATCCATGACCAGCATCAGCCGGATATTTCAAAAATGTCTGAGCAAGCTCTCTGGTGCTACCATGAAAGTAATGCGAAACGCAGAAGCTCTTCCAGTTTACAAATGATTTCTTTGCAATACCTTGACATAATTCCATCCCCCTTTAGAAATTGCTGTGGCTAATAAAAAGCTGAAAAAGGCAGAGATTAAATGGGTAATTCTTTCCTATAGTAGTTATTGATTTGCTAACTCCACATAAGCAACTTGTCCGCGCTATCGGAACTTACGGTTTGCAAAACCTGAATTATGTTCATAACATATCCAAGCTCTCTCTAGCAGTCGCGTACTATCCATAAAGCTGCTTTCACATCGGACACGAAATGAATTTTTCGCAGGACAGATTAGCCTACATTCAAAGTCAATGCAAAGACCCGAATACACGCGTTATGGGCGTGTTAAGCTGCTTTCACACCGGATGCAAAACTAATTTTTTGCGCGACTGATTACATTCAAAGTCGATGCAAAAATGCGAATACACGCGTTATGGGCACGTCAAGCCGCTTTCACAACGGACGCAAAACGAATTTTTCGCGCCACAGATTAGCTACATTCAAAGTCAATGCAAAGTCACGAATACAGGTATTATGGACGCGCTAAGCAGCTTTCACACTGGACGCGAAACGAATCTTTCGTGCGACAAATTACATTCAAAGTCATGACCGCTTATCAGCTACTGCATGTTAGTTTGCATGCTCTGCTAATTGAAGCACTGATTACTAAAACCCCACAAGTCAAGTCAAGTGTGACGTATGGGGTTTTAGTAATAGGTGCTTCAATTAAAAATGCTCCTGGTTGACTTATATGCAGCAATTATGATCGGTATGCTTGTGTTACTTCGGTAAGCATCAATGTGACAGTTCCATGATAATGTTACCCTATTGTAGCCACTATAGTTGAAGCTAACTGGACAGGTGCTGTATGTGTCTGACGAGTTGGGCTGCTGTTAGACCAGACTTAGGTTTGCAGAGCTTGGGGTGCGTTTTTGGGTGCTTTTACTCATTCATGACTGGGGTCAGCCTGATACATCTCCAATGTCTGGGCAAGCTCTCTGATGCTACCAGTGAAAGCAATACAGAAGCGCACAGGCTATAATGTGTCCGGTATAACAAACGATTTCTCTGCACTGCCATTGATTGAATATTCAATTCTTTCCTGTAAAAGTGATCGATTTGCTAGCTCCACATAAGCAACGGTTCAGGCAAACGGAACTTACGGTCTGTAAAACCTGTACTATGTTCATGACATAACCGGAGCTCTATCTAGCTCTCGCACGCTATCCATAATTTGCCCATTTTCCGCGAGGAAAAGCTGGTCATTCCGAAGCAATAAGTAAGGCATTACCACAGGAAATTTCTGAAAAGGCTGTTTAGCCTGGAGCTTTCGCCCCTCTGTCATATACCAGTGCAGAAGCTGTTCGTTTCTCCATACTAACAACACACCACAGCTATGCGCACGAACCAGCAGGTCCTAATACACACCGTGGCTGTTGGTCCACTTTTAGCTGCTTCTCACTGTCCATGTTTCCCTCTAAACTCAAACCCATCGGATTTCTACGCCCTCCAGTCTACACTTGGGCATGTCGACCCGTTCTACAAATGTGTCTGTATGGGGTGAATTCTAGCTTTCCCTGCATCCTAGGCTAGCTACAGAGTAGAAAAACCGCTGTACTGACCACTGCTGCCGCTAGCAAATTCGTGCTTGAACTGCCAGACTTTCGCACTGCGTCCTCCACTTTCGCTTTTGCGTTTATTAGAACAAGTTAATTTCATTAGTTCTATACACATGTACTGAGTTAGATTGCAGAATATGCCCGTCGATTCCTTCGGGAGACGCGTCAGTTTCACTCTGGAGCCAGACCTGGAAAACTGCGTTCTGCTGACTCGTCCCGCCTAGATCTGGCCTCCACTGAGCTGGCCTGTCAGAAGAAAGTGGGCACACGGGGAGTGGGGGCCATAGCGGAAGAGCCACCCCAATGAGGCGTTTCAGGCAGAGACTAGGCCTACTATGGACTTCAAATGGGGTTTTTTGAGGATGGTAGTATGAGCAAAATAAGTACCCTTTTATTTACTTTGCGCGATCTGGAGTACTCTAGGGGATGTCAAAGACCAAAATATAAACTTGGAAAAATAGTAGATAACCATTAAAATATTATTTATGCCAGATTGCCAATAGATTTTTTTTTTAAATAAATATTGAAGACTGTGTACTCCTTTATGTTTTATTGTTAAGCCTTCACTTGGACAAGTGAGATTCCTTCCATGAACATTAAATAAAAGAAAAAAAAAACTTTTGCATAGTTCATGGGGTCCTACCTCTAACAAAATAAGGGAATTCCTTATTTACTGCCGATGTTTTGTTAAGCCTATTGTCGTCATATGTCAGAAAGAGAAGTTTATGTGAGTGACCGATGTCGTTAGATTAATGAGTATAGAAACTGGTCGATAAAGGGTGCTATTAAGAGTTTATGAACTTGGGACAGGTCGTAGGTAAGGTCACGATAAAATAAATCAACGCATGCACATGTAAAAATAAAAAAAAAAAGATAAAAGCGTACCGATGGACACTTGAGCAGCTGAATGAAAGCTGTGTGCTTTCGCACAGAAACAGAAGTAGGGGAAGCTGATATTTTACATCAAGTTCATTTCCAGTGCCTCTGCCGCCTGCTACTACGGAGATGATGATTCATTTATGTGGAATCCAGCTTAGACTGTTTGGCCGTGCGCATCTCTCGGATGATTGATTTGATGTGTGGAGCGTAGCTCTCGTGCCATTTTCCAGGGAGACGGTCACAAAGGTGAGTGCCACAGTTAGCTAGCTAGCCTAAGACGTTCAAGTTCAATTGCCTATACATGCCTAGTCGCGAAATAAAAACGAAATGTTGGCTAAATCACGAAGTGGTTTGCTGATGTTAGCTATCTAACTTAAGACATTAACGGTTAACGTTAGTTTGCGCCCCAAGTTTGTTTTCAGTTGAAAAGGCTTCGAAGTTGCCTGGCAGATGCACTTTATTGTTGAAAAAAAAAATTTATCATTCCTCTTTTCAAGTGAAATGTGAGTTCTCTCGCCCAGTTAGCAATTTCTTTATGTGGAGAGGTCTTGGCCATTCTTTATAAATTCGATAAGCTTTACCATGACTACGTAATACTGTTTTGCTTGAGCTGCCAGTGCTCAAAATTAACAAAAAGCATGATATTGCACATTCATCGTGACTGAGTTCAGATCATGAATAAGAATATTATATGTACGTGTATGAAAATGTTTAGCTTAAAATGACTAGCTTACGTTCATTTCCATGATCTTAATGTCAGTTTTTAAATTTCAGCATGCACTGCAACCACGAGCATACAAAGTCATTTTTTACATGCAAATTCCTGGTTTTAGTTATAGATGGAGAGGTTTCTTGTTTTGACGCATAAACTCGCAGCGAAGACTTGATTTAAGTCTAGCCTCATGTGACTGGACTTTGACTTGCTCCATAATACTTAAGAAAGCTCAGTCATTTGTACTGTATATTTCTCATTTGTCTTTTTTGACTTGTTTCCACAGAAAAATGGAATTCCACTCTGGGAAATTGTCCAATAAGTAAGAAATTTCCTGTGCATTTCCAAACATGGTTCATGTTTGTTGTAAAGATGATGTTGTGGGCTGCATAGATTGAAGCTCTTTTGCTTTATTTCAGATAGTCTTTCCCATTTTTTATAGTTTTCTGTTTGTGTTTGTTTCTAGAGTGACTGAAGTCACAGATGACTCAGGCTCCTACACTTGTGCCGCTGGTGAGAGGGAGCCCCTTCAGTGCCGGATGCGAAATCTCTCTTCACATGAATGGAGTCAACATTTTGAAGCCAGATTATATCTCAGTGGGAGTTGGGGCCCTAGTGGGGCACTACTTCATTTTTGTTCATTATGAAAAAAATATAAGAAAGTCTTAACACTCTTCAAAAAGGGGTTCTTAAGGGTGCTATATAGAACCATTGGGGTACCTTGCAAAAAAAAATGGAACCTTTAGCTCATAAAAGGTGCTATTTCCTTCACCAGAGGATTGTTTGAACTACAACCACCGTTGATGGAACCTTCCAGAGGACAATCATCCTACACTTGCTTTAATGGTCAGCACACAGAACTTTCCTCTCCTTTTTCCATTCACAATGCGAAGATATTCCTTTAAAAAATTATGAGGGAGGTCCCGTAAACGTGAGTGGGTGTTGTCGATAGTAATTTAGATCGGCTGACACAGAAGATTTGATGTTTGTTCATTTTATGTTTTTGAATGACGTTAGACTGCGGTTAGCTAACAGCTCCTTGCCCGGCATCTCCAGCATTAAGATGAGTTTACTACTTCCATACTAGGCTGACAAAGAAATCAACTGTCACTGACATTATTTTCAGTGTGTATCTATCGTAGTTTATCAGTGTCATTCTCACTATGTTAGGAAGGATGTCTGCTGCTTGCTAATTCTGGCTTGGGGAGTAGTCATTAGTTTAGATAGCCAGTTAACGTCAGCCAGCAATTCTAAGTGCATTTGCAGAAGGTTGTGTGACCGTTTCGCGTTATTGTAGGCATCAAATTAATGCTTTTTAGATGTGCCAGTGTCAACAATGTCGTTCAACCAGTCCTAATAAATCAGCTCATTCTAACTAATGCTCGCTTAACGGCTAGAACTAGCTTGCCAACAGTCAGCAAAGTGATAAAACAGGTCATAGATTCAAGTGTTTAGAAGTTTTTCATGATCACTTTTCTGTGTTATTCACCGATGTTGCAATATGGTAGGCTATCAAAGTTACTCTGATTTACATTGATGTGGCTTTCGCCTCATCCTTACAGGCAAGCAGTACCAACATCATGCAATGCACTACCTGCTGAGCCAAGTAGCCAGTAAGTGTTGAACAATTCACAGTTCTCTCTCTCAGGTTTTTAAATGCATCAACTTGCAACGTGTATGTGATGTTGGAAGTGTCTACATGTGTTTTACTTTTTCTTTCTCTTTTCATTTTAACATAGCCAAGGAACCCGGGGGGCATGGCCACAATTGTTCACCCTTCCCATTCTACCCTCAGAGCGAGAGGAAGCTTTGAATAGAAAAGATCCTAATTTAAAAAATAAAAAAAAAAGGACAAATCCCACCTGAGAGCCCTGCTGATGCACGTGCTACTTGACCACATGTCAGTTTACACATGGTTTTGTCATACGTCATTGCTTACTATTGAGAATGGTGTGTGGATTATTTTAAGTTGGCTTAAAGGTGCTCTATTGCATGGATGGTGGAAGTTGTGTTCATTTATATGATTTTTTAAAATGTTTAAATTTCTTAATTGATGCGTTTGCCCAACACCACTATTTTATATTTTGCCCAGGGACTTATCAAACCACCCGAGAGAGGAAGTTTATCCATACTTTCTGTACTGTATTCCGTAATGTATTAGCTGAACGTTATAGAAAGTGTTACTTGTTTACAAACGACCTATCCGTGCATGGAGCACCTTTTACATGTGGTGGAAAGACTCAAAATGAAATTGAGTTGTACACTTCTAATTCTTAACATGATCTTTCAGGTACCAACTCATAAACAATGCTCAGATGTTCTGGAGCACCTAATCACAAAATATCCATTTTTGAAAGATAACAGCTCCTTCGGATATGTATGCTATTTCTCCATTGTGTGTATGCAAAGCGTTATTCCTTAGTGTCTTTACTACATGAGCCTCATAATGTACAGCGCCCTTCATAATTATTCACTCCCCTGGTTAAAATGTGTTAAAAGCCTTAAAATAAATTCAATTTTTATTGCAGAAGCATACTCTCACACTGAAAATTGTAGAAAAATGTAACCTTCAACTCAAGTGAATTTTAAGGGGAAAAAAATCCATGACTAAGAAATAATTATTTTTTTATAAAATCACCTGTTCCACAATTATTGGCACCCCTAACAATTCTTAGGAAGTAAATGTAATTGAATTATTTCTGTCATTTCTATAGTAGTTTACAAAGTTGATCAGAGTATCTTGGAACATTTAATTAGTAATTGATCACTTTCTGTTTCCCTGGGGTATAAATATGACGCGACACAGAGGCCATTCCTCTTATCCACTCTTCAACATGGGAAAGACAAAGGAACACACCATTCGATTAAGGCAGATTGTGTGTCGACCTTCACGAGTCAGGCAATGGCTACAATAAAATAGCCACTCGCCTGCACCTGCCCATATTAACTGTCAGAGGAATCATTAAGAAGTTTAAAACAACTGGAACAGTGGTAAACAAGCCTGGACGAGGATGCAAGGTTATTTGCCACCACACTCAGTGAGGAGGATGGTAAGAGAAATGAAAAGATCTCCAAAGCTCACTGTTAAAGAATTGCAACAAATGGTAGCATCTTGGGGTCACAAAGTCTCCAAAACAACCATCAGACACTATCTACATGCCAGCAAGCTGTTTGGCAGGCATGCACGGAAAAAACCTTTTCTCACTCACTATCATAAATGAAAACGTCTGGAGTTTGCTAAGCGGTACAGGGACTTCAACTGGGACCGTGTGCTTTGGTCAGATGAGACCAAGATAGAGCTTTTTGGCTACAAACACTAAGTGGGTCAGGCGGACCACAAAAGATGAGTATGCAGAAAAGCACCTCATGCCCACTGTGAAGTATGGGGGAGGATCGGTGATACTGTGGGCCCGTTTCTCTTCCAGAGGCCCTGGGAACTTTGTTAGGGAGCATGGCATCATGAAAGCTTTGAAATAACAGGACATTTTAAACCAAAATCTGGTGGCCTCTGCCCGAAAGCTGAGGTCGTCACTGGGTCTTTCAGCAAGATAATGACCCGAAACGTGGCCATATCTACACAGAAATGGTTCATCAGACACAGAATCAAGCTCTTCCCATGGCCATCTCAGTCCTCAGACCTCAACCCCATTGAAAACCTGTGGAGTGAGCTGAAGAGGAGAGTGCAAAGGAGAGGACCCAGGTGGCTGGATGATTTACAGAGATTGTACAAAGAGTAATGGTCGAAGATCCCTCTTTCCGTATTCTCCCATCTTGTGAAACATTATAGGAAAAGATTAGGTGATGTTTTTTTGGCAAAAGTGGGTTGTACAAAGTATTAACATCAGGGGTGCTAATAATTATAGCACACATGATTTGATGAAAAAGAATTATTTCTTAATGTCTGATTTTTTCCCCACTGAATAAATGCACTTGAATTAAAGGTTGCATTTTCCTCTTTTTTGTATTGTGGTGCTATATTTAGAAAAAAAAACTGAATTTATTAGAAGCTAAAGAACACGGGCTCTAATTTCCTGGCGCAGCGCAGGTGGCGTAGCGAGGCGCAGCCCGCGCAGTGGTAATTTCGTACGGCGCAGCCCGCGTAGTGGTAATTTCGTGAGGTGCGCAGCCTTCGGTAGACGAAGGTGCGCCGAGATGGGTGTGGCGGCGTAGTAGGGGGAGGTGTCACATATTCATCAAGACGCAGTGACAATTTCGTAGAAAAAGTCTCCGCTGGAGTTGCGCAGAAAACTCGCCAGCTCCAACCTGGTTTAATTTCCGTGCAGTGGTAATTTGGCTGACCGGCGCAGAGTGCGCACACGTCACCGAAATCTCACAGGCAGGTTTACAGAATGTCAGGCACATTTCAATGCAAGAAATAATTACAGGAAGTACAATTTAATGTAACTATCTGAATAAGGACATAAATTATAGTATCTATATCGATTGTCCTGATGTCTGATTAAAGGTGGTTGCCACGCGTAATGGAAACTTGACCTGGCTTGATCAACGCAGCTGAATCTCTGATGCAAACTAACGACTTCACATCTTTCTCAGCCAACCACAAACTGTAATATATATATGGGATAATTAACGAGAAGGTGTGCATTCCACGGTTTTAATGCACGACGCGGAGGCAAATAACCACCCGACGCGAAGCGGAGGTTGGTTGCCTCCGCGAAGTGCATTAAAACCGTGGAATGCACACCTTTGAGTTGATTATCCCGCTTATACCATGGTCATTTGCCAGGAATATCAAATCGCAGCATTAATCTGAAACGGAGATGATGCACAACCCAACATTATGCGCGATCATGCAGACTGTAGCCGACTGTAACTTGCTACCCACAATTACAATGAACTTATGACGGTTTCGGTAGTCAGCGAGCTGAAATCAGTCTGCTGGCATAGCACGTAGCAAGAGAACTGCCAGCAGTCGCTGATACATAAAGTGGACACGTTAGCTTCATTTGTAGCCGTACTCAATTACAATCTTTTAATGAATAAAGGCTGATTATTTCACTGCTAGAATATTTACGGTCATTATCGCTTGAGTACGAGTCAGCGAGGTAAAATCAGTCTGCTGGAATAGCACGTATGTAAGAGGGGAAATTTAAGCCGCACAGGCTCTACAGGACAACTCAGTGACACAACTCAGGAAAAACTGACCAAAAAGAATACAAGATAAGATATTTTATTTTTCACAATTTCATCATTAAAAATACGACTATTAGGGCAAGGGAAATAAAACACAACTCTCATTCAAGCGGCGTTTGTAAAGTGCCATGTGCGTATGTCAATAAATAATCACAATCGGTAGATAAGGACAGTCTTACAAACAGTTAGCAAAATTACACCCAAATCTCACCACTGTAATTCATATATAAATAGAGAAATCGAAAACAACAATTCATCATGTCATTTCTTCATTATGCAAAACGGGCAAACACGGCAAACCAACAGAAAGTAGTTCAAGTAGACATTCCACAATGATACCAGAACACAAGCTACATAATCACAGCAAGTCAGTTAAAGGCTAAAAGTTGTACCACCTTCCTATGCTCACAGCGGAGGTAAGCCAAATTACACAGCACTGATCGACACCGCTGACAAACATACAAAATCTCTCTGTCAGACCCACACGCACACAATTGAAACGCGGGGGAGAATTAATCAATCCCCCGAAAACCATGCAAAATAGTCTGGGGATGCTGCTGGCCTCTCAGACACTGCTGCCGAACACGGGGATATTCACTTGAAACAAACAAACTAGCTCGCGCATTTCCCAATGCGACTTACCCTGGTTATAGAAATGACCGGCCGCACGCAAAACAACTAAAGCCCACGTCCCGGCACGGCAGCCTGTGGCAGAGAGCTCAGCAGCCCTTCTCTCTCCCTCTCCTCTCGAACAATGAGTGAAAAACCCCTTAAAAAACCTTATCCTGCTCATCCGCCGACAACACAGGTTCGCCCAACAATTAACATCAAATGGCTTCCGGTGCGCCTGTAACAACCAGTGCGACTGAGCCCTACCCCCAATGCTCAGCGCACAAGCCTACACGTAGCTAGCGAACTGTCAGCAGTCGCTGATACATGAAGTGGACAAGTCAGCTTCATTTGTAACCGTACACAGTTACAATCGTTTTATGGATAAAGCCTGATTACTTCGCTGCTACAATATTTACGGTCATTATCGCTTGAGTACCTATTGTTAACCGCCCCGCAGGACGCAACTTATATGACGCCGCTAAATTTACTGCAGATAAATGAGCTGCTAGGTTTCTGTTGTACCCAGTCAAACATCAGCTCTAACATTGCTATGGTTACAAGTTGGCTAGTGGATGAATTTCGAATGGTGAAACGACCGTAGCCGAACCCAGCAAACATGCCCCTGTGGGCCCACTGTGGGCAACAGTGGGTTTACTGTGGGCTGGTGTGGGCTAGGGCAACCCAAACTAATCCCACATGGGTTTGCAAATGTTGGGCCCACAGCAGTTTTGCCCTTTAGGGCCCCAAGCAGCCCCCCTGTGGAAAAGCCCATATGGGCCCCACAGCATTTTGCCCCCTTGGGCCCCCATTAGGGTTTTCAATGGGCAACCCACTGAGGGCGAGCCCACAGGAAGCCCATATGTGGCCCCATGTGGGTTAGCCCATGTTGGGCCCACAGCAGGTCTGCCCTTTCGAGCCCGCAAGTGGGCATTCTGAGGGCAAGCCCAATGTGGGCTTGCCCACAGAAAACCCAATCAGGCCCCAGGTGGGTTAGCTCGTATGGGGCCCGCCGAATTTTGCCCCCTTGGGCCCTCATAATTTTTTTCAGTGGGCATCCCACTGTGGGCTTTCTGTGAGCAGCCCTTAATTGAGCTTGCCCACTCAGGCACTGCACTGGCTAACACCTAATGCACCAACAGCAGCTTTGCCCTTTGGTACCACAATGGGGTTTACAGTGGGCTATCCCCAGTGTACACAGTACCATTGTTTAAGATTATAGATCAGGGCTCTCCAAATCTGGCCATTGAATCCAAATACAGTCCTGGTTTTTCTTCCTTCCGGGCAATTAAGTGAACAATTAATGCTGCTGATTGGCCAGATTGTCATCTCACCCGACTCCCAGGCAAAGGGAGGGTGGAAAACCTGCAGTTCTCGGCCTTCGAGGACTGTGATATGAGGAGCCCTTTAGATGGTCAAGGGCCAGGGGTATGAATACTACTCTTATTAACAGTACACATAAAAAATGTCACGTATTTAATTGCCCATTGTTCAGTACAGGCCAAAAGTTTGGACACACTTTCTCATTCAATGCGTTTCCTTTATTTTCATGACTATTTACATTGTAGATTCTCACTGAAGGCATCAAAACTATGAATGAACACATGAAATTATGTACTTAACAAAAAAGTGTGAAATACCTGTAACTGAAAACATGTCTTATATTCTAGTTTCTTCAAAGTAGCCACCCTTTGCTCTGCTTACTGCTTTGCACACTCTTGGCATTCTCTTGAGGAGCTTCAGGAGGTCGTCACCTGAAATGGTTTTCACTTCACAGGTGTGCCTTGTCAGGTTTAATTAGTGGAATTTCTTGCCTTCTCAATGAGGTTGGGGCCATCAGTTGTGTTGTGCTGAAGTCAGGTTGATACACAGCCGACAGCCATATTGGACAACTGTTTGATACACACGTACATAATTCCACATGTGTTCATTCATAGTTTTGATGCCTTGAGCGAGAATCTACAATGTAAATAGTCATGAAAATAAAGGAAAAGCATTGAATGAGAAGATGTGTCCAAACTTTTGGCCTTTACTGTATACTTATCTAAAACTGCACACAGTCAAAATTGCAAGATAAGTACCATCTCTGTGTTTGATTTGTAGCGATGTTCATATTATTGATTCAGAAGAAGAACTCGATACAAATTTTTGTTAATTTCTTTTTTGTGTTTTGAAACTCATGTAAATAAACATACCTGACCCTGATAGCCAACTGTATTTTGGTGATTGTGGCTAAGTGTCGGCGCACTTGGCTGTGTTCTGGCAGCGGTGAAAGGATTCTGGCCAAATGACAGTTGTCACATTAGGCTAGGTTTTTGCTCTGTGGACTCGGGCTGTTTTCAGCCAAAAATTGGTACATTTAGCTTCATTTGAACCAAAAGGGAATACGGACTTGGGGATAGGGCATAGGAGAAGGCAGACCAGCCTTTTCAAGTAGGTTAATTCCAGACCGTGCTAAATCAAAATTTAGAAGAAAATAATGCAGGAATCGCCTCTAAACTCGTGGACCAACAACTGCATGTCATACCTTTTAAAATAACACACTTACACACACGCAGACACATATACAATTAGTAATAATTTGGCTTTCGCCCCAAATTACTGAAGTAAGAATAAGTACAGTTAATGATCCAAAATGAATGATTAAACATTTAATATAATTTCATTGCATATTTATTTGGCAATCCAAATAAATATCCAAAGCGAGGGACAATGAGATCATAGAATTACCCATGCCATTGAAACAGTAACACAACAGATCATAAGACATTATGAAGTCTGAAATGTGTCATTGGAATAATAGTATAATAACACAATAGACTTTTACTTTGATGATTGTATTTCCTTTCTCTGCTTTGAGATATGAATATTTAATTCAATATTGGATATTAATTTGAAATTTCATAACATAATTCTTCTAAAAACTTAACTGAAAAAAAATGATTAAATGAAGTGAATTATTTATATTTGCACGACAGTGAGACTGAACATTTATGCTGGGCAAATCGATCAGAGTGCTCACTGTTTTCAATGCTTCATAAAAGTGTGTCAACATCATGAAGGAACTGCGGCATTTAATCGCGCTCCATGTTCGAGAGAGAGAGCGGTGGGAAGGACGGCTGACGACCGTTCGTTTGTCTTCTTGGAGCGGGAGCGCGTGCATCGCTGATCATATCAGCAGGTGAGGTCAGTCTAAAGTAACGGTTATGTTTGGGATGTTGAAGTTTAATGTAACGTTATTTCCCTGCATGTAAAATGTATGTAATTTACATTTTGTTAGTGAGGCTTAAACCAACTTTACCTTTCTTTGGCTTACTTACATAGCAAGCTAGATTAGTTTACATTTACTTACGCAACTTGAGCGAACGTAACAGCAGCTAGCTCGCTAGCTAGCGGAGGCCAAGATGGCGTCGCCGGAGTTAGACATGTAAATTTGTGCTCATCGGAAAGCTTTTAGTGAAGTGATATAACAACTAATATCTTAATAATAATTATATCAAAACACGTATGGTGTACTAGTCTAAGTAAGGACACGTTAAAGTTCAGTGTATGGGCAAAAAAACAAAACGAAAAGGGGAAAGGAGCCAGAGAATGCAGGCTTCCCAGGAGACGGTGCTAACAGCTAGCATGAGCCCTACTTCCAGCGCAGTTTATTCTCCCATAGACTCGGGTGAGGAAGACGCTAAACTCTGGTTTGATTCAAGTTCTTCTTTTGACAATACTGTAGCTTTAGTGGCAGAGCCAGATACCCCGATAAAACCATTGTCCAAGAAAACCAAGCGTGAGCAGTCTCATGTTGTTGGGGCTGATAGTATACAGGACATTATGACTGCAATTCGCGATCTATCTGCTAAGCATGACGCAACGTTTCAGAAAATCTCCACAATTGAAAAGACGACTCAGGCTACCAATAAAGAAATCGAAAATCTGTCAGTCAAAGTAAAACAACTTGTGGCTGATGTGGGGGTTAATAAGAAGGAAATCCAAAAAATGCAAAGCGAGGTTCAAGCACTGAAATTGGAAAACAACACTTTGAAAGCCTCCCTGGATGAACCACGCCGATATCGCTGGAAATGGTTTTTGAAAATTCATGGCCTGGAGGAATCCGATGGGGAAAACGTGAGATCGCGAATCATTGACGTCCTAAAACAAGTGGCACCCAATGTTTCCGACAATTTACTGACTGGAGTGGATATTGTTCATCGTCTTGGACCGAAGCAAATAGGGAAGAACAGGAGTGTTATCATCCTCTTCACTGCGCGACGAGTTCGAGACGCAATCTGGCTTGCCGCCAGAAATTCCAAATTTCTCCGGGAGAATCGACTGACGATCACGGAGCCTCTGTCACCTGAGGACAGAGCCGCACCGGAAAAGCTCTGGCCTTTAATCAAGAAGGCACGGGAAGAGGGCAAAAAAGCATCGTTCAAGAACTCTTTTGCCCTCATTGATGGGAAAAAGTACAACTTTTCTGACTGTAGATAAGGTAAAAATGCTACTGCAGTAGCGTAATCTACAGCCTGTCTCTCTAGCCTTTCAAATATCAAGCAAGGACAGATTGATCGCAACTGCATTTGCGCAGCTCAACTTTTCTTTTTCTCTCGGACTGATTGTAGGCCTACAGGCCAATAGGAAACTTAAAAGACCCAGCATCTTAGATTTTTTTGTTAGATATCGCTGTTCTTACCTTGGTGATTTAAATTGCTGTGGCACACTGAAATATATCGATTTTTCTTTTCTTCCCCTTCAAGTTCAGATAAGTGAAACTGTGCTTCTCATACTGTGTTATGACAAATGACAGTTGTTATTCACCTCTCCTTTTGTAGGTGAGTTTGTTGGTTATTAAGTTCGTGGTCAAACGTTTGGGTAAGTGTTGTTTTTCTCTGTTACATGGATTTTATGTTTAGGTCTTTGTCTATTTTATCTTTAAATGTTAGAGGAATTCGTGATACTGTAAAGAGGAAAGCTCTATTTTTATTTTGTAAAAGAAGTGAGGCAGACCTTATAATGCTCCAAGAGATTCACTCAACAGAAAAGGACGCCAAATTTTGGAGGTCGCAGTGGGGAAATGCTATACATTATAGTCATGGAAATAATAACTCAGCAGGGGTTGCTATTTTTTTACACAAATTCAAAGGAGAGGTGTTAGAGGCCATAAGCTCATCTGAAGGAAGATGGTTGTTAATAGTTATAAAGCAAGATAATGCTACTTTCATTGTAGGCAATGTCTATGGGTATAATTCACATTTGCCCAACAAAACTTTATTTGTTCAAATATCGACTAATGTGAAATCACTCCTTGACAAATATATTGACTCTTATGTTATTGTTGGGGGTGACTTTAATGAATGTGTTGATACTAATGTTGACAGATTCCCCCCCAGGTTGAGTCAAGGCTCTCTTGCAAATAATTTGATATTATCCTTGTGCTCTGACTTATCTTTGGTTGACACTTGGCGTTTTTTTAACCCCGATTTGATAGATTTTACTTGGTCAAACAAAAGCTCAACTTTGAAATCGAGAATTGACCTTTTTTTGATTTCCCAAACCGCCATTGTTTTTGTTAAAGAAGTGTTGCACTCATTTGCACCTCTATCTGATCATAAGCTGATCACTCTTAGACTGGGCAGCGAACGAGACATTCCACTATTACGAGGTTACTGGAAAATCAATAACAATTTACTGAAAGATGAAAACTTTAACAATAGTATCAAAAACTTGATTACGGAATTATTCTGTGACATAGAGGAGGGATGTAAGCAAAAATGGGAATTTTTTAAATATAAAACAAGATGTATCGCCATTGAGAGATCTAAAAATATTAAAGCCACAAGACATCAGTTGGAGAGAGACCTACTAAAGAGAATAAATGACATTTCTAAAGAAAATAACACTGATGAGGAAAAAGTGGAAATTAACATTAGCCTGCAACTTGACACACTGTATTTGGATTTAGCTAAAGGGGCTTTTGTTAGATCAAGAGCCAAATGGCTGGAGGAGGGTGAGAAGAATTCTAGTTATTTTTTTGCGCTAGAGAAGAGAAATGGACAAAGAAAAGCCCTGTCATCACTTAACATAAATGGAAAGAAATCTACTGATCCTGTGATAATATCTGAATTTGTTGCAAAGTTTTACAAAGATTTGTATTCTTCCCAGTTCAATCTCAGTAACTGTGATAGGTTTATTGAGAAAATAAAAAAACATGTCCCGAAGATCATGGAAACATACAAAACAATATGTGACTCTAAGATTACAATTGAAGAAGTAAAGAAAGCTCTGCACTCCATGAAAAAAAGAAAGGCTTGCGGTGTAGACGGGCTTTCTTCTGAATTTTATATACATTTCTGGGAATATATTCAGAATCCTTTGCTCCGTATGTTTGAGGAATGTATAGAGCAAAAAGAGATGACTACCTCTATGAAACAAGGAGTTATTTCACTCATCCCCAAATCAGGTAAAGACACACAGTGTATTGAAAACTGGCGTCCAATCTCATTGTTGACGATAGATTATAAGATATTGGCCTCTATTTTTGCTAATAGACTAAAAACTGGCCTTGGTGATATTATATCAGAGTCTCAATCAGGCTTCATGAAAAATCGTCATATAACAAATAATATAAGACTGGTACTTGATCTACTTGACTATGCTGATGGGTTGCAGTCCAAGTCTCTTCTCCTTTTCCTAGACTTCTATAAGGCATTTGACACGATTGAACATACATTTCTTTTAAAAACTCTTCATTTATTTGGTTTTGGGGATTATTTTATTAATAGTATTGAAATGCTGTACACCGATATAAATAGTTCAGTGATAATAAACTATAACACAACTAACAGATTTGACATAAAACGTGGAGTAAGGCAGGGATGCCCAGTCTCTCCTTTCTTATTTTTGCTTGTCACAGAACTCCTTGCAAAAAATGTATTTAATGACCTTGAATTTAAAGGTGTTCATATCTTTGATAGGGACTTAAAAATAGCGCAGTTAGCAGATGACACCATTTTGTTTCTTCAAGATAAAGATCAGGTACCTACTGCCTTAAGTTTAATTGAACAATTTTCCAGTGCGTCAGGCCTTACACTCAACATTTCTAAATTTGAAATTCTTCCCTTACACAAGTGTGATGATTGCTTTATTAGTAACATTCCTGTAAAGCATACTGTCAAATACCTTGGAATCTATATAACTAAGAGTTTAACAGACAGACAACAACTAAACTATACATCAAAAATGGCCAAGACAAAAAATATTTTTCATTCTTGGCTGCAAAGAGACTTGTCTATCTTTGGTAGAGTTCTCCTATCAAAGGCCGACGGTCTCTCTCACTTTGTTTATCCCTCCCTCGCTCTTTTTATTAGTGATAAATCATGAAGAGAAAATAATAAAATTTTCCTAGATTTTATCTGGAAAAATAAACCTTATAAACTTAAGAAGGAGGTGCTCTCAGGTTGCAAAGCCCAGGGTGGTTTAAATTTCTTGGACTTCACAGACACTGTTAATTCATTCAGAGTTGGCTGGATCAGGAAATGTCTTATACACCCAAAATCTTTGTGGTTTTTTATCCCCAATCATATATTTAACCAAATTGGTGGTTTGTTTTTTCTATTAAAATGCAATTATAACCCTACTAAATTACCCATTATGCTATCCAGATTTCATCAACAGTGTCTTCTTGCTTGGAAACTGTGTTTCATTCATAATTTCTCACCTCATAAATCTCTTATTTGGAACAACGCCAACATTACTGTTAAAAACAAATCCCTGTTTTTTCCTAGATGGTATGAGAATGGCATTCATAATGTTATAGCCCTGTTTGATACTTTTGGCACTTTATTGACATACGAAGATTTTCTGTCTCGTTATAGCCTTCCAATCCCATTTAAGGAATTTAATTTAGTTATTAAAGCCATCCCTAAAGGCTTGATTCAACTTATGAAAAATCATCTTTCTTTTGGAATAGATAATGCAACACAATATAAGTTACTCTTGAATGGGATTGAGATTACAGATAGAAAATGTGATAACAAACATATTCGTCACATCTTTCAGCTACAAAAAAGGATCATTCCTCGGGGGAAATTTTACTGGGGATCTTTAATTGAGGACATAAATTGGCGTAAAGCCTGGCTGCTACCCAGTAAATATTGTATCACCTATAAAGTTAAAGAGGTCCATTTTAAAATTTTACACAAGATTTACCCCACCAATGTTAACATTGCAAAATATACTGATTTTGGCTCTGCATGTTCTTTTTGTGACAATAAGGTTGAAACCATGCTTCATCTCTTCTTTGATTGTGAGAAGACAAAAGAGTTTCTCAATGAGTTAAACACTCATCTTTTTGAGCAAACATACTCCTTAACTTCTAAGGATTTTATTTTTTATTTTGAGAACTGTATGAATCACTCCTTGGAATATGTGGTAAATTTTTTCACATTGCAGGCGAAATTTTTCCTGCATAAACAAAAATGGCTACGAAGACAACCTTCTTTCCCCATCTTTAAAATAGAAATGGACTCACTTCTCAATTCTCTTCAATTAGTTAAGAATAACAAAAAAAATGATAGACTTTTGTGTTTCCTCCAAACAGTGATAAAAAACTGACAATTTTGTCCTGTATTTTTTTTTTTTTATCTTGTCTTTGTCTTGTTTTATTCTTTTTATTCTTCATAATGATCTTGTATTACTGTACTGTTGTTATATTGTCAATGACTGTCATGTTTATTGCTTCAATAAAAAAAAAAAAAAAAAAAAAAGCTCGCTAGCTAGCAAGCTAGTCAAACAGAAAATCGAAATTCAAAGGCAGATGACGTTAGTTCAACGCCGTCAACAGTCATCAGCTGATCGGTAGGTTGCTATAGAGCTTGGCAACCGACGTCACTGCGCAATGCATTCTGGGATGTAAACAATAGCGCGCCACCATATTGTGAGGCCATATCGTGCGAGACTGAATTGAAACAGCTAAAAAGACACTGTAACTAGGTGTAAACTTGTCGAAAG
Source organism: Gymnothorax reevesii (assembly GCA_029721435.1). Lineage (NCBI taxonomy): Eukaryota > Metazoa > Chordata > Actinopteri > Anguilliformes > Muraenidae > Gymnothorax > Gymnothorax reevesii. Next base: position 54,494,669 of record CM056574.1, read on the forward strand.
CGCTGAGATGCCAAGTTTCACGCCTTCGGCGTAAACCTCGCGAATTTTTTAGGTTTATTCAGCGTATTCTGCATTTATTCATTGAACGCTTAGTGAGATTCTCATGCGGAATTCAAATCCTTGTGCATTGAAGTTTCCGATTCACTTGCGTAAAGGTGCACCTCATCACAAGTAACATGGAAAGCGATTACGACGCTGGACTTCCTGTGCTTCTCTTTACTCAGGGATTGGAAACAATGCATGTGTTTCATGATCGTTTAAATTGTTTTCATGAAAGAAGACCATCCGAGACGTCTTTATGCAATTCCATTGCTTTCAATCCCTCAGTAAAGACAAGCCTGAGAATTCCTTAGTCATAATCGATTTCCGTGTCACTGTTTAGGAAATCCACCATAATGAACGTGAAACTGATTAACTTGATGCACAATGATTTAAATTCCGTGAGTGAATTTCTTCAGTGCGCTTTGGTTGAATAATTGCTGACACAGGAACGTGAATGCCACTAAGCAGAGTTGTGACCAAGTCGTCGTGTCCAAGTCAAATCAAGTCACTGGTCATTAGCTCAAACTCAAAGCAGACGGGGGAGAGCAATGAGGAGTGAAGGGGGCAGGGGAACAAATTAGACAATGAGCTAACGAATTAAAAAGCAGTGTGGGGAAAGCTGAGAGAGTTAGAAGCTTAGATACATTTAGGATCAGAGAGGGGTCAATGTCAACATGAAATGCAGCTCATGGCTCTCTCAGTTTTCCCCACTCTGCTTGTAAATTAGTTAGCTCATTGTCTAATTTGTTCCCCTGCCCCTTCACTCCTCATTGCTCTCCCTCGTCTGCTTTGAGTTTGAGCTAATGACCAGTGACTTGATTTGACTTGGATATGATGACTTGGTCTCAACTCTGCCACTAAGAGGAGAGACTCTCACATAATGCGTGAGACTTGGCATCTCTGATTAGGCGATGCTAAGAAGTCGATTAAACGAAAGAAACACAATATAAAGAGACAAACTTCTACCGAACGCAAGAAAATGGAACATTAAAATAATTGCGTTGATAGGAAATTTGGATCCGCATGAGGTGCCTGTGAGAAACTGCAGTCGAAACTGCCTTCATTTAAATTACCATTACAGAAGCCCCGAAAACTCTCAATACTGGTGTGGCCAGTTTTCATTCATAACGCAAACCTGTCGACTCCCACTGATTCGGTATTACGTTTAAGTGGCATATTTACGTTCATCTGCTGTTGTCAGCAATTATTCATTTAACATGTATGTAAGAGATTCTCGTGCGGAACTGAAGGCCTTGTGTGCGGAGGGGTTGGAAGCGATGGAATTGCTTAAAGACGTCTCAGATAATCTTATTTCATTGAAACAATCACGAAATGCATGCATTGCTTCCAACCCCTGAGTAAAGAAAAGCGTGAGAAGTCTGGAGTCGTAATCGGTATGCTGTATACGCTAAATGAAAACTGGCTATATCTGACCACATGGCAGATTCTTCCCATGGCTTTGGCTTCTCGGTGCGCAACAACAAGACGTGGCCTCACAGTATGGCGATCTCTCCCATCAACCCATGTGGCGCTGCAGCCGTGACGTCATGTTCCCATTCCCTATAACGTTTAAGTCGTACCGTGTTGTAGCTGGTGTTTAGGAGTTAAGCTAGATAATTGTGGGTATTATGTACTATTAGAATAAAGCCTCATGAAAATATTTACAAGCTGTATCAAAACCGCTAAAGCTGACATAAACATTGTGCGAAATTATTTAACGTTAGTGACAGGCAACCTGAAGCTAACATGGCTACCGAGCTGTGTGAGATGTACTGAATGTTTACTTAACTGTCATTAGCTAATATAAGTAAGTGTTTATATATGAGCTTGTGAGATCTTGCTTTTAAAATGATATTTCCAGGATGCTTAAGGTGATACAGAATATTACTTTCGCTCTAGTAATCACTTCTTGCTGGATAACATAACCAGTCTGCGAGCCGTCATGTAACCGTATTCTGTTTGTAATGAAAAGGCCCACTGCATCAAAGTTTTATTTCTTCTCCTGGAACTGAATAAATGTTTCTGTTGGACCAGCAACACATATTTGATTCTAAACATTCACTAGTGTAGCTAATTGAAAGTCAGCTGCTAGGCTTTACAGAGCTAGTCAATCGATATTCTTTGTCTGGACTAATCCAAAAGCTTTAAGAATTGTTCCATCAATAGCAATCAGTAGCATTTTGGAGAAATAGGAGAGTGACATTTCTGTTTACATGTGTAATTCTGTTTCTGAAAATATAATGTTATATTAAACTTATGGTCATTGTTTACTCTTCTGAAGATTTTTTTATTTTTTGCATCTGCCTTGGTGTCTGTCAAGTTGCCCCACCAACACCAATAAAGTGAGATGTATTCAGAATTGGGTGACTGGACCCTGTCAACTATACATTTTAATTGCTCTTCTCTTTCCAACTTAGATGCAGTGACAAAAAGAAGCTGGCCACAGTATCCGAGATGGAAGCTTTGGTAAAAATGTTACACTTCAATAAGAGATCAATTTGGAGAAGGAGCGGAGGGACCGAAGGATGAAATTGCAGTGATCCATTTATGCACCTTGGGAGATTAATTATGGACTGACTGTGTTCTGATGTGGTTCCATACAGTCATTGCTTTGGATTATAAAAATATATATATTTTTATGGGATTTTTAAAAATTCAGTATTGAATCCACATGCCCAGTTTTGTACTCAATTTTCGGTATATTTTCGCATTTTTTTCTAACAAACTGTCAATAAATTTTTGTATTTGCAACACATGACTTAGTTTGTTACTGTAACTTTCAACAAGTGCAGTATTCTGCGTATGTATCATTGTAATTAGGGTCTGTACTGCAGGTATGAAGTAGGACCAAATAATTTTTATCACCTGCTGGTGGTGAGGATGGTCCATCAGCATGGACCAGCACCAAAACACAACATCTGCTGGTCTATGCTTGCCGTGCTGTTCACCAGCATACATGTGTCCTAAACACAACATATGCTGGTCTAAGCTGGTCACCAGCATAAACCAGCATGTGATGTTCACCAGCATACATGTGTCCTAAACACAACATGCGCTGGTCAACATAATGCTGGTCACCAACATAAACCACATGTAATGTTCACCAGTATACATATGTCCAATACACAATATTTGATTGGCCATGCTGGTCACCAGCATAAAAGTGTCCAAAACACAACATATGCTGGTCAACATAATGTTGGTTTGTGCTGGTTTTTTCAGAGGGTGAAGGTATAACATTGATACACCAAACATGAAAATAAAGCGACGTGTCCACATAGCTATCATACACCTAATCAAATAACCCGTTCATGTTACTCACCCAGAAAATGCGTTATTTGTAAAACTATTCTACTGAAATTATGTTGTCTCCGCAACTTACACCTTACACCTGTAAAATTTGGCTGGCAGTTGAGGATTGCGTGATTGTCTCCCCCTCGGAGGGAGAGGGGAGACTTATTGTTTTAGGTCTGGTTCTTGTTCACGTTGGCGTCAGCGTTCCCTCTTCGTTTCCGGAGCGTTACTCCAAAATTGTTTACATGATCTTAACTAAGTGGTGCCTTTTGGTGTGTGGCTGTCTGTCTGTGGTCTGTTTCTGTCCGGGGCATAACTCCTAAACCGTCTGCATGATCTTAACACAACTTTGCATTCTTACTACTCAGGTCCTGCACCAGTGCATTTTGGTATGTGCCTGTCTGTCTCTATATCTGTCTGTCCGTCCGTCTGCTGGGTTAGGCAGGGAAGAGAGCCAAAGAGGAGCGGTATGTTTTGACGAGTAAAAACAGTCTAGTTTGCACATGGGGCAAGGGCACACCTCCCTCAAAATATTTTTGAAATAGGTCATTTTGACTCGAACAGCACACAAGGGTTAATCAGATTTTTGCAGTTTCATGATGTTTTTACGTTTCTTTACTCTCTATTGCAGTAAAACCATTTTAATGAAAAAAATTGCATGTTTCAGTTTATCATCCCTTTTAATATGTTTGAACTTCAGAAAAAAATGTGCCCAGTACTTATTCATCCATGGGAGATTTACTCAGTTTAATTTGATTACAGATTTTTAACAATGGTTATATACTGTATATTATGTATATAAACCACATTGCAACAAGTCAGTAATTAGATTAAGCTAAGTTTATCTCCTGGATGAATAGGTATTGGGCACATTTTTTTTCTAAAGTTGAAATATGGTTATGATAATTAAGAAATTCTACTCCCAGTCCAAAGTGTGGGTCCCACTGGGGCGCACTGCGGGCCTACAAAGGGCTCGCATTGGTCTGTCCCATGCAGGCCCCATACTGCTCCCTGCTCAGAGTGTGGGCATACTATGGGCATGCTGCGGGCCCACAATGGGGCCCACTCTGCTTAGTGTGGGCGGCCTAGACTCAGCCGACACATACTATGGGCATGCTGTGGGCCCGCAATGGGGTCCACCGGGGGCCCACTGTGCTTAGTGTGGACAGCCCACACTTAGCCCAAAGTGTGGGCTTGCCCACTGGAGCCCCACACGGGCCCCTTAGTGTGGGGCCCGCATGTGCCCTGCATTTCACGACTGTATCGGGGCCCACAGTGGGTTGCCCACAATGGGCCCGAGTTCCTGCCCGCAGTGGCCCCACACGGGCCCCTAAAGGGCACGTTTGCTGGGAACTACCTGTGCAGTTCCACGGTTTTAATGCATACCTGCCAGCCAATCAGAGAAAAGTATTCACCCAGACCATGGTATATATATCGAATGCTTGCGTTCTATGCTCAGTAAAGCCGCTTGCACACTGGACGCGAAACGAATTTTTCGCACGACTGATGACAGACAAAGTCAATGCAAAGACGCGATAGTCGGACAGGGTTTTAATATAGCTCCGTGTCCAAAAGTCATAAAAGTTCTAATTTTTCCGAGTACTCCAGGAATTATTAGACATGCAAACTTGGCTATGTTTGTGTTCGACCTTCACAAAATGCAAATTGATAGCTATCGACTTTTCTTGGTCTTTTTAGCCTATTCGTCTGTTTTCGTTGAAAATAGACGGCAGTCTTTATTCGGTCTTTCTTTTGAAAATTAGTCAGATGGTCCGAACAGATTCACGCTTTATTTCCACAGCAGAGATAAAATGAAGAGTTTGGTTCCAAAACGCAATAAGTGCCAAAATTACAAAAATTGAGATAATGCCAAAGACTGGTAGTCCTGTGGGTCTTATACATGGTGCAGTAATCTGTTTTTAGGAATTCATATGATAAGGTGTATTTCTTCATAGTCAAAGTTTGTTATTTTCTATAAAATGCAATGGGTTCCAACACAGAAAAAGCTAATTTACTCAAAATGTGTAAAATGGATATAGTGCGTTTTGGAACCAAACTCTTCAAATATTGCTTGTAGTCAGTGAGCAAATCAATTACATGACCATTGACAGTGTGAAGAAATTATCGCATGCACGATCAAGACTGTCCGACACGAAATGCAAAATACTCCATGTCCACCTGCCAGCAAAAAGTAAAAGTAGCCTATCGAGATGAGAACAGATTTATAACGAAATAAAGAATAAAAACCAACAAACGGGATATCCAACAAAGATGACCCGCCAATAAATAAATTGCAGTGTTCATTGGATGTTCTTTTGTTAAAATGTTTCTTTTTATTCTTTATTTCGTTATCAATCTGTTCAAATCGTCCTCTTTCTTTGGCTGTGAGACACGGAGGCATTGTACATTGTCTCGCGCCAGTGTCGACTCACTTCATTGAGCGGAGCTTAAACAGAAACACTGATTGAAATTCTCGGTACTCATCTTTAAGAACTGAGCCCTCTTATCAAAACATTCACGTTTAATATCTAAAAGAGTCAGCAGATTTGAAGAAATTAAAAACTATAATAGACTGTCGGACACGGAGATTTATTAAAACCCTGTCAGACTTTCGGACACAAGACCCAATCTGTCGAGCGAAAAATTAGTTTCGCGTCCAGTGTGCAAGCGGCTTAATACTAGGCTACTATTATTGTCACTTGGGTTTTATCGTCTTCAGTGGGGGAAAGGAATACAGCCTGATTGCTATGATCTCGTACTGAGTTAGGATCACATATTGAAAATAAATGTGTCACGTATCTTGCATTGTTGTCCATGCATGTTAATCACAAAATTTAAAGCAGCAACAGTTTGTAACTAATGGGAACACGCTATCCATCGTTTCTCGTGAGCAAGATTTGACTTGGCTGTGTCGCCTTCTTTGCTAACTTGCGCTGGAAGGAGGGGCAGAGGCGGGACAGAGGAATACTTGCGCCAGGCTACGCCGGGCACGAAATTGCCACATACGCCTGGACACACCCCGTGCGCCTGCGCTTGGTCTACGAAATTAGAGCCCCACATCTTAACCAGGGGTGCCTATAATTGTTTGTCAGTGTCCCCAGGAAACCCTACTGGAATGCTGAAGAAATAAATTCAAAAAGGAAAGGCGTCCTTTTGTCCACCTAAGAACAGTCCAGGAAATGAAAAGAAAATTTGGTGCAAGAAGGCCAAGAGTTGACGGTGTGCCCCTGGAAGATCCACCTGGACATCAGGTACCATTTTTGGGATTCTTGCTTGTCTTAAGCCCATCACTGACTGCGTTAACAAGGTCTTTAGTATCTCGGTTTTGAGGCTTATCCCGGCTTTGAGCGTAACCGGGATATGATGCTTACATGTAACACAGAGAAACCCGGTTATTCGTATCCCTGTATACATGATAAAAACGAGTAACCCGTTTTCTGATTACTGCATCTTATCTGCGCAGGCGTGTCTTACGTCTTTTACATCTTTTGTTTTCAACAGATTGACCGGGAAGTGAGATTTAGAAGTAAGACAAACATGAGACCTCTGTGGCTTCTAGCGGGCTTAGCGTTACTAAATACTCACGTCGCATTAAAGCTGTGGCTCATACACTTCATTTTCAGCAATGGGAGGAGAGAGCGACAACAAATATTAAATTCGTCACCAACTTTAATCGGTATTTGGCAGCCACTGCCACCACGCAGTACAAGGCAACAGTGGATTAAAATACGTAGCCGTGACTGGTGGGATAGGATCGTTCTGATGGAGTTCACCGATTCAGAGTGGAGAGAAAACCTCAGAATGGGTAGGGCATCCTTCAGCCGGCTGTGTGACGTGGTAGAACCATTCATGAAACCAGAGGAAGCAGCAGTACGCGCACCAGTCCGGGGAGTATCGCATAGTAGCCAACCAGTTTGGAGTTCACAAGAGCACAGTTAAAAAGTTTGTCTACATGTTCTGTCGCGGAATCAGGCCTACCAAAGAAAACGTAGCTTCAGCACACAAAAACTTTGAAATGCCTACATTAATCGCGGAAATAGCAACTGAAAAATAATACCCCGCTACCAAAACTGCAAAAACCGCAACATAAACTGTTACCTCGTAGCATAAGACTATGAAACTGCAACATCTTCTATAGCATCCGTCTTTGCCATTTACTGCGCTTGCGCGTACCGGCCCAGGCTGCTTTCAGAGATGGCGGAATCAGGCGTGTCTCCTTCGGTTAGTAAGAAAAACTTCCAAATATGACGTTATTGTTAATGCAGATGTTTAACAATGAATTGCAAGACGTAGCTGTTACATCCACATTCTCGTAAATTCGCTTATTTTAGCATGTCACCCTGCCGAAAATGAACGATGCACTGTCGATTAACGTTACGCTATAGTCTTAGAGTTGCCAACTTGACGACTTTCAAACAATCCCGATTTGGAAAGTCGCCAGATTAAGCGAGAAAGTCGTCAAGTTGGCAACTCTAAGACTTATGCGAAATCGACAGTGCATCGTTCATTTTCGGCAGGGTGACATGCTAAAATAAGCGAATTTACGAGAATGTGGATGTAACAGCTACGTCTTACAATTCATTGTTAAACATCTGCATTAACAATAACGGCGTATTTGGAAGTTTTACTTACCAACCGAAGGAGACACGTCTGATTCCGCTATCTCTGAAAGCAGCCTGGGCCGGTACGCGCAAGCGCAGTAAATGGCAAAGACGGATGCGAATGAAGATGTTGCAGTTTCATAAACTGTTGACTCGTAGCATAAGACTATGTTGCGGTTTCTGCAGTTTCGGTAGCGGGGTATTATTTTTCTGTTGCTATTTCCGCGATCAATGTAGGCATTTCAAAGTTTTTGTGTGCTGAGGCTACGTTTTCTTTGGTAGGCCTGGGAATGGTGGACAGAGTTATAGGGCAGTTCATTAAAGTCCCCAGCCACGAGGAAGCCCTCCTGACAACTGAGCGCTTTCAAAGAGCCTACGGGCTTCCTCAAGTGATTGGCTCTATTGACGGAAGCCACATCCCCATCCTGCCCACTACTGATGGCTATCGAGATTTCATCAATAGAAAAGGATGGGCTTCCTATGTGCTACAGGGTGTTGTAGATGACCAATACTGGTATGCTACCCCTCCCCCTCTCTTATTATGACAAAAATAAAATAAATGAAATAAAAACACGAAGCGAAGTCTGACACTACACTTGTGACAGATAACTCAGATAGCCATCTAACAAACCCCATTTTTTGCTTCAGTTTTTGGAGTGTGAACTGCCGAATGCCTGGCAGTGCCCATGATGCCAACGTTCTGCGTCAGTCAGAGCTGTTCAAAAAGGCTGACCAGTTGCCCAAGGCAAGTTTGCAGTATAAGACTAAACAATTCCAAAGCTTACTTGCTTACATAGGTGATGTTCTCTGTGTATGAGTCTGGAGTGTTTTGTCCCAGCTATGATCAATCTTTTTTTGCTTCCAGAGAGTTGTGGAAATTGACAGTCAGGGTGTGAATTACTTCATCATAGGCGACCCTGCTTATCCACTGCTGGATTGGCTTATAAAGGGATATACACGCTATCCGGGACTGACCCCTGAGCAGGAGTCTTTCAACGTTTATCTCAGTGCTGCCCGTACCTGTGTAGAAATTGCATTTGGGAAACTAAAATCAAGGTGGAGAATTCTTTCAAAGAGAATTGATCTGCACTACACATTTTCTCCTTACCAAATAGCAACATGCTGCGCCCTACACAACTTCTGTGAGAAAGAGAAGGACCACGGAAACCCAAGATCGATGCATGAGGCAACAATTCTGGAGGAACAATTTCCTCAGCCTGCAGATCATCCTGTGAATGCTGTCAGTGATGATGGTCAAGCAATTAGAGATGCGCTCAAAAATCATATGGTGACAAACTTTCCCCTTCGTCAAGGTGTACGTCCTTGAGCTGTTGTCAGGACAAGGGGCTGCTGGTGTTGGGTAATTAACCTGTGGTTTATGAATTGTTGACAAACACTAGTAAATTCCCCAGCAGTATCACATTTTGTGAGGAGAATAATAATAATCAAAATGCCCTGTAAATATTTCATTTTTATTAAATTTTTATTAATTAAATATAAAAAATATTGGCCAGCTGTTTAACAATATAAAAAACTATTTCAAAGAAACTTAACGAAACCTGTCACAATGCTGTCCATAAACTTATTTCACAAAAGTGCAAATGACTGCAGCTTAGTCCTTAAAGTGCAAACTGTAAACAAATGAACATGCTCTTTTAAGCAAACATTTTCAGAGACATTTCAAAGTTAAAAAAAAAGAGTTTTCAGAGTTGTCCTCCATTGCTCCTCCTCTCCCCTGTTGAGAGGTGTCAAGTGCTGGATGTAAACAAATTAGCATTAGCAAAGGGAAACGTTGGCTGAAAAAATGGTGGAATGAACGGGCCTCTCACGCTGCCAAGTAATGGTCTCAGCAGGGACTCCATGGAGCGGTTGCTTTGCTGGATCACTTCAGTGAGAAGTTGACGCTCTCGCTCAAAGCTCTCTCGCAGCTAACGCTCCAGCCAGGCATTTTGGGTCTCCTGGAACCTTTCTAGGAAATCCTGCTGGCGGCTGAGTGTGTTGTTGAGCCTTCTGCGCCTTCTCCTGTCTGAAAACAACAACGCATGTAACAATTTCAGTAACATGCTTTAAATATGGTTTTAATTGAGCAAGTTGGGTGTATTTTTCATGTGGCATCAGCCTTACTTGTTAATATGTAATGTACTGGTTTGTGAAATGTAATCTGCCACTTGAAATTTGGATTCACCATTCGATACTTGTTGAGATAACTTGCATTTACTTAGGTATGTGCCTTGTTCATAATACACTGATAAGTCACAACATGGTGATAGGTCGTCGTTAAATGTAGTTACAGCAAGCAATGATGCTCTGTGTGTCTCTATATCATAAGCAGTATGGCTTTTGTCAATTACTCAGAACGTTACACTGACCATTTTCACAAGTGAGTGAAGAGTCTGATTTTGAAGTTGATGTGTTATGGGGCGTCTCTGGCAATGCTCAGTTCTTACCAAGGTGGTCCAAGAAGAATAGGTGAACATGTGACAGGGTTATGGACACCCAAGGCTAACTGATACATGTGGGGAGCAAAGGCTACTCTGATCAAACACAAGATATACTGAAGCACAAATAGCCTAAAAGGTAAATACTGATTATGATATAAAGCTGTCAGAACATGCATAGTGCAGCACAGCTTGGTGTAACAGAATTAAACAACAACATTAAAACAGTAAAACCACCCATTTGGTGACTGGATCTAATGTTAGGTCAGATCGTTCTATGCTTCTGTTTAATTTATCTGTTGGAACATACTGAGTTAGCTTAATAAATGTCATGATTCACCGCTTAAGAGAAAACCTAAATAAAGTGTAAAAAGACTACCTTAAAGATTGTCTTGTGCGCTATAACTTGTGATACTGTACGTCACCAGTTAGCTTGTGTTGTGGGCTCTTGGGAGGGTCCCTCACATGATGCATGAGTCGGGGTCCCTTCAGCAGATGCAGGCAGGCTGTCAATATTTGCAGATGCAGCAGAATTCTCAGTGGCCTCAGCTGGTGCAGGGGTACTAGCTCTGCTCAAGTCCTCCTCTGTGTCATCATCCATGTCTATGTAAAGAAATATTTGGAATGTTAAATGTTTTGTATCTGCTTTTACTTGTTCGTTCGTGCATGAAAAATGCAGTGAATATATAATGAATAGTGACCAAAGTACGCGTAAAAGTACAACACCATACTGAAAATACTTCAATAGTAAATGTTTTTGTTTTTAAAGAAAAAAATGTATTTGTTAAATATATGTAGTCATAAGCAAAATGTTCTTCCTTATCAGAAGTAAAAGTACTCATTAAATTTATGCAGTAAAATGGTCCAAACTAGTTTTTTTTAAACCTACTTCAATGTCCCAGGATTCATACTTAAACTGCATTAATGCGTACGCTGCTGCACTTCACTACTGCATAACGTTACTTCTGTGAGCAAATTTGTATAAATATGCTGAACAACAACAGAAACGCAAGTTAATGAAAGGCAGACTGGAAAATAGCTTTGCGCGTAATTATTTCAGAAAACCAAATTCATTACTAGCGCGTGCATATTTACACTCGTTTCATCAAACTCTTGTTTTGCGGTCACTTTCACTGAGTAACCATAAGAGTAGCTACATTAACTAACTAGCGAACTTGCGTTTCTTTTTTTGCTGACTATAATTGTGGGTAATTTAATCTAGAGTAAAGCTTGGATTGGTATAGAAACGTTACAGTATTGTTGTCATGTGAGAGTCGTGTGTATCAAATAGTTCTTTTGAGCTTAAAAGGTAGGAAGATTCATTCAAGAAAGAAGATAGATGATCGTCACTAGACTTGAAGTGAATGAATAAGAGTAATGTTATCAGAGCTGCCTTATAGCTGTGAAGTAAAAAAGCACAACATTTCTCTCTAAGATGAGCAGGGAAAGTAGAAATTAGCATTATGTTAAGTCAGTGCGAACATTAGCTGACTCACCTGTGTATACCTGGGCATCTCCCTGAGGAGGCTCTGCTGCATATGAGAAGCCGATGTCAACGCCACTGCTGGCTGCTGTTGCCAGAGGGCGGTGACCAAACATCTCATCCAGTGGTTTGAAAAATTTTAAGGTTGCTGGATCAGAGCCACTTTTCTGGTTCTGACGCCGGGCTAAGAAGTAATGCTTCTTCAGTATTTTCCACCGCGACCTAACTTGTTCCACAGTCCGAGGTGGAAAACCAGCGTCACAAAGCTTGTCCGCAACAGACTTGAACAGGTCAGCATTTCTTTGTTTTCTGCCGTCCAAACACTTAGTTACGTTTAGTTCTATCATAATTTTCAGACAGAATTCCGTCTCCTCGTCGCTCCAAAAATGGGAAGCTCTCGTTGCCGCCATGTTGCTTGTCATGCTGCGTCACTCTAGCGCCTGCGCACACGATAAGCAGCCGTCAGAAACCGGGGATAAGGCGTATACATGCTTCAGTATCCCGGCTTCTATCGGAGTACTCCAGGTAGCAAAACCGGGTTTCTTGAAACCGGGATAAGGGCATAACCCGGTTTCTGAATTCGGGATATGGTGTTTACATGGACAAACACAAAGACGGGATACTTAAAAAACCCTGCGTTTACAAGGTCTTTAGTATCCCGGTTTTGATTGGGTTTTTTAAGTATCCCGTTTTTGTGTTTGTCCATGTAAACACCACTTCCCGACTTCATAAACCGGGTTATGCCCTTATCCCGTACAATACCTGCAAATTAACCAACGTTTCCATCAAGGCGCTGACAGCAATTACATTTGTCTTCTATTAAATTATGCTTCTGTGATAAACAGAAACTTACACTCTTGGGGCCGAATGCATGAAAGCGGAATAGGGACAGAATAGCCTATACCAGGTATAAATCAATGGTTTTACCACTGTTGCTATGCATGAACATGGTATAAGTTAAATTGCGGTATAACTTTAAACCTCGAATAGGGAGCCATATGCACAAACATGGAATAGCTTAATCTGTGGTGTAAATACCGCAGATTTCCTGGTGTAACTTACACCAACCAAGGGGTAGGTTTAAGGAGTGGAATAAGACAATTAGCAGCCTGCTTTCAGTGGATATCTCAGAACTGTGCCTTCTGTTTTTAGGATACTGGTGTGAAGTGATGTTCAAATTACCCTGTATGGATAGACACTCATTTGGAGATGTAAATTTTCAACTAATTTTATATTCATCTTTACCAAAAAAAAAAAAGTATAACTGAATGCCTGAACAAACATTCAAGGTTGTAGTGCATATTCATTTAACCGGCGAAATGATCGGCAATCAGCCTGGCCCTCACTCCAACCCCTTGCATACTGTCCTCAGCATGTTCATTTGGCTCCACCTCATCGTCCTCCGCGTAATCTAGAGCTGGAGCCCCATTGTGATTAGGGAGTAGCTCTAACTTACTTTTAGCCTGCTAGCTAACTAGCCAGCTATTTCTTATTTTTGGTTTACCATCGTAATCACAGAGCTAGTTTGTCATATTTGGTAAAAAAGAGAGTAGTCTATACTGCAGTGTGCTGGCATTTTTCTTAACTAGGCGATCGGTTTTAGAATTTATACCACATTCAATAAAACGGAATGCCTTGCATTTTTGCTCTTTTAAAGTACGAACAGCTATTACGGTGACCTGAGTTATACTTGTTCCATAGAGGGTGTGAAAAGCGTTGTTACTAGCTTGCGTTTCGCTGGGATGGTCGGAATTGTAAACAGCAAGCTTTTCACCTGCGTGAACATTCTGACTGTAAAATATGCAGTTCCTCTAATAAGTATGTGTGCCTGCTGACATGGCTTTGTAGATGAATGGACGAGACTCTGAACTTCCTCATGGAGAAAAGGCATGTTTTTGGTTTGGAGAGGTCAGTGGTGACCATTGATGTCCAGCTGCGCCTATATTCATAAACTCATGCTAAATTCAACCAGAAAATCATCCATTCATATCAGTGGCGGACCAATTGTGGGGGCGGGGGGGTCTGGGGCAAAGACACATCCCTTTTAGTCCTGGCTAGTTCTCAATCATTTTCCTTCATTGACACATTTTCCAATTATCGTGATTGGCAACTGAAGACATGGTTTCTCTCCATATGCAATCTAACAGCAATGAAATCATGGGCTAAATTCAGTGCAGAAAAATAATTATTTATTAATTGGCCAATGCGTCGCTTTCCAGTGAAATGCGGACTTTCACACTCGTTATTTCCTAGGTTGATTTAAAAAAAACAAAAGTGGCACTTGCCAGTTAAATAGGTTATAAAAAGCGTGCGGCTCGGGCCATTTGCATGAGAGTCAACAGGTAGGCTATGCAATTTTGAATAATGTTGATTTAAATACAGAAAATACGCATTCAGATGAATGATTATCATCTTACCAAATTGGGGAGAACAAGCAGCACCTGTTAAGTGTGGAGCGTTCTCGGAGTGAACCTTCTGTTAAATCATGAAAATGACTGAGAACAGGTCAAGGTTTATAATTGTTTTAAACGAATGTTTTGCGCAACCCAATTCTCTGTTCTGGTTCCGCCACTGTACTGCATTTAACCCATGATGTCATCACTGTTAGACCGCATTTGGAAAGAAACCGTGTCTTCAGTCGCCGATTACGGTAATTGGAAAGTGCGTCAAAAAAGGAAAATGAGTGAGAACTAGCCAGGACTCACTGTTGTCAAAAAGGGACATGTCTTTGCCCCCCTACTAGCTCTGCCACTGATTCATATTGAACTTCATGAGTACAAAGTTGATTTGTGTTAAAAATATGATTATTTTATGAATTGAAAGTGTGCCATTTTCAAGGCTCTGGGAGTTTGGGGAGCCACCTGGATAGCCATCTTATTTGGCTTATAAAAAGTGGATAATGTAATATTTCATGTTCAGATGAGGAGTACTCGTGGTCTAGGAGTTTATTATCCCAGAAATGTATTGTTTTAACCCCCAGCCATTTTTCAATCCTCAGAATTATTTTTTTTTTCTGTTTCAATGGTGAATTCTCATGAAGCTTTTTTGTGTTTGCAGCCCATTTCTCTACCAAAATCATGAAAATAAACTGAAATACAAAGTAATTCTAAATGCTGTAAGTGTCTTTTCTGAGTTGAGCCACACTTGTCTTTTTTATGAAGCTTAAATCTTGAATTATAAAGCATCTACCTAGCCATGTGCTATGTTCTGACCGACCTCTGTGTTTTTGAATTCTGCTCATGTCTGACTATTCCAAGGATCATGTATTGTGTTTTGACATTAGATTATTTTAGGTTATTTTCCATGTTTTAGTTCAGTTTAGACTATGCGATGTTTTGAGTTTCCATGCATTGCACCTCGTCTTCCTCGTCTTGTCATTAGTGTTGTCTGTGCTCACAGTCCCTTGTATAGCCTGCCACTCCTTCGGGTGATTTATTGGTTTCTGGGATTCAATCTTCCCTCATTATCTTGTGTTCTTCCTCCCTCCTGCCTTAGCTATTTTACTAATACATACTAACCGTTGGTTAGTAATTATCAAAAATAACAAACACTAACATTGTATATTTGACTAACTTACTAACAAGCACTCGGGATTGTATAGCTGCACTTACTAATTGACAAACGATCTTTCAGCATTCACCCAATTCTCGTCACCGCCTCTTGTCTCTCCCTAATTATCTCTGCTGTGTTTCTGTGGGTCTTCCACAACTGCTTCGTGCTGTCTTTTCTCATTACCTGTGCACTTCAGAACTCCTTGACTGGAGCTGTCTATCTGTCTTTAGGTTTATCCAGGGATCCTTGCCTGCGTTTTGGCTACGGCTAATTTCATGTAGTTAGTTTCCTCCCAATGTGTTTCTCCCTTGTTATCAGTCCCATTGATTGCACCTGTGTTCCATTGCCATGTGACCTCCCGGAAATGTATATTAGATGTCTGTTTGTAGCACTTCCTTGTCAGATCGTTCTCCTGTGCTTACCTGTGCCACGCTTCTCTCGCCTTGTATCATTGTGATTATCTTTCTGACTGGACCGTCCTAGACCATGAGCTTTGCATTCTCCCTGTACTTCGCCGCTTTCTTGTGTACTGACCCATTTTTGTCTGACTTCGATTTATGTGATTGGTGCCCTGTTTACAACTCTGGATTACGCCCTTTGGATTCAGACTTTGGTTTGTGGACTTTGTACTGTCGCCCGCTCTGTTGGGGGGTATCCCCCTTCAGAAATAAAGCCTCCTTTTTGTATTTTACTGGTTTTCGCCATTGGCTCATTGCGTAAAACCTCACATAACGTCAACATCAAAATTACAAAAACGCGATACTATGGGATTAATTACTTTTTATTTTTACTTTCAAATGTTTTTCACATAAATAATCGTTTTATATCATATTTTACTTACGCAATCCAGCGCTGAATATGATTGCTCTCTAAATACATCGCGATTTCACGACTGCAATAACCTGTCAAACGTTAAGCAAAACACGATAAGCAAAACATAATTCCCCCATTCGAGGCACACTACCATTCACGTTGTTTACTTTTATGAACTGGAGTAGCGCGAGAAATGTTGCTAAGAGAAACCATCACGGTATTTCAATTTACTAATCCATCAAAGTTAGGGCCAACTCATCATTGACTGCATTTACATGCACAACAATATTCCTGTATTAATCGGATATTCCGATTGCGTACCTGTCATGTAAACGCGTGCAATAACCCGATTAAGGTCATTTTCCGATTTGAAATATTCCGATTAAGACCCCTGGCATATGCCTGTTTTAATCGGAATATTGGCTCATGTAAACATCTTTATCGGAATATGCCCCCGAACAGAATATTCAACTACGTGTGCGCCTGTTCAGTTCGCAAGGAATTTGCATTTTTGGAGCGAGGAGGAGACAACTGTGTGTTTTCAGATAATGAAAGAGATGAATATATTGGAATATATCGATGGTCCAAAGCACCGTAACAACGATATCTTTAAGGTATGCGAAAAGTTGAGAGGCTGGTTTTGTGTTAACTGCCGAGTGCCAACAAAGTACAGCATCGCTGGAAAACTGAAGGCGGCATATTCCAAAGCGAAAAAAATAAAGGCAGTGGCTCTTCTGACGCCAGTCGTAATCTTACTCCAATTTGCTATTCTTACGAGTTTCTGTATGTTCCTGCACAATGTAGGAAATCGGCACCATAATGTATCGTCTGACGTTAGCTAGCGAGACGGCTATAACACTACTTATGTTTTCTTGCTAGTTGCTTCATTTAGCTAACGGGTGAGGTAGTTATGAGTGTAATTTTAGGTTCAACATTTGATCGCTAATATTTGTGGAACTGTCAGGTCATCACTCTCCACAATCAGTAGTCAGTAGTGATTAGTGTCGTGTAGGAGAGCTGATTGCTGCACAAAGTTCGTCCTTGCAAGAAATTCTACAGTACAAGTTGGCAAATGAGGCAAGCTGGCAAAGTTAGCTGGCTGACAACTAACCTTACCTAACTTGAGTAGAGGACATCCTGGCTGTGATTTAAAGTAAGCGGGCTAGCCGGTCTAGTAATGATAACCACAAGGCACGCAGTGAAAGCGGGATGTTTTCAACCCAGTCGGGTCGCAATTTTTTTCCGAGGTAGAATTTTGTTTTGTGCAGGCGGATACGGGAGTTCATAAGAATAGCAAATTACAGTAAGCTCACGACTGGCTAAAAATAGCCACTGCCAAAAACAAAACAATACCAGCGGCCCTGATCTAGCCAGTTTCATTTATTTTGCGGTCCTGGATGAAATTCTGGGACAGAGACCGCTGGCGATGGCAATGGCCAAGAAAGTGGAGTCGATGTCGGCTTTAAAGCTCTAACTGAAGCCAACCAAAGCCATGACGATTACTTTCGAGTGTTGTATTTGCTGAAAACCCAATGTTGAGATTGGACCTAAGTGGTGGATATGCTAATGAACATGTAAACGGAATATTCCCATCGCTCAGCGCATGTAAACTGCTTATTCGGAATATTACCTTAATCGGAATATGAACCTTAATCGGAATATGATGTGCATGTAAACGCAGTCATCGTCAATGCCCAGTCGCTCTCTCAGACTCTTCCACCGATCAATAGCACTCCCAATATATACGAGGGATCGTCTTCTTTTGGCATCAAGGGCAATTTTCCGGCGTTTTCTCTCCGAGGCTGTCAACTTGATTCTTTCCGCTATTGCTGTTGTGTGTGGTACGTCACACGTCACGTGGTACACAAGAAAGGGAACTTACTCTAATGACATCAGATTTTCGCTCGCGCGACAGTTTGAGGGTTGAGTGAGTTTTTAACATCAAAATCCATATCTTTCGATGTCGTAAAAATTTGTATAACATATCGATGTGAAGATGAATGATTTCCCTACCTACTGATACCATTTTTATATGTTGTCAGATTGAAGACATGCAAGGTACTTACTGGCACTTTAAGGCAGCATGTTTGATTGCCACATTATGAAATTTAAATGGACATAGAACAGCACAGCATGAACACGATTGCCATTGCCATACCATTTTGTGGTATGATTTTCATAATTTATTTCTCCCATTCACGTTTCATCCGCATTGCAGAATGTTTTCCACCTTGTGTATTTTTTGATGCTTGAAATCCAGGGCGATCTGAAAATAAATTTCTTTATTTTTATTATATCATTATAGATCTTCTAAAAAGACGAGGATTTTTTTAAAGTGTCATGAGTCCACTTGCAGTCATGGGGTGTGTAGGCAGTCACACGTAATTTCTTGAAACACACACCTGAAGCGGCTTAAACGATTTAAAATGCCGTTGGGAAGTTTAGATTTCGCTAATTGCAGGCGCTCCGCCCTTCCCTAAATCTGCTCCCGTGTACTTGGCTTAAATAACAATCAAGCAATTTCAGTTGCCTATAAAGATTAAGATGTGATGGCGAAAAGCAGAAAAACCTAACTGGGCTTGTTAGATTGAAAGAATGCCAATAATTTGAATAATTAGAAAAAAAAATCTTCCTCTGAATTACATCTCTCATTGTAGCATTTTAGGACATTATTCAAGATGAATTTATAACAGATTTGTAAAGATCGCCCTGGATTCTAGAAAATACACAGGCTGGAAAAAATTCTGAAAAGCAGATGAAACATGAACGTGAGATCGCTATGAATTATCACACTCGCACGAAATGGTGGCCATGGCAATTGTGTTTATGCAAATCTGTGCCATTTAAATTTCTAAATGCAGCAATCAAACATGTCTTTATAACAGCTCTACTCATTCAACTTACAGAGTAAACGAATCCACATTTGATCTCTAATCAAGCAAAGTAAACGGGAACAGGTTTACTTTTCTTCGAGTTGCCTACTTGGTTAATAGGAGATGATTCTGTTTTCATTTGCTTGGCTCCTTTCAGCACGTAGCCGAAAAATAATGATGTCAGTCAAGTTTTTTCCGGAAGCATTTCTCACGCCCTTTGATGTTTGGCACGTTCGTTCAAGGCTGCGTCTGGTTTAATTAAGGAAGAGGGAAAGCTCGGATGTTCGCCCCACGGCAACAGGTGGTGGTACTACGCCTTAAAAAAATCGCGATTCAGAATCGTCCCACCCCTAGAACCAAGCTCCAGTCTGGGCTTAACAAAAGAAAAGGTTAATACTGCCATCCGTTGGCGCTTTTTTGCATTACAGATGCCATTTATGAGAAAGAGACAGCGGTAACGGAATTAAAAAATGGTAACGGAATTATATTTTCTGATAATCAACTTAATTTATTATACTCAAAACAACAAAGCAATTGAAAATTGGTATCATAAATGATGTTTGTGTTGCTGTCCTCATTGAAAAATGACAAATTTCATAATGAGCCACATCTCCTGCAATGACTTAAAGTCTCGAATACAAATGGCTAAATATCTCTTAGGAGTTGTCAGCTTTGGGAAAATAACCTTTGATCCTGTCCTGGAGTAAAAAAAAAAAAAAAAGAAGATTCAAATATAAAAATTTTTGAGAAAACCGTCAAAGATATTTCTGAACGGTTTTCGGTGTCTGATTTAATAATGAGTAATCTACATGAAAACCTATATATTTCTAAAAAATTTAAATTCTTTAAAAATGACTGTTTTCGCACTTCATGGAATGGCCCAGAAGCTAGCTGAAAGCTGAAGACACTCATGTGGCACAGAAACAGAATCTTAGCGACAAGAGTTTAAATTTGATACTGCATAGCAGTGGCGGCTGGTGCCAAAAATTCTGGGGGGGTGGGGGGGGCGCGCAATTTACCTAGGCGCAGCACACCGGACAGCTGCTGTGATGTCGACAGTCACTTATTAAGAAGGAAAAGGTAGCCTATAGTTTTTCATGGTTTGTACCCCTTTTTTATTATGAATTCACAATGTATCCCCCATGTCCACATGTCCACAGATCACCATGTCCTTACATTACTTACAGATTGATTGTAAAAGCAGCCATGTTAAAGATATTCCACCAACTCACTGGGATTTTGATGTTTTGTAAAGATGCAAGCAATAAAGGGAACTTAGTCAAACAGAAAAACAATAATCTAAAAACACCCCACTGTAATGGTGCCTACAGAGTTCGTACACCTTTTACAAAGTGAAATTCAAGCACTTTTCAAGGATTTTCAGGGTATATTTTCATGCTTTTCCAGCACCTTACAGCTGTGGTAAATTCCATTTTTATTTACATAAATGACAGATTTCACAGAAAGTGTAACCAACAGGTCTCACAGTACTTAACAGGATGAAATTATAAATAAATGGTATATATGCGGTTTAATTCATTGATGACATAAAAACAAATGTTTACAGGAAGTTTCAGACCTGGATTGCGGCAATTTTGGTAAAAAAAAAGGGGGGGGGAGGACATTTAAAAATTTGGTCTTGTTGCCAATGTTACATGAACGGAAAATTGGTGTTCAGAGGACGGAATTCAAGCGGTGCCAAGACTGTCTGAGCCAATGCCAATAATGGCAAGATGAACAGAGTAAAGAGAAGGCACACCAGTGACCAACCCGTGAATCCACAATAAGCAGAGCTTTGTTAAAGTCTGTAAATCTACGCTTCAACAGTGACTTGTTTTGCACAGTTTTTTCCCCGGGATTATTCTGTGGCAATAAAATTCATACACTGGATAATTAGTCGATCCTGCCCACTGATTTCCATGTTCCTCATCCATCCTGGAGTTCTGAGAGGAAGGAGGGACACTTTTTTGGGCCACCCTGTCCTATAGATGTTCCAACCCCTTTAAATCAAACCAAGGTTGGCTTGATCCATCCAGGGATTGGAGTGAATTCGACCGTTTAATATAAAAACCGTTTGAACTTTGCTTGTGAAAATTCAATAACTGATCTGGGTGTGCCATCTAGTGATAGAATATTGTTACTGCATGCATAAATCTGCAGCTCCATGTCCACTGGCGGACACATCTGCACAAAAGGGTTTAAATACCCTGCCAGCAGCCGCCAAGTCTCATTCACAGCAGTGCTGAACTGAGATTACAGGTTATTGCTAACGTTATCACTGTGGACGGAAAATTTTACCTTTTTGACACAAACTCGAGTTGGTGAAGATTCTACAAGGCTAAGAAGTAAACATCCGTTATCGCATACTCTTTACCCCGCTTTCACACTAACAGTTATTAAATAGGGACTTCAATGCGGAATGCAGAGCGAACGTTGATCACACATTGGACAGAAATTAACGTTCGCGGCAAAAACTGGCTTCACAATATGAAATAGGGCTCAGCATATTTCAAAATGGTATCTAGCATGGTAAAATAAAGAATGGGGAACATATTCCTGGCCAGACCCTCAGTAGTAGATGTACTGTTCTTTTCACAGTGGCCCTGTTAAATTTATCAAACTTGGAACAGCAAACAGGGAAAGCAATAAAAGGCGTTGCTAAGGCCACATCCAGCTAGCCATCGCTGTTTGTCGTAACAAGTGCGGGAGAAGCCCCGGGTGCCAGCTCGTCCACGATCACTTGCCTGCTGCTGAATCTTTAAATCGGGTCGGTCAGGTCCAAGCTCCTTTATCCACTTTTTTTCTTCCAGTGCGACATTACGCCTTGACAACAGGTTATTCTGTTGTGAAATAACCGAGTTTTCTGCGGATCCACTTGAAGCTGCCATTTTGAACCTCTATCGCACAGAGAATGAGCGTGTATGTTTGCGCATGAGTAAATCATATCTGCTGCGGTGACGGTGTTGATATGATTGGCAGCTGTCTTTGTCCAGTCACACGAGGAGGAGAATCACAAAAACAATACTAATTCGTTGCCAATCAAAGTGGGAGTGTCCGGGGCGCATTTCTCTGCCTCCCGCAGGACATGCTGGGCAAAAGTTGAAGGACTTGCATGGACTCTCATTAGACCATCGCCCCTGCGTTAATAAACTATGTACTCACAACTTATTTATTTGTTAATAAATTGTGTGAAACCCCTTTTATTTAATGGCTACAGGTGCCGACAGGCTATCATTGCAAGGAAAAAATAAATCATTTTATTGGTTATTTTTTTATAATTTAATGACGAATTTTGGTGTGTTTAAGTGGACTTCCTCGTTTGAATTTGGGCTGCATAGATAGTTGGTCAAACTGTGGTTTTCACAATTGTTGTTTTGTAAAACTGTTCATATTGTCAATGATTTATTTCAAGATTTGTTAAAATAATTCTAATAAGCTCTTTTACTTCCATTAAGATAGTAATAATTGATTTGCATTGCACATTATTCATTCATGTGGGCTGATCTCACCATTTATCAGTTCTTGTAAAACATGTAGCTGTGGGGGGGGTCCACAGAAAATAAGTTTGTTATTTTCTCTTTTTTTCCACTTCTTTTTTGCTTCATTAGTCATCACTGCATTACAGGTTGTGTAGATTGGCTTATTTCACCATATCACTTTGTGAAAAACGTGTAGCTCCCAGGGGCACTGCCCCTTGGGACCCCGCAAGGGGCTCTGCCTCTTGACCCTTCTGGGGGCTTGCGCAGCCCCCAAGCCCTGGTGTCTCTGAACCCCCCATAGCATTTACATTTCCTGCTGTCAGGGAAATTAACAAGAACCCTGCCTCTGCCAAAGAATTGTGCCAAGTTTGGCATCACTCCAGCCAAGCATTGCTGATATATGGCTCACTTCCTGTTTTAGAGTCTTTGCCATCGAAATTTATTGGACGACAGCGGCTATATCTTTTGCCCTAGCAAAATGATTCTGATTACTTTTGGTCAGACCCCTTTCTAGATGATACGTTCCAAATTTGGTGGTGATAGGACCAACGGTCTAGGACTAGTTTGCAAAAGTAGGTTTTTTGAAAAATTCAATATGGCGGAAAACTCAATATGGTGATTTTTTTTTCAAATGGGTCCATTTCCCTCGTTATGACTTAAGGATTCTGCAGAAGAAAGGATCACAATTCTAGGATAAACGGTTCAAATGTTATAAGCAAAAATGTAACTTGAAATTTGGCCTGTTGGTGGCGCTCCAGGAATGCATGGATTGAACCCAAGTTTGGAGCCTGGATACCATGGTCTGTCAAGTATCAATATGCCAAATTTCATCAAAATCCACCAAGGGGTTCTACGGGCTGCCAAAGACTCCCATGGCAGAAAGTATAATAATCAGTGGGCCTGAGCTGAGTACAGGCCCACTACTCACCCC
The DNA here is from genome assembly GCA_029721435.1 of Gymnothorax reevesii. Classification (NCBI taxonomy): domain Eukaryota; kingdom Metazoa; phylum Chordata; class Actinopteri; order Anguilliformes; family Muraenidae; genus Gymnothorax; species Gymnothorax reevesii. The sequence continues at coordinate 54,518,175 of CM056574.1, forward strand.
TGGAGGGAGTACTATTATTCTGTGACTATATTTTTATTATTATTTATTCCTCCGTAAAAATTTTAGTTCGCAACTAGTCTTACAGATTTGAGAAAACCCATACAATATATATATATTAAATTGTGCGGCTCGATCGGGAATGGTGTGGTATGTCTTTTCTAAGCCATCCGACTTACGGATTTTCCACAATTCCCGAAAAACAAGGATTTTCATCCCTCCCTAGCAACCAGGCAGAACTCCATAGCAACCGCATATTTATGCACAAGCAATCACCCACACCACCATAGCAACTGCCAAGCAATGCCTTAGCAACCATCGGGAATACCATAGCTACCGCCTGGCAATGCCCTAGCAACCACAAGGAGCACCATAGCAACAGCCTTGCAATGCTCTAGCAAAAGCCCAGAACACCATGGGATGTCTTGCAATACCTTGCCAACCACCAGAACCAACATAGCAACTGCCCAGCAACACCTCAGTAACCACCCAAAACACCATAGCAACCACCTAGCAATGCCCTAGCAACCACCCAAAACACCATAGCAACTGCCTAGCAACCACCCAGAACACCATAGCAACCACCTAGCAACGCCCTAGCAACTACCCAGAACGCCATAGCAACTGCCTAGCAACGCCCTAGCAACCACCCAGAACACCATAGCAACTGCCTAGCAACACCCTAGCAACCACCCAGAACACCATGGCAACTGCCTAGCAACGCCCTAGTAACCACCCAGAACGCCATAGCAACTGCCTAGCAACGCCCTAGCAACCACCCAGAACACCATAGCAACTGCCTAGCAACGCCCTAGCAACCACCCAGAACACCTTGGCAACTGCCCAGCAACGCCCTAACAACCACCTAGAACACCATAGCAACTGCCTAGCAACGCCCTAGCAACCACCCAGAACACCATAGCAACTGCCTAGCAACGCCCAAGCAACCACCCAGAACACCATCGCAACCACCTAGCAACGCCCTAGCAACCACCTAGAACACTATAGCAACCACCTAGCAACGCCCTAGCAACCACCTAGAACACCATAGCAACTGCCTAGCAACACCCTAGCAACCACCCAGAACACCATAGCAACTGCCTAGCAACGCCCTAGCAACCACCTAGAACACCATAGCAACTGCCTAGCAATGCCCTAGCAACCACCCAGAGCACCAAAGCAACTGCCTACCAACCACCCAGAACACCATAGCAACTGCCTAGGAACCACCCAGAACACCATAGCAACCACCTAGCAACGCCCTATCAACCACCCAGAACACCATAGCAACCACCTAGCAACACTCTAGCAACCATAGAGAACACATAGCAACCGCCTAGCAACGCCCTTACAACCACTCAGAACACCATAGCAACTGCCTATTAAAGCCCTAGCAATCACCCAGAACACCATGGCAACTGCCTAGCAATGCCCTAGCAACCACCCAGAACACCATAGCAACTGCCTAGCAACGCCCTAGCAACCACCCAGAACACCTTGGCAACTGCCCAGCAACGCCCTAACAACCACCCAGAACACCATAGCCACTGCCTAGCAACGCCCTAGCAACCACCCAGAACACCATAGCAACTGCCTAGCAACGCCCAAGCAACCACCCAGAACACCATCGCAACCACCTAGCAACGCCCTAGCAACCACCTAGAACACTATAGCAACCACCTAGCAACGCCCTAGCAACCACCTAGAACACCATAGCAACTGCCTAGCAACACCCTAGCAACCACCCAGAACACCATAGCAACTGCCTAGCAACGCCCTAGCAACCACCTAGAACACCATAGCAACTGCCTAGCAATGCCCTAGCAACCACCCAGAGCACCAAAGCAACTGCCTACCAACCACCCAAAACACCATAGCAACAGCCTAGGACCCACCCAGAACACCATAGCAACCACCTAGCAACGCCCTATCAACCACCCAGACCACCATAGCAACCACCTAGCAACACTCTAGCAACCATAGAGAACACATAGCAACCGCCTAGCAACGCCCTTACAACCACTCAGAACACCATAGCAACTGCCTATTAAAGCCCTAGCAATCACCCAGAACACCATGGCAACTGCCTAGCAATGCCCTAGCAACCACCCAGAACACCATAGCAACTGACTAGCAACCACCCAGAACACCATAGCAACGCCCTAGCAACCACCCAGAACACCATAGCAACTGCCTAGCAACGCCCTAGCAACCACCCAAAACACGATAGCAACTACCTAGCAACCACCCAAAACACCATAGCAACCACCTAGCAACGCCCTATTAACCACCCAGAACACCATAGTAACCACCTAGCAACGCCCTAGCAACCACAGAGAACACATAGCAACTGCCTAGCAACGCCCTAGAAACCACCCAGAACGCCATAGTAACTGCCTGGCAACGCCCTAGCAAGCACTCAGAACACCATAGCAACTGCCTAGCAACGCCCTAGTAACCACCCAGAACGCCATAGCAACTGCCTAGCAACGCCTTAGCAACCACCCAGAACACCATAGCAACTGCCTAGCAACGCCCTAGCAACCACCCAGAACACCTTGGCAACTGCCCAGCAACGCCCTAACAACCACCCAGAACACCATAGCAACTGCCTAGCAACGCCCTAGCAACCACCCAGAACACCATCGCAACCACCTAGCAACGCCCTAGCAACCACCTAGAACACTATAGCAACCACCTAGCAACGCCCTAGCAACCACCTAGAACACCATAGCAACTGCCTAGCAACACCCTAGCAACCACCCAGAACACCATAGCAACTGCCTAGCAACGCCCTAGCAACCACCTAGAACACCATAGCAACTGCCTAGCAATGCCCTAGCAACCACCCAGAGCACCAAAGCAACTGCCTACCAACCACCCAGAACACCATAGCAACTGCCTAGGAACCACCCAGAACACCATAGCAACCACCTAGCAACGCCCTATCAACCACCCAGAACACCATAGCAACCACCTAGCAACACTCTAGCAACCATAGAGAACACATAGCAACCGCCTAGCAACGCCCTTACAACCACTCAGAACACCATAGCAACTGCCTATTAAAGCCCTAGCAATCACCCACAACACCATCGCAACTGCCTAGCCATGCCCTAGCAACCACCCAGAACACCATAGCAACTGACTAGCAACCACCCAGAACCAACATAGCAACGCCCTAGCAACCACCCAGAACACCATAGCAACTGCCCAGCAACGCCCTAGCAACCACCCAAAACACGATAGCAACTGCCTAGCAACCACCCAGAACACCATAGCAACCACCTAGCAACGCCCAATTAACCACCCAGAACACCATAGTAACCACCTAGCAACGCCCTAGCAACCACAGAGAACACATAGCAACTGCCTAGCAACGCCCTAGAAACCACCCAGAACGCCATAGTAACTGCCTGGCAACGCCCTAGCAAGCACTCAGAACACCATAGCAACTGCCTAGCAACGCCCTAGCAACCACCCAGAACACCATAGCAACGCCCTAGCAACCACCCAGAACACCATAGCAACTGCCTAGCAACGCCCTAGCAACCACCCAGAACACCATAGCAACTGCCTAGCAACGCCCTAGCAACCACCCAGTACACCATAGCAACTGCCTAGTAACGCCGTAGCAACCACCTAGAACACCATAGCGACTGCCTAGCAACGCCCTAGCAACCACCCAGAACACCACAGCGACCGCCTAGCAACCACCCAGAACACCATAGCAACCACCTAGCAACGCCCTAGCAACCACTCAGGACACCATAACATCCTAGCAACGCCCCAGCAACCACCCAGAACACATAGCAACTGCCTAGCAATGTCGTAACAACCACCCAGAACACCATAGCAACCACCTAGCAACGCCCTAGCAACCACCCAGAACACCATAGCAACTCCCTAGCAACGCCCTAACAACCACCCAGAAGACCATAGCAACCGCCTAGCAACGCCCTAGCAACCACCCAGAACAACTTAGCAACTGCCTAGCAACGCCATAGCAACCACCGAGAACACCATAGCGACGCACTAGCAACCACCCAGAACACCATAGCAACCACCTAGCACCACCCTAGCAACCGACCAGAACACCATAGCAATTGCCTAGCAATGCCTAAGCAACCACTCAGAACACCATAGCAACCACCTTTTTTATGTCTTAAAAAATCCAGACAAAATATAGACAGAGACAAAATAGACTATTGAGTAGTCCAAGCAGCATGTCAGGGCACCCCTGCATCCCGACCTGCAGAGGCCAGGCCCACTCTTACAATTTCTGCGGGAATTGTCTAGTATTATTATTATTATTATTATTATTATTATTAATAATAATAATAATAATAATAATAATAATAATAATAATAAATAATAATAATAATAATAATAAAACCAACAACAACAACAACTAAACATGGCCATATTCCCTGCCAGGTGACCGAAATCAACTGTGGTCAGCGTATCACAGTAATACACATTGAAGCCAAAGATGAATAAAATATGTCGAACCCTTCTTGAGATATCACATTCTCAACAAATGGGGTGAGACGGAGGGACGGACGGCGCTGAATACCATTTCCCTCGCTCCACTTGCTATCGTGACAGTGGGGGACGAAAATCCACTGGTGTCTGAGTATCTCCTGAAACACCTTGATACCAAAGATGAATGAATTTGATCAAACCGTTCTTGAAATATCATGTTGACAAAGAATTTATAATTGATAAAATGGTTTTTATGACCTTGAGAATAATGCTCAGGTCACGTAAATCGAGTGGGCTGTGAGCACCCCCCTAATACACCTTGACACCAAAGATGAATGGAATTGGTCAAACCGTTCTTGAGATATCATCATGACAAGGTATTTGTAAGTGGTCAAATAGTAGTGATGACCATGAGATTAACGCCAAGGTCATAGAAAGCAACTGGGGTCGGCGTATCACACAAATACACCTTGACACCAAAGATGAATGGAATCAGTCAAATCATTCTTGAGATATAGTGTTCACAACAAACGGGATGTGACAGACGGACAGCCAGACGGATGGACGGAGCTGAATATGATGTCCCTCGCCCCTAATACACATTGACACCAAAGATGAATAAAATCGTTCAAATCGTTACTGAGATATCGTGTTCACAACAAACGGGACATGACGGACGGATGGACAGACAGATGGAGCTGAATACTATGTCCCCCACCCCTAATACACTTTGACACCTAAGATAAATGGAATTGGTCAAACCTTTCTTGAGATATCATGTTGACAAGGTATTTGTAAGTGGTCAAATGGTCGTAATAACCTTGAGAATAATGCCAAGGTCACGGAAATCAACTGGGGTCGGCGTATCACACCAGTACACCTTGACACATAAGATGAATGGAATCAGCCAAATAGTTCTTGAGATATCGCGTTCAGAACAAACGGGACATGACGGACGGACAGATGGATGGAGCCGAATACTACTTACCGTGTGTTTACTTTTGGACACAAAGAAAAACACTTATTTCTCTTTCTCTGCCACCAGAAATCAGTGGGCAGCTTTTTTTGTTTGCTGGCAGCAAACAGCCATGGCCTAAGGGAACGTTAGCTGCTTGTGCTCAGCATTTCCCCAAAGACAGCTTTGTTACTAAAGGATAATTCGACACAGGATAAGCATTTCAGCTGCTTCTCAAACCTGAAGCAGCTGCATCGATTAAGCGCTCGTAGCCAAAAGCTGTAAGTAACGATAAAACAGCAAATAATGTAAGTGAAGCAGCTTTCACACCGGACGCGAAACTAATTTTTCACGCGATAGATTACATTCAAAGTCATGACCGCTTGTCAGCAAATGTATGTTAGTTTGCGTGCTCTGCTAATTAAAAATGCTCTTTGTTACTAACCCACTGCTCTCCAAGCTCGTAATTACTCAAATACATTGTGCAGGGTAGTAACACAAGAAAAAAAACAAACAGTGATGTGTATGTATGTGTATATATATACTATAAGCGAGTGAATGCGCGGAGGGAGAAAAGAAAAAAAAACAATTTTAAACATACGGTGGCACCTGACAAACTCCCACAGAGAGGCAAGCCTCTTCTCCCCGGAGGAAAGGCCGTCTTCGGAGGTGTCGACGTGCCAGCAACGAGCAGCCTGCGCGGTGAAGTTCGCTCTTGATCTTGAGGTTTGTTCAGCTTTGTTTTGTTAATCTTTTATTTATATTTTTCCTTTTTTCAAAAAAAAAAAAACTGAACGGGCTAATTGTGATAACCCAGTCCCAAAAAAATAAGTTGTGAGGATGTGAGATGAGATGGTGGCAAAAAAAATGGAAAAAAAAACAACCCCACTTGTTGTGGAAGCACCCTGACCTGCTTCCGTCTAGGCTGATCAGGCCTGAGGATTCTCCCCCGGAGCTCTTTTTTTTCTTCTTTTAATTTTTTTTCTTTCTATTTGTCTAAATTTATTTACATACTCAGGGTAAACTATGCATTGAGCAATAAATAGTACCTTTAAAACTACAGAGGAGATTATCAAGTCTTGACCCACTTAAGGATATAGAGTCAGCAATCACATTATCCTTCCTTGCTACATTCTCTATAACTAGATTATAAGGTTGTAAAACTAAACTCCACCGAAAGATCCTTTGATTCTTCATTTTGAACTTATCGAGAAAGGTGAGCGGGTTGTGGTCAGTGTAAACTTCATTTTATGTACGCCATTAGACGCGTAAACCTCAAAATGCTGGATGACTAGGATTAGGGCCAAGGCCTCTTTTTCAATGGTGGAATACATGCGCTGATGCCTATTCAACTTTTAGGAAAAATACGCCACAGGCCTGTCCACCCTAGAGTCATCCTCCTGCAGCAATACAGCACCCACCCCAGTGTCACAACCATCAATGGCCAATTTGAAAGGTAAAGAAAAAATAGGAGCTACCAAGATTGGTTCACAAGACAGGATGGCCTTGAGTTGTTCAAAAGCCCTCTGACATAGAGCTGTCCAGTTAAACTTAACAGACTTTCTTAACGGTCAGTCAAGGGAGCATTCACAGCAGCAAAATTAGGAACAAATTTGCGGTTAAACCCACACATACCCAAAAATCTCATAAGTTCCCGTTTATTTTGTGGGACTTTGAATTAAAAAATGGCCTGTATTTTTGCTGTTCGTAGCCGAACTTTCCCTTGCCTAACCATATGCCCTAAATATGTGATGCAGGCCTGGCCTATGTCACTTTTTGGTAGATTAATGACAAGGTTTGCCTACTGTAATCTTTGAAAAAATTGCTCAATGTCAGTCATGTGCTGTTCCCACGTCTCGGCATACAGTACAACATCATCAATATAGACCGTACAGTTAAATAAACCTTCAGTCACTCGATTCATTAACCTCTGAAAAGAGACAGGAGCATTTTTGACCCCGAAAGGAAGAACTTTAAACTGGTATAAGCCATCTGATGTCCAAAATGCAGAGACCTCTTTTGCTTGTTCTGACAGGGGAACCTGCCAGTACCCCTTTAAAAGATCAAATTTCGACACATATTTGGCAGTCCCAATGCGGTCAATACAGTCCTTTCTACGGTGGATGGGAAAAGAATCTGCCTTATTAAGGGCATTTACTTTGCGGTAATCAACACCAGGGCCTAAGTGACCCATCTGGCTTTGGGACAGTGACAATGGGTGAGCTCCTCTCACTCATGCTTAGTTTGATTATATCATGTTCCAACATATATGCTATTTCTTCTCTGATCCTGGTCAATTTGTTCGGATTAACTCTGTATGGATGCTGTTTCACTGGCAAAGCATCACCAGTGTCAATGTCATGAACTAACACAGACGTCAATCCTGCTGCGTCAGCAAACAAAACAGAAAAATGTTTCAGAAGTCGCACATCACTAGCCTGCTGAGAAGTGAAATGACTTAAAAATTTGTCCAGATCCGCCAACAATGCACTATTTGATAGTCGAAGTTCAATAGGAGCCTGCTCACTTGGATCAAACTCCATCTGATCAGTGTGTACAAGACCTACAGTAGAGGCTAAAGGACCACGCTCATGATAGAGCTTCAGCATATTCACATGACATAAGCAAGTAGACTTCTTCCTATCAGGAGTATGAACAACATAGCTGACATCACTCAACTTCTCTTTAATTGAGTATGGTCCATTAAACTAGGCCTGCATCGGATCACCTCTGCTAGGCAAAGAACCGGCACTTCCTACCTCAAAATGCCTCGAGACAGCTTTTTGGTCATACTAATCCTTCATCCTCCTTTGAGAGTCTTCCAAATGACTTCTGGCCACAGCACAGGTCGCTTTAAGACGCTCTTTAAATTCCACCACATAATCAAGAATGTTCCCCTCAGCTTCCTGAGCCAAGAATTTCTCTTTAATCGGCTTCAATGGACCTCGTACTTCGTGGCCATAGACTAACTGAAAAGGACTAAATCCCGTCGACTCACAAACTGAATCTCGAATAGCAAACAACAGGAAAGGGATACTCTTGTCCCATTCCTCTCCTTGGTCAACACAATAGGCTCTAATCATACTTTTTAGAGTCTGGTGATGTCGCTCCAAAGATCCCTGTGACTGCAGATGGTAAATGGAAGATTTAAACTGCTTAACTCTCAGCTCTTTCATTACAGCCTGAAACACACCTGACATAAAAATAGAACCCTGGTCAGACTGTATCTCTTTGGGAAGTCCAAACTGAGTAAAGAACTTTAAAAGACAGTCCAAAACAATTTTCGCGCTAATATTACGAAGTGGAAAAGCTTCCAGAAATCGAGTAGATGTATCCATCACAGTCAACAAATGCTGTTGCCCACGCTTAGTCTTTGGTAACGGCCCCACACAGTCTATTAAAACACGACTAAAGGGCTCTCCAAAAGTGGGAATAGGAATTAAAGGCGCTGGTGGTATAATTTGGTTTGGCTTTCCTCCAAGCTGACAAGCATGGCAGGTTTAACAGAATGCCACAATATCCTTCTTCATTTTTGGCCAATAGAAGTGTCTCCTGTCTCGAGCTGTGGTCTTATTTATTCCTAAATGGCCTGAGGTAGGGATTTAATGAACCAATCTCACCATCTCTTCTCAATAACACGGAGGGAGAACAATCTGATGGTACACTCTCCATTCCTCTGCAGCAGAACAACCAGGATCTCTTAATTTTCTCATTAGAATATTATTCAACAGATAAAACCCAACAGCTTCTCCAGCTAGTACCAGCGTAACTCAAAAGCTCACTAATAAAAGGATCATTATTCTGTTCTCTGATAAGATCTGCACAACAAAATTCTGATCAACCAAGGTATTCTCTGCAAAGAATGTCTCCGCAAGTATTACCCCAGACTCAGTCTGCTTTCCCTCTACATCCCTTTGCACCTCAGATAGTGCCTAAGATTGAGAGCGAGTTACCAAACAGGTGGGAAAAACACTAGGAAACTGTTCTTCTAGGGCTTCTGTTTCAGGCGACTCCCCAGGAGCCTCTGTAATCAAAGAAATGACACAAACTTCATCACCGGCTAGGTCATTACCCAACACAAAAGTGACTCCAGGTACAGGCAGGCTATTAACAATCCTAACTTTAACAACTGCAGTCACCTACGATGACTTTAAGTGGACCTGGTACAATGGAACAGATATAAACTCCCCAGCATCACTGCTTACCCCGAAAATTAGGGCACAAACATTCAACGAACTAGCAGGAGGAAGAGAAGCTCCATTCGCCACCCTCAATGACTGAGCTGCACCTGTGTCTCACAGGACAACCACTGGGTATTCCTGATCACCTACAGAAACAATCCCCTGAGAGAGAAAACCCTTATAAATATCCAAAACATCATTCTGAGTCAAGAGACCATCACCACTCTTAGCCCTCTCTGACACCAACATGCTAGGTTTAAGAGAGTTCTCCTTTGCTTTTCGTTTGTTTAGAAAACCCCAAAACTCGGACTTCTTGTGTCCCTTTTTACCACAATAATAACGCACAAGAATGTCTGGGTGTGTTGAACCTGGCTGTGGGAGAGGCTTTCTTGATTTACCTGCCACTGAGGGTTCTACGGAGCCTTCTCCAGCCCCCACCCCCACTTGTGACTTAAAAACACTGGGCTTATGAGCACCCCTAGCTATATGTTGATGGGTTAACTCAAAATCCTCTGCCATAACTGCAGCCTTCCTAATATCCTCAACTTTCTGATCTTCAAGGTAGTTTTTCACCTCCAAAGACACACTACTTTTATAGTCTTCTAGGAGAATCAGCTGTTTCAATTTCACATAATCATTACTAATATTCTTAGAACTGACCCATCTATCAAATGCAATCTCTTTTTCCCTGGCATACTCTATGTGCTTTTGGTCACTGTACTTTTGCAAGTTAAGAAAGCATTGTCTGTAGACTTCTGGAGAGAGCTGGTACGCGGCTAGAATAGCGGACTTCGTATCATCATAAGATGATGACTGCACAGCATCCAAAGCAGCATACATACAAAGCAGCTCTCCCAGTGAACACACTCTGCACAAGAAGTGGCCTTTTATCTTCTGGCCACTGAAGTGATTTTGCTACTTTCTCAAAAGACACAAAGAAAACATCTACATCCTTTTCACTAAACTGAGGGACCAGGCGAATACTTCTACTCAAATTGAAAGCTTTTTCCGCCTCCAGACTGGCCATTTTATGTTCCTCAAACAGCAACCTTGGATTTTCTAGTTCAATTTCCTTCTGCCTGCACTCAAAGTCACGTCTGATTCGCTCTCTATCCAGCTCCAACATTGCCGATTCTTGTGCAACACGATGTCGCATACCCTCCCTTTCAATATCTAATTTAGCAAACTGCACCTCAACACTAACAGACTCTGCGGTGTCTGCCGAAACTTTCCCCACAAGCAGTTCAATGAGATCAATTTTTCGCATGTCCGCAGAATATTCAACTTGCGAATGTTCAGCCACTTTTCGTAAGTCTTCTGTTTTTAACTGACACCAGTCCCTCGTACGAAGGACTCAGTTTCCACCGAGGAATTCCTCCACTTTAAACTCCTCACTCATTCTATCAATTTAAACAAACTACACTACTTCTTTGAAGCTAAGTCTAAAGAGCAAACGACGCTTTGTACATGGCTTTAGCTAGCTTCATAGGATAATTAGCTATACTGCTAAACCCATATGCAAGCAATCGAGACAAGCCAAATACCACAGCAAACGCCCCAATTCAATCTCCCGGGGGTCAAATACTTATTTTTCCTCATCGGATGGTTATCAATTTTTATAAATTCATATGATGTGATTTTCGGGAATTTTCTTTGTGATTCTGTCTCTCACTGTTAGAATGTATATACGATTAAAATTGTAGATCGTTGCATTCTTTCTAAGTGGGCAAACCTGCAAAATCAGCGAGGGTTCAAATACTTATTTTCCCCACTGTATGTGTATATATATAAGCGAGTGAATGCGCGAAGGGAGAAAAGAAAAAAAAAATTTTTAAACATACACTGGCACCTGGCGAACTATCTCGGAGAGGCAAGGCTTACCTCTTCTCCCCGGAGGAAAGGTCGTCTTCGGAGGTGTCGACGTGCCAGCAACGAACAGCCCGCGCGGTGCGGTTCCCTCTTGATCTTGAGGTTTGTTCAGCTTTGTTTTGTTAATCTTTAATTTGTATTTTTCCTTTTTTCAAAAAAAAAAACAACAACAGCTGAACGGGCTAATTGTGATAACCCAGTCACAAAAAAATAAGTTGTGAGGATGTGAGACAAGATGGCTTAGTTGCTTCTCCCAGCGTGGTTTACAGGTGTCAGGGTGGCAAAAAATGAAAAAAAAAAAAACAACCCCACTTGTTGTGGAAGCACCCTGACCTACCTCCCTCTAGGCTGATCAGGCCTGAGGATTAAAGAAACTCCCTCCCCGGAGCTCGCCCCAACTCCGTCTTATTTCTTTATTTTCTTCCTTCTCAAAAACTGCTGCAGCATTTCGTTGCCTGACTTTCTGCCATCGCCCCACCGTTTGAACTCCCCGCTCTCTCTCATATGAAAAGGTAGCCCCACTCCTACTGAGGGAGTGTCAACTATATATGTGCAAACACAACAGGTGCCAGCAATCAAGTTCAAATGTAAGGCAAAAAAAAGAGGATATGTATGTGTATGTAACATCCTGGTTAACTTATATGCAGCAATTATGATCGGTATGCATCAATGTGACAGTTCATCTTAACGTTGCCTGATTGTAGCCACTATAGTTGAAGCTGACCAGAGAGGTGCCGTATGTGTCTGCCAAGTTGGGCTGCAGTTAGACCAGACGTAGGGGTGCATTTTTGGGTTTTTCTGACGCTACCTGTGAAAGCAATAGGGAAGCGCACAGGCTATAACGTGTCCGGTATAACAAACGATTTCTCTGGATTTCCATGGATTGAATATTACATTCTTTCCTGTAAAAGTGATCGATTAGCTAGCTCCACACTATCCATAACGCGCCCATTTTCCGCAAAGAAAAGCTGGTCATTCTGGAGCAATAAGTAAACCATAACCACAGGCAATTTCCGAAAAGGCCTTTTAGCCTGGAGCTTTTGCCCCTCCGTCATATACCAGCGCGGAAGCTGATCATTTCTCCATGCTAACAACACACCACAGCTATGCACAAGAACCAGCAGGTCCTGATACAGACCGAAGCAGTTCATAAGCTGTTGGTCCACTTTAAGCTGCTCCTCACTGTCCATGTTTCCCTCTAAACTCAAACCCACCAGATTTCTACGGTCTCTGGTCTACACTTGGGCATGTCGACCCGTTCTACAAATATGTCTATATGGGGTGGGATTCTAGCTTTCCCTGCATCCTAGCTACAGAGTAGAAAAACCGCTGTATTCACCAACTGTTGCCTTAGCAACTGTAGCCGATAGCAAATTCGTGCTTGAGCTGCCAGACTTTCGCACTGCATCCTCCTCTTTCACCGTTTAGTTTATTAGAACAAGTTAATCTCATTAGACCTATACACATGTACTGCGTCAGATTGCAGAATATGCCCGTCGATTCCTTCGGGAGATGTGTCCGTTTCACTCTGAAGAGCAGGACCAGGAAAACTGCGCTCAGCTGCCTCGTCCCGCCCAGATCCGCCCTCCACAGAGCTGGCCAGTCAAAAGAAAGTGAGCACATGGGGAGTGGGGGCCATAGCAGAAGAGCCACCCCAATAAGGCATTTCAGGCTAAGACTACAATAGACTACAAATGGGTTTTTTTGAGGATGGCAGTCTGAGCAAAATAAGTACCCTTTTTTTACTTTTCGCAATCAGGAGTACTCTCGGGGAGTCAAAGACCAAAATATAAACTTGGAAAAATATCATAATAAGCCACCTTTAAATATTCATGTTGATGTTAATACAGATCCCTTAAAAACAGCATTTTTTCATTGACTCGATTTGTTTCGTTCAACATGTTAGTGAACCCACATATCGCCAACATCATGCACCTGATCTTGTCCTGTCAAATGGCATAGATATTGAGAATGTAGTGGTGCTGCAGCACAATCTGGTTTTGCCCAACCATTTCCTCATGACCTTAGAAACTTTTTTGCCCAGCTGCAGATGATCTGATTCTATCTATTCCAATAACCGCTGTTTATCTGACTTCATGAAGTCGTAACAATCTGCACACTTATATGATGGCACCTAAGTGAGCCCTATATCTGTAGGCTTTTGTACATACACAGACAAACTTTATCAATTTGAGGACAATATTTAGGTAATACTGTGCACAACTTTAAACACTGTTGCACCCTCAAAAGAGAAGTTGGTGAAGCAGAAAAGGCTCGCACCACGGTACACTGCCAAAACCCTGTTCATTCAAGCAAGACACACAAAAATTGGAAAGAAAATGGGATTCCACTGGCCTTGAGGAATTTTTTCCTACCTGGAAAGACAGCCCTCTCTGAAATATAAGAAAATATTATCTGATTCCAGGTCAGCCTACCATTCTACACTCATTCAAGAAAATCAGTGTAATCCTACCTTTTTCTTTGGCACCATTTCAAAGCTGACATTTTGTTGTACTGTTGTGCCCTGTGTATCAAAATCATGCCATAGTAATGATTGTACTGTGGGCTCAAAAATGACTGGCAATGCACAAACAATGCTTTTTTCATGGTTTTGGTTTGGTTTTATGTGCTGGTTTTGTGTTCATGATTATTGTCTTTTATTTAATTCTTTTTGGTTTTTGTAACATTCAGGTTTTTTGGTTCATTCTATGTTCAGTTCCATTGCACTTGTCTCCCCCGTCTTGTGATCTAGTTGGTTCAGTCCGTCTTCCCTCTCTACGTGCTCACTGACTTCGGATGATTTAAATGAATTCCATTGTTTAAAATTTTCCTTCGAAATCTCGTTTTCTTCCTTTACCCTTCTGTTCTAATAACAAGACTAACATTTGTATCATAGTCCACTAACACTACTAATCCATGTATATAAGATTACTAACTTACTAACGAGCACTCTAGTTTAATATGTAAAGTTGCACCGCTACTTATCTAGACTAATTACCTCTTCCTGATCGCCCTGTTCTAATCTCCGCCTCTTACTGAGCAATCCCTGTTCTTTGCTTTGTGTTCAGCGAGAAAATCTTGCATGTGCTTAATTACTCTCCTGCTCCTTATCTGAGCACAACTCCTGGACCGGAGCTGTTTAAATGTAATAGGCCGTTTGTGTGATTCCCATTCGTATTTTGTATCTCACCAATTTTCGTGGTTAGGGTTTCCCTCATGTGATTCTCCTGATGTAATTAGCCTCATTCCCCACACCTGATCTCTGTATAGCATGTAACCTTTCCTGTGTGTATATTAGGAGTCTTTTCACTCACAGCTCTTGTCAGAATGTTGATCAATACTTATTTGGACAGAGCGCCTCGTATGCCATTGAATATTGTTTCGATTCTACTGGATAGTCCTATTGTTGCCATAGCCCTTTTTGTACTGTTTTTGTCTCTCTGGATTTTGACCTATTTTTGTATGACCACAAGTTCTGTGTTTGGATGCCCTGTGTATGACCATTGGCTTTGCCCATCGACTACGACCTTTTGCCTATAGTTTTTGTACCTCTGTCTTACTGGTTCTGACCCCTGCCTGTCTAGTCGATACTGTTTTTTTGGATTTCGTATTGTGTCTGGGCAATATCTGTGTTTTCTGGCTTTGACTCGGACCCCATTAAAGGCAAACATTTTTTTTTTTTGGACTTCGCTGTCTCGCGAATGGTTCCTAAACTGTACCTCACGGGACTGAACTGTACCTCCATGCTAGAAACAGGAAAAAAATGCTTAAATTGAGAAATGTTTTCAACTGACTGGTCTGTTATGATTTGTAACCCTGATAACCCAAGTCATAAGTAGGTTTTCTCACATGACTGCAGAATGATGACTTGGGGTGGAATTGAAGGAGACATGAAATTTCATTAAATTTTCAATTATCCACAATTTTCAATCAATTGCCATAATTTCCCACTAATTGATATCACTCAAGTTCCTAGTCTTTACGAGTGACCAATCTTGTGCAATGTCTGTTCACTTGCAAAGTGACAGTGACATGAACCTCTGCTTGACAGAGAAAAATATGGTAAATGACGGGCTGTTTATTGCCATGTCCCGTATGACAGATTGAAAGCAAAAAGTTCCAGCTGTTTTTTGAGCTGGAAACTTTTTATTTCAAACCCTCTAATTTTAGATTAAAGGTACTAAAATGCTACTGTCTCCCCAAAATTACATTAGTTTTCACCTAATTAGCCTAAAAAGTATTGTACAGTACGACAGATCATTGGTACGGTCTTTTACAGAACTGCTTGAACCAAATCTCATGGCAGTTACTTCCCAATTAGTTTTCCTGAAAAACAATAGGTGTCCCTTTAATTCCTCTGAGGCAATAGGGGGCATTAGTGAATGGAAAATTCCACTGAGGGAAGGCAAGTGGCTGTTTCAAGAGTATGATTGCGGCTGTTGAGAGTTTCTTAATGGTATCAGTCACCAATTCAGAGGTGAGTAAAACATTGAAAATGTCTTGAAATTAAAGGAATTGTTAAAGATATTTGTGAAAGTAACATCTGCCATTTCTGTATTACATTTTTTTTGCATTAGAAAGACAGAAAAGAGTTGACTTTCCTGTCTCATGCATGAACATGCACTGTTGTATACAATTATGCAGTGTTAGACTGTCTGAATAACAATGTATGAAATAAAGTGCACGTAATGAACCCTTCAAATGAAAAAAGAGCATAGTACTTTGTCAACACTTGGGCGAGGACATTTTGCTGAAAACTTAAAAGGCCCTACCTGAGCCTAAAGGCGCTTTCACACTAGGTACAATTGTTCCGTACCGTGCCACAGTACGATTGTCCGCCCTCCCCTCTCCCCCCGCTGGTCAGATTTCACAATTGCGACATCATACTGTATCCCAGTATGGATTATTTTATCAAAATTCCGATACAGAATGCAGCAGTATGCATCTAGGTGGTTTTTAAGAGCCAGTTTTTCAAAGAATTAGGCAGAGGGTGATATATGATGGTCTTATATTTGCCTAAAATTTTTGTTGGCGAAAGATGGTTGTTTCAATAGCATAACTGCAATTTTTTAGGTGCCAGTACTCCTTGGTTTCTTTTTTAGGGGTAGCAGAAGGGCCAAGGATCCAGAGATGAGAAAGGAGCGCTGAAAAAAATTCAGTTTTCAAATGCAATTATATCATTGCGCCGAAAACAGCCCACATTCATTTTCACATACCTCAATCCACTGTGAATAGGGCTCATAATACTCAGAAAATGTTTGTGGGCTGTCGAGGGCGCGTCCTATTGGGGGTGAAGTAATATGCTACTTTTGGTAATTTGAGGTGTAATATTAGGGGTATTTCCAGACTGCGCCCTCAACAGCCCAAGATGGATTATCATAATATGATACCATGAGACGTCCTTTACGTAATCAATACAAATTAAGTGTGGGATGTTGAGGTGCTTCAGTCAGGGAAAAAGTGAAATTTGGCATTTTGGGATGGCAAATCTCCACGTGGGTCATTCCGTGTCATTTCATCAAATGCCTCCCACCTGACCATCTGAGAATGTCCTGTAAAAATTCTAGTAAAAACACATTTGTTAATAGGAAAAAATCAAAATATTCGGCCTCTACTGTCAATAGTTTTCTAATGAAAAATCATTGAATGAAGTGTAGTTTAGACGGTTTTTGGCATCATAGTCTGAAAAGCCATTTTTAAACAGCAGTATCTGGAAAACTATCTCATCTGTAGCCTTCAAAATTGCTACAGTCAATATCTGTTACTAATAGCCTCCAGACTTGGAATGTCAGGGGTGTAGCTCAGGTATAACCTAGTAAAAATGAAATGGCAAATTTGAAGAGTTGTTGAGCACCCATTTTTGCAGAAAAAAAGACTTCTATCACTTCTGCCTCTTTCTCTGGTGTTAGACCATATTTTGGAGAATGTTTAAGCTTTCTTAGTTGATCCATTTCACAGATATGAAGGCTCAAAAATGGAAGTAAACACATATTCACAGCACGTAAGAGCCATATTCCAAAAAAACTGACAAGAAGTCAGTCCAAACCTACTTTTGAAAGATCTAAGTGTTGTTAAAAGCATATTTAGAAATTGGGATGGTGTTTTGCCTCATTTTGTCGCAGTGAATTTTTGAAATCCTGATATTGGTGGGGTTTTTGTGGCCGTTTTTGGTACTGCATGTCCTAATAGCCCACTAGTAAACATCACAGCAGGGCAATTCAATTGTGTTTTTTACCATTTACCAAAGACTTACATGTGACTAAATGCTAATGATAAATGTAGCCGTACGAAAGCATTAAAATGTACCACAGTTGTTGTAGTTACAAAGGCAATAAGTCCTTGAATGTGAGTTGAACATGCTGAAAGCCGCTTTTTATGTCTTAAACCATGAACAAACATATGAAATAGCATAATATTGAAGACTGCACATTTTGTCATACTTTAAGTATATACATACACATAGATTACACAACCAAATGAAATAATAATCTTAATTTGAGCGCATAAAGATTTTACATTACAGATCCAATTCCTTAGTCACATTAATTTGGCAGTCACTTTACAAATTCTCTAATGAACATCTCTGCTCTGTTGTGCTCATCTTTTTTGATGGCATACATACGCCCAGTTCCTGTAGAGGGAACGTCAATCCTTGCAATTATATGCTGCAGTGGGACATTGCACAGGTCTTCTCTTCTTGGCCAGTAGAAACTCTTCGCAGGGCCATGTGGGTGCATGAACTGAATCAGTACATCTTCATCTTGTTCTGAAACATCTCTGATGCTTCTGATCCACCATTTCTGATCATACACACAACTCACATATTGTCCAGGTATCATCTCAGCTGACTGGTGGCCATGTTGAACGTCAACTTGCAAGCTGAACACAGATCCGTTGATTCCTGATACCCTGCTGACTTCTAGACTGCTTGCATTCAAAGGTTTGAAGCTGTGGTTATCCCTGGTTCCTGGCACAGGTTTTGCCTTTGAAAATCTTTCATTCAGCCTTCCAGTGATTGCTTGTACAGATTCCTGATCTATCCACATGAAGTGAATCCCTGGTAAATATGAATTGAGGAGTGAGGAACTGGTGAGTTACAGTGGCTTGGAGACTGGCCCAGGCAGCGTCGCGTTTCACTGTGCCACCTATCCCATCGCAGGGTGATTTGCCGTGGGATGTGGCAAAGAAATGCCACTCTGTTGTAATGCCAAAGTCACTTATATGATGAATGAGATTACAGAAATTCTTCTGGCTTTTGTATTGAGAGGCTGCACCATCACTAAAATAATATATTTTGCTCAGTGCTGGAAGCATCTCCCTCAGATGTGGAATGACATTCCTTTGTATATACTGCAATCGTATCATGTTTAAGGCAGTTGCTTATCACACACAGGCTGAGGCATTTCAGTTCACCATTGTCATCTTTATAATAGATTGCAAATGGATGCAAGGTACATTGGGAATTGTCCCAATGGTATCCCTGAGCTGCATCTTGCACTACAAATGAATAGTTCTCTGCAAAATAAAGTAGAATAATGGCTTCGTCTGCTTGAAGACTTTGTTTAAGGTCATGCAAATACTTACTTTGGTGCTTAGCAACAAAGTGGTGAGTAGCCAAAATATTCAACTTCTCCACGAATGCCTCAGTGTACTCCAGTCTTGACAGAGTACGGTCAATGAGAGTTGTTCTGTCGGTGGTAACCCACTGCTTGAATTTGACGTGATCTACTTCATCACTCATTTTGCCTGTGATGAAATCTTCCAAATTAGTAGACCCAGGACAATTTTGACACCTTTGATTCATGCACTCCATATTTTGGGTTGAACACACCAGAGACTGTAGCAGCTCTTTAAAGCCGATGGCCCAGAGGGAAAGATGCGAGCATCAATTTGATGTTCTGATGATATGTGCACACACATACAGAATGTGTACCTTTCGCTCCAACGGTGACACATTCCTTGGGCCTCAGCTCACAGAACTTTGAAAATCCTAACTTGATGCCTGGGTGGGAATCTGTAAACAACAAGAAAGCTTCATTTAAATTCATCAATATCAGTCGTTTTTGCTTGTGCACATGTTTCTTATCTTCTTTCACACTTTTTAAATCTTTTTTCCCCAGCCATTTGTCTTGAAATATCATCTTCATAATAAAAATTGCAAACCTCTGTAATGGTATCCTCACTTAGGATTTCCCCACTATATGACCTACTTCTAGCAAAATGCTTTTTCTTCTTCTCTGATATTCCGAGCTCTCCTCACAAGATATTCACTTACACCAAACTCCTGGACAGTCTTTGCTATTGTCCAGCTTTTCAGCACCAAAGTTAACAAATTCAGCTTCTCCTGTTTCCCAGTTGCAAGTGATAATTTATCCTTCAGAGCATCAAATAAATAATCAATATCATCCTTGTATGGTGATGTGGTTGGGATTGTTACAGGAGTGTCACTTGAAGTTGAAGGTATCCCTGCTCACTGGTACATCATATCCTTGGACGTATCCTAAATCTGCTTAGCTTTTCTCTTTATGTACGCTTCAGCATCCTTTGAACTGACTTTGGAAATTTTGCAGGGTGACAGTCCAATAGCTGTAAAGCTCTTATCCAACTGGCCACGCAACTCTGTATTTAGTACGTAATCCTGCTCCAAACTCTGATCAACAGGCATGCTGTCAGTTTCAGCAGGAATGTTTGCTGGCTTATGCTAGAGTTTCCAGTAGGTTATGCAGAGTTTCATACCAGGCTTAACTGAACTGATTCCTATGGGCTCAGCTTGTGACAAAGTAATGACTTTAAGATTCTTCTTCATTGAATTTGAATGCAAATTGTATGGATTGCAGCATGCTTTTTGTAGGGAAGAATAGAAGTCCACAGTAAGTACTTTGTGATGCAAGCACACAGTAACATCTAGTTGAACATCATCTAGACCACATCTGCATTTTAGGAGTGTAATGTCTTCACTTGGTAATGTCTTAACAGGAATCAATTGTGCTGATCTGAGAAAAAAAAAAATAGAAAGTTTGTGAAGTTCTGAAATTCAATTTTATATGTGACCGAAGAAAACTGAATAAGTTTGTCTTTTATGACAGAAGAAAACTTACTCAGAATAAGAGTGTGTATAATCTAACTTGTGGCAGTGATCAGTTCTTTCTAACTTGAATCCAATAGTACATGGTCCCAAAGTTGCCATGTTGGCGGCTTATGGTGATCTGATTACATTTACCTGAGTAGCTTTATACATTGCCTGGCCAAAAAAGTGGCCACCTGGATTTAAGTCAGCAAATAGGTAAGAGTCTCCTATTGGATAATTAATGCATGGCCAATTATCTCTCAGCTGGCAACAAATTATTTCACCCCAGCTGATGCAATGAGAAGCTTCTCATTAGCAATGTTTGCATCCACTTGTCAATCGAACTATCTGAAGTTCGCCAAAAATATTCATGTAGAAAAAGCAGGTCAAAATGCGTTTCCAATTAAATAACGCAATTAAAGCGAATAAAAAGTTGTGTGTAATGACGTCACATGCTGTTCTGCAATCAAATTGGTGTATTGAATAGATTTCTGACATTTTAAGCTGTTTCCATTCATTTTCGCACTGAATCGCATAACTTTCAAGTGAACAAAAGTAGTGTGTTAGCTGACTAATTTAGCTAGTTAACCAAAATGGATTGCGTCTACTCACAAATGATGATAATTGCACAAGTTGTACGTGCTTATGTGCCAGCTGTTGGCAACATAGCAAACCATTATCAGAAGGCAACGACGGCATCAAAACACCATGATGCAGTTGCAGATTTATTCAGCAAATAACGTTTCCATCAGCAGTTATCGCATAAGCCTTTTACTGATCAAGAGAAAATCCGATCAGATCAATCGTATAAACTTTGTGCCGATATTCTTGAAATCAAGTTGAATTTCACCGCTTCCATAATACATTTTCAATTCGATATGACTTAATTTGCATAAGAACGTGTGGATAGAAACATGGCAGTTGGCATGCTTCAATTGGCCAGGGAGCATAAAGATTCAACTCTGTAGGAATGGAAGTCTTTTTGAATTGCCCTGCTGCGATGTTTACTCGTAGGCTAGGACATGCAGTACCAAAAACGGCCACAAAAACCCCACCAATATCAAGATTTAAAAAATTCGCTGTGACAAAATGAGGCAAAACACCCTGCCAATTTTTTAAATATGATTTTAACAAGAATTTGATCTTTCAAAAAAAGTAAGTTTGCACCCCATACCTGTTTTTTGGAATATGGCTCTGAAGTTGGGTGAAGATGTGTTTACTTCCATTTTTGAGCCTCAATATCTGTGAAAGTAATCATCCAAGAGAAACTATATTTTGGAGAATGTTTAAGCTAACACCAGAGATAGGGGCAGAAGTGATAAGAGTCTTTTATCTGCTAAACTGGGAGCTCAGCCACTCTTCAAATTAGCTAATTAATTTTGACAAGCTAAATTTTGGGAGAAGTTTAAGTACCTACCATACTAAGTTATACCTGAGCTACACTCCTGATATTCCATGTCTGGAGGCTATTGGTAACAGATATACACTATAGAAAATTTGAAGGCTACAGGAGAGACAATTTTCCAGATATTGCTTTTTAAAAACATATGATGCCAAAAACCGTATAAACTACCCTTCATTCAATGATTTTTCATGAGAAAACTATTGATAGTAGTGACCTAATACTTTGGATTTTTCCTATCAACAAGTGTATCTTCTAAGTAGATTTTTTTCAAGAAATTCTGTAATGGTCAAGTGGGAAGATTTTCAGAAATTTGATGAAATGACACGGAATGACCCATGTGCCCTCATCCAATTTTGATGAAACCTTTTCTTTTGGGTAGCCCTGCATGTCTACTAACTGTGATGAGGGAGATTCATCTGCCCAATTTCTTTGTTTAAAGAGAGATCCTCTTGCCGCTACATGTGTCAGAACAAAAGATTCAAATAGTTAAGATGTCACGTAATACTCCACTTCCGTGCTCAAGTATGGTTGCTTTCACATTTGGTACGAGTATAGATGAACCGTGCCTGAGTTCACCTCTTCCAAGTGGGTTCGCATACCGTGTCTGAGCATGATAAACTTGTGCTCACACCTACCAAATAAACCAGACTTAAGGGTCAAGTGTACTTGGATCCATGCCCGAGTCCCAAGTGTGAAAGCACCCTGAGGCTACATTCAGCATCCAAGTTGGCAATGGAATGATGAACCGATAGTAATTTGTATTACTGGCAAGTGTGTTTCATGGTTTACATCTTGTCATTTCTCAATCATTCTGAGCTTTATCTAGTGATTTGTCACTGTTTGTTATGGTAGAATTTTAAGCTGTCTTCTGCAGAAGAGAAGTTGGTAAGCAATGAAGCAGGGAAGGTTGATAGGGTTTTACAGATAAAAGTTGTCCCGTACGACAGGTATGGAATTATCACAGGACAAGAGCTAACTGACGGTACATGAATTGTCACAAAGTAATCAGCTATTATTATATCCCCGAATGCCAAATGGTGTTCTGGGGATATTATGTTTTTAGTCCGACCGCCGCTGCGCCGCCCTACGTGTTAACGCGATAACTTCAGTAATATTTCAATTAGAAATTTCATGTTTTGCATATAAGTAACTATCATCAAGAAGAAGAACTGATTATATTTTGGACAATTTATAATTTCGAGATTGACCACCAGGGGCCAAAAACTGAAAAATCACTGTTTTTATCATATCTCTGGAAATATTTGTCCGATTGACCTCAAATCAGGTGCAAATGAAAGGTCATGACCTGAGGGTGTGCCCGAAGGTGACATTGTACCTGTTTGATTCAAAATTTTGACACAAGCTGGAGCTTTGTCGCATAAAATTCACCATTTTTGCTATATCTTTGGAACCATTTGTCCAACTGACATGAAACTATGTGCAACTGCAAGGTCATGACCTCACAACATGTCACATGATGACATCATACCTGTATGGTTCAATATTTTGCCACCAGGTGGCGCTTTGAGATGAAAAATGACCATTTTGGCCATATCTTCAGAACCATTTGTCCGATTGACCTGAAATTAAGTTCTAATGAAAGTCTATTCAAGGTCTATTCAAGATTTGGGGAATTGCAGGATTGGGGGCGTTCGGGAATATACCCCAAGCCATCGCCTCCGATGGCATAAGCCTGGTTTATTTAGCTTTAGTTGTTCAAGTTTCAAGTGCAATAACAGGTGCTTCAGTAAAAACCTGAGCTCAATTCAGAGCGTCCTGTAGGACAGATCCTTTTCTGTCCCGTAGGACAGGTACCCCCTAGTATTTTGAAACCCTGTTGAATTCATGTCTTGTTGATTTTTTTTTTATAAAACTGCTTAAAAACACAATACAGCAGACTCTCTTCAATATTTCTTGATGATTTTCCAGAAGTTTTCAATATCCAATCCAAGAGTTCTTGAAAAGAATTTTGTTGGGAAAAAAAAGTAGTGATTTCTCTGCGTGCCGTATGACAGATCACATTTTTGCTTACATTTCACCCCCCAAAAATGGAAATGACTCAGTTTGATCACTGAGTAATGTTGAAGTATGGGAACACAATTTAAAGGTCACAGCCTACTTTAAAGCCGCTCATCATTTCATTTTCTGGATGTAAAATTCTGTCTGAATGTCTCGTACGGCAGGCATGGAATCGCTCTTTGTAGGAAAACTCTAAATAACAATGTGTGAATATTTTAAATATTGTTAGGATATTAATTTTGCAATGGAACAAACAAAAATC
Organism: Gymnothorax reevesii; assembly: GCA_029721435.1. Lineage (NCBI taxonomy): Eukaryota > Metazoa > Chordata > Actinopteri > Anguilliformes > Muraenidae > Gymnothorax > Gymnothorax reevesii. Next base: position 54,542,415 of record CM056574.1, read on the forward strand.
ATTTATTGTTTTAATGAAGAATCAGTTTCCTCCAAATAAAGGGTGCCATTAATTGTGAAACCTTGAAGATTACTGTAAATAACATTGACCATGGTAAACCAGGTACTGAATTCCACTTATTTAAGTTTTATCTTAGTGTTAAGGAACTATATTGAGCCCTTACATCACTTCCTGTTTCACTTGAGCATAAAAATGAGGCGACACACATGCAATATCCCTTTGTCATCCAACACTATGATGAAAACGAAACAACTTTTGGGCTGAGAATTGACTGAACCTATCTCCACTTTTTATTAAACGAAGAATATGGGATGTGAAATTTTGCTGCATCATAATTTCTCACTCCAAGTATACTTTTCAGATATTCATATTCAGGGGAGTTATTTGGACTGAAAGGTATAATATCATGCCATTATACCTGTAGTAGAATTATTTTAGATAGGGGATCTAGGAAAATGTAAATGGAGATAGACCTTTGGAATTTTCAAAATGTCATAAATTTTGTAGGTATATGGTTCTATCTCCTAGATAGCTCCTTATATTTCCAGAAATGTTAAGCCACAAAATTCTGTCTTGCCTTGTGTTTTAAAAAAATAGAACACAACAATGTGACTCCACCCAAATCTGCAAATTTCATGTTCATGGTAAAGGGTAATACAGAATTTGAAAGAAAAACAGAGTATATGACAATAATAATCACAGAAAATGGGCAGCCGCGTCCTGTCTGAAAATAAATAGGAAACAAACCTTGTAAGACTGAAATGAGCTATGGAGTCTCGAGGGTGTTCAGTGTGGCTATCTATATCTATATAGCCAGAACAAGTTCATCTGAGTACTTTTAAAGAGGACATGAAACACTAAATGCAGTCATCTTAAATTAATGAAGGTCTCTCACCCTAAAAAGATTATTTTAGTTTTACCACTGATGGACAACAAAATTTCAAATCCTGCCATTTAAGGTCAACTGTCAAAACAAAGGAGAGCGCCATTGCTATTGTGCTGCCGGTGTTCGGACAAATTTTGCTACCAATCAAAATATGCTACCTCGCGGTTCTGCACTTGCACAAACCTGAGATCTCGGGCTGTTTCCTCGCTCATATCTTAAAGGTCACAGGCCAAGTCATTCCAAGTCATGAGAAATTTGGTTCAAAATGATCGGTTATGCCATAATACTAGGTCTGGCCCCCAACTAATTAATCAGTTACAGTCAAAAAAACAATAAAAATGGCTAAAATGCTTTCAAATGCATCGTCCGCTAGCGGCCGCCTGGCCCAAGAAAATGCGAGATTTACCTAAACGTGATTCTGGTATTCCCGCGGCGCGACGTCACAGTTGTCAAACAAAATAAGCTAGCCAAATGGCGGTGGTTCATTGTAAGTACGAGGTGATATTGTGATTAGGTCTATTGTGCAGTTTATGATGGTTTATTGTGTTGCCTACGGGTGCAATAACGGGTCGAACAGTGGTAAGAGTACCCACAAGTTCCCCACGGATCCTAATTTGCTGGAAGAATGGCTGCGGCGAGTAAATCGTGCGGGGAGGAAGCCCGGTGTTCTGTCAAATTTTGCTCCCTTGTCAAAAAATGCTACCGTAATGCAAAGCGATCGTAAAGTCTTTGTTTTCGCCTTGATATTGCAATATGAATCAGTTTACAGTAGTAACATCATTATTTGTTAGCTTATTATAACAAAAGCAGATGTTATAATGCGTTGGATAAGTTTTTTTGAAGATATATGCCCATATACGCAATTATCATCTAATTTCTGCATTTTCAGGAAAACCCAGCATGTACATGCAAATATATGTACGCTTACAGGTCGAAATGCACACTGAAAATAAATCTATTGTTATGATTTTTGAAAATACTTAAGATATGAGCGAGGAAACAGCCCAAGATTTCAGGTTTGCGCAAGTGCAGAACCGCGAGGTAGCATATTTTGATAGGTAGCAAAATTTGTCCGAACACTGGAACTTTGTGGAAACCGTCGAAGCATTCGTGTTTGTGCTGCGACCATTTTGATCCCTCCTGCTTCGTGTTTGATGAGACGTTTGCCAAAAGCATTGGCTACGGTGGATCTTTTAGACGAAAATTAAAACCCGATGCAATACCGACAGTTTTTAAAGCTAAACTAGAACAGGTAGTACGGAAGGCAAGGAGGTCGAAGGCCTTTGAAAAGAGACGGCATCAAGAGGTAAGTTACCACCACCAGACCACGGCAGGCAGGGGCGCAGATAGGATTTTTGAACTGGGGGGGACCAAACACACACACACACACACACATATATATATATATATATATATATATATATATAAATATATATATATATATATATATATATATATATATATATAGACACACACACACACACGTATTTTGGCTGAAAACAAACCCTGCCCCGATCCGGTGTCAGAGGTAGTGCCGCAACATCTCTTGTTTGTGACAGACAAAACGGTACAAATACACAAAAGAAATACTGAGGAGTCCCATTGAAATTAAAAAGTATAGATATTGGCGGAATGAAATCACTTCTTCTTTGAGTTTAGTGGCAGTTATAATATTCAATATTATTTCGTGGGAATTAGATGTCGCCATTGTTTGGCCCAACCCGCCCGCACCCGCTAAAAGTTATTAAAATATCGACCCGCCCTGCATGATCCGCGGGTAAACCCGTGGGACCCATGGGTTCCGGGCCGACCCGCGCATCACTACTACCCGATAAGGGTAGAATTTAAATTTGAATTTGATGTGTATAGCGTAAGGCACCATAAAAAATTAATTAGCATCTTAGCCTGCACCTATTTTCTTTTCTTCAATCTTTATGACAATTTTTATTGGCAAAATGAATCCTGGCGACATCGTTACTGTGTGCACTCCAGTCCAAGTAACACGACTGTTTTTTTTAACATCGAAATTCGCCGCAACGCCACGGACACAGTGTTCGATGAATTCAAAAACACTTCGCAATTTAACATCGGCAAGGTCTTAAGATGTCGTATGCCAAATTTTAGGTTGATCCAATAAAATCTCTAGGAGGAGTTCGATAAAGTACGACGCCTGTTAATGGCGAAAAATTTTTAAAAGTTGAAATTTCAATTAAAAATGGCGGACTTCCTGTTGAGTCTAGGTCATGGCACCAAGAGACTTTTTTTTAGGTCTCAACATAAGTCACATGTTCACAGAATTTCATACATGTAGGTTTACCGGGCTGCGAGGGCTGGTCAATTGAAATTTTCCAGGGGGCGCTATAATGCCATTTTTGCCACGCATATATGTACACTTTTTATCATAGTAGCACCAATGATGGAATTTATACTTGTACAAAATTTTGTGAGTTTTTGAGCATGCTGAGACCCTCAAAAGGGCAATTCTTTTAAAAATGTAAATGGGGGCGCTATAGAGCCATTATGCCATATTTAGTGGCAATTATTGTGTGAAATTGAAGAAAATCAGACAATAATAATTTCTGTAGAGTTTTGCCAGTTTTCGAGCATTGTAAGCCCTTCAAACGTGTGTTCGTAAAATTTGGAATAACGCAGGAAATGGATCATAGCTCACTTCCTGTTTAGCCAAAAAAAAATTTTTAAATTCCCATAACCCGGCATCACAAATGTAATGATCAGTTTAAATTTCATGAACATTCAAGCACTTTTATCTTAACATGGCCATTTCTAGAGGGCGCTGATATATGCAATCAGAACGAGGCATATATTTATACTTGGAAGGAGACTATTATCAACCCTGGAAAGTTTTGGGCAAATCTCACAAAGTATGTTTCATTGCGGAACATCGAAATTCGCCGCGACGCCACGGATACATAGTTCAATGAATCCAAAAAAGCTTCGCAATTTAACATCAGCCAGGTCTTTAGACATCACATGCCAATTTTGAAGTTGATCAGATAAAATCTCAAGGAGGAGTTTGTTAAAGTACGACGCCTGTGAATGGCAAAAAATCCAAAAAAGTTGCGATTTCAATTAAAAATGGCGGACTTCCTGTTGAGTCTAGGTCATGGCACCAAGAGACTTTTTTTTAGGTCTTGGCATAATCCACATTATGTGTGGATTAGATAAGTGTTTGGATTAGATAAGTGTGTTCCAAAATAGCCACGTGTTTGGTGGCGCTATAGAGCCACCAGGGCATGTCCTAGCACAAAAATGATCATACTTTGTAATTTTCACCACGACTGACTTGTGTGCCAATTTTTGTGAGTTTTCGTGCATGGCAAAGCCCTCAAAAACACGTTCTCACAGCAGAATAATAATAATAATTAAAGCTGCAAGCAGCGTTGAAAGGGCCCTCGCACCCCTCCTGCACGTTGGGGTGGCAGCAAGATCTTAATGGGTGCAGGTGTACATTAAGAGCCATTGGACACTGCTAGACTTTGTACAATGTGGTTTCCTGAGGGGAGTGCAAAAATTTTCCGGAGGGGGCTATGATACCATTTTGACATGCCTGTGCGCTAAATCTACAACATAGTAATTGTAATACCAGGCTCCATGAGTGTGTTGATTTTTGTAAATTTTCCCACATGTTTAGACCCTCAAAAGGGCAATTCTTTTAAAAATATGATTGGGGGCACTATAGAGCCAACATGCCTTATTTAGTGCCAATTGATGGATGACATTAAAGAGAATAAGACATTTATAATGTGTGCAAGGTTTTGCAGGTGTTGAAGCATTGTAAGGTCTTCAAACGTGTGTTTGTAAAATTTGTTAAAACGCAGGAAATAGCTCAGAGCTCACTTCCTGTTTGGCCAAAAAATATCCAAAAATTTGCCATTGCCCGAAATGACCAATGCAATGATGACCCCAAATTTCATGAATATTCAAGCACTTTTATCTTAACATGATCGTATCTAGAGGGCGCTGTGGAGCCACTTAGCCACTCCCAATCTTATATTGGCATATACTTATACTGGGGAGGACAATTTTATCAAGCTTGTAACGTTTGAGGCAAATCCCACGAAGTATGTGGGAGTAAAACCAACTTCCTGTTTCTTGGTGGAACACTGAAATTCCCCGCGCCGCCACGGGTACATTGTTCAATGAATCCAAAAATTCTTCGCAATTTAACATTGGCAAGGTCTTTAGATATGACTCGCCAAATTTTAAGTTGATCGGATAAATGGACTTATGGGCTTTGGACTTGTACAAAATTTTGTGAGTTTTTGAGCATGCTGAGACCCTCAAAAGGGCAATTCTTTTAAAAATCTGATTGGGGGCGCTATAGAGCCATTATGCCTCATTTACTGCAAATTTCTGTCTCAAATTGAAGACAATCGGACAAATATAATTTTTGCAAAGTTTTGCAAGTTTTCGAGTATGCTAAGGCCTTCAAACCTGTGTTCATAAAATTTGGAATAACGCAGGAAATGGCTCATAGCTCATATTTCTAAAAAATAATTACAGCCAAGAAAAACAAATGTAATGATCAGACCAAATTTAATGAACATTCAAGCACTTTTAACTCGACATGGCCATGTCAAGAGGGCGCTGTGGAGCCACCTGACCACACCCAATCTAATATCAACATATAGGTATACTTAAAAGTGGACTCTTATCAAGCCTGTAAAGTTTCGTGCAAATCTCACAAAGCATGTGTGCATAAAAGCAACTTCCTGTTTCATGGCGGAACATCAAAATTCGCCGCGACGCCACAGATACAAAGTTCAATGAATCCAAAAAAGCTTCGCAATTTAACATGGACAAGGTCTTTAGATGGCATATGCCAAATTTTAAGTTGATCGGATAAAATCTCTAGGAGGAGTACATTAAAGTATGACGCCTGTGAATGGCAAAAAATAAAAAAAATTTGCAAATTCAATTAAAAATATCGGACTTCCTGTTGAGTCTAGTTCACGGCACCAAGAGACTTTTTTATAGGTCTTGGCATAGTACACTTGTCCACCGAATTTTGTACATGTAGGTTAAACACGCTGCGAGGGCTGCTTCATTGAAATTTTCTAGGTGGCGCTGTAATGCAATTTTGCCACATCCATCTGTAAACTGCATAGCCTAGTAAAAAGTATGACCAGCTTAATATGTTTGCAAAGTTTTGTGAGTTTTCGAGCATGCTGAAACCCTAAAAAATGCAATTATGTATTAGGGGGTGCTATAGAGGCACCATGTCACATCCAGTGGCAAATGAGATTTCGAATCAAAAAACGTAATATTTTTAGTCTATGAGCCAAGTTTAGTGAGTTCTCGAGTATGATAAGGCCCTCAAAAATGTGTTCGAAAAATCTGAAAAAACGCAGGAAATGGCTCATAGCTCACTTCCTGTGAGGCAAAAAAATTTCAAAAAAATATATTGTGACTTCTATGACTCTATCGAATTTCGTGAGAATCCGAGCAAGTGCGTTCCAAAATGGCCGTGTGTTTGGTGGCGCTTTAGAGCCATCGGGGCATGTCCAAGCACAAAAATAATTAAAGCTGCAAGCAGCGTTGAAAGGGCCCTCGCCCCCCTCGTGCACGTTGGGGTGGCAGCAAGATCTTGATGGGTGCAGGTGTCCATTCAGAGCCTTTGGACACTGCTAGATTGTGTGCAGTGTGGATTCCAGAGGGGAGTGCAAAAATTTTCTGGAGGGCGCTTTGATCCCATTTTAACATGCCTGTGTGCAAAATCTACAACATAGTAATTGTAAGACCGGGTTCCATGAATGTGTTGATTTTTGTAAATTTTCCAGCATTTTTAGACCCTCATAAGGACAATTCTTTTAACAATCTGATTTGGGGTGCTATTGAGCCATTATGCCACATTTATTGCCAATTGATGAATGACATTGAAGAGAGTAAGACATTTATAATTTGTGCAGGGTTTTGCAAGTTTTGGAGGATTCTAAGGCCTTCAATCGTGCATTCGTAAAATTAGGAAAAACGCAGGAAACAGCTCTTAGCTCACTTCCTGTTTGGCCAAAAAATTTCAAAAAATTACTCATTGCCCGGAATGACTAATGCAATGATCACACCAAATTTCATGAACATTCAAGCACTTTTATCTTAAAATGGCCGTATCTAGAGGGCGCTGTGGAGCCACCTGGCCACTCCCGGTCTAATATTAGCATATATTCACACTTAGGCAGACACTTTAATCAAGCCTGTGAAGTTTCGCGCAAATCTCACAAAGCACGTGCTCATAAAACCAACTCCCCGTTTCATGGCGGAACATCGAAATTCGCCGGAACGCCAAGGATACAAAATTCAATGAATCCAAAAAAGCTTCGCAATTTAACATCGACAAGGTCTTTAGATGTCATATGCGAAATTTTAAGTTGATAGGATAAAATCTCTAGGAGGAGTTCGTTAAAGTACGACACTTGTGAATGGCGAAAAATCCAAAAAAGTTGCAATTTCAATGAAAAATGGCGGACTTCCTGTTGAGTCTAGGTCATGGCACCAAGAGACTTTTTTTTAGGTCTCAGCATATTCCACATGTCTACCGAATTTCATAGATGTAGGTTTACCAGGCTGCGAAGGCTGCTTATATGAAAATTTCCAGGGGGCGCTATAATGACAATTTTGCCATGCCTATATGTAACCTTTTTGTCAGAGTAATGCAAATGATAGTCTTTATACATTTAAAAAATTTTGTGAGTTTTCGAACATGCTGAGACCCTTAAAAGGGCAATTCTTTTAAAAATCTGATTGGGGGCGCTAAAGAGCCATTGTGCCAAATTTAGTGTAAATTGATGTATGAAATTGAAGACAATAAGACAATTATAATTTGTGCAACTTTTTGCAAGATTTTGAGTATTCTAAGGCTTCCAAACATGTGTTTCTAAAATTTGGAAAAACGCAGGAAATGGCTCTTAGCTCACTTCCTGTTTGGCCAAAAAATTTCAAAAAAATTTACTTTCCCCGACATGACAAATATAATGATCACACCATATTTCATGAACATTCAAGCACTTTTATCTCAACATGGCCGTGTGAAGAGGGCGCTGTGGAGCCACCTGACCACACCCAATCTAATATCAACATATAGGAATACTTGGAAGTGGACTATTATCAAGCCTGTGAAGTTTCGCGCAAATCTCACGAAGCATGTGCGCGCAAAACCAACTTCCTGTTTCATGGCGGAACATCGAAATTCGCCGCGATGCCATGGATACAAAGTTCGATGAATCCAAAAAAGCTTCGCAATTTAACATCGACAAGGTCTTAAGATGTCATATGCGGAATTTTAAGTTGATCGAATAAAATCTCTAGGAGGAGTTCGTTAAAGTACGACGCCTGTGAATGGCAAAAAATTCAAAAAATTTGCAAATTCAATTAAAAATGGCGGACTTCCTGTTGAGTCTAGTTCACGGCACCAAGAGACTTTTGTTTAGGTCTTGGCATAGTCCACATGTCCACCGAATTTTGTACATGTAGGTTAAACACGCTGCGAGGGCTGCTTCATTGAAATTTTCTAGGTGGCGCTGTAATGCAATTTTGCCACATCCATCTGTACACTGAAACTCTTAGTAAAAAGTATGACCAGCTTAATATGTTTGCAAAGTTTTGTGAGTTTTCGAGCATGCTGATGCCCTCAAAAATGCAATTATGTATTAGGGGGCGCTATAGAGCCACCATGTCACATCAAGTGCCAAATGAGATAACGAATCAAAGAACTCAATATTTTTAGTCTATGAGCCAAGTTTGGTGAGTTTTCGAGTATGATAAGGCCCTCAAAAATGAGTTCGTAAAATCTGAAAAAACGCAGGAAATGGCTCATAGCTCACTTCCTGTGGGGCAAAAAAATTTCAAAAAAATTGACAAAAAAACTTATGATGACTACTATGACCCTATCAAATTTTGTGAGAATCCGAGCAAGTGCGTTCCAAAATGGCCTCGTGTTTGGTGGCGCTATAGAGCCACCAGGGCATGTCCAAGCACAAAATTAATAATAGTTTGCAATTTTCACCACGACTGACGTGTGGGCAAATTTTTGTGAGTTTTCGTGCATGGCAAAGCCCTCAAAAATGCGTTCTCGCAGCAGAATAAAAAGAAGAAGAAGAAGAAGAAGTAGAAGAAGAAGAAGAAGAATTAAAGCTGCAAGCAGCGTTGAAAGGGCCCTCGCATCCCTTGTGCACGTTGGGGTGGCAGCAAGGTCCTGATGGGTGCAGGTGTCCATTTAGTGCCATTGGACACTGCTGGATCGCGTACAAAGTGTTTTCCTGAGGGGAGTGCAAAAATTTTCAGGAGGGCGCTATGATACCATTTTAACATGCCTGTGTGCAAAATCTACAACATTGTAATCGTAATACTGGGCTCCATGAGTTTTTTGATTTTTTTACATTTTCCAGCATGTTTAGACCTTCAAAAAAGCAATTCTTTTATAAATCTGATTGGGGGCGCTATAGAGCCGTTATGCCACATTTAGTGTCAATTGATGGATGATATTAAACAAAATAAGACATTTATAATTTGTGCAAGGTTTTGCAAGTTTTGAAGCATTCTAAGGCCTTAAAACGTGTGTTCAGAAAAATTTGGAAAAACGCAGCAAATAGCTCATAGCTCACTTCCTGTTTGGCCAAAAAATTTCAAAAAATTAAGCATTACCCGGAATGACAAATGCAATGATCACACCAAATTTCATGAACATTCAAGCACTTTTATCTTAATATGACCATATCTAGAGAGCGCTGTGGAGCCACATATCACCTCCCGATCCAATATTAGCATATGTTTATACTTCGGAGGACAATTTTATCAAGCATAGGAATTTTCGGGCAAATCCCACAAAGTATGTGGCAGTAAAAGCAACTCTCTGTTTCATGGCGGGATATCAAAATTTGCCGCGAAGCCACGGATACATCGTTTGATGAAATCAAAATTGCTTCGCAAGTTAACATTAGCAAGGTCTTTAGATATTATTTGCCACATATTAAGTTGATCTGATAAAATCTCTAGGAGGAGTTCGTTAAAGTACTACACCTGCGAATTGCGAAAAATCTAAAAAAGTTGCAATTTCAATTAAAAATGGCAAACTTCCTGTTGGGTCTAGGTCATGGCACCAAGAGACTTATTTTTAGGTCTCAGGATATTCCACATGTCCACCGAAGTTCATCCGTGCAGGTCAACCACGATGCGAGGGCTGCTTCTTTGAAATTTTCCAGGGAGCGCTATAATGCCATTTTTGCCACGCCTATTTGTAAATTTTTTATCAGTGTCATAAGAATGATGGTATTTAGAATTGTACAAAATATTGTGAGTTATTGAGCATGCTGAGACCCTCAAAAAGGCAATTCTTTTAAAAATCTGATTGGGGGCGCTATAGAGCCATAATGCCAGATTTACTCCCAATTTTTTCTCAAATTGAAGACAATCAGACAAATATAATTTTTGCAAAGTTTTGCATGTTTTCGAGAACGCTAAGGCCTTCAAATGTGTGTTCGTAAAATTTGGAATAACGCAGGAAATGGCTCATAGCTCACTTCCTGTTTGGCCGAAAATTTTTTAAAAAATACACATAGCCCAAAAAAACAAATGCAATGATCAGACCGAATTTCATGAATATTCAAGCACTTTTATGTCAACATGGCCGTGTCAAGAGGGCGCTGTGGAGCCACCTGACCACACCCAATCCAATATCAACAAATAGGTATATTTGGAAGAAGACTATTATTAAGCCTGTAAAGTTTTACGCAAATCTCACAAAGCATGTGCTCATAAAAGCAACTTCCAGTTTCATGGCGGAACTTCGAAATTCGCCGCAAGGCCACGGACACAAATTTCGATGAATCCAAAAAAGCTTCGCAATTTAACATCGACAAGGTCTTTAGATGGCCTGTGCCAAATTTCAAGTTGATTGGATAAAATCTCTAGGAGGAGTTTGTTAAAGTTCGACGCCTGTGAATGGCAAAAAATTAAAAAAAGTTGCAAATTCAATTAAAAATGGCGGACTTCCTGTTGAGTCTAGGTCATGTCACCAAGAGACTTTTTTTAGGTCTTGGCATAGTACAGATGTCCACTGAATTTTGTACATGTAGGTTAAACACGCTGCGAGGGCTGCTTCATTGAAATTTTCTAGGTGGCGCTGTAATGCAATTTTGCCACATCAATCTGTAAAACCTATCTTCTAGTAAAAAGTATGACCAGCTTAATATGTTTGCAAAGTTTCGTGAGTTTTCGAGCATGTTGATGTCCTCAAAAATGCAATTATGTATTAGGGGGCGCTATAGAGCTACCATGTCACACCCATTGCCAAATGAGATATCGAATGAAAGAACCTAATACTTTTAGTCAATGAGCCAAGTTTGGTGAGTTTTCGAGTATGATAAGGCCCTCAAAAATGTGTTCGTAAAATCTGAAAAAACGCAGGAAATGGCTCATAGCTCACTTCCTGTGAGGCAAAAAAATTTATTATGACTACTATGACCCTATTAAATTTCGTGAGAATCCAAGCAAGTGCGTTCCAAAATGGCCGTGTGTTTGGTGGCGCTATAGAGCCACCGGGGCATGTCCAAGCACAAAAATAATATTAGTTTGCAATTTTCACCACGACTGACGTGTGGGCAAATTTTTGTGAGTTTTCGTGCATGGCAAAGCCCTCAAAAATGCGTTCTCGCAGCAGAATAATAATAATAAGAAGAAGAAGAAGAAGAAGAAGAAGAAGAATAAAAATCCCGTCAAAAACAATAGGTTCCTTGCACCTTCGGTGCCAGGACCCGTTCCGGGCCCTGGCACCAGTCGGTGCTCGGGCCCTAATAAGAAGAAGAAGAAGAAGAAGAAGAAGGAAGAAGAATAATAAAAATCCCATCAAAAACAATAGGTTCCTCGCACCTTCGGTGCCAGGACCCGGGCCCTAATAATAAAAATCCCATCAAAAACAATAGGTTCCTCGCACCTTCGGTGCCAGGACCCGTTCCGGGCCCTGGCAACGGTCGGTGCTCGGGCCCTAATAATACTTTGTAATTTTCACTACGACTGATGTGTGGGCAAATTGTTGAGAGCTTCCGCGCATGGCAAAGCCCTCAAAAATGCATTCTCGCAGCAGAATAAAAAGAAGATGAGGAAGAAGAATAAAGATCCCATCAAAAACAATAAGTTCCTCGCACCTTCAGTGCCAGGACCCGTTCTAGGTCTTGGCACCAGGAGACATTTTTATTTAGGTCACGGCATATATCACATGTCTACCGAATTTCGTACATGTAGGTTTACCGGGCTGCGAGGGCTGCTTATTTGAAATTTTTCAGGGGGCGCTATAATGACATTTTTGCCATGCCGATATGTAAGCTTTTTGTCAGAGTAATCCTAATGATGGTCTTCAAAAATTTACAAAATTTTGTGAGTTTTCGAACATGCTGAGACCCTCAAAAGAGCAATTCTTTTAAAAATTTGATCGGGGGCGCTATAGAGCCATTGCGCCAAATTAAGTGTAAATTGATGTATAACATTGAAGGAAATAAGACAATAATAATTTGTGCAACTTTTTGCAAGATTTCAAGTATTCTAAGGCTTCCAAACATGTGTTTATAAAATTTGGAAAAACGCAGGAAATGGCGCATAGCTCTCTTCCTGTTTGGCCAAAAAATTTTAAAAAAATTAACATTACCCGACATCACAAATGCAATGATCACACCAAATTTCATGAACATTCAAGCACTTTTATCTCAACGTGGCCATGTCAAGAGGGCGCTGTGGAGCCACCTGACCACACCCAATCCAATATGAAAATATAGGTATGTTAAGAAGTCGACTCTTATGAAGCCTGTAAAGTTTCGGGCAAATTTCACAAAGCATACGCGCATAAAACCAACTTCCTGTTTCGTGGCAGAACATCGAAATTCGCCGCGACGCCACGGATACAAAGTTCGATGAATCCAAAAAAGCTTCGTAATTTAACATCGACAAGGTCTTTAGATGTCATATGCAAAATTTTAAGTTGATCGGATAAAATCTCTAGGAGGAGTTCATTAAAGTACGACGCCTGTGAATGGCAAAAAATTAAAAAAATTTGCAAATTCAATTAAAAATGGTGGAATTCCTGTTAAGTCTAGGTGATGGCACCAAGAGACTTTTTTTTAGGTCTTGGCATAGTACACATGTTTACCGAATTTTGTACATGTAGGTTAAACACGCTGCGAGGGCTGCTTCATTGAAATATTCTAGGTGGCGCTGTAATGCAATTTTGCCACATCCATCTGTAAACCCTATATCCTAGTAAAGAGTATGACCAGCTTAATATGTTTGCAAAGTTTTGTGAGTTTTCGAGCATGTTGATGCCCTCAAAAATGCAATTATGTATTAGGGGGCGCTATAGAGCTACCATGTCTCACCCACTGCCAAATGAGATATCAAATTAAAGAACTTAATATTTTTAGTCAATCAGCCAAGTTTGGACTGTTTTCGAGTATGATAAGGCCCTCAAAAATGTGTTCGTAAAATCTGAAAAAACGCAGGAAATGGCTCATAGCTCAATTCCTGTGGGGTAAAAAAATTTCAAAAAAATTGACAAAAAAATATATGATGCCTGCTATAACCCTATCTAATTTCGTGAGAATCCAAGCAAGTGCGTTCCAAAATGGCCGTGTGTTTGGTGGCGCTATAGAGCCACCGGGGCATGTCCAAGCACAAAATTAATAATACTTTGCAATTTTCACCACGACTGACGTGTGGGCAAATTTTTGTGAGTTTTCGTGCATGGCAAAGGCTTCAAAAATGCGTTCTCGTAGCAGAATAAAAAGAAGAAGAAGAAGAAGAAGAAGAAGAAGAAGAAGAAGAAGAAGAAGAAGAAGAAGAAGAAGAAGAATAAAAATCCCATCAAAAACAATAGGTTCCTTGCACCTTCGGTGCCAGGACCCGTTCCGGGCCCTGGCACCGGTCGGTGCTCGGGCCCTAATAATACTTTGTAATTTTTACCAGGACTGACGTGTGGTCAAATTTTTGTGAGTTTTCGTGCATGGCAAAGCCCTCAAAAATGCGTTCTCGCAGCAGAATAAAAAGAAGAAGAAGAAGAAGAATAAAAATCCCATCAAAAACAATAGGTTCCTCGCACCTTCGATGCCAGGACCCAAGTTGATTGTCTAATAAAAGACAATCAACTTGGCTTACATTGGCACATGCCTAACCCTGCTCAACTGAGGGCACAGACATTGCAAGTCTGTTTAAAAACAATTTATTTTACCACAAAACTTCCATCAGTTCAGGACTACCCATTTCGGGTGGCTCAGGATGTTGCATGCAGAATGTGCATCGCAAAACTGTTAAACCCCCTGCAAAGTCACGCTTTTCAATTGATAACAATTAATAAATGAATATAAATTGTATATGAACTGTATACATTAGATCTATTTTTAAACAGTATATAATATTTTAATCTAGAATAGTAGTACTTTAATGAATTACTAGACAGAAACATGCATTTTGCAAAGTATTTTATTAACATTACAAATGAAATCTTGTGGAAGTATCCAACACTTTCATTTTTCACTCAGGCAAACATCAGTTCAGTTAGGTACAGAACCTTACATTCAGAGGGAATCTGATTATTATTATACACTACAATACCCCCAACTAAAGGTTCAGAATGAGCCATCACAGATTTCAGTGGAATTCACCAGTTACAGAGAGGATGCCCAGTCAGTTAATGAAACTTGAGGCAAAGACTCAATCATAAAAACCGTAACTTTCCAAAACAGAAAAGGATCAGGGGCCTTATTTATAAAAATTTGTGCAAATTTCATACCTAAGTAATGCATACGCACAAAAAAATAAAAATGACATTTTGTGAAGAATAACCCAATTTATAAACCTATGGGTAAAATAAACTGCATGGAATTTTTATTTATTTAAACAGGATGGACTTGGAATTCATTGACATTGTGCATAATCTTAATAATTTCTCTTTTATAATGTCAAGTTTGTTTTTATAAATTATGCAAATAAAGTGACATACGTATCTTTTTTTGTGCCTACGCACCGTTTATAAATGAGGCCCCTGGTGCAGTTCAGTGTGAAGCTGTAGTGGCTCCAAAGCATACAGTAGAGATTACTCTGTAAGAAAGAGTATGACCTTTAGTTTTGAAACTGACCGTTAATTTCAGGTACATTTCCCCACCAATATAAGGCGGGCTCAGACTACTTGAGTTTTAGGCTGATGTATCCCAGATTCACTCCTCCCAACAGTCACAGATATCTGGCCCGGGACCTTCGTCAGAAATGATCTTCAGCCAAGATTATCTGGTAATGTAAGGAGTTTACAGATCCAGTCTTATTCCTCCCAAACTGCTCGCACACTCAGCAGGGCAGCGCTGATAATGTCAAACATTTTTGATATTCAGGATTTACAACTAGAATATTCTGTCAGAAAATAAATTTTAACATCCCATTCAGGGTTTCAGAGCTGACCGTATCAAGCAGCAATGGTAAAACCTTAGCCACTGAGAGGCTAGCTGAGTATCAAAAGTTATAAAACCTAATTAAATCTGACCGTTGAACTCACCCCCAGCTGTTGGAGAACAAACTAACTGTGTTGCCCACTTTCCCTAACCACTCCCTCAAAATCTTTGTCTTAAAACATCTGCCCTCTGCCTCCCCATGGTCACCTGAGTTGTGGTATACAGTAGCTCTTTCAGGCAGGATGACCTTAATCATAACTTGTATGGTATAATGGATTGCAAATTTCTAAATGTGCAATTTGAGCTTGTTTGGAAATTGAGAGAAAAAAATAGGAAAAGTTCATCCTTTTCTGTGAGCTATAACTCAATTTCAAATCAGCGAGGACTTTAAATCTCCTGTAGTCTGAGCCTGGCTCTATGAGGATCAGAAAAGCCATGGCAGGATGCCCCTGTGACTGCGAGAACTGACGAGACTAGTGCTTGATCCAAGATGGCAGCCCACTGCTAGCTAGATTCTCAACACTGCACCCACTTGTATACCAGAAACAATCTGTTTCCCACTTTCAATATCTGCAACTGGACTACTCAAACGATCGGCCTGGACGACCTGGAGGATTATATTGATGATTATTTTAACCGACTGTGCACCATGAATGACACCGAAAAAGACCGGAAAAAGGATGATGCCACCACCACGTCCGCACCAAATTCCAAAAGATCCCGTTCTTTGGACTCCTTCCACAACTCTCCGGACAAATCTTGCTGTACTGAGGTCAGTGACATTTTACAATCAATCGACAGTAAACTCTCCGCTCTCGATGCTCGATTAAATCTGGTTGAGGTACTGCACAAAGAATTCCAACACTTACGCAACAGCCTAGAATTTACACACAACCAACTCACCTCGTTAGCCAGAGAAAACAAATCGCTTCAACTCTCCGTTACCTCACTCACAACCCAACTTGCATCTATTACTAAAGAAAATAAGGACATGAAGGAAGCAATTCTTGACCTACAATCCCGCAGCATGAGAGATAATGTCGTATTTTCCGGTATACCAGAACGACATGAAGACAACCCCAATCATTTAATACATGAAT
This sequence comes from Gymnothorax reevesii, assembly GCA_029721435.1. Taxonomy (NCBI): domain Eukaryota; kingdom Metazoa; phylum Chordata; class Actinopteri; order Anguilliformes; family Muraenidae; genus Gymnothorax; species Gymnothorax reevesii. The sequence continues at coordinate 54,558,839 of CM056574.1, forward strand.
TCATGATCACTCACCTAAAAATCCCCCCGGAGACTGTCAAGGACATTACGTTTCACGGAGTTCACCGCATTGGATCCAAAAACCCAGCCAACAAGCGACCACGACCAATAGTTGCTAAATTCGAACATTTCAAACAGAAACAACAAGTTCTACAGCACGGCAGAAACCTGAAGGGCACGGACTATGGCATGAATAATCAATTCCCCCGAGAAATAATGGACCGACGCAAAACTCTACTCCCCGTCCGTAAAAAGCCATACAGGAAAAAAAGAAGGCGATAATCTCCGCTGACAAACTGTACATCGATGGCATACTCTTCCGCGACAAAACAATAACCCCCTGGCTATTCTTATCCTACATCGACCTCCAATCCAGCACTTGTTTTTTTTTTATTCCACTCGATTTCTTTTCCTTTTTTTTCTCACCAGAATATTTGCTGGCGCATATTGATGAATATGTACATTCACCCAGTCTCTCTCCAGTCTCACAATGCACTTCACCTCAATGCCTTTTCTCCGTTTTCCTGGTAAAGTTTTACAGCCTATGGCCTTATTTTGCTTCTTTAGCTTTTTTGTTTTTGTCTACTCTCTGTGCTCTTCCTTCTTTCTTTCCTCATTAGTCATAACTGTTTAGCCAAATCTTTTCTTCCCATTTTAACTCAAGACAAAGAGGAGTAGCCATTTTAATACACAAAAAAAAACACATTTATTCATAATAGCACAATATCGGATCCAGATGGACGATTTATCATCATCAATATTTCGATACACAACTACCCAATCACTATTGCATCTGTCTATGGCCCAAAAAATGACGACTCCTCATTCTTCAATTCATTTTTTACCTCCCTCTACAATATTTCCGATTCACCTATAATAATTGGTGGAGACTTCAACACAGTCATGAACCCATCATTAGATAAATCTAACAACCGAAATAGTACACGTACCTCCCAGTCCACAGAAACAATAAAGCAGTTCATGGGGGATTTTGGTCTTGGCGATGTTTAGCGGCTAAAACATCCAAACGATAAAGAATTTTCATTTTTCTCACCGGTACACAACTCCTATTCTCGTATTGACTTCTTTCTAACTAGTAACTCACTCATGTCCAAAATATCAGAAGCACAAATACATTCCATTAGCATCAGTGACCATGCTCCTGTCTCATTTGCCATGTGCAATAGCCACGCTCGCAAACCGTCAAGCAGATGGCGGTTTAATTTATCACTTCTAAAAGATCCCGACTTTAATAAGTATGTTGAAAGAGAGTGGGCATCCTTTCTTGAATTATATGACTCACCAGAAACGGCACCATCACTTCTTTGTGAAATGGGGAAAGCAGTTTTGAGAGGGAAAATCATTTCATACTCCACACACAAAAAGAAAAAAGACAATGAAGAGGAAAAATTTTTAGAAAAAAAGATTAAAGAGCTAGAAAACATCAACGCACTACATCCCACAATACAAACCCAATCTGAATTGCAATAATATAAATTACAATTAAATGAACACACCAATAGAAAAGCTATATTCCTCTTACAAAGACTCAGACATGAACACTTTGAATTCAGTAATAAATCCGGTAAATATCTGGCTAACCAAATCAACCGAAACAAAGAAAAATCAACCATCCCATCACTCATGAACTCAGCGGGGAAGCTGGTACACACACCTGAAGAAATAAATAAAACATTTCAAGATTTTTACATGAACCTCTACTCTTCCTCACATCAACCTAGCCTAAGAGACATTGACACTTTTTTAAGCAATATTAACTTGCCTCAGCTCAATAAAACCAAGCAAATGCTCTGGACAAACCATTCACAATAACAGAATTCTATAATGCTCTTAAGCTCATGCCCAACAATAAAGCCCCTGGTCCTGACGGCTACCCTGTTGAGTTCTATAAACACTTCTGGAACATCCTTGCACCAATTTTCAACAGATTAACAGCAGAAATCAAAAAGCAATCCAAACTTCCCACCGACATGAACACTGCCTCTATTTCACTTCTACTGAAACCTAATAAAGACCCTACCTCTCCTGCAAGCTATCGTCCTTTATCTCTCATCAACACCGACACAAAAATTATAAGTAAAGCATTGGCATCACGAATAGAAACAATTATTTAATCTATCATTCACTCGGACCAGACCGATTTATCAAAGGAAGACATTCATGTAACAATCTACGCCGATTATTCAATTTAATCCAGTATACTTCTCATACAGATGCTCCAACAATCATACTTCCACTTGATGCTGAAAAAGCATTTGACAGGGTAAACTGAGAATTTTTATTTGAGGCACTTAAAAAATTTGGCTTCGGGGAATCTTTTATTCACTGGGGGGTCTATTCTCCCATTAGCGCGTAAGTCTTTTTTTACGCGCTTCGAGTTAAGCGCTTTTGAGGTACGCGTATTCTCCCCTACTCGCTTCGATCACGCCCACAGCGCTTAACTTCAGAATGTAGGCGGCCTTATGAGAGAGGTGTGACTGATCCAAAAGAGAGGCAGACTCTGTACAAAGCTCATTGATTATGGCTATCAGGAAAACATGGAAAAAGGATTTTCTGATTAACCATGAAAAAGCATTTGTGGTCCATGGGAAAGGCAAACCAGACTTTAAATCTGAATATCGTCGCCCTGCTGATAAAACCTCGTATCTCCAAACTGATAAGAAACGAAAACTCCTATGTCCACTATTCTTACATGCAAAATTAAACATTTTTATTTTAAACTATATTTATCCATTTATATTATTTTAATTATTATTATTATTTTATTTTATATTTATTCTTATCTTCCTGTGAAGTTTGCCATTGTGAAGACACGAGGTTTTATATGCCGCTGTAATAGTAGGCCGTACCAATTACAAGACGTAATTCAGACATCTCTTTATTTATCCCCCGCCGCGCGATTGGCGCGAAGCGGGGGATATAGCATTGGGCTCCGTCCGTATGGACACATAAAATTGCGGCGGCGGGGGATATGTTAGTGACAAACACTTGTTATTTCTTACTCTAGCCACCGTGGCATTAAAGCTATGCATACAAACAAATCGCCGCGATAATTAAGTAATAAATAAAGAATTTAGCGCTTCTCAATCAGCCCAATCAGATCATTGAAAATGTGCCCCTCCTACACCAGCCTGTTTGTTCCGTGGAAGACAGGGAAGAAGACAAAGGGAACATTCTAGTCACACAAACACAATCAAAGACAGTTTATATGATCTCATTTAGAAATTGCGAATTTGAAAACTACTCCGATGTCAGGTTTGCAACTAAAGGACATGGAAACGCTTTATCAAGGATTCTTACCCCGCACACGGTCATCTCCCCACCCCGAAACCGCCTCAGTAATGACGGAATTCCATATCCATAGCCTATCATATCCTATTTGATTTGAGCGACACATTCACTTGAACTTGTGCCTAATACTTTATTATAATCAATTATCCCATTTACTGATAATGATTCTTCCCATGTGGGCTATTCTTTCAAGGCTAAAATTTATTAACAAATGGATAGTGCTTTGGTATAGGCCAGGGTAGGGCTCAATCTAGAGTAGCCTATTTAATAATATCTTTATTCACACATTAAATTACACAGTATTGCCAATGGTAAAAAATTACTAGGACTCGAGTTAGTTAATACAGATATCCTCAATTAGAAAATCAATCCCCTCACTCGTGAGAATATCACAACTTTTTAGATTATCACGAACATAAAGGGCAGTCGCATTTGTTAATACAACATGGAAGACAATGATGGCGACGTCGAGCCAAAGCCGAAAACCAAATTTCACAGATTTTGGTGTTGTATGGCAAGCGGGCACCGAAGGCTGATCCGAGGAATTAAGCTGCGAATCGTTCTGGATGTGGCTTCGGTGTGGAGATGTAAGCGCAGTATCCCTGATTTAAAGCATAAATGGAGAGATCTGCGGGGCGCAGTAAAAGCCAGGTTCTCTGCACACCGGAGAAGTGTACACGCAACAGGTGGTGGGCAACCATCATCCCCTGTGCAAGTGAAATGCATGGCATTTGCAAATGCATGGGGATGGCATCTACTCTTTCTGCAGTGGAAGTGCATGGAGAAGAACTTGAAGCGCCAACGAACTGCGTCAGACACCTTGACACAGACGCCTGTGATGTGAATGACATCACCAGCCACTCTCTGAAACGACCCAGATGCCAGGAGCGACAGCGCAGTTCTGACGTTGATGACTACGGGTATGTTTTGTGAATAATTGCTGCGGAAGGATAGCTGTTCATCCAGAAGTCGGCAAAGATAGATGATTGCCTCATGCACGGTCAAGGCGAAAGCGCTGGATGCACTCGATTTTTGTTTGTCCCAGGATGTCCAAGTGAAGCCGATATATGCGTGTTCGTCTCCGAGCTCGGCGCGCTCCGCTTACTCTTTCCCAATCACGCAAGAGTGCAAGCAAATCCAGGACTGGCATTTTGGCTTTAGATTTTGAGGGCATGGTAGAATGATGGTCTTATGTATACCCGTTGTAATTAATTGTTTTGCGTTTGTAATTTAACTGATTGGAGAAGAGGCTGATGCGTAATATCATGTAATGATTTCGTTTGATAAATTATCATGGCTTTGAGAAATGTAGTTTAGAAATAAGGAAGAACAATCGAATATTAAATGTCTCAACCTTTACCATGTTAAATAAAATAAAAGTAATGTTAAAATTCGGCCTTTAACCGACATCAAAAGCAATATTCAATTTCGCCTAATGTTGGCGCTTGGCCTTAATACAGCCCTCAAAAGCGCTTAACAGAAAAAGTGCTTAAGCCGGGGGAGGATACGCGTAAGTGTTATTTGCATGAGAAACGCCCGGAAACGCCCCGATTTTGGCCTTGCTCCGCCCCAAGCGCGTAACTGCCTTCAAGGCGCGTAATGCACAGACTTAAGTCGAGGGGAGAATACGCGTAGGCTGAAAGCACGTAGCTACGCTCTTTTTTCGACTTAAGCGCATGGGAGAATAGACCCCTAGGTGAGGATTCTTTACAAAACGCCAATGGCCACAATCACTACCAATGGAATCATTTCACAGCGTTTCACTTTGCACAGGGGCACTCGGCAAGGATGCCCGCTCTCTCCTTCATTATTTGCCATCTTTATCGAACCACTAGCAGCAGCTATACGTCAGAAATCAAACATTACAGGTATCGAAACACAAAATATTCACCATAAGATTAGCCTTTATGCCGACGACATACTCTTATATTTAAGGAACCCATTAACATCCCTGTCTGAAACCATTCAACTCATTAACACTTTTTCAACACTTTCAGACTATTCCATTAACTGGTCCAAATCCACGATTCTCCCCCTCTCTCCTAACAGTTGGGATGTGGCAGCCCAATCTCCACCTTTCTCCCTGCGCACTGCTAACATCACATACTTAAGAATCAACATTTCCCCCAGGCTGTCAGAGTTGGTAAATCTTAACTTCAACCCTCTTATTAAAACAATAGAGGACGATCTTAAATGCTGGATGAATTTACCATTATCACTTATAGGTAGAATTGCAGTAATAAAAATGACTATCCTTCCTAAAATAAACTATCTCTTCTCAATGATCCCAATCAAACCTCCTCCTTCTTGGTTCAAATCTCTCGACTCTCTCATTTCAAAATTTTACTGGAAAAATAAGCCACCTAGATTTAGATTGTGTACTCTACAGAAACCCAAAAACTTAGGAGGACTGCAGGCTGCAAACTTTTTCCATTATTTCACTGCCCACCAACTTCAGTATATTCATTAATGGATTAACCCAAAAGAATCTGACACCTCTTGGACAGACATCGAACAAACATTCTGCAAAGAAATCAGTATCTCAGATCTTCCATTCCTGAGCCCCATCATCAAACGCCATCCCTGTTTTAAAAATCCTACCATAGCTACAGCTCTGACTGCTTCGTTGAAATTTCACCAAATGACTAACATCACACCTTCTCCCACCATACGCACTCCCATTTGGAACAATCCTGACTTCTTAATGAACAGGAAACCACTCAATTTCTCCTCATGGATCTCCAGAGGTATCACGTACCTTCTCCATAACAATACTTGGGCCACATTTTCTCATTTGGTCCAAAAGTTCGGCATCGAGAACAACCAGTTTTTAGAGTTTCATCAAATGCAATCTGCTATAAAGTCAAAAATCAACATTAAATCCTCCAACTTGGAACTTGCTCCATTGACCACAGACTTGATCAATATCACCACTAGGAAGAAATTGCTATCAAAAATGTATAAAATAATTTCCGAATCTGACCAAACTGTTTCAGTCCCATTTACAAAATGGGAACAAGACCTCCAGATCACCCCCAGTGCCGACTTCTGGACCAAAGTATGCAATAACATCTTCTCTATGTCCACCAAAAACAAACATACAGCTCATACAATACAAGAGCATTCATAGAGCGCACTACACGGGTGAGAGGATGTTCAGAATGGGGTTCACTGACACTGAAATATGTTTGCATTGCACACAGAACACAGTAGATAACTATCTTCATGCCACATGGAACTGCACACCAATAAAACATTTCTGGAAAGATATCACAGATCACCTCTCACTTCTTTTGAGCTGCCATATCCCACTATCAACCGCGCTCTGCCTACTTGGAGACATATCGGACATCAACCTGAACACCACATCCAGCAGAATACTCTCCGTTGCCCTAACCATCGCCAAAAAAACTATCCTCATGAACTGGAAATCAAGAAAAAAAATCAACATCACACTTTGGAATAACCTGCTGACAGAATACATATCAATGGAAAAATTATCTGCCGCCCTTAGAAAAGAACCTACTGAACCTGACATCTGGAATTCAATTTTACATAATAATAATTCTTGATGTCTTGAACAATCACGCCCATTGGCTCTTTCTGCCTGTGTACCAATCATAAACATGGCACGGTGGCATAGTGGTTAGCACTTCTGCCTCACAGCAAGAAGGTCGTGGGTTCGAATCCGGCCTGGGGCCTTTCTGTGTGGAGTTTGCATGTTCTCCCCGTGTTTGCGTGGGTTTCCTCCGGGTACTCCGGTTTCCCCCACCCACAAAACATGCAATATAGGAACCCTCCCTCCCTCCTGTATGGCTGTGTGTGAATGGCTGTGGAGGGGCCGTAGGCGCATACTGGCAGCCAAGCTTCCGTCAGTCTGCCCCAGGGCAGCGCGCGCGCACACACACCATGCTTTAACCCCTCCCACGGACCCCCACTCTCTGCCTAACCCTTGGTCCCCCACAGCTGTGTCAGGCAGCAGTGCTGGGCTACAGTATATCAGCCTCTTCCCTGGAGTCAGCTGGTGGCATCAATGGCTGGATATCAGTCCTGCTCACCACACAATAGAGCAGCTGAAGTATTGCGGAATATGGGAATAAGGCCCCTCCTGAGGGTGGTGCTGCTGCCCATTACAGTCTGGCATAATGGTTGAGCCCGAGTGGTGAACCTAAACCCTGAGAAGAAAGAAACACCCAGAGAGGGCGAGAGGCGAGATTCTGGCCGCGCTGTGGTGGTAGAGAGAACCACCCACTCACTGCAACACCCCCCCCCCCCCACCCACCTTCAGCCTCCCCCTCCCTTTGATACGCTCACTCTTTCGCTCGCGCACACACGCTCACACACACACACCTCTAATACAATGACTTTTTTTCTTCTCTCTCTTCACTAAAAATTTTTTTTCAGTTTTTTTTGTTTTTTTTGTTGTTTTTGAATCATTATAACTTTTCTTTGTTTATTTGTAATTTTTTTTTCTCCCCTCCCCCCCCCCCACCCAGCCCTAGTCATCCACCTCCTTATTCACCAATCTACCAAAAGAATCTTTAAGCATAAGAATAAAGAGAGCAGAAGGGAATTCTTGTTTCTTTCTCGCTTTTTTTCTTTTTTTAATTCATTTTACCATTTGTCTTTCATGATCATCTCCATTTCTCATCGTATCATTCCATTACTATCTGCAATTATCTTCACCTTTCACTATATCAATGCCTGTTTATGTGTTGTTCTTGACTTAATGCTATTAAAATTAGTCTTTTATATTTATGTTTTTTTTTGTCTCTCTCCCTCATCACTGCCTCCACATCTATACGTGTATGCACGGCACCCACATACAGACCTATTCTTTTTTTCTCTCTTTTTTTTCTATTTCTTTTCAGCATCATTTTCATTAGTTACCCTTATGCCGCATCCCTTTTGTGTCCAGTTTGTGCTTAATTATGTATTATTTGTATGTATTATTTGTATGTTATTCTGTTTACTTTTTAAGGCTGGCTGTTTTGTATGTTTTCTGCTTGTTTTTTTTTTTGTAATAGAAAAATAAATAAATTAAAAAAAAAAGTAAATAAAAGCCATGGCAAGCAAGGTCATGCGTGCTGCAGTTCTGGAATCATCGCTGTGGATGTTCATTCAGTTTGTTTTCTTCATAGCAAATCAACCAATTGCAGACAGGACACACAATTTTTGTTCATTAACTTAACATTCAGGCTTCATGAAACACACAGCAAAGAAATTAGATTTTAATAAATGGCATATTTTTTCATAAACAAGTAGCAGAAATGTATGTCATCGCTATAATTTGAGGAAAGAATTATGGAATCATCAAAAATCCAGAATAAATACTTTGTTGCTCCACCCCGGGCTTTTCTTATGGCCTGAATTCTTGGAGGCATGGACTTCACTAAAAAAAATACTCCCGACAGCATTTGGGTATCCTAATGAGTCGTGATGGTGATCTGAGGGACCTCCTCCCAGACCTGGATCATGGCATCAGTGAGCTCCTGCACAGTTGGTTGTGGCACTTATCAGCGTTGGAAGCACTGATGCATAGCATCCCACAGGAGCTCAATTGGGTTTAGGTCAGAGGACCAAGAAGGCCAATCTATGGTATCAATGCTTTTATCATCCAGGAACAGCCTACATGCTGTGACCACATGTGGCCAGGCATTGTCCTGCACCAGGAGGAACCCATGACCCACTGCCCCAGCATAAGTTCACATAATCGCTCTCAGGATTTCACCCCAGTGTCTAATGGCAGTCAGGGTAATGTTGGCAATCCCATACAGGGGTGTGCAACCCCCTAAGGATATGCCTCCCCAGACCATTACTGATTCACTGCCAAATCAGTCATGCTGGATGATGTGACTGGAAGCAGAACATTCACCACAGTGTCTGCAGATTGTTTCACGCCCATCACACGTGCTCAGTGTGAACCTGCTCTCATCTGTGAAGAGAACAGGGCACTAATGCCGAATCTGCCAATTCTAGTGTTCTCTAGCGAATACCAATCAAGCTGCATGGTGCTGAGCTGGGAGTTCTGGTCCCACTTGACGACATTGGGCCCTCACTCCGCCCTCACAGTCTGTTTCTGACAGTTTGGTCAAAAACATGCGCACAAGTAGCCTGCTGGAGGTCATTTTGTAGGGCTCTGGCAGTGCTCTGCCATTCCTTCTTGCACAAAGGAGCAGAAACAGTCCTACTGCTGGGTTGATGCCCTTCTACAGCCCCGTCCAGCTCTCCTCGCGAAACGGCTGGTGTCCTGGTATCTCTTCCATGCTTTTGAGACAACGCTGGGATACACAGCAAACCTTCTAGCAACTTCACATATGGAAGTGCTGTCCTGGGAAAGCTGGACTACTTGTGCAACCAGACTGGGCTCTGGGTACCGCCTCATGCTACCAGTTCTGACAAGGACACTAGCAGAACATAAAAACAGAGAAGAATCTGTCTTGCCCTTATTTGCTATGGAGTAAAATAGCTGAATGTACATCATCTGTGACGGTTTTCCCTAATTTTTGCCAGGGGTTCCATAAACCAACTTATTTTCAAAACGGGTTTCATATTGCTGTTTTTTCCTAATTATTTAAATAAATCGCTTAGTACCTGTAATTGCTTGTCATCTCTCAAAATGTAATGTAAGAGGGCTTAAAATGAGTTTGGAAAATAATAACAGTTCATTATAATTATTAACATTATCCTGGGGTGCTGAGATGAAATTTTATACAGATTCTAAAGCACCCCTCAAAGTCAAAAATTGCTGTTTCTTCATTCAGTTTAGGTTTTTTTTTTTTTTTTTTACACATTTACATGTCGTCCTCCTCTTCTTTCACTGAGTGCGCTGTGCATTGCGTCCTCTGCAAGGAACAACACAAACACAGCAAAAGAGGTCAGCACATAAAATTATTTTACTTTTTCCTCAATTTTTTTTCAGCAGTGAAGTCTGAGTCTGCAGCTTAGGGTGCAGCTTAAGGCTACTTCAAAGCCCCCTTCAGTGACCTTGTGACACCTATGTCGAAACTTCTCCTCTAAACATTAATCCCCAGAGAGAAGTGTAGGGTTTATCTACCAACTAGGAGCCTGGATAGCGCTTCACCTGCCTGTATACAATTACATGCTCCCATTGAATACTCCCATTTTACCAGTTAAACAATGATTCAACCCTGACCTCAAAGCCCTTGCCCTGTTAGTTCTGTTTCAGGTGACATCTGATCCAATTAATTATTAGGCCCAAGAAAGATTTGTGTAACCTTTGTCATACAAAATTAAGGACTTCTGTGTAGATAATCATCACAGCACCATAAGAGTTGGACAAAAAGAATACCAATACTGTACCAGGTTCTCAGTCGCCTCCTTTCTAAACATCGCTGTGGAGCATTTCACTGATCAGGCTCCTCACATCTTTCTCTGCCAGCCCTTGCTTGCATCTCAAGACAGTCTGTGCAATGCATAGGACAGATATCTCAACAATAAAATTAGAGTCTGAACTTAATTTCAGCTGGCTAATCATATTGGCTTTCGTAGATGATGCATCCGTATTGTGCATAATTCACAACGTTTACCGTAAATTTCCAATCATAAAAGGCGCAGCAAACTAGCCATAACTGTGACTTGAAATAACGCCATAATGTTACCCCCATAAGGACAGCACTCAAACGTTAGCTACATCTGACAACAACTGAAGTTATAGCGCAGTGTTAATCAGTGTTGTTTGTGCGACTGAGTTGCGCGATTGGTTGAGCGAGAATAGCTAATGCTGGCTTTCCAGCATAATTTGTATCGAGTGCCGTAAAACTTAATTTTCAAAAACGATCAGTGGTTAACCACGTTTTTCCTGGGCAACAACTTAACTTATTGAAGTTTCAATCGTTTGCCAACGTTAGCTACAAGCTAACATTAGCTAACGTTATCCAAGTCCCCCCCCCCCCCAAATTTACCTTATATTTACAGCAGGTAACGAAGAACAAAAATTAGGGATGTCTAAATTATTAGTTATTTTAGCTGCTGTACTATTTATATCCTACAAAATGGTTAATATCGATAAATATAATGAAGGAAACTTAGCTTTAGCGGACTGAAATGTTGAAGGTTCTTCACGGTTGAAAAAGAAAAACGTTATGGAAACATGCTATGTATCCGTGGGTAAAACCAGTCAAAAGTAATTCCAGTCGGGAGCAGATACCAAGGCCACCACTGTACCTTACATGGCATTTATTCACTCTCCTTTTATCACACTGACACACACAAATTCATATAGATGCACAGTAGCTCCCTCTGCAGGTAAGTATAAGGTAACAACAAGACACAACATTTTCCCCTTTTCTTTAGGAAATTACTTGCATTAGTTATGAAATGGAAAATTAACTGATTAGGTAACCACCTTTAACATTACAGTACATCAGCACATTTCAACATTGTTTTTTTTTTCTTTTCTTTAGATTACCTTACAAAGTCTGAGAGCCGGGCTGGTGGGTTTCTAACCCTGAGGTTCCGCCTGGGACGGGGGCATTGTGATTGTTCCTGTATGCACTCAGGCAAGGTGAGGTTGTCCATACAGTCCATGTTAGTGCGCTCTCTGGTGCACACCGAAGCTTGCTTTGGGAAGTGTGTCAGCTTTGACGCATTCCATTTCCGGCCATCACTAAGAAGGTAAGTACTAGGTCCAACCCTCTCAATGACTTTCAGCGGCTCAGTGAACTTGGATGAACCTTTGTAGATGTGCTCAGGTGTCCTGACACGCACTGTATCATTTACCTTAAAGTTTGGCACTTTCACTCCCCTTTTCTTGTCAGTGTACGTCTTGCTTTCCAGTTGTTTTTGTTTCACAGTCTTTTTGACTTGTTCTTGTGGTGTGATGGTGTGTGACACAGGGAGTGTGTTTTGGTGTGCATTTTCCTGTGGCGCAGCAACTCGAATGGAGTAGCTCCTGTGGTAGTGAGTGGTGTGGCCCTGTAGATTTGTAAGAACTCTGTCACTGCTTGTTTCCATGGCTTGTGTGTTTTGTCCTTCAGTACACGGTTGAATCTTTCAATTGCTCCGTTTGCTCTTGGGTAGTAGACACTGGAACGCAGATGTTTGATGGTTCTCTCCTTGAGGAAGTTGGCAAACTCATGGGAAGTGAACTGGCATCCATTGTCGGAGACCAGGCAGGTAGGGTTCCCATCACGACTAAAAAACTGTAGCTAGGAAGCGTTTAATCACCTCCGTTGTGACTGAGGAGGCGAATGCTACTTCAGGCCACTTACTGTAGTAGTCAGTGAGGGTGATGGCGTAACGACAGTCCCATGTGGCACGTTCGAAAGGGCCTGTAATGTCAATGGCCACCTTTTCCCATGGTCCAGCAGGTAATTCCACAGGTGTGAGTGGTGCAGGTTGAGTTTTCAATGTTTTGTCATTGTACTGGCAGGGCACACAGGATGCAATTTTGGACTCCACAAACTTGTCCATCTGTGGCCACCAGTACAGGTCATGCAGTCTCTGTTTAGTACGCACCACTCCCTGATGCCCCTCATGTGCCAAGTCGACCACCTTGGAGCGCAGCGGTGTGGGCACGATCAGACGGTGAGTACCTCGCATGACAAGTGAATCCTCCATAGCCAGTTCGTCTCTCACGGTGAAGTATGCAGTCAGTCCAGGTGTCACGTTCTTTCTGCATTTTGGCCAGCCTTTCTGGATCTGCTGTCGTAGGTGAGTCAGCTCTGTGCAGGTTGTGCATGCAGCAGTGAACTCAGGCAGAGTCATGGCAGGTAAGCAGTCCATAAAGACAGTAGCCACGATGTCTGGTTCCAGGTCGGCGTCTTAAGTGGCAGGCAGCGGTAGTCTGGACAAACAGTCAGCAGTCACATTCTGTTTCCCTGGGCGGTAAGCAATGTCATAAGACAAACAAAGCAGACGTGCCGACCATCGTGCCACACGTAGTCCAGCACGGCCTGTCCCCTTGGAGGTCAGTAAGGTTGTCAGGGCTTGGTGATTGGTGCGGAGTGTGAAGTGATGCCCCCACAGGTATGTTCTCCACTTTTCCACTGCCCAGACACATGCCAGTGCCTCACGTTCAACTGCGGAATATTTCCTTTCAGCAGGTGAGAGTGTGCGGGATGCAAACGCTACAACTCTCTCTCTGTGTTGTCTGCATGTAACTGCCTAAGTACACCCCCCAGTCCGTAATCAGATGCGTCAGTGGTGACGAATGTGGGAAGTGCAGGGTCATAGAGTGCTAGTGCAGGGCTCTCAACTATCAGTCTCTTAGTTTCAGTGAAACTGTGTTCGACCTCAGCAGTCCATTCGAACTGCAGTTCTGTAGACTCCCTAAGTATGACTCGCAGTGGTTCAACTATAGTAGAGTAATCTGGAATGAATTTGCTGTACCATGATGCTAGCCCTAAGAAAGATCGCAGGGAGGAGATATCATGTGGGGCAGGTGCATTTGCTATGGCTGAGATCTGATCTCGGTCTGGCTGCAGACCATCTTTGGAAATGGTGTGACCTAGAAAGCGTAAGGAGGTTTGGTTGAACTTACATTTTTGCATGTTCAGCTTCAGTCCAGCATCGTTCAGGGCATGGAGTACCCTGCGCAGATTGTCGTCGTGCTGCTGTTGAGTGGCTCCGTAGCAGACTAAGTTATCCAGGTAAGCCTGCACACCTGGAAGGCCGGTAAGTATGATTGACATCATTTTCTGAAAGCATGACGGGGCAGAAGCAAGGCCAAAAGGGACACGGCAAACAGGAAAAAGTCCCTTGTGTGTGATGAAGGCAGTGATGTCACGGCTTTCTGGATGCAGCATCATCTGGTGGTAAGCAGAGGCCAGGTCGATGGTGGAGAACACTGTGGCTCCTCTCAGTTCAGAGAACAGCTTGTCCATGTGGGGCAACGGGTAGCAGTCAGTGAAGATGGCTTTGTTTGGTTCTCTGAGGTCCACACACATCCGCAGCTTTCCTCCACCCTTTTTCTTGGTCACGACGATCGGAGAGACCCAGGGCGATGCATCGATGCGTTCGATAACGCCCTTTCCTTGAAGATCCCTCAACTTATCAGACACAGCCTGTCTGACAGAGAATGGAAGCCGTCGGAGTTTCTGTTGTACTGGCACAGCAGCAGGCCTCAGTTGAATTTTGTGCATGAACCCCTTCGCACACCCGATCTCCTGTACTTGCATCTCGGTCGCAGCAGGTGTGTGTGCAGCAGCAGGAGGGCCCCCAGGGCAGGATGAGAGGACTTTGGTGCCCTTGATGTGCAGGTGAAGTGCTACAACCAGATCCAGTCCCAGCAGAGCAGTGCCTGATTTCACCACGATGAACGTACCAGTGGTGGAATGTCCATTGTGTGTAATGGTGGCTTGCATGCAGCCTGTAACAGGAATTGTGTCCTTGGAGTATGTGAACAGGCTCACGGTAGGTTCCAGCAGCTTGCTGGTGGGGAAGTAGGAGTGGTATATCCTCTCGGGTATGATGGAGACAGACGAGCCCGTATCCACAATGAGCTCGACATCATGAGAGTGTCCATCAGAGTCAACACGCACAGTACACAGTATTTTGTCTCGCACAGCGGTGTTGGTCATGTGAAGCACAGTCATTTCATTCATCACAACTTCACGTACATCCAGTTGAGTAGACCGACACACTTTTGAGAAATGTCCCACTTTACCGCATGAGTTGCAGGTGGATTTGACAGCAGGGCATGAACGGTGGTTTGCAAGATGGCTAGTAATCCACACTGGTAGCAAGAACGATCCACCGCCTTCGGTTGAGCAGCAGCATCAGGCACGGAGTTGGCGGCAAAACTCCCTTTGTTCTTACGGCGGTTGTTTCTTGGCTGTCTGTGTATGGCTCTCACTGATGCAGTAGCGTTAGCAGTGGTGACATCGCCGTTAGCTAGCACTCCAGAATTACGTAGCCCACTCTCAATTTGTAATGCTAATGTGAGAGTTTTGTCAAATGCCAGGTCAGATTCAAGCAAAAGTCTGTCCCTTATGCGAGTGTTGGCAACTCGCTCAATAAACTGGTCGCGAAGCATTTGATCCTCCATGTTACCGAACTGGCATTGGGAAGCTAGCTCCCGAAGAGCGGCTACATACTGATTTATGGACTCATCAGGTCGTTGTGCTCTCTGGCGGAATTTGTGCCGTTCCGCGATACTTTGGGCACAAAGTGTGTAGTCAAAGCATCCACAGCAGATTTGTAGTCGGTTCCTGTGTTTGGCAATGAGTAGGAGATCCTTTGTCCCTCAGTTCCAAGAGCATGGAGTAGAACTGAGCGTTTTCTCGCCTCAGGCCAGGCATCCCTCGTTGCGTTGATGACAAGCATGTAGTTACCGAACATTTTCAGCCATGTAGTAAAAGTAATCGCAGGTTCGCCAGGGCACGAATAGTTACGTCGCCAGTTCGTCGTGTGTTAGCTGGGAATAGATTTATCTTAAGTGCGCATTTCGACATGTAAGCTTACATATATTTGCATGTATACGCCGGGTTTTCCTGAAAATACAGAAATTAGATGATAATGACGTATACGGGCACATATCTTCAAACAAACTCATCCAACTCATTATAACATCTGCTTTTGTTATAATAAGCTCACAAATAACAAAGTTACTATTGTAACCTGATTCATATTGCAATATCAAAGCGAAAACAAAGACTTTACGATCGCTTTGCATTACGGTAGCATCTTTTGACAAGGGAGCAAAATTTGACAGAACACCGGACGTCATCGGAGTGGTTGGCTAAACTCATTAAGCTAGCGATCGCACTGACTAACTACATCCGTTCATTCAAAATGAAAGAGAAAGAGAAGCAAATTAAAAAGCATGTTAAGGAAGGCATGTTTCGCATTGCACCTGGATGTTCAAATGAATTTTACAGAGTCAAAGATAGGGAGAAACCTGTAGGCTATATTTCCATCATTTGTGACTTACGCGACCACTTGTTCTCTGACGTTGGCTAACTGCACTCAAAAGGAAGTACCCACCTGTTAGCAGCAATGTTAGAGTTTGTAGTGATCACTTTGTAGCTAAAGACAACGTGGACGAAAAGTGTTTTGATGAGGCAGGAGTACTGGTGACTCATGGAAACAACAGGTTGAAACCAGATGCAACTCCCTCAGTGACTAACTTTTACTCCTATGATGCACGGAAGACAGACCATCCCACGCAGTCCACTAAAGTTAGTTCAGAAGCGGCTGTACGCTGTTTAACGGCGTAACTATTTAAAAGAACAGAGAGAGATATTTATACGACCAGCAAATGTTCAACAATCCAGTTTAAACAGTGGCGGTCCTACAGGAAGGGCAAAGACTCGTCCCTTTTAGTCCTGGCTAGATCTCAATCATTTTCCTTTATTGATGTCTTTTCCAATTATATTATTTGGCAACTGAAGACATGGTTTTTCACCGTATGCGATCTAACAGCGATGAAATCATTGGCTAAATTCAGTGCAGGAAAATAATTTGCTTATTAAATGGCCGATGCTTCGCGTGATTGTTCCAATGAAACGCGGACTCTCAACTCTCGGTATTTCGTGGGTTGATTAAAAAAAAAAAAAAACAGTGGCACTCGGCAGTAGGTTATAGAAAGCGTGCGGCTCAAGCAATTAGCGAGAGTCGACAGGTAGGTTATGCAATTTTGAATAACGTAGATTTAAATACAGCATATACACATCCAGATGACTGTTCTGAATTTAACCCGCGATTTGATCGCTGTTTGATCGCATGTGGAGAGAAACCGTGTCTTCAGTTGCCACTCACAATAATTGGAAAAGACATCAATAAAGGAAATTGATTGAGATCTAGCAAGGACTAAAAGGGACATATCTTCGCCCCTCCTGTAGGACCGCCACTGAGTTTAAATGTTCCACATGACTCCACATGCTGGTATGCGACTTAAGTGGCGTATTGAAATGACTTCTGACATTTTAAGCTGTTTCCATTCATTTTCGCTCTGAATCGCAGAACCTTCAAGCGAATAAAAGTAGTGTGTTCACCGATTAATTTAGCTGGTTAGCCTAAATGGATCGCGTCTACCAATAGATGATGATAATTGCACAAGTTATATGTGCTTATGTGCCAGCTTTTAGCAACATAGCAAACCATTATCAGAAGGCAACGGTGGCATCAAAACACCGTCACAGTGCAGAAGTAGATTTATTCGGCAAATAACGTTTCCATCAGCATTTATCGCATCAGCCTTTTACCGATAAAGAGAAAATCCAATCAGAGCAACCGTATAAACTTTGTGTCGATATTCTTGAAATCAAGTAGCCTAGAATTTCATCGTTTCCGTGAGGCATTTTAATTCGATAGGACTAAATTTGCATAAGAGCGCGCGGATGGAAACATGGTTAATGACACCTGTAGCTCTCTGTAATAGGGCTGTCACCTTTTAAAAAAAACGAATTTAGAATTTGACAACGTGATATTCGAATATATTCGTCCCCCCCGCACCGCGACCCGACACACGTCAAAAAAAAACATCCTCTTCACTTATTTTAATCTTTTATAAAGCTGCACTCAACAGTAGGCTAGTACAAAACAATGGCAGTATCTGCAGAGATGTCTCTGGCATTCACGTTCCTGTCCCGTAGTAAGCAATTATTCTATCAACGCGCACTAAAGAATGTCACTTGCGGAATCAAAGTCATTGTTCATTAAGTTAATCAGTTTCACGTGCATTACGGTGAATTTCCCTACTAGGGACACGGAAATTGATTATGACTCGGGAATTCTCAGGCTTGTCTTTACTGAGGGATTGACAGCAATGGAATTGCAAAAAGACGTTTCAAATGGTCTTATTTCATTTAAACGATCATGAAAAACGCATGCATTGTTTCCAGTCTCTGAGTAAATGGCAGTGTCTATTTAGCCGTCCGACGGTTCCCGTTTTTTTCTGCTATTTTGCCGTCGCTTCCGCTTGACATGCGCAGTCGACACAGATGTGGACTTAGCGGTTTACAAATTATTTCTCTGCACTACCTTGATGTAATTTCATCCCCCTTTAGAAATTGTTGTGGCAAATAAACCTGTTGTGGCTAAGCCGAAAAAGGCAGAGATTAGTTCGGTAATTCTTTCCAGTAGAGTGATCAATTTGCTAGCTCCACATAAGCAACTTGTTCGCGCTAACAGAACTTACAGTACGCAAAACCTGTAGCCTATTATGTTCATAACATAACAGAGGTCTCACTGACTGTCGCGTACTGTCCATAAAGCTGCTTTCACATCAGACACGAAACAAATTTTTCGTGGGACAGATTAGCTACATTCAAAGTCAATGCAAAGACGCGTATACTGGCGTAATAGTCGAGTTAAGCAGCTTTCACACCGGACGCAAAGCGAATTTTTCGCACGACAGATTACAGTGACAGATGTGGACTTGACGGTTTACAAATTATATCTCTGCACTACCTTGATGTAATTTCATCCCCCTTTAGAAATTGTTGTGGCTAATAAACCTGTTGTGGCTAAGCCGAAAAAGTCAGAGATGAAATAGGCCTGGGTAATTCTTTCCAGTAGAAGTGATCAATTTGCTAGCTCCCCATAAACAACTTGTTCGCGCTAAAAGAACTTACAGTACGCAAAACCTATAGGGTAAAGCGGGGTAAGACGCCCTCCTTAAAGCTACAGTTGGTAAGTTTTAGAAAAGTAACTTTTTGTCATTTTTGCTAAAACTGTCACTGTGTACAGACAGTATTACATAAAACTTGTACTCTGTAATTTAAAAAAGGCTCATATAAACCTACCGAATGCTCCTACTGCAATTTAAAAGAATCGTTCGGACCGACAAAAAAGAACCAATTAGAGCCAGGATGGTGTCTGACAGCCGCCAAACAGTGCACATGTACGTGCTGCAGACAGCCCCCTCCCCCTTCCTGCTCAGTTCACGCCAGTGCTCAGTCAAGTTCAAATCACCGAGAGCGGGTTCAGGAGCTTAGAGCCATCAGCGAGGAAAAAAATGCCGATACCTCAGTTTCCAGAAACAGCACACATGGCTAAGACTAGTAAAAAAGGAAGCCAGAAGAAAAAAAAGCGCAAAAGAAAGAATTGAACAAAACCCAGGATAAAACCAGAGTGAACATTGGAGTGGATTTTTAAAAGTGGAAGGAACTCCGTGATCTGAAAGGATTAAAAACTGACGCAGAGTTTGCGACTTTTCTCCTTGACTGGTAAACCCCTGCTTTATTTGTTGGTTCATTTTTGCTTTGCAAATAAACGAGTTGGCGTCGCTGACATGATCACCAAACTATCCCCAGCCCTAACCAGCATCAATTCATTTTCGCTCTGCAAATAAGCAAGTGAACGTCGCTTACAAGCACAGTCGCTGTTCCAATAGACAGAGTCTTGTAATTGTTACAGTACTGCGCAGTGCATGTGATGTTGCAGTCGAACTAACGTTAGCTTGTTTCGGATGCTAGGGCTAACGTTACTGGCGTTGTTTTATTAGAAAGCAGCAGAAAATCTCTTTATGAAGTGACCTGGCAGTCTTATCAGTTGTGCTGTTGTCCTTATAAATATGTGCAACGTTTCTGTGCTCTCACAGCTAAATGCTGACATACATGAGTTACTGGCCATTCAGCTGGATTCACAACAGTTTCTGTACTCAAAAAACGGGTAACTTCCTGAAATAAGTGTGTGCTGGGTTTTTAATGAATACATACTGCTGTAGATTACTTTTCATGTCGACGTGATTTACAGAAGGGAAAAATTTTTTTTGGAATTTTTTTCCATTCCAAAAGGGAAAAATTTTGACTCATAAAGGCTAAATTTTTCTTTTCAATACAAAATGGTTAAGTGGACACTTGTCTATATATACACATCATACGATATTCAAATAAACACGTGACATATATATACATATTCAAACACGGGATAAGCAATCAGCAATTACATTGTCTGTACACTTCACATGCTTAATTTCCAAGTCAAACTCCTGTAAAATCAAACTCCAATTCAACAATCTCCGATTCTTGTTTTTCATCTTACTCAAAAACATTAACGGATTGTGGTCAGTGTACACAATCATTGGCTTTTCCCCTGTACAAACATAAACCTCAAAGTGTTGTAAAGAAAGGACCAGAGCCAACAGTTCCTTCTCTATTGTGGAATAGTTCCTTTGGTGGCGATTGAACTTCCTGAAGAAGTATGCCACGGAATGCTCAATGTCATCAGAGTCACTTCTCTGTAGGAGCACAGATCCACAAGCTTGGTCGCTAGCATCGACCACGATGGAGAACGGTTTGTTGAAGTCAGGAGATTTGGGCACGGGGAAGTGACACAGCAGAGACTTCAGGCGATCGAAGGCTCTCTGGCATGCATCATCCCAAGTGAACTTTACGCCTTTTTTCAGTTGGTTAGTTAGACTGAGAGCAATCTCAGCAAAGTTCTTGCAGAACTTGCGGTAGTACCCGATCATTCCAAGGAAGCGGCGCAAAGCTTTTTTGTTGTCAGGAACGGGAAAGTCCATGATGGCTTGGACTTTAGCATTTATGGGCGCCACCTTACCCTGCCCTATGACGTAGCCAAGATAGGTGACAGTAGCACAACCAAAGTCACTCTTGTTCAGGTTAACAGTCAGGTTAGCCTGGGTCAGGTGCTGGAACAACGTCTCTACATCTTTTAGATGTTCTTCCCAGGAGTCACTCCATGTGATCAGGTCATCGATGTATGCACCCGTGTGTGGCAATCCGGCGATTGTAGACTGTATCCTCCTTTGGAACGTGGCTGGGGCATTTTTCATTCCAAAGGGAAGGACTTCATACTGGTACAACCCAGATGGTGTGGCAAAAGCAGAGATGCTCTTGGCCCTCTCAGTTAAAGGCACACACCAATAACCCTTCAATAAATCAATCTTGGTCAGAAACTTTGCTTGCCCTACTCTGTCAATACAATCATTATCCTAGGTATTGGAAACACATCAGTTCTAGTTACAGCATTGACTTTGCGATAATCTGTACAGAATCTAGTACTTCCATCAGGTTTTGGAACTAGCACACAGGGGAACTCCAATCTGAGTTGGAGGGTCTGATGATATCATGTTCTAACATGTATTCAACCTCTTTCGCAGCACTCTTTCTCTTTTCAGGATTCATCCGGTATGGATGCTGTTTTATTGGTATGGCATCACTAACATCTACATCATGAGAGGCTATAGAAACTCTTTTTGGAACATCAGGAAACAGATCCTCATATTTCTTGATCAACCTCTCAAACTGATCTCTCTGTGAGGGTTCTAAGTGCTGGAGTTTTACATCAAGATTTTGCAACACTTCAGAATTTGACAATTTACATGAAAGAACTTCAGCTTTAATTCTAGGTTCATCATCTTGAAACTCCCCCTAATCTTCACAAATCTCGGCCATAGGAGAATCTGAAGTGACAGCTGCAACCCTAGCATTTCTGTCATGATAAGGCTTCAGCATGTTAATGTGACACAATTGTTTTAGTTTTCTCCTATCTGGAGTCTTCACAATGTAATTGAGATCATTGAGTTTTGTCAGAATTTCATAAGGACCATGAAATCTAGCCTGCAATGGATTGGACTGCAAGGGAAACAACACAAGGACCTTGTCTCCTGGTTTAAACTCACGGCTTCTAGCCTTATGATCATACCAAGTTTTCATTTTTCCCTGACTTGATTTCAAGTTCTCTTTGGCTAGGTCACAAGCTGCACACAATCTTTCCTTGAACTTGCTGACATGGTCTAACAGACTGATGTGCGGCCATTGTTCACTCAATAATAGCAAAGGTCCTCTCACTTCATGGCCAAACACTAGCTCAAACGGACTGAATTCAGTAGACTCCTGCACTGCTTCTCTAGCTGCAAACAACAGCAAATGAACACCTCCATCCCAGTCTTTCTCATAGTCATAACAATAAGTCCTCATCATTGTCTTGAGAGTGGAATGAAACCGCTCTAAGGCACCCTGACTTTCTGGATGATAGGTACTAGAAAGAATCTGCTTTGCACCTAGTTCATACACAACCTGCTGAAACAATCCGGAAGTGAAATTGCTACCTTAGTCTGACTGAATTTCCCTGGGAAGGCCAAACAACGTGAAGAACTTTATCAAAGCCTTTGAGATTGCAGTTGCCTTGATGTTACGTAGAGGTATGGCTTCAGAGAATCTGGTAGATGCACACATGATTGTCAACAAGTACTGATTTCCAGATCTAGTCTTGGGTAATGGACCAACACAATCAACAATGACCTTAGAGAATTGCTCTCCAAATGCTGGGATAGGCTGCAATGGAGCTACAGGTGGGTCTAACTGGTGTTTTCCAACTACTTGACAAGTGTGACAGGTTTTGCAAAAGTTGGAAACGTCTTTCCGAAGCCCAGGCCAAAAGAAGTGTTTCATGATCTTATCAACAGTCTTGTTAACACCAAGATGACCCCCTGAAGGTAAACTATGAGGCATTGTTAAGATCTCATTCCTGTAGACCTTCGGAACAACAAATTGCCTAACCACTGCCCAATCTGCATTGGCAGGGATATCAGGAGGGCGCCACTTCCGCATCAACACACCATCCTTGTGATAATAACCAACTGGAACTGCGTCTATTTCTTTATCAGGAAGGGCTCTCCTCCTTAGTGCACAAATTTCAGGATCATTAGTTTGCTCCTCAATCAACCGCTTTCTGGACAGAGACAAGTCTCCAGACACATCAGAATCACCAAACCCATCTGGCTGGCTGAACAATGAACTGATAAAAGTGTCTGATAAGTTCTCAAACGGAGAAAGCATAGTAGGCCAATCAAAGTCATGAGGCGAACCACCTGAGTCCTGACCATTCAATGTGCTGGACGGCACCACAACATCTTCTTCTTCTTTCGCCTTCTTGGCCATAGCACGAGTCACTGCGCAAGAAGGATACAGAGATGGGTCCTCATCCCCATCTTTAGTGCTCGGCTGTGAAGTAAGATGTACAGGGGGAACTACTTTGCCCCCAGCCAGGTCATTGCCTAGCAACAGAGAAACACCCTTTATAGGTAGACTTGACATAAGTCCCACCTTTACCTGTCCTGTAACTAAATCTGACTTCAAGAATATAGAGTGCAGGGGTACAGATACAGTCCTTCCTTCAATACCTTGTGCAAGTATGAAATCCCCTGAAGCGGTCTCATCGCGTAACTCCAAGGAATCCATCAAAAAAAGTGACTGAGAAGCTCAGGTATCCCTTAGGATATATATGGGGACAGGAGTAGTTTGCTCATTCAGAGCCACAAATCCCTCTGAAAGAAATGGAAGAAATTCCTCCCTCACAAAGTCAGCTGTATCAGGCTTTTTAGCCCCACAAGAAGCAGGCAATTTAGCAGATCGGTCATCTACTACAGGGGTTTCTAACCTTGTTTTCACAAAGGCATTTGGTTTGGTATCCTTTTCTTTTTCTTTCTTAGCTTTAAGGAACCAGCAGTTAGTTTTAAAATGACCAGATTTCTTGCAATAACTGCAAACGACCACTTTTGTCACTGTCAGCTTTCACACTTTGATCAGACCTGTTACTGGATTTCTGAGCACCATCAACAGATTTGTCTTTGTCTTTGGGTGAGGAATCTTGGGTATCATCGTAACCCTTTTTCTGAAATTGGGACCATCGATTGTTACTGCTAGACTGAAATTTGGACTTATGTGTGAGAACATATTCATCTGCAAATTTGGCAGCTGACTGCAAATTCAGTGCTTGCTTCTCATTAAGGTAGGTCGTAACATCATCCTTAACACAGTTCTTGAATTCTTCAACTATCACCATCTCTTTTCGTGAGTTGAAATCATCCTTGACCTCCATAGAAGTACACCAGCGCTCAAAGCAAACCTTCTTCTCATTAGCAAATTCCACATAAGTCTGATTTTCAGATTTCTTCAGACCCTGAATTTCTGTCGGTAAGCCTCTGGAACCAACTCATAAGCTGTCAAAATAACCTTTTTGACACCCTCATAATCAGAGGAATCATCTGCAGACAAAGCTTGAGCTTTACCCTTTAGGACAGTTTGCAACATTACAGGCTAGTGTTCCTTTGGCCACTGGCAACTCTTTGCTACCTTTTCAAAACACTGGAAATAGCTGTCAACATCCTTTTCTGAAAATGGAGGCACCAGTTTTACCTCCTGGCTAGCCCAAAATTTATTTTCTTTTGCTATTTTTATTTTTAGTTGCTCCATTTGGAGTCTTTCTTCTCTATCGAATTTCTCTAATTCAAAATCTCTCTCTCTCTGGCTCTCTCTTTCTGCTCTTTCCTCTTTCTCTCTCTCAAATTCTGTCTTTCTCTTTTTCCTCCCTTTCTTTTTCTCTTTCCTCCCTTTCTTTCTCTTTTTCCTCCCTTTTTCTCTTTCCCCCCTTTCTTTTTTCTCTTCTCTTGCTAATTTTTCAAACTAAAACTGTCTTTGTTTTTCTTTTTCTTCCCTCTCAAATACTCTTTGTTCTTCTCTTTCCTCTCTCTAGCAGTTTTAATTTAAGTTCCATTTCTATATTTGGATTTTCCACTGGAAACTGTTCCAGATCTCCGGGTGCAAACACATTTTCATCAATGTAATATTCAACTATCTCTCGAGCCAGTCTTGCTTTTCGCATGGCTGGTTTTACCTCTGTCAGCTCTAAATATCTGCAAATTTCTAGCAGTTCTGTCTTTTTAAAAGACTTCAAAACCTCAACGGTTGGTGATGCCAAGAAATCATCCATTGCTGTTGATCTGTCAATGTATTTATATAGGAAAATTCAAAAAACAATTTTACAATTTGAAATGTTAGATTTTCAATTAATGAATCACACAATGGTCTAACCCGGACGAGCCCCCAATTTGTTATGGCCCCAATTTGTTATTACATTTACAACAGCAACAGCAAGGGATGACAGACAGTTTTTAAAACTTGTACACATTTAATTAACAAAGACAACAACTAACAATAATGACTCATCTAATATCTACAACTAATGACCAAGACTGATTTCCAAAAAACAGAAAATATTTACAGTCCGTTTTGTAGGTTGCTTGGTGATGTCCTAGGTGAGGGAAAAACTCTAACACAGGCAAAAATCCACAAAAGAAAATTTACAGGTCTTGAACAGAATGACAGGTCTGGTCACATGTATCCTTCTTCTTGCAATTTCTCTTACTACTTTACTGTCTCAATTCTACTCCTTATATACTTTTTTGCAGACCCCACCCACACTTAGACCTCTTTTTTTCATTTTCTGGGACTTTCCCCAGACATGCCCAGGACATGTCCAAACCCAGCACCAGTCTGGGCTCAATAAAAGAAAGGTAAACACTGCCATCTAGTGGTCTCCATTCGTATCACACCTTATTATCAAAAATTTGAGAAACCAGTTTCAAAACAATTTTGTGATTCCTTATGTGGCAACAATTAGCTTTAAAATTATCAGTCTGAATTTAGGTGACAAGATACTATGGAGACAGCTCTAGTTAAAGTTATCAATGACTTACTTATATGGGTTCATACTTGTGCTTCTCGACTTGAGTACAGCTTTTGATGCCAGTGACTGCCATATCTTACTTGAGAAACCTAAAAACTTGATTGGCATCAAAGAAAAGGCACTGAGCAGGTTCATATCATCACTGGCGCTTGCTCTTTTTCCTCGGTATGCTCCCCTTGGGAAGTGTTGTAAGAAAGCTTCGCCTTTGCTGGGCAGATGTTCTGCAGATGCTCTGTTCTATTGATCTGTGAAGCCTGATGAGGTCCATGAAGTAGCCATGCTTAAAGCCTGTCTCATTGATATAAAAGTATGGATGTCTCACAACTTCGTCCCACTTAACTCAGATAAAACCAAGGTCACGGTAATGGCCCGAAGATACCTATAGAGCATACCTTCAAATCATTTAGTTAACTTGGATTTTTTTAATGAAGACTTAGATGTTATCACTGATTAAGACCTTTCCTTTGATTAGCATTACAAAGACTGCGTTCTTTCACTTATATAATACTGCAAAAATTTTTGTCTCAACATGATACAGAGAAGTTGTTCCATGGTTTTGGGACCGCTAGCCGGATTACTGCAGCACACTTCTCTCTGAGTGTATAAACAAGTAGTTAAAAAGCCTCCAGTTAACTTTTGAGAGTAGCCACCCTGTTTTTTTTTTTTACAGAGGTAGATGTTTTGAGTATCATATTTCCTCAGTACTGGCCTCCGTACACTGACTACCAGTAAAATACAACATCACTTTCAAAATACCGATAAATTATAAGGCACTTAATGGCCGAGCTCTTGCAAATCTTCAAGATTTAATTGGTATTTAATTGCTCTTTTGTTGTCCCCAAAGATTTCTTCTTAAAGTGCAGGCTTTCTTGCCAATCTACAGGTCTTTACACGTTGGGGGTGTGACAAATAAATGAGAGGAAACTGCAAAGGATTTGCCTCTGAATATTTTTCATCAAAATTATTGATACTGGCAGTGACGCAAAAAGTTGAGTCCCATTAACCCCTTTGTACAGATGTGTCTGCCCGCGGACATGGAGCTGCAAATTTATGCACGCAGTTACAGTATTCTTTCACTAGATGGCACACCCAGATCAGTTATTGAATATTCTCAAGCAAGCCAAGCTCGAACACGGTTTAGAATATGGACGAGTTCACTCATTGAACTCTTCAGCTAAGCCTGATGTGCAAACTGCTCAATACTATACTTGTCCGTAGTATCTATCCAGCAGTTCAAAATATGATCTCTTACATAAAAAAAATCATTGTCCTCTGTAGCAACCATTTCAGCGACAGTGAGCCGATTGTATCCCAATTAGTAGTAAAGAAAAATCAGTTTTCTGAAGCAACATGGCATTGATACTCTCATTCTACCATCAATTATAGTAGCAAAATTGCCATGCCGGAAATTGAAATTACCGGTGGTCCTAATTTGAGTTGTGCCCTAATGCACTTCGTGATAGTAGCCTGTCTGTCATAATAGAGAAATACGTAAAATCGCAATACAAGAGCTTCTAACACATTGACACTGCCTGACATTTGTCTTATAAAAAACATTCAAAGGCATGAGCTTAGGCCGATGAGAGGAGTGACCTGATTAACGTTCGCATACGCTACTGTGGGGATTACAGATGTAAAGAGGGAACGGGATGCCAACTCTTGAGAAACTGAGTGTGAATAACTACAAGCAGCAACTTAATATCTAGAGACACTTACTTGGACAACAGAGCTGACGTTGTCTGTAGTCCCAACTCAAGATTGATCCATAGCGTTGAGTTAGCTTTACATTATCCTGCATTAATGCAACACAGCATAATCTCTGATACAGACCATCAACTAGTCATATAATGTTACCCTGGATAACGTAACTGATTAAATAGAGCATTCTTGAGTTTGCAACACCTTAACTGTGTCAAAAACAAAACAAATAAAAACAAAACAAATAACAGTTAAAGACCAAGTAAAGGGAATTCTGCTATTTTTTTCTTAACACATTATATGCGTCATAAATGTATTGTTCCAAACCTATAAAAAGACTCCCAACCATTTAGAATTGAATTGTGGAGCTAGAATTCAAATTGCGTTTCAAGATTCCGGTGTTTCAGGATTTTGTGGGCGTGTCTGCTCCAGAAGAATAAAAACGCACAGCGTAGTATCCTCGGTGGTTAACGATCTAGCAAGCAAACAACATTCTGTCATTCCCCAGCATACTGTAAACACGCAACTGGCAAATTTGTCTGGCTAACTAGATATGAAGTTAGCATTAAACAGGGGAGCAACATAATTTGCCATTCTCACACTTCACCATTATGAGCCATTTTGACAGAGAGCGAACACACGCTTCGCCGGCAAGAGTACCTAATGGCAAAGTAGACAATTCATTAGACCCCGGCTAACTTAGGTTAATCAATGATGTAACGTTGAGAATGGAGTTAACATTAACGTTAGTTTTCTGGATACCTAAGTTCACGGCATCACTGTGTCAGTAGAGCTGAAACATGTTTGCAGTCAAGCATTGGCGATCCAGGCTGTAAGTGCCAACTAGATCCTGATTTGATCAATAACTTGCTAGCTATCCAAGTTTCATGGTTTTCAAGTAGAAAACATCCCGTTAGAGCTTGATGGGAGGTGACGCTAACTTAAACTTTGATATGAGGAAGTCAATTGAGAAATGAGGTTAGCTCCTCAGAACGTTTCTAAACTAAACCTCTGCGTATTCATGTCAGAGATCCTCGCATATTCATCCTGTCAACATATTATTAGCTATGGAAAGGACCGAACGGATTTCGCCTGTGCTAAGTGAGCACAAACACGGGAGATGAAATGAATGTTGTTTAAAATGATTGTTATACATTGCTTTGATCCACGGCAAAATTATTGAAAGTCGAGGTAGTCTATGTCCTGCTTGCTCAACACAGTCCTCACAGCGAGCTGAAGGTATTGGCCTGCGTTGCGACACCGGGACCACACAGTTTTGGAATGGGAGAGGCATACTCCCTCCAAAGATAGACTGCAGCTCCCACTTCGTACTGGCTCACCAGTTCCAGGGCTTAGCTCTTGCCCAAGCTATGAATATCTACACTGCCTTGAATTGTAACGGTTTTTTCTTATCGACATGCTATGCAATGCTTGATTATGGTGACTGAGGTATAATTAACCTGTTTTATTATGCCAAAAGCATTTCATGTGACACTCATCACTGATCGTGGCATTTTAGTTATTCATAGCTATGGCCGGGCATTTCCCCTTTTTTACTACCAGAGAAGAGCAAGGTAAATTTGCTAAATCATGGAGAGTCAGAAAACGTAATTTTATGTAATGACGCAAGAATGACAAGCAAGTTAACATTTTGCCTGGGAGGTAAAGACACTTGGACCAGAGCCATCCAGGGTACACACCCCCACCGTCCTGGGGCAGGAATTGCTGCTTATTTCTCAACAACTTTGAGGCCTAATTTTATATACTTCATCTTCTATACCCGCTTATTCCTCACTAGGGTCACGGGGCGAGCTGGAGCCTACCCCAGCTGGATACGGGCAAAGGCAAGAATGCACCCAATTGATCGCAGGTTGCCAATCCATTGCAGGGCGCACACACCATTCACAGACCATTCACTCTCACACTCATACCTATGGGCAATCTAGTGTCTCCAGTTAACCTGATATGCATGTCTTTGAGCTGTGGGAGGAAACCGGAGTACCTGGAGAAAATTCATGCGAACACAGGGAGAACATGCAAGCTCCACACAGAAAGGCCGGATTTGAACCCACAACTTTCTTCCTGTGAGGCAGCAATGCTAACCACTGTGCCACCGTGCCGCCCTTCTTTCTTTCTCTGTTTTTTTTTTGTATATACGTATATATATATATATATATATACAAAAATTGACAAAATTCAAAACTTCATCATGCAGAAAAGGCATGTTTTGTGTTTGAGAGGTTACTGGTGACCATTGATGTCGAACTGCACCTATATTGATAAAATCATGCTAAATTCAACGAGAAAATCATTACTTTATATTGTATTTCATGCGTCAAAAGTTGATTTGTGTTACATATATGGTTATTTTATGATTTGACAGTGCGCCATTTTGAGGGATGTTAGACTTTGGGGAGCCATCTGGATAGCTGTCTTATTTGGGTCCGAGAGAGTAAGTAATTTAGAATTCAATGCTCTGATGACTTGCAATTGTGGTCAAGGAATTTATGACCCCGGAAATGTATAGTTTTAAGCCCCAGCAATTTTTCAATTCTCAATATTATTATTTTTTTTTTACAATTTCAATGCTGAATTTTCATGAAAGTTTTCGTGTTTGCAGCCCTTTTTCTCTACCAAAAGTAAAGAAAAGTCATGAAACTGAAATACGACGGAATTCTAAATGCTTTAATTGTCTGACTCAGTTGAGCCATTTCGTTCTTGTCCGTGAAGATGCAATCTTGAATTATAAAGCCTTAAATAGCCTAAAAAACACATAAATTGCCAGATTTGGCTTCCGCGCAAAGTGGTAAAGGGAGTTTTCTGGCCCAATCCACCAAATTCAAAATTCTTTTCAGCATTGATAAACCACCCCATGGGGTTCATGAATCCACCAGAGAAACCTGGGATAGGAGTTTTCTTTATGACAAAAAATGATATTTTTAGTTTTTGGGAGGGGCCATCCATTCTGGGGCCCCACAAAGTGTCACTAATGAGTATATCACCTTGTCGTGGTCTTCAGGCTCTTTCAGTTTGAAGGTCTAAGAATAGGCAATAATTTTAAGTGTAAACATCATAAGGGTCATAGTTAATAACTATGTTACTGAAAAAACTTAAACTAGAAGAATTAAGTGAGAGTCATACTCTCACAATCCATTTTGTATCAACACATCCCATTTTAAGGGTTTACAACGGTCGGTTGATGCAAGTGTTTGGATGAAGATCTTACCAGTGTCGACACATCCTGTTTTTTTTTTATTGAACATTGGCCATACCCTAGGGCAAATTTCAGCAAATTCCTTTACTGTGTCAGGGCCGGGAGCTTTGTCAAATGTACCATCATTTACACGTGGCCGTTGGAAATATCCATTTCAGAACATATTTTTTGAAGCAATATCTTCCTATCTCGGCAGTATGACTTCGATTTCAACAAATTCTTTTTTGATTCATTTAGAAAATATATCAGCAACAATGCGCATTGATAAACACATGATTATAATCAGTGCTTGAAGTGGACCGGAACGCAGCGGAACGCAGTTCCGGTACTTCTGTATTTTTATCATATGCGTTCCTGCACTTTGAAGTTGGCCAGAACGCACCGGAACACAGTTCCGGCACTTCTTTATTTTACATTACATTACACAGTATATATTTTCATCAAAGACATTTTGATGAAACATTTGACCCACATCCCACATTTGACAACAAATTGGTTGCCTAGCTACCACTTCTGAGTTATTGCCATAGGTACTGAGGGCGCGCTCATTCAAGTCTGCACTGCTGTGGTTGGCAGGTGGGACGTTACGGTCCAAACCACAGCTGTAAATGGTAAATGTTTGCTGCCAATATTAACTGCTGGATTGTAAAACACCTGCTACGGTTATGAAGACAAGGAACACATCGTTGAAAAGACGCGACCGCGAGGATTCATCTGCAGTAAGTCGATCATAATTTTATATCCACTCAGGGAATTCCTATGTGTTCCTATGTGTATGTGCACTCTATGGGACAGCTTTGAATCTCTTGTCACTCTGTGAAATGACAATAAAGGCGTTCTATTCTATTCTATTCTATTCTATTAAGTGCGACCAAGACGGGTCCAGTGTTGTTGTTTGTGCTAACATTAGCTAACTAGCCACCAGCATGAAAAATAATTCAATGACTTGCCAACTGGTTCGCAAAATCTGCTCAACGAGCTCTCAATAAAGGATTTTAAACTAACATCACAATCTAACCAGCCAACACGCTGGAACAGTGTTTCGTCCTTTAAACTCTAAAGCACAAAACACTTCTCAGTCGTCGTTGGCTGGTGGTACGATTATTATTATGCAGTTCTGTGTTGCTATTAAGAGTTTGAGCAGGCTTTGCAAACTATCCTATGTTGTTTGACTGGTGACTTCTAGCCAGACAATCCAAACAATGACATGAATAAAGTGCTCTGATATATATATATATATCGCATGCTTGCATTCTATGCTCATTAAAGCCGCTTGCACACTGGACGCGAAACAAATTTTTCGCCCGACTGATTACAGACAAAGTCAATGCAAAGACGCGACAGGGTTTTAATATAGCTCCGTGTCCGAAAGTCAGAAAAGTTCTAATTTTTCCGAGTATTCCAGGAATTATTAGATGTGTAAACTTGGCCATGTTTGTGTTCGACCTTCACAAAATGCAAATTGATTGCTATCGACTTTTCTTGGTCTTTTTAGCCTATTCGTCTGTTTTCGTTGAAGATAGATGGCAGTCTTTATTCGGTCTTCCTTTTGAATATTAGTCAGATGGACCGAACAGATTCACGCTTTATTTCCACAGCAGAGATTAAATAGCGCTTGCAATCAGAGAGCAAATCAATTCCATGACCATTGACAGTGTGAAGAAATTATCGCATGCACGATCAAGACTGTCCGACGCGAAATGCAAAATACTCCATGTCCGGCACCCAGCAAAAAGTAGAAGTATTGATATGAGAACAGATTTATAACGAAATAAAGAATAAAAACCAACGAACGGGATATCCAACAAAGATGACCCGCCAATAAATAAATCGCAGTGTTCATTGGATGTTCTGTTGTTAAAATGTTTCTTTTAATTCTTTATTTCGTTATCAATCTGTTCTAATTGTCTTCCTTTTTTTGGCTGTCAGACACGGAGGCATTGTATATTGTCTCGCGCCAGTGTTCACTCACTTTACTGAGCAGAGCTTAAACAGAAACATTGATTGAAATTCTCGGTACTCATCTTGAAGAACTGAGCCCTCTTATCAAAACATTCACGTTTAATATCTTAAAGAGTCAGCAGATTTGAAGAAATTAAAAACAATAATGGACTGTCAGACACGGAGATTGCAAAAAACTTAAACATCTTGACAATACGGTTGTGGTTCTTACTCCAGCTGCCCACATACTAAAGGTTCATTTAAAAATAGGCCTAATATCAGAATTATTGTGAAAACACATCTGTTCAAACAAGTACTGTAGCACAAAATGAAAAGAGTAGAGCATTGTCCTTATGAGCCATGTTTGCTAAATGTATTAATGTAAAAAAAACGTTTTAAGTTTCCAATTTAAAAAATAACGTGTTTTCAACTTTTCAACTAACCCTAAACCTTTTTAATGACCGGGATGGTTCTCAGAAAATCAGGGTTCCTGCACTTCTTTTTTCCCACTTCAAGCACTGATTATAATCATTGGTGACACTTTGTGGGGCCCCAGAATGGATGGCCCCTCCCAAAAAAAACCCTTAGTGGCACTCCACCTTTGTGAAATTTTATCAATAAAAGGTTTGAAAAGATTTGTGTCAGTTCATCCTTCAGAAAAAAGATGGATTCCACATTATCCAGTGATGAAGATCTTGATCTCATCCACCTCAGTCCCCAAAAGAAGAGGAGATTTTGGGTCCATCCAGAGTTGCAAGGTAGTTAAAGAGATGGAGAGTTTCACTGCCTCATACAAACCCTGAGTCTCTCCCATGGCTGCTTCTAGACATACATTTTAGGATTTTAGTTTGAAGTCCTGCTGGGGATGCTAGCACCGCATCTGAGGAGGCAGACGACCAACTACAGTGATCCTATTGATACAGAGCAGTGCCTGTCAGTCTGACTGAGGTAATTTGTCTCACCAAAACTACTATTATTGTGTATGTTTTGAATACAACCATTAGAATATTCAATAATAGAGCGTTATACTACACAACATATTTCAACAGATTTCAAAGTATTTTATGACACCGATAATCCAGCTAGTTACCATTGTCACACTAATACAGACCTACAAACACTATTGAAACACATTTCTCAGGTTAGATATGGAAACGATCCATCGAAGTAATTATATAATAATTGCTTGCATGGAAAAACATTACAAATCGAGTTAGTACGGTCGCTGTTAGGTTTCATTATTTTTTTGATGCATTGTTTAATTTTCATGTGGCAAGGTGGTCATTTCCTCTAAGCAATCAACACAAAATTGGATTGCAGAAATGACTCTTGGATAACTTTGCTGACTGAAGAAATCGGATGTTAATAGGAAAAAAACATTTTGAGATTAACCAAATCCAAATCTCTCCCGTCCACAAGGGCAACATGTCACTGTACACTATCACTTTGCTGCCTGCATGTTCCCATAACCATGTCTCTACTTCCATTCAATTTGTAAATATATTCTGCCTACAACAAGGCTAAATTATATTTTTAGTTTTGGTTATGTGAACACCCTTCTTGGCTTGAATGTTCTCAAGTAATGCTGAAGTACAACTGCAAGGTAACTATTTTACTCATGCAACTTGTGCTGCATCTTCTTAAAGGCTGCAACTTCTTCAGCCAAATAAACTGTTAATGAACCTTTTTGAATTAGTTGGAAAAGTCATGATCACAATGCTGAAACATTAGTGATTCATTGTTCTCACAGGACAGCCAGGCTACAAACATACATATTATCTTCGAGAATGTGATGCATTTCTATACATTAATCTATCCAACAGTTAATAGCTACAACAATTAATTGATTAAAAAATTAATCACCAACTATTTTTATCATCAATTCATCAGTTTGAGAATTTTTTTAATAAAAACTATCCAAATTCTGTGCTGTCAGTTTCTTAAAGGGGAACTCCGGTCAATTTCAACACGTATCTTTGTTGTTTGTGGTGAAGGAGTACTGTCAATAGCGAGACAAACGAAGAAATTTGGTTTTGCCTACACCGAGTTATGCTCCTGCTAAAGTTCGTACCTAAGCGGCTCCAATGGGGCAGGCTTTTAACGTGCTTTTAGCGTCTTAACACGATCGTGATGTCATTTCAAGTCCATAGCCATGTCCACCTAACCTTTCCAAGTGACCACAATGAATTTCACTACAGTAGCTAAACTAGAAATGTATTAAAATTGTGCTAATTTACTCAGTGCACGTACCTCTGTTTACTTCCTGTTTTCCGATGAAGTCCAGACTAGTCGATTGTAGAACTCGAAAAATCCAATATTCCAAAATGTAATTTTTCCACCAAAAAACATGCTTACGAACCGCTGTGGTTATGTCCATTGCGATGACTGTGTAGCAACATAGCTACACTGCAGCCTAACATCACAACTACATTTTAATACTCGCGCGCAGTCTCATTGGGAATTAGCACTACAGGTGAGTGTCGGCAACATCCGCGGAGATCTCAAACGAAGACGGAGCGTTGGAACGACAATGACATTTGTTCAGAATCTTGAAAATATTTGCTCTGATGGACAGTTCATCCGAATCCGATGTGGAACACGAGGAGTTTTTTGAGTTTGATGGCCGGGGTTACCTCTTCGAACCTGAAAATACGGACGAACAGTTATTGGCACAAGATGTCGAAAGAGCGGCAGAAGCAGAGGAGCAGGCTGAGGCTGCTTCACGGCCACGAATTGCGGAGACGTGGTGGTGCTCCTGTGGGTACTGCATTGCAATGACCACAGAGGAAGAAAGTCAGCTGTCAGATCTCCGCGGATGTTGCCGACACTCACCTGTAGTGCTAATTCCCAATGAGACTGCGCGCGAGTATTAAAATGTAGTTGTGATGTTAGGCTGCAGTGTAGCTATGTTGCTACACAGTCATCGCAATGGACATAACCACAGCGGTTCGTAATCATGTTTTTGGTGGAAAAATTACATTTTGGAATATTGGATTTTTCGAGTTCGACAATCGACCAGAGTGGACTTCATCGGAAAACAGGAAGTAAACAGAGGTACGTGCACTGAGTAAATTAGCACAATTTTAATACATTTCTAGTTCAGCTACTGTAGTCAAATTCATTGTGGTCACTTGGAAAGGTTAGGTGAACAAGGCTATGGACTTGAAATGACTTCACGATCAGGGCCGGCGCTAGACGGCTAAATTTGGTGTAAAATATCCTACCCTTTATTGACTACAATTAGTCCTGGCTAATTCTAGATGGTTTTCCTTATAAACACGTTTTCCAATTCAAGATTAACTAAGTGGCAATTGAAGACACGGCTTCTCTCCCCCATGCGATCTAACAGCGACATAATAATGGGCTACAGTCAGTACAGAAAAGTAATTTAATTATAAATAAGTCTATGCACTGGCACAGAGCAACGGTAATTTTTTCCCAGCGAGAGCAGCATTTCAGAACTCCCTTGCGAAAGAAGGTAATTTCGGCGACAAGTGCGCACACCTGTTTTTGCTGCACGGTCACGCAACTTGCTGTCAAAAATAGACAGCTGTTCGATTGGAAAATGTAAACTGACGAAACCACGGACTTGTCACCAGAAATACCTGAAGATTTCTGAAATGCCGCTCTCGCAGGAAAAAAAGTTATGTCGCTGAGTGCCAGTGCATAGACCAAATTATAATTATTTTTCTGAACTGAATGTAGCCCATTTGTCGCTGTTAGATCGCATTGGGGGAGAGAAGCCGTGTCTTCAATTGTCACTTGATTATTCTTAAATTGGAAAGCGTGTTAATAAAGGAGAACTATTAACAACAAGCCAGGACTAATTATTGCCAATAAAGGGATGGATTTTTGCCAAGGCAATCATATAGGCAAGGGCCGGCCCTGTTCACGATCGTGTTAAGACGCTAAAAGCACGTTAAAAGCCTGCCCCATTGGAGCCGCTTAGGTGCGAACTTTAGCAGGAGCATAACTCGGTGTAGGCAAAACCAAAATTCCTCGTTTGTCTCGCTATTGACAGTACTCCTTCACCACAAACAACAAAGATACGTGTTGAAATTGACTGGAGTTCCCCTTTAATCGTGAATACTTTGTGTTATTTTCACACCTGTGTGACTGAATGTAATTGAGTTGTTGTCAAAACAAGAGATATGAGGATGTCATCTTCTGCTTTGGAAAATTGTGAAATTTATATTAGAATCAGCCCTAATATAAAGTGGTTAAAGTGAAACTCAAGCTATACTATCTAAAGCAGTAAACACATTAATTCAGCAGTAATGTTAATCTGAAAACATCAGATATAATAGGAAAACACTGTCAAGGACCATTTATCAGCAGAATGGCGACTTGCATTTCTGAAATTGTAGGTCCAAAATGATGATACTTACACTACCAGTCAAAAGTTTTAGGACACGCCAATTTTTCCAGTTTTTTTATCAAAAATTATGCAGTTTAAGGTCTCATTGTACTCTGGAATGAAAGCATAGACATAATGGAACAAATTAATAATCAAATTTAAAAAAGAAATCATGGAATCAATTTATAAACCAAAATGTATTTTAAACTTCTGACTCAAAGTAGCCACTTTTGGCAGATATAACAGCTGAACACATTTGTGGCATTCTTTCTACAGTGCAAATCAAATATTCTTAAGAAAGTTCTTCCCAACTCTGTTCCTGTAAATGCGTGGCACTTGTAGGTTCCTTTGCTTTCACTCTTCCGGCCAGTTCATCCCAAACCATCTCGATGGGGTTTAAGTCTTGAGACTGTGCTTACCATCTTGTTCTGTTTTCCTCAGGTAGTTCTGGCAGAGCTTGGACTTATGTTTTGAGTTATGATCTTGCCATAGGATGAACCCCTGACCAACTAGACACATACCAGAGGGTACTGCATGGCGCTGCTGAATGCTGTGGTAGCCATTTTGGTTCAGGGTGCCTTTCACTCTATAAGTCACTGACCCTGGATCCAGCAAAACAGCCCCAGACCATCACTCTTCCTCCTCCATGTTTCACAGTTGATGTCACACACTGAGAAATTATCCTTTCACCTAGCCGACGACGTACAAAAAACCTGGGTGACCTTACCTTTTGTTTTAAACTTCTGACAGTTCACTACTTACCTTTGTACCATTTCAGGCTATTCATTGGACTGGAACTGCATAATTTTCAATAAAAAACTGGGAAAATTGCAGTGTCCTAAAACTTTTGACTGGTAGTGTACATACTTTAGCAAGGTTATGAGTTCAGGGCTTTTACTTGTAGAGGAGTATATTCAAAGTGTACTTAAGTACTAAATCAAAGGACCTAAATACCTCATTTTTACTGCTGCCTGTGTAGACTTTACCATATGGATAGTGCTGCGAGACTGCTAAAATAATAGTCCAGTAGGTGGCAGTAGTAGACAGGCTATTGACCATAAGCTATCGTTGACCAAGAAGGAGCATTATTGATAATGGCCGAGTTTCCCTGATTCATTGAAGAAGATCTTAGTGCTAATAGCTTCTTTAGATTCTTCCTAAGGCTCCAGTGAGAAGCAAACGCATTTCCCAGATTCCTTCTTTGCCCAAGACGATCTTTTGTTAAGAAGGATTTGAAAGAGGAGTCTGGAGCACTCTTAACACCTTTTTTTGCGACGAAACACAGCAGATACAGCCGCGTCTGGCAAATTAATGTGATACTAAGCAAGGAGATATTAAGGCAGTGCATACGTTCGTCCTTATTTTATTATTTATTATAATATCCAATTATTTATACTATAATTGGTTTTTATGTCTTTCATGTACCCCTATTACCCATTAAGCATTTAAAATGAGGGAAAACTTATATCTCTCCTCTATGGTTCCATATGTTGAAATATTTTACCATATTTCCCATATATTTTCCCTAATATTTCCTGGAGAACAATGATGACCCAGCGTCACCACCACCACCACCACCCCACCATGAACCCTGAGCAGCACTCCACCAAGCCGGTCTCCATGTCAGACAGGAGCTCATTAACCTGTTCTGATTTCGGACCTCCCCACCCTTTCACCTTGCAGTCACCAACCAGTCGACTAAACACTTGTACAACCCCCCCCCCCCCCCCCCACCACCACCAAATAGCCTAAAAAAAATAAAAAACACCAAATAAAATAAGCCCACAGCCACCTTGCAGTGCAGCAAGCATCATATCAGCTGTTACTCATAGGGATAGCAGCAAAGCCTATAACCTTTGCTGCTATCCCAAAGAGTAACAAAGTAAACTGCAAAATTATATGCAGAATTATATCAGAAAAAATAAGAATGAAAACATAAAATGAAATAATGGCATTACATGACATACAGTATCATGTAATGTTTTATGATTTCATTGAAGCAATGTTATGCTTTCATTTTATGCTTTCATTCTTATTTTTCAGATTTCTTATATCTGTGTTTGTGGAATCATTTTTTGATTCATTTAATTATTATTAATTGTTTATCCTTGCTTGCTCCTACTTTACTTTCTTTCATATCCTTTTAGGCCTAGTGTGTGTGTGTGCTTGCATATTTCTGATTTAACAGGGGCCTGCATAACTGTACCAGTGCGTCATGACATATAGCCTATCTAAAGTCATGCAAAGCTGAATGTCTGTACCAAGGACAAGATGTTTTTCTCTTTCTCTAAGTTTGCGTTTATAGAAAGCTCCAGAATGCATAACAAGATAAACTGGAGCCGGGGCTGATAGAGAAGACAGGTGCTCTCCTCCCCAACGAGATGTATGTGTGCAGCCTTACGACAGCGTGACGTAGGTGGCATAAGACAGCGAGGGGTCTCCAGATTACATCATGATGTGTAAATCAGCGCGGGGGGAGGAGAACGTCATGGAGTACCCCTACAAAAACCAGAGAGAGACTAACTGTATCATCCTCCATCTTGACTTGACTTGTATGGGGATCCTTTGCTGCAGAAAAGTAAACGGACTTTGGCTTGAATATTAACTCCTCTGCCTCTGACTGATTTTTTCCCTGAGTAGTCTGGGTTTCTTATGTGATGGTGATACGAGGAATATAATGTTAAAATTCCTTTAACAGTGTTACTGGTCTTTATTTGCATCCGTTTGGTTTCTGCTGCGTGAGCAATGGCATTACGCGCGTTAATTTTTAACATTATATCAAAATTTAATTTGTGTGCACATAAGTATGTGGAACAATCGGTTACTCCTACATCGATTGATCAACTGAGCTCCAGTTAAGAAGGGCGCAATGACACTTGTTAAGAAGGGCAATGAGAACGCATCTGGGAACCACTCCTATCTTAAGGATCCCTCTTAGCTGAACTTTTCTTTGGAGCCTTCTTAACTCCTTAAGAACTCTCTTAACTGGGAAACCCGGCCAATAAGAGTTTGTCTACTCCTGCCACCCATTGGAATATAATTTTAAAAGCCAGGAAGCTAGGTTATTTTAGCAGTTTAGCCTCGATATACCCGGATTATGTTAAATTAGTACGACAAGAATATAAACAAGGTATAAACAAAATGTTAAAAAGAGAACACCAGCGCTTTGACTACACAAGGACGTGATAACAATATTGCCATACCCTCAGCTGATACTGTAGCTATAACCCTTCTACAAAAATGCAGAATTAATTTTTTAATCGTTTTACCTATCTAAAAATCTTGAGAAATATAGTACTGTGCAAAAGTCTTAGGCACCCTGCACTTTTAAAAATTTAAATCTGTATGTAGATTTTACTTTTTGATTCCATAAGGGAGTCCATCTTAGATTCCAAAGATATATGTAGTAAATTTAGATAAACAAGTACAACCACATTACTGAAATAGTTGGGACGAAGTGTAAATTCTGAATAAAATCAAAATGCAATGACTTTCAGATCACCTGAGTCAATATATAATTTGCAGAAGAAGAAACATAACATTTTCAAATGTTGAAACTGAAACATTTTACATTTTTTCCACAATATGAGCTTATTTCAAAATTTCTGGCTGCAGCAGGTCTCAAAAAAGTTGGGACACAGGCAAAAAAAAAAAGGGCTGAAAAATCTGTTAATATATAAGAGAATCAGCTGAAAGAATAAAGAGCAAGTAATTCAGTTAACTGGCATCAGGTGTGTAACGTGCTTGGCTATAAAAGGGATTTCTTAGAGAGGCTGAGTCTCTCTGAAGTAAAGATGGCCAGAAGCTCTCTAACTTGTGAAGGCTTGCGTAAAAAAATAGTGGACTACTTTAAAAACAATGTTCGTCAACGTCAAATTGCAAAGGCTTTGAAGGTCTCATCATGGCCAGTGCATATCATCATCAGAAGATTCAAAGAAACTGGAGAAATCTGTGTGTAAGGGTCAAGGCCGAAGACCTTTACTGGATGCCTGTGATCTTCGGGCCCTCAGACACCACTGCTTCACTCACCGGCATGATTCTTTCATTGACGTTACTAAATTGGCCCAGGAATACTTCAAGAAACCACTGTCTGTTAACACAGTCCACCGTGCTATCCACAGATGCCATCTAAAACTCTATCATGCAAAAAGGAAGTCATTGTTGAGCATGATCCAGAAGCGCCGTCGTGTTCTGTGGGCCAAGTCTCATTTATAATGGACTGTAGCAAAGTGTCCTGTGGTCAGATGTGTCCAAATTTGACATTCTTGTCAGAAATCATGGGCGTCGTGTCATCCGGGCTAAAGAGGAGAGAGACCACCCCTCCTGTTATCAACGTTCAGTTTAAATGCCAGTATCTCTGATGATATGGGGATGCATTAGTGCATATGGTGTTGGACACTTGCATATTTTAAAAAGCACCATGTATGCTAGAAGGTATGAAAAGGTTTTAGAGCAACATATGCTCCCCTCCAGATGACATCTATTCCAGGGAAGGCCTTGTGTATTTCAGTAGGAAAATGCAAAACCACATACTGCAGCTATTACAACACCATGGCTTCGTAGCAGAAGAGTCCGTGTGCTGAACTGGCATATATATATATATATATATATATATATATATATATTTTTTTTGGTATCGTTTGTACCCACTGTGTCTTTAAATATATCTACATGTCTGTTTATATATATATATATATATATATATATTTACACTCATACATACATACATACATACATGCATATACACACAATACTGGAGAGATTTTCGGGACATTATTGTTCATTGCTTTATTTTCAGCAGGTAATGATTGATTCATATAATTCATGATTATTTTGTTTAGCGCATTTTAGAGATATAGTGAGGATAAAACTACCATTTGAACCTAAGTAGTTTTTTTTTTAATGAAGTAAATAAAAAATTTTTTTGGCTTAAAGATGACACCAAAATGTGACATAAAAAAATCAGTTTTTAACTGAATGGATGTGGGAAATTAAAATCAGACTGTATCATGTAGATTTGCCCATGTGCTGTTCACTCACAGTCCAGTGAATAAATTGCACTTCGTTACTAAACTTTTCTTGTCAGAACATAAACGATTTCTGACTGAAATTATTGGGTAACGGTCGTTGCCCGAAGTGTCCACTGTGCTCGTGACCCTTACCACAGCTGGCAGGTCTTCTGTGAGTGGCGCTGCTCAAATGTATTGATACTCCGCAAAAAACTGACTTTCCTTACGCCAATGAATCAACAACCCCCCCACCACCAATTTCCGTCGTTTCTGAAACTAATTAACACAAACAGGAAAAAATCATTTGTTTCCACTAAATCACAACCGTTACTGGAGATATATTTTGTTTAGCATCTATGATTATACGCACTTATCAATTTATTTCTTTTTTTCACATTTCCTGGAATGACTCTGTAAAGACATTTGATTGGCACAAAAGTTTTCCTGTGGGTTGCTGCGAGTCAGCCATTTCTGCTACTATATGTAATAGTGTCCACAATTTTGTATGCTGCCACGACAGTTAGTGAAAAGGGAACTATGTTAAAAAAAAATTGATTGAAAATCCATTCTTATTCTTGACCATCGTTCAGCAACTGGCCGTCCATCTGCAAGGTAAGACATTTCTGACTGCTATTTTTATTTTTTCCGAATAATTTTTGTGATTGGATTATAATCATAAAATACGAAATCAATGTCATATCATGCAAGGGGTTCACTCATACCAGTGATGTACCGTCAGAGGTCAGATAAGAGAGGCAGAATCTTCACCGTTAAACAAAGATTACTCCCTATTACTTTGCTTGATTAGAAATCAGAGGATTTATTTACAAAAGTAGTTTTATCCATGAAATAAACCTGTCGCCAGCTTCAAATTTATTAAGGACTGCAAATAAGTAGGGCCATTCGACCTGATTGGATGCCTTTTCGGCATCTAAAGACATTACCAAAAGGTCCTCCTTGGAATGCCGTGAGGAATACAAAACATTAAATAAATGTCGCAAGTTAAAGTATGACTGTCTTTAGGGAATAAATCCGATCTGGTCTGGGTGAACCAGCTTTCTACTGTCTATTGTCTATTCTACTGTCAATTGCAGTCATCACTCACAAAATATGCGTAGTTCCCTCCCATGGCTTAACGCATAGATTCCTCCATTGACAAATTCAGCGCTCCCTTTTATACACCGAAGCACTGGTGTCGATAGCCAGCCACTCAATTATATACACAGATTCATCTGCGTAACTCTACAGTTATAGTTCACGCCCTCATGAAGCTTCCCCGGTAACGATGTATTGATAGACTCATTTCTTATCCAATTCCCGAGTGTTTAAACTTTCCTCAATAACTGAAATACATGATCGGACAATAAGAATAGGATACAAAGCTAAGCGTAAAAGTAAGGTCGGTTGTGTTCTTCGAATGTTGGCCACGGTTGCGCAGCTGAAAATGATGCGATATCAAAGAAACAAAGACACTCGAAACCGGCCTGAAGTTTTCAGTTTCATTCACGAGATACATGTTGTAAGGACAATGGGAATCATTCTGAATGAAACAGTGCTGGAGGGTTCATTCTACCCGATACATCTGTCTCTGGAGGAGGGCATCAATGAAGAAAACAGGCTACACTTCTACTCTGTTTGCATTTTGCTCAATATGGCTTTTTGTTTTATACCGCGTTTAAAGACATCGAATGGCGAGGTTTTCGTTTCTCCAAATGCATGTAGCCCACGCACGTCGGTAGATCCCTCGGTACGTTTATTACACCATTCTGTTGAATATGGAGGTATA
Source organism: Gymnothorax reevesii (assembly GCA_029721435.1). Taxonomy (NCBI): domain Eukaryota; kingdom Metazoa; phylum Chordata; class Actinopteri; order Anguilliformes; family Muraenidae; genus Gymnothorax; species Gymnothorax reevesii. The sequence goes on from CM056574.1 coordinate 54,602,556, forward strand.
TGCTGTTTGATTTTTCCTGAAAGTGACGTTTCTGTTCTGTTAAAATAAGGTGTATTTCAGAATTCAGATATTACTGAGTTAGTGAGTTTTTACCCTTATAAGGTGTAAGGTTATGAGCTTGGATGTGAGAGCGGTTAGCTTTTCATTGCAGCGTGAATGTTATAGCTGTTTAATCAGCACTTTATTTAATGCTTGGGGGACTTCGAAGAAAAAAGGACAATATTGTTAACTTTATTATGGAGAAAAGGCATGTTTTCTGTTTGGAGAGGTTACTGGTGACCAATGATGTTCAACTGCACTGATATTGATAAAATCATGCTAAATTCAACGAGAAAATCATTACTTTATATTGTATTTCATGCGTCAAAAGTTGATTTGTGTTACATATATGATTACTTTATAATTTGACAGTGCGCCATTTTGAGGGATGTTAGACTTTGGGGAGCCATCTGGATAGCTGTCTTATTTGGGTCCGAGAGAGTAAGTAATTTAGAATTCAATGCTCTGATGACTTGCAATTGTGGTCAAGGAATTTATGACCCCGGAAATGTATACTTTTAAGCCCCAGCAATTTTTCAATTCTCAATATATATATTTTTTTTTTACAATTTCAATGTTGAATTTTCATGAAAATTTTCGTGTTTGCAGCCCAGTTTGAGTTCTTGGCTGTTCAGATCATTGTAGCAAATGCCCCTCTAGTGGTTGGTCGCTGCTATACGCCACCATCGGCCGGAAAATCATTAGTTCATGCTGAATTTCATGCCCCAAAAGTTAATTTGTGTTAAGTATATGATTAATGTATGATTTGACAGTGAACCATTTTGATGGATCTCAGACTTTGGGGAGGCACCTGGATAGCTATCTAATTTAGCTCATAGCAAGTGGGTAATCTAGAATGTAATGTTCAAGATGAATTGTACTTGTGGTCAAGAAGTTTATGATCCCAGAAATGTATAGATTTAAGCCCCAGCAGTTTTTCATTTGTCAGTATTATTTTTTTGCTATTTCAATGATGAATTCTCATGAAGATTTTTTATGTTTTCAGCCCTTTTTCTCCACCAAAATCATAAAAATAAACTGAAATACGGTGGGAGTCTAAATGCTTCAAGTGTCTAGACTCAATTGAGCCAAAGTTTTTCTGTCTGTGAAGCTGCAATTTTGAATTATAAAGCCTTAAATCAGGCAACACCTAAAAAGCTAGATTTGGCTTCTGCGCAAAGGGGTTCAACAGATTTAATTCAACAAACTGACAACTAACCTACAATTTTTATTACTTACCAAGATTGACATATGCTAAAAATATATATATATTTACAGTCCCTTGAGATGGGGTTGCTTGGTGAGGTCCTGGGACAGGGAAATGCTCCAACACAGGCAAAAATCCACAAAAAAAACTTCACAGGTCTTGAAAAGAGTGACAGGTCTGGTCAATTGTATCCTTCTCCTTGCAATCTCTCCTACTACTTTACTCTCTCAATTTTTCTCTTTATATACTCTTTAATCTCCTCCCACCTTTAAGACTTTTTTCAATTCTCTGGGACTTCCCCTCTCAGACATGCCCAGGACATGCCCAAACCTAGCTCCTGACTGGGCTTAACAAAAAAAAAGGTCACATTACAGCTGAAACCACCAATCATTGGTCAAGCAATACACATTGACGGTTACAATGTATTTCGAACTGACTGCAAGGGTAGATCTGTAGGAGTTGCGATTTATATTTCTAACAAATTTCATGGGTCTGTTCTCAAATCTGTTTTGGTACCAAAACAGTTTGAGTTCTTGGCTGTTCAAATCATTGTAGCAAATGCCCCTCTAATGGTTGTTCGCTGCTATAGGCCACCATCGGCCATTAATGATTGTATCTCTAACTTAACTGATCTCTTGTATAATTTAATTACATCCGAATTGATCTTGCTTGGTGACTTAAACTGGGATTGGTTGAGTGACAAATCTGCAAACTTTAAGCAGGTTTGTGATTCTTTGAACTTAACTCAGCTCATAAACAACCCTACTTGTATTAACGCTACTAAACCTGGCAGTGAAAGTCTTATTGATTTAATTCTTACTAATGCAGCCCATTAGTATGTGGCTATTGGTGTCCTCGCTAATGATATTAGCGATTATTGCTATGATCATTATACTTCGACGTAGCTTTAAACATTTTTGTGAACAAGTTTTCCTGCATGACTTGGCTTCTGTCAAGTGGCATTTGATATCTTTAATTCCTTCTGTTGATGATGCTGTTCATTTTTTTCAGTATCACATTCTAAAAATCATTAATAAACCTGGCTGATTCCATTCATGCTCGTTATAAGCAATGGTCTTGAGCCAGAAAGTCAGGTACAACTAAAGACTGGACCCTTTTTTGTTCCTTATCAGAAAATCTAAAGCCAAGTACTATCTCAGCTTAATCTCCAACACTGGCAATGACCATTCTAAATTTTGGAAAATAGTCAAAGCCTTAGAAATAAGAAAGTTGCTGGTCCTCCTCAAAGGCAGAAGGTTAGTGATTCTTGTATTTTGGATAATAAGGAGATGTGTAATGCTTTTAATACTCATTTTAAAAAGGCTGGGCATTTATTTGATGAACAGGGTCTTAGTCATGATCCGAGGCATAATATTAAGCTTCCAGGGCAATCAGGCACTTTATCTACTCTTAATTTTTCTCCCATTTTGGCCTCTGAAGTTTTTCATGCACTATCAATTTTAGATGCTAAAAAGGCCGCCGGGCCTGATGGTATTGATCCATACTTTTTAAAAATTGCAGCACCAATTGTGGCTCAGCCAGTTACAGATATTCTTAATCTTTCCATTTCCACTGAAACTTTACCTGTAGTTTGGAAACAAGCCTTTGTCTCTCCTCTTTTGAAAGGTGGTGATCCTTCTGATTCAAACAATTATAGACCAATTTCAAATCTTTATGTTTTAGCAAAGATCTTGGAGTCTTTAATTTCTGACCAGATTAAGTTAATTTTAGATTTGCATAATGTCTTAAATCCCATGCAATCTGGCTTTAGATCCAAGCACAGTATGGTTACGGCTAGCTTGAAAGTCCTAGATGATATTGAAGCAGCTGTTGACAATAAATTATTTTGTGTTGCCTTATTCGTGCAGTTAACCGAGGCATTTGATACAGTTGATCACCACTTATTAATTAACATTCCTTCAAAGGTTGGTTTTGGCCATAGTACGATTGGCAGGTTTCAGAGTTTTTTTATCCAACCACTGTGAATGTGTTAAGCTTGGTGATACTGTTTCCGACCCTGTGATGATAGATAAGGGTGTTCCGCAAGGCTCCATTTTGGGACCATTGCTTTTTTACTATACATAAATAATATGTGTGACCATTTTAAATTTTCATTGCATCATATGTATGCCGACGACACCATTTTGTACTCTACTGCTCCCTTTCTCGAGGCTGCTGTCTCACATCTTCAGTCGGATTTTATCTCTCTGCAGCATGTGCTCATTGATTCTAAACTTCTGTTGAATGGTAGCAAAACTAAAGCAATGCTGTTTGCACCACATAGGTCTGTGGTTTTTTCCCCTTCTCTTATTACCCAAGATGGAATTCCAATACAAATATCTAGGATTATGGCTGGACAAGAATTTAACTTTTAATTACCATATTGACATGTTGACAAAGAAACTCAACTTTACACTGGGTTTCTTATATAGATTAAAATTATGCTTTTCCTCTTTTTCTCGCAAATGGCTAGTAAATAATATATTTTTGTCTCAACTTGATTAAGGCGATACTGTTTACCGATTTGCGTGTCCCACTTTCCTGGCTAAACTAGATCCGCTCTATCATTCTTCACTGAGATACATTTCTAAGTCGCCCTATCGGACGCATCACTGTACACTTTACACTTGTACAGTCGGCTGGCCTTCTCTAGCTATGTGCAGGCTGCACCACTGGTATGTTTTAATATACAAGGCTATTTTAGGCAAACTACCCCAGTACATTTGCTCTAAATTTGTTCTCATTCAGAACTCGTACACCTTCAGATCCAACGCCTGGTTGCGATTCAAGGTGCCTCCTGTGCGATCTGATGCTGGAAAGAGGAGTTTGTTTTACTTTGGCCCTTGGTCATGGAATGACCTTCAAACTCATATTAAAATTGCTGCTCACATCTCAATACCAAGTCTCAGACAAAGAATTTCTGAAACCTTTCCCATTACCTGCTCTGGTCGTACTGTTTAGATATATTTTTCCACTGTTACTATATTGAGCCATTTTTAGAACTTATGATGTATATTTTATATGTTTAGCTTTGTCCTGTCCTGTCCTGTCAGATGGTAGTCTCTATTCTGTCCCTTGTTCTTGTTTTATAGTGTACTGTTTTGTCAATATTGTCTTGAACTGTGTTGTGTTTGTGTATTACTTGCTTGTGACTTGCTGCATACCGCCAGATCACCATTGAAAAAGAGACTTTGGTCTCAACTTGTTTTATCTGGTTAAAGGATTTGATTCGATAACCGTTCCCCACCCCCACCCCCCCGCGCTTCGTGACAAACCAGCTCGGCATCTGACTGTCACTACTAGAGCGCGGCGCAGACCTGGTGCAGGAGGATGAGAGCCACAATAAAGGGCAAAATAGGAATTGAACAAAAGAAAGAAGATAAACAGAAAAGAGAAGAAAAAAGTTTATACAGCTAAGAATATGTTACAAAAGTCACCTCCTTATCTAATCCCTAAGACTCTTTTAACCTTGTGCAGTCGGTGTCTGGTCCCACACAAGAACGCGGACACACTCTTGATCTTGTTTTATCCATTGGTTTGCCTGTTTATAACCTAGAAGTTTGTGATGTAGCTCTTTCCGATCACATGCCTGTATTATTTGAGGTTTCTTTTACCTGTAACACAGTAAAACCTCGCGCTCCTGCCCGACGATGCCGCATCATAAACCCTTCCACTGCTGTTCAGTTCTCTGCCATTTTCAGTGAGACTCACAACCATGTCACAGTTATGAGCGACGATACGGAGGAGCTTAGCTCTTGGTTTTATTCCACCTGCCAAGCCGTCTTAGACACTGTGGCTCCGTTAAAAACCGGGCAGTCTAGGACTAAATCTGAGCCCCAGCTGAACGACACAACTTGTGCTGTCAGACGCGATTGCCGTAGAGCTGAGCGAAAGTGGAAAAGAGACAAACTGCAGGTGTCTTTTCAAATTTTAAGGGACTCCTGGCGTCATTACCAGACAACTGTGAAAGATGCTAAAAGGAAATATTTTTCTGATATTATTCTTTCCAATTGTCATAAACACCGTGTTCTGTTTAAGACCATTGACTCAGTCCTTAATGCCCCACAAACTGTCTGTATTGATTCTTCCCCTGCTGTGTGTGACAATTTTCTTCACTTCTTCATTGACAAGGTTGTCTCCACTAGGGCTTTAATCTCATCCTCTGCATATGACTCTTCAGTCTCTGTGCCCTGCTCCGCTGTCTTTGATAGGTTTGAGCCTATGACTCTGTCGTTGTTGCAAAAGACTGTTGGTCAGTTAAAGACCTCAGGTTTCCCGGAGGATGTGGTCCCTCCTCGTCTATTTAAAGAGGTTCCCCCCACTATAGGGTCCTCCGTTTTGTCACTCGTCAATAGCAATTTGTCATCAGGTGTGGTCCCGGGAATTTTCAAACATGCAGTAGTGCAGCCTATGATTAAAAAACCAGGACTCGACACTGCTGTTCTTGCAAATTATAGGCCGATCTCTAAATTACCTTTTATTTCAAAAATCCTCGAGAAGATAGTTTACAGACAATTGATGGTATTTCTGGAAGAGCACAAAATTTCTCGAGGTCTTCCATTCTGGTTTTAAAACCTTGCACAGCACTGAATCAGCTCTTTTAAGAGTTTTGAATGATATCTTTTTAGCTACTGACTCTGGTGACTGTGTGATTCTTGTGCTTTTAGATTTGACCGCTGCATTTGACACAGTGGACCACAAACTTTTAATCTCTCGTTTAAAACAGTGGGTGGCTATCAGGGGCACAGCACTCAAGTTGTTCAGGTCATACTTGACTGATCGAACTTTCTGTGTCAGCCTTGGTGACTCTGTATCCTCTTCTGCTCCTCTCACATGTGGGGTCCCACAGGGTTCAGTCTTAGGCCCTCTCCTTTTCTCACTGTACTTGCTTCCACTAGGCTCCATACTTAGGAAACATGGTATATCTTTCCACTGTTATGCAGATGACAGTCAGATTTACGTCCTTCACAAAAAGAAGGATCAGTACTCTGTAGGACCACTACTTAGATGTCTTGACGACATAAAGGCCTGGATGGCTATGAACTTTTTAAACTTTAATGAAAAAAAGACAGAGGTGTTGATTTTTGGTGGCACCAGTGGGCCCCCCATTGTAAATCTGGGCTCCTTGTCCCAGTACATTAAGCCCACCGTCACAAACCTTGGTTTTAAAATGGACATGGATCTCAACCTCGACTGTCAGATCAGCTCAGTGGTTAAGTTCAGCTTCTTCCAGTTGAGGCAGCTGGCAAAAATTAAACCAATTCTCTCGAGGCAGCACTTTGAGACAGTAATCCACGCCTTTGTAACCACTAGGTTGGATTACTGTAATGCACTTTATGTGGGGGTTAGTGGGTCCTCCGTCGCCTGTCTTCAGATGGTGCAAAATGCTGCTGCACGTCTTTTAACTGGCACACGCAAACATGAGCACATTTCCCCCATTTTAGCCTCACTACACTGGCTGCCAATACATTTTAGGATACATTTTAAAATTCTTTTATTTACTTTTAAATCCCTTAATGGTCTTGCCCCGTCTTACCTCTCTGAGCTGCTACAGCCTTACTCACCCCCCCGCTCTCTCAGGTCAGCTGATCAACTGCTCCTGAGTTTACCAAAAACTAAGCGCAAGCTCAGAGGTGACCGTGCCTTTGCTGTAGCAGCTCCTAAGCTATGGAATGATCTGCCTCTCCATATCAGACAGGCCTCCTCTCTGTCTGTTTTTAAATCCCATCTTAAAACCCATCTCTTCTCCCTGGCTTTTTGACACCATATGAGATGTTGAATGTTTCTTATATTTTTTCATGGTTTTCCTTCATTTCATTTTCTTTCATTGTTTTTATTTTATTTTATATATATATTGTCTTATGTCTTTTAATTTATTATTGTATTCCATTCTGTTTTTTTTATTTTTTTCACTTTCCTGTACAGCACTTTGGTCCACTATGGTTGTTTTAAAGTGCTTTACAAATAAAGTTGGTTGGTTGGTTGGTAATGTGGTTTTTACAAGAAACAACTCGTAACTCTACAACTATTAAGGTACATTTAAGTCTTTACTATTCAATCAAAAAAAAAGTTGCTTCAACTAAAAACGTATTTTCAAAAAAAACTTCAATCAAAAAATTTTCAATCAAAGAAAAAATGTTTTTGAATGTAAAAATAACATCAAGACCCGAAAAATTGCATTTGAAGAATGTTTTTTTTTGATTGAAGCAACTTTTTTTTGTTCTGTATGATGGGTAGGACATTTGTGTCTGTATTACTCAATCCCAAAAAATATCACTTCAATCAAAAATGTGTTTTCAATCAAAGGAGAAAAGTGTTCAAATTAATTTATTTTGGGTCTCAATTTTATTTTTGCATTCAAACACCTTTTTTCTTTGATTGAAGTGAAAGAAGTTTTGGGGTCGTTTTTTTCTCCATTCATCCATCCATCCATCTTCAACCGCTTAATCCGGGGCCGGGTCGCGGGGGCAGCAGTCTAAGCAGGGATGCCCAGACTTCCCTCTCCCTGGACACTTCCTCCAGTTCTTCCCGGGGTATCCCGAGGCGTTCCCAGGCCAGCCGAGAGACATAGTCCCTCCAGCGTGTCCTGGGTCTCCCCCGAGGCCTCCTCCCGGTGGGGCATGCCCGGAACACCTTCACAGGAAGGCGTCCAGGGGGCATCCGATAGAGATGCCCGAGCCACTCCAGTTGGCCCCTCTCGACGTGGAGGAGCAGCGGCTCTACTCTGAGCTCCTCCCGGGTGACAGAGATCCTCACCCTATCTCTAAGGGAGCGGCCCGCCACCCTGCGGAAGAAACCCATTTCAGCCGCTTGTACCCGAGATCTTGTTCTTTCGGTCATGACCCAGAGTTCATGGCCATAGGTGAGGGTAGGAACGTAGATTGACTGGTAAATCGAGAGCTTTGCCTTTCGACTCAGCTCCTTCTTCACCACAACAGATCGGTACAATGACCGCATTACTGCTGCCACTGCACCGATCCGTCTGTCAATCTCACGCTCCATCCTTCCCTCACTCGTGAACAAGACCCCAAGATACTTGAACTCCTCCACTTGAGGCAAGAGCTCTCCTCCAACCTGGAGGGGGCTAGCCACCTTTTTCCGGTTGAGAACCATGGCCTCGGACTTGGAGGTGCTGATTCTCATCCCAGCCGCTTCGCACTCAGCTACAAACCGCCCCAGTGCATGCTGAAGGTCCTGGTTCGAAGGAGCCCACAAGACAACATCATCCGCAAAAAGCAGAGATGAGATCCTGTGGTCTGTTCTTAACGCGCTTGCTGCTTCTCTCTCAGAGGTCTCCAGTGGAAGAAAAATTTGTAATGGAAAGAGTTACTGGAAAAACATGGGAGTATTTTATATTTCAATTTTGTTCTTTTCATCAGTTTTTCCAAAAAGGATGTGAGACTTAACATAGGTGACATTATGTATACATCAGATCAATCTGTGCACTAATTTACATTGACAAAACCATAGTTCACCATTTTTTTCCTAACTTTGCATAGCATCAGCTATTTAGCCAGCTAAAAATAACAGTTACCATTTACTGAAACTTCAAGTTAAGAACTGAGAAAAGAGTTCTATAAGGGTATGTTAGTTACTTAACTGCAAATTATTTTATGTCGGTTTTTTTTGCTGCGTAATGAAGTAGTGGAAATATAGGTTTTTAACAAGGTAGCTGGCCAGCTAGGTGCTTCAGTTTGTTACTTCCCACGCTAAAAGAGCATCAGTGCTGCCATAGTTAGCTCGCTCATGCTCTAGAGGAGTTAACGGTAACCATATTTTATCTTTGTTTTACTTTTGAGAGAGGTGACGAGTTTGGAAAGGAAAGCTAAATGTACCATCATGTCCTGATGTTAGCATTCATTCTGCTAATATTAATAACGACAGTATTAATATCCTGGCTAAATTACGGCTCGCCGCCTTGACGTTACTGCTGCTTGTATGTGGACAGATGGAAGCTAACATCAGGTAACAGTAAGAAAAATAATGCCAATGTAAACAGGATTAGTAATCCCCTGTCAGGCCAACTGCATTTAGCGTATGTCAAACTACTTGGCATAAACGTTACGTTACTGCCATAGGTTTGTTTGAAGTGGTGGATTTTAACGGGACTGGCCAGCTAAATGTGAATTGATTTTGACCAAACTGTGTGTTATTATGGGATTGTGTTAAGGCGGCGATTGTCTGAGTAGCTAAGTTGCGAGCTAAGTAAGCTAGCAAGCAAAGTTACTCCAGTGCATTAAAGTCTTCAGTCGGCTCTGTGTTTGTAAGACCTGAATGTTAGCTTACTTGGTAACTTCAGAGATGCCAAGTCTCCCAAGTCTCGTGTGAGTCACGCCTCTTAGTGGCATTCACGTTTCTGTGCTGTAGTCAGCAATTATTCTATGTACACGCACTGATGAAATTCACTCATGGAATTTAAGTCATTGCACATTAACCCCTTTCTGTAGATGTAGACGCCTGCTTCTATAGACCTGCAAATTTAAGCACGCTGTTACTGTACTCGATCACTAGATAGAACCCCGGATCAGTTATTGAATGTTCACAAGCAAGCAGACCTCGAACGCGGTTCTGAATATGGGGAAGTTCACTCCGCTCCCTGTTTTTCGAGAGCTGCATGAATTAAACTCCTCAGCTAAGCCTGATGTGCAAACTGGTCGGTATCCTTGCGCATAGTACCGATCCAGCAGTTTTAAAAAACGATATTTTGACACAGAAAAAATCGTTATCCTTTGTAGCAACCAGTTTAGCCACAGTGAGCCAACAGTATTCCAATTAGTGTTTCAGAAAAATCAGTTTTCTGAGGCAAAAAAAATCAACATGGTATTGATTCTCTCACATTCTACTGTCAATTACAGTTGTCACATACAAAAAAATTTGTTGTTCCCTACCGTGGATTTACGCGTAGATTCCTTCATTGACAAATCCATTGCTTCCTTATATCCACCCAAGTACTGGCGTTGATAGCCAATCATTCAACCATACACTCAGGGTCTTCTGCGTAATTGTAGAGTTACACTTCATGCTCTCGTGAAGTTTCCCTGGTAACAATGTATTGATTGGCTCGTTTCTTATCCAATTCCCGAGTGTTGAAACATTTTAGAGTAAGTGAAACACATTGATTGGACAAACACAGAGCATACAAACCTATGCGTATCAGCAGGCTCGGTTGTATCCTTTCTACGTCACGCACATTACGCGGCTAAAATAGACGCGATTTATATAAAACAGGTTCGCAAAACTGGCCTTGAAGTGTTCAGTTACATTTACAGGATTTAAATGAGATAAGGATATGGTTAGTTAGAATTATTTCGAATGCAACAGGACCGAAGGGTTCTTGCTACTGGATCGGTCTCTGGAGGAGGGATTCATGAAAAAGGTCCGGCTGCTACTTTTTTTCGTTTTGGAATGTATACATACTAGACAAAGTCGAATGTCGAGGTTTTTTTCCTGGTTAAAACGCGAACTGCCCGTGCATTCGGATGGACCCCTTGGTACGTTCATTGCACGTTTCTTTTGAATCGGGAGAGGCAATGGATTGTTTGATATTCCCTGAAAGTGGAGTATCTGTTCTGTTAAAATTAGGTATATTTCAGAATTCAGATATTTCTGAGTTAGTGAGGTGTACTTGTTCCTTATAAGCGTTGAAATGGGTTTGTGAGCTTAGAAGAGGGGACTGGTAGCTTCCATTACAGGGTAATTGTTCTGACCGTTTAATAAGCAGTTTATTTAATGCGTGTTTGTGCTGGCTTTGAAGAAAAATGGCCAAAACTCCAAACTTTATTATGGAGAAATGGCATGTTTTGTGTTTGGAGAGGTTACTGGTGACCACTGATGTTCATCTGCACTGATATTGATAAATTCATACTAAACTCAACTAGAAAATCATTTGTTCATATTAAATTTCATGCCTTAAAACTTTATTTGTGTGAAATACATGATTTTTTAATGATTTGACAGTACATGATTTTGAGACTTTGGGGAGACACTTGAGTAGCTGTATAATTTGGCTAATGGCATGTAGGTAATCTAGAATGTAATGTTGAAGATGAATTCTACTTGTGCTCAAGGAGTTTATGATACCAGAAATGTAAAGTTTTGAACCCCAGCAGTTTTTCAATCCTCAGAATTATTTTTTTTGCAATTTCAATGGTGAATTCTCATGAAGATTTTTTATGTTTGCAGCTCATTTTCTCTACCAAAATCATGAAAATAAACTGAAATACAATGTAATTCTAAATGCTGTAAGTGTCTTTCCTGATTTGAGCCACATTTTTCCTCTTTATGAAGCTTGAATCTTGAATGATACAGCATTTAAGTGGGTAACCCATAAATAGCCAAATTTGGCTTCTGCAGAAAGGGGTTAAGTTAATCAGTTTCACATGCCTCACGGTGGATTTCCCCACTCGTGACAGAAATCGATTATGACTTGGGAATTCTCACGCTTGACTTTACTGAGGGATTGAAAGCAATGGAATTTCAAAAAGACGTTTCAAACGTTTTTATTTACACAATTTAAACGATAAAACGCATACATCGTTTACAATCCCTGAATAAAGAGAAGCACGAGAAGTCCGGAGTCATAATCGCTTTCCATGTTACTTGTGGTGAGGTCCGCCTTTACGCAAGTGAAACTGAAACGTCAATGCACAAGGATTTTAATACCACGTGAGAATTTCATTAAGCATTTGATGAATAATTTCGGACTACAGTGAATTAGCCTAAAAAATGCGTGAGACCTACGCCGAATGCATGAGACTTGGCATCTCTGTAACTTCAGTTTTTCAAACTGTAAAATAGCACTTTATGATAAATGACGTCTGCCTTCGGCTGAGGGAACGAAGTTGAGATAGTGGAAAGAATTAAACATGGCCACTTAGTTTGTTAAGCTTATTTATCCAAAGTTGATGTACTGCTGAAAGAAAGCGATAACTGCAAAATAAAAATTCTGATTTATGAACAGAAAGTTGATTAAATGAAGAGAATTGAGAAACTGTTAAAGTATTTTTAAGTCTTGTCAAATAAATTTGGTTGAATGGTGATGGATTGAGAATTTTTAAAAAAGATTTGTGACCAAAAGTTGAGTGACTTTCTAGTTTACATTGTACCATTTTATTGTTCCTTGAGAACAAAAATGTATTTAAATTCTTTATCTGTGAAATCTGCTCTCTCTCTCTTCTGTTGTCTGTATATATAGCAATATTGGAAAGTAAACATTTTCAGGGGGTGCTCATCATAAATTGGGACATAAATGCACTTTTGAAATGTCCTCTCCAGTTTTCTGTAGCCAGAAAAGGTTGAGTATGGAGCTTTTGTTCACCATGGATAGAGATTGTCTGGTGGACTGGTTTGGAATGACAATGCTAGTTTTGTTTTCAAAAAAAGTTAATATATCATTAAATGATACAAAAAGTTATCCATTCAGATGTTGAAGGTCCTTCCCCTGAAGACTCCTGACCATGATGCTGTCATCCCTTGACAGCAGAAATTAGAGGAAGTATGTGACCCAAGCTTTAAAGAAAACAAGAGGGCTTTCACTGATTTAAAGCATGTAAGCACAGCTTACAATGCTGCACACCAGTTTCATAACTCATGTTACATTTTACCTTCACTAAATGCATAGCCATAAAATAATTCAAAGCTTGCCAATGAGCGAGACCAACAAGGATCAACGGAAGATGCCTCCAGGGCTTTTAAGGAGCTGAAAACACCAAGGACAACTTATGACAGGAGCACAGACTGGAACAGTGGTCAGAAAGTCCAGTTCAGGCTATCAGCAAACAACGTCAGAAATGGCGATTCTACACTGTGTTCATCAACAGTTCATGGTCAAATATTGGGTGGCCAAGATGATTTGCAACGCCTGCAGAACAAGGCATCCACTGGTGCCTGTGTAAGAGTGGGGTCCATCTCTGCTCTGGTGGCATCTAGAAAACAGGGAGAGTCTGTACCTATTAAATTGCCCTAGTTGCATCAGTTATACTATTTCTACCTAGATAACAGAAGATGGAGAGCTTGAGGACTCGAGATAAAGAGCTGGCTGGGAAACTTCAGTCAGGCTAAACAATCTAGCAACAATTTACACCGACAAAGGGACTTACATAAACGTGACATTAACCAAAGGGATATGGAATGGGGAAGGAAACGAGGATGGCAGGGGATAGATCGAGTAGTTCTCTCAGCTAGAGTGATTGGTCTTAATCCTGCAAATCAACTGATGAGTCAACCGAATGTGTGTAAGTACTGAGGAGGAAACAGTGTCTTTGGACATACTTTGGGTACGATTTTTGGAGCATACTCAGCATTCACCAAAATGGATCCAATATTTTTGGAGGTTATTAACCCCTTTCTGCAGATGTAGACGCCCGCATCTATAGACCTGCAAACTGGAAGTACGCTGTTACTGTACTCGATCACTAAATGGCACCCCCGGATCAGTTATTGAATGTTCACAAGCAAGCAGACCTCGAACGCGGTTCTGAATACGGGGAAGTTCACTCCACGCCCTGTTTTTCAAGAGCTGCATGAATTTAACTCCTCAGCTAAGCCTGATGTGCAAACTGGTCAGTATCCTTGCCTATAGTATCGATCCAGCAGTTTAAAAAAACGATATCTTGACACAGAAAAAATCGCTATCCTCTGTAGCAACCAGATAAGCCACAGTGAGCCAGCAGTATTCCAAGTAATGGTTCAGAAAAATCAGTTTTCTGAGGCAAAAAAATCGACATGGTATTGATTCTCTCACATTCTACTGTTAATTACAGTTGTCACATACAAAAAAATTGTAGTTCCCTACCGTGGATTTACGCGCAGATCCATTCATTGACAAATCCAGCGCTTCATTATATCCACCCGAGTACTGGCGTTGATAGCCAATCACTCAACCATACACTCAGGGTTTTCTGCGTAATTGTATAGTTGCACTTCATACCCTCGCAAAGCTAACCCGGTAAAAATGTATTGATTGGCTCGTTTCTTATCCAAATCCCGAGTGTTTAAACATTTTAGAGTAAGTGAAACACATTGATTGGACAAACACAGAGCATACAAACCTATGCGTATCAGCAGGCTCGGTTGTATCCTGTCTACGTTATGCACATTACGCGGTTAAAATAGACGCGATTTATAGAAAACGCGTTCGCAAAACTGGCCTTGAAGTGTCCAGTTACATTTACAGGATTTAAATGAGATAAGGATATGGTCAATTGGAATTATTTAGAATGAAACAGGACCGGAGGGTTCCTGCTATCGGATCGGTCTCTGGAGAAGGGATTCATGAGAAAGGTGAGGCTGCTACTTTGTTATTTGTTGTTGTTGTTGTTGTTTTTGGAATGTATACGTACTCAACAAAGTCGAATGTCGAGGTTTTTTTTCCTGTTTAAAACGCGAACTGCCCGTGCATTTGGGTGGACCCCCTGGTACGTTCATTGCACGTTTCTTTTGAATCCAGGGAGGCAATGGATTGTTCCCTGAAAGTGGAGTGTCCGATCTGTTAAAATAAGGTATATTTCAGAATTCAGATATTACTGAGTTAGTGAGTTGCACTTGTTCCTTATAAGTGTTGAAATGGGTTTGTGAGCTTAGAAGAGGGGACTGGTAGCTTCCATTACAGGGTGAATGTTCTAACCGTTTAATAAGAAGTTTATTTAATGCGTGTTTGTGCTGGCACTTTAAAGTAAAATGGACAAAACTCTAAACTTTATTATGGAGAAAAGGCATGTTTTGTGTTTTGGAGTGGTTACTGGTGACCATTGATATTCAACTGCACTGAGATTGATAAATTCATACTAAACTCAACCAGAAAATCATTTGTTCATATTAAATTTCATGCCTTAAAACTTTATTTGTGTTATATACATGATTTTTTTATGATTTGACTGGACTTCATTTTGAGACTTCGGGGAGACACTTGGATAGCTGTATAATTTGGCTAAAAGCATGTAGGTAATCTAGAATGTAATGTTGAAGATGAATTGTACTTGTGGTCAAGGAGTTTATGATCCCAGAAATGTATAGTTTTAAGCCCCAGCAGTTTGTCAATCCTCAGAATGATTTTTTTTGCAATTTCAATGGTGAATTCTCATGAAGATTTTTTATGTTTGCAGCTCATTTTCTCTACCATAATCATGAAAATTAACTGAAATACTATGTAATTCTAAATGCTGTAAGTGTCTTTTCAGAATTGAGCCACATTTTTCCTCTTTATGAAGCTTTAATCTTGAATTATACAGCATTAAAGTGGGTAACCCAAAAATAGCCAAATTTGGCTTCTGCACAAAGGGGTTAAACACATTTTAATTTCATTTTTGGTAATAACACCAAGCCCTGGCACTAACTCAGTGGTGTATTGTGATTCACAAGGTAATCTAGACAAAGTAATGCATTTCCTTCTGCCTCCATAACCTGCCTATTGAGACAGAGTACATTGAGCTACAGTATCCCTTCATAATTTTTCCTCTTTTTCTACAGCCTTGCCAAAGGAACACAAAGGGCTGTGGAAACACATCAGGTGTCAGAATACCAGACCATACCCAACCACTCCATCCACTGCAAAATGGTCAAAGGTCATCAACCAAGATTTCATGGACTGTCAGAAAAGTGCAAGGACATTTCCATCCAACATCAGACCATCTTCAGAACTGAGCTACTCCATCCACTGATGAATGCCGCAAGATATGGCTGAAATCTTCAGAAGCGGTTTAGACCCTGTGTTTACATTTTTTATTTGTTCACATTTATTTGTCTAATGTTCACTATTGTGGTTCTATTTTATGTTATTTTCCCTTCCCTTTCTTCCTTGGCCTTAAAGACCACAGCCAATGCTCTCAAGTATTTGTTTTGAGAAGATGGGCACTTATACAAACCCACTCTCCTTGATTCTGTGAACTCGCTGTGTGAAGTTTTTAACGTTCTGGACATTTTTTCCACAAACAATTGTGTGTGATCTTAAGGCTCTTCATTTGTCTGTCTGAGCAGTATTCAAACCATGTGATACTATATGGCCATCTTGACCCAAATGTTACATGAACTTCCACTCTATATAACGAACTGTGTAAGGTTTTAAGACTTCTGACCAGAAAATTGAATGGAGATTGCTCTCATGGAAATGCTGTACTGTTTTCATAGAAAAAGAAAATACACTGATCCTTTGAAAAGATGCTTCAACCTGTCTGCTTTAATGATTCTGGTTAACTCAAGTATATTTAGAAATTTAAGTATATTTAGAAATTTTGTAAGTTCAATATTATCCTGCTTGAATGGGAAGCGGCTGTTGCCAATGATGAAGAAATAAAGGTCAGAATATGCAAAACACTGTTACTTGGTCAGTAGTAATGTATACAAGTTGTAATTGGGGAGGAAAAATTCAGAAACACCAGTATTGTATTTCAAAACACAAAACTTAAATTTGGGTTATCTTAACCCAGTGTAGAAATATCTTCCCATAAGCTGGGTTGTATAGTCAACCCATGCAGTTGGGTTGATTGTACACCCATTATGCAAGGTCAAAGTAACCAAGCATTGGGTTTGTCCATATTAGACCCAGTGCTGGGTAGCAGAAACAACCCAATTTTGATTGTATTCAACACAACATATTTAGAGTACAGGTAAGCAGTAAAAATCTAACTTCCGTCCTATCGATATGCACACTTTTCAAACAACGGCGGCGGATGGTTAAGCGCACAACAGTAAGTTGTAATTACTGATACATTACTGATGTTTGAATGTAGTTTCAAGTGTGTCCATTCATAGTCTAAACTCCAAACCTGTGGGCAACATATAGAGCCCACTTATGTAAGGTCTCAAACCGCGCTAACTGGGAAGCCTCAAAGATGACCGCAGTGTCAACGCTCAGGCTTTCCCACCGAGAGCAGCTTCTCTCCGATATTCCCTTTGGAATTCGTCGCTGAACATCACATAACGAGTTATGTGCAGTCAGTCAGGGGAGGCAGAATCCTCACCGTTAAACAAATGATAACTCTTTTACTTTGCTTGATTAGTAATCTGAGGATTGATTAACTAATTTACAAGACAAAACGGCAGAATGGCATGCCAGTTCCATCCACCACATTATTGCTCAGTGGATCGAACTTAAAATGCTCACGAGACGGCAAGTTTGTTCATATTTGCTTAGAGGAAGCTAACACAATGCCATTAACAAATATTAAAACCGTTCTTAGGCGGTGTTCAATGTGTTTTCAATATGTTTACGATAACATTCCCCCCCTTAAACACATACTTTTAAATGCCACTTTAAAAAAAAATTGGGAATTTTATTTTCAGTCTTCTTTCATAACCCGATAAACAAAAGATCAAAACAATATACGGAATTACCGTGAGAGTTGAGGTTTCTTCCTAATTAATTATTAAGGTTTACGTCCTTGCAGTCTCGAATCAAAGCATAAAGATAGATAAATCTTTTTGTCTCTACCACCTCTTAATCATAGCAGGCTTAACTGAACAGAAAAAAGGTCAAATGGATTGATTGACAATCAGGCATTGTACATGGAAACAGGTCGACAAAATCTTTTTTTTTTATTACAGCTCCTGCAGTCACATAATTTGTCTTAAAATACATTTTACTGAGGGTATTTGTGGGTGTCAAAATGTCAGCAGCATCAGTAAGAGAAAAAAGTAAGGTGCCAGCGGGTGAAAAGGAGCCCCGAGCTAAGCTTCGGAAATATCGCCCTGACTTTCTGCAATATGGATTTACTTAAAAACGGAAAAACGGATCTGCAGGTGCAAGAAGTGAAAGTAGCTACAGGATTCCTCCAAAAAAAATTTTCATATTTTTGGGATTGAATAATAAAGACACAAATGTCCTACCTATAATATGGAACAAAAAAACTAGAGGCCCATGGGCCTTAACGGCCGCCTGAGGTATATAAAAACTGATGTTATTGATGTCAATGAACCAAATATATCCAAAAGTATCATTTTCCTATATGATGTATGAGTAAATTTCACCCCCTCCCGAGGGGCAAAAATGAAGCCTGGGGGCCATGGAATTAATAATTTTGATAAAGCACGTCAAGACCCTTCCATCTTTGAAGAGTATTGGTTTCCAGCCCATCTGGGTCAGGAGAAAAAGATTGTTGAAATTTTTGGCAATATGATCCCATTTGGGCCCCACTCAGCCCCTGGGAAAGAGACAGGGTCAAAAATGTCATAGTATGAAACTGCCATCTCATGGTTATAATGCCAATCAAGTTTGAATGATTTGCAGTAGAAAATACACAAAATATACCCAAAAGTATCACTTTCTTAGATAAACTATAGTAAATTTCACCCCCTCCCAAGGGGCAAACATGGAGCTCGAGGGTCATCAAGTTCACAATTTTGATGAAGCACCTCAAGAGCCTTCCATCTATGAAGAGTATTGTTTTCCAGCATATCTGGGTCTGAAGAAGATTTTGTAAATTTCAGTGAATTGGACCACTTTTAGCCCCGCCCCTCAGAGCCCCTGGGGGTGGGCACTATATAATTCACATTTCTGGTGCATATTTGACCAAGGAAGGTTCCTGCAAAATTTTATTAAAATCGGATCAGCGGTTTCTAAGGAGAAGTCGAAAATGTATTGACCAGTTTTAGCGCCGCCCCTCAGAGCCCCTGGGGGTGGGCACCATATAATTCACAGTTTTGGTGCATATTGACCAAGAATGGTTCCTGCAAAATTTTATTGAAATCAGATCAGCGGTTTCTGAGAAGTCGAAAATGTGAATTGTTTACGGATGGACGACGACGGACAAAAGGTGATGAAAATACAAAGCCCTCCATAATTATTGGCACCCTTGGTTAAGATGTGTTAAAAGCTTTAAAATAAGTTCAATTTTCATTGCAGAAGCAAAAATATAACCTTCGACTCAAGTGAATTTTAAGAGAAAAAATGCATTTATTCAGTGGGAAAAAAATCCCACTTTAAGAAAGAATTATTTTTCATAAAATCACCTCTTCCACAATTATTACTACCCCTAAAAATTCATAGGAAATAAATGTAACTGAAGTATTTCTGTCATTTCTACAGTAGTTTACAAAGATGATCTGAGTATCTGGGAACATTTAATTAGTAATTCATCACTTCCTATTTCCCTGGGGTATAAATATGCTGTGACACAGGGACCATTTCTCTTACCACTCTTCAACATGGGAAAGACAGAGGAACGCACCATTCAAGGCAGATGTGTGTCGACCTTCACAAGTCAGGTAATAGCTACAAGAAAATAGCCATTCGCCTGCACCTGCCCATATGTACTGTCAGAAGAATCATTAAGAAGTTTTAAACAACTGGAACAGGGCTGTGCGGTCTCTGTATGACCGGAGCAGGAGCTTGGTTTGTATTGCCGGCAGTAAGTCAGACCTGTTCCCGGTGCATGTTGGACTCTGGCAAGGCTGCTCCCTGTCACCAGTTCTGTTCATTATCTTTATGGACAGAATTTGTTGGCCTGGCCAGGGGCCGGAGGGAGTCCAGTTTGAGGACCACAGGATCTCATCTCTGCTTTTTGCGGACTATGTTGTCCTGTTGGCTCCTTCGGACCAGGACCTTCAGCATGCACTGGGGCGGTTTGTAGCTGAGAGCGAAGCGACCGGGATGAGAATCAGCTCTTCCAAGTCCGAGGCCATGGTTCTCAACCGGAAAAAGGTGGCTAGCCCCCTTCGGGTTGGAGGAGAGCTCTTGCCTCAAGTGGAGGAGTTCAAGTATCTTGGGGTCTAGTTCACGAGTGAGGGAAAGATGGAGCGTGAGCGGCAGCAGTAATGCGGTCATTGTACCGATCTGTTGTGGTGGAGAGGGAGCTGAGCCAAAAGGCAAAAAGCTCTTGATTTACCAGTCAATCTACATTCCTACCTTCACCTACGGTCATGAACTTTGGGTCATGACCAAGAGAACAAGATCTCGGGTACAAGCGGCTGAAATGGGTTTCCTCCGCAGGGTGGCAGGACGATCCCTTAGAGATAAGGTGAGGAGCTCTGTCACCCAGGAGGAGCTCCGAGTGGAGCCGCTGCTCCTCCACATCAAGAGGAGCCAGCTGGGGTGGCTCGGGCATCTATACCGGATGCCCCCTGGACGCCTTCCTGTGAAGGTGTTCCGGGCATGCCCCACCGGGAGGAGGCCTCGGGGGAGACCCAGGACACGCTGGAGGGACTATGTCACTCAGCTGGCCTGGGAACGCCTCGGGATACCCCCGGAAGAACTGGAGGAAGTGTCCAGGGAGAGGGAAGTCTGGGCATCCTTGCTTAGACTGCTGCCCTGTGGACCCGGCCCCGGAGAAGCGATAGAAGGATAGATGGATGGATGGATGGATGGATGGAACAGTGGTATACAAGCCTGGACGAGGACGCAAGGTTATTTTGCCACCACGCACTGTGAGGAGGATGGTAAGAGAAATAAAAAGTTTTCCAAAGCTCACTGTTAAAGAATTGCAACAAATGGTAGCATCTTGGGGTCACAAAGTCTCCAAAACAACCATCAGGCGCTATCTACATGCCAACAAGCTGTTTGGGAGGCATGCTCGGAAAAAACCTTTTCTCACTCACAATCGTAAACGCAAACATCTGGAGTTCGCTAAGCGGTACTGGGACTTCAACTGGGACCATGTGCTTTGGTCAGACTAGACCAAGATAGGGCTTTTTGGCAACAAACACTCTTAAGTGGTCTGGCGGAACACAAAAGATGAGAATGCAGAAAAGCACCTCATGCCCTCTGTGAAGTATGGGGGAGGATCGGCGGAGGAGAGGACCCAGGTCGCTGGATGATTTAGAGAGATTGTGCAAAGAGGAATGGTTGAAGATCCGTCTTTCTGTTTTCTCCCATCTTGTGAAACATTATAGGAGAAGATTTGGTGCAGTTTTGTTGGCAAAAGGGGGTTGTACAAAGTATTAACATCAGGGGTGCTAATAATTGTGGCACATTATTTCATCTTAAAGAATTATTTCTTAATGTGGGATTTTTTTCCCACTGAATAAATGCACTTGAATAAAGGTTGGATTTTTCTTTTTTTCATTGTCGTCCTATATTATTTAGAAAATTACTGAATTTATTAGAAGCTAAAAAACAAATCTTAACCAGGGATGCCAATAATTATGAAGGGGAGTGTAGGTCACTTTGAGACTTCGTCTCAGGTGACTTAAAAAAAATTGCTTCAACCAAAAAAAAAAATTTCAATCAAATAATTCACTTCAATAAAAAAAACCCTTTTCAATCAAAGAAACTGTTCAAATGGAATTTTTAGGGTCTCAATTTTATTACATCCCCTAACGCCGAATGGCGCTCCGGGGATGTTATGTTTTCGGTCCGACCGCCGCCGCACGACGTGTTAACGCGATAACTTCAGTAATTTTTCAATTCCAAATTCCAAATTTCAAATTTTGCACATAAGTAAGTATCATAAAGAGGAAGAACTGATTTTTTAAAAAATACTGATTTCAGTGTTAATGCGATAACTGCAGTAATATTTCAATTAGAAATTCCAAGGTTTGCATGTAAGTAAGTATCATAAAGAGGAAGAACTGATTCGATTTTGGACAATTTACAATTTCTAGATTGGCCACCAGGGGCCAAAAACTGAAAAAAAATCACTGTTTTTATCATATCTCAGGAAATATTTGTCCAATTGACCTCAAATCAAGTGCAAATGAAAGGTCATGACCTGAGGATGTGTCCCACGATGATATTATACCTCTTTGGTTCAAAATTTTGACACAAGGTGGAGCTTTGTCACATAAAATTCACCATTTTTGCTATATCTTTGGAACTATTTCTCCAATTGACATGAAACTATGTGCAACTGCAAGGTCATGACCTCGCGTGTCACATGATGACATCATACCTGTATGATTCAATATTTTGCCACCATGTGGCGCTTTGTGATAGAAAATTACCATTTTGTCCAAATCTTCAGAACCATTTGACCGATTGACCTGAAATTAAGTTCAAATGAAAGTCTATTCAAGGTCTATTCAAGGATTGGGGAATTGGAGGATTGGGGCGATCGGGGATATACCCCCAGCCGTCACCTCCGACGGCATAAGCCTAGTTTTTGCATTCAAACACTTTTTCTTTGATTGAAAATGTGTCTTTTGATTGAAGTGAAGTTTTTTTTGATTGAAGCAACTTTTTTTTGATTGAATAATAAAGACAAAAATGTACCTTTATATACATCGATTAAGAAACCAACCACAAAACGGGACAAAGTCTGAGCGTATATTTTCTATAACAGCATCAAAAAAATCTGAACAGCTAAATATTTCAAGTAAAAAAATGAGCTCGAAATAACAATAACTATTATACTAAGCGTCGTCTGCTAAAATGCATTATACCCATTGTATGTTGTGAACACGCCATTAACAACATTGGCAAGTAATACAACAGTCCCTTTACAATGACATTATGTGTCCCTTATTATCACGTGGGCATGACGTAATACTACTTTACTGTTCAACTTTGTCTACCCCTGTCCAAAATTGCATTCAGTAACACTTCGGGTCGGTAAACAGTAACTCTGCCATTGTGTGTCACCCGTAATTTAGCTGGATACGCAATGCCAAACCTGACTCTGGGCTCATCCTGAAGCATACTCCTGGCTGGGGTGAAAGCCGCTCGGGCTCTGGCAACTTCTTGAGGGAGGTCTCTAAATATTTGAATCCGCTGCCCTTGAAAAGATAGTTCTCTTTCGCTGGTAATCTTGCGAAAAATGTCATCAAAAACAGGACCATGGTGAATCTTTGAGATCAGGTGGCTTGGAGGTTCTTTATCTCCCGCATATTTCCTCAGTGCTCTTTCAGGCCTACCAAAGAAAACGTAGCCTCAGCACACAAAAACTTTGAAATGCCTCCATTAATCGCGGAAATAGCAACTGAAAAATAATACCCCGCTACCGAAACTGCAAAAACCGCAACATAAACTGTTGACTCGTAGCATAAGACTATGAAACTGCAACATCTTCATTCGCATCCGTCTTTGCCATTTACTGCGCTTCCGCGTACCGGCCCAGGCTGCTTTCAGAGATAGCGGAATCAGACGTGTCTCCTTCGGTTGGTAAGTAAAACTTCCAAATATGACGTTATTGTTAATGCAGATGTTTAACAATGAATTGTAAGACGTAGCTGTTACATCCACATTCTCGTAAATTCGCTTATTTTAGCATGTCACCCTGCCGAAAATGAACGATGCACTGTCGATTTCGCTGAAGTCTTAGAGTAACCAACTTGACGACTTTCTCGCTTAATCTGGCGACTTTCCAAATCGGGATTGTTTGTCCACTCAAGACGTATGTATACGAAATTGAGAAAGTCGTCAAGTTGGCAACTCTAAGACTATAGCGAATGCTATCTCTGAAATCTCTGAAAGCAGCCTGGGCCGGTACGCGCAAGCACAGTAAATGGCAAAGACGGATGCGAATGAAGATGTGGCAGTTTCATAGTCTTATGCTACGAGTCAACAGTTTATGTTGCGGTTTTTGCAGTTTCGGTAGCGGGGTATTATTTTTCAGTTGCTATTTCCGCGATTAATGTAGGCATTTCAAAGTTTTTGTGTGTTGAGGTTACGTTTTCTTTGGTAGGCCTGTCTTTGGGCCCGATCGATTACAGGTTTTTCCTCCAACACCAGAACTTCTTTTAGTAGACCTACTGCAAATTCTCTAGTGGTCTGTCCATGCTCTGTACCCTCTTTCAGACCTGTAATCCTGAGATTCTGCCTCTTTGACCCTCCCTCCAAGTTGCATTTTCCATTGAGTCAGTCAACTTGCCCGGTGAGACGTTTCACCTGCGCCTCCAGCTCAGCTACGATGTCCATTGTGCATGATGCTGACTGCTCCAGCCTGTGCAGTGTCTCAGTCTGTATCTCCGCCTGGGCCTTTAGCATTGTAATGCTAGTATCAGTTTCAGTTTTTAGAGCGGCAATTTCAGCTCTCAGTGTAATTGACAGGTCTGCAATCTTTTCGTCAATCTTTTTGCAAATGTCAGTTTTTATTGTGTGCAGCTCATAGCGTAAGGATGCTATCGCAGCTAACCCAACATTCTCTTTTGGGTCTCATGAGTTCATCTCGGCGTCCTCTCACTCAGGTAAGATCGCGCCTCTGCCTGGGCCTTCCTCAGCAACATCGCTCTTCGATTAATTTCCCCTTTCTTGAATTCGGCATTCTTGCCTTAAGTACTATACTTCCCCCACTTCAGACATTACATTTTTCTAAAAAGATGCAATAAAAGTGTCCTTGTTTTGTCGAAAATGAAGTTTTAAATACAAAATCTGCTAGAGCTATGGCGAGTCCTATCTGCTCATTGCTCCCCGTCCGGTCCTGCCAGAATAAATGTTTTTTCATTGCTCTGTAAAGAAAGCATGCAGAAACTGTACATTAAAATTTATTTTCCATATCTGTGAACAGTAAAGGTTATCTTATATATGAACCCATAGTTTAATCAGTCGCAAAAACATTGTTTTATTAACATTTTAGTGTTCAAAATATTCTGTATATCTAATGTGTACTCTGTTTTGTTTTGTTTCTTCCCCAGAAAATGCTGTGATAAAGGATGAATGGACAGATCATGCTGCAGGTGTATGCAAGAAGCTGGTGGGTCACTTCTCTCACAGCTGGAAGGCAAGAAGTGCTCTTGAAAAAGCTCAGAGGGAACACAATCTGCCATCAAATTCCCTTGTATCAGAATGCCAAACAAGATTGGGTTCCAGACAGATGATGATCAGCAGTGTATTAGAGCAGCAGAAGGCTTAGACTCAGGTCCTGTCTCAGGACAAGAAGGTGTGGCATCTACATCCAACCTGGAAAGATATCGATGTCCTAAAATCTGTCAGCAAGACACTGGGCCCACTTCTTGACTTTACAGTTGCACTCTCAGAAGAAGACTACCTTACTATCTCCTATGTTAAGCCAATTCTTCACCTCCAACAGTTCAATGCTGCTTATGCAAGAGGAAGACACAGACCTGACCAAGAGTTTGAAGAAGGAGATGTTGGACTACATGAACAAGAAATATGAAGATGAAGCTACTCATCAGCTGCTGGAGGTGGCATCTTGTTTGGACCCACAGCTCCAGATGGACTTCATCGGTGCAGACAACAAGCTCCAAGTCAAGGCCAGAGTGACATCAGAGATAATAGAGTGCCAGGAGACATCAAGCTGCAGCACTGAAGCGGAGCGCTAAGTTGCTGACACATCCTAGCCTCAGACAAAGAAAACTAAGAAGTCCTTGGGAAATTCCTTTACCCAGAGTGGAGCTGCAGCTAAGGGTAATACCTCTTTGACCCTCCAGGATGCTGTTGAGGCAGAGTTAAACAAGTACCTGCTCACACCTTTCATTAACAATGAGGAAGATCCACTTGCATGGTGAAAAACACACAGAGTGCGCTTTCCATGACTTGCCAAGCTTGCCGGCAAGTATCTGTGTATTCTTGCTTCAGTCTTCCCCTCTGAGAGACTTTTCAGTGCAAGTGGTAACACTGTCACTTGTCAACCGTCTTCCCTCAAACCTGCATTGGCGGATAGACTGGTATTCTTGACCAAAAACCTGTAAAGTTCAGTGAGAAATGCACAAAGAATAGGGATGCTTAAAAAGTCAAATTGTATTTGACTAAATTATGAAACAGCAGTGAGAAAGATTAAGTTTTATCTATCTGCAAAGTACTGCTAAAAAAGACACCATATATTATACAATTCCAACAAGGTTTCGGTTGTTTGATTTGTTTAGCCAAGATAACTAAAATGGTAAGGTCCGCACACTGAACTGCAATGCTCCCCAAAAATTTATTATGTCATCGTTTCGATCAAAAAGTGATCTTCATCAGGATAAAAGAAAGCAGCACACACACATCTCTATAAGCACTCAGTCAAATTCACAATTGAACATAGTCATTGAAATCAGGTGTGAACAATTACTAAAATCAATCAGCAGGGCACAGGTGTAATCCACAGAATGAGCAAGTAAAGGTGTGTGTGCTGACAAAAAGTACATAAGACATACAATCCCAAAACAAGTACATATATAAATTTTTGTTTAAGACAATCAATACCAACCTGGAAACAACACAAAAAATAAAAACCCATAACAATCAATTGTGCACCAAGGAACAGAGTACCTACAGATAAACTTAATTAAACTAGCCAAGGAAGATATATAAGAAATATAGCAAAGTAGTGTGCAACTGCCATGATCACTAACCCTTGGTTTTACTTTGGCAATTTTGCAAAGCTGATCTTACAAAAAGTTAGTGAAAAAAAAAGGTTCTGCGTTATGTTATTCATATCAAGTTGATACTGAGATTTATTGCAAGTTGATATTTTTATTTATTAAAAGTTCAATTGAACTTATCAAGTTATTTGTTTTATAAGCAAATTATATTTGAGTTGTTTTGTATTTTATTTTTAAATTATTATTTTTTTCTTCTTTTTTCTTTTTATTTTTGTCTGTAGCCGCACTCTTATTTTTTCAGATTTGTTTAAAAGGTGTTTATTTTGCTATTTAGCAAAAGGAGGTTTGCAGGGGTTACACTTGCCTGAAATATGTGTTAGCCACTGTGGCTAACCTGACTCCATTTCTTTAGCCACATCAGAGGTCTGTTAGCCCTGTGGCTAACCAGGTCCAAAAACTGATAACCACATTTACTCTACGTGGGGAAATCGTGCCAAATGTGCAATTGGAATGAGTCTTAATTCACTTATAGTAGTTTTTCTTGAGATAATCAACAAAATTTAATTTTAATGGAAAATGAATTGTTCTTACACCTTACTATACTGGTGCTGCCATCTAAATTTCGAGCTCCACAGATTCCCTATTACTTTTGGAATAATATTTTAGATGAATTAAGGCCGATATATATAGGCATGACAATGAATAATTCGAGTGCCAAGGGCCCTGAAGGTTGCCGGCAGTTACAGCTCCGACAGGAGAAAAGTAACTACCATCAGTCCACGGATTCAACAGCAAGCCAACACAAATTCTTGCGAAAGCAACACATCTACACGATATTGGCGTGTAGTTTCGCAGATTGAGAGAGAGAGACTCGTGCTTCCAACGGACCTAGATCTTGTCCGAGTGCAAGGAAGCAAAGTGAGCGAATAGAATAGAAAGGGAAACGAATAGAAAGGGAAAAAAATCTCGGAAACTGAGATAAAAAGAATAAGCACCAGACAGTGCCCAGAAAGAGGAAACACAGAAAGATTCCCTTGCTATCTCGAACTTTTCCTTTTTTGCAGCTAATACCTCAACAACTGTGTTACTAAAGACCTTACCGGCTGAGGTGCAAACACAACACTGACACACAAGCAAGAGCAGTGAGGCGGAACTAGGGCTTAAATAGAATCTGGGCAACGGCCCCAATCAATGTCAGCTGGCCCAAGAATCTGATAGTTGGCAAATCGATATCGTCCCGGACGAAGGCAACCAAGAAAGCTCTCAAAGCCTCCAAAAACCATAACACGCTAGGTCTGTGGCTTACCAGCCTAGGTACGTGAGTGACCAGCCGAGTAAGTCGCAAATCCAATGGATTTCCACGTTAGGTCTGTGGGTTACCAGCCTTGGTACGCGAGTGACCAGCAGAGTCAGTCACAAATCCAATGAGCAGCTACCGAAGAATGCTTGTGGCCAGCCGAGGAATGCCAGTGACCAGCCAAGCCAGTAGCAAATCCAATGAGTGACAAGCCTCGGCGAATTAATAGCCGGCTTCTCATTTACCACCGCCGGCTGCTCATTTACTACTGTCGGCCTGTCATTTACCACCACTGGCTTATCAGTTGCTAGATTGTTTGCCGGCTGCAAACTAGATGTAGCCTCCGCTGGCTTCTCTGTCGTCCGATTTTCGGCACTTATCCCGCACCATAGTTTTGTCGTTACCTGGATCTTGATGCCCAAGATCAAATCCAATATGTCGAAAACAACCAGCATACATGATTTGCTATTAGTGCCCAATACAGACCTAAGCTTTACAAACAATATTAAACAAATATGGGCCATTTTTGTCACATAACCTTGACCTTGAGGCCCAACATCAAATTTGACTGACTGCCTTAGAATGTTCAGCATACATGGTTTCCTACAGATGCCCCAAACATACCTGAGTTCTAATTTCCATATTCAGCAAGTTATAACAATTTTTGCCAATTGATCTTGACGCCCAATGTCATAGTCAACTTGCCGAGAATGTTTGGCTAACATGATTCCCTGTAGGTGCTTCACACTTACCGTAGATCTAAATGCCACGTTAAGCTGTTATAACACATTTTTGCCATTTGACCTTCACCTTGAGGCTCAAGGTGAAATTCGAACAACCGAGAATGTTTGGCATACATGATTCCCTTTAGGTGCCTCATACATATCTAAGCTCTAAATGTCATATTAAGCGAGTTTTCGCACGTTTTTGCCATTTGGCCTTGACTTTGAGGCCCAAGGTCAAATGTGACAGACTCACAATGTTCGGTATACCTGATTTCCTATAAGTGCCTCATACATACCCAAGTTCTAAATGCTATAATAAGAGACTTATAGCACATTTTTGCCATTTGGCCTTGACCTGGAGGCCCAAGGTCAAATGTGACTGACTCACAATGTTCGGCGTATCTGATTCCCTATAGATGCCTCATACATACCGAAGCTCTAAATGCTATATTAAGAGAGCAATAGAACATTTTTTCCATTTGACCTTGACCTTGAGGCCCAAGGTCAAAAGTGACTGCCTCACAACGTTCAGCATACCTGATTGCCTATGGGTGCCTCAGACACACCTAAGCTCTAAATGCTATATAAGTTATAGCACAAAACACCCTGAAAAATGATGAAGTCCAGACATGTTGCCTGGGTGGCGCTATGAGGGAGCGATTCAATCAAAACGCTGTTTAGACCAGTGAAGCAGGTTATGATACTGATTCCATCGCTGCGATTAAAAAAAAAATCATCCGACAGTTTTTTGAGAAAATTGCACCCAAGTGCCAAAAATGGCCATTTTCAACAAAACCATGGCCCCCAAGTCGAAACGAATGATTTAATCAAAAAAATTTTTTGCTCGGGCATTAACCTGATGACAAATTTGATCACATCCCCAAATTCAAAAAAAAAAATCATCAGGCCGTTTTTGAGATACAGCTTTAAACAGATGACGATGCCGCTGTACGCAAAGCAACCTACGGCCGGCAACCTAAAAAAGGCAATATCTATTTCATTTCATGTTTTAATACATGGCAGTCAGAGGGAACTGCACAATATGGTATGGCTAGTGTTGTAAAACCTCAGGGACAAGATTGGAAATTTAAATTACTCATTAATTTGCAATGCATCATTGGTACTGGCAAAAACAGATCTCTATTTTTGGTACTAGATATAGCAGATAATCAATGTACATTGTATATAATACACAACAATATGTACAACCCCAGTTCTGAAATAGTTGGGACGAAGCGTAAATTGTGAATAAAATCAAAATGCAATGACTTAAAGATCATATGAGCCAATGTTATTTACAATAGAATATAGATAACATTTCAAATGTTGAAACTGAGACATCTTGCATTTTTATTGACAAAATGAGCTCATTTCAAATTTTTTGGCTGCAACAGGTCTCAAAAAAGTTGGGACACAGGCAAAAAAGGGCTGAAAAAGCAATTAATATATGAGAGAATCAGCTGAAAGAGCATTTTGCAAGTAATTACATGAACTGGCATCAGGTGTGTAACATGAATGGCTATAAAAGGGATGTCTTAGAGAGGCTGAGTCGCTCAGCAGTAAAGACGGCCAGAGGCTATCCTATCCATGAAGGCCTGTGTAAAAAAAAATTGTGAAATACTTTAAAAACAATGTTCCTCAACAAATTGCAAAGGCTTTGAAGGTCTCATCATTGTCAGTGCAAAACATCATCAAAAGATTCAGACACACTGGAAAAATCTGTGCGAAAGGGACAGTCCAAAGACCTTCACTGGATGAATATGATCTTCGGGCCCTGAGACGCCACTGCATCACTAACCGGCATGATGCTGTGTGATGGCTGATGAGTTTGAGAAGCCAAACGCAGTGGCCATAATAAAAGGGGGAACCACAGAAGAGAGAGAGACACAAATAAAATAAGAGAGCAAGGCTCACGCTTCCAACGGACCTATATGTCATCTGAGGCAAGGAAGCAAGGCAAGCTCAACAGGACGAAAAGGGAAAAAACAGAAAGATTCCCTTGCTATCTAGAACTTCTCCTCAAATATGCAGCTAAACCCTAAACAACTCTCTTACGAGAGACCTTACCGGTTAAAGTGCAAACATAACACTGACACAAATGATGCAGAACTAGGGCTTAAATAGAATCCGGGCGACGCCCCCAATGAATGCCAGCTGGCCCAGGAATCCGATTCAGAGTAAAACGATATGGTCCCGGACGAGAGCAACAAAGAAAGCTCTCAAAGCCTCCAAACCATGACATTCTGTCATTGACATTACAATATGGGCCCAGGAATAGTGAAAGAAACCACTGTCTGTAAACACAGTCCACCATGCCATTTACAGATGCCACCTAAAACTCTTATCATGCAAAAAGTAAGCTATTGTTGAACATGATCCAGAAGCAATGCTCATTTAAAATGGACTGTAGCCAAGTGGCAAAGTGTCCTGTTGTCAGACGAGTCCAAATGTGACATTCTTGTTGGAAATCATGGGCGTTGTGTCCTCCGGGCGAAGGAGGAGAAAGACCACCCCTCCTGTTATCAGTGTTCAGTTCAAAAGCCAGCATCTCTGATGGTATGGGGATGCATTAGTGCATATGATGCAGGACACTTGCATGTTTTAAAAAGCACCATGAATGCTGAAAGGTATATAAAGCTTTTAGGGCAACATACACTCTTAGAAAAAAAGGTTCCTTTAAGGGTTCCATCCTTTGACACGTATAAGGCACCCTAAATGTTTCCAAATAGAACCCTGTTCATAGATTCTTGGTAAATAACCATAAAAGGTACCTTTTATTATAAGGTTCATATTTTTCTTTTGGTTCATAAAATTCATATAAATTGTTCTTTATATGGTACTGTACCATTAGAGCTAATAAGAAATATATTTTCAAAAAGGACATTTTATTCAATAGAGCACAATAAATGGAATAATAAACATATTTCAATAGAAAAATAAGTATGGAACTTGCTCCAGTACTATAAAAAATGATTCAAAGCAGACATTTTGGCCCAAAAAGGATTAGAGATTTACATACTTTACACTATAAATATACACATCACATACTGAAATAGGTTTAGCACACTGGCTCAGATTCAAAAGCTTTAAAGACACAAAACATTTTACGAAGTTGAATAGAAACATAAATACAGTAGTTTTATACAACAAACAGCATGGTGCAGATAATGAATGGTTTATAGCTGCAACATCTTTTCCACATGCAAGACGGGTGGAGGGCTTGGAGACAGAAAGGGGATATATCTTTATAAAAGATATATCTTTCAAAAAACTGTAGTGTGTGTCGAGCCCCCTTGAGGTTCTGGACCTGGAAGAGAAAGTAAAGCCCAAACAAACAGGCTAGGCCCAAAGTGCCATCGATGTCTGGGGAAGGGCCAATGAGCCCTTGATTTTGATGGAGACCATCTCCGGTTGAAGTACAGAACGAAGCTCAGACCAAAACGCGACGGTCGGCATTGGTGCCACTGGTTCCTAGACACATATAATGGAAAGACATTTTAGAATATTGTTATTATTAATTTTGCACAACAGGGAAGCATTCTTCTTCAGCAGGGGTATTCACTCCTAGCCTGGCTTCACCCAGACCCTATTCAATTCTGAATGCGAGGCTGGAAGCTCTCAGTGCATTTTCTACTTTAAATGGGTGTTACTAACGTCCATTGATCAAACTGCCTCTGGACGCAATTGGATAGACCTACAATCAATCAGAGCAACAAAGCATAG
This sequence comes from Gymnothorax reevesii, assembly GCA_029721435.1. Taxonomy (NCBI): domain Eukaryota; kingdom Metazoa; phylum Chordata; class Actinopteri; order Anguilliformes; family Muraenidae; genus Gymnothorax; species Gymnothorax reevesii. Next base: position 54,634,678 of record CM056574.1, read on the forward strand.
GTCAGTCTTAATGCATGATTTTTCAAACCTGCCTCAAACAACTGTGACTGGCCTGGCCCTTTTTGGCTAGAATAGGAGAGCCTGCAAACCCATATTCAGGTTTCAATATATGGCGATGGGCGGAACCAGGCTAATTCCCTCCGGTTCTGGAGGGCTGTCGTGTCTACGGGGTATTTGTTCCAAACGTACACCATTTCACAACTCATACCTCCCGTTTGTTTCAATCGGGCCCATGATAATAGTGAAGTCAGATGTTGTAGTGCGCAGTGTAATGTGAATATAGGCCACTAGATGGCAGTATTTACCTTTTTTTTGTTAAGCTCAGACTGGAGTCATGTTTAGACATGTCCTGGACATGTCTGGGGCAAGTCTCAGAAAATTAAAAAAAAGAGGTCTAAATGTGGGTGGGGTCTGCAAAAGAGTATATAAGGAAAAGAATTGAGACAGTAAAGTAGTAGGAGAAATTGCAAGAAGATGACCAGACCTGCCATTCTGTTCAAGACCTGTAACGTTTCTTTTGTGGATTTCTTTGCCTGTGTTTAAGCATTTTCTTCATCTAGGACATCACCAAGCCACCCCACTAAAAAGGGACTGTAATTATTTCTGTTTTTTCTTATTTATCAATCTTGGTCTTTAGTTGTAGGTTGTTATTAGTCTTTGTCTTTGTTAAAAATTAAATGTGTTTTAGTTGTTAAAACTGTGTTTGTCATCCCTTGCTGTTGCTGTTGTGTTATAAATGTAATAACAAATTGGGGCCATAACAGCAGTTAGAAAAATACCCGTAGACATGGGCCCTCCAGGACCCTGAGTGAATACCAGTGTTCCAAAGGCTGCCCATAATACTGCCACACTCTTTATAAAGTTAGCTTCCAGTCATTCTACTGACCTCATTGATGCAGTACAGCAGTTTCGTGTTCTCTTTCATCAGGGTTGCCAGTAGTAGGGCCGGCATTGCTCAGCATATCTGAATTAAACATGACATAGCATCCAATACAAAATGTGCAAACAAAACTTGAAACTGGAATTAAATGATAGAATTAGCCTCATTATATATAACAATATAACTATATATATATATATATATATATATATATATATATACTGTATATATATATATATATATATATATATATATATATATATATATATATTACATAATATTATATATATACAATACTATTACCTTTGGCTTTCAGTGGGTCAGACTCTGCAATTGCAGCGGTCAATGAAGCATGCAGTGGTCCCTCTGTGGACTCCACAATCCTCCCTGCACTACTGTGGAGGAATCCAGTGAGATTGGCATCCATATCTTGGCCGAACCGCAGCTTCATTTCATACAGCAACTGAAACAAAAACAATACTTTGGATTACTTTATAGACCCCTTGCATGCAAAATTGCTCATGTGTGCAGTATCACTTTGAGTGTCCAAAGGTCCTCTAGAATGAATGTTAAGTCAAATGATCTTAATGAACATTAGCTGAGCACTGAGCCGTGATTTATTTTACTGTTCTTTATGAGAGGCTAGGGCGTTATGCTGCCATTTCCTCAGAACATATATGACCACATTTACAGCATGAACCAACGCACACGCAAACTTAGCGCGTGTTCAATCACTGTATGTGAACATGAGATGAAGAATTGATGAAGAAATTAAAATGTATATTTCTGCACTGCTTTCCAGACTAGGGAGTTTTAAGTAAGGGCATTGCTGGAACACCTCAGCAGCTTTTTTTGTAGAGATCAGTTCTGGCATGGAGAGTTCGGCGCATCCTTGACTTGATTTGGTCTATGTTCGGCCTGCTCTCGTCCATTTCTGCGCTCATGGCCTTCATGTGCTCCCTCTATACTTTGTTCGTCTTCCCTAATGTCCTCTACTGACTCTCCATTGAGCTGAGAGGGAGGAGATGGATGCTTATAGTTATTATTGAGGAAAAAGTAAGACTTGTGTCATATGGGGGAAGAAGTGGAGCAAGTCAGTACAACAAAAAACAAATTATTTTTCAGTTTGTCATAACATAATATTGGGGTAAAAATTATAAATAAATCTAACCGGTAGTCTCCTTTTAGTAAGTGTAGCATTTTCCTCAGATGTCGATCAACGCTTCTGGATCCCATACTTTTGCTTCATGGCTCTCACTTTCTCCATATGGACAAGGGGCCTCCTCTCCTTCTTGAATTTATTTCTCAAACATTCCAACAAGGTTTCCTTGGTAATGAAATGAAAAAGGTGTCAACATAAGTATTATATACCAGTAACTGAAATAGGGCAAACCGAATGACGAACAATACAATTTTTTGGAAGAACAAGAAGATATTAGTTTTACTTACAAAACCAGATTGGCTTCTGTTTTTGAGGAACGGGTATCTTGTTACCCGAGCACCCATCACATCGCTGTACATTTTATGGCTCGGATACCTAAATTGGGACCAAGGAATATTAAAGCTCACTAGGTAAGTACTAAAGTACTATTGTCACTGGTGTAGCGTTGTGTTACTCGTTGTGTTATGTGATGTGTACCATGCAGTGTTACTGCGGGACCGTTGCCAGGCAACAATCCCGGCTGTCACTGCGCTGCATTGAGGAATACTTAAATACGCGTTTTATCCTGTATAATTTCCATTTCTGTGATTGTATCGTAGTCATTTAGTATACGCCTATTTGTATGGATATATGGCTTGCCTACTGCACATACTGTAATTCTGTGCCTATTGCATATCTTACTGTGTATCTTGCGTGCTCTTTTAAGTCCTATTATGCTGCTGAAAGAATCCAAATTTCCCCTCAGGGATCAATAAAGGCTATCATATCGTATCATATCCTAGGTACTTCTTTTCATCTGGCCTCTACCCTGAAACCTGCCTGGCTCGGCTGGACCTGCTGGGAGTGTGACGCCTGCCGGTATAGCCGCCAAAGTCATGGAAGCACACAAGCCTTCCCACCTCAGCAAGATAGCAATACAAAGGAAGATACTAATGTAGTGCAGTTTAACAATACACCTACCAGGTATACCTAGTGATGTCAAAGAGAAGACTAATCAATGCCGTACGTAGGTGGGATTTGGTTTTTTTTGTAAAATCCATTATCTTTCTTCACCAACGCCTCCCTCACTTCAGTACTGAAGGCTGGAAGTGTGTAAACAGTTGGCCAGGCTGTTGTTGCTGAAGATGGAGCATTTATGGGAGATGTTTGGACTGGTGGGTCTGCATTTCTGGAAATAAAAGGTCACACCAAAAGTGGGCTAAGTATGCAACAAAGTACAAAAACTGGCGTACGTATTCTGTAATTCCCATTGTACTTTATTCTCCCCTTCTTTTCTTTGTGTTTGCCCTTTGTGTTTGTCTTTTGTATTTTTTAAGTTGTATTTATTGAAATATATTTATATCTTGCTAAATTTGCTGTTTAAATATGTTATAATATGCATGTAAGACAACCTTGGGTGTCCTGAAAGGCGTCATAAAATAAAATGTTTTGTATTACTATTATCACAATTATTATTATTATTAAAGAAACAAGGGATGAGAAGAGTTCTGTGATTATTTTACATACTCTGCATGAACTATGTTGCTTCTTAACTTCTTCAATTCGGCAAGGAACTTCACTTGTTGTTTCATGCGTGTAAACAACCACGTCACCATACTTTTGGTCAAGCCCAGCAGTGTTTCCCCATCGATTTGTTCATCTAAAAAACAAAGCACAATAAAGAGTTATCCTCAAATAATCTAACAGTGGTGCTGTACCACCATGTTCAGCTAATTTGCGATTCTGGTTTCTTGTGTGGACACCTAACATTTCATGTGCCCTACCGTTTATAAACAACATGGTGAAGGCATATGGAAGACTTGTCATCAAGGCTGTAGAGATCAATAGCATGATAACCCTTCTCTTCTTTGGGTTTGGTGACAGCCCATTGCCTCTCTTGACCTTGGACCTCAAAGGCATGCAGATGGTGGTTGTATCGAAAAGGAGTTAGCAGGAGTGAAAACAAAAGCCAAGTGCCTCTGAAGCAGACTATCTTCACAACCTTATAAAAAATTGGGATGCCCAGCTCAATCACTACAAGTGTGAAAATGTCATTGATTTTATACTTGATGTTGTCAAGGCGAAGTTGATGAGCAACAAAAACATTCTCCTCCTGCTGGATGGTTTCAACTCCAAACCTTTGCTCAAGACCGCTCTGAACCTGGAGAGGCAGAGACCTGACTGGACAAGAACGCCCCCTCTCAGTGTATTCGTCTCGTCTAAGAATGTCAACGGACGTGAATTCCCAGCACTGCCTAAGTTGGTGCCATTTTGCCAGTGTGAGGCAGATGTTTTTAAAATTGCAGGCATTTCTGGCTAGCCTCTTAAAGTATTGGTGCTTCCCTTCGAATCGCATACACCACATATGCTTCAAGAGTACAAATTGCTGGATGAGCCGTAATGAAGTTTGGGTGAGGTAATGAAGTTTTGGGGTGATTTTTCCCGGAAACAGTGAAGTAAAGAGCGACAGGAAGAGTCCAATCTGTATGGTGAGGTAAGGAATAGTACTCCACTTGATAGAGGGAGAGAGAATGATGTCACCTACGTCTCGGCACAAAAGCAGAGCTCCCAATGTTCATGTCCCTCTGGAATGTAGTGGCTAATAATAAAAGGCAGAAGTTGGAAAAGGCACTATCTTTCGTTTGCGGAGCTGGGCAAACGACCTTGCCTAAGCGTAGTCTTGGAAATCTTCTGTGGCTTGTTTCCCCAGTCGTTTTGACCGAATTCGATTGCTTCAAGCTCCTCACTTGTCAATGGAAATAATCTTCTTTTCATGCAAGGTCAAAAACAGTTGCATTAGAACATGGGGGACAGCACCCTCTAAAAAGTCATGCATTAAATCCGGTGGAAAACATGTAGTCACGTCAAAATACTCCAGAGCATAAAAGGGCCACTCGCTGACCACTTTGCATGTGCACTTTGAGATTTCTGGGTTCTCCCTGAGGACGTCTGGGAATCTAATTGTTACTTCTTCTTCAGATAGTTTAGTAGAACTGTCCAAATAATTGATCATGCAGAAACGACATGTAATGGTTTTTGGAGGCTGGCGAGCTTTCTTTCTTTCTCTCATGATATCGTTTTGCCCACAACCAAATTCTTTGCCTAGCTGGCATTAAACCCAAGTTCCGCCTCGCTGTCTTTGCTAGAGTGTCAGTGTTACTTCGCACTTTAGTCGGTAAGGTCTCTAGAAAGAGAATTGTGTGAGGAATTAGTTGCAAAGAGGAAAGTGCTAGTTAGTAAGCGAATATTTCTCTCGTTATTTCTCTCTTTCTATACACGGTCTGATGCCTAATCTTGTTATCTCGGTAGCAGAGATTTTCCCTTTATTTTGTTTCAGTCCTGATCGCTTTGCTTCCTTTAGTACCCAGACTAAGATCTTTGTATGCGCGAGTCTCTCTCTCTCCCTTTTCGTCAGTTTATCTGTCTTATTTTGCTGAACTTCCTTTCGTTTTGGCCACTGCTTTTGGCGTTTCGAAACACCAGCCATCACAGACATACATGCCCATTGCTAAAACAGCATGAAAATCCTGCTAGGCTATGGGCTGACAGGTTGTCGGCAGACACTATTGTCAAGACCACACAGAAATGAGTCAGTTGGCCATTCACGTTGACTGTGAAGCCGTCTCTGTAAAGCCATTTAAGATCTTCAATAAGTGGGTTCAAAAAATCAGTGCAGGAATATATCTCTCTGAGCAGCTGATGCCTCACAAGTATAGACAGGTGGATGTGGCGGAGGTGTGTTCTGTATTGTGGTTCCAAGTTTCCAATAGAAAAATAAAAATAGGCGTGCGATGCACGGAATACCCCTCAGCCCGATGTCGAAGTTTTTGGAGACGCCCGACCGCCCAACTGCACGAAGGATAGCAATACCCCGTCAGCCTTTAGGGCTGAGAGGTAAAATGCAAAAATTTTATGGATGGATTTGTTTTACACAAGGGGGTTTAAAACTTCGAACTCATCGGTGACGAATGCCACTGCTGACCGGCATATCAATTCCCATGATGATACGAATTCATTAAGAACATCAAAAACCCAAACGTATTTTCATGGCGAGGGATCCATTGTCACCGCATCGCCACACGGATGCCATTACTCGAAGCATCACAGCATTCATAAGGTAGTTTATGCAACTTCTTCTACATGTTGTACAGGGGGAAAAAAGTTGATGGGTTCAACTATATGTCATCAGTACAAGTGAAAGTGTCACGTTACTGGTGGCCATCATACAGCGAATTATCTAGCAGCTTACACGTGCGTCACTTACACGGAAAAATAACACAGTACACTACACCATGCTCTTGGGTTCACAGAAGAGAAGAAGTTTTATTTTGCACATGCGCAGTTGTATATAGGTAGGGGGTCCTCACAGGATATTAGTAGGTCATTGACAGTGCCTGAATGAGACTGCACACTACCAAATCACATATCCAACACCCCCACTCAGGCTCATCTTTACAGCAATGTCAATATAACAATTCATAGCAAAACATTAATAAAAAAAATAAATATATAATAGCAATCATGTCCAGTCCACATATACCTGTACCACCCCATGGTTACCTAGATCTTCCCAAAAAGATAACACTTAAACATCTCGAATTTAGGTTTTGCCAGTGGCTTGGTCAGCACATCTGCCACCATATACTCAGTAGGACAATATTTGATTGTGACCTTACCATCAACATGTGCTGCCCGTACAAAATGATACTTTACATCTACATGTTTACTCCGCTGCCTACTCACTGGATTTTTAGAGAGTTCAATAGTTCCCCGGTTGTCTTCATATATAAGAACTGGTGTGTGGCGCTTCTCTTTATCTAGACCATGGAGTAACTGTACTAGATACAGGCTCTCTTGAACTGCAGAGGCTAGAGCCATGAATTCGGCCTCACACGTTGATAGGGCCACTGTAGGCTGCTTCCTGCTTTTCCAGGATATAACTGGACCACCTCTAGTTAGACTGAAGCAGTAACCGGTGGTGCTCCTCCGGTCACTCTGATCTGATGCCCAGTCGGCGTCACTATAACCTTCTAGCTTAAGGTCCTGATCACTATGTTGATAACACAGCTCAAGGTTAATTGTGCCCTTTAGGTATCTTAACACCTGTTTTGCTGTGTCCCAATGTTGCCGTTTTGGCTGGGCCAGGTGCTGGGATAACTTACTGACTACCCAGCTAAGATCTGGCCTTGTGGAGGTCATTATGTAAATCAGACTACCCACTATCTCTCTATAGCCTGTTACATTTATAATTTCCCCCTCTCCATCAAGTTCAGGCTTCAATTCACAGGGTGTCATTCTTGGTTTACACTCAGACATTCCGAACCTTTTGAGCACTTTTTCTATGCATCTTCTCTGACACATCCTGATCTCACCCCTACGTTGTTTGAAATCAATGCCCAAGAAATGTCTGAGCTCCCCGAGATCTTTCATATTGAACCTTTTTGCTAACATTCCCTTCACCTCCCTCATCAGATCATTACTGCTAGCGGCAATAAGCAGATCGTCCACCCAAATGATTAAAATGACCCTTTCACCATCAGACTGTTTTTCATAGGCACAATTATCTGCTGCATTCTGTTCAAAACCATTTTCCACCAGGTGATCATGCAGTAGTTTATTCCAATCGCGTCCGGATTGTTTTAAACCATATAAAGATTTATTAAGTTTACAAACTATATGTTCATTAGCCTCGGACTGTTCTTCAAATCCCTCTGGTTGCTCGATATAAACCTCACAGTCTATGGGAGCGTGTAAATAGAATGTTTTGACATCCATTTGGTGAAGCACGGTCATCTTGTGCCGCTATTTGCATAAGAACCCTCACTGAGGTCATGCTGGCGGTCGGGGAGAAAGTTTCTTTATAATCTATACCTTCAACCTGGCTGTACCCCTTGGCTACATATCTTGCTTTAAACATCTCAGGTTGGTCAGGGCTCTCTTTAACGGCAAAAACCCAGCGCCCACCCACTGCTCTCTTCCCCTTTGGCAGTGCACACAGGGTGAATGTGTCATTCTCTTTTAAAGAGGTCATCTCTTCCTCCATTGCTTTAACCCACTTTTGAGGCCTGTCAGAGCTCATAGCCTCTGTATATGTTTTGGGTACATTGTACACAGCTCTATAGAAATAATCCACCTCCTGTTCATTTTCGATATGTTCAGTCTTACATTGATAGTCTCTAAGATATGCTGGTGGTCGCCTATTTCTTTCTGGGTAGCGGCGCATGCCTCCACTATCACCCTGACCACTAGATGGTGCACTTGCACCGCTCTCACCCCTTTCCTCTGTAGGCGCTGTCTGACTGGCATGGGGTTGTTCCATCTTAACTGGTACTTCGTTTAACACAGTGTCATCATAACAATCGTCATTAGAATCGTCATGTGTCCGAAGCTGTGTATCCTCCAATACGGGCTTGACTTGTCTGTACTTTGACACTCTTCCTGTCTGTGGAAAATATACATGATATGCAGGGCTTTAGTTATCATATCCTATGAAGCTGCCCTTTTCACACCTTGGATCTAGTTTCTTTTAATCTTGCTTATAAGCATAACACTCAGTACCAAACACCATCATATGAGCAATATTTGGGGATTTCCCTGTGAAAGCACCATATGGAGTTTTTCTTAGTCTTTTGCAATAACACCGGTTGCGTATCTGTGCGGCTGTTTGCACTGCGAACTTCCATAGCTTTTTGGGCAACTTACTCTCGATAAGCATACACCGGCTCATGTCAAATAATGTTCTCCACTGTCTTTCAGCGGTGCCGATCTGAGGCGGCGAATAAGGAGCACTACTTTGATGACTAATCCTGTTCTTCCGAAGCAGATCTTGGAACTCTTTCCCAGTGTATTCTGTCCCATTGTCAGACCGTATAGTCTTGACTCTCCCATATGGGGCAGTATCAGCTAGGAATTTCTCTGTAGCTCTAGCTGTGTCACTTTTTGTCTTAAGAAAATAAGTCCAGATCATACCACTATAGTCATCAGTGAAAGCCAGTGTGTATCTATACCCATCTCTATCAGTTGGGTCCATAGGCCCACATAGGTCAGTGTGAACCAGTGCTAAGATCTCTGTAGCTTTGCGATCAGCCTTCCTATTTTTTATTTCAACAGTCTTACCCTCTATGCAGACATCACATTTTAGAGAAGATTTATCACACTTTCCTTTAATTTTCATCCCTTCAACCACATTCTCCAAATGGGAAACATCCTCAAAATTACAGTGGCCAAGTATTCTGTGCCACGTTTGGATATCGTTACACACCTTGAACTTGTCTATGGAATCAGATTTGTGCCAATAGAATAAAGCAAAGCTTTCTAAAACTCAAACGGATAAAATGGATTTAATCAAAAATAAAACGTACTGAACCAAAAAAAATCTTGTCAAAAGCAAAAAATATCACTCATCGTGAAAACTGTTTGACTTTTTTCTTAATTGTTTCCATTGCTTCGTTCTCTCCTCTCTCTCTCTTGGATTCGCTTCTCGGTTTCTTGGTTTTGATTCCAGTTTCTTTGCTTTTTTCTTTTGGCACAAACCTCTTGTCTGGGCGGGTTCTATGAGGGGCGCGTTCCTATTGGCTGATGAGTTTTATTTAATGGCCGGATGTTATTTAATGGCCAAAACGCACTGTCCGTGTAGCGCGGTAAGAACTCGTTCACAGAGCTCAAAAGGACCTCATTAAAATGAAAACCACGTGATATATTCGGCGTAGGTCTTAAGCATTGTTTAGGCTTATTCACCATAGTCCGCATCATCACAAGTAACATTGGAAAGCGATTATGACTCCGGACTTCCCGTGCTTCTCTTTACTCAGGGATTAGAAACAACGCATGTGTTTCATGATCGTTTAAATTGTTTTAATGAAATAAGACCATGTGAAAAGTTTTTATTCAGTAAAGACAAGCCTGATAGGCTAATTCCTGTGTCATAATCGATTTCCGTGTCATTAGTGGGGAAATCCAACGTAATGCACGTGAAACTGATTAACTTGATGCACAATGACTTAAATTACGAGAGTGAATTTCCTCGGTGCGCTTTGATTGAATAATTGCTGACTACGCCACAAAGACGTGAATATCACTAAGAGGAGAAACACGCATAGGACGTAAGCCTTGGCATCTCTAAACATCGTCCAAGACATCAAAGTTCAAGGTTTTCAAGTTGTCAAATCCAGTCTTTGTGGATGTCTACCACATAAATCAAACTTGCAGTGGATTTTTATATGAGAACTTTGATTTCCGCAACTGGAATCGACTGCAGCCTGCCTTCTTTTGTCCCGTTGATGGAGGCATTGTTTGTGTGGCTGTTTTACCGAGATGAAGTGCACTATAGATGTTTAAGTCGACAGCATCTTTTTGGGGCCTTTACAGCCATGTGAACTCCAAGGAACATGCTAGAAATAACTGTTCTCATTAGAAATGTTTGGAATTTAAGAATACAGTTGCAATTTAACAAAGGCAAGTGTCCAACAAGAAAGGGAATTTAGAATTGTAGGTTAAATTTTCGATGAATAATAAATGCGTGCAGCTGTTATGAAATTTTATTACTTTTATCCTTGCAAGTATCGCCCTCCCCCAGAAAAAAAATTGCTGCCTCCAAATTAACCAACCGAAAGCTTTACAACTTGAAAATCTGCAAGGTTTTTTTTTTTATTAATAATAATAATAATAATAATAATAATACTAATAATAATAAAAGATGGCTCTTTACTTGTTATACACTCTAATACTAGAGAATCCTTAGAATGTGTAGAAACTGCTTTTAAATGTGAACAGCTCGGAAAAGTGTCACATGGAGTTCATTTTGCCACATTTTTGTTATTTAGTGACATTCTTTTGTTATTCAATGAGAATCTCCAAGGCAATTTTATAGACTGTAGGCCTGTCTAGAAAACCATTTCAGTGTTTCCACCTATACATGTGTGATCCTATGAATAGATTTACTGTATCACATATGGACAAACTAAATCGCTGTTTGGGACTTGTTCCCTCTTGTTCCTCTAGAAAAATATATAAAATGTTCAATGTAATACCAAGTCTGAATGGGATTTAGAAATATTCATCAGTGTGGGACGCATTCATTTTAAAACAACAATTAAGATTGTACAATGGTAATAAGTCTAATCTAAATAGCTGTTTTAAAATCAATGCATCCCACACGGATGAATATTTGTAAATCCCAGTCAGACTTGGTATTATATTAGAAAAAAATATACAATATGTTCAACAGAGGAACAAGAGGGAACAGGTCTCAAACAGTGATTTACAGCGCCTTCCATAATCATTGGCACCCCTCCTTAATATGTGTTAAAAGCCTTTCAATAAATTCAATTTTTATTGCAGAAGCATACTTTCACACTGAAAATTGTAGAAAAATGTAGCCTTCATCTCAAGTGAATTTTAAGGGGGAAAAATCCCTGACTAAGAACTAATTATTTTTCATAAAATCACCTGTCCCACAATTATTGGCATCCCTAACAATTCCTGGGAATTAAATGTAATTGAAGTATTTCTGTCATTTCTACGGTAGTTTACGAAGTTGATCACAGTATCTAGGAACATTTAATTAGTAATTAATCACTACCTGTTTCCCTGGGGTATAAATATGACGTGACAGAGAGGCCATTTCTCCTATCCACTCTTCAACATGGGAAAGATAAAGGAATACACATACAAGTAATGCAGATGTGTGTCGACCTTCACAAGTCAGGCAATGGCTACAAGAAAATAGCCACTCACCTGCACCTGCCCATATCTACTGTCAGAGGAATCATTAAGAAATTTAAAACAACTGGAATAGTGGTAAACAAGCCTGGACGAGGACGCAATGTTATTTTGCCACCACGCACAGTGAGGAAGATGGTAAGAGAAATAAAAAGTTCTCCAAAGCTCACTGTTAAAGAATTGCAACAAGTAGTAGCATCTTGGGGTCACAAAGTCTCCGAATCAACCATCAGGCGCTATGTACATGCCATCAAGCTGTTTGGGAGGCATGCACGGAAAAAACCTTTTCTCACTTACAATCATAAACGCAAACGTCTGGAGTTTGCTAAGCGGTACTAGGACTTCAGCTGGGACCGTGTGCTTTGGTCAGACGAGACCAAGATAGAGTTTTTTGGCAACAAACACTCTAAGTGGGTCTGGCGGAACACATAAGATGAGTATGCAGAAAAGCACCTCATGCCCACTGTGAAGTATGGGGGAGGATCGGTGATGCTGTGGGCCTGTTTCTCTTCCAGAGGCCCTGGGAACCTAGTTAGGGTGCATGGCATCATGAATGCTTTGAAATACCAGGACATTTTAAATCAAAATCTGGTGGCCTCTGCCCGAAAGCTGAAAATGGGTCGTCACCGGGTCTTTCAGCAAGATAATGACCCTAAACATGTGGCCAAATCTACACAGAAATGGTTCACCAGACACAGAATCAAGCCCCTCCCATGGCCGTCTCAGTCCCCAGACCTCAACCACATTGAAAACCTGTGGAGTGAGCTGAAGAGGAGAGTGCAGAGGAGAGGACCCAGGTCGCTGGATGATTTAGAGAGATTGTGCAAAGAGGAATGGTCAAAGATCCCTCTTTCTGTATTCTTCCATCTTGTGAAACATTATAGGAGAAGCTTAGGTGCTGTTTTGTTGGCAAAAGGGGGTGTACAAAGTATTAACATCAGGGATGCTAATAATTCTGGCACACATGATTTGATGTTAAAGAATAATTTCTTAATGTGGGATTTTTCTCCCACTGATTCAGTTTTTTTCTAAATAATATAGGACCACTCATTGTGGTCCTATATTATTTAGAAAAAAACTGAATTTATTGGAGGTTAAAGAACACATCTTAACCATGGGGTGCCAATAATTATGGAGGGCGCTGTAATTTTCCATATGTGCTACAGTAAGTTTATTCATAAGATCATACATGAACAGGGGAAACACTGAAATGCTACTGGACAGCACTACAGTCTATATAATTCCCTTTGAGAATCTCATTGAATAACAAATGTGGTAAAATGAACTGCATGGGACACTTTTCCAAACTGTTAACATTTAAAAGCAGTTTCTACACATCCTACGGATTCTCTAGTATTAGAGTGTATAACAAGTAAAGAGCCATATAAAATCTTTTATAATTACTAAAAAAAAAAAAAACAAGATGTGTTTGTGAAACACTGATGCCTCCGCGGCCCATGTTAAAGTTTTTGTAACCAAGCGTCATGCTCCAAGGTTAAGGTCACAAGGTCAAAAGTCATGACCCCATCTGAAATGGACAGGTGAAAAACTATATGCCCCCGAAACTTCGTTTACGGGGGCATAAAAAACCCTTGCAGATTTTCAAGTTGTAAAGCTTTGGCTTGCCTTTGTTAAATTGCAACTGTATTTTTAAATTCCAAACATTTCTTATGAGAATATTTTTTCCAGCATGTTCCTTGGAGTTCACATGGCTGTGAAGGCCCCAAAAAGATGCTGTCGACTTAAACATCTATAGTGCATTTCATCTCGGTAAAACAGCCACACAAACAATGCCTCCATCAACGAGTGGGACAAAAGAAGGCAGGCTGCAGTCGATTCCAGTTGCGGAAATCAAATTTAAAATAGAAGTTCTCAAATAAAAATCGACTGCAAGTTTGATTCATGTGGTAGGCATCCAAAAAGATAGGATTTGACAACTTGAAAACCTTGAACTTTGATGTCTTGGACGATGTTTAGAGATGCCAAGGCTTACGTCCTATGCGTGTTTCTCCTCTTAGTGATATTCACGTCTTTGTGGCGTAGTCAGCAATAATTCAATCAAAGCGCACCGAGGAAATTCACTCTCGGAATTTAAGTCATCGTGCATCAAGTTAATCAGTTTCACGTGCATTACGGTGGATTTCCCCACTAATGACATGGAAATCGATTATGACACAGGAATGATCAGGCCTGTCTTTAGGGATTAAAAGCAATGGAACTGCATAAAAACGTTTCAAATGGTCTTATTTCATTAAAACAATTTAAACGATCATAAAACACACGTGTTGTTTCTAATCCCTGAGTAAAGAGAAGCGCGGGAAGTCTGGAGTCATAATCGCTTCCCAATGTTACTTGGGATGAGGCGGACTACGACGAATAAGCCTAAACAATGCGTAAGACCTACGCCGAATGTATCTCGTGGTTTGCATTTTAATGAGGTCCTTTTGAGCTCTGAACGAGTGCTTACCGCACTACACGGACAGTGCGTTTTGGCCATGAAATAACATCCGGTTCACAGACGTGACAGTCTAAAACTCATCAGCCAATAGGAACGCGCCCCTCATAGAACCCGCCCACACAAGAGGTTTGTGCCAAAAGAAAAAAGCAAAGAAACTGGAATCAAAACCAAGAAACCGAGAAGCGAATCCAAGAGAGAGGAGAGAACGAAGCAATGGAAACAATTAAGAAAAAAGTCAAACAGTTTTCACGATATTTTTTGCTTTTGACAAGATTTTTTTTGGTTCAGTACGTTTTATTTTTGATTAAATCCATTTTATCCGTTTGAGTTTTAGAAAGCTTTGCTTTATTCTATTGGCACAAATCTGATTCCATACATGTCATTGTTCTCATCAGTAATTGTGGGCAGATAATACAGTTTACCACAAACCTCAATGTTAAACCTTGTAGCATCACTGACACCCATCCAGTTATCACCTTGTTTGAAATGCAATTCTGCTCCATTGAGTGTTGCTGCCCTTGCTGAAAAAATATCTTGTGGAAAAGTTGGTATATACAAAGCATTTTTCAATAATGCGGTTACCTTATGACCTTTACTGTCCAAAAGTGAAATCTCTGCTTCACCTCTGGCTTTAGCAACCCCACTGACTTTAGTACCATCAGCTAATTCAATGACATGGTTCTCAGGTTTGAAAGTTTTATCAATAATCTTAAACTTCTTATAGTCACTTATCATGTGCAATGTCGCACCACAGTCGACCATTAAACCTTTGGTGTTAACTGTCCCTTTTACTGGACCACCGCTGTCGACCAGAGCAAAACAAGCAGGAGCCGCTCATGCGGCCTCGTCTCCTCTCCTCAGGGCTGTTGTTGGGACACGTCCTAGAAATATGCCCCCTTTGATGACACCTCCAACACTCAACCTCGGCTGGCTCAGTTCTCCGTCCTCTGCCTCGTCCCCGTGGCTGGTAGCTGGCTGCCCCCGCGGCTCGCATCACGTTGTCCTCGGTCAGATCACTCGGCTTGTATCTTTCGGTATCCTCGTAGCTCCTCAGCTTTGCTTTGAAATCACTGAACGTCAGCTCCTCGCTCGTCTGAGTGATATGGACCACAAACGGTTTAAAAAAGTCTGGGAGGCCCTTCACCACCATCCCGATTTGCAACCCGTCACTGATATTCTCGTCTGCTCCAGACAAAGAAGCAAATATTGTCTCAGCACGAACAATATATTCGGTGACAGTCTCGTTGCTGTGCATGTGGAGGGATGCAAGCTCACAGAATAAACTCACTACGCACGGCTTTCCCTTGCCCGCATAATGTCCGCGTAGTATTTTCAGAGCCTTGCGCCCGTCTCCTGCCGCCTCTCTCATTACTAGCGACAAACTTTTGTTGTCCAAGACTTGCACCAGTTCAGCGTACGCTTGTGCGTTCTTTACATCATCAGCTGCTCGTTCAGCGTTGGCGTCCTCTCCATCGCCAACCTGTGGCTCGTCTTTGATTGTCGCCGACAGCCCACGTAGTTCCAGGTGTGCAAGGAATCGGGTCTCCCACAGCTCGTATGTTCTCTCGTCGTCATCAAACAACAGCCGACTAAATCGCTGGCTAGACATAGCGCTGGGCCCATAACCTGTCACGTTACTGGTGGCCATCATACAGCGAATTATCTAGCAGCTTACACGTGTGTCATTTACACGTTATTGTCAAAAATAACACAGTACACTACACCATGTTCTTGGGTTCACAGAAGAGAAGAAGTTTTATTTTGCACATGCGCAGTTGTATATAGGTAGGGGGTCCTCACAGGATATTCGTAGGTCATTGACAGTGCCTGAATGAGACTGCACACTACCAAATCAGTAAAAGTAAAAACTGGTCACTTCCTGTTAGTAGCCACGCCCACTGACCTACAGACCTGCAGAGCACAACTTTTGATCAGCATGGTCTCTCAATGTTTTTAATAAATCTGGTTTAGAATGGAAGAAATCTCTAGTGCGTTAAAATACAATATTTAGAAATCAGGTAAAAATGACACCTTAAAGTCCAAATGGCCGACTTCCTGTTTGGAGTAGACAAATGATGCCAGTGACTTTTTTTGCGTCTTGGCCAAATACACGTGTACCAATTTCACAGCATTCATAGGGTAGCTTCACCAATTTGTTCTGCATGTAATAGAGGTGCAATGAGGTTGATGTGATCAAGTATGAGTCCTCAGTACAAGTGAAAGTAATAACTGGTCACTTCCTATTACCACAGGGGGGCGCTAGAAGCAAAGTGGGAAGTTAATGCATCTGGACGTTCAGGGCAAAGGAATGATCATGAAGAGCAAGTTTGAAGCTACTACAGTCAAGTATGTGGGCGTGAGAGCATTGGGAATCCCAAACGTATTTCCATGGCGAGGGATCCAAAGTCGCCGCTTTGCCACACGGATGCCATTACTCGTAGCTGTACAGCGTTCATAATGTAGCTTCATCAACTTGTTCTGCGTGTTTTAGGAGTAGAATGAAGTTGATGGGTTCAAAAATATGTCATCAGTACAAGTGGAAGTAACGAGTGGTCACTTCCTGTTACCACAGGGGGGCGCTATTAGCAAGTGGGAAAATAATATATCAGGATGTTCAAGGCGGCACCCTCATCATGTTCAGCAAGTTTGAAGCTTCTAAAATCAAGTATTTGGGTGTGAGAGCATTGTGAAATTTTTTCCTCAAGTCACTAAAATTTGTCACACTCTAGCAGCCACGCCCTTTGACCTACAGATTTGCAGAGCACAAATTTTAATCAACTTGGTCTTTCAATGATGTGTACCAAATTTGAATTCGATCTGGCGAAATCCCGAGGAGGAGTTCGTTTTAAAATTTAAAACTTCAAATCAAAATGGCCGACTTCCTGTTGGGTTTAGGGCATGGTTCCAATTAAGTTTTTAATATGTCTTGGTAGGATACATATGTGTACCAAAATGGGTCTGCCTACGACAAAGTAATTGAATTTCCCTATGGGAATTTTGAAACATGTATAGGGGGCGCTATTTTGACATTTGGGGTCTAACCTGTGCGACCGCCCAAAAATATCAAATTTCGGATCCGGCCGGATGAATGGGGAAAGTTAGTCACGTTTTCACAATTGGGAAAGGGGCGAAATTGGCTTTTGAAAAGTCAGAAGAATAATTAAAAAAAAAAAATTATAATAATTAAAGCTGCAAGCAGCGTTGAACGGGCCCTCGCCCCCATGCGCACGTTGGGGTTTGTGGTGAGATCCTGACGGGTGCAGCTGTGCACTCACGACCATTGGACAGGTCAAATGCCGGCCCCAACCTGAGAGAAAGTGTCGAGCGAATCGGACGAAGCTGAAGGAGTTATGATAAGTTGATACTTCATCCACCAGAAGGCGCTCAGAGTGTAACCAAATTTGGGCAGGTGCATTCAGGGGCAGACCCTAAGCACAAATGTGAAGTTTTGAGCAAATCTGCCAATTTCAACGTAAAATGTGGCATTTTCTGTTTCCATAATGGGGCTCCATGAGCTCGATTGTTTAGCAGCACATCGAGGCGTTCAGGGTGGTGCTTTTACCATGTACAGGAATTTTGAACCCATTTGGATGAAGTATGAGGAGAGCGAGGAGCTCAAATGTGTCTGACGAGCCATCCGAAATGGGGAAACCAGGGCGGCCAGGCCCATTGAGCGACAGACATGCAGAGCACTACTTTTGGTCAGCATGGTCTCTTGATGATCAGAAATAAGCATAAGGTTGATTGGACGGAATCACTAGGAGGAGATCTTTAAAATGCAATATGTGGAAATCGGGCCAAAATGACACAGTAAAATCAAAATGGCTGACTTCCTGTTTGGAATTGACCAATGGTGCCAGAGACTTTTTTGTTTGAACTTGCAACATACACATGTGTATCAATTTTCATTCTCCTATTCCCAAAAAACCCTTATGGGGAGGGGTTTTTCAAAATTTCAAGGGGGCGCTATCGAGGCACTTTGCTGTCCTCATGGGCACCGCCCCAATCAGATGTTGGAGCTCACCACCCTTGACCAGCATATCACTTTGCATGATGATACGAATTCATTAAGAACATCAAAAACACAAACGTATTTTCATGGCGAGGGATCCAGTGTCGCCGCATCGCCACACGGACGCCATTACTCAAAGCATCACAGCATTCGTAAGGTAGTTTAAGCAACTTCTTCTACATGTTGTAGAGGGGGAATAAAGTTGATGGGTTCAACTATATCTCATCATTACAAGTGAAAGTAAAAACTGGTCACCTCCTATTTGGAGCCACGCCCAATGACCTACAGACCTGCAGAGCACAACTTTGGATCAGCGTGGTCTCTGAATGTTTAGGAATAAATCTGGTTTTGTAAGGATGAAATCTCTTGGAGGAGTGCATTAAAGTGCAATATGTGGAAATCAGGCAAAAATGACCCGTTAAAATCAAAATGGCCGACTTCCTGTTTGGAGTAGACGAATGATGCCAGAGACTTTTTTGTCCGTCTTGGCCAAATAAACATGTGTACCAATTTTCATCTTCCTAACCCAAAAAAACCCCTATGGGGAGGGGTTTTTGAAAATTTCAAGGGGGCGCTATCGAGGCATTTTGCAGCTCTCATGGGCAAAACCCTAATCAGATGTGAGAGCTTGACACATTTGACCTGTCAATCGGTTTTTATGATGATACAAGTTTATTAAAGGCATCAAAAACCCAAACGTATTTTCATGGCGAGGGATGGAAAGTCGCTGCATCACTACGCAAACGCCATTATGCGTAGCTTCACAGTATTCATAAGGTAGTTTCATCTATTTGTTCTGCATGTAATAGAAGTGGAATGAGGTTGGTGTGTTCAACTATGTGTCATCAGTACAAGTGAAAGCAATAACTGGTCACTTCCTGTTACCACAGGGAGGCGCTAGGAGTAAAGTGGGAATTTAATGTATCTGGATGTTCAGGGCAGAGCAATGATCATGTCCAGCAAATTTGAAGCTACTACAGTCAAGTATGTGGGCGTGAGAGCATTGGGAATCCCAAACGTATTTTCATGGCGAGGGATCCAAAGTCGCCGCTTCGCCAAACGGACGCCATTATTCGTAGCTACACAATGTTCATAATGTAGCTTCAGCAACTTGTTGTGAATGTTTTACAAGAAGAAAGAAGTTGATTAGTTCAACATTGTGCCATCAGTCCCAGTGGAAGTAATGAGTGGTCACCTCCTGTTACCACAGGGGGGCGCTATTAGCAAAGTGAAAAGTTAGTATATCAGGCCGTTCAGGGCGGTGCCTTCATCATGTTCAGCAAGTTTGAAGCTACTCCAATCAAGTATTTGGGTTTGAGATTGTTGTGAAATTTTTCCCTCAAGTCACTAAAATTTGTCACGCCCTAGCAGCCACGCCCTTTGACCTACAGATTTGCAGAGCACAACTTTTAATCAGGTTGGTTTCTCGATGATGTTTACGAAATTTGAAGCCGTTCCGACGAAATCCCTAGGAGGAGTTCGTTTTAAAATTCAAAAATTCAAATCAAAATGGCCGACTTTCTGATGGGTTTAGGGCGTGGCTCCAATGAAGTTTTTTGTATGCCTTGTTACAAGGCACATAACAACTGAATTTCGTCTGCCTACGACAAAGTAGCCGAATTTCCCTATGGGAATTTTTAAATGTGTTTAGGGGGCGCTATTTCGACATTTGGGGTCGAACCTGTGCGACCGCCCAAAAATATCGAATTTCTGATCCGGCCGGACAAATCGGGAAAGTTAGACGCGTTTTCACAACTGGGAAAGGGGCGAAATTTGCCTTTGTAAAATCGGAAGAATAATAAAAAAAAAATAAAATAAATAAATAATAATAAACAGCGCGATTTCAATAGGGCCCTCCGCAGACGACTTGCAGTCGGCTCGGGCCCTAATTAAAGCTGCAAGCAGCATTGAACGGGCCCTCGCCCCCATGCGCACGTTGGGGTTGTGGTGAGATCATCACGGGTGCAGCTGTGCACTCTCGACCACTGGACAGGTCAAGTGCCGGCCCCAACCTGAGAGAAAGTGTCGAGTGAATCGGGCCAAGCTGAAGGAGTTATGATAGGTTGATACTTCATCCACCAGAAGGCGCTCAGAGTGTAACCAAATTTGGGCAGGTGCATTTAGGGGCAGACCCTAAGCACAAAAGTGAAGTTTTGAGCAAATCGGCCAGTTTCTACGTAAAATGTGGCATTCTCTGTTTTCATAAGGGGGCATGACAAGCTAGATTGTGTAGCAGCACATCGAGGCGTTCAGGGTGGGGATTTCACTACATACAGGAATTTTGAATCCATTTGGATGAAGTATGAGGGAGAGAGAGCAGCTCGAATGTGTTTGGCGAGGCATCTGAAATGGGGACACCATGGCGGCCAGGTCCATTAAGCGACAGACATGCAGAGCACTAGTTTTGATCAGCATGGTCTCTTGATGATCTGAAATAAATATTAGGTTTATTGGACAGAATCGCTAGGAGGAGTTCGTTAATATGCAATATGTGGAAATCGGGCCAAAATGACACATTAAAATCAAAATGGCTGACTACCTGTTTGGAATTTATCCATGGTCCCAGAGACTTTTTTGTTCACATTGGCAACATACACATGTGTACCAATTTTCATTTTCTAATTCCAAAAAAACCCCTAAGGGGAGGGGTTTTTCAAAATACCAAGGGGGCGCTATCGAGGCATTTTGCTGCCCTCATGGGCACCGCCCCAATCAGATGTGAGAGCTTCCCACCCTTGACCGGCATATCAATTTCCATGATGATACGAATTCATTAAGAACATCAAAAACCCAAACGTATTTTCATGGCGAGGGATCCATTGTCACCGCATCGCCACACGAACGCCATTACTTTAAGCATCACAGCATTCGTAAGGGAGTTTGAGCAACTTCTTCTACATGTTGTACAGGGGGAATAAAGTTGATGTGTTCAACTATGTGTCATCAGTACAAGTGAAAGTAAAAGCTTGTCACTTCCTGTCAGTGGCCACGCCCACTGAATTACAGACCTGCAGAGCACAACTTTTGATCAGCATGGTCTCTCAATGTTTTTAAATAAATGTTTTTATGAATGGATCAAATCTCTAAGAGGAGTGCGATAAAATACAATATGTGGAAATCAGGCAAAAATGACATGTTAATATCAAAATGGCCGACTTCCTGTTTGGAGTAGACAAATGATGCCAGAGACTTTTTTTTGCGTCTTGGCTAAAAACACATGGTTACCAATTTTCATCTTTCTACTCCAAAAAAACCCATATGGGGAGGGGTTTTTGAAAATTTCAAGGGGGCGCTATCGAGGCATTTTGCTGCCCTCATGGCCAAAGCCCCAATCAGATGCAAGAGCGTGCCCCCCTTGACCGGCAGATCAATTTCCATGATGATATAAATTCATTAAAAACATCAAAAACCCAAACGTATTTTCATGGCGAGGGATCCATTGTCACCGCATCGCCACACGAACGCCATTACTTTAAGCATCACAGCATTCGTAAGGGAGTTTGAGGAACTTCTTCTACATGTTGTACAGGGGGAATAAAGTTGATGTGTTCAACTATGTGTCATCAGTACAAGTGAAAGTAAAAGCTTGTCACTTCCTGTCAGTGGCCACGCCCACTGAATTACAGACCTGCAGAGCACAACTTTTGATCAGCATGGTCTCTCAATGTTTTTAAATAAATGTTTTTATGAATGGATCAAATCTCTAAGAGGAGTGCGATAAAATACAATATGTGGAAATCAGGCAAAAATGACATGTTAATATCAAAATGGCCGACTTCCTGTTTGGAGTAGACAAATGATGCCAGGGACTTTTTTTTGCGTCTTGGCTAAAAACACATGGTTACCAATTTTCATCTTTCTACTCCAAAAAAACCCATATGGGGAGGGGTTTTTTTTAAATTTCAAGGGGGCGCTATCGAGGCATTTTGCTGCCCTTATGGCCAAAGCCCCAATCAGATGCAAGAGCGTGCCCCCCTTGACCGGCAGATCAATTTCCATGATGATATAAATTCATTAAAAACATCAAAAACCCAAATGTCTTTTCATGGCGAGGGATCCATTGTCACCACATCGCCATACAGACGCCATTACTCGAAGCATCACAGCATTCGTGAGGTAGTTTATGCAACTGCTTCTTAATGTTTTACAGGGGGAATGAAGTTGATGGGTTCAACTATGTGTCATCAGCACAAGTGAAAGTAAAAACTGGTCACTTCCTGTTAGTGGCCACGCCCACTGACCTACAGACCAGCAGAGCACAACTTTTGATCAGCATGGTCTCTGAATGTTTGGGCGAAATTGGCCCTTGAAATGTCAGAGGAATAATAATAATAATAGTAATAATTAACAGCGTGATTTCAATAGGGTCCTCCGCGGACTACTTGCAGTCGTGCTCGGGCCCGAATAATAATAATAATAATAATAATAATAATAAACAGCATGATTTCAATAGGGTCCTCCGCGGACGACTTGCAGTCGTGCTCGGGCCCTAATAATAATAATGATAATAAACAGCATGATTTCAATAGGGTCCTTCACGGACGACTTGCAGTCATGCTCGGGCCCTAATAATAATAATAATAATAATAAACAGCATGATTTCAATAGGGTCCTCCGCGGACGACTTGCAGTCGTGCTCGGGCTCTAATAAACAGTATAATTTCAATAGGGTCCTTGGACGACTTTCAGTTGGCACGGGCCCTAATAATAATAATAATAATAATAATAATAAAAATAAACAGTACGATTTCAATAGGGTCCTCGGACGACTTTCAGTCGGCTCGGGCCCTTATAAAAATATAGAGCACGATTCCAACAGGGTCCTCTGTGGACGACTTGCAGTCGTGCTCGGGCCCTAATAATAATAATAATAATAATAAAAATAAAAATAAACAGTAAGATTTCAGTAGGGTCCTCGGACGACTTTCAGTCAGCTCGGGCCCTAATAAACAGCGCAATTTCAATAGGGTCCTCCACGGATGACTAGCAGTCGTACTAATTATGTACGGTTATGAGCCAGCATTCAATCAGAGCCTCAATAGTTACGGGAATGATTTCCCGACTTCTGCACTTCGCCGCGTTCGACTAACATGATCTAAAATAATTGAACTTACCTCAGAATGATATTTAATCACCACTAGACGAAAATATGGCCTTCGCTACTGTGGCAAGCCTACCAAAAATATTATCGCCACCCAAACTTTTTTGTCGCATTGGCAAACGTGGGGAGCAGCAAGCGCAATTCCTGCATTTGTAATTTTTGAATGAAATGTGAACTTTTTTGTCACTCTTGTCAATTCCTTATTGTAGTAAGCTCCTTAGTTTAGTGCTTTCTTTTAACCTGGAGTACAAAGATGTAGTCTCCTGTAATGTCATGGATCCCATCTAATGTCATTTCGCCCCCTGCAATACGTTGCAATATATATCGCAGCAATATGTCGTGCAGCCCTAATCTGTAGCCCCAAAAATGGAGGGGTGGGGCAATGTACATTGTATCAACATGATTGAAATTCCTGAACGATTTATGGGGTCATCCATTTTGGTGGCTTTCAGTGTGAAGATAATGAAACTGATACCACTGCTCAAACACCAATGAATTTGTGTGCAAACTCTTGAAGTGACCTAATTAAATATTTTTGTGTCAAATCACTGAACAAAGAACATATATGCATAAGATATAAAATGAAAGGATCTGTTAACCATTAATGATGTTTTCCACATAACTACAACCCCAATTCCAAAAAAGTAAAATGTAAAATGTAAATAAAAGCAGAATGTAATGATTTGCAAAGCTCAAACTCATATTTTGTTCATGATAGAGCAGAAACATCATATTGGTTGTTGAAAGTGAGCATTTTACCATTTCATAAATAAATATTTGCTCATTTTGAATTGGATGGCTGCATTTACCATCGTTTAGTATCCCCAGTTTTAACAAAAGTCTGTAACTGTCTGGGAACAGAGGAGACCAATTGCTGAAGTTTTGGGAGAGAAATGTCCCACTCATATCAGGTTTAGGATTCAAGCTGCTCAACGGTCTTTTTTGCTGGATTTTTCATTTCATGATGTGCCAAATATTTTCTATTTGTGAATGGTCTGGACTGCAGGAAGGCACTTCAGAATCAGACTCTTCTACTGCTAAGCCATGCTATTGTGATGGATGCAGAATATGGTTTGGTTATAATTGTTTTGCTGAAATGTGCTGGGCCTTCTGTTATAGACAGGAGTGTGTTCCAGAATATTCTGGAAGATTCAAATTTAGAAGGAGGATTAAATTTAAACAATTAATAAAATAACTGAGCGAATGAACATAGCAATTACAATTATACAGGAATGGATAATGAAATTACTACATTGAAGATAGAAATACTGTTCACAAGCCCAAACTTTCTGTTCTTGCAATGTCCTGCGATGGTGATCTTAAGGGAAAATAAGCCTTTTGGTTTACCCCCCCCCCCCCCCCCCCACCCCCACCCCCACCCCCACCTTTCTCTGAGAACAGGGCTTCAAGGTAGCCATTCTGACGCAGGAAACCCAGAACAACAGAGCTGAGAACATTTGACAAGGAGTGCGTCACTGTTCTCTGTGTCTTCCAAGAACAGAAAATCGACATTGCTTCAGGTAACAAGCTTTGTCTGAGATGAGTGAAGACCATTGATTTCTCCTTTTAAGTCATCCACCAGCAACAAGGAAATGAGGAAAAAAAGGTAAAAATGAACAAGCATAGCTCTAATTAAAGGGTAAGCCAACAGGAAAACAGCCTGTCCTCTCACAGCATGGCTGAGTCTATGTATATGAATAACTTTATTTCTGGCATCAACTTACCTTGGAAATATTCCCATCTGCACATAGCGCCTTCATTTCATTATCCACGCGGTGCAGCCAATTGTTGCTCTCTACAAGGTGTTGCCCTACGTCCAACAGCCTTCTCTTCAGATTCTGCAAATGGATAAGCAGGGAGCCCAGCCTCCGCTTGTGTTTGCAGGTGGCCAAATAAAAAACACTGATCCTGTCAGTTCAATTTGCCAAAGTCAAATGATTAAGGGCCACGTGTTTTATGGCTCCATTTAACAATATTCAATATTCACGCTTTGTCACTGTTGCAGTTTTGTTTTCTGCTGCCTGAAGCATACATATTAAACAAAACTCTGGAATCCCGTGATTCATGCCCAAATTAAACAGAATTTCCATTGGAACCAGAGGATTGAGAAAAATTAGCAGCAAAGACCAATCAAAATGAGATGAGTCAAGAAATAATGTGTCATGGTTTGTCATGTTTATGTTCAGGATCTGTGTTCATAATTTTGTCTTTTATTTATTCTTTTTTGTTATTGTAATCCTCAGGTTTTTAGTTCATTCCATTTCTCAGTTCCATTGCACTAGTCTCCCATCTTGAGATCTAGTTGGTTCAGTCCATCTTCCCAGTCCGTGTGTAAGTGTGCTCACTTACTTCAGGTGATTTAAATGAATTCTGGTGTTTAATTTATTCCTTCAATTCTTGTTTACTTCCGTCTTACTGTTTAGATTACTAACAAAACTAACATTTGTGTTTTGTATCAGTCTAGTAACCCAACCCATGTATATAGATTACTAACTTACTAACGAGCACTCTAGTTAAATCTTTAAAGTTGCACTGCAACTAATTAGTACTAATTCTCTCTCAGCAACCACCCTGTTCTAGTCTCCACCTCTTGCTCAGCTTTACCCGTCTCCCCCTGTGTTTCTGCGAGATCTCTTGCAAGTGCTTAATTTCTTTCCTGCACTCGTTATCTGTGCACTAAGAACTCTTTGACTGGAGCTGTTTAAATGTCATAGGCTGTTTGTGTGATTCCTGTCCGTGCCTTGGCTTTCACAAATTTTCGTGGTCAGGGTTTCCCTCATGTGATTCTCCCATTGTAATTAGTCTGATCAAGCTCACCTGTTCCCTGCATAGCATGCGACTTCCCTCTAGTCTATTTAAGAGTCCTCACTGCAGTTCTGACTATCACAATGTTGATCAATATTTCTTTGTGCAGAGTGCAGTGTATGCCATTAAGTATTGTTTTTCTTCTACTGGTTTGTCCGACTTCTATTCTTGTCATTGGCCTTCTTGTATTGTTTTGTATTTTTGGATTTTGACCTATTTTTGTATGACCACGATTAGTGATGGTCAAATGAAGCCTCATGAATCACTGAGGCTTTCCAGCCCATTGCTTCACCAAAAGGTTCAGTGCTCGAGGCCTCAATAAAACATTGTATGCTGTCATCTGCTGGGCAAAACAACATATGACAGTCAATGAACAGTACCATGACCTGAGCCGAAATGTATGGAAAACTTTTGTGTGCAGAAACAATGAACAATGGATATATTTCTACAGCATGTGCATGTGTAAGTATATGGACATAATTGTGTAAGTAGCTATATTTGATCATAATTAAAACAGCAATGAAACAATCACGATACTTTGCCTTTTTAATTCATTTTTATTCAAAACACAAATACAGGAGTGATATTACTTAAAAAACGAAATAACTGACGCTCTCACATCAATGTCCAACAATGGGGAAAATAATATGCAACTCACTACACCTCTCTCCATCTTATACAAATGCCGACAACACCCACAGTTTGGCGTGAGATTCAAAGCATATTTATGAGGAGGCAATATGTTGAACGAACCACTGACGTACTCTCCACAAACCGGGGCCTTGTTTGTCGTCAGTCACGTGATTTTCACGGTAACGACGCAAGCCTCAAATCGGGGCTTCATCTGGCACGCCCCTTTTTGCTCAACACAGGCTCCGGCGCCTCGCTTCAAATGTCACATCACTAACCACGATTTCTGTGTTTAGATGCCCTGTGTATGACTGTTGGCTTTGTTCATCGACTACGAATTTTTGCCTATCATTTATGTACGTTTGCTCATCTGTCTTACTGGTTCTGACCCCTGGCTGTCTAGTTGCCACTTTTTGGATTTCGTATTGTGGCTTGTCAATTCTTGTGTTTTTTGGCTTTGACTCGGACTTCATTAAAGGCATACATTTTTTGGATTTCCATCTCTTGCGTGTGGTTCCTGAATGCACTGTCACATAATGTTCTCGGATTGACAAAACATTTTATAACAAAATTAAAATGGTAGCAAAACACTGTAGCAAGACTGTCTTAACTTAATCCTCACCTTGACTACTTTGTCTTAGTGGAGAACCTGGACCCATTCTGATGGTCTTCCCTGTGAGACTGTTCCATATCAGGGTTCAAAATACTTTTTCAAGCCAGATTGCCCATCAATATTGCAGGTTGCCCCAGTTTTAAGGCCATAATTTCTGCATATTTTCACCAGCTGACAAGGAATATATAGAAAGCAAAATTAAACTATTGAACACAAGCCCTCAAGTAGAAGTATACATTTATTGCAAACAATAGGCTATTGATGATCACATTCTTGATTGTACCGTGCTTACCAATCAGCAAAATCGCCTGGAACATGGGAGAAACTCTTACATGAAGCTTAATATTATACAGAAGTTGTTCATGTTCGTTATAGAACCCGCACCATGTGAAAATATCTAGCAAAACCAGACGAGCAAGATAAAATGCTTCGCTGTCATTTCACTTCATGATATGAGTCCGAGGATTTAATGGGTGCTGGTTTAAACCACTCACTGCACACCCCGATTGCGTGCCTGGTGCTCATTCATTCAAGAGCTAAACGGCTATCATCTGGGCGCTAAAATATGATTTTGTTTTTAGAGATGTATACCCAGCAAACAAAATAACGTCCCCAGGACGTTATCGAAAGGTCCCCTCCTAACGTCCTTTAAACAGAATTTTGTGGGGTTCCTAGGAGGACATCCTCAGGATGTATAGAAGACCGTACAGCAGGGGTGTCAATCTGACCCATATACGGGCCAAGAGGCTGCAGGTCTTCAATCCTGCCAAGCAGAAGCTCACCTGAAAGCACTGATTTAATTCCTGGAGTCACTAAATCAGGGGTGTCAAACTCACTCGTAAACGGGCCAAGAGGCTCCAGGTTTTCACTCCAACAATGCAGAAGCGCACCTGATACAACTAATCAGTTGTACAGGCCTAGATCCGTTGACTAAATCAGTGCTTTCAGGTGAGCTTCTGCTTGGTACGATTGAAGACCTGCAGCCTCTTGGCCCGTTTACGGGTCAGTTTGACACCCCTGCCTTACAGGGTTGTTTATATAAAGTCCTCTGAACATTCTAATAAAGTCCTCTAGACGACCAGATACTACTGCTACTGTTAATATTAATTATGACTAAATTATAACTATTATTGCTGGTACTAATAGTAATTGTGATCTTTCCCCCCCCTAAAGCTAAAAGAAATAGACTCCAGATAGTGTCTCTTTTCACTTTTTATTTTATGTTACACAGGTTATATTGAACATCAGGCACACAGGTTAATGAAACACTTGAATGCACAAACTAATTTATACACACACTAGGGCTGCACCATATACGGAATCGCGGTTATCGCAAGCGCAATAAAAGTAACTGCCACTATGAGGCAGACAGATCAGCTTGCTGATTACCTTTTCTGCAATACATTCCCAATGCAGTCATTTGAAATGCTTCCGGGAAGAAAAACTGTTTTGAAGTCCGCTAATTACCAGCGAGGTTGGACAGCCTCCATCGCCTTGGCCTAATTAGCTTACCTTAAATAAATTCCCGTGTACTGTGCCTAGCTTGCAATCAAGCCGTTTATTCAGCGAACTGACCAATCAAAAACAAAATGAGGCCAATAATGATTGAGATAATGAGAAGCAGACAGACCTAACCAGCCTGCCGTGTTAGATTGAAAGAATGTTAATAATCTTAATAAATAGCAGACCTTTGAATTCCACCTCTCGCAGAATTTTTGCATATTAAAAAGATCTATTAAAAACAAATCATTTCAAGATGGCCTTTGTTTTTAAACGTTTCAAAACATACATGAAGTGGAAAACATTTTGTAAAGCATCTCAAACGTGAAAGTAAGAGAAATTATATTTTCGCATTGCACGCAATAGACAAATACAGTGAAGACTTGGAAAACAAGTTCAGGCGAATCTGTGCCGCAAATTTGCTGCATTTTTTATTTGATAATTGAACAAGATTAATTTAAAATAAAATCATTCATAGCTCTTAATTTTGGTTACTTTTGGGCGTCTGATAGCCAACAGTGAAGGTGGGAAACATTTTGTTTAAGCGTATCGAACCTCACGTAAATTGTTAACGCATTTGCACGCAGCGCAGAAGAATGTGAAACAAGGAATAATCTAACGGATTTAGGCAAATCTGTCATGTTTCATGGTCAATTAAATTTCAAAATGTAATAAACAAAACATTCAAATAAATCTGACTGTCAATCAATTTAAATCGTTAATTGAGCAAATCAACTGCTTGATTTCAAATTGAGCAAAGCAAATGGGAAGGGGGTGAGACCAATTGTCAGGTAGAAGATGATGATTTTGCAGACCTTAACTTTGCTTTCTTCAGCACATAATTTACCTAAATGTGTTTGCGAGATTTCCAGTTTTTCCATTTGGTTGCGCTGCGTGCTAATGCAATTATAATTTCTATGCGTCACGTTCGATATGCTTAAACAAAAGGTTTTCCACCTTCAATTTAGGCAATTTAGACGCTCAAAAGCAACCAAAATTAACAGCCATCACTTACTTTATTTGAAATCTTGTTCTATTATCAAATAAACAATTCTCCAAATTTGCGTTTGCCAGAGTGTGTTTACCAAGTCTTTGCTGCATTTGTCTCTTGCGTGCAATGCGAAAATTATTTCTCACTCGATATGCTTTACAATTTTTTTTCCGCTTCATGTATATTTTGAAACGCTTAAAAACCAAGGCCATCTTAAAATGGTTTATTTTTAAGAAATCTTTTTAATGATAGGCTATGTAAAAATTCTACGAGAACTGGAATTCTGAGGTCTGCTTCAGTTCAGGTTATTGACACTTTCAATCTAACACAGCAGCCTGGTTAGGTCAGCCTGCTTCTCATTATCTCAATCATTATTGGCCACATTTTGGTTTTGAGCAGTCAGTTGGCCGAATAAACAGCTTGATTGCAAGTTAGGCAAAGTACACGGAATTTGATTTAAGGTAAGCTAATTATGCCGGGGCAATGGAGGCTGTCCAACCTTGCTGGTAATTAGCAGACTTCAAATCACAGTTTTCCTCCCTGAAGCATTTCAAATGACCGCATTAGGTATGTGTCATAGAAAATGTAATAAGCGAGCTCGTCTGTCTGCCTCAGTGGCAGTTACTTTGATTGCGCTTACAATAACGGCGATTCCGCACATCATGCAGCCCTCACACACACGCACACGCGCAAACGCACACGCGCACACAGGTATAGGTCCTCTTCCTCCTCTCCTTGTTCCTCCTCGTCGTCATCCTCACCATGCTGCACATGACCATGCTCACCGACACACTTGTTGGCATCTACACCGAGGGAAAAAGAGCATCAATGAATCAGAATACATCTAAATGATATGAATTACAGAATTAAGGAATGTAGTAAGGTGAACGCATTTTATACTAGGGCACACCCTTTTTATGGTACATGCGCAATAGGTGATTTTTTTTAACAGGGGGAATGTGATTCAGTTCATTCACTCACAACTAATGAACTTACTCATGAATGACTCATGCCTATAGTTTAGAGAACATAGATCCAAGACGATAGAAGGACAGGACAGAAAAAAGTGTTAATTAAAAATCTGTCTGCTACTTCACAGACAGTGCCATAGATACACAAAATGATTCAGCTGCAGACATTTTGGAACCATGATAGAGGCCATAGATTCTAAACAGCACAACAGTCAGGTAAAGGATCAATAAGTCAAGCAGACCTAGTATTTCTGCTTAAACCCGTTATGTATGCACAGGCTATGTATGCACAGCAGCTGACAAAGTTTGGGTTATGCCAACATCATTGGTATTAAACTTTTTAGAATTAGGATGTCACTGGTGGCTGTGGAGGATTCTTTGAGGCTCTCGTGATCCAAACATTTTCCTACAAGAGCATAGTAGCCGGAAGTCCAAATTCCAAAATAAAAAAAATAAATAAAAAAACACCACTGAAAAAAGATGGGTGCATTCATCTCAAAAATCCACAATGTGTTTTTATCTAAGGAAATATCCCACTTCAATACATATCTAATGGCAATACCGTCTCAATGCCAAATTTTTCGTTGTGGTCAAAAGCTAGTCACCCACTTGCCTCATGGACGCGTATGAACTGTAGTGGTCAAGCCGCTATCTGTTGTACCATAAATTTATACAATCTTAAAAATGTTTGCCATTTCCCCTTTTTGGCTCTAGATTAAGTCCATACAAAAAAGATCAAAAAGATGATACACTGACCAGCATTGAAAAACACTACCATAATTTTACGGCCAAGATACTAATTACGTATGTTCATGAGGTGTAAGTGTTATAAAAGTGCCTGATGCTTCCTGACAGGAGAGCCTAAAGCAAAATTAGGTCTTTGACAGGTGTTTATGCCATTGCAGGCCAAAAAATCTAAAATCAAGATTTTTGTCACCAGGGTAAAATCAAATGACAGCATTTTGGTTCTCTTTACACAATCTGGACTTTCAAGTGGCAAGTAAAAAACCACTCTAGGTCCGTCATTAAACATTAAAATCACGTGGCTGACAAGGTGAAAATTGGATGAAAAGGAGTTGGAACACACCCTTAGAAAGTTGTGTTCATGCATGCACGTCCCTGCTGTCGCTAGATAGCAGCATTGTCATTATTCCATCACCGGGAGGATCGTTCAAAAAGTTTTGGGGGTATCTGTGCCTCGTCTGATTGTCCAGTTTAAAAGCTGTGAGGTAAATCAAATAATCAAGGTCAGTCCAAATGAGTCCTGGGTATAACCTGGGTAGCACAGGTATATGATCATAAGTGACCAGTAACTCAAACAGCTCGCCATGGTGATATTAAAGAGAACCAAGAGTCCAAATCCACAATGAGAAGTCATCTGAAAGCAGCAGAGGTGGGATGTAACAACCTCATTGGAGCCCATTCTCACTCGACATCACCATCAGTGTCCTCAGCATCGAGGACAAAAAAAAATTCAGATTGATGTTTCCAATGATCAAATTGGACACAGACCACATGATTCAGGGTTAGATCCATTGCTTCCAGTTTGAAGACACGCTTGCTTTTAAACAGTACAACAGTGGAGTCTTAGGTGAAAATGTGCTCTAGTGGGGGTTTAACAACCCAATTCTGTATGGCGCCATTACTGTAGCAAAAATATTTGTAAATGTGTACGGAGAGTTGTTACTGTATCTCAATCTATGTGTGCATAATTGGCTGCGTTACATTTACAAATACTTTTACAATAATGGCCCCATACTTTCGCAGTTGTTAGGCGACTTGTGACAGTGGAATCGGACAAGCGACCCCTTTGACATCGCCTTGGTGAGCTGTCGTAGTCACTGATCGGCTGTGACCATGCACGTTACCCAGCCAGACAACTTGAATGATCTTGATTCCTTACTTTATAGGTTGGCTAGCAAACAGTGGACAGTCAGGCACTAGACAGATACCCCCAAACTTCTGGTCAGTCTTCCAAGTAATGGAATGATGACAATGGTGCCATGTATCAAAAGCACAGATCCATATGCACGCTCAACATTCTAAGGGTGTGTACCTACTGTTTTTCATCAAGTTCTTAGCTCATTTGCCATCTCATGGTGATGTTTATCAACTGACTTAGGATGGCTTTTTTCTTGCCACCTTTTGAAAGACCAGCTTTTCTGAAAAGCAAGACCTTATTGCATTTTACCCTGGTGACAAAAATCTTGATTTTTTCCATCTGAAATGGCATTAAAACACATCAAAGGCCTAATTTTGAATTTTGTCATCTTGTCAGGAGGCATAATATACTACTGGTCAAACGTTTTAGGACATCTCAAATTTTCCAGTATTTTTATAAAAAATTATGCTGTATAATGTCTCATTGTACTCTGGAATGAAAGCATAGACACTATAGAACAAATTAACAATCAACTGGACTGGAACTGCATAATTTTCAATTAAAAAACTGGAAAAATTGGAGTGTCCTAAAACTTTTGACTGGTAGTGTATATATTTTTAATGTTCCCTAGCGGTGGTCTGTTGGTTATTTCCCCAATTAATTGTTTCTTATTCATTATACGGTTATGTATTAGTTATGGTAATTAAATAAATTAATTGATTGTTAATCAGGTGGTCTAAAACTGGGTTGAGTTGTGATTAATTACACATAAGAGGGAGAGGCATTCAGCCATAAATCACATGCATTATACCAGCATTACCTCGAATCAGAGTTGAAGAGGTTAAAACATATAAAGCAACAAGCATGATAGCTTTTTTAAAATTGCACATAGTTGTTTGTACATTTAAAAAAAAAAAAGACAAACCAATTTAACACCCTAATAGTGCAAAATTATACAATATGTGGACAAAAAGGGAGTAAGAGAGTAACGGTTACACATATATAGATAATTGGATATCACTAGAATCATTTACTTGTGTCAAAATATCCCCTGGGGATATTGTATCCAGAGATCCTTGTCTGGTAATGCACACCTCTTGGCCAAGTTGCCTGTATTTCTTTGTGACCTGTAGCAAGACAGAGTCTGAAACATACAGTGAGATAACTTATATGTAGTGGATATCATAAAAATGATAAGTTTGATTAGTCAATTTTTCAAAACATCTAACCCCATTGCCCCACTCCAGCCATTTTGACAGTGCTGCCTCTACGTCATTTTCAGTAATACAGAGCAGTTCCATGCACTGCTTTGTTGCCTGAATAAAAAAAATTTTGAACATGAGTCACATTTTGATCACTCACATTTGTTCACAGCCCCGTTAGAAGAAAAAAGAAATATATTGAACATTGAGAACAAAACCGAGCATGTGGATTTCACGTTGGGTAAAATTTATGATGAATACTAACTAAATATGCATTTTTTAAATAAAACAATACGCAGAACCACAATAGCACAGATTAAGTCCATAATAAATCAGTCTCCAAAGGAGCAGGGGCATTACCAGGATGCCAAGCTTGGGTGGGCATTTGTCCTCTTTGGGGGTGGCAAAAAAAAAAAAAAAGAACCTCTAAATCGCCGTAAAATAATATATTTAGGGACGTTAACAGGTGTGGTCAGTTTTCATTAATTATGCACAGTAATTAAGAAAAACTGACCACACCTGTTAACGTCCCTATATATATTATTTTACGGCGATTTAGAGGTTCTTTTTTTTGCCACCCCCAAAGAGGACGAATGCCCACCCAAGCTTGGTATCCTGGTAACGCCTCTGTTGCAGGTGCTCCGCCCTTCCCTAAATCTGCTCCCGAGTACTTGGTCTAAATAACAATAACAATCTTGCAATTTCAGTGGCCTATGACGATTAAGATGTGTGAAAAGCAGACAAACCTAACTGGGCTAGGGTGTTAGATTGAAAGAATGCCAGTTTGAATAATTAGAACACATCTTTGTCTTCCCCAAAAGCGGATGAAACGTGAATGTGAGATCTAAATGATCAGTCGCTGGAAATCGCGTGAATCTCTGAATCTCTACACAGATTTGGCCTACTACTGGATATTCCACTTGCCAATACTGCAGGGGATTGTGAACTTGTGCTCCCTTCTGGCTGTACCACCAAGCTTTGTGGTGTGGGTAGTTTCTTGAGCACATCACCTCTAGGGTAGACTCCATCATTCTCTCTAAATGTGAAGATGGGCTTTCCTTCAACAGACCTTTTACAACTTTGCTTCAGAAACTTTGCACTGATCTCGTCACCTTCAATATTCTTCTCCAATCCAACATAGTTATAGGATTTGAATTTTTTTACCTGGCGGCTGCTGTTCTTTAATAGCCTGGCTTTGTCACTTCTATTTTTTTTAACCATATATCTTTTTATGGTCATCCAGCAGATCTTCATCTCCTTTCCAACCTGACTTATGGTCTTCCCCTGTTGCTCCTCTTTCACTGCTCTTTCCAACTCCTCAAGAGGAGTTGAAACCCTGTCTGTCTTCCTTTTGTATCTGCATGGCATGATGGATTTTGGTCTAAAATTAAGAATGGCGCATTGTATTCTTACATTTGATCACTAAAACTATGTACAATAACAATAAAATACAATGAAGTAATATATAGTAAATAATCATAAGTTGGGGTAAGTTGTGCCACTGGCACAACTTAACCCAGGCCCTTTGGCACAAATTACCCCACCATTTTGAGATAAAAGCATCCCCCAGCTGTTCTGAGCAAGCATCCTGCTAACTGTATAGACTCATGGTGTAGCATACTAAAGCACTAAAACGTGTGAACTGTTTTCAAAGTTTTCTATAATTGTTCAAACACAGCAATAAAAAACCTTAATCATGGAAATTTTACTTTGGAGGGCAAAAAAATGTTTTTTGAACTTAAATGTGCTTACCTCTCAAGCCATGTGTCTCCCTTTGCAGGATGAGTGAAATGGATGCTTCTTCAAAAATATGTGGTCACATGACCAACTTCTGCTATGGTTTTCTAGATAACAGGGATGGAACTACTTGCCTCTTGGCACAAATTACCCCACTCTCCCAGCAGCAACTTCATGAAAACATGTCACATAGTGAGTGCAGCAGGAATAGGGGCAGCTTGTGTGTGGCATCTGAGCCGATTTGATAAAAAGCAGAAAGAAGAATATCATCAAAATAAGCAACACAGCAAATTACCCTGTTTTGTGAAATGGTTTTGGATTAACCAATTATAAAGTAATAGAAATCCACTTATTCTACATCTTAAAAATCCTCTATTATTCAACTGAAATGTGTTATTCAGTTTTTCCCCATCTGCAATCAAAAATCTTGCAACAATTTCAAACCTCAGCTAAATTATAGATATTTTATATTGTTTACATTTAACCTATGTCACTATTCAGGGGATCAAGACAAGGACCAATATAAAACAAGACATCTCCCTTTCACACCACAGATTTTTAAAGCTAAAATTTCTGCAGCTACATCAGCCAGAGACTGGTAAATTAATCCTACACTTAAGCCAGCAAGCTATGCTCACTTCATGTAGGGAGTACCGTCTGCTCAGCGGGAAAACTTTGCTAGCAATCCATTTCATCCCAGTTACTTTCACTGTGCTAAAGTTTGTTTTAGCGCTTTTGATACGTCTGAAAATTTCAGTGGGGCAGTATTCATAAAGTAACTAATACTAATTACAGTTGACCAGCAATACTAACTCTTTCACACCAGCTTCCAAGCTAACATTACAAATTAAACGGAGGACCGACCACATGAGGGCTGTTGAGCTAGTTAGCTAACTGCCGTGATGTTAGTCTAAAGTTAGTTAAGCCACTCAAGCCTCTGACACTGGCAGGGCACAACAGGATGGAATAGACTAAAGCATCAATTACAAAAATATTCAAAAACAAGGAAATAGTTAAAACTTCAAATTCTCAAACATGATTTTAAGTTGAGCTCACCTGAATTAATTTGCAAGCTGGCAAGCTTGTCTTCATTAATGGCTACCGTGGTCTGTGATGCTCGCGCTCCGACTTAAAACAGGGAACTGTCTTTTCCCAATGGTCCTCCTCCTCATGTTGAAAATGGAGTACGTTATTAATCTCTCCCCTTGATGTTGAGCCAAGTTTAGTGGCATAAAAAACTGAAGGAACTCTCACTGCTGATGATTTTCAAAGACGTTTGCTGGGGCTCAACCAGACAAGAAATTCTTGAATCAAGAATGTCGGATTTTCAGCAAAATGTAATCACGTCTTCTTCAACACTGTATTTAAAATGAAGGAAGAGGCATATATGCCTCACAGGGTTTCGGCGTGAAAGTGAAAGTCGGTCGAAAGAGGAGTTCGTTTTAAAATTCAAAAATTCAAATCAAAATGGCTGACTTCCTGTTGGGTTTAGGGCGTGGCTTCAATGAGTTTTTTGTACGACTGGGTATGATTCATATGTGGATCTAATTTCGTCTGCCTACGACAAAGTAACCAAACTGCTCACTTCCGGTTACCACCGGGGGGCGCTACAAGTAAAGTGGGAAGTTATTATATCATGACGTTCAAGGCAAAGCCATCATCATTTCCTGCAAGTTTGAAGCTGCTTCGATCAATTACGTTGGCGCTAGAGCATTTTGAAATTTTATAGCAAGTTTATAGCAAGTCGCCAAACTTTGTCACGGCCTAGCAGCCATGCCCATTGGCCTACAGACATGCAGAGCAAAACTTTTGATCGGCTCGCTTTCTATTGAATCTATACCAAATTTGAAGTCTATCAGGTAAAATCTCTAGGAGGAGTTCGTAAAAACTGGTCACTTCCTATTACCACTGGGAGGCGCTATTAATAAAGTGAAAAGTTATGATTTGGGGACATTCACGGCAGAGACGTCATGTCCAGCAAGTTTGCAGCAGGAAAGATCAAGTATATGGGCGAGAGAGCATTTTTAAAATTTTTTGTAGAGTCGCCAAATTTTGTCACACCCGAGCAGCCACGCTGCTGACTTACGGATATGCAGAGCACAAAATTTGATCAGATTGGTCAATAGATGACCAGTACCGACTGTGAAGTCAATCAGTCGAAAACCCTAGGAGGAGTTCATTTTAAAATTCAAAATTCAAATCCAAATGGCTGACTTCCTGCTGGGCTTAGGGTGTGGCTGCAATTTCATTTTTTGTATGTCTGGTTTCATACATATGTATACCGAATTTCGTCTGCCTTCGAGAAAGTAACCGAATTTCCCTATGAGAATTTTGAAATGTGTTTAGGGGGTGCCATTTTGGCATTTTGCGTCGAAAAATGACTGAGGACCCAAAAATATCGAATTTCGGAATGAAAATCATCTAGAAAGCAGGCTCTTCAAAAGTTGTGCTCTGCATGTCTGTCGGTCAAAGGGCGTGGCTGCTAGGGCGTGACAAAATTTGGCTACTTGGAAAAAAAAAAACATTTCAAAATGCTCTCACGCCCATGTACTTGAATGTAGCAGCTTGCTGGACATGATGTCTCTGCCCTAAACGTCGCCATATTATAACTTTTCACTTTATTAATAACAGCCCCCGGTGGCAACAGGAAGTGACCAGTTTTTAAGTTAAAAACGAACTCCTCCTAGGGTATTCAACCGATTGACTTCAAATTTGATTCAGACTATCGAGTTACCTTAGTCTCTAGATGGTCTGTACCGAATTTGAAGTGCTTTGCATGTCTGTAGGTGAAAGGGCGTGGCTGCTAGGGCGCGACAAAGTTTGGCGACCCGTCAAAAAAAATTTGAAATGCTCTTACGCCAACATACTTGATCGTAACAGCTTCAAACTTGCTGGAGATGAAGATGGCCCTGCCCTGAATGTCACATGATAACTTCCAACTTTATTAATAGCGCTCCCCGGTGGTAAAAGGAAGTGACCAGTTCGCTTACTTTGTCGTAGGCAGACAAAATTAGATACACATATGTATCATACCCAGACATACAAAAAACTAATAGGAGCTGCGCCCTAAATCCAACGTGAAGTCGGCCGTTTTGATTTGAATTTTAGAATTTTAAAACAAACTCCTCCTAGGATTTTCGACCGATTGACTTTAAATTTGGTAAAGATCATCGAGAGACCACGCTGATCAAACGTTTTGCTCCGTATGTCTGTAGGTCAAAGGGCGTAGCTGCTAGGATGTGACAAAATTTGGCGACTTGCCAAAAGAATTTCAAATTGCTCTCACGCCAACACACTTGATCGTAGTAGCTGCAAACTTGCTGAAAATGATGGCGCCGCCCTAAATGTCACAATATCATAACTTCCCACTTCAATAATAGTGCCCCCTGGTGGTAACAGGAAGTGACCATTTTTTACTGTAACATGTACTGATGACACATAGTTGAACCCATCAACTTCATTCCATTTCTAAAACATGCAGAACAAGTTGGTGTTGCTACATTATAAATGCTGTTAAGCTACAAGTAATGGTGTTTGTGTGGCAAAGATGGATCCCTTGCCATGAAAATACCATTTGTGTTTTTGATGTCTTTACTGAACTTGTGTCATCATAAAAATTGATACACAGGTCAAGGATGGCAAGCTGTTAAATCTGATAAGGGCCTCGCCTATGGGGTGAGAAAAATGTCTCTATAGTGCCCCCTTGTGGAAACAGGACCTGCTATATTTTACATAGTCATTGGCCGATTTGCTCGAAACTTCGCATTTGTGCTGACGGTCTGCCCCTGAATCCACCTGCCCACATTTGGTTACGCTCAGAGCGCACCCTGGTGGATAAACTATCAACTTTCCATCACTCCTTCCTGCTTTGTCCGATTCACAAGAAACTTTATCACAGGTTGGTGCTTGTACTTGACCTGTCCACTGGTGGTCAGTGCACACCTGCACCCGTCAGGATCTTACCACTACCCCCAAAGTGCACAAGGGTGTGAGGGCCCATTCAAAGCTGCTTGCCGCTGAAAGTCGCCCTAGGACCCTATTGAAATCGTATTGTTTATTATTATTAGGGCCCGAGCCGACTGCAAGTCGGCTGCGGAGGGCCCAATTGAAATCACGCTGTTTATTTTTTTTTTAAATTATTATTATTATTATTCTTCCGACATTTCAAAGGCCAATTTCGCCCCTTTCCCAATTGTGAAAACGCATCTAACTTTCCACATTCTTTCGGCTTGATCCGAAATTCGATATTTTTGGGGGCTCTTTTATGATAGACGCAAAAAGCCGAAATAACGCCCCCAAAACACGTTTCAAAAGTCCCATGGGAAAATTCTGTAACTTTCTCGTAGGCAGACGAAATTCGGTAATCATATGTATCATACCCAGACATACAAAAAACTCATTGGAGCCACGCCCTAAACCCAACAGGAAGTCTGCCATTTTGATTTGAATTTTTGAATTTTAAAAATTAACTCCTCCAAGCGAGTAAGCTCTCACATCTGATTGGGGCGTTGCCCAAAAGGGCAGCAAAACCCATCGGCGACTTTGGATCCCTCGACATGAAAATACATTTGGGATTCCCAATGCTCTCACGCCCACATACTTGACTGTAGTAGCTTCAAACTTGCTGGACATGACCATTGTTCGCCCCTGAATGCACCTGCCCAGATTTGGTTACACTCCGAGCGCCTTCTGGTGGATGAAGTATCAACTTATCATAACTCCTTCAGCTTAGTCCGATTCGCTCGCCACTTTCTCTCAGGTTGGGGCCAGCACTTGACCTGTCCAATGGTCGTGAGTGCACAGCTGCACCCGTCAGGATCTCACCACAACCCCAACGTGCGCATGTGGGCAAGGGCCCGTTCAACGCTGCTTGCAGCTTTAATTATTATTATTATTCTTGCAACAATTCAAAGGGCAATTTCGCCCCTTTCCCAATGATGAAAACGCGTCTATCTTTCTACATACATCCGGCCGAATCCGAAATTTGATATTTTTGTGCGGTTGCACAAGTTCGACCACAAATGCCGAAAAAGCGCCCCCTAAACACGTTTCAAAATTCCCATAGGGTAATTCGGGTACTTTGTCGTAGGCATGCGAAATTCGGTAGTTACATGCATCATACCAGGGCATACAAAAAACTTCATTGGAGCCAAATCCAAAACCCAACAGGAAGTCAGCCATTTTATTAGAAATTTTTTATTTTAAAACAAACTCCTCCTAGGGATTTCACCAGATCGACTTCAAATTTGGTAGACATCATCGTGAGACCAAGCTGATCAAAAGTTGTGCTCTGCCGATCTGTAGGTCAAAGGGCGTGGCTGCTAGGGTGTGACAAATTTTAGTGACTTAACAAAAAAATTTCACAATGCTCTTACACCCAAATACTTGATAGTAGTAGCTTCAAACTTGCGAAACATGATGAATGCTCCGCCATAAATGTCCTGACATATTAACTTCCTATTTGACAATAGCGCCCCCCTGTGGTAACAGCCCCCCTGTGGTAACAGGAAGTGACCACTCGTTACTTACACTTGTACTGATGACACATTGTTGAACCCATCAACTTCATTCTACTTCTAAAACATGCAGAAGAAGTTGCTGAAGCTACATTATGAACGCTGTGTAGCTACGAGTAATGGCGTCTGTGTGGCGACGCGGTGACTTTGGATCCCTCGCCATGAAATTACGTTTGGGATTCCAAATGCTCTCATGCGCACATACTTGACTGTAGTAGCTTCAAACTTGCTGGTCATGATGACTTCTCCGCCCTGAATCTCCAGATGCATTATATTACCACTTAGCTACTAGCGCCTCCCTGTGGTAACAGGAAGTGACCAGTTATTACTTTCACTTTTACTGATGACACATAGTTGAACACATCAAACTCATTCTACGTCTATTACCTGCAGAACAAATTGATGAAGCTACCTTATGAATGCTGTGAAGCTACGCATAATGGCGTCTGTGGTGGGACGCGGCGACTATTTATCCCTCGCCATGAAAATACGTTTGGGTTTTTGATGTCTTAAATAAACTTGTATCATCATAAAAATTGATAGACAGGTCAAGGGTGGTTAGCTCTCACATCTGATTGGGGCTTTGCCCATGAGGGCAGTAAAATGCCTCGATAGCACCCCCTTGAAATTTTCAAAAACCCCTCGTCATAGGGGTTTTTTTGGAGTAGGAAGATGAAAATTGGTTAATATGTGTATTTGGCCAATCCGCACAAAAAAGTCTCTTGCATCATTTGTCTACTCCAAACAGGAAGTCGGCCATTTTGATTTTAACATGTCATTTTTGCCTGATTTCCAC
This sequence comes from Gymnothorax reevesii, assembly GCA_029721435.1. Taxonomy (NCBI): domain Eukaryota; kingdom Metazoa; phylum Chordata; class Actinopteri; order Anguilliformes; family Muraenidae; genus Gymnothorax; species Gymnothorax reevesii. Next base: position 54,676,633 of record CM056574.1, read on the forward strand.
ACATTGTATTTTAACGCACTCCTCCTAGAGATTTCATCCATTCAAAACCAGATTTATTACAAAACATTGAGAGACCATGCTGATCAAACGTTTTGCTTTGCAGTTTTGTAAGTCAGTGGGCGTGGCCTCTAACAGGAAGTGACCAGTTTTTACTTTCACTAGTACTGATGACACATTGCTGAACCCCTCAACTTTATTCTCCCTGAACAACACGTAGAAAAAGTTGCTAAAGCTAACTTATGAATGCTGTGAAGCCTCGAGTAATGGTGTCTGTGTGACGATGCGGTGATTATGGATTCCTCGCCATAATAATACGTTTTGGTTTTCAATGTTCTTAATGATTTCGTATCATCATGGAAATCGATATGCCGGTCAAGGGTGGTGAGCTCCAACATCTGATTGGGGCGTTGCCTATGAGGGCAGCAACATGCCTCGACAGCGCCCCCTTGAAATTTTGAAAAACCCCTCCCCAAAGGGGTTTTTTTGGAATAGGAAAATGAAAATTGGTAAACATTCGTATGCTGCCAATGCGAACAAAAAAGTCTTTGGCACGATAGGTCAACTGTAAACAGGAAGTCAGCCATTTTGATTTTAACGTGTCATTTTGGCCTGATTTCCACACACTGTATTTTCATGAACTCCTCCTGGCGATTCCGTCCAATCCACCTAATATTATTACCAGATCATCTAGAGACCATGCTGATCAAAAGTTGTGCTCTGCATATCTGTCGCTAAATAGGCTTAGCCGCCATGGTGTCCCCATTTCAGATGCCTCGCCAAACACATTCAAGCAGCTCCCTCTCCCTCATGCTTCATCTAAATGGATTTAAAATTACTGTACATGCTAAAAGCCCCACCCTAAAAGCCTCGATGTGCTGCTAAGCAATCTAGCTCATGACGCCCCCATGTCGAAACAGTAAATGCCATATTTCACGTTGACATTGGCCGATTTGCGCAAAACTTCACATTTGTGCTTAGGGTCTGCCCTGAATGCGCCTGCCCACATTTGGTTATGCTCTACCCGCCCCTGGTGGATGAAGTATCAACTTATCATAACTCCTTCAGCTTTGTCCAATTCACTCGACACTTTCTCTCAGGTTGGGGCCTGTACTTGACCTGTCCAATGGTCTTGAGTGTACAGCTGCACCCATCAGGATCTCACCAAAAACCCCAACGTGCGCAAGGGGGCGAGGGCCCGTGCAACGCTACTTGCAGCTTTAATTAGGGCCCGAGCACCGACCGGTGTCAGGGCCCGGAACGGGTCCTGTCACCGAAGGTGCGAGGAGCCTATTGTTTTTGGTGGGATTTTTATTCTTCTTCTTCTTCTTCTTTTTATTCTGCTGCGAGAACGCATTTTTGAGAGCTTTGCCATGCACGAAAACTCACAAAAATTTGCCCACACGTCAGTCGTGGTGAAAATTGCAAACTATTTCTAATTTTGTGCTTGGACATGCCCCCGTTGCTCTATAGCGCCACCAAACACACGGCCATTTTGGAACGCACTTGCTCGGATTCTCACGAAATTTGATTGGGTCATAGTAGTCATCATAAATTTTTTTGAAATTTTTTAGCCTCACAGGAAGTGAGCTATGAGCCATTTCCTGCGTTTTTTCAGATTTTACGAACACATTCTTGAGGGCCTTCTCATACTGGAAAACTCACCAAACTTGGCTCATAGAATAAAAATGTGAACTTCTTTGATTTGAAATCTCATTTGGCACTGAGTGTGACATGCTGGCTCTACAGCGCCCCCTAATACATAATTACATTTTTGAGGGCATCAGCATGCTCAAAAACTCAGGAAACTTTGCAAACATAATACTCTGGTCATACTTTTCACTTAGATATAGGGTTTACAGATAGATATGGCAAAATTGCATTACAGCGCCACCTAGAAAATTTCAATGAAGCAGCCCTCGCAGCGTGTTTTACCTACATGTACAAAATTCAGTGGACAACTGTACTATGCCAAGACCTAAAATAAATCTCTTGGTGCCATGACCTAGACTCAACAGGAAGTCCGCCATTTTTAATTGAATTTTTTTTATTTTTTGCCATTCATAGGTGTCGTACTTTAACGAACTCCTCCGAGAGATTTTATCTGATCAAGTTCAAATTTGGCATATGCCATCTAAAAACCTTGTCCATGTTAAATTGTGAAGCTTTTTTGGATTCATCGAACTTTGTATCCGTTGCGTTGCGGCGAATTTCGAAGTTTTGCCATGAAACAGGAAGTTGCTGCGCATATGTTTTGTGAAATTGGCGCAAAACTTTACAGGCTTAATAAGAGTCGACTTACAAATATACCTATATGTTGATATTGGATTGGGTGCGGTCAGGTGGCTCCACAGCGCTCTCTTGACACGGCCATGTTGAGTTAAAAGTGCTTGAATGTTCATGAAATTTGGTCTGATCATAACATTTGTTTTTTTGGGCTACGTTTATTTTTTTGAAATTTTTCGGCCAAACAGGAAGTGAGCTATGAGCCATTTCCTGCGTTATTCCAAATTTTACGAACACACGTTTGAAGGGCATAGCATACTCGAAAACTTGCAAAACTTTGCAAAAATCATATTTGTCTGATTGTCTTTAATTAGAGACAGTAATTGGCAGTAAATGTGGCATAATGGCTCTATAGCGCCCCAATCAGATTTTAAAAAGAATTGCCCTTTTTGAGGGTCTCAGCATGCTCAAAAACTCACAAAATTTTGTGCAACTCTAAAAACCATCATTCCTATTACACTGATAAAAAGATTACATATAGGGGTGGCAAAAATGGAATTATAGCGCCCCCTGGAAAATTTCAAATAAGCAGCCCTCGCATCGTGGTGGACATGTGGAATATCCTGAGACCTAAGAAAAAGTCTCTTGGTGCCATGACCTAGACCCAACAGGAAGTTCACCATTTTTAATTGAAATTTCAACTTTTTTTGATTTTTCGCCATTCGCAGGTGTCGTACTTTAACAAGCTCCTCCTAGAGATTTTATCCGATCAACTTAAAATTTGGTGAACAATATTGAAAGACGTTGCCGATGTTAAATTGCAAAGCTTTTCTGGATTTATCAAACAATGTATCCGTGGCATTGCGGCGAATTTTGATGTCCTGCCATGAAACAGGAAATTGCTTTTACTCCCACATACTTCGTGGGATTTGCCTGAAACTTTCCAAGCTTGATAAAATTGTCCTCCAAAATATAAGTATATACTAATAATAGATCGAGAGTGGCCAAAAGGCTCCACAGCGCCCTCTAGATACAGCCATGTTAAGATAAAAGTGCTTGAATGTTCCTGAAATTTGGTGTGGTCATTGCATTATTCATTCCGGGCAATGGTTAATTTTTTGAAATGTTTGGCCAAGCAGGAAGTGAGCCAAGAGGTATTTCCTGCGTTTTTCCAAATTTTACGAACACACGTTTGAAGGCCTTAGAATACTCCAGAACTTGCAAAACCTTGCACAAGTTATAATTTTCTTATTCTCTTTTAAGTCATCCATCAATTGGTACTAAATGTGGCATAATGGCTCTATAGCGCCCCCAATAAGATTTTTAAAAGAATTGCCCTTTTGAGGGTCAAAAATTGCTGGAAAATTTACAAAAATGAACACATTCGTGGAGATTCGTGGTATTACAATTACCATGTTGTAGATTTTGCGCACAGGCATGTCAAAATGGTAACATAGCGCCCTCTAGAAAATTTTTGCACTCCCCTCAGGAAACCGAATTGTACACAGTCTAGCAGTATCAAATGGCTCTGAACGGACATCTGCACCCATCAAGATCTTGCTGCTACCCCAACGTGCACGAGGAGTGCGAGGGCCCTTTCAACGCTGCTTGCAGCTTTAATTATAATTATTATTTCTCTGACTTTTCAAGGGCAAATTTCGCCCCTTTCTCAAACTTAAAAACGCTTGTAACTTTCCAGATTCTTTCGGCCACATCCGAAATTCAATATTTTTCAGGGCTCGTTCATGGTTGACACAAAATGCCAAAACAGCGCCCCTTAAACACGTTTCAAAATTCCCAAAGGGAAATACGGTTACTTTGTCGTAGGCAGATGAAATTCGGTAGACATATGTATCATACCCAGACATACAAAAAGCTTCATTGGAGCTATGCCCTAAACCCAACAGGAAGTCGGCCATTTTGATTTGAATTTTTTTATTTTAAAACTAACTCCTCCTAGGGATTTTGCCCGATCGACTTCAAATTTGGTACAGATCATTGTGAGACCAAGCTGATCAAAAGTTTTTACTTTATAAGACGGCAAAATATTTTTTACAAAAACTTGTGTAATATTTATAAGAAACCGGTAGATCTTCATAGCATTTATATTTTTTCCGCTTCCTTTCAGCACCATATAATGTTACTTGAGCTTGGTCTTGGAATTTTCTTTGGCAGTGCACATTTTTATTTATAAGGTGAGCCACATATCTTCACTTATTTTCCCCATTATTTGAGTAATTACCAAGAAAGCCAAATACACTTACATAAATTGATGACATACATAAACAACACACAAAGTTGCAAATACACACAGTCCTGTTAAATAGGGGATGTTATATGGATTTACACTAGTTCATAATTGGAATGAGCTGGCGGGGATAAGCCTGACATTTAGTTTATTATGTTAATGAGGGGACAGTATTGCAACTAGGCAAGCTGAGTACAGGAGGAAAGGGGCTTACAAAATGATTAATTACAGGGGAAGTGCTGTCAAAAATTTTTTTTTGATGATTTGAATGAAAGCTAGTCCACCCTAGAAGGTAACCATTTTCTGTTCATGTCCAGCTAGTTAATATCAATTTTTAAGTACTGTATTATTTGTAAATATATTTCACCATGCACAGGAATGATCTGTAATTGGTATATGTGAATATTTGGAATGCTTTGTGACAATAATTTCCAAATCTTTCAAGAGGAGCTTTTGTTTAACTATGTATTCGATTGTTTTTAAAAACAATCTTTAATACCTAGGGATTGATTCTATATCTATTCAAAATTTTGAAAATAAAATTTGACTTCTATCTTTAAATCAGGTCAATGGCTACCCGTCATAGTTCTAGGCTACGAATACGACTTTTATAAACTGACACATCAAGTAGCTTAGCTCCACCACCACCTCCACAAAATAAGAAAAACCGCCGCAGAGTCAACACATGAATGGAGAGAGCGCCTGAAACAAAATGATCCCGAGAAATGGGCCGCATGCATCCAAAGGTGCAGAGATTCAACCAAAGCCTACTGAATAAACTGTTCTGAAGAAGGTACACTTTTTGCAAGAGCCTATTAAAATCAAAGTGTGTATTAGACACTTTTTGAAATGCATCTACACTGCCCGGCCAAAAAAAAAGTCACCGTTTGGAAATTAATGAACAAATTCTAGAATTGGATCATTATTGCGGTTACTAATATGTTTCACCTGGCAATAATAATTTTTCCCCTGACTGATGAAGCGCATCGCTGCTCATTTCTCAAAAAATCATGTCGGAAGACACATCCCTTGCTGGTGGAAAATATGTTACAGTATTTCAGAACAGGCAACTTATTGGCCTGTATTTAGCAAAGAAACTTTTGAATGCAAAAACAAGTATGAGGAATCATTTTCACAAACATATTTGCCACCACAAAGTCCTGATCTTAGACACAGTAAAAGTTATTGGGATGTGCTCAAGAAAGACCACCGAGTGGTTCAACCATTATGTCGAGAAGACAAGATCTCGGCCAAAAATTATGGCATGTATGATCGAAAATAAATGTTCTGGCATTGCATATAGTTGTCAAAACAATGACAAAATGAATTTGCACTGTAATAAAAGCTACAGGGGTTCCAACTAAATATTTGAGTGAGCGACTTTTTATTTGGCTGGGCAGTGTATATCGCTTATTTACTTGTGTGACACCATTAGTATATGAAGCAAACCATATTTAAATATTGCAATTAGTAGAAATTTTTGTGGAACTGGGTTATCATAAAGGGCTCTAATTTTGTAGACCAGGTGCAGGCGCGGCAAACGGGGGGTGCGCCGCGCCAACGGGGTGTGTCCAGGCGTATGTTGCAATTTCGTGCCCGGCGTAGCCTGGCGCAAGTACTCCTCTGTCCCGCCTCTGCCCTGCGCAAGTTGGCAAAGAAGGCGACACAGCCGAGTCAAATCTTGCTCATTGGGAAGAGAAACAATGGATAGCGTGTTCCTATTATTACAAACTGTTGCTGCTTAAAATTTTGGGACATGCATAACATGCATGGACAACAATGCAAGATACGTTACACATTTATTTTCAATATGTTATCTTAACTCAGTCCGATATTATAGCAATCAGGCTGTATTCCTATCCCCCACTAAAGACAATAAATCCTAAGTGACAATAATAGTACCCTAGTATTAAGCCGCTTGCACACTGGACGCGAAACGAATTTTTCGCTCGACAGATTGCGTTGAACGCAGTGTCTTGTGTCAGAAAGTCTGACAGGGTTTTAATATATCTCCGTGTCCGACAGTCTATTATTGTTTTTAATTTCTTCAAATCTACCGACTCTGTTAGATATTAAACGTGAATGTTTTGATAAGAGGGCTCAGTTCTTCAAGATGAGTCCCGAGAATTTCAATTAATGTTTCTGTTTAAGTTCTGGTCAGTAAAGTGAATCGACACTGGCGCGAGACAATGTACAATGCCTCTGTGTCTGACAGCCAAAAAAAAAGAAGACGATTAGAACAGATTGATAACGAAATAAAGATTAAAAATAAACATTTTTAACATCCAATGAACACTGTGACTTATTTATTTGCGGGTCATCTTTTTCTACGAAATTGTCACAGCGTCTAGATGAATATGTGAAACCTCCCCCTACTAAGCCGCCACACCCATCTCATTGCAAGTTCGTCTACCAAAGGCTGCGCTGCTCTCAAAATTACCACTGCGTGAGCTGCGCCACGCTACGCCACCTGCGCTGCGCCAAGAAATTAGAGCCCAAAATGTTAAATAGTCAGCTACAGAGGTAACTTATGTGTGTTTGTGCAGGCCATTCAGAGAGAACAAAGCAGGCTTCGGATGCAGGCAATGAGAGCTCGAAAAAAGGCGGAGCAGCCAGAAAGACCTCGACTGACGCGAGCTGCTAAAGAGGAGCAGAGAGAAAAGTGGAGGCAGGCCAAAGCAAGTGGTGGGCCAGCTTAAATCCACAGTTCAAATTTGGCATATGCCATCTAAAAACCTTGTCCATGTTAAATTGCGAAGCTTTTTTGGATTCATCGAACTTTGTATCCGTTGCGTTGCGGCGAATTTCGATGTTTTGCCATGAAACAGGAGGTTACTTTTATGCGCATATGCTTTGTGAAATTGGCGCAAAACTCTACAGGCTTAATAAGAGTCGACTTACAAATATACCTATATGTTGATATTGGATTGGGTGTGGTCAGGTGGCTCCACAGCGCTCTCTTGACACGGCCATGTTGAGTTAAAAGTGCTTGAATGTTCATGAAATTTGGTCTGATCATAACATTTGTTTTTTTGGGCTACGTTTATTTTTTTGAAATTTTTCGGCCAAACAGGAATTGAGCTATGAGCCATTTCCTGCGTTATTCCAAATTTTCAGACACACGTTTGAAGGGCTTAGCATACTCGAAAACTTGCAAAACTTTGCAAAAATTATTTGTCTGATTTGTCTGGGGGATTTGCCTGAAACTTTCCAAGCTTGATAAAATTGTCCTCCAAAATATAAGTATATGCTAATAATAGATTGAGAGTGGCCAAGAGGCTCCACAGCGCCCTCTAGATACAGCCATGTTAAGATAAAAGTGCTTGAATGTTCATGAAATTTGGTGTGGTCATTGCATTATTCATTCCGGGCAATGGTTAATTTTTTGAAATTTTTGGCCATGCAGGAAGTGAGCCAAGAGGTATTTCCTGCGTTTTTCCAAATTTTACGAACACACGTTTGAAGGCCTTAGAATACTCCAGAACTTGCAAAACCTTGCACAAGTTATAATTTTCTTATTCTCTTTTATGTCATCCATCAATTGGTACTAAATGTGGCATAATGGCTCTATAGCGCCCCCAATAAGATTTTTAAAAGAATTGCCCTTTTGAGGGTCAAAACTTGCTGGAAAATGTACAAAAATGAACACATTCATGGAGCCCGGTATTACAATCACTATGTTGTAGATTTTGCGCACAGGCATGTCAAAATGGAAACATAGCGCCCTCCAGAAAATTTTTGCACTCCCCTCAGGAAACCAAATTGTACACAGTCTAGCAGTATCCAATGGCTCTGAACGGACATCTGCACCCATCAAGATCTTGCTGCTACCCCAACGTGCACGAGGGGAGCGAGGGCCCTTTCAACGCTGCTTGCAGCTTTAATTATTATTATTATTCCTCTGACTTTTCAAGGGCCAATTTTGCCCCTTTCTCAAACTTGAAAACGCTTGTAACTTTCCAGATTCCTTCGGCCACATCCGAAATTCAATATTTTTCAGGGCTCGTTCATGGTTGACACAAAATGCCAAAACAGCGCCCCTTAAACACGTTTCAAAATTCCCAAAGGGAAATACGGTTACTTTGTCGTAGGCAGATGAAATTCGGTAGACATATGTATCATACCCAGACATACAAAAAGCTTCATTGGAGCTATGCCCTAAACCCAACAGGAAGTCGGCCATTTTGATTTGAATTTTTTTATTTTAAAACTAACTCCTCCTAGGGATTTCGCCCGATCGACTTCAAATTTGGTACAGATCATTGTGAGACCAAGCTGATCAAAAGTTTTTACTTTATAAGACGGCAAAATATTTTTTGCAAAAACTTGTGTAATATTTATAAGAAACCGGTAGATCTTCATAGCATTTATATTTTTTCCGCTTCCTTTCAGCACCATATAATGTTACTTGAGCTTGGTCTTGGAATTTTCTTTGGCAGTGCACATTTTTATTTATAAGGTGAGCCACATATCTTCACTTATTTTCCCCATCATTTTAGTAATTACCAAGAAAGCCAAATACACTTACATAAATTGATGACATACATAAACAACACACAAAGTTGCAAATACACACAGTCCTGTTAAATAGGGGATGTTATATGGATTTACACTAGTTCATAATTGGAATGAGCTGGCGGGGATAAGCCAGACATTTAGTTTATAATGTTAATGAGGGGACAGTATTGCAACTAGGCAAGCTGAGTACAGGAGGAAAGGGGCTTACAAAATGATTAATTACAGGGGAAGTGCTGTCAAAAATTTTTTTTTGATGATTTGAATGAAAGCTAGTCCACCCTAGAAGGTAACCATTTTCTGTTCATGTCCAGCTAGTTAATATCAATTTTTAAGTACTGTATTATTTGTAAATATATTTCACCATGCACAGGAATGATCTGTAATTGGTATATGAGAATATTTGGAATGCTTTGTGACAATAATTTCCAAATCTTTCAAGAGGAGCTTTTGTTTAACTATGTATTCGATTGTTTTTAAAAACAATCTTTAATACCTAGGGATTGATTCTATATCTATTCAAAATTTTGAAAATAAAATTTGACTTCTATCTTTAAATCGAAAGTTACGAATGTAACTACGGTTCTATGAATCCCGAATGACCGCCAGAGGGCGGCGCTTAAAGCACTGAATATTCCCCTTCGCGCATGCGTAGTGCGAGTATGTATACCAACAATGTCACCTGTGACCTGCAGGTGACCCAAAGAAGATTATATCTTCCGGTGTCACCTGAGGATCGTTTCTTACAGAATCTTCTCGCGAGCACACGAGGATTCTGAGTGACAGAGAGCTCTGGCGGTCATTCGGGATTCATAGAACCGTAGTTACATTCGTAACTTTCGTTCTATTTCATCCCTGCTGACCGCCAGAGGGCGGTGCTTAAAGCACTGAATGACTTATACCAACAAGGTCACGAAGAATCCGAATCACGGACCTTCAGTGTGCAAAAAGTCAGAAGACCCCGGCCGCAGAACCACGGCTAAGGGGTGGGGTGTGGCGACGTTCACCCTGTAGAACCTGGAGAACGTGTCCGGTGACAACCATGAAGCTGCGGCACAAATGTCCTCCAAGGACACTCCCCTCAGGGCAGCCCATGAAGTAGCAACACTCCTGGTAGAGTGGCACCTCACGCCAGGTGGAAGGGGACGGTTACTCGTCCGATAGGCATGGGTGATGACATTAATAATCCAGTGGGACACACGCTGCTTGGAGATGGCGCAACTCCTGTTAGGGCCACCGTAGCAGAGAAAAAGTTGTTCAGACCTTCGAATGCATACAGTAGCTGCAGTGTAGGCCTTCAGAGCCCGCACTGGACATAACAGTTCAGGCTCATCCCCACTCTCCCTTGGAGAAGGGTCAAACCGAGCCAGCCGAATAGGCTGGTTGCGGTGAGCGTGAGCCAACACTTTAGGGAGAAACGCTGTGTTCGGCCACAGAGTGACCCCTGAGCCATCAGAGTTCCACCTCAAACACGAGTCACTGACAGACAGGGCATGCAGCTCGCTGACACGCTTTGCAGAGCAAACGGCCAGAAGGAACGCAGTCTTACAAGACACCACTTCAGCTCCGCTTGTGTCAAGGGTTCAAATGGGGGCCGGCTTAGTGCATCCAGTACCAGGGGAGATCCCATGCTGGAGCTCTTGGGGCACTCAGAGGATGTAATCTCTGAGCCCCCTTCAAGAAGAGGAACACCAAACTATGGCTCCCCACAGTGCCATTGTCAATCCTCACATGACCACAAGATATTGCCGCTACGTACACTTTCAACGTCGAATGAGACCGACCTTCATCCAGAAGAGACTGAAGAGGTCAAAAATAGTTGGCACAGAGCAGCGCACAGGGTCCTCATCCCGACTTGTATACCAGTCGGAAAACAGTTTCCATCTGTTCTCATATTGAAGACGAGTGGACGGCGCTCTAGCATTCAATATGGTGTATTCGACAGGGTCCGCACAGGAGCTAAACAGCAACTCGGGCCCTCCAGCAGCCAAACAGACAGTTGGAGGCATCGTGGATTGGGGTGCCAGATCCGCCCCGCCAGCTGGGACAGGAGATCCCTCCTGTCGGGAAGGCGCTACGGTACACCGCGACAGAGTCCGTGCAGCAGTGGGAACCAGCTCCTCCCTGGCCAGAAGGGAGCCACAAGGAGGACACTGCGACCCCCCTGAAGGATCCTCTGAAGTACCGACCGAATCAGAGGAAGCGGGGGAAAGGCATACAGGAGGCCGTCCGGCCAAGGGTGGGCTAATGCGTCCTGGCCCGAGGGACTGGTTGTCTCGGCTAAGGAGAACCACAGAGGACAGTGGGTAGAGACTTCTGAAGCGAAGAGGTCCACGTCCACTCTGCCGAAGAGGCTCCAAATAGTGCTGACCATTTCCGGGTGGAGGCGCCACACTCCTGATGGAGTTTTTGACGGGAGAGGGAGTCTGTCAGGTTGCTCCGCTCTCCCGATAGATACATTGCCCGAAGGCTGATCAGACGGGGGGGCCGCCCACATGAGGAGCTCTTCTGTCAGTCGCAGCGACCGCGCAGACTTGGTCCTGCCCTGATGATTTATATGATATACGGTTGATGTGTCTGACCTTACGAGGACATGCTTGCCCCTCAGGTGTGGCAGAAAGTGCCTGAGTGCCGGGTGAGCCAAGGCAAGGAGACACCTTTGTGACACCCTGAGCTTCCTGTGCCAGTGTCGCTTGGCATCCAAGTGGAAGCTGTTCAGCCACCTCAGCAGGGGGCATAGTGCCAGCAAGCTCAGCGGAACCACAGCTGAAATGGACGTTAGTTCGCCCACGAGGCGAGGAAATGCAAGGAAGGTCAGCCAACGGCCCTCTTGGAACAGGGCAAGAAGGTGAAGGATGTCGCCCACACAGCGGGGGGCGGTCTGGCTATCATGGCTACACTGTCCAATGCAATCCCAATGAAAGTTGTAGCCTGAGATGGCACCAGGCAACTCTTTCCCATATTCACCTCGAGTCCGAGGCAGGCCACGTGGGACAGGAGACATGCTGTATCACTGGACACCTGAGCACGGGATGGTGGACAGACCAGCCAGTCATCCAGGTATGGGAGAATTTTCAAGCCTTGAGACTGTAGAGGCGCAAGGGCTGCGGCAACACACCTCGTGAAGACCCTTGGAGAGAGGGAGAGCCCAAAGGGTAGCAACCTGAACTGCCAGTGGCGGTCTCGGTAGGCAAAGCGGAGAAACCGCCGATGTTTTTGAGTGATGGGGACACGGAAGTAAGCGTCCTTGAGGTCAATGGACGTAAACCATTCTCCCTGTGCCACAGTTTGCAGGACATCTGCAGTGGTCAACATGTGGAAAGGGATGACCTTCATAAATATGTTCAGCCCTCTGAGGTCCAAGATTGGGCGAAATCCGCCAGTCTGTTTCGTCACTAGGAAGTATGTTGAATAGTACCCCCGGGGACGCGACAGAGGGTCCACGGGCTTGATGGCGCCTTTGGCCAGGAGGGTGGATAACTCCTGGCCCAACACGCGAGCCTTTGCCGGGTCGCTGATAGAGGCCATTTTGACCCGGCCAGAAGTGAGGGGCCGGCGGCGGAATTGAAGCTTGTACCCGTGGGTCAAGGTGGCAACCACCCACGGGTCTGAAGTATGAGCAGCCCACTGTTGGAGCTGATGTGAAAAATATCCGACCGCCGGCCCCATGGCCTCAATGTCTGGCCCCCCGGCCCCTAGGGCCCTAAGGGGGGGGGGGGGGGGGGGTGGACAGGCGGGCAGGGCCTCGAAAGTCCCAAGCTGGTCTCCGCATGGGACGCTGGGCAACACGACGGCCACTGGAGTGGGTCGGCCGTGGTAAGCGGGTGTGAGAAGCAGCCGAGGAACCCCTCGTTCTGCTGGCAGGAGGCCTATCAAGAAGAGGCATCCGCCTAAGGCCCGCAAGCCGCTGCCTGGTTTGCACAGCCTGGATGGTCCTTTCCAGTGCTTCCTGGGCTGCAGGACCAAATATCTCTCCCGGTTCCATGGGGAGACTGCGAAGGAGTCTCCTGGATGCCTCTGTCAAGTTTGACTGAGATAGCCAAACCTGGCGACGAGCCTGAACCAGGATGGACATCATCCGTCCAAGTTCCCTGGACAGAAGGCCGAATGCCTCCAGTGAGGCATCACAAAAAGTGACAGAATCAGCAGCCACGTTGCCCTCCTGCAGTGAAGCTGAGAGCGCCAACGTGAGATTCGACAAAGAGCTCCCCATGCGGCAAGCACGTGCTCCAGCATCATAAGGCCTTGTGAGAAGGTCTCCAACAGGCCTGCAGCTCCTTCAGATAGTCCTTAGAGTGGGGAATAACGAAGGTAGTGGGGGCTGGCCTGCGCCTGAAGAGGGCACTAGCAGGTGCAGCTTCTGCCTGCTGTGGTACATGCATGTGCAGTCGATCTAAAGCCATGCGCATGATTGCCCGCATGGAGCCATCCCCCAACTCAGCCACTGAACTCGGAGCCGAGGAGTGGGCGCCCCGCTCAGATGCCTGGGAACCCCTATTTTACGAATCTCTCCCATAACCGTGGAAGTAGGTAGCCGAAGCTGCCAGGGAAAATGTATCCTCCTCAGGTACCAGCACTGGCATTGGAGGAGAGGGTGTCAAATCACCTTGCAATGGGGCATCAGGCTGGCAGTCTCTGAGCATGGGCCTGACCTGGGCCAGCTCAGCAGACAGCTGATCGACTTTAGATGAGAGCCTGCTTTCTTGTCTCTTTTTGAGCAGATTTCGCCCTCTTCCTGGAGGGTGCGACTGCTGTAGCCGCAGCCCGCCGCTTAGAGCGTCTCTAACAGGCCGGGGGAGACTGGCCTGACGGGGGGAGGTCACTTTCATCCCCCTGATGTTCCACCTGCGCCCGACTGGCAGCCCTCACCGCCCAAGGCAAGTAACTGCAGTTCATGCAGGGGTTGTCTGACGGCGCCTCCCGCAGGTGCTCAGGACCGAGGCATGCGGGGCATAGGTCATGGCCGTCCTCTGGCTGTAGAGGAGCCTCACATGACGTACAGAAATGGGAGTCATCCATTGTGGTGGCGCTGGAGGCTTACACGACACTCACCTGTCCAAATAAGCCCAGACGCTCCCGCTAGTATGCTACAGGGGCTTGCACTGGAGGGAGGGAGCGCGTACGCTGCCTATACCGAGTAAGGAACCCAGCTGGTATTTAATGAATATTCCTCGGATAACCTGAGCGCGAACGCTAAGGACAAACCGAGTATAGACACCGTAAGCCGGAGGGAGGGAGCGCGTACGCTGCCTATACCGAGTAAGGAACCCAGCTGGTATTTAATGAATACTCCTCGGGTAACCTGAGCGCGAACGCTATGGACAAACAGAGTATGGACACCGTAAGCCGGAGGGAGGGAGCGCGTACGCTACCTATACCGGGTAAAGAACCCAGCTGGTATTTTAATGAATACTCCTCGGATAACCTGAGCGCGAACGCTATGGACAAACCGAGTATGGACGCCGTAAGCTGGAGGGAGGGAGCGCGTACGCTGCCTATACCAGCAGGGGCTCAGTAACAAATCCAAATCGGGACACAGCACAAAGCAAAACACAAACCATATGCTGGGAGGAGGCAGCGCGCACGCAGCCTCTACCAACAGAGGTTAATGCAAACTCACCAGCAGGTGTAGCTATGCAAGCGTTACCGCTAAAAATTACTCACGCTGGACACCGGGAAACCCTTACGCAACCCGCCAGCCAGCAAACAAAGTCAGCTTGACCGACTAATTAAACGTCGGGACACAGCACAAACACAAAAACAGACCATATGCTGGGGGGAAGCAGCGCGCACGCAGCCTGTACCAACAGAGGTTAATGCAAACTCACCAGCAGGTGTAGCTATGCAAGCGTTACCGCTAATAATTAGTCATGCTGGACACCGGGAAACGCTCACGCAACCCGCCAGCCAGCAACAAAGTCAGCTCGACCGACTAAATTAAACGTCGGGGCGCAGCACAAACATATAAACAAACCATATGCTGGGGGGAAGCAGCGCGCACGCAGCCTGTACCAACAGACGTTAATGCAAACTCACCAGCAGGTGTAGCTATGCAAGCGTTACTGATAATAATTATTCACGCTGGACACCGGGAAACGCTCACGCAACCCGCCAGCCAGCAAACAAAGTCAGCTTGACCGACTAAATTAAACGTCGGCACACAGCACAAACACAAAAACAGACCATATGCTGGGGGGAGGCAGCGCCCACGCAGCCTGAACCAGCAGAGGCTAATGCAAACTCACCTGAAGGTGTAGCTATGCAAGCGTTACTGCTAATAATTATTCACGCTGGACACCGGGAAACGCTCACGCAACCCGCCAGCCAGCAAACAAAGTCAGCTCGACCGACTAAATTAAACGTCGGGGCGCAGCACAAACATATAAACAAACCATATGCTGGGGGGAAGCAGCGCGCACGCAGCCTGTCCCAACAGAGGCTAATGCAAACTCACCTGAAGGTGTAGCTATGCAAGCGCTACCGCTAATAATTATCCGCTGGACACCGGGAAACGCTCACGCAACCCGCCAGCCAGCAAACGAAGTCAGCTCGACCGACTTAATTAAACGTCAGGACACAGCACAAACACAAAAACAGACCATATGCTGGGGGGAGGCAGCGCCTACGCAGCCTGGACCAGCAGAGGTTAATGCAAGCTCACCCGCAGGTGTAGCTATGCAAGCGTTACCGCTAATAATTATCCGCTGGACACCGGGAAACGCTCACGCAACCCGCCAGCCAGCAAACAAAGTCAGCTCGACCGACTAAATTAAGCGTCGGGGCGCAGCACAAACATATAAACAAACCATATGCTGGGGGGAAGCAGCGCGCACGCAGCCTGTCCCAACAGAGGCTAATGCAAACTCACTTGAAGGTGTAGCTATGCAAGCGTTACCGCTAATAATTATCCACGCTGGACACCGGGAAACGCTGACGCAACCCGCCAGCCAGCTAACGAAGTCAGCTCGACAGACTAAATTAAAACGTCGGGATAAGGATGCGCGAACGCAACCGTCACCCATAAGTAATTAACAAACGCAGCAAAGTAACGTAAAGTCTCTCTCAACCAGAGAAAGATCGCCGTCGCAGTTCCTGGAGGGCGAACAATCGCTGCTCCGACCGACAACGGTCGCGGAACTACTAGCAACGGAATTTAGTAGTAAAGCAATAGACTCATTGCTTTCCAAGCAAGCAAACTACGCGCGAGAAGAAAATAAGAAACGATCCTCAGGTGACACCGGAAGATATAATCTTCTTTGGGTCACCTGCAGGTCACAGGTGACATTGTTGGTATACATACTCGCACTACGCATGCGCGAAGGGGAATATTCAGTGCTTTAAGCACCGCCCTCTGGCGGTCAGCAGGGATGAAATAGAACAGGTCAATGGCTACCCGTCATAGTTCTAGGCTACGAATACGACTTTTATAAACTGACACATCAAGTAGCTTAGCTCCACCACCACCTCCACAAAATAAGAAAAACCGCCGCAGAGTCAACACATGAATGGAGAGAGCGCCTGAAACAAAATGATCCCGAGAAATGGGCCGCATGCATCCAAAGGTGCAGAGATTCAACCAAAGCCTACTGAATAAACTGTTCTGAAGAAGGTACACTTTTTGCAAGAGCCTATTAAAATCAAAGTGTGTATTAGACACTTTTTGAAATGCATCTACACTGCCCGGCCAAAAAAAAAGTCACCGTTTGGAAATTAATGAACAAATTCTAGAATTGGATCATTATTGCGGTTACTAATATGTTTCACCTGGCAATAATAATTTTTCCCCTGACTGATGAAGCGCATCGCTGCTCATTTCTCAAAAAATCATGTCGGAAGACACATCCCTTGCTGGTGGAAAATATGTTACAGTATTTCAGAACAGGCAACTTATTGGCCTGTATTTAGCAAAGAAACTTTTGAATGCAAAAACAAGTATGAGGAATCATTTTCACAAACATATTTGCCACCACAAAGTCCTGATCTTAGACACAGTAAAAGTTATTGGGATGTGCTCAAGAAAGACCACCGAGTGGTTCAACCATTATGTCGAGAAGACAAGATCTCGGCCAAAAATTATGGCATGTATGATCGAAAATAAATGTTCTGGCATTGCATATAGTTGTCAAAACAATGACAAAATGAATTTGCACTGTAATAAAAGCTACAGGGGTTCCAACTAAATATTTGAGTGAGCGACTTTTTTTTTTGGCTGGGCAGTGTATATCGCTTATTTACTTGTGTGACACCATTAGTATATGAAGCAAACCATATTTAAATATTGCAATTAGTAGAAATTTTTGTGGAACTGGGTTATCATAAAGGGCTCTAATTTTGTAGACCAGGTGCAGGCGCGGCAAACGGGGGGTGCGCCGCGCCAACGGGGTGTGTCCAGGCGTATGTTGCAATTTCGTGACCGGCGTAGCCTGGCGCAAGTACTCCTCTGTCCCGCCTCTGCCCTGCGCAAGTTGGCAAAGAAGGCGACACAGCCGAGTCAAATCTTGCTCATTGGGAAGAGAAACAATGGATAGCGTGTTCCTATTATTACAAACTGTTGCTGCTTAAAATTTTGGGACATGCATAACATGCATGGACAACAATGCAAGATACGTTACACATTTATTTTCAATATGTGATCTTAACTCAGTCCGATATTATAGCAATCAGGCTGTATTCCTATCTCCCACTAAAGACAATAAATCCTAAGTGACAATAATAGTACCCTAGTATTAAGCCGCTTGCACACTGGACGCGAAACGAATTTTTCGCTCGACAGATTGCGTTGAACGCAGTGTCTTGTGTCAGAAAGTCTGACAGGGTTTTAATATATCTCCGTGTCCGACAGTCTATTATTGTTTTTAATTTCTTCAAATCTACCGACTCTTTTAGATATTAAACGTGAATGTTTTGATAAGAGGGCTCAGTTCTTCAAGATGAGTCCCGAGAATTTCAATTAATGTTTCTGTTTAAGTTCTGGTCAGTAAAGTGAGTCGACACTGGCGCGAGACAATGTACAATGCCTCTGTGTCTGACAGCCAAAAAAAAAGAAGACGATTAGAACAGATTGATAACGAAATAAAGATTAAAAATAAACATTTTTAACATCCAATGAACACTGTGACTTATTTATTTGCGGGTCATCTTTTTCTACGAAATTGTCACAGCGTCTAGATGAATATGTGAAACCTCCCCCTACTAAGCCGCCACACCCATCTCATTGCAAGTTCGTCTACCAAAGGCTGCGCTCCTCTCAAAATTACCACTGTGTGAGCTGCGCCACGCTACGCCACCTGCGCTGCGCCAAGAAATTAGAGCCCAAAATGTTAAATAGTCAGCTACAGAGGTAACTTATGTGTGTTTGTGCAGGCCATTCAGAGAGAACAAAGCAGGCTTCGGATGCAGGCAATGAGAGCTCGAAAAAAGGCGGAGCAGCCAGAAAGACCTCGACTGACGCGAGGTGCTAAAGAGGAGCAGAGAAAAAAGTGGAGGCAGGCCAAAGCAAGTGGTGGGCCAGCTTAAATCCACAGTTCAAATTTGGCATATGCCATCTAAAAACCTTGTCCATGTTAAATTGCGAAGCTTTTTTGGATTCATCGAACTTTGTATCCGTTGCGTTGCGGCGAATTTCGATGTTTTGCCATGAAACAGGAGGTTACTTTTATGCACATATGCTTTGTGAAATTGGCGCAAAACTCTACAGGCTTAATAAGAGTCGACTTACAAATATACCTATATGTTGATATTGGATTGGGTGTGGTCAGGTGGCTCCACAGCGCTCTCTTGACACGGCCATGTTGAGTTAAAAGTGCTTGAATGTTCATGAAATTTGGTCTGATCATAACATTTGTTTTTTTGGGCTACGTTTATTTTTTTGAAATTTTTCGGCCAAACAGGAATTGAGCTATGAGCCATTTCCTGCGTTATTCCAAATTTTCAGACACACGTTTGAAGGGCTTAGCATACTCGAAAACTTGCAAAACTTTGCAAAAATTAATTGTCTGGGGGATTTGCCTGAAACTTTCCAAGCTTGATAAAATTGTCCTCCAAAATATAAGTATATGCTAATAATAGATCGAGAGTGGCCAAGAGGCTCCACAGCGCCCTCTAGATACAGCCATGTTAAGATAAAAGTGCTTGAATGTTCATGAAATTTGGTGTGGTCATTGCATTATTCATTCCGGGCAATGGTTAATTTTTTGAAATTTTTGGCCATGCAGGAAGTGAGCCAAGAGGTATTTCCTGCGTTTTTCCAAATTTTACGAACACACGTTTGAAGGCCTTAGAATACTCCAGAACTTGCAAAACCTTGCACAAGTTATAATTTTCTTATTCTCTTTTATGTCATCCATCAATTGGTACTAAATGTGGCATAATGGCTCTATAGCGCCCCCAATAAGATTTTTAAAAGAATTGCCCTTTTGAGGGTCAAAACTTGCTGGAAAATGTACAAAAATGAATACATTCATGGAGCCCGGTATTGCAATCACTATGTTGTAGATTTTGCGCACAGGCATGTCAAAATGGAAACATAGCGCCCTCCAGAAAATTTTTGCACTCCCCTCAGGAAACCAAATTGTACACAGTCTAGCAGTATCCAATGGCTCTGAACGGACATCTGCACCCATCAAGATCTTGCTGCTACCCCAACGTGCACGAGGGGTGCGAGGGCCCTTTCAACGCTGCTTGCAGCTTTAATTATTATTATTATTCCTCTGACTTTTCAAGGGCCAATTTCGCCCCTTTCTCAAACTTGAAAACGCTTGTAACTTTCCAGATTCCTTCGGCCACATCCGAAATTCAATATTTTTCAGGGCTCGTTCATGGTTGACACAAAATGCCAAAACAGCGCCCCTTAAACACGTTTCAAAATTCCCAAAGGGAAATACGGTTACTTTGTCGTAGGCAGATGAAATTCGGTAGACATATGTATCATACCCAGACATACAAAAAGCTTCATTGGAGCTATGCCCTAAACCCAACAGGAAGTCGGCCATTTTGATTTGAATTCTTTTATTTTAAAACTAACTCCTCCTAGGGATTTCGCCCGATCGACTTCAAATTTGGTACAGATCATTGTGAGACCAAGCTGATCAAAAGTTTTTACTTTATAAGACGGCAAAATATTTTTTGCAAAAACTTGTGTAATATTTATAAGAAACCGGTAGATCTTCATAGCATTTATATTTTTTCCGCTTCCTTTCAGCACCATATAATGTTACTTGAGCTTGGTCTTGGAATTTTCTTTGGCAGTGCACATATTTATTTATAAGGTGAGCCACATATCTTCACTTATTTTCCCCATTATTTTAGTAATTACCAAGAAAGCCAAATACACTTACATAAATTGATGACATACATAAACAACACACAAAGTTGCAAATACACACAGTCCTGTTAAATAGGGGATGTTATATGGATTTACACTAGTTTATAATTGGAATGAGCTGGCGGGGATAAGCCAGACATTTAGTTTATAATGTTAATGAGGGGACAGTATTGCAACTAGGCAAGCTGAGTACAGGAGGAAAGGGGCTTACAAAATGATTAATTACAGGGGAAGTGCTGTCAAAAAATTTTTTTTGATGATTTGAATGAAAGCTAGTCCACCCTAGAAGGTAACCATTTTCTGTTCATGTCCAGCTAGTTAATATCAATTTTTAAGTACTGTATTATTTGTAAATATATTTCACCATGCACAGGAATGATCTGTAATTGGTATATGTGAATATTTGGAATGCTTTGTGACAATAATTTCCAAATCTTTCAAGAGGAGCTTTTGTTTAACTATGTATTCAATTGTTTTTAAAAACAATCTTTAATACCTAGGGATTGATTCTATATCTATTCAAAATTTTGAAAATAAAATTTGACTTCTATCTTTAAATCAGGTCAATGGCTACCCGTCATAGTTCTAGGCTACGAATACGACTTTTATAAACTGACACATCAAGTAGCTTAGCTCCACCACCACCTCCACAAAATAAGAAAAACCGCCGCAGAGTCAACACATGAATGGAGAGAGCGCCTGAAACAAAATGATCCCGAGAAATGGGCCGCATGCATCCAAAGGTGCAGAGATTCAACCAAAGCCTACTGAATAAACTGTTCTGAAGAAGGTACACTTTTTGCAAGAGCCTATTAAAATCAAAGTGTGTATTAGACACTTTTTGAAAGGCATCTACACTGCCCGGCCAAAAAAAAAGTCACCGTTTGGAAATTAATGAACAAATTCTAGAATTGGATCATTATTGCGGTTACTAATATGTTTCACCTGGCAATAATAATTTTTCCCCTGATTGATGAAGCGCATCGCTGCTCATTTCTCAAAAAATCATGTCGGAAGACACATCCCTTGCTGGTGGAAAATATGTTACAGTATTTCAGAACAGGCAACTTATTGGCCTGTATTTAGCAAAGAAACTTTTGAATGCAAAAACAAGTATGAGGAATCATTTTCACAAACATATTTGCCACCACAAAGTCCTGATCTTAGACACAGTAAAAGTTATTGGGATGTGCTCAAGAAAGACCACCGAGTGGTTCGACCATTATGTCGAGAAGACAAGATCTCGGCCAAAAATTATGGCATGTATGATCGAAAATAAATGTTCTGGCATTGCATATAGTTGTCAAAACAATGACAAAATGAATTTGCACTGTAATAAAAGCTACAGGGGTTCCAACTAAATATTTGAGTGAGCGACTTTTTTTTTGGCTGGGCAGTGTATATCGCTTATTTACTTGTGTGACACCATAAGTATATGAAGCAAACCATATTTAAATATTGCAATTAGTAGAAATTTTTGTGGAACTGGGTTATCATAAAGGGCTCTAATTTTGTAGACCAGGTGCAGGCGCGGCAAACGGGGGGTGTGCCGCGCCAACGGGGTGTGTCCAGGCGTATGTTGCAATTTCGTGCCCGGCGTAGCCTGGCGCAAGTACTCCTCTGTCCCGCCTCTGCCCTGCGCAAGTTGGCAAAGAAGGCGACACAGCCGAGTCAAATCTTGCTCATTGGGAAGAGAAACAATGGATAGCGTGTTCCTATTATTACAAACTGTTGCTGCTTAAAATTTTGGGACATGCATAACATGCATGGACAACAATGCAAGATACGTTACACATTTATTTTCAATATGTGATCTTAACTCAGTCCGATATTATAGCAATCAGGCTGTATTCCTATCCCCCACTAAAGACAATAAATCCTAAGTGACAATAATAGTACCCTAGTATTAAGCCGCTTGCACACTGGACGCGAAACGAATTTTTCGCTCGACAGATTGCGTTGAACGCAGTGTCTTGTGTCAGAAAGTCTGACAGGGTTTTAATATATCTCCGTGTCCGACAGTCTATTATTGTTTTTAATTTCTTCAAATCTACCGACTCTTTTAGATATTAAACGTGAATGTTTTGATAAGAGGGCTCAGTTCTTCAAGATGAGTCCCGAGAATTTCAATTAATGTTTCTGTTTAAGTTCTGGTCAGTAAAGTGAATCGACACTGGCGCGAGACAATGTACAATGCCTCTGTGTCTGACAGCCAAAAAAAAAGAAGACGATTAGAACAGATTGATAACGAAATAAAGATTAAAAATAAACATTTTTAACATCCAATGAACACTGTGACTTATTTATTTGCGGGTCATCTTTTTCTACGAAATTGTCACAGCGTCTAGATGAATATGTGAAACCTCCCCCTACTAAGCCGCCACACCCATCTCATTGCAAGTTCGTCTACCAAAGGCTGCGCTCCTCTCAAAATTACCACTGTGTGAGCTGCGCCACGCTACGCCACCTGCGCTGCGCCAAGAAATTAGAGCCCAAAATGTTAAATAGTCAGCTGCAGAGGTAACTTATGTGTGTTTGTGCAGGCCATTCAGAGAGAACAAAGCAGGCTTCGGATGCAGGCAATGAGAGCTCGAAAAAAGGCGGAGCAGCCAGAAAGACCTCGACTGACGCGAGCTGCTAAAGAGGAGCAGAGAAAAAAGTGGAGGCAGGCCAAAGCAAGTGGTGGGCCAGCTTAAATCCACAGTTCAAATTTGGCATATGCCATCTAAAAACCTTGTCCATGTTAAATTGCGAAGCTTTTTTGGATTCATCGAACTTTGTATCCGTTGCGTTGCGGCGAATTTCGATGTTTTGCCATGAAACAGGAGGTTACTTTTATGCGCATATGCTTTGTGAAATTGGCGCAAAACTCTACAGGCTTAATAAGAGTCGACTTACAAATATACCTATATGTTGATATTGGATTGGGTGTGGTCAGGTGGCTCCACAGCGCTCTCTTGACACGGCCATGTTGAGTTAAAAGTGCTTGAATGTTCATGAAATTTGGTCTGATCATAACATTTGTTTTTTTGGGCTACGTTTATTTTTTTGAAATTTTTCGGCCAAACAGGAATTGAGCTATGAGCCATTTCCTGCGTTATTCCAAATTTTCAGACACACATTTGAAGGGCTTAGCATACTCGAAAACTTGCAAAACTTTGCAAAAATTAATTGTCTGGGGGATTTGCCTGAAACTTTCCAAGCTTGATAAAATTGTCCTCCAAAATATAAGTATATGCTAATAATAGATCGAGAGTGGCCAAGAGGCTCCACAGCGCCCTCTAGATACAGCCATGTTAAGATAACAGTGCTTGAATGTTCATGAAATTTGGTGTGGTCATTGCATTATTCATTCCGGGCAATGGTTAATTTTTTGACATTTTTGGCCATGCAGGAAGTGAGCCAAGAGGTATTTCCTGCGTTTTTCCAAATTTTACGAACACACGTTTGAAGGCCTTAGAATACTCCAGAACTTGCAAAACCTTGCACAAGTTATAATTTTCTTATTCTCTTTTATGTCATCCATCAATTGGTACTAAATGTGGCATAATGGCTCTATAGCGCCCCCAATAAGATTTTTAAAAGAATTGCCCTTTTGAGGGTCAAAACTTGCTGGAAAATGTACAAAAATGAATACATTCATGGAGCCCGGTATTGCAATCACTATGTTGTAGATTTTGCGCACAGGCATGTCAAAATGGAAACATAGCGCCCTCCAGAAAATTTTTGCACTCCCCTCAGGAAACCAAATTGTACACAGTCTAGCAGTATCCAATGGCTCTGAACGGACATCTGCACCCATCAAGATCTTGCTGCTACCCCAACGTGCACGAGGGGTGCGAGGGCCCTTTCAACGCTGCTTGCAGCTTTAATTATTATTATTATTCCTCTGACTTTTCAAGGGCCAATTTCGCCCCTTTCTCAAACTTGAAAACGCTTGTAACTTTCCAGATTCCTTCGGCCACATCCGAAATTCAATATTTTTCAGGGCTCGTTCATGGTTGACACAAAATGCCAAAACAGCGCCCCTTAAACACGTTTCAAAATTCCCAAAGGGAAATACGGTTACTTTGTCGTAGGCAGATGAAATTCGGTAGACATATGTATCATACCCAGACATACAAAAAGCTTCATTGGAGCTATGCCCTAAACCCAACAGGAAGTCGGCCATTTTGATTTGAATTTTTTTATTTTAAAACTAACTCCTCCTAGGGATTTCGCCCGATCGACTTCAAATTTGGTACAGATCATTGTGAGACCAAGCTGATCAAAAGTTTTTACTTTATAAGACGGCAAAATATTTTTTGCAAAAACTTGTGTAATATTTATAAGAAACCGGTAGATCTTCATAGCATTTATATTTTTTCCGCTTCCTTTCAGCACCATATAATGTTACTTGAGCTTGGTCTTGGAATTTTCTTTGGCAGTGCACATTTTTATTTATAAGGTGAGCCACATATCTTCACTTATTTTCCCCATTATTTTAGTAATTACCAAGAAAGCCAAATACACTTACATAAATTGATGACATACATAAACAACACACAAAGTTGCAAATACACACAGTCCTGTTAAATAGGGGATGTTATATGGATTTACACTAGTTTATAATTGGAATGAGCTGGCGGGGATAAGCCAGACATTTAGTTTATAATGTTAATGAGGGGACAGTATTGCAACTAGGCAAGCTGAGTACAGGAGGAAAGGGGCTTACAAAATGATTAATTACAGGAGAAGTGCTGTCAAAAATTTTTTTTTGATGATTTGAATGAAAGCTAGTCCACCCTAGAAGGTAACCATTTTCTGTTCATGTCCAGCTAGTTAATATCAATTTTTAAGTACTGTATTATTTGTAAATATATTTCACCATGCACAGGAATGATCTGTAATTGGTATATGTGAATATTTGGAATGCTTTGTGACAATAATTTCCAAATCTTTCAAGAGGAGCTTTTGTTTAACCCCTTTGTGCAGAAGCCAAATTTGGCTATTTTTGGGTTACCCACTTTAATGCTGTATAATTCAAGATTTAAGCTTCATAAAGAGGAAAAATGTGGCTCAATTCTGAAAAGACACTTACAGCATTTAGAATTACATAGTATTTCAGTTAATTTTCATGATTATGGTAGAGAAAATGAGCTGCAAACATAAAAAATCTTCATGAGAATTCACCATTGAAATTGCAAAAAAAATAATTCTGAGGATTGAAAAACTGCTGGGGCTTAAAACTATACATTTCTGGGATCATAAACCCCTTGACCACAAGTACAATTCATCTTCAACATTACATTCTAGATTACCTACATGCTTTTAGCCAAATTATACAGCTACCCAGGTGTCTCCCCAAAGTCTCAAAATGAAGTCCTGTCAAATCATAAAAAAATCATGTATATAACACAAATAAAGTTTTAAGGCATGCAATTTAATAAGAACAAATGATTTTCTGGTTGAGTTTAGTATGAATTTATCAATCTCAGTGCAGTTGAATATCAATGGTCACCAGTAACCACTCCAAACACACAATATGCCTTTTCTCCATAATAAAGTTTAGAGTTTTGGCCATTTTACTTCAAAGTGCCCCAAGCCAGCACAAACACGCATTAAATAAACTTCTTATTAAACGGTTAGAACGTTCACCCTGTAATGGAAGCTACCAGTCCCCTCTTCTAAGCTCACAAACTCATTTCATTACTTATAAGGAACAAGTGCAACTCACTAACTCAGTAATATCTGAATTCTGAAATATACCTTATTTTAACAGAACAGACACTCCACTTTCAGGGAACAATCCATTGCCTCCCTGGATTCAAAAGAAACGTGCAATGAACGTACCAGGGGGTCCACCCAAATGCACGGGCAGTTCGCGTTTTAAACAGGAAAAAAAACTCGACATTCGACTTTGTTGAGTACGTATACATTCCAAAAACAACAACAACAACAACAAATAACAAAGTAGCAGCCTCACCTTTCTCATGAATCCCTTCTCCAGAGACCGATCCAATAGCAGGAACCCTCCGGTCCTGTTTCATTCTAAATAATTCCAATTGACCATATCCTTATCTCATTTAAATCCTGTAAATGTAACTGAACACTTCAAGGCCAGTTTTGCGAACGCGTTTTCTATAAATCGCGTCTATTTTAGCCGCGTAATGTGCATAACGTAGACAGGATACAACCGAGCCTGCTGATACGCATAGGTTTGTATGCTCTCTGTTTGTCCAATCAATTAGTTTCACTTACTCTAAAATGTTTAAACACTCGGGAATTGGATAAGAAACGTGCCAATCAATACATTTTTACCAGGGTAGCTTCACAGGGCATGAAGTGTAACTATCCAATTACGCAGAAGAGCTTGAGTGTATGGTTGAGTGGTTGGCTATCAACGCCAGTACTCGGGTGGATATAACGAAGCGCTGAATTTGTCAATGAATGGATCTGCGCGTAAATCCACGGTAGGGAACTACGAATTTTTTTGTATGTGACGACTGTAATTAACAGTAGAATGTGAGAGAATCAATACCATGTCGATTTTTTTGCCTCAGAAAACTGATTTTTCTGAACCATTACTTGGAATACTGTTGGCTCACTGTGGCTTATCTGGTTGCTACAGAGGATAACGATTTTTTCTGTGTCAAGATATCGTTTTTTTAAACTGCTGGATCGATACTATAGGCAAGGATACTGACCAGTTTGCACATCAGGCTTAGCTGAGGAGTTTAATTCATGCAGCTCTTGAAAAACCGGGCGTGGAGTGAACTTCCCCATATTCAGAACCGCGTTCGAGGTCTGCTTGCTTGTGAACATTCAATAACTGATCCGGGGGTGCCATTTAGTGATCGAGTACAGTAACAGCGTACTTCCAATTTGCAGGTCTATAGATGCGGGCGTCTACGTCTGCAGAAAGGGGTTAACTATGTATTCGATTGTTTTTAAAAACAATCTTTAATACCTAGGGATTGATTCTATATCTATTCAAAATTTTGAAAATAAAATTTGACTTCTATCTTTAAATCAGGTCAATGGCTACCCGTCATAGTTCTAGGCTACGAATACGACTTTTATAAACTGACACATCAAGTAGCTTAGCTCCACCACCACCTCCACAAAATAAGAAAAACCGCCGCAGAGTCAACACATGAATGGAGAGAGCGCCTGAAACAAAATGATCCCGAGAAATGGGCCGCATGCATCCAAAGGTGCAGAGATTCAACCAAAGCCTACTGAATAAACTGATTTTAATAGGCTCTTGCAAAAAGTGTACCTTCTTCAGAACAAAGTGTGTATTAGACACTTTTTGAAATGCATCTACACTGCCCGGCCAAAAAAAAAGTCACCGTTTGGAAATTAATGAACAAATTCTAGAATTGGATCATTATTGCGGTTACTAATATGTTTCACCTGGCAATAATAATTTTTCCCCTGACTGATGAAGTGCATCGCTGCTCATTTCTCAAAAAATCATGTCGGAAGACACATCCCTTGCTGGTGGAAAATATGTTACAGTATTTCAGAACAGGCAACTTATTGGCCTGTATTTAGCAAAGAAACTTTTGAATGCAAAAACAAGTATGAGGAATCATTTTCACAAACATATTTGCCACCACAAAGTCCTGATCTTAGACAGAGTAAAAGTTATTGGGATGTGCTCAAGAAAGACCACCGAGTGGTTCAACCATTATGTCGAGAAGACAAGATCTCGGCCAAAAATTATGGCATGTATGATCGAAAATAAATGTTCTGGCATTGCATATAGTTGTCAAAACAATGACAAAATGAATTTGCACTGTAATAAAAGCTACAGGGGTTCCAACTAAATATTTGAGTGAGCGACTTTTTTTTTGGCTGGGCAGTGTATATCGCTTATTTACTTGTGTGACACCATTAGTATATGAAGCAAACCATATTTAAATATTGCAATTAGTAGAAATTTTTGTGGAACTGGGTTATCATAAAGGGCTCTAATTTTGTAGACCAGGTGCAGGCGCGGCAAACGGGGGGTGCGCCGCGCCAACGGGGTGTGTCCAGGCGTATGTTGCAATTTCGTGCCCGGCGTAGCCTGGCGCAAGTACTCCTCTGTCCCGCCTCTGCCCTGCGCAAGTTGGCAAAGAAGGCGACACAGCCAAGTCAAATCTTGCTCATTGGGAAGAGAAACAATGGATAGCGTGTTCCTATTATTACAAACTGTTGCTGCTTAAAATTTTGGGACATGCATAACATGCATGGACAACAATGCAAGATACGTTACACATTTATTTTCAATATGTGATCTTAACTCAGTCCGATATTATAGCAATCAGGCTGTATTCCTATCCCCCACTAAAGACAATAAATCCTAAGTGACAATAATAGTACCCTAGTATTAAGCCGCTTGCACACTGGACGCGAAACGAATTTTTCGCTCGACAGATTGCGTTGAACGCAGTGTCTTGTGTCAGAAAGTCTGACAGGGTTTTAATATATCTCCGTGTCCGACAGTCTATTATTGTTTTTAATTTCTTCAAATCTACCGACTCTTTTAGATATTAAACGTGAATGTTTTGATAAGAGGGCTCAGTTCTTCAAGATGAGTCCCGAGAATTTCAATTAATGTTTCTGTTTAAGTTCTGGTCAGTAAAGTGAGTCGACACTGGCGCGAGACAATGTACAATGCCTCTGTGTCTGACAGCCAAAAAAAAAGAAGACGATTAGAACAGATTGATAACGAAATAAAGATTAAAAATAAACATTTTTAACATCCAATGAACACTGTGACTTATTTATTTGCGGGTCATCTTTTTCTACGAAATTGTCACAGCGTCTAGATGAATATGTGAAACCTCCCCCTACTAAGCCGCCACACCCATCTCATTGCAAGTTCGTCTACCAAAGGCTGCGCTCCTCTCAAAATTACCACTGTGTGAGCTGCGCCACGCTACGCCACCTGCGCTGCGCCAAGAAATTAGAGCCCAAAATGTTAAATAGTCAGCTACAGAGGTAACTTATGTGTGTTTGTGCAGGCCATTCAGAGAGAACAAAGCAGGCTTCGGATGCAGGCAATGAGAGCTCGAAAAAAGGCGGAGCAGCCAGAAAGACCTCGACTGACGCGAGCTGCTAAAGAGGAGCAGAGAGAAAAGTGGAGGCAGGCCAAAGCAAGTGGTGGGCCAGCTTAAATCCACAGTTCAAATTTGGCATATGCCATCTAAAAACCTTGTCCATGTTAAATTGCGAAGCTTTTTTGGATTCATCGAACTTTGTATCCGTTGCGTTGCGGCGAATTTCGATGTTTTGCCATGAAACAGGAGGTTACTTTTATGCACATATGCTTTGTGAAATTGGCGCAAAACTCTACAGGCTTAATAAGAGTCGACTTACAAATATACCTATATGTTGATATTGGATTGGGTGTGGTCAGGTGGCTCCACAGCGCTCTCTTGACACGGCCATGTTGAGTTAAAAGTGCTTGAATGTTCATGAAATTTGGTCTGATCATAACATTTGTTTTTTTGGGCTACGTTTATTTTTTTGAAATTTTTCGGCCAAACAGGAATTGAGCTATGAGCCATTTCCTGCGTTATTCCAAATTTTCAGACACACGTTTGAAGGGCTTAGCATACTCGAAAACTTGCAAAACTTTGCAAAATTTATTTGTCTGGGGGATTTGCCTGAAACTTTCCAAGCTTGATAAAATTGTCCTCCAAAATATAAGTATAAGCTAATAATAGATCGAGAGTGGCCAAGAGGCTCCACAGCGCCCTCTAGATACAGCCATGTTAAGATAACAGTGCTTGAATGTTCATGAAATTTGGTGTGGTCATTGCATTATTCATTCCGGGCAATGGTTAATTTTTTGAAATTTTTGGCCATGCAGGAAGTGAGCCAAGGGGTATTTCCTGCGTTTTTCCAAATTTTACGAACACACGTTTGAAGGCCTTAGAATACTCCAGAACTTGCAAAACCTTGCACAAGTTATAATTTTCTTATTCTCTTTTATGTCATCCATCAATTGGTACTAAATGTGGCATAATGGCTCTATAGCGCCCCCAATAAGATTTTTAAAAGAATTGCCCTTTTGAGGGTCAAAACTTTTTGGAAAATGTACAAAAATGAACACATTCATGGAGCCCGGTATTACAATCACTATGTTGTAGATTTTGCGCTCAGGCATGTCAAAATGGTAACATAGCGCCCTCCAGAAAATTTTTGCACTCCCCTCAGGAAACCAAATTGTACACAGTCTAGCAGTATCCAATGGCTCTGAACGGACATCTGCACCCATCAAGATCTTGCTGCTACCCCAACGTGCACGAGGGGTGCGAGGGCCCTTTCAACGCTGCTTGCAGCTTTAATTATTATTATTATTCCTCTGACTTTTCAAGGGCCAATTTCGCCCCTTTCTCAAACTTGAAAACGCTTGTAACTTTCCAGATTCCTTCGGCCACATCCGAAATTCAATATTTTTCAGGGCTCGTTCATGGTTGACACAAAATGCCAAAACAGCGCCCCTTAAACACGTTTCAAAATTCCCAAAGGGAAATACGGTTACTTTGTCGTAGGCAGATGAAATTCGGTAGACATATGTATCATACCCAGACATACAAAAAGCTTCATTGGAGCTATGCCCTAAACCCAACAGGAAGTCGGCCATTTTGATTTGAATTTTTTTATTTTAAAACTAACTCCTCCTAGGGATTTCGCCCGATTGACTTCAAATTTGGTACAGATCATTGTGAGACCAAGCTGATCAAAAGTTTTTACTTTATAAGACGGCAAAATATTTTTTGCAAAAACTTGTGTAATATTTATAAGAAACCGGTAGATCTTCATAGCATTTATATTTTTTCCGCTTCCTTTCAGCACTATATAATGTTACTTGAGCTTGGTCTTGGAATTTTCTTTGGCAGTGCACATTTTTATTTATAAGGTGAGCCACATATCTTCACTTATTTTCCCCATTATTTTAGTAATTACCAAGAAAGCCAAATACACTTACATAAATTGATGACATACATAAACAACACACAAAGTTGCAAATACACACAGTCCTGTTAAATAGGGGATGTTATATGGATTTACACTAGTTTATAATTGGAATGAGCTGGCGGGGATAAGCCAGACATTTAGTTTATAATGTTAATGAGGGGACAGTATTGCAACTAGGCAAGCTGAGTACAGGAGGAAAGGGGCTTACAAAATGATTAATTACAGGAGAA
This sequence comes from Gymnothorax reevesii, assembly GCA_029721435.1. Classification (NCBI taxonomy): domain Eukaryota; kingdom Metazoa; phylum Chordata; class Actinopteri; order Anguilliformes; family Muraenidae; genus Gymnothorax; species Gymnothorax reevesii. Next base: position 54,708,131 of record CM056574.1, read on the forward strand.
GTGCTGTCAAAATTTTTTTTTTGATGATTTGAATGAAAGCTAGTCCACCCTAGAAGGTAACCATTTTCTGTTCATGTCCAGCTAGTTAATATCAATTTTTAAGTACTGTATTATTTGTAAATATATTTCACCATGCACAGGAATGATCTGTAATTGGTATATGTGAATATTAGGAATGCTTTGTGACAATAATTTCCAAATCTTTCAAGAGGAGCTTTTGTTTAACTATGTATTCGATTGTTTTTAAAAACAATCTTTAATACCTAGGGATTGATTCTATATCTATTCAAAATTTTGAAAATAAAATTTGACTTCTATCTTTAAATCAGGTCAATGGCTACCCGTCATAGTTCTAGGCTACGAATACGACTTTTATAAACTGACACATCAAGTAGCTTAGCTCCACCACCACCTCCACAAAATAAGAAAAACCGCCGCAGAGTCAACACATGAATGGAGAGAGCGCCTGAAACAAAATGATCCCGAGAAATGGGCCGCATGCATCCAAAGGTGCAGAGATTTAACCAAAGCCTACTGAATAAACTGTTCTGAAGAAGGTACACTTTTTGCAAGAGCCTATTAAAATCAAAGTGTGTATTAGACACTTTTTGAAATGCATCTACACTGCCCGGCCAAAAAAAAAGTCACCGTTTCGAAATTAATGAACAAATTCTAGAATTGGATCATTATTGCGGTTACTAATATGTTTCACCTGGCAATAATAATTTTTCCCCTGACTGATGAAGCGCATAGCTGCTCATTTCTCAAAAAATCATTTCGGAAGACACATCCCTTGCTGGTGGAAAATATGTTACAGTATTTCAGAACAGGCAACTTATTGGCCTGTATTTAGCAAAGAAACTTTTGAATGCAAAAACAAGTATGAGGAATCATTTTCACAAACATATTTGCCACCACAAAGTCCTGATCTTAGACACAGTAAAAGTTATTGGGATGTGCTCAAGAAAGACCACCGAGTGGTTCAACCATTATGTCGAGAAGACAAGATCTCGGCCAAAAATTATGGCATGTATGATCGAAAATAAATGTTCTGGCATTGCATATAGTTGTCAAAACAATGACAAAATGAATTTGCACTGTAATAAAAGCTACAGGGGTTCCAACTAAATATTTGAGTGAGCGACTTTTTTTTTGGCTGGGCAGTGTATATCGCTTATTTACTTGTGTGACACCATTAGTATATGAAGCAAACCATATTTAAATATTGCAATTAGTAGAAATTTTTGTGGAACTGGGTTATCATAAAGGGCTCTAATTTTGTAGACCAGGTGCAGGCGCGGCAAACGGGGGGTGCGCCGCGCCAACGGGGTGTGTCCAGGCGTATGTTGCAATTTCGTGCCCGGCGTAGCCTGGCGCAAGTACTCCTCTGTCCCGCCTCTGCCCTGCGCAAGTTGGCAAAGAAGGCGACACAGCCGAGTCAAATCTTGCTCATTGGGAAGAGAAACAATGGATAGCGTGTTCCTATTATTACAAACTGTTGCTGCTTAAAATTTTGGGACATGCATAACATGCATGGACAACAATGCAAGATACGTTACACATTTATTTTCAATATGTGATCTTAACTCAGTCCGATATTATAGCAATCAGGCTGTATTCCTATCCCCCACTAAAGACAATAAATCCTAAGTGACAATAATAGTACCCTAGTATTAAGCCGCTTGCACACTGGACGCGAAACGAATTTTTCGCTCGACAGATTGCGTTGAACGCAGTGTCTTGTGTCAGAAAGTCTGACAGGGTTTTAATATATCTCCGTGTCCGACAGTCTATTATTGTTTTTAATTTCTTCAAATCTACCGACTCTTTTAGATATTAAACGTGAATGTTTTGATAAGAGGGCTCAGTTCTTCAAGATGAGTCCCGAGAATTTCAATTAATGTTTCTGTTTAAGTTCTGGTCAGTAAAGTGAGTCGACACTGGCGCGAGACAATGTACAATGCCTCTGTGTCTGACAGCCAAAAAAAAAGAAGACGATTAGAACAGATTGATAACGAAATAAAGATTAAAAATAAACATTTTTAACATCCAATGAACACTGTGACTTATTTATTTGCGGGTCATCTTTTTCTACGAAATTGTCACAGCGTCTAGATGAATATGTGAAACCTCCCCCTACTAAGCCGCCACACCCATCTCATTGCAAGTTCGTCTACCAAAGGCTGCGCTCCTCTCAAAATTACCACTGCGTGAGCTGCGCCACGCTACGCCACCTGCGCTGCGCCAAGAAATTAGAGCCCAAAATGTTAAATAGTCAGCTACAGAGGTAACTTATGTGTGTTTGTGCAGGCCATTCAGAGAGAACAAAGCAGGCTTCGGATGCAGGCAATGAGAGCTCGAAAAAAGGCGGAGCAGCCAGAAAGACCTCGACTGACGCGAGCTGCAAAAGAGGAGCAGAGAGAAAAGTGGAGGCAGGCCAAAGCAAGTGGTGGGCCAGCTTAAATCCACTGTTCAAATTTGGCATATGCCATCTAAAAACCTTGTCCATGTTAAATTGCGAAGCTTTTTTGGATTCATCGAACTTTGTATCCGTTGCGTTGCGGCGAATTTTGATGTTTTGCCATGAAACAGGAGGTTACTTTTGTGCGCATATGCTTTGTGAAATTGGCGCAAAACTCTACAGGCTTAATAAGAGTTGACTTACAAATATACCTATATGTTGATATTGGATTGGGTGTGGTCAGGTGGCTCCACAGCGCTCTCTTGACACGGCCATGTTGAGTTAAAAGGGCTTGAATGTTCATGAAATTTGGTCTGATCATAACATTTGTTTTTTTGGGCTACGTTTATTTTTTTGAAATTTTTCGGCCAAACTGGAATTGAGCTATGAGCCATTTCCTGCGTTATTCCAAATTTTCGCACACACGTTTGAAGGGCTTAGCATACTCGAAAACTTGCAAAACTTTGCAAAATTTATTTGTCTGATTTGTCTGGGGGCTTTGCCTGAAACTTTCCAAGCTTGATAAAATTGTCCTCCAAAATATAAGTATATGCTAATAATAGATCGAGAGTGGCCAAGAGGCTCCACAGCGCCCTCTAGATACAGCCATGTTAAGATAAAAGTGCTTGAATGTTCATGAAATTTGGTGTGGTCATTGCATTATTCATTCCGGGCAATGGTTAATTTTTTGAAATTTTTGGCCATGCAGGAACTGAGCCAAGAGGTATTTCCTGCGTTTTTCCAAATTTTACGAACACACGTTTGAAGGCCTTAGAATACTCCAGAACTTGCAAAACCTTGCACAAGTTATAATTTTCTTATTCTCTTTTATGTAATCCATCAATTGGTACTAAATGTGGCATAATGGCTCTATAGCGCCCCCAATAAGATTTTTAAAAGAATTACCCTTTTGAGGGTCAAAACTTGCTGGAAAATGTACAAAAATGAACACATTCATGGAGCCCGGTATTACAATCACTATGTTGTAGATTTTGCGCACAGGCATGTCAAAATGGTAACATAGCGCCCTCCAGAAAATTTTTGCACTCCCCTCAGGAAACCAAATTGTACACAGTCTAGCAGTATCCAATGGCTCTGAACGGACATCTGCACCCATCAAGATCTTGCTGCTACCCCAACGTGCACGAGGGGTGCGAGGGCCCTTTCAACGCTGCTTGCAGCTTTAATTATTATTATTATTCCTCTGACTTTTCAAGGGCCAATTTCGCCCCTTTCTCAAACTTGAAAACGCTTGTAACTTTCCAGATTCCTTCGGCCACATCCGAAATTCAATATTTTTCAGGGCTCGTTCATGGTTGACACAAAATGCCAAAACAGCGGCCCTTAAACACGTTTCAAAATTCCCAAAGGGAAATACGGTTACTTTGTCGTAGGCAGATGAAATTCGGTAGACATATGTATCATACCCATACATACAAAAAGCTTCATTGGAGCTATGCCCTAAACCCAACAGGAAGTCGGCCATTTTGATTTGAATTTTTTTATTTTAAAACTAACTCCTCCTAGGGATTTCGCCCGATCGACTTCAAATTTGGTACAGATCATTGTGAGACCAAGCTGATCAAAAGTTTTTACTTTATAAGACGGCAAAATATTTTTTGCAAAAACTTGTGTAATATTTATAAGAAACCGGTAGATCTTCATAGCATTTATATTTTTTCCGCTTCCTTTCAGCACCATATAATGTTACTTGAGCTTAGTCTTGGAATTTTCTTTGGCAGTGCACATTTTTATTTATAAGGTTAGCCACATATCTTCACTTATTTTCCCCATTATTTTAGTAATTACCAAGAAAGCCAAATACACTTACATAAATTGATGACATACATAAACAACACACAAAGTAGCAAATACACACAGTCCTGTTAAATAGGGGATGTTATATGGATTTACACTAATTTATAATTGGAATGAGCTGGCGGGGATAAGCTAGACATTTAGTTTATTATGTTAATGAGGGGACAGTATTGCAACTAGACAAGCTGAGTACAGGAGGAAAGGGGCTTACAAAATGATTAATTACAGGGGAAGTGCTGTCAAAAATTTTTTTTTGATGATTTGAATGAAAGCTAGTCCACCCTAGAAGGTAACCATTTTCTGTTCATGTCCAGCTAGTTAATATCAATTTTTAAGTACTGTATTATTTGTAAATATATTTCACCATGCACAGGAATGATCTGTAATTGGTATATGTGAATATTAGGAATGCTTTGTGACAATAATTTCCAAATCTTTCAAGAGGAGCTTTTGTTTAACTATGTATTCGATTGTTTTTAAAAACAATCTTTAATACCTAGGGATTGATTCTATATCTATTCAAAATTTTGAAAATAAAATTTGACTTCTATTTTTAAATCAGGTCAATGGCTACCCGTCATAGTTCTAGGCTACGAATACAACTTTTATAAACTGACACATCAAGTAGCTCAGCTCCACCACCACCTCCACAAAAAAAGAAAAACCGACGCAGAGTCAACACATGAATGGAGAGAGCGCCTGAAACAAAATGATCCCGAGAAATGGGCCGCATGCATCCAAAGGTGCAGAGATTCAACCAAAGCCTACTGAATAAACTGTTCTGAAGAAGGTACACTTTTTGCAAGAGCCTATTAAAATCAAAGTGTGTATTAGACACTTTTTGAAATGCATCTACACTGCCCGGCCAAAAAAAGTGTCACTGTTTGGAAATTAATGAACAAATTCTCGAATTGGATCATTATTGCGGTTACTAATATGTTTCACCTGGCAATAATAATTTTTCCCCTGACTGATGAAGCGCATCGCTGCTCATTTCTCAAAAAATCATTTCGGAAGACACATCCCTTGCTGGTGGAAAATATGTTACAGTATTTCAGAACAGGCAACTTATTGGCCTGTATTTAGCAAAGAAACTTATGAATGCAAAAACAAGTATGAGGAATCATTTTCACAAACATATTTGCCACCACAAAGTCCTGATCTTAGACACAGTAAAAGTTATTGGGATGTGCTCAAGAAAGACCACCGAGTGGTTCAACCATTATGTCGAGAAGACAAGATCTCGGCCAAAAATTATGGCATGTATGATCGAAAATAAATGTTCTGGCATTGCATATAGTTGTCAAAACAATGACAAAATGAATTTGCACTGTAATCAAAGCTACAGGGGTTCCAACTAAATATTTGAGTGAGCGACATTTTTTTTGGCTTGGCAGTGTATATCGCTTATTTACTTGTGTGACACCATTAGTATATGAAGCAAACCATATTGAAATATTGCAATTAGTAGAAATTTTTGTGGAACTGGGTTATCATAAAGGGCTCTAATTTTGTAGACCAGACGCAGGCACGGCGAACGGGGGGTGCGCCGCGCCAGCGGGGTGTGTCCAGGCGTATGCTGCAATTTCGTGCCCGGCGTAGCCTGGCGCAAGTACTCCTCTGTCCCGCCTCTGCCCTGCGCAAGTTGGCAAAGAAGGCGACACAGCCGAGTCAAATCTTGCTCATTGGGAAGAGAAACGATGGATAGCGTGTTCCTATTATTACAAACTGTTGCTGCTTAAAATTTTGGGACATGCATAACATGCATGGACAACAATGCAAGATACGTTACACATTTATTTTCGATATGTGATCTTTACTCAGTCCGATATTATAGCAATCAGGCTGTATTCCTATCCCCCACTAAAGACAATAAAACCTAAGTGACAATAATAGTACCCTAGTATTAAGCCGCTTGCACACAGGACGCGAAACGAATTTTTCGCTCAACAGATTGCGTTGAACGCAGTGTCTTGTGTCAGAAAGTCTGACAGGGTTTTAATATATCTCCGTGTCCGACAGTCTATTATTGTTTTTAATTTCAAATCTACCGACTCTTTTAGATATTAAACGTGAATGTTTTGATAAGAGGGCTCAGTTCTTCAAGATGAGTCCCGAGAATTTCAATTAATGTTTCTGTTTAAGTTCTGGTCAGTAAAGTGAGTCGACACTGGCGCGAGACAATGTACAATGCCTCTGTGTCTGACAGCCAAAAAAAAAGGAAAAAAAAGACGATTAGAACAGATTGATAACGAAATAAAGATTAAAAATAAACATTTTTAACATCCAATGAACACTGTGACTTATTTATTTGCGGGTCATCTTTTTCTACGAAATTGTCACAGCGTCTAGATGAATATGTGAAACCTCCCCCTACTAAGCCGCCACACCCATCTCATCGCAAGTTCGTCTACCAAAGGCTGCGCTCCTCTCAAAATTACCACTGCGTGAGCTGCTCCACGCTACGCCACCTGCGCTGCGCCAAGAAATTAGAGCCCAAAATGTTAAATAGTCAGCTACAGAGCTAACTTATGTGTGTTTGTGCAGGCCATTCAGAGAGAACAAAGCAGGCTTCGGATGCAGGCAATGAGAGCTCGAAAAAAGGCGGAGCAGCCAGAAAGACCTCGACTGACGCGAGCTGCTAAAGAGGAGCAGAGAGAAAAGTGGAGGCAGGCCAAAGCAAGTGGTGGGCCAGCTTAAATCCACAGAAGAAGCACCGCCAGAGGGAGAAGAGAGCCCAGCAGGAAAGAGAAAAGCGAGCGAACAAGAGAGGTAATGTGTATTGTGTCGTAAAAGAGAGAAAAGTGGGGGGAAAAAAGGGAAGTGAATTCCACTTAATTATTATTATTATGTTGGCCATTGATGTAAGCTATAATCTTTCAGAGCCCATTTAAATATTGAGAACATCTTAGAACAAACTATAATTTAATAATCTGAATATTGTGGCAACTACCGACATGATTCAGCTTTCTGGAAACATTGATAAGATCTCTTAGCTGTTTGTATTGTTCAAGTAATAGATTGAAAGATGATAATAATAATATGACCACTTTTTATTTGAAATATTGATTGTTTTTTATCTTTGAATGGTTAAGTGCATGCAACAAACAAGACTTCAATTATAAAATGTAGAGTAATCATTCTTAGGAAATGATCACAGTTTTGAAATTCTGTATGTACACTGTAAATTGAACATTTCATTAAATTAAGTGATTATTTAATTTAGTATTGAAAAAATAATTTTACCAGTAGCATACTGGTGTTTCAAATTTTGCTTAAAGTTTATATAACCATTTTTAATGTTTCAGAATCGGCAGCAGCAGCAGCTGTGCAATCCAGCAGCCCAGAGCCACAGACTAACACTACCCCACTGTCATCAAGGAGTGAAATGGCCAAAAGAAAGGCAAAGTCTCAGGTTTATGCAGCCTGTCCTAAAAGTCCTCGTAAACTTGTGGAGACTTTGAATAATGTTGTAAATTCTCTTACACCGCGAAAGAAGAACTTACTGAAAACACTGCAACCACAGTCCCTAGAACACAAGATAGGGAAATGTGTTTTAGAAGAGATAAGAAAGAACAGGAGGTGTAAAAAGGATGTTTTCACACCCGGTGTAGCAGGCCACTATTACCCCTGGACCACAGTTCCCCCGGGGTAAAAGTGGGCCGGCCCATTTTTACCCCCGGGGTCATTGTGGGCTGGGCCAGTTTTACCCCGGAGTAATTCTGGGGTAAAAGTGGGCCTGCCCATTTTTACCCCCGGGGTCATTGTGGCCTTGGCCAGTTTTACCCCCCCTGGCCCATTTTTACCCCCTGTTTTTCAATGTACCTCAATGATTTCCATTTTTTTTACCCCCTTTTGGAATCAAAGCTTTTTCTTTTTACTTTTTCTTTTAACTTTGTGATGTCTAAAATGTTATTCCAAGTCCTCCCTAAGAGAGTGTTTATAGACTACATTAGCTTTACGTGTAAATTTGGTATTAGAACTACAGTGAAATCTCGTTACAATGAACTCCGCTTATAATGATACTTTTTGGCCGACTTGTCAGTCAAACTGACCTATATTCCTGATCATTGGCAATGAGATCTTGTTGTTAGGCTTCGTCTACACTATTGTTTTTCTTCTTCTTCTCAAGGTATTACAAGTTAAACATGAGTTATTCCTCGCTATTTTCAAAGATATCTGGATGTAACTTGGTGAAAATATCGGGGCAAGCATGAATTACATTTTTTCATGGAATGTGATGTGTGACACCATGAATGGTTTAATGCGACATAAAGATGTCATGCAAGATATCACTTCGGACAGTTCCAGGAGAAGCTAGACAAAAATGATTTATGCCACATAACTTGTCTATAGGAGGTATTTTTTTTAAAAATCAATCCGACCTTTACCTTTGTCAAATGCAGCTCATTTTGTCAGAAACGGCCGAATCGTTTTACTTTCATCTCTAAATATTTTGAGAATTCTCACTAAATTGGGTTAGAAGGGCCCTAATAGGAGACCTAAAAATGGTGTAGAGTACAGACTTTTAGCATAAATTTTAATTTCCCCCTCTATATCGGCACTGAGGCCACATGATAATGATTTGACGAGTGTAAATAATGACCTGTCTTTAAAATGAGGATGCTAGTAGTATTCCTGAAAAGTTGCAGGTCTGATGCATGAACACACTTCTGTATATAGGAGCTTTCATCACAAACATAGTACGTTTTATGTCGAGGTCAAGGTCAATTTTCTTAGGACAGACATAAAAAAAGCACCGAAATTCACATTTGCACCTTGCATCTCTCCTGACGTGACAAAAATATATACCAGGAGCAAAATCATTGTAAAGTTTCATTCTTGCGCAATGTTTTAAAGTGGAAGTTTAAAAACGCGCTATTTGCACGAGACTGAGAGATGTTTTAGCGGGAAACAGCGTAGACTGGCGCCCAAAGTCACTCGTAAGCTACAGATAGACCACTCGTAAACTATCCGTGTAGACCTACTACATAAATTACCTATTGGCGATCATTTAACACAATCATGGATCAGCAGGACTATGACAGCATTCTCCAGTATTATACGGCGTCTGACCGTATATACCTGCAGTCTATCTACGAAACGTGGCAGTTGCCCTTGGGCTTGTCGTGGAGAAGCCTGTCTACTTCGGCAGATCGATGCCGCTTTCTCAATCAAAACGTCTGCACAACACGGTGGGAGATGGCAACTGTTATTTTCGAGCCGTGAGTTATTTCCTCACTGGCTCAGAAAACTCCCACCTTGCTATATACGTGACAAGGTTGTGGAGCACATGAGAGGCGCGGTCAACAAGAGACTGACTGACTATTTGAATGAGGATGTCAACAACTACCTGGCGAGCAGCAACATGATGTTAAGTGGCGCATGGGCTGCGGATGCCGAGATTATGGCAACGGCAACTTTGCTCGGAATTGACATCGTAGTGTTCACCAAGTCTGGGGACACCTGCAAGTGGCTTCGCTATCCAGCATCCCTCACAATGAAGATGACATCAGATTACGCCATGTACCTCCAATACATGTCCGAGCATTTCAGCACAGTTTTGGCTGTTGAGGGACATGCATAAAGACTGCACGCCGAATACATAAGTGAATATTAGCAATAAGGTTGATGGTTAAATGACACACAGAGAATAAATAGCTTCTAGACATCCTTTTCTGGTATCCCAAGTGTCATACAAGTTATCGAAACTACTACTTTACAGTTTGAGTCCGTACTGGTTCTACATTTATTTGTATCGGAAATGTTTCCAATAAGTGCATTAGTGCATTTGCCATTATTAAAAATCAGAATGTACAAAGTGTGTGTAATAAAATTTCCATTAAAAAACATACTGTGCTGTTCAATTTAATGTCTAGTTCATAGGGTCCACAGAGGAATATAGGTCCACAGAGGACCCAGACCTATGGTCCTGGTTTCACAGGTGCAGGCGTGATATACCGGGTCGCTCAAAACGGAAATAGAAATTTTTTTCAGAGAGAATAAGTGACTGACCACTTCAAGGAAGCCTGGATGGCAAAACTTGCTTATGTGCGTGACATTTTCCTCCACTTGAACCAGTTGAAAACTGGAATACAATGGCGAAATCGGATGTTGGTTGACATGAGAAGGTTTTTTCATTCAAAAGAGAAAATAATCATCCCTTTAGCGCTAAAAGATTAAAGGGGAAAAGCTACAGCGTTTCCCGGGCTGAGTGAATTTCTTGAAAACGTTGCAAATGTGTCTGTCCAAGGATTTAAAAATTTTCCAAGGACATTGCCAATTTAAAAAAGAAAAATGACCATTAGTGGCCAGAAATATTGTACTCCAGAAGCACAACTTCATGAGCTACCCATTTGCTTTAGAATCCCTGTTGTTTGGGATTGAGTTGCTGAAGTCTTTTCTTTTTCCAACATGTTTTAGTTCTCATATGCTTCTTGTGTCGTCAAATGCACATTTTAAGTATGGGGTAACAAACATCTTCGTGCTTCATGCTTGAATCATTTAGTTACATGTTTGAAGACATTAAAAACACGGGGTAAAAATGGCCCAGGGGGGGTAACTCTGGCCTAGGCCCACTTTTACCCCGGGGGTCAAACTGGCCTAGGCCAGAATTACCCTGGGGTAAAAGTGGGCCGGCCCATTTTTACCCCGGGGTAACTCTGGGCCAGGGGGTAATTCTGGCCTGTTACACCGGCGTGTACTTTTAAATTGTTGCTGAAAATATCTGAGTGGTAGAAGATCAAGCATCCTAGCAGTCAGCAAGAGAACTTTATTATTCCTGGTTGCACCACAACAAAAGAAAAAAGAGAAGAAGTTGCAGAAAGATATTCAAGAATACTATGAAAGTGTAAGCTGTCCAGTCCCAGACAAAAAGCTTGTGTCTTCAAAAACTGACCAGGCTGCATCACTTCTAACCAAGCCACTGAGAGAAGTGTACGATGACTTTGTTGCAACACAACCAACAGGATCAACGAAGGTCAGCTTCTCTCACTTTGCCAAGTGCAAACCAAACCACATTCATTCGCGACAAGGCTGGCGGCAGAGAATGTGTCTACGTGAGTATTGCACTAATGTTAACCTGAAGCTTCGTACGCTAAATGCTGTAGCTGGAAGGATCGACAATACTGCTTGTATTAGGCACTGCTACCATGCCATTGATCTCCTGACATGTGGTCGTGATGATGGAAATTGGCAAAAAAAGATGCGCATACAGGGAGTGCCAAAACCAGACACTGAAGGAACACACGGCACGGCACGGCTCCGGCAACACCAGCACCCCTGACCTGGTTGAAGTGGGAGAATCAGACAACTGAAGTTAATGGCATCAGGGTAAATAAATGGTTTGAACATTCTTAGATTCAGCAGTAATTTTGTTCAATCACAAATAAGACATGCTGAACACGTGACAAGCTTTAGAATTAGGGAATGAGAAAGTGTGTTTTTGTCATACTACTACTTTTGTAAAAATGTATGTGATAAATTCAATAATCACATCAGTTGATTTATTGGGATAGCTAATGCTTTCTACAATTTTTTCCAGTGTGTTTTATGTATGTATACTATTTATTAATGATTGTAGAATTATAAATTCTCATCAATTTGTACTGTAGTTTTAGATCAGACTAAAAAGTACACTGAAATTGCTGCATCATTCATAAGACCAAATATGAATTTTTTTCAGAAATCAAGGAAAGTGCAAGAGCAGAAGAAAGGAGCCATGGTAGATCTAGTGGATGAGCTGGAGGAGGAAGTCATCTTTCTAGCAGCACATCTGTTTAGGGCTCAATGGCAACAAAGCCAGTTTAATGTGATGAGAAAGGCTGCACCATTTCCTCATCGTACAGTTGGCATGGTTCTTGAATTTGCAGAGAATTTCACCTGCTTGTTTCAGGATGAAATTCAGGCAGCTCACTGAAATCATTACCAAGTAACAGTTCATCCAATTGTAACTTACTATCACTGCCTAAAGTGTGATGAAACTGTCAGAATCACTTGTTTTCATCAGCGATGACAGAAAGCACGACTTTGACTTACTGGGTCAGCAGTTGATCACCTCAGGAATACACGGGGAATTGCGGTGGACCATGTGGTACAATGGACCGATGGTTGTTCTTCCCAATACAAGTCCAAGGGTCCTTTTTCCAATATTTCACACGGCATACAGGACTTTGGGCCTACGTGGGAAAGAAATTACTTCAGTTCAAGACACAGGCAAGGCCAGTAGATGGTGAGAGTGCTGTAGTCAAGCATGCAGCCTCTACTGCTGTAAAGGCGGGAACAGCCACCATTAACAGTGCCTATGATTTGTACAATTTCTGCTTTGAACGTCTACTTAAACAGCCAGATGGTCATGATGATGAAGAGTGTAAAAGTCACTTTTTTCAATCTTTCTTCTATGTTCCACAAACTGAAATCATTCGGGGACAGAACAGACAAGTGAAAACACCAAAAGGAACAAGATCACTTCACTGTGTTCGGTGCTTGGAACAAAATGTGCTATGCACCAGAGAGCTCTCGTTTTTGTGAGGCATGCCAGTCTGGTGTTGGTGGATGCAAAAATTTTGACGTGGTAGGCAGATTGATTAGGCAGCTCCTTCAACCTTGTGCCCGGATGTCTGTTATTCCTGGCCTGTCTGACGAGCCCGCAGCTCTCTCTTCAACTGATGCACCCACAGCTCTCTCTTCAACTGATGCGCCCGCAGCTGTCTCTTCAACTGATGCGCCCGCAGCTCTCTCTTCGACTGATGCGCCCGCAGCTCTCTCTTCGACTGATGCGCCCGCAGCTCTCTCTTCGACTGATGCGCCCGCAGCTCCCTCCTCCACTGATGCAGCCGCAGCTCTCTTCGACTGACATGACAGCAGCTCAACTCAACTTTCTCATCAACTGACTCGTCATCAATTCATGCATCCCAAAAGCATAAGGAATCACACCTGACAGATTCGTTGAAGTACTTGTTAATAGAAGAGGTAGACACATGAAGTCTCAAAACTTCTTTGCCAAAATCTTGGATGTAGACTCTGATGACATATGTTCACTTCCTTGTGCCCAAGTCAACCCAAAAAAACATGTTTGTTTGGGCTGACAAGCATGGGTCACACGTGATCAGATTGTGGCATTAGTTTATGCTCCCACATTGGCACCAATTCGTAGACTTGCATTTGTTTTCAGTTATTAATTTTGACATTTACTTTGAACAGGGCAGAGACTTTTCCTTCAATTATCATCTAAAGCTGCTGATTTTTTTTTTGTAATTGCGGACTTACCGTGCTTACGACTGGCCTGCCACTGCTGACTTGGTCGTGTTATGGCCCCAATTTGTTATTACATTTATAACACAACAGCAACAGCAAGGGATGACTAACACAGTTTTAACAACTAAAACACATTTAATTTTTAACAAAGACAAAGACTAATAACAACCTACAACTAAAGACCAAGATTGATAAATAAGAAAACACAGAAATCATTACAGTCCCTTTTTGTGGGGTGGCTTGGTGATGTCCTGGATAATGAAAATGCTCAAACACAGGCAAAGAAATCCACAAAAGAAACGTCACAGGTCTTGAACAGAATGGCAGGTCTGGTCATCTTCTTGCAATTTCTCCTACTACTTTACTGTCTCAGTTCTTTTCCTTATATACTCTTTTGCAGACCCCACCCACATTTAGACCTCTTTTTTTTTATTTTCTGAGACTTGCCCCAGACATGTCCAGGACATGTCTAAACATGACTCCAGTCTGAGCTTAACAAAAAAAAGGTAAATACTGCCATCTAGTGGCGTATATTCACATTACACCTCCATTCCAAAAGGGAAAAATTTTGACTCATAAAGGCAAAATTTTTCTTTTCAATACAAAATGGTAAAGTGAACACTTGTCTATATATACATATCATACACATTCAAACACGGGATAAGCAATCAGCAATTACATTGTCTGTACCCTTCACATGCTTAATTTCCAAGTCAAACTCCTGTAAAATCAAACTCCACTTCAACAATCTCCGATTCTTGTTTTTCATCTTACTCAAAAACATTAACGGATTGTGGTCAGTGTACACAATCATTGGCTTTTGTCCTGTACAAACATAGACCTCAAAGTGTTGTAAAGAAAGGACCAGAGCCAACAGTTCCTTCTCTATTGTGGAATAGTTCCTTTGGTGGCGATTGAACTTCCTGGAGAAGTATGCCACGGGATGCTCAATGTCATCAGAGTCACTTCTCTGTAGGAGCACAGATCCACAAGCTTGGTCGCTAGCATCGACCGCGATGGAGAACGGTTTGTTGAAGTCAGGAGATTTGAGCACGGGGAAGTGACACAGCAGAGACTTCAGGCGATCGAAGGCTCTCTGGCATGTATCATCCCAGGTGAACTTTACGCCTTTCTTCAGTTGGTTAGTTAGACTGAGAGCAATCCCAGCAAAGTTCTTGCAGAACTTGCGGTAGTACCCGATCATTCCAAGGAAGCGGCGCAAAGCTTTTTTGTTGTGAGGAACTGGAAAGTCCACGATGGCTTGGACTTTAGCATTTATGGGTGCCACCTTACCCTGGCCTATGACGTCGCCAAGATAGGTGACAGTAGCACAACCAAAGTCACTCTTGTTCAGGTTAACAGTCAGGTTAGCCTGGGTCAGGCGCTGGAACAACGTCTCTACATCTTTTAGATGTTCTTCCCAGGAGTCACTCCATGTGATCAGGTCATCGATGTACGCACCCGTGTGTGGCAATCCGGCGATTGTAGACTGTATCATCCTTTGGAACGTGGCTGGGGCATTTTTCATGCCAAAGGGTAGGACTTCATACTGGTACAATCCAGATGGTGTGGCAAAAGCAGAGATGCTCTTGGCCCTCTCAGTTAAAGGCACACACCAATAACCCTTCAATAAATCAATCTTGGTCAGAAACTTTGCTTGCCCTACACTATCAATACAATCATCAATCCTAGGTATTGGAAACACATCAGTTCTAGTTACAGCATTGACTTTGCGATAATCTGTACAGAATCTAGTACTTCCATCAGGTTTTGGAACTAGCACACAGGGTGAACTCCAATCGGAGTTGGAGGGTCTGATAATATCATGTTTTAACATGTACTCAACCTCTTTCTCAGCAATCTTTCTCTTGTCAGGATTCATCCGGTATGGATGCAGTTTTATTGGTTTGGCATCACCAACATCTACATCATGAGAGGCTATAGTAACTCTCTTTGGAACATCAGGAAACATATCCTCATATTTCTTGATCAACCTTTCAAACTGATCTCTCTGTGAGGGTTCTAAGTGCTGGAGTTTTACATCAAGATTTTTCAACACTTCAGTGTTTGACAATTTACATGAAAGAACTTCAGCTTTAATTCTTGGTTCATCATCTTGAAACTCCCCCTCATCTTCACACGTTTCGACCATTGGAGAATCTGAAGTGACAGCTGCAACCCTAGCATTTCTGTCATGATAAGGCTTTAGCATGTTAATATGACACAATTGTTTTGGTTTTCTCCTATCTGGAGTCCTCACAATGTAATTGAGATCATTGAGTTTTGTCAGAATTTCATAAGGACCATGAAATCTAGCCTGCAATGGATTGGACTGCAAGGGAAACAACACAAGGACCTTTTCTCCTGGTTTAAACTCACGGCTTCTAGCCTTATGATCATACCAAGTTTTCATTTTTCCCTGGCTTGATTTCAAGTTCTCTTTGGCAAGGTCACAAGCTGCACGCAATCTTTCCTTGAACTTGCCAACATAGTCTAACAGACTGATATGCGGCTCTTTCTCTTGCCATTGTTCACTCAATAATAGCAAAGGTCCTCTCACTTCATGACCAAACACTAGCTCAAATGGACTGAATCCAGTAGACTCCTGCACTGCTTCTCTGGCTGCAAACAACAGCAAATGAACCCCTTCATCCCAGTCTTTTTCATGGTCATAACAATAAGTCCTCATCATTGTCTTGAGAGTGGAATGAAACCGCTCTAAGGCACCCTGACTTTCTGGATGATAGGCACTAGAAAGAATCTGTTTTGCACCTAGTTCATACACAACCTGCTGAAACAATCCTGAAGTGAAATTGCTACCCTGGTCTGACTGAATTTCCCTGGGAAGGCCAAACAACGTGAAGAACTTTATCAAAGCCTTCGAGATTGCAGTTGCCTTGATGTTATGTAGAGGTATGGCTTCGGGGAATCTGGTAGATGCACACATGATTGTCAACAAGTACTGATTTCCAGATCTAGTCTTGGGTAATGGACCAACGCAATCAACAATGACCCTAGAGAATGGCTCCCCAAATGCTGGGATAGGCTGCAATGGAGCTACAGGTGGGTCTAACTGGTGTTTTCCAACTACCTGACAAGTGTGACAGGTTTTGCAAAAGTTGGAAACGTCTTTCCGAAGCCCAGGCCAAAAGAAGTGTTTCATGATCTTATCAACAGTCTTGTTAACACCAAGATGACCTCCTAAAGGTAAACTATGAGCCATTGTTAAGATCTCATTCCTGTAGACCTTCGGAACAACAATTTGCCTGACCACTGCCCAATCTGCATTGGCAGGGATATCAGGAGGGCGCCACTTCCGCATCAACACACCATCCTTGAGATAATACCCAACTGGAACTGCGTCTATTTCTTAATCAGGAAGGGCTCTCCTCTTTAGTACACAAATTTCAGGATCATTAGTTTGCTCCTCAATCAACCGCTTTCTGGACAGAGACAAGTCTCCAGACACATCAGAATCACCAGACCCATCCGGCTGGCTGAATAGAGAACTGATAAAAGTATCTGATAAGTCCTCAAACGGAGAAACCATAGTAGGCCAATCAGAGTCATGAGGCGAACCACCTGAGTCCTGACTATTCAATGTACTGGACGGCACCACATCATCTTCTTCTTTAGCCTTCTTGGCCATAGCACGAGTCACTGCACAAGAAGGATACAGAGATGGGTCCTCATCCCCATCTTCAGTGCTCGGCTGTGAAGTAAGATGTACAGGGGGAACTACTTTGCCCCCAGCCAGGTCATTGCCTAGCAACAGAGAAACACCCTTTATAGGTAGACTTGACATAAGTCCCACCTTTACCTGTCCTGTAACTAAATCTGACTTCAAGAATATAGAGCGCAGGGGTACAGATACAGTCCTCCCTTCAATACCTTGTACAAGTATGAAATCCCCTGAAGCGGTCTCATCACGTAACTCCAAGGAGTCCATCAACAAAAGTGACTGAGAAGCTCCGGTATCCCTTAGGATATATATGGGGACAGGAGTAGTATGCTCATTCAGAGCCACAAATCCCTCTGACACAAATGGAAGAAATTCCTCCCTCACGAAGTCAGCTGTATCAGGCTTTTTAGCCCCACAAGAAGCAGGCAATTTAGCAGATTGGTTATCTACTACAGGGGTTTCTAACCTTGTTTTCACAAAGGCATTTGGTTTGGTATCCTTTTCTTTTTCTTTCTTAGCTTTAAGGAACCAACAGTTAGTTGTAACATGACCAGATTTCTTGCAATAACTGCAAACTAGACCACTTTTGTCACTGTCAGCTTTCACACTTTGATCAGACCTGTTACTGGATTTCTGAGCACCATCACCAGATTTGTCTTTGTCTTTGGGTGAGGAATCTTGGGTATCACCGTAACCCTTTTTCTGAAATTGGGACCATTTTTTGTTACTGCTAGACTGAAATTTGGACTTATGAGTGAGAACATATTCATCTGCAAATTTGGCAGCTGATTGCAAGTTCAGTGCTTGCTTCTCATTAAGGTAGGTCTTAACATCATCCTTAACACAGTTCTTGAATTCTTCAACTAACACCATCTCTTTTAGTGAGTTGAAATCATCCTTGACCTCCATAGAAGTACACCAGCGCTCAAAGCAAACTTTCTTCTCATTAGCAAATTCCACATAAGTCTGATTTTCAGATTTCTTCAGACCTCTGAATTTCTGTCGGTAAGCCTCTGGAACCAACTCATAAGCTCTCAAAATAACCTTTTTGACAACTTCATAATCAGAGGAATCATCTGCAGACAAAGCCGAATAGGCTTGTTGAGCTTTACCCTTGAGGACAGTTTGCAACATCAGAGGCCAGTGTTCCTTTGGCCACTGGCAACTCTTTGCTACCTTTTCAAAACATTGGAAATAGTTGTCAACATCCTTTTCCGAAAATGGAGGCACCAGTTTTACCTCCTGACTAGCACAAAATTTATTTTTCATTGCTATTTTAATTTTTAGTTGCTCCATTTGGAGTCTTTCTTCTCTATCCAATTTCTCTAATTCAAAATCTCTCTGTCTCTGTCTCTCTCTTTCTGCTCTTTCCTCTTTCTCTCTCTCAAATTCTCTTTGTTTTTCTTCTCTTGCTAATTTTTCTAACTCAAACTGCCTTTGTTTTTCTTTTTCTTCCCTCTCAAATTCTAGCATTTTTAGTTTAAGTTCCATTTCTATATTTGGATTTTCCACTGGAAACTGTTCCAGATCTCCTGGTGCAAACACATTTTCATCAATGTAATATTCAACTATCTCTCTAGCCAGTCTTGCTTTTCGCATGGCTGGTTTTACCTCTGTCAGCTCCAACTGTCTGCAAATTTCTAGCAGTTCTGTCTTTTTAAAAGACTTCAAAACCCCTACGGTTGGTGATGCCAAGAAATCATCCATTGCTGTTGTCAATATATATCTAGGAAAATTCACAAAAACAATTTCACAATTTGGAATGTTAGATTTTCAATAAATTACTCACACAATGGTCTATCCCGGACCTTGAGCCCCCAATTTGTTATGGCCCCAATTTGTTATTACATTTATAACACAACAGCAACAGCAAGGGATGACAAACACAGTTTTAACAACTAAAACACATTTAATTTTTAACAAAGACAAAGACTAATAACAACCTACAACTAAAGACCAAGATTGATAAATAAGAAAACACAGAAATCATTACAGTCCCTTTTTGTGGGGTGGCTTGGTGATGTCCTGGATAATGAAAATGCTCAAACACAGGCAAAGAAATCCACAAAAGAAACGTCACAGGTCTTGAACAGAATGGCAGGTCTGGTCATCTTCTTGCAATTTCTCCTACTACTTTACTGTCTCAGTTCTTTTCCTTATATACTCTTTTGCAGACCCCACCCACATTTAGACCTCTTTTTTTTTATTTTCTGAGACTTGCCCCAGACATGTCCAGGACATGTCTAAACATGACTCCAGTCTGAGCTTAACAAAAAAAAGGTAAATACTGCCATCTAGTGGCGTATATTCACATTACAGTCGCCTCAGCATTAGTTGTGCCTGCCTTCTTGTATCGACAGTCCCTCTTTCACCATGGTCACACATTATTGGTGTAATTGATTGAAATATTATATTAAAGTGAAGAATCATATTAGTCATCAAAATTGACTTTTTTATCCCAGCTATCAAATTTATTTTTTCAATAGCTTCACTCATCTGTGAAGGATGGAATTTAAACTCTTCATGGAATATCAGGTAGTTATTTTTTAAATGAATTTTTCAAAAAAAAATTTTATTGTAAGAAAAATGTAATTTTACCTTAAGCTGTGAAAATGAATACATTTTGATGCAGTATGTAGATATGTTACTTGTTAAGATGCTTTATACTAGTAAGATTTTAAATGTTGTAATAAACTTGCAAATAAGATGTTTCAATGTTTCAATAGTGGTGCAAATAACAATTGATTTAATAAATCAATGGAATGTTGTAAATAATTTTACCTAAAGTTGTGAAAATGAATTGATTTTGATGCTGTGTGTTGATTTATAACTTGTTCAGATGTTTTATATTAGTTCTGAGATCTTGAAAATAAAGAGAAAATTGTAATTGAAAATATGTGTTTCCAAGTTACGATAGTGATGCAAATAACAATTGATTTAATAAATCAATGGAATATTGTAAATAATTTTGCCAAAAGTTGTGAAAATGAATTGATTTTGATGCAGTGAGTCGATTTGTAACTTGTTCAGATGTTTTATATAAGTTCTGAGATCTTGAAAATAAAAAGAAAATTGTAATTAAAAATGTGTTTCCATGTTACAATAGTGATGCAAAAATCAACTGGTTTAATTTATCAGTGGAATATTGTATGATAACTTCAAACTTTAGTTTGTGTAGTACTTCTAGTCATACCTGCAAACTAGTCACCTTTCGGCGAAATTCGCCATTTTGATCCCAAAATAGGTCACTTACGTGAATCGTGTGGATCCAAAGAGTTTTTTGGGGGGGAAGTAGGCAGGCAGACAGACTACAGACGTTACTGTTGAGCAACATTCTATAATGTTGCTCTGCCTGTCGTTCCATGACTGCCAGTAACAAAGTTAGAACCCAGTCTCGCGCAGTAACGCGCGCTTCCTTTCCATTGGAATTCTGGTTGCTTACGAATATTCCAGATTCAGGCCGCAAACAAACCACTGTCACTGTCACTGTCTCTGCGGCAAAGTCGCCTTTTGATCGGCTTCGGAGTGCCAACGTGAACAACTGCTCTGGGATGAAATACAAAGTATTTTGTTGCTGTTACGTGTGCTGAGGTAAGTCTTGTATAGTGCCAGAAATATGTGCATAAATGATATTTTAACCTTATACGTGACAAACATCAAGTTTAAGACATGATATGTCAGCTAGCTCCAGACGTCTGAAGATGAGAGCCGACTCGTCAGATATGAAAACAAGCAGCTAATAAGCTCAGTGGTGTGACCCTGAATTTCCCTTGTCACATTAAATGTTTTTCAAAAACAGAAAGCAGACAGAGAGCAGACAGGGTTTTTTTTTTCTAAAATAAGCACCTAGAGTCTTTTTAAATATCCATGACAACCGCTTGTTCTAGCAGTCTCTGGTTGTTGAACACAAGCAGGCTATCGTATCAAAGACGTTAGCTAAACTTTTATCAGCGTCAACTAGCAACTAATTTTGTTCTTTACCACGTCGAGGGTGAGTGATTAGCCCTTGTTTTTGGCGAGAATGACAATTACTGTTTGTGTTTTTATGTCATTAACTGAGTGCGGTCATTTTTTTCCGTTCGAAGAACTTAACTATCTTCATGGTCAGCTATCACAAAAGTAGCCTGGTAAACCCGCCCCTCCTAATTCACTGGGGCGGGTTTACTAGGCTACAAAAGAGCCCCTGACGTCGGGAGTTTTTTTTTTATTCTTGGCGTTGGCTAACTTTTATCAGCGTCAACTAGTAACTGTTATTGTCATTTACCATGACAAGGATGAGCGAATTAGCCCTTGTTTTTCCGTTAGAAGCCAACGAAGGTGTCAACGAACATTACCATTTGTGTGGTATCGATCTATAGGTTGCCATGCGGTGGAAATGTTTAAAAGGGATGATGTAAAATTTGCAGAGGTAGACCGGAGATTGTGTGCAAATATCAGTGGAGCTGGAAGTAGGGATAAAGCACAGCGAAAGGTAAATTTGGCAGCACTGAGGAAAAGGAGGGCTGAATTTAGTTGCCAGCTGTCTACCAGTGCTGCTGGTAATAGGGCAGAGGTGGTGGAAAAGGAGAGGATGGCCCGAAAGAGGCACATGGCAAAACAGCGCAAACGTGCCCATGAATGGCTTATTCAGGCCAAAAGGTCTAAAAAAATGACTTTCTTTCCAGCCAGTTCAGTGGATTTTATGTTTCAGATGTATATTGTGATCTCTTGTACTACCAATCAATATAACAATATAAAATGATTATAAAGCTGTAGTTTATGTTTATATAGTTTGAGCAGTGTTTCCTGTGTCATGCTGCGTCTGGTAATCTGGCGTGAGATGCAAAACTCAAAATTGCAAAAGTAAAAATTAATAAATAAAATATTGTCTTTTTCCTTAATTTTTTTGGTTGCGCCCGCGGGGTGGGGGGGTGGGGTCCACGATTAGTTTGTCACCTTTTTTAACCCTCATGATTTGCAGGTATGTCTAATGGTAATTGATATTTAAGTAGAAAATTAATTGGTTTATCTGTATGTCATCCTGCAGGCAGAGGACAGTTAAGTTTTTAAAAATGTTCGAAAGTTGTTGAAAATTGGAAATCAAGTAAAATAGTAGAAAAACACTAATAACAATCATGTTTCTGCTTTTCTGTCCAATCATTTTCTATGAATCACATACATGTACAGAAAAAAATATTACCTGGTTTTTATGGAAGGCTTTTGAATGCAAAAGTGTCTCCATGTTACACGAGTGATCTTCAAAACATCGTTAAATTTTTCAACAGTGGAGACTAGATAAAGCGAGATACTATCTTTATTTTTATTATACATGACAAAAGAAACATTAAGGGTTCAGAAAATGAAAACAAAAATAGAAAATTGGGGAAAAAAATTTTTGACCACTCTGTCACAAATCCGAGACCAACTTTGGAGATGAACCCAAGCTCTCAAAAATAACCTTTTTTACAACCTCATAATCGGAGGAATCATCTGCAGACAAAGTCGAATAGGCTTGTTGAGCTTTACCCTTGAGGACAGTTTGCAACATCAGAGGCCAGTGTTCCTTTGGCCACTGACAACTTTTAGCTACCTGTTCAAAGCACTGGAAATTTGGCCTAAATTTGCCCTAGAACAAACGCGAACTCCTTTAAGGGTGTTCATCGTATTGACCCCAAATGCTAAAAGATGACAAAGCCCACTCTGCCAATGAAAACGACTGTACAACTTTGTCAAAAGTCGGATGGTTTGGATTTTATGAGGCGTCAAAGATGGGGTTTCCTGCGACTTTCACTGCCTTTTTTCGATGTATACGCAATTTCCAACCTAAATTTGACCCATTAAACATGCTCAAAAACAAACCAAATTTTGCAGTTATTTCTGCGTGGCTTCAAACATTTTTGCAATCTGAAAATTCTCCACCAATGAGACAAATTGGCTTTCTAGCGCCACCTAAATACGCCAAAATGGGACTTTTGCTTTCACCACGGCCTGTTGCAATGTCAAAAAATTCTGAAAAAAAAAAAAAAAAAAATTTTTAAATCACACGTCATTACTGTACAATGACCTGAGTTGTTACTTGATATGGTGAAAATCCATTCAAGACATTTTGAAATAAAAAATTTTATGTACATAATACGCTGTACAGTAATATATACTTTCTTGCTGTGGACAAACAGTTTATCATATCAAAATGTCCTTAGGTATAATTCATAATCTCCATTTGGAGAAACAATGTGCCCAACGTGGTGCCATTTGAATTAATGTTGAGATATGAATATTCATAACGTTAATATTTTGAAAAATATAGAGACGCACTTCTGAATTCACCATAGGTTGCAGTGTATGAAACTTTTGTTTGTGTTCATTGGACA
Source organism: Gymnothorax reevesii (assembly GCA_029721435.1). Classification (NCBI taxonomy): domain Eukaryota; kingdom Metazoa; phylum Chordata; class Actinopteri; order Anguilliformes; family Muraenidae; genus Gymnothorax; species Gymnothorax reevesii. Next base: position 54,731,697 of record CM056574.1, read on the forward strand.
TCCTCCCGAAATTTCAGCTTTCTAGGATTTACGTGGAAGAACCATTTATTAATTTCTTGATTATTACCGATTTTGAGTGTTCTCTTTGTGCTGCTGCACATTCTGACCACCCGGTGGCAGTAAGATCACATGGCGTCATCTCCCTTTACTCAGTTCATGAATGGGGGAAGATTTCGCAATAGACAGCAGTGATAAAATCTGCGTAAGAAGCTTAGACCAGGTCGCATGGGTCCTAACTCCATTTTACAAAAGAAAATTCTCTTTCAGTAAAGGGGTTTGCACTCAACTCAACATAAAACATTTTCCTCATTCTCGTACTGTCCAACGAATGACAATGCTAGACGGCGCTCAAACAAATCTCGCCCCTGTTTCGACATGAGCAGGTGGGCAAGGACCCGTCCAACGCTGCTTGCAGCTTTAATTATTATTATTCTTTATTCTTTCTTCTTACGCCTCTTTGAGCTTAAATTTGACCCCCTAAACTTGCTCAAAAACTCAAATTTGGCACACACCTCTTGTCTGGTGAAAAATTTGATAAAAGGTAAAAATGATCCCCATTGGTCACAAAATGGCTCTCTAGCGCAACCCAGATTCATTAAAATGGCACTTGGACGGCTGCCACAACCGGTAGGAAAGTCAGAGATGAACGATATAGTTTTGGTTCCATCTCATCTAGACCTAAAAATTAAACAATCAACACCCCTGACCCAAATCCAACAGGAAGTTCGCAATTTGCATATCAAAGTTGCCATTCGGACCTTAATTTGGCCTAAATTTGCCCTCGAACAAACGCGAACTCCTTTAAGGATGTTCATCATATCGACTCCAAATGCTAATAGATGACAAAGAAAACTACAAGACAACTGTCACAAGTCGAACGATTTGGATTTTATGAGGTGTCAAACATGGGGTCCCCAGCCACTTGTACTGCTTTTTTTCGATGCGTACGCAATTTCCAACCTAAATGTGACCCCCTAAACATGCTCCGAAATGAAACAAAACTTGAAATTTATTCAAAGTGCCTTGAAACATTTTTACAATCCGAAAATTCTCCACCAATGAGACAAAATGGCTCTCCAGCGCCACCTCGATACACCAAAATGGGACTTTCGCAATCACCTCGGCGCGTCGCAAAGTCATAAAATTCTGAAAAATTCACTCGTCATTCCTGTACCATGCCCAGACTTGTCACCTGTTTCAGTAAAAATTTATTCAAGACTTTTTGAAATAAATTTTATGTACATAATGCACTGTACAGATATGTATAATTTCTTGCTGTGGACACACCATTTATCATATCAAAATTTCCTTTGGTATATTTCTTGATCTCCATTTGCAGAAGCAATCTTCCAAGCGTGATACTACAAAGCCCAAAACCAGTGAAGTTGGCACGTTGTGTTAATCGTAAATAAAACAGAATACAATGATTTGCAAATCCTTTTCAACCTATATTCAATTGAATACACTGCAAAGACTAGTTACTTAATGTTCGAACAGGTAAACTTTGTAATTTTTTGCAAATATTAGCTCATTTGGAATTTGATGCCTGCAACATATTTCAAAAAAGCTGGCACAAGTGGCAAAAAAGACTGAGAGAGTTGAGAAATGCTCATCAAACACTTATTTGGAACATCCCACAGGTGAACGGGCTAATTGGGAACAGGTGGGTGCCATGATTGGTTATAAAAGCAGCTTCCCTGAAATGCTCAGTCATTCACAAACAAGAATGGGGCGAGGGTCACCACTTAGTGAACAAATGTGTGAGCTGATTGTCGAACAGTTTAAAAACAACATTCCTCCACGAGCTTTTGCAAGAAATTTAGGGATTTCATCATCTACGGTCCGTATTATCGTCAAAAGGTTCAGAGAATCTGAAAAAAATCACTGCATGTAAGCAACAAGGCCGAAAACCAACATTGAATGCCCGTGACCTTCGATCCCTCAGGCGGTACTGCATCAAAAACCGACAACAGTGTGTAAAGGACATCACCACATGGGCTCAGGAGCACTTCAGAAAACCACTGTCAGTAACTATAGTTCGTCCCTACATCTGCAAGTGCAAGTTAAAACTCTACAATGCAAAGCGAAAGCCATTTATCAACAGCACCCAGAAACGCCGCCGGCTTCACTGGGCCCAAGCACATCTAAGATGGACTGATGCAAAGTGGAAAAGTGTTCTGTGGTCGAACGAGTCCACATTTCAAATTGTTTTTGGAAACTGTGGACGTCGTGTCCTCCGGACCAAAGAGGAAAAGAACCATCAGGACTGTTATAGGCGCAAAGTTTAAAAGCCAGCATCTGTGATTGTATCGGGGTGTATTAGTGCCCAAGGCATGGGCAACTTACACATATGTGAAGGCATCATTAATGCTGAAAGGTACATACATGTTTTGGAGCAACATATGTTGCCATCCAAGCAACGTCTTTTTTGTGGACGCCCCTGCTTATTTCAGCAAGACAATGCCAAGCTACATCCTGCACGTTTTACAACAGCATGGCTCAATAGTAAAAGAGTGCGGGTACTAGACTGGCCTGCCTTTAGTCCAGACCTGTCTCCCATTGAAAATGTGTGGCGCATTATGATGCATAAAATACGACAACGGAGACCCCAGACTGTTGAACAACTTAAGCTGTACATCAAGCAAGAATGGGAAAGAGTTCCACCTGAAAAGCTTCAAAAATTGGTCTCCTCAGTTCCCAAACGTTTACTGAGTGTTGTTAAAAGGAAAGGCGTTGTAAAACAGTGGTAAAAAGGCCCCTGTGCCAACTTTTTTGCAATGTTTTGCTGCCTTTAAATTCTAAGTTAATGATTATTTGCAAAAAAAAAATAAAGTTTCTCAGTTTGAACATTAAACATCTTGTCTTTGCAGTGTATTCAATTGAATATAAGTTGAATAGGATTTGCAAATCATTGTATTCTGTTTTTATCTACGATTTACATAAAGTGCCAACTTCACTGGTTTTGGGTTTTGTATTTGAACGAATATTTACAGAGATATTGACATGTTATGAATATTCATATTTTGAAAAATATAGAGTGACGGACCTTGGAATTCACCATAAGTTGCAGCATATGAAAGTTGTGTCTGTTCAATGAACAACCTCCTAAAACTTCAGCCGTGTAGTATTTAAGGGGAAGAGCCATTTATCAATTTCCTTATTATTCATTTTCAGTGTTTTTCTATGCTGCTACACAATCTGACCACCGGGTGGCAGAAGGATCACATGGCTCATCTCCCTTCACTAAGTTCATGAATGGGGGAGATTCCACAATACTCAGCAGTGATAAAATCTGCTCAAGAAACTTTGACCAGGTCCCATGACTCATAACTCCAATTTACAAAAGAAAAATCTCTTTCAGTAAAGGGGTTTGCACTCAACATTTTACCCGAAACTGCTCCCGAACACGTCTGGTCTTAACATCGACGTGCACAGGTGGGCAAGGACCCGTCCAATGCTGCTTGCAGCTTTAATTATTATTATTCTTTATTCTGTCTCCTTACGCCTCTGAGCTTAAATTTGACCCCCTACCATGCTCAAAAACTCACCAAAATTGGCACGCACCTCGTGTCTGGCTGAAGATTTTTTAAAACGTAAACAGTATCCCCATAGGTGCCAAAATGGCTCTCTAGCCCCACCCGGAATACTTCAGATGGGACTTGCATGGCCACCGCGACTGGTAGGAAAGTCAGAGAGATGGAACCAACTCTACATTGTTCATCTTATCAAGACCTAAAAACTCGCAATCGAGACCCCTTATGTAAATCGAACAGGAAGTTCGCAATTTGCATATAAAAATTGCTATTCTACCCAAGTGGCTTCAAAAATTTTTTAAATGTCAAAATTCTCCACCAAACAGCCAAAATGGCTGTCTAGCACCACCTAAATACAATCAAATGGGGCTTTCGCAATCACCACGGCCTATCGTAATGTCATAAAATTCTGAAAAAATTCAGACATCATTCATTTACCATCGGGTGAGTTGTTCCATGCTTTGGTAAAAATTTATACTAGACTTTTTAAAAAAAAAAATTTATGTACATAGTATTCTGTATTTGTAATCTATTTTTTCTTGCTGTGGACACAGTGTTTATGTTTCTGTTTATGTGCTTTGGTATACATAAGCTCTATTTGCAGAATGTATTTGCCAAGCGTGGTACCATTTCAATGAACACTTGCTGAGATATTTACATGTTATGAATTTTCAGATTTTGAAATATATAAATATATAGTGTGACGGACTTCTGAATTCACCATAAGTTGCAGCATTTGAAAGTTTTTTCTGTATTCAGTGGACATACTCCCAAAACTTCAGCTGTGTTGGATGTACGGTTGAAGAATTCGTACTGGTTGGAATTGACCTTAAATGAAGGACCCAAAACACCATTTATATTTGCAATTATGTTTATCTTTTAATCAGAAAGCAAGTGAGTACATAATCAAGAGAAATCATATGCATTTAATCAAATAAAGGCAACAAGCATCAAAGGCAATATGAATCAAACCATCAGATGATACAGAAACCATATACAACTGATGATCTTTTAGCAAAGAATTGGAAAGAAGAGTAGTCAGATAAACAGAAGCTCTGGTCGTAGGACCAGAGGGCTAAAAGCAGCCCACAGCTCTTTTAAATCCCCATCTTTATAGCTCGTTGTCCCTTTGTTGTCAATCTTCCGATTCTTTATGATCTCCAGCTGCAAAACTCCCTCAGTCTAAAAATATGCATGAACTCTACCCAACCTGGGACTTCCAAACTCATGCTACCACTCCAGACATCAAAAGATAGCTCATCAAGGAACAAAAATAATTTCTGATCCTTGAGACGTCTATCCTCCGATAAGAGTTAGGGCTTTGAAAGAACAAGAGGAGGATTCATACTGGCTAATCCTCCATTTCTATTTTGGAATGGGCCAATAAATTAATAGCCACAGCTGGGTCTTGTAAGATTCATAGTGCGGTCCCTTTCACTGTTTGCAGGTTCCTGCATTCTTTCAATGTGAGGTACAGAAAGTCCCTGGAAAACCAGTACCAAACATTCACATTCATACTGCTTTAGATTAATACAATGTTTGAGTTAATATCAGTTTAAGCTTGATTATTAATGCATTCGGCTATATAATGCTTGATTAGTAATGTATTCAGATATATAACGAATACAACAATTCAGCAATGGCTAAATATGGTAATGCTTCTGTTAGTAATACATTGATAATGCATTGCAATGCTCATGCATTTGAAGAAATTTGATTATTAAGGTTACACAGATTAATATTGTCCCACAATGTACGTGGAAGAACCATTTATCAATTCGTTTTCTTTTGTTTGCCTTTTCAGTGTTTTTGTTTGCCGTGCTACACATTCTGACCACCGGGTGGCAGTTAGGTCACATGGGTAATACCTGTCGACCGGGGATGGGGAACCTTTTCCAGAAAGGGCCGGTGTGGCTGCTTTGTCTGTTGACAGAATCTCAATGAAATTGATTCACCTTCTTAACCAAGCTCTTTTGCCATGCTTTTTAATTTATCAACACATTAAGTCCACATAGATACTTTATCTGGACTAATAGACATTTTATATAAGAAGAAATCCCTGTTTTGTCGCTCATGGTGTGACAATTGAATTTTGTTAGTCAATTAATATACCAGATTGGAGTATTTCTGTCATACTCAGAAATTCTTAAAGTGTAAGATTCCAATTACAACCAAAGAGTATGCCATTATCTTTGATGCAATTCCCGCTGGATCTCTCTTGTTTAGAAAGAACTGTGACATCACAGAAGCAAATGAATCAACTTTAAGCAGTTTTTTTTTAATTGGAGATATTGATACTCAGAAAAAACCATGCAGTAATAGACACTTTGGGAATGTATAGAATTGTGTTACATCCCCTGCAGACAGTTTTTTTTTTTTTTTTCATCTTTCATGAGTTATTTACATTGGGAAAAAGCTTGTTGTATTTTTAATAGATATTGTATGAGTAACTAAAGAAGTTTCCTTTAAGATAATTGAAGTTAATTTCCTTTAAGATAATTGAAGTTAAACAGTATGGCCCCATAATTGAAAATGTGAAGAACAAGAACAATCCAAAAACTAAGTTTTTAAGAATCAATTTTTCTAAGGTTCAGACAGCCCGGATTGTTCACCTGTCATGGTTCTGAGCGTAGTGGCCAGGTGCAGCCACTTGGAGCCTATTAGAATCATGATTTCAATTATCTACGGCAGCTGTTTTGGGTTGCGTCTCTATTTAAGCTCTGACTACCGTGCAGTCAGTGCTTCTGTGTCTAACTAGTCATGCACAGAGCCGGGATTGAGAGTGGTGCAGACGGTTGTGACAGAATCATTGTAAAAGAAAAGAATTATGTCTGTAGATTCTGAGTCCGCTTAGAGGTTTCGGGTATTCTGTTTGTTGCCGCTATCAGTACTCAGAATACTGTCCTCGTTTGTTTCTTTTTAAGGTCCTTTTGTTTGTTTGGGCTGCGATCCGACAGGGGATTCAGAGCGTGGGTTCTTTCACTAGGGTGTCCTAGTGGGGGTTTATTCCCGACTGCGTTCGGGTTTTAGGCTTTGTTTTGTTTTCCTTTTATTTTTTATTTCTCGCGAGCTGCGTCTCGTTGCCTTAAGGACCTTTTCTGCTTATTGTTCAATTATTACGTCAACCGTCACCTATGGATATCTCCGTTCCTTACTTCTGATCTATCTATATCCTGGACCCAGTCTTGAGGTCCTTACAGTGGTTTTTCCCTTATCCTATTGTTGTTGTTGTTGTTGTTGTTGTTGTTGTTGTTGTTGTTGTTTTTGTTTTCTATCGACATCAACTATTGTTGTCCGGAAGTTTCTGGGTGCATTTGAGTTCTTTACCTTTTACCAGAAATGCGTCTTCCTTCTCTTATATGCTTATTTTTTAAAGGATATGTTGTTAGTCCTTATGTACTAACACATTTGAGCTTCCTAGCCCACGTTTGGCAAGTCTTCGCTCCATTTTGTGGCGGAGTTTGTTTTGAGTTTATTTATTTTCTTATGTTTAACGCTGTTCAGCAACTTCCGGGTTTACTTCGCCTGTCAAATAGAGAAACAGGATTTAATACGTGTGAAGTTTATTTTGCTCGCTTCATTTTGAGGCGAAGTTTTTGCATTTTCCGAATTGCCAAGCATTTTGGCTGGGGTTCCTTAGTTTAACCTTATTTAGTTTTGTATTGCCTCCTTGGCCACCAAAATGCCTATCTACCGTTTCGTTGGCCTTAGACATGGCTTTCTCTCGCGACTGGTTACCCAAAACCCCTCCCTCACATGACCCACCTGGATTGGGCTGAATTTTATTTGAGAGATGGTTATGGTACCCAAATTTCAAAACCCAAACTGTTCCATGGTTGATCTCTTATAACCAAAGTTACAGCGCCCCCTATTTTGGACCCCCTGGGGCAGTAACAAAAAAAGTAACAAGTTCCCATCCCTAATTCATAACTTTGAGAGTGTCCCAGTTCTTAGTTTCTTGATATGGAGACTACATGGAGGGTGCAATAATACTGTAATTTTACTGGGACACCTTCAAAGTTGGCCAATAGGCTCAAAACACTCCAGGCTGAAAATGGCTTTAATTAGGCCTCCCATTATTTTGAAACTTTGAGGGTATCCCACAAATTTTATTGCAGGTATTGTTCATTTGGGAGGTGTCTGATGGGTTTATACTGTTATTTCAGTGGGACACCCTCAAAGTTGGGAGGAAAGATGGTGACATTTTACGCCGTCTCCAAGAGGCTCGCAAAGAAGTGAATCAGTTTTTGATTTAGCCAGGTGACTTGGTTAATCATTGGTCGCTGGTTCGTTTGCGAACTGTGTTGCAAAAAATATTATCTAGGAAAGCATTGTATATCCATTATTTAAATTTTTCAGGTTTTTTCCTAGAACGATTTTAAACGATGCGCCAATATATTTCTGGGGATTTATTGGTATTAAGTTTAAATATGCACAGACAACTTGGCAATCAAGATGGCGGCCGCCAAACTGTGTTGCAAAAATATTATCTGGGAAAGTATTGTCTCCATTATCGAATTTTACGGGTTTTTTTTTCCCCCCCGGAACAATTTTTCTGGGGTTTTATTGGGATTAAGTAGAGTTACATATGCACAGGTCTTCCAACCTGGCAATCAAGATGGTGGCCGCCATTGTTAGCTCTGGAGTCTCGTAGCTTGAGTTGCTAAGGGACTTGGTTAATCACTGGTTGCTTTGCGAGCTGTGTTGCAAAAATGTTATCTGGGAAAGTATTGTCTCCATTATCGAATTTTACTGTTTTTTTTTTTTTTTTTCCCCTGGAAGGATTTTTCCTGGGTTTTATCGGTATTAAGTTTAGTTGCATATGCATAAATGTTCCAGCTTGGAAATCAAGACCCGATTGTTTCTCTGAGTATTCGAACAGTAAGGAGACGAAAATACAGATTTCATTCAATATTGGTGGAGATTTAATTGGATTTTTTTCCTAAAATATTGCTACCTAGGCTAGCGAACTGGGTAACTCAACAAGCGAACTAACGTTAGCTTGCAAGCAATCCTTTTGGTGAGTTTTTTTTTTTGTGGTTGTCGGTTAAGTGGTGATGTTGGGAATAATCACTGATAGGCATTAAATTCACCCTTCGCAAAAAGTAGGATACTTGAAGTTCATTTTATTTAGTATGCTTGAGTATAAGTATAGGAAGTATACTACGCACCATGTACTTCACTGCACTATTGTGAATTATTCCACCAGTGGGAAGATCCCAACCTACTGGCCCACCAACACCAACTTTCCTCAGGCGGTCTCCCATCCAAGCACAAACCAAGCCTACAGCTGCTTAGCTTTAACCACACAGCTGGTGCAGATGAAGTTGTGGTATGGTTGCTTGTTTTAAAACTAGTAAAGATATTTCATTGTCACTTTGTCAGACAGCATTGAAGTTACTGTCTTCTTACTGTCATGTTTGAAAATATTGTGTACATTTATCTGTGAATCTGCACATAACGGCCAGCTAGATTGAACTGATATCTCAACTTAAACACAGCAATGTTTGGTACAGGTACAATATGCTGGGCTTTGATGTCCACACTCTTGTTTAAAAATGATTTAATCATTGACAAAAAGAATGTACCATCTTTCAAGTATTACAGCACTGCTGCATCTTTTCTTTAGTCGGTCATATTTTTGACTGTGATACAGAACTCCATTAACTGAAAAACAGCTCATCAGTGTACTCATTTAGAATATTTCATCAGCCTTTGCTTGAGTCCTTCAGCCTACTGGTCAGGCTGAAGGCACTGATATTTTATGGCTATTTCTGACCATATGAGAGAAAGAGGAACTTTTGTTTTGAATTGGGATTTCAATAAGAGTTTCCATTGCTGTGTTCTTATACCTTGGCATCCAATACAATATTGTGTTTGAAAATTTAATATATAAAGGAATCAATTTTGTTCTCAATCCAAAATGTTTCATTGTAAATCCTTATTAGTACCTTCATCTGTGAACAAGTATTTGCCACTAACGTGTCTTTGTCCCCCGCCACAAAATATGAAATCGTGTCAAAATGAGAAATGTCTCGGTGTGACCTTGAGAGTGAAACGAAGGTCACCAAAATCAACTGGCGCCAGGGTATCACCCTAATACATGTTGACATAAAATTTTAAGAGAATCTGTCAATTCGTTCTTGAGATATCTCGTTGACAAGGTTTTGGGACTTATGGACAGACGGTCATGAATACTATGTCCCGCCGCTTCAAGCGTTCCGCGTGGCGGCAGACAATTAAAGCGGAATGCACTGAAGCATTGTCTACTCGAATAGTACATGAGGTAACCTCTCATCGACTGATGTTAAATAATATCTGATTTGCAACAGTTATATATTTTAGATTGCACTAATCATAAGCTGTGAGTATGATGTTAAGTTAGCTTAAAGACTTTGAAGTATACTTGCAGTGTAAAAAAAGTAAAAAATTTAGCTCCCTGAAAGTTTAAAAACTATAGAGGGCTTGAAGTATAGAACTAGTGGACTTGTAGTCTACCTATAAGTTTACTTGCTGTATACTTCAAAGTGTACTTTCATGAGCTAAAAAGTTGGCTTGAAGTATATAACAAGTAAAGTTGTATTACATCTGAGTTTACTTTCAGGATACTTCAAAGTATACTTTTAGAAATTAGATATTGTGCTAAAAGTATATAACTAGTGAACTAATAGTTCATATTTAACCTCTTAAACTCCAGGGTCCCCCAATTTGGGGACCCTGAGACTCACCGCAGCAAAATACCTACAACGGCGCGCTAATTAAGTAGCAATATAGTCATATTACACATCAAATGAAACAGGAGAGCCTCTGCTACAAGCACACACAAGTCATTTTTACATACACCAAGCACAACTCAAACCCCAAGCATATTTATGTTCAAATATCAAAATCCAAGTAGCGTCAGAAAATTAACCCTCTCTCCACATTTCCATGTCTCCCTCTCTGATACTTCATGCTACACAAACAGAGATATACTCTATTCATTTTGGGTATGTCATTTTCAAACAGAAACCTGAAAAAGAGGCTGGGGCTTAAGAGGTTAAGTTTACTAGCAGTATACTTCACAGTATATACTTTCATGAACTGAAAGGTTCACTAGAAGTATATAACTAATAGACTTGAAGTATATCTAAGTTTACTTGCAGTATGCAACAAATTATACTTTTATAAACTGGAAATTGTACTAGAAGGATGTAACTAGTTAACTAGTTGTTCATCTTTAAGTTGACTAGCAGTATACTTCACAGTATACTTTCATGAACTAAAAAAATGTTTGCTAGAAGTATACAACTAATAAACTAGCAGTATATTTGTAAGTTTACTTGCAGTATACTTAAATGTATACTTTCATAAATGGAAAAGTATTCTAGAGGTATACAACTAGTTAAGTCAAAGTATACTTAAAAGTTCACTTGTAGTATACTTGCAGTACAAAATAAAACTTAAATTACCCATCTAGTTTACATCTATGTTGCTTAAACTTGAAGTATACTTTTTTTTGCAAGAGTATGCATCAAGTCTGTCAATACTGCAATAATTGTCAAATTTTTTCTCAAATAAAATTATACAAATGTTTATCTCTTTGTGGGTTAATTACACTGCATAAAAATCAAGTCCAGCTCCACCCATGTGCTATTTACTCTGCAATGCTGCCCCAAAGCTGACTTGTTACTGCAAAAGTACTTGTGGAATATGTTAGTCCACGAGATAGTAAAAACTGAATAAAAATATACAGTGCAGTACACTTCAAAGAAGCCAATTTGTATGGTAAAGACATTTTCATGTGCTTATGCTTTTGATAGTAACCTAACTGCAAGCCAGTATACTTGAACATTAGGCATGAATATTTTAATACTTAGAGATACTCAACAAAAGTATGATAATCAAAAGTTTAGGTACAAGTAATAGCCCAATATACTTAGCTTATACTGAGAAGTACACAGAAAAGTCTAAGTATACGTAAGTATTACTTCTCTAAGTATATCTCTGATAAGTACATCAAAAGTAAACTGAAAGTATATTCTTATTTTTAGTTTAGAAGAAGTATTCCAACAGCACACTTGAATAAACTTTTTTTTTGTAAGGGTTGGCAAAACCAAATTTCTTTGTCTCGCTATTGACAGTACTCCTTCACCACAAACAACAAAGATTCATGTTGAAATTGGCCGGAGCTCTAAGCTCTATCTGCAACCATTTGGTCTCAACAGGCCATTTTGCATGTTCTCCATTAGACCCAATGTTCAAGTACAGCGCTCCCATTAAACCTGCTTCCATTGATTCAATGAAAATGGCACTGTATATTAGGGGCGTAACGATTCTGAATCAATGTTTTTTTAAAGCATAGTAACACCACCTGCCACCATGGGCCAAACATCCAAGCTTTCCCTTTTCCTTTATTAACCCCCCTGCTGTCCTGAACGAGAGCGCCAAACATCAAAGGGCATGGGAAATGCTTCTGTATGAAATCCCAAAGTGGACAATATTCAAATGAAAATGTAATCCCACGATTGCATTATAATTTTCCACTGATGAATGAGTAATTTGAGACAATATTAAATTGAAAATGCATTAATCCAATTATCACTTTCATTTTCACATCCACATATGGGAAATCTATGACTATATTCAAATGATAATGAAATGCTGTTTGACATTTCATTTTCAAAGTCATGCTCTGCAATACAGTGGACAATATTCAAATGCAATTAGCAAAACAGCACCCCCAGCCTATTGCATTTACATTTACATGTCCTCACGCTTTTTTTAGGGTCATAATGAAAATGCAGTTTTCTAATCAAGCGGAAATAATAATGACATATTAATGACGAAGACATTTGACATTTCATTTTCAAAGACTTATCCTGCAATACATGAGACAATATTCAAACGCAGTAAGGGTAATGGCGCCTCCCAGTCCATTGCATTTTCAAATACATGTCACCACGCTCTTTGTGGGACACAATGAAAATTAAAATGCAATCTGTCAGCTTCTCATCTTCTGCTAGGACTTCACTCATTAGGGGCGCAAACGGAAACCATGTTCCTTATTTGCATACCAACCAATCAGCTTCTGGTTAGCGCTTATGCGCACTGAGGATAACTGATAATGTCATGATGGCTAGGCTGCTATATATTGTGTGCCATTTGTTATGGCCCCAATTTGTTATTACATTTTTTACACAACAGCAACAGCAAGGGATGACAAACACAGTTTTAACAACTAAAACACATTTAATTTTTAACAAAGACAAAGACTAATAACAACCTACAACTAAAGACCAAGATTGAATACATCAGAAAAAACAGAAATAATTACAGTCCCTTTTTGGTGGGGTGGCTTGGTGATGTCCTGGATGAAGAAAATGCTCAAACACAGGCAAAGAAATCCACAAAAGAAACGTCACAGGTCTTGAACAGAATGGCAGGTCTGGTCATCTTCTTGCAATTTCTCCTACTACTTTACTGTCTCAATTCTTTTCCTTATATACTCTTTTGCAGACCCCACCCACATTTAGACCTCTTTTTTTTAAAATTTTCTGAGACTTGCCCCAGACATGTCCAGGACATGTCTAAACATGACTCCAGTCTGAGCTTGTTGAGTGTTGGTGCTCTCACTTATTGATTGTTTATTTATTTATTGATTTATGTTTATTTGTCAGAACATTAACGTGATTATGATTTAATTGTGAAGGTGAAGCCACCTGTCTGGTGGGCGTGGTTTAATAAAAGAGCCCTCCTGCACGCAGCTGTGAGCAGTTGCTGTGCCGAGTGCCATGTGAGGCAAACTGAGCGTCTCTCGTCCTCCTTCCTTCTCCTCCGCGTTCGGTGCCGACAAAGTGGGTTTTTACACCAGTAGCCGTTGTGTGGCTGCTCTGCCAACAGGTTATGGGCCCAGAGAACCCAGGTGAATCAAGAGAAAGTTTTGCAGCATGTTCCCACCGACGTACAGGTGATGATAGCATGCTGTGAGCACCATGAGCGGACGGGCTGCAGAGAAGAAGAGCAGTCTCGGTAGCCGCTGGTCGCGGCTCCTGTTTGACGGAGAAGAAAAGAATTATGAATTATGGGAGGCGAAGTTTTTGGGCCACCTCCGGTTGCAGGGGTTAAAAGACATTATCTTAACAGAGCCCACAACCGAAGACGCAGACGAGTTGCTTGAAGACGCGGAAAAGAATGCGGAAGCATATGCGGAGCTCATCCAGTTTCTCGATGATAAGAGCTTGTCGCTGGTGATGCGCGATGCTGCCGATGACGGGCGGGAGGCCCTGCAGATCCTGAGGAACTACTATCAGGGCAGAGGAAAGCCACGCATCATTAGCCTCTACACAGAGCTGACTTCACTGCAGAAGTCAGACAGTGAAACTGTGACTGAGTACGTGATCCGGGCAGAGACCGCAATCACAGCGCTAAGAAATGCCGGTGAGACATTAAGTGACGGACTATTGGTTGCAATGGTATTGAAAGGTTTGCCGGAGTCCTTTAAACCATTTGCAATACATGTCACACAACGAGATGAGACGATGCAATTCTCTGAATTCAAAACAAAGCTACGAAGCTACGAGGACACAGAGAAGATGCGGGCTGCAGATGACAACGTGATGAACGTGCGGCAGCGGAAAGCGAGACCCGCCGGAGCAGGTGACCGGGGAGCTGAGAGAACCGCCGCGGAAGTGGTGTGCTTCAGATGCGGCCTGCAGGGACACCTGGCCAGAGGCTGCCAGCGCAGACTGTGGTGCAGCCACTGCAAGAGCACCACACACCGGGACACGACCTGCAGGCGGAAACAGCGTTTGAACCGAGACGACGCACGAAAGGTCTCAGGGGAGACAGCGGACCAGGACAAAGAGTACTTCTTCCGAGTGAGCGAGGGAGCAGCAGACGTTGACGTGAGGGGCCTGATGGTTGACTGCGGGGCAACCTCGCACATCGTCACAGACCTGGCGAAGTTCGTGAGGTTTGACGACGGGTTCCAGGCCAAGTCGCACTGCGTGGAGCTGGCGGACGGCACGCGGTGCAAGGGCGTCGCAGAGCGCCGAGGTGATGCAGAAGTCTGTCTGATCGACAGCAAAGGAAGACACCTGAACATAACACTGAGGCAGGCGCTGTACATCCCATCCTATCCACAAGACATTCTGTCTGTGAAAGCAGCTACTGCCAATGGAGCCACCGTGGTGTTCAAAAAGGGGAAGGACGTTCTGATCCACAGAGACGGTACCAAATTTCACATACACGTACACGATAGACTTTATTATTTGCACACATTAAACAATGATGATGATGATGAAGGTGATGATGATCAATGCAAGGGGTGTCATGATATGCAGACCTGGCATGAAATTTTGGGGCACTGTAATTATTATGACATTCAGAAGTTACAAGATGTTGTGGATGGTATGAAAATCAAGGGTTCCACACAAAAACCTCCACATTGTGAAGTGTGCACTCAAGGGAAGTTTTTCCAAACCAGAAACAGAGACCCTGATGTAAGAGCTAAGGCCCCTCTAGAACTAGTACACACAGACTTGGCAGGGCCAATTCACCCTGAGTCTAGAGATGGATACAGATATGCACTTTCATTCACTGATGATTTTTCCAGTACTGTATTTGTGTATTTCTTGAAGAACAAAAGTGACACTGTTCTAGCTACAGAGAAGTTTCTGGCCGATACTGCCCCATATGGTAAAGTGAAATGTTTCAGATCTGATAATGGTACAGAATTTACAGGTAAAGATTACCAGACATTGCTCATTAAAAATGTGATCAAACATCAGACATCAGCACCTTACTCTCCTCACCAAAATGGTACTGCTGAGCGCAATTGGCGCACACTTTTTGACATGGCAAGGTGCATGCTAATTGAAAGTGGTCTGCCGAAACAACTATGGACCTATGCAGTCCAAACTGCTGCTGTGGTCAGAAATAGGTGTTTCAACAGACGCACAGGGCAGACACCGATCCAGATGTTGACAGGAAGACGACCCAATTTGTCTAGAATGCAGAGGTTCGGGTCAGAGTGTTTTGCTTATAAACAAGACAAAAGAAAACTTGATCCAAGGTGTGAAAAATGTGTTTTCATTGGGTATGATAAAAACAGTCCTGCATACATGGTCTACTTACCTGTCAGTAAGAAAGTGCAGAAGCACAGGTTGGTCAAGTTTGTGGCTAAATCAAGTGTAGAGCAACAGACACAGACTAATTTTATACCTGAAGATGATGACTTCATAAAACCTAGATCTAGAAGTCCAGCTCATGTGATAGAACAGAAACCTGAAGTCAGCCATCTCCAACCACAAAGAGTTGAAGTCAAGTGTGAACCTGAGTCAAGCCGTTATCCTTCCAGAGAGAGAAGGAGGCCAGACAGATACACAGATCTAGCCCAGAGTAACATTGATTATTGTTACCGTGTGATATGTAACCTACCTGTGTCCTTTACAGAAGCAGTAACCTCAGACAAATCAAAAGAATGGGTGAAAGCCATGGATGAGGAAATGCATTCACTTAAAGAGAACAACACATTTACACTGACCAATTTGCCTGGGGGTAAGAAAGCAGTGGGGGGTAGATGGGTGTATGCTATTAAAACTGATGTTGATGGATCTGAGAAATACAAGGCCCGATATGTTGCTAAAGGGTACATTCAAAAGATGGGTGTGGATTATGAGGAGACATTTTCTCCTACAGCTAATATGACTAGTGTTAGAGTTTTGATGCAGAAGGCAGCACAAGAAAATTTGATCTTACACCAGATGGATGTGAAAACTGCCTATTTAAATGCACCCATAGACTGTGAGATCTACATGGAACAGCCAGAAGGGTACGAGGTGAGATCTCACACAGACAAGAAGTTAGTCTGCAAACTAGAGAGGTCATTGTATGGGCTCAAACAATCAGGCAGGAATTGGAATAAGTTGTTACATGACCATTTGACACAGAATGAGTTTCTCCAAAACCAAGCTGACCACTTTGTTTACACACGAGAAAGACAACATGAGAAGGTCATTATGGTAATTTGGGTTGATGACTTATTAATTGCGGCAAGTGATGAGAATGCTATGAAGGTTACAAAAGACATGCTTGCAGCAAGGTTCAAGATGAAGGACCTAGGCAAACTGAGAAGTTTTTTGGGTATTGATTTTGAACAATGTAATAACTGTGTAACAATGTCTCAATCAAAATATGTTGAGAAGATTCTGGTAAGGTTTAACATGCAAGATTGCAAACCTAGGTCAACACCTTGTGAACAGAAACTGAACTACACAGATGATGCTACATTACTGAGTGATGTTTCAATGTACAGAGAAGCAGTGGGTAGTCTGATTTATTTAACTGTATGTACAAGACCTGATTTAAGCTTCGTTGTAAGTAAACTGTCACAGTATTTCAACGAACCTACTGTTGAACATTTTTGTACAGTTAAACATGTGCTAAGATATCTAAAAGGTACAAGTGATAAGAAGTTGTGTTATAGTAAGAGTAATGAAAACCTAGGTATACAAGCCTACAGTGATGCAAACTGGGCTGGTGATGTAAAAGATCGTTGTAGTACAACTGGGTATTGTGTAACTCTATCTCAAGGTGGCACTTTAGTGTCATGGAAGACCAAAAAGCAGCCCACTGTAGCACTGTCCACTTGTGAAGCGGAGTATATTGCTCTTGCTACTACCATCCAAGAGTGTCTGTACCTCACACAACTGTTAGATGGCATTGATAAACATGTGTATATGCTACCTATAGTTTTTGAGGATAACCAAGGCACTATTGCTTTAGCTAAGAATCCTGTTAAAAGACAGCGATGTAAACATGTGGATATTAAATACCACTTCATTCGATCCACTGTAACTGATGGTAAACTGTCATTAGAGTACTGTCCAACTGAGCAGATGGTTGCAGACCTTATGACCAAGCCTGCAACAAAATTTAAGTTAGCAAGATTTGCTGAATTTATGTTTGGGTATAACTGAAAGAAAATAGAATGTATTGATGTTGTTTTCTGACTGAATGTAAATGAAATGTCTTTTTTTGTAATGTGAGAGCAAGTGGGGGTGTTGAGTGTTGGTGCTCTCACTTATTGATTGTTTATTTATTTATTGATTTATGTTTATTTGTCAGAACATTAACGTGATTATGATTTAATTGTGAAGGTGAAGCCACCTGTCTGGTGGGCGTGGTTTAATAAAAGAGCCCTCCTGCACGCAGCTGTGAGCAGTTGCTGTGCCGAGTGCCATGTGAGGCAAACTGAGCGTCTCTCGTCCTCCTTCCTTCTCCTCCGCGTTCGGTGCCGACAAAGTGGGTTTTTACACCAGTAGCCGTTGTGTGGCTGCTCTGCATAACAAAAAAAAGGTAAATACTGCCATCTAGTGGCCTATATTCACATTACACCTCCATTCCAAAAGGGAAAAATTTTGACTCATAAAGGCAAAATTTTTCTTTTCAATACAAAATGGTTAAGTGAACACTTGTCTATATATACATATCATACAATATTCAAACACATGATATATATATCCACATTCAAACACGGGATAAGCAATCAGCAATTACATTGTCTGTACCCTTCACATGCTTAATTTCCAAGTCAAACTCCTGTAAAATCAAACTCCAATTCAACAATCTCCGATTCTTGTTTTTCATCTTACTCAAAAACGTTAACGGATTGTGGTCAGTGTACACAATCATTGGCTTTTGTCCTGTACAAACATACACCTCAAAGTGTTGTAAAGAAAGGACCAGAGCCTTCTTTATTGTGGAATAGTTCCTTTGGTGGCGATTGAACTTCCTGGAGAAGTATGCCACGGGATGCTCAATGTCATCAGAGTCACTTCTCTGTAGGAGCACAGATCCACAAGCTTGGTCGCTAGCATCGACCGCGATGGAGAACGGTTTGTTGAAGTCAGGAGATTTGAGCACGGGGAAGTGACACAGCAGAGACTTCAGGCGATCGAAGGCTCTCTGGCATGCATCATCCCAGGTGAACTTTACGCCTTTCTTCAGTTGGTTAGTTAGACTGAGAGCAATCTCAGCAAAGTTCTTGCAGAACTTGCGGTAGTACCCGATCATTCCAAGGAAGCGGCGCAAAGCTTTTTTGTTGTCAGGAACTGGAAAGTCCATGATGGCTTGGACTTTAGCATTTATGGGTGCCACCTTACCCTGGCCTATGACGTAGCCAAGATAGGTGACAGTAGCACAACCAAAGTCACTCTTGTTCAGGTTAACAGTCAGGTTAGCCTGGGTCAGGCGCTGGAACAACGTCTCTACATCTTTTCGATGTTCTTCCCAGGAGTCACTCCATGTGATCAGGTCATCGATGTATGCACCCGTGTGTGGCAATCCGGCGATTGTAGACTGTATCATCCTTTGGAACGTGGCTGGGGCATTTTTCATGCCAAAGGGTAGGACTTCATACTGGTACAATCCAGATGGTGTGGCAAAAGCAGAGATGCTCTTGGCCCTCTCAGTTAAAGGCACACACCAATAACCCTTCAATAAATCAATCTTGGTCAGAAACTTTGCTTGCCCTACACTATCAATACAATCATCAATCCTAGGTATTGGAAACACATCAGTTCTAGTTACAGCATTTACTTTGCGATAATCTGTACAGAATCTAGTACTTCCATCAGGTTTTGGAACTAGCACACAGGGTGAACTCCAATCGGAGTTGGAGGGTCTGATAATATCATGTTTTAACATGTACTCAACCTCTTTCTCAGCAATCTTTCTCTTTTCAGGACTCATCCGGTATGGATGCTGTTTTATTGGTTTGGCATCACCAACATCTACATCATGAGAGGCTATAGTAACTCTCTTTGGAACATCAGGAAACAAATCCTCATATTTCTTGATCAACCTTTCAAACTGATCTCTCTGTGAGGGTTCTAAGTGCTGGAGTTTTACATCAAGATTTTGCAACACTTCAGTGTTTGACAATTTACATGAAAGAACTTCAGCTTTAATTCTTGGTTCATCATCTTGAAACTCCCCCTCATCTTCACACGTTTCGACCATTGGAGAATCTGAAGTGACAGCTGCAACCCTAGCATTTCTGTCATGATAAGGCTTTAGCATGTTAATATGACACAATTGTTTTGGTTTTCTCCTATCTGGAGTCTTCACAATGTAATTGAGATCATTGAGTTTTGTCAGAATTTCATAAGGACCATGAAATCTAGCCTGCAATGGATTGGACTGCAAGGGAAACAACACAAGGACCTTTTCTCCTGGTTTAAACTCACGGCTTCTAGCCTTATGATCATACCAAGTTTTCATTTTTCCCTGACTTGATTTCAAGTTCTCTTTGGCAAGGTCACAAGCTGCACGCAATCTTTCCTTGAACTTGCTAACATAGTCTAACAGACTGATATGCGGCTCTTTCTCTTGCCATTGTTCACTCAATAATAGCAAAGGTCCTCTCACTTCATGACCAAACACTAGCTCAAATGGACTGAATCCAGTAGACTCCTGCACTGCTTCTCTAGCTGCAAACAACAGCAAATGAACCCCTTCATCCCAGTCTTTCTCATGGTCATAACAATAAGTCCTCATCATTGTCTTGAGAGTGGAATGAAACCGCTCTAAGGCACCCTGACTTTCTGGATGATAGGCACTAGAAAGAATCTGCTTTGCACCTAGTTCATACACAACCTGCTGAAACAATCCGGAAGTGAAATTGCTACCTTGGTCTGACTGAATTTCCCTGGGAAGGCCAAACAACGTGAAGAACTTTATCAAAGCCTTTGAGATTGCAGTTGCTTTGATATTACGTAGAGGAATGGCTTCAGGGAGTCTGGTAGATGCACACATGATTGTCAACAAGTACTGATTTCCAGATCTAGTCTTGGGTAATGGACCAACGCAATCAACAATGACCTTAGAGAACGGCTCCCCAAATGCTGGGATAGGCTGCAATGGAGCTACAGGTGGGTCTAACTGGTGTTTTCCAACTACTTGACAAGTTTGACTGGTTTTGCAAAAGTTGGAAACATCTTTCCGAAGCCCAGGCCAAAAGAAGTGTTTCATGATCTTATCAACAGTCTTGTTAACACTAAGATGACCTCCTAAAGGTAAACTATGAGCCATTGTTAAGATCTCATTCCTGTAGACCTTCGGAACAACAATTTCCCTGACCACTGCCCAATCTGCATTGGCAGGGATATCAGGAGGGCGCCACTTCCGCATCAACACACCATCCTTGAGATAATACCCAACTGGAACTGCGTCTATTTCTTTATCAGGAAGGGCCCTCCTCTTTAGTGCACAAATTTCAGGATCATTAGTTTGCTCCTCAATCAACCGCTTTCTGGACAGAGACAAGTCTCCAGACACATCAGAATCACCAGACCCTTCCGGCTGGCTGAATAGAGAACTGATAAAAGTATCTGATAAGTCCTCAAACGGAGAAACCATAGTAGGCCAATCAGAGTCATGAGGCGAACCACCTGAGTCCTGACTATTCAATGTGCTGGACGGCACCACAACATCTTCTTCTTTAGCCTTCTTAGCCATAGCACGAGTCACTGCGCAAGAAGGATACAGAGATGGGTCCTCATCCCCATTTTCAGTGCTCGGCTGTGAAGTAAGATGTACAGGGGGAACTACTTTGCCCCCAGCCAGGTCATTGCCTAGCAACAGAGAAACACCCTTTATAGGTCGACTTGACATAAGTCCCACCTTTACCTGTCCTGTAACTAAATCTGACTTCAAGAATATAGAGCGCAGGGGTACAGATACAGTCCTCCCTTCAATACCTTGTACAAGTATGAAATCCCCTGAAGCGGTCTCATCACGTAACTCCAAGGAGTCCATCAACAATAGTGACTGAGAAGCTCCGGTATCCCTTAGGATATATATGGGGACAGGAGTAGTATGCTCATTCAGAGCCACAAATCCCTCTGACACAAATGGAAGAAATTCCTCCCTCACAAAGTCAGCTGTATTAGGCTTTTTAGCCCCACAAGAAGCAGGCAATTTAGCAGATTGGTTATCTACTACAGGGGTTTCTAACCTTGTTTTCACAAAGGCATTTGGTTTGGTATCCTTTTCTTTTTCTTTCTTAGCTTTAAGGAACCAACAGTTAGTTGTAACATGACCAGATTTCTTGCAATAACTGCAAACTAGACCACTTTTGTCACTGTCAGCTTTCACACTTTGATCAGACCTGTTACTGGATTTCTGAGCACCATCACCAGATTTGTCTTTGTCTTTGGGTGAGGAATCTTGGGTATCACCGTAACCCTTTTTCTGAAATTGGGACCATTTATTGTTACTGCTAGACTGAAATTTGGACTTATGAGTGAGAACATATTCATCTGCAGATTTGGCAGCTGATTGCAAGTTCAGTGCTTGCTTCTCATTAAGGTAGGTCTTAACATCATCCTTAACACAGTTCTTGAATTCTTCAACTAACACCATCTCTTTTAGTGAGTTGAAATCATCCTTGACCTCCATAGAAGTACACCAGCGCTCAAAGCAAACCTGCTTTTCATTAGCAAATTCAACATAAGTCTGATTTTCAGATTTCTTCAGACCTCTGAATTTCTGTCGGTAAGCCTCTGGAACCAACTCATAAGCTCTCAAAATAACCTTTTTGACAACCTCATAATCAGAGGAATAATCTGCAGACAAAGCCGAATAGGCTTGTTGAGCTTTACCCTTGAGGACAGTTTGCAACATCAGAGGCCAGTGTTCCTTTGGCCACTGGCAACTCTTTGCTACCTTTTCAAAACACTGGAAATAGTTGTCAACATCCTTTTCAGAAAATGGAGGCACCAGTTTTACCTCCTGACTGGCACAAAATTTATTTTTAGTTTCAATTTTAATTTTTAGTTTCTCCATTTGGAGTCTTTCCTCTCTATCCAACTTCTCTAATTCAAAATCTCTCTGTCTCTGTCTCTCTCTTTCTGCTCTTTCCTCTTTCTCTCTCTCAAATTCTCTTTGTTTTTCTTCTCTTGCTAATTTTTCTAACTCAAACTGCCTTTGTTTTTCTTTTTCTTCCCTCTCAAATTCTAGCATTTTTAATTTAAGTACCATTTCTATATTTGGATTTTCCACTGGAAACTGTTCCAGATCTCCTGGTGCAAACACATTTTCATCAATGTAATATTCAACTATCTCTCTAGCCAGTCTTGCTTTTCGCATGGCTGGTTTTACCTCTGTCAGCTCCAACTGTCTGCAAATTTCTAGCAGTTCTGTCTTTTTAAAAGACTTCAAAACCCCTACGGTTGGTGATGCCAAGAAATCATCCATTGCTGTTGTCAATATATATCTAGGAAAATTCACAAAAACAATTTCACAATTTGGAATGTTAGATTTTCAATAAATTACTCACACAATGGTCTATCCCGGACCTTGAGCCCCCAATTTGTTATGGCCCCAATTTGTTATTACATTTTTTACACAACAGCAACAGCAAGGGATGACAAACACAGTTTTAACAACTAAAACACATTTAATTTTTAACAAAGACAAAGACTAATAACAACTTACAACTAAAGACCAAGATTGAATACATCAGAAAAAACAGAAATAATTACAGTCCCTTTTTGGTGGGGTGGCTTGGTGATGTCCTGGATGAAGAAAATGCTCAAACACAGGCAAAGAAATCCACAAAAGAAACGTCACAGGTCTTGAACAGAATGGCAGGTCTGGTCATCTTCTTGCAATTTCTCCTACTACTTTACTGTCTCAATTCTTTTCCTTATATACTCTTTTGCAGACCCCACCCACATTTAGACCTCTTTTTTTTTAATTTTCTGAGACTTGCCCCAGACATGTCCAGGACATGTCTAAACATGACTCCAGTCTGAGCTTAACAAAAAAAAAGGTAAATACTGCCATCTAGTGGCCTATATTCACATTACACATTGCACAGTAGGCTTTGTTGCGCTTTGGATGTAGCAACTTCGGCAGCTAGTATGCTAGCTAACGTTAACTAAGGATAATATTTGTAAATGATCATCACATAAAAGCAATATGATTTTATTTTTGCCCCAACTAACTGAGCTAGCTGTAATATGCATGAACTTATCCGAGGCTTCGCGGCAGTGCTGTGCAACTGCTACCCAAGTAAGCTTGCAGATTTCAGAGACGTAAGCTAGCTTGCAAGCGAGTCTAAAAGCAATCGCTTAGGTACAGCTACCTAGTTATGATGCCGACTGGAGAAGCTCCTACAGCCCTCATTTGTCACTTTCAATGCCATCTCGCACACGCAACCTCTTTCCGGAAAAACCTTGACTGACATCAGTATTTTTCGGCTACGTACTGAGAGGAGCCAAGCAAATTAAAACAAAATCTCTTCCTATTAACCAATTAGGCAACTCTAAGAAAAGTATACCTGTTCCCGTTTGCTTGATTAGCAATCAAATGGTGGATTCATTTACTCTAAGTTGAATGAGTAGAGCCGTTAAGACATGTTTGATTGCTGCATTTTGAAATTTAAATGGCACAGATTTGCACTCGATTGCCATTGCCAGACCATTCCGTGCTACTGTGATAATTTAGGCCTTTATCTCACTTTCACGTTTCAGCCGCTTTTCATAATGTTTTCCACCTTGCGTACTTTTTAGACGCTTAAATTCCAGGGTAATCTTAAAACAAATCTGTTTTAAATTAATCTTGAATTATGTCCTAAAATGCAACAATGAGAGATGTAATTCATTGGAAGATTTTTTCTAATTATTCAAATTGGCATGCTTTCAATCTAACACCGTAGCCCAGTTAGGTTTGTCTGCTTTTCACCATCAGTTCTTAATCGTTATAGGCTACCTGCCAAATTTCTTGAGTGTTATTTAGGCCAAGTACATTGGAGCAGATTTAAGTGAGGGCGGAGCACCAGCAATTAGCGAAATCTAAACTCAGGCCACTTCCGGACAGCATTTAAAATCGTTTTAATCCACTTCAGGTGTGTACGTTCAAGAAATTACACGCGGTTGCCTATGCACCCCATGAAGGCAAGTTGGCTCATGACACAAAAAAAAAATCCTCGTTCAACATCACCACATTCCACCACAGCATTTCATCTCCCATTGTAGTATTTTTAGGAGATCTATAATGATGTAATAAAAAAAGAGATTTTCAGATCGCCCTGGATTTCAAACGTCTAAAAAAATACATAAGGTGGAGAACATTAAAGCAGATGAAACGTCAATGTGAGCTAAATATTATCACAATCGCACGAAATGGCCGAATATGCGTTCTTGCAAATCTATGCCCATTTAACTTTCAGAACGCGGCTATTTATCATGTTGTCGTAATTAACAGCTCTACTCAGGCCCCATTCACACGTAAACGGTTATTTTGACAAACGGAGACACTTCCCTGCGTTTGTGCCCTTCGTTTACACGCAAACAGAGAATTCGCGTCTGAAAACGATTCTTTCTAAAAGCTCCAATATCTCCGGTGGAGATATTGAAAAACTTCAGTTGCACGTTTGCATGTAAACTGAGAACATAGTGCGTTGCGGAATACCCCTCGGCCCAGACACGATTTCCTGCCTCAACGTCACAGCGTTAAGGTTGTGACGGTCCTGGAGTGACCGCACATATATGTCCTCCACTGTTCTACGCACGAAAATGCACACATTCGCTCGCACATACACACTTGCGCTCGTACATGGACTATTACATTTGTATTCACATTCCGTATGATTGAACGAAAATTGAATTGGGGTTTGAACAATTGCAATGCTATAGCAATGAATGCAAGACTTTTGTTATGCTGGGCATTTACTGTGCTTAAGTAGGGGCGCAAACTTGAGCACAGAAGGAATGTTTACGAGCATAAAATGATTTACTGTTGTGCAGTTAACGTTTGTTGCGATGTTCGGTCTGGCAGCATTTATCCGGCAACAAAAAGGGTACCGACCTGAAACTGTCTTATTAACTGGCCTAATTGGGCAGGTTCGTTCTGGTTGTGGCCATGGGGATGCCGGAGGCGGCCTTGATCACACCACCTCCGTATTGTGTCTTTTCATGTGCTATTAGGAATGTGTCTTTTTGTATTTATTTAATAAATCTGCTTGTCTGCATCTGTAAGAACTTGTGCTTTTGTCTCAGAGTCTCTCTTGTTGTTTATGTGTTAATTGATTGTTAGGTGTTCATGGTTGCTTGTGAATGGTGCTGGTCACCTGCCATATGTTTGCTTGTCTAGTCTCGTGGCCGGAGTCTAGAAGGTCATGTGCGTGTGAGTATTAAGGCTCTAAGCATTGTGTATTTATCCTCTGCATTTTAAAGGTTGGCAGATTCTGAAATTGGTGATATTTTTGCCCATTTCTTGACTTAAATCAAAATTCGGAGAAGGAAAATTTTCTTTTTGTAACTTGTATGATTTGAATTTTTGCATATGGGCATCTATTGCTTGATTGACGTATTTTCAAGCTTGATATTAAATAATATTGTCCCCTCGCGCTGACTGATTTATGTGGCCAAATCAACTCCCGCTCTAAAGCATCATTTCATTAATGATTCAAATTTGTTAATTTTAAAAACAATTTTAAAAGCTTGGTTATGTGGATGATTTAACCATGGTCAACATGGCTGCTTTAGAACCAAGGAGAGCGGTTACGGATGGGTAGCCTGCCTATGTACTGAAACATTAAAAAAAATGCAACAAAATATTAAGTAACTTTGCAACCAAATTCAATATAAAAGAGAATATAGTAGTACATCTGCTTGATGTTTTTATTAAGTGAAGATTAAAGCCCAGACCAAAGATTGGCGATGAGACAGGTTGAAACTTCCAACTACTTGCGACACTGCAATGTTCTGAAACCTGCCAGTTCACATCAATGCGACGAGATGAGAGGATGAATCGTTTCTATAGCACTGACTCTCAACGCTTACATTTTAACTGCCCACTTTTTAGGCCTGTTTTCCTAGTGTTGATGAGTTATGCGCAACAGTTGCATTTCAGCTATTAAGAAAATGGCGAGGACAAAAAAGAGAGAAAAGGGCGCTCATCTGGAGCCGTTCATGGCTGTGGCTTAGCCAGAACTTAAAATTGGGTGGGCTCTAAACATCTCTTTAAAACAATTATCAGTTCTGACTATCGCAATCATATGCATTCAACCTGAAAACACTCCGCACAATCAGGTGTTGCTTGCTTACTTCGTTAAGGCAAAACTACAATCATTCATTTGGACGCGCAATTTTGTGCATTTCAAATCAGTAGCGTAGCCAGAAATGAAAAATGAGCTGTCACACAACATCGCTTTAGTACAATTATTAGTCCTAACTTGTTCTATCATTGTCCTTTGTTGAAACAATTTTCCACTTATTAGAATAATCAATTGGCAATTAAAGATACAGCTTCTTTCGTGATGCTATCTAGGGGACTAATAGGCGTAATTCGATAGGCGTAATTCAGAACAGAAAAATAAGTGACTCATAAGTTGGCCTATATGCTACTTTTTGAGAGGTAAACTGCTCTGGAAATTTTGCACCACCTTTCTGTCTCATCAGTCAATCTAGCCTGTGCTTTGTTTTAATTGTTTAAACTGAATCAAAGACAGAGATTTGAAATGCACAAAATTGCGCGTCCAAATGAATGATTGACATTTTGCAATAACGAGGCGAACAAGCAACACCTGATAGTGCGGAGTGTTTTCGGATTGAAGGTAATGAGAAAAACTGATTGTGATCGAGTCAGAACTAATAATTGTTTTAAAGGGATGTTCATTACCCACACAATTTTAAATTCTGAGTGCGCCACTGGTCCATGAGTGCTTCAACGAGATACCGAAAGCGCTGTTGCCAATCTGTGCCAGGACCTCGCAGCAGTAGACCGGCCCTCTTTCGAAAATTTCTTCCGCTTATTCCCAGTGCAGTTCCAACCAGGTGACAGTTAGTAACTGACGTGACCAGCTGATTTCGCTACGAGCTGATTGGCTGTTGAGATGGGTTATGTGCTTTAAGTTCTAAAACGAGCCTTTTGCGATTTGACATGCTGAATCTCCGGCAACGCCACCAGCCGGCTTGAGTCGAGCTGCGATGGGCCAGTTCACAGTGCTGCTACTCCTACCTGCAATGATCTAAAACGGTCTTGTCTCGTCGCGAATCTTTGGTCTGAACTAGGTTTAAGTTTTATTAAGTGACCTAATCTTTGGAATTCAGGACCAACCACAATACGTCTGGGCCACCCAAACTGAAATCCTGCTGCCGTGCCTGCGTTGCACATCTATGTGTCACAGTGAGTTACCATACCAAATTTGGTGGAGCTGCAATCAGTAGTTGCTGAGTACTGACTCATATAAGATTTCCTGCCTCAAGGTCACAGTGCAAAGATCAAAGGTGAATTCCAGCAAAAAAACATGACATTGCACATGTGTGTGACAGTGAGTTAACCTACCAAATTTGGTGAAGCTGCGATAATTAGTTGCCGAGTACTGACCCACACAAGATTTCCAGAGTCTGGTCGCAGAGCTAAGGTAAAAGGTCAAGTCCAGCAAAAAACCTGACGTTGCACATCTATGAGTCATATTGAGTTACCAGACCAAATTTAGTGAAGTGGCGAGAATTAATTGCCGAGTACTGACCCGGGCAAGATTTCCAGTGTCAAGGTCTCAGCACTAAGTTCAAAGGTCAAATCCAGCAAAACATGACAACGCACATCTATGGGTCATAGTGAGTTACCATACCAAATTTGGTGAAGCTGCTATTATTAGTTGCTGAGTACTGGCCCAGTAAGTGTCATCCAGACAAGATTTCGAGGCTCAAGGTCACAGCGCTAAGGTCAAAGGAGAAATCCATCTAAAAACTTGACCTTGCACATTTATGGGTCATAACGAGTCACCATACCAAATTTGGTGACGCTGCAATCATAGTTGCCGAGTACTGGCCCGGACAAAATCATGGACGGACGACAGACGACGGACAACGGACAACAGACGGACAAGCAGGTGACGACAATACCCCTCTGGACCATAGTCGGCCGAGAGGTAAATGTAATGCGAATAGTAGCCACTAGATGGCAGTATCGACCTTTTCTTTTATTAAGCCCAGACTGAGGCTAGGATTGGACATGTCCTGGGCATGTCTGAGATGGAAAGTCCCAGAGAATTTCAAAAAAGTCTAAACGGTGGGAGGGGTCTGTAAAAGAGGATATAAAGAGGAAGATTGAGAGAGTAAAGTAGTGGGAGAAATTGCAAGGAGAAGGATACATTTGACCAGACCTGTCACTCTTTTCAAGACCTGTGAAGCTTTTTGTGGATTTTTGTCTGTGTTGGAGCATTTTCTTCACCCGGAACATCACCAAGCAACCCACCCAAAGGGACTGTAAATTTTTTTTTTCTTGTATGTATCAATCTTAGTCAGTAGAGTAGATAGTAGATTAGTTAAAAGTCTTTGTTTAAGTTTTAAAATTGTGTCTGTCATCCCTTGCTGTCGTAAATGTAATAACAAATTGGGGCCATAACATAAACTTTTTTTAGGCAGCCAACATCACAGTATGCACCAGAACTTGCACTTGCACCAAAAGTGCGATCAATGTTTACATTTTCATTTGGCTGTGGTGATTGGATTCGTTTCTGTTGTTGCAATTTTCGGGATTCTGATTGGCTAACGTGGGCTTGATCTTATCTTTACACTGTCACCTACAGGTTTAATATGCGCTTGACGGCATATATACTGTATACGGGTACGTGTAAATTTACTTCAGCAAAGTAAATAAGGGAATCCGCTGTTTGGTTGCTGATTGTGCAAAGTAAACAGGGATTAAACAAAAGATTAGAGTAACCTAATTGCTTAAAAGGAGGTGATTCTGTAGTCCTTTACATGGCTCCGTGCAACAAGTTGCCGAAAAATACTAATGTCAGTCAGGTTTTTTTTTTCCTGAAGCATTTCTCATGCCCTTTGATGTTTGGCACTTTCGTTCAAGACTGCGTCGGGTTTAAAAAAAGATAACGGGAAAGCTCGGATGTTCGCCCCATTGCGGTCCTATGCCTTAAAAAACAATGATTCAGAATCGATTCAAAATCGTTGCACCCCTACTGTATATTGTACATTGAGGGTACCAAGATGAGTTGATTGCCTTATTTAAAAAAAAAAAACATTATCTGACAGTTTTTGAGAAATTTTTTTTGCAATTTCTATTTTAAAGTCCTGTCTTTTAACTTGGGGGCTGAAATTTCAAGGGCTTATGAAATATACAAATTCGATTCAATCAAAAATCTGAGAAAACGGTCAAGAGATACAGTCTAGAAGTATCTTATGGCAAATTTACAGGAAAATGCATTTAGCCAAAAAAAAAGTTTCAGACACTGGACCAAAAAAAAACCCATAGACAATAGCTTACTGGCCCATAAGGCCACACGACTTCAAGCTAGAAACTGAGCTTGTATCATAAAATACAAATTGTATGGCGGGTGATTGCAAAACCTTTTCTTTCTGTCGCTTGTCAGTCAGATTTTTTGTTGCATAAGCAACTGGAAGGCAAATTATATATATATTTTTTTTAATTTAATGTCCATTTTTTGTCCTATTATTGAAGTGATGTGAAGCCATTAACAACTAATAATAGCTCGTAATTCCCTCTGACCAGCAGTGGCGCAGTGATTATCGCTGCCGTCTCACTGCAAGAAGGTTGCGGGTTAGAATCCGGCGTGGGGCCTTTCAGCATGGAGTTTACCTTCGCCTCGTGTTCACGTAGATTCCAGGCACTTTATTTTAATCCCACAGTCCAAAGACATAAACAAGAGACTAAGTGGAGACTCTAAATTGCCCATTGGTATGAATGGATTATATGTTGACATAAAATTGCTGAAAGTGTGGTCAAACAATAAAGAATCAATCACTTGGCCATGTCCACACGGTCCACAGTCGAATATTTGTGTGAGATGTTTCAAGAAATACATTTTTCATAGGTTTTTTGCTGGCTATACTCTCCAGTGTGGTTCAGTTGTATTAAAATGTCATGTGAGATTTGAAAAAAAAATAAAAAATCAGTAAGTAACTCCTGAGGCAGTGGAGGAAGAGCATAGGCTGCTAGGTCTTTTCACAAGCTCCCTATCATATTAGCTAATTGCTGAATTTCTGTAGCTTCTCCCACTCTTCATTTTGAGGGGGTGGTGAAGTGTTTATTGTTGGGAAATATCGCCACTGTTGGTCTTCTATACTCTGGATTTTTTTCTCCTCTCTCCCACGTTTCTGTGGTAGCAGTTCCCAGGAGAGAGGTTTCCCCTGAATCGACGTCAAAGGATTCCCACCCACACCGCAGAATAAAGAACACCTCATTTTTTTTTCTTATGAAATCTTACGAGAGAGAGGCGCTTTTCTCTCTTC
The DNA here is from genome assembly GCA_029721435.1 of Gymnothorax reevesii. Taxonomy (NCBI): domain Eukaryota; kingdom Metazoa; phylum Chordata; class Actinopteri; order Anguilliformes; family Muraenidae; genus Gymnothorax; species Gymnothorax reevesii. Next base: position 54,762,499 of record CM056574.1, read on the forward strand.
TTTAACTCTTCAGGGCACTCACAATTCTTTTCTGTGCAAAGCCATTAACTTAGAGATACAGTGTTCCTTTATCGTTGAATCGTGGGCCACCCTAAATAACTGAGAATCAGGCCTAGCAGCTGGGAGTAGGTGTCTGGAGTTCCTCTCTCTGTGAGTAAGTTTAAATGCAGATGGATGATAAAAAAATGGGGCTTTGGCAGTTTTACTTGACAAACAACTGTCAGAAAAAGAGGATGCAAGGTCAAATATACTGTTTCGAATTAAAGAAGACTGATATTCTTTCATTAAACTTATTGCTGTTCAGAAAAAAGAAGAATAAAATTTGATTGTGCTCAGTCCTATATAACCCCTTGGCATGCCTCACCACACTTCACCAGGATTTCCTGATTTAGTCAATATCTGTTGTGGCCACCCTTTGGTTTGATTACCGTATTTAATCTTTCAGGCATAGTTTTCACACATTTTTTAGAATTTCGTTACACACCAAAACAATCCATATTGTCTGAAGTTCATTCCAAAGATATTCTTTCAATGTTACTTCAGATTTGCTCAATCAGATCACGGTCTTGACTTTGAGCAGGCCAGGTCATAACTTCTATGTCACTGGATGATTCTTTGTAACTAAGATAATTCTTGCACAACTTAAGTGTGCTTAGGGTCATTATTGAGTTGAAAATAAAATCCCAGACGAATCAGATGGCAATGCTTGCCTAAAAAGGATGCTGTGATCCGTCTTTTGATCTATGACTCCCTCCATTTTTATGAGATTACCTGCTCCTTTGGTGCATACTGAACCTGAAACTATAATATTTCCACCTCCGTAATTTACTGAAGGGATTAAGGAGTCGTTTCTAAAACATTCTTCAACTCCACCACGCACATAAGTTCTGCGTTTGGGTGAGAAAATTTCGAATTTTGAGTCATTGGTCCCAAGGACACCAGTCCACTGGTGTCCAATCCTTGAATTTCTTGGCAAACACAAGTCTTTTTTGATGTTTCCAGCTCTTTGACCAATACGACCAATCAGATCATTTTCACACAGGTGTCTGGAAAAAGATCGTGTCACTTTCATCTCTTCACTGCTGTTGCTACTGATGTCATCACAGAGTTGTGTTGTCAACCACTGATTTACATCTTTTTACGTGTCATACACTGATAATGAACATCAGAGGCGCTTACAGTAACTTCCATTTTGCTCGTCTATTGCCACTCGTTTTCAGCAAACTGCAAACTGGTGTCTTTGAAACACTTGATGGTGTTTCTTACAGTGCAATGGCAGCATTTAATGTCTTCAGCATCATGTAAGGTCACAATGCAGCTATGAACAATCTCAGGGAGGTTAACTGTGTGACACTGCCCAAAGTTCATGTCACATGAAGCTTAGCGAAGTTCAGTCAGGAACACTCTCTCACTCTCGCACGTCAACTTTGTTTATTTTCTTTTCATTCACTCGCATGCTTGCCCATAAACCTCTGCAGTCAATGTCTGGGGCTGTCAGTTGAGCAGTCTGTCATGGTTTAGTCCTGCCGGCAGAAGACAAGAAGCCGGCGGGCACTGGGACCATGTACCCAAACCAAACAGAGGGACCCTAATGCACAGGCAGAGTTTAAAATATGAAACGGTTTTAATTTAAATAATAAATAATCAGGAGGGGAGCAGCAGCACACAAATAACAGGGCTCCAACAACAAAGAGTAACACCAGAATAGTTACAGAATAGTCCCAGTTTGCGAGTGCAGCTCTTTTATACTCTTAATAGCACCTCCACTTCAACGAGCAGCAGCTGTGGCTCGTTGAGGTGGAGGTGCAAACAGCAGGAGGGGAGGGCCTGCAGGGCAAGACCATCACACAGTCAGCTGGTGTAGCAGCTGATCTCTTCCATATAACCGTGGCACACCTCAGTCGCATTGCAAGCCAATCGTTATGTCGCTGTCTTTTTTTTTTTTTATTATTTAATTTTTCTCAAATCTAGTTCGTTCATGCTGCCGTTCGTTGAGATTAGCTCCGCTCTTGCAATCTACGCTGTAACAGTTCGTATCGTGAGCGGTGGTGTGTGAGCGAAGGAAACCAAGATACGTCGACAAAAATTAGCTTGGGACTTCACAACTCTTGCTATTTTATTTAAGCAAACACCACGTTAGCATCATACATGACGGAGCGTGGCTCACTTTACTCACTGTTAGCTGAGTTGAGAAATAAAAAAAGAAGTACAACATAGAGCAGTAATGGCGTCTGCTTATCTCGCAGTCTTCTTCTCAACTGAACAAAGCAAAAGGCATCACCTAGTGACGTCCTGACGTTTACGTTGTTAAAGGAACATTGCAACTGTTACATATTCCCCCCCAGTAAGACAAAGGCTGTCCCCAGCCGTACGTACTGAGAAACAGGCTATACTTAACATACTCTCATACATGAAAAGCAGCTAAGCTGTCATAACTCAACAGGGTAATAGACAGTGCAATAAGCAGGCAGCTGGCAGACATGTCAGTACCGAGCAAAATTCCTCACCAGAATATCAAAATGAAAACAAATCCTATCAAAGCAAATAGTATATCAAGTCCCATGCAAAATATGTGAATCCACTTTCACACGTTTCCATTTGAGAACAGTATGAAACACCAATCAACACCATAACAGTACACAATAAAAAAATGATGGTTATAAGAGTGTGTGCACCTGAGCACAACATATCACTACTACTCCAGTAGGCCGAAAAGAGAACTTAAACCATCTTTACAGAACCCACATAACTCATCAATACAGATAAACAAAAAATCAAAACACTCACTTCAAGTCAAGTCGGTCAGTATGATATGGATTAGTCCATCTACTGTCAGCCCATCCAAAGGTCACTCTGGGGTTCCGTCTAGGTCTCAGGCCGTAACGCCCTGGAGGGTCAGTGGACAGAGGTGAGTCAGGTCCGTCAAGGTCATTAGCCTCATCATCAAACTCACGAGAACTCGTCTGGTCAGGGAGCACTGGGCCAGAATCAGAGAAAAGGTCATCAGTAGACACAAAGTCATTCACAGGCAAGTCAGGGGACAGAGAGTGAGGGTCTTGTTTCTTGCTCCTGGTGGATGAAGCCGTGACCCATGTATGAAACGGCTGCAGGTTTGCAACATGAAAAACTCCAGCCTCCTCTCCAGTCTCAACTGTAGTCAGGCTGTAGTTCACATCAGAGAGTCTCCGGGAAATGCGATAAGGGCCAGTGTACAGTGGGGCCAGTTTGGCTGTGAAGTTGGTGAGAGCATCTGACCGGGTATGAGTTTTGACTCTGACAAGATCACCTATGTTATAGGAGAATTGACGCCGTTGTAGGTCATAAAAGCGTTTTTGTCGATCATGACTTTCAGAAAGCACCGCATGCGGCGTGGTCATGCGCTTCCTGAAGTGAGGCTCTCGAGTACTTGGGGTAGGGAACGCCCGGGTCATCCATTCCATCACATGTGGGCTGGGTGACAAGGTCAAGGGGGGTTTCCATTTCACGCCCATACAACATCATTGAGGGGCTGAGGCCTGTGCTCTCGTGGGTTGCAGTGCGCAAAGCGAAACATATCTGGGGGATGAACCTATCCCACGATGTGTGTTTGTCCCCCACATACGCACGAATGGCTGTTTTGAGGGTGCAATTGACACGCTCAGTCGCGTTTGTCTGTGGGTGATAAGCTGTGGTTAGTCTGTGTTCAGTACCGAGCGTCGCCACAACATGCTCAAAAAGATCACTCACAAATGGTGTTCCCCAGTCTGATATGAGGTAAGTAGGAGCACCATGACGAGCAAAAACATCACTAATGAATTTGTTTGCCGCAACCTGAGCAGTTGCCTCTCTCACTGCGTTCACTTCAACCCATTTTGAAAAATAGTCAACAAAGACCAGGATGTAGGCATTTCCGTTTTGAGTGCGAGGCAGCGGGCCTACATAGTCAACACCAGTGTATTCCCAGGGCTTCTGTCGGTGAATAGGGACCATAAGCCCAGATGGCTTTCTTTGACTTGGCTTAGTAGTCTGACACCCAGCACAAGACACTACATAGTTCTTTATGTCAGATGCCATGTTCGGCCAAAAAAACCTGAGGCGCAAGCGTGCCAGCGTCTTTGCAGTGCCAAGGTGACCAGCTGTGGGGTGATCATGGTGATACCTGAGCAAACACCCGCGGACGGCAGTGGGGGCATACAGTTTCATTTGCTTTAGTGGATGGAAGCCACACTTAGCTTTGGGGTCATGAAAGTAGAGTAGACCATCTACAACCGCATAACATGGAGGGTCATGACTGTTTTGGCCGTCATTTTCATGGCCATTCACCAATCGATGGAGCAACTCGCCAGTGACTCCGTCCTCCAGCTGCACCTGCCGCACGTGTGAGCGGTCTGTCAATGTCACTGGGGGCAGCGCACAGAGATCAAGGTCACCTATTACAGCATGAGAAGGCAAGAGGTCCATGGGTATGTCATCTGCAGGCAGAGGGTTTCGGGACAGGGCGTCGGGCACTTTGTTTCGTTCACCAGGCTTGTGTACAATACTGAAATCAAAGTCCTGGAGACGGAGGGACCACCGAGCCAGTCTGCCAGAAGGGTTGGGGCGAGACATTAGCCACTTCAGGCTGCTGTGGTCGGTGAATACAGTCACATGAAGGCCTTCTATGTATGGCCTGAAGTGCTCCAATGCCCATATGACGGCCAAGCACTCCTTCTCTGGAGTGGAAAACAGTTTCTCAGCCTTGTGCAGAGCACGGCTAGCATATGCCACAGCAACATCTCTGCCGTCATCATCTCTCTGCATTAGTGCAGCTCCAAGGCCTGCATCACATGCGTCTGCATGGACAAAAAAAGGTCGTGAAAAATCAGGAAATCTCAGGACTGGTGCTGATGTTATGGCGTTTTTTAAGGAGATCCATGGCGGTTTGGCATTTCCCATCCCAATTGAATGGGACGTCTTTTTTGGTAAGTGCCAAGAGAGGATTAGCATGTTTGGCATAATCTTGCACAAAGCGACGGTAATAACCTGTCAGGGCAAGGAACTGTCGCACATGTTTCACCGTGGATGGCACTCTAAAATCAGTCACCGCCCTCACTTTATCAGGATCTGGGTGTATGCCGGATGGAGTGACACGGTAGCCAAGAAAGGCCAAGTCATTGAGGCAGAACTGACATTTTACTCATTTTGAGGGAAAGACCGGCTGATCTCAACCTGGCTAAAACCTCCTCAAGATCCGCCAGATGTTGTTCAAAGGTGGGTGAGGCTACAACGATGTCATCAAGGTACACTGCACATGACTTGTATAGGAGGCCGGCGAGGACTGAGTTCATGAGCCTCTGAAAAGTCGCCGGTGCATTACAAAGGCCGAATGGGAGGACTCTGAACTGGAACAAGCCACAGTGCGCGATGAAAGCAGTTTTCTGCCTGGACTCCTCAGCAACAGCTACTTGCCAATAACCCCGTGCAAGGTCAAGAGTGGTGAGAAACTTCCCCCTTGCTAGGAATTCAAGCGACTCATCCACTCTTGGCAAGGGATAAGAGTCTTTTACAGTCAGCTGATTGAGACCTCGATAGTCTACACAAAACCGTGGTTCACGAGGGGGCCTGTTTACAATGACCACAGGGGCAGCCCAGGGACCAGATGCTGGCTCGATGATGCCATCTTGGAGCATCTTTTGCACTTGGTCCTCAATGATTTGCTTTTTGACAGGGGTGCGGTAGGGGGGCAGGTTGACTGGTTTTGCGTCTCCGGTGGCAATGGTATGTTCAGCGAGGGAGGCGCGGCCAAGGTGACCATCAAACAAATCACCATAACTTTCAAGTAGGTCTAACAGCTTCGCTTTCTTCTGCCTTGTCTTTAACAGAAGGTGGTGAAGTGTCAATGAGCATCGTGCTTCCGTTTGCCAGGTACGAAGCATCTGGGCCATCATCGGCGGGCTCATCAGGGTAGGCTGGTTCATCACCCATAAGCACAGTTCCGGTGGGTACGTGTATTGTGAGTGCTGCACGTTTCATAAAGTCCATCTCCAAAACTATGGGAGCTGAGAGGTCGGGGATTACAACAAACCTCTGGTAGAAACGTTTGCCCATAAACCCAATTGATAGCGATGTAACACCTAATGGATTGCAGGGTGCATTATTTGCCAGCCGGATTGGAGGACCTGACCATGACTGGTCTGGGCTTCCGCTTTGGATATCTGCTCTCACAGCTGAAATTGAGGCACCTGTGTCAAGCGTGGCATCAAGGGCTGTACCTCCAAGGTTCACTTTTGCTTTAAGAAGGGTATTCCAAAAAGAGTCTGAAGCTTTATCTTCCACATGACCGAGCACAGGCTGTTTAATTTGGGTGGAAGAAGCAGAGGGAGGCGGAGTTATTATCTGGGGGGAGGGTCGCCTCTCCGAAACTTTCTCCCCCCCTGGAAGTTTCCCGGCCTCCTACCAAACAGCCTTGTTTCAGCCCCTGCATTGTCATCGTCAGCTCTTTGGGGGTCTGAACTACTGATTGGGGGTGGGGCTTGCGTTAGCTCAGCAGTGGGCTTGGGGGAATGTGGGATTCCTGGGAGGCTGCTGAGCAGTTGGGGCAGGTACAGGATGTAAAACCAGGCATGGAGCATCTGAAGCAGTAAGGCTCTCTATCATGTTTACTTTTCATCTGCACATGAGGTGTCCGTGGGGTGTAGGGGCCAAGGACAGTATTAAGAGCACATGAGCTTCATTCTAAGTCAATGATTGATCTGACAGGGGTGCCATAGAGCGCAATTCTGTATTTTTCGAGAGCGTGCTTACAGATGAGGTCAATTTGTTCCTGGTCTGGGGGTGAGCTTTTGAGCTTTTTGAATTCACTGAGCATATGGGCGACAAAAGTGGGGAGGGGCTCCTCTGGCCTCTGTATGCGGTCAAGAATACCTCTCATTACACGTTCCTGATTGTCAGCAGGAAGGAAGACCATCTTGAACAAGTCACAGAAGTTGGCCCGTGAAACAATGTGAGTGTCAAGGACGCTGAACCATTTCTTTGGTTCTTTAGCCAAGAAGCGTGGGAGCTCTCTGAAAACCTGAGTATCTGAAAGGTCAAGGGAGGACCTGTAGGTATTCACAGCCTGCAACCACTTGTCTGGATGAATCACACTATCACCAGTGAACACAGGGGGCTCAAGTTTAGCTTGGTGTAGCGCCGCTGTAAGGACTCTGCTCGTATTGCTCAGTTCATGAGAATCTGGCTGAAAATGGGAAGCAGGTGTAGGTGGCGTGAAACCGGCCGTCACTGTGTTGGCATTTTGAGGTCTCCAACTGGGAGGCTGAGGTAAATAGGGTGTTGATGTGGACACTGGGACAGGGTTGTTGGGCTTGTCCGGAGGAGTGTCGGAGCCTACTTTACAGTCAAGGTCCCAGTAATGTAGGATATTTCTTTGCAGGTTGAGGGAGTCACGCAGGCATAGCTGAAGCTGCTCTACTTCGGCTTTCAAACTCTCCACTTTCGACTCAAGCTCAGCATCAGGTTGACAGGGGGCAGGTCGGGGTGGGAGGGGCATAAAATCAACATCAATGTCATAGTCTTCCAAATCAAAATTATTTGCCTTTTTTTTTTTTTTGGTCTATCAGTCTTCAATAGGTAAATACCCGTCAGTTTACAGCATATGAATTACAGCAGTTACTGTACTCAGTGGTTTACAATACCATAAGATTCCACAGAAATGTTAACAGAAGAGGCATTCAAGCCTTTTTTTTTTTTTTGGAACCAGTGCGCCCCTTCAAATTACTCTGACTAGAAAAATTTGACTGCAAACACTCACTAAGTAATGGAGAGAATGAAAAATAGCATTAAGTATCAAATTAACACTCTACTCGCAATATGAGTGATAACACTGCAAGAAATAGTTCTGAACAAAGCGAATAAAGTTCTCAAACGAGCATGTCGCTCTTTTCACAGTTTGTATAGCAGTTCTCACACAGTTGCGGTGTTAATCACAATTCACTTCAATCCTCGTCTTCCGTCTTTATTTTCAGCTCCTTCAACATGTTTCACAAGTCGTGTAATTTACCAGTTTAAACTCGTTGCGTTGGCTGAAGACTTTGTGGGGTCGAGTAACCTGCCGCCCGACGAGCACCAGGGAAAAGGCGAATAATAAGAATCTCCTGGGGATCCAGCGATCCGCAGCGTGCAGAGCACTACGAGCCGACCACCAGCTGCCAACTGGGAACCGTCACTGCCTCCGCCGGAACGCTGCAGCAGCCGCCGACAGGAATCCTCAGTTGCGCCAACAGCTCCGGGGGCGATGGAAAGCAGAGCCGGGAAGCAGTGTCTCTCGCTGTCTGACTGAAGCACTGCTGCTAGCTACACCCACTAGCTGTCTAACCGCATGCGGCGGCAACATTTTAAACGCTTTTCAGTCCAAAACGATGAATAAACTTTGGAAAAACTCACTCCGGTTCATATAGCAATGTCCGTCAATGAAAAAGATCCAAGAGAAAAACAAAATGTTCGGGCGCCACTTGTAACAGTTCGTATCGTGAGCGGTGGTGTGTGAGCGAAGGAAACCAAGATACGTCGACAAAAATTAACTTGGGACTTCACAACTCTTGCTATTTTATTTAAGCAAACAACACATTAGCATCATACATGACGGAGCCTGGCTCACTTTACTCACTGTTAGCTGAGTTGAGAAATAAAAAAAGAAGTACAACATAGAGCAGTAATGGCGTCTGCTTATCTCGCAGTCTTCTTCTCAACTGAACAAAGCAAAAGGCATCACCTAGTGACGTCCTGACGTTTACGTTGTTAAAGGAACATTGCAACTGTTACAACGCTCACTTCCATTTCTTGCATATGCACTGGCTGCATCTTCCAGACCTCGCATCGGTAGCCCCACGCGCGTTATCCCCAGCTTTCCAGCCATCTACTTCAGTGCAAACCCCTTTTGCCACAGGCTGATCGCCTCCATGCCTCGCTGCTTTGCTGCAGTAATTCATGCAAATGGAGCCCCATTCATGTACAAAACCCAAAACCAGTGAAGTTGGCACGTTATGTGAATCGTAGATAAAAACAGAATACAATGACTTGCAAATCCTTTTCAACTTATTTTCAATTGAATACACTGCAAAGACAATGTTTAATGTTCAAACTGAGAAACTTTTTTTTTTGTTGCAAATAATCATTAACTTAGAATTTAAAGGCAGCAACACATTGCAAAAAAGTTGGCACAGGGGCCTTTTTATCACTGTGTTACATCGCCTTTCCTTTTAACGACACTCAGTAAACGTTTGGGAACTGAGGAGACCAATTTTGGAAGCTTTTCAGGTGGAACTCTTTCCCATTCTTGCTTGATGTACAGCTTAAGTTGTTCAACAGTCCGGGGTCTCCGTTGTCATATTTTACGCTTCATAATGCGCCACACATTTTTAATGGGAGACAGGTCTGGACTACAGGCAGGCCAGTCTAGTACCCGCACTCTTTTACTACGGAGCCATGCTGTTGTAACACATGCAAAATGTGGCTTGGCATTGCCTTGCTGAAATAAGCAGGGGCGTCCATGAAAAAGACGTTGCTTGGATAGCAAAATATGTTGCTCCAAAACCGGTGTGTACCTTTCAGCATTAATGGTGCCTTCACATATGTGTAAGTTGCCCATGCCTTGGGCACTAATACACCCCCATACCATCACAGATGCTGGCTTTTGAACTTTGCGCCTATAACAGTCCGGATGGTTCTTTTCCTCTTTGGTCCGGAGGACACGACATCCACAGTTTCCAAAAACAATTTGAAATGTGGACTCGTCAGACAACAGAACACTTTTCCACTTTGCATCAGTCCATCTTAGATGAGCTTGGGCCCAGCGAAGCCGGTGGCGTTTCTGGGTGCTGTTGATAAATGGCTTTTGCTTTGCATTGTAGAGTTTTAACTTGCACTTGCAGATGTAGCGACGAACTGTAGTTACTGACAGTGGTTTTCTGAGGTGTTCCTGAGCCCATGTGGTGATGTCCTTTATACACTGATGTCGGTTTTTGATGCAGTACCGCCTGAGGAGATAGAAGGTCACGGGCATTCAATGTTGGTTTTCGGCCTTGTCGCTTACGTGCAGTGATTTCTCCAGATTCTCTGAACCTTTTGACGATATTACGGACCGTAGATGATGAAATCCTTAAATTTCTCGCAATAGCTCGTTGAGGAATGTTGTTTTTAAACTGTTCGACAATCAGCTCACGCATTTGTTCATTAGGTGGTGACCCTCGCCCCATCCTAGTTTGTGAATGACTGAGCATTTCAGGGAAGCTGCTTTTATACCCAATCATGGCACCCACCTGTTCCCAATTAGCCCGTTCACCTGTGGGATGTTCCAAATAAGTGTTTGATGAGCATTCCTCAACTCTCTGTCTTTTTTGCCACTTGTGCCAGCTTTTTTGAAACATGTTGCAGGCATCAAATTCCAAATGAGCCAGCATTTGCAAAAAATTACAAAGTTTACCTGTTTGAACATTAAGTAACTTGTCTTTGCAGTGTATTCAATTGAATATAGGTTGAAAAGGATTTGCAAATCATTGTATTCTGTTTTTATTCACGATTTACACAACATGCCAACTTCACTGGTTTTGGGTTTTGTATTTAGTGCTGTACATGTTCTTACTTTTTGTAGTCCATTATTCCAATTAAAAAATCCTTTTCTTTTATTGGTCTTAATAATGTTCTGTTTTCTGAGATGCTGAATTTCGGGTTTGAAATGGTTGGTCTGCATGTTGTGTGGTCCGTATAGTATGAGTTTCGCTTTTGAGTTGAGTTACTGGGATTAATTGGCTTTCTTTTGATGATGTTCTGGTTTGCTGAGATGCTCCGGTACAACACTGGAAAGTATCATGTATGGAGGCTGACGGGTCAAGTTTCAAAAATAACACGGACACATGCGGCTAATAAAATAGCCTGCGCTCTACCCACGATCAGTTTTATTACGAAATGGGCCAATAAAAGTGGAAAAAAATGCTCATCGTTGTAGCTTGTAAATTGCTGGCCTGGTGTTCATTCAGTGCGCAGTCGGTTTAAAATGTTAAGGTTTAGATCGTCGGATTCCGTGGATTTCCTCTTTATTTTGACATATCGTTGGTATACATGGCACAGATCCAGTGGCAATGCCAGCGATAGAGCTCTAATATGATGTTATCCTATGTTTTGCTAGATGCTTACGTACTTGATTGGTGCTTGAATTGTGTTCGGTTTAGGAAACTGTGTTAATGAGTTTTAGCAGAATTCATCCCTTGAGCGTATGCTGAACGAAGATGTTGCTATTAGGGAACGTGTTGCATTTATTATGCATATTAATTGCCCTTGGTCTGGGGCGGATGGTCCGAAGAGTTTGCAATCATTTTGAATGTATCTTTTCAACTGATTCATGTATTTCCCGAAAGTCAGGCGCCCAATTCCTATCTTCTGCGTTCGGCCTCCTCTGTGCCTAAACTGCATGACGTCTTATCCCTGGGTGAGAGTCGCCGCCCGATTTGAAATTCTGGTGAAGACTATCAACTCATTGGATTGGCATGACGTTTTCTATAATGTGGTTTGTTCCTCCAATTCTCTTCAGTTTTTGTCTATGCCGCCCTTCCATCGGGTTTGGCGGTTATTTTCAGGGTCTGTGGTTTGCATGTAAATGGACTCAGTCTTTGCATAAGCGCTAATCCTCATCACTGCACGAAACTTAACCATTGCCGTAGCCTGTTGCATTTGGAGCATGTTCTGGCATCGCAAAGGTATTTCAGGTCTGTGCGACAATGAAGCCGCAGTATGCATCATTGTCAAAAGTCAGGGCGCCGGCGCCACAGTGGTTGGCACAGCTGCCTCCCAGCAAGAAGGTTGTGGGTTTGAATCCAGCCCAGGGCCTTGTGGAGTTAGCATGTTCTCCCCGTGTTTGCGCGGGTTTCCTCTGGGACCTACAGTCCCCCTCTAGGTTCAGCTCCCCATTCCCCCTTATTTAGATTTCACTGGTTCTACATGAGAAAAGGGTCTACTCTTACTGCTCTAGAACTGCACAATTTTGCTGGAGGATGTTTTGCCTTTCTCTGCTTTTGCCACTAAAACCTGTTAGTCAGTGCCATCGGCGCATCTATTGCAATTATTTGAAGAGTTTGGTTCCAAAATGCAATATATCCGTTTTAGTCATTTTGAGTAAATCAGCTTTTTCTGTGCTGGCGCCTATTGCATTTTATAGAAAAACACAAACTTTGACCATGAAAAAATATACCATATAGTATGCATTTCTAATTACTGTTTTTTGCACCATGTGTAAGAAGTGCAGGACTATCGCACTATGGTATTATCTCAATTTTTGTAATTTTGGCACTTATTGCGTTTTGGAACCAAACTCTTCATTTGTATATTTGTAATTGTAATGTCTGTCCGCTCGCATAACTCAACAACTGCAGATCAGATCATCTTGGAGTTTTTCATGTCATGGGCGTCTACCGTTGCTAGGTCCTCCTCTGAGAATCTGGATCTGGATCCAGATGGAATTTGGGAACCATTTTCAGAATTTTCGCCATGTTTATTTGTCAGTCCGTATTACTAAAAAAAAAAAATTACTTAGCGGTTTAACTTGAAAGTTAGCTCATTGTCACCACTGCTAATTCCTTAAGGGGCGACGTTCTGCAATCTTTGATGGTCTTGTTCGTCATTGGTTGATGTTTGTCACTTTAAACTCCACTATATAAGAGGTCTAATAGCTGGGGTTCAGTTGGTGCAAGATGTTTCGACCCATCTTTTCCAAGCCTATTTCTAATAGCCTCCAAGCAATACCCAGATCATTTGTTCAGAATAAGTGTCGCTCTTCAGCAGCTATGTAAGGTATAAGTAAGGCCTCTCTAACAACTAGGCTGCTGGTCATCTTCAGTAAACGAATCCCACATCCACCCCAAATCATCTGCAATCATCAAAGCCGAAAGATCCCTGAAGCCTAACTGGTGGTCGGTGGTTGGCTTTTATCCATATTTCCGCTGTCACTAGCTAATTTCATGCAGGGTTTTGCAGCCCCTAGCCATTGCTGGCTAACACCATGCCTAAATAAATAAATATTTTTGCCAGCTCACGCAAATTCCTTGTCACGCTATAGTTTCCAGGTTTTCAGGAGCCTTGGCGACATGATTTTGCCAGAGGATGTTTGTTTGTGTTTCTCTGTTTTGCCACTAAATCCTGTTTCAGTCAGTGCTGTCTGCGCATTTATTACCTTCGTTCCGAAGGGGAGTGAGGGTATTGCAATCGGCAGTATGCATGTATGTATGTATGTATAGATACATAAAATATATAAATAATATCTGTCCATCTATATGTCCACTCGCATAACTCATCAACCGTTGATCGGATTAACTTTTTTTTTTTTTTTACTACAGATGAGCGTTTCCCGTTGCTTGGTCCTCCTCTGCGATGATCTGGATCAGGAACCAGATTTGGACTTGGGAACAGTTTTCTGGATTATTCTCCATGTGCCTATTTGCCAGCTCGTATTTTTTCAATTAAAAATATATATATTTGTTTAACTTGAAATTTTTTACTCATTGTCACCACTGCGAATGCTTCAAGCTTTAAGGGGCGAGGGCCTGGAATCTTTGATTTATTTGTTGTCATTGGTTGTTGTTCGTCACTTCAAACTCCATATATGAGGTCTATAGCTGGGGTTCAGTCTGGAGCTAGATGTTCTGACCCATCTTTTCCAAGCCTATTTCTAAAAGCACAAGCAATACCGGGATTATTTGTTCAGAATAAGTGGCACTCTTCAGCGGCTATGCAAGGTATATCTACGCTCTCTCTATCAACTAAGCCACTGGTCATCTTCAGGAAACGCATCCTATGTGCGCCGCAAAGCATCTGCAATCATCAAAGCCTAAAGATCCCCAAAGCCTTTTCAGTCCATGGTAAGCTCGCAAATAACTGGTGGTCGGTGGTTGTTTTATCTGTATTCCTGCGGTCACTGCGCTTATCGCACGCTGGGCTCTGCACCCCTAGTCATTGCTGACTATAATTACCCTAAAAAAAGAAAATGCAGGGCTTTGCAGCCCCTAGCCATTGGTGGCTATCATGCAAAAAAAGAAAAAAAAAATCGCAGGGCTTTGCAGCCCTTTGCAATTTCTGGCCATCATCATGCAAAAAATGCAGAGCCTGGCAGCCCCTAGCCATCGCTGGCTATCATCATGCAGCACAAAAAAAAAAATGCAAGGCTTTGCAGCCCCTAGCCATTGTCATGCTCATGTTTTCCTGTCTCGGCAGCCCATGCTTCTCTGTCATTATGATGTTCCTGCTAGGTGAGTATTCCTTCCTTTCCTTGGGGCATTCACCAGGCTGCGTTTTTGGGGGGCTTCCGCCCCCTACTTTTTGGGGGATTTTTCCAGCTGCTGCCCTGAGCCGTGCTCCTGCTCTAAGAGTCTTCCTGAAGAGTCCAAGCGCCAAAGACTTGTCTGATTTTAAGCACGTTAATTCTGACTGCTGTCTTCCTGCTGTCCTGATCCTCTCATCCCTAATTTACCATCAATTTATTATTCAGCCGGTGGAGGATGGGCTTCCTTAGAATAGCCAGGTTCCTCCTGAGATTTCTTCTCAATGAGGAGTTTTTTCTCACCACCATTCGAGGCTTTTTCTCCCTACAGGGAGTTTTTTTGCCTGCTATTTGGGGATTAGGGATTAGTCTGGGCTCTGCCCTTCTCTCTAAGTAAAGCGCTATATAAATAAAATTGAATTGAATTCTACTTATGCTCAACGCATATTAAATTTTTTCTTTATTTCACTTGAGTCTCTCCTGATTCGACTAATACAGTATAGTGGAACAAAAAACCATCAGAGGCAATTTTGCCAATAATGTTGCCTCAAACCATTTTCCACAATTTTTTTTGCGTCAACAATCATTGACTGAGCCTTCAAAATGTATTTGGGCTATGCAAGAGTTAAAAAATAAATAAATAAATAAATTTAATAAATAAATAAATAGATTTGCCATACCTTTCATTTGCTATAAAAAATTTGTTTTCAGTGTTTTTGTTTATTACCCATATTTTTACCTCTTTATATTTGTGGAATGTTTTTTTTTTGTTCTCATTGCCTAGTATTTTTCTATACATTTTTGCCAAAAATGATGAAGTAATATATTAGGACCCATTTTAGATGAAAGTAGTGGTATATAGTCATCACTGCATACTACTGTATGTGCTATGAAGTCACTTTTAAAACTCCTTTGCCTCTGAAAAAATCCCCCTGTGTCAAAAACCATTAAAACAATTCCTCCTCACAAAGATTAATCACTTGGCTACAAAAACCATCTATCTTTTGGAAGTTTCAGAATACGGGCTGTTGTGCAACCTAAAAGAATTAGATTTTCCTGAGGGCTCACAGGCTTAAAAATTTGCTGTTCTTTTAGATCAGCACATTATAGCCATCGGTTGCACTTATTTCGTTCCTAAAGGGCTACTGTACAATCTAAAACACTACATGTAGTTGATTACTGTAGTTTAGTTTATTGTATGTCCTAAGAATAGAAAAAAACATACATCAAGAAAAATGAAGAAACAATGTGCAGGAAAGGACATAAAAGCCCAAAAGGTTTACTAGCAGCCCCTCCTCAAATACAGTACATGTATACAATATCAATCACATAATACCACCCCCTCACCCCCCTTATCCCAACAAACAAAACACTCATACATGCACACCCACCCACACACACACACAAAGTAGACAAAATATACAACAATAACTGAAGAAACAAAGAAACACTAATACTTCCATAAGTATTTCCAGAGATCCGTATTTCCATAGATCCAAAGCCATAAGATTTCAACAGGATCTAGAGTTTCTTTTATAGCTTTCCTCTAAATATAGATGAAGTTGCACGTTTCCACTACATTTTTTTACATTGCTCCACAAAACAAAACTTAAACGAATGATAATTGGCGATAGAGGTTCTACAGAAAGGAATGCGTAAATCACTGCATCATGAGTAGAAATGCTAATTATACTGAAATTTACAAAGATGTGCAGCTTCTACCTCTATGTCGAAGTTGACTTGGTGACATAGGTCTATGCATGCTCATTTTGTGGATTACAAACTACATCAGGTTTAAATCTTTGGAAGCCTACCAAGGGATGACCATCAATTTCTGCAGTTTTGGACAAATCGGAGCAATGCAATTCAACTGAACTTATGGAACTTCATAGTCCAGGTGAGGGTTATTTGGACACAGAGGAAGTAGAGCAGGTGGTCTAGGAATCAGTAGGTTCTTGGTTTGATCCCTGGCTCCTCCAGAGAACATGTTGAAGTGTCAGTGAACAAGACATTGAACCCCACACTGCTCCTGATGTGCAGGTTGGGGCCTTGCGTGGCAGCCTCTGCCATCAGAGTGAATGAGAGGCATAATTGTAAAGCGCTTTGTGTCATCTGACTAGAAAAGCGTTATATAAAATGCAATCCATTTACGATTGATAAAATGGGTCACATCGTTAGAATGCTGTTTCCCAAACTTTCGAACAAAAATAGTTCTACGTGTTAGCACAATATTTGATGGCATAAAAACCCAATTATGCCAAGTGGCCCACCCTCAAGCTGATGATTGCGAAAGAGTTAACATATGATTATGCTATGCCACGGCCGCAAGCAGGCGTATTAAGTTTAGCAGTGATCCATCAATGAAGCCAGCTCAAATCATAAACAATGCTGGTATCAAGGTTGTGCAAAATTTGGAATTGAATTGAGAATGACTCCCAAATTCTAATTCATTTCTTGAATGATGTAAAATTACAATCAAGTACAATTGTACAATTACAATTCAAGTTTAAATTAAAGGAAGTAGAATTGAAATTCCATTAAATTCATATACATCATTTGTGTAGTTGTTACGAACCCACTGCTCTCCAAGCTCGTAATTACTCAAATATGGAGCGCAGGGTAGTAACACAAAAAAAAAAAACCAGTGACATGTATGTATGTGTGTGTATATATATATATAAGCCAGTGAATGCGCGGAGGGAGAAAAAAAAAAAAAAAAACAATTTCAAACATACGCTGGCACCTGACAAACTCCCTCAGAGAGGCAAGGCTTACCTCTTCTCCGCGGAGGAAAGGCCGTCTTCGGAGGTGTCGACGTGCCAGCAATGAACAGCCCGCGCAGTGAAGTTCCCTCTTGATCTTGAGGTTTGTTCAGTTTTGTTTTGTTAATCTTTTATTTTATATTTTTCCTTTTTTCTAAAAAAAAAAACAGCCAAACAGGCTAATTGTGGTAACCCAGTCCCAAAAACCCACCGTCTTTTCTTAATTTTTTTCTTAAAATCTGCTGCAGCGTTTTATTGCCCGACTTTCTGCCATCGCCTCACCGTTTGAACTCCCCGCTCTCTCTCATGTAAAGGTAGCCCCACCCCTACAGAGGGAGTGTCAACTGCACATGTGGTGCCAGCAATCAAGTTCAAACTTAAGGCAAAAAAAAGAGGATATTGTATGTGTATGTAGCACCTCCCCACCAAAACAAAAAAAAAAAAAAAATTGGAATTTTTTTTTCTCTATTAGACTAAATTTATTTACATACCCAGGGTAAACTATGCATTGAGCAATAAATAGTACCCTTACAACTACAGTGGAGATTATCAAGTCTTGACCCACTCAAGATCTGGATAAAGAGTCAGCAATCACATTATCCTTCCCTGCTACATGCTCTATAACTAGATTATAAGGTTGTAAAACTAAACTCCACCGAAAGATCCTTTGATTGTTCATTTTGAACTTATCGAGAAAGGTGAGCGGGTTGTGGTCAGTGTAAACTTTAACTTTATGTACGCCATAAGAGGCGTAAACCTCAAATTGCTGAATGGCTAGGATTAGGGCCAAGGCCTCCTTTTCAATGGTGGAATACATGCGTGGATGCCTATTCAACTTTTTGGAAAAATACGCCACAGGCCTGTCCACCCCAGAGCAATCCTCCTGCAGCAGTACAGCACCCACTCCAGTGTCACAAGCATCAATGGCTAATTTGAATGGCAAAAGGAAGTCAGTCAAGGGAGCACTCACAGCAGCAAAATTAGGAACAAATTTGTGGTAAAACCCGCACATCGCCAAAAATCTCATAAGTTCCCGTTTATTTTGTGGGACTTTGAGTTGAAAAATGGCCAGTATTTTTGCTGTTCTTGGCTGCACTTTTTCTTGCCCAACTATATGCCCTAAATATGTGGTGCGGGCCTGGCCTATCTCACTTTTTAGTAGATTAATGACAAGGTTTGCCTTCTGTAATCTTTGAAAAAATTGCTCAATATCAGTCATGTGCTGTTCCCACGTCTCGGCATACAGTACAACATAATCAATTTAGACCGTACAGTTAAATAAACCTTCAGTCACTCGATTCTTTAACCTCTGAAAAGAGGCAGGAGCATTTTTGACCCCGAAAGGAAGAACTTTAAATTGCATTTTGCAAGTCAGATGGCTTATACCAGAGACCTCTTTTGCTCGTTCTGACCGGGGAACCTGCCAGTACCCTTTTGAAAGATCAAATTTTGACACGTATTTGGCAGTCCCAATGCGGTCAATACAGTCCTCTATATGGGGCATAGGAAAAGAATCTGCTTTAGTAAGGGTATTTACTTTGCGGTAATCAACACAGAGCCTAAGTGACCTATCTGGCTTTGGGACAGTGACAATGGGTGAGCTCCACCCACTCATGCTTAGTTCGATGATATCATGTTCCAAGGTATATGCTATTTCCTCTCTGATCCCAGTCAATTTGTTTGGATTAACTCTGTATGGATGCTGTTTCACTGGCAAAGCATGACCGGTGTCAATGTCATGAACTAACACAGATGTCAATCCTGGTGCATCAGCAAATAAAACAAAAATTTTTCAAAAGTTGCGCAACGTTACTAGCCTGCTGAGAAGATAAATGACTTAAAAATTTGTCCTGATCCGCCAACAATGCTCTATTTGATAGTCGAAATTCCATAGGAACTTCAATGGACCTCGTACTTCGTGGCCATAGACCAACTCAAAAGGACTGAATCCCGTCGACTCACAAACTGAATCTTGAATAGCAAACAACAGGAAAGAGATACTCTTGTCCCATTCTTCTCCTTGGTCAACACAATAGGCTCAAATCATACTTTTTAGAGTCTGGTGATGTTGTTCCAAAGCTCCCTGTGACTGCGGATGGTAAATGGAAGATTTAATCTGCTTAACTCCCAGCTCTTTCATTAAGCCTGAAACACACCCGACATAAAATTAGAACCCTGGTCAGACTGTATCTCTTTGGTAAGTCCAAACTGAGTAAAGAACTTTAAAAGACAGTCCAAAACAATTTTCGCGCCGATATTACGAAGTGGGAAAAACTTCCAGAAATCGTGTCGATGTACCCATCAAGGTCAACAAATACTGTTGCCCACGTTTAGTCTTTGGTAACAGCCCTACACAGTCTATTAAAACACGACTAAAGGGCTCTCCAAAAGTGGGAATAGGAATTAACAGCGCTGGTTGTATAACTTGGTTTGGCTTTCCTCCAAACTGACAAGCATGGCAGGTTTTACAGAATGCCACAATATCTTTCTTCATTTTTGGCCAATAGAAGTGTCTCCTCACCCGAGCTGTGGTCTTATTTATTCCTAAATGGCCTGAGGTAGGGATTTCATGAGCCAATCTTACCATATGTTCTATATAACACGGAGGGAGAACAATCTGATGGTAAACTCTTCATTCCTCTGCAGCAGAACAACCAGGATCTCTCCAATTCCTCATTAGAATATTATTCAACACATAAAACCCAAGAGCTTCTCCTGCTAGGTCTGCCAAAGTACCAGCGTAACTGAAAAGCTCACTAATAAAAGGATCATTAATCTGTTCTCTGATAAGATCTGCACGACAAAATTTCTGATCACTCAAGGTATTCTCTGCAAAGGTCTCCGCAAGTATTACCCCAGACTCAGCCTGCTTTCCCTCTACATCCCTTTGCACCTCAGATAGTGCCTGAGATTGAGAGCGAGTTACCACACAGGTGGGAAAAACACTAGGGAACTGTTCTTCTAGGGCTTCTGTTTCAGGCGATTCCCCAGGAGCCTCTGTAATCAAAGGAGTGACACAAACTTTATAACCGGCTAGGTCATTACCCAACACAAAAGTGACTCCAGGAACAGGCAGGCTATCCACAACCCCAACTTTAACAACTGCCGTCACCAACGATGACTTTAAGCGGACCTGGTACAATGGAACAGATGTAAACTCCTCAGCATCACTGCCTACCCCTAAAATTAGGGCACAAACATTCAACGAACTAGCAGGAGGAAGAGAAGCTCCATTCGCCACCCACAATGACTGAGCTGCACCCTTGTCTCGCAGGGCAACTACTGGGTATTCCTGATCACCTACAGAAACAATGCCCAGAGATAGAAAACCCTTATAAATGTCCAAAACATCATTCTGAGTCAAGAGACCATCACCACTCTTAGCCCCCTCTGACACCAACATGCTAGGTTTAAGAGAGTTCTCCTTTGCTTTTCGTTTGTTTAGAAAACCCCAACACTCAGACTTCTTGTGTCCCTTTTTACCACAGTAATAACACACAAGAATCTCTGGGTGTGGTGAACCTGGCTGTGGGAGAGGTTTTCTTGATTTACCCGCCACTGAGGGTTCTACGGAGCCAAATTCAGCCCCCATCCCCGCTTGTGACTTAAAAAAACTGGGCTTACAAGCACCCCTTACTATGTGTTGATGGGTTAACTCAAAATCCTCTGCCATAACTGCAGCCTCCCTATTGTCCTCAACTTTCTGATCTTCAAAGTAGTTTTTCACATCAAAAGACACACTACTTTTATAGTCTTCTAGGAGAATCAGCTGTTTCAATTTCTCACAATCATTACCAATGTTCTTAGAACGGACCCATCTATCAAATCTCTTTTTCCCTGGCATACTCTATGTGCGTTTGGTCACTGCGCTTCTGCAAGTTACGAAAGTGTTGTCTGTAGACTTCTGGAGAGAGCTGGTACGCGGCTAGAACAGCCAACTTCAAGTCATCATAAGATGATGACTGCACAGCATCCAAAGCAGCATACATACAAAGCAGCTCTCCCAGTGAACACACTCTGCACAAGAAGTGGCCACTTATCTTCTGGCCCCTGAAGAGATTTTGCTACTTCCTCTTTTTTTTTTTGAAGCCCGCCACCATCCCCCCTCTTTGGAGGACAACTTTGTTTTTATTTTCAGATGAGAAAATGCAAATTAAACAGCAGAATGAGATTTGTAAAAAAAAAGGAAAAAAAAGAACAAAACATATAGATATATAGTACATTAAACAGAAATAAGGGAAATAAAAGAAAGAAAAAATATAATAATAAGAACAGAAGAGATAACTCAACTTGAATTCCAGTAGATAAGTGCATGTAAATTAAACATTGGTGAATAAAGTATGTAACAGATAGGACCACGTGGGGGGTAAGGGCGTGTATGAATGGCAGATGAGTGGATGTTTATTGTGTGAGGCGTGGGCTGTAACACATACATAAAAGGACCCATAAACAGACAGACAGACAGATAAAATGACGGACAAAAGTTGATAATTTAGTGTAAATGTGTGTGCGTGTGAGTGTATGTGTACATGTACTCAGGTATATCTTCGTAATAGTCGTTACATATTTATATTATAGTTGATAGTTATAATAAAATAGTCATTGTGATAGGAATTGTTAAAGGAACAGTCCACCGTATTTTCATAATGAAATATGTTTTTCTATGAAATGAGACGAGATGATACGTACCACTCCGAGCTTTGAGCGACCACCCAGTCAGCCAGACGCGCTGCCACTCCTGTTAGCATTTGTAGCTAGACTCATTGTGGTCAACGGTATTTTTCGGGGCTGTAGTTAGATGCGACCAAAGTCTTCCACGTTTTTCCTGTTTACATAGGTTTATATGACCAGTGACATGAGTTCGGGTTCGGGTACGAAAATCCAAACGTGGCTTTTTCTATGCTGTGGGAAGTGCGTACTATAATGACAGGCGTAGTAACACCTTCTGTGCGCTTCGACAGTGCATTGATACCTTCACTTCTGATTTCTTTTCTCTCCCACGACCCCCTCTACTTCCGTAAATACAACCAACGTGACTGCACTGCACTGCTTGGTACACAGTCAGGAAGTCAGAGCTTGCAGAAAATTATAAGTAAGGGATAATTAACGAGAAGGTGTGCATTCCACGAGTTGATTATCCCGCTTATACCATGGTCATTTGCCAGCAATATCAAATCGCAGCATTAATCTGAAACGCAGATTATGCATAACCCAACATTATGCGCGATTATGCGGACTGTAGCTTACTTGCTACCCACAATTACAATGAACTTATGACGGTTTCCGAAGTGAGCTGAAATCAGTCTGCTGGCATAGCACGTAGCTGGCGAACTGTCAGCAGCCGCTGATACATGAAGTGGACACGTTAGCTTCATTTGTAACCGTACTCAATTACAATCTTTTAATGGATAAAGCCTGATTTTTTTCACTTCACCCTTCGGCCTGCTACCCATGGCTTTAGCACGCTTCATAGGATAATTGGCTATACTGCTAAATCCAGATGCGAGCAATCAAGACAAGCTAAATACCACAGCAAACGCCCAAATTCAATCTCACGGACACGAGCCCCCACTTGTTACGAACCCACTGCTCTCCAAGCTCATAAACACTCAAATACGGAGTGCAGGGTAGTAACACAAAAAAACAAACAGTATGTATGTGTATATATAAGCCAGTGAATGCGCGGAGGGAGAAAAGAAAAAAAAAAACATTTCAAACATACGCTGTCACTTGACAAACTGCCTCAGAGAGGAGAGGCTTACCTCTTCTCCCCGAAGGAAAGGCCGTCTTCGGAGCCTGCGCGATGAAGTTCCCTCTTGATCTTGAGGCTTGTTCAGTTTTGTTTTGTTAATCTTTTATTTATATTTTTCCTTTTTTCTAAAAAAAAAAAAAACAGCCAAACGGGCTAATTGTGATAACCCAGTCCCAAAAAATACGTTTTGCGGATGTGAGATGTGAGATGTGAGATGGCTTAGTCGCTTCTCCCGGCATGGTTTACAGGTGTCAGGGGAAAAAAAAAAAGAAAACAAAAACAACCCCACTTGTCGTGGAAGCACCCTGACCTACCTCCCTCTAGGCTGATCAGGCCTGAGGATTAAAGAACCTCCCTCCCTGGAGCTCGCCCCAATACCGTCTTTTCTTTATTTTTTTCTTAAAACCTGCTTCAGCGTTTCGTTGCCCGACTTTCTGCCATCGCCCCACCGTTTGTACTCCCCGCTCTCTCTCATGTAAAGGTAGCCCCACCCCTACTGAGGGAGTGTCAACTGCACATGTGCAAACACAACAGGTGCCAGCAATCAAGTTCAAACTTAAGGCAATAAAAGAGGATATTGTATGTGTATGTAACATAGTGTTTAACTACAAAGCTTTTCAGTGTATGTCAGATATGATTACAAAACATATTCGAGAAAAAAATATTAGTTTGAACTACTTTACTACATGAATACATTACATTCCATGAACAGGAAATGTTTTCCCCCAGCAATGAATGTTAAAAGCACTATTCATAGAACAAATCTCGATGGACTCATCGGTTGTCCATCTGAAACGGCAAGTTCCAGCAAGTGGTCAACAACTGATAGACGTCAAGTGGCTCTAACTGACGCTGTTGTTTCATATATTGCAAATAGTCCCCTCCCTCTCTTTACTGTTGACAAGAAGGATTTCATAAATATACTGCATTTCGCCCAACCCTCTTTCACAATGCCCTCCTGAAGAGCTCTCTGCCAGGACCTTATCCATCAGCGCTTAGCAACTTTAAAAAACACATCTAATTCAACTGATGGAAAAAACTCAGCATATTTGCCTGGCCGTTGATCTATGGTCAAACCGGTCAATTAACCCTCCTGTTGTGTTCGGTCAAATCTGACCGATTTACAAGTTTTCTCTCCAAATAAATGCAGTTAATTTCATCTGTTTGTCATAAGGTTCCATGACTTTGTTCGCACATTGCATCTGAGCACATAAAATAAATTTGGAGAATTTTTATTAAATTTTGTGTGTTTTATTGAACTTGTATACACCTGTGGTGTTCCCCGTCAAAAATGACCGATCATTAGCAATGAATGGGAAAGACCAGAATTAATCTAAAAAATTGAGATCAAGCACATTCCCACACTCCTCTCCCACACTCCAACATGCAGGTGTCCTTGAGTAGACACACACGCACACACACACACACACACCCCTTCCATGGCAACTCCCACGGGAACCTAATTCCGATAGAATTTTTATGGCCATGGTGGAACTCCTCATGCAAAGGTGGCAGCACCTTCCCCAAAAACCATCCTCTGCTGCCTTGGTGAGAGACATGCAAGCATCAGCACCAACATCTACACCAACACAAAAGGAAGAGGTGTCAACTGTGCGCACCACAAGATAGAAAAACAAGCTTGGCGTGCCACAAATGCAGAGTGTACATTTACCAGGAACATGCAAAAGCCACAATCCATTGCCCAACATGTTCACGAGACAAAATGTAAGTGATTGACATATTGTGAAGATTTTGTTTTTGTTGTTATGATTGACAGATTGTGAAGATTTTATTTTTGTTATCAGTAGTGTCATTTTTAATCGTCAAAAAGAATGAAAACAGTTGTAGAGCTAAGGAGGTGAAGAGCAAAGATGAATTATGATGCAACACAGAGGAACACTGGAATAACACTTTAGTGCTACCAGTTGTTTGTTTTAAGGGATGCATGGGAAAATAGTTGTTAATGTGTATATTCAGTCTAGGGTCCAGACATTATTTTTATAACATGGTTACGTTTTCCTGTGTAGATTTGGGCTTTTGTTTTACTAAATAAATCATACTGGTCAGTTTTGACTGGGAACATAAAAGATGTTATTTTGTGCCACTATTTAGAAAATTGAAATGGCTTCAAAAAAGTTCCCTGGGTAAACATTGAAATGAAGTACTCTGTGATATATTCTACAATATGTTTTCATATAAGTATTTGGTATAGTCAAAATAATATCTATATAATGTTTTTTTCCCTAAAAAACGAGTTGTATGACCTCAGGGAAATTAGGCCTACTGCACATACAAAGCAAATAGAAGTTCAAAACTTGTAATGTTCACAAGAGCTGAAGTTGATAAAAAGATCAAACACAACATTAGCTGATAATATATGTATCATCATGGATTTTTAATCAAATACAATGTTCCCAGTGTTAGCCTAAAGGAACAGAACAGGAGGGTTAAGTCTTTTTTTTTTTTTTTGGAATGACTAACCATTTCATTATAGATTATTACGTCATTATGTCATTGCTGACAGTAAGGGGGAGGAGCAGGATGACACATCTGATTTTGAGGTACTGGATGTTGAAGAGATGGCATACTTCCCACCAGAGAGAAGCCCATGCTTTGTACACAGCCTGCAACTCGTGGTTCGTGGTGCCATGGATGAGACTGGCTCCATAAAAAATTTACTGGGCAAGGTCCAAAAACTTGTTAATTTTTGCCACAAGTCCACACTGGCTACTGACGCCCAAGAGGGAGGGTGCTAACCTCAGCCCACAAATGCCACCCGCTGGAATAGCCAGTTAAAGATGCTGAGGTCTGTTCTCAGTGTTCCAAGTGATATACTTGCTGAGCTCCACAGCTCCATCCAGCCGACATCATGTGAGAAAATAATCCAGAAGCTTTGTGTTGTATTGGAACCCTTTGAGGAAGATGCAGACTGATGCCGGGCTGAGTTAATGGTAACCTCCAGCTTTGTCGTCCCTTGTGTCAGGGCCTAAGACGTGCTATCAATAACATGGAGATGACCGGTAATAAAAAGGTTGTGACTCTACAATCCTTACCTGAGAGCCATTTGTAACCCCCATAAAATTAACAGGCTGAAACTCTACTGCCCAGTCACTCATTTCAAGTTGCATGCATTCAGTATAAATGAATTATGGATTAAAAATAGCATGTTTACTGCAAATTGTTAAATTTCCACATGGAGGTGCTATGTACAGGTGTCTATTGTCGGGACTATTGTCATTAGCAACGAAGAAGTGGGTGAAGTGCAGAGTTTGAGGTGGATCTCAGAATAGATATACGAGCGTGACAAATATGAAAAATAATTATTTGTTGAAGTTGGTGTGGAAAATTAATGATCTTACTTTGTGATATTGGTTAGTGAACCGAAGGTGAAGGGGGATCGCTTTTAAAAGTGGTTCTTGAGAACAATCCTCCGGCAAGATTTTTTATTTTCAATGTTAGCTACAAATTGTTTTGCTTATGCTCTCTTCACTACTGAGCATTTAATAGGAAATAAAAAAACAATTGGGGAGTAAAGAATTGCGTGTGATTGAAGTGGTAACATTACTGATAGGTTCATTTTAATGGAGAGTGATTTACAATGAGTGATGTTACCGCTTGTGGAGTTCTTGTTTTCCAAAGTTTGTATTCAGTCTCCGGATTGTTCACAATGTTCTATGAGCATTTAAAGGATGTAAAGGATGCGTGGATACTGGAATTCTTTAGTTGGCAGTTGACGGCTGCCTGGCGCCCGAACAATATATATATATATATATATATATATATATATATATTTTTTATGAGTCTCCTCGTTCTATCTGCGCTACAAGGAGCAGTGTGTAGAATTTAGATTGATATTTTGGCAGAAATGGAATATAACATTCATAAATACTTTTTTAGTAGAGTATAATTAGTAAAAACAATAATCTTTGAGTTTCATTTCGCTTAGAATAAGCTCTTTGAACCTACATGGGAGCGGGTCCACCTCCGTGGAGTTCGCTTTGTTGCGCCGCCATTTTTACCACAGTAGCCCAGAACGGGAAAAAAAGTAAGTGAATAAAGCACTGACAGAAGAGAGCGTTTCACGTTTTCGCAAGTTTTGAGGCCACCATAGGTTTCCTGAGAAAAGGAATGGTCAGTTGGTTGCAATCTATAATCTGATCACTAGATGGCTCTAAATCTTACACAGTGATCCTTTAAGACTGCAGTGAGCTGGCCTAACATAGAGGATAGCTGTAAGTCTTGATATCAATTTGCATACTGAAACGCTATTGGATGTTAAACTGAAGTCAAATTGTATGGCATGCAGGTTGGTTTTTTTCTTTGGGTCGAATTTCCGAGAGTGAAAGACGCATATCTTCACAACCACTGCTGTGGCGCTTGGAAGAGGCAGAGTCAGGACGACGTGCTGGATCTGGAACTTTCTGAATTCTATTGGATCACAGATAAGCAAATATCCATTTTCTATACCCGCTTATTCCTCACTAGGGTCACGGGGCGAGCTGGAGCCTATCCCAGCTGACTACGGGCAAAGGCAGGGACCCACCCTGAACAGCTTGCCAATCCATCGCAGGGCGCACACACCATTCACTCTTACACTCAAACCTACGGGCAATTTTGTGTCTCCAATTAGCCTGATATGCATGTTTTTGGACTGTGGGAGGAAACCGGAGTACCCGGCGAAAACCCACGCAACACGGGGAGAACATGCAAACTCCACACAGAAAGGCCCCAGGCCGGATTCGAACCCACGACCTTCTATAAGCAAATATTTCAAATGAAAATAAGAATTTGGATCACCCTTTTGAACTGAAATGATCTAACAGACTGTGCACAGACTTTGCTTGCTGACTTGACGGAACTAAACTGTGGGTGATAATATGCACTGTATTTTCTTGGAGAAAAAACTGTAACATTGTGTTAAATTTAATGTGCCATTACCTAGATATTACCAAAAAGGAATTGCATTTGTCATTTCATTTGCTTCTTTTTTTTTTTTTGCAGTTGATATTTGAAGAGTTCTAAAAAAAGACAAAACAGAGATATTTATGTATTTAAGTTTTCTTAAAGAGACACAAGGCACAAGTTTTTTTTGTTTGTTTTTTTTTATGGCAATTCCTTAGCTGGAGTGAAGGATACAAATTTTTTTCTTAATATCTTTCTTGTGCAGAATAAATCTACTTATTCTGTCTCTGCAAGAGTTGTATTTGGGTCTTACTTACAGTATCTCACAAAAGTGAGCACACCCCTCACACTTCAACAACTAATTTATTATATCTTTTCAAAGGACAACGTTACGGAAATTATTACCTGAACATATTCTACAGTAGTCATTGTACAATACGTGTAGCAGTGTAGATTTACTGCACTGTCCAAATAACTGAAACAAACAGTCACTATTTCCAAAATAGGTGGCAACAAAAGTGAGTACACCTCACCGTCAACATGCCTAATTGTGTCCATAGTCTCAATATCTAGTGTGACCACCATTGTTGTCCAGCACTGCCTTGATTCACCTACGCATGGAATTCACCAGAGCTGCACAGGTTGTTGCTGTTGCCTCCACTCCTCCATGACAACGTCACGAGGCTGGTGGATGTTGGACACCTGCTACTCCTCCACCTTCCTCTTGAGGATGCCCCACAGGTGCTCAATGGGATTCAGGTCTGGAGACATACTTGGCCATGCCATCACCTTCACCTTCAGCTTCTTCAGGAAGGAAGCTGTTATCTTGGAGGTCGTTATCATGTTGGAAAACTGCCCTGTGGCCCAGTTTCCAAAGGGAGAGCATCATATTCTGCTTCAGAATGTCACAGAACATGTTGGAATCCTTTATTTCATGAATGAAGCGCTGCTCCCCAGGACCAGGCGCACTCATGCAGCCCCAGACCATGATGCTGTCACCACCATGTTTGACTGTAGGCAGTACACACTTGTCTTGGTACTCCTGAGCAGGGCACCTCCACATATGCTGGACACCATCTGAGCTGAACAGGGTTATCTTGGCCTCGTCAGACCATGGAACAGGTTCCAGTAGTTCATGTTCTTGGACTGAATTGTCTTCAGCATGCTGTTTTTTGGGCTTTTTTCGTAGGCTAGGTTCAGAAGAGGCTTCCGTCTTGACCGACTGAAGTCAAATTATGCACCTGTGGCAGAGCACGAGGCCTCAACCACTTCGGTCAACCCTGACGAGGCCTGTTCTGAGCAGAACACGTCTAAGAAAACCACTGGATAACCTTGGCCACTGTGCTATAGCTCAGTTTCATGGTTTCACAGATCTTGTTGAAGCATAGACCATCTTTGTGGAGAGCATCAATTCTCTTTTTCAGATCCTCAGAGTTCTTTCCCATGAGGTGCCATGTTGACCATCCAGTGACCAGAATGAGAGCATTGCATTCCAAAGCACCACAATTTAAACCTTCAACACGTTACACATCCTCATATAGCCCAGTTGAACAGACAAAAGCATGACCATTATGAATAAGACACATTTCATTGCTTGGTTGACCATTACCAATTGGGGTGTGTACTCACTTTTGATGCCATTCATTTTGGAAATAGTGACTGTTTGCTCAGTTATTTGGAAAGCACAGTTAATCTTCACTGCTACACATATTATGCAATGACCACTTGAGAAGTTTGATATCTGTAACATTGTCCCTTAAAAAGATATAATAAATCAATTGTCGAAAGGTATTGTGAGATACTGAATCCTCCTCCTTAAGGAGTCTATATGTGAGATATTCATGTAACTGCCTATCTGTTTATTCCCTTCCAGTCTGGTTTCATAATAAGTGGCAAGCCAGGCCCAGGAGGATTTTAAGTAAATCTCTAGGCATACAGAGCTCATACAGTGAATCACAGGTTTTTTTTAGTCACAATACAAGGTGAACATGGGCAACAAGATCTGATGAAGCTCTTTATTTTCCAAACCAAGAACCTACAGAGAATACTGAAAGTTTTTTGGCTAAATAAGATTTAGGCACAAAGAAGATCTACTCTCCCGCTGCAAACAGGAAAATATGGCCACAATTATCATAAGAAGACGTTGTCAGTGGAGTGGTCAAGTACTCAGAAGTGAAAATGGAACCATTATTAAAACAGCTCTCCATTGGACACCATGATGGCATTATAAATAAAGATTGCAAAAAGAAAAGTGGAAGGCCAAAAACAACTTGGCGACGAACAGCTGAACAAGAACTGAGGAACATCAACTACACCTGAGGTACCATCAGCGTCCTAGCCCATGACCGGCGATGTTGAGAGACTTCGTTGCTGCCCTAGGCATTACAGGCAGTAAACTAAACTATGGGTACCGATGTTGATGTTGAACAGGATTATGGAGTAAATTCAAAAAGGGCAGTCTTAGGACTAGGCAGTACTGATGATGATACCAATAACGATATCACTAAGATTCTAGAGCCCTTTGGCGGGGTGACTAAGATAGTTAGACTAGAGCCATTGAGGGCTATTATTGAATTAGACTCTGAAGAGGCAGTTAAATTCCTCAAGCCACAGGTTGCCCTTGAAGTTGCTGCAGCTAGAGACCCTACAGTGAAATGGTGCTTAGATAACATTGATAAGGTACTTCCATCGACCAGCCAGCCTCTACTCCCAGTAAAACCTGACCCTTGTGCATCAAAGCAAGATACACTTAGCTCCACTGAGTCAAGCAGTTCTGATCCCAGGGAGGGGGAATCAGACAGTAAGAGAACACGTGCACAAATTCCCCGAAAACAAAGACGGATCATTCATACTAAGCCCAAGTCAATTCCCACTTCAATTGCTAGGGCTACAAGAGACAAGCTACACCAGTTGCTTCAGTGGCATTGGATGCTGAAGTACTTAACCCCCAAGATGTTCAACGCGTCATAGTAGAGCATCTTATATAGAATGAGGCTTCTAGTCTAAGTTCCGAGCAGCTGAGGTCCTTCTCTGGTCGAGTGCCTAAACCACCTGGCGAAGTAGACTTTGTTACCTGGTGTCTACATGTTGAACTCATGTTTCAGGATAGCCTGTCCATTGACATGCAAAGAAGGATGATACTGGAAAGTTAACTTGCACCTGCTTCAGACTTCGGTGGACAACTTAGCTCAAATTCATCCCTGCGGGATTATGAAAGACTTCCTCAGTCTGCATATTGACTTGTTGATGATGGTGAGGAGATCTTTGCCAAGTTTATCATGATGCAGGTGAAAAACCTTCTGGGTATCTTCAGAGACTACACGCGATTCTAAGCGCTGCGATTAGGAGAGGTGGTGTGAGTGAAGCAAATGCAATTCTACAGCTTTTCAAACAGTTTACTCAAGGTTGCTGGGATCAAACCTTGCTCCTCACCCTTCAACAGAAGGTAGGAATTGACTTAATACCAGATTTCTCTGAACTCCTCCTTCAGCTGAGAATGGAAGAGGAAAGAAGAGCAGTAGAGATGGATAAAATGGAATGCCATTTTGGCAGTTCAAGAGTGAAACCTGCCCTACAATTTCATAGTGTTTCTGGAGCCACTCCTAAAGATGGAATTAATACTGAAATTCTACAGAATTACAAACTGAGGCCCAGTTGGAACAAACCCCAGTCAGTACAAAGTTCTATGCACACTCATAGACGCCAAAAAGTTGATATGGGTCATTCTTTACTTAATAAATCTGATCAAGCTCTTTCAAAAGGCACTTGTGGGATTGAAGCACATAGCCACCTTCACTGTTGATGGAGTTCCGTGCACTTGCCTCCTTAACTCTGGCTCTCGGGTGACAACAGTGTCTGACACGTTTCACAGACTCCACCTACATTCACGGTCGATACAATCATTGCACCAAATTCTGGATAGAGAAGGTGCTGCTGGACAGGCTGTTCCCTACCTGGGTTATATATAGAGTTAAGCATCCTCTTCCCTGAAGGGATTTCTGGGCAGCTTGAAGAAGTGTGCACTGTGGTGCTCGTTGTACCTGATTGCAGAACAAACCAAGAAGTTCCTGTACTGGTTGGTTCAAATGTTTTGGATGCGCTTTATGAGACCTCTACAGCCTGCAAAGAGGCCGGTGTTGATAGTAGCCAGGTACATTGTGCTAACACTCCCCAGATCAAAAAGATGTATCACAGGCAGAAATTTGAGGCAGGAAAGGTTGGAAAAGTGAAACTGCAAAGCAAAAAGTGTGTGATTACACCACCAGGTTAGCTTGCGGGTTACACCAGGAATGTCTGCATTTCTCCAGGTTGATCGGTGCTAGTCGAGCCGTTAGTGCCGACTTTATCTGCCAGTCTGGTGTCCTGCAGTTATGTCATGACAGCCCCTGCAAAAGCTTCCTTTCAAGTCCCCATCCTGGCAAAAAAAGTGCTCACGTCACTAAAGTGTCTGCCAGCTGCACAATGGCAAAACTCAACATGCCTTTGACAGTTTCACCCATATCGGCTGCTCTTGAAGATAGCAATGAAGAGAATGTTCCTAAATCTAAAAACTCCCTGAAATTTGACTTCCCAGATTCTCCCCTACGAGAAGAATGGAAAGGAAGGGTTACAGAGAGGCTAAACTCTATGTCAGATGTTTTCGCCTCACATGATCTTGACTTAGGATACACCACAGCTGTAAAGCATCACATTTGACTGTCGGATCCCACTGCCTTCAGAGGTCAAGGCCTATTCACCCTTCAGAGTTTGATCCAGTCAGGCCACACCTGAAGAAACTGTGTGATGCCAACTTAATCCATGAATCCGAAAGCCCATTTGCATCCCCTATTGTGGTTGTAAAAAAGAAAAATGGCACAATCAGGCTTTGCATTGATTATCGCAAATTGAACAATCAGACATTCAAAGATGCCTATGCCTTTTCAGCACTCGCAGGTTCGAAGTGGTTTTCTGTCCTAGATTGACAATCCAGATACTATCAGCTGGAGGTTGAGGAAGAGGAAAAGCACAAGACGGCATTTGTGATGCCAATGGGGTTCTAGGAATTTAACTGCATGCCCCAGGGGGTGACCAATGCTCCCAGCACCTTTCAGAGGGCAATGGAGAAATGCATGGGGAGTCTGAACCTAAAAGAAGTTCTGGTGTTCTTAGACGACCTGATTGTCTTCTCTAGCACCCTAAAAGAACACGAAGAACTCCTCATGCCTGTCCTCACAAAACTGAAAGACTTTGGACTTTTAAAAAAGTGTCACTTTTTTAGGAAGTCTGTCAAATACCTTGGGCACATTGTGTTGGAGAAGGGAGTGGAGATCAACTCAGAAAAGATTGCTGCCCTCACGACCTGGCCGAAACCCAAAAACATAAAAAAGAGCTTAAGTCATTCTTGGGATTCTCTGGATACTATAGGCAATTTATCATTTTCATTTCATTTATTTGGTTTATTTGCACAGGGACAGCACACGTTAACAACATTTATGTAAATGTAAATGTGCCAGTTTTAGCTGAGTAGCTAATTTTCAACTGTAGTCCCCAGCCAAGATGTTGATTGCCAGATAAAAAAACATACAAATATGGAGTGCATCATCACAATGAGGTTTATACAACACATTTAAGAGGAAATAAATCGCCAAAAAAAAGGACATTAAAATAAGAAAGGGGCTTTAGCTAGTAGGCAAGCTACATAAGGCCACAAAAACACAGACATAGTAGCCATACAACATATCGGCAGGACACCATATAATATAAAACAAAATATTCCACACGAATATACACTTAGCAACATGTTGGCAAGCAAGACAGGCAGGCAGACAGGTATATAAGCAGGCAACATTGAGGCGAGGAGGCAAGCAAGCAAACAGACAGAATTTGATTGAGATGGATGAAATCCAAGACTACTGATTGTGATCACAGGCCTGATAATCTTTTAACCATCTTTTTAAAGTAAGTTTGAATGCTCTGTGTGTTTCAATTCCACAAATGTGAGGTGGTATGGTGTTCCAAAACTGGGCCGCACTGAGAAGGCTGACTGAAGAAACTAATTCTCAGTGGTGCGATATAATTACCTATGGTCACTGGTCTAGTAAGTCTGCAGCACAGTGAGAAAAAATCAGCAAGTGGTGGTGGGGCCAAACCATGAACCATTTTGAAAACTAAATTTGCATCATGAAATTTTACAATATTATCCCAGCTTAAAAGGACATGCTTGTCCAGGATACTGCAGTGATGATATTGGAAAGATTTCTTGTCTAAGACTCTTATTAACAGAATGAATTGGTTTCAATGTTGTTCTACCGGCCTGGGTCCAGCTGGTAAGTCAGTACATCAAATGAGGCATTATCATTGCATTGAAATATAATTTTGCAGCTTCAGAATTTACGCAGTTTCTTATGTATCTGAAGTTTACCAGATTGTGCTTAATTGTTTGCGTGACTTTATTCACCTGTTTTTTGAGTCTAGAATAATTCCAAGATACTTGAATTTTGTCAACACTTGAAGCTTTTTACCTGCAACATACACATTTGGGTCAGATGTATTCGATGTTTTCTTTGAGAAAAACATACAGTTTTTCTTTTACATTAAGGTGAAGACAGGAATCCTGGAGCCATTTACATACCTGGACCACATTTGTTGAAAGTTTTTTTGTTACCTCTGCTTTGTTCTTACCATGTACATAAATTACAGTATCGCCTGCATACATTTGAATTTCAGAACCGGTACAAACGGAAGGCAAATCATTAATATATAGACTAAACAGTAGGGGGCATAAAATCGATCCCTGGGGCACCCTCACATCATATTTTAAGGTGATTGTTCACAATTAATGCTGACAGATGCTGTGTTCTGCCTTCCCGATATGGTTTAAACCATTTTAAAGCATCGGGGGAAAAACTGAACAGACATAACTTTGTAACTAGCACATTGTGGCTAATGGTGTCAAATTCCTTCCTCAGGTCTAGAAAC
Organism: Gymnothorax reevesii; assembly: GCA_029721435.1. Lineage (NCBI taxonomy): Eukaryota > Metazoa > Chordata > Actinopteri > Anguilliformes > Muraenidae > Gymnothorax > Gymnothorax reevesii. Next base: position 54,797,132 of record CM056574.1, read on the forward strand.
ACAGCTCCAATCACACCCCCCTCATCCATTTTTAATTTAATGGTCTCAATGAGAAAACAAGTTGCAGTTTTGGCGGAATGGTTGGTTCTAAAACCAAACGGCATAGGATGTAATATAAATGGCGTATTGTTCAGGTGGGTAGTTAACTGCTCTGCTACACACCTCACAGCAACCTTTGACACTATTGGAAGGATGCTGATTGGCCTGTAGTTTTCAATCTCATTTGCCTTTCCTGACTTAAAAATGGGTGTGACTACAGCTGGTTTCCTGACCTGTGGATACTGAGCCTGCCTAAAAGATGCATTAAATATATTTGTAATAGGACCAGAGAGTGGCTGTTGATGATTTTTCAAAACTACAGCATCCAGCCCAAAGGCATCTTTGGATTTGGAGTTTTTCAAAGAAAATTTTTTTTTCCCACTCTTGACTTTGTGACCTCACTTATAGAGAACACAGGTTGTGTTTCGTTCACCGGTACTAAATTTAAGGAGTCTATAGATGGACTAAATGTTAATAATTTAACAGAATCAACAAAATATGTGTTGAAGGTTGTTGCAATTTGTAATGGGTTTTGTGTTTGACAACCATTTATATTTAGTACTAATCTATGTTCAGAGCTCTCACGATCTTTTCCTGTTAATTTCTTCAAATTATCCCAAATCAATTTACAGTTTCCTTTTGCTTCACTAATTATATTTATGAAGAAGGATGCCTTAGCCTGTCTTAGTTCTTTAATTTCTCAGAGTTGTGAATCTACACTTGTCATGTTCTAGTTTGGACTTTATTGCTGTTTTTAAGGCATGATCTCGTTCTTTCATTAATTTCCGTATATCGCATTTAACCAGGGGAGGGTGCTCTTTTGATGCTGTTTGGGCTTCATTTCTTTTATAAAGTTTAATCTGGATTGGTTGAGGAGAGAAACACATTACTATCAGTTTCCACATTTATTCCTGATAAAATATCACCCCAGTTAATTCCATTTATTGCAGCATTAAAATCATCTTGGTCACCCTTAGGTACTCTAATATAGCTATTCTTTCGAGTAGAGGTCAGATTAAATCATTTCTTTGTCAGTTTTCTTGACATAAGCATCAAGTTATGATCAGACAACCCGGTGACCGTGTTAAATGTTTTTGTTACCCTCTCTGGTTTATTGCGAAATACTAAATCGATTTGAGTTTTGGAGGACGATGTATTTCTTGTTGGTCCATTAATTAATTGTACAAGGTCAAATTTTTTAATCACTTGTTTTAGGGCTTTGCTACCATTTTTCAGTTCCCAGTTGATGTTAAAGTCTCCCATTAGAATAATTTCTTCATCAAAGTTACATTCCCTAAGTACTGAGTTGAGCTGAACAAAAATAGTATTTTTAGCTGCGACCAAGCAGCTCTATGAACGCTTCTGTCTGTCCGTCCGTCTGTGACACCTTTTTCACCATGTTCCTGTCGTTGTATCATCATGAAATTTTCAGGAGTTATTGACCTTCACCAAAGTGATGTCCATGCACAAGGTCGAGGTCAAAGGTCAAAGGTCAAGTTCACAGAGGTCACAACCTTGTTTGCAGGTTTTCGCGCTGTAACTCCAGTTATAATTCATGGATCGCTATGAAATTTTGGAAATAGCTTCTAGGCATAGAGGAGGTGTTCCCTATTGTATTTCAAGGTCATCTGTCGAATCCCAAGGTCACACTGGTCAAAAAAGTATCGATTTTGCCGCAATTTCACAGTTTTCGCACCGTAACTCCACTTCAACTTGATGGATGGCTATTACATCTTAGAACAAGCTTCTTGGTACGGAGGAGGGGTCCCCTATTGATTTTCAAGGTCATTTGCCAATTTCGACATCACACTTGTACAAGAAACCACCAGTCATGGACACTAGGCCTTGTGACGGATGCTAGGCGAGGTCGCAGCTATTAGATCCTTCTGATCTACTTGTTAAACATACATGCTTTTTTTTTTTTTTAGATTCATGGCGTCCACATAATCCCTCTACAAGAGCATATACCCATTTTTTAGCTCGGCACAAATCCTACTCCTGGATTCATTATGTTTTCATCTCCCCAACTACTCCCTCTGCTTCATTTAGTTCAGAGATAAGGCCCATGTCTCTGTCACATCATAGTGGTAACTATCTAAAACTCTCGCTAGTCAACAAGCCTCAATGAGCCCCTCGCTGGCGGTTTAACCCAACTTTACTATGTGATAAAAATTATTGTACCAAATTTAAAACAGAACTATCAGAGTTTATTGCTATTAAGCAAAGCTCAGTCAATGATCCCCGTATAATTTGGGACGCAGTCAAGGGTTTTATTCACAACTTTTCTATTTCCGTTGTGATTCTGGTTTTGCCTTGCCTTGCCTAGCCATGTTCTGACTGCCATATGTGTATTTTGATTCCTTGCTATGTCTGACTATTCCAAATTATGTATTGTGTATTTGGTTGCTTTTCATTTTATGCATTGTCTTAGTTTTGATTGTCCATGTTTTACTTGGAACCATTGTGTTATTCCAGTCCATGTTTTCCATGCATTGCACTTTGTCTCCCCCCCGTCTGGTCCTTGGTCTTGTCTTCGCTCACAGCCCCAGTAATACATCTCACTCCTTCGGGTGATTTAGTGGTTTCTGGTTTCAATCTTCCTTCCCCATCTCATTTACTTCCTTCCCCTTACTTTTTCTATCTTACTAACACATACTAACAGGTTGTCATTTTGTTAAGTTACTAACCAATAACATTGTGTATATAAGACTAACTTACTAACGAGCACTCGGGATTGTATAGCTGCACTTACTAATTGATTAACAAGCTCTCAGCACTCGCCCTGTTCTAGTCTCCGCCTCTTGCCTTCACTCAATCTACTTTGCTGTGTTTCTTGCAGATCTGTTTGTTCTGTCTATAGGTTTGTCCCGTGATCCCTGTCCACGTTTTGTCTTCTGCCAATTTCATGTGATTAAGTTCTCCATTATGCGTTGCTCCCTTGTAATCAGTCTCACTGCTTCCACCTGTGTTCTGTTATCATGTGACCTCCCTGAAGTGTATATTAGATGTCTCTTCACAGCAATGCTTTGTCAGATCGTTCTCTCATGCTTACCTGTGCCACGTTCATTTCGCCTTGTACCCATTGTGATTATCTTTCTGACTGGACCGTCCTTAACTATCGATTTTTGCATTCTCCATGTACTTTGTCGCCTTCTTGTGTTTTGAACCTTTTCTGTCTGACCGTGATTTTTGTGATTGGTGTCCTCTTTACGATTCTGGATTTTGCCCATTGGATTCTGATTTAGGATTGTGGACTTTGTCCTGTTGCCTGCTCTGTTGGGGGGTTTCCCCCTTCAGAAATAAAGCCTCCCTTTTGCATTTTACTGGTTCTCGCGAGTGGCCCATTTCGTAAAGCTTCACATCTTCAGAAAATGATAAGAAAATCACTGATCTTAAAATTCTCTTGGCTTCAGTAGAGAGATCAAATCAAGACTCTTTTTCTGTCGAGACAGCCACTAAAATTTATGTGGTAAAAACTGAAATAAATCAACTATTGAGAGCAGAGTTTCTAATTCAATGGACTAGGCAAAATTACAATTGTAATGGGAGTAGACCTAGCTACCTTCCAGCTCTACGACTACGCCGTAATCAGATGTTTTCCAATATTCCTGCCATAAAGTCTTCCTCTGGTCTAACAGATTCAGAATGTATTAATGAAACTTTATGCTCTTTTTATTCTACTTTGTATAGATCGGAAGTTACATGCGATAGTACTGCTTTTACTTCTTTCTTTTCTTCACATAATTCACCTCAGTTGTCCGATTCCGAGGCTGCTTTTTTAGCAGAACCAATAACTCTAATTGAGCTGGAAGAAACTTTGAAGCATATGAGAAAAGGTAAATCTTGAGGGATGGATGGAATTCCAGTGGAATTCTATTCCTCCTTTTGGACTTAGCTGGGTCCCCTTCTGTTAGCTATAATAAACTATTCAATTCTGCACAGAGCTTTCAGAAACGACATAAATACTGCTACTATTTCTCTTCTTTTGAAGAAAGATAAGGACCCACCTACTGTATGTGTTCCAGTTATCGTTCACTTTATAAAGCACAGATATTAAATTATATGCCAAAGTATTATCTCAGAGACTGGAGCATTTCATGACTAAGCTGGCTCATAAAGACCAGACTGGCTTTATTAGATCACGCTCCACCTCTGACAATCTTTGTCGCCTTCTGCATGTAATTTATTCTGCCGATCAATCCACAGTATTTCTCCATGTGGAGTATTCTCTTTAGATGTCATGAAAGCTTTCGACCGCCTTGAACTTCAATATCTCTGGTCAGTGATGGAACATATGCGTTTGGAATCTGGTTTTATTAACATAATAAAAGTTATATACTCTAATCCAAGAGCAGTTGTTTTAACTGGTCAGGAATGCTTTCAATCCTTCATTTTAGGGAGGGGAACTCGTTAGGGCTGTCCTCTCTCCCCTTTATTATTCACTCTCTCATTAGAACTTTTGGCTCAGGCCATGCAGCAGTCAGAACTCTCCTATTGCCATTAGAAACACCTCGCACTACATCTCTCTGTATGCGGATGATATTTTATTATTTATAAATAACCCTGCTCTTTCGATTCCTCACATCTTGAAGATGTTTAATTATTTTTCTCATATCTCGGGTTATATGATAAATTGGAGCAAGTCATGTTTTCTTCCATTAAATTTTGACCCTAGCTGTTTGCCTCTGCCTAGTACTGCCCCTATTGTTAGTTCCTTTAAATATTTACATATAGACATCTATCCTACCATTAATAATATCATTACTAATAATTTCAATAAAATCCTGTCTGAAGTCTCGTTAGATCTATTGAATTGGTCACAGTTGCCTCACTCTTTTTGCTCACGAATATCTGTAGTGAAAATGAATGTCCTCCCACGTGTTAATTTCTTTAGTGCCATGTTACCTTTACCTCCCCCAGTGGATTTCTGGGACCAACTTAATTCCGTTCTCCTCAAATATATTTGGAGTGGGAAAAGCCCTTGCATCAAGTTAATCACTCTTCAGCATTCTAAGTTCAATGCAGGTCTTTCTTTTCCTAATTTCAATCTTTATGCTGAATCGTCTATCATGCGTTCCATATCGATATAGTTTAGATCAGATGAGAGAGTGGGGTGGAGGGCAATTGAAGAATCAATTGTGGCCCCTTATGAAGAATCAATTGTGGCCCCTTATGAATTCAAAGACCTGGTTTTTTCCAATATTCCTCTCAGACAATGTAGTTCACGCTTTGGCCCTATAATCACCCATCTGATGTCCACCTGGAGAGCTCTAGAAAGACAGACTGGATTTAAATTGAATTGCCACCAGCACTCTCCACTCTTTAATAATTTTAAGTTTACGAACTCATTCAGAAACTCTCAGTGTGTAATATCAGGGTTTTTGGGGATATATTTTGTGACATAGGTCTTAGAACATTTTCAGATATTAAGTCAAAATACAGCTTAGCCTGTACTTAATTTTTTATGTACTTGTGAATTAAATCAACTCTTCGCACTTACGGGGTTCCCTAGGATTCACAGTTACCATTGCATCTGCTTCAGGAGTTAGTCTATCCCAGTAATCATTGCCCCAGCTCGACCTCTCAGATTTATCTCTTTATAAATTTATCTCTTCTTCAATCCTTATGCTATTCTCTTGAGGTAGTTTCAGCATGGTCTAAGGATTTAGATTGTGATGTACACTACCGCTCAAAAGTTTGGGATCACTTGCAAATTTCCCTGTTTCCCAAAGAAAAATACATTACAAAATACAAAAGCATTTCACAAACATTTTTTCTATTTCACAATCATTTTTATTCATTTCACAAACAATTAAAATTAGATCAGGTGATTTTCAAAGAATGATCTACATTTTTGTTTCGAGGCCTGTTATCAGCAACACTCAGCCCTCTGCATTAATCTCCTGGTATGGCTCCTAATCCAAGTTAAGCATTTTATAAGGCTAAATGATTATTAGAAAACCCTTATGCAAATGTGTTGCACAGCTGAAAACCACTGAACGAATAAGGGAGCACAAAAGGGAACATGGCATTCTTGTGGTTGGTTTAGTACCCGAAGCATCAGCAGTTGTTTGTTTACAGGCTCAAAATGGCCTGAAAGAAAGAACTTCCTTTAGAGACCGTCAGTCTATTGTTGTGCTTAGAAAAGAAGGCTATTTAATGCGAGAAATTGAAAACTTAAAATCTCTTACCATGCTGTCAACTACTCCCTTCAGAGAGCAGCACAAACTGGAACTAACAAGGACAGAAAAAGGAGTGGGAGGCCCAGATGCACATTTGTGCAAGAAGACAAATATCTGAGAGAGTGTAGTTTAAGACAAAGACGCCTCACAGGTTGTCAACTAGCAGCTGTGCTAAATAGTTCCCATCAAACACAAGTTTCAGTATCAAGAGTGAAGGTGGGGTTTTTTTTTTTGATGAAGGCAAAGTTTGAAGTACATATTCATCATTTTCCATTAAAATCATTATTTCTTACTCAAACAATGTCAGCATGTTCTGTTCATTTGCTATATTTCCTATTCTGACTAATTTCATGTGTGTTTCCATAGAAAACAAGAAAATTTCTGAGTGATCCCAAACCTTTGAGCGGTAGTGCACAAGAAACTCTATATAATCAAACCTTATCTTCAAAGAACCCGAATCACCAGATGATACATTGGAAACTAGTGCACAGAGTTTATTTGACCCCACTGAGACAATTTTACATGAATTGTAATTTATGTCCTCAGGGGGTGCCAGGGACTTTCTTACATTTCTTTTGGGATTGTCCGGCCCTTCATCCATTCTGGGGACAATTGGCTGCCGATATCTCCATAGATAAAGATTTTACTTTACCACCAAACCTGTTTTTTCTAAGTGACTTTTTGAATCTTTCAGAGTCAAAGGCAGCGACTTTGGAGAGGTGGTGTGCCGCTTCTGATAAAGTTAAGGCATTAATTAGCTTCTGTTGACACCGCTACTATTATCATTATTATTTATTGTTCTTTTTATTATTTATTGCTTTATTCAATGCTCTTCATTAAGGTTATTTTATTATTTGATTATTATCTTGCCAAAAGCGGAGCTTTGGCAAGATATATTGGTCGGAATGTTTGTTTGTTTGTTTTTTGTCTGCAATCATTTTTCTTGAACATTTTTCTCTGCTGTGCGCGTTGCCTGCTCCTTGTCATCTCTTGTGCAGTTGCCTACCAATGACTCATCATGAATCCCATCATTCGGGGGGCTCCATCAAGGTCAAGGTCAATCTTTGATAAATTTGAGGGGTTGACGAAACCTTCATTTTTTGAGTAGCTTTGATCGGATCGACTTCAAACTTGGTGTAAATGTAGTATATGGTCAGGCGCTCAGCTGATTAGTTTTTGGTGGCGATCGACCTTGACCTTCATGGTTCTCGCTGAAGGTCAAAAATTTTTCACCCCAAGGTCAAATTTTGAACTTGCAGGAACTATGTTGAGTAATACCTCATATGAAAGCCCTTGATGACCGCTTTCCATATCAGTCAAAATTTTTGCTCTAATGTCATTTGGTGATGTTATGACGAAAAAGCTGTTTTTTTACCAGAAATTTGTCTTGAACAATTTTCTCTGCTCTGCGTGATGCCTGCTCCTTGAGATGTCCTTTTCGCCTACTGCATTGGCATAGAGCACCACAGAAGCGATCTACAGTCTTGCAAGGGCAACCAGTCCTCTTTCGTCCAGATTTCGAAGAGCATGTGCTCTTACGTCGGCAAAAATCCTCGTTTGGCTGATCGAGTTCGTCTGTGTTTTTTTCTTGCTGTATAGAAAGCAGACGGCAGTGCTACATGAAGGCGGTCGAATTTCTTTCCCCGGCCAACAAATATGTTTGAAAACAAGATCATTCGCATAGAAATCAGATACTTACCGAAAGTGGCGCGCTTGCACCAGCAATTGAAGTCATTCCTAGACTTATGCAGTCTTTATTTTGTCCCGAGAGATTCACGTCCTGCGAGCTCTGTATCCTACGAGTCTCCGCAGGTGTGAAAGCCTGCATGGGTTGTATGTGGGATACTTTTTTCAATGAGCCGCCCTGTCACCAACCAATCACCGTGCTCAGTGTCCCAACACTTGTGCATAAGAATTGACGTCATCCATAGCAACGGAGATTTACTCCTACCTATCTCAGAGCAACTCCTAGTCTTGGAGATACCAGTTTTCTTAACTAAAATATGCTCTCAGTGGCCTTCTGAATAACTTATAAGATTTTACTCCGACAGAAAATGTTTTAGTGTGACTTAGGAGTACTCCTAGCAGTGAGGTAAGACGCTTTGTGAATTCGGGCCCTGGTCCTTGCTTTAAACCTTATTTTTACGGGTTTTGCATCACTCTCTGGGAACAGGAGCAATCAGTGCCCTTTTCAGATTTTGCACGACACAGCATGTTTGCAATTGACTATTCTTGCTGGGGTTCTGTCGTTTTCTGAACAGTCAGCCTGTGGCTGTTATAGCGTTCTGCGAGGCGTAGAGATGGGTTGTGTCTTGCGACCAGTGCAACTTGTGTACCTGCAGTGTGATCCCACCACTGGGCATTTGCCCGTAGCAGTTTGTCCAGCTTTGCCGATAAGCGGTATTGACATGCTTCTAGGAAATGACATTGCGGGAGGTAAAGTGATCCCTACCCTTGAAGTTGTTGGGAAACAGGATTTTTAGATGTTAGCAATATGGGGAGCCAGACGGTTTGATCAATGGGTAATGAATGCGAATTAGGAGATAAAGAGAAGCCGTCAGGTCCGGCAGGACATATCGCCTATTTGTGACTTCCAGCTGGGATCTCCGTTGGTCTTCAGTTCCGTCAGGACAATAGGCACTTAAGTTGGGTGGTTCAGGAGAGGCCCAATTGTAGAGTATTGCTTTTTATCAATGTGTAAACGATGGAACCAAAGAAATCATATGCAAATGTCTGTACTTTAACATGTGTAAAGTTTCTTACAAAATGAAGGAATTTTAGAACTTTGTATCACGCTGTTGTTCCTAGGGCCGGCTGTGTAATAAACTCTTTCCTGCTTTTGCCACGAACACCGGGGTCAGTACAAGAGTGAGTACTTTGTTTTATCTAAATATAATTTGCAAGGCAAAATTACGGAGATCTGGAACGCTCCACCCAGTGGTACGTTAACCTATTAATTTTAAATTGACCGGTGTAGAAGCGATCAGTTGTTCGTGGTTAAAAAGCTGTGTCTTTGTGTAATGTGTGATGGTAATCAGTACTGCTTGTGATACCAGTGCTGTTGTGTGATACAGGCCTATGTATTGAAAACATAGCTATTTTGTGACGGGGTGAATGTTGGTCATCCCTGCCTTAGGAGAGTGAGAATTCACGCCAAAAAGGCGAATACGTGATTGCGTGGCTGTGGCAAGCGTATGTGGGTCGCCCACGGCACAGACGTGACTAGTTACTTTCACGACTGGGTATTAGGTAGCCTACCTAAGAAGCGCATATCGTGCCTTTTTTTTAGTTTATGTTCCAGGAGAGTTAGTGTTAGCGCCCCGGGCCCAGAGTGAGCGTCTTTCACTTGGGTACTTTTTGTCTGTGTGTTATAGGTTGAGAGAGAGTGCATGTGGCGCGCCTCCAACCCGTCTTGTGGGTATTTAAGAAGCCAACTCGTGCCCGCTGTGAATCTCGTCATTATCGCACTTGAAGTTTGATGTTGTCCTGAGTCTTTATTGTTTCGTGTATGTTTTTATTCTTTACCGTACACTTAGTAAGCTGCTGGCTAGTTACGCGCGTTTATCTACATTAGAGAAGGCCTATCTTACGAATAGATATTAGACTGCACCTTGACAAACGCCGCATTAATTTTAAATAAAGATGGCAAACAAAGAAAGTTCAAACGCCCTTAAATGTGCCGGCAGTATAACTACCTACTTGCAGAAAAAATATGCAAAAGAACAAAAGGAAATGTGTAAGGCTGGTTGGGATCCGAACGGATCCACTCCGGAGTCGCTAGAATGGTGGTCCAAACAGAAAAATAAGAGAACAGCATGTGGTACGCTTATTTTAGTAACTGAACACAGAAGGCTAATTGAAAAATGCAATGAATTACAAAACTGCGTACGAACACAGAATAATGAACTGGACGAATTGCGTAAAAAGATTGAATTGGAAGGAAAATCTAAAAACTCAGAGCTTGCACGTGTCCCGGCTGGATTTGAAGCCGTCCTATGTTTGTACCCCGATTTGAATTGCTCTACAATTACTGACCCGCGATATTTGGAAATTAAAGAAATGAGTAACACCGCTCCCATGACTCCAATGGTGACTTAAATTCGCGGTAAAGAAAGTGAACAGCGGCTTCACGTTGACCATGTACCTCTCAATGTAATCAACATGAGAGCGCTATTAAAGGATTTACCGAGTCTCCATACTAATGACGATAACTTGCAATTTTGGCGACAGTTAAATGAGCTACAACGAAGCATGTCTTTACATCCGTTAGACTTGTTTGCAATTGTGTGCGCTAAGTGTCCCACTCCAAGCTGGAACACGATCGAGCCTGAATACCACAGGAGGGAAACATGGGCATCCGGGCCCTTGGCAAATCACGCTGAGCTTCAGACAGCGATTATCGACTTTTGTGAGGCTGTGAAAACTGCTTTGGGTGAAGGTGCACCCAAATGGCATCGATTCACCGCGGTAGTTCAGCATAACTTGGCATTTACAGAATACGCTGACCTAAAATCTGAGGCATTTGAAACGCATAGTGGCTTCCCTAACCCCAATAGAGACGTGGCTGTTTTTACTCCACAGTAATTAGCAGACGCGGCCCCGCATATTCAAAAGGTACTAGCAATTGGCATAAATCCAGGTAACACTTTCAATGAAATCGTTGCGTGGTCTTCGCGGTTAGAAGAACAAACCCGTAGAAATGTGTCTACCACTCATCCTATTGCGGCTGTGCGTGACAATATTACGAATAATAAAATACAATGCGGGAATTGTGAAAAAATAGGTCATCGGGCTCATAAGTGCAGAGGAAGGGACCATAGGAAACATAGGCGTTACACTCCTCAAAACCGGGATGATGATAAGTGCTTTCGCTGCGGAGAAGGAGGACACCGGGCACCACAATATCTAGCTGCCCTACCAAGTGCGCACACTTCCAAAGATAACTGCACACCCGTAAACCGAGGACATCAGATCACAAAAGCGCATGCGTCCAATGACGATTACGCCCACTTGAAGAGAGAACCGCTATCGCCACTGCTCTGCGTCCCCGTGCTGCTTGAGATGTCCTTAAGATTCTGTAACTTTTTTACTTTTGCGGGAACCGCATATCTGAATTCTCTTTTATTGCAGAATCAATCAATGCTCTTTTTAAATGCCTGTGTGGCCCACTGGAAACAGCTGATTGGGCACATGAGTGTAAAGAAGCATTTACTGCTCTGAGTCCGCTCTTCGAGTTACAGGTATCCTGGGATCCACCACTCCCATGCAAAACCATGCCAATCACCCGAAGACACCACCAAAACTACTGAAGGCTGACTCAATCCACGCTGCCTGGGACACCCACAGCCTTCATTAATCAGGTGCATGCGTTCTTAATTGATTGTCTAATTATTTTGGTAACTTTGAATACATTTTTCAAATTGCACTGAGATTATATATACATGTCCTGTTATTTAAATGTGTGAAATTCATCCTTAATCAATTAATCTGTGGTAAAGTGAGTAAGGAAACTGTGCAACTTGTTCACTATGACAGGACTCCAACAGCAGTCATAATACAGATCTAAGCTGTAGTGAACTAGGTGTACTTGAATAATACTCTCACAATGTATTCTGTTCTCTCCCTCATATACCGGAGAGGAAACCTGCACCAGACCACACTGCTGAGGACTCCTGCACCTGACCACGCTGCCGTAGACAGGACCCCGAGCTTTCGGACCATGCTGCTGCAAACTCCTGTACTAGAAGACCACTGCACGAGACAACCCACCGCAACAATGTCACTCATCATACAGCTCATTGTTGTTGAATTCAAAAGGATTCAACAACATGACAATAATGGCATTCACATGCAACCGATACACATGACAGCCAAACATGCCAACAAATCAGAGCTGTTATGTCTGTGGACTCTAAGTAGCAGTGCCTGTACTTGGTAATAGGCCATGTACATGATCTATTTTTAAAATGTTTCTTTGACATTTCTTGCCTGTTCTTTTCTATTTTGCACAGCCGATCACTAACAGTGGGCCCTCTGCTTCTCAAACTCATGCCTATTTCATATAGCCTTCCAGTGCTGGTCATTGACAGATGACATTGGGCCTCAAGAGTCTGGGTCTGCCCCACTTAACTGGGGAGTTTTTCCTTGCCACTGTCGCCTCTATGGCTTGCTTTCTTGGACTCTGGCCTGGTAAGTTGTTGCTTTAGATATTTTGTCATTAGAAATTAATTTGCTATTACTCATGTAATTTTCTTTTTGACTATTTGACTGTAAAATTGACCTCATCATTCGTTGTCTGTTGGGTCAAAAAGTAGGGACTGTTGGGAAACAGGATTTTTAGGTGTTAGCAATATGGGGAGCCAGACGGTTTGATCAATGGGTAATGAATGCGAATTAGGAGATAAAGAGAAGCCGTCAGGTCCGGCAGGACATAAAATCCACTGAACTGGCTGGAAAGAAAGTCATTTTTAGACCTTTTGGCCTGAACAAGCCGTTCAAAGGCACGTTTGCGCTGTTTTACCATGTGCCTCTTTCGGGCCATCCTCTCCTTTTACGCCACCTCTGCCCTATTACCAGCAGCACTGATAGACGTCTGGCAACCAAATTCGGGCCTTACGTATTCCCTCAGCGCATGACATTACAATACATTTGGCAGACGCTTTTTAACTCGAAGCGACTTTTTTTTCTCTCTCTCTCTCTCTCAGATGTGAGTTTACATTAGGGGGTGTTCAGACGTGGTGCTTTTTTTTTTGCAGCCGCTGGTGAATGCTTTGCATTATTTTCCTATGGTACCCGGTGTTTTTGGGGGAAAAAAACGTCCTGGGCGCTTTTTAAAACACCGCCGCTGGATGCTTTTTTAAGTTGAGAAATTTCAACTCTCCCAGATAGCACAAGCTTTATGAGACATAGAACATATGTGCGCAGGAGTAGGAAAAGGGGTCACTTGGGATTTTTTTCCATTCTGAGATTAATGGGGTCAAAGTTCAAACTGTTCAATCCCAGCACTACTGTGCTGTCAATTTACAACACTTTGCTGTGAACAAATTCACCCAATTTTTTTCTCAAAATGAAGAACGTGGAACACTCTTTGATTTTGTTGGAAAATCTCAATTTTCATAAAATGACCCAAGTGACCCCTTTTCCTAGTCCTGCACACATATGATGTGACTTAACATCACATTAACTTTTGACGTGATGGTTACGTCAGCTACAACAGCAAGTATTTTCTACGATTGACTTTGGAAAGCCAGTTTACCAATTTAGAACAACCTCCTTTCGGGTTCCAAATTTTTTTGTTCATCACGACGCGTGCCAACCGTCTTCGATTTGACATCTCATGCAATAGATAAATGTCCAGAATATGTGCACACATACTCACAAAAATAACTTTAGACCGGCTGCACGGGGCCCGGTACGATTTTCACTTCCAGTAGAGAAATTGTGGTCCTCCAACCATTTGATTTGATCATTTCTCTTCAAGGAATCGCTTCTGCCTCCTCCAAATATTGGGCAGAAGAGGAGCGGGTTCTTTAACAAAATGGCATCAGTAATGTCACTGGTGTTTTGGCGAAAGCTAGATCCGCAGCCGTTCATTCAGAAGACTTATATCACAACTTCAGCAAGATTCTCCCATAATTTTTCAGGAATCTTGCGCATTTGGCTACCTTGCAGAGGCGCTTGAACACAGCCTTTCGTCTGAAAGCCATGACGACAATCGGTACGATATATTAACCTGTAATTAATACAAAGTGTAATTGAAGAACTCACGGGTTGTATCTTATCACTTCTGAGTCACAGAACAGGCTTTTTTTCAGATCAACAAAATAAATTTAAAAAGGGGAGACAATAATATCTTTGCTTTCCATTCAATCAGTCAAAATATGCGGGAAGGAATTTTTGCACAAGGTCTTTATTAAAAACAACACTAAAAAAGTTAACAGTTTCCATAAAATCTTAAAATAGCCTAAATATCATTTTCTATATTCAATCAATAAAATAAGTTCAATAAGAGACCTGATGCTCCATTCCTTTACACACCGTAGAATGAATAGCCAGTGGCTACATCATAAAAGCACAAAAAATAAAGAAAGAAATCACATCAGACCTGATCTTTACCGTTCCAAAAAAAAAAAAAAAGATGTCGACATTGTTCATTCATTGATTACTTAAGAATGTTTACCCACAACAAACCACATACGAAAAATAGCTTGAGTGATTATAGGCGACGTCAACAGACATTCAGTTCACTGACAGCATAGCCTGTAGTATTCCCCAGACCGCGAGCACACAGCGGAAATTTTATTTCCATCGTAATCTGAGATACTACATCAGGTAATTCGTAGCGGTTTACAATGGAAACGGAAAATCGTGGATGCGCGCAAAAAGCAACGCATTATTACACAGGAGGAGCGGGAGGTAAATTTACAAGTGCTGGTCAACGAATTAGAATAATTTGAAATAGTGCAATCGTAAAATTTTCTTGATGCATTTTTTGTGCAGAAAGCAAATCAGGTGTTCACCACGCCTGTCCAACTTGTTAGAGGATTCACAGAACTCGCTACCTGTAAAAAATTTGCTCAGCTGAGCTTTCCAAAAGGCCCAACTGTGACAATGTTGTTTTATTGAATTAGAATAATTGAGAAACCGTTTCACTGAATTAGAATAATTTTTATTATAATTAGAATCATCAGTTTCTCAGTATCTTGTGGCTGCCGTCTTGGCTTGTATGACTGCCTGAAGTCTCCGCGGCATCGATTTTACCAGCTTGTCACAAGTTTCCGCACTCACAGCTTCCCAGGCAGTGGCGATGTTCTGCTTCTGTTGGTCCAGCGTAGTCGGCTTTCTGTCGCGAATTTTGTGCTTGACGATGGCCCAAAGGTTTTCAATAACATTGAGGTCAGGCTAGTTGGCCGGCCATGCCAAAACTTCAAGCTGTTGTTCGGCGAACCAATCTTTGGTCGACTTTGGCGCATGAGCCGGTGCAAGATTCTGTTGAAAAATGAGGTTTTCTTCGCCAAACTGTCCCTCAACAGTCGGAATCAGGAACGTTTCCAGAAAATCTTGGTGTACGGCAGCCTTGACAGTCTTTTTGAGGAAGCAGAGTTTCCCTACGCCCCGAGCGGACATGCATCCCCAGACCATAACGTTCTGGGGAGACTTGACGCATCTTTTTACACACTCGTGGTTGTAAGTTTCGCCACCACAACGCTAGACATGAGGACCTTGGTCATCGAAGGAGATGCAAAAGCGTGACTCGTCACTGAAGACCACTTTCTGCCAGTCTTCAGCAGTCCACTCGCCGTGTTCTTTGGCCCACTTCAGCCGTTTCTCCATTTGTTTCTTGTTCAGCATTGGTTTTTCCTGCTGGAACGCGAGATTTGAAGCCGAGTTCGCACAGACGATGGTAAGTGGTTGATCTCGAGACGTTAGCGCCGGTCTGCTCGTTCCACAAGTCGCTGAGCTCAGAAGTGGACTTGAACCAGTTGCTGACTGCGATCTTTCTCAGCTGCTTGTTGTCACGAGCAGAAGTTTTTCGGATGCTGGAACAGTTGGTGCGCTTGCTGCAGTCTTTCTTCAGAGCTTTGCAGATGGAAGACTGGCTGATGCCGAGCTGCTCAGCAATTTTAGTTTGGGTCAAGCCTTGTTAGCGAAGAGCTTGAATTTGAGTCACTATTCCTGTTGAGAGGTCGCGCTGCTTAACCATGATTGATTTTACAACTTAGAAATTCTACTCAACCCTGACTTTATACTGCACAGTGAACACTCTTCACAGAAAACAAAAATTTGAGCTCTTATTCTAATTTAATGAAATGACTTATGAATTATTCGAATTCAATGAAACAACAACGTCACAGTTAAATGGCCTAAATGGGCCTTTTGGAAAGCTCTGCTGAGCAAATTTTTTACAGGTAGCGAGTTCTGTGAATACTCTAAGAAGTAGGACAGGCGCGGTGAACACCTGATTTGCTTTCTGCACAAAAAATGCATCAAGAAAATATAACGATTGCGCTATTTCAAATTATTCTAATTCGTTGACCAGCACTTGTAATCTGATGATGGTGCGGATCAACCAACAGCTTAAATGCCCGTGTTTAAAATATAAATTTATCACGGCTACAGTTGACAATTGGATCGCACGCTGCACAGCATGATTTTGGGAGTTAGGTCTAATAACTGGGGGACTTCAATATTTTATGAAAACTCATTACTCAGCTATTTTTTTAAAAAAATTGCCCCGGTTAAAATTTAGGCTGCCCTACTAGTGTGTATGGTATGAAAAAGCATGCGGCAGTTGAACTGAATTTCACCAACTGACGATAAGGCTAAGTTTCGCAATTGTGGTTTACTATGTGAGTGCCAGTTCGCACAAATCACATTACAGCTGCGTTCGAACGCGTCTGCAAGGTAGCCAGCTGCGCAAGATTCCCAGAAAATTATTCGAGAATCTTGCTGAAGTTGAGCGAGAAGTAGGACTTCGGGCACAACTTCAGCAAGAATCTTGCGTAATTTTTCGGGAATCTCGCGCAGCTGGCTACCTAATAGACGTGCTGGAACGACCGCCGAGATTCGATCCAGCTGTCATCAGAGGCGAACATCGTGGTAACTACGCCTCAAGTCACTAAAACATGTCCTGGTTTCGTCAGTCCTCTGTCCTGCTTCCTCCATGCGAGGGACTAAGATGCAAGGATTGGACGCAAGTGTAGGGGACAAGGATGCAATTTAAGCGAACTGGGATGTAGCCCCAGGCTACCAAGTTTACAAACACGCTGTTGCTGGTTGCACTGTACAAAAATATCATTATGCCTGGATTTATGCCAACACCAGACTGGCGCCTGTACGAAAATAGAAACCTTACTCTTTTTTTCTCTCCTTTCAGTGGAACTAGATCATTAGCATTAATCTAGGTATAGCATACAATATTGGATGTCTATCACTTGAGTTAAACTTACATTTTTGAAAAGGAAATCTGAGCTGGTTGCAAAAATCATGGGCTCTTCTGTTCAAAATATGATGTTTTCTTTGACTTATTATTTAAGTTTAATCCCTTTCAAGTCTGTTAGGGAAATATGCAGCAAACACAATACCAGGCATTGAGGACAAATCAATGAAAACCATCTTGCCCAAAAAACTTTCAAGTGCAACCACTGTCCTTTTTACAGGAACTTCCAGTAAGCTCAAAACATGAAAACATGTCCCACCTGTCAGAGTATCCTGAAGAAGATTCACCCTGCAACTGATAATTCATTCACAAATGCAAGGTTAATCTCATTCTGACATTCACTGCTTTCTTTGTAGGAACACAATAATTCAATCTGGCCATATTTGATCTGCATCCCATCACAAAATATCACTCTATAATTGTTCCTTAGTTTGGCTTTGGCATAATGCTTTGAAGTGTAAACAATGTTCCCTATTTGAGCTCTGTTATATGCCTTAACAACATTATTATGTAGGCTCTGACCAAGAAACTGTTCCTCAAGAAACATATCATCAGCTTCAAGAGATAGACTGAATGATGCCCCAATCATTACCACACTGCTGACAACATCATTTGCCTGATAACAACAGTCATTTGTCATTCTGGCCAAAAACTCAGCCACTACAGTGTTCCACTTTCTGTTTTGCACGAGGCTAGGGAGACATTGTATAATCTTTCCAGCATTCACCATCTGGACAGGTATATTCCGGGTCCCATGTGTAAGACGAAGTAAATGTCCATTTTTGTCTTCAAAATGAAAACAAGAGTGCGTCCACAAAGGTCCAAGTGTTCTGACGCTATCTGCTAAATGAACAAGCAAGTACATATTGGCTGTCATGTATCGTTCACCATAAAGGCCGCTCATCTTAGAGCAAAAATTCCACAGCAGTTTTTCAGCATGATCTACTTGTGCAGGGGTTACTGACTCCATCAGAAGAATGAAGATTGCTTCACTAAGGAGCAGAAAGTGGTTGTAGTATAGTCCTGCAAGAATGCCCCGGAATACGACTGGCCCAAAGAGCAACAAAATGGACCGATACTCAGAAGCTTTAAAGAACATTCTGTGAGAAGACACGGGGCGAGGGAATCTAACCCTAAAAGGTGGCTGAATTTCTTTCATGTCTACTTCTCTGATTGACTTGACCATACTAAAAGCACATCTGGAAAACTCTGTGGAAAACCACAGAAACATCAACAGACGCATAACTCCCAGTAATGCAGAGTGCATGCAATCTATGCCGGTACCCAACACCAAATCATAGCTTTTTAGTCTGCTGAGACAGGTTGGGCCTTTCACACCATGTACGATGCTTTTGGAATCATATGCCATCTTAGCATTATCTATAAACCCCTTGTGGGTACGAGGGGGTCCTTTTGGATCTGCCTCCTGGAAAGGAAAGGCATGGACATGACCTTTCTCTCCAGTCTTTACTGTTTGACCAGGCTGATCACACTTTAGACACCCAAACTGTCCTTTGAACTGAACAGAATTAAGCACTAATGCTTTTGCTGGCAAATCTCATGTGCCAGCAGTAGTAAAAACTTTGCAAATGAAAGGTTCAGCAGCTCCTGCAAACTGAACAGAAATTCCATCTCTTTTAATTTTGTGTCACATAGTGGTTCAAGGAATGTCAACATTGATGGCTTTGAGTCCCCATACCAAAGACCTGCAAATATCATGTTTTCTCGTTTTGTTCGATAAACAAAGCTTAACTCATTTATCACACAGTAAAAAGGCCAAACAGAAAATTTAGAAGACTTGAAAACGGGTTTGCCATCTGTGTTCCAAGTTAAAGAAATGTTTCTGGGATCACTGAGTGGCCCATTGAAAGTTGTAAATTTCTGATAGACTTCTCCATCATATATTTCCTCAATGCTGTCACGAGACCTTTTCTGTCTATTAAACCTGAACTTTAGTTTTTCTTCAAAACCTTCCTCTCCAAACAGTGACTTCACTTGTGCCTCAATAGGAACCTCAATGAAATAGGACGTTGAGCCCTCCATTAGCACATTTGGCTCACAGGATTTACACTGGGTGTCTGTACTCTCAATAGACATCAGGCATACACTACAATATTTGTGCAAAAGTAGAGAGGAAGTAGCCAAATCTCCCCAAAAAAAATTTTCTTTTGTAAATTCTGAAGACAGTCTGGATATCAGCGGGACAGTGCAGAGTGATTAGTGTGAACAAGTCAGTTAAGCCCAGTTCTTTTCCTGTTATTTTGTGTCTGTTTGCAAATGTCATTATGAGGAGATGGCTTTCTGCAACAGAAATTGGTGCATTTCTGTAAAGTGGGTGATCTCCAATGTTCGTGGAGTTTTTGAGTCCTGTTCCCTCCTCTACATTTGGTTCTACACTATCCTCAAATAATAGGGCTTCATCAAATGACAGGTCATCATCAAATGGCAGGTTATCATCTAAGGTCCCCTCCTCAAAAAAATCAGTTAGGTGATCAACAAATGTATCTATGGGATACGACTGTTCACTATGAGATTCTGCATTAAGACCAGTGTGTTGAGTCTCTCTTGTATGCTCATAATATTGGGATTTATGGTTGGTGTTATAGAGGCCACACAAATTCTTGATTGAAGGATCTTCCGGATCAGCAGTGTCATCAATCTCCAAAGTAGCAGAACAGGGTTCTGGATGAGTACACCAGTTATCTGGCCTCAAGTTTGTTGATTCTAGAAACCAAAAAAAAAAAAAAAAAAAAAAAAAATTGTATTAGAATTACAAATTTGTTGTTATCAGCCATTTACACAAAATGTTGAAAAGCAACACTGGCGAATTTGTGGCTTAATAGTCTCTTCATGGTGATTTTTCATAGCAATTCTGTCAGTCTAAACATACTAATGGGAGTGGCCAGTTAAATTTGGGGAAACTATTTGAAGTTTGCAAATCTCACGTCAGTAATATTTTATTGGATATATTCACTCTTCTTTGAAATTTATGCTGCTATCTATCAGTATTTAAAGCTCTATAACAAGGCAGTTCTTACATGGCGACTGCATGAAAAAACCATCGTGTCTATTATCTATTTTTGTGACAGAATAGTATTTATTTTGTATACACTGCTCAGTAAGCATACTAGGCATTTTTGCAAACATAACTGGATGGATACTGGGATATACAGCCTACACATGAGTGGGCTCTCTGATGAGTGCTGCTGTCCAAGTGGTAGTTGGTTTCACATGCACTGGAGAAAGTATGTGTTTACCTTAGCCCTCACCAGCCAACTCTGTTTACACAACTAACCAAAATAATCAGTGTTGACATCAGAAGTAGTTTGAGGAAATAATTTACAGTATAACAATGTTAAATTTTCCCCCTCTGGAACTAAAATCCTTTGTATGTAAAATTTCTGACATATATCAGTGGTCAATGGAATGACATGTTTTACATTTTTGAACAGTTGTTACCTGTGTTCCCCTCCTTGTGTGTCCAGCTAAAAATAGAAATAACACAGTTATCATGCTTAACATACATTCTTAGCAAACTGTTATTTCAAACAAACTCAATTCATAAACTATAACAAAACTATTAAGCAATACTGCAAGTAGCAAGAAGCTGCTCAAAAGTAGCTAAAATAACAAGAAAAAAAAAACAAATTCTCACCTTTCTTCAGTACCTTTTGCAATTAATTTGTTGGCTATGGAGTTCTCCTCCAGCGTGAGTCATGCCTCTGTGATATGGGATCAGTAAGACACCAGATGCGGGGAGAAGGGAATGAGGATTTATTTCCAAACAAAACAAAACAGGCACGAGGGCCAACAAAAAACTTGGCCCAAAGGGTTGCAAAAAACAAACTAAAGTATGCTACACAGAGCTAAAAACAATAAATGCAAAAAGGCAAAAAACAAAAAGGCACTGGAAACTCCAGGCAAGATACTCAAGAAAAATAAATAACAATACTAAATATATATACACAAGACGAGAGGCTAGGACAAATACTAGGGAACTTGACAAGAACTTCGCTAAACGAGACGCGAGACACTGTCTGCCAGCCAACTTCCACCGCATCCAGATAAAGGCTTCGAAATCATGACATGAGGGGTAACACCTGGAGAGAGAGAAACAAGAGGCATGGCAAGATCAAGACATGGACAAGATTGGTTGACAAGACTTGCTCATTAAGAGAATGAGCGTGCTCAGCTTAAGTACCAATTAAGTATGCAGTTTGAAAGCAGCATGAATGTTCAGAACAGAAAAGCACAGCAAGATCTTGAAATAGCAAAGCAGGAATCATGACAATAAACTCCCTGTCTAAATTAGTAGTATTAGTAATGTGCCTATCTAAGAATTACACCACCCAGTGAGTGTTAGTAAATGTTAGTAACTTAAAAACAATTGCCAATTAAGCTTAGAGAGGCCCGAATCCAGCACAGCATGGAAGGAAGGGGAAATACCAAAGCCAACCAGAGCTCAGAAATGTGCAACAACGAAGGCACGGGGCGGAACGCAGACAAGCGGTGGAGTGGCATGGCAGACCTGGCAAAAACAAAAACATGGAAAAGTAAAAACATGGACATGGAACATGGATAATGAAATACTATGACTATGAACATGAACATGAACTATGGAACTATGAACTATGAATTATGAAACTTGGAACATGAAACTGTTAAAACCATGAATAATACTGTTCTGGCCAAAGGCCAGAACCCTGGAACACAACACCTCTGTGTCATTTTCAAATTTATCGAGCCTCAGCAGTTTACCTGAAATACAGAACAGACATAAAATAACCTCCAAGAGTACAAATAGGCACTTGTAGACTCAAAATGTTTCAAAAACACAATGCCTCTGTCCCTTTCAGTTACATTACCTTTCCTAAATACCCCTATTGAAACTAAAACATGGATTACAGCACGGTATAAAATGTAATCTTATTTACATATTCAGGCAGGAGACAAAGGAAAAATCAACATTGAAATTCTTAATGAGGTGTTGGTCATCACAAGCCAGCGAGCCACAAATTCAGTGTTCCAAGGCACTTTGATCCTCCAAGTCTTTGAACTTAGCTGGTTAAATGGAGCACCATTCTTCCAAAAGATATTGATGATCATGGTGGAGAGTGCTGTCAAACATGTCGATCAAAATTTCCAATTAGTGTTCAGCTGGGTTGAGATGTGGTGAGTGTGAAGGCGGCAGCAAATGATTTACATCATTTTCATTCTCATCAAACCATTCAGTGAGCCCATGTGCCCTGTGGATGGGGTTTTTGTAAGCAGGATCGCAATGTTTCATTAGAGGATGAAGGTGATCACTTATAATAACTTTATACTTATATGCAATGAGCCCTCTCTCTAAAGAGACAAGGGGAGCAAACCCATGTTGATAAAATACCTCCCACATAGCATAACAGAGCCAGTGGACCTCCTCACTAGCATACAGCCCTGTAGCATCCTCTTAGTACATGCCCCACTTGACTTCGCGCACTTGTGGAGATTATGGAGAGAAATTACTCCACTGACCACAACACTTTTTTCAACATCTCTGTAGACCAGTGCCAATAGTTTTTCGCACCACTGAACTCTCAAATGTGCATCTGACTTCGTAATGAATGTTTATGCACTGTTGCACCGCTATAATATCCCTCTCTATGCACAGATCTTTTGTGAGAATGGAGTTCATCCCTCCTGTGCGAAAACTCGAAAAACACACTGAAACTGTTCTTGTGGTTTGTGGTGCCCAAAACCTTGCTAAGACATTTAATTTTTTTTCCCCCCATTAATTTGTTTCCCATCTGTTTGTGTGTAATGTAATGTCCCAAAGTTCTTGACAAAATACTACAGCAACTGCACTCAACAAACTAAAATATAGGGCTAGGATGTGTGTAAAGACTTACCCCGCTATACCATCCAACTCATACAGTATGTACCTTCTATGGAAAAGCAATTTTTTTATTTTTATTTTTTTTTAATTTATTCACCAATAAGTGCATACAAACAAATATGTGACCAGACAAATAAATGGGTAGCGAGTTGATTTACAGAGTAACATACATACAATAATATTACACAAAGACATCAACAAAAGGAATAGAAAAGAAGAGAGAATAAAACAAACAACAAAAAAGGGGGGGGAAGAAGGAAAAAAAAAACCACAAAGGAGAGAAAACAAATGAATAATAACAATAATAATAATGATAATTATAATGAAATAGAGAGATAAGAGCAAAAGAAAAGGGAAAAAGGGAAACAAGGCAAAACAGTGTAACAATCAAATGATCCGAAATGAAGCAGAGTTGTATTTTGGCAGTTATTTCACGATGTTTTCGTTCAAGAAGTTTCCTTAAAGATTTATACAGATTAACAGATTCCAATTCCCCAGGTTCTCTATTTTTTTTTTTTTTTTTTTAAATATCCCTTCTCCTCTTCGTGAACAAGCCATTGTATATCTATGCTGTGGCATTAACTCACCGGCATAGAGATGGCAGTGAGAGTTGTGGAGTAGATGTCGTTGAATTCTTGCAATTGATTCTTGTGGGTTTCTGACTGTTGTTCCATTGATATATGTTGCGTATTGAGATCTAACCATTGTGTTGTTGTAATGTTTTTTCTGTTTTTCCAGTTGAGCAGTATTTTTTTCTTGGCGATAGTTAGGGCCACAAGCAGGGGGATTGTGATTTGTTTTGAGTAAGTGTTGAGTTCTTCTAAATTTCCAAGTATGCAGACGGTGGGGGATAGTGGGATATTGTGGTTGAGGAATCGGGAAAGGGTGGCGGTTATTTTTTTCCAGAAGTTATGAATTGGTGGGCAGAGCCAGAATGCGTGCAGGTGGTCGTCGATAGTGTTGAGTGTGCAGTGGGTGCAAATGTCTGTGTCTGTGAGTCCCATGATGTGCATCTTGTGCTGTGTGAGGTGTGTTCTATGGATGATTTTATACTGAATTAACTGAATTTTGGTGTTGTTAGACATGGAGAATATGTTGTTGCAGACTGTGTTCCAGAATTGACTGTTTGTGTGAATGATGAGGTCTCGTTCCCATTTGTTTATTGGTGTGTGATGTGGGTCGTTATTGGAGGATATAAGTTTATATAGCTTTGTGAGTAGTTTTTTCTTTGACTGTGTTATTTTATTGATGCGATATAATAGGATGTTCTAGGTGGAAATTTGTGATATTTATTTTTGTTTTAATTGACTCTTTGAGTTGGGTGTATTGAAGGAATTGTTTCTTGTCGATATCGTACATTTCAGACAGCTGTTGTAATGTTAGTAAAGTGTTGTTGTAGAAGATGTGTTGGAGGTGTGTGACTCCTTTTTCTTTCCATTTTTTTCCTATTGGAGGGGATTTGTTAGCAGTGAAGTCTGGGTTGTTCCATATGGGTGTTTGAGTCGTGGGAGAGAATGTTGTTGTCCCCCGCCGCGCGGAACGCGCTAAGCGGGGGTCATAGTATTCACGACCGTCCGTACGTCCCGAAACCTTGTCTGCGCGATATCTCAAGAAGTAAGCATCGGATTTATTTCAAATTTGGTGTCAACATGTATTAGGGTAATGTCCCGGCGCCAGTCGAATTTGGTGACCTTCGCGACATTTTCAAGGTCACACCGAGGTATGATAGATTCTGACACTGAAATGCTTGTCTGCGCGATATCTCAAGAAGGAAGCCTCGGATTGATTTCATATTTGGTGGCATCATTCATTAGCGGGGGACATAGTATTCACGACTGTCCGTCCGTACGTCCGTACGTCCCGAATCCTTGTCAGCGCGATATCTCAAGAACGAATTGTCGGATTTTCTTCAAATTTGATGTCAACATGTATGATGGTGATGCCCCGGCGCCAGTCGATTTTGGTGACCTTCGCACCATTCTCAAGGTCACACCGAGAGATTGTCGATTTTCACACTTTTGGCCTTGTCAGCGCGATATCTCAAGAACGAATAGTCGGATTTTCTTCAAATTTTATGTCAACATGTATGATGGTGAGGCCCCAGCGCCAGTCGATTTTGGTGACCTTCGCACCATTCTCAAGGTCACACCGATAGCCTTGTCAGCGAGATATCTCAAGAACGAATCGACGGATTTACTTCAAATTCCATGTTAACATATATTGGGGTGATACCCCGGCGCCAGTCCATTTCGGTGACCTTTGCGCCATTCTCAAGGTCACACCGAGAGATTGTGGATTTTCACACTGATAGCCTTGTCAGCAACATATCTCAAGAACTAATCGACGGATTTACTTCAGATCTTATGTCAACATGTATTAGGGTGTTTCCCCGGCACCAGTCCATTTCGGTGACCTTCGCGCCATTCTCAAGGTCACACCGAGAGATTGTGGATTTTCACACTGATAGCCTTGTCAGCGACATATCTCAAGGACGAATCGACGGATTTACTTCAAATCTTATGTTAACATGTATTAGGGTGATACCCCGACGCCAGTCCATTTCGGTGACCTTCGCGCCATCCTCAAGGTCACACCGAGAAATTGTTCATTTTGACACGATTTCACATTTTGTGGCGGGGGACAAAGACACGTTAGTGTCAAATACTTGTGTTTTTTATTTTATTTATCTTCCACCAAGCTGTCAGAGTTGCTGCGATTGCGGGGTTTTTGAAACAGTTGTGTTTTTTGATTGCAGTACAGATAAATGGAAGGTCTTTGATTGATATGTCTTGGCAGTCTGTCTGTTCTATGTCTAACCAGGGGTGATAGTGATGGGTTGAATGTATCCATTTGGAAAGGTACTGTAACTGATTGGCTAAGTAGTAATGATAGAAATTTGGTGCTTCTAGGCCTCCTTGTAGTTTTGACTGTTGTAGTGTAGTTAGTTTTATCCTGGGCTGTTTGTTTTTCCAGTAGAATGATGTTATTGCTGTGTCCAGTGAGCTAAACCATTTCGATGTGGGTTGGATGGGGATCATTGTGAATAGGTAATTGAGTTTTGGCAGTATCATCATTTTAATTGTGGCGATGCGTCCCATAATTGAGATTGGCAGTGTCATCCATCGGTTTAGGTCATCTTGTATTGTTTTTAAAAGTGGTGTGAAATTCAGGTGAAACAACTCAGACAGCTTGGCAGAGAATTTTATGCCTAAATATGTGATGTTGCCAGTAGTAGGTGGTAATTGGGGTATGTGTAGTGTAGAAAGGCATGTATCTGCATTTATTGTGAGGGTGGTTGATTTATTCCAGTTTACTGTGTAGTCTGAGATGCTAGAGTATGAATTGATGAGCTTGATAAGTTCTTTGATTGAATTATTGGGATTCTGTATGAACAGGAGTATGTCATCTGCGTACAGACTGATTTTATGTGTTATGTTTTTAGTATGAATACCAGAAATATTGTTATTTTGACGGATTGCAGCAGCTAATGGTTCAATGAAAAGTGCGAATAGTGATGGTGATAGTGGACATCCTTGTCTGGTGCCTCTGTGAAGTGAGGTGAGATGAGGTTGTTTGTAATAACTGCTGCTTTTGGTTGGTTGTAGAGTGTTGTTATCCATCGAATAAATGACTGTCCAAATCCAAATTTTTCCATTGTTTTTTTGAGAAATGTCCAATTTACCTTGTCGAATGCTTTTTCTGCGTCTAAGGAAAGAATGACTGTTTTGTGTTGACTTTGTTGAGAGAGGTGGATAAGATTGAATAGACGGCGTGTGTTGTTTGATGAATGTCTTCCTTTAATGAATCCTGTTTGATCTGGGTGAATGAGAGATGGGATGACTGATTCAATTCGAGTTGTTAGTGCTTTGCTGATTATTTTGATATCTGTGTTAATGAATGAAATGGGCCTATAATTTGAGCAGTGAGTTGGGTCTTTGTTTGTTTTGAGTAGTACTGAAATTAGTGCTGTGTTCATGTGATATGGAATTGATTGATTGCTCTTGATTTCATCTGCCATTCTAACAAAAAGTGGTGATACTGTTTTCCAAAAGTGTCTATAAAAT
This sequence comes from Gymnothorax reevesii, assembly GCA_029721435.1. Classification (NCBI taxonomy): domain Eukaryota; kingdom Metazoa; phylum Chordata; class Actinopteri; order Anguilliformes; family Muraenidae; genus Gymnothorax; species Gymnothorax reevesii. The sequence continues at coordinate 54,824,231 of CM056574.1, forward strand.
TCTGTGGGGTATCCATCGAGTCCAGGTGCTTTATTGTTTGTCATGATCTGTAGTGCTTTTTCATATTCTATGGGGGTGAGTGGAGCGTCTAAAATGTCTGCTTGTTCTTTTGTTAATGATGGTAGTTGGAGGTTATTTAGAAAGTTGTCTATTTCTTTTGCATCCTTTTCTTTATTATTGCTATACAAGTTGTAGTAGTATTGGCTGAATGTGTTATTTATGGTTTGTGGGTCACTGGTGATGTTTCCTGTTGAGTCTGTAATAGTTGTGATGAGTGATTTTTCTTTGTTGTGTTTGAGTTTGTTGGCTAAGTATTTTCCAGATTTGTCATTGTGCTCGAACTGTTTATATCGGAGCCTACGTAGCATGAATTGTGTCTTTTTATGAAGGATGTTGTCAATTTTATTTTTGGTGTTTTTAATTTCTGTAAGTATGTGTTCTGTGGGATTAGTTGCGTATGAATTGTGTAGTTGTTTAATTTGTTCTTCCAATTTTTTTTCTGTTTCTAGTTCTTTCTTCTTTTTAAATGTTGAGTATGAGATAATTTTTCCTCTTAATACTGCTTTGGCTGTTTCCCAAATGAGAGTTGGTGAGGTATATATTGTGTCATTTGTTTCCATAAATAGTGTCCATTGTTTTTTGAAATATGAATCAAATTCGCTATCTTGAAGTAGTGATGTGTTAAATCGCCATCTTGTGCTGGTTTTTGTTTCTGTTTTATTGAGCAGTGTGAAGCTGATGGGAGCATGGTCGGATATGATGATTGGGTGGATGGTGGGGTTAGAGATATTTGCCAGTGAAGAGTTGCTTGCTAGAAAGTAGTCGATTCTTGAGAAGGACTTATGGACTGAGGAGAAGTAGGTGTATTCTCTGGATGAAGGGTTATGTCGCCTCCAAATATCGCCAAGACCAATATCTGTCATATATTGTTTGATAATTTGAGTTGAATGCCAGGTTTTGGAGTGATGTGTACTTGTTGAGCTGTCTATTGTTGGGTTGATTACTGTGTTGAGGTCTCCACTTATAATTATGATTGATGTTGAGAAATTCTGTAGTGATTCAAAGAAGCTATGGTAGAACGCTAGATCATCTGTGTTTGGACCATAAATACTTGCAATTGTAATATTGATGCTATTAATTGTTCCATTGATAATGATATATCGTCCTTCTGGGTCGGTTATTGTGTGTTTATGAATAAATGGAGAAAAGCAATTTTCAAGTTTGACTGGTGTCGGAACTGACTGTGACAGTGAAACTAAGGGTGACAGAAAAGGCACATAAAAAAGTTACATTTCATTTACATAGCTCATAGAACCCAGTTGATCTTACTACACTTTGAATACACTGGTACACGATATGATATAAATTTTTCTCCTGATAGGAGATCATATCAAGGTTTTTCCCATTAAAAAGAAGTTGATTAAGATTCCGATGAGGCATAATTAAGTTATAATAAATATAATAAATAATGGATCACAGTTGTAACATTTATGATAACTGCTTAGCACACTTTAAAACAGGGAAGTAGACAGACACAGACAATTGTCAGCTAGTGCCTGATAACGAGATGAGTGAATAAACCATTTTGATGAACCTATTATGGGGAAAAAAAAAAACACTGCAAATAAGTTACTTAAATAGCAAGCTTAACATCATTTGTAAGTAGTTAATATTTTATTTCAATAACACTTTTATTATTGGGGTATTTTCACTGATTGAAAGACCTCCCAGTAAAGGATATTTTTCCGACTTCTGAGATCAACCGGATGCAGCATAACAACACTGGGCTACCATTTAAAAAAGTGAATTAATATATTTTTGGTCAAAGAAATATTATGCTGAATAGCTTTATTCACTTTCCCAATATAGAAGCAGATCAAATGTCGCGCACAGAGATGTGAACTGTGAGCCCGCTGAATGATGTGGGCACAATGGCAGCGTTGGGAAATCTCATTGGACAACAGCGCCATCCGTCACGCGCCTTTATCGTGGATTGGTTAATTTGGAAGGTAAACTGACAGGTAATGCACGCATCAAAACCGCGAAAGCAAACTGGAGACACATGGAAGAAAACAACATTCTGGGTACTCGCAAAAGAAGGTAAGCAAAACCTTTTTTGATGTTTGTTTGTAATTTGAGTTGATACTGTAACATTTAAAAGGCTGGTAACTTAACTTTTTAAGGAATCTGGTCGTTAGCTAGCCAAAAGCCTCGACCATACTTGGTTAGTTACTATCTTCGATGCTTGTTACAAGGTCAGGGAGAATCACGTAAATTTTCATGACAGCATTAATTTATGTATTGCACCAGTCACCGGGACAGAACAGGGTTGAGGATCATAACCGGCTGCGAGTGGGGGCAGAGACCTCGGTCTCACTCCGCCACACATTATGGCCTGTTCGCGCGCTATTGCATGAAAATGAATATCGGGGAAGGTACGCACATTATAGAACTGGGAAGATGTATCGATCACGATTTTTTTTCACCGAATGATACCATGTACAATTTAAAAAAACTGTCGAGAGGATACGTTAATATTCTTCATTTATTTATTTATTTTATTCCTTCCATGAAAATGCACAAAATAATATGAAATTGGTTCAAAATTCCACAATACATATCTCAAATCAATGCATCTCATGACTGGAAAGGAGCAGAAAGAAGAATATAATTTTTTTTTTTTTTATATCTGCCCCTTGCTTGAACGCTAAAAAAACTTAGATGGTCTATCAGTTACCCACTTTCCAATTACGCATCATCCCCCCACACCATCAGCCACACCCTTGATTATCCACCTACACCATCTGTCACACCCCTGACCATACAGCACAGAACAAAAACAACCCTCATAGCAATATTTACAAGCTTAAAACAATAAAGGTAATGAAGATAAACATCCTATTAAACTTCAGATGAATATTTTCTTATTTGTCTCTCTTTATACATTTTTTTTAAACTGAACATTATCTGTACAACCCTTTAAGTCATTCTGTTGAGAATTCCAAAGTTTTACACCGGCAGTGGAAATGCACATCTGTTTCAAAGTGGTCCGAGCCACTGGATGCTTCAAATCGAATTTCCTTCTGTGATTTTCATCTTCTGATGTAAACATAAACATTTTTTGCATGTTCTCTGGCAATACTTTGTATTTGGCTTTAAACATTACTAATAATGTCTGCAGTTCTATTATCTCGTAAAGTTTCAATAACCCTGACTTAACAAATAATCTATTTGTATGCTCTCTAACTTCAGCTTTGTGAATGGTTCTAATTGCTCTCTTCTGTAATAAAAATAATGGCATTAAGTTACTTCTATATGTGTTTCCCCACACTTCTGCACAGTAACTAAAATAAGGCAGTATAAGTGCACAATACAGCATTCTCATTGTGTTACAATCTAAAACATATTTAGCTTTGTTCAAAATAAAAATATTCTTAGACGCATTTTTTTTAACATATGAGATTTCCATGTCAAATTTTCATCCATTATAACTCCCAAAAACCTAAACTCGGATACTTTCTCAATATTGACTCCATCAATAGATATTAAGACTTCATCCTTTCTTCTATTAGCAAAAACCATAAACTTAGTTTTTTTCAAATTTAGTGATAACTTATTTTCATCAAACCAAGATTTAAGCTTCATCATTTCATTTTCAAGATTTTCAGATAACGTTTTTAAGTTATCTCCTGAACAAAAGAAATTTGTGTCATCTGCGAACAAAACAGACTGCAATAATTTTGAGACTTCACAAATGTCATTGATGTATAAAATAAAAAGTTTAGGCCCCAAAACCGAACCTTGCGGTAACCCACATTCAATTTTCATACATTCTGATGTATGACCAGCAAATTGCACATATTGTTGTCTATTATGTAAATAACTAGTTAACCAGTTTAGAGCAACTCCTCTCACACCATATGTATTCAACTTTGAAATTAAAATGGAATGATCTATTGTGTCAAATGCTTTTTTTAAATCAATGAATACCCCTTTTGTAAATTTCTTCCTGTCAATTGCTGTTGTGATTTCTTCTATTATTTTCATTATTGCTAGACCTGTAGACCGGTTTGTCCGAAAACCATATTGGCTGTCACTCAATAAATTATTGTTTTCAATAAAGCGATCTAATTTTTTAACAAACAATTTTTCTAGCACTTTTGTGAATTGTGAAAGTAGTGATACTGGCCTGTAATTGTTAAAGCTGTGTATATCTCCCATTTTAAAAATTGGAATAACCTTAGCTGTTTTCATCCTATCTGGAAAAACTCCGGTTCCAAGTGAAAGATTGTAAACATAACATAATGGTTTAATTGGAAATGGAATGACACTGATTTAAGGTGGAATGACACTGCTTCACTGCTTCAAGATCAACTTTCAGAAACAGAATGACACTGTTTTTAAATGGAATGACATACGTTCAAGTAATTATATCATCAATATCACCTTTAAGAAATGGAATGACACTGATTTTAGGTGGAATGACACTGTTTTTTGTGGAATGACATACTTTTGAGTCTTCATTCCCCTAATATATATATTTAACAAATGGAATGACACTGTTTCGAAGTGGAATGAAACTGCTTTTAGGTGGAATGACATACTTTCAGGTCATTTTATCCCCAATACCAATTTTAAGAAACTGAATGACGCTCATACAAAGTAGAATGACACTCTTTTTAGGTGGAATGACATACTTTTGACCAATCATCTGCCCAATACCACCTTTCAGAAACTGAATGACGCTCTTACAAAGTGGAATGTCACTCTTTTTTGGTGGAATGACATACTTTTGAGCAATCATCTGCCCAATACCACCTTTCAGGACACTCTTTTTAGGTGGAATGACATACTTTTGAGCAATCATCTGCCCAATACCACCTTTCAGAAACTTAGGCCCAGTTTACACGAAGACGCTTGCGAGTAAAGACGACAAAATATTTTAACGGAAGTGCCTTTTGTTTATATGGCGACGGCGTTTTTGGGGCTTGAAGACGCAAAAATCTCAAACCACCCTCGAAAGTGGAAAACTTGAATACGCTCCGGCGTAGCGTTTCCGTCTAAACTGGCCAAGACGCAAAACTGGCTCCGATCTGCTGTTCTGCTCACGTCGCGTAGGCGTTTACGTCACACAGTAAACAAACATGTCGGATTACATCCTTGCTTCGGACGCGTTCGCGACACAGTGACGAGAAGAAGGAAGATTCTACGCATGCGTGTAGGCATGGCGTAGTTTGTGTTAGTGTATCATAGCACCACCTAGCTGTCTGGCATGCATGCCCAATCGATTTCTACACACTTTGCGTCACCGTATGCACACAGATTTCCTCCGAGAACGCTCGTCTGAACGCGAAATAAAAAGTGAAGACGCGACGCCACTTTTGCGTCTTCTGTTCACACCGTCATCATGTAAACCTACCCTAAATGACGCTCTTACAAAGTGGAATGACACTCTTTTTAGGTGGAATGACATACTTTTGTGCAATCATCTCCCCAATACCAATTTTAAGAAACTGAATGACACTCTTTCATAGTGGAATGACACTCTTTTTAGGTGGAATGACATACTTTTGAGCAATCAATCCCCAATACCAATTTTAAGAAACTGAATGACGCTCTTACAAATTGGAATGACACTCTTTTTAGGTGGAATGACATACTTTTGAGCAATCATCTTCCCTAATACCACCTTTCAGAAACTGAATGACGCTCTTACAAAGTGGAATGACACTCTTTTTAGGTGGAATAACATACTTTTGGGTCATTTTACTTCCAGTATCACCTTTCGGAAACTGAATGACACTGTTTCAATGTGGAATGACACTGTTTTTAGGTGGAATTCACATACTTTTAGGTCATCTTACTCCCAATATCATCCTTCGGAAAATGAATGACACTGTTTATAGGAGGAATGACATAATTACACGTGTTAATATCCTCAATATCATATTTGAGAAATGAAATGACTCTGGTTCAAAGTGGAATGACATACTCTCAAGTCATTGATATTACATTTTGGCAACAGACACACTGATTTATGATTTGTAGTTTTGTCAAACTTGGACGAGGTAAATCTTGAAGTACTTTCCTCACATTTGGAATGATGCACATCATCATTTGAACATATCCAGTGCCCTTTGAGAATTTTCAGGTGAGTATTGATAAATTCGAATTTGGATAGCACTATCATTTCCTTTTATGTAAATGATTCGGAAGTATGTTAAGGAGATGTGTTTCTACAATCAATTATGGGCATATTTTGGGAGAGGAACATTATAGGTGTTAGGCAAGGACACCCGCCAGATTTTAAAGAAGTAATTGATTGCAGAACCATCTCACCAACGCACACAGATATCATTTACATACAAGAAATATGGGATCATTGTTCATAATCCATGGTTAGGGGATCAACTGATTGGCTTAGTGGTTAAAACGTCTGTCTTGAGACTGGCAGGTTGGAGCTTCGAGCCCCAGCCAGGTCAATCCTAAGACCTTAAAAGGGATACTTTATACAAGTATTCAGTAACTTCTTCCAGTGGCATTTAGATGTTGGGTAGTCAAAGTGAAGACAGGTTATATGGATAATAACTTCTTTTATCACTTAGGACAATGTTTCGACACAAATTCTTGAATGGATGAATGTTAGGGTTTAACCTCTGCTTCCTCCCTTAGGGTGATTTTGCTGACGTGAGTCTTTGTATTTTAACGCTTAAATTTAATATATAATAACTTTTAAAACAGAAGAAAAAAAACCAAGTATCTAAAAAGGCACATGAAGCACCCATAAAAAGTTCAGAAAAATGTTTAATGTGTGAAGTGAATAAAAAGTTAATCAGAAAGATTTAATATAAATGGAATTTTTAATTTAAGGAGAATGGAGAACTACATGGAGTAAGTAATTAGATAGGTTAATAACTGAGGAGATAAGTACATGAATCAATACATGGATAGATAAATGGGCAATTAGATGATTAAAGAAATTAATTAATAAGTAAATAAATAGGTGTATGGGATAATGAATTATAATGTTAAATAAATAAATGAATGATGAATGAATGATGAAAATACATATGGGAGGTTGTTACAGCTGAGTGACAATTTGTTGTTGATGTGATCTGAAAAGAAAAAGGGAAAGCTTTTTAGCAAAAAGAATGGAGTTTATCAAATGATAAATATTTATAAGGATGCCAGGTTCATAATTGCTATATTTAAATGTTGTCACAAAAATATTTAAATACATGCCACAAATCCGTCTCCTTAAGTGATTACAGAAGTTTTTATACATATAACCTATCTTTAATTATATCCCTGTACACCGAATGGGTGTTCTGGAAGATATTATGTTTTTGGTCCGACCGCCGCCACCGCACTACATGTTAACGCGATAACTTCAGTAATATTTAAATTAGAAATTCCAAGTTCTGCATATAAGTAAGTATCATAAAGAGGAAGAACTGATTTGATTTTGGACTATTTACGATTTCTTGATTGGCCGCCAGGGGCCAAAAACTGATTTTCTTGTTAACGCTATAACTGCAGTAATATTTCAATTAGAAATTCCAAGTTTTGCATATAAGTAAGTATCATAAAGAGGAAGAATTGTTTCGATTTTGGACGATTTTCAATTTCTAGATGGCCACCAGGGGCCAAAAACTGAAGAAAATCACTGTTTTCATCACATCTCTGGAAATATTTGTCCGATTCACCTCAAATCAAGTGCAAATGAAAGGTCATGACCTGATGATGTCTCCCACGGAGACATTATACCTGTTTGGTTCAAAATTTTGCCACAAGGTGGAGCTTTGTCACATAAAATTCACCATTTTTGCAATATCTTTAGAACTATTTGTCCAATTGACATGAAACTATGTGTAACTGCAAGGTCATGACCTCGCAACATGTCACATGATGACATCATCCATGTATGGTTCAATATTTTGCCACCAGGTGGCGCTTTTTGATGGAAAAATTACCATTTTGGCCATATCTTCAGAAACACTTGTCCGATTCACCTGAAATTAAGTTCAAATGAACGTCTATTCGAGGTCTATTCAAGCATTGGCGTTCTGGGATATACCCCTAGCCGTCGCCTCTGATGGCATAAGCCCAGTTTCACTACCTAAGAACCTGCCCTGTCTGATGCTTGGCATTTGGGGGACAGTACTATGACTGGTCAGCCCCGTGTCAGTGTACTTAAATATCAGGATCTAAATATCCAGAGTCGATTCATGATCTGCACTTCGCACAGATGTGATATGTAGACAACTTGTCCGGGCCTATACACTTAGTATGATACCAGAGACGACATTTGCAGCACAAAACCTGAATCTCAGTTGATGAAAGGTCTCCTGAACAACTGGAAGCTGCGCACTGAGACCAATCTTCACTCAAGTTGAGATTGTTGATGGTCACAAGAAGTCTTTCTTGCTTTGGCTCTTCTTCCATTGATTGAGTTTCTGGAGAGATTTTAGCCGTTTTTCCTTGTGGTTTTCTCCTTGACCTGGTTTTTGGACACCCAGGTAGAAGTCGTTTGTTGTCAAATGCTGTGAGAATGACTACTTTCAACCATTGACGGACAGTTTTGCTGCAAACGGTAGAGTAGGGCATGTTTGAAATCAAGCTGTTGGGACTAAGGATTGTGTAAAGCCCACAGTCAAATCCATTGGGCTGTTGTGGTGAGTCAGTAGAGAAAATGCATCTCCAAAGTGATCTGATAAAAGTTATCTCTGCAATTTCATATGCAGCTGCGACAATCCACATCAGATTACTGAAAATGACAAGGGAACCTTTATTTGCTTCTGTTGACATAGAGTCCAAAATCCAGATCTCCTTTGTCCTGAAATTAGCAATCCCTAGACACCACTGTGTGCCTTTACCTCTTGGATCCAGGCTCAAAGGAATTATTAGAATGTCTTTATTCAAGGCATCATTTCGTTTGAGAAAGGTAAACGCAACATCATAGTCATCCATGGCAACTGACTGATAGATGTATGTTGGACAGAGTAGACAAACATCATGGCACGATGAAGATGTCAGAATGCCTTGTATGCCTATATTAATGACATCACTGCATAACCATTGTTTGGGATCCAGAGTTGAAAGTCCATTTGTAATGTATGCAGGAGCTGTTTTCATACAGTGCTGAAGCTGAAACAACACTGAAGCCATATCCTTTTCGCATGGTTTGCATTCTTTTGATGGAGATGGCCCAGGCGTATTCCTCCTTTGGTCGATTGTAATGTCACCTTGAACACTCTCAAAGTCCTTATCTAAGGATGTCATGTTTGCATGTATGGGTGACTGGTCCATTTCTTGTAAGTGCTTAAACAGCCAAAATGGAGAGGAGGTAGCTGAGTTACCATCATCTTCCATAACCAGAATAGAGTCTGGTGCAGGGTTCAGCGTGTAATCATAATCCTGCTTTCTGGCCTTTTTTCTACCTGATTTGGTCTCTGTGCCACATTTTCTTCTTTTCATGGTTGAAAGGCTGTAGCTTTTTTTGTCATCAGGGCTTGCTAATCCCACTGCCATAGTCACAGCCAGTACATGATAGCATAAACCTGTGGAGCAACATGAATAGAAGGCTGGTTTGGGAAACGAACAAACTGCTTGGATCCCTATTCCATTAACATTTAAGACAGTGAATGTAGATGTTTGTGAAGGGAATCCTATATGTTTGTCGCCTTAAGTAGGGACAGTGCGGGAGGGGGGACGGATCCGTGTCACTGTAAATCTGCGGGGGACATATCCCCCCCGTCCCCCGTGCCATCTGCGCCCATGGGTTACAGTGATAGGCACGACTTAGAACGCCCCTCCGCTGTTACAAAATCACTGTAACCCACTGCTTCTCGGGACTTATTCCTTTAGTTTATCATGGCAAACTTTAGTGGTCAAAATTACTTTTGTTGCCTCAAGTATGATGCAGAAAAGGTATCACTGGACAATTGGTTTTAGGATGTTAAATTTCTCACTGGAAGTGTTAGGTAGATGCTTCAATAGATACTCTTATGAAAAGTTTTCTTCACAGGCAAAAGCCAACCAAGAAAAACAACAGAAATTAAAATACTTGTGAACTTAATTCCAGAATGTATGTTTGAATAACTCTAACTCTGCAATGTCATGTGATTAACATTTTTAAGTGACGTTCCCCATGTTGGACAAAGACAACACTAAATACCTTGTGAATTTGCTTGAGATCTTTCACGTTCATATCCTTTGGATACAGGTTTGAATTGAGGCTTGATATGGATTTTTTGCCATTGAACATGGGCTGATATAGGTTTTATGACAGGTAAAATTTTCAACAAGCATAATGTTTTACAAAATGTGTTTGTTACCCTGATACATATTTCTATCAAGATAAGGTAAAAGGTATAAATCTGTGGGAACAGTCATTCAAAATTGAAACTGTCATTCCATTTTCCCAAAGATGATATTGAGGATATAATAACTCAAAAATATGTCATTCCACCTAAAAAGAGAGACATTCCACTTTGTAAGAGCGTCATTCAGTTTCTGAAATGTGGTATTAGGGAAGATGATTGCTCAAAAGTATGTCATTCCACCTAAAAACAGTGTCATTCCACTTTGTAAGAGCGTCATTCAGTTTCTGAAAAGTAGTATTAGGGAAGATGATTGCTCAAAAGTATGTCATTCTACCTAAAAAGAGTGTCATTCCACTTTGTAAGAGCGTCATTCAGTTTCTGAAAGGTGGTATTGGGGAGATGATTGCTCAAAAGTATGTCATTCCACCTAAAAAGAGTGTCATTCCACTTTGAAAGAGCGTCATTCAGTTTCATAAAATTGGTATTGGGGATTTGATTGCTAAAAAGTATGTCATTCCACCTAAAAAGAGTGTCATTCCACTTTGTAAGAGCGCCATTCAGTTTCTGAAAGGTGGTATTGGGGATATGATTGCTCAAAAGTATGTCATTCCACCTAAAAAGAGTGTCATCCCATTTTGTAAGAGCGTCATTCAGTTTCTTAAAATTAGTATTGGGGAGATGATTGCTAAAAAGTATGTCATTCCACCTAAAAAGAGTGTCATTCCTATTTGTAAGAGCGTCATTCAGTTTCTGAAAGGTGGTATTAGGGAAGATGATTGCTCAAAAGTATGTCATTCCACCTAAAAAGAGTGTCATTCCACTTTGTAAGAGCGTCATTCAGTTTCTGAAAGTTGGTATTAAGGAAGATGATTGCTCAAAAGTATGTCATTCCACCTAAAAAGAGTGCCATTCCACTTTGTGAGAGCGTCATTCAGTTTCTTAAATTGGTATTGGGGAGATGATTGCTCAAAAGTATGTCATTCCACCTAAAAAGAGTGTCATTCCACTTTGTAAGAGCGTCATTCAGTTTCTTAAAATTGGTATTGGGGATATAATGACCTGAAAGTATGTCATTCCACCTAAAAGCAGTTTCATTCCCCTTCGAAACAGTGTCCTTCCATTTGTTAAATTTATATATTAGGGGAATGAAGACTCAAAAGTATGTCATTCCACAAAAACAGTGTCATTCCACCTAAAATCAGTGTCATTCTATTTCTTAAAGGTGATATTGATGATATAATTACTTGAGCGTATTTCATTCCATTTAAAAACAGTGTCATTCCGTTTCTGAAAGTTGATCTTGATGATATAACAACTTGAAAGTATGTCACTCTGCCAAGAAGCAGTGTCATTCCACCTTAAATCAGTGTCATTCTATTTCCTAAAGATGATAGCACTAATCAAAAGAATGTAGTTTAGCCCACTGCTGCTATGTATTCCGTCATCTTCTTTGGTAACAGTGAGGTAGAGTAACGTGTATAAAATCTGTCATTCTATATAGTAACAAACTGACAAGGGACCATTTATTGTGCAAAAATTTGTCATGCCATTTCATTCGTCATTCACTTTAGGGAGTCCCTCTTTTTCTGTGTTTGTTTTTAGCACAGATGTTTTTCATTTGTGATTTTACGGTTTTGGGAGTTTTACCAAAGGTAAAAAAAAATGTTTTTAGGAAAACTTGAAAATCCTGTTTTTATTGACAGTGTGCTATATTGATTAGTGCTCTTTTTGATGCAAAATTACCCGTTAAGTTTTGCAAAAATGTTTGACTTTGCATAAGAGATCTGTTTAGTGTAAGGCTGAACAATATGGAAAAAAAATCTTTGTGATTAATTTCACAGATGTTGCAATTGCAGTATTATTCCCTCTAAAATTATAAATCATAACTTCGCATTCGCATTCAGAAAAGGGTTTTTGTTTCAGCATTTGCAAAAGTGTCTTTGATTATTGTCTTGGTTATTACTGTTGGTTATTGTTGTTATGTGCGCCTGTGTGTTTATATATATTTTCTGTGTATATATATATAATGTATATATAAAACATTTTTGTAGAAAATATACATATATGTGTGTGTATATAATATATGCACTTTATATACTGAAATATAGGTTGTGTTATCTCACCGCGAGACCATATTTTGTTTGGAGCAGCTTGTTCATAAACTCAGGTAGCGCAGCGCGCAAGCTAGTTTTGGGCGCATGCCTTAGGCGAGCGGTCCGTCTATTCGCTTGTGCGGGACAGACTTCCTTGTAATCCTGATTGGGCATGTATTTAAAAACTATTTCTTAATTGTTTTCTAAGTCAGAGACTGTTTACTTTGTTGTCAAATTGACAGTTGTTGACGGAAAAGGTTCAGGGTTCACTTTCAATCATCGTGTACGGTTTTCTGACAGAAGAAAGTTGGAGAAATGTAAGACAAAATAAAATCAAAAATGAAATTAAATTGAGCTTTTAGCAGGGTATCTCCTTTAAGTCTCAAACATGACTCCTGTAGCTCATTGTCCTGTCTCACCTATTTCTCCTTGTGAATTTTAGGAGAAACATATGAGACAAAATAAAATAAAAAATGAAACTAAATTGAGCTTTAGCTAGGTATCTCCTTTGAGTCTCAAATATGACTCCTGTTACTCAATGTCCAGCCTCACCTATTTCTCCTAGTGAATTTTAGGAGAAACATATAAGACGTAGTGGAAACTTAAATGAAATCAAGATGAGGATGAAATGAGAATCACAGTTTTGTCTCTGGAGCTGTGGAAAAGCAAGCTTTGAGCAGTAAAATTTTCCTCTGGGATTGTGTCTTTTCCTGGGCTATTAGGATGGAATGTTTTTGTATTTATTTAGTAAATCTGCTTGTTCGCATGTATAAGAACTTGTGCTTTTGTCGTGGGTCTCTCTCGTTATTTATGGGCACTGATTTCTTGGCGCAGCGCAGGTGGCGAAGCGTGGCGCAGCCCACGCAGTGGTAATGTCGGCTGGCGCAGCCCGCGCATTGGTAATTTTGTGAGGTGCAACACCGTGCGCAGACGAACGTGCGCCGAGATGGGTGTGGTGGCGTAGTAGGGGGAGGTGTCACTTATTCATTAAGACGCAGTGACAGTTTCGTAGAAAAAGTCTTCGCTGCAGTTGCGCAGAAAGCTCGCCAGCTCCAACCTGCTTCACTTTCTGTGCAGTGGTAATTTGGCTGACCGGTGCGCAGTGTGCACATGTCACCGAAACCTCCCAGGCAGGTTTCCAGAATGTCAGGCACATTTCAATACAGTATATAATAACAGCAACCACTGTTTAATGTAACTATCTGAATCAGCACATAAATTACAGTATCTATATCGATTGTCCTGATGTCAGATCAAAGGCGGTTGGGACGCGTGATGGAAACTCGACCTGACTTAATCAACGCAACTGAATCAATGATGCAAATTAACGACTTCACACTCTTTCTCAGCCAACCATAAACTGCCTCGGCATCAGGCAGTGGGTTTATAATGCTTGCGTTCTATGCTCGGTAAAGCCGCTAGCACACTGGATGCGAAACAAATTTTTCGCACGACTGATTACAGTCAAAGTCAGTGCAAAGAGCTATTGACTTTTCTTGGTCTTTTTATTCGTCTGTTTTCTGCCTTTGAAGATAGAAAGACCGAATAAAGACTGTTGTCTTTGGAAAATTAGTCAGATGGATCGAATAGATTCACCCTTTATTTCCACAGCAGAGATAAAATAGTGCTTGAAATCAGAGAGCAAATCAATTCCATGACCATTGACAGTGTGAATAAATTATCGCATGCACGATCAAGACTGTCCGACGCGAAATGCAAAATACTCCATGTTCGGCACCCAGCAAAAAATAAAAGTATTGATATGAGAACAGATTTATGACGGAATAAAGAATAAAAATACATATACTTCACCAACCAACAGAACGTCCAAAAAAGACGACCCGCAAATCAATTAATCACAGTGTTCGTTGGATGTTCTGTTGTTAAAATGTTTCTTTTTATTCTTTATTTCGTCATCAATCTGTTTTAATCGTCCTCTTTTTTTTTTTTTGGCTGTCAGACACGGAGGAATTGTTTATTGTCTCGCGCCAATGTCGACTCACTTTATTGAGCAGAACTTAAACAGAAACACCGATTGTAATTCTCGGTACTCATCTTGAAGAACTGAACCCTTTCATCAAAACATTCACATTTAACATCTAAAAGAGTCAGTAGATTTGAAGAAATTAAAAACAATAATAGACTGTCGGACACAGAGATATATTAAAACCCTGTCAGACTTTTGGACACAAGACACTGCTTTCAACGCAATCTGTCGAGTGAAAAATTTGTTTCGCGTCCAGTGTGCAAGCGGCTTAATACTAGGTGTTATGGCCCCAATTTGTTATTACATTTACGACAGCAAGGGATGACAGACACAATTTTAAAACTTAAACACATTTAATTAAACAAAGACTTTTAACTAATCTACTATCTACTCTACTGACCAAGATTGATATATACAACAACAAAAAAAAATTACAGTCCCTTTGGTTGGGTTGCTTGGTGATGTTCCGGGTGAGAAAAATGCTCCAGCACAGGCAAAAATCCACAAAAGCTTCACAGGTCTAGAAAAGAGTGAAAGGTCTGGTCAAATGTATCCTTCTCCTTGCAATTTCTCCTACTGCTTTACTCTCTCAATTTTCCTCTTTATATACTCTTTTGCAGACCCCTCCCACCTTTTAGACTTTTTAATTCTCTTGGACTTTCCATCTCAGACATGCCCAGGACATGTCCAAACCAAGCTCCAGTCTGGGCTTAACAAAAGAAAAGGTCAATACTGCCATCTATTGGTTTCTATTCGCTTTTCATAGGCTACTTTTATTGTCACTTAGGTTTTACCGTTTTTAGTGGGGGAAAGGAATACAGCCTGATTGCTATGATCTCATACTGAGTTAAGATCACATATTGAAAATAAATGTGTAACGTATTTTGCATTGTTGTCCATGCATGTTAATCCCAAAATTTTAAGCAGCAACAGGCTGTAATAATAGGAAAACGCTATCCATCGTTTCTCTTGCCAATATTTGACTCAGCTGTGTTATACCCAAACACGCCTTCTTTGCCAACTTGCGCTGGAAGGAGGGACAGAGGCGGGACAGAGGAGTATTTGCGCCAGGCTACGCCGGGCACGAAATTGCAACATACGCCTGGACACACCCCGTTGGCGCGGCGCACCCCCCATTCGCTGCGCCTGCCACCGGTCCACGAAATTAGAGCCCCTTGTGTTAATTGGTTGTCATGTGTTCACCGGTGTTTGTAAATGGTGCTGGTCACCTGCTATGTTTGCTTGTCCAGTCTCATGTCTTCAGTCTTGATTGTGATATTGCGTGTGAGAACCGATGCTCAGCAAGTGGTACAATTAATCCTCCGCATTTTTTGAGGTTAGCAGATTCTGTATTTTTCCTGACTTATGAATTTTTCTGAATTTTGGATTCTTATTTTCCTTTTTATGTTTTCATAATTCTATTGCTATTTTTGAATTTTGCATGATTTTGCTTGACTCATATTTTTCAAGCCTGAAATTAAATAATATTGTCCATTCTCACACTGACTCTGATTTTTTTTTTTATTTGTGGCCAACCCACTCCCACTCCACAGCATCAGCCTAGCTACCTTCGCAGCGGTCAAGCCCAAAAATTCTGTTCGGCAAATGAACAGCAAAACTCTCAAGTCCCCAATCTGTCAGACACTTTCCAAATAAAAGTCCTTGCTGATGAAAATGTAAAGGTTACCTCCCAGTTTGATCAATCCAAAATGGTTAAGACAGACTCGCTCCCTAAAGCAGGGCGTCAAGTCCCTATTTTTTTTAACACTTTATTTATTCACAGGTTTTGACAGAGCAGGACATATCTTTACAAATCTGTGGAAAAACATTCCTTCATATGACAACCAATTACCACACTGGCAGAACGCAAGCCCAATACATAACACACACCAACAAACACACAGAAGAAAAAAAAAAGTGCATTCAATTCTTAACAGTGAATACATCAATCAGAGAGACTACTTGAGAGAAAGTTCATTCAATATTCCAGGCCAGATAAATTCTTTCCATAGTTCATAAATTGATCCCAGGCTTTGTGAAATCTATTAACAGATCCATTTAGGGTGCATCTAACTTTTTCCAGCTTAATATTTTGCATCATGTCTCTTATCCATTGATTGTGCGATGGTGGGGTTGTATCCTTCCATGTAAACAGAACATGTACACCGTCTAGCTACTAATGAGGAGAAAGCGACGACGTTCTGAAAATAGGGAGGAAAGTTTAACCCTGGTGGAGCCAAGAATACACCAAAGATACAGATAGTAGGAGAGGGGCCAACCACATAGCCATATGACCCAGAAAGTAAATCGAAAAAGGACGGCCAGAAAGGGACAAGTTTTGGGCAAGACCACAACATATGATATATGGGGTCTGAAGACACCTGTCACATGGTGGACTCAGATTTGGAAACATTTTTGCAAGTCTCGCTTTGGAGAAGTGTAACCGATATAGCACTTTGAATTGTATTCAGGCATTTCTTGAACATATCGAGGATGAGTGTACCCTTGAAAGCGCCAGATCCCACTGGATAGAGAGACCCCCATCTCATTTTCCCATTAGTCCCGAATATAAGATACCAAGGGATTATATTTGTCCATGATGTGAGAGTATATCATTAAAACCCTACCCTTATCCAATGTAGTCACTTTCATTAAAGAGTCTAGACAAGATAATGTTGGCATGTTTGGAAAATTTGCAAATTTTTTGCATGCAAAGTCTCTGATTTGTAGATAGCGGAAAAAATGGTCATTGGTTAGTCCAAATTTCCTGGATAACGGCTCAAAGCTGGCAAAAGTATTACTAATATACAGGTCTCCAATGCTGTGCATACCCATATTATACCAATCTCGGAAAGCCTTATCATGTAGAGATGGTTGGAAAATATAATTATTCACTATTGGTGAGTGAATAGATATGGTCTGAATGCCCAGGCATTTTTTAAATTGATTCACAATGCGCAGTGATTGGGTAACTATTACATTTTCAGCTATATTGTTCACCAGTGAAGGCAATGATCCACATAACAGGGCAGGGGGAGAGTAAGGTTTGCTTGTATTCATTTCAATTTGGAGCCATGCAGGGGTCTTACCATTCCACTCCTTTAACCACAAGGAAATGGCATTAAAAGGACAAGGTTCACTAACCATCAAAATTGGCCCTGTCTAAAAACGAATAATCATTGGTGTCATTCATTGACATAATAGCCAAAATAAAAAATTTGAATGTTATAAGCCTTACTGCCCCATGGTTGCCATGGCAACGGGAGAGGAAATTGTTCCATTCAAAATGTCATTATTTGGCATATTTTCAATCCGAAGAGCAAAAGAGTTCAATATATTGTCTTATAATTAATGTATATCAATTATTATATAAATAATTAACAATTCAACATTATCAAGATGAGTGATACATTGTTGCCATGGCAACGGGAGATAAAAATAATAAATATAAATATAAATAAATAAATTATAAATAATAAACAGAAATGTTTAATGAAACAATTAAGTAAGTCAGAAAAAAATACAGATATTAGGTCTAGAAAAAAATAGGTTCGATTCCTATTACGTCCCAAATAGAAATAGGGTGGGTGGGTGGGTAGGTAGGTAGGAACATTATTTTATTTTTTAAAAATATTTTAATGCAGTACTTCTTAATAAAATTTTAAACCACAATAAAACCACTCTCTAGGCCCTATACTCAAATCTCTACAGTAATCTCAAAAATTATTATTTTTGTCCAAAAAGTGTGCAACGACAGTAGGCAAGATACCTTTAGCAATCAAAAATGCCAATAAAATGTTTAGGGTAGGGGGAAAACAGGGACTGTCGGGTAATAGGAATCATGGGGCCGAGCTGATCGAGGGTCGAAATGTCGGGCATCGATCGGGCATCAGATAGCCTATAGGCCTATCTTATTTTTCAAAGAGTTGTTTATTGGTTCTAAATCTCTACCATAACATAGATAAAACTTACCTTTCCTCGTGTACCTGCAGTTCACCTGGAGCATTTCCTCATCGGATCATTGTCGAAAGACGAAACTGGGTCACCGCGCCGAAAAGCCTGACGCCACTGATTATCTGGCACGTACATTGAGTAATTAGGCTTAACACTCAAAAAAACACACAAAAAAAAAATTGCAGCTATTTCACTTATCAGCTAAGCTAGAATACAACATTGCTACTTACAAAAACAGAGAAGTAACGGAGCATATTTAGTTAGCTGGTGACTCAACTGACTGAATTTTGAAATCGTTGCTCGTACAAATGTGAATGGTCGTGACTCACTAACTGACCGAGTAGCAGAGTGATGGAGCTTTCTCAATGCTAACACAGAAGGGGAATTATGGCTCTAACCAAAATTAGCATTGCAATCAAAATAATATTAATGGTAAGCTCAAATAATAGATTTTGACTGAACCAGTCTTGTTTAGCCAGAGGCAATGTAGGAGACACTTTGATAGAACAAATTGAATGGGTGCAATCAGTTCAGGAGAACAGTGAAGGCATTCAAAATAAATTGAATGTTAGCAAACTACTGCTACGATGCAGATGCTGGCCAAAGATCGGTTTTAATGTTATAGACTGGATTCCAAATGTATAATTAAACTTAAAATGGTGATTAGATGTTGAATTTCTGGAAGATTGGAACTGCCGCCCTTGCTCAGCCAGCAGACGTAATTTTTTTATCCTCATTGAGTTATTACACAGCTGGCTAGCTATTAAACAAGTTTGCTTGTTGCAAGTTTATGGGTTTCCTGCATGGAGCCAATGGCAAGTTATGTCACTCATCACCTTCTGTCAAATTACGTTGTGAATGTTTGTGGCCAGGAACAAATCATGGGCAGCTCATTCTTTTGTCTAGTGGATATGTATATTCGCTAAAGTGGACCACGAACTGAACTAAAATCGTAAAAAAAACATTTCTGACTATAAACTATGAATTTGATGTGATCACCTGCATCTTTTTACCTAGGAGGCTAATCTCGGAGAAAACAGGCTGTTAAAATTACAATTTGAGTTTGAGTTATGCTGGAAAGATGCTGAACCTCATTATAAATTTCCATTGAGATAAGCTAAATAGCTATTACATAGTCACCTTAGTACTCAGTATCTATGGCAGCGATGCACCGATCTTTGTGGCTGTTTATCGGTAATGGTATGGAGTGAGATTTGTTTCTTTATTACGAGAGAAAATAAATGATCCAAGAGGGAAAAAAATGTTTGAGAGAAAAAGTTTTCACACTGATGGCAAAAAAGCATTTTATGAGAGAAAAAAATATATATTTGAGAGAAAAAGTTTTCAAACCGATAGCAAACAATTATATTTTAAACTAAAAATCTCATAGAACATAAAAAATAATTAATTTTAAAAATTACTTTTGAGAAAAAAAAATTTTTACTCTCAAATATATATGTATATATGCTATCAGGGTGAAAACATTTTATCCAAAAAAAAAAAAGTGTTTCTCAAAACATTTTTCTTCTCTCTCTCAAAACCTAAGTGTTTGCTCTCGATGCTATTTTTTTTGCTCTCGTGTCAGGATTTTACTATCGCAGCGAAAATAGTGTCATGGGCGGGACCACGTTCCTATTGGCCAGTCGGGTGAGAATCGTCTTGGGAGTCGAATTCAACTGAATCATTACACCATTATCGATTCACCGGCATAGATTCGCTGGCTTAAGCGGAGACTCCAACGTTTAGGTAAAATGAGGACACGAACAACTCAACGGGTTGAGCTAGCTAGTAGTCAAAATTATTCCCATCACAGCCCGAACAGGTTAGAGAGTAACAGATCAGAGGTATTAAAGGATGTGTAACTGGAGAGTAATGTGGCGTTCAGCTCAGCTAACATCACTGAAGATACATTAAATGTACTAAATGTTAGCTAGTTTGCCATGAGTGATGCGTTTGTCAGATTGTCATGGACAAACAGCACTCATATTCATAAATGTGTAACGGTTATATTGTTAGCATACTAATCGCTAGTAAAGCTAATCGCAAATTAGCCATCATGCTAGGCGAACTTGCAAAATAACCTTGTTCAAATTATTTTTAAAGCCTTTGGAAACTTGTGTTGACATAGTGAGAATTCACATATAATATCAAAGTTGGGTGTCTCATAGAGCATCTACAAAAGACTGAGTGAAAATTAACATTCATAACTATTACAAAACCAAGTTAAAAGCGGCTCATTTTGCCATTCAGTCTATTTCTCAAGACAGTGTGGGCCTGGCGCATCGCGGTGTGACTGGCCGCTCCCTCGCGGCCAGTGACATCTCGCTGGCTCCGTGAGCTTTAGTCACAGCAATAGCACAAGGGTCGGTCCAACCCTAAATTTTTTGAGCCGTCTTACTCAAGCCGCTTCGTCTCAATTAAAATAATTTCCATTCAGTAATGTTTTACCCTCAAGTATACAAGTTGCGGAATCAACGCACTCTGACCAATAGAACTACACTCTGCTTGCAGGTGATTATGTGGTGAATGCCAAATGATACATAAAGAGTTCTGAATGGAGCGATGTATACAGTTGACTAATACTACCCTCGGTGTTCCTGCCATTAATGGCAACTTCTGACTTTTTCCACAGTGTAGGTCTATTGGGCAGTGAGTGTTGATTTCACAACATGCATACTTGAGAGTAAAACAATAGTGAATGGAAATTATTTTCATTGAGAGGAACCGGTTGACTGACGAGCTAATTACGATGCAGTAATATTACACAGTACTAGCTAACGTTACAGTACCATCAGGTCACCATTGTGTCCCTGCTAACGTTGAATTTTAGTGGAGATGCGCCAACTTAATAAAAACCGCAGAGGATTTTAGAATACCATTCCGTAACTGGTTGGGCGGTGTATCCAGACGGCAGAGGAGCTGCTTCGTCTGATTCTGAAGCGGCTTGCACACTGGACGCGAAAGAATTTATCGCACGACAGATTAAGTTCAAAGTCAACGCGAATACACGCGTGTATTCAAGCCTTTGCATTGAGTTTGAATGTAATATATAGTGCGAAAAATTCGTTTCGCGTCCAGTGTGCAAGCGGCTTGAGTTAGACGGCTCAAAAAATTTAGGGCTGGACTGACCCTTGCGCCATTGCTGTGACTAACCTGTTAGGGCTGTGATGGGAATAATTTTGACTACTAGCTAGCTCAACCCGTTGAGTTGTTCGTGTCCTCATTTTACCTAAACGTTGGAGTCTCCGCTTAAGCCAGCGAATCTATGCAGGTGAATCGATAATGGTATAATGATTCAGTTGAATTCGACTCCCAAGACGATTCTCACCCGACTGGCCAATAGTAACGTGGCCCCGCCCATGACACTATTTTCGCTGCGATAGTAAAATCCTGACACGAGAGCAAAAAAATTGCATCGAGAGCAAACACTAAGGTTTTGAAAAAAGAAAAATATTTTGAGAGAAACACTTTTTTTTTTTGATAAAATGTTTTCGTACTGATAACAAAAATATATATATTTAAGAGTAAAAAAAAAGGTTTTGAGAGATTTTTTTTCTCAAAAACAATTTTTATATTTTTTTAATGTTCTATGAGATTTTTAGTCTGAAATATAATTATTTGCTATCAGTATGAAAACTTTTTCTCTCAAATATATATTTTTTTCTCATATAATGCTTCTTTGCTATCAGTGTGAAAACTTTTTCTCTCAAACATTTTTTTCCCTCTTGGATCATTTATTTTCTCTCATGTAATAAAGAGACAAATCTGACTCCATATAATGGAACCTGAGTATAATGATGTGCTATTGTTATGGCTTGAAAATCACAACAAAGAGAACCAGCAATGACAACTTAAATTTATTATTCACTGATTTGGTCCAAAACTCCCTCTAAATAATCCACTGTGTGATCTTACAATAACATTCTAATGCCACTATGTAACTCTGTCACCAAAATAAAAAAACCTCCTTCAACTGACCAAAATCACAGCTTTTATATAGACTAGGAAAATTCTAGAAAGATCTACAAGAGACCTGGGTGATCTGGACCCCTCCAGGCAAGGAGATGCCAGAAACCTCCAGAAAGCACTAGTCTATTTCATTAAAAAAAAGTGGTATCGCATCAGATCATGTATTGCTACAGACATACCACCAAAGGGTGCTAAATTATGAACAAAATAAACAAACAGCTGACCAGTAAAGCAGCACAAATCCAACAAATCTTCACATATAAATGATATACAATACTGTACATAAAATACTCATACATAACACTATATGGAATTCACTTTAGTAAGTTGTGTATCAGCTTTATAAATGACAGCAAAGCCAAACTAATCTCAGTTGTGGGAAGTAACATTTTGAGATTTCAATCCATCAATGTTTAATAATCTTGTGAATATATCAGGGCCTCCATTAAACCTACATTAGATTACTGATTTATTTTGGTAATCGGTGGTTTTTTTTTTGCTCAAGCTAGCCAGTTTAATGGTCATTGGTTTCATGCATGTTTACAGCAGAAATATAAACTCTTTTGTCCTATAAGTATAACTTTGATATCCTCGTCGTGGGAGTTTACTTTGCTCATTATTTGTTCATGATTTCTCTATTTTGCTTTTTTAATTTGCGCGTTTATCGTCAATAAAATTCCCATTTTTTACTTATTTCCTGCCTCGTTTTCCTATTTTCTCAAGAATCCAATTCCTATTTTCCTACTTTTCTGTGAGCAGTTGGAACTTGACACCCTGCTAAAGCACAAAATAAGTTGTTAATCTCATTAAGCGTTTCCTCTCCAGCCAAGCTACAACTTCTAGTAACCTGAGAGCAAGTTGTCGCTGCCCAGAAAGCTGATCCAAGCCTCCGTCAATTCTTTGCTGCTGTAGTGAGTAATGACCTATGTGATTCTGACCCACCGGGGTAGTATCTTGAGAACGAAATGTTAATGCACAAATAGTCACTCCGATTAGTTGACGAAGCTGATTGAGATGTTCTTCACCAAATTGTGGTATCTGCTGTTTATCGTAAGCAAGTTCTACTTTTAGCACAAGAGAGCCCGTGGTCTGGACATTTAGGTGTAAGCAAAACGTACTCATCTCACTTTAAAACATTTTTTCTGGCCTGGATTAAAGTCGGAAGTTAAAGATCATTGCCGCACTTGTCATAATTGTCAATTAACTGGGAAACTCCGACCAGGTCATTCTGCCTGCACCCTCGCGCCCGATACCAGACATAGGCGAACCATTTGAGAGAGTCATTGTTGACTGGGTAGGTCCGTTATCGCAAACTAAATTGGGAAACCAAAATTTACCTACTATTATGTGCTTATCTACCCATTTCCAGAAGCTGTGCTATTACATAAAATGACTTCCAGTTAAATAATCAAAGCAATCATCAAGTTTTTTACTACCGTCGGATTGTAAAAAATTGATCAGAAAGATCAAGACCCAAGTTCTGAAATCGTTGGAGATAAAACATATTTTCTCCAGTGCCAAACATCCGGAATCCGAAGGCGCACTTGAGCACTGGTACCAAACTTTAAAATCTTTGCTGCGAAAGTATTGCTTAGATACCCGCAGACATTGGGATGAAGGAATCCCATTTGCTTTAGTCACCGCTTGTGAGTCCACCCAGGAATCATTAAGTTTTTGTCCCGCTGCGTTAGTTTTCAGACACACACACACTGCGGTCCATCAAAAGTAATGAAGGACAAATTTCTTTCAGTGGAGGTTTCCCCTGAGAGTGGTGTTAGATCATGTTTGTGATTTTTGCGAACGTTTGCATCGTGCCGGTTCTCTTGCCAGGGAAGCCCACACTTTGGCCCAATCTGAAATGAAGCAGCAATACGATTGATATGCCGTTAGTCGTAATTTCAAGGTGGGAGATGAAGTGTTGGCTTTCCAGCTGATTTCCGGTTCTTCCCTTTCTGCGTGTTTTTCCGGACCTTACACTATCCACAAAAAACTAAGAGAAACCGATTTTATTATCAACACTCCTGACAGAAGACGTAAAACCCATGTTTGTCATGTAAATATGCTAACACTGTATCCCTCTTGAAACTGATGCCGCAGATACAATGAATACACATCCTGCAGAAGGGTGCTCTACTCTCATTGCCGCCGAGCATAGTCCTGATGAGGATGGTCTGCCAATGCTCCATGCCGCACTGTTGAGTACGCGATTGCCAAATTCTCAAATACTGAAAGATCTGCCTCAGCGGCTCACCCATTTAGAACCAGTGCAACAGTATGATATATTCTTTTTTTTAATAGAGGAGTTTCCCAATCTTTATGGCGACATGCCCACTCAAACTAATGTGCGTGAACACGACGTTGATGTACAAAACTGTCGGCCGATAAAACAGCACCTGTACCGAGTAAAGCCCAAAAAAGGGAGTTGATTAAAAAGAGACCCATTATTTGGCAGAAAATGGACTTTCATGCTTCAGTGTCTGGAGCTCACCCTGCCTTTTGGTAGGTAAACCTGATGGTAAACAAAGATTTATTACCGATTTCCGAAGAGTAAACACGGTCACGGTCCCTGACTCATATCCTCTGCCGAGTCCGGATGATTGTGTTGAGAATATTGGCTCTGCTAGATTTGTTACTAAACTTGATTTGCTGAAACAGTGTTGGCAGGTACCCCTGACTGAACATGTGTGACCCTCAGATATGAGAAAGGGCTTGGCTCCAAAGTGCTTGACTACGCCACCTGGGGCCTTTCACACCAGGATGTAATACAAGGGTAGGCCGCTTCACACATTTGAGACAAGCGGGTTCACCCACAGATACGAGTAAAGACAGAGATGTGATTTCAATTATAAAAAGATGAACAAAATTTATTGATAAATAAATTCAGTAAAAGACAAATTGATCATTAAATTATTTGCGCCCTGGCAAAAAGAGGAAGGGGTAATAGCTGTCACCAGAAGAACAAAACTAATGGCACAGCAATGGTATGGCATAAACCATTGAGGGAGAAGGGGAGGTTACCTGCCTTGGAAAATGACCGACACCACTCGTGCGCTCGGTGCCAGTGCCTAACCACACACACGCACACATAGGCACTGCAAAATATGGATATCACAGCAATAAAAAATGAGATAAAAAGTCAAAATTATGAGATAAAAAGTCATTATTATGAGATACAAAGTCGAAATTATGAGATACAAAGTCATAATTATGAGATACAAAGTCGAAATTAAGAGATAAAAAGTCATTATTATGAGACACAAAGTCGAAATTATGAGATGCAAAGTCATAATTATGAGATACAAAGTCATAATTATGAGATAAAAAGTCACTATTATGAGATACAAAGTCATAATTATGAGATAAAAAGTCAAAATTATGAGATACAAAGTCATAATTATGAGATAAGAAAGTCGAAATTATGAGAAACAAAGTCATAATTATGAGATAAAAAGTCGAAATTATGAGATAAAAAGTCATTATTATGAGACACAAAGTCGAAATTATGAGATGCAAAGTCATAATTATGAGATAAAAAGTCACTATTATGAGATACAAAGTCGAAATTATGAGATACAAAGTCATAATTATGAGATAAGAAACTCGAAATTATGAGAAAAAGTCATAATTATGAGATAAAAAGTCAGTATTATGAGATAGAAAGTCGAAATTATGAGATAAAAAGTCATTTTTATGAGATACAAAGTCGAAATTTTGAGATACTTTCACTCAACCGCTCTTTGGCATTTCCTATTCAATTCGACGCCAAGATGGATTGTAGGTTTATCAAAGACTACTTTAAACAAGGATTTACTACAGATGAAATACTTCATTTGCTTGCAAATTCACATGGGATTGTACTAAGCAAACGCACCCTCGAAAGGATTTTCAGAAAGAAGAGGCTCTGGCGTCGAAAGAATAAAGCCGATGTGGCTGAAGTGGCAGCCTTTATTGAACAGCAACTGGAGACATCTGGTCAATGCCATGGTTACGGATGGATGCACCTAAAATGTTGGTTAAATGGAATTGTGACTGAAAGAGAGACGGTTCGGATATTGCTACGGTTATTGGATGGTGAAGGTGTTTGTCTGAGGTCTAGAAACAGACTGCGGAGGCGTGTGTACCACAGCCGAGGTCCAAACTATGTCTGGCACATTGATGGCTACGACAAGCTCAAGCCATTTGGAATTGCAATCAGTGGCTGCATTGATGGGTTTTCCAGAAAGATGATATGGCTTGAAGCCTACAAGACAAACAATGACCCAAAGATCATTGCTGGCTACTTCATGGATGCTGTGATCTCAGCTGGTGGGTGCCCTGCCAGACTCAGACTTGATTTGGGAACAGAAAATGGCTGCATGGCTGAAATGCAGCATTTTTTGCATTTTTCTGAAAACCAAGCTTTTGGTGACACCGTCACTTTTGGTCCGAGTACTGGAAACCAACGCATCGAATGATGGTGGCTGAAGAAGTCAGTGTGTCCAGTTTTGGATAGACCTATTTGAAAAACTGAGAGAAGATGGCTACTTCACAGACAACTTCTTGGACAAATCCTTGATCCAGTTTTGCTTTCTTAAAACAATACAGGTAAGAGATGCATTATGAGATGAAGCACAGCCCAGTTATAGTTTATGGAGCCACAAATGACCAGGAGTAAAAGTCATCGTCTGTGTTCTGTGAATAGAGTGAAAAAAACATGAATTGTTCCTAGTTTGAAAAAAAAAACATATTTTCAAAATTTTAATTTAAAGAGATATATGTTTGCAAGAGAAAAAAATATTCTCTGGGATTTAAAAAAAAAAGATAAAATTGTGAGAAAAAAACTCATAAAAAGTGTTCTGTCACTGCACAAGATTTTGACTCAACTGTAATAGTTCTGGATATCGCCAAATTGCAATTGCAATGTTGCAGAATATGCAAAATAATAAACAGATTTGGAATAGGCAGGCTCAAGAACTAAGGTTGAATCAAAGCCTTGTGCAGTGATAAAAACAGTTTTGAAAATAATTTCGGAGAACTGAAGTTTTTCCCCAAAAATTGTTTTTTTTTTTCTAATCTCAGAGAATATTTAGGTTTTTCTCAACAATTGATGAGTCTTGTTGTGTATACAGGTCAATTTAATTTAAGGAATATCATTGTTTGTTTATGTATATTTAATGTATTTACAGATTTATTTATACATAGGTCTACCAAATATGCCGTCATATTTGATGCTAAATCGACATATTAGATCGATTTAATCGATTTGATCGATTTGTCTAGTGTAATAAATAGCATGGCATAATGAGGTAAAATACCACTTTTCATATTCAGATTCCTCTACTTTTGAAGGATCAGTGTGTAAGATTTCGAGTCATCTAGTGATCAGATTATAGATTGCAACCAACTGACCACTCTGTTTCTCAGAAAACCTATGGTGGCTGCAAAACTTGCAAAAACGTGAAAGGCGCTCTCTTGTGTCGGTGCTTTATTCATTTACTTTCTTCCCTCTCTCGGCTACCGTAGAAAAAATGGCGGCGCAACATGGTGGCCTCCTTGGAAGTGGACCCGCTCCCATGTAGGTTTAAGGGGACTTACACCCAATCTAAACATTTTCTTTGTTTTTCATGATTTTTCCGCAGGATCATAATTAAATTAATTGCCTTAAAATCAAAAACACAATATTTTTCGGATGCCGCGTGCACCGTTGCCATGGTAACAGGGGCTATCTTGGATTTTAGTGCAATAATGCTCAACCATTTTTTGGGAAAACCAAATAACATTTTCTGATCCAACCCCCTCTAATGTGAAGTAATAACTATTATCTATGTCAGTACAGAGCCTTTTTTTTTATTGTTTTGACCCCCCATATGATGGTTTTGGGCAGAGAAACGCCTAATTTTCATGCAAAATTAGCCAAATTTTTAAATTGTAGCAAAATTCTGGAAAAATGTCCCTGTACTGACATAGATAATGACAAAATACAGATAATTGCCAAGTGGCAGGTCAATAGCATGTATGGTTGCTGAGAAATTTACGTTCTTGTGCTGAAAATTTGGATTTTGAGAAAAATCCAAAGTGAAATTTGGTAATTTTTTTGTGAAAATATATATCTTTTAATAGAAATAACACATTTTAAAGGACTACTTGGTCACTTACTCTCAAAAATTTTCAGACCAAAATTGGTATTTTGATTGGGCATAAGTCCCCTAAAAGGGCTTATTCTAAGCGAAATGCAACTCAAAGATTGTTTTCACATGATTATACACTACTAAAAAGTATTATGAATGTTATATTCCATTTTTGTCAAAATATCAATCTAAATTCTACACACTGCTCCTTTAATTCTATTACATCAAATTACATTTTACTGGTATTTTGATTATTGTGCCAATCCACCTTTTCGCAAACAGAGAAATCACACTAATAAAACAAACTATGGGGTCAGGACTACTTGACTAACGCAGAAATCAATTCCCAGAATTTTTATGAATTCTCTGAATGATTATTACTATATTTGCCTTCTAGGAAGAACTTGATGAGGTTGTATTGACTTGGAACAACCATAGAATCCGTCAGGTCCATAACTCACGGTCACCTCATGGACGTCCCTCCATTCTGCATGCAGTCCCATATCTTTATGGAGGGAGAGATCATTTGCACCCTGTGGACCCGGAGAAGGCTCAACTCTGCCTTGAAGAGTGTGTGTTCAAGGACTTCCCATGTGACAAAGATGTGTTCAGAATCTGTGTGGACTTGATGTCAGAGAACAATCTAGACTTATCAAATGATGCGTATGAAACAGTGAACCTCTATATTAAACTCAGAGAGCTGATAAATGATGAACTACAGCTTGATCATTAGCTTTCATGGGCCTGTGGTTGAGTCATGTCATATTTTGGACATGCTTTTTTCAGTGTCATTCCAAGACAATTTGAAATTTACATTGTGATCACAATTATTGTTTAAATCATAATTTTTCACCTGAGATGAATGCAAGTATATTTGTAGATATTTAAGACACATCTAAGATGTTCCAAATAGTTTCTGTTCTGACCAAATATGCAAAATATGTATGAAGTACTTTGTTGTCCACTAACTACTATAAAAATTCAAAACCCACATCTGTTAACTGAATTATTTATTAAAATGTTTATTCAATCACAGCATACAAATCTGCATGTTTTCACTTCAACTGCAATACAACGTAACTTGAAACAGCAGGGAGCCTTTAATAGTACCCTATCAATTGGCTCATGGAACGGCAGGCAATGCCGAGCTGCCTGTAGGTAAGTAACAATGACAGCACCTGAATAGACCAAGTAAAATAGTGCCAACAATGTCAAATGTAATAAAAGCATGTAAACTGTAATAAGATTAGAACATTTTTGCAACATACTTTTGTTTTAAACACAAAAACTCTCATATTTTAAAAAAGGGATGCACAGTAATTATTGGGGAAGATAAATCATCAGCCAATAAGGGCCTATCCAGCTATATCTGTGTATATTAGCCAATAAAGATTGGCTAATATACGTGATTTCATTTGAGAAAAATTATTAGGCAAAATGCACTCAAAAAGAAAATATGTCTATGAAGTTTTTTTGTAGATGAACCTCAGGCTTGGTTCAGTCAGAGCTAAACACTAAACCATCCATCACTCTTTCTTATTTGCAGGTGTGCATAAACTACAAGATATATAAGCATCTTTCATCTGCTATTGATATCAGCTGGAAAAAACAAAGATTGTGCATCCAAACTTTTAATTGAAGGTATTGCCAGATGGCAGAGCTGAAATAACTAAATGGACAGTTCATCCAAAAATCAAAAATACATATTCTTCTCTCGCCTGCAGTGCTGTTTATCCATCTAGATAGTTTTTGGGCAAGTTGCTAAGTTTTAATTATATCAGCCATAGAGATGTCTGCCTTCTCTCCATTACAATGGAACAAGATGGAAATCATGACCTGGGAACTCAATATAATGTACAGACCTTGTTGTCGTGTGCAGTGCTCTCTGTAGTTGTCTCTTTTTTTAGCACTTTTAGCTCCACAAGTTGAGTTTCATTTTCCATTATGTTGTAGAGACGGCAGACATCTCTTCCGCTGATACCTCCTAAACTCTGCGATTCACAAGACTATCCAGACAAATAGTCAGCACTACAGGCCCAAGGAAAATATTCCATTTGAACTTGAGGTTAAATTACCATCTTATTCATGGTGAGTTCTTTGCACTAAACATGGCTAACACTTGAAATAACCTGTTCTTCAACTAAAAACAATGTTCACATTTTTCAATTAGTGTTTTTTTTTTTTTGCCAATTTTGTTTTGTTCAACAGCTTGTTAAAGATGTGGCACTCAGTAAGGTTAAACAAGGTCACTAGATCCCTCATAAGTCAATGCTCTGGAAAACCTATAAAGGCTAAAAATGAACCTTTGATGAAGTCCAGTTCCTGTAAATGGAAACTTTTAACTTATATAATATCCATTACCCACACGTTGCTCTCTAAAACTTTGTTCATTTCATGTCGAAAATCAGGGTAGCTGTCATAACTGACTACCAACTCCAAGTAACAGCCACATGTATGAGCAACAGGCCTTCTCTGAAAGCCCTGAACTCCTGTGAAGGTGACAGTGATGTTCTTTTCTGTGAACAAGTCTGATCCAGTGCAAAACCTGAGGAAAGAGGAGAGGTGGTGGGTGTCAGACTCTCGAAGGTATGCACTTACATACTTGACAATTTGTTTCTCCTGGGCATTCTGGGTTCTGGGGTAAGTAATTGATCTTATAATCTTCCGCGATGTAGGTTGTAGTGCATCATAAGCAGCTGAAATCCTTTTCAGCTCTGATCGAACAGCTGCGAGCATGCTGCTTCACTGTTCAATCACAAAAGCTGGCTCTTGAATCAGTTTTTTGTGAGCAAGCTCCATCAAGATTTGCTCAAAGTTATCTGCAGTTGGAATCCTCCGGCAGTTATAAATATCCATGATTTCCACCAATTCTTCTTGGTCAACACCTTCAAAATCTGAACGGCAAGATTCAAAGATCACTCGCTCAAACTCTGACACATACTTGAGAAAGCTGTCCACAAGATTACTCTCCACGACACCAAGAACAGCTTGCTCCAGAAGTACAGGAGCAAGTTTTATAGGAAGGAACTTCTCTTTTTGCCAGCCAAATGTGATTATTCGACCTACACTTTCCCATTCTTGTTTACCAAAATCATGACGTAAGTATGGCACTTTGAAGTCATTTCCAAGAGTGCACAGCTCATAAAAATCATTCCAAAATTCTGATAGCACATCCCTCAAAACACCTCCATCGTCCACAGCCTTTTCAAGCTTTCCATCAGGAAGAATTACGTTAAAGCTAATTTCGAATTCCAAAATAATTTCCTCTGAGTGGCTTGTTCATGCAAAATATCCATGGAAGGAGGCAAAGATCCTTCAAAGGAGAGTTCTTCAGTGAGAGGCATGGTATCATCAAGACTGGAGAGCTCCAGCCCAGTGATGCCTTGTGTGTGGAACGTTACAGTGCCACTATCCTCTAAAGCATCCACATGAAGTACTGTTTCCTGTTCTGACAAAGCATTAGTAGGGCTGACGGTGACATAAAGAAGAGAAACACTCTCACTGCTTGCATTTGCAAGTACCGCATTGCTTCCAACATAAATGACATCTGTATTTATCTCCACATCCATTGAGGATGTAGGAGAATGGTAATAGACATCAAGTCCAGACTTTTCTCCACCTTGTGCAGCTGCATCACATTTTTCTTCCCCCAGATTAATGTCTCTGGCAACATCTCTCTTCTTGGTAGTTAAATAGAAACGTAAGAGAGGCAACTTAGTCTTTTCATAAAGTTCCCCAACGGTGATATTATCATCTAATGAATGCAGCTGAAAGTCAGTTAAATCAATTTCAAAATCAGAAAGGCTCCCCTCTGCATTTTTTCCTCCAGAAAAAAACAACTGCAAAGCCTTTTCAATCAAGTTCTGTTTCTTGCAGTCCTTCAGGACTGTCTCTTTTCTGGTTCCCCCGCCTTTTTTGGTGCGCACCTGCACAAATGTTTCATCTCTGAAATGCATCCAGCCCATCTCAATTTTTCTGTGACTCTTCTGTGCATTCTTTGGAGGGGTTTCAGGCAGATGATTCACTTTGGCTCTTGTGAGCCTTCTTCTCAGTCTCTCAAAAATCTTGGACTTGCGACTGATGGGTTCCTTTTCCTTCCGCCTGCAGTATCCAAAAACAGCCACTCGATCACCAAAAGATGGAAGATACTCTCTCAGCTGTTCATCTGTCATGAGTTGAATGACACTGGAATCAATCTAAAATGAAGAAATATTTCATGAATTCTTAGGTCAAATGAATTAAATATTCATCAACCTGCATATTCAACAATGATTTACAGAGTTCTTCAAAATTTTGCTTTTTTTGTTCCTGTAATTTGTCAAAATTAAGCATCCCTTATGTCTACTAAATACCTTGTCCTGTTCCATTTGTTGTATGTCCTCCTCAGACACATGCCGTGACCTCAAGTAGTCACCTAGCTCATCCATCATGTGATCTTGTGAAAAAACCTCAACACCTCTGTTGAATAAAAGTAAAGGTTAAATGTCGCCTTGATAAATCTACAGTTGATTATTTTTTTATTTATTCATTCATTAATTTTAACAAAATCTTTGCTGTTTATAGTTTTGGTATTAAAGCAACTTCCTAGTAAATTTTTTTGTTTCAATATGAAAAGGACATTTATTATGCTCTTAATTTTTCAACTAAGGGGAAGGGAGTGTAATCTAATTTTGTGTTAAAGACACAGTTCATATAATTTGAAGTGTCAATGTAAGAAGTACTTATTGATGGTCAATGTGTTACCTACAGTGAAAATGGAGTCTGGTAAGTGAGAGAAAAGCTGGTGGAATAAGACCATTGGCACGATGTTTTATCAAACTGCAATGGTGACAAGAGCAATAAAACACTTATTAAATAGCAACAATTAAACTATGATGTATGCGTTACATTTTATTCGGCTAAGTGAGAGGATGAGATGCCACGACTTTTCGTAGCCAGATGTGCTCTGCCTGCCAGATTGGCTCAGAGTCCTGCAGTCACAGATAACTTCACACATTATGACTGGTTTTACCTTGGAAAATGGACATGTGAAGTAGTAGAAGGAATAGTTTCATGCATTTTCTGTGACTCAAATAATGCCTATGGAGAGCTCAGTGAATGAGACACTGATTTGTATATTTAATTGTATACCTTTTGTGCATATGGAACACTTTTCACAAATATATTAAAATATCAAATATTTTGATATTGTATCAGTTAAATATCTGTAAAGGAAGATGTATTTTTAGACGGAAACGCCGTCATTTGTATTAATTATAATAAATATTACGCCCACCCAGACTGCAGCAGGTCATTATCTAGCACAGAAAATTAACACGTAAGTCAGGCCTTGACATTTTATTAGATGCAGATCTTCTCCTTTACAGAAACAATCAAAACTTGATCTGTACAGCGAACACAGCACCTGAACACTTGGTGACGTACTGTACACGCTCGTAGCAAAAAGATAACCCTAGGTTAGTAAAACTCGAGAGACTGACTAGCAGGTAATCCTTCATTCGAAAAACTCGTGAGATTTACGGGCGTTGCTAATTCATTGCGCGTGGCGTTGTACAAGCTTATCATGATTAATAACCTGACAACACTGTAGTTCAAATCTGGCTTATATTTCTGTTGGCAGGCCGAGCACATCTGGCACCGACTCCGGAAATAGCGCTGTGGCAAAATGTATATGAATAAGATTAAATAAACTGTCCAGGAATACATGAGTCAAACGACCAACTTAGGCCTACTTGGCTACCAAGTTGTAAACCAGAGTAATGTAGCCTACTGCTTATTAACGTGAGCAAAAAATGTAAACTCTGATATTATCCACAATGAGATGTGCAAACACACTGCTTGAATGAAGTTAATTCCTCATAGCCGACTATGACATCTGTTTCGGGCTGTCCCTGCCTGCGTTATCCAGCACCTATGTTCTACTTGATTCTGGACCCTGCGAATAGGCCATCTGATCAATAGGCTAGTCACGCTAGCCGCGCCCCTTCGGCATACGGGGTGCAATGCTACTTAATGAGCATAATAGCATGTGTGCGCCAAAATGTATTAGCTAAGCGGGGATGCGACCAAGTACGAGTCAGTGCAATATACTCATTATTTTCAAACTTAACAAAGTTTTTGCGGCCAAGGGTATTAGAATTAACTGTAATAACACTTACCAATTCTTAATCAAAGCATTAGGCCAATGCGTAAGCTGATGTAGCGGACAATTTAACGCAAAGGCAGTCACTATTGTTTCAGCAATGCCGTCAAATGCCAGTGACATAAATGTTATGTTGCTTTTTGAAAACTACAAAGACATTATAATTAAAATACTTTCAACGTACAACAAACGGCAAACATTTACAAAGTCACCAATAATGATTTAATTACCTTGTTTAAAATTGCAAATGGTCAGCATGCATACCCTAATAACTATGGCAACGAAGCTTGTCCTCTGAGGAGTGTCGCTGCAGAGCATGCATACTTTGTATCTCATAATTTCGACTTTTTATCTCATAATTATGACTTTGTATCTCATAATTTCGACTTTCTTATCTCATAATTAGGGCCCGAACACGACTGCAAGTCGTCCGCGGAGGACCCTATTGAAATCGTGCTGTTTATTATTATTATTAGGGCCCGAGCCGACTGCAAGTCATCTGCGGAGGGCCCTATTGAAATCTTGCTGTTTATTATTAGGGCCCGAGCCGACTGAAAGTCGTCCGAGGACCCTATTGAAATCGTACTGTTTATTTTTATTATTATTATTATTATTATTCTTAAGACTTTTCAAAGGGCAATTTCACCCCTTTCCGAATGGTGAAAACGCGTCTAACTTTCCACATAAGTCCGGCTACATCCGAAATTTGATATTTTTGTGCGGTCGCACAGGTGCAACCCCAAATGCCGAAATAGCGCCCCCTAAACACGTTTCAAAATTCCAATAGGGTAATTCGGTTACTTTGTCTTAGGCAGACGAAATTCGGTAGTTATATGCTTTGTAACAAGGCATACAAAAAACTTCATTAAAGCCACGCCCTAAACCCAACAGGAAGTCAGCCATTTTGATTTGAATTTTTAAATTTTAAAATGAACTCCTCCTAGGGATTTTGCCCAATCGACTTTAAATTAGGTACACATCATTGTGAGGCCTAGTTGATCAAAAGTTGAGCTCTGCATATCTGTAGGTCAAAGGGCGTGGCTGCTAGGGCGTGACAAAATTTAGTGACTTGACGAAAAATTTTAACATTGCTCTCACACCTAAATACTAGATTGGAGTAGCTTCAAACTTGCTGAACATGATGAGGGCGCCACCCTGAATGGCCTTATATATTAACTTCCCACTTTGCTAATAGCTCCCCCCCTGTGGTAACAGGAAGTGACCACTCGTTACTTCCACTTGTACTGATGACACAATGTTGAACCCATCAACTTCATTCTACTTCTAAAACATGCAGAACAAGTTGCTGAAGCTACATTATGAACGCTGTGTAGCTACGAGTAATGGCGTCCGTGTGGCAACGCGGTGACTTTGGATCCCTCTCCATGAAAATACGTTTGGGATTCCCAATGCTCTCACGCCCACATACTTGACTGTAGTAGCTTCAAACTTGCTGGTCATGATGATTGCTCCGCCCTGAACATCCAGATTTATTAACTTCCCACTTTGCTACTAGCACCCCCCTGTGGTAACAGGAAGTGACCAGTTATTACTTTCACTTGTACTGATGACACATAAGTGAACACATCAACCTCATTCCACTTCAAATACATGCAAAACAAATTAATGAAGCTACCTTATGAACGCTGTGAAGCTACACAGAATGGCGTCCGTGTAGTGACGCGGCGACTATCCATCCCTCGTCATGAAAATACGTTTAGGTTTTTGATGCCTTTAATAAACCTGTATCATCATTAAAATTGATAGACAGGTCAAGGGTGGCAAGCTCTCACATCTGATTGGGGGTGTGCCCTTGAGGGCAGCAAAAAATTCCTTGATAGCGCCCCCTTGAAATTTTCAGAAACCCCTCCCCATAGGGGTTTTTTTGGAGTTGGACAATGTAAATTGGTACACGTGCATATGGCCAAGATGCTCAAAAAAGTCTCTGCTATCATTTGTCTATCATTTATCTATCATTTATCATTTTGTGCTCTGCAGGTCTGTAGGTCAGTGGGCGTGGCTACTAACAGGAAGTGACCAGTTTTTACTTTCACTTGTAGTGATGACTCATAGTTCAACCCATCAACTTTATTCCACCTTTACAACACGTCGAACAAGCTGCTGAAGCTACCTTCTGAATGCTGTGAAGCTTCACGTAATGGCGTCTGTGTGGCGACGGGGTGACCATGGATCCCCCGCCATGAAAATAAGTTTGGGTTTTTGATGTTCCTAATGAATTTGTATCATCATGTAAATTCATATGCCGGTTAAGGGTGGTGAGGTCTAACATCTGATTCAGGCATTGCCCATGAGGGCAGCAACATGCCTCAATAGCGCCCCCTTGAAATTTTTAAAAACCTCTCCCCATAGAAGTTTTTTTGGAATAGGAAGATGAAAATTGGTAAACGTGTATTTTGCCAATGCAAACAAAAAAGTCTCTGGCACCATTGGTCAAATCCAAACAGGAAGTCAGCCATTTTGATTTTAACGTGTCATTTTGGCCCGAATTCCACACATTGTATTTGAACGAACTCCTCCTGGCAATTCCGTCCAATCCACCTAATATTTACATCAGATCATCAACAGACCATCCTGATCAAAAGTTGTGCTCTGCAAGTCTGTCGCTAAATAGGCGTGGCCACCATGGTGTCCCCATTTCAGAAGCCTCGCCAAACACATTCGAGCAGCTCTCTCTCCCTCATACTTAATCCAACTGGAATTAAAATTACTTTCCATGCTAAAAGCCTCACCCTGAACACCTAGATGTGCTGCTGACCAATCAAGCTCATGGCGCCCCCTTGTGGAAACAGAAAATGTTATATTTTACATTGACATTGGCCGATTTGCTCAAAACTTCACATTTGTGCTTAGGAGCTGCCCCTGAATGCGCCTGCCCAAATTTGGTCATGCTCTGTGCGCCCCATGTTTGATGAAGTCTCCAGTTATAACTCAGCTTTGTCCAATTCGCTCGATACTTTCTGTCAGGTTGGGGCTTGCACTTGACCTGTCCAATGGTTGTGAGTGCACAGCTGCACCCGTCAGGATCTCACCACAACCCCAATGTGCGCAAGGGGGCGAGGGCCCGTTCAACGCTGCTTGCAGCTTTAATTATGACTTTGTATCTCATAATTTCGACTTTTTATCACATTATTATGACTTTGTAACTCATAGTTTTGACTTTATCGTTTCCTAATTATGACTTTGTATCTCATAATTTCGACTTTTCATCTCATAATTTTGACTTTGTATCTCATAATTATGACTTTGTATCTCATAATTTCGATTTTTTATCGCATAATTATATATTTGTATCTCATAATTTCAACTTTTTTTTTCATAATTATGACTTTCTTATCTCATAATTATGACTTAACTTGGGGATATATTCTTTATTACTGGCGGGAATGGGCTTCCATGGTAAGTGCAAATTACCACTATAGTAAAGAACTACAGAGTGCAGTGCGTGAAGACTCGGAATCCAGCACCCTGTCCCGTAATCAGCTGCACTAATTTCTGGAGGAGGAAAGGAACAAGAGCTAATTAGTTAACTCAGGCAGCCAAATGCTGGGACAGCCAGTACCCCATGATCTTAATGCCACAAGGGAAAAATCAGCAAAAAGGCAGTTATAAAGGCCAGATTCAATGGTAAAAAGGGAATATAAGAAAAAACAAACAAGAAGGGCAAAAGCTAATATTATACAAAGCTTGCAGTCGGCAAAACAGCAGTGACAATTTCCGACACCGCTGCAAACACCTTTTAGCTTTACTAATTATGCCTCCAGGGAATATTGCAGTTTCCTTTGCCGAGCGTCCTTTAACCCGAGACCTTCAGTAGTGCTTTCAATGCAGCCGACAACTCGGAAACGTCTGGCGACAGTAGAACGCCTTTTACCGACAAACCTCCCGAAAACACAAGTGAACGCAAGTACGAGCAATCAGTGTTTTCCAGCCTACTGGGGAGCTTCTTTTATAGAAAATGGCTAATCGATAACTAGCCACTGCCCGGCTAACTAGAGGGCGTGACAAGGGGAAGTGGGGCTACGGCACCCACAAGGGAACAAACCTCATGACAGCAGCCCTGCCGGTACACATGCAAAACAAATCACTGCATTTATGACCCAACTTGTTCCTGCAGTATACTGTGTTATGGCCCCAATTTGTTATTACATTTATAACGCAACAGCAACAGCAAGGGATGACAGACACAGTTTTAAAAACCTAAACACATTTAATTAAACAGACAAAGACTAATAACAACTAACTAACTGACCAAGATTGAATACATTAAAAAAAACCCAGAAATAATTACAGTCCCTTTTTGTGGGGTGGCTTGGTGATGTCCTGGATGAAAAAAACAAAGGCAAAAATCCACAAAAGAAACTTAACAGGTCTTGAACAGAAATGACAGGTCTGGTCACACGTATCCTTCTTCTTGCAATTTCTCCTCCTACTTTACTGTCTCAATTCTTTTCCTTATATACTCTTTTGCAGACCCCACCCACATTTAGACCTCTTTTTTTTTATTTTCTGAGACTTGCCACAGACATGTCCAGGACATGTCTAAACATGACTCCAGTCTGAGCTTAACAAAAAAAGGTAAATACTGCCATCTAGTGGCCTATTTTCACATTACACCTCCATTCCAAAAGGGAAAAATTTTGACTCATAAAGGCAAAATTTTTCTTTTCAATACAAAATGGTTAAGTGGACACTTGTCTATATATACATATCATACAATATTCAAACACATGATATATATATACACATTCAAACACGGGATAAGCAATCAGCAATTACATTGTCTGTACCCTTCACATGCTTAATTTCCAAGTCAAACTCCTGTAAAATCAAACTCCAATTCAACAATCTCCGATTCTTGTTTTTCATCTTACTCAAAAACATTAACGGATTGTGGTCAGTGTACACAATCATTGGCTTTTGTCCTGTACAAACATAAACCTCAAAGTGTTGTAAAGAAAGGACCAGAGCCAACAGCTCCTTCTCTATTGTGGAATAGTTCCTTTGGTGGCGATTGAACTTCCTGGAGAAGTATGCCACGGGATGCTCAATGTCATCAGAGTCACTTCTCTGTAGGAGCACAGATCCACAAGCTTGGTCGCTAGCATCAACCGCGATGGAGAACGGTTTGTTGAAGTCAGGAGATTTGAGCACGGGGAAGTGACACAGCAGAGACTTCAGGCGATCGAAGGCTCTCTGGCATGCATCATCCCAGGTGAACTTTACGCCTTTCTTCAGTTGGTTAGTTAGACTGAGAGCAATCTCAGCAAAGTTCTTGCAGAACTTGCGGTAGTACCCGATCACTCCAAGGAAGCGGCGCAAAGCTTTTTTGTTGTCAGGAACTGGAAAGTCCATGATGGCTTGGACTTTAGCATTTATGGGTGCCACCTTACCCTGGCCTATGACGTAGCCAAGATAGGTGACAGTAGCACAACCAAAGTCACTCTTGCTCAGGTTAACAGTCAGGTTAGCCTGGGTCAGACGCTGGAACAACGTCTCTACATCTTTTAGATGTTCTTCCCAGGAGTCACTCCATGTGATCAGGTCATCGATGTATGCACTCGTGTGTGGCAATCCGGCGATTGTAGACTGTATCATCCTTTGGAACGTGGCTGGGGCATTTTTCATGCCAAAGGGTAGGACTTCATACTGGTACAATCCAGATGGTGTGGCAAAAGCAGAGATGCTCTTGGCCCTCTCAGTTAAAGGCACACACCAATAACCCTTCAATAAATCAATCTTGGTCAGAAACTTTGCTTGCCCTACACTATCAATACAATCATCAATCCTAGGTATTGGAAACACATCAGTTCTAGTTACAGCATTGACTTTGCGATAATCTGTACAGAATCTAGTACTTCCATCAGGTTTTGGAACTAGCACACAGGGTGAACTCCAATCTGAGTTGGAGGGTCTGATAATATCATGTTTTAACATGTACTCAACCTCTTTCTCAGCAATCTTTCTCTTTTCAGGATTCATCCGGTATGGATGCTGTTTTATTGGTTTGGCATCACCAACATCTACATCATGAGAGGCTATAGTAACTCTCTTTGGAACATCAGGAAACAAATCCTCATATTTCTTGATCAACCTTTCAAACTGATCTCTCTGTGAGGGTTCTAAGTGCTGGAGTTTTACATCAAGATTTTGCAACACTTCAGTGTTTGACAATTTACATGAAAGAACTTCAGCTTTAATTTTTGGTTCATCATCTTGAAACTCCCCCTCATCTTCACACGTTTCCACCATTGGAGAATCTGAAGTGACAGCTGCAACCCTTGCATTTCTGTCATGATAAGGCTTTAGCATGTTAATATGACACAATTGTTTTGGTTTTCTCCTATCTGGAGTCTTAACAATGTAATTGAGATCATTGAGTTTTGTCAGAATTTCATAAGGACCATGAAATCTAGCCTGCAATGGATTGGACTGCAAGGGAAACAACACAAGGACCTTTTCTCCTGGTTTAAACTTACGGCTTCTAGCCTTATGATCATACCAAGTTTTCATTTTTCCCTGACTTAATTTCAAGTTCTCTTTGGCTAGGTCACAAGATGCACGCAATCTTTCCTTGACCTTGCTAACATAGTCTAACAGACTGATATGCGGCTCATTCTCTTGCCATTGTTCACTCAATAATAGCAAAGGTCCTCTCACTTCATGACCAAACACTAGCTCAAATGGACTGAATCCAGTAGACTCCTGCACTGCTTCTCTAGCTGCAAACAACAGCAAATGAACCCCTTCATCCCAGTCTTTCTCATGGTCATAACAATAAGTCCTCATCATTGTCTTGAGAGTGGAATGAAACCGCTCTAAGGCACCCTGACTTTCTGGATGATAGGCACTAGAAAGAATCTGCTTTGCACCTAGTTCATACACAACCTGCTGAAACAATCCTGAAGTGAAATTGCTACCCTGGTCTGACTGAATTTTCCCGGGAAGGCCAAACAACGTGAAGAACTTTATCAAAGCCTTCGAGATTGCAGTTACCTTGATGTTACGTAGAGGTATGGCTTCGGGGAATCTGGTAGATGCACACATGATTGTCAACAAGTACTGATTTCCAGATCTAGTCTTGGGTAATGGACCAACGCAATCAACAATGACCCTAGAGAATGGCTCCCCAAATGCTGGGATAGGCTGCAATGGAGCTACAGGTGGGTCTAACTGGTGTTTTCCAACTACCTGACAAGTGTGACAGGTTTTGCAAAAGTTGGAAACTTCTTTCCGAAGCCCAGGCCAAAAGAAGTGTTTCATGATCTTATCAACAGTCTTGTTAACACCAAGATGACCTCCTAAAGGTAAACTATGAGCCATTGTTAAGGTCTCATTCTTATAGACCTTCGGAACAACAATTTGCCTGACCACTGCCCAATCTGCATTGGCAGGGATATCAGGAGGGCGCCACTTCCGCATCAACACACCATCCTTGAGATAATACCCAACTGGAACTGCGTCTATTTCTTTATCAGGAAGGGCTTTCCTCTTTAGTACACAAATTCCAGGATCATTAGTTTGCTCCTCAATCAACCGCTTTCTGGACAGAGACAAGTCTCCAGACACATCAGAATCACCAGACCCATCCAGCTGGCTGAATAGAGAACTGATAAAAGTATCTGATAAGTCCTCAAACGGAGAAACCATAGTAGGCCAATCAGAGTCATGAGGCGAACCACCTGAGTCCTGACTATTCAATGTACTGGACGGCACCACATCATCTTCTTCTTTAGCCTTCTTGGCCATAGCACGAGTCACTGCGCAAGAAGGATACAGAGATGGGTCCTCATCCCCATCTTCAGTGCTCGGCTGTGAAGTAAGATGTACAGGGGGAACTGCTTTGCCCCCAGCCAGGTCATTGCCTAGCAACAGAGAAACACCCTTTATAGGTAGACTTGACATAAGTCCCACCTTTACCTGTCCTGTAACTAAATCTGACTTCAAGAATATAGAGCGCAGGGGTACAGATACAGTCCTCCCTTCAATACCTTGTACAAGTATGAAATCCCCTG
Organism: Gymnothorax reevesii; assembly: GCA_029721435.1. NCBI lineage: Eukaryota > Metazoa > Chordata > Actinopteri > Anguilliformes > Muraenidae > Gymnothorax > Gymnothorax reevesii. The sequence goes on from CM056574.1 coordinate 54,866,841, forward strand.
AAGCGGTCTCATCACGTAACTCCAAGGAGTCCATCAACAAAAGTGATTGAGAAGCTCCGGTATCCCTTAGGATATATATGGGGACAAAAGTAGTATGCTCATTCAGAGCCACAAATCCCTCTGACACAAATGGAAGAAATTCCTCCCTCACAAAGTCAGCTGTATCAGGCTTTTTAGCCCCACAAGAGGCAGGCAATTTAGCAGATTGGTTATCTACTACAGGGGTTTCTAACCTTGTTTTCACAAAGGCATTTGGTTTGGTATCCTTTTCTTTTTCTTTCTTAGCTTTAAGGAACCAACAGTTAGTTGTAACATGACCAGATTTCTTGCAATAACTGCAAACTACACCACTTTTGTCACTGTCAGCTGTCACACTTTGATCAGACCTGTTACTGGATTTCTGAGCACCATCACCAGATTTGTCTTTGTCTTTGGGTGAGGAATCTTGGGTATCACCATAACCCTTTTTCTGAAATTGGGACCATCTATTATTACTGCTAGACTGAAATTTGGACTTATGTGTGAGAACATATTCATCTGCAAATTTGGCAGCTGATTGCAAATTCAGTGCTTGCTTCTCATTAAGGTAGGTCTTAACATCATCTTTAACGCAGTTCTTGAATTCTTCAACTAACACCATCTCTTTTAGTGAGTTGAAATCATCCTTGACCTCCATAGAAGTACACCAGCGCTCAAAGCAAACCTGCTTTTCATTAGCAAATTCAATATAAGTCTGATTTTCAGATTTCTTCAGACCTCTGAATTTCTGTCGGTAAGCCTCTGGAACCAACTCATAAGCTCTCAAAATAACCTTTTTGACAACCTCATAATCAGAGGAATCATCTGCAGACAAAGCCGAATAGGCTTGTTGAGCTTTACCCTTGAGGACAGTTTGCAACATCAGCGGCCAGTGTTCCTTTGGCCACAGGCAACTCTTTGCTACCTTTTCAAAACACTGGAAATAGTTGTCAACATCCTTTTCCGAAAATGGAGGCACCAGTTTTACCTCCTGACTGGCACAAAATTTATTTTTAGTTTCAATTTTAATTTTTAGTTGCTCCATTTGGAGTCTTTCTTCTCTATCGAATTTCTCTAATTCAAAATCTCTCTGTCTCTGTCTCTCTCTTTCTGCTCTTTCCTCTTTCTCTCTCTCAAATTCTCTTTGTTTTTCTTCTTCTTCCCTCTCAATTTTCTCTTCTCTTGCTAATTTTTCTAACTCAAACTGCCTTTGTTTTTCTTTTTCTTCCCTTTCAAATTCTCTTTGTTTTTCTTTTTCCTCCCTTTCAATCTCTAGCATTTTTAATTTAAGTTCCATTTCTATATTTGGATTTTCCACTGGAAACTGTTCCAGATCTCCTGGTGCAAACACATTTTCATCAATGTAATATTCAACTATCTCTCTAGCCAGTCTTGCTTTTCGCATGGCTGGTTTTACCTCTGTCAGCTCCAACTGTCTGCAAATTTCTAGCAGTTCTGTCTTTTTAAAAGACTTCAAAACCCCTACGGTTGGTGATGCCAAGAAATCATCCATTGCTGTTGTCAATATATATCTAGGAAAATTCACAAAAACAATTTCACAATTTGAAATGTTAGATTTTCAATAAATTACTCACACAATGGTCTATCCCGGACCTTGAGCCCCCAATTTGTTATGGCCCCAATTTGTTATTACATTTATAACGCAACAGCAACAGCAAGGGATGACAGACACAGTTTTAAAAACCTAAACACATTTAATTAAACAGACAAAGACTAATAACAACTAACTAACTGACCAAGATTGAATACATAAAAAAAACCCCAGAAATAATTACAGTCCCTTTTTGTGGGGTGGCTTGGTGATGTCCTGGATGAAAAAAACAAAGGCAAAAATCCACAAAAGAAACTTAACAGGTCTTGAACAGAAATGACAGGTCTGGTCACACGTATCCTTCTTCTTGCAATTTCTCCTCCTACTTTACTGTCTCAATTCTTTTCCTTATATACTCTTTTGCAGACCCCACCCACATTTAGACCTCTTTTTTTTAATTTTCTGAGACTTGCCCCAGACATGTCCAGGACATGTCTAAACATGACTCCAGTCTGAGCTTAACAAAAAAAGGTAAATACTGCCATCTAGTGGCCTATATTCACATTACAACTGTAATGGCATTCAGCATGTGTAATGTTCCCGCCATGTTCCAGCAGTTAATCAACAATGTTTTGATTGGAGTGACAAATTGTAATGCTTATTTAGACAATCTTCTCAGATATTTCAGTTTACGGTCTGAGCACATTGAATTTCTTACTGCCGTTTTCAAACATCTTGCGGATGCCTCCCTTACTCTAAACTTAGCTAAATGCGAATTTAGCGAGGGAATCGTGACTTATCTAGCCAGTCAAGTTAGTCAGGGTCAGGTTCGCCCCATTGAGGAAAATTAAATCCATAGCCGAGTTTCCTATTCCGACCACGCGCCATTCATTGAAACGTTTCCTTAGAATGACAGATTTCCACCAAATTTTTTGTAATAATTTCTCTGCCGTGGTCCATCTTTTAACATCCCTCACAAGTCCCAAGGTAGATTTCAGATGGCACCAGGATTGTTAGCACGTGTTTGATAGTGACAAAGCCCTTCTTTGTCACGCTCCAGTACTAGCTGCTCCAGATTTCTCTAATCCGTTTTTACTGGTAGTTGATGCTAGCGCAGTAGGAGCAGGATCTGTCTTGATCCAGGCCAGTTTGACTGGTGTGGAACATACTGTCTGTTACTTTTCACAAAAGTTTAACAAACAGCAATTACAATATTTTACCACTGAGAAAGAAACCCTTGCAGTATTGTGGTCTTTCCAACATTTCAAGGGGTACACTCGATCTAGTAACCAACTGCTCATCATATACACCGACCACAAACCCCTAGTATTTCTCTTGCGTATGAACTATCATAATCAACGACTAATATTATGGCCTTTACTGCTGCAAGTATAAGTTCTCGTGATTAAACTAAAAAAAGTTGCAGACAATGTTGTTGTTGAAGCTCTGCCTTGAATGTAATTTGTAACAAATGTGTATTCAAACCCAGGGGTTTGGGGGGGTGTTACAGGCTTGTGGAATTTCTTTTATTATCTACTTCAACAAATGTTGCTGGTTTTAAGACCTGACTGTCGGGCAAAGGAGATGACGTTGTTTGGGGGTTCCCCTCCCACCTCTGGGGATCTCCTCCTGGCACGCCTTCCTCCCGACCATGGATGTACTATAAGAACTGGATATTGAACCCAGGGCGAAGACGCATGCCAGCAAGAGCTTCGCGGTGAAGCTGAGATTGCAGGTCACGTGATGCCACGGGGGGGCAAAAAGAACTTTTTCCGTGATGATTTGGGTAGTGTTGGATGCCAATTGTCATAAAAGAAGTAAAAGGCAAAAACTGCAGAGAAGGAGAGACTCAAAATAGAATAAAAATGTGAGACTCGCGCTACCAAAGGACTTAGAAGCCGTCCAAGGTAGAAAGCAAAGCGAGCTCGAAGAGCCAAAAGAAAAGGGAAAATAAAACAAAGATTCCCTCGCTCACTAAATGACTTTAAATGTAGTGTATGTATTTAGTTAAAATGAAGAGATGTGTGTGTTTTGCACAGGAATGGTGCCGTGTTAGTTTACAGGAGATTATTTGCATGCGAGACCCTGTCTGCTACACATTAATACCATCCTGACCTACTAACACAATCCTAAAAACAATCACAACAGCTATCCTTTTACACATACACACAGTTAGTCTTTCTTAGAGAAGGTTTGAATGCCCAGTTGTTGCATGTCCTTAGTTGAGGTTTGGCACTTGCTGCTTGGTGTTGCATCCGATTGTGGGTGGTGCTGATCCGGCTGGAAAGAGTGGTTCTGGTGCTGTAAAAGTCCACTATCACTAAACCTGTAACGCAGCTAAATTCCTGATAATTCTTTCTCTAAAGACCTTACCGGCTAAAGCGCAATAGAAACACAGACACTCTAGCAAAGGACACGAGACGAAACTGGAGCTTACATAGAGTCCGGATAACGCCCTCAATTAATGCCAGTAGGCCCAGGAATCCGATTGGGAGCTAAACGATATCGTCCAGGACGAGAGCAACAAAAAGACCTCTCAAAGCCGCAAAACCATGACATTTTCCATAGGGAACAATTGAAAAAGACACTCTAATAAATCCGTGAATACATTTTTTTGACTACCACAAATGATCAATATATAATCAGTTGATTTTTCTCTTTTATGTCATTGGTGCCTTTTTCCATGGCAACGACAAATTTTTTTATTTTAATTCAGGCTACGCGAACACCAAGAGGACCTTGTCTCTAAGCGCGTTCTTGCAGGCAGTGCAGCCGCTGCGGTTCTCTGCATGTAGCACTGGTCAGGAGATTCCGTGCTGTCGGCTTACATTACGACCGAGTCGGTAAAGTGAGCTGGTGTAACGACACCAGTGTTATCATTTATTGTATTTGATGAATGGCTTTGTTATGAAGCGACTTGACTGCTTCAGCTATCTTTTATGTAGCGTTACAGAATATGCAGTAAGGTAGCAAAGACTGTTGTTAGTTAATTTAGGTTGGATAATTTAGTATTCGATAACTATTGAAGGTGACATCCCATTACTGTTCATGTAGCTAACACTTGCTTTGCTTTTTCGTATTGAAATGTTCAAGATGCACCCAAGCTGACCCAGATACCATAGCAGACGTTGGCCCAACGTTGGCAATGGTTGGCAGCATCAGAGTTTGAATTCCAACGTTGGGCCAACGCTGTACCAACGTAAGGCAAACAACCAAATAATTAGGTTGGGCAACTAACGTTGGTTCAGTGTTGGCCCAACGTTGGAATTCTACATGAGGTTGGTTGAAGGACTAAGGTTGGTTGATTGGCCTTAAGGTCATTTCATCTCTATTATTGAGCAATATGGCATATAATAATAATAATAATATTTATTTAAAGGCGCCTTTCATGACACTTAAGGACTCCTACATGTACATATAACAAAAGAACAACTGGAAAAGTGAAACAAAACACCCATGAATACAAAACAAGCAATACACAACATACAAAAAAAATTAATAAATAAACAATGGGCACCGAAAACCACATGCTGTATATGTCGGTCTGAAATAAAAGTGAGTTTTAAAGTGGGAGGTCCCATGTTGGAGAACAAGCGGGTGTTCAGCTATTCGAAGGAGGGGTTGTTGGTAATCTGAGGTTGGCCCCATTTGGCTAGCTATTATTAATATAATTAATATTATTACTGTTCTTGATAGTGTAATTATTTGATTGTAATTACTTGATTATTAATTGCTGTGTAAATAAATATTATAACTGTTACTTGCAGACTGCATCCATAAAAGACTCCTCTTTATGTTTAAATTTTAGTAATGACCCTAGGCCTAGGCCAATTGTGTGTGCCAGCAGCCATCCTACCATTTAATCTGCTCCAGCTGTGTAGCTGAAGCTAAGCAGGTGTGGGCCTGGTTGGTACTTGGATGGGAGACCAATCGCAGTTGCTGAGCCAGAAGGTTGCAATCTTCCCTCGGGTGGAATATGCCTGAAGAAGATGCCAAGACGTTAAGCCGAGATTCTGACTTGCCGTGGTCATGAAAAATTCTATGACACTCTGCAATAAAAGTTGGCTAAAAGTTCCAACCTGCCACCTAATCATCCCCGGATCTATTTGGCTGTGCAAATTGCCCTCTCCCTCCCCTCATCAGCCCCCTTGAAAAAGAGATGTCAATCTCAACGGGACTTTCGGTTAAATAAAATAAAAAGTGTATGGGCTAAATTTAAAAGGAAATTAGTTTTAAGTCGGTAAATGGATATAAGCCAATGTATTGCCAACCTTTACACATACGTTGGCAACACAATGTTGGCCCAACGTGTCCCCAGCGGCCAAAATGACGTTGGCCCATTGTTGGCGTGTAACATCAGGCCAACGTCTATGACTACGTTGGGCCAACTCCGGCATGTTACCTGGGCTGTATTTTTCTTACTTTGTATTTCGAATTGCATGTCGACCGGCGACATTACCGCGCTGGCACACAGAAAATAACGCGTTTTACTTCCAAACCACAAGATGGGAGGACGGAGAGAGAGTGAAGAGTCTCTTTGCAAGAGAGCTGCGGATCACACTTGACTTGTTTTGTTTTAACCGCCATTTTAGCAATGAAATAGCCAGCGCCGCAGATTTCAAGCCTTCTGAATTCAGAACTAACTTTAATTCCAACGACGTTGTAGGCCTAGTTACTTTATGTCGAAAAACTAAATAAATTAAATTAAACTCTAAAATTTATGGACTAATTCGCAACTACTTGCATTTACATTTTTACCACAAAACAGTACAACGGTGCCGTGACGAACTTAACTGAATACACAGCAGTTGCGATATTCAGAATGGAGGATGCAGTGTTGAAGTCTGGCAGCTCAAGTTATGACAGGTTAATTTTTGTGCTATTGGCAATGGACAACATAATCAGCCAAAAACGCAAGGACGGAACTATTCGAATTTAAACTCCAACTATTGCGGCCACGGTCGTGTATCATGATTATAAACTACCACCATGCTACTAACCAAATAACACAAGCATTATATCAGAGCAAAGACTGTCGTCGATCGTCATCAACCTTCGACGGACTCGGTGCTGCATCCTTCTGACTCAAATGGGTCGAATTTGCTATCTACCTACGGCAGATCAGGTAAGAATAGTGTCTCTACTCTATAGTATTCAAGCGAAGCTAGAATCCACTTCATATACACACATTTTTACAACGGGTCGACACTAATTTAAACTGAAGACCGTAGAAATCCGGTGAGGCTCAGTTACGAGAAAAACACGGACAGTGAACAGCAGCAGAAGTGAAGCAATTACTTATGGATTGCTTACTATAAAAACCTGCTGCTCCCTGTGTATAACTGTATTCCATGGTTAGCGTAGAATAATGCGTCTCTGCTTGTATATGAGAAGGGGTGAAGGCTCCAAACTAAACTGTCTTTTCGGAAATCGCTCGTTGCAATGGTTTACTTATTAGCCCAGAATGACAAGCGTTTGCTTACATAAAATGGGCGCGTTATAAATAGCCAGCGACAGGTACAGAGACCTCTGGTTATGTTATGAATATAATAAAGCTTTTACAGAACATAAATTCCCTTAGCGTAAATAATTACTTATATACAGCGAACAAATTGAACATTTCTACGAGAAAGATTATTGTATGCTATCTAATCAGCGAGACCAAGGTACACCTAAACTAGTAAAAACACACTCTGCTGCTTCGCTTGTTTCGTACACACAGTTTGGACAGTCGTCATTGACGATTGTTTACTTCCAGGTCGGTAAGCAATAAGTTTAAAATCATTGTTGTAGCCGTAAACTACTCACTAACGTTTGACAATAACTTATGTTATACGCCAACTCAGGCCCCTAGTACCTCTGCTCTAAACACAGGCCTTCATACCAAAATTGCAACGAAAACGAACGGATCAGGACAATAAACGTAACACTGTGCTCACATATGTCCATCTACTTCATTTTAGGCTTCATTCACTCAAAAGAACAAAATGTGCATTTTCTATTCTCCTTATCTTTCTCCTGCCGTCGATTTCAGGTCTCTTAAGTGTTTTTTCATTTGAACTAAATACAACCAACAATACAAACGCCAAAACATGTCGGCTCACAAGTTTATTCCGATTGCTGTACACTTAAGTAACAAATATTGTGTCTATCATATGATCAGCAAATTTTTCTTTGCTATGACATGCCTTTCTACCGTGGTGAGCTTAATGTTAACATAAGTTCTACAGAAATAATGGTAGCATAACTTATGCTGGAATAGTAAAACAGAACCGTGATTTTGATAATCCTCACGCGTAGCATATTCTCGAAATCTTGACCTAGAACTACCCACTTTCCAGTAGAATCACTAATTCACAATCTTTCAAAAAGTTATAAAATGGCAATTGAAACAGATTTACTGCTCGTCCCTAATAGCAGGGTAAACCTCCATAAACGATAACCATTCGTAGTTTTAAAACATGACTGCACCCTAGTGTCCAAAGTGGCATCAACATATAATTTTCCAGGGAAACTACGTGAATTTCACGTTTAATGAAGAACCATCTCAAACAAAGAAGCAACCAATAAATGGTCAATTTTCATTGCTTCATTTCCACTTCTAGCCACCTTAAAAACACTGCTACACTTCTCGTTATAAAATTTTTACATGTCACTGTAATAACTTTTACATTCTTTTTCACACAACAAACTATGTTGATTACAAATGTGATTTTTTATTCAAATGACACCTGTTTAGTAACCTCTTATGATGATTTCGAAGATGGCAACAACTCTAAAACTGACAACAGCACAAAATGAGAACACTTCCGCTTGTTTACAAAAAACGGCTTTATTGACAAAAAACTGTCCAAATACAGTATAACACAGTCATGCTTTTCTTTTAAAGACGTGAACCTCTTTGATCTACTTGTAACTAACTATACACAGAAACATTATCTATTGTCTGTACATTTGCTTAGTGACAATATACACTCAACAAAAATATAAACGCAACACTTTGGTTTTTGCTCCCATTTGTCATGAGATGGACTCAAAGATCTAAAATTCATTCCAGATACATAATATTACAATTTCTTTCAAACATTGTTCACAAATCTGTCTCAATGTATGATAGTGAGCACTTTTGCTTTTGCTTTGCTGAGACAATCCATCCCACCTCACAGATGTGCCACATCAAGATGCTCATCAGACACCATGATTAGTGCACAGGTGTACCTTATACTGTCCACAATAAAAGGCCACTCTGAAATGTGCAGTTTTGTCTCACAGCAAAATGCCACAGATGGCGCAAGCATTGAGGGAGCGTGCAATTGGCATGCTGACAGCAGGAATGTCAACCAGATCTGTTGCTCGGGCATTGAATGTTCATTTCTCCACCATAAGCCGTCTCCAAAGGCCTTTCAGAGAATATGGCAGTGCATCCAACCGGCCTCACAACCGCAGACCACGTGTAACCACACCAGCCCAGGACCTCCACATCCAGCAGGTTCACCTCCAAGATCGTCTGAGACCAGCTACTCAGACAGCTGCTGAAACAATTGGTTTGCATAACCAAAGAATTTCTGCACAAACTGTCAGAAACCGTCTCTGGGAACCTCAACTGCATGCTCGTCGTCCTCATCTGGGTCTTAACCTGACTCCAGATCATCGCCGTAACTGACTTGAGTGGGCAAATGCTCACATTTGATGGCGTCTGGCACGTTGGAGAGGTGTTCTCTTCAAGGATGAATCTCGGTTTACATTGTTCTGGACAGATGGCAGACAGCGTGTGTGTTGTCGTGTAGGTGAGCGCTTTGCTGATGTCAATGTTGTGGATCGAGTGGCCCATGGTGGTGGTGGGGTTATGGTATGGGCAGGCATCTGTTATGGACGAAGAACACAGGTGCATTTTATTGATAGCATTTTGAATGCACAGAGATACCGTGATGAGATCCTGAGGCCCATTGTTGTGCCATACATCCATGAACATCACCTCATGTTTCAGCAAGATAATGCACGGCCCCATGTTGCAAGGATCTGTACACAATTCTTGGAAGCTGAAAAAGTCCCAGTTCTTGCACGGCCAGCATACTCACCGGACATGTCACCCATTGAGCATGTTTGGGATGTGCTTGAGCGGCGTATACGACAGCGCGTACCAGTTCCCACTAATATCCAGCAACTTCGCACAGCCATTGAAGAGGAGTGGACCAACATTCCACAGGCCACAATTGACAATCTGATAAACTCTATGCGAAGAAGATGTGTTGCACTGAATGAGGCAAATGGTGGTCACACCAGATACTGACTGGTTCTGAGTCCCCAGACCCCCAATAAAGCAAAAACTGCACATTTCAGGGTGGCCTTTTATTGTGGACAGTCTAAGGTACACCTGTGCACTAATCATGGTGTCTGATGAGCATCTTGATGTGGCACACCAGTGAGGTGGGATGGATTGTCTCAGCAAAGCAAAAGTGCTCACTATCACACATTTAGACAGATTTGTGAACAATGTTTGAGAGAAATGGTAATATTGTGTATCTGGAATGAATTTTAGATCTTTGAGTCCATCTCATGACAAATGGGAGCAAAAACCAAAGTGTTGCGTTTATATTTTTGTTGAGTGTATTAATGATTTGCAAACACCTGAGATAAAACAATTATTTGCTTGAATCTTAAGTTACAATAGTTTACAGCATCCTATAACTGATACAGCATTAATACATCGGAAATACTTTTTTCATTCTCAAGGAAAATGGTCTAAAATAAACTTTTGAACACCCACTGCTACTGTATAATTTCATAACCACCCACCTCTATCTGTTATCAGACACTGTAGTTAACAATATGCATTCTAACGACATTGTGTATTACCAATAAACTCTCACTCATCCACAGAAAAACTTCTTATCTAGTGTAAATTTGAGCATTCGTTGCATACACAGACTTCACATTCTATACAGTTGGCACAAACTACATACTGTTTCGATCGCTCTTCGTATAAATGCGTGGTAAGTCCTATCCACCACAACCACTGTCTATTCTTTTTCACTGCTGAAATAGGATCACTTGCTTAACGCATAAATTATCCCTTTTCACCTTCTACTGTATTTATTACAAGTATCTCAAATTGGCCACTTATATGTATCACACAAACAACAAGGGCAATATTGGGTAGAACATGATTTTATGCACATCGTCTACTTGTTGGTTATTTTATGACAATATGCTATACTGTATACTGTTTCTTTGTTTATGTAGACTTCAATGGATCACAATATGGCACTGACAACTACGACATCCTTGTCAACAGACAAACTACCATTTCTGCAAGTGAAGTCAACCTCCCAAACAAGAAGCCCTAGGACAGACAAAAGATGACCCTGGAGCAAGTACTCACTCTACAGCCATACCATGGGGTAAGTTCTCTTACTGATTTCTTGACTACTGCAATATCAAACCCATGAATGTACTTTTCCAACAGAAAAAAAATTATTTCCTTGTCATTATATCTGAATACTATTTGCCACAGCCCTTTCAACATAATGGCCCACAATGTTTGTATTCAATTGCTGTACTATCTCACAAAAATGCTCATTACTCTGAACTGTAATAACACATTTTCTTAGGACCAAAAGTTGTGCAAGTTCTTACACTGCAATACCTTTTAAAGCTCATGTACACAAATTTCACTTTTAAAGACTATAAACCACATCACATATGGTAACAGAATACTTCTTTAACATTTTTGCAATACCATTTCATCCAACCAGCACTATTTTTTTTACCATTATCTATATAACATTTTCTACTATGTCTCTACAACTGCTGAAAACCAGACTCAACATATACATCATATTTAGAATAGTGCTGCAACTAACGATTCTTTTTACTGTCAATTCATCAATGATTATTGAAGCAATAAATCGCCTAGTCAGATTCACTCGCACAGTGCAGATTCATTTAACAATTACCTTCTCAATTTAACTTGAGGTCATTTTAGCCATGTTAACAAACACTAACATTATTGCTTCTTCCAAAAATGTTTTATTTAACTTTCCTATAAATTATGCTTTAAAACTTCATTTCACACATGAGAAATTTTCTCACTAAAAGTCTTTAAGGAACTCACATTAAATGTACTTAAGTACCAAAAGTATTCTGTGAAAAATATACATAAGTATCAAAAGTACGAGTACTACGTTTTTTTCATACTACACATACAAAGAAAAAAATCAACCACTCTCTGTTCTCTTCCTGTGCTCTTTAATCAATTTTCACGTGAATGAAAAATACAGCTTTCAATATTTGCTTGCTTATAAATGTTCCAAGAGTGCCACCTAGTGATGAATTATTGTAACTACATGCATAAATTTGCAGCTCCAAGTCCGCATTATCCAGTCGCGTTCCTCTCTCCTCCCACTTGTCCCATTTGCACACGCTTAACGAAGTTGCAAAGGACATCAGATGGTTCACTCTGCAGCTGCCTTTATCTCCAGCCACTGTGAAATACGTTTAGTCCGCTTCCAATGCGTTTGCATTGACATAACGATAAATTAGTCAACGAGCTTTGTTCTCGAATTTTGTAAGCAATGTGGTAGAATTGTTGTACCCCTAATCTACAATATATAAACATCTCTTGTGCTTTACATATTACATTTATAAATTTGATTTTCAGCCTGCGGTTGCCTTATAAATATAACATAATTCATGTGTAACTTGATCCCCACTTCACCACTTCCCTAACAATTTCTGTCTGTCACACACACGCGCACCCAAAAACACCATACCACATTAACAGAATGAGTCTATACTCTCTCTCCAAAACTAGGATTTATACTCTTTTTAGCACTCCACCCCAAGCATCTGTTCTCACCATTCATAAAAAAAACCAACTTATTTTTCATATATAAAAAAATCATATTTTCATTTCCCAAAAAACTATTAAACAGCAGGCTTCTTCCACATAACACAATTCTAAACATAAAGTTTACATTACAAGAACTCCCACTTTGTCATTCTTTGATATATCCACCTTTACCCTTATTTACAGCTTTAATTCTGTCTATTGCTGATGTTACTACTGCATATAGACACTAAGGACCATCACTATTCCGCAACTGCTTGGCAGCATTCCTTAACTTGCCCTGTAATGTTACAGTATATTTGACTCCCATTTTCAAATGGTACCAAACATCTGCATACATTTACAAAATACCATGCAACTTTTTAACATCTATATGAACCTGCAACACCTTGAACTAAGCCTGTGACTCCAATAGGTACAACCCCCCCAAACCATGCATTTTGAGCCTTCATGTAAATTTTATGCAGCTCTATATTAACATTTTATATGCCAATCTTCTATTACAACACTCACTGTTCCATTCAAAACATAAAATTTAACTATTTGCTACAAAGGCATGCTAAATGTTGTGACTTGCTGTGAAAGACATTTTTCAGTACATGTTATTAATGCAACAACTACAATCAGCAATAATCACTTGTCATGCATTACCAAACAAATGCATTCCTTTAACAACTGCCATAGTCACCTATAAACAACCAAGCCTCACTTTCTATCATTCCCTAAATATTCATCTACAATTGTTTTTTTTTTTTTGCAGGTTGGAGAAATTCACGTTCAAGTGCGAAAGCTTCAAGATGGCACTGAGATGACAATGGTCTATGGAAAAGAAATCGAACTCCGTCACTCCTATGTTGCAGATGAAAAATGCAAAATTAAACTTGTACTATATGACAACCAGGTACAAGCCTTACAGACAGGCAAATCATACCACATCACAAACCTGTCCACACGCAAAACAGATTCACTTTACCTAACATGAACAAAATCTATATTGTTTGAACAAATCAGCAATGTGACTGTCCTAGCACATGTAGCCAAAATTACTGCAGACCTACAACCTGACAATCTCTCCACCATCACTGGTAACATGACATGTGTCAAACTTGATGACAGCAGACAATATGTCCAATGTGGTAGAAAGCAACCAACATTTGACCCCAAACTTAAGTCCCACCACTGTGACAAATGCCACTTCTTACTAAGACCTTCAACATACACTTCCTCCATCACCGGCACTGTGGTTCTGGACTCTTAATTGGGCAAGGACACCACTATAACCCATCTGTTCTCCGCACATACATGCAGCACTTTCACCAAGACAATCACCTGAAAGATGCAGAAGACCTAGAGCAACGCCTACTTGATACTAGTACTTTCACAATCACAATCAACACCTCAAATGTAGCAACTAACCTGACCGAACACATCCACCAAACCAGCCAAAAAGACTCAACAACAACACCTGTAAAAGAACACACTTCACTCCCTGATAAAAAAGACACAACACCCTCCGTGCACGAAACCACAACAGAGGAGGACACATCTTTGGAAGACATAAATGCACTTTTCCAAATAGATGAATAAAAACACTAGTAGCAACGTGTTGCTTTGTAACTTCCCAAAGCTTGTAAATTTTACAACACTCCACAAATGTCAACTAAATATATAAACAGTGGCGTGCACAAATAGACGCTAAGTGGTGCTACAGCACTTGCCCCTTTGCCCTTTATCAATGAAGGTGCCCTTTTGAAATTTCGTTTTTTTTTTAATGATTATATTTATTATATTATTATTATTATTATTATTAACACTTTAGTGGGGCCAATGTTGAAATGATCTTTTAGAAAAGCTGTGTGATTAAAAACTACAAAAAAAAATGCCCCGAAATGGGCCACCTCCTCACGCACTTCCGACCTCTCTTCCTTTGTCACGTGAACAAGCGCGCAGTGCATATCAGCTGAGCGACTGGAAGCCACAGTCTTGTGCCCCACCAGCCAGGTAACACACAGATCAAGTGAAATCGTATAGCTTGCCCTCCAAGCCCAACCTGTAATAATTTTGTTGTGCAGTAGCATGTCTCATACACAGTGACGGTCCACCGGCAGAAACACAGGGCCAGCAATAACCTCACCTTTCACTTCTTAATGACAGACACCTCTCGCAGTTTACCTCCCTGATTAGCAACCGTTGCTCAGACTGATTGGAGGAACCGACAAGAATCTAACTTGTTTTTGAAAGCCGTGTTGTACATTGCACTACGAAATTATACGGCGTTTAACTTACTTCCGCACACCAATGGCTACGGAAAAAATATCAATAGCCTACGTCTTTATATTTTCTGAATTTGCGTAAATTAATTCGCGACGTTCATTGAGCAATTAGCCATTAGAATCCGTTCTATATACTCTGAAAGTGGCAGCTAAAGTGCGTAGTAGCACAGCTGAGTAAAGACGAAAATAATTGTTGTGAAGTCCGCGAAAGTTTCGGATTTTTTGCAGATTGTCATCCTTGCGGATTCACATCAATTATATCAACATAGCCAACAGGCAATCGCTTTGTACTTAGCATTTCTTAGTCGTTACGTGTCACGCATTGGTGGTGGCTATCCTGTTAATTGACTCTTTTATTGTTAATCAATCAAACCTGATCGCAAACAGTTTAAGAGCAATTATCCAGGAAAGGGTGATGTTACTGTAGGCCTTCCTGGCATCTGACGGTACGCCACTGCTCATACAGCACCAAACAACTGAGCGTTTTTTAGCCGACTGGTCACCTGATTGGCTAGTTTAATGCTATAGCCTAAACAATGATAGATAACGTGAGGAAGACCACCACTAACAATGTCGGTCGACTTTGCAAATCTATCTGTTAAGCTGAACGTTTTCTTTTGTGTAGGTTTTGTTAGGCAACATAAATGAACGCATAAAGAAGAATCAGGCAGTTCCCCATTGCCTGAGAAAAATCTCCCCATAAAGGCTACCCATGTGCCTTCCTGTGATGAATGACAGTAGTCATGAATTGCATTGAACATGTGCGTGTAATGTTTATTTTATTTTTTTTATCTCACACTATAATAACATGTTCCACGTGTGCAAAAAAGTGCCCTACCCCTCCCCCCTGAGCACTTGCCCCCCATAATGTCTGTGCATGCCACTGTATATAAATATGCATATAATGTGATGTGAACTTTTATAGACTTTATAGATATGTCTGTTACATTTTTACTTTTCAAACTTGCATTTTGAAAGCTAGTTCTTAATTTCTATTTCAAACTGTTGTAAAGTTTAATAAAGAATACAACTTCGTCTTTTTATTTTCAATTTGTTTCTATGCCACAATTTCTTTTTTAACATTAAAAATTTCCTTTGCAACAATAAAATTTTAAAAGTGTTATAATGTGAAGTTGGTTCCTAACAGTAATGATCACAATATTTAAGTCCACACTTTATAAATACAATAACGCACACTCATCCCCGACCTGCCTTTTCATACCCCACCAAAACCTTGAAAAATCTGTAGCATGCACCTCCACTTTTCATAAATTGTGGCTCCTCCCTTCAATTGACCACTTTGAACTTTCATTTTCAATCTCATTTTCTAGTACTTAATTGCTATGTATATACCTAGTACTGTTCATTGCAGATTATTCCTTGCATGGCTGTCTATTGGAATTTCCTATAAAGAACAGTTTGACCGCTTCCATTCATCTTTGGTGTCAAAGTGTTTTACATGTGCTCACAGCCCACTCTATTAATGTGACCTTGCCATTATTCTCAAGGTCATTACAACCATTTGACCACTTACAAATACTTTATCCAACATCATATCTCAAGAACAGTTTGACCGATTCCATTCATCCTTGGTGTCAAGGTGCACAAGGGGCGGGGGACATGGTATTCAGCTCCGTCCGTCTGTCCGTCTTGTCCGATTTGTTGTGAATGCGATATCTCAAGAACGGTTTGATCGATTTCATTCATCCTTGGTGTCCAGGTGTATTAGAGGTGCGGGACATAGAATTCAGCTCCATCCGTCTGGCCGTCTGTCCATCCTATTCCGTTTGTTGTGAACGCAATATCTCAAGAACGGTTTGACCGATTCCATTCATCTTTGGGGTCAAGTTGTATTAGGGCAGGTGGACATCGTCTTCCGCTCCATCAGTCCATCTGTCCGGCTGACCGTCCGTCACGTCCCGTTTGTTGTGAACGTGAAATCTCAAGAATTCTTCGCCTGATTTTATTCATCTTTGGCTTCGATGTGTAATTTTGTGATACGCCCACCACAGTCGATTTCCGTCACCTTGCGGGGGACATGGCCACGTTTCGTGGCAACACTTGTTAGTTACGCTGTTAAAGCTTTCAACTACTAATGGTCATTCTTGGCTTGAACCCCAGAATTGCCGCTTGCGGGTATATGTATTATTATTATTATTATTATTATTTTCCTTCTTCTTCAGAAATGTTTTTCGCAAATTCCCGTGAGATGGTAAATGGCAGAGACCTGAAATTTTGCACACTGGTTGGAAGTTGTGTGTAAGTGCTAAACAAGGCATTTTTAACTCAATCAGCAAATTGGTGGCGCTATAATTCAAGAAATACAGGTTTTCACGTTAGCGGTCATAGCTCCTACTGCGTAAGTCCAATTTACACTAAACTTGGTTGAGACATACCTGAGTACATTCCCTACAACTTTTTTATAAGGACATTAAAGGCCAAGCTTATCAAAAAGTGCTTAAAGCTGGTCGAAAACTCATTACGTTTCCAAGATACTGACCAATGAACTTTAGCAGGGGCGTGGCTTAGGACATAAATGGACAAAATTCAACAACCAGTGGACCAATCATCACAGAACTTGCAGAATATGTCCATATAATGACCAAGAACATACCCTGATAGGTTCATGCTAATCGGCCCATAGGGGGTGGTATAACAAAAATCAGGCTGTAAATCAGCAACTGTTTGTCCTATTGCCATAAAACTCACAGGATGTATTCATGTTCGTACCCAAAACATAGCCAGAAAATAACATTCTAGTTGACTGATAGGGGGCGCAAAAACTGCTAAACAAAGCAGAATGGCATAACACAAATCAGACTGTAAATCAGCAATTGTTTGTCCTATAGCCATAAAACTTACAGGATATATTCATATAAGTACCTCAAACATACTCTGAAATTTTTGTTCAAATTGACTGATAGGGGCGCTATTAATGCAAAAAAAACAGCGTGGTATGACACAAATCAGACTATAAATCAGATATTGTTTGTCCTAAAAACTCACAGGATATATTCAAATTAGTACCTGCAACCCACCCAGAAAATGTCATTCAAATTGTCCGATAGGGGGTGCAATAAATGCAAAACAAAACAACCTGGTGTAACACAAATCGAGTATAAATCATAAATATTTTTTCCACTCTTTACAAAACTCACAGAATATGTCCACATAAGAACCTGAAACATAGCCTAAAATTTTCTATCAAATCGATCGGAAGGGGGCGCCATAAATGCACAAAATAGAATAACATAACACAAATCAGACTATACATCATAAATTGTTGGTCCAATCATTACACTGGACAAATAGAACGGTCAAGAACGGTTTGACTAATTCCATTTATCTTTGGTGTTGAGGTATATTGGTGTGACACGCCGACCCCAATAGATTTCCGTGACCTTGGCATTATTCTCAAGGTCAATACAATCATTTGACCTCTTACAAATTCCTTGTCAACATATCTCAGGAACGGTTTGACCGATTCCATTCATCTTTGGTGTCAAGGTGTATTACGGGAGTGTTCACAGCCCACTCGATTGACGTGACCTTGCCATTATTTTCAAGGTCAATTATTTTCAGTATTGAGCTCTGTCCTTCTGTCCGTCTGTCTGTCGTGATCTGTTTGTTGTGAACGCGGTATCTCAAGAACGGTTTGACTGATTCCATTCATCTTTGGTGTCAAGGTGTATTACGGGAGTGTTCACAGCCCACTCGATTGACGTGACCTTGCCATTATTTTCAAGGTCAATTATTTTCAGTATTGAGCTCTGTCCTTCTGTCCGTCTGTCTGTCGTGATCTGTTTGTTGTGAACGCGGTATCTCAAGAACGGTTTGACTGATTCCATTTGTCTTTGGTTTCAAGGTTTATTAGGGGCGGGGGACATAGTATTCAGCTCCGTCCGTCCGTCTGTCCGTCATGTCCTGTTTGTTGTGATCGCGATATCTCAAGAACGGTTTGACCAATTCCATTCATCTTTGGTGTCAAGGTGTATTACGGGAGTGTTCACAGCCCACTCGATTGACGTGACCTTGCCATTATTCTCAAAGTCATTACGACCATTTGACCACTTACAAATACTCTGTCAACATCATATCTCAAGAACGATTTCATTCATGCTTGGTGTCCAGGTGTATTAGGAGTGGGGGACATAAAATTAAGCTCCATCCATCTGGCCATCTGTCCATCCCATTCCGTTTGTTATGAACACAATATCTCAAGAACGGTTTGACCGATTCCATTCATCTTTGGGGTCAAGGTAGATTGTACTATAGGACCATAACCACCATCTAAATGAGGTTATTAATAATGATCAAACTCTCAAATCGTATACTAAACCTTTAATCCAGCTTTTTGGTTCAAGCCCCAGAAGGAGCTGATGGGATTTTGTATCAGATGGTCATAGACCTTCATAAATCTGGTAATGGCTACAAGAAAATTCATAAGCAATTGAATACGCCACTGAGCAGTGTTAAATTATTAAATTTTGCTCGGATATCCACCTCCCTCGCTCTGAACTTGCGAGGATTCAACCAATGGGTGTAGAGAAGCGGTGGCTGACGGGCACATGCTTCAGAGGAGAGCTGCGAACTGTCTGCACTCTCCTGAATTGGCAACAAGGGGTCGCATATGAGCAAGTGTGGTACATAGCTCCCCAATTGGGCATTCTGGATTCGGGTGGGATTGGAGATGCCAAATAAATTTTTTTTTTAATTAAAATTAAAAATGTAATTACAAAACCCAAAACCAGTGAAGTTGGCACGTTATGTAAATTATAGATAAAAACAGAACACAATGATTTGCAAATCCTTTTCAAGTTATATTCAATTGAATACACTGCGAAGACAAGATGTTTAATGTTCAAACTGAGAAACTTTTTTTTTTTTTGCAAATAATCATTAACTTAGAATTTAAAGGCAGCAACACATTGCAAAAAAGTTGGCACAGAGGCCTTTTAACCACTGTGTTACATCGCCTTTCCTTTTACCGACACTCAGTAAACGTTTGGGGACTGAGGAGACCCATTTTTGAAGCTTTTCAGGTGGAACTCTTTCCCATTCTTCAACAGTCCGGGGTCTCCGTTGTTGTATTTTACGCTTCATAATGCGCCACACATTTTCAATGGGAGACAGGTCTGGACTACAGGCAGGCCAGTCTAGTACCCACACTCTTTTACTACGGAGTCATGCTGTTGTAACACGTGCAGAATGCGGCTTGGCATTGTCTTGCTGAAATAAGCAGGGGCGTCCATGAAAAAGACATTACTTGGATGGCAACATATGTTGCTCCAAAACCTCTATGTACCTTTCAGCATTAATGGTGCCTTCACATATGTGTAAGTTGCCCATGCCTTGGGCACTGATACACCCCCATACCATCACAGATGCTGGCTTTTGAACTTTGCGCCTATAACAGTCCAGATGGTTCTTTTCCTCTTTGGTCCGGAGGACACGACGTCCACAGTTTCCAAAAACAATTTGAAATGAGGACTCGTCAGACCACAGAACACTTTTCCACGTTGGGTCAGTCCATCTTAGATGAGCTTGGGCCCAACGAAGCCGGCAGCGTTTCTGGGTGCTGTTGATAAATGGCTTTCGCTTTGCATTGTAGAGTTTTAAATTGCACTTGCAGATGTAGCGACAAACTGTAGTTACTGACAGAGGTTTTCTGAAGTGTTCCTGAGCCCATGTGGTAATGTCCTTTACACACTGATGTCAGTTTTTGATGCAGCACCGCCTGAGGGATCGAAGGTCGCGGACATTCAATGTTGGTTTTCGGCCTTATCGCTTACGTGCAGTGATTTCTCCAGATTCTCTGAACCTTTTGACGATATAATGGACCGTAGTTGATGAAATCCCTAAATTTCTTGCAATAGCTCGTTGAGGAATGTTGTTTTTAAACATGTTCGACAATCAGCTCACGCATTTGTTCACTAAGTAATGACCCTCGCCCCATCCTTGTTCGTGAATGACTGAGCATTTCACAGAAGCTGCTTTTATACCCAATCATGGCACCCACCTGTTCCTAATTAGCCCGTTCACCTGTGGGATGTTCCAAATAAGTGTTTGATGAGCATTCCTCAAATCTCTTTTTGCCACTTGTGCCAGCTTTTTTGAAACATGTTGCAGTCATCAAATTCCAAATGAGCTAATATTTGCAAAAAATTACAAAGTTTACCTGTTCGAACATTACGTAACTTGTCTTTGCAGTGTATTCAATTGAATATAGGTTGAAAAGGATTTGCAAATCGTTGTATTCTGTTTTTATTTGCGATTTACACAACGTGCCAACTTCATTGGTTTTGGGTTTTGTATTTAAATTAATTTAATTATTTAAAAATTTCAAATAAATGAAACTGTTGAAAACCTCAAGGGTAGAGGACACAATTGCATTTTTCCTTCCAGGATACCAGGAGGATGATGAGAGTAGCATCAAAATCCCCAAAAATCACTGTGAAATAATGGCAGGCCTTGGTGGCATCTTGGGGTCACAAATTTCACGACGGCATCAACGGCAATTGCTGTTGATGCCCTCCCTGTTTGCCGTGCTGCCCACCTATAAAAGCCGAGTTCAGGGCAGTAGAATGCCCCGCCTTTTCCCCGCATTGCCGAAAGTGTCCCTCGGCCATAACACCTACCCAAAATAAATAAATCACAGAGCGTTTCCCTTTTTTACCAGTGGTGATTCCTCGGCTGTAACAAAGGGAAGCTAAATCCTCGACCTTCAAAGCTTAATGACTTAAACCTTTCACAATTAACTTTTCTTGATCAGCAGTTGCTCATACAAATTGGTAGAAGGACAGTCAAATTTATTTTCCATGGCAAATGACGATGCAAATTATCGATACATCTTCATAAATCAGTTTATGAGGCTTCTTTCACAAGAAACATAATTTCACATAATTTATAAAGACGTTGGCCTATGGTAATTTACCTCGTAATTTATGTGTTTAAGAAAGCCCCTCATAATGTTGTGGTGTAATGTATAACAATGCTATCGAAAATACATTTGACTGTCCTTCTACCAATTCATATGAGCAACTACTGATCAAGAAAAGTAAACTGCGAAAGGTTTAAGTCACTAAGCTTTGAAGGGCGAGGTTTTGGCTTCCCTTTATTACAGCCAACAAACCGCCACTGGTTCATACAACTGTCTTTTTTGCCCTTTTTTTTGCGATCGTGGGTGCAGAGTTATTCTTGAATAATTTACAAAATATCTCCTCTATTTTTAACTCTGATCACGATGCTGACAGGTGAAAAAAAAGAAAAAAAGCTGAATTACAGTCGGCAGCCGCGAAGTGTGGCAAATTAACGAAGTTATGAAGGTGTTGAAATTCTCTTAGGTCGCGTGTAGTGTGTTGATAAAGCTTGGGAAGTGGTCTTCAGAGACAGTATCGCTGTCGCCAGTCCCAGTGTTGGAATGACAGGAGAAAATCTGAATTTCACGGGTGGCAGAAGATGGACAAAATGGCTAAATATGATTCTTTTTTCAACGACCCGGCGTTTGATTGGCATGTCCTTTGCTTGTACTTGCTTTATAGCAATGCCCAAACGCTGTCCCACAATCTTCAATCTTCACGAAGCTCGACAACTGCTGTGCCTATACTTCGATTTGTATCAGGAAAGGAGACGAGTGGAAGACAGCCTTTAGCATGACCTCCGGGACTACGAGTGCTGCGTCATGCTGAACAGCCTTGTTAATGCCCCCTCTGTGTTCCAGTCCTTCATTAATAATGTACTAAGAGTAGGGTTGGGAACCGAGAACCGATTCCAAAGAGGAACCGGTTCCTAACATCCGATTCCACAACCGTTTAGAAGACAGCTGGATTTCGATTCTTTTTTTCGGTTCCTAAATACCCGCACTAGTTTGTTTTCGGGTGTTGTTTTTACTCCGCCTGGCCGCCTGTCGCGCTGTTTCCGGTGTTTGTATCAGTCCGCCTGCGTGCTCAAGGTGCTTCACGTATTTGAACTTAAACATGGACTGCAAACGCCGCTCACAAATTTGGCTCCATTTCACGATTAAAAAGGAGGGATTCGCACAATGCAATGTATGTAATAAGCTTATAACTGCGAAGGGAGGGTGCACGACGAATATGGCCAAACACCTTCGCCTCCTGCATGGCATTGAAATGAAAACCTGCACTGTATTTGACTCGTTGCATCGCTATTCTGCTCCCGTCGCTTCCTCCACCATCAGCCAGGATAGTCAACCATCAACCAGCAACTACTCGTTGGAAGGTACGTGAAAATTATGATAATTATTCTGAACAGACTAGCTTAATTTATAGACTAACTACCTGTTGCTAAAACTGTCAAATCTGTTCGTAGTTGTTGAACGCTCGCAGAGTCATGCTAACGATAGCCAGCCAGAGTCTGCTGCTTCTGCAGCGTTAACTGGCCAGCAACCGCGGTTAGCAAAGAAACAAGAAACACCATTCACCATGGCAGCAAAGGGAAAGCTGTCAGCAGAGCACATTGCCGAGTGCCACAGAAAAGTGACTGCTCATGTGGTGAAAAGGCTGCACCCCCTTAGCGAGGTTGACTCGCCGACATTTAGGTAAGTAAATAATAATAACATTAAGCTAACGGACTTAGCTGGTAGGCTAGTTAAGTTACTTTATCAACCCCTGACATTGAGACTTGAAGCTCGTGAATTCCTGCTTGGTGTAATAGACCTCTTTAGTGCAAGGTGGTGATATTTCTCTCGGTGGGTCTCGCTCTCTGTGTCCGTCTCTGAAATTTGTGAAAGTCCTGAAAGTACTAGCCCTCCAAAAGTACTAGCCCACATGTCTCCTCACTCTTTCAGGTTTAACTTTATTGACAGTCTTTGGCACAGTGCTCGTTTCATTTAAAAGCATCACATGGATATGTGCTGGAGTGTTTGTGTGTATTCATTGCACATTGCTTTCATGTTGTTGAAAAATTGAATGCTTTTTAAACTAGATATCTTCTGTATGTTTTTGTGTTTGCAGGGATATGATCCATTCAATAAACCCAAAGTACACCCCTCCTACAAGGGAGTGTTTAACTAATAGATTTATCCCAGCATGGTACGAGGTGGAAAAATCTAATGTGATTTCAGAGCTGAGTGAGGTCCATCACATAGCTCTCACTTGTGATGGCTGGACTAGCCTAACCCAAGACCACTACCTAACTGTAACAGTGCACTATTTAGTGGAAGGGAACATGAGGCAGAAAGTTCTCCCGAAAAAAGCTGTGTACAAAGCCCAGACAGCAATTGTCGTGGCAGAGGAAATCGGCAACATTCTGAAAGAATTTGGTGTGTTTGATAAAGTAGTAGCTGTTACGGTGGATAATGCTGCCAATATGGACGTAGCCATCAAACAGCTGCAGTTTGTGAAGCTCGGCTGCTTCGCTCATTCATTAAACCTAGCAGCACAAAGCCGGTACTCCAGCAGCTTAGTGGCTCAGTGGACTGCAAAGATTCGTGCCATCATTGTCTGGATGAAGAGGTCAGCGATGGCCAAGGTGGTTCGACGGGAAAAGCAGGATCTCCTAAGTAAGAATCAATGAGTTTAATCGGATATTTAATTGGTATTATTAACATTGGTTAAACAATGCAACATTATATAAATCTATCTGATTACACAATATAAAAGTTGCATGTCATATTGATGTCAATTCTCTACGTATTCTCTATATATTTGTCCAGGGTGCTTGCGCAAGTCTTGAAAGTCTTAATAAGTATGGAATTTTGAAACGCTGTTTTCCAGACCTTGAAAAGTCTTGGATTTTGTGATTAAGTCTTAATAAAGTATGGAAATGTGTGGTAGAATTTTACAGTATGCACAAAGGCATTGTGAAATGAAAAATAGGAAGGATTCACGAACTGGTCACATACTGCATTAACCTAATGGAATGATATCCAATCAACGCTTACGTAGCCTGGTCTCCCGCTTGTTTGAGCACATTTCGTGATGTCATGTCACTGCAGAGGCACATAGCTAGCCTAGTGGTCAACAGAAATGGGTCGCTGCGTGTTTTCGAATTTATGGCTTCAACACCCGAAATTTAAAGACTGGATTGCACCTGACCCAAAATCAAACACAAAAGCTTATTGCAAATATTGCGCGAAAAACATTGACATTCTCAGCATGGGAGAGGCAGCACTGGTGAGCCATCTTCAAAGCAAGAAGCACTCAAGCCTGGCAGCTAGAGTATTGACATCACCACCGGCGTCCAGCTTTTTCCAGTCAAGAACTGCTTCACAGTCCAGGTAAGAGAGCTTGTGAATGCACGTAGTTAAATACTGTAGTCAAAATATCCAGAGCTCGTTTTATGGTTCTCTGGTGTAACGTAGCTGAACATGCTAAGCGGCTATGTTTGCTGTGAAGTAGCAGTTAGCTATAACTTCGCAGTTAACTGTACGGTGAAGTGATGCGCGGATAACTAGTTTTTTTAGGTGCACTGTAGTTTAGGCGCAGGTTGTTTAGGTCCACTGTAGTTTCGTCACAGGCTCTTTCGGCTCTTTTGAAGTCGTTTAGGGCGGCCCATAACGCGTTTGTTCAGTGATGAAGGCTTATAACTATCTTTTTGACACCCAGTTTCAAATGGTGAGGACTGGTTTGATGAAAGCTACCAAATAATGCCTTATCACTGTTACTATCAGTGAAATCATATCAAACGTGTCATTTAGTAGAATTTATTTTGGTGTGTGTAGTTTCAGCGAGTCTGAAAAGCCAAGTCTAATTTCGCATTGTAATTTAGTTGTGCTCTCTGGTGCCATCTTTTGGATTAGTAGGAATGCTTCATGCAATTTATTTTCACAAGTAATGTTGATTTCTGAAGACACAGAAATTCGTCTTGTATATGAGAATGATATTGGTGTAGGCCTAATAAAATATTTGCTAAATTAATTAATTCCAAATGTAATATGGAATTACATGTTATGACTATTATGAATACCAAGTTGTTGTTTTTTTCCATATACATCATAGTATAATTTTTTAAAAATAAATATTTATTTGTTTTAGCACTTCAGCAAGTACTCCTGCCCCTGCTTCGAGTGGGACTGCATCAACTGGAACTCCAGCATCCCCTGCAACCTCCTCAATAGCAAGTTTTATGCAAGGCACTGAAGTTGTTACTGCTGAGATTTACTGGGTCCTGGAGCTGGTAACCAAGCACAATTCATTCAAGAGCTGCAATGGAGTCAGCAGTGTCTTTCAGTTGATGTTTCCTGACAGTGGTATTGCAAAAAAGTTCACATGTGCTGAATCAAAGGCAGCATATCTATCCTCTTTTGGAATTGCCCCACACTTCAGCTCGATTTTAAAAGCAAAGATTAGAGCTTCTGATAAATATGTTCTCTTATTTGATGAAAGCTTAAACGACAATCTTCAGAAAAAGCAGGTGGATATGTACATTCGCTTTTGGGATGGTGATGAAGTTCGGTCAAGATACTTTGACTCACAGTTAATAGGACATGCCACTGCAACAGAGTTACACACGTGCCTGCAAAAGTCCTGTGAGGCAGTTGGAACGGATGGAATCCTTCAGCTGTCCATGGACGGTCCTGTTGTTAACTGGAAGGTGTATGACATGTTAACTGAAAACACTGAACAGCAGACAGGCAGCAAATTGCTAAATATTGGTAGCTATGGCCTCCATGTTATGCATAATGCGTTTAAGGCAGGAAGTACAAAAACCAAATGGGGGGTCGAGCAGACACTGAGTTCTCTTTTTTGGCTCTTCAAGGATTCACCAGCGAGGCGTGAAGACTACAAAAAATTCACTGGCAGCAATGCTTTCCCAAAGCAGTACTGCCAACATCGCTGGCTTGAGAATTTGCCAGTAACAGAAAGGGCAATAGAGATTTGGCCACACGTTCAGAAGTATGTGGCTAGTGTTAGGGCTAAACAACTCCCAGAGCCTAAAAGTAAATTCTTCTCTGTTGTAGCAGAAAGCTGCGATGATCCATTGTTTGTCACCAAGGCTAACATATTCCTGTCAATTGCCAAAGAATTCCAACCACTTTTATTGAAATACCAGACTGACTGGCCAGTATTGCCCTTTTTTGGACAGGACCTTTTCAAGCTCATCACAGACCTTATGGACAGATTCATCAAAGAGGATGTGATGGAGCAGGTGACCTCTGCTGATAAGCTCTTCAGTGTTGATGTTACAGACTGTGGAAACCACAAAGAAGCAGCAAAAGTGAACTTGGGATTTGTGGCTGATCGCATGCTCAAGGACTTAAAAACCAAGAAAAAGGTGTCAGAAAAGCAGGTCTTCACCCTTCGCTCTAACACAAAGGCATTCGTTCAGGCTGCAGTTTCAAAATTACTAGAGAAATGCCCACTAAGATACTCTCTCGTTCGAAATCTGGGTTGGATGGACCCCACGTAAATTGTTCAGAATCTGGAAAAGTGCAAACAAAAATTAAAGGTCTGTCTTGAGTACCTTGTCAATGACAAACAAATGAAAGAGGGAAACTGTGATGACATCCTTAAACAGTTCAGTGACTTCTCTACATACTGTAGAGCAGATGAGGAGTTTGCGACTTATGATCCTCAGTCCAGACTAGATTGCCTGATGTACAAACATATGGGAAATAAACCTGAGTGGAAAAAATTGTGGGATTTGGTGAGAAAGGTCCTCTTGCTGTCTCATGGACAAGTATCTGTTGAGCGCGGCTTCTCTGTGAACAGAGAAATAGAGGTAGAAAATATGAAGGAGAGAACTCTTATTGCACAGAGGATCATCACTGATCATGTCTCTTATGTTGGAGGTTTGACAAACGTCTCCATTACCAAAGAACTACTCCTCTCAGCATCATCTGCTAGGCAGAGGTACCGGTTGTTCTTAGAAAATGAAAAAAAGCAAAGAGAAGCTTTGCAGCAGGGCGAAAAGAGAAAGGCCCTCTTAGAAGAGGTTGATGAACTAAAGAAAACAAAAAAACGAATGGAGTTGAACATCAGTGGCCTCTTGTCCTCCGCCGATGACTTGGCTGCCAAAGCGGAGCAGCTCCGTCAAGTACCATTGATAGCCCAGTCAAATGCTTTGAGGAAGGCAGCCAAAGAAAAGGAAGGGGAGCTACATGATGTCCAGAAGAAACTGGATTTGAAGTTCAATGAAATGAAAAATTAGAGTCTTTGCCATACTGCAATTTATTTTTTCTTCTAACCAAGTGAAGTAATCAAATGAATGCACTTTGTTGTGTTGTTGTGATGCAGTTAAATGCAAGTGCAAGTTGCAAGTTAAAATGAGAACATAATGATAAGTTCAGTGATTTCAAGGACATAAAAAGATGATGTGAGTGAAGAGACATTAATCTACATACATTTATCCATCCCTTCATGTTTTGTGAGGATAGTCTTATGTAAGACTTATGTGATGTTAAATTCATGTACCTAAAACGTTTTCATCAGTAAAAACATTTGACTGTGAATAATGCATTTGTTCATTGATTTCTAGCCTATAAGTATTAACATGTCTAATACACACAGTTTGTACAATCTCACCCGATCACAAAGGCTGTAAGCACACTAGTATACGAGTATATAAAGTCAAGGTCTTGGAAAAAATATATCAGTTTTAAAAAAGTCTGGGAAAAGTCTGGAATTTCAATTTGGAAAAAGAGCAAGCACCCTGTTTGTCATTTTCTGGTTTGTGTCAGACCTTCCTCAACATTCACTGATTCTCGACGTGAGAACAAGGTGGAATTCTCTCTACCTAATGATGGCGATTCCTTGAACAATACCCCGCTATACAAGCAGCCAGCTTGGATCCACGCCAGAGAAAGAATATGGAAAGGGACAGGTAGAGATAGAAGGATGAATAGGAAATAAAAATAAAATTAGTTAGTGTAAGGATGTGTTTAAGGTACTAAGAAAGAAGTTAGAAGTTAGCACACTGGTTTGCTGTATTATGCAGTGGAATTAATTATTAAACTCACCTGTCAAATAGCACTGCTTTTGTTTTGAACAGACAAAAAAAAAAATCAATATTTTGAACTGTATTGAGATGGGGTTTTTTTTTTCGCACACAGGCTTGATCGGCTCACTGATGGTGATTTCACCAAGGCAGAAGACTTAATCAGGCTGATGCGAGTTCTTTACACCTGCACACTCTGTGTTTCCACCGAAAAAAGCCCAACAGCTGGACAGATCCTGCCGATCATTCAAAAGCTTCAGAAACACTTTGCTGCTGAAAGTGGAGACACCGCATTTGTAACTGACTTGAAGAAAAGGGTCTGGGAAAACCAGTCTACTCGGTACAAGGTAATGACTGAGGCTATCAAACTAATGAAGGTTAAAAATGTATTCAATACTTCTGTTTGTGCGGCTTGATGCAATAGTGCTTTTGTTTTTATTGTTTTAAAGAATGATGACATCAGGTTATTTTTGGAGAAAGCCACTGCCTTGGATCCCCTCTTCAAAAGCTTGATGGACAGCCACACTGCAGTCTGGGAAAGGATGAAGGAGAAGATGCTTGCAAACTCTGAGGAGGTGAAATGTCATTCATACAAAAATATACTGTCTCCTCCTCACTCCTTAACATTTTATATTTAACACTGTACTTTTTACACTTTTTAATCACCTTAGTAGAACAACTCTACTGTTAATCAGTTCAGTGCATGCCTTTATTAGCACACATTCTATTATAGACTGTGATAACTGCCTGGACTGATGGCTAAGACTGCTGCTTAATTTTATTCTTACATTCTATCTATCTTTCTATATCTCCGTGTTCCTCTTCATATTATGTTCGCTGTAGTCAGTGGCAGTCCATGATGGAAACCAGGAGAGTGTGGAGACTGAGGACGAGGAGGAAGAGGAGAATGTAAGTAGATTGCTAAAATTATATATTGTATGTTCTTCTCAGTCATGATGAAATAGGTTGTTTTTTTTGCTGATAAATGTTCTGTCTTGTCACTGTGTTTGATCAGCAGCCTCCTTCTTCCAAACATTTGAAAAAGTCTCCACTGGAGGAGCTTTTTGCAGAGGAGGATGCTTTAAAGAGGACCGCACGGGAGGGGTTGTTGTCGATGGAAAGCCGTGCTGAAAGGGAGATCCAGACGTACCTGGAAGCAACACTAATCACCACATCTTCTGAAAAATTTCTTTTGTTTTTTTCCCTCTCAGAATCGGAATCGAGAATCGTTAAGTACAGGAATCGATAGCAGGAATCGGAATCAGAATGGGAATCGTTAAAATACAAACGATTCCCAACCCTAACTAAGAGAGATGCAGGGCAGATTTATCATCGCCTTTATCCTCATCTACTCCCATACTGATGACAAACAAGTGAAACACGTGAATATCATCTCTATGTCAAAGCAGAAAAGTGCGTCTTCCACCAATCCACCATCTTCTTCCTTGGCTTTGTGATCAGGCCAGAGGGACTTTACATTTGTATATGGAAGCCAAGAAAGGAAAGGCAGTAGTGGAATGGCTAATGCCACGGATGATAAAGAAACTTTGGTGCTTCATGCGATTCGCAAACTTCTATCGCCGCTTCATAAAGAACTTCACTGCAGTTGCTCAAGGGGAAATCCAAGAACCTGGAATGGAATCCTGATGCTCAACATATTTTAAGTATTATGGCTCCTGTAGATTGTTCTCACAATTCATGTCTTCATGTTGGCACGTGTCCTATGCGTCTCTGGTAGCACCTGTAGTGCTGAGCGTTTCTGTCCTATTTTTCTCTTAATATTACATAAGGTTTTTGAAACTTGTAAACCAAATCTGAGAGTTTTTATGCCTTTGACGGAATACAATCGCAATTTTCGACGGCCTGCACTTCTGCAAGACGCCTGTGAGGTGAACCTTGGACTTGGGCTACGCCGACATCTTGCTAATGCAAGTTAATGACCATGATTGCTTCCCCTTGTTCGCCGACCTCTTTTCCTGTCTTGTGCTCTGAATGTAATATGTTTTTTTACGACTCCTCTGTGCTTAGCAACACTTTTATTTGTAAGAAATGTATCTCATATGCTAGCTAAGCTGAAAAGCTTTTACAACCGTAAGCTCAAATTGAAATGCTGCAGAGCGTTTGGTCGGAGGAGAAGTTCATTGATACTTTCTCGATCCAGCCTGAAACTAGTGTTAATGTTAGTTCTCTTTCTCTTTCCCGTTTCTTCCCTGCTGCAGCAGCTTCTTCACAGCGTGATGTATTTGTAACAGTTCGAGGTAAACGTAGGGGAAAGAAACTTGTACAGCCATCTAGTCCCTCTCCCGTTAAACTGTTTAATTCATTTGCTCCCCTCGAAGAATTACAGCCAGACGAACAAGTTATGGAAAAGTCACTAATTATCGGGGATTCCATAGTTAGAGATGTACGGGTGTTTAAACCGGCTACCACAGTGAACTGTATTCCTGGTGCACGTGTGACTGATATCGAAGCAAATCTGAAATTACTCGATC
Source organism: Gymnothorax reevesii (assembly GCA_029721435.1). NCBI lineage: Eukaryota > Metazoa > Chordata > Actinopteri > Anguilliformes > Muraenidae > Gymnothorax > Gymnothorax reevesii. The sequence continues at coordinate 54,897,921 of CM056574.1, forward strand.
AGGGCAAACGCAAGTTCTCCAAAATTATTATCCACGCCGGTACAAATGATATTCGATTACGACAATCTGAGATCACAAAGAGCAGTTTTAAGTCGGCTTGCGCCCGAGCTCTAAAGATGTCACGGTCAGGGACTTTCTCTAGTCCGTACCCAATCCGATGTTGTGATGAAATGTACAGTAGATTAGACTCGCTAAATCGCTGATTGTCTGAGTGATGCGCAGATAATAATGTCGGTTTCGTGCATAATTGGCGAGTTTTCTGGCGAAGACCTGGTCTTCTGAGGGCATCTCGAGAGGGCACTGCCCTTCTGTCAAGAAATCTGGCCTGCGATTTAAATTATTGTAGTTGACTGCCGAGAGCTAAACCTAAAATACTAACATTTAGCTTTCATAAACCGTTGATTAAATCAAACCATATAGAGATTGTGGCTGTTCTCCAAATTCCAATGAAATTAAGAAGGAATAATCGCGGAATACATTGCAAAAACTTGATTTGCATTAACACTAAATGTATCAATACATCTATAAATAAATATCCTTCTCTCAAAATTGGCCTATTAAATATTATATCCTTCAATTCTAAAGAAGCTCTTGTGAACGAATTAATCTGATTGTTCTCTTGATGTACTGTGTCTCACAGAAACATGGCTGAGACTAGATGAAAACTTTTCTTTCAATTAACTTCTCCACCTGATTTTATATACACTCAAAACTACAGCCTGGGCCGGAGAGGTGGGGTTGTTGCTGCTATTTATAGTGACTCCATTCACTCAGTGCCAAAACTACAGTATAAATTTGATACATTTGAGGTTCTAGTGATGAATTTTTCAGTGCTGGATGCAGCTGTGAGCCCTGCCCCGATCAGCCTTAAGCTCTGGTGACAGCCTACAGGCCCCCTGGCCTTTACTCTGCCTTTATTCAAGATTTTTCAGAATTCTTTTCATACTTAGCTTTAAGCTATGATAGAGTAGTTATATTGGGCACTTTAACCTGCACTTTGAGGGGGCAGATGATTCTCTAACATCTACCTCCACTAACATTTTGGAGTCAGTTGGCCCAACTCATTTTCATGGTCATACTTTAGACCTGATCTTAAGCTTTGGCATTCACATTGGGCAGGTGAAGATTCATTCAGACAATTCCAGTTTGTCTGACCATTTTTTTAATCACATTCTGCTTACAATTGACCCACCCTGTATTGTTAGAAACTAGGATGTACACTAGTCGTAATTTTACTGCAACAACTTATACAAAATTTATTGAGGTTTTCCCATCTTATTTTGAGCATCCAGTCAGCCCCTTCGGTATTGACGATACGGCAGAAAAGTTTGCTGATGCTCTCCGTAGTACCCTTAATGTAGTCAGGCCACTGAAATATGAAAGGCTACTCAGAAGAAGAGGCCAGCCCCATGGTTCACTGACCAAACACGGACTCTAAAGCAAAAATCTCATCAACTAGAACGCAAATGGCGCTCCACTAAACTCCAGGTATTCCATGGTGCTTGGAAAGAGAGTCTTGTTGCAAATAAGCATGCTCTCTCTTGTGCAAGGTCCTGTTATTTTTCAAATCTCATACAGAAAAACAAAAATAATTCTCAATATTTGTTCAAAACCGTGGCCAAGTTAACTAACATCATGCTGCAATTAACTCTCAAATTCCAGTCTCTTGCAGTAGTGATTATTTTTAAAATTTCTTTAGTGGCAAAATTTTTGGAATTAGAGAGAAAATCACTGCTTCCCTATCAGTTTGCGATGGCGTGTTTTATGATATGGAGTCTTCCACAATATACAAAAACCAGTTTGTTAATGGTTCTGCCTCATCTGTGTTGTCTTTGTGCTTATTCTGCTTGTGCCTTACTTTCCTTATATTTTTCAGCTTTCATTCTGCCATCTGAAGATCGATTCCCTCTCTGCCAATCTCCAGTGTGAATGTTGCGTGACAGCCTTCAGTTCCCGACACCTCACGTTTCCTCTTTCGGTTTTGACTGTGGTATTTCATTCATTGATTCCGCCTGTGTTTAGTTCTGGGTCTCGCTAAACTCTGAGTGAATGCGTTCTCTGATAGGATAAATACTAACCCGTACTAACCAGCACTTATTTGAGGGTGATTGTAGATATTTCGTCACGTAGTACTAACCTTAATTAACTCATTTGCGAGTGCGAGCCTTTGTAGCTTTTGTATTCCTGCCTAAGCTTTACCTTATTAACTGCGTTTAGCTATGCTTTCCTTTGCTTCTCTCATGGTGCTTTTTACTCGTCACGTTTAGATTACCTTAATCTAAACTGTCTAGTTTGATTGATGGTCTCAGGGTCTTGTCTCGAGTCATTATGGTTTACCCGGTCTTCGTTAATTTGTTAATTAATCCCATGTGTTTCTGTTCCAGTCGAGATTGGTTTTCGAGTCCCCACCTCCTCTCGTGACTATATATGTGGCAGAGATGGGAAAGACTTCAGACGGAACTTTGCTAGACTCTGCTCTACACTGTGGAAGCTCAGCTCCTGTGCCTTTTCGATTATGTCCTTGTGCTAATTTCCGAGTGTTGTTTTTGATGCGCCCTTGTCTTGTCTGCCCTTTGTTCAAGTCTCCCAGTGTGTCCATCAGTTTAGTTAGGTTCAGTTTTTGTTTTTCTAGTTTATCCACTCTTGGAGTGAGTATTTGTTTCCCCCTGCCTTTGGCTGTATACCTTAGTTTTCCCAATCGTTTAGTGCATGTGCACGGTGTTTTGTTTCTGGCCTGTGTGCCTATTGTTATGGCCCCAATTTGTTATTACATTTAAAACAACAGCAACAGCAAGGGATGACACACAGTTTTTAAAACTTAAACACATTTAATTAAACAGACAAAGACTAATAACAACTAACTAACTGACCAAGATTTAACACAACAAAAAAAACTGAAATATTTACAGTCCCTTTTTGCGGGGTGGCTTGGTGATGTCCTGGATGAGGAAAAATGCTCAAAAGAAACTTAGCAGGTCTTGAACAGAAATGACAGGTCTGGTCACACGTATCCTTCTTCTTACAATTTCTCCTACTACTTTACTGTCTCAATTCTTTTCCTTATATACTCTTTTGCAGACCCCACCCACATTTAGACCTCTTTTTTTTTATTTTCTGAGACTTGCCCCAGACATGTCCAGGACATGTCTAAACATGACTCCAGTCTGAGCTTAACAAAAAAAAAGGTAAATACTGCCATCTAGTGGCCTATATTCACATTACACTATTTTCTCCTGGTGTTTTGTGTTTCAATAAACACTTTGGATCCTGCATCTGGTGTTTTCCTGACCTCTTCCTAACAACGTTTGAATCCCTTTCTCCTATATCCCAGAGTGAACTAGCCAAATTAGTTGTTACTTCCAAATCATCTACTGTTATCTTCGATCTCCACAAAGCTAATGAAAGAGCTCCTACCCATTTTTGGCAGCCCAATTCTTCACATAATTAATTCTTCTCTGATTTCAGGCATTGTTCCCACTTCATTTAAGATGGCAAAAATCAAGCCGCTGCTTAAAAAACCAAATTTGGATCCCACAGTCTTTGCCAATTATAGGCCATCTCAAATCTCCCATTTTTATCTAAGATCCTTGAAAAATGTGTCTCCCAACTGCTCGCTTCTTTCCTGTGAACTAATGAGGTATTTGACAGTTTTCAGTCTGCCTATAGAAAGCATCACAGCACTGAAACAGCTCTCGCTGTTGTAGTAAATAATCTACTACTCTCCATGGATAGTGGCCGCATCTCTCTTCTCCTCCTTTTAGATTTAAGTGCCACCTTTGATACTGTAGACCACCATATTCTTCTTTGTAGGTTAGAAAAATTATTTGGTATTTCTGGACTTGCCCTTTCATGGTTTAAGTTTTATCTGTCTGATAGATCTCAGTTTCTCCGGGTAAATAACAAATGTTCAGGGTATTCCAAGGTTAACTGGAATACCTCAAGGATCTGTTCTGGGCCTTTTGCTTTTTTCTCTATACATGCTTCCCTTTGGAAATATAAGTACAAGACCCAAAACCAGTGAAGTTGGCACGTTATGTAAATCGTAGATAAAAACGGAATACAATGATTTGCAAATCCTTTACAACTTATATTCAATTGAATACACTGCAAAGACAAGATGTTTAATGTTCAAACGAAGAAACTTTTTTTTTTTTGCAAATAATCATTAACTTAGAATTTAAAGGCAGCAACACATTGCAAAAAAGTTAGCACAGGGGCCTTTTTACCACTGTGTTACATCGCCTTTCCTTTTATCGACACTCCGTAAACGTTTGGGAACTGAGGAGACCAATTTTTGAAGCTTTTCAGGTGGAACTCTTTCCCATTCTTGCTTGATGTACAGCTTAAGTTGTTCGACAGTCCGGGGTCTCCGTTGTCGTATTTTACGCTTCATAATGCGCCACACATTTTCAATGGAAGACAGGTCTGGACTACAGGCAGGCCAGTCTAGTACCCGCACGCTTTTACTATGGAGCCATGCTGTTGTAACACGTGCTGAATGTGGCTTGGCATTGTCTTGCTGTAATAAGCAGGGGCGTCCATGAAAAAGACGTTGCTTGGATGGCAACATATGTTGCTCCAAAACCTGTATGTAACTTTCAGCATTAATGGTGCCTTCACATATGTGTAAGTTGCCCATGCCTTGGGCACTAATACACCCCCATACCGGCTTTTGAACTTTGCGCCTATAACAGTCCGGATGGTTCTTTTCCTCTTTGGTCCGGAGGACACGACGTCCAGTTTCCAAAAACAATTTGAAATGTGGACTCGTCAGACCGCTGAACACTATTCCACTTTGCATCAGTCCATCTTAGATGAGCTTGGGCCCAGTGAAGCTGGCGGCGTTTCTGGGTGCTGTTGATAAATGGCTTTCGCTTTGCATTGTAGAGTTTTAACTTGCACTTGCAGATGTAGCGACGAACTGGAGTTACTGACAGTGGTTTTCTGAAGTGTTCCTGAGCCCATGTGGCGATGTCCTTTACACACTGATGTCGGTTTTTGATGCAGTACCGCCTGAGGGATCGAAGGTCACGGGCATTCAATGTTGGTTTTCGGCCTTGTCGCTTACGTGCAGTGATTTCTCCAGATTCTCTGAACCTTTTGACGATATTACGGACCGTAGATGATGAAATCCCTAAATTTCTTGCAATAGCTCACTGAGGAATGTTGTTTTCAAACTGTTCAACCCATCCTTGTTTGTGAATGACTGAGCATTTCAGGGAAGCTGCTTTTATACCCAATCATGGCACCCACCTGTTCCCAATTAGCCCGTTCACCTGTGGGATGTTCCAAATAAGTGTTTGATGAGCATTCCTCAACTGTCTCAGTCTTTTTTGCCACTTGTGCCAGTTTTTTTGAAACATGTTGCAGGCATCAAATTATAAATGAGCTAATATTTGCTAAAAATTACAAAGTTTACCTGTTCGAACATTAAGTAACTTGTCTTTGCACTGTATTTAATTGAATATAGGTTGAAAAGGATTTGCAAATCATTGTATTCTGTTTTTATTTACGATTTACACAACGTGCCAACTTCACTGGTTTTGGGTTTTGTAGACTTGATGTTAAATACCATTATAATGCAGACGACACGCAGCTCTATGTGTTCTTTAAGCTGGGTGAAAATGATCCGGTTACTAGACTAGAGATGTGTCTTAAAGCTGGTAAGGCTTGGATTACGCAAGATTTTCTTTAACTAAACCCAGATAAGACTGAAATATTGGTACTGGGTCCCAAATCTCTTGGAGTCTAACGTTTTTTCTAAACTTTGATGACCTCTCTGTTTCTGCCAAAGCTGTCATTAAAAACTTTGGAGTGACCTTTGATTCAGAACTCTCTTTCCAGGCTCAGATCAATATCATTCAAGTGGCTTTTTTCCATCTTCAAAACATATCTAAACTCGGAAAAATGTCCCTTCAGGAAGCTGAAAAATTGGTTCACCCGTTTGTTTCCTCTCGGCTGGGCTATTGTAATGTCTTACTGTCTGGTTGCACTGGCTCAGTTCTGAAACGTCTTCAATTAGGGGTCTATTCTCCCATGCGCGTAAGTCAAAAAAAGTGCGTAGCTACGCACTTTTCAGCCTACGCATATTCTCCCCTCAACTTAAGTCTGTGCATTACGCGCCCCGAAGGCAGTTACGCGCTTGGGGCGGAGCGGGGCGTTTCCGGGCATTTCTCATGCAAATAACACTAACGCGTATTCTCCCCCTTGCTTACGCGCTTTTTCTGTTAAGCGCCTTTGAGGGCTGTATTAAGGTCAAGCGCCAACATAAGGCGAAATGGAATACTGTGTTTGATATCGGTTCTCGGCCGAATTTTAACATTAATTTTACTTTATTTAACATAGTAAAGGTTGAGACATTCAATATTCGATTGTTCATCCTTATTTCTTATCTACATTTCTGATAACAATAATAAATTATCAAACAAAATCTTCATATGATATTACGCAACGGCCTGTTCTCCAATTAGTTCAGTTACAAACGCATTACAACCAATTACACACATACCGGTGGTCATCAAGGTCACAACTGCGCTGTCGCTCCTGGCATCTTGATCGTTCCAGAGAGTGGCTGGTGATGTCATACACACATCACAGGCGTCTGTGTCAAGGTGTCTGACGCAGTTCGTTGACGCTCCAAGTCCATGCACAGCCACTGCAGAAAGACTGGATGCCATCCCCTCCTCCTGTGCAGTGAAATGCACAGGGGATGACGGTTGCCCACCACTTATTGCGTGCACACTTCTCCGGTGCGCAGTGAGCCTGGCTTTTACAGCGCCCCGCAGATCTCTCCATTTAGGCTAGTCTATTTTGCCGTCAGACAATTCACGTTTTTTCCTGCTATTTTGCCGTCACGACCGCTTGACATGCGCAGCTGTCAAAGATGTGAACTTAAAGTTTGTAAGCATATACACAGCGTCGGCAATTCACGCTAAAGGGCTAAATTCAAGCTGGAAGGTTATTTTGCCGTCTGCTCTGACGCATACTTCTCCACAAGGCTATACTTTTACTACAGCCGCGGACGGCACTACAACTGTTCACCATGTTATTCGACCATCGGATCGGGTATAAGTTAACCAGGAGCAATTTTAATTTGCAGAGCATGCAAACTAACATGCAGTAGCTGATAAGCGGTCATGACTTAGTTTGAATGTAATCTGTCGCGCAAAAAATTTGTTTCGCGTCCCGTGTGAAAGCGGCTTGTGTATTCGCATCTTTGCATTGACTTTGAATGTAGGCTAATCTGTCCTGCGAAAGATTTGTTTCGTGTCTGATGTGAAAGCAGCTTTATGGACCGTACGCTAAAGGGAGATGAAATTATATCAAGGTAGTGCAGAGAAATCATTTGTAAACCGGTAAGTCCACATCTGTGAAATCTGGTTTTCGGCTTTGGCTCGACGACGTCATCATTGTCGTCATGTTCTATTAACAAATGCGACTGCCCTTTATGTTCGTGATAATCTAAAAAGTTGTGATATTCTCACGAGGGAGAAGAATGATTTTCTACTAACTCGTATCTTTGTATTTTTCTTTTTTTACCATTGATAATGCTGTGTATTTTAATGTGTGAATAAAGATATTATTAAATCGGCTACTCTAGATTGAGCCCTACCCTGGCCAATACCAAAGCACTACCCATTTCATATCAATTTTAGCCAATAAAAAATAGCCGACATGGGAAGACTCATTATCAGTAAATTGGATAATTGATTATAATAAAGTATTAGGCACAAGTTCAAGTAAATGTGTCGCTCAAATCAAATGGGACATAATAGGCTAGGGATATGGAATTGTGTGATTGCTGAGACGGTTTCGGGGCGGGGGTATGACAGCGTGCAGGATAAGAATCCTTTGTTAAAGCGTTTCCATGCCCTTTAGTTGCAAACCTGACATTGGAGTAGTTTGAGCACATATTGGCACATACTCAATGCTCTGATTGCGCTGGTTGAGAAGCGCTTAATTCTTTTTGCCATTTCATTATCGCGGCAATTTGTTTGTTTGCATGGCTTTAATGCCATGGTGGCTAGAGTAAGAAATAAAAAAGAGATGTCTGTATTACTTCTTGTAATTGGCACAGACATACATAGGCCTACTATTATAAAACCTTGTATCTTCAAAATGATACACTTCACAGGAAAATAAATAAATATAAATTGATAAATATAATTTAAAATATAAATAAAAATAAAATACGTTTAATTGTGCGTGAAAGAATAGTGCACATACAAGTTTTTGTTTCTAATCAGTTTGGAGATACAAGGTTTTATCAGCAGGCCCACGATTTTCAAGTGTAAAGTCTATTTTGCGTTTTCCATGGACCGCAACTGCATTTTAATGGTTAATCAGAAAATCCTTGTTCCATGTTTTCCTGATAGCCATAATCAATGAGCTTGGTACAGAGTCTGCCTCTCTTTTGCATTAGTCACACCTCTTTCATAAGGCCGCCTACATTTTGAAGTTAAGCGCTGTGGGCGTGATCGAAGCAAGTAGGGGAGAATACGCGTAACTCAAAAGCGCTTAACTCGAATCGCGTAAAAAAGGACTTGCGCACTAGTGAGAGAATAGACCCCTTAGTCCTGAATGCTGCAGCTAGGGTTCTGACTTGGACTAAGAAATAAGGTCACATTAGCCGTGTGCTCAAAAATCTTCATTGGCTACCTGTAAAATTCAGAAATGAGTACAAAATATTACTGTTAACTTACAAAGCTTTAAATGACTTGGCCCTGGATTTATCTTTACATTCTTCTCATTCCTTGCTCCCTACCAAGATTACTTTGTGCAAGGTGCTGAGTGCTTCTAAATTCCAAATATATCTAGAAGTACAATTGGAGGCAAAGCATTCTCTTACAAATCGCCAATTTTATAGAGCAATCTCCCAAGATGAATTTGGGCTTCAGACACACACTCTGTCTTTAAGAGTAGGCTGAAAACTTATCTTTCTAGTCAAGCCTATGATTAGTTATGTATAAACATTTATTTGGCTCTGGTGGGACTGACTACAACCTTGTTTTATGATAGGTTCACGAGATATTGGAAGCCAGTGTTAAGTAAATCCATGTGGAACCAGAGGCACTGAGCATGCATTAATGGTGTCAGTGGGGCTTGCTACACCCTTAGGCCCATATTCAGAAACGACACTCACACTCACCATATAGTGAGTATGATTGAAATGTAACTGGTGTGTGTGTGTGCGTGTGCGTGTGTGTGTGAGTGATCGACCTACCACAAACCGAGGGAGCGATTCCACTCCCCACTATTCACTCAAGCATAACGGACAGTAGTGGACAGTAGGTACCACAGGCGGTGCGTCGGCTGCTGTAAGGGGACGCTCAATCCTCACCCTTCAGTGCTGAATGACCTAAACCTGTCACAGTTTACTTTTTTGGATTAGAAAGACTAATTGGTAAAACTGATACGAGATCAGGTGGACACCAAAATGCAAGGTGGAGGGGAATAGGGAGTTTATTAAAAACAAAAGAAAATCAGGCACGAGGGCCAACAAGAAACTTGGCCCAAAGGGTTGCAAAAAACAAACTGAAGAATGCTTCACAGAGATAATAATGAAAGAATCCAAAAACGACCAAAAACAAAAGCCACTGGAAACTCCAGGCAGAATAACCATAAACAGAAAAGAATTACAATGCTACACTCAAAAAATGACCCAAGCCCTTCTTTGGTGTGTCACATTATTTTTTTGCTTTATTTGTCCAAACAAATTGGTTAAATACTAAATGTATTTCGACGTAATTATTCCAACACAATACATTTACCCTATATTCATGAACCCAATACAAATGTGTTTGTTTTGATTTGGGACCTTGCCGTGCGCATGCGCAGCAGATCCTTCCCCTTTCAACAACATGGCTGTTTGGTGGTCGCATTTCTACACAAGACACAGATAAGGAAGAATTACTGGGGAAACCCGTTATGAATCCGCTCATTAGCGAGTACTCGATATTTGTAATGTTTTAAAACACTGTCTTTAAAGTTTGTAGCGAAAAAGGCTAAGGAATTAGACGACTAGCCAGCAAGTCAGTCGGCATTGGCTTTGGCAGCCTAGCTAGCTAAAGGCCCGGGTCCGAAGAATTAAATTGGACCAAACCCACGGTTTGTGTTTACCGTAGTAGCGAATTTCATGGTAAAAGTATACAATACATGAAAATTAATTATGACATATTTCACTGCACGTGTGAATCCAATTCAATGCGTTGATTACCCCTCCCTCCTTTGGCATGCCGGAGGACATGCTTATATGTTACGCGACACAGTGTTTAGCCCCCCTGTATCTGTTGAGTTAACTTTTTGCTACTTCCATGCATCCTGAACTCAATTTGTGTAGCCAGTTCCCTACATTTTACTTTAAATTTTAGTTTTAATAGAACTCTTCACAGTCCATTTCTCTCAAGTGCGGCAGTCAGTAACCATATGCCATAACCGGTACAAACGCGCCACAATCCACCTACAATCCCTCAATTTGCGCATGAAAGCCAATGGCTAAAATGTCAGGAAATTAACGGCAACGCTACGAGGGTTTTTTTTGCGGGTAAAGAAAAAAATTGCGACCACATGGCAACAGATTGGAAATGCGTCGCGCATCTATGGCAATGAAACACATGGCGGAAACGATGTATTACATCTACTACACCAGCAAGCAGCGCTGTTATTTGGACTCGCACCGAAAATTCCAAGACAGTAGCCCTTGAAATGGCGCATGCGCATCAAAATACTACATTTATGCCGTGGTGTAAAATAATGTGACGCGTATTATATGTGTCTGCTGCTGGTACAACACGGATACATTTAGCTGTAGCAGCTAAAAGACTCAGCAGCACAAACACAGCTCTGGTATCCGGCATTTGTTTTGTTCCATTGTTCCGTGCGGTTGCTCTCTGTTTTGGTCACATGACGGTGACGTTATTTACGTCATCTGGTAAAAAAAATCGTTTCCTATCCCCATTGCAACGGGTAAGGCGGTGTTGCCAGATCCTTACACTCCGAAACCCGTTCTCAGAAGATATTGTTCTGAGTGGATACAAGGCCCAAACAATACAAAAGTTTGTCTGATTTTCTGAAAACCGTTGCCGTGGGGATAGGGTCTAATTATGCTTGTGTAGGATGTGTAATACATGAGAAGTGGACTCATTTTTACACTTTAGTTGATTGCATGAATAATAAACTTGAATGTTCTCATGAAATGCTGTTAACTTGGTGAAAATGCTGAGCATCCCTACACTTGCACTGAATTTATTTTAATCTCTTGCAGGTTACATCAATGGCACCAATGTACAGCAGCCAACCTCTCAGTGATTGTAAGTAAATGACCACCTGTTGTCATGGCATCTGTTTCATTGTCATTCAATTTTAACCCTTGTGAGGTCTTCGGGTCTGTTTGACTCTCTTTCAGTTTTTAGCACAACAAAAAAAACGAAATTGACACTGGGATTCACTGGCCTCGGCTCAGTTTGTGTGAGGAACATCGGCCCAAATCAGAAATAATAATTATAAATGCCATGGGTCCACCAGACCCGAGCAAGATCTCCTGCGTAACACATGACCTTACGAGAGTTAATTGTGCTAATTTTCTTTAGCTACCAGGTATTTGCTGTTGCAGCATTTCAGACAGACACATGGCCATTTTAGAGGTAGTTGTCGCTTTCCATGTCCATACACAGATTGTCCTTGTACATTTAACCCATGGAATAAGCTACTAAATCACACATATAGAAGTCATCCTAAACGGTTATCTCAAAAGCCATCAGAAGTATCTACATTTCAGTGTCATGTGTGCTCTTGCAGAGAACTAGCAACAGAGAGAGACTTTTTTCATCATCTTAATAGACATCTTAAGCAAAACTAAAACAGTTCCATGTGTGTTTTCAGGCTGTACATTTAAAACCAACATATACAGTACATTTAACACACACAAAAACAGGAAACACAACCAACATTCATTATCAGACTTTCAAGCAACCGTAATCTGTTAGATCATCCTGCAGATGGGCAAACCGACTCCATTGACACAAATAATGAACACGAGGCTCCAAGTTGTAGTGGTCTTGCAGAGTTGCATCTGATAAATTTTATTGAAGAGAAAATTGCATGTATTTTATTGAGGTTAGAAAATATTGTTCACACTCCAAAGACTGTCATCGATGAAGTCCTCTCTGAACTTCACTTTATATCAAGTACGGAATCTTTGCCTTTGACAAAAGCTATAGTTTCTGGTGTATTTCAGAGCCATAATCTACAAATTGAAGATTCAGTCATTGATGAGCTTTCTAATGTTATATGTAAGACTAACCCATTAGGTATAGCAATTGCAAAGGATGGTCCTCTTGCTACTGCTTATAAGTGTAAAGAATATTATATCTCTCATTAAAGGATTGTGGAGCCTGTTGAATACATACTAGATACCCAAAAGGAAAGGTCATTTCAATATATACCACTGTTACAATCTTTGCAAAAGTTGCTCTCTGATGAAGGCATCCTTGATCATCTTAAAACTCCAGGTTTGCGAAACTGCCCAAACACATCTTGCTTACAAGAGTATCGCACCATAAGAGACGGTGACTACTATAAACAAAACAGCTTTCTGTCCGGTGAAGGATTTAGAATTCCACTTCATCTTTATATCGATGATTTTGAAATCTGCAACCGTTTGGGGACATCTCGTAAAAAACACAAACTCTGTGATGTCTATTGGGTCTTGGGAAATTTGCCGCCAGGTTTACATTCAAAACTAAGGTCAATCTATTTAGCTGTTCTTTCCAAATCTGATGACATCAAAACCTATGGCTATCAAAAACTGTTAGAGCGACTCTTGCAAGATTTGAGTATACTAGAGCAGCACAGAGTTTTTATTTCCCAGATTGGTCAGTTTGTTAAAGGTACAGTACAGTGTGTTATTGCTGACAATCTTGGTGCACATTCATTAGCTGGATTTGTTGAGAGTTTTTCTGGTGGGTCAGTCTGCAGATTTTGTACAGGAGATAAGTCAGAATTTCAGACCAAGGATGTGATATCTGGTGCTTTCCAAATTAGAACCCGAGATATTCATGATGTTCATGTCCAGTCTGCTCAGGAAAGTGCAGCAATTTGCTGTGGTATAAAGAGACCGTGTGTTTTAACAGAAAACCTCTCTCATTTTCATGTGAGCACTGGATATCCTCCTGATATTGTGCACGACTTATTTGAAGGTATTGTGCCAGTTGAACTTGCACGCTGTATTAGTTTATTTATCTCAAAAAAATACTTCACTCTTGATTTACTTAACACATTAATTCAGACATTTCCATTCAAATGGGGAGACAAAACCAATCACCCACATGCCATACCGTGTTCTTTCACAGCTACTAACACCATAGGCGGAAATGCACATGAAAATTGGACATTGTTGCGTTTTCTTCCCCTTTTCATTGGGCATATTGTACCAGAAAATGAACCATCTTGGCTGTTGATTCTGGACCTAAAGGACATTGTCAAGTTGGTGTTAGCTCGTGTACACACAAGTGAAACCATTGTATATCTTGAGGCTAAGATCTATGATCACAGACAACGCTAACTCTTTCCACATGTAAAGCTCCTGCCAAAACATCACTTTTTAGAGCATTATCCGCAAATGATACGTTGCTTTGGGCTGCTGGTAGCACTATGGACTATGAGGTTCGGGGCTAAGCATAGCTTCTTTAAGCAGGTTGCTCGGTATACAAACTGTTTTAAAAATATACCTTGTTCACTCGCTATTAAACATCAATTTATGCTTGCCTATGACACACATGGCTCCAACTTAAACAAGTCTTCCTTGGAAGTCTCAGATATTTCAATATTTCCTATGGATGTCCTTAGTGAGGGAGTTAGGTCAAAACTGCATCAAAGATACTCAGAAATTACTGAGGTTCATATGGCAAACCAGTTGTCATACAGTGGTATATGTTACAGAAAGGGGATGCTTATTGTGCATGGATCTGTAGATGGACTTCCGAAGTTTAATGAGATAATTCAGCTGTGCATTGTAAAGGATAATCCATTTTTTTATAGTGAGAGGCGTTTGTGCTTGGTACAGAGAGCATTATGGTGGTTTTGAATTATCTGATTCCCCCACAAGAGAGGTTGGCCTAATTGAGCTTGGAGACCTAGAGGACCCGTATCCCCTTGTGGAATACATCGTAGCGGGTATGCTCATTGTTAAAGGTAAGTGAAAATCTTAAATATGAATTTTGTTTCCAAATATGCTGATTGATGTTCTGTTCTCTTTCCAGAAAATGATGCAGAAAGATTCTTTCAATTGTATTTTTAGGTTGCATACTATAATGGTCATTTAACATTTTAACCTCTTAAGCCCCAGCCTCTTTTTTAGGTTTCTGTTTGAAAATGACATACCCAAAATGAATAGAGTATATCTCCGTTTGTGTAGCATGAAGTATCAGAGAGGGAGACATGGAAATGTGGAGAGAGGGTTGATTTTCTGACGCTACTCGGATTTTGATATTTGAACATTAATATGCTTGGCGTTTGAGTTGTGCTTGGTGTATGTAAAAATGACTTATATGTGCTTGTAGCAGAGGCTCTCCTGTTTCATTTGATGTGTAATATGACTATATTGCTACTTAATTAGCGCGGCGTTGTAGGTATTTTGCTGCGGTGAGTCTCAGGGTCCCCCAATTGGGGGACCCTGGAGTTTAAGAGGTTAAGTGACAACTGTATTTTCAGAACTGTGTTTGGCTTTGGCCTCAAACCTTAATATCAGTTTGGTGCCACTAAATAACCTGGGCGTTCATCTGGCTCTTATAAAGTATGAATTATTTGCATTTAATATATATTGCTAATGTGGTATTTTCTTGTACTTCTCTGTTTCAGATCAGGACTGAAGGTGATGATGTCAAATCCAGCTGTTCTACGGGTCATTTTTGGAGATGGATCTGACTCCAGGAAATTGCACCTGGTTTCTGGTATTCCAGAAACTGTGGAAGAACTACATGAGATCGTGAAGGGAAGCTTTCAATTGCATCAAAACTTTTGTTTGTAGTACATGGATTCTGACTTTAATGAGTTCATGAATCTAACCTCAGTGTCTGAAATCCGAAATCTGGGTACACTCAAAGTAATCTTCACACTCGTGGAGCCCTACATCTCTTTGTACACAGTGGAACCGACTGCTTTGAGTACCACAATCCCGAACACAGACAGTTCTTCATCGTTAGCCTCATCAATCAGTGATGCCACCTGGTGTACATCAACTCTACACTCTTCTCCAGAGGTTCATACCTCAGGAGTGTCCACCTGGCCCCTGGTTTTTGTTGTCTCAAAGTTTTCCTGTGATGCGGAACTGGAGCTACAACAAAAAAAACACTGAATTTGAAACAATGGGAACATACCTCACTCCTGGCCTGAAGCTAAAAGGAATCATCCTGGATGGCCTGGCACAAGAGATGATGAAATACACGAAGTATCCTGAGGATTACCAGTGTAAGGAAGTCGCTGCTGCTTTGACGAGGGCCCATCCTTGCTTGGGACAGTTAGGATGCAAGTCAGGGTTTTCTGGATGGAAGCAGTCTTTAAAATATAAAATGCAAAACTACAGAACCAAACTTGGGAGACTTGGGCACCCCGAAATTCGTGTCAATTCCTTAAAACATAAACGTGAAGGCCAAGGGAAATCTGCTGCTCATATCAAAAAGCCTAGAAAGGCTGAGGTGAATAACATCCCACTACATCCCAAAGGTGAAACTGAAGACAGCCTGGAGAGTGAACGAATTGCTTTGTTGACAGAACTGACCAAGCGTGACAACAAAGCTGTAATAAAAACCAAGATGGAGAAAACCTTCTCCTACAAATGACAAGAAGTTGTGGACCAGAGGTCCAGGATAGTGGAATTCAAAAACCGATGACCTGCCCTTTTCGAGCAGAGTGAAGTAAGTGTGTGTGTGCACACACTTTCAAGGGGATCAATGGCTGTCATTTGTATTTTGTATTGTACATTAATGTCAGTACAAGTAAGTTTCTCTCTTTTTTTCAGGTAAATGCAGAGTTCATGCGAGTCACAACTAAACCCCTTCAATCCAAGTTCCTGTCCCAGTTGGACCACTTCACTGCGAAATTGATGCCAAGCCTCCGGAGTAAAGGAGGCGTCAAGGGACAAAGGATGAAGCGCATCCTGGAAACGGCCAATTCGGTTAGTATGATTATGACATTTTATCCTCTGATTTGGCTCTTTTCTAGAAATGACAATTGTATTTTTCTGTTGTTTTTTTTTTTGTTGTTTGTTTTTTTTAATCATTTTTCAAAAAATCATTTTTATTGAAGTACACTGTCTTGTAAATAATGTCAAAGATATTTTTACTTGGAAAATGTGCTAACTGTAGGCTACTTCATAACCCTTGCACTGAAGTCCTTGATGCATACTAAGTTATTAGCCATTTGGTCAAATTAAAGAGGCACAATTCAGTTGTGAGCAATTTCATGATCATTTGGGGATTTGTCAATGTTTTTTAACTGCCATTTTTGTTTCTGTTTCTGTCATTCATCTTGTAGTGTGATGACATTAACGTGAGGCGGGAGTGTGTCCTGCGCAGCCTGGTTGTCCACCTGAACGAAGACCCAGATGTGGTTTTCAAGGAGTATTTGGTAAGTGTCTTACAGTTCTTTATTGTGTAGTATAGTCTTTATATTTAGTTTCTAACTTTACTTCTCTCCATTGAAGTGTCTCTAGTCAATGGTGTGACCAAGATATTTTTCTATCACTACTGTAAGCATGTACAGTGTATCACAGAAGTGAGTACATCCCTCACATTTCTGCAGATTTGACACCAAGATAAATTAATGCCATCGGCATTGTGAAGCTGAATTTCACCAAAAGAAACATGCATGTCAACATGTACTGTGACTACTGACGCAGATCATGATCCTGTCTATGGGATTTTAACATAGGGGTGTACTCACTTTTGTGGGTAAATTATGAGACCTCAATGGCTGTATTTTTAATTATTTTGGGTGAATATATTGAAGCGGTTATACAAGTTATTTGCTGGCACTTTTCATTGTGCCAAAGTGAAATTTCTTTAATGTTGCGTCATGAAAAGATATGCTTACAAATCTGCACAAACGTGAGGGGTGTACTCACTTGTGTGGTACACTGTAGTTTATGATTTTCTGAATGCTAAACGCTTTTCTCAAACTTGTTCTGTTTTGTTCTGTCCACTGAGGACGCAGAAGGGGACATCGCAGCCAGAGTCATGGGGATTTACGCCATCAGGAGCCAGGGACATCAAGAGCCAGATGATGTTGGAGTGGAAATAGAGTGTCAAAGTTATTCACAACATCAGCACCGTCATCGACGCTTTCATTGTCCTGTTTGGGCTGATTTATGCCCTGGATCTTGCCTACCCAGACAGCATGAAGTACACGTTTGAATTTGTCCAGAAGATTATCATGAACCTGGATGGACACGAACTTAATGTGAAAATTCAAGCACTGAAAATTAAGCTTTATGCTCAAGACCCTAAGCAATACACCACAAAGCTGAAAGTGCATATTCACCCCCTCAATTCACTTTCAAATCAGAGTGCTCCATGTCAATTCCCTGCTACAGACTACTCGCACGCGTACACACACAGTTATCCTTTTAGTTTTACACATTTTGGTCAACACGAATTTGTTTTTGATTATTTTTCATGATCAATTCACGTTCAAAGCATGATGCTTCATGCCAATGTGCCAATGCCCTGCTACAGACTTGTCACCAGTGACCAACGCGCACGCCTTGCCACGGACTACTCAGTAGCGTGCGTACACATACACACGCACACACACACACACTGATCCTTTTTGCTATTTGCTATGTTGGGAACACATTTTTGGAGATGCTGCCTCCAGTCTCTGAGTGCCTACTGTTATGGCCCCAATTTGTTATTAAAATTTACAACACAACAGCAACAACAAGGGATGACAGACACAGTTTTGAAAACTTAAACACATTTAATTTTTAACAAAGACAATAACGACTAAACTAATATTCTGACCAAGATTGAATACAAAAAACAAATATTTACAGTTTCCTGGTGATGTGCTGGGTGAGGAAAAAAAAAACTCAAACACAGGCAAAAATCCACAAAAGAAACTTCTCAGGTCTTGAACAGAAATGACAGGTCTGGTCACACGTATCCTTCTTCTTGCAATTTCTCCTACTACTTTACTGTCTCAATTCTACGCTTCATATACTCTTTTGCAGACCCCACCCACATTTAGACCTCTTTTTTTTATTTTCTGGGACTTTCCCCAGACATGCCCAGGACATGTCTAAACCTAGCTCTAGTCTGAGCTGAATAAAAAAAAAGGTAAATACTGCCATCTAGTGGCCTATATTCACATTACACCTCCATTCCAAAAGGGAAAAATTTTGACTCATAAAGGCAAAATATTTCTTTTCAATGCAAAATGGTTAAGTGGACACTTGTCTATATATTCATATCATACAATATTCAAATAAACACATGATATATATATACATATTCAAACACGGGATAAGCAATCAGCAATTACATTGTCTGTACCCTTCACATGCTTAATTTCCAAGTCAAACTCCTGTAAAATCAAACTCCAATTCAACAATCTCCGATTCTTGTTTTTCATTTTACTCAAAAACATTAACGGATTGTGGTCAGTGTACACAATCATTGGCTTTTCCCCTGTACAAACATAAACCTCAAAGTGTTGTAAAGAAAGGACCAGAGCCAACAGTTCCTTCTCTATTGTGGAATAGTTCCTTTGGTGGCGATTGAACTTCCTGGAGAAGTATGCCACGGGATGCTCTATGTCATCAGAGTCACTTCTCTGTAGGAGCACAGATCCACAAGCTTGGTCGCTAGCATCGACTACGATGGAGAACGGTTTGTTGAAGTCAGGAGATTTGAGCACGGGGAAGTGACACAGCAGAAACTTCAGGCGATCGAAGGCTCTCTGGCATGCATCATCCCAAGTGAACTTTACGCCTTTCTTCAGTTGGTTAGTTAGACTGAGAGCAATCTCAGCAAAGTTCTTGCAGAACTTGCGGTTGTACCCGATCATTCCAAGGAAGCGGCGCTAAGCTTTTTTGTTGTCCGGAACCGGAAAGTCCATGATGGCTTGGACTTTAGCATTTATGGGTGCCACCTTACCATGGCCTATGACGTAGCCAAGATAGGTGACAGTAGCACAACCAAAGTCACTCTTTCTCAGGTTAACAGTCAGGTTAGCCTGGGTCAGGCGCTGGAACAACGTCTCTACATCTTTTAGATGTTCTTCCCAGGAGTCACTCCATGTGATCAGGTCATCGATGTACGCACCGGTGTGTGGCAATCCGGCGATTGTAGACTGTATCATCCTTTGGAACGTGGCTGGGGCATTTTTCATGCAAAAGGGTAGGACTTCATACTGGTACAATCCAGATGGTGTGGCAAAAGCAGAGATGCTCTTGGCCCTCTCAGTTAAAAGCACACACCAATAACCCTTCAATAAATCAATCTTGGTCAGAAACTTTGCTTGCCCTACTCTATCAATACAATCATCAATCCTAGGTATTGGAGACACATCAGTTCTAGTTACAGCATTGACTTTGCGATAATCTGCACAGAATCTAGTACTTCCATCAGGTTTTGGAACTAGCACACAGGGTGAACTCCAATCTGAGTTGGAGGGTCTGATAATATCATGTTTTAACATGTACTCAACCTCTTTCTCAGCAATCTTTCTCTTTTCAGGATTCATCCGGTATGGATGCTGTTTTATTGGTTTGGCATCACCAACATCTACATCATGAGAGGCTATAGTAACTCTCTTTGGAACATCAGGAAACAAATCCTCATATTTCTTGATCAACCTTTCAAACTGATCTCTCTGTGAGGGTTCTAAGTGCTGGAGTTTTACATCAAGATTTTGCAACACTTCAGTGTTTGACAATTTACATGAAAGAACTTCAGCTTTAATTCTTGGTTCATCATCTTGAAACTCCCCCTCATCTTCACACGTTTCGACCATTGGAGAATCTGAAGTGACAGCTGCAACCCTAGTATTTCTGTCATGATAAGGCTTGAGCATGTTAATATGACACAATTGTTTTGGTTTTCTCCTATCTGGAGTCTTCACAATGTAATTCAGATCATTGAGTTTTGTCAGAATTTCATAAGGACCATGAAATCTAGCCTGCAATGGATTGGACTGCAAGGGAAACAACACAAGGACCTTGTCTCCTGGTTTAAACTCACAGCTTCTAGCCTTATGATCATACCAAGTTTTCATTTTTCCCTGACTTGATTTCAAGTTCTCTTTGGCTAGGTCACAAGCTGCACGCAATCTTTCCTTGAACTTGCTAACATAGTCTAACAGACTGGTGTACGGCTCTTCCTCTTGCCATTGTTCACTCAATAATAGCAAAGGTCCTCTCACTTCATGACCAAACACTAGCTCAAATGGACTAAATCCAGTAGACTCCTGCACTGCTTCTCTAGCTGCAAACAACAGCAAATGAACACCTTCATCCCAGTCTTTCTCATGGTCATAACAATAAGTCCTCATCATTGTCTTGAGAGTGGAATGAAACCGCTCTAAGGCACCCTGACTCTCTGGATGATAGGCACTAGAAAGAATCTGCTTTGCACCTAGTTCATACACAACCTGCTGAAACAATCCTGAAGTGAAATTGCTACCTTGGTCTGACTGAATTTCCCTGGGAAGGCCAAACAATGTGAAAAACTTTATCAAAGCCTTTGAGATTGCAGTTGCCTTGATGTTACGTAGAGGTATGGCTTCAGGGAATCTGGTAGATGCACACATGATTGTCAACAAGTACTGATTTCCAGATTTAGTCTTGGGTAATGGACCAACACAATCAACAATGACCTTAGAGAATGGCTCCCCAAATGCTGGGATAGACTGCAATGGAGCTACAGGTGGGTCTAACTGGTGTTTTCCAACTACCTGACAAGTGTGACAGGTTTTGCAAAAGTTGGAAACGTCTTTCCGAAGCCCAGGCCAAAAGAAGTGTTTCATGATCTTATCAACAGTCTTGTTAACACCAAGATGACCTCCTAAAGGTAAACTATGAGCCATTGTTAAGATCTCATTCCTGTAGACCTTCGGAACAACAATTTGCCTGACCACTGCCCAATCTTCATTGGCAGGGATATCAGGAGGGCGCCACTTCCGCATCAACACACCATCCTTGAGATAATACCCAACTGGAACTGCGTCTATTTCTTTATCAGGAAGGGCTCTCCTCTTTAGTACACAAATTTCAGGATCATTAGTTTGCTCCTCAATCAACCGCTTTCCGGACAGAGACAAGTCTCCAGACACATCAGAATCACCAGACCCATCCGGCTGGCTGAATAGAGAACTGATAAAAGTATCTGATAAGTCCTCAAACGGAGAAACCATAGTAGGCCAATCAGAGTCATGAGGCGAACCACCTGAGTCCTGACTATTCAATGTGCTGGACGGCACCACAACATCTTCTTCTTTAGCCTTCTTGGCCATAGCACGAGTCACTGCGCAAGAAGGATACAGAGATGGGTCCTCATCCCCATCTTCAGTGCTCGGCTGTGAAGTAAGATGTACAGGGGGAACTACTTTGCCCCCAGCCAGGTCATTGCCTAGCAACAGAGAAACACCCTTGATAGGTAGACTTGACATAAGTCCCACCTTTACCTGTCCTGTAACTAAATCTGACTTCAAGAATATAGAGAGCAGGGGTACAGATACAGTCCTCCCTTCAATACCTTGTACAAGTATGAAATCCCCTGAAGCGGTCTCATCACGTAACTCCAAATAGTCCATCAACAAAAGTGACTGAGAAGCTCCGGTATCCCTTAGGATATATATGGGGACAGGAGTAGTATGCTCATTAAGAGACACAAATCCCTCTGACACAAATGGAAGAAATTCCTCCCTCACGAAGTCAGCTGTATCAGGCTTTTTAGCCCCACAAGAAGCAGGCAATTTAGCAGATCGGTTATCTACTGCAGGGGTTTCTAACCTTGTTTTCACAAAGGCATTTGGTTTGGTATCCTTTTCTTTTTCTTTCTTAGCTTTAAGGAACCAACAGTTAGTTGTAACATGACCAGATTTCTTGCAATAACTGCAAACTAGACCACTTTTGTCACTGTCAGCTTTCACACTTTGATCAGACCTGTTACTGGATTTCTGAGCACCATCACCAGATTTGTCTTTGTCTTTGGGTGAGGAATCTTGGGTATCACCGTAACCCTTTTTCCGAAATTGGGACCATCTATTGTTACTGCTAGACTGAAATTTGGACTTATGTGTGAGAACATATTCATCTGCAAATTTGGCAGCTGATTGCAAATTCAGTGCTTGCTTCTCATTAAGGTAGGTCTTAATATCATCCTTAACACAGTTCTTGAATTCTTCAACTAACACCATCTCTTTTAGTGAGTTGAAATCATCCTTGACCTCCATAGAAGTACACCAGCGCTCAAAGCAAACCTGCTTCTCATTAGCAAATTCAACATAAGTCTGATTTTCAGATTTCTTCAGACCTCTGAATTTCTGTCGGTAAGCCTCTGGAACCAACTCATAAGCTCTCAAAATAACCTTTTTGACAACCTCATAATCAGAGGAATCATCTGCCGACAAAGCCGAATAGGCTTGTTGAGCTTTACCCTTGAGGACAGTTTGCAACATCAGAGGCCAGTGTTCCTTTGGCCACTGGCAACTCTTTGCTACCTTTTCAAAACACTGGAAATAGTTGTCAACATCCTTTTCCGAAAATGGAGGCACCAATTTTACCTCCTGGCTAGCCCAAAATTTATTTTCAGTTTGAATTTTTATTTTTAGTTGCTCCATTTGGAGTCTTTCTTCTCTATCTAATTTCTCTAATTCAAAATCTCTCTGTCTTGCAAATTTTTTTAACTAAAATTCTCTTTGTTTTTCTTTTTCCTCCCTCTCAAATTCTCTTTGTTTCTCTTTTTCCTCCCTTTCTTTTTCTCTTTCCTCCCTTTCAATCTCTAGCATTTTTAATTTAAGTTCCATTTCTATATTTGGATTTTCCACTGGAAACTTTTCCAGATCTCCTGGTGCAAACACATTTTCATCAATGTAATATTCAACTATCTCTCGAGCCAGTCTTGCTTTTCGCATGGCTGGTTTTATTTCTGTCATCTCCAAATGTCTGCATATATTTTTTTAAAAGACTTCAAAACCCCTACGGTTGGTGATGCCAAGAAATCATCCATTGCTGTTGTCAATATATTTATATAGGAAAATTCAAAAAAACAATTTTACAATTTGAAATGTTAGATTTTCAATAAATTACTCACACAATGGTCTATCCCGGACCTTGAGCCCCCAATTTGTTATGGCCCCAATTTGTTATTACATTTACAACACAAACGCAACAGCAACAGCAAGGGATGACAGACACAGTTTTAAAAACTTAAACACATTTAATTTTTAAACAAAGACAAAGACTAATAACAACTAACTAACTGACCAAGATTGATTAGTAAAAAAAACAGAAATATTTACAGTCCCTTTGTTTGTTGGGGTGGCTTGGTGATGTCCTGGGTAAGGAAAATTCTCAAACACAGGCAAAAATCCACAAAAGAAACTTCACAGGTCTTGAACAGAAAATGACAGGTCTGGTCACATGTATCCTTCTTCTTGCAATTTCTCCTACTACTTTACTGTCTCAATTCTTTGCCTTATATACTCTTTTGCAGACCCCACCCACATTTAGACCTCTTTTTTTTATTTTCGGGGACTTGCCCCAGACATGTCCAGAACATGTCTAAACATAGCTCCAGTCTGAGCTGAATAAAAAAAGGTAAATACTGCCATCCAGTGGCCTATATTCACATTACATATATGAAGGTTGAAAAGTTACTTGGTGTTGCTTTAAATTATGATGAAATTACAATGATGCTATTTTGCAAATAAAAAAAACATGCAATTAAGTCAGATTTCAGCACACACTGATTTATCTTCTATAAACGGCCCATTCTCGAAGGAAATTCCCAATGCCATTTCTATCTGCAGGTAGGATACGCACTGCACTCAATGAAGAAGGCCCTCTTGATTGTTTTACTTTCATTTTCAATAGGTTTTGCATCCTGTGAATACAAATACCTGCATGGATGGCTATAGCTCAGGAAGCAGAGTGTGTTGTCACTTGGTTGCAGGACCGAGCAGTTCACTCGCTCATCTGGTCCACATGTCAAAGCGTCTTGGGGCTAAACACTGAACCCCAGATTACTGTCTATATTTGGCCTCCCTGCATGGTAGCTTGCTGCCCTTGGATTGTAAATGTGTGAATGAGGTGTCAATGGGTGAATGAGAGGCAAATTTATGAAATGCAGTCCATAACTGTGGTATTTGTGTCTCCACCTGAATTCGACTCGGCTAACATTTTTCTTTTTTGATTTATTCCAGATTAATTTTCTGCGCTCTCTCAGTGGTGCTAATCTAGCTGCGGCCACGAGAAAAATGCTCCACCGAATGGGCCCATCTGGCCTGTGGTCAAAATACAGCCTTAGGGGCAGGCATGACGCTATACCGTGGCTAGGGAGTGCTATAGCCCCGTCACAAATCTACATAAACCCAGTTAAGATACCCCTGTCACAAATCTACATAGACCCAGTTAAGCCCCCTCAAGCATTTTTTAATAGTTTGTTTATTTATTTGAATAAAGCAATGTGTAAAAGGTAATTGCTTGCCATTCTGTTCCTAGTCTGATTGCTAGATGCATGCTCGTGTCGCACTGTTTGTGCATGTGTGTGGGAGGGGCGAGGGGGCTACTCTCTGCGCTTGCACGGGACTCAGGCTGTGTATCTTTTTCTGCGTACATCAGCCAATCACAGATCAGCTGTGGTACCATTGTATGTGCCATCAGCCGATCACAGCTCGGCTGTTCTCATGCATCGATGAGAATGGCAACACATTCAACCTTGTCACTGTCAGCTGAGTTGCGCACGCGGCAAATTTGTAAATGCTTGTCTGACAATAATGATGTAAGTGCTTCACAATATGCAAAATTACACTAGTACACTAGCTGGCCTGCTGCAGAAGTGAATATTAGGCCTTGGCTTCGGTGACTAATACTGCAGATCGGAGAGCAATGTGTTTCCATTACCAGTTTTTTTTATTTTGCTATTTAGATTCTGACTGTGCATTTCTAAGGGTAATGGAAACGCACCTTGAGAGTGAGGACGATGCCCGATGTTATTAGCCCAAAAATCAGTCTGCTTTGTGACCGTAGACTGTTTGTGACATAGACTCCTATTTGAGTCATTGCGCTGATAAGCATATGGTCGTTGCTGGAGTACGTTGGGGAGGTGTTACCATTTAGTTTCTGAATCAGTATTTTGAACATTTGCTGCAATCGACAAAATACAATTCTGATGACCGTGGCCAATTATCAGAACCCCAAAGAAAACCCACTATAAATCTATAAGAACTGCAGCTTTTCTCATCTTTATTGTACTCTAATGAAAATAAATCATCTTGCACTCATACCAACCAGTCACCAATTTCATTCATGAATATAGATACTCATATAAAAATAGAATATTGAACTTCTGCAGCAGGCCAATTACTTGTAATTTCACGTATTTAGAAGCACTTACTTACAGGGTGTATCAAAAACAATGTCCCACTTTGAAAAATTGCCCGAAATTAATATTCTATCTTTTTTTTTTTAACTTTTACATAGGTTGATAGACAATGGTTCAGTTTTTTTTTTTGGTGCAATTTTTGTGCAAAAAGTGCAAAAGATCTCTCAGCAGTCGCCCTATTCTACTCTCCGCCGCCTTGCCTTTCCCTATTATCTCTGCTGCGATTTTCTGTGGGTCTCCACAAATGCTTTATGCTTTCCTTTCTCTAAACCATTCACTTTTAGTACTCCGTGACTGGAGCTGTTTGTCTGTCCATAGGTTTGTCTTGTTATCCCTGTCTGCGTTTTGACTTCGGCCATATTCATGTGATTAGTTTAGTCCTAATGTGTCACTCCATGATTATTGTTCCATTGATTGCACCAGTGGCGGCTTGTGAATTGGCAACAGCCCAAACAATCCCTTAATGTTAATGATTGTTCATCACCTGTTTTCAATCAGTCATTTAAACAGTAGAGGGTCGTCGGCCGTAACAAATTTAAGCCAAAACCTCGCCCTTCAAAGCTTAATGACTTAAACCTTTCGCAGTTTACTTTTCTTGATCAGAAGTTGCTCATACGAATTGTTAGAAGAACAGTCAGTTGAGTCAAATTTATTTTCTATAGCATTGTTATACATTGCACCACGAAATTGAGGGGTTTTCTTTCACACATAAATTACGACATAAATTACCAAAGGCCTACGCTATAAATTCCGCGCTCAAGAAGCTCACGAAACGGCATAGATGCGCAAATTGATTAGTGAGGCTCATTAAGCAATAAGCTGTGCAACATAGCATTCTTTTCTTTTATATTAAGATTGTAGAAAATGGACTGTCGTGGCTTCTTGTGAAAGAAGCCTCGCAAACTAATTTATAAAGACGTGTTGATAATTTGCGTCGTCATTTGCTATCGAAAATAAATTTGATTGTCCTTCAACCAATTCGTATGAGCAACTGCTGATAAAGAAGAGTGAACTACGAAATGTTGAAGTCATTAAGCTTTGAAGGGCGAGGTTCTGGCTTCCCTTTGTTACGGCCGACGAGCCGCCGCTGGATTGCACCTGAGTTCCCTGCTCATGTGTTCACCCAGATTTGTATATTAGATGCCTATTTGATTCACTTCCGTGTCACATCGTTCTTCCGTGTTACCTGTGCTACGCTTCTTTCATTGTGATTTATCTTTCAGACTGGACCGCCCTAGACACCGAGCTTTGCCTGTTCCCTGTACTTTTGCCGCATTCTTGTTTTTTGACCTCTTTTGTCTGACTTCGATTTTTGTGATTGGTGCCCTGTGTATGACTCTGGATTTTGCCCATTGGACTCTGTTTTTGGATTGCGGACTTTGTACTGTTGCCAGCTCTGTTTCAGAAATAAAGCCTCCTTTTTGTATTCTACTGGTTATCGCTATTGGTTTATTTCGTAAATCCAACACAAACTGTACTTGGGGTACAATTAGATATATCAAGATGAATGCTTATGCTAGTACCACGAGTGTTTGGCTCAAGCTGAGACATCATCAAGAAACCATGTTTTTATTCTGTCACCTCTAGGTCTGTGCAGTTCTGGAAAGGGTGTTCAAAAGTACTTATTTTCTCTCATACTCCTTGGTGTCCACAAAGTTGTAAATTTATCTTCTGTATGTTCTTGGCTTTCATTCGATGGATAATTTTCCTGTTTTTGTGACAATAAATTTCGACTTTAAATAGCGAACATCACTGTTATCAGTTGTAAATTATTTTCTAATTTACAACAGAGACTTGACTGCATTGTAAAGCCAGCATTTTGATTTGTTTTCTTATTAGGTTTCCAATGTATACCTGAGTATGTTGATAAATGCATTGATATTGTTGCAGCTTTGTTGTATGAATCTTGTGCAATAATTTTGTAATCAACACTGCTTTTAGATATTTTGCTTCAAAAAAGTTTTAATTCCCTAAATGTCGACAGACAAACTTGATACATGAGATTAATTTAAATCTGTGAAAGTAGCCATTTAAAAGATGTACATTTGTGCTTGCTCCAAATGCATATCTAGAAGTTTCTATGATGCCTTAGACTATAAATCAATTTCAGTACAACACTGTCACCCTCCAGACCTCATCCAGAGACCCCCGCCTTAATTTCTTATTCATTTGTCTGTGACAACCAGGTATGAATTTCTGTTGAATCCTTGGATATCAAGGTTTGTTGGAGGATTATATTAGAAAGGGAAATTACAGTATTTCTTGCCCTTATTTGTACATTTATTCAAAAAATGACTGCTGAGCTGATGGGGGGTGTAACAAACATGAATGTCTTATCAAGGATTTTAAATCAAGAATCATTAGCAGACACTGATCATGTTTGAGTATCTATTTTTATAGGATGAGGTGGGGCTGTTACCAAACCAAAGCCTGCATTTGTCTGTGTAACCAGGCTCTGGTAGGACTGCACTCTGGACCGAGTCTGACCCACAGTCTCAGAATGACGTCTGTGAAAACCCCAAGGGGATGTAGTGAGTCAGAGCTTGCGAAGCAGCTGAAGCACTGCAGCAGCCATTAGCACGTCATTGGCAGTCCTGACGGCATGTTCTCACATTCCTTGGAATTTGTTTCAGAGTAGTATTGCGAAGCCTGCTTTATTTACAAGGGTCACTATTCCCTGTCTGTTTTGGTTTGAAAAAGAATGTGCAATGCCCACATTTGGCTTTTAAGGCTTACTTTTTGCTACTGTAGTTGTACATTTGATTAAATGCCCGAAAACAGGGAAGACAGAGGTACAGATAAAATTTTTGAAATCATTAAGTGGAAAATTTAAGAATATAAAGGAAAGAATCACAACAATGAATCATTATTTTATGTTGTTTTTTTTTTATGAGGTCAACATGCAGTCGAATGCTATTCTGCATTATTGTTTTAAGGGGGCTTAATTTCACTATTGTCACATTGAAAGTATTTTGATTTTTCAGCCCAATAATGGCTCGTGTCACTGGTTGAGACAGCCCTTATGGCATCATTTGAAACATAACAAATGATGCCATATGGCATCGTAAATACAAAATGCAGTTTTTAAATGATGATTTTATTTCTTAAAGGATTAAATCTATCCAAACCTACCTGGCCTGCGGGATTTTTTCTTTCACCTTGGGCTGGACTCCGTTCAGCCCTGAGGCCATAAGTTTGTCCATGAATCCATATTCCTCTAAAAACCCAAGGACCAGGGCTGATAAGTCATCTGCCCGTTTGTTTCCAGTCGCATCCTCAAATTTGATGAACCTCTCCTTTATGCCGCTGTCTGTTACAATACGAAGAACAAGCGACAGTTGAGCAGTATTACTGATATTGGAGGTTTCTTCCATCATTACATCTACAAGGGGGGCTTTCCCTATTTCTTCTTTGTTCACATCACGCATCACTTCAGCAACAGCACTTATCAAGTCATTTTGTATTTGATTTGATGTTCCAATGAAAACTTTAGAAGTCGACAAATGGTAGTGCAAGTCTGGATCATATTCCGCTAAAAATGATAATAGCTCCAGAGAATTTCCCCAATTTCCTGACTCTCTGGCCTCATCATTTCCCCTGCATGGCAACCGCTGTTTCCCAAGGAAAATCACGCAGTGGAACTGACGCTTTAAAATCTCCTGATTTTTTTTTTTACCTTTTCATGATGCATGGTCGTTTCTCTCCCTCTCTGTTCGTCGAGCTGCAGGTCAATTCTTGTGTCTCCGAAAGTTTTCAAGGCAATGTTTGCCTTAAGATGACCTGCTGTGTTTTGGTGCTTCAGTGCAGCCTTAGTTAAAAAGCTAAGATTATCGTTGCCTTTCCAATTTCACGCACCTTTGTCAATCCAAAACAACAAGCACTCCCAGCAGTAGAGCCTCTTCTGTCGAATTGAGCCCGCAAGCCAAAGGTATCGTTCCCAGTTGCTTGCCAGAAAATGGCGAACATAGCCTGCTTTGGCAGCTTGACTGAGCTCTAGGTGTTCAGGCGTTTGCCGGCCTTTTTTAATAATATCCATCTTCTCACTGAACGATCGTCTTGAAAAGGGCATTGAAAATAAATCTGCAATGATATCATCTCCATCCTCTGTGTCAGTGTTATTTCAACCTCTCGCCATTTCTGACAGCCACTTAAACTGCTAAATAGCATCAAGTCTAATAGCCAAGCGAGCAAGGGTCTTCTAGAATACCCTGGAGTCAAGGGAAAATCTGAAAGAACACGCCCACTAGCGAAATCAGTAAATATGATCAGTCAATCAAATTTTCAATCCAAATGTACACTCTCATGTTGTTTAATTGTCAAGGTATTCCATCGGGGATACAGAAAACCTCCAAGAGTATGTTCCTCCAGAGACTCCGGAGCAAAAATCCAATCGGTTGCATTTGTTTCCAACACAAAACCAAGATAAATGTGCATGCCTGGACAAAAAACAGAGGCAAGTCGGCGAAACACTGAAATATTACGCATAAGCAACACAGCAATTATGTTTATTCACTAAAAACGGCCCGAGCACAAAGTTCGAGGACCCTATTGTAATCGTGCTGTTTATTTTTATTATGAGGGCCCAAGCCAACTGCAAGTCGTCTGAGGACCCTGAAACTGTGCTGTTAATTTTTAGCGGGCCAAGCCCGTGGGGCTTGGGAAACGCGTATGCAGGCATATGTATTTCCCAGGACCAGCGGTGCTAAGAACCCTATTGTTTTTGTTCGGATTTTTATTAGGTCTCCTCAACGAAGTTGAGAGAGACGTATTGTTCTTATTCAGACTATTATTATTTTTATGTTGCACGATTTTAACACATGGAAAATTTCCACCATGTTGTCTCTAGTGTCAAACCGATCATCCTCATAGGTCCAGCTTCTATGAGAAGACTGCACTTTTGCCCGCGGGCAAACGTAACTATAGTTATTCTTATTATTATTTTGCACGATTTTGTGTCTCTTCTACAGGTTTCGCGTTTTGCCCAATTGTCGTGAAACTTGGTGAGCTGGTGCATACCAATGGGAAAGGGTTCCAATAAGCTTTTGGGCCGGATCGGACCAGGCCTTTTTGAGCAGGAGGCCCGAAAATGTCCGAAATTAAACATGGGAAAAATTTTCAAAATGGTCCTAGAGCGATGCAATTTCTTTAAAAAGATGCGTAATGAAATTCTGAATAAAAAAGTAAAGAGCGATGAAGTCGCAGCTCACGTGGTTTAGCTGCCATCTTGGAGTTTTCGCATTTTCCGCTCCTGATGACCATTCCATTTTCAAAAATCTTCTCTGTAAAAACTGCTTGTTGAAAAATTCTGAAAATTACAAATATGAACCGAAAGACTCTCCTAAGCAAACCATCCCAAGCAGAATTTTAAAATAAATTTTACTTTTTAAACTAGAAGCTTTTGAATTTCAGTTTGTATAAAAGATTTTTCAGTTTCGATCAAAGGTCATTCACTTTCGCTCTGGCGTGAGAAAAATATTTCCTTCCACTTCCATTGAAATAAATGTGGGAAGTTTCATGCGACACCCTTTCTTTTTGCCATGAATAAGATTGCTGCCATTGGATGTGCATCATAAACTATTACATTTTTTAAAGCGTGCTGTGAATTTTTGTATTTTCTTTGAGTAACTTGGCGGGGTTGTCCTTTAGATGTACTTGCTGATTTGCCACCATCCTCGCATATTATTAACATCAACGTCAATCCTATTGCAGCCTCTTAGCCTCTGTGGGCAACTAGGTAAATGTTTGCCTTTTTGTACTCAGAATTTCAATTTCTTAAAGGCAAAAAGAGGTAGGAACTGATGTCTATATTTCTTTTAGTTGCATGTGCACATATTTGTATTAGTGTAAGTATAATTTTTAACATGTTTTACTGCATCACATTTGTGTTGTGAATCATTTACAATTTGCTGCAGAAGATGCAAGGCTCTAATGCTTACCAAACCTGCAGTTTTGTTTTGACAATTTAATCAGTAATTGTTGCTAGTAGAATTTTATTAATGTGATGCATATGTTAAAAATGTTCCTTGTGTTCGTATCGCAAGAATGTATATCAAAAAATTATTGCTAACCTAAATAATATGATGTGTTGAACATGTGTTTTAATACAGTTGCTGGAAACTGTAATAGGTGACTGCTTGAAGAGTGTGAGTTATTGAATTAACTGTTTCTTGTCATCAAACAAAAACAAAAAAAATTTAATTAAAAAAAAACGCACCACATTTACAGTGCCTTGTCGTGGCGTGGTGGCTTGTCTGTCTCTTTGACCTAGCGGGCTATGCTGACCAGAGTTTACACTCGTGGTAGGGACACCCATGTCAGAATGACCAATGGATAGAGACCCGACTAAATCTGTACAATTTTCAAGCAAAAACAAATTGTTTTTAAATTCTAACATTTGGAAAATTTTCACTATGCGGTCTCTATTGTCAAACCGGTCATCCTCATAGGTGCAGCTACTATGAGGAGACCGCACTTTTGCCCGCGGGCAAACGTAACACTAGTTATTGTCTTTTTTATTTTTCCGTAGATAAAAGTGGTGCTGCAGATTAAACCGTGAAAGGGATGGTAGTGCAATTTGGAGGTTTGGTCCAGACTCCTGCACTCACCTCAAATGCAAAAAATGACATTTGTCAGCCTGCAGGGGGCGCTGTAACCAATGGCAACGCGTTTTGGGCTTTTACTCTCACATCGTGTGTAGCCCCATCAAACGTTTCATATCCACAGATGTTTTGAAGAGCGCTAAATCAAATGGGCTGGGCCCTGCCCGAAAAAATTTTTTTTCGTAAGAATCCCAAAAACTGGAAAACCTACTTTTTTGAACTCCTCCTTGGGGTTTTTGTCTGATCAATGTGAAATTTGGCAGTTAAAATTGCCAGTTTGACTTAATCTAAAGTTATCAAAAGAATTTCGTTTGGTCAAAATGTTAAAAGTGGTCAAAGTGGGCATGGCTTATTACAAGATAAACAACAAACTTTTATTTTAGCTCAAATATTTTGCTGAGAGCTCTGAAAGTTACAGGTTATACATAGAATATCACACAGACCACCATTACCAAAAATTGTGTGTCTCATCCAATAGGTGACGCTGTAACAGATGGAAATGCATTTTGGCCTGTAACTTCCACATTTTAAATCACATCTTCATAAACTTTATATCCACATGTTCCCCAAATAGTCACATCATCTGACATAGGTCCCGCCCACTTCCACTGCATATTTTTCTTTCTAAGATACTAGACATTAAAAAACTCCTTTTTCAAACTCCTCCTAGTGTTTGAGCTCTATCTGCACAAAACTTTGCTGTAACAATTTCTAGATGTGCCTTATCAAAAGTTATCAAAATAAATTTGCTACTCTAAAAAACACAATACTTATAAACAAACAATTTTTTCTGCTAGCTAAAAAACAAATATTGTTGCATATTTGTGTAAAAGTCAAGGCTATCACGTTCAAACTCTTTCCACTCGCTAGCAACCACCTAGCAATGTCCTAGCAACCACCCAGAACACCAAAACAACTGCCTAGCAATGCCTTAGCAAGCACCCAGAACACCACAGCAACCACCTAGCAACGCACTAGCAATCACCAAGCACACCATTGCAACCAACTAGCAAAAACCTAGTAACCACCTAGAACACCATAACTGCCTAGCAAAGCCATAGCAACCACCCAGAACATGATAGCAACCACCTAGCAACACCTTAGCAACCACCCAGAACACCATGGCAACCGCCTAGCAACACCCTAGCAACCACCCAGAACACCATAGCAACCACCTAGCAAAACCTAAACAATCACCCAGAACACCTCAGAAACTGCCTAGCAATGCCCTAGGAACCAAGGAAAACACCAAAGCAACCATCTAGGAAAACACTGGCAATCACCTAGAACACCATAGCAACCGCCTAGCAAATCCCTAGGAACCACCTCGAACATCATAGCAACCAAAAAGCAATGCCCTAGCAACCACCCAGAACACCATTGCAACCACCAAGCAAAACCCTAACAATCACCCAGAACACGATAGCAACTGCCTAGCAATGCCCTAGCAGCCACCGAAAATACCATAGCAACCACCTAGCAATGCCCTAGCAACCAGCAAAAACACCATAACAACCACCCAGAACACCATAATAACCGCCTAGCAACACCCTAACAACCATCAAAAACACCATAGCAACTGCCTAGCAACGCCCTTGAAACCGCCCAGAACGCCATAGCAACCACCTACCAAAGCCCTAGAAACCACCCAGAACACCAAAGCAACCACCTAGCAATGCCCTAGCAACCACCCAGTTCACCATAACAACCACCTAGCCACGCACTAGCAACCACCCACAATACCCTAGCAACCACATAACAACACCCTAGCAACCACCTAGAACACTAAAAGCAACTGCCTAGCAATGCCCCAGCAACCACCCAGGACACCATAGCAACTGCCTAGCAGTGCCCTACCAACCACCCGAAACACCATAGCAAATACCTAGCAATGCCCAAGCCACCACAAAGAACACCATTGCAACCACCTAGCAAAACCCTAGCAACCAACCAGAACACCATAGCAACCGCCTAGAAATGCCATAGCAACCACCCAGAACACCATAGCAACCACCCAGCAATACTCTAGCAACCATCAAGAACACCATAGTAACCACCTAGCAAAACCCGAGCAACCACCTAGAACACCATAGCAACTGCCTAGCAAATCCATAGGAAACACCTAGAACATCATAGCAACCAAAAAGCAATGCCCTAGCAACCACCCAGAACACCATTGCAACCACCTAGCAAAACCCTAACAATCACCCAGAATACCATAGCAACTGCCTAGCAATACCCTAGCAACCACCGGAAACTCCATGGCAACCACCTAGCAATGCCCTCGTAACCAGCAAGAACACCATAGCAACCTCCTAGGAAAACCCTAGCAACCACCCAGAACAAAATTGCAACCACCTAGTAATGTCCTACCAACCACCCAGAACACCAAAACAACTGCCTAGCAACGCCTTAGCAAGCACCAAGAACACCATAGCAACTGCGTAGCAACACCCTAGCAACCACCAACAACACCACAGCAACCATTTAGCAATGCACTAGCAACCAGCAAAAACACCCCAACAACCTCCTAGCAAACCCCTACCCACCACCCAGAACACCATATCAACCGCCTAGCAACGCCCTAGAAACTGCCCAGAACACCATAGTACCCACCTAGCAATGCCCTAGAAACCACCCAGAACACCAAAGCAACCACCTAGCAACGCCCTAGCAACCACCCAGTTCACCATAACAACCACCTAGCCACGCACTAGCAACCACCCAGAATATCATAGCAACCACATAACAACACCCTAGCAACCACCCAGAACACTAACAGCAACTGCTTAGCAAGCCCCTAGCCACCACCCAGAACCCCATAGCAAACACCTAGCAACGCCCTAGCAACCACCAAGAAGACCATTACAGCCACCTAGCAAAACCCTAGCAACCAACCAGAACACCATAGCAACTGCCTAGCAATGCCATAGCAACCACCCAGAACACCATACCAACCACCTAGCAACACTCTAGCAACCACCTAGAACATCATAGCAACCAAAAAGCAATGCCCTAGCAACCGCCCAGAACACCATTGCAACCACCTAGCAAAACCCTAGCAACCACGCAGAACACAATATCAACCGCCTAGCAACACCCTAGCAACTATCCAAAAGACCATAGCAACTGCCTAGCAACGCCCTAGAAACCGCCCAGAACACCATAGCAAACACCTAGCAACGCCCTAGCAACCATTAAGAACACCATTGTTACCACCTAGCAAAACCCTAGCAACCAACCAGAACACCATAGCAACTGCCTAGCAATGCCATAGCAACCACCCAGAACACCATAGCAACCACCTAGCAACACTCTAGCAACCACCTAGAACATCATAGCAACCAAAAAGCAATGCCCTAGTAACCACCCAGAACACCATTGCAACCACCTAGCAAAACCCTAGCAACCAACCAGAACACCATAGCAACTGCCTAGCAATGCCATAGCAACCACCCAGAACACCATAGCAACCACCTAGCAACACTTTAGCAACCATCTAGAAAATCATAGCAACCAAAAAGCAATGCCCTAGCAACCACCCGGAACACCATTGCAACCACCTAGCAAAACCCTAGCAACCACCCAGAACACTATAGCAACCACCTATCAATGCCCTAGCAACCACCCAGAACACCATAGCAACCGCCTAGCAACATCCTACCAACCACCCAGAACAACAAAGCAACTGACTAGCAACGCCCTAGTGTTGCGCTTGCCATTTCTCTGGGCTGGATAACCAGATAAAATACGATTTACGGAGGAACAAAAGATGCACAGCACACCATGGGATAGCGTTTAGGACATCAACATTTATTTTCACAGGTGCGACACATGAAATCATTCCTCTTGACATCACTATACTGCAACCCGCCCCCAATTATCCAATTATGAGAGCACACACCCCCACACAAGTCAACACCCCCACTTGCTCTCATAATGTACAGGTCATATTGGCTAGGCCTACATTAATCATTCAGAATCTGGCAATTTACATTCTTTTAAAGGTTGAAACAACACTTAATAAACCAAACATAAATCTTCCAAATTTCTTTAGATTAAAATTGGTTGCAGGCTTAGTCATTACATCAGCCACCATATCTGCTGTCGGACAGTATTGTATGTTTGTGGTGAAAAAGCCGCACTCTCGACTGCAGTTCTTGATTATTTTCATGGATTAGCATGACAGATAGACAGACGTTTCGGCCCAAAGTGCCTTCTTCAGCGTCTTACAGAGGATATAGGCAGGATGGTTTTTTAGAGAGACAAGTCATGACTTCAGCTAATTGCCACGTAATTGGTGAACAATGTGAACTATATACATTCTATGTGACAATAAAGAAAAATGTGACAATAAAGCAAAATAATAACAATTTGTTAAAATAGATCAACACCATTCAAAACCCAGATATTAGTACATGCAGAACTAGCTCAAAGGAAACTATTTAGTTCAAGTTCTTCATTAAGGCCACAAGGGTGTACCGTCTAGAGCGTGAAAATCCAGAACGCTTCTCTCTGTAATAGGGTGCGCTCCCTATCGCCCCCTCTTCTATGTTGGTTGACCAATTCCAGGCCTTGGAATTTCAGGCTGCATATATCATGGCCCATGTTATTGAAATGCCGCGCAACAGGAGATGTTTCACATTTGCGTCTTACGCTACTCTTGTGTTCCGTTATTCTCAGCCGAAGTTCTCTGTTTGTTTTACCCACGTAGCAAAGGCCACACGGGCATTTTACCATATAAATAACTGATGACGTGCGGCATGTAATTCGTCCCTTCACTTTAACCCTTAAACGGTTAAAAAACAGTTTAAAAAAAAACAGGCATAATCACTCTCAGATATACTTGTGTTTTGAAACCAATTATCTACAGATAATTAATAATATAAAGGTGTAAAATATTGATGACACTTTATTTTACTCTTAAGTGTGTTTTACTGATTAATATTACTGGTTAATTCACCAGTGTACATATGTTTTCAGAGAATTTCTGCCAGTACGTTTTATGGCACAAAAAAGAGAGAGGTGGCATCTGTTGTGTTGCCACCTGATGGTTCATCTGATTCAGATGAGGGAACCAGTGAGGAAGATGAACTTTATACAGAGGGCCAGTGTCAGGACAGCAGCAGCAGCAGTGACCAGTTCAGTGCTAGCTCAAGTGATGATGAGGCAGAAGAGAGAGAAAACCACTGTAAAAGAGGGAGGATGTTCAGGTAATAATTATCGTCAAGGGTATTAGACACTCACAGACACACGTTTAAAATTATGAATAGTTTGGAGGTTTGTATTGGTTTTTGAGGGAAGGGGTGTCTGTTTTTTTCACAGATATTTTTTTTTCCTTTTCAATAGGTGGAGAAAAACTAAATTTGAGCACCAGGCTACTGCTACACCAAGCTGCTTCACTGCACCAGATGAGCTATCCACTCCACTAACATACTTCTCCAAATTCTTTGATGATGATGTCTTTGAGACCATGGCTCACCAGACGAACTTGTATTCATGTCAGCTCATTGGATGCAGCATCAACACTAATGTCTCTGAAATCAGAGCATTCATTGGAATGAAGTTGATGATGGGTGTAGTGAAAATGCCTGCAGTGGAAAACTACTGGGCAACAGATACTAGATATGACAAAGTAGCAGATGTCATGCCACTCAAGAGGTATAAATGTTTGTCCAGGACGCTCCACTTTCAAGATAACATGAGCTCTGAGTCCTGTGAAGATCGCTTGGTGAAAATAAGGCCTGTACTTGACCAGATGAGGGCGAAGTGTATGGAAATTGAGAGTGAAAACCAATTCTCAGTTGATGAAATGATGGTTCCATACAAAGGCAAAAAAGCTGGAAGTCTGCAGCAGTATCTTCCCAGCAAACCCAAGAAATGGGGTTTCAAGATCTTTGTGCGAGCTGGTGTGTCTGGCTTTGTGTATGACTTCATGGTTTACACAGGGAAGTCTACATTTGATGGTGCTACTCCAGACAAAGAGTTTGGCTTAGGGGGAAATGTTGTTCTGCAGCTGTGCAGAACCATCAGAAACCCCTCCAATTGCGTTGTCTACTTTGACAACTTTTTCACATCGCTGAGATTGATAACTCATCTAAAGGAGTTTATGGGCCTCAGAAGTTTGGGTACCATTCGAAAGAACCGCTTGATGGGTTGTACATTTGAAGAAGATCAGAACCTCCTACGAAGAGGAAGAGGCAGCTTTGACTTTCGTGTCGACAACGATGCAAAGCTTGCTGTGGTCAAATGGGCAGACAACAAAACTTTCACCTTGGTGAGCTCCTGCGCTTCTGTCAACCCTGTTGGCCAAGTGAGACGCTACTCCAAAGAGGAAAAGATGAAGATAAGTGTACCATGCCCGAAGATTGTATCTGAGTACAACACTCACATGGGAGGAGTAGATTTAGCTGAGATGATGATTGCCCTGTATCGCACTCCAGCCAAGTCCCATCGATGGTACCTGGCCATATTTTGGCAGATGGTTGACATTGCTGTCAATAATGCCTGGCTTCTCCATCGTCGTGATGCAGCCCCTCTGGGTCAGAAACATCAGTGCCTGAAGGACTTCAGGTTGGATGTTGCTAAAGGACTCATCTACCCTGAAAAGCAAAAAAGGGGTCGCCCCTCCAAAGGAAATGAAGACAACACACCACCAAGAGTAATCAAACAGCCAAAAGTCCCCAGGCCTGTGGATGATATGAGATATGATGGGATTGACCACTTCCCTACTGTGTCAGTGAAAGGGCGATGCAGGATGTGCCAAGATGGACAGACCTCCATCATGTGTCAGAAGTGCAAAGTGAGGCTTTGCATTGTCACTGGCCAAAACCCTCGCAACTGTTTCCACAGCTTCCACTGCAAATAGGCTATTTCAAGTGTAGTAGCTTTACAGGGGAGATGTCTGCTTGAGAACAGGAATAAATAATAATAAAGAATAATAAATATGTTTTGTGTAATGTTAGTAGCTTGTTCTTTATTCAAAGGTAGAATTGTTTCCAATAACTTGTGTTCAGTTTGTTTGTATACTAGACATGAAATAGAGTAGCCAATTAATTGCTTACAATATGTTTTAAAAGTTTACAAATGAAATATCTGAAAAATTGTAAAATGGTTCATTTATACCCTAAACGGACAATGTATCCTGGGAGATACAAACAGTAAAATGAAATATAAAGGTTATATTTTTAAAAAAATCATGAAGTTGTGTTATTTTAGCCTAGAAACATTAGAAAATAGCAATTAATTATTTTTCCAAAATTTCTATATGTGCTTGCCCATTTAAGGGTTAAAAACTTTTCCCGTGCGGGGGTGGGAGAAGGTGTCGCCTTTTGTCATCGCATTGCAGTTGAAGCAATTCCGACAGGGAAAGTTACCAGGGGGGAGCCCCTAGACGTAGGCCACAGCCAAGTTCCAACGTCGAAACGGATATCTCCTCTAGTGGTATGGATACAGACGAATCGGGACCTGAGGCGGCTGCTGCAGGTAATACATCTGTACCTTTTTTATTCACAAAACGGGGAAGGGGACGTCGCCCACCCCAATACAGAGACAGAGACATAGGCCTAAACGGAGAGGGGGCAGGCAACACAAGAAACAGAAGCAGACCATGGAGATATCAAACGTATTAAGTTTCTCCAAAAGATGTTTAGACACCAATGAGATTTCAGTATTGCAAAAAGGACTGTCGTTTGTGCCATCCAAGAATGCAGACCCATTCACTACAAAAATTGAATTGTTCAAGTTTTTTCGGTCCATAAAACTCAAGGCTTTTTCTGCAAAAGACAGAACCATCACCACTGAGGGCCAGCGGATAGCAGAACAACA
Source organism: Gymnothorax reevesii (assembly GCA_029721435.1). Classification (NCBI taxonomy): domain Eukaryota; kingdom Metazoa; phylum Chordata; class Actinopteri; order Anguilliformes; family Muraenidae; genus Gymnothorax; species Gymnothorax reevesii. The sequence goes on from CM056574.1 coordinate 54,937,948, forward strand.
GCGATGTTTTAAACCAAAAAGCATGTTTATGCCCCCTGCCTATAATCCATCGGTTCAGACTTTCTGTCGCTTACTCGACCAAGAAGTGAGCAGTCTGTTCAGCTCCACCAGAGACACCAGATTCTATCCAAACCTATCCACACATGAGCGCGCGTCATTGCCCACCCTTCAGGGGGATGATTCCATTGTCATCAAACCTGCGGACAAGGGCGGAGCGATCGTCATTCAAGATAGTGAAACATACTGTCTGGAGAAAAAAAGACTATTAGATGACACTGAATTCTACACGGCCTTAACTACGGACCCCACAATCAGATTCCAAAGCAGGAAAAAGAAAACACTGAACATTGCCCTAACGAGTGGTGAAATCAACAAGGAAGAGTTTGATTTCTAATATCAAGAACATCCCATTCGAGCAGTGTTTTACACGTTACCTAAGGTACACAAAAAATCTGGAGACAACATCCCAGGGCGACCTATTGTTGCAGGCTGCCAGTCACTTACAGAGCCTATTTCACAATATGTGGATTATTACATCAAACCACTTGTTTTCTCATTGCCCTCATACCTAAAGGACACGACAGACTTCCTCAATAAACTTCAGCGAATTACCATATCCGATACTGATTTACTGTGTACTATGGATGTAACCAGTCTCTACACTATCATCCAACATGATTTAGGTTTGGACGCTTTGGAATATTACCTCAAGTCCAGAGAAAACAGCCACCCCCCGACCAACCTGCTGTGGGATCTGGCCCATACTATCCTCACCATGAACACTTTTCTGTTTGAGGACACTTTTTATCATCAGATAAAAGGCACAACTATGGGCTCTGCATTTGCTCCAAATTATGCCAACCTTTTTATGGGTAAATTTGAGGAAGATTTTGTGGACAATAACAATGAGTTCAGTCAATATCTTAAATGTTTCTTTCGCTATATTGACGATTGTTTCTTTGTGTTTAGTGGGTCTGTTGAAATGTTACATACATTCCATCGGTACCTTAATACCAGACTTGACTCTATAAAGTTCTCTTTAGAATTTAATATTGATACCATTCCCTTTCTGGATGTGCAGGTCAACAGAAGCGGTTTAAAACTAGAGACTTCTGTCTATCGCAAGGCAACAGATAGAAACAGCCTTCTCATGCACAGCAGCTATCATCCACCGTCCAAGAAGAAATCCTTGCCTTATAGCCAATTTCTACGCGTCTGCAGAATTTGTAGCACCGACAATGAATTTGAAAATCAGGCCAAAGTTGTCTACGAGCGCTTTACCAACAAGGGATATAATGCTGACAATTTAAACACATGCCTGATGAAAGCGCGTGAATCGACGCGCAGTACCCTGTTGGAAAAGCAGGTGCCCAAATCTGAAGAACAACGCATAGCCCTGGTCAACACTTTCTCCCCCTACTCTAATGACATCAAACACATAGTCAAAAAACACTGGCACATCCTATCAAGTGACCCAACTGTCGGACAATCATTTCATAATCCTTCAAGATTTGCTTACAAGAGACAAAATAATCTACGTGATTCATTGGTCAAAGCGGACACATACACCCCACCTTATAACTGGTTTATGAGACCTCCCCCCTGGTAACTTTCCCCGTCGGAATTGCGTCAACTGCAATGCGATGACAAAAGGTGACACCTTCTCCCACCCCCGCACAGGAAAAGTTTTTAAAGTGAAGGGACGAATTACATGCCGCACGTCATCAGTTATTTATATGCTAAAATGCCCATGTGGCCTTTGCTACGTGGGTAAAACAAACAGAGAACTTCGGCTGAGAATAACGAAACACAAGAGTAGCATAAGACGCAAATGTGAAACATCTCCTGTTGCGCGGCATTTCAATAACATGGGCCATGATCTATGCAGCCTGAAATTCCAAGGCCTGAAATTGGTCAACCAACATAGAAGAGGGGGCGATAGGGAGCGCACCCTATTACAGAGAGAAGCGTTCTGGATTTTCACGCTTCAGACGGTACACCCTTGTGGCCTTAATGAAGAACTTGAACTAAATAGTTTCCTTTGAGCTAGTTCTGCATGTACTAATATCTGGGTTTTGAATGGTGTTGATTTATTTTAACAAATTGTTATTATTTTGCTCTATTGTCACATTTTTCTTTATTGTCACATAGAATGTATATAGTTCACTTTGTTCACCGATTACGTGGCAATTAGCTGACGTCATGACTTGTCTTTCTAAAAAACCACCCTGCCTGCATCCTCTGTAAGATGCTGAAGAAGACACTTTGGGCCGAAACGTCTGTCTATCTGTCATGCTAATCCATTAAAATAATCAAGAACTGCAGTCGAGAGTACGGCTTTTTCACCACAAATGTACTGTTCCAGTTCGCTCGCACCCAAAGTTTTTTTTTAAAAGAAACTTGTTGGAGTCGAGTGCACTTCCTGAACAAAATCAAGGACAGTATTGTATGGTCACATTACCATTGCTGACTGACGAACGGACAAAATGAAAACGAATATCAATATGCTTACACCTCTGGTGATTTACAGGATTTTTAGCCAAAGCAATGGCTCCTAGGTTGTCTTCTAAGATTTTTGCTGGTGCATATTTACATTCCTTGTCCATACCCTGAAACAAATGTAAGAAATATAGACACTTTTGAGTTGTTGCAGCTAGAGCCATATATTCTGCCTCACATGTAGAGAACGCAGCTGTGGGCTGTTTCTTTGATTTCCACAAAACTGCGGGGCCTTGTTCAGTTAAACTCACACAATAACCTGTGGTACTGCGCCTATCCTTCAGATCCACTGCCCTGTCAGCGTCACTGTTGGCGACAAGTTTAAGCGCCTCTTCACTTTTCTAGTAGCATAACTCATAATTGTCGGTACCTTTTCAATATCTCAGGAAATGTTTGGCTGCTACTATGTGATGTTGTATTGGTTGTGACTGGTATTGAGATAACATGCTCACTATCAAACTTATGTCTGGTCTGGTACATGTCATCACATAAAGCAAGCTGCCTATAATTTCCCGATACTTTTGCGGGTCAGCAAGCTCACCATGACCATCTTGGGTTAACTTTTGTTCACACGGGGTAGATCTTGGTTTACACTCAGTCATACCAAATTTTTCGAATATCTTTGAGATACACCTCCATTGACTCATTTTCACAATCCTTTTAGTCTGCTCAAAATCGATACCTAGAAAATGCTTGAGTTTTCCCAAATCTTTCATTTTAAATCTTGCCATGAGAATTCTCTTCCCACTCTCAATTTGTTCATGATCTCTAGCTGCAATAAGTAAATCATCCACCCAAACGACCAGTATGACCTTCTTACATCCTACTCCTCTTGTGTAGACACAGTGGTCTGCTGAGTTCTGCTCGAATCCATTTTCACTGAGGTAGTCATGTAACACTCGATTCCAGTTTCTTCCTGACTGTTTTAACCCATACAGTGATTTGTTCAACTTTCCCACCAGTTCCTCCCCCGTTTCTGATTTGACTTCAAAACTTGGGTTGTTCTACATACACATCACAATCAATGGATGCATTCAGATAAGCTGTCTTGACATCCATTTGATGAAGATTAAAATCATATTGCGCTGCCAATTGCATTAATGTGCGTTTGGAAGTCATGTTTGCTGTTGGGGAAAAAGTCTCCCGATAATCTATTCCAGCTACTTGATTGTACCCTTTTGCAGCATATCTGGCCTTATATACATCCTATCCATCGACATTACTTTCCATTGTGTAGACCCATTTCCCCCCACTGCAGTCTTGCCAGGTGGTAGGGCTGTTAATATAAACGTGTCATTTTCTAGAAGAGAATTAACCTCTTCCTCCATAGCACTAGCCCAACTTTGGGACATTGAGGAACTCATAGCATCCTCAAAAGTCTGGGGTACACTACACACCATCCTGTAGCAATAATCAATGTTAGTTAATACCTGGTCATCATCATCAAAATCAAACACATAGTCCTTCAGGTATTTTGGAGCTGTCCTGTCTCTTCTAGGATAGCGCATACCCTGATCATTTCCATTACCTCTTCTCTCGGGTTCTTGGCTAAGCACTGCCTCCGCCTCTGGACAGGTCAAGTCAGACTCTAGACTGTGTTTTGGAGTTTGATCAGGCATGGGTGGTACAAAACACCATAGCAACTGCCTAGGAACGTGTTTGCAACCACCCAGAACACCATAGCAACCGCAATGCAAAGCCCTAGCAATCACCCAATATACCTTGGCATGTGCCTGTTAGTGCATTAGCATCCACCGTGAACACCATAGCAACAGCCTAGCAAAGCCCTAGCAATCAAACAGAACACCATAGCGACTGCGTCGCAACGCTGGAGCAACCACCCAAAAAACCATAGCAACCACCTGGCAAAACTCTAGCAACAACCCAGAACACCAATGCAACCACCGAGCATAACACTAGCAACCACCCAGAACACCATGGCAACTGCCTAGCAAAGCCCTAGCAACTACCCAGAACACCATAGCATCTACCTAGCAAAGCCCTAGCAACTAGCAAGTACACCATAGCAACCACGTAGCAATGTCTTGGCAACCACCCAGAACACCATTGCAACCGCCAAACAAGGCGCTAGCAACCACCATGAACATCATTGCAACCACCTAGCTAATCCCTAGCAACCACCAAAAACACCATAGCAACCACCAAGCCACGCCCTAGCAACCATCCAGTGCACAATAAAAACCACTGATACACGCAATAGTAATCAGCCAGAACATCATAACAACTACCTAGCAATGCCCTCGCAACCACCCAGAACACCATAGCAATCCCCTAGCAACACCCTAGCGTCCACCCAGAACACCATAGCAACCACTTAGCAATGCCCTAGCACCACCTAGAACACCATAGCAACCACCTAGCAATGCCCTAGCAACCACCGAGTTCACCATAGCAACCAACTAGCAAAACCCTAGCAACCACGCAGAACACCATAGCAACTGCATAGCAAAGCCCTAGCAACTACCTAAAACACCATAGCAACTGCCTATCAATGCCCTAGCAACCAGCCAGAACACCATAGCAACCATCCAGAACACCAAAGCAACTGCCTGGCAACGCCCTGGCAACCACCCAGAGCACACTAGCACCTACCTAGCAAAACCCAAGCAACCACCCTGATCACTATAGTACCCGCCTAGCCACGTCCTAGTTACCAAAATGAACACCATAGTAACCACCTTGCAATGCTGTAGCAAACACCCAAAACACCATCGCAAATGCCTAGCAACGCCCTATCAACCACCCAGAAGACCATAGCAATGGCCTAGCACTGCCCTATCAACCCCCCAGAACACCAAAGGAACCACCTAGCAACACCCTAGGAACCACCAGGAACACCAGAGGAACCCCCTAGCAATGCCCTTGCAACCATCTAGAACACCATAGCAATCCCCAAGCACCACCCTAGCAACCACCTCGACCACCATAGCAACTGCCTAGCAATGCCCTATCAACCACCCAGACCACCATAGCAACTACCAAGAGATGTCCAAGCAACCACCTAAAACACCATAGCAAATGCCTTACAAAAGCCTAGCAAACACCCAAAACACGAATTCAACTGCCTCGCAACGCCCCAGCAACCACCCAGAACAAAATAGCAAACACCTAGCAATGCCCTACAACCACCCAGAACACCATAGCAACCGCCTAACAACTCCATAGCAACCACCAAGAACACCAATACAACCACCTGGCAACACTCTAGCAACCACCAAGAACACCATAGCAACCACCAAGCAAATCCCGAGCAACCAACCAGAGCAAAATAGCAACCCCCTCACAACATCTTAAAAACTACCAAGAACACCAGAGCAACTTCCTTGCAACGCCCCAGCAACCACCTTGAACACCATAGCAACCACGTCACAATGTCATAGCCACCAGCCAGAACACCATAGCAACCGCCTATCAACACCCTATCAACCACCCAGAACACCATAACAATTGTCTAGCAACAACCCATGACACCATAGCAACCACCAAGCAATGCCCTAGCAACCACCCAGAACACCATAGCAACCACCTAGCCGCCCCCTAGCAACCACCCAGTGCACAATAGAAACCACTAATTCACGCACTAGTAACCAGCCAGAACACCATAGCAACCACCCAGAACACCAAAGTAATCCCCTAGCAACAACCTAGCAACCTCTCAGAACACCAAAGCAACCACCTAGCAATGTTTTAGCAACCACCCAGAACACCATAGCAACTGCCTGGCAACGCCCAGGCAACCACCCAGAACACACTAGCAACTACCTAACAAAACCCGAGCAACCACCCAGATACTTTAGTAACCGCCTATCCATGCCTTAGCAACCAAACAGAACACCATAGCAACCACCTTGCAATGCTGTAGCAACCACCCAAAACATCATCGCGAATGCCAACGCCCTATCAACCACCCAGAAGAACATAGGAACGGCCTAGAACCACCCAAGCAACTGCCCAGAACACCATAGCAACCGCCTAACAACTCCATAGCAACCACCAAGAACACCAATACAACCACCTGGCAACACCCTAGCAATCACAAAGAACACCATAGCAAACACCTAGCAAAACCCTAGCAACCACCCAGAACACCAAAGCAACCATCTTACAACGCCCTACCAACCATTTAACAATGCCCAAGCAACCACCCAGAACACCATAGCAACCACCTAGCAACACCCAAGCAACCACCCAGTACACCATAGCAACTGACTAGCAATGCTCTAACAACCACCAAAAACACTAAAGCCACTGCCTAGCAACACCCTAATAACCACCCAGAATGCCATAGCAAGCCCCAAGCAACACCTTAGCAACCACCAAGAACACCATAGCAAGTTCCTAACAACGCCCTAGCAAACACCCAAAACAGCATAGCAACCACCTAGCAATGCCCTTGCAACCACCCAGTACACCATTGACACCACCTAGCCACACACTAGCAACACCCTAGTAACCACCCAAAACACCATAGCAACTGCCTAGGAATGCGCTTGCGACCACCCAGAACACCATAGTAGCCACCTAGCAAAGCCCTAGTAACCACCCAGAACACCATAGCAACCACCTAGCCGCCCCCTAGCAACCACCCAGTGCACAATAGAAACCACTAATTCACGCACTAGTAACCAGCCAGAACACCATAGCAACCACCCAGAACACCATAGCAATCTCCTAGCAACAACCTAGCAACCACTCAGAACACCAAAGCAACCACCTAGCAATGTTTTAGCAACCACCCAGAACACCATAGCAACTGCCTGGCAACGCCCAGGCAACCACCCAGAACACACTAGCAACTACCTAACAAAACCCGAGCAACCACCCAGATACTTTAGTAACCGCCTATCCATGCCTTAGCAACCAAACAGAACACCATAGCAACCACCTTGCAATGCTGTAGCAACCACCCAAAACATCATCGCGAATGCCTAGCAACGCCCTATCAACCACCCAGAAGACCCTAGCAACGGCCTAGAACCAACTGAGCAACTGCCCAGAACACCATAGCAACCGCCTAACAACTCCATAGCAACCACCAAGAACACCAATACAACCACCTGGCACCACCCTAGCAATCACAAAGACCACCATAGCAACCACCTAGCAACGCCCTAGCAACCACCAAGAACATCAGAGCAACCTCCTAGCAACCACCCAGAACACCATAACAACTGCCTAGCAACGCCCTACCAACCACCCAGAACACCATCGCAACTGCCTAGCAACCACCCAGAACACCACAGCAACTGCCTAGCAATGCCCCAGCTACCACCCAGAACACCATAGCAACTGCCTAGCAACCATCCAAAACACTAGAGCAACTGCCTAGCAACGCCCTAGCAACCACCAGAACACCATAGCAACCGCCTATCAAACACCCAGAACACCATAGCAACCACCTAGCAATGCCCTAGCAACCCAATATACCACCATAGCAACCGCCTAACAGCACCCTAGCAACCACCCAGAACACCATAGCAACGGCCTAGCGATGCTCTAGCAACCACCCAGAACACCATAGCAACCGCCTAACAAAACCCCAGCAAGCACCCAAAACACAATTGCAACTGCCTAGCAATGCCCTAGCAACCACCCAGAACACCATGGCAACCACCTAGCAACACCCTAACAACCACCCAGAACACCATAGCAACCGCCTAGCAACAGTTTCAGCCAGTCCTCACTACGACAAATAACAATAAAATAATGTAACTTTTTGTTTCAAAATAAAAGTCCTCACCACTACCATAATTATCCTACGAAACACCAAAATCATAATGCAATTATTTGCAACAAACTCCACCTTATGCAACTACACTTTGCATTTTCATGCACGTGTAATTCCCTGGAATTACATTATCTTGTTATTATTATTCTTCTAATGCACTCAGGGGTCTATTCTCCCGTGCGCGTAACTCGAAAAAAGCGCTTAGCTACACGCTTTTCAGCCTACGCGTATTCTCCCCTCGACTTAAGTCTGTGCATTACGCGCCCCGAAGGCAGTGACGCGCTTGGGGCGGAGCAAGGCCAAAATGGTGGCGTTTCCGGGCGTTTCTCATTCAAATAACACTTACACGTATTATCCCCCGGCTTGCGCGCTTTTTCTGTTAAGCGCTTCTGAGGGCTGTATTAAGGTCAAGCTCCAGCATAAGGCGAAATGAAATATTGCGTTTGATGTCGGTTATAGGCCAAATTTTAACATTATTTTATTTTATTAACTTGGTAAAGGTTGAGACATTCAGTATTCGATTGTTCATCCTTATTTCTAAACTACATTTCTCACGACCAAAATAAATTATCAAACGAAAGATATTACGCAACAGCCTCTTATCTAATTAGTTTAATTACAAATGCATTACAAACATTACAAACATACCGGTGGTCATCAAGGTCACAACTGCGATGTCGGTCCTGGCATCTGGATCGTTCCAGAGAGTGGCTGGTGATGTCATGCACATATCACAGGCATCTGTGTCAAGGTGTCTGACACAGTTTGAAGAACTTGGAGCATCAACAAAATGCACTTCCACTGCAGAAACAGTGGGTGCCGCCTTCCCCTCTAGTGCAGTGAAATGCACAGGGGATGATGGTTGCCCACCACCTGCTGCGTGCACACTTCTCCAGTGTGTCGTGAGCCTGGCTTTTACAACGCCCCGCAGATCTCTCCATTTAGGCTAAGTCACGGTTTGCTGTCACGCCCACTTGACATACGCAGTTGTCACAGATGTGGAATTTAAGTTTGTAGGCATATACACGGCGCCGGCAATTCACGCTAAAAGGCTATTAAGCTGTCTGCCCAGACGGCAATTCACGCTGGAAGATTATTTTGCCGTCTGCTGTGACGCATACTTCTCCACAAGGCTACACTTTTACTACAGCCGCGGCACTACAACTGTTCGCCATGTTATTTGACCGTCGGATTGGGTATAAGTTAACCAGAAGCATTTTTTATATACAGAGCATGCAAACTAACATGCAGTAGCTGATAAGCGGTCATGACTTAGTTTGAATGTAATCTTTCGCGCGAAAAATTTGTTTCGCGTCTGGTGTGAAAGTGGCTTGTGTATTCGCGTCTTTGCATTGACTTTGAATGTAGGCTAATCTGTCCTGCAAAAAATTTGTTTCGTATCTGATGTGAAAGCAGCTTTATGGACAGTACGCGACAGTTAGAGAGAGCTATTACCTATTTAATCTCCGCCTTTTTCGGCTTTATTAGCCACAACAATTTCTAAAGGGGGGGGGGGGTGAAATTATATCAAGGTAGTGAGGAGAAATCATTTGTAAACCGGCAAGCCCACATCTGTGAAATTTGGCTTTCAGCTTTGGCTCGACGTCGTCATCATTGTCATCATGTTCTATTAACAAATGCGACTGCCCTATATGTTCGTGATAATCTAAGTTGTGATATTCTCACGAGGGATAACAATAATTCTCTTATTGAGGATATCTGTATTAAGTAACTCATGTCTTCGTAGCCTAATTTTTTATTTATTTATTTACCATTGATAATACTGTATATTTTAATGTGTGAATAAAGATAGCCTTTTATTAAATAGGCTACTCTAGATTGTGCCCTACCCTGGCCAATACCAAAGCACTACCCATTTGTTAATCAATTTTAGCTAATAAAGAATAGCCGGCATGGGAAAAATCATAATCAGTAAATTGGATAATTGATTATAATAAAGTCTTAGGCACAAGTTCAAGTGAATGTGTCGCTCAAATCAAATGGGACATAATAGGCTACAGATATGGAATTTTGTGATTGCTGAGGCGGTTTCGGGGCGGGGGGATGACCGCGTGCGGGATAAGAATCCTTGTTAAAGTGTTTCCACGTCCTTTAGTTGCAAACCTGACATCGAAGTAGTTTGAGATTTCAGCAATTTCTAAATGAGATCATAAAAACTGTCTTTGTTTGATAAAAATGTTCTCTTTATTTGTCTCCTTCCCTGTTTTCCACAAAATAAACATGCTAGTGTTGGAGGGGCACATATTCAATGCTCTGATTGCGCTGGTTGAGAAGCGCTAAATTCTTTTTGTTATTTCATTTTTGCGGCAATTAGTTTGTTTGCAAAGCTTTAATGCCATGGTAAGAAATAAACAAGAGCCATCTGGCAATGGCGGATCCCCCCGGCTGTAGGTTGTGCAACCTACAGGTTGTGTGGACAGACGGACGGACCGAAACCCCCGAAAGGTGCAACTAGACCATAAGGAAAAGCTTCATACCAAATTTGGTGTTTGTAAGTGGCATAGTTTTCGAGTTCTGGTCCAGAAACGATTTTATTACAGACGGACGGACGGACGGACGGACGGACACACTGATCGCTATATGCCCCCGCATTATACGCCGGGGGGATAAAAAGAGATGTCTGTATTACTTCTTGTAATTGGCACAGACATACATAGGCCTTGTATTACAGCCGCATATCGTGGGCCTACTGATAAAACCTCGTATCTTCAAAATAATAAACTACACAAGAAAATAAATAAATATAAAAAAAATATATAAATTGATAAATATAATTTAAAATATAAATTGAATAAAACATGTTTAATTCTGCGTGTAAGAATAGTGGACATACAAGTTTTTGTTTCTTATCAGTTTGGAGAAACTAGGTTTTATCAGCATGCCCACGATTTTCAAGTTTTAAGTACGCTTTGAGTCTTCCATGGACCACAACTGCATTTTCATGGGTAATCAGAAAATCCTTCCCCATGTTTTCCTGATAGCCATAATCAATGAGCTTTGTACAGAGTCGTTTCGCAACGTTTCGACAATTTGCCTGATGAAGACCCTGTGAGTGGTCGAAACGTTGCTTCGCTTCAATAAAGGTTTGGGAGCTTTAATCCAGTGTGCGGATTTTTTTTTACTTTCTTTGCTTGACTTATTTGTGAATCCAGCACCGGGCCTACCTGGTATGAGATGTGCACACAACTACTCTTCTGAATCATCTTGTAGGATGACATCATGGTAAACAATATCAGTCCTTGATGGAACGTCAGGCAATATGTGACTATATTCAAATATGTGCTGCTTTAGCTGCTGTTGTTGAAAAGGATCCAGGTGGGAAAACGTGCTGTCAATATTTTGAAGAATGTCAGAGTTTTCAAGTTTGACTGGACCAGGTTCATTTTCTAAGGGGCAGTCACAATCCTCTTTGGAATTTTCCAGTTCAACTGTATTTATCACATTGACTGGCTTTTGCTGAGTGTCTTTATCAATGTATTCTTTCAGCATGTTGATGTGACACATTTGTTTTTGTTTCCTCTTTCCAGGAGTTAAAATGATGTAATTTAGATCACTGACCTTTTTGAGGACAATGTAAGGGCCGAAATATTGGGCTCTTAGAGGGTTTCCAGGAAGTGGCAAAAGTGCAAGGACTTTGTCACCAGTTTCAAAACTTCTATCTTTTGAATGAAGGTCATATCTGGCTTTCCTTTTGCCCTGAGCTTCTTTGAGATTAGACTTAGCAAAGTCACAAGCCTTAGAGAGACGATTGCGGAAGTCAGAGACATACTAAAGCAAGTTCATTGGGACATCATCTTCGGCCAGAAACTTTTCCTTCAGAAGCTTCAAAGGTCCAGGGACTGTATGCCCAAAAACGAGCTCAAAAGGACTGAACCCAAGAGACTCCTGAACAGCTTCACGGGCAGCAAACAGAAGAAGGACACCTTCATCCCAATCTTTCTCCGTGCCAAGGCAGTAGGTCCTTATCATGTTCTTCAGGGTTTGATGGAAGCTCTCCAAAGCACCTTGACTCTCAGGATGGAAAGCTGATGACCTGTATTGTTTACTACCAAGCTCATGCATAACTTTTTGAAATATGCCAGACATGAAATTTGTTCCTTGAGCAGACTGAATAGGCTTAGGAAGACCAACAAAGCAGAAAAACTTAGTCAGAGCCTTGATGATAGTAGAGAGAGATATAAGCATGTGGCATGTGTCAAAAAATGTTTAATGGCTTTTTAATGAGTTGAAGAGTTCACATGAGACCACCCTTCCCCCTAATCCCCCCCCCCCCCCCCCCCCCGTTCCTTCCTCTTCTCTCTCGCTCCGACGGGGCTGTGTGTGAGTGAGATTCAGCACCGTCCAGAAGCCAACCTTCCCTTGCACCCCTTTCCCCCTTGCACGTTCTGGTGCGGGGAGAGAATTTTATACATTTAGCGTGTTATACGTTTTTTGTGGGGATGAACCTTTTAAAGGATTTATTTTCTTGTGTTATAGTTTAGTGGTTTTTAAACGCGTATTATTTGCGTGGTTGGGGAGGGGAGTGAAAGTGATGAAAGTGGTAAAACTTTATTTCAAGAGTTTTGTTGGTTGTGTGGGGTAACAAAAGAAACGGAGAGTTTCAGAGAGAAAAGCATGTTTTTTTTAAAGCAGAAAAAATGAGAACATGAAGTGTTAAAATAAAGTGGGTTCAGTGTATAAGTGTGTGTAAAAGAAAAAGAGAGAAAGAAAATTATTTACCAGTTTTTCGGAGCGATTTGCGTGGAAAAGGAAGGTTACCAAAAAGTAGTAATGTAGTTGACGAAAGAAGTGCAAAATAAGTATGGCTTCCATGTAGAGTGTTAATTCCGTACATCTTCTTCCCTGGCCTGTGTCTCTCCCATCTGTGTCTCTGACTGGGCAAATGCATTGAAAGTGAGCGGACACCATGGGCTGGCGGGGCTTGCGGGGAGGGGTGTAAGCCACGGGATGATTGATGCGCGAGCAGCTTCTGTCAAAAAGCTTACTCAGGGGGGCGGGGTTGAATCCGGCGGGGGTGTTAGCGTGCGTTTTTGAGTTGGCGAAACCTGCGTTGGGGTAGCGATTGATGGATGAAATCTTCTGTCAAGAAATAATTTTTTTTTTTTTTTTTGCTCCCCACCACCCCCCCTCTTTGGAGGACAACTTTATTATTTTGCCGGACTTAAATACAATGATGTATCACCTCTTGAGGGAGGGACTAAACGAAGAAAAAAACAGATAGAAAAGAAAAAAATATAATATAGCAATGAAAGGAAAAAAAAACCTAGAAAATAAAGAACGTAACCACACACCAACAACTCTCAAAGCTATCAATTCTTCAGTGAACCCTTCAAACCTCCTAAAGCCTCATCATTCCAATGCATGATTGGAATTGTTTTTTTACATGCAATGATGTCTCCATAAGAAGAAGAAGAAAAAAAAAAAAAAGATCACACAAACTTATTCACACAGATAAGATTCATTCATATGGTGAGTAATGCCCACCTGTACTTATTTTCTGCCACACCCTTAAAAATTCAGATGCTCTGCCCAGATTTCTTGTAGCTATACCTTCCAGATTATAGCTCTTTTTAACAAACATTTTGAAGTTACTTAATCTTAGTGCATTCTTATTTTGTGGATTAAAAATAAAGATTTTTCCAAGAACTATAATTATATTATTTAATTTTAGACAAGTGTCTCTCAGGTCCCCCAGCATAACTGTAAACAAGGTCACCTCGAATGGAATATTAAGTGTTTGTAGCCATTTCTGCACCTGTATCCAGAAGCCAACAGCATATGGACAAAACCAAAATAAGTGGACCAAGGTTTCTTCCTCGTCCTCACAAAGTCTACATGTATCGGATTCCTTTATCCCCCATATTTGCAACATTTTATTTGTTGCCAAGATTTTATATAACAATTTGTATTGGAAAATTCTAGTCCTTGTCCCAATAGAAATTTGATTATTTAAGTTAAAAACTCGTAGCCAAGGGATTGGCGTGTCTACTAAATCCTCCCAATATGTATGAATTCTGTAGGGAATTTCCTTTAAGTTGTTTTTCTCCATAAAAAAATCGTACATTTTCCTATTGATTTTTTTATGAGCAACCCAACTGAAATTTTTTATGGAGGGCCGACATACTAGTTCCTGAGAAGTTATTTTGTTAGTCTTTCTTTTCCATTCTGAAGGCAATGCTGCAGCCAATTGATTGTAATTCTGTATGGAGCAAAGGGCACCATACCTATGACAAAAACTATTGTATGACATTAGTTTCCCATTTTCATCAATGAGATCATTCAGAAAATAAATGCCCCGAGCAGACATTTGTTTCCATATAAATGGATATCCTTTAATTGTAATATTTCAGTTAAACCATATTATTTATTGTAAGATTTCTTCCGGGTGGTCTGGTGGATGGTACTGGAAACTCAACCAAGCTTTTATAGACTCTTTCAGAAAGACTGATGAATCGGCCATGACTTCTTGAATAAACAGGGGAATATGGAGTGATCTTAATTGCATAAATGGAAAGAGCGGGCTTTCAAAAATGTGATGAAATGTACATAATAATCTGTAAGTCAAGCAGTTTGGCTTATGATAGATTTTTTGAATCACCGATGCTTTTAAAGTTAGATCCAATGGTTTTAAATTTAGTAATCTTAATCCTCCATGTTCATAGTTGTTGTATAAATATTTCCTCTTTATTTTTTCTGGTTTATTATTCCAGATGAATTTAAATATCTTCTGTTCATATAATTTGAAGGCAGAATCTGATGGTGAAGGTAAGGACATAAATAGATATGTAAATTGAGAAACAATCAAGGAATTAACTAGAGCAATTTTTCCGTATAACGTTAACTGTTGACCTTTCCAAGGTAGCAGCCTTTTATCCATTTTGCTATATTCTAATTTAAAGTTTGTATCCACTAATCCCTTCATGACTTTTGGTATATGGATCCCAAGGACATTTACTGGTCCATCTGTCCATTGTATAGGAAAGAGGCATGGTAAACTGAAGTGTGTATCCTTTAATGATCCAATTCTCAATAAGCTACATTTTTCATAATTTGGTTTTAGGCCTGAGTATTTTGAGAAAGTATTTAGGTCTTCAATAAGGTTTTGAAGAGCAGACATTTGATGATTTATGGGAAAATTTGTATCATCTGCATACATTGATACCTTAAATTCCACCCCATTAATTTCTAGTCCTTTTATACTGTCATTGGCTCTAACTTTTATCCCCAACATCTCTATTGCTATGATAAAGAGGTATGGCGATAAAGGACAACCTTGTTTAAGTCCTCTGAACAGTGGTATCCGGTCTGAAAAATGCCCATTATTTATAATTTTACAGCATGGTTCATGATATAGTACTTTTATCCATTTTATTAGGGACTTTCCAAAATTGAAAAAATCTAGGCATTTATAAATAAAATCTAATCTTACCTTATCAAAGGCCTTTTCAAAATCAGCAATAAAAACTAAGCCAGGTTTTTTTGTTTTATCATAATATTCCATTATTTCTAATAGTTGACGAATATTTTCTTCAATATATCTTCCGTGGAGGAAGCCTGTTTGGTCGTAATGAATTATGTCCGGTAAAAGTCTTTTCATTCTTTGAGCAATACATTTTGCCAGTATTTTTGCATCACAACATTGTAACGTTAATGGCCGCCAGTTTTTAAGATAAGCTGGGTCTTTATACTGTCCTTGTGGGTCCTGCTTTAATAATAATGAGATGAGGCCTATTTTTTGTGTATCTGAAAAAGAGCCGTCTTTAAAGGAATAATTAAAACATGAGAGCAAAGGGGCCTTAATCTCCTCATAAAATATTTGATAAACTTCAACAGGAATGCCATCAAGTCCAGGTGTTTTATCACTTTGAAAAGAGAAGATGGCTTCCTGTAGTTCTTCCTCTGAAATGTCAAGAAATAATAGTATAATGAAACTTACCCAGGGCTGGGGCTGAACGATACGGGTGTCTGCGTTTTGTGAGACTGTTCCTAGCGGCCATTGCTATGTATTGGAGATTTTCCTGGACCTTCGCATAGTTGATTTTTAAAAGGTGCGAGAAAATCAGAGATTAAGCATGTTCACAATGTCAAGTTATTGAATGGAGGGAGCAAAATTTATGGAGGGAATGGAGGGAGCCGACTGATTCTGTACGTAGCGGCTTACCAAATCTGTGAGGGATGAAAGATTAACAACCTGATTGTTAGTACTGTGGAGGGTTACACCTTTAACTTTCATGCAAACTTTACCAAGCATTGGCAAGTCTTTGGGCCTCCAGACACAAATTCAACAATGTGGTCACCAGGGTCCAGCATAGGCCGTGGTGAACACTGCGATGAACACATTGCTATATTTGGGGGAACTGGAAAACCCTTTGCCTGTTTCCACTGCACAAGAGCGACATCTTCTGTCAGAAATGAAAAATGTGAGATGTCATGCTCATCCGAAAAAATCAGTTGCAAAAAATGTTTAGAATCACTAACCATGGTCGTGTTCATTTGGTTAACTCTCTGGCCGAATTTCCCCCAAAGACTGTTTAAAAATAATTTCGATATTTGTCTTTTGGCCTTGTTGACCGTAATGTTGTTTGGATCCAATCGAATCCCCTCTTTCTCCCAGTACATTTTGATGTTAGCCTCTTTGTCAGCACCACAGGATACCCATGAGGGGTATCCTGATGCCTCTTGTTCACCCTTTAAATGCGTTTTGATGTATTCGCTGAATAGAGAATCAGAGCGCTGTGAAAAATGCCAAATTTTGAAAATCTTGTCAATTTTGTCACCCTTCTCCACCGCTTTGATTTGTTCAATGGTACACCATACGCCGCTGAGCGCGCGCTTTCCGTCGGAATGATCGCAGAGACCTTAGTTTTCAGATTCAGCACACTTCCTACAAAGTGGAAACATTAACTTTCCTGACACCTGATAAGGCAACACTGGAAGGTAAAGCTGTCGTTGGGGAATTACCCTCACTTTGACCAAGCCAAAATAGTTTTCCAGTGGGCCAAAATCCCAGAAGATGATTGTCGGGTGACCCGTGGGGTAAATTTTTGTTTTGTTCACAAATGGGTATTGGTAAAATCATAATAATGGATTTGCTCTCCTTCGTGGACTTTGTAATAAAGTTGAAGTGCATTAGTTCTACCACCAAACAAAGCATCACGCGGATTCATTCGTTTGGGGTAGTCCTGATTTTTAAGAAACGCATGAACATCGTCATTTTCCCTTTTAAGCTTTACCCATTCATGCTCCCACATCACAATCACCTGTAGGTTGTAAATATTATGCAGATTGTCAACTTTTTCTTGAAATTGAGCATACAAGGTGCCAAAATCCAAATTAGTCTGAGCTTGAATTGTGCTGGGATTGTAGCAGACTGGACAGCCATGCCAGTAACATCCTGCCAGGTCGTATGCTGTGCGTACACCTGATAACTCAGAATAACTGTCCAAATAGTAAGGCCCCATCTTAACCTCCCCCTGATTCAGAGCATGCTGGATGAAAATACTGTTGCGGTAGCTTAAATATTCCAACCTTTGAATACCTGATGTGGAAAACGACTTCTGCTGTCGGAAGTAATTGTCTGGTGATGTTACGGCTATAGTGTCTTTGGGTAAAAATCTTGCGCGGTATTGTTTCATGCATTCAGATGCTATGGTCACACACTAGAAAGGGTCCAGGCCTGTACTCCTAAGAACCTCTGCACAGAATCTCAAACAAGCTTCTCGCAATATGACGACGTCATTTTGACAGTACATAGCCATCTCCTTTTTAAAGTCAAACACCTTTCCTGCAACGCTGTTGTTATGTATGATAATTTTTTTGTACTGCATTATATTTCATTTGTAAATGAAGATTAGTTACATGCTGTTTTGCTGCCTTGCTGGTCAGCTATATTTATTTTGTTCATTTGGCACCCTCTGGTGGCGTGTCTGTACAATCATTAAGAAAAGACTAGTGATTTCTAGAAGCTTCTGGCACTTTCCTGCTTGGAAGGGGCGGGATTTCCCTAGAATCCTGTGGATCTTTCTAGAAGGTTGCTAGTCTATATAAATGCTGTAATTTTAAGCACAGCAGAGCAGAGAGCAGACAGCAGAAGAGAGCAGAGCAGAGTTTTGTTTTGGCAACAGTTAAATAGTGGCATCAGAGTGTTATTAGAGAATTGAAAAGTGGATACATTTTTTATGTACAACTTTTTTTTGTGAAGAATAAATTTGTTTTAGTCGCACTTTCTGGTTTTTTTTTGTTGTGATTTTTTTCAAGTCATAGCACTGTCGTACCATTGCATAAATTCCTTCCTCTCTTTTTCCTTCATCGTGTCAACACCATAATTAATCGGAGGCGGGTACGGACCAATGTAATTTTGGTTTTCAATTTTATTCCACTTTTTTATTCAAAAAAGTAGCCTTTCTTTGAATTTTCAAAGCCTAAGGCGGTAGGCATGGCGCTCAATTTCATTGTGAGGAATGAAAGCGAATCAATATACTGTTGCTCAAAAGCGGCATCAGTAATACATAAAAGCTTACTACCCTGTGTGATTAAATGGGGTGTCACACCTTGTTTAATTAAATATTGCATCAACAGGTGACCGTCATACACCTTCGAGTTGTGCGCAATGAATGTATAATCTTTATTATTATTATTGTTATACGCCCGTCTTAAGATTATTACTATGTCATCACCCCCGTCCGTCCGTCTGTCTGTTGTCTGTTAGCAATTTCTTGTCCGGGGCATAACTCCTGAGCCGCTTGAGCTACATTTGTGATACTTCACATACACATGCACCATCACTAGGCGCTGTGTCGCGCACCATGATTTCCTTCACCCGGTCAAGGTCAAGGTCACTGGCAAAGGTTAAAGGTCACATGGGGCTGAGATGGGGCTTGTCCGGAGCATAACTTCTCAACCGCTTCAGATACATCCATGATATTTCACACACACGTGTACCATCACTGAGCAGAGTGTCGCAAACCATGTTTACGGCCCTCCCTCCAAGGTCAAGGTCAAGGTCACGGACAAAGGTCAAAGCTCACATGGGGCTGTTGTCCGTTGGATATTGGTATCATGTTGTCTGTCCACTTCCTGATCCATGTTCATGACGGGCGTATTATGCACCGTTGGCGGTGCTCTTTTTGTTGTAATTGGTGGTCCTAAACTTTTGAAAAAAGGCGGCAACGCATTTCTCACCGGCAAAAGACCAGGGTTTACCTTTAAAGTCTATACAGCAAATATAATTTGTGACATGCTTTCCATGATCTTGGCGGCACTCGAAATCATATAACACATAACGCTGATGCGGTTCTTCACTCTTCACCTCCTGAATGAAACAGTCGTGCACGCTTTCAGGGGTCAAAATTGCATTGCAAACATGACGTCGTTCTGGAGTACATGTGTGTGGCTTTGGCTCTCGGGCGCTGACATAATACCGACTGTAGCATTTAGTGCAGAACTTCAACGCATCGCATGTGCTGCTCATTACACCCTCGGAAACCCTTGGTTTTTTATGTTCACTGTAGCAAAACTCTGAACGGCAGATTCGCCAGCAATCCTCACAACGAATTGATCTGGACCGATGCTTATAACAATCAGGGGTGTGACAAACGTCACAGTAGCGATCGCATTTATGACAACATTTTGATGTGAATGGAGTGTAACAGTATTCGCAGACATAAGCGGAACCGAGAAAGCCTTTTAAGGACTTGATACCGTAGTAATGACCATCGTCCAGGTAGAGAAAAAATGTTTTGGGGTTGTGTACGGTGGAGGTTTGGAACTTTGTCAAAGGACCATTTGTCGATCCATAATACCAGACAATCACCTTAATACCCAGCAGGTTCTCAAATTTTTGAATGTCCAAAAAGCCAACCTTATCGTGCGCACTCAGGCCTACAGCCCTATGCAAACATTCTGCCTCTCGCAGGGCCTCACAATTGGTAAACGATGGGTTCATAAGATGCGGAAAGCAGATAGAAAAACAAAGCTGATTATCTGAATTGTAACTGAACTGAATTGTAACCTCCGCTTCGATTCAAAATGATCTGCGCAATCAACTCCAAAGTATCATCCGACAGAATGTCAATATTACTTTGAATCAGCTGTTCCAACATGCTCAGAAACATGGAAATGTCAATGTCGTGGCCTGATGATGGTACGGTAATGCCCGATATTAGAGAATCCCCACGCAATTCTAATTGCACAATGTCATTTTCTCTGGCCAATTCAAGTACTTTGGACAGTAAAGTTTCCAAAACGTTCAAAACGTGAACATAAAACTCTGCGTAATTGCCCACATCATACAGTGCCCCAAGGTTAAACCGCACACGGATTTCTGTGTTGTTGAAGCGTGGCCTGCGTACCACTCGCATGTCTGAAATATTGTTCCCCCCACCATTTTGTCGTGTGTGGTCAGTTTCATTATTTTCATGCAAGTTTGCGTCAGGAGCTATGTCCAATGTCATATCATGGTTAGTTTCATCATTATTTTCATGCAGGTTCGCGTCAGGAGCTATGTCCACTGTTATTTCAGGGCCTACGTAATTATCAACCCCACGGTCCAACGCATCTAAAGCCTGTAACAAGCCTCCAAAGACATCAACCTGTTCAGATTCACCAGATGTATGTGCATTAAAAATACTGTTAATATCACGGATCATTCATAATAGATGTTGATTAATAGCATTATGTTGAGACGGTTGCAAATTGTCAGTGTTAGAATTCAACATCCGATTTCTCGCATCAACATTACCCTCTGCTTCAGGATCGGGGGTGCGTGGTCTCTTCGGGCCCATGGATGATTTATTCCAAAGACCTCACCAATTGTTCAAGGCGGCTGAGTTCAAAGCGGAGTTGATTTAGGGTTGCTGCAATTCTTATCGAACGTGCTTTCTTTCGTCTCTGTTCGCCAAAGTCAGTCTGCGTGGATTTGTGCTTGTACCGGCAGGCCTCGGATGATTCAGAAACACGTGCTTCCTCAAGGATGGATGTGTCCAATTCGATGGCCAGCAGCTCTGCTTCAGAGATGCTGTCTTCGACCACACATACACACACACACACAAGCACAAGCACAAGCACAAGCCGAAAGAATTACGGACATTTTGTCTGAATACATCATTCATTTATTTTACCTTGGCACAATCTCTCCAAAGCCTTACCGCATTTTTTTTCTCGGGTCCGTGGGCTCTAGAGTATTTGGGACCAGCTGTACTTCGTCATCATGATCGTGTTCTTTTGTTTCAGGAGCTTTAAAAATAAAACATTATAAAATACTAAGGGCCGTGCGGTCTCTGTATGACCGGAGCTGGAGCTTGGTTCGCATTGCCGGCAGTAAGTCAGACCTGTTCCCGGTGCATGTTGGACTCCGGCAGGGCTGCCCTTTGTCACCGGTTCTGTTCATTATTTTTATGGACAGAATTTCTAGGCGCAGCCAGGGGGCGGAGGGAGTACGGTTTGGGGACCACAGGATCTCATCTCTGCTTTTTGCGGATGATGTTGTCCTGTTGGCTCCCTCGAACCAGGACCTTCAGCATGCACTGGGGCGGTTTGCAGCCGAGTGTGAAGCGGCTGGGATGAGAATCAGCACCTCCAAGTCCGAGGCCATGGTTCTCGACCGGAAAAAGGTGATATGTCCCCTCTGGGTTGGAGGAGAGTTCTTGCCTCAAGTGGAGGAGTTTAAGTATCTTGGGGTCTTGTTCACGAGTGAGGGAAGGATGGAGCGTGAGATTGACAGACGGATCGGTGCAGCGGCAGCAGTAATGCGGTCATTGTACCGATCTGTAGTGGTGAAGAAGGAGCTGAGCCGAAAGGCAAAGCTCTCGATTTACCAGTCAATCTACGTTCCTACCCTCACCTATGGCCATGAACTCTGGGTCATGACCGAAAGAACGAGATCTCGGGTACAAGCGGCTGAAATGGGTTTCCTCCGCAGGGTGGTGGGCCGCTCCCTTAGAGAGAGGGTGAGGAGCTCTGTCATCCGGGAGGAGCTCAGAGTAGAGCCGCTGCTCCTCCACGTCGAGAGGGGCCAGCTGGGGTGGCTCGGGCATCTTTATCGGATGCCCCCTGGACGCCTTCCTGGGAAGGTGTTCCGGGCATGCCCCACCGGGAGGAGGCCTCGGGGAAGACCCAGGACACGCTGGAGGGACTATGTCTCTCGGCTGGCCTGGGAACGCCTCGGGATACCCCCGGAAGAACTGGAGGAAGTGTCCGGGGAGAGGGAAGTCTGGGCATCCCTGCTTAGACTGCTGCCCCCGCGACCCAGCCCCGGATAAGCGGCAGATGATGGATGGATGGATGGACATTATAAAATTTAACACCAATCTACATTTTAAAATTATTGTTAATTTAGAAAATAAAAGCACTTACTTTTAAGGTCCGGTACGTCTCTATCGAGCGAGGCGTGTGCTTGCGCGGTGACCAAAAGAGCAGGCCTCGAAGTGTGCTCTGGTAATCTTTCAAAACCTAAAAAAAAAAAAAGAGCCAAAAGTTATAAAATAAAAAGCTCTTCAGCCTGCACCTGATCACACCAGCATATGGGGCCCTTACTTTCGGCTCGAAGGTAATTTTCTACAGCTTCAAGATCTCTAGGGTGCAGCCAAACTTTCATCAATATCTGCAAGACAAATTACAAAACAAAAGATTATTCTGTTGCACTATTATGAAGTTAAATGTAAAATAAAAATAGTAACAGTATTTTACAAACCTTCCAAGTCGAGCGAAGCAGGATATTCTTCGATGGCGGGATAATAGGACATTCCTTTTGGAGCTTGGACGGGTGCCGCGCGGAGTCAGAACGAACCTTCAGATAACTGATCATCAAAACCCTAATTTATAGATCCGTGAGGTGGCCCCCTTTCCCCTTCTCCAATTACAATTACAAATCTTACGATTTCCCTAACCTTATAAGACCTCCCACGCACAATGCACTTGTGCAGGCGTTACTTATGGTGGGAAGTATGATTGTTTAAATTAGCCAAACCGGCTGTTGTTTAATAAAAATAATGACACCCCGTTAGAAAAATATTTAGCACGGTGTCCCTAAAGCTTTTAATGAAACATTCTGAGACCTATGACCTCAGAGAACAATTTCACACCCCCACAGCTGTGCGCATCTCCACACCTTAAAAACCTAGGCCACCAGCCAACGCATTCCCATGCACCCTTTCAGAATAATATATCATCTTATGTTTACTCTTTCACCTTGTGAGTCCCCAGACCTTCAAAAACTTTGGAATGTGAATATCCACTAGCCTAGGCCAACCTCAAAACTTTTTAAAATTAAGATTGCCAATACTGCGGATGTTATTTTCAAAAATAATTATTCAGTCATGTTTATATGCGGCCGTTCATAGTTCTGAACAATTTTGTTCCCTCCATTCAATAACTTGACATTGTGAACGTGCTTAATCTATGATTTTCTCGCACCTTTTAAAAATCAACTATGCGAAGGTCCAGGAAAATCACCAATACATAGCAATGGCCGCCAGGAACAATCTCAAAAAACGCAGACACCCGTATCGTTCAGCCCCAGCCCTGGGTAAGTTTCATTATACTATTATTTCTTGACAGAAGATTTCATCCATCAATGACTACCCCAACGCAGGTAACGCCAACTCAAAAACGCACGCAAACACCCTCGCCGGATTCAACCCCGCCCCCCTGGGTAAGTTTTTATCGTTCTCGTGCTTTTTGACAGAAGCTGCTCGCGCATCAATCATCCCGTAGCTTGCACGCCTCCCAGCAAGCCCCGCCCGCCCATGGTGTCCGCTCACTTTCAATGCATTTGCCCACAGTCAGAGACACAGATGGGAGAGATACAGACCAGGGAAGAAGACATACGGAATTAACACTCTACATGGAAACCATACTTATTTTGCACTTCTTTCGTCAACTACATTACTACTTTTTGGTAACTTTTCCACGCACATCGCTCCAAAAAACTGGTAAATAATTTTCTCTCTCTCTTTTTCCTTTACACACACTTATACACTGAACCCGCTTTATTTTAACACATCATGCTCTCATTTTTTTTCGCTTAAAAAAAAAACACGCTTTTCTCTCCGAAACTCTCAGTTTCTTTCGTTACCCCACACAACCCACAAAACACTTTCATCACTTTCACTCCCCTCCCCAACCACGCAAATTGTACGCGTTTAAAAACCACTTAACTATAACACAAGAAAATAAATCCTTTAAAAGTTTCATCCCCACAAAAAATCTAAAACAGGTTAAAATGTATAAAATTGTCTCCCAGCACCAGAAAGTGCAAGGGGGAAGGAGGTGTGAGGGAAGGTCGGCTTCTGGACGGTGCTGAATCTCACTCACACACAGCCCCCTCGGAGAGAGAGAGAAGAGGAGGGGGGGGGGGGATTAGGGAGAAGGGTGGTCTCATGTGAACTCTTCAACTCATTAAAAAGCCATCAATCATTGTTTGCCACATGCTATTATCTCTCTCTGATAGTCTTCGTGTTGTGATTGTGCTTTTCCGCCCATTCCATGCCTTGTCCCATGTTTCTGCCCCATGCCATGCTTAAGTTTTGTGCCTGACCTTGTGCCATGTTTGTATTGACCCACGTATTTCTTGACCACTGCTTATGTCTGACCATTCTTTGTTCTTGTATTGTGTTTTCGTAATTTTAGATTTCCTTGTTTTATTATTTTTCATGTTCAGATTTATTCCTAGTCCCTTGCCATGTTACATAGTTCCCATGCCATGTTTGATTTCTATGCTTTGCACTTTGTCTCCCCAGTCTTGTCAGGTGTGTATCTTTGCTCACGGTCCCTTGTCTTGTGTGCCACTCATTCCGGTGATTTATTGGTTTCTGGGTTTCAACCTTCTTTCATTGTCTCGTGTTCTTCCTTCCTCTCTCTTTTAATATTTTACTAACACATACTACAGGGCTTAAAGCAAAAAAAAATCCCAGGACTGAAAATTTCAGACGTGAGATAAGACATTCTGAAAGGGGCTCTAAACTTGCAACGGTCTAGCCCTGGCCCCTGTCCTAGACAATGGCAATAAAAGAGAAATATAAACATTGTGCGCCCAGCACACACCAATTAATTGGGTGATATGCTACTTCACAGTTCTCAAATGCCTTAATTGTGAATGTGTACAATTCGTGCTTCATTTTAACATAAAATAGACCTGCTGCTAGTCTGGTCTATTTCAAATATTAAAATTACTGTAGGACTTTAAAGCAAAAGTGCGTAGCAGCAGCAGACCTGCCAACCTTGGCAATTTTTTTTGAGTACACATGCGCGGGCGCAAAGCACCCACAGGGCCCACGGCGCAAATGTTGTGGTTTTCCCGCATGAAATGCACACAGACCGCATATATTTTGGGGGGTCCCCAGTCCCCACACGCCTTTTTGGGTGGGAGCAAATTGTATGTTGACTTACACTAAATGGAGGCAAGCTGTTACAACCTTTTAAATAAAAATGCCAGTGCAGAGAAAAAGAAGTATTACCAGGCTGTAATGTTGCATTGGCAATATTGACAAATCTTTAATATACTGACTGCACCTGCTCAGACTTAGCTAACACTAGTCTAGCAAAACAGTCTAATCATGTTATTCACTGCTGAGCAGTGTGTAAAAAGTAGTAGTCATATGAACCAGTATGCACCTTGCATTAGGGTAGAGGAATGGTTGCAAGTGAGAACATGAGTCAATTACAAGAGACATTTAAAACCCATTGGTTGGCAGCTCAAAAAGAAAATGTTAGCATCTTAAGTGGATAACATTTGACCTTTCACTTTATATTTTAGGGTTCCCATTATTAATACTGTGCATGAAAACAAAAACAACATCAAGAATTCAACAAGCCGTTTCAGATTCTGATAAGCAAATACTATTCTTTCTTTCTTTATTTTTTGCAACAACAGCAAAACCCTGAAGCTTGGCTACACCAGACATTATTCTCAGTGTTGACCTGAAACCTGGTTCATTCTTGTGCGTGAAAAGCGTTTTTTTTTTTTTTGCAGTTTGAACCGTACAACAGCTTTCTGTTGCAAACACAACAGAAATAGGCTCCTGGTTCCTTCAATTTTTGACACCAGGACCTGAATGGCTTTCCTGTGTCACCTATCTCATCCAACCAAGCCCGCCTCCATTTGTTTTTGACAGTGCTGTCAATATTAATCACGTCTGATCCTTCCTTCACAACTGAACTTCCTTCGCAGACTGAACCAGTACCACAGCAGTGACAACACACGTGGGTAATATTTTGAGTCAAACAATGCAACGCGGTGAATACACCAACCAATCATGATACAGTAGTTGCAGACGCGGTTGATCTAAAACATTACCCAGAATAGTAGATATGCGCACGTTACAATGCTTTTTTAATGCAAGATAACGTGAGAATACATTACAACAACGAATCAATGACGATCGTGTGTGCTATCATAAAGTGCGTATCTGCACATTTATCGCAGAGCACGACCTTTCGTTCACAGTTGCACAGTCATTGATTGATGACTTAATTAGAAATTTGCTGTTTCATACAGTTTCATAACGGTACAGTTCACTATTACATGGTCTACTAAAACTAAAACACACAGGCGTCACATGTGTACATCCATGGAACTTCCACTCAGATAAAAAAGCAGTTATCAGACAAGTTGAACATTATTTATTTTTCTCTAAATGCTGACGAGGCCACCAATACAAACATGGACCGTGTGCTGAACGTTTTGGTGCGCTTCTATGATGAGGATTTGGCCACTGCTACCTTCCCAGTGAATAAACGCTAACGTTATATATTTAGACCATACCTGATGTTCACGTGGTGTAATCCACTTTCGATGTTTAAGAAAAAAATCCACTGACTGCCATTATTCCTAGTGATTTCATCTTTTGGACACCGTCATCCATACTGAGCGAATTTCATAACTTCACCGTTAAAAACCGTAGCACTATGAGTCATGAAGTCACATTGCTGATCTGCCATTTAAGTTACTCCAACACGACACAACAATCGGTAGCTAGTTGACACTCAGCTAATGCTTGGTGTCAGGTTACATCAGAGCTCAGCAGCCAGCGGCAACCTACTGAGTGCACTCTGAGCTACGTATCTTCATAGATGTTTAAATATACATTATTTCCTTGGGGAGGGATGCATCGCAGTTTGGAAATCACTTCACTAGCAAGTATATGCAGCATTTTAACATTTTTTTTCATTGACATCGCGGCCACGGCTACGAAAAAAAAAAAAAGTTATATGGGGGATGGGGAGGGGGGTCCCCATCCCCCATGTAACTTTTTTTTTTTTTTTTTTTGCAAATCTGCATCGATCTCATAAATAGCCCTTAGGAAATCTCCAGGACGGAGAACTTTAAGCCCTGCATACTAACAGTTTATTGTTTTCGCTAATTACTAACCCACACTAACCCTGTATATTTTTACTAACAAGCATTCGGGATTGTATAGCTGCACATACTAATTGATTAACGATCTCTCAGCAGTCGCCCTATTCTAGTCTCCGCCACCTTGCCTTTCCCTAATTATCTCTACTGCTATTTTCTGTGGATCTCCACATTTACTTCGTACTTTCCTTTCTTTTAACTGCACTTTTAGTACTCCGTGACTGGAGCTGTTTGTCTGTCCATAGGTTTGTCTTGTAAACCCTGTCGGCGTTTTGGCAACGGCCTAATTCATGCTATTAGTTTATTCCTGTGTGTTTATTCATGTGTCAATCCCTGATTGTGGTTCCATTGATTGCACCTGCCTTCCCTGATCATGTGTTCACCCGGATATGTATTAAAGAGGTTTGTTTCACTTCCTTTGTCAGATCGTTATCTTCCTTGTTCCCTGTGCCAAGCTTTTCTCGCCTTGATTCATTGTGATATATCTTTCTGACTGGACCATCCTAGACTTCGAGTTTTACTGATTTCCTGTACTGTCCCGCATTCTTGCTTTTTCAACCTCTTTTTTTCCGACAACGATTTTGTGATTGGTGGCCTGTGTATGACTCTGGATTACGCCTATTTGAATTTGATTTTGGATTGCGGACATTGTACTGTTGCCAGCTCTGTTGGGGGGTTTCCCCCTTCAGAAAGAAAACCTTTTGTATTTTACTTGCTGACGCCATTGGTTCATTTCGTGAAACCCTACATTACGATCTGACCATGACGGAGCCAGCGACTAACCAGTTTCTGTAGGAAGCAGTGAAAGAACAGGGAATTCAGCTCGACTTTCAGGAGCGTCAGCTTCGCACTCTTATGCAGCACATGCAAACCATGAGCTTCCAGAAGGCAGATCTCACTCACTCGGCGCAAGACTCACAGCTGCTGCATGCTCCCCAGCCTGTGGTCCACGCCACGCCTGCTCCTGCCTCCGCTCCACCGCTGCCGGTCTGCGAGCCACGCCTGCCACCGCCTGAGAGGTACAACAGCAACCCCAGAGCATGTCATGCTTTCCTTACCCAGTGTGACCTCATCTTCAGCCTACAGCCCTCATCATTCCCTACCGAAAGAGCTCGAGTTGCCTTCATCATCACGCAACTGACGGGAAGGGTCAAGCAGGTGGGCTACGGCTGCATGGGAAGCAGATCTACCCGGCGAACAATCTTCCGGTCTGCTGAGTGAGGAGATGAGGCGAACGGTGCACACTGAAGAGCACTGCTATACCCATGCATCAGGCCCTCTGTCAGATGTTCAGTTAACTAACGTGAACTTTTCGGACTATTCAGATTGCTTCGGATCGCGGGACAAGTGGTGTACCCCATAGACCTACGACTTCAAAGCGGCTGTCAACTTACCCTGGTTTCTCCATCCATCCTGCCATTTCAACTGTTGGGGTTCTATCATCAGTGGTCTGTGAGTGAGTTTTCTGGCGTCTGCCATGGTATGGTTTCTTGTCCTCTGCCTGTCTGCTCTTCGTCTTCCCGAGGTTTGCTAGCCGCAGTAGCCCACGAGCAAGCGGACTACTGTCAGGCTGGCTACTAGTTAGCAAGCCTACAGTAAGCTGGCTGCTACCTGGTGGCATTTACGGTGTTGGCTGCCCGGGACTCTCTGCAAGGGTTGTTGGGCCACTGGTTGACTTGCTCTCGGGGGACTGGATGCTTTCAGTTAGCGAGTTATCTGTGAGCTTTTCGCTGAGTGGTGCTAGCCCCCCTTGGTTAACGTTGGTGGTTAGCGACATGGCTAGGCAGTGCCCAGCCTTGGTTAGCACGTCCAGTTACTTCCCATCACATTCCCACCGACCCAACCCCACAACGGCATCTAGACATCATATTCCCATCACCTACAGATCTGAATTTCAGCGACTCTCCCATTATTACTTTCACAAAAGCACCCCCAGAAACTTTGTTTACCACCAGCAGTCTGACAAATGCATCCCCTCCATCTGTACTCCTGTCACACAATGCATACGTCATTAGAACACCGCCACCAGTATGCCTTTTCACTCCATGCAGGATAGAAAACGAGGAGTGGATCATAGCCTACTCCGGTCCCTTGCTTGGCGCTTCACCCTCTCAGAACCTGCTCTCAAAATTGAACTCTTGAATGCATAATCTATTAATAACAAGGCTTCTTTCATCCGTGACCACATCTCCAGCAGCCAAATATCAGTTTACTGCCTCACGGAGACATGGCAGTGTTTGGAGCAATACAGCTCTATTATTGAAGCCTGTCCCCCTGGCTATCATTACATTACAAAACCCTGCACCTCTGGAAAAGCCGGTGGGGGTCTGGCCGTGATCCATCGTGAAAACCTTGATCTGGCCCCCCTAACCCTGCCGGCTCAGTCTTCCTTTGAATGCTTAGCATTCAAATGCAAACCCCCATACTTTATTACAGTACTACTCATCTACCGCCCTCTCAAACCTAATCCATCCTTCATCCCTGAATTGCAGGATCTCCTTACCATGCTCTGCACAACTCCTGGAAATACAATACTTGGAGATTTCAACATTCAGGTCGACGCCCCCTCCCACTCTGTAGCTGATTTTCTAAATCTAATAGACACCCTCAACCTCACACAGCATGTCAAGGTTCCAACGCACTCCAAGGGCCACATTCTCAACCTGGTCATATCTAACTCCGCCCCTATCACTAATCTTCATGTCAGTAACTTGGACATTTCTGATCACATGGCCATCTCCATGGAGCTTCAGACCCCGCCCCCTCCCAGCAAACCCAAAAGGGTCATCCATTTCCGAAACGTCAAAAACATAAACTCTCACGCTCTGACCACTGACCTCCACCACTTTTCATCTACAAACCCAACATCCATCCTTGACTCAGTGAACCACTACAATACCCAGTTGCAACAGCTCCTTGATAAACATGCCCCCCTCAAATCAAGAACAGTCACCTTCAGACGCACAGCCCCCTGGTACACAGACAAACTCCGCCAAATGAAGAGGACGGGGCGGGTCCTTGAACAGCGTTTCAAGGACACAGGACTCACTTTTCACAAAATAGCCTACAGTCAACACAAAAAGCCTACAGTAAGTCCCTCAGTGATGCCCGGTCTCGGTACCATTCCCACATTATTAGCAATAGCCTTAGCAACTCCAAGCAGCTCTTCTCCACTGTAAGCCGTCTCCTTAATCCACATCCCCCCCACACCTGGACAGTTCCCAGGAACAATGCAATAACCTGGCTTTCTTTTTCATAACGAAGGTCCAAAACATCCGCTCCCATCTCTCCTCTTTCCTAGCTCCCGTACTGTCCCCAGCTGATCCCCAGCCCAGCGTTATTCACGCTCTCAACGATTTTGCAGAAACCACCCAGTCAGAAGTGGAGGCCATCATAATTAACATGAATTATTAACATCTGGCATCAGTCCTATGATAACCAAGGATCATCTATCTCTCGCTCCTGACCGGTCATGTTCCCATGCCCCTGAAATCTGCCATCATCAAACCTTTACTCAAAAAACCCACTCTCGACCCTGATGTTCTGGCAAACTACCGACCCATATCCAACCTCGCATTTCTCCCCAAGGTGCTGGAAAAGGTAGTAGCAGCACAACTCCATAAAAATCTCTCATCCAACCACCTTTACGAAAAGTTCCAGTAAGGTTTCCGCCCTTGCCACAGCACTGAAACTGCTTTGGTCAGAGTCACAAATGACCTTCTGCTATCAGCTGATTCTGGATCACCATCTCTCCTCATTTCACTCAACCTCACAGCTGCTTTTGATACCATTGACCACCAGATCCTCATTGACCGCCTCCATTCCACCACTGGCCTCTCCAACACTGCCCTGTCCTGGTTCTCATCATATCTATCCAACCATAATGCACACGTCTTCCTGGGAACAGCAAAATCAGACACTCACTCCATCACCTGTGGTGTCCCACAGGGTTCTGTCCTTGATCCCACTCTGTGCACCTTGTACATGCTCCCCCTTGGCAGTGTCATCAGCCGGCATGGAATATTTTTCCATTGCTATGTTGATGACACCCAACTCTACCTCAAAATGGACCCATCCCCCTCTGAAACACCATCTTCTTCCAGACTCATCACCTGTTTTGAGGAGATAAAAGCATGGATGTCGACTAATTTCCTCCCACTGAACAGTACTAAAACAGAAGCCATTCTAATTGGCACTCCCCAACAAACCCGGTCATCTACTATCACCAGCATCACTTTCTCTGGCCATGACATTCACCTTTCATCTTCTGTTACGAACTTGGGTGTGAGAATGGATCCTCAACTCACATTTGAGACTCACGTCAAACATCTGTGCAAATCATCCTTCTTTCATCTCAGGAACATTGCTAAACTCCGCCCCACAATCACGCTCTCAGACGCCGAAAACTTGGTCCATGCCTTCATCCCCTCGAGACTGGATTACTGCAATGCACTTCTCATCGGGATCCCCAGCTAGATCATCCAGCAGCTCCAATACATTCAAAACAGCACTGGCAGGATCCTGATGAGAGTGCGGAAGCATGGTCACATCACACCCATCCTCAAATCCCTCCATTGGCTTCCAGTTCAACAAAGAATAGAATAGAAGTCTCTCTTTTCCCATCAGTGCCTCTATGGCACTGCACCCCACTACCTCAAAGAACTGCTTACCCCCCACACCACCACACACCGCCTCCGTTCAGAACAAGCTTACTACCTCCAGCTTCCAAGGACTAAACTGAGAACCATGGGTGACCGCGCCTTCTCCTCTGCTGCTCCCTGTCTGTGGAATGCTCTCTCAGACCATCTGAGGGCACCACAGACGGTGGATTGCTTCAAGAAAGCACTGAAAACCCACCTCTTTATGAAAGTATTTAGCTAACGCTGTTTTATTGTTATTCTGAAGTTATTGTTATTGTTACTGTTATTTTTATTATTACTATTTGATGTCCACATTAGCACTTAGTATGTTGTAAATAGTATGTTTACTCACTTTTTTAATATTGCATATAATTTTATGTTTATGTACTGTAAACACTTTGAGATCATTTGTTTGATATAAAGTGCCATACAAATAAAATTCATTATTATTATTATTATTTTTGACCGCACTAAGCTGGGTCACGAGGCGGGATGAGAAATTCTACGCATTCGACAAGGTAGTTGTTCTGTGGCCGACTACGCTATCGATTTCCGGACTCTGGCTACCAACAGCAGGTAGGGGCTAAGAGCCTTGTATGACGCCTTTTTTAACGGTCTCTCGGAAACTATAAAGGACGAGCTAGTTTCCCGTGAATTATCGGAGGGATTGGATGATTTGGTCGACTTGGCTATATGCGTGGATTCGCGATTGAAAGAAGGCAGACGATCCGCTTCTCGCAGACGACCTATCCAGTACCTCCAGACTACTCCACCACTACCACCCCCTACTGGCGGCAATCCTTCTCCTGAGAGTGAACCCATGCAACTGGGCCGAACACGAATTCCTGTAGAGGAGAAAGACCGCCGTCGCAGAGAAGGGGCCTGCTTCTACTGTGGCAAGGGGGGACACCACATTGCTCAGTGTCCCAACAAGAAAAGAAGTTCCCTAGGTGCCCAGAAAGAAGCAGTGATCGGAGTGACGCCAGTGCTGGAGACTAAGAGCCAAACGTGCTTCCCAGTGATCCTGGAGTGGGGATGAGAGAGTAAGTCCACCATGGCTCTCATTGATACTGGGGCTGAGGAGAACCTCATCGATGTGAAGCTGGCCCGTGATTGGGGAACCCCTACGAAGAAGATCTTTCCTGACCCGGTGGCCAATTCACTCAGTGGCCAGAAAATAGTCCAGATAACACATTACCAGCCCCATCAAGCTCAAAACCTCAGGTAACCACCCCAAAACCATTCAGCTCTTCCTCTTACATTCTCCCCCTGCACCAATTGTTTTGGGCCATCCATGGATGGCCAAACACCTCCCCAATATTGATTGGTGAAAAATGAGGTTAAGGGTTGGAGCCATAACTGCTCCCTGGCATGCCTCCACAACACCCTCAAACCTCAACACAGCCCAGCCCTAGAGGAGATACCAGACCTTGAGAAGGTCCCCCTAGAGTTTCATGACCTCAAGGAAGTGTTCTCCAAGTCCCGGACCACCAGTTTACCTCCTCACCGACTATATGACTGTTCTATTGACCTGAAGCCAGGTACTATGCCCCCTAGAGGCCGACTATATTCCCTTTCCAAACCGGAAACCCAGGCCATGGAGAAATATCTCTCTGAGTCCCTTGCTGCTGGCATTATTCGCCCATCATCATCCCCTGCTGGTGCCGGTTTTTTTTTTGTGTCCAAGAAGGACAGAACTTTAAGACCTTGTATTGATTATCAGGGCCTCAATGAAATAACCACCAAGAACCACTACCCACTTCCACTCATGAATATTGCTTTTGATCTCCCACAAGGGGCCAAGATTTTCACTAAACTCGACCTACGCAATGCATATCACTTGTCGCGTATCAGAGAGGGGGATGAGTGGAAGACCGCCTTTCACACTCCCACTGGGTACTGGGAATACCTGGTTCTTCCTTTCGGGCTTACCAACGCCCCAGCGGTGTTCCAGAGTCTCGTTAACGAAGTTTTAAGAGATATGATAAATAAGTTTGTGTTTGTAGATCTCGGTGACATTTTGATTTTTTTCAGAGTCCCAGGAGTCCCATGTTACTCATGTACGTCAAGTGCTCAGTCGCCTCCTGGAAAATCTCCTTTTTGTGAAAGCCGAAAAATGTGAATTTTTTGTGAAACCACTACCTTTTTGAGTTACATCATCTCTCCAGGCACCATCCGTATTGACCCATTAAAGGTGGAAGCTGTCACCAACTGGCCCAGACTAGAGGACCGTAAGTCTCTCCTGCGATTTTTGGGCTTTGCTAATTTCTATCGCCGGTTCATCAGGAACTATAACTCTGTTGCTGCTCCTCTCACTGCTCTTACCTCCTCCAAGTCCAGATTCCTTTGGTCCGAGAAAGTTGAGCATGCTTTCTGTGATTGAAAAGCTTGATTTACCTCTGCACCCATTCTCACTATTCCTAACCCAGAGCTCTAGTTCATCGTGGAAGTGGACGCCTCCAATTTTGGAGCTAGAGCCATCCTGTCCCAGAGGTCCCTGGAGGATGGGAAGGTCCATCCATGAGCCTTCTTCTCTCGCTGCCTCAGTTCTGCTGAAAGAAATTATGACATCGGTAACCGAGAACTGTTGGCGGTGAAGTTGGCCTTGGAGGAATGGAGGCAGTGGTTGGAGGGCTCCAAGGTACCCTTCATTGTCTGGACAGACCACAAGAACTTGGAGAACCTTCAGACAGCAAAAAGACTCAACCCACGACAAGCCAGGTGGGCACTATTCTTTACTCGCTTCAATTTTCACATTGCCTATAGATCAGGAAGTAAAAATGTCAAGGCTGATGCTCTCTCTCGCTGTTTCGAGATCAAGGAGGAGGAACCTTGCCATGACACCATCCTCCCGAAGGAAGCCTTTATTAATGCCCTTTGCCTAGACATTGAGAAGGAAGTTATCGAAGCTCAAGCTAATGCTGCTACCCCTAGTGCCTATCCAAATAACTGTCTAAATGTTCCAGCTGCCCTGCGCCCCAAGGTCCTGGAATGGGGGCAGTCCTCCAGGTTATCCTGCCACTCTGGGGTACGCCGAACCAAGAGCTTTATCCTACAAAGGTTCTGGTGGGCAGAAATGGCTCGGGATGTTTAAGGTTTCGTAGCTGCTTGCTCGGTTTCCGCTCAGGCTAAGACCTCTCACCAGCCCCCTCAAGGTTTTCTCCAGACCCTTCCTACACCACATCGTCCCTGGTCCCACATAGCACTGGATTTCATCACAGGCCTTCCCCCTCCCAATCACCACACCACCATTCTCACCATAATAGATAGATTCTCCAAGGCTGTTCACCTAGTCCCCCTCTCTTCCGCTCAAGACACTGCCAATCTTGTCATTCAACATGTTATTAGACTTCACGGAATACCCAACGATATCACTTCAGATTGCGGTCCCCAATTCACTGCCCTGTTTTGGAAATAATTTTTTAAAGCACTTAGCACCTCTGTTAGTCATCATCAGGTTTCCATCCCCAAACCAATGGCCAGACCGAGCGCGCTAACCAAAGTGTGGAAAATGTCTTAAGATGTCTATGCATTAGGAACCCCTCTTCCTGGAGCCATCAGTTGCCGTGGGTGGAATACACCTTGAACAGCCACACCTCTGCTGCCTCCGGCGTCTCCCCCTTCAAAGCCTCCAAGGGCTACCAGCCCACTTTGTTCCCGTTTCAGGAGGAGGAGGTAGCTGTTCCCTCAGCTCGTGGGTTTGTTCATAGGTGCAGACGCACCTGGATTGCCACCCGCTAGGCCCTGCTCAGGTCGGTCTCCCGGATGAAGGAACAGGCTGACAAGAAACGCTCGTCTGCCCCCTTGTATCGGCCTGGGCAGCGTGTATGGCTGTCTTCAAGGGACATTCCCCTCAGAGGTAACGGGGGTAAGCTTTTCAATGAATACCTCGGCTGCAGTACCTCGTCGACTGGGAGGGTTACAGACCTGAACATCGCAGTTGGGTGCCATCCCGGCACATCCTGGATAAAGACTTGATCAGAGACTTTCATGCTAACCACCCCAGACCTTAAGGTTGAAGCTCCGGTGGCGATTCGTTGGGAGGGGGGTTCTGTTGTGATTCTGCTTTTCCACCTGTTCCATGCCTTGTCCCATGTTTCTGCCCCATGCCATGCTTAAGTATTGTGCCTGGCCTTGTTCCATCTTTGGATTGATCCACGTATTCCTTGATGACTGCTTAAGTCTGACCATTCTTTGTTCTTATATTTTTTTTTTGGGTAATTTTAGATTTCCTTGTTTCATTATTTTTCATGTTCAGATTTATTCCTAGTCCGTTGCAATGTTTCATAGTTCACATGCCATGTTTTATTTCTATGCTTTGCACTTGTTCTCCACAGTCTTTTCAGGTGTGTATCTTTGCTCACAGTCCCTTGTCTTGCATGCCACTTATTCGGGTGATTTATTGGTTTCTGGGTTTCAACCTTCTTTCATTATCTTGTGTTCTTCCTTCCTATCTCTTTTACTATCTTACTAACACGTACTAAGAGTTTATTGTTTTCGCTAATTACTAACCCACACTAACCCGGTATATTTTTACTAACAAGCACTCGGGATTGTATAGCTGCACATACTAATTGATTAACGATCTCTCAGCAGTCGCCCTATTCTAGTCTCCGCCTCCTTGCCTTTCCCTAATTATCTATGCTGCTTTTTTCCATGGATCTCCACATTTACTTTGTGCTCTCCTTTCTTTAAACTATGCACTTTTAGTACTCCATGACTGGAGTTGTTTGTCTGTCCATAGGTTTGTCTTGTAAACCCTGTCTGCGTTTTGGCTACGTCCTAATTCGTGTTATTAGTTTATTCCTCATGTGTCAATCCCTGATTGTGGTTCCATTGATTGCACCTGCCTTCCCTGATCATGTGTTCACCCGGATATGTATTGAAGAGGTCTGTTTGTTTCACTTCCTTTGTCAGATCGTTATCTTCCTTGTTTCCTGCGCCACGCTTTTCTCGCCTTGATTCATTGTGATATATCTTTCTGACTGGACCGTCCTAGACTTTTGAGTTTTGCTGATTCCCTGTACTGTACCGCATTCTTGCTTTTACGACCTCTTTTTGTCCGACAACGATTTTTTGATTGGTGCCCTGTGTATGACTCTGGATTACGCACATTGGAATTTGATTTTGGATTACGGACATTGTACTGTTGCCAGCTCTGTTGGGGGGTTTTTCCCCTCAGAAATAAAGCCTCCTTTTTTATTTTACTGGTTGTCGCCATTAGTTCATTTCGTAAAACCCTTCACTTCGCCTTGATATTACGAAGTGGAATTGCCTCTGGAAACCAGGTGGAAGCACACATGACAGTCAGTAAGTACTCACAACCAGACCAGGTCTTCAGCAATGGTCCAACACAGTCATTACTGATGCGACTGAAAGATTCTTCAAAAGCGGGAATGGGCTTAAGTCCAGCCTTTGGAATATTCTGGTTCGGCTTCCCAACCATTTGACAAGTATGACAGGATTTGCAGTACTCCTGCACATCAGACCTCATGGAAGGCCAGAAGTAGTGGTTTCTGAGGCGTTGAAGGGTCTTCTTGATACACAAATGACCAGTCTTTTTTTTTAACTGTTAATACTTTCAAACTTTCAGCTGGTTCATGTTTAACTCTTTTTTTCAATCATTCTTTAATTCTATCTTAGTCAGCTTTCTTTCAGTTTATTATTCAAATATGATTATATTTTCATGGCAGCTATTAACATTCAAATCAATCAGGCTTCATAGCATTCAACACATTATTGCAGTGTGGCTTCAGCTTTTAGTATTCACACCAGCAATTTCTTCAGAAATTGCTTTTCTAGTTAGGTGCAAATGCTGCATGCAGCATACAAATCCTTTGTTCTTTATTATTTATTCTTCCGTAAAAATTTCAGTTCGCCACTAGTCTTATAGCTTTGATAAAACCCATACAATATATGTATTAAATTGTTTGGCTCGATAGGGGAAGGTGTGGTATGTCTATTCTAAATGATCTGACTTACGGATTTCCCACAATTCCTGAAAAACATGGATTTTCATCCCTACCTTGCAACCAGGCAGAACTCCATAGCAACCGCCTCGTTACGCACAAGCAATCATCCACACCAACAGAGCAACTGCCAGGCAACGCCTGAGCATTCATCAGGAAAACCACAGCTTCCACCTGGCAATGCCCTAGCAACCAGGAGGAGCACCATAGCAACAGCCTAGCAACGCTCAAGCAAAAGCCCAGAACACCATGAAATATGTCTTGCAACACCTTGTTAACCACTAGGAACAACACAGCAACTACCCAGCAACAGCTTAGCAACCACCCAAAACACCATAGCAACACCCTAGCAACCACCCAGAACACCAAAGCAACTGCTTAACAACAACCTACCAACCACCTAGAGCACCATAGCAACTGCCTAGCAGTGCCCTAGCAACCACACAAAACACCACAGCAACCACCTAGCACACCCTAACAACCACCCAGAACACCTTAGCAACCTCCTAGCAACCACCTGGAACACCATAGCAACCACCGACTAATGCCCATGCAACCACCCAGAACACCATAGCAACAACTTAGCAATGCCCTAGCAACAACCTGGAACACCTTGGCAACTGCCTAGCAATAGATTATCAACCACTCAGAACACAATAGCAACAACCTAGCAAACCCCTGAACACCATGGCAACTGCCTATTAGCGCCCTAGCAACCACTCCGAACACCATAGCAACTGCCTAGCAATGACCTAGAAACCACCCAGAACACTATAGCAATCGCCTAGCAACCACCCAGAACACCATATCAACCACCTAGCAACCACCTGGAACATCTTAGCAACCACCTAGCAATGCCTTATCAACCACCCAGAACACCATAGCAACGCCCTAGCAACAACCCAGAACACCATAGCGACCACCTGGCAACCACCCAGAACACCATAGCAACTGCATAGCAACCACCCGGAACACCAGAGCAACCGCCTAGCAAACACCCAGAACACCATAGCAACCACCTTAGCAACACCCTAGCAACAACCTGGAACACCTTGGCAACCGCCTAGCAATGCCTTATCAACCACCCAGAACACTATAGCAACGACCAAGCAAAAACACAAACAAAAATCGTCATCCCATTAACCAAATAGGCAACTCTAAGAAACATATACCTGTTCCCGTTTACTTCGCCTGATTAGCAATCAAATGCTGGATTACTCTTGAAGTTGAATGAGTAGAGCTGTTTATTAAGACAACATGTTTGATTGCTGTATTTTGAAATTTAAATGGGCATAGATCAGCACTGCTTGAACACGATTGCCATTGCCACAGACTTTTGTGCGACTGTAATGATTCATATCTCACATTCATGTTTCATATGCTTTTCAGAATGTTTTCCACCTTGCGTATTTTTTAAACGCTCAAACTCCAGATCGATCTTATTACAAATCTGTTTTAAATTCATCTTGAAGAATGTCCTAAAATGCTACAATGAGATGTAATTCAGAGGAAGTTTTTTTCGAATTATTCAAATTGGGATTCTTTCAATCTAAGACCTTGGCCTAGTTAGGTTTGTCTGCTTTTCACCATCACATCTTAATAATTATAAGCTACTGGCTAAATTTCTTGATTATTATTTAGGCCAAATACACAGGAGCAGATTTAAGGAAGGGCAGAGCAGCTGCAATTAGCGAAATCTAAACTCAGGCATCTTCCCGACGGCATTTTAAATAGTTTTAAACCCCTTCAGGTGTGTATGTTTCAAGAAATTACACGCGACTGCCTACACACCCAATGACAGCAAGTTCTCTCATCACTTCATCACACGATGTTGAAAATCCTCATTCAATATCGCCATATCCCAACTCAGCATTTCATCCCTTTATGTGGTATTTTTAGGAGATCTATAATGATAAAATAAAAATAAAGAGATTTATTTTCAGATCGCCCTGGATTTCAAGCATCTAAAATATACACAAGGTGGAAAACATTAAAGCAGATGAAACGTGAATGTGAGCTATAAATGATCACAATCACACGAATTTGCAAATATTTGCAAATCTATGCCCATTTAACTGTCAGAATGCGGCAACAAAACATGCTGTCTTAACCCCTTTGCGCAGAAGCCAAATCTGGCTTTTTAGGTGTTACCTGATTTAAGGCTTTATAATTTAAGATTGCAGCTTTACAGACAGGAAAACTTTGGCTCAATTGAGTCTAGACACTTGAAGCATTTAGACTCCCATCAAATTATAGTTTATTTTTATGATTTTGTTGGAGAAAAGGGGCTGCAAACATAAAAAAATCTTCATGAGAATTCACCATTGAAATAGAAAAAAAAAATAATGCTGACAATTGAAAAACTGCTGGGGCCTAAAACTATACATTTCTGGGATCATAAACTTCTTGACCACAAGTACAATTCATCTTTAACATTCCATTTTAGATTACCCGCTTGCTATGAGACAAATTAGACAGCTATCCAGGTGTCTCTCCAAAGTCTGACATTTATCAACATTTTTAACTGTCAAATCAAACATGAATCATATATTTAACACAAATGAACTTTTGGGGCTTGAAATTTGGCATGAACTAATGATTTTCTGGTTGAGTTTTGCATGAATTAATCAATATCAGTGCAGTGGAACATCATTGGTCACCAGTAACCTCTCAAAACATGCCTTTTCTCCATAATAAAGTTAACAATATTGTCCATTTCTCTTCGAAGTACCCCAAGCATTAAATGAAGTGCAGATTTAACAGCTATAACATTCACGCAAGACCAAACATGATATGAATAAAAAGCTAACCGCTCTCACATCCGAGCTCATAACCTTACACCTTATAAGGGTGAAAACTCACTAACTCAGTAATATCTGAATTCTGAAATACACCTTATTTTAACAGAACAGAAATTTCACTTTCAGGAAAAAAATACAACGACATATGCCTCCATATTCATCAGAGTGGTGTAATGAACGTACCGAGGGATCTACCGACCTGCGTGGGATGTATGCATTTGGAGAAACGAAAACCTTGGCATTCGATGTCTTTAAACGCGGTATGGATTCTACAGCAAAAAGCCAAATTAAGCGAAATGCAAACAGAGTAGAAGTATAACCTGTTTTCTTCATTGATGCCCCCCTTCAGAGACAGATGTATCGGGTAGAAGGAACGTTCCAGGTCTGTTTCATTCGGAATAATTCCCGTTGACCGCG
Source organism: Gymnothorax reevesii (assembly GCA_029721435.1). NCBI lineage: Eukaryota > Metazoa > Chordata > Actinopteri > Anguilliformes > Muraenidae > Gymnothorax > Gymnothorax reevesii. The sequence goes on from CM056574.1 coordinate 54,979,395, forward strand.
TCCATACAACATTTAAATCTCGTAAATGAAACTGAACACTTCAGAACGGTCTCGAGTGTCTTTATTTCTTTGATATCGCACCATTTTCAGCTGCGCAACCGCGGCCAACATTCGAAGAATACAACCGACCTTACTTTTACGCTTAGCTTTGTATCCCATTCTTATTGTCCGATCAATGTATTTCAGTTATAGAGGAAAGTTAAGACACTGGGGAATGGGATAAGAAACGAGTCTGTCAACACATCGTTACCGGGGAAGCTTCACGAGGACGTGAACTATAACTGTAGAGTTACGCAGATGAATCTGAGTATATCATTGAGTGACTGGCTATCGACACCAGTACTTCGGTGGATAGAAGGGAGCGCTGAATTTGTCGATGGAGGAATCTAAGCGTTAATCCATGGGAGGGAACTACGCATATTTTGTGTGTGATGATTGTAACTGACAGTAGAATGTGAGAGAAGCAATACTATGTCGGATTTTTTTCTTCACAAAACGTTTTTTTTTAACCACTAATTGGAATACTGTTGGCTCACTGTAGCTAAAATGGTTGCTACAGAGTAGTACGTTTTTTTTCTGTCGCAAGTGATAATTTTTAAAAACTACTGGATCGATACTATGGGCAAGGTTATTGACCAGTTTGCACATCAGGCTTAGCTGAGGAGTTTAATCCATGCTACTCCTGAAAAACAGGGATTGGAGGGAACTTCTCCATACTATAAATCGCGTTTCAGCTCTGCCTGCTTGTGAATATCCAATAGCTGATCCGGGGGTGCCATCTTGTGGTCGAGTACTGTAACTTAAGTGTTAACATTTGCATGTCTATAGACGCGAGCGTCTACATCTGCAGAAAGGGGTTAATAAACAGCTCTACTCATTCAGCAAAGTAAAAAAGAGAATCAGTGGTTTGATTGCTAATTGATCAAACTAAACAGGGACAAGATTAGAGTAACCTTATTGCTTAAAAGGAGATGATTCTGTAGTCCTTTACTTGGTTCCGTGCAGCATGTCGCCGAAATGGTCAAGTTTTTTTTTATCCGGAAGCATTTCTCATGCCCTGTGATGTTTGGCACTTTCATTCAAGACTGTGTCAGGTTTAATGAAGGAAATGGTTAAACTCGAATGTTCGTCCCATGGCGGTCCCATGCCTTAAAAAATATCGATACAGAAACGATTCAGAATCGTTACACCCCTAAAAGCAACGACTTAGCAACCACCAGGAACACCAAAGCAACCGCCTATCACTGCCCTAGAAACCACTCCAAACACCATTGCAACCACCTAGCAAAGCCCTAGCAGCCACCCGGAACACCATAGCAACCACCCGAAACACCATATCATCCGCCTAGCATGGCCTAGCAACCACCCAGAACACCATAGCAACTGCTTAGTAATACCCTAGCAACCACTCAGAACACCATAGTAACCACTTAGCAATGCCCTAGCAACAACCAGGAACACCATAGCAACTACCTAGCATGCTCTAGAAACCACCCGGAAAACCTTAGTGTTGGGACCTCACTACATGGCTAAACAAATGGCCTACATGTAAAGTCCAAAGCCGAACCACGGAATTCTGCCAAAACCCCATCAGGCTTTGCACCTCGCACCTAGTTGCAAAGTTTGGGCTGAATTCAAACGCTGGTGACCCATTGGACAAGAGCCGTGGGAATCCATAAGACGCAGCCGTGACGTCACGGGGATTATAAGACTCCGAGCACACCTCCGTACCTGGCCTTTCCACAGCGACGCGAGTTGCTATAGGAGGTGTCGGTAACACAAAGTTGTGTCGCTTTTATTTTTACCCAGGCCGCAGTCCCCACGCAGTGGACGAGCTATACAGGCTTTTTCCCAGTCTCTTTTTGTTTTGGTATTACCGTCGGATTAAAAGAGCAATTATTTTTATTCTGGCCACCAGCAAGAGAACGAGATACGGAACATTCGTTATTCGTCCGAAACGTGAAGAATAATATCCACGCACGCTCTCTCTTTCTCCCAAATCGACCCGCTGCGTCCTACTCTACCCCACGTGTGGATCACCTCGCCGTGGACGCACCAACCATCAGCCCGCCACCTCGTTGGAACCCAAAGAAACTTCCCCCAACCAGTGCACGGACTGTTCTTAAAAGTAAGAGGCTTTTGTCTGGGCAGAGATTAGTATTAGCGCGTATTACACTTAGTTCCATTTTGTATTTCTGATCTTGTCGCCGATTCGGCAGACTGCCGAGTCTTCTGTGTTTCGCTAGTTGGGCCATTTGCTTAGGTTTATTCCGTTAGCTGTGGTTTTTACTGTGTGGTCCGCTGCCGAGCGGATAAAGCTAGCTAACTGCACTTTATCAGCGAAGGAATCAGGAACACGGCGAACGAGCCCCAGTTCGCTCGTCTGGCTCCTGTATGATAAAGCGCAGTTGCTGCGAGAACCCTTTTCGTCACCTGTGCCTCGTTGTTGCACGTCTTCTCTTATTTCCTGTTGTCTCTCCCTGACTAACCTACACACTCGCACACCCACACGCATCACACACCTGAAGGTGCACTACGGAGTGCATGGGAGTGCGGCTTCGCTGGCTTCACGCATCTAAAGTGCGCGGAACCGCGGTCCTCATTGCGCTCCGCTCCTCCCCCTTTGACTTTCTCGGTCACCGTTTCTGAGTGACGTACCTACGCACTTGGCCACGTCAGCCATCTTGCTCTCCCGTTTCCCCTGTCCTTTTCTAGTGACGTACCTACGCACGTGGTCACGTCGGCCATCTTGTGCTCCCGTTTCCCCTTGCCCTTTTCTAGTGACGTACCTAAGCACTGGGTTACGTTGGCCATCTTGTCCCGATCCTCTTTCGGGTGATGTACTCACTCACGTGACTACGTCGGCCATTTTGCTCTCCCCTTTTCCTTCCCTTATTCCCTCTTGTGCCCTCAAGTGTGCAGTGTCTGTTACCCTCATTCTTAGTTGCTTGTAAATGTAGCCATTTTTGTGCTGGCTGTAGAAATAATAGATGTTTTTGACCAATGTATTATTGATTGCCATCAGTGTTACCAAAGTTAATTAAACTCTCTTATAATTCCTGAACTGCTCCCTGTGATTATTTGTGGATGTTTACTGCAGTAACAGCTGGTCAGGAAGTCCAGTGTTCGAATTTCGCCCTTCATTGTTAATTCAAAAAATGTAGATATTCTAATATTGACATTTTGGCTTAAACAATTCATTTGAGACTAAAACTTTGGTTCGGTTATTGGTCCCTGATCCCAGGGTGATGCCCCGCTGCTATTAACTCATATTAGCTGGGCTCAACAAAAAAAAGGTAAATACTGCGATCTAGTGGCCTCTATTCACATTACACCTCCATTCAAAAAGGGAAAAATTTTGACTCATAAAGGCAAAATTTTTCTTTTCAATACAAAATTGGTAAAGTAGACACTTATATATATATATATATATATATATATATATATATACATATAATTAAATATTAAAATAAACGCATGATATATATACATACTCAACCATGGGATAAGCAATCAGCAATTACATTGTTAGTACCCTTTTACATGCTTAATTTCCAAGTCAAACTGTAAAATCAAACTCCAATTCAACAATCTCTGATTCTTGTATTTCATCTTACTCAAAAACATTAACGGATTGTGGTCAGTGTACACAATTGTTGGCTTTTGCCCTGTACAAACATAAACATCGAAGTGTTGTAAAGAACCAGAGCCGACAGCTCCTTCTCTATTGTGGACCAGTTCCTTTGGTGGTGATTGAACTTCCTGGAGAAGTATGCCACAGGATGCTCAATGTCATCAGAGTCACTTCTCTGTAGGAGCACAGATCCACAAGCTTGGTCGCTAGCATCAACTGCGATGGAGAACGGTTCGTTGAAGTCAGGAGATTTGAGCATGGGGAAGTGACACAGCAGAGACTTCAGGCGATCAAAGGCTTTCTGGCATGCATCATCCCAAGTGAACTTTACGCCTTTCTTCAGTTGGTTAGTGAGACTGAGAGCAATCTCAGCAAAGTTCTTGCAGAACTTGCGGTCGTACCCGATCATTCCAACAAAGCGGCGCAAAGCTTTTTTGTTGTCTGGAACTGGAAAAACCATAATGGCTTGGACTTTAGCATTAATGGGTGCCACCTTACCCTGGCCTATGACGTAGCCAAGATAGGTGACAGTAGCACAACCAAAGTCACTCTTGTTCAGGTTAACAGTCAGGTTAGCCTGGGTCAGGCGCTGGAACAACGTCTCTACATCTTTCAGATGTTCTCCCCAGGAGTCACTCCATGTGATCAGGTCGTCGATGTACGCACCCGTGTGTGGCAATCCGGCGATTGTAGACTGTATCATCCTTTGGAACGTGGCTGGGGCATTTTTCATGCCAAAGGGTAGGACTTCATACTGGTACAACTAAGATGGTGTGGTCAAAGCAGAGATGCTCTTGGCCCTCTCAGTTAAAGGCACACACCAATAACCCTTCAATAAATCAATCTTGGTCAGAAACTTTTCTTGCCCTACTCTATCAATACAATCATCAATCCTAGGTATTGGTAACACATAAGTTCTAGTAACAGCATTGACTTTGCGATAATCTGTACAGAATCTAGTACTTCCATCAGGTTTTGGAACTAGCACACAGGGTGAACTCCAATCTGAGTTGGAGGGTCTGATAATATCATGTTCTAACATGTACTCAACCTCTTTCTCAGTAATCTTTTTCTTTTCAGGATTCATCCGGTACGGATGCTGTTTAATTGGTATGGCATCACCGACATCTACATCATGAAAGGCTATAGAAACTCTCTTTGGAACATCAGGAAACAGATCCTCATATTTCTTGATCAACCTCTCAAACTGATCTCTCTGTGAGGGATCTAAGTACTGGAGTTTTACATCAAGATTTTGCAACACTTCATAGTTTGACAATTTACATGAAAGAACTTCAGCTTTAATTCTAGGTTCACCATCTCAAAACTCCCCCTCATCTTCACAAATCTCGGCCATTGGAGGATCTGAAGTGACAGCTGCAACCCTAGCATTTCTATCATGATAAGGCTTCTGCATGTTAATGTGACACAACTGTTTTGGCTTTCTCCTATCTGGAGTCTTTACAATGTAATTGAGATCATTGAGTTTTGTCAGAATTTCATAAGGACCATGAAATCTAGCCTGCAATGGATTGGACTGCAAAGGAAACAGCACAAGAACCTTGTCTCCCGGTTTAAACTCACGGCTTCTAGCCTTATGATCATCCAAAGTTTTCATTTTTCCCTGACTTGATTTCAAGTTCTCTTAGGCTCGGTCACATGCTGCACGCAATCTGTCCTTGAACTTGCTATCATAGTCTAACAGACTGGTGTACGGCTCTTTCTCTTGCCATTGTTCACTCAATAATAGCAAAGGTCCTCTCACTTCATGGCCAAACACTAGCTCAAACGGACTGAATCCAGTAGACTCCTGCACTGCTTCTCTAGCTGCAAACAACAGCAAATGAACACCTTCATCCCAGTCTTTATCATGGTCATAACAATAAGTCCTCATCATTGTCTTGAGAGTGGAATGAAACCGCTCTAAGGCACCCTGACTTTCTTGATGATAGGCACTAGAAAGAATCTGCTTTGCACCTAGTTCATACACAATCAGCTGAAACAAACCAGAAGTGAAATTGCTACCTTAGTCTGACTGAATTTCCCTGAGAAGGCCAAACAATGTGAAGAACTTTATCAAAGCCTTCGAGATTGCAGTTGCCTTGATGTTGCGTAGAGGTATGGCTTCAGGGAATCTGGCAGATCCACACATGACTGTCAACAAGTACTGATTTCCAGATCTAGTCTTAGGTAATGGACCAACACAATCAACAATGACCTTAGAGAAGGGCTCCCCGAATGCTGGGATAGGCTAGGCTGCAATGGAGCTACAGGTGGGTCTAACTGGTGTTTTCCAACTACCTGACAAGTGTGACAGGTTTTGCAAAAGTTGGAAACATCTTTCCGAAGCCCAGGCCAGAAAAATGTTTCATGATCTTATCAACAGTCTTGTTAACACCAAGATGACCTCCTAAAGGTAAACTATGAGCTATTGTTAAGATCTCATTCCTGTAGACCTTCAGAACAACAATTTGCCTAACCACTGCCCAATCTGCATTGGCAGGGATATCAGGAGGGCGCCACTTCCGCATCAACACACCATTCTTGAGATAATACCCAACTGGAGCTGCGTCTATTTCTTTATCAGGAAGGGCTCTCCTCTTTTGTACGATGTACAGGGGGAACTACTTTGCCCCCAGCCAGGTCATTGCCTTGCAACAGAGAAACACCTTTGATAGGTAGACTTGACATAAGTCCCACCCCTTTACCTGTCCTGTAACTAAATCTGACTTCAAGAGTATAGAGCGCAGGGGTACAGATACAGTCCTCCCTTCAATACCTTGTACAAGTATGAAATCCCCAGAAGCGGTCTCATCACGTAACTCCAAGGAGTCCATTAACAAAAGTGACTGAGAAGCTCCGGTATCCCTTAGGATATATATGGGGACAGGGTTAGTATGCTCATTCAGAGCCACAAATCCCTCTGACACAAATGGAAGAAATTCCTCCCTCACAAAGTCAGCAGTATCAGGCTTTTTAGCCCCACAAAAAGCAGGTAATTTAGCAGATCGATTATCTACTCAAGGGGTTTCTAACCTTGTTTTCACAAAGATATTTGGTTTGGTATCCTTTTATTTTTCTCTCTTAGCTTTAAGGAACCGACAGTTAGTTGTAACATGACCAGATTTCTTTCAATAACCGCAAACTAGACCACTTTTGTCACTGTCGGCTTTCACACTTTGATCAGACCTGTTACTGGATTTCTGAGCACCATCACCAGATTTGTCTTTGGGTGAGGAATCTTGGGTATCACTGTTCCCTTTTTTCTGAAATTGGGACCATCTATTGTTACTGCTAGACTGAAATTTGGACTTATGTGTGAGAATATATTCATCTGCAAATTTGGCAGCTGACTGCAACTTCAGTGCTTGCTTCTCATTAAGGTAGGTCTTAATATCATCTTTAATACAGTTCTTGAATTCTTCAACTAACACCATATCTTTTATTGAGTTGAAATCATCCTTGACCTCCGTAGAAGTACACCAGCGCTCAAAGCAAACCTTCTTCTCATTAGCAAATTCCACATAAGTCTGATTGTCAGATTTCTTCAGACCACTGAATTTCTGTCGGTAAGCCTCTGGAACCAACTCATAAGCTCTCAAAATAACCTTTTTGACAACCTCATAATCAGAGGAATCATCTGCAGACAAAGCCGAATAGGCTTGTTGAGCTTTACCCTTGAGGACAGTTTGTAACATAAGAGGCCAGTGTTCCTTTGGCCACTGACAACTCTTTGCTACCTTTTCAAAACAATGGAAATAGTTGTCAACATCCTTTTCCGAAAATGCAGGCACCAGTTTTACCTCCTGGCTAGCACAAAATTTATTTTTAGTTTCAATTTTAATTTTTAGTTGCTCCATTCGGAGTCTTTCTTCTCTATCTAATTTCTCTATTTCAAAATCTCTCTGTCTCTCTCTTTCTGCTCTTTCCTTTTTCTCTCTCTCAAATTTTCTTTGTTTTTCTTTTTCCTCCCTTTCATTCTCTTTTCCCCCCTTTCTTTTCCCTCTTCACTTGCTAATTTTTCTAACTCAAACTGTCTTTGTTTTTCTTTTTCTTCCCTCTCAAATTCTCTTTCTTTTTCTCTTTCCTCCCTTTCAATCTCTAGCAGTTTTAATTTAAGTTCAATTTCTACATTTGGATTTTCCAATGGAAACTGTTCCAGATCTCCTGGTGCAAACACATTTTCATCAATGTAATATTCAACTATCTCTCTAGCCAGTCTTGCTTTTTGCATGGCTGGTTTTACCTCTGTCAGCTCCAAATGTCTGCATATTTCCAGCAGTTCTGTCTTTTTAAAAGACTTCAAAACCTCAACGGTTGGTGATGCCAAGAAATCATCCATTGCTGTTGATCTGTCTATATTTATATATATAGCAAAATTAATAAAAATAATTTTACAATTTGAAATGTTATATTTTCAATAAATGACCTTCACAATGGTCTATCCCGGACGAGCCCCCAATTTGTTATGGCCCCAATTTGTTATTACATTTACAACATCCACAACAGCAAGGGACGACAGACACAATTTTAAAACTAAAACACATTTAATTAACAAAAACAATCAACAACTAACTAATCTACTGACTAATCTAATGACCAAGATTGATTATATACAAAAACAGAAATACTTACAGTCCCTTTGGTGGGTTGCTTGGTGATGTCCTGGGTGAGGAAAATGCTCTAACACAGGCAAAAATCCACTTAAAGTTTCACAGGTCTTGAACAGAATGACAGGTCTGGTCACATGTATCCTTCTCCTTGCAATTTCTCCTACTACTTCACTGTCTCAGTTCTCCTCCTTATATACTCTCTTGCAGACCCCACCCACATTTAGACCTCTTTTTTTTTTTTACTTTTCTGGGACTTGCCCCAGACATGCCCAGAACATGTCCAAACCTAGCTCCAGTCTGGGCTCAACAAAAGAAAGGTAAATACTGCCATCTAGTGGCCTCTATTCACATTACAAGTTCTCCCAGCAGCATCCCAGGGCACTCGTGTCCCGACCTGCAGAGGCCAGGCCCGTTCTTACAATTTCTGCAGGAATTGTCAAGTTGCATTTATAGTTTAGATATGCACTGAGCACATACAGCATATCATGCTTGTCGATTGTTGTAGGTTGGTCGAATTTGACCTTGAGCTGAAAGCTTAGATATGTATGACGGACCGATAGGGAATCATGTATGCCAAACATTCTTGGTTGTTCAATTTTAACCTTGAGCTGAAAGGTCAAGGTTAAATGGCAAAAATGTGCTATTAATCTCTTAATATAGCATTTAGAGCTTAGGTATGTATGAGGCACCTATAGGGAATCAGGTATGCCAAACATTGTGAGTCAGTCACATTTGACCGTGGGCCTTAAGGTCAAGGCCAAATGGCAAAAATGTGCTCTAACTTGCTTAATATGACATTTAGAGTTGAGATATTTATGAGGCACCTAAAGGAAATCATGTATGCCAAACATTCTCAGTTATTCGGATTCGACCTTGAGCCTCAAGGGGAAGGTCAAATGGGAAAAATATGTTATAACAGCTTTATGTGGCATTTAGAGCTTAGGTATGTGTGAGGCACCTATACGGCATCATGTGAGCTAAACATTCTCCGCAAGTTGAATATGACATTGGGCGTCAAGGTTAAATGGCCAGGGGTGTAAAGTCCAGGTTCAAAAAGTAAAAATCCTCCCCAGAACTTCATTCCAACCACTTGGATTTACTTCAGACAGGAGATAAAGCCAATATGAGATAATTTTGTAGGAGGGAGAAAAACTTGGCAGGACTTTTGCTTTCTGACCCCTGGATTTTACACCTCTGAAAATGGCAAAAATATGCTATAACTCGCTGAATATGGCAGAGCTCAGGTATGTTTGGGGCATCTATAGGAAACCATCGATGCTGAACATTCTTTGGCAGTCAGTCAAATCTATCGTTGGGCCTTGAGCTCAAGGTTATATTACAAAAATGCCCATAACTTGTTTAACCCCTTTGCGCAGAAGCCAAATCTGGCTTTTTAGGTGTTACCTGATTTAAGGCTTTATAATTCAAGATTTCAGCTTCACAGACAGAAAAACTTTGGCGCAATTGAGTCTAGACACTTGAAGCATTTAGACTCCCATCGTATTTCAGTTTATTTTTATGATTTTGGTGGAGAAAAGGGGCTGCAAACATAAAAAATCTTCATGAGAATTCACCATTGCAATAGCAAAAAAAAAAAAAAAAACTGACAAATGAAAAACTGCTGGGGCTTAAATGTGTACATTTCTGGGATCATAAACTTCTTGACCACAAGTACAATTCATCTTGAACAATACATTCGAGATTACCCGCTTGCTATGAGCCAAATTAGACAGCTATCCAGGTGTCTCCCCAAAGACTGAGATCCATCAAAATGGCTCACAGTCAAATTATACATTAATCATATATTTAACACAAATTAACTTTTGGGGCATGAAATTTAGCATGAACTAATGATTTTCTGGTTGAGTTTAGCATGAATTTATCAATATCAGTGCAGTTGAACATCATTAGTCACCAGTGACCTCTCCAAACAGAAAACATGCCTTTTCTCTATAATTCAGTTAATAATATTGTCCTTTTTTTTCCCCTCTTCCGGCTTTTGAGGAGAGCAGTCGCACTCTATCTCTGCTCCTGCCTGTGTCTTTTTTCTTTGTTTGTTTGTTGTTTGTTTTGTCCTGTTACCCCCTCTTTCCTTTTTTTGGACCTTCCGTCTGATTCTGAGGCTCTTCAAGTAAAGATGGAATTAATTAGCTGGTCCCTGAATGCAATTGACAAAATATTTTCACCAAGAAGCGGAACACCTGGTGAACCACGCTGCCCGGATGGAACTTTTGCTGCTGGCTACGTTCGGGACACGTGGTCGAGATGGCGAGTTCTTTGTCTGGCGGCACTATCCCTTGAAGACATGGAGGATGTTTATCTTTTTGGACTTATGGTGACGGGATTTCTCCTAATTGGCATGGGAGTTGCTCTGATCTACCACAAAGTACGCAAGCTGGGAGCGAGAAAAATAGCCCATGCGCTGCCCTGCACTGGAATAATTACGGAGCACTTCAGTGGAATATCGGAGAATATCGGAGTTCCTCAAAAAGACTCTGGGATCATCTGCAGAAATGCACAGAAAGATGGACCCTGTTTTGAGTCAGTGTGGGGAGTTTGTGCGTTTCTACGGTGGCCCAGAAGGGTCACAACACCTGCAAACTCAGAAAACATCTGCAAATTCAGCAAACACTTTCATCGATCTCAGAGCACATGACCTGGAAATGCCAAAATACCTGCATATTCAGAAAACATCTGCAAATTCAGAAAACATTTTCATTGATTTCAAAACACATAAACTGCAAATGCCAAAACACCTGCATATTCGGAAAACACATGCAAAGTCAGAAAACATTTTCATCAATTTCACAACACATGAACTGCAAATGCAAAAACACCTGCATATTAGGAAAACACATGCAAACTCTTCAATGACAACGGAAATGTTTCTCGGAGGGCACATAACCAGTGACGGGCCCACATCCGGTTGCCGTCCCGAACGATCTATGTGAAGAAAATTGTTTCAGAAGAGTTATGTATTCTTTTAACGGACTTAGCGATGTCTGATACCATCGTGGTTTTGTTTAATTTCAACGGATTAAGGCAGTGTCCATATAACATATGAGTGCGTTTAGATAATTGTTAAACGTTCTGCAAACTTTGTTAGCTGTAAACTAGCTGGCTAGCGTTTCTGAAATTGATTTCCCAAGACGAGCGCACCGCACTTCATAGTGCAATTTCGTGCAGATACAAACACTTTGCCCATTCTTTAGCTCTATTCCCTCTCCTGCCATTTTTTAATCCCTCATGTATCTGGTCATGCTGCGTTCCATTTATACTGGGAAGTCGGGATCTCCCAGCTCCTAGTCGGAAATTTCAATTCGCACACCCCGTCAAGTCAGATTTTCAACTCGGAAAGTCGGAGATTCTTTACCTATACCCGAATTCCGACTTCCGAGTTGAAGATGGCTGCACCATATATCAACAACAAGCGAAACCTGTGATAATAAACTGCATTTGCAACTCAGGGTCATTTGTGTTTCAGTAAATAAGTCGTACAGGCAGTACTGAAAAAAGTTTATCGGCAGACTTTTTGCTCCGGTGTTACCATGCAAAAAATACCGAGTAATGAGTTGTTATCAACTAGTATAGCTAACAATAGCTAATACAGGCTATCCTTGTCAGATGAGGCACCACTAACCCCAAGTCAGTTTTCCCTTTTACATAATAGAACCCTGCCTGCTAGGGTATGACGCTGTTCCCTACCCCGACTTCCGATCCAAATAACGCAGCATAAGTGCCATCACCACAAGTCTCTCTGTGGTCATGGCGCTGAGCTGATACATGAGTGATTTTTAAAAATTGGCAGTAGAGCCCGTAGCAGGAGAGGCAAAAGAATGGGCAGGAGTCCTAAAGAATGGGCAAAATGTTCGTATCTGCACGAAATTGCACTATGAAATAAGAACTGACATACATACCATGTGATAGTGATAACTTTCAAAAATGATGGTGCGGTGCGCTCGTCTTGGGACAACAATGTAGAAACGCTTGCCAGCTAGTTTACAGCTGACAAAGTTTGCAGTACGTTTAAAGCCCAACGCCCACTGAAAGCCTTAGACGCGCCTCAAAAAAATAGGTTACATTAATTTCAATGGAGCAAAGCCCACTGGCAGCGTCTGATGCGCGTCACATTTTTACTTTTTGCCACTGCCCAATTTTTACTATTCGCCACTGCTCAGTTTCTGACTTTTCGCCCCTGCTAAATTTCTGAAGGGTCTACACAATAAAAACACATTTGTCTTTTAGATCATTTAACTTTTTCGCCTTGTCATGGTTAGTTACACATTTAGCTGCCACCTCACATGCAGTTGTCAACCTGCTTTTTATCCAAGTAGCAGTTTTTAAATCCGTTATTTTGTTGGCATTTAAGTTATCAGGCAATCTACAGTTAGACAGTACCTAAGTCAAGGTACACTGATGAGAACTTAACACTGCTAAGTTAGCTAGCTAGCTAATTCGTTGCTGGGTAAAGTAAAATGAATCATAATCTTAATTTACTAGATGGCTAAATTTAGGGGGAAAATTATGCCTGTATATAACGTATAGTAACCTGACCGTCACACTTTGCCATCACTCAAAATAAGCTTGATTGGTAGGTTTTATTTTATTTTTCAAAATTAAACGTTGTCTTGTTTAATATTTTGAGATCTACACTCATGACTTCTCGGTCGCGTTGACAGCTGTCAATGTTGATGCGGCTGACGCTTTGAGTGTGCAGAGTCAAGGCAACGTTCGAAGTTTGACGCGCCGCTTCGCGGCCAGAGAGTGCTGGGCTTAATGGGGACACTGCCTTAATATGTTCAAATTAAACAAAACCATTGTGGAATCCGACATCGCTCAGTCCGTTAAAAGAATACGTAACTCTTTGGGAACAATTTTGCATAGATCGTTCGGGGCACCGAATGTGGGTCCGTCACTGGTTATGGTCTCCCCGGGAAACATTTTCGTTGTCATTAATGAGTTTTCATGTGTTTTCAGAATATGCAGGTGTTTTGGCATTTGCTGTTCATGTGTTGTGAAATCGATTAAAGTGTTTTCTGAATTTACAGATGTTTTCTGAATATGCAGGTGTTTTGGCATTTGCAGTTCATGTGTTGTGAAATTGATGGAAGGGTTTTCTGAATTTGCAGATGTTTTCTGAGTTTGCAGGTGTTGTGACCCTTCTGGGCCACCGTACGTTTCACTGTGAATTTGGGCAAGAGACTGGACGCGAGGATGGGAGAACAACTGGGAGAACTGGTGGCCCTGAAGCGTGAAGTAAAAAATGTACAAAATTTACAAAATGAATAGCAGATCAATTAAAATTGCTTGTTCCAACCCGAAATTGAAATAAAATTCTCACCCCCCAACTCCGCGTCTCCCCTCTGTCTGCCTCAGTCTCACACGGAATGTCAACATATTTCTTATCCCTAGGACAGAACACTCTGCCCTGATAAGGACTCTGGACTCTGGCAAGGCTGCTCTCCTGCATTTAATCCCTTCTTCCCCTACCTCTCTCCTTTCCCCATTCTCCTAAAAAAATTCCAACGCGTTTCCCGTGTGTCGTGTGTTATAAACCTTATGTGTATTATGTCTGATGTCATCAATGCACGTTTTATATGTTTGTTCCTTGTTCTGCATCTGTAACCTTAATTTTCAAAGGAAAAGTTTCTGGGGCGCTTCTCAGTGTGCGATCCGCTGCAGTCTACCTTCCCTGGTAGACTGAAGAAACTGAATTGCCTTTTTAGGACAAATGAAGTCGTCTGATTCTGATTCATTTTTCTTCGAAGTCCCCCAAGCATTAAATAAAGTGCTGATTAAACAGCTATAACATTCAAGATAACCGCTCTCACATCTGAGCTCATAACCTTACACCTTATAAGGGTAGAAACTCACTAACTCAGTAATATCTGAATTCTGAAATACACCTTATTTTAATAGAACAGAAATTTCACTTGCAGGAAAAATCTAACGACATATACCTCCATATTCAACAGAATGGTACAATGAACATACCGAGGGATCTACCAACATGCGTGGGCTGCATGCATTTGGAGAAATGAAAACCTTGGCATTAGATGTCTTTAAACGCGGTATAAATTCTACAGCAAAAAGCTACAATGAGCAAAATGAAAACAGAGTAGAAGTATAACCAGTTTTCTTCATTGAACGCCCTCCTCCAGAGACAGATGTATCGGGTAGAAGGAACCCTCCAGTACTGTTTCATTCGGAATAATTCCCATTGACCGCATCCATACAATATGTATCTCGTAAATGAAACTTAACACTTCAGGCCGGTTTCGAGTGTCTTTTTTTTTTTGATATCGCATCATTTTCAGCTGCGCAACCGTAGCCAACATTCGAAGAACACAACCAATCTTACTTTTACGCTTTGCTTTGTATCCTATTCTTATTGTCCGATCAATGTATTTCAGTTATTGAGGAAAGTTTAAACACTCGGGAATTTGATAAGATACGAGTCTATCAATACATTGTTACCGGGGAAGCTTCACGAGGGCGTGAACTATAACTGTAGAGTTACGCAGATGAACCTGAGTATATAATTAAGTGACTGGCTATCGACACCAGTACTTGGGTGGATAGAAGGAAGCACTGAATTTGTCAATGGAGGAATATATGTTTTAATCCATGGGAGGGAACTATGCATATTTTGTGTGTGATGACTGTAATTGACAGTAGAATGTGAGAGAATCAATACTATGCTGGATTTTTTGCTTCACAAAACTTATTTTTTTAACCACTAATTGGAATACTGTTGGCTCACTGTAGCTAAAGTGGTTGCTACAGAGTACTAAGTTCTTTTCTGTCGCAAGTGATAATTTTTTAAAATTACTGGTTCAATACTATGGGCAAGGATATTGACCAGTTTGCACATCAAGCTTAGCTCAGGAGTTTAATTCATGCAACTCCTGAAAAACAGGTATTGGAGGGAACTTCTCCATACTCTAAATCGCGTTTCAGCTCTGCCTGCTTGTGACTATTCAATAGCTGATTTGGGGGTGCCATCTCGTGGTCGAGTACTGTAACTAAGTGCTTAAATTTGCATATCTATCTGCATAAAGGGGTTAATGATGTTTTTATTAGTGCCCAATACAAACCTAAGCTCTAACAGCAAATCATGTATGCTGGTTGTTTTCGACATATTGGATTTGACCTTGGGCAACAAGGTCCAGGAAATGACAAAAACGGCCTAAAAGTCCTTTAAGGTTGGCTTTATACACACCATATTGGATTTGACTTTGGTCTTCCAGGTCAAGGTCATGTGATGAAATCAATCAATTTATTTCCTTGTTTAATATGTCTTTAGACATTAGTATGTGTTAGGAATTAACCCTTCACAAATGGACAGCAGACGACAGTGAAAGTCCAGGTGAGAAAAAAATCTAATCAGATTTCATTATCTAGACTTTTTACAGATTATATTTTGGCTTATTGGCAGAAACTTGACAAAAAAATGTTGCTGTCTGTCACTCATGAAAAAGTGTGACCGCTTTGTTGAGGTGCCCAATAATGGTAACTAAAACCCTTTCTCACTGAGCTGTGTTGGCCTGCGGAAGTGTGCGGATGAGACAGTTCTCTTTTTTCGCGGAGAAGTGCGTAAACACCGTGAATTGATTAGCAGTGGTTCGGGAACGTTCGCCATCACCGTCGAAATTGGCCACGCGGATGTCCAAGCTGGAGCTTTTTAACGCCAGTATTGTGTAGATGTGTTGCTTTCACAAGAATTTGTGTTGGCTTCCTGTTGAATCCGTGGACCGATGCTAGTTACTTTTCTCCTGTTGGGGCAACCTTCAGGGCCCTCAGCACTCAAGTTTTCGTCTGGCAGCCTCGCTGATGGCTGTTGTGGCGCCATTACTTTCTCTATGCTCCTGAAGCCTCTCTCAGAGATTTGAGCTTGACTGAGCATTGGCGTTAACTGAGGAGGAAGGGGGAGGAGGCCTTCCACAGCGCGTGCACATGCAGTGTTTGACGGCTGTCAGACACTCCCTCAGACACCATCCTGGCTCTGATTGGTTCTTTTTGGTCGGCCCGAACGATTCTGCTAAATTGCAGTAAGAACAGTAAGTGGGTCTAAAGGAGCCTCTTTTTAAATCACAGAGTATGTAATACTCTTTATGTAATACTGTCTGTACACAGTGACAGTTTTAGCAAATATGACAAAAAGTTACTTTTATAAGACTTACCAACTGCCGCTTTAACTGAAGGTACACACTGTAAACACCGTCAAATTTAATTTAAAAAATAGTCCCCAGGTCTTCCATTGGCACCGACATATTTGCATGAGTATTGTGATTGTGAGTTTCTACTGCTTTGTGATAATTTGTTTTTATTTTCCTGACATTTTATTGTTTTCACCTTTTATCATTTTATTGGCGCCCGAGCTGACTGAAAGTCGTCTGAGGACCCTATTGAAATCGTACTGTTTATTTTTATTATTAGGGCCCGAGCCGACTGAAAGTCGTCCAAGGACCCTATTGAAATCGCGCTGTTTATTACTATTAGGGCCCGAGCAACGACTGCAAGTCGTCCGCGGAGGACCCAAATGAAATCATGATGTTTATTAGGGCCCAAGCACGACTGCAAGTCGTCCTCGGAGGACCCTATTGAAATCACGCTGTGAATTATTATTATTATTATTATTATTATTACTCCTCCGACATTTCAAGGGTCAATTTCGCCCCTTTCCTAAACTTGAAAACGCTTGTAACTTTCCACATTCATCCGGCCAGATCCGAAATTCGATATTTTTGGGCGGTCGCACAGGTCCAACCTTAAATGCTGAAATAGCTTCCCCAAAACACGTTGCTAAATTCCCATAGGGAAATTTGGTTACTTTGTCAAAGGCTGGCAAAATTCGGTATTTATATGCATCGTACCAGAGCATACAAAAAACTTCATTGGAGCTGCGCCCTAAACCCAACAGAAAGTCAGCCATATTGATTAAAATTTTTTTTATTTTAAAACGGAATCCTCCTATGGATTTCGCCGGATCAACTTCAAATTTGGTAGACATCATCGTGAAACCAAGGTGATCAAAAGTTGTGCTCTGCAGATCTGTTGGTCAAAGGGCGTGGCTGCTAGGGCATGTCAAATTTTAGTGACTTGACGAAAAAATTTCACAATGCTCCCACACCATAACACTTGATAGTAGTAGCTTCAAACTTGCGAAACATGATAAGTGCTCCGCTTTGAACGTCCAAATATATTAACTTTCCACTTTGATAATAGCGCCCCCCTGTGGTAATAGGAAGTGACCACTCGTTACTTATACTTGTACTGATGACACATTGTTGAACCCATCAACTTCATTCTACCTCTTAAACATGCAGAAGAAGTTGCTGAAGCTACATCATGAACGCTGTGTTGCTACGAGTAATGGCGTCCATGTGGCGACGTGGTGACTTTGGATCCCTCGCCATGAAAATGGGTTTGGGATTCCCAATGCTCTCACGCGCACATACATGACTGTAGTAGCTTAAAACTTGCTGGTCATGATGATTTCTCAGCCTTGAACGTCAAGATGCATTAACTTCCCACATTGCTACTAGCGTCCCCCTGTGGTAACGGGAAGTGACCAGTTATTACTTTCACTTGTGCTGATGACACATAGTTGAACACATCAACCTCATTCTACTTCTATTACCTGCAGAACAAATTGTTGAAGCTACCTTATGAATGCTGTGAAGCTACGCATAATAACGTGCGTATAGGGACGCGGCGACTATCCATCCCTCGCCATGAAAATACGTTTGGGTTTTTGATGTCTTTAAAACACTTGTATCATCATAAAAATTGAAAGACAGGTCAAAGGTGGAAAGCTCTCACATCTGATTGGGGCTTTGCTCATAAAGGCAGCAAAATGCCTCGATAGCGCCCCCTTGAAATTTTCAAAAACCCCTCCCCATAGGAGTTTTTTTGGAGTAGGAAGATGAAAATTGGTGGACATGTGTATTTGGTCAAGCCGCACAAAAAAGTGTCTGGCATCATTTGTCTACTCCAAACAGGAAGTCAGCCATTTTGATTTTGACATGTCATTTTTGCCTGATTTCCACACATTGTATTATCACGAACTCCTCCTAGAGATTTCATCCAATCAAAACCAGATTTATAAGTAAACATTGAGAGACCATGCTGATCAAAAGTTGTGCTCTGCAGGGCTGAAAGTCAGTGGGCGTGGCCTATAACAGGAAGTGACTAGTTTTTACTTTCACTTGTACTGATGACACATAGCTGAACCCATCAACTTTATTCTCCCTGTACAACACGTACAAAACTTTGCTTAAGTTACCTTATGAATGCTGTGAAGCTTCGAGTAATGGTGTCTGTGTGACGATGCGGTGACTATGGATCCCTTGCCATGAAAATACGTTTAGGTTTTTGATTTTCTTAATGATTTCGTATTGTCATGGAAATTGATATGCTGGTCAAGGGTGGTGAGCTCTAACATCTGATTGGGGCATTGCCCATGAGGGCAGCAACATGCCTCGTTAGCGCCCCCTTGACATTTTGATAAACCCCTCCCCATAGGGGTTTTTTGGAATAGGAGAATAAAAATTGGTAAACATGTGAATGTTCCCAATGCGAACAAAAAAGTCTCTGGCACGATAGGTCAACTCCAAAGAGGAAGTCAGCCATTTTGATTTTAACGTCTCATTTTGGCCTGATTGCCACACATTGTATTATCACGAACTCCTCCTGGCAATTCCCTCCAATCCACCTAATATTTATATCAGATCATCAAGAGACCATGCTGATCAAAAGTTGTGCTCTGCATATCTGTCGCTAAATAGGCTTAGCCGCCATGGTTTCTCCATTTCAGATGCCTTGCCAAACACATTCAAGCAGCTCTCTCTCCCTCATACTTCATCTAAAAGGATTTAAAATTACTGAACATGCTAAAAGTCCAACCCTGAACACCCCCATGTGCAGCTAAGCAATCTAGCTCATGGCGCCCCCTTGTCAAAACAGTAAATGCCCTATTTTACGTTGAAATTGGCCAATTTGCTCGATTGCTCCCGATCACAGAACTAAGGACACTCTTCGACAGCAATCTGAATTGCTAAAAAGGGAGTTTTGTCAAGTCTTTAACCCATTTAAACTGGGACAGCATGTGCGCATTTTAACCTTTAAAACGGGACGCTGTTACGCAGGTTCTTTGAAACACCATCATGTAGCTCATGACAAATTACAAGCGAGAACAGACTGGTTTACTAGTGTTGGGTTCTTATTTTCAGACAGAAAAGGTTTTATCCTACCTTGACATGTTTAGACGGGATACTCCCGTCTTCTTCAGAAGAGTCACTGATGTTACGAGAGACGAGTGATGTTACATCAGCTGATAAGACACGTCACTCAACCCAACGCTAGTTAGTTACCAAAGAAAGTATGAACTTTTTTGGATTACTACGCAAAAACTTTGGACAATCTTGTGTCAGGGAGTTCCGCTACCTCGAACACCTGTTTTTAAAATGGGCGCGCCAGAAGAACCATCTCCGCTTCAATTTGCGCTGCTGAGTTGAAAATGTTACACCTGCCAGCCTTAATGTAAAGAATCCCATTCGAATGAAGAATGCAGATCGAATGATGAAGAAAGTGCGGATGACTTTAATCAATGAAAGAATATGAATTACAGCAAACAATATAAGGAATTTAGAATCTGAATTAAAACGCAAAATGGAGGAGTTTAAACACCGGTACCCCTTAAGCAAGGAAATAGAACGAATGATTGACAAAAACTTTCACAAACAGTATGAGAATGAGTTCTTAAAAACGAAAGAAAGGCACATAAGGAAACTTAACTAATTAATCGCAAATAAGCATACAGAAAGAAACCAACACCCAAGTAATGAAAAATGGATATGTAACATGTCTAAACATCGTCTAACAGATGCAGAACGTAGTGTGTTATCCTGAGGATTCAACTTTGCGGTAACACCTAAACGCATCCCCCTCGAAGAGTTTATCCTCGCTACAGAGTTGGCATGTGAAAAAATACCAGACCCCGGGCAAAAAGCAGCTCTACGCAATGACATAGCAGGCATCCTCAAATCAACCAAACTCCCACCGAGCAACATTACAAAAGCACAAGCTATTAACACTCTGTCCAAAAACAAAAAAATCACTCCCAGCAGATAAAGGCAGAACTACGGTCATTTTGGGCACAGAAAATTACGAAAAACAAATGATGAAAATGCTGGAAGATACAGACACATACGAAGTGTTAAAAAAGGATCCAACGGAGGCGAAGAAAAATAGACTCAGGACAATCATAAAACGATTACTAAGTGAAAAGAAAATAGACAAACAAACATACAATCACCTTATACCAACAGCAAGTGTAACCCCCGGAATATACGGCACACCAAAAATCCACAAGCAGGGAGCTCCGCTGCGACCCATAGTAGACAGCATAGGATCAGTAATGTACAACCTATCCAAATCCCTCGCAGAACTATTACAACCCCTTCTGGGACAAACAAAAAAGCATTGCAAAAACTCAAAACAGTTAGCCAAAGAACTCCAAGACACCAAAGTAGAGGCAGATGAAATTTTCATATCGCACGACGTGGTTTCTTTATTCACTCGCACGCCTGTAGACGCCACTTTAAACATAGTGGAGAACAGATTGGAGACGGACAGATCATTTAAAAAGCGCACAAATCTCTCAGTACACGACCTATCAGAATTGCTTAGGTTCGTCGCCACATTCAGCTATTTCAAATTCCGGAACACAATATTTAGACAAAAAGATGGATTCCCCATGGGTGACCCACTGTCTGCCATCATGTCTGGTTTTTTCATGGAGGACCTAGAAACAAGGGCTATTGCATCGGCACCCGAAAGTAAACGTCCCACGCTCTGGAAAAGATACGTGGACGACATCTTAGAAAAAATAAAATCAGGACATACGCAACAACTCACAGATCATTCAGGTACAGCAGAAGAAAAACCCCGGCGCATTCAGAAAGAAACAAAAAAATGAAACTGAAATCAAAGGAGTCATTACATTACCATACATAAGAGGCGTCACAGAGCGGATTCAACGAGCCATGAGAAAATTTCACATCAACACCCCGGTAAAACCATACATAAAATTACGACAACTACTGGTACATCCGAAAGACCAAATTGTCAACTGTAACAAATTTGACGTCATATACGAAATCCCATGCCGGTCTTGCCATAAAACATATATTGGGGAAACAGGTAGACCTTTTCACACACGTAAAAAAGAACACCAAAAAGAATGCGAGAAAGAGACAACAGTGAGACAGACAAGCTCAGTTAAGGAACAAGCACTACAGGTTAACCTTAAATCAGCAAACACAGATCATTGCAGGAGGGAAAATCATATTATGGACTGGGACAAGGCCAAAGTCATCCGCACTCAGACCAATCGACATGAACACTGGATCATGGAGGCAATTGAAATCAGGAAGCGGGCCCACTGGACCATGAACTGGGACGAGGGGGCATACACACTTTCCCACACCTGGAGTGCCATCTTGGAGGAGCGGCCAGACAGCACGAGGCGTGGCCACCCTGTCAAATCTGACAGGGCGGCCACGCCTCGCTAACATCAGCTCTGATAAGACACGTCACTCGTAACATCAGTGACTCTTCTGAAGAAGACGGGAGTATCCTGTCGAAACATGTCAAGGTAGGATAAAGCCTTTTCTGTCTGAAAATAAGAACCCAACGCTAGTTAGTTACCAAAGACAGTATGAACTTTTTTGGATTAACAGACTGGTTTGTCTCCTTTTCACATGTCCCTGGTGTAACACCATATGAAACTGAAAAAAACATTATGAAAGGCAATAACACAATTTAAACAAAATCTTTCAAAAGGTATAACACATTTTACAAAGACAAATTAGAACTTGAGGTAGGCCCAGTCTAAGTTTGAGACAGGTTCTTTGCCAGTTTGAGGTTCTTGGCCTGGAACACAAGTGTGTCCAAATGCTCCTCTGTCAGCTGTACGCACCTGGGACTGACATTGATACCAGATAAGCTGAAAACACGTTCTGAGGCACTACTGGATGCAGCAATGCACATATATTTTCTGGCAAAATATGCAAGGATAGACAGGCTCTTCTCATGGTCTCTCCACCAGGAAAGTGGGTCTTCAACTGAATTTATTTCCTGCATTTGGCTGTAGACATCATATTTCTTCATGAATCTTTCAGTTGGGGCCTTTTCAATGTCCACTCTCTCAGACTGTGGCTGTGCTGTGGCCCCCCTCTTCTCCAACGCTATGCTGGACAGAAAGCTTTTCAGGTCTGTTTTCTTCTTCCTCTCCACTGGTTGTTGTGCCCCTGCACCGTCTTGCTCCCCCTAGTCAGGTTCTGCTCCATGTTCTCCTGTAGCAGAGAGGTCAGCTGTGAAAACATCCTGAGGAAGCTCATCCTTCCTTGGCCACAGAGGTCATCTTTAACCTTGGATCAAGGTATGTTGCCATGTTGAGGACAAGTTGGAGCCTTGCATCTTCATATTTCTTCTTCATTCATCTCATGTCAGATCTTAGTATGGAGTCAGAATCTTGATCTTCTAGACAGGGATAGATTTTCCACAGTAAAGGCAGGACAAAAGTGATATTTGGGTCTTTTTCTCCACTCAAAGCATCTGTGAAGGCACTAAGAGGAGCTAGAACATCCCTCACTCTTTCCAGGGCAGTGATGTCTGTGTCTTTGGGCATTAGGTGATAATATTTGCGGTCCTTTGCCAGGGCTGCACAGATTGTTACGATTCTGCTCTGTTTGCCATGTTTTTGATGTTCTGTCTGATCTCTGTATTGCCTGACCATGCCTTGAATTGTGTATGGCGATTTGGTTGCCTGATTATGTTCTTGTTTTGTCTAGTTTAGTTTTGCCATGTTTTGTATTTTGCCATATTTTATTCCTACAGTTACATTCCGGTCCATGTTTTTGTTTTGCCATGCATTACACTTTGTCTTTCCCTGTCTGGTCTCTTGTCTTGCCATTGCCCTGAGTATTGCGTGCCACTCTTTCGAGTGATTTAATGGTTTCTGGATTTCAACCATTTCTTCCAATCTTGTTTACTTCCTTCATCTGCTTTTTATAGATTACTAACCTATACTAACAGTTTGTTGGTTTTGATAAAGTTACTAACCTTTCCTAACATTGTATATAATACTAACTTACTAATCTGCGCTAGGCCTTGTATAGCTGCAGTCTACTAATTGACAAACAATCAGCATTCGCCCTGTTCTAGTGTCCGCCTCTTGCCTTCACTCAAATTACTTTGCTGTGCCTCTAGCAGATTCTCTGCACCTGTCTAATCACTGTTCTGCCACTCACTCAGTGCACATATAAAATCCCTAACCGGATCTGTTTGCTCTGTCTATAGGCTGCCTTGTGATCCCTGTCCGCATTTTGGCTTTTGCCTATTTCATGTGATTAGGTTCTCCCTCATGTTTGCTTCTTTTGTAATCATTCTGACTTCCGGCACCTGTGTTTTGTTAAGCATGTGACTTCCCGTGAGTATATATTAGGAGTCTTTTCACAGCACTCCCTTGTCAGAACGTTCCTCTTTTTTTCCTGTGCTGCTATCGTCTTTGCCTTGTACTCATAGTGATACTCTTCTGACTGGACTGTCTGACTTACGATTTTTGGCTCTGCTTTTTGGTGCTATTGTCTGCATCTGTTCACAAACCCTTTTTGCCCGAATACGAGTTTTGTGTTTGCTGCCCTCTTAACGGTTTGGATTACGCCCACTGTATTTTGGCTTTTGCTTCTCTGACAAAACCTGTGCTTGTGTACAGAACCTATTTTTGCCCGACCACGAGTTCTGTGATTGCTGCTCTAGTTTTCTTCTGTTTTTGCCCAAATGGATTGTGGACTTTGTATTGTTGCCTGCTGGTGGGTTTCCCCCTTCAGAAATAAAGTCACCATTTTTTGTACTCTCTGGTTCTCACATGTGGTTCCTATGCGTAATCCTGACAGATTGCTTACTGTTCCTCATAGAACCTGTTCACCATGCTGAAAGCTGACTTCCATCTGGTGGGCTCATCATGAATGAGCTTGTGTTCTGCTATCTGCAGTGCCTTCTGTTTGTTTTTCAGAGATCGTGCCAGTTTGTTTGCTCTAGTGAAGGCTGAGACGATTCTACAGAGCCTGGAGAGAGATGCTGAAACTCTGTCCATCTGTGGCTTTATTTACAGTAAGGTTTGGTTATGTCCAAAACACAGGATCCACCTGAGGTCTCCAAAGGCCTTACGGTCATTGCTCGCATTGTCTGTTGTAGTCCCAAATGGCTGGGATTATGTTCAGTGCCCATGTTTCAGTTACCATTTGTTCCAGGGCTTCTATCAGGCTCTCTGCTGTGTGGTCAGAATACAATGCTGTGCACCCCAAACTCCAAGACTGCATCTTTCATGATGTACTGATGAACTGAATGGTAACAACTATATAGGTGTCGACAGCTCTGCTTGTCCACAGATCTGTCGTAGAATGGTTTCTGTGCCAGCTGTGCGGCAAGGATACTTCTGGTTTCTTGGTAGAGCTTTGGTATTTCTGTGTGCATGAGGTAGTTTCTTCCCGGCATGTCGTACCTTTTGTCCAACTCATGCACAAGATTCCCGAAGCCACTTGTTTCCAAAGAGTACCCAAGTACCTCATCCGGACAAATGTATTAAGTAAGTGCCTTGTTTAGTTGTTTGGCATCTTTGCCATCTTTGGGATACTTTTGTGCATGTTGAATGGTGGAAGTTATGGTGGGCTGACTTGAGGTTGGCTGGTTGCTTGCTGGCTTCATGTTCCCTCTAATCTTAAAACATGAGACGTGTTTTTTGATGATACACGTCTGTAGCCCTGGGCTAGACGCTGTCGCAATACCATGAGACAGTAACTGATTGTACAAAATACATATATAATTACAAATTGTATCATTTCAATTTAATATCATGGAATTTTTATATGGAATTTTTCCGGATACTAAGATCCAGAATACGAAAGTAGGGGACCTTCGGAACTTTCATTATAGGAAGAGAACAAATGAAGCTACAAACATACGACAAACACCATTATATAACCAAGATATTGCAGAATTAGGTTGGTGTCACCAGATTTACTGTATCTTCAAAAGCCAGGGAACTAGATCCAGAAAACCGCCATTACGGAAAATTTGATTTTCGTGAATAACTTCTGAACTAATATTGATATCATTATGAATTCAGTTGCTAATGATATGCCTTCTTGGTCAGGGAATCTGAAAAAATATATGAAATAAATTCAGGAATAATATTTATGAGGGGAAATGTTGCATCATAAGGGGAAAAAAAAACAAATGAAGCTAGAAACATGCAACAGACATCTTTAAACAGCCAAGACGCTGTGGAACTAATATTGTTATAGCATTATGAATCAAATTACCATGTTTTCATGGTCAAGGAATCTAAAAATGAAGATGACATAAATGTAAGACTAATATCTATGGTGGAAGTCGCTATATGGAGGGAAATGTTGTGCTTGGCGGAGGTCTGCGCTCTCCGGGTGTTTTTCTAGTTGAAAATGCAACTGCTTGTTTTTAATAAAACAATGAGAAGTAAAGAACATGGCACCCTTTTCTCACTCCAAAACTCAAATCTCAAAATAAAGTTGCACATGACAGGACAGAAATTTTCGGCAAATGAATATACCACTTCCTCACATCTTCCTTTCCAAAAAGTAAAAAGGGTTCAGAATATAACAAACGTTATTTACAACAAATGCAGCATACAACAGATTACAGGGCTGCAATTTCCTCTTTCTTCCATATGATTCAAAATCAGAAGTGCACCAGAGTAACAGGAGAGAAGCAGAAGAATATGAGTGAGATTAGTGCCCATTGCCCACCGAGGCTTGTCTGTATAACAAAGCCTGAACAGATTCACTATCTGTAACATAATTATCATCACGATGATCCAATGGGCTGCCACGCAAACTATTAAAAACATGCTTTTTTTGTTTGTCTTTTTCAGGTATAAGGACTAAATGCTGTCATAGCCAACTGACCATACTTTCAGCAAACATAGAGGTAAATGCGCAAAATAAAAATAAAAAGATGCTAAGTGTTTTCACGTTTGTTCCTTTGCGGCTGTTTTACTGTCCATTCTACCTGCCTGTCACGGCTAAGTAACGTTAATATGCTATTCAGCTAAGTGTTCTGAAAAGTACCACAGTGACGCCCCCAGACCAGTGTAACTTAGATAAATAATTTGTTGTTTTGGGACTCATATTTTTAAATAAAGGCCGCTACTTGTCATAATCTAGCCAGCTTTTTTTACAAACCTGACCTGACATTTCATGTACTCAGTGTGCAAGTCATGGTGCCTGTCATTGAGATGCTTGGCGAGGTTCAACGTGTTTCGTCCTTTGACCATGATGGGTTTATAGCACCTTTTGCAGACAGGCTTCATAGTGTCCGTTGGATTGCCATCTGCATCTGCTATATAGGTGAAATACTCCCACAACAAGCTTCAGGAGCCTGTTTTATTTACCAGCACAGGAAGAGCAGCTTTGATATTTTGATCAGGACTGTACTCTGTTCTAGTGGGCCTACATTCAAGCACTGGGCTCAAGTGTTGATCGTCAGATGCATTTGCTTGTCTCTGCTAGTGCTGCCACCCAGTGACCATTCAGAAAAACTGCATTTGGCTCTAGTATCGAACGTGGAGAGACGTTAGTATTGAACTGTTTTCAAACCATGGAAAAAAGTATTGAATTTCGGTGGGTCGTGCAACTCTGGTATGGAATACAGCATTCTTTACTGGCCAAGGGTATTGTATCCTGCAGCTTCTGTCCTCGCAAACATACACTGATGGACCTTAAAAACTTAGAACCAGAATTGTAGCCAAACTCAGATTCAAATTTTTAAACATTTATTGACTTTACCCATAACAACAACAAAAAAAAAGAACGACAAAAGAATCAACAATGACACGTTTAAGAACAAAATCAACAATAAAGATCCAATCTCAGTTGGAGTGTGATGGCCACGTACCTGCAACAAAGCCATCACTTGTCTTGGCATGGACAGCATCATTCTGTTGAGCTGTTGCAGGGGAATGGCCTGCCACTCCTGAAGAAGGGCTTCTTGGAGCTCTGCCCTTGTCCTGGGCGCTGGAGTGGGTTGCTGAACCCACCGAACTGACAGGTCCCACACATGCTCGATGCACTTCATGTCAAGGCTGACAGGTGGCCATTCCATGACTCGCACCATTCAGGGCCAGGAGCTGCTGGGTCACATGTGCTGAGTGAGGTCGTGTATTGTCATTGCATGAACATGACCTTAGGGTGGTCTGTGATGTAAGACACGATGCGCAGTCTGATGACAAGTTCATAGTAGCGGCCTGCATTAAGATTTCCATTGGTTATGACCAGGTTGGACCTCCAGCCAAACCGAATGGCACCCCAGACCATCACCAAGCCTCGTTCAAAGCGATCTGTCTCAGCCATGCAGGGGGCCTCGTATCTCTCACCACGTAGTCTATAGACCCTCTGCCTTCCATCATGTCGGTACAGACAAAATCTGGACTCATCACTGAAGACAACAATCCTGCAGAATCAGTTGGGGACTCGTCTCTGACCCTATTCTTCAGCCCAGCGAAGCCTGGTAGCCCTGCGCCATGCATCAAGCTGCATTCCAACACCTGCCCTGTGGGCTCTGATCCCTCGTTCTGCAAGTTGGCTACTCACTGTTCTTCCGCTGATCCTTAGTCTGTGGATTCCTTGGGTCTCCTGAACCGTCCTGGTGCACGCTCGAAACCAATCTCTCAGGTGGATGAGGCGGATCGGATTGTCCTGGGCTGGGGATATGACCCTAGGCTGACCAGGTCAGGGTTGATCATTGGTGCCTCTAGTCTCCTGGTAACGAGCCACAAGGTTAGGTCATGTGACGCTGGATTTGATTATTTCACCTGAGGGTGTCTTGGGGAAGGCAAAGGGCGAACCTGACGAAGCAACTGCGAAACACATTGATCGCTCCTAATAAAGCTCTACTAATGGTGATCAGTGTGCAGGGAACTTTTTTGGTTTTGTACATATTTTTCCTCTGCCTGCAATCGCCAGCACCTGATTGATTTGTTCAGGCTTGTGCACGTGGACTTTAAGTATTCATTGGAAACTTTGCAGTGAGTTTCGTTGTTCTCTTTGTTGCACACCAAAATTATGACTACCGGTACGTCTATCCAAAATGAACACCTGAACCAAGCAGTATGTCTTTCTTTTAATAAGACAGAAGCACAAAATATTCTTTCTCGAGTCTCTCTGTTTGATGATCGTTCAAATCACAGTCCAAGTGTGAACACTGATGATCAGAAATCAAAGCTAGCATATTTTGAGAAGAAGAATATTCGCTTGAAATGGCATGGAATTGGAATCGGAATATTGGAGGAATAAACAGATTCCATGAGGACTGAGAGTCAACAAGAGACCCACTCTCGGTCGCCAAGATTCTGAGTTTATAAATAAGTGGGAGCAGATCCTCAATAAGTGGTCATTGGACTTGACACTGTTTATTATGGGAATGTTCGTGTCAGGCGGAGTCAGAGACCACTCATGGGCCGTCAACAACGGGATTGGAAACAGCCACAATGACACTGGGATTTACTCTTTACAAGTGAAACGGAAACAACTGACTAAGGCAACACCAGCGCATATTCCACTGATGATCTTTTTTAAGGGCGAGGAGAGGCCGCCAACAAAGAAGATGACGAGGAGGGGCAAGCGGAGGTCAAGATCCAAATCGGGTAACACGGAGCTTGCATCAGAAAATACGTTGATAAACATATCAGATTACCCTTTAACTGGACAAATTTGTTTTGACAAATGCATTTAAAACATTTCTTTAACCCACTGGTGAGATGGGGAATGAGGTTACGAACTCTTTGAATAAATTTAAGAAAAAGTCTACTTTCATGCCCCCTTCCCCCCAAAGTTCTACCTTGATTACTGTTGGAAAGTTGGTGGAAAAAGATATTAATGCAATAATTAAATCTGAAAAAGGAAGGAACAGCTATAACATCAGCAAATTGGAAAGAAATGCTTTGAATGAATATACTGACATAATTGTGAAACCAGCTGACAAAGGTGGGGCGATAGTTTGTCAAAACAGGACGGATTATGTAGCTGAGGCAGTGAGACAGTTAATTCTGACTTTTATGAACAGTTGTTGAAAAATCTTACGGATAATTATATTGGAGAAAGGGATAAACTGTTAAATAATGCATTGGAAAGCTTGTACATGAATATTCCCTTTGATGGTGGTTTGGAAGCCATGGAATGATTTGCTACCTGTGGAATTGTTAAAGATGTTCACAAGGTTTATTCTTAAATCAAATTATTTTATGTTTATTTTACAGTTATTACCTATAAATTCAAGGGACAAGTATGGGATCCCCATTTGTACATAATTATGCAAATTTATCCATGGGTTTATGGGAAGATAGACATATTTTTAACAATAACCTGTTATGATTCTGCTCTGTCTGATCATGTTTCTCTGTTTTTGATATTTGTCTTTTTGGTATTCAAACTCTGAATCATCTGACCATTCTTAGATTTATCTATTGTGTACTGTTATCATTGGTTTGTTCATTGTCTTAGTTTGTACTTTTCCATAGTTTACTTTCTGCCATAGTCTCATTCCGGTCCATGTTTTCCATTATCCATTGCACTTTGTCTCCCCCGTCTGTTCTCTCGTCTTGTCATTGTTCACAGCCCCAGTCCTGCGTGTCACTCCTCGGGTGATTTATTGAATTCTGGATTTCAGTCTTTCTTTCGAGCTCGTTTACTTACTTCACCTTACTTTTCTATCTTACTAATCATACTAACAGTTTGCTATTTTCGCTAGAAGTTACTAACACCAACATTGTATACAATACTAACTTACTAACAAGGGATTGTATAGTTTCACTAACTAATTGATTAACCCCTTTGCGCAGAAGCCAAATCTGGCTATTTAGGTGTTACCTGATTTAAGACCTTATAATTTAAAATTGCAGCTTTACAGGCAGAAAAACTTTGGCTCAATTGAGTCTAGACACTTGAAGCATTTAGACTCGCATCGTATTTCAGTTTATTTTTATGATTTTGGTGGAGAAAAGGGGCAGCAAACACAAAAAATCTTCATGA
Source organism: Gymnothorax reevesii (assembly GCA_029721435.1). Taxonomy (NCBI): domain Eukaryota; kingdom Metazoa; phylum Chordata; class Actinopteri; order Anguilliformes; family Muraenidae; genus Gymnothorax; species Gymnothorax reevesii. Next base: position 55,009,772 of record CM056574.1, read on the forward strand.
AAATTCAACTTTGAATTAGCAAAAAAAAAAATACTGACAATTGAAAAACTGCTGGGGCTTAAATCTATGCATTTCTGGGATCATAAACTTCTTGACCACTAGTACAATTCATCTTATACATTACATTCTAGATTACCCGCTTGCTATAAGCCAAATTAGACAGCTATCCAGGTGTTTCCCCAAAGTCTGAGATCCATCAAAATGGTTCAATGTCATATCATACATTAATCATATATTTAACACAAATTAACTTTTGGGGCATGAAATTCAGCATGAACTAATGATTTTCTGGTTGAGTTTAGCATGAATTAATCAATATCAGTGCAGTTGAACATCATTGGTCACCAGTAACCTCTCCAAACACAAAACATGCCTTTTCTCCATAATAAAGTTAACAATAAAAAATAAAAATATTTTTCTTCGAAGTCCCCCAAGCATTAAATAAAGTGCTGATTAAACAGCTATAACATTCGCGCAGCAATGAAAAGCTAACCGCTCTCACATCCGAGCTCATAACCTTACACCTTATAAGGGTAAAAACTCACCAACTCAGTAATATCTGAATTCTGAAATATACCTTATTTTAACAGAGCAGAAATGTCACTTTCAGGAAAAATCTAACTACATATGTTCCCATATTCAACAGAATGGTGTAATGAACGTACCGAGGGATCTACCTACGTGCGTGGGCTGAATGCATTTGGAGAAACGAAAACCTCAGCATTCGATGTCTTTAAACGAGGTATAAATTCTACAGCAAAAAGCTATATTAGAGCAAAATGCAAACAGAGAAGAAGTAGAACTTGTTTTCTTCATTGATGCCCTCCTCCAGAGACAGATGTATCGGGTAGAAGGAACCCTCCAGTACTGTTTCATTCAAAATAATTCCCAATGACCGCGTCCATACAACATTTATCTTGTAAATGAAACTGAACACTTCAGGCCGGTTTCGGGTGTCTTTGTTTCTTTGATATCGCATAATTTTCAGCTGCGCAACCGTGGCCAACATTCGAAGAACACAACCGACCTTACTTTTACGCTTAGCTTGGTATCCTATTCTTATTGTCCGGTCAATGTATTTCAGTTATTGAGGAAAGTTTAAACACTCGGGAATAGGATAAGATACGAGTCTATCAATACATCGTTACTTGGGAAGCTTCACGAGGGCGTGAACTATAACTGTACAGTTACGCAGATGAATGTGAGTATATCATTGAGTGACTGGCTATCGACACCAGTACTTGGGTGGATAGAAGGGAGCGCTGAATTTGTCAATAAAGGAATCTACGCGTTAATCCATGGGAGGGAACTACGCATATTTTGTGTGTGATGACTTTAATTGACAGTAGAATGTGAGAGAATCAATACAATGTCGGATTTTTTGCTTCACAAAACATATTTTTTTAAACAATAATTGGAATACTGTTGGCTCTCTGTAGCCAAAATGGTTTTTCTGTCGCAAGTGATAATTTTTTGAAACTACTGGATCGATACTATGGGCAAGGATATTGACCAGTTTGCACATCAGGCTTAGCTGAGGAGTTTAATTCATGCAACTCCTGAAAAACAGGGATTGGAGGGAAGTTCTCCATACTCTAAATCGCATTTCAGCTCTGCCTGCTTGGAAAAATTCAATAACTGATCTGGGGGTGCCATCATGTGGTCAAGTACTGTAACTAAGTGTTTAAATTTGCAAGTCTATAGACACAAGAGTCTACATTTGCAGAAAGGGGTCAACAAGCTCTCGGCACTTGCCCTGTTCTAGTCTCCGCCTCTTTTCTTTCCCTGATCTCCTGTGCTGCATTTCTGTGGAAACTCCACATCTGATCACGCTATCCTTTCTCTAATTATCTATGCACGTTAGAACTCCTTAACTGGAGCTGTATGTCTTTGTATAGGTTGGTCCCGTGATCCCTGTCCGCGTGTGATTAGGTTCTCCCTCATGTGCTGCTCCTTTGTAATCAGTCTGACTACTTGCACCTGTGTGTCTTACCATGTGATCTCCCTAGAAGTGTATATTAGGTGTCTCCTCACAGTCATTCTCTGTCAGATCGTTTCTCGTGTTTACCTGTGCTGCTATTTCTCTCACCTCGTACTCATTGTATCTCTGATTCTGACTGGATTGCCCGACTACTGATTTTTTGACTTACCTTTATTGGATTACCGTTGCATCTGTGTGTTCTAACCCTTTTTTTGCCTGACTACGATTTTTGTGGATTGCTGCCCTGTCAACGATTCGGATTGCCCTTTAGTCTATGAGTTTGCTTCTCCTGCAAACCATTTCCTGTGTATCAAATCTGTTTTGCTGTCCTGGTTACGATTCTTTTTCTGCCCCACTGGATTTTGACTTTTGGATTGTGGACTCTGTACTGTTGCCTTCTGCCCTCTGGGGGTTACCCCCCCTCACTCAATAAAAGCCGTTTCTTTTGCAATCCTGTGTTCTCGCATTTGGTTCCGGATCGATACCTCACAGTATGATCTGATCAAAATGGAACCAGCGAGCAATAAGCCTCTGCAAGCTGCTGTGGAGGAACAGGGGGCCCAGCTTGCACTCCAGCAGCAACAACTTAGGGCTATGACACACCATGACACACCAGATGGCCGACCTCACCCGCACGCTGCAGAATGCGTCGATCATACGACCCCCCCAGCACCCTGTCGCAACCATGGCTGCTCAAGGGACTGCATCCCCTTCATCACTTCCTACTCCGGTCGCCGAGCCATGCCTGCTACCCTCCGAGAAGTATGACGGGGACCCGGGATCCTGCCTTGCCTTCCTGACCCAGTGGAAACTTATATTCAGCTTTCATCCTTCCACTTTCCCCACCGAACAAGCTCGCGTTGCTTACATCATCACACAGCTGTCCAGAAGAGCGGAGCAGTGGGCTGCGGCTGCCTGGGAGGCAGGATTACCATGCATTCAGTCCGCAGACATACTGGGGGAGGAGATGAAATGCATCTTCGATCGTTCAAGACATAGGCACAAAGCAGGAAGGGAGATCCTTCGGATTTGACAGGGGGGTCGTTCAGTTTCGGATTACGCCATCGAGTTCCAGACCCTGGCCACTAACAGCGGGTGGCGTTAGAGAGCTTGGTATGGTGCCTTCATCTTTGGACTATCCGACTGCATCAAAGATGAACTACTTCCACGAGATCTGCCAGAAAGTTTGGAACGGATTACTGAGTTAGTCATTCACATCGACTCACGTCTGGAGGAACGTAGACGGTCCGCCCACCTTGCCAGTACTCCAAAGCCACCTATGAAACTTCCTCTCCCACAACTAGAGAAGCCTAAACCACCACCTGACCCAGAACCTATGCAGTTGGGTCGCACCAGACTTACCGGTGAGGAAAGGGAGCGCAGGCGGAGGGAGCGGGCATGCTTTTACTGTAGGAAGGAGGGTCGTTACATCTCCCGGTGCCCCGAGAAAAGGCAACGTCCACTAACGAGGAGAGGAGCGTTAGTGAGTGTTACTCCTGTTGAATACTCCTCAAGAAATCGCACCTGCTTCCCCATCTCCCTTGAGTGGCCCGGAGGAGGAAGGAAGACCACCGCCCTTGTTGATTCAGGAGCCGAAGAAAACTTCATCGACCAGGACATTGCCCGAGAATGGACGGTCCCCATCGAGCAAATTATTCCGGATAGATGGCTAGCTCTATCAATGGCCAGAATATTGCTCAAAAAACCCACATCACCAGTCCCATTAAACTTCACATTTTGTGAAATTATCATGAAAGCATTAAACTCTTTTTAATCAAGTCTCCCCATGCTCCTGTGGTCCTCGGCCACCCCTGGATGGCCAAACATCAGCCTGACATTGACTGGGGCAGACACAAAATCAAGGGGTGGAGTCCCAGTTGCGCCCAGTCATGTCTTAGTGATGCTCAAGTTCTTGTCCCTTTTTCTCCTCCAGAGGAGATTCCGAACCTGGAGAAGGTTCCTTCTGAATATCAGGATCTCTGTGAAGTATTTTCCAAAGCTCGTGCCACCAGCCTGCCCCCGCACAGACCATACCACTAGTCAATAGAACTCAAACCCGGTACTACGTCCCCTACAGGTCGTCTGTTTTCACAATCCAAACCTGAGACCTTGGCTATGGAGAAGTACCTCAAGGAGTCCCTTGCGGCGGGGATAATACGCCCTTCTTCATCACCTGCAGGGGCTGGATTCTTCATCGTCCGCAAAAAGGACAGTACTCCAAACCTCGGTAGTCGATGCAGGGCCTTGAATGAAATCACCATCAAGAGCAGATACCCATTGCCTCTCATGAATACCGTGTTTAACCTACTCAAAGGAGCTAAGGTCTTTACCAAGCTAGACCTACATAACGCATATCATTTGGTCCGTATTCGTGAAGGTGACGAATGGAAGACGGCCTTCAATACCCCTACTGGATACTTGGAGTACCTGGTTTTACTGTTCCGGCTCACTAACACCCCAGCTGTTTTCCAGAACCTGGTCAATGATGTACTTTGTGACATGATTAACAAGTTTCTCTTTGTTTACCTAGATGACATCCTGATTTTTTCCTAGTCACAAGAAGACTATGTCCACCATGTGCGCCTGATGCTCAAGCGACTGCTGGAGAATCGGCTATTCGTCAAGGCAGAGAAATGTGAGTTCTCCGTTCAGACCACCTCATTCCCTGGATAAATCATTGCCCCCGACACCATCCAGATGGACCCTTCCAAGATCGAGGCTGTCGTCAACTGGCCCAAACCAACGCTTCAACGTTTCCTGGGATTCGCTAATTTCTATAGGAGATTTATTTGCAACTATAGTTCCATAGCAGCTCCCCTCACCGCGCTCACTTCCACCAAAACCCTTTTCCTCCGGTCACAAAAGGCTGAACAGGCATTCTCTGTCCTCAAGACTCGATTCTCCACTGCTCCCATACTAACCCTTCCTGATTCCTCTTGTTATGGCCCCAATTTGTTATTACATTTATAACACAACAGCAACAGCAAGGGATGACAAACACAGTTTTAACAACTAAAACACATTTAATTTTTAACAAAGACAAAGACTAATAACAACCTACAACTAAAGACCAAGATTGATAAATTAAAAAAAAACAGAAATAATTACAGTCCCTTTTTGGTGGGGTGGCTTGGTGATGTCCTGGATGAAGAAAATGCTCAAACACAGGCAAAGAAATCCACAAAAGAAACGTCACAGGTCTTGAACAGAATGGCAGGTCTGGTCATCTTCTTGCAATTTCTCCTACTACTTTACTGTCTCAATTCTTTTCCTTATATACTCTTTTGCAGACCCCACCCACATTTAGACCTCTTTTTTTTTTATTTTCTGAGACTTGCCCCAGACATGTCCAGGACATGTCTAAACATGACTCCAGTCTGAGCTTAACAAAAAAAGGTAAATACTGCCATCTAGTGGCCTATATTCACATTACACCTCCATTCCAAAAGGGAAAAATTTTGACTCATAAAGGCAAAATTTTTCTTTTCAATACAAAATGGTTAAGTGAACACTTGTCTATAGATACATATCATACAATATTCCAACACATGATATACACATTCAAACACGGGATAAGCAATCAGCAATCACATTGTCTGTACCCTTCACATGCTTAATTTCCAAGTCAAACTCCTGTAAAATCAAACTCCAATTCAACAATCTCCGATTCTTGTTTTTCATCTTACTCAAAAACATTAACGGATTGTGGTCAGTGTACACAATCATTGGCTTTTGTCCTGTACAAACATAAACCTCAAAGTGTTGTAAAGAAAGGACCAGAGCCAACAGTTCCTTCTCTATTGTGGAATAGTTCCTTTGGTGGCGATTGAACTTCCTGGAGAAGTATGCCACGGGATGCTCAATGTCATCAGAGTCACTTCTCTGTAGGAGCACAGATCCACAAGCTTGGTCGCTAGCATCGACCGCGATGGAGAACGGTTTGTTGAAGTCAGGAGATTTGAGCACGGGGAAGTGACACAGCAGAGACTTCAGGTGATCGAAGGCTCTCTGGCATGCATCATCCCAGGTGAACTTTACGCCTTTCTTCAGTTGGTTAGTTAGACTGAGAGCAATCTCAGCAAAGTTCTTGCAGAACTTGCGGTAGTACCCGATCATTCCAAGGAAGCGGCGCAAAGCTTTTTTGTTGTCAGGAACTGGAAAGTCCATGATGGCTTGGACTTTAGCATTTATGGGTGCCACCTTACCCTGGCCTATGACGTAGCCAAGATAGGTGACAGTAGCACAACCAAAGTCACTCTTGTTCAGGTTAACAGTCAGGTTAGCCTGGGTCAGGCACTGGAACAACGTCTCTACATCTTTTAGATGTTCTTCCCAGGAGTCACTCCATGTGATCAGGTCATCGATGTATGCACCCGTGTGTGGCAATCCGGCGATTGTAGACTGTATCATCCTTTGGAACGTGGCTGGGGCATTTTTCATGCCAAAGGGTAGGACTTCATACTGGTACAATCCAGATGGTGTGGCAAAAGCAGAGATGCTCTTGGCCCTCTCAGTTAAAGGCACACACCAATAACCCTTCAATAAATCAATCTTGGTCAGAAACTTTGCTTGCCCTACACTATCAATACAATCATCAATCCTAGGTATTGGAAACACATCAGTTCTAGTTACAGCATTGACTTTGCGATAATCTGTACAGAATCTAGTACTTCCATCAGGTTTTGGAACTAGCACACAGGGTGAACTCCAATCGGAGTTGGAGGGTCTGATAATATCATGTTTTAACATGTACTCAACCTCTTTCTCAGCAATCTTTCTCTTTTCAGGATTCATCCGGTATGGATGCTGTTTTATTGGTTTGGCATCACCAACATCTACATCATGAGAGGCTATAGTAACTCTCTTTGGAACATCAGGAAACAAATCCTCATATTTCTTGATCAACCTTTCAAACTGATCTCTCTGTGAGGGTTCTAAGTGCTGGAGTTTTACATCAAGATTTTGCAACACTTCAGTGTTTGACAATTTACATGAAAGAACTTCAGCTTTAATTCTTGGTTCATCATCTTGAAACTCCCCCTCATCTTCACACGTTTCGACCATTGGAGAATCTGAAGTGACAGCTGCAACCCTAGCATTTCTGTCATGATAAGGCTTCAGCATGTTAATGTGACACAGTTGTTTTGGTTTTCTCCTATCTGGAGTCTTCACAATGTAATTGAGATCATTGAGTTTTGTCAGAATTTCATAAGGACCATGAAATCTAGCCTGCAATGGATTGGACTGCAAGGGAAACAACACAAGGACCTTGTCTCCTGGTTTAAACTCACGGCTTCTAGCCTTATGATCATACCAAGTTTTCATTTTTCCCTGACTTGATTTCAAGTTCTCTTTGGCAAGGTCACAAGCTGCACGCAATCTTTCCTTGAACTTGCTAACATAGTCTAACAGACTGATTTGCGGCTCTTCCTCTTGCCATTGTTCACTCAATAATCGCAAAGGTCCTCTCACTTCATGACCAAACACTAGCTCAAATGGACTGAATCCAGTAGACTCCTGCACTGCTTCTCTAGCTGCAAACAACAGCAAATGAACCCCTTCATCCCAGTCTTTCTCATGGTCATAACAATAAGTCCTCATCATTGTCTTGAGAGTGGAATGAAACCGCTCTAAGGCACCCTGACTTTCTGGATGATAGGCACTAGAAAGAATCTGTTTTGCACCTAGTTCATACACAACCTGCTGAAACAATCCTGAAGTGAAATTGCTACCTTGGTCTGACTGAATTTCCCTGGGAAGACCAAACAACGTGAAGAACTTTATCAAAGCCTTCGAGATTGCAGTTGCCTTGATGTTACGTAGAGGTATGGCTTCAGGGAATCTGGTAGATGCACACATGATTGTCAACAAGTACTGATTTCCAGATCTAGTCTTAGGTAATGGACCAACGCAATCAACAATGACCCTAGAGAATGGCTCCCCAAATGCTGGGATAGGCTGCAATGGAGCTACAGGTGGGTCTAACTGGTGTTTTCCAACTACCTGACAAGTGTGACAGGTTTTGCAAAAGTTGGAAACGTCTTTCTGAAGCCCAGGCCAAAAGAAGTGTTTCATGATCTTATCAACAGTCTTGTTAACACCAAGATGACCTCCTAAAGGTAAACTATGAGCCATTGTTAAGATCTCATTCCTATAGACCTTCGGAACAACAATTTGCCTGACCACTGCCCAATCTGCATTGGCAGGGATATCAGGAGGGCGCCACTTCCGCATCAACACACCATCCTTGAGATAATACCCAACTGGAACTGCATCTATTTCTTTTTCAGGAAGGGCTCTCCTCTTTAGTACACCAATTTCAGGATCATTAGTTTGCTCCTCAATCAACCGCTTTCTGGACAGAGACAAGTCTCCAGACACATCAGAATCACCAGACCCATCCGGCTGGCTGAATAGAGAACTGATAAAAGTATCTGATAAGTCCTCAAACGGAGAAACCATAGTAGGCCAATCAGAGTCATGAGGCGAACCACCTGAGTCCTGACTATTCAATGTACTGGACGGCACCACAACATCTTCTTCTTTAGCCTTCTCGGCCATAGCACGAGTCACTGCGCAAGAAGGATACAGAGATGGGTCCTCATCCCCATTTTCAGTGCTCGGCTGTGAAGTAAGATGTACAGGGGGAACTACTTTGCCCCCAGCCAGGTCATTGCCTAGCAACAGAGAAACACCCTTTATAGGTAGACTTGACATAAGTCCCACCTTTACCTGTCCTGTAACTAAATCTGACTTCAAGAATATAGAGCGCAGGGGTACAGATACAGTCCTCCCTTCAATACCTTGTACAAGTATGAAATCCCCTGAAGCGGTCTCATCACGTAACTCCAAGGAGTCCATCAACAAAAGTGACTGAGAAGCTCCGGTATCCCTTAGGATATATATGGGGACAGGAGTAGTATGCTCATTCAGAGCCACAAATCCCTCTGACACAAATGGAAGAAATTCCTCCCTCACAAAGTCAGCTGTATTAGGCTTTTTAGCCCCACAAGAAGCAGGCAATTTAGCAGATTGGTTATCTACTACAGGGGTTTCTAACCTTGTTTTCACAAAGGCATTCGGTTTGGTATCCTTTTCTTTTTCTTTCTTAGCTTTAAGGAACCAACAGTTAGTTGTAACATGACCAGATTTCTTGCAATAACTGCAAACTAGACCACTTTTGTCACTGTCAGCTTTCACACTTTGATCAGACCTGTTACTGGATTTCTGAGCACCATCACCAGATTTGTCTTTGTCTTTGGGTGAGGAATCTTGGGTATCACCGTAACCCTTTTTCTGAAATTGGGACCATTATTGTTACTGCTAGACTGAAATTTGGACTTATGAGTGAGAACATATTCATCTGCAAATTTGGCAGCTGATTGCAAGTTCAGTGCTTGCTTCTCATTAAGGTAGGTCTTAAGATCATCCTTAACACAGTTCTTGAATTCTTCAACTAACACCATCTCTTTTAGTGAGTTGAAATCATCCTTGACCTCCATAGAAGTACACCAGCGCTCAAAGCAAACCTGCTTCTCATTAGCAAATTCAACATAAGTCTGATTTTCAGATTTCTTCAGACCTCTGAATTTCTGTCGGTAAGCCTCTGGAACCAACTCATAAGCTCTCAAAATAACCTTTTTGACAACCTCATAATCAGAGGAATCATCTGCAGACAAAGCCGAATAGGCTTGTTGAGCTTTACCCTTGAGGACAGTTTGCAACATCAGAGGCCAGTGTTCCTTTGGCCACTGGCAACTCTTTGCTACCTTTTCAAAACACTGGAAATAGTTGTCAACATCCTTTTCAGAAAATGGAGGCACCAGTTTTACCTCCTGACTGGCACAAAATTTATTTTTAGTTTCAATTTTAATTTTTAGTTTCTCCATTTGGAATCTTTCCTCTCTATCCAACTTCTCTAATTCAAAATCTCTCTGTCTCTGTCTCTCTCTTTCTGCTCTTTCCTCTTTCTCTCTCTCAAATTCTCTTTGTTTATCTTCTCTTGCTAATTTTTCTAACTCAAACTGCCTTTGTTTTTCTTTTTCTTCCCTCTCAATCTCTAGCATTTTTAATTTAAGTTCCATTTCTATATTTGGATTTTCCACTGGAAACTGTTCCAGATCTCCTGGTGCAAACACATTTTCATCAATGTAATATTCAACTATCTCTCTAGCCAGTCTTGCTTTTCGCATGGCTGGTTTTACCTCTGTCAGCTCCAACTGTCTGCAAATTTCTAGCAGTTCTGTCTTTTTAAAAGACTTCAAAACCCCTACGGTTGGTGATGCCAAGAAATCATCCATTGCTGTTGTCAATATATATCTAGGAAAATTCACAAAAACAATTTCACAATTTGGAATGTTAGATTTTCAATAAATTACTCACACAATGGTCTATCCCGGACCTTGAGCCCCCAATTTGTTATGGCCCCAATTTGTTATTACATTTATAACACAACAGCAACAGCAAGGGATGACAAACACAGTTTTAACAACTAAAACACATTTAATTTTTAACAAAGACAAAGACTAATAACAACCTACAACTAAAGACCAAGATTGATAAATTAAAAAAAACAGAAATAATTACAGTCCCTTTTTGGTGGGGTGGCTTGGTGATGTCCTGGATGAAGAAAATGCTCAAACACAGGCAAAGAAATCCACAAAAGAAACGTCACAGGTCTTGAACAGAATGGCAGGTCTGGTCATCTTCTTGCAATTTCTCCTACTACTTTACTGTCTCAATTCTTTTCCTTATATACTCTTTTGCAGACCCCACCCACATTTAGACCTCTTTTTGTTTTATTTTCTGAGACTTGCCCCAGACATGTCCAGGACATGTCTAAACATGACTCCAGTCTGAGCTTAACAAAAAAAGGTAAATACTGCCATCTAGTGGCCTATATTCACATTACACTCTCTCCAGTTTGTTGTCGAGGTGGACACATCCTACATGGGAGTGAGGGCAGTCCTCTCACAGAGAAATTCCAAACATAACAAAATTCACCCTTGTGCCTTTTTTTCCCATCGCCTCACTCCTGCTGACGCAAGTATGACATTGGGAATCGGGAGTTGCTCGTGTTACAGGTCACTGGCCGAGGACCCATAGGCAGATAAAATATTCCTACTGGAAAGCCCAGTTAAAACAGGAGTAAATTCTTTAAAGTAAATCTTTAGTAAATCTTTCCCAGTCAGCCTTCCTCAGTAGAATGACGTATTTATTATGTCACAGCCTAAATAATTATTGTCCTTTTATCTCTAGTTCTTTTCCTCTTTTCTTTTTCATTACATCAAAACACATTTTAATTGGAATCACCTCTTCACATTTCGTCATCATCACTATATTTTAGTTATTCACATCGTTGCTACTGTTAAATTCAATTGGCATCTGTTTAACAAAACATAGAAAAATGCAAGGAATTCTCCTTTAACCCTTCCAGGTTTTTTCGAAATGGAAAAGATCTGCGGATTCTGCTCTAAAGGATGCATTTACATTGCATTTGGGGGCGGGAGTGAACGGCGCTGAAACGGATGCAGAAGGCGGATGGACGTTGTCGCAAGTTTTTTTTTTTTTTTTATTTACGTTGTCGCGAATAGGGTGAAGGAGAGAGATAGACGGAGATTCGTGAGCGAGAGATAGTTGAGCGACTAATTATCTGCCAACGCTGCCACTAAGTGAACAGAATGAGAAATGTAACTCCCTGGAAATGCAAGTGCTGCGATGTGGCTCTCTGCCTCATTGTGGATAGAAACTGCCTCGAGGAGTGGCATAGATAAGAACAAGATCTCTTCTGTTTGTTATTATATATAGTTGTAAAAACATTAAATTGTATATAGGTTGATCTTACCCTTGATGGTATATTTGCACTATTTGGACTGCAAAGCACTGTATATTTTTATACATAACCAGTTTTGAAGAGTGGCAGCCAAAAAAAAAAAAGGAAAAAAACGAAAAACACCTACACAAACGCATGCTTTTTATTAGAAATATTTGTATACAGTTTGAAGTTATGTCAATTTTATCTTTTATTTGTTACACTGGCACTGTTTGGAAGTCTGGGAATTCAAGGCAATGCAAAACTGGGAATATATATATAATGTATATATTTGTCCATAACCAGTCTTGAAAGAGTGGCAGCCAAAAAGGGGGGGGGGGGGGGGGAGAGAAACGCCAATATAAAGGTGCGCTTTCATGAGAAAAACTTGCATGTAGTTTGAATTTTTAACAATTGTAACTTTATACAGATAATATTTGGAACCTTTGTTCACTTTTATAATCTTTGAAAAGGTTTAGTAAGCATGTTTGGGTTATTTGTGCAATAAATTATATAATTTTTCAAATCGGATTTTATATTTTTTGTCTGATTTTTTAGCCCAGTATGTTTATATAGTTGATCGAAGTGAAATATAATGAGCCAATCATTAAGATGAAGTTGTGCTTAAAAAAATGATACCAAACATTGTCATGTTAAACATTTTTTATGTGGTATATGGAGGCATAATGAAAAATATTCAAAATCGGCCAAAATAGGCCTAGAACTTTAAGGGTTAAAGACTGTCATAGACTGTAGTGCACCCATGAATGGAAATAACATAGCAAAAGTGCCACAAATATCAAGCTATAGGCAGACTACTTGGTAAGTATGCTAGTGCATGACTGAGTTCAAGTAAACAGGCTTTGGAAAAAAAAACGTTTTTAGCTAAAATGCTTAAAAGTGCATTAAAAATATATACAAAAACCAAGTGGGGAGTCACCATTTTAGGAGCTGAATACAAAAAGGAACAACAGGTTAGACCTGGTCAGAAGGTCACCCAAATATACACATTAGCTGCACAAAGATCGATCTTAAAGAGAAATAATAACTTCAGATACTACTGCTTGCAGTTTCAGACACTTTGGTAATGTAAAAACCTGTTAAAACAGGAGTAAATGAATGAGACAATTCACATGATCTTTCCCAGTCAGTCTTCCTCAGTAGAATGAGGAAACGACGTCAGTCTGTTCAGCATGTGCGTCCCTGAGAAAGCTGTGAATCGTCATGCTGCCATCTAGTGGTGGCAACACTAAGAATGTCTCACTGTATAGTGTTTTTGAGAGAACTTAAAAGAATCCGAGTGATAGTTGTCCAGGTTTGCCTAAACCAGAAATAAAATCTTTTCACAGAAATATCTTCTTCAAAACAAAAATAAGAAAACCCAAAATAAATACAAAAAACAATAAATGTGACCATACATTTTGTGTGCGTCACACGCTCCCTGACAAAAGATAAATGGCTCCAGACATTCAACTCTTAAACTACTTAATTCTAAATATCAAAAATACCCAAAGGTAAGTGCAAGATCAGTATCAAAACATACAAAAAAGAAATCAAAGGTCAGTGGGTGTCTGTGTGTGTGGATGTGTGTGTCAATCAGTTAACAAAGTGTGGTACACAGTATGGCATGGTTGAGGGATAAGGAGGCATATGGTATGGGATATGGCAGTGTCTTGAAAAGGGTGTGATATGTCATGGGATGTGGCCTCATCCCCCAAAATGGCATGGATGGTGTCTCATAAGCACCCACTGTGTTGACCATGAGTTGAGGTTGGTAAGAAGGCTGGTCCAATGAGCTATACTTCTCTCACGAGTGGACCTCCATGGTTGTGGGCTTCTAGGTTGCTCACAGGTGGGCTGCACAGGGATTGTCTGAGAGTCTTCTGGTCCTTCCCTTTGCTGGTGTGCATCTTCCCTTTCAATATCTGACGGTATAGTATCGGCAGGTAACTGCTCCTCTTCTCTGTTCTCTTCCACAGGCATTTCCACTCTCCTCGCCTAGTTAGCATATTCTCTGGTTTCTCTTTCAGGTATGAGTGGTCTGGTTTGTTCAGTGTCCATTACACGATCAGTGTGTCTCTGAGGTTCACAACGAGGCTGTGCTTGTGAATTCTCAGGTTCTCTCATCACTGGCACCCTAAGCCAGTATGTTGGTCCCTCATCATCTGAATCTGAGGACTCACTTTTCAGGGTTCCTTCATTCTATCTCCTTGAATTCAACTGTCTGCCCCTGGTTCTCGGCCGGGTTTGAGGCTCAGGTAAGTCACTAGGTTAGTCTCTCTTCTTTACGGGTTGTGGCTACAGAGGTAAGTCTACAGGTAGGTCATTGACCACGTGGAGTAGGATGCGATGCAGTGTTCGAACCCTGTTTCCACCTGTTTCTGGTGTAACCCGGTAAACAGGTCCATCAGCAATTCTCTCCTTTACAACATGGACTGTGTTTTTTCCCAGTACGACCTCAATTTACTGGGTCCCCCTCTCTCACTCAGATTCCGCACTAGGACACGGTCACCTGGTTCAAGGACAACACCCTTCATGTGACGGTCATAGTATTTTTTTCCTCGAGAAATTGATTGTTGACTGTTCTCAGAGGCCAGACTGTAAGCTTACTTCATCCTTTGAGCCCACTTCTCAGCGTAGCCTCTAAGGGAAGTGGCTTCCTCTTAATTTGCCAGGCCAAATATCATGTCCACGGGCAAAGGTGGATGACGTCTGAACATCAGATAGAAAGGTAAAAACCCTGTTGCCTTATGCCTGGTGCAATTATAAGCATGTACCACTTACGGCAAGTGGTCTCTCCATCTTTCCTTCTCCTTTTCTCCAAGGGTTCTGAGCATTTGGACCAGGGTCCTGTTGAATCTCTCTGCAGAATTACCCTGAGGATGGTAGGGTGTGGTCCTGGAATGACTAACTCCACTGAGTTGCTGCAGGGTCTTGAAAAGTTCATTTTCAAATTCGCGACCAAGGTCATGGCACAGTTTAAACGGGTACAAGAATCGTGGGATAAAATCCTTGAAGAGTTTCTCTGCAGCAGTCTTTCTGGAGGCGTAGGCTTGAGCGTACCATGTAAAATGGTCCACGACAACCAGAATGTATTCAAAGCCTCCCTTGCTTGGCTCTAAGTGAAGGTAGTCGATGGAAACTAGTTCTAGGGGTGTGGCAGAGGTAATGCATTGCATCGGCGCTCTGATGTGGGAAACCGGCTTCTTCTGCTTTATGCAGGGACACTTCCTTGTTACATATATTTCAACATCTTGCTTCATGTATGGCCAGTAGAACCGGTCCCTGGGGAAGCCTAAGACCCTTTCTGTCCCCATGTGGGCCATGTCATCGTGGAGGTGTCGCAACACCAGAGGTCGGTACTAATCAGGCAAGATGAGCTATCTCTAGTTCTCCGATACAGTAGATCATCTTCCAGATGGAGTTTTTCCCATTGGTGCAGCAGCTTCCTTGCAAGACCACTGACTCTTTTTCTCATGTCACTTGTCAGTGTGTTGGTAGTCTCTTTCAGCTTGATGACTTGCAGGGTCATCTCGTTGCGATTTAACCAGCTCATCATGGGGGATGGTTGGGAGCAGCTCTGGTGGCTGTGGGATTGAGCTATCTTGGGACAGGTTCAGGACAGCGACATAAGCAACATCCCTCTGCTTTGCAGCTTGACTGCCTTCCCATGCTGCCAGAATGGTGTCTCTGGATAGCTCCTCTGTGCATGAGTCAACATAGTTGTCGATGTCTAATGGCAGCCTGGACAAGGTATCCGCGTCCACATTGACCTTTCCCAGTTGGTACCTGACTTCAAACCGGAAGTCCGCCAGCTCACCGTCTCATCGGTGGTCAACAGCGTTGAGCTTAGCAGTGCTCAACATGTAGGTCAATGGGTTGTTATCTGTGTACACCACAAAGTGGGGCACGTAGAAGAGGTAGTCTCCGAATTTTTCACATATGGCCCACTTTAAAGCCAGGAATTCAAGCTTGCCTGAATGAGGATTGTAATTGCGCTCTGCAGGCGTCAGCGTTCTGGAACCATATGCAATGACTCTGAGCTTTCCTCCCTGGCGCTGGTAGAGCACTGCACCAAGACCTTGTTGTGACGCGTCTGTGTGCAGCATATAAGGGAGCTCAAAATTAGGGTACGGTAGTATGAGTGGATTGGACAGGATGTGAATGAGTTGGTCAAGGGTTCTTTGGTGCTCCTCAGTCCACAGTATCGGGGTTCTTGATGACAGCTGGGCGCCTTTTCCCTTTTTCTGTCTGGGCTGAGACCCAGGGGTGACAGGGTTTTTCGACTGCAAAAGGTCATACATCGGCTTGGTGATTCTAGAGAAATCTTGAATGTACGTTCGGTAGTAGCTCAAGAACCCTAGCAGTTTACGGACGGTGTTGGTAGTTTTACTCCTCAGGGCCTGGATGCCCTCCAGATCCTTGGGGTCTAGCCGCACTCCGTCAGCCAAGACCAGCCTTCCAGGGACAGGTGAGTCCACATTATTGATCTCGAAGCTATCCATCTGTCTCCACTATCTTGTCAATCGACTGGATACTGCCCAACATTGTGAAGTTGTTCAATGAAACATTGTGTTGGGTGTGATTACCCACCGGAATCTCAACATAAGGCTGCTTAACGTGGTGGACTTTGACCCAGCCATCACCAATATCCGGCTCCTCCAGTCTCAGGTCTGGATGGTTGACCTCGAACAGTTCCGCAGAGGAGGTGAAATCAGCAGGCACCTTGCATTTGATGCGGGCAACTTGGCCTGGACGGACCACAACATCTTGGCGACCAACTCTCACCGCTGCATGGTGCTGGTTGGACTCTGATGTCTGTATTAGGTTCACAATAGTCTCTGCTTGATCATTTTTGATCTGCATGGCCTCTCTCAGTAACTTGCCAATAACAGCAATAACTTCAATGTCACCCTCCTGTCTTAGGATGAGCTCTTGAATGACGTTGAAGCCTAGTATCGGTCTCACAAGGCTCACACGGCTGACCAGGAAGGGTACTCTGATGGCGAGATTTGGATCATCGTTACCGGGTAGGTTAAAGGTGAGTTCCACCCATCCATCATATGGGATCTGTCCTCCATTAGCTGCGGTGAGCTCCAATCTTCTGTTTCCTATGAGTTCACTGAGAGGGCGCACTTCTTGTTGAGGTAGGTACTTGTGTCTCCATGGCTTGTCAATAATACTGACTTGGGCCCCGGAGTCTAACAGAACAGTTACAGCGTATTCATTTAAACTGCATTTCAATTAACATTTCTTTCCAATCAGCTTAACTACTCGCTGTGATGGGGACTTATCATCGGCCGATGAATGGGAAGGGGTGGCAAGATGGTGATTTACCTGCACTGGTGCTGGTTTGGTACTGTCTGGATGGGACTGAGGGTGGGTGCCGGTCACAAGTGGTCCCTCTGCAGTGACTGGGGGGAGTTTCCCGATGGCTTAGGTCTCTTCAAGGAACCCGACAGCACGGTGTCCCTCTTCTCCACAGGCAAAACAGTGTTTGCAGTTGGGAAGGCAATTAGCAACACAGTTAGGGCAGCTATACGGTCTCAATTTCTTTACTTGTCGACTCTGGCTCTGTTTAGTGGAGCACTCTTAGGTGAACTCGGGCTGAGGCTTAGGTGATGACGTCTTCGCTACAGCCTTTGACTGTAGTGAGGTTACAATTTCAACCAGACCCTGTACTTGAGCGCTTAGCTGCTGGATACGCTCATCTTTGGCCTTTGTGTCAGGGGTAGGCTTTGCTTTGTCCACCTCACTAGTGGTGACTACACTACTGTGAGCTTGAGCTGTCTTGGCCCGAACGCTGCGTCCCAAACGTCTCTTCCTCTCACTTTCTTCACTCGTGATTTCGATGACTTGTCTTAGAAGTGCATCATCTGTGACTGTAGGATCCGATAGGAGGGGCTTTAACTCCTGTCTAATGTCATCATGCTTCTCGTTCAGGCCCTGATGGACTGTGCGAAGGAAGACATTCTGTGCCGTTTGTGCTTCATACTTGATTTCAGAGTCTGTCTGCTTTGACATGAAGATCACTTTTTGTTTAAGCCCCATCATCCTGTAGAGAAACTGCTGTGGTGTTTCCTGCTCATTTTGTTTGGCACTTATCAGTTGCTGGAACAGCTCAGTGCTGCTTTTCTCTCCTAGGTGGGATTGTAGAAAGCTCTTCAGCTCAGATATGGTCATGTCATCCTTGTTGGAGAGCATATCCTTGTAGTTCCCAGGCTTTATAATGCGAAACACTGCTAGTGAGATTTCACCCTCCGTGTGCATTTCTCTCAGTCTTTGATCAATCTGTTTGCTGATGTTGCTGTAGGTTACATCGGATGCATTATCGCCAATCTGCCCACCATGTACCTTGAATTCCTTCTTCTGGAGGAAAGGGAGGTCTTTGAGGGCGATCATGCTTTCGGTACGGTGAGTGGGATGCTTCTGATTGTTAGGATGGGGAGACAGCATGACAGGTGAACTGTGGGAATGGGGAGTGTGTTGTGTACCAGTTATGGTATGTGAGCTGCGGGACTGGTGAGAATCAGTGGGTTGAGTATTGGTTGTGGTGTATGGACTGGTGTGTGTGCACTGGCGTGGATGTGTTGGGTGAATGTTAGTTAGGGTGTACTGGGGATTGTGTGTAGACTGGTGAGAAGTAGAGGGTAGAGTGTCCGATAAGGTGTGTGAGGTAAGTGAAGCCCCACCCTGTTTAACTTTTTGGCGCAAATCATTATAAGTAGACATTAGCTTGCTTATTTGCAATTCAAGGGCCTCAGTTTGAGCAACCAAATCAACTGGTGTAGTGTCAGAGTGTGTATCTGTAACATGTGTGTTATAGTGAACATGAACATCAGAAACACCATCAGATAAAACTACGGGTACATCAACATCCACCCCAACCCCTGTGGCAGCATCACTCTTTCTGTTATGATCTTGCCTGCTCATGTCATGTTTCTGCTTTCCCATGTTAGCCCATGCCATGTTTAAGTTCTGTGCCAGGCTTTGCCATGTTTTGATTATCGTGTTAAGTGACCACTGCATATGTCTGACTATACTTTTATTAAGTATTGTGTTTTGGTAATTAAGATTTCTTGTTTTATTATGTTTCATGCCATAGTTATCATGCCATGTTTCCTGCTCTTGCCTTGTATATATTTCTGCCATGCCATGCCTTGCACTACGTCTACCCCGTCTTGTCTTGTGTAGGTCTTTGCTCACGGTTTAGTCTTGCGGGCCACGCATTCGGGTGATTTACTGGTTACTGGGATTTCAATCTTCCTTCATATCTCGTGTTCTTCCTTCCTCTCTCCTTTTGCTATCTACTAACAGTACTAACAGTTCATTGTTTTCGATAATTACTAACACTTATTAACATTGTATATTTTTACAAACTTACTAACTTGCACTCAGGTTTGTATAGCTGCACGTACTAAATTGACTAACGATCTCTCAGCAATCGCCCAATTCTAATCTCCGCTCTCTTGCCTATCTCTGTTACGATTTCTGTGTATTTCCACTTACATCTCATGCTTTCCTTTTCTTTACACTATGCACATTTAGTACTCCTTAACCGGAGCTGTTGTTTGTTCATAGGAATGTCTTGTGATCCCTGTCTGCGTTTTGGCATTTGCCAAATTCATGTAATTAGATTATTCCTCATGTGTCAATCCTGATTATTGTTTCATTGATCGCACCTGTTCGCCCTTGTCATGTGTTCACCCCGGATGTGTATATAAGATGTTTTTTCAAGCACTTCCATGACAGATCGTTCTTCCTTGTTTCTCGTGCCACGGTTGTATTCTGCCTTGACTCATTGTGATTTATCTTTCTGACTGGATTGCCCGTCTACTGATTCTTGGTTTGCCCTTTTTGGATATCGTTGCATCTGTGTATTTTTGACCTTTTTCTGCCCGACCTTGATTTTGTGGTTTGCTGCCCTGTTTACGATTCGGATTGTCTCTTGTTTGCTTCTCCCACAAACCTACACCTGTGTACCGGATCTGTTTTGCCTGATTAGGATTTTTTGATTGGTGCCCTGGTTCCAAACTCTGCTCTGTCCCATTGGAATTCGAGCTTTGGATTATGGACTCTGTACTGTTGCCTTTTTCTCTGCGGGGGTTATCCCCCTTATTCGATAAAGCACTTCATTTTTCCAATCCCGTGTCCTCGCATTTGGTTCCAGATCGATACCTTACACTTTTTACGTAAAGCCATAATTTCATCAATAACCTTTAGCAGATCCACTAACTTTGACTAGCTGAAATCGTCAAATTCTAGCAGATCAGTGCTCTCCATGTATGCACATACGTAATCAATACAGCTCTCTTCACCCTGGTTGACCAACTTAGTTTGAGTACACAGTAAAATTACTATTGTTAAATTAACACCCCCAGTGTCAATTTTAACACCGGCAGAGTGTCTAAATGCATCCACACTGTAGAGTGTTAAATTAACACTGTCGCAAGTGTTAATAAATTAACACCCAAATTTGTGTTAATTTAACACCCCATATTGTAAAATTTAACACTAAACGGGTGTTGTATTGACACTACACTGGTGTTGGTGTTGAAATACAGTGTTAAAAAGTAAGACTTATTTTTACAATACAACACCCATTTAGTGTTAATCCTTACAATGTGGAGTGTTAAATTAACACAAATTTGGTGTTAAAAATTATCCATAACACTAATGGGTGTAAATAATACCCCCCACCTACAACTTGGTCTAGATGAAAGAAAAATGAAGACAGAAATAAAACAATAAACCTTTAAACTCATTAAAGCTTTATTGGCCACACACTTAGCACTTTGCTTTCCATCATATTGCAACATCTGCAATAAAATAACTTCAGAGCAGCTCAGACAAAACTACAGAAGGGAACAATGTATGTCCTCTCATCATTCTCAGTTGAAAACTGCCTGTCATAAGGTCTATAATAAACCAACTCAGACACATAAATGACACTGAACACATCATCCACCTCATCAATGCTGAAAGCATTCAAATGATCATCAAAATACAATGTATCGACTTTGGCCATCAAAAGCAATGCTTTGTCATCCGCGATAATGATATTGATAATCTTATTGAAAACAGGCATTTCATTTTCAACACTAGTGCAAACAAACATTCCAATATGGTACTCGGTTCCATAGTTTTTCACCCAAGGTGTTGTGGAGACACTAGATGCATTCAAAGTTTCCCAAGCCTTCAAGGCCTCACTGCCGTCTAGTTTGTCAATTAGTGCATCTTTAAGGGGACCAAATGTAAATCTTTGAAAATAAAAATTCTCCCAATGAAAGGCCAATTGATTTTGATGTTTCTTTACTAATGTTTTAGTTATGTTTTTAAAATTCTTTACAGACCTCTTAAAGGAATTGTGTTTTCCTTCGAACCTCATACACTAAATGTGTATAAGTGGACCTATTTTTCTGATACATCTGGGATAGTGAATCATTAGATGATGCTTTGGGATCAGTCTCTTATCTGCAAATACAGATTTAAATAGTTTGTGATGGTCAGAAATTAAGTGCTTCAAAAAATAAGTCATCCCATTTGTTATAATAGGCGAAAATACAATGTTACAGATCTGAATCAATAGTAGAATCACATTCCAGTAACTCTTGCTGTGGTCAACTAGATCTCCAAACATCAAGGGAGTATTCCGTAGGAGGCACCATGACTGAATGGCATTGAGGCCGAGGTCGTTGCTCCCATCTTCCACTTTCACTGCACCTGGTCTATTCTTCCGCTCACTGTATCCATAGTTAAAACTCTGTATCCTTTCTGAAAGGGTCTGTACTGTGCACAAAGAATCCTTCACCAAACACTGAAAAACAAGCTTTAACTCGTATTACACAACACCCTTTAGCAGGTCATGCATTATATCAACACCAAAATTGTCTGAGCAATGGAAGAACTGCAGCTCATTTAAGGGACATGTTCGTTTAACACCAAATGAGTGGACGAGGGCAGTATTCTGTGCCACGGCATCACAGTGTTCTTTATACAGATGCCTTGTGCGAAAAACGATGTCGGAGTCATCCTCACTAAAGACTGATTGCAATGAAGTTTTGTCTGTCAAACAAAAACGACAACAATATGTTGCACTGAATGACTCGACCATTCCAAAAAGGCCATGTAAAGCTAAATTATCGCCAGTGACCTGAATAACCGACCCCTTCAAAGGAGTATCTAAAAAGGGCACCTGGATTCCCTGTGTCTCCAAAACCTTTAAATCTTTAACAAGAGGCTGTAGGATTGGACCAAAACCATACTTCTTCAAGTCTTCAGAATGAAAAAGTGCCACAAGATGAATGTTCATTAACACCGAATTGAGCTTCGTTGGTAAATTTCTTAGAATAAAATAAAAACAACCAAGTTTATGTATCCCTTTTTTAGAGCCAAGTGGATTGGCTGTTTCGAAGTCATCATAATAGAGTTGAATCTGGAGAGCATGTTCTTGGTGAGCAAATAATGGATGATTTCTAAAGTAAGAACCATCATTAATGTCTCTGAAAATGCCATCTTCATGAAGTTTCACTTGCTGGAAACAGTTGCAGAACTCCTGGTTGGTAAACATTGACTCAAGAGTTCCCAAAATGGGCACATACATGAATTTGTCATTGACTGGAACTTGACTGTATAGACCAGTTATATCTTTGCGCAAATCATAACGCACACCAAGAACATGCTCCACTGGTTCAACAATTTTCCATTTTTTTTCAAAATGTCTTTGCCTCTTGGTTTCAGTATTGAGGAGTGCGAATGGATTTTCAAGCTGCTCAAAACAGTCTTTAACTTTATCGAAGGTTTGTTCAGTCACCTCTGTTGAAAGGCATTTAAGAACAGCATCCTGTGCTTGAACATGGACATCTTTGACAAGTTCCTCCATTGAACTAGTGAAACACTGAACGGTACTGTCAGGGACTCCAGATGCCTGGACTTGGGCGATAATTGAGCTACACGTCTAGTAACTGCCTTTTTTTAACAGAAACTGTACTTGGCAGTGAACTAGAAACATTATCAACAGTGTCCAAATTATCAGTAGAACCTGAAGCTACAGCATTATAGACTACAGCATCAGAAGCTTCAGCATCTCCATGTACTCTCAGTAAATGTTTATTGAACCCACAATATGTGTAAAAAACAGATGAACACCCACGTTCGCCACATTTCAAACGCAGAGAACGGCCAGGGTACAAAGCATGACTAAACTTCAAATGTTGAAAAAAAGCAGAACTAGTGCTGTGCTGTGCCTTACAAATGTAGCATGTGAAAATGACTACATCTTAATGTTGTGAAGTCTCACTCTGATTTCCTTCACTCTTGGACTCTCCCTGGCAGTTACCACATCGATGCCGTACACTGTAGTTTGAATGAAGGTGTAAAAGTTGAACAAGGCCTCATCATATGACACTGCAAACACGAAGTGTGCTTTAAACAGTTCGTCAAAGGCTGCCACAGCTGTTTGCGCCTCACACGGAATGGCCTTCTGGTCCAGGATGACATAGAACTTGTGGATATTGCTCTTCTTTTCTCCAACGCCAAGGAGAAAGGGCTGTGTTGATCCAGACCTGCCGAGGAACGTATCCATGCTTGTCCCCACCTTTAGAAAGCAAAAGTTGTTGTAATGTTTTGTGTTTGCTCTCATTCAGGATTCAGCAAAAAAAATCCACTTTCCTGTAGCTGGACTAAATATGTTTATAAGTAAACACACATAGTATCTCTGGGGAGGGGTACACAACTGACCAAGAAATCATTGTGATGTGTTAAGGGCAAAGCAACATTCATTCATCATCCATGTCCGGAGCATACCTTCACAAACTTCATCACACGGTCAGCAGCATCCCTGGCACTGACTTTTCCCATCTTCTTTCCTTTGGCAGTTGGAGGCAAGAGATGGACAAGCAGAAGGAGAGCTGCTAAGTCACTGTCCCATCCTAGTGGATTAGAAGGACGACATCCACATCCCATGAATATAATCATAGCTAATAGACACATATGAACATGGTCAATACAGAAATATCCACACACTCTTACCATAATCATCAGATTCCTCCTGAGCAGATAGAAGGTCATCCACAGTACCAGGGCGAAGGTCTTTGGATGCAGTGATGACCCTGGGCTTGTAGAATGTAGGCCATTTCGCTATGAACTTGCAAGAGATGTCTTCTCCAAAGATTAACTTGAAGTCTTGGTCAATCTAGCACACATAAATAATGTTTAAACATGATGCTCAATTTAAAGAAAATGTAAGGTTCCTATAAGCACATCTGCCTTCCGCTGGTGCAGGACAATACGAAAAAACAGAGGTCTACACAAACAGCTACTCAAATCCTTTTTTGTACAAAGTAACAATCACAATGCGAACTACTTCGAGTTTGCTATGTTAACCCATGGCAGCTCAACACAGCGGTTGAGTATGTAGTGTGCATGTGTACAATACACATGCTGAATACACATATAATGCCTGCATACAGTATTATTTAATTCCTGAAATGATACAAAAAAAAAATCAAACTGTTCTGTAAAAACTTTGCTTTCTATTATCTTGACAGAATTAAGTGACAAAAAGAAGGCCCTATTTTATTCATTGTCCAGATATATGGTTGTAAATTATATTCAAATATGTAATTAGATACAACCCAATTTGCAAATTTTAAGAAAAATGTTTAAGAAAGAAATACTCAGTTGAGTATAAATAACCTGGCAAAACTTCATGGTGATATATCTAAAATGAAAAAAGTCATATTAGGTTGCCATAACATTGAATGGCTCTCACAGAATTACCATACATTGGCAGCTCAATTTCATTCTCATTTCAAAACAACTCACAACACATTAAAATGCTTTATCACAAAAAACTCCAACACATCTAAATATCCATTGATTGATTGGATACTTTAAGTGCATCCAAATGGTCTCCATTGTACTTACCAAGCCAGGCGTATCCAAAAACCGGGGGAAGTGATCCAGGACGAGTGCAGACTTGTCTTCGTCATGCACCATACTCTGTCGGTGCTTGAATGTTGCCTTCATTTTCTCCTTGACAACAGATTGCTTCATCGCGGACACAGCTTCTCTGCATTCATCGCCTGAGAGCTGCTCTGACATAGAGGTCTCGCGCTGAGTCTTAGGGTCATCTTGACGAGTACACTTGTTCCTCCGGCCGTATTTGGAGTCACTTATCATGTTGCGCTGCACTGTTTTCAGTCTATAGCCCAGGTAACCCTGTCCACTATGAGGATCGTAGAACTGCTCCTGTAAAGCAAGATGACCAACAAAACCGACAAGACAGTTAATACTAAACTTGAGGCAAAAAATTAACAAACCCAGCAGTAGAACTCTTTTCAGTGTAGTTCATTGTGAAGTTACGAGTTGGATCTAATTAATCAAATTAAGAGACGAATACAAAATGAGGGGTTACTAACACACACTAAATGAATTAAATGCCTGCTACACAACTCACATAACCAGTTGGTGAAGACAGATCCTTCAAAGTGGGGAAAAGAGTGACAATGCCAAGGGCATAGGTAACGCGGACAATGACTGGTGGGATCCTCCTACAACATAACAAAACACAGCAGACATGGCAAAGTCAGTTTGAGTTACAGTTCAAAGAATTTCAAAATAATCTGTGTGAAAGGTAAAGAAAAAGATTTTAAGTATGACCTGTAAAATAGTTGAGAACACAAGATAAACTGAATTACTTGCCAATTCATGAAGTAGATTTATTTTAGTGGTCACTTACCCATGAGTCTCCACCATATCTGCAACCAAAATGTTGACGAGTTTCCTTCTTGTTTGATCAGAAAGGCTTTTGGTTTTGCTGTATTCTTTCAATATGTCTTCCCCCCCTGGTTTTTGATGCAGGGCGACGTGGACTGTCTGCAATACAGATGTCAGACTTTATAGCACTTTCCATACAAACATCACATGTAAACCTGATGTATTTTGAAAATGTCTAAAATTTTACCAGCAACATATGAACTCACATCTTTTGCCACATTAGTATCCAGTGGTCCTTCTTTCAGTTTCCTTTTCCATGTTTTAGTGCTCTCTAAAATGACAGTGGAGCCGCTTGATGTGGATTTTGCAGAACTTGCTGAGGAACTTGTTGACTCAACTGATGAGGACGCCCCCTCATCTGAGCAGAAGGAAATCTCAAGGACCTTATTCTCAGCTATGGTGATAAAGGAGGGAAAACAGAGCTTCAGACACACATCTATTTGAGATATCTATTGCATCATGGAAACCTAACCACAGTGGCCGGTCCTGCAGATTGGCTGTACAACAACTGCAGCGCATCATACTTTCATTTCTCTTCCAACTATCAAAATGTACATACTGCAAGTTGTGACTTCGGATAAAACTGTCAGCTAGATGCACTAACTGTAAAATGTATAATGTAGAGGGGTGTTCCTGTTTCTAACCAGAGTGGTCTTCAGTACCACAGGGTTCCTCAGTGAACACCTTGAAAGATACTGCAGCACCTCTCACTAGTTCATCAAAAATGTCAGCTTCTACATCAACTCCTGAGGAGTGCTTCAGGTTTACATGGCTTCCACTTGGAAAGTCAAATTTCACTGCAACTAAGAGGAAAAACACATGGACAAGCATGGATATTAATGTACATGCAATCCATCATGTGACATTACTATTGCCCCACACCATCACAGACTGACTATTAGCTCTTATCACATTATTTTTGTTCTCTTCCCATTACTTTGATGCATTAAAAAGTGTGCAGCTCCTACCATCTTGAATGAATTGGAAGAAATCGTAGAAGTCATCCTTCATTGGTATTCGGACCCATTTCAGGACTCCCTTCCACTCCACCTGAACCAGCATTCTCAAACAACGTAGATCTGTACAATACATAGTTGAAAATTTAAATTTCTGTAACATAGCAAATTAAATTTTACATGTGTACATTCTTAAAAGTACATTCTGAATAGTTTCACATTTAATTAACTAACCATTTACAAAACAGGTTACAAAACAGCTGCTGACATGTCTTAAGAAAAAAAAAGTGCAATTTCAACAATATTATGCCTTAGTATTTCTATATTCAGTCATTTTAAGGTCAACATCCACCCCAACCCCTGTGGCAGCATCACTCTTTCTGTTATGATCTTGCCTGCTCATGTCATGTTTCTGCTTTCCCATGTTAGCCCATGCCATGTTTAAGTTCTGTGCCAGGCTTTGCCATGTTTTGATTATCGTGTTAAGTGACCACTGCATATGTCTGACTATACTTTTATTAAGTATTGTGTTTTGGTAATTAAGATTTCTTGTTTTATTATGTTTCATGCCATAGTTATCATGCCATGTTTCCTGCTCTTGCCTTGTATATATTTCTGCCATGCCATGCCTTGCACTACGTCTACCCCGTCTTGTCTTGTGTAGGTCTTTGCTCACGGTTTAGTCTTGCGGGCCACGCATTCGGGTGATTTACTGGTTACTGGGATTTCAATCTTCCTTCATATCTCGTGTTCTTCCTTCCTCTCTCCTTTTGCTATCTACTAACAGTACTAACAGTTCATTGTTTTCGATAATTACTAACACTTATTAACATTGTATATTTTTACAAACTTACTAACTTGCACTCAGGTTTGTATAGCTGCACGTACTAAATTGACTAACGATCTCTCAGCAATCGCCCAATTCTAATCTCCGCTCTCTTGCCTATCTCTGTTACGATTTCTGTGTATTTCCACTTACATCTCATGCTTTCCTTTTCTTTACACTATGCACATTTAGTACTCCTTAACCGGAGCTGTTGTTTGTTCATAGGAATGTCTTGTGATCCCTGTCTGCGTTTTGGCATTTGCCAAATTCATGTAATTAGATTATTCCTCATGTGTCAATCCTGATTATTGTTTCATTGATCGCACCTGTTCGCCCTTGTCATGTGTTCACCCCGGATGTGTATATAAGATGTTTTTTCAAGCACTTCCATGACAGATCGTTCTTCCTTGTTTCTCGTGCCACGGTTGTATTCTGCCTTGACTCATTGTGATTTATCTTTCTGACTGGATTGCCCGTCTACTGATTCTTGGTTTGCCCTTTTTGGATATCGTTGCATCTGTGTATTTTTGACCTTTTTCTGCCCGACCTTGATTTTGTGGTTTGCTGCCCTGTTTACGATTCGGATTGTCTCTTGTTTGCTTCTCCCACAAACCTACGCCTGTGTACCGGATCTGTTTTGCCTGATTAGGATTTTTTGATTGGTGCCCTGGTTCCAAACTCTGCTCTGTCCCATTGGAATTCGAGCTTTGGATTATGGACTCTGTACTGTTGCCTTTTTCTCTGCGGGGGTTATCCCCCTTATTCGATAAAGCACTTCATTTTTCCAATCCCGTGTCCTCGCATTTGGTTCCAGATCGATACCTTACACTTTTTACGTAAAGCCATAATTTCATCAATAACCTTTAGCAGATCCACTAACTTTGACTAGCTGAAATCGTCAAATTCTAGCAGATCAGTGCTCTCCATGTATGCACATACGTAATCAATACAGCTCTCTTCACCCTGGTTGACCAACTTAGTTTGAGTACACAGTAAAATTACTATTGTTAAATTAACACCCCCAGTGTCAATTTTAACACCGGCAGAGTGTCTAAATGCATCCACACTGTAGAGTGTTAAATTAACACTGTCGCAAGTGTTAATAAATTAACACCCAAATTTGTGTTAATTTAACACCCCATATTGTAAAATTTAACACTAAACGGGTGTTGTATTGACACTACACTGGTGTTGGTGTTGAAATACAGTGTTAAAAAGTAAGACTTATTTTTACAATACAACACCCATTTAGTGTTAATCCTTACAATGTGGAGTGTTAAATTAACACAAATTTGGTGTTAAAAATTATCCATAACACTAATGGGTGTAAATAATACCCCCCACCTACAACTTGGTCTAGATGAAAGAAAAATGAAGACAGAAATAAAACAATAAACCTTTAAACTCATTAAAGCTTTATTGGCCACACACTTAGCACTTTGCTTTCCATCATATTGCAACATCTGCAATAAAATAACTTCAGAGCAGCTCAGACAAAACTACAGAAGGGAACAATGTATGTCCTCTCATCATTCTCAGTTGAAAACTGCCTGTCATAAGGTCTATAATAAACCAACTCAGACACATAAATGACACTGAACACATCATCCACCTCATCAATGCTGAAAGCATTCAAATGATCATCAAAATACAATGTATCGACTTTGGCCATCAAAAGCAATGCTTTGTCATCCGCGATAATGATATTGATAATCTTATTGAAAACAGGCATTTCATTTTCAACACTAGTGCAAACAAACATTCCAATATGGTACTCGGTTCCATAGTTTTTCACCCAAGGTGTTGTGGAGACACTAGATGCATTCAAAGTTTCCCAAGCCTTCAAGGCCTCACTGCCGTCTAGTTTGTCAATTAGTGCATCTTTAAGGGGACCAAATGTAAATCTTTGAAAATAAAAATTCTCCCAATGAAAGGCCAATTGATTTTGATGTTTCTTTACTAATGTTTTAGTTATGTTTTTAAAATTCTTTACAGACCTCTTAAAGGAATTGTGTTTTCCTTCGAACCTCATACACTAAATGTGTATAAGTGGACCTATTTTTCTGATACATCTGGGATAGTGAATCATTAGATGATGCTTTGGGATCAGTCTCTTATCTGCAAATACAGATTTAAATAGTTTGTGATGGTCAGAAATTAAGTGCTTCAAAAAATAAGTCATCCCATTTGTTATAATAGGCGAAAATACAATGTTACAGATCTGAATCAATAGTAGAATCACATTCCAGTAACTCTTGCTGTGGTCAACTAGATCTCCAAACATCAAGGGAGTATTCCGTAGGAGGCACCATGACTGAATGGCATTGAGGCCGAGGTCGTTGCTCCCATCTTCCACTTTCACTGCACCTGGTCTATTCTTCCGCTCACTGTATCCATAGTTAAAACTCTGTATCCTTTCTGAAAGGGTCTGTACTGTGCACAAAGAATCCTTCACCAAACACTGAAAAACAAGCTTTAACTCGTATTGCACAACACCCTTTAGCAGGTCATGCATTATATCAACACCAAAATTGTCTGAGCAATGGAAGAACTGCAGCTCATTTAAGGGACATGTTCGTTTAACACCAAATGAGTGGACGAGGGCAGTATTCTGTGCCACGGCATCACAGTGTTCTTTATACAGATGCCTTGTGCGAAAAACGATGTCGGAGTCATCCTCACTAAAGACTGATTGCAATGAAGTTTTGTCTGTCAAACAAAAACGACAACAATATGTTGCACTGAATGACTCGACCATTCCAAAAAGGCCATGTAAAGCTAAATTATCGCCAGTGACCTGAATAACCGACCCCTTCAAAGGAGTATCTAAAAAGGGCACCTGGATTCCCTGTGTCTCCAAAACCTTTAAATCTTTAACAAGAGGCTGTAGGATTGGACCAAAACCATACTTCTTCAAGTCTTCAGAATGAAAAAGTGCCACAAGATGAATGTTCATTAACACCGAATTGAGCTTCGTTGGTAAATTTCTTAGAATAAAATAAAAACAACCAAGTTTATGTATCCCTTTTTTAGAGCCAAGTGGATTGGCTGTTTCGAAGTCATCATAATAGAGTTGAATCTGGAGAGCATGTTCTTGGTGAGCAAATAATGGATGATTTCTAAAGTAAGAACCATCATTAATGTCTCTGAAAATGCCATCTTCATGAAGTTTCACTTGCTGGAAACAGTTGCAGAACTCCTGGTTGGTAAACATTGACTCAAGAGTTCCCAAAATGGGCACATACATGAATTTGTCATTGACTGGAACTTGACTGTATAGACCAGTTATATCTTTGCGCAAATCATAACGCACACCAAGAACATGCTCCACTGGTTCAACAATTTTCCATTTTTTTTCAAAATGTCTTTGCCTCTTGGTTTCAGTATTGAGGAGTGCGAATGGATTTTCAAGCTGCTCAAAACAGTCTTTAACTTTATCGAAGGTTTGTTCAGTCACCTCTGTTGAAAGGCATTTAAGAACAGCATCCTGTGCTTGAACATGGACATCTTTGACAAGTTCCTCCATTGAACTAGTGAAACACTGAACGGTACTGTCAGGGACTCCAGATGCCTGGACTTGGGCGATAATTGAGCTACACGTCTAGTAACTGCCTTTTTTTAACAGAAACTGTACTTGGCAGTGAACTAGAAACATTATCAACAGTGTCCAAATTATCAGTAGAACCTGAAGCTACAGCATTATAGACTACAGCATCAGAAGCTTCAGCATCTCCATGTACTCTCAGTAAATGTTTATTGAACCCACAATATGTGTAAAAAACAGATGAACACCCACGTTCGCCACATTTCAAACGCAGAGAACGGCCAGGGTACAAAGCATGACTAAACTTCAAATGTTGAAAAAAAGCAGAACTAGTGCTGTGCTGTGCCTTACAAATGTAGCATGTGAAAATGACTACATCTTAATGTTGTGAAGTCTCACTCTGATTTCCTTCACTCTTGGACTCTCCCTGGCAGTTACCACATCGATGCCGTACACTGTAGTTTGAATGAAGGTGTAAAAGTTGAACAAGGCCTCATCATATGACACTGCAAACACGAAGTGTGCTTTAAACAGTTCGTCAAAGGCTGCCACAGCTGTTTGCGCCTCACACGGAATGGCCTTCTGGTCCAGGATGACATAGAACTTGTGGATATTGCTCTTCTTTTCTCCAACGCCAAGGAGAAAGGGCTGTGTTGATCCAGACCTGCCGAGGAACGTATCCATGCTTGTCCCCACCTTTAGAAAGCAAAAGTTGTTGTAATGTTTTGTGTTTGCTCTCATTCAGGATTCAGCAAAAAAAATCCACTTTCCTGTAGCTGGACTAAATATGTTTATAAGTAAACACACATAGTATCTCTGGGGAGGGGTACACAACTGACCAAGAAATCATTGTGATGTGTTAAGGGCAAAGCAACATTCATTCATCATCCATGTCCGGAGCATACCTTCACAAACTTCATCACACGGTCAGCAGCATCCCTGGCACTGACTTTTCCCATCTTCTTTCCTTTGGCAGTTGGAGGCAAGAGATGGACAAGCAGAAGGAGAGCTGCTAAGTCACTGTCCCATCCTAGTGGATTAGAAGGACGACATCCACATCCCATGAATATAATCATAGCTAATAGACACATATGAACATGGTCAATACAGAAATATCCACACACTCTTACCATAATCATCAGATTCCTCCTGAGCAGATAGAAGGTCATCCACAGTACCAGGGCGAAGGTCTTTGGATGCAGTGATGACCCTGGGCTTGTAGAATGTAGGCCATTTCGCTATGAACTTGCAAGAGATGTCTTCTCCAAAGATTAACTTGAAGTCTTGGTCAATCTAGCACACATAAATAATGTTTAAACATGATGCTCAATTTAAAGAAAATGTAAGGTTCCTATAAGCACATCTGCCTTCCGCTGGTGCAGGACAATACGAAAAAACAGAGGTCTACACAAACAGCTACTCAAATCCTTTTTTGTACAAAGTAACAATCACAATGCGAACTACTTCGAGTTTGCTATGTTAACCCATGGCAGCTCAACACAGCGGTTGAGTATGTAGTGTGCATGTGTACAATACACATGCTGAATACACATATAATGCCTGCATACAGTATTATTTAATTCCTGAAATGATACAAAAAAAAAATCAAACTGTTCTGTAAAAACTTTGCTTTCTATTATCTTGACAGAATTAAGTGACAAAAAGAAGGCCCTATTTTATTCATTGTCCAGATATATGGTTGTAAATTATATTCAAATATGTAATTAGATACAACCCAATTTGCAAATTTTAAGAAAAATGTTTAAGAAAGAAATACTCAGTTGAGTATAAATAACCTGGCAAAACTTCATGGTGATATATCTAAAATGAAAAAAGTCATATTAGGTTGCCATAACATTGAATGGCTCTCACAGAATTACCATACATTGGCAGCTCAATTTCATTCTCATTTCAAAACAACTCACAACACATTAAAATGCTTTATCACAAAAAACTCCAACACATCTAAATATCCATTGATTGATTGGATACTTTAAGTGCATCCAAATGGTCTCCATTGTACTTACCAAGCCAGGCGTATCCAAAAACCGGGGGAAGTGATCCAGGACGAGTGCAGACTTGTCTTCGTCATGCACCATACTCTGTCGGTGCTTGAATGTTGCCTTCATTTTCTCCTTGACAACAGATTGCTTCATCGCGGACACAGCTTCTCTGCATTCATCGCCTGAGAGCTGCTCTGACATAGAGGTCTCGCGCTGAGTCTTAGGGTCATCTTGACGAGTACACTTGTTCCTCCGGCCGTATTTGGAGTCACTTATCATGTTGCGCTGCACTGTTTTCAGTCTATAGCCCAGGTAACCCTGTCCACTATGAGGATCGTAGAACTGCTCCTGTAAAGCAAGATGACCAACAAAACCGACAAGACAGTTAATACTAAACTTGAGGCAAAAAATTAACAAACCCAGCAGTAGAACTCTTTTCAGTGTAGTTCATTGTGAAGTTACGAGTTGGATCTAATTAATCAAATTAAGAGACGAATACAAAATGAGGGGTTACTAACACACACTAAATGAATTAAATGCCTGCTACACAACTCACATAACCAGTTGGTGAAGACAGATCCTTCAAAGTGGGGAAAAGAGTGACAATGCCAAGGGCATAGGTAACGCGGACAATGACTGGTGGGATCCTCCTACAACATAACAAAACACAGCAGACATGGCAAAGTCAGTTTGAGTTACAGTTCAAAGAATTTCAAAATAATCTGTGTGAAAGGTAAAGAAAAAGATTTTAAGTATGACCTGTAAAATAGTTGAGAACACAAGATAAACTGAATTACTTGCCAATTCATGAAGTAGATTTATTTTAGTGGTCACTTACCCATGAGTCTCCACCATATCTGCAACCAAAATGTTGACGAGTTTCCTTCTTGTTTGATCAGAAAGGCTTTTGGTTTTGCTGTATTCTTTCAATATGTCTTCCCCCCCTGGTTTTTGATGCAGGGCGACGTGGACTGTCTGCAATACAGATGTCAGACTTTATAGCACTTTCCATACAAACATCACATGTAAACCTGATGTATTTTGAAAATGTCTAAAATTTTACCAGCAACATATGAACTCACATCTTTTGCCACATTAGTATCCAGTGGTCCTTCTTTCAGTTTCCTTTTCCATGTTTTAGTGCTCTCTAAAATGACAGTGGAGCCGCTTGATGTGGATTTTGCAGAACTTGCTGAGGAACTTGTTGACTCAACTGATGAGGACGCCCCCTCATCTGAGCAGAAGGAAATCTCAAGGACCTTATTCTCAGCTATGGTGATAAAGGAGGGAAAACAGAGCTTCAGACACACATCTATTTGAGATATCTATTGCATCATGGAAACCTAACCACAGTGGCCGGTCCTGCAGATTGGCTGTACAACAACTGCAGCGCATCATACTTTCATTTCTCTTCCAACTATCAAAATGTACATACTGCAAGTTGTGACTTCGGATAAAACTGTCAGCTAGATGCACTAACTGTAAAATGTATAATGTAGAGGGGTGTTCCTGTTTCTAACCAGAGTGGTCTTCAGTACCACAGGGTTCCTCAGTGAACACCTTGAAAGATACTGCAGCACCTCTCACTAGTTCATCAAAAATGTCAGCTTCTACATCAACTCCTGAGGAGTGCTTCAGGTTTACATGGCTTCCACTTGGAAAGTCAAATTTCACTGCAACTAAGAGGAAAAACACATGGACAAGCATGGATATTAATGTACATGCAATCCATCATGTGACATTACTATTGCCCCACACCATCACAGACTGACTATTAGCTCTTATCACATTATTTTTGTTCTCTTCCCATTACTTTGATGCATTAAAAAGTGTGCAGCTCCTACCATCTTGAATGAATTGGAAGAAATCGTAGAAGTCATCCTTCATTGGTATTCGGACCCATTTCAGGACTCCCTTTCACTCCACCTGAACCAGCATTCTCAAACAACGTAGATCTGTACAATACATAGTTGAAAATTTAAATTTCTGTAACATAGCAAATTAAATTTTACATGTGTACATTCTTAAAAGTACATTCTGAATAGTTTCACATTTAATTAACTAACCATTTACAAAACAGGTTACAAAACAGCTGCTGACATGTCTTAAGAAAAAAAAAGTGCAATTTCAACAATATTATGCCTTAGTATTTCTATATTCAGTCATTTTAAGGTCATTATATGTGCACTGCAGTTGACACATCACAGTAGATCTACAAAGGCACAACAGTTTTAGTCTTGTGTGCGTTTTGGAACAGAACAATGCAGTATTTTACTTATTTATGATTCAAACAGTTTGTGGGGTTCTACTTGCATTTCTACTGACGTGTATTAATGCTGACATCACCACACAAACTAAAGTGAAGCCCTGATTAATAGGCACTGACTAACTTGTAAACAAGTCCTGAACTTACCCTTGTAGTCATCGGTATCTCTTTGATTTTCTGCAACCACATCGCTATTATTGTGGTGGCAACTAGACGTGACTGCCGTCTGTGACCACACCATTAAAGCTGCAGTTGGTAACTTTTAGAAAAGTAACTTTTTGTCATTTTTGCTAAAACTGTCACTGTGTACAGACAGTATTACATAAAACTAGTACTCTGTAATTAAAAAAGGCTCCTTTAAACCCACCTAATGCTCATACTGCAATTTAAAAGAATCGTTTGGAGCGACCAAAAAGAACCAATTAGAGCCAGGATGGTGTCTGACAGACGTCAAACAGTGCACATGCAGGCGCTGCAGACAGCCCCCTCCCCCTCCCTCCTCAGTTCACGCCAGTGCTCAGTCAAGTTCAAATCTCCGAGTGCGGTTTCAGGAGCTTAGAAGCATCAGCGAGGAAAAAATTTCCGATACCTCAGTTACCAGAAACAGCAGAAAATCTTTTAATGAAGTGACCTGGCAGTCTTATCAGTTGTGTTGTCCTTATAAATATGTGTAACGTTTCTGTGCTCTTGCAGCTAAATGCTGATATACATGATTTACTGGCCATTCAGCTGGATTCACGACAGTTTCTGTACTCAAAAAACGGATAACTTACTGAAATAAGTGTGCGCTGGGTTTTTTATGAATACATACTGCTGTAGACTACTTTTCATGTCGACATGATTTATTTCTGCTCATTTGTTGGTAGGCGTGTCGTTGGACCTGAAAAATCCGGGGTTAATATCCCTCCTTTTTTTTGCAAATAACTAATCCTGACTAATTCTAGATGGGTTTCCGTTATTAACGCGTTTTTCAATTCACGAATAATCAAGTGGCAATCGAAGCGACGGATTCTCTTCCCCATGCGATCTAAAATCGACAAAATAATGGGCTGCATTCAGGACAGAAAAATAATTTAATTATAATTAGGTATATACACCTGCACTCGGCGATGACATTTCAGACTAATAAAAGACTTGTTCAATAAAGGGAGGCATATTAGCGCCGGTGTTCAGTGCCGAAAAACCTTGCCGCGAAAAGCCTCGTCCCATTATGAGACGTCTGGGCAAACGAGGCTTTTTCGCACGCGAAGCTTTTGGGCACGGGACATTGTGCGTGCCGATATATCTTGAGGTTTTCCAGCACGGAGCACCCCGGAATTTTCAGGTCGAACAACGCGCCGGTTGGTTGGCCAGCAGTGTTGACTGTTCGCAGCAGTAACGTCTCGCCTTGGCAACTTTCACCGCTTTCATCATGTGAACGTGCAAAATCTCTCCACAGTTGCATACTTATCAGATCGCGTGCACGCCAGCTTTCTGGGGGAGGGATCTGAAATTTGCAAAAAACACCTAAATATTTTTTTTTCCTTTTTCTCAGCCTATGTAGCAGATAGAAACGGAATTCAAAGCTTACTTCAAAATGATGGAGACGCCATCTTGTCATTTTAAGCAGGCCACGTCGCCAGCACGTTACATTACAAACGTGAATATACAAGATTCACTAAGGTTAATGTTAGTATTCTAAGATATCGTTAGATGGGCTAACGTTAGCTGATATTAAGGTTTGCTGGTTTAACGTTAGATGTTATCAGTCAGCAAGTCTGTTAGATAATTAGCGCTGAGCCAGCTATGTCTACCTAGCAGACAGCAAGTGTTGTTAACGCTGTTAGCAAACTACCGGTGGCTCACGTTATCCATCTAAACCAGCTAACATCAGATGGTTAATGTTGTAACGTAACGTTTTCTTAGCTAGCAAACGAGGACTCCGGTCCCGTTAACATAACACTACCGTTGCTGTCGAGAGGTCTTCTCGTCATTCACCGTTGGGAGCAGAATGAATGCGCTAGGCGCCAACTAGTGCTTGCAGACTTTTCCCTCATCGCCGACCATGATACTTCACAAAACGAATATAGATGATTTGGGACCGTTTTATACCATTACCCTTTTACACTAAATCTTCAAATTTGATTCATTCTTTTCCATTGTCATTTCAAATGTCGGTTAATAATGTGGTAAGGCTAGCTAACTTTAATGTTAACTTACACTCAGAATCACGTTAACGTTAGCTAAAGTGAAAGACTTTATTAATATTAACGAGTGCTTAGACTATCTATGTTATGCCTAGTAGTCTCCCCCTATGCTAGCAAACTTTTTCAAAGTAAAGTTTGACACCACAAAATAATGAATTAACACAATAACAGCTAAATGTCTAAGAAATTTACCTTGCTTCGCCAGCAGCTGATCCTCTCCTCTTCCCATCCAGTCGCAAACTAAAGATGGCGGAGAACGTAAAAGTTCAAGACCTGCCCACCCACATGTCACGGGTGCGGTGTTCAGTGTTAAATTTTGTTCAACACTGTGCTCAACAGGGTACTAACACTAGGTGGTGCTGATGTGATGGACTTAACACTAAAACCTTAACATTTCACACTGAAAAGCCCTAACACCATATTTTTAACACGGCTGTATTTGCTGTGTAGGCTCTTGTGAGATCAACGTGGCAAGCTGTAGCAGTTCGTCCGAAGGTGAAATAGCTTCTTCTTTATCATCCAAGTCAGCTTCTTCCTCTCGTTGTCTGCCATCATGAACACCAATCAGACACCCTCAGCTCGTGAAGTCCTCGCTCTGGCAACAGTCAGACGCCCTTGACTCTCACAGCTCCTCGCTCTGATTATGCAGCACCCAAGCCCACAGGTTCAGGAATCACTAGATCGACGTCCTACTCCGACCACCAGATAGCGCTGATCCCGGACAAGCCCCAACAAATCTGTTACAGGTCTCAGGTCGAGGACCCATAGGCTGATAAGACATTCCTACTGGAAAGCCCTGTTATAACAGGAGTAAATGATTGAGACAATTCACATGATCTTTCCCAGTCAGCCTTCAATTCAAAGATTTATTTCAAACCAAAACACCAATTACGCACAACAAAACAAAACTACAGAAAACCACTGATAACAGACAGTATAACAACCTCAATCACACAACAATCAAACAACAATCAACAACAGAGTTTGTAAAGGAGATGGAAGAAGCAGAGCTTATCCATTTCAAACCCCCAGACACCACAATACGGATTCAAACATCTACAACGAACACTACACACTCTCGGAATCCCCCCGTCCCCACAATCATCTCAGAAATTTACATCAATTTTTCTCCTCCTCCTTTTCTAAACTTCCTTTTGAACTGATTAAAATTATTACGGAGTTTAACATCATCGTCTAATCCGTTCCATAAAATAACCCCACAAACAGAAATACACATACTTTTGAGGGTGGTTCTAACACTTTGTTGTTTTAATTTGAGTTTTCCTCTTAGGTTATATTTTGTAATACCTTCCCTCTCTTGAAACAGCTTTTGGATGTTACCTGGTAAAATATTATTTTGTGCATTATACATGACTTGTGCAGTTTTTAATTTTACCAGGTCTGGGAATTTCAGCACAAATGACTTAAGAAACAGAAGATTAGTAGGGGCATTAAACCTGACATTATAAAATAGTCTTATGGCTCTTTTTTGTAGAATGTACAGAGGGAGTAAATTGGTCTTATAAGTATTGCCCTAGACTTCCACACAATTACTCAAATATGGAAAACAAAAGAATAATATAAAATAAGCAAAGATTGTTGATTCAATAGATGCCGAGTTCTCCTCATGACACCCACACTCTTTGCCAGCTTGGAACATACATGACTAATTTGAGGTTTCTAGCAGATTTTTTCATCTATTATCACACCTAAAAATGTAGTATGGTCCACTCTTTCAATGACTGCATTATTTATTATTATTTGGACTGGAATATCAATTTTACGTCTTCCAAATAACATAAGTTTTGTTTTGTCCAAATTTAGAGACAATTTATTTATATCAAACCAATACTTCAATTTGTTCATTTTTTGTGTGATCTCTTGTAAAAGCTGCTTAAAATCCTCACCAGAGCAGAAAATATTAGTATCATCAGCAAAAAGTACAAATTTCATAATTTTGACACTTAACAGATGTCATTTATGTACATATTGAAGAGAACGGGCCCTAGTATTGACCATTGAGGTACACCGCAGGTGATGACCCTACCAGGAAAAATATAATTGTCAGTTTGGACAAACTGAAACCTGCTGCCAAGATAGCTTTTCAGCCATTTCAGTACAGTTCCTCAAATACCATATTTCTCCATCTTTTTTAACAGCACATCATGGTCTATTGTATCAAAGGCTTTCTTTAAGTCGATGAAGATTCCAATGGCAAACTTCTTTTTATCAAGACAATTCGTTATTTCTTCTATTACATCAATTAATGCACATGAAGTTGATCTATTTCTTCTAAAACCATACTGAATGTCAGGTAATAATTGATACTTCTCAATGAAACAATCAAGTATGGTAGCGAGAAGCTTCTCCAAAATCTTTGAAAATTGAGGGAGTAGAGAAACTGGCCTATACTTGGTCAAAAGATGTTTATCCCCTGATTTATATAATGGTATTACTTCAGCAGTTTTCATTTTATTTGGACACTTCCGGATTGAAGAGACGTATTACAGATGTATGTAAGTGGTTTCAAGATTCCGTAAATGACCTGTTTTGTTATTGTCATATCGATCCCATAAAAGTCCGTTGAGGTTTTGTTTTTAAAATTCAATACAATATCTCTGATTTCATTTTCATCAACCGGATTGAGAAACATACTATTAGAATTTCTGTCAATTAGATCATCCAGTGACACATTATCAATTTTTCCCCTCTCAGAGATTTTTTGTGCAAGTTCAGGTCCAACTCCAACAAAGAATTTATTAAAACAATCAACCACATCCTCCATGTTGCTAATACGTTGATCATTATCGATAAAATAATCTGGAAATCTCACACCATTTGAACCATTTCTAATAATTGTGTTGAGCACCTTCCACATACCCTTAATATTGCTCTTATTATTTTCGAGTAATTTGGCGTAATAATCTTTTTTTATAATTCCTCAAAACACTAGTTAATTTGTTTTTATATTTCTTATATTTTGCTTCGTCATCGGGAGTTCTAGATTTAATGAATTTTCTATATGAGAGATTTTTCATTTTGCATGCATTTATTAGCCCTTTTGTAAGCCATTGATTATTTACGTGATTTTGTTTTGGATTATATATTTTAATTGGACAGTTTTTATC
Source organism: Gymnothorax reevesii (assembly GCA_029721435.1). Classification (NCBI taxonomy): domain Eukaryota; kingdom Metazoa; phylum Chordata; class Actinopteri; order Anguilliformes; family Muraenidae; genus Gymnothorax; species Gymnothorax reevesii. Next base: position 55,050,252 of record CM056574.1, read on the forward strand.
ATAAAGTTTTAAAAATATTTCTAGAAATGAATCATAAGCTTTATCACTGTCTTTTTCTTGATATATTGGTTCCCAATTTTGAGAAATTAGATCAGATGTGAGTGCCCCTATTGAATCTTCCGTTCTAAATCTCAAATATTTGATGTTGTTTGAGTGGGTTACCTTTCTATAATTGACATCATACAATACAAAGACAGGAAGGAGATTGCTGGTATCATTAAGAAATAGCCCACTCACTGTACTGTTCTCCAAAATGTTAGTAAATATATCGTCAATCAGCGTTGCACTGTGGGAGGTTATTCTGGTGGGTCTGGTTATTTTTGGAAATAGACTCATGCTGAACATTACTTCAATGATTTTTTCTGTCAATTTATGTTTTTTAACATTTAAAAGGTCAATATTGTAATCCCCATACATGAGCAGGTCCTTCTGAGTATTTAAGGAAAACAATTTTTCCATCCACTCATTAAATACTTTAATATTTGATCCCGGAGCCCTATTGATACAACTTACTATAATATTTTTACTTTTGTTCATATTGAGTTCAATTGTTACACATTCAAACACATCTTCCACAGACAATGACATGCTTTCTATCATTTTACAATCAAAATTTTTATCAACATAAAGAGCGACACCACCTCCCCTTTTATTTTGTCTGTTCGTGTAAAACATTTCATAACCATACATGTTAAAGTCTGTACCTTTTTCAGTATTTAACCAAGTCTCGGACATGGGTATTATATTGAATGGTGAATTGAATTGGTCCAGATAATCTTTGATGGAGTTATAATTAGAATACAGACTTCTGCTGTTAAAGTGGATAAGTGAAATTTTATTTTCTGTTTTAAACATTCTATTAAATTTAATTTCAGTATAATAACACCAATCATTATTAATACTAGAAAAGAAGTTAGAATCAGGATCAATTTCATTCACCATGTTTTGTAATTTACAGTCACTATTCTCGAAAGTGTCAAACTCCAAGCTATCACAAGTCATGTTCATGGAAGTTTCCCTTTCGACTTCGAGAGGTTACCATCAACACCAGGCATGTAGAACAGATTCTGGTGGTTTGTAATAAGAAAAACAGTCAATAATGTTGGGGATGGAGCGAGGGCAACACACCAAACTGACAAACAGACGAAGACACAGGCGAACAGAGCACATAGACACAAACATACTGTACACACACACCAAAAAAAAAACAGAAATCCGGCTGTGTCATAAAACTATTGCACAGCGCGGTCTGCAAAGCTCATTAATATGAAAGTGTAGCAGAACTGATCCAAAACAACAGAACAAAGAGAGAGAGAGGAAAAAAAAACTTCACATTTAAATTTTCTATTAGATTGCTAAATTAGCTGGTCATTGACTCTTCATGATTGTGATAAAATCGAGGTTAAATATGCATTTCTCTCATTCCACTGTATATTGTAATACTTCAGCTCCGCGTTTCGCGACAACTGAAGTTCGAATTTTAAAATTTACGACACGATTTTTGGCAAATAAAGTACTCCAGCAGCATGAACGACAGAAGAGAACCATGACACCGGTTTGAGAAAATAAGTAGTAAAAGAAACAAAACACCACAGCTAGCATTAAAATTAAGTTACCAAAGGAGCAGTCAAAGATCGATCAAATCAGAGGTCCAAATGAGACAAAAAAAGCACAGGGAAAAGCAGAAGTGATCATGAGGAATGTTTTTGATTTAGTCCGAGCTAGCATTAGCAAGCTGGGGAGAATCAACAGAGACCTCGCCAAGGAAAGTCTCAACCTCATCAGGGGAGCGGAAAAGTTTAGTCTCACCACCGTGGACCACTTTGAGCAAGCAGGGGAAGAGCATGGAATATTTTATGTCCAGATCACGGAGCCTTTTCTTGAGCGTGTCGAACTCCCAGCATTTCTGGACGAGAGCGGTGCTGAAGTCCGGGTAAATGTGAACTCTTGCACTGTTATATGTCAGCTCCTGTTTTTCTCTGGAGAGCCTCATAATCTTCAGCTTGTTCTGGAAATGGAGGAGCTTAACCAGGATAGGTCTTGGTCTGGATCTGGGGTTCTGATTGCTGATGAATGTTGGTGAACAATGACATTGCTCGATAATAGGAGGAGGAGGAAAATTTGCTTCTCTGAGGAGTTGCGAGATCAGGCGTTTCATAAACCGAGGATATCCCTTCCCTCGGCTTTCTTGGGGACATTAATAATGTACACGTTGGAGGCTCGGCTCCGGCTCTCAGCCTCCTCAGCTCGGTCCTTCAGGTGAGCGTTGTTCTTCTCCAGTGATTTGATGCGTTGACTCAGGTTTTGGATATCCTCTTCATTTATGCCAACTCTCTGCTCAAGTTCAGAGACTTGCTCTCCGAGAGTGGCTGGAGAGTTTTCTATTTTGTTAAGACTCACTTGGTGAATCTCAAACTTGGAGTCAATGTGTGAAATAAGCTCCAGCTTCATCTGTTGTATTCCCTCCCAAATGGCTTGGGGGTAATTCCTTCTTGATTCATCGTAGGGTCTGTCACTTCCACCCACTCACAATGAGGAAAGTAGAATAGACCCAAAACTTCTCTCCTTGCTGGATAAATAAATTGATTTTTTATCCAAGAGACTTCAGTCTTAGGTTTTGGCTTCTAAGCTGTAGAACATATCCACTGGACTCTTGCAGACAATTGTATAAGCCAGCAGACCTTAGCTTGTTACACACTCACAGCACGGCGGCCATCTTGTGGGTAGGTGATAGAACCCGTATGATAGAGCCTTCCTCTGTAGAATGGCATATTTATTAAGTCACAGCCTAAATTATTATTGTCCTTTTATCTCTTGTTCTTTTTCTCTTTTCTTTTTCATTACATCAAAACACATTTCATTTGGATTCACCTCTTCACATTTAGTCATTATCACCATATTTTAGTTATCCACAGCGTTGCAACTGTTAAATTCAATTGGCATCTGTTTAGCAAAACATAGAAAAATGCAAGGAATTCTCCTCTAAAGTCCGTCATTGACTGTAGTGCACCCATGAATGGAAATAGCATAGCAAAAGTGCTACAAATATCAAGTTATAGGCAGACTACTTGGTAAGTATGCTTGTGCATGACTGAGTTCAAGTAAACAGGCCTTGGAAAAAAAATGTTTTTAGCTTAAATGCTTAAAAGTGCATAGAAATATATACAAAAACCATTTCACATTCAATAATATTGTTACCAAAAAAAATCGTCTTTAACACTTCTGAAATACACACAGAATGAACTGGAGCCAAAACAAAGTCAAAACAGACAAAAGTGGGGATTCACCATTTTAGGAGCTGAATACAACAAGAGCCATCAGGAGATGGCATATCCCCTCAACCCCCAGAAAAATCGTAGAACAGTAATTTGTGAAGAATATGGCTCAGAAAACATGATATTTTATGAACTATGAATATCTAGTCCAGACATGATCACTATATGCATCATCTTTCCATGGAAAACCTCAGAAAAAGAGCATAAACAAGAGTCATCTGGAGATGACATATCCCGACCCCCACAAATTGTAACTCAGCTTTTATGATGAAGATATTAGAATGCAGAGTTTGCACGTGTGAGAAGAGATGTCATGATCACTAGTGGCCACGTAAACGGATTCTGTATTCATGAAAACATCTTGACATAGTGGATAATGTGTCTGTGAATTAAGTTTAATGAACCGAAATCAAATGGTTTGGGAGATATGCCCCAAGCAAGACAGCCACCGTCAAAGCCAATCTAAGTTCCCTGTCTCCATAGAAACTTCGAAAGAAAAATGAATCAATAAACTCCAAAATAGGTAAAGGCAGATCTACTCGTAGTGGGTAATATATCTGTGAAGTTAGGTGAACCTAGGACACACAGTTTAGGTGATATGCTCCGGACAAGGTAGCCACCCTCAAAGTCAATCTAAGTTCAATGTTTCCATGAAAACCTGAGAAATCAAATAATCTAGAAGCTTCAAAATAGCAAAAGGCACATCTACTCATACTGGTTAATATATCTGTGAAGTGTGGTGAACCTAGGACATACGGTTTAGGAGATATGCTCCGGACAAGACAGCCACCCTCAAAGCCAATCTAAGTTCACTGTTTCCATGGAAACCTAAAATATTAGATAATGTAGAAGCTTCAAAATAGCAAAAGGCACATCTACTCATAGTGGTTAATATATCTGTGATGTTTGGTGAACCTAGGCCATAAGATTTTTGAGATGTGCTCCTGACAAGGTAGACACCTTCAAAGTCAATGTAAGTTCCACGTTTCCATGGAAACCGCAAAAATTAAGAAATCAAGAAACCTCAAAATAGTAAAAGGCATATCTACTCATACTGGTTAATATATCTGTGAAGTTTGGTGAACCTAAGATCTATAGTTATGAAGATATGTTCCGGACAAGAAAATGATTACAGACAGACGGACGGACGGACGGACAGGCGAACATACTGATGACGATATCCCCCCGTCATTTGCATGTCGGGGGGATAATACAAGAGCCATCTGGCAATGGCGGATCCCCTCGGCTGTAGGTTGTGTAACCTACAGGTTGTGTGGACAGACGGACAGACCGAAACCCCCAAAAGGCACAACTAGACCATAAGGAGAAGCTCCATACCGAATTTGGTGTTTGTAAGTGGTGTAGTATTAGAGTTCTGGTCCGGAAACGATTACAGACGGACGGACGGACGGACACAATGATCGCTATATCCCCCCGCATTATATGCCGGGGGAATAAAAAAGGAACAAAAGGTTAGACCTGGTCACAAGGTCACCCAAATATACACATTAGCTGCACAAAGATTTCCCTTCTCAAAGGGAAATAATAACTTCAGCTACTTCTGTTGGCAGTTTCAGACACTTTGGTAATGTACAAACCTGTTAAAACAGGAGTAAATGAATGAGACAATTCACACGATCTTTGTCAGTCAGCCTTCCTCAGTAGAATGAGGAAACGACGTCAGTCCGTGCAGCATGTGCGTCCCTGAGAAAGCTGTGAATCGTTACGCTGCCATCTAGTGGTGGCAACACTAGGAATGTCTCACTGTATAGTGTTTTTGAGAGATCTTGAAAGAATCCAAGTGACAGTTGGGCATGATTGCTTAAACCAGAAATAAAATCTTCTTCAAAACAAAATTAAGAAAACCCAAAATAAATACAAACAACAAAAAATGTGACCATACATTTTGTGTGCGTCACACTAGCAGTCAAATTAGCGCTGGAGGAGTGGAGACAGTGGCTGGAGGGCTCCAAGCTGCCGTTACTAGTATGGACTGATCACAAGACTCTTGAGTACCTCCAGACTGCTAAGAGATTGAATCTCCGGCAAGCCAGGTGGGCCCTGCTCTTTTCACTCTTTAATTTTCACCTCGCATATCGCCCAGGCAGCAAGAATGTTAAACCAGATGCGCTTTCAAGATGTTTTGAGACTGATAAAGACCCCCCCTGTTCTGACACCATTTTGCCTAAAGAGACTTTTATCAATGCCATTTCCATGGACATAGAAAATGAAGTAAAAATTGCTCAAGATGGTTCTGCCGTGCCTAGCGCTTGCCCTGCCAACTGTCTTTTTGTGCCAGCCAGTTTGCGCCCCCGAGTCCTGGACTCGGGGCATTCCTCTAATCTGTCATGTCACCCAGGTGTCCGCCGTACTCGGAATTTCATCACCCGTCGTTTCTGGTGGCCTGGAATCAACGAAGATGTTCAAGGTAATGTCGCTGCCTGCTCAGTCTGTGCCCAGGGAAAGGTATCACATAAGCCCCCTCATGGTTTACTACAACCCCTCTCCACACCTCACCGCCCCTGGTCACACATTGCATTAGATTTTATCACCAGTGTGGCCCCTTCCAACCACTACAACATTATCCTCACCATAGTTGATAGATTTTCCAAGGCCGTTCACTTTGTCCCACTCACTAAACTGCCCTCAGCTCATGAAACCGCCACACTCATCATACAGCACGTTATCAGACTACACGGCATACCCTCCGATATCACTTCTGACCACGGTCCTCAATTCACTGTCAAATTCTGAAAATCATTTTGCAAATCCCTCGACACCACTGTCAGCCTTTCTTCTGGCTTTCACCCACAAAATAATAGCCAGACCAAGCGGGCTAACCAATGTATAGAAACTGTGCTTAGATGTTTATGCTTAAAGAACCCCTCCTCCTGGAGCCACCAGCTACCCTGGGCCGAATACACGATTAATAGCCATACCTCTGCTGCCTCTGGACTCTCCCTCTTCCAAGCCTGTCTTGGTTATCAATCAACCATATTTCCTTGCCAGGAGGAGGAGGTAGCTGTGCCATCTGCCCGCGAATTCATGCGCCGCTGCTGGCGGACTTGGAGAACTACATGTGAGGCGCTGCTCAGGTCGGTGGCACGAATGAAGGCTCATGCTGACAAGAAACGTAACCCCGCTCCATCCTACCGACCTGGGCAGCACGTTTGGCTATCAGCTAAGGACATTCCCTTAAGGGGTAACAGGGGTAAATTGTTCCCTAGATTCTTAGGCCCCTTTTCCATAGAGAGAATAATTAGAACAACTGCTGTTCGCCTCCGTATCCCTCTGTCTATGCGTATTCATTCCACCTTTCATGTTTCTCAAATCAAGCCTGCAGTTACTCACCCCCTGTCTTCTAGTCTTGATCCCCCACCACTCGCCCGCATCATCGACGGAGGCGAAGCCTTTACAGTGCGGACTTTGCTGGACTGTCGTCGAAGAGGTCGCAGACTTCAGTACCTCGTTGACTGGGAAGGCTACGGTCCTGAACACCGCAGCTGGGTGCCTGCTCTGCACATCCTGGACTAGTCACTCATTACGGATTTTCATGCAACACACCCCAAACCGAGTTGAAACGCCAGGAGGCGTTTTTTAAGAGGGGGTACTGTTATGATTCTGCTCTGTCTGGTCATGTTTCTCTGTTTTGGATATTTGTCTTTTTGGTATTCGAACTCTGCATCGTCTGACAATTCTTAGATTATCTATTGTGAACTGTTATCATTGGTTTGTTCATGTATTGTCTTAGTTTGTACTTTTGCCATAGTCTCATTCCGGTCCATGTTTTCCATTATTGTCTCCCCCGTCTGTTCTCTCGTCTTGTCATTGTTCACAGCCCCAGTCCTGCGTGTCACTCTTCGGGTGATTTATTGAATTCAGGATTTCAGTCTTCCTTCCGATCTCGTTTACTTACTTCACCTTACTTTTCTATCTTACTAATCATACTAACAGTTTGTTATTTTCGCTAGAAGTTACTAACACCAACTAACATTGTATATCATACTGACTTACTAATAAGCATCAAGGGATTATGTAGTTTCACTTACTAATTGATTAATAAGCTCTGAGCACTCGCCCTGTTCTAGTCTTTGCCTCTTTTCTTTCCCTGATCTCCTGTGCTGCATTTCTGTGGAAAACTCCACATTTGATCATGCTGTCCTTTCTCTAATTATCTATGCACGTTAGAACTCCTTAACTGGAGCTGTATGTCTTTGTATAGGTTGGTCCCGTGATCCCTGTCCACGTGTGATTAGGTTCTCCCTCATGTGCTGCTCCTTTGTAATCAGTCTGACTACTTGCACTTGTGTGTCTTACCATGTGATCTCCCTAGAAGTGTATATTAAGTGTCTCTTCACAGTCATTCTCTGTCAGATCATTCCTCGTGCTGCTATTTCTCTCACCTCGTACTCATTGTGTCTCTGATTCTGACTAGATTGCCCGACTACTGGTTTTTTGGCTTGCCCTTATTGGATTACCGTTGCATGTGTGTGTTTGAACCCTTTTTTTGCCCAACGATTCGGATTGCCCTTTGGTCTATGAGTTTGCTTCTCCTATAAACCATTGCCTGTGTACAGAATCTGTTTTGCCTGACCACGATTTTTGTGTTTGCTGCCCCGGTTACGATTCCTTTTCTGCACCACTGGACTTTTGGATTGCGGACTCATCGAGAAATTAAAGAACTTAAATGCAGTTTGGAATTCACTCACCAGCAGATAGCTGACTTCCAGAGAAACAATACACAACTCCAGAACTCCGTTGAACTGCTCTCCTCTCCGATAGATATCATCAAAAAAGAAAACAAAACATTGAAAGAAACCGCACTTGCCCTTCAAAGCAGAAGTATGCGCGATAATCTCGTACCAGAAAACAACACAGAAAGTCCCAAAACAGTCATTCAAAACTTTATGCGCACCGCTCTAAAACTCCCGGCTGAAACGGTAAACAGAATCACGTTTCACCGCGTACTTGGACCCAGCAAAGAAAATAAACTTCGCCCCACAATTGCAAAATTCGGACATTTCCAACAGAAAGCAAAGGACGAGAGTTGAAAGGAACCACATAATGTTGTGATTCTGATTTCTGCTGTCATGTTAAGTTCTGTGCCTGGCCTAGCCATGTTTTGTATTTCTGTGTTTAGTGACCACTGCTCTGTCTGACTATTCTTAGGATTGTGTTTTGTGTGTTGGTATTTAGATTTCCTGTTTATTATTTTTCATGTTTAGATCATTTAGTTTCCAAGCCATGTTTTCATTTCCATGCTTTGCACTTTGTCTCCCCTGTCTTGTCATGTGTGTATCTTTGCTCACGGTCCCTTGTCTTGTGTGCCACTCATTCAGGTGATTTATTGGTTTCTGGGTTTCAATCTTCTTTCATTATCTCGTGTTCTTCCTTCCTCTCTCTTTTACTGTCTTACTAACACATACTAACAGTTTATTGTTTTTGCTAAATACTAACCCACACTAACCTTGTATATTTGGACTAACTTACTAACAAGCACTTGGGATTGTATAGCTGCACTTACTAATTGACTAATGATCTCTCAGCTGTCGCCCAATTCTAGTCTCCGCCTCCTTGCCTATCCCTAATTATCTCTGCTGCAGTTTTCCACTTATATCTCATGCTTTCCTTTTCTTTTGACTATGCACTTTTAGTACTCCTTAACCGGAGCTGTTGTTTGTACTTAGGTTTGTCTTGTGATCCCTGTCTGCGTTTGGGCTACAGCCAAATTCATGTAATTAGTTTATCCCTCGTGTCTCTCCTTGATCATTGTTCCCACTGATTGCACCTGTTCTCCCTGGTCATGTGTTTACCCCGGGTGTGTATATAAGATGTCTGTTTGGTGCACTTTCTTGTCAGATCGTTCTCCCTAGTTTTCTCGTGCCACGTTTCTCGCCTTGATCTCTCAGTGTTTATCTTTCTGACTGGACCATCTTTGATATCGAGCTTTGCCTACTCCCTGTACTTTTGCCGCATTCTTGTTTTTTGACCTCTTTTGTCTGACTACGATTTTTTTGTGATTGGTGCCCTGTGTATGACTCTAGATTTCGCCCTTTGGATTCTGATTTTGGATTGCGGACATTGTACTGTTGCCAGCTCTGTTGGGGGGTTTCCCCCTTCAGAAATAAAGCCTCCTTTTTGCATTTTACTGGTGTTTGCTCTTGGTTCATTTCGTAAATCCTCACATTACGATCTGACCAAGATGGAACCAGCGAACATCCAGCCTCTGCAGGAGGCAGTCAAGGAACAGGGAGCCCAGCTCGAATTTCAGGATCGTCAGCTTCGCGCCCTCATGCAGCATATGCAAACCATGAGTCTCCAGGTTGCGGACCTCATTCGAACAGTTCAAGACTCTCAGCTGCTGCATACCCCCCAGCCTGCGGTCCACGCCACGCCTGTGCCCTCCTCCACTCCGCCGCTGCCTGTCTGCGAGCCACGCCTGCCTCCCCCTGAAAGGTACGACGGCAACCCCGGTGCGTGTCGAGCATTCCTCACCCAGTGCAACCTCATATTCAGCCTACAGCCCTCATCATTCCCCACTGAACGGGCTCGTGTTGCATTTATCATCACGCAACTCACGGGAAGAGCCAAGCAGTGGGCTACTGCAGCTTGGGAGGCAGATCTACCATGTGTACAGACATCTGGTCTACTGGGTGAGGAGATGAAGCGGGTTTTCGACCGCACGAAGTTGGGTCATGAGGCGGGACGGGAGATTCTTCGGATACGCCAGGGTGGTCGTTCTGTGGCTGATTTTGCAATCGACTTCCAGACCCTGGCAACCAACAGCAGGTGGGGCCAAAGAGCCTTATATGACACCTTTTTTAATGGTCTAGCCGAGGCCATAAAAGACAAACTGGTGTCCCAGGATTTACCAGAGGAGCTGGACGAGTTGGTCGACCTAGCCATACGAGTGGATGCTCGCCGTGAAGAACGTAGACGGTCCGTTCTTCACAGTCGTCCAAATAACCCCTACCGGACCACTCCACTTTTATCACCACCTCCTGACGGCAGCCCCTCACCTGAGATGGAACCCATGCAACTCGGACGAACGCGCATTCCAACTGTGGAAAGGAACCGTCGTCGCAGAGAGGGGGCCTGTTTCTACTGTGGCAAAGGGGGACATCAGATAGCTCAGTGCCCCAGCAAGAAGCCTCGTCCTGGCACCAGGAATGGAACAGTGGTGGGCGTTACGCCAGTCCAAGATTCAAGAAACCGCACCTGCCTTCCGTTGATCCTGGAATGGGGAGGGGAGAGCAGATCCACTACGGCTCTCATTGATTCTGGAGCAGAGGAAAACCTCATTGATGTGGAGCTGGCTCGTGAATGGGGGGTTCCGGTGGAAAAGATCTTCCCGGATCGAGTGGCCAATTCCCTTAGTGGCCAGCAAATTGCCCAGATAACTCATGTTACCAGCCCCATCAAACTCAAGATATCAGGCAACCACCATGAGACAATTCAATTATTCCTCCTTCACTCTCCCCATGCTCCGATCATTCTGGGTCACCCATGGATGGCTAAACACCTACCTCACATTGACTGGCGAACGCATGAAATCAAGGGCTGGAGCCCCAACTGTTCTCAGACATGCCTCCAAAATGCTTCGGAACTACAGCCTTACTCTACTCCAGAGGAGATCCCCGACCTAGAAAAGGTTCCCCTCGAGTTCCATGATCTCAAGGAGGTGTTCTCAAAGTCCAGGGCCACCAGCTTACCTCCTCACCGTCCATACGATTGCGCCATCAACCTAAAGCCAGGTACAATGCCCCCTAGAGGCCGATTATATTCCCTGTCCCGACCAGTGACCCAAGCCATGGAAAAGTACCTGTCAGAGTCTCTGGCTGCAGGTATTATTCGACCATCATCCTCCCCTGCGGGCGCTGGTTTCTTCTTTGTGGCCAAAAAGGATGGGACGTTGAGGCCCTGTATTGACTACCGGGGACTAAATGAGATAACCGTCAAGAACCGATACCCTCTCCCCCTCATGAACACAGCGTTCGACCTCCTACAAGGAGCTAAGGTTTTCTCCAAGCTTGACCTCCGCAACGTCTATCACTTGGTGCGAATCCGGGAGGGAGATGAGTGGAAGACGGCTTTTAATACTCCCACGGGGCACTGGGAGTACTTGGTTCTTCCTTTCGGGCTCACTAATGCTCCAGCTGTGTTCCAGAGTCTAGTAAACGATGTGCTGAGAGACATGATTAACAAGTTCGTTTTTGTATACCTTGACGATATTTTGATTTTTTCAGATTCCCAAGAGGAACACGTGAAACATGTTCGCCAAGTGCTTCGTCGTCTCCTGGAGAACCGTCTCTTTGTAAAGGCCGAAAAATGTGAGTTTTTTGTTGAGACTACAACCTTTCTGGGTTACATTATCTCCCCAGGCACCATACGTATGGACCCAGTCAAAGTGGAGGCCGTCACCAACTGGCCCCGACCTGAGGACCGTAAGTCTCTCCAGCGTTTTTTGGGTTTTGCTAATTTCTATCGACGGTTTATCAGAAACTATAGTTCTGTTGCTGCTCCTCTCACTGCCCTCACTTCCTCCAAGTCCAAGTTCCTTTGGTCCGAGAGATCAGAGAGTGCCTTTGTAGAACTAAAGTCTCGATTCACGTCTGCACCGATCCTCATTATCCCTAACCCAGAACTTCAGTTCATTGTAGAAGTGGACGCCTCGAATATTGGAGCCGGCGCCATTCTGTCCCGGAGGTCCCCTGAGGATGGGAAGATCCACCCGTGTGCCTTCTTCTCTCGTCGTCTAAGCTCTGCTGAAAGAAACTACGACATCGGAAACCGTGAGCTGCTGGCAGTAAAGTTGGCCTTGGAAGAATGGAGGCAGTGGCTAGAAGGATCCAAGGTACCCTTCATAGTGTGGACAGACCATAGAAACCTGGAATACCTACAGACAGCCAAGAGACTTAACCCAAGACAAGCCAGGTGGGCACTATTCTTCTCCCGTTTCAATTTTCACATCGCTTATAGACCTGGAAGCAAAAATGTTAAACCCGACGCCTTGTCCCGTTGTTTTGAGATAAAGGAAGAGGAACCATGTCATGATACGATTCTGCCCAAAGAAGCCTTTGTTAATGCCATCTATGTCAATATTGAAAAGGAAGTCAGAGATGCCCAAGCCAGTACTGCTGCCCCTAGCGCTTGCCCCACTAACTGTCTTTATGTTCCAGCTGCGTTACGCCCCAAAGTCCTAGAATGGGGGCATTCTTCCATGCTGTCCTGCCACCCTGGAGTACGCCGTACTAAGGACTTTATTTTACAAAGATTTTGGTGGCCAGAAATGTCCCAAGATATCCAAAGTTTTGTAGCTGCCTGCTCGGTCTGCGCCCAAGCAAAAGCCTCACATCAACCACCTCACGGTTTGCTTCAGCCCCTTCACACTCCACACCGCCCCTGGTCCCACATAGCACTCGATTTCATCACTGGCCTTCCCCCTTCCAATCATCACACTACCATTCTCACCATTGTAGACAGATTCTCCAAAGCCGTTCACCTAGTTCCCCTCATCAAGCTCCCCTCCGCCCAAGAAACCGCTAACCTTGTTATTCAACATGTCATCAGACTTCATGGTATTCCTATTGATATCACATCTGATCGCGGCCCCCAGTTCACTGCCCTATTTTGGAAATCATTCTGCAAATCACTTGGCACCACAGTTAGTTTATCATCAGGTTTCCATCCCCAGACTAATGGCCAGACCGAGCGGGCTAACCAATGTGTTGAAAATGTTTTGAGATGCCTTTGCATTAGGAACCCCTCCTCCTGGAGTCATCAGTTGCCATGGGCTGAATACGCCATGAACAGCCACACCTCTGCTGCCTCTGGCATTTCCCCCTTCAAGGCCTGCCTAGGCTACCAGCCCCCTTTGTTCCCTTCCCAGGAGGAGGAGGTAGCTGTCCCCTCAGCCCGTGAGTTTGTGCGTCGGTGCAGACGCACATGGATAACCACCCGCCAGGCCCTGCTCAGGTCGGTCGCCCGGATGAAGGAGCAAGCAGACAAGAGGCGCACGACAGCTCCTTCATACCGACCTGGGCAGCGTGTCTGGCTATCTTCAAGGGACATTCCTCTCAGAGGTAATGGGGGCAAACTTTTCCCTAAGTTTTTGGGCCCATTCACGATTGAAAAAGTCTTGAGTCCCACTGCGGTTCGCCTCCGTCTGCCCCTGTCCATGAGACGTATTCATCCGACTTTTCACGTGTCCCAAGTTAAACCTGCTGTAACCCACCCCCTGTCCTCTGGACCTGATCCCCCACCACCCGCCTGGATCATTGACGGAGGCGAAGCCTACACGGTCCGTGCCCTCCTGGATTGTCGTCGGCGAGGCCGGGGACTGCAATACCTCGTCGACTGGGAGGGTTACGGACCGGAACACCGCAGTCGGGTACCGTCGCGCCACATCTTGGACAAGGACTTGATCAGAGACTTTCATGCCAACCACCCCAGACCAAGGTGAAACGCCTGGAGGCGTTTTTTAAGAGGGGGGGTACTGTTGTGATTCTGATTTCTGCTGTCATGTTAAGTTCTGTGCCTGGCCTAGCCATGTTTTGTATTTCTGTGTTTAGTGACCACTGCTCTGTCTGACTATTCTTAGGATTGTGTTTTGTGTGTTGGTATTTAGATTTCCTGTTTATTATTTTTCATGTTTAGATCATTTAGTTTCCAAGCCATGTTTTCATTTCCATGCTTTGCACTTTGTCTCCCCTGTCTTGTCATGTGTGTATCTTTGCTCACGGTCCCTTGTCTTGTGTGCCACTCATTCAGGTGATTTATTGGTTTCTGGGTTTCAATCTTCTTTCATTATCTCGTGTTCTTCCTTCCTCTCTCTTTTACTGTCTTACTAACACATACTAACAGTTTATTGTTTTTGCTAAATACTAACCCACACTAACCTTGTATATTTGGACTAACTTACTAACAAGCACTTGGGATTGTATAGCTGCACTTACTAATTGACTAATGATCTCTCAGCTGTCGCCCAATTCTAGTCTCCGCCTCCTTGCCTATCCCTAATTATCTCTGCTGCAGTTTTCCACTTATATCTCATGCTTTCCTTTTCTTTTGACTATGCACTTTTAGTACTCCTTAACCGGAGCTGTTGTTTGTACTTAGGTTTGTCTTGTGATCCCTGTCTGCGTTTTGGCTACAGCCAAATTCATGTAATTAGTTTATCCCTCGTGTCTCTCCTTGATCATTGTTCCCACTGATTGCACCTGTTCTCCCTGGTCATGTGTTTACCCCGGGTGTGTATATAAGATGTCTGTTTGGTACACTTTCTTGTCAGATCGTTCTCCCTAGTTTTCTCGTGCCACGTTTCTCGCCTTGATCTCTCAGTGTTTATCTTTCTGACTGGACCATCTTTGATATCGAGCTTTGCCTACTCCCTGTACTTTTGCCGCATTCTTGTTTTTTGACCTCTTTTGTCTGACTACGATTTTTTTGTGATTGGTGCCCTGTGTATGACTCTAGATTTCGCCCTTTGGATTCTGATTTTGGATTGCGGACATTGTACTGTTGCCAGCTCTGTTGGGGGGTTTCCCCCTTCAGAAATAAAGCCTCCTTTTTGCATTTTACTGGTGTTTGCTCTTGGTTCATTTCGTAAATCCTCACACATAGTCTGAATGATCAGTTTCCCCAAGAAATCAATGAATGGAGAAAAGAACTGTATCCGATACTCAAACAAAACAGGTAGAATGGAAAACGAGCATCTCTTGACAAACTCTATATTGAGGGACAATTATTTGGGAACTCCACCACCACACCCTGGCTCTTCTGATAGATTACGGTCTTTCATAATTATAGTGATGATGACGATAATGATAGTAATGGTAATGATAATATTAAAGATGATAATAATAAAAATAATAATAATATGAATAATATAGAATGGATCAATTTTAACGAAATATGTGTTTGTACCTCACCATGCAGACAGTAAACATTGCTCAGCTCTTGGCTCTCCTGAACACGTTCAGTTTCAAAACCCTTGTGCTTCCTCTTCCCCTTCTTTCTGTACCCTCTCACATGCACATACTTGCACACATGCACCCCATCACCTTACTATTCCTTTCTGCTTTTTCTTCCCTTACACATCTCCATACGTTTTTGCATTTAAATTATGTTGAAGTACCTGTTTGTTGCTGCAGATGTTTGCCCCATCCTTACCTCTTTGTTGTTTGTTTTTGTTTTTTTTTCTGTGTTTTTGTCTTAATTTTGTTTTTCATATAATGCAATGCTCCGATTGCTTGATAATAGCAGGAAAAATGATTAATTTAAAACATCCTAAACTAATTACTGTCATGCCTATGCAGTGGAGGTTTATCCCAAAGGACCCAAGAAGCATAGAAATAAACCTTTATGCCAGTACACAAATTCATTAGTTGGAATATAGGGGGAATCGGCTCACCAGCGAAACGAACAAAAATTCTAAATCATATCACTAAATTGAACCCCGGCGTTTGTCTACTACAAGAAATGCATCTTTTCGCAAATGAACATCAAAAAATCAAAACAAAATGGATAAACCAAGTATTTTCATCATCATTTAATTCAAAAAAAGAGGAGTAGCTATTCTGATAAATTTAAATATTCCATACCAAAACAAACACATTAGTAGACCCCAACGGCCGCTTTGTCATCATTAATGGACTCATCAGGAACATTAGAATAACAATAGCTAATATCTATGGGCCCAATGACGATCACCCAGATTTTTTTCACTCAGTTTTCAAACATACCATGGACTTCTCGGACTCGATAATCATAATAGAAGGAGACTTTAACACTTTACTCAACCCGAATTTAGACAGATTAAATACCTCAAGCAACTACTGACCATGGCACTCCAGTGGAACAGTAAAGCTTCACATGAAGGAGTTAGGTGTTGGCGATAGTTGGCGATCCAGGGACCCATCAAACAGAGAATACACCTACTACTCATCCCCGCATAAAAGCTTCTCAAGAATAGATTATTTCCTGGTCAGCAATTATATTATTTCACAAATAATCAACCTAGAAATTCACCCTATAATTATTTCAGACCATGGTCCAATTAGCATTGACTATATGCTTGACACAGACCCAACCCCTCCCTGCAGGTGGCGTTTCAACAACTCTCTCCTAATGGACCAAGATTTAAAAAAAATTTTTTTTGCAGAGAGTGGACATTAGCTATGTTTGACTTGGATCATTTGAGGGATTCGGATCATTCTGAGTCACTCGGTAAGATGAGCCGAGTTGTGCGAGTCACTTGAGTCACTTGACCCAAAATGGCCCAATTAAATGTTTGCAAAACCCATGGTACATTGACTCGAGCCATAAAAAAGCATACACACTTACCTTTATGTGTTATTATTTTCTCCTACCATGAACCTTTAGGTATATTTCTAAAGTCTGCAAGTAGGCCCATTCAGCAGAATGTTAATGACCAGGTAATGAAGGTGGTGTACTAAGGGTTGGAGTATTGGTAATTTTTTATTTAAAATGCAAATAAATCAACAGACAAATTACTAGTTCTTCAAAAGGGCTCTTATTATTGTTGTTGTTATTATTATTATCATTATTATTAATAATATTACAGTCATCACAACATGCAGAAACCCCCACCTCCAAGAAAAAAAGAAATCTAGAAATAAAACATTATTATATTACATTAAATTACATCATATTATTTTACATTATACAGTGGTCCCTTGCTATAACGGGACAGCGCATTGTGCTATGCCCCCTAATTGGCTACGGGACTGTATAACATTGTCAATATCCTCTGTGTCGTGTCTCCTGTACAGAATGCGTTCAGCATGTAAAATTTACATAAATCTTCGTTCGCTAGCTGTGTGACTCTGAAGCTGTATTTGTGGGCGGGGGGAGTTACAGCCTCAAATCATCTATATAATAATTGTAAAAAAATAAAGCTAATAATAAAGAAGTCATCCTACTTCGCGGATTTCGTCTATTGCGGCTTATTATTTTTAGAACGGAACTCCCGCGATTAACGAGGAACCACTGTATTACAGGATTTAATGTTTGAGAGGAATTCGACATTATAACAGGCCCAAATGCAAAACGCATTAATTGAAAATGAAATGTGTATTGTTTTTGTAATGGCGTGGATGTGTTGGACGCCAGGAGCAGTGGCTCGAAATAAAAGATAAATGCAGCAAAGCCTAATCTTGAACAAAAGGAAATATATGGGCTCGCGCTACCCACGAGCCTAACACCTGACCGTGGTAGTCAACAGGCGAGCTCAAAACAAAATACCAGGCAGCTAAAAACCTGCCTATACTCTCGCTTCTCACACTAATAATATAATGCAGCTAAGTTCCTGCCTATTCTCTCTTCTCAATACACCTTACCGGCTCAAGCGTCAAAAGCATACTGACACTCCAGCAACCCGAACAAGGAAAGGCAGGAGCTTAAATAGAGTCCAGGCGACGCCCCCAATTAATGCCAACTGGCTAAGGAATCCGATAGTGAGCGAAACGATATCGTCCTGGACGAGAGTAACAAAAAGAGCCTACGAGGCTCCCAAACCATGACAGTTTTTCCTTCACGCTGGAATACGTTTTCATTGTTTGGCAATAAATGAATAGCTTAAGCTAAAAGACAGGTCGTCAGTCGTATTACGTCTGCAAAAAAAACAATGATGTTCTAAATAGTGACGCTCCCAGGGTAACCAGTAACCACTACGAAAGAATATTTTATTTTATTTTTATTATTATTATTTTATTCTTTTATGGTGAAAATGGATATGGGGTGGATCACAGTATTCATTGACACAACATAGGCAACAAGCTTATACGCCAGTCATAGAAGTCAACAAAATGGCGAACTCGTGTCTGTGTGCGAGACCGCCATTGGGGTATGCAGGGTATTCCCTCTGCTACAGTTTGTGCAGGACTGCGAGCAAGCAGGGATTCATACTCAAGCTAACCGAAAGCAGGGAGCCGAGTGAAGCCATGAGCTAACCGAGAGCAGCGAGCCGCGAGTGAGGCCATAAGCCAACCGAGAGCAGCGAGCCGCGAGTCGAAGCCATGAGCCAACCGAGAGCAGCGAGCCGCGAGTGAGGCCATGAGCCAACCGAGAGCAGCGAGCTGCGAGTGAAGCCATGAGCCAACCGAGAGCAGCGAGCCGCGAGTGAAGCCATGAGCTAACCGAAAGCAGTAAGCTGCGAGTGAAACTAAACTCAGGATCCACCACGAGTGACGGATCTCGGTTAAGTCGGTTGGATCCTTGTGACGGAAGTTGGGTAAATCCTTGCAGTTCAGTCAGAGACTCAGAGAAGTTAAGTTTAGTTTTTCTGCCGAGTGCCAACTGAGCGAGTGAGTGGCTGAGTGCCTATGCTTGCGCTACTGCTTGGATCCACTAGTTGTGCTCAAGTCGCATATGTGTCATTTCTCTGCCAACTGTAGGACTCAACTGAACCAAAAATAGACGTCTAGATCTGTGGTTCGTGAGTGATATTAGAGGGCTGGTTAATTGAGCCGGATCCCGGATCTTCTTACAGCTCTAGTGGACATCCTTCATGGATTTAAATGACTCCCCGGACATATCACCATCATTACTTTAGGAAACAGCTTTTGTACTTAGAGGTAACATGATCTCATATTCAACCCACAAGAAAAAGAAAGAACAACAAAAGCAACAAGACTTGAACTGAAACTGGAACACCTGTACCTCAAACTTGCAGACTCCTCTTCTGAAGCAACACAAAAGGAAATACAGAAAATAAAAATTCAACTAGAAAAAACAATATATCAAAAAACAAAATTTCTCATGCAGAGAGCAAGACAAAATTTTTTTGAATAGAATGATAAATCAGGAAAATACTTAGCCAACCAGCTCAAAAGGAATAGAGAAAAAACACTTATAATTGCAGTTAAAGATCAGCACGGAAACGTCAGTCACAACCCAAATGAAATAAACCGGATATTTCATGACTATTATAAGGATTTCTATGATTCTTATAATAAATGCGACACTGATAACATCTATTCTTTTTTAAACAACATTTAATTGCCAAAACTATCAATTGAACAAAAAAAAAATGCATTAGATCAACCCATAACTCCGGATGAACTCAGGAAAGCTATCTTTTCTATGCCAAACAATAAATCACCAGGCTCAGATGCTTATCCCATTGAATTTTATAAACATTTCTGGCGCATCATATCCCCTCTGTGTTTTTAGAATGGTCAGAGAATTCAAACAATCAGGAAAAATTCAACCACATATGAATACAGCTCTGATCTCAGTTCTGCTCAGACCTAACAAAGACCCAACTCTCACAACTAGCCACCGACCAATAAGCCTCATCAACTGCAACATTAAAATAAAAAGCAAAGCACTTTCAAACAGACTCGAATCAGTGATATCTGATATAATCCATCCAGATCAAAAAAGATTCATAAAAGGCGGGCATTCATCTTCAAACATGTGCTGTTTATTTAATTTGATTGATATTTCTCAAAGAAACAATCTAAACACCATCATTACATCACTGGACGCCGAGAAAGCTTTTGATAAGGGTAATTGAACATATCTCCACTACACTCTTGAGAAATTTGGCTTTGGAATGTCATTTATTCACTGGATTAAAGCACTCTATAACTCACCTTCAGCAGCAGTTACCACCAATAATTACATTTCCCAACGTTTCACACTTCAGCGTGGCACAAGACAAGGATGTCAAGTCTCTCCATTACTTTTTGTTATTTTCTTAGAGCCTCTTGCTGCATCTATGTGTTGGAACAATAATATCATAGGTATAAAAACAAAACAGGTCCACCAGAAAATTAGCTTATACGCAGATGATATACTTTTATACTTAACAAAACCAGCACAATCTCTCGTTGAAGTCTTCATAACTATCAATAATTTCTCAAAAAATATCAGATTATACCATAAACTGGCCTAAATCAACAATCTTGTCTCGTTGCGGGGAACACTGGAAGGCTGCAATAAAAACACTACCCTTTTCCACAACAACCGGCAATATCCGATATCTTGGTATCTGCTGTCAGAACTCCCTCATTTCACTCCATTTTTAATAGAAATTGAAGAAGACCTCATCCGTTGGAGTAACCTACCCATTTTACTATTAGGAAGAATAGCAGCCATAAAAATGTCAGTATTACCAAAAGTACATTATCTTTTTTAATGATCCCAAAACCGAGAATACGATTGTCCACTATACAAAAACTCACGGACACTGGAGCCCTACACAGTAAAAATCATAGTGTCCATTTTACTCTTTAAGAGTTGAATTTAACTCTCTGTCAGATAACATTTGGTCCCACTCAAAATCAGTGTAAAATTTACTCTTTAGCCAGTGTAAGATTTTTAGAGTTAATTTTACTCTATTTTGTGTCAAAATTAACAATGAGGTATGTAAAAATATTTAACACTATATGGAATCATCACCCTGCAGAGTAGATTTTGTCCTTGTGTGGAAGTGGGAATTAACTCTCACTTTTGACACTTCCATTTAGACGATTTCACTCTGCATAGTGCTATAACTACTCTATCCAGAGGAAAATAGGTTTACACTGCAATATTGACACTCCATTTTTTACTGTGTAGCAGCACCTAATTTTAGACTATACCACTTTGCATACCACCTACAGTTTGTAATAAAATGATAACTAATAAACAATCACAGCACACATGGATGGACATTGAAGAATATGATTGCCAAGAATGATCAATATCAGATTTGCTTTATCCTTCACAGTTATTAAAAAAGCACAATTGCTTTAAAACCCATATATTGCAGTAACTTTGACAACTTGGTGGACACTCAACCAAATGACTGGACAAACCATGACACCAAACAAACTCACTCCATTATGGCATAATCCAGACTTCCTAATCCAAAACAAACTGATTGTATATAACAAATGGAAAAAACTTGGTATCACTCATTTAGATCACATATTTGAAAATAACTCACTCATACCACATGAAATCCTCACAGAAATATATGATATCGGTGGTAACAGCTTTCTACAATATTCACAACTCATGCACTGTCTCAAGAAGAGTAAAATCAATCTGGGGGTGGTGGCAGGAAAAAATAAGAGCCATCTGGCAATGGCGTATCCCCCTGTAATGCGAATAGAAGCCACTAGATTGCAGTATTGACCTTTCTTATGTGAAGCCCAGACTGGAGCTAGGTTTGGGCATGTCTTGGGCGTGTCTGAGTCAAGTCCCAAAGAATTAAAAAAGAAGGTCTAAATGTGGGAAGGGTCTGCAAAAGAGTATATAAGGAGTAAAATTGAGGGAGTGGGGTAGTAGGAGAAAGTGCAAGGAGAAGGATACATTTGACCAGACCTGTCACATTTTTTTCAAGACTTGTGAAGCTTAAAGAGGATTTTTACCCGGGTTGGAGCATTTTCCTCACCCAGGACATCACCAAGCAACCCAACCAAAGGGACTGTAAATATTTTTTTGCCTTGTATAAAATCAATCTTGGTCAGTAGAGTAGATAGTAAATTAGTTAAAAGTGTTTGTTTAATTAAATGTGTTTAAGTTTTAAAACTGTGTCTGTCATCCCTTGCTGTCGTAAATGTCATAACAAATTGGGGGCTCGTCCAGGGGAGACCAGTGTGTGAGTAATTTATTGAAAATCTAACATTTCAGATGTTAAAATTTTTTTTTGAATTTTCTTTTATATACATTAACAGATAGACAGCAATAGATGATTTCTTGGCATCACCAACCGTAGAGGTTTTGAAGTCTTTTAAAAAGACAGAACTGCTAGAAATATGCAGAAACTGACAGAGGTAAAACCAGCCATGCGAAAAGCAAGACTGGCTAGAGAGAAAGTTGAATATTACATTGATGAAAATGTGTTTGCACCAGGAAATCTGGAACAGTTTCTACTGGAAAATCCAAATGTTGAAATTGAACTTAAATTAAAACTGCTAGAGATTTAAAGGGAGGAAAGAGAAAAACAAAGAATTAGAGAGGGAAGAAAGAGAAAAAGAAAGGGTGGAAAAAGAAAAACAAAGAGAATTTGAGAGAGAGAAAGAGGAAAGAGCAGAAATTGAGAGACAGAGACAGAGAGATTTTAAATTAGAGAAGTTAGGTAGAGAAGAAAAACTCCAAATGGAGCAACTAAAAATTTAAATTGAAACCAAAAATAAATTTTTTGCTAGCCAGAAGGTAAGACTGGTGCCGCCATTTTCGGAAAAGGATGTTGACAACTATTTCCAGTGTTTTGAAAAGGTAGCAAAGAGTTGCCGGTGGCCAAAGGAACACTGGCCTCTGATGTTACAAACTGTCCTCAAGGGTAAAGCTCAACAATCCTATTCAGCTATGTCTGCAGATGATTCCTTTGATTATGAGGTTGTCAAAAAGGTTATTCTGAGAGCTTATGAGTTGGTTCCAGAGGCTTACCGACAGAAATTCAGAGGTCTGAAGAAATCTGACAATCAGACTAATATGGAATTTGCTAACGAGAAGAAGGTTTGCTTTGAGCGCTGGTGTACTTCTATGGAGGTCAAGGATTATTTCAACTCACTAAAAGAGATGGTGTTAGTTGAAGAATTCAAGAACTGTGTTAAGGATGATATTAAAACCTACCTTAATGAGAAGCAAGTGTAGTGCCCATGTAAACTGTAATCTTCACACTGATGAATATAATATAACATTGTGTCAAAGTAATCAGCATTATTATTGAGGTGGGTATCATTTTTCATGAAAGAGAAAATAATGTTCTGTGCTTTAAGTTCATTCCAAACAGAAGGGGGCTCTAACATGATTAAAAGAAGCAGTAGAGGTCTTTTTTTTGTTTGTGGGAAGAAGAAGAATAAAAAGGAAAAAAAGAAAACTGAGGGAGCCCTGTTGAGAAACAACACACAAATGAGCCAGAGTAAAAAGAGACTTTATTATTGCTACAGAGCAGTTAACATGTAAAATAAGTGTTTTCTCTTCAGCCAAAGAGATTGTTTTTGCAAATATTATGTCGTTCTGTAGCCGAACTATCATGGCGCGAGTTCGTTACCGAAAACTCAGGCAGTTATTTTCACCTGCACCATTGAGTTAGCTAGCTTTGCTTTAAACACTATCTAACGGAGGCGTGACTGGCAAGTGATCATCTGTACGAGGCTCGGGGGACTAGTGCCAAAGAGAGAAGGACAAGTGGATGTCAGATGCCTGCCGCATTGCGTTCCTGCACACCTGGGTATTCGTGAGTGAGGTCTTCTCCATGGCTACAATACTGCAGCTTTGACTCGGCGAGTTGTCTACATTGTTAGGAGCTCCGTCTAATGCGCGCCAGCGTATCGAATGTGCACCAACGTTAGTATACTGGCCGGTATAACTCTCTAGGTTCGCTGGGACTTTTCTCTTTAAATAGAGGGACTGTGAAGAGTTTGGGGTGGAAACTTTGAGTGGTCATCTTTGGGGCTATCAGTGTGAACCGAATCACTTGTCAATAAATTTAACTCTTTTTTTCTTTCTAGTACAAATATAAAAACTGTGTCTGAGTATATATGTCCTAGTGGTAACTAAGGCATATAGGAAAAAGTAAGTGATGCTTTGAATCTTTAAGACTTCATAAGGTGACAAGTTTTTTTTTAATTATAAGTTTAATGTGCCTGCCCTCAGTGAATATCTTTATATCCTAGACAAAGTAAAGCAATGAGCCTGGTCACAGGGAGGGCTACATTTGTGGGGGCTCGCCCGGGATCTATTTTATTGGGAACTGAGAAAGTGTATTAAGCTGGTTTTGCTGTTCAATGTGCTGTTGTAGTCTACATGTCGAAATTATTTAGCTACTTTGTATAACCAGAACAGGAATGCTATTTTGTTTTATTTCTTTCTTTATTTTTGTTGTGGTGTTGTTTTTTTCTATGAGAAATACCTTAAGCATTTACCATTGACTCCTATTGAGAATTTGGAGATTTGGGGGTTAAGTTGTAAGAGTTACCGATATGATGGCTGTTTGTCTGTGCGGCTTAAGTTTCCAGGATCTGTTACGGGGGTGACTGAGACCATAGATGCGCTTGTGTTGGTGTGCCCTGATCCAATCATGAAGGGTGAAGTATCCATATTAGTGGGAACGGCTCTGTGGTGAAGAAACTGGTTGAGGCATGTAAAAACAAAATAGGGGACAACTTTCTTACAACCTTGCCTGTTCATCCAATGATGAAAGATGCTTATGAGAAAGCTATTGTGACAGCAAACAAGCCAGCCGACACTGAGCGGTATGTCATCTGGTTTACAGGTAATAAGCCAGTGACATTATCTCCTGGTGAGTCTACAAGGCTGGCAGGAGTTCCTAGGTGTCCACAGCAGATCTCTAGCAGTCTAATCCTTGTGGATTATCCAGAAGAGACACGTTTCCCTGGAGAACTACTGGTCAGACCTGAGATGCACCCTGTAGATGATTTACAGTTGCAACAAATCACTGTAACAGTCAAAAATGTCTCTGCCCATGCTGTTATCTTAAAGAGAGGTACACCCATTGCCCATCTCTTCCCGGTGGAAATGATATCACCTTCGATTTCCCCGGATAAGAGTAACTTTGAGAGGTCAGCTAACACCAGGGTCAATTGATTTCGGAGACTTCCCAGTCCCTGCAGAGTGGAAGAGTAGGCTGGTGAAGAAGATGTTGGACCGAAGTGACGTTTTCTCACAACACAAATTTTATGTGGGTTGTGCTAAGGGTACCCAAGACCAAATTAGGTTGACTAATGATAAACCCTTCAGGAAAAGATCCCGTCGGCTTACGCCAGCTGATATCGAAGACGTGAGACAGCACCTAGCCAAGTTGAAGAGTGCTGGTATAGTTTCTGACTCACGGAGTCCATATGCTTCCCCGATTGTGGTTGTGAGAAATAAAAATGGACAGATAAGAATGTGTGTGGACTATAGGACTCTAAACCAGCAAACAATTCCCGACCAGTACACAGTACCACGAATCGAGGATGCTCTGGCCTGCCTTAGTGGGAACAAATGGTTTAGTGTACTCGACTTAAGGAGTGGGTATTATTAAATCCCTCTTTCTGAAAATGACAAGGAAAAGACAGCGTTCATATACTCTGTTGGGTTCTTTCAGTTTGAAAGGATGCCACAGGGAATATCGGGCGCTCCTGCAACCTTCCAGCGCATTATGGAAAAGACAGTGGGGGACATGAATCTGTTAGAGGTTTTGGTGCATCTTGATGACCTCATCATATTCGGCAAGACTCTGGAAGAACATTAGGAGAGGCTCCTCAAGGTACTTGATCGTTTGAAGGAATAGGGGTTGAAATTGTCCTTGGATAAGTGCAAATTCTGCCAAACTTCAGTTAGCTACGTGGACACATTGTGACACCCAATGGTGTTTCTACCGACCCCTCTAAAGTAGAGGCAGTAAGCTCTTGGCCCCGCCCCTGTAATGTGACTGAGTTGCGCTCATTTTTGGGCTTTTGTGGATACAACCAGAGATTTGTAAAAGATTTCTCCCAGTTATCCTTCCCATTGAACCAACTGCTTCAGGGCTGTTTGTCAAATAAGATAAGGGAACAAAAGACTAAAATGAAAACTGATGAAGGGGTGTACTACAGTGCCTCAGAGCCATTTGGTGACAGGTGGAACGAAGACTGTGAGACTGCCTTCAATGAGCTGAAAGCCAGACTGACCAAAGCTCCAGTTTTAGCTTTTGCAGACTCGCAACTCCCCTACACTACACACATTGATGCTAGCCGTGAGGGCCTAGGCGGGGTTCTCGATCAAGATCAGGGTCAGTTACTCTGTCCAGTTGCTTTTGTGAGTAGAAGCCTCACACCTTCTGAGAAAGACTATCCAGTGCATGAGCTGGAATTTCTAGCTTTAAAATGGGTAGTGGTCGATAAACTTCATGATTACCTCTATGGTGTCAAGTTTGAGGTACAAACGGACAACAATCCGTTAACATATATTTTGACAACCGCCAAGCTTGATGCCACAGGACACCGCTGGCTAGCGGCCCTGTCAGTTTACGACTTTAGTCTTAAGTACCGTCCTGGAAAACAAAACACTGATGCAGACACGCTTTCTGGTGTCCCCACCCAAGTCCAGTGAAAAAGGATTGGGTACACATATCTCCCTCAGGTGTTAGGGCTATGTGTCAGCTATCAGAGGTAAGCCAGCCAACCTGTTCCTCAATTCATTGAGTAGTTGGCTGTTTGGGTTGTACTGTGAAGGCAGTCCCAAGGGCATACTGTAACCTAGCTACATTGACCACTGCTTCACTCCCCACTCTGAGTTCTGCTGACCTGTCTGCTGCTCAGAAGGCAGACCCGTGCTTGCGTGGGTTATGGGAAGCCGTTCAAAGTCAAGATGCTGGAAAAGTCAAGAAAATCCACAAGGACATTCCCCTGCTGATGAAAGAGTGGAAACGTCAACCAGACATGGAAAATGGAGTTATGTTTAGACATACCCAGGCCCCCAACAAGCCAAGACACAAACAGTTGCTACTGCCACAGAAATTTCAGCAGACTGACCTTAGGTCTTTACATGATGACTGCGGACATCTCGGTTTTGAAAAGACTTATGCATTTTTAAGGGACCGTTTTTTTGGCCTCGTGTGAAAACAGATGTGGAGCAATATTGCCGCACATGTGCCCGATGTGTTCGGAGAATTACACTGCCCAAAAGAGTTGCTCCATTGTCTCACTTGAGTAGCAGTGGCCCATGTAATGTGAATATAGGCCACT
This sequence comes from Gymnothorax reevesii, assembly GCA_029721435.1. NCBI lineage: Eukaryota > Metazoa > Chordata > Actinopteri > Anguilliformes > Muraenidae > Gymnothorax > Gymnothorax reevesii. Next base: position 55,077,217 of record CM056574.1, read on the forward strand.
AGATGGCAGTATTTACCTTTTTTTTGTTAAGCTCAGACTGGAGTCATGTTTAGACATGTCCAGGACATGTCTGGGGCAAGTCTCAGAAAGTAAAAAAAAAAGAGGTCTAAATGTGGGTGGGGTCTGCAAAAGAGTATATAAGGAAAAGAATTGAGACAGTAAAGTAGTAGGAGAAATTGCAAGAAGATGACCAGACCTGCCATTCTGTTCAAGACCTGTGACGTTTCTTTTGTGGATTTCTTTGCCTGTGTTTGAGCATTTTCTTCATCCAGGACATCACCAAGCCACCCCACCAAAAAGGGACTGTAATTATTTCTGTTTTTTCTTATTAATCAATCTTGGTCTTTAGTTGTAGGTTGTTATTAGTCTTTGTCTTTGTTAAAAATTAAATGTGTTTTAGTTGTTAAAACTGTGTTTGTCATCCCTTGCTGTTGCTGTTGTGTTATAAATGTAATAACAAATTGGGGCCATAACAAATTGGGGGCTCGTCCGGGAGAGACCATTGTGTGAGTAATTTATTGAAAATCTAACATTTCAAATTGTGAAATTGTTTTTGTGAATTTTCCTAGATATATATTGACAACAGCAATGGATGATTTCTTGGCATCACCAACCGTAGGGGTTTTGAAGTCTTTTAAAAAGACAGAACTGCTAGAAATTTGCAGACAGTTGGAGCTGACAGAGGTAAAACCAGCCATGCGAAAAGCAAGACTGGCTAGAGAGATAGTTGAATATTACATTGATGAAAATGTGTTTGCACCAGGAGATCTGGAACAGTTTCCAGTGGAAAATCCAAATATAGAAATGGAACTTAAATTAAAAATGCTAGAGATTGAAAGGGAGGAAAGAGAAAAAGAAAGGGAGGAAAAAGAAAAACAAAGAGAATTTGAGAGGGAAGAAAAAGAAAAACAAAGGCAGTTTGAGTTAGAAAAATTAGCAAGAGAAGAAAAACAAAGAGAATTTGAGAGAGAGAAAGAGGCAAGAGCAGAAAGAGAGAGACAGAGACAGAGAGATTTTGAATTAGAGAAATTCGATAGAGAAGAAAGACTCCAAATGGAGCAACTAAAAATTAAAATTGAAACTAAAAATAAATTTTGTGCCAGTCAGGAGGTAAAACTGGTGCCTCCATTTTCAGAAAAGGATGTTGACAACTATTTCCAGTGTTTTGAAAAGGTAGCAAAGAGTTGCCAGTGGCCAAAGGAACACTGGCCTCTGATGTTGCAAACTGTCCTCAAGGGTAAAGCTCAACAAGCCTATTCGGCTTTGTCTGCAGATGATTCCTCTGATTATGAGGTTGTCAAAAAGGTTATTTTGAGAGCTTATGAGTTGGTTCCAGAGGCTTACCTACAGAAATTCAGAGGTTTGAAGAAATCTGAAAATCAGACTTATGTGGAATTTGCTAATGAGAAGAAGGTTTGCTTTGAGCGCTGGTGTACTTCTATGGAGGTCAAGGATGATTTCAACTCACTAAAAGAGATGGTGTTAGTTGAAGAATTCAAGAACTGTGTTAAAGATGATGTTAAGACCTACCTTAATGAGAAGCAAGCACTGAATTTGCAATCAGCTGCCAAATTTGCAGATGAATATGTTCTCACACATAAGTCCAAATTTCAGTCTAGCAGTAATAATAGATGGTCCCAATTTCAGATAAAGGGTTATGGTGATACCCAAGATTCCTCACCCAAAGACAAAGACAAATCTGGTGATGGTGCTCAGAAATCCAGTAACAGGTCTGATCAAAGTGTGAAAGCTGACAGTGACAGAAGTGGTCTAGTTTGCAGATATTGCAAGAAATCTGGTCATGTTACAACTAACTGTTGGTTCCTTAAAGCTAAAAAAGAAAAAGAAAAGGATACCAAACCAAATGCCTTTGTGAAAACAAGGTTAGTAACCCCTGTAGTAGATAACCGATCTGCTAAATTACCTGCTTCTTGTGGGGCTAAAAAGCCTGATACAGCTGACTTCGTGAGGGAGGAATTTCTTCCATTTGTGTCAGAGGGATTTGTGGCTCTGAATGAGCATACTACTCCTGTCCCCATATATATCCTAAGGGATACCGGAGCTTCTCAGTCACTTTTGTTGATGGACTCCTTGGAGTTACGTGATGAGACTGCTTCAGGGGATTTCATACTTGTACAAGGTATTGAAGGGAGGACTGTATCTGTACCCCTGCGCTCTATATTCTTGAAGTCAGATTTAGTTACAGGACAGGTTAAGGTGGGACTTATGTCAAGTCTACCTATAAAGGGTGTTTCTCTGTTGCTAGGCAATGACCTGGCTGGGGGCAAAGTAGTTCCCCCTGTACATCTTACTTCACAGCCGAGCACTGAAGATGGGGATGAGGACCCATCTCTGTATCCTTCTTGCGCAGTGACTCGTGCTATGGCCAAGAAGGCTAAAGAAGAAGATGATGTGGTGCCGTCCAGTACATTGAATAGTCAGGACTCAGGTGGTTCGCCTCATGACTCTGATTGGCCTACTATGGTTTCTCCGTTTGAGGACTTATCAGATACTTTTATCAGTTCTCTATTCAGCCAGCCGGATGGGTCTGGTGATTCTGATGTGTCTGGAGACTTGTCTCTGTCCAGAAAGCGGTTGATTGAGGAGCAAACTAATGATCCTGAAATTGGTGTACTAAAGAGGAGAGCCCTTCCTGAAAAAGAAATAGATGCAGTTCCAGTTGGGTATTATCTCAAGGATGGTGTGTTGATGCGGAAGTGGCGCCCTCCTGATATCCCTGCCAATGCAGATTGGGCAGTGGTCAGGCAAATTGTTGTTCCGAAGGTCTATAGGAATGAGATCTTAACAATGGCTCATAGTTTACTTTTAGGAGGTCATCTTGGTGTTAACAAGACTGTTGATAAGATCATGAAACACTTCTTTTGGCCTGGGCTTCGGAAAGACGTTTCCAACTTTTGCAAAACCTGTCACACTTGTCAGGTAGTTGGAAAACACCAGTTAGACCCACCTGTAGCTCCATTGCAGCCTATCCCAGCATTTGGGGAGCCATTCTCTAGGGTCATTGTTGATTGCGTTGGTCCATTACCCAAGACTAGATCTGGAAATCAGTACTTGTTGACAATCATGTGTGCATCTACCAGATTCCCCGAAGCCATACCTCTACGTAACATCAAGGCAACTGCAATCTCGAAGGCTTTGATAAAGTTCTTCACGTTGTTTGGTCTTCCCAGGGAAATTCAGTCAGACCAAGGTAGCAATTTCACTTCAGGATTGTTTCAGCAGGTTGTGTATGAACTAGGTGCAAAACAGATTCTTTCTAGTGCCTATCATCCAGAAAGTCAGGGTGCCTTAGAGCGGTTTCATTCCACTCTCAAGACAATGATGAGGACTTATTGTTATGACCATGAGAAAGACTGGGATGAAGGGGTTCATTTGCTGTTGTTTGCAGCTAGAGAAGCAGTGCAGGAGTCTACTGGATTCAGTCCATTTGAGCTAGTGTTTGGTCATGAAGTGAGAGGACCTTTGCTATTATTGAGTGAACAATGGCAAGAGGAAGAGCCGCAAATCAGTCTGTTAGACTATGTTAGCAAGTTCAAGGAAAGATTGCGTGCAGCTTGTGACCTTGCCAAAGAGAACTTGAAATCAAGTCAGGGAAAAATGAAAACTTGGTATGATCATAAGGCGAGAAGCCGTGAGTTTAAACCAGGAGACAAGGTCCTTGTGTTGTTTCCCTTGCAGTCCAATCCATTGCAGGCTAGATTTCATGGTCCTTATGAAATTCTGACAAAACTCAATGATCTCAATTACATTGTGAAGACTCCAGATAGGAGAAAACCAAAACAATTCTGTCATATTAACATGCTAAAGCCTTATCATGACAGAAATGCTAGGGTTGCAGCTGTCACTTCAGATTCTCCAATGGTCGAAACGTGTGAAGATGAGGGGGAGTTTCAAGATGATGAACCAAGAATTAAAGCTGAAGTTCTTTCATGTAAATTGTCAAACACTGAAGTGTTGCAAAATCTTGATGTAAAACTCCAGCACTTAGAACCCTCACAGAGAGATCAGTTTGAAAGGTTGATCAAGAAATATGAGGATTTGTTTCCTGATGTTCCATGGAGAGTTACTATAGCCTCTCATGATGTAGATGTTGGTGATGCCAAACCAATAAAACAGCATCCATACCGGATGAATCCTGAAAAGAGAAAGATTGCTGAGAAAGAGGTTGAGTTCATGTTAAAACATGATATTATCAGACCCTCCAACTCCGATTGGAGTTCACCCTGTGTGCTAGTTCCAAAACCTGATGGAAGTACTAGATTCTGTACAGATTATCGCAAAGTCAATGCTGTAACTAGAACTGATGTGTTTCCAATACCTAGGATTGATGATTGTATTGATAGTGTAGGGCAAGCAAAGTTTCTGACCAAGATTGATTTATTGAAGGGTTATTGGTGTGTGCCTTTAACTGAGAGGGCCAAGAGCATCTCTGCTTTTGCCACACCATCTGGATTGTACCAGTATGAAGTCCTACCCTTTGGCATGAAAAATGCCCCAGCCACGTTCCAAAGGATGATACAGTCTACAATCGCCGGATTGCCACACACGGGTGCATACATCGATGACCTGATCACATGGAGTGACTCCTGGGAAGAACATCTAAAAGATGTAGAGACGTTGTTCCAGCGCCTGACCCAGGCTAACCTGACTGTTAACCTGAGCAAGAGTGACTTTGGTTGTGCTACTGTCACCTATCTTGGCTACGTCATAGGCCAGGGTAAGGTGGCACCCATAAATGCTAAAGTCCAAGCCATCATGGACTTTCCAGTTCCTGACAACAAAAAAGCTTTGCGCCGCTTCCTTGGAATGATCGGGTACTACCGCAAGTTCTGCAAGAACTTTGCTGAGATTGCTCTCAGTCTAACTAACCAACTGAAGAAAGGCGTAAAGTTCACCTGGGATGATGCATGCCAGAGAGCCTTCGATCACCTGAAGTCTCTGCTGTGTCACTTCCCCGTGCTCAAATCTCCTGACTTCAACAAACCGTTCTCCATCGCGGTCGATGCTAGCGACCAAGCTTGTGGATCTGTGCTCCTACAGAGAAGTGACTCTGATGACATTGAGCATCCCGTGGCATACTTCTCCAGGAAGTTCAATCGCCACCAAAGGAACTATTCCACAATAGAGAAGGAACTGTTGGCTCTGGTCCTTTCTTTACAACACTTTGAGGTTTATGTTTGTACAGGACAAAAGCCAATGATTGTGTACACTGACCACAATCCGTTAATGTTTTTGAGCAAGATGAAAAACAAGAATCAGAGATTGTTGAATTGGAGTTTGATTTTACAGGAGTTAGACTTGGAAATTAAGCATGTAAAGGGTACAGACAATGTAATTGCTGATTGCTTATCCCGTGTTTGAATATGTATATATATATCATGTGTTTATTTGAATATTGTATGATATGTATATATAGACAAGTGTTCACTTAACCATTTTGTATTGAAAAGAAAAATTTTGCCTTTATGAGTCAAAATTTTTCCCTTTTGGAATGGAGGTGTAATGTGAATATAGGCCACTAGATGGCAGTATTTACCTTTTTTTTTGTTAAGCTCAGACTGGAGTCATGTTTAGACATGTCCAGGACATGTCTGGGGCAAGTCTCAGAAAGTTAAAAAAAAAGAGGTCTAAATGTGGGTGGGGTCTGCAAAAGAGTATATAAGGAAAAGAATTGAGACAGTAAAGTAGTAGGAGAAATTGCAAGAAGATGACCAGACCTGCCATTCTGTTCAAGACCTGTGACGTTTCTTTTGTGGATTTCTTTGCCTGTGTTTGAGCATTTTCTTCATCCAGGACATCACCAAGCCACCCCACCAAAAAGGGACTGTAATTATTTCTGTTTTTTCTTATTAATCAATCTTGGTCTTTAGTTGTAGGTTGTTATTAGTCTTTGTCTTTGTTAAAAATTAAATGTGTTTTAGTTGTTAAAACTGTGTTTGTCATCCCTTGCTGTTGCTGTTGTGTTATAAATGTAATAACAAATTGGGGCCATAACACCCATCAGACTTGGTCTGTATTTTTTATCCATTGAGCCTGACTGGAGCAATACTTGTAATGTGTTAGTCATCACAGACCATTACACAAGATATGCTCAAGCTTTCCCAACCAAAGACCAAAGGGCCATCACTGTCGCCAAAGTACAGTGGGAAAAGTATTTTGTGCACTAAGGGCTACCAAGACGCATGCAGTCTGACCAGGGCAGAGATTTCGAGAGCCAGCTGATTCACAAGCTCCTAGATGTGTTGGGGGTGGAAAAATCCAGAACCACTCCTTACCACCCCCAGGGAGACCCCCAACCAGAACGTTTTAATCGAACATTGCTGGATATGTTGGGAACCCTGGACCCTAAGCAGAGGAATCAATGGAGTCGACACATTGGACATCTGGTGCATGTTTACAATTGCAGCAAAAATGAAGCAACTGGTTACACGCCCTCTTACTTGATGTTTGGGCGCGAAGCTAGGCTGCCAATTAACTTGAGTTTTGGTACTTCCTTTAATGGCTCTTCAACTAAGTCAAATCAGAGATATGTGAACAATATGAGAAAAGAGTTGAAAGTAGCCTATGACTTAGCTGAGATAACTGCAGAAAAAAAGAATGATGGAAACAAAAGGAGGTACGACCAGAAGGTGCATTACTCTCATCTTAGACCAGGTGACAGTGTGTTAATTAGGAACCACCGAAAACACAAATTGGCTGATAGATAGAGCCTGTACCATACATTGTCGAAAGCCAGATGCCAAATTTGCCTGTGTTCAGGTTGAGGCCAGAGGGTGGAGATGGACCGGTCAAAACTCTCCACCGTAATCACATCCTCCCAGTGTGGATGTGTGCCATGACAGGATTAAGGGTGTGCTTGTCATATTTGTTTCTTTATGCACCTTGCTCATTCTGTTCATTTTATTTTTGATGTGTTATGGGGACATAACCTTCTTTTGTGGAGGGAGAGTGTAGTGCCCATGTAAACTGTAATCTTCACACTGATGAATATAATATAACATTGTGTCAAAGTAATCAGCATTATTATTGAGGTGGGTATCATTTTTCATGAAAGAGAAAACAATGTTCTGTGTTTTAAGTTCATGCCTAACAGAAGGGGGTGCTAACATCATTAAGAGAAGCAGTGGAGGTCGTTTTTTTTTGTGTTTGCGGGAAGAAGAATAAAAAGAAAAAAAGAAAACTGAGGGAGCCCTGTTTAGAAACAAAACACGAATGAGCCAGAGTAAAAAGAGACAACATGTAAAATAAGTGTTTTATCTTCAGCCAAAGAGATTGTTTTTGCAAATATTATGTCGTTCTGTAGCCGAACTATCATGGCGTGAGTTCGTAATTGAAAACTCAGCCAGTTATTTTCACCTGCACCATTGAGTTTGCTAGCTTTGCTTTGGACACTATCTAACGGAGGCGTGACTGGCAAGTGATCATCCGTACAATGCTCGGGGGACTACCGCCAAAGAACGAAGGACAAGTGGACCTCAGATGCCTGCAGCGTTGCGTTCCTGCACACCTGGGTATTCGTGAGTCAGGTCTTCTCCATGGCTACAGTACTGCAGCTTTGACTCGGCGAGTTGTCTACATTGTTAGGAGCTCCGTCTAATGCGCGCCAGCGTATCGAATGTGCACCAACGTTAGTATACTGGCTGGTATAACTCTCTAGGTTCGCTGGGACTTTTCTCTTTAAATAGAGGGACTGTGAAGAGTTTGGGATGGAAACTTTGAGTGGTCATCTTTGGGGTTATCAGAGTGAAACCAATCACTTGTTAATAAATGTAACTCTTTTTTTCTTTCTAGTACAAATATAAAAACTGTGTCTGAGTATATATGTCCTTGTGGTAACTAAGGCATATAGGCAAAAGTGAGTGATGCTTTGAATCTTTAAGAGTTCATAAGGTGACAATTTCTTTTTTTATTATACGTTTAATGTGCCTGCCCTCAGTGAATATCTTTATATCCTAGACCAGTGATTCCCAAAGTGTGGGCCGCGGCCCCCTGGTGGGCCGTGGTGGTACTGCAGGTGGGCCGTGAGAGGTCATTAAAAATATGATTCATTTTTGCAAATATGATTTTTTATTCTTTTTATTGTAAAATATTTATTGCACGATTTTAAAAATATTTAGAAGTAATAACCAATTGAGTGTTATTGACCTCACAATATTTTAGGAACCTTATATAGTTTATGATGGGAACGTAGCTCTCTTGTCATCATGACCGGGGGTCATAATCGGAGGAGCACGTACTGTGTTCGATAATTAATTCTGTCTTGTGTGTACACCACAGAATAAAAGTTTGGGCTTCCTTTATCCCCCTGCTTTAATTTCAATCCTGAATCTTAATATTAATAATAATAATAATAATAATAATAATACATAACAACAATTATTGTTGTTTTTTATTTATTTTATTTTCTTAACAACAACAACAACAATTGAAGCACCTATTACTAGAACCCCGTAAGTCACACTTGACTTGACATGACTTGTGGGGTTTTAGTTATCAGTGCTTCAATTATTGTTGCTGTTAAGTGTTTTGAGAATGCATAATTTCGTCTATGTACTGTTTACAGGACAAAGGTGGGCCGCGGACATTTTTGAGATTTTCAAGTGGGCCCTGATTTGGAAAAGTTTGGGAACCCCTGTCCTAGACAAAGTAAAGCAATGAGCCTGGTCACAGGGAGGGCTACACAAGCACTGAATTTGAAATCAGCTGCCAAATTTGCATATGAATATGTTCTCACACATAAGCCTAAATTTCAGTCTAGCAGTAACAATAGATGGTTTCAATTTCAGAAGAAATGTAATGGTGATACCCAAGATTCCTCACCCAAAACCAAAGCCAAATCTGGTGATGGTGCTCAGAAATCCAGTAACATGTCTGATCAAAGTGTGAAAGCTGACAGTGACAAAAGTGGTCTAGTTTGCAGTTATTGCAAGAAATCTGGTCATGTTACACCTAACTGTTAGTTCCTTAAAGCTAAGAAAGAAAAAGAAAAGTATACCAAACCAAATGCCTTTGTGAAAACAAGGTTAGAAACCCCTGTAGTAGATGACCGATCTGCTAAATTGCCTGCTCCTTGTGGGGCTAAAAAGCCTGATACTGCTGACTTTGTGAGGGAGGAATTTCTTATAATAAAAATAAATGAATTAAATAAGTTTAATGTGCCTGCCCTCAGTGAATATCTTTATAACCTAGACAAAGTAAAGCAGTGAGCCTGGTCACAGGGAGGGCTACATTTGTGGGGGCTCGTCTGGGGTCTATTTTTTTGGGAACTGAGAAAGTGTATTAAGCTGGTTTTGCTGTTCAATGTGCTGTTGTAGTCTACATGTCGAAATTATTTAGCTACTTTGTATAACCAGAATAGGAATGCTGTTTTGTTTTATTTCTTCATTTATTTTTGTTGTGGTGTTGGACACAAGACATACAGCATTGAGATAGCAATATGGATGCAGACAAAATTATAGCTTGGTGTGATGATAAAGTAACCTCTGTGCAGCATTCAATTGTCCTACGTTAGGTGCCTCCAGACACATCTGAGGCTGATATTCATGGAGTTTTAGACACAGTGAAGGGCATTGGTAAGACAAAAATACGTGACCAACGTCACGATGACACTGGGAACAAAGAGTCAATGCTGTATGTAAGAAAGCACAATAGCAAATGTGTTTTTATCGCAAGCTCCGTAATTTTAATGTGGATAGCACTTTTATGAAAATGTTTTACTCTTGTTTTTATGAATCTGTGCTCACATTTTCTTTTATCTGCTGGTATGGATCCCTCACCATCAAAAACAGAAATCGACTGCATGGGATAGTCAAAGTCTGCAGCAAGATCTCAGGCGTGACCTTAAATAACTTGAATGAACTCTATAATATAAGGTCCTTAAAGAAAGCCTGTGCTGTTCTGAAGGACTCCTGCCATCCACTTTTTAAAGAGTTCAGGTTGCTCCCCTCTGGCCGCAGATACATTGTGCCAAAATGCAGAACTAATAGGCTCAAGAACTCTTTTATTCCTGCTGCTATTGACCTTTTAAACAAGCCAATGTGAGCTTTCTGGCTTTTGTTATTTATTGTTGTACTCTGTGTTTATGTTTGTTTATTTATTTAATTGCTGTTGTTGTTGTTTGCTGCTGGTTGTGAAACAAGTTGCCCCTTGGGGATAATAAAGATATCCTTGATCCTTGTTCCTTGATCCTTGAGTTTGTGTTAGTGGAATGCTCTGTTCAGCTGTCCAAAATTACTCTTCCACCTCAGGTTGGAATTCTGGATGAAATAGGCCCATGGCCTGTACAAGTAGTCAGAGAAGTTCCCCATTCTCCTTTACCCAGTCAAGGTGATGACTTTAATGCCAAGCTGTTATCTTTTCTTCAGTCAGAAGGGAAATCTTTTGCTGAAATTAAAAATATAGCCTCTCCATCACCCACACTTAGCGCTGATTTAGTTGGAGCTATTAATGCATTAGTGCAAAAATGCCACATTACCCCAGCTGCTGAAGCCCAAGGTATAAGGAAGCTTCGCACTTTTTCAGGGGTGATTCCTACACCTAGTGGTGAAGATGGGTATGACACATGGGCTGAACAAACCTCTCATATCCTGGAAGAATGGCAATGCACGGATTCTTTGAAGAGAACAGAAACTGCTGGAATGCCTACTGGGACCTGCCTCTGATATTGTGAGGTTTTTCAAGATTGGAAACCCCTCAGCTACGTTTAGTGATTACCTCAGTGCTCTTTGGTAGCTCCGCACCAAACACGTTCCCCAAAGTGCAAAACACTAGGACTAAGCAAAGCTGCAGTTCCACCTAGGTTAGTAGGGCCTTCCTCTATACTTTTTGTCCAAAAAGAGGGTATCTACGCTAAAGCTTTGCTGGACAGTGGGTCGCAAGTTACTCTTTTGTATAGATCCTTCTATGAGAAATACCTTAGGCATTTACCATTAACTCCTTTTGAGAATTTGGAGATTTGGGGGTTAAGTTGTAAGAGTTACCCATATGATGGCTGTTTGGTTGTGCGGCTTGAGTTTCCAGGATCTGTTACGGGGGTGACTGAGACCACAGATGCGCTTGTGTTGGTGTGCCCTGATCCAATCATGAAGGGTGAAGTGTCCATATTAGTGGGAACAAACGGCTCTGTGGTGAAGAAACTGGTTGAGGCATGTAAAAACAAAGTAGGGGACAACTTTCTTACAACCTTGCCTGTTCATCCAATGATGAAAGATGCTTATGAGAAAGCTATTGTGACAGCAAACAAGCCAGCCGACACTGAGCGGGGTGTCATCTGGTTTACAGGTAATAAGCCAGTGACATTATCTCCTAGTGAGTCTACAAGGCTGGCAGGAGTTCCTAGGTGTCCACAGCAGATCTCTAGCAGTCTAATCCTTGTGGATTATCCAGAAGAGACACGTTTCCATGAAGAACTACTGGTCAGACCTGAGATGCACCCTGTAGATGATTTACAGTCGCAATGAATCCCTGTAACAGTCAAAAATGTCTCTGCCCATGCTGTTATCTTAAGGAGAGGTACACCCATTGCCCACCTCTTCCCAGTGGAAATGATATCACCTTCGGTTTCCCCGGATAAGAGTAACTTTGAGAGTCAGCTAACACCAGGGTCAATTGATTTCGGAGACTCCCCAGTCCCTGAAGAGTGGAAGAGTAGGCTGGTGAAGAAGATGTTGGACCGAAGTGACATTTTCTCACAACACGAATTTGATGTGGGTTGTGCCAAGGGTACCCAACACCAAATTAGTTTGACTGATGATAAACCCTTCAGGGAAAGATCCCGTCGGCTTACGCCAGCTGATATCGAAGACGTGAGACAGCACCTAGCCAAGTTGAAGAGTGCTGGTATAGTTTCTGACTCACGGAGTCCATATGCTTCCCCGATTGTGGTTGTGAGAAATAAAAATGGACAGATAAGAATGTGTGTGGACTATAGGACTCTAAACCAGCGAACTATTCTCGACCAGTACACAGTACCACGAATCGAGGATGCTCTGGCCTGCCTTCGTGGGAGCAAATGGTTTAGTGTACTTGACTTAAGGAGTGGGTATTATCAAATCCTTCTTTCTGACAATGACAAGGAAAAGACAGCGTTCATATACCCTGTTGGGTTCTTTCAGTTTGAGAGGATGCCACAGGGAATATCGGGCGCTCCTGCAACCTTCCAGCGTATTATGGAAAAGACAGTGGGGGACATGAATCTGTTAGAGGTTTTAGTGCATCTAGATGACCTCATCATATTCGGCAAGACTCTGGAAGAACACAAGGAGAGGCTCCTCAAGGTACTTGATCGTTTGAAGGAATAGGGGTTGACATTGTCCTTGGATAAGTGCAAATTCTGCCAAACTTCAGTCAGCTACGTCGGACTCATTGTGACACCCGATGGTGTTTCTACCGACCTCTCTAAAGTAGAGGCAGTAAGCTCTTGGCCCCACCCCTGTAATGTGACTGAGTTGCGCTCATTTTTGGGCTTTTGTGGATACAACCGAAGGTTTGTAAAAGATTTCTCCCAGTTATCCTTCCCATTGAACCAACCACTTCAGGGCTGTTTGTCAAATAAGATAAGGGAACAAAAGACGAAAATGAAAACTGATGAAAGGGTGTACTACAGTGCCTCAGAGCCATTTGGTGACAGGTGGAATGAAGACTGTGAGACTGCCTTCGATGAGCTGAAAGCCAGACTGACCAAAGCTCCAGTTTTAGCTTTTGCAGACCCACAACTCCCCTACATTTTACATATTGATGCTAGCCGTGAGGGCCAAGGCAGGGTTCTCGATCAAGACCAGGGTCAGTTACTCTGTCCAGTCGCTTTTGTGAGTAGAAGTCTCACACCTTCTGAGAAAAACTATCCAGTGCATGAGCTGGAATTTCTAGCTTTAAAATGGGTAGTGGTCGATAAACTTCATGATTACCTCTATGGTGTCAAGTTTGAGGTACAAACGGACAACAATCCGTTAACATATATTTTGACAACCGCCAAGCTTGATGCCACAGGACACCGCTGGCTAGCGGCCCTGTCAGTTTACGACTTTAGCCTTAAGTACCGTCCTGGAAAACAAAACACTGATGCAGACACGCTTTCTGGTGTCCCCACCCAAGTCCAGTGAAAGAGGATTGGGTACACATATCTCCCTCAGGTGTTAGGGCTATGTGTCAGCTATCAGAGGTAAGCCAGCCAACCTGTTCCTCAATTCATCGAGTAGTTGGCTGTTTGGGTTGTACTGTGAAGGCAGTCCCAAGGGCATACTGTAACCTAGCTACATTGACCACTGCTTCACTCCCCACTCTGAGTTCTGCTGACCTGTCTGCTGCTCAGAAGGCAGACCCGTGCTTGGGTGGGTTATGGGAAGCCGTTCAAAGTCAAGATGCTGGAAAAGTCAAGAAAACCCACAAGGACATTCCCCTGCTGATGAAAGAGTGGAAACGTCAACCAGACGTTGAAAATGGAGTTATGTTTAGACATACCCAGGCCCCCAACAAGCCAAGACACAAACAGTTGCTACTGCCACAGAAATTTCAGCAGACTGCCCTAAGGTCTTTACATGATGACTCCGGACATTTCGGTTTTGAAAAGACTTATGCATTTTTAAGGGACCGTTTTTTTTGGCCTCGTATGAAAACAGATGTGGAGCAATATTGCCGCACATGTGCCCGATGTGTTCGGAGAATTACACTGCCCAAAAGAGTTGCTCCATTGTCTCACTTGAGTAGCAGTGACCAATTAGACTTAGTCTGTATGGATTTTTTATCCATTGAGCCTGACTGGAGCAATACTTGTAATGTGTTAGTCATCACAGACCATTACACAAGATATGCTCAAGCTTTCCCAACCAAAGACCAAAGGGCCATCACTGTCGCCAAAGTACAGTGGGAAAAGTATTTTGTGCACTAAGGGCTACCAAGACGCATGCAGTCTGACCAGGGCAGAGATTTCGAGAGCCAGCTGATTCACAAGCTCCTAGATGTGTTGGGGGTGGAAAAATCCAGAACCACTCCTTACCACCCCCAGGGGGACCCCCAACCAGAACGTTTTAATCGAACATTGCTGGATATGTTGGGAACCCTGGACCCTAAGCAGAAGAATCAATGGAGTCGACACATTGGAAATCTGGTGCATGTTTACATTTGCAGCCAAAATGAAGCAACTGGTTACACACCCTCTTACTTGATGTTTGGGCGCGAAGGTAGGCTGCCAATTAACTTGAGTTTTGGTACTTCCTTTAATGGCTCTTCAACTAAGTCATATCAGAGATATGTGAGCAATATGAGAAAAGAGTTGAAAGTAGCCTATGACTTAGCTGAGATAACTGCAGAAAAAAAGAATGATGGAAACAAAAGGAGGTACGACCAGAAGGTGCATTACTCTCATCTCAGACCAGGTGACAGAGTGTTAATTAGGAACCACCGAAAACACAAATTGGCTGATAGATAGAGTCCTGTACCATACATTGTCGAAAGCCAGATGCCAAATTCTCTCTCTCAAGACAATGATAAGGACTTACTGTTATGATCGTGAGAAAGACTGGGATGAAGGTGTTCATTTGCTGTTGTTTGCAGCTAGGGAAGCAGTGCAGGAGTCTACTGGATTCAGTCCGTTGGAGCTAGTGTATTGGCCATGAAGTGAGAGGACCTTTGCTATTGTTGACTGAACAATGGCGAGAGAAGGAGACACATATCAGTCTGTTAGACTATGTTAGCAAGTTCAAGGAAAGATTGCGTGCAGCTTGTGACCTAGCCAAAGAGAACTTGAAATCAAGTCAGGGAAAAATGAAAACTTGGTATGATCATAAGGCTAGAAGCCGTGAGTTTAAACCAGGAGACAAAGTTCTTGTGTTGTTTCCCTTGCAGTCCAATCCATTACAGGCTAGATTTCATAGTCCGTATGAAATTCTAACAAAACTCAATGATCTCAATTACATTGTGAAGACTCCAGATAGGAGAAAGCCAAAACAGTTGTGTCACATCAACATGCTGAAGCCTTATCATGACAGTAATGCTAGTGTTGCAGCTGTCACTTCAGATTCTCCTTTTGTCGAGACGTGTGAAGATGAGGGGGAGTTTCAAGATGATGAACCAAGAATTAAAGCTGAAGTTCTTTCATGTAAATTGACAAATTCTGAAGTGTTGCAAAATCTTGATGTAAAACTCCAGCACTTAGAAACCTTACAGAGAGATCAGTTTGAGAGGTTGAAATATAGAAATATAAAGATCTATTTCCTGATGTTCCAAAGAGAGTTTTTATAGCTTCTCATGATGTAGATGTTGGTGATGCCAAACCAATAAAACAGCATCCGTACCGGATGAATCCTGAAAAGAGAAAGATTGCTGAGAAAGAGGTTGAGTACATGTTAGAACATGATATCATCAGACCCTCCAACTCAGATTGGAGTTCACCCTGTGTGCTAGTTCCAAAACCTGATGGAAGTACTAGATTCTGTACAGATTATCGCACAGTCAATGCTGTAACTAGAACTGATGTGTTTCCAATACCTAGGATTGATTATTGTATCGATAGAGTAGGGCAAGCAAAGTTTCTGATCAAGATTGATTTATTGAAGGGTTATTAGTTTGTACCTTTAACTGAGGGGGCCAAGAGCATCTCTGCTTTTGCCACACCATCTGGGTTGTACCAGTATAAAGTCCTACTCGTTGGCATGAAAAATGCCCCAGCCATGTTACAAAGGATGATACAGTTTACAATCGCCGGATTGCCACACACGGCCTGATCACATGGAGTGACTCCTGGTAAAAACATCTGAAAGATGTAGAGACATTGTTCCAGTGTCTAACCCAGGCTATCCTGACTGTTAACCTGAACAAGAGTGACTTTGGTTGTGCTACTGTCACCTATCTTGTCTACATCATAGGCTAGGGTAAGGTAGCACCCATAAATGCTATAGTCCAAGCCATCATGGATTTTCCAGTTCCTGACAACAAAAAAGCTTTGCGCCGCTTCCTTGGAATGATCGGGTACTACCGCAAGTTCTGCATAAACTTTGCTGAGATTGCTCTCAGTCTCACTAACCAACTGAAGAAAAGCGTAAAGTTCACTTGGGATGAAGCATGCCAAAGAGCCTTCGATCGCCTGAAGTTTCTGCTGTGTCACTTCCCCGTGCTCAAATCTCCTGACTTCAACAAACCGTTCTCCATTGCGGTCGATGCTAGTGACCAAGCTTGTGGATCTGTGCTCCTACAGAGAAGTGACTCTGATGACATTGAGCATCCCGTGGCATACTTCTCCAGGAAGTTCAATTGACACCAAAGGAACTATTCCACAATAGAGAAGGAGCTGTTGGCTCTGGTTCTACCCTTACAACACTTTGAGGTTTATGTTTGTACAGGGCAAAAGCCAATGATTGTGTACACTGACCACAATCCGTTAATGTTTTTGAGTAAGATGAAAAACAAGAATCAAGAATCAGAGATTATTGAATTGGAGTTTGATTTTACAGGACTTTGACTTGGAAATTAAGCATGTAAAGGGCACTGACAATGTAATTGCTGATTGCATATCCCATGTTTGAGTATGTGTATATATCACATGTTTATTAGCACATTGTGTTATATGTGTACATATATATATACACACACACAAGTGTCTACTTAAACATTTATGTATTGAAAAGAAAAATTTTGCCTTTATGAGTTAAAATTTTTGCCTTTTGGAATGGAGGTGTAATGCGAATAGAAGCCACTCGATGGCAGTATTGACCTTTCTTATGTTAAGCCTAGACTGGGGCTATGTTTGAGCATGTCTTGGGCACGTCTGGGACAAGTCCCAGAGAATTAAAAAAAAAAGGTCTAAATGTGGGAGGGGTCTGCAAAAGAGTATATAAGGAGGAAAATTGAGGGAGTGGGGTAGTAGGAGAAATTGCAAGGAGAAGGATACATTTGACCAGACCTGTCACTTTTTTTCAAGACCTGTGAAGCTTTTAGTGGATTTTTACCTGTGTTGGAGCATTTTCCTCACCCAGGACATCAGCAAGCAACCCAACCAAAGGGACTCTAAATATTTTTTTTCTTGTATATAATCAATCTTGGTCAGTAGAGTAGATAGTAAATTAGTTAAAAGTGTTTGTTTAATTAAATGTGTTCAAGTTGTAAAATAATGTCTGTCATCCCTTGCTGTCGTAAATGTCATAACAAATTGGGGCCATAACACCCCCAACCCCCCACATTCATGGATTAACTGCTCAAGAAACTCCTAAATACCAAAAGGCACATCTACATGATATATCAGATCTACCCATCAAATTTCGTGAAGAAATATTGAACGGATTTTGAGTTCTGCCCCAGAAAAGAAATGATTACGGACGTACGGATGGACAGACAGACAGACAGACATGGCTATTGCTATACTCCCCGCATTATATGCCGAGGGGATAATAATAAAAAAAAAGTTCATTAATGGCCTCTCAACACGTGGTGTGTCTGTTGAAATGTCCTTGTGGCTTAATGTACATAGCTCAAACAAAAAGGAATTTAAAACTAAGAATTGCTGAACATAAAGCTGCAATCAGAAATGATAACATGGACTATGCTATTGCCAGACACTATAAGAAGAAAAACCATGGACCAGCCACCACACTTAAATTTATTGGTTTTGAGAAGGTAGAACCTTACCCAAGAGGGGATAATTTCATTAAGCAGTTGTTGAAAAGGGAGGCCTTTTGGATCCATGAGTTGAATACATATGAACCATATGGACTGAATGAAAAACTGCACCTGAGTGTATTTCTGTAATAGACGTTGATTTGGACAATGACTTAAATGTAAATTTGTGCAGCCTATGTCATTTTAGTTTGAGCATTTCAGCTTTGCTTGGAATTGACTTTTGCTGTTGATGCTTTGCACAGAATGTATTTATTCACAGGCCAATGGATTATCAATATGTAGTGTGATGCTATAGTGTGGTAACTAATTCATTTTTAGAGGTTTATTGTTGTTAACTTTGTACTGCTTATATTTATTCAGAGTCTATTTTTGTATTAACAATTTATTAAAGAAAACTGTTTCTTAAAAAAAAACCAGAGAAGGTCATGTGATGCTGGATTTGATTATTTCACCTGTGGGTGTCTTGGTGAAGGCAAAGGGCGAACCTGACGAAGCAACTGCGAAATGCGTTGTTCGCTCCTAATCAAGCTCTATTAATGGTGATCAGTGTGCAGGGAACTTTTTTGGTTTTGTACATCTATTTGATCTGCCGGCAATCGCCAGCACCTGATTGACTTGGACAGGCTTGTGCACGTGGACTTTAGAAATTGTGGGTCGGCTTGGCCTAAAACGCTGGGCAATGTAATTTTGGGATGTTCCAGCCATCCACTGCCCAATGGCTTGATCATGTTGTGGTCTGGAAAGGCCAGGCATGGCGCATGTAGTGTCTTTGGACAAATGCTCTGTGTTCTGGCCCTAATGACCTCAAGGATTGTTTTAAGGCATTTGACTGCATTGCAATTGTGATCAGTGAAGCCAGACGAGGTTACATCACTAATTCTTCAAATCCTGCTCCACAGACACAAACAAGGTCATGACCTCACGCAGTGTTGTGTCTCCTTACTCAAAGACAACTGCATATCAATTATGTAATAATCTAATTAAAGGTATCCTAACCCAACTATACTATTCCTGTCTAGTCAGACTTATAATTTTTTAAAGTCCATCAGTATATGTTGCCCTCATCTACGGATCGGACCGTGCAACATTGATGTTCCCCTGGTCCTAATCCCTATAACAATGGTTCCTCTTCATTCACTGACACAAGTTCTACTGGGCTTGGACCATCCATTGGCTTTTTAAATAGCCTGATCAGTAATAATGTATCATTTTCTGGTACAACCGCACACCCATTCACAAAAATCGCTTGACACGCCTGCCATGGCAGAAATATAGACCTAGTGGTGTTTCTGTTACAAACCTGATACAAATCAATATTCAGTCGCTTGATATTAGCATTAACTCACTTTTCTAATGTGTTTAATTGTGTTGTGGATAAGCATGCTCCAGTTAAACAGATTCAGGATAAAAAAATAGAAGTAATCTTTGGTTTTCAAATGCTTTATCCACTGAACTGTGTCAGGGATGAGGCATGGGTAAAAGTTAGGGAAACCCAGGCACTCTCAGACTGGCAGGTTTTTAAAATACTTATAAAAAAATGCTGCTTACTGATAAAAAAGGCAAAATCTGAATATTTAGGGCCTGAGCCGACTGCAAGTCGTCTGCGGAGGGCCCTATTGACATCGCGCTGTTTATTATTAGGGCCCGAGCCGACTGCAAGTCGTCTGCGGAGGGCCCAATCGCGCTGTTTATTATTAGGGCCCGAGCCATAATAATAAAAAAAAATTAATATCACAAATTTCCACCGAGAACATCCAGCACTATTATATAGCATCAATAAAATAACACAGTCAAAGAAAAAACTACTCACAAAGCTATATAAACTTATATCCTCCAATAACGACCCACATCACATACCAATAAACAAATGGGAACGAGACCTCATCATTCACACCAACAGTCAATTCTGGAACACAGTCTGCAACAACATATTCTCCATGTCTAACAACACCAAAATTCAGTTAATACAGTATAAAATCATCCATAGAACACACCTCACACAACACAAGATGCACATCATGGGACTCACAGACACAGACATTTGCACCCACTGCACACTCAACACTATCGACGACCACCTGCACGCACTCTGGCTCTGCCCACCAATTCATAACTTCTGGAAAAAAATAACCACCGCCCTATCCCGATTCCTTGACCACAATATCCCACTATCCCCCACCGTCTGCATACTTGGAAATTTAGAAGAACTCAACACTAACTCAAAACAAATCACAATCCCCCTGCTTGTGGCCCTAACTATCGCCAAGAAAACAATACTGCTCAACTGGAAAAACAGAAAAAACATTACAACAACACAATGGTAAGATCTCTATACTCAACATATATCAATGGAACAACAGTCAGCAACCCACAAGAATCAATTACAAGAATTCAACAACATCTACTCCACAACTCTCACTGCCATCTCGATGCCGGTGAGTTAATGCCACAGCATAGATATACAAAGGCTTGTTCACGTAGAGGAGAAGGGATATTTAGAAAAAAAGAACTTGGGGAATTGGAATCTGTTAGTCTGTATAAACCTTTAAGGAAACTTCTAGAACAAAAACATCGTGAAATAACTGCCAAAATACAACTCTGCGTCATTTCGGATCATTTGGTTGTTACACTGTTTTGCCTTGTTTCCCTTTTTCCCTTTTCTTTCGTCTCTAATCTCTCTATTTCATTATAATTATTATTATTATTTTTGTTATTTTTCATTTTTTTACTCTCCTTTTTTCTTCCTTTGTGGTTTTTTTCCCCTTCTTTTCCCCCCCTTTTTTGTTTATTTTATTTCCTCTTCTTTTCTGTTCCTTTGGTTGATGTCTTTGTCTAATATTATTGTATATATATTACTCTGTAAATCAACTCGCTACCCATTTATTTGTCTGGTCACATATTTGTTTGTATGAACTTATTGATGAATAAAAAAAAAATAAAATAAAATAAAAAAATTAGGGCCCAAGCCGACTACAAGTCGTCTGCGGAGGGCCCAATTGAAATCGCGCTGTTTATTAGGGCCCGAGCACGACTGCAAGTCGTCTGTGGAGGACCATATTGAAATCGTGCTGTTTATTATTATTATTTTTATTAGGGCCCGAGCCGACTTAAAGTCGTCCGAGGACCCTATTAAAATCGTACTGTTTATTATTATTATTATTATTCTTGTGACTTTTCAAAGGGCAATTTCAGCTCTTTCCCAATGGTGAAAACGCGTCTAACTTTCCACATACATCCGGCCACATCCGAAATTTGATATTTTTGTGTGGTCGCACAGGTGCGACCCCAAATGCCGAAATAGCGCCCCCTAAACACGTTTCAAAATTCCCATAGGGAAATTTGGTTACTTTGTAAAACAAACTCCTCCTATGGATTTCGCCCAATCGACTTCAAATATGGTACACATTGTAAGACGTAGCTGATGAAGTTGTGCTCTGCATATCTGTAGGTCAAAGGGCGTGGCTGCTAGGGCGTGACAAGTTTTTGTGGCTTGACGAAAAAATTTCACAATGCTCTCACACCCAAATACTAGATTAGAGTAGCTTCAAACTTGCTGAACATGATGAGGGCGCCGCCCTGAACGGCCTGATATATTAACTTCCCACTTTGCTAATAGCGCCCCCCTGTGGTAACAGGAAGTGACCACTCGTTACTTCCACTTCTACTGATGACACAATGTTGAACCCATCAACTTCATTCTACTTCTAAAACATGCAGAACAAGTTGCTGAAGCTATATTATGAACGCTGTGTAGCGAAAAGTAATGGCGTCTGTTTGGAAACGCGGTGACTTTGGATCCCTCGCCATGAAAATACGTTTGGGATTCCCAATCCTCTCACGCCCACATACTTGACTGTAGTAGCTTCAAACTTGCTGGTCATGATGATCGCTCCGCCCTGAACGTCGAGATCTATAAACTTCCCACTTTGCTACTAGCGCCCCCCTGTGGTAACAGGAAGTGTCCAGTTATTACTTTCAATTGTACTGATGACACATAGCTGAACACATCAACCTCATTCCACTTCAATTACATGCAAAACAAATTAATGAAGCTACCTTATGAATGCTGTGAAGCTATGCACAATGGCGTCTGTGTAGTTACGCGGCAACTAGCCATCCCTGGTCATGAAAATACGTTTTGGTATTTGATGGTATTTCATCATAAAAATTTATAGACAGGTCAAGGGTGGCAAGCTCTCACATCCGATTGGGGGTGTGCCCTTGACGGCAGCAAAATGCCTCGATAGCGCCCCCTTGAAATTTTCAATAACACCTCCCCATAGGGTTTTTTTGGAGTAGGAAGATGAAAATTGGTACACGTGTATTTGGCCAAGACGCTCAAAAAAGTCACTGGTATTATTTGTCTACTCCAAACA
This sequence comes from Gymnothorax reevesii, assembly GCA_029721435.1. Classification (NCBI taxonomy): domain Eukaryota; kingdom Metazoa; phylum Chordata; class Actinopteri; order Anguilliformes; family Muraenidae; genus Gymnothorax; species Gymnothorax reevesii. The sequence goes on from CM056574.1 coordinate 55,099,221, forward strand.
GGAAATCAGCCATTTTGATTTTAACGTGTCATTTTTGCCTGATTTCCACACATTGGATGAAATCTCTAGGAGGAGTGTGTTAAAATACAATCAAAACCACATTTATTACTAAACATCAAGAGACCATGTTGATCAAAAGTTGTGCTCTGCAGGTCTGCAGGTCAGTGGGCGTGGCCGCTAACAGGAAGTGACCAGTTTTTACTTTCACTTGTACTGATGACACATAGTCGAACCCATCAACTTTATTCTCCCTGTACAACATGTAGAAGAAGTTTCTTAACCTACCTTACGAATGCTGTGATGCTTCGAGCAATGGCGTCCGTGTGGCGATGCGGTGACAATGGATCCCTCGCCATGAAAATAAGTTTGGCTTTTTGATGTCTTTAATACACTTGTATCATCATAGAAATTGATAGACACGTCAAGGGTGGTGAGCTCTCACATATGATTGGGGCGTTGCCCATGAAGGCAGCAACGTGCCTCGATAGCGCCCCCTTGAAATTTTCAAAAACCCTTCCTCATGGGGGTTTTCTTGGAGTAGAAATATGAAAATTGGTACACGTGTATTTGGCCAAGATGCCCAAAAAAGTCTCTGACATCATTTGTCTACTCCAAACAGGAAGTCGGCCATGTTGATTTTAACGTGCCATTCTTGCCTGATTTCCACATATTATATTTTAACGCACTCATCCGAGAGATTTCATCCATTCAAAACCAGATTTATAATGAAACATTGAAAGACTATGCTGATCAAAACTTGTGCTCTGCAGGTCTGTAGGTCAGTGGGCGTGGCCGCTAACAGGAAGTGACCAGTTGTGACTTTCATTTGTACTGATGACACATAGTTGAACCCAGCAACTTTATTCCCCCTGGACATCATGTAGAAGAAGTTGCTTAAACTACTTTACGAATGCTGTGATGCTTCGAGTAATGGCGTCCGTGTGGCGATGACAATGGATCCCTCGCCATGAAAATACGTTTGTGTTTTTGATGTTCTGAATGAATTTGGATCATCGCGCAAATTGATCTGCCGGTCAAGGATGGTGAGCTCCAACAATTGATTGGGGCGGTGCCCATGAGGGCAGCAAAATGCCTTGATAGCGCCCCCTTGAAATTTTGAAAAACCCCTCCCCATAAGGGTTTTTTTGAAATAGGAAAATGAAAATTGGTACACGTCTATGTTGCAAATTTGAACAAAAAAGTCTCCGGCACCTTCGGTCAATTCCAAACAGGAAGTCAGCCATTTTGATTTTAATGTGCCATTTTGGCCCGATTTCCACATATTGCATTGTAACAAACTCCTCTTAGCGATTCCGTCCAATCAACCTAATATTTATGTCTGATCATCAAGAGACCATGCTGATCAAACGTAGTGCTCTGCATGTCTGTCGCTAAATGGGCCTGGCCGCCATGGTGTCCCCATTTCAGATGCCTCGCCAAACACATTCCAGCTGCTCCCTCTCCCTCATACTTCATCCAAATGGATTCAAAATTCCTGTATGTAGTGAAATCCCCACCCTGAACGCCTCGATGTGCTGCTACACAATCTAGCTCGTCATGCCCCCTTATGAAAACAGAGAATGCCACATTTTACGTAGAAACTGGCCGATTTGCTCAAAACTTCACTTTTGTGCTTCGGGTCTGCCCCTGAATGCACCTGCCCAAATTTGGTTACACTCTGAGCGACTTCTGGTGGATGACGTATCAACTTATCATAATTCCTTCAGCTTTGTCCGATTCGCTCGACACTTCCTCTCAGGTCGGGGCCGGCACTTGACCTGTCTAATGGTCGTGAGTGCACAGCTGCACCTGTCAGGATCTCACCACAAACCCCAACGTGCGCATGGGGGCGAGGGCCCATTCAACGCTGCTTGCAGCTTTAATTAGGGCCCGAGCACGACTCCCAGTCGTCCGCGGAGGACCCTATTGAAATTATGCTGTTTATTATTAGGGCCCGAGCACGACTGCAAGTCATCTGCGGAGGGCCCTATTGAAATTGCACTGTTTATTATTATTATTATTATTTTAATTTTTTTATTATTCTTCCGATTTTTCAAAGGCCAATTTCGCCCCTTTCCCAATTGTGAAAACGCGTATAACTTTCCCCATTTGTCCGGCCGGATCCGAAATTCGATATTTTTGGGCAGTCGCACAAGTTCGACCCCAATTCTCGAAATAGCGCCCCCTAAACACGTTTCAAAATTCCCATAGGGAAATTCATTTTTTTTGTCGTAGGTAGACGAAATTCAGTTTTTATGTGCTTTGTAACAAGGCATAAAAAAAACTTCATTGGAGCCACGCCCTAAACCCAACAGGAAGTCGGCCATTTTGATTGAATTTTTGAATTTTAAAACGAACTCCTCCTAGGGATTTCGCCGGATCGGCTTCAAATTTGGTACACATCATTGAGAGACCAAGCTAATTTAAAGTTGTGCTCTGCAGATCTGTAGGTCAATGGGCGTGGCTGCTAGGGCGTGACAAATTATAGTGACTTGAGGAAAAAATTTCACAATGCTGTCACACCCAAATACTTGATTGTAGAAGCTTCAAACTTGCTGAACATGATAAGGGCGCCGCCAGGAACACCCTGATGTATTACCTTCCCACTTTACTAATAGCGCCCCCCTGTGGTAACAGGAAGTGACCACTCGTTACTTCCACTTGTACTGATGACACATTGTTGAACCCATCAACTTCATTTTACTTTTGAAACATGCAGAACAAGTTACTGAAGCTACTTTATGAACGCTGTAAAGCTACGAGTAATGGCGTCCGTGTGGCAAAGCGGCGACTTTGGATCCCTCGCCATGAAAATATGTTTGGGATTCCCAATGCTCTCACGCCCACATACTTGATTGTAGTAGCTTCAAACTTGCTCTACATGATGATTGCTCCGCCCTGAACGTCTTAATGTGTTAAATTTCCACTTTGCTACTGGCGCCCCCCTGTGGTAACAGGAAGTGACCAGTTATTACTTTCACTTGTACTGAGGACGCATACTTAATCAAATCAACCTCATTCCACTTATATTACATGCAGAACAAATTGGTGAAGCTACCTAATGAATAATATAAAGCTACGCATAATGGCGTTCTCGAATGACGCGGCGACTATCCATACCTCGCCATGAAAATACGTTTGGGTTTTTGATGTCTTTCATAAACTTGTATCATCATTAAAATTGATAGACAGGTCAAGGATGGCAAGCTCTCACATTGTATTGGGGGTTTGCCTATGAGAGCAGCAAAATGCCTTGATAGCGCCCCCTTGAAATTTTCAAAAACCCCTCCCCATTGGGGTTTTTTTGGAGTAGAAAAATGAACTTTGGTACACATGTGTATTTGGTCAAGACGCAAAAACAAAGTCTCTGGCATCATTTGTCTACTCCAAACAGGAAGTCGGCCATTTTGATTTTAACGTGTCATTTTTGCCTGATTTCCACACATTGTATTTTAACGCACTCCTCCTAGAGATTTCATCCATTCAGAACCAGATTTATCAATACACATCAAAAGACAATGCTGATCAAAAGTTGTGCTCTGCAGGTCTGTATGTCAGTGGGCGTGGCTGCCAACAGGAAGTGACCAGTTTTTACTTTCACTTGTACTAATGACATATAGTTGAACCCATCAACTTTATTCCCCCCGTACAACATGTAGAAGAAGTTGCTTGAACTACCTTACGAATGGTGTGATGCTTCGAGTAATGGCTTCCGTGTGGCGATGCGGTGACAATGGATCCCTCGCCATGAAAATACGTTTGGGTTTTTGATGTTCTTAATTAATTCGTATCATCATGGAAATTGACATGCCTGTTAAGGGTGGCAAGCTCTCACATCTGATTGGGGCTTTGCCTATGAGGGCTGCAAAATGCCTCGATAGCGCCCCCTTGAAATTTTCAAAAACCCCTACCCATAGGGGGTTTTTTGGAGTAGAAAGATGAAAATTGGTACACATATGTATTTAGCCAAAACGCAAAAAAAAGTCTCTGGTATCATTCCTCTACTCCAAACAGGAAGTCGGCCATTTTGATTTTAACATGTCATTTTTGCCTGATTTCCACATATTGCATTTTAATGCACTCCTCCCAGAGATTTCATCCATTCTAAACCAGATTTATTACTAAACATTGAGAGACCATGCTGCACCCATCAGGATCTCACCACAACCCCAACGTGCGCATGGGGGCGAGGGCCCGTTCAACGCTGCTTGCAGCTTTAATTAGGTCTTCAAGACGAATGTCTGAAGACCTATTGTTATTGGTTTTAGATTTTGGATTATTATTATTATTTTGCTACCTCGTTTTTGTCCGGACGATTCTGAAGTAACCACTGGACCGATTTGTATGAAACTTTCTGAAACGATAGCTTTTATGATGTCGTTGTGCATAACAGGGCCCGATTTTTGAATTTTAGCCCCAAAAAGGGGAGATAACCCAAAACGTAAAAACCGTTCAATGGCAATATCTCGAAAACTAAAAGAGATAAAAATATTTTGAAAAATTCCCCAGGTAGGTCTCATCAAGTTCTACAACTTTTATCATATGACCAACTTCAGCCGGTATGCTCATTTTTTTCGTAAAAAAATAAAAACTGAAATTCCGAGTGAACTTCCCGGTTTTGACCCCACCCGTCTTTAAAATTCTTCTTCTCCAGAACCGCAATACATACAGCTTTCTATTATATATCATTTTAACCTACATTGAGTGGACTTTAAAAATTGTGTAAGGCATTTTGAAAATCCAAATAACTCAAAAACTATCTCCCCTTGAACTTGACCCACGGGAAAAATTCGAATTTTCGGCTACATCTTCAAAGGGGCATAACTCGGACATTTTTCAACCGATTTTGAAACTGATTCATTCTTTGTGTTTAAGATGTCCTGTTTAACAATCTGCTAAAGAACATTATCATATAAAAATTTATAGGTTTTCTAATAAATAATTTTATACTCAAAAGTTCATTTTTTTCATGAATTTCACGATTCGTGAATTTTACCGTCACAATTATGCATCGGACTACTTTATGTTCACATAACATCTGTAGGGAATTCAATTTTACATTTCATGTACTTTTTTCAGAACGATATCTCTTATAGTATTTGAGTTATCTGACATTGAAGTTGGCAAGTGTAAGGAGAGCACACGTTCAAAGACTCATATCTCAGCCAAAATACAAAATACACCCGATTTCAAATCCGTTTGTTGCAAACTGTTCAGTATGGAGAGATATACAATCCCCTTCAGAACCATATGATATAAAAGTTGATAGTTAAGTCGCAAAATGCGATGCGTACCCTACTTGCGACAGGAAAACTCTTAAAATGGGACAGAGTTAGACTGGGAGCCAGTCCCATGCAAGTGCAAGGCAGCAGAGAGAGACTCCCAGTCAGAGATAGTTGAATTCAATTTTACACATGATTATTGTTTAAAATTGTTAACAATATTGTTGAAAATTGGCGCCAAGTTCAAAAGCCAGAATCTGTGATGGTGATGGTATGGTGGTGTATTAGTGCCCAAGGCATGGGCAACTTACAGATATGTGAAGGCACCATTAATGCTGAAAGGTACCAACAGGTTTTGGAGCAACATATGTTGCCATCCAAGCAACGTCTTTTTCATGGACGCCCCTGCGTATTTCAGCAAGACAATGCCAAGCCACATTCTGCACGTGTTACAACAGCATGGCTCCGTAGTAAAAGAGTGCAGGTACTAGACTGGCCTGCCTGTAGTCCAGACCTGTCTCCCATTGAAAATGTGTGGCGCATTATGAAGCGTAAAATACGACAACGGAGACCCCGGACTGTTGAACAACTTAAGCTGTACATCAAGCAAGAATGGGAAAGAGTTCCACCTGAAAAGCTTCAAAAATTAGTGTCCTCAGTTCCCAAACATTTACTGAGTGTCGTTAAAGGAAATGCGATGTAACAGTGGTAACTTTTTTGCAATGTGTTGCTGCCTTTAAATTCTAAGTTAATGATTATTTGCAAAAATAAAAAAAAGGTTTCTCAGTTTAAACATTAAACATCTTGTCTTTGCAGTGTATTTAATCGAATATAAGTTGAAAAGGATTTGCAAATCATTGTATTCTGTTTTTATCTACGATTTACATAACGTGTCAACTTCTCTGGTTTTGGGTTTTGTATAATTTGAACACCTTTCTGTAATAAAGCTGACTTGAACAAAGTTTAATTTGACTGCAGACTGACTTATTTGGAGCTGTATAAAATGTAGCTTTAGGATTCAAATAATTTTAAGACTATGCATACAAAACTGCTGTGGGCAGTTATCCGTATCATTTTTTATTCTGTCATTCCGACAGCTATTGCGGATTTAGATTAGACTATTTCAATTACGCACAATATAACATTGCTGGTTTCACATTTCTACTTCAATCTGGAGAGAAAATCGCCCAAATTTTTTGGGACTGTACGACCTAGATTAAACTGATCACTAAGGCATCTGTGATTTTTCAGAGTGTAAACTATTGTGACACAACATTTATTACCTTACCATCTGGGTTTGATGACTCCAGTGAAGGCGTGTCGCTGTCTCCTTCAGGGATGATTCCTGACAAAGCGCTTTCTCCAATAATTCCTGATATGCGCTTGTCTGTATTTGACAATTTGGACAGTGAGCCTCCTCTTCCTGCGGCAGATTTATTTTTTCTGTGCGCGCACATACTTTTTTTGGCCTCCGTTTTTATATCAAACCACTTTCTTTTGACCTCGGGCATAGTTCTCGGGATGGCAGAGACCACACTAACTGCATCTGTTACCTCCCTCCAGGCTTTTGATATGCCTGTCCCTGACGCACCACTGCTAAGTGGTGAAAATAAAATGTGTTTTTTTTACTCAACTTTGAAAAAAATAATCTTATTTCATTCTTTCTCTCGTTTGGCTTGTGCCATGACTGACAGGTAAGCCGGACGCATCAATCTACACCTCCTGTTATGCTGCTCATTGCCAATTTATGGGCAGAGATTTATGCAAATCGCTGACTACGGGGAAAGTCCCAAATCATAGGCTGCATATTACCCCAATGAGTAATGAGAAGAAATTACCCCATAGTAATAAAATGAACCCACTTCTGACAAAGCTGTGTAATAAGTGCAAGAATATAGAAGGCACATACATTCACTGTTTTTTGAATGCGTATATATTCACAATTTCTGGAATGTTGTTCTTAAAGAAATCAATGATATACTAGGCCAAACAGTAAATATTTCTCCTGTAACATGTATTCTTGGTATACACAATCCTTCAAACATTTCTCCAAACTCATTAAAACTCCTGAAAATCCATCTTTTCTGTGCAAGTGGTTGTCAAAGGAACACCCCAGTATCACCCAATGGTTATGTAGTGTGTTAGCATTCATGCCCTTAGAAGCCCTCAGCTTTTATTTAAGGGAGGAACCTTTTCAGTTTTATAAAGTATGGGGTCCTTTTATTACTTACTTGGGACCTGACTTTTTGCAAACATTAACTGCAGGGCTCTGTGGTCTGGCATGGGAACAATAATGTATTCACTGAAATGTGCTGTGTTCTGACTGTGTCTGTATATTTTTTGTATGCATGTATTTATTTATATATTTATTTAATTATATATTTAGTGATTTATTCTTATTTTTTCCTTTTTCTTGCTTGTTTTTTTTTTTTTGACTGACTGTAAACCCATCGATGTAAATTAATTAAAAAAAGAATATATAGTTTAACCCTGGAATTATATTCACCTGACTCACTGAAGCCCTAACAAGAAAATCACCTGGGTCTGGGCCTTAGTAAACATCTTCTTTAAAGGTAACAAAGAATAATCCAAAAGGGTTCCCAAACTTTTGCACAGAGCCCCTTTTCCTTTCTTATCATTGAAAAACTCAAAAAAAATTTAAATAAAAAGAAGCCTAGCTTTTAAATTTGCAGAAAGGTGTCATGTTTAACTTTGTAGCATTTAGCGTTCGGGTTCTGTTGGTGAAATTCAGTTAAAAATTCCTTATTATTGCTTATTCAGTTATTAATTGTTTATCCTTGCTTGCTTTAGATTTAGTATTAATATACTTTTTTTATTCAGTCATAAAGTGTTTATCCTTACTTGTTCTCGAGTGGCCTAGGTGACCTAAGCCACGGTGATTGCAACTTTTATAATCTAGCTTGTTCTTATGTAGAAGCGTCATGAAGTGTGTTACTAAAACAGTGTGTTCTCTCTGAGCCTGGAGTGTTCTAGATAAGACCCAAGGAAAAGTAAATTTCTGCAGGGGCAGAAACTTTTTAGGATTACTGAAGCCAGACGTACGTGGGATGCGCACGCACGCAGCTGACGAGGGTGTACATCATGACGTTCTGCTTTTACATATATCCAAAGCAAAGGAGAGATTCCTTTGTCTTTGTTCTTGCCTGTACCGAAGACCCTATTTGCAAATGGTAGTATAGGATCCTATTCACTCTCATCTTGTCTCAGTCTGATTTTTTTCAGGAATACAATTTAAAATTCCCACAACATTGGGGGGTTTTTCTGGGGTTCCAATATCTCACCTGCGCTCCCTGGAGAATAGGCGCCGACTTCAAACCGTGCATGGTCGTCTTGGGAGGCGTTAAAGGGGGGAAAGTCCGCAACCCGGAGCGTTTGTGTCGGCTCTTCCGGCGTGTAGTGAGGCCAGGAGGGAGGTTCTAACTGAGGAGGAGCTGGTGAGTGACAGAATCTTTCCGAATTTGACTTTATTGCTGTGAGACAAAGAGAGTAAAACTAAAACTATTGGGCAGACTAACAGTAATGGGGGACTGTTGTAATTGTTGTGGGAGGCCAGAAGGGTGGTTCTAACAGAGGAGGAGCGGGTGAGAGACAGAATTTTTCCGAATTTGACTTTATTGCTGTGAGACAGAGTAAAACTAAAACTATTGGGCAGACTAACAGTAATGGGGGACTGTTGTAATTGTTGTGGGAGGCCAGAAGGGTGGTTCTAACAGAGGAGGAGCGGGTGAGTGACAGAATTTTTCCGAATTCGACTTTATTGCCGTGAGACAGAGAGAGTAAAAGTAAAACTATTGGACAGACAAGCAGTAATGATGGACTGTGTTGTTGTAATCGTTGTGGGATAGATGACTTTGACTGTGACTGAAGAATGTGTAGAACGTCATCATAATGGTTTATAATGGTTCATAATGCGGGGCATCTGTGGCGCACTAATACGTCAGGTGGTAGTGGGATGAGGATGAAGTTGAATTTATGAGACTGTTGGCTGCAAATAGAGGTGTCTGCGAGTGGTGGTGAAACACAGTGGGAATACCGCTCATGGACGGCGTGAGATGTATGTAACAATGAAAGGATGTCCTCATCCATAACAGGAATACCAGGCTTTCTGTGAGTGGTTTGAACCATTTGTAACAACTTACCAATTGAATGCTATTGAAACAGAGCGTTGCCTGTGAATGTTATCTAAGCAGGTCCTAAAAAAAATTAGAGCCTTGGATCTTTTCCAATGTGAATGAATGTGAGAGAGGAAAGTGCAATGAGGTGTGTGTGTGGGTGTATTCTGAGCTCAGATTGTGTGTGTGGAAATCAAAGTGAATAAACCTAACTGCGAGTCTGTAAACAACTGCATGGCTGGCATATTTGTTGGTTCTGTCTTTGTTAGATTGAATACAGTTGTCATTCTTGTAATATTTCAGGTAAGGAATAAACAGTCTAGGCTTGAGATACTTGGTGATTTAATTTTCCGTGCTCTTCTTCAATCTCAATTAACATGGCCGTCCTAAAACTTCTCTTCCGCATTTCATTTTCAAACTCTTATTCTCCCCTGCCCATTAATCAATTATAGAGAACCCCTAGAGGTCAGGAGGACACAACAAACCCCCTTTTCGTAAGAAGAAACTTACCCACTGAATAACATGAACAATTAGAAAACAGTCATTAAGGATACCTCAAGTAACAACCATTATCAAACATCAGTTTGCATTCTTCTTAGATTAAGTACGAGTATGTACATTGTTTTCTTTCACATGTCAATGCGCATAATATTTCTTTTCTTTCACATTATGCGCAGAACATTTTTTTTTTTTTCTTTTTTAACAGTGCCTGAACTGACACCTTACCATGACTGGACCTATTTTTTTTCAGTGAGTGTGATAATCCCTTAGCCAAACTAGAAGGCATCTAACTCATAGTGAAATCTCTGGTGTATGAGCACGAGCAAGAGTGCTCATACACCAGAGATATACATCTCTACTCTCGGAGAAGTCTCTGGAGTGTGAGCGTGACTAGAAGTATCTGGAGGCTGTTGGGCAGGTACTGGATGAGTAGGCACTATACTGTGGGCGGATGTCAGATGTGATGCATGCCAGGCCCTTCCATCTGACATGAAATATGTACAAGGGCCCACCTGTCTCTTTATTTCAACAGGTTCTGTGAACTTTGGGTGACCCAAAGGGCCGGTTCATACTCTACACAAGGTACGCGAGCGCGAGCACAAGGCAACGCATTGAGCAACGCAAGGTGGCCATCTTGCGTCCTTGCGTAGCAAAGTGTGTCCTCCAAATTTTTGTAACGTGAAGCATTGACGCGTGTATTTCCGTGAGATTCCAAATGGGGGAGAGAAAGCAAATAATGCACCATACGCTGTGTTCAACACACCAAAAAGAAGAAAGACGGAGGAGGAGACGGAGAGGACTTTGCTACCCCCTATTGTATGAACAGTGTACTGCTTTTTAACGAGGCACAGTGCAACAAGGGACGCACTTCAGGCTTCTCTGTGAACGGAATGGAACAGACCTGTGGTCGCGTTCGCTCGCGTGCCTTGCGTAGAGTATGAAACGGCCCTTAGGAACATGCAGTAGTTTGTGGATACGCACTTTATCCCCTACTTTGAAGGACAGAGTGCGTGCTCCTCGTTTGGTGTCCATGTAGGATTTCATTTGTGCCTGGCAAAGGGACCCTCGTTTTCGGACCTTGGTGTCGACCTTGCTAGTCACCTGCAGCGCAGAAAGGACATTCAGCGTTGTGTGCATTTTCCTGCCATGTAGCAGTTCGAATGGAGAAACGCCCATAGCTGCATGAGGCGTAGCACGGTAAATATGTAGGAATTCTTTGACAGTCTGTTTCCACGGCTTGGATTCCAGGATAGCAGACTGAATAAGTCCCTTCAGCACATGATTGAATCTTTCAATGGCACTGTTGGAAGCAGCATGGTGTGATGTGAATAGAGGCCACTAGATGGCAGTATTTACCTTTCTTTTATTAGGCCCAGACTGGAGCTAGGTTTAGACATGTCCTGGGCAAGTCCCCGAAAATAAAAAAAAGAGGTCTAAATGTGGGTGGGGTCTGCAAAAGAGTATATAAGGAAAAGAATTGAGACAGTAAAGTAGTGGGAGAAATTGCAAGAAGAAGGATACATGTGACCAGACCTGTCATTCTGTTCAAGACCTGTGAATTTTCTATTGTGGATTTTTGCCTGTGTTAGAGCATTTTCCTCACCCAGGACATCACCAAGCAACCTACTAAAGGGACTGTAAATATTTTCTGTTTTTTGTTGTATTCAATCTTGGTCAGTAGATTAGTTAGTAGTTAGTTGCCTTTGTTGGATTAAATGTGTTTAAGTTTTTAAAACTGTATCTGTCATCCCTTGCTGTTGCTGTTGTGTTGTAAAAGGTAATAACAAATTGGGGCTAGAACAATGGTGCAGGGATTAGTGAATATGCGTAATCTGTCTCTCCCTCAGAAAGGTAGAAAAGGCAGCGGAAGTCAGCTGACAGCCATTGTCTGTGAAAAGGGACTCACAGTCACCATGGCGAGAGAAAACAGCTGTCAGGAAGTCAGTCACCTGTTCTGTGGTCACTGTGGGGGTGAACGCAACCTCTGGCCTTTTTGAATAATAGTCTGTCAATGTGATGGCATAGCGGCAGTCCCAATTAGCCGTTCCAAAGGGGACCACTCTGTCTAATGCCAGTTTGCGCCATGGCCCATCTGGAAGGGGCACGGGTTGTAGTGGAGCAGCAGACAGTTTCGCTGTTATGTCCGCAGACTGACATAGCTCACAAGTTACGACCTGTGCACTAACCCTGTCCTGCATACATGGCCACCAGCACAGATTTCGAAGGCGCTGTTTACTATGAACAATGCCTTCGTGGCTTTCGTGGGACAGCGCTACAAATTTGTCACGCAGTGCAACAGGAACAATCGAACGTGTGCCTCTGAATACTATGGAGTCTTTCACCGCCAATTCAGTTCTCAGTCTGTAGCAGGGTTTCAGGTGACATCATTCCTAGCTACAGTCACCGGTAAACAACCCAACACATCAATAGGTGTTCGTGAGTATGTCTCTAACCTTACCTTCGGGGGCTGTAGTGGAACCCCACTAAAATGCTCGTTGTAGATAGACTGTGGTAAAATGGACACGAATGACCCTGTATCCACAGTAAGTACCACTGACAGGGTACTTGCATTTTCTGCATGAATATTAACTTCACACTGAAGTTTGTGTTAGAAATCTGTGATTAGTATGTTTGTTTATAGTATGTTTTTAGTAGTTTTATTTTGCTATTTATCATTTTTATTTGTTTAGAGTATGTATGTTTCTGAAAGGTTGCGCTGTCTTTGGTCTTCAGTGTTTTCCTCTCGTTTCTGTCTCGTGCATCTTGTCTTTTCCATCACTCTCTTCCCCGTATTTACGGATAGGTATTTCCACTTACTTCTCTCTCGCTGTTCTCATTGACTATCTGCACCTGAGAATAGTTTAGCGAGGAACGGGTGAGTAGTTAGATTAGAGTTAGAACTCCACCTGTTTACCCTCTCTCTCTCTCCTATCATCGTCCTTGCTGTTCTAAGTTCCACCTCTCTACGGCTGGCCTGTGTTTAGCTGGGATTCCACTTAATTTTTTGGTGTGTATAAGACCCACTTTTTCCTCAGCTCCTTGTCAACTCGTTTCTACCACAGCTCGTCTTGGTCAGTCTCGTTTCTGCGCTATTCCTCGTTTCCGATTGTTGAAAGCTCGTTTCTCGTGTTTCTCCCGTAAGTCTCGTAATTGATTGTTTGTATTACGTTGTGTGATTGCAGATTGATTGATTAGTACTTTGTTCTCCCTTATTCCCATTTTGTACCCATCTGTTTAGTCTCTCCTGTGTTCTCCCTTATCCCATCCAACTCTCCTTTTCCTTCCCCTTCCATTCCCGTAGCTTAGCCCCTTTGTTACTGTCTTTGTGCGAACTGATTCCCTGACTACTGAATTACTTTGCTTGTCCCCTGACTTCGATTCTGCCTATTCGGCATTACTCTGTTTGCCTGGCTATTGATCCATTTCTGTCTTGACCATGAGCTTTGTTAATCCAAATAAACGCCCTGCCGATGCTGAAAGTCAGAATCCTAAGGTAATTTTATTTTTTATATCGCTCGGTTTTGGAGAGATACCATGACTGTATATCGTTTCTGAAAAAGGCAGATAGATACGTGTGATAGAAGAGCCATTATGGTGGTGTTATTTTACCGCATTCCACAGCTGTCGTGAAGGGTCGTAAAAATGCCACGTTATTGGGTCTGCTTCCGAACTCCGGTGCCTGACGTCACCCGTGGATGACAGCGTGCTCTGTACTGGATCCACTAGATCCAGACTGCATGCGCAGGCATGCATTCGGGTGGTTTCAGTGGCGTGCCGTCAGATGTCGGGAAGGCCTTCAGTAACATCGCCCTTTCCTGTATAAATTCTTTTAAACAGTTTGCGATCAGGTTTGCCTGATTATCAATCAGTTTATTAACTGAACAGCCACCGCCAATGCATGACAGGTAATAATTAACGAATGACAAAGCGATTACCTGTTGGCTATGTTGATATAATTGATGTGACGCCATAAGGATGACAATCTGCAAAAAATCCGGAACTTTCACTGACTTTGCGGCAATTACTTTTGTTATTATCACTCAGCTGTGCAACTAACAACGCACTTGAGCTGTCACTACATTCAGACGAGAGAACGGATTCTCTTGGCTTGTTGCTCAATTAACCTCACGAGCTACTTTATGCAAATCTAGAAATTATAAAGACGTAGGCGATTGATATTTTCCACCGTCATTGATGTGCAGAAGTAAACGCTGTATATATTCGTAGTGCAATGTATAACAAGGCTTTCAAAAATAAATTCTCGTCAGTTCCACCAATCAGTCTGAGCATTTGTTTCTAATCGGGGAGGTAAACTGCGAGAGGTGTCTATCATTAAGAAGTGAAAGGTGAGGTTATTGCAGGCCCTGTGTGTCTGCCGAAGGACCGTCACTGCACAGTACCTTACATGCATGCGCTATGGCTGCCACAGCTGAAAACGTGGTCTCTGATTCTGAAGAAAGTTGTTTCATTGCGAGTGACCAGCTGAGTGATAATAACGAAAGTAATTGCCGCAAAGTTAGCGAAAGTTTTGGATTTTTTGCAGATTGTCATCCTTGCGGAGTCACATCAATTATATCAACATAGTCAACAGGTAATCGCTTTGTCATTCGTTAATTATTACGTGTCATGCATTGGCGGTGGCTGTTCAGTTAATAAACTGATTGTTAATCAGGCAAACCTGATTGCGAACCGTTCAAGAGAAATCATACAGGAAAGGGCGATGTTACTGAAGGCCTTCCCGACATCTGACGGCACGCCACTGGTACTGTGTAAATGCGTGTAGGATACAGTGTGGGGAGGAGTGGGAGGGAGGGTCGCTTATCAGTGATCCACGGGTGACGTAGGGCGTGTGGTCGGCCGTTTCCGTGACGGGCGACATGCTGAATCGGAAACCAGATGTGCGCGCTATAAATAGTCGGGCTTTCTACATAACCAAGCCGCCTCACGGGAAAAAAAACCACACCAACAGAATTTATTTCGCATGTACTATCCAGTGTTGTGTATTGATATTCAACGTAAGATTCTGACTTGAACAGCACTTGGAGTTTAAGCCCGTTCCTTTCAATTTGACTGATCTTGTCTTTTTAAATAAAGAATGCACTTCTCTGGCAATTTGCGTACTGCATGTGTCTGTGTTGACCTGCAAACTCAAGGAAAATGTTCCGTTTTATTGTGCTTTTTACATGTAGCACTGGATACGGGACAATCCAGTGCATTAGCCAAGTGCTACTCAGAACCGCAGTGGAGTGGAGCTTGCGTGAGGCTTTCCGTTATATCCAGCTGCTGTCAGCGTTCTAGAAGGCTGATGGCACCTTCAGTCAGCTAATTTTGCTGTCGGCTTTGAACGGTCTGCTCAGCTAATTGTCCTTCTCCTGAAATAGTTTTAGCCTGTACAGTTGCAGCTTCAATCTCCGTTGCTATCGCTTTTTCAAGCGTCAGACCCGTCTAATAAAAGTCTTTCGCGTATGCGATTGCTATCTACATTCTCGACAAACTGATCCCGTATCATTCCTTTACATGTCTGTCCAAAGTCACACATAGTCGCTAGGTCTCGCAATGCAGCGATGTATTGCAGAATACTCTCATTAGGTCCTTGTACACGTTTCCTAAACGAGTATCTCTCCACCACGACATTCACTTTAGCAATGAAGTGTGGTTTCAGCGCAATAATAGCTCCGTCATAGGTATCACCTGCATCCAGGCGCGTGCAGGCCCATCTGGACGCTCTGGACTTTTCCCGGTGGCCTGTGTCCTTATTGGCCTGCCTGGCTGCCAATAAATAAAATGCAGCCACTGGCCTGCTGTTTCCAGGCGGACAACACACACTTGCTGCAGCAGCAGCAGCGCTGGCAGCACTATGTTGACAGAGAACACGCCCCCTCACTGCATAGTAGACACGTAGCCAACATGAACTCTGTGATCACAGGGTAGGATTGATCGATATTACAGCGATCACCGTTTTTCTTTTAGAAGACTCGTGTTGTGACTGGTTAGTTGCTTTATGGCCCGCCTCCACACAGCCAAAACACTGGAAGTGTAGAGAAGCACATGAAGCAGTCTGCGAGAGGAGGGGGGATGAGTGAGAGAGACGCGTCCAGTGTTGCCAACTTAGCGACTTTAATCGTTACTACTCTCGACATGCAGCGGGTACTTCCGTCGGCCTGTCCCCCTTCACAGAGCACTCACAGGTGGCCCAGTCCTCTCGCAGCCGCCCCTCTTAGCTGGAGTCGGAGCAGGAGAAGTTCACCCCTCCGTGTCCAAACTGCAAATGAATCGCACATGCGAACCCGCCGCTTTTTCTCAGTGTTGGTTTACAGTCATGGCAGGATAAATGTGATTTTTTTTGTCTAAATAAATAACTGTCAGGCATGCAAACTCCTCACCTTTCGGCGAAATTCGCCGTTTTGAGTTCGAAATGGGCCATGTACGCGAATTGCGCAGATCCAAGGAGGGGGGTTAGCGAGCGAGCAGAACAGTGGACCCCAGAAAACTACATAGACCTACATTACACTCGTCTCGTGAGAGCAAATGACTGACGAGATGCTGTAATTGAAGCGCCAATTTACACCAATTTACAAGGCGCCCCCTTCTTCCTAGTTTTTTTCTAATGGTGCCAGTGTTATGGCCCCAATTTGTTATTACATTTACAACACTACAGCAACAGCAAGGGATGACAGACACAGTTTTTAAAACTTATACATATTTAATTAACAAAGACAACAGCTAACAATAATGACTAATCTAATATCTACAACTAATGACCAAGACTGATTTCCAAAAAACAGAAAATATTTACAGTCCCTTTTGTAGGTTGCTTGGTGACGTCCTGGGTGAGGGAAAAACTCTAACACAGGCAAAAATTCACTAAAAGCTTCACAGGTCTTGAGCAGAATGTCAGGTCTGGTCTCATGTATCCTTCTCCTTGCAATTTCTTCTACTACTTTACTGTCTCAATTATTTTCCTTATATACTCTTTTGCAGACCCCACCCACATTTAGACCTCTGTTTTTTTTTATTTTCGGGGACTTGCCCCAGACATGCCCAGGACATGTCTAAACCTAGCTCCAGTCTGAGCTGAATAAAAGAAAGGTAAATACTGCCATCTAGTGGCCTCTATTCACATCACACCAGCCTGAAGCAATTTACCCACGAAAGAAATCAGCTCAAGGCCTCCATTTGTGGAAATTAAAACCTGTGGCAAGGTAAGGCATAAACGAAACAGTTATACATTTCTTAAAGTGATAGCCTGTGAACAGCTTCATAAATCAGACGTCAATGTTCTCGGGATTAATTCCTGCACTTGGAACTTGCGCTGGTTTCGTTCGTGCCCACTGTGCTGTTTGTAATTCATTCTGCCATTAATAGGCTACACGGCTCTTTATAATCCTGCAGAATGCTCCATTCACTTCCCAACATTTTACTGTGACATTTCTTGATGACAGACCATTGTATAGCCTACAACAGGCTGCTGTTAAAGTGAAACAGAACGTTGCCATGAGGGTAAATTAACTAATCTGTAAAACTGAATTTATTCCTCAATATTTGACCGCCTCGCATAACATTATCCTGGCCTATCAAATTAACTGCACAGTAGGTCTACCGACGTGATGTTAGACGAGCAAGCCAGTCTCTTCAACAACTTTTTAAAGAGTAGCTTAAACCTAAATAACTCGCAGGCCATCACGAGGGAGACTCGTTTTTGGGAACAGATAAAAGGCTAAATAGGCCTACCGTCTCAGTCAGGTATTTTATAATTAGTCACGACTCCGCGATGTAGCGATGGGTGGTATTGCTTAGACCTCGCCCTGATGAGTAAAGCACATCTCGTTTTCTTGAATTAAAATAATAAATTATCAATAGCTATAGCATTTTGTGGTTATTTTAAAACAATTGTGCAAATGTTTTAACCAGTATGATCAATGAAATTAGAGAAGTATGGAACTTAGTTAAGTTTAATGTAGGTTGATAAAGGCATGAAAAAATGCATAAGGTGTGCCTATTAAAAAGTGACTTTCCATGTTACCGTTCACTGCTTTTGAAGAGCTTGCCTACATGTGGTGATATACATTGTGTTGTATCAAGCACATGATCGGAGAGTGAGTGAAGCCTATACTGTAGCCTACCTGTTGTCACTGACAGGGCATGTGATCTTTGTCCAGGCCAAAACAAAAAATGACATGTGCATAACTTGTTGATTTAGATTTAGGTGTTCATGGTAAAAAGAGCATGTGATCATTGTCCAGGCCAAAAAGAAAGAAAAAGGACCTGTGCATAAGTTATAGTTGTTTGAATTGTCGTCTCAATAAAAAAGAGATGTATATGGTAAGTCATCTTGTACAGTATTTTATTCAAGATGCCTCTGGTGATGCATGTTTCTATAACGCAGACTATGAAATTTCCATTTCCGTTCGCGCCCTGTGTCTGTGCGCCCTTCTCACCTTTTTCACCCATGACCAGTTTGCATGCCTGAACTGTATTAATAAAGATACTCGCCTCGTCCGGACAGTTCCGTGTGTGTTTGCATTTCTCCGTGACACAAGCTAAACCTCTAGCTTAACATGGCTCAGTCTAAACTGTACAGTCAAAAGTACAGAAAGGAGTGGGAATCAAACCCTGAATTCAGGCAGGTTGAAGCAGTTTATTGGGGATGATGTCGAGCATACTGCATATATTGCAAGGCTGATTTCTATGCCAAACTAAGCGATATAAAAAAAACACATGGCAACTCCAAAACACATGCACAAGGTGTATTATGCAAATTAGGTAATGACGTCATCTATAGACTTTTAGTACAGCCAATACAATAGTATTATATTCAATATTGGTATTCTTTTTAGCTATTGTAAGCTGGCATGACATCTAAACGATTTGCTGACAAAATAATACAAACATGTTTTTGTGTAATTCTGCACATTATATAAATAATATAGAACAAAAGGACACAGTATGATGTAGAGAAGAGATTAGAGAAGACAAAACTGGTATGGTATGTGGAGCTGTCCTCATGGTTGTGTTTAATAGAGTGTTGTTGTTGTAGTAGCTATGACAACTCTAAATGCTGCCTAAAGTCGTCTTTTTGAAGAAAAACCCCCACAAATTTTTCGCTGCGCGCGCTTTTTGTCCACCACAACACTTCAGTGGCCTGCTTGCTTGGTAGTCTCCCGGCCTGAATTGGATCCCCAGCACGCCCCGGTCTGCATCCGGTAGGCTGTGGAAAATTTTCTGGCTCTCGGTGCCCAGGCAGTGAAGCAGCATTGCCCTCCTTCTCGCATCAGGCCATTCTTCTCCCGTAGCATTGATCACGAGCAGGTAACTCTGCAACATCTTTAGCCATGTGGGTAACGGATTAGCTGGTTTTCCAGGGCAGGGCAAAAAGAAACTCTGGAATGGAGCAGCAATAGCCATCTCACCCAAAAAGGTAAAATATGGGTTCAGAGCTCCTCGCCAATTTGTTTTAGGTAAGGAATAAGCAGACTAGGCTTGACATGCTTGTGATTTAATTTTCCGTGTTCTTCTTCAATCTCAATTAACATGGCCATCCCAACACTTCACTTCCGCATTTCTTTTTCAAACTCTTTTTCTCCCCAGCCCATTAATCAATTACAGAGAACCCCTAGAGGTCAGGAGGACACAAAAGTTTTATTTCATGAATTGCTCATATAGATGTCTACAATAAAATTAGCATTTATTCAAGATTAATTTTAGGTCTCTGTAGATTTACAGTATTTTATGGAATTTTTAGAGTAATTGCAGGATTTGTAAAAAGTGAAGTTAGTTGGAGTAAGAAATATTGGTCAGAGTAAGTGAAGTTAGTGTAAGTGGTGTTGGTTAAATTAGGAGTTTAGCCAGTTTAATGGCTGTGGAGATAGATGTAAAAGGACAAAGTTGCAGAAGTGAGCAGAATAATGATTCCTAATGAAACTGAATAAAAGTCTCTATTTCTTGCATATATCTTGACTTTATTTACTTCTTCAACGACCAGTAACTATAAACAGAGGGAAACTGTGATGGTTGTAGAATAGTGGATGCCAAAAACAGCGGCCAGAAATGAAAGGAAACAACAGCTGAGAACTGAGACTCAAAACAGACTAAAAATGCGAGACTCGCGCTACCAATGGACCTGAAACCCGTCCGAGGTAGAAAACAGGCAAGCTCGAAGATACAAAAAGAAAAGGGAAAAATAAAAACAAAGATTCCCTTCCTAACTATCACTAAGCCTCAAATATGCAACTAAGTCCTTAACCGTACTCTGTCTTGAGGTGTTGCCGGCTAAAGCGCAAATCAGACACTGACACTCTAGCAAAGAACGCGAGGCAAAACTGTAGCTTAAATAGAGTCCGGGCAACGTCCCAAATTAATGCCAGCTGGCCCAGGAATCTGATAGGGAGCAAAACGATATTGTCCTGGATGAGAGCAACAAAAAGAGCTCTCAAAGCTTCCAAATCATGACAGAAGTTTAGAGGAAGTAACAACTGAATATTTACACAAATCTGGACAAGTGTTTTTCATGTTGCAGCTAATCAAATTCTGAGTAAAAAGCGAAGTGAGATCAAAATACAAGATTGGGAATGAAACAAAAATGCAGGATTTGATGCAGGAGAAAACCCAATATTTAAATACTTCAATATTTGGCGGTAGTAATGCATTGCTGAGAAAACCACCACTAATATCCTCTATGAGTGTGATGAGTGTGAAGTAATAACACCATTTGAATTTGTTCAATATTTGTAAAATTGTAAAGAGCTAGAAAATCTAAGCAGTCTTCTGTGAATAATTAGACTGTGTGAGATTAGTATGCTAGAAGCATATCTCTGAACAGAAAATGAAGGAGAAGTAGAAACAAGAATAACATGGTGTGTTCAAAATTTGCCAAAGAAACTGTGTGCCATATTCAATTGATGCAGTGGTTTCTCTATCAAGTATTGAAAAATTTCAATTGCAATCTGAGGGTTAAAAAATTACTGTAAAATGATCAGAAAAGTGCCAGTAAATATAAAATATAATATGAAATTTAATGGTACATATTAAATTAATATTAAAAAATGAAGTGAACTATTCTGGGATTAGAGGCTAGATGGGTTTTTAAACAAAGGTGCGCAGTCAAAATAATCACTCACCCAGGTGTATAAATGGGTACCAGCACCTGCGATGGACTGGCATCCCATCCAGGGGGAGTAGTAATACTCCTAGTCACTTCATGCCATAGAAACCAGGGTTAAGCACCGGGTCGATGGGCCGCGAGGCTCGAAACAGGCTTACAACTGAGCAATTATTCCTAGGTGGGGGATTCATTGCATTAAATATTCTATGCATTATATAGTGACAATGGGCCCGAATTCAGGAATGAGGTGTTGACCTGCCTAGGAGCAAAATTAGGAATAGGATTGAAAAAGCATTGTGCATGTCATCCACAATCAGCTGGATTAGTGGAGAGAATTGCAGAGAACACAAATAGAAGAAACAACTGGCAGAATATATGAATAGGATGTTAAATAACAAGAGTGAGATTCGAAATGTACTTCCCTCAAGTCTAGATCAGTAGCGGAGCTGCCACCAGGGGAGATTAATGCCTGGAGATTAGATCCTGGTGCAGAGTGTCAGTAAAAAGCAGAAGTGGAGTGAAGTGACGTGGAAGGGTCCATATCAAGTGCTCCTGACCACACCGACTGCAGTAAGGATACGGGAGAGAGAGGCATGGATACATCAGTCACACTGCAAGGTAGTACCTCCTTCAGCTGGTGTGTAGGTGCATCTGATTGGTTGTAATAAGTCAGGATAGACTTGGAGGGAGTCCGGCTACAAAGGGGGGTGTGGCATATAGAGCTCGCCCGTCTCAAACCCTCTGAAGAACTTATTTATGCTCCAAGTCAGTAGAGACCTCAGACTGGCTCATAACATGGCTCACTTCCACCTATGTTTGTTGATTCTAGGTGTATGCATGGTAAGTGCAGCCCACATGCCAACCACACCCAGGGTAAGAAAGTATGTGGGGGCAGATAGCCACTTGTTTGACTTTGGAGATCCCTCTCACATATATGCTGCAAATACATGGTGGAGATATGCAAGCATCAGCACACTCTGTAAACTGCACTGAGTGTTATCTGTGCACACAACTACCAGCCTCCATATCTACTCCTAGAGTAGAGGTGATACAAGTCGCAGTGCCCACAATGAGTGTGAATAGTACGATTAAGTGCGCTATGGCAGTGTCTACTGCTGGTAGTGGATTGACCTCAATGGACCCCAGTTTACCCCCGCTCAACATAGTAATGAACTCTGGGTTGAAGTACTGCAACGAGAAAGATGGGTACCTGAAGTTGGGAAGCATGATTTCTAATGAGTTCTAATGTTCCGCTCATGGTAGTCCATTATAGTCCGGAGCAGTAGTTTTGGCGATGTGTCAAAGGTAATGGCACAGTATCTGTGGGAGTAACTCAGGGGTGTCAGGGGACATAACTGATTTTCTATGGTTACCCACAAATAACAGAAATGTCCTTTTTCACCGGGAGAAGACTGTCCAAATGGCACAGTATGTCACCTATGGGGACCTCAATGAAATGGGACGAGAGCTGTGGATGGTTGGTATTGGTTGTGTGGACATCGAATATACGTAGCATTATCACCAAATTTGGGAGGAGTCTGTGCTTACATACAATTAAATGATGACACAAACATTGTGAGTGCGGACAGAAATATGACACGATGGAGGCGAGACAGTACCACAGGGTCCGGTATGGGGAACAATGTTCCAGTGGACCAAAGGCTATGGTCAGTAGGCAGCAAGGTTGCTCTCTCCCTATTCCCGCAGTTTGGAATTGGACACGTAACGTTGCGATTGGATACTGTGCACTACCGTCTGAGTGCAATTATGAATGAAACTCGTAATATCACTGGGAGTATACGGGAAGAATTGACTGCCTTAAGATTAATGACACTACAAAATCGAATGGTACTGGATTTGTTAATGGCTGCACAAGGAGGAGTCTGCCAAATTATAGGACCTTCATGTTGCACCTATGTGACAGAGGGCTCTGTCTCAGGCTGCGGGCGGCGTCTTTTCCCCACAAACTAGCCACTTCCCACTCTTTGGTTGCTCGTGTTTGGGTCTTGTTACGTGTACACCACTTATACATATCAATAATACACATATTCCGATAACATAATGCGTTAGCTTCGAGGGTGCACACTCGAAGCGCGCAGCAGGGTACCCGGGTTCATACACACAAACATTTCCAATTCACGTTTACAATCTTACTGGTTAAAACACCCCACAAACACCCTAAATTACACCTAAAGGTTTGTTAGCGTCTTTACTGTTGTTTGTTTTACCGTTACCGTCTTTATCATGTTACAAACACGCACAATTACTCATTGAAATGGTTGGTCCCGTCTTTATTGTACTTAGCGTTTGGTTTAAATGTCTTTTTGTTTGGTTATAGGATGTTGTTCGTTGTCTTGTCTTCCTCCGTTCCTCGTTTCCTCTCTCCATGTGTCTGTTTGTCTGTACTACAGCGGGGTACAACTACCGGTGCAGGGGAGGACCAAACAGAATTGCAGAAAACATGAGTTCATTTATTTGGTTTAGCTGAAGTGGCGCATGCGTGATGCCCACGGGGAAAAGCGGCCACTCCAGCGAAAAGGGGTTTTTCGTTCAACTGTGATGATCGGCTGTTACTAGCCACAAAGAGTACAAGTTGAAACATTATTGTAGAGTGTATATTTGTGTTGGTGATTATGTGTATGTATTTGAGGGGATAATGAAGGGTTATCTTATTTTAACTTAACAGAACGAATGTGGTATGTTCTGGGGGAGGGGCTTAGAGTAGAAAGGGGGGTTTTCTCATCATTGGAGGTTGAGGGAGTCAGGAGAGTGACAGAGTGTAGCTGTGAATTGAAGTGAGTTGAAAGTGAAGTTGAAGTAAAATTGAAAGTAGTGATTTGTTTATTGGTTTATTTATTTATTTGTTTGTTTTTTTTGTTTTTGTTTCCTGTAAATATTTGACATTTTGGACATTTTCTTCACTTTGGTTGGAACTGGGTTTTTTTTTGTCCTTTGTTGCACTGTAAATAAAACTCCTTGCACCTACGTGCTATTTGCGGCGGAGCCATTTTTTCTTTTGTTTATTTTTGGTGCATTTTTGGGCGACCCGAACCCCTGTTCGGTTACACCCTGCCACATTTGGTGTCAGAAGTGGGATGGCCAGCCGCAAAACAGTGCAGCCAGTGAGGAGGAGCTAATGATGAGGCTAGAGGGGTAATAGATCAAGCCTTGCAACGTTTAAAAGATCTATCAGATGCACAGCTGAGTGACTATGTATCTGACAGTACCTTGTGGCAGTGGCTCATGTCAGGGGGCTGGAAAGCAGCAAGAACATCTATATTGAGCCTCATAGCAGCAGGATTTGCAGTACTGCTCTTTTGCAGTTGCTGTCGGGTCCCAATAATTGGATATCGAAAATGTTGAATGCTAACTCACGGTATCAGATGTCTATGTTACAGGACATCGACGGAGGATATTCTCGCCCGGAGGAGATGGGGGAGTCATACAGCGATGTGATAGAAATAGAAGGCCTGCTTGAACAGAAGTGTAAAAATTTTTGTAGCATTTCCTGTAAATGAAGCACATGCTGGAAATCAAGAGAAGTGGCGTGGTAGCAAATAATCAATTTAAAAGAGGAGGGAAATACTGTTGGAATTCACTCGTAAATTCCTTATTATTGCCTATTATTTAGTTATTAATTGTTTATCCTTGCTTGCTCTTGATTTAGTATTGATATACTTGTTTATTCAGTCCTTAAGCGTTTATCCATACTTGTTCTTGAGTGGGCTAGGTGACCTTGGCCATGCATGATTGCAACTTTTATAATCTAGCTTGTTCCAAATGTACAAGCATCATGAAGTGTGTACCTGAAACAGTGTGTTCCTTCTGAGTCTAGAGTGTTCTAAATAAGACCCAAGGAAACATCAATTTCTGCGGGGGAAAAACTTTCTTAGGATTACTGAAGCCAGACTTACGTGGGATGCGCACGCACGCAGCTGACGCAAAGGGCGTACATCATGACATTCTGCTTTTACATATATCCAAAGCAAAGGAGAGATTGCTTTGTCTTTGTTCTTGCCTGTAACGAAGACCCTCTTTGTAAATGGTAGTAAAGGATCCTATTTACTCTCATCTTGTCTCAGTCTGATTTCTTTCAGGAATACAATTTAAAATTCCCACAAAAGGTTCGCTTTCCATCACTTGGAGATTAAATGTAACAGAAATTTAAACCAGGGGTGCCCAAATTTTTGCACCCTACTGTATATATACATATATATACATATACATACACATCAGTGGCGGCTCGTGAACTGGCAACTGGGGAGGCTTAAGACCTTAAAATTAATGATTGGTCACGACCTTTTTTCAAAAATTCATTTAAATTGCCATTACAGAAACTCTGAAAACTCTCAACATTATTAGGTGCGGCCAATTTTCATTCATAACGCATACCGATTACGACTCTGGACTTCTCGCGCTTTTCTTTAGTCAATGGTTGGAAGCAATGCTTGTCTTTCGCGATTGATTAAATGAAATTTGATCATTTGAAATGTTTTTTGCAATTACATTGCTTCCAACCCCTCCATGCACAAGGACTTCAACTCCGCGCGAGAATCTCTTACATAGCCTGCGCGTTGATTGAATAACTCTACAGTTATTCAATACTACAGCAGAGGAAGGTAAATATGCATCTTAAACATCTTAACACCGAATGCGTGAGAGTTGACATGTATGCGTTATAAATAAAAACTGGCCACACCTGATAATGTTGAGAGTTTTTGGAGTTTCTGTAATGGTAATTTAAATGAATGATTGAAAACAGGTCATGACCAATCATTAATTTTAAGGGATTGTTTTGAGTCTCCCCACTTGCCAGTTCGCGAGCCGCCACTAATACATATGTACACACACATACCCATATTCACGCATATACAGTACCCATACATACATACATACACATACCCATATATAAATATACTGATACATCTCCTGATGATTTCAATTATTTTCCATCAGGGAAAAATAAAAGAAAAGAAAAACAAGGGGGGCACCAATATCTTACCCCCTCTCAGAATCTCATATCCTTATTCTCCAAATTCACACATCTATGTACAACCAATGGCTCCTCACATTATGAACATTACTGTCCACCATCCATTTTCAGCTCTATTATAATCTTGTCCTGTAAAAATTCCAAGGAAATAAATAAAAATGAAGCATCAAGCAGGATCAACGCAGTCACTCAAATGCAAGTCCTTTGGGAAAATGACAAAACTTAACCCATAACCGAGCATCCCCAGGGTAAATACAAAAATGTTTTGGAGAGTGGGTGCGCACATCCAAAAAAGTAATCCGCTGGTGCCAGACAAGCATGTCAGATATGAAAAATAGAATGGTCTCCACACTGCTCTTGCTGCAAAAATATAAAATTTATTGATTAGAAAACTTGGCAACGTTTTGATCACTCTGGATCTTTGGAAGATCCAGAGTCATATCTTTCTGTTTTCTCAGAGAATGATCAATTACCTCATGGAAGATTATTCCTCTTTCTTCACACAGGTTAAATTTCTCCTCCACCTCCTCCACCTGGTGGGTATTCTTCAGGTCTTGTTTAAGTTCTTTAACATCTCGACTTAAATCATCAAAAGTGTCTGTAGTTTCGATCTGAAAAACATTAAAGTCTCTCCTGAAATTTTTGAGTTAGTCTGTGATTTCATCCATTTGAAGAAAATGTTCCATCACATGGTCTTCTAGGGATTGCTTGTTTGAACAGTCTTTTTTCCACTTTACTTGACGATTGTGCAACAGTTCCAGAATGCATTACCTTTTAGGTAATAATACATTACCTTTTACCACCGATCATTTACAAGAAAAGATACCACAAATCCATTTTGTTTTAACTCCATAATGCCCCCTGTATCATATATGATACACTAAATTTGAAGGACTATGTCCACCTGGTAAGATGCAACACAACCACGACTGCTCACTGTATCATGTCTGATACAAAGTGCGGCAACCTGGAAGGAAGTAGGAGTAGTCTCTCCCCTAGTCACTCACTTCAAAGTAGTAGCTCCCATGTGAATGGGAATTCATGAATTTTCTTGGACTTTGGCAGTGAAGTTTGGCATTCCAAGGTAAATATTACACAAAAACTTATTCTTATACTTATTCTTATAGTGTTAGCTATAGATAGTAGAGAGCATATGAATAACTTGAAATTTTAAGTGTTGAGTTCTGGAGGGGTGCAGATTTTTGGCTGTATCAGATATGATACTCCTGGAATTAGAAGTTGTTCTGTTCAATGTATATTTGAATGTATATTAATGTGACAGCAATGTATATCTGATCCGTTGGACCCTGTTGTGGACATATGTGTAGAAACGTTTTGTCACATTACAGATGTACCCAAGCACCACCTTGCTGTCCGTGAAGAACCTGATCGTGTGCAACTTCAGGTCAAGCTCCTCTTGGATGAGATCTGCCATCTCTACTGCAAGGACGGCAGCGAAAAGCTCAAGCCTTGGGATTGTAGGTTCTGACTGAGGTGCTAACTTGGCTTTGCCCATAACAAGTCCTACTTCAGTTTTTCGATCCTCCTGAACTGCTCTCAAATAGGCAACGGCTCCAATGGCCTTAGTCGATGCATCTGAGAATACACACAGTTCTGTGTGCACAGCTTTTACGAGTGAGGTTGGTGTGTATGGGCGTGGCACATGAAGCTCCTTTAACACTTGAAGAGAATCTCTCCAGGTTTCCCATTTCTTCCGGTGGTCTTCTGGAAGGGGGTGAATCCCAGTCAGACTGTTCTGAGGTAAGTTCCGTAAGAAGAGCTCTTCCCTGGATCGTAACAGGTGCTAACAAACCCAGGGGATCAAAAACACTGTTGATGGTGGAGAGGACTCCACGTCGGGTGAAGGTTTTGACAACAGTTCATATATATAGTTATATATATAAACTAAAAAAAAAAATATATATATATATATTAAACTTCACACAGCTGGGACAGCAAAAACAGAACACCAGAAAGACCAACATTAGGTTGGTGAGGTTGACAACAACAATGGAACGTCCATACTTAGGCAGCTTAACCTCTCAAGTACATCTCAAGAAGAAGGCAATGAAAGACAGAAATTATGAAAGACTAAATAAACAAAATAATAATCAACCAGAATCATACATTCTATCTTAGAAGTTCTTCTTCCTCGCTTTTCTGGTCGAGAAGTCATCAATAACACTTGAAAAATCCAATTCACGCAGGATGTCATTTTCAAGGGACATGAGAGACAAATGATTCAATCTGCATTGGCTCATAGTGGATCTCAGTCTACTTTTAACCTGTGCCAATTTAGAAAAAGAGCGCTCTCCACTGGCATTGGTCACAGGCAGAGTCAAAAAGAGCCGTAGGGCAATGTCAACATTTGGAAACACTGGCAGTAGTTTCCTTTCTCGCAAAACCTGCAGTAGAGACCTAGCAGATGTGTCCTGGTCATGCATTTCCTTAACAAACTCCCTAAATTGCACAAGCTCTTCCACAAAATCTGCTTCAAGATCACCAGAATATTGTTTCTGGAGTTCACAGGCTTCCCTGCAGAGATCTTGCAATGGCATGGATGAGATATTATTCAAAAATCCAAATGTTTGATTAATTTTTTTATAGGAGTCATATCTCCGATCTGGTTCTGCAATGAGCCGGTCAATTACAGCAAGAAACACTGTTTCTCTAAACAGGTCTCGGCCTGATCGCTCATGCTCTGGTTCCGTCGATTCATCATCAAGTCTTTTTCTTTTTCTATGCCTCTGTGTGTCTGCTTTGTAATTTTGAGAGACAGTTGGAGACATTTTTTTCGCATCACTCTCAAATTCGTCAAAATCATCACGTAGGCTGGCCACGTAACCCTTCAATGAGCTGACTAAGTTAACAGCATTGCATAAATCCAGTTCCACTGCCTGCAGAGCAACACTAGTTCTGTGGAAACGGTGCAATATGTTGCTCCATAGGTTACACAGGAACGCATTTTCTAATTAGTCCATCTTTACATTGTATGTCTCGGCTTCACGCTGTGTAGTAACATTTTGTCTGGGGTCTTTACTCAATTCCAATAGCGACTCCTGAATTTTCCCATAGTTCTGGTGAAGTGCTTTGGTTGCTAATGCGTGAGCTGACCATCTAGTATCGGAGAGACTTTTAAGAGTCTCGATCCAATGGTTTTCATTAGGCGTCAAACCAGTTGTTATCGTCTGCCAACGCGATGTAGATTTGGACGCAAAGTTAAAAAGTGACTGTACTAAGGTGAAAAATGCATCCGTCTCAAAGCAGCTGTTGACACTGTTGATCCCAACTAAATTCAAAGTGTGTGCGGCACAAGGTACCCATTCAGCCAGAGAGTTAATCTGCCTGATTCGTGCTTGTAGGCCACTGTAAGTACCTGACATGTTTGCAGCATTGTCATAACACTGGCCTCTACAGTTATTGATGTCAATCTGCATGTCATTCAACACATCAAGAACAGCCTGGAAAAGTGATTCTCCCGTATGAGACTCGATTGGCAGAAATTTCACAAAACGCTCTGCAACACGCCCATTTGTTGACACATAACATATTATGAATGTTAGCTGATCTGTGTGTGCAACGTCTGGTGTAGAATCGACACTGATCGAGAAATACTTCGCCCCTTTTATTTGTCTGATTATTTCTGCAAGAACTCTCTCTCCCATCACTTCAATAATCTCCAGATACGTTGTTGACGAAAGGTATGAGGGTGTTCCCTTGCCAACATTGCCATATTTTTCAATATGCGCTTTCAGGAAGGGATCAAATTCGCTGATTACTTCCAGCGTCTCCATAAAGTTGCCATTATCCCGTTTTCCAAAGATTTCACTACTTCCCCTGAAAGACAGCCCTCGCTCCGCTAAATGCCTGACCACAACAACCACTCTCTTCAAAACCTCCCTCCAGTACGCACATTCACTGTCAAACTGTTTTCCTAGCTCATGGTCAATGCATTCTACATTAGCACACCGTCTAAGGTAAATCATCATCGCCTCTCTGTGGCACTGCGATCCTTCATGCTCTGACAAGTGCCCGTATGCATTTTTCCAATCACTATATCCTCTGGTCAACGGACTAGTTCTCCCGAATAGTTTGCATGCAAAACAAAAGACTGTGCCCTTTGAAGGAGAGTAGAGTAGCCACTCTCGCTCCACAAGTTCACTATTAGCAAGTTTCCTCATGAATAAAGATTTAGAGAAATACCTTTTCTGTTGCTTATGATGCCTTTCAGATGCAGCGGTATCCGCCTCTTTGTTACGGCAGTTATCAGGTCCCATTTGTATCCAGTACTTTCTAGTATCTTCATCCATTTCGCCCCAACAACCAGGATCCGAATTCATGTTAGCATCGACGTGGCTAGAACGTCCCGGAGATCCATTATCACCGGCAGCCGCCGGCGGGACAGAGATGTTAGCATCACTAGAGCTTGCGGTCCCTTCAGATACAGTGGGGAAATGTATTGCTCGCTCTAGCTTTGAAATGTTGCAGGGCGTTGGAAGACAACTATCATAGCAAAAGTTATCATCTGTAAACTCAGTCTCACTGATTGTGGGACTAGTGGCACATTCATCCACACATAGGCCTACTGTTGCTCTTTCATGGTCTGGAAGTGGTCCTTCGCCCTCCCCAGAGCTAGAACTAGCTGCAGCTCCAGCTAGCATAACGTTAGTGGCGATGGCGCTATTGGCATTATGAATGGCAACATCAGTTTCATGACTTGTCGGTCGGAATTCGGCAGGCTTAAAAAAGCCTGTTAACTTGGGCATGTTATGCAGGAGATTTTTGTCTCGCTGTAATTTTGCTCGTTGAGCCTTTCGCTTTTGAGCACCACTCTCATACTTTCTCTCCGACATGTTTGCGGAATGCTATCCAACTGAATAGAAGATTTTTTTTTCTCTAGTATGAAACGGGGAAATCCCCGCCCCCAACTCATTTGATTGGATATGTGTGATGTTCTGACGTTTATATCTGGAAAGCCAGACTTGAACTTCTAAATTCCGAGTTGCTGCCATATTTACCCAATCAGCGTCTTGTTTATTTAAATATTTATTTTGAGCCAATGAAGTTTAAGTTTTCTTCTCTCACGTACATTTAATGTTTGTTTTTTTTTCCTTTGGCCAATCGGGGGCCCCCTGGCAGGCTGGCACACGTGGGGGCCCCTAGGCTGCAGCTATATCTAGCCTGTGCGTTGATCCGGCCCAGGAGATATCCATCATCTTTTGCGCCTTGTATCTCCATGAGCAAATCTCCAAGTTCACGTAATTTAGTGTGATCTTTGGTCGAAATTTTTAAAAAACTGTCTAGCCTCTGGAACAGTGATTGTTCAATTATCTCAGGGGCAGCATAGCAATCACGCAGCCTTTCCAATGCCTTGTGCAGAGCTTGGCTGGTGTTATTCACATGCACTGAGCGTATAAGTTTCACTTGTTCACTGGACTCTTTACCTAACCATTTGGTCATGAGGTCTAGTTCTTGTGATGCTGTGAGTTGGAGTTGCCAAGCACGGAAATTCTCGGGCTTATCATCAAACTGGTACAATCCTGATGTTACAAGATCTCATTGTGCCAAATACTGTGCCAGAGGGCTGGGAGGAGAGGATGCACAAGATGGAAGCATTTGATGTGGTGTGTGTGACTGAGCACGCCTATCAGTGTGAGAGTCTGTCCTTGATTCAATTCTAGTCTGTCGAGAAACATTTGGTGCAGGTAAGTGTACCTCGTCATCTTTTTCAGGTTTAGGCTTATAATTGGCAGTTTGGAATTCTGTCACGCTTGCAGGTAAGCTCCATGATCTGACTCTATCCTGTGACTCTGCATGGACTGGAGATTTTACAGGTGAGTCTTGTATTGGTTGAGAAGTACACTGATTTTGATTTGACTCAATTTGGGAATGAACATATTCACTGGTGCGTTGCACTTTAAACTTTTCTTCTGACTCAGCTTTTATGCTGTTTAATATACCATGCATTTTTGCTACATCTTCCAAAACTTCTGCGACAGCTGCTTCCGCTTCACGCTGTAGCTTTAGCACTTCCAGCTCCGTATCGAGTCTAGCTGATTCCAACTCATTTTGAGCATCTCTTTTTTTCCTTTCGGCTTCTCTAGCAGCCTTTTCAAGTTTCAATTTAGCCTCCTGGCTAGCAAATGTAGCTCTTACCTTAGCAGCTTCTGCTTTAGCTCTGGCGCGAGCTGCACTTGCAGACGATGCTGATGTCGTTATGCTATTAGCGTTTGACACAGATAACTTGCTGCTGGTTGCCATGTTAATCACTTCGAAATATCGAGTGC
Source organism: Gymnothorax reevesii (assembly GCA_029721435.1). NCBI lineage: Eukaryota > Metazoa > Chordata > Actinopteri > Anguilliformes > Muraenidae > Gymnothorax > Gymnothorax reevesii. The sequence continues at coordinate 55,131,458 of CM056574.1, forward strand.
CGCCTTTTCACTGTAGTGTTCTCAGCAGAGTGTAAGAACTCAGATTAAACACTAAGCTAAACCGTGGTGAATGAAGACAGAGTTGAGGTGGCGTTGACCGTTTACTCACAATCTTTATTCATGCATATGGTGAAAACTGTAACAAGGAAATACAAAATATAGAAATAATATGTACACATTCAATTTAAAACAACTCAATGGTGAGATTCCGTCACTGTACACACTAGCAACATGAATTATCATCGGCACCATGTTTTTAAATGTATTAACTGCATGTCACCAATGTCCTTTTCTACCACAAAAATAAACATCTTTAGATAAATTGTCACTATACCTTTTAACATCTCAAACATGAAATATATGAACTTACGGCGTTGCCTGGACAATGTCTCACAGTGGATGGCTATGAATTTCATTCAGAGCATGTGTAGCATGTCTGCCTCATTCTCAGAGCAAGCAGCAAGCATAAAAACAGGAAGAGACTTAACAACGGTGATCTAACAGGCAGTAAAATCATGCGCAACTTGACTTTCAAAATAAAATCTTGTAAATGACATGTTTTTTAACCTTTTTACTGCCATCATGAACTAAAACACATATTAATTATTTTTAAAGCAACATTATACAGAAGGATAATAAATGCCTTCGAGGCAGCACAGATGTATTAGCTTTTGGGATAGAAATCTTCATGTATATTACTTGATTTGCGAATTACTGAGTTGAGGTTATACAAGCATTAAGACAAACTGAGCCCAGGTGAGGTAAAAATTTAGGAAATGGCATAGACTCAAGAGGGTTAATGTCATGGTTCTGGTTGTGTGTGGTTTTAGACTTTCTTTGTGCCTCGTATTTGTAACAGATCTGTTTCTTTCCCTATTGTATTCTTTTCCCAGCTGTTTCGTCAGGCATGGGCAGCGCCTTCCTCCAAGGCTATATAAGCCGGATGTCCGCCACGCCTCCTTTGCTGGAGTGTTTTTAGTTATCACTACAGCCAGAAGATATCTCTAGTTAGGGATTTTTGGCGAATTTCCTCACAGTATTTTTGTGGTTCATTTCTTCAGGGAAGTTTCCTTTTTCCTTCCCTCTTTGTTTGTTCCTCTCTCGCTCTGCTTCCTGGTTCATATTGTCGGGCGTTCGTTTTGGAAGCGCAAGAACTGCTCTGCTTCTTTGTTTACATTTCGTCCTGTGGGTATTTTTTGGGTCCTAGCTGGTCCTGTTTTCTCCTAGCCGCTGCAGTTGGTCTCCCGATTCCTTCGGCCCTGACAGCACACTCCAACCAAACTTGGAGTCGCCAGCAATGGCTACGCTGGAGAAAGTGGTTGCCAATCAACAATAGGTTCTTGCTGGTTATGGCAAGGGCCTCACTAGCTTAAGCAATTGGCAAGCTGAGCTGCTGGAAAGGATTTGCCTACAGGAGAATGCTATGCAGGTGCAGGAAAATATCTTATTAAGACTCAGCGAGAGTATTCGAGCATTGACCGCACAGATCACCCAAAATGTTTCACAAGCACAATCCACACACTTTCCTCGAGAGCCTAAACTTCAGTGACCCCCAAGATATGGAGGCGAGGCAGGGAAATACGAGGACTTCAACTCCTTTCGCTCAACGTGAAATATTTTTTAAAACGCAACCTCACGGTTCTCTAATGAAGAAACACAGGTTTCGTTTATTTTATCCCTGTTAGGTGGTACAGGTCTCACTTAGGTGAGGCCACTTATTCACTCTAGATCGCTGGTTGTTTATTTGGTCGTGAGGGAGATGACTTTAGTTTCTGATCAGGACGTGCATGGTCAGAATGTAGCTACGCGTCTAATGCATTTGAGGCAGGGCTCTTAGAGCGTTGCTGAGTTTTCAATGTCTTTCTGCTCCCTGGCCACAGAGACAGGGTGGCCAGACGCACCTCTTATGGCAGTTTTTATTCAGGCTTTGGCGGAGGAGGTCAAGGACGCTCTTAGTGGGGCAGATTAAGTCAATATTCCATAAGAATCTTTCACTTAGTGATACAAGCACCAAATTTGGCACAAATGATATCCCGGATGTGCTTTTTAAGAAAAGTACATTATCCAGCTGAAAATCCAAGATGGCCACCAGTTTTCAAGATGGCTGCCTCGTCAAATGCAAAAAAATGGTTTTCAAAGTAGAACTTGAATGAACAGAACTATGTTAATGATCAAAACATCAAAATGAATGTATTCTGACTGGAAGAACTCAATGGTGTCAACTGAATTCCAATATGGCTGTCAGTTTTCAAGATGGTGACTATTATAGTGGGGTAGATCAATTCAATATTCCATAAGAATCTTTCACTTGGAGATGCAAGCACCAAATTTGGCAGAAATTATGTCCAGGATGTACTTTTTAAGAAAAGTATGTTATCCAGCTGAAAGTCCAAGATGGCTGGCAGTTTTCAAGATGGCCACCTCGTCAAATGCAAAAATGGTTTTTGAAGTAGAACTTAAATAAACAGAAATGTGTTAATGACCCAAACATCAAAATGAATGCATTCTGACTGGAGGAACTCAATGGTGTCAATTGAATTCCAGTATGGCCATCAGTTTTCAAGATGGCAGCTATTACGTGACTCAAAATGAGCATTTTCGAAAGCTGTCTGATCACAGATATTGTATTTAGTTGCAGGAAAATACCCATGATCATTCATTGAAATGCTGTGGTCTAGCCTAGCACTATTGGTTTGAATTATTTTATAAGATGTCAAAGCACAACCAGGGCACACTGGTGACATCACTGCTGTGAGACTCAGCATGGGGTTCAGTGTCGGCTTGTAGTGTACTAGCTGTAGTTGTAGTTTACTAACTGTTGTAGTGGTGTACTCACTGTAATTTGTAGTATACTGTAGTGTCCCAAATGCTAATAAGCCCCTATATATATCTCAACTAGAAGTTTAGTTAATTGTAGTATTGTAGTTAGATATTGAATTGACAGGATGTGCCAGCGCAGGAGAGCCGAGCCAAGGGTAAAGGGGCTTCAGTTACCTGGATAGTGTACAGATCACACGGGACTTAAATGGCACTGAATGAATGATTGGGCTAGGTGTAGGGCATCAGATGCTTGAACCTAGTTGCATTCCATATTTCAATGTGCTTTGATGTTTTGTACGATTGGGCGGTGAAAGGATAGCCCTTCGGCCTTTAACAATAGAACACAAGATGTCTGCCATTACAGCTCACAGGCTGTAATTGAGATTGATATTGTTTGTTTGATGTATATGCTGTCTATGCGGTATTACACGGTAGCACTAGTACCATGTTTTTATAGGTACTTTACATTGTACTCTTGGCCTCGGGGCCTTATGTACGAAAAAAAAAAAATGAAAAAGCTGTCTAATATGTCAGCCAATAATCCATTGAGCCATACATCCTTTGGGGCAGTCAAAATAATCCAGTTTTTCCAGTGGGGCTCTGATTGTTGGTTTCACTGTAGTGAGATTCTGGCGTGTCGTCCCGGACGTTAACCTATGGGGGAGGCTGACGCCTGGAGTGATGACGAGGAAGTTGTCTCACTTAACTTACCCGATTTAGAAAATGGGATGGAGGAAGGATCGGAGTGGGATCCTCAATTTGACTGACAGCGGCCAGAAGAGGATTTCAAGTGTTATGTGATGTCCTGGGTGAGAAAATGCTCAAACACAGGCAAAGAAATCCACAAAAGAAACGTCACAGGTCTTGAACAGAATGGCAGGTCTGGTCATCTTCTTCTTGCAATTTCTCCTCCTACTTTACTGTCTCAATTCTTTTCCTTATATACTCTTTTGCAGACCCCACCCACATTTAGACCTCTTTTTTTAAATTTTCTGAGACTTGCCCCAGACATGTCCAGGACATGTCTAAACATAGCTCCAGTCTGAGCTTAATAAAAGAAAGGTAAATACTGCCATCTAGTGGCCTCTATTCACATTACACAAGTCAGAGGATTTTTCTGATTTTGAGTCTGTTGTTGATACATCGGGTTCTGAATGGGATATGAGTTTGGGGGCTGCTCTGAACTTTTGTTAACCTCCCAATGTTTCTAATGACAATGTTGATCTCGCAGAGTTTTTTAGCATTGGCGGAACCAGACATATTTTACTGGGGCACGTGCCCCAATATTGGTCTGCAGTGCCCCAGTATAATTTTCCCCAGGGGATAAAAAAAATCACATTTTAAGTCTACATTTCCACATAATCTACAGAAAGAGAATCTACAGTAACAGAAGGTGCAAAGGCACACAACTACTTAAGATGATAACTGTAACTCTTTGCTACTTTAGTCACTTCACTCCATGTAGTACACAATAGCATGTGGCTACTAAAAATTCACGTGGCTTTGGCTGTGATTCGGCTAGTGCTCACTTCAGAACTTCAAAACCCATGGCCACACACACAACGGTGTCTGTCAGTGCTGACTGCTCTCGCCGTCATTCTTTCCACCTGTCTTCAGGTTAGTGCTGGGCAACTGCCTATCCTTATTGTTTTCTCCTCTGTGTTGCCATTACCTTGGGAATTTAAATGTCACAACTTTGCTTAAACTTTCAGCTCCGTCTTGCCAGCTAGCTCTGGCTGTAAATTGAAGTAGCCTAGTGCAGACATTAGCTGCTGCCTTATAGCTAACTGGCTCATCATAGGCATAACTTTGATTCATAATGGTTAGCCTAGCACTGTCAACTCGGTTTCTGGAGATTGCTACCGATGTTTGATGAGAATATATGAGCTATTTCACGTTAAAACATGGGTTCTGTATGAACAGAGAATTGGGCTCATCGAGTACTTTGATTATGAGACACTGAGGATAACAAAGGAGAGTAAACAGTTTTGGTAAGGACTTAAAGATAGCCTACTGTTATAGCCGACACTAGTGAATACAGTTTTATGTTTAGTAAAGATGCACTGATTAGAGTAGAACATATAAGATACAGTTTAATGATTGCAGTTATTGATACCTTAATGAAATGGTTTATTTGAATAACACAAAGAATGTTTAGCTGACAATACTGCAGTAAAAATGAAATGTGATTTGAATGTGAGTCAGTTGTTTGGTGTAGCTTTGCACACTTAGTGCCTTGATTCAAAACTGTTGATATGGTAATGTTTTGTCTGTTTTCCTCTGTGTATGCTTGTATGGCAAGGATAATTTAGTGTTTTGGCCTGCCAGGCACATAAACATACAGTTTATATTTAGAGTAATGGAAGAACTATAAATAGCTGTTGTACTGTCCTTTTTTGCTTGTACTAGGTTTAGAGGTCTAGAGTAATGTGCACAAGTAGGCCAAATGCATCAGTCCATTTCAGGTGGTTAATCCATGATCCAGACAACAAGATAATCTGACATGAATGTATAATTTGAATAATTTGAATAAATCACAAATTAGTGCTGAAAAATTTTTGCTCGTGCGCTTTGCGCGCTCACTTTGTTTGTGCCCCAGCTGTGCCCCAGTGCAGTATTTGGTCTTGTGACGCCCCTGGTTTTTAGCAAACAGCAGGCTTCGGCCTTGCCTCCGTATCGTGCTTACGATTGTGAGATCAAGCTTTTTCCTTATACTACTCCCCTCAGTGGTTCCCTATGCTCGCTGTCAGGACCAGAGCGTAAGGCTGTGCGAGAGAATATTCACAAGGCTCTTGCTAATGGATTTATGGGACCCTCCACATCTCTTGCACCGATACCCTCTCCCTTAATGAACTCTGCATTTGAACGCCTGCACGAGGGGTCGTTTTTCACTAAACTAGACCTCCATAATGCATACAATCTGGTCCAGAGGGGGACGAATGGAAAACGGCATTGAATATCCATGACGGGTACTACGAATATTTGGTCATGCCATTCGGTTTGGTTAACACCCCCTCTGTGTTCCAGGCTCTCAATGACGTCCTCTGAGAGATGTTGGAGAGATTCGTCTTTGTCTACCTTGATGATATTCATATTTTTTCTTCAACTCTCTCGGAGCATAAACCACACGTCAGACAAGTCCTTGAGGCCCTCCTGAAAGCCAAACTTTTTGTCAAGGGAGAGAAATGCATTTTTCATGCCAGGACAGTCTTGTTCTTGGCTTTATTGTGTCAGTAGGGTCGGTCCGTATGGACTCAGACAAAGTGGCAGCAGTCAGGAACTAGTCTGCTCCTCAGAACGTTAAGGAGGTTCAGCAGTTTTTGGGCTTTGCTAATTTTTATTGGAGGTTCATCAGCAATTTTAGCTCTGTGGCTGCCCGATTATTGCGCTTGTTGTGGTTTTCATTCAGACATATTTTCATATTATGAAGTTCCCCCATCCTCGAGCAATTGGAGAGAGACAGATTCATCAGACAATTAGGCTTTATGCACAAGAAGAACTGACATCTTACTTTTCACACCCAGTTTTTATACCTTCATCACAGGAAATATCTTCCACCTTCTCATTCTCACGCTACAACAGGACGGACAAATGAAAACACTGCCAACTTCCCTTGAGAACTTCAATTAAAAGAAAGGCAATGCATAACCCCCCAAAAAAGTGGAATATTGCAGTCAAGAGTGGGAAAACTACAGCCAAAGGTCTAGCATGGATACCTAAATGATTCTACTGAAAAAATGAATGATTTTTACTGAACAAATATTGATCAAGCCTACAGAAATCAAATACATCACCTGATTATGGTTTTGAATCAACTAAACAGAAGCCAGCGTACTAATACAATCTACAGACGCCTGCTGCTTGTGTTTGTGAGCTGCTCATATGGGAAATATTGAAATATCATCCTCAACACGCCTTCTAAGAGGAATGCCTCCTCGTCATTCACTTGGACCCCAACAGCTGAGGCTGCTTTTCAGGAGTTGAGGAAACGATTTAGTTCGGAGCCTATCCTTGTTATGCCGGACCCCCTCCTCCCGTTTGTGGTGGAAGTTGATGCTTCGGAGGTCGGGGTGGGTGCCATTTTGTCCCAGAATTTTCATTGGGACAAAAAGTTGCACCCCTGCACCTACTTCTCCCGGTCGTTGTCTGCGGTTGAACGAAATTACAGCATTGGTACCCGGGAGTTTTTAGCTGTTAAGTTGGCGTTGGAAGAGTGGCGCTTCTGGTTGGAGGGGGCTGAACACCCATTTGTGGTTTTGACTGATCACAAGAACCTCCAATACATCCAGTAGACCAAGCAACGTAATTCCTGGCAGGCACGGTGGCCATTATTTCTCAATCATTTTAACTTTACGTTAACTTATTGCCCCGGCTCTAAAAATATCAAGCCTGACGCTTTGTCACGGATTTACGATCGCTCAGGCCGCGACTCTATTCCAGGGCCTATAATTGTGGCTCCCGTGGAATGGGAGGTTGAGACTGCAGTGTGTGAGGCCTTGCATTCCGATCCTGGTCCTGGCGGGGAAGTGCCTGACTGCTTGTTTGTTCCTTTGGCGGTCCGTTCTCAAGTGCTACAGTGGGGTCACTCTTCCCACTTAGCAGGTCATCCGGGGGTTGGACTAAGCGATTTTTCACCCAACGCTTTTTGTGCCCCAGCATGGATAAGAACATCCGGGAGTTTGTGGCGGTCTGTTGCATTTGTGCACGGAATCCTTGGAACCACATCACACTAGATTTTATTACTGGCCTGCCGATTTTGGAGGGAAACTCTGTCATTTTGGTCATGGTTGATCACTTTTCCGAAGCTGCCCATTTTATCGCTCTTCCCAAGCTGCCGTCAGCGCGGGAGACAGCCCTTCTTGTTGCAGACCATGTATTCTGGCTGCATGGCCTGCCTCAGGATGTGGTTTCTGACCGTGGCCCGCAGTTTATGGTGAAATTCGAGCATGCTTTCTGTAACCAGCTAGGGGCCTTCGTGAGCCTTTCATTCTGGTTTCATCTTGAGGTCAATGGACAGACAGAGCGGAATAATCAGTCGCTTGAGAATACAGTTTGGCGTATAGCGGCTGACAACCCTTCACTATGGAGCCGCTTTTTGGCGTGGGCTGAATGCGCTCATGATTCGCTATGTAACTCCTCCACAGGCCTTTCCCCGTTTGATGCTCAGCTGGGTTATCAACCACTGCTTTTTCCGTAGGCTGAGAGGGATTTAGAAGTTCCCTCGGCTAATCACATTATTCAGCGGTGTCAGTCGGTCCGGTCCCTTAAGGGGGGGGCGTCCTGTCATGGTTCTGGCTGTGTGTGTGGTTTGAGACTTTCTTTGTGGCTCGTATTTGGACCACGTCTGTCTCTTTACTTATCGGATTCTTTTCCCAGCTGTTTTGTCAGGCATGGGTGGCGCCTTCCCCTAAGGCTATATAAGTTCACCACGCCTCCTTTGCTGGAGTGTCTGATTTTATTTAACACTACAGCCAGAAGATATCTCCAGTTAGGGATTTTTGGCAAATTTCTTTGCAGAATTTTTGTGGTTCATTTCTTCAGGGAAGTTTCCTTTTTCCTTCCCAATTTGTTTGTTCCTCTCTCGCTCTGCTTCCTGGTTCGTATTGTTGGGTGTTCGTTTTGGAAGCGCGAGAGCTGTTCTGTTTTGTCATTTATATTTCTCCCTGTGGGTATTTTAGGTCATTGCTGGTCCTGTTTTCTCCTAGCCGCTGCAATTGGCCTCCCGATTCCATCGGCCATTACATTTAATTGATGTATTGTCTCATGTCCTTCCTTGTTCCATTGTGTTGTCATTTGTTTGTCGAGACTCTTTTTGAATGTCCTGTCTATTTTTGCCTTTCATGCCATTGTGGTTGCTGGGTGGTCAAGGTTCACTCCCAACTAAACCTTCCAGTCAGTGTGTGTCTTTAATATAGAGCTATGTGCTTTTCTTCTGTGTGTTTTAGAAATTAGTAAAAAAGAATAACATGACTACTCTTCTGACTGCAGTTAATAAAAACAACCTCCAAAGCCTTGGGTCAGTCCCCAAGAGTGAGACGGCACTCGGATACTTCCTGTTTCTCTGTTGAGTACGGTTATTAGAAACGCTTCCTAGGCCTGCATTGGTCTCCAGGATTGGAAGTGCTTTCCTGCTCAACCCCTCTATCTTGTTAACAATCTGTCCTACTTCTGTAAGGGAGATTCACCACCTGACTTCAACACTGAGATGACTACTGGCCTGGGCACGGATATGCCAACCCTCTTCAGTCATTACCAACTTCAATGGACTGCCCGTCTTCTGCATTGAGCTAATGCCTTCCTTCTACTTTTGCAATATGCTTGTTAAAAACACTCTCTGTGCATTGTACTCTGAATATGGGATTGGTTCCTTGTCTGGATTATCTCAACAATGCCTATTCTGTATTCATAATAAGATGATGCCACTAAAATGTCAAACTGACTTTGGCTCATACACTGCACAAAATAAAATTTTTATTGAATGAGCAGTACCTCTGAGGAGCTCTAAAATCAGACTAAATGTGTAGAGTGAAAACAGACTGCTGTGCTGCTTCAGCCTGTTTCTGGTGAAGATCTATTGATCTCTATATAGACAAGCACTGATTGAACTGATGTGAGCATATATTCAAAGAATTGATTCTTGGCCTCAATGATTATGGTAGTAATGGATTAAGAAAAATGTGGTATTTTTATAATATGGGCTGGCAAGAATACAAACAATTGCCTTCACCAGCGGGCCAAAGCACACCTTTATTTATTTCCTCAATCAATCTATATTTCAAATGACATCATAGTTCACTTGGATTGGTTGTGAGTCATGCAACAAACTGAAAAGTCCCAGAGAATTTTTTCTCTTTCCACCGGAATGACGGTTTTGCTATTATTTTGTTCTTGCAAGGTCTGTGACCATGAAAAAACATTATAAATACTGTGACTCACTTGTGATGTGGTGTATATACCGCGCCCTCCATAATTATTGGCACCCCTGGTTAAGATGTGTTCTTTAGCTTCTAATAAATTCAGTTTTTTCTAAATAATATAGGACCACAATGAAGAAAAGAGGAAAATCCAACCTTTAATTCTAGTGCATTTATTCAGCGGGAAAAAAAATCTTCTCTTTTCTTTTACATCAAATCTTGTGTGCCACAATTATTAGCACCCCTGATGTTAATACTTTGTACAACCCCCTTTTGCCAAGAAAACAGCACCTAATCTTCTTCTATAATGTTTCACAAGATGGGGGAAAACAGACCACTCCTCTTTGCACAATCTCTCTAAATCATCCAGCGACCTGGGTCCTCTCCTCTGCACTCTCCTCTTCAGCTCACTCCACAGGTTTTCAATGGGGTTGAGGTCTGGGGACTGAGATGGCCATGGGAGGAGCTTGATTTTTTGACATTTTCCTATAATTTTCAGTGTCAGAGTATGCTTCTGCAATAAAAATTGAATTTATTTTAAGCTTTTAACACATCTTCACCAGGGGTGCCAATAATTATGGAAGGCGCTATATATATAATGTGTGTGTGTGCGCGTGTATGTATGTATGAACATTTCGCCCTTATAGCCATGAATCTCTGCAGTAAGATCAAGAATAATTATTTAATTATTGGAGCCTGAAAATGAATGATTTTACAGAAATAATGCGTTTGTCCAAAATCTTTCTTGTGTCCACATGCATTTAAGCTGCAAGGTGGCATCGTTTTGTATAAGTTCAAATTTCACTTGCGTCATCAGAGCTCAATTCTCCTTGCATTGAACCATAGACAGTAACATGACTTTCAAAAGGATTGTAATATACAAAACCACTTAACAGAATACCTTCTTTACTCCATTTGCTCGGCAGAGTGGTGCCCAAATTAACTGTTTGTAAATTGACCCGGCTGTGCAAAGACATTTGAATGAATTCCATGAACTGACCAACTTTAATTTACAAATGGAAAAAGCATCATATAGAGCATCAATATGCATATACGCCTACTTTTGTTTGATATTGGTTTTGATATTTGGGTGACCATCGACGTGAAGTTACTTGAGCTTAAATCATACTCCCACCATTTCAGAAACTTGACCAATCAACACTTCTCACCAGATCCAGAGCTGTACTCAACTTCGATGGCCAAACTTTTCAAAATTTAGCTGAAAAATGTCTTGTATAGTCGTGACTTCCTGGTGCAAAACAATGCATCGTCTGCTCATGCTTGACAAAATGTTTCAAATTAACACTCTAGCATTTAGGCATCAGTAGATTTGTAGATGACGTCTGATTTTGTTTTTCTATGAGATAATAATGCTCTTGGCTTTTCAACTGCTGTTGCTAGTGTCTTTACTCGGTTGCTGCTCTGAGAGAAGCTTCAAGCAATAACCATCACAATAAGCTAGCACACTGCCTCTGGCAAATGAGTGTAACTAGTTCAGGCAGGAAACTCGAGAAGAGCTACGTCAGCTGACAGCAGCCTGGTAAGCTACCAGCACGTCAGAACCAGCAGGCGAACAATTGGAGGATACACATCACGAGGTCATGCAGCGGTCTATTTGAAAGACGTCAAGCTCACTTGCTTCCACTGCTGTTCACAATGACGCTTCATGCTATGCAACGTGCTGTTTGGTTTTTGCTTGCCGCCTCCACCCCAGCCTCCACCTGTTTGGTTCTGCTCACATCGGGGGGATTTTGATTTCTGTTCCTGACTATGTTTGTATGTTTGCTGTGCCTAAGTAGATTATTCCTCCAGAGCAGAACTGCCGCCAAAATACAATGTAATGCTCATATCCATGAATAAATTGTTCTATTTCATTGAAACGTGAGTTGTCCTGACTGAATTGATTTTTTGTTTGACAGGGCATCCAAGTCTTGAGATTTGAAGACGCCACACAAAACTATACCCCTACAAATACTGATTTGCAGTACTTCTTTCCATTACCAACTTGCACAATAAACCCGTTAATCTGATAAAACGGCTGAGTGTTGTCGACATTATAAGAGTTTGTGATACAAAAGAGACCTGAGTTCTCAAAACAGTAGTTTTCTTGAAAGTTGTCCACACTATCAATAGTTCTTTGTCTTAAATTATAGGAAAATCTGTTTTATTTTTGCATTAGGAGGAGTTTGTGAATAATTTCGAGATCTGCCTCAAATGTGTAAATATAACAAAATGCAGACTCATCTGACACATTAACACTCTAATTGTTACAGCAGAATTTTAATATAACCATTCAGGAGTCTGAGTCTGGATTAAAGCCAGACTCCAAAACTTCAAGATTGCAGGGGCCACAAAATGATGAGGAGAGCTCACTCATTGAATTTCAATCAGTTAACAACTGCCTTTTGTTATATCTGAATTATTAATGCATGAGCCTGATGCTGTTTATCTCTGCCTTTTCTGCTTTTACAATGTACATGAATGGCCCAAAACAATTCAGGCATTTCAGAAAGAATCAGGTTCCAGTTCTGAAGCAGCATTTTTGTGTCCCCTTTACTGTGTTTTGTTCCTTGATGTCAAGATCCAAGAACCAACCCACCATTACATGATTCCACAATAGGCCAATCAGACACACATCGTATGAGTGCCAGGATGTTGCTGCTCCTATGAAAACAATGGAATCAATGACTCCATTTACTCAACCAAAAACTTATAATGCCCAAAGCTATTTGTTGTTCCTTTTCTAGTAAACTGTACAGTACTTTGTGGTTGGACGCTTTCAGCCATTTGTCTCTTTTGATGAATAGTTTTTACTTGGCCATTCATTTCTCTTAATATGCCATAGACTTCACCCCAGCTTGCTGTAGTTATCACAAAATACTAGCTTTATAATGTGGCAAGATCAGTTGCTGACCACTGACTATTGGAAAAGAGGCAGCACCATCTAGTGGTACTCTTTATTTGAAGTACTCAGGGGCTCAATTCCTTGTCTGTTGGCATCCTGGAGTGATTATTCTCTGCAGTTGCAGCAGAAAAATGAGAGGACAGGAAGTTATGATATGATTCTTTGGCAATACTTGTGATGGGGCAAGACCAGCACCAAGACTTGAGGCAAAAAATACTTAAATCAATCAGATGATTCAGCCCTTGTAAACCATTTTAAATACAGCTTGTTATTGCACCTACTTTTGCACTACTGTTTTACCAAGCATGATTTGTGCCAATCGAATGCACAGGTTTTCACGTTCTCTTTATCTCTTTAACAAATGAAAGAAAATAGTGCACGTAATTATTCTAAAGAGATTTAAAAGATCAAGCCTGCTGCAAAAGGATCAAGCTGAAGGTCCACCCAGCGTGTAAGCAGCTACGCAAATATCAATCATGTATTACTAAGACATTTTGCTGGGTCTGTATTTGATGGATTGCACTCACTCCTCGGAAGCACAGAATTTTACTTGTGACTTTTGACAATCAGTTGAGCTGTGCTGTGAGAAAGTTTTTGCCCCCTTCCCAATTTCTTTGGACCAGGTCAACTGTTGTCATAGTGCACCATCCGTCGTCCGTCCATCAAATTTTTATCAAATTCTACAGGGCAGATTTGGATCACACTTGGTAATGTTCCTCCCACAGCCTGGACCAGGTGTTGTTATTTATCAACTTGATTTGGAGTCCAGTATGGCCATCCTCACCTCTTAATTTGCTGACATATTTTGGACTTCTTTTCCAGTTCCAATGGTCAGATTTGGATCAGACATTGCTAATTTGTCATGTGGCCCTGCAATCTCGCATTGTAGACACAAAGTTATTGACACAAATTTACATGTCCTAGTCATTAATGGCAATGCAGCTCATGAGTTGCCTATTTGTTCAGTACAGTAATTCAATTAATTGTCTGATTTTTAATCAGAAACAGGTTCAGAGGTAGCGTTACTGGTTGTTGACATATTTAGGTGTATGAGGCCGATTGGACACCGACATGGAAAAAATATACAGTTTTGTGAACTACAGGAATTCAGAAGCTTTGGAAAACATTGACGTGTTATGCTACCATTAATAAGGATAGGAAAATTCTTGGCCACTGCTGCAATGAACATTTATGCAAACGTTAGGGGAAATGGAAAGTACTGACTGATCCTCGCTACTAAACTAATTAACTTGTTAATTGGGAAATGTAATTGAAATTGTAACCCAATTGTAATTGGGTTTGGAGAAGAAATGCCTTTAAGGAGAGGTAAGAGCAGGCCTATCATCTGTCCAATGGCAAGTCCCGGGTGGAAGAGGTCAAAAGGATCCTAGTTTCACATGTAGAGGAATTGTAGAGTATAACGTAATGCTTTTCAAGAAGAGAGTGAAATGTATTACACCACTCTTGTTCATTGATCATTTTTTTCCATGATCTCTTTTCTCATGTCCTAACATGTTCTCCAAGCATGCTTTCCCCTGAGATTTAATTCATGTTCCTTCCAAGAAAAGAAAAAAATCTGAAGATTTCCATTGACCTCAACAGCTCGGTTTTGTGCAGTGGAAACAAATGGCTCTTATTCTTAAGTTGTTACAACATACTCTGTCTAGGGCCTGAAGTTTTTATTTTTCAGGTCATTTTAAAATCCAGCAAAGTCGCCATTGGCAGACAAATTTTTTTACATCTTCTACCGTTCCACCAGTCAGAATTGGATTAAAATTGGTGCATGTTTGTCTCATGGCCCTGACCAAGGACTGTATAAAACATGGACGACGCGTCTCCATTCACTTCTATTCAACAAAAATGGAGTTTAAATATCCTCGATATGGCCGCTACCATGTTGCACATCTGGAGCCTGAGTCTGTGCAGTAGTGATCGTGGGGTTAAGCCGTGCTATCGAATCCCACCCACACACCCATCCAAACAGCCCCCCTGAACTTTTCACCTGGTCTGGCAGCTGCGCTATTAAGGTAAGTGCCCGTAATGGCCAGCTCTCACACGGAGACGGTGCAGGAAATTGAAAGGACCCAACAACTGCCGGCAGTATAAATATTCGTAGGCTTGTTCAAAAGGTAAATGGACTCAATGGCAAAACATTCGCCTCCTCACAGTCATCTGTTCCGAAATTAGTTGAAGTACCTAACTGGCTATCTATGATATCTTATAACTTAATCTTGTTTAACTAGCTAGGTATGTTGCTAATTACATTAAGTAACGCTACAGATTTTTGCCACATCTCGGCCACATAGCCAACTCCAGTCAATGTTCTCCACTGTCACTTACCCAATGTTGCGAGTGGCGAGCATATTAACGCCGAATTTCATTGTATTTTCTAAATGACGTTCCACCGGGAAAGTGCAATTTTGTATGCGCATGTGTAATCGGCGCCAGACCTAGGGGTATCTGGACCGGAGACATGTGATGCACAGGCTGAAGAGCACTGTGGATCGGTGATGCACTAGCTGTGGATCAATAAGGAGACAACAATGAAGTTGCGTTTTCACCAAGCTAGCGCCATTTTATTTCTGGCTCCAATAGTTAAATATACTCCTTGCATTGTTACTCTTCAACAGTGAAATAAGATTACATGCAATACAATGCATTATACAGGCGCAACAAGTGAAAAACATTCCCGAGTGAAAAGATGAGGTATTAATAAATACACAAAAAAAAACATTTTTGTTCAATTTTGTTCAAGTGCGTATAAGTACCAGATTAGCAGTATAAAACCCTTTTAGGCATTAACACGTCAAATCGGTTCTGTTCACTTAACTCCTCTCAACCAGCTCATGCTCCATAACTGGAGTTACCATATAGCAGCGGTAGCCATACAGGAGTGTAACGTCACTTTTCACAGTAGCTTGCGGCGAATTCATCAACAAAACCGGTAGTTCTTAATCATTTGATAAAACGCGAAATTCAAGCGGCACATATAAAACCGCGACAGTAATAATAATCGTACTGCTGTAACAACCGGGCTTTGCCGTAAGAAACAGGCTAACTAACTAGCGAGCATGTGCATTGCATTGGACTCGGTAAATTCGCTCAACTGTATAGCAACACAATACATATTCATCTTGGTTATCCCAGAAAAGAGCGGTAGTCAATTATTCACATTAAAATGAGTATAACTGAAGGGTTTTGCTTATGTTTCACCATACCTGTGGATCAATAAGGAGACAACAATGAAGTTGCGTTTCCACCAAGCTAGCGCCATTTAATTTCTGGCTCGCGCTACTTTGACCTTGATGTATATTAAGGTCCCCTGAACGGATCCACCAAAAATATGAGAGCGCCCTCGACTGACCAGGTGGAGTAGATCCACAATGCATGAACATCCTCTACCCTAGTAGCTCTTCACCGTATTCCCTTTATAATAAAAAAAATAGGGGGTGCCGTTTAAATACCAAAATACTAACTCAAAATGGCAACTCAATACTCAGCATTTCAAACCCATTACACTCTCCCCCACTTCAAGAGATGTCTCCGGACATCTTAACCAACTAACTTTAGACATTTGAAACTCCTTATACGGTCTACTACAGTCATGTACTTATGTGTCTCAAGCCCCTATGCCCATAGTCTCAAGTCTAACATGTCCATACTGGTGTGGGATAGTAATGGTATTCTGGGACAGCTGAGTAAAGTGGCATGTGATGGGGGATATAAGCGAACATCAGGTTTGCTCCTAACCTCCATGATTGATATGAAGGTTGTCCTAAGCGGTCATATGCAAGTATTCCCTGGGGTTTTCCTACTCGGGTCGATCTTCTCACAAATGGCACTTCCTCCCCGGACGTCTCTTCAACTGGTATACCATCATCTAAGGGTTCCGCTGGACCTGCTTCTTCCATCACATCCTCCATCTCTGGTATTTCTTGGGCTTCTTGAGCTGGTGGTGCAGCAGCTGGCACCTCCCCCTTCACAGGATCTGGCGCGAAAACTGAGTTAGGTTTCGACGGTTGCTGCGTCTGAGCAGGCTGTGTTACCCCTTCTGCAGGCTGGAACTCCGGAGCTGCAACACTAAGTTTACGGTGCGGTTTAGGCTGAGGCATTAGGGGTCTAACTTTCTTCCTTTCATACACTGGTATGGTCCTGAGGCAATAGGTATACTCCTCTTCTTCCTCAATGTTCTCAGATTCCTGATCTGTTGTCTCACAGACATTTGTGAGATTGTCTGTCGGTTTTCGTTCCTTCTTCCTTGCATGCTGACTCTGCTCACCTCGTTCCAAGGGCAAATCATTAACAGGTAGTAGGAGGTTTCGATGCAGAACGCGAAGATTTCGCTCACCTGTCTCTGGCTGGACTCTGTATACAGGTCCATCCCCAATCCTTTCAACAACATGATGAACTTTCTGTTCCCAATAAGCGCGCAGTTTCCCCGGACCTCCCCTTTCTGACAAGTTTCTGACAAGAACCCGATCTCCAGGCTGCAGCCCGATGCTTTTTGCATGCCAATCATAGAATTTCTTCCCTTTTGCTTCGAATAACAGTGAAAAGTCTTCAGCTATCTTGTATGCTTCCCGCATGCGAGAAGCCCATTTTTGTGCATACTCTTGTCTGGACTGTGACTCTTGTTCAGATAATAGGTCAAAAAGCAGATCAACAGGTAACCGTGGGGGTCTCCCAAAAAGGAGAAAGAACGGTGAATAGCCTGTCCCCTCATGCCTTGTGCAATTATATGCATGAACTATGTGCGGTAGGTGGTCCTTCCACTCACCCTTTTTCTCTTCTGGCAGAGTGTGGAGCATCTGTGGGAGTGTCCTGTTCAGGTGCTCAACGGGATTCCCCTGCGGGTGATAGGGGGTAGTTCGAGAGTGAGTAACTCCAGCCAATTGCTGAAGTCGCTGGAAAAGGCTGTTCTCAAACTCTCGCCCTTGATCATGATGGAGTTTTCCAGGGTACCCGAAGCGTGGGATAAAATCAAAAAAAATTTTTTCAGCTGCTGTTCTACCAGACTTATTCTTCGTGGCATAAGCTTGCGTAAACCGAGTAAAGTGATCTACTAAGACCAAAATGTACTCGTAACCACCTTTACTTGGTTCAAGATGGAGATAGTCAACAGAAACGAGCTCAAAGGGAGCACTAGTTGTTATTGAGCCCGGAGGGGCTCTTTCTGGGACATTTGGTCGTTTTTGCTTAATACAATGGCATTGGCAAATTACATAGTCTTCAATGTCACGCTGCATATAAGGCCAGTAAAACCTCTCGCGCGCCAAATGAATGACTTTGTCAGCACCCACATGCCCCATATTATCATGCAAATGTTTCAATACAGTCAACTTAAGCTTGCTGGGAAAAACTACTTGTTTCCGTTGTCCTGTCTGTCTGTACACTAGTCCTTTGTCAAGTGTCAGTCTGTTCCACTCATGGACAAGTCTGCGCGTCTCTCTTCCCATTTGTTTTTTTTCTCTCTCATTTGGTTTCCATCCACTGGTTTTTAGATTTATCACTTCGCAGATGGGAGCATCTTCTTTCTGTGCAGCTCGCACGCTTTCTGGAGTGATAATTGGAATTCCTTCTGGAAACGCGTCATTGGCATCCTGACGCAGTTGCAACACAGCCACCCATGGCACATCACAGTTCCTTCTCACTTTGTCCCCCTGCCAGATGGCTGACACCACATCTGGGGGCATCATTTCCGTGTATTCGTGCAAGTGGTCATGAAGCCGTACCGGGTATCGTGACAGGGTATCGGCATCTATGTTTGACTTGCTAGGTCTATATCTAATGGTGAAATGGAAATCCGCTAACTCGCCCACCCACCGATGCCCAACTGCATTCAACTTAGCTGTGCTCAGTACATAAGTTAAGGGATTATTGTCTGTATACACGGTAAAAGTGGGTGCATAATACAGATAATCCCGGAACTTATCGCAAATTGCCCATTTCAAGGCGAGAAACTCGAGCTTGCCTGAATGGAAATGGTAGTTTTTTTCAGCAGGCGTGAGTTTCCTTGAGCCATAAGCGATTACACGGAGATTGTCTCCCTGTTGCTGATACAGCACCGCCCCTAGTCCTTCATTTGAGGCATCTGTGTGAAGGATGAAGGGCAACTCAAAATCTGGGTAGGCTAAAATGGGTGGACTAGTCAGCAAGTCAACAAGATGCAACACCACGGCACTGTGTTCTGGTGTCCACTGAACGGGTGTTTTAGATGAGAGCTGACCATTGCTGGTGCTCTTAGTTTTGGAATTGTTAGATTTGGTTGCTGCGCTTTTCTGGCCAGCTTCACTTGTACCTTCGATAAGCTTAAAAAGTGGCCTGGCCAACCTCGAAAAATCCTGTATGAACATCCTATAATAGCCCAAAAACCCTAGTAGGGCCCTGACCTCTCCTACATTCTTGGGCACTTTGTTTCTCAAATGCTGAACTGCCTCCAGATCTTTAGGGTCAACCTGGATACCCTCACCGCTTACTAGACGGCCTACATACCTAATCTGTTTCTTGAATAGCTCACATTTCTCTGGGCGTAGTTTAACACCATGCTCTCGCAGGCGACAGAGAACCCGTCTCAGATCGTCAACGTGGTCCTGAAAGGTCTTGGAAAAACAGAGCACGTCATCCAAGTATGGAGAGCAGCACTCATCCCTCAAACCACTGAGCACTCCCTCCATTCACCGTTGAAATGCTGCGGGGGCATTAGTGAGGCCAAAGGGAAGACAAATCCACTCGTGACTGCCTTTAGCCCACCCTGGGGGTTGTACGTGTCTAGAACCCTCGTCAACAAAGCCCTGATGGTAAGCGCTGCCCTGGTCGAGTATGGAGAACCAGGTGTATCCCCCCAGATTGTCAAGTAGATCTTGGATGCGTGGGAGAGGGTGGCGGTCGGGGACAGTTTTGCTGTTCACACCCCGAAAGTCAACACACAGACGCAAGCTATTATCTTTTTTTCGGACACAGACCACTGGCGACGAGTAGGGCGAGGTTGATTTCCTAATCCAGCCTTGGTTGAGCAAATTTTGGACATAGTCCTTTACCTCTCTGTACAAGGGCTTAGGCACCGAGTTATAGGACGTTTGGACTGGTACCTCGTCCCTTAAGTGAATTTTCAGCTGTAAGCCTGGAATGCAACCAATATCTGAATTGTCCTTAGCAAACACATCCGATACTTTGTACAACATCTCTTTGACGATCATTTGCTCATGCTCTTCCAGGTGAGAGACATCCACAGGTGGGTGCCATTTCTGTTCCATACCATTTTTGGTGCTATAGTTATTGCTCATTTGTCCCTGAGTGTCTATGCCTGACTGGACTGAGTTTACAGAAAGGTGAGGCATCGCCTCAGTATCATTTGGGAAACCATTAACTGACTTCACTTCAGTGACTTCTTTTAAGTTGCCCAAAACCGTTCTCTTTGTGAGGTAGATGTCATGTTTAGTGCAGTTCTGAACAGGGATTTTAACAATTTTCGTGGTCCCACTTGGAACATCTACTAACGCTGGAAACAACCCTAATCCCTCTGGACAATGATTCACTAGGTGGGGTTGAAAAAGTGTAGCCCTGCCCCCAGGCCACTCTCGGACTCTACACTTGACCTCACAAATCTGTCCAGCACGAACCATTACCCCTCGCTTTCCCGTTTTCACAGTACCCTCAGGGGCCTTCTCATTAGGGGTCAAAACCTGTAGTGCAGAAATGAGGGCATCCACTGCACTGTCGCCAATGCTAAGAGCTTCTCTAAGCAACGCAGAAATTTCAGGCCCACCAATCTGCCCTTTGTTGGATTCAATTATCTCTGCTATGACATTACTGCCTAACAGAGGGCAATGAAGAGGGTTTTGACTGACTAATAGAGGTACCTGTACAGTGACATGGCCATGATTGTTACAGTAGACCTGGAGCTGAACATCTGCCCATCCATCAAAAGGGATGTCCGTGCCATTAGCCGCAGAAAGCTCTAAGGATAGGTCAGAAAGCGATGATTCTAGCGGCTGGATTTGGATATGGGGGA
Organism: Gymnothorax reevesii; assembly: GCA_029721435.1. Lineage (NCBI taxonomy): Eukaryota > Metazoa > Chordata > Actinopteri > Anguilliformes > Muraenidae > Gymnothorax > Gymnothorax reevesii. Next base: position 55,152,108 of record CM056574.1, read on the forward strand.
GCACCTCTTCCATCCAGGTTCTCCCTACCATGGTCACTTGGGCCCTCGAGTCGAGCAACATCTGAAAAGGAACTCCATCAACAGCACACGAGACCATACACCTCTTCCCTATGAGCTGTGCAAGACGTTTTTTTGGCTGGGGCTGACATTGTATACTGGTTTTTCTCTGGTTTACTTCCTTAGTGTAGGTGGTTAGTCCTGGGGCCCCTTCAGTGGCAACGGTCACTGGCCGCCCCTCCCCAGTGACCTCACCCCGTTTCCTGACGTTTTCCTCTGTAGGCAGCCGATGGCGCGATGTCCAGCCTGGCCACAGACAAAGCAGTGAGGGCAGCTCACCTTTTTCTGCTGAGCACAGTCGCTGCATCTACCTCTGGTCTCTGGCCTTGGCACTGGGGAACGGAGTGGGAGTGAGCAGGGATCTCTAGGTGTTACACCGTCAGGGGGTTTCATCATATGGGCCAAAGATTTTGTCAACGAGGAAACCTGTGCAGTCAATTCCCTAATAGCAGTGCGGTTAGCTTGTAACTCAGTGTCCACTATGTCCTGCTTAACTGTGTTACCACTATCAAGCTGAGCTGTATTCACAGTTACGGGTCGGGTTTTAGGAACTGAGCCAAGGCGTTTCAGTCTCTCTGCCTCCTCACAAGTAGACTTAGTAATTTGATCTAAGATTAAGTCATCACTAACCTGCCAGTCAGTTAGGAAGGGTTTAAGGTCATGTCGGACATGGAGATTTTTTTCACTCAACCCTTGGTAAAGGGTGTGCAGGAAAGTACCTTGAACAAGCTTATGGTCATAGCTAAACTCGGCACCAGACTGTTGTGACGCAAATAGGACGCGCTGTCTTAAACCCAGAATTCTGTACAAAAATGGTTGCGGAGTCTCTTTGTTTGACTGTTTAGCGTTACTTAGCTCTTGAAAGAGCTCAGTACTGCTTTTGTCCCTAATGTGTGCACAGAGAAACCGCTTGAGCTCATCAACTGTTAAATCCCCCTTATGGGTTAACATTTCTCTAAATGCACCAGGTTTGATTATCCTAATCACGGTGCGAATTACCTCCGACTCAGGAAAACCTTCTTGTAGCCCTTCATCAATCTGTTTGCAAATGTTATTATAAGACATGTCAGAACCCACATCAGATATCTGTCCCCCAAACAACTTGAACTCTCTACGTGGGAATAGAGCAGCAATATCATTAAACCGGAGAGCCTGGTCTCCTTCACTAGAAGATAAACTCGCTCTACCAAGAGGACCACCACTAACACCTGCGGTGGGTGACTTAACTGATGGAGCGAGGCAAAGTCCCGAACTGCCACACCACTTCCTCTCCCTGGGGGTGATGGAGGTGGGATAATGTCTCTGTTCACTGTCGATGGACGCACATCCTGGTCCTGTGGTGAAGTTGGTAAGCCGCGGATGCCTCTGTCTATATTCAGCGGAGGTGCAGGGATTTCATGGGTTGGTGTCGGTGGACCGTCGCCTGGTTGATTGTTGTCCGGACGCGGTGGTGTGCAGCATTCCTGTTGAGGAGTCATCATATCTCCCATTTCAACTGCCGTGTCCTGGCTAGCCTGACCCTCTCCGGCGCCTGCAGTCAACACGTCATTCAGCATGCCATCAAGGAGGAGGAGCTGAGCCATGCCTTCATCCTCCAGGGCTCCCAATTTCTCACTCCCGATGTAATCGACAATTAGGTCATATAGTTCTGGTTCAGTCAAGTTGTCAATGTTGCGGGTCACAGCCCCATCCTCAAGTGAGCCTGCAACAGCTAATAACTGACCAGCATTCAATTCAGAAAGTCTCTTTTGGATCCAATAAATCAGCATCCGCCGTGGGGTGACCGTGGCCATGATGATGTTGCACTGATAGCCAAAGTTCTCTGGATGATGTACTGGATTACAGCCTACCCTGAAGCTTTGACAGGAAAATCAGGTCCCCATGGCACCTTCACCAAATGGTGGCGCTAGATACTCATCCCGGACGAGCCCCCAAATGTAACCGGCGCCAGACCTAGGGGTATCTGGACCGGAGACATGTGATGCACAGGCTAAAGACCACTGTGGATCGGTGATGCACTAGCTGTGGATCAATAAGGAGACAACAATGAAGTTGCGTTTTCACCAAGCTGGCGCCATTTTATTTCTGGCTCCAATAGTTAAATATACTATTGCATCGTTACTCTTCAACAGTGAAATAAGATTACATGCAATACAATGCATTATACAGGCGCAACAAGTGAAAAACATTCCTGAGTGAAAAGATGAGGTATTAATGAATACATAAAAAAAAACATTTTTGTTCAATTTTGTTCAAGTGCGTATAAGCACCAGATGAGCAGTATAAAACCCTTTTAGGCATTAACACGTCAAATCGGTTCTGTTCACTTAACTCCTCTCAACCAGCTCATGCTCCATAACTGGAGTTACCATATAGCAGCGGTAACCAAACAGGAGTGTAACGTCACTTTTCACAGTAGCTTGCGGCGAATTCATCAACAAAACCGGTAGTTCGTAATCATTTGATAAAACGCGAAATTCAAGCGGCACATATAAAACCGCGACAGTAATAATAATCGTACTGCTGTAACAACCGGGCTTTGCCGTAAGAAACAGGCTAACTAACTAGCGAGCATGTCATCTTGGTTATCCCAGAAAAGAGCGGTAGTCAATTATTCACATTAAAATGAGTATAACTGAAGGGTTTTGCTTATGTTTCACCATACCTGTGGATCAATAAGGAGACAACAATGAAGTTGCGTTTTCACCAAGCTAGCGCCATTTTATTTCTGGCTCGCGCTACTTTGAGCTTGATGTATATTAAGGTCCCCTGAACGGATCCACCAAAAATATGAGAGCGCCCTCGACTGACCAGGTGGAGTAGATCCATAATGCATGAACATCCTCTACCCTAGTAGCTCTTCACCGTATTCCCTTTATAATAAAAAAAATAGGGGGTGCCGTTTAAATACCAAAATACTAACTCAAAATGGCAACTCAATACTCAGCATTTCAAACCCATTACACATGTACTAGCTGAGTAATGGGTCGAACTTTTAATTTTTTTATTACATTTAATTTTTCAACACGTTAGAACGCTAGATCAAGTTTTGAGTTAAAATACATTGTCCTTCTTACCAAAGTGAGCTTGCTGTGCTTAAGTTGCCGCTAGCTAATGTTGTATTTCTTAAAAATGTTCGCAGTTGAAGATGACCATCATGCCCAGGCTTGGGGGACCGACAGTTCATTCTCTGTGATAGTTGACTTAGCAATGCAACACCCCTCCACGTTCTTTTATGTGGACTCGATGTATTTGAATGCATTGTAATTGTTCAACTCTTGTTATCCTCATTTTTAAACGACAAAATGGTCTCTGTATCCTCCACAGTGGCCAAGAGTATGTATAAAACTCATGGATATTTCTGAAACCTGACGTCTGTGGTCATTTAAGAATAAGACTTCTCACAGAAGAAAGCTATAAAAACTGATTTATAACATTAAATCACATCCATTTCATGCATAAAAAGCACAATATCACCAGATAAAATATGGAGAAACAGAATATAAATATTAAATGTGCTAAATTGCATAAAAAGCCAGCAGAAGTGTTTCATTTAAAGGTGACATTTGCACTTTACAACCAACTGGGCCAAAAGTTTACATCGTAGTTTACATCATATGGGACAGCTATATCCGCTGTGGGGAAAACCGTGCAAGGGAGACCATCGGGACCAATCTAGGTCTGGATGCCCAGGTCCAGTGGTTTGGCTGGGGGCGCGTGGTTTTGGGAAATCACCTCTCCTTTATTCACCAGTGCCTGAGAGGAAGAGCTGTGCTGAAGGTCCTGCTGATCCACTGTGGAGGGAATAACCTCGGGAAAACTTGAGTGTGAAAGTAACCCAGGAAAAATAAAGACTCCATCAACCCATGTACTTTTGGGAAATTGTCAGGACTCCCCGCCAGAATTGCTCACTACCGAGGTGGACTGTGCCATTTCCCTGAGCAGAGGGGGTTTGTGGAAAGTTCAGTGGCTCTGTTTTTTATTGTGATTAGGAACTCAGCCAAGAGTTACATGTTTACGAAGTGTAATAAATACATTGATGTGTTGAATCTATTGAACCTGCGGGTGGGAATAAGGAAAAGAGTGGAGTTTAGGATGTGCTCCCCTTGCTCGGGGGATTTTTGAGTGTTCCGCAGCCAGTCCTTTCAGTTTGTAAAACGTGACTGAATGGACAGGTTGGTGAAAGTTTTCTCCTCTGGATTATAAGTCAGGAGACTATTGTTTTCTGTTTAATTAAGAGGCTATGCATTGCACACGATGTCAGAGGAAGTGGGTGCTAATATTTCTGTAATTCTGTTCACTTTTTACATATGTTTTACTGAAAAATCTTGAGGGGGACTGCTATGTAGCTTGCTATTATCGAAGGATAATTATTACAAATGTTTGCCTAGCTCACTGCTTCAGTCGGAAATACTGCACTTTCTGAAAAAGCTTTTGTGAAAACGTTTCTCCTTTTGATTGTATATATCACCAGTGATTCTGTATGGCTGAGACCGTATTGTCTGCTCGTGTAATCACTGCGTGATTCTGTGCTACCGTGCTACAGGTGCGTATGCAATGCACTGTGATAAGAGATGCGAGTGAAATACTGCTCTTGCGATGCATTGTGATAAAAGTTTCTAGTGAATCGCTGTGTAATATTCTGTTCTGCCAGTTAACATAAATTCTGAATAAGAGGTACAAGTGAAATGCTGTACGTTATGGAATGTTACTGTGTAGGTTTATCTTGGTTTTATGAGAGCGGTAAATGAATTATGTACATTACAGTTTGTAAAACGCGACTGAATGGACAGTGATTCTGTATGGCTGAGACCGTATTGTCTGCTCGTGTAATCGCTGCGTGATTCTGTGCTACCGTGCTACAGCGCCTGCTGCAATAAAGTGAGGCCCTCGACTTCCTGCTGTATTCCCGCCGGTTCTTCCATGCCCCCTGACCTGGTCACATTTGGTGCCGTGACCCGGATCACCAGATCAGCTCAGCCGATCACCAGGAGCTACAGCTGCGGACAGCTGCGCAACGCCGAAATACACAGCGCAGACTGGGTGAAGACTACAGTAACTCGCACTGAGTTTAGAGGGACTTTTAAGCTTTGTTCTGCAAGATGAGTCGTCATTATATGTCGACACCGGTAAATACAGGTGCACCTGTTATGTCCTGTGATGTGGAGATAGCCCCCCCCAATATTAGAAATGACTGATCTACAAAGGGGGGTTCATTGTGATGGGTTTGTGAGTCCTAGCATTGGGAGGGGGGCTCAGATTTCAAAAATGGTTGAACAGAGCATAAATGGGGTTAGGGGCGTGGCTTCTCTAGAGGCGTCTGAGGTTGGTGAGCCCCACCCCCCTAGTCAAGGGAATGTGGACGATAGTCCGAGTAATAGTAATGGACAGTCTGACCAGGCCCAACAGTCAGTGATGATAGAATTGGTCAAACAAATGGGTCAGGAGATTGGTAATAGTATTGTAAATTGTCTGTCAACCAGCAATGTACAGTCACCGAAAGTTACAACGAATGCAAGCCCTGTGTTTCAGGAGTTGCTAGATAGCCATCATAATGACCAGCGTTCCAATACAAGAGGCGCAAAATTACATGAGTGTACATGAGGTTACCCAAATTGAGGAGACTCCGCAAGTTCTCGCTTCCGCTGTGCAAGGGGTTAACGGTGACGAGCGTGCATCAATGGACAAACTGGTGGGGTTGTTTGAAGAGTTTCTGAGGTTCCAGAAAAATGTTAGCCCGACACTGGGCACTACTGTACAACCACCTCCCCGATTTGCATGTGCCATCTGTAAGGATCCAGCTCATTCCACCAGGTCCCATTGCATTAATGACCGTTTGTGTTTTAACTGTCATAACCCAGGCCACTTAGGAACAAGTTGCCCCCAAAATCGCAGGCATGGGAGGGATATGCCAAACTCACAGCAAGTGGCTGACTAATGGCCTTCTTTAAACTAACTAGCCTGCCCCTTGGGGGGGAAGGAGCAGGCAAAACCGCAGACCCGTTAACCCCTGATTGCCCTAATGAAGACTTCTCAGCATTTGAAAAGAATGTACGTGACAATCCTAATGTGATATTTCAGCGCACACAGAAAGTGGCGAGTTATGACAGTCTGTTTTATATGCCAGTGGTTGTGCAAAACCTGGTGGAACTTAAGGGCCTCTTAGATTGTGGATCCATGGCTCCCACTATCAGCGAACCTATTGAGGAAATGTTGCCTCGTAGGGGAGCTATATCGGAAACCTTAAAGTCACCTACCTCTGTGGTTTTAGTTGGGTGTGGAGGTTTACAGGCTACACCAAAGTGTGAATACGAATTGATAGTGAAGCTTTTTGATTGCCGCATGATTGTGCCAGTGTTAGTAGTCCCTGGCCAAGAAAACGACATAATCATTGGAGCAAATGTGTTAAAACACGTTCTCCACCAACTAAAAAGCACAGAAGGGTATTGGAAGAGGATTACAAAGCCGGCAGAAAGCCCACCCAATGACTCTGATGCTTTGCTTAATGTCCTGGCTAATGTCGAACGGTGGCAAGGGAGTAGGTTACTCGCAAAGGTTGGCACAGTCGTTCTGAACCAGTGTGTCACTCTCTCTCCAAAGCGCGAACACTTAGTGTGGGGCAAGCTGAAAAGCGAGGGCCCTTTGTCTGTAGGCAGCACTGTTGTCGTTGAGCCCACCACCTCACGTGCAGCGCCTAGGAGCGTAATGGTGGGCCGTACAGTATGCCCGTTATGGGGAGATAAATGGGTCCCCATGAAGGTGGTAAATTTACAAGACCGACCGGTGACATTGAGGCGTAATGCCAAGTTGGCTGACCTATTCCCTTGCATAACCTTAGAGGATTTGGAAGCAAACAGTAGTTGCTGTGGTCAATGTGACGAAGTACCGGTTGTCTCACAGTATATAATCAGGCTGTGCCAAGGCAGCGAAGGGGTTTATGAGACATATGCTGACATGATGAAAGGGATGAAATTGGGCGATATTGACATACATTCCTGTGAGGTGTCTGAGGAGTGGAAAGGGAAAATGGCTGCCCTCGTGGTGAAATATGAGAAAATTTTCTCAAGGGGGAAAGTGGATTGTGGGGAGGCGAAGGATTTTGTACACAGAATTAGGCTTAAGGATGAGAGGCCTTTTAGGCTTCCCTACCGCAGAGTGCCGCCATCTGATTTCCAAAAGTTAAAACAAACACTGGATGAAATGGAAGAGCGTGGCATTCTTAGGAAATCAAACAGCGAGTGGGCATCTCCCCTCGTCCTCATTTGGAAGGCTAATGGCGAACTTAGGCCCTGCACTGACTTTCGGTGGCTTAATGCACGAACTGAAAAAGATGCGTATCCTTGGCATCTTTAGGGGGAAACTGTCTGTTTAGCACTATGGATTTGACCTCCGGTTTCTTTAACATCCCCATTCACGAGGATGACCGGAAATACACCGCCTGCACTACGCCCGTAGGTCTTTTTGAGTATAATCGCATGGCTCAGGGCCTCTGCAATAGCCCGGCCACATTTGCCAGAATGATGATGTCGATATTTGGGGACCAAAACTACCTCTCGTTATTGTGCTACTTAGATGATTTGCCAGTTTTCGGAAAATGTGAGGCAGAGGCTATTGAGCGCTTAGAGATGGTGTTTAGTCGGTTAGCAAATAATAACTTGAAACTTTCCCCAAAGAAATGCTACTTCCTTCGTCGTACTGTTAAATTCCTGGGACACGTAATATCTCGGGAGGGCGTTCAGACTGACCCTGGGAAGGTCTCAACTATTGGGGAGATCACAGCCGTTGACCTTATGGAGGCAGACGGGAGGACCCCTGCTGTGAAAAAGGTTCAATCATTCCTTGGGTTAATTAACTATTATTCCCACTTTATCAAAGGGTTCTCTAAGATAGCTAAGCCACTGTATCGTTTGACTGCGGGACTTAAGAACAGAAAGAAAAACCAGCATAGGAAGGCACAAAGCGGGTCCGTACGTAGGCTCACCCCTGAAGACTGGACGGGGGAATGTCAGCAGGCCCTTGAGTTGTTAAAGTCAGCTGTTGCAAATGCAGTAGTCTTAGCGCACCTCGACTTTAGCAAACCATTCGTGTTGTCTACTGATGCATCCTATGATGGCCTTGGTGCGGTTCTGAGCCAAGTTCCAGAAGGCGAGAGCAAAGCTAGGCCGATCGCCTTCGCTAGTAAATCTTTGAACAAATCCCAGGCTAAATATCCGGCTCACCGCTTAGAATTCCTTGCATTGAAGTGGGCAGTGTGCGACAAATTTAGTCATTGGCTGAAAGGTGTTAAATTCACTGTTCAGACAGATAACATCCCCCTCACCCACATACTGACAAAACCCAAACTAGATGCTTGTGAGCAGAGGTGGGTCAGCAAGCTTGCACCGTATAATTTTGATCTAAAGTACATTGCTGGGTCTCAGAACGTACCTGCAGATCTCCTTAGCCGTATCCCATTTGTTCGAGAAGTGGAAACACAGCATGCAGGGGTTAATAATGTGCAAGATATACTCCGTCTGTCAGTGAATAAACAAACTACCCCTAATTCCAGTTCGGCGGGGCAGGTTGATTATGCCGAGGTCTCTAATGAAGAAGTTAGAGCTATTGTGGAGAACTGTTTGGACCACCGTGGTGTTGCGTCAGTTTACCATGTCCCATTAATTCAGTAGTACCAGCAGCAGTTAGGTGATGGTCAAGAGGCGCTCCCAGCCTACTCCCTGGGGGAACTGAAGGAGAAGCAGCAAGCTGATCCTATCCTGTCACGGGCCAGTTACTATGTTGAACGGAAGCGCAGGCCGTCCCTCCGTGAACGGGAACATGAAACAGTAGACGTGCAGAGGCTTTTAAGACACTGGGAGCGGTTAGAGATCAGGGATGGAATTTTGTATAGACGGTCGAAAGACTATGGCGGGAAGAGGAGATATCAGTTTGTAGTGCCCCTGTCGCTGAAGGCAGAAGTGCTAAAGGGGACACATGATGATGCCGCCCATCAGGGGCAAGCTAGGACACTGCACATCGCTAGACAGCGGTTTTTCTGGGTTGGCATGGATGAACAGGTCAAAGATTATGTGATGAGGTGTCCACGTTGTGTTGCTAGCAAATCGCGACAGCCGGGGTTGAGGGCTCCCCTTGAATCCATTAAAACGAGCGCACCCTTAGAACTAGTGTGCATTGATTTTTGGTCCGCTGAGGGTAAGAATGGTGAGGTTATTGACGTCCTCGTGGTAACGGACCACTTTACTAAATTAGCCCATGCCTTCCCGTGTCGAAACCAAACGGCAAAACAGGTTGCACAGAAACTGTGGAACAATTTTTTTTGTATCTATGGGTTCACCCAGCGTATTTTGAGTGACCAGGGGGAAAATTTTGAGAGTAGACTCATTTCTCAGCTGTTGGAGTACGTGGATGTGAAGAAATCACACACAACGCCCTACCACCCCATGGGTAATGGTCAAACAGAGAGGTTTAACCGTACCTTAGGGGGCATGATTAGAGCTCTACCCCCACGGTCGAAAGACAGATGGCCGCAGATGGTGCAGACCCTTACGTTTGCTTATAATTGTACAGCACATGAGACGACTGGGTATCCCCCTTTTTATTTGATGTTCGGGAGGACCTCTCGGCTGCCCGTCGATGCAATGTTTGGCAGTGTTCTAAAGGATGGGACAGTGGTTGGTTATGATGAATTTGTTACTTCCTTCCAGAGGGATCTACAGGAAGCCGTCCGCGTGGCACAGGGAAATGCGTCGAAGGCGCAAAAGAAGCAGGCCAGAGAGTATGACAAGAAGGCTAGGGCGTGCCCTTTGGGGATAGGGGACAGGGTCTTGCTTGCAAACAAAAAGGAGCGAGGTAAATGCAAACTAGCAGAAAACTGGGACTCCGTGGTTCATGTGGTCAGCTGGAGGAATACTGACTTGCACATTAACAGAGTGGTCGACCCCTCCACAAACAAAAGCAGGGTGGTGCATAGGAATTTCCTACTACTTGTGAACTTCCTTCCGCTAGGCGAGGTAGAGCAAGAGACAGTCCCTTCCACTTTCTCTGAGGGTAGCTTTGAGATGGAGCGGAGCCGACTCCCTGATGTAGATGAGGAGAGCAATGACAGGAGAACTGCTGTTTGGGTTCTACGTAGCCGCAGCCCGGACAGGGAAAGAGTTGTAGGTGATGACACACGCCTAACAGCAGTTCGAGACTGCAGAGCTGAAAGTAGCATACCTGTAGAACAGTGTGCTGACACGGACCAGCAATCAGGTGGCTCAGGTTCTGAGAGCTCTGGGGACGTGGGTACTGAGTCGCACTCCGAGGATGGGTCATCCCATTCACAGGAAGACAATCTACGGGCCTTCAATGATGGGAGGGATGCCCAACCATCCCATGGCAGTGAATCACTGTGGTCCAGAGCTGATGATGATTGTATGAATCAGGGTGGGGATGATGTTAGCATCCAAGATGATCCCGCAGATCTGAGGGGGGATGACGCTAGCGCAGTGCTCTCAAAGTTGAGTGAAAGGGAGAAGTCCTTGGCCACAGAGGATTGCACATGGGGTGGCGGTACTGTGCGCACAAGATACGGTAGGGTTGTCAAGCCAGTCAAGAGGCTTATTGAGGTGATGAAGAGGCTAGTTGCTGAACCAAGTATGACGGAGGCTGTTGAAGCACTCCTGGATGTGTTGGGGAGGGTTGTGGGGGACTAAGTGGTTCAGTGTTTTTGTTGAGAGAGTGTAAAGTGCTCCCAGGTATAGAGGTGAAGGGGGGGTAGAGGTGATGTGTACCCGGCATGTCATGATCCTTGTGTCTGTTACAGTCCTACGGACAGTTGCGAGCTAGGGTTACCCTTCTGAGAACGGGTATAGATCCGAGACTCTTCCTGGGATAATGCTTTGTTGTAATGTGTTGATGGAGTTTTGGGGGGGTGAGTGTAACCCAGGAAAAATAAAGACTCCATCAACCCATGTACTTTTGGGAAATTGTCAGGACTCCCCGCCAGAATTGCTCACTACCGAGGTGGACTGTGCCATTTCCCTGAGCAGAGGGGGTTTGTGGAAAGTTCAGTGGCTCTGTTTTTCATTGTGATTAGGAACTCAGCCAAGAGTTACATGTTTACGAAGTGTAATAAATACATTGATATGTTGAATCTATTGAACCTGCGGGTGGGAATAAGGAAAAGAGTGGAGTTTAGGATGTGCTCCCCTTGCTCGGGGGATTTTTGAGTGTTCCTCAGCCAGTCCTTTCAGTTTGTAAAACGCGACTGAATGGACAGGTTGGTGAAAGTTTTCTCCTGGATTATAAGTCAGGAGACTATTGTTTTCTGTTTAATTAAGAGACTATGCATTGCACACGATGTCAGAGGAAGTGGGTGCTAATATTTCTGTAATTCTGTTCACTTTTTTCATATGTTTTACTGAAAAATCTTGAGGGGGACTGCTATGTAGCTTGCTATTTTCGAAGGATAATTATTACAAATGTTTGCCTAGCTCTCTGCTTCAGTCGGAAATACTGCACTTTCTGAAAAAGCTTTTGTGAAAATGTTTCTCCTTTTGATTGTATATTTCACCAGTGATTCTGTATGGCTGAGACCGTATTGTCTGCTCGTGTAATCACTGCGTGATTCTGTGCTACCGTGCTACAGGTGCATATGCAATGCACTGTGATAAAAGATGCGAGTGAAATACTGCTCTTGCGATGCATTGTGATAAAAGTTTCTAGTGAATCGCTGTGTAATATTCTGTTCTGCCAGTCAACATAAATTCTGAATAAGAGGTACAAGTGAAATGCTGTACATTATGGAATGTTACTGTGTAGGTTTATCTTGGTTTTATGAGAGTGGTAAATGAATTATGTACATTACCGCAGTTTGTAAAACGTGACTGAATGGACAGTAATTCTGTATGGCTGAGACCGTATTGTCTGCTCGTGTAATCACTGCGTGATTCTGTGCTACCGTGCTACAGCGCCTGCTGCAATAAAGTGAGGCCCTTGACTTCCTGCTGTATTCTCGCCTGTTCTTCCGTGCCCCCTGACCCGGTCACATAAAGCTTGTCGCAGGGATCAAGTAGGACTTGGAAGATCTTCATCGACAGTTCCTTTGGATGAAGATTATCTTCTCTGCCATCACCCAGCGATGCCGGTGGAGGTCTTCCCATCCAAAAAAGATTGACAAAGCCCGGCTATATGTCAACTGTGTGATGGCTACCTTTGTTTCGTGTATTGGTGGAGAGATTTTGCATCATCGTCAGATAAAGCATAGAGATCCTGGCCAATTTTTGCATGACAGAGTTCATTTCACCCCTATGGGAAATTATATATTTTTAAATAACATTACCCTGCGTCTGAGAGACCAAATACAGTAGGGTGATGCTGGATTTGGATTTTCAACATCAGTTATGGGTGCAAAAAAAGGTTATAGTTTGTTTGCTTTATGTGATGTTTGATGTGCTTTTTATTCATTTATTTATTTTATATTAGCCATCATACCTATTGTTTTCCCAGCTCTTCCTCTCCATCCACCTTCCTTTCACCAAACCATTTGCTTTCCCCCAGCCTTTCCACCTGATGGGGCTTCCTTCATGTTTCCCCACGACGAATGTAGCAAGTAGGTTGTTGATGGATCACAGACAACTACATACAGTAAATCCTTTTTTTTAAATTTAACACTCATTTGCATGCCTGATTTACTGCAGCAGAGGACATATTATATGTGAAAGAATTCCAGAGTGAAGTCTTTGCTCAATGTAAATGTAAAGACCTGTATTGTACATTACAGGTTTAATTTACCACCATCACAGGAAATGCGCATTCAATTACATAACACAGGGGTCCCCAATCTTTCCCAGAAAGGGCCGATTTGGGTGCAGCTTTCATTGCAACCAAGCAGCTACACGCCTGACACCACTAATCAACCCCTGGGCTCTTTGCTTATAAGCTTGATTAGTAGCATCAGGTGTGTAGCTGCTTGGTTACAATGAAAGCTGCACCCACACCGGCCCTTTCTGGGACCCCTGACAAAACATTTCTCATGTTTTCCCAGTCCAAGGACAGATGACGAGAGTCTTTGTTGGAAAACTGAAGGCTCAGTAGTGAAGATGAACAGCTTTTGAATGCATTATATTTTAAAAACAAAAAGACAGTTTATGCCAATCTTTGAAGACGACTGCATGTAAGGAAGGTGGCACAGACGGAACAAGCATACATAAGAGAAGCTAATTACAAGTCGATTATTATTCAATCAACATGGACTTATCTACCTCCTTGTAAATTATGGTCTAACAGAACCATTGCTGGTTTCTGTGACAATGAATAGTTGAGCAGTTTTGACTATCGTTTCACCAGGTATTCATTTACAAATTACTTCAGAAGTATTTTCCAGCAATGCAATGAAATAATTGCTTGTGGCATGCTCCAAGTCTTCACTGGGTATCGCTGAGGTCTGAATTTGAGGGCGGCTTCTGTAATGACGTGATAAAAATTTTTTTATTTATTTGTGAAGCTTTTGTCTGGAACCTGAAGTGCAGTCTGCCCTACTATGACAGCAGTAAAATTGAATTCCAACCCAGACATCTGGCAATTTTTTATATGGCAGGTTTAACATAATAGAATGGAGTGATATGCAGCTTTACATACTAACTAAATACTTCCTGCCACCAATTTACATTTTTTTAATGTGGGGTTACATGGTACAGCAAGCCTGATACAGAAATACTCCGCCAGTAAAAAAACAGCTGCACACTCATATTTAGCTGAAACCACTGTAGCTTGAATTATAGCACAATTCTTTGTGTTATTCTCTTGACACCTGTATGCAAGGTCAGAGCATTTACTTTCAATCGGAATTGCATTAACTATGGCTGAGATCTTGTATTGACAACCAGAGAGTTGAATGATTTTGAGAAATACATGCACCTATTCCGACTTATTTGAAACGTTTTTCAAACATAGTCTGTATATGAAGAGACATCACATTTCAAAATAACTTACTATATTTTTCAATAAATTATAAAGCTGATCAAGGAAAATATTATCTCTGACCGTCGAAATTAAGATACTGAAAGTATTACCTTAACAGATGTTGCTTCATGGGCTGAATTAATCATAAATTGCCGTGTGCAAGGTCAGTTAACGTTAACTGAAGTCAGCTAGATCGCTAGTTAACCTTAAGGTGACTCCATAGCAAAAACAGCAATAATTACTGTATAATTTAATAGCGCAACATCCATTGCACTACAAACCATTTTTAAATATTGTTCTTCCCAGTTCACAACACTCCCCTCATTTACAGTTTGTGCCCATCACCTTCCAGGCCGAACTCGAAATGTTGTCAGCTTTTCCCCTATACTTCGTCCAATCAATCTTTTAAGAGTTATCCCGTTAACTTGCCAATTCCACTGAAGTAGATGCATCGATTCCAGCCTTAATTTCATTCGAAACCTGCCGAATCCACATTGAAATTATGAATGAATTGAATCCGCTTTCGGTATGTCTCATTTTTGTCATATTAGCGCTGGTAAAATAACCTGTACCTCCTCGATCCAATTCTTTTCCTTGCAGTTTTAGCTGCTGTCCGTAAGATTGCAACATAAGGTTGGACTTTAGTTGTGTTAGCTACCCACTGAAAAACGAGAAGTTGGCTTTCTGATGCTTACGGAAACACTCAAACCTAGGGGCTCGTCCACGTTAGATTAGCTAGCTACATCGTTTACCGTTTAGTAGCCTAAGCAACACCAATCAGAATTCCCACCAGGCCAAGTGACTCGCAATCTCTGTTCGTTCTAAAATTCCAAGATACAGACGGCAGAACTGGAAGCTAAAGGCTGAACCTACTGCAGCACTGGCTCAAAATGTCAAGTTCAAGTACATAAGAACGACATTATAAGACACAGTGCCGTTAACTTCATTCAAAAGCTTACCTTTCTCTAAAATTAAAAATGTGTATTTTGCCAGTTAAGAATGGCTACCGATCACCGTTTCCCCCATATTAATCCTGAACGTTTGCTACTCTGCTTGCTGTCTTAACGTAGCCAAGGTAGCTAGCTCACTTGGTAATAACTTGACTGACCGTACAACTTCAACAAATAAAAAATAAAATTCACTTACCGAAAAAACTGCAAAGATCCTTTCGATCAGTCCGGACGGTTAGTGAAATTCACAGCAGAGAAACTAATTTCGTCGTTTTTTTGTTACAGTCTGTCCTGCTTGAAGCACAATCGCTGTTAGCAATGAAGAATTTCAGATATCGTCAAGTCTCCTGTCGACGTTACCATTCCAGCTTACGTGAAATTACTATTCACGAAACGGAGTCCAGGGGTCAGGGGCTATCGGGACTCAGTCCACGCGCACTGCGGTTGTCAATCACTGCTGTTTATTATGACTATATGCCCCTTTTGCATAATATCAAATAAAAGGTTTACAGAAAACTTATCAGAAAAATTGACGCTAGAATATATATCGGTATGGTAAAAACTTCCAAAAAATGAAGAAACCATCTTCAGAAAAAAATTATTTTTCATGCTGACAATTTTTCCTGTCTCACATTTCTGCCCTTCACTAACATGGAGGGGGCGGGCTTATAATTTGTACTGCAGCCAGCCAGTAGTTGGCGATCGAGACGCTTTTGCTTCACTTTTCAGGAGACGCTCGGCCGTCCATGTTTTATACAGTCCTTGGCCCTAACCAAGTTCTTTTTTTTGTGATCAATTTTTTCTTTTATTAAACAATACAAAATAACAATTCACAAATATAATGCATCCAATTAAATACTGAAAAACATAAAAGCACCCCCCCCCCCAAAACAAAAAAAAAAAAAAAAAAAACCCTATAACCCTCCCCTTCCCACCCTCATTCCAGACCATTTTATGTTATTCTAACAAGCTTTTGAGGTTCACAGAAAGCAAAGTCCACATCTCTATTGTTGACCCCTTCGCCCCATGCACTCGGGCTGTCGATAATTCTAGATACACTATATCTAGGTATGTGAGGACCCAGACCTTACGTGAAAGGGAATGGGGCGGCTTCCAGCGCATTGCAACCAATTTTTTTGCTGCTGTAAGCCCAGCTAATACTGCTCGTTTCTTGGCCAGGGATAAGCCCAGGTTAGACAGGTCATTTAGAATGAGTGTGCCAGGTGCATAAGGCACGTTAATCTCAAATATCTCTGATAAATTAGAGGCAACCATCTCCCAAAACCTGGCCACCGGCAGGCAGTCCCAAAACATATGAAAATAAGTACCCTCAGCCATTACATCACATAAAGTACAACTCGGATCAGGAATTATTTTCATTGAACAGAGCTTCCTTGGTGTGAGGTAAACCCTATGTACGAAATTATAATGTATGTGCTGGTGGTCGGGATTCCTGGAAGAAATTAGAATGTTGGACCAAACATTATCCCAGTCAAAGTCCGGATCCAGATCCGGGATATCGGCCCTCCATACTGCATCTAATGCCAGGGGTCTATAAGCATGTTGTGAAACGAACCGGTAGAATTTGGAAACAAAGCCACTTGTACCATTAGAAGTGTTTAAAACTTTCTGTACTGGGTGTGGATTTAAAGGACCTTGCAGTGGAACACCATTGGCCCTTAAAGCTGACCTCAACTGTAAATAAAAGAAAAAGGAAGAACGAGGTAAATCAAATTCTGTACACAGATCCTGAAAAGAACGCAGGCCTTCATTTCCATAGATATTCCTTAATGTATTAACCCCTTTCACTTTCCACGGATGAAACTGGATGGGCTGTCCGCCAATCAACAGTCTGGCATTATTAAATAATGGGGAACGTGGGTTCCATGCATAGGGGCAGCCACACAGTTTCTCCACTGCACTCCAGACAGACAGCAATTGTGATACAATAGGGCCAAACCTGCGGCGACATTGAGTGATAGGAATGTTAGAATACAGAAGATCTTGGAGGGAATAGGGATGTACTAAGCTCTCCTCCAGGGCCCGCCATGACACTGATGTCTCTGGCTGGAACCAGGTTAATAAAGGTCTAAGTGTAAAGGCCCAATAATAGTGTTTAAAATTGGGGAGAGACAGACCCCCGGCCAGTCTCTCACGCTGCATCGTAGAGATCTTAATGCGCGGGCGTCTATTCCGCCACAGAAATTTAGTCATGGCTGTTTGTAGCTTGCTCCAATAGTGATTTGGTGGAGGAAGAGGTAACATCGAACTAAAAAAATTTACTCTGGGTAGAATGTTCATATTAACTATCGATACACGACTACGAAGTGAATTGGGCAACGAAGACCATTTATCTAGGTCAGAAATTATTTTCCGAAGCGTGTTACCATAGTTATGTTTAACCATTGCCTGTACTGAGGGGAAGACATCTATCCCCAAGTATGTAAAAGTTTTAACTACTGGGATGGAAGGGACGGATGCATCAATCATTGCTTGATTCAGTGGTAACAAAGCCGATTTCTGCCAGTTTATCTTGAATCCAGAAATTTGGCTATATCGATCAAAAATGGACAATATTTGCGGGATACACTGTGTAGCATTGTCCATATACAATAACACATCATCCGCGTATAATGAAACGTGATGTTGCGTTCCATTAATAGAAATTGGAGATAGAGTGGGCGTCTGACGAATAGTTTGTGCTAGGGGCTCCAAAGACAGAGCAAACAACAAAGGACTTAACGGACAACCCTGCCTTGACCCTCTTGAAATGGCAAAGGATGGAGAGCATAACTTGCCTGTAAGCACCTTAGCTGTTGGATTGTTATACAACACCTTGATCAGATTGATTAAAGGGGCGCCAAACCCCATTGCTCCAAGTACCGACCACAAAAAGGGCCATTCTAGGCGGTCGAAGGCCTTCATCGCATCGAGCGAAAGAACAGCTGCTGGGGAAGGTAGATTTTGGGCGCCGTCTATAACATGCAAGAGCCTCCTTACATTGTCGGCGGCCAGCCTTGACTTTATAAACCCTGTCTGATCGCTATGTACTAATTTCGTCATATGAGCTTGAAGTCGCCTAGCCAACACTTTGGCATAGATTTTTAAATCAGCATTCAGGAGTGAAAGGGGCCTGTAGCTAGCGCACTCTGTCGGGTCCCTGCCTTTTTTAAGAAGCAAGGATAACAAGGCCGTATTGACGTCCCTCAAAAATGAGCCCTCTTTAATAGAAAACAATATCATTTCTGTGAGCAGGGGGCCGAGCAGGGGCCAAAATGTAATGTATAGCTCAGGTGGAATACCATCTGGGCCTGGCGATTTGCCCTTTCGCAAATCCATCACCGCCTTCTCAATTTCCTGGTGTGTGATAGGTGCATTCAGATTTTCAGAATCACTGTCAGAAAGACGCTCCACATGGATATTGCCTAAAAAGTCATCGCAAGCAGACTGGACAAAGTTATTCTCTGAGCTATACAGATCCTTGTAGAAAGAGACAAAGGTTGCATTCACTATCTTGGGATCAGTTAAAACAGTGCCATCTATGGACTTGACACCAAAAATATCCGCAAAATTTTCATTTGTCCGAAGCCTCAAGGCCAGCAGGTGGCTAGGTCTGGCGGAGTGAAAGTAATAAGTCTGCCTGGTCCTGTGCATTAGAAATTCCGATCGACGCCTGAGGAGAGAATTAATTTCTTTTTTAATTACATCTTTTTGTAGTGCGACAGCATCGCTGTAATGGCTTTGTAAATTAGCGTCTAGAGTAGCGTACTGTAATTCTAATGCTTCCAATTTAGCTGCACGTTCCTTGTTTCTAGTGGATGCGTACAGAGTGGTGTTACTTCTGATAAAGCCCTTCACTGCCTCCCATAAAATTCTTGGATCAGCCACTGACCCCATATTAAATTCCGAAAACTCACGTAGGTTAGTCTCAAACTGGGACTTATAAGCTTCGTCCCGCAGCAATGAGGAATTAAAACGCCATCTAGGTGCTCTAGCTGGGACAGCCCTTAGTGTAATAGAACAGTAGGCGGGTTTGTGATCAGACCATGTAACTGGTATATAAAAAGCATCTTGAATATTAGAAAATAGATCTTTGGATGCAAAAAGGAAATCTATCCTAGAAAAGGATTTATATCTACCAGAAAAAAAAGAATAATCTTTCAAAGAGGGGTTCATCGCACGCCACACGTCTATCATATTTGCTTGGTCCGCCCACTGGCGTAATGCATTAGAGGCGAGATGTTGGTCTCTGCTTTCCGCCCCGCCCGTTTTATCCATATTAATATCCCATACTGAATTGAAGTCTGCACCCATGACCAGACGAAAACCGGTAAGATCCCGTAAAGTTTTGGTTAATAAGTCATAAAAGCCAGCATCATAAGTATTAGGTGCATAGGCCGAAATAAATGCGATATTCTGTCCGTCCAGCCGAATTTTAGCAATGGCCATCCGCCCCTGTTTGTCCACCCATGAGTCAATGAAATCAAATCTTAATTTGCGTCTACAGACTACCATTACACCTTTGGTTCTTGTAGAAGCAGATGAAAAGACAATAGGGTGATACAGCCTGTTTGCAAAGCGGGGGGCATCCTTGTGGAGTAAATGTGATTCCTGTATCATAGCAAAGTCAACATTCCTCTTCTGCAAAAATCCTAATATAGTGGTCCTTTTATGTGGGATATTGAGGCCTCTGGCATTTATGGAAATCAAATTAAGTTTGGTCATATAGAGAGTAGTGGAAGCCTACAATGTAAAATATAGACACCTCATTAGGCAGAATACGGTGGACTGGATCTTCAAAATTTCCCTCCCCCAAAAGGAAAAATACTAAATCAAAAACAAACCCAAAAACATCCCAAAAGAAATGAAGAGATGCATCACTCCTCGTCATTTCTGGTAAGTCCACAACTGGACAACCAACTAAACCCTTGGAGGTAACTAACCGTCTAAGTGGTGGCAGCACCATCACCAACCATTAAAACAAGTGATAATAATGTGTTTTAAATGCTAAAACTAACTGTAGAGCACTGCGTTGTGAATCACCCGACTATCTACAATGGAGCCATCACGACATAAAATGATCAGACATAATAATAAGAAATGAATAGAAAAATGTACAAAAAATAGCCTCATAAGCCTGGGTAGATTAGGACGTTGCAAAAAATCCATGCATGCGTAGATGCATTATGCCTCTACAGTCCTACATAAAGAACATGCTACTTAGCTAGGGATTCACAACAGACCTGGCAGCAAATATAATCAGTGCATAAGTAATGGGATCAACAAACGAAAGTGCACACCTGTTGAACTGAAATTTAAAACAGACCAAAAATATATGTCCAGGCAGTCAGTGCCAAAATAATGGGGTCAACAAAAGAAAAGCACAGACCTAATTAGATTGAGATATAAAACTGTCCAAAAACCTATGACCAGACAATCAATGCAAAAACTATGTGATCGACAAAAGAAAGCGCGGACTTGTTAGATTAGAATATAAAGCCGTCCAAAAATATGTATCCAGGCAGTCGATGCACAAATAATGGGATGAAATAATGGAAAGCGCAGACCTGTTGGAATAAAATACAAAACCGCGCAAAAATATATATCCAGGTAGACTGCATAAAAGATACCCAGTCCCCTAAATATGTCAAATAAAACAGGAGTACAAAATGTCTTACCAGAGTAAATCATTGTTCGTGAGCCAGCAGGCAAATAAGACCGCTCACGAGAGCTCCGACTATTGTCCATGGCAAAATTTAAAAGTTTTTAATGTACTGCATGGCCTTCTTCGGATCGTCAAAACGGTGTTTAGTCCCGTTGGGTGCGGTGAAAAATAGTACAGCTGGATATCCGATACCGAACGGGATCTTAGCCGCATGAAGTAGCCGTTTGCATTCCAAGAAAGAGTGCCGCCGATCTTGCGTAGCTTTTGAGAAGTCCTGGTAAAAGCTTATTTTATGGCCCTTCCACCTGACGTCTCCGACCTCCCTAGCAATGTTTCTCACGCGCTCCTTTTGCTGGAATCGCAAAAAACGCACCACGAACGGCCTCGGTGGAGCTCCAGGCTTGACTGTGGCCAGAGACCGGTGAGCTCGTTCTAAGTCCAGGCCCCCTGCGAAGTCCGTCTGGAGGATCTCCGGCAGCGCTGACCTCAAGAAGGATAGAGCGTCTTTCTCCTCAGAGCGCTCCGGAAATCCATAAATGCGTAAATTCAGTCTCCTGTCTCGGTCCTCATATTCCACCAGCTTAGCGTTCAGCTTCTCTACCATGGAGGCCGGGGCTAGCGGAAAATTGCGACGCTGGTCCTCCGCATCTTCCAGCATATCAAGCCGCGCCTCAGCACTAGTCACTCGGGTAAGCACGTCGGCTAGCTTCTCCTCCACTGCGACAACGGCTCTTCGCGTTTCCGAGAGTTCTTTCCGAAGGTCAGTAAAATGCTTTGTTTGGTCTTCAGATAACTTTTGGAGAAGCTCGAGAACCGCAGCGTTAGATGCAGGCTCCAGCATCGAACTCGTTGGAGAAACACTTCCGGCTTTCAAGCTAGCGTTAGCCTTGGAACCCTGTTGTTGTTGGGTTGCATTAAATTCGGTTTTCCGAGAATTCGGCATTTTTTGGCTGAAAAGATAAATATTGGGACTGATAGCACGTAATTGCGATGGAATTATCAACGATGGTAAGCTATTTAAGCAAAATGAATGGTGATGGTGCAGGAGCCACAAACTCAAGCAGCCATCTTCCTCGGTGTTCCCAGAATTCCCATCCCTAACCAAGTTCTGTCATTTTTAATACGGCCCCCTGGTCTGAGTGGCTGATGCATTTTTGAATTCCTCTATAATTCTACTGATCAGACTTGATAGACATATTTGCCTCATTCATTGCTCTGACCATGCTTTGCTATTTTTGGCTCAATGTGGAATCCAGCATGGCCGCCCTAGTCCCAAATTAGCTGACACATTTCTGACTTCTCCCTTTTCAGTTCTCAGATTTGTATCAGACTCGATAGACATTTTTATCTCTTGATTAGACTTGGCGCATGTTTGCCTCTTGGCCCTGAAAAAGTGTCGTTGACTTTTTGGTTTGATTTGGAATCCAATATGGCCATCCTGGACTCTAATTGATGGATACATTCTCAACATGCTTTCTAGTTCTACAAGGCAGATTTGGATCAGACACCGTACAATTGTTCCTCTCATGGCACTCACAAATTTTTCTCATTTTTTGGCATGATTTAAAATCCAATAAGGGAGTGGACTGGGAGTCTTCGTGATGCTATGAGACTCTTCTGAGCTGTGTGAGATTCAACATGGCGGCACGCCGCCAGATAATTCTTGAACACAGTGTCATTTTCAATCTGCCAATTTAATATAAGCCCCTCTGAAATATACCTTGCTTATACCTATCACTGACTAGGTTTATTTTCGACTTGAAGGCAGCACAATCACAAGTCTGAGGAACTGGATGACTTACTGTATTACATTGACAGCTGCTACAATTGCCTTGTTGCAATGCCTAAGCAAAGCACTTCACCACCTTCGACTAAGAGGTATCCTCCAAAGGATTCTCTAAGCAGTGGGGCTCTGAGTTCCAATTTTGTAGACATTCTATCTACTATTATCCAAAAACTTGACAGTTTAAAAGCCGGCTGGCTTTGGTGCAGAAAACACGTATTTGAAACACGCCTTCCCAGACTGTAGGAAAGCCTTGAATACATCCAGGTGCAGGTGCTTACATATGGAGCTTGTCGTAAATTCTGATAGGCACGCAGTCAAGCTTGCTAACGATAGGAGCTGCTTCTCGAGCTTGAGAATCACCTGAGTGCTCATGGATGTCATCTGATTTGCTGTCGCATGATTGCTTGATTGATAATGCTAGTTTACTTAAGCTCGCTTTCTGAGAAGAGGCTCTGCAGCGTGTACGCTTAACATTGCTGCCACCAGAAACGGAGCCACCTGTGACAATATTCGTGGTTTTCGTAATCACTGCTACTTTTATAACATGTTTATTTTGGTTACTGAATTTCGGTGACTTGCTGTGGTTTGATGTCACCTCGCATGTTGTCACCTTGGAAGTGCTAGGTTATGCAGGATAACAAACGTAGAAAACAAACTTGTCTCATAAATTTATGTGGCTTGCTTTGGAAACACTGCGTTCGTTTTTGCCGAAAGAACGCTCACATTGGCGTGTCATTTATCAACCGTAAATTTAAAGCAGCGCATGATCATCTGGATGCAGCCACGAACGCTTGATTCCAGTTTAGCGAATCAGTACACTTTGTCAGAAGCTGATCTATTCCGCGTGTCGAAAAACCTTTGCTTGGATAAACGCAGCAATGCACTGCAGTCTTGTCTTAATCAGGAGCGTGGTGCTTAAATCTGCATGTCTTTCAGACAAGCATGCCGGAATGCTAATATTTCAATCTTTGCAGTGTTTGTACGCGTAGCACAAAGAAAAATTTCGCGAAATTACGTGAGCCGCTAGCTTTCCATTTATACGGGATGCTGCTGTTCCTTTGTTCAGTGGGGATATGATTGGCAAGCCTTTGTAAGTGCATGTGGAACGTTCTTACCGCAGAAATGAACGAGCTCTCGGCTTTTGAATCGCATTCATGGTTTACGCCTTACGGAGTCTACAAACAATCACGTTGGCTTTCTAGCTGCACCGAATTCACTTGGCCTTGAATATTTTGAATGGCAATTTAATTTTTGCAGCAGCCTCTGGGTTGGATGCCACTTGGTCCAGTGATTTTAATTTTGAATCTTTGGGTTTAGTTCGAATTGTTAACTCTTTTTCCTGGGTTCTCAGTTGTTACATTACTCGTGCACAGTCAATCCATGTAATCAGTTTCGCTCGAACTGGTTCTGAGGTCTCTTGGATTGCGACTTAACGTTTGCCTTGTATCAAGCCTGTAAATGGCAATTTACGGGCTGAAATGCGACAATTTGCCAGCTATTCCCATTGTCTCAGCACCCATAATGGCCATAAGTGGAGCATCTATTGAGAAATGTCCTATGGCTCAGATTTTGTCTTTGACTCATTGAATTAAAAAAAAAAATTGTCTTGATCACATTCATCTAAAGCAATTGGCTCTCCATAAATGCTTCAACAACGGTATGTTTGGCACAGGAATCGTAGTCAATTCAATAACTCATGTATCCGCGGCCAAAACGAAAGCTTTATTCTCATGATTGCTCTAATGCTGTTCAAATGACTGGACCAAATCGTAATCCTCATTCATGTTAAAATCGATAGCTGATATGCTGCTTGGATCTGTAATGTGAATAGAAGCCACTAGATGGCAATATTGACCTTTTCTTTTGTTAAGCCCAGACTGGGGCTAGGTTTGGACATGTCCTGGGCATTTCTGAGATGGAAAGTCCCAGAGAATTTTAAAGGTGGGAGGGGTCTGCAAAAGAGTATATAAAGAGGAAAATTGACAGAATAAAGCAGTAGGAGAAATTGCAAGGAGAAGAATACATTTGACCAGACCTGTCACTCTTTTCAAGGCCTGAGAAGCTTTTTGTGGATTTTTTCCTGTGTTGGAGCATTTTCCTCACCTGGAACATCACCAAGGAACCCAACCAAAGGGACTGTAAATATTTTTTTTCTTGTATATAATCAATCTTGGTCAGTTGAGTAGATAGTAGATTAGTTAAAAGTCTTTGTTTAATTAAATGTATTTAAGTTTTAAAATTGTGTCTGTCATCCCTTGCTGTCGTAAATATCATACCAAATTGGGGCCATAACAAATTGGGGGCTCGTCCGGGATAGACTATTGTGTGAGTCATTTATTGAAAATCTAACTTTTCAAATTGTAAAACTTTTTTTTTTTATTTTCCTATATATATATATATATATATATATATATATATAGACAGACAGATCAACAGCAATGGATGATTTCTTAGCACCACCAACCGCAGAGGTTTTGAAGTCTAAAAAGACAGAACTGCAAGAAATTTTGAGCTGACAGAGGTAAAACCAGCCATGCGAAAAGCAAGACTGGTGAGAGAGATTGTTGAATATTACATTGATGAAATTGTGTTTGCACCAGGAGATCTGGAACAGTTTCCAGTGGAAAATCCAAAAATGGAAATGGAACATAAATTAAAAATGCTAGAGATTGAAATGGAGAAAAAAGAAAAACAAAGGCAGTTTGAGTTAGAAAAATTAGCAAGAGAAGAAAAACAAAGAGCATTTGAGAGGGCAGAAAGAGAGAAAGAAAGGGAGGAAAAAGAAAAACAAAGAGAATTTGAGTTAGAAAAATGAGCAAGACAGAGAGATTTCGATTTACAGAAATTCGATAGGGAAGAAAGGCTCCAAATGGAGCGGCTAAAAATAAAAATAGCAACTGAAAATAAATTTCGTGCAAGCCAGGAGGTAAAACTGGTGCCTCCATTCTTGGAGAAGGACGTTGATAACTATTTCCACTGCTTTGAAAAGGTAGCGAAAAGTTGTAAGTGGCTAATAGAACACTGGCCTCTGATGTTGCTAACTGTCCTCAAGGGTAAAGCTCAGCAAGCTTATTCAGCATTGTGGAATTTGCTAATGAGAAGAAGGTTTGCTTTGAGCGCTGGTGTACTTCTCTTGAGGTCAAGGATGCTTTCAACTCACTAAAAGAGATGGTGTTAGTTGAGGAATTCAAGAACTGTATTAAGGATGATATTAAGACCTACCTTAATGAGAAGCACTGAATTTGAAATCAGCTGCCAAATTTGCAGATGAATATGTTCTCACACATAAGTCCAAATTTCAGTCGAGCAGTAACAATAGATGGTTCCAATTTCGGAAGACAGGTAATGGTAATACCCAAGATTCCTCTCCCAAAGACATAGAAAAATCTGGTGATGGTGCTCAGAAATCCAGTCTCAGGTCGAATGAAAGTGTAAACGCTGACAGTGACAAAAGTGGTCTTGTTTGCAATTATTGCAAGAAATATGGTCATGTTACAACTAACTGTTGGTTCCTTAAAGCTAAGAAAGAAAGAGAGAAGGATACCAAACCAAATGCCTTTGTGAAAACAAGGTTAGAAACCCCTGTAGTAGATGACCAATCTTCTAAATCGCCTGCTTTTTGTGGGGCTAAGAAGCCTGATACTGCTGACTTTGTGAGGGAGGAATTTCTTCCATTTGTGTCAGAGGGATTTGTGGCTCTGAATGAGCATTCTCCTCCTCTACCCATATATATCCTAAGGGATACCGGAGCTTCTCAATCACTTTTGTTGATGGACTCCTTAGAGTTACATGATGAGACCGCTTCTAGGGATTTCATACTTGTACATGGTATTTAAGGGAAAACTGTATCTGTACCCCTGTGCTCTGTATTCCTGAAGTCAGATTTAGTTACTGGACAGGTAAAGGTGGGACTTATGTCAAGTCTACCCATCAAGGGTGTCTCTCTGTTGCTAGGCAATGACCTGGCTGGGGGCAATGTAGTTGCCCATGTTCATCTTACTCCACAGCCGAGCTCTGAAGATGGCGATGAAGACCCATCTCTGTATCATTCCTGTGCAGCGACTCACGCTATGGCCAGGAAGGCTAAAGAAGAAGATGATGTGGTGCTGTCCAGCACATTGAATAGTCAGGACTCAGGTGGTTCGCCTCATTACTCTGTTCGGCCTTCTATGGTTTCTCTGTTTTAGGATTAATCAGATAACTTTATCAGTTCTCTGTTCAGCTAGCCAGATGGGTCTAGTGATTCTGGTGTGTCTGGGGACTTGTCTCTGTCCAGAGAGCAGTTGATTCAGGAGCAAACTAATGATCCGAAAATTTGTGTACTAAGGAAGAGAGCCCTTCCTGATAAAGAAATAGACGCAGTTCCAGTTGGGTATTATCTCAAGGATGGTGTGTTGATGCGGAAGTGACGCCCTCCTGATATCCCTGCCAATGCAGATTGGGCAGTGGTCAGGCAAATTGTTGTTCCGACGGTCTACAGGAATGATATCTTAACAATGGCTCATAGTTTACCATTAGGAGGTCATCTTGGTGTTAACAAGACTGTTGATAAGATCGTGAAACACTTCTTTTGGCCCGGGCTTCGGAAAGACGTTTCCAACTTTTGCAAAACCTGTCACACTTGACAGGTAGTTGGTAAACACCAGTTAGACCCACCTGTAGCTCCATTGCAGCCTATCCCAGCATTTGGGGAGCCATTCTCTAAGGTCATTGTTGATTGTGTTGGTCAATTACCCAAGACTAGATCTGGAAATCAGTACTTGTTGACAATCATGTGTGCATCTACCAGATTCCCCGAAGCCATACCTCTACGTAACATCAAGGCAACTGCAATCTTGAAGGCTTTGATAAAGTTCTTCATGTTGTTTGGCCTTCCCAGGGAAATTCAGTCAGACCAAGGTAGCAATTTCACTTCAGGATTGTTTCAGCAGGTTGTGTATGAACTAGGTGCAAAGCAGATTCTTTCTAGTGCCTATCATCCAGAAAGTCAGGGTGCCTTAGAGCGGTTTCATTCCACTCTCAAGACAATGATGAGGACTTATTGTTATGACCATGAGAAAGACTGGGATGAAGGTGTTCATTTGCTGTTGTTTGCAGCTGGAGAAGCAGTGCAGGAGTCTACTGGATTCAGTCCATTTGAGCTAGTGTTTGGCCATGAAGTGGGAGGACCTTTGCTATTGTTGAGTGAACAATGGCAAGAGAAAGAGCTGCATATCAGTCTGTTAGACAGTGTTAGCAAGTTCAAGGAAAGATTGCGTGCAGCTTGTGATTAGCCAAAGAGAACTTGAAATCAAGTCAGGGAAAAATGAAAACTTGGTATAGTCATAAGGCTAGAAGCCGTGAGTTTTAACCGGGAGACAAGGTTCTTGTGTTGTTTTCCTTGCAGTCCAATCCATTTCGGGCTAGATTTCATGGTCCGCACGAAATCCTGGCAAAACTCAATGATGATCTCAATTACATTGTGAAGACTCCAGATAGGAGAAAGCTAAAACAGTTGTGTCTCATTAACATGCTGAAGCCTTATCATGATAGGAATGCTAGCTGTCACTTCAGATCCTCCTATGGCTGAGACTTGTGAAGATGAGGGGGAGTTTCAAGATGATGAACCTAGAATTAAAGCTGAAGTTCTTTCATGTAAATTGACAAATTCTGAAGTGTTGCAAAATCTTGATGTAAAACTCCAGCACTTAGAACCCTCACAGAAAGATCAGTTTGAGAAGTTGATCAAGAGATATTAAGATCTATTTTCTGATGTTCTAAAGAGAGTTTCTATAGCCTCTCATGATGTAGATGTTGGTGATTCCATACTAATAAAACAGCATCTGTACCAAGGGTTATTGGTGTCTGCCTTTAACTGAGAGGGCCAAGAGCATCTCTGTTTTTGCCACACCATCTAGGTTGTACCAGTATGAAGTCCTAACCTTTGGCATGAAAAATACCCCAGCCACGTTCCAAAGCATGATACAGTCTACAATCCCCGGATTGCCACACACAGGTGCGTACGTCGACGACCTGATCACATCGAGTGACTCCTGGGAAGAACATCTGAAAGATGTAGAGACGTTGTTTCAGCGCTTGACCCAGGCTAACCTGACTGTTAACCTAATCAAGAGTGACTTTTGTTGTGCTACTGTCACATATCTTGGCTATGTCATAGGCTAGGGTAAGGTGGCACCCATAAATGCTAATCCTGACAACAAAAAAGCTTTGCGCCGCTTCCTTGGAATGATCGGGTACTACCGCAAGTTCTGCAAGAATTTTGCTGAGATTGCTCTGTCTCACCAACCAACTGAAGAAAGGCATAAAGTTCACTTGGGATGAAGCATGCCAAAGAGCCTTCGATTGCCTGAAGTCTCTGCTGTGTCACTTCCCCGTGCTCAAATCTCCTGACTTCAACAAAGCATTCTCCATCGCGGTCGATGCTAGCGACCAAGCTTGTGGATCTGTGCTCCTACAGAGAAGTGACTCTGATGACATTGAGCATCCCGTGGCATACTTCTCCAGGAAGTTCAATTGCCACCAAAGGAACTATTCCACAATAGAGAAGGAGCTTGTTGAATTGCTAGGAGATTGTTGAATTGGAGTTTGATTTTACAGGAGTTTGACTTGGAAATTAAGCATGTGTACTGACAATGTAATTGCTGATTGCTTATCCCATGTCTGAGTATATGTATATATAACGTTTATTAGCATATTTTATTATATGTATGTATATATATATATATACACTAGTGTCGACTTAACCATTTTTGTATTGAAAAGAAAAATTTTGCCTTTGTGAGTCAAAATCTTTCCCTTTGGGAATGGAGGTGTAAAGTGAATAGAAGCCACTAGATAGCAGTATTGACCTTTTCTTTTGTTGAGCCCAAACTGGATCTAGGTTTGGACATGTCCTGGGCATGTCTGAGATGGAAAGTCCCAGAGAATTAAAAAAAGTCTAAAAGGTGGGAGGGGTCGTCAAAAGAGTAGATAGAGAGGAAAATTGAGAGAGTAAAGTAGTAGGAGAAACTGCAAGGAGATGGATACATTTGACCTGACCTGTCACTCTTTTCAAGACCTGTGAAGTTTTGCCTGTGCTGGAGCATTTTCCTCACCCGAAACATCACCAAGCAACCCAACCAAAGGGACTGTAAATATTTTTTCTTGGATATATCAATCTTGGTCAGTAGAGTAGATAGTAGATTAGTTAAAAGTTTTTGTTTAAGTAAATGTGTTTAAGTTTTAAAATTGTGTCTGTCATCCCTTGCTGTCGTAAATGTCATAACAAATTGGGGCCATAACAGATCCAATAGTTATGCTGCAATTACTTCCATGTTGGTTTTATTCATCTGCTCCGAGCAGGTTCTGCTATTGAAAGTGTCAAGTTGTGGTAACTGTTTGGAAATTGCATGGCAGTCACCTCGAACCAGCAAACTCATGGGAAATGCTAACTCTGGTGTGCTCAGTGAATGTTATTAAAAAAAAAAAAGAAAAAAAAACCTAAATGCTGCGCAATCAGAGTGGGAACAGCCATTCCAGTCGGCATTAGTTTCTGAAATCAATCCGGTATTGCTTCTCCTTGTCAGTAATTGAGAAAATTTTGTTTCTTTCCGAAATTGGGAGAAACTGCTATCATTGGTGGTATCTACGTCCCCAAAGCGAGTTGGCAGGAGGTCATGTGATCTGTGCATTTGCCTGTTTTTTTTGAACAGCTTAACGGAACACATTTTTGAGGTTCTTTTCATATGCGAAAACTCACCAAACTTGGCTCATAGACTATAAATATTAAGTTCTTTGATTCGATATCTCATTTGGCACTGGGTGTGACATGGTAGCTCTATAGCGCCCCCTAATACATAATTGCATTTTTGAGGGCCTCAGCATGCTCGAAAACTCACGAAACTTTGCAAACATATTAAGCCGGTCATACTCTTTACTAGTATATAGAGTGTACAGATGGATGTGGCAAAATTGCATTACAGCGCCACCTAGAAAATTTCAATGAAGCAGCCCTCGCAGCGTGTTTAACCTACATGTACAAAATTCGGTGGACATGTGTACTATGCCAAGACCTAAAAAAAAGTCACTAGGTGCCATGACCTAGACTCAACGGGAAGTCCACCATTTTTAATTGAATTTGCTAATTTTTTAAATTTTTTGCCATTCACAGGCTTCGTACTTTAACGAACTCCTCCGAGAGATTTTATCCGATCAACTTAAAATTTCGCATATGACATCTTAAGACCTTGTCGATGTTAAATTGCGAAGCTTTTTTGGATTCGTCGAACTTTGTATCAGTGGCGTCGAATTTCGATGTTCCGCCATGAAACAGGAAGTTGGTTTTACGCGCACATGCTTTGTGAGATTTGCGCAAAACTTTACAGGCTTTCTAGGAGTCCACTTCCAAGTAGACTTATATGTTGATATTAGATTGGGTGTGGTCAGGTGGCTCCACAGCACCCTCTTGATACGGCCATGTTGAGATAAAAGTGCTTGAATGTTCATGAAATTTGGTGTGATCATTGCATTGTTCATGTCGGGTTATATTAATTTTTTTGAAATTTTTTGGCCAAACAGGAAGTGAGCTATGCGCCATTTCCTGCGTTTTTCCAAATTTTATAAACACATGTTTGGATGCTGAAGAATACTCGAAATCTTGCAAAAAGTTGCACAAATTATAATTGTCTTATTATCTTCAATTTTATATATCAATTTACACTAAATTTGGCACAATGGCTCGAAAGCGCCCCCAATCAGATTTTTAAAAGAATTGCCATTTTGAGGGTCTCAGCATGTTCGAAAACTCACAAAATTTTGTAAATGTATAAAGACCAACATTCGTATTACTCTGACAAAAAACTTACATAAAGACATGGCAAAAATGTCATTATAGCGCCCCCTGGAAAATTTCAAATAAGCAGCTCTCGCAGCCTGGTAAACCTACATGTATGAAATTCGGTAGACATGTGGAATATGCTGAGACCTACAAAAAAAACTCTTGGTGCCATGACCTAGACTCAACGGGAAGTCCGCCATTTTTAATTGAAATTGCAAATTTTTTTGATTTTTCGCCAATCACTGGTGTCGCACTTAAACGAACTCCTCCTAGGAATTTTATCTGATCAACTTAAAATTTGGCGAGTATTATCTCAAGACCTTGTTGATGTTAAATTGCGAAGCTTTTTTGGATTGATGCAATGGTGTATCCGTGGCGCCGTGGCGAATTTTGATGTCCCGCCATGAAACAGGAAGTTGGTTTTTACTCCCACATACTTCGTTGGATTTGCCTGAAACTTTCCGAGCTTGATAATATTGTCCTCCCAAGTATAAATATATGCGAATATTAGATAGGGAGTAGCCAGGTGGCTCCACAGCACCCTTTGGCCAAACGAAAGTGAGTTAAGAGCTATTTCCTGCGTTTTTCCAAATTTTACGAACTCATGTTTTAAGGCATTTGAATGCTCCAAAACTTAAAAAACTTGGCAAACATTATAAATGTATATAATTTTGATGTCCCGCCATGAAACAGGAAATTGCTTTTACTCCCACATACTTCGTTCGATTTGCCTGAAACTTTCCAAGCTTGATAATATTGTCATCCAAAGTATAAATATATGCTAATATTAGATAGGGAGTGGCCAGGTGGCTCCACAGCGCCCTCTAGATACGGCCATATTAAGTTAAAAGTGCTTGAATGTTCATGAAATTTGGGGTGATCATTGCATTAGTCATTCTGGGCAATGGTTAATTTTTTGAAATTTATTGCATAAACAGGAAGTGAGCTATGAGCTATTTCCTGCATTTTTCCAAATTTTACAAACTCATGTTTTCAGGCCATAGAATGCTCCAAAACTTAAAAAACCTAGCAAACATAAATGTCTTATTCAATTCAAAGTCATCCATCGATTGGCATTAAATATGGCATAATGGCTCTATAGCACCCCCAGTCAGATATTTAAAAGTATTGCTCCTTTGATCGTCTAAACATACTGGAAAATTTACAAAAATCAACACACTCATGGAGCCTGACATTACCATTACCTTGTTGTAGACTTTGCACACAGGCATGTCAAAATGGTATTGTAGCGCCCTCTAGAAAATTTTTGCACTCCCCTCAGGAAACCACATTGCACACAGTCTAGCAGTGCCCAATGGCTCTTAATGGACACCTGCACCCATCAAGATGTTGCTGCCACCCCAACGTACACGAAGCTTTTTTGGATTTATCAAACGAAGCTTTTGCGAAGCTTTTTTGGATTTATTAAACGATGTATCCGTGGCATTGCGGCGAATTTCGATGTCCTGCCATGAAACAGGAAGTTGATTTTACTCCCACATACTTCGTGGGATTTGCCTGAAACTTTCCAAGCTTGATAAAATTGTCCTCCTAAGTATAAGTATATGCTAATATTACATCGGGAGTGGCCAAGAGGCTCCACAGCACCCTCTAGACACGACCATGTTAAGATAAAAGTGCTTGAATTTTCATGAAATTTGGTCAGATCATTGCATTTGTCATGCCGAGTTATGGTTATTTTTTTGAAATATTTTTGGCCAAACAGGAAGAGAGCTATGAGCCATTTCCTGCGTTTTTCCAAATTTTACGAACACATGTTTAAAGGCCTTCCGATCATCCAAAACTTGCAAAATATGGCACAAAATGTCAGTGTCTTATGATCTTCAGCTTGATGTCCCAATTGGCACTTAATGTGCCACAATGGCTCTATAGCGCCCCCTGATTATTTTTGCAAAAGAATTGCCCTTTTGAGGGTCTCAACATGATTGAAAATTTACAGAAACACATTTGTGGAGCCTGGTATTACGATTACTCTGGGAGAGGTTTTGCACACAGGTATTTCAATATGGTATCATTGTACCCTCTAGAAATTTTCAGCAAAAAGGTTCTCAGAGTTCAGTTAACCTGCATGAACAAAATTTGGTGGAGACATGAAACGTGCCAAGACTTGTAAAAAAATTACATAGTGCCGTTACCCAAACCCAACAGGAAGTGGATAATTTTGAATTAAAATTTCAATTTTTTTTGTTGAACAGGTGTTATACTTTTAGATGCTCCACCTATTGATTTCAGGAATGGTGTTTGCACTCCACTCAGGAAAACATATTGTGTGCAGTCTACCAGTGTCAAGTGGCTGTTGACAGGTGCATTTGAACAGTCACATCTCGCCACCACCCCAACGTGCACGAGGGGTGCGAGGGCCCTTTCAACGCTGCTTGCAGCTTTAATTATTATTTTTATCAGGGCCCGAGCACCGACCGGTGCCAGGGCCCGGAACGGGTCCTGGCACCGAAGGTGCGAGGTACCTATTGTTTTTGATGGGATTTTTATTTTTATTCTTCTTCTTCTTATTCTGCTGCGAGAACGCATTTTTGAGGGCTTTACCATGCACGAAAACTCACAAAAATTTGCACACACGTTACACGTGGTGAAAATTACAAAGTTTTATTATTTTTGTGCTTAGACATGCCCCGTTGGCTCTATAGCGCCACCAAACACGCAGCCATTTTGGAACACTTGCTCGGATTCTCACAAAATTTTATAGAGTCATAGTAGTCATCATAAATTTTTTTGAAATTTTTTTGCATCACAGGAAGTGAGCTATGAGCCATTTCCTGCGTTTTTTTAGATTTTACGAACACATTTTTGAGGGTTATATCATACTCGAAAACTCACCAGACTTGGCTCATAGACTAGAAATATTACGTTCTTTGATTCGATATCTCAATTGGCACTGGGTGTGATATGGTAGCTCTATAGCGCCCCCTAATACATAATTGCATTTTTGAGGGTCTCAGCATGCTTGAAAACTCACAAAACTTTGCAAACATATTAAGCAGGTCTTACACTTAACTAGCATTTAGGGTTTACAGATGGATGTGGCAAAATTGCATTACAGCGCCACCTAGAAAATTTCAATGAAGCAGCCCTCGCAGCGTGTTTGACCTACATGTACAAAATTCGGTGGACATGTGTACTATGCCAAAACCTAAAAAAAAGTCGTAGGTGCCATGACCTAGACTCAACAGGAAGTCTGCCATTTTTAATTAAATTTGCAAATTTTTTTAATTTTTTGCCATTCACAGGCTTCGTACTTTAACGAACTCCTCCTAGAGATTTTACCCGATCAACTTAAAATTTTGAATTTAACATCTTAAGACCTTGTCGATGTTAAATTGCGAAGCTTTTTTGGATTCATTGAACTTTGTATCCGTGGCGTCGCGGCGAATTTCGATGTTCCGCCATGAAACAGGAAGTTGGTTTAAGCGCACATGCTTTGTGAAATTTGCGCAAAACTTTACAGGCTTTATAGGAGTCCACTTCCAAGTAGACCTATATGTTGATATTAGATTGGGTGTGGTCAGGTGGCTCCACAGCGCCCTCTTGACACGGCCATGTTGAGATAAAAGTGCTTGAATGTTCATGAAATTTGGTGTGATCATTGCATTGTTCATGTCGAGTTATTTTAATTTTTTTGAAATTTTTCGGCCAAACAGGAAGTGAGCTATGCGCCATTTCCTGCGTTTTTCCAAATTTTATAAACACATGTTTGGATGCTTAAGAATACTCGAAATCTTGCAAAAAGTTGCACAAATTATAATTGTCTTATTATCTTCAATTTTATATATCAATTTACACTAAATTTGGCACAATGGCTCTATAGCGCCCCCAATCAGATTTTAAAAAGAAATGCCATTTTGAGGGTCTCAGCATGTTCTAAAACTCACAAAATTTTGTAAATGTATAAAGACCATCATTCGTATTACTCTGACAAAAAACTTATATATATACATGGCAAAAATGTCACTATAGCGCCCCCTGGAAAATTTTAAATAAGCAGCCCTTGCAGCCTGGTAAACCTACATGTATGAAATTCGGTAGACATGTGGAATATGCCGAGACCTACAAAAAATTCCCTTGGTGCCATGACCTACACTCAACAGGAAGTCCACCATTTTTAATTGAAATTGCAACTTTTTTGGATTGTTGGCCATTCACAGGTGTCGTACTTTAAGGAACTCCTCCTAGAGATTTTATCTGATCAACTTAAAATTTGGCATATGACATTGAAAGACGTCGTCGATGTTAAATTGCGAAGCTTTTTTGGATTCATCGAACTTTGTATCTGTGGCGTCGCGGCGAATTTCGATGTTCCGCCATGAAAATGGAAGTTTATTTTATGAGCATATGCTTTGGGAAATTTACATGAAACTTTACAGGCTTAATGATAGTCTAATTCCAAATATACCTATATGTTGATATTGGAGTGGGTGTGGTCAGGTGGCTCTACAGCGCCCTCTTGACACGGCCATGTTGATATAAAAGTGCTTGAATGTTCATGAAATTTGGTCAGATCATTGCATTTGGTTTTCTGGGCTGTGCTGATTTTTTTGAAATTTTTCGGGGAAACAGGAAGTGAGCTATGAGTCATTTCCTGCGTTATTCCAAATTTTATGAACACACATTTGAAGGCCTTAGCATACTCGAAAACTTGCAAAGCTTAGCTAAAATTTTATTTGTCACATTGTCTTCAATTTGAAACAAAAATTGGCAGTAAATGAGGCATCATGGCTCTATAGCGCCCCCAATACGATTTTTAAAAGAATTACCCTTTTGAGGGTTTCAGCATGCTCAAAAACTCACAAAATTTTGTACAGTTTTAGAGACCATCATTTCTATTACACTGATAAAAAATTTACAAATAGGCCTGGCAAAAATGGCATTATAGCGCCCCCTGGAAAATTTCAAATAAGCAGCCCTCGCAGCCCGATAAACCCACATGTATGAAATTCGGTAGACATGTGGAATATGCCGAGACCTACAAAAAAGTCCCTTGGTGCCATGACCTAGACTCAACAGGAAGTCCGCCATTTTTAATTGAATTTGCAACTTTTTTGGATTTTTCGCCATTCACAGGTGTCGTACTTTAACAAACTCCTCCTAGAAATTTCATCCGAACAACTTGAAATTTGGCTAATAGTATCTAAAGACGTTGCCGATGTTAAATTCGGAGCTTTTTTGGATTCATCGAATTTTGTTTCCATGGCGTTGCAGCAAATTTCGATGTCCCGCCATGAAAAAGGAAGTTGGTTTTACTCCCACAGACTTCATGGGTTTTCCCTGAAACTGTCCAAGCTTTATAAAATGGTCCTCCCAAGTATCAATATATGCTAATATTAGATCAAGTGTGGCCAAAAGGCTCCACAGCGCCCTCTAGATACAGCCATGTTAAGATAAATGTGCTTGAATGTTCGTGAAATTTGGTGTGATCATTGCATTAGTCATTCCGGGTTTTGGTTTATTATTTTGGCCAAACAGGTATGAGCTATTAGCTATTTCCTGCGTTTTTCCAAATTTCACGAACATACGTTTGAAGGCCTTAGAATACTCCAAAGCTTGCAGAACCTTGCACAATTTATAATTGTCTTATTCTCTTCAATGTCATCCATCAATTGGCACTAAATGTAGCATAATGGCTCGATAGCGCCCCCAATCAGATTTTTAAAAGAAATCTCTTTTGTGGGTCTAAACGTGCTGTAAAAATTACAAAAATCAACACGCTCAAGGAGCCTGGTATTACAATTACTATGCTGGAGATTTAGCGCACGGGCATGTCAAAATGATATCAAAGCACCCCTCCAGAAAATTTTTGCACTCTCCGCAGGAAACCACATTGTTCACAGTCTAGCAGTGTCCAATGGCTGTGAATGCACACCTGCACCCATCAAGATTTTGCTGCCTCCCCAACGTGCAAGAGGGGTGCGAGGGCCCTTTCAACGCTGCTTGCAGCTTTAATTCTTCTTCTTCTTCTTCTTCTTCTTTTTATTCTGCTGCGAGAACGCATTTTTGAAGCCTTTGCCATGCACGAAAACTCACAAAAATTTGCCCACACGTCAGTCGTGGTGAAAATTGCAAAGTATTATTAATTTTGTGCTTGGACATGCCCCGGTGGCTCTATAGCGCCACCAAACACGCTGCCATTTTGGAACCCACTTGCTTGGATTCTCACAAAATTGGATAGGGTTATAGTAGGCATCATATATTTTTTTGTCAATTTTTTAGAAATTTTTTTACCTCACAGGAAGTGAGCTATGAGCCATTTCCTGCGTTTTTTTAGATTTTACGAACACATTTTTGAGGGCCTTATCATACTTATAAACAGACCAAACTTGGCTTTTTGACTAAAAATATTAAGTTCTTTAATTTGATATCTCATTTGGCAGTGGGTGAGACATGGTAGCTCTAAAGCGCCCCCTAATACATAATTGCATTTTTGAGGGCATCAACATGCTTGAAAACTCACAAAACTTTGCAAACATATTAAGCTGGTCATACTATTTTCTAGAATATAGGGTTTACAGATGGATGTGGCAAAATTGCATTACAGCGCCACCTAGAAAATTTCAATGAAGCAGCCCTCGCAGCGTGTTTAACCTACATGTACAAAATTCGGTAAACATGTGTACGATGCCAAGACCTAAAAAAAAGTCTCTTGGTGCAATCACCTAGACTGAACAGGAATTCCACCATGTTTAATTGAATTTGCAAATTTTTTTTATTTTTTGCCAGTCACAGGCGTCGTACTTTAACGAACTCCTCCTAGAGATTTTATCCGATCAACTTAAAATTTTGCAGATGACATCTAAAGACCTTGTCGATGTTAAATTGCGAAGCTTTTTTGGATTCATCGAACTTTGTATCCGTGGCGTCGCGGCGAATTTCGATGTTCCGCCACGAAACAGGAAGTTGGTTTTATGCGCGTATGCTTTGTGAAATTTGCCCGAAACTTTACAGGCTTCATAAAAGTCGACTTCTTAACATACCTTTATTTTCATTTTGGATTGGGTGTGGTCAGGTGGCTCCACAGCGCCCTCTTGTCACTGACATGTTGAATGAAAAGTGCTTCAATGTTCATGAAATTTGGTCTGATCATTACATTTGTTTTTTGGGGCTATGCCTATTTTTTTGAAATTTTTCGGCCAAACAGGAAGTGAGCTATGAGCAATTTCCTGCGTTATTTTAAATTTTACGAACACACGTTTGACGGCTTTACCATACTCGAAAACTTGCAAAACTTTGCACAAATCATATTTGTCTGATTGTCTTCAATTTGAGGCAGAAATTGGCAGTAACTGTGGCATAATGGCCCTATAGCGCCCCCAATCAGATTTTCGAAAGAATTGCCTTTTTGAGGGTCTCAGCATGCTCAAAAACTCACAAAATTTTGTACAATTCTAAAGACCATCATTCCTATTACACTGATAAAAAAGTTACATATAGGCGTGGCAAAAATGGCATTATAGCGCCCCCTGGAAAATTTCAAATAAGCAGCCCTTGCATCGTGGTTGACCTGCATATATGAACTTCGGTGGACATGTGGAATATCTTGATACCTAAAAAAAAGTCATTTGGAGCCATTACCTATACCCAACAGGAAGTTTGCCATTTTTAATTGAAATTTCAACTTTTTTAGATTTTTCGCCATTCGCAGGTGTCGTACTTTAACAAACTCCTCCTAGAGATTTTATCCGATCAACTTAAAATTTCGCATATGACAGCTAAAGACCTTGTCGATGTTAAATTGCGAAGCTTTTTTGTATCAATCGAACTATGTATCTGTGGTGTCGCGGCGAATTTCGATGTTCCGCACTGAAACAGGTAGTTGGTTTTACGCGCACATGCTTTGTGAGATTTGTGCGAAACTTCAAAGGCTTGATAAGAGTCTACTTTCAAGTATACCTATATGTTGACATTAGATTGGGTGTGGTCAGGTGGCTCCACAGCGCCCTCTTGACACGGCCATATTGAGATAAAAGTGCTTGATTGTTCATGAAATTTAGTGTGATCATTGCATGTGTCATTTCAGGGAATGATAATTTTTTTGAAATTTTTTGGCCAAACAGGAAGAGAGCTATGAGCCATTTCCTGTGTTTTTCCAAATTTTAGAAACACATGTTTGGAAGCCTTGAATACTCGAAATCTTGCCAAAAGTTGCACAAATTTTAATTGCCTTATTGTCTTGAATTTTATATATTATTTTACACTAAATTAGGCACAATGGCTCTTTAGCGCCCCCAATCAGATTTTTGAAAGAATTGCCCTTTTAAGGGTCTCAACTTGTTCAAAAACTCACAAAATTCTTTAAATGTATAAAGACCATCATTTGTGTTACTTTGACAAGAAACTTACTTATAGGCATGGCAAAAATTTCATTATAGCGCCCCCTGGAAAATTTCAAATAAGCAGCCCTCGCAGCCCGGTAAACCTACATCTATGAAATTTGGTATACATGTGGAATATGCCGAGACCTGAAAAAAAGTCTCTTGGTGCCAGGACCTAAACTTAGCAGAAAGTCGCCATTTTTAATTGAATTTGCAACTTTTTTGGATTTTCCGCCATTCACAAGTGTCATTCTTTCACGAACTCCTCCGAGAGGTTTTATCCGATCAACTTACAATTTGGCAACTGATATTACGAGACATTGCCGATGGTAAATTGCGAAGCTTTTTTGGATTCATTGAACGATGAATCCAAGGCGACGCGGCGAATTTCGATGTTCCGCCATGAAACAGGAAGTTGGTTTTACTCCAACATACTTGGTGGGATTTGCCTGAAACTTTCCAAGCTTCATAAAAGTGTCCTCCCAAATATAAATATATGCTGATATTGGATCAGGAGGTGCCAGGTGGCTCCACAGCGCCCTTTAGATATGGCCATGTCAAGATAAACGTGCTTGAATGTTCATGAAATTTGGTGTGATCATTGCATTAGTCATTCCGGGCAAGGGTTAATTTTCTAAAAATTTTTGGCCAAACAGGAAGTGAGCTATGAGCTATTTCCTGCGTTTTTCCAAATTATACGAAAACACGTTTAAAGGCCTTAGAATGCTCCAAAACTTGCAAAACCCCACAAATTATAAATGTCTTCTTCTCTTCAAAGTCATCCATAAATTGGCACTAAATGTGGCATAATGGCTCTACAGCGCCTCCAATCAGATATATAGAAGAATTGCTCTTCAGAAGGTCTAAACATGCTGGAAAATTAACAAAAATCAACACACTCATGGAGCTCGGTATTACGATTACTCGGTTGTAGATTGTACACAGGCATGTCAAAATGGTACCATAGCGTCCTCTAGAAAATTTTTGCACTCCCCTCAGGATACCACAAGGTATGCAGTCCAGCAGTGTCCATTGGCTGTGAATGGACACCTGCACCCATCAAGATCTTGCTGCCACCCCAACGTGCACGCAGGGGGCGAGGGCCCTTTCAACGCTGCTTGCAGCTTTAATTCTTCTTCTTCTTCTTCTTCTTCTTCTTCTTCTTATTCTGCTACGAGAACGCATTTTTGAAGGCTTTGCCATGCACGAAAACTCACAAAAATTTGCCGACACGTCAGTCGTGGTGAAAATTGCAATGTATTATTATTTTTGTGCTTGGACATGCCCCAGTGGCTCTATAGCGCCACCAAACACGCGGCCATTTTGGAACGCACTTGCTCGGATTCTCACGAAATTCGATAGGGTCATAGTAGTCATCATAAATTTTTTTTGTCAATTTTTTTGAAATTTTTTCGCCACACAGTAAGTGAGCTTTGAGCCATTTCCTGCGTTTTTTCAGATTTTACGAACACATTTTTGAGGGCCTTATCATTCTCGAAAACACACCTAACTTGGCTCATAGATTAAAAATATGAAGTTCTTTGATTCAATATCTCATTTGGCACTGGGTGTGTTATGGTGGCTCTATAGCGCCCCCTAATACATAATTGCATTTTTGAGGGCATCAGCATGCTCGAAAACTCACGAAACTTTGCAATCATATTAAGCTGGTCATACTTTTTACTAGAAAGTGGGGTTTACGGATGGATATGGCAAAATTGCATTACAGCGCCACCTAGAAAATTTCAATGAAGCAGCCCTCACAGTGTGTTTAACCTGCATGTACAAAATTCGGTGGACATGTGTACTATGCCAAGACCTAAAAAAAAGTCTCTTGGTGCCATGACCTAGACTCAACAGGAAGTCCGCCATTTTTAATTGAATTTGCAATTTTTTTTTATTTTTTGCCATTCACAGGCGTCGTACTTTAACGAACTCCTCCTAGAGATTTTATCCGATCAACTTACAATTTCGCATATGACTTTTTAAGACCTGGTCGATGTTAAATTGCGAAGCTTTTTTGGATTCATCGAACTTTGTATCCGTGGCGTCGCGGCGATTTTCGATGTTCCGCCATGAAACAGGAAGTTGGTTTTACGCGCACATGCTTTGTGAGATTTGCGTGAAACTTCACAGGCTTGATAAGAGTCTACTTCCAAGTATACCTATATGTTGATATTAGATTGGGTGTGGTCAGGTGGCTCCACAGCGCCCTCTTGACACGGCCATGTTGAGATAAAATTGCTTGAATGTTCATGAAATTTGGCGTCACAATTGCATGTGTTTTTTTGGGCTGTCATTATTTTTTTGACATTTTTTAACCAAACAGGAAGTGAGCTATGAGCCATTTCCTGCGTTATTCCAAATTTTACGAACACAGGTTTGGAGGTATTACCATACTCAAAAACTTGCAAAACTTTGCAAAAATTTTATTTGTCTGATTGTCTCTAATTTGAGACAGAATTTGGCAGTAAATGTGACATAATGGCTCTGTAGCGCCCCCAATCAGATTTTTAAAAGAATTGCCCTTTTGAGGGTTTCAGCATGCTCAAAAACTCACAAAATTTTGTACAACTCGAAAGCCTGTCATTCCTATTACAATAATAAAAAATTTATATATAGGCGTGGCAAAAATGGCATTATAGCGCCCCCTGGAAAATTTCAAATAAGCAGCCCTTGCATCGTGGTTGATCAGCATGTATGAACTTCTGTGAACAAGTGGAATATCCTGAGACCTAAAAAAAAGTCTCTTGGAGCCATGACGTAGACCCAACAAGAAGTTTGCCATTTTTAATTGAAATTTCAACTTTTTTAGATTTTTCGCCATTCGCAGGTGTCGTACTTTAACGAACTCCTCCGAGAGATTTTATCCAATCAACTCAAAATTTGGCAAATAATATCTTAAGACCTTGCTGATGTTAAATTCCGAAGCTTTTTTGGATATATCGAACGATGTATCCGTGGCATTGCGGCGAATTTTGATGTCCCGCCATGAAACAGGAAGTTGCTTTTACTCCCACATACTTTGTGGGATTTGCCTGAAACTTCCTTTGCTTGATAAAATTGTCCTCCGAAGTATAAACATATGCTAATATTGGATCAGGAGGTGCTAGGTGGCTCCACAGCACCCTCTAGATATGGTCATGTTAAGATAAAAGTGCTTCAATGTTCATGAAATTTGGTGTGATTATTGCATTCGTCATTCCGGGTAATGCTTAATTTTTTGAAATTTTTTGGCCAAACAGAAAGTGAGCTATGAGCTATTTCCTGCGTTTTTCCAAATTTTTTTGAACACACGTTTTAAGGCCTTAGAATGCGTCAAAACTTGCAAAACCTAGCACAAATTATAAATGTCTTATTTTCTTTAATATCATCAATCAAGCGGCACTAAATGAGGCAAAATGGCTCTATAGCGCCCCCAATCAGATTTATAGAAGAATTGCTCTTTTGAAGGTCTAAACATGCTGGAAAATTTACAAAAATCAACACACTCATGGAGCTCGGTATTACGATTACTATG
Organism: Gymnothorax reevesii; assembly: GCA_029721435.1. Classification (NCBI taxonomy): domain Eukaryota; kingdom Metazoa; phylum Chordata; class Actinopteri; order Anguilliformes; family Muraenidae; genus Gymnothorax; species Gymnothorax reevesii. Next base: position 55,195,184 of record CM056574.1, read on the forward strand.
TTGGAGATTTTGCGCACACGCATGTCAAAATGATATCAAAGCGCCCTCCAGAAAATTTTTGCACTCCCCTCAGGAAAACACATTGTACGCGGTACAACAGTGTCCAATGGCTGTGAATGGACACCTGCACCCATCAGGATCTTGCTGCCTCCCCAACGTGCACGAGGGGGGCGAGGGCCCTTTCAATGCTGCTTGCAGCTTTAATTATTATTATTATTCTTCTAATACACTTACTGCGGCCTCAACCGCTTATCGTAGAAACTTCATTCAAACTGCGTTGCGTAGGACTTACTTAGTACACCTGTGCAATGTATTTTTCATCTTTGTAACTTTTATACTTTTTGAGTGATTAATAAAAAACTTTTAATTTTTTCCCCCCATAGACTTAACATTGTCATTATGACATCACAATAGGGCCATTAAGCAAATGGAATCTTGTGGCAGGTGTTCTGACCACCTGCTGTAACTGTCAGTTTCTCAGGCCTTGAGACTACAGCTTCCTTACTGCTTTCCTTCCTTCTATTTTCTGTCATTCCTTCTTTCTTTTTCCCTCCTATTTTTTTCCTTCGTTCTTTCATTCGTTCCTTCTTTCCTACTTTACTTTCTTCTATCCTGCCTTTCATCCTTCCTCTCATTCTTCCTTCCTACCAATTTTATTTCCTTCCTTCCTTAGTTTGTCTTTCCTTCCATCATGCCTTCTTTCCTTGCTTCATACCTACTTTCCTTCCTATCTTTCTTCCTTTCTTCTTTCTGCTTTCCTTACTTCCCTCATTAGTTCCTTCTTTCTCTCCTTCCTTCCTTGTTATTATTCCAAATTCTTTCGTAATCGCCCGGTTCGCTACTTCCCCCAGTTTTCACCTGATCCCCAAACAATACACATCAACGCCCTAGCAACAACAAGAACAACAAAGCAACTGTCTAGCAATGCCCAAGCAAATATTCAGAAAACCATAGCAACAGCCTAGCAACGCTCTAGCAACCACCCAGAACAACATTGCTACCGCCTAGCAACCACCCAGAACACCATAGAAACTGCCCAGCAACACCCTAGCAACCACCCAGAACACCAAAGCAACTGCCTAGCAACCACCCAGAACACCATAGCAACTGCTAAGCAACGCCTGAGCAACCACCCGGAACACCATAGCAACCGCCTAGCAACCACTCAGAACACCAAAGCAACTGCCTAGCAACACCTTAGCAACCACCCAGATCACCATAGCAACCGCCTAGCAACGCCCTAGCAACCACCCAGAACACCATAGCAACTGCCTAACAACGCCCTAGCAACCACCCAGAACACCATAGAAACTGCCCAGCAACACCCTAGCAACCACCCAGAACACCATAGCAACTGCCTAGCAACCACCCAGAACACCATAGCAACCGCCTAGCAACCACTCAGAACACCAAAGCAACTGCCTAGCAACACCTTAGCAACCACCCAGATCACCATAGCAACCGCCTAGCAACGCCCTAGCAACCACCCGGAACACCATAGCAACCGCCTAGCAACCACTCAGAACACCAAAGCAACTGCCTAGCAACACCTTAGCAACCACCCAGATCACCATAGCAACCGCCTAGCAACGCCCTAGCAACCACCCAGAACACCATAGCAACAGCCTAGCAACGTCCTAGCAACCACCCAGAACACCATAGCAACCGCCTAGCAACCACCCGGAATATCATAGCAACCGCCTAACAACCACCTAAATCACCATAGCAGCCGCCTAACAATGCCCTAGCAACCACCCAGATCACCATAGCAACCACCTAGCAACCACACAGAACACCATAGCAACTGCCTAGCAGCGCCCAAGCAACCACCCACAACACCATAGTAACTGCCTAGCTACCACCCAGAACACCATAGCAACCGCCTAGCCACGCCTTAGCAACCACCCAGAACATCATAGCAACCGCCTAGCAACCACCCAGAACAGCATAGCAACTGCCTAGCAACCACCAAGAACACCATAGCAACTGCCTAGTAACCACCCAGAACACCATAGCAACCGCCTAGCAACCACTCAGAACACCAAAACATCTGCCCAGCAACACCCTATCAACCACCCAGAACACCATAGCAACCGCATAGCAACGCCCTAGCAACCACCCAGAACACCATAGAAACTGCCTAGCAACACCCTAGCGTCGCTGCGAATTTTGTTGTCCCGCCATGAAACAGGAAGTGGATTTCACTCCCACATACTTTGTGGGATTTGCCTGAAATTTTCCTAGCTTGATAACATTGTCCTCCCAAGTATAAATTTATGCTAATATTTGATTGGGAGGTGCCATGTGGCTCCACAGCGCCCTCTAGATATGGCCATGTTAAGCTAAAAGTGCTTGAATGTTCATGAAATTTGGTGTGATCATTGCATTAGTCATTCCCCGCAATTCTAAATTTTTTGAAATTCTTTTGCCAAACAGGAAGTGAGCTATGAGCTATTTCTTGCGTTTCTCCAAATTTTACCAACACACATTTTAAGGCCTTAGAATGTTCCAAAACTTGAAAAACCTTGCAAAAATCATTAATGTCTTATTCTCTTCAATTTCATCCATCAATTGGCAATAAATGTGGCATTTTGGCTCTATAGCGCCCCCAATAATATTAATAAAAGAATTGCTGTTTTGGAAGTCAAAACATGCTGGAAAATTAAAAAATATCAACACACTCATGGAGCTCGATATTACGATTACTATGTTGTAGATTTTGCGCACAGGCATGTCAAAATGGTTTCATAGCGCCCTCCAAAAAATTTTTGAACTCCACTCAGGAAACCACATTGTACGCGGTCCAGCAGTGTCCAATGGCTTTGAATGGACACCTGCACCCATCAAGATCTGGCTGCCACCCCATCGTGCACGAGGGGTGCGAGGGCCCTTTCAACGCTGCTTGCAGCTTTAATTCTTATTCTGCTGCGAGAACACATTTTTGAGGGCTTTGCCATGCACAAAAACTCAGAAAAATTTGCCCATACTTAAATCGTGGTGAAAATTGCAAAAAATTATTATTTTTGTGCTTGGACATGCCCCGGTGGCTCTATAGCGCCACCAAACACACGACCATTTTAGAACGCACTTGCTCGGATTCTCACGAAATTCGATAGGGTCGTAGAAGTCATAATAATTTTTTTTGCCGCAAAGGAAGTGAGTCATGAGCCATTTCCTGCGTTTTTCAGATTTTATGAACACATTTTTGAGGGCCTTATCATACTCGAAAATTCACCAAACTTGGCTCATAGACTAAAAATATTAAGTTCTTCCATGCGATAGCCAAATCATTGGCATTTGCAAACCTTTTAAGCTGGTCATACTTTTTACTGGGATATAGAATCTACAGATGGATATGGTAAAATTGCATTACAGCGCCACCTAGAAAATTTCAATGAAGCAGCCCTCGCAGTGCGTTTAACCTACATGTATAAAATTCGGTGGACATGTGTACTATGCCAAGACCTAAAAAAAAGTCTCCTGTACCATGACCTAGACTCAACAGGAAGTCCGCCATTTTTAATTGAATTTGCAAATTTTTTTTACTTTTTGCCATTCACAGGCGTCGTACTTTAACAAACTCCTCCTAGATATTTTATCCGATCAACTTAAAATTTGGCATATGCCATCTAAAGACCTTGTTCATGTTAAATTGCGAAGCTTTTTTGGATTCATCGAACTTTGTTTCCGTGGCGTTGCGGCGAATTTCGATGTTCCGCCATGAAACTGGAAGTTGCTTTTATGAGCACATGCTGTGTGAGATTTGCGTGAAACTTTACAGGCTTAATAATAGTCTACTTCAAAATATACCTATATGTTGAAATTAAATTGGGTGTGGTCAGGTGGCTCCACAGCGCCCTCTTGACACGGCCATGTTGAAATAAAAGTGCTTGAATGTTCATGAAATTTGGTCTGATCATTACATTTGTTTTTCTGGGCTATGCTTTTTTTTTTGAAGTTTTTCGGCCAAACAGGAAGTGAGCTATGAGCCATTTCCTGCATTATTCCAAATTTAACGAACACACGTTTGAAGGCCTTAGCATACTCGAAAACTTGTATAACTTTGCAAAAATTATAATTGTCTGATTGTCTTCAATGTGAGACAAGAATTGAATTGAACTTTAAATTTGACACATGCCATCTAAAGACCTTCTTTATGTTAAATTGCGAAGCTTTTTTGGATTCATCGAACTTTGTATCCGTGGCGTTGCGGCGAATTTCGATGTTCCGCCATGAAACAGGAAGTTGCTTTTATGAGCACAAGCTTTGTGGGATTTGCGTGAAACTTTACGGGCTTAATAATAGTCTACTTCCAAATATTACTATATATTGATAATGGATTGGGTGTGGTCAGGTAGCTCCACAGCGCCCTTTTGACACGGCCATGTTGAGAAAAAAATGCATGAATGTTCATGAAATTTGGTCTGATCATTAGGGCCCGAGCACCGACCGGTGCCAGGGCCCGGAACGGGTCCTGGCACCGAAGGTGCGAGGAACCTATTGTTTTTGATGGGATTTTTATTATTCTTCTTCTTCTTCTTCTTCTTCTTCTTCTTCTTCTTCTTCTTATTATTATTCTGCTGCGAGAACGCATTTTTGAAGGCTTTACCATGCACGAAAACTCACAAACTTTTGCACACACGTCAGACTTGGTGAAAATTACAAAGTTTTATTGTTTTTGTGCTTGGACATCCCCCAGTGGCTCTATAGCGCCACCAAACACGCGGCAATTTTGGAACGCACTTGCTCAGATTCTCATGAAATTCAACAGGGCCACAGCAGTCATAATAACTTTTTTTGTAAATTTTTTTGAAATTTTTTTGCTGCACAGGAAGTGAGCTATGAGCCATTTCCTGCGTTTTTTCAGATTTTACGAACACATTTTTGAGGGCCTTATTATGCTCGAAAATTCACCAAACTTGGCTCATAGACTAAAAATATTAAATACATTGATTCGATATCTCATTTGGCACTGAGTTTGACATGGTAGCTCTATAGCGCCCCCTAATACATAATTGCATTTTTGAGAGCCTCAGCATGCTCGAAAACTCACGAAATTTTGCAGACCTATTAAGCTGGTCATACTATTTACTAGTATATAGGGTTTGAAGAAAAATGTGGCAAAATTGCATTACAGCGCCACCTAGAAAATTTCAATGAAACAGCCCTCGCAGCGTGATTAATCTACATGTTCCAAATTCGGTGGACATATGTACTATGCCAAGACCTAAAAAAAAGTCTCTTGGTGCCATGACCTAGACTCAACAGGAAGTCCGCCATTTTTAATTGAATTTGCAATTTTTTTAAATTTTTTGCAATTCACAGGCATCGTACTTTAACGAACTCCTCCTAGAGATTTTATCTGATCAACTTAAAATTTGGCATATGACATTGAAAGACGTCGTCGATGTTAATTGCGAAGCTTTTTTGGATTCATCGAACTTTGTATCCGTGGCGTCGCGGCGAATTTCGATGTTCCGCCATGAAAATGGAAGTTGCTTTTATGAGCATATGCTTTGGGAGATTTACGTGAAACTTTACAGGCTTAATGATAGTTTAATTCCAAATATACCTATATGTTGATATTAGGAGTGGGTGTGGTCAGGTGGCTCTACAGCGCCCTCTTGACACGGCCATGTTGATATAAAAGTGCTTGAATGTTCATGAAATTTGGTCTGATCATTGCATTTGTTTTTCTGGGCTGTGCTGATTTTTTTGAAATTTTTCGGCCAAACAGGAAGTGAGCTATGATTCATTTCCTGCGTTATTCCAAATTTTATGAACACACATTTGAAGGCCTTAGCATACTCGAAAACTTGCAAAACTTTGCTAAAATTTTATTTGTCACTTTGTCTTCAATTTGAAACAAAACTTGGCAGTAAATGAGGCATCATGGCTCTATAGCGCCCCCAATACGATTTTTAAAAGAATTACCCTTTTGAGGGTTTAAGCATGCTCAAAAACTCACAAAATTTTGTACAATTCTAAAGACCATCATTTCTATTACACTGATAAACAATTTACGTATAGGCATGGCAAAAATGGCATTATAGCGCCCCCTGGAAAATTTCAAATAAGCAACCCTCGCATTGTGGTTGACCTGCATGTATGAACTTGGGTGGACATGTGGAATATTCTGAGACTGAAAAAAAAAGTCTTTTGGTGCCATGACCAAGACCCAACAGGAAGTTCGCCATTTTTAATTGAAATTACAACTTTTTTAGATTTTTCGCAATTCGCAGGTGTCGTACTTTAACAAACTCCTCCCAGAGATTTTATCCGATCAACTTGAAATTTGGAGAATAATATCTAAAGACTTTGCCGATGTTAAATTGCAAAGCTTTTTTGGATTTATCAAACGATGTATCCGTGGCATTGCGGCGAATTTTGATGTCCTGCCATGAAACAGGAAGTTGATTTTACTCCCACATACTTTGTGGGATTTGCCTGAAACTTTCCAAGCTTGATTAAATTGTCCTCCCAAATATAAATTTATGCTAATATTAGATCGGGAGTGGCCAAGTGGCTCCACAGCGCCCTTGTTAAGATAAAAGTCCTTGAATGTTCATGCAATTTTTTCGGCCAAACAGGAAGTGAGTTATGAGCCATATCCTGCGTTTTTCCGAATTTTATGAACACACCTTTTTAGGCCTTAGAATGCTCCAAAACTTGCAAAACGTAGCACAAATTATCATTGTCTTATTTTCTTGAATTTCATACATCAACTGCCACTAAATGTGGCATAATGGCTCTATAGCGCCCCCAATCAGATTTTTTCGAGAATTGCCTTTTTAGGGGTCTAAGCGTGCTGGATAATTAACAAAAATCAACACACTCATGGAGCCCGGTATTACAATTACTACATTGCAGATTTTGTGCACGGGCATGTCAAAATAGTATCATAGCGCCCTCCAGAAAATTTTTGCACTCCCGTCAGGAAACCACATTGTACACGATCTAGCAGTGTCCAATGGCTCTGAATGGACACCTGCACCCATCAAGGTCTTTAGATGGCATTTGCCAAATTTAATTTGATCGGATAAAATCTCTAGGAGGAGTTCTCCTCCTAGAGATTTTATCCGATCAAATTAAATAAATATTTATTTAAATATATATAAATAAAATATTATCCGATCAACATAAAACTTGGCGAATAATATCTAAAGACCTTGCTGATGTTAAATTGCAGGGTTTTTTGGATTCATCGAACGATATATCCATGGCGTCGCGGCGAATTTCGATGTCTAGCCATGAAACAGGAAGTTGGTTTTACTCCCACATACTTTGTGGGATTTGCCTGAAACTTTCCAAGCTTGATAAAATTGTCCTCCCAAGTATAAATATACGCTAATGTTAGATCGGGAGTGACCATATGGCTCCACAGCGCCCTCTACATACGGCCATGTTAAGATAAAAGTGCTTGAATGTTCATGAAATTTGGTGTGATCATTGCAATAGTCATTCCGGGCAATGCTTAATTTTTTTAAATTTTTTGGCCAAACAGGAAGTGAGCTATGAGCCATTTCCTGCGTTTCTCCGAATTTTACGAACACATGTTTTAAGGCTTTAGAATGCTCCAAAACTTGCAAAACGTGGCACAAAGTATCATTGTCTTATTTTCTTGAATTAAATACATCAACTGGCAATGCACAAATTATAAATGTCATATGCTCTTCAATGTCATCCATCAATTGGCACTAAATGTAGCATAATGGCTCTATAGCGCCCCCAATCAGATTTATAAAAGAATTGCTCTTTTGAGGGTCTAAACATGCTGGAAAATTTACAAAAATCAACACACTCATGGATCCCGATATTTCGATAACTAAGCTGTAGATTTTGCGCACTGGCATGTCAAAATGGTATCATAGCGCCCTCCAGAAAATTTTTGCACTCCCGTCAGGAAACCACATTGTACACGATCTAGCAGTGTTCAGTGGCTCTGAATGGACACCAGCACCCATCAAGGTTTTGCCACCACCCCAACGTGCACGAGGGGTGCGAGGGCCCTTTCAACGCTGCTTGCAGCTTTAATTAGGGCCTGAGCCGACTGAAAGTCGTCCGAGGACCCTATTGAAATCGTAATGTTTATTTTTATTATTATTATTATTATCATTAGGGCCCGAGCCGACTGAAAGTCGTCTGAGGACCCTATTGAAATCGTACTGTTTATTTTTATTATAAGGGCCCGAGCCGACTGCAAGTTGTCTGCGGAGGGCCCTATTGAAATCGCGCTGTTTATTATTATTATTATTATTATTAGGGCCCGAGCCGACTGCAAGTCGTCTGCGGAGGGCCCTATTGAAATCGCGCTGTTTATTATTATTATTATTATTATTATTATTATTATTATTTTTATTATTCTTCCGATTTTACAAAGGCAAATTTCGCCCCTTTCCCAGTTTTGAAAACGCGTCTAACTTTCCCGATTCGTCCGGCCGGATCCGAAATTCGATATTTTTGGGCGGTCGCACAGGTTCGACCCAAAATGTCGAAATAGCGCCCCCTAAACACGTTTAAAAATTCCCATAGGGAAATTCGGCTACTTTGTCGTAGGCAGACGAAATTCAGTTGTTATGTGCCTTGTAACAAGGCATACAAAAAACTTCATTGGAGCCACGCCCTAAACCCATCAGAAAGTCGGCCATTTTGATTTGAATTTTTGGATTTTAAAACGAACTCCTCCTAGGGATTTCGTCGGAACGGCTTCAAATTTCGTAAACATCATCGAAAAAACAACCTGATTAAAAGTTGTGCTCTGCAGATCTGTAGGTCAAAGGGCGTGGCTGCTAGGGCGTGACAAATTTTAGTGACTTGAGGGAAAAATTTCACAACAATCTCAAACCCAAATACTTGATTGGAGTAGCTTCAAACTTGCTGAACATGATGAGGGCACCGCCCTGAACGGCCTGATATACTAACTTTTCACTTTGCTAATAGCGCCCCCCTGTGGTAACAGGAAGTGACCACTCATTACTTCCACTGGGACTGATGGCACAATGTTGAACCAATCAACCTATTCCTTCTTGTAAAACATTCACAACAAGTTGCTGAAGCTACATTATGAACATTGTCTAGCTACGAGTAATGGCGTCCGTTTGGCGAAGTGGCGACTTTGGATCCCTCGCCATGAAAATACGTTTGGGATTCCCAATGCTCTCACGCCCACATACTTGACTGTAGTAGCTTCAAATTTGCTGGACATGATCATTGCTCTGCCTTGAACATCCAGATACATTAAATTCCCACTTTACTCCTAGCGCCCCCCTGTGGTAACAGGAAGTGACCAGTTACTGCTTTCACTTGTACTGATGACACATAGTTGAACACACCAACCTCATTCCACTTCTATTACATGCAGAACAAATAGATAAAGCTACCTTATGAATACTGTGAAGCTACGCATAATGGCGTTTGCGTAGTGATGCAGCGACTTTCCATCCCTCGCCATGAAAATACGTTTGGGTTTTTGATGCCTTTAATAAACTTGTATCATCATAAAAACTGATTGACAGGTCAAATGTGTCAAGCTCTCACATCTGATTAGGGTTTTGCCCATGAGAGCAGCAAAATGCCTCGATAGCGCCCCCTTGAAATTTTCAAAAACCCCTCCCCATAGGGGTTTTTTTGGGTTAGGAAGATGAAAATTGGTACACATGTTTATTTGGCCAAGACGAACAAAAAAGTCTCTGGCATTATTTGTCTACTCCAAACAGGAAGTCGGCCATTTTGATTTTAACGTGTCATTTTTTCCTGATTTCCACACATTGTATTTTAACGCACTCCTCCTAGAGATTTCATCCAATCAAAACCACCTTTATTAGTAAACATCAAAAGACCATGTTGATCAAAAGTTGTGCTCTGCAAGTCTGTAGGTCAGTGGGCGTGGCCACTCACAGGAAGTGACCAGTTTTTACTTTCACTTGTACTGATGACACATAGTTGAACTGATCAACTTTATTCCTCCTGTACAACATCAAGAAGCAGTTGCATAAACTACTTTACGAATGCTGTATTGCTTCGAGTAATGGCGTCCGTGTGGCGATGCGGTGACAATGGATCCCTCGCCATGAAAATACGTTTGTGTTTTTGATGTTCTCAATGAATTCTTATCATCATGCAAATTGATCTGCCGGTCAAGGATGGTGAGTTCTCACATTTGATTGGGGCGTTGCCCATGAGGGCAACAACATGCCTCGATAGCGCCCCCTTGAAATTTTGAAAAACCCCTCCCCATAAGGGTTTTTTTGGAATAAGAAAATGAAAATTGGTACACATGTGTATGTTGCCAATTCGAACAAAAAAGTCTCTGGCACCTTCGTTCAATTCCAAACAGGAAGTCAGCCATTTTGATTTTAATGCGTCATTTTGGCCCGATTTCCACATATTGCATTTTAACGAACTCCTCCTAGCGATTCTGTCCATTCAACCTAATATTTATTTCAGATCATAAAGAGACCATGCTGATCAAACGTAGAGCTCTGCATGTCTGTCGCTTAATGGGCCTGGCCGCCATGGTGTCCCCATTTCAGATGCCTCGCCAAACACATTCCAGCTGCTCCCTCTCCCTCATACTTCATCCAAATGGATTCAAAATTCCTGTACATTTTAAAAGCTCCACCCTGAACGCCTTGATGTGCTGCTAAACAATCTACCTCATCATGCCCCCTTATGGAAACAGAAAATGCCATATTTTACGTTGAAATTGGCCGATTTGCTCAAGACTTCACATTTGTGCTAAGGGTCTGCCCCTGACTGCACCTGCCCAAATTTGCTCACACTCTGAGCGACCTCTGGTAGATGAAGTATCAACTTATCATGATTCCTTCAGCTTTGTCCGATTCGCTCCACACTTTCTCTCAGGTTGGGGCCGGCACTTGACATGTTCAATGGTCGTGAGTGCACAGCTGCACCCATCAGGATCTCACCACAACCCCAATGTGCGCATGGGGGCGAGGGCCCGTTCAACGCTGCTTGCAGCTTTAATTAGGGCCCGAGGCGACTGCAAGTCATCTGCGGAGGGCCCTATTGAAATCGCGCTGTTTATTATTATTATTTTTTTTTTTTTTTTTTTTTTATTATTCTTCCGATTTTACAAAGGCAAATTTCGCCCCTTTCCCAGTTGTGAAAACGCGTCTAACTTTCCCGATTCGTCCGGCCGGATCCGAAATTCGATATTTTTGGGCGGTCGCACAGGTTCGACCCCAAATGTCGAAATAGCGCCCCCTAAACACGTTTAAAAATTCCCATAGGGAAATTCGGCTACTTTGTCGTAGGCAGACGAAATTCAGTTGTTATGTGCCTTGTAACAAGGCATACAAAAAACTTCATTGGAGTTACGCCCTAAACCCATCAGAAAGTCAGCCATTTTGATTTGAATTTTTGAATTTTAAAACGAACTCCTCCTAGGGATTTCGTCGGAACGGCTTCAAATTTCGTGAACATCATCGAGAAACCAACCTGATTTAAAGTTGTGCTCTGCAGATCTGTAGGTCAAAGGGCGTGGCTGCTAGGGCGTGACAAATTTTAGTGACTTGAGGGAAAAATTTCACAACAATCTCAAACCCAAATACTTGATTGGAGTAGCTTCAAACTTGCTGAACATGATGAGGGCACCGCCCTGAACGGCCTGATATACTAACTTTTCACTTTGCTAATAGCGCCCCTCTGTGGTAACAGGAAGTGACCACTCATTACTTCCACTGGGACTGATGGCACAATGTTGAACCAATCAACTTCTTTCTTCTTGTAAAACATTCACAACAAGTTGCTGAAGCTACATTATGAACATTGTGTAGCTACGAGTAATGGCATTCGTTTGGCGAAGCGGCGACTTTGGATCCCTCGCCATGAAAATACGTTTGGGATTCCCAATGCTCTCACGCCCACATACTTGACTGTAGTAGCTTCAAATTTGCTGGACATGATCATTGCTCTGCCCTGAACATCCAGATACATTAAATTCCCACTTTACTCCTAGCGCCCCCCTGTGGTAACAGGAAGTGACCATTTATTGCTTTCACTTGTACTGATGACACATAGTTGAACACACCAACCTCATTCCACTTCTATTACATGCAGAACAAATAGATGAAGCTACCTTATGAATACTGTGAAGCTACGCATAATGGCGTTTGCGTAGTGATGCAGCGACTTTCCATCCCTCGCCATGAAAATACGTTTGGGTTTTTGATGCCTCCAATAAACTTGTATCATCATAAAAACTGATTGACAGGTCAAATGTGTCAAGCTCTCACATCTGATTAGGGTTTTGCCCATGAGAGCCGCAAAATGCCTCGATAGCGCCCCCTTGAAATTTTCAAAAACCCCTCCCCATAGGGGTTTTTTTGGGTTAGGAAGATGAAAATTGGTACACATGTTTATTTGGCCAAGACGGACAAAAAAGTCTCTGGCATCATTTGTCTACTCCAAACAGGAAGTCGGCCATTTTGATTTTAACGTGTCATTTTTTTCCTGATTTCCACACATTGTATTTTCACGCACTCCTCCTAGAGACTTCATCCAATCAAAACCACCTTTATAAGTAAACATCAAAAGACCATGTTGATCAAAAGTTGTGCTCTGCAGGTCTGTAGGTCAGTGGGCGTGGCCACTCACAGGAAGTGACCAGTTTTTACTTTCACTTGTACTGATGACACATAGTTGAACTGATCAACTTTATTCCTCCTGTACAACATCAAGAAGCAGTTGCATAAACTACTTTACGAATGCTGTATTGCTTTGAGTAATGGCGTCCGTGTGGCGATGCGGTGACAATGGATCCCTCGCCATGAAAATACGTTTGTGTTTTTGATGTTCTTAATGAATTCTTATCATCATGCAAATTGATCTGCCGGTCAAGGATGGTGAGTTCTCACATTTGATTGGGGCGTTGCCCATGAGGGCAACAACATGCCTCGATAGCGCCCCCTTGAAATTTTGAAAAACCCCTCCCCATAAGGGTTTTTTTGGAAAAAGAAAATGAAAATTGGTACACATGTGTAGGTTGCCAATTCGAACAAAAAAGTCTCTGGCACCTTCGGTCAATTCCAAACAGGAAGTCAGCCATTTTGATTTTAATGCGTCATTTTGGCCCGATTTCCACATATTGCATTTTAACGAACTCCTCCTAGCGATTCTGTCCATTCAACCTAATATTTATTTCAGATCATCAAGAGACCATGCTGATCAAACGTAGAGCTCTGCATGTCTGTCGCTTCATGGGCCTGGCCGCCATGGTGTCCCCATTTCAGATGCCTCGCCAAACACATTCCAGCTGCTCCCTCTCCCTCATACTTCATCCAAATGGATTCAAAATTCCTGTACATTTTAAAAGCTCCACCCTGAACGCCTTGATGTGCTGCTAAACAATCTACCTCATCATGCCCCCTTATGGAAACAGAAAATGCCATATTTTACGTTGAAATTGGCAGATTTGCTCAAAACTTCACATTTGTGCTTAGGGTCTGCCCCTGAATGCACCTGCCCAAATTTGCTCACACTCTGAGCGACTTCTGGTAGATGAAGTATCAACTTATCATAATTCCTTCAGCTTTGTCCGATTCGCTTCACACTTTCTCTCAGGTTGGGGCCGGCACTTGACATGTTCAATGGTCGTGAGTGCACAGCTGCACCCATCAGGATCTCACCACAAACCCCAACGCGCGCATTGGGGCGAGGGCCCGTTCAACGCTGCTTGCAGCTTTAATTATTATTATTATTTTTTTTATTATTCTTCCGATTTTTCAAAGGCCAATTTCGCCCCTTTCCCAATTGTGAAAACGCGTATAACTTTCCCCATTCGTCCGGCCGAATCCGAAATTCGATATTTTTGGGCGGTCGCACAAGTTCGACCCCAATTGTCAAAATAGCGCACCCTAAACACGTTTCAAAATTCCCATAGGGAAATTCGCTTTCTTTGTCGTAGGCAGACAAAATTTGGTAGTAATATGCTTTGTCACAAGGCATACAAAAACTTTCATTAAAGCCACGCCCTAAACCCAACAGGAAGTCGGCCATTTTGATTTGAATTTTTAAATTTTAAAACGAACTCCTCCTAGGGATTTTGCCGGATTAGCTTCAAATTTGGTACACATCATCAATAGACCAAGCTGATTTAAAGTTGTGCTATGCAGATCTGTAGGTCAATGGGCGTGGCTTCTAGGACGTGACAAATTATAGTGACTTGAGGAAAAAATTTCACAATACTCTCACACCCAAATACTTGATTGTAGAAGCTTCAAACTTGCTGAACATGATAAGGGCGCTGCCCTGAACACCATGATCTATTAACTTCTCACTTTGCTAATAGCGCCCCCCTGTGGTAACAGGAAGTGAACACTCGTTACTTCCACTTGTACTGATGACACATTGTTGAACCCATCAACTTCATTTTACTTTTTAAACATGCAGAACAAGTTGATGAAGCTACATTATGAATGCTGTATAGCTACAAGTAATGGCGTCCGTGTGGCGAAGCGGCGACTTTGGATGCCTCGCCATGAAAATACGTTTGGGATTCCCAATGCTCTCACGCCCACATACTTGACTGTAGTAGCTTCAAACTTGCTGGACATGATCACTGCTCCGCCCTGAACGTCAAGATGCATTAAATTCCCACTTTGCTACTAGCGCCCCCATGTGGTCACAGGAAGTGACCACTTATTACTTTCACTTATACTGAGGACACATACTTGATCAAATCAACCTCATTCCACTTTTATTACATGCAGAACAAATTGGTGAAGCTACCTTATAAATGCTGTAAAGCTACGCATAATGGCGTCCCTGTAGTGAAGCGGCGACTATCCATCCCTCGCCATGAAAATACGTTTGGGTTTTTGATGTCTTTAATAAACTTGTATCATCATAAAAATTATTAGACAGGTCAAGGGTGGCAAGATCTCACATCTGATTGGGGCTTTGCCCATCAGGGCAGCAAAATGCCTCGATAGCGCCCCCTTGAAATTTTCAAAAACCCCTCCCCGTAGGGGTTTTTTTGGAGTAGCAAGATGAAAATTGGTACACATGTGTATTTCGCCAAGACGCAAAAAAAAGTCTCTGGCATTATTTGTCCACTCCAAACAGGAAGTCGGCCATTTTGATTTTAACGTGTCATTTTTGCCTGATTGCCATAAATTGTATTTTAACGCACTCCTCCAAGAGATTTCATCCTTTCAAAACCAGATTTATTACTAAACATTGAGAGACCATGCTGATCAAAAGTTGTGCTCTGCAGGTCTGTAGGTCAGTGGGCGTGGCTACAAACAGGAAGTGACCAGTTTTTACTTTCACTTGCACTGAAGACATTTTGTTGAACCCATCAACTTCATTCCCCCTGTACAACATGTAGAAGCAGTTGCTTAAACTACTCTAAGAATGCTGTGATGCTTCGAGTAATGGCGTGTGTGTGGCGATGCGGTGACAATGGATCCCTCGCCATGAAAATACGTTTGGGTTTTTGATGTCTTTAATATACTTGTACCATCATAAAAATTGATAGACTGGTCAAGGGTGGCAAGCTCTCACATTGTATTGGGGGTTTGCCCTTGAGGGCAGCAAAATGCCTCGATAGCGCCCCCTTGAAATTCTCAAAAACCCCTCCCCATAGGAGTTTCTTTGGAGTAGGAAAATGAAAATTGATACACATGTGTATTTCGCCAAGACGCAAAAAAAAGTCTCTGGCATCATTTGTCCACTCCAAACAGGAAGTCAGCCATTTTGATTTTAACGTGTCATTTTTGCCTGATGTCCACATATTGTATTTTAACGCACTCCTCCCAGAGATTTCATCCATTCAAAACCAGATTTATTATGAAACATTGAGAGACCATGTTGCACCCATCAGGATCTCACCACAACCCCAACGTGCGCATGGGGGCGAGGGCCCGTTCAACGCTGCTTGCAGCTTTAATTAGGGCCCGAGCCGACTGCAAGTCGTCTGCGGAGAGCCCTATTGAAATCGCGCTGTTTATTATTATTATTATTATTATTATTTATTATTTTTTTTTTTTTATTATTCTTCCGATTTTTCAAAGGCCAATTTCGCCCCTTTCCCAATTGTGAAAACGCGTATAACTTTCCTCATTCGTCCGGCCGGATCCGAAATTCGATATTTTTGGGCGGTCGCACAAGTTCGACCCCAATTGTCGAAATAGCGCCCCCTAAACACGTTTCAAAATTCCCATAGGGAAATTCGGTTTTTTTGTCGTAGGTAGACGAAATTCAGTTTTTATGTGCTTTGTAACAAGGCATAAAAAAAACTTCATTGGAGCCATGCCCTAAACCCAACAGGAAGTCGGCCATTTTGATTTGAATTTTTGAATTTTAAAACGAACTCCTCCTAGGGATTTCGCCGGATCGGCTTCAAATTTGGTACACATCATTGAGAGATCAAGCTGATTTAAAGTTGTGCTATGCAGATCTGTAGGTCAATGGGCGTGGCTGCTAGGGTGTGACAAATTATAGTGACTTTAAAAAATTTCACAATGCTCTCACACCCAAATACTTGATTGTAGAAGCTTCAAACTTGCTGAACATGATAAGGGCGCCGCCGGGAACACCCTGATGTATTAACTTCCCACTTTACTAATAGCGCCCCCCTGTGGTAACAGGAAGTGACCACTCGTTACTTCCACTTGTACTGATGACACATTGTTGAACCCATCAACTTCATTTTACTTTTGAAACATGCAGAACAAGTTACTGAAGCTACTTTATGAACGCTGTAAAGCTACAAGTAATGGCGTCCGTGTGGCAAAGCGGCGACTTTGGATCCCTCGCCATGAAAATATGTTTGGGATTCCCAATGCTCTCACGCCCACATACTTGATTGTAGTAGCTTCAAACTTGCTCTACATGATTATTGCTCCGCCCTGAACGTCCAGATGCATTAACTTCCCACTTTGCTACTAGCGCCCCCCTATGGTAATCGGAAGTGACCACTTATTGCTTTCACTTGTACTGAGGACACATACTTTATCACATCAACCACATTCCACTTCTTTTACATGCTGAACAAATTGGTGAAGCTACGCTATGAATGCTGTGAAGCTACACATAATGGCGTCCGTGTGGTGACGCGGCGACTATCCATCCCTCGCCATGAAAATACGTTTGGGTTTTTGATGTCTTTAATAAACTTGTATTATCATAAAAATTGAAAAACAAGTCAAGGGTAGCAAGCTCTCACATCTGATTGGGGCTTTGCCCATGAGGGCAGCAAAAAGCCTCGATAGCGCCCCCTTGAAATTTTCAAAAACCCCTCCCCATAGGGTTTTTTTTGGAGTAGAACAATGAAAATTGGTACACATGTGTATTTGGTCACGACGCAAAAAAAAGTCTCTGGCATCATTTGTCTACTCCAAACAGGAAGTCGGCCATTTTGAATTTAACGTGTCATTTTTGCTTGATTTCCACATATTGTATTTTAACGCACTCCTCCTAGAGATTTCATCCAATCAAAACCAAATTTATTACAAAACATTGAGAGACTATGCTGATCAAAAGTTGTGCTCTGCAGGTCTGTAGGTCAGTGGGCGTGGCTACTAACAGGAAGTGATCAGTTTTTACTTTCACTTGTACTGATGACATATAATTGAACCCATCAACTTTTTTCCCCCTGTACAACATGTAGAAGAAGTTGCTTAAACTACCTTACGAATACTGTGATGCTTCGAGTAATGACGTCCATGTGGCGATGCGGTGACAATGGATCCCTCGCCATAAAAATACGTTTGGGTTTTCGATGTTCTTAATGAATTCTTATCATCATGCAAATTGATCTGCCGGTCAAGGATGGTGAGTTCTCACATTTGATTGGGGCGTTGCCCATAAGGGCAACAACATGCCTCGATAGCGCCCCCTTGAAATTTTCAAAAACCCCTCCCAATAGGGGTTTTTTGGAGAAGAAAGATGAAAATTGGTAAACATGTGTTTTTGGCCAAGATGCAAAAAAAAAGTCTCCAGCATCATTTGCCTACTCCAAACAGGAAGTCGGCCATTTTGATTTTAACGTGTCATTTTTGCCTGATTTCCACATATTGTATTTTAACGCACACCTCCTAGAGATTTCATCCATTCAAAACCGATTTCTGAAAAAACATTGAGTGACTATGCTGATAAAAAGTTGTGCTCTGCAGGTCTGTAGGTCAGTGGGCGTGGCTACTAACAGGAAGTGACCAGTTTTTACTTTCACTTGTACTGATGACACTTCGTTGAACCCATCAACTTTATTCCCCCTGTACAACATGTAGAAGAAGTTGCTTAAACTACCTTACGAATGCTGTGATGCTTCGAGTAATGGCGTCCGTGTGGCAATGCGGTGACAATGGATCGCCATGAAAATACGTTTGGGTTTTTGATGTTCTTAATGAATTCATATCATCATGGAAATTGATATGCCGGTCAAGGGTGGTGAGCTCCAACATCTGATTGGGGCGGTGCCCATGAGGGCAGCAAAATGCCTCGATAGCGCCCCGTTGAAATTTTGAAAAACCCCTCTCCATAGGGGTTTTTTTGGAATAGGAAAATGAAAATTGATACACATGTGTATGTTGCCTATTCGAACAAAAAAGTCTCTGGCACCATCGGTTAATTCCAAACAGGAATTTTGATTTTAATGTGTAATTTTGGCCCGATTTGCACATAATGCATTTTAACGAACTCCTCCTCGCGATTCCGTCCAATCAACCTAAATTTTTTTTTCAGATCATCAAGAGACCATGCTGATCAAAAGTAGGGCTCTGCATGTCTGTCGCTAAATGGGCCTGGCCGCTGTGGTGCCCCATTTCAGATGCCTCACCAAACACATTCGAGCTGTTCTCTCTCCCTCATACTTCATCCAAATGGATTCAAAATTCCTGTACATAGTAAAATCCCCACCCTGAACGCCTCGATGTGCTGCTTAACAATCTAGCTCATCGCGCCTCCTTATGGAAGATTGGCCGATTTGCTCTAAACTTAACATTCGTGCTTAGGGCTGCCCCTGAATGCACCTGCCCAAATTTGGTTACACTCTGAGCGCCTTCTGGTGAATGAAGTATCAACTTATCATAACTCCTTCAGCTTTGTCCGATTCGCTCAACACTTTCCCTCAGGTTGGGGCCGGCACTTGACCTGTCCAATGGTCGTGAGTGCACAGCTGCACCCGTCAGGATCTCACCACAACCCCAACGTGCGCATGGGGGCGAGGGCCCGTTCAACGCTGCTTGCAGCTTTTATTGTTATTATAATTATTATTCCTCTGACATTTCAAGAGCCAATTTTGCCCCTTTCTCAAACTTGATAACGCTTTTAACTTTCCACATTTGTCCAGCCACATCCGAAATTCGATATTTTTGGGCGCTCGTTCATGGGCCATGCAAAATGCCAAAATGGCGCCCCCCTAAACAAGTTTCAAAATTCCCATCGGGAAATTCAGTAACTTTCTCATTGGCAAACAAAATTCGGTAAACATATGTATCATAGGCAGGCATACAAAAAATCTCATTGCAGCCATGCCCTAAACCCAACAGGAAGTCGGCCATTTTGATTAGAATGTTTGAATTTTAAAACGAACTCTTTCTAGGGATTTCGCTTGATCAACTTCAAATTTGATACACATCATCAAGAGACCAAGCGGATCATAAGTTATGCTCTACATGTCTGTAGGTCAAAGGGTGTGGCTGCTAGGGCGTGACAAATTTTGGCGCTTCGCCAAAAAAATTCAAAATGCTCTCACGCCAACATACTTAATCGTAGAAGCTTAAAACTTGCTGGAGGTAATGAAGGCTCTGCCCTGAACATCAGGATATAATAACTTCTCACTTTACCAATAGCACCCCCTGGTGGTAACAGGAAGTGTGCAGTTCGATTACTATGTCGTTGGCAGACGAAATTCGATACACACATGTATCATACCCAGTCATGCACAAAACCTATTGGAGCCATGCCCTAAACCCAACAGGAAGTCAACCATTTTGATTTGAATTTTTGAATTCTTAAACAAACGTCTCCTAGGGTTTTCGACCGATTGACTTCAAATTTGGTATAGATCATTTAGAGACCATGCTGATCAAAAGTTGTGCTCTGCATGTCTGTAGGGGAAAGGGTGTGGCTGCTAGGGTGTGACAAAGTTTGGTGACTCGCCAAAAAAATTTCAAAATGCTCTCACGCCAACATACTTGACTGTTGAAGCTTCTAACTTGTGGGAAATGATGATGGCTCTGTCCTGACTGTCACAATATCATGGCAAGCTGTTAAATCTGATAGGGGCCTCGCCCATGGGGTGAGCAAAATTTCTCTGTAGCACCCCCTTGTGGAAACAGGAAAAGCCATATATTACATTGGCTGATTTCCTCAAAACTTTCCATTTGTGCTGACGGTCTGCCCCTGAGTACACCTGCCCACATTTGGTTCCACTCAGAGCACCCTCTGGTGAATGAACTATCAACTTTTCATGATTCCTTCCTGCTTTGTCCGATTCGCTCAAAACTTTTTCGCAGTTTGGTGCCTGTACAGTCCGACACGCTCCAATCTTTATGCTTCACATAAGAGTCTCCTCCTGAAGCCATTGAAATATTCATGTTTAGGCATACTGACTGTGCCCCCTCCTGCCAATAGGAAATGACCAAAATTGGGCATGTGTCAAACTTTTGCAAACTCCTACAGATTTCATCTGAATGTGACAAACGGGTGTGGACACTCTTGAGACCTGTGACAAGTTATTAAAATCTTTTTGTTCAAGTTAACGATGTGGGCGTGATGGGGCAGCCATTTTGAACATCTCGCTGTGAACAACGATTCCCTTATAAATTTTGTTAAACCTTGTTTATTACACATCAAACTTCACAAGCTGGTCAGTTTCCATCAGAATTTATGAATTTTATTGGTTACGCAAGTGGGTGGGGCCAACTTCTTCGCTAGCACCCCCAACACTGCAGCCCCAAGGCCCTCTTCCACGTACACTGATGGAAATTGGTTGACATATACTCAGTCCATATGAAAACGCACCACTCACGAAATCTGGAATAGCTCCACGGATTAATATGTGAAGTATATACGTTTGATGCATTTGAGATAATGAATGATTTAAGAAATGTTAACCTCATTCAATTTCATTCACGATAATGTTAATGTGTGAGAGAGGTTTAACTGGTGTAGGGGTCAAACAGGAAAGTCAATAACGGGTGTGACCGTCATTTGCATTGACACATGCGGTGCATTGTCGTCGCATGGAGTTGATCAGTCTCTGGATAGTGTTCTGAGGGATAGCATTCCACTCCTGAACAAGGGCAACCTCAAGTTCTCGGATGTTGTCCATCTGGCGTTGACGTGAAAGACGTCGTCCAATTTCATCCCATAAGTGCTCGATAGGGGAGAGGTCGGGTGACAGAGGAGCATGGGGATGTTCTGCTGTGCAAGGTACTGCATGGACACCCTTGCAGTGTGTGCTCTAGCGTTGTCCTGTTGGAACGTGTGGACATCGTGGTGTTGGTTGAAGAACGGCACAACATGGTTCTGCAGCACCTGGTCCCAGTAGTAGACGCCGTTCACCCTTCCTCTGCAGATATGGAGAGGGGTTCTGTGACAGTAGCTTATTCCACCCCACACCATAACGCTGCCACCACCCCAACGGTCCGTTTGAACGACACATTCGGCGTTATAACGTTCACCGACTCTGGTTTTGGTGATGATCCGTCAATAAGGGGCCGAAATAAGGACGTCGTGCACGCAGGCCTGCAGCTCGCAGACGGTTCCGTACGGTGTTAAGGTGAATGAATGCACGTCGTCCTTGGACTTGAGCAGCCGTTCTTGTCGCTGGTAGTGTTTGGTCTCGGACATGATCCCGTACGATCTGATGATCCTGACGTGCCGTTGTCACACGTTGTTGACCCGGTCGAGAACAGTCCCGAGTGCTCCCTGTTTGCAGAAACCTTTGATGGAGTCTTGCGATCGTTGTGTATGCGCAGTGTAGTCGTCTGCCAATTTCCCTGGTGCTGGCGCCAATTTAAAGCATGCCTATGGCACGTTCCTGTTCAGGGGCTGTAAGTCGCAGCATAGTGTAGATGTTTCACAAGTGTCAGTGAAGAAGTGAAATTTTATTCGGATTCACATGCTTTTCAAGGCAATGTGTGCACAAATTCAGAGTGAAATTCATTTTTTCCCGTGGTGTGCGTGCAAGATGCTGCATTTTTGCAAAAAATTGCCTAGCGTTACTTAACTTGAAATTCTCGCATTTCTTGCACCTGGCATGTCGGGTGACGTCACCACTGAGCCTCTTTTTCAAAAATGGCAAGCCCAAAATGAAATGAGTATATTTATGCGACTTCTTGGTCCATTTGAATAGTCTTCGTATCATCATTAAAAACCATTTGAGATTTCTGCCCTGGTGTAAAAATCACTATATATTTCACTGAGTCAGAGTAAATGGAGATGAAACACAGTATAAATGAAAGATCTTATTTTGCACCTAACGAATTTTCACTTCGATCCCTTGAAAATTTGTTGAGTTGCAGTCTGAAACCTATAAAAAAATTACAGCACAGAATCTCATAATTATCTGTGCCAAAGTTTATTCTGATGAGGCAAATCAGAGCAAAATGAGAGGAATGTTTAGGTGGCTTCTCCAATTTGGCAATTTAGGTACATTGTGTTCCGTTTCAGATTTCTCAGACACCAAACTGAAAAACTAATTTAATTTCACTTATATATCACTACAGGCATACATTCCACTCAAATACAACATTTTTTAGACTTAAAATGACAGGGCTCATATCGTTGGATTCTGTGGACTTTTCTCTTTCATTTGAGGTATCATTTTTACGCATAGCACTAATTCAGGAGAAATTTGGGCGATTCAGCGCTGATATGACTTTATCCTATATTTTGCTGCATGCTCATTTACTTGCATGGTGCTTGAATTGTGTTCGGTTGAGGCAAAGATGGTCTTCATGAGCTTTTGGCAGAGTTTCTTCATGAAATGTGGATATGCTGCATGATAATGTTGCGATTTGGAAACATGCTTTATTTTTATAAGAAAATCGTTGTGTGTACTCTTGACCCCATGAAGATCAAAAGTTATTAATTTCATACCGGTGGGAGTCACAGTGTTGCGTGGCAGGGCCGCCATTTCAAGCAATTCACCATGAAAATTCAAAAGCTTATGACTTCAGTCTACATTGTCCGACATGCACCAGACTTCATGCGCATCATAAAAGTCTTGCCCTGAAGCCATAAACATGGTCATATTAAGCCACACTGACTGCGCCCTCTCCTGGCGGCAGGAAATTACCAAAATTGGGCATGTGTCATGCTTTTGCGAACTTGTGACTTGAAAAGTTAATAAAATTTCTTGTTGTTAATCAACGGTGTGGGCGTGAAAGGGCGGCCATTTTGAGTATCTTGCCGTGACAGGCGAAAGTGATGGGTCTGAAGAACATCTACATGCAATTCCTCCGACAACCTCGAGCAGCATGACGTCCACTCGCCAAGCGGAAGGGTCAGCGGTTGCTCATTCTCGGAGGTGCATCGGTGTGCGAGGGCCCGTACAACGCGGCTTGTGGCTTTAATTATGGGCCCGAGCACTCATGGCTCGAGGACCATACTGAATCTGTAGTGATTATTATTACCCATGCCCGACGAGGCGGCGCGGGTTTACAGTTTAGCACCATCTGTCTGTCTGTCTGTCTGTCTGTGTGTGTGTGTGTGTCTGTCCGCGCGACAGCTCGACCACCACTGAAGCTAGGGTTACCAAACTTTGTGGGGTAGATGATCCAAGGCTACCCTGTCCAAATTTGCATTTTGAGGTGGAAAAGTGAAAGGTCAAGGTCAACAAGAGGCGTGGGTTAACTTCTCTATAGAGTGCGCATATCATCCTCGTCCTCATCCTCCTCCTCCAAGTTTAGAGGGCTTTTTTTGGGGCTTTAACGCGTTTCATTGTGAACAAAAATTTGGCAGAAAAATCAGGCACGGAAAAAAATTATATATTTTATAGGTTTCGCAACTAGGAGGGGCAAAATGGCTCCTCAGCGCTCCTGAGAAATATTCAAAATTTCATGAAAAATCAGTGGTTTGCGCGATTATGATGAAATTAGGGAGGTGTGTAGAAGCATGCCAAGACAAACGGATTTGCCATCAGCACTTTTTTTGTCCAATGCACAGGAAGACCGCTAGGTGGCCTTGAAAATTAAAAAACAAGGCCATTTTTGGCAATTATGGGCATCGGAATTTAACAAACTCCTTCTAGGGATTTTGTTTGATTATCATAAAAATCGCTGTGTGTACTATTGACCCCCTAAAGATCAAAAATTATTAAAATCATTCTGGTAGGAGTCCCGAAGTGGGCGTGACAGGGCCACCATTTTAAGCGATTCGCCATGCATATTCAAATAATTATAACTTCAGTGTACATTGTCCAACATGCACCAAACTTTATGGGCATCATAAGAGTCTTGCCCTGAAGCCAATCATATGGTCATGTTCAGCCATAATGCCAGCGCCCCCACCTGGCAACAGGAAATTACCTAAATTGGGCATCACACTTTTGCAAACTTCTCCTTCAGATTTCATCTGAATGTCACAAAAAAGGACGAGGACACTCCTAAGCCCTGTGACCTGAAAAGTTATTAAAATCTCTTGTTGTCAATTAATGGTGTGGATTGATGGGGCGACCATTTTCTGCATCTTTTCATGCCAGGTGACAGTGATAGGTCTGAAAAACATCTACATGCAATTCCTCCCACAGACTCGAGCAGCATGAAATCCAGTCAGCGAGCCCAGGGGTCGCTCATTCTCGGCGGTGCATCGGTGTGCAAGGGCCCGTACAACGCCACTTGCGGCTTTAATTATTATTATTCTTCCACTTTACAGGGCTGTGATTAGGCTCTTCCTCATGTGCCTTCCCCTTGTAATCAGTCTGACTTCCTGCACCTGTGATTCTCCCCATGTGATCTTCCCAGAAGTGTATATTAGGTGTCTTTTCACTGCCATTCTCTGTCAGATCGTTTCCCGTGCTTACCTGTGCTGCTACTCTCTCGCCTCGTATTCATTGAGTTCTGATTCTGACTGGATTGCCCGACTTCTGATTTTTGGTTTTCCCTTTTTTGGATTACTTGTTGCATCTGTGTTTTGACCTTTTTCTGCCCGACCTCGATTTTGTGGATTGCTGCCCTGTTACCGATTCGGACTATCTTCTGGCTTATGAGTTTACTTCTCCCACAAACCTTTACCTGTGTACCGGATCTGTTACTGCTGACTACGATTTCTGTGATTGCTGCCCTGGTTATGAACTCTGCTCTGTCACTTTGAAATTAGATTTTTGGATTGCGGTCTTGTACTGTTGCCCACTACCCTGCGGGGGTTACCCCCCTTGCTCAATAAAGCTCCCCTTTTTTGCAATCCCGTGTCCTCGCATTTCGTTCCAGATTGCTACCTCACAGTATGATCTGACCAAGATGGAACCAGCGAGAGACAAGCCTCTGCAAGCTGCTGTGGAAGAACAGGGGGCGCAGCTTGCACTTCAGCAGCAGCAACTCCGGGCCATGATGCAACATATGCAAACCATGACTCACCAGATGGTCAATCTCACCCGCACCTTACAGAATGCAGCCACCGCTCGACCCCCCCAGCACTCCGTGTCCACTACGCCTGCCCAGGGGGCTACACTCCACCCTACACCTCCCACTCCGATTGCCGAGCCACGCCTGCCTCCTCCTGAAAAATATGACGGGCACCCAGGATCCTGTCACGCCTTCCTGACCCAGTGCAAGCTGATATTCAGCCTTCAGCCCTCTACTTTCCCTACCGAACAAGCCCGCGTAGCCTACATCATCACGCAGCTGTCCGGAAGAGCTAAGCAGTGGGCGAAGGCAGCCTAGCAGGCGGGATTACCATGCATCCAGTCTGCTGACCTGCTGGGGAAGGAGATGAAGCGTATCTTTGACCGCTCCAGACACGTGCATGAAGCAGGAAAGGAGATCCTGCGCATTCGACAGGGGAGTTGATCAGTCTCCAACTACGCCATTGAATTCCAGACCCTGGCTACCAACAGCGGATGGCGTGAGAGAGCGTTATACGACGCATTCATCTTTGGACTTTCCGATCGCATCAAAGATGAATTACTCCCACGTGATCTACCAGAGAGTTTGAATCGGATTATCTTGATGGCCATTCATATCGACTCACGCCTGGAGGAACGCAGATGGTCCGTTCACCTGGCCAATCCCTGCAACCCACCAGCAAAGCCTCCTCTCCCACTACCAGAGAGACCCAAACCTCCACCTGACCCGGAACCCCTGCAGTTGAGTCGCACCAGACTCACCAGAGAGGAGAGGGAGCGCAGACGTAGGGAGAAGGCATGCTTTTACTGCGGTAAGGAAGGACACTACATCTCCAAGTGCCCAGTAAAAGGCTACGCCCAGTAACGAGGAGAGGAGCGTTAGTGGGCATTACTCCGATCGAATACTCCTCAAGAAATCGTACTTGCTTCTTCATCTCCCTCGAGTGGCCCGGGGGAGGAAGGAAGACCACTGCTCTCGTTGACTCGGGAGCCGAGGAAAATGGAAAAAGTGTTTCGTGATAGAGTAGCTAGCTCTATCAATGGCCAGAATATTGCTCACATAACCCAAGTCACCAGCCCCCTTAAGCTCCGCATCTCAGGTAATCACTAAGAGCACATTATGTTGTTTTTAATCAATTCCCCTCATGCTCCTGTGGTCCTCGGCCATCCTTGGATGGCGAAACACCTGCCCAACATTGACTGTGGCAGAAAAAAGATCAAGGGATGGAGTCCCAATTGCGCCCAGTCATGTCTATCTGATGCTCAAGTTCCTGTACCTGCTTCTCATCCAGGGGAGATTCCGAACCTGGAGAAGGTTCCCCCTGAATACCACAACCTCCGAGAGGTGTTCTCCAAGTCCCGTGCCATTAGCCTGCCCCTGCACAGACCATACGATTGCTCCATTGAGCTCAAGCCTGGAACCACGCCCCCCAGAGATTGCCTGTTCTCCCTGTCCAAACCTGAGATGCTGATGATGGAAAAATATCTGAAAGAGTCCCTTGCGGCAGGGAAAATTCACCCCTCATCTTCACCTGCTGGGGTAGGATTCTTCTTCGTTGGCAAGAAGGATGGCTCTTTGAGACCATGCATCGACTACCGAGGCCTGAACGAAATCCTTGTCAAGAACCGATACCCCTTGCCCCTGATGAATACCACGTTTGACCTCCTTCAAGGTGCTAATGTTTTCACTAAGCTGGATCTTAGGAACGCCTCTCATTTGGTCCAGATTTGGGAGGGGGATGAGTGGAAGACCGCCTTAAATACCCCTACAGGGTACTGGGAGTATTTAGTCTTACCCTTCGGGCTTATCAACGCCCCAGCGGTCTTCCAGAATTTAATGACGTTCTACGTGATGTGATTAAAAAATTTGTTTTTGTCTACCTTGATGAAATCCTGATTTTTTTCCAAGTCCCAGGAAG
Source organism: Gymnothorax reevesii (assembly GCA_029721435.1). Classification (NCBI taxonomy): domain Eukaryota; kingdom Metazoa; phylum Chordata; class Actinopteri; order Anguilliformes; family Muraenidae; genus Gymnothorax; species Gymnothorax reevesii. The sequence continues at coordinate 55,222,640 of CM056574.1, forward strand.
ACTATGTCCACCATGTGCGCCAAGTACTCAAACGGCTGCTGGAGAATCAACTTTTTGTCAAGGCGGAAAAATGTGAGTTATCTGTTTCATCCACGTCATTCCTAGGATTCGTCATTGGTCCAGACTCCATCCGGATGGACCCCGCCAAGATCGAAGCAGTCGTGAACTGGCCTAGACCTGCTGACCGTAAGTTCTTGCAACGTTTCCTGGGATTCGCTAATTTTTACAGAAGATTCATTCATAATTACAGCACCATTGCTGCTCCCCTCACCGCACTCACATCCACCAAGATCCTGTTCCACTGGTCTCCAGAGGCTGAATCGGCATTCTCTGTCCTCAAGGCACGATTTTCCACTGCTCCCATACTAACTATCCCAGATTCTTCCCTCCAGTTTGTGGTAGAGGTGGATGCCTCCAACATGGGAGTAAGTCCTGTCCTCTCTCAAAGAGCCTCCAAGGATAACAAGATCCACCCCTGTGCCTTCTTCTCCCGCTGCCTCTCCCCAGCTGAACGCAACTATGACATTGGTAATCAAGAGCTGCTCGCCGTTAAGTTAGCACTGGAGTAGTGGAGGCAGTGGCTGGAGGGCTCTGAACTACCATTCTTAGTATGGACCGATCACAAGAACCTTGAGTACCTGCAGTCTGCCAAAAGGTTGAATCCTCGACAAGCCAGGTAGGCCCTGTTCTTCTCCTGATTTAATGTTCACTTAGCATTTCGCCCCGGCAGTAAAAATGTCAAGCCTGACGCACTCTCAAGATGTTTTGAAACAGAAAGATCCCCCCCTGTTTAGACAATATACTCCCCATCCATGCTATTTCTATGGACATAGAAAACAAGGTTAAAAACGCTCAAGACGGGTTTGCCGCACCAAGCTCAGGTCCTACCCACTGTCTGTTTGTGCCTGCCAGTTTGCACCCCCGAGTCCTGGGCTGGGGGCATTCCTCTAACCTTTTATGTCACCCAGGTATTCGCCGCACTCTGGACTTCATCACCCGTCGTTTCTGGTGGCCAGGGATTAAAGAAGATGTTTAAGGTTTTGTCGCTGCCTGCTCGGTCTGTGCCCAGGGAAAGGTATCACATCAACCCTCTCATGGTTTATTGCAGCCCCTATCCACACCTCACCGTCCCTGGTCACACATTGCATTAGATTTTAGCACTGGTCTGCCTCCTTCTGATCACTACACCACCATATTTACCATAGTCGACAGATTTTCCAAGGTCGTTCACTTTGTCCCGCTCATTAAACTTCCCTCTGCCCAAGAAACCGCCACTCTCATCATACAACACGTCATCAGATTACATGGTATACCCTCCGACATCACGTCTGACCGCGGCCCCCAATTCACAGCCAAATTTTGGAGATCTTATTGTAAATCCCTTGGCACCACTGTTAGTCTATCCTCCGGCTCCCACCCACAGACCAACGGCCAGACCGAGCGGGCTAATCAATGCATTGAAACAGTACTGAGATGTCTGTGTATTAAGAACCCCTCCTCCTGGAGTCATCAGTTACCCTGAGCTGAATACGCCATGAATTGTCATACCTCTGCACGCTCCGGATTCTTTCTTTTTCAAGTATGTCTTGGCTATCAACCACCCATATTTCCCTGCCAGGAGGAGGAGGTGGCTGTACCCTCTGCCCGTGAGTTTATGCGCCGCTGCCGACGCACCTGGAGAACCACACGAGGCGCTGCACAGGTTGGTGGCACGAATGAAGGCTCGTGCCGACAAGCAACGCACTCCTGCTCCATCCTACCGGCCTGGGCACACGTGTGGCTGTCAGCTAAGGACATCCCCCTGAGAGTTAACGGGGGCAAACTATTCCCTAGATTCCGAGGCCCCTTCACCATTGAAAAGATCATTAGTCCCACTGCTGTTCACCTCCGTCTCCCTCTGTCAATGCATAGAATTCACCCCACGTCTCATGCATCCCAAGTTAAGCCTGCAGTTACACAGCCTCTGTCTTCTGGTCCTGATCCCCCACCACCCGCCCGCATCATCAACGGAGGCGAAGCCTTCACAGTGCGGACTCTTCTGGACTGCCGTCGACGAGGTCGCGGACTTCAATACCTCGTCAACTGGGAAGGCTACGGTCCCGAACATCGCAGCTGGGTGCCTGCACTGCACATCTTGGACAAAACCCTCATCTCGGACTTTTCACCCCAAGTCTGGGGGGGGGGGGGGGAATGTTATGATTCTGCCATGCCTGCCTTCTCCATGCCATGTTCTGATATTTGTTTCATTGCTTTCCTGATCCTTTGCTATGTCTGACTATTCTTTGTATTATGTATTGTGATTTGGTACTCTGATTTGTCATGTTTTGTCTTAGTTTACTTTTCCATGTTTTACTTTTTTCCATAATCATATTCCGGTTAATGTTTTGCATTGCACTTTGTCTCCCCCGTCTGTTGGGGTTACCCCCCTTGCTCAATAAAGCTCCCCTTTTTTGCAATCCCGTGTCCTCGCATTTGGTTCCAGATCGGTACCTCACTTGATCAGTTATTGAACATTAAAAGCAGGGATGGTAGCTGTGCTTGCTGTAGAATGTGTTGCATGAATTACGCTCCTCAGCTGAGCCAGATGTACAAACTGGAATCATGAAGTCTGTTAAACCTTAAATTTTTTGTACTCTCAGTTGGTTTAATCAATTTGCATGAAATTTGAAAGACAATCGGCTCTAAATTCGTAGACCAGGCGCAGGCGCGACGAATGGAGGATGCGCTGCGCCAATGGGATGTGTCCAGGTGTATGTTGCAATTTCGTGCCTGGCATAGCCTGGCACAAGTACTCCTCTGTCCCACGGTTCCTCCTGCCCTCCTGACTCCTCGGTTCCTCCTGCCGGCGCAAGTGGCAAAGAGGGAGGAGAGAAGGCGTGTTTGGATATAACACAGCCGAGTGAAATCTTCACCAATGAAATGAGCTCCTCTGCACACCTTTAATGTGTTGGAATATAGAAGTCTCTGTCCTATATCTGCATAATGCGTTAATGTTGCATTTTTCTTTGCTGCTTCAGGCATGTTTTCTGTACCGCTTGTGTCTACATTAAGCATTACGAATATGAGTTAGCTAGCTAGCCTAGGGCATTTGCGAATTATTAGCAAACTTGAATTTAATTTCAAAACGAAACTACGTTGGATCATTCAAACTTATGAAATTGGAATGAAATACGACAGTTGCTCATTTATTTCTACTACCTGCATCATTGGGAAGAGGAACAATGGATAGTGTGTTTCTATTATTACACCCTGTTGCTGCTTAAAATTTTGGGATTAACATGCAAGATACAACAATGCAAGATTTGTTACATATTTATTTTCAATATGTAATCTTAACTCGGTACGAGATCATATTAATCAGGCTGTATTCCTTTCCCCCACTAAAAACGATAAAACCTAAGTGACAATAATAGTACCCTAGTATAAAGGCGCTTGCACACTGGACGCAAATCGAATTTTTCGCAGGACAGATTGCGTTGAACGCAGTGTCTACGTGTTCGAAAGTCTGACAGGGTTTTAATATCTCCGTGAGCGACAGTTGGATGGTTTCAAAATAACTCCGTGTCCAACAGTCGATTATTGTTTTTAATTTCTTAAAATCTACTGAATGTTTAAATTTTTAAACATGAATGTTTTGATAAGAGGGCTCAGCAAGATGAGTACCGAGAATTTCAATCAATGTTTCTTTTTAAGCTCTGCTCAATTAATTGAGTTGACATTTACGCGGGACACTGTACAATGCTTGTCGGACATTAAATGCAAAACACTCTGTCTGACAGCCAAAAAAAAAAAAAAAGGACAATTAAAACATGGATAATGAAATGAAGAATAAAAGGAAACATTTTAGCAACAATCAGAACATCCAATGAACACTGCGATTTATTTATTTGCGGTCCATCTTTTTTGGATGCTCTGTTTGTTGGTGATATATTTTTATTCTTTATTTCATTATAAATCTGTTCTCAAACCAATACTTTTGACTTTTTGCTGCTGCCGGACACGGAGTATTTTGCATTTCACCTTGGACTGTCTTGATCCTGCATACGATAATTTATTCACACTGTCAATGGTAATGGAATTGATTTGCTCACTGACTACAAGCACCATTTTATCTCTGGTGTGGAAACAGAGCGTGAATCTGTTCGATCCATCAGACTAACTTTTAAAAGGGAGACCGAATACAGACTGTATCTCCAACAGAAGAAAACACACACATAAAAAGACCAAGAAAAGTTGATACCCATCAATTTGCATTTTGTGAAGGTCGAACACAAAAATGGCCAAGTTTGCACGTCTAATAATTCCTGGAATACTCGAATAATGAGAACTTTAATGACTTTCAGACACGGAGCTATATTAAAACCCTGTCGGACTTTTGCGTCTTTGCATTGATTTTGACTGTAATCAGTCGTGCGAAAAATTAGTTTTGCGTCCAGTGAGCAAGCGGCTTTACTGAGCATAGAACGCAAGCATTATAGGCAGTTTGTGGTTGGCTGAGTAAGATGTGAAGTCAAGTTCGTTTGCATCACAGATTCAGCTGCGTTGATTAAGTAAGGTGGAGTTTCCATTACATGTGCCAGCTGCCTTTAATCTGACATCAGGACAATCGATGTAGATACTATAATTTATGTCCTGATTCAGATATCCATCCATTTTCTATACCCGCTTATTCCTCACTAGGGTCACGGGGCGAGCTGGAGCCTATCCCAGCTAACTACGGGCAAAGGCAGGGACCCACACTGAACAGCTTGCCAATCCATCGCAGGGCGCACACACCATTCACACACCATTCACTCTCACACTCATACCTATGGGCAATTTGGTGTCTCCGACTAGCCTGATATGCATGTCTTTGGACTGTGGAAGGAAACCGGAGTACCCGGCGAAAACCCACGCAACATGGGGAGTACATGCAAACTCCACACAGAAAGGCCCCAGGCCGGATTCGACCTTCTTGCTGTGAGGCAGCAATGCTAACCACTGTGCCACCGTGCCGCCCCTGATTCAGATAGTTATATTAAATAGTGGTTGCTGTAATTACCTCCGCCAAGGAGGTTATGTTTTTGCCTGGGTTTGCTAGTTTGTTTGTTTGTCTGTCTGTTAGTTTGTTTGTCTGTTGGTTTCCAAAATAACTCAAAGTCATGGACAGATTTTGATGAAATTTTCAGAGAATGTGGGTATTAAGTCAAGGAACGGGTGATTACATTTTGGCATATCTAGGCCAAAGCACAGCTGAGATATACGCCAAAGTTCAAGATTTCAAGTTTTCCAATGGGCCGGAGTTCCAATCGCCGTGCTTTTGGGTTTTGCTGCCCCCTGGCGGAGGTCTGCGCTCTCTGAGTGCTTTTCTAGTTATTTATTGCATTGAAATGTGCCTGACATTCTGGAGACCTGCCTGTGAGGTTTCGGTGACGTGTGCGCACGATGCACCAGTCAGCCAAAATACCACTGCACAGAAAGTAAACCAGGTTGGAGCTGGCGAACTTTCTGCGCAACTTCAGCGAAGGCTTTTTCTACGAACTTGTCACTGTGTCTTGATGAATATGTGACCCCTCCACCTACTGCGCTGCCACACTCATCTTGACGCACTTCCGTCTACCAAACTGCCAAAGTGGCTGCGCATGGTGTTGCACCGGACGAAATTACTACTGTATGGACTGCGCCACACTACACCATGCTGCACCACCCTGTGCTGCGCCAAGAAATTGGAGCCCAATGTCTACAGCGCAAGATCTAAAATCCCAGCATGAAGCCATTTTCCATGTTAAAATGTTTGACCACAGTACATGAATGCATTTTTATGACAAGTCCTCGATCTAATGAGTTGGAACTTGTTAATGCAATGTGCACTCAACATGAACTGGTTTGCAAATAATTCAGATATGAATGAGTCAGCATCAACACAAGATTCCACAAACATGAGAGGGAAGTGGTGTGAAATTTCTGACAAGGAAATTCAGTTATTGAAGAGATAATGACAACAAAAAAAAGTTAGCAATTAAAAATGACTTCAGGAATGCATTTCAAGCCTTAAATTAACCCCTTTGTGCAGAAGCCAAATTTGGCTATTTATGGGTTACCCACTTTAATGCTGTATAATTCAAGATTTAAGCTTCATAAAGAGAAAAAATGTGACTCAATTCAGTGGCTCTGTTCACTAACAGCATTTAGAATTACATTGTATTTCAGTTTATTTTAATGATTTTGGTAGAGAAAATGAGCAGCAAACATAAATAAATCTTCATGAGAATTCACCATTGAAATTGCAAAAACAAAATAATTCTGGGGATTGAAAAACTGCTGGGGCTTAAAACTTTACATTTCTGGTATCATAAACTCCTTGAGCACAAGAAGAATTCATCTTCAACATTACATTCTAGATTACCTGCATGCTATTAGCCAAATTATACAGCTACCCAAGTGTCTCCCCAAAGTCTCAAAATGCTGTGCGGTCAAATCATTAAAAAATCATGTATTTAACACAAATAAAGTTTTAAGGCATGAAATTTAATATGAAAAAATTATTTTCTGGTTGAGTTTACTATGATTATCAATCAGTGCAGTTGAATATCAGTGGTCACCAGTAACCTCTCCAAACACAAAACATGCCCTTTCTCCATAATAAAGTTTAGAGTTTTGGCCATTTTTCTTCAAAGTCAGCACAAACACGCATTAAAAAAACTGCTCATTAAACGGTCAGAACATTCACCCTGTAATGGAAGCTGCCAGTCCCCTCTTCTAAGCTCACGAACCCATTTTAACACTTATAAGGAACAAGTACACCTCACTAACTCAGTAATATCTGAATTCTGAAATATACCTTATTTTAACAGAACAGACACTCCACGTTCAGGGAATATCAAATCCATAGCCTCTCCCAATTCAAAAGAAACGTGCAATGAACGTGCCAGGGGGTCCACCCAAATGCACGGGCAGTTCGCGTTTTAAACAGGAAAAAAAAACTCCACATTCGACTTTGTTGAGTACGTATACATTCTAAAACAAAAAAAAAAAAAACAGAAGTAGCAGCCTGACCTTTTGCATGAATCCCTCCTCCAGAGACTGATGTATCCAGAAGCAGGAACACTCCGGTCCCGTTTCATTCGAAATAATTCCAATTGACCATATCCTTATCGCATTTAAATCCTGTAAATGTAACTGAACACTTCAAGGCCAGTTTTGCAAAGCGATTCTCTATAAATGGCGTCTATTTTAGCCGCGTAATGTTTCACTTACTGTAAAATGTTTAAACACTCGGGAATTGGATAAGAAACGAGCCAATCAATACATTGTTACCAGGGAAACTTCACGAGGGCATGAAGTGTGACTCTACAATTACGCAGAAGACCGTGAGTGTATGGTTGAGTGATTGGCTATCAACACCAGTACTCGGGTGGATATAAGGAAGCGCTGGATTTGTCAATGAAGGAATCTACGCGTAAATCCACGGTAGGGAAGTACAAATTTTTTTGTATGTGACAACTGTAATTGACAGTACAATGTGAGAGAATCAATACCATGTCGATTTTTTTGCCTCAGAAAACTCATTTTTCTGAACCACTAATTGAAATGCTGTTGGGTCTCTGTGGCTAAACTGGTTGCAACAGAGGATAACGATTTTTTCTGTGTCAAGATATTGTTTTTTTAAACTGCTGGATCGATACTATGGGCAAGGATACTGACCAGTTTGCACATCAGGCTTAGCTGAGGAGTTTAATTCATGCAGCTCTTTAAAAACAGGGCATGGAGTGAACTTCCCCATATTCAGAACCGCGTTCGAGGTCTGCTTGCTTGTGAACATTCAATAACTGATCCGGGGGTGCCATCTACTGATCGAGTACAGTAACAGCGTGCTTAAATTTGCAGGTCTATAGATGCAGGCGTCTACATCTACAGAAAGGGGTTAAACGGTTATGACCTTTTATCACACCATTTTCTGTGATTGTTTATCTTCACCGCTTCAAAATTGATATTTGTTTCATTAGGGCCTGAGCGACGACTGCAAGTCGTCTGCGAATGCCCTATTGTAATTGCGCTGTTTATTATTATTATTATTATTATTATTATTGGGGCCCAAGCCGACTGCAAGTTGTCTGCCGAGGGCCCTATTGAAATCGCACTGTTTATTATTATTAGGTCTCCTCAACGAAGTTGAGAGAGACCTTTTGTTCTTATTCAGACTATTATTATCATTATTTTTATTAATATTTATTATTTGTTTTTTATTCATTTATTTTGGGGTATTGTTCTTATTTAGGTCTCTACAGCAAAGTTGAGAGAGACGTATCGTTCTTTTAGGTCTCCAAGACGGTGGAGACCGGAGACCTATTCTTATCGTCCTGTTTTTATTCTTATTATTTGTACTTTTTTTGTGCGCTTTCGTTTGAAGTAACTACTGGGCCAATTTTTATTACATTTTCAGGGATGATAGAGCATAATGAGGTGTCGGCATGTCACCTAAAAAAAATTTCATTTTCACTCTGCGTCAAGGGGGATAACTTAAACGTAAAAATCTTTGAACCTCAACAGCTCGAAATTATTCAAGATAATTTCACAAAACTTTCACCAAAATGTAGTGAACATCATTCCCCATCAATTGCACCCATAACAATTTCTGAGCGCCTGACTAGATTTTTCGCTATTCCAAAAAAACTGAAAATCTTTCGGCATTTTCAAAATTTGACGGAGGTCCTCTTTAAAAATCTTCTTCTCACTAACGGCTGTAGTGACAAATATGTGAAATAGCTCAAATGAAAGCAGATAAAATTCTCTACAAAGTTGTTGAGGCATTTTTCCAATTTCGTCTTAGAACCTGATTGGTCTTTCTTTGAAAATGGCTCTTTTCGGAAAGTGAAATTTCTGGTGTCATATTCCAATGCTTGTAGCTCAGTAACAAAACATGATATTTCGTATTTAATGGTATCAAAATGTTCCTAATATATAGATCTACAGTTTCCCTGATATACTTTATTATATAAAAGTGAATAGATTAGCTGCAAATTGAGTAGAAGTTTAAATCTTTGAAATTTTGCGATTTTCAGGTTTTCTGAGGGTGGTTGTGTTGGCAACCTTTTTTTTCTACTGCAGCAACCGATAACAATAAATGTGTGTTTCATTGCATACATATATGAATTTAGGTAAATTACTTGAAAAATCATAAGTCACGTGGTTTCGCTCTGAGATCTGCTTGAAGAACCACTAAAACTGAAAATCTCAGTTTTGAGGGAACTTCGGAGGATCTTGACTCATTAACCAATGATCCTATCGATTGTTTACATCTATAGATGCGCAAATGCAAGCACTACATGTCCTGTGTTATACTCTATTATCAAAATGTTAATAATTAAGCCATAAAATGTGGAAATATAAAGGTGGGGTCTCAAATTTGGACAACAATTGCTTTACATGTCATTGTTACTTTAAAGGATCATCACTCACTGACTTAGTGTTGACTACTCTGTGATAACCATTGGACCAAATTGACCAAAATTTTCAGGGATGATGACTGTTACGTAACTGTGAATGTGAGAATGTAACTGTGAATGTGTAAATGAATCATGAGGCCCTAATTTACATTTTCACTTTCAGTCAAGTGAAAAAAGTGAAAAAGCATCAAACAACTTCAAGTGTCAATAGCATTCTGAGGTAATCATTGGATCAAATTAAATTAACTCTTCAGGGATGATAGATATATTTTCAGTCTCATTCAAGTGAAAACAGTGGAAATGCGACATTATTTTGCTTCAACGGTGCCTTCCTGAAAATAAGGCTAAACTTTGTTCTACCATACATAAATAATATTTCACTATTTATTCTTCCATTGCGGAATGTACGCAAAGGACAGTCATGCCGTTAACGTAAGGGCGTAAGGTGGCGCGTCTTGAAGACCGTATGTGTTGTCAGCGACAACCCTAGTTCTTCAGACTATTATTATTATTATTTTGCACGATTTTGTGTCTCTTCTACAGGTTTTGCGTTTTGACCGATTGTCGTGAAACTTGGTGAGCTGGTGCATACCAATGGGAAGGGGTTCCAATAAGCTTTTGGGCTAGATCGGCCCAGGTCTTTTCGAGCAGATGGGGCCCGAAAAGGTCTGAAATTTAACATGGGAAAAAATTTCAAAATGGTCCAGGAGCGATGCAATTTTTTAAAAAAGATGCGTAATGACATTCTGAACAAAAAAGTAAATGGCGATGAAGTCGTTGGTCTCGTGGTTTAGCTGCCATCTTGGACTTATCGCATTTTCCCCTCCTGATGACCCTTCCATTTTCAAAAATTTTCTCTGTAAAATCTACTCGTTGAAAAATTCTGAATATGACATATATGAACCTAGAGACTCTCCTAAGCAAAAGATCTTGAGCAGAATTTGAAAAATAATTTTACTTTTTAAATTAGAAGCTTTTGAATATGTGTAAAAGATCTTTGAGTTTCGATAAAAGGTCTTTCACTTTTGCTCTGGCGTTAAAAAAATATTTCCTTCCACTCCCAATTTTGCCCAATCGATTTCGAATTCGCTCCAAAACATGTAGAGAGTCCAAAAGTTGTGCTCTGCATGTCTGTTGGTCAAAGGCCTTGGCTGCTAGGGCGTGACAAAGTTTGGCGACTCGCCAGAAAAATTTCAAAATGCTCTAACGCCAACATACTTGATCGAAGCAGCTTCAAATTGCTGTAAATGATGATGGCTCTGCCCTGAACGTCTCGATATAATTACTTCCCACATTACTAATAGTGCCCCCTCGTGGTAACAGGAAGTGATCAGTTTGGTTACTTTCTTGTAGGCAGACTAAATTCGATACACTTATGTACCATAACCAGACATACAAAAAACTCATTGGAGCCACGCCCTAAACCAAACAGGAAGTCGGCCATTTTTATTTGAATTTTTGAATTTTAAAACGAACTCCTCCTAGGAATTTCGACCAATTGACTTCAAATTTGGTACAGATCATCTAGACACCAAGCTAATCAAAAGTTGTGCTCTGCATGTTTTTCGCTCAAAGCGCGTGGCTGCTAGGGCATGACAAAGTTTGGCTACTCGCCAAAAAAATTTCATAATGCTCTCATGCCAACATACTTGATTGTAGAAGCTTCAATCTTGCTGCAAATGATGATGGCTCTGTCCTGAACGTCTCAATGCAATAATTTCCCACTTTACTCATAGCCCCCCCGGTGGTAACAGGAAATGACCAGTTTTTACTTTGAAAACAAACTCCTAGAGATATTGCCGGATCGACTTCAAATTTGATACAGATCATCTAGAGAGCAAGCTGATCAAAAATTGTGCTCTGCATGTCTGTAGGTCAATGGGCATAGCCGCAATGCTATCCCCATTTCTGATTCCTCACTATGCAGAAACAAGCAGCCCTCTCTCCCTCATACTTCATCCAGACGACTTCAAAATTCACCGACACCAACCTTGCAGCTGCTAGCCTCCACCAGCCTTGCAGCAGCTAGTCTCCACCAGCTTTGCAGTAGCTAGCCTCTACAAGCCCTGCAGCAGCTAGCATCCACCAGCCTTGCAGCAGCTAGCCTCCACCAGCCCTGCAGCAGCTAGCTTCCAGCAGCCTTGCAGTAGCTAACCTCCACCAGCCTTGCAGCAGCTGGCCTCCAGCAGCCCTTCTACAACTAGCTGCACTCAGGTATTGATTTTCATTATGGCAAATGTAGTGCTTGCTCTTCTGGTTCTTTTTTCTCTGCAAACCATCAGCGAACTTGAAGTGGTTGGGAACATTTGGCATCCCATTGAATATGGGGAAGACTGTCCTGTTCTTAATCATTATTTGTTTCCCACAAAAAGCACGGCTGGGATACCATCTTTTTCAAATTCTGTCCCTCCTGGACCATGCATTGTACTGATGATGCCATTTTGCCCCATTTTGTTGTGTTATTTAGTGCATATGACTGGTTGCCATTGTTTTATTCTTATTCCCCAAGTCCTAGTAGTCCAAGATATAGGCATAGTTCCATTCTACCAGTACCTACTCACTCAGGGGTCTATTCTCCCATCTCCCGTCTTTTTTTACGCGCTTCGAGTTTAGCGCTTTTGAGTTATACGCGTATTCTCCCGTACTTGCTTTGATCACGCCAACAGCGCTTAACTTCAGAATGTAGGCGGCCTTATGAAAGAGGTGTGACTGATCCAAAAGAGAGGCAGACTCTGTACAAAGCTCATTGATTATGGCTATCAGGAAAACATGGAAAAATGATTCTCTGATTAACCATGAAAACGCATTTGTGGTCCATGGAAAACGCAAATCAGACTTTAAATTTGAATATCGTCGGCCTGCTGATAAAACCTCGTATCTCCAAACTGATAAGAAACGAAAACTCGTGTGTCAACTATTCTTTCATGCAAAATTAAACATTTTTATTTCAAACTATATTTATCCATTTATATTATTATAATAATTATTATTATCTTATTTTATATTTATTTTTTATTTTCCTGTGAAGTTTGTCATTGTGAAGATACGAGGTTATATATGCCGCTGTAATAGTAGGCTGGACCAATTACAAGACGTAATTCAGACATCTCTTTATTTATCCCCCGCCGCGCGATTAGCGCGAAGCGGGGGATATAGCATTGGGCTCCATCCGTATGGACACTATGGACAAAATCCGTATGGACAAAATTGCGGCGGCGGGGGATATGTTAGTGACAAACACTTGTTATTTCTTACTCTAGCCACCATGGCATTAAAGCTATGCATACAAACAAATTGCCGCGATAATGAAATAATAAATAAAGAATTTTGCGCTTCTCAATCAGCGCAATCAGATCATTGAAAATGTGCCCCTCCTACACCAGCCTGTTTGTTCCGAGGAAGACAGGGAAGAAGACAAAGAGAACATTCTAGTCACACAAAGACAATCAAAGACAGTTTATATGATCTCATTTAGAAATTGCGCACTTGAAAACTACTCCGATGTCAGGTTTGCAACTAAAGGACATGGAAACGCTTTAACAAGGATTCTTACCCCGCACGCGGTCATCTCCCCGCCCCGAAACCGCCTCAGTAATGACGGAATTCCATATCCATAGCCTATCATCCAATTTGATTTGAGCGACACATTCACTTGAATTTGAGCCTAATACTTTATTATAATCAATTATCCCATTTACTGATAATGATTCTTCCCATGTCAGCTATTCTTTAAAGGCTAAAATTGATTAACAAATGGATAGTGCTTTGGTATTTGCCAGGGTAGGGCTCAATCTAGAGTACCCTATTTAATAATATCTTTATTCACACATTAAATTACACAGTATTACCAATGGTAAAAAATTACTAGGACTCGAGTTAGTTAATACAGATATCCTCAATTAGAAAATCAATCCCCTCACTCGTGAGAATATCACAACTTTTTAGATTATCACGAACATACAGGGCAGTCGCATTTGTTAATAGAACATGGAAGACAATGATGGCGACGTCGAGCCAAAGGCGAAAACCAAATTTCACAGATGTTGGTGTTGTATGGCAAGCGAGCACTGAAGGCTGATCCGAGGAATTAAGCTGCGAATCGTTCTGGATGTGGCTTCGGTGGGGAGATGTAAGCGCAGTATGTCCGATTTTAAGCATAAATGGAGAGATCTGCGGGGCGCTGTAAAAGCCAGGTTCTCTGCACACCGGAGAAGTGTACACGCAACAGGTGGTGGGCAATCATCATCCCCTGTGCATTTCACTGCACAGGAGGAGGGGATGGCGTCCACTCTTTCTACAGTGGAAGTGCATGGAGAAGACCTTGAAGCGCCAACGAACAGCGTCAGACACCTTGACACAGACGCCTGTGATGTGTATGACATCACCAGCCACTCTCTGAAACGACCCAGATGCCAGGAGCGACAGCGCAGTTCTGACGTTGATGACCACGGGTATGTTTTGTGGATAATTGCTGCGGCTGGATAGCTGTTCATCCAGAAGTCGGCAAAGATAGATGATTGCCTCATGCACGGTCCAGGCGAAAGCGCTGGATGCACTCGATGTTTGTTTGTCCCAGGATGTCCAAACGAAGCCGATATATGCGTGTTCGTCTTCGAGCTCGGCGCGCTCCTCTTACTCTTTCCCAATCACGCAAGAGTGCAAGCAAATGCAGGACTGGCATTTTGGCTTTAGATTTTCAGGGCATGGTAGAATGATGGTCTTATGTATACTCGTATTAATTAATTGTTTTGTGTTTGTAATTTAACTGATTGGAGAAGAGGCTGATGCGTAATATCATGTGATGATTTCGTTTGATAAATGATCATGGCTTTGAGAAATGTAGTTTAGAAATAAGGAAGAACAATCCAATATTAAATGTCTCAACCTTTACCATGTTCAATAAAATAAAAGTAATGTTAAAATTGGGCCTATAACCGACATCAAACGCAATATTCAATTTCGCCTAATGTTGGCGCTTGACCTTAATACAGCCCTCAAAAGCGCTTAACAGAAAAAGCGCGTAAGCCAGGGGGAGAATACGCGTAAGTGTTATTTGCATGGGAAACGCCCCGATTTTGGCCTTGCTCCGCCCCAAGCGCGTAACTGCCTTCAAGGCGCGTAATACACAGACTTAAGTCGAGGGGAGAATACGCGTAGGCTGAAAAGCGCGTAGCTACGCGCTTTTTTCGACTTAAGCGCATGGGAGAATAGACCCCTCAGTGAGGAAGAAATATTTAATTCTTCTTTTGCTTTTACTGTCTGGTAACATTGAACTCAACCCCGGCCCAGATATAAACTGTCTGAGTACTCCAACTGATTTTAAATCCAGATCAGGGGCCGGTTGCATAAAATTAGACCCAGTCTTTGACTTTAATGTATTTTTAAGTCAGACTTACTATAGATAATTAAATATGCCTGTTGCATAAAATCTGTCTTTGAGTGACTTATTTAAGACTGACTTGGATAGCCGGTCGCGCTATGTATCATGGGTAAAATAAGACACTTCATAGAGTAGAAAAACATGGTGGACACAAAAGCGACACTCGGTGGCAGCGGGAGATCACCGCACTTTAGCGCAACGGAAACCTTTTCTTGGCTGGAGAAATATAATGCCGATAGAAGTCTTTTGTTCAATAGTTTTAATCAAGCGAATGGAAATTTGACCCGTCATCAAGTTAGGGGAGAAAATTACAGAAAAGGCAAACGGTATCAACGGTCGTGAGAACCGTAAAAGATGTTCAAAAACGTTTTAAAAATATTGTGCAACAATCCAAATCTGCTTTCACACCGGAAAGCGTTTCGCGTGTATTCGCGTCTTTGCATTGACATTGATTGTAATCTGTCGTGCGAAAAATTTGTTTCGCGTCCGGTGTGAAAGCATCTTAAGACGGAAATATGGAAGAGGAAAAAATCCAGTCACCGGAGGAGGACCCCCTCCAAAACTACAAAATAAATAAATACAAATTTAAAAAAAAAAGCGTGAATAATCCTGTTTCCAATGTAAAATATTTTTTGTCCTTTTTGTTAGAAAAACAATAAATATTACTGTATCTTTGTGTCCTCTAACAGGTGTTCTTACAATGTGTTGCCATGGCAACAAAGCTCTCATCTCAGGGTTAGCCAGGGGGAGAGGTGGCTAATTTTTATGCCTCAAATCAAGTCAGTCTTAAGCTTTATGCAACAGTCAGTCTTAATTAGACTAGTCTAACTTGACAATTTAAGACCAGTCTACAGTGACAACCAGTCTTAAACTAAGTTTATGCAACCAGCCCCAGGGCTTGGTTTTATACACCTAAATGTTAGAAATCTATTGCCAAAACTTGACCTAGTTAAAATCTGGGTTAAATTGAATGATACAGACATTCTTGTCTTATCTGAAACTTGGCTAAAGAAATCCATCACAGACAAAGACATTGCTATTTAAGGTTACAATGTTTTTGGTTGTGACCATCCCAGAAAAGGCGCTGGCATAGCAATATATGTCAGACAGAAATTTCATGTTACTGTTCAATCATCTCTTTCCCTCAGCAGTCAATTTGGGTTTCTTGCTCTGATGTTGGAGCTTCTAAATGGCCACTTTCTCACCGTCGTAGGCTGCTATAAACTGCCCTCTGCCAGTAGCGAGACTTTTAGGCTGTCGGCTGTGGCCTGCTATCGTTTCATTCCGTTCCCACTGTCATGGAAGTAGTTTTTGACCTTTTACAAATAAAAGTAATACCTAATCATAATCTGAAAAAAAAGTTCCCACGTGAAAACTCAGAGAGTCGTGAAAAAAGTGAGAAAAATGAGTTTACGAATCAGTCGCATTTCAACCAATCAGAATGCTTGAAATCTCTTTCAGCGGTACTATTCAAGATTGCTGCGCCCACTGACAACATGTTGACTGTGGACGATCATGGCTAAAATATCGTCATTGTCGGGATTCAAGTGCTTGATGCACATAGAAAATGTCAAAAATGAGTCAAAAAATAATTTCACCCGCACGAGGTGGGAGAAATTTAAACAATGTTGTACTGAATGGCAGAAAACGAACAGTGAATTTCAATGGTCTGTAGCCAACGTGTGTGAGAGTTCGGGCTTTCTAAATACTAACTTTCACGATGTTCCAAGGAATGTAGGATATCATGAGACATGTTACAGGCGATTCACGGACAAAACACGAATTTCAAGGGCAAATCTAAAAAGAAAAGGTGAGCTAGAGCTATACTCAAGCCAATCAGAATGTGCAGCAGGACATTTTATTTCTCCGAAAAAAGCTCCGTTCTACCTCAAGCTTTGCAGGCTCGCCATCAACAGCAGTGTTACCGGCGGTGTGTATATTGTGCAGGAAATCAGTGAAATATCGTTTGAAAAGACACTTAAAAGTGAAAGACAAACTCATGCAAGCAGAAACTGTAGATGGTGGTAAGTAGTGGACATTTTATGCACGTTTCATATAATTTATTGGCAATTGCAGAGACTAAATTGAATGAATAATTATTTTATGGTATCTGGCCATTGCAATGCAGTAAGAAAATTGAAACTGAGAAATGTCTTCACAATAGTTATTAACACTTCACTTGTTCTTCAGTAGCTGTATAATGATTTAGTCAAGTTTCTAAATTACTTTTTTCAGATTTGTTGAGAAAAGTAGCAGAATTAAAGAAGGATGAAAGCATACTTATGCACATACGTGATAAAGATTGTGTTTCCATTGAAGTTCGATACCACCTTTTATGCTACCAGAAATACACCAAATTTTTGACAAGGCAAAGGTAAGCATCTTGGGCAGAATGTGAACTTACAACTGTCTTCTCGAGAAACAAAACTGTAAAAGTCAAACTAATGTTATAGACCTGTTGGTGCCAGTGTAAAAAATGAACCCTTAACCTGCTGAATTTCTTGAAACTGGTCTTCAAACCACTGCATCTATACGGTACCAGCAGGGCCAGTGTTGTGAGAAATCAAAATGTCAAAATATCAGTTGTGAAACTTATTATTGGCAATTTCCATTATAGGTCATCTCCACGCACGCACACACCTGAAACAGCAGCCACTCAGCAAGGCTACAAAAAGTTTTGTGAAGAAGTCATTCAACCGAGAGTCATTGTCAATGCTGAAATTATGAGAATGTCAAAGCTGTTGGACCTCTTTCAAAAGTTTATTCAGAAATATGAAACTCTACCTGCCAAGAGTCACAGGTATTGTGTATGAATTATGAACTATACTTCACACAATTGAAACAAAAATTCCAAGACAATGAAATCTGTTTTTAAAGTTAATTACCTGAAATAATTAAGCGTTTTAATGCTGTTTAACCTCACTGACACCAAATATTTCTGTTAAAAAAAAAAACACTTATCACTGAGACCATGTTTGATCATATTGCAGACTTAAAAACAGGTATAGTCAAATTAAACCCTATTTAAACACTATATTACCGGTATGCGAATAATACAGTAGTGTAAGGACAGGCAATCTGAACAATTTTATTTTTTTATTAGCTCTCTTTGTTCAATTTCAGAGCTGATCATCTGAAGAGACGACTCCAAAGAGATTTTCCACAGTTACATTTTTTTAAGCCCCCACACAGAAACGTTAGTGAAATTGTGTATGTTGATGAACTGTCAGCAATGGATTATTTTACTTCAGGAACGGATACTGATAGTGAAACTGACACTTTGGAGAGTGATTGCCCAGGCACTCAAAATTTTGACGAATCGTCTGACAGAGACAGGTTGTTGTATAATGCAGGGTTGTTGTTGCAGAATATAGTGGAGAATGTTTCATGTATGGATGTACCTTGGCCTCCCACATCACATGACTTGGACATGGATGCTGTTAAGTCAATGGTTCCTTATGAGCTGTACAATCTACTTGCTTGGTGTGTTGGAGCCTCAGATGTACCATGTGAATCCAGAGGTCATTTGGTGACAGTTTTAGAAAGCACACATCTCAAGTTACTTTCAATTTGCCAAGATTTGATATATTTATCATCAAAGGGAAAAAAACAAACTCCCAAAAGTCTAGCTCTTGGCATGGCTGTTCGCCATGTAACGGGTTCAACTCAACTAGGAGGACTATTACACAAACTAGGACATTGTGCATCTCCAGAGACAGTACTGACTTTCGAAACAGGTCTTGCACAAAGGCATTTGTCAATTGAAGGGCAAATTCCTCCTGGATTTTCAAAATGCAGATCAACTATCCTTGTTTGGGATAACATAGACTTTGGGGAGGAAACATTATCAGGCAAGGGAACAACTCATCACACAAATGGAATAATGATACAGGGACAGATAGACAATCAAGAGGAAGTTGTTGAAGTGGCCTCTATGAAGCGTTCCCGTTCTCTGACACCACAAACTAGTGACATTGTTCCATGCTACCTAAAGATAAGGCATGGTCCAAAGAGCAGGTCAGACTTTGAGTTTGGTAAAGCTCCGTTTCATGAGGTGTTAAGACCAGCTTTGCAGTATGATGTTGCTTATGCAATACTTAAGTGTACCTCGAGAGACAAATGTACCTTTCCGTCATGGACGGGTTTTAACATTCAGTATCCCCGCATACACATTCCCTTACCCCAGTCTGCAATTCATTACCTACCTGTGATTGAGGCTTCTCCAACTGATATGGCAACAGTGAATACCATCTTTTTGCGCAGCATAGAAATGGCCGATCATCTCAGTCTGAAAACAGTTGTCCTTGTCTTCGACCAGGCCATATATGCTAAAGCACAGCAAATCAGGTGGAATGATGTTGAATTGTCGCAACGAACTGTTATCAGGATGGGAGAATTTCACACAGCAATGTCATTTATGTCAGTAATTGGTAAGCGCTTTAAAGACGCAGGGCTGGTGAACATCTTGATTGAAGCTGAAATTGTGGCAGAGGGTTCTGTCCCTGGAGTTGTGAGTGGTCATCAGTACAACCGAAGCATCCGAACCCACAAACTCCTGTATGAAGCTCTCCAGATTATTCGTTTTTCTGCATTCATGGATTCACTTCCAGATGAACAACGAAACCAGTACCAAACAACATGTGACAAGTTGGTATCTGACTGTACTCCTGACATGCCACTACAGTTGTCTGAAGATATGAAGGCTTTGATTAGTGCTTATGAGAGTTTTGTTGTCTCCAAGTCACACTCAAACCCAAATTTTGCTCTTTGGAGTTCATACATTGACCTGGTGCAACTGCTGTTAGTGTTTATCCGTGGCACCAGGGAGTCAGACTGGAATCTACACATTTCCTCTGTACGGTGCATGTTACCCTGGTTCTTTGCCTATGACAGGGTAAATTATGCCCGCTACCTTTCTGCTTATTGGTATGAAATGATGAACTTGGAAGAGTCCAATCCTGATTGCTTCAGAGAATTCACTGAAAGGGGACAGTGGACTGTGCAAAGACAAGAAGATGCTCTCTTTTCATCGATAGCCTGTGATCAAGCAATTGAGCAAACCTGCAATCGAGATTCTAAAACAATGGGTGGCATCACTAGAATTACCTTGAACAGAGGAGCTGTGCAGAGGTGGATCTTAGCTCTGTCTGAACGTGCAGCAATCACTAGGCAGTGTGAAAACATGGCAGGGGTCCATTCCAAAGAGAGACTACATAAGGATTTGGCTGAACCGAGAATGAAGCAAGACAAAAAGGATGTTGATTCGATCATTTCTACTGTCAATAATATGATCAACCCTTTTGATTGTTCCCAGGAGGACTTATCAGCTCAGGTGTTGTTGCCACATCAGATATCAAATCTGATCTTCTCAATGCTAGAGGCAAAGGCGAGGAGGCAATGGTTGCTTTCATGTCTGATCGCTTTCTCACTGACAACCCAAGAAAAGACATTTTCACTCCTCTGAAATGTCTTAAGCTTCAGACATTTGAGAATCAAACTAAGAAGAGACTGAAGGTGAAATGTGGCAAGGAGTTGGTTCTGAGAAATGACAGAAAACTGTTTTCTAAGTTACTTGTTTCAGGGCAGAAAAAGCAAATAAATCTACGCGAGATACTAAAATACTCTCTAGGTCCATGCTCATATCCACTTGCAAGTAGTGAAGGGTCAATGGGGAAAACAAACAAGGCGGCTCTTCTTGATACGCTCGAAGGAAAGGCAGATGGGTGTTATATTAATAATGTTCCTCAAGGAGGAGCGCTCATCATTGATGGAATGGCGTTAATTCAAGCTTTGGGAAAAGTTCCTGCAACCTTTGGTGAGCTCTCGGACACAATTCTATCACGCATCATTTACCTGCTCAGCCAACACAAGTGTTCAAGAATTGACTTTGTTACTGACACCTATCCACCTATCAGCATAAAGAACGTTGAGAGAGCCAGGCCTGCAGAGACTGGTTCACGAAAGATTACAATACACAGCAAGACACAGAAAACTCCTTCTCAGTGGAAAAAGTTCTTAAGCAACAGTCAGAACAAAGAAGCTTTAGTGGATTTTCTGAATGAAAGTTGGAAAGATGCTAATTTTCAGAATAATAGCGTATGTGTGAACATGTATCTTGCTCATGGAAGTAAGTGTCATGTCTTCCAGATTCATAACAAATCTTGTTCTGTGAGTGAATCCGTTGAGCTGAACTGTGATCATGAAGAAGCGGACACTCGACTACTTCTGCATTCAAAACATGCAAGTGAGGTGCACAACACTGTGATAATAATGAGTCCTGATACAGATGTTGCAGTTATTGCATTGTGTCTCTTGGATAAAATTCATGCCGATGTGTATTTTGCAACAGGAGTGAAGAATAAGTCAAGGATTATTGACTTGCAGCAGATAGCAACAGCAATTGGGCCAGAAGTATCCTCTTCCCTGATAGGACTTCATGTATTTTCAGGTTGTGACAGTGTGAGCGCCTTCTATGGAAAAGGAAAGAAAAAGGTTTTAAATCTTGTAATCGGTCAGAAAAAATACTCAGATGTCTTCTCACATCTTGGCAATGAATTTTCACTTTCTGAATCTCTGTTTTCAGGACTGGAAGAATTTGTTTGTGATTTATATGGACAAAATGTCATGGTCTGGCCCTGCAGGCCCTCCCCTCTCCTGGTTGCTCCTCCACCTCAACGAGCTACAGCTGCTGCTCGTTGAGGTGGAGGTGCTTTGCAAGAGTATTTAATAGCTGCACTGGCAGTTATTCAGTGCAGTGGGATTCTGTAGGCTTTGTCTGTATGTTGGCCGTTTGATCATGGAGCCCTTTTTGCCGCTCCCCCCCCCCCCCCCCCCCCTGGGCATATGTTTGTTGATTTTTAAAATTAAATCTTTATATTTTACTCAGCCTGTGCTCTTGGGTCCCTCCTTTCTTGGGTACATGGTCCCTGTGCCCGTCGGCTTGTTGCCTTTAGC
Source organism: Gymnothorax reevesii (assembly GCA_029721435.1). Lineage (NCBI taxonomy): Eukaryota > Metazoa > Chordata > Actinopteri > Anguilliformes > Muraenidae > Gymnothorax > Gymnothorax reevesii. The sequence goes on from CM056574.1 coordinate 55,244,399, forward strand.
CGGCGGGACTAAACCATGACACAAAAACTATCTGATGTGAATGAGACAAGATACAAACTTTTCTGTACAGCACAAAATTCATGGCAGGCATTACCACCAACTAAAGATGAATTGAAACAGCACTGTATGCGTGCAAACTATCAGAGTGCAATTCACAAGAGAGCTTTGGACCGGTTTATTGATGCTCCATCACCAGTAGGACATGGGTGGGTAATGGAGGAAGGTCGTTTGTCATTTGAGTGGGTTACACAACCAACTATTCCTAATCATCTCCTGGAAGGTGTGCAGTGTAACTGTCAGCATGGCCAGTGTGATAACAGAAGGTGTAGATGCTTCAAGTCTGCAACACATTGTACAGATATCTGTGGTTGTCATTGTGTCAGGGACAAGGAGAAGGCAGTAGCGAGTGAGGATGATGGTGACAATACTGAACAGGACAGTGACATTGACCTTTAAACACTTTTGAGTGTTTACTATATTCAATAGTACGAATACTACATGGATGACAATGTAGATGTATGACAATGATACTGTAAGATGTTATTTCCATTTCTGATTAAATATCATTCAAAGTGATGGGTTTTTTTTTTTCAAATCCAGAGTATTTATCTTGTATATTGATTAGCAAAAGAAGTGTTTAAAGAATTCCATAGTGCATTGCTAGGAACTTTTCTGATCTATGTACCAATGGAAGAAATTGATTGAAAACATGTTACTCCGCTTAGGGACTACAACTTGGGCGAGAAGGGGGGTCATCTTTGAGGGGCCATAACTTTTGATTCTCCAAGAATTGACTTGGGAACTTTTGGCTCATAGCCATACATAGTTTCAAAAACATATTTCAACTTTCAGAAAGTACTTCCACGGGGGTGGAAACGAAAGTCATTTTCTAGCCACTTTCTCAGCCACAGCCGACGGCCTATTTGTTATCATTGAATAAAACAGCTTTTCACTTTAGACTTCAATGAGATTCTTCTCGCCGGAGATCTGAATTGGGACTGGTTATCTCCTGTTTCTGATATTTTTAAATCTGTGTGTGATTCTTTTAACTTAACACAAATAGTTAATGGGTCAACACGCCCAAACTTTAAATGTCCAGAGAAATCTTCTCTTCTTGATTTGTTTTTAACTAATTTTAACTATCTAGCACCCGGAGAAAGTTTGTTTACTCACAGCACAGTCCCACTACTATTCCGTCCATCTGGTCCAGACCTGTTCGCGCACCTCTGCGTCATCATCAGAGTGCTCGCGCGATAGGCTTTAGTAGTTTGGTTTACGTCTCCGTCAACAGTCCTCAAGCCCCGCCTCCTCCAGTTTCTCTGAATAATCCTGCAGACTTTATGCTGGTTAATACTCGCTCCCTGAACAATAAAACTCATCTCATTCAGGACGAAATCAGATCCAGAAAACTGCATTTTTGCTGTGTGACAGAGACCTGGCAGAAACCACAGGAGTTCTTGCTACTCAACCAGGCTACACCTTCAGGCTATTTGTACCTGCAGAAGCCCCGCCCTGAGCTCGCCGCCCGCCGCCCCAAGCCTATTGCCTGCTCCAAGCGTTCCAACAGCCCGAAGAGATGTGGTGGTGAGCTGGCGGTCATCTACCGCCTGCTCCGCTCCAGGTTTTCCTCATCTACCGCCCCCAACACTTCTGCCTCCAACTTTCTGTCCGAGCTGTCTGACCTTCTCTCCTCTGCCTGCTTCACCTCACCATCAACGCTCCTGATTGGTGACTTCATGTGGACTCCAGCAGCAACAAATTTGCCACTGATTTCCTGTCACTCCTGGACTGCTTTAGCATCACCCAACATGTCCTGGGCCCCACCCACAAGAAAGGTCACACACTCGAACTGGTGCGCTCCATTGGTACACCCCCCTTCCAACTACACTGCCTGGATTTAAATATCGCTGACCATCTTGCCATCTTCTTCACGGTCCCCATCTTTCTGCCAAGGCAGCGTCCACAGCGCACCATTGCGTCATGTCATATCAAGTCTGTGAGTGCACCTGACCTGTCCAGCCTGATAACATCCCACATGGCCGCGGCTCCCACTGAGGCCACGGTGGATGGCCTGGTAGCCCACTACGACGCTGCCCTCTCCCTCAGCCTGGACACTCTCGCCCTTCTCAAAACCCGCTCTGTCTCTTTCTCTCGCCCTGCCCCCTGGTTCACCTGCAAACTTCGCTCCATGAAGGTCGCTGGGCGCCAGCTGGAGAGGCTTCACAAAAAGACTGGCCTCACTGTCCATCTTCTGGCCTACGAAGACCATGTCAGGTCCTATCGTGAAGCCCTCTCCCAGGCTAAGGTGCAGTACTACTCCACCCTAATCGGCTCCCAGCAAAACCACCCCAGATCACTGTTCACCACCATTAACCGCCTCCTCAGCCCCCCTGACATCCCCCAACCTGGTGCCCCTAACCTCTGCTCTGAGTTCCTGGACTTTTTTCAGAGGAAAGTGGACACAATCCACCAACAGCTCTTAGTACCTGTACCCGACTCTCCCCCTCCACACTTAGTTCAGCCTCAGGGTGTTACACCCTCTGCTACATGCCTGCCCCACTGCAGCTTCTCCTCCTTCCGCCTGGTGGACTCCCCCCACATTGCTGAACTGGTCTCCAAGGCTAAGGCCTCCAACTGCTTCCTGGACCCCATCCCAACTGCACTGGCTAAGGTCTGCCTACCCACCCTCTGCCCCCTTATGGTCGATATCATCAACACCTCCCTGCTAACCAGTACTGTTCCCTCCAGCTTCAAAACTGCGTCAGTGACCCCCATCCTCAAAAAACTTGGACTGGACCCCAGTATTCTCAACAACTACCGACCGATCTCCAACCTTCCTTTCCTTAGTAAAATCTTGGAACGAGCAGTGGCCGCCAAACTCCACCAGCACATTTCCAATCATGAGCTCTTTGAGATCCTTCAGTCTGGCTTCAGAACTCATCACAGCACAGAGACTGCCCTCATCAAAGTCATCAATGACCTCCTCATCGCTGCCGATGCCCACCAAGTCAGCCAACTCATTCTCCTCGACCTTTCAGCAGCTTTTGACACCATCTCCCACTCAATCCTCAAACGCCTATCTGACCATCTGGGCCTTACCGGTACAGTTCTCTCCTGGTTTCAATCATATCTTACCAACCAGAAACAGTTTGTCACTTTCTCTGGTTCCAGCTCCCCCCTGACCCCAGTCAACCATGGTGTCCCCCAGGGTTCTGTGCTCAGTCCACTCCTCTTCACTATCTATTTGCTCCATCTTGCTCAGATCATCCGTCGCCATGGACTCAGCTTCCACTGTTACGCTGATGATACCCAGCTATCTCAGCACCTCACCATCTTCACTGCTCCCCCCACAGTCACTCGCCAACTGCCTTGACGAAATGAACACTTGGATGACAGCTAACCTACTCAAACTCAACACCAAGAAAACTGAGCTCATGGATGTGGCGACCTCAGCTCTGCTCGAGAAGGTTGGAGATCTGCTCTTTCAGGTGGATGGCTGCTCCATCTTTCCATCCCCCAAAGTCCACAACCTGGGTGTCCTTCTGGACTCCACTCTCTCCTTTCAGTCCCACATCAAATCCATCACTAAATCTGCCTTCTTCCACCTCAAGAACATTTCCAGACTCCATCCATATCTGTCTGATCACATCACTGAATCTCTCATCCATGCCTTCATCTCTTCCCGCTTGACTATTGCAATGGAGCCCTGTTCGGGCTACCTGGCACTGTCCTGGACAGACTCCAGTATTGTCTGTCTCTGGTTCTGTCCTGTATGTTTCACCCTCTGTAAAGCGACCTTGGGTTTTAGAAAGGCGCTATATAAAACAGTTATTATTATTATTATTATTATTATTATTATTATTATTATTAATTCTCTTCATAAATATTCAGATATTGGTATTTTTGCAAATGATTTGAGCGATTATTGTGTTATAGCCACTATCAGACGAGCTAAGCTCCCAAAAGCAAGGCCACGTATTATTCTTAAACGTGAATTATGGCACTTTGATTGGTCCAGGATCTCACTTTTTAATGATGTAGAGCTGGCCTGGTAGTACTTTTATGATGCTTTAAGTATTATTATAAATAAACATGCCCCTCTCCGCAAATTTAGTGTGAAGGGTCGAAACAATCTTAGGTTCTCCCCTGAGTTGTCCAGTCTCTTTTAAGCAAGGGATGATGCCTGGGCTAAGGCCAGAAATTCTAAATCCCAGGGTGACTGGCTGATATTCAAACAGCTCAGAAATTGCTTTACTTCCCTTGTTAAAAAGGCTAAGTCTGATTTTTATGTTGATAAAACTACCTGTAGCCTAAATGATCCTCAGAAGTTTTGGAAAGTAGTCAAATCTTCATTTGGGGATGAAACCACAGACGAATTGCCTGCTGTACATATTCCAGCTGACAAATCAGCCATTCTTAATTATTTTAATGAACACTTTGCCTCCTCTGGATCTCTATTTGAGTCCTTGCATCCACATCAATCTAATGTGCAGGGGGTTTGCCTTCAATCACCACCTATTAATGCTACGGCTCCAGGATTTTATCTGACACCTTTTGATGTAGCCGAGGTCTATAGGGCTTTACAGCAATTGAAGCACCTATTACTAAAACAACATAAGTCACACTCTTCTTCACTATCTATATGCTCCCTCTAGCTCAGATCATCCGTTGCCATGGACTCAACTTCCACTGTTATGCTGATGATACCCAGCTGTATCTCAGCACCTCACCATCTTCACTGCTCCCCCCACAGTCACTCGCCAACCGCCTTGACGAAATGAACACTTGGATGACAGCTAACCTACTCAAACTCAACACCAAGAAAACTGAGCTCATGGTTGTGGCGACCTCAGCTCTGCTCGAGAAGGTTGGAGATCTGCTCCTTCAGGTGGATGGCTGCTCCATCTTTCCATCCCCCAAAGTCCACAACCTGGGTGTCATTCTGCAGTCTACTCTCTTCTTTCAGTCCCACATCAAATTCATCACTAAATCTGCCTTCTTCCAAATCAAGAACATTTCCAGACTCCATCCATATCTGTCTGATGACATCACTGAATCTCTCATCCATGCCTTCATCTCTTCCCGCCTTAACTATTGCGAGTCCTGTTCGGGCTACCTGGCACTGTCCTGGACAGGCTCCAGTACGTGCAAAACTCCGCTGCCAGGGTTCTCACTCATACCAAGCCCTGGCAGCACATCATCCCCATCCTGGCCCATTTGCACTGGCTCCCAGTCAAACAATGCATTACGTACAAACTCCTCCTCCTCACCTGTAAATCCCTTCATGGCCTGGCCCCCCGGTACCTCTCAGATCTCCTCCACCACTACATCCCATCCTGATCTCTGAGGTCTACTAACATGGGCCTCCTCACTGAACCCAGCGCCAAACTCCGGACCTTTGGGTACAGAGCTTTTAGTGTTGCAGCCCCCACCCTCTGGAATGCTCTCCCCAAGGTCATCCGCGACTCCCCAACCCTGGATATTTTCAAAACTGCGCTCAAAACTGCGCTCAAAACCCACCTGTTTACCATTGCCTTCAATATTTAGTCTTTGGTCAGCTTGTAGGCTTGTTATCTGGTTACTTCTTGTTGTCTTTAGTTTGTCTGCTCTGTCCCTAGTATTGTCTGTCTCTGGTTCTGTCCTGCATGTTTCACCCTCTGTAAAGCGACCTTGGGTTTTAGAAAGGCGCTTTATAAAACAAAGTTATTATTACTATTATTATTATTAATAATAATTCTCTTCATAAATATTCAGATATTGGTATTTTTGCAAATGATTTGAGCGATCATTGTGTTATAGCTACTATCAGACGAGCTAAGCTCCCAAAAGCAAGGCCACATATTATTCTTAAATGTGATTATAAACATTTCTGTGAGCAGGGTTTTCATCATGATTTGTGGCACTTTGATTGGTCCAGGATCTCACTTTTTAATGATGTAGAGCTGGCCTGGAAGTACTTTTATGATGCTTTTAGTATTATTATAAATAAACATGCCCCTCTCCGCAAATTTAGAGTGAAGGGTCGAAACAATGAGTTGTCCAGTCTCCTTAAAGCAAGGGATGATGCCTGGGCTAAGGCCAGAAATTCTAAATCCCAGGGTGACTGGCTGATATTCAAACAGCTCAGAAATCGCTTTACTTCTGTGGTGGAAATTCTTATTTCATAGCGTGTACCTCCTGAACGGTAGGTGTCGCTGTTTATATAAGGATATACTTACTGTAACCTTCCGGCCCTTTCTCTTTGTTCACTGTAACTCCTCCCCTCTTGTTGTGAATAAGATCTGTGGTCAGCCCCGTTTCTAGGAGGGCTCCACCTAGGACTTTTGTCTGTAAATTGTGGCTTCCCGTGCACGATTAAACTAATATCAACTGCCTTTGACTGTGAGTGTTATTACTTATTGCTTACAATACTTAAAATACACAACGCAGAAGGGGAAATCCCCCACACTTCCCTTGTTAAAAAGGCTTAAGTCTGATTTTTATGTTGATAAAACTACCTGTAGCCTAAATGATCCTAAGAAGTGTTAGAAAGTAGTCAAATCTTCATTTGGGGATGAAACCACAGACGAATTGCCTGCTGCACTTATTCTAGCTGACAAATCAGCCATTCTTAATTATTTTAATGAACACTTTGTCTCTTCAGGATCTCTTTTTGAGTCCTCGCGTCCAAATCAATCTAATGTGCAGGGGGTTTGCCTTCAATCACCACCTATTAATGGTACGGCTCCAGGATTTTATCCGACACCTTTTGATGTAGCCAAGGTCTATAGGGCTTTACAGCAATTGAAGCACCTATTACTAAAACCCCATAAGTCACTCTTGACTTGACTTGTGGGGTTTTAGTATTCAGTGCTTCAATTGGATCTAAGTAAATCTGCCGGACCTGACAATCTCGAGCCTTTCTTTTGGAGGTCAGCCGCAGACTTTAAAAATATGACACAGAGGTTCTATTATAATCTTACTCTTTCTGAAAATAGGATTCCAAGAATATGGAAGTCTGCTTATGTTCTTCCCCTGCTGCAAGGTGGTGATCCCTCCGTAGTTAACAACTATAGGCCGATTTCTAAATTGTGTTCTCTCCAAAGTTTAAGAAAGGTTGGTTGGTGAATAACTTAAATATTTTTTAGATGCATATGGTCTCCTCTCACGGTTTGTTTTAACCGTTCTGTTTTATGTGCTGCCATCTTAGCCAGGTCACTCTTGAAAAAGAGGTTTTAAATCTCAATGAGTTTTACCTGGTTAAATAAAGGATATTGATTGATTGACTTGTATATGATGAGCCCCGCCCTGAATGCCTCCATATGCTCTCCGCCAATCTCGCTCATGGCGCCCCCTTGTGGAAACAGGAACTGGCATATATTACATTGACATTGCCTGAATTGCTTGAAACCTCACATTTGAGCTGAGGGTCTTCCCCTGAATGCACCTGCCCACGATTGCTTATGCTCTAAGTGCCCCCAATGGATGAACTATCCACTTGTCACTACTCGTTCGTGCGTTGTCCGATTCGCTCGAAACGTCCTCACAGGTTGGGGCCTGTACTTGACCTGTTCTATGACCTTGAGTGCACACCAGCACCCGTCAGGATCGCACCACTACCCCCGACATGCACAAGGGTGCATGGGCCCGTTCAACGGTGCTTGCAGCTTTAATTTTTAGGGCCTGAGCCAACTGAAAGTTGTCCGAGGACCCTATTGAAATTGTACTTTATTATTATTATTATTATTATTATTATTGCGACAATTCAAAGGCCAATTTTGCCCCTTTCCCAATGGTGGAAATGCATCTAACTTTCCACATTCGTCCGACCCAATCCTAAATTTGATATTCTTGTGCGGTGGCACAGGTCCGACCCCAAATGCAGAAATGGCGCCCCTAAACACGTTTCCAAATTCCCATAGGGAAATTTGGTTACTTTGTCGTAGCTAGACGAAATTCGGTAGACTTGTGTAACATCCCCAGACATACAAAAACTTCATTGGAGCCACGCCCTAAACCCACCAAAGTCAGCCATTTTCATTTGAATTAACTAATAGCGCCGCCCTATGGTAACAGGAAGTGACCAGTTTTTAATTTCAGAATGAACTCCTCCTGGGGATTTCGCCGGATCGACTTCAAATTTGGTACAGATCATCTAGTGATCAAGGTGATCAAAATTTGTGCTCTGCATATCTGTAGATCAAAGGGCGTGGCTGCAAGGGCGTGACAAATTTTGGCGACACTATGAAAATATTTCTCAATGCTCTCACGCCCAAATACTTGATTGCAGCAGTCTAAAACTTGCTGGACATGATGATTGCTCCGCCCTGAACATCATGATGTATTAACTTCCCACTTTGCTAATAGCGCTCTCCTGTGGTAACAGGAAGTGACCACTTGTTACTTACACTTGTACTGGTGACATAAAGTTGAACCTCATTCCACTTCTATAACATACAAAACAAATGGGTTAAGCTACATTATGAATGCAGTGAAGCTCAGAGTAATGGCGTGTGTGTGGCAACGCGGCGACCATCCATCCCTCGCCATGAAAATACGTTTGGGTTTTTGATGTTTTCACTGAAGTCGTATCATCATGAAAATTGACATGCCGGTCAAGGATGGTGAGCTCTAACATCTGTTAGGGGCGTAGCCCATAGGGTCAGCAAAATGCCTTGATAGCGCCCCCTTGAAATTTTCAAAAATCCCTCCCCGTAGGGATTTTTTTGGAATAGGACGATGAAAATTAGTAGACGTGTATGTTGCCAAGACGAACAAAAAAAGTCTCTGGCACTCCAAACAGGAAGTCAGCCAATTTTATTTTAATGTGTTATTTTGGCCCAATTTCCACACGTTGTATTTTAACGAACTCCTCTTAGCGATTCCATCCAATCAACCTCAAATTTATTACAGTTCATTAAGAGACCATGCTGATCAAAAATTGTGCTCTGCATGTCTGTAGCTCAATGGGCGTGCCTGCTATGGCTTTCCCAATTCTGACGCCTTGCCATGCACATTCGAACAGCTCTCTCTCCCTCATACTTTGTCCAAATGGATTCAAAATACCTGTAAATGATAAAAGCCCTGCCCTGAATGCCTCCATATGCTCACAGGCAATCTTGCTCATGGCGCCCCCTTGTGGAAACGGGATATACGATACTTTACATTGATATTGGGCAATTTGCTCAAAACTTCATGTTTGTGCTGAGGGTCTGCCCCTGAATGCCCCAACGTGTGCAAGATGGCGAGGGCCCGTTCAACGCTGCTTACAGCTTTATTTATTATTTATTTAGGTCTTCAAGACGAATGTCTGAAGACCTATTGTTATTGGTTTTAGATATTCGATTATTATTATTTTGCTACCTCGTTTTTGTCCGGACGATTCTGAAGTAACCACTGGACCGATTTGTATGAAACTTTCTGAAATGATAGCTTTTATGATGTAGTTGTGCAAAAGAGGGCCCGATTTTTGAATTTTTGCCCCAAAAAGGGGAGATAACCCAAAACGTAAAAACCGTTCAATGGCAATATCTCAAAAACTATAAGAGATAAAAATATTTTGAAAAATTCCCCAGGTAGGTCTGATCATGTTCTACAACTTTAACATTTGACCAACTTCAGCCGGTATGATCATTTTTCCGTAAAAAAATAAAAACTGAAATTCCGAGTGAACTTCCCGGTTTTGACCCCACCCGTCTTTAAAAATCTTCTTCTCCAGAACCGCAATACATACAGCTTTCTATTATATATCATTTTAACCTACATTGAGTGGACTTTAAAAATTGTGTAAGGCATTTTGAAAATCCAAATAGTTTTTGAGTTATCTCCCCTTGAACTTGACCCACGGGAAAAATTCGAATTTTCGGCTACATCTTCAAAGGGGCATAACTCGGACATTTTTCAACCGATTTTGAAAGTGATTCTTTCATTGTGTTTAAGATGTCCTGTTTAACAATCTGTTTAAGAACATTATCATATAAAAATTTATAGGTTTTTTAATAAATAATTTTATACTCAAAAGTTCATTTTCTTCATGAATTTCACGATTTGTGAATTTTAGCGTCACAATTATGCATCGGATAACTTTATGTTCAACATAACATCTGTAGGGAATTCAATTTTACATTTCATGTACTTTTTTCAGAACCATATCTCTTATAGTTTTTGAGTTATCTGACATTGAAGTTGGCAAGTGTAAGGAGAGCACACGTTCAAAGAGTCATATCTCAGCCAAAATACACCCGATTTCAAATCCGTTTGTTGCAAACTGTTCAGTATGGAGAGATCTACAATCCCCTTAAGAACCATATGATATAAAAGTTGATAGTTAAGTCGCAAAATGCGATGCGTACCCTACTTGCGACAGGAAAACTCTTAAAATGGGACAGAGTTAGACTGGGAGCCAGTCCCATGCAAGTGCAAGGCAGCACAGAGAGACACCCAGTCAGAGATAGTTGAATTCAATTTTACACATGATTATTGTTTAAAATTGTTAACAATATTGTTGAAAATTGTTTAAACCCATAGTCAATTTGGCTTGTTATTTTTAAATAAATATATTTAATACAAGATCATGTTTCACCGTTTTTGTACATTCTACTTCACCGAAAAAGGGAATATGTTTACTGTTCTTTTGATTGAAGAATTTAACATGATAAGATTGGGTCTGAGTCAAAGCGGAAGTCTTGAAGACCTAAGTACTGCCGTGGCAGTCCTAGTTTTTATTATTATTAACCAGTCCCCCCCCCCCCGCTATGTAGATTTTGCACATTGCGAAGGGTAACGGAAACGCACACAGAGAGTAAGGACGATGTCCACCGTTATTACTCGGGCCGGTAGGCCACAAGTCGAAGTTATGTGATGCAGACAATTAAATTCATGGACATAAAATTGGTGAGCACCTGTGCATTGGCCCCACTTTTTGCCTTGTAACTGTGTGGTGTAAAATGGTCAGACCACAGTTCACAGCTAAGCAGAGGTCTTTCCTGGTAACAGAATACCTCCAAACGAAAAGTGTTTGCACTGTCCTCCAGCGGTTCCAACATAAATTTCCAAATGTTAGGGTTCCAGGTTGTCTCACTGTCTTCAGGAATGTCAACAAGTACTGAGCCTCTTGCACCAGCCACAATCTCAACAAAGGGAGGTCAGGCTGAAGCAAGACCCAACGAACACCAGTCAGCAACGAAGCAGTCGGGACCCCCCTCGATGACCAACATGCTGACAAGACATGATGTGATTATGGAATAATTAAATGACTTACCCACTGAATGATGCTTGTTAGCTTGATTCACTTGTTCATGGCCACTTCAATTGCATGTGTTAACCCTTTGGTTAAAATCCACTCAAAAAAGAGATCATTTTTTGCCGAGGTTAGGGGGTGAAAGGGTTAATTATTCAAAAAATGCCTTGGCAGGCTGGTAAAAGCCTGTCTAAACTTTTAATTTAATGTGACGAATCCAATTTTACACCTCGCGTTCCCATGCTGAAAAGACTCGAATTTCGTAAAATTCAAAGCGTCCGTGCTCACTGGTGCATGAAGCGTAAACCAAGATACTGGTATCATTTGAAGCAGAATGACCCCCTCTACCAACGTTTACGCCCACATTTACAGAACTATTATCTATGTTAATGTTATGATTTTTCCGAGAGAATCATTTTTTTCTAATGCACCCTGTATATCTACGGATTGGCCCAGGCCTAGACCCGGCCCGAGTACTGGCTCTGTTAGCCTGTTGTTAGACCTAAAAAAATAGTCTGCTTCGCGACCGTACACTGATCGTGAAACAGACTCATATTTGTATGAATGAACATTTCTGTCTTTATTATTCAATCAAAACAAAAGTTGCTTCACCCAAAAACATATTTTCAATCAAAAGAAGTGTTTGAATGCAAAAATAAAATTGAGACCTGAAAAACTGCATTTGAACGCTGTTTTTATTTGATTGAAGCAACTTTTTTTTTGCAAAATATTGTGGGTAGGACATTTGTGTCTTTCCCATTCAATCCGATAAAATATCACTTCAATCAAAAAATGTTTTCAATCAAAGAAAAAAAAGTGTTCAACTGAAATTTTTTGAGTTTTAATTTTATTTTTGCATACAAACACTTTTTTTCTTTGACTGAAGTGAAAAGTTTAATTTGTTTTTTCCCATAATGGGTGGATGCTTCCCCATTGGTCAGAAATGTTTAAATGACAAGTGTCTACACCAATGAAGTTTGAAATAGGAATCTCTCTCAAGGACAAGGAAGTCGCCATTTGCAATGTACACACTCAAAAATGATGGGTTGATGGTAATTGAAAAATGATGGGGCCATGCATTATCTTGCTGAAACATGAGGTGATGTTCATGGATGTATGGTACAACAATGGGCCTCAGGATGTCATCACGGTATCTCTGTGCATTCAAAATGCCATCAATAAAATGCACCTGTGTTCTTCGTCCATAACAGATGCTTGCCCATACCATAACCCCACCACCACCATGGGCCACTCGATCCACAACATTGACACCAGCAAAGCGCTCACCCACACGACGCCACACACGCTGTCTGCCATCTGCCCTGAACAATGTAAACCGAGATTCATCCGTGAAGAGAACACCTCTCCAACGTGTCAGAAGCCATCGAATGTGAGCATTTGCCCACTCAAGTCTGTTACGGTGACGATCTGGAGTCAGGTTAAGACCCCAATGAGGACAACGAGCATGCAGTTGAGCTTCCCTGAGATGGTTTGTGCAGAAATTCTTTGGTTATGCAAACCAATTGTTTCAGCAGCTGTCTGAGTAGCTGGTCTCAGGTGATCTTGGAGGTGAACCTGCTGGATGTGGAGGTCCTGGGCTGGTGTGGTTACACGTGGTCTGCGGTTGTGAGGCCAGTTGGATGTACTTCCATATTCTCTGAAATGCCTTTGGAGACGGCTTATGGTGGAGAAATGAACATTCAATGCCCGAGCAACAGATCTGGTTGACATTCCTGCTGTCAGCATGCCAATTGCACGCTCCCTCAATGCTTGCGCCATCTGTGGCATTTTGCTGTGAGACAAAACTGCACATTTCAGAGTGGCCTTTTATTGTGGACAGTCTACGGAACACCTATGCACTAATCATGGTGTCTGATGAGCATCTTGATGTGGCACACCAGTGAGGTGGGATGGATTGTCTCAGCAAAGCAAAAGTGCTCACTATGACACATTTAGACAGATTTGAGAACAATGTTTGAGAGAAATAGTAATATTGTGTATTTGGAATGAATTTTAGATCTTTGAGTCTATCTCATGACAAATGGGAGCAAAAACAAAAGTGTTGCGTTTATGTTTTTGTTGAGTGTATTTAGCCAGTTCGCATTTACTGAAACTTCAAGTTAAGATCTGAGAAAATAGTACTACTTTTGTATAAGGGTATGTTAGCTACTTAACGGCAAATTATTTAAAGTGAGATTATTTTTTCTGCATAATGGAGTAGTATAAATAAGAGTTTTTAACAAGGTAGCTGGCCAGCTTGGTGCTTGTTTGTTCCCTCTCATTGATTAAGAGCATTGGTGCTGTCACAGTAAGCTCACGCATGCTTGAGAGGAGGTAACAGTAATTATATCTTATCTTTGTTTTACTTCTGAGAAAGGTGACGAGTTTGAACAGGAAAGTTAAATGTACCATGTCCTGATGTTGGCATTAGTTCCACTAATATTAATAATGGTAAATATCCTGGCTAAATTACGGCTCGCTGCCTTGACTTTACTGCTGCTTGTATGGAGACGGATGGAAGCTAACGTCAGGTAACAGTAAGGAAAATAAAGCCGGTGCAAACAGGATAAGTAATGCCCTGTCAGGCCAATTGCATTTTGTGTATGTCAAACCTAGCATAAACGTTACGTTACTGCCATAGGTTTGTTTTAAGTGGGGTATTTTGAGTAGCTAAGTTGTGAACTAAGTTAGCTAGCAAGCAAAGTTGCTTCAGTGCATTAAAGCCTTCAGTTGGCTGTGTGTTTGTAGGACCTGAATGCCAGTTCCCTAGTGGTGTATTCCAGTTTTTAAACTGGCATTCCAGCGGCTGAGTGGAATATACCAGTTCCCCAGTTCCCTTATTATTTTCATAGTTAAAACTGCAGAACAAAGTGCTCTACCAGTTTAAAAATGTACAAAATGAAGGCTGTTTGAGTGTCAACACTAAGGTCCTCAGTTTATCAAGTATGTATGTCCTGATCTTTCACCGATTGAGTGGGCCGGTACGCACCGGTATGGAGTACCGGCACTTCTAGATTTTAGCCGCTGTAGTACCGGGACTGTTTCCGCCGTACTGGGACTTCATACGAGCTCGTAGAACCCTGTCCTGCTCCATTTCTCTTTGGCAATTCATGATCCTATGGCTATACTACATTACCCATTGTACACTAGTACGCGCCGCACGCCTGTCCCTTTACTCGCAAGACGTTCACTCGCAAGGAGATCTTAAGGAGGAGTTGCGTGTCTTTCAAACATTATTTCAGTGAGTCTCGTAATGCGTTGTCAGTCTCATTGCAAACGATCAATGGCAAGTAGCAAGCAATTTTGGCCGCAGATCGGATTGTGGATGGGTTTTGCTGCGGAGAGACGGGTTTTAGCTTCCTTGCTAATTTGGTGGGGGTGTTTGTAATCATGCTGACTAGCGACTTGCCAACACAAGAAATTTGGAATCATCTCTGAAATTATAACTGCTTTCAAATGTTTACCGGCACGTTCGCCACGCGTTGGCAAGCATAGCTGAGTTCAATTATAACTTGCATGCCAGATGATATTTCAAACGATTAACTTTCATGGAATCGATATTAATCCTCAAAATACCCACAACCAAATACATAAACCAATGCCAGCTGGCGAGAGAACAGAACAGATGAGTTTACTGTTCTCCCATCCACATTATGTTATGTCACATCCTTTCAACAAATAACAAATTCATGATGGTGTTTGTAGGCCATTCATCAGCAATTCGTCGTCATAACTGAATACAACCAATCGGCCGCTCGTTGAGTGTGATGAGTAAAACAACACTCCCAATAACTTCATCATCAAATGATGTCATGCAAAATGACCCATTGATTCTTATTCTTATATGCATTCCAGATATATATGTGTTGAAAATACAGCACCAGTCCCTTTCATTTAAAAGAAAATGGCTCAGATTTCTCCATTATATTCATTGGAGTGACACACCCCCATCTGAAATGAAACATCTGCAGGTGAGTTTATTAAAAGATAGATTTTTGTTCTGGCGCTGACACTGGAAAGCCGTTGCCTATATTTAAATATAACCGCTAATATTCGTTTGTTCGATAAAGATGAGCTGAGTCGTTGTCACTGCACCTGTTAGCTTAAAAATAACTGATGTTGGCAGAAGTATGACTACCAGTCCATGAAAAAAATAATTTTTTTCGAGCGGATTCTCTAATTACGGTTAGAAATCACTGAATTGTATGAATGTTTTTAGTATGTTTTAGTAGTTTTTATTGCTATTTATATTTAAATATTTATCATATTTATTTGTTTAGAGTATGTATGTTTCTGTTACGATTGCAATGTCTTTAGTCTTGAACGTTGTCAGTCTTCACACTCTCTTCCCTATACTTCGGTTAGGTAATTCCACTTCCTTCTCTCTGGCTGTTCTCATTGGCTATCCGCACCGAAGAATAGTTAGCGAGGCACGGGCAAGGATGTTTTATATTTCACTGGATATACAATTGGAAAATGGCCGCCCATTAATTTCAATGGAAATTGCTCAGTGGCGCAGCAAGCCGACATGGGGGCCAAGCTTCCGCAGCCACGCGGACATGCGCTGTGTGATTTTTGCTCACACATGCGTAGTGTGGGGCTCATGAACGCGCTGGGATCCAAGGTGTCCATGACAATGGCTCGGGCTGGTGGAACTCCAACCTAGGGTGCGTGTTCACGATCACTTTTCACCGGAAACGGAAGTCTGACCACTGCAGACTGCACCCTGATGTACATATGAGCGGAATGGAAAACAAAACATAGCCGCCGGTAAATGTTTAATTATGGTTTGAGATACAATTTTAAAACAGAAATGCAATAACAAATGTTTTAAATGGCTTTGACAGGGAAGTGATACTATTGATTTCAACTCAAAATCTTGGCAAAATAGTTGACTTGCCGTTGTGTGACGTTAACGTGACATTGCTCAGGGGTATGCCTCCCGAAATCACAGGTGCTAACCTCCATAGTTGGAACCACTGACTGAATGGACGAATAAATTTCTGCAACCACGCTATTGGGAAAAGCGCCCCAGGCTCGTCTTCTCTTTAGTTCAACATCGAATAACCACATTATCGGAGTCAGATGATTATTGCTCGTCTGCGTGCGAATTCCATTATCTTTTCCCAATTCAAGACAATAAACCGAACGCATAACACAACGCACTTCACGTGCCTTATAAACCGATATGTTTTAAAGTCAGGAGTTTTAAACTTTTGTCAATTCTGGTAAGCCAATTTACTTTTAGCTTACGTAACTTATAACCATTCCGTATAGTCAGATGTGGGTCTACCGTGAAATGTTACATACGTTTACCTTTGTTGTAAAGCTCCTTTTTCTGTCCTTCCCCAGATATCCCCAGAATGTGCATATTTACGCTACCAACTGTTGCATTCTTTTAGGTCTCGTTTTATCTTCGTTCAGATGAAAATCAGCCACACCGTCGAATCTACCTGCATCACTCCGGTTGATCTCAGATGCTGCTCACGAACATTAGATGTTCGGATTTAGTATTCTCTGACGTCTCCACCTACCCAAAACTTTGATCTAATAAAGGCTGTACCACAAAAAATGTGTATGCATGTTCAGTGCTCTCATGGATGTTCGGATCATGCACAAAAAAATAAACATTTTGGATGTCATCTGTCAAGTTGCTGATAAGTTTCGTCGTCAAGTATGAAGGTCAGTAAATAATTTTAGACTGAAGAATGCTAAGCAGTGTTCGAACTGAATTTATGTATTGCTATAAATGCACTCATATGGACATTACGTTAGATGCTACACAGCTGACACATCATGCATGATGCATCAAAATACAGAAATGTGAATTGGTGTTATTCAAAGTAATGGAAATATACAACTCATTACAATGATAACCATGAACTATGAAAAAGTGAGGTGAGTGGTAGCTGCGTATACATGCTTCTAGGATATCACAACGGCGGCCTTAGCTTACTGTACATTTTGTGGCACTACATAATGGAGTGTGGCAATCGAGTATATTACGGCCATTCATCAATTAAAATAAAATGGATAAAATATCCCAGATAGCAAACATTTTGGCTGTGGTTTGGCGTACATCTGGCATTTTTTGGATTTATTTTGGCACACCATAAGGCTTTGGTCAAACTTTGGTATGATTATGGTTTGCCATAAAGGCCTAAGAGTTATGGCATATGTATAGTTAGCCAAACCTTGGATTTTGGCTTAATTATGGTTTGATTATGTACTCCCATAATACATCAGAGGGCGCAGGCAATACATCATAATATGGCTGAGTTATGGCATATGTCTGGCTAACCAAAACCTGTTGTGATTCTGCTTTCTGCATGTCATGTTTAAGTTCTGTGCCTGGCTCTTCCATGTTTGAGTCTGTGCTTAGTGACCACTGCATATGTCTGACTATTCTTAGGATTGTGTTTTGTGTTGTGGTAATTTAGATTTCTTGTTTTATTATTTTTCATGTTCATATCATTTAAGCTTCCATGCCATGTTTTCATTTCCATGCTTTGCACTTTGTCTCCCCTGTCTTGTCATGTGTGTATCTTTGCTCACGGTCCCTTGTCTTGTGTGCCACTCATTCGGATGATTTATTGGTTTCTGGGTTTCAATCTTCTTTCATTATCTCGTGTTCTTCCCTCCTCTCTCTTTT
Organism: Gymnothorax reevesii; assembly: GCA_029721435.1. Lineage (NCBI taxonomy): Eukaryota > Metazoa > Chordata > Actinopteri > Anguilliformes > Muraenidae > Gymnothorax > Gymnothorax reevesii. Next base: position 55,262,269 of record CM056574.1, read on the forward strand.
ACTATCTACTTACCATACTAACAGTTTGTTGTTTTCGATAATTACTAACCCTCATTAACATTGTATATTTTTACTAACTTACTAACATGCACTTGGGATTGTATAGCTGCACATACTAATTGACAAATGATCTCTCAGCAGTCGCTCTCTGCTGCAAGTTTCTGTGGATTTCCACCTATACTTTTTGCTTTCCTTTTCTTTTATCTTGGCACTTTAGTACTCCTTAACCGGAGCTGTTGTTTTGTACTTAGGTTTGTCTTGTGATCCCTGTCTGCGTTTTGGCTACAGCCAAATTCATGTAATTAGTTTATTCCTCATGTGTCTCTCCCTGATCATTGTTACCATTGATTGCACCTGTTCTCCCTGGTCATGTGTTTACCCCGGGTGTGTAAATAAGATGTCTGTTTCGGTTCACTTTCTTGTCAGATCGTTCTCCCTAGTTTTCTCCTGCCACGTTTCTCGCCTTGATTTCTCAGTGTGTATCTTTCTGACTGGATTGCCCAACTTTCGATTTTTTGCCTTTGTGATTTTGGATTATTGTTGCATATGTGTGTTTTGACCATTTTTCTGCCCGACAAAGAAATCTCTGTTTGCTGCCCTGGTAACGATTCGGATTACGTTCTGTGGATTCTGGCTTGCTTCTCTGATAGAACTGTTCCTGTGTACCAGACCCATTTCTGTCCGACTACGATTACTATGATTGCTCCCCTGGTTTTTGATACTATTTTTGCCCAACTGGATTTTGACTTTTGGATTGTGGACTCTGTACTTTTGCCTTCTGCCCTGCGGGGGTCCTCCCCCTTTATTAATAAAACAAGCTCTACTGCATTTCCTGGTTCTCGCGACTGGTTCCTGATCGCACCATTACAGTACGATCTGACCAGCATGGAGCCAGCGAGTTCCCAGCCTCTTCAGGCAGCAGTAGAAGAGCAGGGCGTCCAGTTGGCGCTGCAGCAACGGCAGCTACGGGCTGTGATGCAACACATACAAATCATGAGCAACCAGTTAGCGGATCTTGCTCGATCTCTGCAGAGCGCACCGATCATCCATGCACCCCAGCCTCCTGTCATCACTATGACTGCATCTAGTCCTGCCTCTGCACCTCCTGCTCCGTTCCAGGAACCATGTTTACCCCCTCCTGAGAAGTATGATGGTGATCCGGGGTCTTGCCGTGCCTTCCTCTCTCAGTGTAAACTGATATTCAGTCTCCAACCTTCCACCTTCCCCTCTGAGCAAGCTCGAGTGGCGTACGTCATCACGCAGCTTACCGGCAGAGCGAAACAGTGGGCTACAGCTACCTGGGAGGCGGGGTTACCCTGTGTCCAGTCATTCAACTGTTTTGGGGAGGAGATGAAGAGAGTTTTTGATCGCTCCAGGCACGGGCATGAGGCCGGGAGGGAGATCCTCCAGACCCTTGCCACAAACAGCAGGTGGCAGGAGAGAGCCCTTTATGACGCATTCATTTTTGGGCTTTCTGAGCAGATTAAGGATGAGCTCCTGCCATGTGACCTGCCTGAGAGCCTGGAACGTGTCATCAACATGGCTATCCGCATTGACTCCCGCCTGGAGGACCTTAGACGGTCTAAGACCCAAACCAATTCCTCCAAGCCCCTTAAAGGTTCCACCCATGCCTCAACCTAGCCATGGCAAGCCCCCATCCGAGTCAGAACCCATGGAGTTGGGTCGGACGAAACTTTCTGGGAAAGAAAGGGATCGTAGACGCAAGGACCGGGCCTGCTTCTACTGTGGCCAGAGAGGGCACTTCGTCTCTCGGTGTCCAGAAAAGAGGCAATGGCCACTAATGAGGAGGGGACCAGTAGTGGGCGTTACTCCTGTGGATCACTCTACAAAGAACCGTACCTATTTCTCTGTCTCCCTTGAGTGGGCTGGGGGAGGTAAGAAGACCACTGCCCTGATCAACTCTGGGGCAGAAGAGAACCTCATCAATCAGGATCTAGCCCGGAAATGGGGCATCCCCGTTGAAACAGTCACTCCCGATCGAGTTGCCAGCTCCCTTAATGGCCAGAAGATTGGCCACATCACCCATGTGTCCAACCCCATTAAATTACGGATCTCAGGCAATCATCATGAAAATATTAAGCTCTACCTCATCCAGTCACCTCATGCCCCGGTCGTCCTCGGCCATCCATGGATGGCAAAACATCTACCAGTTATTGACTGGGAACGACATGAGATCAAGGAGTGGAGTCCCAAGTGTGCACAATCATGCCTTAATGACGCTCTGGATCATGTTCCTATTTCCCCTCCAGAAGACATCCCGAACCTGGAAAAGGGTTCCTCCCAAATACCATGACCTCAAAGAGGTATTCTCAAAAGCCCGTGCCACCAGCCTACCCCCACACAGACCATATGATTGTGCTATTTAACTCAAGCCTGGAACCATGCCTCCCAGAGGCCGTCTCTTCTCGTTATCCCGCCCTGAGACTCAAGCAATGGAAAAATACCTCAGTGAGTCACTCGCGGCCGGCATCATTCGCCCATCCTCCTCACCCGCCGGAGCGGGATTCTTCCTCGTGGGGAAAAAGGATGGTTCGCTACGACCCTGCATAGATTACCGAGGACTCAATGACATTACCATTAAGAACAGATATCCCCTTCCACTCATGAACACTGCCTTTGACCTTCTCCAGGGGGCTAAACTGTTCACTAAGTTGGATCTACGTAATGCATGTCCCCTTCACGGATACGAACCAGGTGATGAGTGGAAAACTGCCTTCAATACCCCTACCGGGTACTGGGAGTATCTGGTCTTACCCTTCGGCCTCACTAACGCCCCAGCAGTCTTCCAAAATCTTCTGAATGATGTTCTACGCGATATGATTAAAAAGTTTGTCTTTGTGTATCTTGACGATATTTTGATTTTTTCCAAGTCACAGGATGACCATGTGCATCACGTCCGACGTGTACTGAAGCGCCTGCTGGAGAACCTGCTGTTCGTGAAGGCGGAAAAGTGTGAGTTCTCAGTTCAAACCACATCCTTCCTGGGGTATATCATCTCACCAGACTCCATCCAGATGGACCCCGTCAAGATCGAGGCAGTCACTAACTGGCCAACACCTCCCGATCGTAAGTCATTACAACGCTTCTTGGGTTTTGCCAACAGACGTTTCTACAGACGTTTTATTCGCAATTACAGCTCAATCGCTGCCTCTCTCACGGCCCTCACGTCTAGCAAAATCAAGTTCCTATGGTCAGAGAAAGCTGAACAAGCCTTTCGTGAACTCAAGTCACTTTTCACTTCCGCTCCTAGACTAACCATCCTTGATCCTAAGCTTCAGTTCGTGGTAGAGGTGGACGCCTCCAATGTGGGAGTTAGTGCCATCCTGTCCCAGAGGTCCACGGAGGATGGGAAGATCCACCCCTGCGCCGCCTTCTCCCGTCGCCTCAGTCCCGCTGAGAGGAATTACGACATCGGTAACCGGGAGCTGTTGGCAGTGAAGCTGGCATTGGAGGAATGGAGGCAGTGGTTGGAGGGGTCTGAGGTTCCATTCATCGTTTGGACCGACCACAAGAACCTGGAGTACCTGCAGACTGCCAAAAGACTGAACCCGCGACAAGCTAGATGGGCTTCATTTTTCTCACAATTTAATTTTCATCTTGCCTATAGACCTGGCAGCAAGAATGTTAAACCGGACGCCCTTTCCCGGCGTTTTGAAACCAACAAGGATCTACCCAGCTCTGATACCATTCTACCGAAGGAGACCTTCGTCCATGCTTTTGCCAGGGACATTGAGTCAGAGGTGAGAAATGCCTTAGGCGACTCTGCTGCTCCCAGTGCTTGCCCTGACCACTGTTTGTTTGTGCCTGCCCATCTGTGCCCCCGAGTCCTGGACTGGGGGCATTCGTCCAATCTCTCGTGTCACCCCGGAATCAAGCGTACCCTGGACTTCATAGCACGTCGCTTCTGGTGGCCTGGCATAAGTGACAACGTCCAAAAATATGTCTCCGCCTGCTCGGTCTGTGCCCAAGCCAAAGTATCGCACCAACCCCCTCACGGTCTGTTACAACCCCTTCCTACCCCACACCGCCCTTGGTCACACATAGCATTAGACTTCATCACCGGTCTTCCCCCTTCCAATCACCACACCACTATCCTCACCATCATTGATCGTTTTTCTAAAGCTGTCCAATTCGTCCCCCTCACCAAGCTCCCATCTGCACAAGAAACAGCCAGCCTCATTATCCAACACGTCATTAGATTACACGGCATTCCTACAGACATCACTTCAGATTGCGGTCCTCAGTTCACAGCTAAATTTTGGAAAGCCTTTTGTGACTCACTGGGCACATCAGTCAGTCTTTCATCTGGTTTTCATCCCCAAACAAATGGCCAGGCCGAGCGGGCTAACCAGTGTATTGAGACAGTTCTCAGATGCCTCTGCCTTAAGAACCCCTCCTCCTGGAGCCATCAACTCCCTTGGGCAGAATATGCTATTAATAGTCACACTTCTGCAGCCTCTGGTCTTTCCCCTTTTAAAGCTTGCCTAGGGTACCAACCCCCGCTGTTTCCATGCCAGGAGGAGGAGGCTGCAGTCCCATCTGCCCGCGAGTTTATACGCCGCTGTAGACGCACTTGGAGGACAAGAGATGCGTCGCCGCTCCATCTTACCGACCTGGGCAGCGCGTATTGTTGTCCCCCAAGGACATTTCGTTAAGGGGGAGTGGGGGAAAGTTGTTTCCTAAATTTCTGGGACCTTTTATCATTGAGAAAGTATTGAGCCCCTCTGCTGTCCGCCTCCGTTTGCCCCTGTCCATGCGCAGGATTCATCCCACATTCCATGTCTCACAGATCAAACCTGCGGTAACCCACCCCCTGTCTTCTGGACCTGATCCCCCCCCACCCGCTCGCATCATCAACGGAGGCGAAGTCTTCACTGTGTGGGCATTGTGAAGGGGTCGCGGACTCCAGTACCTCGTCGACTGGGAGGGCTACGGCCATGAACATCGTAGTTGGGTGCCTTCCCGGCACATCTTGGACAAGGACTTGATCAGAGACTTTCATGCAAACCACCCCAGACCATCAAGTTGAATCGCCTGGTGGCGATTCGTAGGGAGGGGGGTACTGTTGAGATTCTGCTCTCTGCATGTCATGTTTAAGTTCTGTGCCTGGCTATTCCATGTTTGATTCTGTGCTTAGTGACCACTGCATATGTCTGACTATTCTTAGGATTGTGTTTTGTGTTGTGGTAATTTAGATTTCTTGTTTTATTATTTTTCATGTTCATATCATTTAAGCTTCCATACCATGTTTTCATTTCCATGCTTTGCACTTTGTCTCCCCTGTCTTGTCATGTGTGTATCTTTGCTCACGGTCCCTTGTCTTGTGTGCCACTCATTCGGGTGATTTATTAGTTTCTCGGTTTCAATCTTCTTTCATTACCTCGTGTTCTTCCTTCCTCTCTCTTTTACTATCTACTTACCATACTAACAGTTTGTTGTTTTCGATAATTACTAACCCTCATTAACATTGTATATTTTTACTAACTTACTTACATGCACTTGGGATTGTATAGCTGCACATACTAATTGACTAATGATCTCTCAGCAGTCGCTCAATTCTAATCTCCGCCTCCTTGCCTATCCCTAATTATCTCTGCTGCAAGTTTCTGTGGATTTCCACTTATACTTTTTGCTTTCCTTTTCTTTTATCTTGGCACTTTAGTACTCCTTAACTGGAGCTGTTGTTTTGTACTTAGGTTTGTCTTGTGATCCCTGTCTGCGTTTTGGCTACAGACAAATTCATGTAATTAGTTTATTCCTCATGTGTCTCCCCCTGATCATTGTTACCATTGATTGCACCTGTTCTCCCTGGTCATGTGTTTACCCCGGGTGTGTATATAAGATGTCTGTTTGGTTGACTTTCTTGTCAGATCATTCTCCCTAGTTTTCTTGTGCCACGTTGCTCGCCTTGATTTCTCAGTGTTTATCTTTCTGACTGGATTGCCCAACTTGTGATTTTGGATTATTGTTGCATCTGCGTGTTTTGACCATTTTTCTGCCCGACTACGAAATCTCTGTTTGCTGCCCTGGTAACGATTCGGATTACGTTCTGTGGATTCTGGCTTGCTTCTCTGATAGAACTGTTCCTGTGTACCAGATCCATTTCTGTCCGACTACGATTACTGTGATTGCTGCCCTGGTTTTTGATACTATTTTTGCCCAACTGGATTTTGACTTTTGGATTGTGGACTCTGTACTTTTGCCTTCTGCCCTGCGGGGGTCCTCCCCCTTTATTAATAAAACAAGCTCTACTGCATTTCCTGGTTCTCGCGACTGGTTCCTGAACGCACCATTACAAAACCCTTCCTTTTGGCTAAACTGTGGTGTAATTATGTCGTGCCATAATACATCAAAAGACGCGGTCGGCAAATCAGTATATGGCTGAGTTATGGCATATGTCTGGTTAACCAAAACCCTTGCTTTCGGCTTAACTGTGGTGTGAATATGTCGGGCCATAATACATCAAAAGGCACGGCCGGTAAATTAGTATCTGGCTGAGTTATGGCATATGTCAAGTTCGCCCGAAGATTGGGCAAAGAGCGGGACAACATAGATACTTATTCGGGATACATTTTGGCATCTATGTGGCAAGCCAAAAGACTGACCAAAGCCCGGGAATTTTCAACGACATGACCATTGGAAAGGCACCCCCCTACTTCATTTCTACAATCACCGAAGAAGGTAAGCGCACTTTGCGATCTTACAAAATACTCCCGGTACACACAGGCAGGGTGTTTTATGAGACTATCAGCGTAAACGTTTCGCTTTTCCTTTCAGATTCGTGTTATTTGTTGAAGCGCTTTCAATGAGCCTATTCAAAGTGCAATGTGTTCACTGTAGCCTATGGGATATTTACAGTTAACTTACACAACCCTAGATATCAAATCGTGCAGTCGGTAAAAAAAATCTTACTCAGCAATATTCAGATATGTTGTTATTCTGTTAAAACGATTCATTTTAGCCGACGTAGTGGGAAAATAGCCAAGTAGCTAATCACTGTCACAGCATTAGCGCTATATAGCGTATAGCGTATATACGGGTACACCACTGACGTCTACCAGCCTTTCTATGCCAGTGAGTCATTCCAGCATTTCCCCTAAGTTCAATTGGAGGATCAATCCAGCCCCTTCGTGGACACCTGATCTGGCACAGAACACGAGCTCCGGGTGGAGGACGATGTAACGGTGGACTGGGGAAGGCTGACAGGACCACTTTATTGCAGTCGCAATACACTGTACTGTTCCAGTCAGCCTTTTAATAATGTTGGCTGTGCGACATAGAGGCAGCAGCAACATCCCGTCCGTTTAAAGGGAATGAGAGTGTAAACTCTGATTGGCTTATTGCATGTTACGCCCAAAACACACCCATGACTAATTCAGTCATTTAAGCCAACCCTTTCGAACACTGCACCGGGCGTAATGTTAACTTTTCCCGTCGTCAAAATACCAAATTGCTCTGGAACCGTGCCTAAAACAACTTGCGCCTCAGGCTTAGGTGTGCTGATGATCATGAAAATAGAGCCCTTAATGAATGCCCTTTGCTAAAATACGTGGAAACCTTAAAGCTTGCAATTATGTATTAGCCTATTTACTTACTACTATTATTATTCTCATACAAATTGTTAGCTGGAATAAACAGACTAAACACAACTTCAGTAGAGACAAAGATAGGATGGCTTGACAGGGTGCCTACCTGCCACTACTGCATCAGTGTGTTGACCCACTACAGGTCTTCGCCCCCCCCCCCCATTTCAGTGAACCAATCAGCTCTGCCCCTGATCTCTCCAAATCAGGAGTGCATTTCCAAAACAATGACGGAGGTTCACATGAAACACGCTGTTTGAACTACACTTTCTAGTCCAGTAGAAGTTAGTGGAAAATAGGGGAAAGGCGTGAAGTGGGGTACAAATGCAAATTTTTTTGCCTTTGTTGCTAGTTTAGGTGATGTAGTTTAAGAATCTGACGGTTGCCGCTCTGGCACCACTGAGCTTTTTTTCTTTTTTTTTTTTTAATATACATAAGCTATGCCTATAGAAAACCAGTTAAATTGCCTTATATGCAAACAAATCATGTTTGGTATCAAATGACACCTATTGTTGTACGAAAATGTCATGGCAGTAACAAATAATAGAAAATGGTCAATAAAATAGTTCACCGTAATGCATCCTTGAGCTTTTTTCTTTAAAAAATGACATAAGCCACGCCCCTTTATAATCATCTAATACTATCTAGAATGCCTTTGGTAAAATAACTGTCATATTTGGTATTGATACCTAATATCTTGAGAATGTATATATTTTTATGTAATAGTTTTTAGTAGTTTAGTAGTAATAAAAGTCTAAACTTCGAGATAAATTTCTATACACTTACAGTAAATGAAAATAGCTTTTTTTGAACAAAAAAGTGACCCTGTACAATCCTAGTGCACTTTTACCTGACACACATACACTATACTAGCCTACATGGTACATGAGAAACCTTAAGGAAGGGGGTGGGGGTGGGGTTGAGGGTTCAGTTTGTCCTGGCCACTTGGGAACTGTGGCCCCCTGTGCCCTTTAGGCTCATTCATTAATCCACACAGAAAGAGTCCTGCATTAATAAAAATATGTCATGTAGATATAAAAAATATGAACATTATTTAGGTGCAGAGTCATGTACATGTAAAGAGTGAGATTTTCTGGTCCATCCTGTGTTGCTTTTTTATTTGCAGTAAAACAAAGCATTTCAAATTGTTTTCCTTGTTTTCCCTTCTGTTTCCAGTGCATAATGGCTTGCAATCAGTGGCGTAACACTCGCAGAAGAGCCCTTAGAAGAGTTAATGCCACACCTGACTCCTTGGAAACTGAAATACCTTTCACTTCTGACTTGGAGTTAGCTCAAGACAATGATGTTGAAAGCTCTAGTGCCAGTTCTCTTTTGTGTGCTATAAACATGCCTGAAGAGGGTGTTGGAAATGAAATTGAATATGATGAAAGTTCTGATGATGATGATTAGGCAGTTCGGTTCCATGTGTCCTCAGTTGTTCTCTCAGCACTTCTCACCATACTAAGGATTTATCATCCTGCCTTCCAAAGGATGGTCGTTCTTTGTTAAGAACTAAAACAAATTATGTTGTGGAAAACGTAGCCGGTGGTTCATTTTACTATTTTGGGGTCTTTAAAGCATTCAGCAGCATTTTCGAAAAGTTGGCAAGTAAAGTTCCGGACAGACACTTTTTTTAAAATTACTATTAAATATAGATGGCTTACCACCGTTCAAAAGTTCACCGGTTCAGTTCTGGCCAATTTTGGGGATGCTACAACAAGAACCAAACTGTGAGACAAGACCTGTATTGATTGGGCTGTTCTGTGGTCAAGCCAAGCCAAATTCTTTAGCTGACTACCTTAGAGCTCTAGTCAACGAACTGAAAAAGCTGGGAGAGGGATTTGTCATAGGTGGAAAGAACATGTTTTGTTAAAGTAAGTTCCATCATATGTGATGCTCCAGCTAGGGCCTACATCAAAGCCACTAAAACCCACACAGGCTACTCTGGATGTGACAAATGTCTGCAAGTCGGTGTGTATAATAATTATCGTATGACTTTCCCTGACATGCATGCTGCTCCTAGAACTGATGAGAACTTCAAGAGCTTTAGTGATGAAGACCATCATCAGGGGCGCTCACCTTTGTCAGAGTTAAATATTGGCATGTTGAGCTGTTTCCCCCATGACTACATGCACTTGGTATGTCTTGGTGTGGTACGCCGGCTTTTAGATATGTGGATGGGTACAGCAGGGCCTAAACGTTGCCGCATATCTGCTACTCAGAGTAACATCATATCAGACAAACTGGTTTCAATAAAAGCTTTTGTACTAAGTGAATTTGCTCGGAAGCCAAGAGCATTGATTGAGAGACTATGGTGGAAGGCAACTGAGCTGAGACAATTCCTTTTATATACAGGTCCAGTGGTTTTAAGGGGTGTGTTACCTCAGGAGGTATATCATAATTTCATGTTGCTATCAGTGGCCATTCACATTTTAGCAAGGCCTTCATCATGTTTTGTTTTAAATGACCTTGCCCGAACCTTGCTGTTATTTGTGGACCACTTTAGTAACTTATATGGTAGCCACTTTGTTGTGTATAATGTACATGGTCTAGTTCACCACAGTGACGATGTCAGACGTCATGGTCACTTAGACGTCATTTCTGGTTTCCCCTTTGAGAACTACCTCCAGACACTGAAAAAAATGGTCAGGAAATCACACAATCCCCTGTCTCAAGTAATTAGGCGTGTATCCGAGTGTGCCAATGCAGAAATACATGAGAAACCAAAAACCCTTGCCAAACATGAACACAAAGAAGGACCACTCCCTGACTCAATGGCCGTCACTGCAAAGCAGTTTAAACAGCTTATTATGAAGGGTGTCACTATTAGGACATCATATGGTGATAATTGCATAAAAATTGGAAATGACATTGTTTTAGTTCAAAACATTCTGTTTTCTGGAGGTTTTTACCATGTCATGTACAAGAAATAAATAGAAAAGGAGAATTTTCAAATTATCCTATAGACTCCTCAGAGTTAGGCATCCTTGCTGTTTCTGGTCTTTCAGACGAGATTCAATGTGCACGACTTGACAAAATAGAAAAATATGTCAGAATTCCATTACATACTGGGGGTAGCTGTGTTGTTTTCCCTCTGTTACACCTTAATTAATCTTAATTAATTATATTTAGTGGTTGTAAAATGGTTGTGTTGTGATTCTGCTTTTTGCTCATGTTCTGTTCTGATTCTGCAAGTCATGTTTAAGTTCTGTGCCTGGCTTTGCCATGTTTGATTCTGTTTAGTGACCACTGCATATGTCTGACCATTCTTAGGATTGTGTATATAAGATGTCTGTTTGGTTCACACTCTGGTCAGATCGTTCTCCCTAGTTTTCTCGTGCCACGTTTCTCGCCTTGATCTCTCAGTGTTTATCTTTCTGACTGGACCGTCCTTGATATCGAGCTTTGCCTACTCCCTGTACTTTTGCCGCATTCTTGTTTTTTGACCTCTTTTGTCTGACTACGATTTTTTGTGATTGGTGCCCTGTGTATGACTCTGGATTTCGCCCTTTGGAGTCTGATTTTGGATTGCGGACATTGTACTGTTGCCAGCTCTGTTGGGGGGTTTCCCCCTTCAGAAATAAAGCCTCCTTTTTGCATTTTACTGGTGTTTGCTCTTGGTTCATTTCGTAAAACCTCACATTACGATCTGACCAAGATGGAACCAGCGAACATCCAGCCTCTGCAGGAGGCAGTCAAGGAACAGGGAGCCCAGCTCGAATTTCAGGAGCGTCAGCTTCGCGCCCTCATGCAGCATATGCAAACCATGAGTCTCCAGATTGCGGACCTCATTCAAACAGTTCAAGACTCTCAGCTGCTGCATACCCCCCAGCCTGCGGCCCACGCCATGCCTGTGCCCTCCTCCGCTCCGCCACTGCCTGTCTGCGAGCCACGCCTGCCTCCCCCTGAAAGGTACGACGGCAACCCCGGTGCGTGTCGAGCATTCCTCACCCAGTGCAACCTCATATTCAGCCTACAGCCCTCATCATTCCCCACTGAACGGGCTCGTGTTGCATTTATCATCACGCAACTCACAGGAAGAGCCAAGCAGTGGGCTACTGCAGCTTGGGAGGCGGATCTACCATGTGCACAGACATCTGGTCTACTGGGTGAGGAAATGAAGCGGGTTTTCGACCGCACGAAGTTGGGTCATGAGGCGGGATGGGAGATTCTTCGTATACGCCAGGGTGGTCGTTCTGTGGCTGATTTTGTAATCGACTTCCAGACCCTGGCAACCAACAGCAGGTGGGGGCAAAGAGCCTTATATGACACCTTTTTTAATGGTCTAGCCGAGGCCATAAAAGACGAACTGGTGTCCCGGGATTTACCAGAGGAGCTGGACGAGTTGGTCGACCTAGCCATAAGAGTGGATGCTCGCCGTGAAGAACGTAGACGGTCCGTTCTTCACAGTCATCCAAATAACCCCTACCGGACCACTCCACTTTTACCACCACCTCCTGACGGCAGCCCTTCTCCTGAGACGGAACCCATGCAACTCGGACGAACGCGCATTCCCACTGTGGAAAGGAACCGTCGTCGCAGAGAGGGGGCCTGTTTCTACTGTGGCAAAGGGGGACATCAGATAGCTCAGTGCCCCAGCAAGAAGCCTCGTCCTGGCGCCAGGAATGGAACAGTGGTGGGCGTTATGCCAGTTCAAGATTCAAGAAACCGCACCTGCCTTCCGTTGATCCTGGAATGGGGAGGGGAGAGCAGATCCACTACGGCTCTCATTGATTCTGGAGCAGAGGAAAACCTCATTGATGTGGAGCTGGCTCGTGAATGGGGGGTTCCGGTGGAAAAGATCTTCCCGGATCGAGTGGCCAATTCCCTTAGTGGCCAGCAAATCGCCCAGATAACCCATGTTACCAGCCCCATCAAACTCAAGATATCAGGCAACCACCCTGAGACAATTCAATTATTCCTCCTTCACTCTCCCCATGCTCCTATCATTCTGGGTCACCCATGGATGGCTAAACACCTTCATAATATTGACTGGCGGACACATGAGATTAAGGGCTGGAGCCCTAGCTGCTCTCAGACATGCCTCCACAATGCCCGGGAACCTCAGCCTAACCCTACTCCAGAAGAAATTCCTGACCTAGAGAAGGTTCCTCTGGAATTCCATGATCTCAAGGAGGTTTTCTCCAAATCTCGGGCCACCAGCTTACCTCCTCACCGTCCCTACGATTGCACCATTAATCTGAAGCCAGGCACTTTGCCCCCTAGAGGCCGATTATATTCCCTGTCCCGACCGGAGACCCAAGCTATGCATAAGTATTTGTCAGAGTCTCTCGCTGCTGGAATTATTCGGCCTTCATCCTCTCCTGCTGGTGCTGGTTTCTTTTTTGTGGCCAAAAAGGACGGGTGTTTAAGACCCTGTATTGACTACCGGGGGCTTAATGAAATGACAATCAAGAACCGTTACCCTCTCCCCCTCATGAACACAGCATTTGACCTCTTACAAGGAGCCAAAGTGTTCACAAAGCTTGACTTGCGCAACGCTTATCACTTGGTGCGTATCCGGGAGGGGGACGAGTGGAAGACAGCGTTTAATACTCACACGGGGCACTGGGAGTACCTGGTTCTTCCTTTTGGCCTCACTAACGCTCCAGTTGTTTTCCAGAACCTAGTTAACGATGTCCTGAGAGATATGATCAACAAGTTTGTTTTTGTATATCTTGATGATATCTTGATTTTTTCAGAATCCCTAGAGGAACACGTGAAACATGTTCGCCAAGTGCTTCGTCGTCTCCTGGAGAACCGTTTTTTTGTTAAGGCCGAGAAATGTGAGTTTTTTGTGGAAACTACAACCTTTTTGGGTTACATTATCTCCCCAGGCACCATTCGCATGGACCCAGTCAAAGTGGAAGCCGTCACTAACTGGCCCCGACCAGAGGACCGTAAGTCTCTCCAACGTTTTTTGGGTTTTGCTAACTTTTACCGACGATTTATCAGAAACTATAGTTCTGTTGCTGCTCCCCTCACTGCCCTCACTTCCTCTAAATCCAAGTTCCTTTTGTGGATGCCTCGAATCTTGGAGCCGGCGCCATTCTGTCCCAGAGATCCCCTGAGGATGGGAAAATCCACCCGTGTGCCTTCTTCTCTCGTCGCCTCAGCTCTGCTGAAAGAAATTACGACATCGGAAACCGTGAGCTGCTGGCAGTAAAGTTTGCCTTGGAGGAATGGAGGCAGTGGTTAGAGGGATCCAAAGTACCCTTCATAGTATGGACTGACCATAAGAACCTGGAATACCTACAGACAGCCAAGAGGCTAAACCCAAGACAAGCCAGGTGGGCACTATTCTTCTACCGTTTCAATTTTCACATTGCTTTTAGACCTGGAAGTAAAAATGTTAAACCTGATGCCCTGTCACGCTGCTTTGAGTTGAAAGAAGAGGAACCTTGCCCTGATACCATTCTGCCCAAGGAAGCCTTTATGAATGCCATTTGCTTGAACATTGAAAAAGAAGTCAGAGATGCCCAAGCCAGTACTGCTGCCCCTAGCGCTTGCCCCACTAACTGTCTTTATGTTCCAGCTGCATTACGCCCCAAGGTTCTAGAATGGGGACATTCTTCCATGCTGTCCAGCCACCCAGGAGTGCGCCGAACTAAAGACTTAATTTTGCAAAGATTCTGGTGGCCTGAAATCTCCCAAGATGTCCAAAGTTTTGTAGCTGCTGTCTGCGCCCAAGCAAAAGTCTCACATCAACCACCTCACGGTTTGCTTCAGCCCCTTCACACTCCACACCGCCCCTGGTCCCATATAGCACTTGATTTCATCACTGGCCTTCCCCCTTCCAATCACCACACTACCATTCTCACCATTGTGGACAGATTCTCCAAAGCCGTTCACCTTGTTCCCCTCTCCAAGCTCCCCTCCGCCCAAGAAACTGTTAACCTTATCATTCAAAATGTTATTAGACTTCATGGTATTCCTACTGACATCACGTCCAATCGCGGCCCCCAGTTCACGGCCCTGCTTTGGAAATCATTCTGCAAATCACTTGGCACCACAGTTAGTTTATCATCAGGTTTCCATCCCCAGACTAATAGCCAGACCGAACGGGCTAACCAATGTGTGGAAAATGTGTTGAGATGTCTTTGCATTAGGAACCCCTCCTCCTGGAGCCATCAGTTGCCATGGGCCGAATACGCCATAAACAGCCACACATCTGCTGCCTCCGGCATTTCCCCCTTCAAGTCCTGCCTAGGCTACTAGCCCCCTCTGTTCCCTTCCCAGGAGGAGGAGGTAGCTGTCCCCTCAGCCCGTGAGTTTGTGCTTCGATGCAGGCGCACATGGATAACCACCCGCCAGGCCCTGCTCAGGTTGGTCGCCCGGATGAAGGAGCAAGCAGACAAGAGGCGCACGACAGCTCCTTCTTACCGGCCTGGGCAGCGTGTCTGGCTATCTTCAAGGGACATTCCTCTTAGAGGTAATGGGGGCAAACTTTTCCCTAAATTTTTGGGTCCATTTACTATTGAAAAGTCTTGAGTCCCACTGCGGTTCGCCTCCGTCTGGCCCTGTCTATGAGACGCATTCATCCCACTTTTCACGTGTCCCAAATTAAACCTGCTGTAACCCACCCCCTGTCCTCTGGACCTGATCCCCCACCACCCGCCCGGATTATCGACGGAGGCGAAGCCTACACGGTCCGTGCCCTCCTGGATTGTCGTCGGCGAGGCCGGGGACTGCAGTACCTCGTCGACTGGGAGGGTTACGGACCAGAACACCGCGGTTGGGTCCCCTCATGCCACATCTTGGACAAGGACTTGATCAGAGACTTTCATGCAAACCACCCCAGACCATCAAGTTGAATCGCCCGGTGGCAATTCGTAGGGAGGGGGGTACTGTTGTGATTCTGCTTTTTGCTCATGTTCTGTTCTGATTCTGCATGTCATGTTTAAGTTCTGTGCCTGGCTTTGCCATGTTTGATTCTGTTTAGTGACCACTGCATATGTCTGACCATTCTTAGGATTGTGTATATAAGATGTCTGTTTGGTTCACACTTTTGTCAGATCGTTCTCCCTAGTTTTCTCATCTCTCAGTGTTTATCTTTCTGACTGGACCGTCCTTGATATTGAGCTTTGCCTACTCCCTGTACTTTTGCCGCATTCTTGTTTTTTGACCTCTCTTGTCTGACTACAATTTTTTGTGATTGGTGCCCTGTGTATGACTCTGGATTTCGCCCTTTGGATTCTGATTTTGGATTGCGGACATTGTACTGTTGCCAGCTCTGTTGGGGGGTTTCCCCCTTCAGTAAAATGCAAAAAGGAGGCTTTATTTCTGGTGTTTGCTCTTGGTTCATTTCGTAAAACCTCACAGGTTGCATATAGTTCTCTTGCCTTGCCAACAGCCTACAACAACATTTTGTCTTTTCCTACATGAACAGCAAGCTTCTGTTTTGGACACTGATCTTTGTTTGAATTGTGATTGTATTGCTTGTGTAACTTGGACTCTGATCTCGGCCTGCCGATTTGGATTTTTGACTGACCATTTGGAATAAACCTTGCCTGGACTCTGATTCGATTCTCATCTCAACCTGCCTTGGACTTTTTTGCCTGGTTTTGATGGAACATTTGGAATTTGCACCTGGAGTCTGTGTAACCTGGACTCTGTGCCCTGCCTACAATTTGGATGTGTCTGCTTGCTCTGACTGCCTTCTGTTCTTACCTATGTAACTTACCTATGTAACTCTTCCTTGCCTGTTGTTCTTTGCCTGCCCATTTTCAAATTAGTAAAACCCAGTTCTCATTCACTACGCCTGTCTGTGCAAATTAGTCTGTCTGTATCATATGGAGGTTTTGGGATAATTCTCTGGGCTGCTAAAGCCAATCCCTGACTGAATTGTATTTTGTTGTGCTCTGTCTAGGCCTTCAGAAGATATTTTAACTCAACATAGGCTCTTGTTTTTTGTCCTTATTGAGATTAGTAGAAACACTTAAACACAAAAGCGTGGCGGCAGGACCAAAACCATATCCCGACACTTTCGTTTAATATGTATAGACAATCACTATTAATAAAATGTCATCTCTCCTTTTAGAGAGCAATTCTTCAATTACAGATATATTGAAATTGCTTGTGTTAGACGTATCTGTTCTTTTTTTGTACTTGCAGAAGATGTATCATATTGTTTGTTTCGAACAAACAGCAGAGGTGGAAGTGGTGCCCAGTTCCTGGGTAAAAAACAGGATGTGCTTCTGGCCGCCCTACAAGGGTGAGGCCACCAACAAGGCCATCCGGAACATAAAGGTGCCTAATAACACCTGGGCGTCCTATGTAGCCCGTGTGTTATACACTGGAAGTATGTGCTATTGTATTCTTTATAATAAATCAACAACAGATATAAATCAGCAACATAATACTAAAGTTGAACTCTATTCTAAACAGACGACTACCAGGACGCGAGGAGCAAATTGCATCTTGCAGAGCAGCAGTCTGACCTGTCAGAGGCAGAAAATGGCCCTCTGCCTAAAAGAAAAGTCAAGAAAGAATTTATGGAATCTTAAACTATTTTGTTTACATTTGTTGTGCATACTTACAAACAACAGTTTCCTTCTGCAAATGTGATAGCTTATCTTTGAGTATGTCAATTTTTTTAGGAATACTAATGTGATACACTCAATGTCAAAGTTGTTTTTGTTGTTTAACACGCAAACTTTTTTGTATTCAAAGACTGAGCAGGTACCTCCTGGAACAGGAGAGTGAGGAGGAGGAGGAGATCGGTCCTCTGAAAAGAAGCCTCCCAAAACCTCCAGCAATAAGACATGTTAAAAGGTACCAATTAAGTGGAGGAGGGTGCCAACGAGTGGATGAAGAGGATGGTATCCCTGAATATCAGGTAGTGTAAATGCTACAATTTAATTCAGACTCAATTGTTAAAAACATAATTCACCACAAGTATGTTACAGTGAACACTTGTTAGATTCTAAAGCCAATCGAATAAAAGGATTAAATCATGACTTATATATTTGACTTCTAGCATGATTCCCTTGGTGCCTCCATCCGGGAGGCGATGGAGGTGCAAAACCTCTCGGATTCCCGTACAGAGCAGTTCAGGGCAGGACAGCCATCATCCCCCAACTCTCAACCAGATCAGTGTTGTCCTGAGCCATCCTCCGCAGCACAGCGGCTAAAAACCACTGTGTGTAGTGGAATGTGTGGATGTAAGAACTATTGAAGTACACCAGGTTTCACTACTTCTACATACATAAATACTTACTTAGAGAAAGAAAGAGAAAGAAAGAAAGAAACTTGTGTTTTGTGTTCTATGTGTTCTGCTTGTTTCTGTCTGACATGTGTTTTAGCTGCATTGTACGACATAATGGTCAAGCAGGAGGTCCAAATAGAGCAGCAGTCGAGGATTCTCCAAATCCTTCAGGACCTCCATGCTCTTGTGCTGAAGAGCAACAGTGCTTGCGGTTCAGGCACTTTTGCCAGTGCGATGCAAGAAAGGCGAACCGCTTTCCCACTGTGCAATGTGGAGGCACTGATGGAATTAGAGAGGGAGGTGCAGTCCACTCCTGCACTAAGCAAGGAATTTGTAAGTTTCCTTTGAGCTTTTTATGGTTAAGCAATGCAATAATATGTGATTTCAAATTCATCTCAATTCATTTTCTATTCCTCTCCTCAGGCCGTTACACTGGGACTCGTGGGTGGTGTCACAACAAAGGACACTGTATTCCAAGTCCTTAAAAGGGCCATGTCCAATGACTTGGCCAAAAAGATTAGCTGGCGAGGCTCGCAAGGAAATGGAAAGCTCACCTTTGAAAAATTAGCTTTGAAGGCCATTGTGATCGGTAAGTTTCCTTATACATGTAATATTTCCTGATTAATCAAGAATTTATGATTTTCCAACCTGAAAATGCATCTATAAAACCCACTGGTATCATAGAACATCTGTGACAGTATGATGTGGCAACAACACAATGTGCTGTATGTATTTTCCTGTTTTTTTGGCCCTGCTGCCCTGCACTCTGACATTCTTTCTCTCGGAAGCCCCTTTGTATGAAAAAGTCCAATTTTCTTTCCATCTGACTGAAATTAATCGATTCTCTTGTCTCTCCACTGTTCATAGCTTAAAGAAGCAAGAATATTTAAAAGATTTAATATTTAGTTGCCCTTTTTTCCTTACAGCCCTTTATCTTACAAATGCATTATTTTCTCTGCAAATGATTTTGTTTCCCTATAAGGATATTTTTTTTATCTAAGAAAATGTCTTTCTCTTTTTTCTTTTTTTATAGAGTGCACCAGTAACTCTGGAGGATGTTGTAGCTACAAATATAAACGCAACACTTTTGTTTTTGCTCCCATTTGTCATGAGATGGACTCAAAGATCTATAATTCGTTCCAGATACACAATATTACCATTTCTCTCAAACATTGTTCACAAATCTGTCCAAAGGTGTGATTGTGAGCACTTTTGCTTTGCTGAGACAATCCATCCCACCTCACTGGTGTGCCACATCAAGATGCTCATCAGACACCATGATTAGTGCACAGGTGTACCTTAGACTGTCCACAATAAAAGGCCACCCTGAAATGTGCAGTTTTTGCTTTATTGGGGGTCTGGGGACTCAGAACCAGTCAGTATCTGGTGTGACCACCATTTGCCTCATGCAGTGCAACATATCTTCTTCGCATAGAGTTTATCAGATTGTCAATTGTGGCCTGTGGAATGTTGGTCCACTCCTCTTCAATGGCTGTGCGAAGTTGCTGGATATTAGTGGGAACTGGTACGCGCTGTCGTGTACGCCGGTCAAGCACATCCCAATCATGCTCAATGGGTGACATGCCCGGTGAGTATGCTGGCCATGCTGGGACATTTTCAGCTTCCAAGAATTGTGTACAGATCCTTGCAACATGGGGCCATGCATTATCTTGCTGAAACATGAGGTGATGCTCATGGATGTATGGCACAACAATGGGCCTCAGGATCTCATCACGGTATCTCTGTGCATTCAAAATGCCATCAATAAAATGCACCTGTGTTCTTCGTCCATAACAGATGCCTGCCCATACCATAACCCCACCACCATCATGGGTCACTCGATCCACAACATTGACATCAGCAAAGCGCTCACCCACACGACGCCACACACGCTGTCTGCCATCTGCCCTGAACAATGTAAACCGAGATTCATCCGTGAAGAGAACACCTCTCAAACGTGCCAGACGCCATCGAATGTGAGCATTTGCCCACTCAAGTCTGTTACGGCGAAGATCAGGAGTCGGGTTAAGACCCCGATGAGGACGACGAGCATGCAGTTGAGCTTCCCTGAGACGGTTTCTGACAGTTTGTGCAGAAATTCTTTGGTTATGCAAACCAATTGTTTCAGCAGCTGTCTGAGTAGCTGGTCTCAGACGATCTTGAAGGTGAACCTGCTGGATGTGGAGGTTCTGGGCTGGTGTGGTTACACGTGGTCTGCAGTTGTGAGGCCGGTTGGATGTACTGCCATATTCTCTGAAACGCCTTTGGTGGAGAAATGAACATTCAATGCCCGAGCAACAGATCTGGTTGACATTCCTGCTGTCAGCATGCCAATTGCACGCTCCCTCAATGCTTGCGCCATCTGTTGCATTTTGCTGTGAGACAGAACTGCACATTTCAGGGTGGCCTTTTATTGTGGACAGTCTACGGTACACCTGTGCACTAATCATGGTGTCTGATGAGCATCTTGATGTGGCACACCAGTGAGGTGGGATGGATTGTCTCAGCAAAGCAAAAGTGCTCACTATCACACATTTAGACAGATTTGTGAACAATGTTTGAGAGAAATGGTAATACTGTGTATCTGGAATGAATTTTAGATCTTTGAGTCCATCTCATGACAAATGGGAGCAAAAACAAAAGTGTTGCGATTATATTTTTGTTGAGTGTACTTATAAAACAAATTGAATAATTCAATTGGTTTTCTCTTTGTCTGTGTGATATCACTTTCAGATGCAGTCAGAAGGAATCCACCATGCTCTACCGCCACTGATGCGGAAATCATTGGGAGCATTAAGAGGTGGTTTTATTGGGCAAGGGATAGGGAGGGGGGTAGGAAACAGAGGATGCCGCCTCCTGCCAGTGAAATTTTAAAAACAAAACAACAAGAAATGAATTAATACAAAATGAAAAAAATAAAAAATTAATTCCTTTGAAATTGAGTCTTGTTTTTTGTCTTTTTTATGTACACATAGGCTACCATAAAACCTCATGAGGACACTACACCTAATCCATTTCACAGAACAATGTAACTGTATGAGCATAGAGGGCAAATAAATAAATAAATAAGCAATCATTTGGCAAAGTTGTGGGTTCATCCTGGGGAACATAGGGCATAGTTATGGTACAGTTGTGGGTTCATCCTGGGGAACATGTGGCATAGTTATGGTATAGTTATGGGTCCATTCAGGGTCATTTTTGGCTACTCCTTGGCTGGAATGTGGGGGTCTGGGTGTTTTATGGTGCAGTTATGGCTATGTTTTGGAGTTCCATAGTTGGTTTTTGGCAGGTTTAAGGCAGATTTTGGGCTCCTTTGGTTATGACTTTGGCAAGCCTAATTTGGGCCAAAATGGGGCCATGTACCGTTCCAAAACTTTGCCAAAATGGCATGCCGATTTTAGGCCAAATGTGGGCCATAAGTTTTTTGCTATCTGGGATTTGCACCGTCACACCAGCTGGCTTTATTGACTTGGCCACGTATAGAATGTTCATCACAGACGGACGGCAAGGAATGCGCATTGTTCCACCCACTTGGTTCGGATCATGAACAAAAAATAGTTATCATTTTGGATCTCATAAGTCAAGTTGCCGAAAAGTTTCGTCATCATGTATGAAGGTCGGTAAGTAATTTAACAACGAAGAATGGTTAGGCTGATAAATGGATCGCTAAGCAGTGTTCGAATTGAATTTAAATACTGCTATAAATGCACATTACGTTGCGTTAGATGATACTCAGCTGACATATTACGCATAACGCATCAAAATAGTAATGCGAATTGGTGTTATTCTAAGTAATGGAGATACACAATGCAGTTAATGGATTTAACCATTTCATTTTAATTTGAATAAGTAAGGTGAGTGTTGGCTGCGGACATGGTTCTAGGATGTCACAACAGTGGCCTTAGCTTACTGTACATTTTATCACGCTGCATGAAGTGCAGCAATCGAGGTGCTACATATTATTACGTATTACGGCCATTCATCAATTATAATGGCAAAAATATACTGAGCAACAAAAGAAACGCAAGTTAGCTAACTTAGTTAATGTGCTCTTATGGTTACCCAGATAGCAAGCACCTCCGCTCCGGATCTGCCCTGGCTCCAGCTGATTCGGCTCAGAGCCGGGGCAAATCCGGAGCGGATGAGCTTGCTATCTGGGTACTCATAGTTACCGCAAAACAAAGAAAAGTTTGATAAAAAGAGTGTAAATGCGCACACGCTGGTAATAAATTTGATTTTCAATAATTACGCGCAAACTTATTTTGCGGTTTGCCTTTAATTAACTTGCGTTTCTTTTGTCGCTCAATACATATGCTCCGTAACTTGCCAGCTCACTTCACCGACTTAACGTCTTTAATGTTGAACAGACAGATGGCAAGGAATGCCCATTGCTCCACCCACTCACATCCGCTGCAGTGATAAATTCGGAGGAGCGGGAACGCACTTACTTACATATGAGGACCCGTTGGTGTTCGCATAGCCAGAATATAAATAAAACATTTTGTCTTTGCCGAGAAACGAGGTGTGGAAACATTTTTTATTGATTAATTTAATTATTATTAATTACTTATCCTTGCTTGCTCATATTCTGTTTTAGTTCACAACTTCATAGGCCTAGAGTGTGTGTGTGCTTGCATATTTCTGATTTAGCAGGGGCCTGCATAACTGTACTGGTGTGTCATGACATGTAGCCTATCTAAAGTCATGACAACTTGAACGTCTGTACCAAGGGCAAGATGTTTTTCTCTTTCTCTAAGTTTATGTGTTCATAGAAAGCTCCGGAATCCATAACAAGATAAGCTGGAGCCAGAGCTGAGAGAGAAGGCAGGTGCTCTCCTCCCTGGCAAGATGTGTGTGTATCCCTAGACAACTTGACGTGGTTACGTACCAACTTGACTCAGTTGCGTGTGACGCAAGGCTCGCGTGATGTGTAAATCAGCACGGGGGGAGGAGAACGCCATGGAGTATTCCTACAAATACCAGAGAACTTTCTAATTGTGTATCCTCCATTCTGACTTGACTTTGTATGGGGATCCTTTTTT
This sequence comes from Gymnothorax reevesii, assembly GCA_029721435.1. Taxonomy (NCBI): domain Eukaryota; kingdom Metazoa; phylum Chordata; class Actinopteri; order Anguilliformes; family Muraenidae; genus Gymnothorax; species Gymnothorax reevesii. Next base: position 55,285,122 of record CM056574.1, read on the forward strand.
GCAAAAAAGTAAACGGACTTTGGACTCCGACTGATTTGTTTTTCCCTGAGTCGTCTTGAGTTTTCTCTCGTGAAGGTAATACTTGGAATGTAAAATCAAAATTCCTTTAACACGAGGCATTAATGATTTTAAAGAGAAAAATAAACCGTTTCGGTATCGATAATTTGTGGCTGTCAAAAAAAATGATTCACAGATTTATCAGCGTGTCTTTTTCAATTATTCCCTATGGAGAAATTTCTTTTTGGCCCCCATGGCATCACGTGACCTGCAATATCACATTCGCCGCTAGGACCATGGAGGATTATGTGGTCGACCCGATTTGTGCGTCCAGATCTCCTTATAGGTCCATGGGCACGGGTGAGTTAGATCAGAGTTAGAGCTCCACCTGTTTCCCCTCACTTTCCTATCACCGTCCTTGCTTTTCTAGTTCCGCCTCCCTCTACAGCTGTCCTGCATTCTAGCTGGGATTACACTGATTAGTTTGTGTTTAAAAGACGCATTTTTACCGCAGCTCCCTGTCGACTCGTTTCTTCCCATAGCTCGCTTTGGTTAAGTCTCCTTACTGCGCTTTCTTGGTTTCGATTGTTGATTGCTCGTTTTCTGTGAATTCTCCCGTAAGTCTCGTTATTCATTGTTTGTATTACGTTGTTTGATTGCTGGTTGATTGCTTAGTACTTCGTTCTCCCTAATTCCCATTTTGTACCCATCTGTTTAGATTCTCCGGTGTTATTCCCTTATCCCATCCAATTCCCTTTTCCTTCCCCCTCCATTCCCTTAGCTCAACCCCTATTGTTACTGTCTTTGTGCGGATTGATTTTCTGGTTACCGAATATTTCTGCTTGTCCCCTGATTCTGATTCTGACTATTCTGCATTACCCTGTTTGCCTGGTAATCGATCTGCTTCTGTATTTGACCATAAGCTGTGTTAACCCCAATAAACGTCCTGCCGATGCTGAACTGCATTTGTAGTCAAAGCCCGTTCCTTTCAGTTACCACATGATTTAACTGGCAGAGCAGTTTTGTGTTGCTATGTGCGGTATTTATTCAGTTTTGGGAAATCACGATGTCTACAAAACATAAGCCCAAATTGGCTGTCACACAAAGGCTAGTTCAGTGGTTCCCAAAATTTCTCTGCTGGACCCCCCTTTGGTACATAAGAACATTTTTGCACCCCCCCGCAAAAAAAAAAAAACAGGATATACATACACATATTTTGTTCTCAGAGTCCATGGCAGTTTATTTCACACATTGTAATTACTTTAAACCTCAACCTTTTTTGAAAAAATTAAAGTAAACTGCCATAAACTGAAGGTTGTCATAAACTACAACTAGGCTACTTTTAGAACGAGAAATAAATAACAAAATAACAAACCACTACGGTGTAATTATTTTAAGTGTAACTCCTTTCAAGCGCCTTAACTGTGTAATTATGTTCAGTGTAACAGGTTTCTTTTTTTTATATTTAACAACATTGGTATGCATTTTCCGGACACCAACAGAAACTTACTTGCATACAGCCTATCAGCGACCTTGTGCGGAACCTCAGAAGGAGTGTCTCGAGACTGAAATTTTTCTCGCTTCACTAGCCTTGCACTTATAAAGTAAAAATAAGTGAGATTGTGTCAGCTTGTTATAGAAAATATGAATGCTCTGAACAGATGATTTTTGTCTAGCTTAACTGGAAAACTTAAAAATGATTGGCAGGTTTGGAAACGGCCACCGTAACTTTCAAATGAAGGACACGAGGATTTAATAATTCAAAACCTCTCTTAAAGTATAAAATCATTAGGCTGTATCACACCCCTCTGCCTGAGTACAGCCGCCTACTTAAAATTATGTTTCTATGATACAGAAAGAAAGCACCATAATCAACCCATATGTTTGTAACGTTCAGTAGCGCGGCTAAATAAAAATAATCAGTAGGCCTACAGAGCTTTCAAATTATCGGGAATAAGATGACGCTATCTCGGTTAGTGCAGGATAAATAGCGGTGAGTTGGGTACCACTAGACAACATTGATTGTAACCAGCTCATTTTACCAGCTTCAAATGTTTGAACAACTACATTCATAACAAATTATTAATGAAAATGGCAGGCTAGATGAATGATTTGGCCAACAGTTATGCTGAAAGTATGGCGGGCATTTACAATGTAATCGCAGTATTCTGGGCAGCGTATGGACTGTGCAGACAGTGGTTCCGAGACCGTACTGTCTCAAAATACAAAATACCGTACTGAAATTACACTGTCTCAAGACACTCCTTCAGTGGTCCGGAACAAGGTTGCTGATTTGCTGTATGAAAATAATTTTCTGTTGGTGTCCAGAACTCTAGTGAGGGAAAAAATTAGGCACCTAAGATAGGCGGAGTAATAATATTTAGTGATGAGATGTTTTTCATTTGAGCACAGGCTACCTGTCCTGTTCATTTGAGAACATTCTGAAGTTCTAACTGACCAATCAGATTGCTCGGTCAGATCTACATGATGGATAATATGGGAAACTGGAGAGTGTGGTGCACTGAACGCCATACTGGGTTCTTCAACTATTAGCTAGCTAGCATAATTACAAAAAAAGTGGCTGATGACATAGTCAAAAACAGACGAAAATACTATGCGTTGATTGTTGAATCCACCACAATCAGTGGAAAGACTGTGTTGGTGGCGTAATTGTGGTCAGCTATTGCCAACGCAGAGCCAGACACAATATTTTTTGACCTGCTTGAGTTGGATGGACCACAGCAAATGATATAACAGAGAAACTGCTAGCATATCTTCATAAAAATGGCTTTGATGGCTACCTCTTGGGTGAGTGTTTTGTGGCATTTGTATGTGATGGAGCATCAGTAAAGCTGGACAGTAGAGTTGCTGCACAACTTTGGAGCAGATTTCCAGACCTGTTTGTGCGGCACTGCTCAAATCATCGCCTGGAATTGGCAGTTGGCGATGTTCTCAAGGAGGTTGGTGGACTTAACCATTGTAAGATCTTCTTAGACAAGCTCTACACTCCAGGCTATATCATGCCTCACCCAAAAACCAAAGAGAACTGTGTCATTGTGCACGGAGTGTTGGGCAACATTGAGTTTTAAAACAATTTTTCTTAAAATTAGCGTCATGTTCTAGTATTTGAATGTTACACTTAATGATCTGCTGGTACCAACCGCCCACTGCCAAATTAATTTACCTGCCAACAGTTGAAAAGGGGGAGTACCGGCACTTCTTTTTTTCCACTTAAAGCACTGTGCATAATTAAACAAACAGTCCGTCAAAGGAGACCCAGAACTCTCCAGCAGCTGGAAGACTGCATTAAACGAGAGTGGGATGAAATTCCACAGGCTCAATTCAAAAAACTTGTCACCTCAATGCCCTTGACGTCTCCACTCTGGAAGGAAGAGTGGATGCAACACCATGGTAAACAGGCCGCTGTCCCAAATTTTTTGAGACTTGTAGCAGCCATCAAATTTGAAATGAGCTCATTTTGTGGATGAAATTGTAAAATTTCTCAGTTTCAACATTTGCTATCTTTGTTCTATTGTGAATAAAATACCGACTGGTGTGATTTGAAAGTCATTGCATTTGATTTTATTCACAATTTACACTTTGTCCCAACTATTTCGGAATTGGGGTTGTACATGTTGGCTAAGTCGGACAAACAAATAAAATGAAGTCAATATCTGACAGTATTTTTCATTTAGAGGACACATTAACTGTCAACATTTATCATCAAAATGTTTAACTTTGAATGAAAAAAAGGGAGCTTGTCGTAAATTCTGATAGGCACATAGTCAAGCTTGGTAACTATAGTAGCCGCTTCTCAAGCTGGAATCACCTGAGTGCTTTTGGATGTCATCTGATTTGCCGTCACGTGATTGCTTGAATCATATGCTTGTTTACTTAAGCTCGCATTCTGAGCAGAGGCTCTGCAGTGTTGTGTTCTGGGGTTCTGGCCTTTGGTCAGGACAGCATTTATGGTTTTAACAGTTTCATGTTCAAGATTTCATAGTTCAAGTTCATAGTTCATAGTCAAAGTTTTAACAGTTTCTTGTATCTAGTCATTGCATCCCATTATTCATGTTTATTGTCCATGTTTTTACTTTTCCATGTTTTTGTTTTTGCCAGGTCTACCAAGCCACTCCACCGCTTGTCTGCGTTCCGCCCCGTGCCTTCGTTGTTGCACATTTCAGAGCTCTGGTTGGCTTTGGTGTTTCCCCCTTCCATCTGTGCTGTGCTGATTCGGGGCTCTCTAAGCTTAATTGGCAATGAACTGTTTTTAAGTTAATAACATTTACTAACACTCACTGGGTGGTGTAATTCTTAGATAGGCACATTACTAATATTACTAATTTAGACAAGGAGTTTAATGTCATGATTCCTGCTTTACTATTTCAAGTCTTGCTGTGCTTTTCTGTTCTTAACATTCATGCTTGCTTCCAAGCTGCATACTTAATTGGTACTTAAGCTGAGCACGCTCATTCTCTTAATGAGCAAGTCTTGTTATCCAATCTTGGTCCATGTCTCATGATGTTGCCCTGCCTCTTGTTTCTCCTTCTCGAGGTGTTGCCCTTCATGTCTTGATTTCTAGCCTTTATCTGGATGCGGTGGAAGTTGGCTGGCAGACAGTGTCTCAAGTCTCGTTTCATGTACAAGTCTTTGCTCATGTTCACGCTTCCAAGTCCTTGTTTCCAAGTCTTGTTCATAGCCCTTGTATATATAGCCATAGTCTTGTTATTTATTTTTCTTGGATTTCTGCCTGGAGTTTCCAGTGTTTTTTGTTCTTGCCGTTTTTGCTATTTAGTTTCCCAGCTCTGTGTAGCTTACCTTAGTTTGTATTTTGCAACCCTTTGGGCCGAGTTTTTTGTTGGCCCTCGTGCCTGTTTTCTTTTGTTTAATAAATCCTCATTTCCCTTCCACCTCGCATCTGGTGTCTCTCTGATCTCGCATCACTGCAGCATGTACGCTTAGCATCCCTCCTCCTCCCCAGCTCCTCCTGTCATTTCTAGCATTCTGTAATCCTGTTCTTTCATGTCTAAATGTCACACAATAACAATGTCTCTTCTGTTTGTGGTCATTGTTGCTGTTGGCTTTGTTCTATGGAAGGGGGGTTAATAGCAGCTCCCTGCCTTCGGTTCCACGCTGGACGGGCAGAGATCTCTCGAACAGAGCCATACCGCCGAACTCAATGTATGCTTGCGTGTCTTAATTAATTTTCTCTTTGACAAAATGTCCTATCAGAAGTTGAATTAAAAGTAACATAATGTGTATTTTCTGATAGATGGATGGATAGATTGCAGGTAAATAGGTATGTTGGATTGATCCTGAAGAAAATTTAAAATATCTGCTGCTTACATTAACTCAAGAAAAGTAAAACACAATAACAAGTAAAAAACACAATAAAACCATGAAGTTTGTGTCTGTGTGTGTAAGTCTCTTTTGGTTATACTAATGAATCTGATTTCACAGTGCTTCTTCAAATTTGATGGCAAAACTTGCGACAAAGAAGGAAAAATGACCTAAATTATGCATGTTTAATTTTTCTTTCACAGATGTTATAAAATTTTATGATAATTTCTTCTCATAATGATCAAAATACTATTTATGAGTTTAGTGAGTACTTTCGCATAGCCAACTTTTCGTCCAATATGCACTTAATGATCTAGCAGGGTGAACAGCGATCAGCAAAGGTGATACAGACCACAACAACCAAAAGCTTGTTCTTACTGAGAGATTGAAAGCAATGGAATTGCATGAATACATTTCAAATGGTCTTTAATTTACATAATTTAAACGTTCATGAACGCATGCATTGTTTCCAATCCCTGTGTAAAGAGAAGCACGAGAAGTCCGGAGTCATAATCGCTTTCCATGTTACTTGTCGTGAGGTCCACCTTTACACAACTGACACTGAAACTTCAATACACAAGGATTTTAATACCATGTGAGACTCTCAATAATGGTTCAATGAATAATTGCGGACTGCAGTGAATAAGCCTAACGCCGAATGTGTAAGACTTTCAATCTCTAACTTCAGTTTTTCTAACTGTAAAATTGCACTTTGATGAATGACGTCAACGCTTTCGGCTGAGGGAAAGAAGTTGAGATAGTGGAAAGAATTAAACATGGCCACTTAGTTAAGCTTATTTATCCAATATTGATGTACCGCTGAAAGAAAGCTATAACTGAAAAATTAAGATTTATGAACCGAAAGTAGATTAATTGAAGAGAATTGAGAAACTGTGAAAGTATTTTTAAAAGTCTTGCCAACTAAATTTGGTTGAATGACGATGGATTGAGAAGTCATTATGTATTTATTTTTTCAAAGATTTTTGAATAGAAGTTGGGTGACTTTCCAGTTTATATTATGCCATTTTATTGTTCCCGGAGAATAAAAATACTTTGATTCTTTATCTATGAAATCTACTCTTTCTCCTCTGTTATCTGTATATATAGCAATAATTGAAAGTAAACATTTCCCAGGGGTGCTCATCATAAATTGGGACATAAATGCACTTTTGAAATGTCCTCTCCAGTTTTCTGTAACCAGAAAAGGCTGGGTAAGGAACTTTTGTTCACCATGGAGAGAGATTGTCTGGTGGAATGGTTTGGAATAACCATGCTAGTTTTGTTTTAAAAAAAAAAATCATCAAATGATACAAAAATGTATCCATTCAGACTTTAAAGGTCCCACCCCTGAAGACTCCTGACCGTGATGCTGTCATCCGTTGACAACAGAAATTGGAAGACACGTGACCCAAGCTTTGAAGAAACAAGAGGGCTTTCACTGTCTTAAAGCATGTAAGTACAGCCTGCAATGCTGCACACCAGTTTCATAACCATAAAGTGACCCAAGATATCTAACAACACAGCTGCTGTCTCAGTCACCATGCATGATCTCAGACTGTTATTACAAAGTAATTACGTTTAAGCCTGTTACATTTTTATTCAGTTCACTTTACCTTCACTAAATCCATAGCCATTAAATAATCCAAAGCTTGCCAATGAGCGAAACCAAGTGCAGATCTGGGAAGATCTGAGATCTGGGAAACTTTATTGCGATTTGTGGAGCTGTCACCTCTTGTGGACCTCTTGGCTGTGCTGTAGCGCTGTTTGTTGGTGATCACTCTGCTAGAGTTGAGAGAGGAAGAGAGGAAGTCGCGTGGGATTGAAGCTGAGAATTTACCTTTGTGTTTACGGGGTTTTCTTAAAATAATTTGTGTGTTAAGACTCAAACAATAATAGAGATTAGACGATTTGCTCTCGAGGTATAACCTTTGTCACAGTAGGGACAGGGAGTATCTTCCCCCCGTATCTTTCCCCTTTTTTCCCCCTGTAACAACTCGGTGAGCAAACAGCCAAATTAAGGATGTCAACCGTAGGTTGAACGGTATCTTGCCAAAAGGGCCGTGTTTTTTTTAGTGAGAACCATGAAGGTCAAAGCCGATCGCCAACAAAAACTAATCAGCTGAGCGTCTGACCATATACTACATTCACACCAAGTTTGAAGTCGATCCGATTAAGCTACTCAAAAAATGAGGGTTTCATCAACCCCTCAAATTGACCAAAAATTTACCTTGACCTTTGACCTTGACCTTCATGGAGTCCCCCGAATGATGGGAATCGTGATGAGTCATTGGTAGGCAACTGTACAGGAGATCACAAGGACCAGGCATCACGCAGAGCAGAGAAAATTGCTCAAGAAAAATTTCCGGCAAAAAAAAGTTTTTTCATCATGACGTCACCAAATAACGTCACAGCGCAGAAATTTTGACTGATCTGGAAAGCGGTCATGAAGGGCTTTGTTAGATTTTAGTGTTCACAGCACATATAGTTACATATTGCGTCCTGTCGGTAGTGAACTAGAATCTTTACAGTCAGCTATTCTGTCTCGCCAACTACTTAATCAAGGCAGTTTCAGTCCACTGCTGGGTTGATGTAGTCAAGTAGAAACATCCTGATGGGCTATGTGTTGCATTCACTGAGACATGTCCTTTGTGTTTAACTCAATGAGTTAATCAGACACTATTGTTTCTGTACCAAGCAGGAACATCCTGATGCGCTATGTGTTGAATTCACTGAGACATGTCCTTTGTGTTTAACTCAATGAGTACTTAAGACACTATTGTTTCTGTACCATACCGAAACTCCTGGACCAATATCTTTTGTTCACAATGAGTATTTAAACCCTGTTGTATTCCAATGACGGTAGTCAGATCATCATTATACTGGACACTACGCTGGTCGAGACGATGAATAAACTCTGTTTCCCTTAAAACTGGGGTTTTTCAACACCGAATCTGACTCCGTCTCTTCCCTTGAAACGCACCACGAAGTCGCAGCTGTTTTGTTTTCACGAAGAAAACACAAGAATTCTTCAGCTTTCATATGAGGCATTACGCGACATAGTTCCGGCAAGTTCAAAATTTGACCTTGGGGTCAAAATTTGTTGACCTTCAGCAAGAGCCATGAAGCTCAAAGCCGATCGCCACCAAAAACTAATCAGCTGAGCGCCTGACCATATACTACATTCACACCAAGTTTGAAGTCGATCCGATCAAAGCTACTCAAAAAATAAGGGTCTCATCAACCCCTCAAATTTACCAAAAATTGACCTTGACCTTTGAACTTGACCTTCATGGAGTCCCCCGAATGATGGGAATCGTGATGAGTCATTGGTAGGCAACTGCACAAGAGATGACAAGGAGCAGGCAAGGCGAACAGCAGAGAAAAGTGTTCAAGAAAAATGATTACAGACAAAAAAACAAACAAACAATAAACAAACATTCCGACCAACATATCTTGCCAAAAAGATGATTAAGTCGCTAATCTGGTCAAATAAAAGCGACGGGGGTTTTTTGAGTTTTTTTGGGGGGGTTTCAGTCTCCTGGGAGCAAAGCAAAGTAAGGTAAAGTAAAATAAATTGAGAAACCCCTGTAGTAGATAACTGTTTTGCTAAATTGCCTGCTTCTTGTGGGGCTAAAAAGCCTGATACTGCGGACTTTGTGAGGGAGGAATTTCTTCCATTTGTGTCAGAGGAATTTGTGGCTCTGAATGAGCAAACTACTCCTGTCCCCAGATATATCCTAAGGGATACCGAAGCTTCTCAGTGACTTTTGTAGATGGACTCCTTGGAGTTACGTGATGAGACCGCTTCAGGGGATTTCATACTTGTACAAGTGTGAGGAAGCGATCTGGTACCAAATCCGAGGACAAGGGATTGCAAAAAAATAAGTGCTTTATTGAATAAGGGGGGTAACCCCCGCAGAGAGAAAGGCAACAGTACAGTGTCCGTAATCCAAAACTCGAAATCCAATGGGGCAGGGCAGAGTTCGTTACCAGGGCACCAATCACAAAAATCGTAGTCAGGCAAAACAGATTTGGTACACAGGCGTAGGTTTGAGGGAGAAGCCAACTCATAAGCCAGAAGACAGTCCGAATCGAAACCAGGGCAGCAATCCACAAAATCAAAGTCGGGCAGAAAAAGGTCAAAAACACATAGATGCAACAATATCCGAAAAGGGCAAACCAAGAATCTGAAGTCGGGCAATCCAGTCAGAAAGATAAATCACAATGAGTCGAGGCGAGAAACGTGGCACAAGAAACAAGGAAGTTTACGATCTGACATGGAACTGAATGTGAAGACACCTTATATACACATCCGGGGTGAACACATGACAAGGGGAAGCAGGTATGATCAATGAAACAAAAATAAGGATTGACACATGAGGAATTATCTAATTACATGAATTTGGCGAATGCCAAAAGGCAGACAGGGATAACGAGACATTCCTATGAACGAACAACAGCTCCGGTTAAGGAGTACTAAAGTGTACAGTCTGAAGAGAAGAGAAAGCCTGAGATATAAGTGGAAAACTGCAGTAGAGATAATTAGGGATAGACAAGGAGGGCGGAGATACGAATTGGGCGATTGCTGAGAGATCGTTATTCTATTAGTATGTGCAGCTATACAATCCCGAGTGCAAGTTAGTAAAAAAATACAATGTTAATGAGTGTTAGTAATTATCGAAAACAATAAACTGTTAGTACTGTTAGTAGATAGCAAAAGGAGAGAGGAAGGAAGAACTCGAGATATGAAGGAAGATTGAAATCCCAGAAACCAGTAAATCACCCGAATGTGTGGCACGTAAGACTAAATCGTGAGCAAAGACCTACACAAGACAAGACGGGGTAAACGTAGTGCAAAGCATGGCATGGCAGAAAAATAAACAAGACAAAAGCAAAGAGAACATGACATGAAGACTATGGCAGAAAAATAATAAAGACATAAAATCCAATCACCAAAACATAATACGCAATCAAAGAGTAGTCATGAGAACAAGCAGAGGTCACTTAAACACAAGAATCAAATAAACATGGCATGGCCAGGCACAAAACATAAACATGACATGAACAGGATCCTAACAACAAGGTATTGAAGGGAGGACTGTATCTGTACCCCTGCGCTCTGTATTCTTGAAGTCAGATTTAGTGACAGGACAGGTAAAGGTGGGACTTATGTCAAGTCGACCTATAAAGGGTGTTTCTCTGTTGGTAGGCAATGACCTAGCTGGGGGCAATGTAGTTCCCCCTGTTCATCTTACTTCACAGCCGAGCACTGAAGATGGCGATGAAGACCCATCTTTGTATCTTTCCTGTGCAGTGACTCGTGCTATGGCTAAGAAGGCTCAAGAAGAAGATAATGTGGTGCCGTCCAGCACATTGAATAGTCATGACTCAGGTGGTTCACCTAATGACCCTGTGCCTACTATAATTTCTCCGTTTGAGGACTTATCAGATACTTTTATCAGTTCTTGGTTCAGCCAGCCAAATGGGTCTGGTGATTCTGATGTGTCTGGAGACTTGTCTCTGTCCAGAAAGCGGTTGATTGAGGAGCAAACTAATGATCCTGAAATTTGTGTACAAAAGAGGAGAGCCCTTCCTGATAAAGAAATAGACGCAGTTCCAGTTGGGTATTATCTCAAGGATGGTGTGCTGATGCGGAAGTGGCGCCCTCCTGATATCCCTGCCAATGCAGATTGGGCAGCGGTCAGGCAAATTGTTGTTCCGCAGGTCTACAGGAATGAGATCTTAACAATGGCTCATAGTTTACCTTAAGGAGGTCATCGGAAAGATGTTTCCAACTTCTGCAAAACCTGTCACATTTGTCAGGTAGTTGGGAAACACCAGTTAGACCCACCTGTAGCTCCATTGCAGCCTATCCCAGCATTTGGGGAGCCGTGCTCTAAGGTCATTGTTGATTGTGTTGGTCGATTACCCAAAACTAGATCTGGAAATCAGTTCTTGTTGACAATCGTGTGTATCTACCAGATTCCCTGAAGCCATACCTCTACGTAACATCAAGGCAACTGCAATCTCGAAGGCTTTGATAAAGTTCTTCACGTTGTTTGGCCTTCCCAGGGAAATTCAGTCAGACCAAGTTAGCAATTTCACTTCCGGATTGTTTCAGCAGGTTGTGTATGAACTAGGTGCGAAGCAGATTCTTTCCAGTGCCTATCATCTAGAGAGTCAGGGTGCCTTAGAGCAGTTTCATTCCACTCTCAAGACAATGATGAGGACTTATTGTGATGACTATGAGAAAGACTGGGATGAAGGTGTTCATTTGCTGTTGTTTGCAGCTAGAGAAGCAGTGCAGGAGTCTACTGGATTCAGTCCATTTGAGCTAGCGTTTAGCCATGAAGTGAGAGGACCTTTGCTATTTTTGAGTGAACAATGGCAAGAGGAAGAGCCGCATATCAGTCTGTTAGACTATGTTAGCAAGTTCAAGGACAGATTACGTGCAGCATGTGACCTAGCCAAAGAGAACTTGAAATCAAGTCAGGGAACAATGAAAACTTGGTATGATCATAAGGCTAGAAGCCGTGAGTTTAAACCAGGAGACAAGGTCCTTGTGTTGTTTCTCTTGCAGTCCAATCCATTGCAGGCTAGATTTCATGGTCCTTATGAAATTCTGACAAAACTCAATGATCTCAGTTACATTGTGAAGACTCCAGATAGGAGAAAACCAAAACAATTGTGTCACATTAATATGCTGAAGCCTTATCATGAGAGAAATGCTAGGGTTGCAGCTGTCACTTCAGATTCTCCTATGGTCGAAACGTGAAGATGAGGGGAAGTTTCAAGATGATGAACCTAGAATTAAAGCTGAAGTTCTTTCATGTAAATGGTCAAATTCTGAAGTGTTGCAAATCTTGATGTAAAACTCCAGCACTTAGAACCCTCACAGAGAGATCAGTTTGAGAGGTTGATCAAGTAATATGAGGATCTGTTTCCTGATGTTCCAAAGAGAGTTTCTATAGCCTCTCATGATGTAGATGTTGGTGATGCCAAACCAATAAAACAGCATCTGTACCGGATGAATCCTGAAAAGAGAAAGATTGCTGAGAAAGAGACCCAGGCTAACCTGACTGTTAACCTGAACAAGAGTGACTTTGGTTGTGCTACTGTCCCCTATCTCGGCTACGTCATAGGCCAGGGTAAGGCGGCACCCATAAATGCTAAAGTCCAAGCCATCATGGACTTTCCAGTTCCTTACAACAAAAAAGCTTTGCGCCGCTTCCTTGGAATGATCGGTGTTATGGCCCCAATTTGTTTTTACATTTACAACATAACAGCAACAGCAACAGCAAGGGATGACAGACACAGTTTAAAAACTTAAACACATTTAATTAACAAAGACAACAACTAACAATAACCTACAACTAATGACCAAGATTGAACACAACAAAAACAGAAATATTTACAGTCCCTCTTTGTTGGGGTGGCTTGGTGATGTCCTGAGTAAGGAAAATGCTCAAAGGCAGGCAAAAATCCACAAAAGAAACTTCACAGGTCTTGAACAGAAATGACAGGTCTGGTCACATGTATCCTTCTCCTTGCAATTTCTCCTGGTATCCTTCTCCTTGCAATTTCTCCTACTACTACTGTCTCAATTCTTTTCCTTATATACTCTTTTGCAGACCCCACCCACATTTAGACCTCTTTTTTTTATTTTCGGGGACTTGCCCCAGACATGTCCAGGACATGTCTAAACATAACTCCAGTCTGAGCTGAATAAAAAAAAAGGTAAATACTGTCATCTAGTGGCCTATATTCACATTACACCTCCATTCCAAAAGGGAAAAATTTTGACTCATAAAGGCAAAATTTTTCTTTTCAATACAAAATGGTTAAGTGGAAACTTGTCTATGTATACATATGATACAATATTCAAATAAACACATGATATATATATACATATTCTAACACGAGATAAGCAATCCGCAATTACATTGTCTGTACCCTTCACATGCTTAATTTCCAAGTCAAACTACTGTAAAATCAAACTCCAATTCAACAATCTCCGATTCTTGTTTTTCATCTTACTCAAAAACATTAACGGATTGCGGTCAGTGTACACAATCATTGGCTTTTGGCCTGTACAAACATAAACCTCAAAGTGTTGTAAAGAAAGGACGAGAGCCAACAGTTCCTTCTCTATTGTGGAATAGTTTGTTTGGTGGCGATTGAACTTCCTGGAGAAGTATGCCACGGGGTGCTCAATGTCATCAGAGTCACTTCTCTGTAGGAGCACAGATCCACAAGCTTGGTCGCTAGCATCGACCGCGATGGAGAACGGTTTGTTGAAGTCAGGAGATTTGAGCACGGGGAAGTGACACAGCAGAGACTTCAGACGATCGAAGGCTCTCTGGCATGCATCATCCCAAGTGAACTTTACGCCTTTCTTCAGTTGGTTAGTGAGACTGAGAGCAATCTCAGCAAAGTTCTTGCAGAACTTGCGGTTGTACCCGATCATTCCAAGGAAGCGGCGGAAAGCTTTTTTGTTGTCAGGAACTGGAAAGTCCGTGATGGCTTGGACTTTAGGACTTATGGGTGCCACCTTACCCTAGCCTATGACGTAGCCAAGATGGGTGACAGTAGCACAACCAAAGTCACTCTTGCTCAGGTTAACAGTCAGGTTAGCCTGGGTCAGGCGCTGGAACAACGTCTCTACATCTTTTAGATGTTCTTCCCAGGAGTCACTCCATGTGATCAGGTCATCGATGTATGCACCCGTGTGTGGCAATGCGGCGATTGTAGACTGTATCATCCTTTGGAACGTGGCTGGGGCATTTTTCATGCCAAAGGGTAGGACTTCATACTGGTACAATCCAGATGGTGTGGCAAAAGCAGAGATGCTCTTGGCCCTCTCAGTTAAAGAAACACACCAATAACCCTTCAGTAAATCAATCTTGGTCAGAAACTTTGCTTGCCCTACTCTATCAATACAATCATCAATCCTAGGCATTGGAAACACATCAGTTCTAGTTTCAGCGATGACTTTGCGATAATCTGTACAGAATCTAGTACTTCCATCAGGTTTTGGAACTAGCACACAGGGTGAACTCCAATCTGAGTTGGAGGGTCTGATAATATCATGTTCTAACATGTACTAAACCTCTTTCTCAGCAATCTTTCTTTTTTCAGGATTCATCCGGTATGGATGCTGTTTTATTGGTTTGGCATCACCAACATCTACATCATGAGAGGCTATAGAAACTCTTTTTGGAACATTAGGAAACAGATCCTCATATTTCTTGATCAACCTCTCAAACTGATCTCTCTGTGAGGGTTCTAAGTGCTGGAGTTTTACATCAAGATTTTGCAACACTTCAGAATTTGACAATTTACATGAAAGAACTTCAGCTTTAATTCTAGGTTCATCATCTTGAAACTCCCCCTCATCTTCACACGTTTTGACCATAGGAGAATCTGAAGTGACAGCTGCAACCCTAGCATTTCTGTCATGATAAGGCTTCAGCATGTAAATGTGACACAATTGTTTTGGTTTTCTCCTATCTGGAGTCTTCACAATGTAATTGAGATCATTGAGTTTTGTCAGAATTTCATAAGGACCATGAAATCTAGCCTGCAATGGATTGGACTGCAAGGGAAACAACACAAGGACCTTGTCTCCTGGTTTAAACTCACGGCTTCTAGCCTTATGATCATAACAAGTTTTCATTTTTCCCTGACTTGATTTCAAGTTCTCTTTGGCTAGGTCACAAGCTGCACGCAATCTTTGCTTGAACTTGCTAACATAGTCTAACAGACTGATGTGCAGCTCTTCCTCTTGCCATTGTTCACTCAATAATAGCAAAGGTCCTCTCACTTCATGACCAAACACTAGCTCAAATGGACTAAATCCAGTAGACTCCTGCACTGCTTCTCTAGCTGCAAACAACAGCAAATGAACACCTTCATCCCAGTCTTTCTCATGGTCATAACAATAAGTCCTCATCATTGTCTTGAGAGTGGAATGAAACCGCTCTAAGGCACCCTGACTTTCTGGATGATAGGCACTAGAAAGAATCTGCTTTGCACCTAGTTCATACACAACCTGCTGAAACAATCCTGAAGTGAAATTGCTACTTTGGTCTGACTGAATTTCCCTGGGAAGGCCAAACAACGTGAAGAACTTTATCAAAGCCTTCGAGATTGCAGTTGCCTTGATGTTATGTAGAGGTATGGCTTCAGGGAATCTGGTAGATGCACACATGATTGTCAACAAGTACTGATTTCCAGATCTAGTCTTGGGTAATGGACCAACACAATCAACAATGACCTTAGAGAATGGCTCCCCAAATGCTGGGATAGGCTGCAATGGAGCTACAGGTGGGTCTAACTGGTGTTTTCCAACTACCTGACAAGTGTGACAAGTTTTGCAAAAGTTGGAAACGTCTTTCCGAAGCCCAGGCCAAAAGAAGTGTTTCATGATCTTATCAACAGTCTTGTTAACACCAAGATGACCTCCTAAAGGTAAACTATGAGCCATTGTTAAGATCTCATTCCTGCAGACCTTCGGAACAACAATTTGCCTGACCACTGCCCAATCTGCATTGGCAGGGATATCAGGAGGGCGCCACTACCGCATCAGTACACCATCCTTGAGATAATACCCAACTGGAACTGCGTCTATTTCTTTATCAGGAAGGGCTCTCCTCCTTAGTGCACAAATTTCAGGATCATTAGTTTGCTCCTAAATCAACCGCTTTCTGGACAGAGACAAGTCTCCAGACACATCAGAATCACCAAACCCATCTGGCTGGCTGAACAATGAACTGATAAAAGTGTCTGATAAGTTCTCAAACGGAGAAACCATAGTAGGCCGAACAGAGTCATGAGGCGAACCACCTGAGTCCTGACTATTCAATGTGCTGGACGGCACCACATCATCTTCTTCTTTAGCCTTCTTGGCAATAGCACGAGTCACTGCGCAAGAAGGATACAGAGATGGGTCCTCATCGCCATCTTCAGTGCTCGGCTGTGAAGTAAGATGTACAGGGGGAACTACTTTGCCCCCAGCCAGGTCATTGCCTAGCAACAGAGAAACACCCTTTATAGGTAGACTTGACATAAGTCCCACCTTTACCTGTCCTGTAACTAAATCTGACTTCAAGAGTAAATAGCGCAGGGATACAGATACAGTCCTCCCTTCTATACCTTGTACAAGTATGAAATCCCCTGAAGCGGTCTCATCACGTAACTCCAAGGAGTCCATCAACAAAAGTGACTGAGAAGCTCCGGTATCCCTTAGGATATATATGGGGACAGGAGTAGTATGCTCATTTAGAGCCGCAAATCCCTCTGACACAAATGGAAGAAATTCCTCCGTCACGAAGTCAGCTGTATCAGGCTTTTTAGCCCCACAAGAAGCAGGCAATTTAGCAGATCGGTTATCTACTACAGGAGTTTCTAACCTTGTTTTCACAAAGGCATTTGGTTTGGCATCCTTTTCTTTTTCTTTCTTAGCTTTAAGGAACCAACAGTTAGTTTTCACATGACCAAATTTCTTGCAATAACTGCAAACTATACCACTCTTGTCACTGTCAGCTTTCACACTTTGATCAGACCTGTTACTGGATTTCTGAGCACCATCACCAGATTTGTCTTTGTCTTTGGGTGAGGAATCTTGGGTATCCCCGTAACCCTTTTTCTGAAATTGGGACCATCTATTGTTACTGCTAGACTGAAATTTGGACTTATGTGTGAGAACATATTCATCTGCAAATTTGGCAGCTGATTGCAAATTCAGTGCTTGCTTCTCATTAAGGTAAGTCTTAACATCATCCTTAACACAGGTCTTGAATTCTTCAACTAACACCATCTCTTTTAGTGAGTTGAAATCATCCTTGACCTCCATAGAAGTACACCAGCGCTCAAAGCAAACCTTCTTCTCATTAGCCAATTCAACATAAGTCTGATTTTCAGATTTCTTCAGACCTCTGAATTTCTGTCGGTAAGCCTCTGGAACCAACTCATAAGCTCTCAAAATAACCTTTTTGACAACCTCATAATCAGAGGAATCATCTGCAGACAAAGCCGAATCGGCTTGTTGAGCTTTACCCTTGAGGACAGTTTGCAACATCAGAGGCCAGTGTTCCTTTGGCCACTGGCAACTCTTTGCTACCTTTTCAAGACACTGGAAATAGTTGTCTGCGTCCTTTTCCGAAAACGGAGGCACTAGTTTTACCTCCTGACTGGCACAAAATTTATTTTTAGTATCAATTTTAATTTTTAGCTGCTCCATTTTGAGTCTTTCTTCTCTATAGAATTTCTCTAATTCAAAATCTCTCTGTCTCTGTCTCTCTCTTTCTGCTCTTTCCTCTTTCTCTCTCTCAAATTCTCTTTGTTTTTCTTTTTCCTTCCTTTCTTTTTTCTCTTCTCTTGCAAATTTTTCTAACTCAAACTGCCTTTGTTTTTCTTGTTCCTCCCTTTCAATCTCTAGCATTGTTAATTTAAGTTCCACTTCTATATTTGGATTTTCCACTGGAAATTGTTCCAGATCTCCTGGTGCAAAAACATTTTCATCAATGTAATATTCAACTATCTCTCCAGCCAGTCTTGCTTTTCGCATGGCTGGTTTTACCTCTGTCAGCTCCAAATGTCTGCGTATTTCCAACAGTTCTGTCCTATTAAAAGACTTCAAAACCCCTACAGTTAGTGATGCCAAGAAATCATCCATTGCTGTTGTCAAAATATATCTAGGATTATTCACAAAAACAATTTTACAATTTGAAATGTTAGATTTTCAATAAATGACTCCCACAATGTTCTATCCCGGTCGAGCCCCCAATTTGTTATGGCCCCAATTTGTTATTAAATTTACAACATCCACAACAGCAAGGGATGACAGACACAATTTTAAAACTTAAACACATTTAATTAACAAAAACCACTAACAACTAAGTAATCTACTGACTAATCTTATGACCAAGATTGATTAACAAGAAAAACAGAAATATTTACAGTCCCTTTGGTGGGTTTCTTGGTGATGTCCTGGGTGAGGAAAAGGCTCTAACACAGGCAAAAATCCACTATAAGCTTCACAGGTCTTGTATACACATGTACACATGTATCCTTCTTGCAATTTCTCCTACTACTTTACCGTCTCAATTCTACCCCGTATATACTTTTTTGCAGACCCCACCCACATTTAGACCTCTTTTTAAAAAATTTTCTGGGACTTGCCCCAGACATGCCCAGAACATGTCCAAACATAGCTCCAGTCTGGGCTTAACAAAAAAAAGGTAAATTCTGCCATCTAGTGGCCTATATTCACATCACAATGGCGTGCACTCTCTGCTCTTGATTGGGTCTGACCACCCTCACCTCGTCACTCCAGTGGAACCAGTACGCCTGGGACCCCCCGGGACTCCAGCAGCAGTGAAGACGAGGTTAGGCTGGGCACTACAAGGGCCAGTTCCGCATAGGAAGCCACTGCTCACTGAACAGAGCTGCATGCATCTGTCAACCTCCTCCCCCACTGCTGAGCTTCTACAGAGTGTTGAGAGATTGTGGCAGTTGGATGTTCTCCCCTATAGGAGTGAGAAGCTGGTCACTCGCTCCAGGCAGGATCAGGATGTTATCCACCAGTTGGAAGAGAAGACCACGCGCATCGATGTAGATGGTATCCAACGATACGCTACTCCACTCCTACGGGTGAAGAATATGCCACAGCTGCATGCAACCAAAGAGGCAGTGCTGCCTAACCTTCGTAGCACAGAGAGACGCCTCTTGAAAGACACAGAGCGTGCGGCAGCATACTGTGCCGAGATCGACAAGCTGGAGCAGGCCGGCTATGCAGTCAAGGTGCCAGAAGAGGAGCTCAAGAGCGCAGCAGAATCGTGGTACATCCCGCACCATATGGTGTCCCACAACGACAAGAACAGGATTGTCTTCAATTGTTCATTTGTGTTCCAGGGAAATAACCTGAATGAGCTACTGCTGCCAGGCCCCACTCTGAGCTCCAGCCTGATCGGCGTCCTACTGCGCTTCAGAGAGCATGCTGTTGCAGTCAGCAGCGATATCAAGGGCATGTTTCATCAGGTGAGGCTACTCCCCGAGGACAGGCCCTTGGTTCGCTTTCTGTGGCGTAACCTGGAGACAGAGAAACCACCGAACACCTACGTCTGGCAAGTCTTGCCGTTCGGCACTACATGTAGCCCCTGCTGCGCTACCTTCGCGCTGCAGAAGCATGTCTTTGGACACAGCCAGCAAGACGAGGATGTTCGGGTGGCTATAGAGAGGTTGTTCTATGTCGATAACTGTCTCCAGAGTCTCACCTCTGTGGACGAAGCTCGACAGTTCGTACCCAACATCACCTCACTGCTGGCATCTGGAGGATTTGAGCTGCGCCAATGGGCAAGTAACGTCCCTGACTCGATCAGCCATTTACCAAAGGAAGCCAGGTCAGAGAGCAGCGAGCTATGGCTCAACGAGTCCAGTGCTGACCCACAGGAGCTTTCTCGAAGGCTCCGTTGGCTCTGTAACTCAGATACCTTGAGGTTCAAGTACCGGATGCCAGACCATCCTATACCCACTATGAGGAACATTTACAGAGTCCTGGCCCGCTTATATGATCCCTTGGGATTCATTGTCCCTTTCACGACACGAGCCAAAGTCCTTGTGCAGCACTCATGGGACAAGCGAAGAGAGTGGGACGATCCCTCACTCCCTGAGAATGTGCTGCAACCTTGGCTGGAATGGGAAAAGGAGCTGCAGCATCTCTCAGAGATCTCCCTACCCCAGTGCTACGTGAGCCATGAGCTGGACATCTCAAGGTGCCAGAGAGACCTGCATATCTTCGCAGATGCGTCCGAGAGGGCCTACGGTTCTGTAGCCTACCTGAGAACGAAGAGTTCTGACGATCATGTGGAGGTGTCCTTCCTGTCTGCAAGATCACTGGTGGCCCTAAAAAGGCAGCTGTCGATGCCTAGACTCGAGTTTTGTCCTGCACTGACAGCAGCTCAGTTGGCCTCACTCCTGCAGAGAGAGCTCATACTGCCCATCAGTGAAGTCGTGCTGTGGACCGATTCCACCACTGTCCTTACCTGGCTCCGTTCTAACTCCTGCCGCTATAAAGTGTTTGTCGAGATAAAAAGTAGCCGAGATCCAGGACCTGACTGATGTCCATGCATGGAGGTACGTGGATTCGGCCAATAACCCAGCTGACGACATCACGCAAGGCAAGGCACTGCTAGAGTTGAGCACCAACAGCAAGTGGAACAAAGGTCCAGATTTCCTGCAGCAGTCACTGGCCCTCTGGCCTACGACACCTGCCACAGCAGAGCTGGGGGACGCTGCTGAGCTGCGAAAACCTACAGTCTGCTGCCTCAACACCACTACTCAGAGCTCATCGCCTCCGACTGCTCACCAGTTCTCCTCCTTCAAAGACATAGTCGAAGCTGTTGTGCGATCCCGCCACGGGGCGGCCACTGACCAGGCCAGTGCCTCAGCTGAGGACTACAGAGATGCAGAGCGAGAAGTCCTGAGACAAGCCCAGCAGGCTTGCTACGTGCTGGCAAAACAGTGTCTACGACCAGTCGGCTACATGCTCTCGCCCCAGAGTACGCTGACCCGACTCATCATTCAAGACGCCGACAAGAGTCTGCATCACCCAGGGGCAGAGCTGCATCGCAAGTACTGGATCTTGCAAGGCCGCAAAGCTGTCAAGCGTCATCAGCATGCATGTGCAGATTGCCGAAGTTGGAGAGCTACGCCGTCTGTGCCCAAAATGGCGGACCTCCCACCAGCAAGGCTACGGCTGATGAAGCCCCCATTCTTCTCTACTGGGACAGACTGCTTTGGTCCGTTCATAGTGAAAGTGGGTCGCCGTCATGAAAAGAGGTGGGGCATCTTGTTTAAATGCCTTACAACCTGGGCAGTACATCTGGACATCCTGTCCAGCCTCGACACAGACTCCTTCCTAATGGCTCTCCGCAGGTTCATTGCTCAGAGAGGCAAACCTGCTGAGCTCCTATCGGATCAGGGGACTAACTTCCGTGGTGGTGATCGAGAGCTGCAAGAAGCCTTCAAAGCCATGCAAGCCACCCTCGAGAAGATCACCTGGTGAAGTACCAGATCCAGCTTCAATTCATTCCTCCCAGCGCTCCACACTTTGGTGGCGTTTGGGAGCGGGAAGAGAGATCCATCAAGGCCGGACTGTACTCTACTATTCAGACTCAGCCTGTCCCTGAGGAAGTCCTGAGGACAGTGCTGATAGAAGTGGAGGGGATGTTGAATTCAAAACCTCTGGGCTATGTTTCCACAGATGTAGCTGATGTGGACCCTGTTACACCTAATCTGCTCCTCATGGGGCGCCTGGATCCCTCACTCCCTCAAGCCATCTACACAGAGTCTGATCTGCTGAGCCGCCGCCGCTGGAGACATGCTCAGGTGTTAGCAGATCAGTTCTGGACCCTCTACATCCAGCGTTACCTCCCGTCATTGCAGACCAGGTCCAAGTGGCACAAGGACCCATCGCAGCTGCAGCCGGGAACTGTCGATGGTGGTGGTGGACCCCCAACTGCCAAGAGCCCTGTGGCCTGTTAGTCACGTCACCAGCGTCATCCCAGGGACAGATGGACGAGTCCACACTGCCATCGTTCAGGTGAAGGAGAGGACCTACACCAGGCCCGTGGAACGCCTCGTTGCTCTCCCTGACCTTCCTGACGTGTGCACTCTCAACCCTTACGCAAGTGACAAATTTGATGGGATAAATTTGGGGACGGCTGTGACAAAGGGGCTGACTAGAGTGCCAGGGTGATGTCTCATTAGTGTTGGATCAGCCAATCAGAGCGCACCTCCGTACCGTGAATGAAGTATGCACCTTTAATGTTCTAGAAGTTTGTAGAGACATTGCCATTTTTTCAGTACTCTATCAGCATCGTGTTTGGTTGGGACTTTCCTCTTGTATATTGTTCTTGTGTGCGTCCAGATGTAAGTACGCCTCCTTACTTGTTGTTTAGAGGCGGTATTGGGTATTATTAGGCAGCATTTATGTTGAATTATTGCTTCATATAATTCGCGGAGGTAAATTTCTCGAAGTTTGTAGACTTTTTTATCAAGCCCTTTGTTAGAACTCTTCCTTCATTCATTGAGGACACTGTAGATGTATTGAACAGCCTCTCGGGTCTGGGCAATGTCAGATCCCAGTATCTCATTACCATGGACGTCGAGTCCTTATACACGAACATTGTCCATGAGGAGGGTCTGCATGCGTTAAAACATTTCATTTCTGACAGAACGGATACCAGACCTCCTTCGCATTTCATTGTACAACTCACTGAGATTATTATTTACAATAATGTCTTTGTGGTAACTAATAAGTTGTATAAACAGAAAATTGGGGTTCCTATGGGTTGTTGTTTTTCACCAAATTATGCCTGTTTATATCTGGGGTTATGGGAGTGTTATGGCCCCCAATTTGTTATTACATTTATAACACAACAGCAACAGCAAGGGATGACAAACACAGTTTTAACAACTAAAACAAATTTAATTTTTAACAAAGACAAAGACTAATAACAACCTACAACTAAAGACCAAGATTGATAAATAAGAAAAAACAGAAATAATTACAGTCCCTTTTTGGTGGGGTGGCTTGGTGATGTCCTGGATGAAGAAAATGCTCAAACACAGGCAAATAAATCCACAAAAGAAACGTCACAGGTCTTGAACAGAATGGCAGGTCTGGTCATCTTCTTGCAATTTCTCCTACTACTTTACTGTCTCAATTCTTTTCCTTATATACTCTTTTGCAGACCCCACCCACATTTAGACCTCTTTTTTTTAATTTTCTGAGACTTGCCCCAGACATGTCCAGGACATGTCTAAACATGACTCCAGTCTGAGCTGAACAAAAAAAGGTAAATACTGCCATCTAGTGGCCTATATTCACATTACACCTCCATTCCAAAAGGGAAAAATTTTGACTCATGAAGGCAAAATTTTTCTTTTCAATACAAAATGGTGAAGTGAACACTTGTCTATATATACATATCATACAATATTCAAACACATGATATATATATACACATTAAAACACGGGATAAGCAAACAGCAATTACATTGTCTGTACCCTTCACATGCTTAATTTCCAAGTGAAACTCCTGTAAAATCAAACTCCAATTCAACAATCTCCGATTCTTGTTTTTCATCTTACTCAAAAACATTAACGGATTGTGGTCAGTGTACACAATCATTGGCTTTTGTCCTGTACAAACATAAACCTCAAAGTGTTGTAATGAAAGGAGCAGAGCCAACAGTTCCTTCTCTATTGTGGAATAGTTCCTTTGGTGGCGATTGAACTTCCTGGAGAAGTATGCCACGGGATGCTCAATGTCATCAGAGTCACTTCTCTGTAGGAGCACAGATCCACAAGCTTGGTCGCTAGCATCGACCGCGATGGAGAACGGTTTGTTGAAGTCAGGAGATTTGAGCACGGGGAAGTGACACAGCAGAGACTTCAGGCGATCGAAGGCTCTCTGGCATGCATCATCCCAAGTGAACTTTACGCCTTTCTTCAGTTGGTTAGTTAGACTGAGAGCAATCTCAGCAAAGTTCTTGCAGAACTTGCGGTAGTACCCGATCATTCCAAGGAAGCGGCGCAAAGCTTTTTTGTTGTCAGGAACTGGAAAGTCCATGATGGCTTGGACTTTAGCATTTATGGGTGCCACCTTACCCTGGCCTATGACGTAGCCAAGATAGGTGACAGTAGCACAACCAAAGTCACTCTTGTTCAGGTTAACAGTCAGGTTAGCCTGGGTCAGGCGCTGGAACAACGTCTCTACATCTTTTAGATGTTCTTCCCAGGAGTCACTCCATGTGATCAGGTCATCGATGTATGCACCCGTGTGTGGCAATCCGGCGATTGTAGACTGTATCATCCTTTGGAACGTGGCTGGGGCATTTTTCATGCCAAAGGGTAGGACTTCATACTGGTACAATCCAGATGGTGTGGCAAAAGCAGAGATGCTCTTGGCCCTCTCAGTTAAAGGCACACACCAATAACCCTTCAATAAATCAATCTTGGTCAGAAACTTTGCTTGCCCTACACTATCAATACAATCATCAATCCTAGGTATTGGAAACACATCAGTTCTAGTTACAGCATTGACTTTGCGATAATCTGAACAGAATCTAGTACTTCCATCAGGTTTTGGAACTAGCACACAGGGTGAACTCCAATCGGAGTTGGAGGGTCTGATAATATCATGTTTTAACATGTACTCAACCTCTTTCTCAGCAATCTTTCTCTTTTCAGGATTCATCCGGTATGGATGCTGTTTTATTGGTTTGGCATCACCAACATCTACATCATGAGAGGCTATAGTAACTCTCTTTGGAACATCAGGAAACAAATCCTCATATTTCTTGATCAACCTTTCAAACTGATCTCTCTGTGAGGGTTCTAAGTGCTGGAGTTTTACATCAAGATTTTGCAACACTTCAGTGTTTGACAATTTACATGACAGAACTTCAGCTTTAATTCTTGGTTCATCATCTTGAAACTCCCCCTCATCTTCACACGTTTCGACCATTGGAGAATCTGAAGTGACAGCTGCAACCCTAGCATTTCTGTCATGATAAGGCTTTAGCATGTTAATATGACACAATTGTTTTGGTTTTCTCCTATCTGGAGTCTTCACAATGTAATTGAGATCATTGAGTTTTGTCAGAATTTCATAAGGACCATGAAATCTAGCCTGCAATGGATTGGACTGCAAGGGAAACAACACAAGGACCTTGTCTCCTGGTTTAAACTCACGGCTTCTAGCCTTATGATCATACCAAGTTTTCATTTTTCCCTGACTTGATTTCAAGTTCTCTTTGGCAAGGTCACAAGCTGCACGCAATCTTTCCTTGAACTTGCTAACATAGTCTAACAGACTGATTTGCGGCTCTTCCTCTTGCCATTGTTCACTCAATAATAGCAAAGGTCCTCTCACTTCATGACCAAACACTAGCTCAAATGGACTGAATCCAGTAGACTCCTGCACTGCTTCTCTAGCTGCAAACAACAGCAAATGAACCCCTTCATCCCAGTCTTTCTCATGGTTATAACAATAAGTCCTCATCATTGTCTTGAGAGTGGAATGAAACCGCTCTAAGGCACCCTGACTTTCTGGATGATAGGCACTAGAAAGAATCTGTTTTGCACCTAGTTCATACACAACCTGCTGAAACAATCCTGAAGTGAAATTGCTACCTTGGTCTGACTGAATTTCCCTGGGAAGACCAAACAACGTGAAGAACTTTATCAAAGCCTTCGAGATTGCAGTTGCCTTGATGTTACGTAGAGGTATGGCTTCGGGGAATCTGGTAGATGCACACATGATTGTCAACAAGTACTGATTTCCAGATCTAGTCTTGGGTAATGGACCAACGCAATCAACAATGACCCTAGAGAATGGCTCCCCAAATGCTGGGATAGGCTGCAATGGAGCTACAGGTGGGTCTAACTGGTGTTTTCCAACTACCTGACAAGTGTGACAGGTTTTGCAAAAGTTGGAAACGTCTTTCCGAAGCCCAGGCCAAAAGAATTGTTTCACGATCTTATCAACAGTCTTGTTAACACCAAGATGACCTCCTAAAGGTAAACTATGAGCCATTGTTAAGATCTCATTCCTATAGACCTTCGGAACAACAATTTGCCTGACCACTGCCCAATTTGCATTGGCAGGGATATCAGGAGGGCGCCACTTCCGCATCAACACACCATCCTTGAGATAATACCCAACTGGAACTGCATCTATTTCTTTTTCAGGAAGGGCTCTCCTCTTTAGTACACCAATTTCAGGATCATTAGTTTGCTCCTCAATCAACCGCTTTCTGGACAGAGACAAGTCTCCAGACACATCAGAATCACCAGACCCATCCGGCTGGCTGAATAGAGAACTGATAAAAGTATCTGATAAGTCCTCAAACGGAGAAACCATAGTAGGCCAATCAGAGTCATGAGGCGAACCACCTGAGTCCTGACTATTCAATGTACTGGACGGCACCACAACATCATCTTCTTTAGCCTTCTTGGCCATAGCACGAGTCACTGCGCAAGAAGGATACAGAGATGGGTCCTCATCCCCATTTTCAGTGCTCGGCTGTGAAGTAAGATGTACAGGGGGAACTACTTTGCCCCCAGCCAGGTCATTGCCTAGCAACAGAGAAACACCCTTTATAGGTAGACTTGACATAAGTCCCACCTTTACCTGTCCTGTAACTAAATCTGACTTCAAGAATATAGAGCGCAGGGGTACAGATACAGTCCTCCCTTCAATACCTTGTACAAGTATGAAATCCCCTGAAGCGGTCTCATCACGTAACTCCAAGGAGTCCATCAACAAAAGTGACTGAGAAGCTCCGGTATCCCTTAGGATATATATGGGGACAGGAGTAGTATGCTCATTCAGAGCCACAAATCCCTCTGACACAAATGGAAGAAATTCCTCCCTCACAAAGTCAGCTGTATTAGGCTTTTTAGCCCCACAAGAAGCAGGCAATTTAGCAGATTGGTTATCTACTACAGGGGTTTCTAACCTTGTTTTCACAAAGGCATTTGGTTTGGTATCCTTTTCTTTTTCTTTCTTAGCTTTAAGGAACCAACAGTTAGTTGTAACATGACCAGATTTCTTGCAATAACTGCAAACTAGACCACTTTTGTCACTGTCAGCTTTCACACTTTGATCAGACCTGTTACTGGATTTCTGAGCACCATCACCAGATTTGTCTTTGTCTTTGGGTGAGGAATCTTGGGTATCACCGTAACCCTTTTTCTGAAATTGGGACCATTTATTGTTACTGCTAGACTGAAATTTGGACTTATGAGTGAGAACATATTCATCTGCAAATTTGGCAGCTGATTGCAAGTTCAGTGCTTGCTTCTCATTAAGGTAGGTCTTAACATCATCCTTAACACAGTTCTTGAATTCTTCAACTAACACCATCTCTTTTAGTGAGTTGAAATCATCCTTGACCTCCATAGAAGTACACCAGCGCTCAAAGCAAACCTGCTTCTCATTAGCAAATTCAACATAAGTCTGATTTTCAGATTTCTTCAGACCTCTGAATTTCTGTCGGTAAGCCTCTGGAACCAACTCATAAGCTCTCAAAATAACCTTTTTGACAACCTCATAATCAGAGGAATCATCTGCAGACAAAGCCGAATAGGCTTGTTGAGCTTTACCCTTGAGGACAGTTTGCAACATCAGAGGCCAGTGTTCCTTTGGCCACTGGCAACTCTTTGCTACCTTTTCAAAACACTGGAAATAGTTGTCAACATCCTTTTCTGAAAATGGAGGCACCAGTTTTACCTCCTGACTGGCACAAAATTTATTTTTAGTTTCAATTTTAATTTTTAGTTGCTCCATTTGGAGTCTTTCTTCTCTATCGAATTTCTCTAATTCAAAATCTCTCTGTCTCTGTCTCTCTCTTTCTGCTCTTTCCTCTTTCTCTCTCTCAAATTCTCTTTGTTTTTCTTCTCTTGCTAATTTTTCTAACTCAAACTGCCTTTGTTTTTCTTTTTCTTCCCTCTCAAATTCTCTTTGTTTTTCTTTTTCCTCCCTTTCTTTTTCTCTTTCCTCCCTTTCAATCTCTAGCATTTTTAATTTAAGTTCCATTTCTATATTTGGATTTTCCACTGGAAACTGTTCCAGATCTCCTGGTGCAAACACATTTTCATCAATGTAATATTCAACTATCTCTCTAGCCAGTCTTGCTTTTCGCATGGCTGGTTTTACCTCTGTCAGCTCCAACTGTCTGCAAATTTCTAGCAGTTCTGTCTTTTTAAAAGACTTCAAAACCCCTACGGTTGGTGATGCCAAGAAATCATCCATTGCTGTTGTCAATATATATCTAGGAAAATTCACAAAAACAATTTCACAATTTGGAATGTTAGATTTTCAATAAATTACTCACACAATGGTCTATCCCGGACCTTGAGCCCCCAATTTGTTATGGCCCCCAATTTGTTATTACCTTTATAACACAACAGCAACAGCAAGGGATGACAAACACAGTTTTAACAACTAAAACACATTCAATTTTTAACAAAGACAAAGACTAATAACAACCTACAACTAAAGACCAAGATTGATAAATAAGAAAAAACAGAAATAATTACAGTCCCTTTTTGGTGGGGTGGCTTGGTGATGTCCTGGATGAAGAAAATGCTCAAACACAGGCAAAGAAATCCACAAAAGAAACGTCACAGGTCTTGAACAGAATGGCAGGTCTGGTCATCTTCTAGCAATTTCTCCTACTACTTTACTGTCTCAATTCTTTTCCTTATATACTCTTTTGCAGACCCCACCCACATTTAGACCTCTTTTTTTTAATTTTCTGAGACTTGCCCCAGACATGTCCAGGACATGTCTAAACATGACTCCAGTCTGAGCTTAACAAAAAAAGGTAAATACTGCCATCTAGTGGCCTATATTCACATTACAGGAGGAACTTTATGTTCTGAACCCAGTGAATCCGTTTTACAATTGTGTAACTTGGTATGGTCGTTTCATTGATGATTTGTGTTTTGTATTCAAGGGCACGGAAACACAGGTACTGGAATTTCATAAATACCTTAATTCTATTAACAGTAACATTAAATTGTCCCTTGAATACTCCGAACATAGTGTCGACTTTCTGGACCTGACTATCTCTATTGACCAGGAAGGCAATTTACACACCACCATTTTTAGAAAAAAGACATCCAGAAATACTATCCTTAGGGCCGACTCTTTTCATCCTCCATACCTCATTGACAATATACCTTTTGGACAATTCCAGCGTTTGCGCCGCATTTGTGATGAGGACATAGATTTTAATGAAAAGTCAAATGACATGTCCGACCGTTTCATTAGGAGAGCATATAAACTTGATGTAATTGTGAGGGCACGGACTAGAGCTGAGTTACTGAATCGTCCGGACACCTTAGTTGAACGTGGACGCAAAACCAACAAACAATCCCGCTCCATTTTTGTCACTCAGTACAGTGTCGAGGCTAGGCAGATCTTGCGCATTATTCATGACAACTGGGCCATAATAAATTCTGACTCTGATCTTCGACAGGTCTTTCCTGAGCGTCCTTTAGTTTCTTATAAAAGAGCCCCTACACTCCGATACAAGTTGGTACATAGCCACCATAGTTGGCTCAGAAGACCTACTGGTGTTTATCATTGTATGAATTGTCCCCACTGTAGTCACATCATCCAGTCTAAATCATTTGTTGACTTTAAGTCTGAAAAAACATACAAGATCAAGGACTTTATTGATTGTAACACCAGCTTTGTTATTTATCGTCTGTCGTGCCCGCGTGAGAGCGTGTTTTATGTAGGACATACTAAAAGACGCCTGCGCGATCGATTGGCGGAGCATAAATATGGCATATGTACTGGTAATCTTGAATACCAAATGGCTCAACATTTCCTGCTTTGCCATAATAAAAATGACTCTCTCTAAAAAATAGAAGCCTTGGATCATGTCAAACCTCTGGTGGTGATCGTCTGCGCAAGCTTAATCAGCGCGAGGCATATTTTATACATCAACTGGATGCCTTAAAATATCTTGGGTTAAATGAGGACATCGAGTTTAAATGTTTTTTATAATACCTACTTTAACTTGGTGTATGATGTAAGATGTGTGTGATATAGGGTTTTGGACTTTCTTTAATAACGTGCTTATTTTGAATTTTAACTTGTGTGTTGTTTTGTAACCCGTATGCAACTTTTGAAGTGTGACAGGTTCATTCTCTTTCCTCTCCTATCGCTGGCTTACTCTATCCAATAGGCTGAGATCTTCAAACTTTCTCAAGTGTGAACACCTGTGATCGGGGCAGTGTTGGGCACGTTACTTTAAAAAAGTAATTAGTTATAGTTACTAGTTACTTCTCCCAAAAAGTAACTGCGTTAGTAACTGAATTACTCCACTATAAAAGTAATTAGTTACTAGGGAAAGTAATTATTGCGTTAGTCTTAATTTTTTTTTTAAGTTTAAATATGTCTAAGATTTTGGATTTTTTTGCGGGTTTCACAAGCCAGCTGCATAGAATAGAACTGCATAGACAGGTACTTACACAGAAGTTTTACTATGTATAGCACCTCACCACATCACAACTGGTAGACATACAAAAATACACAATATAACAATTAAGTGCTTTTAACTCTCTGTGCATACTGTACTGTTCAAGTATTTTCTTAACAATAAAAGTAAACAGTTTAACAATATAAAGTGCCTTTAACACTGTAAATACTGTACTTCAAGTATTTTCTGGAAAACAAAAACAGTTTAACAATATGAAGTACTTTTAAAATAGTACTGAATATGAATTATTTGGACAAATCCAACTTTAGCTCCAAAACATTCATTTATTCATCTATCCATCCATACGTTCCTTCCTAACTCTCATCCATCCATGCATGTATTCATTCATCCACCCAGTCAACCCAGTCATCTACTGTGACCATCTTAGCCCTTAAACCACTGATTGTATCTTAAAAGTAGAAGCTTTTCAAACTTCTGGTCAGAGAGCCTGTTCCTCTTTGGAGTGAAGACGAGCTTCCCCAGGCTAAACAGTCTCTCCACGGGGGCACTGGATGGAGTGGCTGCATTGCATTTCAGTGAAATTTTCTTCACCAGTGGAAATCCATTAAGACTGTCCATCCCTTGTGCTCCTGATTTGAAATAATCCGCAACTTGACTTTCAGCAGTAGCAGAGGCGTCATCCTCATCCTGGTAGTACCTGTTTGCTGGTCTTCATCTAGAGCACTTTTCCGGCACTCTGCCAGGAGACTTGCCTTGGCCTTGTCCTTCCTGTCCTGTGTCCGCAGCCAACGTAGTTTAAACTTGGGCAGAGTCACAGCAGCCAAGACGGCATTCTCGCTTTCCAGCACCTCTGCAAATCTTGTTTTGATTGCCTGCAATGGTATATAATGCAAAGGACATATTATAATGACTATCCACACACATGCAGCATTACACATTGACTGTTTATAAATATATTTCATTTTATTTATATTTTCTTCATTATGTATGTATGCATTTAATGTATTTAAAGATAAATACTAGATCTTACCGTAACAATTGCCTCTGGAAGGTCAACAAGGATTTGCAGACCACTCTTCAGGTCCAGAGTCTTGAACATCAATGTCTCCAGTGTGGGTAGGAGTGTGCCATGGAAACAGTTCTCCTTGAAGAATGTCTAAGGCTACTGTTAGTGGCTTCATTACTATACAGTACTCCCTGAGGAACTGATGATCCCGTTCTGTGATGGCCTTCAACCCAAACTTGGAGGAGATGGTGTTCAGGTCAACTATAGGGATCTCACAGATGCGAGCAAGGGCATCATAAAACGAGTTCCATCTCGTTGTGCAAGGGACTAGCAGCTTCCTTGCGATGACATCATCGACAGTCTCAGCAGCCACAGTTGAACGGCTAACCTTGTTCCATAAGGCTGTGCATTTGGTTGTAGCACTTCTGTATATCGCTTTTGTTTCTGGTCTAGACAGTATCCACTTGTCAAGATCAGTACATGAAACAAGGTTTAAGGTGTGCGATGCACATCTCTGATGTGGTGGCAAAGTAATTACAGCATCATCATCATCACCAACAACACTGTTTTGCACGACATCATTGATGTTCATAAAAGTCACCTCATCCTCATCATCCCCAGACTCATCCTCCTCGACTGGCTGGTACTTTTTGAAGGCCTTGACAAAATTAGAGCCATTATCCGTGACAGTTAATGTTATTTTGTGGGATATGCCATAGGATGAGTGAATGTTGGCAAGTTCAGTTGCAATACTGTCGTGAGTATGACGGCCTTTAAATCGTCTACATGCCAGGGCTGCTCTTCTTCGTTCCATGCTATGTGGATGTATCCAATGGGCAGTTACGCCAAGATAGCTTTTATTATGTGCAGTCCAAATGTCTGCAGTAGTCGAGACATATTCTAATTCTTCAAATCCCCTTTTGAGCCCAGCATTCATTTTAGAGTACTCGGCATCTATGTATTTAGAAAATGTCTTTCTGCATGGTGGACCCTGCTCTCCCTGCGGGACCTGCTCTCCCCGGTATTTTGCCAATGAGGGCTCTGAAGGAGTCAGAGTCAACTGTTGATAAAGGAAGCATGTTCTCAACAACATACCTGGCTATCATTCCATTTAGTTCAGTCTGTGTCACATGTTTTTGTGAAGCTGGAGCAGAAAAATCCAGTTTTAGCTGCTTGGACGGTGTGGCTCCGTGTCCTTCTTTGTTAGCGGAGCTCACGTTAGCCACACCTGGCCTGCTATCATCATCAACAGTGTCGATGTTTTTGGTCACTAATTTTGTATTAGCATGTGCCGTTGAGAGATGCTTCATGAGGTTCGAATTACTTAAAATGGACGTGGACAGGCACTTTGCTCCAGGACATAATGTACACCTCACCTGTACATTTTTGCCTTTAACCTCAACGAGATTAAAATAGTGTCTGTATTTCCATTTCGCAAATGCCAAATTCCCTTCACTCGCCATTGCTGCAGCTTTCTCTGATAGTTTGTGTGTTTGAGGCTACTGTGTGCGTGTGTGGTTTGTGTGTAAACTGAACACGGCCTCTGACTGGCTTACCATGAAAGCTTACGCTACTTAGCCAATCATCATCCCTTATGTGGTTGTCTCGTCCCTCCCTCCTCTCTCACCAAAGTAAAACAAACAGCTTTGCGGCTACTGAGGCCTGAGCTGTGTTCGAAATCGTCCACTCATTCACTCACTCCCTATCCCTTACATTGTGTATGTGATATAGTGCACTACATAGGGAATGACCAAAGGAGATTTCGGACACTACACCGGAATTTTCTGAACATGGTTGGATCAGCAAATGCGCTGGATATTCCTGTGATGTGAGCGGACACGCCGAGCATCATGTAAACGAACTGGTCACACCGGTCGCGAAACGAATTTTTCGCACAACAGATTACATTCAAAGTCAATGCAAAAACGCGAATACACGCGAAACGCGTCCGATGCAAAAGCAGCTTTACTGTTGATGATGATTTTATGGAATGTGCTTTACACGTAGCTATAGTAGCTACTCTAGCTCAATCCGCTAGCTTAGTTAGCTAGCTACCTAACAAGCTTGGTAACATATCAAGGACGATAATTAGCCGGTCAGCTAATTATAAGTCTTTGCATTGACTTTGAATATAATCTGTCGTGGGAAAAATTCGTTTCGCGTCCAGTGTGAAAGCAGCTTTACGGGAACACTAGAGAATGTATTTCTGCCGAGTGGAGTTATCTCGCTCTTCATATTCTTCTTCTGTAGAAAAAACTACCGCAGTGCATTGTGGTATACAGCACTATAATGTAGTGTATATCGCTCGTTTTTTTTTAAACGAGGAAGAAAATATGCGCTTAAAAAAATATCCAGATACGGCTGTGAGCCGAGTCGGATGACAAGAGTTTCAACGACAGGAACGAGTAGCTTTAGTTTGTAACGCGCCCCATTTAATTGTTGGTAACGGTAA
Source organism: Gymnothorax reevesii (assembly GCA_029721435.1). NCBI lineage: Eukaryota > Metazoa > Chordata > Actinopteri > Anguilliformes > Muraenidae > Gymnothorax > Gymnothorax reevesii. Next base: position 55,318,946 of record CM056574.1, read on the forward strand.
CGGCGTTGTAACGATGGAAATACTAATTAATTAGATTGCCCGTTACTGAAAAAAATAACGGCGTTAGTAACGCCGTTTATTTTAACGCCGTTATTCCCAACACTGGATAGGGGTGGGGCTTTGTCTATATAGACTTAGCGATTCTTTCAATTCTCTTTGCGTGTGCCCTGAAGAAGACCTGCAGAGGTCGAAACATGTTGGCATTTTATATGACTAGCCAGTTTTATTAAAGGCTTTTTAACTCATCCCATCTCTGGTCGACACTTCTGAGTGCCTTGGGCTTCTTTTTCTGTTTCTGGATTTATCCCTATTCCAAGAGCACCTGCTTGAACCTACAAACTCCACCTGAGCGCCGGGTTAGACTACTTGTTTGCGTAGTACCAAAACCAGAGCCTTGGTATTGGTATGCTTTTTTTGTGTCGCATGAGACTTCCAACAGATACGCAATTTATTGAGGAACCACTTGGGCCACAGCATTACACGCATACAGCAATTAATTGCCACGTGTCTTCAGAGGCCTGCATCATCATACCATTAGGTTTAATATGGTCATTAATTTGTCAGCAAATTTTTTTTTTTTTTTGGATCAGCAATCTCCATCACCAAATTGGCAGACCTACCCTACTAAGGGTCACTAGTCTGGTAATGAATCACAAGATGCCTGCAGTGGAAGGCTATGAAAGTTGTCTTAAATGGCTTTGGACCTGGAGAAACATGACACATTTGCACTTGTACATGGCCTTGACCCAAACACATGACAAGTAAGTTCACTAAGTTTTGCACCACACAATACTGGCTCACTAACGTTAACAAGATTAGCTTCGACTTCAGGAAATTACGGACATTCATCAAAAATATTGCTCTCTGAAGTAAAGTCCTATTGGAGTGGAAAAAATTCTAACTTATTCATTTGGAATGAATCAACTAAGTCACTAAATAAGTTCTGAAGACTTCAAGAGCCCCAACTCCTCCTCAATGAAGAACTGTATTTGAATCAAAAGAACAAGAGAACATAAACTGCTTCTCCTCCTCACACCCCCAAAACTTCTGGCTGATACATGATACCTCTTTCCCACTTCTGAAAATATTGAACCAGGGCTATTTGTGTAGGCTGTGACTGAAAATTGCAGACTTTAATTGCTAAGTGAGCTTTATTATTCTGTAAATCATTTCATGATTTAGTTGTGATTTACTTTATGTAGTTTGCGAACTCCCTTCTCCAGGGTGGCAAAGTAAAAAAGGATCACACCTAATGTGCTTCATGCGATCAACAGTCTGGTAATCCACCTGATTAATATAAATTCTTTACGTATAGAAGTATGAGATTAACTTTTTCATAGTTATAATGGTTTGATTTCCTTGTTGTACAGAGTATCAAGGGGAGCTGATTCAACATTCCACAGCCTAATCATGTATTGCCTCATCTGTCCTTGGCATGTGATTGCTGAAATATCAATTATTTCCGAGAAAAGGTCTAGATAGGGTGGTGCAGAGAGCTACAGCAGTGTGCTGCTGTTTTTGAGTAGGGAATAGTTGCTAGGCAACGTCACTAGATTTCATGCTGTGACGACATAGCTTTATGTTAGGTTATGCTCTGTTGCCACTGTGTAAGTTCAGTGCTTATAGGACTCCGTAAAATTATGGTTGGTTATTTAATCAAGATATATTTCATCAGCACTGGGTTCTCAAAAACAGAACAAGGTTTGCAGGAATAGCTCAATTTTCCCTCCTACCCTTTCTATTTCTTGACCAGTCCTGCTGTGCTTCTAATTCCCTAGATACAGGGTAAGCAGTCATTGGAAATGTATTTGGAATCACTTGTTCAAGGAGACTTTTTTAGCTGTGCTACCATATTTTCATACATGGGTGCATTGCCCACTGTTTCTAAATATGTTGTACCAGACTTACAGCTCATCTCTGTGCTCTTTGAGATAGGTCACACATAGGCACTTTGGCTCTATAAAAATTGTGAGGTCCTCCCAGTACATTGCAGTGGCCCAGTGTGAGCATTTGTTTTACCACTGTCCCTGACTTGGGAGGAAATCTACTTTTTTCCTCATTCTCAGGGACATTGTGTATTTGATAGGAAGGGTGACGTACATTGCCTGGAAATCCAGAGAGCTCTACGTGCTAATGACTACTCACAAAAGGCCATTTGGGGGCCATGTATCAACAGTACTAAATAAAATCATTTAGCCTGAGGAGAAGCTCCTTCATATTGACTGCCAACTGTGGTGCTTGCAAAGTGGTAGTCGCACTTGTACAATCTGATAATAGTGTCTCTTAGCTTGAGTAACCTTTGTGTTGCATACAACCCTCAAATGTCAGCCAAGAGCTGCATTCTGGAGTGCTGGCTCCTTTCTTCCGTCATTTTGTCTGGGAAACAGATAAACTTTAAACTGAAAAAATATGACCAATCTTGCCTGTAGTATACCCAATGATTCTATGTATATCACCCCTTTAGTCCTTCGTTACCAGAAAAGTTCATCTATAACTTAACAGCGAAATGGGCTCTGCGTGCGTGTGTGTCCGGCCAAAATGGTGTTATTTATTTAACGTTATCATTATAATGTCATCACATTGCCATGGTGTACCCATAAAAATACCATATGACCAAGCCAATTCCTCCACAGGAGTCCCGAACCCCAAAAAACAGCTGCAAGAGCTGCAAGAGAAAGCATCTCAGTGACAGCCACCTTAAAGCAGATGCTGAGTGGACTCTGTGTGCGTGTATGCGTTTGTGTCTGGCCAATCAGTGGAAAATGACCTGGAAATGACTCAGTCATGTGACCAAAGTCCACTTCGCTTTTATACTATAGTGAACAATGCACCATTATGATGCCATCACGTTGCTGTGGTGTTTCCATAAATGACACATCCCCCAAAAGACTTCAGCGCCGCACTGCAAATGCTGGAAGAGATAGAACCTGAAGAGCAATTGAAACTACTTCTTGAACCCGTGGATCCCCACAGGCAATGAGCTAGTTTTTAGTAATGTGTGATCAATAACACAATAGAGATTTCATTTTCATGAATGGAAATTTATTTATACAAAACACCTACTCATTAACATGAATTCCATAAGTATTAATAATCAAGATTTTCTTTAAGACAATGGGCTCTAATTTCGTAGACCAGGCGCAGGCGCGGCGCAGGCGCAGCGCATGGGGGGTGCGCCGCGCCAACGGGGTGTGTCCAGGCGTATGTGGCAATTTCGTGCCTGGCGTAGCCTGGCGCAAGTACTCCTCAGTCCCGCCTCTGCCCCTCCTTCCAGCGCAAGTTGGCAAAGAAGCCGTGTTTGGGTATAACACAGCCGAGTCAAATCTTCACCAGTCAAATGAGCTCCTCACCTCACCTTTAATGTGTGAGAATATAGAAGGCGACCCAGCCGAGTCAAATATTGCTCACTGGCAAGAGAAACGATGGATAGCGTGTTTCTATTATTACAAACTGTAGCTGCTTAAAATTTTGGGATTAACATGCATATACAACAAAGCAAGATACGTTACACATTTATTTCCAATATGTGATCTTAACTCAGTACGAGATCATCGCAATCAGGCTGCATTCCTTTCCCCCACTAAAGACGATAAAGCATAAGTGACAATAATAGTAGCCTAGTATTAAGCCGCTTGCACACTGGACGCGAAACGAATTTTTCGCTCGACAGATTGCGTCTTGTGTCCAAAGGTCTGACAGGGTTTTAATAAATCGTCGTGTCCGACAGTCTATTATTGTTTTTAATTTCTTCAAATCTACTGACTCTTTCAGTCATTAAACGTGAATGTTTGATAAGAGGGTTCAGTTCTTCAAGATGAGTACCGAGAATTTCAATCAATGTTTCTGTTTAAGCTCTGCTCAATAAAGTGAGTAGACACTGGCGCGAGACAATATACAATGCCTCCGCGTCTGACAGCCAAAAAAAGAGGACAATTAGAACAGAATGATAAAGAAATAAAGAATAAAAAGAAACATTTTAAAAACAGAGCATCCAATGAACACTGCGATTTATTTATTGGCGGGTCATCTTTGTTTGATATCACGTTTGTTGCTGATATATTTTTATTCTTTATTTCGTTATAAATCTGTTCTCATATCAATACTTTTACTTTTTGCTGGCTGCTGGACATGGAGTAATTTGCATTTCGTGTCGGACAGTCTTGATCGTGCATGCGATGATTTCTTCACTCTGTCAGTGGTCATGGAATTGATTTGCTCACGCACTATATTATCTCTGCTGTGGAAATAAAGCGTGAATCTGTTCGATCCATCTGACGAATTTTCAAAAGAAAGACCGAATGAATACTGATGTCTATCTTCAACGGAAGAAAACAGATGAATGGCTAAAAAGACCAAGAAAAGTCGATAGCTATCAATTTGCATTTTGTGAAGGCCGAACACAAACATAGCCAAGTTTGCACGTCTAATAATTCCTGGAATACTCGGAAAAACTAGAACTTTTATGACTCTCGGACACGGAGCTATATTAAAAACCTGTCCGACTATCGCGTCTTTGCATTGACTTTGTCTGTAATCAGTCGTGCGAAAAATTCGTTTTGCGTCCAGTGTGCAAGCGGCTTTAATGAGCATAGAACGCAAGCATTCGATATATATTATACAGTTTGTGGTTGGCTGAGAAAGATGTGAAGTCGTTAGTTTGCATCACAGATTCAGTTGCGTTGATTAAGCCAGGTCAAGTTTCCATTACGCGTGGCAACCGCCTGACATCAGGACAATCGATATAGATACTATAATTTATGTCCTTATTCAGATAGTTACATTAAATAGTGCTTCCTGTAATTTTTTCTTGCATTGAAATGTGCCTGACATTCTGTAAACCTGCCTGTGAGATTTTGGTGACGTGTGCGCACTCTGCGCCGGTCAGCCAAATTACCACTGCACGGAAATTAAACCAGGTTGGAGCTGGCGAGTTTTCTGCGCAACTCCAGCGGAGACTTTTTCTACGAAATTGTCACTGCGTCTTGATGAATATGTGACACCTCCCCCCACTACGCCGCCACACCCATCTCGGCGCACCTTCGTCTAGCGAAGGCTGCGCACCTCACGAAATTACCACTACGCGGGCTGCGCCGTACGAAATTACCACTGCGCGGGCTGCCCCTCGCTACGCCAGCTGCGCTGCGCCAGGAAATTAGAGCCCCATTTGTTAGACTATTTTTAGCCTAAAAACTTCCATGATGTGAACTATTCCAACTATTAGGACAAAATCATTAATCAAGAATAACTTTAACCTAGCATATTTATGTGCTTTAAGTGAATTGGCTTGTTAAATCATTATTCTAGGCTCTTGCGGTCACTGGGAATCACTGGCTTCAAGCTGAAGCTGGCTCTTAAAGAACTTGCTGAGGAGGCTGAGCAAGGGAGCTTTTGGCTCTGGCTTTGTAGGAAGGGCAAGGCATGAGGAAAAGGGGATCCTAAGACCGGCTGCAGGGGGCGGCAGGGAGACGTCCCTGTCGCTGCACCACTACTTCAAGGTGGAGCAAAACTACCTTAATAGAGCGAAACATCAGTGGAAGATTGCTTCTGGCTGACGACCTTGCAGCCGGCCCAGAGGCATCGTCAGAGGTGCGACAGGCATATATGCCCAGCAGGTGCAACCACTTGTGTTTCCATCAGAGCTTGTAGATGGAAGTCTCTGCACTCTCTTGTCTGCTTAGAATTGGATAATGGATATATTGATATTGCCAGCATGGAACACTGCGGCAGAAATGCACCATGCTAAAATTTTTAATGTGTCATGTCGGAATGATACCTTCAATACACAAGACATTATTTTAAATGAAGTTCTGTCCATCAATGGGGTCCTTGGGGCAGGGTGGGGTGATACTGGAGGAAATCAGTATCGGATGGATTTGGGGGGGGGGGTCTCTGGCTGCGGGAGCTATGGGGGCAAGGAGTGATTACTTGATTCCTGGGAAACTCATTCATTTTTTAATATTTATTTTAACTGATACAGTGCAAGGTCAATTTGATCATTGTTTCCTGTTTCTTTTCCTTCTTCTGTTCTCCTTTCTTTTTTGACTCTTCGCAATGGATTATATTTAACCCCTCTCTCCTGAATATCATGGTCCTGTAACCAGATTATTGTACTTCAATTTTCTTGTAAATAACATTAAAAAAATGATCACAAAAAAAGATCTACTATTTCCAGAATCCTGTGTAAAAATGGTCTGATTGGTTGTGTTGCTGCCTAGAGCTGGCAACGTCAAAAAAAGACTTAAATTTGCCAAGAAATTCAAGGATTGGACACCAATGGACTGGGAACAAATCCTTTGGACCGATGAATCAAAATGAATCAAAAATTCTCACCCAAATGCAGAACTTGTGTGTGCTGTAGAGCCGGGGACTGTTTCATTAATGACCACTTAACCCCTGTAGTAAAACATGGATGGGGTAATATTATGGTTTGGGGTTCATTCGGCTCGAAAGGAGCAGGTTATCTCATAAAAATAGAACCAAGGGTCCTGCATCTGACTGGCGAGTGATCTTATAGTGATGATACAGGTTATGAAAATTTCATATCAATGTCAAGGTCAAAGTCAAGGTCACTAAATAAAAGTACCCATTCATTAATAACATCTGCTATATGTCTGTAGTACAATCCCAAGCTCTGAAGCAGTTTTGGTGATACAATTCATTGAAAATTCATTATGTCAATTGCAAACTTTAAAGGTCACATGGACTTCATATGCTACTTTCTAGATGTCTCTAATACAAATCTTACCACAGAAACCACAGAAACATGGCTGAGACCTGATGAAAAGGTATCTTTGAATGAAGCCTCTCCACCTGGTTTTATATACATTCAAAACCCCCGCCTGGGCCGGAGAGGTGGGGGTGTTGCAGCTATTCATAGTGACTCCATTCACTCTGTGCCAAAACTACAGTATGAATTTGATACATTTTAGGTTTTTGCAATGAATTTTTCAGTGATGGATACAGGTGCGAGCCCTGCCCCTGATCAGCCTTTAGCTCTGGTGACAGTCTACAGGCCCCCTGGCCTTTACTCTGCCTTTATTCAAGATTTTTCAGAATTCCTTTCAGATTAGTTTTAAGCTATGATAGAATAGTTATATTGGGCGACTTTAACCTGCACTTTGAGAGGGCCGATGATTCTCTAACATCCGCATTCATTAACATTTTGGAGTCAGTCGGCTTCGCTCAGAGTGTTGTTGGCCCAACTCATTTTCATGGTCATACTTTAGACCTGATCTTAAGCTTTGGCATTAACATTGGACAGGTCAGGATTCATTCACATAATCCCAGTTTGTCTGACCATTTTCTTATCACATTCTGCTTACAATTGACCCACCCTGCATTGTTAGAAACTAGGATGTACATTGGTCGTACTTTTACTGCAACAACTTTTACAAAATTCACTGAGGTTTTCCCATCTGATTTAGAGCATCCAGTCAGCGCCCCCTGTATTGACGATACTGCAGAGAAGTTTGCTGATGCTCTCCGTTGTACCCTTAATGTAGTCGCGCCACTGAAATATAAAAAGATTACTCGGAAGAAGAGGCCAGCCCCATGGTATACTGACCAGACAAGGACGCTAAAGCAAAAATCTTGTCAACTAGGACGCAAATGGCGCTCCACTAAACTCCAGGTATTCCATGGTGCTTTGAAAGAGAGCCTTGTTGCATATAAGCATGCTCTCTTTTGTGCAAGGTCTTGTTACTTTTCAAATCTCATGCAGGAAAATAAAAATAATTCTCGATTTTTGTTCAAAACCGTGGCTAAGTTAACTAACAATCATGCTGCAAGTAACCCTCTAATTCCAGTCTCTAGCAGCAGTGATGATTTTTTAAATTTCTTTTAATGGCAAAATTATTGGAATTAGAGAGAAGATCACTGTTTCCTTACCAGTTTGCAACGGCGTTTCTCATGATATGGAGTCTTTGAATCCCTGTCTCCTATATCCCTGAGTGAACTAGCCAAATTAGTTGTTACAAGTACTAATGATTTTGAAGTATCTTGGATCCCATTCCTGCAAAGCTGATGAAAGAACTCCTGCCCATTCTTGGCGGCCCAATTCTTCACATAATCAATTCTTCTCTGATTTCAGGTTCCCACTTCATTTAAGATGGCAGAAATCAAGCCGCTGCTTAAAAAAACCAGATTTGGATCCCACAGTCCTAGCCAATTATAGGCCAATCTCAAACCTCACATTTTTATCTAAGATCCTTGAAAAATGTGTCTCCCAACAGCTCTCTTCTTTCCTGCAAACTAATGAGGTATTTGACAGTTTTCAGTCTGCCTATAGAAAGCATCACAGCACTGAAACAGCCCTCACTGTTGTAGTAAATGATCCGCTTCTCTCTATGGATAGTGGCTGCATCTCTGTTCTCGTCCTTCTCGATTTAAGTGCCGCCTTTGATACTGTAGACCACCATATTCTTCTTCATAGGTTGGAAAAATTTGTTGGTATTTTTGGACTTGCCCTTTCATGGTTTAAGTCTTATCTGTCTGATAGATCTCAGTTTTTTTGGGTAAATAACGAGTGTTCAGAGTATTCCAAGGTTAACTTTGGAATACCTCAAGGATCTGTTCTGGGCCCTTAGCTTTTTTCTCTATACATGCTTCCCCTTGGAAATATCATAAGTAGACTTGATGTTAAATGCCATTGTTATGCAGACGAGACACAGCTCTATATATTCTTTAAACTGGGTGAAAATGATCCAGTTACTAGATTAGAGATGTGTCTTAAAGCTGTTAAAGCTTGGATGATGCAAAATTTTCTTTCACTAAACCCAGATAAGACTGAAATATTGGTACTGGGTCCCAAATCTCTTAGAGACTCATTCAAGTGTTTTCTCTTAACTTAGATGGCCTCTCTGTTTCTGCCAGAGCTGTCGTTAAAAACCTTAGGGAGACTCTTGATTCAGAACTCTCTTTCTAGGCTCACATCAACAATATCAATTAAGTGGCTTTTTTCCATCTTCAAAACATATCTAAACTTAGAAAAATGTTGTCCCTTCAAGATGCTGAAAAATTGGTTCTCGCATTTGTGTCCTCTCAGCTGGACTATTGCAATGTCCTACTGTCTGGTTGCACTAGCTCGGCCCTGAAACGTCTTCAATTAGTGCAGAATGCTGCCGCTAGGGTTCTGACTAGGATTAAGAAATATGATCACATTAGCCCGGTGCTCAAAAATCTTCATTGGCTGCCTGTAAAATTTAGAATTGAGTACAAAATACTATTACTAACTTACAAAGCTTTAAATGACTTGGCCCCGGAATATCTTTGCAGTCTTCTCATTCCTTACTCCTCACCAAGATTACTTCCTTCACAAGGTGCTGACTACTTGAAAATTCCAAATATATCTAGAATTACAATTGGAGGCAGAGTATTCTCTTACAAAGCACCAATTTTATGGAACAATCTCCCAAGAAAAATTCAGGCTTCAGACACACTATCTTCAAGAGTAGGCCGAAAACTTATGTTTTTAGTCAAGCCTATGATTATTTCATGATTAGTTATGTGTTGACTCTGGTGGGACTGACTACAACCTTGTTTTATTATATGTTCACGATATTGGAAGCCAGTGTTATGTAAATCCACGTGGAACCAGTGGCACTGAGCATGCATTAACAGTGCCAGTGGGGCTTGCTACAGCCTTAGTCACTGGGGAGGTCCATATGGTACTAGTGTATAAAAAATCTAAAGTGATCTTCCAGCCTGGAGTAAGTGTAGGGCCTCTGTGCTGCAGGAAGTGGATGGAGGGGTGTTGACTGTTTCCTGACTAGTCAGCTCCTAAATTCTCACTTGGCACAAGACACAGGACTGAATTTTTATTAATACGCAGATGTTTTATCCAGTGCCTCACCCCACTTTTTTCTGTCTCTTTCCGAGGATCTTTCCCTCCACTACCCTGAGTCCTCTTACATAACCAGAAGACGAGATGCCGGTAAGACATGACATTTGCAATGATAATTGAAACATTTTAACTTAAACTAAAAAAGTTCAGTTCCAGGGGAAACTGCGTGAGAAACCTGGAAGCTGGCGATAATGTAAAGTTCGGATTGCATTGGCCCTCATTTGTCAAACGTGCGTACACCAAAAAATATGTTTGTATGCCCAAAACTCCCATAAGGATTGGCATTTATCAATCTGAACGTGAGCGAACGGTCTGCAAAAATCTCCCGCCAGGTCTGACCAGGTGTACACAGATTTGAAACCAGCAAACAACTTGCAGGAACAAGTGCAGCTGTCAAAATGAGTAATAGACCATATGCAGCGATGCAGACGTCTTGCTGTTGTTACTCTTATTAGTAAAATCATAAATAGGATAAATAGATAAATATGCTAAATAAATGAATGAATGAATGAATGAATAGGCTAAAATGAATGAAAAAATAAATAAATAAGACACCTTTGTTGAGAAATTAAACTTATATTTTGAGACAACCTGCTTGTCAGGACAGACGGCTGACAATTACAATCAATTTGATTAAGCGAAATGCAAACTCTATTTTAACAGTTACCCTGATGCAGCTCCGATCAAGGCGGTGGGGACTCATCCGTGCCCCGGCCGCCTCGTATTCCCATGGTAGAGGGGGCTCGAACGGAGACAGCTGGAGGTTTGAGTCTGGTTGGCCTCCACTGGTCCATGCGCTGCTACGCCTGCTTTTTGGTGGCGATCTTAAAATTGAACCACTCTTACATGTAAATCCTACACAATCCTACACGTAAAGCATTTGGATTGTCAATTATGTAGGCTATATAACATGAAGTTTATAGGTGCTCCAGTTGATGACCATTCCAGTGCCGCTTAGAAAGTACCGCTTAAAATAAGTTCAGCAAAAAAAAAAAAAAAAATTGTGTTGGACACATTTAAAATAAGTGTGGGCAATGGAAAAATGGGCATCTTGGCCACACTAATAAGTGCGTCTAACAAGAATTTCGGTCAATTTTTGTGCTTGGACGCACTTCTAAGTGCGAATAGTCACTTCCATTTATTACCCAGCGGCCACACAACGTCTTAAGGACGTCTTTTGCGGGTTGCAGAATAGTTGGAGGTTGTGAGTGGAACTCAACGCCTCTAAGGCCTCATGGAAACGTTGTGCCACGACGTCGTGTTATGGCCCCAATTTGTTATTACAATTTACAACACAACAGCAACAGCAAGGGATAACAGACACAATTTAAAACTTAAACACATTTAATTTTTAACAAAGACAATAATGACTATACTAATCTACAGACCAAGATTGATTGGAAAAAAAAAACAGAAATATTTACAGTCCTTTTTGTGGGTTTCCTGGTGATGTGCTGGGTGAGGAAAATGCTCTTACACAGGCAAAAATCCACTAGAAGCTTCACATTATACCGCCATTCCAAAAGGGAAAAATTTTGACTCATAAAGGCAAAATTTTTCTTTTCAATACAAAATGGTTAAGTGAACACTTGTCTATATATACATATCATACAATAGTCAAATAAACACATGATATATATATATATATATATATATATATATATATATATATATATATATATATATATACATTCAAACACGGGATAAGCAATCAGCAATTACATTGTCTGTACCCTTCACATGCTTAATATCCAAGTCAAACTCCTGTAAAATCAAACTCCAATTCAACAATCTCCAATTCTTGTTTTTCATCTTACTCAAAAACATTAACGGATTGTGGTCAGTGTACACAATCATTGACTTTTGCCCTGTACAAACATAAACATCTAAGTGTTGTAAAGATAGAACCAGAGCCAACAGCTCCTTCTCTATTGTGGAATAGTTCCTTTGGTGGCGATTGAACTACCTGGAGAAGTATGCCACGGGATACTCAATGTCATCAGAGTCACTTCTCTGTAGGAGCACAGATCCACAAGCTTGGTTGCTAGCATCGACCGCGATGGAGAACGGTTTGTTGAAGTCAGGAGATTTGAGCACGGGGAAGTGACACAGCAGAGACTTCAGGCGATCGAAGGCTCTCTGGCATGCATCATCCCAAGTGAACTTTACGCCTTTCTTCAGTTGGTTAGTTAGATTGAGAGCAATCTCAGCAAAGTTCTTGCAGAACTTGCGGTAGTACCCGATCATTCCAAGGAAGCAGCGCAAAGCTTTTTTGTTGTCAGGAACGGGAAAGTCCATGATTGCTTGGACTTTAGCATTTATGGGTGCCACCTTACCCTGACCTATGACTTAGCCAAGATAGGTGACAGTAGCACAACCAAAGTCACTCTTGTTCAGGTTAACAGTCAATTTAGCCTGGGTCAGGCGCTGGAACAACGTCTCTACATCTTTTAGATGTTCTTCCCAGGAGTCACTCCATGTGATCAGGTCATCGATGTATGCACCCGTGTGTGGCAATCCGGCAATTGTAGACTGTATCATCCTTTGGAATGTGGCTGGGGAATTTTTCATCCCAAAGGGTAGGACTCCATACTGGTACAACCCAGATGGTGTGGCAAAAGCAGAGATGCTCTTGGCCCTCTCAGTTAAAGGCACACACCAATAACCCCTCAATAAATCAATCTTGGTCAGAAACTTTGCTTGCCCTACTCTATCGATACAATCATCAATCCTAGGTATTGGAAACACATCAGTTCTAGTTACAGCATTGACCTTGCGATAATCTGTACAGAATCTAGTACTTCCATCAGGTTTTGGAACAAGCACACAGGGTGAACTCCAATCTGAGTTGGAGGGTCTGATAATATAATGTTCTAAAATGTACTCAACTTCTTTCTCAGCAATCTTTCTCTTTTCAGGATTCATCCGGTACGGATGCTGTTTTATTGGTTTGGCATCCTTTTCTTTTTCTTTCTTAGCTTTTAGGAACCAACAGTTAGTTGTAACATGACCAGATTTCTTGCAATAACTGCAAACTAGACCACTTTTGTCACTGTCAGCTTTCACACTTTGATCAGACCTGTTCCTGGATTTCTGAGCACCATCACCAGATTTGTCTTTGTCTTTTGGTGAGGAATCTTGGGTATCACCGTAACCCTTTTTCTGAAATAGGGACCATCTATTGTTACTGCTAGACTGAAATTTGGACTTATGTGTGAGAACATACTCATCTGCAAATTTGGCAGCTGATTGCAACTTCAGTGCTTGCTTCTCATTAAGGTAGGTCTTAACATCATCCTTAACACAGGTCTTGAATTCCTCAACTAACACCATCTCTTTCAGTGAGTTGAAATCATCCTTGAACTCCATAGAATTACACCAGCGCTCAAAGCAAACCTTCTTCTCATTAGCAAATTCCACATAAGTCTGATTTTCAGATTTCTTCAGACCTCTGAATTTCTGTCGGTAAGCCTCTGGAACCAACTCATAAGCTCTCAAAATAACCTTTTTGAAAACCTCATAATCAGAGGAATCATCTGCAGACAAAGCCGAATAGGCTTGTTGAGCTTTACCCTTGAGGACAGTTTGCAACATCAGAGGCCAGTGTTCCTTTGGCCACTGGCAACTCTTTGCTACCTTTTCAAAACACTGGAAATAGTTGTCAACATCCTTTTCTGCAAATGGAGGCACCAGTTTTACCTCCTGGCTAGCCCGAAATTTATTTTCTGTTGCTATTTTTATTTTTAGTTGCTCCATTTGGAGTCTTTCTTCTCTATCGAATTTTTCTAATTCAAAATCTCTCTGTCTTGCAAATTTTTCTAACTTAAACTTTCTTTGTTTTTCTTTTTCTTCCCTCTCAAATTCTCTTTGTTTTTCTCTTTTTCCTCCCTTTCAATCTCTAGCATTTTTAATTTAAGTTCAATTTCTATATTTGGATTTTCCACTGGAGACTGTTCCAGATCTCCTGGTGCAAACACATTTTCATCAATGTAATATTCAACTATCTCTCTAGCCAGTCTTGCTTTTCGCATGGCTGGTTTTACCTCTGTCAGCTCTAAATGTCTGCAAATTTCTAGCAGTTCTGTCTTCTTAAAAGACTTCAAAACCCCTACGGTTGGTGATGCCAAGAAATCATCCATTGCTGTTGATCTATATATATGTATTCAATTAAAAAAATCAATTTTACAATTTGAAATGACAAATTTTCAATAAATGACTTACACAATGTTCTATCCCGGAAGAGCCCCCAATTTGTTATGGCCCCAATTTGTTATTACAATTTCCAACACAACAGCAACAGCAAGGGATGACAGACACAATTTAAAACTTAAACACATTTAATTTTTAACAAAGACAATAATGACTAAACTAATCTACAGACCAAGATTGATTGGAAAAAAAAACAGAAATATTTACAGTCCTTTTTGTGGGTTTCCTGGTGATGTGCTGGGTGAGAAAAATCCTCTTACACAGGCAAAAATCCACAGGAAGCTTCACAGGTCTTAAACAGAATGACAGGTCTGGTCACATGTATCCTTCTCCTTGCAATTTCTCTGACTCCTTTACTGTCTCAATTCTTTTCCTTATATACTCTTTTGCAGACCCCACCCACATTTAGCCCTCTTTTTTTTAAATTTTCTGGGACTTGCCCCAGACATGTCTAAACATAGCTCCAGTCTGAGCTTAACAAAAAAAAGGGTAAATACTGCCATCCAGTGGCCTATATTCACATTACAGTCGAAAAAAGGTTTTCGTGGCAACGTTGTAAGCACATCTTCCTTTGGTTGTGATGTAATGGAGACAATTTTTTTTCGATCATTTTTTTTTTCTTTCAGTGTCCTTGAAAGAGAATATTAGTTGCTAACCTTGGAAAGACACACACACAGATGCACACTCATTCAATTTCAAAACAGAACTGCAAACTTGAGACTTCTCGGGTGTTGATCTTTACTGCTAGAGGGAGTCAAACACTATTTTTACCATCGAGCTCGAGCCACCTCTATCGTATCTTCGAAGAGCTTTCACCAGTGAGGACAGTTGCGAACAGGTGAGAGGGGAAAAAAATAAGTAAGAAAAAATTTCATCTAAACTTCATTTAAGTTTGACTAAACTTTACAGTGTTAATCAAAGGTAATCAAGAATTTATGGAAATGTAAACGTTGGTGCTATATGCTGTTACTGTATCTCCAATGTGTGAGCTCGAGATATCAAATTTATGAAAAGCGAGCAGCCAGCTAGCTTACATTGGTCATTTCCGTTTATTCCGGGCCTTCGACAAGGAATAAATGAAAAGTTCTTCTCGATTTTACAAAATCGATAACTCAAGCTCACAAATTTGAGTTCCTATTTATCCTATGATTGTCAGTGTCGTCATATTTTGAAGATGGGAAAATTGCGTTAGCTTCTAGTTGGCGCCTGATGATCAATGATCTATCCAAGTGAATGGGATGAATAGCTAAGTTATCATGATAATGCTTTTCGCTATTACTAAATTCAAGCCTCTATGGTAAGTGTCACTTGTAATGTATTTATTGGCCAAAAAGCGATAGCATGCTAGTTTACATTTTAATCCTCCCATTGATTTGAATAGACCAAGTGGGACCCACTTCCAGCCATTTTCGGGCCTCGTAATTGATGATCATAAAGAAGCGCTAGTGGGAGTAATTTACACATGTTTGAGAGTCTATATTTCAAATTTGAAATGCATATATTCCGCTATATTCATTAAGTAGCACTTCAGAATGGGATTTTTTTTCACTCCGAGTTGCAGTCGACCACAGCGGTGGGCTCAGAACGAACGGTCTCCCGCTCAGTCTATGAGCGTGAGCGAATGGAATACTGCCAGAATGTCAAACACTCCTGATGTCATGACAACCACAACAGCGCGAGCACTTTAACATTTTATGGAATTTTCGAATGAGGTAAGACCACCTTACGTTAACGTTACTGGAGCTGAAGAACTAGTAAGAAGGTACACGTTATTATGGATAGATAAAGTAGATTGAACTTAATCCCACAGCTGTAGTACTAGATTAAAAAACCCGCTCTGCGTTTCGTTACGGTATTAATATGTAGCTAAACTGAATACCAAGTGTAAGTGCAATGGAGTAAGCGCAATGCTGGGATGCCTGCGAATCAACTAACGTTTCCATTAAGGCGCTGACAGAAATTACGTTTGTCTTCAATTAATTTATGCTATTCTGTCATGAATAAGGTTTGTATTAAAGGCCAGATAAACTTTCCAGAATACCCATTTCTCTTCCGATTTTTATTTAACTATAAAATCATTTGTGTTGCAGGCTCCTATGAGGAGCGTAAGAGTGCTGCCAGATAACAGCAGAGGAGGATAATGAGGAAGTGGACAAGGACCTTAGGAGAAGAGTGCACAAACCAAAATTCATGAGTGATTTTGAATATGATGTAGATGGTAAGATGGTTTCTTTACACCAGCATAATTCAACATTTCATCTGTGAACAATGTCGCTTTTGAACTAGCTCGCTAAACGTTGGCATTACAAAAGTAAGAAAGAAAGAAAGAAGAGGAAATATCCAAAATATTTGTTCCACAAGACAATGATCACTGGCTGACCGAGCACAACCTGATTTTAACGGATGAGATATCCGAAATAGAAGTTGGAAATATTTTCAGCTCATTAAATAGTTCAAAAGCAAAGGACAACTATGGTCTAGACACCAACTTTTTAAAACAATATAAAGACTCTTATTTAGTCAATCTATCAATTCAACAAGCGGTGGTCCCAACTGCGTGGAAGGTAGGGGTGATTAGTCCTGTTATTAAATCAGGGGATAAAACAATTATAGACCAATCAATATTTTGCCTGTTATCTCCAAAATCTCTCCATTGCAAAATGGGTCACAATGCAATTGACTGAACATTTAAATAATGGAAAAACACCCCTACATCAAGCGCAGTTTGGTTTCCGCACTGACCATTCAACCGAATCAGCAAATAACTTATTTTTAGAAAACACAAAATCCTTTTTAGATGGGTACAGCTGTGTGGGTGCAGTATTTTTAGATTTAAAGAAGGTATTTGACACTATTGATCACAACATTTTAGTAGCTAAACTTACACAGTTTTTCAGCTAGAGCTATTCAATGGGTTAAGTCATATTTAACCGACCAACTACAGTGCGTGGTTGTCAACAGTGTCAAATCGCCATACCTTAGGTGTCCAGTAGGAGTCCCACAAGGCTCAATACTTGGACCAATTTTATTTTCCATTTATATTAATGATTTACCACAAACATGCAGCAACATTCATATTCAGATGTATACAGATGATGCCGTCATTTTTATTCCTATGAAAAATACTCAAGAAGCCTCTAATATTCTCACATTAGCGATGACTCAAATTCAAGCTTGGATGAACAAATCATGTTTGTTATAAAATAATAAAAAACTAAGCATGATATTTACTAATAAACCTCTACAGATCACACACAAATATATTTTTAAATGATAAAGAGCTAGAGCTAGTTAAAGAATTTAAGAATTTTGGGGTTACTCTAGACTCTTCTCTAACTTTAAAAAAACACATTTAAAAAGTTTCAAATACAATTAAATTCATTCCACAAAATTTTAAACAAATAAGACCTTCACTGACAACCATGGCAGCTAGAATGTTTCTGCATGCAATGATCTTGTCACACATTGATTACTGCTTCACAAACTGGTCCCTTACTGGGGTAACTGCACTTAAAACAATAGAATCAATGTATAAAAAAGCCCTAAAAATCTTTGATCAGAAAAGCCAAACATATCATTGTTGCCATATTCTTAAGAAATATAATATCCTGTCTTTTGAGAATTTTATAACATTGAAATACGCCTGTGCCATGTATAAAATATTGAGTGGACTGGCCCCACCACCGCTCAAAGTCTATGTCAAACTGAAAACTGCTGCTGGCACAACCACTAGGGCCATGATTAAAATGGACTGTCAGGTCCCCATCAGACGGACCATTTTTGGACAATCTGTATTGTCAGTGAAGGGCAGCAAAATTTGGAACACTATACCACCGGTAATTCATGACCAACCCACGCATACAAAATTCAAATCGCATGTTAAAAACTGGCTTTTAATCAAACCGATTTGCACTCATAAATAAACGGACCATGTGTAGAGTATATACAACGTATTTATGTATTTATGTTCAAAGTTATTGGAGGAATGATCTAACGACATTCCTACATTTCATATATAATGCACTGCACTTTAATGTATGCACTTGAAATAAGTTTTTGCCTGTATCAGGTATGAGTTGTGCTCTTGGAATTTGCTGTACTTGAATGAATTTTATCATCGTGTCATACATGGACTGTATTTTCCAAATTTAGGTATGCTTGTTTATATGCGTGCATACATGCACGCATGTTGTGGGGTCATCATCCAGTCCAGTTTGTCCTGCCCTGAGATGTTTGTGCATATCTGTATCCATCTTGCACTACCACTGTGCATTGCAATTTTATCATTATGTTTGAGTACTTTAAGGAAATTCCGATATCTCATATATATACTTATGCACTCCAAATATGTTTTTTTTTTATTTTACTTTGAATTACATTCAATTATACAATATATTCGAGAGTGTATGTATTAAGTCTCTATGTGACCTGCCAAGGGACAGAAGATGAAAATTCGCAATATGATAACTGTGGTATATTTACATGGTTATTGTAACTATGTTCATTATTATACATTGTCCCTTTAAAATAAATAAACAAATAAATAACAAGATAACGTAGGTCCCAGGCAGTTGACCGAGCAGTGGTAAACATTTATAGCCATTGAGACTAATATGGTATGCTACTGTTGACAAATGGGGAAAAAAAAAGATAATCATACAAGCCTAGCCTGAGAAAGAGCCTTGCGTTCCCATTGCGCCATTCTCATGTACTTAAATAGTGCGATAATAAAAACGCTTAACAGCTTTGTTTCTGGTATTTTTGTATAATTATGAGAGGTTGACCGATCAATCGGCCAGCCGATTAATTAGGGAATTAGGAGGGATTTTGACTTAATCGGCATTAGCCGATGCCAGCCCTCACAACGCCGATTAAAAATGACTGCAACAAAAAATTCAGCAGACACATCTGCAGGCAGCCTTGCGGCTGCTGTGGAGCCGTGTTAGTGCTCCCCCTACGGGCAGAGGGCAGTGTGTGTGTGTGTGTGTGTGTGCGGGAACTGAGAAGCTTGCCAATGGTGGATACAACATTAACTACGAAGAGTGGCGGTTCGTCGGCCGTAACAAAGGGAAGCCAAAACATCGCCCTTCAAAGCTTAATGAATTAAACCTTTCGCAGTTTACTTTTCTTGATCAGCAGTTGTTCATACGAACTGGTCGTGTGACCTCCACTAAGTAATTAAGTAGTGACTACACCACTCCCTTTTAGCAGGGTGGGAGAACCCCATTACTATACATTACAATCAATGTATGTATAATGTATACTTTGAAATCAAAGTTCACCAGGGAATAAACCGTTCAGGAAACAGCTGTTGCAAACCAATTACTTATTTTATTTTCACTGGGTTTTTTTTTTTTTTAAACACAAAGACATAAAATGTGCAGAGTTAGCAGTCCGAAGTTGATTTGTCAAGGTCTATTAAATAGTAAATTCACCAAGGAATAATGAAAGACATAAAATCTAAATAAAAAATCTAAATAAACCTTGAACAGGGGTCTATAAATAGACCATAAATAGTAGAGCATATACTCAGTCAGAATGCTGCACAAAAGGCAATAAATAGGACATTGTCAATATAAGATACTCATGGGCAAGACAATAGCTGTATGTCCATGTAATCAGAATACTGTGCAAAAGAGCAATAAATAGGACATGGTCAATATTGGATACTCAGTGGCAAGACAATAACTATGTCTATGTAATCAGAATATAATGTAAAAGAGCAATAAATAGCAAAATGTCACAATAAATCACAATTAGCAATAAACATAGGGCTTTGGCATCCTAAACAGTTGATATACAGTGCCTGACAAAAGTCTTATCCTTACTTATCCAACTTATGCAAGTTGTAGTAATAACAAATAATAATGACTTGTAGTTGATCAGTTGGAATCAAAAAATGGCTAATATGAAAGGCAAAGCCCTCTCGATTATGTGAAATATACCAAAATAGAGTTTTATTATTTAATTAGTACTGAAAGGTCAGATTTTGCTTGGACAAAAGTCTTGTCGCATTGAAAAAAAATGTGGAAATTATACATACACTTTATTTTGAATACACAAATATGCCACCATAATATTAGAACATAAATTCATGGTGCCTTTGTGAGGATTTACGAAATGAACCAAGAGCAAACACCAGTAAAATGCAAAAAGGAGGCTTTATTTCTGAAGGGGGAAACCCCCCAACAGAGCTGGCAACAGTACAATGTCCGCAATCCAAAATCAGAATCCAAAGGGCGAAATCCAGAGTCATACACAGGGCACCAATCACAAAAAAATCGTAGTCAGACAAAAGAGGTCAAAAAACAAGAATGCGGCAAAAGTACAGGGAGTAGGCAAAGCTCGATATCAAAGACGGTCCAGTCAGAAAGATAAACACTGAGAGATCAAGGCGAGATCGTGGCACGAGAAAACTAGGGAGAACGATCTGACAAGAAAGTGTACCAAACAGACATCTTATATACACACCCGGGGTAAACACATGACCAGGGAGAACAGGTGCAATCAGTGGGAACAATGATCAGGGAGAGACACATGAGGGATAAACTAATTACATGAATTTGGCTGTAGCCCAAACGCAGACAGGGATCACAAGACAAACCTAAGTACAAAACAACAGCTCCGGTTAAGGAGTACTAAAAGCGCATAGTCTAAAGAAAAGGAAAGCATGAGATATAAGTGGAAAACTGCAGCAGAGATAATTAGGGATAGGCAAGGAGGCGGAGACTAGAATTGGGCGACAGCTGAGAGATTAGTCAATTAGTAAGTGCAGCTATACAATCCCAAGTGCTTGTTAGTAAGTTAGTCCAAATATACAAGGTTAGTGTGGATTAGTATTTAGCAAAAACAATAAACTGTTAGTATGTGTTAGTAAGACAGTAAAAGAGAGAGGAAGGAAGAACACGAGATAATGAAAGAAGATTGAAACCCAGAAACCAATAAATCACCCGAATGAGTGGCACACAAGACAAGGGACCGTGAGCAAAGATACACACATGACAAGACAGGGGAGACAGAGTGTAAAGCATGGAAATGAAAACATGGCATGGAATCTGAAGCATGAAAAAAATAATAAAACGTGAAATCCAAATTACCAAAAACACAATACATGATCCTAAGAATGGTCAGACAGAGCAGTGGTCACTAAACACAAAAATACAAAACATGGCTAGGCCAGGCACAGAACTTAACATGACAGCAGAAATCAGAATCACAACAGCCTTGGAAAAAAGAATTCATATTGCGTAGACTCCCATGAGCTAGGAGGACTGTATCCATACGTCTTGGCAATGACTGAAATAACTTGGTAATGAAATCATCTGGAATGGCAAAGAAAGCAGTCTTACTGAACTCCCAGAGTTCATCAAGATTCTATGGTTTCATCTTCCAAGCCTCTTCCTTCATCTCACCCCTGAAATGCTCAATAATGTTCATGTCAGGTGACTGGGTCGGCCAATCCTGGAGTACCTTCACCTTCTTCGCTTTCAGGAACTGTGATGTGGAGACAGAAGTATGAGAAGGAGCAGCAGTCGGAGTCGGGCAGCAAGAACTTCTTGATATTTCAGGATGTTGATGTTGCCATCCACTCTGCAGATCTTTCTCACCCCCCCCCCCCATACTGGCTATAACAACAAACCATGATTTTTCCTCCACCAAACATGATAGTTTTCTGGGAGAATCTTGGGTCCATGAGGGTTCCAACAGGTCTTGTATGGCGACTGGGATGCAGTTCAATGGATGATTCATCAGAAAAATAAACTTTCAGCCACTTTTCCAGTATCCATCTGTAGAAGCCATATTCACTGTACTCATTGTTTATTTGAAGCTGCATTATTATTATTATTTTTTTTCACCTCGAGGGGGCACTGACCTATGTAATTGGTAATTTCACCATAAAGGTAGGCCCTAGGCCAAAGGTAGAGTTAGTGCACCTGGTGGACACACGGTTTTTACCATGAAGCTGCATGGAGATTGAGCTGTTTGCCGTTTTGAGAATAAATCTACTAAACTATAGCCATTCGTGTGGACAGTTTCATTGCCGGTAGCCTATCCGTAAATTCAAGTTCCGATGGTGTATTCAGTATTGGCTTAGTGTAAAGTTTGCTTAAATGCCAATACATTAAGTAAAAACGGTGTCCTGGGAACTTCCATGACATCAGACAGAAGCAAGAATCCTCACTGTGCACGAAGATTACTCCTGGATTGCCTTTCGTTGTGGAATACAATTGTTTGGAGGTGGATTCGCGGACCTCAAAGCCCGTCAATTACCAGCGCAACACTAGCAACAAAGTATCAAGACGTGGTAACGTACAACATTGAATGTAGCTGTATAAGGAAACGGCGTTCGACTATTGGAGTTGACTTTGATGTGTATCGCTTCGCGCATTTGTTGATGCTCTATGGTGCTTTTTGTTGCTTGGCCAAGCAGGTTCGGGAGTTTGAACTTTTTCCGCGTTGACATTCCACTGGTCTAATTGGTAGACCTACCGTTTGCGTTCCTTTCGCGTTAATTTCATCCTGCGGGTTGTTTACATGGAAGACAATAGCTGGACTAATACGTGCGACCCGCGAACTGATTGACCTGAGCGTTGAATGACCGCTAATGGAGTTTTGACGTTCATTCATGATGATTGCTGTGCGATTCATTCATTTAGTAGCCATTGCTGGGTGATTATTGAATGCATTTGTGTGTGGTTTATCAATTCCATGTTCTGTTTTCCATCGTATTTGCTATGTGGTCATACGAAACTTCATTCAAGGTTTATTAATGTGTTGCATTTTTTCATGCATGATTGTGTGGTAAAGGTGAAGTATACAAAATGTCTGATGGTACTAAAATGCAAAATGAAAATGCTCCACAGCATGAAAAAAGGGTTCCTAAAATGTCTGAAAAGGCTCTTGCTAATTTTATTGAAAAATGTCAGGCAGCCAGGAAATCACAATGCACAAAGGCATCTGCTTTAATGGAAAACCTCAAAGTGCTGATGGATGCAGTTGAGAATGTCTCTGTAGTGCAAACCCAGTTGGCCATTATGATAAAGTGCTTAAATGATGCTCAGGAATATCATGATTCACTGCTGAAATTAAATATTCCTCCTGATCAAGCTGCTTTACAGAACCAATGGCTTGAGACAAAAAGAGCAGTTTACTCTGGATTCATTGAGGATGTGAAAAGTTGGCTCTCTGATGCTTGCCAACCGTATGAGGACAGAGGTGGTGGTGACCCAATTAAAGATGGTGGAATTACAGACCCAGAGGAAGGAGCCAGGGTCCAAGATTCTCTCAAGCTAGGAGACAGTGCTTCAGTTTTATCTTCAAAACTCAGTCGATTGTCCAAATCTTCCTCCACAACATCTTCACAAAGAGAGCGCATCAAAGCTGAGGCTGAGAAGGCAGCTCTCATTGAGCGTGTTGCTGCTTTGAAGAGGATGCATCAATTGGAAGCAGAGGAACAAAAATTGAGGAGACAAAAGGAACAATTAGCGCTGGAGACTGAGTTGGCAGCATTTAATGCTAAAATCAATGTTTTTGAGGAGAATGCATCACTGAGCTCCAGAGGTTCACATGGAAGGTGCTCTAATGTTTTGAAGGCCCATGCCAACACAAACATTCTAAATCCTGGTGCTGCTGACTTCTGTCCAAAGGAAAGGACAACAGTTATTGATTGTTCAGCAGTTCCCCCACTGGTATATCGTCCAAAGGAAAGGACGGCAGTAGTAATTGATTGCTCTGCAGTGCCCCCGCTGGTAGTTCGTCCAAAGGAAAGGACGGCAGTAGTGATTGATGATTGCTCTGCAGCGCCCCCGTTGGTGATTCACACAAATAACAATACACCAATAAAGCCCTCACAACCAACCTATGATGACCCATTCATTGATCAAAGACAGCGTAAAGCATACACTATGAGAAATGACTCTCAGGTGATAGGTCTACCTGTGATTCCAGCCCAGTCAAGAGGGCCCAGTCAGAAGTTGCCCATGGTTCAAACACATTCAAGAGGAAATTCTGTGGGGCATGACACTCGCATGAAGCCCGTGGTTCATACCCAATCACAGGGAATCTTTAATGGGCGTGATCAATTTTCTGCTCAGAGAGATGTCAGTCAGAATGACATTTTCACCATTATGCAAAGGCAAAATGACATCAAGGTCAAGGTCAAGGTCAAGGTTACTTTATTTGTACCATTAGGTAAATTTTGTTTGCAGTGGTCACACATTAACAAACTGACAACACAAGCTTTCAGTGCGCAAACAAAGTGACAACAGTGCTCAGGGGGAAGATACAGAGATAAAACAAGACCAAATAAACCCCCTTAAAACCCATAAAAGCTCAAGTAAGACCAAATAAAACCCCATAAAACTCATGAAAACTCATGTAAGACCGAATAAAAACAGATAAAAAGATACAAGAAATAAAAACCATCAGTTCTCAGGATTTTTTCATGTTAATATGACTGATGGCTGCTGGGACAAAGCTATTTTTGTACCGCTTAGTTTTGCAGGCGGGTACTTTGAACCTCCTGCCTGACGGGAGCAGCTGAAACTCTGCGTTGAGAGGGTGGGAACCGTCATTGGAGATGGAGTCAGCTATCCTCTGCACCTGGTTCGTGTACAGGGATGCTGGATAGAGCTGGGCCTCACCAATCAGCCTGCTCGCCCATTTCACTACCTGGCTGAGACAGTTTTTGTTTTTAAGTGACAGATTCCCAAAACCAAGACACAAGACAGAGGAATAAAACAGATTCGATAAAAGCACGATAAAACAAGGTCAGCATGGTTTTGTCGAGGTGGAACGCTGACAGTTTCCTCAGACAGTACAAGCGCTGGTGACCCTTTTTGCACACAGCTTCGCAATTTGCTTCAAAGTTCAGTTTGTTGTCGATAACTGTTCCAAGATACTTGTATTTGTCCACATGTTCCACCGTTTGACCCTTTAAAATGGTCACCTCTTGATCAGGGGCCCGCTTGCGGAAGTCAATGATCATGTCTTTAGTCTTAGCAATGTTCATCTGGAGGAAAGACTTTTCACACCAGTCCAGAAAATCATTGACAACAGGGCCATGGCTTGTTTTGTTATCCTGTAATAGACTAATAATAACAGTGTCGTCTGCGTACTTTAAAATGGTTCTGTCCTCTCTGTTGCTCCGACACATGTCAGTATACAGGATAAACAGGAGAGGAGAGAGCACACATCCTTGTGGGGAACCAGTAGAGGAGGAAACCTGGTCAGAAAGAACTCCATTCACTCTCACCTTTTGTGTCCTGTTTGTTAAAAAGTCTAGGATCCAACCCACCAGATTATTGCTCAGGTTAAAATGTTCTGAGAGCCTCACGGATAAAACATGGGGTTGGATTGTGTTAAAAGCCGATGAGAAGTCAATAAATAACAGTCTCGCATGTGTTCCTTTCCCCTCCAGATGTTTAAAAAGAAAGTTAAGTAAAGTGACTGTGGCATCCTCAACACCTCTGTTGGGTCGATAGGCTAATTGCATAGGGTCAAGGTCTTGCTCTGTACTCTTAAGGATTTCAGATTTCACCAGTTTCTCAAAGGCTTTCATAACGATTGATGTCAGTGCAATCGGTCTGAAATCATTGAGGGTTTTAGGTGAGGTGATTTTAGGGACAGGGATGACAACAGCATTTTTCCAGACTCTTGGCACATGCTGCATCTTTAAGGACTGATTAAAAATATACTGGAAAATAGAGCTTAGCTCTTTCGCACAGGATTTCAACAGGTGACCACAAATATCGTCAGGACCATGGCTCTTGTTAGTTTTAAGGGAAAGGAAAGATTTTTCAACGTCCTTTTGGGTGATAAAAAAGCTTTGACTGTCGGTGACTTTATAACTCACATCCTGTATTTCCTGACTAAAATCAAAGGTGTCAAAGCGGGTATAAAAACAATTAAGAGCATTAGCAAATTCACTATCTGAATTAAAACCATCTAAGACAGTAATTCCACTGGGTTTTGAGTGTTTAATGCCTGCAATGGTTTTCATGCTTGACCGGGCAGATCCGAGATTTTTCCTAGCCATCTTGTTTTCTAACTTTTCTTTATAATTTTGTTTTGCTCTTAAAATCCCAGTTTTCACCTCTTTGATGGCTAAATGCAGCTCAGAGACAGTCCCTTGTTTAAAAGCCAGTCTCTTAGCCTGTATGCTGGCCTTGACTGATTTATTTACCCGCGGCTTGTTATTGGGGAAGATTTTGACACGCCTGCAGGGAATAATCATATCCCTGCAGAAAGCAGCATAGGAGCAGGTGACGTCTGCAAGTTCATCCAGGTTATCTCCACATGCTTCTTTAAATATGTTCCAGTCCGTACAGTCATAGCACTCCTGCAAGCACAGCACTGCCTCCTCTGTCCAATCTTTGATGACTCTTGTGAGGACTTTTTCCCTCTTTAGGACAGTTCTGTATGTGGGAAGAAGATGCACACAGTTGTGGTCCCCTGAGCCAAGGAGGGGGCAGTGGGAGGGATTTATATGCCTCCTTTACTGATCCATAGCATTCATGGTACAACAAAACCTTGCTACTGTTCTCCCACCACGACAAATTCCCATTTTTGATGGCGATCCCCTCCAATATCACACTTTCATGCGAGCATTTGAGAATGGAGTTGAAGAGAAGTCCAACAATTATAGTGACTGTTTACATTTTCTAGAGCAGTACACAAGAGGCACGCCGAGGGAGCTTGTGCACAGTTGCCTGCATTTGCCTCCTGAGCAGGGGTACCAAAGGGCAAAAAATCTTCTCATTGAGCACTTTGGCAATGAGTATAAAATCAGCTCTGCTTACATGGACAAAGCCTTCAGCTGGACACCTATCAAAAGGGAGGATGCCAAGGCTCTACAGGCATTTGCCTTATTTCTCCGTGGATGCTGTAATGTGACAGAGCAGATCCAGCAGATGAAGGACTTGGATATGCCGTCCAACATGCGGAACATAGTGCTGAAGTTGCCCTACAGTATGCGGGAAAAGTGGAGAAACACTGCGTGTGACCTGTTGGAGCGCCGTGGGCAGAGGGCTATGTTCAGTGATTTGGTGGCATTCATTGAAAAGCAAGTCAGGACAGCCACAGATCCACTGTTTGGCAACATTCAGGACACCCACACCGCTGCCTCGAGTAAAGGCTCAACTCCAAGCCAGATAAAGGATCTGAAGGAGCGCAAAGGAAGCAGTTTTGCCACAAATGTGTCTGCATCACAATCCTCCACTCCTACCTCCCAACGCTGCATGTTTTGTAAAAAGAGTGGTCACTCACTGGACAAGTGCACTCAATTTAAAGGAAAGCTGCTCCGGGACAAGATCAGCTTCATCAAGGAGAAAGCAATCTGTTTTGGCTGCCTCATGCAGGTCAGTTTCCAGCAGAAGTGGTGGCTACAGTCAAGAACAATTTTTATGTCGATGACCTTCTGAAGTCCTTGTCTTCTGAGGAGGAGGCAATTCAGATGGTGCAGAACCTAACTGCGCTCTGCCAGAGAGGGGGATTTAATCTCTTCAAGTGGATAAGCAATCGTCGATCAGTGCTGACAGCAATTCCGCAAGAAAACAGAACAAAGGGAACAAAGAAGCTGGATTTGGACAGGGAGAGTCTACCACTGGAGAGGGCTCTAGGATTGCAGTGGTGCGCTGAAAGTGACCAGTTCATGTTCAAGAAAGCTGAAAACTGCAGTGGCCTGGTTTCTGAGAGTCAAGCATTGTCTGATGCTGCTGCGTCAGAAAAGGATGGAAATCCACGCTGCTCTTTGTAAAGATGAAAAGGATCTTCAAAAACAAAAGAAAGAAGTGGAAAAGAGAATGCAAATCTTCAAGAGCACACTCAGTGGGCAATGTCTCCGCCCTGAAGACCTTGCCAAGGCAGAAAAGGTGATATTGTGCTCTGTGCAAGGACAGAGATTTGAGGAGGAAATTGCCACACTGAAGAGTGGTGTCACTGTCAAGAAGGACAGTCAGCTGTACAAGCTGGACCCAGTGCTGGTTGCAGGAGTCCTACGAGTTGGTGGCCGTATGAGGAGATCCTCAATGCCAGAGGAAACCAAACACTCGGTTATCCTGGCTAAAGATCTTCATGTATCCACACTCATACTTCGCCACATCCATCAGCAGTTGGCGCATGGAGGGAGGAATCATGTGTTGAGCCACCTCAGGAAGAAATATTGCATCACAAATGCCAATTCTGCCATTAGAAAGGTCATTTCAGAGTGTGTCGTATGCAAACGCCAACGAGGGAAGCTCGGTGAGCAAAAAATGGCTGATTTGCCAAAGGAAAGAGTTTTGCCTGACATAGCCCCATTCACCAATGTGGGGGTGGACTATTTCGGTCCCATTGACATCAAAAAGGGAAGAAGTCTTCTCAAAAGGTACGGAGTGATCTTCACATGTCTGACTAGCAGAGCTGTGCATCTTGAAGTGGCATACAGTCTGGATACAGATTCCTGTATAAATGCAGTGAGAAGGTTTATCTGCAGAAGGGGACAGGTGTCTAGTATTCGATCTGGCAACGGCACAAATTTTGTTGGAGCCAACAGAGCACTAAAAGAGGCTCTGGCTGCTGTCAACCACAACAAGATGCAAGGTGCCTTACTGCAAGAAGGAGTGACATGGAATTTCAACCCCCCGCAGCCTCTCATCATGGCGGGGTGTGGGAACGCCTAATACGCATGGTAAGGAAAGTACTCGAGTCTGTTCTGCGTCAACAGATGCTTGATGATGAAGGTTTGCAAACGGTCCTCTGTGAGGCAGAAGGCATCTTGAATAGCAGACCCATCACCACCATTTCAGAGCAGCCAGATGATCTCGAGGCCCTCACGCCTAACCATATACTTCTCTTGAAAGGAAAGCCAGTATTACCTCCTGGATTGTTCGAGAAGAAGGATTCATATGTCAGAAGGAGGTGGAAGCAGGTGCAGTATATGGCTGACCTGTTCTGGACCAGATGGATTTCTGAATACCTGCCTATGATGCAAGAAAGGCAGAAATGGTCCAAGAAAAGGAGAAATCTAGTCCCTGGAGACATTGTCATCATTGCGGATGCAACTGCTCCCAGAGGCTCGTGGATGCTTGGAAGGGTTGTGGAGGCCAAACCCGATGCCAGAGGCCTGGTACGCACTGTGCGGCTGCGGACGAAGACCAGTGTACTGGAACGGCCTGTCACAAAGCTGTGTCTACTACTGGAGGCAGCAGATAAAGATGGCTGATTATGAATGCCAGAACCTAAACCAGAGGAGTTGATCTCAAATTAAGAAGATTTCAAAAACAAAACAAACAAATAAAAGAAAGGTTGTTTCATTGAAAATATTATTTTGTGTTGAATGGCTTCTTCTAAAATATTTTGGGTAATTGTGAAGTGTGATGCACAATTAGGGGCCGGATTGTAGAAGCCATATTCACTGTACTCATTGTTTATTTGAAGCTGCATTATTATTATTATTATTTTTTTCACCACGAGGGGGCACTGACCTATGTAATTGGTAATTTCACCATAAAGGTAGGCCCTAGGCCAAAGGTAGAGTTAGTGCACCTGGTGGACACACGGTTTTTACCATGAAGCTGCATGGAGATTGAGCTGTTTGCCGTTTTGAGAATAAATCTACTAAACTATAGCCATTCGTGTGGACAGTTTCATTGCCGGTAGCCTATGCGTAAATTCAAGTTCCGATGGTGTATTCAGTATTGGCTTAGTGTAAAGTTTGCTTAAACGCCAATACACCATCCTTTCTGCAAGCTGTGGGCCTTGGCAAATGCAATACAGGTTATTTGTTTTCTGTTTATTGCAGGCTTTTGTGTACTAATTCGGCCATGAAACCACTTTGAGAGAGAATTTGACAAACTATTCTTGTAGATACCGGGATTTTCGGTGACATTTCCTAATGTAGCTTTGCTGTAGTTGAAGAAGGGCTAGCCTTGTACAGTTGAAGCAACAAACGGTCCTTTCAAACAGTTGTCATACTGGGGTCTGTCTGACCTGCACTTGCCACGAACATCACCAGTTTCTTCAAATATTTTTCTTATGCCCTCCACTTGACATTTGGATACGTTAGATGTCTGCCACCTCAGCAGCAGACTCAGTCTTCAGGCTCTTGATGATCAGCACTTTTGTCTGTGGTTGAATCTTTAGAATGTTGTCAGAGGTCTAGTCGCATTTCATATGAAAGTCTGCTGCGCTGGGGTTATCTCTATACACATCAACAGTATTTGTCATAGGTTAAGCTCTAATCTGTGATTTGTTGCATCATCTGAAGAGACGACAAGACTTTTGTTCCTGCGAAAACACATGTTATGGGCTTTGCCAGGCTGTGAACATCAGAACCCTTTTTGATGGTTTCATTTTGCACCAAATTATTAATGTGAAAGCCCTTGACATTAAAATGGACCATTTATTATAGCAATTGATTGGTTAGAAATAAAGTTATATGCTATTTTAGTTACTATGTCCTTATGCGACAAGACTTTTGTCAGGCACTGTGGTATAGCGCTATAAGCATTAGGAGTAAGTGTAGAAACACCAACTAAACTATGCCACACAGCAAAATGTTTCAAAGCAAAAGAAACCCAACAAATAAATAGAACAAAAACACCAAAAAACCAATGGGGCTGTCCCTTCAAATTAGAGTAATATAATTACACGGCAAACTCAGGAGGCTACCCTCTGTCACACTCAGTGTTGAAGGTTGGAGTCTAACCCTTGCTTAAGAAGCCTTAGCTATTATTAAAAGGCTTCCAACTAGTCAAGATTACACTTAGCCCATCGACCGCCAAGATTTCACAAGAATTATTGCACTTGCCTCATTATAAAGAGCTCGCAAAAATGAGAGAAAACAAACCTTAAACCTGGGAAAAACAACAGTGGTGCCCCCCCCCCCCCTTGTCTGCTTGTATCGAGCTTGATTAGCAGCAAGACGCCATCTAATAAAGTACACCCGTCCCTTAGCTCATTGCATTTAACCCCAAAGCTCTCGACTCGTCCTGCTATATCGTGTTCCAGTTGGACTCACACAACCAGCAACGCTCATCTGTAGATTAGAAACCCAGTACTGCAAAGAGATTATGCTGACCACGGCTTACGGCGCCTCAAGTTTGCTCAGGTGAACAAAAGGTTTGGCGTCTCATGCTAGGTGAGCGACAGGTGTGATGCATACATTCTTTAGGTAAAACCTACCCTAGCCTTGTTGTCCTGCAGGGTCTTAATGTCCCACCCCATGCACATACTATGAGGAAGAGACCAGGGAGAAGACAATAATGCAGCACGTAGTCATAACTCCTGCGGGCTACATCCATCCCCAATTTGAAAAGGCACCGTCCCGGTGACTCACCCCTTATCCCTGTTACCCCTAAGCCTACTGTGGGTTTCTGGTCCTACTGGCGGGTGAGCTGCAGCCCTCAATGTTCCCTCAACCCCTGGCTTGACACTGACTAAGGCAGGTGGTGGAGGTTAGAGTGCTGCCCTGCCGTTTTCCGTGTAGTCCTTTAAACCCCAGTCTCTGGAGAAGACATGCTAGCCCAGTGCTGCGATTCTGGCATCTCACCGGGGAGTCTGGAGGTTCACGGGGAGGCACTGACGCACGCACTGGGGATAGGTCTTTGGGCATATTGGATCTACTTGGCGAGGTGATAGAAGGCTGAGATGGTGCATGGGTGTCCACACTGGATGGGGAGTCCGACAGGATGGACTTTAGTTGGCAGGAAGGCACAGCTACCACCAAGCTCTCCCCGTCATCTTCCTCCAGAGGGTGACTCTCTTGGCTGAACACTGCTAGGGTTCCATCCTGGTCTGTGGTACTGGTTCCTGGAACAGGCTCAACGTAGGCCACCCATAATTCTGCTTGATAAAATGTTCAGCTCAGGTCCTTCTCCATGATGGGGACGGATGACATACATTCTTCCAACATCATCCAGGCATCGAATCACTTAGTACTTAGTGGGACCCCAAACATCCTGAATCTTGTTGCGGTCCTGGACGCAACAAGGGGACGGTGGCACCAATAGCTGCAAGACTTCCCTAGTCCCATCTGGGGGGTAAATTACCCGGTAAAGCACTCCTCTGCGGTCTCGGATTTTCTTCCATTGACTGGCTCCTGAACCTCAGCCGTCTCTTAGATGCTTAGCAGCTGCAGGGACCTCAGGTAGTGCAGGAAGGGGCCAATAGTTGGGCTATGGCTTGCAATAGTTGCAGTTCCTTCTTTTCCCTGATCGGGAACACATCTATGGCACTGCAGCAGATGGGGTGTGGAGTAGCAGAGCCTATATGAGCCGCCTGGAGGGAAACTGGTATCTTGACCCCTGGGGCGATGTCGACCATGGAGCCTGGAATAGGAGGGCCGGGCAAGTGGGATAGGGCATCCGCATTCCTATTCAGAGTTCCAGGGCGATAAGCTCAAAGTCAAAGAGGGCTAACTAGGAAGTCCAGCACTGTTCCACTGCCTTCAGCTTAGTTGTTTGCAGATAATTAAGGGGGTTGTTGTCAGCGTACACAGTAAACTTTTTACCCCTGTAGATACTCTCTGAACTTTACAGTGATTGACCATTTTATGGCAAGATGTTCTAGCTTCATACAGCTACTTTTGTATAATTCAGCATGTTACCTTCAAGTGGGTGTAGCCCTCAGCTGGCAAATGCCACAGGCCTCCTCTTGCCCTGATGTTCCTGGGACAATACAGCTACTAGGCCGGCGTGGCTGGCGTCGATCTCCAAGATGAATGGTTGACAGAAGTCTGCAAATCCCAACACTGGCGCACTCACCAACTTGCTTTTCAGTCTTGAGAAAGCCACCTCACAGTCCACGTCCCAACGTCCCTCCAGGGAACACACACCGGCCCTCTTTTGTCCACCCTGCAGCACACCCACCAACTTGTGTAATGGGGCAGCACACTTAACAAAACCATCCACGAACCGGCGGAAGTACAAAGCAAATCCTAGGAATGACTGCAACTCTGTCAAGGTCAGAGGACGCTTCCACTATGCCACAGCCTTGATCTTCTCTGGATCGGTTGATACTCCATCTGCCAAAATGACATGCCCCAGATACTAAACTCGCTCTGAAAGAACTTACATTTCTTGAGTTTTAGTTTCAAGTTATGCTGTTTCAACCCTCCTAGGACCAATTCAAGGCGCTGTAAATGTGATTCAAAGCTGGTGGAAAAAATGACTATGTCATCAAGGTACGGAAGGAGAGAGTGGAACCGCTCATCACCAAAAAATGCGCTATATTAACCATTGAAACGTGCTAGGGGCATTACATAAACTAAACGGTATCTGGTTAAAAGCCGAAAGGTGTGCAGAATGCAGTCTTGGCCTTGTCATATTCAGCGACGGGGACCTGATTGTAGCCACTGGCAAGGTCAAGAGTTGAAAAAAAAAAAAAAGAAGGGGCATCAGCCAGGACATCCAAAGACTCTTCTATTGGAAGGAGAGGGAAAACGTCTTTACGGGTCCGTGCGTTTAGCTGTCGGTAGTCAACACAGCCATATAGTCCCATCCTTCTTTCCCACAATAACGATGGGAGAGGAGTAAGTGCTACAGCTCACTCGCATCACACCCCTGTCTAGAAGTTACCAAATGTGCGCCTTCACTAAGTCATACTGGGAGGGAGGAAGCCAGCGATAGCACTGTCGTATGGGGACTCATCTACTAAAGGGATATCATGCTGAACTAAATCAGTGTACCCAATGTCTCCTTTATTCTGACTAAATACTGTGCTATATTTTCAGAGAAGCGTCCGACCCGTCTCCTCTTAGCTGGAGCTAAGATTGGGCCAAGTGACTTCTGCCAAATCAAGTGGGCTACTCTGAGGGTCTAATGAGCGCACCTG
Source organism: Gymnothorax reevesii (assembly GCA_029721435.1). Taxonomy (NCBI): domain Eukaryota; kingdom Metazoa; phylum Chordata; class Actinopteri; order Anguilliformes; family Muraenidae; genus Gymnothorax; species Gymnothorax reevesii. The sequence continues at coordinate 55,352,808 of CM056574.1, forward strand.
AAACACATGCTCAGAATCAGTTGATTTCTCCAGTGTAACAATTCGGTCGTTAGCCTGTACTTCTGTGGTAAATAGTTCACCTAAGGTAGCTTGGCGTGGGAGCCAAATATCTTGGGTTTCAACATTTACAATGGGTACCAATTCCTTACCCTGATCAACAGCTAGGAACGCCCTAGATGCTAAAAGCAATCAGGTAACCTACTCATATTGGGCTCAAATAATGCAGAGGACAGGGCACGACCAAAGTGTTGAGTACATGTTGCAGGAACCATCTTCAAAGACCCAACAGAAATGTGTTGGGGGTCACAAAGAGGAAAGCCTTTCATGTGTGTGTAAATTCAAAATGGAGCCCTGGATTTCCCATGACCACCTGCTGCCTTTAAGCCCATCCTGCCAGCAGGCCAGGCAGATAAAAGCAGCAGTCAACCATTTTCTACTTCTCCTCTCTTCCCTTGGCTCTTTAATCTCTCTTTTGGTTCAGCTCTCCCCCCTTGGTGAGACTCCTGGACCCCTGGGGACTGCTCAGGCTGGGGTACTGCTCCCCCACCTCTTATCCTCCCTCTCCTGTGGCCATACTGAAGCATCCGCCAGGCTACTAGGAGTAGAGCATGTAATGTGGAAAGAAGCCACTAGATGGTAGAATTGACCTTTTTTTTTTGTTAAGCCCAGTCTGGAGCTAGGTTTGGGCATGTCTGAGAGGGGAAAGTCCCAGAGAATAAAAAAAGTCTAAAAGGTGGGAGGGGGCTGCAAAATAGTATATAAGGAGAGAAATTGAGAGAGAAAAGTAGTAGGAGAAATTGCAATAAGAAGGATACATTTGACCAGATCTGTCACTCTTTTCAAGACCTGTGAAGCTTTTTGTGGATTTTTGCCTATGTTGAAGCATTTTCCTCAACCGGAACATCACCAAGCAACTCCATCTCAAGATAGTGTAAATATTTTTCTTGTATATTATCAATCTTGGTCAGTGGGATAAATTGTAGGTTTGTGTTGGTCTTTGTAGGTTTGTGTTAGTCTGTCATCCTTTGCTGTCAAATGTCATAACAAATTGGGGCCATAACAAATTTGAGGCTTGTCGGGATAGACCACTGTGTGAGTGATTTATTGAAAATCAAAAATTTCAAATTGTAAAATTGTTTTTTGAATTTTCATATATATATATATATATATACACACACACATCAACAGCAACCGATGATTTCTCGGCATCACCAACCGTAGAGGTTTTGAAGTCTTTAAAAAGACAGAACTGCTTGAAATATGTAGACATTTAAAGCTGACAGAGGTAAAACCAGCCTTGCAAAAAGCACGACTGGCTAGAGAGATTGTTGAATATTACATTGATGAAAATGTGTTTGCACCTGGAGATCTGGAACAGTTTCCAGTGGAAAATCCAAATATAGAAATGGAACTTAAATTAAAAATGCTCGAAATAGAAAGGGAGGAAAAAGAAAAACAGAATTTGAGAGGGAGGAAAAAGAAAAACAGAGAATTTGAGTTAGAAAAATTAACAAGAGAAGAAAAACAAAGAGAATTTGAGTTAGAAAAATTAGCGTGACAGAGAGATTTCGATGTACAGAAATTCAATAGAGAAGAAAGGCTCCAAATGGAGCAACTAAAAATAAAAAGACGCTGAAAATAAATTTCAGGCTAGCCTGGAGGTAAAACTGGTGCCTCCATTCTTGGAGAAGGACGTTGATAACTTTTTCCAGTGCTTTGAAAAGGTAGCTAAAAGTTGCCAGTGGCCAAAGGAACACTGGCCTCTGATGTTACAAACTTTCCTCAAAGGTAAAGCTCAACAAGCCTATTCGGCTTTGTCTGCAGGTGATTCCTCTGATTATGAGGTTGTCAAAAAGGTTATTTTGAGAGCTTATGAGTTGGTTCCAGAGGCTTACCGACAGAAAGTCAGAGGTCTGAAGAAATCTGACAATCAGACTAATGTGGAATTTGCTAATGAGAAGAAGGTTTGCTTTCAGCGCTGGTGTACTTCTATGGAGGTCAAGGATGATTTCAACTCACTAAAAGAGATGGTGTTAGTTGAAGAATTCAAGAACTGTGTTAAGCATGATATTAAGACCTACCTTAATGAGAAGTAAGCACTGAATTTGCAATCAGCTGCCAAGTTTGCTGACGAATATGTTCTCACACTTAAGTCCAAATTTCAGTCTAGCAGTAACAATAGATGGTTCCAATTTCAGAAGAAAGGAAATGGTGATACCCAAGATTCTTCGCCCAAAGACAAAGACAAATCTGATGATAAGGCTCAGAAATCCAGTCACAGGTCTGATCAAAGTGTAAAAGCTGACAGTGACAAAAGTGGTCTAGTTTGCAATTATTGCAAGAAATCTGGTCATTTTACAACTAACTGTTGGTTCCTTAAAGCTAAGAAAGAAAACAAAAAGGATACCAAACCAAATGCCTTTGTGAAAACAAGGTTAGAAACCCCTGTAGTAGATGGCCAATCTGCTAAATTGCCTGCTCCTTGTGGGGCTAAAAAGCCTGATACTGCTGCCTTTGTGAGGAAGGAATTTCTTCCATTTGTGTCAGAGGGATTTGTGGCTCTGAATGAGCATTCTCCTCCTGTCTCCATATATATCCTAAGGGATACCGGAGCTTCTCAGTCACTTTTGTTGATGGACTCCTTGGAGTCACGTGATGAGATCGCTTTTGGGTATTCATACTTGTATGAGGTATTGAAGGGAGGACTGTATCTGTACACCTGAGGTCTATATTCTTGAAGTCAGATTTAGTTACAGGACAGGTAAAGGTGGAACTTATGTCAAGCCTACCTATCAAGGGTGTTTCTCTGTTGCTAGGCAGTGACCCGGCTGGGGGCAATGTAGTTCCCCCAGTTCATCTTACTACACAGCCGAGCACTGAAGATGGCGATGAAGGCCCATGTCTGCATCTCTCCTGTGCAGTGACTTATGCTATGGCGAAGAAGGCTCATGAAGAAGATGATGTGGTGCCGTCCAGCACATTGAATAGTCATGACTCGGGTCGTTGAGTCGTTCGCCTCATGACTTTGTTTGGCCTACTATGATTTCATCGTTTGAGGACTTATCAGATACTTTTATCAGTTCTCTGTTCAGCCAGCCAGATGGGTCTGGTGATTCTGATGTGTCTGGAGACTCAACTCTGTCCAGAAAGCGGTTGATTCAGGAGCAAACTAATGATCCTGAAATTTGTGCACTAAAGAGCAGAGCCCTTCCTGATAAAGAAGTAGACGCAGTTCCAGTTGGGTATTATCTCAAGGATGGAGTGTTGATGCAGAAGTGGCACCCTCCTGTTATCCCTGCCAATGCAGATTGGGCAGTGGTTAGGCAAATTGTTGTTCCGAAGGTCTACAGGAATGAGATCTTAACAATAGCTCATAGTTTACCTTTAGGAGGTCATCTTGGTGTTAACAAGACTGTTGATAAAATAATGAAACACTTCTTCTTGCCTGGGTTTCTGAAAATTGTTTCCAACTTTTGCAAAATCTGTCACACTTGTCAGGTAGTTGGAAAACACCAGTTAGACCCACCTGTAGCTCCATTGCAGCCTATCCCAGCATTTGGGGAGCCCTTCTCTAAGGTCATTGTTGATTGTGTTGGTCCATTACCCAAGACTAGATCTGGAAATCAGTGCTTGTTGACAATCATGTGTGCATCTACCAGATTCCCTGAAGCCATACCTTTACGCAACATCAAGGCAACTGCAATCTTGAAGGCTTTATAAAGTTCTTCACATTGTTTGGCCTTCCCAGGGAAATTCAGTCAGACTAAGGTAGCAATTTCACTTCTGGATTGTTTCAGCAGGTTGTGTATGAACTAGGTGCAAAGCAGATTCTTTCTAGTGCCTATCATCCAGAAAGTCAGGGTGCCTTAGAGCGGTTTCATTCCACTCTCGAGACAATGGTGAGGACTTACTGTTATGACCATGAGAAAGACTGGGATGAAGGTGTTCATTTGCTGTTGTTTGCAGCTAGAGAAGCAGTGCAGGAGTCTACTGGATTCAGTCCGTTTGAGCTAGTGTTTGGCCATGAAGTGAGAGGACCTTTGCTATTGTTGAGTGAATAATGGCAAGAGAAAGAGCCACATATCAGTCTGTTAGACTATGTTAGCAAGTTCAAGGAAAGATTGCGTGCAGCATGTGATCTAGCCAAAGAGAACTTGAAATCAAATCAGGGAAAAATGAAATCTTGGTATGATCATAAGGCTAGAAGCCGTGAGTTTAAACAAGGAGATAAGGTTCTTGTGTTGTTTCCCTTGCAGTTCAATCCATTGCAGGCTAGATTTCATGGTCCTTATGAAATTCTGACAAAACTCAATGATCTCAATTACATTGAGAAGACTCCAGATAGGAGAAAGCCAAAACAGTTGTGTCACATTAACATGCTGAAGCCTTGTCATGACAGAAATGCTAGGGTTGCAGCTGTCACTTCAGATTCTCCTATGGTCGAGACGTGTGAAGATGAAGGGGAGTTTCAAGATGAAAATGAATGAACCTAGAATTAAAGCTGAAGTTCTTTTATGTAAATTGTCAAATTATGAGGTATTGCAAAATCTTGAAGTAAAACTCCAGCACTTGGAACCCTCACAAAAAGATCAGTTTGAGAGGTTGATCAAGAACTATAAAGATCTATTTCCTGATGTTCCAAAGAGAGTTTCTATAGCTTCTCATGATGTAGATGTTGGTGCTGCTAAACCAATAAAACAGCATCCATACAGGATGAATCCTGAAAAGAGAAAGATTGCTGAGAAAGAGGTTGAGTACATTTTAGAACATGACATTATCAGACCCCCCAACTCAGATAGGAGTTCGACCTGTGTGCTAGTTCCAAAACCTGGTGGAAGTACTAGATTCTGTACAGATTATCGCAAAGTCAATGCTGTAACTAGAAGTGATGTGTTTCCAATACCTAGGATTGATGATTGTATTCATAGAGTAGGGCAAGCAAAGTTTCTGATGAAAATTGATTTATTGAAGGGTTATTGGTGTGTGCCTTTAACTGAGAGGGCCAAGAGCATCTCTGCTTTTGCCACACCATCCGGGTTATACCAGTATGAAGTCCTGCCCTCTGGCATGAAAAATGCACCAGCCACGTTCCAAAGGATGATACAGTCTACAATCGCCGGATTGCCACACACGGGTGCGTACATCGACGACCTGGAGTGACACATGGAGTCACTCACATGGAGTGACTCCTGGGAAGAACATCTAAAAGATGTAGAGACGTTGTTCCAGCACTTGACCCAGGCTAACCTGATTGTTAACCTGGACAAGAGTGACTTTGGTTGTGCTACTGTCACCATCTTGGCTATGTCATAGGGCAGGGTAAGGTGGCACCCATAAATGCTAAAGTCCAAGCCATCGTGGACTTTCCAGTTCCTGACAACAAAAAAGCTTTGCGCTGCTTCCTTGGAATGATCGGGTACTACCGCAAGTTCTGCAAGAACTTTGCTGAGATTGCTCTCAGTCTCACCAACCAACTTAAGAAAGGCGTAAAGTTCACTTGGGATGATGCATGCTCGAGAGCCTTCGATCGCCTGAAGTCTCTGCTGTGTCACTTCCCCGTGCTCAAATCTCCTGACTTCAACAAACCGTTCTCCATCGCGGTCGATGCTAGCGACTAAGCTTGTGGATCTGTGCTCCTACATAGAAGTGACTCTGATGACATTGAGCATCCCGTGGCATACTTCTCCAGGAAGTCCAATCGTAACCAAAGGAACTATTCCACAATAGAGAAGGAGCTGTTAGCTCTGGTTCTATCTTTACAACACTTTGATGTTTATGTATGTACAGGGCAAAAGCCAATGATTGTGTACACTGACCACAATCCGTTAAAGGGACAATGTGTAACATTTTCATTTTTTTTATTTGCGAGAATCTAATTCTGCATTCATATATATGTCAGCATTAGTGTATTATGATCTCCGCTAATAATCTGATATATTCTCGTAAACGAAGAAATTTAGACTTGTTTCTACATTGGGCGGGGAAGCTGGTAGGGGAGCGCCATGACAGCCAGCCATCTTGAAACTGTTGCCACGGCAAGGGACAAATGGCACCAAACTCGGGATAAATCTGCGTTTGCCCTGCCAGCCAGTGCACAGCGATTGAGACACCGGAGGAAATCAGGAAGAGAGGCTATCGTGGCGACATTGAAAATCAGCACTACTGCAACATTATGGAGGACCATACGTATGCAGCATCAGCACAGGAGACCGAATCCTCATCCGCAAAAAAAAAAAAAAATGAAAAAGAGAATTGAAAAGGCAGTGCCACCGGCTCGCTCAAAAAAACAAGGGTGAACATGGGGCTAGCCTTCCGCAGGTTGAAGGAGCTAATGAGGAAGAAAGATTTTCTAAGGGACGCTGAAATTGCCAGCTGTCTCCTCAACAAGTAAGTCAGCTATACTGCCAAAATTAGCCTAAACACAACTTTTCATTCAGTTTTGTTACACAGTGTTGCATGTTACCATAAGCAACATAATAGTAGATCTTGCTAAAATACTGAATTCTCTTTGTTACAGATGGAACTATATGTTTACGTGGTTACAGTAGCTTTCATAATCGCGGTAAACGCCGGCTCTCAGGCCTACCCACCGGGTTTTAGTGGTGGTGAAGCTGGTGGGTAGACTTTAGAAGCTGGCATTTACTGTGACTAAAAGCCGGTGTTAATCGCGACTACAGCTACTGAAACCACGTGAACATACAGGCTCATAACCACGAAAGGTGCTTATCTCCTATACATGAATGAAACGGCTAAACAGTTCCTAGAACGTGCTGCATTTAAATCTTAAGTTGTTAAAAATTGTATACCTGTCGACTGTCACGCACGCTTTTAATAGCCTATTTAACAGCAGAGTGCCACATTTTTTTATCAACCCATGCAATACCAAGAGTGAAAGGCGATATGTCATTACAATGCGGACCAGTTCAATCGAGGCGAAGCATTAGCCTTTTAATAAGTAGGCTACATTATTTCTCTGTTCCGAATTAAGCCCAGGATTGTATCGCTGTTATAGATCGCATATGGAGATAAATCGTGTCTTCAGTTGCCAATAAAGATAACTGGAAAACGCCTCAATGAAGGAAAATGATTGAGAACTAGCCAAGATTAATTGTCATAAAGGACGTGTCTGTGTCCCCTCCAACTACCAGTTCGATTTGCGCTTCTGGATGCAGGTCCATGCAGCAGACTTCTTTTCGTTAGACTTTGCATCAGCTTTCCTGTCACAAATGACACCTGTCCGTGCTTTGACAGTCTCTAAGAGGGTCCGCCTCATCCGACATTAAATTTTCACGACGGTGTCTTCTGTTCGTAATTTTGCATTTACAAGTGGTCGAGAGACACTGCTAAATGTACATCTACTTCCCCTTATCCATTCTGTAAGTAACATGTCGAACAATAAAACGTGGTCAACTCTGCCTGACCGCTTGATTACGCGAGTACAGCTAAACATCTGCTTACCTAGGGTGAGTGTAGTAAAGTATTAAAAGTTTTTTGCAATGAGCACTTAACACTCTTGTTTAGCAATGCACAAACAAATGTGTTTTAACTTGGTTCTAGCTGTATACGTGCAGAAGCTGACAAGGACTTCGCGGTTAAGCTGATCGCAAGTGACGTTATGCCATGGGGGGCAAAAGGAAATTATTCCATAAGGAACAATTGAAAAAGACACTCTAATAGATCTGTGAATAATTTTTTTTGATTACTGCAAATGATCAATATATAATCTGATTTTTCTCTTATAAATTGTCATTGGCCTTTTCCACGGCAGAGACAATTAAAAAAAAATATTAATTCAGGCCACGCGAACAACAGGGGGACCTTGTCTCTAAGAGCGTTCTCGTGAGCTGCACTGCTGCAGTTCCGTGCGTGTAGCACTGGTCAGGAGATTCCGTGCTGTCGGCTTATGTCATTTCCAAGTCTGTAAAGTGAGCAGGTGTAACGACACCAGTGTTTTCAGTTATTGTATTTGATGAATGGCTTTGTTAGATAGCGACTCGACTGCCTCACCTGTTTTTTATGTAACGTTACAGAATAAACAGTGAGGTAGCAAAGGCTGTTGTTGGATGACTGGTGCTATGTATTCGGTAACTATTGGAGGTGACATCCTATAAGCGTGCATGTAGCTTACACTTGCTTTTCTTTTTCGTAATATAAAATGTTCGAGATGCACCTAAGCTGAGTTGTTTATTACCATTACTTTGAATATCTTACACCGATTCACGGTACTGTGTTTTGCTGCTTCGTGTATTATATTGAGGGCTGACCACAATAAACAGTTATGTCCGGATTTTATGTATTGGGCATAACTGTTTATTGCAGTCAGCCCTCGATATGCTGGCTTTCGGTTCAGTAGTAACAGTTCTATTGATACATCGATGGTTTCATCAGCGTTGACAAGGCTTTTTGATACACGGTCACTGCCGTAGTTGAAATACGCGTTTAAAAAGTGAGGCGCTAGAGTGCATTATTCCTTTGAATGTGATACACGATTCCAACGCTGGATGGGAGTAATTCCTGCATAATGTCCCTTGAATGTTTTTGAGTAAGATGAAAAACAAGAATTGGAGATTGTTGAATTAGAGTTTGATTTTAGAGAAGTTTGACTTGTAAATTAAGCATGTAAAGGGTATTACATTACATTACAGGTACTTAGCAGACGCTCTTATCCAGAGCGACGTACAAAAGTGCATAAGAACAGTACAAAAGTGCAGACCTCCTAGGAGACAAGTAAAAGTGCTAACAGTAAGTGACAGAACACGTTCCATTGTTACAGATCTAGACTATTAACAAAAAGGCAAGGTCAAAGGCAAGTGAACGAAAATGGCAACAAGGCAGAGGCAAGTGCAACAAAGAGCAATAAAATAAGTGCAATAGAAGGGCAACTGGTCAAGTGCAACAAAGGGGCAGGAAAATCAAGTAAACTGACAAGAGTGCAACAAAATGAAGGGAAACCAAATCAAGTGATACAGTCAGGAAGTAAACAGAATAAAGTGCAACAAATCAAAAGGATGTAGGGACAGGAATCAAGGCAGTGGAGTAGGGGACAGGTGGAGCCTGAAGAGGTGGGTTTTCAGGCGGCGCTTGAAGATGCTCAAGGATTCTGCCGTTCTGACCTCGATGGGTAGATCATTCCACCAACGAGGTGCCAGGACAGACAGCAGCCTTGAGCGGGAAGGGGAGGAGAGGGGGAGGAGCCAGGCGACCGGAAGTGGCAGAGCGGAGTGCTCTGGCAGGGGTGTAGGACCTGAACAGTCTCTGGATGTAGGCTGGAGCAGTCTTGTTGACTCCCTGATAGGCTAGCACCAAAGTCTTGAATTTGATGCAAGCAGCAACAGGGAGCCAGTGGAGCTGTGTGAGCAGGGGGGTGACGTGGGAGTGTCTTGGGAGGTTGTGGACCAGACGAGCTGCAGCGTTCTGGATGAGCTGCAGGGGTCTGATGGCAGATGCTGGGAGGCCGGCGAGGAGTGCGTTGCAGTAGTCCAGGCGGGAGAGGATCAGCGCTTGGACTAGGAGCTGCGTTGAGTAGCTGGTGAGGAAGGGCCGGATTCTACGGATGTTGAAGAGGAAGAACCTGCAGGTCCGGGTCACTGCAGCGATGTTCACAGCAGAGGAGAACCTGTCGTCAAACAGGACCCCAAGGTTCTTCACACTCCGCGAGGGGGAGATGGTGGTATCCCCCAGAGTGATGGTCAGATCCAGGAGAGGGGAGGATGGAGCAGGGATGTAGGGATGTAGATCATCTGGGTACTGACAATGTAATTGCTGATTGCTTATCCCGCGCTTGAGTATGTGTATATATATATCACGTGTTTATTCGAATATTGTATTATATGTATATATACACACAGGTGTCTACTGTATTGAAAAGAAAAATTTTGCCTTCACGAGTCAAAATTTTTCCCTTTTGGAATGGAGGTGTAATGTGGAAAGAAGCCACTAGATGGCAGAATCGACCTTTTTTTTTGTCAAGCCCAGTTTGAAGCTAGGTTTGGGCATGTCCTGGGCATGTCTGAGACCGAAAGTCCAATGGAATCAAAAAAATTTTAAAGGTGGGAGGGGTCTGCAAAAGAGTATATAAGGAGGGAAATTTAGAGAGTATAGTAGTAGGAGAAATTGCAAAGAGCAGGATACATTTGGCCAGACCTGTCACTCTTTTCAAGACCTGTGAAGCTTTTTGTGGATTTTTGCCAATGTTGGAGCATTTTCCTCACCCTGAACATCACCAAGCAACCCCATCTCTCGGGACTGTAAATAAATTTTTTCTTGTATATCATCAATCTTGGTCAGTAGTATAAATTGTTGGTTTGCATTGGTCTTTGTTTGATTAAATCTGTTTGAGTTTTAAAATTTTGTCTGTCATCCCTTGCTGTCATAAATGTCATTACAAATTGGGGCCATAACAAGCAAGCCTTGGAAGCAACAGCTTGCTTTTGAGGAGCGACCAGCCTCCCTCCTTTTCCACAACGAAGACATGGACCTGAAGTTTGGATTCCCGAAACTTTGGCGTCATCACCATGCCTTTTGTCGGGACAAATGCGTGTTTCCCATGCCAGCTGCATGTGCTTCCAAATTTCCTACATGCTTAGTTTGTTTGCCAGTGCATGGTGATTTCGTAACGCACTCTCTCATGGAGGTTGTGCAGGAACAGGGACTTGAAAGTCTGGTCCTACACAACAGCCAATCATTCATATTATGACTGCCGGATACACAAACAGCAGAACTTTTAAATTACAACCTCCCGATTACACAATCAGCAGTGTATAGGGAATTAAGATTGCCGGATACACAAACAGCAGCGTACAAGGAATTAAGATTGCCAGATACACAAACAGCAGTGTACAAGGAATTAAGATTGCCGGATACACAAACCGCTAATCTTTTAAATTACGACTGCCGGATACGCAAACAGCAGCATACAGGGAAATAAGATTGCCGGATACACAAACAGCAGATCTTTTAAATTACAACTGCTGAATACACAAACAGCAGTGTATAGGGAATTAAGATTACTGGATATCCAAACAGCAGCATCCAAGGAATTAAGATAGCCGAATACACAAACAGCTAATCTTTTAAATTATGACTGCCGGATACAAAAACAGCAGCATACAGGGAATTAGGATAGCCGGATACACAAACAGCTAATCTTTTAAATTACGACTGTTGGATACACGAAGGGCCGGATCTACTAAGGTCCCAATTTGCGTGTACTAATTTGCGCGTGCAATCTAGAATTTTGCGTGTGGGGCTGAACCGCGGTTTGCAGGTGATTTACTAAGAGTGATTGCGCAAATGGCAACAGGTGCAAACGTGTTGGACACACCCTATTTAAATGAGGGCTTTGCGTGTTTCATGGTTTGCAGCATGAAGAGTTTGGAGAGAAGAAAGCGCAAAATGAAATTTGACCCTATGGAATTGGAGGTGTTGGTAGATGAAGCCAATAAACACGTGAATGAGCTACAGCAAAGAAATCTGACTGTCGCACAAAGGAACGCCATATGGTCGGAAATCTGTGAAAAAGTAAATGCTGTGGGTAAAACGATGCGAACAGTGAATGAAGTGAAAAGACGATATCAAGATATCCAAAGACGAACAAAAGAAAAATTGGCGCATAATAAAACATCTGCAAAGAAAACAGGTGGGGGCACAGTGGATGAGATGTCTCTGACCAGCATTGAGGGACAGGTGCAGTTAACGTTCTGCGAGACGCAAGTCACTGGAATTGCCGGGTATGACACACTGGACCAAACAGCAGAACAAGGTAGGCGCACAATAATACTGTATAAACACACTTTTTCTGAAAGGATATTTATATAGTAAGTGAAAAATGAATGTACCTCCTGTGGTTACCTTTTGCTGTCCTTTAACTCAAATCCCAAACAAAAAACATTTTATTTTTTACATGTAGAATCTTCAGCAGAAGTCCAGCCATCCACCTCAAATCCCCCCAGAGCAGCCGCCACCCCTGCAGAGCCTCAAAAGGGTCCCGAGGACATTGATCTGGAGTTGCTGGAGGAACAAACAAAACAGTCTGCAGCCATTCAGACAATTGCACGGGAGATGCGAGCGGCGTCATCGTTGGCACGGGCGGCAAGGCGCGATACTCAGGCCATTGCCACGCACTGCAGACAGATGGTCAGCGCAGTATCTGCCCTGACGATGGCCGTCAATTCTGTGGCAAGAGGGCTACGGGAAGGGATGCAGGCAATGACTGCCTTCAATCCAGGTGGAGAAGCGGGCCGACCGAGTCCGACAGCGACAGCTAGGCAGCCGGGCACCGGAGAGGGAGGAGAGGTGCGCATGACGGGCAAGATCCACCTGCGTAAAAGGAAACACAAATGATACATTTAACTGTCATGTTTAAGTTGTCTTTTATTGGCTGTGAATATTTTTTTTTTTTTGTGTGTGTGTATAAAATTGGCTATATGATGAAGAACTGTTTTTTTTTTTTTTTTTTTTTTTTTTTTTCCAACCATAAATGTTAAGACTATTGCCTAATATATTTTCTGACTGAAACAATGTGTCTTTAATATGATTTTGCGGGACTTAACATAATTAGACGTGAATGAGTATTTCGTTTGATAATGTTTGGAATTCAGAAAGTGATTTCAGTCTTTTTTTCAATAAATGTTGATTTGCTTAACTTTGCAATGTTCTGCAGTTTGTTGGGTCACACTAGCCAGAGGGAACGGCATTGTATTGCAATGTACAACGCATTATTGAATGAAAATAGAAAAATGCACATAACAAACAGCTCACAAGAAGTGACTTCGAATGAGATTGCTGCGTGTCTGCATCCCTGCAGCACTGGGTTGTTGCTCCATACAGGGGGGCAGGTCGGCGTTCTCCTCCGGCATGGCCTCATGCTCCAGCCCGTGTTGCATGGCGATGTTATGTAGCATGCAGCAGGTCACTGCAATCTGGGCCACTTTTTCTGGCCTGTACAGCAGTGGTCCACCAGTGCGATCCAAACAACGAAACCTGCTCTTCAGGATTCCGAAGGTGCGCTCCACAATATTCCGTGTACGGATATGGGCCTCGTTGTATCTTATTTCTCCAGCAGTGATTGGGTTGAGGACAGGTGTCAGGAGGAAAGGGTGTAGGGGGTATGCACTGTCACCTTAAACATGAATCAATGTGAAACATGCTCTTGTTTTTAATGAAATTTATTTCGCTGACAAGCCAGGCATCTCCAAACTCGCCATCTCGCAACTTGGAAAACAGGGAACTGTTTCTCAGAATAAAAGAATCATGTTCTGACCCGGGATATTTTGCCACAACGTTGGAAATGATGCCTTTGGCATCACAAACGCAGTGCACATTCAATGAATGCGTGTGTTTGCGATTTCTGTACACGTGCTCAGGGTCTGCGGGGGGCACAAGCTGCACATGGGTGCAGTCAATCGCCCCTATAACTCTAGGAAATCCAGCTACTGAAAAAAAAAGCTTGTTTGGTCTCATTCAATAAGTGCCGAGTGCGTGGAAACCTAATGAACTTTGCCATCCGGCGAGACATGGCATTTAGGACTTCAGACAGCACATCTGAAAAACGGGATTGGGAGATCCTAGCTGTAATAGCTACCGTATGCTGGAATGACCCAGATGCAAAAAAATGCAAACTCTCAAGGAGTTTTGTCATTGCAGGTATTGCGTGACTCCTTCTCGTGGCTGGCTCCAAATCCTCTCTGAGTTCCTCCAACAGCTCCAAAATGGCAGTGCTGGATAGGCGATATGTTTTAATGATTTTTTCCTCGTTCATTCCAAAAACGTTCACACGAGGGTGAAAAATACGTTCTTTGCGTCTCCTTTCATGATTTCGATGTCTCCTTCTTGCAACAATAACCGTAGCCATGTGTGCGCAATTACGCATACAAACCGTTTGCACCTCCTTTTGACAGGTGTTAAAATATAGACGCAGATTTTATTAGCAAAATTTCTTGAAGGTTTGATAAATCAATTTGCGCGTGCTAAATTAATATATTTACATTTTCTCCTCCCAACACACGCACAATTGCGTGTAAACGCCCCATATTCATTGTAGCAGACGTAATAACTGGATGCAGACGTGCTATTTTGCACCTTTGAAAGAGGCAACCCTAACTGTGCACTGTTAGTCAATCAGTTTGTACATTTTTTTGCGTGTGCAATGAGTTTGCACACGTTTTTATACACGCAAAGCTTTTGTAGATCCGGCCCAAAGAGCATTATACAAGGAGTTAAGATAGCCAGATACAAAAACAGCTAATCTTTTCCCCTAAACCTATCCTGTTTGAAGGTTAATGATTTTATTATAGCGCCTCTGGTGAGCAGTGTTAGTGTGTAGAGGATTGCAAATCTAAGCAACATGCCAAGTTGTTACGAAACAATGACAATAAAACTTACTAACCACTAGTACACACCGAAGCAACAAACAGCGCAATGTATGCTTGGCAAATAGCACAAAATTAATCTTTTCACAGAAAACTTTCTGTGAAACTTTCATTCAATTTGATAATTCAAATGAATATTTCTGGATTTTGCACAAGAATATTGCAATAAAGCTGGCATTAGAATTCCTCACACGGGGCACCAGAATGTAGGGGTTTTCTGGGAAGAACAGGTTCAGTTACACACAAGCATTAATGATCATAATTAATATTAATAGAATTATTCACATTAATTGGACTGCTAATATGAGTTAATAGGCGTGGCACCACCCTGGGATCAAGGACCAATAACCGAACCAAATTTTTAGTCTCAAAGGAATTGTTTAAGCCAAAATGTCAATATTAAAATATCTACATTGGTGGAATTAACAATGAAGGGTGAAATTCAAACACTGGACCTCCCGACCAGCTGTTATCGCAATAAACATGCACAAATTATCACAGGGAGCTGTTAAGAAATAATAACAGAGTCTATTTAACTTTGGCAACATTGATGGTAATCAATAATACATTAGTAAAAAAACATCTATTATTTCTGGAACCTACCACAACAAACGGCTACATATACAAGCAACTAAGATTGAGGGTAACAGACACTGCACACGTGAGGGCACAAAGGGAACGAGGAACGGAAGAGGGAGAGCAAAATGGCCGACGCAGTCAGGTGAGTGACTAGGGACTTGGGGGTCATGGAGGTTAGTGAGTGTTACACATAGGGAAATGCTGACTGCCCCAATGGAAGCTGATGGCGATACATGCACTATTGATGATATACATTTAAAGCAACAAAGTGGAGTGGGGGGCTTGAAGCAGCGGCTGCATGGGAAATCAAGGGGGAAGAGCATTAGTAATAACCTGAAATGTTTTTATTTAAATGCAAGAAGCATAAAAAATACATTTCCAGAGCTTGAGGCTGTTATGATTAGTGAGGGATATGACATAGTTGGGATGACAGAGACATGGCTTAGTGAAGAGGATGGAGATGAATATAATACAGAAGGTTGTAAGCTCTTTAGGAAGGATTGATGTAATAGGCGAGGAGGGGGCGTAGCAATCAGTGGGGTCTATTCTCCCATGCGCGTGAGTCGAAAAAAGCCCGTAGCTATGCGCTTTTCTGCCTACGCCTATTCTCCCCTCGACGTAAGTCTGTGCATTATGCGCCCCCTGGCTTACGCGCTTTTTCTGTTAAGCGCTTTTGAGGGCTGTATTAAGGTCAAGCGCCAACATAAGGCGAAATGGAATATTGCGTTTGATGTCGGTTATAGGCCGAATTTTAGCATTAATTTTATTTTATTTAACATGATAAAGGTTGAGACATTTAATATTTGATTGTTCTTCCTTATTTCAAAACTACATTTCTTGAAGCCATAATAATTTATCAAACAAAATCATCTCATGATATTACATCAGCCTCTTCTCCAATCAGGTCAATTACAAACGCAAAACAATTAATTAATACGAGTATACATAAGACCATCATTCTACCATGCCCTGAAAATCTAAAACCAAAATGCCAGTCCTGCATTTGCTTGCACTCTTGCGTGATTGGGAAAGAGTCAGAGGAGCGCGCCGAGCTCGAAGACGAACTTGCAAATATCGGCTTTGTTTGGACATCCTGGGACTAACAAACATCGAGTGCATCCAGCGCTTTAGTCTGGACCGTGCATGAGGCAATCTATCTTTGCCGACTTCTGGATGAATAGCTATCCAGCCGCAGCAATTATCCTCAAAACATACCCGCGGTCATCAACGTCAGAACTGCACTGTCGCTCCTGGCATCTGGGTTGTTCCAGAGAGTGGCTGGTGATGTCATACACATATCACAGGCATCTGTGTCAAGGTGTCTGACGCAGTTCGTTGATGCTCCAAGTTCTCCATGCACTTCCACTGCAAAAAGAGTGGATGCCATCCCCTCCTCCTTTCCAGTGAAATGCACAGTAGATGATGGTTGCCCACCACCTGTTGCGTGTACACCTCTCCGGTGTGCAGAGAGCCTGACTTTTACAGCGCCCCGCAGATCTCTCCATTTATGCTTTAGATCAGTGATACTGCACTTACATCTCCACACCGAAGCCACATCCAGAACGATTCGCAGCTTAATTCCTCGGATCAGCCTTCAGTGTTCGCTTGCCATACAACACCAACATTTGAGAAATTTATGTTTTTGGCTTTGGCTGGACATCGCCATCATTGTCTTCATGTTCTATTAACAAATGCGACTCCCCTATATGGTCGTGATAATTTAAAAAGTTGCGATATTCTCACGAGTGTAGAGATTGATTTTCTAATTGAGGATATCTGTATTAACTAACTCGGTTCTTTGTAATTTTTTTACCATTGATAATACTGCGTATTTTAATGTGGGAATAAAGATATTATTAAACAGCCTACTCTAGAGCCCTAACCTGGCCAATACCAAAGCACTACCCATTTGTTAATCAATTTTATCCTATCAAGAATAGCCGACATGGGAAGAATCATTATCAGTAAATGGGATAATTGATTATAATAAAGTATTAGGCACAAGTTCAAGTGAATGTGTCGCTCAAATGAAATGGGACATGATAGGCTATGGATATGGAATTCCTTCATTGCTGAGGCGGTTTCGGGGCGGGTAGATGACCAGGAGCGGGGTAAGAATCCTTGTTAAAGCGTTTCCATGTCCTTTAGTTGCAAACCTGACATCGGAGTAGTTTGAGATTTCAAGTGCGCAATTTCTAAATGAGATCATATAAACTGTCTTTGATTGTCTTTTTTGTGTGACTATAATGTTCCCTTTGTCCTCTTCCCTGTCTTCCACGGAACAAACAGGCTGGTGTAGGAGGGGCACATTTTCAGTGATCTGACTGCACTGGTTGAGAAGCGCTAAATTCTTTATTTATTATTTCATTATCGTGGCAATTTGTTTGTTTGCATAGCTTTAATGCCATGGTGGCTAGAGTAAGAAATAACAAGTGTTTGCCACTAACATGGCAATATCCCCGGCCGCCTCAATTTTATGTGTCCTTACGGATGGACGGAGCCCAATGCTATATCTCCTGCTTCGCGCTAATTGCGCGGCAGGAGATAAAAAAAGATATGTCTGAATTACTTATTAGCTGCGACCAAGCAGCTCAATGAACGCTTCTGTCTGTCTGTCTGTCTGTCTGTCTGTCCGACTGTGACACCTTTTTCACCATTTTCCTGTCGTCGTATCATCATGAAATTTTCAGGAGTTATTGATCTTCATCAAGGTGATGTCCATGCACAAGGTCGAGGTCAAAGGTCAAGTTCACAGAGGTCATGACCTTGTTTGCAGGTTTTCGCGCTGTAACTCCAGTTAGATTTCATGGATCGCTATAAAATTTTGGAAATAGCTTCTAGGCATACAGGAGGTGTTCCTTAATGTTTTTTAAGGTCATCTGTCAAATCTTAAGTTCACAGAGTTAAAAAAAGTGTCAATTTTTCCCGATTTGACGGTTTTCGCACCGTAACTCAAGTTTAATTCAATGAATGGCTATGAACTCTTACAACAAGCTCCTTGGTATAGAGGAGAGGTTCCCTATTGATTTTCAAGGTCATCTGTCGAATCCCAAGGTCACACCGGTCAAAAAAGTGTCGATTTTGCCCCGATTTCACAGTTTTCGCACCGTAACTCCACTTTAACTTGATGGATGGCTATTACATCTTAGAACAAGCTTCTTGGTACAGAGGAAGGGTCCCCTATTGATTTTCAAGGTCATTTGCCAATTTCAACATCACACTTGTACAAGAAACCACCAGTCATGGACACTAGGCCTTGTGACGGATGCTAGGCGAGGTCGCAGCTATTAGATCCTTCTGATCTACTTGTTGTAATTGGTACAGACATACATAGGCCTACTATTACAGCGGCATATAAAACCTTGTATCTTCAAACTGACAAACTTCACAGGAAAATAAGAAATAAATATAAAATTAAATGATAATAATAAAATCATATAAATGGATAAATATAGTTTAAAATAAAAAATGTTTCATTTTGCTTGTAACAATAGTGGACATAAGAGTATTCGTTTTTTATCAGTTTGGAGATACGAGGTTTTATCAGCAGGCCCGACGATATTCAAATTTAAAGTCTGGTTTGCGTTTTCCATGGACCATAAATGCATTTTCATGGTTAATCAGAAAATCCTTTTTCCATGTTTTTCTGATAGCCATAATCAATGAGCTTGGTACAGAGTCTGCCACTGTTTTGCATTAGTCATACCGCGTAAAAAAAGGACTTGCGCGCTAATGGGAGAATAGACCCCTATGTGAACGAAAACATAAATGTACAGGAAATTCCCGAAATTGAACATTCCTTGCCCTGTGAAGATATCTGGGTCAGGCTCATTGGCAAAGACAAGAGAGGTTAAAACATAAGAGTATGCTATCGACCACCAATTTTGGACAGTACAGTCAATGAAATGCTTTTTAAGGGGATTTTGCAAGCTTGTAGAGGTGGAGGGACTATTATTATGGGAGACTTACATTATCCTGGTATCGATTGAGAAATGGTGAAAGGACAGGGTATAGGGGAGGAAGAATTTCTAGATGTTATAAAGGATAATATCTTGGTGCAGTATGTTAATAAACCTTCAAAAGAGAAGGCAATTTTAGACGTAGTGCTCTGTGATGACCCAGGTAGAATTAGCAATGTTGCGGTACTGGAGCCGCTTGGGACAAGTGGTCACTCTGCTGTTAATTTGGATTTTTAATGGGAAGTGAAAATGGTATATTCAAAAACAAAAATGTTCAATTTCAGGCGAGTAAACTTTGACAGGATACGCTCATATCTAAGTGAAATAAAATGGGAGACACTCCTGGACTTTGAGTCCGTAACTGTGATGTGAAAGATTTAAGGGGGTTTTACTTGAATCACAATGAAAATTCATTCCAAAGGTGTCCAAAAGTAAGCTGAAAAAGCAGAATCCTCAGCGGATGACCAAAAGTATTCGTAGGATTTTGAGGGAAAAGAGGAATCTTTATATGATGTTCATAAAGGATAACAATGAGAACACTAAGGGTGAATACTGTAAAATGCAGGCTGTGGTCAAAAAAGAGCTGAGGAATGCAAGAAGACCGTATAAAAGACAAATTGCAGAGGGGGCAGGAACTAACCAACCCTAAGCGCTTCTTTCATTACTGTAGCAAAAAAAGGAAAGTTAAAGAGCAGGTTAAGTGCAGAAAGAATAAAAATGGATTGCTGCCATATGATAACAAGGATATTACGGATGCCTTAAACAGTTACTTTGTTGAGAATTTTACCTCAGAGGGGGTCTTTATTCGGCCAGAGGGCATGCTAAATGTTCATTATTTAGTGGAAATTGAGGTTAGGGATAACAAAGTATTAGACAAGTTGCATAAATTAAAGGCAGATAAGGCGGTGGGTCCTGATGACTTATATCCTAGAGTGCTCAGGGGAGTTGGTGAGATCATCTTTAAGCCGCTATCCGCCATCTTCAGACGGTCTTTAGAATCTGGAGAAATACCAAATGATTAGAAACAGGGCATTATAATACCAATATATAAGAAAGGGGACCATACCGAGCCAGGAAATTACAGGCCAGTCAGTTTAATTTGCATTTCGTGCAAAATATTGGAATCTATCATAAAAAATGAGCTGGACTTATTTCTTGAACGTAAAAGTATCTTGAGGGATAGCCAACATGGTTTCCGTCAGGGAAGGTCATGCCTGACAAACCTGGAATTTTTTGAAGAGGCCACCAAGACTAATGACCAGAGCAGGGCTTATGACATCATATACTTGGATTTTCAGAAAGCATTTGATACAGTAACGCGTAAGAGACTCATTTTTAAAATGAGCTCCATTGGAGTTACAGGAGGTATTCTGGAGTGGATTCAAAACTGGTTACAGGACAGAACACAGAGTGGCGGTCAGTGGTATCTCATCTGAGCTAGGTAAGGTGGGGAGTGGCGTCCCCCGGGGATTGGTGTTGGGACCCCTGCTGTTCCCCATCTACACTCAACAAAAATATAAACGCAACACTTTTGTTTTTGCAACATTGGGTCGTGCATTATCTTGCTGAAACATGAGGTGATGTTCATGGATGTATGGCACAACAATGGCCCTCAGGATCTCATCACGGTATCTCTGTGCATTCAATATGCCATCAATAAAACGCACCTGTGTTCTTCGTCCATAACAGATGCCTGCCCATACCATAACCCCACCACCACCATGGGCCACTCGATCCACAACATTGACATCAGCAAAGCGCTCACCCACACGACGCCACACACGCTGTCTGCCATCTGCCCTGAACAATGTAAACAGAGATTCATCCGTGAAGAGAACACCTCTTCAACGTGCCAGACGCCGTCGAATGTGAGCATTTGCCCACTCAAGTCTGTTACGGCGACGATCTGGAGTCAGGTTAAGACCCCGATGAGGACGACGAGCTTGCAGTTGAGCTTCCCTGAGACGATTTCTGACAGTTTGTGCAGAAATTCTTTGGTTATGCAAACCAATTGTTTCAGCAGCTGTCTGAGTAGCTGGTCTCAGATGATCTTGGAGGTGAACCTGCTGGATGTGGAGGTCCTGGGCTGGTGTGGTTACACGTGGTCTGCGGTTGTGAGGCCGGTTGGATGCACTGCCATATTCTCTGAAACGCCTTTGGAGACGACTTATGGTGGAGAAATGAACATTCAATGCCCAAGCAACAGATCTGGTTGACATTCCTGCTGTCAGCACGCCAATTGCACGCTCCCTCAATGCTTGCGCCATCTGTGGCATTTTGCTGAGACAAAACTGCACATTTCAGAGTGGCCTTTTATTGTGGGCAGTATAAGGTACACCTGTGCACTAATCATGGTGTCTGATGAGCATCTTGATGTGGCACACCTGTGAGGTGGGATGGATTGTCTCAGCTAAGCAAAAGTGCTCACTATAACACATTTAGACAGATTTGTGAACAATGTTTGAGAGAAATGGTAATATTGTGTATCTGGAATGAATTTTAGATCTTTGAGTCCATCTCATGACAAATGGGAGCAAAAACAAAAGTGTTGCGTTTATATTTTTGTTGAGTGTACATTAATGACCTTGATAGGAATATTGAGAGCAGATTAGTTAAATTTGCGGATGATACTAAATTGGGGGGATTGGCAAATAGTTTAGGGTCCACTAAAGTGATTCAGGATGATTTGGATAGAACCCCGAATTGGGCAGAAATGTGATGTTGTACATGTAGGTTATAAAAACATGAGACGGGATTACTTCATGGGAGGTTTAAAACTGGAATGTGCTTCACACGAGAAAGATCTGGGAGTGATTGTTGATCAACCCCTCACAGGCTTGAGCCATTGTGCCGTAGCAGTTAAAAAAGCCAATCGGATGCTGGGATACATTGCCAAAAGTATTGAGAACAAATCTAAGGGGGTGATGCTTCTTTTGTACAACACATTCGTCAGACCACATCTGGAGTATTGTATACATTTCTGGGTACCATACTTTAGGAAAGATGTAGAGGCTCTAGAGAAAATTCAGAGAAGAGCAACTAAGCAAATTCCATGTATAAAAGAAGAAAGCTATGAGAAGAGGCTGAAGATCCTTAATCTCTTTAGTCTAAGGAAAAGGAGACTAATGGGTGATTTTATTGAGGTCTTTAAATATGTTAAAGGGATTAAAGTGAATTATGTAGGACCACGTGTTGTGTGTAGAACTCTGGGTTAGAAATGGAAGTTGACCAAAGGTAAATTTAGCACTGATATTAGGAAATATTTCTTCACCCAAAGAGTAATTTCAATTTGGAATAGCTTGCCTGACCATATTGTTGAGGCAGAGACCTTGGGGGTTTACAACAGCAGGCTTTACTTAAAGCAAGATACTAATGAGTCATTGAGTATCTGAAGGGATATATTCACAACAGTATAAAGAAACTGGTGAGCGTAGTTGGGCTGAACGGCCTATTCTCCCCATTCATGTTATGTTATGTTATGTCACCTGGAGGAGGAGCGGAACAAAGGATGAGCAAGATGGCTGATGCAGCCACGTGAGTGGATACGTCACTCAAAACGAGGGCAGAGGAAACGGGAGAGCTAGATGGCTGACGTAAACAGGTGAGTGGGTACGTCACTTGAAAACGATGACCGGGAAAGTCGAACGGGGAGGAGCGGAGCACAACAAAAACTGCAGTTTAGCGTGCTTTAATGGCAAGATGCATGAGGCCAACTAAGTTGCGCTTCCATGCACTCCGTAGCCCACATTCAGGTTTGTGTTGCATATGGGTGTACGCGTATGTAGGTGAGTCAGAGAAAGACAAAAATAAGAGAAGGAGAGCAACAACGAAGCACAGGCAAAGCAATGGATTTTCGCAGTGACTGCGCTTTATCATACGGGAGTGCGACGAGGGAACTGGGGCTTGTTCACCGTGATCCTGATTCCTTCGTTGATAAAGTACAGTTAGCTGGCTTCATCCGCTCAGCGGCGGACAAAACAATAAAAAAAACAGCTAACAGAAGAAACACAAACAGATGGCACAACTAGTAAAACAGCAGACTCCTCGGTCTGCAGGATCGATGCAAAGAACAGAAATACAAATTAGAGCAAAGATGTCATAACACGCTAATACTAATATCTGCCCAGACAAAATCTTCTTACTTTAGAAGAAAAGTTTGCGCGCAGTTTGGCGGAGTTTTCTCGGGCTTTAACGTGACGACGGGGCTGGCGGTTCTTGCGTCCACAGCGAGGTGATCCACGCGTGGGGCAGAGCAGGCTGTAGTGGGTCGATTAGAGAGCGAATGTAGGCGTTATTCTCGTTCTTCGAGAATAACGAATGCTCCATATCTTGTTCCTATGAGGAGGGTTCCAAATCATAATCGCTTCACTGATTCGAAAGTGATAATCAAAAATTAAAACCAAGAAACAGTCTGCAGCTCTCCAGCGAGTGGGGACTGTGGCCTATGTTTAAAAAAATAATACGAATGTTTGTGTTACCCACCTTCCCATAGTGACTCGCGTCTCCACAGGTGTGTTCAGA
Organism: Gymnothorax reevesii; assembly: GCA_029721435.1. NCBI lineage: Eukaryota > Metazoa > Chordata > Actinopteri > Anguilliformes > Muraenidae > Gymnothorax > Gymnothorax reevesii. Next base: position 55,376,236 of record CM056574.1, read on the forward strand.
TGGCTGTGTCTTACGGATACCCTGGGATGTCCATGGTTCTTTTCCAATTGGACACCAGAGTTTGAATTCAACCAAAAACTTTGCACCTAGGTGCGAGGTGCAAAGCCTAATGGGGTTTTGGCAGTATTTCACTGTTAGGCTTTGGACTTTACATGTAGGCCTTACTTTGTTTGGCCATGTAGTGAGGTCCCAACACCTGCATGGTTTGAGGTAGAGAAGCAGAATGTAATAACAGAGCTAGATAATGTGAGCAAGGTAGCAATCACAAGTGATGGATGGACTTGCTTAGCACAGTACCACTACATAACTGTGACCGCTCATACAGTAGCCAAGGCAAACTTTACCAATAAGTCCTCTGGACCAAAACAGTCTACAAAGCGCAGATTGGCGAAATTGGGGAAGTGTGGGAAGAGTTTGCCATTGCACAGAAGGTGGTTGTGATGACTGAGGATAAAGCCTCCAATGTGGGAGTTGCTGCAAAGAAGCTGGACATCCTCCAACTTGGATGCACACGCCCTTGACTGAGCTGCACAAAAAGTCTACAGCATTCCCAGTGACCCAATGGGCAGCAAAAGTAAGAGCATTCATAGTGTGGATGAAGCGATCTACAATGGCCAAGACCGTGCTGAAAGAGGACCAACTAATGCTAAAAATTCCTCAGCACACTATTCCATTGAGCCACATTAAGTGCCAATTGGGATATCAAGTTGAAGATCATAAGACACTGAAAATTTGTGCAACATTTTGCAAGTTTTGGAAAATCGGAAGGCCTTAAAACATGTGCTCGTAAAATTTGAAAAAGGTAGGACATGGCTCATAGCTCACTTCCTGTTTGGCCATTAAATTTCAAAAAAATTACCATAAACTTACATGAGAAATTCAACAATCACACCAAATTTCATGAACATTTAAGCAGTTTTATCTTAACATGGCCGCGGCAAGAGGGCGCTGTGGAGCCTCCTGGCCACAACCAAAATAATATTAGCAAATATGTATACTGGGGAGGACACTCTTACCAAGGCAAATCTCACAAGGTATATGTGAGTAAAAGTAACTTCTTGTTTCGTGGTGGAACATCGAAATTCGTCGCAACGCCACAGATACATTGTTCGATAAATTCAAAAAAGCTTCCCAATTTAACATATGCAAGGACTCAAGATGTCATATACCAAACTTTAGGTTGATCCGATAAAATCTTTTGGAGGAATTTGTTAAAGTACGAGGCCTGCTCGTGGCTAAAAATTTTTAAATGTTGAAATTTCAAGGAAAAATGGTGGACATCCTGTTGAGTCTAGGTCATGGCACCAAGACAATTTTTTTTTATTAGGGCTCAACAGAAGTCACATGTCCACCGAGTTTTGGACATGTAGTTTTACCAGGCTGTGAGGGCTGCTGATTTGAAATTTTCCCGGGGGTGCTAAAATGCCATTTTGCCACGCCTATCTGTAAGTTTTTTATCCCAGTAATAAGAATGATGGGCTTTATATTTGTTTGCTTCGAGCATGCTGAGACCCTAAAAAGGGTATTTCTTTTAAAAATCTGATTGGGGGTGTGTGAAAGGGTACCGTTGCTGTCCCGCTCCCACCAAGCGTCACCACCAAATGAGTAGCACGAAATGAAGGTTTTAAAAGTGAATGACAGTGATTTATTTGTACAGTGCGAGAAGGAGCTCAAAATTCAAACAAAGGACTTTCAAAATGAAGCAAAACGGGCCGTCATAGGCATAAATATATAATACAAAAAGAACTGGAGGGCAACCTCACAACAAGTTGCTGCTACAATGCTCACAATGTTCACCGTTCTCAATTCTCAATGCTGAATACCAAACGTCTCACCGCCACCAGAGCCTGTCAAAGACTGGCAAGCAACAGAATACAGCCCTTTAAATACCCCCCCCCAGTTACACTCTGATTGGCTGAGTCAACCATACGCAAAGTGCTCTGATTGGCCCAACTGCAAAACACAGTCATACAATAATTGGCTGACCTACATCCTAACCACCACCACCAATGAAAGGATAAAAACAATAATTGGATGAGTCCATTAACCCCAGAGGTATAAACAAAAACAAAACAAAATTCACAGTGAAGATTAAAAATGTCGACATTCCATTCACCATTAAAATACATAATAAACATCTACCAATACATCTACATACATTTCCCATCCCCACAGTTAACATAAATGACACAAACATCACAGAAGACACAACACTCACCCCTACAACCGGTAAACTTCCCCTAGCCCAAGGTGGAACATAAAAACACTGCTCATCCGAGGTGCGCACTTCCTAAGGGGAATCCATGTTTGACGGACCAGGAAGAAATCAGTGCTAACGTGTGGAGAAGTTGTGGAGAAACCAAGATCAACAACGGAATGGAAAATGGAGCAGAATCAGAAGTTAGGTTACTGTTTGCTAGGATGTTTGGAATAAACTGTGTTTCAACGGTAAGCTAACTGTATGTGTGGTTTGTAATGTGTGCCGCTAATGATCGGAACTCACGGGGTAGATGTTGCTGCTGGTTCAATGGAGATGAATACGATTAGCGTGCTGGTGTGACTAACGGTGTGGTGTATGATGGGTAATGTAGTGCGAGTGAACGGGGACGGTGCGTGAACAAAACAAAAGACGAATACAAGCCATGGCAATTACGGTGACACATACAAAAGTCCAAACGTTGTGCACAGGGCTAAAAAGTGTCCCTACTTTTGACAGGGTGATATTGAGTCATTATGCCACATTTAAAGTTAATTAATGTATCAAATTGAAGAGGATAAGACACTTATAATTTCTGCAACATATTGCAAGTTTTCAAGTATTCAAAGGCCTCCAAACATGTGTACGTAAAATTAGGAAAAACGCAGGAAATGGCTCATAGCTCACTTCCTGTTTGGCCAAAAGATTTTAAAAAAATGACCATGACCTGGCATGACAAATGCAATGATCAGACCAAATTTCATGAAGATTCCAGCACTTTTATCTCAACATGGTTGTGTCTACAGGGCGCTGTGGAGCCACCTGACCACACCCAATCTACAAAACCCAAAACCAGTGAAGTTGGCACTTTGTGTAAATCGTAAATAAAAACAGAATACAATGATTTGCAAACCCTATTCAACCTATATTCAATCGAATACACTGCAAAGACAAGTTACTTAATGTTCAAACAGGTAAACTTTTTTAATTTTTTGCAAATATTAGCTCATTTGGAATTTGATGCCTGCAACGTGTTTCAAAAAAGTTGGCACAAGTGGCAAAAAAGACTGAGAGAGTTGAGGAATGCTCATCAAACACTTATTTGGAACATCCCACAGGTGAAAGGGCTAATTGGGAACAGGTGGGTGCCATGACTGGGTATAAAAGCAGCTTCCCTGAAATGCTCAGTCATTCACAAACAAGGATGGGGCGAGGGTCACCACTTAGTGAACAAATGCGTGAGGAGATTGTCTAACAGTTTAAAAACAATATTCCTCAACAAGCTATTGCAAGAAATTTAGGGATTTCATCATCTATGGTCCGTAATATCGTCAAAAGGTTCAGAGAATCTGGAGAAATCACTGCACGTAAGCGACAAGGCCGAAAACCAACATTGAATGCCCGTGACCTTCGATCCCTCAGGTGGTACTGCATCAAAAACTGACATCAGTGTGTAAAGGACATCACCACATGGGCTCAGGAACACTTCAGAAAACCACTGTCAGTAACTACAGTTCGTCGCTACATCTGCAAGTGCAAGTTAAAACTCTGCAATGCAAAGCGAAAGCCATTTATCAACAGCACCCAGAAACGCCGCCAGCTTCGCTGGGCCCAAGCTCATCTAAGATGGACTGATGCAAAGTGGAAAAGTGTTCTGTGGTCTGACGAGTCCACATTTCGAATTGTTTTTGGACACTGTGGACGTCGTGTCCTCTGGACCAAAGAGGAAAAGAACCATCCGGACTGTTTTTGGCGCCAAGTTCAAAAGCCAGAATCTGTGATGGTATGGTGGTGTATTAGTGCCCAAGGCATGGGCAACTTACAGATATGTGAAGGCACCATTAATGCTGAAAGGTACATACAGGTTTTGGAGCAACATATGTTGCCATCCAAGCAACGTCTTTTTCATGGACGCCCCTGCTTATTTCAGCAAGACAATGCCAAGCCACATTCTGCACGTGTTACAACAGCATGGCTCCGTCGTAAAAGAGTGCGGGTACTAGACTGGCCTGCCTGTAGTCCAGACCTGTCTCCCATTGAAAATGTGTGGCGCATTATGAAGCGTAAAATATGACAACGGAGACCCCGGATTATTGAACAACTTAAGCTGTACATCAAGCAAGAATGGGAAAGAGTTCCACCTGAAAAGCTTCCAAAATTGGTCTCCTCAGTTCCCAAACGTTTACTGAGTATCGTTAAAAGGAAAGGCAATGTAACACAGTAGTAAAAAGGCCCCTGTGCCAACTTTTTTGTGCCAATGTGTTGCTGCCTTTAAATTCTAAGTTAATGATTATTGCAAGAAAAAAAAAAAAGTTTCTCAGTTTGAACATTAAACATCTTGTCTTTGCAGTGTAGTCAATTGAATATAAGTTGAAAAGGATTTGCAAATCATTGTATTCTGTTTTTATCAACGATTTACACAACATGCCATCTTCACTGGTTTTGGGTTTTTTAATATCAACATATATTTATACTTGGACGGAGACTCTTATCAAGCTTGTAAAGTTTCGCGCAAATCTCCCAGAGTATGTGGGAGAGAAACCAACTTCCTGTTTCATGGCGGAACATCGAAATTTGCCGTGATGCCACGGATCCATTGTTTGATGAATCCAAAAATGCTTCGCAATTTAACATTGCAAAGGACTTTAGATGTCATATACCAAATTTTAAGTTGATCGGATGAAATATCTTGGAGGAGTTCGTTAAAGTATGACTCCTATAAAGGGCAATAAACTTTAAAAAGTTGCAATTTCAATTAAAAATGGCGGACTTCCTGTTAAGCCTAGGTGATGGCACCAAGAGACTTTTTTTAGGTCTCGGCATAGTCCACATGGATACCGAATTTCAGACAAGTAGGTTAAACGGGCTGCGAGGGCTGCTTCATTGAAATATTCTAGGGGGCGCTATGATGACATTTTGCCACGCCCATGTGTAAGCCCTATATCACAGTACAACTTCCAACAGGATTTCGTGGGTTTCAGAGCATGATGAGACCCTCAAAAATGCAATTATGTATTAGCGGGTGCTATAGAGCCATAATTTCCATCCAGTGCCACATGGGATATGAATTCGAAGAGCTTTGGCGAGTTTGGCGAGTTTTGGATAATGATAAAGCCCTGAAAAATGTATTCGTAAAATCTGGAAAAAAGCAGGAAATGGCTCATGGCTCACTTCCTGTGAGGCGAAAAAATTTCAAAAAAATTCACTAAAAACTTCATTATGACTGCTATGGACCCACCAAATTTCGTGAGAATCAGAGCAAGTTCGTTCCAAAATGGCCACGTATTTAGTGGCGCTATAGTGCCACCGAGGCAGGTACATATACATTGCCTGTAAAACACAAAAATTTTTGCCAGGCCTGAGGTACCTGCCAATTGTCAGAAGTTTTTGACCATGTTAAGGCCCTAAAAAATGCAGTTAATTTCGGTTAATAATAATAATAATAATAATAATGAAAGCTGCAAGCAGCGTTGAACGGGCCCTCACACCCTTGCGCACTTTGGGGTTTGTGGTGAGATCCTCACGGATGCTGCTGTGCACTCACGTGCAGGCCCCTACCTGTGAGAATGTGTCGAGCGAATCAGACAAAGCTGAAGGAGTTATCACAAGAAGAGACTTCACCTACCAGGGGGCGGCTCAGAATGTAATCAAATGTGGGCAGGTGCATTCAGGGGCAGACCCTCAGCACAAATATGAAGTTTCGAGAAAATTGGCAAATTTCAATGTGAAATATGGCATTTCCTATTTCCACTAGGGGGCCCCATGAGCAAGATTTCCAACAAACATATGTAGACATTCAGGGCGGGGCTCTTATCATGTACAGGAATTTTGAATCCATTTGGATGAAGTATGAGGGAGAGAGAGCTGCTGGAATGTGCATCGCGAGGCATCAGAAATGGGGGCACCATAGTGGCCAAGCCCATTGAGGTACACACATGCAGAGCACGATTTTTGATCAGCATGGTCTCTTGATGATCTGTCATAAATATGAGGTTGATTGGAAGGAATCGCAAGGAGGAGTTCGTTACAATGCAACGTGTGGAAATCGGGCCAAAATGACATGTTAAAATTAAAATGGCTGACTTCCTGTTTAGTGTTGACCAATGGTGCCAGAGACTTTTTTGTTCGTATTGGCAACATACACGTGTACCAATTTTCATCTTCCTTTTCCAAAAAAACCCCTAAGGGGAGGGGTTTTTCAAAATTTCAAGGGGGCGCTATCAAGGCATTTTGCTGCCCTCATGAGCAACGCCCCAATCAGATGTTAGAGCTCACCACCGTAGACCGGCAAATCAATTTTCATGATGATACGAATTCATTAAAGACATCAAAAATCCAAACGTATTTTCACGGCGAGGGATCCATAGTCGCCACGTTGCCACACACGCGCCATCTCTCATAGCTTCACAGCATTCGTAAGGTAGCTTAAGAAACTTCTTCTACATGTTGTACAGGGAGAATAAAGTTGATGGGTTAGACTATGTGTCATCAGTACAAGTGAAAGTAAAAAATGGTCACTTCCTGTTAGCGGCCACGCCCACTGACCTGCAGACCTGCAGAGCACAACTTTTGATCAACACGGTCTCTTGATGTTTACTAATAAATGTGGTTTTGATTGGATGAAATCTCTAGGAGGAGTGCGTTAAAATACAATGTGTGGAAATCAGGCAAAAATGACACGTTAAAATCAAAATGGCCGACTTCCTGTTTGGAGTACACGAATGATGCCAGGAACTTTTTTTTGCGTTCTGGCCTAATACATATTTGTACCAATTTTCATCTTTCTACTCCAAATAACCCCTATGGGGGAGGGGTTTTTGAAAATTTAAAGGGGGCGCTATTGAGGCATTTTGCTGCCCTCATGGGCAAAGTCCCAATCAGATGTGAGAGCTTGGCACCTTTAACCGGCATATCAATTTCCATGATGATAGGAATTCATTAAAAACGTCAAACACCCAAACGTATTTTCATGGCGAGGGATCCATTGTCACCGCATCGCCACACGGACGCCATAACTCGAAGCACCACAGCATTCATAAGGTAGTTTAAGCAACTTCTTCTACATATTGTACACGGGACATAAAGTTCATGGGTTCAACTATATGTCATCAGTACAAGTGAGAGTTAAAACTGGTCACCTCCTGTTTGGAGCCACGCCCACTGACCAACAGACCTGCAGAGCACAACTTTTGATCAGGATGGTCTTTCAATGTTCATTAATAAATCTGGTTATGAATGGATGAAATTTCTAGGAGGAGTGCGTTAAAATACCATCTGTGGAAATCAGGAAAAAATGACACGTTAAAATCAAAATGGCCGACTTCCTGTTTGGAATAGACAAATGATGCCAGAGACTTTTTTGTCCGTCTTGGCCAAATAAACATGTGTACCAATTTTCATCTTCCTAACCCAAAAAAACCCCTATGGGGATGGGGTTTTTGAAAATTTCAAGGGGGCGCTATCGAGGCATTTTGCTGCTCTCATGGGCAAAACCCTAATCAGATGTGAGAGCTTGACACATTTGACCTGTCAATCAGTTTTTATGATACTACAAGTTTATTAAAGGCGTCAAAAACCCAAACGTATTTTCATGGCGAGGGATGTAAAGTCGCTGCATCACTACGCAAACGCCATTATGCGTAGCTTCACAGTATTCATAAGGTAGCTTCATATATTTGTTCTGCATGTAAAAGAAGTGGAATGAGGTTGGTGTGTTCAACTATGTGTCATCAGTACAAGTGAAAGCAATAACTGAACACTTCCTGTTACCACAGGGGGGCGCTAGGAGTAAAGTGGGAATTTAATGTATCTGGATGTTCAGGGCAGAGCAATGATCATGTCCAGCAAATTTGAAGCTACTACAGTCAAGTATGTGGGCGTGAGAGCATTGGGAATCCCAAGCGTATTTTCATGGCGAGGGATCCAAAGTCGCCGCTTCGCCAAACGGACGCCATTACTCGTAGCTACACAATGTTCATAATGTAGCTTCAGCAACTTGTTGTGAATGTTTTACAAGAAGAAATGAGTTGATTGGTTCAACATTGTGCCATCAGTCCCAGTGGAAGTAATGAGTGGTCACTTCCTGTTACCACAGGGGGGCGCTATTAGCAAAGTGGAAAGTTAGTATATCAGGCCGTTCAGGGCGGTGCCCTCATCATGTTCAGAAAGTTTGAAGCTACTCCAATCAAGTATTTGGGTTTGAGATTGTTGTGAAATTTTTCCCTCAAGTCACTAAAATTTGTCACGCCCTAGCAGCCACGCCCTTTGACCTACAGATCTGCAGCGCACAACTTTTAATCAGGTTGGTTTCTCGATGATGTTTACGAAATTTGAAGCCGTCTCGACGAAATCCCGAGGAGGAGTTTGTTTTAAAATTCAAAAATTCAAATCAAAATGGCCGACTTTCTGATGGGTTTAGGGCGTGGCTCCAATGAAGTTTTTTGTATGCCTTGTTACAAGGCACATAACAACTGAATTTCGTCTGCCTACGACAAAGTAGCCGAATTTCCCTATGGGAATTTTTAAACGTGTTTAGGGGGCGCTATTTCGACATTTGGGGTCGAACCTGTGTGACCGCCCAAAATTATCGAATTTCGGATCCGGCCGGACGAATCAGGAAAGTTAGACGCGTTTTCACAACTGGGAAATGGGCGAAATTTGCCTTTGTAAAATCGGAAGAATAATAAAAAAAAAAAAAAAAAAAAATAACAATAATAATAATAATTAAAGCTGCAAGCAGCGTTGAACGGGCCCTCGCCCACATGTGCACGTTGGGGTTGTGGTGAGATCATGACGGGTGCAGCTGTGCACTCACGACCACTGGACAGGTCAAGTGCCGGCCCCAACCTGAGAGAAAGTGTCGAGTGAATCGGACAATGCTGAAGGAGTTATGATAAGTTGATATTTCATCCACTAGTAGGCGCTCAGAGCGTAACCAAATTTGGGCAGGTGCATTCAGGGGCAGATACTACGCACAAATGTGAAGTTTTGAGCAAATCTGCCAATTTCAACGTAAAATGTGGCATTCTCTGTTTCCATAAAGGGGCGCAATGAGCTAGATTGTTTAACAGCACATCGAGGCGTTCAGGGTGGGGCTTTCACTACATACAGGAATTTTGAATCCATTTGGATGAAGTATGAGGGAGAGCGAGCAGCTCGAATGTGTTTGGCGAGGCATCTGGAATGGGGACACCATGGCGGCCAGGTCCATTTAGCAAGAGACATGCAGAGCACTACTTTTGATCAGCAGGGTCTCTTGATGGTCTGAAGAAAATATTAGGTTGATTGGACGGAATCGGTAGGAGGAGTTCGTTAAAATGAAATATGTGGAAATCGGGCCGAAATGACACATTAAAATCAAAGTGGCTGACTTCCTGTTTGGAATTGACCGATGGTGCCAGGGACTTTTTTGTTCGAATAGGCAACATACACATGTGTATCAATTTTCATGTACCTATTCCAAAAAAACCCCTATGGGGAGGGGTTTTTAAAAATTTCAAGGGGGCACTATCGAGGCATTTTGCTGCCCTCATGGGCACCGCCCCAATCAGATATTGGAGCTGACCACTCTTGACCAGCATATCAATTTGCATGATGATACGAATTCATTAGGAACATGAAAAACACAAACGTATTTTCATGGCGAGGGATCCATTGTCACCGCATCACCACAAGGACGCCATTAGTCTAAGCATCACAGCATTCGTAAGGTAGTTTAAGCAAGTTCTTCTACATGTTGTACAGGGGGAATAAAGTTGATGGGTTCAACTATGTGTCATCAGTACAAGTGAAAGTAGAAACTGGTCACTTCCTGTTAGTAGCCACACCCACTGACCTACAGATCTGCAGAGCACAACTTTTGATCAGCATGGTCTTTCAATGTTTTTTAATAAATCTGGTTTTGAAAGGATGAAATCTCTAGGAGGAGTGCGTTAAAATACAATATGTGGAAATCAGGCAAAAATGGCACGCTAAAATCAAAATGACCGACTTCCTGTTTGGAGTGGACAAATGATGCCAGCGACTTTTCTTTGCGTCGTAGCGAAATACACGTGTACCAATTTTCATCTTTCTACTCCAAAAAAACCCCTATGGGGAGGGGTTTTTGAAAATTTCAAGGGGGCGCTATCGAGGCATTTTGCTGCCCTGATGGGCAAAGCCCCAATCAGATGTGAGAGCTTGCCACCCTTGACCGGTCTATTAATTTTTATGATGGTACAAGTATATTAAAGACATCAAAAACCCAAACGTATTTTCATGGCGAGGGATCCATTGTCACCGCATCGCCACACACACGCCATTACTCGAAGCATCACAGCATTCTTAGGGTAGTTTAAGCAAATGCTTCTACATGTTGAACAGGGGGAATGAAGTTGATGGGTTCAACAAAATGTCTTCAGTGCAAGTGAAAGTAAAAACTGGTCACTTCCTGTTTGTAGCCACGCCCACTGACCTACAGACCTGCAGAGCACAACTTTTGATCAGCATGGTCTCTCAATGTTTAGTAATAAATCTGGTTTTGAAAGGATGAAATCTCTTGGAGGAGTGCGTTAAAATACAATTTCTGGCAATCAGGCAAAAATGACACGTTAAAATCAAAATGGCCGACTTCCTGTTTGGAGTGGACAAATGATGCCAGAGACTTTTTTTTGCGTCTTGGCGAAATACACATGTGTATCAATTTTCATCTTTCTACCCTATGGGGAGGGGTTTTTGAAAATTTCAAGGGGGCGCTATCGAGGCATTTTGCTGCCCTGATGGGCAAAGCCCCAATCAGATGTGAGATCTTGCCACCCTTGACCTGTCTAATAATTTTTATGATGATACAAGTTTATTAAAGACATCAAAAACCCAAACGTATTTTCATGGCGAGGGATGGATAGTCGCCGCTTCACTACAGGGACGCCATTATGCGTAGCTTTACAGCATTTATAAGGTAGCTTCACCAATTTGTTCTGCATGTAATAGAAGTGGAATGAGGTTGATTTGATCAAGTTTGTGTCCTCAGTACAAGTGAAAGTAATAAGTGGTCACTTCCTGTGACCACATGGGGGCGCTAGTAGCAAAGTGGGAATTTAATGCATCTTGACGTTCAGGGCGAAGCAGTGATCATGTCCAGCAAGTTTGAAGCTACTACAGTCAAGTATGTGGGCGTGAGAGCATTGGGAATCCCAAACGTATTTTCATGGTGAGGCATCCAAAGTCGCCGCTTCGCCACACGGACGCCATTACTTGTAGCTATACAGCATTCATAATGTAGCTTCATCAACTTGTTCTGCATGTTTAAAAAGTAAAATGAAGTTGATGGGTTCAACAATGTGTCATCAGTACAAGTGGAAGTAACGAGTGTTCACTTCCTGTTACCACAGGGGGGCGCTATTAGCAAAGTGAGAAGTTAATAGATCATGATGTTCAGGGTGGCGCCCTTATCATGTTCAGCAAGTTTGAAGCTTCTACAATCAAGTATTTGGGTGTGAGAGTATTGTGAAATTTTTTCCTCAAGTCACTATAATTTGTCACGCCCTTGAAGCCACGTCCATTGACCTACAGATCTGCAGAGCACAACTTTAAATCAGCTTGGTCTCTTGATGATGTGTACCAAATTTGAAGCTAATCCGGCGAAATCCCTAGGAGGAGTTCGTTTTAAAATTTAAAAATTCAAATCAAAATGGCCGACTTCCTGTTGGGTTTAGGGCGTGGCTTTAATGAAAGTTTTTGTATGCCTTGTGACAAAGCATATAACTACCAAATTTTGTCTGCCTACGACAAAGTAAGCGAATTTCCCTATGGGAATTTTGAAACGTGTTTAGGGTGCGCTATTTCGACAATTGGGGTCGAACTTGTGCGACCGCCCAAAAAAATCGAATTTCGGATCCGGCCGGACGAATGGGGAAAGTTATACGCGTTTTCACAATTGGGAAAGGGGCGAAATTGGCCTTTGAAAAATCGGAAGAATAATAAAAAAAATAATAATAATAATTAAAGCTGCAAGCAGCGTTGAACGGGCCCTCGCCCCAATGCGCGCGTTGGGGTTTGTGGTGAGATCCTGATGGGTGCAGCTGTGCACTCACGACCATTGAACATGTCAAGTGCCGGCCCCAACCTGAGAGAAAGTGTGGAGCGAATCGGACAAAGCTGAAGGAATTATGATAAGTTGATACTTCATCTACCAGAAGTCGCTCAGAGTGTGAGCAAATTTGGGCAGGTGCATTCAGGGGCAGACCCTAAGCACAAATGTGAAGTTTTGAGCAAATCCGCCAATTTCAACGTAAAATATGGCATTTTCTGTATCCATAAGGGGGCATGATGAGGTAGATTGTTTAGCAGCACATCAAGGCGTTCAGGGTGGAGCTTTTAAAATGTACAGGAATTTTGAATCCATTAGGATGAAGTATGAGGGAGAGGGAGCAGCTGGAATGTGTTTGGCGAGGCATCTGAAATGGGGACACCATGGCGGCCAGGCCCATTAAGCGACAGACATGCAGAGCTCTACGTTTGATCAGCATGGTCTCTTTATGATCTGAAATAAATATAAGGTTGAATGGACAGAATCGCTAGGAGGAGTTCGTTAAAATGCAATATGTGGAAATCGGGCCAAAATGACGCATTAAAATCAAAATGGCTGACTTCCTGTTTGGAATTGACCGAAGGTGCCAGAGACTTTTTTGTTCGAATTGGCAACATACACGAGTACCAATTTTCATTTTCTTATTCCAAAAAAACCCTTATGGGGAGGGGTTTTTCAAAATTTCAAGGGGGCGCTATCGAGGCATGTTGTTGCCCTCATGGGCAACGGCCCAATTGAATGTGAGAACTCACCATCCTTGACCGGCAGATCAATTTGCATGATGATAAGAATTCATTAAGAACATCAAAAACACAAACGTATTTTCATGGCGAGGGATCCATTGTCACTGCATCGCCACACAGACGCCATTACTCGAAGCAATACAGCATTCGTAAAGTAGTTTATGCAACTGCTTCTTGATGTTGTACAGGAGGAATAAAGTTGATCAGTTCAACTATGTGTCATCAGTACAAGTGAAAGTAAAAACTGGTCACTTCCTGTGAGTGGCCACGCCCACTGACCTACAGACTTGCAGAGCACAACTTTTGATCAACATGGTCTTTTGATGTTTACTAATAAAGGTGGTTTTGATTGGATGAAATCTCTAGGAGGAGTGCGTTGAAATCAGGAAAAAATGACACGTTAATATCAAAATGGCCGACTTCCTGTTTGGAGTAGACAAATGATGCCAGAGACTTTTTTGTTCGTCTTGGCCAAATAAACATGTGTACCAATTTTCATCTTCCTAACCCAAAAAAACCCCTATGGGGAGGGGTTTTTGAAAATTTCAAGGGGGCGCTATCGAGGCATTTTGCTGCTCTCATGGGCAAAACCCTAATCAGATGTGAGAGCTTGACACATTTGACCTGTCAATCAGTTTTTATGATGATACAAGTTTATTAAAGGCATCAAAAACCCAAACGTATTTTCATGGCGAGGGATGGAAAGTCGCTGCATCACTACGCAAACGCCATTATGCGTAGCTTCACAGTATTCATAAGGTAGCTTCATCTATTTGTTCTGCATGTAATAGAAGTGGAATGAGGTTGGTGTGTTCAACTATGTGTCATCAGTACAAGTGAAAGCAATAACTGGTCACTTCCTGTTACCACAGGGGGGCGCTAGGAGTAAAGTGGGAATTTAATGTATCTGGATGTTCAGGGCAGAGCAATGATCATGTCCAGCAAATTTGAAGCTACTACAGTCAAGTATGTGGGCGTGAGAGCATTGGGAATCCCAAACGTATTTTCATGGCGAGGGATCCAAAGTCGCCGCTTCGCCAAACAGACGCCATTACTCGTAGCTAGACAATGTTCATAATGTAGCTTCAGCAACTTGTTGTGAATGTTTTACAAGAAGGAAGAAGTTGATTGGTTCACTATTGTGCCATCAGTCCCAGTGGAAGTAATGAGTGGTCACTTCCTGTTACCACAGGGAGGCGATATTAGCAAAGTGAAAAGTTAGTATATCAGGCCGTTCAGGGCGGTGCCCTCATCATGTTCAGCAAGTTTGAAGCTACTCCAATCAAGTATTTGGGTTTGAGATTGTTGTGAAATTTTTCCCTCAAGTCACTAAAATTTGTCACGCCCTAGCAGCCACGCCCTTTGACCAACAGATCTGCAGAGCACAACTTTTAATCAGGTTGGTTTCTCGATGATGTTTACGAAATTTGAAGCCGTTCCGACGAAATCCCTAGGAGGAAGTCGTTTTAAAATTCAAAAATTCAAATCAAAATGGCCGACTTTCTGGTGGGTTTAGGGCGTGGCTCTAATGAAGTTTTTTGTATGCCTTGTTACAAGGCACATAACAACTGAATTTCATCTGCCTACGACAAAGTAGCCGAATTTCCCTATGGGAATTTTTAAACGTGTTTAGGGGGCGCTATTTCGACATGTGGGGTCGAACCTGTGCGACCGCCCAAAAATATCGAATTTCGGATCCGGCTGGACGAATCGGGAAAGTTAGACGCGTTTTCACAACTGGGAAAGGGGCGAAATTTGCCTTTGTAAAATCGGAAGAATAATAAAAAAAATAAAAATAAAATAATAATAATAATAATAATAAACAGCGCGATTTCAATAGGGCCCTCCGCAGACGACTTGCAGTCGGCTCGGGCCCTAATTAAAGCTGCAAGCAGCGTTGAACGGGCCCTCGCCCCCATGCGCACGTTGGGGTTGTGGTGAGATCATCACGGGTGCAGCTGTGCACTCTCGACCACTGGACAGGTCAAGTGCCGGCCCCAACCTGAGAGAAAGTGTCGAGTGAATCGGGCCAAGCTGGAGGAGTTATGATAGGTTGATACTTCATCCACCAGAAGGCGCTCAGAGTGTAACCAAATTTGGGCAGGTGCATTCAGGGGCAGACCCTAAGCACAAAAGTGAAGTTTTGAGCAAATCGGCCAGTTTCTACGTAAAATGTGGCATTCTCTGTTTTCATAAGGGGGTATGACGAGCTAGATTGTGTAGCAGCACATCGAGGCGTTCAGGGTGGGGATTTCACTACATACAGGAATTTTGAATCCATTTGGATGAAGTATGAGGGAGAGAGAGCAGCTCGAATGTGTTTGGCGAGGCATCTGAAATGGGGACACCATGGCGGCCAGGTCCATTTAGCAAGAGACATGCAGAGCACTAGTTTTGATCAGCATGGTCTCTAGATGATCTGAAATAAATATTAGGTTTATTGGACAGAATCGCTAGGAGGAGTTCGTTAATATGCAATATGTGGAAATCGGGCCAAAATGACACATTAAATCAAAATGGCTGACAACCTGTTTGGAATTTATCCATGGTCCCAGAGACTTTTTTGTTCACATTGGCAACATACACATGTGTACCAATTTTCATTTTCTAATTCCAAAAAAACCCCTAAGGGGAGGGGTTTTTCAAAATACCAAGGGGGCGCTATCGAGGCATTTTGCTGCCCTCATGGGCACCGCCCCAATCAGATGTGAGAGCTTCCCACCCTTGACCGGCATATCAATTTCCATGATGATACGAGTTCATAAAGAACATCAAAAACACAAACGTATTTTCATGGCGAGGGATCCATTGTCACCGCATCGCCACATGGACGCCATTTCTCGAAGCATCAAAGCATTCGTAAGGTAGTTTATGCAACTTCTTCTACATGTTGTACAGGGGGAATAAAGTTGATGGGTTCAACTATGTGTCATCGGTACAAGTGAAAGTAAAAACTGGTCACTTCCTGTTAGCGGCCACGCCCACTGACCTACAGACCTGCAGAGCACAAATTTTGATCAGCATGGTCTTTCAATGTTTATTAATGCATCTGGTTTTGAATGGATGAAATCTCTAGGAGGAGTGCGTTAAAATACAATATGTGGAAATCAGGCAAAAATGGCACGTTAAAATCAAAATGGCCGACTTCCTGTTTGGAGTAGACAAATGATGTCAAAGACTTTTTTGTGCGTCTTGGCCAAATACACATGTGTACAAATTTTCGTCTTTCTACTCCAAAAAAACCCCTATGGGGAGGGGTTTTTGAAAATTTCAAGGGGGCGCTATTGAGGCATTTTGCTGGCCTCATGGGAAAAGCCCCAATCAGATGTGATATCCCATCCTTGACCGGCATATTAATTTCCATGAAGATACGAATTCATTAAGAACATCAAAAACACAAGCATATTTTCATGGCGAGGGATCCATTGTCACCGCATCGCCACACAGACACCATGACTCGTAGCATCACAGTATTCGTAAGGTAGTTTAAGCGACTTCTTCTACATGTTGTACAGGGGGAAAAAAGTTGATGGGTTCAATTATATACTCAGCAACAAAAGTTTCTGTGACACCATTTATGTGTATGTTATAAATGACACACAAAGATCTCAATGCAATCAATATGTTTATTTAACAGGAGAAACACTGACTTTTCAGTGCCAACGTCAATCAAAAACGAAAAATGTCATTTTCATGCGTCATGAAGCACTTGTCTGACGTCTAACCAATTGTGACCTTCGCACTTCAATACCGGGTGTGACTTCCTCGTGCCATGATGCAAGCAACGCATCTCCGGCGCATGGACCGAATCAGATGTGCCAGAAATTGCTGTGGGATGTCATTCCAAATCTGACGTAGACGTTGTCGCAATTCCTGGAGTGTAGCTGGCGGGTTATCCAACCGCCGCAAACGTCGATCCATCTCGTCCCAAAGATGCTCGATTGGGGACATGTCTGGGGATCTGGCTGGCCATGGCAGGACATTGACATGTTGTTGCATCAGATACTGCTGTACAATCCTTGCAACGTGTGGTCTGGCGTTATCATGTTGCAGCGTTATTCCGGGACCATGTTGCATCAAAAACGCTACCACCAATGGCCGTAGCACTTCATCGCGATATCTTTGACCTGTCAGATTTCCATCAATAACAAGCAAATCTGTTCTGTTTCTAGCCGTGATCCCTCCCCAAATCATGACACTACCACCTCCAAAACGATCAAATTCCTGAACACAGTTGTTGGCATAACGTTCTCCACGTCGACGGTATACACGTAAACGACCATCACATCGGTTAAGCATGAATCTTGATTCATCAGTGAAGAGTACAAGATCCCACTGACGTTGGATCCACCGTCGATGTTGTTGTGCCCACTGTAGACGCAGTCGTCGGTGTTGTACTGTGAGTATTGGACATCTTGCTGGCCGACGTGGGACAATGCCAAAATGACGGAGACGGCGACGGATTGTCTGTGCAGACAGTCGCCTCAAACCAGGTATCGTTCTTGCAGTTATGGTTGCAGGTTGGAATCGATTTCGGAGATGGGTTGTTCGAATCCAGTTGTCCTGTCTGGGAGTGGTTACTCGTGGACGGCTGCTGCGAGGACGGTCTCTGACATGTCTTGTCTGCTGATGACGCTGCCATAAGTTCCAAATGGTGTTTCGGTGGACATTCAGGCGATGAGCAACTTCCCTCTGCGAGGTTCCGGATTCAATCATCCCAATGGCCCTCCACCGATCATTTTCAGACAGTCTTGGCATTTAGAGGGAAGAGTTCCTGATCCGAAATGGCTGTGTTTTCGATAAGTAATGCTTCCGTCGTTCATCAGGCACAATGTGAACATTCCAAAAATTCTCCTCTTTTATTGCCATCCACAAGCATGATTTACGCACATTTTCACGTGCAAAGTCATTTTCTCGCATTTTCATGATTTCCATTTCAATGTTGTGTTTACGTGTACTGTTTCAGTCTGATATCACCATGTATGACAATTTCATAATTGCGTTATGAAAAATAATTAACAATATTGGTGTCACAGAAACTTTTGTTGCTGAGGATGTCATCAGTACAAGTGAAAGTAAAAACTGATCACTTCCTGTTAGTAGCCACGCCCACTGACCTACAGACCTGCAGAGCACAACTTTTGATCAGCATAGTCTCTCAATGTTTTGTAATAAATTTGGTTTTGATTGGATGAAATCTCTAGGAGAAGTGCGTTAAAATACAATATGTGGAAATCAAGCAAAAATGACACGTTAAATTCAAAATGGCCGACTTCCTGTTTGGAGTAGACAAATGATGCCAGAGACTTTTTTTTGCGTCGTGACCAAATACACATGTGTACCAATTTTCATTGTTCTACTCCAAAAAAACCCCTATGGGGAGGGGTTTTTGAAAATCTCAAGGGGGCGCTATCGAGGTTTTTTGCTGCCCTCATGGGCAAAGCCCCAATCAGATGTGAGAGCTTGCTACCCTTGACTTGTTTTTCAATTTTTACGATAATACAAGTTTATTAAAGACATCAAAAACCCAAACGTATTTTCATGGCGAGGGATGGATAGTCGCCGCGTCACCACACGGACGCCATTATGTGTAGCTTCACAGCATTCATAGCGTAGCTTCACCAATTTGTTCAGCATGTAATAGAAGTGGAATGTGGTTGATGTGATAAAGTATGTGTCCTCAGTACAAGTGAAAGCAATAAGTGGTCACTTCCTATGACCATAGGGGGGCGCAAGTAGCAAAGTGGGAAGTTAATGCATCTGGACATTCAGGGCGGAGCAATCATCATGTAGAGCAAGTTTGAAGCTACTTCAATCAAGTATGTGGGCGTGAGAGCATTGGGAATCCCAAACATATTTTCATGGCGAGGGATCCAAAGTCGCCGCTTTGCCACACGGACGCCATTACTTGTAGCTTTACAGCGTTCATAAAGTAGCTTCAGTAACTTGTTCTGCATGTTTCAAAAGTAAAATGAAGTTGATGGGTTCAACAATGTGTCATCAGTACAAGTGGAAGTAACGAGTGGTCACTTCCTGTTACCACAGGGGGGCGCTATTAGTAAAGTGGGAAGTTAATACATCAGGGTGTTCCTGGCGGCGCCCTTATCATGTTCAGCAAGTTTGAAGCTTCTACAATCAAGTATTTGGGTGTGAGAGCATTGTGAAATTTTTTCCTCAAGTCACTATAATTTGTCACGCCCTAGCAGCCACGCCCATTGACCTACAGATCTGCAGAGCACAACTTTAAATCAGATTGGTCTCTCAATGATGTGTACCAAATTTGAAGCCGATCCGGCGAAATCCCTAGGAGGAGTTTGTTTTAAAATTCAAAAATTCAAATCAAAATGGCCGCGTTTAGGGCGTGGCTCCAATGAAGTTTTTTTTATGCCTTGTTACAAAGCACATAAAAACTGAATTTCGTCTGCCTACGACAAAAAAACCGAATTTCCCTATGGGAATTTTGAAACGTGTTTAGGGGGCGCTATTTCGACAATTGGGGTCGAACTTGTGCGACCGCCCAAAAATATCGAATTTCGGATCTGGCCGGACGAATGGGGAAAGTTATACGCGTTTTCACAATTGGGAAAGGGGCGGAATTGGCCTTTGAAAAATCGGAAGAATAATAATAAAAAAAAAAATAATAATAATAATTAAAGCTGCAAGCAGCGTTGAACGGGCCCTCGCCCCCATGCGCACATTGGGGTTGTGGTGAGATCCTGACGGGTGCACCTGTGCACTCACGACCATTAGACAGGTCAAGTGTCTACCCCAACCTGAGAGAAAGGACGAGCGAATCGGACAAAGCTGAAGGAGTTATGATAAGTTGATACTTCATCCATCAGCAGGCGCTCGGAGTGTAACCAAATTTGGGCAGGTGCATTCAGGGGCAGACCCTAAGCACAAATGTGAAGTTTTGAGCAAATCTGCCAATTTCAACGTAAAATGTGGCATTCTCTGTTTCCATAAGGGGGCGCGATGAGCTAGATTGTTTAGCAGCACATCGAGGCATTCAGGGTGGGGCTTTTACCATGTACAGGAATTTTGAACCCATTTGGATGAAGTATGAGGGAGAGCGAGCAGCTCGAATGTGTTTGGCGAGGCATCTGAAATGGGGAAACCAGGGCGGCCAGGCCCATTTAGCGACAGACATGCAGAGGACTACTTTTGGTCAGCATGGTCTCTTGATGATCAGAAGTAAGTATTAGGTTGATTGGACGGAATCGCGAGGAGGAGATCTTTAAAATGCAATATGTGGAAATCGGGCCAAAATGACACAGTAAAATCAAAATGGCTGACTTCCTGTTTGGAATTGACCAATGGTGCCAGAGACTTTTTTGTTTGAAGTGGCAACATACACATGTGTATCAATTTTCATTCTCCTATTCCAAAAAAACCCTTATGGGCAGGAGTTTTTCAAAATTTCAAGGGGGAGCTATCGAGGCATTTTGCTGTCCTCATGGGCAACGCCCCAATCAAATGTTGGAGCTCACCACCCTTGACCAGCATATCAATTTGCATGATGATACGAATTCATTGAGAACATCAAAAACACAAACTATTTTCATGGCGAGGGATCCAGTGTCACTGCATCACTACATGGACGCCATCACTCGAAGCATCACAGCATTCGTAAGTAATTGAAGCAACTTCTACATGTTGTTGAGGGGGAATAAAGTTGATGGGTTCACCTATATGTCATCAGTACAAGTGAAAGTAAAAACTGGTCACCACCTGTTTGGAGCCACGCCTACTGACCTACAGACCTGCAGGGCACAACTTTGGATCAGCATGGTCTCTGAATGTTTAGGAATAAATCTGGTTTTGAAAGGATGAAATCTCTTGGAGGAGTGCGTTAAAATGCAATATGTGGAAATCAGGCAAAAATGACACGTTAAAATCAAAATGGCCGACTTCCTGTTTGGAGTACACTAATGATGCCAGAAACTTTCTTTTGCGTTCTGGCCTAATACATATTTGTACCAATTTTCATCTTTCTAATCCAAAAAAACCCCTATGGGGAGGGGTTTTTGAAAATTTAAAGGGGGCGCTTTTGAGGCATTTTGCTGCCCTCATGGGCAAAGTCCCAATTAGATGTGAGAGCTTGGCACCCTTAACCGGCATATCAATTTCCATTATGATAGGAATTCATTAAAAACGTCAAACACCCAAACGTATTTTCATGGCGAGGGATCCATTGTCACCGCATCGCCACACGGACGCCATTACTCGAAGCACCACAGCATTCATAGGGTAGTTAAAGCAACTTCTTCTACATATTGTACACGGGACATAAAGTTCATGGGTTCAACTATATGTCATCAGTACAGGTGAAAGTTAAAACTGGTCACCTCCTGTTTGGAGCCACGCCCACTGACCTACAGACCTGCAGAGCACAACTTTTGATCAGGATGGTCTTTCAATGTTCATTAATAAATCTGGTTATGAATGGATGAAATTTCTAGGAGGAGTGCGTTAAAATACCATCTGTGGAAATCAGGAAAAAATGACACGTTAAAATCAAAATGGCCGACTTCCTGTTTGGAGTAGACAAATGATGCCAGTGACTTTTTTGTCCGTCTTGGCCAAATAAACATGTGTACCAATTTTCATCTTCCTAACCCAAAAAAAACCCTATGGGGAGGGGTTTTTGAAAATTTCAAGGGGGCGCTATCGAGGCATTTTGCTGCTCTCATGGGCAAAACCCTAATCAGATGTGAGAGCTTGACACATTTGACCTGTCAATCAGTTTTTATGATGATACAAGTTTATTAAAGGCATCAAAAACCCAAACGTATTTTCATGGCGAGGGATGGAAAGTCGCTGCATCACTACGCGGACGCCATTATGCGTAGCTTCACAGTATTCATAAGGTAGCTTCATCTATTTGTTCTGCATGTAATAGAAGTGGAATGAGGTTGGTGTGTTCAACTATGTGTCATCAGTACAAGTGAAAGCAATAACTGGTCACTTCCTGTTACCACAGGGGGGCGCTAGTAGCAAAGTGGGAATTTAATGCATCTTGACGTTCAGGGCGGAGCATTGATGATGTCCAGCAAATTTGAAGCTACTACAGTCAAGTATGTGGGCGTGAGAGCATTGGGAATCCCAAACGTATTTTCATGGCGAGGCATCCAAAGTCGCCGCTTCGCCACACGGACGACATTACTTGTAGCTATACAGCATTCCTAATGTAGCTTCATCAACTTGTTCTGCATGTTTAAAAAGTAAAATGAAGTTGATGGGTTCAACAATGTGTCATCAGTACAAGTGGAAGTAACGAGTGTTCACTTCCTGTTACCACAGGGGGGCGCTATTAGCAAAGTGAGAAGTTAATATATCATGGTGTTCCAGGCGGCGCCCTTATCATGTTCAGCAAGTTTGAAGCTTCTACAATCAAGTATTTGGGTGTGAGAGTATTGTGAAATTTTTTCCTCAAGTCACTATAATTTGTCACGCCCTAGAAGCCACGCCCATTGACCTACAGATCTGCAGAGCACAACTTAAAATCAGCTTGGTCTTTTGATGATGTGTACCAAATTTGAAGCTAATCCGACGAAATCCCTAGGAGGAGTTCGTTTTAAAATTCAAAAAATCAAATCAAAATGGCCGACTTTCTGTTGGGTTTAGGGCGTGGCTTTAAGAAAGTTTTTGTATGCCTTGTGACAAAGCATATAACTACCAAATTTTGTCTGCCTATGACAAAGTAAGCGAATTTCCCTATGGGAATTTTTAAACGTGTTTAGGGGGCGCTATTTCGACAATTGGGGTCGAACTTGTGCGACCGCCCAAAAATATCGAATTTCGGATCCGGCCGGACGAATGGGGAAAGTTATACGCGTTTTCACAATTGGGAAAGGGGCGAAATAGGCCTTTGAAAAATCGGAAGAATAATTAAAAAAAAAAAAAAAAATAATAATAATAAACAGCGCCATTTCAATAGGGCCCTCCGCAGACGACTTGCAGTCGGCTCGGGCCCTAATAATTAAAGCTGCAAGCAGCGTTGAACGGGCCCTCGCCCCCATGCGCACGTTGGGTTTTGTGGTGAGATCCTGACGGGTGCAGCTGTGCACTCACGACCATTGGACATGTCAAGTGCCGGCCCCAACCTGAGAGAAAGTGTGGAGCGAATCAGACAAATCTGAAGGAATTAAGATAAGTTGATACTTCATCTACCAGAAGTCGCTCAGAGTGTAACCAAATTTGGGCAGGTGCATTGAGGGGCAGACCCGAAGCACAAATGTGAAGTTTTGAGCAAATTGACCAATTTCAATGTAAAATATGGCATTTTCTGTTTCCATAAGGGGGCATGATGAGGTAGATTGTTTGGCAGCACATCAAGGCGTTCAGGGTGGAGCTTTTACCATGTACAGGAATTTTGAATGCATTTGGATGAAGTATGAGGGAGGTGGAGCAGCTCGAATGTGTTTGGCTTGGCATCTGAAATGGGGACACCATGGCGGCCAGGCCCATTAAGTGACATGCAGAGAACTACGTTTGATCAGCATGGTCTCTTGATGATCTGAAATAAATATTAGGTTGAATGGACAGAATCGCTAGGAGGAGTTTGTTAAAATGCAACATGTGGAAATCGGGCCAATATGACACATTAAAATCAAAATGGCTGACTTCCTGTTTGGAATTGACCTAAGGTGCCAGAGACTTTTTTGTTTGAATTGGCAAAATACACATGTGTACCAATTTTCATTTTCTTATTCCAAAAAAACCTTTATGGGGAGGGGTTTTTCAAAATTTCAAGGGGGCGCTATCGAGGCATTTTGCTGCCCTTATTGGCAAAGCCCCAATCACATGTGACAGCTTGCCAACCTTGATCTGTCTATCAATTTTTATGATGATACAGGTTTATTAAAGACATCAAAAACCCAAACATATTTTCATGGCGAGGTATGGATAGTCGCCGCGTCATTACACGGACGCCATTATGCGTAGCTTTATATTATTCATTAGGTAGCTTCACCAATTTGTTCTGCATGTAATAGAAGTGGAATGAGGTTGATTTGATTAAGTATGTGTCCTCAGTACAAGTAGAAGTAATAACTGGTCACTTCCAATTAACACAGGGGGGTGCTGTAGCAAAGTGGAAATTTAATGCATTTAGACTTTTAGGGCGAAGCATTGATCATGTCTCGCAAGTTTGAAGCTACTACAGTCAAGTATGTGGGCCTGAGAGCATTGGGAATCCCAAACATATTTTCATGGCAAGGCATTCAAAGTCGCCGCTGCGCCACCCGGACGCCACTACTCGTAGTAATACAGCGTTTACAATGTAGCTTCATCAACTTGTTTTGCATATTTTAAAAGTAGAATGAAGTTGATGGGTTCAAAAATGTGTCATCAGTACAAGTGGAAGTAACGAGTGGTCACTTCCTGTTACCACCAGGGGGCGCTATTAACAAAGTGAAAAGTTAATATATCAGGATGTTCAGGGCGGCGCCTTCATCATTTTCAGCAAGTTTGAAGCTTCTAAAATCAAGTGTTTGGATGTGATTGCATTGTGAAATTTTTTCCTCAAGTCACTAATATTTGTCACGCCCGAGCAGCCACGCCCTTTGACCTGCAGATCTGCAGAGCACAACTTTTGATCACCTTGGTCTCACAATGATCTCTACCAAATTTGAAGTTGATTCGGCGAAATCCCTAGGAGGAGTTCGTTTTCAAATTCGAAAATTCATATCAAAATGGCCGACTTCCTGTTGGGTTTAGGGCGTGGCTTCAATGGAGTTTTTTGAATGTCTTGTTACAAAGCAAACTACCAAATTTCTTCTGTTTACGACAAAGTAACCGAATTTCCCTATGGGAATTTTGAAACGTGTTTAGGGGGTGCTATTTCGGCATTTGGGGTCAAACCTTTATGACCGCATAAAAATATTACATTTCGGATAAGGCCGGATGTCTGTGGAAAGTTAAACGCGTTTTCACCATTGGGAAAGGGGCGAAATTGGCCCTTGAAATGTCGGAGGAATAATAATAATAATAATAAGAATAATGAACAGCATGATTTCAATAGGGTCCTCCGTGGACAACTTGCAGTCGTGCTCGGGCCCTATTTCTTATTCCAAAAAAACCCTTATGGGGAGGGGTTTTTCAAAATTTCAAGGGGGCGCTATCGAGGCATGTTGTTGCCCTCATGGGCAACGCCCCAGTCAGATGTGAGAGCTCACCATCCTTGACCGGCAGATCAATTTGCATGATGATAAAAATTCATTGAGAACATCAAAAACAGAAACATATTTTCATGGCGAGGGATCCATTGTCACCGCATCGCCACACGGACGCCATTACTCGAAGCATTACAGCATTCATAATGTAGTTTATTCAACTGCTTCTTCATGTTGTACAGGGGGAATAAAGTTGATGCGTTTAACCATATGCCATCAGTACAAGTGAAAGTAAAAACTGTTCACTTCCTGTTAGTAGCCACACCCACTAACCTAAAGACCTGCAGAGCACAACTTTTGATCAGCATAGTCACTCAATGTTTTTTAATAAATATGGTTTTGAATGGATGAAATTTCTTTGAGGAGTGCGTTAAAATACAATATTTGGAAATCAGGCAAAAATGACACGTTAAAATCAAGATGGCCGACTTACTGTTTGGAGTAGACAAATGATGCAGGAGACTTTTTTTTGCATCTTGGCCAAATACACGTTTACCAATTTTCATCCTTCTACTCAAAAAAAACCCCTATGGGGAGGGGTTTTTGAAAATTTCATGGGGGCGCTATCGAGGCATTTTGCTGCCCTCATCGGCACAGCCCCAATCACATGTGAGAGCTTGCCACCCTAGACCTGTCTATCAATTTTTATGATGATACAAGTTTATTAAAGACATCAAAAACCCAAACGTATTTTCATGGCGAGGTATGGAAAGTCGCCGCGTCATTACACGGACGCCATTATGCGTAGCTTTATATTATTCATTAGGTAGCTTCACCAATTTGTTCTGCATGTAATAGAAGTGGAATGAGGTTGATTTGATTAAGTATGTGTCCTCAGTACAAGTAGAAGTAATAACTGGTCACTTCCAATTCACACAGGGGGGTGCTAGTAGCAAAGTGGAAATTTAATGCATTTAGACTTTTAGGGCGAAGCATTGATCATGTCTAGCAAGTTTGAAGATACTACAGTCAAGTATGTGGGCCTAAGAGCATTGGCAATCCCAAACATATTTTCATGACAAGGCATCCAAAGTCGCCGCTGCGCCACCCGGACGCCACTACTCGTAGTAATACAGCGTTTACAATGTAGCTTCATCAACTTGTTTTGCATATTTTAGAAGTAGAATGAAGCTGATGGGTTCAAAAATGTGTCATCAGTACAAGTGGAAGTAACGAGTGGTCACTTCCTGTTACCACCAGGGGGCGCTATTAGCAAAGTGAAAAGTTAATATATCAGGATGTTCAGGGCGGCGCCCTCATCATTTTCAGCAAGTTTGAAGCTTCTAAAATCAAGTGTTTGGATGTGATTGCATTGTGAAATTTTTTCCTCAAGTCACTAAAATTTGTCACGCCCGAGCAGCCACGCCCTTTGACCTGCAGATCTGCAGAGCACAACTTTTGATCAGCTAGGTCTCACAATGATCTCTACCAAATTTGAAGTTGATTCGGCGAAATCCCTAGGAGGAGTTCGTTTTCAAATTCGAAAATTTATATCAAAATGGCCGGCTTCCTGTTGGGTTTAGGGCGTGGCTTCAATGGAGTTTTTTGAATGTCTTGTTACAAAGCAAACTACCAAATTTCTTCTGTTTACGAAAAAGTAACCGAATTTCCCTATGGGAATTTTGAAACGTGTTTAGGGGGCGCTATTTCGGCATTTGGGGTCAAACCTTTATGACCGCATAAAAATATTACATTTCGGATAAGGCCAGATGTCTGTGGAAAGTTAAACGCGTTTTCACCATTGGGAAAGGGGCGAAATTGGCCCTTCAAATGTCGGAGGAATAATAATAATAATAATAATAATAATAATAATGAACAGCATGATTTCAATAGGGTCCTCCGCGGACAACTTGCAGTCGTGCTTGGGCCCTATTTCTTATTCCAAAAAAACCCTTATGGGGAGGGGTTTTTCAAAATTTCAAGGGGGCGCTATCGAGGCATGTTGTTGCCCTCATGGGCAACGCCCCAGTCAGATGTGAGAGCTCACCATCCTTGACCGGCAGATCAATTTGCATGATGATACAAATTCATTGAGAACATCAAAAACAGAAACGTATTTTCATGGCGAGGGATCCATTGTCACCGCATCGCCACACGGACGCCATTACTCGAAGCATTACAGCATTCATAATGTAGTTTATTCAACTGCTTCTTCATGTTGTACAGGGGGAATAAAGTTGATCGGTTCAACTATGTGTCATCAGTACAAGTGAAAGTAAAAACTGGTCACTTCCTTTTAGTGGCCACGCCCACTGACCTACAGACCTGCAGAGCACTACTTTTGATCAGCATGGTCTCTCAATGTTTTTTAATAAATGTGGTATTGAATGGATGAAATCTCTAGGAGGAGTGCGTTAAAATACAATGTGTGGAAATCAGGCAAAAATGACACGTTAAAATAAAAATGGCCGACTTCCTGTTTGGAGTAGACAAATGATGCCAGAGACTTTTTTTTGCGTCTTGGCCGATTACACATGTGTACCAATTTTCATCTTTCTTCTGCAAAAAAACCTCTATGGGGAGCGGTTTTTGAAAATTTCAAGGGGGCGCTATCGAGGCATTTTGTTGCCCTCATCGGCAAAGTCCCAATCCCATGTGAGAGCTTGCCACCCTTGACCTGTCTATCAATTTTTATGATGATACAAGTTTATTAAAAACATCAAAAACCCAAACGTATTTTCATGGCGAGGTATGGAAAGTCGCCGCGTCATTACACGGACGCCATTATGCGTAGCTTTATATTATTCATTAGGTAGCTTCACCAATATGTTCTGCATGTAATAGAAGTGGAATGAGGTTGATTTGATTAAGTATGTGTCCTCAGTACAAGTGAAAGTAATAACTGGTCACTTCCTGTTACCACAGGGGGGCGCAAGTAGCAAAGTGGAAATTCAATGCATTTCGACGTTAAAGGCGGAGCAATGATCATGTCCAGCAAGTTTGAAGCTATTTCCGTCAAGTATGTGGGCGTGAGAGCATTGGGAATCCCAAACATATTTTCATGGCGAGGCATCCGAAGTCGCCGCTTCGCCACACAGACACCATTACTCATAGCTATACAACGTTTACAATGTAGCTTCATCAACTTGTTCTGCATGTTTTAGAAGAAGAATGAAGTTGATGGGTTCAACAATGTGTCATCAGTACAAGTGGAAGTAACGAGTGGGCACTTCCTGTTACCACTGGGGGGCGCTATTAGCAAAGTGGAAAGTTAATATATAAGGATGTTCAGGGCGGCACCCTCATCATTTTCAGCAAGTTTTAAGCTTCTAAAATTAAGTGTTTGGATGTGAGAGCATTGTGAAATTTTTTCCTCAAGTCACTAAAATTTGTCACGCCCTAGCAGCCACGCCCTTTGACCTGCAGATCTGCAGTGCACAACTTTTGATCACCTTGGTCTCACAATGATCTCTCTCAAATTTGAAGTTGATTCGACGAAATCCCTAGGAGGAGTTCATTTTATAATTAAAAAATTCAAATCAAAATGGCCGACTTCCTGTTGGGTTTAGGGTGTGGTTTTAATGAAGTTTTTTGTATGCCTTGTTACAAAGCATACAAATACCAAATTTTGTCTGCCTACGACAAAGTAACCAAATTTTGAAATTTGAAACGTGTTTAGGGGGCGCTATTTCGGCATTTGGGGTCAAACCTGTATGACCGTATAAAAATATCAAATTTCGGATGAGGTGGGACGTCTGTGGAAATTTAGACGCGTTTTCACCATTAGGAAAGGGGCGAAATTGGCCCTTGAAATGTCGGAGGAATAATAATAATAATAATAATAAACAGCATGATTTCAATAGGGTCCTCCGCGGACGACTTGCAGTCGTGTTTGGGCCCGAATAATAATAATAATAATAAACAGCATGATTTCAATAGGGTCCTCCGTGGACGACTCGCAGTTGTGCTCGGGCCCTAATAATAATAATAATAATAATAAAAATGAACAGTCCGATTTCATTCGGGTCCTCGGACGACTTTCAGTCGGCTCGGGCCCTAATTAAAGCTGCAAGCAGCGTTAAACGGGCCCTCGCCCCCTTGCGCACGTTGGGGTTGTGGTGAGATCCTGACGGGTGCAGATGCACTCTCACAACCATTGAACAGGTCAAGTGCCTACCCCAACCTGAGAGAAAGTGTTGAGCGAATCGGACAAAGCTGAAGATGAGAAGTTGATACTTCATCCACCAGAAGTCGCTCAGAGTGTAACCAAATTTGGGCAGGTGCATTTAGGGGCAGACCCTAAGCAGAAATGTGAAGTTTTGTAGAAATCGAACAATTTCAATGTAAAATGTTGCAATTGTTGTTTCCATAATGGGGCATGATGAGCTAGATTGTTCAGCAGCACGTTGAGGCGTTCAGGGTGGGGCTTTTACCATGTACAGGAATTTTGAACCCATTTGGATGAAGTATGAGCGAGAGCGAGCAGCTCGAATGTATTTGGCGAGGCATCTTAAATGGGGAAACCATGGCAGCCAGGCCCATTTAGCGACAGACTTGCAGAGCACAACTTTTGGTAAGCATGGTCTCTTGATGATCAGAAATAAATATTAGGTTGATTGGACGGAATCGCTAGGAGGAGTTCTTTAAAATGCAATATGTGGAAATCGGGCCAAAATGACACATTAAAATCAAAATGGCTGTCTTCCTGTTTGTAATTGACCAATGGTGCCAGAGACGTTTTTGTTAAAATATGCAACATACACATCTGTACCAATTTTCATTTTCCTTTTCCAAAAAAACCCTTCTGGGGAGGGGTTTTTCAAAATTTCAAGGGGGCGCTATCGAGGCACGTTGCTGCCTTCATGGGCAACGCCCCAATCAGATGTGCGAGCTCACCACCCTTGACCTGTCTATCAATTTCTATGATGATACAAGTTTATTAAAGACATCAAAAAGCCAAACGTATTTTCATGGCGAGGGATCCATTGTCACTGTATCGGCACACGGACGCCATTTCTTGAAGCATCACAGCATTCGTAAGGTAGCTTAAGAAACTGCTTCTCCATGTTGTACAGGGAGAATAAAGTTGATGGGTTCGACTATGTGTCATCAGTACAAGTGAAAGGAAAAACTGGTCACTTCCTGTTAGCGGCCACGCCCACTGACCTGCAGACCTGCAGAGCATAACTTTTGATCAACATGGTCTTTTGATGTTTACTAATAAATGTGGTTTTGATAGGGTGAAATCTCTAGGAGGAGTGCGTTAAAATACAATGTGTGGAAATCAGGCAAAAATGACACGTTAAAATCAAAATGGCTGACTTCCTGTTTAGAGTAGACCAATGATGCCAGAGACTTTTTTGTGCGTCTTGGCCAAATACACATGTGTACCAATTTTTATCTTCCTACTCCAAAAAAACCCCTAAGGGGAGGGGTTTTTGAAAATTTCAAGGGGGCGCTATCGAGGCATTTTGCTGCTCTCAAAAGCAAACCCCCAATACAATGTGAGAGCTTGCCACCCTTGACCTGTCTATCAATTTTAATGATTATACAAGTTTATTAAAGACATCAAAAACCCAAGCGTATTTTCATGGCGAGGGATGGATAGTCGCCGCGTCATTACACGGACGCCATTATGCGTAGCTTTATATTATTCATTAGGTAGCTTCACCAATTTGTTCTGCATGTAATAGAAGTGGAATGAGGTTGATTTGATTAAGTATGTGTCCTCAGTACAAGTGAAAGTAATAACTGGTCACTTCCTGTTACCCCAGGGAGGCGCTAGTAGCAAAGTGGAAATTTAATGCACTTAGACGTTCTGGACGGTGCAATGATCATGTCCAGCAAGTCTGAAGCTACTACAGTCAAGTATCTGGGCGTGAGAGCATTGGGAATCCCAAACATATTTTCATGGCGAGGCATCCAAAGTCGCCGCTTCGCCACACGGACGCCATTACTCGTAGCTATACAGCGTTTACAATGTAGCTTCATCAACTTGTTCTGCATGTTTAAGAAGTGGAATGAAGTTGATGGGTTCAACAATGTGTCATCTGTACAAGTGGAAGTAACGAGTTGTCACTTCCTGTTACCACCGGGGGGGCGCTATTAGCAAAGTGAAAAGTTAATAATCAGGATGTTCAAGGCGGCGCCCTCATCATTTTCAGCAAGTTTGAAGCTTCTAAAATCAAGTGTTTGGATGTAAGAGCATTGTGAAATTTTTCCCTCAAGTCACTAAAATTTGTCACGCCCTAGCAGCCACGCCCTTTGACCTGCAGATCTGCAGAGCGCAACTTTTGATCAGCTAGGTCTCACAATGATCTCTACCAAATTTGAAGTTGATTCGGCGAAATCCCTGGGAGGAATTCGTTTTAAAATTCAAAAATTCAAATCAAAATGGCCGACTTCCTGTTGGGTGTAGGGCATGGCTCCGAGAAAGTTTTTTGTATGCCTTGTTACAAAGCATATAACTTCCAAATTTCGTCTGCCTACGGCAAAGTAACTGAATTTCCCTATGGGAATTTTGAAACGTGTTTAGGGGGCGCTATTTCAGCATTTGGGGTCAAACCTGTATGACCGCATTAAAATATCAAATTTCGGATGAGGCCGGACGTCTGTGGAAAGTAAGACGCGTTTTCACCATTGGGAAAGGGGCGAAAATAGCCCTTGAAATGTCAGAGGAATAATAATAATAATAATAATACTAATAATAATTAAAGCTGCAAGCAGCGTTGAACGGGCCCTCGCCCCCATGCGCACGTTGGGGTTGTGGTGAGATCCTGACGGGTGCAGCTGTGCACTCACGACCATTGGACAGGTCAAGTGCCTGCCCCAACCTGAGAGAAAGTGTCGAGCGAATCGGACAAAGCTGAAGGCGTTATGATAAGTTGATACTTCATCCACCAGAAGGCGCTCAGAGTGTAACCAAATTTGGGCAGGTGCATTCAGGGGCAGACCCAAAGCACAAATGTGAAGTTTTGAGCAAATCGGCCAATTTCAATGTAAAATGTGGCATTTTCTGTTTCCATAAGGGGGCATGATGAGCTAGATTGTTTAGCAGCACATCGAAGCGTTCAGGGTGGACCTTTCACTTTGTACAGGAATTTTGAATCCATTTGGATTAAATATGAGGGAGAGTGTGTTTGGCGAGGCATCTGAAATGGGGACACCATGGCGGCCAGGCCCATTTAGCGACAGACATGCAGAGCACTACTTTTGGTCAGCATGGTCTCTTGATGATCAGAAATAAATATTAGGTTGATTGGACGGAATCGCTAGGAGGAGTTCTTTAAAATGCAATATTGAGACGAGAAAGAATCCGATCTCTGGTACTTTTTTATCAGTTATTGATTATGGTAATCTTTTATACATCCATGCGTCTGCCCATTGCTTGCAAAGGTTGGACAGTGTTTATCACAGTGCCTTGATATTTATGACCAATTGTAAAGCCCTTACTCATTATTGTACTCTGTATGCAAGGGCTGGGTGGCCATCTTTGACCATACGTAGGCTCAGTCACTGGAATTCGTTTATTTATAAAGCAATTTTAGGTGAACTCCCTTCTTATATTTGTTCTTTGATTGAACTAAGATCTGATTGCAGTTATAATTTGAGACCTCAAGATGTGATTTTATTGTCAGTTCCAAGCGCACGGACTAATTTGGGTAAGAAAGCTTTTAAGCGCTCGGCTCCCCTCACCTGGAATAGCCTGCGAAAAGATTTGAAACTAAAGGATTTGGTCTTCTTGTCGGTTTTCAAATCTTTTATTAGTACAATGGTTGGAACTTGTCAATGCAGTTGACCATTTTAATGTGAGTCCACAGTTTATTGAATATCTTTTTATGTCAGTTGGTATCATTTGAAGCTATTCTACGTTTTTTGTGTTTACACCGTATATTCTTTTGTGTTTGTCCTGTATAAGTAACATGTAATGCTGCTATCTTGGCCAGGTCTCCCTTGAAAGAGAGATCATAAAAATCAATGGGACTTTCATTTGAATCCATTTGGATGTAGTATGAGGGAGAGAGAGCTGCTGGAATGTGTTTGGCGAGGCATCTGAAATGGGGAGACCATGGTGGCCAAGCCCATTTAGCGACAGACATGCAGAGCACAACTTTTGATCATCACGGTCTCTTGGCGAAATACACGTGTACCAATTTTCATCTTTCTACTCCAAAAAAACCCCTTTGGGTAGGGGTTTTTGAAAATTTCAAGGGGGCGCTTTCGAGGCATTTTGCAGCCCTCATAGGCAAAGCCCCAATCAGATGTGAGAGCTTGCCACCCTTAACAGGTATGTCAATTTCCATGATGATACGAATTCATTAAGAACATCAAAAACCCAAACGTATTTTCATGGCGAGGGATCCATTGTCACCGCATCCCCACACGGAAGCCATTACTTGAAGCATCACACCATTCGTAAGGTAGTTCAAGCAACTTCTTCTACATGTTGTACGGGGGGAATAAAGTTGATGGGTTCAACTATATGTCATCAGTACAAGTGAAAGTAAAAACTGGTCACTTCCTGTTGGTAGCCACGCCCACTGACCTACAGACCTGCAGAGCACAACTATTGATGAGCATGGTCTTTTGATGTTTATTGATAAATCTGGTTCTGATTGGATGAAATCTGTAGGAGGAGTGCGTTAAAATACACTATGTGGAAATCAGGGAGAAATGACACGTAAAAATCAAAATGGCCGACTTCCTGTTTGGAGTAGACCAATGATGCCAGAGACTTTTTTGTGCGACTTGGCCAAATACACGTGTACCAAATTTCATTTTCCTACCCCAAAAAAACCCCTATGGGGAGGGGTTTTTGAAAATTTCAAGGGGGCGCTATCGAGGAATTTTGCTGCTCTCGTAGGCAAAGCCCCAATCAGATGTGAGAGCTTGACACCCTTGACTTGAAAATCAATTTTTATGATAATACAAGTTTATGAAAGACATCAAAAACCCAAACGTATTTTCATGGCGAGAGATGGAAAGTCGCTGCGTCACTACACGGACGCCATTATGCGTAGCTTCACAGCATTCATAAGGTAGCTTCACCAATTTGTTCTGCATGTAATAGTGGTGGAATGAGGTTGATTGGATTAAGTATGTGTCCTCAGTACAAGTGAAAGTAATAACTGGTAACTTCCTGTTACCACAGGGGGGCGCTAGTAGCAAAGTGGAAATTTAATGCATTCAGACGTTAAGGGCGGAGCAATGATCATGTCCAGCAAGTTTGAAGCTACTACAGTAAAGTATGTGAGAGCATTGGGAATCCCAAACATATTTTCATGGCGAGGCATCCAAAGTCGCCGCTTCGCCACACGGACGCCATTACTCGTAGCTATACAGCGTTTACAAAGTAGCTTCATCAACTTGTTCTACATGTTTTAGAAGTAGAATGAAGTTGATGGGTTCAACAATGTGTCATCAGTACAAGTGGAAGTAACAGTGGTCACTTCCTGTTACCACCGAGGGGCGCTATTAGCAAAGTGAAAAGTTAAAACATCACAATGTTCAGGGCGGCAGCCTCATCATTTTCAGCAAGTTTGAAGCTTCTAAAATCAAGAATTTGGCTGTGAGAGCGTTGTGAAATTTTTTCCTCAAGTCACAAAAGTTTGTCACGCCCTAACAGCCACGCCCTTTGACTTACAGATCTGCAAAGCACAAATTTTGATCAGCTAGGTCTCACAATAATCTTTACCAAATTTGAAATCGATTGGGCGAAATCCCTAGGAGGAGTTTGTTTTAAAATTCAGAAATTCAAATCAAAATGGCCGACTTCCTGTTGGGTTTAGGGCGTGGCTTTAATGAAGTTTTTTGTATGCCCAGTTACAAAGCACATAACTACCAAATTTCGTCTGCCTACGACAAAGTAACTGAATTTCCCTATGGGAATTTTGAAACGTGTTTAGGGGGCGCTATTTCGGCATTTGGGGTCAAACCTGTATGACCGCATTAAAATATCAAATTTCGGTTGAGGCCGGACGTCTGTGGAAAGTTAGACGCGTTTTCACCATTGGGAAAGGGGCGAAAATAGCCCTTGAATTGTCAGAGGAATAATAATAATAATTAAAGCTGCAAGCAGCGTTGAACGGGCCCTCGCCCCCATGCGCACGTTGGGGTTGTGGTGAGATCATCACGGGTGCAGCTGTGCACTCTCGACCACTGGACAGGTCAAGTGCCGGCCCCAACCTGAGAGAAAGTGTCGAGTGAATCGGGCCAAGCTGAAGGAGTTATGATAGGTTGATACTTCATCCACCAGAAGGCGCTCAGAGTGTAACCAAATTTAGGCAGGTGCATTCAGGGGCAGACCCTAAGCACAAAAGTGAAGTTTTGAGCAAATCGGCCAGTTTCTACGTAAAATGTGGCATTCTCTGTTTTCATAAGGGGGCATGACGAGCTAGATTGTGTAGCAGCACATCAAGGCGTTCAGGGTGGGGATTTCACTACAGACAGGAATTTTGAATCCATTTGGATGAAGTATGAGGGAGAGAGAGCAGCTCGAATGTGTTTGGCGAGGCATCTGAAATGGGGACACCATGGCGGCCAGGTCCATTTAGCGACAGACATGCAGAGCACTACTTTTGGTCAGCATGGTCTCTTGATGATCAGAAATAAATATTAGGTTGATTGGACAGAATCGCTAGGAGGAGTTCTTTAAAATGCAATATTGAGACGAGAAAGAATCCGATCTCTGCTACTTTTTTATCAGTTATTGATTATGGTAATCTTTCATACATCCATGCGTCTGCCCATTGCTTGCAAAGGTTGGACAGTGTTTATCACAGTGCCTTGATATTTATGACCAATTGTAAAGCCCTTACTCATTATTGTACTCTGTATGCAAGGGCTGGGTGGCCATCTTTGACCATGCGTAGGCACAGTCACTGGAATTCGTTTATTTATAAAGCAATTTTAGGTGAACTCCCTTCTTATATTTGTTCTTTGATTGAACTAAGATCTGATTGCAGTTATAATTTGAGATCTCAAGATGTGATTTTATTGTCAGTTCCAAGCGCACGGACTAATTTGGGTAAGAAAGCTTTTAAGCGCTCGGCTCCCCTCACCTGGAATAGCCAGCAAAAAGATTTGAAACTAAAGGATTTGGTCTTCTTGTCGGTTTTCAAATCTTTTATTAGTACAATGGTTGGAACTTGTCAATGCAGTTGACCATTTTAATGTGAGTCCACAGTTTATTGAATATCTTTTTATGTCAGTTGGTATCATTTGAAGCTATTCTACGTTTTTTTGTGTTTACACCGTATATTCTTTTGTGTTTGTCCTGTATAAGTAACATGTAATGCTGCTATCTTGGCCAGGTCTCCCTTGAAAGAGAGATCATAAATATCAATGGGACTTTCATTTGAATCCATTTGGATGAAGTATGAGGGAGAGAGAGCTGCTGGAATGTGTTTGGCGAGGCATCTGAAATGGGGAGACCATGGCGGCCAAGCCCATTCAGTGACAGACATGCAGAGCACAACTTTTGATCATCATGGTTTCTTGGCCAAATACACGTGTACCAATTTTCATCTTTCTACTCCAAAAAAACCCCTATGGGTAGGGGTTTTTGAAAATTTCAAGGGGGCGCTTTCGAGGCATTTTGCAGCCCTCATAGGCAAAGCCCCAATCAGATGTGAGAGCTTGCCACCCTTAACAGGTATGTCAATTTCCATGATGATACGAATTCATTAAGAACATCAAAAACCCAAACGTATTTCCATGGCGAGGGATCCAAAGTCGCCGCTTCGCCACACGGACGCCATTACTCGTAGCTATACAGCGTTTACAATGTAGCTTCATCAACTTGTTCTACATGTTTTAGAAGTAGAATGAAGTTGATGGGTTCAACAATGTGTCATCAGTACAAGTGGAAGTAACGAGTGGTCACTTCTTGTTACCACCGAGGGGCGCTATTAGCAAAGTGAAAAGTTAAAACATCACAATGTTCAGGGCGGCGGCCTCATCATTTTCAGCAAGTTTGAAGCTTCTAAAATCAAGAATTTGGCTGTGAGAGCGTTGTGAAATTTTTTCCTCAAGTCACAAAAGTTTGTCACGCCCTAACAGCCACGCTCTTTGACTTACAGATCTGCAAAGCACAACTTTTGATCAGCTAGGTCTCACAATAATCTTTACCAAATTTGAAATCGATTGGGC
Organism: Gymnothorax reevesii; assembly: GCA_029721435.1. Taxonomy (NCBI): domain Eukaryota; kingdom Metazoa; phylum Chordata; class Actinopteri; order Anguilliformes; family Muraenidae; genus Gymnothorax; species Gymnothorax reevesii. The sequence goes on from CM056574.1 coordinate 55,413,508, forward strand.
GAAATCCCTAGGAGGAGTTTGTTTTAAAATTCAGAAATTCAAATCAAAATGGCCGACTTCCTGTTGGGTTAAGGGCGTGGCTTTAATGAAGTTTTTTGTATGCCCAGTTACAAAGCACATAACTACCAAATTTCGTCTGCCTACGACAAAGTAACTGAATTTCCCTATGGGAATTTTGAAACGTGTTTAGGGGGCGCTATTTCGGCATTTGGGGTCAAACCTGTATGACCGCATTAAAATATCAAATTTCGGATGAGGCCGGACGTCTGTGGAAAGTTAGACGCGTTTTCACCATTGGGAAAGGGGCGAAAATAGCCCTTGAATTGTCAGAGGAATAATAATAATAATTAAAGCTGCAAGCAGCGTTGAAAGGGCCCTCGCCCCCATGCGCACGTTGGGGTTGTGGTGAGATCATCACGGGTGCAGCTGTGCACTCTCGACCACTGGACAGGTCAAGTGCCGGCCCCAACCTGAGAGAAAGTGTCGAGTGAATCGGGCCAAGCTGAAGGAGTTATGATAGGTTGATACTTCATCCACCAGAAGGCGCTCAGAGTGTAACCAAATTTGGGCAGGTGCATTCAGGGGCAGACCCTAAGCACAAAAGTGAAGTTTTGAGCAAATCGGCCAGTTTCTACGTAAAATGTGGCATTCTCTGTTTTCATAAGGGGGCATGACGAGCTAGATTGTGTAGCAGCACATCGAGGCGTTCAGGGTGGGGATTTCACTACATACAGGAATTTTGAATCCATTTGGATGAAGTATGAGGGAGAGAGAGCAGCTCGAATGTGTTTGGCGAGGCATCTGAAATGGGGACACCATGGCGGCCAGGTCCATTTAGCGACAGAGATGCAGAGCACTAGTTTTGATCAGCATGGTCTCTTGATGATCTGAAATAAATATTAGGTTTATTGGACAGAATCGCTAGGAGGAGTTCGTTAATATGCAATATGTGGAAATCGGGCCAAAATGACACATTAAAATCAAAATGGCTGACTACCTGTTTGGAATTTATCCATGGTCCCAGAGACTTTTTTGTTCACATTGGCAACATACACATGTGTACCAATTTTCATTTTCTAATTCCAAAAAAACCCCTAAGGGGAGGGGTTTTTCAAAATACCAAGGGGGCGCAATCGAGGCATTTTGCTGCCCTCATGGGCACCACCCCAATCAGATGCGAGAGCTTCCCACCCTTGACCGGCATATCAATTTCCATGATGATACGAGTTCATTAAGAACATCAAAAACACAAACGTATTTTCATGGCGAGGGATCCATTGTCACCGCATCGCCACATGGACGCCATTTCTCCAAGCATCAAAGCATTCGTAAGGTAGTTTAAGCAACTTCTTCTACATGTTGTACAGGGGGAATAAAGTTGATGGGTTCAACTATGTGTCATCGGTACAAGTGAAAGTAAAAACTGGTCACTTCCTGTTAGCGGCCACGCCCACTGACCTACAGACCTGCAGAGCACAACTTTTGATCAGCATGGTCTTTCAATGTTTATTAATGCATCTGGTTTTGAATGGATGAAATCTCTAGGAGGAGTGCGTTAAAATACAATATGTGGAAATCAGGGAAAAATGGCACGTTAAAATCAAAATGGCCGACTTCCTGTTTGGAGGAGACAAATGATGTCAAAGACTTTTTTGTGCGTCTTGGCCAAATACACATGTGTACTAATTTTCGTCTTTCTACTCCAAAAAAACCCCTATGGGTAGGGGTTTTTGAAAATTTCAAGGGGGCGCTTTCGAGGCATTTTGCAGCCCTCATAGGCAAAGCCCCAATCAGATGTGAGAGCTTGCCACCCTTAACAGGTATGTCAATTTCCATGATGATACGAATTCATTAAGAACATCAAAAACCCAAACGTATTTTCATGGCGAGGGATCCAAAGTCGCCGCTTCGCCACACGGACGCCATTACTCGTAGCTATACAGCGTTTACAATGTAGCTTCATCAACTTGTTCTACATGTTTTAGAAGTAGAATGAAGTTGATGGGTTCAACAATGTGTCATCAGTACAAGTGGAAGTAACGAGTGGTCACTTCTTGTTACCACCGGGGGGCGCTATTAGCAAAGTGAAAAGTTAAAACATCACAATGTTCAGGGCGGCGGCCTCATCATTTTCAGCAAGTTTGAAGCTTCTAAAATCAAGAATTTGGCTGTGAGAGCGTTGTGAAATTTTTTCCTCAAGTCACAAAGGTTTGTCACGCCCTAATAGCCACGCCCTTTGACTTACAGATCTGCAAAGCACAACTTTTGATCAGCTAGGTCTCACAATAGTCTTTACCAAATTTGAAATCGATTGGGCGAAATCCCTAGGAGGAGTTTGTTTTAAAATTCAGATATTCAAATCAAAATGGCCGACTTCCTGTTGGGTTTAGGGCGTGGCTTTAATGAAGTTTTTTGTATGCCCAGTTACAAAGCACATAACTACCAAATTTCGTCTGCCTACGACAAAGTAACTGAATTTCCCAATGGGAATTTTGAAACTTGTTTAGGGGGCGCTTTTTCGGCATTTGGGGTCAAACCTATATGACCGCATTAAAATATCAAATTTCGGATGAGGTCGGACGTCTGAGGAAAGTTAGACGCGTTTTCACCATTGGGAAAGGGGCGAAAATAGCCCTTGAAATGTCAGAGGAACAATAATAATAATTATAATAATAATAATTAAAGCTGCAAGCAGCGTTGAACGGGCCCTCGCCCCCATGCGCACGTTGGGGATGTGGTGAGATCCTGACGGGTGCAGCTGTGCACTCACGACCATTGGACAGGTCAAGTGCCGGCCCCAACCTGAGAGAAAGTGTCGAGCGAATCGGACAAAGCTGAAGGCGTTATGATAAGTTGATACTTCATCCACCAGAAGGCGCTCAGAGTGTAACCAAATTTGGGCAGGTGCATTCAGGGGCAGGCCCAAAGCACAAATGTGAAGTTTTGAGCAAATCGGCCAATTTCAATGTAAAATGTGGCATTTTCTGTTTCCATAAGGGGGCATGATGAGCTAGATTGTTTAGCAGCACATCGAAGCGTTCAGGGTGGACCTTTCACTTTGTACAGGAATTTTGAATCCATTTGGATTAAATATGAGGGAGAGTGTGTTTGGCGAGGCATCTGAAATGGGGACACCATGGCGGCCAGGCCCATTTAGCGACAGACATGCAGAGCACTACTTTTGGTCAGCATGGTCTCTTGATGATCAGAAATAAATATTAGGTTGATTGGACGGAATCGCTAGGAGGAGTTCTTTAAAATGCAATATTGAGACGAGAAAGAATCCGATCTCTGCTACTTTTTTATCAGTTATTGATTATGGTAATCTTTTATACATCCATGCGTCTGCCCATTGCTTGCAAAGGTTGGACAGTGTTTATCACAGTGCCTTGATATTTATGACCAATTGTAAAGCCCTTACTCATTATTGTACTCTGCATGCAAGGGCTGGGTGGCCATCTTTGACCATACGTAGGCTCAGTCACTGGAATTCGTTTATTTATAAAGCAATTTTAGGTGAACTCCCTTCTTATATTTGTTCTTTGATAGAACTAAGATCTGATTGCAGTTATAATTTGAGACCTCAAGATGTGATTTTATTGTCAGTTCCAAGCGCACGGACTAATTTGGGTAAGAAAGCTTTTAAGCGCTCGGCTCCCCTCACCTGGAATAGCCTGCAAAAAGATTTGAAACTAAAGGATTTGGTCTTCTTGTCGGTTTTCAAATCTTTTATTAGTACAATGGTTGGAACTTGTCAATGCAGTTGACCATTTTAATGTGAGTCCACAGTTTATTGAATATCTTTTTATGTCAGTTGGTATCATTTGAAGCTATTCTACGTTTTTTGTGTTTACACCGTATATTCTTTTGTGTTTGTCCTGTATAAGTAACATGTAATGCTGCTATCTTGGCCAGGTCTCCCTTGAAAGAGAGATCATAAAAATCAATGGGACTTTCATTTGAATCCATTTGGATGTAGTATGAGGGAGAGAGAGCTGCTGGAATGTGTTTGGCGAGGCATCTGAAATGGGGAGACCATGGCGGCCAAGCCCATTTAGCGACAGACATGCAGAGCACAACTTTTGATCATCATGGTTTCTTGGCCAAATACACGTGTACCAATTTTCATCTTTCTACTCCAAAAAAACCCCTATGGGTAGGGGTTTTTGAAAATTTCAAGGGGGCGCTTTCGAGGCATTTTGCAGCCCTCATAGGCAAAGCCCCAATCAGATGTGAGAGCTTGCCACCCTTAACAGGTATGTCAATTTCCATGATGATACGAATTCATTAAGAACATCAAAAACCCAAACGTATTTCCATGGCGAAGGATCCAAAGTCGCCGCTTCGCCACACGGACGCCATTACTCGTAGCTATACAGCGTTTACAATGTAGCTTCATCAACTTGTTCTACATGTTTTAGAAGTAGAATGAAGTTGATGGGTTCAACAATGTGTCATCAGTACAAGTGGAAGTAACGAGTGGTCACTTCTTGTTACCACCGAGGGGCGCTATTAGCAAAGTGAAAAGTTAAAACATCACAATGTTCAGGGCGGCGGCCTCATCATTTTCAGCAAGTTTGAAGCTTCTAAAATCAAGAATTTGGCTGTGAGAGCGTTGTGAAATTTTTTCCTCAAGTCACAAAAGTTTGTCACGCCCTAACAGCCACGCCCTTTGACTTACAGATCTGCAAAGCACAACTTTTGATCAGCTAGGTCTCACAATAATCTTTACCAAATTTGAAATCGATTGGGTGAAATCCCGAGGAGGAGTTTGTTTTAAAATTCAGAAATTCAAATCAAAATGGCCGACTTCCTGTTGGGTTTAGGGCGTGGCTTTAATGAAGTTTTTTGTATGCCCAGTTACAAAGCACATAACTACCAAATTTCGTCTGCCTACGACAAAGTAACTGAATTTCCCTATGGGAATTTTGAAACGTGTTTAGGGGGCGCTATTTCGGCATTTGGGGTCAAACCTGTATGACCGCATTAAAATATCAAATTTCGGATGAGGCCGGACGTCTGAGGAAAGTTAGACGCGTTTTCACCATTGGGAAAGGGGCGAAAATAGCCCTTGAATTGTCAGAGGAATAATAATAATAATTAAAGCTGCAAGCAGCGTTGAACGGGCCCTCGCCCCCATGCGCACGTTGGGGTTGTGGTGAGATCATCACGGGTGCAGCTGTGCACTCTCGACCACTGGACAGGTCAAGTGCCGGCCCCAACCTGAGAGAAAGTGTCGAGTGAATCGGGCCAAGCTGAAGGAGTTATGATAGGTTGATACTTCATCCACCAGAAGGCGCTCAGAGTGTAACCAAATTTGGGCAGGTGCATTCAGGGGCAGACCCTAAGCACAAAAGTGAAGTTTTGAGCAAATCGGCCAGTTTCTACGTAAAATGTGGCATTCTCTGTTTTCATAAGGGGGCATGACGAGCTAGATTGTGTAGCAGCACATCGAGTCGTTCAGGGTGGGGATTTCACTACATACAGGAATTTTGAATCCATTTGGATGAAGTATGAGGGAGAGAGAGCAGCTCGAATGTGTTTGGCGAGGCATCTGAAATGGGGACACCATGGCGGCCAGGTCCATTTAGCGACAGAGATGCAGAGCACTAGTTTTGATCAGCATGGTCTCTTGATGATCTGAAATAAATATTAGGTTTATTGGACAGAATCGCTAGGAGGAGTTCGTTAATATGCAATATGTGGAAATCGGGCCAAAATGACACATTAAAATCAAAATGGCTGACTACCTGTTTGGAATTTATCCATGGTCCCAGAGACTTTTTTGTTCACATTGGCAACATACACATGTGTACCAATTTTCATTTTCTAATTCCAAAAAAACCCCTAAGGGGAGGGGTTTTTCAAAATACCAAGGGGGCGCTATCGAGGCATTTTGCTGCCCTCATGGGCACCACCCCAATCAGATGCGAGAGCTTCCCACCCTTGACCGGCATATCAATTTCCATGATGATACGAGTTCATTAAGAACATCAAAAACACAAACGTATTTTCATGGCGAGGGATCCATTGTCACCGCATCGCCACATGGAGGCCATTTCTCCAAGCATCAAAGCATTCGTAAGGTAGTTTAAGCAACTTCTTCTACATGTTGTACAGGGGGAATAAAGTTGATGGGTTCAACTATGTGTCATCGGTACAAGTGAAAGTAAAAACTGGTCACTTCCTGTTAGCGGCCACGCCCACTGACCTACAGACCTGCAGAGCACAACTTTTGATCAGCATGGTCTTTCAATGTTTATTAATGCATCTGGTTTTGAATGGATGAAATCTCTAGGAGGAGTGCGTTAAAATACAATATGTGGAAATCAGGCAAAAATGGCACGTTAAAATCAAAATGGCCGACTTCCTGTTTGGAGTAGACAAATGATGTCAAAGACTTTTTTGTGCGTCTTGGCCAAATACACATGTGTACTAATTTTCGTCTTTCTACTCCAAAAAAACCCCTATGGGTAGGGGTTTTTGAAAATTTCAAGGGGGCGCTTTCGAGGCATTTTGCAGCCCTCATAGGCAAAGCCCCAATCAGATGTGAGAGCTTGCCACCCTTAACAGGTATGTCAATTTCCATGATGATACGAATTCATTAAGAACATCAAAAACCCAAACGTATTTTCATGGCGAGGGATCCAAAGTCGCCGCTTCACCACACGGACGCCATTACTCGTAGCTAGACAGCGTTTACAATGTAGCTTCATCAACTTGTTCTACATGTTTTAGAAGTAGAATGAAGTTGATGGGTTCAACAATGTGTCATCAGTACAAGTGGAAGTAACGAGTGGTCACTTCTTGTTACCACCGGGGGGCGCTATTAGCAAAGTGAAAAGTTAAAACATCACAATGTTCAGGGCGGCGGCCTCATCATTTTCAGCAAGTTTGAAGCTTCTAAAATCAAGAATTTGGCTGTGAGAGCGTTGTGAAATTTTTTCCTCAAGTCACAAAGGTTTGTCACGCCCTAACAGCCACGCCCTTTGACTTACAGATCTGCAAAGCACAACTTTTGATCAGCTAGGTCTCACAATAGTCTTTACCAAATTTGAAATCGATTGGGCGAAATCCCTAGGAGGAGTTTGTTTTAAAATTCAGAAATTCAAATCAAAATGGCCGACTTCCTGTTGGGTTTAGGGCGTGGCTTTAATGAAGTTTTTTGTATGCCCAGTTACAAAGCACATAACTACCAAATTTCGTCTGCCTACGACAAAGTAACTGAATTTCCCAATGGGAATTTTGAAACTTGTTTAGGGGGCGCTTTTTCGGCATTTGGGGTCAAACCTATATGACCGCATTAAAATATCAAATTTCGGATGAGGTCGGACGTCTGAGGAAAGTTAGACGCGTTTTCACCATTGGGAAAGGGGCGAAAATAGCCCTTGAAATGTCAGAGGAACAATAATAATAATTATAATAATAATAATTAAAGCTGCAAGCAGCGTTGAACGGGCCCTCGCCCCCATGCGCACGTTGGGGTTGTGGTGAGATCCTGACGGGTGCAGCTGTGCACTCACGACCATTGGACAGGTCAAGTGCCGGCCCCAACCTGAGAGAAAGTGTCGAGCGAATCGGACAAAGCTGAAGGCGTTATGATAAGTTGATACTTCATCCACCAGAAGGCGCTCAGAGTGTAACCAAATTTGGGCAGGTGCATTCAGGGGCAGACCCAAAGCACAAATGTGAAGTTTTGAGCAAATCGGCCAATTTCAATGTAAAATGTGGCATTTTCTGTTTCCATAAGGGGGCATGATGAGCTAGATTGTTTAGCAGCACATCGAAGCGTTCAGGGTGGACCTTTCACTTTGTACAGGAATTTTGAATCCATTTGGATTAAATATGAGGGAGAGTGTGTTTGGCGAGGCATCTGAAATGGGGACACCATGGCGGCCAGGCCCATTTAGCGACAGACATGCAGAGCACTACTTTTGGTCAGCATGGTCTCTTGATGATCAGAAATAAATATTAGGTTGATTGGACGGAATCGCTAGGAGGAGTTCTTTAAAATGCAATATTGAGACGAGAAAGAATCCGATCTCTGCTACTTTTTTATCAGTTATTGATTCTGGTAATCTTTTATACATCCATGCATCTGCCCATTGCTTGCAAAGGTTGGACAGTGTTTATCACAGTGCCTTGATATTTATGACCAATTGTAAAGCCCTTACTCATTATTGTACTCTGTATGCAAGGGCTGGGTGGCCATCTTTGACCATACGTAGGCTCAGTCACTGGAATTCGTTTATTTATAAAGCAATTTTAGGTGAACTCCCTTCTTATATTTGTTCTTTGATTGAACTAAGATCTGATTGCAGTTATAATTTGAGACCTCAAGATGTGATTTTATTGTCAGTTCCAAGCGCACGGACTAATTTGGGTAAGAAAGCTTTTAAGCGCTCGGCTCCCCTCACCTGGAATAGCCTGCAAAAAGATTTGAAACTAAAGGATTTGGTCTTCTTGTCGGTTTTCAAATCTTTTATTAGTACAATGGTTGGAACTTGTCAATGCAGTTGACCATTTTAATGTGAGTCCACAGTTTATTGAATATCTTTTTATGTCAGTTGGTATCATTTGAAGCTATTCTACGTTTTTTGTGTTTACACCGTATATTCTTTTGTGTTTGTCCTGTATAAGTAACATGTAATGCTGCTATCTTGGCCAGGTCTCCCTTGAAAGAGAGATCATAAATATCAATGGGACTTTCATTTGAATCCATTTGGATGAAGTATGAGGGAGAGAGAGCTACTGGAATGTGTTTGGCGAGGCATCTGAAATGGGGAGACCATGGCGGCCAAGCCCATTTAGCGACAGACATGCAGAGCACAACTTTTGATCATCATGGTCTCTTGGCCAAATACACGTGTGCCAATTTTCATCTTTCTACTCCAAAAAAATCCCTATGGGTAGGGGTTTTTGAAAATTTCAAGGGGGCGCTTTCGAGGCATTTTGCAGCCCTCATAGGCAAAGCCCCAATCAGATGTGAGAGCTTGCCACCCTTAACAGGTATGTCAATTTCCATGATGATACGAATTCATTAAGAACATCAAAAACCCAAACGTATTTTCATGGCGAGGGATCCATTGTCACCGCATCGCCACACGGAAGCCATTACTTGAAGCATCACACCATTCGTAAGGTAGTTCAAGCAACTTCCTCTACATGTTGTACGGGGGGAATAAAGTTGATGGGTTCAACTATATGTCATCAGTACAAGTGAAAGTAAAAACTGGTCACTTCCTGTTGGTAGCCACGCCCACTGACCTACAGACCTGCAGAGCACAACTATTGATGAGCATGGTCTTTTGATGTTAATAGATAAATCTGGTTCTGATTGGATGAAATCTGGAGGAGGAGTGCGTTAAAATACACTATGTGGAAATCAGGGAGAAATGACACGTAAAAATCAAAATGGCCGACTTCCTGTTTGGAGTAGACAAATGATGCCAGAGACTTTTTTGTGCGACTTTCCCAAATACACGTGTACCAAATTTCATTTTCCTACCTCAAAAAAACCCCTATGGGGAGGGGTTTTTGAAAATTTCAAGGGGGCGCTATCGAGGAATTTTGCTGCTCTCGTAGGCAAAGCCCCAATCAGATGTGAGAGCTTGACACCCTTGACTTGAAAATCAATTTTTATGATAATACAAGTTTATTAAAGACATCAAAAACCCAAACGTATTTTCATGGCGAGAGATGGAAAGTCGCCGCGTCACTACACGGACGCCATTATGCGTAGCTTCACAGCATTCATAAGGTAGCTTCACCAATTTGTTCTGCATGTAATAGTGGTGGAATGAGGTTGATTGGATTTAGTTTGTGTCCTCAGTCCAAGTGAAAGTAATAACTGGTAACTTCCTGTTACCACAGGGGGGCGCTAGTAGCAAAGTGGAAATTTAATGCATTCAGACGTTCAGGGCGGAGCAATGATCATGTCCAGCAAGTTTGAAGCTACTACAGTAAAGTATGTGAGAGCATTGGGAATCCCAAATATATTTTCATGGCGAGGCATCCAAAGTCGCCGCTTCGCCACACGGACGCCATTACTCGTAGCTATACAGCGTTTACAATGTAGCTTCATCAACTTGTTCTACATGTTTTAGAAGTAGAATGAAGTTGATGGGTTCATCAATGTGTCATCAGTACAAGTGGAAGTAACGAGTGGTCACTTCCTGTGACCACCGGGGGGTGCTATTAGCAAAGTGAAAAGTTAAAACATCACAATGTTCAGGGCGGCGGCCTCATCATTTTCAGCAAGTTTGAAGCTTCTAAAATCAATAATTTGGCTGTGAGAGCGTTGTGAAATTTTTTCCTCAAGTCACAAAAGTTTGTCACGCCCTAACAGCCACGCCCTTTGACTTACAGATCTGCAAAGCGCAACTTTTGGTCAGCTAGGTCTCACAATAATCTTTACCAAATTTGAAATCGATTGGGCGAAATCCCTAGGAGGAGTATGTTTTAAAATTCCGAAATTCAAATCAAAATGGCCGACTTCCTGTTGGGTTTAGGGCGTGGCTTTAATGAAGTTTTTTGTATGCCCAGTTACAAAGCACGTAACTACTGAATTTCGTTGTCCTACGACAAAGTAACCGAATTTCCCTATGGGAATTTTGAAACGTGTTTAGGGGGCGCTATTTTGGCATTTGGGGTCGCACCTGCGCATTCGCACAAAAATATCAAATTTCCGATGGGGCCGGACGTATCTGGAAATTTAGACGCGTTTTCACTATTGGGAAAGGGGCGAAATTGGCCCTTGAAATGTCGGAGGAATAATAATAATAATAATAATCATTATCATAATATTGATGAAAGCTGCAAGCAGCGTTGAACGGGCCCTCGCCCCCATGCGCACGTTGGGGTTGTGCTGAGATCCTGACAGGTGCAGCTGTGCACTCACAACCATTGGACAGGTCAAGTGCCGGCCCCAACCTGAGAGAAAGTGTTGAGCGAATCGGACAAAGCTGAAGGAGTTATGATATGTTTCTGAAGCTACCGTTGCCACTGTTTAGATAGACTTAAATGGAACTCTTCTGTCGTTTCACTCCATTTTACTTTTTTGTTCTTAATTAGGTAGCCCGCGGAGGATGGGCTCCCCCACTATGGCCGGGTTCCTCCTGAGATTTCTTCCCACTGGGGAGTTTTTTCTCACCACTGTTGGAGGATTTTTCTCCCTACTGGGAGTTTTTTTGCCCCATTAGCTGTAGTGGGGAATAGGCTGGGCACTGCCTTTTTATTTCTTTAAACTCGTACTGTAAAGCGTCTTTGTGACAGTCACTGTGAAAAGCGCTATACAAAATAAATTGAATTGAATTGAATTGAATTGACTATTTTGATACTTCATCCACCAGAAAGCACTCAGAGTGTAACCAAATTTGGGTAGGTGCATTCAGGGGCAGACCCTAAGCACAAATGTAAAGTTTTGAGCAAATCGGCCAATTTCAACGTAATACGTGGCATTTTCTGTTTCCATAAGAGGGCATGATGAGCTAGATTGTTTAGCAGCACATCGAAGCGTTCAGGGTGGGGCTTTTACCACGTACAGGAATTTTGAACCCATTTGGATGAAGTATGAGGGAGAGGGAGCAGCTCGAATGTGTTTGGCGAGGCATCTGAAATGGGGACACCATGGCGGCCAGGCCCATTAAGCGACAGACATGCAGAGCACTACGTTTGATCAACATGGTCTCTTGATGATCTTAAATAAATATTAGGTTGAATGGACAGTATCGCTAGGAGGAGTTCGTTAAAAAGCAATATGTGGAAATCGGGCCAAAATGACACATTAAAATCAAAATGGCTGACTTCCTGTTTGGAATTGACCAAAGGTGCCAGAGACTTTTTGGTTCGAATTGGCAAAATACACATTTGTACCAATTTTCATTTTCTTATTCCAAAAAAACCCTTATGGGGAGGGGTTTTTCAAAATTTCAAGGGGGCGCTATCAAGGCATGTTGTTGCCCTCATGGGCCACGCCCCAATCAGATGTGAGGGCTCACCATCCTTGATCGGCAGATCAATTTGCATGATGATACAAATTCATATAGAACATCAAAAACACAAACGTATTTTCATGGCGAGGGATCCATTGTCACCGCATCGCCACACAGATGCCATTACTCGAAGCAATACAACATTCGTAAGGTAGTTTATGCAACTGCTTCTTCATGTTGTGCAGGGAGAATAAAGTTGATCGGTTCAACTATGTGTCATCAGTACAAGTGAAAGTGAAAACTGGTCACTTCCTGTTAGTGGCCACTCCCACTGACCTACAGACCTGCAGAGCACAACTTTTGATCAACATAGTCTTTTGATGTTTACTAATAAAGGTGGTTTTGATTGGATGAAATCTCTAGGAGGAGTGCGTTAAAATACAATGTGTGGAAATCAGGCAAAAATGACACGTTAAAGTCAAAATGGCCGACTTCCTGTTTGGAGTAGACAAATGATGCCAGTGACTTTTTTTGCGTCTTGACCAAATACACATGTGTACCAAATTTCATCTTTCTACTCCAAAAAAACCCCAATGGGGAGGGGTTTTTGAAAATTTCAAGGGGGCGCTATCGAAGCATTTTGCTGCTCTCATCAGCAAAGCCCCAATCACATGTGAGAGCTTGCTATCCTTGACCTGTCTATCAATTTTTATGATGATACAAGTTTATTAAAGACATCAAAAACCCAAACGTATTTTCATGGCGAGGTATGGATAGTCGCCGCGTCATTACAAGGACGCCATTATGCATAGCTTTTTATTATTCATTAGGTAGCTTCACCAATTTGTTCTGCATGTAATAGAAGTGGAATGAAGTTGATTTGATTAAGAATGTGTCCTCAGTACAAGTGAAAGTCATAACTGGTCACTTCCTGTTACCACAGGGGGGCGCTAGTCGCAAAGTGGAAATTTAATGCATTCAGACGTTCAGGGCGGAGCAATGATCATGTCCAGCAACTTTGAAGCTACTACAGTCAAGAATGTGGGCGTGACAGCATTGGGAATCCCAAACATATTTTCATGGCGAGGCATCCAAAGTCACCGCTTCGCCACACGGACGCCATTACTTGTAGCCATACAGCGTTTACAACGTAGCTTCATCAACTTGTTCTGCATGTTTTGGAAGGAGAATGAAGTTGATGGGCTCAACAATGTGTCATCAGTACAAGTGGAAGTAACGAGTGGTCACTTCCTGTTACCACCGGGGGGCGCTATTAGCAAAGTGGAGAGTTAATATATCAGGATGTTCAGGGCGGCGCCCTCATCATTTTCAGCAAGTTTGAAGCTTCTGAAATCAAGTGTTTGGATGTGAGAGCATTGAGTAATTTTTTCCTCAAGTCACTAAAATTTGTCACGCCTTAGCAGCCACGCCCTTTGACCTGCAGATTTGCACTGCACAACTTTTGATCACCTTGGTTTCACAATGATCTCTACTAAATTTGAAGTTGATTCGGCGAAATCCCTAGGAGGAGTTTGTTTTAAAATTCAAAAATTCAAATCAAAATGGCCGACTTCCTGTTGGGTTTAGGGCGTGGCTCCAATGAAGTTTTTTGTATGTCTTGTTACAAAGCATATAAGTTCCAAATTTCGTCTGCCTACGACAAAGTAATCGAATTTCCCTATGGGAATTTTGAAACGTGTTTAGGGGGCGCTTTTTCGACATTTGGGGTCAAACCTGTATGACCGCATAAAAATATCAAATTTCGGACGAGGCCGGACGTCTGTGGAAAGTTAGATGCGTTTTCACCATTGGGAAAGCGGCGAAATTGGCCCTTGAAATGTCGGAGGAATAATAAAGCTGCAAGCAGCGTTGAACGGGCCCTCGCCCCCATGTGCACGTTGGGGTTGTGGTGAGATCCTGATGGGTGCAACATGGTCTCTCAATGTTTCATAATAAATCTGGTTTTGAATGGATGAAATCTCTGGGAGGAGTGCGTTAAAATACAATACTGTATGTGGAAATCAGGCAAAAATGACCATTCAAATCAAAATGGCTGACTTCCTGTTTGAAATAGACCAATGATGCCGAGACTTTTTTGTGCGTCTTGGCCAAATACACATGTGTATCAATTTTCATTTTCCTACTCAAAAAAACTCCTATGGGGAGGGGTTTTTGAAAATTTAAGGGAAGCGCTATCGAGGCATTTTGCTGCCATCAAGAACAAACCTCCTATACAATGTGAGAGCCCACCACCCTTGACCTATTTATCAATTTTTATGATGAAACAAGTTTATTAAAGACATCAAAAAGCCAAACGTATTTTCATGGCGAGGGATCCATTCTAACCGCATCGCCACACGGACGCCATTACTGGAAGCATCACAGCATTCGTGAGGTAGCATAAGAAACTTCTTCTTCATGTTGTACAGGGAGAATAAAGTTGATGGGTTCGACTATGTGTCATCACTACAAGTGAAAGGAAAGACTGCTCACTTCCTGTTAGCGGCCACGCCCACTGACCTGCAGACCTGCAGAGCACAACTTTTGATCAACATGGTCTCTTGATGTTTACTAACAAATGTGGTTTTGATTTGATGAAATGTCTAGGAGGAGTTCGTTAAAATACAATGTGTGAAAATCAGTCAAAAATGACACGTTAAAATCAAAATGGCCGACTTCCTGTTTGGAGTAGACAAATGATGCCAGAGACTTTTTTTTGCGTCTTGGCCGATTACACATGTGTACCAATTTTCATCTTCCTACTCCAAAAAAACTCCTAAAGGGAGGGGTTTTTGAAAATTTCAAGGGGGCGCTATTGAGACATTTTGCTGCCCTCAAGGGCAAACCCCCAATACAATGTGAGAACTCGCCACCCTTGACCTGTGTATCAATTTTTATGATGATACAAGTGTATTAAAGGCATCAAAAACCTAAACGTATTTTCATGACGAGGGGTGGATAGTCGCCGCGTTACTACACGGACGCAATTAATTGTAGCTGCACAGCATTTATGAGGTAGCTTCATTAATTTGTTCTGCATGGAAAAGAAGTGGAATGAGGTTGATGTGTTCAACTATGTGTCATCAGTAGAAGTGAAAGTTATAACTGGACACTTCCTGTTACCACAGGGGGGCGCTAGTAGCAAAGTGGGAAGTTAATGCATCAGGACGTTCAAGGCGGAGCAATTATTATGATCAGCTAGTTTGAAGCTACTACAGTGATGTATGTGGGCGTGACAGCATTGGGAATCCCAAAAGTATTTTCATGGCGAGGAATCCAAAGTCACCGCGTTGCCACATAGACGCCATAACTCGTAGCTGTACAACGTTTATAATGTAGCTTCAGCAACTTGTTTTGCATGTTTTAGAAGTAGAATGAAGTTGATGGGTTCAACATTGTGTCATCAGTAGAAGTGGAAGTAACGAGTGGTCACTTCCCGTTACCACAAGGGGGCGCTATTAGCAAAGTAGCAAGTTAATATATCAGGACATTCAGGGCGGCGCCCTCATAATTTTCAGCAAGTTTGAAGCTTCTTAAATCACGTATTTGGCTGTGAGAGCGTTGTGAAATTTTTTTTTCTAGTCACAAAAATTTGTCACGCCCTAGCAGCCACGCCCTTTGACTTACAGATCTGCTGAGCACAACTTTTGATCAGCTAGGTCTCACAATAATCTCTACCAAATTTGAAGTTGATTGGGCAAAATTCCTAGGAGGAGTTCGTTTTAAAATTCAAAAATTCAAATCAAAATGGCCGACTTCCTGTTGGGTTTAGGGCGTGGCTTTAATGAAGTTTTTTGTATGCCTAGTTAAAAAGCACATAATTACTGAAATTCGTCAGCCTACGACAAAGTAACCGAATTTCCCTATGGGAATTTTGAAACGTGTTTGGGGGGAGCTATTTCGGCATTTGGGGATGCACCTGCGCGATTGCATGAAAATATCAAATTTCGGATGAGGTCGGACGTATGTGGAAAGTTAGACGCGTTCGCACTATTGGGAAAGGGGCGAAATTGGCCCTTGAAATGTCGGAGGAATAATAATAATAATAATAATAATAATTATAAACAGCATGATTTCAATAGGGTCCTCCGCGGACGACTTGCAGTCATGCTCGGGCCCTAATAATAATAAACTGCATGATTTCAATAGGGTCCTCCGTGGACGACTTGCAGTCGTGCTCGGGCCCTAATAATAATAATAAACAGCATGATTTCAATATGGTCCTCCGCGGACGACTTGCAGTCGTGCTCGGGCCCTAATAATAATAATAATAATAATAATAATAATAATAAACAGCATGATTTCAATAGGGTCCTCCGCGGACAACTTGCAGTCGTGCTCGGGCCCTAATAATAATAATAATAAACAGCATGATTTCAATAGGGTCTTCCGAGGACGACTTGCAGTCGTGTTGGGCCCTAGTAATAATTAAAGCTTCAAGCAGCGTTGAACGGGCCCCCCCCCCCACATGTGCACCTTGGGGTTGTGGTGAGAGCATGACGGGTGCAGCTGTGCACTCATGACCATTGGACAGGTCAAGTGCCGGCCCCAACCTGAGGGAAAGTGTTGTGCGAATCGGACAAAGCTGAAGGAGTTATGATAAGTTGATACTTCATACACCAGATGGTGTTCAGAGTGGAACCAAATTTGGGCAGCTGCATTCAGGGGCAGACCCTAAGCACAAATGTGAAGTTTTGAGCAAATCGGCCAATTTCAACGGAAAATGTGGCATTTTCTGTTTCCATAAGGGGGCATGATGAGCTAGACTGTTTAGCAGCAAATCAAGGCGTTCAGGGTGGGGCTTTTACCATGTACAGGAATTTTGAATCCATTCGGATGACGTATGAGGAAGAGAGAGCAGCTCGAATGTGTTTGGCGAGGCATCTGAAATGGGGACACCATGGCGGCCAGGCCCATTAAGCGACAGACATGCAGAGCACTACGTTTGATCAACATGGTCTCTTGATGATCTGAAATAAATATTAGGTTGAATGGACAGTATCGCTAGGAGGAGTTCGTTAAAAAGCAATTTGTGGAAATCGGGCCAAAATGACACATTAAAATCAAAATGGCTGACTTCCTGTTTGGAATTGACCGAAGGTGCCAGAGACTTTTTTGTTCAAATAGGCAACATACACATGTGTATCAATTTTCATTTACCTATTCCAAAAAACCCCTATGGAGAGGGGTTCTCAAAAATTTCAAGGGGGCGTTATCGAGGCATTTTGCTGCCCTCATGGGCACCGCCCCAATCAGATATTGGAGCTTGCCACCCCTGACTGGCATATCAATTTCCATGATGATACGAATTCATTAAGAACATCAAAAACCCAAACGTATTTTCATGGCGAGGGATCCATTGTCACCGCATCGCCACACAGACGCCATTTCTCGAAGCATCACAGCATTCTTAAGGTAGTTTAAGCAACTTCTTCTACATGTTGTACAGGGGGAATAAAGTTATGGGTTCAACTTTATGTCATCAGTACAAGTGAAACTAAAAACTGGTCACTTCCTGTTAGTAGCCACGCCCACTGACCTACAGACCTGCAGAGCTCAACTTTCGATCAGCATGGTGTTTCAATGTTTACTAATAAATCTGGTTTTTAACGGATGAAATCTCTAGGAGGAGTGCATTAAAGTACAATGTGTGGAAACCAGGAAAAAATGACACGTTAAAATCAAAATGGCTGACTTCCTGCTAGGAGTAGACTAATTTTTGGTGCGTATTGGCCAAATACACATATGTACCAATTTTCATTTTCCTACCCCAAAAAAACCCCTATGGGGAGGGGTTTTTGAAAATTTCAAGGGGGCGCTATCGAGGCATTTTGCTGCTCTCATGGGCAAAGCCCCAATCATATGTGAGAGGTTGACACCCTTGACCTGTCAATCAATTTTTATGATGATACAAGTTTATTAAAGACATTAAAAACCCAAACGTATTTTCATGGTGAGGGATGGAAAGTCGCCACGTCACTACACGGACGCCATCATGCATAGCTTCACAGCATTCACAAGGTAGCTTCATCTATTTGTTCTGCATGTTGGTGTGGTCAATTATGTCTCATCAGTACAAGTGAAAGTAATAACTGGTCACTTCCTGTTACCACAGGGGGGCGCTAGTAGCAAAGTGGCAATTTAATGTATCTGGATGTTCAGGGCGGAGCAATGATCATGTTTAGCAAGTTTGAAACAACTACAGTCAAGTATGTGGGCGTGAGAGCATTGGGAATCCCAAATGTATTTTCATGGCGAGGGATCCAAAGTCGCCGCGTCGCCACACGGACGCCATTACTCGTAGCTACACAGCGTTCATAATGTAGCTTCATCAACTTGCTCTGCATGTTTAAGAAGTAGAATGAAGTTGATGGGTTCAACATTGTGTCATCAGTACCAGTGGAAGAAACGAGTGGTCACTTCCTGTTACCACAGGGGGGCGCTATTAGCAAAGTGGGAAGTTAATAAATCACAAGGTTCAGGGCGGCGGCCTCATCATGTTCAGCAAGCTTGAAGCTTCTAAAATCAAGTGTTTGGGTGTGTGAGCATTGTGAAATTTTTTTTTCAAGTCACTAAAATTTGTCACGCCCTAGCAGCCACGCCCTTTTACCTGCAGATCTGCAGAGCACAACTTTTGATCAGCTTGGCCTGTCGATGATATGTACTAAATTTGAAGTCGATTCGGTGAAATCCCTAGGAGGAGATCGTTTTAAAATTCAAAAATTCAAATCAAAATGGCCGACTTCCTTTTGGGTTTAGGGCGTGGCTCCAATGAAGTTTTTTGTATGCCTTGTTACAACGCATATAAATACCAAATTCCTTTGACCTACGACAATGTAACCAAATTTCCCTAAACACTTTTGAAACGTGTTTAGGGGGCACTATTTCGGCATTTGGGGTCAAACCTGTGCGACCGCACAGAAATATCAAATTTCGGATGAGGACTGACGTATATGGAAAGTAAGACGCGTTTTCACCATTGGGAAAGGGGTGAAATTGCCCTTTGAAAAGTCGTAATAATAATAATAATAAAAATAAACAGTACGATTTCAATAGGGTCCTCGGACGACTTTCAGTCGGCTCGGGCCCTAATAATAATAATAATAATTAAAGCTGCAAGCAGCGTTGAAAGGGCCCTCGCACCCCTCGTGCACGTTGGGGTGGTGGCGAGATGTGACTGGTCAAATGCACCCGTCAACAGCCACTGGACACTGGTAGACTGCACACAATATGTTTTCCTGAGTGGAGTGCAAACACCATTCCTGAAATCAATAGGTAGAGCATCTAAAAGTATAACGCCTGTTCATGAAAAAAAATTGAAATTTGAATTCAAAATAATGCACTTCCTGTTGGGTTTGGGTAACAGCACTATATGATTTTTTTACAAGTCTTGGCACGTTTCATGTCTCCACCAAATTTTGTTCATGTAGGTTAACTGAACTCTGAGAACCTTTTTGCTGAAAATTTCAAGAGGGTACAATCATACCACATTGAAATACCTGTGTGCAAAACCTCTCCCAGAGTGATCATAATACCAGGCTCCACAAATGTGTTGATTTCTGTAAATTTTCAATCATGTTGAGACCCTCAAAAGGGCAATTCTTTTGCAAAAATAATTAGGGGGCGCTATAGAGCCATTGTGGCACATTAAGGGCCAATTGGGACATCAAGCTGAAGATCATAAGACACTGATATTTTGTGCAATATTTTGCTAGTTTTGGATGATCGGAAGGCCTTAAAACGTGTGTTCGTAATTTTTGGAAAAACGCAGGAAATGGCTCATAGCTCTCTTCCTGTTTGGATGAAAAATTTCAAAATAATAACCAAAACTTGGCATGACAAATGCAATGTTCTGACCAAATTTCATGAACATTCAAGCACTTTTATCTAAACACGGCTGTATCTAGAGGGCGCTGTGGAGCTTCTTGGCCACTCCTGGTGTAATATTAGCATATACTTATACTTGGGAGGACAATTTTATCAAGCTTGGAAAGTTTCAGGCAAATCCCACAAAGGATGTGGGACTAAAAGCAACTTCCTGTTTCATGGCGGGACATCAAAATTCGCTGCAACCCCACGGATGCATCGTTCGATGAGCCCAAAAAAGCTTCGCAATTTAACATTGGCAACGTCTTGAGATACTATTCACCAAATTTTAAGTTGATCGGATAAAATCTCGAGTAGGAGTTCGTTAAAGTACGACACCTGCGAATGGTGAAAAATCTAAAAAAGTTGAAATTTCAATTAAAAATGGCGAACTTCCTTGTGAGTCTAGGTCATGGCACCAAGGGACTTTTTTTGAGGTCTCAGGATATTCTACATGTCTACCGAATTTCATACATGCAGGTCAACCACGATGCGAGGGCTGCTTATTTGAAATTTTCCAGGGGGCGCTATAATGCCATTTTTGCCAACTCTATGTGTTTTTTTTTATCAGTGTAATAGGAATTGTGGTTTTTAGAATGGTACAAAATTTTGTGAGTTTTTGAGCATGCTGAGAGCCTCAAAAGGGCAATTCTTTTAAAAATCTGATTGGGGGCACTATAGAGCCATTATGCCACATTTACTGCCAATTTCTGTCACAAATTGAAGACAATCAGACAATTATAATTTTTGCAAAGTTTTGCAAGTTTTCGAGTATGCTAAAAGCGTCAAACGTGTGTTCGTAAAATTTGGAATAAAGCAGGAAATGGCTCATAGCTCACTTCCTGTTTGGCCGAAAAATTTCAAAAAAATAACCATTGCCCAAAATTACAAATGTAATGATTGGACCAAATTTCATGACCATTCAAGCACTTTTATATCAACATGGCCGTGTCAAGAGGGCGCTGTGGAGCCACCTGACCACACCCAATCCAATATCAACATATAGGTATATTTGGAAGTTGACTTTTATTAAGCCTGTAAAGTTTCGGGCAAATTTTAGAAAGCATACGCGCATAAAACCAACTTCCTGTTTCATGGCGGAATATCGAAATTTGCCGCAACGCCACGGATACAAAGTTCGATGAATCCAAAAAAGCTTCGCAATTTAACATTGACAAGGTCTTAAGATGTCATATGCAAAATTTTAAATTGATCAGATAAAATCTCTAGGAGGAGTTCGTTAAAGTACGACGCCTGTGAATGTCAAAAAATTTAAAAAATTTGCAAATTCAATTAAAAATGGCGGACTTCCTGTTGAGTCTAGGTGATGGCACCAAGAGACTTTTTTTTAGGTCTTGGCATAGAACACATGTCTACCAAATTTTGTTCATGTAGGTTAAACACGCTGCGAGGGCTGCTTCATTGAAATTTTCTAGGTGGCGCTGTAATGCAATTTTGCCTAATTGATCTGTAAACCCTATATCCTAGTAAAGAATATGACCAGCTACATATGTTTGCAAAGTTTTGTGAGTTTTCGAGCATGTTGATGCCCTCAAAAATGCAATTATGTATTAGGGGGCGCTATAGAGCTACCATGTCTCACCCATTGCCAAATGAGATAAGGAATCATAGAACTTAATATTTTTATTCAATAAGCCAAGTTTGGTCTGTTTTTGAGTATGATAAGGCCCTCAAAAATGTGTTCGTAAAATCTGAAAAAACGCAGGAAATGGCTCATAGCTCACTTCCTGTGAGGCAAAAAAATTTCTAAAAAATTGACAAAAAAATATATGATGACTGCTATGACCCTCTAAAATTTCAGTAGAATCCGAGCAAGTGCGTTCCAAAATGGCAGCGTGTTTGATGGCGCTATAGAGCCACCAGGGCATGTTCAAGCACAAAATAAATAATATTTTGCAATTGGCACCACGACTGACGTGTGGGCAAATTTTTGTGAGTTTTCGTGCATGGCAAAGCCCTCAAAAATGCGGTCTCGCAGCAGAATAAAAAGAAGAAGAAGAAGAAGAAGAAGAATAATTAAAGCTGCAAGCAGCGTTGAAAGGGCCCTCGCACCCCTCGTGCACAGTGGGGTGGCAGCAAGACCTTGATGGGTGCAGTTTTCCATTAACAGCCATTGGACACTGCTAGCCTGTGTACAATGTGTTTTCCTGATGGGATTGCAAAAATCTTCTGGATGGCGCTATGATACCATTTTGTTATGCCTGTGCGCAAAATCTACAACATAGTTATTGGAAAACCGGGCATCATGTGTGTGTTGATTTTCGTAAATTTTGAAGCACGCTTCGAGCCCCAAAAAAGCAATTGTTTAAAGAATCTGACTGGGGGCGCTATAGAGCCATTATGCCACATTTAGTCCCAGTTGATGTATCAAATTCAAGGCAATCAGACAATGATAATTTTTGCCACGTTTTGCAAGTTTTGGACCATTCTAAGGCCTTAATACGTGTATTCGTAAAATTTGGAAAAACGCAGGAAATAGCTCATAGCTCACTTCCTGTTTGGCCAAAAAATTTCAAAAAATTAAGCATTGCCCGGAATGACTAATGCAATGAGGACACCAAATTTTATGAACATTCAAGCACTTTTATCTTATCATGGTAGTATCTAGAGGGCGCTGTGGAGCTACATGGCCATTTCCGATCTAATATTAGCATATATTTATACTTGGGAAGACAAGTTTATCAAGTTTGGAAAGTTTTAGACTAATCCCACAAAGTATGTGGGAGTTATACCAACTTCCTGTTTCATGGCGGGACGCCGAAATTCGCCGCAATGCCACGGATACATCGTTCAATATATCCAAAAAAGCTTCGCAATTTAACATCAGCAAGGTCTTAAGATATTATTCGCCAAATTTTGAGTTGATTGGATAAAGTCTCTAGGAGGAGTTTGTTAAAGTACGACACCTGCGAATGGCGAAAAATCTAAAAAAGTTGAAATTTCAATTAAAAATGGCAAACTTCGTGTTGGGTCTACGTCATGGCTCCAAGAGACTTTTTTTTAGGTCTCAGGATATTCCACTTGTTCACAGAAGTTCATACATGCTGATCAACCACGATGCAAGGGCTGCTTATTTGAAATTTTCCAGGGGGCGCTATAATGCCATTTTTGCCATGCATATATAAAACTTTTTTATTATTGTAATAGGAATGATAGGCTTTAGAGTTGTACAAAACTTTGTGAGTTTTTGAGCATGCTGAGACCCTCAAAAGGGCAATTCTTTTAAAAATCTGATTGGGGGCGCTATAGAGCCATTATGTCACATTTACTGCCAAATTCTGTCTCAAATTGAAGACAATCAGACAAATAAAATTTTTGCAAAGTTTTGCAAGTTTTTGAGTATGGTAATACCTCCAAACCTGTGTTCGTAATATTTGGAATAACGCAGGAAATGGCTCATAGCTCACTTTCTGTTTGGTTAAAAAATTTCAAAAAAATAATTACAGCCCAAAAAAACACATGCAATTGTCACGCCAAATTTCATGAACATTCAAGCACTTTTATCTCAACATGGCCGTGTCAAGAGGGCGCTGTGGAGCCACCTGACCACACCCAATCTAATATCAACATATAGGTATACTTGGAAGTAGACTCTTATCAAGCCTGTGAAGTTTCGCGCAAATCTCACAAAGCATGTGCGCGTAAAACCAACTTCCTGTTTCATGGCGGAACATCGAAATTCGCTGCGACGCCACGGATACAAACTTCGATGAATCCAAAAAAGCTTCGCAATTTAACATCGGCCAGGTCTTAAAAAGTCATATGCGAAATTGTAAGTTGATCGGATAAAATCTCTAGGAGGAGTTCGTTAAAGTACGACACCTGTGAATGGCAAAAAATTAAAAAAAATTGCAAATTCAATTAAAAATGGCGGACTTCCTGTTGAGTCTAGGTCATGGCACCAAGAGACTTTTTTTTAGGTCTTGGCCTAGTACACATGTCCATCGAATTTTGTACATGTAGGTTAAACACGCTGCGAGGGCTGCTTCATTGAAATTTTCTAGGTGGCGCTGTAATGCAATTTTGCCATATCCATCCGTAAACCCCACTTTCTAGTAAAAAGTATGACCAGCTTAATATGATTGCAAAGTTTCGTGAGTTTTCGAGCATGCTGATGCCCTCAAAAATGCAATTATGTATTAGGGGGCGCTATAGAGCCACCATAACACACCTAGTGCCAAATGAGATATTGAATCGAAGAACTTCATATTTTCAATCTATGAGCCAAGTAAGGTGTGTTTTCGAGAATGATAAGGCCCTCAAAAATGTGTTCGTAAAATCTGAAAAAACGCAGGAAATGGCTCATAGCTCACTTCCTGTGAGGCAAAAAAATTTCAAAAAAATTGACAAAAAAATTTATGATGACTACTATGACCCTATCGAATTTCGTGAGAATCCGAGCAAGTGCGTTCCAAAATGGCCGCGTGTTTGGTGGCGCTATAGAGCCAATGGGGCATGTCCAAGCACAAAAATTATAATACTTTGCAATTTTCACGACGACTGACGTGTGGGCAAATTTTTGTGAGTTTTTGTGCATGGCAAAGCCCTCAAAAATGCGTTCTCGCAGCAGAATAAAAAGAAGAAGAAGAAGAAGAAGAATAATAAAAATCCCATCAAAAACGATAGGTTCCTCGCACCTTCGGTGCCAGGACCCGTTCCGGGCCCTGGCACCGGTCGGTGCTCGGGCCCTAATAAAAATCCCATCAAAAACAATAGGTTCCTCGCACCTTCGGTGCCAGGACCCGTTCTGGGCCCTGGCACCGGTCGGTGCTCTGGCCCTAATAATTAAAGCTGCAAGCAGCGTTGAAAGGGCCCTCGCACCCCTCGTGCACGTTGGGGTGGTGGCGAGATGTGACTGGTCAAATGCACCCGTCAACAGCCATTGGACACTGCTAGACTGCACACAATATGATTTCCTGAGTGGAGTGCAAACACCACTCCTGAAATCAATAGGTGGAGCATCTAAAAGTATCACACCTGTTCATGAAAAAAAATTGAAATTTTTATTCAAAATAATGCACTTCCTTTTGGGTTTGGGTAACGCCACTATATGATTTTTTTACAAGTCTTGGTACGTTTCATGTCTCCACCAAATTTTGTTCATGTAGGTCAACTGAACTCTGAGAACCTTTTTGCTGTAAATTTCTAGAGGGTGCAATGATACCATATTGAAATACCTGTGTCCAAAAACTCTCCCAGAGTAATCGTAATACCAGGCTCCACAAGTGTATTGATTTCTGTAAATTTTCAATCATGTTGAGACCCTCAAAAGGGCAATTCTTTTGAAAAAATAATTAGGGGGCGCTATTGAGCCATTGTGGCACATTAAATGCCAATTGGGACATCAAGCCGAAGATCATAAGACACTGACATTCTGTGCCATATTTTGCAAGTTTTGGATGATCAGAAGGCCTTTAAACGTGTGATCGTAAAATTTGGAAAAACGCAGGAAATGGCTCATAGCTCTCTTCCTGTATGGCTAAAAAATTTCAAAAAAATTACCATAACTCGGCATGACAAATGCAATGATCTGACCAAATTTCATGAACATTCAAGCACTTTTATCTTAACATGGCTGTATCTAGAGGGCGCTTTGGAGCCTCTTGGCCACTCCCGATGTAATATTAGCATACACTTCTACTTGGGAGGACAATTTTATCAAGCTTGGGAAGTTTCAGGCAAATCCCACGAAGTATGTGGGAGTAAAATCAACTTCCTGTTTCGTGGCAGGACATCAAAATTCGCCGCAATGCCACGGATACATCATTTGATAAATCCAAAAATGCTTCACAATTTAACATCGGCAACGTCTTGAGATATTATTCAGCAAATTTTAAGTTGATCGGATAAAATCTCTAGGAGGAGTTCGTTAAAGTACGACACCTGCGAATGGCGAAAAATCTAAAAAAGTTGAAATTTCAATTAAAAATGGCGAACTTCCTTGTGAGTCTAGGTCATGGCACCAGGAGACTTTTTTTGAGTTCTCAGGATATTCCACATGTCCACCGAATTTCATAGATGCAGGTCAACCACGATGCGAGGGCTGCTTATTTGAAATTTTCAAGGGGGCGCTATATTGCCATTTTTGCCAACTCTATATGTAGTTTTTTATCAGTGTAATCGGAATGATGGTTTTTAGATTCGTACAAAATTTTGTGAGTTTTTGAGCATGCTGAGACCCTCAAAAGGGCAATTCTTTTAAAAATCGGGTTGGGGGCACTATAAAGCCATTATGCCACATTTACTGCCAATTTCTGTCTCAAATTGAAGACAATCAGACATTTATAATTTTTGCAAAGTTTGCAAGTTTTCAAGTATGCTAAAGCCTTCAAACGTGTGTTCGTAAAATTTGTAATTACGCAGGAAATGGCTCATAACTCACTTCCTGTTTGGCCGAAAAATTTAAAAAAAATATGCACAGCCCAAAAAAACAAATGTAATGATCAGACCAAATTTCATGAACATTCAAGCACTTTTAACTCAACATGGCCGTGTCAAGAGGGCGCTGTGGAGCCACCTGACCACACCCAATCCAATATCAACATATAGGTATATTTGAAAGTCGTCTCTCATTAAGCCTGTAAAGTTTCGGGCAAATCTCACAAAGCATGTGCGCATAAAACCAACTTCCCGTTTCATGGCGGAACATTGAAATTCGCCGCGACGCCACGGATACAAAGTTCGATGAATCCATATAAGCTTCGCAATTTAACATCGACAAGGTCTTTAGATGTCAAATGCAAAATTTTATGTAGATCGGATAAAATCTCTAGGAGGAGTTCGTTAAAGTACAACTCCTGTGAATGGCAAAAAATTTAAAAAATTTGCAAATTCAATTAAAAATGGTGGACTTCCTGTTGTGTCTAGGTCATGGCATCAGGACACTTTTTTTTAGGTTTTGGCATAGTACACATGTCCACCAAATTTTGTACATGTTGGTTAAACACGCTGCGAGGGCTGCTACATTGAAATTTTCTTGGTGGCGCTGTAATGCAATTTTGCCACATCCATCTGTAAGCCCTATATCCTAGTAAAAAGTATGACCGGCTTAATATATTTGCAAAGTTTCGTGAGTTATCGAGCATGCTGAAGCCCTCAAAATGCAATTATGTATTAGGGGGCGCTATAGAGCCACCATGTCACACCCAGTGCCAAGTGAGATATTGAATCAAAGAACTTAAAATTTTCAGTCTATGAGCCAAGTTTGGTGAGTTTTCGAGTATGATAAAGCCCTCAAAAATTGGTTCGTAAAATCTGAAAAAACGCAGGAAATGGCTCATAGCTCACTTCCTGTGTGGCAAAAAAATTTCAAAAAAATTGACAAAAAAATGTATTATGACTACTATGAACCCATCGAATTTTGTGAGAATCCGAGAAAGTGAGTTCCAAAATGGCCGTGTGTTTGGTGGCGCTATAGAGCCACCGGAGCATGTCTAAGCACAAAAATAATAATATTTTGTAATTTTCACCACGACTGACGGGTGGGCAAATTTTTGTGAGTTTTTGTGCATGGCAAAGCCCTCAAAAATGCGTTCTCGCAGCAGAATAATAATAATAATAATAATAAGAAGAAGAAGAATAATAAAAATCCCATCAAAAACAATAGGTTCCTTGCACTTTCGGTGCTCGGGCCCTAATTAAAGCTGCAAGCAGCGTTGAAAGGGCCCTCTCACCGCTCGTGCACGTTGGGGTGGCAGCAAGATCTTGACGGGTGCAGGTGTCCATTCAGAGCCATTGGACACTGCTGGACCGCGTACAATGTGTTTTCCTGAGTTGAGTGCAAAAATTTTCTGGAGGGCGCTATGATACCATTTTGACATGCGTGTGCGCAAAATCCACAACGTAGTAATCGTAATACCGAGCTGCATGAGTGTGTTGATTTTTGTAAATTTTCCAGCATGTTTAGACATTCAAATGAGCAATTCTTTTATAAATCTGATTGGGGCCCTATAGAGCCATTTTGCCACATTTAGTGCCAATTGATGGATGATATTAAAGAAAATAAGACATTTATAATTCGTGCAAGGGTTTGGAACATTCTAAGGCCTTAAAACGTGTGTTCAAAAAATTGGGAAAACGCAGGAAATAGCTCATAGCTCACTTCCTGTTTGGCCAAAAAATTTCAAAAAATTACAGATTATCCGAAAATACGAATGCAATGATCACATCAAATTTCATGAACATTCAAACACTTTTATCTTAACATGACCGTATATAGAGGGCGCTGTGGAGCCACCTAGCATCTCCTGAACCAATATTAGCATATGTTTATACTTTGGGGGACAATTTTATCAAGCATAGGAAGTTTCAGGCAAATCCCACATAGTATGTTGGAGTAAAAGCAACTTCCTGTTTCATGGCGGGACATCAAAATTCTCCGCGACGCCACGGATACATCGTTCGATGAAATCAGAATAGCTTCGCAATTTAACATCAACAAGGTCTTTTGATATTATTTGCCAAATATTAAGTTGATCGGATAAAATCTCTAGGAAAAGTTCGTTAAAGTACGACACCTGTGAATGGCGAAAAATCTAATAAAGTTGCAATTTCAATTAAAAATGGCAAACTTCCTGTTGGGTCTAGGTCATGGCACCCAGAGACTTTTTTTTAGGTCTCAGAATATTCCACATGTCCACCGAAGTTCATAGATGCAGGTCAACCACGATGCAAGGGCTGCTTATTTGAAATTTTCCAGGGGGCGCTATGATGCCATTTTTGCCACGCCTATATGTAAATTTTTTATCAGTGTAAGAGGAATGATAATCTTTAGAATTGTACAAAATTTTGTGAGTTTTTGAGCATGCTAAAACCCTCAAAAGGGCAATTCTTTTTAAAATCTGATTGGGGGCGCTATAGAGCCATTATGCCTCATTTACTGCCAATTTTTGTCTCAAATTGAAGACAATCACACAAATATATTTTTTGCAAAGTTTTGCAAGTTTTCGAGTATGCCAAGGCCTTTAAATGTGTGTTCGTAAAATTTGGAATAACGCAAAAAATGGCTCATAGCTCACTTCCTGTTCGGCCGAAAAATTTCAAAAAACCCACCATAGCCCAAAAATACAAATGCAATGATAAGACCAAATTTCATGGGCATTCAAGCACTTTTATATCAACATGGCCGTGTCAAGAGGGCGCTGTGGAGCCACCTGACCACACCCACTCCAATATCTGCATATATGTATATTTGGAAGTAAACTATTATTAAGCCTGTAAAGTTTCACGCAAATCTCACAAAGCTTGTGCTCATAAGAGCAACTTCCATTTTCACGGCGGAACATCGAAATTCGCCGCAACGCCACGGACACAAATTTCGATGAATCCAATAAAGCTTCGCAATTTAATATAAAGAAGGTCTTTAGATGGCCTGTACAAAATTCAAGTTGATCGGATAAAATCTCTCGGAGGAGTTTGTTAAAGTACGACACCTGTGAATGGCAAAAAATTTAAAAAAGTTGCAAATTCAATTAAAAATGGCGGACTTCCTGTTGAGTTTAGGTCATGGCACCAAGAGACTTTTTTTTATGTCTTGGCATAGTACACATGTCCACCGAATTTTGTGCATGTAGGTGAAGCACGCTGCGAGGGCTTTTTCATTGAAATTTTCTAGGTGGCGCTGTAATGCAATTTGGCCACGTTCACCTGTAAACCCTATATTCTAGTAAAAAATATCAACAGCTTAATAGGTTTGCAAAGTTTCGTGAGTTTTTGATCATGCTGAGGCCCTCAAAAATGCAGTAATGTATTAGGGGGCGCTATAGAGCTACCATGTCATACCCAGTGCCCAATGAGATATCAAATGAAAGAAGTTAATATGTTTAGTCTATGAGCCAAGCTTGATGTATTTTCGAGTATGATAAGACCCTCAAAAATGTGTTCATAAAATCTGAAAAAACACAGGAAATGGCTCATAGCTCACTTCCTGTAAGGCAAAAAAATTTCAAAAAAATGGACAAAAAAATTTATGATGACTACTATGACCCGATCGAATTTCGTGAGAATCCGAGCAAGTGCGTTCCAAAATGGCTGTGTGTTTGGTGGCGCTATAGAGCCACTGGGGCATGTCCAAGCACAAAAATAATAATATTTTGCAATTTCACCACGACTGACGAGTGGGCAAATTTTTGTGAGTTTTCGTGCATGGCAAAGCCCTCAAAAATGCGTTCTCGCAGCAGAATAATAATAATTAAAGCTGCAAGCAGCGTTGAAAGGGCCGTCGCAACCCTCGTGCACGTTGGGGTGGCAGCAAGATCCTGATGGGTTCAGGTGTCCATTCAGAGCCATTGGACACTGCTGGACCGCGTACAATGTGTTTTCCTTAGGGGAGTGCAAATATTTTCTGGAGGGTGCTATGATACCATTTTGACATGAGTGTGCGCAAAATCTATAACATAGTAGTCGTAATACCGAGCTCCAAGAGTGTGTTGATTTTGGTAAATTTTCCAGCCTGTTTAGACCTTCAAAAGAGCAATTCTTTGATAAATCTGATTCGGGGCGCTATAGAGCCATTATGCCACATTTAGTGCCAATTGATGGATGATATTGAAAAGAGTTTTTTTTAAGTTTTTGAGTATCTTAAGGCCTTCAAATGTGTGTTCGTAAAATGTGGAATAACGCAGGAAATGACTCATAGCTCACTTCCTGTTTGGCCGAAAAATTTAAAAAAAAATAAAATTAGCCTAAAAAAACAAATGCAATGACCAGACCAAATTTCATGAACATTGAAGCACTTTTATGTCAACAAGGCTGTGTCAAGAGGGCGCTGTGGAGCCACCTGACCACACCCAATCCAATATCAACATATAGGTATATTTGGAAATAGACTATTATTAAGCCTGTAAAGTTTCAGGCAAATCTCACAAAGTATGTGCTCATAAAAGCAACTTCCATTTTCATGGCAGAACATCGAAATTCGCCGCAACGCCACGGACAAAAATTTCGATGAATCCAAAAAAGCTTTGCAACTTAAGATAAAAAAAGGTCTTTAGATGGCCTGTTCCAAATTTTAAGTTGATCGGATAAAATCTCTAGGAGGAGTTCGTTAAAGCACGACGCCTGTGAATGGCAAAAAATAAAAAAAAGTTGCAAATTCAATTAAAAATGGCAGCCTTCCTGTTGAGTCTAGGTCATGGCACCAAGAGACTTTTTTGTAGGTCTCGGCATATTCCACATGTCTACCGAATTTCATACCTGTGGGTTCACCGGGCTGCGAGGGCTGCTTATTTGAAATTTTCCAGGGGGCGCTATAATGCCATTTTTGCCACGCCTATTTGTAAATTTTTTATCAGTGTAATAGGAATGATGTTCTTTAAAATTGTACAAAATTTTGTGAGTTTTTGGCGGACTTCCTGTTGAGTCTAGGTCATGGCACCATAGGACTTTTTTTAGGTCTTGGCATAATACACATGTCCACCAAATTCTGTACATGTAGGGCTGCTTCATTGAAATTTTCTAGGTGGCGCTGGAATGCAATTTTGCCACATCCATCTGTAAACCCTATATGCTAGTAAACAGTATGACCAGCTTAATAGGTTTGCAAAGTTTTGTGAGTTTTTGAGCATGCTGAAGCCCTCAAAAATGCAATTATGTATTAGGGGGCGCTAGAGAGCTACCATGTCACACCCAGTGCCAAATGAGATATCGAATCAAAGAACTTAATATTTGTAGTCTATGAGCCAAGTTTGGTGAATTTTGGAGTAGGATAAGGCCCTCATAAATGTGTTCGTAAAATCTGAAAAAACGCAGGAAATGGCTCATAGCTCACTTCCTGTATGGCAAAAAAATTTCAAAAATATTGACAAAAAAATTTATGATGACTATTATGACTCTATAAAATTTTGTGAGAATCCGAGCAAGTGCGTTCCAAAATGGCCGCGTGTTTGGTGGCGCTATAGAGCCACCGGGGCATGTCCAAGCACAAAAATAATAATATTAGCAATTTTCACCACGACTGACGTGTGGGCAAATTTTGTGAGTTTTCGTGCATGGCAAAGCCCTCAAAATTGCGTTCTCGAGCAGAATAAAAAGAAGAAGAAGAAGAATAAAAATCCCATCAAAAACAATAGGTTCCTCGCACCTTCGGTGCTCGGGTTCTAGTTAATGCAGCTAGCAGCGTTGAAAGGGCCCTCGCACCTCTCTTGCACGTTGGGGTGGCAGCAAGATCTTGACGGGTGCAGGTGTCCATTCACAGCCATTGGACACTGCTGGACTGCGTACAATGTGGTTTCCTGAGGGCAGTGCAAAAATTTTCTGGAGGGCACTATGATACTATTTTGACATGCCTGTGCGCAAAATCTACAACATTGTTATAGTAATCCTGGGCTCCATGAGTTTCTTGATTTTTGTAAATTTTCCAGCATTTTTTGACCCTCAAAACGGCAATTCTTTTAAAAATCTGATTGGGGGCGCTATCAAGCCAATATTCCACATTTAGTGCCAATTGATGGATGACATTGAAGAAAATAAGACATTGATTATTTATGCAAGGTTTTGCAAGTTTTGGAGAATTCTAAGGCCTTAAAACGTGTGTTTGTAAAATTAGGAAAATACGCCGGAAATAGCTCATAGGTCACTTCCTGTTTGGCCAAAAAATTTCAAAAAATTAACCATTGCCCAGAATGACTAATGCAATGATCACACCAAATTTCTTTAACATTCAAGCACTTTTATCTTAACATGGCCATATCTAGAGGGCGCTCTGGAGCCACCTGGCACCTCC
Organism: Gymnothorax reevesii; assembly: GCA_029721435.1. Classification (NCBI taxonomy): domain Eukaryota; kingdom Metazoa; phylum Chordata; class Actinopteri; order Anguilliformes; family Muraenidae; genus Gymnothorax; species Gymnothorax reevesii. The sequence continues at coordinate 55,446,049 of CM056574.1, forward strand.
CGATCTAATTTTGGCATATATTTATACTTGGGAGCACAATTTTATCAAGCGTGGAAAGTTTCAGGCTAATCCCACAAAGTATGTGGGAGTAAAATCAACTTCCATTTCATGGCAGGACATCGAAATTCGCCGCAATGCCACGGATACATCGTTTGATCAATCCAAAAAAGATTCGCAATTTAAAAAAGCTTCGCACCGAATTTCATACATGCAGGTCAACCACGATGCGAGGGCTGCTTATTTGAAATTTTCCAGGGGGCGCTATAATACCATTTTTGCTAACTCTATATGTATTTTTTTATCAGTGTAATAGGAATGATGGTTTTCAGAATGGGACAAAAGTTTGTGAGTTTTTGAGCATGCTGACACCCTCAAAAGGGCAGTTCTTTTAAAAATATGATTGGGGGCGCTATAGAGCCATTATGGCACATTTACTGCCAATTTCTGTCTCAAATTGAAGACAATCAGACAATTATAATTTTTGCAAAGTTTTGCAAGTTTTCGAGTATGCTAAAGCCGTCAAACGTGTGTTCGTAAAATTTGGAATAACGCAGGAAATGGCTCATTGCTCACTTCCTGTTTGGCCGAAAAATTTCAAAAAAATAAGCATAGCCCAAAAAACAAATGTAATGATCAGACCAAATTTCATGAACATTCAAGCACTGTTAACTCAACATGGCCGTGTCAAGAGGGCGCTGTAGAGCCACCTGACCACACCCAATCCAATATCAACATATAGGTATATTTTGAAGTCAACTCTTATTAAGCCTGTAAAGTTTCGGGCAAATTTCACAAAGCATACGCGAATAAAACCAACTTCCTTTTTCATGGCGGAACATCGAAATTCGCCGCAACGCCACGGACACAAAGTTCGATGAATCCAAAAAAGCTTCGCAATTTAACATCGACAAGGTCTTTAGATGTCAGATGCAAACTTTTAAGTTGATCGAATAAAATGTCTAGGAGGAGTTCGTTAAAGTACGACGCCTGTGAATGGCAAAAAATTAAAAAAATTTGCAAATTCAATTAAAAATGGCGGACTTCCTGTTGAGTCTAGGTGATGGCACCAAGAAACTTTTTTTAGGTCTTGGCATAGTACACATGTCCACCGAATTTTGTACATGTAGGTTAAACACGCTGCGAGGGCTGCTTCATTGAAATTTTCTAGGTGGCGCTGTAATGCAATTCTGCCACATCCATCTGTAAACCCTATATTCTAGTAAAGAGTATGACCAACCTAATATGTTTGCCAAGATTTGTGAGTTTTCGAGCATGTTGATGCCCTCAAAAATGCATTTATGTATTAGGGGGCGCTTAAGAGCTACCATGTCTCACCTACTGCCAGATGAGATATCGAATCAAAGAACTTAATATTTTTAGTCAATAAGCCAAGTTTGGTCTGTTTTCGAGTATGATAAGGCCCTCAAATATGTGTTCGTAAAATCTGAAAAAACGCAAGAAGTGGCTCATAGCTCACTTCCTGTGAGGCAAAAAAATTTCAAAAAAATTGACAGACAAACTTATGAAGACTACTATGACCCTATAAAATTTCATTAGAATTCGAGCAAGTGCGTTCCAAAATGGCCGTGTGTTTGGTGGCGCTATAGAGCCACCAGGGCATGTCCAAGCACAGAATAACTAATAGTTTTCAATTTTCACCACGACTGACGTGTGGGAAAATTTTTGTGAGTTTTCGTGCATGGCAAAACCCTCAAAAATGCGTTCTCGCAGCAGAATAAAAAGAAGAAGAAGAAGAAGAAGAATAAAAATCCCATCAAAAACAATAGGTTCCTCGCACCTTCGGTGCCAGGACCCGTTCCGGGCCCTGGCACCAGTCGGTGCTCGGGCCCTAATTAAAGCTGCAAGCAGCATTGAAAGGGCCCTCGCACCCCTAGTGCACGTTGGGGTGGCAGCAAGATCTTGATGGGTGCAGGTGTCCATTCAGAGCCATTGGACACTGCTAGACTGTGTACAATGTGGTTTCTTGAGGGGAGTGCAAAAATTTTCTGGAGGGCGCTATGATACTATTTTGACATGCCCGTGCACAAAATCTTCAACATAGTAATCATAATACCGGGCTCCATGAGTGTGTTGATTTTTGTAAATTTTCCAGCATGTTTCGACCTTCAAAAGGGCAATTTTTTTATAAATCTGCCTGGGGGTGCTATAGAGCCAATATGCAACATTTAGTGCCAATTGACGGATGATTTTGAAGAGAATAAGACATTTATAATTTGTGCAAGATTTTGCAAATTTTGGAGCATTCTTACGCCATAAAACGTGGGTTCGTAAAATTTGGAAAAACGCAGGAAATAGCTCATATCTCACTTCCAGTTTGGCCAAAAAATTTCAAAAAATTTACCATTGCTCGGAATGACTAATGCAATGATCACACCAAATTTCATGAACATTCAAGCACTTTTATCTTAATTCGGCCGTATGTAGAGGGCGCTGTGGAGCCACATGGTCACTCCCGATCTAATATTAGCATATATTTGTACTTGAGAGGACAACTTTATCAAGCTTGGAAAGTTTCAAGCAAAAAAAAGTAAAACCAACTTCCTGTTTCATGGCGAGACATCAAAATTCGTCGCGACGCCACGGATACATCGTTCGATGAATCCAAAAAAGCTTCGCAATTTAACATCAGCAAGGTCTTTAGATATTCTTCGCCAAGTTTAAAGTTGATCGGATAAAATCTCTAGGAGGAGTTCGTTAAAGTACGACACCTGTGAATGGCAAAAAATCCAAAAAAATTGCAATTTCCATTAAAAATGGCGGACTTCCTGTTGAGTCTAGGTCATGGCGCCAAGGACTTTTTTTTGGGTCTTGTCCTCTTCCACATGTTCACCAAATTTCATACAAGCAGGTTAAACACGGTGCGAGGGCTGCTTCATTGAAATTTTCTAGGTGGCGCTATAATGCGATTTTGCCACAACTATTTGTAAGCTCTATATCCTAGTAATAGGTATAATTGGCTTAATGCGTGTGCAAAATTTCATGAGTTTTCAAGCATGGTCAGACCCTCAAAAATGCAAATATGTATTAGGGGGCGTTATAGAGCCACCATGTCACATTTAGTGCCACATGAGATATAAATTGAAGAGCTTCATATTTTCAACCAATGAGCCAAGTTTGGCGTGTTTGTGACTATGATAAGACCCTCAAAAATGTGTTCGTAAAATCTGAAAAACCGCAGATAATGGCTCATAGCTCAGTTCCTGTTAGGCAAAAAAATTCCAAAAAAATTGACAAAAAAATTCATATTGATTACTATATCCTCATCGAATTTCGTGAGAATCCGAGCAGTCGCGTTCCAAAATGGCCGTGTGTTTGGTGGCGCTATAGAGCCACCGGGGCATGTCCAAGCACAACAATAACAAAAATTTGTAATTTTTGCCACAACTGACATGTCTGCAAATTTTGGTGAGTTTTCGAGCATGGGAAAGCACTCAAAAACGAATTCTTGCAGCAGAATAATAATAATTTAAGCTGCAAGCAGCGTTGAAAGGGCCCTCGCACCCCTCGTGCACATTGGGGTGGCAGCAACATCTTGATGGGTGCAGGTGTCCATTAAGAGCTATTGGGCACTGCTAGACTGTGTGCAATGTGGTTTCCTGAGGGGATTGCAAAAATTTTCTGGAGGGCGCAATGATACCATTTTGACATGACTGTTCGCAAAATCTACAACATAGTAATTATCATACCAGGCTCCATGAATTTGTTCATTTTTGTAAATTTTCCAGCAAGTTTTGACCCTCAAAAGGGCAATTGTTTTAAATATCTTATTGGGGGCGCTATAGAGCCTTTATGCCACATTTAGTGCCAATTGATGGATGACATTCAAGAGAATAAGAAAATTATCATTTGTGCAGGGATTTGCAAGTTCGGGAGTATTCTAAGGCCTTCAAACGTGTGTTCGTAAAATTTGGAAAAATGCAGGAAATACCTCTTAGCTCACTTCCTGCTTGGCCAAAAAATTTCTAAAAAATTAACCATCGCCGGAAATGAATAATGCAATGATCACACAAAATTTCAAAAACATTCAAGCACTTTAATCTTAAAATGGCCGTATCTAGAGGGCGCTGTGGAGCCACTTGGCCACTCCCGTTCTACTGTTAGCATATATTTATATTTGGGAGGACAATTTAATCAAGCGTGGAAAGTTTCAGGCAAATCCCACGAAGAATGTGGGAGTAAAATCAACTTCCTCTTTCATGGCAGGACGTCGAAATTCGCCGCAATGCCACGGATACATCGTTTGATAAATCCAAAAAAGCTTTACAATTTAACATCAGCAACGTCTTTAGATATTATTCACCAAATTTTAAGTTGATCGGATAAAATCTCTAGGAGGAGTTCGTTAAAGTATGACACCTGCGAATTGCGAAAAATCTAAAAAAGTTGCAAATTCAATTAAAAATGGCGAACTTCCTGTTGGGTCTAGGTGATGGCACCAAGAGACTTTTTTTTAGGTCTCAGAATATTCCACATGTCCACCGAAGTTCATACATGCAGGTCAACCATGATGCGAGGGCTGCTTATTTGAAATTTTCCAGGGAGCGCTATCATGCCATTTTTGCAAAGCCTATATGTAAATTTTTTATCAGTGTAATAGGAATGATGGTCTTTAGAAATGTACAAAATTTTGTGAGTTTTTGAGCATGCTGAGACCCTCAAAAGGGCAATTTTTTTGAAAATCTCATTGGGGGCGCTATAAAGCCATTATGGCACATTTACTGCCCATTTCTCTCTCAAATTGAAGACAATCAGACAAATATATTTTTTGCAAAGTTTTGCAAGTTTTCGAGTATGCTAAAGCCTTCAAACGTGTGTTCGTAAAATTTGGAATAACGCAGGAAATGGCTCATAGCTCACTTCCTGTTTGGCCAAAAAATTTCAAAAAAAAAATACTAGCCCAGAAAAACAAATGTAATGATAAGACCAAATTTCATGAACATTCCAGCACTCTTATCTCAACATGGCCGTGTCAAGAGGGTGCTGTGGAGCCACCTGACCACACCCAATCTAATATCAACATATAGTTCTACTTGGAAGTAAACTTTTATGAAGCCTGTAAAGTTTTGCGCAAATCTCACAGCATGTGCGCGGACAACCAACTTCCTGTTTCATGGCGAAAACATCGAAATTCGCCGCGACGCCACGGATACAAAGTTCGATGAATCCAAAAAAGCTTCGCAATTTAACATCGACAAGGTCTTTAGATGTCATATGCGAAATTTTAAGTTGATCGGATAAAATCTCTAGGAGGAGTTCGTTAAAGTACGACGCCTGTGAATGGCAAAAAATTTAAAAAATTTGCAAATTCAATTAAAACTGGCGGACTTCCTGTTGAGTGTAGGTCAAGGCACCAAGTGACTTTTTTTTTGGTCTTGGCATTGTACACATGTCCACCGAATTTTGTATATGTAGGTTAAACACGCTGCGAGGGCTGCTTCATTGAAATTTTCTAGGTGGCGCTGTAATGAAATTTTGCCACATCCATCTGTAGGCGCTATATTCTAGGAAAAAGTATGTCCGGCTTAATATGTTTCCAAAGTTTCGTGAGTTTTCAAGCATGCTGAAGCCCTCAAAAATGCAATTATGTAAAAAACGCAGGAAATGGCTCATAGCTCACTTCCTGTGCGGCAAAAAAATTTCAAAAAAATTGACAAAAAAATTAATTATGACTGCTGTGGCCCTGTCGAATTTCATGAGAATCCGAGCAAGTGAGTTCCAAAATGGCCGTGTGTTTGGTGGCGCTTTAGAGCCATCGGGGCGTGTCCAAGCACAAAAATAATAAAACTTTGTAATTTTCACCACGTCTGACGTGTGTGCAAATTTTTGTGAGTTTTTGTGCATGGCAAAGCCCTCAAAAATGCGTTCTCGCAGCAGAATAAAAATAATAATAATAATAAGAAGAAGAAGAAGAATAATAAAAATCCCATCAAAAACAATAGGTTCCTCGCACCTTCGGTGCCAGGACCCGTTCCGGGCCCTGGCACCGGTCGGTGCTCGGGCCCTAATTAAAGCTGCAAGCAGCGTTGAAAGGGCCCTCGCACCCCTCGTGCACGTTGGGGTGGCAGCAAGATCCTGATGGGTGCAGGTGCCCATTTAGAGCCATTGGACACTGCTGGACTGCGTACAATGTGTTTTCCTGAGGGGAGAGCAAAAATATTCTGCAGGGCGCTATGATACCATTTTGACATGCTTGTGCGCAAAATCTACAACATAGTAATCGTAATACCGAGCTCTATGAGTGTGTTGATTTTTGTAAATTTTCCAGCATGTTTAGACCTTCAAAAGAGCAATTCTTTTATAAATCTGATTGGGGGCGCTTTAGAGCCATTATGCCACATTTAGTGCCAATTGATGGATGATATTAAACAAAATAACAAATTTATAATTTGTGCAAGGTTTTGCAAGTTTTTAAGCATCCTAAGGCCTTAAAACGTGTGTTCATAAAAATTTGGAAAAACGCAGCAAATAGCTCATAGCTCCCTTCCTGTTTGGCCAAAAAATTTCAAAAAATTAAACATTACCCGGAATGACAAATGCAATGATCACACCAAATTTCATGAACATTCAAGCACTTTTATCTTAACATGACCATATCTAGAGGGCGCTGTGGAGCCACCTAGCACCTCCCGATCCAATATTAGCATATGTTTATACTTCGGAGGACAATTTTATCAAGCAGAAGAAGGTTTGGGCAAATCCCACAAAGTATGTGGTAGTAAAAGCAACTCCCTGTTTCATGGCGGAATATCAAAATTCACCGCGACGCCACGGTTACATTGTTCGATGAAATCAAAATTGCTTTGCAATTTAACATTAGCAAGGTCTTTAGATATTATTTGCCAAATATTAAGTTGATCGGATAAAATCTCTAGGAGGAGTTCGTTAAAGTACTACACCTGCGAATTGCGAAAAATCTAAAAAAGTTGCAATTCTAATTAAAAATGGCAAACTTCCTGTTGGGTCTCGGTCATGGCACCAAGAGACTTATTTTTAGGTCTCAGGATATTCCACATGTCCACCGAAGTTCATACATGCAGGTCAACCACGATGCGAGGGCTGCTTATTTGAAATTTTCCAGGGGGCGCAATAATGCCATTTTTGCAAAGCCTATTTGTACATTTTTTATCAGTGAAATAAGAATTATGGTATTTAGAATAGTACAAAACAGTTTTTGAGTTTTTGAGCATGCTGAGACCCTCAAAAGGGCAATTTTAAAAAAAATCTGATTGGGGGCGCTATAGAGCCATAATGCCACATTTACTGCCAATTTTTGTCTCAAATTGAAGACAATCAGACAAATATAATTTTTGCAAAGTTTTGCATGTTTTTGAGGATGCTAAGGCCTTCAAATGTGTGTTCGTAAAATTTGGAATAACGCAGGAAATGGCTCATAGCTCACTTCCTGTTTGGCCGAAAATTTTTTAAAAAATTAGCATAGCCCAAAAAAACAAATGCAATGATCAGATCAAATTTAATGAACATTCAAGCACTTTTATGTCAACATGGCCGTGTCAAGAGGGCGCTGGGGAGCCACTTGACCACACCCAACCCAAAATCAAAAAATAGGTATATTTGGAAGTAGACTATTATTAAGCCTGTAAAGTTTCACGCAAATCTCACAAAACATGTGCTCATAAAAGCAACTTCCATTTTCATGGCGGAACTTAGAAATTCGCCGCAAGGCCACGGACACAAATTTCGATGCATCCAAAAAAGCTTCGCAATTTAACATGGAGAATGTCTTTAGATGTCATCTGCAAAATTTTAAGTTGATCGGATAAAATCTCTAGGAGGAGTCCGTTAAAGTACGACGCCTGTGAATGGCAAAAAATTTAAAAAATTTGCAAATTCAATTAAAAATGGCGGACTTCCTGTTGAGTCTAGGTCATGGCACCAAGAGACTTTTTTTAGGTCTTGGCATAGTACACATATCCACCGAATTCTGTACATGTAGGTTAAACATGCTGTGAGGGCTGCTTCATTGAAATTTTCTAGGTGGCGCTGTAATGCAATTTTGCCACATATATCTGTAAGCTCTATATTCTAGTAAAGAGTATGACCAGCTTAATATTTTTGCGAAGTTTTGTGAGTTTTCGAGCATGCTGATGCCCTCAAAAATGCAATTATGTATTAGGGGGCGCTATAGAGCCACCATGTCTCACCCACTGCCAAATGAGATATCGAATCAAAGAACTTAATACTTTTAGTCAATAAGACAAGTTTGGTGTGATTTCAAGTAAGATAAGGCCCTCATAAATGTGTTCGTAAAATCTGAAAAAACACAGGAAATGGCTCATAGCTCACTTCCTGTGTGGCAAAAAAATTTCAAAAAAATTTATGATGACTACTATGACCCTATAAAATTTCATTAGAATCCGAGCAGGTCCGTTCCAAAATGGCCTTGTGTATGGTGGCGCTATAGAGCCACCGGGGCATGTCCAAGCACAAAATAAAAAATAGTTTGCAATTTTCACCACGACTGACGTGTGGGCAAATTTTTGTGAGTTTTCGTTCATGGCAAAGCCCTCAAAAATGCGTTCTCACAGCAGAATAAAAAGAAGAAGAAGAAGAATAAAAATCCCATCAAAAACAATAGGATCCTCGCACCTTCGGTACCGGTCGGTGCTCGAGCCCTAATTAAAGTTACAAGCAGCGTTGAAAGGGCCCTCGCACCCCTCATGCACGTTGGGGTGGCAGCAAGATCTGGATGGGTGCACATGTCCATTCAGAGCCCTAAGTCACTGCTAGACTGTGTACAATGTGGTTTCTTGAGGGGAGTGCAAAAATTTTCTGGAGGGCGCTATGATACTATTTTGACATACCCGTGCACAAAATCTACAACATAGTAATCGTAAAACTGGGCTCCATGAGTGTGTTGATTTTTGTAAATTTTCCAGCATGTTTAGACCTTCAAAAGGGCAATTCTTTTATAAATCTGTCTGGGGGCGCTTTTGAGCCAATATGCAACATTTAGTGCCAATTGATGGATGACTTTGAAGAAAATATGACATTTATAATTTCTGCAAGGTTTTGCAAGTTTTGGAGCATTCTTAGGCCATAAAACGTGGGTTCGTAAAATTTGGAAAAACGCAAGAAATAGCTCATATCTCACTTCCTGTTTGGCCAAAAAATTTCAAAAAATTAAGTCGTGCCCGAAATGACTAATGCAATGACCACACGAAATTTTATAAACATACAAGCTCTTTTATCTTGACATGGCCATATCTAGAGGGCGCTGTGGGGCCACCTGGCCACTCTGAAACTAATATTAGCATATATTTATACTAAAGAGGACAATGTTATCCAGCTCGAAGAGTTTCTGGCAAATCACACAAAGTATGTGGGAGTAAAACCAACTTCCTGTTTCATGGCGGGATATCAAATTTCGACGCGACGCCACGGATACATCGTTCGATGAAATCAAAAAAGCTTTACAATTTAACATCAGCAATGTCTTCAGTTATTATAAACCAAATTTTAAGTTGATCGGATAAAATCTCTAGGAGGAGTTCGTTAAAGTACGACACCTATGAATGGCGAAAAATCCAAAAAATTTGCAATTTCAATTAAAAATGGCGGACTTCCTGTTGAGTCTAGGTCCAGGCACCAGAAAATTTTTTTTAGGTATCGGCATATTCCACATGTTAACCGAATTTCATACATGCAGGTCAAACACGGTGCGAGGGCTGCTTCATTGAAATTTTCTAGGTGGCGCTTTAATGCCATTTTGCCACGCCTAGCTGTAAAACCTATATGATATTACAATGTTCAATACGCTTAATATGTGTACTAAATTTGGTGAGTTTTTGAGCATGTTAAAACCCTCAAAAATGCAATTATGTATTAGGGTGCGCTATACAGCCATAGTCTCACATTTAGAGCCAAATGGGATATTAAATTGAACAACTTCATATTGTCCACCTCTGTGTAAAGTTTGGCGAGTTTTCAAGTATGCTAAGGCCCTCAATAATGTTTTTGTAACTTCTGGAAAAACGCAGGAAATGGCACAAAGCTCACTTTCTGTGTGGAGAAAAAATTTCAAAAAAATTGACAAAGCCCATCCTTATGCATACTACGGCCCCACCAAAGTGTGTGAGAATACAAGCAAGTTAGTTCGAAAATGGACTTGTGTTTGGTGGTGCTATAGAGCCACCGGGGCAAGTACATATACGTTGCCTGCAGAATATTAAAATTTTCGCCAGGCCTGAGGTGCGTGCCAATTTTCATGAGTTTTTGAGCTTGTTAAGGTCCTCAAAAATGCAATTCATTTCGGGTTAAAAATAATAATCATAATTAAAGCTGCAAGCAGCGTTGAAAGGGCCTTCGCACCTTTCGTGCACGTTGGGGTGGCAGCAAGATCTTGATGAGTACAGGCGTCCATTCAGAGCCATTGGACACTGCTAGACTGTGTACAATGTGGTTTCTTGAGGGGAGTGGAAAAATTTTCTGGACGGTGCAATGGTACCATTTTGACATGCCTGTGTGCAAAATCTACAACAAAGTAATCGTAATGTCAGGCTCCATGAGTGTGTTGATTTTTGTAAATTTTCCAGTATGTTTAGACGATCAAAGGAGCAATACTTTTAAATATCTGACTGGGGGCGCTATTGAGCCATTATGCCATATTTAACGCCAATTGATGGATGACATTGAAGAAAATAAGACATTTATAATGTTTGCTAGGTTTTTTAAGTTTTGGAGCATTCTTAGGCCTGAAAACATGAGTTCGTAAAATTTGGAAAAACCCAGGATATAGCTCATAGCTGACTTCCTGTTTATGCAATAAATTTCAAAACATTAACCATTGCCCAGAATGACTAATGCAATGATCACCCCAAATTTCATGAACATTCAAGCACTTTGAACTTAACATGGCCTTATCTAGAGGGCGCTGTGGAGCCACCTGGCCACTCACTATCTAATATTAGCATATATTTATACTTTGGAGGACAATATTATCAAGCTTGGGAAGTTTCAAGCAAATTGAACGAAGTATGTGGGAGTAAAAGCAATTGCCTTTTTCATGGCGGGACATCAAAATTCGCCGCGACGCCACGGATGCACCGTTGCATCAATCCAAAAAAGCTTCGCAATTTAACATCAACAAGGTCTTTGGATATTACTTGCCAAATTTTAAGTTGATCGGATAAAATCTGTAGGAGGAGTTCGTTAAAGTACGACACCTGTGAATGGCGAAAATTCCAAAAAATTTGCAATTTCAATTAAAAATTGCGGACTTCCTGTTGAGTCTAGGTCATGGCACCCAAGACTATTTTTTAGGTATCGGCATATTCCACATGTCTACCGAATTTCATACATGCAGGTCAAACACGGTGCGAGGGCTGCTTCATTGAAATTTTCTAGGAGGCGCCATAATGCCATTTTGCCACGCCTAGCTGTAAAACCTATATGGTAGTACAATGTTTAAAACGCTTATTATGTGTATTTAATTTGGTGAGTTTTTGAACATGTTAAAGTCCTCAAAAATGCAATTATGTATTAGGGGGCGCTATACAGCCATAGTCACACATTTACAGCCAAAGGGGATATTAAATTGAACAACTTCATATTGTCTACCTCTGTGTTAAGTTTTGAGAGTTTTCAAGAATGCTAAGGCCCTCAAAAATGTGTTTGTAACTTCTGGGAAAACGCAGGAAATGGCTCAAAGCTCACTTCCTGTGCGGAGAAAAAATTTCAAAAAAAATTGACAAAGCCCATCCTTATGCATACTACGGCCCCACCAAATTTTGTGAGAATACGAGCAAGTTAGTTCAAAAATTGACGCGTGTTGGGTGGCGCTATAGAGCCACCGGGGAAAGTACATATACGTTGCCTGAAGAACATTAAAATTTTCGCCAGGCCTGAGGTGCTTGCCAATTTTCATGAGTTTTTGATTTTGTTAAGACCCTCAAAAATGCAATTCATTTTGGGTTAATAATAATAATAATTAAAGCTGCAAGCAGCGTTGAAAGGGCCCTCGCCCCCCTCGTGCACGTTGGGGTGGCAGCAGGATCTTGATGGCTGCAGGTGTCCATTCAGAGCCATTGGACGCTGCTGGACCGCGTACAATGTGGTTTCCTGATGGGAGTGCAAAAATTTTCTGGAGGGCGCTATGATACCATTTTGACTAGCCTGTGCGCAAAATCTACAACACAGTAATCGTAATATGGGGCTCCATGAGTGTGTTGATTTTTGTAAATATTGCAGCATGTTTAGACTTTCAAAAGAGCAATTCTTTTATAAATCTGATGGGGGGCGCTATCGAGCCGTTATGCCACATTTAGTGCCAATTGATGGATGATATTAAACAAAATAAGACATTTATAATTTGTGCAAGGTTTTGCAAGTTTTGAAGCATCCTAAGGCCTTAAAACGTGTCTTCAGAAAAATTTGGAAAAACATAGCAAATAGCTCATAGCTCACTTCCTGTTTGGCCAAAAAATTTCAAAAAATTAAACATTACCCGGAATGACGAAGGCAATGATCACACCAAATTTCATGAACATTCAAGCACTTTAATCTTAACATGACCATATCTAGAGGGCGCTGTGGAGCCACCTAGCACCTCCCGATCCAATATTAGCATATGTTTTTACTTCGGAGAACAATTTTATCAAGCAGAAGAAGGTTCGGGCAAATCCCACAAAGTATGTGGCAGTAAAAGCAACTCCCTGTTTCATGGCGGGATATCAAAATTCGCCGCGAAGCCACGGATACATTGTTCGATGAAATCAAAATTGCTTCGCAATTTCACATTAGCAAGGTCTTAAGATATTATTTGCCAAATATTAAGTTGATCGGATAAAATCTCAAGGAGGAGTTCGTTAAAGTACGACGCCTGTGAATGGCAAAAAATCAAAAAAAGTTTCAATTTCAATTAAAAATGGCGGACTTCCTGTTGAGTCTAGGTCATGGCACCAAGAGACTTTTTTTTAGTTCTCAGCATATTCCACATGTCTACCGAATTTCATACATGTAGGTTTACCAGGCTGCGAGGGCTGCTTATTTGAAATTATCCAGGGGGCGCTATTATGACAATTTTGCCAAGCCTATATATAAGCTTTTTATCAGAGTAATACAAATGATGATTTTTATACATTTACAAAATTTGGTGAGTTTTCGAACATGCTGAGACCCTCAAAAGGGCAATTCTTTTTAAAATCTGATTGGGGGCGCTATAGTGCCATTGTGCCAAATTTAGTGCAAATTGATGTATAAGAATGAAGATTATAAGACAATCATAATTTTTGCAACTTTTTGCAAGATTTCGAGTATTCTAAGGCTTCCAAATATGTGTTCATAAAATTTGGAAAAACGCAGGAAATTGCTCATAGCTCACTTCCTGTTTGGCAAAAAAATTCCAAAAAAATTACCATAACCCGTCATGACAAATGCAATGATCACATTAAATTTCATGGACATTCAATTACTTTTATCTCAACATGGCCGTGTCAAGAGGGCGCTGTGGAGCCACCTGACCACACCCAATCTAATATCAACATATAGGTCTACTTGGAAGTAAACTCTTATGAAGCCTGTAAAGTTTCGCGCAAATCTTACAAAGCATGTGCGCGTAAAACCAACTTCCTGTTTCATGGCGGAACATCGAAATTTGCCGCAACGCCACGGACACAAAGTTCGATGTATCCAAAAAAGCTTCGCAATTTAACATTGACAAGGTCTTTAGATGTCATATGCGAAATTTTAAATTGATTGGATAAAATCTCTAGGAGGAGTTCGTTAAAGTACGACGCCTGTGAATGGCAAAAAATCAAAAAAAGTTGCAAATTCAATTAAAAATGGCGGACTTCCTGTTGAGTCTAGGTCATGGCACCAAGAGACTTTTTTTTAGGTCTTGGCATAATCTACATGTTCACCGAATTTCATACATGTCGGTTAAACATGCTGCGAGGGCTGCTTCATTGAAATATTCTAGGTGGCGCTGTAATGCAATTTTGCCAAATCCATCTGCAAACTTCATAGGCTAGTAAATAGTATGACAAGCTTAATATACCTGCAAAGTTTTGTGAGTTTTCGAGCATGCTGACGCCCTCAAAAATGCAATTATGTATTAGGGGGCGCTATAGAGCCAACATGTCACACCTAGTGCCAAGTGAGATATCGAATCAAAGAAATTAATATTTTTAGTCTATGAGCCAAGTTTGGTGAGTTTTTGAGTTCAAAAATGTGTTCGTAAAATCTGAAAAAACGCAGGAAATGGCTCATAGCTCACTTCCTGTGAGGCAAAAAAATTTCAAAAAAATTGACAAAAAAATTTATGATGACTACTATGACTCTATGAAATTTCGTGAGAATCCGAGGAAGTGCGTTCCAAAATGGCCGCGTGTTTGGTGGCGCTATAGAGCCACCGGGGCATGTCCAAGCACAAAAATAATAATAGATTGCAATTTTCACAACGACTGACGTGTGGGCAAATTTTTGTGAGTTTTCGTGCATGGCAAAGCCCTCAAAAATGCGTTCTCGCAGCAGAATAAAAAGAAGAAGAAGAAGAAGAAGAAGAAGAAGAAGAAGAATAAAAATCCCATCAAAAACAATAGGTTCCTCGCACCTTCGGTGCCAGGACCCGTTCCGGGCCCTGGCACCGGTCAGTGCTCGGGCCCTAATAATAATGATTAAAGCTGCAAGCAGCGTTGAAAGGGCCCTCGCCCCCCCTGTGCACATTGGGGTGGCAGCAAGATCTTGATGGCTGCAGGTGTCCATTCAGAGCCATTGGACACAGCTGGACCGCGTACAATGTGGTTTCCTGATGGGAGTGCAAAAATTTTCTGGAGGGCGCTATGATACCATTTTGACTTGCCTGTGCACAAAATCTACAACACAGTAATTGTAATACAGGGCACCATGAGCGTTTCGATTTTTGTAAATTTTCCAGCATGTTTAGACTTTCAAAAAAGCAATTCTTTTATAAATATTATTGGGGGCGCTATAGAGCCATTATGCCCCATTTAGTGCCAATTGATGGACGTATTGAAGAGAATAAGACAGTTCTAATTTTTGGATGGTTTTGCAAGTTTTGGAGCATTCTAAGGCCTTAAAACGTGTGTTCGTAAAATTTGGAAAAACGCAGGAAATAGCTCATAGCTCTCTTCCTGTTTGGCAAAAAAATTTCTAAAAATTAACTATTGCGGAGAATGACTAATGCAATGATCATACCAAATTTCATGAACTTTCAAGCACTTTTATCTGAACATGGCCATATCTAGAGGGCGCTGTGGAGCCACCTGGTACCTCTCGATATAAAATAAGCATATATCTATACTTGGGCGGACAATTTTATCAAGCTTGGAAAGTTTCAGGCAAATCCCACAAAGTATGTGGAATTGAAAGCAACTTCCTGTTTCATGGCAGGACATCAAAATTCGCCGTGACGCCACAGATGCATCGTTCGATGAAATCAAAAAAGCTTCGCAATTTAACGTCAGCAAGGTTTTTAGATATTATATGCCAAATTTTAAGTTGATCGGATAAAATCTCTAGGAGGAGTTCGTTAAAGTACGACACCTGTGAATGGCAAAAAAAATTTTAAAAAGTTGCAATTTCAATTAAAAATGGCAGCCTTCCTGTTGGGTCTAGGTCATGGCACCAAGAGACTTTTTTGTAGGTCCCGGCATATTCCACATGTCTACCGAATTTCATACATGTGGGTTTATCGTGCTGCGAGGGCTGCTTATTTGAAATTTTCCAGGGGGCGCTATAATGCCATTTTTGCCACGCCTATTTGTAAATTTTTTATCAGTGTAATAGGAATGATGGTCTTTAAAATTGTACAAAATTTTGTGAGTTTTTGAGCATGCTGAAACCCTCAAAAGGGTAATTCTTTTAAAAATCGTATTGGGGGCGCTATAGAGCCATGATGCCTCATTTACTGCCAATTTTTGTTTCAAATTGAAGACAATGTGACAAATAAAATTTTAGCTAAGTTTTGCAAGTTTTCGAGTATGCTAAGGCCTTCAAATGTGTGTTCATAAAATTTGGAATAACGCAGGAAATGACTCATAGCTCACTTCCTGTTTGGCCAAAAAATTTCAAAAAAATCAGCACAGCCCAGAAAACCAAATGCAATGATCTGACCAAATTTCATGAACATTCAAGCACTTTTATATCAACATGGCCGTGTCAAGAGGGCGCTGTAGAGCCACCTGACCACACTCACTCCAATATCAACATATAGGTATATTTGGAATTAGACTATCATTAAGGCTGTAAAGTTTCATGTAAATCTCCTAAAGCATATGCTCATAAAATAAACTTCCATTTTCATGGCGGAACATCGAAATTCGCCGCGACGCCACGGATACAAAGTTCGATGAATCCAAAAAAGCTTCGCAATGTAACATCGACGACGTCTTTCAATGTCAAATGCCAAATTTTAAGTTGATCAGATAAAATCTCTTGGAGGAGTTCGTTAAAGTACGACACCTGTGAATGGCCAACAATCCAAAAAAGTTGCAATTTCAATTAAAAATGGTGGACTTCCTGTTGAGTGTAGGTCATGGCACCAAGAGAATTTTTTGTAGGTCTCGGCATATTCCACATGTCTACCGAATTTCATACATGTAGGTTTACCAGGCTGCGAGGGCTGCTTATTTTAAATTTTCCAGGGGGCGCTATAGTGACATTTTTGCCATGTATATATTGCGTTTTTTGTCAGAGTAATACGAATGATGGTCTTTATACATTTACAAAATTTTGTGAGTTTTAGAACATGCTGAGACCCTCAAAATGGCAATTCTTTTAAAAATCTGATTGGGGGCGCTATAGAGCCATTGTGCCAAATTTAGTGTAAATTGATATATAAAATTGAAGATAATAAGACAATTATAATTTGTGCAACTTTTTGCAAGATTTCGAGTATTCTAAAGCATCCAAACATGTGTTTATAAAATTTGGAAAAACGCAGGAAATGGCGCATAGCTCACTTCCTGTTTGGCCAAAAAATTTCAAAAAAATTAAAATAACTGGACATAAACAATGCAATGATCACACCAAATTTCATGAACATTCAAGCACTTTTATCTCAACATGGCCGTTTCAAGAGGGTGCTGTGGAGCCACCTGACCACACCCAATCTAATATCAACATATAGGTCTACTTGGAAGTGAACTCCTATAAAGCCTGTCAAGTTTCGCACAAATTTCACAAAGCATGTGCGCGTAAAACCAACTTCCTGTTTCATGGCGGAACATCGAAATTCGCCGCGACGCCACGGATACAAAGTTCAATGAATCCAAAAAAGCTTCGCAATTTAACATCGACAAGGTCTTAAGATGTTAAATTCAAAATTTTAAGTTGATCGGATAAAATCTCTAGGAGGAGTTCGTTAAAGTACGAAGCCTGTGAATGGCAAAAAATTTAAAAAATTTGCAAATTCAATTAAAAATGGCGGACTTCCTGTTGAGTCTAGGTCATGGCACCTAGAGACTTTTTTTTAGGTCTTGGCATAGTACACATGTCCACCGAATTTTGTACATGTAGGTCAAACACGCTGCGAGGGCTGCTTCATTGAAATTTTCTAGGTGGCGCTGTAATGCAATTTTGCCCCATCCATCTGTAAACCCTAAATCCTAGTTAAAAGTAAGACCTGTTTAATATGTTTGCAAAGTTTTGTGAGTTTTCAAGCATGCTGAGGCCCTCAAAAATGCAATTATGTATTAGGGGGCGCTATAGAGCTACCATATCACACCCAGTGCCAAGTGAGATATCGAATCAAAGAACGTAATATTTCTAGTCTATGAGCCAAGTCTGGTGAGTTTTCGAGTATGATAAAACCCTCAAAAATGTGTTCGTAAAATCTAAAAAAACGCAGGAAATGGCTCATAGCTCACTTCCTGTGAGGCAAAAAAATTTCAAAAAAATTAACAAAAAAATTGATGATGACTACTGTAAGAGGGACCAAGACAGTTAGGCAAGGGCGCAGGAATAAAGTTTTAAATAATATTTATTTTCTTTAAAAGTAAACATAAGCAAATACAAAATAGAGAAAAAATGCTCAACATAACAAAAAATGCAACTAAAGAGTTCTGGGCCCAAAAATGAGGTCAACTGAACAGAACTCAAAATCAACAAAAGGATCTCAACTTAACACAACTAAACACAAAGAACTGACCTCCCGTAATGACACACGAGGGGCACATATATGTTGGCTGATCAGACCAACAGACACACACGGGGAATATTAACAAAACAATACACACAGGACGGCACAAATGAAGACAAGGACTAGTCCCGACAGTAAAGAAAAGTAACTAACTTAATATTTCATAATCGAAAATAAATATAAATCATGCTGAAAAGAAAACAAACAACTAAACTAAATTCCTGTTCCTTCTCCCCCCCATGACGTTTCCTGGCAGGTAGGAACGTCCACAGGACTCTTAAGTTGGCGTTTTCCGCTCGGGCTCCTTTAGCTGGTACGCCGGGACGCGGAAGTGATCCCGGCTTGTCCGCACGCTCCCACAACTCAGCTGCGGTAACTTAAACTCAAACAAAAGAATGTAAGTAACGAACAAAGCAAACTGAACTAAGTAACTGATGAATGTAAAGCTAAATAAAATGTGAAAACGAAACTAACGTGTTGTGGTTTTTGTAGCGGTAATGAATAATGAGGTTATTGTGAACTAAATATAACTAAACTGAAACGATATGATGGTATATGAATGAAAGTTAGAAAAGTGAGTAAACAAAATAATGCGAAAGAAATAACAGAACTGAGCTGAGCTGTGCCTATGTGGTATCGGTATAAATGTATGTGTTGGGGATGCGTGGATGCTTGCCTCATGGTGCGGCTGCAGGGCTGGCCGTCACACCCTCCCCCCCTTCTAAGCTCGGGCAGGGACAGCGCGAGAGGTAGTCAGCAATCACTTTGGCCCGTCCTGGGACGTAATGGATAGAGAACCGGAAAGGCTGCATTGCCAGATACCACCTCGTCACTCTGCTGTTGGTGTCCTTCATACGCCCCATCCATTCAAGTGCCTTGTGGTCCGTTTCAAGGATGAACTCTCTCCCCAGGAGGTAATATCTGAAAGAATCCAGTGCCCATTTGACAGCAAGACATTCTTTTTCTATCGTGGAATAACGTGACTCTCGTGAGAACAGTTTCCGGCTTATAAAGGCGACTGGGCGGCGGTCTTCTGGCGGACCTTGCAACAGGACAGCACCAACTCCCCTGTCAGAGGCATCTGTCTGTAAGATGAACACTTGATCAAAACGAGGACCAAACAGGACAGAGCCCTCACTCAGCGCTTCCTTGATGTCTTGGAATGCCATCTCTGCTTCCCTAGTCCACTGCACCTGGTTGGGGGACCTGGAACCCACCATGTCAGTCAGCAGAGCTGCTCTAGAGGAGAAGTTGGGAATAAAGCGGTTATAAAACCCAGCCAAACCAAGAAATGACCTGAGCTGTTTTCTGGTCTGAGGTAGGGGGCAGTTCTTAATGGCCTCGACCTTCTGAACCTGTGGCCTAACCTGGCCTTTCCCAATGACAAAGCCCAGATATTCTATCTCTGCTTTTGCAATGGCACATTTACTGGGGTTGATCGTCAAACCAGCTTCCTGAAGACGCTGCAAGACGGTGCGCAGATGTTCCAGGTGTTCAGGCCACGATGTACTATATATGACCACATCATCTAAATATGCCCCAGCAAAATCAGATAATCCGGTAAGCACATGATCCATTAATCTTTGGAAAACTGCAGGGGCCCCATGTAGCCCAAATGGAAGGACCTTGAAATGGAATAGACCCCATGGTGTACGAAATGCAGTTAACTCACGTGATCTCTCAGTCAGAGCAATTTGCCAGTAGCCTTTACACAGGTCAATGGTGGTAAGATATCGCGCTTTGCCAAGGCGGTCGATCAGTTCGTCAATCCTAGGTGTTGGATAGGAGTCGAACTTTGACACTGAGTTCAGGTAACGGAAGTCAATGCAGAACCTGATTGCGCCATCTTTTTTCGGGACCAGCACCACCGGATGGCACCACTCACTCTTCGATGGCTCAATGATCCCCAGGGATAACATCTGGTCGAGTTCTTCTTTCAGAGGAGACAACAGCCGCTCCGGAATCCTGTAACTCATCCGCCTCACTGGAGCACCCTTCTTCAACACAATGTCATGGGAGACGACACGCGACAAACCAGGGGTTTCAGAAAATATGTCAGGAGTACACAGGGCTCTCACCTCATGTTGTTGGTCCTTCGTCAGATGTTGCAGCTCCAGGTCGACTAGCATCATCTGCGGCAAGTACTGCTCCTCGTCATCATCTTCTTCCTCCACCCGTCTAATCAACAGGGACTTTTGTGTTTCAGGTCTGGACACCCATTCTTTCAGGAGGTTCACATGGAGGACTTTGCTGGACTGACCTCGCCCTTTGACTGCGACACGGTAAGTTGTGGGCCCAATCCTTTCTAGGACTTCAAATGAACCTTGCCACTTAGCGAGTAATTTGCTCTCACGACTAGGCAACATTACCAGTACCTTTTGGCCAGGGGACAGGTTTCTCTGCCGGGATGAGCGATCATACCAAAACTTTTGGCCCTTTTGCGCCTGTGCCATGTGTTCTTGTGCCAAGATGGACATGGCCCGCAGCTTCTCACGCATCTGGAGAACATAATCAGCAACGTTAATGGGTTCTTCCCTCCCCTCTCCTCCCTCCCAGACCTCTTTCAGTAGTGTCAGGGGCCCCCTCACTTCATACCCATAAAGCAGTTCGAATGGGGAAAAGCCCGTTGAGGCTTGGGGGACCTCCCTATAGGCAAACAAGAGGAAAGGGAGCCATTGGTCCCAGTCAGAACCCGTCTCATTCACGAATTTACGCAGCATTTGTTTCAGCGTCTGATTAAACCGTTCTGTGAGGCCGTCAGTTTGAGGATGGTACGGAGTTGTTCGCAGACTCCTTATACCCAGCAATTGGTAGACTTGTTTCAGCAAAGTGGACATAAAGTTCGTGCCTTGATCGGTTAGAATTTCTCGGGGGAACCCGACTCTTGCAAAAAACTGCACTAAACAAAATGCCACATGCCGTGCCTTCACTGATCTTAATGGAAATACTTCAGGGTATTTTGTGGCATAGTCTGTGATGACTAGCATAAAGCGGTTACCAGATTTGCTTTTCTCCACTGGGCCTACAATGTCCATTCCCAAGCGTTCAAACGGAGTGGTAATAATGGGCAAAGGTTGCAAAGGAGCTCTACAGGGAACTCTAGTGGCAGTCCTTTGACATTCGGGACAGCTTCTGCAAAATCGGGCTACATCGGCTTTCCAGCCCGGCCAGAAAAAGTGTCTGCTAATGCGGGCCCCAGTCTTGTGCTTCCCCAGGTGGCCAGCCCAAGGAATTGCATGACCTAGAGTCAGCACAAGCTCACGTGCTTTGTGTGGCACCACTAACCGCTGAACCACCCCACGTTGCCAATACAAAATGCCCTGCTTCACAACATACCCCTCTTTCCCATTGATCTCGTCATGGTTCTCATTTGCCCTCTGAAACAGCTTGCTCAGGCTAGGATCATCTCTCTGCATTTTCTCAACGTCACCTGATAACTGAAGATCAGGGGGGAGCTCTGGAATATCCTCTTCAAGGGGTTTCACAGGGGTCCCGGCAAACTTCTCCCTCCTTCTCTGCATACGCGACTTTCGGGGCTTCCCGGGTAACACCTCGACATCTGTATTGAAGAAGGGGAGAGCCCTAAAAGGAGAAACATCCTGCTCACACCTTCCTTGAGATCGGGTGACAACAGCGTTGCACATTGGTCTGGGCTGCAGAAGATCCACCAACACTGGAAAATCACAGCCTAAAATGACTGGAAAAGGCAGCTTGTCAGCCACTGCAACTGTTAACAGATAGGTCTGGTCATTGACGGTAATATACACATCAGTGGTTGGGAAGGCTTTCTCATCGCCATGCACACAGCATATTGGCACAGTCTTAGCCCCATTCACTTGGTTAAAGGGAATATATTGCTGGTGAACAAGTGTTTGGTCACTACCGGTGTCAAGGAGCGCCTCCACTCTTTGCCCGTTGACTTCCACCGACATCAGCTGAATGGACTGGTTGGTCCTTACCTTTGGTGGTTCCTTTTTAGGCACACAGCACATATTCCCCAGCTTTATGCTGTTCTTGGGACAGACTGGCTTCGTATGGCCCTCCTGACCACACAAATAGCAGATGATACGCTTCTTCACCGCGCACTGGTTGAACACATCTTTGGGAGGGGGCTTACCAGCACCCAGCGGTGAGAATTGCGACTGATTGGTTGGTCTTCGGGTGTCTCTGCTGGCCTTCCAGGACCGATAGCTCCATGGCTGATCTTTCCGCCTGGCTGCCACATACACTGATGCCAGTGTCGCAGCCTCTGAAGCAGAGTCTGGCGCATGCTCCTTCAGCCACACCTGTAGGTCAGGGGACACCATGCGCAAGTATTGCTCAAGGATGATTAACTCACCCACCTCTTCCACAGTCTTCTCGCTGGGCTGGATCCACTTTCCAAATAGTTCTTTAAGGCGAACATAAAGCTCTCGGGGGTTCTCATCTGGCTCCACATCCGTAGAGCGAAACTTTAATCTGTAAGACTCAGTGTTGACATCATATTTGGTTAAGATGGCTGCTTTAACTTTTGCATAGTCATCTGAGTCAGCAACATCCATATGGACATATGCCGCACGGGCTTTGCCGGTTAACAAGGGGATTAGGTGAAATGACCAATCGGGTCTAGGCCAACGACAGGCTCTGGCAATTCTTTCAAATGTGATCAGAAAGTGTTCAATGTCATCGTCATCAGTTAGCTTTTGCAACTTTGGCATAAAGGAGCGCATAGAACGATCTAACCTGTGAGCTTGGGCTTCCTGTAGATGGAGGTCATCACCTCCACCTCCCTCGTCTGAGGAGCCCTCATATGTGAACGCGTCTGGGCGGGCAGCTGGAGAGGTCCACTTCTTTGGTTGCAGATTACAGCTGACGGGTCTCTTGGGCTGCTGCGAGCGCTCCGATCTGCTGTATAGTGGCGCCTCTTGATCCTTGACAGACTGCTGCAGTTGACTGAATTGATCTTGTAGCTCTTTGATTGATCGCCACTGTTGATCAGCCTCTCTGCTTCTCTGTGATGCTTGCTCTTTTTGCTGCCCCATGCACCTCTGCAACATGCCAGCCAGATCTGAAAGAGTGAATTCTTGTTCTCCACTTGCCTCTGCGTCTTCACTGCCACTTGCCACCTGGTCCTGCTCCTCCAGTTCCACCGCCTTTACTTCATCACCAGTTCGTCCTGGTCCTTGCACATCTCTTCCTCTTCGGCCTGCCTTGCCTTTTCCGGCAAGCATGATGAGACGGAGAGGAAAAAACAACTTTTGAGGAAAAAAAAAAAAAATTATTCAAAAAGAGTGGGGAAAAAAAAAAAAAAAATGAAAAACTGCGCCCTCTACTGGCTTATCCCTCTGCTGCCACCACATGTAAGAGGGACCAAGACAGTTAGGCAAGGGCGCAGGAATAAAGTTTTAAATAATATTTATTTTCTTTAAAAGTAAACATAAGCAAATACAAAATAGAGAAAAAATGCTCAACATAACAAAAAATGCAACTAAAGAGTTCTGGGCCCAAAAATGAGGTCAACTGAACAGAACTCAAAATCAACAAAAGGAGCTCAACTTAACACAACTAAACACAAAGAACTGACCTCCCGTAATGACACACGAGGGGCACGTATATGTTGGCTGATCAGACCAACAGACACACACGGGGAATATTAACAAAACAATACACACAGGACGGCACAAATGAAGACAAGGACTAGTCCCGACAGTAAAGAAAAGTAACAAACTTAATATTTCATAATCGAAAATAAATATAAATCATGCTGAAAAGAAAACAAACAACTAAACTAAATTCCTGTTCCTTCTCCCCCCCATGACGTTTCCTGGCAGGTAGGAACGTCCACAGGACTCTTAAGTTGGCGTTTTCCGCTCGGGCTCCTTTAGCTGGTACGCCGGGACGCGGAAGTGATCCCGGCTTGTCCGCACGCTCCCACAACTCAGCTGCGGTAACTTAAACTCAAACAAAAGAATGTAAGTAACGAACAAAGCAAACTGAACTAAGTAACTGATGAATGTAAAGCTAAATAAAATGTGAAAACGAAAACGTGTTGTGGTTTTTGTAGCGGTAATGAATAATGAGGTTATTGTGAACTAAATATAACTAAACTGAAACGATATGATGGTATATGAATGAAAGTTAGAAAAGTGAGTAAACAAAATAATGCGAAAGAAATAACAGAACTGAGCTGAGCTGTGCCTATGTGGTATCGGTATAAATGTATGTGTTGGGGATGCGTGGATGCTTGCCTCATGGTGCGGCTGCAGGGCTGGCCGTCACACTACTATGACTCTATAAAATTTCGTGAGAATCCGAGCAAGTGCGTTCCAAAATGGCCGCGTGTTTGGTGGCGCTATAGAGCCACCGGGGCATGTTCAAGCACAAAAATAATAATACTTTGCAATTTTCACCACGACTGACATGTGGGCAAATTTTTGTGAGTTTTCGTGCATGGCAAAGCCCTAAAAAATGCGTTCTCGCAGCAGAATAAAAAGAAGAAGAAGAAGAAGAAGAAGAAGAAGAAGAAGAAGAAGAATAATAAAAATCCCATCAAAAACAATAGGTTCCTCGCACCTTCGGTGCCAGGACCCGTTCCGGGCCCTGGCACCGGTCGGTGCTCGGGCCCTAATAAACATTACAATTACAAGAGGGTCCTCGCACCCTCGGTGCTCGGGCCCTAATAATAATAATAATAATAATAATAATAAACATTACAATTACAAGAGGGTCCTCGCACCCTCGGTGCTTGGGCCCTTATTAAAGCTGCAAGCAGCGTTGAAAGGGCCCTCGCACCCCTCTTGCACGTTGGGGTGGTGGCGAGATGTGTCTGATCAAATTCACCTGTCAACAGCCCCTGGACACTGGTAGACTGCACTCAATATGTTTTCCTGAGTGGAGTGCAAACACCATTCCTGAAATCAATAGGTGGAGCATCTAAAAGTATAACACCTGTTCATGAAAAAAATTTGAAATTTCAATTCAAAATAATGCACTTCCTGTTGGGTTTGGGTAACGGCACTATGTGATTTTTTTACAAGTCTTGGCACATTTCATGTCTCCACCAAATTTTGTTCATGTAGGTTAACTGAACTCTGAGAACCTTTTTGCTGAAAATTTGTAGAGGATGCAATGATACTATATTGAAATACCTGTGTGCAAAACCTCTCTCAGAGTGATGGTAACGCCAGGCTCCACAAATGTGTTGATTTCTGTAAATTTTCAATCATGTTGAGACCCTCAAAAGGGCAATTCTTTTGCAAAAATAATTAGGGGGCGCTATAGAGCCATTGTGGCACAGTAATTGCCAATTGGGACATCAAGCTGTAGATCATAAGACACTGACATTTTGTGCAATATTTTGCAAGTTTTGAATGATCGGAAGGCCTTCAAACGTGTGTTCGTAAAATTTGGAAAAATGCAGGAAATACCTCTTAGCTGACTTCCTGCTTGTGCAAGAAATTTCACAAAAAATTAACCATTGCCCAGAATGAATAATGCAATGATCTGACCAAATTTCATGAACATTCAAGCACTTTTATCTCAGCATGGCTGTATCTAGAGGACGCTGTGGAGCCTCTTGGCCACTCCCGATGTAATATTAGCAAAAACTTATACTTGGGAGGACAATTTTATCAAGCTTGGAAAGTTTCAGGCAAATCCTTCAAAGTATGTGGGAGTAAAATCAACTTCCTGTTTCATGGCAGGACATCGAAATTCGCCGCAATGCCACGGATACATCGTTTGAAAAATTCAAAAAAGCATCGCAATTTAACATCGGCAACGTCTTGAGATATTATTCACCAAATTTTAAGTTGATTGAATAAAATCTCTAGGAGGAGTTCGTTAAAATACGACACCTGCGAATGGCGAAAAATCTAAAAAAGTTGAAATTTCAATTAAAATTGCCAACTTCCTTGTGAGTCTAGGTCATGGCACCAGGAGACTTTTTTTGAGGTCTCAGGATATTCCACATGTCCACCGAATTTCATACATGCAGGTCAACCACGATGCGAGGACTGCTTATTTGAAATTTTCCAGGGGGCGCTATAATGCCATTTTTGCCAACTCTATATGTATTTTTTTATCAGTGTAATAGGATTGATGGTTTTCAGAATAGTACAAAATTTTGGGAGTTTTTGAGCATGCTGAGACCCTCAAAAGGGCAATTCTTTTAAAAATCTGATTGGGGGCGCTATAGAGCCATTATGCCACATTTACTGCCAATTTCTGTTTCAAATTGAAGACAATCAGACAATTATAGTTTTTGCAAAGTTTTGCAAGTTTTCGAGTATGCTAAAGCCTTCAAACGTGTGTTCGTAAAATTTGGAATAACGCAGGAAATAGCTCATAGCTCACTTCCTGTTTGGCCGAAAAATTTCAGAAAAATAGTATTAGCCCAAAAAAACAAATGTAATGATCACGCCAAATTTCATGAACATTCAAGCACTTTTATCTCAACATGGCCGTGTCAAGAGGGCGCTGTGGCGCCACCTGACCACACCCAATCTATTATCAACATATAGATATACTTGGAAGTAGAGTCTTATCAAGCCTGTGAAGTTTCGCGCAAATCTCACAAAGCATGTGCGCGTAAAACCAACTTCCTGTTTCATGGCGGAACATCGAAATTCGCCGCGACGCCACGGATACAAAGATCGATGAATCCAAAAAAGC
Source organism: Gymnothorax reevesii (assembly GCA_029721435.1). NCBI lineage: Eukaryota > Metazoa > Chordata > Actinopteri > Anguilliformes > Muraenidae > Gymnothorax > Gymnothorax reevesii. Next base: position 55,472,840 of record CM056574.1, read on the forward strand.
TTCGCAATTTAACATCGACAAGGTCTTAAAAAGTCATATGCGAAATTGTAAGTTGATCGGATAAAATCTCTAGGAGGAGTTCGTTAAAGTACGACGCCTGTGAATGGCAAAAAATAAAAAAAAATTGCAAATTCAATTAAAAATGGCGGACTTCCTGTTGAGTCTAGGTCATGGCACCAAGAGACTTTCTTTTAGGTCTTGGCATAGTACACATGTCCACCAAATGTTGTACATGCAGGTTAAACACACTGCGAGGGCTGCTTCATTGAAATTTTCTAGGTGGCGCTGTAATGCAATTTTGCCATATCCATCCGTAAACCCCACTTTCTAGTAAAAAGTATGACCAGCTTAATATGATTGCAAAGTTTCGTGAGTTTTCGAGCATGCTGATACCCTCAAAAATGCAATTATGTATTAGGGGGCGCTATAGAGCCACCATAACACACCTAGTGCCAAATGAGATATTGAATCAAAGAACTTCATATTTTCAATCTATGAGCCAAGATAGGTGTGTTTTCGAGAATGATAAGGCCCTCAAAAATGTGTTCGTAAAATCTGAAAAAACGCAGGAAATGGCTCATAGCTCACTTCCTGTGAGGCAAAAAAATTTCAAAAAAATTGACAAAAAAATTTATGATGACTACTATGACCCTATCGAATTTTGTGGGAATCCGAGCAAGTGCGTTCCAAAATGGCCGCGTGTTTGGTGGCGCTATAGAGTCACTGGGGCATGTCCAAGCACAAAAATAATTAAAGCTGCAAGCAGCGTTGAAAGGGCCCTCGCCCCCCTCGTGCACGTTGGGGTGGCAGCAAGATCTTGATGGGTGCAGGTGTCCATTAAGAGCCATTGGGCACTGCTAGACTGTGTGCATTGTGGTTTCCTGAGGGGAGTGCAAAAATGTTCTAGAGGGCGCTACGATACCATTCTGACATGCCTGTGTGCAAAATCTAGAACAAGGTAATCGTAATTTCAGGCTCCATGAGTGTGTTGATTTTTGTAAATTTTCCAATATGTTTAGACGATCAAAGAGGCAATACTTTTAAATATCTGACTGGGGGCGCTATTGAGCCATTATGCCATATTTAATGCCAATTGATGGATGACATTGAAGAGAAAAAGACATTTATAATGTTTGCTAGGTTTTTTAAGGTTTGGAGCATTCTAAGGCCTGAAAACATGAGTTCGTAAAATTTGGAAAAACGCAGGAAATAGCTCATAGCTCACTTCCTGTTTATGCAATAATTTTCAAAACATTAATAATCGCCCAGAATGACAAATGCAATGATCACCCCAAATTTCATGAACATTCAAGCACTTTTAACTTAACATGGCCGTATCTAGAGGGCGTCGTGGAGCCACCTGGCCACTCCCTATCTAATATTAGCATATAGTTATACTTTGGAGGAAAATATTATCAAGCTTGGAAACTTTCAGGCAAATCGAACAAAGTATGTGGGAGTAAAAGCAATTCCCTGTTTCATGGCGGGACATCAAAATTCGCCGCGACGCCACGGATACACCGTTGCATCAATCCAAAAAAGCTTCGCAATTTAACATCAGCCAGGTCTTTGGATATTACTTGCCAAATATTAAGTTGATCGGATAAAATCTCTAGGAGGAGTTCGTTAAAGTACGACGCCTGTGAATGGCAAAAAATCAAAAAAAGTTGCAATTTCAATTAAAAATGGCGGACTTCCTGTTGGGTCTAGGTCATGGCACCAAGAGACTTTGTTTTTGGTCTCAGCATATTCCACATGTCCACCGAAGTTCATACATGCAGGTCAACCACGGTGCGAGGGCTACTTTTTTTAAATTTTCCAGGGGGCGCTATAATGCCATTTTTGCCACGCCAATATGTAAATTTTTTCAGTGTAATAGAAATGATGGTCTTTAGAATTGTACAAAATTTTGTGAGTTTTTGAGCATGCTGAGACCCTCAAAAAGGCAATTATTTGAAAAATCTGATTGGGGGCGCTATAGGGCCATAATGCCTCATTTACTGCCAATTATTGTCTCAAATTGAAGACAATTGGACAAATATAATTTTTGCAAAGTTTTACAAGTTTTCAAGTATGCTAAAGCCTTCAAATGTGTGTTTGTAAAATTTGGAATAACGCAGGAAATGGCTCATAGCGCACTTCCTGTTTGGCCGAAAAATTTCAAAAAAATAATTATAGCCCAAAAAAACCAATGCAATGATCAGACCAAATTTCATGAACATTCAAGCACTTTTATATCAACATGGTCGTGTGAAGAGGGGGCTGTGGAGCCACCTGACCACACCCAATCCAATATCAACATATAGTTATATTTGGAAGTAGACTACTATTAAGCCTGTAAAGTTTCACGCAAATTTCACAATGCATGTGCTCATAAAAGCAACTTCCATTTTCATGGCGGAACATCGAAATTCGCCGCAACGCCACGGACACAATTTTCGATGAATCCAAAAAAGCTTCGCAATTTAACATGGAGAATGTCTTTAGATGGCCTGTGCTAAATTTTTAGTTGATCGGATAAAATCTCTAGGAGGAGTTCGTTAAAGTATGACGCCTGTGAATGACAAAAAATAAAAAAAAGTTGCAAATTCAATTAAAAATGGCGGACTTCATGTTGAGTCTAGGTCATGGCACCAAGAAACTTTTTTAAGGTCTTGGCATAGTACACATGTCCACCGAATTTTGTACATGTATGTTAAACACCCTGCGAGGGCTGCTTAATTGAAATATTCTAGGTGGCGCTGTAATGCGATCTTGCAACATCCATCTGTAAACCTCATAGCCTAGTGAAAGGTATGATCGGCTTAATATCGTTGCAAAGTTACGTGAGTTTTCGAGCATGCTGAGGCCCTCAAAAATGCAATTATGTATTAGGGGGCGCTATAGAGCCACCATGTCACACTTAGTGCCAAATGAGACATCGAATCAAAGAACTTAATATTTTTAGTCTATGAGCCAAGTTTGATGAGTTTTCGAGTATGATAAGGCCCTCAAAAATGTGTTTGTAAAATCTGAAAAAACGCAGGAAATGGCTCGTAGCTCACTTCCTGTGTGGCAAAAAAATTTCAAAAAAATTACCAAAAAAATTTATCATGACTGCTATGGCCCAATTGAATTTCGTGAGAATCCGAGCAAGTGCGTTCCAAAATGGCCGCGTGTTTGGTGGCGCTATAGAGCCACCTAGGCATGTCTAAGCACAAAAATAGTAATACTTTGCAATTTTCACCACGACTGACGTGTGGGCAAATTTTTGTGAGTTTTCGTGCATGGCAAAGCCCTCAAAAATGCGTTCTCGCAGCAGAATAAAAAGAAGAAGAAGAAGAAGAAGAAGAAGAAGAAGAAGAATAATAAAAATCCCATCAAAAACAATAGGTTCCTCGCACCGGTCGGTGCTCGGGCCCTAATAATGCTTTGCAATTTTCACCACGACTGACGTGTCTGCAAATTTTTGTGAGTTTTCGTGCATGGCAAAGCCCTCAAAAATGCTTTCTCGCAGCAGAATAAAAAGAAGAAGAAGAAGAAGAAGAAGAAGAAGAAGAATAATAAAAATCCCATCAAAAACAATAGGTTCCTCTCACCGGTTGGTGCTCGAGCCCTAATAATAAAAATCCTATCAAAAACAATAGGTTCCTCGCACCTTCGGTGCCAGGACCCGTTTCGGGCCCTGGCACCGGTCGGTGCTCGGGCCCTAATAATGGTTTGCAATTTTCACCACGACTGACGTGTGGGTAAATTTTTGTGAGTTTTTGTGCATGGCAAAGCCGTCAAAAATGAATGAAAGAACTTAATACTTTTAGTCAATGAGCCAAGTTTGGTGAGTTTTCGAGTATGATAAGACCCTCAAAAATGTGTTCATAAAATCTGAAAAAACGCAGGAAATGGCTAATAGCTCACTTCCTGTGTGGCAAAAAAATTTCAAAAAAATTGACAAAAAAATGTATTATGACTACTATGACACTATTGAATTTCGTGAGAATCCGAGCAAGTGCGTTCCAAAATGGCTGCGTGTTTGGTGGCGCTATAGAGCCACTGGGGCATGGCCAAGCGCAAAAACAATAATACCTTGCAATTTTCACCACGACTGACGTGTCGGCAAAATTTTGTGAGTTTTCGTGCATGGCAAAGCCCTTAAAAATGCGTTCTCGCAGAAGAATTAAAAGAAGAAGAAGAAGAAGAATAATAAAAATCCCATCAAAAACAATAGATTTTTCGCACCTTCGGTGCCAGGACCCGTTCCGGGCCCTGGCACCGGTCGGTGCTCGGGCCCTAATTAAAGCTGCAAGCAGCGTTGAAAGGGCCCTCGCTCCCCTCGTGCACGTTGGGGTTGCAGCAAGATCTTGATGGGTGCAGGTGTCCATTCAGAGCCATTGGACACTGCTAGACTGTGTACAATGTGGTATCCTGAGGGGAGTGCAAAAATTTTCTGCAGGGCGCTGTGATACCATTTTGACATGCCTTTGCGCAGAATCTTCAGCTTAATAATCGTAATACCGGGCGCCATGAGTGTGTTGATTTTTGTAAATTTTCTAGCATGTTTAGACCTTCAAAAGAGCAATTCTTTTGTAAATCTGATTGGGGGCGCTATAGAGCCATTATGCAACATTTAATACCAATTGATGGTTGACTTTGAAGAGAATTAGACATTTATAATTTCTGTAAGGTTTTGCAAGTTTTGGAGCATTCTTAGGCCATAAAACGTGGGTTCATAAAATTTGGAAAAACGCAGGAAATAGCTCATATCTCACTTCCTGTTTGGCCAAAAAATTTCAAAAAATTCAGCCGCGCCTGGAAAGACTAATGCAATGATCACACCCAATTTCATGAACATTCAAGCACTTTTATCTTGACATGGCCATATCTAGAGGGCGCTGTGGAGTCACCCTGCACCTCCAGATCTAATATTAGCATATATTTATACTTGGGAGGACAATTTTATCAGGCTTGGAAAGTTTCAGGCAAATACCACAAAGTATGTGGGGGTAAAACCAACTTCCTGTTTCATGGCGGGACATTGAAATTCGCCGCGCCGCCACGGATACATCGTCCGATTAACCCAAAAATGCTTCGCAATTTAACATTGGCAACGTCTTTCGATATTCCTCGTCAAATTTTAAGTTGATTGGATAAAATCTCTAGGAGGAGTTCGTTAAAATACCTCACCTGTGAATGGCGAAAAATCCAAAAAAGTTGCAATTTCAATTAAAATTGGCGGACTTCCTGTTGAGTATAGGTCATGGCACCAAGAGACTTTTTTTTAGGTTTCAGCATATATCACATGTCTGCCGAATTTCATACATGTAGGTTTACCAGGCTGCGAGGGCTGCTTATTTGAAATTTTCTAGGGGGCGCTATTATGGCAATTTTGTCCAGCATATATGTAAGCTTTTTATCAGTGTAATACGAATGATGATCTTTATACATTTACAAAAGTTTGTGAGTTTTTGAGCATGTTGAGACCCTCAAAAGGGCAATTCTTTTAAAAATCTGATTGGGGGCGCTATAGAGCCATTATGCCACATTTACTGCCAAATTCAATCTCAAATTGAAAACAATCAGACAAATAAAATTTTTGCAAAGTTTTGCAAGTTTTTGAGTATGGTAAGGCCTTCAAACGTGTGTTCGTAAAATTTGGAATAATGCAGGAAATGGCTCATAGCTCACTTCCTGTTTGGCCAAAAAATTTCAAAAAAATAATTACTGCCCAGAAAAACAAATGCAATGATCACACCAAATTTCATGAACATTCAAGCACTTTTATCTCAACATGGCCATGTCAAGAGGGCGCTGTGGAGCCACCTGACCACACCCAGTCTAATATCAACATATAGTTATACTTGGAAGTAAACTATTATCAAGCCTGTGAAGTTCTGCGCAAATCTCACAAAGCTTGTGCGCGTAAAACCAACTTCCTGTTTCATGGCGGAACATCGATATTCGCCGCGACGCCACGGATACATAGTTCAATGAATCCAAAAAAGCTTCGCAATACAACATCGACAAGGTCTTCAGATGTCATATGCGAAATTTTAGGTTGATAGGATAAAATCTCTAGGAGGAGTTCGTTAAAGTACGACGCCTGTGAATGGCAAAAAATAAAAAAAATTTGCAAATTCAATTAAAAATGGCGGACTTCCTGTTGAATCTATATCATGGCACCAAGAGACTTTTTTTTAGGTCTTGGCATAGTACCCATGTCCACCGAATTTCGTACATGTAGCTTAAACACGCTGCGAGGGCTGCTTCATTGAAATCTTTTAGGTGGCGCTGTAATGCAATTTTGCCACATCCATCTGTAAACCCTATATTCTTGTAAATAATATGACTAGCTTAATATGTTTGCAAAGTTTCGTGAGTTTTCGAACATGCCGATGCCTTCAAAAATGCAATTATGTATTAGGGGGCGTTATAGAGCCACCATGTCATACCCAGTGCCAAATGAGATATCAAATCGAAGAACTTAATATTTTTAGTCTATGAGCCAAGTTTGGTGAGTTTTCCAGTATGATAAAGCCCTCAAAAATGTATTCGTAAAATCTGAAAAAACGCAGGAAATGGCTCATAGCTCACTTCCTGTGATGCAAAAAAATTTAAAAAAAAATTGACAAAAAAATTTAGGATGACTGCTATTACCCTACCAAATTTCGTGAGAATCCAAGCAAGTGCGTTTCAAAATGGCCACGTGTTTGGTGGCGCTATAGAGCCACTGGGGCATGTCCAAGCACAAAATTAATAATACTTTGTAAATTTCACCACGTCTGACGTGTGGGCAAATTTTTGTGAGTTTTCGTGCATGGCAAAAGCCTCAAAAATGCGTTCTCACAGCAGAATAAAAAGAAGAAGAAGAAGAAGAAGAAGAATAAAAATCCCATAAAAAAGAATAGGTTCCTCACATTTTCGGTGCCAGGACCCGTTCTGGGCCCTGGCACCGGTCGGTGCTCATGCCCTAATAATAATAATGACAGCTGCAAGCAGCGTTGAAAGGGCCCTCGCACCCCTCGTGCTCAGTGGGGAGGCAGCAAGATCTTGATGGGTGCAGTTGTCCATTCACAGCCATTGGACACTGCTAGCCTGTGTACAATGTGTTTTCCTGATGGGACTGCAAAAATTTTCTGGAGGGCGCTATGATACCATTTTTTAATGCCTGCCCGCAAATTCTACAACATAGTTATAGGAATATCGGGCTCAATAAGAGTCTTGATTTTCATGAATTTTCTAGCACGCTTAGACCCCCAAAATGGCGATTCTTTAAAAAATCTGATTGGGGGCGCTATAGAGCCATTATGCCACCTTTTGTGCCAGTTGATGTATTTAATTCAAGAAAATAAGACAATGATACTTTGTGCCACGTTTAGCAAGTTTTGGAGCATTCTAAATCCTTAAAATATGTCTTCGTTAAATTCGGACAAACGCAGGAAATGGCTCATAGCTCACTTCCTGTTTGGCCAAAAAATTTTAAAAAATTAAGCATTGCCCGGAATGACTATTGCAATGACCACACCAAATTTCATGAACATTCAAGCACTTTTATGTCAACATAGTCGTGTCTATTGGGCCCTGTGGAGCCACTTGGCCACTCCCGATCTGATATTAGCATATATTTATACTTGGAAGGACAATTCTTTCAAGCAAGGAAAGCTTTTGACAAATCCCACAAAGTATTTGGGAGTAAAACCAACTTCCTGTTTCATGGCGGGACATCAAAATTCGCCGCGACGCCACGGATAAATCGTTCGATATATCCATAAAAGCTTCGCAATTTAACATCAGCAAGGTCTTTGGATTTTATTTGCCAAATTTTACGTTGATCGGAAGAAATCTCAAGGAGGAGTTTGTTAAAGTACGACACCTGTGAATGGCAAAAAATTTAAAAAATTAGCAATTTCAATTAAAAATGGTGGACTTCCTGTCGAGTCTAGGTCAAAGCACCAAGAGACTTTTTTTAGGCCTTATCATCTTCCACATGTCCACCGAATTTCATACATGCAAGTCAAACACGGTGCGAGGGCTGCTTCATTGAAATTTTCTAGGTGGCGCTATAATGCCATTTTGCAACGCCTGGCTCTACAGCCTATATGATAGTACTACGTTCAATCAGTTTAATAGGTGTACTAAATTTGGTGAGTTTTTGAGCATGTTGAAGCTCTCAAAAATGCAATTATGTAATAGGGGGCGCTATAGAGCCATAATGTCTCATTTAGTGCCAAATGGGATATTAAATCGAACAACTTCATATTGTCCACCTCTGTGTAAAGTTTGGCGAGTTTTTAAGTGTGCTAAGGCCCTCAAAAATGTGTTTGCAACATCTCGAAAAACGCAAGAAATGGCTCATAGCTCACTTCCTGTGCGGAGAAAAAATTTCAAAAAAATTGACAATGCCCAACCTTATGCATACTACGGCCCCACAAAATTTTGTGGGAATCCGAGCAAGTTAGTTTGAAAATGGCTGCATGTTTGGTGGCGCTATAGAGCCACCGGGGCAAGTGCATATACGTTGCCTGCAGAACATTAAAATTTTCGCCAGGCCTGAGGTGCCTGCCAATTTTCATGAGTTTTTGAGCTTGTTAAGGCCCTCAAAAATGCAATTCATTTCGGGTTAAAAATAATAATAATTAAAGCTGCAAGCAGCGTTGAAAGGGCCCTCGCCCCCCTCGTGCACGTTGGGGTGGCAGCAAGATCTTGATGGGTGCAGGTGTCCATTCACAGCCAATGGACACTGCTGGACTGCATACCTTGTGGTATCCTGAGGGGAGTGCAAAAATTTTCTAGAGGACGCTATGGTACCATTTTGACATGCCTGTGCACAATCTACAACCGAGTAATCGTAATACCGAGCTCCATGAGTGTGTTGATTTTTGTTAATTTTCCAGCATGTTTAGACCCTCAGAAAAGCAATTCTTCTATATATCTGATTGGAGGCGCTGTAGAGCCATTATGCCACATTTAGTGCCAATTTATGGATGACTTTGAAGAGAAGAAGACATTTATAATTTGTGGGATTTTGCAAGTTTTGGAGCATTCTAAGGCCTTTAAACGTGTTTTCGTAAAATTTGGAAAAACGCAGGAAATAGCTCATAGCTCACTTCCTGTTTGGCCAAAAATTTTTAGAAAATTAACCATTGCTCGGAATGACTAATGCAATGATCACACCAAATTTCATGAACATTCAAGCACGTTTATCTTGACATGGCCATATCTAGAGGGCGCTGTGGAGCCACCTGGCACCTCCTGATCCAATATCAGCATATATCTATATTTGGGAGGTCACTTTTATGAAGCTTGGAAAGTTTCAGGCAAATCCCACCAAGTATGTTGGAGTAAAACCAACTTCCTGTTTCATGGCGGAACATCGAAATTCGCCGCGTCGCCTTGGATTCATCGTTCAATGAATCCAAAAAAGCTTCGCAATTTAACATCGGCAATGTCTCGTAATATCAGTTGCCAAATTGTAAGTTGATCGGATAAAACCTCTCGGAGGAGTTTGTTAAAGTACGACACTTGTGAATGGCGAAAAATCCAAAAAAGTTGCAATTTCCATTAAAAATGGCGGACTTCCTGCTGAGTCTAGGTCATGGCACCAAGAGACTTTTTTTCAGGTCTCGGCATATTCCACATGTATACCAAATTTCATAGATGTAGGTTTACCGGGCTGCGAGGGCTGCTTATTTGAAATTTTCCAGGGGGCGCTATAATGAAATTTTTGCCAAGCCTATAAGTAAGTTTCTTGTCCAAGTAATAAAATTATGGTCTTTATACATTTAAAGAATTTTGTGAGTTTTTGAACATGTTGAGACCCCTAAAAGGGCAATTCTTTCAAAAATCTGATTGGGGGCGCTAAAGAGCCATTGTGCCTAATTTAGTGTAAATTGATAAATAAAATTGAAGACAATAAGGCAATTAAAATTTGTGCAACTTTTTGCAAGATTTCGAGTATTCTAAGGCTTCCAAACATGTGTTTCTAAAATTTGGAATAACGCAGGAAATGGCTCATAGCTCACTTCCTGTTCGGCCAAAAAATTTCAAAAAAATAATTACAGCCCAGAAAAACAAATGCAATGATCACGCCAAATTTCATGAACATTCAAGCACTTTTATCTAAACATGGCCGTGTCAAGAGGGCGCTATGGAGCCACCTGACCACACCCAGTCTGATATCAACACATAGGTATACTTGGAAGTAAACTCTTATCAAGCCTTTGAAGTTTCGGGCAAATCTCACAAAGCATGTGTGCGTAAAACCAACTTTTGCATATGACTTTTAAGAAGTCATATGCAAAATTTTAAGTTGATAGGACAAAATCTCGAGGAGGAGTTCGTTAAAGTACGATGCATGTGAATGGCAAAAAATAAAAAAAAAATTGCAAATTCAATTAAAAATGGCGGACTTCCTGTTGAGTCTAGGTCATAGCACCAAGCGACTTTTTTTTAGGTCTTGGCATAGTACAGATGTTCACTGAATTTTGTACATATAGGTTAAACAAGCTGCGAGGGCTGCTTCATTGAAATTTTCTAGGTGGCGCTGTAATGCAATTTCGCCACATTCATCTGTAAACCCTATATCCTAGTAAAAAGTATGACCAGATTAATATGCTTGCATTGTTTTGTGAGTTTTCGAGCATGCTGATGCCCTCAAAAATGCAATAATGTATTAGGGGGAGCGATAGAGCCACCATGTCACACCTAGTGCCAAATGAGATATTGAATGAAAGAACTTAATATTTTTAGTTTATTAGCCAAGTTTGGTGAATTTTCGAGAATGATAAGGCCCTCAAAAATGTGTTCGTAAAATCTGAGAACACGCAGGAAATGGCTCATAGCTCTCTTCCTGTGCGGCAAAAAAATTTCAAAAAAATGTATTATGACAACTATGACTCTATAAAATTTCGTGAGAATCCGAGCAAGTGCGTTCCGAATTGGCCACGTGTTTGGTGGCGCTATAGAGCCACCGAGGCATGTCCAAGCACAAAAATAATCAAACTTTGCAATTTTCACGACGACTGACGTGTATGCAAATTTTTGTGAGTTTTCGTGCATGGCAAAGCCCTCAAAAATACGTTTTCGTAGCAGAATAAAAAAAAGAAGAAGAAGAAGAAGAAAATAATAAAAATCCCATCAAAAACAATAGGTTCCTGGCACCTTCGGTCGGTGCTCGGGCCCTAACAAGAAAATTCCAGCAGAAATTTTAAATGTGCCTGCTGCTCTACGAATAGTGTTGGAGGTGGTTGCCAGCGTTCTGGTATGAAGTAGATATCATGTTCTGGGTGGTTGCTAGGGAGTTTCTAGACTGTTGCTATGGGGTTCTGGGGGATTGCTAGGGCATTGCAAGGTGGCTGCTCTGGTCTTCTGGGTGCTTGATTAGGCATTGCTATGGTATTCTGAGTGGTTACTAAGGCGTTGCTAGGCAGTTGCTATGGTGTTTTGGGTGGTTGCTGGGGCTTGGCTAGGCAGTTGTTATGGTGTTCTGGGTGGTTGCTAGGGCATTGCTATGGTGTTCTGAGTAGTTGCTAGGGTGTTGCTGGGCAGATGCTATGGTGTTCTGGGTGGTTGTCAGGGATTGCTAGGCAGTTGCTATGTTGTTCTGGGTGGTAGGTAGGCAGTTGCTATGGTGTTCTGGGTGGTTGGTAGGGCGTTACTCGGCGGTTGCTATGGTGTTCAAGGTGGTTGCTAGGGCATTGCTAGGCAGTTGCTATGGTGTTCTGGGTGCTTGCTAGGGCGTTGCAAGGCAGTTGCTATGGTGTTCTGGGTGGTTGTTGGGGCGTTGCTTGGCAGTTTCTATGGTGTTCTGGGTGGTTGCTAGACGCTTGCTATGGTGTTCTGGGTGGTTGCTAGGGTGTTGCTAGGCAGTTGCTATGGTGTTCTGGGTGGTTGCTAGGCAGTTGCTTTGATGTTCTGGGTGGTTGCTAGGGCATTGCTAGGCAGTCGTTATGGTGTTCTGGGTGGTTGCTAAGGTGTTGCTAGGAGGTTGCTATGGTGTTGCGGGTGGTTGCTTGGGCGTTGCTTGGTGGTTGCTATGTTGTTCTGGGCGGTTGCTAGGGCGTTGCAAGGCAGTTGCTATGGTGATCTTGGTGGTTGATAGGCAGTTGCAATGGTGTTCTCGGTGGTTGCTAGGCCGTTGCTATGGTGTTGTGGGTGGTTGCGAGGTGGTTGCTATGGTGTTCTGGCTGGTTGCTAGGGTGTTGCTAAGCAGTTGCTATGGTGTTCTGGGTGGTTGCTAGGGCGTTGCTAGGTGATTTCTATGGTGTTCTAGGTGGTTGCTAAGGCTTTGCTAGGCAGTTGCTATGGTGTTTTGAGTGGTTGCTAGGGCGTTGCTAGGCGGTTGCTATAGTGTTCTGGGTGGTTGCTAGGGCCTTGCTAAGCGGTTGCTATGGCGTTCTGAGTGGTTGATAGGGCGTTGCTAGGCAATTGCTATGGTGTTCTGGGTGGTTGCTAGGCAGTTGCTATGGCGTTCTGGGTGGTTGCTAGAGCGTTGCTATGGGGTTCTGGGTGGTTGCTAGGCGGTTGCTATGGCATTCTGGGTGGTTGCTAGGGCTTTGCTAAGCAGTTGCTATGATGTTCTGGGTGGTTGCTAGGGCGTTGCTAGGTGGTTGCTATGGTGTTCTGGGTGGTTGCTAGGGTGTTGCTAGGCAGTTGCTATGCTGTTCTGGGTGGTTGCTAGGCCGTTGCTATGGTGTTCTGGGTGGTTGCTAGGGCGTTGCTAGGCAGTTGCTATGGTGTTCTGGGTGGTTGCTAGGGCGTTGCTAGGCAGTTGCTATGGTGTTCTGGGTGGTTGTTAGGGTGGTTGCTATGGCGTTTTGGGTGGTTGCTAGGGCATTGCTAAGCAGTTGCTATAGTGTTCTGGGTGGTTGCTACGGCGTTGCTAGGCGGTTGCTATTGTGTTCTGGGTGGTTGCTAGGGTGTTGCTAGGCAGTTGCTATGGTGTTCTGGGTGGTTGCTAGGTGGTTGCTATGGTGTTCTGGGTGGTTGCTATGGTGTTCCTAATGTTGTTTGGGCATGCTTCTCTTTGTTTGAGAGCTGGAAAAGAGTTTCTACGTGAGTGTATGAGTTCAAGGCGAGAGGGTGAAGATGAGAGTGATTTTCTCATTGACTTCCATTAAAACAAGGTTTCAGAGGTCCATGTTTTTTGGGAATTGTGGGAAATCTGTCAGTCGGATCACTGAGTAAAGTCATAGCACACTCCTCACAAGCGAGCCGCACGTGTTGACTTGTAATGTGTCGGGATCGGTTGAAAATTGTGGGAGAAGAAGCGAACCGTGCGATTTCGGAAGAACTTTGAATAATAACTAGAAAATTCCAGCAGAAATTTTGAATGTGACTGCTGCTCTACAAGTACAGTCTTGGAGATGGCTGCCAGCGTTCTGGTATGCAGTAGATATCATGTTCTGGGTGGTTGCTAGGGCATTGCTAGACTTGTTAGGGTGTTTTGGGTGGTTGGTTGGCGGTTGCTATGGTGTTCTGGGTGGTTCCTAGGGCAATGCGAGGCGGTTGCTATGGTGTTCTGGGTGGTTGCTAGGCGGTTGCTATGGTGTTCTGGGTTGTTGCTAGGGCGTTGCTAGGCAGTTGCTATGATTTTCTGGGTGGTTGTTAGGGCATTGCTAGGCAGTTGCTATGGTGTTCTGAGTGGTTGCTAGGGCGTTGCTAGGCAGTTGCTATGGTGTTCTGGGTGGTTGCTAGGCGGTTGCTATGGTGTTCTAAGTGGTTGCTTGGGCCTTGCTAGGCGGTTGCTATGGTGTTTTAAGTCGTTGCTAGGCGGTTGCTATGGTGTTTTTGGTGGTTGCTAGGGCGTTGCTATGGTGTTCTGGGTGGTTGCTAGGGCATTGCTAGGTGGTTGCTAAGGTGTTCTGGGTGGTTGCTAGGGCGTTGCTAGGCGGTTGCTATGGTGTTCTGGGTGGTTGCTAGGCGGTTGCTATGGTGTTCTGGGTGGTTGCCAGGCGGTTGCTCAGGTGTTCTGGGTGGTTGCTAGGGTGTTGCTAAGCGGTTGCTATGGTGTTCTGGGCTGTTGCTAGGGCGTTGCTATGGTGTTCTGAGTGGTTGCTAGGCATATGCTATGGTGTTCTGGGTGGTTGCTAGGGCGTTGCTAAGCGGTTGCTTCGGTGTTCTGGGTGGTTGCTAGGGCGTTGCTAGGCAGTTGCTTTGGTGTTCTGGGTGGTTGCAAGGCAGCTGCTATGGTGTTCTGGGTAGTTGCTTGGGCATTGCTAGGCAGTTGCTATGGTGTTCTTGGTTGTTGCTAGGGCGTTGCAAGGCAGTTGCTATGGTGTTCTGGGTGGTTGCTAGGCGTATGCTATGGTGTTCTGGGTGGTTGCTAGGGCGTTGTCAGGCTGTTGCTATGGTGTTCTGGGTGGTTGCTTGGCGGTTGCTAGGTGTTCTGGGTTGTTGCTAGGGCGTTGCTAGGCAGTTGCTATGGTATCCTGGGCGGTTGTTAGGCGGTTGCTATGGTGTTCTGGGTGGTTGCTAGGCGGTTGCTATGGTGTTCTGGGTGGTTGCTAGGGCGTTGCTAGGCAATTGCTATTGTGTTCTGGGTGGTTGCTAGGCGGTTGCTATGGTGTTCTGGGTTGTTGCTAGGGCATTGCTAGGCGGTTGCTTCAGTGTTCTGGGTGTTTGCTAGGGCGTTGCTAGGCAGTTGCTTTGGTGTTCTGGGTGGTTGCTAGGCAGCTGCTATGGTGTTCTGGGTAGTTGCTAGGGCATTGCTAGGCAGTTGCTATGGTGTTCTGGGTTGTTGCTAGGGCGTTGCAAGGCAGTTGCTGTAGTGTTTGGGGTGGTTGCTAGGGCGTTGCTAGGGCGTTGCTAGGGAGTTGCTATGGTTTTCTGGGTGGTTGCTATGGTGTTCCTAATGTTGTTTGGGCAGGCTTCTCTTTGTTTGAGAGCTGGAAAAGAGTTTCTTCGTGAGTGTATGAGTTCAAGGCGAGAGGGTGAAGATGAGAGCGATTTTCTCATTGACTTCCATTATAACAAGGTTTCAGAGGTCCATGTTTTTTGGGAATTGTGGGAAATCTCTAAGTCGGATCGCTGAATAAAGTCATAGCACATTCCTCACAAGCGAGCCGCACGTTTTGACGTGTAATTTGTGGGGATCGGGTGAAAATTGTGGGAGAAGTAGCGAACCGCGCGATTTTGGAAGACCGATTTTATCATTGACTTCCATTATAACAAGGTTTCAGGGGTCCATGTTTTTTGGGAATTGTGGGAAATCGGTCAGTCGGATCGCTGAGTAAAGTCATAGCACACTCCTCACAAGCGATCCGCACGTTTTGACGTGTAATGTGTCGGGATTGGTTGAAAATTGTGGGAGAGGAAGCGAACCGAGCGATTTCGGAAGAACTTGGAATATTAATAATAACTAGAAAATTCCGGCTGAAATTTTGAATGTGCCTGCTGCTCTACGAGTACAGTGTTGGAGGTGCTTGTCAGCGTTCTGGCACGCAGTTGATATCATGTTCCGGGTGGTTGCTTAGGCATTGCTAGGCGGTTGCTATGGTGTTTTGGGTGGTTGCTAGGGCGTTGCTAGGCAGTTGGTATGGTGTTCTGGGTGGTTGCTAGGGCGTTGCTAGGCAGTTGCTATGGTGTTCTGGGAGGTGGCTAGGCATTTACTATGGTGTTCTGGGTGGTTGCTAGGGTGTTGCTAGGCAGTTGCTATGGTGTTCTGGGTGGTTGCTAGGGCGTTGCTAGGCGGTTGCTATTGTGTTTTGGGTGGTTGCTAGGGCGTTGCTAAGCAGTTGCTATGGTGTTCTGGGTGGTTGCTAGGGCGTTGCAAGGCAGTTGCTATGGTGTTCTGGGTGGTTGCTAGGGCGTTGCTAGGCGGTTGCTATGGTGTTCTGGGTGGTTGCTAGGGCGTTGCTAGGCGGTTGCTATGGTGTTCTGGGTGGTTGCTAGGCGGTTGCTATGGTGTTCTGGGTCGTTGCTAGGGCGTTGCTATGAGGTTGCTATGGTGTTCTGTGTGGTTGCTAGGGCGTTGCTATGGTGTTCTGGGTAGTTGCTAGGGCGTTGCTAGGCGGTTGCTATGGTGTTTTGGGTGGTTGCTAGGGCGTTGCTAGATGGTTGCTATGGTGTTCTGGGTTGTTGTTAGGCGGTTGCTATGGTGTTCTGGGTGGTTGCGAGGGCGTTGCTAGGCGGTTGCTATGGTGTTCTGGGTGGTTGCTAGGCGGTTGCTATGGTGTTCTAAGTGGTTGCTAGGGCGTTGCTAGGCAGTTGCTATGGTGTTCTGGGTGATTGCTAGGCGGTTGCAATGGTGTTCTGGGTGGTTGCCAGGGCGTTGCTAGGCAGTTGCTATGGTGTTCTAGGTGGTTGTTAGGGCGTTGCTAGGCAGTTGCTATGGTGTTCTGGGTGGTTGCTGGGCGGTTGCTATGGTGTTCTAAGTGGTTGCTAGGGCGTTGCTGGGCGGTTGCTATGGTGTTCTGGGTGGTTTCTAGGCGGTTGCTATGGTGTTCCGGGTGGTCGCCAGGGCGTTGCTAGGCAGTTGCTATGGTGTTCTGGGTGGTTGCTAGGCGGTTGCTATGGTGTTCTAAGTGGTTGCTAGGGCGTTGCTAGGCGGTTGCTATGGTGTTCTGGGTGGTTGCTAGGGCGTTGCTAGGCGGTTGCTATGGTGTTCTGGGTGGTTGCTAGGGCGTTGCTCTGCGGTTGCTATGGTGTTTTGGGTGGTTGCTAGGCGGTTGCTATGGTGTACTGGGTCGTTGCTAGGGCGTTGCTAGGCGGTTGCTATGGTGTTCTGGGTGGTTGCTAGGGCGTTGCAATGGTGTTCTGGGTGGTTGCTAGGGCGTTGCTAGGCGGTTGCTATGGTGTTCTGGGTGGTTGCTAGGACGTTGCTAGGCGGTTGCTATGGTGTTCTGGGTGGTTGCTCGGCGGTTGCCATGGTGTTCTGGGTGGTTGCTAGGGCATTGCTAGGCGGTTGCTATGGTGTTCTGGGTGGTTGCTAGGCGGTTGCTATGGTGTTCTAAGTGGTTGCTAGGGCATTGCTAGGCAGTTGCTATGGTGTTCTGGGTGGTTGCTAGGGCGTTGCTAGGCAGTTGCTGTGGTGTTCTGGGCGGTTGCTAGGCGGTTGCTATGGTGTTCTGGGTGGTTGCTAGGGCGTTGCTAATCAGTTACTATGGTGTTCTGGGTGGTTGCTGGGCGTTGGGAGGCAGTCGCTATGGTGTTCTGGGTTGTTGCTAGGGCGTTGCTAGGCAGTTGCTATTGTGTTCTGGGTGGTTGCTAGGCGGTTGCTATGGTTTTCTGGGTTGTTGTTAGGACGTTGCTAGGCAGTTGCTATGGTGTTCTGGGTGGTTGCTAGGGCGTTGCTAGGCCGTTGCTATGGTGTCCTGGGTGGTTGCTAGGGCGTTGCAAAGCAGTTGCTGTACTGTTTGGGGTGGTTACTAGGGCGTTGCTAGGGCGTTGCTTGGGAGTTGCTATGGTGATCTGGGTGGTTGCTATGGTGTTCCTAATGTTGTTTGGGCATGCTTCTCTTTGTTTGAGAGCTGGAAAAGAGTTTCTACGTGAGTGTATGAGTTCAAGGCGAGAGGGTGAAGATGAGAGTGATTTTCTCATTGACTTCCATTATAACAAGGTTTCAGAGGTCCATGTTTTTTGGGAATTGTGGGAAATCTGTAAGTTGGATCGCTGAGTAAAGTCTTAGCACACTCCTCACAACTGAGCCGCACGTTTTGACTTGTAATTTGTGGGGATCGGGTGAAAATTGTGGGAGAAGTAGCGAACCGCGCGATTTTGGAAGACCGATTTTCTCATTGACTTCCATTATAACGAGGTTTTAGGGGTCCATGTTTTTTGGGAATTGTGGGAAATCTGTCAGTCGGATCGCTGAGTAAAGTCATAGCTCACTCCTTACAAGCGAGCCGTACGTTTTGACGTGTAATGTGTCGGGATCGGTTGAAAATTGTGGGAGAAGAAGCGAACCGAGCGATTTCGGAAGAACTTGGAATAATAATAATAATAATAATAAAGAAGTATGCAGGATTTTAATATGTGTCTGCATTGCTGCAGGCACATAACTAGATAATGTAATTCCAGGGAATTACGTGTGCATTGAAAATGCAAAGAGTAGTTGCATAAGGTGGAGTTTGTTACAAATCATTGCATTATGATATTGTTAGCTAGGTTTTTAGTAGGATAATTATGGTAGTGGTGAAGACTTTTATTTTGAAACAGATATGGACTGAGGAAACAGTTTGCGGGAGTCATAGTTGATGACAACTATCATATGAAAATTTTTAATAGTGAAATTTTTTAATAGTGAAGAATTGTAGAAAGGACTTCTATTTTGTGACAGGTTTGGGCAGAGGAAACAGTTGGCGGAAGTCATAGTAGAAAACGATCAGGAGTTGGAATGGCTGAACGGTTGATAAGTTGAGTAGCTAAAAAAGTTACATTATTTTATTGTATTTTGTCATAATGAGGACTCGCTGAAACTGTTGCTAGGTGGTTGCTATGGTGTTCTGTGTACTTGTGAGGGTGTTGCTCGGCAGCTGCTATGGTGTTCTGGGTGGTTGTTAGGGCATTGCAAAGCAGTTGCTATGTTGTTCCAGGTGGCTGCTAGGCGGTTGCTATGGTGTTCTGGATGGTTGGTAGGCAGTTGCTATGGTGTTCAAGTTGGTTGCTAAGGGGTTGCTAGGCGGTTGCTATGGTGTTCTGGGTGGTTGCTAGGGCATTACTAGGCAGTTGCTATGGTGATCTTGGTGGTTGATAGGCAGTTGCAATGGTGTTCTCGGTGGTTGCTAGGCCGTTGCTATGGTGTTCTGGGTGGTTGCTAGGTGGTTGCTATGGTGTTCTGGCTGGTTGCTAGGGTGTTGCTAAGCAGTTGCTATGGTGTTCTGGGTGGTTGCTAGGGCGTTGCTAGGTGATTTCTATGGTGTTCTAGGTGGTTGCTAAGGCGTTGCTAGGCAGTTGCTATGGTGTTTTGAGTGGTTGCTAGGGCGTTGCTAGGCGGTTGCTATGGTGTTCTGGGTGGTTGCTAGGGCCTTGCTAAGCGGTTGCTATGGTGTTCTGAGTGGTTGATAGGGCGTTGCTAGGCATTTGCTATGGTGTTCTGGGTGGTTGCTAGGTGGTTGCTATGGCATTCTGGGTGGTTGCTAGGGCTTTGCTTAGCAGTTGCTATGATGTTCTGGGTGGTTGCTAGGGCGTTGCTAGGTGGTTGCTATGGTGTTCTGGGTGGTTGCTAGGGTGTTGCTAGGCAGTTGCTATGCTGTTCTGGATGGTTGCTAGGCCGTTGCTATGGTGTTCTGGGTGGTTGTTAGGGCGTTGCTAGGCAGTTGCTATGGTGTTCTGGGTGGTTGCTAGGGCGTTGCTAGGCAGTTGCTATGGTGTTCTGGGTGGTTGTTAGGGTGGTTGCTATGGCGTTTTGGGTGGCTGCTAGGGCTTTGCTAAGCAGTTGCTATGGTGTTCTGGGTGGTTGCTACGGCGTTGCTTGGCGGTTGCTATGGTGTTCTGGGTGGTTGCTAGGGTGTTGCTAGGCAGTTGCTATGGTGTTCTGGGTGGTTGCTAGGTGGTTGCTATGGTGTTCTGGGTGGTTGCTAGGGCGTTGCTAGGCGGTTGCTATGGTGTTCTGGGTGGTGGCTCGGGCGTTGCTAGGCGGTTGCTATGGTGTTCTGGGTGGTTGCTAGGGCGTTGCTATGGTGTTCTGGGAGGTTGCTAGGGCGTTGCTAGGCAGTTGCTTTGGTGTTCTGGATGGTTGCTAGGCGGTTGCTATGGTGTTCTGGGTGGTTGCTAGGGTGTTGCTATGGTGTTCTGGGTGGTTGTTAGGCGGTTGCTCTGGTGTTCTGGGTGGTTGCTAGGCGGTTCCTATGGTGTTCTGGGTGGTAGCTTGGCGGTTGCTATGGTGTTCTGGGTGGTTGCTAGGTCGTTGCTAGGCAGTTGCTATCGTGTTCTGGGTGGTTGCTAGGCGGTTGCTATGGTGTTCTGATGGTTGCTAGGCGGTTGCTATGGTGTTCTGGGTGGTTGCTAGGGCGTTGCTAGGCAGTTGCTATGGTGTTCTGGGTGGTTGCTAGGGCGTTGCTATGGTGTTCTGGGTGGTTGCTAGGGTGTTGCTCTGGTGTTCTGGGTGGTAGCTAGGCGGTTGCTATGGTGTTCTGGGTGGTTGCTAGGTCGTTGCTAGGCAGTTGCTATTGTGTTCTGGGTGGTTGCTAGGCGGTTGCTATGGTGTTCTGGGTGGTTGATAGGCGGTTGCTATGGTGTTCTGGGTGGTTGCTAGGGCGTTGCTAGGCTGTTGCTATGGTGTTCTGGGTGGTTGGTAGGGCGTTGCTAGGCGGTTGCTATGGTGTTCTGGGTGGTTGTTAGGGTGTTGCTAGGCAGTTGCTATGGTGTTCTGGGTGGTTGCTAGGCGGTTGCTATTTTGTTCTGGGTGGTTGCTAGGCGGTTGCTATGGTGTTCTGGGTGGTTGCTAGGGTGTTGTTAGGCAGTTGCTATGGTGTTTTGGGTGGTTGCTAGGTGGTTGCTATGGTGTTCTGGGTGGTTGCTAGGGCGTTGCTAGGGAGTTGCTATGGTGTTCTGGGTGGTTGCTAGGCGGTTGCTATGGTGTTCTGGGTGGTTGCTCGGGCGTTGCTAGGCAGTTGCTACGGTGTTCTGGGTGGTTGCTAGGCGGTTGCTATGGTGTTCTGGGTGGTTGCTAGGGCGTTGCTAGGGGATTCCTATGGTGTTCTGTGTGGTTGCTAGGGCGTTGCTAGGCAATTGCTATGGTGTTCTGGGTGGTTGCTAGGCGGTTGCTAAGGTGTTCTTGGTGGTTGCTCGGGCGTTGCTAGGCAGTTGCTATGGTGTTTTGGGTGGTTGCTGGGCGGTTGCTATGGTGTTCTGGGTGGTTGCTAAGGCGTTGCTAGGCAGTTGCTATGGTGTTCTGGGTGGTTGCTAGGGCGTTTCTAGGCAGTTGCTTTGGTGTTCTGAGTGGTTGCTTGGCGGTTGCTATGGTGTTTTGGGTGGTTGCTAGGGCGTTGCTTGGCAGTTGCTATAGTGTTCTGGGTGGTTGTTAGGCAGTTGCTATGGTGTTTTGGGCGGTTGCTAGGCGGTAGCTATGGTGTTCTGAATATTTGCTTGGGCATTGCTTGACAGTTGCTATGTTGTTCTTGTTGTTGCTAGGGCGTTGATGTGTCTTGTTTGGGGATCGAGTGAAAACTGGGAGAATTAGTGAACTGTACGATCACGAAATTATTTGGAATATTAACAAGGAAGGAAGGAGGGAAAGAAGGAACTAATGAGGGAAGTAAGGAAAGAAGGAATATAGGAAAAAAAGAAGGAAATCAAAGGAAGGCAGGAAAGAACAAAGGAAAGAAGGCGAGGATGGATGGAAAGAAACAGAGGAATGATGGAAAGAAGGAAGTAAAGAAGGAAGGAAAGGAAGAAGGGAAGAAGAAGGATTTAAGTAAAGATAGAAGGAAGGAAGGAAGGAAGGAAGTGAGGAAGAAGAAATGAAAAACAGAAGGAAAGAGAGAAGGAAGGAAAGAAAAAGTAAAGAAAGGAAGAGGGAAGGAAAGAGAGGGAAAGCAGAAAGAAGAAAGGAAGAAAGATAAGAAGGATATGAAGGAATGAAAGAAGGCATGATGGATGGAAAGAAAAACTAAGGAAGGTAGGAAAGAAAATTGGTAGGGAGGAAGAATGGGAGGAAGGATGAAAGGCAGGATAGAAGGAAGTAAAGTAGGAAAGAAGGAACGAATAAAGGAAGGAAGGAACGAAGGAAAGAAATAGGAGGGAAAAAGAAAGAAGGAATGACAGAAAATAGAAGGAAGGAAAGCAGTAAGGAAGCTGTAGTCTCAAGAGAGCCAGATTGAGGTATTTCAGCCTGAGAAACTGACAGTTACAGCAGGTGGTCAGAACACCTGGCACAAGATTCCATTTGCTTAATGGCCCTATTGTGATGTCATAATGCCAATGTTAAGTCTATGGGGGGAAAAAATTTATAGTTTTTTATTAATAACTCAAAAAGTATAAAAGTTACAAAGATAAAAAATACATTGCACAGGTGTCCTAAGTAAGACCTACGCAACGCAGTTTGAATGAAGTTTCTACGATAAACGGTTGAGGCCGCATTAAGTGTGTTAGAAGAATAATAATAATAATAATAATAACTAGATAATGTCATTCCAGGGAATTACGTGTGCATTGAAAATGCAAAGTGTAGTTGCATAAGGTGGAGTTTGTAACATATCATTGCATTATGATATTGGTAGCTACGTTTTTAGTAGGATAATTATGGTAGTGGTGAGGACTTTTATTTTGAAACAGATGTGGACTGAGGAAACAGTTTGCGGGAGTCATAGTTGATGACAACTGTCATATGGAAATTTTTAATAGTGACATTTTTTAATAGTGAAGAATTGTAGTAAGGACTTATATTTTGAGACAGGATTGGGCAGAAGAAACAGTTGCCGGAAGTCATAGTCGAAAACAATCAGGAGTTGGAATGGCTGAAAGGTTGATAAGTTGAGTAGCTTAAAAAGTTAAATTTTTTTATTGTAATTTGACATAATGAGGACTGGCTGTAACAGTTGTTAGGCAGTTGCTATGGTGTTCTGTGTACTTGTGAGGGTGTTGCTAGGCAGCTGCTATCGTGTTCTGGGTGGTTGCTAGGGCATTGCTAGGCAGTTGCTATGGTGTTCTGGGTGGTTGCTAGGGCCTTGCTAAGCGGTTGCTATGGTGTTCTGAGTGGTTGATAGGGCGTTGCTAGGCGGTTGCTATGGTGTTCTGGGTGGTTGCTAGGCGGTTGCTATGGCGTTCTTGGTGGTTGCTAGAGCGTTGCAATGGGGTTCTGGGTGGTTGCTAGGCGGTTGCTATGGCATTCTGGGTGGTTGCTAGGGCTTTGCTAGGTGGTTGCTAGGGTGTTGCTAGGCAGTTGCTATGCTGTTCTGGGTGGTTGCTAGGCCGTTGCTATGGTGTTCTGGGTGGTTGCTAGGGCGTTGCTAGGCAGTTGCTATGGTGTTCTGGGTGGTTGTTAGGGCGTTGCTAGGTGGTTGCGATGGTGTTCTGGGTGGTTGCTAGGGTGTTGCTAGGCAGTTGCTATGCTGTTCTGGGTGGTTGCTAGGCCGTTGCTATGGTGTTCTGGGTGGTTGTTAGGGTGGTTGCTATGGCGTTCTGGGTGGTTGCTAGGGCATTGCTAAGCAGTTGCTATGGTGTTCTGGGTGGTTGCTACGGCGTTGCTAGGCGGTTGCTATGGTGTTCTGGGTGTTTGCTAGGGTGTTGCTAGGCAGTTGTTGTGGTGTTCTGGGTGGTTGAAAGGTGGTTGCTATGGTGTTCTGGGTGGTTGCTAGGAGGTTGCTATGGTGTTCTGGGTGGTTGCTAGGGCGTTGCTAGGCAGTAGCTATGGTGTTCTCATGGTTGCTAGGCGGTTGCTATGGTGTTCTGGGTGGTTGCTAAGGCGTTGCTAGGCAGTTGCTATGGTGTTCTGGGTGGTTGCTAGGGCGTTGCTATCGTGTTCTGGGTGGTTGCTCGGGCGTTGCTAGGCAGTTGCTATGGTGTTCTGGGTGGTTGCTAGGCGGTTGCTATGGTGTTCTGGTTGGTTGCTAGGCGGTTGCTATGGTGTTCTGGGTGGTTGCTAGGGCGTTGCTAGGCAGTTGCTATGGTGTTCTGGGTGGTTGCTAGGCGGTTGCTATGGTGTTCTGGGTGGTTGCTAGGCGGTTGCTAGGCAGTTGCTATGGTGTTTTGGGTGGTTGCTAGGCGATTCCTATGGTGTTCTGTGTGGTTGCTAGGCGGTTTATAAGGTGTTCTTGGTGGTTGCTAGGGCGTTGCTAGGCAGTTGCTATGGTGTTTTAGGTGGTTGCTGGGCGGTTGCTATGGTGTTCTGGGTGGTTGCTAGGGCGTTGCTAGGTAGTTGCTATGGTGTTCTGGGTGGTTGCTAGGCGGTTGCTAGGCAGTTGCTATGGTGTTTTGGGTGGTTGCTAGGCGATTCCTATGGTGTTCTGTGTGGTTGCTAGGGCGGTGCTAGGTAGTTGCTATGGTGTTCTGGGTGGTTGCTAGGCGGTTAATAAGGTGTTCTTGGTGGTTGCTAGGGCGTTGTTAGGCAGTTGCTGTGGTGTTTTGGGTGGTTGCTGGGCGGTTGCTATGGTGATCTGGGTGGTTGCTAGGGCGTTGCTAGGCAGTTGCTATGGTGTTCTGGGTGGTTGCTAGGCGATTGCTATGGTGTTCTTGGTGGTTGCTAGGGCGTTGCTAAGCAGTTGCTATGGTGTTTTGGGTGGTTGCTAGGCGGTTGCTATGGTGTTCTGGGTGGTTGCTAGGGCGTTGCTAGGCAGTTGCTATGGTGTTCTGGGTGGTTGCTAGGCAGTTGCTATGGTGTTCTTGGTGGTTGTGAGGGCGTTGCTAGACAGTTGCTTTGATGTTCTGAGTGGTTGCTTGGCGGTTGCTATGGTGTTCTGGGTGGTTGCTAGGGCGTTGCTTGGCAGTTGCTATAGTGTTCTGGGTGGTTGCTAGGCAGTTGCTATGTTTTTTTGGGTGGTTGCTAGGCGGTTGCTATGGTGTTCTGAATATTTGCTTGGGCATTGCTCGACAGTTGCTATGTTGTTCTTGTTGTTGCTAGGGCGTTGATGTGTCTTGTTTGGGGATCGAGTGAAAACTGGGAGAAGTAGTGAACCGTACGATTACAAAATTATTTGGAATATTAACAAGGAAGGAAGGAGGGAAAGAAGGAACAAATGAGGGAAGTAAGGAGAGAAGGAATATAGGAAAAAAAGAAGGAAATCAAAGGAAGGCAGGAAAGAACAAAGGAAAGAAGGCGAGGATGGATGGAAAGAAACAGAGGAATGAAGGAAAGAAGGAAGTAAAGAAGGAAGGAAAGGAAGAAGGGAAGAAGAAGGATTTAAGTAAAGATAGAAGGAAGGAAGGAAGGAAGTGAGGAAGAAGAAATGAAAAACAGAAGGAAAGAGAGAAGGAAGGAAAGAAAAAGTAAAGAAAGGAAGAGGGAAGGAAAGAGAGGGAAAGCAGAAAGAAGAAAGGAAGAAAGATAAGAAGGATATGAAGGAATGAAAGAAGGTATGATGGTAGGAAAGAAAAACTAAGGAAGGTAGGAAAGAAAATTGGTAGGGAGGAAGAATGGGAGGAAGGATGAAAGGCAGGATAGAAGGAAGTAAAGTAGGAAAGAAGGAACGAATAAAGAAAGGAAGGAACGAAGGAAAGAAATAGGAGGGAAAAAGAAAGAAGGAATGACAGAAAATTGAGGGAAGGAAAGCAGTAAGGAAGTTGTAGTCTCAAGAGATTCAGATTGTAGTCTTACAGCCTGAGAAACTGACAGTTACAGCAGGTGGTCAGAACACCTGGCACAAGATTCCATTTGCTTAATGGCCCTATTGTGATGTCATAATGCCAATATAAAGTCGATGGGGGGAAAAAATTAACCGTTTTTTAATAATAACTCAAAAAGTATAAAAGTTACAAAGATGAAAAATACATTGCACAGGTGTCCTAAGTAAGACCTACGCAACGCAGTTTGAATGAAGTTTCTACGATAAACGGTTGAGGCCGCATTAAGTGTGTTAGAAGAATAATAATAATAATAATAATAATAACTAGATAATGTAATTCCAGGGAATTACGTGTGCATTGAAAATGCAAAGTGTAGTTGCATAAGGTGGAGTTTGTAACATATCATTGCATTATGATATTGGTAGCTACGTTTTTAGTAGGATAATTATGGTAGTGGTGAGGACTTTTATTTTGAAACAGATGTGGACTGAGGAAACAGTTTGCGGGAGTCATAGTTGATGACAACTGTCATATGGAAATTTTTAATAGTGACATTTTTTAATAGTGAAGAATTGTAGTAAGGACTTATATTTTGAGACAGGATTGGGCAGAAGAAACAGTTGCCGGAAGTCATAGTCGAAAACAATCAGGAGTTGGAATGGCTGAAAGGTTGATAAGTTGAGTAGCTTAAAAAGTGACATTTTTTTATTGTAATTTGACATAATGAGGACTGGCTGTAACAGGTGTTAGGCAGTTGCTATGGTGTTCTGTGTACTTGTGAGGGTGTTGCTAGGCAGCTGCTATCGTGTTCTGGGTGGTTGCTAGGGCATTGCTAGGCAGTTGCTATGGTGTTCTGGGTGGTTGATAGGGCGTTGCTAGGCGGTTGCTATGGTGTTCTGGGTAGTTGCTAGGCGGTTGCTATGGCATTCTGGGTGGTTGCTAGAGCGTTGCTATGGGGTTCTGGGTGGTTGCTAGGCGGTTGCTATGGCATTCTGGGTGGTTGCTAGGGCTTTGCTTAGCAGTTGCTATGATGTTCAGGGTGGTTGCTAGGGCGTTGCTAGGTGGTTGCTATGGTGTTCTGGGTAGTTGCTAGGGTGTTGCTAGGCAGTTGCTATGCTGTTCTGGGTGGTTGCTAGGCCGTTGCTATGGTGTTCTGGGTGGTTGCTATGGCGTTGCTAGGCAGTTGCTATTGTGTTCTGGGTGGTTGCTAGGGCGTTGCTAGGCAGTTGCTATGGTGTTCTGGGTGGTTGTTAGGGTGGTTGCTATGGCGTTCTGGGTGGTTGCTAGGGCATTGCTAAGCAGTTGGTATGGTGTTCTGGGTGGTTGCCACGGCATTGCCAGGCGGTTGCTATGGTGTTCTGGGTGGTTGCTAGTGTGTTGCTAGGCAGTTGCTATGGTGTTCTGGGTGGTTGCTAGGTGGTTGCTATGGTGTTCTGGCTGGTTGCTAGGGAATTGCTAGGCGGTTGCTATGGTGTTCTGGGTGGTTGCTCGGGCATTGCTAGGCAGTTGCTATGGTGTTCTGGATGGTTGCTAGGGTGTTGCTATGGTGTTCTGGGTGGTAGTTAGGCGGTTGCTCTGGTGTTCTGGGTGGTTGCTAGGCGGTTGCAATGGTGTTCTGGGTGGTCGCTAGGCGGTTGCAATGGTGTTCTGGGTGGTTGCTAGGTCGTTGCTAGGCAGTTGCTATGGTGTTCTGGGTTGTTGCTAGGCGGTTGCTATGGTGTTCTGGGTGGTTGCTAGGCGGTTGCTATGGTGTTCTGGGTGGTTGCTAGGGCGTTGCTAGGCAGTTGCTATGGTGTTCTGATGGTTGCTAGGCGGGTGCTATGGTGTTCTTGGTGGGTGCTAGGGCGTTGCTAGGCAGTTGCTATGGTTTTCTGGGTGGTTGCTAGGGCGTTGCTATGGTGTTCTGGGTGGTTGGTAGGCGGTTGCTGTTGTGTTCTGGGTGGTTGCTAGGCAGTTGCTATGGTGTTCTGGGTGGTTGCTAGGGCGTTGCTAGGCAGTTGCTATGGTGTGCTGGGTGGTTGCTAGGCGGTTGCTATGGTGTTCTGGGAGGTTGCTAGGGCATTGCTAGGCGGTTGCTATGGTGTTCTGGGTGGTTGCTAGGGCCTTGCTAGGCGGTTGCTATGGTGTTCTGGGAGGTTGCTAGGGCATTGCTAGGCTGTTGCTATGGTGTTCTTGGTGGTTGCTAGGGCGTTGCTAGGCGGTTGCTATGGTGTTCTGAGTGGTTGTTAGGGTGTTGCTAGGCAGTTGCTATGGTGTTCTGGGTGGTTGCTAGGCGGTTGCTGTGGTGTTCTGTGTGGTTGCTAGGGCGTTGCTAGGCAGTTGCTATGGTGTTTTGGGTGGTTGCTAGGTGGTTGCTATGGTTTTCTGGGTGGTTGCTAGGGCGTTGCTAGGCAGTTGCTATGGTGTTCTGGCTGGTTGCTAGGCGGTTGCTATGGTGTTCTGGGTGGTTGCCCGGGCGTTGCTAGGCAGTTGCTATGGTGTTCTGGGTGGTTGCTAGGCGGTTGCTATGGTGTTCTGGGTGGTTGCTAGGCGGTTGCTATGGTGTTCTGGGTGGTTGCTAGGGCGTTGCTAGGCAGTTGCTATGGTGTTCTGGGTGGTTGCTAGGCGGTTGCTATGGTGTTCTGGGTGGTTGCTAAGGCGTTGCTAGGCGATTCATATGGTGTTCTATGTGGTTGCTAGGGCGTTGCTAGGCAGTTGCTATGGTGTTCTGGGTGGTTGCTAGGCGGTTGCTAAGGTGTTCTTGGTGGTTGCTAGGGCGTTGCTAGGTAGTTGCTATGGTGTTTTGGGTGGTTGCTGGGCGGTTGCTATGGTGTTCTGGGTGGTTGCTAGGGCGTTGCTAGGCAGTTGCTATGGTGTTCTGGGTGGTTGCTAGGCGAATGCTTTGGTGTTCTGGGTGGTTACTAGGGCGTTGCTAGGCAGTTGCTATGGTGTTTTGGGTGGTTGCTAGGGCGTTGCTAGGCAGTTGCTATGGTGTTCTGGGTGCTTGCTAGGCAGTTGCTATGGTGTTCTTGGTGGTTGTGAGGGCGTTGTTAGGCGGTTGCTATGGTGTTCTGGGTGGTTGCTAGGGCGTTGCTCGGCAGTTGCTATAGTGTTCTGGGTGGTTGCTAGGCAGTTGCTATGGTGTTTTGGGTGGTTGCTAGGCGGTTGCTATGGTGTTCTGAATATTTGCTTGGGCATTGCTCGACAGTTGCTATATTGTTCTTGTTGTTGCTTGGGCGTTGATGTGTCTTGTTTGGGGATCGAGTGAAAACTGGGAGAAGTAGTGAACCGTACGATTATGAAATTATTTGGAATATTAACAAGGAAGGAAGGAGGGAAAGAAGGAACTAATGAGGGAAGTAAGGAAAGAAGGAATATAGGAAAAAAAGAAGGAAATCAAAGGAAGGCAGGAACGAACAAAGGAAAGAAGGCGAGGATGGATGGAAAGAAACAGAGGAATGAAGGAAAGAAGGAAGTAAAGAAGGAAGGAAAGAAAGAAGGGAAGAAGAAAGATTTAAGTAAAGATAGAAGGAAGGAAGGAAGGAAGGGAGTGAGGAAGAAGAAATGAAAAACAGAAGGAAAGAAAGAAGGAAGGAAAGAAAAAGTAAAGAAAGGAAGAGGGAAGGAAAGAGAGGGAAAGCTGAAAGAAGAAAGGAAGAAAGATAAGAAGGATATAAAGGAATGAAAGAAGGCATGATGGAAGGAAAGAAAAACTAAGGGAGGAAGGAAGGAAAGAAAATTGGTAGGGAGGAAGAATGGGAGGAAGGATGAAAGGCAGGATAGAAGGAAGTAAAGTAGGAAAGAACGAATAAAGGAAGGAAGGAACGAAGGAAAGAAATAGGAGGGAAAAAGAAAGAAGGAATGACAGAAAAGAGAAGGAAGGAAAGCAGCAAGGAAGCTGTAGTCTCAAGAGAGCCAGATTGTAGTCTTACAGCCTGAGAAACTGACATTTACAGCAGGTGGTCAGAACACCTGGCACAAGATTCCATTTGCTTCATGGCCCTACTGTGATGTCATAATGCCAATGTTAAGTCTATGGGGAGAAAAAATTTAATAGTTTTTTATTAATAACTCAAAAAGTATAAAAGTTACAAAGATGAAAAATACATTGCACAGGTGTCCTAAGTAAGACCTACGCAACGCAGTTTGAATGAAGTTTCTACGATAAACGGTTGAGGCCGCATTAAGTGTGTTAGAAGAATAATAATAATAATAATAATAACTAGATAATGTAATTCCAGGGAATTACGTGTGCATTGAAAATGCAAAGTGTAGTTGCATAAGGTGGAGTTTGTTACATATCATTGCATTATGATATTGGTAGCTACGTTTTTAGTAGGATAATTATGGTCGTGGTGAGGACTTTTATTTTGAAACAGATGTGGACTGAGGAAACAGTTTGCGGGAGTCATAGTTGATGACAACTGTCATATGGAAATTTTTAATAGTGACATTTTTTAATAGTGAAAAATTGTAGTAAGGACTTATATTTTGAGACAGGATTGGGCAGAAGAAACAGTTGCCGGAAGTCATAGTCGAAAACAATCAGGAGTTGGAATGGCTGAAAGGTTGATAAGTTGAGTAGCTTAAAAAGTTACATTTTTTATTGTAATTTGACATAATGAGGACTGGCTGTAACAGTTGTTAGGCAGTTGCTATGGTGTTCTGTGTACTTGTGAGGGTGTTGCTAGGCAGCTGCTATCGTGTTCTGGGTGGTTGCTAGGGCATTGCTAGGCAGTTGCTATGGTGTTCTGGGTGGTTGATAGGGCATTGCTAGGCGGTTGCTATGGTGTTCTGGGTAGTTGCTAGGCGGTTGCTATGGCGTACTGGGTGGTTGTTCGGGCGTTGCTATGGGGTTCTTGGGTGGTTGCTAGGCGGTTGCTATGGCATTCTGGGTGGTTGCTAGGGCTTTGCGAAGCAGTTGCTATGATGTTCTGGGTGGTTGCTAGGGCGTTGCTAGGTGGTTGCTATGGTGTTCTGGGTGGTTGCTAGGGTGTTGCTAGGCAGTTGCTATGCTGTTCTGGGTGGTTGCTAGGCCGTTGCTATGGTGTTCTGGGTGGTTGCTATGGCGTTGCTAGGCAGTTGCTATTGTGTTCTGGGTGGTTGATAGGCCGTTGCTAGGCAGTTGCTATGGTGTTCTGGGTGGTTGTTAGGGTGGTTGCTATGGTGTTCTGGGTGGTTGCTCGGGCGTTGCTAGGCAGTTGCTATGGTGTTCTTGGTGGTTGCTAGGCGGTTGCTATGGTGTTCTGGGTGGTTGCTAGGCGGTTGCTATGGTGTTCTGGGTGGTTGCTAGGGCGTTGCTAGGCGGTTGCTATGGTGTTTTGGGTGGTTGCTAGGTGGTTGCCATGGTGTTCTGGGTGGTTGCTTGGGCGTTGCTAGGCAGTTGCTATGGTGTTCTGGGTGGTTGCTAGGTGGTTGCTATGGTGTTCTGGGTGGTTGCTCGGGCGTTGCTAGGCAGTTGCTATGGTGTTCTTGGTGGTTGCTAGGCGGTTGCTATGGTGTTCTGGGTGGTTGCTAGGCGGTTGCTATGGTGTTCTGGGTGGTTGCTAGGGCGTTGCTAGGCAGTTGCTATGGTGTTCTGGGTGGTGGCTAGGCGGTTGCTATGGTGTTCTGGGTGGCTGCTAGGGCAATGCAAGGCTGTTGCTATGGTGTTCTGGTTGGTTGCTAGGGAGTTGCTAGGCGGCTGCTATGGTGTTCTGGGTGGTTGCTAGGGCGTTGCTAGGCAGTTGCTATGGTGTTCTGGGTGGTTGCTAGGCGGTTGCTATGGTGTTCTGGGTGGTTGCTAGGGCGTTGCTAGGCAGTTGCAATAGCGTTCTGGGTGGTTGCTAGGGCGTTGCTAGGCAGTTGCTGTGGTGTTCTGGGTGGTTGCTAGGGCGTTGCTAGGCAGTTGCTATGGTGTTCTGGGTGGTTGCTAGGCGGTTGCTATGGTGTTCTGGGTGGTTGCTAGGCGGTTGCTATGGTGTTCTGGGTGGTTGCTAGGGCGTTGCTAGGCAGTTGCTATGGTGTTCTGGGTGGTTGCTAGGCGGTTGCTATGGTGTTCTGGGTGGTTGCTAGGGCGTTGCTAGGCAATTGCTATGGTGATTTGGGTGGTTGCTAGGTGGTTGCTATGGTGTTCTGGGTGGTTGCTAGGGCGTTGCTAGGCAGTTGCTATGGTGTTCTGGGTGGTTGCTAGGGCGTTGCTAGGCAGTTGCTATGGTGTTCTGGGTGGTTGCTAGGCGGTTGCTATGGTGTTCTGGGTGGTTGCTAGGGCGTTGCTAGGCAGTTGCTATGGTGTTTTGGGTGGTTGCTAGGTGGTTGCTATGGTGTTCTGGGTGGTTGCTAGGGCGTTGCTAGGCAGTTGCTATGGTGTTCTGGGTGGTTGCTAGGTGGTTGCTATGGTGTTCTGGGTGGTTGCTAGGCAGTTGCTATTGTGTTCTGGGTGGTTGCTAGGGCGTTGCTAGGCAGTTGCTATGGTGTTCTGGGTGGTTGCTAGGCGGGTGCTATGGTGTTCTGGGTGGTTGCTAGGGCGTTGCTAGGCAGTTGCTATGGTGTTCTGGGTGGTTGCTAGGTGGTTGCTATGGTGTTCTGGGTGGTTGCTAGGCAGTTGCTATTGTGTTCTGGGTGGTTGCTAGGGCGTTGCTAGGCAGTTGCTATGGTGTTCTGGGTGGTTGCTAGGCAGTTGCTATGGTGTTCTGGGTGGTTGCTAGGGCGTTGCTAGGCAGTTGCTATGGTGTTCTGGGTGGTTGCTAGGCAGTTGCTATTGTGTTCTGGGTGGTTGCTAGGGCGTTGCTAGGCAGTTGCTATGGTGTTCTGGATGGTTGCTAGGCGGGTGCTATGGTGTTCTGGGTGGTTGCTAGGCGGTTGCTATGGTGTTCTGGGTGGTGGCTAGGGCGTTGCTAGGCAGTTGCTATGGTGTTCTGGGTGGTTGCTAGGCGGTTGCTATGGTGTTCTTGGTGGTTGCTAGGGCATTGCTAGGCGGTTGCTATGGTGTTCTGGGTGGTTGTTAGGGTGTTGCTAGGCAGTTGCTATGGTGTTCTGGGTGGTTGCTTGGCGGTTGCTATGGTGTTCTGGGTGGTTGCTAGGTGGTTGCTATGGTTTTCTGGGTGGTTGCTAGGGTGTTGCTAGGCAGTTGCTATAGCGTTCTGGGTGGTTGCTAGGGTGTTGCTAGGCAGTTGCTAAGGTGTTCTGGGTGGTTGCTAGGGCGTTGCTAGGCAGTTGCTATGGTGTTCTGGGTGGTTGCTAGGCGGTTGCTATGGTGTTCTGGGTGGTTGCTAGGCGGTTGCTATGGTGTTCTGGGTGGTTGCTAGGGCGTTGCTAGGCAGTTGCTATGGTGTTCTGGGTGGTTGCTAGGCGGTTGCTATGGTGTTCTGGGTGGTTGCTAGGGCGTTGCTAGGCAGTTGCTATAGTGTTCTGGGTGGTTGCTAGGCAGTTGCTATGGTGTTTTGGGTGGCTGCTTGGCGGTTGCTATGGTGTTCTGAATATTTGCTTGGGCATTGCTCGACAGTTGCTATGTTGTTCTTGTTGTTGCTCGGGCGTTGATGTGTCTTGTTTGGGGATCGAGTGAAAACTGGGAGAAGTAGTGAACCGTACGATTACGAAATTATTTGGAATATTAACAAGGAAGGAAGGAGGGAAAGAAGGAACTAATGAGGGAAGTAAGGAAAGAAGGAATATAGGAAAAAAGAAGGAAATCAAAGGAAGGCAGGAAAGAACAAAGGAAAGAAGGCGAGGATGGATGGAAAGAAACAGAGGAATGAAGGAAAGAAGGAAGTAAAGAAGGAAGGAAAGGAAGAAGGGAAGAAGAAGGATTTAAGTAAAGATAGAAGGAAGGAAGGAAGTGAGGAAGAAGAAAAGAAAAATGGAAGGAAAGAGAGAAGGAAGGAAAGAAAAAGTAAAGAAAGGAAGAGGGAGGGAAAGAGAGGGAAAGCAGAAAGAAGAAAGGAAGAAAGATAAAGGGATATGAAGGAATGAAAGAAGGCATGATGGAAGGAAAGAAAAACTAAGGAAGGTAGGAAAGAAAATTGGTAGGGAGGAAGAATGGGAGGAAGGGTGAAAGGCAGGATGGAAGGAAGTAAAGTAGGAAAGCAGGAACGAATAAAGGAAGGAAGGAACGAAGGAAAGAAATAGGAGGGAAAAAGAAAGAAGGAATGACAGAAAATAGAAGGAAGGAAAGCAGTAAGGAAGCTGTAGTCTCAAGAGAGCCAGATTGTAGTCTTACAGCCTGAGAAACTGACAGTTACAGCAGGTGGTCAGAACACCTGGCACAAGATTCCATTTGCTTAATAGCCCTATTGTGATGTCATAATGCCAATGTTAAGTCTATGGGGGGAAAAAATTTATAGTTTTTTATTAATAACTCAAAAAGTATAAAAGTTACAAAGATGAAAAATACATTGCACAGGTGTCCTAAGTAAGACCTACGCAACGCAGTTTGAATGAAGTTTCTACGATAAACGGTTGAGGCCGCATTAAGTGTGTTAGAAGAATAATAATAATAATAATAATAATAATAATAATAATAATAATAAGAAGACCAGGATAACAATAGTGAGCATTTTCAATGCACACTAATAACTAGATAATGTAATTCCAGGGAATTACGTGTGCATTGAAAATGCAAAGTGTAGTTGCATAAGGTGGAGTTTGTAACATATCATTGCATTATGATATTGGTAGCTACGTTTTTAGTAGGATAATTATGGTAGTGGTGAGGACTTTTATTTTGAAACAGATGTGGACTGAGGAAACAGTTTGCGGGAGTCATAGTTGATGACAACTGTCATATGGAAATTTTTAATAGTGACATTTTTTAATAGTGAAGAATTGTAGTAAGGACTTATATTTTGAGACAGGATTGGGCAGAAGAAACAGTTGCCGGAAGTCATAGTCGAAAACAATCAGGAGTTGGAATGGCTGAAAGGTTGATAAGTTGAGTAGCTTAAAAAGTGACATTTTTTTATTGTAATTTGACATAATGAGGACTGGCTGTAACAGTTGTTAGGCAGTTGCTATGGTGTTCTGTGTACTTGTGAGGGTGTTGCTAGGCAGCTGCTATCGTGTTCTGGGTGGTTGCTAGGGCATTGCTAGGCAGTTGCTATGGTGTTCTGGGTGGTTGCTAGGCGGTTGCTATGGTGTTCTGGGTGGTTGCAAGGGCGTTGCTAGGCAGTTGCTATGGTGTTTTGGGTGGTTGCTAGGTGGTTGCTATGGTGTTCTGGGTGGTTGCTAGGGCGTTGCTAGGCAGTTGCTCTGGTGTTCTGGGTGGTTGCTAGGCGGTTGCTATGGTGTTCTGAGTGGTTGCTGGGACGTTGCTAGGCAGTCGCTATGGTGATCTGGGTGGTTGCTAGGCGTTTGTTATGGTGCTCTGGGTGGTTGCTAGGCGGTTGCTATGGTTTTCTGGGTGGTTACTAGGGCGTTGCTAGGCAGTTGCTATGGTGTTCTGGGTGGTTGCTAGGGCGTTGCTAGGCGATTCCTATGTTGTTCTGTGTGGTTGCTAGGGCGTTGCTAGGCAGTTGCTATGGTGTTCTGGGTGGTTGCTAGGCGGTTGCTAGGTGTTCTTGGTGGTTGCTAGGGCGTTGCTAGGCAGTTGCTATGGTGTTCTGGGTGGTTGCTAGGCAGTTGCTATGGTGTTCTTGGTGGTTGTGAGGGCGTTGCTAAGCGGTTGCTATGGTGTTCTGGGTGGTTGCTAGGGTGTTGCTAGGCAGTTGCTTTGGTGTTCTGAGTGGTTGCTTGGCGGTTGCTATGGTGTTCTGGGTGGTTGCTAGGGCGTTTCTTGGCAGCTACTATAGTGTTCTGGGTGGTTGCTAGGCAGTTGCTATGGTGTTTTGGGTGGTTGCTAGGCGGTTGCTATGGTGTTCTGAATATTTGCTTGGGCATTGCTCGACAGTTGCTATGTTGTTCTTGTTGTTGCTAGGGCGTTGATGTGTATTGTTTGGGGATCGAGTGAAAACTGGGAGAAGTAGTGAACCGTACGATTACGAAATTATTTGGAATATTAACAAGGAAGGAAGGCGGGAAAGAAGGAACTAATGAGGGAAGTAAGGAAAGAAGGAATATAGGAAAAAAAGAAGGAAATCAAAGGAAGGCAGGAAAGAACAAAGGAAACTAGGCGAGGATGGATGGAAAGAAACAGAGGAATGACGGAAAGAAGGAAGTAAGGAAGGAAGGAAAGGAAGAAGGGAAGAAGAAGGATTTAAGTAAAGATAGAAGGAAGGAAGGAAGGAAGGAAGTGAGGAAGAAGAAATGAAAAACAGAAGGAAAGAGAGAAGGAAGGAAAGAAAAAGTAAAGAAAGGAAGAGGGAAGGAAAGAGAGGGAAAGCAGAAAGAAGAAAGGAAGAAAGATAAGAAGGATATGAAGGAATGAAAGAAGGCATGATGGAAGGAAAGAAAAACTAAGGAAGGTAGGAGAGAAAATTGGTAGGGAGGAAGAATGGGAGGAAGGATGAAAGGGAGGATAGAAGTAAGTAAGATAGGAAAGAGGGAACGAATAAAGGAGGGAAGGAACGAAGGAAAGAAATAGGAGGGAAAAAGAAAGAAGGAATGACAGAAAATAGAAGGAAGGAAAGCAGTAAGGAAGCTGTAGTCTCAAGAGAGCCAGATTGTAGTCTTACAGCCTGAGAAACTGACAGTTACAGCAGGTGGTCAGAACACCTGGCACAAGATTCCATTTGCTTCATGGCCCTACTGTGATGTCATAATGCCAATGTTAAGTCTATGGGGAGAAAAAATTTAATAGTTTTTTATTAATAACTCAAAAAGTATAAAAGTTACAAAGATGAAAAATACATTGCACAGGTGTCCTAAGTAAGACCTACGCAAGCAGTTTGAATGAAGTTTCTACGATAAACGGTTGAGGCCGCATTAAGTGTGTTAGAAGAATAATAATAATAATAATAATAATAATAATAAGAAGACCAGGATAACAATAGTGACCATTTTCAATGCACACTAAGAATAATAATAATAATAATAAGAAGACCAGGATAACAATAGTGAGCATTTTCAATGCACACTAATAAGAAGACCAGGATAACAATAGTGAGCATTTTCAATGCACACTAATAATAAGAAGACCAGGATAACAATAGTGAGCATTTTCAATGCACACTAATAATAACTAGAAAATTCCAGCTGAAATTTTGAATGTGCCTGCTGCTCTACGAGTACAGTGTTGGAGGTGCTTGCCAACGTTCTGGTACGCAGTTGACATCATGTTCTGGGTGGTAGCTAGGGCATTGCTAGGCAGTTGCTATGGTGTTCTGGGTGGTAGCTAGGGCATTGCTTGGCGGTTGCTATGGTGTTCTGGGTGGTTGCTAGGGTGTTACTAAGCAGTTGCTATGGTGTTCTGGGTGGTTGCTAGGGCGTGGCTAGGCAGTTCCTATGGTGTTCTGAGTGGTTGGTATGGTGTTGCTAGGCAGTTGCTATGGTGTTCTGGGTGGTTGCTAGGGCGTTGCCAGGCGGTTGCTATAGTGTCCTGGGTGGTTGCTAGGGCGTTGCTTGGCAGTTGCTTTGGTATTCTGAGTGGTTGCTAGGCGGTTGCTATGGTGTTCTGGGTGGTTGCTAGGCGGTTGCTATGGTATTCTTTTTGGTTGCTAGGGTGTTGCTAGGCGGTGGCTATGGTGTTCTGGGTGGCTGCAAGGGTGTTGCTAGGCGGTTGCTATAGTGTTCTGGGTGGTTGCAACAGCATTGCTAGGCGGTTGTTATGGTGTTCTGGGTAGTTGCAAGGCGATTGCTATGGTATTCTTTGTGGTTGCTAGGGTGTTGCTTGGCGGTGGCTATGGTGTTCTGGGTGGCTGCAGGGGTGTTGCTAGGCGGTTGCTATAGTGTTCTGGGTGGTTGCTACTGCGTTGTTAGCCGGTTACTTTGGAGTTCAGAGTGTTTGCTAGGGCGTGGCTAGGCAGTGGCTATAGTGTTTTGTGTGGTTGATAGGTTTTTGTTATGGTGTTCTGGGTGGTTGCTACGGAGTTGGTAAGCAGTTTCTATGGTGTTCTGGGTGGTTGTTAGGGCGTTGCAAGGCAGTTGCTATGGTGTTCTGGGTGGTTGCTAGGTGGTTGCTATGGTGTTCTGGTTGGTTGCTCGGGCGTTGTTAGGCGGTTGCTATTGTGTTCTGGGTGGTTGCTAGGGCGTTGCTAGTCAGTTGCTATGGTGTTCTGGGTGGTTGCTCGGGCGTTGGAAGGCTATTGCTATGGTGTTGTGGGTGGTTGCTTGGGCGTTTCTAGGCAGGTGCTATGGAGTTCTGGGTGGTTGCTATGGCGTTGCTACGCAGTTGCTATGGTGTTCTGGATGGTTGCTATGGCGTTGCTAGGCAGTTGCTATGGTGTTCTGGGTGGTTGCTATGGCATTGCTACGCAGTTGTTATGGTGTTCTGGGTGGTTGCTAGGGCGTTGTTAGGCAGTTGCTCTGGTGTTCTGGGTGGCTGCAAGGGTGTTGCTAGGCGGTTGCTATAGTGTTTTGGGTTGTTGCAACAGCATTGCAGGGCGGTTGTTATGGTGTTCTGGGTAGGTGCAAGGCGATTGCTATGGTATTCTTTGTGGTTGCTAGGGTGTTGCTTGGCGGTGGCTATGGTGTTCTGGGTGGCTGCAAGGGTGTTGCTAGGCGGTTGCTATAGTGTTCTGGGTGGTTGCTACTGCGTTGTTAGGCGGTTACTATGGAGTTCAGAGTGTTTGCTAGGGCGTGGCTAGGCAGTTGCTATGGTGTTTTGTGTGGTTGATAGGTATTTGTTATGCTGTTCTGGGTGGTTGCTACGGAGTTGGTAAGCAGTTTCTATGGTGTTCTGGGTGGTTGTTAGGGCGTTGCAAGGCAGTTGCTATGGTGTTCTGGGTGGTTGCTAGGTGGTTGCTATGGTGTTCTGGTTGGTTGCTCGGGCGTTGTTAGGCGGTTGCTATTGTGTTCTGGGTGGTTGCTAGGGCGTTGCTAGTCAGTTGCTATGGTGTTCTGGGTGGTTGCTCGGGCATTGCAAGGCTATTGCTATGGTGTTCAGGGTGGTTGCTTGGGCGTTTCTAGGCAGGTGCTATGGTGTTCTGGGTGGTTGCTATGGCGTTGCTACGCAGTTGCTATGGTGTTCTGGGTGGTTGCTATGGCGTTGCTAGGCAGTTGCTATGGTGTTCTGGGTGGTTGCTATGGCATTGCTACGCAGTTGTTATGGTGTTCTGGGTGGTTGCTAGGGCTTTGTTAGGCAGTTGCTATGGTGTTCTGGGTGGTTGCTAGGGCTTTGTTAGGCAGCTGCTTTGGTGTTCTGGGTGGTTGTTAGGGCGTTTCAAGGCAGTTGCTATGGTGTTCTGGGTGTTTGCTAGGCAGTAGCTATGGTGTCCTGTGTGGTTGCTAGGGCGTTGCAAGGCAGTTGCAATGGTGTTCTGGGTGGTTGCTAGGCAGTTGCTATGGTGTTCTGGGTGGTTGCTAGGGCGTTACTAGACAAGTGCTATGGTGTTCTGGGTGGTTCCTAGGCGGTTGCTTTGGTGTTCTGGGTGCTTGCAAGGGCGGTGCTAGGCGGTTGCTATGGTGTTCTGGGTGGTTGCTAGGCGGTTGCTATGGTGTTCTGGGTCATTGCTAGGGCATTGCTAGGTGGTTGCTATGGTGTTTTGGGTGGTTGCTAGGGCGTTGCTATGGTGTTCTGGGTGGTTGCTAGGTCGTTGCCAGGGGGTTGCTATGGTGTTCTGGGTGGATGCTAGGGCGTTGTTAGGCGGTTGCTATGGTGTTCTGAGTGGTTGCAAGGCAGTTGCTATGGTGTTCTGGGTTGTTGCTAGGGCGTTGCTAGGCGGTTGCTATGGTGTTTTGGGTGGTTGATAGGGCATTGCTATGGTGTTCTGGGTGGTTGCTAGGTCGTTGCCAGGCGGTTGCTATGGTGTTCTGCGTGGTTGCTAGGGCGTTGTTAGGCGGTTGCTATGGTGTTCTGAGTGGTTGCTAGGCAGTTGCTATGGCGTTCTGGGTTGTTGCTAGGGCGTTACTAGGCGGTTGCTATGGTGTTTTGGGTGGTTGATAGGGCATTGCAATGGTGTTCTGGGTGGTTGCTAGGACGTTGTTAGGCAGTTGCTATGGTGTTCTAGGTGGTTGCTAGGACGTGCTAGGCGGTTGCTATGTTGTTGTGGATGGTTGCTAGGCGGTTGCTATGGTGTTCTGGGTGGTTGCTAGGGCGTTGCTAGGCGGTTGCTATGGTGTTCTGGGTGGTTGCTAGGCGGTTGCTATGATGTTCTGGGTGGTTGCTAGGGCGTTGCTAGGCGGTTGCTATTGTGTTCTGGGTGGTTGCTAGGCGGTTGCTATGGTGTTCTGGGTGGTTGCTAGGGCGTTGCTAGGCAGTTGCGATGGTGTTCTGGGTGGTTGCTAGGCGGTTGCTATGGTGTTTTGGGTGGTTGCTAGGGCTTTGCTAGGCGGTTGCCATGGTGTTCTGGGTGGTTGCTAGGCGGTTGCTAGGCAGTTGCTATGGTGTTCTGGGTGGTTGTATGGGCGTTGCTAGGCGGTTGTTATGGTGTTCTGGTTGGTTGCTAGGGCGTTGCTAGGCGGTTGCTACGGTGTTCTGGGTGGTTGCTAAGCGGTTGCTATGGTGTTCTGGGTCGTTGCTAGGGCGTTGCTAGGTGGTTGCTATGATGTTCTGGGTGGTTGCTAGGGCGTTGCTATGGTGTTCTGGGTAGTTACTAGGGCGTTGCTAGGCGGTTGCTATGGTGTTCTGGGTGGTTGCTAGGCCGCTGCTAGGCAGTTGTTATGGTGTTCTGGGTGGTTGCTAGGCAGTTGCTATGGTGTTCTGGGTTGTGGCTAGGGCGTTGCAAGGCAGTTGCTATGGTGTTCTGGGTGGTTCCTAGTGCCTTGCTAGGCGGTTGCTTTGGTGTTCTGAGTGGTTGCTAGGCGGTTGCTATGGTGTTTTAGGTGGTTGCTAGGGCGTTGCTAGGCGGTTGGTATGGTGTTCTGGGTGGTTGCTAGGCGGTTGCTATGGTGTTCTAAGTGGTTGCTAGGGCGGTGCTAGGCAGTTGCTTTGGTGTTCTGGGTCGTTGCTAGGCGGTTGCTATGGTGTTCTGAGTGGTTGCCAGGGCGTTGCTAGGCAGGTGCTATGGTGTTCTAGGTGGTTGTTTGGGCGTTGCTAGGCAGTTGCTGTGGTGTTCTGGGTGGTTGCTAGGCGGTTGCTATGGTGTTCTAAGTGGTTGCTAGGGCGTTGTTAGGCGACTGCTATGGTTTACTGGTTGGTTGCTAGGCGGTTGCTATGGTGTTCTGGGTGGTTGCTAGGGCATTGCTAGGCGGTTGCTTTGGTGTTCTGGGTGGTTGCTAGGGCGTTGCTAGGCAGTTGCTATGGTGTTCTGGGTGATTGCTAGGCAGTTGCTATGGTGTTCTGGGTGGTTGCTAGGGCGTTGCGAGGCCGTTGCTATGGTGTTCTGGGTGGTTGCTAGGGCGTTGCAAGGCAGTTGCTGTAGTGTTTGGGGTGGTTGCTAGGGCGTTGCTAGGGCGTTGCTAGGGAGTTGCTATGGTGTTCTGGGTGGTTGCTATGGTGTTCCTAATGTTATTTGGGCATGCTTCTCTTTGTTTGAGAGCTGGAAAAGAGTTTCTACGTGATTGTTTGAGTTCAAGGCGAGAGTGTGAAGATGAGAGCGATTTTCTCATTGACTACCATTATAACAAGGTTTCAGAGGTCCATGTTTTTTTGGAGTTGTGGGAAATCTGTAAGTCGGATCGCTGAGTAAAGTCACAGCACACTACTCACAACTGAGCCTCACGTTTTGACGTGTAATTTGTGGGGATCGGGTGAAAATTGTGGGAGAAGTAGCGAACCGCGCGATTTTGGAAGACCGATTTTCTCATTGACTTCCATTATAACGAGGTTTCAGGGGTCCATGTTTTTTGGGAATTGTGGGAAATCTGTCAGTCGGATCGCTGAGTAAAGTCATAGCACGCTCCTCACAAGCGAGCCGCACGTTTTGATGTGTAATGTGTCGGGATCGGTTGAAAATTGTGGGAGAAGAAGCGAACCGAGCGATTTCGGAAGAACTTGGAATGATAATAATAATAAAGAAGTATGCAGGATTTTAATATGTGTCTGCATTGCTGCAGGCACATAATAATAATTATAATAATAACTAGAAAATTCCAGCTGAAATTTTGAATGTGCCTGCTGCTCGACGAGTACAGTATTGGAGGTGCTTGTCAGCGTTCTGGCACGCAGTTGATATCATGTTCCGGGTGGTTGCTAAGGCATTGCTAGGTGGTTGCTATGGTGTTTTGGGTGGTTGCTAGGGCGTTGCTAGGCAGTTGGTATGGTGTTCTGGGTGGTTGCTAGGGCGTTGCTAGGCAGTTGCTATGGTGTTCTGGTTGATTGCTAGGCAGTTGCTATGGTGTTCTGGGTGGTTGCTAGGGTGTTGCTAGGCAGTTGCTATGGTGTTCTGGGTGGTTGCTAGGGCGTTGCTAGGCAGTTGCTATGGTGTTCTGGGTGGTTGCTTGGCGGTTGCTATGGTGTTTTGGGTGGTTGCTAGGCCGTTGCTAAGCGGTTGCTATGGTGTTCTGGGTGGTTGCTAGGGCGTTGCTAGGCAGTTGCTATGGTGTTCTGGGTGGCTGCTCGGGCGTTGCTAGGCGGTTGCTATGGCGTTGTTAGGCGGTTGCTGTGGTGTTCTGGGTAATTGCTAGGCGGTTGCTATGGTGTTCTGGGTCGTTGCTAGGGTGTTGCTAGGCGGTTGCTATGGTGTTCTGGGTGGTTGCTAGGGCGTTGCTATGGTGTTCTGGGTGGTTGCTAGGGTGTTGCTAGGCGGTTGCTATGGAGTTCTGGGTGGTTGCCAGGGCGTTGCTAGGTGGTTGCTATGGTCTTCTGGGTGGTTGCTAAGCAGTTGCTATGGTGTTCTGGGTCATTGCTAGGGCATTGCTAGGCGGTTGCTATGGTGTTTTGGGTGGTTGCTAGGGCGTTGCTATGGTGTTCTAGGTGGTTGCTAGGGCGTTGCTAGGCGGTTGCTATGGTGTTCTGGGTCGTTGCTAGGGCGTTGCTAGGCGGTTGCTATGGTGTTCTGGGTGGTTGCTAGGGCGTTGCTATGGTGTTCTGGGTGGTTGCTAGGGCGTTGCTAGGCGGTTGCTATGGTGTTCTGGGTGGTTGCTAGGGCGTTGCTAGGCGGTTGCTATGGTGTTCTGGGTGGTTGCTAAGCAGTTGCTATGGTGTTCTGGGTCGTTGCTAGGGCGTTGCTAGGCGGATGCTATGGTGCTCTGGGTGGTTGCTAGGCGGTTGCTATGGTGGTCTAAGTGGTTGCTAGGGCGTTGCTAGGCAGTTGCTATGGTGTTCTGGGTGGTTGCTAGGCGGTTGCTATGGTGTTCTGGGTGGTTGCCAGGGCGTTGCTAGGCAGTTGCTATGGTGTTCTAGGTGGTTGTTAGGGCGTTGCTAGGCAGTTGCTATGGTGTTCTGGGTGGTTGCTAGGCGGTTGCTTTGGTGTTTTAAGTGGTTGCTAGGGCGTTGCTAGGCGGTTGCTATGGTGTTCTGGGTGGTTGCTAGGGCGTTGCTAGGCGGTTGCTATGGTGTTCTGGGTGGTTGCTAGGGCGTTGCTTGGCGGTTGCTATGGTGTTCTGGGTGGTTGCTAGGCGGTTGCTATGGTGTTCAGGGTCGTTGCTAGGGCGTTGCTAGGGGTTGCTATGGTGTTCTGGGTGGTTCCTAGGGCGTTGCTATGGTGTTCTGGGTGCTTGCTAGGGCGTTGCTAGGCGGTTGCTATGGTGTTCTGGGTGGTTGCTAGGACGTTGCTAGGCGGTTGCTATGGTGTTCTGCGTGGTTGCGAGGCGGTTGCTATGGTGTTCTGGGTGGTTGCTAGGGCGTTGCTAGGAGGTTGCAATGGTGTTCTGGGTGGTTGCTAGGCGGTTGCTATGGTGTTCAAAGTGGTTGCTAGTGCGTTGCTAGGCAGTTGCTATGGTGTTCTGGGTGGTTGCTAGGGCGTTGCTAGGCAGTTGCTTTGGTGTTCTTGGCGGTTGCTAGGCAGTTGCTATGGTGTTCTGGGTGGTTGCTAGGGCATTGCTAATCAGTTACTATGGTGTTCTGGGTGGTTGCTGGGCGTTGAAGGGCAGTCGCTATGGTTTTCTGGGTGGTTGCTAGGGCGTTGCTAGGCAGTTGCTATTGTGTTCTGGGTGGTTGCTAGGCGGTTACTATGGTGTTCTGGGTTGTTGTTAGGACGTTGCTAGGCAGTGGCTCTGGTTTTCTGGGTGGTTGCTAGGGCGTTGCTAGGCCGTTGCTATGGTGTCCTGGGTGGTTGCTAGGGCGTTGCAAAGCAGTTGCTGTAGTGTTTGGGGTGGTTACTAGGGCGTTGCTATGGCGTTGCTCGGGAGTTGCTATGGTGTTCTGGGTGGTTGCTATGGTGTTCCTAATGTTGTTTGGGCATGCTTCTCTTTGTTTGAGAGCTGGAAAAGAGTTTCTACGTGAGTGTATGAGTTCAAGGCGAGGGTGTGAAGATGAGAGCGACTTTCTCATTGACTTCCATTATAACAAGGTTTCAGAGGTCCATGTTTTTTGGGAATTGTGGGAAATCTGTAAGTCGGATCGCTGAGTAAAGTCACAGCACACTCCTCACAACTGAGCCGCACGTTTTGACGTGTAATGTGTCGGGATCGGTTGAAAATTGTGGGAGAAGAAGGGAACCGAGCGATTTCGGAAGAACTTGGAATAATAATAATAATAATAATAATAAAGATGTATGCAGGATTTTAATATGTGTCTGCATTGCTGCAGGCACATAACTAGATAATGTAATTCCAGGGAATTACGTGTGCATTGAAAATGCAAAGAGTAGTTGCATAAGGTGGAGTTTGTTAGAAATCATTGCATTATGATATTGTTAGCTAGGTTTTTAGTAGGATAATTATGGTAGTGGTGAAGACTTTTATTTTGAAACAGATATGGACTGAGGAAACAGTTTGCGGGAGTCATAGTTGATGACAACTATCATATGAAAATTTTTAATAGTGAAATTTTTTAATAGTGAAGAACTGTAGAAAGGACTTCTATTTTGTGACAGGTTTGGGCAGAGGAAACAGTTGGCGGAAGTCATAGTAGAAAACGATCAGGAGTTGGAATGGCTGAACGGTTGATAAGTTGAGTAGCTAAAAAAGTTACATTATTTTATTGTATTTTGTCATAATGAGGACTCGCTGAAACTGTTGCTAGGTGGTTGCTATGGTGTTCTGTGTACTTGTGAGGGTGTTGCTCGGCAGCTGCTATGGTGTTCTGGGTGGTTGTTAGGGCATTGCAAAGCAGTTGCTATGTTGTTCCAGGTGGTTGCTAGGCGGTTGCTATGGTGTTCTGGATGGTTGGAAGGCAGTTGCTATGGTGTTCAAGTTGGTTGCTAAGGGGTTGCTAGGCGGTTGCTATGGTGTTCTGGGTGGTTGCAAGGGCATTACTAGGCAGTTGCTATGGTGATCTTGGTGGTTGATAGGCAGTTGCTATGGTGTTCTCGGTGGTTGCTAGGCCGTTGCTATGGTGTTCTGGGTCGTTGCTAGGTGGTTGC
Organism: Gymnothorax reevesii; assembly: GCA_029721435.1. Classification (NCBI taxonomy): domain Eukaryota; kingdom Metazoa; phylum Chordata; class Actinopteri; order Anguilliformes; family Muraenidae; genus Gymnothorax; species Gymnothorax reevesii. Next base: position 55,517,368 of record CM056574.1, read on the forward strand.
TATGGTGTTCTGGCTGGTTGCTAGGGTGTTGATAAGCAGTTGCTATGGTGTTCTGGGTGGTTGCTAGGGCGTTGCTAGGTGGTTTCTATGGTGTTCTAGGTGGTTGCTAAGGCGTTGCTAGGCAGTTGCTTTGGTGTTTTGAGTGGTTGCTAGGGCGTTGCTAGGCGGTTGCTATGGTGTTCTGGGTGGTTGCTAGGGCCTTGCTAAGCGGTTGCTATGGTGTTCTGAGTGGTTGATAGGGCGTTGCTAGGCGATTGCTATGGTGTTCTGGGTGGTTGCTAGGCGGTTGCTATGGCGTTCTAAGTGGTTGCTAGAGCGTTGTTATGGGGTTTTGGGTGGTTGCTAGGCGGTTGCTATGGCATTCTGGGTGGTTGCTAGGGCTTTGCTAAGCAGTTGCTATGATGTTCTGGGTGGTTGCTAGGCCGTTGCTATGGTGTTCTGGGTGGTTGCTAGGGCGTTGCTAGGCAGTTGCTCTGGTGTTCTGGGTGGTTGCTAGGGCGTTGCTAGGCAGTTGCTATGGTGTTCTGGGTGGTTGTTAGGGTGGTTGCTATGGCGTTTTGGGTGGTTGCTAGGGCATTGCTAAGCAGTTGCAATGGTGTTATGGGTGGTTTCTACGGCGTTGCTCGGCATTTGCTCTGGTGTTCTGGGTGGTTGCTAGGGTGTTGCTAGGCAGTTGCTATGGTGTTCTGGGTGGTTGCTAGGTGGTTGCTATGGTGTTCTGGGTGGTTGCTAGGGCGTTGCTAGGTGGTTGCTATGGTGTTCTGGGTTGTTGATTGGGCGTTGCTAGGCGGTTGCTATGGTGTTCTGGGTGGTTGCTAGGCGGTTGCTATGGTGTTCTGGGTGGTTGCTAGGGTGTTGCTATGGTGTTCTGGGTGGTTGTTAGGCGGTTGCTCTGGTGTTCTGGGTGGTTGCTAGGCGGTTCCTATGGTGTTCTGGGTGGTAGCTAGGCGGTTGCTCTGGTGTTCTGGGTGGTTGCTAGGTCGTTGCTAGGCAGTTGCTATGGTGTTCTGGGTGGTTGCTAGGCGGTTGCTATGGTGTTCTGGGTGGTTGCTAGGCGGTTGCTATGGTGTTCTGGGTGGTTGCTAGGGCGTTGCTAGGCAGTTGCTATGGAGTTTTGAGTGGTTGCAAGGGCGTTGCTATGGTGTTCTGGGTGGTTGTAAGGGCGTTGCTAGGCAGTTGCTATGGTGTTCTGGGTGGTTGCTAGGGCGTTGCTATGGTGTTCTGGGTGGTAGCTAGGCGGTTGCTATGGCGTTCTGGGTGGTTGCTAGAGCGTTGCTATGTGGTTCTGGGTGGTTGCTAGGCGGTTGCTATGGCATTCTGGGTGGTTGCTAGGGCCTTGCTAAGCGGTTGCTATGGTGTTCTGAGTGGTTGATAGGGCGTTGCTAGGCGATTGCTATGGTGTTCTGGGTGGTTGCTAGGCGGTTGCTATGGCGTTCTGGGTGGTTGCTAGAGCGTTGCTATGGGGTTCTGGGTGGTTGCTAGGGCCTTGCTAAGCGGTTGCTATGGTGTTCTGAGTGGTTGCTAGGGCTTTGCTAAGCAGTTGCTATGATGTTCTGGGTGGTTGCTAGGGCGTTGCTTGGCAGTTGCTATAGTGTTCTGGGTGGTTGCTAGGCAGTTGCTATGGTGTTTTGGGTGGTTGCTAGGCAGTTGCTATGGTGTTCTGAATATTTGCTTGGGCATTGCTCGACAGTTGCTATGTTGTTCTTGTTGTTGCTAGGGCGTTGATGTGTCTTGTTTAGGGATCGAGTGAAAACTGGGAGAAGTAGTGAACCGTACGATTACGAAATTATTTGGAATATTAACAAGGAAGGAAGGAGGGAAAGAAGGAACTAATGAGGGAAGTAAGGAAAGAAGGAATATAGGAAAAAAAGAAGGAAATCAAAGGAAGGCAGGAAGGAACAAAGGAAAGAAGGCGAGGATGGATGGAAAGAAACAGAGGAATGAAGGAAAGAAGGAAGTAAAGAAGGAAGGAAAGGAAGAAGGGAAGAAGAAGGATTTAAGTAAAGATAGAAGGAAGGAAGGATGGAAGTGAGGAAGAAGAAATGAAAAACCGAAGGAAAGAGAGAAGGAAGGAAAGAAAAAGTAAAGAAAGGAAGAGGGAAGGAAAGAGAGGGAAAGCAGAAAGAAGAAAGGAAGAAAGATAAGAAGGATATGAAGGAATGAAAGAAGGCATGATGGAAGGAAAGAAAAACTAAGGAAGGTAGGAAAGAAAATTGGTAGGGAGGAAGAATGGGAGGAAGGATGAAAGGCAGGATAGAAGGAAGTAAAGTAGGAAAGAAGGAACGAATAAAGGAAGGAAGGAACAAAGGAAAGAAATAGGAGGGAAAAAGAAAGAAGGAATGACAGAAAATAGAAGGAAGGAAAACAGTAAGGAAGCTGTAGTCTCAACAGAGCCAGATTGTAGTCTTACAGCCTGAGAAACTGACATTTACAGCAGGTGGTCAGAACACCTGGCACAAGATTCCATTTGCTTAATGGCCCTATTGTGATGTCATAATGCCAATGTTAAGTCTATGGGGGGAAAAAATTTATAGTTTTTTATTAATAACTCAAAAAGTATAAAAGTTACAAAGATGAAAAATACATTGCACAGGTGTCCTAAGTAATACCTACGCAACGCAGTTTGAATGAAGTTTCTACGATAAACGGTTGAGGCCGCATTAAGTGTGTTAGAATAATAATAATAATAATAATAATAACTAGATAATGTAATTCCAGGGAATTACGTGTGCATTGAAAATGCAAAGTGTAGTTGCATAAGGTGGAATTTGTAACATATCATTGCATTATGATATTGGTAGCTACGTTTTTAGGAGGATAATTATGGTAGTGGTGAGGACTTTTATTTTGAAACAGATGTGGACTGAGGAAACAGTTTGCGGGAGTCATAGTTGATGACAACTGTCATATGGAAATTTTTAATAGTGACATTTTTTAATAGTGAGAAATTGTAGTAAGGACTTATATTTTGAGACAGGATTGGGCAGAAGAAACAGTTGCCGGAAGTCATAGTCGAAAACAATCAGGAGTTGGAATGGCTGAAAGGTTGATAAGTTGAGTAGCTTAAAAAGTTACATTTTTTATTGTAATTTGACATAATGAGGACTGGCTGTAACAGTTGTTAGGCAGTTGCTATGGTGTTCTGTGTACTTGTGAGGGTGTTGCTAGGCAGTTGCTATCGTGTTCTGGGTGGTTGCTAGGGCATTGCTAGGCAGTTGCTATGGTGTTCTGGGTGGTTGATAGGGCATTGCTAGGCGGTTGCTATGGTGTTCTGGGTAGTTGCTAGGCGGTTGCTATGGCGTACTGGGTGGTTTTTCACGCGTTGCTATGGGGTTCTGGGTGGTTGCTAGGCGGTTGCTATGGCATTCTGGGTGGTTGCTAGGGCTTTGCTAAGCAGTTGCTATGATGTTCTGGGTGGTTGCTAGGGCGTTGCTAGGTGGTTGCTATGGTGTTCTGGGTGGTTGCTAGGGTGTTGCTAGGCAGTTGCTATGCTGTTCTGGGTGGTTGCTAGGCCGTTGCTATGGCATTCTGGGTGGTTGCTAGGGCTTTGCTAAGCAGTTGCTATGATGTTCTGGGTGGTTGCTAGGGCGTTGCTAGGTGGTTGCTATGGTGTTCTGGGTGGTTGCTAGGGTGTTGCTAGGCAGTTGCTATGCTGTTCTGGGTGGTTGCTAGGCCGTTGCTATGGTGTTCTGGGTGGTTGCTATGGCGTTGCTAGGCAGTTGCTATTGTGTTCTGGGTGGTTGATAGGCCGTTGCTAGGCAGTTGCTATGGTGTTCTGGGTGGTTGTTAGGGTGGTTGCTATGGCGTTCTGGGTGGTTGCTAGGGCATTGCTAAGCAGTTGGTATGGTGTTCTGGGTGGTTGCCACGGCATTGCCAGGCGGTTGCTATGGTGTTCTGGGTGGTTGCTAGGGTGTTGCTAGGCAGTTGCTATGGTGTTCTGGGTGGTTGCTAGGTGGTTGCTATGATGTTCTGGCTGGTTGCTAGGGCGTTGCTAGGCGGTTGCTATGGTGTTCTGGGTGGTTGCTCGGGCGTTGCTAGGCGGTTGCTATGGGGTTCTGGGTGGTTGCTAGGGCGTTGCTATGGTATTGTGGGTGGTTGCTAGGGCGTTGCAAGGCAGTTGCTATGGTGTTCTGGATGGTTGCTAGGCGGTTGCTATGGTGTTCTGGGTGGTTGCTAGGGTGTTGCTATGGTGTTCTGGGTTGTTGTTAGACAGTTGCTCTGGTGTTCTGCGTGGTTGCTAGGCAGTTGCTATGGTGTTCAGGGTGGTATCTAGGCGGTTGCAATGGTGTTCTGGGTGGTTGCTAGATCATTGCTAGGCAGTTGCTATGGTGTTCTGTGTTGTTGCTAGGCGGTTGCTATGGTGTTGTGGGTGGTTGCTAGGCGGTTGCTATGGTGTTCTGGGTGGTTACTAGGGCGTTGCTAGGCAGTTGCTATGGTGTTCTGATGGTTTCTAGGCGGTTGCTATGGTGTTCTGGGTGGTTGCTAGGGCGTTGCTAGGCAGTTGCCATGGTGTTCTGGGTGGTTTCTAGGGCGTTGCTATGGTGTTCTGGGTGGTAGCTAGGCGGTTGCTATGGTGTTTTGGGTGGTTGCTAGGCGGTTGCTATGGTGTTCTGGGTGGTTGCTAGGGCGTGGCTAGGCAGTTGCTATGGTGTGCTGGGTGGTTGCTAGGCGGTTGCGAATGTGTTCTGGGAGGTTGCTAGGGCATTGCTAGGCAGTTGCTATGGTGTTCTGGGTGGTTGCTAGGGCCTTGCCAGGCGGTTGCTATGGTGTTCTGGGAGGTTGCTAGGGCATTGCAAGGCTGTTGCTATGGTGTTCTGGGTGGTTGCTAGGGCGTTGCTAGGCGGTTGCTATGGTGTTCTGGGTGGTTGTTAGGGTGTTGCTAGGCAGTTGCTATGGTGTTCTGGGTGGTTGCTAGGCGGTTGCTATGGTGTTCTGGGTGGTTGCTAGGGCGTTGCTAGGCAGTTGCTATGGTGTTTTGGGTGGTTGCTAGGTGGTTGCTATGGTGTTCTGGGGGGTTGCTTGGGCGTTGCTAGGCAGTTGCTATGGTGTTCTGGGTGGTTGCTAGGCGGTTGCTTTGGTGTTCTGGGTGGTTGCTCGGGCGTTGCTAGGCAGTTGCTATGGTGTTCTTGGTGGTTGCTAGGCGGGTGCTATGGTGTTCTGGGTGGTTGCTAGGCGGTTGCTATGGTGTTCTGGGTGGTTGCTAGGGCGTTGCTAGGCAGTGGCTATGGTGTTCTGGGTGGTTGCTAGGGGGTTGCTATGGTGTTCTGGGTGGTTGCTAGGGCATTGCTAGGCTGTTGCTATGGTGTTCTGGGTGGTTGCTAGGGCGTTGCTAGGCGGTTGCTATGGTGTTCTGGGTGGTTGCTAGGGCGTTGCTAGGCAGTTGCTATGGTGTTCTGGGTGGTTGCTAGGCGGTTGATATGGTGTTTTGGGTGGTTGCTAGGGCGTTGCTAGGCAGTTGCTATAGCGTTCTGGGTGGTTGCTAAGGCGTTGCTAGGCAGTTGCTATGGGGTTCTGGGTGGTTGCTAGGGCGTTGCTAGGCAGTTGCTATGGTGTTCTGGGTGGTTGCTTGGCGGTTGCTATGGTGTTCTGGGTGGTTGCTAGGCGGTTGCTATGGTGTCCTGGGTGGTTGCTCGGGCGTTGCTAGGCAGTTGGTATGGTGTTCTGTGTGGTTGCTAGGCGGTTGCTATGGTGTTGTGGGTGGTTGCTAGGGCGTTGCTAGGCAGTTGCTATGGTGTTTTGGGTGGTTGCTAGGTGGTTGCTCTGGTGTTCTGGGTGGTTGCTAGGGCGTTGCTAGGCAGTTGCTATGGTGTTCTGGGTGGTTGCTAGGTGGTTGCTATGGTGTTCTGGGTGGTTGCTAGGCAGTTGCTATTGTGTTCTGGGTGGTTGCTAGGGCGTTGCTAGGCAGTGGCGATGGTGTTCTGGGTGGTTGCTAGGCGGGTGCTATGGTGTTCTGGGTGGTTGGTAGGCGGTTACTATGGTGTCCGGGGTGGTTGCTAGGGCGTTGCTAGGCAGTTGCTATGGTGTTCTGGGTGGTTGCTAGGGCGTTGCTAGGCAGTTGCGATGGTGTTCTGGGTGGTTGCTAGGCGGGTGCTATGGTGTTCTGGGTGGTTGCTAGGCGGTTGCTATGGTGTTCTGGGTGGTTGCTAGGGCATTGCTAGGCTGTTGCTATGGTGTTCTGGGTGGTTGCTAGGGCGGTGCTAGGCGGTTGCTATGGTGTTCTGGGTGGTTGTTAGGGTGTTGCTAGGCAGTTGCTATGGTGTTCTGGGTGGTTGCTAGGCGGTTGCTATGGTGTTCTGGGTGGTTGCTAGGGCGTTGCTAGGCAGTTGCTATGGTGTTCTGGGTGGTTGCTAGGCGGTTGCTATGGTGTTCTGCGTGGTTGCTAGGCCATTGCTAGGCTGTTGCTATGGTGTTCTGGATGGTTGCTAGGGCGTTGCTAGGCGGTTGCTGTGGTGTTCTGGGTGGTTGCTAGGGCGTTGCTAGGCAGTTGCTATGGTGTTGTGGGTGGTTGCTAGGCGGTTGCTATGGTGTTCTGGGTGGTTGCTAGGGCGTTGCTAGGCAGTTGCTATAGCGTTCTGGGTGGTTGCTAGGGCATTGCTAGGCAGTTGCTGTGGTGTTCTGGGTGGTTGCTAGGGCGTTGCTAGGCAGTTGCTATGGTGTTCTGGGTGGTTGCTAGGCGGTTGCTATGGTGTTCTGGGTGGTTGTTAGGCGGTTGCTATGGTGTTCTGGGTGGTTGCTAGGGCGTTGCTAGGCAGTTGCTATGGTGTTCTGGGTGGTTGCTAGGCGGTTGCTATGGTGTTCTGGGTGGTTGCTAGGGCGGTGGTAGGCAGCTGCTATGGTGTTTTGGGTGGTTGCTTGGTGGTTGCTATGGTGTTCTGGGTGGTTGCTAGGGCGTTGGTAGGCAGTTGCTATGGTGTTCTGGGTGGTTGCTAGGTGGTTGCTATGGTGTTCTGGGTGGTTACTAGGCAGTTGCTTTTGTGTTCTGGGTGGTTGCTAGGGCGTTGCTAGGCAGTTGCGATGGTGTTCTGGGTGGTTGCTAGGCGGGTGCTATGGTGTTCTGGGTGGTTGCTAGGCGGTTGCTATGGTGTTCTGGGTGGTTGCAAGGGCGTTGCTAGGCAGTTGCTATGGTGTTCTGGGTGGTTGCTAGGCGGTTGCTATGGTGTTCTGGGTGGTTGCTAGGGCATTGCTAGGCTGTTGCTATGGTGTTCTGGGTGGTTGCTAGGGCGTTGTTAGGCGGTTGCTATGGTGTTCTGGGTGGTTGTTAGGGTGTTGCTAGGCAGTTGCTATGGTGTTCTGGGTGGTTGCTAGGCGGTTGCTATGGTGTTCTGGGTGGTTGCTAGGGCGTTGCTAGGCAGTTGCTATGGTGTTTTGGGTGGTTGCTAGGTGGTTGCTATGGTGTTGTGGGTGGTTGCTAGGGCGTTGCTAGGCAGTTGCTATGGTGTTCTGGGTGGTTGCTAGGTGGTTGCTATGGTGTTCTGGGTGGTTGCTAGGCAGTTGCTATTGTGTTCTTAGTGGTTGCTAGGGCGTTGCTAGGCAGGTGCGATGGTGTTCTGGGTGGTTGCTAGGGGGGTGTTATGGTGTTCTGGGTGGTTGCTAGGCAGTTGCTATGGTGTTCTTGGTGGTTGTGAGGGCGTTGTTAGGCGGTTGCTATGGTGTTCTGGGTGGTTGCTAGGGCGTTGCTAGGCAGTTGCTTTGGTGTTCTGAGTGGTTGCTTGGCGGTTGCTATGGTGTTCTGGGTGGTTGCTAGGGCGTTGCTTGGTAGTTGCTATAGTGTTCTGGGTGGTTGCTAGGCAGTTGCTATGGTGTTTTGGGTGGTTGCTAGGTGGTTGCTTTGGTGTTCTGAATATTTGCTTGGGCATTGCTCGACAGTTGCTATGTTGTTCTTGTTGTTGCTCGGGCGTTGATGTGTCTTGGTTGGGGATGGAGTGAAAACTGGGAGAAGTAGTGAACCGTACGATTACGAAATTATTTGGAATATTAACAAGGAAGGAAGGAGGGAAAGAAGGAACTAATGAGGGAAGTAAGGAAAGAAGGAGTATAGGAAAAAAGAAGGAAATCAAAGGAAGGCAGGAAAGAACAAAGGAAAGAAGGCGAGGATGGATGGAAAGAAACAGAGGAATGAAGGAAAGAAGGAAGTAAAGAAGGAAGGAAAGGAAGAAGGGAAGAAGAAGGATTTAAGTAAAGATAGAAGGAAGGAAGGAAGTGAGGAAGAAGAAATGAAAAACGGAAGGAAAGAGAGAAGGAAGGAAAGAAAAAGTAAAGAAAGGAAGAGGGAGGGAAAGAGAGGGAAAGCAGAAAGAAGAAAGGAAGAAAGATAAGAAGGATATGAAGGAATGAAAGAAGGCATGAGGGAAGGAAAGAAAAACTAAGGAAGGTAGGAAAGAAAATTGGTAGGGAGGAAGAATGGGAGGAAGGATGAAAGGCAGGATAGAAGGAAGTAAAGTAGGAAAGCAGGAACGAATAAAGGAAGGAAGGAAAGAAGGAAAGAAATAGGAGGGAAAAAGAAAGAAGGAATGACAGAAAATAGAAGGTAGGAAAGCAGTAAGGAAGCTGTAGTCTCAAGAGAGCCAGATTGTAGTCTTACAGCCTGAGAAACTGACAGTTACAGCAGGTGGTCAGAACACCTGGCACAAGATTCCATTTGCTTAATGGCCCTATTGTGATGTCATAATGCCAATGTTAAGTCTGTGGGAGGAAAAAATTTATAGTTTTTTATTAATAACTCAAAAAGTATAAAAGTTACAAAGATGAAAAATACATTGCACAGGTGTCCTAAGTAAGACCTACGCAACGCAGTTTGAATGAAGTTTCTACGATAAACGGTTGAGGCCGCATTAAGTGTGTTAGAAGAATAATAATAATAATAATAATAATAATAATAATAATAATAAGAAGACCAGGATAACAATAGTGAGCATTTTCAATGCACACTAATAATAATAAGACCAGGATAACAATAGTGAGCATTTTCAATGCACACTAATAATAATAATAAGAAGTCCAGGATAACAATAGTGAGCATTTTCAATGCACACTAATAATAAGAAGACCAGGATAACAATAGTGAGCATTTTCAATGCACACTAATAATAACTAGAAAATTCCAGCAGAAATTTTGAATGTGCCTGCTGCTCTACGAGTACAGTGTTGGAGGTGCTTGCCAACGTTCTGGTATGCAGTTGACATCATGTTCTGGGTGGTAGCTAGGGCATTGCTAGGCAGTTGCTATGGTGTTCTGGGTGGTAGCTAGGGCATTGCTTGGCGGTTGCTATGGTGTTCTGGGTGGTTGCTAGGGTGTTACTAAGCAGTTGCTTTGGTGTTCTGGGGGGTTGCTAGGGCGTGGCTAGGCAGTTCCTATGGTGTTCTGAGTGGTTGGTAGGGTGTTGCTAGGCAGTTGCTATGGTGTTCTGGGTGGTTGCTAGGGCGTTGCCAGGCGGTTGCTATAGTGTCCTGGGTGGTTGCTAGGGCGTTGCTTGGCAGTTGCTTTGGTATTCTGGGTGGTTGCTAGGCGGTTGCTATGGTGTTCTGGGTGGTTGTTAGGGCGTTGCTAGTCAGTTGCAGTGGTGTTCTGGCTGGTTGCTAGGGCGTTGCTGGGCAGTTTCTATGAAGTTCTGTGTGGTTGCTAGGGCGTTGCTAGGCAGTTGCTATGGTGTTCTGAGTGGTTGCTAGGGCGTTGCTAGTGAGTTGCAGTGGTGTTCTGGCTGGTTGCTAGGGCGTTGCTGGGCAGTTTCTATGGAGTTCTGTGTGGTTGCTAGGGCGTTGCTAGGCAGTTGCTTTGGTGTCCTGAGTGGTTGCCAGGCAGTTGCTATGGTGTTCTGGGTGGTTGCTAGGGCGTTGCCAGACAGTTGCTATAGTGTCCTGGGTGGTTGGTAGGGCATTGCTAGGCAGTTGCTTTGGTGTTCTGAGTGGTTGCTAGGTGGTTGCTATGGTGTTCTGGGTGATTGCTATGGCATTGCTAGTCAGTTTCGATGGTGTTCTGGGTGGTTACTAGAGCATTGCCAGGCAGTTTCTATGGTGTTCCGGGTGGTTGCTAGGGCGTTGCTAGGCTGTTGCTATGGTGTTCTGGGTGGTTGATTGGGCGTTGCTAGGCAGTTGCTATGGTGTTCTGAGTGTTTGCTAGGGCGTTGCAAAGCGGTTGCTATTGTGTTCTGGGTGGTTGCATGAGCGTTGCTAGGCAGTTGCTATGGTGTTCTGGGTGGTTGCTAGGCGGTTGCTATGGTATTCTTTGTGGTTGCTAGGGTGTTGCTAGGCGGTGGCTTTGGTGTTCTGGGTGGCTGCAAGGGTGTTGCTAGGCGGTTGCTATAGTGTTCTGGGTGGTTGCAACAGCATTGCTAGGCGGTTACTATGGAGTTCAGAGTTTTTGCTAGGGCGTGGCTAGGCAGTTGCTATGGTGTTTTGTGTGGTTGATACGTATTTGTTATGGTGTTCTGGGTGGTTGCTACGGAGGTGGTAAGCAGTTGCTATGGTGTTCTGGTTGGTTGCTCGGGCGTTGTTAGGCGGTTGCTATTGTGTTCAGGGTGGTTGCTAGGGCGTTGCTAGTCAGTTGCTATGGTGTTCTGGGTGGTTGCTCGGGCGTTGCAAGGCTATTGCTATGGTGTTCTGGGTGGTTGCTTGGGCATTTCTAGGCAGTTGCTATGGTGTTCTGGGTGGTTGCTATGGCGTTGCTACGCAGTTGCTATGGTGTTCTGGGTGGTTGCTATGGCGTTGCTAGGCAGTTGCTATGGTGTTCTGGGTGGTTGCTATGGCATTGCTACGCAGTTGTTATGGTGTTCTGGGTGGTAGCTAGGGCGTTGTTAGGCAGTTGCTATGGTGTTCTGGGTGGTCGCTAGGGCGTTGCTGGGCGGTTGCTTTGGTGTTCTGGGTGGTTGCTAGGGCGTTTCAAGGCAGTTGCTATGGTGTTCTGGGTGTTTGCTAGGCAGTAGCTATGGTGTCCTGTGTGGTTGCTAGGGCGTTGCTAGGCAGTTGCAATGGTGTTCTGGGTGGTTGCTAAGCAGTTGCTATGGTGTTCTGGGTGGTTGCTAGGGCGTTACTAGAAGAGTGCTATGGTGTTCTGGGTGGTTCCTAGGCGGTTGCTTTGGTGTTCTGGGTGCTTGCAAGGGCGGTGCTAGGCGGTTGTTATGGTGTTCTGGGTGGTTGCTAGGCGGTTGCTATGGTGTTCTGGTTCATTGCTAGGGCATTGCTAGGCGGTTGCTATGGTGTTTTGGGTGGTTGCTAGGGCGTTGCTATGGTGTTCTGGGTGGTTGCTAGGTCGTTGCCAGGCGGTTGCTATGGTGTTCTGCGTGGTTGCCAGGGCGTTGTTAGGCGGTTGCTATGGTGTTCTGAGTGGTTGCTAGGCAGTTGCTATGGTGTTATGGGTTGTTGCTAGGGCGTTGCTAGGCGGTTGCTATGGTGTTTTGGGTGGTTGATAGGGCGTTGCTATGGTGTTCTGGGTGGTTGCTAGGGCGTTGTTAGGCAGTTGCTATGGTGGTCTAGGTGGTTGCTAGGACGTGCTAGGCGGTTGCTATGGTGTTCTGGATGGTTGCTAGGCGGTTTCTATGGTGTTCTGGGTGGTTGCTAGGGCGTTGCTAGGCGGTTGCTATTGTGTTCTGGGTGGTTGCTAGGCGGTTGCTATGGTGTTCTGGGTGGTTGCTAGGGCGTTGCTAGGCAGTTGCTATGGTGTTCTGGGTGGTTGCCAGGCAGTTGCTATGATGTTTTGGGTGGTTGCTAGGGCGTTGCTAGGCGGTTGCTATGGTGTTCTGGGTGGTTGCTAGGCGGTTGCTAGGCAGTTGCTATGGTGTTCTGGGTGGTTGCTAGGGCGTTGCTAGACAGTTGCTATGGTGTTCTGGGTGGTTGCCAGGCGGTTGCTATGGTGTTTTGGGTGGTTGCTAGGGCGTTGCTAGGCGGTTGCTATGGTGTACTGGGTGGTTGCTAGGGTGTTGCTAGGCGGTTGCAATGGTGTTCTGGGTGGTTGCTAAGCGGTTGCTATGGTGTTCTGATCGTTGCTAGGGCATTGCTAGGTGGTTGCTATGATGTTCTGGCTGGTGGCCAGGGCGTTGCTATGGTGTTCTGGGTGGTTGCTAGGGCGTTGCTAGGCGGTTGCTATGGTGTTCTGGGTGGTTGCTAGGGCGTTGCTAGGCAGTTGTTATGGTGTTCTGGGTGGTTGCTAGGCAGTTGCTATGGTGTTCTGGGTCGTGGCTAAGGCGTTGCAAGGCGGTTGCTCTGGTGTTTTGGGTGGTTGCTAGGGCATTGCTATGGTGTTCTGGGTGGTTGCTAGGGCGTTGCTAAGCAGTTGCTATGGTGTTCTGGGTGGTTCCTAGTGCGTTGCTAGGCGGTTGCTAAGGTGTTCTGTGTGGTTGCTAGGCGGTTGCTATGGTGTTCTAAGTGGTTGCTAGGGCGTTGCTAGGCAGTTGCTATGGTGTTCTGGGTTGTTGCTAGACGGTTGCTATGGTGTTCTGAGTGGTTGCCAGGGCGTTGCTAGGCAGGTGCTATGGTGTTCTAGGTGGTTGTTTGGGCGTTGCTAGGCAGTTGCTATGGTGTTCTGGGTGGTTGCTAGGCGGTTGCTATGGTGTTCTAAGTGGTTGCTAGGGCGTTGCTAGGCGGCTGCTATGGTGTACTGGTTGGTTGCTAGGCGGTTGCTATGGTGTTCTGGGTGGTTGCTAGAGCGTTGCTAGGGGGTAGCAATGTTGTTGTGGGTGGTTGCTATGGTGTTCCTAATGTTGTTTGGGCAGGATTGGGTAATGTGTCGGGATCGGTTGAAAATTGTGGGAGAAGAAGCGAACTGTGCGATTTCGGAAGAACTTAGAATAATAACTAGAAAATTCCAGCAGAAATTTTGAATGTGCCTGCTGCTCTACAAGTACAGTCTTGGAGATGGCTGCCAGCCTTCTGGTATGCAGTAGATATCATGTTCTGGGTGGTTGCTAGGGCATTGCTAGGCGGTTGCTATGGTGTTCTGGGTGGTTGCTAGGCGGTTGCTATGGTGTTCTGGGTTTTTGCTAGGGCGTTGCTAGGCAGTTGCTATGGTTTTCTGGGTGGTTGTTAGGGCATTGCTAGGCAGTTGCTATGGTGTCCTGAGTGGTTGCTATGGCGTTGCTAGGCAGTTGCTATGGTGTCCTCGGTGGTTGCTAGTGCGTTGCTTGGCAGTTGCTATGGTGTTCTGGGTGGTTGCAAGGCGGTTGCTATGGTGTTCTAAGTGGTTGCTAGGGCCTTGCTAGGCGGTTGCTATGGTGTTTTAAGTCGTTGCTAGGCGGTTACTATGGTGTTCTTGGTGGTTGCTAGGGCGTTGCTATGGTGTTCTAGGTGGTTGCAAGGGCATTGCTAGGCGGTTGCTATGGTGTTCTGGGTGGTTGCTAGGGCGTTGCTCGGCGGTTGCTATGGTGTTCTGGGTGGTTGCTAGGCGGTTGCTATGGTGTTCTGGGTGGTTGCTAGGCGGTTGCTATGGTGTTCTGGGTGGTTGCTAGGGCGTTGCTAAGCGGTTGCTATGGTGTTCTGGGCTGTTGCTAGGGCGTTGCTATGGTGTTCTGAGTGGTTGCTTGGCATATGCTATGGTGTTCTGGGTGGTTGCTGGGGCGTTGCTAGGCGGTTGCTATGGTGTTCTGGGTTGTTGCTAGTGCATTGCTAGGCGGTTGCTATGGCGTTCTGGGTGGTTGCTTGGCGGTTGCTTGGTGTTCTGGGTGGTTGCTAGGGCGTTGCTAGGCAGTTGCTATGGTGTTCTGGGTGGTTGCTAGGCGTATGCTATGGTATTCTGGGTGGTTGCTAGGGCGTTGCCAGGCAGTTGCTATGGTGTTCTGGGTGGTTGCTTGGCGGTTGCTAGGTGTTCTGGGTTGTTGCTAGGGCGTTGCTAGGCAGTTGCTATGGTGTCCTGGGCGGTTGCTAGGCGGTTGCTATGGTGTTCTGGGTGGTTGCTAGGGCGTTGCCAGGCAGTTGCTATGGTGTTCTGGGTGGTTGCTAGGCGGTTGCTTTGGTGTTCTGGGTGGTTGCTAGGGCGTTGCTAGGCAATTGCTATTGTGTTCTGGGTGGTTGCTAGGCGGTTGCTATGGTGTTCTGGGTTGTTGCTAGTGCATTGCTAGGCGGTTGCTTTGGTGTTCTGGGTGGTTGCTACGGCGTTGCTAGGCAGTTGCTTTGGTGTTCTGGGTGGTTGCTAGGCAGCTGCTATGGTGTTCTGGGTAGTTGCTAGGGCATTGCTAGGCAGTTGCTATGGTGTTCTGTGTTGTTGCTAGGGCGTTGCAAGGCAGTTGCTGTAGTGTTTGGGGTGGTTGCTAGGGCGTTGCTAGGGCGTTGCTAGGGAGTTGCTATGGTTTTCTGGGTGGTTGCTATGGTGTTCCTAATGTTGTTTGGGCAGGCTTCTCTTTGTTTGAGAGCTGGTAAAGAGTTTCTTCGTGAGTGTATGACTTCAAGGCGAGAGTGTGAAGATGAAAGCGATTTTCTCATTGACTTCCATTATAACAAGGTTTCAGAGGTCCATGTTTTTTGGGAATTGTGGGAAATCTGTAAGTCGGATCGCTGAATAAAGTCATAGCCCATTCCTCACAAGCGAGCCGCACGTTTTGACGTGTAATTTGTGGGGATCGGGTGAAAATTGTGGGAAAAGTAGCGAACCGCGCGATTTTGGAAGACCGATTTTCTCATTGACTTCCATTATAACAAGGTTTCAGGCGTCCATGTTTTTTGGGAATAATGGGAAATCTGTCCGTCGGATCGCTGAGTAAAGTCAAAGCACACTCCTCACAAGCGATCCGCACGTTTTGACGTGTAATGTGTCGGGATCGGTTGAAAATTGTGGGAGAAGAAGCGAACCGAGCGATTTCGGAAGAACTTGGAATAATAATAATAATAATAACTAGAAAATTCCAGCAGAAATTTTGAATGTGCCTGCTGCTCTACGAGTACAGTGTTGGAGGTGCTTGCCAACGTTCTGGTACGCAGTTGACATCATGTTCTGGGTGGTAGCTAGGGCATTGCTAGGCAGTTGCTATGGTGTTCTGGGCGGTTGCTAGGGCATTGTTTGGCGGTTGCTATGGTGTTCTGGGTGGTTGCTAGGGTGTTACATAGCAGTTGCTATGGTGTTCTGGGTGGTTGCTAGGGCGTGGCTAGGCAGTTCCTATGGTGTTCTGAGTGGTTGCTAGGGTGTTGCTAGGCAGTTGCTATGGTGTTCTGGGTGGTTGCTAGGGCGTTGCTATGGTGTTCTGGGTAGTTGCTAGGGCGTTGGTAGGCAGTTGCTATGGTGTTCTTGGTGGTTGCTAGGGCGTTGCTTGGCAGTTGCTATGGTGTTCTGGGAGGTTGCTAGGCGGTTGCTATGGTGTTCTGGGTGGTTGCTACGGCGTTGCGAAGCGGTTGCTATGGTGTTCTGGGTGGTGGCTAGGGCGTTGCTAAGGCAGTTGCTATGGTGTTCTGGGTGGTTGCTAGGCGGTTGGTATGGCGTTCTGGGTTGTTGCTAGGGCAGTGCTCGGCAGTTGCTATGGTGTTTTGGGTGGTTGCTAGGCAGTTGCTATGGTGTCCCTAATGTTGTTTGGGCATGCTTCTCTTTGTTTGAGAGCTGGAAAAGAGTGTCTACCTGAGTGTATGAGTTCAAGGCGAGAGGGTGAAGATGAGAGCGATTTTCTCATTGACTTCCATTATAACAAAATTTCAGAGGTCCATGTTTTTTGGGAATTGTGGGAAATCTGTAAGTCGGATCGCTGAGTAAAGTCACAGCACACTCTTCACAAGCGAGCCGCACGTTTTGACGTGTAATTTGTGGGGATCGGCTGAAAATTGTGAGAGAAGTAGCGAACCGCGCGATTTTGGAAGACCGATTTTCTCATTGACTTCCATTATAACGAGGTTTCAGGGGTCCATGTTTTTTGGGAATTGTGGGAAATTTGTCAGTCGGATCGCTGAGTAAAGTCATAGCACACTCCTCACAAGCGAGCCGCACGTTTTGCCATGTAATGTGTCGGGATCGGTTGAAAATTGTGGGAGAAGAAGCGAACCGAGCGATTTCGGAAGAACTTGGAATAATAATAATAACTAGAAAATTCCAGCTGAAATTTTGAATGTGCCCGCTGCTCGACGAGTACAGTATTGGAGGTGCTTGTCAGCGTTCTGGCACGCAGTTGATATCATGTTCCGGGTGGTTGCTAAGGCATTGCTCGGCGGTTGCTATGGTGTTTTGGGTGGTTGCTAGGGCGTTGCTAGGCAGTTGCCATGGTGTTCTGGTTGATTGCTAGGCAGTTGCTATGGTGTTCCGGGTGGTTGCTAGGGTGTTGCTAGGCAGTTGCTATGGTGTTCTGGGTGGTTGCTAGGGCGTTGCTAGGCAGTTGCTATTGTGTTCTGGGTGGTTGCTAGGCGGTTGCTCTGGTGTTTTGGGTGGTTGCTAGGCCGTTGCTAAGCGGTTGCTATGGTGTTCTGGGTGGTAGCTAGGGCGTTGCTAGGCAGTTGCTATGGTGTTCTGGGTGGCTGCTCGGGCGTTGCTAGGCGGTTGCTATGGCGTTGTTAGGTGGTTGCTATGGTGTTCTGGGTAGTTGCTAGGCGGTTGCTATGGTGTTCTGGGTCGTTGCTAGGGCGTTGCTAGGCGGTTGCTATGGTGTTCTGGGTGGTTGCTAGGGCATTGCTATGGTGTTCTGGGTGGTTGCTAGGGCGTTGCTAGGCGGTTGCTATGGTGTTCTGGGTGGTTGCCAGGGCGTTGCTAGGCGGTTGCTATGGTGTTCTGGGTGGTTGCTAAGCAGTTGCTATGGTGTTCTGGGTCGTTGCTAGGGCGTTGCTAGGCGGTTGCTATGGTGTTTTGGGTGGTTGCTAGGGCATTGCTATGGTGTTCTGGGTGGTTGCTAGGGCGTTGCTAGGCAGTTGCTATGGTGTTCTGGGTGGTTGCTAGGGCGTTGCTAGGCGGTTGCTATGGTGTTCTGGGTCGTTGCTAGGGCGTTGCTAGGCGGTTGCTATGGTGTTCTGGGTGGTTGCTAGGGCGTTGCCTTGGTGTTCTGGGTGGTTGCTAGGGCGTTGCTAGGCGGTTGCTATGGTGTTCTGGGTGGTTGCTAGGGCATTGCTAGGCGGTTGCTATGGTGTTCTGGGTGGTTGCTAAGCAGTTGCTATGGTGTTCTGGGTCGTTGCTAGGGCGTTGCTAGGCGGTTGCTATGGTGTTTTGGGTGGTTGCTAGGGCGTTGCTATGGTGTTCTTGGTGGTTGCTAGGGCGTTGCTAGGCGGTTGCTATGGTGTTCTGGGTGGTTGCTAGGCGGTTGCTATGGTGTTCTGGGTGGTTGCTAGGGCGTTGCAATGCGGTTGCTATGGTGCTCTGGGTGGTTGCTAGGCGGTTGCTATGGTGTTCTAAGTGGTTGCTACTGCGTTGCTAGACAGTTGCTATGGTGTTCTGGGTGGGTGCTAGGCGGTTGCTATGGTGTTCTGGGTGGTTGCCAGGGCGTTGCTAGGCAGTTGCGATGGTGTTCTAGGTGGTTGTTAGGGCGTTGCTAGGCAGTTGCTATGGTGTTATGGGTGGTTGCTAGGGGGTTGCTGTGGTGTTGTAAGTGGTTGCTAGGGCGTTGCTAGGCGGTTGCTATGGTGTTCTGGGTGGTTGCTAGGGCGTTGCTAGGCGGTTGCTATGGTGTTCTGGCTGGTTGCTAGGGCGTTGCTTGGCGGTTGCTATGGTGTTCTGGGTGGTTGCTAGGCGGTTGCTATGGTGTTCTGGGTCGTTGCTAGGGAGTTGCTAGGCGGTTGCTATGGTGTTCTGGGTGGTTGCTAGGGCGTTGCTAGGCGGTAGCTATGGTGTTCTGGGTGGTTGATAGGACTTTGCTAGGCGGTTGCTATGGTGTTGTGGGTGGTTGCTAGGCGGTTGCTATGGTGTTCTGGGTGGTTGCTAGAGCGTTGCTAGGCGGTTGCTATGGTGTTCTGGGCGGTTGCTAGGCGGTTGCTATGGTGTTATGGGTCATTGCTATGGCGTTGCTAGGCAGTTGCTATGGTGTTCTGGGTGGTTGCTAGGGCATTGCTAGGCGGTTGCTATGGTGTTCTGGGTGGTTGCTAGGGCGTTGCTAGGCGGTTGCTATGGTGTTCTGAGTGGTTGCTTGGCGGTTGCTATGGTGTTCTGGGTGGTTGCTAGGGCGTTGCTAGGCGGTTGCTATGGTGTTTTGGGTGGTTGCTTGGCGGTTGCTATGGTGTTCTAAGTGGTTGCTAGGGCGTTGCTAGGCGGTTGCTATGGTGTTCTGGGTGGTTGCTAGGGTGTTGCTAGGCAGTTGCTATGGTGTTCTGGGTGGTTGCGAAGCAGTTGCTATGGGGTTGCTATGGTGTTCTGGGTGGTTGCTAGGGCGTTGCTAGGCGGTTGCTATGGTGTTCTGGGTGGTTGCTAGGCGGTTGCTATGGTGTTCTGGGTGGTTGCTAGGGCCTTGCTAGGCGGTTGCTATGGTGTTCTGGCTGGTTGCTAGGGCGTTGCTATGGTGTTCTGGGTGGTTGCTAGGGCGTTGCTAGGCGGTTGCTATGGTGTTCTGGGTCGTTGCTAGGGCGTTGCTAGACGGTTGCTATGGTGTTCTGGGTGGTTGCTAGGTGGTTGCTATGGTGTTCTGGGTGGTTGCTAGGCGGTTGCTATGGTGTTCTAAGTGGTTGCTAGGGCGTTGCTAGGCAGTTGCTATGGTGTTCTGGGTGGTTGCTAGGCGGTTGCTATGGTGTTCTGGGTGGTTGCCAGGGCGTTGCTAGGGAGTTGCTATGGTGTTCTAGGTGGTTGTTAGGGCGTTGCTAGGCAGTTGCTATGGTGTTCCGGGTGGTTGCTAGGGGGTTGCTATGGTGTTCTAAGTGGTTGCTAGGGCTTTGCTAGGCGGTTGCTATGGTGTTCTGGGTGGTTGCTAGAGCGTTTCTAGGCGGTTGCTATGGTGTTCTGGGTGGTTGCTAGGGCGTTGCTATGGTGTTTGGGTGGTTGCTAGGGCGTTGCTAGGCGGTTGCTATGGTGTTCTGGGTGGTTGCTAGGGCGTTGCTAGATGGTTGCTATGGTGTTCTGGGTGGGTGCTAGGCGGTTGCTATGGTGTTCTGGGTGGTTGCTAGGCGGTTGCTATGGTGTTCTAAGTGGTTGCTAGGGCGTTGCCAGGCAGTTGCTATGGTGTTCTGGGTGGTTGCTAGGCGGTTGCTATGGTGTTCTGGGTGGTTGCCAGGGCGTTGCTTGGGAGTTGCTATGGTGTTCTAGGTGGTTGTTAGGGCGTTGCTAGGCAGTTGCTATGGTGTTCTGGGTGGTTGCTAGGCGGTTGCTATGGTAATCTAAGTGGTTGCTAGGGCGTTGCTGGGCGGTTGCTATGGTTTTCTGGGTGGTTGCTAGGACGTTGCTAGGCGGTTGCTATGTTGTTCTGGGTGGTTGCTAGGGCGTTGCGAGGCAGTTGCTACGGTGTTCTGGGTGGTTGCTAGGCGGTTGCTATGGTGTTCTGGGTCGTTGCTATGGCGTTGCTATGCGGTTGCTATGGTGTTGTGGGTGGTTGGTAGGGCGTTGCTAGGCGGTTGCTATGGTGTTCTGGGTGGTTGCTAGGCGGTTGCTATGGTGTTCTGGGTGGTTGCCAGGGCTTGCTTGGCAGTTGCTATGGTGTTCTGGGCGGTTGCTAGGCGGTTGCTATGGTGTTCTAAGTGGTTGCTAGGGCGTTGCTAAGCAGTTGCTATGGTGTTCTGGGTGGTTGCTAGGGCGTTTCTAGGCAGTTGCTGTGGTGTTCTGGGCGGTTGCAAGGCAGTTGCTATGGTGTTCTGGGTGGTTGCTAGGGCGTTGCTAAACAGTTGCTATGGTGTTCTGGGAGGTTGCTGGGCGTTGCGAGGCAGTTGCTATGGTGTTCTGGGTGGTTGCTAGGGCGTTGCTAGGCAGTTGCTATTGTGTTCTGGGTGGTTGCTCGGCGGTTGCTATGGTGTTCTGGGTTGTTGCTAGGGCATTGCTAGGCGGTTGCTTTGGTGTTCTGGGAGGTTGCTTGGCAGTTTCTATGGTGTTCTGGGTGGTTGCTAGGGCGTTGCGAGGCAGTTGCTATTGTGTTCTGGGTGGTTGCTCGGCGGTTGCTATGGTGTTCTGGGTGGTTGCTAGGGCATTGCTAGGCAGTTGCTATGGTGTTCTGGGAGGTTGCTTGGCAGTTTCTATGGTGTTCTGGGTGGTTGCTAGGGCGTTGCGAGGCAGTTGCTATGGTGTTCTGGGTGGTTGCTAGGCCGTTGCAAGGCAGTTGCTGTAGTGTTTGGGGTGGTTGCTAGGGCGTTGCTAGGGCGTTGCTAGGGAGTTGCTATGGTGTTCTGGGTGGTTGCTATGGTGTTCCTAATGTTGTTTGGGCATGCTTCTCTTTCTTTGAGAGCTGAAAAAGTGAGTGTATGAGTTCAAGGCGAGAGGGTGAAGATGAGAGCGATTTTCTCATTGACTTCCATTATAACTAGGTTTCAGAGGTCCATGTTTTTTGAGAGTTGTGGGAAATCTGTAAGTCGGATCACTGAGTAAAGTCACAGCACACTACTCACAACTGAGCCGCACGTTTTGACTTCTAATTTGTGGGGATCGGGTGAAAAATGTGGGAGAAGTAGCGAACCGCGCGATTTTGGAAGACCGATTTTCTGATTGACTTCCATTATAACGAGGTTCTAGGGGTCCATGTTTTTTGGGAATTGTGGGAAATCTGTCAGTCGGATCGCTGAGTAAAGTCATAGCACACTCCTCACAAGCGAGCCGCACGTTTTGACGTGTAATGTGTCGGGATCGGTTGAAAATTGTGGGAGAAGAAGCGAACCGAGCGATTTCGGAAGAACTTGGAATAATAATAATAACTAGATAATGTAATTCCAGGGAATTACGTGTGCATTGAAAATGCAAAGTGTAGTTGCATAAGGTGGAGTTTGTAACATATCATTGCATTATGATATTGGTAGCTACGTTTTTAGGAGGATAATTATGGTAGTGGTGAGGACTTTTATTTTGAAACAGATGTGGACTGAGGAAACAGTTTGCGGGAGTCATAGTTGATGACAACTGTCATATGGAAATTTTTAATAGTGACATTTTTTAATAGTGAAAAATTGTAGTCAGGACTTATATTTTGAGACAGGATTGGGCAGAAGAAACAGTTGCCGGAAGTGATAGTCGAAAACAATCAGGAGTTGGAATGGCTGAAAGGTTGATAAGTTGAGTAGCTTAAAAAGTTACATTTTTTATTGTAATTTGACATAATGAGGAATGGCTGTAACAGTTGTTAGGCAGTTGCTATGGTGTTCTGTGTACTTGTGAGGGTGTTGCTAGGCAACTGCTATCGTGTTCTGGGTGGTTGCTAGGGCATTGCTAGGCAGTTGCTATGGTGTTCTGGGTGGTTGATAGGGCATTGCTAGGCGGTTGCTATGGTGTTCTGGGTAGTTGCTAGGCGGTTGCTATGGCGTACTGGGTGGTTGTTCGGGCATTGCTATGGGGTTCTGGGTGGTTGCTAGGCGGTTGCTATGGCATTCTGGGTGGTTGCTAGGGCTTTGCTAAGCAGTTGCTATGATGTTCTGGGTGGTTGCTAGGGCGTTGCTAGGTGGTTGCTATGGTGTTCTGGGTGGTTGCTAGGGTGTTGCTAGGCAGTTGCTATGCTGTTCTGGGTGGTTGCTAGACCGTTGCTATGGTGTTCTGGGTGGTTGCTATGGCGTTGCTAGGCAGTTGCTATTGTGTTCTGGGTGGTTGATAGGCCGTTGCTAGGCAGTTGCTATGGTGTTCTGGGTGGTTGTTAGGGTGGTTGCTATGGCGTTCTGGGTGGTTGCTAGGGCATTGCTAAGCAGTTGGTATGGTGTTCTGGGTGGTTGCCACGGCATTGCCAGGCGGGTGCTATGGTGTTCTGGGTGGTTGCTAGGGTGTTGCTAGGCAGTTGCTATGGTGTTCTGGGTGGTTGCTAGGTGGTTGCTATGATGTTCTGGCTGGTTGCTAGGGCGTTGCTAGGCGGTTGCTATGGTGTTCTGGGTGGTTGCTCGGGCGTTGCTAGGGGGTTGCTATGGTGTTCT
Source organism: Gymnothorax reevesii (assembly GCA_029721435.1). Lineage (NCBI taxonomy): Eukaryota > Metazoa > Chordata > Actinopteri > Anguilliformes > Muraenidae > Gymnothorax > Gymnothorax reevesii. The sequence continues at coordinate 55,539,265 of CM056574.1, forward strand.
GGGTGGTTGCTAGGGCGTTGCTATGGTATTCTGGGAGGTTGCTAGGGCGTTGCTAGGCAGTTGCTATGGTGTTCTGGATGGTTGCTAGGCGGTTGCTATGATGTTCTGGGTGGTTGCTAGGGTGTTGCGATGGTGTTCTGTGTGGTTGTTAGGCGGTTGCTCTGGTGTTCTGTGTGGTGGCTAGGCGGTTGCTATGGTGTTCTGGGTGGTAGCAAAGCGGTTGCAATGGTGTTCTGGGTGGTTGCTAGATCATTGCTAGGCAGTTGCTATGGTGTTCTGTGTTGTTGCTAGGCGGTTGCTATGGTGTTCTGGGTGGTTGCTAGGCGGTTGCTATGGTGTTCTGGGTGGTTTCTAGGGCGTTGCTAGGCAGTTGCTATGGTGTTCTGATGGTTGCTAGGCAGTTGCTATGGTGTTCTGGGTGGTTGCTAGGGCGTTGCTAGGCAGTTGCTATGGTGTTCTGGGTGGTTGCTAGGGCGTTGCTATGGTGTTCTGGGTGGTAGCTAGGCGGTTGCTATTGTGTTCTGGGTGGTTGCTAGGCGGTTGCTATGGTGTTCTGGGTGGTTGCTAGGGTGTGCTAGGCAGTTGCTATGGTGTGCTGGGTGGTTGCTAGGCGGTTGCTATGGTGTTCTGGGAGGTTGCTAGGGCATTGCTAGGCGGTTGCTATGGTGTTCTGGGTGGTTGCTAGGGCCTTGCTAGGGGGTTGCTGTGGTGTTGTGGGAGGTTGCTAGGGCATTGCTAGGTTGTTGCTATGGTGTTCTGGGTGGTTGCTAGGGCGTTGCTAGGCGGTTGCTATGGTGTTCTGGGTGGTTGTTAGGGTGTTGCTAGGCAGTTGCTATGGTGTTCTGGGTGGTTGCTAGGCGGTTGCTATGGTGTTCTGGGTGGTTGCTTGGGCGTTGCTAGGCAGTTGCTATGGTGTTCTGGGTGGTTGCTAGGCGGTTGCTATGGTGTTCTGGGTGGTTGCTCGGGCGTTGCTAGGCAGTTGCTATGGTATTCTAGGTGGTTGCTAGGCGGTTGCTATGGTGTTCTGGGTGGTTGCTCGGGCGTTGCTAGGCAGTTGCTATGGTGTTCTTGGTGGCTGCTAGGCGGTTGCTATGGTGTTCTGGGTGGTTGCTAGGGCGTTGCTAGGCAGTTGGTATGGTGTTCTGGGTGGTGGCTAGGCGGTTGCTATGGTGTTGTGGGTGGTTGCTAGGGCATTGCTAGGCTGTTGCTATGGTGTTCTGGGTGGTTGCTAGGGCGTTGCTAGATGGTTGCTATGGTGTTCTGGGTGGTTGCCAGGGCGTTGCTAGGCAGTTGCTATGGTGTTCTGGGTGGTTGCTAGGCGGTTGCTATGGTGTTCTGGGTGGTTGCTAGGGCGTTGCTAGGCAGTTGCTATAGCGTTCTGGGTGGTTGCTAGGGCGTTGCTAGGCAGTTGCTGTGGTGTTCTGGGTGGTTGCTAGGGCGTTGCTAGGCAGTTGCTATGGTGTTCTGGGTGGTTGCTAGGCGGTTGCTATGGTGTTCTGGGTGGTTGCTAGGCGGTTGCTATGGTGTTCTGGGTGGTTGCTAGGCGGTTGCTATGGTGTTCTGGGTGGTTGCTAGGGCGTTGCTAGGCAGTTGCTATGGTGTTCTGGGTGGTTGCTAGGCGGTTGCTATGGTGTTCTGGGTGGTTGCTAGGGCGTTGCTAGGCAGTTGCTATGGTGTTTTGGGTGGTTGCTAGGAGGTTAATATGTTGTTCTGGGTGGTTGCTAGGGCGGTGCTAGGCAGTTGCTATGGTGTTCTGGGTGGTTGCTAGGTGGTTGCTATGGTGTTCTGGGTGGTTGCTAGGCAGTTGCTATTGTGTTCTGGGTGGTTGCTAGGGCGTTGCTAGGCAGTTGCTATGGTGTTCTGGGTGGTTGCTAGGCGGGTGCTATGGTGTTCTGGGTGGTTGCTAGGCGGTTGCTATGGTGTTGTGGGTGGTTGCTAGGGGGTGGCTAGGCAGTTGCTATGGTGTTCTGGGTGGTTGCTAGGCGGTTGCTATGGTGTTCTGGGTGGTTGCTAGGGCTTTGCTAGGCTGTTGCTATGGTGTTCTGGGTGGTTGGTAGGGCGTTGCTAGGCGGTTGCTATGGTGTTCTGGGTGGTTGTTAGGGTGTTGCTAGGCAGTTGCTATGGTGTTCTGGGTGGTTGCTAGGCGGTTGCTATGGAGTTCTGGGTGGTTGCTAGGGCATTGCTAGGCAGTTGCTATGGTGTTTAGGGTGGTTGCTAGGTGGTTGCTATGGTGTTCTGGGTGGTTGCAAGGGCTTTGCTAGGCAGTTGCTATAGCGTTCTGGGTGGTTGCCAGGGCGTTGCTAGGCAGTTGCTAAGGTGTTCTGGGTGGTTGCTAGGGCGTTGCTAGGCAGTTGCTATGGTGTTCTGGGTGGTTGCTAGGCGGTTGCTATGGTATTCTGGGTGGTTGCTAGGCGTTTGCTATGGTGTTCTGGGTGGTTGCTAGGGCGTTGCTAGGCAGTTGCTATGGTGTTCTGGGTGGTTGCTAGGCGGTTGCTATGGTGTTCTGGGTGGTTGCTAGGGCGTTGCTAGGCAGTTGCTATAGTGTTCTGGGTGGTTGCTAGGCAGTTGCTATGGTGTTTTGGGTGGTTGCTTGGCGGTTGCTATGGTGTTCTGAATATTTGCTTGGGCATTGCTCGACAGTTGCTATGTTGTTCTTGTTGTTGCTAGGGCGTTGATGTGTCTTGTTTGGGGATCGAGTGAAAACTGGGAGAAGTAGTGAACCGTACGATTACGAAATTATTTGGAATATTAACAAGGAAGGAAGGAGGGAAAGAAGGAACTAATGAGGGAAGTAAGGAAAGAAGGAATATAGGAAAAAAGAAGGAAATCAAAGGAAGGCAGGAAAGAACAAAGGAAAGAAGGCGAGGATGGATGGAAAGAAACAGAGGAATGAAGGAAAGAAGGAAGTAAAGAAGGAAGGAAAGGAAGAAGGGAAGAAGAAGGATTTAAGTAAAGATAGAAGGAAGGAAGGAAGTGAGGAAGAAGAAATGAAAAACGGAAGGAAAGAGAGAAGGGAGGAAAGAAAAAGTAAAGAAAGGAAGAGGGAGGGAAAGAGAGGGAAAGCAGAAAGAAGAAAGGAAGAAAGATAAGAAGGATATGAAGGAATGAAAGAAGGCATGATGGAAGGAAAGAAAAACTAAGGAAGGTAGGAAAGAAAATTGGTAGGGAGGAAGAATGGGAGGAAGGATGAAAGGCAGGATAGAAGAAAGAAAAGTAGGAAAGCACAAACGAATAAAGGAAGGAAAGAACGAAGGAAAGAAATAGGAGGGAAAAAGAAAGAAGGAATGACAGAAAATAGAAGGAAGGAAAGCAGTAAGGAAGCTGTAGTCTCAAGAGAGCCAGATTGTAGTCTTACAGCCTGAGAAACTGACAGTTACAGAAGGTGGTCAGAACACCTGGCACAAGATTCCATTTGCTTATTGGCCCTATTGTGATGTCATAATGCCAATGTTAAGTCTGTGGGAGGAAAAAATTTATAGTTTTTTATTAATTACTCAAAAAGTATAAAAGTTACAAAGATGAAAAATACATTGCACAGGTCTCCTAAGTAAGACCTACGCAACGCAGTTTGAATGAAGTTTCTACGATAAACGGTTGAGGCCGCATTAAGTGTGTTAGAAGAATAATAATAATAATAATAATAATAACTAGATAATGTAATTCCAGGGAATTACGTGTGCATTGAAAATGCAAAGTGTAGTTGCATAAGGTGGAGTTTGTAACATATCATTGCATTATGATATTGGTAGCTACGTTTTTAGTAGGATAATTATGGTAGTGGTGAGGACTTTTATTTTGAAACAGATGTGGACTGAGGAAACAGTTTGCGGGAGTCATAGTTGATGAAAACTGTCATATGGAAATTTTTAATAGTGACATTTTTTAATAGTGAAGAATTGTAGTAAGGACTTATATTTTGAGACAGGATTGGGCAGAAGAAACAGTTGCCGGAAGTCATAGTCGAAAACAATCAGGAGTTGGAATGGCTGAAAGGTTGATAAGTTGAGTAGCTTAAAAAGTTACATTTTTTTATTGTAATTTGACACAATGAGGACTGGCTGTAACAGTTGTTAGGCAGTTGCTATGGTGTTCTGTGTACTTGTGAGGGTGTTGCTAGGCAGCTGCTATCGTGTTCTGGGTGGTTGCTTGGGCATTGCTAGGCAGTTGCAATGGTGTTCTGGGTGGTTGATAGGGCGTTGCTAGGCGATTGCTATGGTGTGCTGGGAGGTTGCTAGGCGGTTGCTATGGCGTTCTGGGTGGTTGCTAGAGTGTTGCTATGGGGTTCTGGGTGGTTGCTAGGTGGTTGCTATGGCATTCTGGGTGGTTGCTAGGGCTTTGCTAAGCAGTTGCTATGATGTTCTGGGTGGTTGCTAGGGCGTTGCTAGGTGGTTGCTATGGTGTTCTGGGTGGTTGCTAGGGTGTTGCTAGGCAGTTGCTATGGTGCTCTGGGTGGTTGCTAGGGCGTTGCTAGGCAGTTGCTATGGTGTTCTGGGTGGTTGTTAGGGTGGTTGCTAGGGCATTGCTAAGCAGTTGCTATGGTGTTCTGGGTGGTTGCTACGGCATTGCTAGGCGGTTGCTATGGTGTTCTGGGTGGTTGCTAGGGTGTTGCTAGGCAGTTGCTATGGTGTTCTGGGTGGTTGCTAGGTGGTTGCTATGGTGTTCTGGGTGGTTGCTAGGGCGTTGCTAGGCGGTTGCTATGGTGTTCTGGGTGGTTGCTCGGGCGTTGCTAGGCGGTTGCTATGGTGTTCTGGGTGGTTGCTAGGGCATTGCTATGGTGTTCTGGGTGGTTGCTAGGGCGTTGCTAGGCAGTTGCTATGGTGTTCTAGATGGTTGCTAGGCGGTTGCTATGGTGTTCTGGGTAGTTGCTAGGGTGTTGCTATGGTGTTCTGGGTGGTAGCTAGGCGGTTGCTATGGTGTTCTGGGTGGTTGCTAGGTCGTTGCTAGGCAGTTGCTATGGTGCTCTGGGTGGTTGCTAGGCGGTTGCTATGGTGTTCTGGGTGGTTGCTAGGCGGATGCTATGGTGATCTGGCTGGTTGCTAGGGCGTTGCTAGGCAGTTGCTATGGTTTTCTGATGGTTGCTAGGCTGTTGCTATGGTGTTCTGGGTGGTTGCTAGGGCGTTGCTAGGCGGTTGCTATGGTGTTCTGGGTGGTTGTTTGGGTGTTGCTAGGCAGTTGCAATGGTGTTCTGGGTGGTTGCTAGGCGGTTGCTTTGGTGTTCTGGGTGGTTGCTAGGGCGTTGCTAGGCAGTTGCTATGGTGTTTTGGGTGGTTGCTAGGTGGTTGCTATGGTGTTCTGGGTGGTTGCTAGGGCGTTGCTAGGCAGTTGCTATGGTGTTCTGGGTGGTTGCTAGGCGGTTGCTATGGTGTTCTGGGTGGTTGCTAGGGCCTTGCTAGGCCGTTGCTATGGTGTTCTGGGAGGTTGCTAGGGCATTGCTAGGCTGTTGCTATGGTGTTCTGGGTGGTTGCTAGGGCGTTGCTAGGCGGTTGCTATGGTGTTCTGGGTGGTTGTAAGGGTGTTGCTAGGCAGTTGCAATGGTGTACTGGGTGGTTGCTAGGTGGTTGCTATGGTGTTCTGGGTGGTTGCTAGTGCGTTGCTAGGCAGTTGCTATGGTGTTTTTGGTGGTTGCTAGGTGGTTGCGATGGTGTTCTGGGTGGTTGCTAGGGCGTTGCTAGGCAGTTGCTATGGTGTTCTGGGTGGTTGCTAGGCGGTTGCTATGGTGTTCTGGGTGGTTGCTAGGGCCTTGCTAGGCGGTTGCAAGGGTGTTCTGGGAGGTTGCTAGGGCATTGCTAGGCTGTTGCTATGGCGTTCTGGGTGGTTGCTAGGGCGTTGCTAGGCGGTTGCTATGGTGTTCTGGGTGGTTGTTAGGGTGTTGCTAGGCAGTTGCTATGGTGTTCTGGTTGGTTGCTAGGCGGTTGCTATGGTGTTCTGGGTGGTTGCTAGGGCGTTGCTAGGCAGTTGCTATGGTGTTCTGGGTGGTTGCAAGGCGGTTGCTATGGTGTTCTGGGTGGTTGCTAGGGCGTTGCTAGGCAGTTGCTATGGTGTTCTGGGTGGTTGCTAGGCGGTTGCTATGGTGTTCTGGGTGGTTGCTAGGAGGTTGCTATGGTGTTCTGGGTGGTTGCTAGGCGGTTGCAATGGTGTTCTGGGTGGTTGCTCGGGCGTTGCTAGGCAGTTGCTATGGTGATCTGGGTGGTTGCTAGGCGGTTGCTATGGTGTTCTGGGTGGTTGCTCGGGCGTTGCTAGGCAGTTGCGATGGTGATCTGGGTGGTTGCTAGGCGGTTGCTATGGTGTTCTGGGTGGTTGCTAGGGCGTTGCTAGGCAGTTGCTATGGTGTTCTGGGTGGTTGCTAGGCGGTTGCTATGGTGTTCTGGGTGGTTGCTAGGGCGTTGCTAGGCGATTCCTATTGTGTTCTGTGTGGTTGCTAGGGCGTTGCTAGGTAGTTGCTATGGTGTTCTGGGTGGTTGCTAGGCGGTTGCTAAGGTGTTCTTGGTGGTTGCTAGGGCGTTGCTAGGCAGTTGCTATGGTGTTTTGGGTGGTTGCTGGGCGGTTGCTATGGTGTTCTGGGTGGTTGCTAGGGCGTTGCTAGGCAGTTGCTATGGTGTTCTGGGTGGTTGCTAGTCGATTGCTATGGTGTTCTGGGTGGTTGCTAGGGCGTTGCTAGGCAGTTGCTATGGTGTTTTGGGTGGTTGCTAGGCAGTTGCTATGGTGTTTTGGGTGGTTGCTAGGGCGTTGCTATGCAGTTGCTATGGTGTTCTAGATGGTTGCTAGGCGGTTGCTATGGTGTTCTGGGTGGTTGCTAGGGTGTTGCTATGGTGTTCTGGGTGGTAGCTAGGCGGTTGCTATGGTGTTCTGGGTGGTTGCTAGGTCGTAGCTAGGCAGTTGCTATGGTGCTCTGGGTGGTTACTAGGCGGTTGCTATGGTGTTCTGGGTGGTTGCTAGGCGGATGCTATGGTGATCTGGGTGGTTGCTAGGGCGTTGCTAGGCAGTTGCTATGGTGTTCTGATGGTTGCTAAGCTGTTGCTATGGTGTTCTGGGTGGTTGCTAGGGCGTTGCTAGGCGGTTGCTATGGTGATCTGGGTGGTTGTGAGGGTGTTGCTAGGCAGTTGCAAGGGTGTTCTGGGTGGTTGCTAGGCGGTTGCGATGGTGTTCTGGGTGGTTGCTAGGGCGGTGCTAGGCTGTGTCTAGGGTGTGTTGGGTGGTTGCTAGGTGGTTGCTATGGTGTTCTGGGAGGTTGCTAGGGCGTTGCTAGGCGGTTGCTTTGGTGTTCTGGGTGGTTGCTAGGCGGTTGCTATGGTGTTCTGGGTGGTTGCTAGGGCCTTGCTAGGCGGTTGCTATTGTGTTCTGGGAGGTTGCTAGGGCATTGCTAGGCTGTTGCTATGGTGTTCTGGGTGGTTGCTAGGGCATTGCCATGGTGTTCTGGGTGGTTGCTAGGGCGTTGCTAGGCGGTTGCTATGGTGTTCTGGGTGGTTGTTAGGGTGTTGCTAGGCAGTTGCAATGGTGTTCTGGGTGGTTGCTAGGTGGTTGCTTAGGTGTTCTGGGTGGTTGCTAGGGCGTTGCTAGGCAGTTGCTATGGTGTTTTTGGTGGTTGCTAAGTGGTTGCTATGGGGTTCTGGGTGGGTGCTAGGGCGGTGCTAGGCAGTTGCTATGGTGTTCTGGGTGGTTGCTAGGCGGTTGCTATGGTGTTCTGGGTGGTTGCTAGGGCCTTGCTAGGGGGTTGCTCTGGTGTTCTGGGAGGTTGCTAGGGCATTGCTAGGCTGTTGCTTTGGTGTTCTGGGTGGTTGCTAGGGCGTTGCTAGGCGGTTGCTATGGTGTTCTGGTTGGTTGTTAGGGTGTTGCTAGGCAGTTGCTATGGTGTTCTGGGTGGTTGCTAGGCGGTTGCTATGGTGTTCTGGGTGGTTGCTAGGGCGTTGCTATGCAGTTGCTATGGTGTCCTGGGTGGTTGCTAGGCGGTTGCTATGGTGTTCTGGGTGGTTGCTAGGGCATTGCTAGGCAGTTGCTATGGTGTTCTGGGTGGTTGCTAGGCGGTTGCTATGGTGTTCTGGGTGGTTGCTAGGTGGTTGCTATGGTCTTCTGGGTGGCTGCAAGGGTGTTGCTAGGCAGTTGCTATGGTGTTCTGGGGGGTTGCTAGGCGGTTGCTATGGTGTTCTGGGTGGTTGCTCGGGCGTTGCTAGGCAGTTGCTATGGTGATCTGGGTGGTTGCTAGGCGGTTGCTATGGTGTTCTGGGTGGTTGCTCGGGCGTTGCTAGGCAGTTGCTATGGTGATCCGGGTGGTTGCTAGGCGGTTGCTATAGTGTTCTGGGTGGTTGCTAGGGAGTTGCTAGGCAGTTGCTATGGTGTTCTGGGTGGTTGCTAGGCGGTTGCTATGAGGTTCTGGGTGGTTGCTAGGGCGTTCCTAGGCGATTCCTATGGTGTTCTGTGTGGTTGCTAGGGCGTTGGTAGGTAGTTGCTATGGTGTTCTGGGTGGATGCTAGGCGGTTGCTAAGGTGTTCTTGGTGGTTGCTAGGGCGTTGCTAGGCAGTTGCTATCGTGTTTTGGGTGGTTGCTGGGAGGTTGCTATGGTGTTCTGGGTGGTTGCTAGGGCGTTGCTAGGCAGTTGCTATGGTGTTCTGGGTGGTTGCTAGGCGATTGCTATGGTGTTCTGGGTGGTTGCTAGGGCGTTGCTAGGCAGTTGCTATGGTGTTTTGGGTGGTTGCTAGGCGGTTGCTATAGTGTTCTGGGTGGTTGCTAGGGCGTTGCTAGGCAGTTGCTATGGTGTTCTGGGTGGTTGCTAGGCCGTTGCTATAGTGTTCTTGGTGGTTGTGAGGGCGTTGCTAGGCGGTTGCTATGGTGTTCTGGGTGGTTGCTAGGGCGTTGCTAGGCAGTTGCTTTGGTGTTCTGAGTGGTTGCTTGGCGGTTGCTATGGTGTTCTGGGTGGTTGCTAGGGCGTTGCTTGGCAGTTGCTATAGTGTTCTGGGTGGTTGCTCGGCAGTTGCTATGGTGTTTTGGGTGGTTGCTAGGCGGTTGCTATGGTGTTCTGAATATTTGCTTGGGCATTGCTCAACAGTTGCTATGTTGTTCTTGTTGCTAGGGCGTTGATGTGTATTGTTTGGGGATCGAGTGAAAACTGGGAGAAGTAGTGAACCGTACGATTACGAAATTATTTGGAATATTAACAAGGAAGGAAGGAGGGAAAGAAGGAACTAATGAGGGAAGTAAGGAAAGAAGGAATATAGGAAAAAAAGAAGGAAATCAAAGGAAGGCAGGAAAGAACAAAGGAAACTAGGCGAGGATGGATGGAAAGAAACAGAGGAATGACGGAAAGAAGGAAGTAAGGAAGGAAGGAAAGGAAGAAGGGAAGAAGAAGGATTTAAGTAAAGATAGAAGGAAGGAAGGAAGGAAGAGAGGAAGAAGAAAGGAAAAACAGAAGGAAAGAGAGAAGGAAGGAAAGAAAAAGTAAAGAAGGGAAGAGGGAAGGAAAGAGAGGGAAAGCAGAAAGAAGAAAGGAAGAAAGATAAGAAGGATATGAAGGAATGAAAGAAGGCATGATGGAAGGAAAGAAAAACTAAGGAAGGTAGGAAAGAAAATTGGTAGGGAGGAAGAATGGGAGGAAGGATGAAAGGCAGGATAGAAGGAAGTAAAGTAGGAAAGCAGGAACGAATAAAGGAAGGAAGGAACGAAGGAAAGAAATAGGAGGGAAAAAGAAAGAAGGAATGACAGAAAATAGAAGGAAGGAAAGCAGTCAGGAAGCCAAGTCTCAAGAGAGCCAGATTGTAGTCTTACAGCCTGAGAAACTGACAGTTACAGCAGTTGGTCAGAACACCTGGCACAAGATTCCATTTGCTTAATGGCCCTATTGTGATGTCATAATGCCAATGTTAAGTCTATGGGGGGAAAAAATTTATAGTTTTTTATTAATAACTCAAAAAGTATAAAAGTTACAAAGATGAAAAATACATTGCACAGGTGTCCTAAGTAAGACCTACGCAACGCAGTTTGAATGAAGTTTCTACGATCAACGGTTGAGGCCGCATTAAGTGTGTTAGAAGAATAATAATAATAATAATAATAATAAGAAGACCAGGATAACAATAGTGAGCATTTTCAATGCACACTAATAATAATAATAAGAAGAAGACCAGGATAACAATAGTGAGCATTTTCAATGCACACTAATAATAATAACTAGATAATGTAATTCCAGGGAATTACGTGTGCATTGAAAATGCAAAGTGTAGTTGCATAAGGTGTAGTTTGTAACATATCATTGCATTATGATATTGGTAGCTACGTTTTTAGGAGGATAATTATGGTAGTGGTGAGGACTTTTATTTTGAAACAGATGTGGACTGAGGAAACAGTTTGCGGGAGTCATAGTTGATGACAACTGTCATATGGAAATTTTTAATAGTGACATTTTTTAATAGTGAAAAATTGTAGTAAGGACTTATATTTTGAGACAGGATTGGGCAGAAGAAACAGTTGCCGGAAGTCATAGTCGAAAACAATCAGGAGTTGGAATGGCTGAAAGGTTGATAAGTTGAGTAGCTTAAAAAGTTACATTTTTTTATTATAATTTGACATAATGAGGACTGGCTGTAACAGTTGTTAGGCAGTTGCTATGGTGTTCGGTGTACTTGTGAGGGTGTTGCTAGGCAGCTGCTATCGTGTTCTGAGTGGTTGCTAGGGCATTGCTAGGCAGTCGCTATGGTGTTCTACGTGGTTGATAGGGCGTTGCTAGGCGGTTGCTATGGTGTTCTGGGTAGTTGCTAGGCGGTTGCTATGGCGTTCTGGGTGGTTGCTATGGCGTTGCTAGGCAGTTGCTATTGTGTTCTGGGTGGTTGCTAGGCAGTTGCTATGGTGTTCTGGGTGGTTGTTAGGGTGGTTGCTATGGCGTTCTGGGTGGTTGCTAGGGCATTGCTAAGCAGTTGGTATGGTGTTCTGGGTGGTTGCCACGGCATTGCCAGGCGGTTGCTATGGTGTTCTGGGTGGTTGCTAGGCGGTTGCTAGGCAGTTGCTACGGTGTTCTGGGTGTTTGCTAGGTGGTTGCTATGATGTTCTGGCTGGTTGCTAGGGCGTTGCTAGGCGGTTGCTATGGTATTCTGGGTGGTTGCTCGGTCGTGGCTAGGCCGTTGCTATGGTGTTCTGGGTGGTTGCTAGGGCGTTGCTATGGTGTTCTGGGTGGTTGCTAGGGCGTTGCTAGGCAGTTGCCATGGTGTTCTGGATGGTTGCTAGGCGGTTGCTTTGGTGTTCTGGGTGGTTGCTAGGGTGTTGCTATGGTGTTCTGGGTGGTTGTTAGGCGGTTGCTCTGGTGTTCTGGGTGGTTGCTAGGCGGTTGCTATGGTGTTCTGGGTGGTAGCAAGGCGGTTGCAATGGTGTTCTGGGTGGTTGCTAGATCATTGCTAGGCAGTTGCTATGGTGTTCTGGGTTGTTGCTAGGCGGTTGCTATGGTGTTCTGGGTGGTTGCTAGGCGGTTGCTATGGTGTTCTGGGTGGTTGCTAGGGCGTTGCTAGGCAGTTGCTATGGTGTTCTGGTGGTTGCTAGGCGGTTGCTATGGTGTTCTGGGTGGATGCTAAGGCGTTGCTAGGCAGTTGCTATGGTGTTCTGGGTGGTTGCTAGGGCGTTGCTATGGTGTTCTGGGTGGTAGCTAGGCGGTTGCTATTGTGTTCTGGGTGGTTGCTAGGCGGTTGCTATGGTGTTCTGGGTGGTTGCTAGGGCATTGCTAGGCAGTTGCTATGGTGTGCTGGATGGTTGCTAGGCGGTTGCTATGGTGTTCTGGGAGGTTGCTAGGGCATTGCTAGGCGGTTGCTATGGGGTTCTGGGTGGTTGCAAGGGCCTTGCTAGGCGGTTGCTATGGTGTTTTGGGAGGTTGCTAGGGCATTGCTAGGCTGTTGCTATGGTGTTCTGGGTGGTTGCTAGGGCGTTGCTAGGCGGTTGCTATGGTGTTCTGGGTGGTTGTTAGGGTGTTGCTAGGCAGTTGCTATGGTGTTCTGGGTGGTTGCTAGGCGGTTCCTATGGTGTTCTGGGTGGTTGCTAGGGCAGTGCTAGGGAGTTGCTATGGTGTTTTGGGTGGTTCCTAGGTGGTTGCTATGGTGTTCTGGGTGGTTGCTAGGGCGTTGCTAGGCAGTTGCTATGGTGTTCTGGGTGATTGCTAGGCGGTTGCTATGGTGTTCTGGGTGGTTGCTCCGGCGTTGCTAGGCAGTTGCTATGGTGTTCTGGGTGGTTGCTAGGCGGTTGCTTTGGTGTTCTGGGTGGTTGCTAGGCGGTTGCTATGGTGTTCTGGGTGGTTGCTAGGGCGTTGCTAGGCAGTTGCTATGGTGTTCTGGGTGGTTGCTAGGCGGTTGCTATGGTGTTCTGGGTGGTTGCTAGGGCGTTGCTAGGCGGTTGCTCTGGTGTTCCGGGTGGTTGCTAGGGCGTTGCTAGGCGGTTGCTATGGTGTTCTGGGTCGTTGCTAGGGCGTTGCTAGGCGGTTGCTATGGTGTTCTGGGTGGTTGCAAGGGCGTTGCTAGGCAGTTGCTATGGTGTTCTGGGTGGTTGCTAAGCAGTTGCTATGGTGTTCTGGGTCGTTGCTAGGGCGTTGCTATGGTGTTCTGGGTGGTTGCTAGGGCGTTGCTAGGCAGTTGCTATGGTGTTCTGGGTGGTTGCTAGGGCGTTGCTAGGCGGTTGCTATGGTGTTCTGGGTGGTTGCTAGGCGGTTGCTATGGTGTTCTGGGTGGTTAATAGGGCGTTGCTAGGCGGTTGCTATCGTGCTCTGGGTGGTTGCTAGGCGGTTGCTATGGTGTTCTGGGTCGTTGCTAGGGCGTTGCTAGGCGGTTGCTATGGTGTTCTGGGTGGTTGCTAGGGCGTTGCCATGGTGTTCTGGGTGGTTGCTAGGGCGTTGCTAGGCGGTTGCTATGGTGTTCTGGGTGGTTGCCAGGGCGTTGCTAGGCGGTTGCTATGGTGTTCTGGGTGGTTGCTAAGCAGTTGCTATGGTGTTCTGGGTCGTTGCTAGGGCGTTGCTAGGCGGTTGCTATGGTGTTTTGGGTGGTTGCTAGGGCGTTGCTATGGTGTTCAGGGTGGTTGCTAGGGCGTTGCTAGGCAGTTGCTATGGTGTTCTGGGTGGTTGCTAGGGCGTTGCTAGGCGGTTGCTATGGTGTTCTGGGTCGTTGCTAGGGCGTTGCTAGGCGGTTGCTATGGTGTTCTGGGTGGTTGATAGGGCGTTGCCTTGGTGCTCTGGGTGGTTGCTAGGGCGTTGCTAGGCGGTTGCTATGGTGTTCTGGGTGGTTGCTAGGGCGTTGCTAGGCGGTTGCTATGGTGTTCTGGGTGGTTGCTAAGGCATTGCTAGGCGGTTGCTATGGTGTTTTGGGTGGTTGCTAGGGCGTTGCTATGGTGTTCTGGGTGGTTGCTAGGGCGTTGCTAGGCAGTTGCTATGGTGTTCTGGGTGGTTGCTTGGGCATTGCTAGGCGGTTGCTATGGTGTTCTGGGTGGTTGCTAGGCGGTTGCTATGGTGTTCTGGGTGGTTGCTAGGGCGTTGCTATGCGGTTGCTATGGTGCTCTGGGTGGTTGCTAGGCGGTTGCTATGGTGTTCTAAGTGGTTGCTAGGGCGTTGCTAGACAGTTGCTATGGTGTTCTGGGTGGTTGCTAGGCGGTTGCTATGGTGTTCTGGGTGGTTGCCAGGGCGTTGCTAGGCAGTTGCTATGGTGTTCTAGGTGGTTGTTAGGGCGTTGCTAGGCAGTTGCTATGGTGTTATGGGTGGTTGCTAGGCGGTTGCTATTGTGTTGTAAGTGGTTGCTAGGGCGTTGCTAGGCGGTTGCTATGGTGTTCTGGGTGGTTGCGAGGGCGTTGCTAGGCGGTTGCTATGGTGTTCTGGCTGGTTGCTAGGGCGTTGCTTGGCGGTTGCTCTGGTTTTCTGGGTGGTTGCTAGGCGGTTGCTATGGTGTTCTGGGTCGTTGGTAGGGAGTTGCTAGGCGGTTGCTATGGTGTTCTGGGTGGTTGCTAGGGCGTTGCTAGGCGGTAGCTATGGTGTTCTGGGTGGTTGATAGGACTTTGCTAGGCGGTTGCTATGGTGTTCTGGGTGGTTGCTAGGGCGTTGCTAGGCGGTTGCTAAGGTGTTCTGGGCGGTTGCTAGGCGGTTGCTATGGTGTTATGGGTCATTGCTATGGCGTTGCTAGGCAGTTGCTATGGTGTTCTGGGTGGTTGCTAGGGCGTTGCTATGGTGTTCGGGGTGGTTGCTAGGGCATTGCTAGGCGGTTGCTATGGTGTTCTGGGTGGTTGCTAGGGCGTTGCTAGGCGGTTGCTATGGTGTTCTGAGTGGTTGCTTGGCGGTTGCTATGGTGTTCTGGGTGGTTGCTAGGGCGTTGCTAGGCGGTTGCTATGGTGTTTTGGGTGGTTGCTTGGCGGTTGCTATGGTGTTCTAAGTGGTTGCTAGGGCGTTGCTAGGCGGTTGCTATGGTGTTCTGGGTGGTTGCTAGGGTGTTGCTAGGCGGTTGCTATGGTATTCTGGGTGGTTGCGAAGCAGTTGCTATGGGGTTGCTATGGTGTTCTGGGTGGTTGGGAGGGCGTTGCTAGGCGGTTGCTCTGGTGTTCTGGGTGGTTGCTAGGTGGTTGCTATGGTGTTCTGGGGGGGTGGTAGGGCGTTGCTAGGCGGTTGCTATGGTGTTCTGGGTGGTTGCTAGGGCGTTGCTATGGTGTTCTGGGTGGTTGCTAGGGCGTTGCTAGGCGGTTGCTATGGTGTTCTGGGTGGTTGCTCGGGCGTTGCTAGGCGGTTGCTATGGTGTTCTGGGTGGTTGCTAGGGTGTTGCTATGGTGTTCTGGGTGGTTGCTAGGCGGTTGCTATGGTGTTCTAAGTGGTTGCTAGGGCGTTGCTAAGCAGTTGCTATGGTGTTCTGGGTGGTTGCTAGGCGGTTGCTATGGTGTTCTGGGTGGGTGCCAGTGGGTTGCTAGGGATTTGCTATGGTGTTCTAGGTGGTTGTTAGGGCGTTGCTAGGCAGTTGCTATGGTGTTCTGGGTGGTTGCTAGGTGGTTGCTATGGTGTTCTGGGTGGTTGCTAGGGCGTTGCTAGGCAGTTGCTTTGGTGTTCTGAGTGGTTGCTTGGCGGTTGCTATGGTGTTCTGGGTGGTTGCTAGGGCGTTGCTTGGCAGTTGCTATAGTGTTCTGGGTGGTTGCTCGGCAGTTGCTATGGTGTTTTGGGTGGTTGCTAGGCGGTTGCTATGGTGTTCTGAATATTTGCTTGGGCATTGCTCAACAGTTGCTATGTTGTTCTTGTTGCTAGGGCGTTGATGTGTATTGTTTGGGGATCGAGTGAAAACTGGGAGAAGTAGTGAACCGTACGATTACGAAATTATTTGGAATATTAACAAGGAAGGAAGGAGGGAAAGAAGGAACTAATGAGGGAAGTAAGGAAAGAAGGAATATAGGAAAAAAAGAAGGAAATCAAAGGAAGGCAGGAAAGAACAAAGGAAACTAGGCGAGGATGGATGGAAAGAAACAGAGGAATGACGGAAAGAAGGAAGTAAGGAAGGAAGGAAAGGAAGAAGGGAAGAAGAAGGATTTAAGTAAAGATAGAAGGAAGGAAGGAAGTGAGGAAGAAGAAGTGAAAAACAGAAGGAAAGAGAGAAGGAAGGAAAGAAAAAGTAAAGAAGGGAAGAGGGAAGGAAAGAGAGGGAAAGCAGAAAGAAGAAAGGAAGAAAGATAAGAAGGATATGAAGGAATGAAAAAAGGCATGATGGAAGGAAAGAAAAACTAAGGAAGGTAGGAAAGAAAATTGGTAGGGAGGAAGAATGGGAGGAAGGATGAAAGGCAGGATAGAAGGAAGTAAAGTAGGAAAGCAGGAACGAATAAAGGAAGGAAGGAACGAAGGAAAGAAATAGGAGGGAAAAAGAAAGAAGGAATGACAGAAAATAGAAGGAAGGAAAGCAGTCAGGAAGCCAAGTCTCAAGAGAGCCAGATTGTAGTCTTACAGCCTGAGAAACTGACAGTTACAGCAGTTGGTCAGAACACCTGGCACAAGATTCCATTTGCTTAATGGCCCTATTGTGATGTCATAATGCCAATGTTAAGTCTATGGGGGGAAAAAATTTATAGTTTTTTATTAATAACTCAAAAAGTATAAAAGTTACAAAGATGAAAAATACATTGCACAGGTGTCCTAAGTAAGACCTACGCAACGCAGTTTGAATGAAGTTTCTACGATCAACGGTTGAGGCCGCATTAAGTGTGTTAGAAGAATAATAATAATAATAATAATAATAAGAAGACCAGGATAACAATAGTGAGCATTTTCAATGCACACTAATAATAATAATAAGAAGAAGACCAGGATAACAATAGTGAGCATTTTCAATGCACACTAATAATAATAACTAGATAATGTAATTCCAGGGAATTACGTGTGCATTGAAAATGCAAAGTGTAGTTGCATAAGGTGTAGTTTGTAACATATCATTGCATTATGATATTGGTAGCTACGTTTTTAGGAGGATAATTATGGTAGTGGTGAGGACTTTTATTTTGAAACAGATGTGGACTGAGGAAACAGTTTGCGGGAGTCATAGTTGATGACAACTGTCATATGGAAATTTTTAATAGTGACATTTTTTAATAGTGAAAAATTGTAGTAAGGACTTATATTTTGAGACAGGATTGGGCAGAAGAAACAGTTGCCGGAAGTCATAGTCGAAAACAATCAGGAGTTGGAATGGCTGAAAGGTTGATAAGTTGAGTAGCTTAAAAAGTTACATTTTTTTATTATAATTTGACATAATGAGGACTGGCTGTAACAGTTGTTAGGCAGTTGCTATGGTGTTCGGTGTACTTGTGAGGGTGTTGCTAGGCAGCTGCTGTCGTGTTCTGAGTGGTTGCTAGGGCATTGCTAGGCAGTCGCTATGGTGTTCTACGTGGTTGATAGGGCGTTGCTAGGCGGTTGCTATGGTGTTCTGGGTAGTTGCTAGGCGGTTGCTATGGCGTTCTGGGTGCTTGCTATGGCGTTGCTAGGCAGTTGCTATTGTGTTCTGGGTGGTTGCTAGGCAGTTGCTATGGTGTTCTGGGTGGTTGTTAGGGTGGTTGCTATGGCGTTCTGGGTGGTTGCTAGGGCATTGCTAAGCAGTTGGTATGGTGTTCTGGGTGGTTGCCACGGCATTGCCAGGCGGTTGCTATGGTGTTCTGGGTGGTTGCTAGGCGGTTGCTAGGCAGTTGCTACGGTGTTCTGGGTGGTTGCAAGGTGGTTGCTATGATGTTCTGGCTGGTTGCTAGGGCGTTGCTAGGCGGTTGCTATGGTGTTCTGGGTGGTTGCTCGGGCGTTGCTAGGCGGTTGCTATGGTGTTCTGGGTGGTTGCTAGGGTGTTGCTATGGTGTTCTGGGTGGTTGCTAGGGCGTTGCTAGGCAGTTGCCATGGTGTTCTGGATGGTTGCTAGGCGGTTGCTTTGGTGTTCTGGGTGGTTGCTAGGGTGTTGCTATGGTGTTCTGGGTGGTTGTTAGGCGGTTGCTCTGGTGTTCTGGGTGGTTGCTAGGTGGTTGCTATGGTGTTCTGGGTGGTAGCAAGGCGGTTGCAATGGTGTTCTGGGTGGTTGCTAGATCTTTGCTAGGCAGTTGCTTTGGTGTTCTGGGTTGTTGCTAGGCGGTTGCTATGGTGTTCTGGGTGGTTGCTAAGCAGTTGGTATGGTGTTCTGGGTGGTTGCCACGGCATTGCCAGGCAGTTGCTATGGTGTCCTGATGGTTGCTAGGCGGTTGCTATGGTGTTCTGGGTGGATGCTAAGGCGTTGCTAGGCAGTTGCTATGGTGTTCTGGGTGGTTGCTAGGGCGTTGCTATGGTGTTCTGGGTGGTAGCTAGGCGGTTGCTATTGTGTTCTGGGTGGTTGCTAGGCGGTTGCTATGGTGTTCTGGGTGGTTGCTAGGGCATTGCTAGGCAGTTGCTATGGTGTGCTGGGTGGTTACTAGGCGGTTGCTATGGTGTTCTGGGAGGTTGCTAGGGCATTGCTAGGCGGTTGCTATGGGGTTCTGGGTGGTTGCTAGGGCCTTGCTAGGCGGTTGCTATGGTGTTTTGGGAGGTTGCTAGGGCATTGCTAGGCTGTTGCTTTGGTGTTCTGGCTGGTTGCTAGGGCGTTGCTAGGCGGTTGCTATGGTGTTCTGGGTGGTTGTTAGGGTGTTGCTAGGCGGTTGCTATGGTGTTCTGGGTGGTTGCTAGGCGGTTCCTATGGTGTTCTGGGTGGTTGCTAGGGCATTGCTAGGCAGTTGCTATGGTGTTTTGGGTGGTTCCTAGGTGGTTGCTATGGTGTTCTGGGTGGTTGCTAGGGCGTTGCTAGGCAGTTGCTATGGTGTTCTGGGTGATTGCTAGGCGGTTGCTATGGTGTTCTGGGTGGTTGCTCGGGCGTTGCTAGGCAGTTGCTATGGTGTTCTGGGTGGTTGCTAGGCGGTTGCTTTGGTGTTCTGGGTGGTTGCTAGGCGGTTGCTATGGTGTTCTGGGTGGTTGCTAGGGCATTGCTACGCAGTTGCTATGGTGTTCTGGGTTGTTGCTAGGCGGTTGCTATGGTGTTCTGGGTGGTTGCTAGGGCGTTGCTAGGCGGTTGCTCTGGTGTTTTGGGTGGTTGCTAGGGCGTTGCTAGGCGGTTGCTATGGTGTTCTGGGTCGTTGCTAGGGCGTTGCTAGGCGGTTGCTATGGTGTTCTGGGTGGTTGCAAGGGCGTTGCTAGGCAGTTGCTATGGTGTTCTGGGTGGTTTCTAGGCAGTTGCTATGGTGTTCTTGGTCGTTGCTAGGGCGTTGCTATGGTGGTCTGGGTGGTTGCTAGGGCGTTGCAAGGCAGTTGCTATGGTGTTCTGGGTGGTTGCTAGGGCGTTGCTAGGCGGTTGCTATGGTGTTCTGGGTGGTTGCTAGGCGGTTGCTATGGTGTTCTGGGTGGTTAATAGGGCGTTGCTAGGCGGTTGCTATCGTGCTCTGGGTGGTTGCTAGGCGGTTGCTATGGTGTTCTGGGTCGTTGCTAGGGCATTGCTAGGCGGTTGCTATGGTGTTCTGGGTGGTTGCTAGGGCGTTGCCCTGGTGTTCTGGGTGGTTGCTAGGGGGTTGCTAGGCGGTTGCTATGGTGTTCTGGGTGGTTGCCAGGGTGTTGCTAGGCGGTTGCTATGGTGTTCTGGGTGGTTGCTAAGCAGTTGCTATGGTGTTCTGGGTCGTTGCTAGGGCATTGCTAGGCGGTTGCTATGGTGGTTTGGGTGGTTGCTAGGGCGTTGCTATGGTGTTCAGGGTGGTTGCTAGGGCCTTGCTAGGCAGTTGCTATGATGTTCTGGGTGGTTGCTAGGGCGTTGCTAGGCGGTTGCTATGGTGTTCTGGGTCGTTGCTAGGGCGTTGCTAGCCGGTTGCTATGGGGTTCTGCGTGGTTGATAGGGCGTTGCCTTGGTGCTCTGGGTGGTTGCTAGGGCGTTGCTAGGCGGTTGCTATGGTGTTCTGGGTGGTTGCTAGGGCGTGGCTAGGCAGTTGCTATGGTGTTCTGGGTGGTTGCTAGGGCATTGCTAGGCGGTTGCTAGGGTGTTTTGGGTGGTTGCTAGGGCGGTGCTATGGTGTTCTGGGTGGTTGCTAGGGCGGTGCTAGGCAGGTGCTATGGTGTTCTGGGGGGGTGCTGGGGCATTGCTAGGCGGTGGCTAGGGTGTACTGGGAGGTTGCTAGGCGGTTGCTATGGTGTTCTGGGGGGTTGCGAGGGGGTTGGTATGCGGTTGCTGTGGTGCTCTGGGTGGTTGCTAGGCGGTTGCTATGGTGTTCTAAGTGGTTGGTAGGGCGTTGCTAGACAGTTGCTATGGTGTTCTGGGTGGTTGCTAGGCGGTTGCTATGGTGTTCTGGGTGGTTGCCAGGGCGTTGCTAGGCAGTTGCTATGGTGTTCTAGGTGGTTGTTAGGGCGTTGCTAGGCAGTTGCTATGGTGTTATGGGTGGTTGCTAGGCGGTTGCTATGGTGTTGTAAGTGGTTGCTAGGGCGTTGCTAGGCGGTTGCTATGGTGTTCTGGGTGGTTGCGAGGGCGTTGCTAGGCGGTTGCTATGGTGTTCTGGCTGGTTGCTAGGGCGTTGCTTGGCGGTTGCTCTGGTTTTCTGGGTGGTTGCTAGGCGGTTGCTATGGTGTTCTGGGTCGTTGGTAGGGAGTTGCTAGGCGGTTGCTATGGTGTTCTGGGTGGTTGCTAGGGCGTTGCTAGGCGGTAGCTATGGTGTTCTGGGTGGTTGATAGGACTTTGCTAGGCGGTTGCTATGGTGTTCTGGGTGGTTGCTAGGGCGTTGCTAGGCGGTTGCTAAGGTGTTCTGGGCGGTTGCTAGGCGGTTGCTATGGTGTTATGGGTCATTGCTATGGCGTTGCTAGGCAGTTGCTATGGTGTTCTGGGTGGTTGCTAGGGCGTTGCTATGGTGTTCGGGGTGGTTGCTAGGGCATTGCTAGGCGGTTGCTATGGTGTTCTGGGTGGTTGCTAGGGCGTTGCTAGGCGGTTGCTATGGTGTTCTGAGTGGTTGCTTGGCGGTTGCTATGGTGTTCTGGGTGGTTGCTAGGGCGTTGCTAGGCGGTGGCTATGGGGTTTTGGGTGGTTGCTTGGCGGTTGCTATGGTGTTCTAAGTGGTTGCTAGGGCGTTGCTAGGCGGTTGCTATGGTGTTCTGGGTGGTTGCTAGGGTGTTGCTAGGCGGTTGCTATGGTGTTCTGGGTGGTTGCGAAGCAGTTGCTATGGGGTTGCTATGGTGTTCTGGGTGGTTGCGAGGGCGTTGCTAGGCGGTTGCTACGGTGTTCTGGGTGGTTGCTAGGCGGTTGCTATTGTGTTCTGGGTGGTTGCTAGGGCGTTGCTAGGCGGTTGCTATGGTGTTCTGGGTGGTTGCTAGGGCGTTGCTATGGTGTTCTGGGTGGTTGCTAGGGCGTTGCTAGGCGGTTGCTATGGTGTTCTGGGTGGTTGCTAGGGCGTTGCTCGACGGTTGCTATGGTGTTCTGGGTGGTTGCTAGGTGGTTGCTATGGTGTTCTGGGTGGTTGCTAGGCGGTTGCTATGGTGTTCTAAGTGGTTGCTAGGGCGTTGCTAAGCAGTTGCTATGGTGTTCTGGGTGGTTGCTAGGCGGTTGCTATGGTGTTCTGGGTGGTTGCCAGAGCGTTGCTAGGGATTTGCTATGGTGTTCTAGGTGGTTGTTAGGGCGTTGCTCGGCAGTTGCTATGGTGTTCTGGGTGGTTGCTAGGTGGTTGCTATGGTGTTCTAAGTGGTTGCTAGGGCGTTGCTGGGTGGTTGCTAGGGCGTTCCTGAGGTGTTCTGGGTGGTTGCTAGGGCGTTGCTAGGGAGTTGCTATGGTGTTCTGGGTGGTTGCTAGGGCGTTCCTATGGTGTTCTGGGTGGTTGCTAGGGCGTTGCTAGGCAGTTGCTATGGTGTCCTGGGTGGTTACTAAGGTGTTGCTAGGCGGTTGCGATGGTGTTCTGGGTGGTTGCTAGGCGGTTGCTATGGTGTTCTGGGTCTTTGCTAGGCGGTTGCTATGGTGTTCTAAGTGGTTGCTAGGGCGTTGCTAGGCAGTTGCTATGGTGTTCTGGGTGGTTGCTAGGCGGTTGATATGGTGTTCTGGGTTGTTGCCAGGGCATTGCTAGGTAGTTGCTATGGTGTTCTAGGTGGTTGTTAGGGCGTTGCTAGGCAGTGGGTATGGTGTTCTGGGTGGTTGCTAGGCGGGTGCTATGGTGTTCTAAGTGGTTGCTAGGGCGTTGCTGGGCGGTTGCTATGGTCTTCTGGGTGGTTGCTAGGAGGTTGCTAGGCGGTTGCTATGTTGTTCTGGGTGGTTGCTAGGGCGTTGCGAGGCAGTTGCTATGGTGTTCTGGGTGGTTGCTAGGCGGTTGCTATGGTGTTCTGGGTCGTTGCTATGGCGTTGCTAAGCGGTTGCTCCGGTGTTCTGGGTGGTTGCTAGGGCGTTGCTGGGCGGTTGCTATGGTGTTCTGGGTGGTTGCTAGGCGGTTGCTATGGTGTTCTGGGTGGTTGCCAGGGCTTGCTAGGCAGTTGCTATGGTGTTCTGGGCGGTTGCTAGGCGGTTGCTATGGTGTTCTAAGTGGTTGCTAGGGCGTTGCTAAGCAGTTGCTTTGGTGTTCTGGGTGGTTGCTAGGGCGTTTCTAGGCAGTTGCTGTGGTGTTCTGGGCGGTTTCTAGGCGGTTGCTATGGTGTTCTGGGTGGTTGCTAGGGCGTTGCTAAACAGTTGCTATGGTGTTCTGGGAGGTTGCTGGGCGTTGCGAGGCAGTTGCTATGGTGTTCTGGGTGGTTGCTAGGGAGTTGCTAGGCAGTTGCTATTGTGTTCTGGGTGGTTGCTCGGCGGTTGCTATGGTGTTCTGGGTTGTTGCTAGGGCATTGCTAGGCGGTTGCTTTGGTGTTCTGGGTGGTTGCTAGGGCATTGCTAGGCAGTTGCTATGGTGTTCTGGGAGGTTGCTTGGCAGTTTCTATGGTGTTCTGGGTGGTTGCTAGGGCGTTGCGAGGCAGTTGCTATGGTGTTCTGGGTGGTTGCTAGGGCGTTGCAAGGCAGTTGCTGTTGTGTTTGGGGTGGTTGCTAGGGCGTTGCTAGGGAGTTGCTATGGTGTTCTGGGTGGTTGCTATGGTGTTCCTAATGTTGTTTGGGCATGCTTCTCTTTCTTTGAGAGCTGAAAAAGAGTTTCTTCGTGAGTGTATGAGTTCAAGGCGAGAGGGTGAAGATGAGAGCGATTTTCTCATTGACTTCCATTATAACAAGGTTTCAGAGGTCCATGTTTTTTGAGAGTTGTGGGAAATCTGTAAGTCGAATCACTGAGTAAAGTCAAAGCACACTACTCACAACTGAGCCGCACGTTTTGACTTGTAATTTGTGGGGATCGGGTGAAAATTGTGGGAGAAGTAGCGAACCGCGCGATTTTGGAAGACCGATTTTCTGATTGACTTCCATTATAACGAGGTTTTAGGGGTCCATGTTTTTTGGGAATTGTGGGAAATCTGTCAGTCGGATCGCTGAGTAAAGTCATAGCACACTCCTCACAAGCGAGCCGCACGTTTTGACGTGTAATGTGTCGGGATCGGTTGAAAATTGTGGGAGAAGAAGCGAACCGAGCGATTTCGGAAGAACTTGGAATAATAATAATAATAAAGAAGTATGCAGGATTTTAATATGTGTCTGCATTGCTGCAGGCACATAATAATAATTATAATAATAACTAGAAAATTCCAGCTGAAATTTTGAATGTGCCTGCTGCTCGACGAGTACAGTATTGGAGGTGCTTGTCAGCGTTCTGGCACGCAGTTGATATCATGTTCCGGGTGGTTGCTAAGGCATTGCTAGGCGGTTGCTATGGTGTTTTGGGTGGTTGCTAGGGCGTTGCTAGGCAGTTGGTATGGTGTTCTGGGTGGTTGCTAGGGCGTTGCTAGGCAGTTGCTATGGTGTTCTGGTTGATTGCTAGGCAGTTGCTATGGTGTTCTTGGTGGTTGCTAGGGTGTTGCTAGGCAGTTGCTATGGTGTTCTGGGTGGTTGCTCGGGCGTTGCTAGGCAGTTGCTATGGTGTTCTGGGTGGTTGCTAGGCGGTTGCTAGGGTGTTTTGGGTGGTTGCTAGCCCGTTGCTAAGCGGTTGCGATGGTGTTCTGGGTGGTTGCTAGGGCGTTGCTAGGCAGTTGCTATGGTGTTCTGGGTGGTTGCTCGGGCGTTGCTAGGCAGTTGCTATGGCGTTGTTAGGCGGTTGCTATGGTGTTCTGGGTAGTTGCTAGGCGGTTGCTATGGTGTTCTGGGTCATCGCTAGGGCGTTGCGAGGCGGTTGCTATGGTGTTCTGGGTGGTTGCTAGGGCATTGCTATGGTGTTCTGGGTGGTTGCTAGGGCGTTGCTAGGCAGTTGCTATGGTGTTCTGGGTGGTTGCCAGGGCGTTGCTAGGCGGTTGCTATGGTGTTCTGGGTGGTTGCTAGGGCGTTGCTAGGCTGTTGCTATGGTGTTTTGGGTGGTTGCTAGGGCGTTGCTATGGTGTTCTGGGTGGTTGCTAGGGCGTTGCTAGGCAGTTGCTATGGTGTTCTGGGTGGTTGCTAGGGCGTTGCTAGGCGGTTGCTATGGTGTTCTGGGTCGTTGCTAGGGCGTTGCTAGGCGGTTGCTATGGTGTTCTGGGTGGTTGCAAGGGCGTTGCTAGGCAGTTGCTATGGTGTTCTGGGTGGTTGCTAAGCAGTTGCTATGGTGTTCTGGGTCGTTGCTAGGGCGTTGCTATGGTGTTCTGGGTGGTTGCTAGGGCGTTGCTAGGCAGTTGCTATGGTGTTCTGGGTGGTTGCTAGGGCGTTGCTAAGCGGTTGCTATGGTGTTCTGGGTGGTTGCTAGGCGGTTGCTATGGTGTTCTGGGTGGTTAATAGGGCGTTGCTAGGCGGTTGCTATGGTGCTCTGGGGGGTTGCTAGGCGGTTGCTATGGTGTTCTAAGCGGTTGCTAGGGCGTTGCTAGGCAGTTGCTATGGTGTTCTGGGTGGTTGCTAGGCGGTTGCTATGGTGTTCTGGGTGGTTGCCAGGGCATTGCTAGGCAGTTGCTATGGTGTTCTAGGTGGTTGTTATGGCGGTGCTAGGCGGTTGCTATGGTGTTCTGGGTGGATGTGAGGCGGTTGCTATGGTGTTCTAAGTGGTTGCTAGGGTGTTGCTAGGCGGTTGCTATGGTGTTCTGGGTGGTTGCTAGGGTGTTGCTAGGTGGTTGCTATGGTGTTCTGGGTGGTTGCTAGGGCAATGCTTGGCGGTTTCTGTGGTGTTCTGGGTGGTTGCTAGGCGGTTGCTATGGTGTTCTGGGTCGTTGCTAGGGCATTGCTAGGCGGTTGCTATGGTGTTCTGGGTGGTTGCTAGGGCGTTGCTATGGTGTTCTGGGTGGTTGCTAGGGCATTGCTAGGCGGTACCTATGGTGTTCTGGGTGGTTGGTAGGCGTTACTAGGCGGTTGTTATGGTGTTCTGGGTGGTTGCTAGGCGGTTGCTATGGTGTGCTGGGTGGTTGCTAGGGTGTTGCTAGGCGGTTGCTATGGAGTTCTGGGTGGTTGCTAGGCGGTTGCTATGGTGTTCTAAGTGGTTGCTAAGGCGTTGCTAGGCAGTTGCTTTGGTGTTCTGGGTGGTTGTAAGGGCGTTGCAGGGCAGTTGCTATGGTGTTCTGGGTGTTTCCTAGGTCATTGCTATGGTGTTCTGGTTGGTTGCTCGGGCATTGCTAGGCGGTTGCTATGGTGTTCTGGATGGTAGCTAGAGCATTGCGAGGCGGTTGCTATGGTGTTCTGGGTGGTTGTTAGGGCGTTGCCAGGTGGTTGCTATAGTGTCCTGGGTGGTAGCTAGGGCATTGCTAGGCAGTTGCTTTGGTGTTCTGAGTGGTTGCTGGGGGGTTGCTTTTGTGTTCTGGGTGGTTGCTAGGGCGTTGCTAGTCAGTTGCTATGGTGTTCTGGGTGGTTGCTAGGGCGTTGCAAGGCAGTTGCTATGGTGTTCTGGGTGGTTGCTTGGGCGTTTCTAGGCAGTTGCTATGGTGTTCTGGGTGTTTGCTATGGTGTTGCTACGCAGTTGCTATGGTGTTCTGGGTGGTGGCTATTGCGTTGCTAGGCAGTTGCTATGGTGTTCTGGGTGGTTGCTAGGGCGTTGTAAGGCCGTTGCTATGGTGTTCTGGGTGGTCGCTAGGGCATTGCTGGGCGGTTGCTTTGGTGTTCTGGGTGGTTGCTGGCGCATTTCAAGGCAGTTGCTATGGTGTTCTGGGTGTTTGCTAGGCAGTAGCTATGGTGTTCTATGTGGTTGCTAGGGCGTTGCTAGGCAGTTGCAATGGTGTTCTGGGTGGTTCCTAGGCAGTTGCTATGGTGTTCTGGGTGTTTGCTAGGGCGTTGCTAGACAAGTGCTATGGTGTTCTGGGTGGTTCCTAGGCGGTTGCTTTGGTGTTCTTGGTGCTTGCAAGGGCGTTGCTAGGCGGTTGCTATGGTGTACTGGGATGTTGCTACGGTGTTGCTAAGCAGTTGCTATGGTGTTCTGGGGGGTTGCTAGGGCGTTTCTAGGCGGATTCTGTGGTGTTCTGGGTGTTTGCTTGGGCGTTGCTAGGCAGTTGCTTTGTTGCTCTCGGTGGTTGCTAGGCGGTTGCAATGGTGTTCTGGGTTGTTGCTAGGGTGTTACTTAATAGTTGCTATGGTGTTCTGGGTGGTTGCTAGGGCGTTGCTATGGTGTTCTGGGTTGTTGCTAGGGCATTGCAATGGTGTTCTGGGTGGTTGCCAGGGCGTTTCTAGGCGGTTACTTTTGTGTTCTGGGTGGTTGCTAGGACGTTGCTGGGCAGTTGCTCAGGTGTTGTGGGTGGTTGGTGGTGGGTGGTTTTGGTGTTTTGGGTGGTTGCTAGGGCGTTGCTAAGCGGTTGGTATGGTGACCGGTTGGTTGCCAGGGTTTGCTAGGCAGTTGCTATGGTGTTCTGGGTGGTTGCTAGGGAGTTGCTATGGTGTTCTGGGTGGTTGCTATCCGGTTGCTATGGTGTTCTGGGTGGTTGCTAGGTCGTTGCTAAGCGGTTGGTATGGTGTTCTGGTTGGTTGCCAGGGTTTGCTAGGCAGTTGCTATGGTGTTCTGGGTGGTTGCTAGGGAGTTGCTATGGTGTTCTGGGTGGTTGCTATCCGGTTGCTATGGTGTTCTGAATGGTTGCTAGTGCGTTGCTATGGTGTACTGTGTGGCGGCTAGGGCATTGCTAGGCGGTTGCTATGGTGTTCTGAAATGGTTGCTAGGGTGTTGCTAGGCAGTTGCTATGGTGTTCCAGGTGGTTGCTAGGGTGTTGTTAGGCAGTTGCTATGGTGTTCTGGATGGTTGCGAGGGCATTGCTGGGCGGTTGCTATGGTGTTCTGGGTGTTTTCTAGGCAGTATCGATGGTGTTCCAGGTGGTTGATAGGGCATTGCTACGCAGTTGTTATGGTGTTCTGGGTGGTTGCTAGGGCGTTGCTAGGCAGTTGGTATGGTGCTCTGGGTGGTTGCTAGGGCGTTCTGGGTGGTTGTTTTTGTGTTGCTAATGGTTGCTTCGGCATTGCTTGTCTTTGAGAATTGGAAAAGAGTTTCTTTGTGAGTGTATGAGTTCAAGGCGAGAGGTTGAAGATGAGAACAATTTTCTCATTGACTTCCATTATAACAAGGTTTCAGAGGTCCATATTTTTTGGAAATTTTGGGAAATCTGTAAGTCGGATCGCGGAGTAAAGTCAAAGCACACTCCTCACAAGCGGGCCGGACGTTTTGACATGTAATGTGTGGGGATCGGGTGAAAATTGTGGGAGGAGTAGCGAACCGTGCCATTTCAGAAGATCGATTTTCTCAATGACTTCCATTATAACGAGGTTTCAGAGGTCCATGTTTTTTGGGAATTGTGGGAAATCTGTAAGTCGTATCGCTGAGTAAAGTCATAGCACACTCCTCACAAGCGAGCCACACATTCTGATGTGTAATGTGTGGGGAGTGGGTGAAAATTGTGCGAAGAGTAGCAAACCGTGCCATTACGGAAGAAATTGGAATAATAACTAGAAAATTCCAGCTGAAATTTTGAATGTGCCTGCTGCTCTACGAGTACAGTGTTGGAGGTGCTTGTCAGCGTTCTGGCACGCAGTTGATATCATGTTCCGGGTGGTTGCTAAGGCATTGCTAGGTGGTTGCTATGGTGTTTTGGGTGGTTGCTTGGGCGTTGCTAGGCAGTTGCTATGGTGTTCTGGGTGGTTGCTAGGGCGTTGCTAGGCAGTTGCAATGGTGTTCTGGGTGGTTGCTAGGCGGTTGCTCTGGTGTTTTGGGTGGTTGCTAGGCATTTGCTATGGTGTTCTGGGTGGTTGCTGGGGTGTTGCTAGGCAGTTGCTATGGTGTTCTGGGTGGTTGCTCGGGCGTTGCTAGGCAGTTGCAATGGTGTTCTGGGTGGTTGCTAGGCGGTTGCTCTGGTGTTTTGGGTGGTTGCTAGGGCGTTGCTAGGCAGTTGCTATGGTGTTCTGGGTGGTTGCTAGGCGGTTGCAAGGCAGTTGCTATGGTGTTCTGGGTGGTTGCCAGGGCGTTGCTAGGCAGTTGCTCTGGTGTTCTAGGTGGTTGGTAGGGCGTTGCTAGGCAGTTGCTATGGTGTTCTGGGTGGTAGCTAGGCGGTTGTTATGGTGTTCTAAGTGGTTGCTAGGGCGTTGCTAGGCGGTTTCCATGGTTTTCTGGGTGGTTGCTAGGGCGTTGCTAGGCGGTTGCTATGGTGTTCTGGGTGGTTGCTAGGGCGTTGCTGGGCGGTTGCTATGGTGTACTGGGTCGTTGCTAGGCAGTTGCTATGGTGTTCTGGGTCATTGCTATGGCATTGCTAGGCGGTTGCTATAGTGTTCTGGGTGGTTGCTAGGGCGTTGCTATGGTGTTCTGCTAGGTTCCTAGGGCGTTGCTAGGCGGTTGCTATGATGTTCTGGGTGGTTGCTAGGGCGTTGCTAGGCGGTTGCTATTGTGTTCTGGGTGGTTGCTAAGCGGTTGCTATGGTGTTCTGGGTGGTTGCTAGGGCGTTGCTACGCAGTTGCTATGGTGTTCTGGGTGGTTGCTAGGGCGTGGCTATGGTGTTCTGGGTGGTTGCTAGGGCGTTGCTAGGCGGTTGCTATGGTGTACTGGGTGGTTGCTAGGGCGTTGCTAGGCGGTTGCTATGTTGTTCTGGTTGGTTGCTAGGCGGTTGCTATGGTGTTCTGGGTCGTTGCTAGGGCGTTGCTAGGCGGTTGCTATGATATTCTGGGTGGTTGCTGGGGCGTTGCTATGGTGTTCTGGGTGGTAGCTAGGCGGTTGTTATGGTGTTCTAAGTGGTTGTTAGGGCGTTGCTAGGCGGTTGCTATGGCTTTCTGGGTGGTTGCTAGGGCGTTGCTAGGCGGTTGCTATGGTGTTCTGGGTGGTTGCTAGGGCGTTGCTAGGCGCTTGCAATGGTGTTCTGGGTGGTTGCTAGAGCGTTGCTAGGCGGTTGCTATGGTGTTCTGGGTGGTTGCTAGGACGTTGCTAGGCGGTTGCTATGGTGTTCTGGGTGGTTGCTGGGCGGTTGGTATGGTGTTCTGGGTGGTTGCTAGGGCGTTGCTAGGCGGTTGCTATGGAGTTCTGGGTGGTTGCTAGCCGGTTGCTATGGTGTTCTAAGTGGTTGCTAAGGCGTTGCTAGGCAGTTGCTATGGTGTTCTGGGTGGTTGCTAGGGCGTTGCTAGGAAATTGCTGTGGTGTTCTGGGCGGTTGCTAGGCGGTTGCTATGGTGATCTGGGTGGTTGCTAGGGCGTTGCTAATCAGTTACTATGGTGTTCTGGGTGGTTGCTGGGCGTTGGGAGGCAGTCGCTATGGTGTTCTGGGTGGTTGCTAGGGCGTTGCTAGGCAATTGCTATTGTGTTCTGGGTGGTTGCTAGGCGGTTGCTATGGTGTTCTGGGTTGTTGTTAGGACGTTGCTAGGCAGTTGCTATGGTTTTCTGGGTGGTTGCTAGGGCGTTGCAAAGCAGTTGCTGTAGTGTTTGGGGTGTTTACTAGGGCGTTGCTAGGGCGTTGCTCGGGAGTTGCTATGGTGTTCTGGGTGGTTGATATGGTGTTCTTAATGTTGTTTGGGCATGCTTCTCTTTGTTTGAGAGCTGGAAAAGAGTTTCTACGTGAGTGTATGAGTTCAAGGCGAGAGGGTGAAGATGAGAGCGATTTTCTCATTGACTTCCATTATAACAAGGTTTCAGAGGTCCGTGTTTTTTGGGAATTGTGGGAAATCTGTAAGTCGGATCGCTGAGTAAAGTCACAGCACACTCCTCACAACTGAGCCGCACGTTTTGGCTTGTAATTTGTGGGGATCGGGTAAAAATTGTGAGAGAAGTAGCGAACCGCGCGATTTTGGAAGACCGATTTTCTCATTGACTTCCATTATAACGAGGTTTTAGGGGTCCATGTTTTTTGGGAATTGTGGGAAATCTGTCAGTCGGATCGCTGAGTAAAGTCATAGCACACTCCTTACCAGCGAGCCGTACGTTTTGACGTGTAATGTGTCGGGATCGGTTGAAAATTGTGGGAGAAGAAGCGAACCGAGCGATTTCGGAAGAACTTGGAATAATAATAATAATAATAATAAAGAAGTATGCAGGATTTTAATATGTGTCTGCATTGCTGCAGGCACATAATAAAGAAGTATGCAGGATTTTATTATGTGTCTGCATTGCTGCAGGCACATAATAATAATAAAGAAGTATGCAGGATTTCAGTATGTGTCTGCATTCCTGCAGGAACATAAATAGAAAATTCCAGCAGAAATTTTGAATGTGCCTGCTGCTCTACAAGTACAGTGTTGGAGATGGTTGCCAGAGTTCTGGTATGCAGTAGATATCATGGTCTGGGCGGTTGCTAGGGCGTTGCTAGGCGGTTACTATGGTGTTTTGGGTGGTTGTTAGGGCGTTGCTAGGCAGTTGCAATGGTGTTCTAGGTGGTTGCTAGAGCGTTGTTAGGCAGTTGCTATGGTGTTCTGGGTGGTTGCTAGGGCATTGCTGGGCAGTTGCTATGGTGTTCTGGGTGGTTGCTAGGGCGTTTCAAGGCAGTTGCTATGGTGTTCTGGGTGTTTGCTAGGCGGTAGCTATGGTGTTTTGTGTGGTTGCTAGGGCCTTGCAAGGCAGTTGCTATGGTGTTCTGGGTGGTTGCTAGGCGGTTGCTATGGTGTTCTGGGTGGTTGCTAGGGCGTTGCTAGGCAGGTGCTATGGTGTTCTGGGTGGTTCCTAGGCGGTTGCTTTGGTGTTCTGGGTGCTTGCTAGGGCGGTGCTAGGCGGTTGCTATGGTGCTCTGGGTGGTTTCTAGGGCGTTGCTAAGCAGTTGCTATGGTGTTCTGGGTGGTTGCTAGGACGTTGTTAGGCGGTTGATATGGTGTTCTGGGAAGTTGCTAGGGCGCTGCTAGTCAGTTTTGATGGTGTTCTGGGTGGTTGCTAGAGCATTGCCAGGCAGTTTCTTTGGTGTTCTGGGTGGTTGCTAGGGCGTTGCTAGGCAGTTGCTATGGTGTTCTGGGTTGTTGCTTGGGCGTTGCTAGGCAGTTGCTATGGTGTTCTGAGTGTTTGCTAAGGCGTTGCAAGGCGGTTGCTATTGTGTTCTGGGTGGTTGCATGGGCGTTGCTAGGCAGTTGCTATGGTGTTCTGGGTGTTTGCTTGGCGGTTGCTATGGTATTCTTTGTGGTTGCTAGGGTGTTGCTTGGCGGTGGCTATGGTGTTCTGGGTGGCTGCAAGGGTGTTCCTTGGTGGTTGCTATAGTGTTCTAAGTGGTTGCTACAGCATTGCTAGGCGGTTGTTATCTTGTTCTGGGTAGTCGCTAGGGCGTTGCCAGGCGGTTGCTATGGTGTTCTGGGTGGTTGCTAGGCGGTTGCAATGGTATTCTTTGTGGTTGCTAGGGTGTTGCTAGGCGGTGGCTATGGTGTTCTGGGTGGCTGCAAGGGTGTTGCTAGGCGGTTGCTATAGTGTTCTGGGTGGTTGCTACTGCGTTGTTAGGCGGTTACTATGGAGATCTGAGTGTTTGCTAGGGCGTGGCTAGGCAGTTGCTATGGTTTTTGTGTGGTTAATAGGTATTTGTTATGGTGTTCTGGGTGGTTGCTACGGCGTTGGTAAGCAGTTGCTATGGTGTTCTGGGTGGTTCTAAGGGCGTTGCAGGGCAGTTGCTATGGTGTTCTGGGTGTTTCCTAGGTCATTGCTATGGTGTTCTGGTTGGTTGCTCGGGCGTTGTTAGGCGGTTTCTATGGTGTTCTTGGTGGTTGATAGGGCCTTTCTAGGCTGTTGCTATGGTGTTTTGGGTGGTTGCTAGGTCGTTGCTATGGTGTTCTGGGTGGCTGCAAGGGCATTGCTAGGCTGTTGCTATGGTGTTCTGGATGGTAGCTAGAGCCTTGCGAGGCGGTTGCTATGGTGTTCTGGGTGGTTGCTAGGGCGTTGCTAGACAGTTGCTATGGTGTTCAGGGTGATTGCGAGGCGGTTTCTATGGAGTTCTGGGTGGTTGTTAGGGCGTTGCCAGGCGGTTGCTATAGTGTCCTGGGTGGTAGCTAGGGCATTGCTAGGCAGTTGCTTTGGTGTTCTGAGTGGTTGCTAGGCGGTTGCTATTGTGTTCTGGGTGGTTGCTAGGGCGTTGCTAGTCAGTTGCTATGGTGTTCTGGGTGGTTGCTAGGGCGTTGCAAGGCAGTTGCTATGGTGTTTTGGGTGGTTGCTAGGGCGTTTCTAGGCAGTTGCTATGGTGTTCTGGGTGTTTGCTATGGTGTTGCTACGCAGTTGCTATGGTGTTCTGGGTGGTGGCTATTGCGTTGCTAGGCAGTTGCTATGGTGTTCTGGGTGGTTGCTAGGGCGTTGTTAGGCAGTTGCTATGGTGTTCTGGGTGGTCGCTAGGGCGTTGCTGGGCGGTTGCTTTGGTGTTCTGGATGGTTGCTAGGGCATTTCAAGGCATTTGCTATGGTGTTCTGGGTGTTTGCTAGGCAGTAGCTATGGTGTTCTATGTGGTTGCTAGGGCGTTGCTTGGCAGTTGCAATGGTGTTCTGGGTGATTGCTAGGCAGTTGCTATGGTGTTCTGGGTGTTTGCTAGGGCGTTGCTAGACAAGTGCTATGGTGTTCTGGGTGGTTCCTAGGTTGTTGCTTTGGTGTTCTTGGTGCTTGCAAGGGCGTTGCTAGGCGGTTGCTACGGTGTTCTGGGTGGTTGCTAGGGCGAAGCTAAGCAGTTGCTATGGTGTTCTGAGTGGTTGCTTGGGCGTTGCTACGCGGTTGCTATGGTGTACTGGGATGTTGCTACGGCGTTGCTAAGCAGTTGCTATGGTGTTCTGGGTGGTTGCTAGGGCGTTTCTAGGCGGATTCTGTGGTGTTCTGGGTGTTTGCTTGGGCGTTGCTAGGCAGTTGCTTTGTTGTTCTCGGTGGTTGCTAGGCGGTTGCAATGGTGTTCTGGGTTGTTGCTAGGGTGTTACTTAATGGTTGCTATGGTGTTCTGGGTGGTTGCTAGGGCGTTGCTATGGTGTTCTGGGTTTTTGCTAGGGCATTGCAATGGTGTTCTGGGTGGTTGCCAGGGCGTTTCTAGGCGGTTACTTTTGTGTTCTGGGTGGTTGCTAGGACGTTGCTGGGCAGTTGCTCAGGTGTTCTGGGTGGTTGCTAGTGGGTGGTTATGGTGTTTTGGGTGGTTGCTAGGGCGTTGCTAAGCGGTTGGTATGGTGTTCTGGTTGGTTGCCAGGGTTTGCTAGGCAGTTGCTTTGGTGTTCTGGGTGCTTGCGAGGGAGTTGCTATGGTGTTCTGGGTATTTGCTATCCGGTTGCTATGGTGTTCTGGGTGGTTGCTAGGGCGTTGCTAAGCGGTTGGTATGGTGTTCTGGTTGGTTGCCAGGGTTTGCTAGGCAGTTGCTATGGTGTTCTGGGTGGTTGCTAGGGAGTTGCTATGGTGTTCTGGGTGGTTGCTATCCGGTTGCTATGGTGTTCTGAATGGTTGCTAGTGCGTTGCTATGGTGTACTGGATGGCGGCTAGGGCATTGCTAGGCGGTTGCTATGGTGTTCTGAAATGGTTGCTAGGGCGTTGCTAGGCAGTTGCTATGGTGTTCCAGTTGGTTGCTAGGGTGTTGTTAGGCAGTTGCTATGGTGTTCTGGGTGGTTGAGAGGGCATTGCTGGGCGGTTGCTATGGTGTTCTGGGTGGCTGCTAGGGTGTTTCAAGGCAGTTGCTATGGTGTTCTGGGTGTTTTCTAGGCAGTATCGATGGTGTTCCAGGTGGTTGCTAGGGCGTTGCTCGGCAGTTGCTATGGTGTTCTGGGTGGTTGATAGGGCATTGCTACGCAGTTGTTATGGTGTTCTGGGTGGTTGCTAGGGCGTTGCTAGGCAGTTGCTATGGTGCTCTGGGTGGTTGCTAGGGCGTTCTGGGTGGTTGTTTTTGTGTTGCTAATGGTTGCTTCGGCATTGCTTGTCTTTGAGAATTGGAAAAGAGTTTATTTGTGCGTGTATGAGTTCAAGGCGAGAGGTTGAAGATGAGAACAATTTTCTCATTGACTTCCATTAGAACAAGGTTTCAGAGGTCCATATTTTTTGGAAATTTTGGGAAATCTGTAAGTCGGATCGCGGAGTAAAGTCAAAGCACACTCCTCACAAGCGGGCCGGACGTTTTGACATGTAATGTGTGGGGATCGGGTGAAAATTGTGGGAGGAGTAGCGAACCGTGCCATTTCAGAAGATCGATTTTCTCATTGACTTCAATTATAACGAGGTTTCAGAGGTCCATGTTTTTTGGGAATTGTGGGAAATCTGTAAGTCGTATCGCTGAGTAAAGTCATAGCACACTCCTCACAAGCGAGCCACACATTCTGATGTGTAATGTGTGAGGAGTGGGTGAAAATTGTGCGAAGAGTAGCGAACCGTGCCATTACGGAAGAAATTGGAATAATAACTAGAAAATTCCAGCTGAAATTTTGAATGTGCCTGCTGCTCTACGAGTACAGTGTTGGAGGTGCTTGTCAGCGTTCTGGCACGCAGTTGATATCATGTTCCGGGTGGTTGCTAAGGCATTGCTAGGCGGTTGCTATGGTGTTTTGGGTGGTTGCTTGGGCGTTGCTAGGCAGTTGCTATGGTGTTCTGGGTGGTTGCTAGGGCGTTGCTAGGCAGTTGCAATGGTCTTCTGGGTGGTTGCTAGGCGGTTGCTCTGGTGTTTTGGGTGGTTGCTAGGCATTTGCTATGGTGTTCTGGGTGGTTGCTGGGGTGTTGCTAGGCAGTTGCTATGGTGTTCTGGGTGGTTGCTCGGGCGTTGCTAGGCAGTTGCAATGGTGTTCTGGGTGGTTGCTAGGCGGTTGCTCTGGTGTTTTGGGTGGTTGCTAGGGCGTTGCTAGGCAGTTGCTATGGTGCTCTGGGTGGTTGCTAGGGCGTTCTGGGTGGTTGTTTTTGTGTTGCTAATGGTTGCTTCGGCATTGCTTGTCTTTGAGAATTGGAAAAGAGTTTCTTTGTGAGTGTATGAGTTCAAGGCGAGAGGTTGAAGATGAGAACAATTTTCTCATTGACTTCCATTATAACAAGGTTTCAGAGGTCCATATTTTTTGGAAATTT
The DNA here is from genome assembly GCA_029721435.1 of Gymnothorax reevesii. Classification (NCBI taxonomy): domain Eukaryota; kingdom Metazoa; phylum Chordata; class Actinopteri; order Anguilliformes; family Muraenidae; genus Gymnothorax; species Gymnothorax reevesii. The sequence continues at coordinate 55,574,136 of CM056574.1, forward strand.
TGGGAAATCTGTAAGTCGGATCGCGGAGTAAAGTCAAAGCACACTCCTCACAAGCGGGCCGGACGTTTTGACATGTAATGTGTGGGGATCGGGTGAAAATTGTGGGAGGAGTAGCGAACCGTGCCATTTCAGAAGATCGATTTTCTCATTGACTTCAATTATAACGAGGTTTCAGAGGTCCATGTTTTTTGGGAATTGTGGGAAATCTGTAAGTCGTATCGCTGAGTAAAGTCATAGCACACTCCTCACAAGCGAGCCACACATTCTGATGTGTAATGTGTGGGGAGTGGGTGAAAATTGTGCGAAGAGTAGCGAACCGTGCCATTACGGAAGAAATTGGAATAATAACTAGAAAATTCCAGCTGAAATTTTGAATGTGCCTGCTGCTCTACGAGTACAGTGTTGGAGGTGCTTGTCAGCATTCTGGCACGCAGTTGATATCATGTTCCGGGTGGTTGCTAAGGCATTGCTAGGCGGTTGCTATGGTGTTTTGGGTGGTTGCTTGGGCATTGCTAGGCAGTTGCTATGGTGTTCTGGGTGGTTGCTAGGGCGTTGCTAGGCAGTTGCAATGGTGTTCTGGGTGGTTGCTAGGCGGTTGCTCTGGTGTTTTGGGTGGTTGCTAGGCATTTGCTATGGTGTTCTGGGTGGTTGCTGGGGTGTTGCTAGGCAGTTGCTATGGTGTTCTGGGTGGTTGCTCGGGCGTTGCTAGGCAGTTGCAATGGTGTTCTGGGTGGTTGCTAGGCGGTTGCTCTGGTGTTTTGGGTGGTTGCTAGGGTGTTGCTAGGCAGTTGCTATGGTGTTCTGGGTGGTTGCTAGGCGGTTGCAAGGCAGTTGCTATGGTGTTCTGGGTGGTTGCTAGGGCATTACTATGCGGTTGCTATGGTGCTCTGGGTGGTTGCTAGGGCGTTGCTAGGCGGTTGCTTTGGTGTTCGGTGTGGTTCCTAGGCGGTTGCTAAGGTGTTCTGGGTCGTTGCTAGGGCGTTGCTAGGTGGTTGCTATGGTAATCTGGGTGGTTGCTAGGGCGTTGCTATGGTGTTCTGGGTGGTTGCTAGGGCGTTGCCAGGCGGTTGCTTTGGTGTTCTGCGTGGTTGCTAGGGCATTGTTAGGCGGTTGCTATGGTGTTCTGGGTGGTTGCTAGGCAGTTGCTATGGTGTTCTGGGTCGTTGCTAGGGCGTTGCTAGGCGGTTGCTATGGTGTTTTGGGTGGTTGCTAGGGCGTTGCTATGGTGTTCTGGGAGGTTGCTAGGGCGTTGCTAGGCAGTTGCAATGGTGTTCTGGGTGGTTGCTAGGGCGTTGCTAGGCGGTTGCTATGGTGTTCTGGATGGTTGCTAGGCGGTTGCTAGGCGGTTGCTATGGTGTTCTGGGTGGTTGCTAGGCGGTTGCTATGGTGTTCTAAGTGGTTGCTACGGCGTTGCTAGGCAGTTGCTATGGTGTTCTGGGTGGTTGCTAGGCAGTTGCTATGGTGTTCTGGGTGGTTGCCAGGGCATTGCTAGGCAGTTGCTCTGGTGTTCTAGGTGGTTGGTAGGGCGTTGCTAGGCAGTTGCTATGGTGTTCTGGGTGGTAGCTAAGCGGTTGTTATTGTGTTCTAAGTGGTTTCTAGGGCGTTGCTAGGCGGTTTCTATGGTTTTCTGGGTGGTTGCTAGGGCGTTGCTAGGCGGTTGCTATGGTGTTCTGGGTGGTTGCTAGGGCGTTGCTGGGCGGTTGCTATGGTGTACTGGGTCGTTGCTAGGCGGTTGCTATGGTGTTCTGGGTCATTGCTATGGCGTTGCTAGGCGGTTGCTATAGTGTTCTGGGTGGTTGCGAGGGCGTTGCTATGGTGTTCTGCTAGGTTCCTAGGGCGTTGCTAGGCGGTTGCTATGATGTTCTGGGTGGTTGCTAGGGCATTGCTATGGTGTTCTGGGTGGTTGCTAGGGCGTTGCCAGGCGGTTGCTTTGGTGTTCTGCGTGGTTGCTAGGGCATTGTTAGGCGGTTGCTATTGTGTTCTGGGTGGTTGCTAGGCAGTTGCTATGGTGTTCTGGGTCGTTGCTAGGGCGTTGCTAGGCGGTTGCTATGGTTTTTTGGGTGGTTGCTAGGGCGTTGCTATGGTGTTCTGGGAGGTTGCTAGGGCGTTGCTAGGCAGTTGCTATGGTGTTCTGGGTGGTTGCTAGGGCGTTGCTAGGCGGTTGCTATGGTGTTCTGGATGGTTGCTAGGCGGTTGCTATGGTGTTCTGGTTGGTTGCTAGGGCGTTGCTAGGCGGTTGCTATGGTGTTCTGGGTGGTTGCTAGGCGGTTGCTATGGTGTTCTAAGTGGTTGCTACGGCATTGCTAGGCAGTTGCTATGGTGTTCTGGGTGGTTGCTAGGCAGTTGCTATGGTGTTCTGGGTGGTTGCCAGGGCATTACTAGGCAGTTGCTCTGGTGTTCTAGGTGGTTGGTAGGGCGTTGCTAGGCAGTTGCTATGGTGTTCTGGGTGGTAGCTAGGCGGTTGTTATGGTGTTCTAAGTGGTTTCTAGGGCGTTGCTAGGCGGTTTTTATTGTTTTCTGGGTGGTTGCTAGGGCGTTGCTAGGCAGTTGCTATGGTGTTCTGGGTGGTTGCTAGGGCGTTGCTGGGCGGTTGCGATGGTGTACTGGGTCGTTGCTAGGCGGTTGCTATGGTGTTCTGGGTCATTGCTATGGCGTTGCTAGGCGGTTGCTATAGTGTTCTGGGTGGTTGCTAGGGCGTTGCTATGGTGTTCTGCTAGGTTCCTAGGGCGTTGCTAGGCGGTTGCTATGATGTTCTGGGTGGTTGCTAGGGCGTTGCTAGGCGGTTGCTATTGTGTTCTGGGTGGTTGCTAAGCGGTTGCTATGGTGTTCTGGGTGGTTGCTAGGGTGTTGCTACGCAGTTGCTATTGTGTTCTGTGTGGTTGCTAGGCGGTTGCTATGGTGTTTTGGGTGGTTGCTAAGGCGTTGCTATGCGGTTTATATGGTGTTCTGGGTGGTTGCTAGGCGATTGCTAGGCAGTTGCTATGGTGTTCTGGGTGGTTGCTAGGGCGTTGCTAGGCGGTTGCTATGGTGTACTGGGTGGTTGCTAGGGCATTGCTAGGCGGTTGCTATGGTGTTCTGGTTGGTTGCTAGGCGGTTGCTATGGTGTTCTGGGTGGTTGCTAGGGCGTTGCTAGGCGGTTGCTATGGTGTTCTGGATGGTTGCTAGGCGGTTGCTATGGTGTTCTGGTTGGTTGCTAGGGCGTTGATAGGCGGTTGCTATGGTGTTCTGGGTGGTTGCTAGGCGGTTGCTATGGTGTTCTAAGTGGTTGCTACGGCGTTGCTAGGCAGTTGCTATGGTGTTCTGGGTGGTTGCTAGGCGGTTGCTTTGGTGTTCTGGGTGGTTGCCAGGGCGTTGCTAGGCAGTTGCTCTGGTGTTCTAGGTGGTTGGTAGGGCGTTGCTAGGCAGTTGCTATGGTGTTCTGGGTGGTAGCTAGGCGGTTGTTATGGTGTTCTAAGTGGTTGCTAGGGCGTTGCTAGGCGGTTTCTATGGTCTTCTGGGTGGTTGCTAGGGCGTTGCTAGGCGGTTGCTATGGTGTTCTGGGAGGTTGCTAGGGCGTTGTTGGGCGGTTGCTATGGTGTACTGGGTCGTTGCTAGGCGGTTGCTATGGTGTTCTGGGTCATTGCTATGGCGTTGCTAGGCGGTTGCTAAAGTGTTCTGGGTGGTTGCTAGGGCGTTGCTATGGTGTTCTGCTAGGTTCCTAGGGCGTTGCTAGGCGGTTGCTATGATAATCTGGGTGGTTGCTATGGCGTTGCTAGGCGGTTGCTATTGTGTTCTGGGTGGTTGCTAAGCGGTTGCTATGGTGTTCTGGGTGGTTGCTAGGGCGTTGCTACGCAGTTGCTATGGTGTTCTGGGTGGTTGCTAGGCGGTTGCTATGGTGCTTTGGGTGGTTGCTAGGGCGTTGCTAGGCGGTTTCTATGGTGTTCTGGGTGGTTGCTAGGCGGTTGCTAGGCAGTTGCTATGGTGTTCTGGGTGGTTGCTAGGGCGTTGCTAGGCGGTTGCTATGGTGTACTGGGTGGTTGCTAGGGCGTTGCTAGGCGGTTGCTATGGTGTTCTGGTTGGTTGCTAGGCGGTTGCTATGGTGTTCTGGGTCGTTGCTAGGGCGTTGCTAGGAGGTTGCTATGATGTTCTGGGTGGTTGCTGGGGCGTTACTATGGTGTTCTGGGTGGTAGCTAGGCGGTTGTTATGGTGTTCTAAGTGGTTGCTAGGGCGTTGCTAGGCGGTTGCTATGGTTTTCTGGGTGGTTGCTAGGGCGTTGCTAGGCGGTTGCTATGGTGTTCTGGGTGGTTGCTAGGGCGTTGCTAGGCGGTTGCAATGGTGTTCTGGGCGGTTGCTAGGACGTTGCTAGGCGGTTGCTATGGTGTTCTGGGTGGTTGCTAGGCGGTTTCTATGGTGTTCTGGGTGGTTGCTAGGGCGTTGCTAGGCGGTTGCTATGGTGTTCTGGGTGGTTGCTAGGGTGTTGCTATGGTGTTCTGGGTTGTTAAGGGCGTTGCTAGGCGGTTGCTAAGATGTTCTGGGTGGTTGCTAGGGCGTTGCTGGGCGGTTGCTATGGTGTTCAGGGTGGTTGCTAGGGCGTTTCTAGACGGTTGCTATGGTGTTCTGGGTGGTTGCTAGGCGGTTGCTATGGTGTTCTGGGTGGTTGCGAGGGCGTTGCTAAGCAGTTGCTATGGTGTTCTGGGTGGTTGCAAGGGCGTTGCTAGGCAGTTGCTATGGTGTTCTGGGTGGTTGCTAGGGCATTGATAGGCGGTTGCTATGGTGTTCTGGTTGGTATCTAGGGCGTTGTTTGGCGGTTGCTATGGTGTTCTGGGTGGTTGCTAGGCGGTTGCTATGGTGTTCTGGGTGGTTGCTAGGGCGTTGCTAGGGGGTTGCTATGGTGTTCTGGGTGGTTGCTAGGGCGTTGCTTTGGTGTTCTGGGTGGTTGCTCGGGCGTGGCAAGGCGGTTGCTATGGTGTTCTGGGTGGGTGCTAAGGCGTTGCTAGGGGGTTGTTACGGTGTTCTGGGTGGTTGCTATGGTGTTCTGGGTGGTTGCTAGGCGGTTGCTATGGTGTTCTGGGTGGTTGCTAGGGCGTTGCTAGGCAGTTGCTATGGTGTTCTGGGTGGTTGCTAGGGCATTGCTAGGCAGTTGCTATGGTGTTCTGGGTTGTTGCTAGGGCGTTGCTAGGCAGTTGCTATGGTGTTCTGGGTGGTTGCAAGGGTGTTGCTAGGCGGTTGCTATGGTGTTCTGGGTGGTTGCTAGGCAATTGCTATGGTGTTCTGGGTGGTTGCTAGGGCGTTGCTAGGCGGTTGCTATGGTTTTCTGGGTGGTTGCTAGGGCGTTGCTATGGTGTTCTGGGTGGTTGCTAGGGCGTTGCTAGGCGGTTGCTATGGTGTTCTGGGTGGTTGCTAGGGCGTTGCTAGGCGGTTGCTATGGTGTTCTGGGTGGTTGCTAGGGCGTTGCTAGACGGTTGCTATGGTGTTCTGGGTGGTTGCTAGGCGGTTGCTATGGTGTTCTGGGTGGTTGCGAAGGCGTTGCTAGGCAGTTGCTATGGTGTTCTGGGTGGTTGCTAGGCGGTTGCTATGGTGTTCTAAGTGGTTGCTAGGGCGTTGCTAGGCAGTTGCTATGGTGTTCTGGGTGGTTGCTAGGCGGTTGCTATGGTGTTCTGGGTGGTTGCCAGGGCGTTGCTAGGCGGTTGCTATGGTGTTCTGGGTGGTTGCGAAGGCGTTGCTAGGCAGTTGCTATGGTGTTCTGGGTGGTTGCTAGGCGGTTGCTATGGTGTTCTAAGTGGTTGCTAGGGCGTTGCTAGGCAGTTGCTATGGTGTTCTGGGTGGTTGCTAGGCGGTTGCTATGGTGTTCTGGGTGGTTGCTAGGGCGTTGCTGGGCGGTTGCTATGGTTTTCTGGGTGGTTGCTAGGACGTTGCTAGGCGGTTGCTATGGTGTTCTGGGTGGTTGCTAGGGCGTTGCGAGGCAGTTGCTATGGTGTTCTGGGTGGTTGCTAGGCGGTTGCTATGGTGTTCTGGGTCGTTGCTATGGCGTTGCTAGGCGATTGCTACGGTGTTCTGGGTGGTTGCTAGGGCGTTGCTAGGCGGTTGCTATGGTGTTCTGGGTGGTTGCTAGCCCGTTGCTATGGTGTTTTGGGTGGTTGCTAGGGCGTTGCTAGGCGGTTTCTATGGTGTTCTGGATGGTTGCTAGGCGGTTGCTAGGCAGTTGCTATGGTGTTCTGGGTGGTTGCTAGGGCGTTGCTAGGCGGTTGCTATGGTGTACTGGGTGGTTGCTAGGGCGTTGCTAGGCGGTTGCTATGGTGTTCTGGTTGGTTGCTAGGCGGTTGCTATGGTGTTCTGGGTCGTTGCTAGGGCGTTGCTAGGCGGTTGCTATGATGTTCTGGGTGGTTGCTGGGGCGTTGCTATGGTGTTCTGGGTGGTAGCTAGGCGGTTGTTATGGTGTTCTAAGTGGTTGCTAGGGCGTTGCTAGGCGGTTGCTATGGTTTTCTGGGTGGTTGCTAGGGCGTTGCTAGGCGGTTGCCATGGTGTTCTGGGTGGTTGCTAGGGCGTTGCTAGGCGGTTGCAATGGTGTTCTGGGTGGTTGGTAGGGCGTTGCTTGGGGGTTGCTATGGTGTTCTGGGTGGTTGCTAGGCGGTTGCTATGGTGTTCTGGGTGGTTGCTAGGGCGTTGTTAGGCGGTTGCTATGGTGTTCTGGGTGGTTGCTAGGGCGTTGCTATGGTGTTCTGGGTGGTTATTAGGGCGTTGCTAGGCGGTTGCTATGGTGTTCTGGGTGGTTCCTAGGGCGTTGCTAGGCGGTTGCTATGGTGTTCTGGGTGGTTGCTAGGGCGTTGCTAGATGGCTGCTATGGTGTTCTGGGTGGTTGCTAGGCGGTTGCTATGGTGTTCTGGGTGGTTGCGTGGGCGTTGCTAAGCGGTTGCTATGGTGTTCTGGGTGGTTGCAAGGGCATTGCAAGGCAGTTGCTCTGGTGTTCTGGGTGGTTGCTAGGGCGTTGCTAGGCGGTTGCTATGGTGTTCTGGGTGGTTTCTAGGGCGTTGCTTTGCGGTTGCTATGGTGTTCTGGGTGGTTGCTAGGCGGTTGCTATGGTGTTGTGGGGGGTTGCTAGGGCGTTGCTAGGCGGTTGCTATGGTGTTCTGGGTGGTTGCTAGGGCGTTGCTTTGGTGTTCTGTGTGGTTGCTAGGGCGTTGCTAGGCGGTTGCTATGGTGTTCTGGGTGGTTGCTAGGGCGTTGCTAGGCGGTTGCTATGGTGTTCTGGGTGGTTGCTAGGGCGTTGCTAGACGGTTGCTATGGTGTTCTGGGTGGTTGCTAGGCGGTTGCTATGGTGTTCTGGGTGGTTGCTAGGGCGTTGCTAGGCAGTTGCAATGGTGTTCTGGGTGGTTGCTAGGGCATTGCTTGGCAGTTGCTATGGTGTTCTGGGTGGTTGCTAGGGCGTTGCTAGGCGGTTGCTATGGTGTTCTGGGTGGTTGCTAGGGCATTGCTAGGCGGTTGCTATGGTGTTCTGGGTGGTAGCTAGGCGGTTGCTATGGTGTTCTGGGTGGTTGCTAGGGCGTTGCTATGGTGTTCTGGGTGGTTGCTAGGGCGTTGCTAGGCGGTTGCTATGGTGTTCGGTGGTTGCTGGGGCGTTGCTAGGCGGTTGCTATGGTGTTCTGGGTGGTTGCTAGGGCGTTGCTAGACGGTTGCTATGTTGTTCTGGGTGGTTGCTAGGCGGTTGCTATGGTGTTCTGGGTGGTTGCGAAGGCGTTGTTAGGCGGTTGCTATGGTGTTTTGGGTGGTTGCTAAGCGGTTGCTATGGTGTTCTAAGTGGTTGCTAGGGCGTTGCTAGGCAGTTGCTATGGTGTTCTGGGTGGTTGCTAGGCGGTTGCTATGGTGTTCTGGGTGGTTACCAGGGCGTTGCTAGGCAGTTGCTATGGTGTTCTAGGTGGTTGTTAGGGCATTGCTAGGCAGTTGCTATGGTGTTCTGGGTGGTTGCTAGGCGGTTGCTATGGTGTTCTAAGTGGTTGCTAGGGCGTTGCTGGGCGGTTGCTATGGTTTTCTGGGTGGTTGCTAGGACGTTGCTAGGCGGTTGCTATGGTGTTCTGGGTGGTTGCTAGGGCGTTGCGAGGCAGTTGCTTTGGTGTTCTGGGTGGTTGCTAGGCGGTTGCTATGGTGTTCTGGGTCGTTGCTATGGCGTTGCTAGGCGGTTGCAACGGTGTTCTGGGTGGTTGCTAGGGTGTTGCAAGGCGGTTGCTATGGTGTTCTGGGTGGTTGCTAGGCGGTTGCTATGGTGTTCTGGGTGGTTGCTAGGGCGTTTCTAGGCGGTTGCTATGGTGTTCTGGGTGGTTGCTAGGCGGTTGCTATGGTGTTCTAAGTGGTTGCTAGGGCGTTGCCAGGCAGTTGCTATGGTGTTCTGGGTGGTTGCCAGGGCGTTGCTAGGCAGTTGCTATGGTGTTCTGGGCGGTTGCTAGGCGGTTGCTATGGTGTTCTAAGTGGTTGCTAGGGCGTTGCTAAGCAGTTGCTATGGTGTTCTCGGTGGTTGCTAGGGCGTTTCTAGGCAGTTGCTGTGGTGTTCTGGGCGGTTGCTAGGCGGTTGCTATGGTGTTCTGGGTGGTTGCTTGGGCGTTGCTAAACAGTTGCTATGGTGTTCTGGGAGGTTGCTGGGCGTTGCGAGGCAGTTGCTATGGTGTTCTGGGTGGTTGCTCGGGCGTTGCTAGGCAGTTGCTATTGTGTTCTGGGTGGTTGCTAGGCGGTTGCTATGGTGTTCTGGGTTGTTGCTAGGGCGTTGCTAGGCAGTTGCTATGGTGTTCTGGGTGGTTGCTAGGGCGTTGCTAGGTGGTTGCTATGGTGTTCTGGGTGGTTGCTAGGTGGTTGCTATGGTGTTCTGCGTGGTTGCTAGGGCGTTGCTAGGCGGTTGCTATGGTGCTCTGGGTGGTTGCTAGGCGGTTGCTATGGTGTTCTAAGCGGTTGCTAGGGCGTTGCTAGGCAGATGCTATGGTGTTCTGGGTGGTTGCTAGGCGGTTGCTATGGTGTTCTGGGTGGTTGCCAGGGCGTTGCTATGCAGTTGCTATGGTGTTCTAGGTGGTTGCTAGGGCGTTGCTAGGCAGTTGCTGTGGTGTTCTGGGCGGTTGCTAGGCGGTTGCTATGGTGTTCTGGGTGGTTGCTAGGGCGTCTCTAATCAGTTACTATGGTGTTCTGGGTGGTTGCTGGGCGTTGGGAGGCAGTCGCTATGGTGTTCTGGGTGGTTGCTAGGGCGTTGCTAGGCAGTTGCTATTGTGTTCTGGGTGGTTGCTAGGCGGTTGCTATGGTGTTCTGGGTTGTTGTTAGGACGTTGCTAGGCAGTTGCTATGGTGTTCTGGGTGGTTGCTAGGGCGTTGCAAAGCAGTTGCTGTAGTGTTTGGGGTGTTTACTAGGGCGTTGCTAGGGCGTTGCTCGGGAGTTGCTATGGTGTTTTGGGTGGTTGCTATGGTGTTCCTAATGTTGTTTGGGCATGCTTCTCTTTGTTTGAGAGCTGGAAAAGAGTTTCTACGTGAGTTTATGAGTTCAAGGCGAGAGGGTGAAGATGAGAGCGATTTTCTCATTGACTTCCATTATAACAAGGTTTCAGAGGTCCATGTTTTTTGGGAATTGTGGGAAATCTGTAAGTCGGATCGCTGAGTAAAGTCACAGCACACTCCTCACAACTGAGCCGCACGTTTTGACTTGTAATTTGTGGGGATCGGGTGAAAATTGTGAGAGAAGTAGCGAACCGCGCGATTTTGGAAGACCGATTTTCTCATTGACTTCCATTATAACGAGGTTTTAGGGGTCCATGTTTTTTGGGAATTGTGGGAAATCTGTCAGTCGGATCGCTGAGTAAAGTCATAGCGCACTCCTTACCAGCGAGCCGTACGTTTTGCCGTGTAATGTGTCGGGATCGGTTGAAAATTGTGGGAGAAGAAGCGAACCGAGCGATTGCGGAAGAACTTGGAATAATAATAATAATAATAATAAAGAAGTATGCAGGATTTTAATATGTGTCTGCATTGCTGCAGGCACATAATAAAGAAGTATGCAGGATTTTAATATGTGTCTGCATTGCTGCAGGCACATAATAATAATAAAGAAGTATGCAGGATTTCAGTATGTGTCTGCATTCCTGCAGGCAGATAAATAGAAAATCCCAGCAGAAATTTTGAATGTGCCTGCTGCTCTACAAGCACAGTGTTGGAGATGGTTGCCAGAGTTCTGGTATGCAGTAGATATCATGGTCTGGGCGGTTGCTAGGGCGTTGCTAGGCGGTTACTATGGTGTTTTGGGTGGTTGTTAGGGCGTTGCTAGGCAGTAGCAATGGTGTTCTAGGTGGTTGCTAGAGCGTTGTTAGGCAGTTGCTATGGTGTTCTGGGTGGTTGCTAGGGCATTGCTGGGCAGTTGCTATGGTGTTCTGGGTGGTTGCTAGGGCGTTTCAAGGCAGTTGCTATGGTGTTCTGGGTGTTTGCTAGGCGATAGCTATGGTGTTTTGTGTGGTTGCTAGGGCCTTGCAAGGCAGTTGCTATGGTGTTCTGGGTGGTTGCTAGGCGGTTGCTATGGTGTTCTGGGTGGTTGCTAGGGCGTTGCTAGGCAGGTGCTATGGTGTTCTGGGTGGTTCCTAGGCGGTTGCTTTGGTGTTCTGGGTGCTTGCTAGGGCGGTGCTAGGCGGTTGCTATGGTGTTCTGGGTGGTTTCTAGGGCGTTGCTAAGCAGTTGCTATGGTGTTCTGGGTGGTTGCTACGACGTTGTTAGGCGGTTGCTATGGTGTTCTGGGTTGTTGCTTGGGCGTTGCTAGGCAGTTGCTATGGTGTTCTGAGTGTTTGCTAAGGCATTGCAAGGCGGTTGCTATTGTGTTCTGGGTGGTTGCATGGGCGTTGCTAGGCAGTAGCTATGGTGTTCTGGGTGTTTGCTAGGCGGTTGCTATGGTATTCTTTGTGGTTGCTAGGGTGTTGCTAGGCGGTGGCTATGGTGTTCTGGGTGGCTGCAAGGGTGTTGCTTGGTGGTTGCTATAGTGTTCTAAGTGGTTGCTACAGCATTGCTAGGCGGTTGTTATGGTGTTCTGGGTAGTTGCTAGGGCGTTGCTAGGCGGTTGCTATGGTGTTCTGGGTAGTTGCTAGGCGGTTGCAATGGTATTCTTTGTGGTTGCTAGGGTGTTGCTAGGCGGTGGCTATGGTGTTCTGGGAGGCTGCCAGGGTGTTGCTAGGCGGTTGCTATAGTGTTCTGGGTGGTTGCTACTGCGTTGTTAGGCGGTTACTATGGAGATCTGAGTGTTTGCTAGGGCGTGGCTAGGCAGTTGCTATGGTGTTTTGTGTGGTTAATAGGTATTTGTTATGGTGTTCTGGGTGGTTGCTACGGCGTTGGTAAGCAGTTGCTATGGTGTTCTGGGTGGTTGTAAGGGCGTTGCAGGGCAGTTGCTATGGTGTTCTGGGTGTTTCCTAGGTCATTGCTATGGTGTTCTGGTTGGTTGCTCGGGCGTTGTTAGGAGGTTTCTATGGTGTTCTTGGTGGTTGCTAGGCGGTTGCTATGGTGTTCTGGGTGGTTGCTCGGGTGTTGCTAGGCAGTTGCTATGGTGTTCTGGGTGGTTGCTAGGGCGTTGCTAGGCTGTTGCTATGGTGTTTTGGGTGGTTGCTAGGTCGTTGCTATGGTGTTCTGGGCGGCTGCAAGGGCATTGCTAGGCGGTTGCTATGCTGTTCTGGATGGTAGCTAGAGCGTTGCAAGGCGGTTGCTATGGTGTTCTGGGTGGTTGCTAGGGCGTTGCTAGACAGTTGCTATGGTGTTCAGGGTGGTTGCTAGGCGGTTTCTATGGTGTTCTTGGTGGTTGTTAGGGCGTTGCCAGGCGGTTGCTATAGTGTCCTGGGTGGTAGCTAGGGCATTGCTAGGCAGTTGCTTTGGTGTTCTGAGTGGTTGCTAGGCGGTTGCTATTGTGTTCTGGGTGGTTGCTAGGGCATTGCAAGTCAGTTGCTATGGTGTTCTGGGTGGTTGCTAGGGCGTTGCAAGGCAGTTGCAATGGTGTTCTGGGTGGTTGCTTGGGCGTTTCTAGGCAGTTGCTATGGTGTTCTGGGTGTTTGCTATGGTATTGCTACGCAGTTGCTATGGTGTTCTGGGTGGTTGTTAGGGTGGTTGCTATGGCATTCTGGGTGGTTGCTAGGGCATTGCTAAGCAGTTGCTATGGTGTTCTGGGTGGTTGCTACAGCGTTGCTAGGCGGTTGCTATGGTGTTCTATGTGGTTGCTAGGTGGTTGCTATGGTGTTCTGGGTGGTTGCTAGGGTTTTCCTATGGTGTTCTGGGTGGTTGCTAGGCGGTTGGTATGGTGTTCTAGGTGGTTGCTAGGTGGTTGCTATGATGTTCTGGGTGGTTGCTAGGGCGTTGCAAGGTGGTTGCTATGGTGTTCTGGGTGGTTGCTAGGGCGTTGCTAGGCGGTTGCTATGGTGTTCTGGGTGGTTGCTAGGGCGTTGCTAGGCAGTTGCTAAGGTGTTCTGGATGGTTGCTAGGCGGTTGCGATGGTGTTCTGGGTGGTTGCTAGGGTGTTGCTATGGTGTTCTGGGTGGTTGCTAGGCGGTTGCTTTGGTGTTCTGGGTGGTAGCTAGGCGGTTGCTATGGTGTTCTGGGTGGTAGCTAGGTCGTTGCTAGGCAGTTGCTATGGTGTTCTGGGTGGTAGCTAGGCGGTTGCTATGGTGTTCTGGGTGGTTGCTAGGCGGTTGCTATAGTGTTCTGGGTGGTTGCTAGGGCGTTGCTAGGCAGTTTCTATGGTGTTCTGATGGTTGCTAGGCGGTTGCTATGGTGTTCTGGGTGGTTGCTAGGGCATTGCTTGGCAGTTGCTATGGTGTTCTGGGTGGTTGCTAGGGCGTTGCTATGGTGTTCTGGGTGGTAGCTCGGCGGTTGCTATTGTGTTCTGGGTGGTTGCTTGGCGGTTGCTATTGTGTTCTGGGTGGTTGCTAGGGCGTTGCTAGGCGGTTGCTATGGTGTTCTGGGTGGTTGCTAGGCGGTTGCTATCGTGTTCTGGGTGGTTGCTAGCGCGTTGCTAGGCAGTTGCTATGGTATTTTGGGTGGTTGCTAGTGGTTGCTATGGTGTTCTGGGTGGTTGCTAGGGCGTTGCTAGGCAGTTGCTATGTTGTTCTGGGTGGTTGCTAGGCGGTTGCTATGGTGTTCTGGGTGGTTGCTCGGGTGTTGCTAGGCAGTTGCTATGGTGTTCTGGGTGGTTGCTAGGCGGTTGCTATGGTGTTCTGGGTGGTTGCTAGGCGGTTGCTATGGTGTTCTGGGTGGTTGCTAGGCAGTTGCTATGGTGTTCTGGGTGGTTGCTAGGGCGTTGCTAGGAAGTTGTTATGGTGTTCTGGGTGGTTGTTAGGCGGTTGCTATGGTGTTTTGGGTGGTTGCTAGGGCGTTGCTAGGCGATTCTTATGGTGTTCTGTCTGGTTGCTAGGGCGTTGCTAGGCAGTTGCTATGGTGTTCTGGGTGGTTGCTAGGCAGTTGCAAAGGTGTTCTTGGTGGTTGCTAGGGCGTTGCTAGGCAGTTGGTATGGTGTTTTGGGTGGTTGCTGGGCGGTTGCTATGGTGTTCTGGGTGGTTGTTAGGGCGTTGCAAGGCAGTTGCTATGGGGTTCTGGGTGGTTGCTAGGCAGTTGCTATGGTGTTCTCGGTGGGTGTTAGGGCGTTGATAGGCGGTTGCTATGGTGTTCTGGGTGGTTGCTAGGGCGTTGCTAGGCAGTTGCTTTGGTGTTCTGAGTGGTTGCTTGGCGGTTGCTATGGTGTTTTGGGTGGTTGCTAGGGCGTTGCTTGGCAGTTGCTTTCGTGTTCTGGGTGGTTGCTAGGCAGTTGCTATGGTGTTTTGGGTGGTTGCTAGGCAGTTGCTATGGTGTTCTGAATATTTGCTTGGGCATTGCTCGACAGTTGCTATGTTGTTCTTGTTGTTGCTCGGGCGTTGATGTGTCTTGTTTAAGGATCGAGTGAAAACTGGGAGAAGTAGTGAACCGTACGATTACGAAATTATTTGGAACATTAACAAGGAAGGAAGGAGGGAAAGAAGGAACTAATGAGGGAAGTAAGGAAAGAAGGAATATAGGAAAAAAAGAAGGAAATCAAAGGAAGGCAGGAAAGAACAAAGGAAAGAAGGCGAGGATGGATGGAAAGAAACAGAGGAATGAAGGAAAGAAGGAAGTAAAGAAGGAAGGAAAGGAAGAAGGGAAGAAGAAGGATTTAAGTGAAGACAGAAGGAAGGAAGGAAGTGAGGAAGAAGAAATGAAAAACCGAAGGAAAGAGAGAAGGAAGGAAAGAAAAAGTAAAGAAAGGAAGAGGGAAGGAAAGAGAGGGAAAGCAGAAAGAAGAAAGGAAGAAAGATAAGAAGGATATGAAGGAATGAAAGAAGGCATGATGGAAGGAAAGAAAAACTAAGGAAGGTAGGAAAGAAAATTGGTAGGGAGGAAGAATGGGAGGAAGGGTGAAAGGCAGGGTAGAAGGAAGTAAAGTAGGAAAGAAGGAAGGAATAAAGGAAGGGAGGAACAAAGGAAAGAAATAGGAGGGAAAAAGAAAGAAGGAATGACAGAAAATAGAAGGAAGGAAAGCAGTAAGGAAGCTGTAGTCTCAGCAGAGCCAGATTGTAGTCTTACAGCCTGAGAAACTGACAGTTACAGCAGGTGGTCAGAACACCTGGCACAAGATTCCATTTGCTTAATGGCCCTATTGTGATGTCATAATGCCAATGTTAAGTCTATGGGGGGAAAAAATTTATAGTTTTTTATTAATAACTCAAAAAGTATAAAAGTTACAAAGATGAAAAATACATTGCACAGGTGTCCTAAGTAAGACCTACGCAACGCAGTTTGAATGAAGTTTCTACGATAAACGATAGAGGCCGCATTAAGTGTGTTAGAAGAATAATAATAATAACTAGATAATGTAATTCCAGGGAATTACGTGTGCATTGAAAATGCAAAGTGTAGTTGCATAAGGTGGAGTTTGTAACATATCATTGCATTATGATATTGGTAGCTACGTTTTTAGTAGGATAATTATGGTAGTGGTGAGGACTTTTATTTTGAAACAGATCAGGACTGAGGAAACAGTTTGCGGGAGTCATAGTTGATGACAATTGTCATATGGAAATTTTTAATAGTGACATTTTTTAATAGTGAAGAATTGTAGTAAGGACTTATATTTTGAGACAGGATTGGGCAGAAGAAACAGTTGCCGGAAGTCATAGTCGAAAACAATCAGGAGTTGGAATGGCTGAAAGGTTGATAAGTTGAGTAGCTTAAAAAGTTACATTTTTTTATTGTAATTTGAAATAATGAGGACTGGCTGTAACAGTTGTTAGGCAGTTGCTATGGTGTTCTGTGTACTTGTGAGGGTGTTGCTAGGCAGCTGCTATCGTGTTCTGAGTGGTTGCTAGGGCATTGCTAGGCAGTTGCAATGGTGTTCTGGGTGGTTGCTAGGGCCTTGCTAAGCGGTTGCTATGGTGTTCTGAGTGGTTGATAGGGCGTTGCTAGGCGATTGCTATGGTGTTCTGGGTGGTTGCTAGGCGGTTGCTATGGCGTTCTGGGAGGTTGCTAGAGTGTTGCTATGGGGTTCTGGGTGGTTGCTAGGCGGTTGCTATGGCATTTTGGGTGGTTGCTAGGGCTTTGCTAAGCAGTTGCTATGATGTTCTGGGTGGTTGCTAGGGCGTTGCTAGGTGGTTGCTATGGTGTTCTCGGTGATTGCTAGGTGTTGCCAGGCGGTTGCTATGGTGTTCTGGGTGGTTGGCTAGAGCGTTGCTCGGCCGTTGCAATGGTGTTCTGGGTGGTTGCTAGGCGGTTGCTAAGGTGTTCTTGGTGGTTGCTAGGGCGTTGCTAGGCAGTTGCTATGGTGTTTTGGGTGGTTGCTGGGCGGTTGCTACGGTGTTCTGGGTGGTTGCTAGGGCGTTGCTAGGCAGTTGCTATGGTGTTCTGGGTGGTTGCCAGGTGATTGCTATGGTGTTCTGGGTGGTTAGTAGGGCGTTGCTAGGGCAGTTGCTGTGGTGTTTTGGGTGGTTACAAGGCAGTTGCTTTGGTGTTCTGGGTGGTTGCTAGGGCGTTGCTAGGCAGTTGCTATGGTGTTCTGGGTGGTTGCTAGGCAGTTGCTATGGTGTTCTTGGTGGTTGTGAGGGCGTTGCTAGGCGGTTGCTATGGTGTTCTGGGTGGTTGCTAGGGCGTTGCTAGGCAGTTGCTTTGGTGTTCTGAGTGGTTGCTTGGCGGTTGCTATGGTGTTCTGGGTGGTTGCTAGGCGGTTGCTATGGTGTTCTGAATATTTGCTTGGGCATTGCTCGACAGTTGCTATGTTGTTCTTGTTGTTGCTAGGGCGTTGATGTGTATTGTTTGGGGATCGAGTGAAAACTGGGAGAAGTAGTGAACCGTACGATTACGAAATTATTTGGAATATTAACAAGGAAGGAATGAGGGTAAGAAGGAACTAATGAGGGAAGTAAGGAAAGAAGGAATCTAGGAAAAATAGAAGGAAATCAAAGGAAGGCAGGAAAGAACAAAGGAAACTAGGCGAGGATGGATGGAAAGAAACAGAGTAATGACGAAAAGAAGGAAGTAAGGAAGGAAGGAAAGGAAGAAGGGAAGAAGAAGGAGTTAAGTAAAGATAGAAGGAGGGAAGGAAGGATGTGTGGAAGAAGTAATGAAAAACAGAAGAATAGAGAGAAGGAAGGAAAGAAAAAGTAAAGAAAGGAAGAGGGAAGGAAAGTGAGGGAAAGCAGAAAGAAGATAGGAAGAAAGATAAGAAGGATATGAAGGAATGAAAGAAGGCATGATGGAAGGAAAGAAAAACTAAGGAAGGTAGGAAAGAAAATTGGTAGGGAGGAAGAATGGGAGGAAGGATGAAAGGCAGGATAGAAGGAAGTAAAGTAGGAAAGAAGGAACGAATAAAGGAAGGAAGGAACAAAGGAAAGAAATTGGAGGGAAAAAGAAAGAAGGAATGACAGAAAATAGAAGGAAGGAAAGCAGTAAGGAAGCTGTAGTCTCAAGAGAGCCAGATTGTAGTCGTACAGCCTGAGAAACTGACAGTTACAGCAGGTGGTCAGAACACCTGGCACAAGATTCCATTTGCTAAATGGCCCTATTGTGATGTCATAATGCCAATGTTAAGTCTATGGGGGGAAAAAATTTATAGTTTTTTATTAATAACTCAAAAAGTATAAAAGTTACAAAGATGAAAAATACATTGCACAGGTGTCCTAAGTAAGACCTACGCAACGCAGTTTGAATGAAGTTTCTACGATAAACGGTTGAGGCCGCATTAAGTGTGTTAGAATAATAATAATAATAATAATAATAACTAGATAATGTAATTCCAGGGAATTACGTGTGCATTGAAAATGCAAAGTGTAGTTGCATAAGGTGGAGTTTGTAACATATCATTGCATTATGATATTGGAAGCAACGTTTTTAGTAGGATAATTATGGTAGTGGTGAGGACTTTTATTTTGAAACAGATGTGGACTGAGGAAACAGTTTGCGGGAGTCATAGTTGATGACAACTGTCATATGGAAATTTTTAATAGTGACATTTTTTAATAGTGAAGAATTGTAGTAAGGACTTATATTTTGAGACAGGATTGGGCAGAAGAAACAGTTGCCGGAAGTCATACTCGAAAACAATCAGGAGTTGGAATGGCTGAAAGGTTGATAAGTTGAGTAGCTTAAAAAGTTACATTTTTTTATTGTAATTTGACATAATGAGGACTGGCTGTAACAGTTGTTAGGCAGTTGCTATGGTGTTCTGTTTACTTGTGAGGGTGTTGCTAGGCAGCTGCTATCGTGTTCTGGGTGGTTGCTCGGGCATTGCTAGGCAGTTGCATTGGTGTTCTGGGTGGTTGCTAGGGCCTTGCTAAGCGGTTGCTATGGTGTTCTGAGTGGTTGATAGGGCGTTGCTAGGCAATTGCTATGGTGTTCTGGGTGGTTGCTAGGCGGTTGCTATGGCGTTCTGGGTGGTTGCTAGAGTGTTGCTATGGGGTTCTGGGTGGTTGCTAGGCAGTTGCTATGGCATTCTGGGTGGTTGCTAGGGCTTTGCTAAGCAGTTGCTATGATGTTCTGGGTGGTTGCTAGGGCGTTGCTAGGTGGTTGCTATGGTGTTCTGGGTGGTTGCTAGGGTGTTGCTAGGCAGTTGCTATGGTGTTCTGGGTGGTTGCTAGGGCGTTGCTAGGCAGTTGCTATGGTGTTCTGGGTGGTTGCTAGGGCGTTGCTAGGCAGTTGCTATGGTGTTCTGGGTGGTTGTTAGGGTGGTTGCTATGGCGTTCTGGGTGGTTGCTAGGGCATTGCTTAGCAGTTGCTATGGTGTTCTGGGTGGTTGCTACGGCGTTGCTAGGCGGTTGCTATGGTGTTCTGGGTGGTTGCTAGGGTGTTGCTAGGCAGTTGCTATGGTGTTCTGGGTGGTTGCTAGGTGGTTGCTATGGCATTCTGGGTGGTTAGTAGGGCTTTGCTAGGCGGTTGCTATGGTGTTCTGGGTGGTTGCTCGGGCGTTGCTAGGCGGTTGCTATGGTGTTCTGGGTGGTTGCCAGGGCGTTGCTATGGTGTTCTGGGTGGTTGCTAGGGCGTTGCTAGGCAGTTGCTTTGGTGTTCTAGATGGTTGCTAGGCGGTTGCTATGGTGTTCTGGGTGGTTGCTAGGGTGTTGCTATGGTGTTCTGGGTGGTTGTTATGCGGTTGCTCTGGTGTTCTGGGTGGTTGCTAGGCGGTTGCTATGGTGTTCTGGGTGGTTGCTAGGTCTTTGCTAGGCAGTTGCTATGGTGTTCTGGGTGGTTGATAGGCGGTTGCTATGGTGTTCTGAGTGGTTGCTAGGCGGATGCTATGGTGTGCTGGGTGGTTCCTAGGGCGTTGCTAGGCAGTTGCTATGGTGTTCTGATGGTTGCTAGGCTGTTGCTATGGTGTTCTGGGTGGTTGCTAGGGCGTTGCTAGGCGGTTGCTATGGTGTTCTGGGTGGTTGTTAGGGTGTTGCTACGCAGTTGCAATGGTTTTCTGGGTGGTTGCTAGGCAGTTGCTATGGTGTTCTGGGTGGTTGCTAATGCGTTGCTAGGCAGTTGCTATGGTGTTTTGGGTTGTTGCTAGGTGGTTGCTATGGTGTTCTGGGTGGTTGCTAGGGCGTTGCTAGGCAGTTGCTATGGTGTTCTGGGTGGTTGCTAGGCGGTTGCTATGGTGTTCTGGGTGGTTGCTAGGGCCTTGCTAGGCTGTTGCTATGGTGTTCTGCATAGTTGCTAGGGCGTTGCTAGTCGGCTGCTATGGGGTTCTGGGTGTTTGTTAGGGTGTTGCTAGGCAGTTGCTCTGGTGTTCTGGGTGGTTGGTAGGGGGTTGGTATGGTGTTGTGGGTGGTTGCTAGGGCGTTGCTAGGCAGATGCTATGGTGTTTTGGGTGGTTGCTAGGTGGTCGCTATGGTGTTCTGGGTGGTTGCTATGGCGTTGCTAGGCGGTTGCTGTGGTGTTCTGGGTGGTTGCTTGGCGGTTGCTATGGTGTTTTGGGTGGTTGCTCGGGCGTTGCTAGGCAGTTGCTATGGTGTTCTGGGTGGTTGCTAGGCGGTTGCTATGGTGTTCTGGGTGGTTGCTAGGCGGTTGCTATGGTGTTCTGGGTGGTTGCTAGGGCGTTGCTAGGCAGTTGCTATGGTGTTCTGGGTGGTTGCTAGGCGGTTGCTATGGTGTTCTCGGTGGTTGCTAGGGCGTTGCTAGGCGGTTGCTTTGGTGTTCTGGGTGGTTGCTAGGGCGTTGCTAGGCAGTTGCTTTGGTGTTCTGAGTGGTTTCTTGGCGGTTGCTATGGTGTTCTGGGTGGTTGCTAGGGCCTTGCTTGGCAGTTGCTATAGTGTTCTGGGTGGTTGCTAGGCAGTTGCTATGGTGTTTTGGGTGGTTGCTTGGCGGTTGCTATGGTGTTCTGAATATTTGCTTGGGCATTGCTCGACAGTTGCTATGTTGTTCTTGTTGTTGCTAGGGCGTTGATGTGTATTGTTTG
Source organism: Gymnothorax reevesii (assembly GCA_029721435.1). Taxonomy (NCBI): domain Eukaryota; kingdom Metazoa; phylum Chordata; class Actinopteri; order Anguilliformes; family Muraenidae; genus Gymnothorax; species Gymnothorax reevesii. Next base: position 55,594,032 of record CM056574.1, read on the forward strand.
GGGATCGAGTGAAAACTGGGAGAAGTAGTGAACCGTACGATTACGAAATTATTTGGAATATTAACAAGGAAGGAAGGAGGGAAAGAAGGAACTAATGAGGGAAGTAAGGAAAGAAGGAATATAGGAAAAAAAGAAGGAAATCAAAGGAAGGAAGGAAAGAACAAAGGAAACTAGGCTAGGATGGATGGAAAGAAACAGAGGAATGACGGAAAGAAGGAAGTAAGGAAGGAAGGAAAGGAAGAAGGGAAGAAGAAGGTTTTAAGTAAAGATAGAAGGAAGGAAGGAAGGAAGTGAGGAAGAAGAAATGAAAAACAGAAGGAAAGAGAGAAGGAAGGAAAGAAAAAGTAAAGAAAGGAAGAGGGAAGAAAAGAGAGGGAAAGCAGAAAGAAGAAAAGAAGAAAGATAAGAAGGATATGAAGGAATGAAAGAAGGCATGATGGAAGGAAAGAAAAACTAAGGAAGGTAGGAAAGAAAATTGGTAGGGAGGAAGAATGGGAGGAAGGATAAAAGGCAGGATAGAAGGAAGTAAAGTAGGAAAGAAGGAACGAATAAAGGAAGGAAGGAACGAAGGAAAGAAATAGGAGGGAAAAAGAAAGAAGGAATGACAGAAAATAGAAGGAAGGAAAGCAGTAAGGAAGCTGTAGTCTCAAGAGAGCCAGATTGTAGTCTTACAGCCTGAGAAACTGACAGTTACAGCAGATGGTCAGAACACCTGGCACAAGATTCCATTTGCTTCATGGCCCTATTGTGATGTCATAATGCCAATGTTAAGTCTATGGGGGGAAAAAATGTATAGTTTTTTATTAATAACTCAAAAATTATAAAAGTTACAAAGATGAAAAATACATTGCACAGGTGTCCTAAGTAAGACCTACGCAACGCAGTTTGAATGAAGTTTCTACGATAAACGGTTGAGGCCGCATTAAGTGTGTTAGAAGAATAATAATAATAACTAGATAATGTAATTCCAGGGAATTACGTGTGCATTGAAAATGCAAAGTGTAGTTGCATAAGGTGGAGTTTGTAACATATCATTGCATTATGATATTGGTAGCTACGTTTTTAGGAGGATAATTATGGTAGTGGTGAGGACTTTTATTTTGAAACAGATGTGGACTGAGGAAACAGTTTGCGGGAGTCATAGTTGATGACAACTGTCATATGGAAATTTTTAATAGTGACATTTTTTAATAGTGAAAAATTGGAGTAAGGACTTATATTTTGAGACAGGATTGGGCAGAAGAAACAGTTGCCGGAAGTCATAGTCGAAAACAATCAGGAGTTGGAATGGCTGAAAGGTTGATAAGTTGAGTAGCTTAAAAAGTTACATTTTTTATTGTAATTTGACATAATGAGGACTGGCTGTAACAGTTGTTAGGCAGTTGCTATGGTGTTCTGTGTACTTGTGAGGGTGTTGCTAGGCAGCTGCTATCGTGTTCTGGGTGGTTGCTAGGGCATTGCTAGGCAGTTGCTATGGTGTTCTGGGTGGTTGATAGGGCGTTGCTAGGCGGTTGCTATGGTGTTCTGGGTAGTTGCTAGGCGGTTGCTATGGCGTACTGGGTGGTTGCTCGAGAATTGCTATGGGGTTCTGGGTGGTTGCTAAGCAGTTGCTATGATGTTCTAGGTGGTTGCTAAGGCGTTGCTAGGTGGTTGCTATGGTGTTCTGGGTGGTTGCTAGGCCGTTGCTATGGTGTTCTGGGTGGTTGCTATGGCGTTGCTAGGCAGTTGCTATTGTGTTCTGGGTGGTTGCTAGGCCGTTGCGAGGCAGTTGCTATGGTGTTCTGGGTGGTTGTTAGGGTGGTTGCTATGGCGTTCTGGGTGGTTGCTAGGGCATTGCTAAGCAGTTGGTATGGTGTTCTGGGTGGTTGCCACGGCATTGCCAAACGGTTGCTATGGTGTTCTGGGTGGTTGCTAGGGTGTTGCAAGCCAGATGCTATGGTGTTCTGGGTGGTTGCTAGGTGGTTGCTATGATGTTCTGGCTGGTTGCTAGGGCGTTGCTAGGCGGTTGCTACGGTGTTCTGGGTGGTTGCTCGGGCGTTGCTAGGCGGGTGCTATGGTGTTCTGGGTGGTTGCTAGGGCGTTGCTATGGTGTTCTGGGTGGTTGCTAGGGCGTTGCTAGGCAGTTGCTATGGTGTTCTGGATGGTTGCTAGGCGGTTGCTATGGTGTTCTGGGTGGTTGCTAGGGTGTTGCTATGGTGTTCTGGGTGGTTGTTAGGCGGTTGCTCTGGTGTTCTGGGTGGTTGCTAGGCGGTTGCTATGGTGTTCTGGGTGGTAGCAAGGCGGTTGCAATGGTGTTCTGGGTGGTTGCTAGATCATTGCTAGGCAGTTGCTATGGTGTTCTGTGTTGATGCTAGGCAGTTGCTATGGTGTTCAGGGTGGTTGCTAGGCGGTTGCTATGGTGTTCTGGGTGGTTGCTAGGGCGTTGCTAGGCAGTTGCTATGGTGTTCTGATGGTTGCTAGGCGGTTGCTATGGTGTTCTGGGTGGTTGCTAGGGCGTTGCTAGGCAGTTGCTATGGTGTTCTGGGTGGTTGCTAGGGCATTGCTATGGTGTTCTGGGTGGTAGCTAGGCGGTTGCTATTGTGTTCTGGGTGGTTGATAGGCGGTTGCTATGGTGTTCTGGGTGGTTGCTAGGGCGTTGCTAGGCAGTTGCTATGGTGTGCTGGGTGGTTGCTAGGCGGTTGCTATGGTGTTCTGGGAGGTTGCTAGGGCATTGCTAGGCGGTTGCTATGGTGTTCTGGGTGGTTGCTAGGGCCTTGCTAGGCGGTTACTATGGTGTTCTGGGAGGTTGCTAGGGCATTGCTAGGCTGTTGCTATGGTGTTCTGGGTGGTTGCTAGGGCGTTGCTAGGCGGTTGCTATGGTGTTCTGGGTGGTTGTTAGGGTGTTGCTAGGCAGCTGCTATGGTGTTCTGGGTGGTTGCTAGGCGGTTGCTATGGTGTTCTGGGTGCTAGGGCGTTGCTAGGCAGTTGCTATGGTGTTTTGGGTGGCTGCTAGGTGGTTGCTATGGTGTTCTGGGTGGTTGCTTGGGCGTTGCTACGCAGTTGCTATGGTGTTCTGGGTGGTTGCTAGGCGGTTGCTATGGTGTTCTGTGTGGGTGCTCGGGCGGTGCTAGGCAGTTGCGATGGTGTTCTTGGGGGTTGCCAGGCGGTGACTATGGTGGTCTGGGTGGTTGCTAGGCGGTTGCTATGGTGTTGTGGGTGGTTGCTCGGGCGTTGCTAGGCAGTTGCTATGGTGTTCTGGGTGGTTGCTAGGCGGTTGCTATGGTGTTCTGGGTGGTTGCTAGGGCATTGCTAGGCTGTTGCTATGGTGTTCTGGGTGGTTGGTAGGGCGTTGCTAGGCGGTTGCTTTGGTGTTCTGGGTGGTTGTTAGGGTGTTGCTAGGCAGTTTCTATGGTGTTCTGGGTGGTTGCTAGGCGGTTGCTATGGTGTTCTGGGTGGTTGCTAGGGCGTTGCTAGGCAGTTGCTATGGTGTTTTGGGCGGTTGCTAGGTGGTTGCTATGGTGTTCTGGGTGGTTGCTAGGGCATTGCTAGGCAGTTGCTATAGCGTTCTGGGTGGTTGCTAGGGCGTTGCTAGGCAGTTGCTGTGGTGTTCTGGGTGGTTGCTAGGGCGTTGCTAGGCAGTTGCTATGGTGTTCTGGGTGGTTGCTAGGCGGTTGCTATGGTGTTCTGGGTGGTTGCTAGGCGGTTGCTACGGTGTTCTGGGTGGTTGCTAGGGCGTTGCTAGGCAGTTGCTATGGTGTTCTGGGTGGTTGCTAGGCGGTTGCTATGGTGTTCTGGGTGGTTGCTAGGGCGTTGCTAGGCAGTTGCTATGGTGTTTTGGGTGGTTGCTAGGGCGTTGCTAGGCAGTTGCTTTGGTGTTCTAGATGGTTGCTAGGCGGTTGCTTTGGTGTTCTGGGTGGTTGCTAGGGTGTTGCTTTGGTGCTCTGGGTGGTTGTTAGGCGGTTGCTATGGTGTTCTGGGTGCTAGCTAGGCGGTTGCTATGGTGTTCTGGGTGGTTGCTAGGTCGTTGCTAGGCAGTTGCTATGGTGCTCTGGGTGGTTGCTAGGCGGTTGCTATGGTGTTCTGGGTGGTTGCTAGGCGGTTGCTATGGTGTTCTGGGTGGTTGCTAGGGCGTTGCTAGGCAGTTGCTATGGTGTTCTGATGGTTGCTAGGCTGTTGCTATGGTGTTCTGGGTGGTTGCTAGGGCGTTGCTAGGTGGTTGCTATGGTGTTCTGGGTGGTTGTTAGGGTGTTGCTCGGCAGTTGCAATGGTGTTCTGGGTGGTTGCTAGGCGGTTGCTATGGTGTTCTGGGTGGTTGCTAGGGCGTTGCTAGGCAGTTGCTATGGTGTTTTGGGTGGTTTCTAGGTGGTTGATTTGGTGTTCTGGGTGGTTGCTAGGGCGTTGCTAGGCAGTTGCTATGGTGTTCTGGGTGGTTGCTAGGCGGTTGCTATGGTGTTCTGGGTGGTTGCTAAGGCCTTGCTAGGCGGTTGCTATGGTGTTCTGGGAGGTTGCTAGGGCATTGCTAGGCTGTTGCTATGGTGTTCTGGGTGGTTGCTAGGGCGTTGCTAGGCGGTTACTATGGTGTTCTGGGTGGTTGTTAGGGTGTTGCTAGGCAGTTGCTATGGTGTTCTGGGTGGTTGCTAGGCGGTTGCTATGGTGTTCTGGGTGGTTGCTAGGGCGTTGCTAGGCAGTTGCTATGGTGTTTTCGGTGGTTGCTAGGTGGTTGCTATGGTGTTCTGGGTGGTTGCTAGGGCGTTGCTAGGCAGTTGCTATGGTGTTCTGGGTGGTTGCTAGGCGGTTGCTATGGTGTTCTGGGTGGTTGCTCGGGCGTTGCTAGGCAGTTGCTATGGTGTTCTGGGTGGTTGCTAGGCGGTTGCTATGGTGTTCTGGGTGGTTGCTAGGGCGTTGCTAGGCAGTTGCTATGGTGTTCTGGGTGGTTGCTAGGCGGTTGCCATGGTGTTCTGGGTGGTTGCTAGGGCGTTGTTAGGGGATTCCTTTGGGGTGCTGTGTGGTTGCAGGGGCGTTGCTAGGTAGTTGCTATGGTGTTCTGGGTGGTTGCTAGATCATTGCTAGGCAGTTGCTCTGGTGTTCTGTGTTGTTGCTAGGCGGTTGCTATGGTGTTCAGGGTGGTTGCTAGGCGGTTGCTATGGTGTTCTGGGTGGTTGCTGGGGCGTTGCTAGGCAGTTGCTATGGTGTTCTGATGGTTGCTAGGCAGTTGTTATGGTGTTCTGGGTGGTTGCTAGGGCGTTGCTAGCCAGTTGCTATGGTGTTCTGGGTGGTTGCTAGGACATTGCTATGGTGTTCTGGTTGGTAGCTAGCCGGTTGCTATTGTGTTCTGGGTGGTTGATAGCCGGTTGCTATGGTGTTCTGGGTGGTTGGTAGGGCGTTGCTAGGCAGTTGCTATGGTGTGCTGGGTGGTTGCTAGGCGGTTGCTATGGTGTTCTGGGTGGTTGCTAGGGCGTTGCTAGGCAGTTGCTATGGTGTTCTGGGTGGTTGCTTGGGCCTTGCTAGGCGGTTGCTATGGTGTTCTGGGAGGTTGCTAGGGCATTGCTAGGCTGTTGCTATGGTGTTCTGGGTGGTTGCTAGGGCTTTGCTAGGCGGTTGCTATGGTGTTCTGGGTGGTTTTTAGGGTGTTGCTTGGCAGTTGCTAAGGTGTTCTGGGTGGTTGCTAGGCGGTTGCTATGGTGTTCTGGGTGCTAGGGCGTTGCTAGGCATTAGCTATGGTGTTTTGGGTGGTTGCTAAGTGGTTGCTATGGTGTTCTGGGTGGTTGCTTGGGCGTTGCTAGGCAGTTGCTATGGTGTTCTGGGTGGTTGCTAGGCGGTTGCTATGGTGTTCTGGGTGGTTGCTCGGGCGTTGCTAGGCAGTTGCTATGGTGTTCTTGGTGGTTGCCAGGCAGTTGCTATGGTGTTCTGGGTGGTTATTAGGCGGTTGCTATGGTGTTCTGGGTGGTTGCTAGGGCGTTGCTAGGCAGTAGCTATGGTGTTCTGGGTGGTTGCTAGGCGGTTGCTATGGTGTTCTGGGTGGTTGCTAGGGCATTGCTAGGCTGTTGCTATGGTGTTCTGGGTGGTTGCTAGGGGGTTGCTAGGCGGTTGCTATGGTGTTCTGGGTGGTTGTTAGGGTGTTGCTAGGCAGTTTCTATGGTGTTTTGGGTGGTTGCTAGGCGGTTGCTATGGTGTTCTGGGTGGTTGCTAGGGCGTTGCTAGGCAGTTGCTATGGTGTTTTGGGCGGTTGCTAGGTGGTTGCTATGGTGTTCTTGGTGATTGCTTGGGCATGGCTAGGCAGTTGCTATAGCGTTCTGGGTGGTTGCTAGGGCGTTGCTAGGCAGGTGCTGTGGTGTTCTGGGTGGTTGCTAGGGCGGTGCTAGGCAGTTGCGATGGTGTTCTGGGTGGTTGCTAGGCGGTTGCTATGGTGTTCTGGGTGGTTGCTAGGCGGTTGCTACGGTGTTCTGGGTGGTTGCTAGGGCGTTGCTAGGCAGTTGCTATGGTGTTCTGGGTGGTTGCTAGGCGGTTGCTATGGTGTTCTGGGTGGTTGCTAGGGCGTTGCTAGGCAGTTGCTATGGTGTTTTGGGTGGTTGCTAGGGCGTTGCTAGGCAGTTGCTTTGGTGTTCTAGATGGTTGCTAGGCGGTTGCTATGGTGTTCTGGATGGTTGCTAGGGTGTTGCTTTGGTGTTCTGGGTGGTTGTTAGGCGGTTGCTATGGTGTTCTGGGTGGTTGCTAGGCGGTTGCTATGGTGTTCTGGGTGGTTGCTAGGTCGTTGCTAGGCAGTTGCTATGGTGCTCTGGGTGGTTGCTAGGCGGTTGCTATGGTGTTCTGGGTGGTTGCTAGGCGGTTGCTATGGTGTTCTGGGTGGTTGCTAGGGCGTTGCTAGGCAGTTGCTATGGTGTTCTGATGGTTGCTAGGCTGTTGCTTTGGTGTTCTGGGTGGTTGCTAGGGCGTTGCTAGGTGGTTGCTATGGTGTTCTGGGTGGTTGTTAGGGTGTTGCTCGGCAGTTGCAATGGTGTTCTGGGTGGTTGCTAGGGGGTTGCTATGGTGTTCTGGGTGGTTGCTAGGGCGTTGCTAGGCAGTTGCTATGGTGTTTTGGGTGGTTTCTAGGTGCGTGATATGGTGTTCTGGGTGGTAGCTAGGGCGTTGCTAGGCAGGTGCTATGGTGTTCTGGGTGGTTGTTAGGCGGTTGCTATGGGGTTCTGGGTGGTTGCTAAGGCCTTGCTAGGCGGTTGCTATGGTGTTCTGGTAGGTTGCTAGGGCATTGCTAGGCTGTTGCTATGGTGTTCTCGGTGGTTGCTAGGGCGTTGCTAGGCGGTTGCTATGGTGTTCTGGGTGGTTGTTAGGGTGTTGCTAGGCAGTTGCTATGGTGTTCTGGGTGGTTGCTAGGCGGTTGCTATGGTGTTCTGGGTGGTTGCTAGGGCGTTGCTAGGCAGTTGCTATGGTGTTTTCGGTGGTTGCTAGGTGGTTGCTATGGTGTTCTGGGTGGTTGCTAGGGTGTTGCTAGGCAGGTGCTATGGTGTTCCGGGTGGTTGGTAGGCGCTTGCTATGGTGTTCTGGGTGGTTGCTCGGGCGTTGCTAGGCAGTTGCTATGGTGTTCTGGGTGGTTGCTAGGCGGTTGCTATGGTGTTCTGGGTGGTTGCTAGGGTGTTGCTTTGGTGCTCTGGGTGGTTGTTAGGCGGTTGCTATGGTGTTCTGGGTGCTAGCTAGGCGGTTGCTATGGTGTTCTGGGTGGTTGCTAGGTCGTTGCTAGGCAGTTGCTATGGTGCTCTGGGTGGTTGCTAGGCGGTTGCTATGGTGTTCTGGGTGGTTGCTAGGCGGTTGCTATGGTGTTCTGGGTGGTTGCTAGGGCGTTGCTAGGCAGTTGCTATGGTGTTCTGATGGTTGCTAGGCTGTTGCTAGGGTGGTGTGGGGGGGTGCTAGGGCGTTGCTAGGTGGTTGCTATGGTGTTCTGGGTGGTTGTTAGGGTGTTGCTGGGCAGTTGCAATGGTGTTCTGGGTGGTTGCTAGGCGGTTGCTATGGTGTTCTGGGTGGTTGCTAGGGCGTTGCTAGGCAGTTGCTATGGTGTTTTGGGTGGTTTCTAGGTGGTTGATATGGTGTTCTGGGTGGTTGCTAGGGCGTTGCTAGGCAGTTGCTATGGTGTTCTTGGTGGTTGCTAGGCGGTTGCTATGGTGTTCTGGGTGGTTGCTAAGGCCTTGCTAGGCGGTTGCTATGGTGTGCTGGGAGGTTGCTAGGGCATTGCTAGGCTGTTGCTATGGTGTTCTGGGTGGTTGCTAGGGCGTTGCTAGGCGGTTACTATGGTGTTCTGGGTGGTTGTTAGGGTGTTGCTAGGCAGTTGCTATGGTGTTCTGGGTGGTTGCTAGGCGGTTGCTATGGTGTTCTGGGTGGTTGCTAGGGCGTTGCTAGGCAGTTGCTATGGTGTTTTCGGTGGTTGCTAGGTGGTTGCTATGGTGTTCTGGGTGGTTGCTCGGGCGTTGCTAGGCAGTTGCTATGGTGTTCTGGGTGGTTGCTAGGCGGTTGCTATGGTGTTCTGGGTGGTTGCTCGGGCGTTGCTAGGCAGTTGCTATGGTGTTCTGGGTGGTTGCTAGGCGGTTGCTATGGTGTTCTGGGTGGTTGCTAGGGCGTTGCTAGGCAGTTGCTATGGTGTTCTGGGTGGTTGCTAGGCTGTTGCCATGGTGTTCTGGTTGGTTGGTAGGGCGTTGTTAGGCGGTTGCTATGGTGTTCTGGTTGGTAGCTAGGGCGTTGCTAGGTAGTTGCTATGGTGTTCTGGGTGGTTGCTAGATCATTGCTAGGCAGTTGCTATGGTGTTCTGTGTTGTTGCTAGGCGGTTGCTATGGTGTTCAGGGTGGTTGCTAGGCGGTTGCTATGGTGTTCTGGGTGGTTGCTAGGGCGTTGCTAGGCAGTTGCTATGGTGTTCTGATGGTTGCTAGGCAGTTGCTATGGTGTTCTGGGTGGTTGCTAGGGCGTTGCTAGGCAGTTGCTATGGTGTTCTGGGTGGTTGCTAGGGCATTGCTATGGTGTTCTGGGTGGTAGCTAGGCGGTTGCTATTGTGTTCTGGGTGGTTGATAGGCGGTTGCTATGGTGTTCTGGGTGGTTGCTAGGGCGTTGCTAGGCAGTTGCTATGGTGTGCTGGGTGGTTGCTAGGCGGTTGCTATGGTGTTCTGGGAGGTTGCTAGGGCATTGCTAGGCGGTTGCTATGGTGTTCTGGGTGGTTGCTTGGGCCTTGCTAGGCGGTTGCTATGGTGTTCTGGGAGGTTGCTAGGGCATTGCTAGGCTGTTGCTATGGTGTTCTGGGTGGTTGCTAGGGCATTGCTAGGCGGTTGCTATGGTGTTCTGGGTGGTTTTTAGGGTGTTGCTAGGCAGTTGCTAAGGTGTTCTGGGTGGTTGCTAGGCGGTTGCTATGGTGTTCTGGGTGCTAGGGCGTTGCTAGGCATTAGCTATGGTGTTTTGGGTGGTTGCTAAGTGGTTGCTATGGTGTTCTGGGTGGTTGCTTGGGCGTTGCTAGGCAGTTGCTATGGTGTTCTGGGTGGTTGCTAGGCGGTTGCTATGGTGTTCTGGGTGGTTGCTCGGGCGTTGCTAGGCAGTTGCTATGGTGTTCTTGGTGGTTGCCAGGCAGTTGCTATGGTGTTCTGGGTGGTTATTAGGCGGTTGCTATGGTGTTCTGGGTGGTTGCTAGGGCGTTGCTAGGCAGTTGCTATGGTGTTCTGGGTGGTTGCTAGGCGGTTGCTATGGTGTTCTGGGTGGTTGCTAGGGCATTGCTAGGCTGTTGCTATGGTGTTCTGGGTGGTTGCTAGGGCGTTGCTAGGCGGTTGCTATGGTGTTCTGGGTGGTTGTTAGGGTGTTGCTAGGCAGTTTCTATGGTGTTCTGGGTGGTTGCTAGGCGGTTGCTATGGTGTTCTGGGTGGTTGCTAGGGCGTTGCTAGGCAGTTGCTATGGTGTTTTGGGCGGTTGCTAGGTGGTTGCTATGGTGTTCTTGGTGGTTGCTAGGGCATTGCTAGGCAGTTGCTATAGCGTTCTGGGTGGTTGCTAGGGCGTTGCTAGGCAGTTGCTGTGGTGTTCTGGGTGGTTGCTAGGGCGTTGCTAGGCAGTTGCTATGGTGTTCTGGGTGGTTGCTAGGCGGTTGCTATGGTGTTCTGGGTGGTTGCTAGGCGGTTGCTACGGTGTTCTGGGTGGTTGCTAGGGCGTTGCTAGGCAGTTGCTATGGTGTTCTGGGTGGTTGCTAGGCGGTTGCTATGGTGTTCTGGGTGGTTGCTAGGGCGTTGCTAGGCAGTTGCTATGGTGTTTTGGGTGGTTGCTAGGGCGTTGCTGGGCAGTTGCTTTGGTGTTCTAGATGGTTGCTAGGCGGTTGCTATGGTGTTCTGGGTGGTTGCTAGGGTGTTGCTTTGGTGTTCTGGGTGGTTGTTAGGCGGTTGCTATGGTGTTCTGGGTGGTAGCTAGGCGGTTGCTATGGTGTTCTGGGTGGTTGCTAGGTCGTTGCTAGGCAGTTGCTATGGTGCTCTGGGTGGTTGCTAGGCGGTTGCTATGGTGATCTGGGTGGTTGCTAGGCGGTTGCTATGGTGTTCTGGGTGGTTGCTAGGGCGTTGCTAGGCAGTTGCTATGGTGTTCTGATGGTTGCTAGGCTGTTGCTATGGTGTTCTGGGTGGTTGCTAGGGCGTTGCTAGGTGGTTGCTATGGTGTTCTGGGTGGTTGTTAGGGTGTTGCTCGGCAGTTGCAATGGTGTTCTGGGTGGTTGCTAGGCGGCTGCTATGGTGTTCTGGGTGGTTGCTAGGGCGTTGCTAGGCAGTTGCTATGGTGTTTTGGGTGGTTTCTAGGTGGTTGATATGGTGTTCTGGGTGGTTGCTAGGGCGTTGCTAGGCAGTTGCTATGGTGTTCTGGGTGGTTGCTAGGCGGTTGCTATGGTGTTCTGGGTGGTTGCTAAGGCCTTGCTAGGCGGTTGCTATGGTGTTCTGGGAGGTTGCTAGGGCATTGCTAGGCTGTTGCTATGGTGTTCTGGGTGGTTGCTAGGGCGTTGCTAGGCGGTTGCTATGGTGTTCTGGGTGGTTGTTAGGGTGTTGCTAGGCAGTTGCTATGGTGTTCTGGGTGGTTGCTAGGCGGTTGCTATGGTGTTCTGGGTGGTTGCTAGGGCGTTGCTAGGCAGTTGCTATGGTGTTTTCGGTGGTTGCTAGGTGGTTGCTATGGTGTTCTGGGTGGTTGCTAGGGCGTTGCTAGGCAGTTGCTATGGTGTTCTGGGTGGTTGCTAGGCGGTTGCTATGGTGTTCTGGGTGGTTGCTCGGGCGTTGCTAGGCAGTTGCTATGGTGTTCTGGGTGGTTGCTAGGCGGTTGCTATGGAGAACTGAGAGGTTGCTAGGGCGTTGCTAGGCAGTTGCTATGGTGTTCTGGGTGGTTGCTAGGCGGTTGCCATGGTGTTCTGGGTGGTTGCTAGGGCGTTGTTAGGCGATTCCTTTGGTGTTCTTTGTGGTTGCTAGGGCGTTGCTAGGTAGTTGCTATGGTGTTCTGGGTGGTTGCTAGATCATTGCTAGGCAGTTGCTATGGTGTTCTTTGTTGTTGCTAGGCGGTTGCTATGGTGTTCAGGGTGGTTGCTAGCCGGTTGCTATGGTGTTCTGGGTGGTTGCTAGGGCGTTGCTAGGCAGTTGCTATGGTGTTTTGATGGTTGCTAGGCAGTTGCTATGGTGTTCTGGGTGGTTGCTAGGGCGTTGCTAGGCAGTTGCTATGGTGTTCTGGGTGGTTGCAAGGGCATTGCTATGGTGTTCTGGGTGGTAGCTAGGCGGTTGCTATTGTGTTCTGGGTGGTTGATAGGCGGTTGCTATGGTGTTCTGGGTGGTTGCTAGGGCATTGCTAGGCAGTTGCTATGGTGTGCTGGGTGGTTGCTAGGCGGTTGCTATGGTGTTCTGGGAGGTTGCTAGGGCATTGCTAGGCGGATGCTATGGTGTTCTGGGTGGTTGCTTGGGCCTTGCTAGGCGGTTGCTATGGTGTTCTGGGAGGTTGCTAGGGCATTGCTAGGCTGTTGCTATGGTGTTCTGGGTGGTTGCTAGGGCGTTGCTAGGCGGTTGCTATGGTGTTCTGGGTGGTTTTTAGGGTGTTGCTAGGCAGTTGCTATGGTGTTCTGGGTGGTTGCTATGCGGTTGCTATGGTGTTCTGGGTGGTTGCTAGGGCCTTGCTAGGCGGTTGCTATGGTGTTCTGGGAGGTTGCTAGGGCATTGCTAGGCTGTTGCTATGGTGTTCTGGGTGGTTGCTAGGGCGTTGCTAGGCGGTTGCTATGGTGTTCTGGGTGGTTGTTAGGGTGTTGCTAGGCAGTTGCTATGGTGTTCTGGGTGGTTGCTAGGCGGTTGCTATGGTGTTCTGGGTGGTTGCTAGGGCGTTGCTAGGCAGTTGCTATGGTTTTTTGGGTGGTTGCTAGGTGGTTGCTATGGTGTTCTGGGTGGTTGCTAGGGCCTTGCTAGGCAGTTGCTATGGTGTTCTGGGTGGTTGCTAAGCGGTTGCTATGGTGTTCTGGGTGGTTGCTCGGGCGGTGCTAGGCAGTTGCTATGGTGTTCTGGGTGGTTGCTAGGCGGTTGCTATGGTGGTCTGGCTGGTTGCGAGGGCGTTGCTAGGCAGTTGCTATGGTCGTCTGGGTGGTTGCTAGGCGGTTGCCATGGTGTTCTGGGTGGTTGCTAGGGCGTTGCTAGGCGATTCCTATGGTGTTCTGTGTGGGTGCGGGGGCGTTGCTAGGTAGTTGCTGTGGTGTTCTGGGTGGTTGCTAGGGGGTTGCTAAGGTGTTCTTGGTGGTTGCTAGGGCGTTGCTAGGCAGTTGCTATGGTGTTTTGGGTGGTTGCTGGGCGGTTGCTATGGTGTTCTGGGTGGTTGCTAGGGCGTTGCTAGGCAGTTGCTTTGGTGTTCTGGGTGGTTGCTAGGCGATTGCTATGGTGTTCTGGGTGGTTGCTAGGGCGTTGCTAGGCAGTTGCTATGGTGTTTTGGGTGGTTGCTAGGAGGTTGCTATAGTGTTCTGGGTGGTTGCTAGGGCGTTGCTAGGCAGTTGCTATGGTGTTCTGGGTGGTTGCTAGGCAGTTGCTATGGTGTTCTTGGTGGTTGTGAGGGGGTTGCTAGGCGGTTGCTATGGTGTTTTGGGTGGTTGCTAGGGCGTTGCTAGGCAGTTCCTTTGGTGTTCTGAGTGGTTGCTTGGCAGTTGCTATGGTGTTCTGGGTGGTTGCTAGGGCGTTGCTTGGCAGTTCCTTTGGTGTTCTGAGTGGTTGCTTGGCGGTTGCTATCGTGTTCTGGGTGGTTGCTAGGCAGTTGCTATGGTGTTTTGGGTGGTTGCTAGGCGGTTGCTATGGTGTTCTGAATATTTGCTTGGGCATTGCTCGACAGTTGCTATGTTGTTCTTATTGTTGCTAGGGCGTTGATGTGTATTGTTTGGGGATCGAGTGAAAACTGGGAGAAGTAGTGAACCGTACGATTACGAAATTATTTGGAATATTAACAAGGAAGGAAGGAGGGAAAGAAGGAACTAATGAGGGAAGTAAGGAAAGAAGGAATATAGGAAAAAAAGAAGGAAATCAAAGGAAGGCAGGAAAGAACAAAGGAAACTAGGCGAGGATGGATGGAAAGAAACAGAAGAATGACGGAAAGAAGGAAGTTAGGAAGGAAGGAAAGGAAGAAGGGAAGAAGAAGGATTTAAGTAAAGATAGAAGGAAGGAAGGAAGGAAGTGAGGAAGAAGAAATGAAAAACAGAAGGAAAGAGAGAAGGAAGGAAAGAAAAAGTAAAGAAAGGAAGAGGGAAGGAAAGTGAGGGAAAGCAGAAAGAAGAAAGGAAGAAAGAAAAGAAGGATATGAAGGAATGAAAGAAGGCATGATGGAAGGAAAGAAAAACTAAGGAAGGTAGGAAAGAAAATTGGTAGGGAGGAAGAATGGGAGGAAGGATGAAAGGCAGGATAGAAGGAAGTAAAGTAGGAAAGCAGGAACGAATAAAGGAAGGAAGGAACGAAGGAAAGAAATAGGAGGGAAAAAGAAAGAAGGAATGACAGAAAATAGAAGGAAGGAAAGCAGTAAGGAAGCTGTCGTCTCAAGAGAGCCAGATTGTAGTCTTACAGCCTGAGAAACTGACAGTTACAGCAGGTGGTCAGAACACCTGGCACAAGATTCCATTTGCTTAATGGCCCTATTGTGATGTCATAATGCCAATGTTAAGTCTATGGGGGGAAAAAATTTATAGTTTTATATTAATAACTCAAAAAGTATAAAAGTTACAAAGATGAAAAATACATTGCACAGGTGTCCTAAGTAAGACCTACGCAACGCAGTTTGAATGAAGTTTCTACGATAAACGGTTGAGGCCGCATTAAGTGTGTTAGAATAATAATAATAATAATAATAATAATAATAAGAAGACCAGGATAACAATAGTGGGCATTTTCAATGCACACTAATAATAATAATAATAATAAGAATAACTAGATAATGTAATTCCAGGGAATTACGTGTGCATTGAAAATGCAAAGTGTAGTTGCATAAGGTGGAGTTTGTAACATATCATTGCATTATGATATTGGTAGCTACGTTTTTAGTAGGATAATTTTGGTAGTGGTGAGGACTTTTATTTTGAAACAGATGTGGACTGAGGAAACAGTTTTCGGGAGTCATAGTTGATGACAACTGTCATTTGGAAATTTTTAATAGTGACATTTTTTAATAGTGAAGAATTGTAGTAAGGACTTATATTTTGAGACAGGATTGGGCAGAAGAAACAGTTGCCGGAAGTCATAGTCGAAAACAATCAGGAATTGGAATGGCTGAAAGGTTGATAAGTTGAGTAGTTTAAAAAGTTACATTTTTTTATTGTAATTTGACATAATGAGGACTGGCTGTAACAGTTGTTAGGCAGTTGCTATGGTGTTCTGTGTACTTGTGAGGGTGTTGCTAGGCAGCTGCTATCGTGTTCTGGGTGGTTGCTAGGGCATTGCTAGGCAGTTGCAATGGTGTTCTGGGTGGTATCTAGGGCCTTGCTAAGCGGTTGCTATGGTGTTCTGAGTGGTTGATAGGGCGTTGCTCAGCGATTGCTATGGTGTTCTGGGTGGTTGCTAGACGGTTGCTATGGCGTTCTGGGTGGTTGCTAGAGCTTTGCTATGGGGTTCTGGGTGGTTGCTAGGCGGTTGCTATGGCATTCTGGGTGGTTGCTAGGGCTTTGCTAAGCAGTTGCTATGATGTTTTGGGTGGTAGCTAGGGCATTGCTAGGTGGTTGCTATGGTGTTCTGGGTGGTTGTTGCTTGGCAGTTGCTATGCTGTTCTGGTTGGTTGCTAGGCCGTTGCTATGGTGTTCTGGGTGGTTGCTAGGGCGTTGCTAGGCAGTTGCTTTGGTGTTCTGGGTGGTTGCTAGGGCGTTGCTAGGCAGTTGCTTTGGTGTTCTGGGTGGTTGCTAGGGCGTTGCTAGGCAGTTGCTATGGTTTTCTGGGTGGTTGCTAGGGCGTTGCTAGGCAGTTGCTTTGGTGTTCTGGGTGGTTGCTAGGGCGTTGCTAGGCAGTTGCTAAGGTGTTCTGGGTGGTTGTTAGGGTGGTTGCTATGGCGTTCTGGGTGGTGGCTAGGGCTTTGCTAAGCAGTTGCTATGGTGTTCCGGGTGGTTGCTACGGCGTTGCTAGGCGGTTGCTATGGTGTTCTGGGTGGTTGCTAGGTGGTTGCTATGGTGTTCTGGGTGGTTGCTAGGGCGTTGCTAGGCGGTTGCTATGGTGTTCTGGGTGGTTGCTCGGACGTTGCTAGGCGGTTGCTATGGTGTTCTGGGTGGTTGCTAGGGCGTTGCTATGGTGTTGTGGTTGGTTGCTAGGGCGTTGCTAGGCAGTTGCTATGGTGTTCTGGATGGTTGCTAGGCGGTTGCTATGGTGTTCTGGGTGGTTGCTAGGGTGTTGCAATGGTGTTCTGGGTGGTTGTTAGGCAGTTGCTCTGGTGTTCTGGGTGGTTGCTAGGCGGTTGCTATGGTGTTCTGGGTGGTAGCTAGGCGGTTGCTATGGTGTTCTGGGTGGTTGCTAGGTCGTTTCTAGGCAGTTGCTATGGTGCTCTGGGTGGTTGCTAGGCAGTTGCTATAGTGTTCTGGGTGGTTGCTAGGGCGTTGCTAGGCAGTTGCTATGGTGTTCTGATGGTTGCTAGGCTGTTGCTATGGTGTTCTGGGTGGTTGCTAGGGTGTTGCTAGGCGGTTGCTATGGTGTTCTGGGTGGTTGTTAGGGTGTTGCTAGGCAGTTGCAATGGTGTTCTGGGTGGATGCAAGGCGGTTGCTATGGTGTTCTGGGTGGTTGCTAGGGCGTTGCTAGGCAGTTGCTATGAGGTTTTGGGTGGTTGCTAGGTGGTTGCTATGGTGTTCTGGGTGGTTGGTAGGGGGTTGCTAGGCAGTTGCTATGGGGTTCTGGGTGGATGCTAGGCGGTTGCTATGGTGTTGTGGGTGGTTGCTGGGGCCTTGCTAGTCGGTTGCTATGGTGTTGTGGGAGGTTGCTAGGGCATTGCTAGGCTGTTGCTATGGTGTTCTGGGTGGTTGCTAGGGCGTTGCTAGGTGGTTGCTATGGTGTTCTGGGTGGTTGTTAGGGTGTTGCTAGGCAGTTGCTATGGTGTTCTGGGTGGTTGCTAGGCGGTTGCTATGGTGTACTGGGTGGTTGCTAGGGCGTTGCTAGGCAGTTGTTATGATGTTTCGGGTGGTTGCTAGGTGGTTGCTATGGTGTTCTGGGTGGTTGCTAGGGCGTTGCTAGGCAGTTGCTGTGGTGTTCTGGGTGGTTGCTAGGCGGTTGCTATGGTGTTCTGGGTGGTTGCTCGGGCGTTGCTAGGCAGTTGCTATGGTGATCTGGGTGGTTGCGAGGCGGTTGCTATGGTGTTCTGGGTGGTTGCTAGGGCATTGCTAGGCAGTTGCTATGGTGTTCTGGGTGGTTGCTAGGCGGTTGCTATGGTGTTCTGGGTGGTTGATAGGGCGTTGCTAGGCGATTCCTATGGTGTTCTGTGTGGTTGCTAGGGCGTTGCTAGGTAGTTGCTATGGTGTTCTGGGTGGTTGCTAGGCGGTTGCTAAGGTGTTCTTGGTGGTTGCTAGGGCGTTGCTAGGCAGTTGCTATGGTGTTTTGGGTGGTTGCTGGGGCGTTGCTAGGCAGTTGCTATGGTGTTCTGGGTGGTTGCTAGGGCGTTGCTAGGCAGTTGCTATGGTGTTCTGGGTGGTTGCTAGGCGAGTGCTATGGTGTTCTGGGTGGTTGCTAGGGCGTTGCTAGGCAGTTGCTATGGTGTTTTGGGTGGTTGCTAGGCGGTTGCTATAGTGTTCTGGGTGGTTGCTAGGGCGTTGCTAGGCAGTTGCTATGGTGTTCTGGGTGGTTGCTAGGCAGTTGCTATGGTGTTATTGGTGGTTGTGAGGGCTTTGTTAGGCGGTTGCTATGGTGTTCTGGGTGGTTGCTAGGGCATTGCTAGGCAGTTGCTTTGGTGTTCTGAGTGGTTGCTTGGCGGTTGCTAAGGTGTTCTGGGTGGTTGCTAGGGCGTTGCTTGGCAGTTGCTATAGTGTTCTGGGTGGTTGCTAGGCAGTTGCTATGGTGTTTTGGGTGGTTGCTAGGCGGTTGCTATGATGTTCTGAATATTTGCTTGGGCATTGCTCGACAGTTGCTATGTTTTTCTTGTTTTTGCTAGGGCGTTGATGTGTATTGTTTGGGGATCGAGTGAAAACTGGGAGAAGTAGTGAACCGTACGATTACGGAATTATTTGGAATATTAACAAGGAAGGAAGGAGGGAAAGAAGGAACTAATGAGGGAAGTAAGGAAAGAAGGAATATAGGAAAAAAAGAAGGAAATCAAAGGAAGGCAGGAAAGAACAAAGGAAACTAGGCGAGGATGGATGGAAAGAAACAGAGGAATGACGGAAAGAAGGAAGTAAGGAAGGAAGGAAAGGAAGAAGGGAAGAAGAAGGATTTAAGTAAAGATAGAAGGAAGGAAGGAAGGAAGTGAGGAAGAAGAAATGAAAAACAGAAGGAAAGAGAGAAGGAAGGAAAGAAAAAGTAAAGAAAGGAAGAGGCAAGGAAAGAGAGGGAAAGCAGAAAGAAGAAAGGAAGAAAGATAAGAAGGATATGAAGGAATCGAAGAAGGCATGATGGAAGGAAAGAAAAACTAAGGAAGGTAGGAAAGAAAATTGGTAGGGAGGAAGAATGGGAGGAAGGATGAAAGGCAGGATAGAAGGAAGTAAAGTAGGAAAGCAGGAACGAATAAAGGAAGGAAGGAACGAAGGAAAGAAATAGGAGGGAAAAAGAAAGAAGGAATGACAGAAAATAGAAGGAAGGAAAGCAGTAAGGAAGCTGTAGTCTCTAGAGAGCCAGATTGTAGTCTTACAGCCTGAGAAACTGACAGTTACAGCAGTTGGTCAGAACACCTGGCACAAGATTCCATTTGCTTAATGGCCCTATTGTGATGTCATAATGCCAATGTTAAGTCTACAGGGGGAAAAAATTTATAGTTTTTTATTAATAACTCAAAAAGTAAAAAAGTTACAAAGATGAAAAATACATTGCACAGGTGTCCTAAGTAAGACCTACGCAACGCAGTTTGAATGAAGTTTCTACGATAAACGGTTGAGGCCGCATTAAGTGTGTTAGAAGAATAATAATAATAATAATAATAACTAGATAATGTAATTCCAGGGAATTACGTGTGCATTGAAAATGCAAAGTGTAGTTGCATAAGGTGGAGTTTGTAACATATCATTGCATTATGATATTGGTAGCTACGTTTTAAGTAGGATAATTATGGTCGTGGTGAGGACTTTTATTTTGAAACAGATGTGGACTGAGGAAACAGTTTGCGGGAGTCATAGTTGATGACAACCGTCATATGGAAATTTTTAATAGTGACATTTTTTAATAGTGAAGAATTGTAGTAAGGACTTATATTTTGAGACAGGATTGGGCAGAAGAAACAGTTGCCGGAAGTCATAGTCGAAAACAATCAGGAGTTGGAATGGCTGAAAGGTTGATAAGTTGAGTAGCTTAAAAAAGTTACATTTTTTTATTGTAATTTGACATAATGAGGACTGGCTGTAACAGTTGTTAGGCAGTTGCTATGGTGTTCTGTGTACTTGTGAGGGTGTTGCTAGGCAGCTGCTATCGTGTTCTGGGTGGTTGCTAGGGCATTGCTAGGCAGTTGCAATGGTGTTCTGGGTGGTTGCTAGGGCCTTGCTAAGCGGTTGCTATGGTGTTCTGAGTGGTTGATAGGGCGTTGCTAGGCGATTGCTATGGTGTTCTGGGTGGTTGCTCGGCGGTTGCTATGGCGTTCTGGGTAGAGTGTTGCTATGGGGTTCTGGGTGGTTGATAGGCGGTTGCTATGGCATTCTGCGTGGTTGCTAGGGCTTTGCTAAGCAGTTGCTATGATGTTCTGGGTGGTTGCTAGGGCGTTGCTAGGTGGTTGCTATGGTGTTCTGGGTGGTTGCTAGGGTGTTGCTAGGCAGTTGCTATGGTGTTCTGGGTGGTTGCTAGGGCGTTGCTAGGCAGTTGCTATGGTGTTCTGGGTGGTTGCTAGGGCATTGCTAGGCAGTTGCTATGGTGTTCTGGGTGGTTGTTAGGGTGGTTGCTATGGCGTTCTGGGTGGTTGCTAGGGCATTGCTAAGCAGTTGCTATGGTGTTCTGGGTGGTTGCTACGGCGTTGCTAGGCGGTTGCTATGGTGTTCTGGGTGGTTGCTAGGGTGTTGCGAGGCAGTTGCTATGGTGTTCTGGGTGGTTGCTAGGTGGTTGCTATGGTGTTCTGGGTGGTTGCTAGGGCGTTGCTAGGCGGTTGCTATGGTGTTCTGGGTGGTTGCTCGGGCGTTGCTAGGCGGTTGCTATGGTGTTCTGGGTGGTTGCTAGGGCGTTGTTATGGTGTTCTGGGTGGTTGCTAGGGCGTTGCTAGGGTGTTCTAGATGGTTGCTAGGCGGTTGCTATGGTGTTCTGGGTGGTTGCTAGGGTGTTACTATGGTGTTCTGGGTGGTTGTTAGGCGGTTGCTCTGGTGGTCTGGTTGGTGGCTAGGCGGTTGCTATGGTGTTCTGGGTGGTAGCTAGGCGGTTGCTATGGTGTTCTGGGTGGTTGCTAGGTCGTTGCTATGCAGTTGCTATGGTGTTCTCGGTGGTTGCTAGGCGGTTGCTATGGTGTTCTGGGTGGTTGCTAGGCGGTTGCTATGGTGTTCTGGGTGGTTGCAAGGGCGTTGCTAGGCAGGTGCTATGGTGTTCTGATGGTTGTTAGGCTGTTGCTATGGTGTTCTGGGTGGTTGCTAGGGCGTTGCTAGGCGGTTGCAATGGTGTTCTGGGTGGTTGTTAGGGTGTTGCTAGGCAGTTGCAATGGTGTTCTGGGTGGTTGCTAGGCGGTTGCTATGGTGTTCTGGGTGGTTGCTAGGGCGTTGCTAGGCAGTTGCTATGGTGTTTTGGGTGGTTGCTATGGTGTTCTGGGTGGTTGCTAGGGCGTTGCTAGGCAGTTGCTATGGTGTTCTGGGTGGTTGCTAGGCGGTTGCTATGGCGTTCTGGGTGGTGGCAAGGGCGTTGCTAGGCAGTTGCTATGGTGTTTTGGGTGGTTGCTAGGTGGTTGCTATGGTGTTCTGGGTGGTTGCTAGGGCGTTGCTAGGCAGTTGCTATGGTGTTCTGGGTGGTTGCTAGGCGGTTGCTATGGTGTTCTGGGTGGTTGCTAGGGCGTTGCTAGGCAGTTGCTATGGTGTTTTGGGTGGTTGCTAGGTGGTTGCTATGGTGTTCTGGGTGGTTGCTAGGGCGTTGCTAGGCAGTTGCTATGGTGTTCTGGGTGGTTGCTAGGCGGTTGCTATGGTGTTCTGGGTGGTTGCTGGGGCCTTGCTAGGCGGTTGCTATGGTTTTCTGGGTGGTTGCTAGGGAGTTGCTAGGTGGTTGCTATGGTGTTCCGGGTGGTTGCTAGGCGGTTGCTATGGTGTTCTGGGTGGTTTTTAGGCGGTTGCTATGGTGTTCTGGGTGGGTGCTAGGGCGTTGCTAGGCAGTTGCTATGGTGTTCTGGGTGGGTGCTATGCGGTTGCTATGGTGTTCTGGGTGGTTGTTAGGCAGTTGCTATGGTGTCCTGGGTGGTTGCTAGGGGGTTGCTAGGCAGTTGCTATGGTGTTCTGGGTGGTTGCTAGGCGGTTGCTATGGTGTCCTGGTTGGTTGCTAGGGCGTTGCTAGGCGATTGCTACGGTGTTGTGGGTGGTGGGTAGGGCGTTGCTAGGCAGTTGCCATGGGGTGCTGGGTGGTTGCTAGGCGGTTGCTAAGGTGTTCTTGGTGGTTGCTAGGGCGTTGCTAGGCAGTTGCTATGGTGTTTTGGGTGGTTGCTGGGCGGTTGCTATGGTGTTCTGGGTGGTTGCTAGGGCGTTGCCAGGCAGTTGCTATGGTGTTCTGGGTGGTTGCTAGGCGATTGCTATGGTGTTCTGGGTGGTTGCTAGGGCGTTGCTAGGCAGTTGCTATGGTGTTTTGGGCGGTTGCTAGGCAGTTGCTATAGTGTTCTGTGTGGTTGCTAGGCAGTTGCTATGGTGTTTTGGGTGGTTGCAAGGCAGTTGCTATGGTGTTCTTGGTGGTTGTGAGGGCGTTGCTAGGCGTTTGCTATGGTGTTCTGGGTGGTTGCTAGGGCATTGCTAGGCAGTTGCTTTGGTGTTCTGCGTGGTTGCTTGGCGGTTGCTATGGTGTTCTGGGTGGTTGCTAGGGCGTTGCTTGGCAGTTGCTATAGTGTTCTGGGTGGTTGCTAGGCAGTTGCAATGGTGTTTTGGGTGGTTGCCAGGCGGTTGCTATGGTGTTCTGAATATTTGCTTCCGCATTGCTCGACAGTTGCTATGTTGTTCTTGTTGTTGCTAGGGCGTTGATGTGTATTGTTTGGGGATCGAGTGAAAACTGGGAGAAGTAGTGAACCGTAGGATTACGAAACTATTTGGAATATTAACAAGGAAGGAAGGAGGGAAAGAAGGAACTAATGAGGGAAGTAAGGAAAGAAGGAAGATAGGAAAAAAGAAGGAAATCAAAGGAAGGCAGGAAAGAACAAAGGAAACTAGGCGAGGAAGGAAAGAAACAGAGGAATGACGGAAAGAAGGAAGTAAGGAAGGAAGGAAAGGAAGAAGGCAAGAAGAAGGATTTAAGTAAAGATAGAAGGAAGGAAGGAAGGAAGTGAGGAAGAAGAAATGAAAAACAGAAGGAAAGAGAGAAGGAAGGAAAGAAAAAGTAAAGAAAGGAAGAGGGAAGGAAAGAGAGGGAAAGCAGAAAGAAGAAAGGAAGAAAGATAAGAAGGATATGAAGGAATGAAAGAAGGCATGATGGAAGGAAAGAAAAACTAAGGAAGGTAGGAAAGAAAATTGGTAGGGAGGAAGAATGGGAGGAAGAATGAAAGGCAGGATAGAAGGAAGTAGAGTAGGAAAGAAGGAACGAATAAAGGAAGAAAGGAAGAAAGGAAAGAAACAAGAGGGAAAAAGAAAGAAGGAATGACAGAAAATAGAAGAAAGGAAAGCAGTAAGGAAGCTGTAGTCTCAAGAGAGCCAGATTGTAGTCTTACAGCCTGAAAAACTGACAGTTACAGCAGGTGGTCAGAACACCTGGCACAAGATTCCATTTGCTTAATGGCCCTATTGTGATGTCATAATGCCAATGTTAAGTCTATGGGGGGAAAAAATTTATAGTTTTTTATTAATAACTCAAAAAGTATAAAAGTTACAAAGATGAAAAATACATTGCACAGGTGTCCTAAGTAAGACCTACGCAACGCAGTTTGAATGAAGTTTCTACGATAAACGGTTGAGGCCGCATTAAGTGTGTTAGAAGAATAATAATAATAACTAGATAATGTAATTCCAGGGAATTACGTGTGCATTGAAAATGCAAAGTGTAGTTGCATAAGGTGGAGTTTGTAACATATCATTGCATTATGATATTGGTAGCTACGTTTTTAGTAGGATAATTATGGTAGTGGTGAGGACTTTTATTTTGAAACAGATGTGGACTGAGGAAACAGTTTGCGGGAGTCATAGTTGATGACAACTGTCATATGGAAATTTTTAATAGTGACATTTTTCAATAGTGAAGAATTGTAGTAAGGACTTATATTCTGAGACAGGATTGGGCAGAAGAAACAGTTGCCGGAAGTCATAGTCGAAAACAATCAGGAGTTGGAATGGCTGAAAGGTTGATAAGTTGAGTAGCTTAAAAAGTTAAATTTTTTTATTGTAATTTGACATAATGAGGACTGGCTGTAACAGTTGTTAGGCAGTTGCTATGGTGTTCTGTGTACTTGTGAGGGTGTTGCTAGGCAGCTGCTATCGTGTTCTGGGTGGTTGCTAGGGCATTGCTAGGCAGTTGCTATGGTGTTCTGGGTGGTTGCTAGGGCCTTGCTAAGCGGTTGCTATGGTGTTCTGAGTGGTTGACAGGGCGTTGCTAGGCGATTGCTATGGTGTTCTGGGTTGTTGCTAGGCGGTTGCTATGGCATTCTGGGTGGATGCTAGAGTGTTGCTATGGGGTTCTGGGTGGTTGCTAGGCGGTTGCTATGCCATTCTGGGTGGTTGCTAGGGCTTTGCTAAGCAGTTGCTATGATGTTCTGGGTGGTTGCTAGGGCGTTGCTAGGTGGTTGCTATGGTGTTCTGGGTGGTTGCTAGGGTGTTGCTGGGCAGTTGCTTTGGTGTTCTGGGTGGTTGCTAGGGCGTTGCTAGGCAGTTGCTATGGTGTTCTGGGTGGTTGCTAGGGCATTGCTAGGCAGTTGCTATGGTGTTCTGGGTGGTTGTTAGGGTGGTTGCTATGGCGTTCTGGGTGGGTGCTAGGGCATGGCTAAGCAGTTGCTATGGTGTTCTGGGTGGTTGCTACGGCGTTGCTAGGCGGTTGCTATGGTGTTCTGGGTGGTTGCTAGGGTGTTGCTAGGCAGTTGCTATGGTGTTCTGGGTGGTTGCTAGGTGGTTGCTATGGGGTTCTGGGTGGTTGCTAGGGTGTTGCTGTGGTGTTCTGGGTGGTTGTTCGGCGGTTGCTCTGGTGTTCTGGGTGGTTGGTAGGGGGTCCCTATGGTGTTCTGGGTGGTAGCTAGGCGGTTGCTATGGTGTTCTGGGTGGTTGCTAGGGGGTTGCTACGGTGTTCTGGGTGGTTGCTAGGTGGTTGCGAGGTGTTTTGGGTGGTTGCTAGGGCGTTGCTAGGCAGTTGCTATGGTGTTCTGATGGTTGCTAGGCTGTTGCTATGGTGTTCTGGGTGGTTGCTAGGGCGTTGCTAGGCGGTTGCTATGGTGTTCTGGGTGGTTGTTAGGGTGTTGCTAGGCAGTTGCAATGGTGTTCTGGGTGGTTGCAAGGCGGTTGCTATGGTGTTCTGGGTGGTTGCTAGGGCGTTGCTAGGCAGTTTCTATGGTGTTTTGGGTGGTTGCTAGGGTGTTGCTATGGTGTTCTGGGTGGTTGCTAGGGCGTTGCGAGGCAGTTGCTATGGTGTTCTGGGTGGTTGCTAGGCGGTTGCTATGGTGTTCTGGGTGGTTGCTAGGGCCTTGTTAGGCGGTTGCTATGGTGTTCTGGGAGGTTGCTAGGGCATTGCTAGGCTGTAGCTATGGTGTTCTGGGTGGTTGCTAGGGCGTTGCTAGGCGGTTGCTATGGAGTTCTGGGTGGGTGCTAGGGCGTTGCTAGGCAGGTGCTATGGTGTTCTGGGTGGTTGCTAGGCGGTTGCTATGGTGTTTTGGGTGGTTGTTAGGGCGTTGCTAGGCATTTGCTATGGTGTTTTGGGTGGTGGCTAGGTGGTTGCTATGGTGTTCTGGGTGGTTGCTTGGGCGTTGCTAGGCAGTTTCTATGGTGTTGTGGGTGGTTGGTAGGGTGTTGGTAGGCAGTTGCTATGGTGTTCTGGGTGGTTGCTAGGCGGTTGCTATGGTGTTCTGGGTGGTTGCTAGGGCGTTGCTAGGCAGTTGCTATGGTGTTTTGGGTGGTGGCTAGGTGGTTGCTATGGTGTTCTGGGTGGTTGCTAGGCAGTTGCTATGGTGTTCTGGGTGGTTGCTAGGCGGTTGCTATGGTGTTCTGGGTGGTTGCTAGGGCGTTGTTAGGCAGTTGCTATGGTGTTCTGGGTGGTTGCTAGGCGGTTGCTATGGTGTTCTGGGTGGTAGCTAGGGCGTTGCTAGGCGATTCCTATGGTGTTCTGTGTGGTTGCTAGGGCGTTGCTAGGCAGTTGCTATGGTGTTCTGGGTGGTTGCTAGGCGGTTGCTAAGGTGTTCTTGGTGGTTGCTAGGGCGTTGCTAGGCAGTTGCTATGGTGTTTTGGGTGGTTACTGGGCGGTTGCTATGGTGTTCTGGGTGGTTGCTAGGGCCTTGCTAGGCGGTTGCTATGGTGTTCTGGGAGGTTGCTAGGGCATTGCTAGGCTGTTGCTATGGTGTTCTGGGTGGTTGCTAGGGCGTTGCTAGGCGGTTTCTATGGTGTTCTGGGTGGTTGTTAGGGTGTTGCTAGGCAGTTGTTATGGTGTTCTGGGTGGTTGCTAGGCGGTTGCTATGGTGTTCTGGGTGGTTGCTAGGGCGTTGCTAGGCAGTTGCTATGGTGTTTTGGGTGGTTGCTAGGTGGTTGCTATGGTGTTCTGGGCGGTTGCTTGGGCGTTGCTAGGCAGTTGCTATGGTGTTCTGGGTGGTTGCTAGGCGGTTGCTATGGTGTTCTGGGTGGTGGCTCGGGCGTTGCTAGGCAGTTGCTATGGTGTTCTGGGTGGTTGCTAGGTGGTTGCGATGGGGGTCTGGGTGGGTGCTAGGCGGTTGCTATGGTGTTCTGGGTGTTTGCTAGGGCGTTGCTAGGCAGTTGATATGGTGTTCTGGGTGGTTGCTAGGCGGTTGCTATGGTGTTCTGGGTGGTTGCTAGGGCGTTGCTAGGCGATTCCTATGGTGTTCTGTGTGGTTGCTAGGGCGTTGCTAGGCAGTTGCTATGGTGTTCTGGGTGGTTGCTAGGGCGTTGCTAGGCGGTTGCTATGGTGTTCTGGATGGTTGTTAGGGTGTTGCTAGGCAGTTGCTTTGGTGTTTTGGGTGGTTGCTAGGCGGTTGCTATGGTGTTCTGGGTGGTTGCTAGGGCGTTGCTAGGCAGTTGCTATGGTGTTTTGGGTGGTTGCTAGGTGGTTGCTATGGTGTTCTGGGTGGTTGCTTGGGCGTTGTTAGGCAGTTGCTATGGTGTTCTGGGTGGTTGCTAGGCGGTTGCTATGGTGTTCTGGGTGGTTGCTCGGGCGTTGCTAGGCAGTTGCTATGGTGTTCTGGGTGGTTGCTAGGCGGTTGCTATGGTGTTCTGGGTGGTTGCTAGGGCGTTGCTAGGCGATTCCTATGGTGTTCTGTGTGGTTGCTAGGGCGTTGCTAGGCAGTTGCTATGGTGTTCTGGGTTGTTGCTAGGCGGTTGCTAAGGTGTTCTGGGTGGTTGCTAGGCCTTTGGTAGGCAGTTGCTGTGGTGTTGTGGGTGGTTGCTAGGCGGTTGCTATGGTGTTCTGGGTGGTTGCGAGGCGGTTGCTATGGTGTTCTGGGTGGTTGCTAGGGCGTTGCTAGGCAGTTGCTATGGTGTTCTGGGTGGTGGCTAGGCGGTTGCTATGGTGTTCTGGGTGGTTGCTAGGGCGTTGCTCGGCGATTCCTATGGTGTTCTGTGTGGTTGCTAGGGCGTTGCTAGGCAGTTGCTATGGTGTTCTGGGTGGTTGCTAGGCGGTTGCTAAGGTTTTCTTGGTGGTTGCTAGGGCGTTGCTAGGCAGTTGCTATGGTGTTTTGGGTGGTTGCTGGGCGGTTGCTATGGTGTTCTGGGTGGTTGCTAGGGCCTTGCTAGGCGGTTGCTGTGGTGTTCTGGGAGGTTGCTAGGGCATTGCTAGGCTGTTGCTATGGTGTTCTGGGTGGTTGCTAGGGCGTTGCTAGGCGGTTGCTATGGTGTTCTGGGTGGTTGTTAGGGTGTTGCTAGGCAGTTGCTATGGTGTTCTGGGTGGTTGCTAGGCGGTTGCCATGGTGTTCTGGGTGGTTGCTAGGGCGTTGCTAGGCAGTTGCTAGGGTGTTTTGGGTGGTTGCTAGGTGGTTGCTATGGTGTTCTGGGTGGTTGCTTGGGCGTTGCAAGGCAGTTGCTATGGTGTTCTGGGTGGTTGCTAGGCGGTTGGTATGGTGTTCTGGGTGGTTGCTCGGGCGTTGCTAGGCAGTTGCTATGGTGTTCTGGGTGGTTGCTAGGCGGTTGCTATGGTGTTCTGGGTGGTTGCTAGGCGGTTGCTATGGTGTTCTGGGTGGTTGCTAGGGCGTTGCTAGGCAGTTGCTATGGTGTTCTGGGTGGTTGCTAGGCAGTTGTTATGGTGTTCTGGGTGGTTGCTAGGGCGTTGCTAGGCGATTCCTATGGTGTTCTGTGTGGTTGCTAGGGCGTTGCTAGGCAGTTGCTATGGTGTTCTGGGTGGTTGCTAGGCGGTTGCTAAGGTGTTCTTGGTGGTTGCTAGGGCGTTGCTAGGCAGTTGCTTTGGTGTTTTGGGTGGTTGCTGGGCGGTTGCTATGGTGTTCTGGGTGGTTGCTAGGGGATTGCTATGGTGTTCTGGTTGGTTGCTAGGGCGTTGCTAGGCAGTTGCTATGGTGTTTTGGGTGGTTGCTAGGCGGGTTCTATAGTGTTCTGGGTGGTTGCTAGGGCGTTGCTAGGCAGTTGCTATGGTCTTCTGGGTGGTTGCAAGGCAGTTGCTATGGTGTTCTTGGTGGTTGTGAGGGCGTTGCTAGGCGGTTGCTATGGTGTTCTGGGTGGTTGCTAGGGCGTTGCTAGGCAGTTGCTTTGGTGTTCTGAGTGGTTGCTTGGCGGTTGCTATGGTGTTCTGGGTGGTTGCTAGGGCGTTGCTTGGCAGTTGCTATAGTGTTCTGGGTGGTTGCTAGGCAGTTGCTATGGTGTTTTGGGTGGTTGCTAGGCGGTTGCTATGGTGTTCTGAATATTTGCTTGGGCATTGCTCGACAGTTGCTATATTGTTCTTGATGTTGCTATGGCGTTGATGTGTATTGTTTGGGGATCGAGTGAAAACTGGGAGAAGTAGTGAACCGTAGGATTACGAAATTATTTGGAATATTAACAAGGAAGGAAGGAGGGAAAGAAGGAACTAATGTGGGAAGGAAGGAAAGAAGGAATATAGGAAAAAAAAGAAGGAAATCAAAGGAAGGCAGGAAAGAACAAAGGAAACTAGGCGAGGATGGATGGAAAGAAACAGAGGAATGACGGAAAGAAGGAAGTAAGGAAGGAAGGAAAGGAAGAAGGGAAGAAGAAGGATTTAAGTAAAGATAGAAGGAAGGAAGTGAGGAAGAAGAAATGAAAAACAGAAGGAAAGAGAGAAGGAAGGAAAGAAAAAGTAAAGAAAGGAAGAGGGATGGAAATAGAGGGAAAGCAGAAAGAAGAAAGGAAGAATGATAAGAAGGATATGAAGGAATGAAAGAAGGCATGATGGAAGGAAAGAAAAACTAAGGAAGGTAGGTAAGAAAATTGGTAGGGAGGAAGAATGGTAGGAAGGATGAAAGGCAGGATAGAAGGAAGTAAAATAGGAAATAAGGAACGAATAAAGGAAGGAAGGAACAAAGGAAAGAAATAGGAGGGAAAAAGAAAGAAGGAATGACAGAAAATAGAAGGAAGGAAAGCAGTAAGGAAGCTGTAGTCTCAAGAGAGCCAGATTGTAGTCTTACAGCCTGAGAAACTGACAGTTACAGCAGGTGGTCAGAACACCTGGCACAAGATTCCATTTGCTTAATAGCCCTATTGTGATGTCAGAATACCAATGTTAAGTCTATGGGGGGAAAAAATTAATAGTTTTTTATTAATAACTCAAAAAGTATAAAATTTACAAAGATGAAAAATACATTGCACAGGTGTCCTAAGTAAGACCTACGCAACGCAGTTTGAATGAAGTTTCTACGATAAACGGTTGAGGCCGCATTAAGTGTGTTAGAAGAAGAATAATAATAATAATAATAATAATAATAATAATAATAATAATAATAAGAAGACCAGGATAACAATAGTGAGCATTTTCAATGCACACTAATAATAATAATAATAATAATAATAATAATAAGAAGACCAGGATAACAATAGTGAGCATTTTCAATGCACACTACTAATAATAATAATAAGAAGACCAGGATAACAATAGTGAGCATTTTCAATGCACACTAATAAGAAGACCAGGATAACAATAGTGAGCATTTTCAATGCACACTAATAATAATAAGAAGACCAGGATAACAATAGTGAGCATTTTCAATGCACACTAACTAGATAATGTAATTCCAGGGAATTACGTGTGCATTGAAAATGCAAAGTGTAGTTGCATAAGGTGGAGTTTGTAACATATCATTGCATTCTGATATTGGTAGCTACGTTTTTAGTAGGATAATTATGGTAGTGGTGAGGACTTTTATTTTGAAACAGATGAGGACTGAGGAAACAGTTTGCGGGAGTCATAGTTGATGACAACTGTCATATGGAAATTTTTAATAGTGACATTTTTTAATAGTAAAGAATTGTAGTAAGGACTTATATTTTGAGACAGGATTGGGCAGAAGAAACAGTTGCCGGAAGTCATAGTCGAAAACAATCAGGAGTTGGAATGGCTGAAAGGTTGATAAGTTGAGTAGCTTAAAAAGTTACATTTTTTTTATTGTAATTTGACATAATGAGGACTGGCTGTAACAGTTGTTAGGCAATTGCTATGGTGTTCTGTGTACTTGTGAGGGTGTTGCTAGGCAGCTGCTATCGTGTTCTGGGTGGTTGCTAGGTCATTGCTAGGCAGTTGCTATGGTGTTCTGGGTGGTTGCTCGGGCCTTGCTCAACGGTTGCTATGGTGTTCTGAGTGGTTGATAGGGCGTTGCAAGGCGGTTGCTATGGTGTTCTGGGTGGTTGCAAGGCGGTTGCTATGGCGTTCTGGGTGGTTGCTTGAGCGTTGCTATGGGGTTCTGGGTGGTTGCTAGGCGGTTGCTATGGCATTCTGGGTGGTTGCTAGGGCTTTGCTAAGCAGTTGCTATGATGTTCTGGGTGGTTGTTCGGGCGTTGCTAGGTGGTTGCTATGGTGTTCTGGGTGGTTGCTAGGGCATTGCTAAGCAGTTGCTATGGTGTTCTGGGTGGTTGATACGGCGTTGCTAGGCGGTTGCTATCGTGTTCTGGGTGGTTGCTAGGGTGTTGCTAGGCAGTTGCTTTGGTGTTCTGGGTGGTTGCTAGGGCGTTTCAAGGCAGTTGCTATGGTGTTCTGGGTGTTTGCTAGGGCGTTGCTAGGCAGTTGCTATGGTGTTCTGGGTGGTTGATACGGCGTTGCTAGGCGGTTGCTATCGTGTTCTGGGTGGTTGCTAGGGTGTTGCTAGGCAGTTGCTTTGCTGTTCTGGGTGGTTGCTAGGTGGTTGCTATGGTGTTCTGTGTACTTGTGAGGGTGTTGCTAGGCAGCTGCTATCGTGTTCTGGGTGGTTGCTAGGGCATTGCTTGGAAGTTGCTATGGTGTTCTGGGTGGTTGCTAGAGCCTTGCTAAGCGGTTGCTATGGTGTTCTGAGTGGTTGATAGGGCGTTGCTAGGCGGTTGCTATGGTGTTCTGGGTGGTTGCTAGGCGGTTGCTATGGCGTTCAGGGTGGTTGCTAGAGCGTTGCTATGGGGTTCTGGGTGGTTGCTAGGCGGTTGCTATGGCATTCTGGGTGGTTGCTAGGGCTTTGCTAAGCAGTTGCTATGATGTTCTGGGTGGTTGTTCGGGCGTTGCTAGGTGGTTGCTATGGTGTTCTGGGTGGTTGCTAAGGCATTGCTAAGCAGTTGCTATGGTGTTCTGGGTGGTTGCTAGGGCGTTGTTAGGCAGTTGCTATGGTGTTCTGGCTGGTTGCTAGGGCATTGCGGGGCAGTTGCTTTGGTGTTCTGGGTGGTTGCTAGGGCGTTTCAAGGCAGTTGCTATGGTGTTCTGGGTGTTTGCTAGGCGGTAGCAATGGTGTTTTGTGTGGTTGCTAGGGCGTTGCAAAGCAGTTGCTATGGTGTTCTGGGTGGTTGCTAGGCGGTTGCTATGGTGTTCTTGGTGGTCGGTAGGGCGTTGCTAGGCAGGTGCTATGGTGTTCTGGGTGGTTCCTAGGCGGTTGCTTTGGTGTTCTGGGTGCTTGCTAGGGCGGTGCTAGGCGGTTGCTATGGTGTTCTGGGTGGTTTCTAGGGCGTGCTAAGCAGTTGCTATGGTGTTCTGGGTGGTTGCTAGGATGTTGTTAGGCGGTTGCTATGGTGTTCTGGGAAGTTGCTAGGGCGTTGCTAAGCAGTTGCTCTGGTGTTCTGGGTGGTTGCTAGGGCATTTCTAGGCGGTTGCAGTGGTGTTCTGGGTGTCTGCTTGGGCGTTGCTAGGCAGTTGCTTTGATGTTCTGGGTGGTTTTCTAGGCGGTTGCAAAGGTATTCTGGGTTGTTGCTAGGGCGTTGCTTAGTGGTGGCTATGGTGTTCTGGTTGGTTGCTAAGGCGTTGCTATGGTGTTCTGGGTTGTTGCTAGGGCAATGCTATGGTGTTCTGGTTGGTTGCTAGGGCGTTTTTGCGCGGTTGCTATGGTGTTCTGGGTGGTTGCTAGGGCGTTGGTGGGCAGTTGCTCTGGTGTTCAGGGTGGTTGCTAGGGGGTGGTTATGGTGTTTTGGGTGGTTGCTAGGGCTTTGCTAAGCGGTTTGTATGGTGTTCTGGTTGGTTGCTAGGGCATTGCAAGGCAGTTGCTATGGTGTTCTGGGAGGTTGCTAGGCGGTTGCTATGGTGTTCTGGGTGGTTGCTAGCCGGTTCTTATGGTGTTCTGGGTGGTTGCTAGGGCGTTGCTAAGCGGTTGCTATGGTGTTCTGGGTGGTTGCTAGGGCATTGCTATGGTGTACTGGGTGGTTGCTTGGGCATTGCTAGGCGTTTGCTTTGGTGTTCTGGGTGGCGGCTAGGGCATTGCTAGGCGGTTGCTATGGTGTTCTGGGTGGTTGCTAGGGCGTTGCTAGGCAGTTGCTATGGTGTTCTAGGTGGTTGCTAGGGCGTTGTTAGGCAGTTGCAATGGTCTTCTGGCCGGTTGCTAGGGCATTGCTGGGCGGTTGCTATGGTGTTCTGGGTGGCTGCTCGGGCGTTTCAAGGCAGTTGCAGTGGTGTTATTGGTGTTAGCTAGGCGGTATCTATGGTGTTCTGTGTGGTTGCTAGGGCGTTGATAAATAGTTGCTATGGTGTTCTGGGTGGTTGCTAGGGCATTTCTTGGCAGTTGCTGTGGTGTTCTGGGTGTTTGCTAGGCGGTATCTATGGTGTTCTGTGTGGTTGCTAGGGCATTGCTAAGCGGTTGCTATGGTGTTCAGCGTGGTTGCTACGGAGTTGCTATGGTGTACTGGGTGGTTGCTTGGGCATTGATAGGCGTTTGCTCTGGTGTTCTGGGTGGTGGCTAGGGCATTGCTAGGCGGTTGCTATGGTGTTCTGGGTGGTTGCTAAGCAGTTGCTATGGTGTTCTGGGTGGTTGGTCGGGCATTGCTAGGCAGTTTCTATGGTGTTCTGGGTGGTTGCCTGGCCTTTGCTATGGTGTTCTGGGTGGTTGCTAGGGCATTGCTAGGCAGTTGCTATGATGTTCTGTGTGGTTGCTGGGCGGTTGCCATGGTGTTTTGGGTGGTTGCTAGGGCGTTGCTAGGCGATTGCTATGGTGTTCTGGGTGGTTGCTAGGGCATTGCTCGACGATTGCTATGGTGTTCTGCGTGGTTGCTATGGTGTTCTGGTTGTTGCTAGGGCGTTGCTAGGCAGTTGCTCTAGTGTTGTGGATGGTTGCTAGGCAGTTGCTATGGTGTTCTTGGTGGTAGCTGGGGCATTGCTAGGCAGTTGCTGTGGTGTTCTGGGTGGTTGCTAGGCAGTTGCTAGGGTGTTCTGGGTGGTTGGTAGGGCGTTGCTAATCAGTTGTTATGGTATTCTGGGTGGTTGCTAGGCGGTTGCTCTGATGTTCTTGGTGGTAGCTAGGGTGTTGCTAGGCGGTTGCTATGGTGTTCTGGGTGGTTGCTAGGGCGTTGCTAGGCTGTTGCTATGGTGTTCTGGGTGGTTGCTTGGGCATTGCTAGGCGATTGCTATGGTGTTCTGGGTGGTTGCAAGGCGGTTGCTATGGTGTTCTTGTGGTTGATAGGGCGTTGCTAGGCAGTTGCTTTAGTGTTCTCGATGGTTGCTAGGCAGTTGCTGTGGTGTTCTGGGTGGCAGCTGGGGTGTTGCCTGGCAGTTGCTTTGGTGTTCTGGGTGGTTGCTAGGTGGTTGCTATGGTGTTCTGGGTGGTTGGTAGGGCGTTGCTAGGCAGTTATTATGGTGTTTTGGGTGGTTGCTAGGGCGTTGATAGGCAGTTGCTTTGGTGTCCTGAGTGGTTGCTAGGCAGTTGCTTTGGTGTTCTTGATGGTTGCTAGGGTATTGCTAGGCAGTTGCTCTGGTATTCAGAGTGGTTGCTCGGCGGTTGCTATGGTGTTCTGGGTGGTTGCAAGGGCGTTGCTAGGCAGTTGCTATGGTGATTTTGGTGGTTGCAAGGTGGATGTTATTTTTTTCTTGGTGGTTGCAAGGGCGTTTTTAGGCAGTTGCTATGGTGTTCTGGGTGGTTGCTAGGGTGTTGCTAGGCAGTTGCTATGGTGTTCTGGGTGGTTGCTAGGGCGTAGCTAGGCAGTTGCTAAGGTGTTCTGGGTGGTTGCTCGGCGGTTATTTTGGTGTTCTAGGTGGTTGCTTGGGTGTTGGTAGGCAGTTGCTATGGTGTTCTGGGTTGTTGCTAAGCGTTTGCTATGGTGTTCTGGGTGGTTGCTAGGGCGTTGCTAGGCAGTTGCTTTGGTGTTCTGAGTGGTTGCTAGGCGGTTGCTATGGTGTTCCGGGTGGTTGCTAGGGCGTTGCTAGGCAGTTGCTATGGTGTTCTGGGTGGTTGCCAGGCAGTTGCTATGGTGTTTTGGGTGGTTGCTATGGCGCTGTAAGACAGTTGCTATGGTGTTCTGAGTGGTGGCTAGGGCGTTGCTAGGCAGTTGCTTTGGTGTCCTGAGTGGTTGCTAGGGCATTGCTAGGTGGTTGTTTTGGTTTTCTGGGTGGTTGCCAGGGCTTTGCTAGGCAGTTGCTATGGTGTTCTGGGTGGTTGCTAGGCGGTTGGTACAGTGTTCTGGGTGCTTGCCAAAGCGTTGCTAGGCAGTTGCTCTGGTGTTCAAGGTCGTTGCAAGGTTGTTGCTATGTGGTTCGGGGTGGTTGCTAGGGCGTTGCTAGGCAGTTGCTTTTGTGTTCTGGGTGGTTAATAGGCAGTTGCTATGGTGGTCAAGGTGGTTGCTAGGGCGTTGCTAGGCAGTTGCTATGGTGTTCTGGGTGGTTGCTAGGCGGTTTCTATGGTGTTTTTGGTGGTTGCCAGGGCGTTGCTAGGCTGGTGCTATGGTGTTCTGATTGGTTGGTAGGGCGTTGCTCGGCAGTTGCTTAGGTGTTCTGAGTGGTTGCTAGGCGGTTGCTAAGGTGTTCTGGGTGGTTGCTAGGGCGTTGCTAGGCAGTTGCTATGGTGTTCTGGGTGATTGGCAGGCAGTCGGATGGTGTTTTGGGTGGTTTTAAGGGCGCTGATAGACAGTTGCTATGGTGTTCTGTGTGGTTGCTAAATCGTTGCTAGGCAGTTGTTTTGGTGTCCTGAGTGGTTGCTAGGGCATTGATAGGTGGTTGCTATGGTGTTCTGGGTGGTTGCTAGGGCGTTGCTAGGCAGTTGCTATGGTGTTCTGGGTGGTTGCAAGGCGGTTGATATCGTGTTCTTGGTGGTTGCTAAGGGGTTGCTAGGCGGTTGCTCAGGTGTTCTGGGTGATTACTAGGGAGTTGCTAGGTAGTTGCTCTGGTGTTCTGGGTAGTTGCAAGGTGGATGCTATGGTGTTCTGGGTGATTGCTAGGGAGTTGCTAGGCAGTTGCTATGGTGTTCTGGGTGGTTGCTAGGCGGTTTCTATGGTGTTCTTGGTGTTTGCCAGGGCGTAGCTAGGCAGTTGCTTTGGTGTTCTAAGTGGTTGCTTAGCATGTTATGGTGCTTTGGGTGGTTGCTAGGGCGTTGCTAGGCAGTTGCTATGGTGTTTTGAGTGATTTTTAGGCAGTTGCTATGGTGTTCTGGGTGGTTGCAAGGGCGCTGCTAGACAGTTTCTATGGTGTTCTGGGTGGTTGCTTGGGCATTGCTAGGCAGTTGCTTTGGTGTCTTGAGTGGTTGCTAGGGCATTGCTAGGTGGTTGCTATGGTGTTCTGGGTGGTTACTAGGGTGTTGTTAGACAGCTGCTATGGTGTTCTGGGTGGTTGCTAGGCAGTTGCTACAGTGTTCTGGGTTCTTGTCGAGGCTTTGCTAGGCTGTAGTTCTGGTTTTCTGGGTGGTTGCAAGGTGGTTGCTATGGTGTTCTGGGTGGTTCCTAGGACGTTGCTAGGCAGTTGCTATGGTGTTCCGGGTGGTTTGCTAGGTGGCTGAAATCGTGTTCTTGGTGGTTGCTAGGGCGTTGATAGGCAGTTGATATGGTGTTCTGGGTGGTTGCTATGGCGTTGCTAAGCTGTTGCTATGGTGTTCTGGGTGGTTGCTAGGGCGTCACTAGGCAGTTGCTATGGTGTTCCTGGTGGTCGCTAAGCGGTTGCTATGGTGTTCTGGGTGGTTGCTAGGGCGTAGCTAGGTGGTTGCTATGGTGTTCTGGGTGGTCGCTAGGGCGTTGCTAGGCAGTTGCTATGGTGTTCTGGGTGGTCGCTAAGCGGTTGATATCGTGTTCTTGGTGGTTGCTAGGGCGTTGCTAGGCAGTTGATATGGTGTTCTGGGTGGTTGCTAGGCGGTTGCTATGGTATGCTGGGTGGTTGCCAGGGCGTTGCTAGGCCGTTGCAACGGTGCCGTGGGTGGTTGCTACTGCGTTGCTAGGCAGTTGCTTTGGTGTCCTGAGTGGTTGCTAGGCGGTTCCTATGGTGTCCTGGGTGGTTGGTAGAGCATTGCAAGGCGGTTACTCTGGTGTTTGGGTGGTTGCTAGGGCTTTGCTAGGCAGTTGCTTTGGTGTCCTGAGTGGTTGCGAGGCGGTTGCTTTGGTGTTCTGGGTGGTTGCTACGGCGTTGCTAGGCAGTTGCTCTAGTGTTTTGGGTGGTTGCTTGGTGGTTGCTATGGTGTTCCTGGTGGTTTCTAGGGCGTTGCTAGGCAGTTGCTATGGTGTTCTGGGTGGTTGGAAGGTGGATGTTATCGTGTTCATGGTGGTTGATAGGGCATTGCTCGGCAGTTGCTATGGTGTTATGGGTGGTTGCTAGGGCGTTGCTAGGCAGTTGCTATGGTGGTCTGGGTGGTTACTAGGGCATTGCTAGGCAGTTGCTTTGGTGTTCTGAGTGGTTGCTAGGCGGTTGCTATGGTGTTCTGGGTGGTTGCAAGGGCGTTGCTAGGCAGTTGATTTGTTGTCCTGAGTGGTTGCTAGGCGGTTCGTATGGTGTTCTGGGTCGTTGCTAGGGCGTTGCCAGGCAGTTGCCATAGTGTCCTGGGTGGTTGCTAGGGCATTGCTAGGCAGTATCTTTGGTGTTCTGAGTGGTTGCCAGGCGGTTGCTATGGTGTTCTGGGTGGTTGCTAGGGCGTTTCTTGGCGGTTTCTATGGTGTTCTGGCTGGTTGCTAGGGCGTTGCTAGGCGGTTGCTATGGTGATCTGGGTGGTTGCTAGCGTGTTGCTAGGCAGTTGCCTTGGTGTGCTGAGTGGTTGCTAGGTGGTTGCTATGGTGTTCTGGGTGATTGCTAGGGCATTGATAGGTGGTTGCTATGGTGTTTTGGGTGGTTGCTTGTCGGTTGCTATGGTGTTCTGGGTTGTTGCTAGGGCGTTGCTAGACAGTTGCTTTGGTGTCCTGAGTGGTTGCTAGGGCATTGCTAGGTGGTTGCTTTGGTGTTCTGGGTGGTTGCCAGGGCGTTGCTAGGCAGTTGCTTTGGTGTTCTGGGTGGTTGCTAGGTGGTTGCTATGGTGTTCTGGGTGGTTGCTAGGGCGTTGCTGGGCAGTTTTTTTGGTGTCCTGAGTGGTTGTTAGACGGCTGCTATGGTGTTCTGGGTGTTTGCTAGGGAGTTGCTAGGCAGTTGCTATGGTGTTCTGGGTGGTTAAAAGGCAGTTGCTATGGTGTTCAAGGTGGTTGCTAGGGCGTTGCTAGGCAGTTGCCATGGTGTTTCTGGGTGGTTGCTAGGCTGTTTCTATGGTGTTCTTGGTGGTCGCTAGGGCGTTGCTTGGCTGGTGCTATGGTGTTCTGATTGGTTGCTAGGGCGTTGCTAGGCAGTTGCTTAGGTGTTCTGAGTGGTTGCTAGGCAGTTGCTAAGGTGTTCTGGGTGATTGCTAGGGCGTTGCTAGGCAGTTGCTTTGGTGTTCTGGGTGACTGGTAGGCAGTTGCGATGGTGTTTTGGGTGGTTGTTAGGGCGCTGATAGACAGTTGCTATGGTGTTCTGGGAGGTTGCTAAGTCGTTGCTAGGCAGTTGTTTTGGTGTCCTGAGTGGTTGCTAGGGCATTGCTAGATGGTTGCTATGGTGTTCTGGGTGGTTTCTTTGGGCATTGCTTGGCCGTTGCTATGGTGTTCTGGGTGGTTGATAGGCGGTTGCTACAGTGTTCTGGGTGCTTGCCAAGGCATTGCAAGGCTGTTGCTCTGGTTTTCTGGGTGGTTGCAAGGTGGTTGCTATGGTGTTCTGGGTGGTTGCTAGGGCGTTGCTAGGCAGTTGCTATGGTGTTCTGGGTGGTTGCTAGGCAATTGATATCATGTTCTTGGTGGTTGCTAAGGCATTGCTAGGCGGTTGCTCAGGTGTTCTGGGTGATTGCTAGGGAGTTGCTAGGTAGTTGCTCTGCTGTTCTGGGTGGATGCAAGGTGGTTGCTATGGTGTTCTGGGTGGTTGCTCGGGCGTTGCTAGGCCATTGCTATGGTGTTCTGGGTGGTTGTTAGGCGGTTGATATTGTGTTTTTGTTTGTCGCTAGTGCGTTGCTAGGTGGATGCTATGGTGTTCTGGGTGATTGCTAAGGAGTTGCTAGGCAGTTGCTATGGTGTTCTGGGTGGTTGCTAGGCGTGTAATGGTGCTTTGGGTGGTTGCCAGGGCGTTGCTAGGCGGTTGCTATGGTGTTCTGAGTGGTTGCTAGGGCGTTGCTAGGTAGTTGCTTTGATGTTCTCAGTGGTTGCTAAGCGTGTAATGGTGCTTTGGGTGGTTGCTAGGGCGTTGCTAGGCAGTTGCTTTGGTGTTTTGGGTGATTTTTAGGCAGTTGCTATGGTGTTCTGGGTGGTTGCAAGGGCGCTGCTAGACAGTTGCTATGGTGTTCTCGGTGGTTGCTAGGGCATTGCTAGGTGGTTGCTATGGTGTTCTGGGTGGTTACTTGGGTGTTGCTAGACAGTTGCCATGGTGTTCTGGGTGGTTGCTAGGCAGTTGCTTTGGTGTTCTGGGTGGTTGCTCCGGCGTTGCTAGGCGGTTGCTATGGTGATCTGGGTGGTTGCTAGCGTGTTGCTAGGCAGTTGCCTTGGTGTCCTGAGTGGTTGCTAGGTGGTTGCTAGGGCGTTGCTAGGCAGTTGCTTTGGCTTTCAGGGTGGTTGTTAGGCTGTTGCTATTGTGTTAGGGTGGTTGCTAGGGCGTTGCTAGGTGGTTGTTGGTGTTCTGGGTGGTTGCTAGGCGGTTGCTATGGTGTTCTGATTGGTTGCTAGGGCGTTGCAAGGCAGTTGCTATGGTGTTCTCGGTGGTTGCTATTCGGTTGCTATCGTGTTCTGGGTGGTTGCTAGGACGTTGCTAGGCAGTTGCTGTGGTGTTCTGGGTGGTTGTTAAGCAGTTGCTATGGTGTTCTGGGTGGTTGCTAGGGCATTGCTAGGCAGTTGCTATGGTGTTCTGGGTGGTGGTTAAGCAGTTGCTATGGTGTTCTGGGTGGTTGCTAGGGCGTTACTAGGCAGTTGCTATGGCTTTCTAGGTGGTTGCTAGGCCGTTGCTATTGTGTTCCGGGTGGTTGCTAGTGCGTTGCTTGGTGGATGTTGGTGTTTTGGGTGGTTGGTAGGCGGTTGCTATGGTGTTCTGATTCGTTGCTAGGGCGTTGCTAGGCAGTTGCTATGCTGTTCTCGGTGGTTGCTAGTCGGTTGCTATGGTGTTCTGGGTGGTTGCTAGGACGTTGCGAGGCAGTTGCTGTGGTGTTCTAGGTGGTTGCTAGGCAGTTGCTTTGGTGTTCTGGGTGGTTGCTAGGCAGTTGCTATGGTGTTCTGATTGGTTGCTAGGGCGTTGCTAGGCAGTTGCTATGGTGTTCTCGGTGGTTGCTAGTCGGTTGCTATGGTGTTCTGGGTGGTTGCTAGGACGTTGCTAGGCAGTTGCTGTGGTGTTCTGGGTGGTTCGTAGGCAGTTGCTTTGGTGTTCTGGGTGGTTGCTAGTCAGTTGCGATGGTGTTCTGGGTGGTTGCTAGGCGGTTTCTTTGATGTTCTGGGTGGTTGCTAGGGTGTTGCTAGGCGGTTGCTAAGGTGTTCAGGGTGGTTGCAAGGGCCTTGCTTGGCGGTTGTTATGGTGTTCTGGGTGGTTGCTAGGCAGTTGCAATGGTGTTTTTGGTTGGTTTCTAGGGGGTTGTTATGGTGTTCCTGGTGGTTGCTAGGGCGTTGCTAGGCTGTTGCTATTTCTTCTGGGTGGTTGCTAGGGTGTTCCTAGGCGGTTGCTATGGTGTTCTGGCTGGTTGCATGGGCGTTGGCAGGCAGTTGCTAGGGTGTTCTGGGAGGTTGCTAGGGCTTTGCTAGGCAGTTGTTTTGGTGTCCTGAGTGGTTGCTAGGCGGTTGCTATGGTGTTTTGGTTGGTTGCTAGGGCGTTTCTAGGCAGTTGCTATTGTTTTCTGGGTGGTTGCTATGGTGTTCTGGGTGGTTGCTAGGGCATTGCTAGGCGGTTGCTATGGTGTTCTTGGTGGTTGCTTGGGCGTTGCTAGGTGGTTGCTATGGTGTTCTGGGTGGTTGTTAGGCGGATGCTATGGTGTTCTTGGTGGTTGCCAGGGCGTTGCTAGGCAGTGGCTTTGGTGTTCTGAGTGGTTGCTAGGCGGTTGCTATGGTGTTCTGGGTGGTTGCTAGGGCGTTGCTAGGCAGTTGCTTTGGTGTTCTGGGTGGTTGCTAGGGCGTTGCTAGGCAGTTGCTATGGTGTTCTGGGTGGTTGCTAGGCGGTTGCTATGGTGTTCTTGGTGGTTGCCAGGGCGTTGCTAGGCAGTTACTTTGGTGTTCTGAGTGGTTGCTAGGCGGTTGCTATGGTGTTCTGGGTGGTTGCTAGGGCGTTGCTAGGCAGTTGCTATGGTGTTTTGGGTGGTGGCTAAGCAGTTGCTATGGTGTTCTTGGTGGTTGCTTGGGCGTTGCAAGGCAGTTGCTATGACTTTCTGGGTGGTTGCTAGGCCGTTGCTATGGTGTTCAGGGTGGTTGCTAGGGCGTTGCTTGGTGGATGATGGTGTTTTGGGTGGTTGCTAGGCGGTTGCTATTGTGTTCTGATTGGTTGCTAGGGCGTTGCTAGGCAGTTGCTATGCTGTTCTCGGTGGTTGATAGTCGGTTGCTATGGTGTTCTGGGTGGTTGCAAGGACGTTGCTAGGCAGTTGCTGTGGTGTTCTGGGTGGTTGCTAGGTAGTTGCTTTGATGTTCTGGGTGGTTGCTAGGCAGTTGCTATGGTGTTCTGATTGGTTGCTAAGGCGTTGCTAGGCAGTTGCTATGGTGTTCTCGGTGGTTGCTAGTCGGTTGCTATGGTGTTCTGGGGGGTTGCTAGGACGTGGCTAGGCAGTTGCTTGGGTGGTCTGGGTGGTTGCTAGGCAGTTGCTTTGGTGTTCTGGGTGGTTGCTAGGCAGTTGCGATGGTGTTCTGGGTGGTTGCTAGGCGGTTTCTTTGATGTTCTTGGTGTCTTCTAGGGTGTTGCTAGGCGGTTGCTAAGGTGTTCAGGGTGGTTGCTAGGGCCTTGCTAGGCGGTTGTTAGTGTGTTCTGGGTGGTTCCTAGGCAGGTGCAATGGTGTTTTTGGGTGGTTGCTAGGCGGTTGCTGTGGTGTTCCTGGTGGTTGCTAAGGTGTTGCTAGGCCGTTGCTATTTTTTCTGGGTGGTTGCTAGGGTGTTCCTCGGCGGTTGCTATGGTGTTCTGGCTGGTTGCATGGGCGTTGGCAGGCAGTTGCTATGATGTTCTGAGTGGTTGTAAGGGCGTTGGTAGGCAGTTGCTAGGGTGTTCTGGGTGGTTGCTAGGGCGTTGCTAGGCAGTTGCTTTGGTGTCCTGAGTTGTTGCTAGGCGGTTGCTATGGTGTTTTGGTTGGTTGCTAGGGCGTTGCTAGGCGGTTGCTTTGGTGTTCTGAGTGGTTGCTAGGCGGTTGCTATGGTTTTCTGGGTGGTTGCTAGGTGGTTGCTATGGTGTTCTGGGTGGTTGCTAGGGCGTTGCTAGGCGGTTGCTTTGGTGTTCTGAGTGGTTGCTAGGCGGTTGCTATGGTGTTCTGGGTGGTTGCTAGTGCGTTGATTGGCCGTTGCTATGGTGTTCTGGGTGGTTGCTAGGGCGTTGCTAGGCGGTTGCTATGGTGTTCTGGGTGGTTGCTAGGCGGTTGCTATGGTGTTCTTGGTGGTTGCCAGGGCGTTGCTAGGCAGTTACTTTGGTGTTCTGAGTGGTTGCTAGGCCGTTGCTATGGTGTTCTGGGTAGTTGCGAGGGCGTTGCTAGGCAGTTGCTATTGTGTTTTGGGTGGTGGCTAAGCAGTTGATATGGTGTTCTTGGTGGTTGCTTGGGTTTTGCAAGGCAGTTGCTATGACTTTCTGGGTGGTTGTTAGGCCGTTGCTATGGTGTTCAGGGTGGTTGCTAGGGCGTTGCTTGGTGGATGTTGGTGTTTTGGGTGGTTGCTAGGCGGTTGCTATGGTGTTCTGATTGGTTGCTAGGGCGTTGCTAGGCAGTTGCTATGCTGTTCTCGGTGGTTGATAGTCGGTTGCTATGGTGTTCTGGGTGGTTGCTACGAAGTTGCTAGGCAGTTGCTGTGGTGTTCTGGGTGGTTGCTAGGCAGTTGCTTTGGTGTTCTGGGTGGTTGCTAGGCAGTTGCTATGGTGTTGTGATTGGTTGCTAAGGCGTTGCTAGGCAGTTGCTATGGTGTTCTCGGTGGTTGCTAGTTGTTTGCTATGGTGTTCTGGGTGGTTGCTAGGACGTTGCTAGGCAGTTGCTGTGGTGTTCTGGGTGGTTGCTAGGCAGTTGCTTTGGTGTTCTGGGTGGTTGCTAGGACGTTGCTAGGCAGTTGCTGTGGTGTTCTGGGTGGTTGCTATGCAGTTGCTAGGCAGTTGCTATGGTGTTCTCGGTGGTTGCTAGTCGTTTGCTATGGTGTTCTGGGTGGTTGCTAGGACGTTGCTAGGCAGTTGCTGTGGTGTTGTGGGTGGTTGCTAGGCAGTTGCTTTGGTGTTCTGGGTGGTTGCTAGGCAGTTGCGGTGGTGTTCTGGGTGGTTGCTAGGCGGTTTCTTTGATGTTCTTGGTGGTTGCTAGGGTGTTGCTAGGCGGTTGCTAAGGTGTTCAGGGTGGTTGCTAGGGCCTTGCTAGGCGGTTGTTATTGTGTTCTGGGTGGTTGCTAGGCAGTTGCAATGGTGTTTTTGGGTGGTTGCTTGGCGGCTGCTATGGTGTTCCTGGTGGTTGCTAAGGCGTTGCTAGGCCGTTGCCATTTTTTCTGGGTGGTTGCTAGGGTGTTCCTAGGCGGTTGCTATGGTGTTCTGGCTGGTTGCATGGGCGTTGGCAGGCAGTTGCTATGATGTTCTGAGTGGTTGTAAGGGCGTTGGTAGGCAGTTACAAGGGTGTTCTGGGTGGTTGCTAGGGCGTTGCTAGGCAGTTGCTTAGGTGTCTTGAGTGGTTGCTAGGCGGTTGCTATGGGTTTTTTGGTTGGTTGCTAGGGTGTTTCTAGGCAGTTGCTATGGTTTTCTGGGTGGTTGCAAGGTGGTTGCTATGGTGTTCTGGGTGGTTGCTAGGGCGTTGCTAGGCGGTTGCTATGGTGTTCTTGGTGGTTGCTTGGGCGTTGCTAGGTGGTTGCTATGGTGTTCTGGGTGGTTGTTAGGCGGATGCTATGGTGTTCGTGGTGGTTGCCAGGGCGTTGCTAGGCAGTTGCTTTGGTGTTCTGAGTGGTTGCTAGGCGGTTGCTATGGTGTTCTGGGTGGTTGCTAGGGCTTTGCTAGGCAGGTGCTATGGTGTTCTGGGTGGTTGCTAGGGCGTTGCTAGGCAGTTGCTATGGTGTTCTGGGTTGTTGCTAGGCGGTTGCTATGGTGTTCTTGGTGGTTGCCAGGGCGTTGCTAGGCAGTTACTTTGGTGTTCTGAGTGGTTGCTAGGCAGTTGCCAATGTGTTCTGGGTGGTTGCTAGGGCGTTGCTTGGCAGTTGCTATGGTGTTTTGGGTGGTTGCTAAGCAGTTGCTATGGTGTTCTTGGTGGTTGCTAGGGCGTTGCAAGGCAGTTGCTATGGTGTTCTGGGTGGTTGCCAAGGCGTTGCTAGGCAGTTGCTATGGTGTTCTGGGTGGTTGCTAGGCGGTTTCTTTGGTGTTCTGGGTGGTTGCTAGGGTGTTGCTAGGCGGTTGCTATGGTGTTCTGCGTGGTTCCTAGGCAGTTGCTATGGTGTTTTTTGGTGGTTGCTTGGCAGTTGCTATGGTGTTCCTGGTGGTTGCTAGGTCGTTGCCAGGCCGTTGCTATTTCTTCTGGGTGGTTGCTAGGGTGTTCCTAGGTTGTTGCTATGGTGTTCTGGCTGGTTGCATGGGCGTTGGTAGGCAGTTGCTATGATGTTCTGAGTGGTTGCTAGGCAGTTGCAATGGTGTTTTTGGGTGGTTGCTTGGCGGCTGCTATGGTGTTCCTGGTGGTTGCTAAGGCGTTGCTAGGCCGTTGCTATTTTTTCTGGGTGGTTGCTAGGGTGTTCCTAGGCGGTTGCTATGGTGTTCTGGCTGGTTGCATGGGCGTTGGCAGGCAGTTGCTATGATGTTCTGAGTGGTTGTAAGGGCGTTGGTAGGCAGTTACAAGGGTGTTCTGGGTGGTTGCTAGGGCGTTGCTAGGCAGTTGCTTAGGTGTCTTGAGTGGTTGCTAGGCGGTTGCTATGGGTTTTTTGGTTGGTTGCTAGGGTGTTTCTAGGCAGTTGCTATGGTTTTCTGGGTGGTTGCTAGGTGGTTGCTATGGTGTTCTGGGTGGTTGCTAGGGCGTTGCTAGGCGGTTGCTATGGTGTTCTTGGTGGTTGCTTGGGCGTTGCTAGGTGGTTGCTATGGTGTTCTGGGTGGTTGTTAGGCGGATGCTATGGTGTTCGTGGTGGTTGCCAGGGCGTTGCTAGGCAGTTGCTTTGGTGTTCTGAGTGGTTGCTAGGCGGTTGCTATGGTGTTCTGGGCGGTTGCTAGGGCTTTGCTAGGCAGGTGCTATGGTGTTCTGGGTGGTTGCTAGGGCGTTGCTAGGCAGTTGCTATGGTGTTCTGGGTTGTTGCTAGGCGGTTGCTATGGTGTTCTTGGTGGTTGCCAGGGCGTTGCTAGGCAGTTACTTTGGTGTTCTGAGTGGTTGCTAGGCAGTTGCCAATGTGTTCTGGGTGGTTGCTTGGGCGTTGCTAGGCAGTTGCTATGGTGTTTTGGGTGGTTGCTAAGCAGTTGCTATGGTGTTCTTGGTGGTTGCTAGGGCGTTGCAAGGCAGTTGCTATGACTTTCTGGGTGGTTGCTAGGCGGTTGCTATGGTGTTCAGGGTGGTTGCTAGGGCGTTGCTTGGTGGTTGTTACGGTGTTTTGGGTGGTTGCTAGGCAGTTG
This sequence comes from Gymnothorax reevesii, assembly GCA_029721435.1. Lineage (NCBI taxonomy): Eukaryota > Metazoa > Chordata > Actinopteri > Anguilliformes > Muraenidae > Gymnothorax > Gymnothorax reevesii. The sequence goes on from CM056574.1 coordinate 55,638,485, forward strand.
CGATGGTGTTCTGGTTGGTTGCTACGGTATTGCTGAGCATTTGCAATGGTGTTCTGGGTGGTTGCTAGGCAGTTGCTATGGTGTTCTTGGTGGTTGCTAGGGTGTTGTTAGGCAGTTTCTATGGTATTCTGGGTGCTTGCTAGGGCGTTTCTATGCGGTTGCTATGGTGTCCTAGGTGGTTGCTAGGTGGTTGCTTTGGTTTTCTTGGTGGTTGCCAGGGCGTTGCTAGGCAGTTGCTTTGGTGTTCTGAGTGGCTGCTAAGCGGTTGCTATGGTGTTCTGGGTGGTTGCTAGGGCGTTGCCAGGCAGTTGCTATGGTGTTCTGGGTGGTTGCTAGGCAGTTGCTATGGTGTTCTGGGTGGTTGCTAGGGCGTTGTTAGGCAGTTGCTATGGTGTTCTGTGTGATTGCTAGGGCGTTGCTAAGGGGTGACAATGTTGTTCTGGGTGGTTACTAGAGCGTTGCTAGGCTGTTGCTATGGTGTTCTGAGTGGTTGCTAGGGCGTTGCTCTGGGGTAGTAATGTTGTTCTGGGTGGCTACTAGAACGTTGCTACGCTATTGCTATGGTGTTCTGAATATTTGTTTGGGCATTGCTAGACAGTTGCTTTGTTGCTCTTTTTCTTGCTAGGGCGTTGATGTGTATTGTTTGGGGATCGGGTGAAAACTGGGAGAAGTAGCGAATCGTGCGATTACGAAAGAATTTAGAATAATAACAAGGAGGGAAGGAGGGAAACAAGAAAGTAATGAGGGAAGAAAGGAAAGAAGGAATATCGGAAAAAAGAAGGAAATCAAAAGAAGGCAGGAAAGAACAAAGGAAAGAAGGCGAGGATGGATGGAAAGAAACAGGAATGAAGGAAAGAAGGAAGTAAGGAAGAAAGGAAAGGAAAAAGGGAAGAAGAAGGATATAAGTAAAGATAGAAAGAAGGAAGGAAGGAAGGAAAGAAAGAAGAGAAGGATGTGAGTAAGAAGAAATGAAAAACAGCAGGAAAGACAGAAGGAAGAAAATAAAAAGTAAAGAAAGAAAGAGGGAAGGAAAGAGAGGGAAAGCAGAAAGAAGAAAGGAAGAAAGATAGGAAAAAAGTAAGAATGAAGGAAGGAAAGAAGGCATGATAGAAAAAAAGACAAACTAAGGAAGGAAGGAAAGAAGGAAGTAAGGAAGGAAGGAAAGAAAGAAGGGAAGAAGAAGGATTTAAGTAAAGATAGAAGGAAAGAAGGAAGGAAGGAAAGAAAGAAGAGAAGGAGGTGAGGAAGAAGAAATGAAAAACAGATGGAAAGACAGGAGGAAGGAAAGAAAAAGTAAAGAAAGAAAGAGGGAAGTAAAGAGAGGGAAAGCAGAAAGAAGAAAGGAATAAATATAGGAAGCAAAGTAGTTATTAAAGAAGGAAAGAAGGCATGATAGAAGGAAAGACAAACTAAGGAAGAAAGGAAAGAAAAATAACAGGGAGGAAGAATGAGAGGAAAGATGAAAGGCAGGAAAGAAGAAAGTAAAGTAGGACAGAAGGAACGAATAAAGGAAGGAAGGAACAAAGGAAAGAAATAGGAGGGAAAAAGAAAAAAGGAATGACAGAAAATAGAAGGAACGAAAGCAGTAAGGAAGATGTAGACTCTAGAGAGCCAGATTGTAGTATTACAGCCTGAGAAACTGCTTGTTCCAGCAGGTGGTCAGAACATCTGGCACAAGATTCTATTTGCTTAATGGCCCTATTGTGATGTCATAATGCCAATGTTAAGTCTATGGGGGGAAAATTTTATAGTTTTTTATTAATAACTCAAAAAGTATAAAAGTTACAAAGATTAAAATACATTGCATACGTGTCCTAAGTAAGACCTACGCAACGCAGTTTGAATGAAGTTTCTACGATAAACGGTTGAGGCCGCATTAAGTGTGTTAGAAGAATAATAATAATAACCAGAGAATGTAATTCCAGGGAAATACGTGTGCATTGAAAATGCAAAGTGTAATTGCATTAGGTGGAGTTTGTTACAAATCATTGCATTATGATATTGGTAGCTAGGTTTTAAGTAGGATAATTTTGGGAGTAGTGAGGACTTTTATTTTGAAACAGATGTGGACTGAGGAAACAGTTTACGAGAATCATAGTTGATGACAGCTGTCATATGGAAATTTTTTATAGTGAAATTTTTTAATAGTGAAGAATTGTAGTCAGGACTTATTTTGAGACAGGTTTGGGCAGAGGAAACAGTTGGCGGAAGTCATAGTGGAGAACAATCAGGAGTTGGAATGGCTGAACTGTCGAAAAGTTGAGTAGTATAAAAAGTTACATTATTCAATTGTAATTTATAATGAGGACTGGCTGAAACTGTTGCGAGGCGGTTGCTATGGTGTTCTGGGTGGTTGCTAAGGCGTTGCTAAGCAGTTGCTATGGTGTTCAGGGTGGTTGCCAGGCGGTTACTATGGTGTTCTGGGTGGTTAATAGGGCGTTCCTAGGCAGTTGAAATGGTGTGCTGGGAGGTTGCTAGGTTATTGCTTTAGTGTTCTGGGTGGTTGCTAGGGCGTGGCTAGGCAGTTGCTTTGGTGTTCTGAGTGGTTGCTAGTCGGTTGCTATGGTGTTCTGGGTGGTTGCTAGGACGTTGCTAGGCAGTTGCTATGGTGTTCTGGGTGGTTGCTAGGCAGTTGCTATGGTGTTCTGGGTGGTTGCTAGGCAGTTGCTATGGTGTTCTGGGTGGTTGCTAGGCGGTTGCTAAGGTGTTCAGGGTCGTTGCTAGGCTGTTACTAGGCTGTTGCTAAGGTGTTCAGGGTGGTTGCTAGGGCGTTGCTAGGTGGTTGCTATGGTGTTCTGGGTGGTTGCTAGGCAGTTGCTATGGTGTTTTTGGGTGGTTGCTAGGTGGTTGCTATGGTGTTCCTGGTGGTTGCTTGGGCGTTGCTAGGCCGTTGCTATTTCTTCTGGGTGGTTGCTATGGTGTTCCTAGGCGGTTGCTAGGCAGTTGCTATGGTGTTCTGGGTGGTTGCCAGGGCGTTTCTAGGCAGTTGTAATGGTGTTCTGGGAGGTTGCTAGGTGATTGCTTTAGTGTTCTAGGTGGTTGCTAGGGCGTTGCTTGGCAGTTGCTTTGGTGTTCTGAGTGGTTGCTATTCGGTTGCTAAGGTGTTCTGGGTGGTTGCTAGGACGTTGCTAGGCAGTTGCTATGGTGTTCTGGGTGGTTGCTAGGCAGTTGCTATGGTGTTCTTGGTGGTTGCCAGGGCATTGCTAGGCAGTGACTTTGGTGTTCTGAGTGGTTGCTAGGCGGTTGCTATGGTGTTCTGGGTGGTTGCTAGGGCGATGCTAGGCAGTTGCTATGGTTTTCTGGGTAGTTGCTAGGCGGTTGCTATGGTGATCTGGGTGGTTGCTAGGGCGTTGCTAGGTGGTTACTATGGTGTCCTGGGTGGTTGCTAGGGCGGTGCTAGGCAGTTGCTATGGTGTTCTGGGTGGTTGCTAGGCGGTTGCTTTGGTCTTCTTTGAGGTTGCTAGGACGTTGCTAGGCGGTTGCTATGGTGTTCTGGGTGGTTGCTAGACGGTTGCTATGGTGTTCTTGGTGGTTGCCAGGGCGTTGCTAGGCAGTTGCTTTCGTGTTCTGAGTGGTTGCTAGGCGGTTGCTATGGCATGCTTGGTGGTTGCTAGGGCGTTGCTAGGCGGTTGCTATGGTGTTCTTAGTGGTTGCCAGGGTGTTGCTAAGCAGTTGCTATGGTGTTCTGGGTGGTTGCTAGGCGGTTACTATGGTGTTCTGGATGGTTGCCAGGGCGTTTCTAGGCAGTTGAAATGGTGTTCAGGGAGGTTGCTAGGTGGTTGCTATAGTGTTCTGGGTGGTTGCTAGGGCATTGCTAGGCAGTTGCTTTGGTGTTCTGAGTGGTTGGTAGTCGGTTGCTATGGTGTTCTTGGTGGTTGCTAGGACATTGCTTGGCAGTTGCTATGGTGTTCTGGGTGGTTGCTAGGCAGTTGCTATGGTGTTCTCGGTTGTTGCGAGGGCGTTGCTAAGCAGTTGCTTTGGTGTTCTTAGTGGTTGCTAGGCGGTTGCTATGGTGTTCTGGGTGGTTGCTCGGGCGTTGCTAGGCAGTTGCTATGGTGTTCTGGGTGGTTGCTAGGCGGTTGCTATAGTGTTCTTGGTGGTTGCCAGGGCTTGCTAGGTAGTGACTTTGGTGTTCTGAGTGGTTGCTAGGCGGTTGCTAAGGTGTTCTGGGTGGTTGCTAGGGCGTTGCTAGGCAGTTGCTATGGTGTTCTGGGTGGTTGCTATGCAGTTTCTATGGTGTTCTTGGTGATTGCTAGGGCGTTGGTAGGCAGTTGCTATGGCTTCCTGGGTGGTTGCTAGGCGGTTGCTATGGTGTTCAGGGTGGTTGATAGGGCGTTGATAGGTGGTTGTTACGGTGTTCTGGGAGGTTGCTAGGCGGTTGCTATCGTATCCTGGGGGGTTGCTCGGGCATTGCTAGGTGGTTGCTATGGTGTTCCTGGTGGTTGCTAGGGCATTGCTAGGCAGTTTCTTTGGTGTTCTGAGTGGTTGCTAGGCGGTTGCTATGGCGTGCTTGGTGGTTGCTAGGGCGTTGCAAGGCGGTTGCTATGGTGTTCTTGGTGGTTGCCAGGGTGTTGCTAAGCAGTTGCTATGGTGTTCTGGGTGGTTGCTAGGCGGTTACTATTGTGTTCTGGATGGTTGCCAGGGCGTTTCTAGGCAGTTGAAATGGTGTTCAGGGAGGTTGCTAGGTGGTTGCTATAGTGTTCTGGGTGGTTGCTAGGGCATTGCTAGGCAGTTGCTTTGGTGTTCTGAGTGGTTGGTAGTCGGTTGCTATGGTGTTCTTGGTGGTTGCTAGGACATTGCTTGGCAGTTGCTATGGTGTTCTGGGTGGTTGCTAGGCAGTTGCTATGGTGTTCTCGGTTGTTGCGAGGGCGTTGCTAAGCAGTTGCTTTGGTGTTCTTAGTGGTTGCTAGGCGGTTGCTATGGTGTTCTGGGTGGTTGCTCGGGCGTTGCTAGGCAGTTGCTATGGTGTTCTGGGTGGTTGCTAGGCGGTTGCTATAGTGTTCTTGGTGGTTGCCAGGGCTTGCTAGGTAGTGACTTTGGTGTTCTGAGTGGTTGCTAGGCGGTTGCTAAGGTGTTCTGGGTGGTTGCTAGGGCGTTGCTAGGCAGTTGCTATGGTGTTCTGGGTGGTTGCTATGCAGTTTCTATGGTGTTCTTGGTGATTGCTAGGGCGTTGGTAGGCAGTTGCTATGGCTTCCTGGGTGGTTGCTAGGCGGTTGCTATGGTGTTCAGGGTGGTTGATAGGGCGTTGATAGGTGGTTGTTACGGTGTTCTGGGAGGTTGCTAGGCGGTTGCTATCGTATCCTGGGGGGTTGCTCGGGCGTTGCTAGGTGGTTGCTATGGTGTTCCTGGTGGTTGCTAGGGCATTGCTAGGCAGTTTCTTTGGTGTTCTGAGTGGTTGCTGGCCGGTTGCTATGGTGTTCTGGGTGGTTGCCTAGACGTTGCTAGGCAGTGGCTATGGTGTTCTGGGTGGAGGCTAGGCAGTTGCTATGGTGTTCTGGGTGGTTGCTAGGCAGTTGCTATGGTGTTCTGGGTGGTTGCCAAGGCGTTGCTAGGCAGTTGCTATGGTGTTCTGGGTGGTTGCTAGGCGGTTTCTTTGGTGTTCTGGGTGGTTGCTAGGGTGTTGCTAGGCGGTTGCTATGGTGTTCTGCGTGGTTCCTAGGCAGTTGCTATGGTGTTTTTTGGTGGTTGCTTGGCAGTTGCTATGGTGTTCCTGGTGGTTGCTAGGTCGTTGCCAGGCCGTTGCTATTTCTTCTGGGTGGTTGCTAGGGTGTTCCTAGGTTGTTGCTATGGTGTTCTGGCTGGTTGCATGGGCGTTGGTAGGCAGTTGCTATGATGTTCTGAGTGGTTGCTAGGCGGTTGCTATGGTGTTCTGGGTGGTTGCTAGGGCATAGATAGGCGGTTGCTATGGTGTTCTGGGTGGTCGCTAGGGCGTTGCTAGGCCGTTGCTATGGTGTTCTGGGTGGTGGCTAAGCAGTTGCTATGGTGTTCTTGGTGGTTGCTTGGGCGTTGCAAGGCAGTTGCTATGACTTTCTGGGTGGTTGCCTGGCCGTTGCTATGGTGTTCAGGGTGGTTGCTAGGGCGTTGCTTGGTGGATGTTGGTGTTTTGGGTGGTTGCTAGGCGGTTGCTATTGTGTTCTGATTGGTTGCTAGGGCGTTGCTAGGCAGTTGCTATGCTGTTCTCGGTGGTTGATAGTCGGTTGCTATGGTGTTCTGGGTGGTTGCAAGGACGTTGCTAGGCAGTTGCTGTGGTGTTCTGGGTGGTTGCTAGGCAGTTGCTTTGGTGTTCTGGGTGGTTGCTAGGCAGTTGCTATGGTGTTCTGATTGGTTGCTAAGGCGTTGCTAGGCAGTTGCTATGGTGTTCTGGGTGGTTGCTAGGCGGTTGCTATGGTGTTCTGGGTGGTTGCTAGGGCGTCGCTAGGCAGTTGCTTTGGTGTTCTGGGTGGTTGCTAGGCAGTTGCTTTGGTGTTCTGGGTGGTTGCTAGGCAGTTGCGATGGTGTTCTGGGTGGTTGCTAGGCGGTTTCTTTGATGTTCTTGGTGTCTGCTAGGGTGTTGCTAGGCGGTTGCTAAGGTGTTCAGGGTGGTTGCTAGGGCCTTGCTAGGCGGTTGTTATTGTGTTCTGGGTGGTTGCTAGACAGTTGCAATGGTGTTTTTGGGTGGTTGCTAGGCGGTTGCTGTGGTGGTCCTGGTGGTTGCTAAGGTGTTGCTAGGCCGTTGCTATTTTTTCTGGGTGGTTGCTAGGGTGTTCCTCGGCGGTTGCTATGGTGTTCTGGCTGGTTGCATGGGCGTTGGCAGGCAGTTGCTATGATGTTCTGAGTGGTTGTAAGGGCGTTGGTAGGCAGTTGCTCGGGTGTTCTGGGTGGTTGCTAGGGCGTTGCTAGGCAGTTGCTTTGGTGTCCTGAGTTGTTGCTAGGCGGTTGCTATGGTGTTTTGGTTGGTTGCTAGGGCGTTTCTAGGCAGTTGCTATGGTTTTCTGGGTGGTTGCTAGGTGGTTGCTATGGTGTTCTGGGTGGTTGCTAGGGCGTTGCTAGGCGGTTGCTTTGGTGTTCTGAGTGGTTGCTAGGCGGTTGCTATGGTGTTCTGGGTGGTTGCTAGGGCGTTGATTGGCAGTTGCTATGGTGTTCTGGGTGGTTGCTAGGGCGTTGCTAGGCAGTTGCTATGGTGTTCTGGGTGGTTGCTAGGCGGTTGCTATGGTGTTCTTGGTGGTTGCCAGGGCGTTGCTAGGCAGTTACTTTGGTGTTCTGAGTGGTTGCTAGGCCGTTGCTGTGGTGTTCTGGGTGGTTGCGAGGGCGTTGCTAGGCAGTTGCTATGGTGTTTTGGGTGGTGGCTAAGCAGTTGCTATGTTGTTCTTGGTGGTTGCTTGGGCGTTGCAAGGCAGTTGCTATGACTTTCTGGGTGGTTGCTAGGCCGTTGCTATGGTGTTCCGGGTGGTTGCTAGGGCGTTCCTTGGTGGATGTTGGTGTTTTGGGTGGTTGCTAGGCGGTTGCTATGGTGTTCTGATTGGTTGCTAGGGCGTTGCTAGGCAGTTGCTATGCTGTTCTCGGTGGTTGATAGTCGGTTGCTATGGTGTTCTGGGTGGTTGCTAGGACGTTGCTAGGCAGTTGCTGTGGTGTTCTGGGTGGTTGCTAGGCAGTTGCTTTGGTGTTCTGGGTGGTTGCTAGGCAGTTGCTATGGTGTTGTGATTGGTTGCTAAGGCGTTGCTAGGCAGTTGCTTTGGTGTTCTCGGTGGTTGCTAGTCGTTTGCTATGGTGTTCTGGGTGGTTGCTAGGACGTTGCTAGGCAGTTGCTGTGGTGTTCTTGGTGGTTGCTAGGCAGTTGCTTTGGTGTTCTGGGTGGTTGCTAGGACGTTGCTAGGCAGTTGCTGTGGTGTTCTGGGTGGTTGCTAGGCAGTTGCTAGGCAGTTGCTATGGTGTTCTCGGTGGTTGCTAGTCGTTTGCTATGGTGTTCTGGGTGGTTGCTAGGACGTTGCTAGGCAGTTGCTGTGGTGTTCTGGGTGGTTGCTAGGCAGTTGCTTTGGTGTTCTGGGTGGTTGCTAGGCAGTTGCGATGGTGTTCTGGGTGGTTGCTAGGCGGTTTCTTTGATGTTCTTGGTGGTTGCTAGGGTGTTGCTAGGCGGTTGCTAAGGTGTTCAGGGTGGTTGCTAGGGCCTTGCTAGGCGGTTGTTATTGTGTTCTGGGTGGTTGCTAGGCAGTTGCAATGGTGTTTTTGGGTGGTTGCTTGGCGGCTGCTATGGTGTTCCTGGTGGTTGCTAAGGCGTTGCTAGGCCGTTGCTATTTTTTCTGGGTGGTTGCTAGGGTGTTCCTAGGCGGTTGCTATGGTGTTCTGGCTGGTTGCATGGGCGTTGGTAGGCAGTTACAAGGGTGTTCTGGGTGGTTGCTAGGGCGTTACTAGGCAGTTGCTTAGGTGTCTTGAGTGGTTGCTAGGCGGTTGCTATGGGTTTTTTGGTTGGTTGCTAGGGCGTTTCTAGGCAGTTGCTATGGTTTTCTGGGTGGTTGCTAGGTGGTTGCTATGGTGTTCTGAGTGGTTGCTAGGGTGTGCTAGGCGGTTGCTATGGTGTTCTTGGTGGTTGCTTGGGCGTTGGTAGGTGGTTGCTATGGTGTTCTGGGCGGTTGTTAGGCGGATGCTCTGGTGTTCGTGGTGGTTGCCAGGGCGTTGCTAGGCAGTTGCTTTGGTGTTGTGAGTGGTTGCTAGGCGGTTGCTATGGTGTTCTGGGTGGTTGCTAGGGCTTTGCTAGGCAGGTGCTATGGTGTTCTGGGTGGTTGCTAGGGCGTTGCTAGGCAGTTGCTATGGTGTTCTGGGTTGTTGTTAGGCGGTTGCTATGGTGTTCTTGGTGGTTGCCAGGGCGTTGCTAGGCAGTTACTTTGGTGTTCTGAGTGGTTGCTAGGCAGTTGCCAATGTGTTCTGGGTGGTTGCTAGGGCGTTGCTAGGCAGTTGCTATGGTGTTTTGGGTGGTTGCTAAGCAGTTGCTATGGTGTTCTTGGTGGTTGCTAGGGCGTTGCGAGGCAGTTGCTATGACTTTCTGGGTGGTTGCTAGGCGGTTGCTATGGTGTTCAGGGTGGTTGCTAGGGCATTGCTTGGTGGTTGTTACGGTGTTTTGGGTGGTTGCTAGGCAGTTGCGATGGTGTTCTGGTTGGTTGCTACGGTATTGCTGAGCATTTGCAATGGTGTTCTGGGTGGTTGCTAGGCAGTTGCTATGGTGTTCTTGGTGGTTGCTAGGGTGTTGTTAGGCAGTTTCTATGGTGTTCTGGGTGGTTGCTAGGGCGTTTCTATGCGGTTGCTATGGTGTCCTAGGTGGTTGCTAGGCGGTTGCTTTGGTTTTCTTGGTGGTTGCCAGGGCGTTGCTAGGCAGTTGCTTTGGTGTTCTGAGTGGCTGCTAAGCGGTTGCTATGGTGTTCTGGGTGGTTGCTAGGGCGCAGCCAGGCAGTTGCTATGGTGTTCTGGGTGGTTGCTAGGCAGTTGCTATGGTGTTCTGGGTGGTTGCTAGGGCGTTGTTAGGCAGTTGCTATGGTGTTCTGTGTGATTGCTAGGGCGTTGCTAAGGGGTGACAATGTTGTTCTGGGTGGTAACTAGAGCGTTGCTAGGCTGTTGCTATGGTGTTCTAGGTGGTTGCTAGGGCGTTGCTCTGGGGTAGTAATGTTGTTCTGGGTGGCTACTAGAACGTTGCTACGCTATTGCTATGGTGTTCTGAATATTTGTTTGGGCATTGCTAGACAGTTGCTTTGTTGCTCTTTTTCTTGCTAGGGCGTTGATGTGTATTGTTTGGGGATCGGGTGAAAACTGGGAGAAGTAGCGAATCGTGCGATTACGAAAGAATTTGGAATAATTACAAGGAGGGAAGGAGGGAAACAAGGAAGTAATGAGGGAAGAAAGGAAAGAAGGAATATCGGAAAAAAGAAGGAAATCAAAAGAAGGCAGGAAAGAACAAAGGAAAGAAGGCGAGGATGGATGGAAAGAAACAGGAATGAAGGAAAGAAGGAAGTAAGGAAGAAAGGAAAGGAAAAAGGGAAGAAGAAGGATATAAGTAAAGATAGAAAGAAGGAAGGAAGGAAGGAAAGAAAGAAGAGAAGGATGTGAGTAAGAAGAAATGAAAAACAGCAGGAAAGACAGAAGGAAGAAAATAAAAAGTAAAGAAAGAAAGAGGGAAGGAAAGAGAGGGAAAGCAGAAAGAAGAAAGGAAGAAAGATAGGAAAAAAAGTAAGAATGAAGGAAGGAAAGAAGGCATGATAGAAAAAAAGACAAACTGAGGAAGGAAGGAAAGAAGGAAGTAAGGAAGGAAGGAAAGAAAGAAGGGAAGAAGAAGGATTTAAGTAAAGATAGAAGGAAAGAAGGAAGGAAGGAAAGAAAGAAGAGAAGGAAGTGAGGAAGAAGAAATGAAAAACAGATGGAAAGACAGGAGGAAGGAAAGAAAAAGTAAAGAAAGAAAGAGGGAAGTAAAGAGAGGGAAAGCAGAAAGAAGAAAGGAATAAATATAGGAAGGAAAGTAGTTATTAAAGAAGGAAAGAAGGCATGATAGAAGGAAAGACAAACTAAGGAAGGAAGGAAAGAAAAGTGACAGGGAGGAAGAATGAGAGGAAGGATGAAAGGCAGGATAGAAGAAAGTAAAGTAGGACAGAAGGAACGAATAAAGGAAGGAAGGAACAAAGGAAAGAAATAGGAGGGAAAAAGAAAGAAGGAATGACAGAAAATAGAAGGAAGGAAAGCAGTAAGGAAGCTGTAGTCTCTAGAGAGCCAGATTGTAGTCTTACAGCCTGAGAAACTGCTAGTTCCAGCAGGTGGTCAGAACATCTGGCACAAGATTCTATTTGCTTAATGGCCCTATTGTGATGTCATAATGCCAATGTTAAGTCTATGGGGGGAAAATTTTATAGTTTTTTATTAATAACTCAAAAAGTATAAAAGTTACAAAGATTAAAATACATTGCATACGTGTCCTAAGTAAGACCTACGCAACGCAGTTTGAATGAAGTTTCTACGATAAACGGTTGAGGCCGCATTAAGTGTGTTAGAAGAATAATAATAATAACCAGAGAATGTAATTCCAGGGAAATACGTGTGCATTGAAAATGCAAAGTGTAATTGCATTAGGTGGAGTTTGTTACAAATCATTGCATTATGATATTGGTAGCTAGGTTTTAAGTAGGATAATTTTGGGAGTAGTGAGGACTTTTATTTTGAAACAGATGTGGACTGAGGAAACAGTTTACGAGAATCATAGTTGATGACAGCTGTCATATGGAAATTTTTTATAGTGAAATTTTTTAATAGTGAAGAATTGTAGTCAGGACTTATTTTGAGACAGGTTTGGGCAGAGGAAACAGTTGGCGGAAGTCATAGTGGAGAACAATCAGGAGTTGGAATGGCTGAACTGTCGAAAAGTTGAGTAGCATAAAAAGTTACATTATTCAATTGTAATTTATAATGAGGACTGGCTGAAACTGTTGCGAGGCGGTTGCTATGGTGTTCTGGGTGGTTGCTAAGGCGTTGCTAAGCAGTTGCTATGGTGTTCAGGGTGGTTGCCAGGCGGTTACTATGGTGTTCTGGGAGGTTAATAGGGCGTTCCTAGGCAGTTGAAATGGTGTGCTGGGAGGTTGCTAGGTGATTGCTTTAGTGTTCTGGGTGGTTGCTAGGGCCTGGCTAGGCAGTTGCTTTGGTGTTCTGAGTGGTTGCTAGTCGGTTGCTATGGTGTTCTGGGTGGTTGCTAGGACGTTGCTAGGCAGTTGCTATGGTGTTCTGGGTGGTTGCTAGGCAGTTGCTATGGTGTTCTGGGTGGTTGCTAGGCAGTTGCTATGGTGTTCTGGGTGGTTGCTAGGCGGTTGCTAAGGTGTTCAGGGTCGTTGCTAGGCTGTTACTAGGCTGTTGCTAAGGTGTTCAGGGTGGTTGCTAGGGCGTTGCTAGGTGGTTGCTATGGTGTTCTGGGTGGTTGCTAGGCAGTTGCTATGGTGTTTTTGGGTGGTTGCTAGGTGGTTGCTATGGTGTTCCTGGTGGTTGCTTGGGCGTTGCTAGGCCGTTGCTATTTCTTCTGGGTGGTTGCTATGGTGTTCCTAGGCGGTTGCTAGGCAGTTGCTATGGTGTTCTGGGTGGTTGCCAGGGCGTTTCTAGGCAGTTGTAATGGTGTTCTGGGAGGTTGCTAGGTGATTGCTTTAGTGTTCTAGGTGGTTGCTAGGGCGTTGCTAGGCAGTTGCTTTGGTGTTCTGAGTGGTTGCTATTCGGTTGCTAAGGTGTTCTGGGTGGTTGCTAGGACGTTGCTAGGCAGTTGCTATGGTGTTCTGGGTGGTTGCTAGGCAGTTGCTATGGTGTTCTTGGTGGTTGCCAGGGCATTGCTAGGCAGTGACTTTGGTGTTCTGAGTGGTTGCTAGGCGGTTGCTATGGTGTTCTGGGTGGTTGCTAGGGCGTTGCTAGGCAGTTGCTATGGTTTTCTGGGTAGTTGCGAGGCGGTTGCTGTGGTGATCTGGGTGGTTGCTAGGGCGTTGCTAGGTGGTTACTATGGTGTCCTGGGTGGTTGCTAGGGCGGTGCTAGGCAGTTGCTATGGTGTTCCAGGTGGTTGCTAGGCGGTTGCTTTGGTCTTCTTTGTGGTTGCTAGGACGTTGCTAGGCGGTTGCTATGGTGTTCTGGGTGGTTGCTAGACGGTTGCTATGGTGTTCTTGGTGGTTGCCAGGGCGTTGCTAGGCAGTTGCTTTCGTGTTCTGAGTGGTTGCTAGGCGGTTGCTATGGCGTGCTTGGTGGTTGCTAGGGCGTTGCTAGGCGGTTGCTATGGTGTTCTTGGTGGTTGCCAGGGTGTTGCTAAGCAGTTGCTATGGTGTACTGGGTGGTTGCTAGGCGGTTACTATGGTGTTCTGGATGGTTGCCAGGGCGTTTCTAGGCAGTTGAAATGGTGTTCAGGGAGGTTGCTAGGTGGTTGCTATAGTGTTCTGGGTGGTTGCTAGGGCATTGCTAGGCAGTTGCTTTGGTGTTCTGAGTGGTTGGTAGTCGGTTGCTATGGTGTTCTTGGTGGTTGCTAGGACATTGCTTGGCAGTTGCTATGGTGTTCTGGGTGGTTGCTAGGCAGTTGCTATGGTGTTCTCGGTGGTTGCCAGGGCGTTGCTAAGCAGTTGCTTTGGTGTTCTTAGTGGTTGCTAGGCGGTTGCTATGGTGTTCTGGGTGGTTGCTCGGGCGTTGCTAGGCAGTTGCTATGGTGTTCTGGGTGGTTGCTAGGCGGTTGCTATGGTGTTCTTGGTGGTTGCCAGGGCTTGCTAGGTAGTGACTTTGGTGTTCTGAGTGGTTGCTAGGCGGTTGCTATGGTGTTCTGGGTGGTTGCTAGGGCGTTGCTAGGCAGTTGCTATGGTGTTCTGGGTGGTTGCTATGCAGTTTCTATGGTGTTCTTGGTGATTGCTAGGGCGTTGGTAGGCAGTTGCTATGGCTTTCTGGGTGGTTGCTAGGCGGTTGCTATGGTGTTCAGGGTGGTTGATAGGGCGTTGATAGGTGGTTGTTACGGTGTTCTGGGAGGTTGCTAGGCGGTTGCTATCGTATCCTGGGGGGTTGCTCGGGCGTTGCTAGGTGGTTGCTATGGTGTTCCTGGTGGTTGCTAGGGCATTGCTAGGCAGTTTCTTTGGTGTTCTGAGTGGTTGCTAGTCGGTTGCTATGGTGTTCTGGGTGGTTGCCTAGACGTTGCTAGGCAGTGGCTATGGTGTTCTGGGTGGAGGCTAGGCAGTTGCTATGGTGTTCTGGGTGGTTGCTAGGCAGTTGCTATGGTGTTCTGGGTGGTTGCCAAGGCGTTGCTAGGCAGTTGCTATGGTGTTCTGGGTGGTTGCTAGGCGGTTTCTTTGGTGTTCTGGGTGGTTGCTAGGGTGTTGCTAGGCGGTTGCTATGGTGTTCTGCGTGGTTCCTAGGCAGTTGCTATGGTGTTTTTTGGTGGTTGCTTGGCGGTTGCTATGGTGTTCCTGGTGGTTGCTAGGTCGTTGCCAGGCCGTTGCTATTTCTTCTGGGTTGTTGCTAGGGTGTTCCTAGGTTGTTGCTATGGTGTTCTGGCTGGTTGCATGGGCGTTGGTAGGCAGTTGCTATGATGTTCTGAGTGGTTGCTAGGCGGTTGCTATGGTGTTCTGGGTGGTTGCTAGGGCATAGATAGGCGGTTGCTATGGTGTTCTGGGTGGTCGCTAGGGCGTTGCTAGGCCGTTGCTATGGTGTTCTGGGTTGTTGCTAGGTGGTTGGTATGGTGTGCTGCCTGGCTGTTAGGGCGTTGCTAGTCCGTTGCTATGGTGCTCTGGGTGGTTGCTAGGGCGTTGCTAGGCCGTTGCTATGGTGTTCTTTGTGGTTGCTAGGCGGTTCCTATGGTGTTCTTTGTGGTTGCTAGGGCTTTGCTAGGCGGTTGCTATGGTGTTCTGGGTGGTTGCTAGGGCGTTGCTAGGCAGTTTCTATGGTGTTCTGGATGGTGGCTAGGGCATTACTTGGCGGTTGCTATGGTGTTCTCGGTGGTTGCTAGGCGGTTGCTCTGGTGTTCTGGGTTGTTGCTAGGGTGTTGCTAGGCAGTTGCTATTGTGTTCTGGGTGGATGCTAGGGCGTGGTTAGGCAGTTGCTTTGGTGTCCTTAGTGGTTGCTAGGTGGTTGCTATGGTGTTCTGGGTGGTTGTTAGCGCATTGCAAGGCAGTTGCTATGGTGTTCTGGGTGGTTGCTAGGCGGTTTCTATGGTGTTCTGGGTGGTTGCTAGGGCGTTGCTAGGCAGTTGCTATGGTGTTTTGGGTGGTTACTAGGCGGTTGCTATGGTGTTCTGGGTGGCTGCTAGGGTGTTGCTTGGCAGTTGCTATGGTATTCTGGGTGGTTGCTAGGCGGTTGCCATGGTGTTCTGGGTGGTTGCTAGGGCGTTGTTAGGCAGTTGCTATGCTGTTCTGGGTGGTTTCTAGGGCGTTGCTTGGCGGTTGCTATTGCGTTTTGGGTGATTGCTAGGGTGTTGCTAGGCAGTTGCTTTGGTTTTCTGGGTGGTTGCTAGGGCATTACTAGGGCAGTTGCTATAGTGTTCTGGGTGGTTGCTAGGGCGTTGCTATGGTGTTCATGGTGGTTGCTATGGCGTTGCTAGGCAGTTGCTATGGTGTTTTGGATGGTTGCTACGGCGTTGCTAGGTGGTTACTTTGGTGCTCTGGGTGGTTGCGAGGGCGTTTCTAGGCGGTTACTGTGGTGTTCTGGGTGGTTGCTAAGCGGTTGCTATGCTGTTTTGGGTGGTTGCTATGGCATTGTAAGGCAGTTGCGACGGTGTTCTGGGTGGTTGCTCGGCCGTTGCTAGGCAGTTGCTATGGTGTTCTGAGTTGTTGCTAGGGCGTTGCTACGCAGTTGCTATGGATTTCTTGGTAGTTTTTCGGCAGTTGCTATGGTGCTCTGGGTGGTTGCTATGGCGTTGTGAGGCAGTTGCTATGGTGTTCTGGGTGGTTGCTAAGGCGTTGCTTGGCATTTGCTATGGTGTTCTGGGTGGTTGCTTGGACTTTTCTAGGCAGTTGTTATGGTGTTCTGGGTGATTGCTAGGCAGTTATTATGGTGTTCTGGGTGGTTGCTAGGCAGTTACTATGGTGTTCCTTATGGTTGCTTGGGCATTACATGTCTTTGAGAGTTGGAAAAGAGTTTCTATGTGAGTGTATGAGTTCAAGGCGAGAGGGTGAAGATTAGAGCCCACAATTTTGAGGTTTAATGTGTGGGGATCGGGTGGAGATAGCGAACCGTGCGATTTCGGAAGACCGATTTTCTCATTGACTTCCATTATAAACAGGTTTCAGAGGTTCAAGTTTTTTGGGAATTGTGGAAAATCTGTAAGTCGGATCGCTGAGTAAAGTCATAGCACACTCCTTCCAAGAGAGCCACACGTTTTGATGTGTAATGTGTAGGCATCGGGTGAAAATCATGCGAGAAGTAGCAAACCGTGCAATTACGAAAGAAATTGGAATAATAACTAGAAAATTCCAGCAGAAATTTTGAATGTGCCTGCTGCTCTACGAGTACAGTGTTGGAGATGGTTGCCAGAGTCCTGGAATGCAGTAGATATCATGTTCTGGGTGGTTGCTAGGGCATTGCTGGGCGGTTGCTATGGTGTTTTGGATGGTTGCTCGGGCATTGCTAGGCAGTTGCTATGGTGTTCTAGGTGGTTGCTAGGGCATTGCTAGGCAGTTGCTATGGTGTTCTGGGTGGTTACGAGGGCGTTGCTAGGCGGTTGCTATGGTGTTCTGGGTGGTTGCTAGGCGGTTGCTCGGGTGTTCTGGGTGGTTGCTAGGCGGTTGCTATGGTGTTCTGGGTGGTTGCTAGGGCATTGCTCGGCAGTTGCTGTGGTGTTTTGGGTGGATGCTAGGCGGTTGCTATGGTGTTCTGGGTGGTTGCTAGGGTTTTGCTTGGCAGTTGCTATGGTGTTCTGTGTGGTTGCTAGGGCATTGCCAAGCAGTTGTTATGGTGTTCTGGGTGGTTGCTAGGGCGTTGCTAGGCGGTTGCTATGTTGTTCTGTGTGGTTGCTTGGGCGTTGCTAAGCAGTTGCTATGGTGTTCTGGGTGGTTGCAAGGGCGTTTCTAGGTGGTTGCTATGGTGTTCACGCTGCTTGCTAGGGCGTTGCTATGGTGTTTTGGGTGGTTGCTAGGGCATTGCTAGGGTGCTCTGGGTGGTTGCTAGGGCATTTCTCTGCGGTTGCTAAGGTGTTCTGGGTGGTGGCTATGGCATTACAAGGTAGTTGTTCTGGTGTTCTGGGTGGTTGCTAGGGGGTTGTTATGGTGTTCTGGGTGGTAGCTAGGGTGTTGCTACGCGGTTGGTATGGTGTTTTGCTTGGTTGCTAGGGCATTGCTGGGCAGTTGCTATGGTGTTATGGGTAGTTGCTAGGCAGTTGTTTTGGTGTTTTGGGTGGTTGCTAGCCGGTTGCTATGTTGTTCTGGTTGGTTGCTAGGGCATTGTTAAGCGGTTGCTTTGGTGTTCTGGGTGGTTGCTAGCGTGTTGCTTTGGTGTACTGGGTGGTTGCTAGGGCATTGTTAGGCGGTTGCTATGGTGTTCTGGGTGGTTGCTAGGGGGTTGCTATGGTGTTCTGGCTGGTTGCTAGGGTGCTGCTTTGCAGTTGCTATGATGTTCTTCGTGGTGGCTAGGCGGTTGCAATGGTGTTCTAGGTGGTTGGTAGGGCGTTGCTAGACAGTTACTATGGTGTTCTGGGTCGTTGTTAGGCGGTTGTTATGGTGTTCTGGGGGGTTGCTAGGGCATTGCTAAACAGTAGCTATGGTGTTCTGGGTGGTTTCTAGGCGGCTGCTATGGTGTTTTGGTTGCTTCGGCATTGCATGTCTTTGAGAGTTGGAAAAAAGTTTCTATGTGAGTGTATGAGTTTAAGGCGAGAGGATGAAGATGAGAGCCGAACGTTTTGACGTGTAATGTGTGGGGATCGGGTGAAAATTGTGTGAGAAGTAGCGAACCGTGTGATTTCGGAAGACCGATTTTCTCATTGACTTCCATTATAAACAGGTTTCAGAGGTCCATGTTTTTTGGGAATTGTGGGAAATCTGTAAGTCGGATCGCTGAGTTAAGTCATAGCATAGTCCTCACAAGAGAGCCACACGTTTCGAAGTGTAATGTGTGGGCATCGGGTGAAAATCGTGCGAAAAGTAGCAAATCGTGCAATTACGGAAGAAATTGGAATAATAACTAGAAAATTCCAGCAGAAATTTTGAATGTGCCTGCTGCTCTATGAGTACAGTGTTGGATATGGTTGCCAGAGTTCTGGAATGCAGTAGATATCATGTTCTGGGTGGTTGCTAGGGCGTTGCTAGGCGGTTGCTATGGTGTTCTGGGTGGTTGCTAGGGCGTTGCAATGCAGTTGCTATGGTGTTCTGGGTGGTTGCTAGGCGGTTGCTAGGGTGTTCTGGGTGGTTGTTGGCGGTTGCTATGGTGTTCTGGGTGGTTGCTAGGGCGTTGCTAGGCGGTTGCTGTGGTGTTCTGGGTGGTTGCTAGGCGGTTGCTATGGTGTTCTGGGTGGTTGCTTGGGCGTTGCGAGGCAGTTGATATGGTGTTCTGAATGGTTGCTAGGGCGTTGCTAGGCAGTAGCTATGGTGTTCTTGGTGGTTGCTAAGGCCTTACTAGGCAGCTGCTATGGTGTTCTGCGTGGTTGATAGGCCTTTGCTTTGGTGTTCTGGGTGGACGCTTGGGCATTGCTAAGCAGTTGGTATGGTGTTCTGGGTGGTTGCTTGGGCATTGCTAGGTGGTTGCTATGGTGTATTGGGTGGTTGCTCGGGCATTTCTAGGCAGTTGCTATGCTGTTCTGGGTGGTTGCAAGGCGGTTGCTATGGTGTTCTGGGTGGTTGCTAGGGCGTTGCTAGGCAGTTGCTATGGTGTTCTGGGTGGTTGCTAGGGCGTTACTGGGCAGTTGCTATGGTGTTCTGGGTGGTTGAAAGGCGTTTACTATAGTGTTCTGGGTGGTTGCTAGGGCATTGCTAAGCAGTTGGTATTGTGTTGTGGGTGGTTGCTAGGGCATTACTAGGCAGTTAGTATGGTGTTCTGGGTGGCTGCTAGGCGGGTGCTATGGTGTTCTGGGTGGTTGCTAGGGTGTTGCAAGGCGGTTCATATGGTGTTTTGGGTGGTTGCCAGGCTTTTGCTAGGCAGTTGCTATGTTCTTCTGGCTGGTAGCTAGGCAGTTGCTGTGGTGTTCTGGGTGGTTGCTAGGGCGTTGCAAGGCAGTTGCTATGGTGTCCTGAGTGGTTGATAGGCGTTTGCTATGGTGTTCTAGGTGGTTGCTTGGGCGTTGCTAGGCAGTTGCTTTGGTGTTCTTGGTGGTTGCTAGGTGGTTGCAGTGGTGTTCTGGGTGGTTGCTTGGGCGTTGCTAGGCGGCTGCTATGGTGTCCTGGGTGGTTGCTGGGTGGTGTTATGGTGTTCTGGGTGATTGCTAGGGCATTGCTCGGTAGCTGCTATGGTGTTCTAGGTGGTTGCAAGGCGGTTGCTATGGTGTTCTGGGTGGTTGCTAGGGCGTTGTTAGGCAGTTGCAATGGTGTTCTGGGTGGCTGCTAGGGCGTTGTTAGGCAGTTGATTTGGTGTCCTGAGTGGTTGCTAGGCGGTGTTATGGTGTTCAGGGTGATTGCTAGGGCGTTGCTTGGCAGTTGCTTTGGTGTTCTGGGTGGTTGCTAAGCGGTGACTATGGTGTTTGGGGTGGTTGCCAGGGCATTGTTAGGCAGTTGCTATGGTGTTCTGGGTGGTTGCTCGGTGGTTGCTATGGTGTTCTGGGTGGTTGCTAAGGCGTTGCTAGGCAGTTGCTATGGGGTCCTGGGTGGTTTCTAGGCGGTTACTATGGTGTTCTGGGTGGTTGCAAGGGCGTTGCTTGGCAGTTTCTATGGTGTTCTTGATGGTTGCTCCGCGGTTGCTATGGTGTTCTTGGTGGTTTCTAGGTTGTTGCTAGGCGGTTGCTATGGTGTTCTGGGTGATGGCTAGGGCATTGCTAGGCAGTTGCTATGGTGTTCTAAGTGGTTGCTACAGCATTGTTAGGCGGTTGTTATCGTGTTCTGGGTAGTTGCTAGGGCGTTGCCAGGCGGTTGCTATGGTGTTCTGGGTGGTTGCTAGGCGGTTGCAATGGTATTCTTTGTGGTTGCTAGGGTGTTGCTAGGCGGTGGCTATGGTGTTCTGGGTGGCTGCAAGGGTGTTGCTAGACAGTTGCTGTGGTGTTTGGGGTGGTTGCTAGGCAGTTGCTATGGTATTCTGGGTTGTTGCTAGGCAGTTGCTATGGTGTTCTGAGTGGTTGCTAGGGCGTTGCTCTGGGGTAGTAATGTTGTTCTGGGTGGCTACTAGAACGTTGCTACGCTATTGCTATGGTGTTCTGAATATTTGTTTGGGCATTGCTAGACAGTTGCTTTGTTGCTCTTTTTCTTGCTAGGGCGTTGATGTGTATTGTTTGGGGATCGGGTGAAAACTGGGAGAAGTAGCGAATCGTGCGATTACGAAAGAATTTAGAATAATAACAAGGAGGGAAGGAGGGAAACAAGGAAGTAATGAGGGAAGAAAGGAAAGAAGGAATATCGGAAAAAAGAAGGAAATCAAAAGAAGGCAGGAAAGAACAAAGGAAAGAAGGCGAGGATGGATGGAAAGAAACAGGAATGAAGGAAAGAAGGAAGTAAGGAAGAAAGGAAAGGAAAAAGGGAAGAAGAAGGATATAAGTAAAGATAGAAAGAAGGAAGGAAGGAAGGAAAGAAAGAAGAGAAGGATGTGAGTAAGAAGAAATGAAAAACAGCAGGAAAGACAGAAGGAAGAAAATAAAAAGTAAAGAAAGAAAGAGGGAAGGAAAGAGAGGGAAAGCAGAAAGAAGAAAGGAAGAAAGATAGGAAAAAAGTAAGAATGAAGGAAGGAAAGAAGGCATGATAGAAAAAAAGACAAACTAAGGAAGGAAGGAAAGAAGGAAGTAAGGAAGGAAGGAAAGAAAGAAGGGAAGAAGAAGGATTTAAGTAAAGATAGAAGGAAAGAAGGAAGGAAGGAAAGAAACAAGAGAAGGAATTGAGGAAGAAGAAATGAAAAACAGATGGAAAGACAGGAGGAAGGAAAGAAAAAGTAAAGAAAGAAAGAGGGAAGTAAAGAGAGGGAAAGCAGAAAGAAGAAAGGAATAAATATAGGAAGGAAAGTAGTTATTAAAGAAGGAAAGAAGGCATGATAGAAGGAAAGAAAAACTAAGGAAGGAAGGAAAGAAAATTGACAGGGAGGAAGAATGGGAGGAAGGATGAAAGGCAGGATAGAAGAAAGTAAAGTAGGACAGAAGGAACGAATAAAGGAAGGAAGGAACAAAGGAAAGAAATAGGAGGGAAAAAGAAAGAAGGAATGACAGAAAATAGAAGGAAGGAAAGCAGTAAGGAAGCTGTAGTCTCTAGAGAGCCAGATTGTAGTCTTACAGCCTGAGAAACTGCTAGTTCCAGCAGGTGGTCAGAACATCTGGCACAAGATTCTATTTGCTTAATGGCCCTATTGTGATGTCATAATGCCAATGTTAAGTCTATGGGGGGAAAATTTTATAGTTTTTTATTAATAACTCAAAAAGTATAAAAGTTACAAAGATTAAAATACATTGCATACGTGTCCTAAGTAAGACCTACGCAACGCAGTTTGAATGAAGTTTCTACGATAAACGGTTGAGGCCGCATTAAGTGTGTTAGAAGAATAATAATAATAACCAGAGAATGTAATTCCAGGGAAATACGTGTGCATTGAAAATGCAAAGTGTAATTGCATTAGGTGGAGTTCGTTACAAATCATTGCATTATGATATTGGTAGCTAGGTTTTAAGTAGGATAATTTTGGGAGTAGTGAGGACTTTTATTTTGAAACAGATGTGGACTGAGGAAACAGTTTACGAGAATCATAGTTGATGACAGCTGTCATATGGAAATTTTTTATAGTGAAATTTTTAAATAGTGAAGAATTGTAGTCAGGACTTATTTTGAGACAGGTTTGGGCAGAGGAAACAGTTGGCGGAAGTCATAGTGGAGAACAATCAGGAGTTGGAATGGCTGAACTGTCGAAAAGTTGAGTAGCATAAAAAGTTACATTATTCAATTGTAATTTATAATGAGGACTGGCTGAAACTGTTGCGAGGCGGTTGCTATGGTGTTCTGGGTGGTTGCTAAGGCGTTGCTAAGCAGTTGCTATGGTGTTCAGGGTGGTTGCCAGGCGGTTACTATGGTGTTCTGGGTGGTTAATAGGGCGTTCCTAGGCAGTTGAAATGGTGTGCTGGGAGGTTGCTAGGTGATTGCTTTAGTGTTCTGGGTGGTTGCTAGGGCGTGGCTAGGCAGTTGCTTTGGTGTTCTGAGTGGTTGCTAGTCGGTTGCTATGGTGTTCTGGGTGGTTGCTAGGACGTTGCTAGGCAGTTGCTATGGTGTTCTGGGTGGTTGCTAGGCAGTTGCTATGGTGTTCTGGGTGGTTGCTAGGCAGTTGCTATGGTGTTCTGGGTGGTTGCTAGGCGGTTGCTAAGGTGTTCAGGGTCATTGCTAGGCTGTTACTAGGCTGTTGCTAAGGTGTTCAGGGTGGTTGCTAGGGCGTTGCTAGGTGGTTGCTATGGTGTTCTGGGTGGTTGCTAGGCAGTTGCTATGGTGTTTTTGGGTGGTTGCTAGGTGGGTGCTATGGTGTTCCTGGTGGGTGCGTGGGCGTTGCTAGGCCGTTGCTATTTCTTCTGGGTGGTTGCTATGGTGTTCCTAGGCGGTTGCTAGGCAGTTGCTATGGTGTTCTGGGTGGTTGCCAGGGCGTTTCTAGGCAGTTGTAATGGTGTTCTGGGAGGTTGCTAGGTGATTGCTTTAGTGTTCAAGGTGGTTGCTAGGGCGTTGCTAGGCAGTGGCTTTGGTGTTCTGAGTGGTTGCTATTCGGTTGCTAGGGTGTTCTGGGTGGTTGCTAGGACGTTGCTAGGCAGTTGCTATGGTGTTCTGGGTGGTTGCTAGGCAGTTGCTATGGTGTTCTTGGTGGTTGCCAGGGCATTGCTAGGCAGTGACTTTGGTGTTCTGAGTGGTTGCTAGGCGGTTGCTATGGTGTTCTGGGTGGTTGCTAGGGCGTTGCTATGCAGTTGCTATGGTTTTCTGGGTAGTTGCTAGGCGGTTGCTATGGTGATCTGTGTGGTTGCTAGGGCGTTGCTAGGTGGTTACTATGGTGTCCTGGGTGGTTGCTAGGGCGGTGCTAGGCAGTTGCTATGGTGTTCTGGGTGGTTGCTAGGCGGTTGCTTTGGTCTTCTTTGTGGTTGCTAGGACGTTGCTAGGCGGTTGCTATGGTGTTCTGGGTGGTTGCTAGACGGTTGCTATGGTGTTCTTGGTGGTTGCCAGGGCGTTGCTAGGCAGTTGCTTTCGTGTTCTGAGTGGTTGCTAGGCGGTTGCTATGGCGTGCTTGGTGGTTGCTAGGGCGTTGCTAGGCGGTTGCTATGGTGTTCTTGGTGGTTGCCAGGGTGTTGCTAAGCAGTTGCTATGGTGTACTGGGTGGTTGCTAGGCGGTTACTATGGTGTTCTGGATGGTTGCCAGGGCGTTTCTAGGCAGTTGAAATGGTGTTCAGGGAGGTTGCTAGGTGGTTGCTATAGTGTTCTGGGTGGTTGCTAGGGCATTGCTAGGCAGTTGCTTTGGTGTTCTGAGTGGTTGGTAGTCGGTTGCTATGGTGTTCTTGGTGGTTGCTAGGACATTGCTTGGCAGTTGCTATGGTGTTCTGGGTGGTTGCTAGGCAGTTGCTATGGTGTTCTCGGTGGTTGCCAGGGCGTTGCTAAGCAGTTGCTTTGGTGTTCTTAGTGGTTGCTAGGCGGTTGCTATGGTGTTCTGGGTGGTTGCTCGGGCGTTGCTAGGCAGTTGCTATGGTGTTCTGGGTGGTTGCTAGGCGGTTGCTATGGTGTTCTTGGTGGTTGCCAGGGCTTGCTAGGTAGTGAGTTTGGTGTTCTGAGTGGTTGCTAGGCGGTTGCTATGGTGTTCTGGGTGGTTGCTAGGGCGTGGCTAGGCAGTGGCTATGGTGTTCTGGGTGGTTGCTATGCAGTTTCTATGGTGTTCTTGGTGATTGCTGGGGCGTTGGTAGGCAGTTGCTATGCCTTTCTGGGTGGTTGCTAGGCGGTTGCTATGGTGTTCAGGGTGGTTGATAGGGCGTTGATAGGTGGTTGTTACGGTGTTCTGGGAGGTTGCTAGGCGGTTGCTATCGTATCCTGGGGGGTTGCTCGGGCGTTGCTAGGTGGTTGCTATGGTGTTCCTGGTGGTTGCTAGGGCATTGCTAGGCAGTTTCTTTGGTGTTCTGAGTGGTTGCTAGTCGGTTGCTATGGTGTTCTGGGTGGTTGCCAAGACGTTGCTAGGCAGTGGCTATGGTGTTCTGGGTGGAGGCTAGGCAGTTGCTATGGTGTTCTGGGTGGTTGCTAGGCAGTTGCTATGGTGTTCTGGGTGGTTGCCAAGGCGTTGCTAGGCAGTTGCTATGGTGTTCTGGGTGGTTGCTAGGCGGTTTCTTTGGTGTTCTGGGTGGTTGCTAGGGTGTTGCTAGGCGGTTGCTATGGTGTTCTGCGTGGTTCCTAGGCAGTTGCTATGGTGTTTTTTGGTGGTTGCTTGGCGGTTGCTATGGTGTTCCTGGTGGTTGCTAGGTCGTTGCCAGGCCGTTGCTATTTCTTCTGGGTTGTTGCTAGGGTGTTCCTAGGTTGTTGCTATGGTGTTCTGGCTGGTTGCATGGGCGTTGGTAGGCAGTTGCTATGATGTTCTGAGTGGTTGCTAGGCGGTTGCTATGGTGTTCTGGGTGGTTGCTAGGGCATAGATAGGCGGTTGCTATGGTGTTCTGGGTGGTCGCTAGGGCGTTGCTAGGCCGTTGCTATGGTGTTCTGGGTTGTTGCTAGGTGGTTGGTATGGTGTGCTGCCTGGCTGTTAGGGCGTTGCTAGTCCGTTGCTATGGTGCTCTGGGTGGTTGCTAGGGCGTTGCTAGGCCGTTGCTATGGTGTTCTTTGTGGTTGCTAGGCGGTTCCTATGGTGTTCTTTGTGGTTGCTAGGGCTTTGCTAGGCGGTTGCTATGGTGTTCTGGGTGGTTGCTAGGGCGTTGCTAGGCAGTTCTTATGGTGTTCTGGATGGTTGGTAGTCGGTTGCTATGGTGTTCTTGGTGGTTGCTAGGACATTGCTTGGCAGTTGCTATGGTGTTCTGGGTGGTTG
The DNA here is from genome assembly GCA_029721435.1 of Gymnothorax reevesii. Taxonomy (NCBI): domain Eukaryota; kingdom Metazoa; phylum Chordata; class Actinopteri; order Anguilliformes; family Muraenidae; genus Gymnothorax; species Gymnothorax reevesii. The sequence continues at coordinate 55,663,056 of CM056574.1, forward strand.
CTAGGCAGTTGCTATGGTGTTCTCGGTGGTTGCCAGGGCGTTGCTAAGCAGTTGCTTTGGTGTTCTTAGTGGTTGCTAGGCGGTTGCTATGGTGTTCTGGGTGGTTGCTCGGGCGTTGCTAGGCAGTTGCTATGGTGTTCTGGGTGGTTGCTAGGCGGTTGCTATGGTGTTCTTGGTGGTTGCCAGGGCTTGCTAGGTAGTGACTTTGGTGTTCTGAGTGGTTGCTAGGCGGTTGCTATGGTGTTCTGGGTGGTTGCTAGGGCGTTGCTAGGCAGTTGCTATGGTGTTCTGGGTGGTTGCTATGCAGTTTCTATGGTGTTCTTGGTGATTGCTAGGGCGTTGGTAGGCAGTTGCTATGCCTTTCTGGGTGGTTGCTAGGCGGTTGCTATGGTGTTCAGGGTGGTTGATAGGGCGTTGATAGGTGGTTGTTACGGTGTTCTGGGAGGTTGCTAGGCGGTTGCTATCGTATCCTGGGGGGTTGCTCGGGCGTTGCTAGGTGGTTGCTATGGTCTTCCTGGTGGTTGCTAGGGCATTGCTAGGCAGTTTCTTTGGTGTTCTGAGTGGTTGCTAGTCGGTTGCTATGGTGTTCTGGGTGGTTGCCAAGACGTTGCTAGGCAGTGGCTATGGTGTTCTGGGTGGAGGCTAGGCAGTTGCTATGGTGTTCTGGGTGGTTGCTAGGCAGTTGCTATGGTGTTCTGGGTGGTTGCCAAGGCGTTGCTAGGCAGTTGCTATGGTGTTCTGGGTGGTTGGTTGGCGGTTTTTTTGGGTTTCTGGGTGGTTGCTAGGGTGTTGCTAGGCGGTTGCTTTGGTGTTCTGCGTGGTTCCTAGGCAGTTGCTATGGTGTTTTTTGGTGGTTGCTTGGCGGTTGCTATGGTGTTCCTGGTGGTTGCTAGGTCGTTGCCAGGCCGTTGCTATTTCTTCTGGGTTGTTGCTAGGGTGTTCCTAGGTTGTTGCTATGGTGTTCTGGCTGGTTGCATGGGCGTTGGTAGGCAGTTGCTATGATGTTCTGAGTGGTTGCTAGGCGGTTGCTATGGTGTTCTGGGTGGTTGCTAGGGCATAGATAGGCGGTTGCTATGGTGTTCTGGGTGGTCGCTAGGGCGTTGCTAGGCCGTTGCTATGGTGTTCTGGGTTGTTGCTAGGTGGTTGGTATGGTGTGCTGCCTGGCTGTTAGGGCGTTGCTAGTCCGTTGCTATGGTGCTCTGGGTGGTTGCTAGGGCGTTGCTAGGCCGTTGCTATGGTGTTCTTTGTGGTTGCTAGGCGGTTCCTATGGTGTTCTTTGTGGTTGCTAGGGCTTTGCTAGGCGGTTGCTATGGTGTTCTGGGTGGTTGCTAGGGCGTTGCTAGGCAGTTTCTATGGTGTTCTGGATGGTGGCTAGGGCATTACTTGGCGGTTGCTATGGTGTTCTCGGTGGTTGCTAGGCGGTTGCTCTGGTGTTCTGGGTTGTTGCTAGGGTGTTGCTAGGCAGTTGCTATTGTGTTCTGGGTGGATGCTAGGGCGTGGTTAGGCAGTTGCTTTGGTGTCCTTAGTGGTTGCTAGGTGGTTGCTATGGTGTTCTGGGTGGTTGCTAGCGCATTGCAAGGCAGTTGCTATGGTGTTCTGGGTGGTTGCTAGGCGGTTTCTATGGTGTTCTGGGTGGTTGCTAGGGCGTTGCTAGGCAGTTGCTATGGTGTTTTGGGTGGTTACTAGGCGGTTGCTATGGTGTTCTGGGTGGCTGCTAGGGTGTTGCTTGGCAGTTGCTATGGTATTCTGGGTGGTTGCTAGGCGGTTGCCATGGTGTTCTGGGTGGTTGCTAGGGCGTTGTTAGGCAGTTGCTATGCTGTTCTGGGTGGTTTCTAGGGCGTTGCTTGGCGGTTGCTATTGCGTTTTGGGTGATTGCTAGGGTGTTGCTAGGCAGTTGCTTTGGTTTTCTGGGTGGTTGCTAGGGCATTACTAGGGCAGTTGCTATAGTGTTCTGGGTGGTTGCTAGGGCGTTGCTATGGTGTTCATGGTGGTTGCTATGGCGTTGCTAGGCAGTTGCTATGGTGTTTTGGATGGTTGCTACGGCGTTGCTAGGTGGTTACTATGGTGCTCTGGGTGGTTGCGAGGGCGTTTCTAGGCGGTTACTAGGGTGTTCTGGGTGGTTGCTAAGCGGTTGCTATGCTGTTTTGGGTGGTTGCTATGGCATTGTAAGGCAGTTGCGACGGTGTTCTGGGTGGTTGCTCGGGCGTTGCTAGGCAGTTGCTATGGTGTTCTGAGTTGTTGCTAGGGCGTTGCTACGCAGTTGCTATGGATTTCTTGGTAGTTTTTCGGCAGTTGCTATGGTGCTCTGGGTGGTTGCTATGGCGTTGTGAGGCAGTTGCTATGGTGTTCTGGGTGGTTGCTAAGGCGTTGCTTGGCATTTGCTATGGTGTTCTGGGTGGTTGCTTGGACTTTTCTAGGCAGTTGTTATGGTGTTCTGGGTGATTGCTAGGCAGTTATTATGGTGTTCTGGGTGGTTGCTAGGCAGTTACTATGGTGTTCCTTATGGTTGCTTGGGCATTACATGTCTTTGAGAGTTGGAAAAGAGTTTCTATGTGAGTGTATGAGTTCAAGGCGAGAGGGTGAAGATTAGAGCCCACAATTTTGAGGTTTAATGTGTGGGGATCGGGTGGAGATAGCGAACCGTGCGATTTCGGAAGACCGATTTTCTCATTGACTTCCATTATAAACAGGTTTCAGAGGTTCAAGTTTTTTGGGAATTGTGGAAAATCTGTAAGTCGGATCGCTGAGTAAAGTCATAGCACACTCCTTCCAAGAGAGCCACACGTTTTGATGTGTAATGTGTAGGCATCGGGTGAAAATCATGCGAGAAGTAGCAAACCGTGCAATTACGAAAGAAATTGGAATAATAACTAGAAAATTCCAGCAGAAATTTTGAATGTGCCTGCTGCTCTACGAGTACAGTGTTGGAGATGGTTGCCAGAGTCCTGGAATGCAGTAGATATCATGTTCTGGGTGGTTGCTAGGGCATTGCTGGGCGGTTGCTATGGTGTTTTGGATGGTTGCTCGGGCATTGCTAGGCAGTTGCTATGGTGTTCTAGGTGGTTGCTAGGGCATTGCTAGGCAGTTGCTATGGTGTTCTGGGTGGTTACGAGGGCGTTGCTAGGCGGTTGCTATGGTGTTCTGGGTGGTTGCTAGGCGGTTGCTCGGGTGTTCTGGGTGGTTGCTAGGCGGTTGCTATGGTGTTCTGGGTGGTTGCTAGGGCATTGCTCGGCAGTTGCTGTGGTGTTTTGGGTGGATGCTAGGCGGTTGCTATGGTGTTCTGGGTGGTTGCTAGGGTTTTGCTTGGCAGTTGCTATGGTGTTCTGTGTGGTTGCTAGGGCATTGCCAAGCAGTTGTTATGGTGTTCTGGGTGGTTGCTAGGGCGTTGCTAGGCGGTTGCTATGGTGTTCTGGGTGGTTGCTTGGGCGTTGCTAAGCAGTTGCTATGGTGTTCTGGGTGGTTGCAAGGGCGTTTCTAGGTGGTTGCTATGGTGTTCACGGTGCTTGCTAGGGCGTTGCTATGGTGTTTTGGGTGGTTGCTAGGGCATTGCTAGGGTGCTCTGGGTGGTTGCTAGGGCATTTCTCTGCGGTTGCTAAGGTGTTCTGGGTGGGGGCTAGGGCATTACAAGGTAGTTGTTCTGGTGTTCTGGGTGGTTGCTAGGGGGTTGTTATGGTGTTCTGGGTGGTAGCTAGGGTGTTGCTACGCGGTTGGTATGGTGTTTTGCTTGGTTGCTAGGGCATTGCTGGGCAGTTGCTATGGTGTTATGGGTAGTTGCTAGGCAGTTGTTTTGGTGGTTTGGGTGGTTGCTAGCCGGGTGCTAGGTTGTTCTGGTTGGTTGCTAGGGCATTGTTAAGCGGTTGCTTTGGTGTTCTGGGTGGTTGCTAGCGTGTTGCTTTGGTGTACTGGGTGGTTGCTAGGGCGTTGCTAGGCGTTTGCTATGGTGTTCTGGGTGGTTGCTAGGGCATTGTTAGGCGGTTGCTATGGTGTTCTGGGTGGTTGCTAGGGGGTTGCTATGGTGTTCTGGCTGGTTGCTAGGGTGCTGCTTTGCAGTTGCTATGATGTTCTTCGTGGTGGCTAGGCGGTTGCAATGGTGTTCTAGGTGGTTGGTAGGGCGTTGCTAGACAGTTACTATGGTGTTCTGGGTCGTTGTTAGGCGGTTGTTATGGTGTTCTGGGGGGTTGCTAGGGCATTGCTAAACAGTAGCTATGGTGTTCTGGGTGGTTTCTAGGCGGCTGCTATGGTGTTTTGGTTGCTTCGGCATTGCATGTCTTTGAGAGTTGGAAAAAAGTTTCTATGTGAGTGTATGAGTTTAAGGCGAGAGGATGAAGATGAGAGCCGAACGTTTTGACGTGTAATGTGTGGGGATCGGGTGAAAATTGTGTGAGAAGTAGCGAACCGTGTGATTTCGGAAGACCGATTTTCTCATTGACTTCCATTATAAACAGGTTTCAGAGGTCCATGTTTTTTGGGAATTGTGGGAAATCTGTAAGTCGGATCGCTGAGTTAAGTCATAGCATAGTCCTCACAAGAGAGCCACACGTTTCGAAGTGTAATGTGTGGGCATCGGGTGAAAATCGTGCGAAAAGTAGCAAATCGTGCAATTACGGAAGAAATTGGAATAATAACTAGAAAATTCCAGCAGAAATTTTGAATGTGCCTGCTGCTCTATGAGTACAGTGTTGGATATGGTTGCCAGAGTTCTGGAATGCAGTAGATATCATGTTCTGGGTGGTTGCTAGGGCGTTGCTAGGCGGTTGCTATGGTGTTCTGGGTGGTTGCTAGGGCGTTGCAAGGCAGTTGCTATGGTGTTCTGGGTGGTTGCTAGGCGGTTGCTAGGGTGTTCTGGGTGGTTGTTGGCGGTTGCTATGGTGTTCTGGGTGGTTGCTAGGGCGTTGCTAGGCGGTTGCTGTGGTGTTCTGGGTGGTTGCTAGGCGGTTGCTATGGTGTTCTGGGTGGTTGCTTGGGCGTTGCGAGGCAGTTGATATGGTGTTCTGAATGGTTGCTAGGGCGTTGCTAGGCAGTAGCTATGGTGTTCTTGGTGGTTGCTAAGGCCTTACTAGGCAGCTGCTATGGTGTTCTGCGTGGTTGATAGGCCTTTGCTTTGGTGTTCTGGGTGGACGCTTGGGCATTGCTAAGCAGTTGGTATGGTGTTCTGGGTGGTTGCTTGGGCATTGCTAGGTGGTTGCTATGGTGTATTGGGTGGTTGCTCGGGCATTTCTAGGCAGTTGCTATGCTGTTCTGGGTGGTTGCAAGGCGGTTGCTATGGTGTTCTGGGTGGTTGCTAGGGCGTTGCTAGGCAGTTGCTATGGTGTTCTGGGTGGTTGCTAGGGCGTTACTGGGCAGTTGCTATGGTGTTCTGGGTGGTTGAAAGGCGTTTACTATAGTGTTCTGGGTGGTTGCTAGGGCATTGCTAAGCAGTTGGTATTGTGTTGTGGGTGGTTGCTAGGGCATTACTAGGCAGTTAGTATGGTGTTCTGGGTGGCTGCTAGGCGGGTGCTATGGTGTTCTGGGTGGTTGCTAGGGTGTTGCAAGGCGGTTCATATGGTGTTTTGGGTGGTTGCCAGGCTTTTGCTAGGCAGTTGCTATGTTCTTCTGGCTGGTAGCTAGGCAGTTGCTGTGGTGTTCTGGGTGGTTGCTAGGGCGTTGCAAGGCAGTTGCTATGGTGTCCTGAGTGGTTGATAGGCGTTTGCTATGGTGTTCTAGGTGGTTGCTTGGGCGTTGCTAGGCAGTTGCTTTGGTGTTCTTGGTGGTTGCTAGGTGGTTGCAGTGGTGTTCTGGGTGGTTGCTTGGGCGTTGCTAGGCGGCTGCTATGGTGTCCTGGGTGGTTGCTGGGTGGTGTTATGGTGTTCTGGGTGATTGCTAGGGCATTGCTCGGCAGCTGCTATGGTGTTCTAGGTGGTTGCAAGGCGGTTGCTATGGTGTTCTGGGTGGTTGCTAGGGCGTTGTTAGGCAGTTGCAATGGTGTTCTGGGTGGCTGCTAGGGCGTTGTTAGGCAGTTGATTTGGTGTCCTGAGTGGTTGCTAGGCGGTGTTATGGTGTTCAGGGTGATTGCTAGGGCGTTGCTTGGCAGTTGCTTTGGTGTTCTGGGTGGTTGCTAAGCGGTGACTATGGTGTTTGGGGTGGTTGCCAGGGCATTGTTAGGCAGTTGCTATGGTGTTCTGGGTGGTTGCTCGGTGGTTGCTATGGTGTTCTGGGTGGTTGCTAAGGCGTTGCTAGGCAGTTGCTATGGGGTCCTGGGTGGTTTCTAGGCGGTTACTATGGTGTTCTGGGTGGTTGCAAGGGCGTTGCTTGGCAGTTTCTATGGTGTTCTTGATGGTTGCTCCGCGGTTGCTATGGTGTTCTTGGTGGTTTCTAGGTTGTTGCTAGGCGGTTGCTATGGTGTTCTGGGTGATTGCTAGGGCGTTGCTAGGCAGTTGCTGTGGTGTTCTGACTGGTTGTTAGGCAGTTGCTATGGTGGTCTGGGTGGTTCCTCGGGCGTTTCTAGGAAGTTGCTGTGGTGTTTGGGGTGGTTGCTAGGCAGTTGCTATGGTATTCTGGGTTGTTGCTAGGCAGTTGCTATGGTGTTCTGAGTGGTTGCTAGGGCGTTGCTCTGGGGTAGTAATGTTGTTCTGGGTGGCTACTAGAACGTTGCTACGCTATTGCTATGGTGTTCTGAATATTTGTTTGGGCATTGCTAGACAGTTGCTTTGTTGCTCTTTTTCTTGCTAGGGCGTTGATGTGTATTGTTTGGGGATCGGGTGAAAACTGGGAGAAGTAGCGAATCGTGCGATTACGAAAGAATTTAGAATAATAACAAGGAGGGAAGGAGGGAAACAAGGAAGTAATGAGGGAAGAAAGGAAAGAAGGAATATCGGAAAAAAGAAGGAAATCAAAAGAAGGCAGGAAAGAACAAAGGAAAGAAGGCGAGGATGGATGGAAAGAAACAGGAATGAAGGAAAGAAGGAAGTAAGGAAGAAAGGAAAGGAAAAAGGGAAGAAGAAGGATATAAGTAAAGATAGAAAGAAGGAAGGAAGGAAGGAAAGAAAGAAGAGAAGGATGTGAGTAAGAAGAAATGAAAAACAGCAGGAAAGACAGAAGGAAGAAAATAAAAAGTAAAGAAAGAAAGAGGGAAGGAAAGAGAGGGAAAGCAGAAAGAAGAAAGGAAGAAAGATAGGAAAAAAGTAAGAATGAAGGAAGGAAAGAAGGCATGATAGAAAAAAAGACAAACTAAGGAAGGAAGGAAAGAAGGAAGTAAGGAAGGAAGGAAAGAAAGAAGGGAAGAAGAAGGATTTAAGTAAAGATAGAAGGAAAGAAGGAAGGAAGGAAAGAAAGAAGAGAAGGAAGTGAGGAAGAAGAAATGAAAAACAGATGGAAAGACAGGAGGAAGGAAAGAAAAAGTAAAGAAAGAAAGAGGGAAGTAAAGAGAGGGAAAGCAGAAAGAAGAAAGGAATAAATATAGGAAGGAAAGTAGTTATTAAAGAAGGAAAGAAGGCATGATAGAAGGAAAGACAAACTAAGGAAGGAAGGAAAGAAAATTGACAGGGAGGAAGAATGGGAGGAAGGATGAAAGGCAGGATAGAAGAAAGTAAAGTAGGACAGAAGGAACGAATAAAGGAAGGAAGGAACAAAGGAAAGAAATAGGAGGGAAAAAGAAAGAAGTAATGACAGAAAATAGAAGGAAGGAAAGCAGTAAGGAAGCTGTAGTCTCTAGAGAGCCAGATTGTAGTCTTACAGCCTGAGAAACTGCTAGTTCCAGCAGGTGGTCAGAACATCTGGCACAAGATTCTATTTGCTTAATGGCCCTATTGTGATGTCATAATGCCAATGTTAAGTCTATGGGGGGAAAATTTTATAGTTTTTTATTAATAACTCAAAAAGTATAAAAGTTACAAAGATTAAAATACATTGCATACGTGTCCTAAGTAAGACCTACGCAACGCAGTTTGAATGAAGTTTCTACGATAAACGGTTGAGGCCGCATTAAGTGTGTTAGAAGAATAATAATAATAACCAGAGAATGTAATTCCAGGGAAATACGTGTGCATTGAAAATGCAAAGTGTAATTGCATTAGGTGGAGTTTGTTACAAATCATTGCATTATGATATTGGTAGCTAGGTTTTAAGTAGGATAATTTTGGGAGTAGTGAGGAGTTTTATTTTGAAACAGATGTGGACTGAGGAAACAGTTTACGAGAATCATAGTTGATGACAGCTGTCATATGGAAATTTTTTATAGTGAAATTTTTTAATAGTGAAGAATTGTAGTCAGGACTTATTTTGAGACAGGTTTGGGCAGAGGAAACAGTTGGCGGAAGTCATAGTGGAGAACAATCAGGAGTTGGAATGGCTGAACTGTCGAAAAGTTGAGTAGTATAAAAAGTTACATTATTCAATTGTAATTTATAATGAGGACTGGCTGAAACTGTTGCGAGGCGGTTGCTATGGTGTTCTGGGTGGTTGCTAAGGCGTTGCTAAGCAGTTGCTATGGTGTTCAGGGTGGTTGCCAGGCGGTTACTATGGTGTTCTGGGTGGTTAATAGGGCGTTCCTAGGCAGTTGAAATGGTGTGCTGGGAGGTTGCTAGGTTATTGCTTTAGTGTTCTGGGTGGTTGCTAGGGCGTGGCTAGGCAGTTGCTTTGGTGTTCTGAGTGGTTGCTAGTCGGTTGCTATGGTGTTCTGGGTGGTTGCTAGGACGTTGCTAGGCAGTTGCTATGGTGTTCTGGGTGGTTGCTAGGCAGTTGCTATGGTGTTCTGGGTGGTTGCTAGGCAGTTGCTATGGTGTTCTGGGTGGTTGCTAGGCGGTTGCTAAGGTGTTCAGGGTCGTTGCTAGGCTGTTACTAGGCTGTTGCTAAGGTGTTCAGGGTGGTTGCTAGGGCGTTGCTAGGTGGTTGCTATGGTGTTCTGGGTGGTTGCTAGGCAGTTGCTATGGTGTTTTTGGGTGGTTGCTAGGTGGTTGCTATGGTGTTCCTGGTGGTTGCTTGGGCGTTGCTAGGCCGTTGCTATTTCTTCTGGGTGGTTGCTATGGTGTTCCTAGGCGGTTGCTAGGCAGTTGCTATGGTGTTCTGGGTGGTTGCCAGGGCGTTTCTAGGCAGTTGTAATGGTGTTCTGGGAGGTTGCTAGGTGATTGCTTTAGTGTTCTAAGTGGTTGCTAGGGCGTTGCTAGGCAGTTGCTTTGGTGTTCTGAGTGGTTGCTATTCGGTTGCTAAGGTGTTCTGGGTGGTTGCTAGGACGTTGCTAGGCAGTTGCTATGGTGTTCTGGGTGGTTGCTAGGCAGTTGCTATGGTGTTCTTGGTGGTTGCCAGGGCATTGCTAGGCAGTGACTTTGGTGTTCTGAGTGGTTGCTAGGCGGTTGCTATGGTGTTCTGGGTGGTTGCTAGGGCGTTGCTAGGCAGTTGCTATGGTTTTCTGGGTAGTTGCTAGGCGGTTACTATGGTGATCTGGGTGGTTGCTAGGGCGTTGCTAGGTGGTTACTATGGTGTCCTGGGTGGTTGCTAGGGCGGTGCTAGGCAGTTGCTATGGTGTTCTGGGTGGTTGCTAGGCGGTTGCTTTGGTCTTCTTTGTGGTTGCTAGGACGTTGCTAGGCGGTTGCTATGGTGTTCTGGGTGGTTGCTAGACGGTTGCTATGGTGTTCTTGGTGGTTGCCAGGGCGTTGCTAGGCAGTTGCTTTCGTGTACTGAGTGGTTGCTAGGCGGTTGCTATGGCGTGCTTGGTGGTTGCTAGGGCGTTGCTAGGCGGTTGCTATGGTGTTCTTGGTGGTTGCCAGGGTGTTGCTAAGCAGTTGCTATGGTGTTCTGGGTGGTTGCTAGGCGGTTACTATGGTGTTCTGGATGGTTGCCAGGGCGTTTCTAGGCAGTTGAAATGGTGTTCAGGGAGGTTGCTAGGTGGTTGCTATAGTGTTCTGGGTGGTTGCTAGGGCATTGCTAGGCAGTTGCTTTGGTGTTCTGAGTGGTTGGTAGTCGGTTGCTATGGTGTTCTTGGTGGTTGCTAGGACATTGCTTGGCAGTTGCTATGGTGTTCTGGGTGGTTGCTAGGCAGGTGCTATGGTGTTCTCGGTGGTTGCGAGGGCGTGGCTAGGCAGTTGCTATGGTGTTCTGGGTGGTTGCTAGGCGGTTGCTTTGGTGTTCTTGGTGGTTGCCAGGGCTTGCTAGGTAGTGACTTTGGTGTTCTGAGTGGTTGCTAGGCGGTTGCTATGGTGTTCTGGGTGGTTGCTAGGGCGTTGCTAGGCAGTTGCTATGGTGTTCTGGGTGGTTGCTATGCAGTTTCTATGGTGTTCTTGGTGATTGCTAGGGCGTTGGTAGGCAGTTGCTATGGCTTTCTGGGTGGTTGCTAGGCGGTTGCTATGGTGTTCAGGGTGGTTGATAGGGCGTTGATAGGTGGTTGTTACGGTGTTCTGGGAGGTTGCTAGGCGGTTGCTATCGTATCCTGGGGGGTTGCTCGGGCGTTGCTAGGTGGTTGCTATGGTGTTCCTGGTGGTTGCTAGGGCATTGCTAGGCAGTTTCTTTGGTGTTCTGAGTGGTTGCTAGTCGGTTGCTATGGTGTTCTGGGTGGTTGCCTAGACGTTGCTAGGCAGTGGCTATGGTGTTCTGGGTGGAGGCTAGGCAGTTGCTATGGTGTTCTGGGTGGTTGCTAGGCAGTTGCTATGGTGTTCTGGGTGGTTGCCAAGGCGTTGCTAGGCAGTTGCTATGGTGTTCTGGGTGGTTGCTAGGCGGTTTCTTTGGTGTTCTGGGTGGTTGCTAGGGTGTTGCTAGGCGGTTGCTATGGTGTTCTGCGTGGTTCCCAGGCAGTTGCTATGGTGTTTTTTGGTGGTTGCTTGGCGGTTGCTATGGTGTTCCTGGTGGTTGCTAGGTCGTTGCCAGGCCGTTGCTATTTCTTCTGGGTGGTTGCTAGGGTGTTCCTAGGTTGTTGCTATGGTGTTCTGGCTGGTTGCATGGGCGTTGGTAGGCAGTTGCTATGATGTTCTGAGTGGTTGCTAGGCGGTTGCTATGGTGTTCTGGGTGGTTGCTAGGGCATAGATAGGCGGTTGCTATGGTGTTCTGGGTGGTCGCTAGGGCGTTGCTAGGCCGTTGCTATGGTGTTCTGGGTGCTGGCTAAGCAGTTGCTATGGTGTATTTGGTGGTTGCTTGGGCGTTGCAAGGCAGTTGCTATGACTTTCTGGGTGGTTGCCTGGCCGTTGCTATGGTGTTCAGGGTGGTTGCTAGGGCGTTGCTTGGTGGATGTTGGTGTTTTGGGTGGTTGCTAGGCGGTTGCTATTGTGTTCTGATTGGTTGCTAGGGCGTTGCTAGGCAGTTGCTATGCTGTTCTCGGTGGTTGATAGTCGGTTGCTATGGTGTTCTGGGTGGTTGCAAGGACGTTGCTAGGCAGTTGCTGTGGTGTTCTGGGTGGTTGCTAGGCAGTTGCTTTGGTGTTCTGGGTGGTTGCTAGGCAGTTGCTATGGTGTTCTGATTGGTTGCTAAGGCGTTGCTAGGCAGTTGCTATGGTGTTCTCGGTGGTTGCTAGTCGGTTGCTATGGTGTTCTGGGTGGTTGCTAGGACGTTGCTAGGCAGTTGCTTTGGTGTTCTGGGTGGTTGCTAGGCAGTTGCTTTGGTGTTCTGGGTGGTTGCTAGGCAGTTGCGATGGTGTTCTGGGTGGTTGCTAGGCGGTTTCTTTGATGTTCTTGGTGTCTGCTAGGGTGTTGCTAGGCGGTTGCTAAGGTGTTCAGGGTGGTTGCTAGGGCCTTGCTAGGCGGTTGTTATTGTGTTCTGGGTGGTTGCTAGGCAGTTGCAATGGTGTTTTTGGGTGGTTGCTAGGCGGTTGCTGTGGTGTTCCTGGTGGTTGCTAAGGCGTTGCTAGGCCGTTGCTATTTTTTCTGGGTGGTTGCTAGGGTGTTCCCAGGCGGTTGCTATCGTGTTCTGGCTGGTTGCATGGGCGTTGGCAGGCAGTTGCTATGATGTTCTGAGTGGTTGTAAGGGCGTTGGTAGGCAGTTGCTCGGGTGTTCTGGGTGGTTGCTAGGGCGTGGCTAGGCAGTTGCTTTGGTGTCCTGAGTTGTTGCTAGGCGGGTGCTATGGTGTGTTGGTTAGTTGCTAGGGCGTTTCTAGGCAGTTGCTATGGTTTTCTGGGTGGTTGCTAGGTGGTTGCTGTGGTGTTCTGGGTGGTTGCTAGGGCGTTGCTAGGCGGTTGCTTTGGTGTTCTGAGTGGTTGCTAGGCGGTTGCTATGGTGTTCTGGGTGGTTGCTAGGGCGTTGATTGGCAGTTGCTATGGTGTTCTGGGTGGTTGCTAGGGCGTTGCTAGGCAGTTGCTATGGTGTTCTGGGTGGTTGCTAGGCGGTTGCTATGGTGTTCTTGGTGGTTGCCAGGGCGTTGCTAGGCAGTTACTTTGGTGTTCTGAGTGGTTGCTAGGCCGTTGCTATGGTGTTCTGGGTGGTTGCGAGGGCGTTGCTAGGCAGTTGCTATGGTGTTTTGGGTGGTGGCTAAGCAGTTGCTATGGTGTTCTTGGTGGTTGCTTGGGCGTTGCAAGGCAGTTGCTATGACTTTCTGGGTGGTTGCTAGGCCGTTGCTATGGTGTTCAGGGTGGTTGCTAGGGCGTTGCTTGGTGGATGTTGGTGTTTTGGGTGGTTGCTAGGCGGTTGCTATGGTGTTCTGATTGGTTGCTAGGGCGTTGCTAGGCAGTTGCTATGCTGTTCTCGGTGGTTGATAGTCGGTTGCTATGGTGTTCTGGGTGGTTGCTAGGACGTTGCTAGGCAGTTGCTGTGGTGTTCTGGGTGGTTGCTAGGCAGTTGCTAGGCAGTTGCTATGGTGTTCTCGGTGGTTGCTAGTCGTTTGCTATGGTGTTCTGGGTGGTTGCTAGGGCGGTGCTAGGCGGTTGCTATGGTGTTCTGGGTGGTTGCTAGGCAGTTGCTTTGGTGTTCTGGGTGGTTGCTAGGCAGTTGCGATGGTGTTCTAGGTGGTTGCTAGGCGGTTTCTTTGATGTTCTTGGTGGTTGCTAGGGTGTTGCTAGGCGGGTGCTAAGGTGTTCAGGGTGGTTGCTAGGGCCTTGCTAGGCGGTTGTTATTGTGTTCTGGGTGGTTGCTAGGCAGTTGCAATGGTGTGTTTGGGTGGTTGCTTGGCGGCTGCTATGGTGTTCCTGGTGGTTGCTAAGGCGTTGCTAGGCCGTTGCTATTTTTTCTGGGTGGTTGCTAGGGTGTTCCTAGGCGGTTGCTATGGTGTTCTGGCTGGTTGCATGGGCGTTGGCAGGCAGTTGCTATGATGTTCTGAGTGGTTGTAAGGGCGTTGGTAGGCAGTTACAAGGGTGTTCTGGGTGGTTGCTAGGGCGTTGCTAGGCAGTTGCTTAGGTGTCTTGAGTGGTTGCTAGGCGGTTGCTATGGGTTTTTTTGTTGGTTGCTAGGGCGTTTCTAGGCAGTTGCTATGGTTTTCTGGGTGGTTGCTAGGTGGTTGCTATGGTGTTCTGGGTGGTTGCTGGGGCGTTGCTAGGTGGTTGCTATGGTGTTCTTGGTGGTTGCTTGGGCGTTGCTAGGTGGTTGCTATGGTGTTCTGGGCGGTTGTTAGGCGGATGCTATGGTGTTCGTGGTGGTTGCCAGGGCGTTGCTAGGCAGTTGCTTTGGTGTTGTGAGTGGTTGTTAGGCGGATGCTATGGTGTTCGTGGTGGTTGCCAGGGCTTTGCTAGGCAGGTGCTATGGTGTTCTGGGTGGTTGCTAGGGCGTTGCTAGGCAGTTGCTATGGTGTTCTGGGTTGTTGCTAGGCGGTTGCTATGGTGTTCTTGGTGGTTGCCAGGGCGTTGCTAGGCAGTTACTTTGGTGTTCTGAGTGGTTGCTAGGCAGTTGCCAATGTGTTCTGGGTGGTTGCTAGGGCGTTGCTAGGCAGTTGCTATGGTGTTTTGGGTGGTTGCTAAGCAGTTGCTATGGTGTTCTTGGTGGTTGCTAGGGCGTTGCAAGGCAGTTGCTATGACTTTCTGGGTGGTTGCTAGGCGGTTGCTATGGTGTTCAGGGTGGTTGCTAGGGCGTTGCTTGGTGGTTGTTACGGTGTTTTGGGTGGTTGCTAGGCAGTTGCGATGGTGTTCTGGTTGGTTGCTACGGTATTGCTGAGCATTTGCAATGGTGTTCTGGGTGGTTGCTAGGCAGTTGCTATGGTGTTCTTGGTGGTTGCTAGGGTGTTGTTAGGCAGTTTCTATGGTGTTCTGGGTGGTTGCTAGGGCGTTTCTATGCGGTTGCTATGGTGTCCTAGGTGGTTGCTAGGCGGTTGCTTTGGTTTTCTTGGTGGTTGCCAGGGCGTTGCTAGGCAGTTGCTTTGGTGTTCTCAGTGGCTGCTAAGCGGTTGCTATGGTGTTCTGGGTGGTTGCTAGGGCGTTGCCAGGCAGTTGCTATGGTGTTCTGGGTGGTTGCTAGGCAGTTGCTATGGTGTTCTGGGTGGTTGCTAGGGCGTTGTTAGGCAGTTGCTATGGTGTTCTGTGTGATTGCTAGGGCGTTGCTAAGGGGTGACAATGTTGTTCTGGGTGGTTACTAGGGCGTTGCTAGGCTGTTGCTATGGTGTTCTGAGTGGTTGCTAGGGCGTTGCTCTGGGGTAGTAATGTTGTTCTGTGTGGCTACTAGAACGTTGCTACGCTATTGCTATGGTGTTCTGAATATTTGTTTGGGCATTGCTAGACAGTTGCTTTGTTGCTCTTTTTCTTGCTAGGGCGTTGATGTGTATTGTTTGGGGATCGGGTGAAAACTGGGAGAAGTAGCGAATCGTGCGATTACGAAAGAATTTGGAATAATAACAAGGAGGGAAGGAGGGAAACAAGGAAGTAATGAGGGAAGAAAGGAAAGAAGGAATATCGGAAAAAAGAAGGAAATCAAAAGAAGGCAGGAAAGAACAAAGGAAAGAAGGCGAGGATGGATGGAAAGAAACAGGAATGAAGGAAAGAAGGAAGTAAGGAAGAAAGGAAAGGAAAAAGGGAAGAAGAAGGATATAAGTAAAGATAGAAAGAAGGAAGGAAGGAAGGAAAGAAAGAAGAGAAGGATGTGTGTAAGAAGAAATGAAAAACAGCAGGAAAGACAGAAGGAAGAAAATAAAAAGTAAAGAAAGAAAGAGGGAAGGAAAGAGAGGGAAAGCAGAAAGAAGAAAGGAAGAAAGATAGGAAAAAAAGTAAGAATGAAGGAAGGAAAGAAGGCATGATAGAAAAAAAGACAAACTAAGGAAGGAAGGAAAGAAGGAAGTAAGGAAGGAAGGAAAGAAAGAAGGGAAGAAGAAGGATTTAAGTAAAGATAGAAGGAAAGAAGGAAGGAAGGAAAGAAAGAAGAGAAGGAAGTGAGGAAGAAGAAATGAAAAACAGATGGAAAGACAGGAGGAAGGAAAGAAAAAGTAAAGAAAGAAAGAGGGAAGTAAAGAGAGGGAAAGCAGAAAGAAGAAAGAAATAAATATAGGAAGGAAAGTAGTTATTAAAGAAGGAAAGAAGAGATGATAGAAGGAAAGACAAACTAAGGAAAGAAGGAAAGAAAATTGACAAGGAGGAAGAATGGGAGGAAGGATGAAAGGCAGGATAGAAGAAAGTAAAGTAGGACAGAAGGAACGAATAAAGGAAGGAAGGAACAAAGGAAAGAAATAGGAGGGAAAAAGAAAGAAGGAATGGCAGAAAATAGAAGGAAGGAAAGCAGTAAGGAAGCTGTAGTCTCGAGAGAGCCAGATTGTAGTCTTACAGCCTGAGAAACTGCTAGTTCCAGCAGGTGGTCAGAACATCTGGCACAAGATTCTATTTGCTTAATGGCCCTATTGTGATGTCATAATGCCAATGTTAAGTCTATGGGGGGAAAATTTTATAGTTTTTTATTAATAACTCAAAAAGTATAAAAGTTACAAAGATTAAAATACATTGCATACGTGTCCTAAGTAAGACCTACGCAACGCAGTTTGAATGAAGTTTCTACGATAAACGGTTGAGGCCGCATTAAGTGTGTTAGAAGAATAATAATAATAACCAGAGAATGTAATTCCAGGGAAATACGTGTGCATTGAAAATGCAAAGTGTAATTGCATTAGGTGGAGTTTGTTACAAATCATTGCATTATGATATTGGTAGCTAGGTTTTAAGTAGGATAATTTTGGGAGTAGTGAGGACTTTTATTTTGAAACAGATGTGGACTGAGGAAACAGTTTACGAGAATCGTAGTTGATGACAGCTGTCATATGGAAATTTTTTATAGTGAAATTTTTTAATAGTGAAGAATTGTAGTCAGGACTTATTTTGAGACAGGTTTGGGCAGAGGAAACAGTTGGCGGAAGTCATAGTGGAGAACAATCAGGAGTTGGAATGGCTGAACTGTCGAAAAGTTGAGTAGCATAAAAAGTTACATTATTCAATTGTAATTTATAATGAGGACTGGCTGAAACTGTTGCGAGGCGGTTGCTATGGTGTTCTGGGTGGTTGCTAAGGCGTTGCTAAGCAGTTGCTATGGTGTTCAGGGTGGTTGCCAGGCGGTTACTATGGTGTTCTGGGTGGTTAATAGGGCGTTCCTAGGCAGTTGAAATGGTGTGCTGGGAGGTTGCTAGGTGATTGCTTTAGTGTTCTGGGTGGTTGCTAGGGCGTGGCTAGGCAGTTGCTTTGGTGTTCTGAGTGGTTGCTAGTCGGTTGCTATGGTGTTCTGGGTGGTTGCTAGGACGTTGCTAGGCAGTTGCTATGGTGTTCTGGGTGGTTGCTAGGCAGTTGCTATGGTGTTCTGGGTGGTTGCTAGGCAGTTGCTATGGTGTTCTGGGTGGTTGCTAGGCGGTTGCTAAGGTGTTCAGGGTCGTTGCTAGGCTGTTACTAGGCTGTTGCTAAGGTGTTCAGGGTGGTTGCTAGGGCGTTGCTAGGTGGTTGCTATGGTGTTCTGGGTGGTTGCTAGGCAGTTGCTATGGTGTTTTTGGGTGGTTGCTAGGTGGTTGCTATGGTGTTCCTGGTGGTTGCTTGGGCGTTGCTAGGCCGTTGCTATTTCTTCTGGGTGGTTGCTATGGTGTTCCTAGGCGGTTGCTAGGCAGTTGCTATGGTGTTCTGGGTGGTTGCCAGGGCGTTTCTAGGCAGTTGTAATGGTGTTCTGGGAGGTTGCTAGGTGATTGCTTTAGTGTTCTAGGTGGTTGCTAGGGCGTTGCTAGGCAGTTGCTTTGGTGTTCTGAGTGGTTGCTATTCGGTTGCTAAGGTGTTCTGGGTGGTTGCTAGGACGTTGCTAGGCAGTTGCTATGGTGTTCTGGGTGGTTGCTAGGCAGTTGCTATGGTGTTCTTGGTGGTTGCCAGGGCATTGCTAGGCAGTGACTTTGGTGTTCTGAGTGGTTGCTAGGCGGTTGCTATGGTGTTCTGGGTGGTTGCTAGGGCGTTGCTAGGCAGTTGCTATGGTTTTCTGGGTAGTTGCTAGGCGGTTGCTATGGTGATCTGGGTGGTTGCTAGGGCGTTGCTAGGTGGTTACTATGGTGTCCTGGGTGGTTGCTAGGGCGGTGCTAGGCAGTTGCTATGGTGTTCTGGGTGGTTGCTAGGCGGTTGCTTTGGTCTTCTTTGTGGTTGCTAGGACGTTGCTAGGCGGTTGCTATGGTGTTCTGGGTGGTTGCTAGACGGTTGCTATGGTGTTCTTGGTGGTTGCCAGGGCGTTGCTAGGCAGTTGCTTTCGTGTTCTGAGTGGTTGCTAGGCGGTTGCTATGGCGTGCTTGGTGGTTGCTAGGGCGTTGCTAGGCGGTTGCTATGGTGTTCTTGGTGGTTGCCAGGGTGTTGCTAAGCAGTTGCTATGGTGTACTGGGTGGTTGCTAGGCGGTTACTATGGTGTTCTGGATGGTTGCCAGGGCGTTTCTAGGCAGTTGAAATGGTGTTCAGGGAGGTTGCTAGGTGGTTGCTATAGTGTTCTGGGTGGTTGCTAGGGCATTGCTAGGCAGTTGCTTTGGTGTTCTGAGTGGTTGGTAGTCGGTTGCTATGGTGTTCTTGGTGGTTGCTAGGACATTGCTTGGCAGTTGCTATGGTGTTCTGGGTGGTTGCTAGGCAGTTGCTATGGTGTTCTCGGTGGTTGCCAGGGCGTTGCTAAGCAGTTGCTTTGGTGTTCTTAGTGGTTGCTAGGCGGTTGCTATGGTGTTCTGGGTGGTTGCTCGGGCGTTGCTAGGCAGTTGCTATGGTGTTCTGGGTGGTTGCTAGGCGGTTGCTATGGTGTTCTTGGTGGTTGCCAGGGCTTGCTAGGTAGTGACTTTGGTGTTCTGAGTGGTTGCTAGGCGGTTGCTATGGTGTTCTGGGTGGTTGCTAGGGCGTTGCTAGGCAGTTGCTATGGTGTTCTGGGTGGTTGCTATGCAGTTTCTATGGTGTTCTTGGTGATTGCTAGGGCGTTGGTAGGCAGTTGCTATGCCTTTCTGGGTGGTTGCTAGGCGGTTGCTATGGTGTTCAGGGTGGTTGATAGGGCGTTGATAGGTGGTTGTTACGGTGTTCTGGGAGGTTGCTAGGCGGTTGCTATCGTATCCTGGGGGGTTGCTCGGGCGTTGCTAGGTGGTTGCTATGGTGTTCCTGGTGGTTGCTAGGGCATTGCTAGGCAGTTTCTTTGGTGTTCTGAGTGGTTGCTAGTCGGTTGCTATGGTGTTCTGGGTGGTTGCCAAGACGTTGCTAGGCAGTGGCTATGGTGTTCTGGGTGGAGGCTAGGCAGTTGCTATGGTGTTCTGGGTGGTTGCTAGGCAGTTGCTATGGTGTTCTGGGTGGTTGCCAAGGCGTTGCTAGGCAGTTGCTATGGTGTTCTGGGTGGTTGCTAGGCGGTTTCTTTGGTGTTCTGGGTGGTTGCTAGGGTGTTGCTAGGCGGTTGCTATGGTGTTCTGCGTGGTTCCTAGGCAGTTGCTATGGTGTTTTTTGGTGGTTGCTTGGCGGTTGCTATGGTGTTCCTGGTGGTTGCTAGGTCGTTGCCAGGCCGTTGTTATTTCTTCTGGGTTGTTGCTAGGGTGTTCCTAGGTTGTTGCTATGGTGTTCTGGCTGGTTGCATGGGCGTTGGTAGGCAGTTGCTATGATGTTCTGAGTGGTTGCTAGGCGGTTGCTATGGTGTTCTGGGTGGTTGCTAGGGCATAGATAGGCGGTTGCTATGGTGTTCTGGGTGGTCGCTAGGGCGTTGCTAGGCCGTTGCTATGGTGTTCTGGGTTGTTGCTAGGTGGTTGGTATGGTGTGCTGCCTGGCTGTTAGGGCGTTGCTAGTCCGTTGCTATGGTGCTCTGGGTGGTTGCTAGGGCGTTGCTAGGCCGTTGCTATGGTGTTCTTTGTGGTTGCTAGGCGGTTCCTATGGTGTTCTTTGTGGTTGCTAGGGCTTTGCTAGGCGGTTGCTATGGTGTTCTGGGTGGTTGCTAGGGCGTTGCTAGGCAGTTTCTATGGTGTTCTGGATGGTTGGTAGTCGGTTGCTATGGTGTTCTTGGTGGTTGCTAGGACATTGCTTGGCAGTTGCTATGGTGTTCTGGGTGGTTGCTAGGCAGTTGCTATGGTGTTCTCGGTGGTTGCCAGGGCGTTGCTAAGCAGTTGCTTTGGTGTTCTTAGTGGTTGCTAGGCGGTTGCTATGGTGTTCTGGGTGGTTGCTCGGGCGTTGCTAGGCAGTTGCTATGGTGTTCTGGGTGGTTGCTAGGCGGTTGCTATGGTGTTCTTGGTGGTTGCCAGGGCTTGCTAGGTAGTGACTTTGGTGTTCTGAGTGGTTGCTAGGCGGTTGCTATGGTGTTCTGGGTGGTTGCTAGGGCGTTGCTAGGCAGTTGCTATGGTGTTCTGGGTGGTTGCTATGCAGTTTCTATGGTGTTCTTGGTGATTGCTAGGGCGTTGGTAGGCAGTTGCTATGCCTTTCTGGGTGGTTGCTAGGCGGTTGCTATGGTGTTCAGGGTGGTTGATAGGGCGTTGATAGGTGGTTGTTACGGTGTTCTGGGAGGTTGCTAGGCGGTTGCTATCGTATCCTGGGGGGTTGCTCGGGCGTTGCTAGGTGGTTGCTATGGTCTTCCTGGTGGTTGCTAGGGCATTGCTAGGCAGTTTCTTTGGTGTTCTGAGTGGTTGCTAGTCGGTTGCTATGGTGTTCTGGGTGGTTGCCAAGACGTTGCTAGGCAGTGGCTATGGTGTTCTGGGTGGAGGCTAGGCAGTTGCTATGGTGTTCTGGGTGGTTGCTAGGCAGTTGCTATGGTGTTCTGGGTGGTTGCGAAGGCGTTGCTAGGCAGTTGCTATGGTGTTCTGGGTGGTTGCTAGGCGGTTTCTTTGGTGTTCTGGGTGGTTGCTAGGGTGTTGCTAGGCGGTTGCTATGGTGTTCTGCGTGGTTCCTAGGCAGTTGCTATGGTGTTTTTTGGTGGTTGCTTGGCGGTTGCTATGGTGTTCCTGGTGGTTGCTAGGTCGTTGCCAGGCCGTTGCTATTTCTTCTGGGTTGTTGCTAGGGTGTTCCTAGGTTGTTGCTATGGTGTTCTGGCTGGTTGCATGGGCGTTGGTAGGCAGTTGCTATGATGTTATGAGTGGTTGCTAGGCGGTTGCTATGGTGTTCTGGGTGGTTGCTAGGGCATAGATAGGCGGTTGCTATGGTGTTCTGGGTGGTCGCTAGGGCGTTGCTAGGCCGTTGCTATGGTGTTCTGGGTTGTTGCTAGGTGGTTGGTATGGTGTGCTGCCTGGCTGTTAGGGCGTTGCTAGTCCGTTGCTATGGTGCTCTGGGTGGTTGCTAGGGCGTTGCTAGGCCGTTGCTATGGTGTTCTTTGTGGTTGCTAGGCGGTTCCTATGGTGTTCTTTGTGGTTGCTAGGGCTTTGCTAGGCGGTTGCTATGGTGTTCTGGGTGGTTGCTAGGGCGTTGCTAGGCAGTTTCTATGGTGTTCTGGATGGTGGCTAGGGCATTACTTGGCGGTTGCTATGGTGTGCTCGGTGGTTGCTAGGCGGTTGCTCTGGTGTTCTGGGTTGTTGCTAGGGTGTTGCTAGGCAGTTGCTATTGTGTTCTGGGTGGATGCTAGGGCGTGGTTAGGCAGTTGCTTTGGTGTCCTTAGTGGTTGCTAGGTGGTTGCTACGGTGTTCTGGGTGGTTGCTAGCGCATTGCAAGGCAGTTGCTATGGTGTTCTGGGTGGTTGCTAGGCGGTTTCTATGGTGTTCTGGGTGGTTGCTAGGGCGTTGCTAGGCAGTTGCTATGGTGTTTTGGGCGGTTACTAGGGGGTTGTTATGGTGTTCTGGGTGGCTGCTAGGGTGTTGCTTGGCAGTTGCTATGGTATTCTGGGTGGTTGCTAGGCGGTTGCAATGGTGTTTGGGGTGGTTGCTAGGGCGTTGTTAGGCAGTTGCTATGCTGTTCTGGGTGGTTTCTAGGGCGTTGCTTGGCGGTTGCTATTGCGTTTTGGGTGATTGCTAGGGTGTTGCTAGGCAGTTGCTTTGGTTTTCTGGGTGGTTGCTAGGGCATTACTAGGGCAGTTGCTATAGTGTTCTGGGTGGTTGCTAGGGCGTTGCTATGGTGTTCATGGTGGTTGCTATGGCGTTGCTAGGCAGTTGCTATGGTGTTTTGGATGGTTGCTACGGCGTTGCTAGGTGGTTACTATGGTGCTCTGGGTGGTTGCGAGGGCGTTTCTAGGCGGTTACTGTGGTGTTCTGGGTGGTTGCTAAGCGGTTGCTATGCTGTTTTGGGTGGTTGCTATGGCATTGTAAGGCAGTTGCGACGGTGTTCTGGGTGGTTGCTCGGGCGTTGCTAGGCAGTTGCTATGGTGTTCTGAGTTGTTGCTAGGGCGTTGCTACGCAGTTGCTATGGATTTCTTGGTAGTTTTTCGGCAGTTGCTATGGTGCTCTGGGTGGTTGCTATGGCGTTGTGAGGCAGTTGCTATGGTGTTCTGGGTGGTTGCTAAGGCGTTGCTTGGCATTTGCTATGGTGTTCTGGGTGGTTGCTTGGACTTTTCTAGGCAGTTGTTATGGTGTTCTGGGTGATTGCTAGGCAGTTATTATGGTGTTCTGGGTGGTTGCTAGGCAGTTACTATGGTGTTCCTTATGGTTGCTTGGGCATTACATGTCTTTGAGAGTTGGAAAAGAGTTTCTATGTGAGTGTATGAGTTCAAGGCGAGAGGGTGAAGATTAGAGCCCACAATTTTGAGGTTTAATGTGTGGGGATCGGGTGGAGATAGCGAACCGTGCGATTTCGGAAGACCGATTTTCTCATTGACTTCCATTATAAACAGGTTTCAGAGGTTCAAGTTTTTTGGGAATTGTGGAAAATCTGTAAGTCGGATCGCTGAGTAAAGTCATAGCACACTCCTTCCAAGAGAGCCACACGTTTTGATGTGTAATGTGTAGGCATCGGGTGAAAATCATGCGAGAAGTAGCAAACCGTGCAATTACGAAAGAAATTGGAATAATAACTAGAAAATTCCAGCAGAAATTTTGAATGTGCCTGCTGCTCTACGAGTACAGTGTTGGAGATGGTTGCCAGAGTCCTGGAATGCAGTAGATATCATGTTCTGGGTGGTTGCTAGGGCATTGCTGGGCGGTTGCTATGGTGTTTTGGATGGTTGCTCGGGCATTGCTAGGCAGTTGCTATGGTGTTCTAGGTGGTTGCTAGGGCATTGCTAGGCAGTTGCTATGGTGTTCTGGGTGGTTACGAGGGCGTTGCTAGGCGGTTGCTATGGTGTTCTGGGTGGTTGCTAGGCGGTTGCTCGGGTGTTCTGGGTGGTTGCTAGGCGGTTGCTATGGTGTTCTGGGTGGTTGCTAGGGCATTGCTCGGCAGTTGCTGTGGTGTTTTGGGTGGATGCTAGGCGGTTGCTATGGTGTTCTGGGTGGTTGCTAGGGTTTTGCTTGGCAGTTGCTATGGTGTTCTGTGTGGTTGCTAGGGCATTGCCAAGCAGTTGTTATGGTGTTCTGGGTGGTTGCTAGGGCGTTGCTAGGCGGTTGCTATGGTGTTCTGGGTGGTTGCTTGGGCGTTGCTAAGCAGTTGCTATGGTGTTCTGGGTGGTTGCAAGGGCGTTTCTAGGTGGTTGCTATGGTGTTCACGGTGCTTGCTAGGGCGTTGCTATGGTGTTTTGGGTGGTTGCTAGGGCATTGCTAGGGTGCTCTGGGTGGTTGCTAGGGCATTTCTCTGCGGTTGCTAAGGTGTTCTGGGTGGTGGCTATGGCATTACAAGGTAGTTGGTCTGGTGTTCTGGGGGGGTGCTAGGGGGTGGTTATGGTGTTCTGGGTGGTAGCTAGGGTGGGGGTAGGCGGTTGGGATGGTGTGTTGCTTGGTGGGTAGGGCATTGCTGGGCAGTTGCTATGGTGTTATGGGTAGTTGCTAGGCAGTTGTTTTGGTGTTTTGGGTGGTTGCTAGCCGGTTGCTATGTTGTTCTGGTTGGTTGCTAGGGCATTGTTAAGCGGTTGCTTTGGTGTTCTGGGTGGTTGCTAGCGTGTTGCTTTGGTGTACTGGGTGGTTGCTAGGGCGTTGCTAGGCGTTTGCTATGGTGTTCTGGGTGGTTGCTAGGGCATTGTTAGGCGGTTGCTATGGTGTTCTGGGTGGTTGCTAGGGGGTTGCTATGGTGTTCTGGCTGGTTGCTAGGGTGCTGCTTTGCAGTTGCTATGATGTTCTTCGTGGTGGCTAGGCGGTTGCAATGGTGTTCTAGGTGGTTGGTAGGGCGTTGCTAGACAGTTACTATGGTGTTCTGGGTCGTTGTTAGGCGGTTGTTATGGTGTTCTGGGGGGTTGCTAGGGCATTGCTAAACAGTAGCTATGGTGTTCTGGGTGGTTTCTAGGCGGCTGCTATGGTGTTTTGGTTGCTTCGGCATTGCATGTCTTTGAGAGTTGGAAAAAAGTTTCTATGTGAGTGTATGAGTTTAAGGCGAGAGGATGAAGATGAGAGCCGAACGTTTTGACGTGTAATGTGTGGGGATCGGGTGAAAATTGTGTGAGAAGTAGCGAACCGTGTGATTTCGGAAGACCGATTTTCTCATTGACTTCCATTATAAACAGGTTTCAGAGGTCCATGTTTTTTGGGAATTGTGGGAAATCTGTAAGTCGGATCGCTGAGTTAAGTCATAGCATAGTCCTCACAAGAGAGCCACACGTTTCGAAGTGTAATGTGTGGGCATCGGGTGAAAATCGTGCGAAAAGTAGCAAATCGTGCAATTACGGAAGAAATTGGAATAATAACTAGAAAATTCCAGCAGAAATTTTGAATGTGCCTGCTGCTCTATGAGTACAGTGTTGGATATGGTTGCCAGAGTTCTGGAATGCAGTAGATATCATGTTCTGGGTGGTTGCTAGGGCGTTGCTAGGCGGTTGCTATGGTGTTCTGGGTGGTTGCTAGGGCGTTGCAAGGCAGTTGCTATGGTGTTCTGGGTGGTTGCTAGGCGGTTGCTAGGGTGTTCTGGGTGGTTGTTGGCGGTTGCTATGGTGTTCTGGGTGGTTGCTAGGGCGTTGCTAGGCGGTTGCTGTGGTGTTCTGGGTGGTTGCTAGGCGGTTGCTATGGTGTTCTGGGTGGTTGCTTGGGCGTTGCGAGGCAGTTGATATGGTGTTCTGAATGGTTGCTAGGGCGTTGCTAGGCAGTAGCTATGGTGTTCTTGGTGGTTGCTAAGGCCTTACTAGGCAGCTGCTATGGTGTTCTGCGTGGTTGATAGGCCTTTGCTTTGGTGTTCTGGGTGGACGCTTGGGCATTGCTAAGCAGTTGGTATGGTGTTCTGGGTGGTTGCTTGGGCATTGCTAGGTGGTTGCTATGGTGTATTGGGTGGTTGCTCGGGCATTTCTAGGCAGTTGCTATGCTGTTCTGGGTGGTTGCAAGGCGGTTGCTATGGTGTTCTGGGTGGTTGCTAGGGCGTTGCTAGGCAGTTGCTATGGTGTTCTGGGTGGTTGCTAGGGCGTTACTGGGCAGTTGCTATGGTGTTCTGGGTGGTTGAAAGGCGTTTACTATAGTGTTCTGGGTGGTTGCTAGGGCATTGCTAAGCAGTTGGTATTGTGTTGTGGGTGGTTGCTAGGGCATTACTAGGCAGTTAGTATGGTGTTCTGGGTGGCTGCTAGGCGGGTGCTATGGTGTTCTGGGTGGTTGCTAGGGTGTTGCAAGGCGGTTCATATGGTGTTTTGGGTGGTTGCCAGGCTTTTGCTAGGCAGTTGCTATGTTCTTCTGGCTGGTAGCTAGGCAGTTGCTGTGGTGTTCTGGGTGGTTGCTAGGGCGTTGCAAGGCAGTTGCTATGGTGTCCTGAGTGGTTGATAGGCGTTTGCTATGGTGTTCTAGGTGGTTGCTTGGGCGTTGCTAGGCAGTTGCTTTGGTGTTCTTGGTGGTTGCTAGGTGGTTGCAGTGGTGTTCTGGGTGGTTGCTTGGGCGTTGCTAGGCGGCTGCTATGGTGTCCTGGGTGGTTGCTGGGTGGTGTTATGGTGTTCTGGGTGATTGCTAGGGCATTGCTCGGCAGCTGCTATGGTGTTCTAGGTGGTTGCAAGGCGGTTGCTATGGTGTTCTGGGTGGTTGCTAGGGCGTTGTTAGGCAGTTGCAATGGTGTTCTGGGTGGCTGGTAGGGCGTTGTTAGGCAGTTGATTTGGTGTCCTGAGTGGTTGCTAGGCGGTGTTATGGTGTTCAGGGTGATTGCTAGGGCGTTGCTTGGCAGTTGCTTTGGTGTTCTGGGTGGTTGCTAAGCGGTGACTATGGTGTTTGGGGTGGTTGCCAGGGCATTGTTAGGCAGTTGCTATGGTGTTCTGGGTGGTTGCTCGGTGGTTGCTATGGTGTTCTGGGTGGTTGCTAAGGCGTTGCTAGGCAGTTGCTATGGGGTCCTGGGTGGTTTCTAGGCGGTTACTATGGTGTTCTGGGTGGTTGCAAGGGCGTTGCTTGGCAGTTTCTATGGTGTTCTTGATGGTTGCTCCGCGGTTGCTATGGTGTTCTTGGTGGTTTCTAGGTTGTTGCTAGGCGGTTGCTATGGTGTTCTGGGTGATTGCTAGGGCGTTGCTAGGCAGTTGCTGTGGTGTTCTGACTGGTTGTTAGGCAGTTGCTATGGTGGTCTGGGTGGTTCCTCGGGCGTTTCTAGGAAGTTGCTGTGGTGTTTGGGGTGGTTGCTAGGCAGTTGCTATGGTATTCTGGGTTGTTGCTAGGCAGTTGCTATGGTGTTCTGAGTGGTTGCTAGGGCGTTGCTCTGGGGTAGTAATGTTGTTCTGGGTGGCTACTAGAACGTTGCTACGCTATTGCTATGGTGTTCTGAATATTTGTTTGGGCATTGCTAGACAGTTGCTTTGTTGCTCTTTTTCTTGCTAGGGCGTTGATGTGTATTGTTTGGGGATCGGGTGAAAACTGGGAGAAGTAGCGAATCGTGCGATTACGAAAGAATTTAGAATAATAACAAGGAGGGAAGGAGGGAAACAAGGAAGTAATGAGGGAAGAAAGGAAAGAAGGAATATCGGAAAAAAGAAGGAAATCAAAAGAAGGCAGGAAAGAACAAAGGAAAGAAGGTGAGGATGGATGGAAAGAAACAGGAATGAAGGAAAGAAGGAAGAAAGGAAGAAAGGAAAGGAAAAAGGGAAGAAGAAGGATATAAGTAAAGATAGAAAGAAGGAAGGAAGGAAGGAAAGAAAGAAGAGAAGGATGTGAGTAAGAAGAAATGAAAAACAGCAGGAAAGACAGAAGGAAGAAAATAAAAAGTAAAGAAAGAAAGAGGGAAGGAAAGAGAGGGAAAGCAGAAAGAAGAAAGGAAGAAAGATAGGAAAAAAGTAAGAATGAAGGAAGGAAAGAAGGCATGATAGAAAAAAAGACAAACTAAGGAAGGAAGGAAAGAAGGAAGTAAGGAAGGAAGGAAAGAAAGAAGGGAAGAAGAAGGATTTAAGTAAAGATAGAAGGAAAGAAGGAAGGAAGGAAAGAAAGAAGAGAAGGAAGTGAGGAAGAAGAAATGAAAAACAGATGGAAAGACAGGAGGAAGGAAAGAAAAAGTAAAGAAAGAAAGAGGGAAGTAAAGAGAGGGAAAGCAGAAAGAAGAAAGGAATAAATATAGGAAGGAAAGTAGTTATTAAAGAAGGAAAGAAGGCATGATAGAAGGAAAGACAAACTAAGGAAGGAAGGAAAGAAAATTGACAGGGAGGAAGAATGGGAGGAAGGATGAAAGGCAGGATAGAAGAAAGTAAAGAAGGACAGAAGGAACGAATAAAGGAAGGAAGGAACAAAGCAAAGAAATAGGAGGGAAAAAGAAAGAAGTAATGACAGAAAATAGAAGGAAGGAAAGCAGTAAGGAAGCTGTAGTCTCTAGAGAGCCAGATTGTAGTCTTACAGCCTGAGAAACTGCTAGTTCCAGCAGGTGGTCAGAACATCTGGCACAAGATTCTATTTGCTTAATGGCCCTATTGTGATGTCATAATGCCAATGTTAAGTCTATGGGGGGAAAATTTTATAGTTTTTTATTAATAACTCAAAAAGTATAAAAGTTACAAAGATTAAAATACATTGCATACGTGTCCTAAGTAAGACCTACGCAACGCAGTTTGAATGAAGTTTCTACGATAAACGGTTGAGGCCGCATTAAGTGTGTTAGAAGAATAATAATAATAACCAGAGAATGTAATTCCAGGGAAATACGTGTGCATTGAAAATGCAAAGTGTAATTGCATTAGGTGGAGTTTGTTACAAATCATTGCATTATGATATTGGTAGCTAGGTTTTAAGTAGGATAATTTTGGGAGTAGTGAGGACTTTTATTTTGAAACAGATGTGGACTGAGGAAACAGTTTACGAGAATCATAGTTGATGACAGCTGTCATATGGAAATTTTTTATAGTGAAATTTTTTAATAGTGAAGAATTGTAGTCAGGACTTATTTTGAGACAGGTTTGGGCAGAGGAAACAGTTGGCGGAAGTCATAGTGGAGAACAATCAGGAGTTGGAATGGCTGAACTGTCGAAAAGTTGAGTAGTATAAAAAGTTACATTATTCAATTGTAATTTATAATGAGGACTGGCTGAAACTGTTGCGAGGCGGTTGCTATGGTGTTCTGGGTGGTTGCTAAGGCGTTGCTAAGCAGTTGCTATGGTGTTCAGGGTGGTTGCCAGGCGGTTACTATGGTGTTCTGGGTGGTTAATAGGGCGTTCCTAGGCAGTTGAAATGGTGTGCTGGGAGGTTGCTAGGTTATTGCTTTAGTGTTCTGGGTGGTTGCTAGGGCGTGGCTAGGCAGTTGCTTTGGTGTTCTGAGTGGTTGCTAGTCGGTTGCTATGGTGTTCTGGGTGGTTGCTAGGACGTTGCTAGGTAGTTGCTATGGTGTTCTGGGTGGTTGCTAGGCAGTTGCTATGGTGTTCTGGGTGGTTGCTAGGCAGTTGCTATGGTGTTCTGGGTGGTTGCTAGGCGGTTGCTAAGGTGTTCAGGGTCGTTGCTAGGCTGTTACTAGGCTGTTGCTAAGGTGTTCAGGGTGGTTGCTAGGGCGTTGCTAGGTGGTTGCTATGGTGTTCTGGGTGGTTGCTAGGCAGTTGCTATGGTGTTTTTGGGTGGTTGCTAGGTGGTTGCTATGGTGTTCCTGGTGGTTGCTTGGGCGTTGCTAGGCCGTTGCTATTTCTTCTGGGTGGTTGCTATGGTGTTCCTAGGCGGTTGCTAGGCAGTTGCTATGGTGTTCTGGGTGGTTGCCAGGGCGTTTCTAGGCAGTTGTAATGGTGTTCTGGGAGGTTGCTAGGTGATTGCTTTAGTGTTCTAAGTGGTTGCTAGGGCGTTGCTAGGCAGTTGCTTTGGTGTTCTGAGTGGTTGCTATTCGGTTGCTAAGGTGTTCTGGGTGGTTGCTAGGACGTTGCTAGGCAGTTGCTATGGTGTTCTGGGTGGTTGCTAGGCAGTTGCTATGGTGTTCTTGGTGGTTGCCAGGGCATTGCTAGGCAGTGACTTTGGTGTTCTGAGTGGTTGCTAGGCGGTTGCTATGGTGTTCTGGGTGGTTGCTAGGGCGTTGCTAGGCAGTTGCTATGGTTTTCTGGGTAGTTGCTAGGCGGTTGCTATGGTGATCTGGGTGGTTGCTAGGGCGTTGCTAGGTGGTTACTATGGTGTCCTGGGTGGTTGCTAGGGCGGTGCTAGGCAGTTGCTATGGTGTTCTGGGTGGTTGCTAGGCGGTTGCTTTGGTCTTCTTTGTGGTTGCTAGGACGTTGCTAGGCGGTTGCTATGGTGTTCTGGGTGGTTGCTAGACGGTTGCTATGGTGTTCTTGGTGGTTGCCAGGGCGTTGCTAGGCAGTTGCTTTCGTGTACTGAGTGGTTGCTAGGCGGTTGCTATGGCGTGCTTGGTGGTTGCTAGGGCGTTGCTAGGCGGTTGCTATGGTGTTCTTGGTGGTTGCCAGGGTGTTGCTAAGCAGTTGCTATGGTGTTCTGGGTGGTTGCTAGGCGGTTACTATGGTGTTCTGGATGGTTGCCAGGGCGTTTCTAGGCAGTTGAAATGGTTTTCAGGGAGGTTGCTAGGTGGTTGCTATAGTGTTCTGGGTGGTTGCTAGGGCATTGCTAGGCAGTTGCTTTGGTGTTCTGAGTGGTTGGTAGTCGGTTGCTATGGTGTTCTTGGTGGTTGCTAGGACATTGCTTGGCAGTTGCTATGGTGTTCTGGGTGGTTGCTAGGCAGTTGCTATGGTGTTCTCGGTGGT
The DNA here is from genome assembly GCA_029721435.1 of Gymnothorax reevesii. Taxonomy (NCBI): domain Eukaryota; kingdom Metazoa; phylum Chordata; class Actinopteri; order Anguilliformes; family Muraenidae; genus Gymnothorax; species Gymnothorax reevesii. The sequence continues at coordinate 55,692,456 of CM056574.1, forward strand.
TGCGAGGGCGTTGCTAGGCAGTTGCTATGGTGTTCTGGGTGGTTGCTAGGCGGTTGCTATGGTGTTCTTGGTGGTTGCCAGGGCTTGCTAGGTAGTGACTTTGGTGTTCTGAGTGGTTGCTGGGCGGTTGCTATGGTGTTCTGGGTGGTTGCTAGGGCGTTGCTAGGCAGTTGCTATGGTGTTCTGGGTGGTTGCTATGCAGTTTCTATGGTGTTCTTGGTGATTGCTAGGGCGTTGGTAGGCAGTTGCTATGGCTTTCTGGGTGGTTGCTAGGCGGTTGCTATGGTGTTCAGGGTGGTTGATAGGGCGTTGATAGGTGGTTGTTACGGTGTTCTGGGAGGTTGCTAGGCGGTTGCTATCGTATCCTGGGGGGTTGCTCGGGCGTTGCTAGGTGGTTGCTATGGTGTTCCTGGTGGTTGCTAGGGCATTGCTAGGCAGTTTCTTTGGTGTTCTGAGTGGTTGCTAGTCGGTTGCTATGGTGTTCTGGGTGGTTGCCTAGACGTTGCTAGGCAGTGGCTATGGTGTTCTGGGTGGAGGCTAGGCAGTTGCTATGGTGTTCTGGGTGGTTGCTAGGCAGTTGCTATGGTGTTCTGGGTGGTTGCCAAGGCGTTGCTAGGCAGTTGCTATGGTGTTCTGGGTGGTTGCTAGGCGGTTTCTTTGGTGTTCTGGGTGGTTGCTAGGGTGTTGCTAGGCGGTTGCTATGGTGTTCTGCGTGGTTCCCAGGCAGTTGCTATGGTGTTTTTTGGTGGTTGCTTGGCGGTTGCTATGGTGTTCCTGGTGGTTGCTAGGTCGTTGCCAGGCCGTTGCTATTTCTTCTGGGTGGTTGCTAGGGTGTTCCTAGGTTGTTGCTATGGTGTTCTGGCTGGTTGCATGGGCGTTGGTAGGCAGTTGCTATGATGTTCTGAGTGGTTGCTAGGCGGTTGCTATGGTGTTCTGGGTGGTTGCTAGGGCATAGATAGGCGGTTGCTATGGTGTTCTGGGTGGTCGCTAGGGCGTTGCTAGGCCGTTGCTATGGTGTTCTGGGTGGTGGCTAAGCAGTTGCTATGGTGTATTTGGTGGTTGCTTGGGCGTTGCAAGGCAGTTGCTATGACTTTCTGGGTGGTTGCCTGGCCGTTGCTATGGTGTTCAGGGTGGTTGCTAGGGCGTTGCTTGGTGGATGTTGGTGTTCTGGGTGGTTGCTAGGCGGTTGCTATTGTGTTCTGATTGGTTGCTAGGGCGTTGCTAGGCAGTTGCTATGCTGTTCTCGGTGGTTGATAGTCGGTTGCTATGGTGTTCTGGGTGGTTGCAAGGACGTTGCTAGGCAGTTGCTGTGGTGTTCTGGGTGGTTGCTAGGCAGTTGCTTTGGTGTTCTGGGTGGTTGCTAGGCAGTTGCTATGGTGTTCTGATTGGTTGCTAAGGCGTTGCTAGGCAGTTGCTATGGTGTTCTCGGTGGTTGCTAGTCGGTTGCTATGGTGTTCTGGGTGGTTGCTAGGACGTTGCTAGGCAGTTGCTTTGGTGTTCTGGGTGGTTGCTAGGCAGTTGCTTTGGTGTTCTGGGTGGTTGCTAGGCAGTTGCGATGGTGTTCTGGGTGGTTGCTAGGCGGTTTCTTTGATGTTCTTGGTGTCTGCTAGGGTGTTGCTAGGCGGTTGCTAAGGTGTTCAGGGTGGTTGCTAGGGCCTTGCTAGGCGGTTGTTATTGTGTTCTGGGTGGTTGCTAGGCAGTTGCAATGGTGTTTTTGGGTGGTTGCTAGGCGGTTGCTGTGGTGTTCCTGGTGGTTGCTAAGGCGTTGCTAGGCCGTTGCTATTTTTTCTGGGTGGTTGCTAGGGTGTTCCTCGGCGGTTGCTATCGTGTTCTGGCTGGTTGCATGGGCGTTGGCAGGCAGTTGCTATGATGTTCTGAGTGGTTGTAAGGGCGTTGGTAGGCAGTTGCTCGGGTGTTCTGGGTGGTTGCTAGGGCGTTGCTAGGCAGTTGCTTTGGTGTCCTGAGTTGTTGCTAGGCGGTTGCTATGGTGTTTTGGTTAGTTGCTAGGGCGTTTCTAGGCAGTTGCTATGGTTTTCTGGGTGGTTGCTAGGTGGTTGCTATGGTGTTCTGGGTGGTTGCTAGGGCGTTGCTAGGCGGTTGCTTTGGTGTTCTGAGTGGTTGCTAGGCGGTTGCTATGGTGTTCTGGGTGGTTGCTAGGGCGTTGATTGGCAGTTGCTATGGTGTTCTGGGTGGTTGCTAGGGCGTTGCTAGGCAGTTGCTATGGTGTTCTGGGTGGTTGCTAGGCGGTTGCTATGGTGTTCTTGGTGGTTGCCAGGGCGTTGCTAGGCAGTTACTTTGGTGTTCTGAGTGGTTGCTAGGCCGTTGCTATGGTGTTCTGGGTGGTTGCGAGGGCGTTGCCAAGCAGTTGCTATGGTGTTTTGGGTGGTGGCTAAGCAGTTGCTATGGTGTTCTTGGTGGTTGCTTGGGCGTTGCAAGGCAGTTGCTATGACTTTCTGGGTGGTTGCTAGGCCGTTGCTATGGTGTTCAGGGTGGTTGCTAGGGCGTTGCTTGGTGGATGTTGGTGTTTTGGGTGGTTGCTAGGCGGTTGCTATGGTGTTCTGATTGGTTGCTAGGGCGTTGCTAGGCAGTTGCTATGCTGTTCTCGGTGGTTGATAGTCGGTTGCTATGGTGTTCTGGGTGGTTGCTAGGACGTTGCTAGGCAGTTGCTGTGGTGTTCTGGGTGGTTGCTAGGCAGTTGCTAGGCAGTTGCTATGGTGTTCTCGGTGGTTGCTAGTCGTTTGCTATGGTGTTCTGGGTGGTTGCTAGGACGTTGCTTGGCAGTTGCTGTGGTGTTCTGGGTGGTTGCTAGGCAGTTGCTTTGGTGTTCTGGGTGGTTGCTAGGCAGTTGCGATGGTGTTCTGGGTGGTTGCTAGGCGGTTTCTTTGATGTTCTTGGTGGTTGCTAGGGTGTTGCTAGGCGGTTGCTAAGGTGTTCAGGGTGGTTGCTAGGGCCTTGCTAGGCGGTTGTTATTGTGTTCTGGGTGGTTGCTAGGCAGTTGCAATGGTGTTTTTGGGTGGTTGCTTGGCGGCTGCTATGGTGTTCCTGGTGGTTGCTAAGGCGTTGCTAGGCCGTTGCTATTTTTTCTGGGTGGTTGCTAGGGTGTTCCTAGGCGGTTGCTATGGTGTTCTGGCTGGTTGCATGGGCGTTGGCAGGCAGTTGCTATGATGTTCTGAGTGGTTGTAAGGGCGTTGGTAGGCAGTTACAAGGGTGTTCTGGGGGGTTGCTAGGGCGTTGCTAGGCAGTTGCTTAGGTGTCTTGAGTGGTTGCTAGGCGGTTGCTATGGGTTTTTTTGTTGGTTGCTAGGGCGTTTCTAGGCAGTTGCTATGGTTTTCTGGGTGGTTGCTAGGTGGTTGCTATGGTGTTCTGGGTGGTTGCTAGGGCGTTGCTAGGCGGTTGCTATGGTGTTCTTGGTGGTTGCTTGGGCGTTGCTAGGCGGTTGCTATGGTGTTCTGGGCGGTTGTTAGGCGGATGCTATGGTGTTCGTGGTGGTTGCCAGGGCGTTGCTAGGCAGTTGCTTTGGTGTTGTGAGTGGTTGTTAGGCGGATGCTATGGTGTTCGTGGTGGTTGCCAGGGCTTTGCTAGGCAGGTGCTATGGTGTTCTGGGTGGTTGCTAGGGCGTTGCTAGGCAGTTGCTATGGTGTTCTGGGTTGTTGCTAGGCGGTTGCTATGGTGTTCTGGGCGGTTGTTAGGCGGATGCTATGGTGTTCGTGGTGGTTGCCAGGGCGTTGCTAGGCAGTTACTTTGGTGTTCTGAGTGGTTGCTAGGCAGTTGCCAATGTGTTCTGGGTGGTTGCTAGGGCGTTGCTAGGCAGTTGCTATGGTGTTTTGGGTGGTTGCTAAGCAGTTGCTATGGTGTTCTTGGTGGTTGCTAGGGCGTTGCAAGGCAGTTGCTATGACTTTCTGGGTGGTTGCTAGGCGGTTGCTATGGTGTTCAGGGTGGTTGCTAGGGCGTTGCTTGGTGGTTGTTACGGTGTTTTGGGTGGTTGCTAGGCAGTTGCGATGGTGTTCTGGTTGGTTGCTACGGTATTGCTGAGCATTTGCAATGGTGTTCTGGGTGGTTGCTAGGCAGTTGCTATGGTGTTCTTGGTGGTTGCTAGGGTGTTGTTAGGCAGTTTCTATGGTGTTCTGGGTGGTTGCTAGGGCGTTTCTATGCGGTTGCTATGGTGTTCTAGGTGGTTGCTAGGCGGTTGCTTTGGTTTTCTTGGTGGTTGCCAGGGCGTTGCTAGGCAGTTGCTTTGGTGTTCTCAGTGGCTGCTAAGCGGTTGCTATGGTGTTCTGGGTGGTTGCTAGGGCGTTGCCAGGCAGTTGCTATGGTGTTCTGGGTGGTTGCTAGGCAGTTGCTATGGTGTTCTGGGTGGTTGCTAGGGCGTTGTTAGGCAGTTGCTATGGTGTTCTGTGTGATTGCTAGGGCGTTGCTAAGGGGTGACAATGTTGTTCTGGGTGGTTACTAGGGCGTTGCTAGGCTGTTGCTATGGTGTTCTGAGTGGTTGCTAGGGCGTTGCTCTGGGGTAGTAATGTTGTTCTGGGTGGCTACTAGAACGTTGCTACGCTATTGCTATGGTGTTCTGAATATTTGTTTGGGCATTGCTAGACAGTTGCTTTGTTGCTCTTTTTCTTGCTAGGGCGTTGATGTGTATTGTTTGGGGATCGGGTGAAAACTGGGAGAAGTAGCGAATCGTGCGATTACGAAAGAATTTGGAATAATAACAAGGAGGGAAGGAGGGAAACAAGGAAGTAATGAGGGAAGAAAGGAAAGAAGGAATATCGGAAAAAAGAAGGAAATCAAAAGAAGGCAGGAAAGAACAAAGGAAAGAAGGCGAGGATGGATGGAAAGAAACAGGAATGAAGGAAAGAAGGAAGTAAGGAAGAAAGGAAAGGAAAAAGGGAAGAAGAAGGATATAAGTAAAGATAGAAAGAAGGAAGGAAGGAAGGAAAGAAAGAAGAGAAGGATGTGTGTAAGAAGAAATGAAAAACAGCAGGAAAGACAGAAGGAAGAAAATAAAAAGTAAAGAAAGAAAGAGGGAAGGAAAGAGAGGGAAAGCAGAAAGAAGAAAGGAAGAAAGATAGGAAAAAAGTAAGAATGAAGGAAGGAAAGAAGGCATGATAGAAAAAAAGACAAACTAAGGAAGGAAGGAAAGAAGGAAGTAAGGAAGGAAGGAAAGAAAGAAGGGAAGAAGAAGGATTTAAGTAAAGATAGAAGGAAAGAAGGAAGGAAGGAAAGAAAGAAGAGAAGGAAGTGAGGAAGAAGAAATGAAAAACAGATGGAAAGACAGGAGGAAGGAAAGAAAAAGTAAAGAAAGAAAGAGGGAAGTAAAGAGAGTGAAAGCAGAAAGAAGAAAGGAATAAATATAGGAAGAAAAGTAGTTATTAAAGAAGGAAAGAAGTCATGATAGAAGGAAAGACAAACTAAGGAAGGAAGGAAAGAAAATTGACAGGGAGGAAGAATGGGAGGAAGGATGAAAGGCAGGATAGAAGAAAGTAAAGTAGGACAGAAGGAACGAATAAAGGAAGGAAGGAACAAAGGAAAGAAATAGGAGGGAAAAAGAAAGAAGGAATGGCAGAAAATAGAAGGAAGGAAAGCAGTAAGGAAGCTGTAGTCTCGAGAGAGCCAGATTGTAGTCTTACAGCCTGAGAAACTGCTAGTTCCAGCAGGTGGTCAGAACATCTGGCACAAGATTCTATTTGCTTAATGGCCCTATTGTGATGTCATAATGCCAATGTTAAGTCTATGGGGGGAAAATTTTATAGTTTTTTATTAATAACTCAAAAAGTATAAAAGTTACAAAGATTAAAATACATTGCATACGTGTCCTAAGTAAGACCTACGCAACGCAGTTTGAATGAAGTTTCTACGATAAACGGTTGAGGCCGCATTAAGTGTGTTAGAAGAATAATAATAATAACCAGAGAATGTAATTCCAGGGAAATACGTGTGCATTGAAAATGCAAAGTGTAATTGCATTAGGTGGAGTTTGTTACAAATCATTGCATTATGATATTGGTAGCTAGGTTTTAAGTAGGATAATTTTGGGAGTAGTGAGGACTTTTATTTTGAAACAGATGTGGACTGAGGAAACAGTTTACGAGAATCGTAGTTGATGACAGCTGTCATATGGAAATTTTTTATAGTGAAATTTTTTAATAGTGAAGAATTGTAGTCAGGACTTATTTTGAGACAGGTTTGGGCAGAGGAAACAGTTGGCGGAAGTCATAGTGGAGAACAATCAGGAGTTGGAATGGCTGAACTGTCGAAAAGTTGAGTAGCATAAAAAGTTACATTATTCAATTGTAATTTATAATGAGGACTGGCTGAAACTGTTGCGAGGCGGTTGCTATGGTGTTCTGGGTGGTTGCTAAGGCGTTGCTAAGCAGTTGCTATGGTGTTCAGGGTGGTTGCCAGGCGGTTACTATGGTGTTCTGGGTGGTTAATAGGGCGTTCCTAGGCAGTTGAAATGGTGTGCTGGGAGGTTGCTAGGTGATTGCTTTAGTGTTCTGGGTGGTTGCTAGGGCGTGGCTAGGCAGTTGCTTTGGTGTTCTGAGTGGTTGCTAGTCGGTTGCTATGGTGTTCTGGGTGGTTGCTAGGACGTTGCTAGGCAGTTGCTATGGTGTTCTGGGTGGTTGCTAGGCAGTTGCTATGGTGTTCTGGGTGGTTGCTAGGCAGTTGCTATGGTGTTCTGGGTGGTTGCTAGGCGGTTGCTAAGGTGTTCAGGGTCGTTGCTAGGCTGTTACTAGGCTGTTGCTAAGGTGTTCAGGGTGGTTGCTAGGGCGTTGCTAGGTGGTTGCTATGGTGTTATGGGTGGTTGCTAGGCAGTTGCTATGGTGTGTTTGGGTGGTTGCTAGGTGGTTGCTATGGTATTCCTGGTGGTTGCTTGGGCGTTGCTAGGCCATTGCTATTTCTTCTGGGTGGTTGCTATGGTGTTCCTAGGCGGTTGCTAGGCAGTTGCTATGGTGTTCTGGGTGGTTGCCAGGGCGTTTCTAGGCAGTTGTAATGGTGTTCTGGGAGGTTGCTAGGTGATTGCTTTAGTGTTCTAGGTGGTTGCTAGGGCGTTGCTAGGCAGTTGCTTTGGTGTTCTGAGTGGTTGCTATTCGGTTGCTAAGGTGTTCTGGGTGGTTGCTAGGACGTTGCTAGGCAGTTGCTATGGTGTTCTGGGTGGTTGCTAGGCAGTTGCTATGGTGATCTGGGTGGTTGCTAGGGCGTTGCTAGGTGGTTACTATGGTGTCCTGGGTGGTTGCTAGGGCGGTGCTAGGCAGTTGCTATGGTGTTCTGGGTGGTTGCTAGGCGGTTGCTTTGGTCTTCTTTGTGGTTGCTAGGACGTTGCTAGGCGGTTGCTATGGTGTTCTGGGTGGTTGCTAGGCAGTTGCTATGGTGATCTGGGTGGTTGCTAGGGCGTTGCTAGGTGGTTACTATGGTGTCCTGGGTGGTTGCTAGGGCGGTGCTAGGCAGTTGCTATGGTGTTCTGGGTGGTTGCTAGGCGGTTGCTTTGGTCTTCTTTGTGGTTGCTAGGACGTTGCTAGGCGGTTGCTATGGTGTTCTGGGTGGTTGCTAGACGGTTGCTATGGTGATCTGGGTGGTTGCTAGGGCGTTGCTAGGTGGTTACTATGGTGTCCTGGGTGGTTGCTAGGGCGGTGCTAGGCAGTTGCTATGGTGTTCTGGGTGGTTGCTAGGCGGTTGCTTTGGTCTTCTTTGTGGTTGCTAGGACGTTGCTAGGCGGTTGCTATGGTGTTCTGGGTGGTTGCTAGACGGTTGCTATGGTGTTCTTGGTGGTTGCCAGGGCGTTGCTAGGCAGTTGCTTTCGTGTTCTGAGTGGTTGCTAGGCGGTTGCTATGGCGTGCTTGGTGGTTGCTAGGGCGTTGCTAGGCGGTTGCTATGGTGTTCTTGGTGGTTGCCAGGGTGTTGCTAAGCAGTTGCTATGGTGTACTGGGTGGTTGCTAGGCGGTTACTATGGTGTTCTGGATGGTTGCCAGGGCGTTTCTAGGCAGTTGAAATGGTGTTCAGGGAGGTTGCTAGGTGGTTGCTATAGTGTTCTGGGTGGTTGCTAGGGCATTGCTAGGCAGTTGCTTTGGTGTTCTGAGTGGTTGGTAGTCGGTTGCTATGGTGTTCTTGGTGGTTGCTAGGACATTGCTTGGCAGTTGCTATGGTGTTCTGGGTGGTTGCTAGGCAGTTGCTATGGTGTTCTCGGTGGTTGCCAGGGCGTTGCTAAGCAGTTGCTTTGGTGTTCTTAGTGGTTGCTAGGCGGTTGCTATGGTGTTCTGGGTGGTTGCTCGGGCGTTGCTAGGCAGTTGCTATGGTGTTCTGGGTGGTTGCTAGGCGGTTGCTATGGTGTTCTTGGTGGTTGCCAGGGCTTGCTAGGTAGTGACTTTGGTGTTCTGGGTGGTTGCTAGGCGGTTGCTATGGTGTTCTGGGTGGTTGCTAGGGCGTTGCTAGGCAGTTGCTATGGTGTTCTGGGTGGTTGCTATGCAGTTTCTATGGTGTTCTTGGTGATTGCTAGGGCGTTGGTAGGCAGTTGCTATGGCTTTCTGGGTGGTTGCTAGGCGGTTGCTATGGTGTTCAGGGTGGTTGATAGGGCGTTGATAGGTGGTTGTTACGGTGTTCTGGGAGGTTGCTAGGCGGTTGCTATCGTATCCTGGGGGGTTGCTCGGGCGTTGCTAGGTGGTTGCTATGGTGTTCCTGGTGGTTGCTAGGGCATTGCTAGGCAGTTTCTTTGGTGTTCTGAGTGGTTGCTAGTCGGTTGCTATGGTGTTTTGGGTGGTTGCCTAGACGTTGCTAGGCAGTGGCTATGGTGTTCTGGGTGGAGGCTAGGCAGTTGCTATGGTGTTCTGGGTGGTTGCTAGGCAGTTGCTATGGTGTTCTGGGTGGTTGCCAAGGCGTTGCTAGGCAGTTGCTATGGTGTTCTGGGTGGTTGCTAGGCGGTTTCTTTGGTGTTCTGGGTGGTTGCTAGGGTGTTGCTAGGCGGTTGCTATGGTGTTCTGCGTGGTTCCTAGGCAGTTGCTATGGTGTTTTTTGGTGGTTGCTTGGCGGTTGCTATGGTGTTCCTGGTGGTTGCTAGGTCGTTGCCAGGCCGTTGCTATTTCTTCTGGGTTGTTGCTAGGGTGTCCCTAGGTTGTTGCTATGGTGTTCTGGCTGGTTGCATGGGCGTTGGTAGGCAGTTGCTATGATGTTCTGAGTGGTTGCTAGGCGGTTGCTATGGTGTTCTGGGTGGTTGCTAGGGCATAGATAGGCGGTTGCTATGGTGTTCTGGGTGGTCGCTAGGGCGTTGCTAGGCCGTTGCTATGGTGTTCTGGGTTGTTGCTAGGTGGTTGGTATGGTGTGCTGCCTGGCTGTTAGGGCGTTGCTAGTCCGTTGCTATGGTGCTCTGGGTGGTTGCTAGGGCGTTGCTAGGCCGTTGCTATGGTGTTCTTTGTGGTTGCTAGGCTGTTCCTATGGTGTTCTTTGTGGTTGCTAGGGCTTTGCTAGGCGGTTGCTATGGTGTTCTGGGTGGTTGCTAGGGCGTTGCTAGGCAGTTTCTATGGTGTTCTGGATGGTGGCTAGGGCATTACTTGGCGGTTGCTATGGTGTTCTTGGTGGTTGCTAGGCGGTTGCTCTGGTGTTCTGGGTTGTTGCTAGGGTGTTGCTAGGCAGTTGCTATTGTGTTCTGGGTGGATGGGCGTGGTTAGGCAGTTGCTTTGGTGTCCTTAGTGGTTGCTAGGTGGTTGCTATGGTGTTCTGGGTGGTTGCTAGCGCAGTGCAAGGCAGATGCTATGGTGTTCTGGGTGGTTGCTAGGCGGTTTCTATGGTGTTCTGGGTGGTTGCTTGGGCGTTGCTAGGCAGTTGCTATGGTGTTTTGGGTGGTTACTAGGCGGTTGCTATGGTGTTCTGGGTGGCTGCTAGGGTGTTGCTTGGCAGTTGCTATGGTATTCTGGGTGGTTGCTAGGCGGTTGCCATGGTGTTCTGGGTGGTTGCTAGGGCGTTGTTAGGCAGTTGCTATGCTGTTCTGGGTGGTTTCTAGGGCGTTGCTTGGCGGTTGCTATTGCGTTTTGGGTGATTGCTAGGGTGTTGCTAGGCTGTTGCTTTGGTTTTCTGGGTGGTTGCTAGGGCATTACTAGGGCAGTTGCTATAGTGTTCTGGGTGGTTGCTAGGGCGTTGCTATGGTGTTCATGGTGGTTGCTATGGCGTTGCTAGGCAGTTGCTATGGTGTTTTGGATGGTTGCTACGGCGTTGCTAGGTGGTTACTTTGGTGCTCTGGGTGGTTGCGAGGGCGTTTCTAGGCGGTTACTGTGGTGTTCTGGGTGGTTGCTAAGCGGTTGCTATGCTGTTTTGGGTGGTTGCTATGGCATTGTAAGGCAGTTGCGACGGTGTTCTGGGTGGTTGCTCGGGCGTTGCTAGGCAGTTGCTATGGTGTTCTGAGTTGTTGCTAGGGCGTTGCTACGCAGTTGCTATGGATTTCTTGGTAGTTTTTCGGCAGTTGCTATGGTGCTCTGGGTGGTTGCTATGGTGTTGTGAGGCAGTTGCTATGGTGTTCTGGGTGGTTGCTAAGGCGTTGCTTGGCATTTGCTATGGTGTTCTGGGTGGTTGCTTGGACTTTTCTAGGCAGTTGTTATGGTGTTCTGGGTGATTGCTAGGCAGTTATTATGGTGTTCTGGGTGGTTGCTAGGCAGTTACTATGGTGTTCCTTATGGTTGCTTGGGCATTACATGTCTTTGAGAGTTGGAAAAGAGTTTCTATGTGAGTGTATGAGTTCAAGGCGAGAGGGTGAAGATTAGAGCCCACAATTTTGAGGTTTAATGTGTGGGGATCGGGTGGAGATAGCGAACCGTGCGATTTCGGAAGACCGATTTTCTCATTGACTTCCATTATAAACAGGTTTCAGAGGTTCAAGTTTTTTGGGAATTGTGGAAAATCTGTAAGTCGGATCGCTGAGTAAAGTCATAGCACACTCCTTCCAAGAGAGCCACACGTTTTGATGTGTAATGTGTAGGCATCGGGTGAAAATCATGCGAGAAGTAGCAAACCGTGCAATTACGAAAGAAATTGGAATAATAACTAGAAAATTCCAGCAGAAATTTTGAATGTGCCTGCTGCTCTACGAGTACAGTGTTGGAGATGGTTGCCAGAGTCCTGGAATGCAGTAGATATCATGTTCTGGGTGGTTGCTAGGGCATTGCTGGGCGGTTGCTATGGTGTTTTGGATGGTTGCTCGGGCATTGCTAGGCAGTTGCTATGGTGTTCTAGGTGGTTGCTAGGGCGTTGATAGGCAGTTGCTATGGTGTTCTGGGTGGTTACGAGGGCGTTGCTAGGCGGTTGCTATGGTGTTCTGGGTGGTTGCTAGGCGGTTGCTCGGGTGTTCTGGGTGGTTGCTAGGCGGTTGCTATGGTGTTCTGGGTGGTTGCTAGGGCATTGCTCGGCAGTTGCTGTGGTGTTTTGGGTGGATGCTAGGCGGGTGCTATGGTGTTCTGGGTGGATGCTAGGGGTTTGCTTGGCAGTTGCTTAGGTGTTGTGTGTGGTTGCTAGGGCATTGCCAAGCAGTTGTTATGGTGTTCTGTGTGGTTGCTAGGGCGTTGCTAGGCGGTTGCTATGGTGTTCTGGGTGGTTGCTTGGGCGTTGCTAAGCAGTTGCTATGGTGTTCTGGGTGGTTGCAAGGGCGTTTCTAGGTGGTTGCTATGGTGTTCACGGTGCTTGCTAGGGCGTTGCTATGGTGTTTTGGGTGGTTGCTAGGGCATTGCTAGGGTGCTCTGGGTGGTTGCTAGGGCATTTCTCTGCGGTTGCTAAGGTGTTCTGGGTGGTGGCTATGGCATTACAAGGTAGTTGTTCTGGTGTTCTGGGTGGTTGCTAGGGGGTTGTTATGGTGTTCTGGGTGGTAGCTAGGGTGTTGCTACGCGGTTGGTATGGTGTTTTGCTTGGTTGCTAGGGCATTGCTGGGCAGTTGCTATGGTGTTATGGGTAGTTGCTAGGCAGTTGTTTTGGTGTTTTGGGTGGTTGCTAGCCGGTTGCTATGTTGTTCTGGTTGGTTGCTAGGGCATTGTTAAGCGGTTGCTTTGGTGTTCTGGGTGGTTGCTAGCGTGTTGCTTTGGTGTACTGGGTGGTTGCTAGGGCGTTGCTAGGCATTTGCTATGGTGTTCTGGGTGGTTGCTAGGGCATTGTTAGGCGGTTGCTATGGTGTTCTGGGTGGTTGCTAGGGGGTTGCTATGGTGTTCTGGCTGGTTGCTAGGGTGCTGCTTTGCAGTTGCTATGATGTTCTTCGTGGTGGCTAGGCGGTTGCAATGGTGTTCTAGGTGGTTGGTAGGGCGTTGCTAGACAGTTACTATGGTGTTCTGGGTCGTTGTTAGGCGGTTGTTATGGTGTTCTGGGGGGTTGCTAGGGCATTGCTAAACAGTAGCTATGGTGTTCTGGGTGGTTTCTAGGCGGCTGCTATGGTGTTTTGGTTGCTTCGGCATTGCATGTCTTTGAGAGTTGGAAAAAAGTTTCTATGTGAGTGTATGAGTTTAAGGCGAGAGGATGAAGATGAGAGCCGAACGTTTTGACGTGTAATGTGTGGGGATCGGGTGAAAATTGTGTGAGAAGTAGCGAGCCGTGTGATTTCGGAAGACCGATTTTCTCATTGACTTCCATTATAAACAGGTTTCAGAGGTCCATGTTTTTTGGGAATTGTGGGAAATCTGTAAGTCGGATCGCTGAGTTAAGTCATAGCATAGTCCTCACAAGAGAGCCACACGTTTCGAAGTGTAATGTGTGGGCATCGGGTGAAAATCGTGCGAAAAGTAGCAAATCGTGCAATTACGGAAGAAATTGGAATAATAACTAGAAAATTCCAGCAGAAATTTTGAATGTGCCTGCTGCTCTATGAGTACAGTGTTGGATATGGTTGCCAGAGTTCTGGAATGCAGTAGATATCATGTTCTGGGTGGTTGCTAGGGCGTTGCTAGGCGGTTGCTATGGTGTTCTGGGTGGTTGCTAGGGCGTTGCAAGGCAGTTGCTATGGTGTTCTGGGTGGTTGCTAGGCGGTTGCTAGGGTGTTCTGGGTGGTTGTTGGCGGTTGCTATGGTGTTCTGGGTGGTTGCTAGGGCGTTGCTAGGCGGTTGCTGTGGTGTTCTGGGTGGTTGCTAGGCGGTTGCTATGGTGTTCTGGGTGGTTGCTTGGGCGTTGCGAGGCAGTTGATATGGTGTTCGGAATGGTTGCTAGGGCGTTGCTAGGCAGTAGCTATGGTGTTCTTGGTGGTTGCTAAGGCCTTACTAGGCAGCTGCTATGGTGTTCTGCGTGGTTGATAGGCCTTTGCTTTGGTGTTCTGAGTGGACGCTTGGGCATTGCTAAGCAGTTGGTATGGTGTTCTGGGTGGTTGCTTGGGCATTGCTAGGTGGTTGCTATGGTGTATTGGGTGGTTGCTCGGGCATTTCTAGGCAGTTGCTATGCTGTTCTGGGTGGTTGCAAGGCGGTTGCTATGGTGTTCTGGGTGGTTGCTAGGGCGTTGCTAGGCAGTTGCTATGGTGTTCTGGGTGGTTGCTAGGGCGTTACTGGGCAGTTGCTATGGTGTTCTGGGTGGTTGAAAGGCGTTTACTATAGTGTTCTGGGTGGTTGCTAGGGCATTGCTAAGCAGTTGGTATTGTGTTGTGGGTGGTTGCTAGGGCATTACTAGGCAGTTAGTATGGTGTTCTGGGTGGCTGCTAGGCGGGTGCTATGGTGTTCTGGGTGGTTGCTAGGGTGTTGCAAGGCGGTTCATATGGTGTTTTGGGTGGTTGCCAGGCTTTTGCTAGGCAGTTGCTATGTTCTTCTGGCTGGTAGCTAGGCGTTTGCTATGGTGTTCTAGGTGGTTGCTTGGGCGTTGCTAGGCAGTTGCTTTGGTGTTCTTGGTGGTTGCTAGGTGGTTGCAGTGGTGTTCTGGGTGGTTGCTTGGGCGTTGCTAGGCGGCTGCTATGGTGTCCTGGGTGGTTGCTGGGTGGTGTTATGGTGTTCTGGGTGATTGCTAGGGCATTGCTCGGCAGCTGCTATGGTGTTCTAGGTGGTTGCAAGGCGGTTGCTATGGTGTTCTGGGTGGTTGCTAGGGCGTTGTTAGGCAGTTGCAATGGTGTTCTGGGTGGCTGCTAGGGCGTTGTTAGGCAGTTGATTTGGTGTCCTGAGTGGTTGCTAGGCGGTGTTATGGTGTTCAGGGTGATTGCTAGGGCGTTGCTTGGCAGTTGCTTTGGTGTTCTGGGTGGTTGCTAAGCGGTGACTATGGTGTTTGGGGTGGTTGCCAGGGCATTGTTAGGCAGTTGCTATGGTGTTCTGGGTGGTTGCTCGGTGGTTGCTATGGTGTTCTGGGTGGTTGCTAAGGCGTTGCTAGGCAGTTGCTATGGGGTCCTGGGTGGTTTCTAGGCGGTTACTATGGTGTTCTGGGTGGTTGCAAGGGCGTTGCTTGGCAGTTTCTATGGTGTTCTTGATGGTTGCTCCGCGGTTGCTATGGTGTTCTTGGTGGTTTCTAGGTTGTTGCTAGGCGGTTGCTATGGTGTTCTGGGTGATTGCTAGGGCGTTGCTAGGCAGTTGCTGTGGTGTTCTGACTGGTTGTTAGGCAGTTGCTATGGTGGTCTGGGTGGTTCCTCGGGCGTTTCTAGGAAGTTGCTGTGGTGTTTGGGGTGGTTGCTAGGCAGTTGCTATGGTATTCTGGGTTGTTGCTAGGCAGTTGCTATGGTGTTCTGGGTGGTTGCTAGGGCGTTGCTAGGCAGTTGCTATGGTGTTCTGGGTGGTTGATAGGAGGTTGCTATGGTGTTCAGGGTGGTTGCTAGGGGGTTGCTAGGCAGTGGCTTTGGTGTCCTGAGTGGTTGCTAGGCAGTTGCTATGGTGTTCTATGTGGTTGCTTGGGTGTTGCTAGGCAGTTACTATGGTCTTCTGGGTGGTTGCTAGGCGGTTGCTATGGTGTTCTGGGTGGTTGCTAGGGCGTTGCGAAGCAGCTGCTCTGGTGTTCTGGGTGGTTTTTAGGCGGTTGCTATGGTGTTCTGTGTTGATGTTCGGGCATTGCTTTGCAGTTTCTCTGGTGTTCTGGGTGGTTGATAACCGGTTGCTATGGTGTTCTTGGTGGTTGCTAGGGCATTGCAAGGCGATTGCTTTGGTGTTTTGGTTAATTGCAAGACTTGGGCGTTGCTAGGCAGTTGCTGTGGTGTTTTGGGTGGTTGCTAGGCAGTTGCTATGGTGTTCTGGGTGGTTGCAAGTCAGTTGCTTTGGTGTTCTGGGTGGATGCTCGTTTATTGCAAGGCGGTTGCTATGGTGTTCTGGGTGGTTGCTAGGGCGTTGCTAGGCAGTTGCTAGGCAGTTGCTATGGTGTTCTGGGTGGGTGCTAGGGCGTTGTTAGGCAGTTTATTTGGTGTCCTGAGTGGTTGCTAGGCGGTGTTATGATGTTTGGGGTGATTGCTAAGTCGTTGCTCGGCAGTTGTTATGGTGTTCTGGGTGGTTGCTCAGCGGTTGCTATGGTGTTCTGGGTGGTTGCCAGGGCATTGTTACGCAGTTGCTATGGGGTTTTGGGTGGTTGCTAGGCAATTGCTGTGGTGTTCTGGGTGGTTGCTACGGCGTTGCTAGGCAGTTGCTATGGTGTTCAGGTCGGTTTCTAGGTGGTTGCTATGGTGTTCTGGGTGGTTGCTAGCGCGTAGCTTGGCAGTTTCTATGGTGTTCTTCGTGGTTGCTAGGCGGTTGCTATTGTGTTCTGGGTGATTGCTAGGGCGTTGCTGGGCAGTTGCTTTGGTCTTCTGACTGGTTGCTAGGCGGTTGCTGTGGTGTTCTGGGTGGTTGCTCGGGCGTTGCTAGGCAGTTGCTATGGTGTTTGGGGTGGTTGCTAGGCAGTTGCTATGGTGTTCTGGGCTGTTGCTAGGCAGTTGCTTTGGTGTTCTGGGTGTTTGCTAGGGCGTTGCTAGGCAGTTGCTATGGTGTTCTGGGTGGTTGCTAGGTGGTTGCTATGGTGTTTTGGGTGGTAACTAGGGCGTTGCTAAGCGTTTGCTTTGGTGTTCTGGGTGGTTGTTACGGCATTGCTAGGCAGTTGCTATGGTGTTTTGAGTGGTTACTCAGGCGTTGTACCGTGGTTGCTGTGGTGCTCTGGCTGGTTGCTAGGGCATTACTTGGCAGTTGCTATAGTGTTCTAAGTGGTTGCTAGGGCATTGCTAGGCGGTTGCTATGTGTTCTGGGTGGTTGCTCGGGCGTTGCTAGGCAGTTGCTATGGTGTTTCGAGTGGTTGCAAAGGTATTGCTAGGCGGTTGCTATGGTGTTCAGGGTGGTTGCTAGGGAGTTGCAAGGCAGTAGCTATGGTGTTTTGTGTTGTTGCTAAGGGGTTTCTATGGTGTCCTGGGTGGTTGCTAGGGCGTTGCTAGGCAGTTGCTATGGTGTTCTGGGAGGTTGCTAGAGGGTTTCTAGGCAGTTGCTTTGGTGTCCTGAGTGGTTGATAGGCGTTTGCCATGGTGTTCTGGATGGTTGCTCGGGCATTGCTAAGCAGTTGGTATGGTGTTCTTGGCTGTTGCTTGGGCATTGCGAGGCAGTTGCTATGGTGTATTTGGTGGTAGTTAGGGCATTGCTATGCAGTTTCTATGGTGTTCTAGGTGGTTGCTAGGCGGTTGCTATTGTGTTCTGGGTTGTTGCTAGGGGGTTGCTAGGTGGTTGCTATGGTGTTCTGGGTGGTTGCTAGGGTGTTGAAAGGCAGTTGCTATGGTGTTCTAGGTGGCTGCTAGGGCGTTAGTAGGCAGTTGCTAGGGTGTTCTGGGTGGTTGCTAGGGTGCTGCTAGGCAGTTCCTTTGGTGTTCTGAGTGGTTGCTAGGCGGTAGCTTTGGTGTTCTGGGTGGTTGTTAGGGCGTTGCAAGGCAGTTGCTATGGTGTTCTCGGTGGTTGCTAGGCGGTTGCTATAGTGTTCTGGGTGGCTGCTAGTGCGGTGAGAGGCGGTTGCTTTGGTGTCCTGGGTGGTTGCTAGGCAGTGTTATGATGTTCTGGGTGGTTGCTCGGGCTTTGCTCGGCAGTTGCTATGGTGTTCTGGGTGGTTGCTAGGTGGTTGCTATGGTGTTCTGAGTGGTTGCTAGGGCGTTGCTAGGCAGTTGCTATGGTGTTCTGGGAGGTTGCTAGGGGGTTGCTAGGCAGATGCTTTGGTGTCCTGAGTGGTTGCTAGGCGGTTTCTATGGTGTTCTGGGTGGTTGCTTGGGCGTTGCTAGGCAGTTGCTATGGTGTTCTGGGTGGTTTTTAGGCGGTTGCTATGGTGTTCTGGGTGGATGCTAGGGCATTGCTTGGCAGTGTCTATGGTGTTCTGGGTGGTGGCTAAGCTGTTGCTAAGGTGTTCTTGGTGGTTGCCAGGCCGTTGCAAGGCAGTTGCTATGGTGTTCTGGGTGATTGTTAGGGCGTTGCTAGGCGGTTGCTTTGGTGTTTTGAGTGGTTTCTTGGCGGTTGCTATGGTATTCTGGGTGGTTGCTCGGGCATTGCTAGGCAGTTGCTATGGTGTTTTGGGTGGTTGCTAGGCAGTTGCTATGGTGTTCTGGGTGGTTGCAAGGCGGTTGCTATGGTGTTCTGGGTGGATGCTAAGGCGTTGCTAGGCAGTTGCCATGGTGTTCTGGGTGGTTGCTAGTCGCTTGCTTTGCTGTTCTGGGTGGTTGCTAGGGTGTTGCTAGGCGTTTGCTATGGTGTTCTGGATGGTTGTTAGGGCATTGCTAAGCAGTTGCTTTAGTGTTCTAAGTGGTTGCTAGGGCATTGCTAGGTGGTTGCTACGGTGTTCTGGGTGGTTGTTTGGGCGTTTATAGGGCATTGTTAGGCAGGTGCTATGGTGTTTTCAGTGGTTACAAGGGCGTTGTAACGTGGTTGCTATGGTGTTCTGGCTGGTTGCTAGGGCATTGCTAGGCAGTTGCTATAGTGTTCTAAGTGGTTGCTAGGGCATTGCTAGGTGGTTGCTACGGTGTTCTGGGTGGTTGTTCAGGCGTTTATAGGGCATTGTTAGGCAGGTGCTATGGTGTTTTCAGTGGTTACAAGGGCGTTGTTACGTGGTTGCTATGGTGTTCCAGGTTGTCGCTAGGGCGTTGCAAGGCAGGTGCAGTGGTGTTCTGGGTGGCCACGAGGCGGTTGTGTTGGTGTTCTGGGTGGTTGCTAGGGCGTTGCTAGGCGGCTGCCATGGTGTTCTGGGTGGTCGCTCGGGCGTTGCAAGGCAGTTGCTATGGTGTTTAGAGTTGTTGCAAAGGTGTTGCTAGGCGGTTGCTATGGTGTTCCGGGTGATTACCAGGGTGTTGCTAGGCGGTTGGGGTGGAGTTCTGGGAGGTTGATAGGGCGTTGCTAATCGGTTGCTATGGTGTTCTGGGTGGTTGCTCGGGCGTTGCAAGGCAGTTGCTATGGTGTTTAGAGTTGTTGCAAAGGTGTTGCTAGGCGGTTGCTATGGTGTTCCGGGTGATTACCAGGGCGTTGCTAGGCCCTGGAAGGAAGAAAGATAAGAAGGAAAGTAGGTATGAAGGAAGGAAAGAAGGCATGATGGGAGGAAAGATAAACTAAGGAAGGAAGGAAAGAAAATTGGTAGGGAGGAAGAATGTGAGGAAGGATGAAAGGCAGGATAGAAGAAATTAAAGTAGGAAAGAAGGAACCAATAAAGGAAGGAAGGAACAAAGGAAAGAAATAGGAGGGAAAAAGAAAGAAGGAATGACAGAAAATAGAAGGAACGAAAGCAGAAAGGAAGCTGGAGTCTCAAGAGAGTCAGATTGTAGTCTTACAGCCTGAGAAACTGACAGCTACAGCAGGCGGTCAGAACATCTGGCACAAGATTCCATTTGCTTAATGGCCCTATTTTGATGTCATAATGCCAATGTTTCGTCCATGGGTGGAAAAAATTTATAGTTTTTTATTAATAACTCAAAAAACATAAAAGTTACAAAGATGAAAAATACATTGCACAGGTGTCCTAAGTAAGACCCACGCAACACAGTTTGAATGTTGTTTCTGCGATAAACGGTTGAGGCCGCATTTAGTGTGTTAGAATAATAATAATAATAATAATAATAATAACTAAATGATAATAATTCCCTGGAATTACGTGTGAATTGAAAATGCAAAGTGTAGTTGCATAAAGTGTAGTTTGTTTCAAATCATTGCATTATGATATTAGTACCTAGGTTTTAAATAGGATAATTATGGTAGTGGTGAGGACATTTATTTTGAAACAGATGTGGACTAAGGATACAGTTTGCGGGAGTTATAGTTGATGACATCTTTCAGATGGAAATTTTTTATCGTGAAATTTTTTAATGGTGAAGAATTGTAGTAAGGACTTTTATTTTGAGACAGGATGGCTGAAGTCATAGTCGATAACAATCAGAAGTTGGAATGGCTGAACAGTGGATAAGTTGAGGAGCTTAAAAAGTTACATTATTTTATTGTAATTTGCAATAATGAGGACTGGCTGAAACTTTTGCTCGGCGGTTGCGATGGTGTTCTGTGTACTTGTGAGGGTGTTGCTAGGCAGCTGCTATGGTGTTTTGGGTGGTTGCCAGGCGGTTGCTTTGGTGGGTTGGGTGGTTGCTAGGGCGTTGCTCGGCTGTTGCTTTTGTGTTCCTGGTGGTTGCTAGGGCATTGCTAGGCAGTTGCTATGGTGTTCTGGGTGGTTGCTAGGAGGTTTTAATGGTGTTCTGGGTGGTTGCTAGGGCATTGCTAGGCAGTTGTTATGGTGATCTGGGTGGTTTCTAGGGCATTGCTAGGCAGTTGTTATGGTGTTCTGAGTGATTGCTAGAGCATTGTTAGGTGGTTGATATATTGTTCTGCGTGGTTGCTAGGGAGTTGATAGGTGGTTGCTATGGTATTCTGGGTGGCTGCTGGGGAGTTGCTAGGTGGTTGCTATGGTATTCTGGGTGGTTACTAGGGCGTTGCTAGGCAGTTGCTATGGTGTTCTGAGTGGTTGCTAGGGCGTTGATAAGCAGTTGCTATGGCGTTCTGAGTAGTTGCAAGGGTGTTGCGAGGCAGTTGTTATGGTGTTCTGACTGATTGTTAGAGCATTGTTAGGTGGTTGATATATTGTTCTGGGTGATTGCTAGGGAGTTGTTAGGTAGTTGCTATGGTGTTCTGAGTGGTTGCTAGGGCGTTGATAAGCAGTTGCTATGGTGTTCTGAGTAGTTGCTAGGGTGTTGCTAGGCAGTTGTTATGGTGTTCTGACTGATTGTTAGAGCATTGTTAGGTGGTTGATATATTGTTCTGGGTGGTAGCTAGGGCCTTGCTAGGCAGTAACTATGGTGCTCTGAGTGGTTGCGAGGGCGTTGCTCGGCAGTTGCTATGGTGTTCTGAGTGGTTGCTAGGGTGTTACTAAGCGGTTGCTATGGTGTTCTAAGTGGTTTCTAGGGCGTTGCTAGGCAGTTGCTTTGGTATTCTGAGTGGTAGTTAGGCGGTTGCTATGGTGTTCTGGGTGGTTGCTAGGGCGTTGCTTGGCAGCTGCTATGGTGTTCTGGGTGGTTGCTAGGCAGTTGCCATGGTGTTTTGGGTGGTTGCTAGGGCATTGCTAGGCAGTTTCTATGGTGTTCTGGGTGGTTGATAGGCGCTTGCGATGGTGTTCTGGGTGGTTCCTAGGCGGTTGCTATGGCATTCTGGGTTGTTGCCTGGGTGTTGATAGGCAGTTGCTATGGTGTTCTGGGTGGTTGCTAGGCGGTTGCTATCGTGTTCTGAGTGGTTGCTCGGGCGTTGCTAGGCGGTTGCTATGGTGTTCTGCGTGATTGTCAGGCAGTTGCTATGGTGTTCGGGGTGGTTGCTAGGGCGTTGCTAGGCAGTTGATGCCATATTTACATGCCTGTGCGCAAAATCTACAACATAGTAATTGTAATATCGAGCTCCAAGAGTGTGTTAGTTTTTGTAAATTTTCCAGCACGTTTAGACCCTCAAAAGGGATTTCTTTTAAAAATCTGATTGGGGGCGCTATCGAGCCATTATGCCACATTTAGTGCCAATTGATGGATGACATTGAAGAGTATAAGACAATTATTAGTTGTGCAAGGTTTTGCAAGCTTTGGAGTATTCTAAGGCCTTCAAACGTGTCTTCGTGAAATTTGGAAAAACGCAGGAAATAGCTCATAGGTCACTTCCTGTTTGGGCAAAAAAATTAATCATTGCCCGGAATGAGTAATGCAATGATCACACCAAATTTCATGAACATTCAAGGACATTTATCATAACATGGCCGAATCTTGAGGGCGCTGTGGAGCCTTCTGGCCACTCCAGATCTAATATTAGCATATATTGATACTTGGGAGGACCATTCTATAAAGCTTCTAAAGTCTCAGCGAAAACCCACGAAGTATGTGGGAGTAAAACCAACATCCTGTTTAATGGCGGGACATCGAAATTCGCCGCAACGCCATGGATACAAAATTCAATGAATCCAAAAAAGCTTCGCAATTTAACATCGGCAACGTCTTTAGATACTATTAGCTAAACCTCAAGTTGATCGGATAAAATCTCTAGGAGGAGTTCGTTAAAGTACGACACCTGTGAATGGCCAACAATCCAAAAAAGTTGCAATTTTAATTAAAAATGGCAGACTTCCTGTTGAGTGTAGGTCATGGTACCAAGAGAATTTTTTGTAGGTCTCGGCATATTCCACACGTCTACCGAATTTCATACATGTAGGTTTACCGGGCTGCAAGTGCTGCTTATTTGAAATTTTCCAGGGGGCGCTATAATGACATTTTTGCCATGTCTTCATGTAAACTTTTTGTCATAGTAATACAAATGATGGTCTTTATACTTTTACAAAATTTTGTGAATTTATGAACATGATGAGACCCTCAAAAGGGCAATTTTTAAAAAAATCTGATTGGGGGCGCTAGCGAGCCATTGTGCCAAATTTAGTGTAAATTGATATATAAAATTGAGGACAATAGGACAATTATAATTTTTGCAACTTTTTGCAAGATTTCGAGCATTCTTAGGCTTCCAAACATGTGTTTATAAAATTTGGAAAAACGCAGGAAATGCCGAATAACTCACTTCCTGTTTGGCCAAAAAATTTCTAAAAAATTAACGTAACCCGACATGAGCAATGCAATGATCACACCAAATTTCATGAACATTCAAGCACTTTTATCTCAACATGGCCTTGTCTAGAGGGCGTTGTTGAGCCACCTGACCACACCCAATCTAATATCAACATATACGTCTACATGGAAGAGTACTTTAATGATGCCTGTAAAGTTTTGCGCAAATCTCACAAAGCATTTGTGCGTAAAACCAACTACCTGTTTCATGGCGGAACATCGAAATTCGCCGCGACGCCACGGATACAAAGTTCAATGAATCCAAAAAAGCTTCGCAATTTAACATCAACAGGGTCTTAAGATGTCATATGCAAAATTTTACGTTGATCGGATAAAATCTCTAGGAGGAGATTGTTAAAGTATGACGCCTGTTTTTAATACAATTATGTATTTGGGGGCGCTATAGAGCCACCATGTCATCCCCAGTGCCAAATGAGATATCAGATGGAAGAACTTAATATTTTTAGTCAAAAAGCCAAGTTTGGTCTGTTTTCGAGTATAATAAGGCCCTCAAAAATGTGTTCATAAAATCTGAAAAAACGCAGAAAATGGCTCACAGCTCACTTCCTGTGTGGCAAAAAAATTTCGAAAAAATTGACAGAAAAATTTATGATGACTACTATGACCCTATAAAATTTCATTAGAATCCGAGCAAGTGTGTTCCAAAATGGCCGCGTGTTTGGTGGCGCTATAGAGCCACCAGGGCATGTCCAAGCACAAAATAAATAAAAGTTTGCAATTTTCACCAGGTCTGACGTGTGGGCAAATTTTTGTGAGTTTTCGTGCATGGCAAAGCCCTCAAAAACGCGTTCTCGCAGCAGAATAAAAAGAAGAAGAAGAAGAAGAATAATAAAAATCCCAAATTTTACAAAAAAATTTATTATGACTGCTGTGGCCCTGTCGAATTTCATGAGAATCCGAGTAAGTGCGTTCCAAAATGGTCGTGTGTTTGGTGGCGCTATAGAGCCACCGGGGCATGTCTAAGCACAAAAATAATAAAACTTTGTAATTTTCACCATGTCTGACGTGTGTGCATATTTTTGTGAGTTTTCGTGCATGGCAAAGCCCTCAAAAACGCGTTCTCGCATCAGAATAATAATAATAATAAGAAGAAGAAGAAGAAGAAGAAGAATAAAAATCCCATCAAATACAATAGGTTCCTTGCACCTTCGGTGCCAGGACCCGTTCTGGGCCCTGGCACCGGTCGGTGCTCGGGCCCTAATAATAATAATAATAAGAAGAAGAAGACCAGGATAACAATAGTGAGCATTTTCAATGCACACTAACTAGATAATGGAATTCCAGGGAATTACGTGTGCATTGAAAATGCGAAGTGGAGTTGCATAAGGTGGAGTTTGTTACATATCATTGCATTATGATATTGGTAGCGAGGTTTTTTGTAGGAAAATTATGGTAGTGGTGAGGACTTTTATTTTGAGACAGGTTTGGGCAGAGGAAACAGTTGGCGGAAGTCATGGTCGAAAACAATCAGGAGTTGGAATGGCTGAACGGTTGATAAGTTCAGGAGCTTAAAAAGTTACATTATTTAATTGTAATTTGTCATAATGAGGACTGGCTGAAACTGTTGCTTGGCGGTTGCTATGGTGTTCTGTGTACTTGTGAGGGTGTTGCTAGGCAGCTGCTATGGTGATCTGGGTGGTTGCTAGGGCATTGCTAGGCAGTTGCTACGGTGTTCTGAGTGGTTGCTAGGGCGTTGCTAGGCGGTTGCTATGATGTTCTGGGTGGTTGCTAGGGCGTTGTTAGGTGGTTGCTAGGGCATTACTAGGTGCTTGCCATGGTGTTCTGGGTGGTTGCTAGGGAGTTGCTAGGCAGTTGCTATGGTGTTCTGGGTGGTTGCTAGGGCATTGCTAGGCCGTTGCTATGTGTTCTGGGTGGTTGCTAGGGCATTGCGAGGCGGTTGCTATGGTGTTCTGGGTGGTTGCTAGGGCGTTGCTAAGCAGTTGCTATGATGTTCTGAGTGGTTGCTAGGACATTGGAAAGCAGTCGCTTTGGTGTTTTTAGTGGTTACTAGGGTGTTGTTTTGTGGTTGCTATGGTGTTCTGGCTGGTTGCTAGGGCATTGCTAGGCAGTTGCCATGGTGTTCTGAGTGGTTGCTGAGCGTTGCTAGGCGGTTGCTTTGGTGTTCTGGGTGCTTGATAGGGCGTTGCTTGGCAGTTGCTATGATGTTCGGGATGGTTGCTAGGTGGTTGCTATGGTGCTCTGGGTGGTTGCTAGGGCATTGCTAGGCGGTTGTTATGCTGTTCTGGGTGGTTGCTAAGGCGTTGTTAGGCAGTTGCTATGGTGTTCCAGGTGGTTGCTAGGCGGTTTCTATGATGTTCTGGGTGGTTGCTAGGGCGTTCCTAGGCAGTTGCTATAGTGTTCCTGGTGGTTGCTTGGCGGTTGCTTTGGCAATCTAGGTGCTTGCTAAGGTGTTGCAAGGCAGTTGCTATCGTGTTCTGGGTGGATGATAGGCGGTTGCTATGGTGTTCGGAGTGGTTGCTAGGCGGTTGCTATCTTGTTCTGGGTGGTTGCTAGAGCGTTGCTAGGCAGTTGCTATGGTGTTCTGGGTGGTTGCTAGGCAGTTGGTATGGTGTTTTGGGTGGTAACCAGGGCGTTGCTAGGCAGTTGCCATGGTGTTCTGGGTGCTTGCTAGGCGGTTGCTTTGGTGTTCTGGGTGGTTGATAGGGCGCTGCTAGGCAGTTGCTATGGTGTTCTGGGTGGTTGCTAGGGCGTTGCTAGGCGGTTGCTATGGTGTTCTGGGTGAATGCAAGGCGGTTGCTATGGTGTTCTGGGTGGTTGTTAGGGTTTTGCTAGGCAGTTGCTGCTGTGTTCTGGGTGGTTGCTAGGTGGTTGCTATTGTGTTCTGGGTGGTTGCTAGGGCGTTGCTAGTCGGTTGCTATGGTGTTCTGGGTGGTTGTTAGGGCGTTGCTAGGCAGTTGCTCGGGTGTTCTGGGTGGTTGCTAGGCAGTTGCTATGGTGTTTTGGGTGGTTGCTAGGGCGTTGCTGGGCGGTTGCTATGGGGTTCTGGGTGGTTGCTAGGGCGTTGCAAGGCAGTTGCTCAGGTGGTCTGGGTGGTTGGTAGGTGGTTGGTTTGGTGTTCTGGGTGGTTGCTAGGGCGTTGCTAGGCGGTTACTATCGTGTTCTGGGTGGTTGCTAGGGCGTTGCAAGGCGGTTGCTATGGCGTGTTGGATGGTTGCTGGGGCGTGGGCAGGCAGTTGCTCAGGTGTTCTGGGTGGTTGCAAGGCGGTTGCTATGGTGTTCTGGGTGGTTGCTGGGGCGTTGCTAGGCAGTTGCTATGGTGTTCTGGGTGAATGCCTGGCGGTTGCTATGGTGTTCTGGGTGGTTGTTAGGGCGTTACTAGGCAGTTGCTGCGGTGTTCTGGGTTGTTGCTAGGTGGTTGCTATTGTGTTCTGGGTGGCTGCTAGGGCGTAGCTAGGCGGTTGCTATGGTGTTCTGGGTGGTTGCTATGGCGTGGCCAGACAGTTGCTCAGGTGTTCTGGGTGGTTGCTAGGCGGTTGCTATGGTGTTATGGGTGGTTGCTAGGGCGTTGCTAGGCGGTTGCTATGGGGTTCTGGGTGGTTGCTAGGGCGTTGCAAGGTGGTTGCTCAGGTGTTCTGGGTGGTTGCTAGGCGGTGGCTATGGTGTTCTGGGTGGTTGCTAAGGCGTTGCTACGCGGTTGCTATGGTATTCTGGGTGTTTGCTAGGGCATTGCAAGGCGGTTGCTATGGCGTTCTGGATGGTTGCTAGGGCGTTGTTAGGCAGTTGCTCAGGTGTTCTGGGTGGTTGCTAGGCGGTTGCTATGGTGTTCTGGGTGGTTGCTAGGGCGTTGCTAGGCAGTTGCTATGGTGTTCTGGGTGGGTGCTAGGGCGTTGCAATGCGGCTGCTATGGCATTCTGGGTGGTTGCTAGGGCGATGCTAGGCAGTTGCTATGGTGTTCTAGGTGGTTGCTAGGTTGTTGCTATGGTGGTGTGGGTGGTAGCTGGGGCGTTGCTAGGCAGTTGCTTTGGTGTTCTGGGTGGTTGGTAGGGTGTTGCTGGCAGTTGCTCAGGTGTTCTGGGTGGTTGCTAGGCGGTTGCTATGGTGTTCTGGGTGGTTGCTAGGGCGTTGCTAGGCGGTTGCTATGGTGTTCTGGGTGGTTGCTATAGCGTTGGAAGGCGGTTGCTATGGCGTTCTGGGTGGTTGCTAGGGCGTCGCTACGCAGTTTCTAGGCGGTTGTTATGGTGTTCTGGGTGGTTGCTAGGCGGTTGCTATAGTGTTCTGGGTTGTTGCTAGGGCATTGTTGGGCAGTTGCTTTGGTGTTCAAAATGGTCGCTAGGCGGTTGCTATGGTGTATGGGGTGCTTGATAGGGCGTTGCTAGGCAGTTGCTATGGTGTTCTGGGTGGTTGTTAGGCAGTGGCTATGGTGTTTTGGGTGTTTGCTAGGCAGTTGCTATAGTGTTCTGGGAGTTTGCCAGGGCATTGCTAGGCAGTTGCTATGGTGTTCTGGGTGATTGCTAGGCGGTTAAAGTGGTGTTCTCGGTAGTTACCAGGGCATTGCTCGGCGGTTGCTATGGTGTTCGGTGTGGTTGCTTGGTGGTTGCTATTGTGTTCTGGGTGGTTGCCAGGGCGTTGCTAGGCGGTTGCTATGGTGTTCTGGGTGGTTGCTAGGGCCTTGCTAGGCGGTTGCTATGGTGTTCTGGGTGGTTGCTAGGGCGTTGCTAGGTTATGGTGTTCTGGGTGGTTGTCAGGGTGTTGCTAGGCGGTTGCTATGGTGTTCTGCGTGAATGCTTGGCGGTTGCTATGGTGTTCTGGGTGGTTGCTAGGCCGTTGCAAGGCGGTTGCTATGGCGTTCTAGGTGGTTGATAGGGTGTTGCTATGGTGTTCTGGGTGGTTGCTAGACAGTTGCTATGGTGTTCCGGGTGGTTGCTAGGGCGTTGCTAGGCAGTTGCTATGGTGTTCTCGGTGGTTGCCATGCGGTTGCTATGGTGTTCTGGGTGGTTGCTAGGGCGTTGCAAGGCGGTAGCTATGGAGTTCTGGGTGGTTGATAGGGTGTTGCTATGGTGTTCTGGGTGGTTGCTAGGGCGTCGCTAGGCAGTTGCTTGGCGGTTGCTATGGTGTTCTGGGTGGTTGCTAGGGCGTCGCTAGGCAGTTGCTAGGCGGTTGTTATGGTGTTCTGGGTGGTTGCTAGGCGGTTGCTATGGTGTTCTGGGTGGTTGCTAGGGCGTTGGTAGGCAGTTGCTTTGGTGTTCTGGGTGGTTGCTATTCGGTTGCTGTGGTGTTCTGGGTGGTTGCTAGGGCGTTGCTAGGCGGTTCCTATAGTGCTCTACGTGGTTGCTAAGGCGTTGCTTGGCGGTTGCTATGGTGTTCTCTGTGGTTGCTAGGCGGTTGTGATGGTGTTCTGGGTGGTTTTTAGGGCATTGCCAGGCAGTTGCTATGGTGTTTTGGGTGGTTGCTAGGCGGTTGCTATGGTGTACCGGGTGGTTGCTGGGGCATTGCTAGGCAGTTGCTATGGTGTTCTGGGTGGTTGATAGGGTGTTGCTATGGTGTTATGGGTGGTTGCTAGGCGGTTGCTATGGTGTTCCGCGTGGTTGCTAGGGCGTTGCTAGGCAGTTGCTGTGGTGTTCTGGGTAGTTGCTAGGGCGTTGCTAGGCAGTTGGTATGGTGTTCTGGGTGGTTGCTAGGCGGTTGCTATGGTGTTCTGCGTGTTGGCAAGGACGTTGCTTGGCGGGTGCTATGGTGGTCTGGGTGGGTGCTGGAGCGGCGCTAGGCAGTTGCTATGGTGTTCTGGGTGAATGCCTGGCGGTTGCTATGGTGTTCTGGGTGGTTGTTAGGGCGTTACTAGGCAGTTGGTGCGGTGTTCTGGGTTTTTGCTAGGTGGTTGCTATTGTGTTCTGGGTGGCTGCTAGGGCGTTGCTAGGCGGTTGCTATGGTGTTCTGGGTGGTTGCTATGGCGTGGCCAGACAGTTGCTCAGGTGTTCTGGGTGGTTGCTAGGCGGTTGCTATGGTGTTATGGGTGGTTGCTAGGGCGTTGCTAGGCGGTTGCTATGGGGTTCTGGGTGGTTGCTAGGGCGTTGCAAGGTGGTTGCTCAGGTGTTCTGGGTGGTTGCTAGGCGGTGGCTATGGTGTTCTGGGTGGTTGCTAAGGCGTTGCTACGCGGTTGCTATGGTATTCTGGGTGTTTGCTAGGGCATTGCAAGGCGGTTGCTATGGCGTTCTGGATGGTTGCTAGGGCGTTGTTAGGCAGTTGCTCAGGTGTTCTGGGTGGTTGCTAGGCGGATGCTATGGTGTTCTGGGTGGTTGGTAGGGCGTTGCTAGGCAGTTGCTATGGTGTTCTAGGTGGTTGCTAGGCTGTTGCTATGGTGCTCTGGGTGGTCGCTAGGGCGTTGCTAGGCAGTTGCTTTGGTGTTCTGGGTGGTTGCTAGGGTGTTGCTGGCAGTTGCTCAGGTGTTCTGGGTGGTTGCTAGGCGGTTGCTATGGTGTTCTGGGTGGTTGCTAGGGCGTTGCTAGGCGGTTGCTATGGTGTTCTGGGTGGTTGCTATAGCGTTGGAAGGCGGTTGCTATGGCGTTCTGGGTGGTTGCTAGGGCGTCGCTACGCAGTTTCTAGGCGGTTGTTATGGTGTTCTGGGTGGTTGCTAGGCGGTTGCTATAGTGTTCTGGGTTGTTGCTAGGGCATTGTTGGGCAGTTGCTTTGGTGTTCAAAATGGTCGCTAGGCGGTTGCTATGGTGTATGGGGTGCTTGATAGGGCGTTGCTAGGCAGTTGCTATGGTGTTCTGGGTGGTTGTTAGGCAGTGGCTATGGTGTTTTGGGTGTTTGCTAGGCAGTTGCTATAGTGTTCTGGGAGTTTGCCAGGGCATTGCTAGGCAGTTGCTATGGTGTTCTGGGTGATTGCTAGGCGGTTAAAGTGGTGTTCTCGGTAGTTACCAGGGCATTGCTCGGCGGTTGCTATGGTGTTCGGTGTGGTTGCTTGGTGGTTGCTATTGTGTTCTGGGTGGTTGCCAGGGCGTTGCTAGGCGGTTGCTATGGTGTTCTGGGTGGTTGCTAGGGCCTTGCTAGGCGGTTGCTATGGTGTTCTGGGTGGTTGCTAGGGCGTTGCTAGGTTATGGTGTTCTGGGTGGTTGCTAGGGTGTTGCTAGGCGGTTGCTATGGTGTTCTGCGTGAATGCTTGGCGGTTGCTATGGTGTTCTGGGTGGTTGCTAGGCCGTTGCAAGGCGGTTGCTATGGCGTTCTAGGT
This sequence comes from Gymnothorax reevesii, assembly GCA_029721435.1. NCBI lineage: Eukaryota > Metazoa > Chordata > Actinopteri > Anguilliformes > Muraenidae > Gymnothorax > Gymnothorax reevesii. Next base: position 55,721,619 of record CM056574.1, read on the forward strand.
GGTTGATAGGGTGTTGCTATGGTGTTCTGGGTGGTTGCTAGACAGTTGCTATGGTGTTCCGGGTGGTTGCTAGGGCGTTGCTAGGCAGTTGCTATGGTGTTCTCGGTGGTTGCCATGCGGTTGCTATGGTGTTCTGGGTGGTTGCTAGGGCGTTGCAAGGCGGTAGCTATGGCGTTCTGGGTGGTTGATAGGGTGTTGCTATGGTGTTCTGGGTGGTTGCTAGGGCGTCGCGAGGCAGTTGCTAGGCGGTTGCTATGGTGTTCTGGGTGGTTGCTAGGGCGTCGCTAGGCAGTTGCTAGGCGGTTGTTATGGTGTTCTGGGTGGTTGCTAGGCGGTTGCTATGGTGTTCTGGGTGGTTGCTAGGGCGTTGGTAGGCAGTTGCTTTGGTGTTCTGGGTGGTTGCTATTCGGTTGCTGTGGTGTTCTGGGTGGTTGCTAGGGCGTTGCTAGCCGGTTCCTATAGTGCTCTACGTGGTTGCTAAGGCGTTGCTTGGCGGTTGCTATGGTGCTCTCTGTGGTTGCTAGGCGGTTGTGATGGTGTTCTGGGTGGTTGTTAGGGCATTGCCAGGCAGTTGCTATGGTGTTTTGGGTGGTTGCTAGGCGGTTGCTATGGTGTACCGGGTGGTTGCTGGGGCATTGCTAGGCAGTTGCTATGGTGTTCTGGGTGGTTGATAGGGTGTTGCTATGGTGTTATGGGTGGTTGCTAGGCGGTTGCTATGGTGTTCCGCGTGGTTGCTAGGGCGTTGCTAGGCAGTTGCTGTGGTGTTCTGGGTAGTTGCTAGGGCGTTGCTAGGCAGTTGGTATGGTGTTCTGGGTGGTTGCTAGGCGGTTGCTATGGTGTTCTCGGTGGTTGCAAGGACGTTGCTTGGTGGTTGTTATGGTTTTCTGGGCGGTTGCTAGGGCTTTGCTAGGCAATTGCTTTGGTGTTCTGGGTGGTTGCGAGGCGGTTGCTATGGGGTTCTGGGTGGTTGCTAGGAGGTTGCTAGGCACTTGCTTTGGTGTTCTGGGATGTTGCTAGGCGGTTGCTATGGTGTTCTGGGTGGTTGCTAGGGCGTTGCTAGGCAGTTGCTATGGTGTTCTGGGTGATTGCTTGGCAGTTGCTATGGTGTATTGGGTGGTTGCTAGGCAATTGCTATGGTGTTCTGCGTGGTTGCTAGGGCGTTGCTAGGCAGTTGCAATGGTGTTCTGGGAGGTTGGTAGGCGATTGCTGTGGTTTTCTGGATGGTTGTTAGGGTGTTGCTAGGCGGTTTTTATGGTGTTCTGGGTGGTTGCAAGGCGGTTAATATGGTGTTCTTGGTGGTTGCTAGGGCGTTGCTAGAATGTTGCTATGGTGTTTTGGGTGGTTGCTAGGCGGTTGCTATGGTGTTCTGGGTGGTTGCTAGGGCGTTGCTAGGCAGTTGCTATGGTGTTCTGGGTGATTGCTCTGCAGTTGCTATGGTGTATTGGGTGGTTGCTCGGCAGTTGCTATGGTGTTCTGCATGGTTGCTAGGGCATTTCTAGGCAGTTGCTATGGTGTTATGGGAGGTTGCGAGGCGGTTGCTGTGGTTTTCTCGGTAGTTGCTAGGGTGCTGCTAGGCGGTTGCTATGGTGTTCTGGGTGGTTGTTAGGCGGTTGCTATGGTGTTCTTGGTGCTTGCTAGGGTGTTGCTAGGCTGTTGCTATGGTGTTTTGGGTGGTTGCTAGGCGGTTGCTATGGTGTTCTGGGTGGTTGCTAGGGCGTTGCTAGGCAGTAGCTACGGTGTTCTGGGTAGTTGCTAGGGTGTTGCTCGGCTGTTGCTTTGGTGTCCTAAGTGGTTGCTAGGTGGTTGCTATGGTGTTCTGGGTGGTTGCAAGGGCATTGCTAGGTAGTTGCTATGGTGTTCTGGGTGGTTTCTAGGGGGTTGCTATGGTGTTCTGGGTGGTTGCTAGGGCGGTGCTAGGCAGTTTCTATGGTGTTCTGGGTGGTTGCTAGGTGGTTGCTATGGTGTTCTGGGTGGTTGCTCGGGCGTTGCTATGCAGTTGCTATGTTGTTCTGGGTGGTTGCCTGAATGTTGCTATGGTGTTCTGGCGGGTTACTTGGGCGTTGCTACGCGGTTGCTATGGTGTTCTGTGTGGTTGATAGGGCGTTGCTAGGCAGTGGTTATGGTGGTACAGGTGGTTGCTAGGGCGTTGCTAGGCGGTTGCCATGGTGTTCTGGGTGGTTGATAGGGCATTGGTAGGGAGTTGCTATGGTGTTCTGTGTGGTTGCTAGGCAGTTGCTACGGTGTTCTGGGTGGTTGCCAGGGCATTGGTAGGGAGTTGCTATGGTGTTCTGGGTGGTTGCTAGGCAGTTGCTACGGTGTTCTGGGTGGTTGCTAGGGCGTTGCTAGGCGGTTGCTATGGTGTTCTCGGTAGTTGCTAGGGCATTGCTCTGCGGTTGCTATGGTGTTCTGGGTGGTTGCCAGGGCATTGCTAGGCGGTTGCTACGGTGTTCTGGGTAATTGCTTGGGCGTTGCTCGGTTATGGTGTTCTGGGTGGTTGCTAGGGCGTTGCTAGGCGGTTGCTATGGTGTTCTGGGTGAATGCTAGGTAGTTGATACGGTGTTTTGGGTGGTTGGTAGGGCGTTGCTTGGCAGTTGCTGCGGTGTTCTGGGATGTTGCAAGGCGGTTGCTATTGTGTTCTGGGTGGTTGCTTGGGCGTTGCTAGGCGGTTGCTATGGTGTTCTGGGTGGTTGCTAGGGGGTTGGTAGGCGGTTACTATCGTGTTCTGGGTGGTTGCTAGGGCGTTGCAAGGGGGTTGCTATGGCGTTTTGGGTGGTTGCTGGGGCGTTGCCAGGCAGTTGCTCAGGTGTTCTGGGTGGTTGCAAGGCGGTTGCTATGGTGTTCTGGGTGGTTGCTGGGGCGTTGCTAGGCAGTTGCTATGGTGTTCTGGGTGAATGCCTGGCGGTTGCTATGGTGTTCTGGGTGGTTGTTAGGGCGTTGCTAGGCAGTTGCTGCGGTGGTCTGGGTTGGTGCTAGGTGGTTGCTCTTGTGTTCTGGGTGGCTGCTAGGGCGTAGCTAGGCGGTTGCTATGGTGTTCTGGGTGGTTGCTATGGCGTGGCCAGACAGTTGCTCAGGTGTTCTGGGTGGTTGCTAGGCGGTTGCTATGGTGTTATGGGTGGTTGCTAGGGCGTTGGTAGGCGGTTGCTATGGGGTTCTGGGTGCTTGCTAGGGCGTTGCAAGGTGGTTGCTCAGGTGTTCTGGGTGGTTGCTAGGCGGTGGCTATGGTGTTCTGGGTGGTTGCTAAGGCGTTGCTACGCGGTTGCTATGGTATTCTGGGTGTTTGCTAGGGCATTGCAAGGCGGTTGCTATGGCGTTCTGGATGGTTGCTAGGGCGTTGTTAGGCAGTTGCTCAGGTGTTCTGGGTGGTTGCTAGGCGGTTGCTATGGTGTTCTGGGTGGTTGCTAGGGCGTTGCTAGGCAGTTGCTATGGTGTTCTGGGTGGGTGCTAGGGCGTTGCAATGCGGCTGCTATGGCATTCTGGGTGGTTGCTAGGGCGATGCTAGGCAGTTGCTATGGTGTTCTAGGTGGTTGCTAGGCTGTTGCTATGGTGCTCTGGGTGGTAGCTAGGGCGTTGCTAGGCAGTTGCTTTGGTGTTCTGGGTGGTTGCTAGGGTGTTGCTGGCAGTTGCTCAGGTGTTCTGGGTGGTTGCTAGGCGGTTGCTATGGTGTTCTGGGTGGTTGCTAGGGCGTTGCTAGGCGGTTGCTATGGTGTTCTGGGTGGTTGCTATAGCGTTGGAAGGCGGTTGCTATGGCGTTCTGGGTGGTTGCTAGGGCGTCGCTACGCAGTTTCTAGGCGGTTGTTATGGTGTTCTGGGTGGTTGCTAGGCGGTTGCTATAGTGTTCTGGGTTGTTGCTAGGGCATTGTTGGGCAGTTGCTTTGGTGTTCAAAATGGTCGCTAGGCGGTTGCTATGGTGTATGGGGTGCTTGATAGGGCGTTGCTAGGCAGTTGCTATGGTGTTCTGGGTGGTTGTTAGGCAGTGGCTATGGTGTTTTGGGTGTTTGCTAAGCAGTTGCTATAGTGTTCTGGGAGTTTGCCAGGGCATTGCTAGGCAGTTGCTATGGTGTTCTGGGTGATTGCTAGGCGGTTAAAGTGGTGTTCTCGGTAGTTACCAGGGCATTGCTCGGCGGTTGCTATGGTGTTCGGTGTGGTTGCTTGGTGGTTGCTATTGTGTTCTGGGTGGTTGCCAGGGCGTTGCTAGGCGGTTGCAATGGTGTTCTGGGAGGTTGGTAGGCGATTGCTGTGGTTTTCTGGATGGTTGCTAGGGTGTTGCTAGGCGGTTTTTATGGTGTTCTGGGTGGGTGCAAGGCGGTTAATATGGTGTTCTTGGTGGTTGCTAGGGCGTTGCTAGAATGTTGCTATGGTGTTTTGGGTGGTTGCTAGGCGGTTGTTATGGTGTTCTGGGTGGTTGCTATGGCGTGGCTTGGCAGTTTGTATGTTGTTGTGGGTGATTGCTCTGCAGTTGCTATGGTGTTTTGGGTGGTTGCTCGGCAGTTGCTATGGTGTTCTGCATGGTTGCTAGGGCATTTCTAGGCAGTTGCTATGGTGTTATGGGAGGTTGCGAGGCGGTTGCTGTGGTTTTCTCGGTAGTTGCTAGGGTGCTGCTAGGCGGTTGCTATGGTGTTCTGGGTGGTTGTTAGGCGGTTGCTATGGTGTTCTTGGTGCTTGCTAGGGTGTTGCTAGGCTGTTGCTATGGTGTTTTGGGTGGTTGCTAGGCGGTTGCTATGGTGTTCTGGGTGGTTGCTAGGGCGTTGCTAGGCAGTAGCTACGGTGTTGTGGGTAGTTGCTAGGGTGTTGCTCGGCTGTTGCTTTGGTGTCCTAAGTGGTTGCTAGGTGGTTGCTATGGTGTTCTGGGTGGTTGCAAGGGCATTGCTAGGTAGTTGCTATGGTGTTCTGGGTGGTTTCTAGGGGGTTGCTATGGTGTTCTGGGTGGTTGCTAGGGCGGTGCTAGGCAGTTTCTATGGTGTTCTGGGTGGTTGCTAGGTGGTTGCTATGGTGTTCTGGGTGGGTGCTAGGGCGTTGCAATGCGGCTGCTATGGCATTCTGGGTGGTTGCTAGGGCGTTGCTATGCAGTTGCTATGGTGTTCTGGGTGGTTGCCTGAATGTTGCTATGGTGTTCTGGGTGGTTACTTGTGCGTTGCTACGCGGTTGCTATGGTGTTCTGGGTGGTTGATAGGGCGTTGCTAGGCAGTTGTTATGGTGTTACAGGTGGTTGCTAGGGCGTTGCTAGGCGGTTGCCATGGTGTTCTGGGTGGTTGATAGGGCATTGGTAGGGAGTTGCTATGGTGTTCTGTGTGGTTGCTAGGCAGTTGCTACGGTGTTCTGGGTGGTTGCCAGGGCATTGGTAGGGAGTTGCTATGGTGTTCTGGGTGGTTGCTAGGCAGTTGCTACGGTGTTCTGGGTGGTTGCTAGGGCGTGGCTAGGCGGGTGCTATGGTGTTCTCGGTAGTTGCTAGGGCATTGCTCTGCGGTTGCTATGGTGTTCTGGGTGGTTGCCAGGGCATTGCTAGGCGGTTGCTACGGTGTTCTGAGTAATTGCTTGGGCGTTGCTCGGTTATGGTGTTCTGGGTGGTTGCTAGGGCGTTGCTAGGCGGTTGCTATGGTGTTCTGGGTGAATGCTAGGTAGTTGATACGGTCTTTTGGGTGGTTGGTAGGGCGTTGCTTGGCAGTTGCTGCCGTGTTCTGGGATGGTGCAAGGCGGGTGGTATTGTGTTATGGGTGGTTGGTTGGGCATTGCTAGGCGGGTGCTATGGTGTTCTGGGTGGTTGCTAGGGCGTTGCTAGGCAGTTGCTATGATGTCCTAATTGGTTGCTAGGCGGTTACTATGGTGTTCTGGGTAGTTGGTAGGGCGTTGCTAGGCTGTTGCTATGGAGTTCTTGGAGGTTGCTAGGGTGTTGCTTGGCGGTTGCTATAGTGTTCTGGGTGGTTGCTAGGGCGTTGCAAGGCAGTTGCTAGGCAGTTGCTATGGTGTATGGGGTGGTTGCTAGGGCGTTGCTAGGCAATTGCTATGGTGTTCTGGGTGGTTGCTAGGCAGTTTTTATGGTGTTCTGGGTGGTTGCTAGGCAGTTGCTATGGTGTTTTGGGTGTTTGCTAGGCAGTTGTTATGGTGTTCTGGGTGGTTGCAAGGGTGTTGCTTGGCAGTTGCTTTGGTGTTCTGAGTTGTTGCTAGGCGGTTGCTAAGGTGTTCTGGGTGGTTGCTAGGGCGTTGCTAGGAAGTTGCTATGGTGTTCTGGGTGGTTGCTAGGCAGTTCCTATGGTGTTTTGAGTGGTTGCTAGGCAGTTTCTATGGTGTTCTGGGTGGTTGCCAGGGCGTTGCTAGGCAGTTGCTATGGTGTCCTGGCTGGTTTTTAGGCGGTTGCTATGGTGTTCTGGGTGGTTGCTAGGGAATTGCTAGACAGTTGCTATGGGGTTCAGGGTGGTTGCTAGGCGGTTGCTACGGTGTTCTGAGTGGTTGCTTGGCGTTTGCTTTGGTGTTCTGGGTGGTTGCTAGGGCGTTGCTAGACAGTTGCTATGGTGTTCAGGGTGGTTGCTAGGCGGTTGCTACGGTGTTCTGGGTGGTTGCTTGGCGTTTGCTTTGGTGTTCTGGGTGGCTTCTAGGGCGTTGCTAAGCAGTTGCTATAATGTTCTAGGTGGTTCGTAGGCGGTTCTTATCATGTTCCTGGTTGTTGCTAGGGCAATGCTAGTCGATTGCAATGGTGTTCTGGGTGGTTGCTAGGGCGTTGCCAAGCAGTTGGTATGGTGTTCTGGGTGGTTGCTAGGGCGTTGCCAGGCAGTTGCTACAGTGTTCCTGGTGGTTGCTAGGGCGTTGCTAGGCAGTTGCTATGGTGTCTTTAGTGGTTGCTAGGGAGTTGCTTGGCAGTTGCTATGGTGTCCTATGTTGTTGCTAGGCTGTTGCTATGGTGTTCTGGGTTGTCGCTAGGGCATTGCTAGGCAGTTGCTATGGTGATCTGGGTTGTTGGTTGGCGGTTGCTATGGTGTTCTGGGTGGTTGTTAGGGTGTTGGTTGGTGGGCACTTCGGTGTTCTGTGTGGTTGCTAGGGTGTTGCTAGGCAGTTGCTATAGTGTTCTGGGTGGTTGCTAGGGCGTTGGTAGGTGGGTGCTATTGTGTTTTGTGTGGTTGCTAGGGCGTTGCTAGGCAGTTGCTATGGTGTTCTGGGTGGTTGCTAGGCGGTTGCTACGGTGTTCTGGGTGGTTGCTTGGCGGTTGCTATGGTGTTCTTGGTGGTTGCTAGGGCGTTGGTAGGTGGGTGCTATGGTGTTCTGTGTGGTTGCTAGGGCGTTGCTAGGCAGTTGCTATGGTGTTCTGGGTGGTTGCTAGGTGGTTGCTACGGTGTTCTGGGTGTTTGCTTATTGGTTGCTATGGTGTTCTGGGTGGTTGCTAAGGCATTGCCTGGCAGTTGCTATGGTGTTCTAGGTGGTTGCTAGGCGGTTTTTATCATGTTCAGGGTGGTTGCTAGGGCGTTGCTAGGCAGATGCTATGGTTTTCTGGGTGGTTTCTAGGCGGTTGTTATGGGGTTCAGGGTGGTTGGTAGGGCGTTGATAGGCAGTTGCTATGGTGTTCTGAGTCGTTGCTAGGGCGTTGCTAGGCAGTTGCTATAGTGTTCTGGGTGGTTGCTAGGCAGTTGCTATGGTGTTCTGGGTTGTTGCTAGGGCGTTGCTAGGTGGTTGCTATGTAAATCTTCGTGGTTGCTAGGCCGTTGCTATGGTGTTCTGGGTGGTTGCAATGGCGTTGCTAGGCAGTTGCTATGTAAATCTGGGTGGTTGCTAGGCAGTTGCTATGGTGTTCTGGGTGGTTGCTAAGGCGGTGGTAGGCAGTTGCTACGGTGTTCCTGGTGGTTGCTAGGGCGTTGCTAGGCAGTTGCTCTGGTGTTTTGAGTGGTTGCTAGGGGGTTGCTAAGCAGTTGCTATGGTGTTTTAGGTTGTTGCAAGGCTGTTGCTATGGTGTTCTGGGTGGTCGTCAGGGGATTGCTAGGCAGTTGCTATGGTGATCAGGGTTGTTGCTTGGCGGTTGCCATGGTGTTTTGGGTGGTTGCTTGGGCGTTGCTAGGCGATTGCTTTGGTTTTCTGGGTTGTTGCTTGGGCGTAACTAGGTAGTTGCTCTGGTGTTCTGGGTGGTTGCTAGGCGATTGCTGGGGTCTTCGGGGTGGTTACTAGGGCGCTGCTAGACAGTTGCTCTGGTGGTCTGGGTGGTTGCTAGGGTGTTGCTTGGCAGTTGCCAAGGTGTTTTGGGTGGTTGCTAGGCGGTTGCTCTGGTGTTCAGGGTTGTTGCTAGGGCGTTGCTTGGCGGTGCTTTGGTGTTCAGGGTGCTTGCTCTGGCGTTGCTAGGCAGTTGCTTGGGTGTCTTGAGTGGTTGCTTGGCGGTTGCTATGGTGTTCTGGGTGGGTGCTTGGGTGTCGCTAGGCAATTGCTCTGGTGTTCTGGTTGGTTGGTAGGGCGTTTCTAGGCAGTTTTTATGGTGTTCTGGGTGTTTGCTAGGCGATTTCTATGGTGTTCTGGGTGGTTGCTCGTGCCTTGCTAGGCAGTTGCTATGGTGCTATGAGTGGCTGCGAGGGTGTTGCTAGGCAGTTGCTTTGGTGTTCTGAGTGGTTACTAGGGCGTTACTAGGCGGTTGCTATGGTGTTCCGGGTGGTTGCTAGGGCGTTGTAAGCGTTTGCTTTGGTGTTCTGAGTAGTTGTTAGGCGGTTGCTATGGTTTTCTTGATCGTTGCTAGGCAGAAGCTATGGTGTGCTGGTTGGTTGGTAGGGCGCTGCCAGAAAGTTGCTATGGTGTTCTGGGTGGTTGCTAGGGCGTTGCTAGGCAGTTGCTTTTGTGTCTTGAGTGGTTGCTAGGTGGTTGCTAGGTGTTCTGGGTGGTTGCTAGGGCGTTGCTAGGCAGTTGCCATGGTGTTCTGGGTGGTTGCTAGGCAGTTGCTATGGTTTTCTGGGTTCTTGCTAGGGCGTTGCTAGGTGGTTGCTATGTAAATCTGGGTGGTTGCCTGGGGGTTGCTGTGGTGTTCTGGGTGGGTGCTAGGGCGTTGCTAGGCAGTTGCTATGTTAATCTGGGTGGTTGCTAGGCGGTTGCTATCGTGTTCTGGGTGGTTGCGAGGGCGTTGCTAGGCAGTTGCTCTGGTTTTCTGGGTGGTTGCTACGGTGTTGCTTGGCAGTTGCCTTGTTGTCCTGATTGATTGCTAGGCGGGTGCTATAGTGTTCTGGGTGGTTGTTTTGGCGTTGCTAGGCAGTTGCTCTGGTGTTTTGGGTGGTTGCTAGGCGGTTGCTATGGTGTTCTGAGTGGTTGCTAGGGCGTTGCTAGGCAGTTGCTATGGTGTTCTGGGTGGTTGCTAGGCAGTTGCTATTGTGTTCTGTGTGGTGGCTCGGGCATTGCTAGGCAGTTGCCATGGTGTTCTGGGTGGTTGGTAGGCTGTGGCTATGGTGTTCTGGGTGGTTGCTGGGGTGTCGCTAGGCAGTTGCTATGGCTTTCTGGTTTGTTGCTAGGCGGTTGCTATGGTGTTCTGGGTGGTAGCCAGGGCATTGCTCGGAGGTTGCTATGGTGTTCTGCGTGGTGGCTAGGGCGTTGTTAAGCAGTTGCTAAGGAGTTCTGGGTGGTTTCTATGGCGTTGTTAGGCAGTTGCTATGGTTTTCTGAATAGTTGCTAGGGCGTTGCTAGGGGGTAGCAATGTTGTTCTGGGTGGTTGCTAGAGCATTGATAGGCTGTTGCTGTGGTGTTCTGAATATTTGTTTGGGCATTGCTGGACAGTTGCTATGTTGTTCTTGTTGCTGCTAGGGCGTTGATGTGTATTGTTTGGGGATCGGGTGAAAACTGGGAGAAGTAGCAAACCGTGTGATTACGAAAGAATTTGGAATAATGACAAGGCAGGAAGGAGGGAAAGAAGGAACTCATGAGGGAAGTAAGGAAAGAAGGAATATAGGAAAAAAGAAGGAAATCAAAGGAAGGCAGGAAAGAACAAAGGAGAGAAGGCGAGGATGGATGGGAAGGAAGAAAGGAAGAAAGAGGAAGAAAGATAGGAACGAAAGTAGGTATGAAGGAAGGAAAGAAGGCATGATAGAAAGAATCATGAAGGGAGGAAGAATGGGAGGAAGGATGAAAGGCAGGATAAAAGAAAATAAAGTAGGAAAGAAGGAACGAACAAAGGAAGGCAGGAACAAAGGAAATAAATAGGAGGGAAAAAGAAAGAAGGAATGACAGAAAATAGAAGGAAGGAAAGCAGTAAGGAAGCTGTAGTCTCAAGAGAGCCAGATTGTAGTCTTAGAGCCTGAGACACTGACAGTTACAGCAGGTGGTCAGAAGATCTGGCACAAGATTTCATTTGCTTAATGGCCCTATTGTGATGTCATAATGCCAATGTTAAGTCTATGGGGGGAAGAAAACTATAGTTTTCTTTTAATAACTCAAAAAGTATAAAAGTTACAAAGATGAAAAATACATTGCACAGGTGTCCTAAGTAAGACCTACGCAACGCAGTTTGAATGAGGCCGCATTAAGTGTGTGAGAAGAATAATAATAATAACTAGATAATGTAATTCCAGGGAATTACGTGTGCATTGAAAATGCAAAATATTGTTGCATAAAGTGGAGTTAGTTACAAATCATTGCATTATGATATTGGTAGATAGGTTTTTAGTAGGATAATTATGGTAGTAGTGAGGACTTTTATTTTGAAACAGATGTGGACTGAGAAAACAGTTAACGAGAGTCATAGTTGATGACAACGGACCTGTGGCAATTTTTTATCGAGAAATTTTTCAAAAGTGAATAATTGTACTAAGGACTTTTATTTTGAGAAAGGTTTGGGCAGAGGAAAAAGTTGGCGGAAGTCATAGTCGATAATCAAGAGTTGGAATGGATGAACGGTCGATAAGTTGAGTAGCTTAAAAGGTTACATTATTCTATTGTAATTTGTCATAATGAGGACTGGCTGAAACTGTTGCTAGGCGGTTGCTATGGTGTTCCGTGTACTTGCGAGGGTGTTGCTAGGTAGCTGCTAAGGTGCTCTGGGTAGTTGCTAGGGCATTGCTCGGCGGTTGCTATGGTGTTCTGAGTGGTTGCTAGGGCGTTGCTAGGCAGTTGCTATGGTGTTCTGAGTGCTTGATAGAACACATAGCAACCACCTAACGATGCCCTAAGTGGTTGGTAGGGCGTTGGTAGGCAGTTGCTATGGTGTTCTGGGTGGTTGCTAGGCGGTTGCTATGGTGTTCTGGGTGGTTGCTAGGCGGTTGCTGTGGTGTTCTGGGTGGTTGCTAGGGCGTTGCTAGGTAGTTGCTATGGTGTTCTAGGTGGTTGCTAGGCGGTTGCTATGGTGTTCTGGGTGGTTGGTAGGGTTTTGCTAGGCAGTTGATATGGTGTTCTAGGTGGTTGCTAGGCGGTTGCTATGGTGTTTTGGGTGGTTGCTAGGGCATTGCTAGGTGGTTGCTATGGTGTTCTGGGTAGATGCTAGGCAGTTGCTATGGTGTTCTGGGTGGTTGCGAGGGCGTTGCTAGGGGGGTTCAATGGTGTTTTGGGTGGTTGCTAGGGCGTTGTTCGGCGGTTGCTATGGTGTTCTGGGTGGTTGCTAGGGCATTGCTAGGCAGTTGCTATGGTGTTCTGTGTGGTTACTAGGGCGTTGCTAGCTGGTTGCTATTGTGTTCTGTGTGGTTGCAAGGGCGTTGCTAGGCAGTTGCTATGGTGTTCTGAGTGGTTGCTAGGTCATTGCTACGCGGTTGCTATGGTGTTCTGGGTGGTTGTTAGGGCGTTGCTAGGCAGGTGCTATGGTGTTCTGGGTGGTTACTAGGGCGTTGCAAGGCAGTTGCTATGGTGTTCTGGGTAGTTGCCCGGTGGTTGCTATGGTGTTCTGGGTGGTTGCTAGGGTTTTGCTAGGCAGTTGATATGGTGTCCTAGGTGGTTGCTAGGCGGATGCTATGGTGTTTTGGGTGGTTGCTAGGGCATTGCTAGGTGGTTGCTATGGTGTTCTGGGTAGATGCTAGGCGGTTGCTATGGTGTTCTGGGTGGTTGCTAGGGCGTTGCTAGGTGGTTGCAATGGTGTTTTGGGTGGTTGCTAGGGCGTTGCTCGGCAGTTGCTATGGTGTTCTGGGTGGTTGCTAGGGCGTGGCTAGGCGGTTGCTATGGTGTTCTGTGTGGTTACTAGGGCGTTGCTAGCTGGTTGCTCTTGTGTTCTGTGTGGTTGCACGGGCGTTGCTAGGCAGTTGCTATGGTGTTCTGGGTGGTTGCTCGGTGGTTGCTATGGTGTTCTGGGTGGTTGCTAGGCGGTTGCTAGGCAGTTGCTATGGTGTTCTGGGTGGTTGCTAGGGCGTTGCTAAGCAGTTGCTATGGTGTTCTAGGTGGTTGCGAGGCGGCTGCTAGGCGTTCTGGGTGGTTGCTTGGGCGTTGCCAGGCGGTTGCTAGGGTGTTCAGGGTGGTTGCTAGGGCATTGCTAGGCAGTTGCTGTGGTGTACTAGGTGCTTGCTAAGTGGTTGCTATGGTGTTCTGGGTGGTTGCTAGGGCGTTGCAAAGCAGTTGCTATGGTGTTCAGGGTGGTTGCTAGGGCGTTGCTAGGCAGTTGCTATGGTGTTCTGGGTGGTTGCTAGGCAGTTGCTATGGTGTTCTGGGTGGTTGCCAGGGAGTTGCTAGGTGTTTGCTAGGGCGTTGCTAGGCAGTTGCAATGGTGTTCTGAGTGGTTGCTAGGGCGTTGCTTTGCGGTTGCTATTGCGTTCTGGTTGGTTGCGAGGGCGTTGCTAGGCAGTTGCTATGGTGTTCTGAGTGGTTGCTAGGCAGTTGCTATGGTGTTCTGGGTTGTTGCTAGGGCGTTGGTAGGCAGTTGCTGTGGTGTTCTGGTGGTTGCGAGGCGGCTGCTATGGTGTTCTGGGTGGTTGCAAGGGCGTTGCAAGGCAGTTGCTATGGTGTTCTGGGTGGTTGCTAGGGCATTGCTAGGCAGTTGCTGTGGTGTCCTAGGTGCTTGCTAAGTGGTTGCTATGGTGTTCTGGGTGGTTGTTAGGGCGTTGCTAAGCAGTTGCTATGGTGTTCTGGGTGGTTGCTAGGGCGTTGCTAGGCAGTTTATATGGTGTTCTGGGTGGTTGCTAGGCAGTTGCTATTGTGTTCTGTGTGGTTGCTAGGGCGTTGTTAAGCAGTTGCTAAGGTGTTCTGGGTGGTTTCTATGGCGTTGTTAGGCAGTTGCTATGGTGTTCTGAGTAGTTTCTAGGGCGTTGCTAGGGGGTACCAATGTTGTTCTGGGTGGTTGCTAGAGCATTGATAGGCTGTTGCTGTGGTGTTCTGAATATTTGTTTGGGCATTGCTGGACAGTTGCTATGTTTTTCTTGTTGTTGCTAGGGCGTTGATGTGTATTGTTTGGGGATCGGGTGAAAACTGGGAGAAGTAGCAAACCGTGCGATTACAAAAGAATTTGGAATAATGACAAGGCAGGAAGGAGGGAAAGAAGGAACTAATGAGGGAAGTAAGGAAAGAAGGAATATAGGGAAAAAAAAGGAAATCAAAGGAAGGCAGGAAAGAACAAAGGAGAGAAGGCGAGGATGGATGGAAAGAAACAGAGTAATGAAGGAAAGAAGGAAGTAAGGAAGGAAGGAATGGAAGAAGGGAAGAAGAAGGATTTAAGTAAAGATAGAGGGAAGGAAGGAAGTAATGAAAGAAAGAAGAGAAGGAAGTGAGGAAGAAGAAATGAAAAACAGAGGGAATGTCAGGAGGAAGGAATGAAAAAGTTAACAAAGAAAGAGGGAAGGAAAGAGAGGGAAAGCAGAAAGAAAAAAGGAAGAAAGATAGGAACGAAAGTAGGTATGAAGGAAGGAAAGAAGGCATGATAGAAAGAATCATGAAGGGAGGAAGAATGGGAGGAAGGATGAAAGGCAGGATGAAAGAAAATAAAGTAGGAAAGAAGGAACAAACAAAGGAAGGCAGGAACAAAGGAAAGAAATAGGAGGGAAAAAGAAAGAAGGAATGACAGAAAATAGAAGGAAGGAAAGCAGTAAGGAAGCTGTAGTCTCAAGAGAGCCAGATTGTAGTCTTAGAGCCTGAGAAACTGACAGTTACAGCAGGTGGTCAGAAGATCTGGCACAAGATTTCATTTGCTTAATGGCCCTATTGTGATGTCATAATGTCAATGTTAAGTCTCTGGGGGGAAGAAAACTATAGTTTTCTTTTAATAACTCAAAAAGTATAAAAGTTACAAAGATGAAAAATACATTGCACAGGTGTCCTAAGTAAGACCTACGCAACGCAGTTTGAATGAAGTTTCTACGATAAACGGTTGAGGCCGCATTAAGTGTGTTAGAAGAATAATAATAATAACTAGATGATGTAATTCCAGGGCATTACGTGTGCATTGAAAATGCAAAGTGTAGTTGCATAAGGTGGATGCAAATCATTGCATTCTGTCATTGGTAGCTAGGTTTTAAGTAGGGTAATTATGGCAGTGGTGAGGACATTTATTTTGAAACAGATGTGGACTAAAAAAACAGTTTGAGGGAGTCATAGTTGATGACAGCTGTCAGATGGAAATTTTTAATTGTGAAATTTTTTTATGGTGAAAACTTATAGTAAGGAATTTTATTTTGAGACAGGTTGGCGGAAGTCATAGTCGATAACAATCAGGAGTTGGAATGGCTGAACAGTTAATAAGTTGAGTAGCTTAAAAAGTTTCATTATTTTGTTGTAATTTGCCATAATGAGGACTGGCTGAAAGTGTTGCTAGGCGGTTGCTATGGTGTTCTGTGTACTTGTGAGGGTGTTGCTAGGCAGTTGCTATGGTGTTCTGAGTGGTTGCTAGGGCATTGTTAGGCAGTTGCTATGGTGTGCTGAGTGGTTGCTAGGGTGTTGCTAGGCAGTTTCCATGGTGTTCTGGGTGGTTGCTAGGCGGTTGCAATGGTGTTCTGGGTGGTTGCTACGGTGTTGCTTGGCCGTTGCTATGGTGTTCTGCGTGGTTGTTTGGCGGTTGCTATGGTGTTCTGGGTGGTTGCTTGGGCGTTGCTAGGCAGTTGCTATAGAGTTTTGGGTGGTTGCTAGGGTGCTGCTAGACAGTTGCTATAATGTTATGGGTGGTTGCTAGGGCGTTGCTAGGCAGTTGCTTTGGTGTCCTGAATGGTTGCTAGGCGGTTGCTTTGGTGTTCTGGGTGGTTGGTAGGGCGTTGCTAGGCAGTTGCTTAGGTGTTCTGAGTGGTTGCTAGGGCGTTGTTAGGCAGTTGCTATGGTGTTGTGGGTGGTTGCTCGGTGGTTGCTTAGGTGTTCTGGGTGGTTGCTAGGGCGTTGGTAGGTGGTTGCTATGTAAATCTGGGTGGTTAATAGGCGGTTGCTATGGTGTTCTGGGTGGTTTCCAGGGCGTTGCTAGGCAGTTGCTCTGTAAATCTGGGTGGTTGCTAGGCGGTTGCTATGGTGTTCTGGGTGGTTGCTAGGCGGTTGCAATGGTGTTTTGGGTGCTTGCTAGGGCGTTGCTAGGTGGTTGCTATGGTGTTGTGAGTGGATGCTAGGCGGTTGCGATGGTGCTCTGGGTGGTTGTTTGGGCGTTGCTAGGCAGTTGCTATGGTGTTCTTGACGGTTGCTAGGCAGTTGCTATGGTGTCCTGGCTGGTTGCTTGGGCACTGCCAGACAGTTCCTATGGTGTTCTGGGTGGTTGCTAGGGCATTGCTAGGCAGTTGCTTTTGTGTCCTGAGTTGTTGCTAGGTGGTTGTTATGGTGTTTTTGGTGGTTGCTAAGGCGTGGATAGGCAGGTGCTATGGGGTTCTGGGTGGTTGCTAGGCGGTTGCAATGGTGTTCTGGGTGCTTGCTAGGGCGTTGCTAGGTGGTTGCTATGGTGTTGTGAGTGGATGCTCGGCGGTTGCGATGGTGTTCTGGGTGGTTGTTTGGGCATTGCTAGGCAGTTGCTATGGTGTTCTTGATGGTTGCAAGGCAGTTGCTATGGTGTACTGGCTGGTTGCTAGGGCACTGCCAGACAGTTCCTATGGTGTTCTGGGTGGTTGCTAGGGCGTTGCTCGGCAGTTGCTTTTGTGTCCTGAGTTGTTGCTAGGCGGTTGTTATGGTGTTTTGGGTGGTTGCTAAGGCGTTGCTAGGCAGTTGCTATGGGGTTCTGGGTGGTTGCTAGGCGGTTGTTATGGTGTTCTGGGTGGTTGGAAGGGCGTGTTTAGGCAGTTGCTATGGTGTTCTGAGTGGTTGCTATGGCGTTGCTAGGCAGTTGCTATGGTGTTCTTGGTGGTTGCTAGGCGGTTGCAATGGTGTTCTGGGTGGTTGCTACGGTGTTGCTTGGCCGTTGCTATGGTGTTCTGCGTGGTTGTTTGGCGGTTGCTATGGTGTTCTGGGTGGTTGCTTGGGCGTTGCTAGGCAGTTGCTATAGTGTTTTGGGTGGTTGCTAGGGTGCTGCTACACAGTTGCTATAATGTTATGGGTGGTTGCCAGGGCGTTGCTAGGCAGTTGCTTTGGTGTCCTGAATGGTTGCTAGGCGGTTGCTTTGGTGTTCTGGATGGTTGGTAGGGCATTGCTAGGCAGTTGCTAAGGTGTTCTGAGTGGTTGCTAGGGCGTTGTTAGGCAGTTGCTATGGTGTTGTGGATGGTTGCTCGGAGGTTGCTTTGGTGTTCTGGGTGGTTGCTAGG
Organism: Gymnothorax reevesii; assembly: GCA_029721435.1. Classification (NCBI taxonomy): domain Eukaryota; kingdom Metazoa; phylum Chordata; class Actinopteri; order Anguilliformes; family Muraenidae; genus Gymnothorax; species Gymnothorax reevesii. The sequence goes on from CM056574.1 coordinate 55,738,169, forward strand.
GGGTTGGGTTGTGGTTGCTATGTAAATCTGGGTGGTTGCTAGGCGGTTGCTATGGTGTTCTGGGTGGTTTCTAGGGCGTTGCTTGGCAGTTGCTCTGTAAATCTGGGTGGTTGCTAGGCGGTTGCAATGGTGTTCTGGGTGGTTGCTAGGCGGTTGCAATGGTGTTCTGGGTGCTTGCTAGGGCGTTGCTAGGTGGTTGCTATGGTGTTGTGAGTGGATGCTAGGCGGTTGCGATGGTGCTCTGGGTGGTTGTTTGGGCGTTGCAAGGCAGTTGCTTTGGTGTTCTTGATGGTTGCTAGGCAGTTGCTATGGTGTACTGGCTGGTTGCTTGGGCACTCCCAGACAGTTCCTATGGTGTTCTGGGTGGTTGCTAGGGCGTTGCTAGGCAGTTGCTTTTGTGTCCTGAGTTGTTGCAAGGCGGTTGTTATGGTGTTTTTGGTGGTTGCTAAGGCGTTAATAGGCAGTTGCTATGGGGTTCTGGGTGGTTGCTAGGCGGTTGTTATGGTGTTCTGGGTGGTTGGTAGGGCGTGGTTAGGCAGTTGCTATGGTGTTCTGAGTGGTTGCTGTGAAGTTGCTATGCAGTTGCTATGGTGTTCTTGGTGGTTGCTGGGCAGTTGCAATGGTGTTCTGGGTGGTTGCTAGGGCGTTGGTAGGTGGTTGCTATGATAATCTAGGTGGTTGCTAGGCGGTTGCTATGGTGTTCTGTGTGGTTGCTAGGGTGTTGCTAGGCAGTTGATATGTAAATCTGGGTGGTTGCTAGGGGGTTGCTATGGTGTTCTGGGTGGTTGCTAGGGCGTTGCTTGGCAGTTGCTCTGGTTTTCTGGGTGGTTGCTAGGGTGTTGATAGGCAGTTGCTTTGGTGTCCTAAGTGGTTGCTAGGCGGGTGCTATGGTGTTCTGGGTAGTTGCTAGGGCGTTGGTAGGCAGTTGCTATGTTGTTCTGGGTGGTTGCTCGGCGGTTGTAATCATGTTGTTGGTGGTTGCTAGGGCGTTGCTAGGTGGTTGCAATGGTGTTCTGAGTGGTTGCTAAGGCGTTGCTAGGCAGTTGCTTTGGTGTTCTCGGTGGTTGCTAGGCGGTTGCTATGGTGTTGTTGGTGGTTGCTAGGGCGTTGCTAGGCGGTTGCTATGGTGTTCTGGGTTGTTGCTCGGGCGTTGCTAGGCAGTTGCTATGGTGTTCTGGGGGGTTGCTAGGCGGTTGCTATGGTGTTTTGGGTGGTTGCTAAGCGGTTGCTATGGTGTCCAGGGCTGTTGCTTGAACGTTGCTAGGCGGTTGCTATGGTGTTCAGGGTGCCTAGTAGGGCGTTGCTAGGCAGTTGCTTTGGTGTCTTGAGTGGTTGCTAGGCGGTTGCTATGGTGTTCTGGGTGGGTGCTTGGGGGTTGCTACCCAGTTGCTATGGTGTTCTGGGTGGTTGCTAGGCAGTTGCTTTGGTGTTCTGGGTGGTTGCAATGGCGGTGCTAGGCAGTTGCTATGTAAATCTGGGTGGTTGCTAGGCGGTTGCAATGGTGTTCTGGGTGGTTGCTCGGGCATTGCTAGGCAGTTGCTCTGGTTTTCTGGGTGGTTGCTAGGGTGTTGCTAGGCAGTTGCCTTGGTGTCCTGAGTCGTTGCTAGGCGGGTGCTGTGGTGTTCTGGGTGGTTGTTATGGCGTTGCTAGGCAGTTGCTCTGGTGTTCTGGGTGGATGCTAGGCGGTTGCTACGGTGTTCAGGGTGGTTGCTTGGGCGTTGCTAGGCGGTTGCTATGGTGTTCAGGGTGCTGGCTAGGGCGTTGCTAGGCAGTTGCTATGGTGTTGTGGGTGGCTGCTAGGCGGTTGCTATGCTGTTCTGGGTGGTTGCTAGGGCGTTGCCAGGTGGTTGTTTTTGTGTCCTGGGTGGGTGTTGGGGCGTTGTTAGGCAGTTGCTATGGTGTTCTGAGTGGTTGCTAAGCATTTGCTATGGTGTTCTGGGTGGTTGCTAGGGCATTGCTAGGCAGTTGCTATGGTGTTCTGGGTGGATGCTTAGGCGTTGCTAAGCAGTTTCTAAGGTCTTCTGGGTGGTTGCTAGGCGGTTGCTAGGTGGTTGTCATGGTATTCTGGGTGGTTGCTGGGCGTTGCTTGGCAGTTGCTATCGTGTTCTGGTTGGTTCCTATGCAGTTGCAATGGTGTTCTGGGTGGTTGCTAGGGCGTTGCTAGGCGGTGGGTATGGTGATCTGGGTGGTTGCTAGCGTGTTGCTAGGCAGTTTTCTTGGTGTCGTGAGTGGTTGGTAGGCGGTTGCTATGGTGTTCTGGGTGGTTCTTAGGGCGTTGCTGGGCGGTTGCTATGGCTTTCTGGGTGGTTGCTAGGCAGTTGCTATGGTGTTCTTGGTGGTTGCTAAGGCGTTGCTAGGTGGTTGCTTTGGTGTTCTGGGTGGTTGCTAGGCGTTTGCCATAGTGTTCTGGGTTGCTGCTAGGCGGTTGCTATGGTTTTCTGGGTGGTTGCCAGGGCATTGAGAGATAGTTGCTATGGTGTGCTGGGTGGTTGCTAGGCGGCTACCATGGTGTTTTGGGTGGTGGATATGGCTTTGCTTGGCGGTTGCTATGGTGTTCTGGGTGGTTGCTAGGGCGTTGCAAGGCAGTTGCTATGGTGTTCAGGGTGGTTGCTAGGCGGCTGCCATGGAGTTCTGGGTGGTGGCCAGGGCGTTGCTAGGCGGTGGCTATGGTGTTCTGGGTGGGTGGTAGGGCGTTGCTAGGCAGTAGCTATGGTGTTCTGGGTGGTTGCTAGGCGGTTGCTATGGTGTTCTGGGTGGTAGCTCGGCGTTTGCTTTGGTGTTCTCGGTGGTTGCTAGGCGGTTGCTATGGTGTTCTGGGTGGTTGCTGGGGCGTTGCTAGGCAGTTGCAATGGTGTTCTTGGTGGTTGCTAAGCAGTTCCTATAGTGTTCTGGATTGTTGCTAGGGCGTTGCTAGGCAGTTACTATGGTGTTATGGCTGGTTGCTAGGCGGTTGCTATGGTGTTCTTGGCGGTTAGTAGGGCGTTGCTAGGCGAATGCTATGGTGTTCTTGGTGGTTGCTAGGGCGTTTTTAGGCAGTTGCTTTGGCGTTCTGAGTGGTTGCCAGGCAGTTGCTATGGTGTTCAGGGTGGTTGATAGAGCGTTGCTAGGCAGTTGCTATGGTGTTCTGCGTGGTTGCTAGGCAGTTGCTATGGTGTTCTGGGTGGTTGCTATGGTGTTGGTAGGCAGTTTCTATGGTGTTCTGGGTGGTTGCTAGGGCGTTGCTAGGCGGTAGCTATGGTGAACTGGGTGGATGCTCGGGTGTTGCTAGGCAGTTTCCTTGGTGTCCTGAGCGGTCGCTAGGTGGTTGCTATGGTGTTCTGGGTAATTGCTGGGTGGTTGTTAGGCGGCTGCTATGGTGTTCTTAGTGGTTGCTAGGGCGTTAGTAGATGGTTGCTTTGGTGTTCTGGGTGGTTGTTAGGCCGTTGCTATGGTGTTTTGGGTGGCAGCGAGGCGGTTGCTATGGTGTTCTTGGTGGTTGCTGGGGCGTTGCTAGGCAGTTGCTATGGTTTTCTGGGTGGTTGTTAAGCGGTTCCAAGGGTGTTCTGGGAGGTTGCTAGGGCGTTGCTAGGCAGTCACTACGGTGTTCTGGGTGGTCGCTAGGCGGTTGCTATGGTGTTCTTGGTGGTTGCGAGGGCGTTGCTAGGCGGTTACTATGGTGTTCTGGATGGTTGCTAAGGCGTTGCTAGGCAGTTGCTTTGGTGTTCTGAGTGGTTGCTAAGCAGTTGCTATGGTGTTCTGGGTGGTTGCTAGGGCGTTGCTGCTATGGTGTTCTGGGTGGTTGCTAGGCAGTTGCTATGGTGTTCTGGGTGGTTGCCAGGGTGTTGTTAGGCAGTATCTATGGTGTTCTGGGTGGTTGCTAGGGCGTTGCTATGCGGTTGCTATGGTGTTTTGGGTGGTTGCTAGGGCGTTGTTAGGCAGTTGCTATGGTGTTCTGAGTGATTGCTAGAGGTTGCTAGGAGGTAGCAATGTTGTTCTGGGTGGTTGCTGGGGCGTTGCTATGCGGTTGCTATGGTGTTCTGAGTGATTGCTAGAGGTTGCTAGGAGGTAGCAATGTTGTTCTGGGTAGTCGCTAGAGCGTTGCTAGGCTGTTGCTATGGTGTTCTGAATATTTGTTTGGGCATTGCTAGACAGTTGCTATGTTGTTCTTGTTGTTGCTAGGGCGTTGATGTGTATTGTTTCGAGATCGGCTGAAAACTGGGAGAAGTAGCGAACCGTGCGATTACGAAAGAATTTGGAATTATAACAAGGAAGGAAGGAGGGAATGAAGGAATTAATGAGGGAAGTAAGGAAAGAAGGAATATAGGAAAAAAAGAAGGAAATCAATGGAAGGCAGTAGAGAACCAAGGAAAAAAGGCGAGGATGGATGGAAAGAAACAAAGCAATGAAGAAAAGAAGGAAGAAAGGAAGGAAGGAAAGGAAGAATGGAAGAAGAAGGATTCAAGTAAAGATAGAAGGAAGGAAGGAAAGAAAGAAGAGAAGGAAATGAGGAAGAAGAAATGAAAAACAGAAGGATAGTCAGAAAGAAGGAAAGAAAAAGTAAAGAAAGAAAGAGGGAAGGAAAGAGAGGGAAAGCAGAAAGAAGAAAGGAAGAAAGATAAGAAGGAAAGTAGGTATGAAGGAAGGAAAAAAGGCATGATACAAGGAAAGACAAACTACGGAAGGAAGGAAAGAAGGAAAAAGAATGGGAGGAAGGATGAAAGGCCGGATAGAAGAAAGTAAAGTAAAGAAAGAAGGAATGAATCAAGGGCATTGCTAGGCAGTTGCTATGGTGTTCTGGGTGGTTGCAAGGGCATTGCTTGGCAGTTGTTATGGTGTTCTTGGTGGTTGCTAGGCGGTGGCTATGGTGTTCTGGGTGGTTGCTAGGGCGTTGGTAGGTGTTTGCTATGTTAATCTAGGTGGTTGCTAGGCGGTTGCTATGGTGTTCTGGGTGGTTGTTTGGAGGTTGTTATGGTGTTCTGGTGTTGCAATGGTGGTTTGGGTGGTTGATAGGGCATTGCAAAACAGTTGCCATGGTGTTTTGGGTGGTTGCTAGGCGGTTGCTATGGTGTTCAGGGTGGTTGCTAGGGCGTTGCTAGGCGGTTGCTATGGTGTTCAGGGTGCTTGCTAGGGTGTTGCTAGGCAGTTGCTTTGGTGTCTTGAGTGGTTGCTTGGCGGTTGCTATGGTGTTCTGGGTGGGTGGTAGGGCGTTTCTAGGCAGTTGCTATGGTGTTCTGGGTGGTTGCTAGGCGGTTGCTATGGTGTTCTGGGTGGTTGCTATGGCGTTGCTAGGCAGTTGCTATGTAAATCTGGGTGGTTGCTAGGCGGTTGCTATGGTGTTCTGGGTGGTTGCTAGGGCATTGCTAAGCAGTTGCTCTGGTTTTCTGGGTAGTCGCTAGGGTGTTGCTAGGCAGTTGCCTTGGTGTCCTGAGTGGTTGCTAGGCGGGTGCTGTGGTGTTCTGGGTGGTTGTTATGGCATTGCTAGGCAGTTGCTCTGGTGTTCTGGGTGGATGCTAGGCGGTTGCTACGGTGTTCGGGGTGGTTGCTAGGGCGCTGCTAGACATTTGCTATGGTGGTCTGGGTGGTTGCTAGGGCGTTGCTAGGCAGTTGCCCTGGTGTTTTGGGTGGTTGCTAGGCGGTTGTTATGGTGTTCAGGGTGGTTGCTAGGGCGTAGCTAGGCGGTTGCCATGGTGTTCAGGGTGCTTGCTAAGGCATTGCTAGGCAGTTGCTTTGGTGTCTTGAGTGGTAGCTAGGCGGTTGCTATGGTGTTCTGGGTGTGTGCTAGGGCGTTGCTAGGCAGTTGCTATGGTGTTGTGGGTGGTTACTAGGCGGTTGCTATGCTGTTCTGGATGGTTGCAATGGCTTTGCCAGGTGGTTGTTATGGTGTCCTGGGTGGTTGCTGGGGCGTTGTAAGGCAGTTGCTATGGTGTTCTGAGTGGTTGCTAGGCGTTTGCTATGGTGTTCTGGGTGGTTGCTAGGACGTTGCTAGGCAGTTACTATGGTGTTCTGGGTGGTTGCTTAGGCGTTGCTAAGCAGTTTCCAAGGTCTTCTGGGTGGTTGCTAGGCGGTTGCTATCGTGTTCTGGATGGTTGCTAAGGCATTGCTAGGTGGTTGTTATGGCATTCTTGGTGGTTGCTGGGCATTGCTAGGCAGTTGTTATGGTGTTCTGGGTGGTTGCTATGCAGTTGCAATGGTGTTCTTGGTGGTTGCTAGTGCGTTGCTAGGTGGTGGGTATGGTGATCTGGGTGGTTGCTAGCGTCTTGCTATGCAGTTTCCTTGGTGTCCTGAGTGGTTGCTAGGCGGTTGCTATGGTGTTCTGGGTGGTTGCTAGGGCGTTGCTGGGCGGTTGCTATGGCTTTCTGGGTGGTTGCTAGGGCGGTTGCAATGGTGTTCTTGGTGGTTGCTAAGGCGTTGCTAGGTGGTTGATTTGGTGTTCTGGGTGGTTGCTAGGCATTTGCCAAAGTGTTCTGGGTTGCTGCTAGGCGGTTGCTATGGTTTTCTGGGTGGTTGCTAGGGCATTGCGAGATAGTTGCTATGGTGTGCTGGGTGGTTGCTAGGCGGTTACTATGGTGTTTTGGGTGGTGGCTATGGCGTTGCTTTGTGGTTGTTATGGTGTTCTGGGTGGTTGCTAGGGAGTTGCTAGGCAGTTGCTATGGTGTTTTGGGTGGTTGCAAGGCAGCTGCCATGGAGTTCTGGGTGGTGGCTAGGGCGTTGCTAGGCAGTTGCTATGGTGTTCTGGGTTGTTGCTATGCAGTTGCAATGGTGTTCTGGTGGTTGCTAGGGCGTTGCTAGGCGGTGGCTATGGTGATCTGGGTGGTTGCTAGGGGGTTGCTAGGCAGTTTCCCTGGTGTCCTGAGTGGTTGCTAGGCGGTTGCTATGGTGTTCTAGGTGGTTGCAAGGTCGTTGCTAGGCGGTTGCTATGGCTTTCTGGGCGGTTGCTAGGCGGTTGCTATGGTGTTCCTGGTGGTTGCTCGGGCATCGCTAGGTGGTTGCTATGGTGTTCTGGGTGGTTGTTAAGCGGTTCCTAGGGTGTTCTGGGAGGTTGCTAGGGCGTTGCTAGGCAGTTACTATGGTGTTCTGGGTGGTCCTTAGGCGGTTGCTATGGTGTTCTTGGTGGTTGCTAGGGCGTTGCTAGGCGGTTACTATCATGTTCTTGGTGGTTGCTAAGGTGTTGCTAGGCAGTTGCTTTGGTGTTCTGAGTGGTTGCTAGGCAGTTGCTATGGTGTTCAGGGTGGTTGCTAGGGCGTTGCTGCTATGGTGTTCTGGGTGGTTGCGAGGCAGTTGCTATGGTGTTCTGGGTGGTTGCTAGGGTGTTGTTAGGCAGTTTCTATGGTGTTCTGGGTGGTTGCTAGGGCGTTGCTATGCGGTTGCTATGGTGTTTTGGATGGTTGCTAGGGCGTTGTTAGGCAGTTGCTATGGTGTTCTGAGTGATTGCTAGAGGTTGCTAGGAGGTACCAATGTTGTTCTGGATGGTTGCTAGAGCGTTGCTAGTCTTTTGCTATGGTGTTCTGAATATTTGTTTGGGCATTGCTAGACAGTTGCTATGTTGTTCTTCTTGTTGCTAGGGCTTGATGTGTTTTGTTTCGGGATCGGGTGAAAACTGGGAGAAGTAGCGAACAGTGCGATTACGAAAGCATTTGGAATAATAACAAGGAAGGAAGGATGGAATGAAGGAACTAATGAGGGAAGTAAGGAAAGAAGGAATATAGGAAAAAAAGAAGGAAATCAATGGAAGGCAGGAAAGAACCAAGGAAAAAAGGCGAGGATGGATTTAAAGAAACAAAGCAATGAAGAAAAGAAGGAAGAAAGGAAGGAAGGAAAGGAAGAAGGGAGGAAGAAAGATTTAAGTCAAGATAGAAGGAAGGAAGGAAGGAAAGAAAGAAGAGAAGGAAATGAGGAAGAAGAAATGAAAAACAGAAGGATAGTCAGAAAGAAGGAAAGAAAAAGTAAAGAAAGAAAGAGGGAAGGAAAGACAGGGAAAGCAGAAAGAAGAAAGGGAGAAAGATAAGAAGGAAAGTAGGTATTAAGAAAGGAAAGAAGGCATGATAGAAGGAAAGACAAACTAAGGAAGGAAGGAAAGAAGGAAAAAGAATGGGAGGAAGGATGAAAGGCAGGATAGAAGAAAGTAAAGTAGGAAAGAAGGAATGAATAAAGGAAGGAAGGAACAAAGGATAGAAACAGGAGGGGAAAAGAAAGAAGGAATGACAGAAAATAAAAGGAAGGAAAGCAGAAAGGAAGCTGTAGTCTCAAGGGAGCCAGATTGTAGTCTTACAAACTGATAAACTGACAGGTACAGCAGGTGGTCAGAACATCTGGGCATTGCTAGGGCTTTGCAAGGCAGTTGCTGTGGTGTTCTTGGTGGTTGTTAGGGCGTTGTTAGGCAGTTGCAATGGTGTTCTGAGTGGTTGCCAGGGCGTTGCCCGGCAGTTGCTATGGTGTTCTGGGTGGTTGCTAGGCGGTTGCTATGGTGTTCTGGGTGGTTGCTAGGGCGTTGTTAGGTGGTTGCTAAGGTGTTCTGGCTGGTTGCTAGGCAGTTGCTATGGTGTTCTGGGTGGTTGGTACGGCGTTGCTAGGCAGTTGCTTTGGTGTTCTGGGTGGTCGCTAGGGCATTGCTAGGCAGTTGCTATGGTGTTCTGGGTTCTTGCTAGGCGGTTGTTATGGTGTTCTGGGTGGTTGAAAGGGCGTTGCTAGGCGGTTGCTATGGTGTTCTGGGTGGTCGCTAGGGCGTTGCTAGGCAGTTGCTATGGTGTTCTGGGTTCTTGTTAGGCGGTTGCTATGGTGTTTTGGGTGGTTGCTAGGGCGTTGCTAGGCGGTTGCTATGGTGTCCTGGGTGGGTGGTAGGGCATTGCTAGGCAGTTGCTATGGTGTTTTGGATGGTTGCTAGGGCGTTGTTAGGCAGTTGCTATGGTGTTCTGAGTGATTGCTAGAGGTTGCTAGGAGGTACCAATGTTGTTCTGGATGGTTGCTAGAGCGTTGCTAGGCTTTTGCTATGGTGTTCTGAATATTTGTTTGGGCATTGCTAGACAGTTGCTATGTTGTTCTTGTTGTTGCTAGGGCGTTGATGTGTATTGTTTCGGGATCGGGTGAAAACTGGGAGAAGTAGCGAACCGTGCGATTGCGAAAGAATTTGGAATAATAACAAGGAAGGGAGGATGGAATGAAGGAACTAATGAGGGAAGTAAGGAAAGAAGGAATATAGGAAAAAAAGAAAGAAATCAATGGAAGGCAGGAAAGAACCAAGGAAAAAAGGCGAGGATGGATTTAAAGAAACAAAGCAATGAAGAAAAGAAGGAAGAAAGGAAGGAAGGAAAGGAAGAAGGGAAGAAGAAAGATTTAAGTCAAGATAGAAGGAAGGAAGGAAGGAAAGAAAGAGGAGAAGGAAATGAGGAAGAAGAAATGAAAAACAGAAGGATAGTCAGAAAGAAGGAAAGAAAAAGTAAAGAAAGAAAGAGGGAAGGAAAGACAGGGAAAGCAGAAAGAAGAAAGGAAGAAAGATAAGAGGGAAAGTAGGTATAAAGGAAGGAAAGAAGGCATGATAGAAGGTAAGACAAACTAAGGAAGGAAGGAAAGAAGGAAAAAGAATGGGAGGAAGGATGAAAGGCAGGATAGAAGAAAGTAAAGTAGGAAAGAAGGAATGAATAAAGGAAGGAAGGAACAAAGGATAGAAACAGGAGGGGAAAAGAAAGAAGGAATGACAGAAAATAAAAGGAAGGAAAGCAGAAAGGAAGCTGTAGTCTCAAGGGAGCCAGATTGTAGTTTTACAAACTGATAAACTGACAGGTACAGCAGGTGGTCAGAACATCAGGGCATTGCTAGGGCGTTGCAAGGCAGTTGCTGTGGTGTTCCAGGTGGTTGTTAGGGCGTTGTTAGGCAGTTGCAATGGTGTTCTGAGTGGTTGCCAGGGCGTTGCCCGGCAGTTGCTATGGTGTTCTGGGTGGTTGCTAGGCGGTTGCTATGGTGTTCTGGGTGGTTGGTACGGCTTTGCTAGGCAGTTGCTATGGTGTTCTGGGTGGTCGCTAGGGCATTGCTAGGCAGTTGCTATGGTGTTCTGGGTTCTTGCTAGGCGGTTGTTATGGTGTTCTGGGTGGTTGATAGGGCGTTGCTAGGCGGTTGCTATGGTGTTCTGGGTGGTCGCTAGGGCGTTGCTAGGCAGTTGCTATTGTGTTCTGGGTTCTTGTTAGGCGGTTGCTATGGTGTTTTGGGTGGTTGCTAGGGCGTTGCTAGGCGGTTGCTATGGTGTCCTGGGTGGTTGCTAGGGCGTTGCTAGGCAGTTGCTTTGGTGTTTCGGGTGATTGCTAGGCGGTTGTTATTGTGTTCTTGGTGGTTGCTAGGGCGTTGCTGGGCGGTTGCTATGGTGTTCTGGGTGGTTGCTAGGGCGTTGCTAGGCAGTTGCGTTGGTGTTTTGAGTGGTTGCTAGGCGGTAACTTTGGTGTTTTGGGTGGTTTCTGGGGCGTTGCAAGGCAGTTGCTATGGTGCTCTTTGCGGTTGCTAGGGCGTTGCTAGGCAGTTGCTATAATGTTCTGGGTGGTTGCAAGGGCGTTGCTTGGCAGTTGTTATGGTGTTTTGGGTAGCTGCCAGGCAGTTACTATTGTGTTCTGGGTGGTTGCTTCAGCGTTGCTAAGCGGTTTCTATGGTGTTCTGGGTGGTCGCTAGGGTGTTGCAAGGCAGTTGCTATAGAGTTTTGGGTGGCTGCTAGGCGGTTGCTATGGTGTTCAAAGTGGTTGCTAAGGCATTGCAAGGCGGTTGTTAGGGCGTTGCGAGGCAGTTACTATGGTGTTCTGGGTGGTTGGTAGGGCATTGCTAGGTGGTTGCTATGGTGTTCTGGGTGGTTACTCGGGCGTTGCTAGGCAGTTGCTATGGTGTTCTGGGTGGTTGTTAGGTCGTTTCTCGGCAGTTGCTATGGTGTTCTGGGTGGATGCTAGGCGGTTGCTATGGTGTTCTGTGTGGTTGCTAGTGCATTGCTAGGCGGTTGGGTGGTGTTCTGGGAGGAGCTAGGGCGTTGCTCGGCGGTTGGTATGTGTTCTGGGAGGTTGCTTTAGCATTGGTAGGCGGTTGCTATGGTGTCCTGGGTTGTTACCAGGCAGTTGCTATGGTGTTCTGGGTGGTTGCTAGGGTGTTGTTAGGCAGTTGCTATGGTGTTCTGGGTGGTTGCTAGGGCGTTGCTATGCGGTTGCTATGGTGTTTTGGATGGTTGCTAGGGCGTTGTTAGGCAGTTGCTATGGTGTTCTGAGTGATTGCTAGAGGTTGCTCGGAGGTACCAATGTTGTTCTGGATGGTTGCTAGAGCGTTGCTAGGCTTTTGCTATGGTGTTCTGAATATTTGTTTGGGCATTGCTAGACAGTTGCTATGTTGTTCTTGTTGTTGCTAGGGCGTTGATGTGTATTGTTTCGGGATCGGGTGAAAACTGGGAGAAGTAGCGAACCGTGCGATTACGAAAGAATTTGGAATAATAACAAGGAAGGAAGGATGGAATGAAGGAACTAATGAGGGAAGTAAGGAAAGAAGGAATATAGGAAAAAAAGAAAGAAATCAATGGAAGGCAGGAAAGAACCAAAGAAAAAAGGCGAGGATGGATGGAAAGAAACAAAGCAATGAAGAAAAGAAGGAAGAAAGGAAGGAAGGAAAGGAAGAAGGGAAGAAGAAAGATTTAAGTCAAGATAGAAGGAAGGAAGGAAGGAAAGAAAGAAGAGAAGGAAATGAGGAAGAAGAAATGAAAAACAGAAGGATAGTCAGAAAGAAGGAAAGAAAAAGTAAAGAAAGAAAGAGGGAAGGAAAGACAGGGAAAGCAGAAAGAAGAAAGGACAAAAGATAAGAAGGAAAGTAGGTATAAAGGAAGGAAAGAAGGCATGATAGAAGGTAAGACAAACTAAGGAAGGAAGGAAAGAAGGAAAAAGAATGGGAGGAAGGATGAAAGGCAGGATAGAAGAAAGTAAAGTAGGAAAGAAGGAATGAATAAAGGAAGGAAGGAACAAAGGATAGAAACAGGAGGGGAAAAGAAAGAAGGAATGACAGAAAATAAAAGGAAGGAAAGCAGAAAGGAAGCTGTAGTCTCAAGGGAGCCAGATTGTAGTCTTACAAACTGATAAACTGACAGGTACAGCAGGTGGTCAGAACATCTGGGCATTGCTCGGGCGTTGCAAGGCAGTTGCTGTGGTGTTCTAGGTGGTTGTTAGGGCGTTGCTAGGCAGTTACTATGTTGTTCTGGGTGGTTGCTAAGGCATTGCTAGGTGGTTGCTTTGGTGTTCTGGGTGGTTGCTCGGGCGTTGTTAGGCAGTTGCAATGGTGTTCTGAGTGGTTGCCAGGGCGTTGCCTGGCAGTTGCTATGGTGTTCTGGGTGGTTGCTAGGCGGTTGCTATGGTGTTCTGGGTGGTTGCTAGGGCGTTGCTAGGCAGTTGCGTTGGTGTTTTGAGTGGTTGCTAGGCGGTAACTTTGGTGTTTTGGGTGGTTGCTGGGGCGTTGCAAGGCAGTTGCTATGGTGCTCTTTGCGGTTGCTAGGGCGTTGCTAGGCAGTTGCTATGTTGTTCTGGGTGGTTGCAAGGGCGTTGCTTGGCAGTTGTTATGGTGTTTTGGGTAGTTGCCAGGCAGTTGCTATTGTGTTCTGGGTGGTTGCTACGGCGTTGCTAAGCGGTTTCTATGGTGTTCTGGATGGTCGCTAGGGCGTTGCAAAGCAGTTGCTTTAGTGTTCTGGGAGGTTGCCAGGCGGTTGCTATGGTGTTCAAAGTGGTTGCTAAGGCATTGCTAGGCGGTTGCTAGGGCGTTGCTAGGCAGTTACTATGGTGTTCTGGGTGATTGCTAGGGCATTGCTAGGTGGTTGCTATGGTGTTCTGGGTGGTTGCTCGGGCGTTGCTAGGCAGTTGCTATGGTGTTCTGGGTGGTTGCTAGGGCGTTTCTCGGCAGTTGCTATGGTGTTCTGGGTGGATGCTAGGCGGTTGCTATGGTGTTCTGTGTGGTTGCTAGTGCATTGCTAGGCGGTTGGGTGGTGTTCTGGGAGGAGCTAGGGCATTGCTCGGCGGTTGGTATGTGTTCTGGGAGGTTGTTTTGGCATTGTTTGGCGGTTGCTATGGTGTCCTGGGTTGTTACCAGGCAGTTGCTATGGTGTTCTGGGTGCTTGCTGGGGCATTGCTAGGAAGTTGCTATGGCGTTCTGGGTGGTTACTAGTCAGTTGCTGTGGTGTTCTCGATGGTTGCTTGGGCGTTGCTTGGCGGTTGCTATGGTGTTCACGGTGGTTGCTAGGGCAGTGCTTGGCGGTTGCTATGGTGTTCAAGGTGGTTGCTAGGGCATTGCTCTACAGTTGCTATGGTGTTCTGGGTGGTTGCTAGGGCGGTGCTAGGCGGTAACTATGTTTTTTTGGGTGGTTGCTAGGTGGTTGCTATGGTGTTCTTAGTGGTTGCTAGGGCGTTGCTAGGCGGTTGCTATGGTGTTCTAGGTGGTTGCTAGGGCGTTGGTAGGCAGTAGCTATGGTGTTCTGGATGGTTGCCAGGCGGTTGCTATGGTGTTCTTGGTGGTTGCTAGGGTGTTGCTAGGCGGTTGCTCTGGTGTTCTAGGTGGGTGCTAGGGCGTTGTTAGGCAGTTGCTATGGTGTTCCGGGTGGTTGCCTGCCGGTTTTTATGGTGTTCTGGGTGGTTGCTAGGGCGTTGCCAGGCAGTTGCTTTGGTGTTTTCCGGGTGGTTGCAAGGCGGTTGCTATGGTGATCTAGGTGGTTATTAAGGCATTGTTAAGCAGTTGCTATGGTGTTCTGGGTGGTTGTTAGGGCGTTGCTACGTGGTTGCAATGGTGTTCTAGGTGGTTGCCAGGGCGTTGCTAGGCAGTTGCTTTGGTGTTCTGGGTAGTTGATAGGCGGTTCCTCTGGTGTACTGGGTGGTTGCTAGGGCGTTTCTAAGCATGTGGTATGGTGTTCTGGGTGGTTGTTTGGGCTTTGCTAGGCGGTTGCAATTGTGTTCTGGGTGGTTGCTAGTGCGTTGCTAAGCGGTTGCCATGGTGTTCTGGGTGGTTGCTAGGGCATTGCTAGGCAGTTGCTATGGTGTTCTGGGTGGTTGCTAAGCGTTTGTTATGTTTTTCTGGGTGGTTGCTAGGGCGTTGCTAGGCAGTTGCTATGGTGTTCTGGGTGGTTGCTAGGGCAATGCTAGGCAGTTGCTTTGGTGTCCTGAGTGGTTGCTAGGCGGTTGCTATGGTTTTCTGGGTGGTTGCTAGGGCATTGCCAGATAGTTGCTATGGTGTTCTGGGTGGTTGCTAGGGCGTTGCTAGGCAGTTACTATGGTGTTCTGGGTGGTTGCTTAGGCGTTGCTAAGCAGTTTCTAAGGTCTTCTGGGTGGTTGCTAGGCGGTTGCTATCGTGTTCTGGATGGTTGCTAAGGCGTTGCTAGGTGGTTGTTATGGTATTCTGGGTGGTTGCTGGGCGTTGCTAGGCAGTTGCTATGGTGTTCTGTGTGGTTGCTATGCAGTTGCAATGGTGTTCTGGGTGGTTGCTAGGGCGTTGCTAGGTGGTGGGTATGGTGATCTGGGTGGTTGCTAGCGTCTTTCTAGGCAGTTTCCTTGGTGTCCTGAGTGGTTGCTAGGCGGTTGATATGGTGTTCTGGGTGGTTGCTAGGGCGTTGCTGGGCGGATGCTATGGCTTTCTGGGTGGTTGCTAGGCGGTTGCTATGGTGTTCTTGGTGGTTGCTAAGGCGTTGCTAGGTGGTTGCTATGGTTTTCTGGGTGGTTGCTAGGGCATTGCGAGATCGTTGCTATGGTGTGCTGGGTGGTTGCTAGGCGGTTACTATGGTGTTTTGGGTGGTGGCTATGGCGTTGCTTGGCGGTTGTTATGGTGTTCTGGGTGGTTGCTAGGGCGTTGCTAGGCAGTTGCTATGGTGTTCTGGGTGGTTGCTAGGCGGCTGCCATGGAGTTCTGGGTGGTGGCTAGGGCGTTGCTAGACAGTTGCTATGGTGTTCTGGGTTGTTGCTATGCAGTTGCAATGGTGTTCTGGGTGGTTGCTAGGGCGTTGCTAGGCGGTGGCTATGGTGATCTGGGTGGTTGCTAGGGGGTTGCTAGGCAGTTTCCCTGGTGTCCTGAGTGGTTGCTAGGCGGTTGCTATGGTGTTCTAGGTGGTTGCAAGGGCGTTGCTAGGCGGTTGCTATGGCTTTCTGGGCGGTTGCTAGGCGGTTGCAATGGTGTTCCTGGTGGTTGCTAGGGCGTCGCTAGGTGGTTGCTATGGTGTTCTGGGTGGTTGTTTAGCGGTTCCTAGGGTGTTCTGGGAGGTTGCTAGGGCGTTGCTAGGTAGTTACTATGGTGTTCTGGGTGGTCGTTAGGCGGTTGCTATGGTGTTCTTGGTGGTTGCTAGGGCGTTGCTAGGCGGTTACTATCGTGTTCTTGGTGGTTGCTAAGGCGTTGCTAGGCAGTTGCTTTGGAGTTCTGAGTGGTTGCTAGGCAGTTGCTCTGGTGTTTTGGGTGGTTGCTAGGGCGTTGCTGCTATGGTGTTCTGGGTGGTTGCTAGGCAGTTGCTATGCTGTTCTGGGTGGTTGCTAGGGTGTTGTTAGGCAGTTTCTATGGTGTTCTGGGTGGTTGCTAGGGCATTGCTATGCGGTTGCTATGGTGTTTTTGATGGTTGCTAGGGCGTTGTTAGGCAGTTGCTATGGTGTTCTGAGTGATTGCTAGAGGTTGCTAGGAGGTACCAATGTTGTTCTGGATGGTTGCTAGAGCATTGCTAGGCTGTTGCTATGGTGTTCTGAATATTTGTTTGGGCATTGCTAGACAGTTGCTATGTTGTTCTTGTTGTTGCTAGAGCGTTGATGTGTATTGTTTCGGGATCGGGTGAAAACTGGGAGAAGTAGCGAACCGTGCGATTACGAAAGAATTTGGAATAATAACAAGGAAGGAAGGATGGAATGAAGGAACTAATGAGGGAAGTAAGGAAAGAAGGAATATAGGAAAAAAAGAAGGAAATCAATGGAAGGCAGGAAAGAACCAAGGAAAAAAGGCGAGGATGGATGGAAAGAAACAAAGCAATGAAGAAAAGAAGGAAGAAAGGAAGGAAGGAAAGGAAGAAAGGAAGAAGAAAGATTTAAGTCAAGATAGAAGGAAGGAAGGAAGGAAAGAAAGAAGAGAAGGAAATGAGGAAGAAGAAATGAAAAACAGAAGGATAGTCAGAAAGAAGGAAAGAAAAAGTAAAGAAAGAAAGAGGGAAGGAAAGACAGGGAAAGCAGAAAGAAGAAAGGAAGAAAGATAAGAAGGAAAGTAGGTATTAAGGAAGGAAAGAAGGCATGATAGAAGGAAAGAAAAACTAAGGAAGGAAGGAAAGAAGTAAAAAGAATGGGAGGAAGAATGAAAGGCAGGATAGAAGAAAGTAAAGTAAGAAAGAAAGAATGAATAAAGGAAGGAAAGAACAAAGAATAGAAACAGGAGGAGAAAAGGAAGAAGGAATGACAGAAAATAAAAGGAAGGAAAGCAGAAAGGAAGCTGTAGTCTCAAGAGAGCCAGATTGTAGTCTTACAGCCTGAGAAACTGCTAGTTACAGCAGGTGGTCAGAACATCTGGCACAAGATTCTATTTGCATAATGGCCCTATTGTGATGTCATAATGCCAATGTTAAGTCTATGGGGGGAAAAATTTATAGTTTTTTATTAATAACTCGAAAAGTATAAAAGTTACCAAGATTAAAAATAAATTGCATAGGTGTCCTAAGTAAGACCTACGCAACGCAGTTTGAATGAAGTTTCTACGATAAACGGTTGAGGCCGCATTAAGTGTTTTAGAAGAATAATAATACTAACTAGAGAATGTAATTCCAGGGAATTACGTGTGCATTGAAAATGCAAAGTGTAGTTGCATAAGGTGGAGTTTGTTACACATCATTGCATTATGATATTGGCAGCTAGGTTTTTAGTAGGATAATGATGGTAGTAGTGAGGACTTTTATTTTGAAACAGATGTGGACTGAGGAAACAGTTTACGAGAATCATAGTTGATGACAGCTGTCATATGGAAAGTATTTATAGTGAAATTTTTTAATAGTGAAAAATTGTAGTAAGGACTTTTATTTTGAGACAGGTTTGGGCAGAGGAAACAGTTGGCGGAAGTCATAGTGGAGAACAATCAGGAGTTGGAATGGCTGAACTGTCGAAAAGTTGAGTAGCATAAAAAGTTACATTATTCAATTGTAATTTATCATAATGAGGACTGGCTGAAACTGTTGCGAGGCGGTTGCTATGGTGTTCTGGGTGGTTGCTAGGGCGTTGCTAAGCAATTGCTATGGTGTTCTGGGTGGTTGCTAGGCGGTTGCTATGGTGTTCAGGGTAGTTGCTAGGGCGTTGGTAGGCAGTTGTTATGGTGTTCTGGGTGGTTGCTAGGCGGTTGCTATGGTGTTCTGGGTGGTTGCTAGGGCGTTGCTAGGCAGTTGCTTTGGTGTTCTGGGAGATTGCTAGGCGGTTGCTGTGTTAGTCTGGGTGGTTGCTAGGGCATTGCTATGGTGTTCTTGGTGGTTGCTAGGCGGCTGCTCTGGTGTTCTTGGTGGTGTCCAGGGCGTTGCTAGGCAGTTGCTTTGGCGTTCTGAGTGGTTGGTGGGGCGTTGATAGGCAGTTGCTTTTGTGTTCTGAGTGGTTGCTGGGCAGTTGCTATGGTGTTCTGGGTGGTTGGTGTGGCGTTGCTAAGCAGTTGCTATGGTGTTCTGGGTGGTTGCTTAGGCGTTGCTAGGCGGTAGCTATGGTGTTCTGGGTGGTTGCTAGGGCGTTGATAGGCAGTTGCTTTTGTGTTCTGAGTGGTTGCTAGGCATTTGCTATGGTGATCTGGGTGGTTGCTAAGCGGTTGCTATGGTTTTCCTAGTGGATGTGAGGGCGTTGATAGGCAGTTGCTATGGTGTTCTGGGTGGTTGCTAGGCGGTTGCTATAGTGTTCTGGGTGGTTGTTAGGGCGTTCCCAGGCAGTTAGTATGGTGTTCTGGGTGGCTGCTAGGGCGTTGCCACGTAGTTGCTATGGTTATCCTGGGTGGTTGCTAGGGCGTTGCTTGGCGGTTGCTATGGTGTTCTGGGTGGTTGCTAGGGCGTTGCTAGGCAGTTGCTATGGTGTTCTGGGTGGTTGCTAGGCGGTTGCTATGGTGTTCAGGGTGGTTTCTAGGGCGTTGGTAGGCAGTTGTTATGGTGTTCTGGGTGGTTTCTAGGCGGTTGCTATGGTGTTCGGGGTGGTTGCTTGGGCGTTGCTAGGCAGTTGCTTTGGTGTTCTGGATGGTTGCTAGGCGGTTGCTGTGTTCGTCTGGGTTGTTGCTAGGGCATTGCTATGGTGTTCTTGGTGGTTGCTGGGCGGCTGCTCTGGTGTTCTAGGTGGTTGTCAGGGCGTTGCTAGGCAGTTGCTATGGTGTCCTGGTTGGTTGCAAGGCAGTTGCTATGGTGTTCTGCGTGGTAGCTAGGGCGTTCCTCGGCAGTTGCTATGGTGTTCTGGGTGGTTGCTAGGGTGTTGCTAGGCAGTTGACTTTGTGTCCTGAATGGTTGTTAGGCAGTTGCTATGGTGTTCTGGCTGGTTGTTAGGGCATTTTTAGGCAGTAGTTATGGTGTCCTGGGTGGTTGCTAGTCAGTTGCTATGGTGTTCTGGGTGGTTGCTAGGGCATTGCTAGGCGGTTGAGGTGGAGTTCTGAGAGGTGCTAGGGCGTTGCTCGGCGGTTGGTACGTGTTCTGGGAGGTTGCTATGGCATTGTTAGGTGGTTGCTATGGTGTCCTGGGTTGTTGCTAGGCAGTTGCTATGGTGTTCTGGGTGGTTGCTGGGGCATTGCTAGGAATGTTGCTATGGTGTTCTGGGTGGTTGCTAGGCAGTTGCATTGGTGTTCTGGGTGGTTGCTTGGGCGTTGCTTGGCGGTTGCTATGGTGTTCTGGGTGATTGCTAGGGCGTTGCTATGCGGTTGCTATGGTGTTCAAGGTGGTTGCTAGGGCGTTGCTAGGCAGTTGCTAAGGTGTTCTGGGTGGTTGCTAGGGCATTGCTAGGCGGTTACTATGTTTTTTTGGGTGGTTGCTAGGTGTTTGCTATGGTGTTCTTAGTGGTTGCTAGGGCGTTGCTAGGCGGTTGCTATGGTGTTCTGGGTGGTGGCTAGGGCATTGCTAGGCAGTTGCTATGGTGTTCTGGATGGTTGCCAGGCGGTTGCTATGGTGTTCTTGGTGGTTGCTAAGGTGTTGCTCGGCAGTTGCTATAGTGTTCTGGTTGGGTGCTAGGGTGTGCTAGGCAGTTGCTATGGTGTTCCGGGTGGTTGCCTGGCGGTCACTATGGTGTTCTGGGTGGTTGCTAGGGCTTTGCTAGGCAGTTGCTATGGTGTTTTCGGGGTGGTTGCAAGGCAGTTGCTTTGGTGATCTGGGTGGTTATTTAGGCATTGTTAAGCAGTTGAAATGGTGTTCTGGGTGGTTGCTTGGGCTTTGCTAGGAAGTTGCGATTGTTTTCTGGGTGGTTGCTTGGGCATTGCTAGGCGGTTGCTATGGTGTTCTGGGTGGTTGCTAGGCGGTTGCTATGGTTTTCTGGGTGGTTGCTAGGGCGTTGCTCAGTAGTTGCTATGGTGTTCTGGGTGGTTACTAGGGCGTTGCTAGGCGGTTACTATGTTTTTTTGGGTGGTTGCTAGGTGGTTGCTATGGTGTTCTTAGTGGTTGCTAGGGCGTTGCTAGGCAGTTGCTTTGGTGTTCTGGGTGGTTGCTTGGGCTTTGCAAGGCAGTTGCTATTGTGTTCTGGGTGGTTGCTAGGGCGTTGCTAGGCGGTTACTATGTTTTTTTGGGTGGTTGCTAGGTGGTTGCTATGGTGTTCTTAGTGGTTGCTAGGGCATTGCTCGGCAGTTGTTATGGTGTTCTGGGTGGTTGCTAGGCGGCTGCTATGGTTTTCTGGGTGGTTGCTAGGGCGTTGCTAGGCAGTTGCAATTGTGTTCTTGGTGGTTGCTAGGCAGCTGCTTTGGTGTTGTTGGTGATTGCTAGGGCGTTGCTAGCGGTTGCAATGGTGCTCTGTCTGATTGCTAGGGCGATGCTAGGCAGTTGCTTTGGTGTCCTGAGTGGTTGGGAGGCGGTTGCTATGGTGTTCTTGTTGGTTACTAGGGCGTTGCTAGGCAGTTGCTATGGTGTTCTGGGTGGTTGCTAGGTGGGTGCGATGGTGTTTAGGGTGTTTGCTAGGGCGTTGCTAGGCAGTTGCTATGGTGTTCTGGGGGTTGCTAGGGCGTTGCTAGGCAGTTGTTTTGGTGTTCTTGGTGGTTGCTAGGCGGTAGCTATGGTGTTCTTGGTGGTTGCTAGGGCATTGCAAGGCGGTTGCTATGGTATTCATGATGGCTGCTAGGGCTTTGCTAGGCAGTTTCTATGGTGTTCTGGGTGGTTGCTAGGCGGTTGCCATGGTGTTCTGGGTGATTGTTAGGGCATTGCTTGGCAGTTGCTATGGTGTTCTGGGTGGTTGCTAAGGCAATGCTAGGCAGTTGCTTTGGTGTCCTGAGTGGTTGCTACGCGGCTGCTATGGTGTTCTGGATGGTTGCTAGGGTGTTGCTAGGTAGTTGATATGGTGTTCTTGGTGGTTGCTAGGCAGCTGCTATGGTGTTCTTGGTGGTTGCTAGGGCGTTGCTTGGCGGTGGCTATGGTGCTCCGGGTGATTGCTAGGGCGTTGCTAGGCAGTTGCTTTGGTGTTTGAGTGGTTGCTAGGCGGTTGCTATGGTGTTCTGGGTGGTTGCTAGGCGGTTGCATTGGTGTTCTTGGTGGTTAATAAGGCGTTGCTAGGCGGTTGCTATGTTATTCTTGATGGTTGCTAGGGCGTTGCTAGGCAGGTGCTATGGTGTTCTGGGTGCTTGCTAGGCGGTTGCTATGGTGCTCTGGGTGTTTGCTAGGGCGTTGCTAGGCAGTTGCTCTGTTGTTCTGGGTGGTCGCTAGGTGGTTGCTATGGTGTTCTGGGTGGTTGGTAGGGCGTTGCTATGCAGTTGATATGGTGTTTTTAGTGGTTGCTAGGGCGTTGCTTGGCGGTTGCTATGGTGTTCTGGGTAGTTGCTAGGGTGTTGCTAGGCAGTTGCTTTTGAGTTCTGAGTGGTTGCTAGGCAGTTGCTATGGTGCTCTGAGTGGTTGCTAGGCAGTTCCTATTGTGTTCTGGGTGGTTGCTAGGCGGTTGCTATGGTGTTCTGGGTGGTTGCTAGGGCATTCCCAGGCAGTTGCTATAGTGTTCTGGGTGGCTGCTAGGGCGTTGCTAGGTAGTTGCCATGGTGTTCTGGGTGGTTGCTAGGGCGTTGCTTGGCGGTTGCTATGGTGTTCTGGGTGGTTGCTAGGGCGTTGCTAGGCAGTTGCTATGGTGTTCGTGGTGGTTGCTAGGCGGTTGCTATGGTGTTCAGGGTGGTTGCTAGGGCGTTGGTAGGTAGTTGAAATGGTGTTCTGGGTGGTTGCTAGGCGGTTGCTATGGTGTTCTGGGTGGTTGCTAGGGCGTTGCTAGGCAGTTGCTTTGGTGTTCTGGCTGGTTGCTAGGTGGTTGCTGTGTTAGTCTGGGTGGTTGCTAGGGCATTGCTATGGTGTTCTTGGTGGTTGCTAGGCGGCTGCTCTGGTGTTCTAGGTGGTTTCCAGGGCGTTGCTAGGCAGTTGCTTTGGTGTTCTGAGTGATTGCTAGGCGGTGGCTATGGTTCTCTTAGTGGTAACTAGCGCGTTGTTAGGCAGTTGCTATGGTGTCCTGGTTGGTTGCTAGGCAGTTGCTATGGTGGTCTGGGTGGTTGCTAGGCAGTTGCTATGGTGTTCTGCGTGGTTGCTAGGGCATTCTTAGGCAGTTGCTATGGTGTTCTGGGTGGTTGCTAGGGTGTTGCTAGGAAGTTGCTTTGGTGTCCTGAGTGGTTGTTAGGCGGTTTCTATGGTGTTCTGCGTGGTTGCTAGTGCGTTTCTAGGCAGTTGTTATGGTGTCCTGGGTGGTTGCAAGGCGGTTGCTATGGTGTTCTGGGTGGTTGGTAGGGCGTTGCTAGGCAGTTGCTATGGTACTCTGGGTGGTTGCTAGGCGGTTGCTATGGTGTTCTTAGTGGTTGCTAGGGCGATCTGGGTGGTTGCTACGGCGTTGCTAGGCAGTTGCTTTGGTGTTCTGGGTTGTTGCTAGGCAGTTGCTATGGTGTTCTGGGTGGGTGCTAGGGTGTTGCTAGGCAGTTTCTATGGTGTTCTGCGTGGTTTCTAGGGCGTTGCTATGCAGTTGCTATGCTGTCCTGGGTGGTTGCTAGGCAGTTGCTATGGTGTTCTGGGTGGCTGCTAGGGCGTTGCCAGGTAGTTGCCATGGTGTTCTGGGTGGTTGCTAGGGCGTTGCTTGGCGGTTGCTATGGTGTTCTGGGTGGTTGCCAGGGCGTTGCTAGGCAGTTGCTATGGTTTTCTGGGTGGTTGCTAGGCGGTTGCTATGGTGTTCAGGGTGGTTACTAGGGCGTTGGTAGGCAGTTGTTATGGTGTTTTGGGTGTTTGCTAGGCGGTTGCGCTGGTGTTCTGGGTGGTTGCTAGGGCGTTGCTAGGCAGTTGCTTTGGTGTTCTGGGTGGTTGCTAGGCGGTTGCTGTGTTAGTCTGGGTGGTTGCTAGGGCATTGCTATGGTGTTGTTGGTGGTTGCTAGGCGGCTGCTCTGGTGTTCTAGGTGGCTGCCAGGGCGTTGCTAGGCAGTTGCTTTGGTGTTCTGAGTGATTGCTAGGCGGTGGCTATGGTTCTCTGGGTGGTTACTAGCGCGTTGTTCGGCAGTTGCTATGGTGTCCTGGTTGGTTGCTCTGCAGTTGCTATGGTGGTCTGGGTGGTTGCTAGGCAGTTGCTATGGTGTTCTGCGTGGTTGCTAGGGCGTTCTTAGGCAGTTACTATGGTGTTCTGGGTGGTTGCTAGGGTGTTGCTAGGAAGTTGCTTAGGTGTCCTGAGTGGTTGTTTGGCGGTTGCTATGGTGTTCTGGGTGGTTGCTAGTGCATTTCTAGGCAGTTGTTATGGTGTCCTGGGTGGTTGCTAGGCGGTTGCTATGGTGTTCTGGGTGGTTGGTAGGGCGTTGCTGGGCAGTTGCAATGGTACTCTGGGTGGTTGCTCGGCGGTTACTAGGCGGTTGCTATGGTGTTCTTAGTGGTTGCTAGGGCGTTACAAGGCAGTTGCTTTGGTGATCTGGGTGGTTGCTCCGGCGTTGCTAGGCAGTTGCTATGGTGTTCTGGGTTGTTGCAAGGCAGTTGCTTTGGTGTTCTGGGTGGGTGCTAGGGTGTTGCTAGGCAGTTTCTATGGTGTTCTGGGTGGTTGCTAGGGTGTTGCTATGCGGTTGCTATGGTGTTCTGGGTGGTTGCGAGGGCGTTGCTAGGCAGTTGCTTTGGTGTCCTGGGTGGTTGCTAGGCAGTTGCTATGGTGGTCTGGGTGGTTGCTAGGCAGTTGCTATTGTGTTGTGGGTGGTTGCTAGGGCGTTCCTAGGCAGTTGCTATGGTGTTCTAGCTGGTTGCTAGGTTTTTGCTCGGCAGTTGTTTTGGTGTCCTGAGTGGTTGTTGGGCGGTTGCTTTTGTGTGCTAGGTTGTTGCTAGGGTGTTTCTAGGCAGTTGTTATGGTGTTCTGGGTGGTTGCCAGGCAGTTTCTTTGGTGTTCTGGGTGGTTGCAAGGGCGTTGCTATGCGGTTGCTATGGCGTTCTGGGTGGTTGCTAGGGCGTTGCTAGGCAGTTGCTATGGTGTCCTGGGTTGTTGCTAGGCAGTTGCTATAGTGGTCTGGGTGGTTGCTATGCAGTTGCTTTGGTGTTCTGGGTGGTTGCTAGGGCGTTCCTAGGCAGTTGCTATGGTGTTCTGGGTGGTTGCTAGGGCGTTGCAAGGCAGTTGCTATGGTGTCCTGGGTGGTTGCTAGGCAGTTGCTCTAGTGGTCTGGGTGGTTGCTAGGCAGTTGCTATGGTGTTCTGGGTGGTTGCTAGGGCGTTTCTAGGCAGTTGTTATGGTATTCTGGGTGTTTGCTAGGCGGTTGCTATGGTGTTCTGGGTGGATGGTAGGGCGTTGGTAGGCAGTTACTATGGTGCTCTGGGTGGTTGTTAGGCGGTTGCTATGGTGTTCTTAGTGGTTGCTGGGGCGTTGCCAGGCAGTTGCTAAGGTGTTCTTTCTGTTGGGTTTGGGAAACGGCACTCTGTTATTTTTTTACAAGTCTTGGCACGTTTTATGTCTCCACCAAATTTTGTTCATGTATGACCTCTGAACTCTGAGAACGTTTTTGCTGAAAATTTCTAGAGGGTGCAATGATACCATATTGATATACCTGTATGCAAAACCTCTCCAGAGTAATCGTGATACCAGGCTCCACAATTGTGTTGATTTCTGTAAATTTTCAATCATGTTGAGACCCTCAAAAGGGCAATTCTTTTGCAAATATAATTAAGGGGCAATATAGAGCCATTGTGGCACATTAAGTGCCAATTGGGACATCAAGCTGAAGATCATAAGACACTGACATTTTGTGCAATATTTTGCAAGTTTTGGATGATCGGAAGGCCTTTAAACGTGTGTTCGTAAAATTTGGAAAAACGCAAAAAATGGCTCATAGCTCTCTTCCTGTCTGGCCAAAAAATTTCAAAAAAAAAACCATAACTCGGCATGACAAATGCAATGATCTGACCAAATTTCATGAACATTCAAGCACTTTTATTGTAACATGGCTGTATCTAGAGGGCGCTATGGAGCCTCTTGGCCTCACCCTATGTAATATTAGTATATACCTATACTTGGGAGGACAATTTTATCAAGCTTGGAAAGTTTCAGGCAAATCCCAGGAAGTATGTGGGAGTAAAATCAACTTCCTGCTTCATGGCAGGACATTGAAATTCGCCGCAATGCCAAGAATACATCGGTTGATAAATCCAAAAAAGCTTCACAATTTAACATCGGCAAGGTCTTGAGATATTATTCACAAAATTTTAAGTTGATCGAATAAAATCTATAGGAGGAGTTCGTTAAAGTACGACGCCTGCGAATTGCGAAAAATCTAAAAAAGTTGAAATTTCAATCAAAAATGGCAAACTTCCTGTTGGGTCTAGGTCATGGCACCAAGAGACTTTTTTTTTAGCTCTCAGGATATTCCACATGTCCACCAAAGTTCATATATGCAGGTCAACCACGATGCAAGGGCTGCTTATTTGAAATTTTCCAGGGGGCGCTATAATGCCATTTTTGCCACGCCTATATGTAAATTTTTCATCAGAGTAATAGGAATGATGGTCTTTAGAATTGTACAAAATTTTGTGAGTTTTTGAGCATGATGAGACCCTCAAAAGGGCAATTCTTTTAAAAATCCGATTGGGGGCGCTATAGAGCCATTATGTCACATTTACTGCCAATTTCTGTCTGAAATTGAAGACAATCATACATTTATAATTTTTGCAAAGTTGTGAAAGTTTTTGAATATGCTAAAGCCGTCAAACGTGTGTTCGTAAAATTTGGAATAACGCTAGAAATGGCTCATAGCTCACTTCCTGTTTGGCCAAAAAATTTCAAAAAAATAAGCATGGCCCAGAAAAACAAATGTAATGATCAGACCAAATTTCATGAACATTCAAGCACTCTTAACTCAACATGGCCGTGTAAAGAGGGCGCTGTGGAGCCACCGAAACACACTTAATCCAATATCAACATATAGTTATATTTGAATGTCGACTCTTATTAAGCCTGTAAAGTTTCGGGCAAATCTCACAAAGCATATGCGCATAAAACCAACTTCCTCTTTCATGGCAGAAAATTGAAATTCGCTGCGATGCCACGGATACAAAGTTCAATGAATCCAAAAAAGCTTCGCAATTAAACATGGACAAGGTCTTTAGATGTCATATGCAAAATTTTAAGTTGATTGGATAAAATCTCTAGGAGGAGTTTGTTAAAGTACGACACTTCAAAAATTTGGAAAAATGCAGGAAATGGCTCATAGCTCACTTCCTGTTTATGCAATAAATTTCAAAAAATTAATTATTGCCCAGAATGACTAACCCCAAATTTCATGAACATTCAATCACTTTTCACTTAACATGGCCGTATCTAGAGGGCGCTGTGGAGCCACCTGGCCACTCCCTATCTAATATTAGCATATATTTATACTTTGGAGGACAATATTATCAAGCTTGGAAAGTTTCAGTCAAATCGAACGAAGTATGTGGGATTAAAAGCAATTTCCTGTTTCATGGCGGGACATAAAAATTCGCCGCGACGTCATGGATACACCGTTGCATCAATCCAAAAAAACTTCGCAATTTAACATCAATCAGGTCTTTGGATATTACTTGCCAAATTTTAAGTTGATCAGATAAAATCTCTAGGAGGAGTTTGTTAAAGTACGACACCTGTGAATGGCGAAAAATCCAAAAAATTTGCAATTTCAATTAAAAATGGCAGACTTCCTGTTTAGTCTAGGTCATGTCAGCAAATAACTTTTTTTTAGGTATCGGCATATTCCACATGTCCACCGAATTTCATACATGCAGGTCAAACACAGTGCGAGGGCTGCTTCATTGAAATTTTCTAGGTGGCGCTTTAATGCCATTTTGCCTCGTCTAGCTGTAAAACCTATATGATAGTACAATGTTCAATACGCTTAATATGTGTATTGAATTTGGTGAGTTTTTGAGCATGTTAAAACCCTCAAAAATGCAATTATGTATTAGGGGGCGCTATAGAGCCATAGTTTCGCATTAAGAGCCAAGTGGGATATTAAATTGAACAACTTCATATTGTCCACCTCTGTGTAAATTTTGGCGAGTTTTCAAGTATGCTAAGGCCCTCAAAAATGTCTTTGTAAGTTCTGGAAAAACGCAGGAAATGGCTCATAGCTCACTTCCTGTGTGGAGAAAAAATTAAAAAAAATTAACAAAGCCCATCCTTATGCAGACTACGGCCCCACCAAATTTTGTGAGAATACGAGCAAGTTAGTTCCAAAATGGACTCGTGTTTGGTGGCGCTATAGAGCCACCGGGGCAAGTACATATACATTGCCTGCAAAAAAATTAAAATTTTCGCCAAGCCTGAGGTGCCTGCCAATTTTCATGAGTTTTTGAGCTTGTTAAGGCCCTCAAAAATGCAATTCATTTCGGGTTAAAAATAATAATAATAATTAAAGCTGCAAGCAGCGTTGAAAGGGCCCTCGCCCCCCTCGTGCACGTTGGGGTGGCAGCAAGATCCATTATGCCACATTTAGCCAATTGATGGATGACATTGAAGAGAATAAGACAATTATTAATTGTGCAAGGTTTTGCAAGCTTTGGAGTATTCTAAGGTTTTCAAACATGCGTTCGTAAAATTTGGAAAAACGCGGGAAATGGCTCATGGCTCACTTCCTGTTTGGCCAAAGAAATTCCAAAAATTAAACATTGCCCAGAATGACCAATGCAATGATCTCACCAAATTTCATGAACATTCAAGCACTTATATCTGAACATGGCCGTATCTAGTGGGCGCTGTGGAGCCACCTGGCTACTCCCGATCTAATATTAGCATACACCTATACTTAGGAGGACAATGTAATCAAGCTTGGAAAGTTTCAGGCAAATCAAACAAAGTATGTGGGAGTAAAATCAACTTCCTGCTTCATGGCAGGACGTCGAAATTCGCCGCAATGCCACTGATACATCGTTTGATAAATCCAAAAAAGCTTCGCAATTTAACATCGGCAACATCTTTAGATATTACTCACCAAATTTTAAGTTGATCGGATAAAATCTCTAGGAGGAGTTCGTTAAAGTACGACACCTGCGAATTGCGAAAAATCTAAAAAAGTTGCAATTTCAATTAAAAATTGCGAACTTCCTGTTTAGTCTAGGTCATGGCACCAAGTGACTTTTTTTTAGGTCTCAGGATATTCCACATGTCCACCGAAGTTCATACGTGCAGGTCTACAACGGTGCGAGGGATACTTTTTTGAAATTTTCCAGGGGGCGCTATAATGCCATTTTTGCCACGCCTATTTGTAAATATTTTATCAGTGTAATAGGAATGATGGTCTTTAGAATTGTACAAAATTTTGTGAGTTTTTGAGCATACTGAGACCTTCAAAAAGGCAATTATTTTTAAAATCTGATTGGGGGCGCTATAGAGCCATAATGCCTCATTTACTGCCAATTATTGTCTCAAATTGAAGACAATCAGACAAATATAATTTTTGCAAAGTTTTGCAAGTTTTCAAGTATGCTAAGGACTTCAAATGTGTGTTTGTAAAATTTGGAATAACGCAGGAAATGGCTCATAGCGCACTTTCTGTTTGGCCGAAAAATTTCAAGAAAATAAGCATTGCCCAAAAAAACAAATGCAATGATCAGACCAAATTTCATGAACATAAAAGCACTTTTATATCAACATGGCCGTGTCAAGAGGGCGCTGTGGAGCCACCTGACCACACCCAATCCAATATCAACATATAGTTATATTTGAAAGTAGACCTCTATTAAGCCTGTAAAGTTTCACGCAAATCTCACAATGCCTGTGCTCATAAAAGCAACTTCCATTTTCATGGCGGAACATCAAAATTCACCGCAACGCCACGGACACAATTTTCGATGAATCCAAAAAAGCTTCGCAATTTAACATGGAGAAGGTCTTTAGATGGCCTGTGCCAAATTTTAAGTTGATCGAATAAAATCTCTAGGAGGAGTTCGTTAAAGTACGACGCCTGCGAATGGCAAAAAATTAAAAAAATTTGCAAATTCAATTAAAAATGGCGGACTTCCTGTTGAGTCTAGGTTATGGCACCAAGAGACATTTTTTTAGGTCTTGGCATAGTACACATGTCCACCGAATTTTGCACAGTAGGTTAAACACGCTGCGAGGGCTGCTTCATTGAAATTTTCTCGGTGGTGCTGTAATGCAATTTTGCCACATCTATCTGTAAACCCTATATCCTAGTAACAAGTATGACCAGCTTAATATGTTTGCAAAGTTTTGTGAGTTTTAGAGCATGTTGAGGCCCTCAAAAATGCAATAATGTATTAGGGGGCGCTATAGAGCTACCATGTCACACCCAGTGCCAAATGAGATATTGAATGAAAGAACTTAATAATTGTAGTCAATGAGCCAAGTTTGGTGAGTTTTCGAGTATGATAAGACTCTCAAAAATGTGTTCGTAAAATCTGAAAAAACGCAAGAAATGGCTCATAGCTCAATTCCTGTGTGGCAAAAAAATGTCAAAAAAAATTTATGATGACTACTATGACCCTATCGAATTTCGTGAGAATCCGAGCAAGTGTGTTCCAAAATGGCCGCGTGTTTGGTGGCGCTATAAAATCACTGGGGCATGGCCAAGCACGAAAATAATAATCCTTTGCAATTTTCACCACGACTGACGTGTCGGCAAATTTTCGTGAGTTTTCGTGCATGGCTAAGCCCTCAAAAATGCGTTCTCGCAGCAGAATAATAATAATAAGAAGAAGAAGAAGAAGAAGAAGGAAGAAGAATAATAAAAATCCCATCAAAAACAATAGGTTCCTCGCACCTGGTCGGTGCTCGGGCCCTAATAAGAAGAAGAAGAAGAAGAAGAAGAAGGAAGAAGAATTAAAGCTGCAAGCAGCGTTGAAAGGGCCCTCGCACCCCTTGTGCACGTTGGGGTGGTGGCGAGATGTGACTGGTCAAATGCACCCGTCAACAGCCACTGGAAACTGGTAGACTGCACACAATATGTTTTCCTGAGTGGAGTGCAAACACCATTCCTGAAATCAATAGGTGGAGCATCTAAAAGTATAACACCTGTTCATGAAAAACAATTGCAATTTTAATTCAAAATAATGCACTTCCTGTTGGGTTTGGGTAACGGCACTATATGATTTTTTTACAAGTCTTGGCACGTTTCATGTCTCCACCAAATTTTGTTCATGTAGGTTAACTGAACTCTGCAAACCTTTTTGCTGAAAAATGTGCACCTGCAATTATGTATTAGGGGGCGCTATAGAGCTACCAATCTGACACCTAGTGCCAAATGAGATATCGAATGAAAGAACTGCATATTTTTAGTCAATGAGCCAAGTTTGGTGAGTTTTCGAGTATGATAAGGCTCTCAAAAATGTGTTCGTAAAATCTGAAAAAACGCAGAAAATGGCTCATAGCTCACTTCCTTTGTGGCAAAAAAATTTCAAAAAAATTGACAACAAAATTTATTATGACTACTATGACCCTATTGAATTTCGTGAGAATCCGAGCAAGTGCGTTCCAAAATGGCCTAGTGTTTGGTGGCGCTATAGGGCCACTGGGGCATGTCCAAGCACAAAAATAATAATATTTTGCAATTTTCACCATGTCTGACGTGTCGGCAAATTTTTGTGAGTTTTCGTGCATGGCAAATCCCTCAAAAATGCGTTCTCGCAGCAGAATAATAATAATAAGAAGAAGAAGAAGAAGAAGAAGAAGAAGGAAGAAGAATAATAAAAATCCAATCAAAAACAATAGGTTCCTCGCATCTGGTTGGTGCTCGGGCCCTAATTAAAGCTGCAAGCAGTGTTGAAAGGGCCCCTCGTGCACGTTGGGGTGGCAGCAACATCTTGATGGGTGCAGGTGTCCATTAAGAGCCATTGGGCACTGCTAGAATGTGTGCAATGTGATTTCCTGAGGGGAGTGCAAAAATTTTCTAGAGGGCGCTACAATACCATTTTGACATGCCTGTGAGCAAAATCTACAACAAGGTAATCGTAATGTCAGGCTCCATGAGCGTGTTGATTTTTGTAAATTTTCCTGTATGTTTAGATGATCAAAGGAGCAATACTTTTAAATATCTGACTGGGGGCGCTATAGAGCCATTATGCCATATTTAATGCCAATTGATGGATGACATTGAAGAGAATGAGACATTTATAATGTTTGCTAGATTTTTTAAGTTTTGGAGCATTCTAAGGCCTGAAAACATGAGTTCGTAAAATTTAGAGAAACGCAGGCAATAGCTCATAGCTCACTTCCTGTTTATGCAATAAATTTTAAAAAATTAACCATTGCCCAGAATGACTAATGCAATGATCACCCTGAATTTCATGAACATTCAAGCACTTTTAACTTAACATGCCCGTATCTAGAGGGCGCTGTGGAGCCACCTGGCCACTCCCTATCTATTATTAGCATATATTTATACTTTGGAGGACAATATTATCAAGCTTGGAAAGTTTCAGGCAAATCGAACGAAGTATGTGGGAGTAAAAGCAATTTCCTGTTTCATGGCGGGACATCAAAATTCGCCGCGACGCCACGGATACATTGTTGCATCAATCCAAAAAAGCTTTGCAATTTAACATCAGCAAGGTCTTTGAATATTACTTGCCAAATTTTGAGTTGATCGGATAAAATCTCGAGGAGGAGTTCGTTAAAGTACGACACCTGTGAATGGCGAAAAATCCAAAAAATGTGCAATTTCAATTAAAAATGGCGGACTTCCTGTTGAGTGTAGGTCATGGCACCAAAAGACTTTTTTTTAGGTATCGGCATATTCCACATGTCCACCGAATTTCATACATGCAGGTCAAACACGGTGCGAGGGCTGCTTCATTGAAATTTTCTAGGTGGCGCTATAATGCCATTTTGCCACGCCTAGCTGTAAAACCTATATGATAGTACAATGTTCAATACGCTTAATATGTGTACTAAATTTGGTGAGTAAAACCCTCAAAAATGCAATTATGTATAAGGGGGCGCTATAGAGCCTTAGTCTCACATTTAGAGCCAAATGAGATATTTCATTTTACAACTTCATATTGTCCACCTCTGTGTAAAGTTTGGCGAGTTTTCAAGTATGGTAAGGCCCTCAAAAATGTGTTTGTAACTTCTGGAAAAACGCAGAAAATGGCTCATAGCTCACTTCCTGTGCAGAGAAAAAATTTTAAAAAAATTGACAAAGCCCATCCTTACGCATACTACGGCCACACCAAATTTTGTGAGAATACGAGCAAATTAGTTCGAAAATGGACTATTGACTATTGAGCCACCGGGGCAAGTACATATACGTTGCCTGCAGAATATTAAAATTTTCGCCAGGCCTGAGGTGCGTGCCAATTTTCATGAGTTTTTGAGCTTGTTAAGGCCCTCAAAAATGCAATTCATTTCGGGTTAAAAATAATAATAATTAAAGCTGCAAGCAGCGTTGAAAGGGCCCTCGCACCCCTCGTGCACGTTGGGGTGGTGGCGAGATGTGACTGGTCAAATGCACCCGACAACAGCCACTGGACACTGCTAGACTGCACACAATATGTTTTCCTGAGTGGAGTGCAAACACCATTCCTGTAATCAATAGGTGGAGCATCTAAAAGTATAACACCTGTTCATGAAAAAAAATTGAAATTTTAATTTAAAAAAATGCACTTCCTGTTGGGTTTGGGTAATGGCACCATAAGATTTTTTTACAAGTCTTGGCACGTTTCATGTCTCCACCAAATTTTGTTCATGTAGGTTAACTGAACTCTGCGAACCTTTTTGCTGAAAATTTCTCGAGGGTGCAATGATACCATATTGTAATACCTGTGTGCAAAACCTCTCCCAGAGTGATCGTAATACCAGGCTCCACAAATGTGTTGATTTCTGTAAATTTTCAATCATGTTGAGACCCTCAAAAGGGCAATTCTTTTGCCAAAATAATCAGGGGGCGCTATAGAGCCATTGTGGCATATTAAGTGCCAATTGGGACATCAAGCTGAAGATCATAAGACACTGATATTTCGTGCAATATTTTGCAAGTTTTGGATGATCGGAAGGCCTTTAATCGTGTGTTCGTGAAATATGGAAAAACGCAGGAAATGGCTCATAGCTCTCTTCCTGTTTGGCAAAAAAATGTCAAAAAAATAACGAAAACTCGGCATGACAAATGCAATGATCGTTTATGAACATTCAAGCACTTTTATCTTAACATGGTCGTGTCTAGAGAGTGCTGTGGAGCCTCTTAGCCACTCCCGACGTAATATTAGCATACACTAATACTTGGGAGGACAATTTTATTAAGCTTGGAAAGTTTCAGGCAAATCCCACGAAGTATGTGGGAGTAAAATCAACTTCCTGTTTCACGGCAGGACATCGAAATTCGCCGCAATGCCACGGATACATCGTTTGATAAATCCAAAAAAGCTTCGCAATTTAACATTGGCAACGTCTTGAGATATTATTCACCAAATTTCAAGTTGATCAAATAAAATCTCTAGGAGGAGTTTGTTAAAGTACGACACCTGCGAATGGCAAAAATCTAAAAAAGTTGAAATTTCAATTAAAAATGGCAAACTTCCTGTTTGGTCTAGGTCATGGCACCAAGAAACTTTTTTTGAGGTCACAGGATATTCCACATGTCCACCGAATTTCATACATGCAGGTCAACCACGATGCGAGGGCTGCTTATTTGAAATTTTCCAGGGGGCGCTATAATGCCATTTTTGCCAACTCTATATGTATTTTTTTATCAGTGTAGTAGGAATGATGGTTTTTAGAATGTACAAAATTTTGTGAGGTTTTGAGCATGCTGAGACCCTCAAAAGGGCAATTCTTTAAAAAATCTGATTGGGGGCGCTATAGAGCCATTATGCCACATGTACTGCCAATTTCTGTCTCAAATTAAAGACAATAAGACAATTATAATTTTTGCATAGCTTTGCAAGTTTTCGAGTCTGCTAAAGCCGTCAAACGTGTGTTCGTAAAATTTGAAATAACGCAGGAAATGGCTCATAGCTCACTTCCTGTTTGGCAGAAAAATATTTAAAAAAAGCATAGCGCAAAAAAACAAATGTAATGATCAGACTAAATTTCATGAACATTCAAGCACATTTAACTGGACATGGCCGTGTCAAGAGGGCGCTGTGGAGCCACCTGACCAGACCCAATCCAATATAAACATATAGGCATATTTGGAAGTTGACTCTTATTAAGCCTGTAAAGTTTCGGGCAAATCTCACAAAGCATATGCGCATAAAACCAACTTTCTGTTTCATGGCGGAACATCGAAATTCGCCGCGACGCCACGGATACAAAGTTCGATGACTCCAAAAGAGCTCCACAATTTAACATTGACAAGGTCTTTAGATGTCATACGCAAAATTTTAAGATGATAGGCTAAAATCTCTAGGAGGAGTTTGTTAAAGTACGACGCCTGTGAATGGCAAAAAATTTAAAAAATATGCAAATTCAATTACAAATGGCGGACTTCCTGTTGGGTCTAGGTCATGGCACCAAGAGACTTTTTTTTAGGTCTTGGCATAGTACACATGTCCACCGAATTTTGTACATGTAGGTTAAACATGCTGCGAGGGCTGCTTCATTGAAATTTTCTAGGTGTCGCTGTAATGAAATATTGCCAAATCTATCTGTAATCCTTATATCCTAGTAAAGACTATGACCAGCTTAATATGTTTGCATAGTTTTGTGAGTTTTCGAGCATGCTGATGCCCTCAAAAATGCAATTATGTATTAGGGGGCGCTATAGAGCCACCATGTCTCACCCACTGCCAAATGAGATATTGAATCAAAGAACTTAATATTTTAAGTCTATAAGCCAAGTTTGGTGTGTTTTCAAGTATGATAAGGCCCTCAAAAATGTGTGCGTAAAATCTGAAAAAACGCAGGAAATGGCTCATAGCTCACGGGCTGTGTGGCAAAAAAATTTCAAAAAAATTGACAAAAAAATTTATGATGACTACTATGACCCTATATAATTTCATTAGAATCCGAGCAAATGCGTTCCAAAATGGCCACGTGTTTGGTGGCGCTATAGGGCCACTGGGGCATGTCCATGCTCAAAATAAATAATACTTTGCAATTTTCACCACTACTGAAGTGTGGGCAAATTTTTGTGAGTTTTTGTGCATGGCAAAGCCTTCAAAAATGCGTTCTCGTAGCAGAATAAAAAGAAGAAGAAGAAGAAGAAGAATGATAAAAATCCCATCAAAAACAATAGGTTCCTCGCACCTTCGCTGCCAGGACCCGTTCCAGCACCTGGCCACTCCCTATCTAATATTAGCATATATTTATACTTTGGAGGACAATATTATCAAGCTTGGAAAGTTTCAGGCAAATCGAACGAAGTATGTGGGAGTAAAAGCAATTTCCTGTTTCATGGCGGGACATCAAAATTCGCCGCGACGCCACGGATACACCGTTGCATCAATCCAAAAAAGCTTCGCAATTCAACATCAGCAAGGTCTTTGGATATTACTTGCCAAATATTAAGTTGATGGGATAAAATCTCTAGGAGGAGTTCGTGAAAGTACGACGCCTGTGAATGGCAAAAAATCAAAAAAAGTTGCAATTTCAATTAAAAATGGCGGACTTCCTGTTGGGTCTAGGTCATGGCACCAAGTGACTTTGTTTTAGGTCTCAGGATATTCCACATGTCCACCGAAGTTCATACATCCAGGTCAACCACGGTGCGAGGGCTACTTTTTTGAAAATTTCCAGGGGGCGCTATAATGCCATTTTTGCCACGCCAATATGTAAATTTTTATCAGTATAATAGGAATGATAATCTTTAGAATTGTACAAAATTTTGTGAGTTTTTGAGCATGCTGTGACCCTCAAAAAAGCAATTATTTGAAAAATCTGATTGGGGGCGCTATAGAGCCATAATGCCTCATTTACTGCCAATTATTGCTTCAAATTGAAGACAATTGGACAAATATAATTTTTGCAAAGTTTTACAAGTTTTCAAGTATGCTAAAGCCTTCAAATGTGTGTTCGTAAAATTTGGAATAACGCAGGAAATGGCTCATAGCGCACTTCCTGTTTGGCCGAAAAATTTCAAAAAAATAATTATAGCCCAAAAAAACCAATGCAATGATCAGACCAAATTTCATGAACATAAAAGCACTTTTATATCAACATGGCCGTGTCAAGAGGGCGCTGTGGAGCCACCTGACCACACCCAATCCAATATCAACATATAGTTATATTTGAAAGTAGACCTCTATTAAGCCTGTAAAGTTTCACGCAAATCTCACAATGCCTGTGCTCATAAAAGCAACTTCCATTTTCATGGCGGAACATCAAAATTCACCGCAACGCCACGGACACAATTTTCGATGAATCCAAAAAAGCTTCGCAATTTAACATGGAGAAGGTCTTTAGATGGCCTGTGCCAAATTTTAAGTTGATCGAATAAAATCTCTAGGAGGAGTTCGTTAAAGTACGACGCCTGTGAATGGCAAAAAATTAAAAAAATTTGCAAATTCAATTAAAAATGGCGGACTTCCTGTTGAGTCTAGGTTATGGCACCAAGAGACATTTTTTTAGGTCTTGGCATAGTACACATGTCCACCGAATTTTGCACAGTAGGTTAAACACGCTGCGAGGGCTGCTTCATTGAAATTTTCTCGGTGGCGCTGTAATGCAATTTTGCCACATCTATCTGTAAACCCTATATCCTAGTAACAAGTATGACCAGCTTAATATGTTTGCAAAGTTTTGTGAGTTTTAGAGCATGTTGAGGCCCTCAAAAATGCAATAATGTATTAGGGGGCGCTATAGAGCTACCATGTCACACCCAGTGCCAAATGAGATATTGAATGAAAGAACTTAATAATTGTAGTCAATGAGCCAAGTTTGGTGAGTTTTCGAGTATGATAAGACTCTCAAAAATGTGTTCGTAAAATCTGAAAAAACGCAAGAAATGGCTCATAGCTCAATTCCTGTGTGGCAAAAAAATGTCAAAAAAAATTTATGATGACTACTATGACCCTATCGAATTTCGTGACAATCCGAGCAAGTGTGTTCCAAAATGGCCGCGTGTTTGGTGGCGCTATAAAATCACTGGGGCATGGCCAAGCACGAAAATAATAATCCTTTGCAATTTTCACCACGACTGACGTGTCGGCAAATTTTCGTGAGTTTTCGTGCATGGCTAAGCCCTCAAAAATGCGTTCTCGCAGCAGAATAATAATAATAAGAAGAAGAAGAAGAAGAAGAAGAAGGAAGAAGAATAATAAAAATCCCATCAAAAACAATAGGTTCCTCGCACCTGGTCGGTGCTCGGGCCCTAATAAGAAGAAGAAGAAGAAGAAGAAGAAGGAAGAAGAATTAAAGCTGCAAGCAGCGTTGAAAGGGCCCTCGCACCCCTTGTGCACGTTGGGGTGGTGGCGAGATGTGACTGGTCAAATGCACCCGTCAACAGCCACTGGAAACTGGTAGACTGCACACAATATGTTTTCCTGAGTGGAGTGCAAACACCATTCCTGAAATCAATAGGTGGAGCATCTAAAAGTATAACACCTGTTCATGAAAAACAATTGCAATTTTAATTCAAAATAATGCACTTCCTGTTGGGTTTGGGTAACGGCACTATATGATTTTTTTACAAGTCTTGGCACGTTTCATGTCTCCACCAAATTTTGTTCATGTAGGTTAACTGAACTCTGCAAACCTTTTTGCTGAAAAATGTGCACCTGCAATTATGTATTAGGGGGCGCTATAGAGCTACCAATCTGACACCTAGTGCCAAATGAGATATCGAATGAAAGAACTGCATATTTTTAGTCAATGAGCCAAGTTTGGTGAGTTTTCGAGTATGATAAGGCTCTCAAAAATGTGTTCGTAAAATCTGAAAAAACGCAGAAAATGGCTCATAGCTCACTTCCTTTGTGGCAAAAAAATTTCAAAAAAATTGACAACAAAATTTATTATGACTACTATGACCCTATTGAATTTCGTGAGAATCCGAGCAAGTGCGTTCCAAAATGGCCTAGTGTTTGGTGGCGCTATAGGGCCACTGGGGCATGTCCAAGCACAAAAATAATAATATTTTGCAATTTTCACCATGTCTGACGTGTCGGCAAATTTTTGTGAGTTTTCGTGCATGGCAAATCCCTCAAAAATGCGTTCTCGCAGCAGAATAATAATAATAAGAAGAAGAAGAAGAAGAAGAAGAAGAAGAAGGAAGAAGAATAATAAAAATCCAATCAAAAACAATAGGTTCCTCGCATCTGGTTGGTGCTCGGGCCCTAATTAAAGCTGCAAGCAGTGTTGAAAGGGCCCCTCGTGCACGTTGGGGTGGCAGCAACATCTTGATGGGTGCAGGTGTCCATTAAGAGCCATTGGGCACTGCTAGAATGTGTGCAATGTGATTTCCTGAGGGGAGTGCAAAAATTTTCTAGAGGGCGCTACAATACCATTTTGACATGCCTGTGAGCAAAATCTACAACAAGGTAATCGTAATGTCAGGCTCCATGAGCGTGTTGATTTTTGTAAATTTTCCTGTATGTTTAGATGATCAAAGGAGCAATACTTTTAAATATCTGACTGGGGGCGCTATAGAGCCATTATGCCATATTTAATGCCAATTGATGGATGACATTGAAGAGAATGAGACATTTATAATGTTTGCTAGATTTTTTAAGTTTTGGAGCATTCTAAGGCCTGAAAACATGAGTTCGTAAAATTTAGAGAAACGCAGGCAATAGCTCATAGCTCACTTCCTGTTTATGCAATAAATTTTAAAAAATTAACCATTGCCCAGAATGACTAATGCAATGATCACCCTGAATTTCATGAGCATTCAAGCACTTTTAACTTAACATGCCCGTATCTAGAGGGCGCTGTGGAGCCACCTGGCCACTCCCTATCTAATATTAGCATATATTTATACTTTGGAGGACAATATTATCAAGCTTGGAAAGTTTCAGGCAAATCGAACGAAGTATGTGGGAGTAAAAGCAATTTCCTGTTTCATGGCGGGACATCAAAATTCGCCGCGACGCCACGGATACATTGTTGCATCAATCCAAAAAAGCTTTGCAATTTAACATCAGCAAGGTCTTTGAATATTACTGGCCAAATTTTGAGTTGATCGGATAAAATCTCGAGGAGGAGTTCGTTAAAGTACGACACCTGTGAATGGCGAAAAATCCAAAAAATGTGCAATTTCAATTAAAAATGGCAGACTTCCTGTTGAGTGTAGGTCATGGCACCAAAAGACTTTTTTTTAGGTATCGGCATATTCCACATGTCCACCGAATTTCATACATGCAGGTCAAACACGGTGCGAGGGCTGCTTCATTGAAATTTTCTAGGTGGCGCTATAATGCCATTTTGCCACGCCTAGCTGTAAAACCTATATGATAGTACAATGTTCAATACGCTTAATATGTGTACTAAATTTGGTGAGTAAAACCCTCAAAAATGCAATTATGTATAAGGGGGCGCTATAGAGCCTTAGTCTCACATTTAGAGCCAAATGAGATATTTCATTTTACAACTTCATATTGTCCACCTCTGTGTAAAGTTTGGCGAGTTTTCAAGTATGGTAAGGCCCTCAAAAATGTGTTTGTAACTTCTGGAAAAACGCAGAAAATGGCTCATAGCTCACTTCCTGTGCAGAGAAAAAATTTTAAAAAAATTGACAAAGCCCATCCTTACGCATACTACGGCCACACCAAATTTTGTGAGAATACGAGCAAATTAGTTCGAAAATGGACTATTGACTATTGAGCCACCGGGGCAAGTACATATACGTTGCCTGCAGAATATTAAAATTTTCGCCAGGCCTGAGGTGCGTGCCAATTTTCATGAGTTTTTGAGCTTGTTAAGGCCCTCAAAAATGCAATTCATTTCGGGTTAAAAATAATAATAATTAAAGCTGCAAGCAGCGTTGAAAGGGCCCTCGCACCCCTCGTGCACGTTGGGGTGGTGGCGAGATGTGACTGG
This sequence comes from Gymnothorax reevesii, assembly GCA_029721435.1. Lineage (NCBI taxonomy): Eukaryota > Metazoa > Chordata > Actinopteri > Anguilliformes > Muraenidae > Gymnothorax > Gymnothorax reevesii. Next base: position 55,777,644 of record CM056574.1, read on the forward strand.
TCAAATGCACCCGACAACAGCCACTGGACACTGCTAGACTGCACACAATATGTTTTCCTGAGTGGAGTGCAAACACCATTCCTGTAATCAATAGGTGGAGCATCTAAAAGTATAACACCTGTTCATGAAAAAAAATTGAAATTTTAATTTTAAAAAATGCACTTCCTGTTGGGTTTGGGTAATGGCACCATAAGATTTTTTTACAAGTCTTGGCACGTTTCATGTCTCCACCAAATTTTGTTCATGTAGGTTAACTGAACTCTGCGAACCTTTTTGCTGAAAATTTCTCGAGGGTGCAATGATACCATATTGTAATACCTGTGTGCAAAACCTCTCCCAGAGTGATCGTAATACCAGGCTCCACAAATGTGTTGATTTCTGTAAATTTTCAATCATGTTGAGACCCTCAAAAGGGCAATTCTTTTGCAAAAATAATCAGGGGGCGCTATAGAGCCATTGTGGCATATTAAGTGCCAATTGGGACATCAAGCTGAAGATCATAAGACACTGATATTTCGTGCAATATTTTGCAAGTTTTGGATGATCGGAAGGCCTTTAATCGTGTGTTCGTGAAATATGGAAAAACGCAGGAAATGGCTCATAGCTCTCTTCCTGTTTGGCAAAAAAATGTCAAAAAAATAACGAAAACTCGGCATGACAAATGCAATGATCGTTTATGAACATTCAAGCACTTTTATCTTAACATGGCCGTGTCTAGAGAGTGCTGTGGAGCCTCTTAGCCACTCCCGACGTAATATTAGCATACACTAATACTTGGGAGGACAATTTTATTAAGCTTGGAAAGTTTCAGGCAAATCCCACGAAGTATGTGGGAGTAAAATCAACTTCCTGTTTCACGGCAGGACATCGAAATTCGCCGCAATGCCACGGATACATCGTTTGATAAATCCAAAAAAGCTTCGCAATTTAACATTGGCAACGTCTTGAGATATTATTCACCAAATTTCAAGTTGATGAAATAAAATCTCTAGGAGGAGTTTGTTAAAGTACGACACCTGCGAATGGCAAAAATCTAAAAAAGTTGAAATTTCAATTAAAAATGGCAAACTTCCTGTTTGGTCTAGGTCATGGCACCAAGAAACTTTTTTTGAGGTCACAGGATATTCCACATGTCCACCGAATTTCATACATGCAGGTCAACCACGATGCGAGGGCTGCTTATTTGAAATTTTCCAGGGGGCGCTATAATGCCATTTTTGCCAACTCTATATGTATTTTTTTATCAGTGTAGTAGGAATGATGGTTTTTAGAATGTACAAAATTTTGTGAGGTTTTGAGCATGCTGAGACCCTCAAAAGGGCAATTCTTTAAAAAATCTGATTGGGGGCGCTATAGAGCCATTATGCCACATGTACTGCCAATTTCTGTCTCAAATTAAAGACAATAAGACAATTATAATTTTTGCATAGCTTTGCAAGTTTTCGAGTCTGCTAAAGCCGTCAAACGTGTGTTCGTAAAATTTGAAATAACGCAGGAAATGGCTCATAGCTCACTTCCTGTTTGGCAGAAAAATATTTAAAAAAAGCATAGCGCAAAAAAACAAATGTAATGATCAGACTAAATTTCATGAACATTCAAGCACATTTAACTGGACATGGCCGTGTCAAGAGGGCGCTGTGGAGCCACCTGACCAGACCCAATCCAATATAAACATATAGGTATATTTGGAAGTTGACTCTTATTAAGCCTGTAAAGTTTCGGGCAAATCTCACAAAGCATATGCGCATAAAACCAACTTTCTGTTTCATGGCGGAACATCGAAATTCGCCGCGACGCCACGGATACAAAGTTCGATGACTCCAAAAGAGCTCCACAATTTAACATTGACAAGGTCTTTAGATGTCATACGCAAAATTTTAAGATGATAGGCTAAAATCTCTAGGAGGAGTTTGTTAAAGTACGACGCCTGTGAATGGCAAAAAATTTAAAAAATATGCAAATTCAATTACAAATGGCGGACTTCCTGTTGGGTCTAGGTCATGGCACCAAGAGACTTTTTTTTAGGTCTTGGCATAGTACACATGTCCACCGAATTTTGTACATGTAGGTTAAACATGCTGCGAGGGCTGCTTCATTGAAATTTTCTAGGTGTCGCTGTAATGAAATATTGCCAAATCTATCTGTAATCCTTATATCCTAGTAAAGACTATGACCAGCTTAATATGTTTGCATAGTTTTGTGAGTTTTCGAGCATGCTGATGCCCTCAAAAATGCAATTATGTATTAGGGGGCGCTATAGAGCCACCATGTCTCACCCACTGCCAAATGAGATATTGAATCAAAGAACTTAATATTTTAAGTCTATAAGCCAAGTTTGGTGTGTTTTCAAGTATGATAAGGCCCTCAAAAATGTGTGCGTAAAATCTGAAAAAACGCAGGAAATGGCTCATAGCTCACGGGCTGTGTGGCAAAAAAATTTCAAAAAAATTGACAAAAAAATTTATGATGACTACTATGACCCTATATAATTTCATTAGAATCCGAGCAAATGCGTTCCAAAATGGCCACGTGTTTGGTGGCGCTATAGGGCCACTGGGGCATGTCCATGCTCAAAATAAATAATACTTTGCAATTTTCACCACTACTGAAGTGTGGGCAAATTTTTGTGAGTTTTTGTGCATGGCAAAGCCTTCAAAAATGCGTTCTCGTAGCAGAATAAAAAGAAGAAGAAGAAGAAGAAGAATGATAAAAATCCCATCAAAAACAATAGGTTCCTCGCACCTTCGCTGCCAGGACCCGTTCCAGCACCTGGCCACTCCCTATCTAATATTAGCATATATTTATACTTTGGAGGACAATATTATCAAGCTTGGAAAGTTTCAGGCAAATCGAACGAAGTATGTGGGAGTAAAAGCAATTTCCTGTTTCATGGCGGGACATCAAAATTCGCCGCGACGCCACGGATACACCGTTGCATCAATCCAAAAAAGCTTCGCAATTCAACATCAGCAAGGTCTTTGGATATTACTTGCCAAATATTAAGTTGATGGGATAAAATCTCTAGGAGGAGTTCGTGAAAGTACGACGCCTGTGAATGGCAAAAAATCAAAAAAAGTTGCAATTTCAATTAAAAATGGCGGACTTCCTGTTGGGTCTAGGTCATGGCACCAAGTGACTTTGTTTTAGGTCTCAGGATATTCCACATGTCCACCGAAGTTCATACATCCAGGTCAACCACGGTGCGAGGGCTACTTTTTTGAAAATTTCCAGGGGGCGCTATAATGCCATTTTTGCCACGCCAATATGTAAATTTTTATCAGTATAATAGGAATGATAATCTTTAGAATTGTACAAAATTTTGTGAGTTTTTGAGCATGCTGTGACCCTCAAAAAAGCAATTATTTGAAAAATCTGATTGGGGGCGCTATAGAGCCATAATGCCTCATTTACTGCCAATTATTGCTTCAAATTGAAGACAATTGGACAAATATAATTTTTGCAAAGTTTTACAAGTTTTCAAGTATGCTAAAGCCTTCAAATGTGTGTTCGTAAAATTTGGAATAACGCAGGAAATGGCTCATAGCGCACTTCCTGTTTGGCCGAAAAATTTCAAAAAAATAATTATAGCCCAAAAAAACCAATGCAATGATCGGACCAAATTTCATGAACATTCAAGCACTTTTATATCAACATGGTCGTGTGAAGAGGGCGCTGTGGAGCCACCTGACCACACCCAATCCAATATCAACATATAGTTATATTTGGAAGTAGACTACTATTAAGCCTGTAAAGTTTCACGCAAATCTCACAATGCATGTGCTCATAAAAGCAACTTCCATTTTCATGGCGGAACATCGAAATTCGCCGCAATGCCACGGACACAATTTTCGATAAATCCAAAAAAGCTTCGCAATTTAACATGGAGAATGTCTTTAGATGGCCTGTGCCAAATTTTTAGTTGATCGGATAAAATCTCTAGGAAGGAGTTCGTTAAAGTACGACGCCTGTGAATGACAAAAAATAAAAAAAAGTTGCAAATTCAATTAAAAATGGCGGACTTCCTGTTGAGTCTAGGTCATGGCACCAAGAGACTTTTTTTTAGGTCTTTGCATAATACACATGTCCACCGAATTTTGTACATGTATGTTAAACACCCTGCGAGGGCTGCTTAATTGAAATATTCTAGGTGGCGCTGTAATGCAATCTTGCCACATCCATCTGTAAACTTCATAGCCTAGTGAAAGGTATGATTGGCTTAATATCGTTGCGAAGTAACGTGAGTTTTCGAGCATGCTGAGGCCCTCAAAAATGCAATTATGTATTAGGGGGCGCTATAGAGCCACCATGTAACACTTAGTGCCAAATGAGACATCAAATCAAAGAACTTAATATTTTTAGTCTATGAGCCAAGTTTGGTGAGTTTTTGAGTATGAAAAGACCCTCAAAAATGTGTTTGTAAAATCTGAAAAAACGCTGGAAATGGCTCGTAGCTCACTTCCTGTGCGGCAAAAAAATTTCAAAAAAATTACCAAAAAAATTTATCATGACTGCTATGGCCCAATCGAATTTCGTGAGAATCCGAGCAAGTGCATTCCAAAATGGTCGCGTGTTTGGTGGCGCTATAGAGCCACCTAGGCATGTCTAAGCACAAAAATTGTAATAATTTGCAATTTTCACCACGACTGACGTGTGGGCAAATCTTTGTGAGTTTTAGTGCATGGCAAAGCCCTCAAAATGCGTTCTCGCAGCAGAATAAAAAGAAGAAGAAGAAGAAGAAGAATAATAAAAATCCCATCAAAAGCAGTAGGTTCCTGGCACCGGTCGGTGCTCGGGCCCTAATTAAAGCTGCAAGCAGCGTTGAAAGGGCCCTCGCCCCCCTCGTGCACGTTGGGGTGGCAGCAGGATCTTGATGGCTGCAGGTGTCCATTCAGAGCCATGGGACACTGCTGGACCGCGTACAATGTGTTTTCCTGATGGGAGTGCAAAAATTTTCTGGAGGGCGCTATGATACCATTTTGACTAGCCTGTGCGCAAAATCTACAACACAGTAATTGTAATATGGGGCTCCATGAGTTTGTTGATTTTTGTAAATATTCCAGCATGTTTAGACTTTCAAAAGAGCAATTCTTTTATAAATCTGATTGGGGGCGCTATAGAGCCGTTATGCCACATTTAGTGCCAATTGATGGATGATATTAAACAAAATAAGACATTTATAATTTGTGCAAGGTTTTGCAAGTTTTGAAGCATCCTAAGGCCTTAAAACGTGTCTTCAGAAAAATTTGGAAAAACACAGCAAATAGCTCATAGCTCACTTCCTGTTTGGCCAAAAAATTTCAAAAAATTAAACATTTCCCAGAATGACGAATACAATGATCACACCAAATTTCATGAACATTCGAGCACTTTTATCTTAACATGACCATATCTAGAGGGCGCTGTGGAGCCACCTAGCACCTCCAGATCCAATTTTAGCATATGTTTTTACTTCGGAGAACAATTTTATCAAGCAGAAGAAGGTTCGGGCAAATCCCACAAAGTATGTGGCAGTAAAAGCAACTCCATGTTTCATGGCGCGATATCAAAATTCGCCGCGAAGCCACGGATACATTGTTCGATGAAATCAAAATTGCTTCGCAATTTAACATTAGCAAGGTCTTAAGATATTATTTGCCAAATATTAAGTTGATCGGATGAAATCTCTAGGAGGAGTTCGTTAAAGTACGACGCCTGTGAATGGCAAAAAATCAAAAAAAGTTGCAATTTCAATTAAAAATGGCGGACTTCCTGTTGAGTCAAGGTCATGGCACCAAGGGACTTTTTTTTAGGTCTCAGCATATTCCACATGTCTACCGAATTTCATAGATGTAGGTTTACCAGGCTGCGAGGGCTGCTTATATGAAAATTTCCAGGGGGCGCTATAATGACAATTTTGCCATGCCTATATGTAACTTTTTTGTCAGAGTAATGCAAATGATAGTCTTTATACATTTAAAAAATTTTGTGAGTTTTCGAACATGCTGAGACCCTCAAAAGGGCAATTCTTTTAAAAATCTGATTGGGGGCGCTAAAGAGCCATTGTGCCAAATTTAGTGTAAATTGATGTATGAAATTGAAGACAATAAGACAATTATAATTTGTGCAACTTTTTGCAAGATTTTGAGTATTCTAAGGCTTCCAAACATGTGTTTCTAAAATTTGGAAAAACGCAGGAAATGGCTCTTAGCTCACTTCCTGTTTGGCCAAAAAATTTCAAAAAAATTTACTTTCCCCGACATGACAAATATAATGATCACACCATATTTCATGAACATTCAAGCACTTTTATCTCAACATGGCCGTGTGAAGAGGGCGCTGTGGAGCCACCTGACCACACCCAATCTAATATCAACATATAGGTATACTTGGAAGTGGACTATTATCAAGCCTGTGAAGTTTCTCGCAAATCTCACAAAGCGTTTGTACGTAAAACCAACTTCCTCTTTCTAGCGGAACATCGAAATTCGCCGTGTCGCCACGGATACAAAGTTCAATGAATCCAAAAAAGCTTCGCACTTTAACATCAGCAAGGTCTTTAGATGTCATATGCGAAATTTTAAGTTGATCAGATAAAATCTCTAGGAGGAGTTCGTTAAAGTACGACGCCTGTGAATGGCAAAAAATTTAAAAATGGCGGACTTCCTGTTGAGTCTAGGTCATGGCACCATAAACTTTTTTTTAGGTCTTGGCATAGTACACATTTCCACCGAATTTTGTACATGTAGGTTAAACACGCTGCGAGGGCTGCTTCATTGAAATTTTCTAGGTGGCGCTGTAATGCAATTTTGCCACGTCCATCTGTAAACCCTATATCCTAGTAAATATTATGACGAGCTTAATAGGTTTGCAAAGTATCTTGAGTTTTCTAGTATGCTGAGGCCCTCAAAAATGCAATAATGTAATAGGGGGCGCTATAGAGCTATTATGTCACACCCAGTGCCAAATGAGATATCGAATGAATGAACTTAATATTTTTAGTCTATGAGCCAAGTTTGGTAAATTTTCGAGTCTGATAAGGCCCTCAAAAATGTGTTCGTAAAATCTGAAAAAACGCAGGAAATGGCTCATAGCTCACTTCCTGTTGGTCCAAAAAATGTCAAAATAATAATTACAGCCAAGAAAAACAAATAAAATGATCAGACCAAATTTCATGAACATTCAAGCATTTTTAACTCGACATGGCTGTGTCAAGAGGGCGCTGTGGAGCCACCTGACCACACCCAATCTAATATGAACATATAGCTATACTTGGAAGTAGACTCTCATGAAGCCTGTGAAGTTTCGCGCAAATCTCACGAAGCATGTGCGCGCAAAACCAACTTCCTGTTTTATGGCGGAACATCGAAATTCGCCGCGATGCCATGGATACAAAGTTCGATGAATCCAAAAAAGCTTTGCAATTTAACATCGACAACGTCTTTAGATGTCTTATGCAAAATTTTAAGTTGATCGGATAACATCTCTAGGAGGAGTTCGTTAAAGTACGACGCCTATGAATGGCAAAAAATTCAAAAAATTTGCAAATTCAATTAAAAATGGCGGAATTCCTGTTAACTCTAGGTCATGGCACCAAAGGACTTTTTTTTAGGTCTTGGCATAGTACACATGTCCACCGAATTTTGTACATGTAGGTTAAACACGCTGCGAGGGCTGCTTCATTGAAATTTTCTAGGTGGCGCTGTAATGCAATTTTGCCACATCCGTCTGGAAACCCTATATCCTAGTAAAGAGTATGACCAGTTTAATATGTCTGCAAAGTTTTGTGAGTTTTCAAGCATGTTGATGCCCTCAAAAATGCAATTATGTATTAGGGGGCGCTATAGAGCTACCATGTCTCACCCACTGCCAAATGAGATAACACATTAAAGAACTTAATATTTTTAGTCAATAAGCCAAGTTTGGTCTGTTTTCGAGTATGATAAGGCCCTCAAAAATGTGTTCGTAAAATCTGAAAAAACGCAGGAAATGGCTCATAGCTCATTTCCTGTGAGGTAAAAAAATTTCAAAAAAATTGACAAAAAAAAATATCATGCCTACTATAACCCTATCCAATTTCGTGAGAATCCAAGCAAGTGCGCTCCAAAATGGCCGTGTGTTTGGTGGCGCTATAGAGCCACCGGGGCATGTCCAAGCACAAATTTAATAATACTTTGCGATTTTCACCACGACTGACGTGTGGGCAAATTTTTGTGAGTTTTCGTGCATGGCAAAGGCTTCAAAAATGCGTTCTCGCAGCAGAATAAAAAGAAGAAGAGAAGAAGAAGTAGAAGAATTAAAGCTGCAAGCAGCGTTGAAAGGGCCCTCGCACCCCTCTTGCACAGTGGGGTGGCAGCAAGACCTTGATGGGTGCAGTTGTCCATTAACAGCCATTGGACACTGCTAGCCTGTGTACAATGTGTTTTCCTGATGGGATTGCAAAAATCTTCTGGATGGCGCTATGATACCATTTTGTTATGCCTGTGCGCAAAATCTACAACATAGTTATTGGAATACTGGGCATCATGTGTGTGTTGATTTTCATAAATTTTTCAGCACACTTCGAGCCCCAAAAAAGCAATTGTTTAAAGAATCTGACTGGGGGCGCTATAGAGCCATTATGCCACATTTAGTCCCAGTAGATGTATCAAATTCAAGGCAATAAGACAATGATAATTTTTGCCACGTTTTTGCAAGTTTTGGACCATTCTTCGGCCTTAATACGTGTATTCGTAAAATTTGGAAAAACGCAGGAAATAGCTCATAGCTCACTTCCTGTTTGGCCAAAAAATTTCAAAAAATTAAGCATTGCGCAGAATGACTAATGCAATGATGACACCAAATTTTATGAACATTCAAGCACTTTTATCTTAACATGGTAGTATCTAGAGGGCGCTGTGGAGCTACATGGCCATTTCCGATCTAATATTAGCATATATTTATACTTGGGAAGACAAGTATATCACGTTTGGAAAGTTTTAGACTAATCCCACAAAGTATGTGGGAGTTATACCAACTTCCTGTTTCATGGCGGGACGCCGAAATTCGCCGCAATGCCACGGATACATCGTTCGATATATCCAAAAAAGCTTCGCATTTTAACATCAGCAAGGTCTTAAGATATTATTCGCCAAATTTTGAGTTGATTGGATAAAATCTCTAGGAGGAGTTCATTAAAGTACGACACCTGCGAATGGCGAAAAATCTAAAAAAGTTGAAATTTCAATTAAAAATGGCGAACTTCCTGTTGGGTCTACGTCATGGCTCCAAGAGACTTTTTTTTAGGTCTCAGGATATTCCACTTGTTCACAGAAGTTCATACATGCTGATCAACCACGATGCAAGGGCTGCTTATTTGAAATTTTCCAGGGGGCGCTATAATGCCATTTTTGCCACGCCTATATATAAATTTTTTATTATTGTAATAGGGATGATAGGCTTTAGAGTTGTACAAAATTTTGTGAGTTTTTGAGCATGCTGAGACCCTCAAAAGGGCAATTCTTTTAAAAATCTGATTGGGGGCGCTATAGAGCCATTATGTCACATTTACTGCCAAATTCTGTCTCAAATTGAAGACAATCAGACAAATAAAATTTTTGCAAAGTTTTGCAAGTTTTTGAGTATGGTAATACCTCCAAACCTGTGTTCGTAATATTTGGAATAACGCAGGAAATGGCTCATAGCTCACTTCCTGTTTGGTTAAAAAATTTCAAAAAAATAATTACATCCCAAAAAAACACATGCAATTGTCACGCCAAATTTCATGAACATTCAAGCACTTTTATCTCAACATGGCCGTGTCAAGAGGGCGCTGTGGAGCCACCTGACCACACCCAATCTAATATCAACATAAAGGTATACTTGGAAGTAGACTCTTATCAAGCCTGTGAAGTTTCGCGCAAATCTCACAAAGCATGTGCGCGTAAAACCAACTTCCTGTTTCATGGCGGAACATCGAAATTCGCCGCGACGCCACGGATACAAAGTTCGATGAATCCAAAAAAGCTTCGCAATTTAACATCGACAAGGTCTTAAAAAGTCATATGCGAAATTGTAAGTTGATCGGATAAAATCTCTAGGAGGAGTTCGTTAAAGTACGACGCCTGTGAATGGCAAAAAATAAAAAAAAATTGCAAATTCAATTAAAAATGGCGGACTTCCTGTTGAGTCTAGGTCATGGCACCAAGAGACTTTTTTTTAGGTCTTGGCATAGTACACATGTCCACCGAATTTTGTACATGCAGGTTAAACACACTGCGAGGGCTGCTTCATTGAAATTTTCTAGGTGGCGCTGTAATGCAATTTTGCCATATCCAACCGTAAACCCCACTTTCTAGTAAAAAGTATGACCAGCTTAAAATCATTGCAAAGTTTCGTGAGTTTTCGAGCATGCTGATGCCCTCAAAAATGCAATTATGTATTAGGGGGCGCTATAGAGCCACCATAACACACTCAGTGCCAAATGAGACATCGAATCATAGAACTTAATATTTTCAGTCTATGAGCTAAGTTTGGTGAGTTTTCGAGTATGATAAGGCCCTCAAAAATGTGTTTGTAAAATCTGAAAAAACGCAGGAAATGGCTCATAGCTCACTTCCTGTGCGGCAAAAAAATTTTTAAAAAATTACCAAAAAAATTTATCATGACTGCTATGGCCCAATCGAATTTCGTGAGAATCCGAGCAAGTGCGTTCCAAAATGGCCGCGTGTTTGGTGGCGCTATAGAGCCACCTAGGCATGTCTAAGCACAAAAATAGTAATACTTTGCAATTTTCACCACGACTGACGTGTGGGGAAATTTTTGTGAGTTTTCGTGCATGGCAAAGCCCTCAAAAATGCGTTCTCGCAGCAGAATAAAAAGAAGAAGAAGAAGAAGAAGAAGAATAATAATAAAAATCCCATCAAAAACAATAGGTTCCTCGCACCTTCGGTGCCAGGACCCGTCCCGGGCCCTGGCACCGGTCGGTGCTCGGGCCCTAATAATAAAAATCCCATCAAAAACAATAGGTTCCTCGCACCTTCGGTGCCAGGACCCGTTCCAGGCCCTGGCACCGGTCGGTGCTCGGGCCCTAATTAAAGCTGCAAGCAGCGTTGAAAGGGCCCTCGCACCCCTCTTGCACGTTGGGGAGGCAGCAAAATCTTGCTGGGTGCAGGTGTGCATTCACAGCCATTGGACACAGCTAGACTGTGAACAATGTGGTTTCCTGCGGAGAGTGCAAAAATTGTCTGGAGGGGCGCTTTGATATCATTTTGACATGCCCGTGCGCAAAATCTCCAGCATAGTAATTGTAATACCAGGGTCCTTGAGCTTGTTGATTTTTGTAAATTTTCCAGCATGTTTAGACTTTCAAAAGAGCAATTCTTTTATAAATATTATTGGGGGCGCTATAGAGCCATTATGCCCCAATTAGTGCCAATTAATGGATGTTTTGAAGAGAATAAGACAGTTCTAATTTTTGCAAGGTTTTGCAAGTTTTGGAGCATTCTAAGGCCTTAAAACGTGTGTTCGTGAAATTTGGAAAAACGCAAGAAATAGCTCATAGCTCACTTCCTGCTTAGCAAAAAAATTTCAAAAAATTAACAATTGCGGGGAATGACTAACTCAATGATCACACCAAATTTCATGAACGTTCAAGCACTTTTATCTGAACATGGCCATATCTAGAGGGCGCTGTGGAGCCACCTGGAACCTCTCTATCTAAAATTACCATATATCTGTACTTGGGCGGACAATCTTATCAAGGTTGGAAAGTTTCAGGCAAATCCCACAAAGTATGTGGAAGTGAAAGTAACTTCCTGTTTCATGGCAGGACATCAAAATTCGCCGTGACGCCACGGATGCATCGTTCGATGAAATCAAAAAAGCTTCGCAATTTAACATTAGCAAGGTCTTTCCATATTATATGCCAAATTTTAAGTTGATCGAATAAAATCTCTAGGAGGAGTTCGTTAAAGTACGAAACCTGTGAATGGCAAAAAATCCAAAAAATTTGCAATTTCAATTAAAAATGGCGGACTTCCTGTTGAGTCTTGGTCATGGCACCAAGAGACTTTTTTTTAGGTCTTGTCATATTTCACATCTCTACCGAATTTCATACATGTAGGTTTACCAGGCTGCGAGGGCTGCTTATTTGAAATTTTACAGGGGGCGCTATAATGAAATTTTTGCCATGCCAATATGTAAGTTTTTTCTCAGAGTATTATGAATGAGGGTCTTTATATATTTACAAAATTTTGTGAGTTTTCGAACATGCTGAGACCCTCAAAAAGGCAATTCTTTAAAAAATCTGATTGGGGGCGCTCTTGAGCCATTATGCCACATTAGGCTCCAGTTGATGGATGACAGTTAAGAAAATAAAAAAATTATAATTTGTGCAAGGTTTAGAAAGCATTGGAGTATTTTAAGGCTTTGAAACGTGCGTTCGTAAAATTTGGAAAAACGCAGGAAATAGCTCAAAATTCACTTCCCGTTCGGCCAAAAAATTTAAAAAAATTGGTCATTGCCTGCAATGACGAATGCAATGATCACACCAAATTTCATGACCATTCAAGCACTTTTATCTCAACATGGCCGTATGTAGAGGGCGCTCAGGAACCACCTGACCACTCCCGATCTAATATTAGCATATATTTATACTTAGGCGAACAATATAATCAAGCCTGTGAAGTTTTGCGCAAATCTCAAAAGCATGTGCGCGTAAAACCAACTTCCTGTTTCATGGCGGAACATCAATATTCACCGCAACGCCACGAATACAAAGTTTAATGAATCCAAAAAAGCTTCGCAATTTAACATTGACAAGGTCTTTAGATGTCATATGCGAAATTTTAAGTTGATCGGATAAAATCTGTAGGAGGAGTTCGTTAAAGAACGACGCCTGTGAATGACAAAAAATAAAAAAAAATTGCAAATTCAATTAAAAATGGCGGACTCCCTGTTGAGTCTAGGTCATGGCACCAAGGGACTTTTTTTTGGGTCTTGGCATAGTACACATGTCCACCGAATTTCGAACATGTCGCTAAAACACGCTGCGAGGGCTGCTTCATTGAAATTTTCTAGGTGGCGCTGTAATGCAATTTTGCCACATCCATCTGTAAACCCTATATTCTTGTAAATAGTATGACCAGCTTAATATGATTGCAAAGTTTCGTGAGTTTTCGAGCATGCGGATGCCTTCAAAAATGCAATTATGTATTAGGGGGCGCTATAGAGCCACCATGTCATACCCAGTGCCAAATGAGATATCAAATCGAAGAACTTAATATTTTTATTCAATAAGCCAAGTTTGGTCTGTTTTCGAGTATGATAAGGCCCTCAAAAATGTGTTCGTAAAATACCGAAAAAACGCAGAAAATGGCTCATAGCTCACTTCCTGTTGGGCAAAAAAATTTCAAAAAAATTGACAAAAAAATTTATGATGACTACTATCACCCTATAAAATTTCATTAGAATCCGAGCAAGTGCGTTCCAAAATGGCAGCGTGTTTGGTGGCGCTATAGAGCCACCGGGGCATGTCCAAGCACAAAAATAATAATACTTTGCAATTTTCACCACGACTGACGTGTGGGCAAATTTTTGTGAGTTTTTGTGCATGGCAAAGCCCTCAAAAATGCGTTCTCGCAGCAGAATAAAAAGAAGAAGAAGAAGAAGAAGAATAAAAATCCCATCAAAAACAATAGGTTCCTCGCACCTTCGGTGCCAGGACCCGTTTCGGGCCCTGGTACCGGTCGGTGCTCGGGCCCTAATAAGACATTTATAATTTTTGCAAGGTTTTGCAAGTTTTGAGGTATTCTAAGGCCTTAAAACATGTGTTCAAAAAAATTTGGAAAAACGTAGCAAAAAGCTCATAGCTCACTTCCTGTTTGGCCAAAAAATTTCAAAAAATTAAACATTACCCGGAATGACGAATGTAACGATCACACCAAATTTCATCAACATTCAAGCACTTTTATCTTAACATGACCATATCTGGAGGGCGCTGTGGAGCCACCTAGCACCTCTCGATCCAATATTAGCATATATTTATACTTGGAAGGCCAACTTCTTCAAGCATAGGAAGTTTCAGGCAAATCCCACAAAGTATGTGGGAGTAAAAGCAACTTCCTGTTTCATGGCGGGACATCAAAATTCGCCGCGACGCCACGGATACATCATCTGATGAAATCAAAATAGCTTCGCAATTTAACATCAACAAGGTCTTTAGATATTATTCGCCAAATATTAAGTTGATCAGATAAAATCTCTAGGAGTAGTTTGTTAAAGTAGGACACCTGCGAATTGCGAAAAATCTACAAAAGTTGCAATTTCAATTAAAAATGGCAAACTTCCTGTTGGGTCTAGGTCATGGCACCAAGAGACTTTTTTTTAGGTCTCAGGATATTCCACATGTCCACCGAAGTTTATACATGCAGGTCGACCACGATGCGAGGGCTGCTTATTTGAAATTTTCCAGGGGGCGCTATGATGCCATTTTTGCCATGGCTATATGTAAATTTTTTATCAGTATGATAGGAATGATAGTCTTTATATTTGTACAAAATTTTGTGAGTTTTTGAGCATGATGAGATCCTCAAAAGGAAAATTTTTTAAAAAATCTGATTGGGGGCGCTATAGAGCCATAATGCCACATTTACTGCCAATTTTTGTCTCAAATTAAAGACAATCAGACAAATATGACTTTTACAAAATTTTGTAAGTTTTCGAGTATTTTAAGGCCTTCAAATATGTGTTCGTAAAATTTGAAATAACGCAGGAAATGGCTCATAGCTCACTTCCTGTTTAGCCGAAAAATTTCAAAAAAATAAGCATTGCCCAAAAAACAAATGCAATGACCAGACCCAATTTCATGAACATTTAAGCACTTTTATGTCAACATGGCCGTGTCAAGAGGGCGCTGTGGAGCCACCTGACCACACCCAATCCAATATTAACATATAGGTATATTTGGAAGTAGACTATTATTAAGCCTGTAAAGTTTCACACAAATCTCACAAAGCATGCGCTCATAAAAGGAACTTCCAGTTTCATGGCGGAACATCAAAATTCGCCGCAACGCCACGGACACAAATTTTGATGAATCCAAAAAAGCTTCGCAATTTAACATGGAGAAGGTCTTTAGATAGCCTGTGCCAAATTTCAAGTTGATCGGATAAAATCTCTAGGAGGAGTTCGTTAAAGTACGACGCTTGCTTATGGCAAAAAATTTAAAAAAGTTGCAAATTCAATTAAAAATGGCGGACTTCCTGTTGAGTCTAGGTGATGGCACCAAGTGACTTTTTTTTAGGTCTTGGTATAGTACACATGTCCACTGAATTTTGTACATGTAGGTTAAACACGCTGCGAGGGCTGCTTCGTTGAAATTTTCTAGGTGGCGCTGTGATGCAATTTTACCACGCTCATCTGTAAACCCTATATTCTAGTAAACAGTATGACCAACTTAATAGGTGTGCAAAGTTTAGTGCGTTTTCGAGCATGTTGAGGCTCTCAAAAATGCAATTATGTGTTAGGGGGCGCTATAGAGCTACCATGTCACACCCAGTGCCAAATGAGATATCGAATGAAAGAACTTGATATTTCTAGTCTATGAGCCAAGTTTGGTGAATTTTCGAGTGTGATAAGGCCCTCAAAAATGTGTTCGTAAAATCTGAAAAAACGCAGGAAATGGCTCATAGCTCACTTCCTGTGCGGCAAAAAAATTTCAAAAAAATTGAAAAAAAAATTCATTATGACTTCTATGACCCTATCGAATTTCATGTGAATCCGAGCAAGTGCGTTCCAAAATGGCCTCGTGTTTGGTGGCACTATAGAGCCACCGGGGCATGTGCAAGAACAAAAATAATAATAGTTTGCAATGAAATAATAATAATAGTAATAATTAAAGCTGCAAGCAGCGTTGAAAGGGCCCTCGCCCCCCTCGTGCACGTTGGGGTGGCAGCAAGATCTTGATGGCTGCAGGTGTCCATTCAGAGCCATTGGACACTCCTGGATCGCGAACAATGTGGTTTCCTGAGGGGAGTGCAAAAATTTTCTGGAGGGCGCTTTGATAGAATTTTGACATGCCTGTGAGCAAAATCTACAACGTAGTAATCGTAATATCGAGCCCCATGAGTTTGTTGATTTTTGTAAATTTTCAAACATGATTAGACCTTCAACAGGGCAATTCTTTTATAAATCTGACTGGGGGCGCTATAGAGCCATTAGCCATATTTAGTGCCAATTGATGGATGACATTGAAGAGAATACAACCTTTATAATTTTTGCAAGGTTTTGCAAGTTTTGGAGCATTCTGAGGCCTTAAAACGTGTGTTAATAAAACTCAGAAAAACGCAGGAAATAGCTCTTAGCTCACTTCCTGTTTGGCCAAAAAATTTCATAAAACTAACCATTGCCCGGAATGACGAATGCAATGATCACACCAAATTTCATGAACATTCAAGCACTTTTATCTTAACATGACCATATCTAGAGGGCGCTGTGGAGCCACCTTGCACCTCCCGATTCAATATTAGCATATATTTATACTTCGGAGGACAATTTTATCAAGCAAAGGAAGTTTCGAGCAAATCCCACAAAGCATGTGGCAGTAAAAGCAACTCCCTGTTTCATGGCGGGATATCAAAATTCGCCGCGACCCCATGGATACATTGTTCAATGAAATCAAAATTGCTTCGCAATTTAAAATTAGCAAGGTCTTTAGATATTTTCTGCCAAATATTAAGTTGATCTGATAAAATCTCTAGGAGGAGTTCGTTAAAGTACGACAACTTCGAATTGCGAAAAATCTAAAAAAGTTGCGATTTCAATTAAAAATGGCAAACTTCCTGTTGCGTCTAGGTCATGGCACCAAGAGGCTTATTTTTAGGTCTCAGGATATTCCACATGTCCACCGAAGTTCATACATGCAGGTCAATCACGATGCGAGGGCTGCTTCTTTGAAATTTTCCAGGGGGCGCAATAATGCCATTTTTGCCACGCCTATATGTAAATTTTTTATCAGTGTCATAAGAATGATGGTATTTAGAATTGTATAAAATTTTGTGAGTTTTTGAGCATGCTGAGACCCTCAAAAAGGCAATTCTTTTTAAAATCTGATTGGGGGCGCTATAGAGCCATAATGCCACATTTACTGCCAATTTTTGTCTCAAATTGAAGACAATCAAACAAATATAATTTTTGCAAAGTTTTGCATGTTTTCGTGTATGCTAAGGCCTTCAAATGTGTGTTCGTAAAATTTGGATTAACGCAGGAAATGGCTCATAGCTCACTTCCTGTTTGGCCGAAAAATTTCAAAAAAATAAGCATAGCCCAAAAAACCAAATGCAATGATCAGACCAAATTTCATCAACATTTAAGCACTTTTATGTCAACAAGGCCGTGTCAAGAGGGCGCTGTGGAGCCACCTGACCACACCCAATCCAATATCAACAAATAGGTATGTTTGGAAGTAGACTATTATTAAGCCTGTAAAGTTTCACGCAAATCTCACAAAGCATGTGCTCATAAAAGCAACTTCCTGTTTCGTGGCGGAACATCGAAATTCGCCGCAACGCCACGGAAAGAAAGTGTGATGAATCCAAAAAAGCTTCGCAATTTAACATTAACAAGGTCTTTAGATGTCATATGTAAAATTTTAAGTTGATCGGATAAAATCTCTAGGAGGAGTTGGTTAAAGTACGACGCCTGTGAATGGCAAAAAATTAAAAAAATTTGCAAATTCAATTAAAAATGGCGGACTTCCTGTTGAGTTTAGGTCATAACACCAAGAAACTTTTTTTTAGGTCTTGGCATAGTACACATGTCCACCGAATTTTATACTTGTAGGTAAAACACGCTGCGAGGGCTGCCTCATTGAAATTTTCTAGGTGGCGCTGTAATGCAATTTTGCCACATCCATCTGTAAACCCTATATTCTAGTAAAAAGTATGACCAGCTTAATATGTTTGCAAAGTAACGTGAGTTTTCGAGCATGTTGAGGCCCTCAAAAATGCAATTATGTATTAGGGGGCGCTATAGAGCTACCATGTCACACTTAGTGCCAAATGAGATATCGAATGAAAGAACTTAATACTTTTACTCAATGAGCCAAGTTTGGGGAGTTTTCGAGTATGATAAGGCCCTCAAAAATGTGTTCGTAAAATCTGAAAAAACGCAGGAAATGGCTCATAGCTAACTTCCTGTGCGACAAAAAAATTTCAAAAAAATTGACAAAAAAATGTATTATGACTTCTATGACCCTACTGAATTTCGTGAGAATCCGAGCAAGTGCGTTCCAAAATGGCCGCGTGTTTGGTGGCGCTATAGAGCCACTGGGGCAGGTCCAAGCACAAAAATAATAATATTTTGCAATTTTCACCATGACTGACGGGTCGGCAAATTTTTGTGAGTTTTCGTGCATGACAAAGCCCTCAAAAATGCGTTCTCGCAGCAGAATAATAATAATGAAGAAGAAGAAGAAGAAGGAAGAAGAATTAAAGCTGCAAGCAGCGTTGAAAGGGCCCTCGCCCCCCCTGTGCACATTGGGGTGGCAGCAAGATCTTGATGGCTGCAGGTGTCCATTCAGAGCCATTGGACACAGCTGGACCGCGTACAATGTGGTTTCCTGATGGGAGTGCAAAAATTTTCTGGAGGGCGCTATGATACCATTTTGACTTGCCTGTGCACAAATTCTGCAACACAGTAATTGTAATACGGGGCTCCATGAGTGTTTTGACTTTTGTAAATTTTCCAGCATGTTTAGACTTTCAAACGAGCAATTCTTTTATAAATATTATTGGGGGCGCTATAGAGCCATTATGCCCTATTTAGTGCCAATTGATGGATCTATTGAAGAGAATAAGACAGTTCTAATTTTTGGATGGTTTTGCAAGTTTTGGAGCATTCTAAGGCCTTAAAACGTGTGTTTGTAAAATTTGGAAAAACGCAGGACATAGCTCATAGCTCACTTCCTGTTTGGCAAAAAAATTTCAAAAAATTAACAATTGCGGAGAATGACTAATGCAATGATCATACCAAATTTCATGAACTTTCAAGCACTTTTATCTGAACATGGCCATATCTATACGGCGCTGTGGAGCCACCTGGCACCTCTCGATATGAAATAAGCATATATCTATACTTGGGCGGACAATTATATCAAGCTTAGAAAGTTTCAGGCAAATCCCACAAAGTATGTGGAAGTGAAAGCAACTTCCTGTTTCATGGCAGGACATCAAAATTCGCCATGACACCACGGATGCATCGTTCGATGAAATCAAAAAAGCTTCGCAATTTAACGTCAGCAAGGTTTTTAGATATTATATGCCAAATTTTAAGTTGATCGGATAAAATCTCTAGGAGGAGTTCGTTAAAGTACGACACCTGTGAATGGCCAACAATCCAAAAAAGTTGCAATTTCAATTAAAAATGGCGGACTTCCTGTTGAGTCTAGGTCATGGCACCAAGAGACATTTTTTTAGGTCTCGTCATATTCCACATCTCTACCGAATTTCATACATGTAGGTTTAACGGGCTGCGAGGGCTGCTTATTTGAAATTTTACAGGGGGCGCTATAATGATATTTTTGCCATGCCAATATGTAAGCTTTTTATCAGAGTATTATGAATGATGGTCTTTATACATTTACAAAATGTTGTGAGTTTTCGAACATGTTGAGACCCTCAAAAAGGCAATTCTTTTATAAAGCTGATTGGGGGCGCTATAGAGCCATTATGCCACTTAAGGCTCCAATTTATGGATGACATTGAAGAGAATAAGACAATTATAATTTGGGCGAGCTTTTGCAAGCTTTGGAGTATTGTAAGGCTTTCAAACGTGCGTTCGTAAAATTTGAAAAAACGCAGGAAATAGCTCAAAACTCACTTCCTGTTCGGCCAAAAAATTTCTAAAAATTAGTCATTGCCTGCAATGACGAATACAATGATCACACAAAATTTCATGAACATTCAAGCACTTTTAACTTAACATTGCCGTATCTAAAGGGCGCTGTGGAGCCACCTGACCATTCCCGATCTGATATTAGCATATATTTATACTTAGGCGGACAATTTAATCAAGCCTGTGAAGTTTCGCTCAAATCTCACAAAGCATGTGTGCGTAAAACCAACTTCCTGTTTCATGGCGGAACATCGAAATTTGCCGCAACGCCACGGATACAAAGTTTAATGAATCCAAAAAAGCTTCGCAATTTAACATCAACAAGGTCTTCAGATGGCATATGCAAAATTTTAAGTTGATAGAATAAAATCTCTAGGAGGAGTTCGTTAAAGTACAAGGCCTGTGAATGGCAAAAAATAAAAAAAATTTGCAAATTCAATTGAAAATGGCGGACTTCCTGTTGAGTCTAGGTCATGGCACCAAGAGACTTTTTTTTAGGTCTTGGCATAGTACACATGTATACCGAATTTCGTACATGTAGCTTAAACACGCTGCGAGGGCTGCTTAATTGAAATTTTCTAGGTGGCGCTGTCATGCAATTTTGCCACATTTATCTGTAAACCCCATATTCTTGTAAAGAGTATGACCAGCTTAATATGTTTGCAAAGTTTCGTGAGTTTTCGAGCATGCTGATGCCTTCAAAAATGCAATTATGTATTAGGGGGCGCTATAGAGCCACCATGTCATCCCCAGTGCCAAATGAGATATCAAATCGAAGAACTTAATATTTTTAGTCTATGACCCAAGTTTGGTGAGTTTTCGAGTATGATTAAGCCCTCAAAAATGTGTTCGTAAAATCTGAAAAAACGCAGGAAATGGCTCATAGCTCACTTCCTGTGATGCAAAAAAATTTTTAAAAAAATTGACAAAAAAATTTAGGATGACTACTATGACCCGACCAAATTTCGTGAGAATCCAAGCAAGTGCGTTCCAAAATGGCCTTGTGTTTGGTGGCGCTATAGAGCCACCGGGTTATATTTAAGCACAAAATAAATAATAGTTTGCAATTTTCACCACGACTGACGTGTGGGCAAATTTTTGTGAGTTTTCGTGCGTGGTAAAGCCCTCAAAAATGCGTTCTCGCAGCAGAATAAAAAGAAGAAGAAGAAGAAGAAGAAGAAGAAGAATAATAAAAATCCCATCAAAAACAATAGGTTCCTCGCACCGGTCGGTGCTCGGGCCCTAATAAGAAGAAGAAGAAGAAGAAGAAGAATAATAAAAATCCCATCAAAAACAATAGGTTCCTGGCACCGGTAGTTGCTCGGGCCCTAATAAGAAGAAGAAGAAGAAGAAGAAGAATAATAAAAATCCCATCAAAAACAATAGGTTCCTGGCACCGGTCGGTGCTCGGGCCCTAATTAAAGCTGCAAGCAGCGTTGAAAGGGCCCTCGCCCCCCCTGTGCACATTGGGGTGGCAGCAAGATCTTGATGGCTGCAGGTGTCCATTCAGAGCCATTGGACACAGCTGGACCGCGTACAATGTGGTTTCCTGATGGGAGTGCAAAAATTTTCTGGAGGGCGCTATGATACCATTTTGACTTGCCTGTGCACAAATTCTGCAACACAGTAATTGTAATACGGGGCTCCATGAGTGTTTTGACTTTTGTAAATTTTCCAGCATGTTTAGACTTTCAAAAGAGCAATTCTTTTATAAATATTATTGGGGGCGCTATAGAGCCATTATGCCGCATTTTATGCCAATTGATGGATGTATTGAAGAGAATAAGTCAGTTCTAATTTTTGGATGGTTTTTACAAGTTTTGGAGCATTCTAAGGCCTTAAAACGTGTGTTCGTAAAATTTGGAAAAACGCAGGAAATAGCTCTTAGCTCACTTCCTGTTTGGCAAAAAAATTTCAAAAAATTAAAAATTGCGCAGAATGACTAATGCAATGATCATACCAAATTTCATGAACTTTCAAGCACTTTTATCTGAACATGGCCATATCTAGAGGGCGCTGTGGAGCCACCTGGCACCTCTCGATTTAAAATCAGCATATATCTATACTTGGGCGAACAATTTTATCAAGCTTGGAAAGTTTCAGGCAAATCCCACAAAGTATGTGGAATTGAAAGCAACTTCCTGTTTCATGGCAGGACATCAAAATTCGCCGTGACGCCACAGATGCATCGTTCGATGAAATCAAATAAGCTTCGCAATTCAACATCAGCAAGGTCTTTAGATATTATATGCCAAATTTTAAGTTGATCGGATAAAATCTCTAGGAGGAGTTCGTTAAAGTACGACACCTGTGAATGGCAAAAAAAATTTTAAAAAGTTGCAATTTCAATTAAAAATGGCACCCTTCCTGTTGAGTCTAGGTCATGGCACCAAGAGACTTTTTTGTAGGTCTCGGCATATTCTACATGTCTACCGAATTTCATTTATGTGGGTTTACCGGGCTGCGAGGGCTGCTTATTTGAAATTTTCCAGGGGGCGCTATAATGGCATTTTTTCCACGCCTATTTGTAAATTTTTTATCAGTTTAATAGAAATGATGGTCTTTAAAATTGTACAAAATTTTGTGAGTTTTTGAGCATGCTGAAACCCTAAAAAGGGTATTTATTTTAAAAATCGTATTGGGGGCGCTATAGAGCCATGATGCCTCATTTACTGCCAATTTTTGTTTCAAATTGAAGACAATGTGACAAATAAAATTTTAGCAAAGTTTTGCCAATTTTCGAGTATGCTAAGGCCTTCAAATGTGTGTTCATAAAATTTGGAATAACGCAGGAAATGACTCATAGCTCACTTCCTGTTTGGCCGAAAAATTTCAAAAAAATCAGCACAGCCCAGAAAATCAAATGCAATGATCAGACCAAATTTCATAAACATTCAAGCACTTTTATATCAACATGGCCGTGTCAAGAGGGCGCTGTAGAGCCACCTGACCACACCCACTCCAATATCAACATATAGGTATATTTGGAATTAAACTATCATTAAGCCTGTAAAGTTTCACGTAAATCTCCCAAAGCATATGCTCATAAAAGCAACTTCCATTTTCATGGCGGAACATCGAAATTCGCCGCGACGCCACGGATACAAAGTTCGATGAATCCAAAAAAGCTTTGCAATTTAACATCGACGACGTCTTTCAATGTCATATGCCAAATTTTAAGTTGATCAGATAAAATCTCTAGGAGGAGTTCGTTAAAGTACGATGCCTGTGAATTGCAAAAAATTAAAAAAAATTGCAAATTCAATTAAAAATGGCGGACTTCCTGTTGAATCTAGGTCATGGCACCAAGAGACTTTTTTTTAGATCTTGGCATAGTACATATGTCCACTGAATTTGGAACATGTAGATTAAACACGCTGCGAGGGCTGCTTCATTGAAATTTTTTAGGTGGCGCTGTAATGCAATTTTGCCACATTTTTCTTCAAACCCTATATTCTAGTAAATAGTATGACCAGCTTAATAGGTCTGCAAAGTTTCGTGAGTTTTCGAGCATGCTGAGGCCCTCAAAAATGCAATTATGTATTAGGGGGCGCTATAGAGCTACCATGTCAAACCCAGTGCCAAATGAGATATTGAATCAAATTATTTAATATTTTTAGTCTATGAGCCAAGTTTGGTGAATTTTCGAGCATAATAAGGCCCTCAAAAATGTGTTCGTAAAATCTGAAAAAACGCAGGAAATGGCTCATAGCTCACTTCCTGTGCGGCAAAAAAATTTCAAAAAAATTGACAAAAAAATTTATTATGACTGCTGTGGCCCTGTCGAATTTCATGAGAATCCGAGCAAGTGCGTTCCAAAATGGCCGCGTGTTTAGTGGCGCTATAAAGCCACTGAGGCATGTGTAAGCACAAAAATAATAAAACTTTGTAATTTTCACCAAGCTTGACGTGTGTGCAAATTTTTGTGAGTTTTCGTGCATGGTAAAGCCTTCAAAAATGCGTTCTCGCAGCAGAATTATAATAATAATAAGAAGAAGAAGAAGAAGAAGAAGAAGAAGAAGAAGAATAAAAATCCCATCAAAAACAAATGGTTCCTCGCACCTTTGGTGCCAGGACCCGTTCCGGGCCCTGGCACCGGTCGGTGCTCGGGCCCTAATAATAATAATAAACATTACAATTACAAGAGGGTCCTCGCACCCTCAGTGCTCGTGCCCTAATAATAATAAACATTTCAATTACAAGAGGGTCCTCGCACCCTCAGTGCTTCGGCCCTAATAATAATAAACATTACAATTACAAGAGGGTCCTCGCACCCTTGGTGCTCGGGCCCTAATTAAAGCTGCAAGCAGCGTTGAAAGGGCCCTCGCACCCCTCGTGCACAGTGGGGTGGCAGCAAGATCTTGATGGGTGCAGGTGTCCATTTAAAGCCATTGGACACTACTAGACTGTGTACAATGTTGTCTCCTGAGGGGAGTGCAAAAATTTTCTGGAGGGCGCTATGATAGAATTTTGATATGCCTGTGCGCAAAATCTATAACATAGTAATCGTAATACCGAGCTCCATGAGTTTGTTGATTTTTGTAAATTTTCCAGCATGTTTAGACCTTCAAAAGGGCAATTCTTTTATAAATCTGACTGGGGGCGCTATAGAGCCATTATGCCACATTTAGTCCCAGTTAAAGTATTAAATTCAAGACAGTAAGACAATGATAATTTTTGCCACATTTAACACTTTTGGACCATTCTAACGTGTGTTAGAAAATTCGGAAAAACGCAGGAAATAGCTCATAGCTCACTTTCTGTGAGGCATAAAAATTTCAAAAAAATTGTCAAAAAAATTATTATGACTGCTGTGGCCCTGTCGAATTTCATGAGAATCCGAGCAAGTGCGTTCCAAAATGGCCGTGTGTTTGGTGGCGCTATAGAGCCACTGGGGCATGTTTAAGCACAACAACAATAAAATTTTGTAATTTACACTACGTCTGACGTGTGTGCAAATTTTTGTGAGTTTTCGTGCATGGTAAAGCCTTCAAAAATGCGTTCTCGCAGCAGAATAATAATAATAATAATAATAATTAAAGCTGCAAGCAGCGTTGAAAGGGCCCTCGCCCCCCTCGTGCACGTTGGGGAGGCAGCAAGATCCTGATGGGTGCAAGTGTCCATTCACAGCCATTGGACACTGTTGGACCGCGGACAATGTGTTTTCCTGAGGAGTGTGCAAAAATTTTCTGGAGGGCGCTATGATATCATTTTGACATTTGTGTGCGCAAAATCTACAACATAGTAATCGTAATACCGAGCTCCATGAGTGTGTTGATTTTTGTAAATTTTCCAGCATGTTTAGACCTTCAAAAGAGCAATTCTTCTATAAATTTGATTGGGGGCACTATAGAGCCATTTTGCCTCATTTAGTGCCAATTGATGGATGATATTAAAGAAAATAAGACATTTATAATTTGTGCTAGGTTTTGCAAGTTTTGACGCATTCTAAGGCCTTAAAACGTGTGTTCAAAAAAATTTGGAAGAACGCAAGAAATAGCTCATAGCTCACTTCCTGTTTGACCAAAAAATTTCAAAAAATTAAGCATTACCCGGAAAGACGAATGCAATGATCACACCAAATTTCATGAACATTCAAACACTTTTATCTTAACATGACCATATCTAGAGGGCGCTGTGGAGCCACCTAGCACCTCCTGATCCAATATTAGCATTTGTTTATACTTCGGAGGACAATTTTATCAAGCAAAGGAAGTTTCAGGCAAATCCCACAAAGTATGTGGGAGTAAAAGCAACTTCCTGTTTCATGGCGGGACATCCAAATTCGCCGCGACGCCACGGTTACATCGTTCGATGAAATCAAAATAGCTTCACAATTTAACATCAGCAATGTCTTTAGATATTATTTGCCAAATATTAAGTTGATCGGATAAAATCTCTCGGAAGAGTTCGTTAAAGTACGACACCTGTGAATGGCGAAAAATCTAAAAAAGTTGCAATTTCAATTAAAAATGGCGGACTTCCTGTTGGGTCTAGGTCATGGCACCAAGTGACTTTTTTTTAGGTCTTAGGATATTCCACATGTCCACCGAAGTTCATACATGCAGGTCAACCATGGTGCGAGGGCTGCTTTTTTGAAATTTTTCAGGGGGCGCTATAATGCCATTTTTGCCACGCCTATATGTAAATTTTTTATCAGTGTATTTGGAATGATGGTCTTTAGAATTGTACAAAATTTTGTGAGTTTTTGAGCATGCTGAGACCCTAAAAAAAGGCAATTATTTCAAAAAATTTGATTGGGGGCGCTATGGAGCCATAATGTCTCATTTACTGCCAATTATTGTCTCAAATTGAAGACAATCGGACAAATATCATTTTTGCAAAGTTTTGCAAGTTTTCAAGTATGCTAAGGCCTTCAAATGTGTGTTCGTAAAATTTGGAATAACGCAGGAAATGGCTCATAGCGCACTTCCTGTTTGGCCGAAAAATTTCAAAAAAAAAAGTATAGCCCAAAAATACCAATGCAATGATCAGACCACATTTCATGAACATTCAAGCACTTTTATATCAACATGGCCGTGTCAAGAGGGCACTGTGGAGCCACTTGACCACACCCAATCCAATATCAACATATAATTATATTTGAAAGTAGACTACTATTAAGCCTATAAAGTTTCACGCAAATCTCACAATGCATGTGCTCATAAAGGCAACTTCCATTTTCATGGCGGAACATCGAAATTCGCCGCAACGCCACGGACACAATTTTCGATTAATCCAAAAAAGCTTCGCAATTTAACATGTAAATGTTCTTTAGATGACCTGTGCCAAATTTTAAGTTGATCGGATAAAATCTCTAGGAGGAGTTCGTTAAAGTACGACACCTGCGAATGGAAAAAAATCTAAAAATGTTAAAATTTCAATTAAAAATGCTGAACTTCCTTGTGAGTCTAGGTCATGGCACCAAGAGACTTTTTTTCAGGTCTCAGGATATTCTACATGTCCACCGAATTTTATACATGCAGGTCAACCACGATGCGAGGGCTGCTTATTTGAAATTTTCCAGGGGGCGCTGTAATGCCAATTTTGCCAACTCTATATGTATTTTTTTATCATTGTAATAGGAATGATGGTTTTTAGAATGGTACAAAATTTTATGAGTTTTTGAGCATGCTGAGACCCTCAAAAGGGCAATTCTTTTAAAAATCTGATTGGGGGCGCTATAGAGCCATTATGCCACATTTACTGCCAATTTCTGTCTCAAATTGAAGACAATCAGACAATTATAATTATTGTAAAGTTTTGCAAGTTTTCGAGTATGCTAAAGCCGTCCAACGTGTGTTCGTAAAATTTGGAATAACGCAGGAAATGGCTCATAGCTCACTTCCTGTTTGGCCGAAAAATTTAAAAAAAATTAGCATAGCCCAAAAAAACAAATGTAATGATCAGACTAAATTTCATGAACATTCAAGCACTGTTAAGTCAACATGGCCATGTCAAGAGGGCGCTGTGGAGCAACCTTACCAAACCCAATCCAATATCAACATATAGGTATATTTGGAAGTCGACTCTTATTTAGCTTGTAAAGTTTCGGGCAAATTTCACAAAGGATACGCGCATAAAACCAACTTCCTGTTTCATGGCGGAACATGAAAATTCGCAGCGACGCCACGGATACAAAGTTCGATGAATCCAAAAAAGCTTCGCAATTTAACATGGAGAAGGTCTTTAGATGTCATACGCAAAATTTTAAGTTGATCGGATAAAATCTCTAGAAGTTCGTTAAAGTATGACGCCTGTGAATGACAAAAAATTTAAAAAATTTGCAAATTCAATTAAAAATAGCGGACTTCCTGTTGAGTCTAGGTGAAGGCATCAAGAGACTTTTTTTTAGGTCTTGGCATAGTGCACATGTCCACCGAATTTTGTACATGTAGGTTAAACACGCTGCGAGGGCTGCTTCATTGAAATTTTCTAGGTGGCGCTGTAATGCAATTTTGCCACATTCATCTGTAAACCCGATATCCTAGTAAAGCGTATGACCAGCTTATTATGTTTGCAAAGTTTCGTGAGTTTTCGAGCATGTTGATGCCCTCAAAAATGCAATTATGTATTAGGGGGCGCTATAGAGCTACCATGTCACACTTAGTGCCAAATGAGATATTGAATGAAAGAACTTAATACTTTTAGTCAATCAGCCAAGTTTGGTGAGTTTTCGAGTATGATAAGGCCCTCAAAAATGTGTTCGTAAAATCTGAAAAAACGCAGGAAATGGCTCATTGCCCACTTCCTGTGTGGCAAAAAAATTTTAAAAAAATTGACAAAAAAATTCATTATGACTACTATGACCCTATTGAATTTCGTGAGAATCCGAGCAAGTGCGTTCCAAAATGGCCACGTGTTTGGTGGCGCTATAGAGCCACTGGGGCATGTCCAAGCACAAAAATAATAATCCTTTGCAATTTTTACCATGACTGACGTGTCGGCAAATTTTTGTGAGTTTTCGTGCATGGCAAAGCCCTCAAAAATGCGTTCTCGCAGCAGAATAATAATAATAAGAAGAAGAAGAAGAAGAAGGAAGAAGAATAATAAAAATCCCATCAAAAACAATAGGTTCCTCGCACCTTCGGTGCCCGGGCCCTAATTAAAGCTGCAAGCAGCGTTGAAAGGGCCCTCGCATCCCTTGTGCACGTTGGGGTGGCAGCAAGATCCTGATGGGTGCATGTGTCCATTGAGAACCATTGGACACTGCTGGACCGCGTACAATGTGTTTTCCTGAGGTAAGTGCAAAAATTTTCTGCAGGGCGCTATGATACCATTTTGACATGCTTGAGCGCAAAATCTACAACATAGTAATCGTAATTTCGAGCTCCATGAGTGTGTTGATTTTTGTAAATTTTCCAGCATGTTTAGACCTTCAAAAAAGCAATTCTTTTATAAATCTGATTGGGGGCGCTATACAGCCGTTATGCCACATTTAGTGCCAATTGATGGATGATATTAAACAAAATAAGACATTTATAATTTGTGCAAGGTTTTGCAAGTTTTGAAGCATTCTAAGGCCTTAAAACGTGTGTTCAGAAAAATTTGGAAAAACGCAGCAAATAGCTGCATATAGCGGCAGCATAACTCACTTCCTGTTTGGCCAAAAAATTTCAAAAAATTAAACATTACCCGGAATGACGAATGCAATGATCACACCAAATTTCATGAACATTCAAGCACTTTTATCTTAACATGACCATATCTAGAGGGCGCTGTGGAGCCACCAAGCACCTCCTGATCCAATATTAGCATATGTTTATACTTCGGAGGACAATTTTATCAAGCATAGGAAGTTTCGGGCAAATCCCACAAAGTATGTGGCAGTAAAAGCAACTCCCTGTTTCATGGCGGGATATCAAAATTCGCCGCGACGCCACGGATACATCGTTCGATGAAATCAAAATTGCTTCGCAATTTAACATTGGCAAGGTCTTTAGATATTATATGCCAGATATTAAGTTGATCTGATAAAATCTCTGGGAGGAGTTTGTGAAAGTACGACACCTGCGAATTGCGAAAAATCTAAAAAATTTGCAATTTCAATTAAAAATGGCAAACTTCCTGTTGGGTCTAGGTCATGGCACCAAGAGACTTATTTTTAGGTCTCAGGATATTCCACATGTCCACCGAAGTTCATACGTGCAGGTCAACCACGATGCGAGGGCTGCTTCTTTGAAATTTTCCAGGGGGCGCTATAATGCCATTTTTGCCACGCCTATTTGTAAATTTTTTATCAGTGTCATAAGAATGATAGGTATTTAGAATTGCACAAAATATTGTGAGTTTTTGAGCATGCTGAGACCCTCAAAAAGGCAATTCTTTTAAAAATCTGATTGGGGGAGCTATAGAGCCATAATGCCAGATTAACTGCCAATTTTTATCTCAAATTGAAGACAATCAGACAAATATAATTTTTACAAAGTTTTGCATGTTTTCGAGTATGCTAAGGCCTTCAAATGCGTGTTCGTAAAATTTGGAATAACGCAGGAAATGGCTCATAGCTCACTTCCTGTTAGGCCAAAAATTTTTTTTAAAATACCCATAGCCCAAAAAAACAAATGCAATGATCAGACCAAATTTCATGAACATTCAAGCACTTTTATGTCAACATGGCCGTGTCAAGAGGGCGCTGTGGAGCCACCTGACCACACCCAATCCAATATCAACAAATCGGTGCCAGTCGGTGCCCGGGCCCTAATTAAAGCTGCAAGCAGCGATGAAAGGGCCCTCGCACCCCTCGTGCATGTTGGGGTAGTGGCGAGATGTGACTGGTCAAATGCACCCGTCAACAGCCACTGGACACTGGTAGACTGCACACAATATGTTTTCCTGAGTGGAGTGCAAAAATCAATAGGTAGAGAATCTGAAAGTATGACACCTGTTCATGAAAAAAAATTGAAATTTTAATTCAAAATAATGCACTTCCTGTTGGGTTTGGGTAACGGCACTATATGACTTTGCTATAAGTCTTGGCACGTTTCATGTCTCCACCAAATTTTGTTCATGTAGGTTAACTGAACTCTGAGAACCTTTTTGCTGAAAATTTCTAGAGGGTGCAATGATACCATATTGGAATAACTGTGTGCAAAACCTCTCCCAGAGTGATCGTAATACCAGACTGCACAAATGTGTTGATTTCTGTAAATTTTCAATCATGTTGACACCCTCAAAAGGGCAATTCTTTTTCAAAAATAATTAGGGGGCGCGATAGAGACATTGTGGCACATTAAGTGCCAATTGGGACATCAAGCTGAAGATCATAAGACACTGATATTTTGTGCAATATTTTGCAAGTTTTGGATGATCGGAAGGCCTTTAAACATGTGTTCGTAAAATTTGGAAAAACGCAGGAAATGGCTCATAGCTCTCTTCCTGTTTGGCCAAAAAATTAAAAAAAAAAATGCCATAACTCGGCATGACAAATGCAATGATCTGACCAAATTTCATGAACATTCAAGCACTTTTATCTTAACATGGCTGTATCTAGAGGGCGCTGTGGAGCCTCTTGGGCACTCCCGATGTAATATTAGCATATACTTATACTTGGGAGGACAATTTTATCAAGCTTGGAAAGTTTCAGGCAAATCCCATAAAGTATGTGGGAGTCAAATCAACTTCCTGTTTCATGGCAGGACATCGAAATTCGCCGCAATGCCACGGATACATCGTTTGATAAATCCAAAAAAAGCTTCGCAATTTAACATCGGCAACGTCTTGAGGTATTATTCACCAAATTTTAAGTTGATTGGATAAAATCTCTAAGAGGAGTTCGTTAAAGTACGACACCTGCGAATTGCGAAAAATCTAAAAAAGTTGCAATTTCAATTAAAAATGGGGAACTTCCTTGTGAGTTTAGGTCATGGCACCAAGTGACTTTTTTTGAGGTCTCAGGACATTCCACATGTCCACCGAAGTTCATACATGCAGGTGAACCACGATGCGAGGGCTACTTCTTTGAAATTTTCCAGGGGGCTCTATAGTGCCATTTTTACCAACTCTATATGTATTTTGTTATCCGTGTAAAAGGAATGATGGTTTTTAGAATGGTACAAAATTTTGTGAGTTTTTGTGCATGCTGAGACCCTAAAAAAGGCAATTCTTTTAAAAATCTGATTGGGGGCGCTATAGAGCCATTTTGCCACATTTACTGCCAATTTCTCAAATGTCTCAAATTGAAGAAAATCAAACATTTATAATTTTTGCAAAGTCTTGTAAGTTTTCGAGTATGCTAAAGCCTTCAAACGTGTGTTCGTAAAATTTGGAATAACGCAAGAAAATGGCTCATAGCTCACTTCCTGTTTGGCCGAAAAATTAAAAAAAAATAATTATAGCCCAAAAAAACAAATGTAATGATCAGACCAGATTTCATGAACATTCATGCACTGTTAACTCAACATGGCCCTGTCAAGAGGGCGCTGTGGAGCCACCTGACCACACCCAATCCTATATCAACATATAGGTATATTTGGAAGTCGACTCTTATTAAGCCTGTAAAGTTTCGGGCAAATCTCACAAAGCATATGCGCATAAAACCAACTTCCTCTTTCATGGCGGAACATCGAAATTCGCCGCAACGCCACGGATACAAAGTTCGATGAATCCAAAAAAGCTTCGCAATTTAACATTGACAAGGACTTTAGATGTCATATGCAAAATTTTAAGTTGATCGGATAAAATCTCTAGGAGCAGTTTGTTAAAGTACGACGCCTGTGAATGGCAAAAAATTAAAAAAATTTGCAAATTCAATTAAAAATGGCAGACTTCCTGTTGAGTCTAGGTCATGGCACCAAGAGACTTTTTTTTAGGTCTTGGCATAGTACACATGTCCACCGAATTTTGTACATGTAGGTTAATTACGCTGCAAGGGCTGCTTCATTGAAATTTTCTAGGTGGCGCTGTAATGCAAATTTGCCACATCCTTCTGTAAACCCTATATCCTAGTAAAGAGTATGACCAGCTTAATAGGTTTGCAAAGTTTTGTGAGTTTTCGAGCATGCTTAAACCCTCAAAAATGCAATAATGTATTAGGGGGCGCTATAGAGCTACCATGTCACACCCAGTTCCGAATGAGATATTGAATCAAAGAACTTAATATTTTTAGTCTATGAGCCAAGTTTGGTTAATTTTCGAGTATGATTAGGCCCTCAAAAATGTGTTCGTAAAATCTGAAAAAACGCAGAAAATGGCTCATAGCTAACTTCCTGTGAGGGAAAAATATTTCAAAAAAATTGACAAAAAAATTTATCATGACTACTATGACCCTATTGAATTTCGTGAGAATCCGAGCATGTGCGTTCCAAAATGGCCGAGTGTTTGGTGGCGCTATAGAGCCACCGGGGCATGTCTAAGCACAAAAATAGTAATACTTTGCAATTTTCACCACGACTGACGTGTGGGCAAATTTTTGTGAGTTTTCGTGCATGGCAAAGCCCTCAAAAATGCGTTCTCGCAGCAGAATAAAAAGAAGAAGAAGAAGAAGAATTAAAGCTGCAAGCAGCGTTGAAAGGGCCCTCGCCCCCTTCGTGCCCGTTGGGGTGGCAGCAAGATCTTGATGGGTGCAGGTGTCCATTCACAGCCAATGGACACTGCTGGACTGCATACAATGTGGTATCCTGAGGGGAGTACAAAAATTTTCTAGAGGACGCCATATAAATTTGGAAAAACGCAGGAAATAGCTCATAGCTCACTTCCTGTTAGGCCAAAAATTTTGAGAAAATTAACGATTGCCCGAAATGACTAATGCAATGATCACACCAAATTTTATGAACATTCAAGCACTTTTATTTTAACATGGCCACATCTAGAGGGCGCTGTGGAGCCACCTGGCACCTCCTGATCCAATATCAGCATATATTTATATTTGGGAGGACACTTTTATGAAGCTTGGAAAGTTTCAGGCAAATCCCATCAAGTATGTTGGAGTAAAACCAACTTCCTGTTTCATGGCGGAACATCGAAATTCGCCGCGTCGCCTTGGATTCATCGTTCAATGAATCCAAAAAAGCTTCGCAATTTAACATCGGCAATGTCTCGTAATATCAGTTGCCAAATTGTAAGTTGATCGGATAAAACCTCTCGGAGGAGTTCGTTAAAGTACGACACTTGTGAATGGCGAAAAATCCAAAAAAGTCGCAATTTCAATTAAAAATGGTGGACTTCCTGCTGAGTCTAGGTCATGGCACCAAGAGACTTTTTTTCAGGTCTCGGCATATTCCACATGTATACCAAATTTCATAGATGTAGGTTTACCGGGCTGCGAGGGCTGCTTATTTGAAATTTTTCAGGGGGCGCTATAATGAAATTTTTGCCATGCCTATAAGTAAGTTTCTTGTCAAAGTAATACAAATGATGGTCTTTATACATTAAAAGAATTTTGTGAGTTTTTGAACATGGTGAGACCCTTAAAAGGGCAATTCGTTCAAAAATCTGATTGGGGACGCTAAAGAGCCATTGTGCCTAATTTAGTGTAAATTTATATATAAAATTAAAGACAATAAGGCAATTAAAATTTGTGCAACTTTTTGCAAGATTTCGAGTATTCTAAGGCTTCAAAACATGTTTCTAAAATTTGGAAAAACACAGGAAATGGCTCATAGCTCACTTCCTGTTTGGCCAAAAAATTTCAAAAAAATTATCATTCCCTGACATGACACATGCAATGATCACACCAAATTTCATGAACAATCAAGCACTTTTATCTCAATATGGCCGTGTCAAGAGGGCGCTGTGGAGCCACCTGACCACACCCAATCTAATATCAACATATAGGTATACTTGAAAGGAGACTCTTATCAAGCCTTTGAAGTTTCGCGCAAATCTCACAAAGCATGTGCGCGTAAAACCAACTACCTGTTTCAGGGCGGAACATCGAAATTCGCCGCGACGCCACAGATACATAGTTCGATTGATACAAAAAAGCTACGCAATTGAACATTGACAAGGTCTTTAGCCGTCATATGCGAAATTTCAAGTTGATCGCATAAAAAAAGCTCTAGGAGGAGTTCGTCAAAGTACGACACCTGCGAATGGCGAAAAATCTAAAAAAGTTGAAATTTCAATTAAAAATGGCGAACTTCCTGTTGGGTCTAGGTCATGGCTCCAAGAGACTTTTTTTTAGGTCTCAAGATATTCCACATGTCCACCGAAGTTCATATATGCAGGTCAACCACGATGCAAGGGCTGTTTTTTGAAATATTCCAGGGGGCGCTATAATGCCATTTTTGCCACGCCTATTTGTAAATTTTTTATCAGTGTAATAGGAATGATGGTCTTTAGAATTGTACAAAATTTTGTGAGTTTTTGAGCATGCTGAGACCCTCAAAAGGGCAATTCTTTTGAAAATCTGATTGGGGGCGCTATAGGGCCATTTACTGCCACAGTTACTGCCAATTTCTGCCTCAAATTGAAGACAATCAGACAAATATGATTTGTGCAA
Source organism: Gymnothorax reevesii (assembly GCA_029721435.1). Classification (NCBI taxonomy): domain Eukaryota; kingdom Metazoa; phylum Chordata; class Actinopteri; order Anguilliformes; family Muraenidae; genus Gymnothorax; species Gymnothorax reevesii. The sequence continues at coordinate 55,812,433 of CM056574.1, forward strand.
AGTTTTGCAAGTTTTCGAGTATGCTAAGGCCTTCAAACGTGTGTTCGCAAAATTCGGAATAACGCAGGAAATTGCTCATAGCTCACTTCCTGTTTGGCCGAAAAATTTCAAAAAAATAGGCATAGCCCCAAAAAACAAATGTAATGATCAGACCAAATTTCATGAACATTCAAGCACTTTTAACTCAACATGTCCGTGGCAAGAGGGTGCTGTGGAGCCACCTGACCACACCCAATCCAATATGAAAATAAAGGTATGTTAAGAAGTCGACTCTTATGAAGCCTGTAAAGTTTCGGGCAAATTTCACAAAGCATACGCGCATCAAACCAACTTCCTGTTTCGTGGCGGAACATCGAAATTCGCCGCGACGCCACGGATACAAAGTTCGATGAACCAAAAAAAGCTTCGCAATTTAACATCGACAAGGTCTTTAGATGTCATATGCAAAATTTTAAGTTGATCGGATAAAATCTCTAGGAGGAGTTCGTTAAAGTACGACGCCTGTGAATGGCAAAAAATTAAAAAAGTTTGCAAATTCAATTAAAAATGGCGGAATTCCTGTTAAGTCTAGGTGATGGCACCAAGAGACTTTTTTTAGGTCTTGGCATAGTACACATGTCCGTTAAACACGCTGCGAGGGCTGCTTCATTGAAATTTTCTAGGTGGCGCTGTAATGCAATTTTGCCACATTTATCTGTAAAGCCTATATCCTAGTAAAAAGTATGACCAGCCTAATATGTTTGCAAAGTTTCGTGAGTTTTCGAGCATGGTGATGCCCTCAAAAATGCAATTATGTATTAGGGGGCGCTATAGAGCCACCATGTTACACCTACTGCCAAATGAGATATTGAATCAAAGAACTTAATATTTTTAGTCTATAAGCCAAGTTTGGTGAGTTTTCGAGTATGATAAGGCCCTCAAAAATGTGTTTGTAAAATCTGAAAAAACGCAGGAAATGGCTCATAGCTCACTTCCTGTTTGGCCGAAAAATTTCAAAAAAATAGGCATAGCCCCAAAAAACAAATGTAATGATCAGACCAAATTTCATGAACATTCAAGCACTTTTAACTCAACATGTCCGTGGCAAGAGGGTGCTGTGGAGCCACCTGACCACACCCAATCCAATATGAAAATAAAGGTATGTTAAGAAGTCGACTCTTATGAAGCCTGTAAAGTTTCGGGCAAATTTCACAAAGCATACGCGCATAAAACCAACTTCCTGTTTCGTGGCGGAACATCGAAATTCGCCGCGACGCCACGGATACAAAGTTCGATGAACCAAAAAAAGCTTCGCAATTTAACATCGACAAGGTCTTTAGATGTCATTTGCAAAATTTTAAGTTGATCGGATAAAATCTCTAGGAGGAGTTCGTTAAAGTACGACGCCTGTGAATGGCAAAAAATTAAAAAAGTTTGCAAATTCAATTAAAAATGGCGGAATTCCTGTTAAGTCTAGGTGATGGCACCAAGAGACTTTTTTTAGGTCTTGGCATAGTACACATGTCCGTTAAACACGCTGCGAGGGCTGCTTCATTGAAATTTTCTAGGTGGCGCTGTAATGCAATTTTGCCACATTTATCTGTAAAGCCTATATCCTAGTAAAAAGTATGACCAGCCTAATATGTTTGCAAAGTTTCGTGAGTTTTCGAGCATGGTGATGCCCTCAAAAATGCAATTATGTATTAGGGGGCGCTATAGAGCCACCATGTTACACCTACTGCCAAATGAGATATTGAATCAAAGAACTTAATATTTTTAGTCTATAAGCCAAGTTTGGTGAGTTTTCGAGTATGATAAGGCCCTCAAAAATGTGTTTGTAAAATCTGAAAAAACGCAGGAAATGGCTCATAGCTCACTTCCTGTGAGGCAAAAAAATTTCAAAAAAATTGACAAAAAAATTTATGACGACGACAATGACCCTATCAAATTTCGTGAGAATCCGAGCAAGTGCGTTCCAAAATGGCCGTGTGTTTGGTGGCGCTATGGAGCCACCGCGGCATGTTTAAGCACGAAAATAGTAATACTTTGTAATTTTCACCACGACTGACGTGTGGGCAAATTTTTGTGAGTTTTCGTGCATGGCAAAGCCCTCAAAAATGCGTTCTCGCAGCAGAATAAAAAGAAGAAGAAGAAGAAGAATAATAAAAATCCCATCAAAAACAATAGGTTCCTCGCCCCTTCGGTGCCAGGACCCGTTCCGGGCCCTGGCACCGGTCGGTGCACGGGCCCTAATTAAAGCTGCAAGCAGCGTTGAAAGGGCCCTCGCCCCCCCAGTGCACGTTGGGGTGGCAGCAAGATCTTGATGGGTGCAGGTGTCCATTCACAGCCAATGGACACTGCTGGACTGCATACCTTGTGGTATCCTGAGGGGAGTGCAAAAATTTTCTAGAGGACGCTATGGTACCATTTTGACATGCCTGTGCACAATCTACAACCGAGTAATCGTAATACCGAGCTCCATGAGTGTGTTGATTTTTGTTAATTTTCCAGCATGTTTAGACCTTCAGAAAAGCAATTCTTCTATATATCTTATTGGAGGCACTGTAGAGCCATTATGCCACATTTAGTGCCAATTGATGGATGACTTTAAAGAGAAGAAGACATTTATAATTTGTGGGGTTTGGCAAGTTTTGGAGCATTCTAAGGCCTTTAAACGTGTTTTCGTAAAATTTGGAAAAACGCAGGAAATAGCTCATAGCTCACTTCCTGTAAGGCCAAAAATTTTTAGAAAATTAACCATTGCCCGGAATGACTAATGCAATGATCACACCAAATTTCATGAACATTCAAGCACATTTATCTTAACATGGCCATATCTAGAGGGCACTGTGGAGCCACCTGGCACCTCCTGATCCAATATCAGCATATATTAATATTTGGGAGGACACTTTTATGAAGCTTGGAAAGTTTCAGGCAAATCCCACCAAGTATGTTGGAGTAAAACCAACTTCCTGTTTCATGGCGGAACATCGAAATTCGCCGCGTCGCCTTGGATTCATCGTTCAATGAATCCAAAAAAGCTTCGCAATTTAACATCGGCAATGTCTCGTAATATCAGTTGCCAAATTGTAAGTTGATCGGATAAAACCTCTCGGAGGAGTTCGTTAAAGAATGAGACTTGTGAATGGCGATAAATCCAAAAAAGTTGCAAATTCAATTAAAAATGGCAGACTTTCTGCTGAGTCTAGGTCCTGGCACCAAGAGACTTTTTTTCAGGTCTCGGCATATTCCACATGTATACCAAATTTCATAGATGTAGGTTTACCGGGCTGCGAGGGCTGCTTATTTGAAATTTTCCAGGGGGCGCTATAATGAAATTTTTGCCATGCCTATAAGTGAGTTTCTTGTCAAAGTAATACAAATGATGGTCTTTATACATTTAAAGAATTTTGTGAGTTTTTGAACATGTTGAGACCCTTAAAAGGGCAATTCTTTCAAAAATCTGATTGGGGGCGCTAAAGAGCCATTGTGCCTAATTTAGTGTAAAATGATATATAAAATTGAAGACAATAAGGCAATTAAAATTTGTGCAACTTTTGGCAAGATTTCGAGTATTCAAGGCTTGCAGACATGTGTTTCTAAAATTTGGAAAAACACAGGAAATGGCTCATAGCTCACTTCCTGTTTGGCCAAAAAATTTCAAAAAAATTATCATTCCCTGACATGACACATGCAATGATCACACTAAATTTCATGAACAATCAAGCACTTTTATCTCAATATGGCCGTGTCAAGAGGGCGCTGTGGAGCCACCTGACCACACCCAATCTAATATCAACATATAGGTATACTTGAAAGTAGACTCTTATCAAGCATTTGAAGTTTCGCGCAAATCTCACAAAGCATGTGCGCGTAAAACCAACTACCTGTTTCAGGGCGGAACATCGAAATTTGCCGCGACACCACAGATACATAGTTCGATTGATACAAAAAAGCTTCGCAATTTAACATCGACAAGGTCTTTAGACGTCATATGCGAAATTTTAAGTTGATCGGATAAAATCTCTAGGAGGAGTTCGTTAAAGTACGACACCTGCGAATGGCGAAAAATCTAAAAAAGTTGAAATTTCAATTAAAAATGGCAAACTTCCTGTTGGGTATAGGTAATGGCTCCAAAAGACTTTTTTTTAGGTATCAAGATATTCCACATGTCCACCGAAGTTCATATATGCAGGTCAACCACGATGCAAGGGCTGCTTATTTGAAATTTTCCAGGGGGCGCTATAATGCCATTTTTACCACGCCTATATGTAAATTTTTTCTCAGTGTAATAGGAATGATGGTCTTTAGAATTGTACAAAATTTTGTGAGTTTTTGAGCATGCTGAGACCCTCAAAAAGGCAATTCTTTCGAAAATTTGATTGGGGGCGCTATAGGGCCATTATGCCACAATTACTGCCAATTTCTGCCTCAAATTGAAGACAATCAGACAAATATGATTTGTGCCAAGTTTTGCAAGTTATTGAGTATGGTAAGGCCTTCAAACGTGTGTTCGCAAAATTTGGAATAACGCAGGAAATTGCTCATAGCTCACTTCCTGTTTGGCCGAAAAATTTCAAAAAAATAGGCATAGCCCCAAAAAACAAATGTAATGATCAGACCAAATTTCATGAACATTCAAGCACTTTTAAATCAACATGTCAGTGGCAAGAGGGCGCTGTGGAGCCACCTGACCACACCCAATCCAAAATGAAAATAAAGGTATGTTAAGAAGTCGACTCTTATGAAGCCTGTAAAGTTTCGGGCAAATTTCACAAAGCATACGCGCATAAAACCAACTTCCTGTTTCGTGGCGGAACATCGAAATTCGCCGCGATGCCACGGATACAAAGTTCGATGAATCCAAAAAAGCTTAGCAATTTAACATCGACAAGGTCTTTAGATGTCATATGCAAAATTTTAAGTTGATTGGATAAAATCTCTAGGAGGAGTTCGTTAAAGTACGACGCCTGTGAATGGCAAAAAATTTAAAAAATTTGCAAATTCAATTAAAAATGGTGGAATTCCTGTTAAGTCTAGGTGATTGCACCAAGAAACTTTTTTTTAGGTCTTGGCATAGTACACATGTCCACCGAATTTTGTACATGTAGGTTAAACACGCTGCGAGGGCTGCTTCATTGAAATTTTCTAGGTGGCGCTGTAATGCAATTTTGCCACATCCATCCGTAAACCCTATATCCTAGTAAATAGTATGACCAGCTTAATATGTTTGCAAAGTTTTGTGAGTTTTCGAGCATGTTGATGCCCTCAAAAATGCAATTATGAATTAGGGGGCACTATAGAGCTACCATGTCTCACCCACTGCCAAATGAGATATTGAATCAAAGAACCTAATATCAAAGAACATAATAATAATCAAATATGTATTAGTTTGTAGTTGTATATATTGATATTGATACATTATTAGTCCAAATTTGACATTCTTGTTGGAAATCATGGGCGTTGTGTCTTCCCAGCTAAAAAGGAGAAAGACACCCCTCTTGTTTTCAGCATTCAGTTCAAAAGCCAGCATCTCTGATGGTATGGGGATACATGAGTGCATATGGTGTCCCTACTGACATGTTTTAAAAAGCACCATGAATGCTGAAAGTTATATAAAGATTTTAGAGCAACATATGCTCCCTTCCAGATGACATCTATTCCAGGGAAGGCCTTTTGTATTTCAGCAGGACAATGCAAAACCACATACTGCAGCTATTACAACAGCATGACTTGGTAGTAGAAGAGTCTGTGCACTGAACTGGCCATCCTGAAGTCCTGATCTTTGACCAACTGATAACATTTGGCGCATAATCAAAGGAAAAGTCTGTTAAAGGAGACCCAAAACTCACCAGGAGCTGGAAGCCTGTATTAAGCAAGAGTGGGATCAAATTCCAATGGCTAAACCCAAGAAACTTGTCTCCTCAATGCTCAGATGCCTCCACTCCGTGTTAAAAAGAAGAGGGGATATTGCCTCATGGTAAACAAGCCCCGTCCCAACTTTTTTGAGACATTTAACAGCCATCAAATTTGAAATGAGCTCATTTTGTGGATAAAATTGTAAAGTTTCTCAGTTTCAACATTTTCTTTGTTATCTCTGCTCTATTGTGAAAAAAAATACCACCTGGTGTGATTTGATAGTCATTGCGTTTTGATTAAATTCACAATTTACACTTTGTCCCAACTATTTCAGAATTGGGGTTGTCTATGTTTGAGTTACAGCATCCTTCTTCATGGCAAAACATGAAAATCTGCCACAATACCACAAAGACACCATCCAACAAAACCGAAAAACTTAGCAATTTAGCATTATCAAGGTCTTAAGATGTCACACACCAAATTTGAAGTATCTCAGGTAAAGATCTCTATGAGTCCTTTAAAGTACAACTCCCGGAAATGGCAAAAAAGTTGCAAATTCCATGCAAAATGACAGACACCCTGCTGGGTTTAGGTCATGGCACCAAAAGACTTTTTTTAGTCTTGGGCTGATACATTTGCCCACCAAATTTTGGACATCAAGAAAAAAAATACCGTTAGGACTGCATCAGTGAAATTTCCTAGGGGGTGCTATGGGGCCAATTTGCGTCATCCATGTTTAAAACCTAAAAATTTCATGGGTTTAGAACATGTTTAAGCCCTCAAAAATGCAATTAATCTGAAAAAATTATTTGAGGGTACCATGACCATGCCCAACTGCAATATTAAATGGAAGTACATTGCAGTTCAAACCTGGGTGCCACCTTTCATGAATTTTTGCATGACTCAAAGGTTTCCAAAATATGTTCAAACGCTGAAGATGGATGCAGCAAATTCAAAATTGGTGACTTCCTTTCAGAAGGAAAAAAGGTGTAAATGCAATATGATGAAAACAACGATCCCACCAAATTTCTCAAAGAACTTTTATTCCAACACATGATCTTGGGTTGGGGGCATGATAGAGCCACCTGAGCATGCTCAAGCTCATACTAGCATGTCGCTGTCATCAGGAAGGGACTTTTCTCAAAATATAAGGATTGGGCCATATTAAACAATATATGTTTGAGTTACAACTTTTTGTTTCATGATGAACCCGACATATCTTTCGACAAAACCAAAAAAATGGTTTTTTGACAATTTAACATCACCATGTCTTGGCATGTAACAGTGCCCACCAAATTTTATGCAAGCAGCTGAGAGTAAAAAAAATTAAGGATGTAACTAAATACTTTGTGATGGGTAACTGTATTATTAGAGAAATTGCAATAATAATTGTGTTATTGCAACCATTGTGTTTGCAGCTTTTCTTCTTCTTCTTCTTCTTATTATTATTATTATTATTATGTTTCTGCTTTCTTCCGCCATAGAAGTCTATGGCAGCCCCTAAAACCGTACCCAGGAAAATGTAAATGATTTGGCAAACTTGTTCAGGACAGTCCCCTGGTCGCTCACACCAATTTTCATGTCCCTGGATAAGAAGCTCTAGCGCCACCAAAAGGTCAAAATTTGACATACATTTACCTTCATAACTTCTGACCCGTTCATCCGATTTGCACAAATGAGGTACCATTGGAATCCTTGGACCAAGCCAAGTTCAATGCATTCTATGAGGTCATTTTTTGCCATATTGGATTTTCTGCCATTTTGAATTTTTTCAAAAACTTTTCAAAAATTTCATGCGTGACAAATTTTGTTCAATTTGAGCTAAACGTGGCTCTTAGAATCTGCAGACCGAGCTGCACAAATAATACTAAAAGCCAATTCAATACTCAAAACTGTTTGCCCATAACAGCCAATAGGAAGTGAGGCCATATCTCAGCAACGCTTGGACTTATCAACCCCAAACTCAGTAGGTTTTCTCAATACCTGCTTTTGGCGAGACCCAAAACAATTCTGTGATGTTTTACTGCTAGGGGGCACCATAAATAGCAAAAACATGTTTTAGCTGATATCTCTTGATCTTTTTGGAGTAAAGCCTTAATTCCAGTGTCTCCTGATGCTGATCCTTTGGCAGATGTAAGAAGATTGTGTATGTAAGTGTCAGAATTTGGTGGCCATTTTGAATTTTGTCCAAAATTTGCTAAGATTTACAGAAATTACACAACAGAACATGGGTAAATGTTGACATTTGGCATACTCATTCAGAGATGTACCTTGATTAAGTACACCAAATTTCATGCCCCTAACTCAAAGGCTGTACCGCCACCAAAAGGTCAAATTCTGACCTACATTCATAACTTCTGACCCTTTTATCTGATTTCCAGAGATGAGGTATTGTTGGGATCCTTGGGTCACTTCGAGTTCAACGCGTCCTATCAGGTCTTTGGCGCCCAATTGAATTTTCTGCCATTTTGAATTTTAGCAAAGACCTTTCAAAAGTTTCAGAGGTCACAAATTTTGTGTGAAACAGGGTTCATAGAACCTGCAGACTGAGCCGCACAAAGGATACTTAATGGAGTTTCGATTTTCAAAATCGTTTGCCTGAAATAGCCCATGATGTGAGGCCATATCTAACCAACCCTTTGACTTATCAACACCAACCTTGATAATTCATCGAAAGTCCTGCCCCTGGTGAGACCCAAAAAAGACCGTGACCTTTGTCCTCTGGGGGGTGCTATAAATGGCAAAAACATGTTTTTGCGGAGATCTCTTGATCTTTTTAAAATGAAGCCTTAATTCCAGTGTCATCTGATGCTTTTTGACATCCCTAAGCAATTCCTAGAAGTCTCTGTAATAATGCACCAAAGTTTGGTGGTCATTTTGAATTTTGTCCAAAATTTTCTTAAATTTACAGAAATTACAAAGTTTGTCCGATTATTACGAAACTTGGCTAATTTGATCTGCAGTCCAAGCCTCAGAAGTCTCTGGAGCTTGCTATCTCTACTCCAAACCATTTGGCCGTAAATGTAAATTAAAATTGACAGCGAAGCCACCAAACAGGATGTGAGGCCTTATCTCAGCAATGCTTTGACAAATCAAGTCTAAACTTAGGGGCAGATCTTGAGACTATGCACTGATGAAGGCATAGACAATTCTGTGAGCTTTGACCACTGGGGGCGCGATCAATTGCGAAAAGATTTTTTAGCTGATATTTCTTGATCTGTTTTTTACTACAGCCTTATTTCCAATGTCTGCTGATGCTGTTGGACATCCTTAGACTGACCCTAAAAGACTGTATATGTTAGCTTCAGAATTTGGCAGCCATTTTGAATTTTTTCCAAAATACGCTTAAATTTACAGAAATGACAAGCTTTGTCCTATCATAACGAACCTTGGCTCTCGTGATCTCCAGACCAAGCCTGAGAAGTCCGTTGAGTTTGGTATCTCAAATCGAAACCGTTTGGCCATAACAGTCAAGCGAATTAAACCGAGAAGCTGCCAAACTGGAAGTAGGCCCATATCTCAACAATGCTTTAATGTATCAACACTAAACTTGGTATATGGACATGATAACATGGTCTGGAGAAGACTTATTTAATTTGGTGACCTTTGACCCCTTGCAAATACTCAATTCACAGGAAGTGAAGTCATTTCATAGCAACACTTTCAAATAACCAAACCAAAGTCATCAGTTGAGCTCAGGACCTCATCTCTATATTGGCTCATGATGCTGTTTGTCATTAATCCTCAAAACCAATCAAAATTGATCTGTGAAACAGGAGACAGGCACATAACTCTGTCAATTAGTGGTGATTTAATCTTAAATTTCTCATCTCTGCAAGCAGTGATGTATCTGACAGTTCAACTGTGTTACCGTGGCCACCCGGGCTGACCTACTACGCTGCTAGGCCACCTCATTGCTGCTTGCAGCTATATTTCATAAAATTATTTGAACTGAAAAAAAGTTATATTATTAGGGGAGCGCCGGTGCGAAAGTTACTCTGAACGAAAGTTATATGACGATTTACTCACAGCCATCCGCACTTCGATGCGTCATACATGCCCCTCTCCAGACCCGCGAAAATTCTTGAGTCGTCGAGGCTTACTTGCGGCACCAGACCGGGAGGACTGTTTTCCACAGCGGTGAGTAAATTCAGACAAATGCTAAAGTTTTTCGATTTAAAGATTGTCTTTATCGCTTGATGGGCCTGATTTACTAAGATCCCAAATAAAGAGCGCTAAATTGGGTGCGCAAGCAAATAGATTGCACGTGTTGTTTGTTTACCTGTTGCGGGTAATTTACTAAGATTGCCTGCGCGAATGACAACAGGTGCAAAAGTTGTGGAGACCGCCCTATTTAAATGAGGGTTTTGCGCGTGTTATGGTGTTCAACATGGAAAATGTGGGAGAGCAGAGTGGCCGCAAGCGCAAAATGAAATTTGAAGCCATTGAATTGGAGGTGTTAGTGGAAGAGGCGAATAAACATATTCTTGAATTACAACAAATAAATCTGAATTTAACAAAGAGAAATGCAATATGGGAGGCCATCTGTGAAAAAGTCAATGCGGTGGGGAAAACGAGAAGAAAAGCATATGAAGTTAAGAAAAGATGGCAAGATATAAGAAGAAGAACAAAGGAAAAAATAGCACATAATACATCGTCGGCAAATAAAACAGGTGGGGGGCCAGCAGGTTGAATCCTCTGTCTACAATTGAGCAGCGGGTGCAGTTCACTCTCTGCGATGAGCATATTACCGGAATTCATGGATACGACAACCTTGAGCCAGAAACTGTAGACCAAAGTAGGTCCATATATATCACAAACGCTCATTTATTGGATACATTTAATTTATTCAAATACGTAAGCCACCAAATAAAAATGAATGTGCTGTACGTGCCAACGTTTTGTTTAATATGAAATTAAAAGCGTAATTTTCAATTTCTATTTTTGCTTTTGCATTTCTCAGGGGATTTTATTTCCCAACAGTTGACCAATGCGCGATTCATTTTAAGAGACATTTTCCCGTATGCTGAAACAAAAAGTTGTAAAATCACCAGAAGTCCGTCAATCCCCGCCGCACTCTTCAAATCAACCCACACCAACGGGCACCTCAGCAGAGCCCCGAAACCGTCCACCTCTTGAGGACATCGATGTGGAGTTGCTGCAGCAACAGAAAAAGCAGTCTGCAGCACTCGAAGATGGGTTACAGTCCATAGCGCAGGAGGTCAGAGCTGTGTCCACTGTGGCACGTTCGCTCAGGCGGGACACACGGGCCATCATTGGGCACACCTGGCAGCTGGTCAGCGCTGTTTCTGGACTGACGATGGCCATCAATGCCCTGGTAAGAGGGATCGACAATGGTGTCCAGGTGTCCATTTGTCCCTCATCTGTGCAGCCAGGAAATGGAGAGGGAGGGCAGAGCGCAGGAGGAGAGGAGCGCACCTTACCTGGACAGCAACGCAACCTGCGAAAAAGGAAAATACCAGAAATTAGTTTGATGAAAAGAAAAAAATAGTGCGACACAGGCGATTTTCAATTTCAATATTTGATCAGAAAAATCTCATCTGGTTTTTAGTTCTTTGGTGGCTGGATATACATGTCCAGTTTTGTTTCGTTAGTTAATGTTTTGGGCAGTGGCACTCCCTCTGCAGATGGTTAAAAATACGCCACAATATATATTCAAGGTGTTTGTGCTTTAAATTACTGTATGACAAATAAATGCATACCTCTGAAATGGCTCATGAGAAATTGCTTTGGATCAGATTGGGCTGTGTCTGCAGTCCCGCAGCACTGGGTTGTCCCACATGTGGCAAGTGTTGATTATGTTCCTCCTCCTCCGTGGCATCATGCTCTAACCCGTGGCATTTTGCAATGTTGTGCAACATGCAGCAGACAACAATAATCTGGGCCACCTCTTTTGGACTGTAGAGAAGTGCTCCTCCAGTGCGGTCCAAACAAAGGAACCGACTTTTAAACACGCCGATGGTGCGCTCTACGATGTTTCTGGCTTGGATGTGAGCAACATTGTAGCGTTGCTCGCCTGGAGTGGTCGGGTTGAGTACAGGAGTCCAGAGGAAGGGGTGAAGGGGGTATGCACTATCACCTTAAAAGTAGAATATGAACCACTACTCACATATTTGTCATTAATGTGAGGATTGATTTTTAGAAAGCAAAATTACGTAATTAACTTACCCAAAAGCCAGCCATCTCCATATTCGCCATCTCTCAACTTTGAGAAAAGAACACTGTTTTTCAGGATGAAGGAGTCGTGCACGGACCCTGGATATTTTTACCACAACGTTTGTAATGACCCCTTTTGAGTCACACACAACCTGTACGTTTAAAGAGTGTGTGTGTTTTCGATTTCTGTAAATTTACTCCCTGGCTGAGGGGGGGACAAGTTGCACGTGAGTGCAGTCTATTGCTCCAATAATTTTGGAAAAGCCAGCTACCGCATAAAAGCCATGTTTAGTGTTGTTTAATGCATCTCGAGTGTGTGGAAATTGTATGCGTCTGCCCATCCTGCGTGACATAGCATTTAACACTTGAGACAGCACATTGGAAAAACTGCTCTGGGAGAAGCCAGCACTAATGGCAGCAGTGCGCTGGAATGATCCAGATGCAAGGAAATGCAAAGTTGCAAGAAGTTTTGCCATGGAAGGTATTGCATGGCTCCTTCTTGTAACTGGCTCCAAATCAGCCCTTAATTCACCCAGAAGCTCCAGAATTTCATTGCTGGATAGGCGATATGTTTCAATTATTTTTTGCTCATTCATTCCAAAAATGTTGACTCGAGCAGAAAAGATCCGTTCTCTTCGTCGCCTTAAATTTTGCCTACGTCTCCTCGCAAGAATAACTGCAGCCATCTGTGCGCGAAGCTGTGACAGTTAAGACCTGCCTGTTAAACGTGCTAAATAAACAGACAAAAAACAGCCACCGCAATTAGTTTCGGGTTTGGCAAATCACATTGCATGTGCCAAATTAATTAATTTGCATCTCCTCCTCCCAATATTTTGCGCATTCCTGCAGAGACGCCCAGATTGCATATTCCCTGCTAATGCGTCCGCATTTTGTGTTTAAAAGCTCAATAAAAATGTGTGTTATGTTTTACCGACAGAAAATGCCGAGAGTTAGGGTCAGAACTACCCAGAGAAGAACGGTTGACCCAGAGGTTTACACAAGGGCCTTTTTTGATGTCCGAAGAGGCGAGAGTATAAGGACGGCAGCAGAGGTGCATGGCGTTTGTCACATCACCCGGTTCAGGTACTGCAAGAGGAGGGCAGAGGCAAAACGGCAGCAGGCCAGGGCCCCAGGGTACAGGGGTCACAACGAATTCTTCACAGAAGAACAGGAGAAGAGACTGCAGGCATATATAAAGAGAGCAGCTGAGTCCTAAAGAGGTGGGAGTAACACTGCAGACAGAGCAACACCACTACCGCCATATAGCAAGCACCTCCGCTCCGGATCTTCCACGGCTCTGAGCTGGATCAGCTGGAGCTGGGGCAGATCCGGAGCGGAAGTGCTTGCTATCTGGGAATTAACCTCTTTTTTATGCTGTTTTAGGTGCGAAAGTTTCCATATGAGCTGGCAGAAAATATTAGCCTCAAAACTTCATGTTCATGTAAGAAAAACCAGATGGCAGGGAAGGACTGGCTCACCTCCTTCCTCGAGCGCAACAACACTCTGTCCATCCGTCAACTTCAAGCCACCAGTATGTCCCGTTCCACCAGCTTAAACAAGACCAAGGTGACAGCGTCTTTTAACAACCTAAAGACTGTCCTCACCCGCTATAATTTTGAAGCAAATGACATCTGGAACATGGATGAAACAGGTGAAAATTTATTTTTAGATAAATTTAAAGGCAACAGTGATTTGCAACAGCAATAATTCATTTCATTTATTATTTCAGGTGCCACAACGGTTCAAATGGCAGACAAAATCATTACCACCAAGGGCCAGCGCCAGGTCAGTGCTGTGACCTCTGGGGAAAGAGAGACATTGGTGACTGTTGCCTTTGCTGCCAACGCACAAGGCAACTTTGTTCCCCCTTACTTTATCTTCCCAAGGAAGAAGTTCAATGACACTTCATCCAGGATGGTCCCCCTGGCTGCGTTGGTTCTGCCAATGGATCGGGGTGGACGGAGGAGACAGATTTTTTAGCCTTTTTACAGCATTTTGCAAGACACACCCGCATGGCCCGAAGTCAAAGTTGCTGCTACTCTTAGACAATCATGCATCACACCTCTCTGTGGTAGATATTGACTTTTGCAAGCCACATGGCATTGTACTCCTGTCTTTTCCACCCCACTGCTCCCACCATCTTCAGCCTCTAGAAGTGTTTTTGGCCCTCTGAAGCACTATATTTACAGTGCAGCAGACAATTGGATGCAGTTGAATCCTGGAAGAACTTTGACCATCTACAACATCCCAAGTCTTGTGGCTAAAGCTCTGCCTCAAGCTGCGACATAAAGCACCATTTCATCTGGGTTCGAGTGTACCAGTATCTGGCCCTTGAATCCAGATGTTTTCAGTGAGACAGACTTTGCTCCAGCTTTTGTGACCGACCGTCCTGCACCAGCACCAGCTCTACCCCTAGTGCCAGCTCCATCATCATTGCCCTCTTCATCATCAGCGCCAGCTCCTTCACCAGAGCCCTCTTCATCACCAGCGCCAGCTCCTTCACCAGCGCCCTCTTCATCACCAGCGCCAGCTCCATCTTTAGCTCCATCACCAGCGCCTGCTCCCTTAAGACACCACCCAGATAGCAAGCTCCTCCACTCCGGATCTGCCCCGGCTCTGAGCCGGATCAGCTGGAGTCAGCACAGAGCCGGGACACCTAGCCAGAGTCCATTTGAGCTGCATCCCCATGAGTCTGCCATTCCTGTAGATGGTGAGAGTTTGTGCTTGTGTGTGTGTCTTTAAATGTGTATGTTGAGCCTTGCCAAGCATTTTTTAAAATATTATCTATTCATGTATGCTAGTGGTTCCAGGAACATCTAGTAGCCCATATCCAAAGGCTGGCTCAAAGAAAGAAAATAGAGGCAGACAGAGGTGAGCATCATGTCATTTTTAACTCGTCTTGATTCTCTTTCTTGTATAAAAACAAGTTGATTCTGACTATAATCTCACAGAATGTTGCAGGTACAGCAATACTGACCGACACCCCAGTGAAAGCTGCTTTGAAGGAGGAGAGTCGGCAGAGGGGCCAGAAAATACAGTCCTCTTCAAAACTCCCAAAAAAACGAGGCTTAGAGGACACACTGCAACCACAGTTTCTCAGGGCAATGATGAGGGAATGTCTTGTTTGTGGGGAGGCATTTGCCTCATCTTTGCCTGGAGAAGTGTGGGTGCAGTGCATCTTTTGTCTGCTGTGGTTCCATGAGGCATGCACTGAGGATGCTGCTCATTATATTTGTCACAACTGTGATAATGAGAAATTTCATCCCAGATAACAAGCTCCTCCGCTCCGGATTTGCCCCGGCTCTGAGTCGGATCAGCTGGAGTCGGCACAGAGCTGGGGCAGACTTGGAGAAGAGGTGCTTGCTATCTGCATTCATTTTTATAAATAGACCAATTGCTCATTAACCCCTTTCTGCAGATGTAGACGCTCGCATCTATAGATATGCAAATTTAAGCACTTAGTTACAGTACTCGACCACTAGATGTCACCCCCGGATCAGCTATTGAATATTCACAAGCAGGCAGAGCTGAAACGCGATTTAGAGTATCGAGAAGTTCCCTCAAATCCCTGTTTTTCAGGAGTAGCATGCATTAAACTCCTCGGCTAAGCCTGATGTGCAAACTGGTCAATATCCTTGCCCATAGTATCGATCCAGTAGTTTTAAAAAATTATCACTTGCGACAGAAAAAAACTTAGCACTCTGTAGCAACCATTTTAGCTACAGTGAGCCAACAGTATTTCAATTAGTGGTTAAAAAAATACGTTTTGTGAAGCAAAAAATCCAACATAGTATTGATTCTCTCACATTCTACTGTCAATTACAGCCATCACACACAAAATATGCGTAGTTCCCTCCCATGGATTAACGCGTATATTCCTCCATTGACAAATTCAGCGCTCCCTTCTATCCACCCAAGTACTGGGCTGCGTTCCAATACGAAATAAGATACTCCCTTCACTTCTTCCCTCCACTCGAGTGAGCCCTCCGAATGATGTACCAGGCGAGTAAGCCCTTCCCGAGCGAGGGAGGGCAATAGAGGGGACTTAGGGAGAGGGTTGTGGGAAATCGGATTGGAACGACCCTCGTCGGGTTTTTTCCCGCACTTATACAGTTGTCAATAAGCCAGCGGGAAGTTTGCGTTGCCATGGAGCCGAGTGAGTTAGTTGCCTGTACGTTCTACCTTTTACAGTTCAAACGGAAGCGTATCGCGTGTTCGTGGCAAGTAGAAGACAGCGCGCTGGTTTGACTGCTGCGGCATTTGTGACTGTTTTAAGGGAAAATAAAGCTGCTTTCACCCCGGACGTGAGATGAATTTTTCGCACGACAGATTGCATGATCAGTGCGATGGATGCATTTTGCGTGCATTCGCGTCTTTGCATTTGAATGTAATGTGTCGCGCGAAATATTCGTTTCGCGTCCAGTGTGAAAGCAGCTTTTAGCTCTGCATCAGTCCTCATGGATGCTATAGGCTAGCTACAGCAAAAATGAACGTAAAGTCTCAAATGCTTAAAAATAATGCGAAACCGATGCCCCTCACCCCCAAACTTCGCTATTTGCATATAACTATAGATTGCACACTACTCGAACACAATTCTTAAAGTGTACAGTAATTTCCCGACCACAATTCCTCCTTTTGCCATCTGAAGTAAATGGCGGGCGTGAAATTTTGACCGAGGGAGAATGAGCAAGGCATTCTGGGCAATATCAAAGCTTGGAGGGATGTTCGTTGTTGCCTTCGTTGGAGGGAGGATAATCGAGGGCTTGAGCAAATGAAAATGCGGCCTTTCCTCCGCAAAATTGGATTGGAACGACCCTACAAGTGGCAGCCATTTTACATCCGGGATTTTTTGGGGATTCCCCCCTCGATTGGAGGGCGAAAGAACACGACGAAGCAAACATTTTTTCGGATTGGAACGCAGCCCTGGTGTCGATAGCCAGTCACTCAATTATACACTCAGATTCATCTGCGTAACTCAACAGTTATAGTTCACGCCCTCGTGAAGCTTCCCTGGTAACATAGACTCGTTTCTTATCCAATTCCCAAGTGTTTAACTGTTATGATCCGTATTTCTTGTCATGTTGAAGTTCTGTGCCTGGCTTTTCCATGTTTATTGATCTCTGTGTTTAGCGACCTCTGCCTGTCCCCTGACCATTCTTAATGGTAAGTATTGTGTTTTGGTTATTTTAGTTTTCTTGTTTTTTATGTCCTGATTTTTTCTGAGCCTTGCCATGTTTCCTAGCCTTGCCATGTTTATTGATTTCCATGTTTAGTGACCACTGCACTTTTTATGACTACTCTTAGGATCGCGTATTGTATTTTGGTTATTTGGATTTAATGTTTTATGATGTTTCATGCCATAGCTATCCATGCCATGTTTCCTTGCTCTCGCCGTGTGTATATTCTGCCATGCCATGCCTTGCACTACGTTTACCCCGTCTTGTCTTGTGTAGGTCTTTGCTCACGGTCTCTAGTCTTACGTGCCACTCACTGGTTTCTGGATTTCCAATCTTCCTTCATATCTCGTGTTCTTCCTTCCTCTCTCTTTTACTATCTACTAACCGTACAAACAGTTTATTGTTTTCGATAATTTACTAACACATATTAACATTGTATATTTTTACTAACTTGCACTCGGGATTGTAAAGCTGCACATACTAATAGACTAACGATCTCTCAGCATTCGCCCAATCTGTATCTCCGCCCTCCTTGCCTATCACTAATTATCTCTACTGCAGTTTCCACATATATCTCAGGCTTTCCCTTTTCTTTAGACTGTACACTTTATTACTCCTTAACCGGAGCTGTTGTTCGTTCATAGGAATGTCTCGTTATCCCTGTCTGCGTTTTGGCATTCGCCAAATTCATGTTATTTGATAATTCCTCATGTGTCAATCCTTATTATTGTTTCATTGATCACACCTGCTTCCCCTTGTCATGTGTTCACCCCGGATGTGTATATAAGGTGTCTTCACATTCAGTTCCTTGTCAGATCGTTATACTTCCTTGTTTCTTGTGCCACGTTTCTCGCCTCGACTCGTTGTAATATTATCTTTCTGACTGGATTGCCCTTTTGGGATATTTTTGCATCTGTGTGTTTGACCTTTTTTCTGCCCGACCTTGATATTGTGATTGCTGCCCTGGTTTTGGATTCGGACTGTCGTTGGCTTATGAGTTTGCTTCTCATACAAACCTATGCCTGTGTACCTGATCCTTTTTGTCTGACCACGTATTTTGTTGTTGGTTCCCTGGTTACGATTCTGGATTACGGCCCTTGGATACTGTTTTTGGATTGCGGACTTTGTACTGTTGCCAGCTCTGTTGGGGGGTTTCCCCCTTCAGAAATAAAGCCTCCTTTTTGCATTTATCTGGTTGTCACAATTGGTTAATTTCGTAATTCGCAACATTAACCTATTTATGCCTAGCGTCCTCACATGAGGACTGTTAAGTGTCCTGTTTGAATGACTATTAGAGTGGTATTTTGAAGTATAATAACATAAAAACTAAAAAAAAAAAAAAAATTCAGGCATAAATGGGTTAAACTTTCCTCAATTACTGAAATGCATTGATCGGAAAAGAATAGGATACAAAGCTAAGCGTAAAAGTAAGGTCGGTCGTGTTCTTCGAATGTTGGCCACGGTTGCGCAGCTGAAAATGATGCGATATCATAGAAACAAAGACACTCGAAACCGGCCTGAAGTGTTCAGTTTCATTAACGAGATACATGTTGTATGGACGCGGTCAATGGGAATTATTCCGAATGAAACAGTACTGGAAGGTTCCTTCTACCTGATACATCTGCCTCTGGAGGAGGGCATCAATGAAGAAAACAGGTTATACTTCTACTGTTTGCATTTTTCTCAATATGGCTTCTTGCTGTAGAATTTATACCGCGTTTAAAGACATCGAATGCCGAGGTTTTCGTTTCTCCAAATGCATGCAGCACACGCACGTCGGTAGATCCCTCGGTACGTTCATTACACCATTCTGTTGAATATGGAGGCATATGTCGTTTGATTTTTCCTGAAAGTGACATATCTGTTCTGTTCTAAAATAAGGTGTATTTCAGAATTCAGATATTTCTGAGTGAGTTTTTAACCTTATAAGGTGTAAGGTTATGAGCTCGGATGTGAGAGAGGTTAGCTTTTCATTGCAGCGTGAATGTTATAGCTGTTTAATCAGCGCTTTAATGCTTGGGGGACTTCGAAGAAAAATGGACAATATTGTTAGCTGTATTTTGGAGAAAAGGCGTGTTTGGAGAGGTTACTGGTGACCAATGATGTTCAACTGCACTGATATTGATAAATTTATGCTAAACTCAACCAGAAAATCATTAGATCTTGCTGAATTTCATGCCCCAAAAGTTAATTTGTGTTGAATATATGATTAATGTATGATTTGACCGTGAACCATTTTGATGGATCTCAGACTTTGGGAAGACACCTGGATAGCTGTCTAATTTGGCTCATAGCAAGCGGGTAATCTAGAATGTAATGTTCAAGATGAATTGCACTTGTGGTCAAGACGTTTATGATCCTAGAAATGTATAGATTTAAGCCCCAGCAGTTTTTCATGTGTCAGTATTTTTTTTTTTTTTTACTATTTCAATGGTGAATTCTCATGAAGATTTTTTTTATGTTTGCAGCCCATTTTCTCCACCAAAATCATTAAAATAAACTGAAATAGGATGGGAGTCTAAATGCTTCAAGTGTCTAGACTCAATTGAGCCTAAGTTTCTCTGTCTGTGAAGCTGCAATCTTGAATTATAAAGCCTTAAATCAGGTAACACCTAAAAAGCCAGATTTGGCTTCTGCTCAAAGGGGTTAAACATGTTCACGTTTAATTTTAAAACCTTAGAAGCCAATTAAAATGTTTAAAACAAATGTCTGGCTGTTTTTTCTTCTGTTTTAACAACAGAAATTGAATAAGATTCCAGTAAATTTGATCATGTTACTTTTGCTCTGCCCGTGCATTACTTTCATCCCGACTGGATGGGTCAAAAGTAGCAATGCACAACTTCCGTTCAACGTCAAACTATGCCAAAGTCAATATACACTCAACAAAAATATAAACGCAACACTTTTGTTTTTGCTCCCATTTGTCATGAGATGGACTCAAAGATCTAAAATTCATTCCAGATACAAAATATTACCATTTTTCTCAAACATTGTTCACAAATCTGTCTAAATGTGTGATAGTGAGCACTTTTGCTTTGCTGAGACAATCCATCCCACCTCACAGGTGTGCCACATCAAGATGCTCATCAGACACCATGATTAGTGCACAGGTGTACCTTAGACTGTCCACAATAAAAGGCCACCCTGAAAAGTGCAGTTTTTGCTTTATTGGGGGTCTGGGGACTCAGAACCAGTCAGTATCTGGTGTGACCACCATTTGCCTCATGCAGTGCAACACATCTTCTTCGCATAGAGTTTATCAGATTGTCAATTGTGGCCCGTGGAATGTTGGTCCACTCCTTTTCAATGGCTGTGCGAAGTTGCTGGATATTAGTGGGAACTGGTACGCGCTGTCGTATACGCCGGTCAAGCACATCCCAAACATGCTCAATGGGTGACATGTCCGGTCAGTATGCTGGCCATGCAAGAACTGGGACATTTTCAGCTTCCAAGAATTGTGTACAGATCCTTGCAACATGGGGCCGTGCATTATCTTGCTGAAACATGAGGTGATGTTCATGGATGTATGGCACAACAATGGGCCTCAGGATCTCATCAAGGTATCTCTGTGCATTCAAAATGCCATCAATAAAATGCACCTGTGTTCTTCGTCCAGAACAGATGCCTGCCCATACCATAACCCCACCACCACCATGGGCCACTCGATCCACAACATTGACATCAGCAAAGCGCTCACCCACACGACGCCACACACGCTGTCTGCCATCTGCCCTGAACAATGTAAACCGAGATTCAACCGTGAAGAGAACACCTCTCCAACGTGCCAGACGTCATCGAATGTGAGCATTTGCACACTCAAGTCTGTTACGGCGACGATCTGGAGTCAGGTTAAGACCCCGATGAGGACGACGAGCATGCAGTTGAGCTTCCCTGAGACGGTTTCTGACAGTTTGTGCAGAAATTCTTTGGTTATGCAAACCAATTGTTTCAGCAGCTGTCTGAGTAGCTGGTCTCAGACGATCTTGGAGGTGAACCTGCTGGATGTGGCGGTCCTGGGCTGGTGTGGTTACACGTGGTCTGCGGTTGTGAGGCCGGTTGGATGTACTGCCATATTCTCTGAAACGCCTTTGGAGACGGCTTATGGTGGAGAAATGAACATTCAATGCCTGAGCAACAGATCTGGTTGACATTCCTGCTGTCAGCATGCCAATTGCACGCTCCCTCAATGCTTGCGCTGTGGCATTTTCATGTGAGACAAAACTGCACATTTCAGGGTGGCCTTTTATTGTGGGCAGTATAAGGTACATCTGTGCACTAATCATGGTGTCTGATGAGCATCTTGACGTGGCACACCTGTGAGGTGGGATGGATTGTCTCAGCAAAGCAAAAGTGCTCACTATCACACATTTAGACAGATTTGTGAACAATGTCTAAGAGAAATGGTAATATTGTGTATCTGGATGAATTTTAGATCTTTGAGTCCATCTCATGACAAATGGGAGCAAAAACAAAAGTGTTGCGTTTATATTTTTGTTGAGTGTATATCGGGATGAATTAGCACCTGATATTGACTGTGCACACACGAAAGTGGTTAATCACTCCAAATCTTTTTTTTTTTTTTGGTCTTTTAAAATGACATCCATGTCAAAAATGTCACTTTCTTACCAGCTCTCCCCTACTGCCACACTTTTCCAGTCAACACAGGTCTCCATATTATTCACTGTGACACAATGAACCTGTTATGATTCTGCTCTGTTTGCCATGTTTTGGATGTTTTGTCTGATCGCTGCTTTGACTGAACATGCCATGGATTATGTATTGTGATTTGGTTACTTAGATTTGTTAATTTATGGTCTAGTTTAGTTTTATGGAATAAAATTTGTTCCAACAGAATTTGAATTGAATTTTGGTTTTGAATTGAATTTAATTAGTTTTGAATTGAATTTAACCTGCTTTGAATTGAATTTTTTGGTTTTGAAATTGAATGAACAAGTCATCTGAAACTGAATCCAATTATTTGTATTGAATTTAAGAGAAAACTTGAAGCATTTCATTCAGTTCGCACATTCAAATTCAGTTCATAAAATTCACATTCAAAATTCACATTCAAAATTCAAATTCAAAATTCAAATTCAAGTTGAGTAACATCACATGAACGCGCATGGCGAGCTGCAGTCACGCCTCTGTCCCTCGTGGCTTGCCTTATTTGGAATAAGGGAACTATGTAATTTCCGGGAAGCGCACCTCAGAACGAATTCTAAACCCACCCGACTATACACCGAAAACGTTTACCAAAACTTTGGCTCTTTATCAGTTTATTTGGTTTAGCTTATCATATTAATCTTCAACAGTCAACCCTGAGTTAGCCTAAGATCATCAGTAAATGCACTCGTTAATTATCCCCCGCCGCGCGATTAGCGCGAAGCGGGGGGTATAGAATTGGGCTTCATCCCTCCGTACTGACACATAAAATTGAGGTGGCGGGGGATATCGCCATGTTAGTGGCAAACACTTGTTTCTATAGTTTCTTCGGCTAAGTAAATAATGCTAACGTTAGTTACGAATGAGTGTCTTTTCTCCGTAGGTATGTGTAAATGTATTTCGATGGCGAGCCTACATGTTGAAGCTCCTGTGCTTCAAGTGTAACGTTATATTCAGTCAAAATCAAAATAATTAGAGCTGTTCAGAACTTAAACTTCAAATTCCTCGGAATTCAGTGCTTTCTACTGGTCATCGGCAATGTCACTAGTTCGGTCTCTATAATAATAATAAATTTTTATTTATATAGCACCTTTCCAGCAATACAGCACAAAGTGCTTCACAAGCAGGTAAAATACATGTACATAAAAGCAATAATACAAAATGGGCAAACAAGGAATTAAACATCAAAGGAAAATCAAGATAATAAAGCGAGACATACATGAAAACACAACCATAAAATAATTTAAACTGTAAAATCAGCAAAAGCAAGCCTAAAAAAATGAGTCTTTAAAAGAGATTTAAAAGACAATAGAGACTCAGCATTTCTTATGTTGTTTGGGAGGCTGTCCCAGAGTATTGGAGCCTTAACCGAAAAGGCTCAATCACCCTTTGTTTTTAACTTGGACTCTGGAACAGCCAATAATGCTTGCTTGGAGGATCTTCGCAATCTTTTAGGTCTGTAAGGATTTAAAAGCTCACTTATATACTCTGGTGCCATGCCATGGAGTGCTTTGAAGGTAATCAACAGAATTTTAAAATCTATTCGGAATTGGACAGGCAGCCAGTGCAAAGATGCCAAAATCGGAGTAATGTGGGCTCTTTTATTTGTTCTAGTGAGCAATCTTGCCACTGAATTTTGAACCACTTGCAGTTTGTTCAAAAATTTCTTATTCAGACAAGTAAATAATGAGTTGCAGTAGTCAAATCTAGATGAGATAAAAGCATGAATAATTTTTTCTGTATCTTCAAATGACAGAACAGACCTATATGTTACGGAGTTGCAAATAGCGTGACTGTACAAGCTTCTTTACCTGGAGCTCAAATTTGAGTTCAGTATCGAATATCACACCGAGATTTCGGGAAGAGGGCCTAATGTTAGAAGCAAGAGGTCCAAATGATGATTGGATTTTATCCGACACCAACTTTGGACCAAGTATAATGACTTCGGTTTTATTTGAGTTAAACTGCAAAAAATTATTAGACAACCAATTTTGAACATCAGCTAAACAGTCATGCAACACCAACACATTGCTGAAATCAGAGGATTTTACTGAAATATACAACTGCGTGTCATCAGCATAACAGTGAAAACCTATTTTATGCTGACGAATAATAAAACCCAGAGGTAACATATAAATACAAAACAATATAGGCCCAAGTATGGAGCCTTGAGGTAAACCTGAAGTAAGCAGTACAGACGAGGATACATGTTCACCGATGGAAACCAAAAATTTTCTGTTCGACAGATAGGAAGAGAACCATTTCAGAACTGTCCCAGAGAGCCTAACCCAATTTTTCAGCCTATCAATCATGATGACATGATCAACTGTATCAAAGGCAGCACTGATGTCCAAAAGCACGAGTATTGAGCAGTTGCCAGAGTCAGCATTCATCAAAAGATCATTAGTGACCCTGAGAAGGGCCGTTTCTGTACTGTGCTGACGTCTAAAGCCTGATTGAAATTTCTCAAAAATATTGTTGGTTTCCACCAGCTCTAAAAGTTGCTTTGCGACCACTTTTTTCAAGACTTTCGAAAAAAAAAAGGCAGTTTTGATATTGGTCTAAAATTACTAAGAATGGCTGGATCAAGATTTGGTTTTTTTAGAAGGGGTTGAATGCAGGCAATAATAGTCTGGAACACACCCAGTAGAGAGAGAACTGTTTACCACGGAAAGCAGGGCAGGGCCAACAGCTATCATTACTTCTTTAAAGAGCCTAGTGGGTATAATATCCAAGGGACTAGATGAGGGCTTCATACGTGACACAGTTTCAGAAAGATCCAACAGAGAAATCGGTGCGAAGCAACTCAGCAAGTTTAAGCGAAGGCACGAAACAGTAACAGATGGAACATGACTGATACTAGACCGTATAACAGCTATCTTGTCAATGAAAATTTTCAAGAACTTCTCACAATCCGCGGGGGATGAAGCTGATGCAACAGCAACTGGAGGGTTCACCAGACGGTCAATTGTTTTGAATAAAAATCTAACATTATGCTGATTAGCGGCAATTAATTCAGAGAAGAATTTATCTCGAGCATTTTTTTCTTCTTGATTATATGAATTTAACAGGCTTTTCATACGTACATAAAGAACATTTTGTTTAGTGGCCTTCCACTTCCGTTCCGCTTTTCTGCATTCCCTCTTAAAGGCCCAGTCACACAGCCGATCACGCACGAATCACTCACAAATCACGCACAGATTGGGTTTGTGCGTGCTTGTGCGTTGAGAAATTGACCAATTTTTCGGGGCGTCGGGGGTAGAAATCTCGGACGAATCACGTATGAATCGCGCATGAACCACGCATGTATCACTTACAATCACTGACATATCGCGCACGTCGACGCATAATAGCAAACACGGTGCAGTATTCCACGAACATTCGACGCACGCCCGACGCATGAATCACCGATGGAGCACGTCCAAACACGAACGCTTCACGTATTGTCAGTGGATGTCAGTGGAATGAACGTGATACGTGCGCGTTTCATGCGTGATATGAACGTGGGGCATCAGTGGACGGACGTGGACGTGCGCGGATTCAAACCAGTTCTGACGCATAAGCACTGACGGCCGACGAGTGTCCCGCGCATAGTTACGCATACTCGACGCATAAACTACGCATGCCGACTCATGAATTACGCACACCAACGCACAGTTGTGCGTCGGAAAATTTTTTGAACCGTTCAAAACTCAAAATCACGCACAAACCGCCTTCGACGCACATCCACTTACAATCACTGACAGTCCACGTTCGTTCCACCTACGAATTACGCATACGACGTACGCTCCGCGCAGAAACGAAAATCTGTGCGTAATTCATGCGTTTTCGCTGTGTGACTGGGCCTTTATCATTGATCCAAGGTGAATTCTGTTGCACAGGTGTTGTTCTAATTTTGAGAGGCAGGTTAAAACCCTGAAAAAATATGCTGAAGTAGAAACTCGGACATCGCTCACTCACTGTAGAGACGCTGCCAGAGACCGAACAAGTGACTTTGCCAATTGCCAGTAGAAAAGTATACTGAATTCCGAGGAGCCACCGAATTTACATTGCATTTCATATTTCCGTGAATGCTGTCGAAGATTTGCCGCCTTTAGCTAGCCCGCTATAAATGGACCAGGAGCGTTTAAAATGCAACTACAGAACCATGTGCCTACAATACGTAAATCCGTGTTGGCACCGAATTTCCGCAGAGAGCATATCCTCGTACTCCAATCTGCATATTTTCGTGCCTGAGTGAATTTGCATGTGCGTGAAGTACCGCTCCAAATGAGGAATATTTCTTTGACTTGATTCAGCTGTAACCCTTACTGGATTAATAGCAGTCTCTTCTCTTCGCGGGTATGTCATCGCTTTGTGACTCTATGCATTCTGAACCATTAAGCCATATGAAGTTTAAGTTCTGAACAGCTCTATCAAATTATTTTGATTTTGTTTGAATGTAACGTTACACTTGAAGCCCTCGAGCTTGAACGCGTAGGCTCGCCAGCTAAAGCCTGATTCATGCTTCTTGCGGTCAGCACGGCCCACGCGGTGAAATGACGCAATTGCGTCCAGGGCAGCAGAGCGCGTAGGGTCCGCAGAGGCTATGAACGCCTAGCCGCGCACCTGGAGGTTTTTGTAACAACGCGGCCGGGGTCGCACAGACCGCGTTGCAATGATTGGCTAGCTTCAGGACTCCGAAGTACGTATACCGATTTAACTTAAAAATGGAAAACTTTAAAGAAAGGCCAGCTGAACAAACAAACAGCTGAAAATAGGCTACATATGACTTCCAACACATGGAAGGAGATCAGAAATTTTTATCAGACGTGTATTTGATAAAATGGAAAACCATTCGCAACCGGTTTGTGAAGGCACGAAAAAAATTAAGGGGAGGAGTGGAGAGGCTGAGGGAACCAGTGTATCGGCAGTATTTAAGTTACATCATTGTCCTGGCTCATGCTGTTAATAAAACTTAGACTTTTGATTTTTTGTCTCACTATGTGTCTGTTTAACCTAAGGTTTTCAGTATTTATTACATTTTGAACGTATTTATCATAGAAATAAGATTCAGTAGCGCAGCAGTAGGCTACAGCAGGTCCGTTCTTGGAGCCGCTTTGACCGCATCAAGCATGAAACAACTCGACGTTCGTGGGGACCGTGCGCGCCGTCCGCACCGCTGAAACCGCGCCGACCGCAAGAAGCATGAATCAGGCTTAAATATATTCTCACATTCCGATTGGGAGAAAAAGTGACCCAATTGTAGCTAATGTTAGCATTTTTTTTACTACGCCGAAGAATCGCTAGATTATCGAGTGCATTTACTAATGATCTTGGGCTGACTCAGGGTTAACTGTTGAAGATTAATATGATGAGCTAAAACAAATAAACTGATAAAGAGCCAAAACCCACCCAACTATACACCGAAGACGCTTACCAAAACTTCGGCTCTTTGTCAGTTTATTTGTTTCTTCGCCGTAGTAAAAAATGCTAACATTAGTTACAACTGGGTCACTTTTTCTCCCAATCGGTATGTGAGAATATATTTAGCTGGCGAGCCTAGGCGTTCAAGCTCGAGGGCTTCAAGTGTAACCTTACATTCAATCAAAATCAAAATAATTTGATAGAGCTGTTCAGAACTTAAACTTCATATGGCTTAATGGTTCAGAATGCCTAGAGTCACAAAGCGATGACATACCCGCGAAGAGAAGAGACTGCTATTAATCCAGTAGGGGTTGCAGCTGAATCAAGTCAAAGAAATATTCTTCATTTGGAGTGGTACTTCACGCACATGCAAATTCACTCAGGCACGAAAATATGCAGATAAGAGTACGGGAATATGCTCTCTGCGGAAATTCGGTGCCAACACGAATTTACGTAGGCTACTGTATGCACATGGTTCTGTAGTAGCATTGTAAACGCTCCAGGTTCATTTATAGCTAGCTAGCTAAAGCCGGCAAATCATCTACAGCATTCACGGAAATATGAAATGCAATGTAAATTCGGTGGCTCCTCGGAATTCAGTATACTTTTCTACTGGTAATTGGCAAAGTCACTAGTTCGGTCTCTGGCAGCGTCTCTACAGTGAGTGAGCGATGTCCGAGTTTTTACTTAAGCATATTTCTTCAGGGTTTTAACCTGCCAGAGACCGAAAGTGACATTGCCGATGACCAGTAGAAAGCACTGAATTCCGAGGAATTTGAAGTTTAAGTTCTGAACAGCTCTAATTATTTTGATTTTGACTGAATATAACGTTACACTTGAAGCACAGGAGCTTCAACATGTAGGCTCGCCATCGAAATACATTTACACATACCTACGGAGAAAAGACACTCATTCGTAACTAACGTTAGCATTATTTACTTAGCCGAAGAAACTATAGAAACAAGTGTTTGCCACTAACATGGCGATATCCCCCGCCACCTCAATTTTATGTGTCAGTACGGAGGGATGAAGCCCAATTCTATACCCCCCGCTCCGCGCTAATCGCGCGGCGGGGGATAATTAACGAGTGCATTTACTGATGATCTTAGGCTAACTCAGGGTTGACTGTTGAAGATTAATATGATGAGCTAAAACAAATAAACTGATAAAGAGCCAAAGTTTTGGTAAACGTTTTCGGTGTCTAGTCGGGTGGGTTTAGACTTCGTTCTGAGGTGCGCTTCCCGGAAATTACATAGTTACCTTATTCCAAATAAGGCAAGCCACGAGGGACAGAGGCGTGACTGCAGCTCGCCATGCGCGTTCATGTGATGTTACTCAACTTGAATTTGAATTTTATGAACTGAATTTGAATGTGCGAACTGAATGAAATGCTTCAAGTTTTCTCTTAAATTCAATACAAATAATTGGATTCAGTTTCAGATTACTTGTTCATTCAATTTCAAAACCAAAAAATTCAATTCAAAGCAGGTTAAATTCAATTCAAAACTAATTGAATTCAATTCAAAACCAAAATTCAATTCAAATTCTGTTGGAACAAATTTCGTTCCATATAGTTTTTCCATGTTTTGTATTTTACCATAGTTTCATTCCGGTTCATGTTTTTGTTTCTGCCATGAATTGCACTTTGTCTCCCCCTGTCTGGTCTCTTGTCTTGTCATTGCTCACAGCCCCAGCATTACGTGCCACTCTTTCAGGTGATTTAATGGTTTCTGGATTTCAACCATTTCTTCCGATCTCGTTTACTTCCTTCGCCTTGCTTTTTCTATATTACTAACCTATACTAACAGTTTGTTATTTTTTCTAGAGTTACTAATAAAACTAACATTGTAAATAATACTAACTTACTAACGAGCGCTAGGGATTGTATAGCTGCACTTACTAATTGAATTACAAGCTCTCAGCACTCGCCCTGTTTTAATCTCCACCTCTTGTCTCTTCCTAATCTTCTCTGCTGCGTTTCTGTGGATTCTCCATGCCTGCGCCAGGGCTCCAGACTAACTTTTTGCATTGGTTGCACTGGTGCGCCTAACCGTTTTTTTTGGTGCACCAGCACAAAAATTAGGTGCACCCAAACTTTTTCATTGCGTCGCCTTTAACGCCATAATGTCACCTTTTTATCGCCCTCCATAACTTTCATATAATGTGAATGATTTTTAAACAAGAATAAGGTGTAGAGAAATGCTTGTCTTTATTTCATTGAACTGCTCTCTCTAAAAGCACAATTATATATAAAAATAAAAATAAAGTGCTCCACTGAGCTGACATTGAACATTTCAAACTGAAACACTAAGCAAAATAAAATGTTTCCAAATAAAAGTGCTTGTGCTTAAATTGCTTCGTTGAACTGAAATTGAATATTTCAAACTCAAACATTTCAAGTATAATAAAACATTTCAAAATTAAACGTGCAACTGTTTAGTTTCACTGAACTGAGACCTAACATCATGTGTCAATCTAATGGCAGGTCTCCCCTTACTGTCACATGCCCCTCAGATGGTTAACGGCAGCACCAACAGCACCTAGAGCAACCGTTTTCCCTAGCCAATCTGCACACTGATGCACAAGTGCAGAAAATGCTTGCTTTATGACAGCATAAATTCCCAAAGAAAAAAAGATCATGCTGGTCACTAGCCTGTTATTTGCAAAGGGAAAACTGTTTATGTGATCTTAGCCTTTTATCTTTTTATGTATTCCTTTTTAATAATAATATTTTTATTTCTATTATT
This sequence comes from Gymnothorax reevesii, assembly GCA_029721435.1. NCBI lineage: Eukaryota > Metazoa > Chordata > Actinopteri > Anguilliformes > Muraenidae > Gymnothorax > Gymnothorax reevesii. The sequence goes on from CM056574.1 coordinate 55,842,440, forward strand.
TTAATATTATTTATATATAATATTTAGGACTATACAATTTGCGGAACAAGAACAGAGAATTTGGTTGCACAAAACTTTGGTTTGAACAATTATTAGTCCAGACCTGTTCCTAATCGTGGAGAACAAGCCGCACCTGTTAACTGTGGAGTGCTTTCGGAGTGAACCTTCTGTTAATTATGAAAATGACTGAGAACAGGTCAGGACAAATAATTGTTTTAAACGGAAGTTTTCTGCAACCCAATTCTCTGTTCGTGTTCCGCAACTGGACTGAATTTAGCCCATGATTTAATCGCTGTTAGATCGCATGCGGAGAGAAACCGTGTCCTCGGTTGCCAATTACGACAATCGGATGACGCGTCAATAAATGAAAATGATTGAGAGCTACTAATTGCAGTCAAAAAGCCAGCACCCCTGCTGGTTAAGTCACTGGATCACACACTCCTTGGTAGAGAGGTATGTGTCGCTGTCAATCATGAAGGACATGTATGTGGCGTTTCCAATGTCCGCAGGTGTATTTCGCTTTAAGGTGTCGGTTATTACCCCAATGCATTGGACACATGCCGTATCATTGCAATACGTGGGTTTTACGTTTCATGCATTTTTCTCCGGCAACTCCTCTTTGGCAATGTTGTTTGCAATATTCTTCAGAAGACCTGATTACTCTCTGCCACTGAAATGCAGCTGGACGAGGGGCCACTTTCTGTGCGCACTTGTCACTGCACAACGTGTGTTTTTAGACATATATGGTTGTGTGGTTTTTTTTTGTTTTTTTTTTCCCTCGTTTTGTTGCGTTTAGTTTATTTTTTTCGTTTCAGTTGGTCAGCCACTCTGGCACTCAGGTCGCGCGCAACTTTTAACACACACAACTTCCAGGACCAATCAGAGGCGAAGACCCGCCCGAGCTCTGTCTCTTATTGGTTTAGAACACAGTATGATCCTACCATGATGAGTGTGTGAGTTTGGTCACAGAAGAACACAGAGCGATGATGCGCTTGCGAATTAAATTTAAGTTTTAACCTGAGCATCATCAGGTGCACCAGTGCGACCTTGCAAAATCATTAGTCACACTCTTAAACATTTTGGTCGCTCTGGAGCCCTGCACGCTGTCCTTTCTTTTATCAATGCACGTTAGAACTCCTTGACCGGATCTGTATATCTGTCTATAGGATTGTCTCGTGATCCCTGTCCGCGTTTTGGCTGTTGCCTATTTCATGTGATTAGGTTCTTCCTCATGTTCCCTCCTTTATAATCAGTCTGTCTTCCTCCACCTGTGTTGTGCTAAGCATGTGACTTCCCGTGAGTGTATATTAGGAGTCTTTTCACTCCACTTCTTTGTCAGACTGTTTCTCTTGTTTACCTGCGCTGCTATCGTCTTTGCCTTGTATTCATAGTGTTACTTTTCTGACTGGACCGCCCGACTTTCGATTTTGGCTCTGTTCTTTGGTACGATTGTCTGCATCTGTTTACGTACCCTTTTTGCTCGACTACGAGTTTTGTGATTGCTGCCCTGGCTTTCGACTCTGTTTACGCTGTAATGTGAATATAGGCCACTAGATGGCAGTATTTACCTTTTTTTTGTTAAGCTCAGACTGGAGTCATGTTTAGACATGTCCTGAACATGTCTGGGGCAAGTCTCAGAAAGTTAAAAAAAAGAGGTCTAAATGTGGGTGGGGTCTGAAAGAGAGTATATAAGGAAAAGAATTGAGACAGTAAAGTAGTAGGAGAAATTGCAAGAAGATGACCAGACCTGCCATTCTGTTCAAGACCTGTGACGTTTCTTTTGTGGATTTCTTTGCCTGTGTTTGAGCATTTTCTTCATCCAGGACATCACCAGGCCACCCCACTAAAAAGGGACCAGTAATTATTTCTGTTTTTTTTCTTATTTATCAATCTTGGTCTTTAGTTGTAGGTTGTTATTAGTCTTTGTCTTTGTTAAAAATTAAATGTGTTTTAGTTGTTAAAACTGTTTGTCATCCCTTGCTGTTGCTGTTGTGTTATAAATGTAATAACAAATTGGGGCCATAACAACGCCCACTGGATTTTGGCTTTTGCTTCTCTGACGTGCCTGTGTACTGTACCTATTTTTGCCCGACCACGAGTTTTGTAATTGGTCCCCTGTTTACGGTTCTGGATTTTGCCCTTAGGGTTCTGATTTTTGAATTGTGGACATTGTACCGTGGCCTGCGCTGTTGGGGGCCTCCCCCCTTCAGAAATAAAGCCTCCCTTTTTTTGTCCTCTCCGGTGCTCGCTTGTGGTTGCTATACGTAATCCTGACAGAACCCCTCTCCATTGTGTTTACAATTCATCAGCAAGTGTAATTGGATACTACCTCGCAGCCGAACTGAATCAATCCGTACTGAAAACATTTTGAGATGAGACACCATTTTAACTTTCTGGGCTCTAATTTCTTGGCGCAGCATGGCGTAGTGCATGCAGTGGTAATTTCGTTGACTGACGTGCGCCGAGATGGGTGTGGCGGCGTAGTAGGGGGAGGTGTCACATTCATCATGATGCCCTGACAATTTCGTGAATCAAGGCTCCGCCGAAATTGCGCAGAGAGCTCGCCAGCCCCAACCTCATTTACTTTCTGTGCAGTGGTAATTTGGCTGACCGGCGCACACGTCACCGAAACCTCACAGGCAGGTTTTCAGAATGTCAGGCACATTTCAATGCAATAAATAATTACAGAAACCATTATTTAAACTATTTGAATCAGGACAAATTATAGTATCTCTATCGATTGTCTTGATGTCAGATCAATGCTTGTAGAGTTGTGACGTTCGCAAACGAGTCGAGTATTTTGAACGGCTCTTTTAAGTGAACAATGAGAACCGATTCGCAGTTGCGAGCCGCTCATTTGCAAGCCATTTTTATATGCAAATTGCCTACGCTGCCTTCATGTGTCATCTGTGCGCCCCATGAGTCTGAGTTGTCCACGCTACCTTCACGTGAACGACTAATGACATCTTCGAGTTGAGTTGTCCACAGCATGCTCCATTCACGTGAACGCAGCTATATATGTACAGCTAACTTAGAGGAGGAGAATATTATTAAGTGCCGCCCGACTGGACGGAGGACATTTGCCGCTGTATCTGTTCTGATATGGATTCGAGTCAAGGAGCTGAGCTCCTGTTTGTAAAGTAGTTCAGGTGTACAAATACCAGGTAGGGTAGTACAATTTTGCATTCACAGTTTTATCATGTCCTAATATTTTATCTAGTTTCATTCATATTTTTATAAACATATATATTTTTTTATTCTTATTTATTATTTTTATATTTTTACCTGTATTGTTAAAATGTCCTTGTGTGGGGAAAATTTTATAGGAAAGTTGTTTTGCATGGAAGTTATCTGAAGCCTACATTGTTTTTATTGCGCCACAAAGTCAGGTGAGGTAAAATTCAAAATTGTGGTCTCTCTGTCAAAGCATGGGGATATCGCACCACCTTATGGAATGTTTACAATGAAAACACAAGCCAAATGAAATTCTCATCAATATTTCAGAATAATTCCCACCTATAGAGTATATATTGGTGGAATGTGTAAGTTTAAATTATTTTGATCTAAATCTTAACTTGCCAGCGATTGTTTCCTCAATAAAAAGAGTTACCCCTGGTTGATTTTTAGAAAATAAATAAATACAACAAGGAGCCAGTCTTTTGGAAGGCTCTTTGAAAGGGACGGGTCCTCAAGATCCGACTCCCTTCAAAGAGCCATAAATTCAATCTCTGAGTGCTTGAAATGGGCCGGTTCTCACCGGTACACAGTACCGCCACCTCTGATTTTTACCGCTCTGCGCATCTTCACTTGATATGGCACCCTACAGAGTACCGTCACCTTTTGGCACACCTAGGTACGCATATGGTTGCTGCAAATTACGGTCTGTGCGGTAATTGATTTGTTCTTTTTAAGCAGCGTTTGACTTTTCTTTTTTTATTTATGCACAAGACAACCATACAGTCTTCTGCGCGAGTGCATTCCAATATTTAAAAAAAAAAAACATTTCTGTTGTAGTTCATAAGAACCTGTATTGTAGTTCTTGCTTGATGTACAACTTCAGTTGTTCAACAGTCCGGGGTCTCTGTTGTCGTATTTTACGCTTCATAATGCGCCACACATTTTCAATGGGAGACAGGTCTGGACTACAGGCAGGCCAGTCTAGTACCCGCACTCTTTTACTACGAAGCCATGCTGTTGTAACACGTGCAGAATGTGGCTTGGCATTGTCTTGCTGAAATAAGCAGGGTCGTCCATGAAAAAGACGTTGCTTGGATGGCAACATATGTTGCTCCAAAACCTGTATGTACCTTTCAGCATTAATGGTGCCTTCACATACATGTAAGTTGCCTTGGGCACTAATACACCCCCATACCATCACAGATGCTGGCTTTTGAACTTTGCGCCTATAACAGTTCGGATGGTTCTTTTCCTCTTTGGTCCGGAGGACACGACGTCCACAGTTTCCAAATACAATTTGAAATGTGGACTCGTCAGACCTCAGAACACTTTTCCACTTAGCATCAGTCCATCTTAGATGAGCTTGGGCCCAGCGAAGCCGGCGGCGTTTCTGGGTGCTGTTGATAAATGGCTTTTGCTTTGCATTGTAGAGTTTTAACTTGCACTTCCAGATGTAGCGACGAACTGTAGTTACTGACAGTGGTTTTCTGAATTGTTCCTGAGCCCATGTGGTGATGTCCTTTGCACACTGATGTCGGTTTTTGATGCAGTACCGCCTGAGGGATCGAAGGTCACGGGCATTCAATGTTGGATTTCGGCCTTGTCGCTTATGTGCAGTGATTTCTCCAGATTCTCTGAACCTTTTGACGATATTACGGACTGTAGATGATAAAATCCCTAAATTTCTTGCAATAGCTCGTTGAGGAATGTTGTTTTTAAACTGTTCGACAATCAGCTCACGCATTTGTTCACTAAGTGGTGACCCTCACCCCATCCTTGTTTGTGAATGACTGAGCATGTCAGGGAAGCTGGTTTTATACCCAATCATGGCACCCACCTGTTCCCAATTAGCCCGTTCACCTGTGGGATGTTCCAAATGAGTGTTTGATGAGCATTCCTCAACTCTCTCAGTCTTTTTTGCCACTTGTGCCAGATTTTTTTAAACATGTTGCAGGCATCAAATACCAAATGAGCTAATATTTGCAAAAAATTACAAAGTTTTCCTGTTCGAACATTAAGTAACTTGTCTTTGCAGTGTATTCAATTGAATATAGATTGAAAAGGATTTGCAAATCATTGCATTCTGTTTTTATTAACGATTTACTCAACGTGCCAACTTCACTGGTTTCGGGTTTTGTATTTCACATGAATGTTAGTTATTTGGTATTAAATTCAGAATTTTTCATGACATTATCAAAGATCTACTAGTAAATTGAGAATGTGGGAGTAATACTAGTAACAGTAAGATTTGCAGTGGTGTCTGCTGGGTTGGGGCGGAGTGTAATGCGGTTCTACAGTAAGATTTTGGCTTTTCGGAGCTGCTGATTCAGAGTATCGGCACCTTTTTTTATTCCAATTCAAGCACTGTGTCAGATTAAAGGCGGTTGGCACGCGTAATGGAAACTCGACCTGGCTTAATCAACGCAGCTGATTCTGTGATGCAAACTAATAACTTCACATCTTTCTCTTCCAACCACAAACTGCCTTGGCATCAGGCAGTGCATGTAATGCTTGCATTCTATGCTCAGTAAAGTCGCTTGCATAATGGACGCAAAACAAATTTTTAGCATGACTGATTACAGTCTAAGTCAATGCAAAGACGCAAATACACGCGTCTTTGCATTGACTTGCGATGTACGCAGTGTATGTGTCCGAAAGTCGGGCAGGGTTTTAATATATATCCGTGTCTGACAGTCGGATGGTTTCAATTTAACTGTCATGGTTTTGGAGCTTTGAGAGCTCCTTTTGTTACTCTCGTCCGGCACGATATCGTTTTGCTTGCCATCGGATTCCTGGGCCAGCTGGCATTTATTGGGGTCGTTACCCGGACTCTTTAAGCTCCTGTTCTACCTCGTTCGTGTTGCTAGAGTGTCATTGTGTCTTTGGCGCTTTAGCCGGTAAGGTCTTTTGAGAGAAAGTATTGTCAGGCTCTTAGCTGCATAATAGGATAAGTGTTAGTAAGTAGGGGAATCTTTGGTTTATTTCCCTTTTCTTTTGTTTTCTTTCGAGCTCGCCTGTTTTGTTACCACGGACGGCATCAGGTCCGTTGGTAGCGCGAGTCTCGTGCTTTCTATCTGTTACAGTCTCTCAGCACGTTGATGGGTTTCCTTTTATTTCTGGCCACTGCTCTTGGCGTCCAACTACCAACGTCCATCACAGTACACTCTAACCACTATGGAGACACCAGCAGTGGCAGAAATTAAGAGGGCTATCGCCAGCCAACGAGATGTTAGCTGGGTTCGCTCAATCACTTTCAGGTTTTTGCAACCAGCGATCTAAACTTGAGAGACTACACTTGCAAGAGACCGCTCTTCACAATCAGCAGAGCGGTCAGTTAGGATTGTCTGAGAGTATTAAATCTCTAATTTCACAAACTTCACAAAAAAGTTGCAGAAGCACCGTCCATACATCCTCCCCAAGAACCTAAGTTACAACTGCCCCAAAGATATAGTGGCGAGGCTGGAAAGTGTAAGGATTTTATCGCCCAGTGTGAGAAATTTTTTAAGGCTCAGCCGTCACGTTTTGTTAATGAGGATTCTCGGGTTGCATTTATATTACCCCTGTTGGCTGGCACAGCGCTCAATTGGGTCGGCCCACTAATTAGATCTAATTCACCGCTCATAAATTCTGTAGAGGCCCTTGTTAGGGAGATGGGGTCTGTATTCGATCAAGACATTTGTGGTCAGGACGCAGCTGCGCGTTTGATGCACCATAAACAGGGCAAAGAAAGTGCAGCTGAATTTTCGATTGCTTTTCGCTCTCTGGCCAGAGAGACAGGCTGGCCGGAGGCTCCTCTAATGTTTGTATTTAGCCATGCCCTTACTGAGGAAATAAAGGACGCGTTAGCTACTATTGAACCCTGTTCTACTTAAAACTCTTTAGTACGTACAGGTGTGCTAATTGACAACCGCCTAGGCGAACGCAACAGGGAGAAGCTCAACAGCTTGCCGCTAGCTGATAATGAGGCTGAAGTTGCTAGTGGCGAGTGTTCGGCTCCTGGTTCACTCACTATAGGTTTTACCCCAGTTGAGCCCATGCAAATTGACAGTTCGTTTGACAGTCGAACTTATAAATCTACTAGCAGAAGAATAATCTGCTTTAATTGCAATAAGCCGGGTCAAACCCGTCCACATTGTCCTAAGCGTCAGGGAAAACGGAAAACCCCTCCTGCTATGTGGGGCGATAGAGGGGCAAATTCCCTTCCGAATATCATTCCCTGTTGAACTGACTGTGGGGTGCAAGAGTTTTAGTATTAAAGCATTCGTAGATTCGGGCGCAGTAGATTGTTTCATGGATATTGAGTGGGCTAGGAAGCACTCTGTTCCCACTGTTACGCTTCCACAGTCACGCTCGGTCAAAACTTTGGACGGTCGTCCGCTTGGATCGGGAGTGATAACCGAAGTGTCTGAACCGTTAAATATGTTCATTTCATTTGGTGGCCACTCGGAAGCGGTTCAGTTTTTTATTGTCAGTTCCCCTGCTTTTCCTATTGTTTTAGGCCATTCTTGGGTACAAGAACACAGACCTTGCAGCAGCTGGGGGGAACAGAACAACCCTGTCGTCCGCTGGGGCACCAATTGCAGCTCTCATTGTAGAGATTATGAAACTTGTTTTCCCGGACATCAAATCACGGGGCAGGCTGATGCCTGGAGCGAGTGTGAGGAAGCTATCCCACTGTACCCTGCTAAACTAGAAAAAGGGGCAGAGGAGGGGTTAGAATGGGATCCTCAATTTGACTGGCAAGAGCCAAAGGATGAGTACTTTTTGGAGGACTTTAGCGATTCGGAATCAGTCACGGATTCATTAGATTCTGAGCAGGGTAAAGAATTTGGGGCCACCCTGAACTTTGACTTGCCTCCGAATGTTCCCAGGGCTTTTCACACTCACGGCGGGTACTACGAATATCAGGTCTTACCGTTCGGGCTGGTTAACGCCCCCTGGGTGTTTCAGGCATTCGTCAATGACTTGGTCCGAGAGATGTTGGAGAAATTCGTCCTTGTTTATCTTGACAACATTTTGATTTTTTCTTCAACACTGTCGGAGCATAAACAACATGTCAGACGTGGACTGGAAGCCCTGCTCAATGCCAAACTTTTTGTTAAAGCCGAAAAATGTGTTTTCCACGCCCAAACTGTCTCATTCTTGTGCTTCATTGTTTCTAAGGGGTCGGTGCGGAAGGACCCGGACTAGGTGGCTGCGGTCAGGAATTAGCCTGCACCGCAGAATGTTAAAGAGGTCCAACGTTTTCTGGGCTTTGCAAAGTTTTATGGGAGGTTTATTCGTAATTTTAGCGTGGTTGCTGCCCCATTATTGCGCTCACTAAAAAGAATACTTCCTCAGCGTTTTTTTGGTCTCCTGCAGCTGATGCTGCCTTTCAGGAATCAAAACAACGTTTTAGCTCTGAGCCTATTTTGGTTTTGCCCCGACCCCTCCCTCCCATTTGTCGTGGAGGTGGGTGCTTCGGAGGTGAGCGTGGGTGCTATTCTGTCCCAGCGCCCTCGTTGGGATAATAAGCTTCACCCAAGTGCGTACTTCTCCCGGTCTTTGTCCGCCGCCAAACACAATTATAGTATTGGTCACCAGGAGTCATTAGCGGTCAAGCTGGTGCTCGAGGAGTGGCGCCACTGGTTGGAGGGAGCTGAGCACCCTTTTGTGGTTTGGACCGACCATAAAAACCTCCGATATATTCAGCAGACCAAACGGCGTAATTCCCGGCAGGCGCGATGGTCATTGTTTTTTAACCGCTTTGATTTTGCACTCACATACCACTCGGGCTCTAAAAATATTATGCCTGACGCTCTATCACATATTTACGATCGCACGGATAGCGATCCTACCCCAGAGCCTGTTATTCCTTCTGCCCAGATCGTGGCACCTATTCAATGGGAAGTTGAGGCGGTAGTTCAGGAGGCATTGAAAACCGATCCCGGTGCTGGGGGGGAGCCTCCTGGCTGTTTATTTGTTCCGCTTGGGGTTAGGTCGAGAGTCCTTCAGTGGGGCACTCTTCCCGATTGGCTGGGCACCTGGGGGCCCATCGGACCAAGCAGTTCCTTGCCCAACGATTTTGGTGGCTGGATATAATGAAGGACATTCGGGAGTTTGTTGCCACCTGTAGCGTATGTTCCAGAAATAAAACTTCCCACCTCCCTCCCTCTGGCCTGCTGCGACCTTTGCCCGTTATTTTTGTTTTTAATTTCTTCAAATCTACTGAATCTTTTAGATATCAAACGTGAATGTTTTGATAAGAGGGCTCAGTTGTTCAAGATGAGTACCGAGAATTTCAATCACTGTTTCTGTTTAAGCTCTGCTCAATAAAGTGAGTCGACATTGGTGCGGGACTTGTGCATTTATAACGAATTTAGTGACTTTCGGACAGAGATCCTAAAATACTCCATGTCCGAAATTATTAGACGTTCAAACTTGGCCATGTTTGTGTTCGACCTTCACAAAATGCAAATTGAGAGCTATCGACTTTTCTTGGTCTTTTTATTCGTCTGTTTTCTTCCATTGAAGATAGACAACAGTCTTTATTCGGTCTCTCTTTTGAAAATTAGTCAGATGGATCGAACAGATTCACACCTTATTTCCACACCAGAGATAAGATAGTGCTTGTAGTCAGTGAGCAAATCAATTCCATGACCATTGACATTGTGAATTAAATATCGCATGCACGATCAAGACTGTCCGACGCGAAATGCAAAATACTCCATGTCCGGCAGCCAGTAAAAATTAAAAGTATTGATATGAGAACAGATTTACGCCCACAATGAAATAAAAAATAAAAATATCACCAAAAACCAGAACATCCAAAAAAGAAGGCCCGCAAATAAATAAATCGTATTGTTCATTGGATGTTCTGTTTGTTTTAAAAATGTTTCTTTTTATTCTTTATTTCGTTATCAATCTGTTCTAATCGTCCTGTCTAATCGTTTTTGTCAGACACGAAGTATTTTGCATTTAATGTCCGACAGGCCTTGTACATTGTCCCGCGCCAATGTCGACTCACTTTATTGAGCAGAGCTTAAACAGAAACATTGATTGAAATTCTCGGTACTCATCTTGAAGAACTGAGCCCTCTTATCAAAATATTCATGTTTAATATCTGAAAGATTCGGTGGATTTGAAGAGATTAAAAACATTTGACTGTCGGACACGAAGTTATATTGAAACCATCCGACTGTTGGACACGGAGATATATTAAAACCCTGTCCGACTTTCGGACACGTGGACATTGCATTCAACGCAATCTGTCGTGCGAAAAATTCGTTTCGCGTCCAGAGTGCAAGCGGCTTAATACTACTATTATTGGTTTTATCGTTTTTAGTGGGGGAAAGGAATACAGCCTTATTGCTATGATCTCGTACTGAGTTAAGATCACATTTTGAAAAGAAACGTGTAACGTATCTTACATTGTTGTCCATGCATGTTAATCCCAAAATTTTAAGCAGCAACAGGGTGTAATAATAGGAACACACTATACATCGTTCCTCTTTCCAATGATGCAGGCAGAAGAAATAAATTAGCAACCGTCGAGGGGGAGACCATGGTTATCTCATCATGATTTTGTATTCGGCTTCATTACTTTTTGTTGCTAAACCTGAGAGAAATACCTTTATGGTCTATGTGTAGTGTAGAATGTCGCCTACGAAAGTTGATACAATCTCAATATAACGTATATTTTTGTCACAATATGCAATTTTTGATATGTCACAAACATGCCGAAGTAGCCCCATTCAGATGGGTGGGGTAAAATTGTCAAAGCTGGCAATAAGCTTAAGCTGAAAAAGACAGTCCAATATTCTCATAACAGAAAAGGTGAGAACTGTTTTATTTTTACAATGAACCAACACAAGCTATGATTTGTGCATAATCACCATCAGAGTAGCAGTTATGACAGTATATGTAGGCAAGCACACTGACATTTGCACAGTCCTCATGTGCCCACTCTTTGCATGAGAAGCATTGGACCCACTCCGCTCCACCTTTGGGTGATGAGTAAGGACCACGGCGCCAAAGAGGAGCAGCAAACATTCCCACTGACAAAGGAATGAAATACAGAGGCTCCAAGGCTGGCACCTGCTAACCCTAAATACTCTGCCAACACCTCCACTTTAATGGGCCCCACCTGTGGCCTATTAAGGTGGAGGTGAAAGAATGAGAAAGGGGAGGGGATGCAAGGAGCAAACCCTTACAAACCCATACTTGTGTCTTCCAAACAAAGGCCCTAATAGGTCCTCTATCATAAATATAAAATAAATGCAAATATTAGAATTATTAAGACACTATAGGTGTCTGAAAAACAATAAATTGGGTCCTATATTTTACTTTGGAATATTTTAATATAGGCCTAACACAGGACCTACAAGTGGTGCAACCTCAGCACCCTGACAAACTAACCCCACGCTGCTTGGCTAGTGTAGCCCCGTGCTCCCATTTTGGAAATCAGGCCGCATCTCTCATCTCTTGATCGCAACAGGCCTCTATCTTATGTGTTGTTAATAACTATAGTTACATACGTTTATGAAACTGTGAAAAAACACCGTGGAAATCTTTGTCTTCAAAGAAACTAGACGCATTTCTTTCAGAAACTTAAAGTTTGGAATTTGGGCCAAAATTCAGTTATTTAGGCAGAAAACACTTACATGACTCTACAAGTCCTTCTTCTTTCCAAGAGATGACGTCGCTGGGATGTCACATAATTTGTACATTTTTGTTTTCCCGTCTGTGCGTTTGAAAAAAACTGGGGTGATAAATCTAACCCCGTGACCGAAGTAACCCTGGTCTCCCCTATTTCATTCCAACTTCAAAAGTTTGAATGATCTGACGTAGTTTCATTTTGAAATTACATTCAAGTTCGCTAATGGTAATAATTTGAGAATGCCCTAGCTAGCTAACTCATATTCGTAATGCTTAATATAGACGTAAGTGGTGCAGAAAACATGCCTCAAGCAGCAGTGAAACGCAACATGAACGCATCATGCAGATATAGGACAGAGGCTTCTTTAGTTCAACACCTTAAAGGTGAGGAGAGGAGCTCATTTTATTGGTGAAGATTTGACTCGGCTGTGTTAAATCCACTTATGCCTTCTCTCCTCCCTCTTTGCCACTTGCGGCGGCAGGAGGGACAGTGACGGGACAGAGGAGTGCTTGCGCCGGGCTACGCCGTGCAGGAAAATTGCAAAATATGCCTGGATACACCCTGTTGGCGCAGCGCTCCCCCCATTCGCCGCGCCTGCGCCTGGCGAACAAATATATAGCCCTCTAACTTTAAGGTCTGAACGAACAGGTTTGAAAGAGGTCATGTAAAATCACAAACCGCACTTTGATCCAGATCAATAATCTGTATCTGTAATGTGACAGAACATTCTTTTCATGGAAAATTAACACATTGATCATTGACATACTACCACCCTTTTAGGAAGTTTTCACAATTTTTGCTGAATTGCTGAACCACAGTAAACTTTGTGGAATTCCTGAGTTAAATGGAACCAGGCTGAGTGTGACTGTAATGCAGGCGTCACAGGCAGGATTCTGATGGAGGAAATTCTCATCAACATCATTCTAATGCTCTTAATGCTGATACAAGCAATATAGTCCCCTGTCAAGGACTGCAGGTGAGAGAGGTTGACCACGATGCTCAATATATCATTTTCAGTTAAGTTTATCACTGAGATGTCGAAGCACTGAACAGTACTTTTTTGCAGTCCATCTTGAAGGGAGAACCCATCAATGTTACAACAGTCAGAAATTTCTCTTTGATACAAGTCATGAAATTCAAGAAGATGAAAGATTCGACAACGTTTATCAGGATTGTGTGGCAGATACAAAGATGTAAGGTTTTTGAAGCAAGAACGCTTTGTCTCAATGTAGGGTGGAATGGTTTGTTCACCTCAGCACTTAAAAATGTATTTATATATTTAAATTATTATATCTACCTGTTTAGGGTTCTGTGGGTTGGTGTTTTTGAGTGTTATTTGCTGATCAGTGTCAAAGAGACCTACGTGTTTGGTTGACATGGTATTTTACATTACAATACAGAAGACTGGACTAATATCTACATTTTCATGAATTTGTGGGTTGGTTCGGTTTTGCAGCAAGGTATCCAATTATGAAGAATAGATGACAAAATAACAAGGTTGTTGCACTAATAAGAGCAAATCTTGTACTACCGCAATCTCCACCCAATGAAATTGTTTCAGTTTTGACTTACTGTATATCCACTCATTACTCTGTCACTTCTTTGCTGAAGGCACACAGAATAAGTAATTATTCAGTGAGTTACTGCAAACTGCATGCAGAGTGATTGAAGCTAAAATCCACAAAGATATGCTATGAAATTTATATTTAAGTTAGCAATTAGACAGGGGCTTCAATCATCAAAAAACAAACCCAGTTCCAAAATAAAACCCCCAGAAAAGTACTATACTATGAGACAAAAGATTTGAGGCACCCCCTGTTGGATAATTTTAAGATAAATTTACAAACTTACTAATTTTGTAAATTTAGATTATAATCATCTACCAAATTTTGTGATAATTTGACAATCTCATTGAATCATGGCCTAATTTAAAGTAGTCCCACACTCTTATTTGGCAGCCATATGTATGGCAGCCATATTGCGGCCATATTTGAAATCAAATCAGAACAGCATGAACAAATTTAACTGTCCTCATGGTGAGCAACATGCTTACCCAGTTTCAGCTATATCGGTCTTGCAGTTTCACAGACAAAGATGTTTATAGCCTTTGTGGATGTGGCCCAAATGCAAAGGTCAAATAAAGGCCAAATGTCAAAAAGTAGCAAAACCTAGAATATATATGTTGAAATCCACGGAAAGCTACCCATATACCAACTCTGAATGCAGTACGTGCAAAATTGGCTGCAAAGTGGTATTTTCAAGATAGCCGCCATGGCAGCCATATTGGAAATCAAATCAAAACAATTTTATTTTCCTTATGGGTAGGAACATGTCTGCCAAGATTCAGCTTCATTGGACCTGCAGTTTCAGAGGAGATGTTTGCAGTGGCAACTGGAAAAGTGTGCATGGCCAAAGCCTCAGGGTAATATCTAGGTCAAAATTGAAAAATTTCGAAAACCAGTTTATATATGTTTTAGGGTTGGCTGCTACCTACCCATAATCTAAAATTTAGCTCAGTTGCCGCAAAAATGGCAAAGGGCTTTATATGGTATTTTTCTGGCGGCCATATTTGAAATCTAATTGAAACAGTTCGAACAAACTTTGTCTTTATGGGTAGGAGTATGCATACCAAGTTTCACCATCATTGTCGTTTCTGAGAAGAAGATGTTGATAAACAGTCGACAATAATGACATTGATCAATCACAAGTAATCCATGGTGGAGGCTCATATGACCTTTGGTCCAGGTGAGCAACAATTGGCTGTGTGCCTTTGATAGTTACTGGCAGGCATCTTGAGAACTTGGTAAGGCACAAAACAGTAAATCTTGATTTCCTAGTGCAGTAATGATGCACACCAAATTTGGTAGCAATCAGACCTGTGGTTTGGAGGAAGATGTCAAAAATGTGTTTTGGAAAAAATTCTTATCGGCAGAAAAATTTGTTATACAAGAAAACCACCCAGGAATAAAAATTTTGTTCATCTTGATCCAAGGAATTTAATGAAAACGTGTTTCTAGGCCACAGGGTTCAGGAATTACGCGACAAAATGGAAAATGCATTTGCTAAAGCTCCCCAATCAAGCCAACTGGGGTCAAATTTCTTGGGTAGCACTACCACACAACTTCCAGTCGTTGTGCAAAATCATGTCTCTAAGATTTACCAACTCACAAAAATATTTCTGAAGAAAATAGGGTTTCAGCCCTTAGGTCCTGAACCCGTAATAATAATTATCATGAACTACCACAAAAACAATACGGTTTCAGCCCTTCAGGCTTGAATTCATGATAATAATAATAATAATCATAATAATAATAATAATTATTATTATTATAACAATATTTATGATGACTTGACAGTCCGGTTGCCGGCAACCGCATGGGTGTAGCCCCCGAAAACCTGCTGCTCCAGCCTGTATTGCCTCCACTTGGAAATTTCAGCTGAAATTTGCGCATTATTCGGCCAATACTGTCGCCATAAAATCGAAAGGTGTCATAACTTAATAATAGCATGTCCATACCCAGTGCTTGAAGTGGGAAAAAAGAAGTGCAGGAACCCTGATTTTCTGAGAACCATCCCGGTCATTAAAAAAGGTTTAGGGTTAGTCGAAAAGTTGAAAACACGTTATTTTTTAAATTGGAAACTTAAAACGTTTTTTTACATTCATGCATTTAGCAAACATGGCTCTTAAGGACAATGCTCTACTCTTTTCATTTTGTGCTACAGTACTTGTTTGAACAGATGTGTTTTCACAATAATTCTGATATTAGGCCTATTTTTGAATGAACCTTTAGTATGTGGGCAGCTGGAGTAAGAACCACAACCGTATTGTCAAGATGTTTAAGTTTTTTGCAATCTCCGTGTCTGACAGTCTATTATTGTTTTTAATTTCTTCAAATCTGCTGACTCTTTAAGATATTAAATGTGAATTTTTTGAAAAGAGGGCTCAGTTCTTCAAGATGAGTACCGAGAATTTCAATCAATGTTTCTGTTTAAGCTCCGCTCAGTAAAGCGAGTCGACACTGGCGCGAGACAATGTACAATGCCTCCGTGTCTGACAGCCAAAAAAAAAGAGGACGATTAGAACAGATTGATAACGAAATAAAGAATTAAAAGAAACATTTTAACAACAGAACATCCAATGAACACTGCGATTTATTTATTGGCGGGTCATCTTTGTTGGATATCCCGTTCATTGGTTTTTATTCTTTATTTCGTTATAAATCTGTTCTCATATCAATACTTTTACTTTTTGCTGGCTGGTGGACATGGAGTATTTTGCATTTCCTGGCGGACAGTCTTGATCGTGCATGCGATAATTTGTTCACACTGTCAATGGTCATGGAATTGATTTGCTCTCTGATTGCAAGCACTATTTTATCTCTGCTGTGGAAATAAAGCGTGAATCTGTTCGGTCCATCTGACTAATTTTCAAAAGGAAGACCGAATAAAGACTGCCGTCTATTTTCAATGAAAACAGACGAATAGGCTAAAGTGAAGGTCGAACACAAACATGGCCAAGTTTACGCATTTAATAATTCCTGGAATACTCGGAAAAATTAGAACTTTTCTGACTTTCGGACACGGAGCTATATTAAAACCCTGTCCGACTATCGCGTCTTTGCATTGACTTTGTCTGTAATCAGTTGTGCGAAAAATTTGTTTCGCGTCCAGTGTGCAAGCGGCTTTAATGAGCATAGAATGCAAGCATTCGATATATATATATATATATATATATATATATATATATATATATATATATATATATATATCAGAGCACTTTATTCATGTCATTGTTTGGGATTTTCTGGCTAGAAGTCACCAGTCAAACAACATAGGATAGTTTGCAAAGCCTGCTCAAACTCTTAATAGCAACACAGAACTGCATAATAATAATCGTACCACCAGCCAACGACGACTGAGAAGTGTTTTGTGCTTTAGAGTTTAAAGGACGAAACACTGTTCCAGCGTGTTGGCTGGTTAGATTGTGGTGTTAGTTTAAAATCCTCTATTGAGAGCTCGTTGAGCAGGTTTTGCGAACCAGTTGGCAAGTCATTGAATTATTTTTCATGCTGGTGGCTAGCTAGCTAATGTTAGCACAAACAACAAACAACACTGGACCCGTCTTGGTCGCACTTAATAGAATAGAATAGAATAGAATGCCTTTATTGTCATTTCACAGAGTGACAAGAGATTCAAAGCTGTCCCATAGAGTGCACATACACATAGGAACACATAGGAATTCCCTGAGTGGATATAAAATTATGATCGACTTACTGCAGATGAATCCTCGCGGTGTCGTCTTTTCAACGATGTGTTCCTTGTCTTCATAACCGTAGTAGGTGTTTTACAATCCAGCAGTTAATATTGGCAGCAAACATTTACCATTCACAGCTGTGGTTTGGACCGTAACGTCCCACTTGCCAACCACAGCAGTGCAGACTTGAATGAGCGCGCCCTCAGTACCTATGGCAATAACTCAGAAGTGGTAGCTAGGCAACCAATTTGTTGTCAAATGTGGGATTTTCTTTTATTGGTGCGCTCATGTGAATGAACGACAAGCAACCCAGACAATGGAATAATCTAGGCAATCGAATGAACCACAATCTTTGATGAAAATATATAATGTGTAATGTAATGTAAAATAAAGAAGTGCCGGAACTGTGTTCCGGTGCGTTCTGGCCAACTTCAAAGTGCAGGAACGCATATGATAAAAATACAGAAGTACCGGAACTACGTTCCGCTGCGTTCCGGTCCACTTCAAGCACTGTCCATACCAAATATGAAAGTAATTGCTCAAAAATTACAGACTGTACTGCATACAAAAAGGAGTGTCTACAGACATAGATGCAGCTGTCGTGGAGACGACATGCATGAGTCCATAGTAGCTACCCGAATTTGTCAGAATAAGAAGAATGAAGAATTAGCTATCAGATCAGCAGTCATAAATCTATTCTATGAAGTTTGTGATCAACCGCAAAATTACTGTTGCTCGATCTAACTTCTGTTAAATTAAACATTTTCTTTTCATCTAATTCTCGTTGCGTAAGAAAGATGGATTTGCCAAATCGCTGAAAGTTTTTCAGCTCAGAAAAGTTGATTGCTTTAACAAGTGTCAGCTGTCTTTGGTACACTCTTGTCATTTGGTTGTACAATAATTAATATGTATGTTACACATCACTGGCATAGCTATTTTATTTGTATTTATATGGACATGCTACAGCCAGCTAGCTAGTTATTTATCTATAGTTATCTGCTGATGTTACATTAGCAAGTTAACATTTTTAATGGATTAACATTAAAAAGTTGAGCATCTTGTCCTCTGGTGTGAATTTCATATTTGCAACGGTACATAAAGTAGATAGGTTTATCGAAGGTATTCTGATACAACAAGCATGAACCTAGTCTTTATCCTGACACAAGCTATATTCTTAGATTATATATTTATAGCTGGGATTGTTTTAGCACCGTTGTAGAGGCCATCTGTGCTACATACTGGTAATTCTAACAGTTCAGACATTATAATGGAATTATGGAATTAATCACAAGCCGAGGAGCATTTATTTAAATATATTGTTCATTCCCCACATGGGGCTAAACACAGAGCTACAAATGTAAGGAACAAAAACACACTGAATATGTACAACCCCAATTCCAAAATAACTGGGACAAAGTGTAAATTGCGAATTAAATCAAAACGCAATGACTTTCAAATTACACCAGCCAGTATTTTATTCACAATAGAACAGAGATAACATAGCAAATGTTGAAACTGACAAATTTAACAATTTTATCCACTTATTGAGCTCATTTCAATTTTAATGGCGTTAGAGTCTCAAAAAAAGTTGGGGCAGGGGCCTGTTACCAAGGTGTAGCATCCCTTCTTCTTTTTAACTCCGAGTGGAGGAGACAAGTTTCTTGAGTTTAACCTTTGGAATTTGATCCCACTCTTGTTTAATACAGGCTTCCAGCTGCTGGAGAGTTTTGGGTCTCCTTTGACGGACTTTTTATTTAATTATGCGCCAAATTATCGCAATCAGTGAAAGATCAGGACTGCAGGCAGGCCAGTTCAGCACATGGACTCTTCTACTACAAAGCCATGCTGTTCTCATAGCTGCAGGTTTTGCATTGTCCTGCTGAAATACACAAGGCCTTCCTTGGAATAGATGTTGCCTTGAGGGAGCATATGTTGCTCTTAAGTCTTTATATACCTTTTAGCATTCATGGTGCTTTTTAAAACACGCAAGTGTCCCACACCATATGCACTAATGCATCCCCATATCATCAGAGATGCTGGCTTTTGAACTGAACACTGACAACAGGAGTGATGGCCTTTCTCCTCTTTAGCCCTCAGGACACAACGCCCATGATTTCCAACAGAAATGTCAAATGTGGACTCGTCTGACCACAGTAGCCACTTTGCTACAATCCATTTTAAATGACCCTTGGCCCACATAACACAGCGGTGCTTCTGGATCATGCTCAACAATGGTATCCTTTTTGCATGAAAGAGTTTTAGGTGGCATCTGTGGATGGCACGGAGGACTGTGTTTACAGACAGCGGTTTCTTGAAGTATTCCTGGGCCGATTTAGTAATGTGAATGACCGAATCATGCGGATGAGTGATGCAGTGGCTTCTGAGTGCCGAATATCATTGGCATCCAGCAAAGGTCTTCATGCACTGTCAATGATGAGACCTTCAAAGCCTTTGCAATATGATGTTGAGGAACATTGTTTTAGAGTATTCCACAATTTTTTTTCCCAAGCCTTCACAGGTTGGAGAGCCTCTGGCCATCTTTTCTTCTGAGAGACTCAGCCTCTCTAAGACATCCCTGTTATGGTCTATTTTATTTTATTATTTTTAAAAATAAATTTTGCATCTCCAATCCCACCCAAATCTGGAATGCCCAATTTGAGAACTATGTCTGCTTGTATGCGACCCCATGTTGCCAACACGGGAGAGAGGGACGGTTCGCGGCTCTCCTCTGAAGCACACGTCCGTCAACTATTGCTTCTTTTCACTTAGGTCGAAACTTTGCAAGTTCACAACGAGGACGGAGGCTACCCCGAACATTTTTAAGCTGAGAATCTTACAGACGAGCACCCAGCCGGCCTACAGGAGGCCCTTGAGCAATGAACAAAGCATCTATTTTAATATCCCAACCCAGCAGTCCCCTCCCAATTTGCATCCCTGCAGCGCGAAAGCCAATTGTGCACTGCTTTGAAAAATCTGCCGACCACTGCAAGCTGGTACAAACCTGCACCGTAGTTGTCACTTCTGCTCCGCAATGTGGGGCCTTAACCGAGTGAGCTAACCCGGCAGCTCCATATTTCCTTTATATTTTATACAAGACTACTTTTTTACTTCCATTCTCGACAGTTTCAAAATGACAAAGAAGGAAAAGGGCCCAAAGTAAAAGTTTGGGCACCCTGCATATTTAATTTGTAGTAACACCCCCTTTCCCAAGTATCTAAATTTGTAAACACTTTTTGGTGCCAGCAAAGAGTTTTTTTTTTTTTTAAATTATGTTTCCGTGGATTTTTGCCAATTATCCCTAGCTAAGGCTTCTAGTTCTGTGAGATTATTTGGCTGCCTTGCATGCATTGCTCTTTTGATGTACATCAATAGATTTTTAATGATTTGGCGGTTGGGGACTGCGAGGGCCATGGTAAAACTTCAGCTTGCATCTTCTGAGGTAGTCAGCAGTGGATTTTGAGGTGTGTTTAAGGTCATTATACTTTTGTGGAAGCCATCCTCTTTTCATCGTCAGCTTTTTTACAGATGGTTTGATGGTTTCCTCCAGAATTTATTGGAATTTAGTTGAATCCCTTCCTTCTACAAGTGACATGTTCCCCGTACCACTGGCTGCAACACAAGCCCAAAGCATGATCGATCCAACCACGTTCTTGACAGTTGGAGAGATGTTCTTTTCATGAAATTTTGCATCCTTTCTACTTCAAACATATCTATTTATCTATCATATCTAGAACTAAAAGTTCTATTTTAACTTCATCAGTCCACAGGACTTGTTTCCCAAATGCATTAGGCTTGTTTAAATGTTCCTTAGCGACCTTCTGACGCTCAATTTTCTGGTGAGGATGCAGGAAAGGTTTCCTTCTCATGGCTTTCCCATGAAAATCTTATTTTTATAGGTGTCACTGAACAGTAGAGCAGTGCACCAGGACTCCACAGTGTGCTAAACCTTGCTGAAGGTCGATTTTTTTCAAAAGGGGGTTTTGATTCACCTTTTGTGCAATCCGATGAGCAGTTTTCTTTTAAAGTTTTTTTTGGCTCCCAGACCTCATTTTGAGCCCCCTTATTTCTGTTGACTGCCAATCCTTAATTATATTATGCCCTGAGGAAAGTGCTGCCAAAAAAAACTTTGCTATCTTCTTATAGCCTTCTCCAGCTTTGTGGGCATCAATTATTTTCATTTTCCCAGAGCAAGGCAGCTGCTTGCAGCGCCTCATGGCTTCTGACTGTTGGAACAAGGTTAGAGAAGTCTGGATGTTTATGAATCTTTGAAATTTGCATCACCTGGCCTTTCGTAAAGATGACTGAAAACAAGACATGGCCCTAACCAGCTAATTGAGGTCTGCGACCATAGTCAAAGTTCCCCGATAGCTCAAATCTATCAAAGGGGACCCGTTATGTTACGTTTCCAAGTAAAGTCCAAAAAAGCAGTCCCTATTTAGCTCATACTGCCATCCTAAAAAATCTCCATTTGTAGTCCATTGCAGTCTCTGCCGGAAACACCTCATTTGGGCAGCTCTTCTGCTATGGCCCCCCCTCCCCGTATGCCCGCTCCCTTCTGATTGGCCAGCTCTGTGGAGGGCGGAGCTGGGCGGGACTCGGCAGAACGCAGTTTTCCGGGTCCGCCTCCCTAGTGTGAAAATGTGAGACGCGTCTTCCGTCTGAGCTCAGGCATCGGCAGGGAAATTCCACAAACAAATTCTGTACATGTGTATAGATCGAATGAAATGAACTTGTTCTAATAAACGCAGCGGCGAAAGTGGAGGACGCAGTGTGCAAGTCTGGCAGCTAAAGCACAGCACGTATAAACACACTACGCATCAAGGTCAAATCCATTATAGGTTTTCTTTACCGCAACAAATCTTCCTTCACATTTTCAGTAAAACAACTCCTGGTCAAAATTTCAGTACTCCCAATATTTGATTATGGTGACATAGTTTATAGATCTGCTTCACAAACCCTCCTTCACAAACTCGATGTTCTGTACCATTCTGCCATCCGTTTTGTTACTGGTTCCCCATTTAACACTCATCACTGCTTCCTCTACTCTCAGGTTAATTGGCCCTCACTCCAATCATGCAGACAGATCCACTGGTTCACATATATCTACAAAACTCTCATTGGAAAAACCCCTTCATATCTACAGTCACTACTCAATATTCACACCTCTAATCGTAATTTACCTTCCAGTAATCTCATCAATCTCCTTATCCCCAAAGTCCGCACCTCCTTTGGCCGCTCCTCTTTCCAGTTCTCTGCCGCAAATGACTGGAATTTTCTGCAACAGACCCTAAAACTTAGTTCATTCATTCCACTCCACTCTTTCAAAAAACTGATCTACTCAACAGTCAAAGATCGTTGCACTTGTTTTTAGTAACTTCATTGTAATGATGTTGTTGTACCTGTTGATATGTCTGTCTGTCATCTGTTTTTTTTTTTTTTTTTGTGACTGCTTCTGGTGTTGCCTCTTGCCCAGATCGTCATTGTAAATGAGAATTTGTTCTCAATTGACTCATCTGATTAAATAAAGGTTAATAATAATAATAATAAAGCTCGAATTTGCCATCTGCTTATGGCTTCTATGGTGAGCACACCAGTATTTCAACTCTATAGCTAGGATTGAGGGAAAGCTAGAATCCACGCCAGACAGACACATTTGTAGAACGAGTCGACATACCCAAGTGTAGACCAAGGTGTCATGGTTATGGTTTTTGGTCATGTTTATGTTCATATTCTGTATTCATGATTTTGTCTTTTATTTATTCTTTTTGGTTATTGTAATACTCAGGTTTTTAGTTCATTCCATTTCTCAGTTCCATTGCACTTGTCTCTCCTGTCTTGTGATCTAGTTGGTTCAGTCCATCTTCCCTGTTTGCGTGCTCACTTACTTTGGGTGATTTATATCAATTCCGGTGTTTAATATATTCCTTCGATTCTCGTTTACTTCCTTCGTCTTACTGTTCCGATTACTAACAAGACTAACATTTGTATTTTGTATCATAGTCTACAACACAAGTAATCCTTGTATATAGATTACTAACGAGCACTCGAGTTAAATCTGTGAAGTTGCACCGCTACTAATTTAGACTAATTCCCTCTCAGCAATTGCCCTGTTCTAATCTCCGCCTCTTGCTCAGCTGTACCTGTCTTCCCCTGATTTTCAGCGAGATCTCTTGCACATGCTTAATTACTTTCCTGCGCTCGTTATCTGTGCACTTAGAACTCCTTGACCGGAGCTGTTTAAATGTCATAGGCTGTTTGTGTGACAATCGTAACGCTAATGCATCGGGAGTGAACGGTCACCAATATTCGCCCCGCACCCATAACGTTCTGTTGCTATCGTTCCCTACCATTCTCAAACCGATCTGGTAACGTTCTAATCCGACCCAATCTCTTCCTCACCGTTTCAACCAGATTGTCTTACGTTCCCCTAGCCTTGTATGAAGGTTCCAATATCATTCCGATACCGTCCCAACCATTCCAATACCGATGCAATAGCGTTGCCGCACCGTGCCAGCCGATGTGTATATAGGTGTCACGTTCCAATACCAATCAGTTTATTTTCACACGAGCGAGACCGCACACCATCAGAGAACAATAAACATGGTTGTCGACAATTATCATTTTTTTTGGCTGAGGGACTTGTTTTTCGTGTTCTTTTTTATCTTTTCGTTCTTAAAAAAGGACACGAAGAAGGAATTATAATTTGAACAACAATATTTATGCTCATTATTTTGCAAAGCTAAAGAATAACTCCACGATTGCCTTACCTTGCGTGAAACGCAGTGCCTACGTGTCCGAAAGTCGGAGAGAGTTTTAATAGGCCTATAACTCCGTGCCCGACAGTCGGATGGTTTCAACATTTTTGAAAATTAGTGTAATGTGAATATAGGCCAGTATATAGTATATAGTATATGTATAGTATTTACCTTTTTTTTGTTAAGCTCAGACTGGAGTCATGTTTAGACATGTCCTGGACATGTCTGGGGCAAGTCTCAGAAAATTAAAAAAAAGAGGTCTAAATGTGGGTGGGGTCTGCAAAAGAGTATATAAGGAAAAGAATTGAGACAGTAAAGTAGTAGGAGAAATTGCAAGAAGATGACCAGACCTGCCATTCTGTTCAAGACCTGTGACGTTTCTTTTGTGGATTTCTTTGCCTGTGTTTGAGCATTTTCATCATCCAGGACATCACCAAGCCACCCCCCCCAAAAAGGGATTGTAAATATTTATGTTTTGTACATAATTAATCTTGGTCAGTAGTGTAGGATAGTGTTAGTCTTGGTCTGTGAATTAAATGTGTTTAAGTTTTTTTAAAACTGTGTCATCCCTTGCTGTTGCTGTTATGTTGTAAATGTAAAAACAAATTGGGGCCATAACATTAGTCAGATGGACCTAACAGAATCATGCTATATTTCCACACCAGAGATAAAATAGTGATTGTTGTCAGTGAGCAAATCAATTCCATAACCATTGATATTGTGAATTAACTATTGCATGCACGATCAAGACTGTCGGACGCGAAATGCAAAATACTCCATGTTCGGAAGCCAGCAGAAAGTAAAACTATTGATATGAGAGCAGATTTATTATGGAATAAAGAATAAAAGTATATCGCCAATAATCAGAACATCCAATGTGCACTGTAATCAATTTATTTGGGCCATTTTTATAATTACAACGAAGTCCGTACAATGCCTAGGCCTATCGGACATTAAATGCAAAATACTCCGTGTCCGACAGCCAAAAAAGGGGACAATTAGAACAGATTGATTACGAAATAATAATAGGCTAATAATAATAATAATAATTATAATAATAATAATAACACATTTTAACAACAAATAGAACTTCCAATGAACATTGCGATTTATTTATTTGCGGGCCATCTTTTTTGGATGTTCTCTTTGTTGGTGATAGTATATTTTTTATTCTTTACTTCGTTATAGGCTAAATCTGTCATCCTGTGGATAACAAGATGATAGGCCTATTGCATGTT
Source organism: Gymnothorax reevesii (assembly GCA_029721435.1). Classification (NCBI taxonomy): domain Eukaryota; kingdom Metazoa; phylum Chordata; class Actinopteri; order Anguilliformes; family Muraenidae; genus Gymnothorax; species Gymnothorax reevesii. Next base: position 55,867,502 of record CM056574.1, read on the forward strand.
GCCCCAACTGGGATCAATGAAAAGTCTCAAAACTAAAGTAGGCGTATGTAATTACTGAACCGCGCCAGTTTCATTTTCCGCGAATACACTGTTAATAATAAACGAATAAACTGAAGCCTTTTTTTTTGCTAGGAAGCCTAATTTATCCTGCACCCTTTAGGCAGTTATTTTAACTGTAATTTTACAATTAGTTTACCGCGGAGTTCAGTGCATGTTCAGTGTAAACCACGGTTAAAGGCGCGCAGGACTCCACTTAACAGTTAAAATGACAAGGAGACAACACGTTAATTTAACGGTTAAATTCAGTTAGTTTATTTTTGTGTAGGAAAGCCGAACTGGCTTGGTGAAGGTAGATGCAAAAATGAATAATGGCAAATACCCGCCTAGTTCTTATAAACGCCTTGGGTCCCAGTCGTTTTTGCGAACTTAACGCCCGGGCTACTAAATGGTCATATACGGTAGGCCTATTCCCTTTATAGATTTCCTTCCACGTTCATTATTATTATATTTGTTTTAGTATTTTGTCAGGCCGTGTGAAATGTTGTCCAATACATGGAATTTTATTTTTTAGCAGCTGAACACATGTTTGATATGAGTCTGGCTTTTATAACCTCTGTAGATAGTTGTCAATGGTAACATAATGCTACTCGATCGTTAATGGATTGCTAACCGCATGCTACGGTTGCTGTGAAATCGGTAATGAACGGTAGAGGACAGTACACTCGGTACACCAATGGTGTGAGATCTGAAAGGAACGTTGCTGGAATGCTAGTGAGTGGTACTAAAACGCTAAAGATCCTTATGGACACACTGTACGGACCTTACATGCAGGGCCATATTACGGACCGGGCCAGTGGGGCTGGCGCCCGGGGCAGGGCCATATTACGGACCGGGCCAGTGGGGCCGGCGCCCAGGGGCCCAAGGGTCCGGGGGGGGGTGGGGATAGGTTCAAAGCGATGCAGATGCCGATGCCAATTGCGATGTCAGAGGGCCTCTATTCTCTAGGATCTTATGACTACTCACACTGTTATAGGGCATATCTGCAGAGAACCGAGAGAGAAGGGTGATATGAATTGGGCGGGGGGGACATGGACGGCAATCAGAGGGCCCCTGGGCTATGGGGTACAGCAATCAGAGGGCCCCTGGGCTCTGGGGTACAGCAATCAGAGGGCCCCTGGGCCACGGGGGATGGCAATCAGAGGGCCCCTGGGCCACGGGGGACGGCAATCAGAGGGCCCCTGGGCTATGGAGTACGGCAATCAGAGGGCCCCTGGGCCACGGGGGACGGCAATCAGAGGGCCCCTGGGCTATGGAGTACGGCAATCAGAGGGCCCCTGGGTCACGTGGGACAGCACTCAGAGGGCCCCTGGGCTACTGGGAACGGCACTCAGAGGGCCCCTGGGCGACGGGGAACAGCAGTTAGAGGGCCCCTGGGCTATGGGGTACGGCAGCCAGAGGGCCCCTGGGCTATGGGGCACGGCAGTGAGAGGGCCCCTGGGCTGGCCCTGCTGTACTGCCTCTCGTGAATACTCCTAAGGGAGCCCTAATGTTTACCAACTAGGGGTTCCAGGAAGTAGGGGGGAATGATTTCAGAGGGCCCAATGATTATGAAAGCCCCTGCTAAGGGGCGCAACTTCTGGCTATGTGGGGGCCCTAGGGAGAGCCCTAATGGGAGAGCATACAGTTAAGAGAGCCCTCTGATTACAAATGTCCTTACAAAGGGCCTCTGATTTACCAAGGGTTTTGAATGAAAGTCCTTTCAGCGAGCCCTAAGGCCCAGGATATGCTAGCTGTGTGACTTAATTTACGTGTGCAACCGCGCATACTAGCAGCAGGACGATCAGAGCACTATGCACGATACTTGTAGTGTTGCCAAAAACAAATCACCAAAAGTCGCTATTGGCTATCTGAAAAGTCGCTAGATTACGTCATGACATTACTATGATGTCATAACGTCACGCATGACTCACTGATCTCAAGAAAATGTGTCTACATGGCTATGTTGACAATCCCAAAGGGTACAGTTTCGAGATCGGGGCTAATGTGAAGTGCTGCTTAACCATGAAATAAGCTTCTGGTGGCGGTGCAGTGCTGAAGTTACATTGAAATACAATAATTTTGACACTCGAGAGATGTGTTTTTTTAAAGTCGCCAGATTCACCTAAAAAGCCGCTAAGTCGCTAGATGAGGTTTTAGTCGCCAGAGAAGGCCAAAAGTCGCTAAATCTAGCGACAAAGTCCTAAATTGGCAACATTGGATACTGGCGGTATCATGTAGGGAGCAGATAGCCAACCGGACTCTCATTAATATTTTCCACCATTGTTTGACTCTACCACGAGCTCAACATGGAAGTTCGGAAGATCGCCCTTTGCGGTTGTGTCAATATTGCAACATGCGCACATGTCTGCGTACCTTGTGTTCAGGTGTGCTACCACGCGTAACATCGACATAAAATTCGCATGGCAACGCATTCGGGCATAAAATGTGCACACGGCAAGCATATCCTGGGCCTAACGCTGGCCCCAGTAGGCAGCTAGTAGAAGCTGGACCTATTTTCTATGAGAGGTGATTTCGCTCCCGCACAGTATTGTGTGTACACAATACAACATGGTCCTTGGAGTGCATCGAAACGGTCATTGCGACACGTCCAAAAGTTCAGAAATCTCTAACTCCATGCAAATTTATTGCGCGTCGCGACCATATCGTGAAGCAAGTGTCCAATAGCCGAGCTAGACTCAGGGGCGGGCTGTACAGTGGTCCAGTCACAATACACAGCAGATTCACATGTCATTATAACCTATAGTTATCTTTGAGGAGAGTAGTAGACTGGTAGATATTCACCTTCAGAACCCTGAGTTTCGCACCGCTTCACTTTGCAGATTTCGCTTCCATATGTCCCCGCTGTAAAGGCGTGCACTGTACACACCAATGCCAACAAAGTGAAATCCAAGTGAAAATCCAATATCGATACAACACTCCCACATTACACTTGGCATTGCTTTTATCGAAACTCCTCACATGGCGAAAATTTTGGAAGCTTAAGTGAAAATCCAATATTGTTAAATCCATTTATCGAAACTCCAAACAACATTCTTACATTAAAACCTTTCCTAGACTATCAGATTTAGCATCCAACACCCTATTAAAAAGCTCATTGACATTTACATTATATTATATTGTATTGTAATAATAGTGTACCTTAAGACTTAAAGCCATTGTAAGGGGTACTGTATTTTCAGTGAACAAATTTGGAAGTCTCAGTGGAATTCCAATATGGATTTTCCAATGGACTGAATGAAGGGGCGGACACTTGGGCTCTCTCTATATATAGCCCCCTGCTTCACTACTCCTCACAACCTGACCTTTCAGCTTGACAACTTGCTTTGTATTCAACCTGTGCAACCTGACTTGTTCAGCAGTTTAACATTCAACAGCCTTTTTAAAGGCTTATATCCATTTATATCATATTATATTACATTACATTACTAGAAACAACACTGCACCTTCAAAGGCTCAAAGCCTTTGTAAAAGGCTTAAGCATTTCCAACGCCTTTTTTTAAGGCTTGTTGCCTTGTATTGTATTGTGGGTACTCGTTTATACTGTATTATATTATTGTTATATTATTACAATCAGTTGTGAAAGTCCCCCTGAGAATCCAATAGATGTAACACTCTAACATTACACTTGGCATCAGCAGTATGGATTGCAAACAAAAAAGTGCGGCTTCAAAACGAAAAGCCAAAAAAAAAGGGAGGCAAAGCAGGCCGATTTTTTAAAAAATGTGCCTTTGATTTCTAACTTTTTTTGACAAGCCTCAAGATTCAAATATTGATAATGTCACCAGTAGCCCAAGTTGCAGCAATGAAGAGATCACCACTGGTTTGATCATACTGGAGCCCTCACAGACCCAATCAAGCGTAGACCCGGCCTGTCAGGCTCAGGCCCACACTCAGACCAGGCATCATCTGAGAAAATCTTTCCAAGTGAGGAGGATTGCACAGAGCCCAGTTTCACACCAGAATCTGAGGACACCAACTCCGGTCATGAACCTCTTATTGACCCTGCTTTATGGCCAAATACTACAACCATTAAAGATTGGGCACTCTTAGGACAGGAGATTCACTGTCAGACCAGGCATCGCCTGAGAAAGTCTCGTCAAATCAGGAGGGGTACACCGAGACCAGTATCACATGAGGTGCTAGGGGCTCAAACTCCTGGTGTGAAATGGTTAATGACCCTGCTTTATGGCCAAGTGCCATTACTGAACTGGTCAAGTCGATTCTGGTTAGTAGAGGAGCAGCTGCTTTTCAAAATCGAAGTGAAAAGTACCCTGCCTCAAGTAGGGATAGGACCATAGGGGGCATCACCAGGAGTTTCACAAATTCCTTAATCAAATGCTCTCTACCTAATGGCCAGTCTGTGACTAGGCAGTGGCTTCTTTATTCCCCTTCATCTGGTTGCATCTTTTGTTTTGCTTGCAAACTATTTTCAAGTAAGCACAATGCGTCTGTCCACGGGTTTTCTGATTGGAAACATTCTGAGCAGTGGCGGTCCTACAGGAGGGACGAAGACATGTCCCTTTTAGTCCTGGCTAGATCTCAATCAATTTCCGTTATTGATGTCTTTTCCAATTATTGTAAGTGGCAACTGAAGACACGGTTTCTCTCCACATGCGATCTAACAGCGATCAAATCGCGGGTTAAATTCAGCACAGTGGCGGAACAGAGAATTGGGTTGCACAAAACAGCCGTTTAAAACAATTATAAATCCTGAGCTGTTCTCAGTCATCTTCATGATTAACAAAAGGTTCATTCCGACAGCGCTCTGCATTTAACAGGTGCTGCTTTTTCTCCCCAATTACATAAGACGACAATCATTCATCTGGATGTGTATTTTCTGTATTTAAATCTACGTTATTCAAAATTGCATAGCCTACCTGTCGACTCTCGCTAATTGCTTGAGCCGCACGCTTTTTATAACCTAGTGCAGAGTGCCACTGTTTTTTTTTTTAATCAACCCATGAAATACCGAGAGAGAGAGTCCGCGTTTCATTGGAACATGGACCAGTTCAATCACGCGAAGCATTGGTAAATAAATAAGCAAATTATTTTCCTGCACTGAATTTAGCCAATGATTTCATCACTGTTAGATCGCATGCGGTGAAAAACCATGTCTTCAGTTGCCAATTACGATAATTGGAAAAGACGTCAATAAAGGAAATTGATAGAGATCTAGCCAGGACTAAAAGGGACGTTTCTTTGCCCCTCCTGTAGGACTGCCACTGATTCTGAGCTTATCGGTGAGCATGAGAGGAGTGAGGAGCATAGGGCTTGCATGTTAGCATTACACAGTCGCTCCAAAAACACAGGAAGAGTTGATTCTGATCTTATCAAACTAATTGATGCAGAGAGGCAATACTGGCGGGAAGTTTTGAAAAGAAGTTGTTGCTCTAATTCCGTTTTAGGGGGAGAGGGGCCTTGCTTTCAGGGGAGATGATGAGCGGTTGGGATCACCTCACAATGGTAATTTCTTGGGCATTGTCGAACTGCTGGCTAAATTTGACCCTTTTCTAGCTGACCATCTCCCAAGGTTTGGAGGCAAGGGCAAAGGCTCTGTGTCCTACCTCTCATCCACAATCTGTGAGGAATTTATCCACTTAATGGGAGAAAGAACAAAGGAAGCAATTATCAACGAGATTAAAGAGGCTAAATACTTCTCTGTTATCGTTGACTCCACTCCAGACCTTGCTCATGTGGACCAACGTTTATTTTCAGGTTTATAAATAATGGTGGAGAAGTAGGTGAGCGTTTTTCTGGCTTTTGAGCCTATTGAAAATCATAGTGGGAACAGTTTGGCTGAGTGTGTTGTTGCAGTGGTGGAGAACCTGGGCCTAGACTTAACTAACTGTCGAGGCCAGTCTTATGACAATGCAAGTAATATGTCAGGAAAGTACAATGGAGTCCAAGCTCATCTGAAACGAATAAACCCATTGATTTGTTATGTCCCCTGTGCAGCACATTCATTGAATTTAGTCTGTGTCAATGCTGTTGACAGTAGCCCAGAAGCTGGCCGTTTCTTTGACTGTCTGCAATCAATGTACACATTTTGTGCCTCATCAACACACAGGTGGGGAAAGGTGTTCCGTGATACAGATGTGAAACTCACACTGAAATCTTGGTCAGGTACTTGCTGGAGTTCAAGAGCTGAATCAACTTAGGCTCTTTGGAAATATTATGCACAATTGAGAGAGGCATTGAACAATATTTCCAAAGATTCACAGGAGAAACGTGAAACTAGAAGTGAGGCCTCTGCACTCTGTGGCAAGCCGGACACCCTAGAGATAGCTTTGATGGCACACTTTTGGGATACAATACTGCAGCGGTTCCAAGCCACTAGCCTGCAGTTGCAGAAACATGACATTGACATACACACAGCTACACAGCTTCTCCTTTCACCTCGTGACTTTGTGGCAGCAATAAGAGACAATTTTGCCTTTATTGAAGGGTCAGCTTTAAATGTTACCGATTCAGTCTCCCAAGACTACAGACATGACCTCCAGCGCACAAATAAGCGCTAATGTATGGCTGATGAAAGTGCAGAGCCAGGTGTTGAATTTAGTGGAAAAGAAAAGTTTCGGATTGAAACGTTCAATGTTCTAATTGACAAACTTGTGTCCTCTCTTAACCATCGGTTAACTGCATACACACACTTGACCAATCTTTTTCATGTTCTTTTCATGCCTGATAATATGTCCAACAGTGAGCTCACTTAAAGGGCCGAATCTCTTGCTGCAGCATATCCCACTGATCTGACCATGAGCTTGGCAGATGAACTTGTTCAGTGCAAATCATTCATTTCAGAAGAACAAAAATGCCCAAATACAATGCTAAAGACCATGGTAAATTTGGATTTACAGTCCACTCTCCCAAATGTTTACATGCACTCAGACTGTTTTTGACCTTGCCAATAACAAACTGTGAAGGGGAACGGTCATTCTCCCAGAGTGGCTCGAATTAAAAATGAGCTCAGGAGGAAAATTTGCCTAAATCGGTTGAATTCACACTCCCTTCTAGCAATAGAACCAGAGTTTATTCGACAGCTCAACTTTGATGAGTTAGTGGACGACTTTGCAAGAAGGAAGAGCAGAAAGAAACCTCTGTAGAATCCGTAGGGACGGTAGGTTGGCACGGGAGTGGGGGGTGGCGGGCGGGGGGTTCAGAGTGTTGGGGGGGGCCTTTGCAAACTCCTGGCCCCGGGGCCCAGACCCCCCATAATCCGGCCCTGCTTACATAGTCGGTACATGAACTGTATTAGAACCAGTGGCGGCTCGTGAATTGGCAACAGGGGATGTTCAAACAATCCCTTAAAGTTAATGATTGTTCATGACCCGTTTTCAATCATTCGTTTAAATTACAATAACAGAAACTCCGAAAACTGAACATTATCTGGTGCAGCCAGTTTTCATTAATAACGCATACCTGTTGACTCTCACGCATTCGGCATGAGTTTAAGTGGCATTTTTACGTTCCTCTGCTGTAGACAGTAATTATTCTATCAACGCGTATGTAAGAGATTTTCGCGTGGAATTTAACTACTTGTGCATGGAGGAGTTTGAAGCAATGGAACTGCATAAAGACGTTTATTTCATATAAACGATCATGAAACAAATGCATTGCTTCCAACCCCAACCCCTGAGTAATTAAAAGCGTGAAAGTCTGGAGTCGTAATCAGTATGCGTTATTAATGAAAACTGGCCACATCTGATAATGTAGAGTGTTTTCGGCGTTTGAGTTATGGTAATTTAAATGAATGATTGAAAACAGGTCATTACCAGTCATTAATTTTAAGGGATTGTTTGAGCTTCCCCTATTGCCAGTTCACGAGCTGCCACTGATTAGAATCCTACAGCATCGTTATGGTCATTAACAGATTGCTACTGGAACGCAAGAATGCCAAAAACGGCCGTTCTCCTAGCGGTAGAGGCAGCCGTCCTGAGCGCGGCTTAGAACGGCTGAGAACGGTAGCTTGAACAGTTCTGTGGAATGGGGGCTTTACATTGGGTGGTGATCAACCAAATTTGTTAAGCCCTACACAAAGCGGGGAAAATAAGTATTGAGTGCTTTTTCCCTGTGTCATTCCACTTAATGACACATAATTTATGCACTGATTTGTTTTGATTTCTTTGTATGCGTGGATTACTTGGGTTGTTATGAACGTCTGGTGAAAATTTCTTGTCAATAGTCGCATTAGAAATATATTTACTGAGAAAAATGTTGACATGTTCGATACTTATTTTCCACTCTATATAAATGCAAACTAGGCAAGTGCAATTTCTGAGAAACTGCGTGGGCAAGCTGGAAGCCGCTTAAAAACGTGAGGTCAAAGTTGCTGAAAATGTCAGGTTAAATTTGCTGGAAATCATAATTAAACTTGGACAGTTGGATTTTTTATACTTTAATTGTGATGTGTCCAAAAAAATCTTATAAAAAGTTAGGAAAATGCTGAGGTTAAACAATAAAAGTAGCAAAAGGTTTTCACATACTACTAATCAATGGTGCGGTTATTTTGACATGACTTTGAGCTTCACAATCAACCATGGAGGCAATAAGATGAGAAATTATTTTTGTTTTTGGGGAAATTAATTATAAATAATATGAATGCCCTCGCCAGCCCTGCAGGTCGAAAGGAAATAGTTATCAAATTGTACATATCATTTAAATCTGTTGAGTGGCACAATGAATTCCATTAGACAAACAGTATGACCTGCACATGTCTAAGCATATTTACCTCGCCTGGACGGAGTCCATATGGGTGGGGTAATGTTTTTGGTGGGGTTTATTTGTTGATGCAAGGTGGCATCAACCGGCATTGAGGTGAGGACAGGAAGGAAGTGGAAGGCCGGGAGAGCAGTGGAGGTGGCAGAGGCACACCTGAGACAAAAAGCGCTGGTGGGTACTGTGGCGACAGGCAGAGCAGGCTTGGGTTACTTCCCAAAGACCCCGATCGGTCAGACCCGTGGCAAGGAAAGACACCATCTGATCCAGGAAGAGGTCCGAGCAGGCATGGAGGAAGAGCGAGTGAGCAGGATGGTGGGACTCCTGCAACAGGGAGCGTGGACAAGGTGGGAGAGCGCATTACAGCGCAGGATCACCTGGACTAACATCTGGCAGGAAGATTTCCAGCGGGTCTGCTTCCTGGTGTAAGCGGTCTACGATGCCCTGCCAAGTCCAGTGAACCTCCATGTGTGGGGGAAGAGTGAGACACCCTCCTAAGGCTGGACGATATGGATTAAAACTCATACCCCAGTATTATTTGTCTGACTGGCGGTATACGGTATGAAAACGATATTTCATTCAGAGCAAGAAAAGTGATTCATTTTACTCAAATATATAAATATTACTCAAATATCAAAACCTATAAGACTTGGACCACATACAAAACCTTACAGATGTTCTTTCTCTGCTCAAGAAGGCACAGCTGCGAAAATAAATGTAAGCAGCATATCTTTTCTGATGGAAAGCGATACACAGTTCTGTAAAATCAAATCTCTACAACAATAGTCTATACTTTATACAAATAGGCATAATTCTGCTCATACAGAGCCCCAGAGCTGTGCAAATAACAAAACAGTAAAGAGCATTGAAGTAGCTACAGGCCAACCCTGAATGAGAACCTAGGCCTTATGTTTCACATGAAAAGAGATTCAAATAAAAATACCAAAAATGGTTAATTGATACCTAAATGTATACCTCTGCTCCTGCATAGCTGTGTGAAAGTCAAAAATGTAAACGGATTCAATAGGCCTATCCTGGCTAAGAACACAGGCCTGCGGCTCTGCATGAACACAGATAAGGGGAAAAAATAATTCAAGAATAATCAAGTGGCAATTGAAGACACGGCGTCTCTCCCCCATGCGATCTTACAGCGACAAAATAATGGGCTACATCAGGGCTACCAACTTTCTACGCATTCTCATGTATATGGCGTTGGTCACACGTATTTTGAAGGCATATTCACCGAAGTCAGCAACTGTTCAATCAGCGCGTACATTTGAGATTCTTACGCATAATTTAAGTCCTTGTGCATGGCAGTTTATTTCCCTTGCATAACGGTGAATTTCACCAACACGGAAAGCAATGACGACTCTGGACCTCTTGCACTTTTTAAAATTGTGTATTAAAAGCAATGCATTTGTTTCATGATCGTTTTTATTGTTTGAATGGAATAAGACAATTTGAAATGTCTTCATGCCATTCCATGGCTTCCAATTACCGAGTAAAGAAGGAAATCGATCATGACTCCCGAATTCTATGTCACTAGTGGGAAAATGAACCGTAATGCTCGTGACACTGATTAACTATCGTGCACAACGACTGTAATTCTGTAAGAGAATCTCTTAATTGCGCATTAACTGAATAATTGCTGACTACAGCACTGGAACGTGCTAATAAGAAGCGCGAGACTCGCGCGGAATGCGTGAGAGTTGGCAGCTCTGGCAACATTCAGTACAAAAAGATAGGCCTAATTTAATTATAAATAGGTTTTTGCACTGGCACTTAGCTACGGTATTTTTTTCCAGCGAGAGCAGCATTTTAGAATTCTTTAGCGAATGAAGGTAATTTCGGTGCCAAATACGTACACCAGTTTTTGCAGCATGGTCACGCAACTGGCTGTAAAACAAAAAGAGACAGCTGTCAGATTGGAAAATGATAACAAACGAAAGCACGTACTTGTCACCAGAATTACTCTCATTCGCTGAAGAGCTCTGAAATATAGTCGCCGAGTGCCGGTGCGTAGTCCTAATTATAATTAAATTATTCTTCTGTACTGAACTGAATGTAGCCCATTATTTTGTGCCCGTTAGATCGCATGGGGGAAAGCCGTGTCTTCAATTGCCTTTTGACTTTTCTTGTATTAGAAAACGTTTTCAGAAAGGAAAACCATCTAGAATTAAAGCTGCAAGCAGCGTTGAAAGGGCCCTCGCACCCCTCTTGCACGTTGGGGAGGCAGCAAAATCTTGATGGGTGCTGGTGTGCATTCACAGCCTTTGGACACTGCTAGACTGTGAACAATGTGGTTTCCTGCGGAGTGTGCAAAAATTTTTTGGAGGGGCGCTTTGATATCATTTTGACATGCCCGTGCGCAAAATCTCCAGCATTGTAATTGTAATACCAGGCTCCTTGAGCTTGTTGATTTTTGTAAATTTTACAGCATGTTTAGACCCTCAAAAGGGATTTCTTTTAAAAATCTGATTGGGGGCGCTATCGAGCCATTATGCCACATTTAGTGCCAATTGATGGATGACATTGAAGAGTATAAGACAATTATTAGTTGTGCAAGGCTTTGCAAGCTTTGGAGTATTCTAAGGCCTTCAAACTTGTGTTCGTGAAATTTGGAAAAACGCAGGAAATAGCTCATAGCTCACTTCCTGTTTGGGCAAAAAAATTAATCATTACCCGGAATGACTAATGCAATGATCACACCAAATTTCATGAACATCCAAGGACATTTATCATGACATGGCCGAATCTAGAGGGCGCTGTGGAGCCATCTGGCCACTCCTGATCTAATATTAGCATATATTGATACTTGGGAGGACCATTTTATAAAGCTTTGAAAGTCTCAGCGAAAACCCATGAAGTATGTGGGAGTAAAACCAACATCCTGTTTAATGGCGGGACATCAAAATTCGCCGCAACGCCACAGATACAAAATTTGATGAATCCAAAAAAGCTTCGCAATTTAACATCGGCAATGTCTTTAGATACTATTAGCTAAACTTCAAGTTCATCGGATAAAATCTCTAGGAGGAGTTCGTTAAAGTACGACACCTGTGAGTGGCCAACAATCCCAAAAAGTTGCAATTTCAATTAAAAATGGCGGACTTCCTGTTGAGTCTAGGTCATGGCACCAAGAGAATTTTTTGTAGGTCTCGGCATATTCCACATGTCTACCGAATTTCATACATGTAGGTTTACCGGGCTGCGAGGGCTGCTAATTTGAAATTTTCCAGGGGGCGCTATAATGACATTTTTGCCATGTCTTCATGAAAGCTTTTTGTCATAGTAATACAAATGATGGTCTCTATACTTTTACAAAATTTTGTGAGTTTTCGAACATGCTGAGACCCTCAAAAGTGCAATTCTTTTAAAAATCTGATTGGGGGCGCTAGCGAGCCATTGTGCCAGATTTAGTGTAAATTAATATATAATATTGAAGACAATAGGACAATTATAATTTGTGCAACTTTTTGCAAGATTTCGAGTATTCTTAGGCTTCCAAACGTGTTTGTAAAATTTGGAAAAACGCAGGAAATGGCGAATAGCTCACTTCCTGTTTGGCCAAAAAATTTCAAAAAAATTAACATAACCCGACATGAGGAGTGCAATGATCACACCAAATTTCATGAACATTCAAGCACTTTTATCTCAACATGGCCTGGTCTAGAGGGCGATGTGGAGCCACCTGACCACACCCAATCTAATATCAACATATACGTCTACATGGAAGAGTGCTCTTATGATGCCTGTAAAGTTTTGCGCAAATCTCACAAAGCATGTGTGCGTAAAACCAATTTCCTGTTTCATGGCGGAACATCGAAATTCGCCGCGAAGCCACGGATACAAAGTTCGATGAATCCAAAAAAGCTTTGCAATTTAACATCAACAAGGTCTTAAGATGTCATATGCCAAATTTTACGTTGATCGGAAAAAATCTCTAGGAGGAGTTCGTTAAAGTATGACGCCTGTGAATGGCAAAAAATTTAAAAAATGTGCAAATTCCATTAAAAATGGCGGACTTCCTGTTGAGTGAAGGTCATGGCACAAAGAGACTTTTTTTTAGGTCTTGGCATAGTACACATGTCCACCGAATTTTATACATGTAGCTTAAACACGCTGCGAGGGCTGCTTCATTGAAATTTTCTAGGTGGCGCTTTAATGCAATTTTGCCGTATCCATCTGTAAACCCTACATCCTAGTAAAAAGTATGACCGGCTTAATATGTTTGCAAAGTTTCGTGAGTTTTCGAGCATGCTGAGGCCCTCAAAAATGCAATTATGTATTAGGGGGCGCTATAGAGCTACTATGTCACACCCAGTGCCAAATGAGAAATTGAATCAAAGAACTTAATATTTTTAGTCTATAAGCCAAGTTTGGTGAGTTTTCGAGTATGATAAGGCCCTCAAAAATGTGTTCGTAAAATCTGAAAAAACGCAGGAAATGGCTCATAGCTCACTTCCTGTGCGGCGAAAAAATTTCAAAAAAATTGACAAAAAAATTTATTATGACTGCTGTGGCCTTGTCGAATTTCATGAGAATCCGAGCAAGTGCGTTCCAAAATTGCGTTGTGTTTGGTGGCGCTATAGAGCCACCGGGGCATGTCCAAGCACAAAAATAAAATAAATAAAACTTTGTAATTTTTACCTCATCTGACGTGTGTGCAAATTTTTGTGAGTTTTCGTGCATGGTAAAGCCTTCAAAAATGCGTTCTCGCAGCAGAATAATAATAATAAGAAGAAGAAGAAAAAGAAGAAGAAGAAGAAGAATAATAAAAATCCCATCAAAAACAATAGGTTCCTTGCACCTTCGGTGCCAGGACCCGTTCCGGGCCCTAATTAGCCAAGACTGTTGTCGATAAAGGGATGGATAGGCCTATTTTCCCCCGTTTTTTCAGGTCTAGCCCCGGCCATTACGAGTTGTCTCGCAGTCGGCAGTCAACGTGTTAAGTGCAAACTGTGATGGACAGGCTATACATCGCAGTACATCCACCTTTTGAAACAACTTGCTTGCGACAGGTTTTTGCAGATAGCGTCTTGTTGCTCCTCGGTATATATCTGAAATACCTCCAAATTACAGAGCAGCTGTTTCTTTTCCCTTCGGAACCAGCTCCTGTTCATCGTCGACCGCCAATACTATTGTCTGCTAAGTCGCTCGTCTCTACCGGCAGTCATGTTCATGGAAACTATGACAGGGAGCGCACCTGCTCACGCAAGGGGCGGAGCTTGAAGGCCCCGAGCAGTGAAAGCTGCCTGAAAACGCCTGATCGGCAAGCAGGCGGTATGGGGGTATTGTCTCAAATTCATACCTCCCTCAAAATTATACCGGTGCAAGTCATAAAACCGGGATACCGCCTAGCCCTACACCCTCCTATCTTCTTTGCTCAGGGAGGGGCTCTTTGGAACATCTCCTCAGCTGCTGCCCAAAGGCCCTGGCTGATGGTCGCTATTGGTGGCACCATGACCAGGTGCTTAAGGCAATCGCTGAGAGTGTAGCCTCAGCCATCAGCTCCAGCAAAAACCATCATGCTCCAAAGAAGGCAATAGCCTTCATCAAAGCTGGACAGAAACCCAGAGCACGCCAACATACAACAACAGGCCTCCTCCACACGGCATCTGACTGGCAGCTGCAGGTCGACCTGGGAAAGCAGCTGGGGTTCCCAAAGCACGTCGCAACAACAACTTTCCGTCCAGAGATGATCATCACCTCTGAGGCTTCAAAACACCTGATCATACTGGAACTGACGGTGCCCTAGGACGACCACATGGAGGAAGCCAATGAGAGAAAGCGGGCTAAGTACCAGGAGCTGGTGGAGGAGTGCAGGCATACAGGTTGGAGGACCTTCTATGAGCCCATGGAAGTCGGCTGTAGGGGTTTTGCAGGACGGTCTTTGTGCAAGGTCCTGAGTCGCCTGGGCATTGTAGGGGCGGCAAAGAAGAGGGCTATTAAATCTGCGTTTGAAGCCGCAGCTAAGGCCACCCGGTGGCTTTGGATGAAAAGGGGTGATCCGTGGGCTGCTACTGGGATGCAGATCAGGGCTTGATCAACCCCGGCTGGGTCGCCAGGGCAAGGGTGTGTGATGTTGTGATACCCGAAACATCCAATTATCCCAGGATACATCACTGAGGATGCGTCCCAGTGCATCCATGAGGTGTTTTGTGCACAGTTTATTTGTTTCTTTAGCAACAGTACAGTTAAACGGCTGGACTAATCTTCATGAAACTTTTAGGATAGGTGGGCATTGGTCAAATATAATCCCAATACCAGAAAAGTTGGGATGCTGTTTATCATGTTAATAAAAACAGTATGCAATGATTTGCTAATCTCATAAACTGTCATTTTATTCACAAAAGAACATAGACAACACATCAGATGTTGAAAGTGAGACATTTTACCATTTTGTGAAGAATATTAGCTCATTTTTTATTTGATGGCGGCAAAGTATCTCAAAAAAGTTGAGATAGGGCCATGTTTACCATTGTTTATAGTATCCCCTCTTCTTTTAACAACAGTCTGTAAATGTCTGAGAAGTGAGGAGAGCAATTGCTGAACTTTTGGGCGAGGAATGTAGTCACACTCTTGTCAGATGTAGGATTCTAGCTGCTCAACAGTCCTGGGTCTTCTTTGCCAGGTTTTTTGTTTTATGATGAGCCAAATGTTTTATATTAGTGAATGGTCTGGACTGCTGGTAGGCCAGTTCAGCACTCAGACTCTTCTACTGCAAAGCCATGCTGATGTGATGGATGCAGTATGTGGTTTGGCATTGTTTTGCTGAAATATGTAAGGCCTTTCCTGAAAGAGACATTGTCTGAATGGGAGCATATGTTGTTGTAAAACCTCTATATACTTTTCGACATTGATAATCCATTTACAGATGTGTAAGCTCCCCATGCTGCACTAATGCAACCCGGTACCATCACAGATGTAAGCCGTTGAACTGTGCACTGATTACAAGCTGGATAGTCCCTCTCCTCTTTAGACTGCACGACACAGCATCCACGGTTTCCAAAATCAATTTCACATTTTGATTCATTTGACCACAGAACACTTTTCCATTCTGTCTCAGTCCATTTTAAATGAACTTTGGCCCAGAAAAGAAGTTTCTGGATCGTGTTCACATTCAGCTACTTCTTCGCATGATACAGCTTTAGTTTGCATCTGTAGATTGCACGGCAAACTGTGTTCACAGACAATGATTTCTGGAAGATTTCCTGAGCCGATGCAGTGTATTCCAGGACAGAATCTTGCCTGATTTTAATGCAGTGCTGCGTGAGGGCCAGAGGATTGCGAGCATCCAATATTGATTTTTGAACTTGTCCCTTGCGCACAGAGATTTCTCCAGATTCTCTGAATCTTTTGATGATATTATCAACTGTAGAGTTAAAGTCTTTGCGATATTATGCTGGCAAACATTTTTTTGAAATTGTTCCACAATTTTCTGAGGCAGTTTTTTTGCAGATTTTGCCCATTTTTACTTCTGAGAGACTCTGCCTATCTAAATTGTTCTTTTTATAATTAACCTAATTAGTTGCAAAATGCTCCTGCAGCTGTCTTTGATAAGTACCAATTACTTTTCCAGCCTTTTGTTGCCCCTCTGCCAACGTTTTTGAGATGTGTAGCTTCCATCAAATTCAAAATGAGCTAATATTTTTCAAAATGTCTCACTTTCAGCGTTTGATATGTTGTCTATGTTCTATTGTGAATAAAGTGTGGGTTTATGAGATTTGCAAATCATTGCATTCTTTTTTTCATGTTTTTATTTACAATTTACACAATGTCCCAACTTAATTGGAATTGGGGTTTGTATTTAACTGTACATAACAAAGGTAAACACAAATAACAACATTTTATGTTGCATAAATATTTATAAAGTACGAAAATGATTATGAGTATTTTGTAGAAGCAAAGAACCCCAGAGGTGTTATATAGACCACTTTTTTGGAATTAGGGTTGTCGAACCTCAAACTTTTTGAGGGTTATTTTTTTATTTACTTATTTTTTTTTTATTTCAGCATGATTGAAAATCATTTCATGACAATTTCAACACACAGCATGTATCCTGACCGAAAGGGTCGCGGGGGAAGCGAAATCGCTTATCAGAGTCCCGCCCTCAGCTTCCAGAAAAAAACATTTTGGTTATGATTAAAATATCATAAGGATTATAAATCACAGCAGAGTTAATGTCCATGTACGCTACGTTATCATATCAAGGTCAAGGTCAAGGTCGCCAGAAATGACAAAATTGTTTTTCTTGCAATAATTTTGGTAAAATCAGCTTCATCTTTCAATTTTGCTTCCACTCATGCACCACATGATGGGGGTATCTTGCATAGTTTTTTTCGTAACTGGGGGTCAAAAAAGTCAGGGGGGTCAAGTCAGTAATTTGAGTTGCAAATTTTCCATTAAAACCCAAACTCAGTTAGAGAGATGTTAACTTTAAACAACATACAGCAGGTTCTGGGCTTTAATCTGGAACCACAACCTTTGACATTGAGTGACCATGAAAGGTCAAACCCAAGGTCACACATTTTAAGAAGGTTATAACTTAAAAATGGTTAGCCATCATTATAACAGTTCAATCACTCTAAAGTTCCCAGCCTACTTATTTAAATTCATGAATAATAAAATCAATACTATAATAAGTAAACAAGATAGGGTTCACAAACTGCCAGAGCAAATCACTATAAAAAGTATAAAAATATGTGTTCCTGGGAAAGTTTTGTTTTGCCTAGCAACACTTGTTCAAACACTGTAATTGACTCCTTTGAAAAAGCCCTTCTTGATGGTAATCTGCATTAACCTCTACCCCAAAAGCAGTACTCACACTTGCATCTCTTAGCCTGGGGCTAAGATAAGGCCTGGCCTTATTGCAGCACAAAGCTGAGGTTCGCCTTGATTCTCACTTGGGGTTATGAACCCAGTTAATTTCTGTAACACCAGGGTTAAAAGTTGACATTGAAAATTGAAATCCATGGTTCATGTCTTTACAACACTCCTGGTACAGTTTTGATTCAACAAAAATCATTATCTTCGTTCTCAAAAGTATTCTATTGCAACTGTTGTAATCTTAACTCTAAACTTGATTCACTCTAGAGGCTTTTACCCCAACTTTCTAAGAATATTCCCCAAAAGTTAGGGATAACCCTGTGGTGGAGCAGAGTCTATTAAGCCCGGGTCATCCCACATTCTAAATTAAAAGTTGAAATGACCGTTGGCCCAGGGCTAATGATGATCTAAGCTCTGGGGTAAGTGAAGTGTGGAAAGGACGATTGTTGGCTGTTGTGAAATTTTGATGTTGTTATGGAAATGGACTTTCTGTTCTATTTGGAAAATGTAGAGGCTCAAAGTGTACAACTTTCAAGACAGCCAGCTTTATACTTGCTTAATTTTGACTTAATATTCACAACACACCATACTTTAGAGTCTCACTAAACCAATGGCAGTTTCATTGACAATGAGGGCTGGACAAAATTTTAATATGATACTAATGTTGCGATATAAAAGTATGTTTTACTTCATCAGCAAAAACAAATGACTACATTTGTAGTAATTTCCCTCAATAAAACTTTTCCCAATTATAGCCATCAAAGAATCACAGGTAGGTTATTGCATGGGCAAAGTGCTACAAAATGTTGGATTTGGACTCATTATTTTATGTGATGTATGCAAGAACCATCTTTTCTCTCCCTGGAATGGCATTTATGCTTTTGCAAATAAACTATCCATATAATTTTGGATAATATCTAATCTGATATAGTTTGTTAATATAATTTAAAGTATTTGTCAGGAGGGAGCAGAATAAAGACAAATGCAAAAAAATAAGTGTTGTTAGGCCAAACAAATCTCGCCCGATAGCACTTGTTTTAGTGCTTTAGCTTCTGATTCAGCAAATTTAAGTAATCACCTTAACCCCCAGCCGCTTAGAAAACTATGAGAGACACCCTATCATGTCACACATCCATGGAAGCACAACTGAAGGATGCACGTTCTGAATTTAGTGTGAAGTTGGTCGGTTTTTACCGAAGTTATTTGCTAAAGAAAAACAAATTTTCACCTTTGTGATGACCTTGACCTGATGACCACCATAATTTACAGTACTTATCAAAAAAAGGTAATCCAACTTCAATAGGTTAATATGCCAAGTTTATATAGTTTCACAATTTTTATGCAATTTGCCAAGGAAGAGGACATGCTCAGCTCATGGATATGTGAGGTATCGTTCTGGAACCAAATGCAAGACCAGGAAGTTTCAGCAAAAGAGGGTTTTAATGAAGTTGGGGGATAAACCCCCACAGGGCAGGAGGCAACGGTACAAAGTCCAATCCAAAATCGGAATCCCAGGGACGTAATCCAAACAATACACAGGGCAGCAAACACTACTCAGAGTCAGGCAAAACAGGTTCGGTACACAGGCAGGGGTTTGTCACAGAGTCCAAGGCCGAAATCCAGTGGGCGTAATCCGAACCGTTAACAGGGCAGCAAACACAAAACTCAGTCGGGCAAAACAGGTACGGTACACAGGCAGATAAGTATCAAAGAAAAAGCCAAAATCAGAATCGGGGACGTTCCAGTTAGAAGTATAACGCTAAGAGTACAAGGCATCAAAAATCACAGCACAGGGAAGACATTCTGACAAGAGCTGTGAGTGAAATGACTGCTTAAATACACGTAGGGGAAGTCACATGCTATGATAGGGCGCAGGTGAATTGGATCAGACTAATTACAAAGGAATGAACATGAGGAAGTTCCTGATTACAAGAAATTGGCAAAAGCCAAAACACAGACAGGGATCACAGAGACAGCCTACTGACAAACATATGGCTCCGATTAGGGATCTCTACCATGCACAGAAAAGGAGAGAGAGAAGAGTTAACAAGCGCGGAGGTTCCGCTGAAAATGCTACAAAGATGATTGATTAAAGACAAGAGGCAGCGACAATAACAGGGCGAAAGCTGAGAGATCGTTAGTCAATTAGTAGAGTGCAGCTATACAATCCCTAGTGCTTGTTAGTAAGTTAGTATTATGTACAAAGTTTTGGTAATGCATGAAAGACATTCAGAATTCTTAACGTGATTTTTTTTCCCTGGGAGACATTGGAAAAACAAAGTGTTTGTCCCACAGATCTTGACGAACTGCAATAAACCACATTCAAAATGAAGTTCAGGCTTGCAAAATGATCCGGCTATGGTGAGACGTGCTGGTACGGACAGTTGTGTGTTTCAGATTATTCTGAAAGATTTCAACTTAGAAGAAGGATTAAATTTAAACAATTTATTAAATAACTGAGCGAATGAACATAGCAATTACAATTGTACAGGAATGGGTAATGAAATCTCCTTTTACATGATATTTTCAACTTGGAAAATTTAATACTTATTTCTGATTTTTGTTTTTTATGTATTTTAATATTAGTATATTTGTTGGGTGTGGTTTTTATATTGGCCTTTATAGGTTTCTAACCACACCTCACACATTTTCTTGTTTCTTTCTTGTTTTGTTTTTTGTTTTTTATATGTGATTCCCCTGCTTTTCTTTTTGTATTTGTATGTGTGAAACAAATAATTAAAAAAAAGATAGAATTACTCTCCACTAGCCTAAACTGTTCGTCCTTGCGATGTTCCCACGATGATGGTGAAAATCCACTGGAATTTGACGTCTTCGGTGTGGTGATCCTGATCACCGCAAAGTCCCTATCCAAGAGGTGTCTGTGTAATCCAAAGTCCACTTTCACTCGGCAAAGCTGGTCTAGCTTTCAGGTGTAGCAGACCGGGGATGATTCATTAGTCCGATTGCACCCAGCAAAGCCGGAGTAGCTTCCAGGTACAGCAGACCGGGCAGGATCCCCCAGTCCATTGGCTGCAAGTTCCTTTTATATAGGCCTTGAACTCCTGCATGATGTCATAGAATCTTGAAGGTGATGGAACTTTCCAGATGGAAGAATCTATGGTGTTCCCAGGCTAGTCATAATGTTTTCAAGCACTTATAAATATTCATTACCCTTATATAAGCATAGAGAAACTACTGTCTGTGCAAAATAATACAATCAGGTATTATAAATCATCATAACGTAACAGTGCAGTTGAGGACATGCTCTGTCACTGTCAGCTTTGCATCAAAAGGGGTGGTGGACATGTTGAAAGTAAAAGAAACCCCACCAAAAATAATGAAGAGACCTCAAGTTTAATGAGAAGCCAAAAACCAAAAGGCAGGTCAAAATGTTTCAATATACTGATGGAAAGAAAACATGGGACTATAGAAGTGAACACTAAAGACAAGATAATAAATGGTCAACAAAGGATATAGGAAAATCAAGGAACTCAAAAGAGCTAACACGCCAAAACAAAAAGGAAACGTGGAATTTATATTGGGAAAAGCAAAGAAAAGCGGGAAGTCAATACAGGTGTGCGGGGAGTTGGGAATGTGACCAGGAGAGTGGCTATAAACAAGGGAATGACAGAAACTAATTAACTCTCAGAAAAGATGCAGGAGAAAACAAAAGCATGCGAAAAACTGAATGGGGCATAGGAATACAAAAAAAAAAGCCATGAAATACATGAAATCATAAGAAGCACAATAACCACGGACCTAAAACTCTGAGAGTGCTGGCTTTTTCTCGTTCAAAAGGCTGCATTACAGTTTAGCGAAGCACTGTTCTGAACTAATACTGTTATATGACTTCTGAGCATTTTGTGATGGACTGTAAAAGACAATGATCTAATCATAAATATATTTTGCATTGCATGAAACCAATCAACAAACAATCCAAACTGCTATTGCCTCATAGAACACCAGAACCACATAGCTACATGCATAAACGTTGGCAGATACATGAAATAAGAATATTCTGGTTGGTATTAAATAACTAATGTTGGATCTTGACATACGACCCTCGGCTGTTTGTCTGTGACAGTGAATTCTTAGATGTAACATCAATAGCGCCTAGCCCAGCTTGTGATCTTGTTAAGTAGTGAATTAGTTGAATCAGGTGTGCTGAATAGGAGGTAGAGCAGAATCCTACAGGATGATAGCTGTCCAGGAACAGGGTTGGTGACCCCTGGCCTAGACAGTAATAAACAATCTCAACAGTTTGCATTCACAGCAGCCAAGCTGCATTTTAAATCTTTCCATAAACTAGCACTGACAGCAACTGACTGAAGTGAATTTTTTGCCCTATTCCACTCGTTATAGTAAACCTGTGCTGGCATTTCATACTGTTTAAGGTTGCTATTGAGTCTATAGCTTGTGCTGGAACGCTATAGCAGCAGGTAGCACTAGGTGTTCAGCTTGAAATAAAAAATCAATTGTCACAAACTCAAACACTCCACAACTGATAAAACAAACAAACAGCTTGTAATACTCAATCCTCTGATAAAACCACAACAAAGTGGGAGCTGCTTAGCTCCATCTTTCAGGAGCAACTGCGTGCATAGACCATAGAGGTCTAGAATCCAGCAATGTACTGTAGCAAACAGTTAGCTAGCGACTATGCTCAGTGCACCACTCAAATTCCTGCTTCTCCATCAAAGAGGAGTCTCCAGTCTACTAAATGGATAAACCAAGAGAAAGAGAAGAGTCTGCATGGACAAATGTGTGAAAATTGCAAACATAGTGCCAAAATTGTGAGAACAGGAGCAATTTTTAAAAATGGTGTTTTTCTGATAACCTGAATTTTGTGGTCTCAGTTGACATGGAAGTCAAAGCAGGGGTCGGTTGGCACTCCTGTCGCTTTGTGTCTCACGGAACCAAAAATACACATACCTTTGCCTCCATGGTCAAATGTCTGCAACCAGCACACATTTTCCTGCATTTTGACTTACAATTATGTATGTGGAGTGAAAATTGTGGGAGCAAAGGCAAGTTTTTGGGAAAAGTTTTTCCCAATGTTTCAGCTACTATTCACTTTAGCAGTGACGTTACGCACTCTTAGTCTAAACAGGACTTCTCATCAAATTCCATTCTACAGAAAATAATGAAAAAATAATTAAAGCAGTATAGAAGTTATGAAGGCTACGAAAGGTGAGAGAAAATTTACCAGGTAAGCTAAACATTATGTAGTTGGAAGGATGTTTCTTACTTCAAGTGCAATGGGGTAAAAATTGCTGAAAACTGCTGAATTTTCAACATGCAGTGCCATTGTTTCCTGTGAGGGAAAAAGTGTAAATAAAGCTGAATACATAAAAAAAGTTTACAAGATTCCAAATAGTTGTGAACAAGCTACCAACTTCACATTAAGCTGATTTTTTTAAAGTTTTAATTACATTTTTAGCTTAAAGTATCACAGAGTAGTTAGGTGATGCAAAACATGGAAAAGAAAGAAAGAAAGAAAGAAAGAAAGAGTGGGAAAAACAGGGGTGTGCATGCTGGAAGCATTCCCACTAATAAAATGGCTTTGCCACCAACGAAATGACAAGTGTATCAATGACAGCGAATGCTAGCGAAAGCAAACTTTGCAATTAGGCAAATGCATCTTTCCTATACAGCCAGGGGTCCATTTCCCAAAAGCGTAGTTGCTAACTAAGTTAGCAACTTACATAGTTTGTCCATTCACACTCAATGGGTCCAACGATGTAAGTTAACAGCTGTGATTTCGGGAAACGCATCCTAGAACAAGAAAACGAGAAAATAAAGCCACATTTCACAGGAGTTGGATCTAGCAACAACCATTGTAGTTGATCAGGAACCTTCATAAAGCAGATTGATGGCTGTGGACCTGTCGCAACAACAAAACATGCACACTTCCCTCCAGTGATTTTCCCACAAAATCAGGCCCCACTCGAGTTGACAGTGAGTCAAGGAAGGTGTCTAAATAGCCAAACGACTGTTGCTTGCCTGCCACTGAGTGCCACGAGTCTGCCATCATGGTGCGACTACCTGCCAGTGCCACTAGGAGGATACCGGCCTTGCTTCGAACTATGGTTATGAGTTAGCAATTTTTTGTTGTTGTTGCTGGGAGATACACTGACAGGAACATTTGATCAAGTAATGAATACATAACTCTTGGACTTTCCAAGCTTGGACAAAAAACATAAGTAGACTCCTGGTGGATTTTTTGAGTGCGAAGCATTTTTATTTAGATTTTCAAAGAGGAGAGCCATTCAAATCATACTTTGAAAATCACTGGAAAGCATATTTTGGGCAATGTCACAGCAGTGACTGCTGTCAATACTCAGACAAAAATACACAAAAAACATTTGGATCAACTCTTGGAAATTTGACACAACTTTGCTGTTGTGTTTTTGCATTTAATTTCATTAAAATATTTCATCCTAAAAAAAGTATCAAATTATTTCCAACCATTTTCATGGCAATAATAAATGTGGGATCCCCAGGACCCCTACGGATGCATAATTATTTGTTGAACCATATTTGATTGATCTGGTTAAAGCAGTCTGAGAACATTTTCCATTAAGTATGACCATATACAACACATTCCTGAGTTGTTTGTACTCAGACTAATCTTTGGAACCAGACACCTAAAATCTGATGATACTTCTGCTTGAATATACCGAGCTGTCACAGAAATGTACATGTTTGCGCGTTCTGTGATGATGAGATGATTCTGTGTTTATTGGTCAGAGCCAAGATACCATAGAATCCCAAGTATATTCCAGAAACCTGCATAATGACAGCTCACGGATTTGCATGTGTTCCAGCTTCGGTTTGGAAAATTTAAATGAACACATGACCCAATGATCCTTCAGTTTTGTTTTTTTTTTTTTTTTTTTTTTTACTTTTACCGCTGAAGACTGCAGATGTACTCCGTAGACAAACTATTGTTTTGGAGAAAAGGCCCGGCCAACTTATTTTTGGCTTCCTTATTCTATTCCACTGTGTGTTCCAAGTTAAATTTTTGGAACACTTTTAATGTTTCTTTTTTATATACTCGCTGTGTAATCTACACACACAAGAACTGTCATTTAAAACACTGATGTCTTTTCTTACTACCTTTGTCTGCATGGAATATCTTCATATTTGGTTGTTTCTGCTGCTGAAAGGCATAGACGTATATTCTTGACTGTGTATGAGTGTGTTTGTGCGCGCGTGTGTGTGTGTGTGTGTGTGTGGGGGGGGGGGGGGGGGTGTTTGCTGTGAGCTGTGAGTTAATAATACCTTACTGTTTCACTTCTTTTTACAACCACCCAGATAGAGCGAATCCAAGACATGAGACTGGTAAATATCATCTATTACTCATATTACTTACCAGTACATTTGTAGCGCACATGCATTTATAGCGCTTCGTCACTGAATAACAATTAGATGGCTGAGTGTTCTGCAATCAACTAATGGAATTTTACTGAAAACATACTGCGGTTGTACTTGGGATTTGTGATTCTATGTGTTTCCCGTGAACCTGTTTACAAATATTGGGAGCAGAATAGAAACATCGTCTATGGACGTTTAAGGTTTTATCTAGATAATCGTAGGGCAATCTTTGGGATTTCATCCAGTTTAATGTTTTCAAACAAAGCACTAACACTGAGTTTTAAAAATGTAAGTACTGCATCCAAACACTTTTATTCCGATTGAAAACATGTCAGTTTAAACCAGCAACAAGTCCCTGGACAACTCCGTATTGCTTGCCAAATAGCCAGAAAACGGATGTCAAAAATATTTTTCTTACCTGATATTTAGCTTTTTCTGTAAAGTTCAAAAGCAAGTTCCCACTCAGCTTAATAAAAAAACAAATATGCACGTAAGCGCTCCGATGGTAAATATTCCTTACCTTAACTTCTCGTCAAGCTTTTAATACAAAAAGCATTACCAAATTGATGCGATGTATTCTACAGAATGGTCATTTTAATCCTTCTTCAGCTTGACTCCCATCGTTAATTTCAGTCACGTAAAAACCACAAAAAGTCAGAGCGAAGGCATTGCGTAAATCTATAGGTTTTCTATAAATCGCTGCTGGTTGCTGTCTGTCCTCGCAGTTGAGCCGCAAAGGTGTTGGCGAGTTTAAGCACGCGGATATTGCAAAGGGTTATTAGATTCATAAGTCACCGAAGTGGTGGGCGATATACTGAGCACAGCAGAAGTTCTCATATGATGACTTCAAACAAGACACATTACCTACCAGCATCTGTTGGAGAGAGTGGATTTTAAGACACTTCTATCTCCAGGACAGCTTAAGGGAAAATGGTGAGTATCTTGGGAACAAAGCTGGAATAATTAACGAGAATGAACACGTCTTAAAAAAAGAATAAAAATGC
Organism: Gymnothorax reevesii; assembly: GCA_029721435.1. Taxonomy (NCBI): domain Eukaryota; kingdom Metazoa; phylum Chordata; class Actinopteri; order Anguilliformes; family Muraenidae; genus Gymnothorax; species Gymnothorax reevesii. The sequence goes on from CM056574.1 coordinate 55,893,487, forward strand.
ATTTTGGTTGGACGGTGGACTTCACCTTTTCAAGCTCCTGAAGGTCCTTATTTCCTTGGTGTGGGGAATAAAGACGCGATGTAAAACTTTGCATTTCAGCATTTCTACGTTTTGGATCAAAATTCTTTGGTGAATGAAATCCAGGTCCATGTGTCGGACGGAACGTTGGAATTGTGAGATTTTTCGCGGTACAGTGTATATCATGTCTCAGTGAGGTTTACTCTGATTTTTTTTTTTCTTCAAATTCAATGCCAATCAAATGCAACATGTGAAAACATGTTGGTCTCTTCCCTAAATGACTCAAACACCGCAACCAAACGAAATTGCAGTGGAACTGTTTTGGCATTATTTAGGATCTGGTAGTGCCTTTGCGGATGTCCCATTTAGAGGAATATGACGGGCTTTTTTCAGTAACTGCCGCTTTTGTTCGAAAACGGTCCGGCCAACATGTGATCAAATATTAACAGGACAGGCTTGGCAAGGACATATTCACGTGACAAGGCGTGGAGAAGCAATAGAGTAAAGCGATATCAAGTGGCACTTAACGAAAGTATAGATTTTTTTTGCCCCCCTGTAACCCTAGCTGTGGTATGTTTTCAGTACTCTGGACAGAGGGATCGGAGTCGTTGAACGCAATGGACTAACTCTCAGAGTGGACATCAACTTTTTAGTCTTACAGCTTTACCAACGCTAGGGACGTTTTCATGTATCATTATTATTATTATTACCAGCAGTTCTTTTTGGTAAGCACCTTCAGAAGAAGCTCAATGATGTAAATAATAAAAAATAACAACAGAGACCAGAGGCTGGTTGTTTTGCACTTGGAATTTTGAAGCTGCGTACAGAGCATGTAAAAGTTTGAATCTTTGAAATATGCATGTTGTGCGTTCTTTGTATGATCCACTTAAACTTATGGAAATACAAGCGCTGGTCTTGGAGATCTAACCACTGATAGTGGTTGTCCGCAGTTAAAAAAGGTAAGAACTGAGTGAGTCAGTCACTCCTGTTTATGACACTCAACTTCTCATGCTTATCGAGATTTTAGTGCAAGCTTAATTTCAGATTTGTAATGCCATCATCATTTAATGGACAGTTAGATGAGCGATGCACTGGAATTTTTGCTGTCGCATGAGACCAATTGGAACAATTCCTTAAAATCCTGAACTTGGTATCTGTTTTCTGTATCCATGTAAGGTTAGCCTACAATGGTACGCATTTCTATTAGTCATCGTGAAATACAGGTCACTTTGCCGAACTATGAGAAGTATTGAAATGCCTCCAAAGTTATTTTCTCTTAAACATATGTGGCCTGTGAAAACGATTTAATACGAGAACCAATATCGCGTAATACGAAGATTACATTTGATCTTTCATTTCCTCTTATGTTGTTCTAATAGGTATGCGTTCATTGACTGTATGCAGTGGGTGAACAGCAAACGGCATTCCTTTAGCCTTAATTATAAATGGAACTTTCATGCGCAATAACAATTCTTCCTATTTAACATCAAAATATGGTGCATATCTTTAATAAAATATAAGGCTTTGCAACACAAGGTACATTCTTTGTTTACCTACTTCGTTCGATACATGTTGAGTCTCAAGAAAGGTAGATATTTAGAGGGATTATGACTTAAACGAATCAATCATCTCAGTAGCAGCTATTCCATTCCTATCTATCTATCTATCTATCTATCTATCTATCTATCTATCTATCTATCTCTGTGGATCTATCGTTGAGTTGCAATTGAGATATATACACCCACGCACATATTCCATCCAGTAATTGCCGTATTGATCCGCCGTGTGTTAAGTGATGCAAACACTTCAATCTGTTTAACCGTGGCTGTTGCTTCTCCACACCCTCTGTCATTCCGGTGATGTCTCTCTTGTGTTTTACTCTACGGGTGCTTTTTGGTTTCATTCATGCTGCGCTTTCACTCCGGCGCTGATATCACCCGCTCCGCTTCTTTGTCCCTGTGCAGTATAGTCGGCAAAAAGGAGGAGGGCACCTGTAGTAAAATGAACGATCTAGAACGACATATCTCGTAGTAAAAGCCCGCGTATTTCTTACATGTTCGACAAAATCATTGCAGAAAAATATCTGCTGTCATATAGCCATCGGACATATGTATGAAAGTAAATAGGCGTGGTCAAACACCAACGATTTTGTGGTGGGGTTAGATGGCGGCAGCGATGAGATTGCCGAATGAGGAATGAGGAATTGTCTCCGATCAGATGGGCATTGGATTTGGAGAACCAGGTATGCCTGCAAATCAAGCAAGACAGGCAGAAGAAAATTTCGGCCGCGTTTGCATAAGACCCCAAGATTATTATTTCCTGATTTCAAGGGTGACAGAAATCCTTTGGAAGCCTGAAAGGAAACGGTGGATATTTCCGGTGTCCGCTTTTCCTTTGTGTGCCGCGTCTGCTACAAGAATCTGATTTCAGGAGAAACTAATTAAATGTCAAATGTTCAGCTGCAAGAAACCCCCCAGACATCAACGCCTACAGACATTCAGGCACTGCTTTAATCAGGAACCTATCGTGCGTAATTCATTTCAGACTGTTATCTGCTCATTATTTACATTAATCTTGCCGATTAATAAAGACCGATTTCAGTATCTTAACGAGTGGGGGAAAATTGGCGAAATATTGCAATAACTTCTCTCAGAACTACAGCTTTAAGCATAATCGCAATTACATACTTGTTTTTTTCAGTGTATGGTCGTGGGAACCAATCAGACGAATAATATCATAAACTAACCAAGACGGTTTAATTTCATCTGAGGCAGGCTCGATATTCAACTATTCGAGTAAACTTGTCATGTGTAAAAATATTGCATAGCACCACAGCGCTCATTGGGCGGATTCAGTATTATTCATATTGGTTTTTTTTTTTTTTGCCAGGGATATCATATTTTGTCACCGGAGAGTCAGAGCGAGACGTGGGTTGAAGGTGTGGGTGTGGGCGTGTGGGGGCAGGGATGAACGGGGGCGGTTGGGGGAAGTGGGGGGGGGTAGGGGGGTGGCACGACACACTTTGTATGTATGAAGGTTTTTTATAGAACTTTCTGCAATGTACGTCATCGGATCAGTCCATAAATGGGGTTGTGTTATCTTACAGAGAATCTCCCTTGCCGCCCCCCCTTTCCCACTCTTAGCGCTGCAGAGTTAGGGTGGGCGTCAATAACAAATCTGAAAATGTAAGGTTTCATTCCAGATAACATAATATATTGATACAGAAATGTACATTTAAACCGCTTTTTGTACCAGAGGAATTATTCAGGGGGTGAAAATCAAGAAAAGCATCAATTATTCGCTCCGTTTACTGATCAGTATATAGCTTTCTTTCTTGAAGTTTGGAAAGATGTTGACTTATCATTATGCATTTCAGTTGCAAGCGATTTTTATCCGCAATGGTGTGCGGTATTTAAGTCATTATTCACTAAACACATGCGGAAATGTAAATGACTATACTGTGCTGTCGTGTAGGTTATGTGTTTCCCACAAAATATTCGCGATAATGGTAGTATCCTTCGTGTGCGTAAACAACAGCAATAATTATACCGTTCATTAAAATACAGAAATGTAACGAGAATAAATATACCACAAATTAATTTTACATTGCTGATGTATCGGATATGGAAAATCCTGCGAGCCTTCCAAAACGCTCAGAAATTAATGAACTAGATCAACCGGGAATAGAAATGATAAGTTTATTATCGTATTGAATTTTCAACAAATGTTTTGCTGATTATCTTGGGGATGCAAAAGTTTGGGATTTGTCGCAAAACAGCGACGCGACTGAATATCATTCAGGCTCTCTCATTGCTTTCTGGAGTATGTACCTAAAAATGCTCACGGGGACGCAGTCGCGGGTAACAACCTATGCCGGACTGAAAAGTGCGACAGTGCTCGCCATTGTTTATCGCTATATATATTTGTTTTGTTAACCAATGCTATATTGGGATTTGTAAATTGCTTCTCAAATCATAAGAATATGCTGAAAATGCTTAGTCAAATTGTGTTTGTGTATGCAAATTGCGATTTTTGTGTGAGTGTGTGTGTGCGTGTGTGCGCGTGTATGTGCATGTGTGTCCTGGCTTAGCGAAAGTGCGCGTGTGGCCATGCTTGTGTGCATACAGGCTTGTGTGTGCATGTCTTCATCCGTCCGCACGTTTCACTCTCACCTTTGACCCTAATAGTCCAGGCAGGGTCTCTGGAGGTGTTCAACTCATTCCAGCTTTGTTAGCAGTCCACCCACTTGCAGGTATTCGGCGTAGAATAAAACCACCAGTCTTCTCAGAAATGCGGGAAAACCACAGGTACCCTCATCTGGTATGAACAAATAGTTTGCAGAAACAAGAATCTACGGTGGTGCTTGGCAACACGAGCTCTGCAAAAACTCAGGACACTTATGTTTGTATGTTTACCTAGAGTCTAGCATTTATTTGTGAGCGTGTAGAATGTTTTTGTATTTCTGCGAGCAGATTGTACCTCCACCAAGGAGGTTACGGTTTTTCCCGTTTGTTTGTTGAATAGTTTTCGATCTGTCTGTTAGACTGTTAACAGGATAACTCAAAAAGTTATGAACGGTTGGGCATGACAGGATGATAGGTGGTAGTCAAAGGTTGAGTTGACTCAATTTTGCCAGTGATTTGGAACATATTCTGGATTCTGGATCCCGAAGAATTAAAATATATCTGTCAAAGGTGGGTCTGTGTGACATTTCTGACTGGATAACTCAAAGAATTATGGACGGTCTGGCACGACAGTGGGTAGGATGATAGGTGGTGGTCAAAGGATGAGTTGACTCAGTTTTGGAAGTGATCTGGAACATATTCTGGATTCTGGATCCAGATGAATTAAAATATAAATGTAAAAGGTGGGTCTGTGTGATATTTCTGACTGGATAACTCAAAGAATTATGAAAGGCTTGGCACAAAATTTGGCAGGATGATAGGAGGTAGTCCAAGGAAGAGTTTATTTAATTTTGGAGGTGATCTGGAAAATATTCTGTCACCAAAGGAGCAGATATATGGCATGGTGGTGGTATGCGCTCTACTGAGTGCCCTCCTTTTCTATATACTATTATTCATCTTCAACCCATTCTTCTACAAAATGATTGCTGATTATGCCCAAACATGCCAATGTTTCCTTTTATGTCTACATTATATGTATTGCTTCACAAAACAATATAATTTAAAAATGTATTTCAATATAAACGGCTTTCTCATGCAGCAAGGTTCTGGCTTTTTGCTGAGTGTCTTATCTTACTTGCAGATTGAAATGAGCTGTTGCTATCTTTGTGGCATGACTGGCTGAGCCTGAATTTGAGCTATAAGACCAAAACTGACCCCAGTTAATATGTCTTCATGAAAGGGGGACAGACTCATTCTAGGCCTTTGCCAGTAGATAAGTTACTTTGAATCGTTAGCAGGGCGGTTAACTAGACTAGTTTCTTAGGCCAAGGACAAATTCACAGCTCTGGGAGAACTTCCTAGGTAGCTATGAATAAGAAACCACGGCAGTGTTGGACTTATGGTGATAGGTGGCAATAGACTAAATATCAAGGATAAGTATGTGGTGAAGGATGTATTTTGCCCAAGTTAAGGTGATTAAGTGTATCATCCTGAACTTTTTGTCTGGTCACTATTCAATCGGCATTTGATCTCGCGTAAATTGATTCATAGCCTGGTATAGCATTTTACATTCTAAAGCACCGGAATTGGCTTTTAGTTATTTTTGTGAAGCATGCTTAAATATCCATGAAATGTACTTTTCTCACACTATGATCAAGGATCTTATTGTCATTTCAAATAATTTTCATGAGCTTTAGTTAGAGAGAAGAATAACATATTCAACCATTAATTTAGAATGATTATGAATGATTTTTAAATGGAAAATGACCACATAGGTTTGGTCGCAAAAAAAATCCTTAGATCTCACCTGTGGCCAGTTACATTCAGTTTCAATTAAATGCCAAGTATAATTTGCAGCAGCAAGCTATTTCCAATTCTAAGTCATATTTACTGTCATGGTTTTCCCCCCAGCCGGCAGAAGGCATGAAGACGGCATGCACTGGGACCATTTACCCAAACACCAGAAAAAGGGACCCACACGCACAGGCTGAGTAAAAATATAAATAAAGATTTAATCAAAACAAAACCAAAGGAGCAGCGGCTACAGACAGGACTCCATCACACACAGAATAGAAACCAGAATGCAGCTGCACTGCCAAACTGGCAGTGCAGCTTTTTTATACTCAATAGCACCTCCACCTCAACGAGCAGCAGCTGTGGCTCGTTGAGGTGGAAGTGCAAGCAGGAGGGGGGAGGGCCTGCAGGGCCGGACCATCACAGTTTGCTAAAATTTTACAGCACAGGTACAGCAGTCCCAAGGCATCCTTGAAGATGAGACAACAGTTCTGAGTCATCTATTCTATCTATAAAGCAAGAGGCGTTTGTCTGTGTATCTGTGGCTCGCATATCTCTCTGACTGTTCGTCAGATCGGCGTAAGCTTTCAGATATGGCTTGCGCATGGCACGATGGTGTGCATCCTTCATTATGCAGGTCTTTGCATAAATTTCCACTCCCCCTACGGTACTTGCACTACTTGGATGAAAAAGCCACCTGACCCTTGACTTGATGAGTTCACGTGTTGACCAAAAGATGTCGCCAGAAACGATTGTGTTCCTATTGTTAACCCCTGTTGCTGCTTAAGTTTTCGGGATTATCATGCATGGACAACAACGCTAGATACGTTACACGTTTATTTTCAGTATGTAATCTTAACTCAGTACGAGATCATTGCAATCAGGCTGTATTCGTTTCCCCCACTGAAAACGATAAAACCTAAGTGCCAATAATAGTACACTGGACGCGAAACGCATTTTTCGCAGGACAGATTACATTCAAAGTCAATGCAAATACGCGAGTACACGCGTGTGAAAAACGAATACACGCGTGCGAAAAATTCGTTTCGCGTCCAGCTTTCAAGTTCCTTTACTGAGCATAGAACATAAGCATTACTTCATTTAAAAAATTTTTTTCGTGGTTTCTCGCAGTCCATACTGCATATTTTGTATTGCCAGATGTTACATGAGTGATGCTGAGAGGCACAAAGATCTCGCACGAAGTTCATTTTCTCCTGATCTGTTGGTCTTAAATTACAGTGACGTAATCGCGAGGCTCTGATTAGGCTCCTCGGCGATGGAAAAGCAAACAGGTTCTTTGGAGGTGCACTGCCACAACCACCAGCACGGCACTTGCACCAGGAAAAGGGGTATCATTGACTTCGTTGCTAGACTGCTCACGTGGTTCGCGGGGAAGCGCTAAAGTTCCAAACAAGCGCCGCGCTGTTATGATCTCCTCTGGGACATGGTGTGCATCCTTCATTTGGCAGGTTTTTGCATAAATTTTCACTCCCCATTCTGGCACTCACACTAGTGATTATAAATTGATTTGCCTCTGTGCCGTACATTTAAATTAACCTTATTCCATCAGAATCGGGTCTTGCATTCTATTTCAATTACATTTCTTTCGCTAAATACATTGTGCATGCAGCCAATGGCTGGTTACCTGCTTATTTCATGCCACAAATGCTTCAACTTAATTTTTTTTTTACTTTAAAAAGAAATTGCCACTCATTCTTTATGAACAGCAAATATGCTCACATGTGTTAATTTTATTCAAGACATGCTCTGTTTTGAGTTATTGAACTGCCCTCTTTGCTACTGCAAATTTTCGAAGGCTTCAGACTTGTGCAGAGCTCTATCAATAGACTCATTCCAGATTCCAAGAGGACATGCAGATGGCATCTTCTTCTTTGCGACCTCTTTTAATTCCATTATAATGGAATTAAGCACCCTGCGACCACCAACCATCAATATGGAAAACTAACCCCCCCTCCCAACAGTGCCAACATGCCACTATCACTGCCATCATCTCCACTGATACTACCAGTTCTACCATCACCAGTGGTGTTAGCATCATGCATCCAGTATCGAACTTGGTATATCAAGACTTAGTCCTTTTCTCAGACTGTGAGACCTATGGTAGACAAGAACAGTGGCCATACCTACAACTTCTTATCAAAGAAATTAGGGATGCTTTGTTAATTTATCATTGAAACTAAAAGCAGAGATTTGTAAATGACCTTTGTCCTGTATTACACTGAAAACAATGCAACAGCATATTATTTGATGTTTCACTGCATGAACTTTATTGATTTTTCCTAAATAAATGGAATTTATACAATTTTGATTCTTGCTACATTTTTCAAAAAAGTTAGGACATTAAAGTATTTACTCCTTTGTAATGCTGCCATTCCTTTTCACAACATTTCATTAACTTTTAGGGGCTGAAGACACCAAATGATTAAGTGATTAAGTTGTTATTTTGTCAAACAAGTCTTAAGGTGTGCAACAGCATGCAGTCTTTTTCATCGCATTTTGCATTTCAAAATTCATCATGTTCTCTATTAGGGACAAGTCAGGACTGCAAGCAGGCAATTCCAGCACCTGCGCCCTCTCCTTTGGCAGCCATGCCTTCGTAATGCAACAGTGTGGCTTTGTGTTGTCTTGTTGAAATATGCATGGGCATCCTTGTTGTCTTCAAGGTGGCATATTTGGCTCCGAAATTTCATTGTACTTTTCTGCATTGATAGTACAGTCACAGAAGTGCAAATTACTTTTGCCGAGGGCACTGACATAACCCCATATCATGACTGAGCATGACCTATGGACATGTTGGAGGTAATAGTTAGGATGGTCCTTTTCATCTTTGGTCCAGAGCACTTTACATCCATTTCTCCTACTTCTTCTTCTTCTAAAAAGGTCCAAAATTTGTCTGACCACAGTACATGTTTTAACTGTGTGATGGTTCATTGTGAATGCCTCCATGCCAAGAGAGGTCAACAGTGCTTCTGGATACTGTTAACACAAGGTTTCCTTTTTGCATGGTAAAGTTTTAACTAGCATTTGTGGATATACCTGCATCATGTAGTACTTGTCAAAGGTTTGCCAAAATAATTCAGATCCCATGAGTTATATCACTTACATATAAATGTCAGTTCTTGATGCAGTACTGTCCGAGTGATCGTAGAAATGAGAATTCAGCTTAGGCTTCTACCCTTGCCCTTAACGCACAGAAATTCCACCAGATTCCTTGACTCTTAATTACTTTATGCAATGTACTGGATGAAATACCCAAATCCCTTCCTATTTTTGTTTGTAGAACATTGATTTTAAACCTTTTTATGACTTCTCACACAGTTGTGGGCAAATTGGCAACCCTCAGTCAATCTTTGGTCTTGAAAAACTAGGCCTTTCCTGGATTCTGCTTGTGCACCAAAACCATGATCAGATATGCGAAACAACATCATTCCGCATTTTTTTATTTTTTTTACATCATTACTAGTCCAAAATTGTACCCATCCCAGCTTTTTTTTTTCGGAATGCACTGTAGGCCTGAATGGATGACCAGATGTAACATTAAATACCGTCTCTTCACATAATTTGAAATTAAATACAAGTCCGATAAATTTTGAAATCACTGCTTTCTGTTTTTATGAGCCTTTTCCATACTATCCCAACCTTCTGAGTTAGATTGTAAAATCAGGGATACTGAGAGATCTCCTTATAACTAAAAAAAAACAAAATAATATACAGCATATAAGCAAAAATACCAGCAGAAAACAAGCATGACAATTTGTTTGAAATAGAAGAATTTGTAATCAGTCTTTGTTGGATCAAATCAATTGATCTGAGCAGATTCAAAATTACTGATTGGAGGTGAGATGAAATATATAAATTACAGCACGAAAGAATAAGTTTTATGTTTATGATTTTCCAAAAAAAAAACTAAACAGTCTAGTGCTGCAAGGCATTTATATCTCATACTATTCAAAGTTACACAAGGCATTCCAGCAGGTGACTGAAGCTCCATTACTGCCTCATGGTCTTGTGGTTTTAAATAGAAGTAACACTGCATTTTTCAGTAGTTCATTGTGCAATACATTTGAAAAGTTGCTAGATTGCATGAATGAATATAATGTTATGCTCACATCTTTTAACTTTTGATGTTGGACTGCACAAATTTGAAGCAAGAAGTTTTTGCTTCACCTTTGCTCAAGGAAATTTGTATTTACATAAGTGATGCTGACAATTTCAGAACCAAGGGCTGATTGCAAATAAATTGGCAAGTCCTTGTGGAGACAAGCTTTCAGCCAACGACACCAAAAGATCCAGATCTGTAGTACATTACTTGATTTCAGCACTCAGGCAGGGACTAAAATAGCCATCCTATACATAAATGAATAGTGTTATCAGATCTCAGACATCAGGTCTCGCTACAGGCACCAATGCCCTCGATGACGTCAGAGCAGGATCTGACATGGTGCAGCCCATATGAAATCCCAAGTCAGTTAACAGGAAGTTTTTAGATGACCCTAAACCCCAAGGTGATCCACAGATGATTGAGCATATAAAACACTAGTAAAATGGAGGGAGGCCAAATTGTAATCTGTCAAATCACCTTGGCTAATACAGCCAGTGCAGTTCTCTCTATGTACTGTGACATGAACAGAGGTACCCTCATGCCACTCAGTGGTTTTATATCACTGAACAGACTCATGGAATTAGCAGTTGAGTTCTTGATGAGCTGAACTGTCATTCATGAGGGTGGTATGTACACTGTACTTTGCCCTGCTTCAGGTTAAAGATATGCAGCGACAGACTTGAATGCCAGATGACAAGCTACTAAATAAATGCTTACAATTTTTGCTGGTGCAAGCTGCCATTTTCATGTTCTCTCCAGCCTCATTTCTTTTGTGTCTGCAGAGATCATACAGGAAGTGATGCAGAATTGGTAAGACCGGAACAGTGAAGCTGCTTGAGTAATTAATTTGCATGCTTATGAATAATTTATGAGAAGCCTAGATTAGGAGACTGCACAAATGATGCAAAATAATACAGGCAGAGTACACTAAGGGACAAATATGTACAGGTTCTGATCAGTTCATAGAGGGTGACTGAAATGTTTCTGAATTTCAGTTGGAGGTCCCTGAGAATGAATAAAAATTAAGATAGACATTTACTGGTTTATGTTAATATTAATGCTGATTCAGTTGTTTATCAAAGTGACAGAAAACGTAACTGACATATGTATGAATAAATCAATATTTCACAGGACATATCAATTTTGTTTCTTTCTGTGAAATAATATACAAGATAATTCATCTTCAAAGCACAGTTAGGTGTGTCCATTGAACGAATAATTTGTGAGTAGATGAGTGCATACCCCTCAAAAAGAAATCATAGTACGGAAAAAGAGTGCATTATACATAACTCGTGGATAGGATACATCCCCCACTTGGCATTGCTTAAGTAGATATACCACTAGCTCACCGATCAAGGACTATCTGCATTTAGATTTAGGCAGCTGAGGCTAAATCAAATTTTTAAGTTGATTGCTGTACTTCCCTACAAAGCCAAAGGGTAGTAACTTCGTATTGTGTAAAATGTAAGTTACATAGTTTTGGGCCTGAAAGGATATTGAGGTCAGGATTTATTTGGACAGAAATTATACCACGGTGAGTCACTTAATCATAATCTATCATAGAGGTGCTGACTGTTCATTTGTTGGGACAGCAAACAAACTCTGAAGCCATTTTTTACTGTTTAAATTATTGCATAGTTACTGCACTTAGCCTTTGTATGGCAGTATAAGCTCTCAAACATTCTGATACAAACTTAAATGTCAAATCACAACATAGACTTTGTGAATAATATAAATGTTCTTCATGCTATATCTATCTGCTTCCTATAAAGTATTACAACCCCAATTCTGAAATAGTTGGGACAAAGTGTAAATTGTGAAAAAAATCGAAACGCAATGACTTTCAAATCACACCAGCCAGTATTTTATTCTCAATAGTACAGAGATAACATTGCAAATGTTGAAACAGAGAAATTTTACAATTTTATCCACAAAATGAGCTCATTTCAAATTTGATGGCTGCTACAGGTCTCAACAAAGTTGGGACAGGATCGTGTTTACCATGGTGTAGCATCCCCTCTTCTTTTAAACACAGTGGAGGCGTCTGGGCATTGAGGAGACAAGTTTCTTGAGCTTAGCCATTGGAATTTGATCCTACTCTTGTTTAATACAGGCTTCCAGCTGCTGGAAAGTATTGGGTCTCCTTTGACGGACTTTTTGTTTAATTATATGCCAAATTTTCTCAGTCAGTGAAAGATCAGGACTGCAGGCAGGCCACTTCAGAACACGGACTCTTCTACTACGAAGCCATGCTGTTGTAATAGCTGCAGTTTGTGGTTTTGCATTGCCCTGCTGAAATACACAAGGCCTTTCCTGGAATAAATGTCGTCTAGAGGGGAGCATGTTGCTCTAAAACCTTTATATACCTTTCAATATTCAAGGTGCTTAAAAACATGCAAATGTCCCACACCATATGCACTAATGCATCACCCTACCATCAGACATGCTGGCTTTTGAACAGAACTGATAACTGGAGGGGTGGTCTTTCTCGTCTTTAGCCCGGAGGACATGACGCCCATGATTTCCAATGAGAATGTCAAATTTGGACTCGTCTGACCTACAGGACACTTTGCGCCAGTCCATTTTAAATGAGCCTCGGCCCACAGAATATGGCGGCGCTTTTGGATCATGCTCAACAATGGCTTCCTTTTTGCATGATAGTGTTTTAGGTGGCATCTGTGGATGGCAAGGCGGACTGTGTTTACAGACAGTGGTTTCTTGAGGTATTCCTAGCCCATTTAGTAATGGCAATGACAAAATCAGGCCGGTGAGTGATGCAGTGGCGTCTGAGGGCCCGAAGATCACGGGCATCCAGTAAAGATCTTCAGCCTTGTCCCTGACACACAGAGATTTTTCCAGTTTTTCTGGGAATCTTTTGATGATGTTATACGCTGTCGATGATGAGAACTTCAATGCCTTTGCAATTTGATATTGAGGGACATTGTTTTTAAAGTATTCCAAAATTTTTCACGTAAGCCTTCACAGGTTAGAGAGCCTCTGGCCATATTTCCTTCTGAGAGACTCAGCCTCTCCAAGGCATTCCTTTTACAGCCAATCATGTTACACACCTTACACAACTTAATTACTTGCTAAGTGTTCTTTTAGCTGATTTTCTTATATTTTAATTGGCTTTTCAGCCCTTTTATGCCTGTGTCCCAACTTTTTTGAGCCCTGTTGCAGTCAGAAAATTTCAAATGAGCTCATTTTGTGGATAAAAATGTAAAATGTCTCAGTTTCAACATTTGAAATGTTATCTATGTTCTTTTGTAAATAACATATTGGCTCATGTGATCTGAAAGTCATTGCATTTTGATTTTATTCACAATTTACACTTTGTCCCAAATTTTTCAGAATTGGGTTTGTATCAACAGTTTAATGCAAGGTACATTGCTGAAAGTCTACATAGGACTGTGCAAACGTCTTAGGTTCCAAGGACTTCCCGAAACACAATTTTGGTATTGCATAGGTTTCTCTGCATTTTTATTTCATTAGAAAACATCAGCATTGAAATTCCAAAACATTAATTATCTACTTCCTGAAGGACAATGACAGATGGTATAGCCTTCACAGAGCCAATATCAGTGAGGCTGTCTGGGATAACTTGGAAGAGAGAGAACAAGACAGCCAATATTGTGAGGAATGGCGGCAAGTTCTCCAGTGTGCTAGGAACAATCTACCAGCCAATATTTTTCAAAATTTTTAGGACAGAGAATCTAAAAGAAGGAATGTAGTTTTACAGGCCAAAGGTGGCCAGATGAACAGTTGATTTGATAGCTTTTAATTGTTTAAGGCTCTTTTGGAGCGCTTTCAACATTATGAAACTATTAATTTGACCTTTTTAAATACATCTTAACTTTCGAAAATTGTTTTTGTGTTTCTATCACTGTTGAATTGTACTGTGCATTAAACAACACTCTAGTACACAAACAAAATTTAAACACACCATAATTGCATAAACATCAGTGGCCCCCAAGTCTCTGCACTGCAATTGCTAGACTTTGAGGAAGTATTTTCTCTTCTGAACAGGATTCAGTTAGTGCGATATGTTCTCCAGTTTTTTTTTTTTTTTAACTTATTAAGGGGGCACAATGTAACATACTCTTGAATTACATGGATAGAACAGCAGATTGCGTTGCATGCAAGTTTTTCGGCAGTCATGCCGTTCAGTATTTGCTGATGCAACTCATTGTCATCCAGAATTTCCCTTCACCTTCTCCAATCCACTGGGATATCTGTATTCATTTCAACACATTTCTTGGCTGGGGCTGAGTCACTAAGCAGGTGTGAGCAGAAGCACCATCAAGCTGAGATCAGTTGAGCCTGATCTCAATAGTACAAAAACAAAAATAGTACAAGATACAACAAATTTGGAATAATACATATTTAATTATAGGATAAGCCAGCTAGATCACTGCTTAGCCCACCCTACCCCCATCCTAAGTCCAGCCCCCACTTTCCATTTGAATCATTGACAACATTGAGGAACCATCATAAGCAAGAAGTCTCACTGCCTCTCCCTGGAAAAATGGGAGTTGTGTTGATTGAATGAGCCTAATATTAAAAAATACCTCAGTTGCAGTCTGTATTGAAGATCTGTGAATGCCCACCAGATGGTGATTGCTTGCGTTATCTCACAAGGAGATATTACAACTTTCACCATTGTGAGTCTAAAACAGTTAAGTCTGAACTGTAGTCTCTGATGAGGCTTCCTTTGTCTTGTTTTTAATCTGCTCAACTCTAAAGCAACAATTTGATTGTTATATATTTTCATTATTGTTGAAGTAAATTAAACTGAAATAATAGCATTGGAGTGAGATAGATTGTTCAGGGGTCCATTAAGGCCTAGCCAATAATGAGTTTGTTAAAAGGTAAGAAACTCACCAATAATTTGCTTGAACTTCCATCCTTAAAACTTTAGGGTCTGAAGACTCGACCCATTTGGGGTTTTATGAAATAGTTCCAATTAACGTTAGCTGAGCTCCATCCTGAGGTTACTCTAGAGCTAGAGGTAGATTTGAATGCAGCAAATGACACCTTATTTCCCCAGTGTCTGATGGTGCAGTGCAGCAGCATCAACCGGCATCCTGCCAGCACCCATAATTTCCACAAAAGAATGAGGGCCCGATTATCGCTGCTTGCAGTTTTAATATTACTATTATTCTACAATGGAACTCAATATTAGGCTAACCCATAAAACCATAAGGTAAAAAGTTTAAATATTTGGCACTCTATAGTCAAGAGTCCCAGTTACCAAAATACCAATATATGGGTCTCAGCCTCAATTCCTCTTTAGCTTGAGCCAAATTTGAATTTACGTTTCTGGTCATAACCTTGCAATGGGAATTAAAAAACGTAATATCCTAAGAATACTTTGGTCAAGTAAAGTCTAACACATTTTATGAAGTCATTTTCTGCCTCTGTAACTTTTGCTTCATTTTTAATTTGATTAAAAACAGTTTTTATGTATTTCCTCCCAAAATATTTGACTAATATTCACCAAACTTGACGCAGATGATCTTCAATCTATTCCTCAAGAGCTTCTCGCTTACATTTCATATATTTTTCAGTGTTTGGCTGCAATTTAGCAGGGGAAGTGAGGCAATAACAAAGTAAATTCTTCACTTAGGTGTTCCGAAAATAAGCTAACTCTTATGGACCACATCGAGGGCTGACTGCGATAAACAGTTATGTCCAGATGTAATATATTGTACATAACTATTTTTTGCAGTCAGCCCTTGATATTGAGCTGCTCCAAAAAATAAGTGGTGTCAACTGACTACTAAGTAGCTCTGTAACGAATAAAAATGTGAAACAGGTAATATCTCTAGATCTGTCAAGCCATTTTACATGATTTTTTTTAGCGAATTCTAGATATTATTGCACAAATAAAAATGATTATTCGCTTCGAGCACTTCAGCTCATCTTGAACGCCATTTTGAAAAATAACTAGAATAGGCATATTTTCATATCCCTAATTACACCGTTCAACCGATTGTCGTAAAATTTGGTGAGATAGGGAACGCACTCATATCAAGTCTTAACTGGAGCATGAAGTCTCCAGTGGCAGCACGGGTCACTGACATTCACCTCAAATGCGATGATAGTGCAGCATAGGCTAAATGAAAAGTGAACGTTAAATTTGCACTTCTTGTGTAACTAACTGGTGCCCATTCTTCATATTACGGCTCCCGGACAATGAGCGGCGGTGTTGCACTGCAACGGAGAAGTTCTTGTGCTAGATCTGAATGGTTTGGAGTCAGCCAGGAGCTGGAATTACGTGAAATCCATGCTGGAGCAGCAGCAGCCTCAATGCCCGACCACAGTCGTGCTCAGATCTGTTGTCAGCCTATGCGCCGTAGACACTACGGCGGCGCTTTCAGTTGATGTAAATTACGTTCTGTAGTTCCGTCTTTTGCATTTCTGCTCAAGAGACCATCAGTGAGTAAAAACCCTGGCTTTATGAATAGGGCTAGCTCGCCTCAACGATTGAATGTGCTTGTGGTCACTCAGCCAGTTGTTAAGTCACATGCTGCAACGTCACGATGTAGTTAGTTACTGTAGTTGCGAGGAATGAAATCTTCATTCACAGCCTCCGAAGTCTCTCAGCGCGCTATACCCCGTGTGATAGCATCTCATCTTCTTGTCTCAATCTCCAATGGAACCACTCAGTCATGGGAGTCCATTACCTCAACCATGCAATTTCCACCATCAATAATTTAATCTATTTGCTCCAAAGCTGATGAGACAACTTCAAATTCCCGGGGAAATATAGCTTTAAAAAACGTAGAGAGTCTTCCAAATCCTTGCAAATGAAACTATCCTTTTGATGCTCTCCTTTACAACTGAACCGTGAGAGGTAGGTTTCTACGTCTCTGCATGGACTTGGAGTGGGTTTTATTTCAGCTGTCGTTAGGAGGAAGTCAACAAAAGTAATCAAGTGGTGGATCCTACTAATGCAGCCGGCATGTTGTTTGCCTCAACGGCAGCAGTGTAATTCTATCACCTAGTTCATTAATAAGCAAACGGTGTTATTATCTTGATTGTATTTCTAATAGGGAAGCAGACGGGAGGGGGCGGTCTTCTTGGCTTTGTATAAGTTTTTGGAATTCCAGTTCTAAGCAATGTTTTCAAATTTTTAAGTTTAGACCGTTTTCTAAATTGTGCGAGGAACGATGCAACAATGTATTTAGGCTAACGTTAGCGTGAAAATGAATGGAGTTGTCTATTTTTCCACCGTCGGAAGGAATAGGTTAGGCTGTTTGTTTAGTGACAAATTTGTTCATAGTCTAAGTCCTAAATCCTCTGTCCAAGCGTTCATGGTTTATTAAATGCGTTATAGGCTATCGATACAAACCTATTTTAAGAGCTCAGTAATTTTCTCTCGGTTGGAAGGAATTGCTACGGTAACTGCTATTTCTCTAACGTTAAATTGACAATATTTTTGGTCACGCTGTCTGTGGCTGTTGAATGTCTAATGTTAACACAGTCAATACAGTAGATGATTGTACAGTTGTCTGGGGCTGAAAACGAATAGGCTTCTAAGCAAATAAAAAGTTTGATGCCCTCATTAAGACTTTATAAGAAACTTGAGACATATGCTTACCCTGGGGTAAAGGCTAGCTCTCTCAAGCCGGTTAACCTCTCAAGTCGAGGATGAATTTAGCTAGCTACATATTTAAAGCGTTCCCCCAATCGATGCCGCCGTGTAGCCTGAACAAATCGCTTGTAATGCTTCGGACGAAGGAATACTGTATGCTTTAAACAAGGATCTGCTGATATCGCTGCCACTATATCAAGTAAAGCTGATCAAGGTTAGATATTTCCTCCGCAACACATTTTCTGCTGTGACACTGTAATTCGACAGCATGCGAGCGGATGAACTGCTGGGTTTATACACATCTGCTAAACTTTCCCCGAGAATTATAATGATTTCAGATCACTCAAAGTTTGATTGGTTCATGTCGCATCAACGTAAGAACAACCTGTTCAGCTGAGCTCCGCGTTTTACTTCTGTTATAACAGAAACAGCATAGCCGGTATTATCACATTTTTGTTTAAAACATCGTCATTTGTGTGGTGCCAGATGACAGAGATGTACAATATTAATGATGGTTCAACGACTATATATATATATATATATATATATATATATATATATATATATATATATATAGATAGATAGATAGATATCTATCGATCGATCTCTGTTAGCGGTTCTACATACATTCGTCGGTACCTCCGTCTATTCTGACGTATAATGTTACAGTTGCTCTGAGTGAGATCTAGATATCAGAGGACAAATGCACCATCTAGCGTACGTATAACAGCAATAAATGTATGACTCATCCAGATGAAAGTACCCTGAATCATACAGCTCGGATATGTTTTTCTTCTTGACAATATGGTCATTCAAAAGAATAGAAAATAATTAAAATATCTGTGCAATGCTGGCATACTAACTGACATGATAATTTTAGTGAAATTCTGGAGTGAGGTATTATTCATCGTAGCATCCCGACATAAATTGTTGGTGTTTCGAACGATTTTACACTCTCGAACTACGCGAAGACAAAATATCCATGCAGGAAAAAGGCATGCAATGTAAGCCTGTGTAGGCCTTTGTTGAATGAGGAAAGCTTCGTTGTTATTTCTTCGAGGCATTGTACAATAAAGGACATTTCACATCCTGTTCTTATTAACTGGAGAATTGAGACCTATACATTAATAATCAGAGCACTGTAGTTATTCTGTGGAGTGCCTTCCTCTGTGCAGCATCCACTGAGTGCTGACAGACTGAATAGAGTGTGCACTATTTACAGTAAACGTGATGAATTCTATTACTACTTCTGGGTCTGATTGAGCTTTTCAGAGATGTTTACAACACTGCAAAACTATAATTGCAGACTGAAAATGTGCTTAGTGGAAGGTTCATGGAGAATATTTTGTGTGTTTATGTGAGGAGTTTTTAGGGAAAATGCCTTTGCCTCATTTTCCTATTAAAGGAAACAAATTTCATTGCTAGTGGAGTCAGATGAGACTTGATTAAAGCAATGTATTGATGTGGTTTGAAAAAAAAGATGATGTATATCACAACCCCAATTCCCAAATAGTTGGGACAAAGTGTAAATTGTGAATAAAATCAAAAAGCAATGACTTTCAAATCACACTAGCCAGTATTTTATTCACAACAGAACAGAGATAACATTGCAAATGTTGAAACAGAGACATTTTACAAATTTATCCACAAAATGAGCTCATTTCAAATTTGATGGCTGCTACAGGTCTCAACAAAATTGGAACAGGGGCGTGTTTACCTCGGTGTAGCATCCCCTCTTCTTTTTAACACAGTGGAGGTGTCTGGGCATTGAGGAGACAAGTTTCTTGAGTTTAGCCATTGCAATTTGATCCCTCTCTTGTTTAATACAGGCTTCCAGCTGCTGGAGAGTATTGGGTCTCCTTTGACGGACTTTTTGTTTAATTATATGCCAAATGTTCTCAATTGGTGAAAGATCAGGACTGCAGTCAGGCCAGTTTTGCACACGGACTCTTTTACTACAAATCCATGCTGATGTAATAGCTGCAGTATGTGGTTTTGCATTGCCCTGCTGAAATACACAAGGCCTTCCCTGGAATAGATGTCGTCTGGAGGGGAGCATATGTTGCTCTAAAACCTGTATATACCTTTCAGCATTCATAATGCTTTTTAAAACATGCAAGTGTCTCACACCATATGCACTAATGCACCCCCATACCATCAGACATGTTGGCTTTTGAACTGAATGCTGATAAGAGGAGGGGTGGTCTTTCTCGTCTTTAGCCCGGAGGACACAACATCCATTATTTCCAACAAGAATGTCATATTTGGACTCCTCTGACCACAGGACACTTTGCCACTTTGCTGCAGTCCATTTTGAATGAGCCTAGGCCCACAGAACACAGTGGTGCTTCTGGATCATGCTGAACAATGGCTTCCTTTTTACATGAGATTTTGGTGGCATCTGTGGATGGCACTGGTGGACTGTGTTTACAGAATACAGACAGTGACTTCTTGAAGTATTCCAGGGCCCAATTAGTAATGTTAATGACAGAATCATGCCGGTGAGTGATGCAGTGGTGTCTGAGGCCCCAAAGATCATGGGCATCCAGTAATGGTCTTCGGCCTTGTCCCTTACGCTCAGAGATTTTTCCAGTTTCTCTGAAATGTTTGATGATGTTTTGCACTGTTGATGATGAGACCTACAAAGCCTTTGCAATTTGATGTTGAGGAACATTGTTTTTAAAGTATTCCACAATTTTCTTGTCCAAGCCTTCACAGGTTGGAGAGCATCTGGCCATCTTTACTTCTGAGAGACTCAGCCTCTCTAAGACATCCCTTTTATAATCATGTTATGCACCTGATGCCATTTAACTTAATAACTTGCTAAGTGTTCTTTCAGCTGATTCTATTATATATCAGTTTCTTTTTCAGCCCTTTTTTCCCATGTATCCCAACTTTTTTGAGACCTGTTGCAGCCAGAAAATTTGAAATGAGCTCATTTTGTGGATAAAAATGTAAAATGTCTCAGTTTCAACATTTGGAATGCTATCTTTGTTCTATTGTAAATAACTTATTGGCTCATGTGATCTGAAAGTCATTGCATTTAGATTTTATTCACAATATACACTTCGTCCGAACTATTCAGAATTGGAGCTGTATATATACAGTCATGCCAGAAATTATTCATGCCCCTACCAATTATTGGATTTTTTCCAA
Organism: Gymnothorax reevesii; assembly: GCA_029721435.1. NCBI lineage: Eukaryota > Metazoa > Chordata > Actinopteri > Anguilliformes > Muraenidae > Gymnothorax > Gymnothorax reevesii. Next base: position 55,914,299 of record CM056574.1, read on the forward strand.
GATATTTTTTGACAAATCAAATTACTTTTGTAATTCCTGCACAAATGACGCAGTAAGCTGACCTAATACTGTAAGGAGTACACTAAACAATTTTTTGAGAAATACAATACTTTTTGGTGTTTTATATGACAGATTTACAAAAAATGCCATGTCCAGAATTATTCATACCCTTTTCTCAGGACTTGATGGCAAAGGCTTTATTCACGATTACAGCCTCCAAACGCTTCCTGTGGTTAATCACAAGGTTTCTACACGTCTGCATGGGGATTTTGGCCCTCTCCTCTGGAACTTCTCCAGATCTGTAAGGTTTGAGGGTTTCCTTGCCATTACCTTGGTCTTCAGTTCCCTCCACAGATTCTTGGTAGGATTGAGGTCGGTGCTCTGGCTTGGCCTCTCCAAGATGTTCACTTTGCTGTCCGCTAACCATTTCTTGATGGATTTGGCCATGTGTTTAGGATCATTATCCTGTTGGAAGATCCATTCCTGCCCAAGACCAAGTTATTCGGCAGACTGCTTAATGTTTTCACTGAGGACCTGGATATACTGGTCCTGTTTCATAATGCCATTAACTTTATCAAGGTTTTCGCGCCCATTTGCTGAAAAGTAACTTCAGGGCATGATACTCCTGCCACAGTGTTTGACCATTGGGACCGTGTTTTTCAGGTTGAGCACTTCACCTTTCTTACGCCAAACAAAAGCCACATCTCTGTGCCCAAGCAGCTCCATCTTTGTTTCATCCATCCATAACATTGACAGCCAGAAGCTTATATCTTCATCCAGGTGAGCTTTTGCGAAGGCTAGACTAGTTCTTGTTTGTCTGGGTTGGAGAAGTATGTGGCGTAAGAAAGGTGACCGATCCATAGCTTCGCCCCCACCCCATACCTACGCATAGCGACGGCCGGACCAAGGTCAAGCTTTGCTGAAGATGGCACCACGTCCCTTGTAACCTCATTGGAAGCGCTTCCTGAAAACATCAATCTGGAGTTTTTAAAAATGGATCGCATCGCAAAAAAAAAGCAAAAGACAAGGGTTATAATTATTTTTTATCTGGGTATATTCACGAAGTGTGATTTTCTGTTATAAACCCCCGTGAAGCTGAAGCAAAATGCAAATGCTATCGTTCAATGTTAAAGTCCCAGAAGCCACACTCATTGATAATAAGGAACAGATAAGCATTGTTCACGGCCAGTGCTCTTGCAACGCAGGGTACGTAGCATTCAATTTACATATGGTGCGATAAGATCGCAAACCTTTTCCGGAACACCCAAGTGTTATTACCCAAGACAGTCTTTGATTGAAATGGAGCTCTGTGTGAAGTCTGCATTAATCATATCAGGTGTGTTTCTGCTGTTTGAATGAAAGCTTGCAGCCTCTTGACTTCTTTACGGCCCAGTGCAAAGCCATCAAGAGGCTTTATTGTTCGCAAACAAAGCGAGTTCAGCTTTAAGAATAATGAGTAATTATTAGCAGATTAATTGCCACCCTGAAAGCAGTATTTACGACCCTGTCTGGGTATCTCGTGTCCGATTTACGCTCACCGTAACAACACCGCTTTACCATTGTGTGAGATTTTGTTATGACAAAAATGTGAAAACAAACCGCGAATCTACTCTTCTCAATAGAGAAAGCAGTTCGGATAAGTGTTTGTCCGAGGTTACGGCGGGCACGAGCTGGGTGCACCTCTGGATTTTATTGGCTGGATAGGCCTGGGTGGGCCGTACTCTGGATTGGTCTATTACAGCCTGCCTGTCACTCTCTCAAAAGCACCAAGATGCTCAACAAATCAGAGCGCAACATCAGTCTCTGCTAGCCCCGCCTTCACAAAAACGCAGCTGCATTGTTGCTGTTTGTATTTCATTTGAGTGAGTGCATCGGTCACATACCAGCCTGCGAGGAATTAGGGGCTTTAAGCAGTGGCGGATATTGAGATGGCTAAGGCACCCGGAAATACATCTGCGCTCCACTAATCGAGACTTAAGCCAGTGTGCCTGCGTTGCCTTGCCATAGCATGCTGAAAATTCAATGTCATAGTCCCAATGGGTCAAAATAAAGCAAATACAGTTATTTGCAATCATTTGTATTATTTTCCCCCACTGCGCCGCAACATTAAATTTTAGGGTTCCCCCACCTGTCAAATCCCATTTTAACCGCTGTGTGTATATATATATATATATATATAGGTAGGGTCTAGACTGCGATGAACAAAATCAATTATGTTATAATAGCAAGATTATTATAATAGTAAGGTATGTGTCACTGCATCTTATCTCATCATTTCATTTGAGCATTAACAAAAATCCAGTCCTCTTAATTACAGTATAATCTGACAACCCTAAATTTAAGGTTTTGCATTTTACTTATTTGGGTATTTCTGTCGAAATGGCGATTTCACAACCCCTAAAGTCAGATATGAAAAAGCTGGTCTGTACAATAGCAGGTGACTGGGTTTCAATGTGGTACATTGTGTACCAAATGGAATTAAAGAAGTGGGATAGACTGAAAGAATGCACCATAATGTTCAAACTGTTCATGGTCAACTACAGTAGTTTGGAGTGATAATTATACTCTACCAATGTAGTCTAAAAGGGGTCCTCATATGTTATTTTTCTCATTTTCTGGTGAAAATGTATTGAAAAATTCTGTTGTAGGCAATGAGAACATAAAAAAACATTATTCCCACAAGTCCATTGTGATGAAAATATGAGTAATGAACAAAAACGCTGGAAACATAAATTTTTTCAACATTTGAAAGGTGTTGCAATTTTTATTTATATTGACTTTTGCTTAGCCTGAATGCATGTATGAAGGCTCTCTCCATGATTATTGATGCTAAAAAATTGTTAAAACTGGATTGAGGCAAAATTATTCTGTAAATTACCTCCTCAGTTGTTTCAGTATATCAGGTGACATGAACTTTGAGCTATGTCACAGTGTTTAACATGATGGCCCGATGGAAGGAGCTCTCTGAAATTGTTCATAGCCTTGCTTGATGCTGAAGACGTTGAAGGAGCTGTGTCACGATTAGGCCTACTGCACGTGTTCACAGCTTTGAACGTAGTAAATCTGCTCAAATTCAAGTCAAACGGTATTTATCTTCTATGATTATTGGTTATAGCAACCAGCTTACATCCTTTGTGTACCTTAACTAAAGCTTAAAATAGCACTTGGAATCCGCAAATTTTCATTGAAAGCTCCTTAATGTAACTAGCATATTGCCTGGGAACTAAAATATATAAATACAACGCAAAAAAGATGGCAAGGATGGAATCAGATTATGACTTGCTGTCAAGCAGATTCACTCTCTTAGGAGGCATGTTCTCACCACGCGCAGTAATCGTGACACATATCCTTTAAATGCTACCATGGCACTGTAAGAAACCCCATCAAGAATTTTAAAGAGTCCTGTTTGCTGAAAACTAGAGGCATAGAGGAGCAATACGGAATGTGCTTCTGATGCTCATCATCTGTGTATGAGAAGTTAAAGAAAAAATTGGCGGTTAACAGCAAGACAACTCCATGACAATATTAATAGCTCCAGAAGTGAAGAGATGAAAGTATCAACATTTACTATTTACAGACACCTGCGTGAAAATGGTCTGCAGTGAGTTTCCTGATAATGTTGGATCTCAGGATTAATGAGTGTATTAAAGAGATTCTTAAGCAACAGACGTTCTCTTGTTACGTGGATTTCCGAAACACAATCATTAGACGAAGCCTTAAGAGGAACTTTGCAAAGAGCTTCATTGCCAAGTGAGTCCTCGCTAAAGGGTCATTCCGTGTCAACTCACCTAAATTTCAAAAATCTCCCCAGGTCATCTCCTCAGATTTTGCTGGAAAATTTTTTAAATTTATATCTATGTAACTCTACCCACCATGCAAAAGATTAGCTTTCAATTCCTCATAGTTTAAAAAATATTGGCCTTTGAAAGTTGGCCCTAAAAATGCCACGCGAAAAACATTTTCTTCCAACTTCAGGGGCTTATAATTTTATAATGGACCCTTTTAGAAAGCTAATATTGCAAATATTTACTAATTGGCATCCAAATGTTTCAATTATGGCATCAGATAGCCTCTGGGATACATATTTATCACTCTATAGGAAGCTAAAAATGGCTTTTTGGCCAAAATGAGCTAAAATAAGGTGAAACTATAGGAGCCCTCCTGTAAATATGGAACAACTTACAATTTTTTCCTCATAACACAGTGATTATAGGGTCATTATCTATTCACATGTACATTTCTGCCAGGATAACACTGTTAGGTGATGAATTATAAAAGTTTTAACATAAGCCCTTGCCTCGGAGGGCTCGAAAGTGGGCAAAATTTGTCTCCCGGTTTGACCATGTGGCTAGGGGTTTAGGATCTTCATATTTTTTCTGATGATTGCCTCATATAAGGTATATCTACTCACCAAATTATTATATCTAACGCCCATGGCTTCATATTAAAATCAATTTTTATTTACATGCAAGTTTTTTATAATTATTCACTTTTTCCATATTCAGGAGCTTATAAATCTTAAAGTTAACTCTCTAGCAAAGGGACACTGCAGATATTTGTAAACTGGCATAACAAATTTAAGAATCTGTTATAAGAATGCCTGAAAAAAGAATATTTTTCTAATTCTCTAGGAGGATTTTGTTAAAATACAACGTGTGGAAATCAAGCCAAAATAATATGTTAAAATCAAAATGCCCGACTTCCTGTTTGGAGTAGACCAATGGTGCCAGAGACTTTTTTTGTGCATCTTGGCAACATACACATGTACCAATTTTCATCTTCCTACTCCAAAAAAATGCCTATGGGGAGGGGTTTTTGAAAATTTCAAGAGGGGGCTATTGAGGCATTTTACTCCCCCCATGGGCTTCACCCCTATCAGATGTAAGAGCTCGCCATCCTTGACCTTTTAATAAATTTTAATGATGATACGAGTTCATTAAAGACATCAAAAACCTAAACATATTTTCATAGCAAGGGATCCATAGTCGCCGCGTCGCCACATGGACGCCATTACTGATAGCTTCACAGCATTCATAATGCAGCTTCACCAACTTGTTCTGCATGTTTTAGAAGTGGAATGACGTTGATGAGTTCAACTATGTATCATCAGTACATATTAAAGTAAAAACTGGTCACTTCCTGTTACCACCGGGGGGCACTATCAGTAAAGTGGGAAGTTTTTATATTGTGACGTTCAGAGCCCAGCCATCATCATCTCCGGCTAGTTTAAAGCTACTACAATCAATTATGTGGGCGTGAGAGCATTTTAAAATTTTTTGGCTTATCAACAAACCCTAGCAGCCACGCCCTTTGACCTACAGAAATGCAGAGCACGATTTTTGATCAGCTTGATCTCTAGATGATCTGTACCAAATTTGAAGTCGTTCAGGTGAAATCCCTGGGAGGAGTTTGTTTTAAAATTCAAATCAAAATGGCCCACTTCCTGTTGGATTTAGGGCGTGGCTCCAGTGATTTTTTTGTATGTCTGAGTATGATACATATGTCTACCGAATTTTGTCTGCCTACGAGAAAGTAACCAAATTTCCCCATGGAAATTTTGAAACTTGTTAAGGGGGCGCTATTTTGGCACTTCATGTCGACTACGTGCAAGCGCTCAAATATATTGAATTTTGGATCCGGCCGGATTAATCTTTTTTTTTTTAAGTTTATTTGTCTGGAACATCAACAATAACAAAAACCAAAAAATTAACTATGGTACATAAAGAGATAAAAATGAATAGAAATATAGAAATATAATATAATACATCACTTGGTATTCATCAGAAATCTGAAAATTAGTAATGTGTTCGAGAAGAAGCAGGAAGAAGCAAGAATGGTTTTCAAGTCCTACCCCATCATTACAGAAACAGTATACATAAAGACACTTCAGACAGGACACTCATGTCAGATTTTGCCATTTATTTGGAATGACATACATTTGAATTTGGCGGTGACTCTGTTCAAGTGATACTCTGGAACAATCTGAGCGAGCATGACACAGTCATCCCAGGAGATCACAACCCCCCCCCCGGCAGAGCCTGGTTCACCGCGTTAAAATTTTCAATTCAATTCAATTTATTTGTATAGCGCTTTTCACTGAGACTGTCACAAACACCCTTTAAATTGAGAGATTAAATAAATGAAAGGGCAGTGCCCAGCCTGTTCCCCCTACAGCAACTGAGGCAAAAAACTCCCAGTAGGGAGAAAAATCCTCAAATAGTGGGGAGAAAAAACTCCCCAGTGAGAAGAAATCTAAGGAGGAACCTGACTATAGTGGGGAAGCCCATCATCCGAGGGCTAGCTAAATAATAACAAAATCAAGTCAAATAGAGTAAAATGGCAAAAGAGTTCCTTTTAAGTCCATCTGAACAGTGGCGTCTGTAGCACCAAGAAGTGGCATGGGGAGGATGGTGCAGAACTGAATCAGGACTGGATCAGGACAGCAGCAGCCAGCGCTCAAAATGAAATGAATGACAATACAGTTTACAAACAATGCCAATACCATATAAAGACAAGAGTATGACACAAGTACTGCCGGCTTATTTAAAAAGACATACAAATTAGGTACGTGACGCAGTAGTCCAATGCGATTGGACAAGGGGTGGAGCCAAGACTGACTTCCGTGCCCGTCTGAACTAACACTGACGCTCCATTTATTTTAGACCCGAAAGTAATACTCACCAAGATATCTTTAACATTGCAATTGCAATGTTTCCCACATCATTAAATCATGATTATTTTTTGAGCTCTGCCTCATCCCTGTATTTATCCATGATTGATTTCTTATATTTGCTTTAAAACTGTGTAATATTATTGCTTTGCTTCATGTCATCATCAAGGCTATTCCTCATATGCTCATGCTTTTTTGTGTCGTGCGGACACAAGCTTCTTTCAGATTTAATTTCCCCCTTAGCTCATTTCTTGCCTCTCTGTCACTGAATAATATTTGAAGGTTTCTTGGTAGTAGAAAGTGTCTTGCTTTAAATATGATTTGTACAGTTTTAAATTTTGTTAGATCCATGAATTTTAGAATGTTTGATTTTAAAAATAGTACATCTGAGTGTTCTCAAACAGAGCTTATGGTCTAATACAACACCCAGAAACTTATATTCATAAACCCTTTCTATCATTTCCTTATTAATTTGACTTGTACCTCTGTATTTATTTTGAGCTTACCAAACAACATGTATTTTGTTTTGTTCAAGTTTAAGGATATTTTTTTTTAATCGAACCAATATTTAATTTCACCCATTTCTTTTGTGACCACCTCTAATAACTGTTGTAAATCCATTCCAGAGCAAAAAATATTTGAATCATCAGCAAAAACAACAAATTTTAGCAAATCTGATAATTTGCAAATGTCATTGATATATAAAATAAACAATTTGGGACCCATTACTGAGCCCTGCGGGACCCTACAAGTAATATTGAGGCACTTTGATTTGTGTTGGCCTATCTGCACAAATTGTTGCCTATTTACAATATAACTTTTCAGCTAAACCTCTGATACCATACCGCTGCATTTTTTCAAGTAAAATTTCATGGTCTATTGTATCAAATGCTTTTTTAAGATCAATAAATATTCCCACAGCATATTTTTTATTTTCGATACAGCTCGTTAATTCCTCAACTAACTCCATTAAAGCCATTGAGGTTGATCTGGCTGATCTGAACCCATACTGAATGTCCATTAATAAATTGTTTTGTTCTATAAAATTGTCCAGCCTTGCAACAAAAAGTTTTTTAAGTACTTTTGACAATTGGGAAAGGAGAGATATCCGCCTATAATTCGTATAAAGATGTTTATCATTTGCTTTGTATACTGGGTAGCGCAGTGGTCAAGTAGACTTAAGATCGTAAGGTCCTGAGTTCAAGCACCAGGCCACGGCCTTCGTGGTGTGTTCTTGGCCAAAACACTTTACTCCAACACTCCACGCCTCACTCCACCCAGGTGTATAAATGGGTACCAGCAAATAGGCTGGGACACTTGTCTAAGAACTGGGGGTAGTACCTGTGATGGACTGGCATCCTATCCAGGGGGAGTAGCAATACTCCTAGTCGCTTCATGCCATGGAAACCGGGGTTAGTTGGGCCACTAGGCTCGTACAGGCTGACTCTCTCACTGGGTTAGCCATGGCAATTTTCATTTTATCTGGGAATGTTCCGGTTTGGAATGATAAATTGCATATATGACTTAACAATTGAAGAAATTTTTGATTCGCTTTCTTTATCAAACTCATGTCAATGTCATTCCAATCTGTGGACGTCTTATTCATACATCCATGAACTATTTTCATAATTTCATTTTTTTCCCATTTTTCCCAACAGGATTGAGTTTGGAGTTCTTTCTCTGTAGTCCTCAATAACGTATTTCTCTCCAGTATTATTTATTTCACTTGCCAGTTTTGGACCCACATTCACAAAAAAGTTATTAAATCCTTCAACCGCCTCATTCATGTTGGTAATTGTTATGTCGTTATCAGCAAAAAGTTCTGGATAGTTTGGTTTGGTTTGTTTGTTCCTAATAATTCCATTTAATGTATTCCGTATTTCTTTAATGTTGTTTCTGTTATTCTCCAATATTTTGGTATAATAATCCCTTTCACATATCCTTATTATACTAATTAGTTTGTTTTTATATTTCTTATATTTTAATTCTGCCTCTTTCGTTCTGTGTTTAATAAATTTCCTGTATATACAGTAGAGTTCTTTATTTTTACAAGCATTTTGCAGTCCTTTGAACATCCATGGCTTTTTTTGGAATGTTACTCTTGTTCCAAAACTGTTTTGATGGGCAATTCCTGTCATATAAAGTTATCTCATATGCTTTGTTTACATTGGTTTCTTTAAATACATCACTACAATTATAATTCAGCAAATCATTTCCAAATGCAGGTATCAATTCTTCAGTTCTCAATCTCCTGAATATGATTTCATCAGGCTCCTTCTTTTGATAATTACAGTCATATATTATAAAGACAGGCAGGTGGTCGCTAATGTCCTTCATTAATAATCCACTCAGTGTTGTTATCCATATTGTTTGTGAATATATTCTCTATCAGAGTGGCACCGTGAGATGTTATTCTGGTAGATTTTGTGATTGCAGGATATAGAGTCATACTATACATTGCTTCTGTGAATTCACCTATCTTTTTGTATTTGTTGGGATTTAATAAATCTATGTTAAAATCCCCACAGATAAAGCTGAACAACTGCTTTGTTTTGATAAAGAACTTTTCCATATTTTCAGTAAATATTTAAATGCTAGATCCTGGTTTTCTATACACACAGCTACCAATGACATTTTTCATTCTTTCCATACATAATTCAATCGTAATGCATTCCATCACATCATCAATGATTACAGACGTGGAGCTGACAATTTTGTAGTTGAGTCCTTTGTCCACAAAGAGAGCCACACCACCTCCACCTTTGCTCCCTCTATTAAAATAATTAAATTAATAACCTTTTAGATTGAAATCTAAATGTTTCATGTTTCAGAAAACTGCTATAATATTTAAAGATTTTTTAAATTGTCCTAAAAATTCTTTTATACTCTGGAAGTTTGCATTTAGACTTCTACTATTGAAGTGAATGATCGATATTCCATGCTCATATTTGATATTTTTGTTAAATTGCTGCTCTGAGTAATAGCAGCAGTTAGTATTCATGATATTGTAGAAGTTATATTCTGGATCAAAATCACGTTCCAATTCCATCATGTAGTATGAATATATAATATGCAGATATGATATACAATATATTTCCCTTACTATAGCATTATACAGAGCCACGTTCAATGCAGTTTGTAAACTTGACCTGGTATATTGGGCTTTAAGATCTCTCAGAACTGATCTAGCGGGGCAATGTTTCTGATGCACGGGACTTTAGCTTGTTCTTGTGTGCCTTTTGTTTTAATGTAGACCCTGCAGATGGCAGACCAAGTAGATTGGATCTTGCTCTGTTTCCGTAAGCATCGTGCAATTTCTGCATTTTTCTGAGTGAGGTGTTCATTTATGTACACATTTGAGCCCTTTAGTTTCTTCCCCTGCTTAAGTAGGTCAACCTTTCATTTCCTATTTGTAAAGCGGACAATTATAGCGGGTTTATCCTTCTGGTTTGTTATTGGAAGTGTGTGGCAGGCCTCAATATTATTATATCCCCGAGCGCCAAATGGCGTTCCGGGGGAAATTATGTTTTTGGTCCAACCGCCGCCACCGCCGCACTACGTGTTAAGCCGATAACTTCAGTAATATTTCAGTTACAGATTTCAAATTTTGCACATAAGTATCATAAAGAGGAGGAACCGATTCGATTTTGGACAATTTACGATGTCTAGACTGGCCACCAGGGGCCAAAAACTGATTTAGGTGTTAACGCGATAACTGCAGTAATATTTCAATTAGAAATTCCAAGTTTTGCATATAATTAAGTATCCTAAGGTAGAAGAACTGATTCGATTTTGGACAATTCACAATTTCTAGATAGGCCACCTGGGGCTAAAAACTGAAAAAATCACTGTTTTTATCATATCTCTGGAAATATTTGTCCAATTGACCTCAAATCCAGTGCAAATGAAAGGTCATGACTTGAGGATGTGTCCCATGATGACATTATACCTGTTTGGTTCAAAATTTTGACACAAGGTGGAGCTTTGTCACATAAAATTCACCATTTTTGCTGTATCTTTGGAACTATTTCTCCAATTGACATGAAACTATGTGCAACTGCAAGGTCATGACCTCATAACGTGTCACATGATGACATCATACATGTATGATTGAGTATTTTGCCAGCAGGTGGTGCTTTGTGATGGAAAATTACCATTTTGGCCATATTTTCTGAACCATTTGTCCGATTGACCTGAAATTAAGTTCAAATGCAAGTCTATTCAAGGTCCGTTCAGGGATTGGGGAATTGGAGGATTGGGGGCGTTCGGGGATATACCCCCAGCCGTCGCCTCCGACGGCATAAGCCTAGTTTTTGTATATGGTTATGTTCTTGCCAGAGAGGAATGCAGCCACCTGATCTTCTGTTGAGTCCTCATGGTCAGAACTGTCTGTCCCCCTGTCCCTTGTCAGGGCTTGGAAGTACGTCCGTAGTTTGATGGCTAATCCAGTGATTATGACATCATTTATTCTTGAGTACTGTTCCAGGTCTGATACCCGGTTTTCCAAGTAGTCAATCATTTTCTCCTGTTCCTCATTCAGTTTTTTAAGTTCCCTAATTTCCTGCATCAAGTTCATTATCGTACATTGCTGCTTTGCTATGGTTGCCATTTCATCATGCATCATGTTCATTGCAGCCTTTAACTCCTCTATGTCTTTCTTGATTAACTTTGTGCCCACTTTGGCTCCGGAAAAAAAAGGGTAATCTTGCTCCGGCTGTAGAAAACACTCCAATCCGGATTTTCTGAGCTGCCACTGACTATTAAGCAAGATAGGAATCCGGTTCCCGCTACAAGACAGAAATTAAAAAACTAATAGGGGGAGGGTGTCGGGATGTGGAATGTTCTTTCAGAAGCGATCAAATTTTCATTCGTCGAGGCTGAAACCATTCGTATAGGCTATGCACCGAACGACTGTGAAAGGAACAGTTCAGACAATTCAGAAACTGGCTGATGTGCTGTACGTTCGTCTGGCCATTATATTCAAAGGATGTTTTATAGGTCCATGCTGTATCCAGCTTAGTTTTTTTTTTCTCTCTTTACAAGTGGAAGCAGTCATCTGAACTTGCTGATACAAGTGGGGAGTCGTATGTAGGTTCAGCAATCGCGTGGGTGTCATGGCCAGAGAAAGAGATACGGAAAAGTACTGTTCTGATACTCTTTAATCATCAACATAATAAGCAATGTTCGTTGGCTTGGCACCGCAATTAATGGCATATTCCCACAAAATCTAGACATCTAAATCCAAAATAAGAGTGAAAAATGACTAAATACTTCTCCATATTACCCCTTTAATGACAGCAGCCTACGATGAAAGTCGCGAATTTCCCACAACATGTTTCAATATTTCACAAAGCATTGCTGAATTGAGCGGAAGGGATTATGTCCATATAAACGGGCTTTTAATATGATAAACATGCCGTAAGTGTTGTTACATTTTTTGTTTGTCTGCTTCATGCTTGCAACAGACAAGCATCCTCGGCAATTAAGCGAAATTCATGTATTTATGGCGATATAACTGTTTCTGACATTCATTTTCAGTTCAAATTTTGAGCGAATCGGATGAAGCATGAAGGAGTTATGACTAGTTGATAGTTCATCCACCAGGGGGCGCTCGGAGCATAACCAAATGTGGACAGGTGCATTCAGGGGCAGACCTTCAGCACAAATGTTATGTTTCGTGCAAATCAATGTAAAATATGGCATTTCCTGTTTCCACAAGGGGGTGCCATGAATAAGATTGCCTACGAGCATATGGAGGCGTTCAAGGCAGGGCTCTTATAATGTACAGGAATTTTGAAGCCATTTGGATGAATGAGGGAGAGAGAGCTGCTGGAATATGCATGGCGAGGCATCAGAAATGGAGACGCCATAGCAGCCACGCCCATTGACCGACAGACATGCAGAGCACAACTTTTGATCAGCATGTTCTCTTGATGATCTGTAATAAATCTGAGGTTGATTGGATGAAATCTTTAGGAGGAGTTTTTTAAGATACTATGTGTGGAAATCAGGCCAAAATGACATGTTAAAATCAAAATGGCAGACTTCCTGTTTGGATTAGACCAATGGTGCCATTGAATTTTTTGTGGGTATTGGCAACATACAAATGTGTGCAAATTTTCATCTTACTATTCCAAAAAAACCCCTATGGGGAGGGGGAAAATTTCAAGGGGGCGCTATAGAGGCATATTGCTCCCCCATGGGCGACACCCCTATCAGATGCAAGAACTGGCCACCCTTGACCTGTGTATTCATTTCCATGATGATTAGAATTCATTAAAGCAGGGGTTGGGAAGGCCAGGCGCCATGGCGCATAAAATGAAAATATGCCGCATTATAAAGCCACTGAGCAGGCCACGAATGCACCCGTATGCCAATTAAATAATTTAATTTTTTTTTCTATAATGCAGTACCAAAATTCTTCTGGAAAAAAAAAAACTCCACTGATCGCAGTTGGTCGAGTGTGTTCTGATGCTCGATCGATCGATTAATTCGAATTCCAGGCCCTTGCGCGGTCTATCACCATTGCGAGGCTGTGATAATGCCGACCGAGTGAAAGACTGATATGGAGTGTATTTTCTCAGTGGAGGGAGTTCGAGATAAAGTTCTTGATATCATGCCCGATTCACATCAGTATGCAGTATCAAATAACACTGTCCTGGAACCGAGTGTTGCAATACTGATTGGGTATGTCATTTGAAAATGATTTCTTAATTGTCTTTCTTAGTCAGAGACTGTTTACTTGGTTGTCATGACGGGAAAGGTTCGTGGTTCACTTTCAATCATCATGTACAGGTTTCTGACAAAAGAAAGCAGGTCAGATTAATTTTGGATCGAACAAACGAGCAGTCATATTTTTTTTTAGAAATGCCACCACGGCGGTCTGGTCGATTTAGTTGTTTAGTTGATGCGACCCGGATTTGTTTTGGCCAAGCAACAGCAAATAACTTGAGAATGATACATTTACAATGCAGCTGGTAATGACGTCCTTCACTCTCAACCCAACCTGTGTTTACTCTGAACAAATTATGCTAGGTGTGATGGTCGGTTTTTTGGAGACACCAAATGCTGTGGCCGGAACGAAAGGAAGAATAGCAAAATATGAGACAAACACAGACAGAAATCAGAGAGGGAGACTCGCACTTCCTAAGGACCTAGATCCAGTCCGTGTCACAATAAGGAAGCACAGCGAGTTCGACAGAATGAATTGAAAGGGAAAAAATCTCAGAAACCGAGATAAAAAGAATTAGCACCAGACAGAAAAATAGAAAGATCCCCTTGCTATCTTGCACTTTCCTTTTTTGCAGCTAATCCCTCAACAACTTTCTCACCAGAGACCTTACTGGCAAAAGTGCAAACAAAACACTTACACTCTAGCAAGGGCAGTGAGGTAGAACTTTGGCTTAAATACAGAATCTGGGCGCCGCCCCCAATTAATGCCAGCTGGCCCCAGAATCCGATGTGGGCAAAACGATATTGTCCCAGACGAGAGCAACCAAGAAAGCTCTCAAAGCCACTACCAGCCTCCAAAACCATGACAGGACCCCCCCCCCCCCCCTCTAAGGGACAACTCTAGAAGTCTCTAGGGAACCCCGTGTATGGAACTCAGAATTGAGTGTGGGATCCAGAAAATCCCAAGAAGGAGCCCAGCAGCGCTTCTCGAGGCCATATCCCGCTCTCCCAGTTTACAAGAAACTGGACCCCATGACCAACACGCCTCCCGGCCAGAGTGCAGCACTCAGTGTAAACCGGCCCCCCCTCAACCATTTGTGGTGGCAGCAGGGGTATGGCGGCAGGTGCCAGGACACTAGTGCTAACTGGCTTAATCCGAGAGACGTGGAACGACGGATGGATGCGCAGAGATCTAGGGAGCTTTAACTGGACGGTGACTGGATTGATCTTCCGCACAATCTTGAATGGGGCAATATAGCGGGGAGCCAGTTTCCTTGACTCTACCTTCAAGGGGAGGTCTCGGGTAGACAGCTAAACTCTCTGACTCACTCGATAAGATGGGGCCAAAGATGCATTCTATCGGTGGCGGATTTCTGTTTGAGCCCCGAGCACAACAGAGATGAACGGACCCTGGTCCAAATGGACCGACAGCGACGAATGAAATGGTTGACCGAGGGAAACTCGGAATCATTCTCAGTCTCAGGAAACAGTGAGGGTTGTTAACCCACCTGAAAAAGCCCGTGGAGGAATTACTCAGAGAGTTATGGGAATATTCAGCCTATACTAAAAATCGACTTCATGAAGATGGATTATCCGCTGCTAAACAATGAAGAGTATTTTCCAATGACTGATTCGTACACTCAGTCTGCCCGTTGGTCTCTGGGTAGAACCCAGAGGAGAGACTCACCGTAGCCCCCCACTGCCTACAAAACGCCCGCCAGAATCTGGCCGTAAACTGAGGACCCCGGTCAGAAACAACATCTTGTGGAAGCCCATGCAGCCGGAACACATGGTTAACCACAAGAAGAGCCGTGTCCCATGCAGAAAGCAGCTTGGGTAGCATGACAAAATCAGTGGCCTTGGAAAATCGGTCAACCACGACCAAGATGACCGTGTTGCCCTCAGACATAGGCAGTCCCGTAATTAAATCCAAAGCAATATGCATCCAAGGATGCCTGGGGACAGGCAATGGTTGCAGCAGACCAGAGGGAGGGAGATGGGAAGTTTTGTTCCTGGAGCAGATGCCGCAGGCAGCAACAAATTCCCGAATGTCCCTCATCATATCCGGCCACCAAAAACGTTGGGCCAGGAATTGCTTGGTCCGATGGGCCCCCGGGTGCCCCGCCAAGTGGGACGAGTGTCGCCACTGGAGGACCTGTGGCCTAACTGTAGGCGGGACAAACAAGCAGTCAGTAGGCTCGCCCCCAGGACCGAGATTAGTCTTCAAAGCCACCTGAACCACCGCCTCAATCTCTTATTGAATGGGTGCCACAATCTGAGCCGCTGGAATGACTGGCTCCGGGGTACAATGACGATCACAGCGGTCGTAAATCTGTGACATGGTATCAGGCTAAATGTTTTTAGAGCCAGGGCGGTAGGTTAGCGTAAAATTAAAATGGTTAAAGAACAATGACCACCGCGCCTGCCGGGAATTACATCGCTTGGTCTGCTGAATATACTGGAGATTTTTATGATCTGTCCATACCACAAAAGGGTATTCAGCCCCCCCCAGCCAGTGGCCCCACTCTTCAAGGGCCAACTTGACCGCTAATAACTCCCAGTCACTAAGGCTGTAATTCCGCACTGCGGCGAACAAAGACCAGGAGAAGTATGCGCATGGGTGTAGCTTATTGTTCCAAGGGGGGCACTGGAACAAAATAGCACTCACTCCAACCTCCGAAGCATCCACCTCCACCACAAAAAGGAGGGAGGAATCGGGCAAAACCAGAATGGGCTCTGAGCAAAAACGTTTCTTGAATTCCTGAAAGGCAGCTTTAGCTGCTGGGGACCAAAAAAATGCTAAGGAGGTATTCTTTCTGGTGAGCGCAATAATAGGGGCAGCAACCACACTAAAATTGCGAATAAACCTCCTGTAAAAATAAGCAAAACCCAAGAAGCGTTGGACCTGCTTTACATTTTGAGGAGCAAGCCAATTTTTGACCGCAGCCACCTTTTCTGGGTCCATACGGATCGATCCCTTGGAGACAATAAAGCTAAGAAATGAGACAGTTTGGGCGTGAAAGACACATTTCTCAGCCTTGACAAACAGCTTTGCATTTAGGAGGGCCTCAAGCACACGTCTGATGTGTTGTCTATGCTCTGAGAGCGTTGGAGAAAAAATCTAAATGTTGTCAAGATAAACGAAGACAAATTTCTCCAACATCTAAGTAAGTAAGTAAGTAAGTAAACTTTATTTATAGAGCACTTTTCACAGACAGAGGTCACAAAGTGCTTTACATCAGCAGAAGCAAACACAGGAGCAATAAGGAAGGAAACAATTAAAAACAATGACCAGATACAAATTATCAGTGAATAGATAAAATCAAATATAAAACAATGACAAAGTACATGATAATTAATCAAAAGCCTGTCTGAACATGTTTGTTTTTAACTGTTTTTTAAAAGACTCAACCGAGTCAGAGCAACGGATCGACATGGGTAGGGCGTTCCATAGTTTTGGTGCTAGGGCCTCAAAAGCTTGGTCACCACGCGTTTAAAAATTTGTCCTAGGTACAGACAGCAGGTTACTTGAGAGGGATCTTAATGAGCGGGTAGGCAGGTATGGGAAGCCAATGTAATGATTTTAGTATGGGAGTGATGTGAGTGCGTTTGTTTGACCTGGTGAGTACACGAGCAGCAGCATTCTGTATTAAATGTAACCGGTTTAAGGCAGACATACTGAGTGAGGTGAAGAGGCTGCTACAATTGTCAATACGGGATGAGATGAGTGCGTGAGTGATCATTTCGAGTTCTGTAACTGTAACAAATGCTCTAAGTTTGCTGATGTTTCTTAAGTGATAGAAGCAAGATCTTGTCAGATGCTTTATATGAAGGTCGAGTGAAAGTGATGAGTCAAAGATGACACCAAGATTACGAATATTGGGGTGAACTGTTGTTGTTAGAGGTCCAATGTGTTGCATAATTGTAGGAACATGTTTGTCTTTAGCAATAATAAGAACTTCTGTTTTGCTTTCATTTAATTGTTGATAGTTGGCTGTGGTCCAGACCCTAATGGCATTTAGGCAGTCAAGGAGCTTGGACAACCTAAAGGCCTCACTGGGTTTAAAAGAGAAGTGCAGCTGAATATCATCCACATAGAGATGATAAGAAATATTAAAACTCTATTTGCTTCCCCTAGGGCAGATTATAAAAAGGGAAAATAGTAGAGGTCTCAGGACAGAGCCCTGAGGGACACCACAAGATAAAGGAGCGGGTCAGTCAAGTGCTCGCTGACAGAAACAGAGAAAGTCCTGGCAGAGAGATATGAAGAAAACCAATCCAAGGCTATGCCTGATATTCCCACACAGTCTCGCAGAGTTTTAATAAGTGTAGGATGGTCGACTGTGTCAAATGCAGAACTAAGGTCAAGCAGGACCAATACTGAGCAGTCGCCTCCATCAACAGACATTAAAATATCATTGGAGACCCTCAACAGAGCCGTCTCAGTGGAGTGTCGCTTCCGAAAACCTGATTGGAACTTGTCATAAATATTATTACTCTCCAACGCAGCAGTGAGTTAGTTGGTCACAACTTTCTCCAGTATTTTTGACATAAACGGCAGTTTTGAAATGGGCCTATAGTTCACAGGTAAGCCTGGATCTAAGTTTGTTTTTTTAGGATTGGTTTGATCAGGGCATGTTTAAGGTAGGTGGGGACAAGGCCAGAGGACAATGAGAAGTTTACAATAGATAACACAGCAGGACCAATGGTGGGTAAGAGCTTTTGGAACAAAGAAGGTGGGATGATATCTAAGGGGCTGCTAGATAGTTTTGTTTTATTTATTAGGACTGTCAAATCAGCCAAGCTGATCAGGGAAAAGGAGTCCATGACAGTAGGGGGAAATGGTGAACTAGCAGTAGGAGGGTTATGGTTATGTTGGAGGTTTGACCTGAGAGATTTTACCTTATCAACAAAGAAGGAAAGAGACTTGTTGCAGTCATCTGCTGTAAAGCATGGTAGGGTAGATGGCCGTGGTGAAACAATATTGTTGACCATGTCAAATAGAACTTTTGGATTACTTCTTGTGGACGCAATCAAACTAGAAAAGTAGGCAGTTCTGGCTTCCTGCAAAGCCAAGTTAAAAGACTGGCGCAAATCTTTAAGATAAAGGCGATGCACCTCTAGCCCAGAGGATTTCCAAAGCCGTTCAGACCTGCGACATTGCTGTCTCAAGCAGCGTATGGATTCTGATATCCAGGGTGAGTACATTGAAGTGACTTTGGATCTCACCTTTAAAGGTGCCACTTTATCTAATAAAGTGGTGCATTAAACATTAAAAGATTGCATTAAAAGATCAATATCATTAAAGTATAAATCAGAATCCTAATCAAAGTTTGCCGCAAACTGGTCGGCTGTATCAGATGTAAGAATACGGGAGTAAAATGTTCTTTTAACATGGGGACGATCAGTAGGTAAATAAAGATCAAAGAAAATGCCTTATGATCACTAATTAGTAGTTCTTCACAACGAACATGATCAATATCTAGCCCCAGGGAAAAAATCAAATCCATCGTGTTGCCTTTTATATGAGTGGGACCTGAGACATGTTACTTAAGGTTAAAAGAGTCTGTAATATTAAGAAATTCAGAGGCTGCAGAGTTTGTATCATCATCTATGTGCAGGTTAAAATCACCAACTAAAAGTATCCTGACAGTGAGAAGTGTTTCTCCAGACAACTGCCAGACCACCACCACGGCCAGAAAACCTTGGGGTCCCCATGACTGCACAGTCTAGGGGACACAGTTTATTCAAATGGATAAAATCCTTGTTTCTTTGCCATGTCTCAGTTAGGAAAAGGAAAGACAATTTTTCTCTTAAGAATAAGTCATTCAAGATGTGAGACTTATTTGCCACAGAGCAGGCATTAATTAAACACATTTTAATATATGAATCTGCACTGAGAACATTAAGGGTAGTTTGAGAGCGTGCAATAGGACGGATCACTCGCCCACGAAAGTAATCTTTTGGAGTGCGACAGTGATGATTATTGATCCTGACAGAAATGGGTCTGATCACAGGGTTAGTAACCTTGCCGCGCCAGGAGGAGGAGCTATTAGGTGTAATACTCAAAGTTGAAACCAGCAAAGAAGACGAAGATTGCCCTTCCCGGAAGGTAAACAGTCAGTCGTCTTTTGCATGTGCATACGTATGTACCGTGTGCTGTATGTTAGCCGCGAGCATTCGGCCGCCGTGCCAGTTTGGGTGGACTCCGTCATTTTTAAATAAGGTTGGACGTTCCCAAAACAAATTGAAATTGTCTATGAAACCAATATTGCAAAGTCTGGAAGCAGTTTTGAGCCACGTGTGAATGCTAAGAATCCTGCTAAAACGCCCTGCTCCACAAGCTAGTGTGGGGATTGGACCTGAAATAAAAACAGATTTGCCACAGCTGATTAAAAATTTTAAAAGGCCCTTAAAAACACTCTTAGTCAATTCCAATTGACGCCGAGAGGTTTCGTTCGTTCCCACATGAACAATAATCCTTTTAATCGAGGACGGGAGTAAATGCAAAAGATCCGGGAGTTTATCCAGAATGTCAAGTACCTTGGCTCCGGGAAAACAGCGGGTCACTACATTAAAAAAGCTAATGTTCCGAATTATGGAGTCCCCAATTATTAGTGTTGTTGGTGGGTATAATGGACGAAGAGGTGGACGCTTTAGATTATCTATACCAGACTGAGGCGGAGAAGGCGAGTGTGCTGGCGTAGTAGTTACCCCCAACAGGGAAATCCCAGGGCCATCGTTCACCGGCGAATGGGGGTTTGCTGACCGGGAAGAGGACATGGCACCAGCGGGAGTGCCACCATCCTCAAACGCAGCGGCAGCGCGATGTCTAGTGACTGCCTCCTTCAGCAACTTGCGCCAAAAAGAGGATCACCGTCCAGAGGGGTGAGCGGTAGCTGCTGGAGAGGGAAATGCTACCGTGCGTGATGGCTCGGTCAGCGGAGGGAACTCCTTGAGGTCCTCGAGATCCACACCAGATGGACCATCAGCCAGATCAGTGCGAACCAGGGAAGGCAGAGGAGACTGACTTTCCAGGGCTTGGAATTTGGTCCTCTGCTGGAGAAGCTCGGGAGTGAATGGTTTGGGGCAGCGTACGCCCCTGCGGGGCTTGCTTCACCGAACCTCAACCCAAGGCGGACTGCTCGCTTGGAATTTGGTGCTTATTCCCGGCCTTGAGCCCTCAGGCAGATGTTCCACTACCTCAGGAGGGGGAAGGCAGTAAGCAGAGGAATTGAAGCCGGTAGCATCCATGGTCTGACAGGCCATGACGAATGAGTCTATCAGGATTTCGTCGTCCCGTATGGCATGAAGGTTAGTAATCCTCTCTTCCAGTAGTTTAATTTTACTACTTAATAGATCACAGTGGCAGAATTTGGGTGACAGAGATGCCATTTGGGTCTGCCTATTCTTCTTCTGATTTTTTAACGTGTGAATATTGTCGCAGACCAACTAGATAACCGCCGATATCACTCGTCTAACTCCGTTCAGTAACGCAGACATCTCTTGGAGGACATCAGTAACGAGTGCCTGAAACACCGAGGGGCCGTTAACCAATCCGAACGGTAAGACCAAATATTCATAGTGCTCGTCATGGGCATTAAATGCCGTCTTCCATTCATCCCCCTCCTGAATGCCAACTAAGTTATAAGCGTCACGGAGATCTAGCTTGGTAAAAAATGACACCACCTGTAGACGTTCAAACGCGGAATTCATTAACGGCAGTTAATTAATTTTTTCATTTTTTTAATTGGTTTTTAATGGTGATCCTATTCAAACCCCTATAATCAATACAGGGTCTCAGACCGCCATCCTTTTTTCTCACAAAAAAAAACCCCACTCTGGCAAGAGATGTGGATGGCCGAATAAAATTAGTAGCGAGAGCTTCCTGAGTATGTTCTTGCATGGCCTTATGCTCAGGCTCTGACAGCGAGTATAGCGAACCTCTGCGAGGAGTGGTACTGGCGGCAAGATCTTGATGGGTGCAGATGTCCATTCAGAGCCATTGGACACTGAGGGACCGCGAACAAAGTGGTTTCCTGAGGGGAGTGCAAAAATTTTCTGGAGGGCGCTATGATACCATTTTGACTTGCCAAACACCCCTCCCCCTCCCCTACCTGCCCTGAGACCAAGCAGCTCAAATTACACAATGACTGGTGCTGCAGCACTCACTGTCATCTTTACATCATATCTCATGAACCGTTTGACGGAATCAAACACCGTTTGGTACACTTCATCAACACAACACAGGGAACATTATTACCAATAATCTATTATTATCTACCAGTTTGGTAGAATTTGAATCTAAACTTTTGGAAATATTATTATGTTATGACTGTCTATATATATTGAAAAATTTAGAGTGACGGACTTCAAAACACAGTATAGGTTGCAGGGTTCGAAAGTTTCGCCTCGGTCTGGTTGTTTACTTGTCAAAGTTTCAGCTCATTTGGACTTTCTGGTGAATTTTGGGAATTTTTTTTCATCCACTTCCTCTATCACTTCCTCTATCACGGCGCCACCTAAAATTTGATGGGCCACCACGGCCGCGCCATTTGACGAAAGCGCACAATATTCGCAGCACTTCATCTGCAAGGCCTTAAGGCTAATATCCCCAATTTTGAAGGGGATATGATGAACCGTCTAGGAAATCTGCATTCATATCTTGGAAGTGCACATCAAAGCCGTAAAACATGCCATTTCCTGTCGCCAGTAGGTGGCGCTGTGACTTCTAACAAATGTTGACATACAGACATCTTCAGGGTGCAACTGTCATCATATGTAGGAAGTTTCGGGCGGATACGATTATGTATGGCCGAGTTATTACAACATATGTCTTAAGGCGAACATCAAAGTTTGCCACACCCCCACGGTCATGCCCTAAGACTGTAGTACACGTCTTACGCAAATTTTGCTTTTACAGGTCTTATGAAGGCACAGACCGAATTTGAAGTTGATCGCATTAAATGTCTAGGAAGAGTTCGTTAAAATACGACACCTGCAAATTGCCCCAACATGACCATAAAACTCAAAATGGCTGACTTCCTGTTGGTTTTAAGATATTGCTTTAAGAGGCTTTTTTGTACGTCTTGACTCCCTACAGGTGACTGGTGATTTTCATACTTGTAAGTGAAACGGTACCCGGGGGCTGCTTCATTGAAACACTATTGGCAGTGCCTAGGGGGCGCCATTCAGCCAATTTGCCACGCTAATGCCCGCAACCCCCCTCAAAAATCAAGTACCGTACCTTACAACATATGTGCTATGTATCATGCGCCTACAAGCTATCCTCCATCGGTAATACCATAAAAAGCATTAGGGGGCGCTACAGAGCTGATCTGCCACGCCCGTGGCCAGCTGTGATATATATGAAATTGCATTGGGATTCACACATATTTGCAAAGTTTCGTAGGTTTTGCACATCCTAAAGGCCTTAATACTGCAATCGTATATTGAAAATTTCCGCAGGAAACGGTCCACGGCTGACTTCCTGTTGGGCAAAAATTTTTTTTAAAATCTCATGACATCGTACTTAGGGGACCTATGATGTCACCGAATTTCGCGCACCTCCGACGAAATATGCCCAAAAACGGCCCTACGTTTGGGGGCGTTATTGATCCCCCTGACCACGCCCAGTCACTCCAGAAAATGTTGAGTTTTGTCAGGCTTGAGGTCTGCGCCAAATTTGGTGCGACTCGCACCGCGGGAAAGGCCCCAAAACGGGTCGCAAAGCCGCGGAAGTATCATAATAATCTCTACAAAAACAATAGGTTCCTCGTAACTTGTTGCCAGGAGCCGTTGGCCCCTGGCGACTTTTTCGCTTGGCCCCTAATAAAAAAATTTTAAAAAATAATAATAACAATAAAAACCTGAAGAAAAACAATAGGGTTTCCAGCACCGCTGGTCCTGGGAAACGTGTATGCTTGCATAAGCGTTTCCCAAGCCCCTTGGGCTTGGCCCCCAAATAATAAATAGAACTGCAAGCAGTTATGAAAGGGGGCCAAGCCTCCCCGCGCAACTAGGCTCCCAGGTTCCGCGGAGCTCATGGAATGCAAATAGCTGAAAAAAAGCTGCCCTCTCAACTTTTATGTCAATTGATGCTTATGTTTATTGCACTCCCTGTTGGCCAATTTGTGCAAAATTTGGCAGAGAGCCTCTGGTTGATGTTGGAAAAAAGTACCTTGAATTTGATGTAGATACCTTTGCCTATGACACAATTATGCAACAATATCTTTTTTCTAGCTATCAGAAAAAAATAGTTTATTTATAAGTACCAAATTTTTTAGCGTAGAAAAATTCTTTTCTTTTCCGTGCAGATGGAGCTTAAACACGAGGAGAAGTTCGAAAAAGTAGGTTTTTGATGTGTATTGTCGTAGAAAGAGAAATTTGCTGTGAGAATGGGCGTGGTCAATGTGAGAAGATGTGACTCTATCGGCGGAACACGACAACGTAAAGTTTATGAAGATATGATTTAAAATGTGGGAGTTTTAAGGCAAAATTCGTTTGCATCCGTTACAGCGCCACCTCGTGGAGTAGACATGCAATTTTTGGTATGTTTGCTCTGTGTGCTATTCTATATATACTTTATAAATTTCACAGCCCTCAGCATAATACCTGAGCTGAAAGGAAAGTTTGTTGTTTATCTTGTAATAAGCCACGCCCACTTTGACCAGTCGCAATCCCCTTCAAGATATGGTCTCAGGAGTGGCCCAGCATCATACTCCCCAAATTTCGGGCAAATCTGATCAACTTTCATGTCACTTGATGTTTTTCTGTTCATAGCGCCCCCTATCGTCCAATTTGGGCCAAATTTGGCAAAGAGCCTCAGTTTGACCTCTGCAGCGAGTGAAAAGAGTTTGATGTTGACAGCTTTGACTTTAACACAAATATGTAACAATATGTGTTTTTTAGCTAGCAGAAAAAAATGGTTTATTTATAAGAACCATATTTTTTGGAGTAGCAATTTTCTTTTGATAACTTTTGATGAAGCGGGTCTGAAAATTGTTACAGCAGTGTTTTGTGCAGATATAGTTTAAACACTAGGAGGAGTTCGAAAAAGTATGTTTTTGATGTCTAGCAACTTAAAAAGAAAAATATGTGGTGGAAGAGGGTGCGGCCTATGTCACATGATGTGACTCTATTTGGGGAATATGATGATATAAAGTTTATGAAGATTTGATTTAAAATGTGGAAGTTACAAGCCAAAATGCATTTGCCTCTGTTACAGCGCCACCTAGTGGACTTGACTCACAATTTTTGGTATGGGTGGTCTGTTTGCTATTCTAGATATACCCTGTAACTTTGGGAGCCCTCAGCCAAATACTTGAGCTAAAATAAAAGTTTGTTGTTTATCTTGTAATAAGCCACGCCCAGTTTGACCAGTCATAATGAACTTCAAGATATGGCCTCAGGGGTGACCCAGCCTCCTACACACCAAATTTGTTGAAAATCAGTCATGGCTTTTAGGAGATATAAATTTCCTGTCTTGACAGCGCCTTCTAGTGGTCAACATCAGTCAAATTTGGCTTCTTCCCTCACAGTCCCATTCCAACCAAAGATCTCAGATTTGTTGTTGTAAGCATTTATTTTTACCGAGATATAGCAATGCAAACATTTGCATAGCTAGCTAGAAAATTTTATTCGCTAATCATTTGTGCGTGTTTTGACCGAACAAAATTCTTTTGATAACTTTAGGTCAAGTGAGGCTCCAGAGTGTACATGCCAAATTACAGACTGATCGGACAAAAGCCCAAGGAGGAGTTTGAAAAAGTAGATTTTCCAGTTTTTCGATTTTGCGAAAAAATTTTAAAGGCGGAAATGGGCGTGGCCTAGCCCAAGTGATTTAAGGCTTTTCAGGGAATCTGTGGCTATAAAGTTTTTGAATGTGAGACGAACGGTGTGGGGGTCAAAGCCCAAAACGCGTTGCTCGTAGTTATAGCGCCCCCTGCTGGCAGACATATGTGAATTTTGGTGTCTGAAGTGAGTGCAGGGTTCTGGACCAACTGTTAAAATTGCACCACCCTCCCTTGCACGGTTTAGGCTGCAGCACCACTTTTACCAACGGAAAAATAAAAATAATTATAATAACAATAATAATTATAGCTGCAAGCAGCGTTGAAAGGGCCCTCGCCCCCCTCGTGCACGTTGGGGTGGCAGCAAGATCTTGAAGGCTGCAGGTGTCC
The DNA here is from genome assembly GCA_029721435.1 of Gymnothorax reevesii. Classification (NCBI taxonomy): domain Eukaryota; kingdom Metazoa; phylum Chordata; class Actinopteri; order Anguilliformes; family Muraenidae; genus Gymnothorax; species Gymnothorax reevesii. The sequence continues at coordinate 55,939,823 of CM056574.1, forward strand.
ATTCAGAGCCATGAGACACAGCTGGACCGTGTGCAATGTGGTTTCCTGATGGGAGTGCAAAAATTTGATACCATTTTGACTTGCCTGTGCGCAAAATCAGAACACAGTAATCGTAATACGGGGCTCCATGAGTGTGTTGATTTTTGTCAATTTTCCAGCATGTTTAGACCTTCAAAAGGGCAATTCTTTTATAAATCTGACTGGGGGCGCTATAGAGCCATTATGCCCCATTTAGTGCCAATTGATGGATGTATTGAAGAGAATAAGACAGTTCTAATTTTTGCAAGGTTTTGCAGGTTTTGGAGCATTCTAAGGCCTTAAAACGTGTGTTCGTAAAATTTGGAAAAACGCAGGAAATAGCTCATAGCTCACTTCCTGTTTGGCAAAAAAATTTCAAAAAATTAACAATTGCGGGGAATGACTAATGCAATGATCACACCAAATTTCATGAACATTCAAGCACTTTTATCTGAACATGGCCATATCTAGAGGGCGCTGTGGAGCCACCTGGCACCTCTCGATCTATAATTAGCATATATCTATACTTGGGCGGACAATTTAATCAAGCTTGGAAAGTTTCAGGCAAATCCCACAAAGAATGAATAAAATCAACTTCCTGTTTCATGGCAGGACATCAAAATTCGCCGTGACGCCACGGATGCATCGTTCGATGAAATCAAAAAAGCTTCGCAATTTATCATCGGCAATGTCTTTAGATATTATTCAGCAAATGTTAAGTTGATCGGATAAAATCTCCAGGAGGAGTTCGTTAAATTACGACACCTGCGAATTGCGAAAAATCTAAAAATGTTGCAATTTCAATTAAAAATGGCGAACTTCCTGTTGGGTCAAGGTCATGGCACCAAGAGACTTTTTTTTAGGTCTCAGGATATTCCACATGTCCACCGAAGTTCATACATGCAGGTCAACCACGATGCGAGGGCTGCTTATTTGAAATTTTCCAGGGGGCGCTATAATGCCATTTTTGCCACGTCTATATGTAAATTTTTTATCAGTGTAATAGGAATGATGGTCTTTAGAATTGTACAAAATTTTGTGAGTTTTTGAGCATGCTGAGACCCTCAAAAAGACAATTCTTTTAAAAATCTGATTGGGGGCGCTATAGAGCCATAATGCCACATTTACTACCAATTTCTGTCTCATATTGAAGACAATCAGACAAATATAATTTTTGCAAAGTTTTGCAAGTTTTCGAGTATGCTAAGGCCTTCAAACGTGTGTTCGTAAAATTTGGAATAACGCAGGAAATGGCTCATAGCTCACTTCCTGTTTGCTTGAAAAATTTCAAAAAAATAAACATGGCACAAAAAAACAAATGTAATGATCACACCAAATTTCATGAACATTCAAGCACTTTTATCTCAACATGGCCGTGTCAAGAGGGCGCTGTGGAGCCACCTTACCACACCCAATCCAATATCAACATATAGGTATGTTTGGAAATAGACTATTATTAAGCCTGTAAAGTTTAATGCAAATCTCACAAAGCATGTGCTCATAAAAGCAACTTTCATTTTCATGGCGTAACATCGAAATTCGCCGCAACGCCACGGACACGAATTTCGATGAATCCAAAAAAGCTTCGCAATTTAGCATCGACAAGGTCTTTAGATGGCCTGTGCCAAATTTTAAGTTGATCAGATAAAATCTCTAGGAGGAGTTTGTTAAAGTACGATGCCTGTGAATGGCAAAAATTAAAAAAAATTTGCAAATTCAATTTAAATTGGGACTTCCTGTTGAGTCTAGGTCTCGGCACCAATAGACTTTTTTTTAGGTTTTGGCATAATCCACATGTCCACCTAATTTTGTACATGTAGGTTAAACACGCTGCGAGGGCTGCTTCATTGAAATTTTCTATGTGGCGCTGTAATGTAATTTTGTCACATCCATCTTTAAACCCTACATCTTAGTAAAAGATATGACCGGCTTAATATGTTTGCAAAGTTTCGTGAGTTTTCGAGCATGCTGAGGCCCTCAAAAATGCAATTATGTATTAGGGGGCGCTATAGAGGTACTATGTCACACCCAGTTCCAAATGAGATATTGAATGAAAGAACTTAATATTTTTAGTCTATAAGCCAAGTTCGGTGAGTTTTCGAGTATGATAAGGCCCTCAAAAATGTGTTCGTAAAATCTGAAAAAACTCAGGAAATGGCTCATAGCTCACTTCCTGTGCGGCGAAAAAATTTCAAAAAAATTTATTATGACTGCTGTGGCCCTGTCGAATTTCATGAGAATCCGAGCAAGTGCGTTCCAAAATTGCCGTGTGTTTGGTGGCGCTATAGAGCCACCGGGGCATGTCCAAGCACAAAAATAATAAAACTTTGTAATTTTCACCACATCTGACGTGTGTGCAAATTTTGGTGAGTTTTCGTGCATGGTAATGCCTTCAAAAATGCGTTCTCGCAGCAGAATAATAATAATAAGAAGAAGAAGAAGAATAATTAAAGCTGCAAGCAGCATTGAAAGGGCCCTCGCACCCCTCTTGCACGTTGGGGAGGCAGCAAAATCTTGATGGGTGCAGGTGTGCATTCACAGCCATTTGACACAGCTAGACTGTGAACAATGTGGTTTCCTGCGGAGAGTGCAAAAATTGTCTGGAGGGGCGCTTTGATATCATTTTGACATGCCCGTGCGCAAAATCTTCAGCATAGTAATTGTAATACCAGGGTCCTTGAGCTTGTTGATTTTTGTAAATTTTACAGCACGTTAAGACCCTCAAAAGGGATTTCTTTTAAAAATCTGATTGGGGGCGCTATCGAGCCATTATTCCACATTTACTGCCAATTGATGGATGACATTGAAGAGAATAAGACAATTATAAGTTGTGCACGGTTTTGCAAGCTTTGGAGTATTCTAAGGCCTTCAAACGTGTGTTCGTGAAATTGGGAAAAACGCAGGAAATAGCCCATAGCTCACTTCCTGTTTGGGCAAAAAAATTAATCCTTGCCCGGAATGACTAATTCAATGATCACACCAAATTTCATGAATATTCAAGGACATTTATCTTAACATGGCCGAATCTAGAGGGCGCTGTGGAGCCATCTGGCCACTCCTGATCTAATATTAGCATATATTGATACTTGGGAGGACCATTTTATAAAGTTTTGAAAGATTCAGGGAAAACCCATGAAGTATGTGGGAGTAAAATAAACTTCCTGTTTAATGGCAGGACATCGAAATTCGCCGCAACGCCACGGAGACAAAATTCGATGAATCCAAAAAAGCTTCGCAATATAACATCGTCAATGTATTTAGATACTATTAGCTAAACTTCAAGTTCATCGGATAAAATCTCTAGGAGGAGTTTGTTAAAGTACGACACCTGTGAATAGCGAAAAATCCAAAAAAAGTTGCAGTTTCAATTAAAAATGGCGGACTTCCTGTTGAGTCTAGGTCATGGCACCAAGAGACTTTTTTTTAGGTCTCAGGATATTCCACATGTCCACTGAAGTTCATACCTGCAGGTCAACCACGATGCGAGGGCTGCTTATTTGAAATTTTCCAGGGGGCGCTATAATGCCATTTTTGCCACGCCAATATGTATTTTTTTTATCAGTGGAATGGGAATGATGGTTCTTAGAATGGTACAAAATTTTGTGAGTTTTTGAGCATGCTGAGACCCTCAAAAGAACAATTCTTTAAAAAATCTGATTGGGGGCGCTATAGAGCCATTATGCCGCATTTACTGCCAATTTCTGTCTGAAATTGAAGACAATCAGACAATCATAATTTCTGCAAAGTTTTTCAAGTTTTCGAGTATGGTAAGGCCTTCAAACCTGTGTTCATAAAATTTGGAATAACGCAGGAAATGGCTCATAGCTCACTTCCTGTTTGGCCAAAATATTTCAAAAAAATATGCTTTGCCCAAAAAAACAAATGTAATGATCAGACCAAATTTCATGAACATTCAAGCACTTTTAACTCAACATGGTCGTGTCAAGAGGGCGCTGTGGAGCCACCTGACCACACCCAATCCAATATCAACATATATGTATATTTGGAAGTTGACTCTTATTAAGCCTGTAAAGTTTCGGGCAAATCTCACAAAGCATATGCGCATAATAGATCAGGTCATTCGTGCATGGCAAAGCCCTCAAAAATGCGTTCTCGCAGCAGAATAAAAAGAAGAAGAAGAAGAAGAAGAAGAAGAAGAAGAAGAAGAAGAAGAATAATAAAAATCCCATCAAAAACAATAGGTTCCTCGCACCTTCGGTGCCAGGACCCGTTCCGGGCCCTGGCACCGGTCGGTGCTCGGGCCCTAATAATAAAAATCCCATCAAAAACAATAGGTTCCTCGCACCTTCGGTGCCAGGACCCGTTACGGGCCCTGGCACCGGTCGGTGCTCGAGCCCTAACTAGAACTGCAAGCAGTTATGAAAGGGGGCCAAGCCTACCCACACGACTCGGCCCTCAGGTCTCGCCGAGCCCATGGAATGCAAATAGCTGAATTTTGTTACCAGGCGGTGGATTAACTCAATATCATACTCCCCAAATTTTGTGCAAATCCGATCAACTTTCATGTCACTTGATGTTTCTCTGTTTATAGCGCCCCCTATCGTCCAATTTGGGCCAAATTTGGCACAGAGCCTCTGTTTGACCTCTGCAGCGAGTGAAAAGAGTTTGATGTTGACAGATTTGACTTTGACACAAATAGGTAACAATATGTGTTTTTTAGCTAGCAGAAAAAAATGGTTTATTTATAAGAACCATATTTTTTGGAGTAGCAAATTTCTTTTGATAGCTTTTGATGAGGCACGTCTGAAGATTGTTACAGCAAAGTTTTGTGCAGATATTGTGTAAACACTAGGAGGAGTTCGAAAAAGTATGTTTTTGATATTTAGTAACTTAAAAAGAAAAATATGTGGTGGAAGGGGGTGGGGCCTATTTCACATGATGTGACTCTATTAAAGGGAATATGATGATATAAAGTTTATGAAGATTTGATTAAAAATGTGGAAATTACAAGCCAAAATGCATTTGCCTCTGTTACAGCGCCACCTAGTGGACTTGACTCACAATTTTTGGTATGGATGGTGTGTCTGCTATTCTAGATATACCCTGTAACTTTGGGAGCCCTCAGCCAAATACTTGAGCTAAAATAAAAGTTTGTTGTTTATCTTGTAATAAGCCACGCCCAGTTTGACCAGTCACAATGAACTTCAAGATATGGCCTCAGGAGTGACCCAGCATCCTACCCACCAAATTAGGTCAAAATCGGTTTTTTCATTTAAGAGATATAAATTTCCCACCTTTGCAGCGCACCCTAGTGGCCAACATCAACCAAGTTAGGCTGATATCCTCACAGTCCCATGACAACCAAATTTCTTAGATGTGGTGTTGTTACCATTTATTTTGACCGAGATATGCAAATGTTAGCGTTGCTATAGCTAGCTAGAAAAAGTTATTCGCTAATAAATTGCGTGTATTTTGACCAAACAAAATTCTTTTGATAGCTTCAGATTAAATGAGGCTCCAGAGTGTACATGCCAAATTGCAAAATGATCAGACAAAACCCCAAGTAGGAGTTCGAAAAAGTAGGTTTTCCAGTTTATTCGATTTTGCAAAAAAAATGTATAGGTGGAAATGGGCGTGGCCTATCTCAAGTGATTCAGGGCTATTCAGGGAATCTGTTAATATAAAGTTTTTGGATGTGAGACATACGGTGTGGGAGTTATCGCTCAAAACGCGTTGCCCTCAGCTTTAGCGCCCCCTGCTGTCTGAAATATGTGAATTTTGGCGACTGAGGTGAGTGCAGGGTTGTGGACCAAACCTCCAAATTGCAATTTTACCAACGGAAAAATAAAAATAACTATAATAATAATAATAATAATAATAATCAAAATCCGAACAAAAACAATAGGGTTCCCACCACCGCTGATCCTGGGAAACGCGTATGCGTGCATACGCGTTTCCCAAGCCCCTTGGGCTTGGCCCCCGAATAATAATAACTAGAACTGCAAGCAGTTATGAAAGGGGGCCAAGCCTCCCCGCGCAACTTGGCTCCCAGGTCCCGCGGAGCCCATGGAATGTAAATAGCTGTATTTCGCTACGAGGAGGTACATCACCAAGATTTGCTCTCAAACGTGAGGTCAAAAAAGGCTGCCCTCTCAACTTTCATGTCAATTGATGCTTCTGTTTATTACGCCCCCTATTGGCCAATTTGCGCCAAATTTGGCACAGAGCCTCTGGTTGACGTTGGAAACAAGTGCCTTGAGTTTGATGTAGATACCTTTGCCTATGACACAATTATGCAACAATATGTTTTTTCTAGTTAACAGAAAAAAAATTGTTTATTTATAAGAACCACATTTTTTGGCATAGCAAAATTCTTTTGATAATTTTTGATCAGGCCAGTCTGGAGATTATATGTGCAAATTTTCGTGCAGATGGAGCTAAAGCACTTGGAGGAGTTCGAAAAAGTAGGTTTTTGATGTGAAGTGACGTATGCTGTGAGAGTGGGCGTGGCCAAAGTCAGAAGATGCGACTCTATCGGCGGAACACCTGGACGTAAAGTTTATGAAGATATGATTTAAAATGTGGGAGTTTTAAGGCAAAATGGGTTTGCATCCGGTACAGCGCCACCTAGTGGACGTGACACACAATTTTGGTATGGGTGGTCTGTCTGCTATTCTAGATATACCCTGTAATTTTGGGAGCCCTCAGCCAAATACTTGAGCTGAAATAAAAGTTTGTTGTTTATCTTGTAATAAGCCACGCCCAGTTTGACCAGTCATTATGAATTTCTAAACATGGCCTCAGGAGTGACCCACCATCCTACCCACCAAATTTGGTGAAAATCGGTCATGGCATTTAAGAGATATAAATTTCCCATTTTTACAGCGCCCCCTAGGGGCCAACATTAGCCAAATTTAGCTTATTCCTTCACAGTCCCATTCCAACCAAAGATCTTAGATTTGGTGTTGTTAGCATTCATTTTTACCGAGATATAGCAATTCAAACATTTGCATAGCTAGCTAGAAAATTTTATTCGATAATAATTTGCGCGTATTTTGACCGAACAAAATTCTTGTGAATACTTTAGATCAAATGAGGCTCTTGAGTGTACATGCCAAGTTAAAGACTGATCGGACAAAATCTCAAGGAGGAGTTCGAAAAAGTAGGTTTTTCAGTTTTTGCGAAAAAATTTTATGGGCGGAAATGGGCGTGGCCTCGCCAGTGTGATTCAGAGCTATTCAGGGAATCTAAGGATATACAGTTTTTGAATGTGAGACATACGGTTTGGGAGTTATAGCCCAAAATACGTTGCCCTCAGCTATCGCGCCCCCAGCTGGCGGACATATGTGAATTTTGGTGTCTGAGGTGAGTTCAGGGTTCTTGACAAACCCTCTAAATTGCACCAGCCTTTCTTGCACGGTTTAGGCTGCAGCACCACTTTTACCAACGGAAAAATTAAAATAATAATAACAGGGCTCCAGACTAACTTTTTGCATTGGTTGTACTGGTGCGCCTAACCTTTTTTTTTAGGTGCACCAGCACAAAAATTAGGTGGACCCAAATTTTTCATTGCATCACCTTTAACGCCATAATGTCATCTTTTTATCGCTCTCCATTACTGTCATATAATGTGAATGATTTTTAAACAAGAGTAAGGTGTAGAGAAATGCTTGTCTTTATTTCATCGAACTGCTCTCACTAAAAGCACAATTATATGTAAAAATAAAATTAAAGTGCTCCACTGAGCTGAAATTGAACATTTCAAACGGAAACACTAAGCAAAATAAAATGTTTCCAAATAAAAGTGCTTGTGCTTAAATTGCTTCGTGGAACTGAAATTGAACATTTCAAACTCAAACATTTCAAGTGAAATAAAACATTTCAAAATTAAACGTGCAACTGTTTAGTTTCACTGAACTGAGACCTAACATCATGTGTCAATGCAGGTCTCCCCTCGCTGTCACATGCCCCTCAGATGGTTAACTGCAGCACCAACAGCACCTAGAGCAACCGTTTTCCCCAGCCAATCTGCACTCTGATGCCCAAGTGCAGAAAATGCTTGCTTTGTGACAGCATAAATTCCCAAAGAAAAAAAGATCATGCGGGTCACAAGCTTGTAATTTGCAAAGGGAAAACTGTTCATGTGATCTTAGCATCCTATCTTTTTACGAATTCCTTTTTAATAATAAAATTTTTATTTCTATTATTTAAATATTTTTTAAATATAATATTTAGGACTATAAAATTTGCGGAACAAGAACAGAGAATTGGGTTGCACAAAACTTCAGTTCAGAACAATTATTAGTCCTGACCTGTTCCTAATCGGGGACAACAAGGCGCACCTGTTAACTGTGGAGTGCTTTCGGAGTGAACCTTCTGTTAATTATGAAAATGACTGAGAACAGGTCAGGACAAATAATTGTTTCAAAGTTTTCTGCAACCGAATTCTCTGTTCGTGTTCCACAACTGGACTGAATTTAGCCCATGATTTAATCGCTTTTTGATCGCATGCGGAGAGAAACCGTGTCTTCGGTTGCTAATTACGACAATCGGAAAACGCGTCAATAAATGAAAATGATTGAGAACGACTAATTGCAGTTAAAAAGCCAGCACCCCCACTGGCTACGCCACTGGATCACACACTCCTTGGTAGAGACATCTGTGTCGCTGTCAGTCATGAAGGACTTGTATGTGGCGTTTCCGATGTCCGCAGCTGTATTTCGCTTTAAGGTGTCAGTTATTGCCCCAATGAATTGGGCACATGATATATCATTGCAATACGTCGGTTTTACGTTTAATCCATTTTTCTTCGGCAACTCCTCTTTGGCAATGTTGTATGCAACATTCTTCAGTGGACCTGATTACTCACTGCCACTGAAATGCAGCTGGAAGAAGGGCCACTTTCTGTGCGCACTTGTCACTACACAAAGTGTGTTTTTAGACATGTTATGTTTTGTTAAAAGTTTCAATACGAAACGTTGTTGACCCGCTCGCGAATGCAATATTTCTGGCCATATTCTGACCGCACTCCTGACAGTGCACGCAGTGCACTGCGTTACGTCCTTTGTTGTACTTCAGCCAGGGAAATTGTTTCAGCCAGTCCTTTCTGAAGGAATATATTTCGGCCTTTTAAATTTGGGTCTCAGAGCCGGGCTCTATCCCACACTCGGTTGACCCCTCCTCTGGTTCCGAATCTGATGCTGTCGCCGTAGGACCGGGGCTTGGCATCTCACCAGGGAGTGGCTCCGTTTCTTGACGGGATGGATGGGATTATAGTAGTAGGGCTGGTTGCGGACTTAGTTTTCTGAATGAAAAAACTTTCAATATTTCGGCCTCTTTTTTTCCCCTCGTTTTGTTGTGTTTAGTTTATTTTTTCGTTTCAGTTAGTCAGCCACTCTGGCGCTCAGGTCGCGCGCAACTTTTAACACACACAACTTACAAGACCAATCAGAGGCAAAGACCTGCCCGAGCTCTGTCTCTTATTGGTTTAGAACACGGAATGATCCTACCATGATGAGTGTGTGAGTTCGGTCACAGGAGAACACAGAGCGATGATGCGCTTGCGAATTAAATTTAAGTTTTAACCTGAGCATCATCAGGTGCACCAGTGCGACCTAGCAAAATTATTAGTCGCACTCTTAAAAATTTTGGTCGCATGTGCGACCAAATTGGTCGCACTCTGGAGCCCTGATTTAATAATAATAATAATAATAATAATAATAATAAAAATCCAAACAAAAACAATAGGGTTCCCAGCACCGCTGGTCCTGGGAATATGCGTTTCCCAAGCCCCTCGGGCTTGGCCCCCTAATAACTAGAACTGCAAGTAGTTATGAAAGGGGGCCAAGCCTAACCACGCGACTCGGCCCCCAGGTCTCGCCGAGCCCATGGAATGCATATCGCTGTATTTCGTTACCAGGCGCTGGATTGACTCAATATCTTACTCCCCAAATTTCGTGCAAATCCGATCAACTTTCATGTCACTTGATGTTTCTCTGTTTATAGCGCCCCCTATCATCCAATTTGGGCCAAATTTGGCAAAGAGCCTCTGTTTGACCTCTGCAGCGAGTGAAAAGAGTTTGATGTTGACAGCTTTGACTTTGACACAAATTTGTAACAATATGTGTTTTTTAGCGAGCAGAAAAAAATGGTTTATTTATAAGAACCATATTTTTTGGAGTAGCAAATTTCTTTTGATAGCTTTTGATGAGGCACGTCTGAAGATTGTTACAGCAAAGTTTTGTGCAGATATAGTTTAAACACTAGGAGGAGTTCGCAAAAGTATGTTTTTGATGTCTAGTAACTCAAAATGAAATATAGGTGGGAAGAGGGTGGGGCCTATGTCACATGATGTGACTCTACTTGGGGAATATGTGGATATAAAGTTTATGAAGATTTGATTTAAAATGTGGAAGTTACAAGCCAAAATGCATTTGCATCTGTTGCAGCGCCATCTAGTGGACGTGACACACAATTTTTGGTATGCGTGGTCTGTCAGCTATTCTAGATATACCCTGTAACTTTGGGAGCCGTCAGCCAAATACTTGAGCTAAAATAAAAGTTTGTTGTTTATCTTGTATTAAGCCACGCCTAGTTTGACCAGTCATAATGAACTTCAAAACATGGCTTCAGGAGTGACCCAGCATCCTACCCACCAAATTTGATGAAAATAGGTCATGGCATTTAAGCAGCGCCCCCTAGTGACCAACATCAACCAAATTTAGTTAATCCCTTTATACTCTCATTCTTACTAAGGATCTTAGATTTGGTGTTGTTAGCATTTATTTTTACCGAGATATAGCAATGCAAACATTTGCATAGCTAGCTAGAAAAATTTATTCGCTAATAATTTGCGCGTAATTTGACCGAACAAATTTCTTTTGATAACTTTAGATCAAGTCAGGCTCCAGAGTGTCCAAGCCAAATTACAGACTGATCGGACAAAATCCCAAGGAGGAGTTCGAAAAAGTAAGTTTTCCACTTTTTGCGATTTTGCGAAAAAAATTTATGGGCAGAAATGGGCGTGGCCTAGCTCATGTGATTCAAGGCTAGTTAGGGAATCTGTGGATATAAAGTTTTTGAATGTGAGCCATACGGTGTGGGAGTTATAGCCCAAAACGCGTTGCCCTCAACTATAGCGCCCCTTGCTGTTGAACATATGTGAATTTTGGCGTCTGAGGTGACTGCAGGGTTCTGGACCAAACCTCTAAATTGCACCACCCTCCCTTGCACAGTTTAGCCTGCAGCACCACTTTTACCAACGGAAAAATAAAATTAACTATAACTAGAACTGCAAGCAGTTATGAAAGGGGGCCAAGCCTCCCCGCGCAACTTGGCTCCCAGCTGCCGCGGAGCCCATGGGATGCAAATAGCTGTATTTCGTTACCAGGAGGTACATCACCAATATTTGCTCTCAATCGTGAGGTCAAAAAAGGCTGCCCTCTCAACTTTCATGTCAATTGGTGCTTCTGTTTATCACGCCCCCTATTAGCCAATTTGCACCAAATTTGGCTCAGAGCCTCTGGTTGACGTTGAAAACAAGTGCCTTGAGTTTGATGTAGATACCTTTGCCTATGACACAATTATGCAACAATTTGTTTTTTCTAGCTAGCAGAAAGAATTGTTTATTTATAAGAACCAAATTTTTTGGCATAGCAAAATTCTTTTGATAACTTTTGATCAGGCCAGTCTGGAGATTATATATGCAAATTTTCGTGCAGATGGATCTAAAACACTAGGAGGAGTTCAAAAAAGTATGTTTTTGAGGTGCAGTGACGTAGAAAGAAAAATACGCTGTGAGAGTGGGCATGGCCAATGTCAGAAGATGCGACTCTATCGAAGGAACAAGAGGAAGTAAAGTTTATGAAGATATGATTTAAAATGTGGGAGTTTTAAGGCAAAATGCGTTTGCAACCGTTACAGCGCCACCTTGTGGAGTAGCCATGTAATTTTTGGTAATTCTGCTCTGTGTGCAATTCTATATATACCCTGTAAATTTCACAGCCCTCAGCATAATACCTGAGCTGAAATTAAAGTTTGTTGTTTATCTTGTAATAAACCACGCCCACTTTGACCAGTCGCAATCTCCTTCAAGATATGGGCTCAAGAGTGCCCCAACATTATAATCCCCAAATTTCGTGCAAATCCGATCAACTTTCATGTCACTTGATGTTTCTCTGTTTATAGCGCCCCCTATCGTCCAATTTGGGCCAAATTTGGCACAGTGCCTCTGTTTGACCTCTGCAGCGAGTTAATAGAGTTTGATGTTGATAGCTTTAATTTTGACACTAATATGGAACAATATGTGTTTTTTAGCGAGCAGAAAAAAATAGTTTATTTATAAGAACCATATTTTTTGGAGTAGCAAATTTCTTTTGATAACTTTTGATGAGGCACGTCTGAAGATTGTTACAGCAAAGTTTTGTGCAGATATAGTTTAAACACTAGGAGGAGTTCGAAAAAGTATGTTTTTGATGTCTAGTATCTTTAAAAGAAAAATATGTGGTGGAAGAGGGTGGGGCCTATGTCACATGATGCGACTCTATTTGGGGAAATATGTGGATATAAAGTTTTGGAAGATTTGATTTAAAATGTGAAAATTACCAGGAAAAAATGCATTTGCATCTGTTACAGTGCCACCTAGTGGACGTGACACACAGTTTTTTGTATGGGTGGTCTGTCTGCTATTCTAGATATACCCTGTAATTTTGGGAGCCCTTAGCCAAATATTTGAGCTAAAATAAAAGTTTGTTGTTTATCTTGTAATAAGCCACGCCCAGTTTGACCAGTCATAATGAATTTCAAAAATGGCCTCAGGAGTGATCCAACATCCTACCCACCAAATTTGGTGAAAATCGCGCATGGCATTGAAGAGATATAAATTTCCCAGCTTAACAGCACCCCCTAGTGGCCAATATTAACCAAATTTGGCTTATTCCCTCACAGTCCCATTCCAACCAAAGATCTTAGATTTGGTGTTGTTAGCATTTATTTTTACCGAGATATAGCAATGCAAACATTTGCATAGCTAGCTAGAAAATTTTATTTGCTAATAATTTGAGCGTATTTTGACCGAACAAAATTCTTTTGATAACTTTAGGTCAAGTGAGGCTCCAGAGTGTACATGCCAAATTACAGACTGATCGGACAAAATCCCAAGGAGGAGTTCGAAAAAGTAGGTTTTCCAGTTTTTGCGATTTTGCAAAAAAATTTTAGAGGCGGAAATGGGCCTGGCCTAGCCCAAGTGATTCAAGGCTTTCCGAGAAATCTGTGGATATAAAGTTTTTGAATGTGAGACGTACAGTGTGGGAGTTATAGCCCAAAACGCGTTGCTCGTAGTTATAGCGCCCCCCTGCTGGCGGACATGTGTGAATTTTAGTGTCTGAGGTGAGTGCAAGGTTCTGGACCAACCCTCCAAATTGCACCACCCTCCCTTGCACAGTTTAGGCTGCAGCACCACTTTTACCAACGGAAAAATAAAAATAACTATAATAATAATAATAACTAGAACTGCAAGCAGTTATGAAAGGGGGCCAAGCCTCCCCGCGCAACTTGGCTCCCAGGTCCCGCGGAGCCCATGGAATGCAAATAGCTGTATTTCCTTTCCAGGAGGTACCTCACCAAGATTTGCTCTCAAACGTGAGGTCAAAAAAGGCTGCCCTCTCAACTCTTATGTCAATTGATGCTTCTTTTTATTACGCCCCCTATTGAAATGGGCCTGGCCTAGCCCAAGTGATTCAAGGCTTTCCGAGAAATCTGTGGATATAAAGTTTTTGAATGTGAGACGTACAGTGTGGGAGTTATAGCCCAAAACGCGTTGCTCGTAGTTATAGCGCCCCCCTGCTGGCGGACATGTGTGAATTTTAGTGTCTGAGGTGAGTGCAAGGTTCTGGACCAACCCTCCAAATTGCACCACCCTCCCTTGCACAGTTTAGGCTGCAGCACCACTTTTACCAACGGAAAAATAAAAATAACTATAATAATAATAATAACTAGAACTGCAAGCAGTTATGAAAGGGGGCCAAGCCTCCCCGCGCAACTTGGCTCCCAGGTCCCGCGGAGCCCATGGAATGCAAATAGCTGTATTTCCTTTCCAGGAGGTACCTCACCAAGATTTGCTCTCAAACGTGAGGTCAAAAAAGGCTGCCCTCTCAACTCTTATGTCAATTGATGCTTCTTTTTATTACGCCCCCTATTGGCTAATTTGTGCCAAATTTGGCAGAGAGCCTCTGGTTGATGTTGGTAACAAGTGCCTTTAGTTTGATGTAGATACCTTAGCCAATGACACAATTATGCGACAATATGTTTTATCTAGCTAGCAGAAAAAAATTGTTTATTTATAAGTTCCGAATTTTTTGGCGTAGCAAAATTCTTTTGATAACTTTTGATCAGGCCAGTATGGAGATTATATGTGCAAATTTTCGCGCAGATGGAGCATAAACACTAGGAGGAGTTCGAAAAAGTAGGTTTTTGATGTATAGTGACGTAGAAAGAAAAATATTCTGTGAGAGTGGGCATGGCCAATGTCAGAAGATGCGACTCTATCGGAGGGACACGAGGACGTAAAGTTTATGAAGATATGATTTAAAATGTGGGAGTTTCAAGGCAAATTGGGTTTGCATTCGTTACAGTGCCACCTCGTGGAGTAGCCATACAATTTTTGGTATGTTTGGTCTGAGTGCTATTTTATATATACCTTGTAGATATATATATATATATATATATATATACCTATATATAGATATATATACCTTCAAGATATGGTCTCAGGAGTGCCCCAGCATGATACTCCCCAAATTCGTGCAAATCCGATCAACTTTCATGTCACTTGGTGTTTCTCTGTTTATAGCGCCCCCTATCGTCCAATTTGGACCAAGTTTGGCACAGAGCCTCTGTTTGACCTCTGCAGCGAGTGTAAAGAGTTTGATGTTGACAGCTTTGACTTTGACACAAATATGTAACAATATGTGTTTTTTAGCTAGCAGAAAAAAATGGTTTATTTATAAGAGCCATATTTTTTGGAGGAGCAAATTTCTTTTGATAACTTTTGATGACGCTTGTCTGAAGATTGTTACAGCAAAGTTTTGTGCAGATATAGTCTAAACACTAGGAGGAGTTCGCAAAAGTATGTTTTTAAAATCTAGTAACTTAAAATATGTGGCGGAAGGGGGTGGGGCCGATGTCACATGATGTGACTCTATTTGGGGAATATATTGATATAAAGTTTATGCAGATTTGATTTAAAATGTGGAAGTTACAAGCGAAAATGCATTTGCATCTGTTACAGCGCCACCTTGTGGACGTGACACACAATTTTTGGTATATGTGGTCTGTCTGCTATTCTAGATATACCCTGTAATTTTGGGAGCCCTCAGCCAAATACTTGAGCTAAAATAAAAGTTTGTTGTTTATCTTGTAATAAGCCACGCCCAGTTTCACCAGTCATAATGAACTTCAAAACATGGCCTCAGGAGTGACCCAGCATCCTACCCACCAAATTTGGTGAAAATGGATCATGGCATTTAAGAGATATAAATTTCCCACCTTAATAGCGCCCCCTAGTGGCCAACATTAACCAAATTTGGCTTATTACCTCACAGTCCCATTCCAACTAAAGATCTTAGATTTTGTGTTGTTAGCATTTATTTTCATTGAGATATAGCCATGCAAACATTTGCATAGCTAGCCAGAAAATTTTATTCGCCAATAATTCGCGCGTAATTTGACTGAACAAATTTCTTTTTATAAATTTAGATCAAGTCAGGCTCCAGAGTGTCCATGCCAAATTACAGACTGAACGGCCAAAATCCCAAGGAGGAGTTCGAAAAAGTAGGTTTTCCAGTTTATGAGCAAAGTTTGGTGAGTTTTCGAGTCTGATAAGGCCCTCAAAAATGTGTTCGTAAAATCTGAAAAAACGCAGGAAATGACTCATAGCTCACTTCCTGTGCGGCAAAAAAATTTCAAAAAAATTCACAAAAAAATTTTCTATGACTGCTATGGCCCTATTGAATTTCGTGAGAATCCGAGCAAGTGCGTTCCAAAATGGCTGCGTGTTTGGTGGCGCTATAGAGCCACCGGGGCATGTCCAAGCACAAAAATAATAATACTTTGTTATTTTCACCACGCCTTACGTGTGTGCAAATTTTAGTGAGTTTTCATGCATGGCAAAGCCCTCAAAAACGCGTTCTCGCAGCAGAATAATAATAATAAGAAGAAGAATAATAATAAAAATCCCATCAAAAACAATAGGTTCCTCGCACCTTCGGTGCCAGGACCCGTTCGCTGCAAGCAGCGTTGAAAGGGCCCTCGCACCCCTTTGTGCACATTGGGGTGGCAGCAAGATCTTGATGGGTGCAGGTGTTCGTTCAGAGCCATTGGATACTGCTAGACTGTGTGCAATGTGGTTTCCTGAGGGGAGTGGAAAAATTTTCTGGAGGGCGCTATGATACCATTTTGACATGCCTGTGCGCAAAATCTACAGCATAGTAGTTGTAATACCGAGCTCTATGAATGTGTTAATTTTTGTAAATTTTCCAGCAAGTTTTGACCCCCAAAAGGGCAATTCTTTTAAAAATCTTATTGGGGGCGCTATAGAGCCATTATGCCACATTTAGTGCCAATTGATGGATGACATTCAAGAGAATAAGAAAATTATAATTTGTGCCGGGTTTTGCAAGTTCTGGAGTATTCCAAAGCCTTCAAACGTGTGTTCGTAAAATTTGGAAAAATGCAGGAAATACCTCTTGGCTCACTTCCTGCTTGGCCAAAAACTTTCAAACAGTTTTGAAAGGAATAATGTGAGGAATAATGCAATGATCACACCAAATTTCATGAACATTCAAGCACTTTTATCTTAACATGGCCGTATCTAGAGGGCGCTGTGGAGCCACTTGGCCACTCCCGATCTACTACTCGCACCATTCGGTGCTTGGGCCCTAATTACAATTACAATAGGGTCCTCGCACCATTCGGTGCTGGGGCCATAACTAAGAAGAATAATAAAAATCCCATCAAAAACAATAGGTTCCTCGCACCCTCGGTGCCAGGACCCATTGCTCGGGCCCTAATAATAATAAAAAGAAAAATAATTTAAATCCCTTCAAAAAAAATAGGTTCCTCATTCCTGTAAACACTGTCCGCTGTGCCATTGACAGCAATGGCAAAAAGGAAGCCATTGTTGAGCATGATCCAGAAGCGCCGCCATGTTCTGTGGGCCAAGACTCATTTAAAATGGACTGTAGCAAAGTGTCCTGTGGTCAGTCGAGTCCAAATTTGACATTCTTGTTGGAAATCATGGGCATTGTGTCCTCCGGGCTAAAGAGAAGAAAGACCACCCCTCCTGTTATCAGCGTTCAGCTCAAAAGCCATCATCTCTGATGGTATGGGGATGCATTAGACCATATGGTGTGGGACACTTGCATGTCTTAAAAAGCACCATGAATGCTGAAAGTTATATACAGTTATAAAGTTATACATCTATTCTAGGTCTTGTGTATTTCAGCAGGACAATGCAAAACCACATACTGCAGCTATTACAGCAGTAGTAGACGAGTCCATGTGCTGAACTGGCCTGCCTGTACTCCTGATCTTTCACCGATTGAGAACATTTGGCACATAATTAAACGAAAAGTCCGTCAAAGGAGACAAAAAACTCTCCAGCAGCTGGAAGCCTGTATTAACTCTTACATACTGTTCGGGTCAAATTTGACCCATTTTGACATTTGACAGCAGTAAACATACCCTAAATGTCATTCATTTAGCCTGAAATTTCATGACTTTTCCTTAAGTGACCCAAAATACATAAAAATGAAAACATTTTAAAGTTTTATAATTTTGTACAGGTGCTACAAATTTTAGTCCACTTAGGCTGTTCCGGGTCAAATTTGACCCGTATCCATTTTGATGGATTTTATATCCACTAGTGTGGGTCAAATCAAGGACAATAGTGCTTGTGGGGAATTTTGAAACTGTCTCACTATATATGTGATGTCTGCATGTTTTTTGTATGGACAGAGTGGTGACAGAGTTAAAGGGGGACCTTGACACGGTTACGAGAACTGTTTGTGGTCCCACCACATTTGCGCAGGCTTGTGCAGAGACAGGCACCTGCTGGCCTTTGAAGTGAAACACCATAGGAGTGATCATACATGATACACATAAGGAACATTAGTCATAAAAAGGTCAGAGGGTGACTTGACATAGACACAAGAACAGCACATGCAAGCCCTTACAACGTAACTAAATAATCTTAAAATAAACAAATTAGTATCAATTTGGGATGGGAGGGTGGGGGGGGCCCTGATCAACAAGTCACACAAGAAGCCAACACAAGGGGACAGAAGAGGAGATGAAATTTCTGCTCTGGAAAAAAGGACTACAAAACCGGGACAACCTGCTGCAAATGTGGGACATCCATCCGCAAGTCCCACACATACAAGTTTTCTACCACTGCTTTCAGTGCACAGACCAGCTTACTAGTTTGCCATTATTATTTTCATGCCCCCGCCCTCCAAAGAGGAAAGGGGGCATTGTGTCGACACCATGTCCGTCCGTCGTCTGTTAACTTTTCGTTTCCGTGGGATAACTATAGAATCCCTCGTCGGATTGATGCCATTTCTTAATGGCGTATTGGGGCTGGCTAGAGGAAGGTTCCTTTCGAAAACTAGCGTTGTGCGATATCTAATATGACCGCCACAGCAGCCATCTCAATATGCCCTTGATCAACATACAGGCGGGGGCATATGCCACGCTCTGCGTTGCTCTTGTTTAATGTTTTGTGTTCTGAATGTCAATTAATGTTGAATCAATATTGATAATTGTGATTCTTTGATTCTTAAAATTGTGAATTTCATGATATAGCAGTGAAGATGTGTTTAGTGGTTGCAGTGGTTATGTGGTTATATTATACGTCCTAACAGTTCCGAATGTTCTTACCATTTTCACTTTTAGTCTATAAAAATCTATAAATCTATTTCAGTCATTATGGCTGTTATCTATCCATGTCTTAGGTAAAACAGGATATGACATTGTGTGATATAAGACGTTTTTCTCCAAAAACGAATGTTGTACAACCTAAAATATAGACTTTCCTTGCTCTCTGAAACAACAATTAAGGATTAATCATCCATTTACTAATTTCATATAGGCTATTTTTTGCATTCAAACTAGATCTGTAATACAAAATTTAGTATAGACACTTATTATGAGGATATTCTTGGTCCGGGTCAAAATTGACCCGGACCATACTGTGAGGGCATCAAATATGAACAGTATGTAAGGGTTAAAGAAGAGTTGGATCAAATTTCAATGGCTAAACTCAAAAACTTGTCACCTCAATGCCCTGACACCTCCACTCTGTGTTAAAAAGAAGAGGGGATGCTACACCATGGTAAACAGGCCCCTGTCCCAACTTTTTTGAGACCTGTAGCAGATTTGAAATGAGCTCATATTGTGGATAAAATTGTAAAATTTCTCAGTTTCAACATTTGTTATGTTATCTCTGTTCTATCGTGAAAAAAATACTGGCCGGTGCGATTAGAAAGTCATTGCGTTCTGATTTTATTCACAATTTACACTTTGTCCTAACTATTTCTGAATTGGGGTTGTATTTGAAGACCTCAATCAGATCACCCCTAAGTCTCCTTTTCCTAAGACCTTCAGCCTCATCTCATAGCTTTCATCTTTTATACCCTGGAATTAGTTTAGTGGCTCTTCTCTGAACTTTTTTTTGAGCCTCTATATCTTTCTTGATGTATGGTCCCCAGAACTGAACACAATTCTCTAGATGTGATCTGACAAATATGTTGTTCAAAAGAAGTATGACCTCCTTGGATTTGTACTCAATACTTTTGCCAATGTATCCCAGCATCCGGTTGGCTTTTTTTAAACTGCTACAGTACAATGGCTAGAACCTGTGAGGGTTTGGTCAACAATCACACCCAGATCTTTTTCATGTGGAGCACATTCCAGTTTCAAGCCTCCCATGAAGTAATCCGAATGCGGTACTGTATCAAATGCTTTCTGAAAATCAAAGTATATGATGTTATTAGCCCTGCTCTGATCATAAGTCTTGGTGGCCTCTTTGTCAGGCCAAGATTTGTTAGGCATGACCTTCCCTTAAGGAAACCATGTTGGCTATCCTTCAGATCTTATTATGTTCAAGAAATAATTCCAGCTCGTCTTTTATGATAGATGACAGTATTTTGCATGCAATGCCAGTTAAACTGACTGGCCTGTAATTTCCTGGCTCAGTCCGGTCCCCTTTCTTATATATTGGAATTATATTGCCCTGCTTCCAATCATTTGGTATTTTTCCAGTTTCTAAAGACCGTCTGAAGATGGCGGATAGCGGCTTAAAGATGATCTCACTAACTTCCCTGAGCACTCTAGGATATAAGCCATTAGGACCCACTGCCTTATCTGCCTTTAGTTGATGCAACTCGTCTAATTCTTCATTATCCCTAGCCTCAGTTTCCGCTGAATAATCTTAAACATTGGACATACCCTCTGGCCGAATAAAAACCCGCTCAGAGGTACAATTCTCAACAAAGTAGCTGATTAAGGTATCCGCAATATCCTTGTTATCATATAGCAGTGATCGATCTTTATTCTTTATGCTCTCAACCTCCTCTTTGACTTTCCTTTTTTTGTGACAGTACTGAAAGAAGTTCTTCGGATTAGTTTTTGCCCCTTCCGCAATGTGCCTTTCAGACAGTCTTCTGGCATTCCTCAGCTCTTTTTTCACCACAGCCCACATTTTAAAGCATTCAGCCTTAGTATTTTCATTGTTATCCTTTATGTACGTCTTATAAAGATTCCTTTTTTCCCTAAAACTCCTACGAATAATTGTGGTCATTCACAGAGGATTCTGCTTTTCATGCCCCCAGAATTGAAGATTCCGGGGCATAGTGTTTTGCACCTATCCGTTTGTCTGTCTGTCTGTCTGTCTGTTTGTTTTTCGGCAGCAGCAAAAAAACTTAAACCTTGGCCATAACTTTTGATTAGTTAGAGATAGACCTTTGATACTTGATATTTGGACCCCTTGTCACGAGACCTTTCGGATGAGGTCATCATTTTTGACATTGTTCACCTTGTGACCTTGACTTTGGCGTAGGACGCATTTTCCAAAAACTTAAACCTTGGCCATAACCTTTGATTGGTCAGAGATAGGCCTTTGATACTTGACACGTGTATCCCTCGTCACGAGACCTTTCGGATGAGGTCGTAATTTTTGACCTTGTGACCTTCACCTTGGTGTCATTTTGATTTCACAATAGCTTCCTGTAGAAGTTTTAAAAATTTTACTTGTTTATTTAACCCTTTGCAAGTCCAAGCGATTTCATCTGGTCCTTTTCCATATTATAAATCCAAACTATGCTTATATCCGAGGGCATCCGTGTTTCACAAACACATCTTGTTCAGCTTACTTTTGGACACCTTTGGAATGAATTTGCATTGTGAATCAAGTAAAACCCCCTTAAATCTTTTCATTGACAGACTCGCTGTCCCATTTTATTTCACTTAGATATGAGCGCATCCTGT
Organism: Gymnothorax reevesii; assembly: GCA_029721435.1. Lineage (NCBI taxonomy): Eukaryota > Metazoa > Chordata > Actinopteri > Anguilliformes > Muraenidae > Gymnothorax > Gymnothorax reevesii. The sequence continues at coordinate 55,961,342 of CM056574.1, forward strand.
CAAAATTGGCTTTATGGAAAATTTTGGTTTTCAAAGACACCTTTTCAACTTCCTGTTATGGCCCCAATTTCTTATTACAATCTACAACACAACAGCAACAGCAAGGGATGACAGACACAGTTTTAAAAACTTAAACACATTTAATTTTCAAACAAAGACAAAGACTAATAACAACTAACTAACTGAATGACCTACAACTAAATGACCAAGATTGAATAATAAAAAAAACAGAAATATTTACAGTCCCTTTGGTTGTTGGGGTGGCTTGGTGATGTCCTGGGTAAGGAAAATGCTCAAACACAGGCAAAAATCCACAAAAGAAACTTCACAGGTCTTGAACAGAAATGACAGGTCTGGTCGCATGTATCCTTCTTCTTGCAATTTCTCCTACTCCTTTACTGTCTCAATTCTCCCCTTTATATACTCTTTTGCAGACCCCACCCACATTTAGACCTCTTTTTTTTATTTTTTCGGAGACTTGCCCCAGACATGTCCAGGACATGTCTAAACATAGCTCCAGTCTGAGCTGAATAAAAAAAAAAGGTAAATACTGCCATCCAGTGGCCTATATTCACATTACACCTCCATTCCAAAAGGGAAAAAGTTTGACTCATAAAGGCAAAATTTTTCTTTTCAATACAAAATGGTTAAGTGAACACTTGTCTACATATACACATATCATACAATATTCAAATAAACACGTGATATATATATACATATTCAAACACGGGATAAGCAATCAGCAATTACATTGTCTGTACCCTTTACATGCTTAATTTCCAAGTCAAACTCCTGTAAAATCAAACTCCAATTCAACAATCTCCGATTCTTGTTTTTCATCTTACTCAAAAACATTAACGGATTGTGGTCAGTGTATACAACCATTGGCTTTTGTCCTGCACAAACATAAACCTCAAAGTGTTGTAAAGAAAGGACCAGAGCCAACAGTTCCTTCTCTATTGTGGAATAGTTCCTTTGGTGGCGATTGAACTTCCTGGAGAAGTATGCCACGGGATGCTCAATGTCATCAGAGTCACTTCTCTGTAGGAGCACAGATCCACAAGCTTGGTCCCTAGCATCGACCGCGATGGAGAACGGTTTGTTGAAGTCAGGAGATTTGAGCACGGGGAAGTGACACAGCAGAGACTTCAGGCAATCGAAGGCTCTCTGGCATGCATCATCCCAAGTGAACTTTACGCCTTTCTTCAGTTGGTTAGTTAGACTGAGAGCAATCTCAGCAAAGTTCTTGCAGAACTTGCGGTAGTACCCGGTCATTCCAAGGAAGCGGCGCAAAGCTTTTTTGTTGTCAGGAACTGGAAAGTCCATGATGGCTTGGACTTTAGCATTTATGGGTGCCACCTTACCCTGGCCTATGACGTAGCCAAGATAGGTGACAGTAGCACAACCAAAGTCTCTCTTGCTCAGGTTAACAGTCAAGTTAGCCTGGGTCAGGCGCTGGAACAACGTCTCTACATCTTTTAGATGTTCTTCCCAGGAGTCACTCCATGTGATCAGGTCATCGATGTACGCACCTGTGTGTGGCAATCCGGCGATTGTAGACTGTATCATCCTTTGGAACGTGGCTGGGGCATTTTTCATGCCAAAGGGTAGGACTTCATACTGGTACAATCCAGATGGTGTGGCAAAAGCAGAGATGCTCTTGGCCGTCTCAGTTAAAGGCACACACCAATAACCCTTCAATAAATCAATCTTGGTCAGAAACTTTGCTTGCCCTACTCTATCAATACAATCATCAGTCCTAGGTATTGGAAACACATCAGTTCTAGTTACAGCATTGACTTTGCGATAATCTGTACAGAATCTAGTACTTCCATCAGGTTTTGGAACTAGCACACAGGGTGAACTCCAATCTGAGTTGGAGGGTCTGATAATATCATGTTCTAACATGTACTCAACCTCTTTCTCAGCAATCTTTCTCTTTTCAGGATTCATCCGGTATGGATGCTGTTTTATTGGTTTGGCATCACCAACATCTACATCATGAGAGGCTATAGTAACTCTCTTTGGAACATCAGGAAACAGATCCTCATATTTCTTGATCAACCTCTCAAACTGATCTCTCTGTGAGGGTTCTAAGTGCTGGAGTTTTACATCAAGATTCTGCAACACTTCAGAATTTGACAATTTACATGAAAGAACTTCAGCTTTAATTCTAGGTTCATCATCTTGAAACTCCCCCTCATCTTCACAAATCTCGGCCATTGGAGAATCTGAAGTGACATCTGCAACCCTAGCATTTCTGTCATGATAAGGCTTCAGCATGTTAATGTGACACAATTGTTTTGGTTTTCTCCTATCTGGAGTCTTCACAATGTAATTGAGATCATTGAGTTTTGTCAGAATTTCATAAGGACCATGAAATCTTGCCTGCAATGGATTGGACTGCAAGGGAAACAACACAAGGACCTTGTCTCCTGGTTTAAACTCACGGCTTCTAGCCTTATGATCATATCAAGTTTTCATTTTTCCCTGACTTGATTTCAAGTTCTCTTTGGCAAGGTCACAAGCTGCACGCAATCTTTCCTTGAACTTGCTAACATAGTCTGACAGACTGATGTGCGGCTCTTCCTCTTGCCATTGTTCACTCAATAATAGCAAAGGTCCTCTCACTTCATGACCAAACACTAGCTCAAATGGACTGAATCCAGTAGACTCCGGCACTGCTTCTCTAGCTGCAAACAACAGCAAATGAACCCCTTCATCCCAGTCTTTCTCATGGTCATAACAATAAGTCCTCATCATTGTCTTGAGAGTGGAATGAAACCGCTCTAAGGCACCCTGACTTTCTGGATGACAGGCACTAGAAAGAATCTGCTTTGCACCTAGTTCATACACAACCTGCTGAAACAATCCGGAAGTGAAATTGCTACCTTGGTCTGACTGAATTTCCCTGGGAAGGCCAAACAACGTGAAGAACTTTATCAAAGCCTTTGAGATTGCAGTTGCCTTGATGTTACGTAGAGGTATGGCTTCAGGGAATCTGGTAGATGCACACATGATTGTCAACAAGTACTGATTTCCAGATCTAGTCTTGGGTAATGGACCAACACAGTCAACAATGACCTTAGAGAACGGCTCCCCAAATGCTGGGATAGGCTGCAATGGAGCTACAGGTGGGTCTAACTGGTGTTTTCCAACTACCTGACAAGTGTGACAGGTTTTGCAAAAGTTGGAAACGTCTTTCTGAAACCCAGGCCAAAAGAAGTGTTTCATGATCTTATCAAAAGTCTTGTTAACACCAAGATGACCTCCTAAAGGTAAACTATGAGCCATTGTTAAGATCTCATTCCTGTAGACCTTCGGAACAACAATTTGCCTGACCACTGCCCAATCTGCATTGGCAGGGATATCAGGAGGGCGCCACTTCCGCATCAGCACACCATCCTTGAGATAATACCCAACTGGAACTGCGTCTATTTCTTTATCAGGAAGGGCTCTCCTCTTTAGTACACAAATTTCAGGATCATTAGTTTGCTCCTCAATCAACCGCTTTCTGGACAGAGACAAGTCTCCAGACACATCAGAATCACCAGACCCATCCGGCTGGCTGAATAGAGAACTGATAAAAGTATCTGATAAGTCCTCAAACGGAGAAACCATAGCAGGCCAATCAGCGTCATGAGGCAAACCACCTGAGTCCTGACTATTCAATGTGCTGGGCGGCACCACAACATCATCTTCTTTAGCCTTCTTGGCCATAGCACGAGTCACTGCGCAAGAAGGATACAGAGATGGGTCCTCATCCCCATCTTCAGTGCTCGGCTGTGAAGTAAGATGTACAGGGGGAACTACTTTGCCCCCAGCCAGGTCATTGCCTAGCAACAGAGAAACACCCTTTATAGGTAGACTTGACATAAGTCCCACCTTTACCTGTCCTGTAACTAAATCTGACTTCAAGAATATAGAGCGCAGGGGTACAGATACAGTCCTCCCTTCAATACCTTGTACAAGTATGAAATCCCCTGAAGCGGTCTCATCACGTAACTCCAAGGAGTCCATCAACAAGAGTGACTGAGAAGCTCCGGTATCCCTTAGGATATATATGGGGACAGGAGTAGTATGCTCATTCAGAGCCACAAATCCCTCTGACACAAATGGAAGAAATTCCTCCCTCACGAAGTCAGCTGTATTAGGCTTTTTAGCCCCACAAGAAGGAGGTAATTTAGCAGATCGGTTATCTACTACAGGGGTTTCTAACCTTGTTTTCACAAAGGCATTTGGTTTGGTATCCTTGTCTTTTTCTTTCTTAGCTTTAAGGATCCAACAGTTAGTTGTAACATGATCAGATTTCTTGCAATAACTGCAAACTAGACCACTTTTGTCACTGTCAGCTTTCACACTTTGATCAGACCTGTTACTGGATTTCTGAGCACCATCACCAGATTTGTCTTTGGGTGAGGAATCTTGGGTATCACCATTCCCTTTTTTCTGAAATTGGAACCATCTATTGTTACTGCTAGACTGAAATTTAGACTTATGTATGAGAACATATTCATCTGCAAATTTGGCAGCTGATTGCAAATTCAGTGCTTGCTTCTCATTAAGGTAGGTCTTAATATCATCCTTAACACAGTTCTTGAATTCTTCAACTAACACCATCTCTTTTAGTGAGTTGAAATCATCCTTGACCTCCATAGAAGTACACCAGCGCTCAAAGCAAACCTTCTTCTCATTAGCAAATTCCACATAAGTCTGATTTTCAGATTTCTTCAGACCTCTGAATTTCAGTCGGTAAGCCTCTGGAACCAACTCATAAGCTCTCAAAATAACCTTTTTGACAACCTCATAATCAGAGGAATCATCTGCAGACAAAGCCGAATAGGCTTGTTGAGCTTTACCCTTGAGGACAGTTTGCAACATCAGAGGCCAGTGTTCCTTTGGCCACTGGCAACTCTTTGCTACCTTTTCAAAACACTGGAAATAGTTGTCAACATCCTTTTCCGAAAATGGAGGCACCAATTTTACCTCCTGGCTAGCCCGAAATTTATTTTCAGTTTGAATTTTTATTTTTAGTTGCTCCATTTGGAGTCTTTCTTCTCAATCGAATTTCTCTAATTCAAAATCTCTCTGTCTCTGTCTCTCTCTTTCTGCTCTTTCCTCTTTCTCTCTCTCAAATTCTCTTTGTTTTTCTTTTTCTTCCCTCTCAAATTCTCTTTGTTTCTCTTTTTCCTCCCTTTCTTTTTCTCTTTCCTCCCTTTCAATCTCTAGCATTTTTAATTTAAGTTCCATTTCTTTATTTGGATTTTCCATTGGAAACTGTTCCAGATCTCCTGGTGCAAACACATTTTCATCAATGTAATATTCAACTATCTCTCTAGCCAGTCTTGCTTTTCGCATGGCTGGTTTTACCTCTGTCAGCTCCAAATGTCTGCATATTTCCAACAGTTCTGTCTTTTTAAAAGACTTCAAAACCCCTACGGTTGGTGATGCCAAGAAATCATCCATTGCTGTTGTCAATATAATTATATGGGAAAATTCACAAAAACAATTTTACAATCTGAAATGTTAGATTTTTAATAAATGACTCACAAAATGGTCTATCCCGGACCTTTAGCCCCCAATTTGTTATAGCCCCAATTTCTTATTACAATCTACAACGCAACAGCAAGGGATGACAGACACAGTTTTAAAAACTTAAACACATTTAATTTTTAAACAAAGACAAAGACTAATAACAACTAACTAACTGAATGACCTACAACTAAATGACCAAGATTGAATAATAAAAAAAAACCAGAAATATTTACAGTCCCTTTGGTTGTTGGGGTGGCTTGGTGATGTCCTGGGTAAGGAAAATGCTCAAACACAGGCAAAAATCCACAAAAGAAACTTCACAGGTCTTGAACAGAAATGACAGGTCTGGTCGCATGTATCCTTCTTCTTGCAATTTCTCCTACTCCTTTACTGTCTCAATTCTCCCCTTTATATAGTCTTTTGCAGACCCCACCCACATTTAGACCTCTTTTTTTTATTTTTTCGGGGACTTGCCCCAGACATGTCCAGGACATGTCTAAACATAGCTCCAGTCTGAGCTGAATAAAAAAAAAGGTAAATACTGCCATCCAGTGGCCTATATTCACATTACATTCCCATGAAACGTCCAAATTAACAGTAGAGTGATCACAAGTCCCAAGTGGCTACAGTACCTCAACATTGCTAATTCCATCAGGGTTATTACAGAGCACTAAACTGCCTTCTCTCTTATAGGGTTATTAACATACTGCACCAAAAAATCATTTATAATATCTAGAAATTCTTCCTCCCCTTTACCCTGTCCTTTCACCATTTCCCAATGGATACCAGGATAATTGAAGTTTCCCGTAATAACAGTCCCTCCTCCTTTACAAGCTAGCCAAATCCTCGTAAAGAGCATTTCATTGACAATACTGTCCAAGAAAGGTTCATAGAACATAGAACATAGAAAGGTTTCAGAACAATTTTCCTTAAAGAAACATTGGAAAGGATCTGGATATTTCTCTCTTGATGGTGCATCACATAATTGAAAGATATGAGGTATCCACAGGGATTTATGAGCATAAAAGGCAAGGGTTCAAGCCTAAGCTGAATGCCCATGATCTCTCATTATACAGAGGGCACTTTATCAAAACTGTCATTTATCTGTCAGTGATATAACCACATGGGCTCAATTTATGTTGGCAAACCTTTGTCAGGTATGTACAACTACACAGTTGTATGCAAAAGTTTGGGTACCCCAGATCAAAACCTCTGTTTCTGTGAGTAGCTAAGCGAGTAAAAGATGACTGCTTTCCAAAAGGCATAAAGTTAAAGAGGACTCATTTCCTTTATATTTGTAAGCAAGTTTACTTTTTAATTTCCATCCTTTTACAGTTTCAAAATGACTTAGGAATTTCACGCAGTCGGCTTACTTGCAGACGCGCTCGAACGCACCCCATATCTACTGTCACACCCGCAGGAATAAGGTGGATAAAAACACCAGAGTGGACAACGTCACTGGCTGGACCAAAGCGCAAACGGCAGAATAGCTCCGCCATCTTGTGTAAGTATAAATGTCCAATGAGGCACACGGAAACAGTACGCTAGGGTTTCGAAAAATGTTAATTTTTTTCTGGGGAGGGACTGGTTTTCCGTGTTCTTTTTGATCTTTTCATGCTTAAAAAGGACACGAATAAGGAATTATACTTGAACAACAAAATTTATGCTCCATTATTTGGCAAAGCTATTGAATAAGCTCTACGATTGCATTACCCTTTGTATCATCACTTAGTTAACGTTTTCGTTTCGTTCAAAGTAAAGGCGTTCGCATTCGCCTGTGAGTCTGACCCAGGTCTTTACCTAGAAGAAACTAGTCGTTATTTGCATATATGAATTTATATGTATACTTTGTGTAGTAAGATCGGGACAACTTCATTCTGCCGTGTTCATACCTACTTGTTGTCTTCGTTTAATCCGTCTTTGCCCTGACACAATGGATAACACGATGATATTCCATGTTGCCCCAAAAACTAAAGTATGTAGGCCTAAATGAAACCGCGCCAGTTTCAGTTTCTTCGAAAGCACTGTCAATAATAAACGAATAAACTGAAGCCTAGCGTAACGGAGTAAGACATGCTCCGGCCAAATATTCGATTTTCCACCAGCATGTACCAGAGGTGTGATTGAGGAGCAAAGTCGTACTATGGCTGTAATCTGACTAAGGTGTGCATGTTAACCTTGCTGTGGATGGTCCCAGCCCGAATGATATTGACTGGAAGGATCTGCTCAGGTGCTTTTATCACAAAAATAAATACAGAAAAGTAAAGTGCAAGGACAAAGATCGCACAATCTGCTGTTTGGTTTTATTGTTTGTGTGAATCACTTTATTTTGTTTGAATGAAAAATTCTAGACAAATGTAATTTATGTTTATTGATCAATTTGTGATTATTCACTTCACGCCTAACAATCCAAAGGTGAGTTCTTAAACGCTGCGCACATCGCTCCCCGCCCTTCGCCGACTTGGTCTCAAAAAAAACCCTGGGAAAACCCTAATTAAGTGTCATTCTCTTGATCTGAAGGCAACTGCGATGGATTATCCCAGAGTGGGAACGTGTATTGTATTCTAACAAATTAAAATTGATGCTGTGTGCTCCAGACCAATGGAGAAAAGGACAAACCAGACTGTTACCAGCATCAAGTCTAAATTCCATGCTCTGTCATGGTATGGGGTTATGTTAGTGCCCTTGGCAAGGGTTATCTACGTTTCTTTGAAGGCACCATTAATGCTGAAAAGTAAAGAGGTTTATACTGCCCTCAAGATGGAATCTTTTCCAGGGACACCCATGCATATTTAAACAAGACAATGCAAAAATGGATTCTGCACACATCACAAAACCATGACTGCATTAGAAGAGTAGGGCTATATGAAATTCGTTCCCCAAATACCAGACACCTTAACATAATGAAAACACACTTTCACTGTCATTTCAATTCGACCTTGAACATACAAAACAGAAGCACAAGCACACAAGCTTTTGTGTCTCCAAAATGTGTGTGTGTGTGTTTAATTTACCTTACCTGAGACAGTCTCGGGGATGGCTATAAACATGTTCGGTGATGAGAAGGCGTCTCATTAGGCTACTCTTTTCTGCCACCTAGTCAACAATTGTGTCTGTGTCCAAGGACATCAAAATGTCTTTTTCACTTGACATGAGCATGAATGCCTCCAGGTGCTCCTGGGCTGTAGTGCTCCGTAACCGGTTTTTAATGAATTTCAGTGTGGAGAAGCTGCGTTCACACGCCACTTGGGTAACAGACAGGGTGAGAAGTAATTTATATCCCAGTCCAATCAGGTGGTAGGCATCAGTTAACAAATTATAACGAGAAAGGATGTGGTAGCAGCACACTGGACAGTTTTTGCCTGATGTGCAGGCCTTACTCAACACTTCACATTCCCCTTCACATTGGTCCTGTTCATGTTCATCGTCATTCTCAGAGCTGGTTCTCACCACATATTCCTCCAAAACCGACACCTTTAGTCTGTCCCAATGAGAAGCCAGACTTTCCAGCTCCCCCTTAAGGGCATCTGCTGTAGCACAGCTGTCATATCTGACGAGCTGTTTACTCAGCTCTTGGAGCTGAGATGCATGGACACCTTTACACTGTATTTCAGCAACGGAGCGTGGGTCAAGAAGACACAATTCAGCATAAAGTTTACCATTTTTTTCAAACAGCCGGCTTATGCTCTCAGTTACTGTGTCCAGGATGACATTATGAACTTTGTTTTGGTAATTTGTGTTGCTGTCAGTAGTGGTCTCATCCTCAACCATCTCATCAAACATTCTCTTCTTCTTTCTTGGTCTTTTCCGTGGCAGTGCATTCTCAACCTCCACTTCACAGTCCTTATCATTTTGCAGCTTGTCATTTGCCCATGCTACGTAGGCATCTGCTGACCTCTGAACAGATTCAAAATCCCTCGCATACTTTGAGGTTCTCCTGAGTGCCAGTGACGAGGCGATGAGCGGTGACTAGATTCATTCCAGAGGTCTGTAGGTATGTGGACAAAGTAGATGTCTGTTCAAAGATGCGTAGGAAGATGTGAGCTGTCAATATTGTTTCATATTTCAGCAAACTTTCCACATACCCTTTTGCCTTTGTAAGGACAGTGGATGCCATGTGGGTGTTGTCTCTGATGGCAGTGAGGGTTAACACAACAGTGACATATGCACAATTATCAGGAACACCAAACGTTCCAAATATTTTGGTTAGGGCAATATCCTTGGCCCACAACCTTGTCTGCCCAATGACTGTGAGACGCTTCAGGTGAGTATCTGCTACCTCTTCCCAAACACCCATTCTCTGGTGGGATTCTCTCTGGAACACTGCAATGTCATTTAATAAAGAGAACAGGGAGGCACTCTCTATGACCACGCCTGTGGTGTCTGCAAGCACCAAGTTCAATATATGAGCGTAGCACCAAATGTGCACTTGCCCTGGGGCATGAGCTGACAAAAGAGTTGAGAATCATCTGTACTCCCCTTGCATGTTTGCTGCCCCATCTGTTGAGTTACCTGCACACAGCTTCATGTCAATGCCCATTTTGCCAAGGAGATTTTTAATCAATTTAGCAAAGTATTGACCAGTAGATGCCTTGCAATTTACCACATCAATCAGTCTCTCATGAATAGCATCAGTCACGTATCTGATAACGACAGAGCTCTGGTCATGGGAAGATATATCCTGTGTTGTATCAATTTGAACTGAAAACATCTCAGCTTGTCTGACCTCAGCAGCAATATAATCTTGTATGAGGCATCCAATAACCTCTATCACAGTGTTGACTGTTGTTTTAGAAAGGAAAGTGACATATGACCCTCCACCCCTCACAGTAGTGCCTGAGCCATGTAGCTTCTTACTTGCTTCAATGCATTCACGAACATGTTTCTGCAAACAGGGGTCAAACTTACTCAGCAAAAGTACGAGTTCCAGAAAAGTTCCATGATCCATGGTGGCATCGTCATGGCTGTATGCTGCCTCGGATATCCCTTCTCCTCGAAAGCTGAGCCCACGCTTACCGATGACTTTATCAATATCAACGACTCGTTCCATCACTTGTCGGCGCTGTTTCACTTGCTCACGCCTCGCGGACATCTGCTGCTCATACCACAGGGACGCTATATCCCTCTTACTGGTCCATAAAAGATAGGTATCGGCGCATTCTCGGTGCTGGCCACTTCTCTCGTGCTCCTCGATGCGCTGTTTTATATGACGCCAGTACCCCGTACCTTTTGTGAAAGAATTGTCTGGCGAGGAAAAAGCTAAGCAGAGTGAACAAAACGCAGTCTGCGTGATGTCGTTATAAGTTAGCCACGAACGTTCAGTGCCATTCCTGCAACATAACCACTTATTCATTGTCTTTTTTGTGCTCGGGCTTGGATGTTTTTCAAAAAATAAAGACAGTTCGTTTTGGTTAGGGCGGCTGAAATGGTCCATAGCAGGCTCGGTCTCAGACGAGCTCCTCTCTGAAGGAACGTTAACATTAGAAGTGCTGGCGTGAATTTGAGCATGATGAACAACTTCCGGTTCTGTAATCTCTTGTGTGTCCTTTCCATCGACCTGCTCACTGGCCACGGAATCCTCCGAATCAGACCCAACACACAGATCACTTGGCTTTGAGCCTGAACTGACCTCTCCAGTAACGTCCTCATTTTCATCCTTTGAAGTTGTAGTAGGGACTGCGGGAGCACTAGCAGCAATGCTACTAGTAGCACCACCGGCGACAGCAAACAAATTATCTATTTTTAAACACTTAGAAGCGTCAGCTTGAAGAGCTTTCTGCTTTTTGTCCCTAATCTTCTCCGCTCCCCCCTTTCTCTTTCCGCCGCCTCTTTCCATAATTTATTCAGTCACAGACCTAAAGTTAACTAGACTGGTCAAAACCACCACAAGACACGAGGAGGCTAGACGCCTAGGTTCGTCAGCCTTTAGATTCCGAATCCTACACCATCATGCACCGCTACACATTTTTGCTAAATCTTTGAACAGAAATCCACCTAATACAAAATGAACATTGTAGTTTGGCTTCAGCAAAGTACTATTTATTATATTTTAGTTTGTTGTCAGGATTTTGCAGTTAAAAAAAAAAAGAAAAAAATTACGCCTTATGCCCACCATCATAAAGATGTATAGCAAAAGTAAGGGGTATATAAGCTGCACGCCCCTATTGCAATTTGTAATATCCTCAGCCGAAGTCGGTTCACTTTCTTTATGGACAGTGGCCACTCGAAAGTACTATAAAGTGATCAGGGCCGGTACCAACTTGTGGGGGCCGGCCCAAAGCGTGTCAGATGTGCAGCAGCCCACTGGAATAATGCCCAAGATCACAGATTACCAGTCCGAGCCTGCTCTGACATTAATCTGAGGAAAGTTTGCCCCACTCCTAAATGCAGAATTCTTTCAGCTGTGAGATGTTTGAGGGGTTTCTTGCATGCACAGCCCGTTTTAAGTCACCCCTCAGCATCTCAATGGGATGAAGATCCGGGCTTTGACTGGGCCATTCCAGGACTCTCCACTTCTTAGTGTTCAGCCAGTCCTTAGTGGAATTACTGTTATGTTTTGGGTAATTGTCATGTTGCAGTGTCCAGTTCCGCTTCAGCTGTAATTTTTTTTACAGATGGTTTCACATGTTCTTCAAGCACCCTCTGATACACAGTAGAATTCATGGTGGATTCTATGATAGTGAGCTGGCCAGGTCCTGCGGCAGCATAGCATCCCCAAACCATGACACTTCCACCTCCATGCTTCACAGTTGGTATGAGGTTCTTTCCCTGGAATGCTGTATTTGCTTTATGCCAAACATGTCTTCTGTTCTGGTGTCCAAATAATTCAACTTTAGACTCATCTGTCCAAAGAACAATATTCCAGAAGACCTGGTCTTTGTCTCTGTTTTCTCTGGCAAACTTCAGTCTGGCCTTAATGTTCTTTTTAGAGAGCAAAGGTTTCCTCCTTGCACACCTCCCATGAAAGTGAAACTTGTGTAGTCTCTTTCTGATAGTAGAGTCATGCACTTTCACATGGACAGTAGTGAGAGCCTGCTGTAGGTCCCGTGATGATATTTTAGGACTTTTGATGACTTCTTTTAGCATCTTGCGGTCTGCTCTGGGGGTCAACTTGCTTGGACGGCCAGACCTGGGTGTGGTGGCTGTTGTTCTGAATGTCCTCCACTTGTAAACAATCTTCCGGATGGTGGAATGGCTGATGTCAAAATCTTTTGATATCTTTTTAAATCCTTTACCAGACTCATAAGCAGCCACAATCTTCTTTCTGAGGGCCTCAGACAGCTCTTTGGATTTCACCATGGTGCTCAGTCTCACTTCAGACAGTGGCACACCAAGCTAAATGTCTGAAGTTTAAATAGGACTAGCCTCCTTCAAAATGCTGGGTAACGATGTTCTGATCATGTGCACCTGATCTGATACACCTTTGTGTGATTACAGCCATTTTAAGTGGGTATATATGTTGGGGTGTCCTAATTTTTTCCTCCATTAAAATATGCATTGTGTGACAATGCGTTCAGGAACCACATGCAAGAGAGGGAAATCCAAAAAAAAGTATGCCTTTCATGGAGTCCGAGTCAAAGCCAAAATACAGAGGAATTGCCAAGACACAATACGAAATCCAAAAACTGTATCGACTAGACAGGCAGGGGTCAGAACCAGTAAGACAGATGGGCAGAGGTACAAAATAAATAGGCAAAAAGTCGTAGTCGATGGGTAAAGCCAATGGTCATACACTGGGCATCCAAACACAGAACTCGTGGTCATACAAAAATAGGTCAAAATCCAGAAAGACAAAAACAGTACAAAAAGGGCTATGGCAAGAATCAAGGTCGGACTGTCCAGTAGAAGCGAAACAATATTCAATGGCGTACGAGGCGCTCTGCACAAAGAAATATTGATCAGTGTTCTGACAAGAGCGAGTGAAAAGTGAGTGAAAGTGAGTGTGAGTGAAAAGACTCCTAATATACACACAGGGAAGGTCACATGCTATACAGCAATCAGGTGTGGGGAATGAGGCTAATAACATCAGGAGAATCACATGAGGGAAACCCTAACCACGAAAATTGGTGACAGACAAAATACGAAGGGGAATCACACAAACAGCCTATTACATTTAAACAGCTCCGGTCCAGGAGTTCTACGTGCACAGATAAGGAGCAGGAGAGGAATTAAGCATGTGCGAGAGTTTCTCGCTGAACACAAAGCAAAGAACAGGGATAGCTCAGTAAGAGGCGGAGATTAGAACAGGACGATCGCAGAAAGGTTATTAGTCTAGATTAGTAGCGGTGCAACTTTACATATTAAACTAGAGTGCTCGTTCGTTAGTTAGTATTCTTATATACATGGATTAGTAATGTTAGTGGACTATGATACAAAATACAAATGTTAGTCTTGTAAGTAATCAGAACAGAAGGGTGAATGAAGACAACGAGATTTCGAAGAAATATTTTAAACACCGCAATTAATTTAAATCACCCGAAGTCACTGAGCACGCAGACAGGGAAGACGGACTGAACCAACTACATCAAAAGACAGGGGAGACAAGTGCAATGGAACTGAGAATTGGAATGAACTAAAACCTGAGCATTACAATAACCAAAAAGAATAAATAAAAGACAATAATCATGAACACAAAACCAGCACATAAAACATGACCAAAAACCAAAACCATGACACATTGTTGTTCATATCTTGGTAACACTTTATATTGAGTACACATTATTAAGCATTAGTTAAGCATTAATAAATTTAAAGTTTGAAAATGCGATAATTAAGCATGTTATTGATGAGCTTACTAATGAAGAGAAAAAAATAACTGATTATAAGCTACTTACCAACGAGTATTCATGTTAAAAACATGATTTATAAATTATGAATTCAGTATTTACCCAATCCATAACTAACATTCTTATTAATGATGAGTTGAGTAAGACATTTACAACTGTTTATAAACTACATACTAATGAGTATTAAGATGACAACAATGCTTTATACATGATGAATTCAGTTTTTATCAATGCTTAACTAACACTTAGTAATGTGCACTCATTATAAAGTGTTACCCATATCTTTTGTTTCATGAGTAAAAATATGTTAATTTGCGTTGTTTAATTACAACTAAATCACTTTCTTTTCTATAAATAAATAAAAACAAGATTGGACATTGTTATGTGAACATTTCTTAATAAAGAGTTGACTATTTAATGGGGTGTCCTAATTTTTTCACATGACTGTAACATTGCGCTGTGATGAAATAATTGTTTTTTAACTGAAAATAATACAACAAAATAAAATTGCCTCTTTGAAGGAAGTGTAAGCTACAGTCAAAAAGGCAGACAACGGCCGTACTGACATTCTGACTGCCCCTTCTTAATCATTTATAATCTTATTGCACACACAAAAGTACATTGTGTATATATATGAATGTATGAGAGCAGCAATAATGACACTCAGTTTCCCCCACAAATCAACAGTCTGATTCCGATGCATTAGCTATATTTAATTTATTTTTTTATTTCTAAGAAACTTTTGTCCGGTAATCCTAATACTGTGTATTCCATCCTATGACAAAATGTTCAACAGTAATGATTAAACATGAACAAACTGACACAAAGATGCATCAGCTATTATTTTACCACTGGGGGACGACATTACGTCATAATTTGCATGCGCACAATTCACTAAGAGGTCTATTCTGCCATGCGCGTAAGTCGAAAAAAGCTCGTAGCTAGGCGCTTTTCAGCCTAAGCGTATTCTTCCCTCGACTTAAGTCTGTGGATTACGCGCCCAGAAGGCAGTTACGCGCTTGGGGCGGAGCAAGGCCAAAATCGGGGCGTTTCTCAGGCAAAAAATATGCGTATTCTCCCCCTGGCTTACGCGCTTTTTCTGTTGAGCGCTTTTGAGGGCTGTATAAAGGTCAAGCGCCAAAATAAGGCAAAATAGAATATTGCGTTTGATGTCGGTTATAGGCCGAATTTTAACATTAATTTTATTTTATTTAACATGGTAAAGGTTGAGACATTTAATATTCAATTGTTCTTGCTTATTTCTAAACTACATTTCTCATAGCCATAATATTTTATCAAACGAAATCATCACATATTACGATCAGCCTCTTCTCCAATTAGTTCAATTACAAACGCATAGGAGTTCATTAATACGAGTATACATAAGACCATCATATTACCATGCCCTCAAAATCTAAAACCAAAATGCCAGTCCTGCATTTGCTTGCATTCTTGCATGACTGGGTAAGAGTAAGAGGAGCGCGAGAGCGACCACGCATATATCGGCTTCGTTTGGACATCCCGGGACTAACAAACACTGAGTGCATCCAGCGCTTTCGTCTGGACCGTGCATGAGGCAATCATCTATCTTTGCCGACTTTTGGATGAACAGCTAGCCAGGCGCAGCAATCACCCACAAAACATACCCGTAGTCATCAAGGTCACAACTGCGCTATCGGTCCTGGCATCTGGGTCGTTCCGGAGAGTGGCTGGTGATGTCATACACATATCACAGGCGTCTGTGTCAATGTGTCTGACACAGTTCGTTGACACTCCAAGTTCTTCTCCATGCACTTCCACTGCAGAAAGAGTGGATGCCATCTCCACCTCCAGTGCAGTGAAATGCACAGGGGATGATGGTTGCCCACCACCTGTTGCGTGTACACTTCTCCGGTGTGCAGAGAGCCTGGCTTTTCCAGCGCCCCGCAGATCTCTCCATTTATGTTTTAAATCAGGGATACTGCCCTTATATCTCCCCACCGAAGCCACATCCAGAACGATCCGCAGCTTTCTTCCTCGGATCAGCCTTCAGTGCCCGCTTGCCATACAAAACCAACATCTGAGAAATTTGGATTTTGCCTTTGGCTCGATGTTGCCATCATTGTCTTCATGTGCTATTAAGGAATGCGACTGCCCTATATGTTCGTGATAATCTAAAAAGTTGTGATATTCTCAAGAGTGAGGAGATTGATTTTCTAAATGAGGATATCTGTATTAACTAACTCGTGTCTTTGTATTTTTTTTTACCATTGATAATACTGTGTATTTTTATGTGTGAATAAAAATATTATTAAATAGGCTACTCTAGATTGAGCCCTACCCTGGCCAAAACCAAAGCATTACCCATTTGTTAATCAATTTTTGCCAATAAAGAATTTCCGACATGGGAAGAATCTTTATCAGTAAATGGGATAATTGATTATAATAAAGTATTAGGCACAAGTTCAAGTGAATGTGTCGCTCAAATCAAGTGGGACATAATAGGCTATGGATATGGAATTGCGTCCTTGCTGAGGCGGTATTGGGGCGGGGGGATGACCGCGAGCGGGCTAAATAAAGCACAATTGAACGAGTTTTAATTTGGCACCACGTCTACTGCGCAGGCTCTAAGTCAGCTCGCTGACGTAAACCAACGTCCAGAGAAGCGGTAACGTCTGGTAGATGTATCTTACACATAATTCCCAGCGATCAAGCGATTTCGTCTGTCAGTGTGGTTTGATTCCGTTCGATGTTATGATGTTTTGCAAATTATTACTTCATTGGTACTTCACTTTGTAAGCGATGTGGCTCAATCGCCTTCTGTTTATGATTCGTTTTGGGCTTCTGGTCTAAGCAGTACGGTTATCTACATCCTGTGCGACAGAAAGTCACCAGCATTTCACGTAACATTTAGCCTAGCCTGGTGCCATTGGCTAAAAATGCTTACTATTAGACCATAATGTTACATACGAAGTAAAGACGTCTGCCACAAAATGTAGTTTCTCGATATAAAATATTATCACTGACATGAAGGCTCATAATGTTTTTAGTGTAAAGCTATTTGATGTCAAAAGTCAGGCAAAATGAATGGGGGAGAATGGAGAAGATACTGCTTGTAGATCATCTGATCGTTCATTTGAGCTTCAGGGTGTATTCCTACCCCCTTGGCTATGCGAGCAGACTGATTTAAGCTCGCTGACTGCAGAAACCATCATAAGTTCATTGTAAGTGTGGGTAACAAGTTAGCTACAGTCTGCATTATCGCGCATAATGTTGCATTATGCATAATATCCATTTCAGCTGGAATCCGTTATCAAATCATCAGCTGGTAAACGGATGTAAGCGTGTGCAAAAAATTCTTTCTCCATGAATGAAAGATGAACTAAGATAGCTGGTTTAATTTAGCTTGGCCTATGGTATTGGGTATGAGAAGGCGAGGCGCCTGTTTAATTACCAGCTCGTTTTTTAACCCCCCGTCGTGGGCCGACAGGCCCCGAAAGGGGGGTCTAGTGGAGATCTGCGTACGTATGTACGTCCGTCCGTCCAAACATTTTGCACTATATCTCGGAAGCTCCTGGGCCGAATCCAACCAAACTTGGTACCATAATACTTTGGGGTGGGGGAAGGGTGACCATGGTGACCTTGACCTAATTTGCATAATAATTAGGTCATGGGGTTAATAAGTGCAAAAATCACATTTATGGCCATTGATAGCTGAGTGATGAAGTTACGTGGCTGAAATCTTTACAGCAGCTAGTCCTTCTCCTTGGATATCATCTGGATGCCAAAAGATCTTGAAGATGACCTTTACCCCAATCGCATGTGACTTTAAAGTTCAGAAAGATGCGACGGGGGGTTCGCCGCAGCAACGGCTTTCTTGTTTTTTTTTTTAGTGCAAAACTTTCACCAAAAAATTCTGAATGCTATGATTTGATATTGCTGGCAAACGACCATGGTATAAGCGGGAAAATCAACTCGAAGGTCAGCATTCCATGGTTTTAAGGCACTTCGCGGAGGCAACCACCCGACGCAAACCTCCACCTCGTGCATTGAAATTGTGGAATGCACACCTTCTCTTTAATTATCCCTTACTTGCTGCATTGCAGTTTTATTACACTTCTGAATTTCTGATTTTTGATGTTTCCCTGCGCCATCCAATGCAATGTCCACATCTGTTCAGTGACTGTGTCCTTCACGTTGTCACGCGCTTTTTTTTTTGTTTTGTTTTGTATTGTTTTTACCCCTCAGCCCTCAAGGCTGACGGGGTATTGCTATCCTTCGTGCGGCTGGGCGGGCGGGCGTCTCCAAAAACTTCGACATCGGGCTGAGGGGTATTCCGTGCATCGCACGCCTATTTTTCTTTTTTTGTGGCCGCAATTCTGAAAATGCGAATGATGCCAAAGAAATATGACTGTTTACCATTTGCAAGATTTTTAGCTTGGGCGGGACATTTGCTTAAATGCATGTTGTCAGAACGGTTTCCTTATCTATTACTTAGTTTTCCAGCCAGAAATAAAGAATGGCCGTGTAAAAATGAAAGAACAGCTTAAAAAAGGCAGGGTGAATAATTCTGTCGAAGAAAGAGGTCTTAATTGAAAATTAATTTGAGGTTATTTAGTCAGGCTCCATCATCCGAACGCCATATGGCACCTATCATCGCCTATTTTATAAACAATGGTACGCGGAAATTCGTTCATAAGCATCGCAAAATTTTATCAGTTACTATAAAGACCGAATTACTCAAATAAGTGCACGCCGTAATGCACTGTCAAACTCCTGCAAACTGACCAAGCCTACTTCAATAGCTCTTGCAGCCTCATAGATTATTGTCATGAGATTAGCACGTTTCATTACCGAGAAAGTAACTTACTTCTGGTCGTTAACAGACTTGTACTTTGTAATGTCGTCCCTTTTCGAAATAATGGTCTTCCTCGTGGCGAATGTACTTTGCTTGCCAACTTCTTTACACCAAACGCAGTAGCGCTTCCGTGGCCCGTCGGCATTCTCGGCTTGCTCCAGCCATGGAAAATCCTGGAACCATTTAGGCTGAATAGTCCTGCTTTCGTTTCTGTCGTGTTGTTGGTCTGAAACTTTAGCCGTCTTTGATTTGGGAGGATTCCCCCCAATGAAATCACGAAGTGATCCCTGTGCCCTATCTTGATTTAGCTGACCAGCCATTTTAGCATTGCAATGTAGGAGTAATATACTGCTGCTCTTGGCCTCAGTTCACTATAATTTTGGCTTCTCACTGTCTGTGATTGGCTAAGCGCGCTGCTCATAGTAAATTTTAATGATACATTAGTGGTCCATGGTGCAGTGCCTGGATCTCAGCATGATTAGCTGTGTGTGATAACGTGAGGTTAGTGTGGCCCCTGGGTGGGCGTGCTAGACTATCCTGCTGCAGTACTGATTGGTCCCCAGTTGAGAATATGTGGTGCATTTTGAAATGCAAAATGCAAAAATGAGAACCCCTCTCTTTAGCACTCTTAACAACGTCTTAGCAAGAAGAATGGGACAAAATTACTCGTGAACTCTTAATCACTTTCTGCCTTCAATCCCAAAACATTAATTCAGTGTATTGACAAGGAATAGTAGCGTTTATACTTTAATGGCCCAACATTTTTCAAGTATGTTTCAAGAATCAAAATTGATAAAATTATGAGGTGAGACATCAAATAATGTACTGTTGCATTGTTTTCAATGTAGTGCAGGTCAAAGATAATATGCAAATCACCGCTTGCAGTTTTAATTTCAATTTAGCATACCATCCCTACTTTTTCTGATTTGGGGATGTACATGAAAATTATCATTTGAAAAAAAAATAGTGAAATTTTTAGTTACATTTATTTGGCAAATTCTTTCATCCAAAGTGACATACTGTGAATGCCTAGAATCACATCATTAAAACAGTAACTCAACAGGTCAGACAAGTAACAATTTGTTTGGAGTATTAGTCACCTTAGTCATGGAAAAAATAAGAGACTAAATGAATCAATGGTAAGCATATTCAAGCGCTGAATGAAATATGTGCTGATAAACAAGCAAAAAAATTGCTATAAGAAACAAACACTATGAAGCAAGAACAAGTATAGACCAGGCAGACCTTTTCTTTTTGTTGATAAATACTGACAGGAAATACTGAAGTTCCAGTTAAGTTCTGTGTGCAATATACCTGCAGGACAATGAAGCACCTGGTGGTGGTTAAGCCACTAATGTAGGGTGGGATCCGACTTTCAGTGTTGGAGTTATGGGAATAAAGGTAGATCCCTTTTTTTTTTAAATCTACATATATCAGTACATTATTCGAACTTGGGTGTACATTGACATCAACTTGTTATTGAATATAAGATTATGTTAGCAATTGGAACAATGACCTACATATTTTTGCCCTGGTGTGTTTCTCTTCACAAGGCACATATATACTGCCTGTTTTCCAATAACACACTGAAAATACATATCTTTCAACATACATCATAATTTTTTTTTTTTTATCATGAGCCGAACTGTTATTGTTTTGTATCAATCCCTTTTAAAGACTACAGGAAAAAGGAATGTGCTCAAGCATACCATTCAAGACAAGTAGCTCTGACAGGGTCAACCCATGAATGTCTTTATTGGCAAGAAGTGAAACAGAAGTCTGATTTAACCACACTTCAGTTGGCAAGCAGTGTCTGCATCAGCTTGGAATGTAAACGACTGGAGTGTCATATCCAGACTTTTACAACAGTGTAACTGTACCTATCATAGGATGGAGGGGCTTGCCTCTCTTCCATGGAATCAGAAGTATAAAGCATGCATGATTTAGAGTTGATGGACACTTGTTATAAAGAAAAATACTGATCCTCAGTGATAATCCAGAATGGGTTTATTTGAAATGTGCTGTGGCCTTCTTCGCTGCCATTTGCTGTTGAAAAAAATGTCTATTGTGGCAGTAGCTTCACATTGGAGAACTTTTTAAATCTGTCAGCTGAGGTTTTGACTTGTATATCACTTCGGCATGGATATCTGAGCAAATACTGCTGAGGACACAGTAACTGGAGAGGAAATGAGTAGACAATGTAAACTCACCAATCCAGCTCTACCTGCCTCTCTCAAAACAATTTCCTTGAAAAGAGGGACGCATGCAGCTGTTTTTTCTCATAGCTGGAGCTTCGCACAGCTCAGTCTCCTACTCTGTTCTGTGCAATATATGCTTAGACGACCGCTGGACTGAACGTAGTGGACATTCACAGTAGACTTATCTAAATGCTGAAGTTAAGAAAATATTCATTGTACAACCGAAGTGTTCTTAATTAACATATAACAAAAGGCAGAGTTCAAGAAGCCATCATTTAGTATTTTTTTTTTATAGAAATGAATATACTGTGCCCTGCACTTATGCTGGCACCCTTGGTATTAAGATGGCCCTGGTTTTTAGACATTTAAAAATACCACATGCAAAGTGAAAAAAACATTTTATGAAGCATATCGAACTTGTATGTGAAAAATAATTTTCACAATGCATGCAATTGACAAATGAACCTAATAATTGAATAAAATTAATTTGAAATAACATATTTCATAGCTCTTGATTTTGGTAACTTTTGAGCCTCTAAATAGCCTACAGTGAAGGTGGAAATCATTTTTTTAAGCACATGGAACATGACATGTAAGTTGTTAATGCATTGACACACAGAGGCCAAATGTAAAACTAGAAATAATCCAGCAAACACGTTCAGGCAACTACCATGTTTCATGGTCATTAAATTCAAAATGTGACAAATAAAAATGACATCTAAATAAATTAGACTGCCGACCATTTTAAATTGTGATTTGAGCAAATCAACTGTTTGATTGCTAACTGAGCAACGTAAATGGGTAGGGGGTGAAAGCAATTGTCGGGTAGAGGATGATGATTTTGAAGACCTTAACTTTGCTTCGTTCAGCACGTAATTTGCCTGCCTGTGTTTGCTAGATTATTACATTTGGCCACTGTGTGCAAATGCAATAATTTACGTCATGTTCGATACTCTTAAACAAAATGTTTTCCACCTTCACTGTAGGCTATTTTGACACTCAAAAGTAAGTAAAATCAAGAGATATGATTTACTTTACTTCAAATTAATCTTATTCAATTCTCAAACAAAAAATGCAAAAAATTTGTGCTACAGATTTGCATGAACGTGCTTTCCAGGTCCTCGGTGCATTTGTCTATTGCTTGCAATGAAAAAATAATTTCTCTCTCACATTCACGATTTCACGACTTGATTGCAAGTCGGGCAAAGTAGCAGACTCCACTGTTTCCACTGTTTTTATATTGAGCCATTTTTAGACCTTATGATTTTTTTTTTTTTTGGATATTTAGTTTCGTCCTGTCAGATGATAGTCTCTATTCTGTACCTTGTTCTTGTTTTATACTGTACTGTTTTGTCGATATTGTCTTGAACATTTGTGTTTATCTAATACTTGTTTGTGACTTGCTGCATACCACCAGATCATCATTGAAAAAGAGAATTTCGTCTCAACTGGTTTTATCTGGTTAAATAAAGGATTTGATTGAGACTCCAAATTGCACTTTTCCTCCCGGATGCATTTCATATGGCCTCTGCTGTTAGTTCAACACTAAGTTCAAGGTATGTGACACAGAAGACCTTAATTTTTATGCGCCCGTCATAAGACGG
The DNA here is from genome assembly GCA_029721435.1 of Gymnothorax reevesii. Classification (NCBI taxonomy): domain Eukaryota; kingdom Metazoa; phylum Chordata; class Actinopteri; order Anguilliformes; family Muraenidae; genus Gymnothorax; species Gymnothorax reevesii. The sequence continues at coordinate 55,984,302 of CM056574.1, forward strand.
GACGTATTATGGAATCATGATGTCTGTCTGTTTGTCTGTCCGTTGCTTGTGTTCACAATAACTCCGCCAATTCTCAATCGATTATATCCAAATTCACACAGCATGATCATATCAGGTGGAAATTTGATGAGTTCGGAAATCAGCCTGATTGGATCACCCTTTCTCTCAAAATTAACCCTTTTATGCCCAGACATCGACAAAAAGAGTCTGTCCATTGCTTATGCTCACAATACAATTCACACAGCATGACCACATCAGGTGGAACTTTGATGAGTTCAGAAATCAGCCTGATTGGATCACCCTTTCTCTCAAAATTAACCCTTTTATGCCCCGAAATCGACCAAAAGAGTACACAAAGTTAGGCGACAGAATGAAGAAATTCGAAAGAGAGAAGCTAAAAAACATGCTGAGCCAAACGAACTAAGGAGACGAAGTGAAGATGTACCTTCCCATCAAATTGTTGCGTGACGGGCGTATATTGCTGTCTCTGACTGCTCTTGTTACCTTTTCTCTCTGTTCTAAAACAGATCGCCACATTAAGCAAAATTCCAGCACATGCTGAATGGTAGCAAGGGCTACCGATTACTCTTGTTACCCAATATGACAAAGTAGCTCTGTGATCATGGTGGTAAACCGAAAATAATAAATAGCTGGCTAGTTAGCTAGATGGCTTGCAGTAAGATAGTGCTGAACCATACAAAGACAGTTTTACTTGCACTTCAAGAGACTCTCCATCATTGAATTGCTCCTCCAAATAATCAATGCTGTCAGCCCTCCAGTCTGTTCCACTCAGAATAACTGCTATTTTTCATCTGAGAATCACATTTCCATCACTAAAATATAAGCTCTACACTCCATTCTTGGTTCTGGAAGTCTTTCTTTCCATTCAAACATGTCATTCTCAGCTGTGCTGAGTTGAGAGAATACAAACTAACTTCTATTATGCAAGTGTTAAAATACGTTTAAATTGCTGGATAGACATTATGGGCAAGTATGTTGAGCAGTTTGCACATCAGGCTTAGCGAAGGAGTTTAATTCATGTAACTCCAGGGAAACAGATGGAACATAATTCATCCATATTCTAAACCGTGTTCAAGCTTGGCTTGCTAGTGAATATTCAATAACTGATCTGGGTGTTTCATCTAGTGATAAGATAGTGTAACTGCATGCATAAATGGAGCAGCTCCATGTCGGCCAGCATCTACATCTGCACAACAGGGTTAAATAGAATCTTTCCAGCAGTTTGAAGTAAGCTGAATGGTTTCAAGGAGGCCCACTCAATCCTGAGTCAAAATAAATCCTGAAACAGGAGATACTATTGAAATATATCACCTAAGGAAGGATTACAAAGCTGTTGTTATGTTCTGGGACTTTAGTTAACCACAGTGAGAGTCATTCTCTCCAACTGGGAAAAACTTCTATCATCACAGAATCTTCTCAGGAGCGGCCAGCCTATCAAAATTTGCCCATGAATGCATCGTTGCCTTATCAGAAAGGATTCAAAAGTACTTGACCGAGTAAGTAAGGAGCTGTAGAACTTGCTCACCTCAGATTGGTCAATGGTAATGATTACACCATTAAATAAGGACTGAGCAGAAATGATATCCAAGGGAGAACTGCAAAGCACAGCCCACTGAAAATCAAGAGGAATATAAAGGCTCACCTCACATTTGCTACAACCCCAATTCTGAAATAGTTGGGACGAAGTGTAAAATGTGAAGAAAAATCAAAATGCAGTGACTTTTAGATCACGTGTCACTATGTAATTTACAATAGAACATAGATAACATTTCAAATGTTGAAACTGAGACATTTGACATTTTTATCCACAAAATGACCTCATTTCAAATTTTCTGGCTGCAACAGGTCTCAAAAAAATTTGGACACAGGGAAAAAGGGGTGAAAAAGCAATTAAAATTGGCTGAAAGAACTCAGCAAGAAATTTAGCAAGTAATTAAGGTAACTGGCATCAGGTGTGTAATATGATTAGCTATAGAAGGGATGTCTAAAGATGGCCAGAGGCTCTCCAACCTGTGAAGGCCAGCGTGAAACAATTGTGGAATACTTTAAAAACAATATTCCTCAACGTCAAATTGCAAAGGCTTTGAAGGTCTCATCATCGACAGTGCATAACATCATCAAAAGATTCAGAGAACTGAAAAAATCTCTGTGCATTAGGGACAAGGCCGAAGACCTTTACTGGATGCCCTTAATCTTCAGGCCCTCAGAAGTCACTGCATCACTCACCTGCCTGATTCTGTCATTGACATTACTAAATGGTCCCAGGAATGCTTCAAGAAACCACTGTCTGTAAACACAGTCCGCCGTACCATCCACAGATGCCACCTAAAACTCTTATCATGCAAAAAGGAAGCCATTGTTGAGCATGATCCAGAAGCGCTGCCGTGTTCTGTAGGTCAAGACTCATTTAAAATGGACTGTAAAAAATTGTCCTGTGATGAGACAAGTCCATATTTGACATTCTTGTGGGAAATCATGAGCATCGTGTCCTCTGGGCAAAAGAGGAGTGTAAGAGCCAGTTTTCCCTTTGTGTCTTGCCATGCCGTAACTGTCCACTGGGGGGCAGCTTGATGTAGTTGGGGTCACAGGAATATATTCGGGTACCTTTGTTCAGGTGACAGGTGTTGCCTGACGGAGGGGAACACATACAGTTTTGACCGCTATGCTCTTTGTGTGTGGGGTGAACTTTCTTGCGTTTTGCTCTGTGTTTGATGGACTATTGTGAACAATGCTGACTTCGGATGTGTTGTTACTGGATGCACCTTAAAATTGCGGTGAGCCACAATAAATATGCAACAGAAAGAAGACGTTAAGTTTGTTTATTCATACATACAAGTGATTCCACCTGCCGAGCAAGCGCGTCAGATTAGTGTTAGCCAAGCAACGCCTCAGGGGCTTCAAGTGCTAGTCTTAGCCTCTATATCTAAAGTCAAAACTGTATCCCGCGCTATCGAGACGGAACAAGATTTATCAAAGTGGATTTAGCTGTTCATCGTGCGACTGGTCTGGAGATACAGGAAGGTCTGACTTTACCACGGAGCCGGGGACTGGATTCCTGCTTTAGCATCGCAACACTGGATCAACACAGCAGAGAACGACCCTGCTTTCGACCAAAGTTTTCTTGGTCTACTTGTTTCGGGGGAAGGCGCCCAATGAGGTATGTGTAGCGCTACCTACGAATGAATGGCCATTCAGTTTGTGTGCACACATTGTGGGGTAAAATCCAATGCATTGGTGACAGTCGGGGCGGGTAACTAACGCTGATACATTAGACGCGGATTTGTTTTTACTTCGTTTCCACTCATTGACTTTGGTGCGAAATTTGTTGCGAACTTCTCGGAAAGAAGAAACCGTTCGGACTAATTAATATGGATGAGGAGAATGTTGTGGACAGGTCCACGGGGCCGTCTGACAAATCGAACATTGAAAATGTCGATGCGCAAGATAACAAACAAAAACGCGTGGTGAAATTAACTGCTAAAGCGTTTGCTGAAAAGCTGGAACGGCTACAAAATGACAGGCGAAATGTGCTGAATAAGGCTTCAAAGTTAAGAGATGCGTTGCAATGTTTTATGGGAAAAAATGACAAATTTCAGGTTGAATGTGTTTTTAATGACTTGTTAAAAAAATGTGACGAAGCAAAGGGTATATGCATCTGTAATGAGTTTGTTGCCAACTGAGGAACAAGACAGACATGACGTGTGGTTCAGAGCCAAAATGATTGCTAATAATGATTTTATTTCTAAAGTGCAATTATGGGTAACAAAGTGTGATGAAAGTGTAACGCTTGACGTTGCCACTGGTATCGATGATGGTGTTAATCCAGAAGACAGTGTTTCAAATGTAGCCAGCAGACGGTCAGGAAGAAGTGCTAGTAGTGGTAGATCTAGCACTGCTTCCGTTAGGACCAAGGCAGCGGTGGAGAAGGCAGCACTGCAAGCTCGTTTGGCTGCTTTAAAGGACAAGCATGCACTCGAGGAGCAAGAACAGCAGATAAGGAGGAGAAAAGAGCAACAGGAATTGGAAACCATGATTGCTGAATCCACTGCTAAGCTTGCAGTTCTCCAGGCCTCTGACAGTCAAAGCTGTGCTAAAGCATCCAACGCAATGAGTTCCTATTTGGAGGAAAACAGGAGAAAAACGTCACATGAGGTAAACCCAAAGGCAGACGAATTCATGTATTCATCTCATAGGAAATGCCTGCACAAGGAGTCAGTGCTTGCAGCATACTCAAAGGCACCAGGGAGGCCACAGCAGAAAAGTGGAGCACAGCCCACATTTAGGTCAAAGCAATGCACCAATCTCAACATGCAGAATCTTCAGCACACCTTGGGCACAGGACTACAATCCACACAAGTCACTAACTTACCAGCACCTGATCTCGTCTCAGTAATGCAACGGCAAAATGAAATAACATCTGCACTGGTTAAACAACAACAGCTAGCATCGCTGCCAGCAAGGGATATACCTCTGTTTGATGGAGATCCTCTTCAGTACATTTCATTTATGCGCGCATTCGAGCAAGGAGTGGAAGAAAAGGCCAGCCAAAAGGACTGTCTGTACTACTTGGATCAGTTCACTAGGGGGCAGCCAAGGGAGCTTGTTCGTAGTTGTTTGCACATGATGCCTGACCTAGGCTATGCAACGGCAAAACATCTGCTACAGGAGCACTTCGGCAACAAGTACAAAGTCGCCACGGCATACACTGAGAAGGCTTTGTCCTGGGCTCCAATAAGGAATGAAGATGTCTTTGCATTAAAGGCCTACTCCCTCTTTTTGAGAGGCTGCTGCAACGTCATGGTAGAACTTGACTACATGCAAGAGTTGGACATGCCAAGTAACATTCGGGCAATTGTCAGCAAGCTACCGTTTAAGCTCAGAGAGCGATGGAGAAGCGTTGCATATGACACTCTGGAAGCAACAGGCAACAGGGCTCTATTTAACGACCTGGTCAGAGTGATTGAAAGACATGTTAGCGTCTTGTCAGACCCTTTGTATGGCAACATTAATGACCTACCACCTGGACCAAATGGAGGAAGAGTTGCCAGTAGACCAAGGTCCTATACAGAGCAAAGGACTGAAGGAAAGAGCTTTGCTACTACCATCACACCTGTGGAGTCAGAACAGGCTAGGGGCTCGAGGACTACTTCATCACGGCATAGCTATGCTGCAGTTTCAACTTGTGCATGTTGCGCTCAAAGTCACTCTCTAGACCACTGCGAGCAGCTGAAGCGCATGAAACACAGGGACAAGATAGACTTTCTAAAGGAGAAAGACTTGTGCTTCGGCTGCCTCCGTGCTGGGCACATGAGTCGAAATTGTGAGCAGCGCTTGACCTGTGGGATATGCAGTCAAACACATCCCACTATTCTACATGTTGACAGGAGTGATGCAACAAACTGCAAACGCACAGGACAGGTCCAGGCCAGTTCCTCCACAGCATTTGATGGGCCTACAGGGTCACGTCCAGCTGCGGAGACATGTGGACATACAGGGGCCGGAAGGGATCGCTGTCTGTTGTCAATCCTCCCAGTGCAAGTCAAATCTGCTAAAGGTGACAAAGTGATCCAGACATATGCATTCCTAGACCCGGGCAGTTCAGCCACCTTTTGTTCAGAGCAGCTCATGCGAAGGCTCCACCTTAATGGAAAAAGAACACATTTTCTACTCCAAACAATGGGGCAAGAACGGGTGGTGCCATCATACTCACTTGTCGGCTTGGAGGTGTCTGGCATTAATGGTGACATGTTCTATGAACTTCCAGAGACCCTGACACAGAAGAAAATGCCCGTAAGCACTGACCACATTGTAACTACCGGAGACCTGGTGCAGTGGCCATACTTGGCGAGAGTTGATATTCCCAAGATAGAGGCTGGCGTCGACCTGCTGATTGGCAGCAACGTACCCAAGGTACTGGAGCCTTGGGAAGTCATAAACAGCTGTGGGAATGGCCCTTATGCTATAAAAACAGCATTAGGATGGGTCGTGAATGGTCCTGTGCATGAGAATTGTAGCCTTGGTGCTGACCGTACATTTGCATCGGTCAATAGGATTTCCGTGCACGAGCTGGAGGAGTTGTCGGAGATGGAGGCGCTTGCGCAGAGGGCGGAGGAGGTGCAGCAGGAGCTTCAGCAGCAGCTGAAGGAGGCGCAGGAGCAGCTGCAGAGGAAGAATGCGGAGCTGGAGAGTAGGGAGGAGCGCCACTTGCAGGTGGTGAGGAAGATGACAGAGCAGCAGGAGGAGGAGCGTGTGCTGTGGCAGGAGGAGTGGCTCCCCCAGGACAAGGCCAAAGAGCAGTTCGCCAGGAAGCTGTTGGAGGTGCAGACTAGGCTGGCTCAGGAGGAGGATTCGTTTGCACAGGAGGTGAGGGGACTGCAGGAAGCACAGAGGAGAGCCTTGGAGCGGGAGGAGGCGCAGGAGAGAGGTCGGGCTCAGGAGGAGGGGCTAAAGCAGGCTCTGGAGCTGCAGGCGGAGTTGAGCTCTGCGGAGGAGAAGAGGAGGTGTGAGGAGGAGAGGAGGAGGGAGCTGGAGGAGCTGTGCACACAGCAGGAGAAGCAGCAGGTGAGCTCGCTGGCTTCCCTCGTGGAGCGATTGAAGGGCGATAAGGAGGCGGAGCTTCAGCAGTTGAAAGGGAAATTGGAGGCGGAGCGTCAGCAGTTGAAAGCGGAGGCCATATTGAATGACCAGCCCATCACCAAGCTGTCCGATGGCCCGAGCGACCTTGAACCTCTGACTCCCAATCTTATCCTCTTAATGAAAGGAAGGCCCTCTCTACCACCTGGACTGTTTAATCAACACAACTTGTTCATAAAGAGGAGATTGAGGCAAGTTCAACACATCTCTGATCTATTTTGGAGGCGATGGATACGTGAATACCTTCCAACGCTTCAGGAGAGGCAGAAATGGAACAAACAAAAGGAAAATCTCAAACAAGGGGATTTCGTCATCGTTATGGATCCCACTGCTCCACGAGGCTCATGGCCACTTGCAAGAGTCCTGGAAACATATCCTGACAAATGGGGACTTGTCCACTCCGTACGCCTCCAGACAAAGAGTAACATACTTGAAAGACCTGTTACTAAGCTTTGTCTGCAGTCCAAACCTCTAGGTTAGTCAGAAAGGGTACGCAATTATGTGTGTCAGCTGGGGTAATGCGTACGTGCCTATTGTTTGTTTCTTTTCTGGCTCTTTAATTATGTTTTTTGTAAATTGTCATGTTTGTGTGCCAACCATTACAATTAGGGGCCGGGGTGTAAGAGCAAGTTTTCCCTTTGTGTCTTGCCATGCCGTAACTGTCCACTGGGGGGCACCTTGATGTAGTTGGGGTCACAGGAATATATTCGGGTACCTTTGTTCAGGTGACAGGTGTTGCCTGACGGAGGGGAACACATACAGTTTTGACCGCTATGCTCTTTGTGTGTGGGGTGAACTTTCTGGCGTTTTGCTCTGTGTTTGATGGACTATTGTGAACAATGCTGACTTCGGATGTGTTGTTACTGGATGCACCTTAAAATTGCGGTGAGCCACAATAAATATGCAACAGAAAGAAGACGTTAAGTTTGTTTATTCATACATACAAGTGATTCCACTGTTAGCCAAGCAACGCCTCAGGGGCTTCAAGGGCTAGTCTTAGCCTCTATAAGGAGAAAGACCACCCCTCCTGTTATCAGCATTCATTTCAAAAGCCAGCTTCTCTGATGGTATGGAGATGAATTAGTGCATATGGTGTGGGACACTTGCATGTCTTAAAAAACACCATGAATTCTGAAAGGTATACAAGGGTTTGAGTGCAACATATGCTCCCTTCCAGACAATATCTATTCCTGGGAAGGCCTTGTGTATTTCAGCAGGACAATGCAAAACCGAATATCACTGCTATTACAGGAGCATGGCTTCGTAGTTGAAGAGTTTGTGTGCTGAAAATGCCTTCCTGCAGTCCTGATCATTCACTGATTGAGAATATTTGGCGCATAATTAAACGAAAAGTCTATCAAAGGAAACCCAAAACTCTTCAGCAGCTGGAAGCCTGTATTAAACAAGAGTGGGATCAAATTTGAATGGCTAAACTCAAGAAACTTGTCTCCTCAATGCCCAGATGCTTCCACTCTGTGTTAAAAATAAGTGGGGATGCTACAACATGGTGAACAGGCCCCTGTCCCAACTTTGTTGAGACCCGTACCAGCCATCAAATTTGAAATGAGCTCATTTTGTGGATAACATTTTAAAATTTCCCAGTTTCAACATTTGCTATGTTATCTCTGTTCTGTTGTGAATAATATCCTGGCTGGTGTGATTTGAAAGTCATTGCATTTTGATTTTATCCACAATTTACACTTTGTCCCAACAATTTTGGAATTGGGGTTGTAAAAAAAAAGACACCTTGATTACTCCCAAGATTTTTGCTGATAATGTTCAGTGGATTGAACAGTGGAAAGTGGAACTTTTCGGAATACAAAAGTCCCATTACATCAGGTGTAAAACTAACCTAGAATTCCGCGATGAAAACATCATGCCAACAGTCAAACCTGGTGATGACATCGTGACAGTGTGGGAGTGCATTGCTGCTTCAGAGCTTAGGCGATTTGCCATAATTGATGGAACCATGAATTCCATTCTTTACTAGAAGTTCCTAAAGGTCAATGTTCAGACATCAGTCTGCCTCTGACATTCAAGCACAACCAGATGGTGGAGGCAAGGCAACAATTGAAGACCTGAGTTCAAGAAGTACTTAAGTCACTTATAGCAAAAAATTAGCTGAGACCAGTATTAAAAGCCAAAATGGCCAGAGCATCATCTTATACCAAAGATTTCTGCAAAGAAGCACTGGTGTCTTGCGTACTGGTGCGTTCCATCGTCCTTTGTCATGATCTGCAACATGTTTTGAAAATTTTGACCCTCAATATCTTGTAACTTAAGTTCTTCTTGAACTCAGGTCTTCAATTCATAACACTGGCACAAAAGAAACAAAATTATTATTTTAGTGGCTGAATCATAGTCTTGAACGGACTAGAACGCCATTGAAATTCTTCTGCAGGACCTTTAAAGGACAGTTCATTCTCAGAAACGCACCAATGCGGCTGAATTAAATCAATTCTGCAAATTAGAGTAGGCCGGAATTCCCATGCAGCAATGTGAAAAACTGATCTCGAGCTATTAGAAGCATTTCAGTGCAGTTATTACTGCTAATACTAGCAAAACCAGCTATTCCATTTAGGGGTACAACGTCTTTTTTTAGCATTGGTTGTATAGGTGTTTGCTAACCTTTTTACTCCAATAAAGAAAATTATAATTTTATAAGTGCATTTTGCGTTTCCTCATATTCTTGTTGGCAGATATTAAATTCTTTATGAAAATCTAAAATCATTTAGGGCGTCAAATTTGCAAAACTAGGGGCAATCAGGAAGTACTGTATATATTATTGCTCACATTTACCAGGAAATTGTTATGTGGTTTTGAAATCTGACTGAAAGCTGACGATGCACTTCTTTTTAATACATAAAATGAGAGGAAATTCAGCCTCTGTGGGAGTTTTTGTTGGTGGTGAATTAGATTGGAGGCTGGGATTATTCCGAGCAGTCCCACAGCAATAAAATGATTCATTTGTTTGATTGCTATTTAAGAGGATGCTGATTGGGAGTATAAGCTGTATTGATCCTCCCAATGAAAACCGGAAATTGCCAAGTTGGAAAAAAATGTTGCTCCTGCCTGGTGAGAAGAAGCTTAGACGTGCAGAGACAAACTGTGCAGCGCTGACTAACACCAATTCCATTTCTGTCTTCACCAAGAGACCTGGGGCTGTGACATTCATTCTTTGGCTTGTTTGCGTTGTGGTCTCATTCTGCTGCTCTCACTAGAGCTTAGCTCTCAAAGTCTCCCACAAGAAAAAAAAAAGAAAATCGTGGCAATATCTGGCTGAGCACTTAAGGAATTTCGATGACTCAAACTCTGACAGTGTCTTTTGGGGACTCAGGGGATACCCTCTAGTGTCAGAAATGGAGTACTGTTCCCTGTTCAGCTCCATTCGCAGTGGCTCTCAAATTCGGTCCTGGCGCCCCCCTGTGTATGCTGGTTTTGGTTCCAGCTACAACTGCAATTCTAGGATTTTAAAAAGCTATTGCTTTGTCTAAATTAGCAGCATTCCATGTTTAGAGTAGTTATTTATCTACTTAAGTCACATTTGGATGGACATATTCATTCTGGAATGAAGAATAAAAAACCTTATACATATTGTGCTTAATTTTCAATATTGTTAGGATTTTCAGGTGAAAACATTTTTAAACAGATCAAATTAGACTGAGAAAATCAATGAGCTCCAAATTAGGTTTCTGAATACAGGTGTTTTGAGTTTTTCCCAAATAACCTGCCTGAACCAAATAAAATCAACAGAAAACACAGCAGAGGTGACTCCATTGTTTGCCAAGTAAATTGTCGGGTTTTGCCACCATGTGTCAAGAGTTTCACCTTTTGATTATTTATGTTGATTAAATGTTTGGTTAATTTGTTTTCCTCTGCCAATATTCACAATATATCTCAATGTGGATATTTGCATAAATGCACCTAATTAAAACAAATCAACAGCTTGTTAAAATCCTAAGATTGCAATTGTGGTTGGAACAAAAACCAGCATACACAGGGGGGCGCCAGGACTGAATCTGAGAACCACTTAAAGAAACGTTTCGTACTGCAGTTTATTATGCGAATTAAACTAAATATAGCGTGAAGCTGGTTTTTGTATCTGATTGCTTGGTGGATTATTTTTGTGGTTTCAGAAAAAACTACATGACAAGAAGCCAAATGTGTATACAAGAATGAACTTACTCACTCTCTACCAGGGTGACGGGAGCCCTGGAGTCGATCTCAGCATCCAATGGATGAGATTCATAAATATACCCTGGACCTATGTATCAACTGTGAGGAACAATAGAATATAGTTCCTGCTGTAATATTGGCATTCTAGGTAAATGTGGGCAAAAATAGTTTTGAATGAATGCCTTTATTGTTTTTCCTCTTTATATTTAATCAATGAAAGTAATACCTCTACTTGAAATGCCATTCTAGAAAGAAAAATATAATTATCATTTGGAAACAAATATTTATTTTTTCAAAAGCTTTTGTGCTTCAATTATCAGATCCCCTTCGATTAATACTTTAAGCAAACTCGCTTTACTTAGACAAAAGCTTTTAGCCATGTTCCATTGTGTAAAAAGAGGCTGGAGGAGGCATGGTAAGGTATCAAAGACCACTTTGAGATTGCGCACAATCTCTCCGGATCCATCAAATTCCCTGGTCTACATTTATGGACTCTCCTCTTCAGCTCATTCAACAGATTTTCTACTACTTTTAAGTAGTAATTTTCAGTATTCCGTCATATAGATGCCTCTCACCTGTCACACATGATGGATCACAACCTGTCCCTGTTCGAGACCGCCTGATTAACAATCAAACAATTTGTCTACTGAATTACCAAGACCAATACATATTCATAGAATGATTAAGAAATAATTTATGAAGAAATGACCGAGAGACCACCAGTAGGCTTTTTTGGTAATGAACATATAATACTCGCAATATTGTAAGGATGACAATTATGTCTGAATTAATTTATCCAGACTTTGAATACATCTCCAGTTTCAGCATTTTAGGCTTCATTTAAAACAGAATTGTCTTTGTGTCGAACCCCATGAAACACTGGCACAGAACAACTCACTCATAAGCCGAGCTGTTACGTACGTTTTTTTGAACTACAGAACGTCGTCATCCCAAAAAAAAAACAATATTAAATCCTCAGACTAAGTCCTCAATACGAATAAAGTGATTCATCGCATTTGTAATTAACAAACTTAATTTAATGAATGTAGTTTGTCAGATACTGCGGTTATATTATAGTAGGCCTACTTTGTGGTGCTGCTAGATAGCGGCTAGGTCCCCCCCCCCCCCCCCCCCCCCCCCACTGGGAGAGTAGTTAATGACCACAGTGAAAAATTTGGCTTTGAAATGAAGTCGCCATTCAAATGGATTGAAGCTAAAAATTTAGTCCGATAAAACATGTCGTGGATTTTGGCAATTATTAGGCCTAAATCTTTTCCCAATGAATTTTTACTTATGGGATATGGTCTATAGGATACAATGCTTTTATTGGAAATGTGTGGATCACAAGAGCCGGATACGATTCTACTCAGCCACTGCTTGAATCTAACGCTACAAAAAATATACTCAGCAACAAAAGTTTCTGTGACACCATTTATGTGAATGTTATAAATGACACGCAAAGATCTCAATGCAATCAATATGTTTGTTTAACAGGAGAAACACTGACTTTTCAGTGCCAACGTCACTCAAAACGAAAAATGTCATTTTCATGCGTCATGAAGCACTTGTCTGACGTCTAACCAATTGTGACCTTCACACTTCAATACCGGGTGTGACTTCCTCGTGCCATGATGCAAGCAACGCATCTCCGGCGCATGGGCCGAATCAGATGTGCCAGAAATTGCTGTGGGATGTCATTCCAAATCTGACTGGACGTTGTCGCAATTCCTGGAGTGTAGCTGGCGGGTTATCCAACCGCCGCAAACGTCGATCCGTCTCGTCCCAAAGATGCTCGATTGGGGACATGTCTGGGGATCTGGCTGGCCATGGCAGGACATTGACATGTTGTTGCATCAGATACTGCTGTACAATCCTTGCAACGTGTGGTCTGGCGTTATCATGTTGCAGCGTCATTCCGGGACCATGTTGCATCAAAAACAGTACCACCAATGGCTGTAGCTCTTCATCGCGATATCTTTGACCTGTCAGATTTCCATCAATAACAAGCAAATCTGTTCTGTTTCTAGCCGTGATCCCTCCCCAAATCATGACACGACCACCTCCAAAACGATCAAATTCCTGAACACAGTTGTTGGCATAACGTTCTCCACGTCGACGGTATACACGTAAACGACCATCACATCGGTTAAGCATGAATCTTGATTCATCAGTGAAGAGTACAAGATCCCACTGACGTTGGATCCACCGTCGATGTTGTTGTGCCCACTGTAGACGCAGTCGTCGGTGTTGTACTGTGAGTATTGGACGTCTTGCTGGCCGACGTGGGACAATGCCAAAATGACGGAGACGGCGACGGATTGTCTGTGCAGACAGTCGCCTCAAACCAGGTATCGTTCTTGCAGTTATGGTTGCAGGTTGGAATCGATTTCGGAGATGGGTTGTTCGAATCCAGTTGTCCTGTCTGGGAGTGGTTACTCGTGGACGGCCGCTGCGAGGACGGTCTCTGACATGTCTTGTCTGCTGATGACGCTGCCATAAGTTTCAAATGGTGTTTCGGTGGACATTCAGGCGATGAGCAACTTCCCTCTGCGAGGTTCCGGATTCAATCATCCCAATGGCCCTCCACCGATCATTTTTAGACAGTCTTGGCATTTAGAGGGTAGAGTTCCTGATCCGAAATGGCTGTGTTTTCGATAAGTGATGCTTCCGTCGTTCATCAGGCACAATGTGAACATTCCAAAAATTCTCCTCTTTTATTGCCATCCACAAGCATGATTTACGCACATTTTCACGTGCAAAGTCATTTTCTCGCATTTTCATGATTTCCATTTCAATGTTGTGTTTACGTGTACTGTTTCAGTCTGATATCACCATGTATGACAATTTCATAATTGCGTTATGAAAAATAATTAACAATATTGGTGTCACAGAAACTTTTGTTGCTGAGTATATAATACTAAAAAGTTAGCTTCGTCAACGCTTTGTCTGCAACTGTGCAGAAATGCTGGGGTTAAACCAAAATATTTCAGCGGTTCTGACCCGGTTCGTGTATTTGCGGCGAGTTCGCCGAAATGTTATATGTTTTAAATAAAACTGGTTAATTAAACGCAGCAACTCAATGTTAGCTAGATAGCTAGTTCCTGTGTAAACATAGAAAATAGGGGAGTATCGCTATTGGTTGTACCTGGGGGGAGAGAAGGTGTCAATCAGGTCCGGGGCGGGGGTATAAGACGGCTGAACTCCACAGCGCGAGCGGAGTTGCTGTTGTTCTGTTTGGTAAAGAATGAATCTGTCTAGAAAACCAGAAGAAACGACCCTTTTCAGGGCCAACCTGCCGCGAATAAGGCGAAGCCCGCCCCGGGCGATGCGAGAACAGCTATTCCTGCCTCAATCTCAGTCCTTGAGAAGCGAAACCGCTACAATATTCATAATTCAACAAAAAAGGAGAAGCATTCCAATATTGCTTTCGAGAATTTGATTGTCAACATAATGAATGCAAACTATTAGGTACAGCTCTGATTCAGAACAGACAACCGCTACAAAGCGGTTATTCAAGTTGTCTTTCACGCGACTGGGATGAGTATTCAATTAGAGAAAATTTTGAATTTCAGTGAGCCCTGTAGAGCCTGCAAATGTCAAAATTGCCCACTAATGTCAAAATACCCGCAAATGTCAGAACACGTCAACTGCAAATGGCATGATATCCGCAAACTTCATAACACGTCAACCGCAAATGTCATAATGCCCAAAAATGTCATAACACGTCCACCGCAAATGTCATAATACCCGCAAATGTCATAACACGTCAACCGAAAATGTCATAATACCCGCAATTGTCATAACATTTCAACCGCAAATGTCAGAATCTGATTAGCCGCAAATGTCATAACACGTCAACCACAAATGTCATAATACCCGCAAATGTCATAGTATTTCAACCGCAAATGTCAAAATCTGATTAACCGCAAATGTCATAACACGCCGACCGCAAATGTCAGAATTTCCTTTTTAACTGCAAATGTCAAAACGTGTCAACCAAAAATGTCAAAACTCATTGCTAACATTGATAATGAGAAAAAATAATGAAATAGAAAAAAAATGAAATAAAATCAATTGAAATCGTATGAAATGAAGTGAAATTGTATGAAAAGAAGTAAATTAAATAAATAAGATTTTTCAGAAATTAAATTTAAAAAATTAAAATTAAAATATTCAGATGGACCATGTTTTCAGCAGTGTCAAGCATCACATGTCCACATAGCCTTCATAGTTTACCTATTAATTTTATCTGCTAGCGCCCAGTGGCAATAAACATTGGCCCATCCTAAAATACATTATCAGAACTATTGCCACATATAGAGGAAAGTATTCCATATCCCCAGTAAATTGGAAAAAAAAACTCAAAAGTCGTCCCATGAATAACAAAAGGTTGCAAGTGACAATCCTGATGAAACCTGTTTTTCTGCACCACAGGTTTCATCAGGAATGCCACTTGCAACCCCTTCTTATTCATGGAAGTTATACTTGTGCGCGTAAGAGCGTCTATCAAACATTAATGGGTAGTCTCCCACGAGATTTCGATAAAACTAGCAGTGGTTGTATGCAGCCACACTGTTGTAACGCATGCAGAATGTGGCTTGGAATTGTCTTGCTAAAATAAGCAGGGACATCCCTGAAATAGACATCACTTGGAAGGAAGCATATGTTGCACCGATAACAATCTGGATGGTCCTTTTCCTCTTTAGCCCAAAGGACAGACGTTCATAATTTCTAAAAACAATCTGAACCGTGGTCTCATCAGACCACAGCACACTTTTCCACTCAGTGTCAGCCCATTTCATATGAGCTCGGGCCCAGAGAAGTCGGCGGAATTTCTGGGTGTTGTTGATATATGGCTTTCGCTTTGCATGGTAGAGTTTTAACTTGCCCTAGCAGATGTAGCAATGAACTGTGTTAACTGACTGGTTTTTTGAAGTGTTCCTGAGCCCACATGGCAATATCCTTTAGAGAATGCTGTTGATTTTTAATGCAGTACCGCCTGAGGGACCGATAGTCACGGGCATTCTATGTTGCTTTTCAGCCATATCGCTTGAAAGATATCTCTGGATTCTCTGAATCTTTTGATGATACAATGGACTATAGTTGTTACTTTTTCACAAAAAGCTAAAACTAGAAGAATTAAATGAGAGCCATACTCACACAATTCATTTTGTATCAACACACCCCATTTTACGGTTTATAACAGTGGGCTGATCCAAGTGTTTGGATGAAGATGTTACCGGTGTCGACACATCCTGATTTTTTCCATTGAATGTTGGCCATACCCTAGGGCAAATTTCAGCAGCAAATTCCCTTTGTGTGTCATGGCTGGGAACTCGGCAAATGTGCCGTCGTTTGCACACATAGCAGTTGGAAATATCCATTTCAGAACATATTTTTTGAACAAATATCTTCCTATCTCAACAGTATGACATCAATTTCAACAAATTCTTTTTTCATTCATTAGGAAAATTATATTAGCTACAATGTGCATTGATAAGCTAGGGCTGGGCAGTATCTCGGTATTTTAATCTATATCGATATATTTCTAAACAAGATATAACACAGGACAATATTGCTTGCATCGATATGGTTCATTTTGCGTTAAAATGACAATACATGGGCCGCAAGTTTGCACCTATTTCTCCTCTCCCTCTCCGTGTCCCTGTCTCACACACACAACCTTTCTGCTCCGCCTCCCTCGCTCTGTGAGCACAAGCCATCCTCTCACCACCCCCCTCCCCCTCCGCCTTCTCTCTCACCTACACTCAGTGACAACATGGAGACGGAGCGCGCCGCAGAGGAGGGGTTAGCCAGTAAATATATATAGTTCGATTGCAAACGAGCTACCGTTAATTAAGCACTCGGTTTTCTGTGGATTTACAATCCGTTAACATTCCTTCAAACGCGAATGAGAGACAGAGTCATGGAATTAGCGCAATCCTCAGATATCACAAATGGGAATCTGCAAACGGGAATTAAATTTGTTTACCAAAGCTGTTGAGAACCATGCACCTCCCTCCAGCAAGTGTCTATTCTGCAACTGGCATAAGAGTTTATAGTTGATAAGTTCAAGCACAAATAGCCAGCGGTTTTATTCCTTAAAGCTAATGCAGTGACTTTGCCACTCATTCGCGTTTGAATGAACTTCGGCGGATTTTAAATCCACAGAAAACCGAGTAGTTGAATACTGCTTGCTTGTCTGCAAACGAACTACGTATATTCACAAATATTCACATATACACTCAACAAAAATATAAACGCAACACTTTTGTTTTTGCTCCCATTTGTCATGAGATGGACTCAAAGATCTAAAATTCATTCCAGATACACAATATTACCATTTCTCTCAAACATTGCTCACAAATCTGTCTAAATGTGTGATAGTGAACACTTTTGCTTGGCTGAGACAATCCATCCCACCTCACAGGTGTGCCACATCAAGATGCTCATCAGACACCATGATTAGTGCACAGGTGTACCTTAGACTGTCCACAATAAAAGGCCACCCTGAAATGTGCAGTTTTTGCTTTATTGGGGGTCTGGGGACTCAGAACCAGTCAGTATCTGGTGTGACCACCATTTGCCTCATGCAGTGCAACACATCTTCTTCGCATAGAGTTCATCAGATTGTCAATTGTGGCCTGTGGAATGTTGGTCCACTCCTCTTCAATGGCTGTGCGAAGTTGCTGGATATTAGTGGGAACTGGTACGCGCTGTCGTATACGCCAGTCAAGCACATCCCAAACATGCTCAATGGGTGACATGTCCGGTGAGTATGCTGGCCATGCAAGAACTGGGACATTTTCAGCTTCCAAGAATTGTGTACAGATCCTTGCAACATGGGGCCGTGCATTATCTTGCTGAAACATGAGGTGATGTTCATGGATGTATGGCACAACAATGGGCCTCAGGATCTCATCACGGTATCTCTGTGCATTCAAAATGCCATCAATAAAATGCACTTGTGTTCTTCGTCCATAACAGATGCCTACCCATACCGTAACCCCACCACCACCATGGGCCACTCGATCCACAACACTGACATCAGCAAAGCGCTCACCCACACGACGCCACACACGCTGTCTGCCATCTGCCCTGAACAATGTAAACCGAGATTCATCCGTGAAGAGAACACCTCTCCAACGTGCCAGACGCCATCGAATGTGAGCATTTGCCCACTCAAGTCTGTTACGGCGACAATCTGGAGTCAGGTTAAGACCCCGATGAGGACGACGAGCATGCAGTTGAGCTTCCCTGAGATGGTTTCTGACAGTTTGTGCAGAAATTCTTTGGTTATGCAAACCAATTGTTTCAGCAGCTGTCTGAATAGCTGGTCTCAGACGATCTTGGAGGTGAATCTGCTGGATGTGTAGGCCCTGGGCTGGTGTGGTTACACGTGGTCTGCGGTTGTGAGGCCGGTTGGATGTACTGCCATATTGTCTGAAACGCCTTTGGAGACAGCTTATGGTGGAGAAATGAACATTCAATGCCCGAGCAACAGATATGGTTGACATTCCTGCTGTCAGCATGCCAATTGCACGCTCCCTCAATGCTTGCGCCATCTGTGGCATTTTGCTGTGAGACAGAACTGCACATTTCAGAGTGGCCTTTTATTGTGGACAGTATAAGATACACCTGTGCACTAATCATGGTGTCTGATGAGCATCTTGATGTGGCACACCTGTGAGGTGGGATGGATTGTCTCAGCAAAGCATAAGTGCTCACTATCACACATTTAGACAGATTTGTGAACAATGTTTGCGAGAAATGGTTATATTGTGTGTCTGGAATGAATTTTAGATCTTTGAGTCCATCTCATGACAAATAGGAGCAAAAACTAAAGTGTTGCGTTTATATTTTTGTTGAGTGTATATATATGTATCGTATATATCACAAATATAAGTTTTTCATTTTTAGAAAAATTTGAGAAAAAAAAAATGGGTGAATTTGTGCGCAGCAGAGTGTTGTAAATTGACAGTACAATAGTGCTGGGATATCACCGAGATACCCTGTTGATCTCAGAATGGAAAAAAAAATCTTGTGACCCCTTTTCCTAGTTCTGCACACATATAACAGAGTCTGAAAGTGATACAACTGTGCATGCGTACTTGAAGTCATGGTAAAATTGCCTAAGAACTGTAAACCTGGTTCGCGGCCAAAAAAATATTGATATATATCGAGTATCGCCATTCAGATAAAAAATATCTAGATATGACTTTTAGTCGATATCGCCCAGCCGTATGATAAGCACATAATTTTAATCATTCGTGATTCTTCATGGGGCCCCAAAATGGGTGGCCCCTCTGTAATGGTGTAGATCTGACTTTTAAATTTCTATTTTTTCTTTGTTGGGCGCCAAACAGCTGAAGGCAGCTTACCAGTCAGAGTCACAAAACGATGAAATCCTTAAAACTGTTACTATATCCTCTTTGTTCAAAAATAAATGCTAACAATAACAAAGGTTAGAGTTTTGGATTTGAGTGTATTTTTTTAATCTGTTTTCAGTTCATGGCAGAGTTTAAAACAGGAAATATTCATGAGAGCACCGCACACATTTAAAGTTCCAACAGTCCCCAGCAATTGGAAATAAAAGGAAAATAAAAAAAAAATAAAAAAAAGTTCAACCAGCTCAATAAGCTCAAACAGCCAACACAAAATCAGAAGAGTCAAACAAAAACAAGCCTTTGTTAAGGCGTGGTCACACAGCCCAAGTAGCACATAAACGCAGGAATCACGCTTAAAATTTGGTAGTGTGTGTTTGTCCGTCGAGAATTTGACAATTTTCACAGATTTACGCTATGTAACATCACCGATGAATTGCGCAAGAACTACGGAAAGATCACGCACAAATCACTGACAAACCACGCACTTCAGCGCATAGGCACGCCAATAAAATTTGTTCCAGTTATTTTCAGTGATAAGTAGGTGTTACAACCGCGAAACATGCGTCATATGTCTGCTAATCGTCAGTGGAAAGTCGTCGATGAATGCGATAGCGGCAACATTTTCGCGAACGATCACTGATATTCCATGCATATTTCGCACATTGTCCGCGTAAGATCTACGCAAAAATTCCGTAAAACAGCGCAATACTGCGGAAACTCTTACGCGAAGCCGAGTTTCGAGCGGCTCAAAACCTGGAATCGCGTAAAGCGCCGATCCGGCGAACTCGGCTGACAACTACGGACGTTCCACGTCAGAAAAACTGATGAAATGCGCAAATTGCGGATGTATCGCGTAAGACTAGAATTTTATGCGTGATTCATGCGTTTACGAGACTTTTGGGCTGTGTAACCACGCCTTAAGGCGGGGCCAAACAACTTGTGCGTGCATGAGTGTAGGTGCGAGAGAGAGAGAGAGCTGCGGGAGATGGCCATGTAGATGGGTGAGCGAGAGAGCGAGTCGGCCGCGTATGACTCGGGAGGAGGGCTAACCGGGTGAGCGACTGAAGGCAGGAAAGTGGAGCTGTTTTTGGAAGGTAAACCAGGAAAGCCAGGCAGTCAGATATGCGCATTTCTTGTATCTTACATATCCATGAAATAGTCCGATCCTCCGGCGGTATTTCCCAAACGCAGTTAAAGTAACTTTAGCTGGAAAATTCGTTCAGTCGTGTCTCACTTAAACTTAGCTTATAACGTAGCTCGTTATAATGCCGGTTCTTCAGCCAAACGAAATTCAGCCATGCACAACTCGTGCATAACTTAGTGTTGTTACCTCCGACCCTCCTGCTTCGAAGCTTGTGTCAAAGTATGAATCAGTTCAAGGCGAAGCAAATATATCGGTGCTTGGTTCGTTTGCCGCTGATCACGTGATCAGCGAATTCCGAAGCTTCGCTCCTGCTCACATTCAGGTGACCGCTTCGACTTGATTCAAAGGTGCGCGAAACAGGGCGCGCGCTTGTGGGCTTGAAGTAGTCGAAAGCGATGTTGCGAGTCAGGAGAGTTCATAGCGAGTTAGTCGCAGCAAAGAGCAAAAAATTATATTGGAACCTGTAGCAAAGAGAGGTCGCACTGAGATGTGGGAGCACTTTAATTTGATTTCCCCGAACAAGCTTGGCAATAGACAGGCCATAATTTTTATTACGCAAATATGGACACAATTCAAACAGGAAAAACAACTGTTTTATTCATACAGGAATCCGTGTATTTATTAGATAATTTATTGGTTCAAGTTTTCATAACCATGTTCAACCCACAGAGACTGGGCCAAAATATACCGGTAGGCTATTTCAAACATACTGCACTACAAGTTTTGAACAGCAGAGGTCATCATAGAGTTTGAGGCATTGAATGAATGAACCTTTTTCCGATACAATTGGCTGGAAAGCTTCGCTGGTTCAGAAAGCCTCACTTTGCCATCACTAGCAGAACTCCCATCAACTTCCGCGTTTTGTTAAAAATCCACTTCCTGGTCGTGAACGTTTCTTTTGACGATTGGTTCGACACTTTAACGTGATGTGACGGGTGCATTTTCAATTTTAATTTTCAGAGTGAAAAGTTGCTTTTTTTTCAGGGAAAGCTGTTACACTATGTTACAGCTCCCAGAAACAAAAATTAAAAATATTGTTTTTTGTCATAAAGAAAATTGAATTCACGGGTTTCTGTTGTGGATTCATGAACCCCATGGGGTGGTTTATCAATACTGAAAATAATTTTACATGGGTGGTTTGGGCCAGAAATCGTCCTTAATGGGACACCCTTAAATAACCTGCAATCATCATCAAAACAGGCCTTGTGCGATGGCTGCAATCGAAGCCGACCAGTTGTAATGCTGTGGGTCCAGGATGCCCATCAACAAATAGCGCGAGTGCCTTTAATTTAGTCACTCTTTAACGCCGGTGCATTGGCCATTTTCATTCTGGGGTGACATTTTTTTGCCAAAACGAGGGTGTTACCTGCAACATCGGCCCAAGTGCACTGGCACAACAAACTCTGAGTTGAGCCACGCAACATATTTCGTCTTTACACCACAGCGAAGGGTTCACTCTGGATGGTGAACTTTTGAGCCTGTGATTACGGCCTTACATGTGCTGCATAGAAATCAATGGATAAAAGTGAATGGTTTTAAGTTTGCCATTTATTTAGCAAGCTAGCATTTACATACACTAAATATAACTAGCCAAGTTGGCAAAAACGCTCTCTAGCTAGGGTTGCCACCCATTCCGTATTTTACGGAATCGCTCCATAATTGAAAATAATTTGTTGCATTTCTTGACTAATCAATATGGAATGCAGTGTGCATAGTTCAGAGATCAGGTACATATGGTGTGGTGCTGCTGAGCAGAAAGTGTACATGTACAAATGGCATCTTTAAACCCATGTACTTTGGGATCATCCCTTGGTGAAGCTGAGAAATGCCATCAGCTGCTATATGTGAGAAATTCTGGACTGATATTATGGACAAGTTTGCCTCCAGCAGAGCAGAGTTTGATCCTGAAAAGAGTGCTCTTGATCTCTGAACTATGCACACTGCTGATGTCAGCAGCTATTTCTAGAAGTGCAAAACTGTATGGTGTTGCAATGGGGACATAATGGCCTAATATCAGAATCATCATGGTAGAAGCCCGGCTAGGGTAGAAAATCCCATTCAGGACATTATTTGCAGTCAACTGTGGTTGACAGGGGCTTGAAATGTTTGAAAAGTGCATAAAATGATAGATATTGCAAATCCGATTATTTAAAAAAAACCTCTATTTTCAACTTGCAATTAAATCTGAATGGGACAGAACACCATCCTAGACACTTTCCACACTTAAGATCTGTGTACAGGCCAAATTTGGTGATCCTAGGACCTGTCCCACATCCCACAAAATATAACAGGCCAAAAGAGACCAACAAAATTGTTCTCGGAAAAAGTAAAAATGCCTTTTTTTTCCATTTTGGGGCAGCCAAAATAACCATATTTATTTGATCAAACTCTGCCAAATTTTGGCCAGGTATTCTTTACAAAAATATCTGTGGGATTACCAAATTTCAGTCATCTAAGTTGTATATCTTTCCAGTTACAGGCATTTGAAAACCTGTCCAGAATAAGGGGTGCGATTTTGGGCATGCACCCCCCTCTCATATTTATGGGGCTGAGGGTCACAATTTACATTAGAACCCTTAGAAAATTTGCAGATGTTCTCAAATATGGTCACTTCACAACTGGTTAAAATTTGAAGAAATTCTGAGACATCAACTTTTTCACTTTTGAGAAAATCGGTTGATTTGACATGGAGTGACCCAATTTGAAAATGAATGTTACTTGTGCTAAAACAGGCTACATTCTTAAAATTAGCAAAATGCTCTACGAGAGTAATTAAGGGCCCTTGGGAATTATATTGCTGCTCTATTTACAGTGAGCTCCAATATTACTGGCATCCCTGACTGACAAACAATACTGCAAATTAAAACAAAAAATGTATAATATATAAAAAATAAATAAAACTATATATAAACATATATAAAACAAGCTGAGAAACACTGTTTGAAACAAATGTTCCATGGAGCCAACCAAAATCATTTACTAATTTAATTAAAAATTATTTTCCTCCAAATGAAGGTTTCACAGTTAATGGTGCCCTTAAAGATTATTGTAAATAACATCTACAAAAATCAGGTATTAAATTCCACTTATTTAAGTTTTATCTAAGTGTTAAGGAACTATATTGAGGCATTTCATCACTTCCCGTTTTACTCGAGTATAAAAATTAGGTAACACACATGCAATATCAGTCATCCAACACCATGAAGAAAATTACACAACTGTCAGTTCGAAAAAAGGTAGGTGGTCATGGACCCTCATAAATCTGGAAATGGCTATTCACAAACTTACAAACGATTGTATATGCCACTAAGCGCTGTCAGGGAAATTATTTGAAAAATACCAAAGACATGTAACTGTTTAAAACCTCAAGGGAAGACAATGCAACTGTATTTCGCCCCCCAGGATACTGAGGAGGATGCTGATAGAAGCAACAAAATCCCCAAGAATCACTGTGAGGAAATCGCAGGCCTTGGTGGCATTTTGGGGTCACCAGGTTTCAAATAGCACCATCTGGTGCCACCTCCACATCGGCGGGCTCTTTGGAAGGGTTGCCTGAAGAAAGCCTTTTCTGACCAGAAGACACAGAAGTAAGCACTTGGAGTTTGCCAAACGTCATTTAAATTATTGCCCGGAACAGTGCTTTGGTCAGATGAGACAAAAATTGCAAGTTTCCATCAGATACAGCATTGTCATGTTTGGCGTCAAAACAGAGATGCATACATGGAGAAGCTCATACCCACGGTGAAATATGATGGTGGGTCAGTCATGTTTTGGGGCTTTTTTAAATTCCAAAGGTCCAGGGGCTCTGTTTAAGATGAGTGGCATTATGAATTCCACAATTAGGATATTTTGGCTGGCCATCTGGTTGCCTCTGCCAGAAGGCTGGAACTTAGCCACAGGTGGACTTTCCAACAAGACAATAACATACCTCTGCATGACAAAGCGTACCTCAATATCCACACAGAAATGGTTCTGTGACAACAAAATCAACATTCTGAAATGGCCGTCTTAGTCGCCAGACCTCGATCCAATTGAAAGTCTGTGGGGGGAGTTGAAGAGGGCAGTTGATGAATGCAAACCCAACAATGTGAAGGATCTTGAAAGGACTGCTTAGAGGAATGGTCCAAAATCCCCCCAAATGTGTTCCTTAGCCTTGTCAAAAACTTCAGGAAAAGACTCCATGCTGTTATTTTTGTAAGAGCTGGTTGCACTAAATACTAAATGGAGGGTGCCAGTTATTAAGAAAGCTTGATTTTGTTGAAATTTATTTTGTATTACAAACCCAGGTTGATTTTGTCGAAATTTATTTTGTATTAAAACCCCAAGTCTAATGAAGTTGGGACATTGTGTAAAATGTGAATAAAAGAATGCAATGATTCGCAAATCTCGTAAAAACATATTTTTTATTCACAATAGAATAGAGACAACATATCTGATGGTGAAAGTGAGACATTTTACCATTTCAGGAAAAATATAGCTCATTTTGAATTTGGCGGCAAAACGTCTCAAAAAAAGTTGGGACAGAAAGGCTGGAAAAATAGAAGGTACTCATAAAAAACAGCTGGAGGCGCATTTTACAACTAATTAGGTTAATTGGCAACAGATCAGTAATGTGACTGGGTATAAACAAAGCACTGCAAGGGCTCAGAAATGCTTCCAGAAATCATTGTCTGTGAACACAGTTTGCAGTGCAATCCACAAAAAGTTAAAGCTGTATCAAGCAAAGAAGAAGCCATATGTGAACACAATACAGAAATGCTAGAGTCTTCTTTATGCCAAAGCTCATTCAAAGTCAACTGAGGCAAAATGAAAAACTGTTCCCTGGTCAGATGAATTAAAATTTGAGATTCTTTTTTGAAACCACTGACGCTGTGTCGTACGGACCAAAGAGGAAAAGGACCATCCAGCTTGTTACCAGCGCTCAGTTCAAAAGCTTGCACCTCTGATGGTATGGGGTTGCATGAATGGCTATGGCATGGGCAGCTTACACATCTGGATAGGCATTATCAATGCTGAAAAGTAGATAGAGGTTTCACAGCAACGTATCTTTTGGGGAAGGCCTTGCTTATTTCAGCAAGACAATGCTTACCCACATACTGCATCCATCACATCAGCATGGCTTCGCTTTAGAAGAGTCCGGGTGCTGAAATGGTCTGCAGCCTGCAGTCGAGACCATTCACCAAAAGAAAATATTTGGCACATCATAAAAAACAAAAAATCTGATTTAGAAGACCCAGGACTGTTGAGCTGCTAGAATCAGACAAGAGTGGAACAACATCCCTCTTCCAAAACTCCAGCAATTGGTCTCCTCACTTCCCAGTCATATACAGACTGTTGTTAAAAGAAGAGGGGATGCTACACAATGGTAAACATGGCCCTGTCCCAACTTTTTTTTTAGATGTGTTGCTGCCATCAAATTCAAAATGAGCTAATATTTTTCATGAAATGACAAAATGTCTCACTTTCACCATCAGATATGTTGTCTATGTTCTATGGTGAATAAAATGTGGATTTATGAGAGTTGCAAATCATTGCATTCTGTTTTCATTCGCATTTTACAGAACGTCCCAACTTCATTGGAATTGGGGTTTGTAAATGATCATTGATATTTTAGTTGTTTCCACTGATACATTGATAAAGTAAATTATTTCACACATGTTAGTATATTCCATTCCTCTATAATTATGTTCTTTATATTTTTTTGTATTGCTAGGGCAGTCCCAGTCAGGGGTGCAAGTAATTTTGGAGCCCACTGTATATATGCAACTTGTGTCAAACACACATTTTAATGATAATTTAGATGTAGGCTTCTGTGTTTTTTGTATCGGTGCAGTGTCACATTAGAGATGACATTCTGGAGCTGCCGGATAGCTCACTCGGTTAAAGCCGAGCATTGTGGAGCAGAAGTGACTATGGCAACGCGAGTTTGAGCCCCGGTTATACCATCTGACAGTGGTTGACATCTTTTTCAGAAGTAGCATGCAATTGGCCATTGGACTCATAGACAGTAAAAGAAGTGTACGGTGGGATGGCGCTATTTTCAACGGGAGAGTGTGAAGCTCAATTGAACGAGATTTCAGTTGGCACCACGCCTACTGCGCAGGTCGAAGTCAGCTCGCTGACGTAAACCAACATCCTGAGAAGCAGTAACTTGTCTGGTAGATGTATCTTACACATAATTCCCAGCGAGCAAGCGATTGCGTCTGTCAGTATAGTCTGATTCCATTCGATGTTATGATGTTTTGCGAATTATTACTTCATAGGTACTTCACTTTGTCAGCGATGTGGCTCAATGGTCTTCTGTTTATGATTCGTTATGGGCTTCTGGTCTAAACAGTACAGTTATTCACGTCCTGTGCAACAGAAAGTCGCCGGCATTTCACGTCACCTTTAGCCTAGCCTGGTGCCATCGGCTATAAATGCTTACTATTAGACCAGAATGTTACATATGAAGTAAAGACGTCTGCTACAAAATGTAGTTTCTCTGTAGAAAATATCATCGCTGACATGAAGGCTCATAATGTTTTTAGTGTTAAGTTATTTGATGTCATAAGCCAGGCAAAATGAATGGGAGTGAATGGAGAAGCTACTGCTAGTTGATTATCTGCTATGTACTTTGAGCGTTTAATTGAGCTTCAACTTCCGGGTGTATTCCTACCCCCTTGATTGCACTAGAGGGATGCAATTGGGAAGGGGCTGCCGGTAAGGGAAATATGAAATGGTCGCTTTGTTCTTTGCTCAAGCGCCTCCTGTTGGCCAACCGGGTGCTTATCAGGAAGATTCTAAGATTCTTCATGTTCGGGTCTCCTTCGCAATGAGTGTATATAGAACTGGAGAGGTTGCCGGAGCGAAAAGTTGAAGAAACCAATATGGCATCCAGTGCACTACACCTCTCAATTTCCCATTGACTATAATGGAAAAATTACTGTCAATATTTTGTTATTTAAAGAGCAGACAATCGAATTTCCGTATTAAGTAGCACTGGAATACATATAAAAAAATGTATCAAGGCGCAATTTTGGTTGACACTTTTCGAGAACAAAGGAGTTGTTTTTAATCAAATATTAAGGCACTGGTTGGTCAATATATGCTTCATATCTGACTCTGAATGGTCAAACGCGTGGTACTGGTGAATAGCCAACAGGGGACATGGCCGTAAAGGGGTTTTGTGCCCATGGGCATTGCACTAATCTTATCTCAGGATGCTTACGCTGTCCTAGCTAGCCTAATGGGTACTACCAACCGTTAACAGGGACAGGCTCTGTAAGTTTTTCCATTCGGTTGGAATGAGGATCACAACACGACCGCATTATTGTGGTCATGTCACACTTCAAATTGATTATAAATTTAACTTTAACATTGGTGAGATATTTATTCCCTTGTAATGTAGCGCACTAAACTGAATTCTAACCTTTATTCTAGCTCTCTGGAGCTTGCCTGTACCCCTGCTGAAAAGCTTGCTAGCATTCCATCCCACTAGTTTCTCACTCGGTTCGTTTAATTCCCACAGACTTTTGTCACTGTCGGGTTTACATTTTTTCTGGACATTTGGTTTGAAGTATAACGTGTCGTTCTCTCATATCAGTGAGGTGCATTGCTGTCAACCAGCACTATGGTCTTGGAGTTCAGCAAATGCGAACATTGCCTTGTATTTTCCATTTGGTAGCTGGGCTTTTCCCACAGCCTACATTAATGCGTGAAATTATTGCTACCTTGCATTGCTGGAACCATTTACAGTCAGTTAGTAAAAACTATGTTAGTTGCTGACATGGTTAACAGCAAGGCTTTGGAGAGACGTGCCCGAAGCTTGCTAGCTAGTTAAAAGTCATTGTGCAGTCCTGATTCCCAGTTTAAAGCTGTCGCTAATGTAATGCTAGCTTGTTCTTAGACCTCCTTCGTGCCTTAAAATTCTCAATGTTTGTTGGTGGATTTTGATCTTGCCCCGTTAACAGTTTCAAATACTATAGGGGTTGGATCTTTCAAGTTTGGAGGGATTATCACATATGCCGCATGATTTCACATGCTGTTCATTATACAGGAGCATTCGTTATTCACATCTCAGGCTGCAAGCATTGCTTAGTTCGAGGTGAAATATATTGCTGCCTTTACATATTGTGCATCCAACCCTAATCTTACGCCCAGACGGTGTATCTGAACTCGGGCTTATGCCGATTAATTAAAATTTACATTCATTCACTCATTCATTCATTCATTCATTTATTTTCTATACCCGCTTATTCCTCACTAGGGTAATTTACATTCATATCAAATATTAAAATGGACAAATTATTGCACAAAGGAATTTTCGCACATATTATGCTGATAGTAATAAAGGCTTCAGCTCATTGGTGTAGGCAACACAATGGCCCCGTTTCCAGCCAGGTTGGACCACCTTATCAAAATCAGTCTAATACAGTAAAGAGAATTTTGCTCATTTTCTCGGCCACTCATTCATTATCTCAATCTTCCTGCCACCTTCAGCAAAAAACAATGGATTGAAAACGTTGGGGACCGTCATAATGTTCGCTAAGCACAATGGTTGCTCTGCATTCACGCATTTGGCCTGCTCATGTTAGCTAATTAAGGCTCCAATGGTGCTTCAATCAGATATGGTACAGGCTATAGCTCAACGCGAAGCGAACACACTACTCAGCCACGCTCGTTCAGCATCTAACCTTAATGCTCATTTACATTTTTGAGCGATCTGTCGAAAATATTGCTCAATTTTGTCATAATGTTAGCTAAGTGGCATGTGTGTCTTTCGAGCATTATTGGAGCGAGCAGTGAGATGCATTGGCATTTTCATTGCGAACGATCAATGGCGAGTAGCAGGCAATGTTGGCAGCAGATCAGACTCATTCAGAAATGGGTATTGCTGCGGGGAGACAGGTTTTAGCTGTCCTAGCTAGCAAGTTAATTTGGTGGGAGTGTTTGTAATCATGCTAGCTAGCTAATAGCCAACGCGTGGATTTAATCAATTTTGATATTATAACCGATTCAAAGGTTTACTGGCACGTTCTGCACGTAATGGCAAGCATAGCTGAGTTCAGTGATAACTAGCATGCAAGATGATATTTCAATCAATTAACTTTAATGGAATCGATATTTATCCGCACAATACCCCCAACAGAATACATAAACCAATGCCAGCGAGCTAGAGAACAGAACAGACACGGTTGCAATTCGCCCATCCACATTACAAGATGTCGCAAATGAAATCCGTGAATTAGGGCTTAGCCACTCATCGTCATTTCTCAAGAACACCAACCAGCCCCTCAAACGTTGAGTGCAATGAGAAAAACAACACCCCCAATAACTTTATCCTCGAGTGTCATGTAAAATAACCTATTGATTCTTATTCTTACATTTGAGTAATATATGTATTGAAAATACGGCACGAGACCCCTTAATTTTAAAGCAAATGGTTCGGATTTCTCCATTATCAGTGGCATAGCCAGTGGGGGTGCAAAAACATGTCCCTTTTTGACTGCAATTAGTAGTTCTCAATCATTTTCCTTTATCGACGTGTTTTCCAATCATCATAACGGGCAACCGAAGACACGGTTTCTCTCCATATGCGATTCAAACAGCGATTAAATCGATTAAGTATTCATGTGTGGCAAACCGGCGATTGTAGACTATTATCCTTTGGAACGTGGCTGGGGCATTTTTCATGCCAAAGGTTAGGACTTCATACTGGTATAGGCCAGATGCTGTGGCAAAAGCAGAGATGCTCTTGGCCCTCTCAGTTAAAGGCACACACTAATAACCCTTCAATAAATCAATCTTAGAAACTTTGCTTGCCCTATTCTATCGATACAATCATCAATCCTTGGTATTGGAAACACATCAGTTCTAGTTACAGCATTGACTTTGCGTTAATCTGTACAGAATCTAGTACTTCCATCAGGTTTTGGAACTAGTACACAGGGTGAACTCCAATCTGAGTTAGAGGGTCTGATAATATCATGTTCTAACATGTACTCAACCTCTTTCTCAGCAATCTTTCTCTTTTCAGGATTCATCCAGAACGGATGCTGTTTTATTGGTTTGGCATCACCAACATCAACATAAGGAGAGGCCATAGAAACTCTCTTTGGAACATCAGGAAATAGATCTTGATCAACCTCTCAAACTGATCTTTCTGTGAGGGTTCTAAGTGCTGGAGTTTTATATCAAAATTTTACAACACTTCAGAATTTGACAATTCACATGAAAGAACTTCAGCTTTAATTCTAGGTTCATCATCTTGAAACTCCCCCTCATCTTCACAAGTCTCGGCCATAGCAGGATCTGAAGTAACAGCTGAAACCCTAGCATTTCTATCATGATAAGCCTTCAGCATATTAATGTGACACAACTGTTTTGGCTTACTCTTACCTGGTTCCTTCACAATGTAATTGAGATCATTGAGTTTTGTTAGAATTTCATAAGGACTATAAAATCTAACCTGCAATGGATTGGACTGCAAGGGAAACCACACAAGGACCTTGTCTCCTGGTTTAAACTCACGGCTTCTAGCCTTATGATCATACCATATTTTCATTTCTCCCTGACTTGATTTCAAGTTCTCTTTGGCTTGGTCACAAGCTGCATGCAGTCTTTCTTTGAACTTGCTAACATAGTCTAACAGACTGATTTGCGGCTCTTTCTCTTGCCATTGTTCACTCAACAATAGCAAAGGTCCTCTCACTTCATGGTCAAACACTTGCTCAAATGGACTGAATCCAGTAGACTCCTGCACTGCTTCTCTAGCTGCAAACAACAGCAAATGAACACCTTCATTCCAGTCTTTCTCATAGTCATAACAGAAGTCCTCATCATTGTCTTGAGAGTGGAATGAAACCGCTCTAAGGCACCCTGACTCACTGGATGATAGGCACTGGAGAGAATCTGCTTCGCACCTAGTTCATACACAACCTGCTGAAACAATCCAGAAGTGAAATTGCTACCTTGGTCTGACTGAATTTCCCTGGGAAGGCCAAACAATGTGAAGAACTTTATCAAAGCCCTCGAGATTGCAGTTGCCTTGATGTTGTGTAGAGGTATGGCTTCAGGGGATCTGGTAAATGCACACATGATTCTCAACAAGTACTGATTTCCAGATCTAGTCTTGGGTAATGGACTAACACAATCAATGATGACCTTGGAGAAAGGCTCCCCAAATGCTGGGATAGGCTGCAATGGAGCTACAGGTGTTTTCCAACTACCTGACAAGTGTGACAGGTTTTGCAAAAGTTGGAAACATCTTTCCGTAGTCCAGGCCAGAAGAAGTGTTTCATGATCTTGCCAACAGTCTTGTTAGCACCAAGATGACCTCCTAAACTATGAGCCATTGTTAAGATTTCATTCCTTTAGGCCTTTGGAACAACAATTTGCTTGACCACTGCCCAGTCTGCATTGGCAAGGATATCAGGAGGGCGCCACTTCCGCATCAACACTCCATCCTTGAGATAATACCCAACTGGAACTGCGTCTATTTCTTCATCAGAAAGGGCTCTCTTCTTTAGTACACAAATTTCAGGATCATTGGTTCGCTCCTGAATCAACCGCTTTCTGGGCAGAGACAAGTCTCCAGACACATCAGAATCACCAGATCCATCTGGCTGGCTGAACAGAGAACTGATAAAAGTGTCTAATAAGTCCTCAAACGGAGAAACCATAGTAGGCCGAACAGAGTCATGAGGCGAACCACCTGAGTCATGACTATCCAATGTGCTGGACCGCACCACATCATCTTCTTCTTGAGCCTTCTTGGCCATCTTCAGTGCTCGGCTGTGAAGTAAGATGAACTTGGGGAACTGCATTGCCCCCAGCCAGGTCATTGCCTAGCAACAGAGAAACACCCTTGATAGGTAGACTTGACATAAGTCCCACCTGTCCTGTTACTAAATCTGACTTGCAAACTAGACCACTTTTGTCACTGTCAGCTTTCACACTTTGATCCGACTTGTGACTGGATTTCTGAGCACCATTACCAGATTTGTCTTTGTCTTTTGGTTAGAATCTTGGGTATCTCCATTACCTTTTTTCTGAAATTGGAAACATTTATTGTTACTGCTAGACTGAAATTTGGACTTATGTGTGAGAACATATACATCTGCAAATTTGGCAGCTGATTGCAAATTCAGTGCTTGCTTCTCATTTTGGTAGGTCTTAATATAACACAGTTCTAGAATTCTTCAACTAACACCATCTCTTTTAGTGAGTTGAAATCATCCTTGACCTCAATAGAAGTACACCAGCGCTCAAAGCAAACCTTCTTCTTGTTAGCAAATTCCACGTAAGTCTGATTGTCAGATTTCTTCAGACCTCTGAATTTCTGTCGGTAAGCCTCTGGAACCAACTCTTAAGCTCTCAAAATAACCTTTTTGACAACCTCATAATCAGAGGAATCATCTGCAGACAAAGCCAAATAGGCTTGTTGAGCTTTACCCTTGAGGACAGTTTGCAACATCAGAGGCCAGTGTTCCTTTGGCCACTGACAACTCTTAGCTACCTTCTCGAAGCACTGGAAATACTTATCAACCTCCTTCTCCGAGAATGGAGGCACCAGCTTTACCTTCTGGCCTGCATGAAATTTGTTGTCAGCTTCCATTTTGATTTTTAGTAGCTCCATTTGGAGCCTTTCTTCTCTGTCTAACTTATGTCAATCGAAATCTCTCTGTCTCTGTCTCTCTCTTTCTGCTCTTTCGAATGCTCTTTCCTCTCTTTCAATCTCCAGCATTTTTAATTGAAGTTCCATTTCTTGATTTGGATTTTCCATTGGAAACTGTTCCAGATCTTCTGGTGCAAACACGTTTTCATCAATATAATATTCAACAACCTCTCTAGCCGGTCTTGCTTTTCGCATGGCTCATTTTACATCTGTCAGCTCTAACTGTCTGCATATTTCTAGCCGTTCTGTCTTTTTAAAAGACTTCAAAACCTATACGGTTGGTGATACCAAGAAATCATCCATTGCTGTTGATCTGTCAATATATATCTAGGAAAATTCAAAAAACAATTTAGCAATTTTAAATATTAGATTTTCAATAAATGACTCACACAATGGTCTCCCCTGGACAAGCCCCAAAATTGTTATGACACCAATTGTTTCAGCACCAATTTGTTATGGCCCCAATTTTTGTTATGAAACATCGTACAACAAGGGATGACAGACAAACTTATAAAAGTTTAACAGATTTAATTAAACAAACTCTGACCAAGATTGACATAATATATATATATATATATATATATATATATATATATATATATATATATTATATATTTATATAAATGAGATGGTTACAGTCCCTTGAGATGGAGTTGCTTTGTTGCGATGTCTTGGGACAGGAAAATGCTCCAACACAGGCAAAAATCCACGAAACCACCTTCACAGGTCTTAAAAAGAGTGACAGGTCTGGTCAAATGTATCCTTCCACAATTTTTCCTTGCAATTTCTCCTAGTACTTTACTCTCTCAATTTTTCTCCTTATATACTCTTTTGCAGCCCCCTCCCAACTTCTAGACCTTTTTTCAATTCTCTGGGACTATCCCCTCTGAGGCATGCCCAGGACATGCCCAAAAACCTCGCTCCAGACTGCGCTTAACAAGAAAAAAATTCAATACTGCCATCTAGTTGCTTTTTTCCACATTACAATAGTTTATGGGAAATTGAGAAGTGCGGTGCACTTGACGCCATATTGGTTTCTTCAAATGCGCTCATAGAAGAAAACGGCGGCAGCCTTTCCAGTTTTATATACACTCATTGATCCTCCGCCCCTATTCTGAACTTGCGAGGATTCAACCAATTAGTGTAAAGAAGCAGTGCTGATGGGCACGTGCTTCGGAGGAGAGCCATGAACCGTCTCTCTCTCCTGAATTTGTAACAAGGGGTCGCATATGACCAAGCCTTGTACATAGTTCCTCAATTGGGCATTCCAGATACGGGTGGAATTGGAGATGCCAAATTTATTTTTTAAAAGAGAGAGAGAGAGAGAGAGATGATATTCTGTCTATGTAACAATGCATTGTGGCACATCACCCGGAATCTGTTCTTACCCTGCTATGGTAGCCACCCCTAACAGGAGCTGACAGGCAAGAGTAAATAGACAAATTCTTTTTTTTTCTTTCACAAAATAAGGATGCAACTAAACTATACGAGTGAACAAAAATGAATGTGATTAATAGTACCTGGCATGATGCCACCAGGCAATCAAAACAGCCATTTTCATGCCACTTTTTTACGACCAGTTGGTTCTCACAAAAAAAAAAATGTTCCCTCTGAGAAACTGTCACCTGATATATTTATCCCTAAAAGATAAGTCAGATTAATTCAATTATTATAAAGTGTGATAGAGCAAATATTCAGGCCAGAATGGAACCAAGTGTACGTATGTAAAACTCAGATAAACATTAGAAATTCTGTTTCCATGAAGCATCAAACTTTTTATTTTTAATATAGAAGTGCTTTTGTATTATGAAAACCTGGTCCATATTTGGTAATTATGTAGTCAAGTAACCCTAAAACAATATTTTTAAAAAAACAGCATGTTAAGGGACATTTACTTCAAACGTGTAAAAATTATGTAAACTTTTTTAAAGTTCCTTTTCAAGTAGTTTCATGCTCAGATATATTTTTAAAAAAATCAATGTCATTATACTGTGTCATTAATAGAGACCTTCATGCACATGTATTAGAACAGCATGTTGAGGCTTTCTTAGCTGAGTGGAGACAATTTTTTTAATGTTTGCCCTGATGGCAACCAGGCCTTTTTTTCTTTCTGCATTTTCATGCCAAAACTCAAAGACCTACGAGCAAGGTGTCCCAAATGAAGTGGTCTGTGACGGTATGCATTTGTGTGAGCGTGTGTGTGTGTGTCGACACAGAGAGATCAAGCAAATTCTATTCTTAAAAATTCTCTTGTGAACATTTAATTAATTTTGTATTATAAAATTTTAAGGCACTTAAGACCAAGTGATAGAAAGCATATTACTTTTGTAGTTAATAAGCATGTTAAGGTATTTCAGTGTATGCTAAGTTAGTTAGCAAAATAGTGTCCAATGGCTATTCGCTTATTTTCTTTTTACTTATATACACTAAATATAACTGTTAGCTAGCTAAGCTAGCGAACTAACATTCACGTGCTGACCATCCACATTCACATTCACAGCGATAGTGTCAACAGTGAGGATGACAGTTGTGATGAACTTGTCTGTTCAGAAGGCAGCTTGCTAGCTGCAATAGCAGTTAAGATCTAAACCTCCTTTCTTATATATATGGTACATGAGGCCATGGAGTTCACTTGATATATTTTGGGAAATAAATGGTTTGTTCATGAAAATGTGTCTTTTTTGGGTTTTGTATTTGAAAAAATCAGAGCTTACGAAAACTGAGCTGGGCTGACAGATTTTGTGGTCTGTCAGTCCAGCTGGCTGACAGCAGAAAAAGTTACTAAAGGAACAGAAGATAGGCTACAAATACTCCCAGCTACACAAGCCTCAACAGGCTACTCCAGTTTTCCCTGATCCACTGTGCGGTTTGCAGTTCGG
The DNA here is from genome assembly GCA_029721435.1 of Gymnothorax reevesii. Classification (NCBI taxonomy): domain Eukaryota; kingdom Metazoa; phylum Chordata; class Actinopteri; order Anguilliformes; family Muraenidae; genus Gymnothorax; species Gymnothorax reevesii. Next base: position 56,020,200 of record CM056574.1, read on the forward strand.
AATCTTATTTAAAAAAAATGAGTTTTGGATTCTTCCACTTGTTTGGGGTGCATCCTGTCACAGAACAACATTTGCATATTTTTATTATTGAAGCCAGCAGACCGAAATGACAAGAAGGCACCATCATGGCTTGTTTTCCTTTCTGGCTCTCACTAGGACCCCTTGTCCCTGTGTAGAACAGTTTGACTTCATCTGATTGGATTCCATAGTGTTGATTGGCTCGTCAGTATCAGGAGTCAGATTTGAGTCATAATTTGTGCTTGTAATACATAATTAGCAAGCTTGTTACTTCAGTGTCGCATTTTCACATGGAAATTTTACATCTACATCTCAGACTTTGCAGAACCTCATTATTGAAAATATTCCTGCTCAAATTTAAATTACAAACATAAAATATTTCTACAGCCACAAAAACTTCATGAGCAAAATATGTCTCCGTGCAGAAGACAATTCTGCACATGCACCAAATATTTCTACAGCTGCAAAACATTTTTACACATCTGCAAATTATATCTGTATATACAAAACCTTTTTACAAGCTCAAAATATTTTTGACCCTTATTTCATTTCAAAGATTTTAACCCACATCTGATGGCTGGTTATTCGAGACACTAAATTCAGTGGCCGGAAAGAAAGGATGCACAGCACTAAGACAAACATAGAAACCAAACAGAATAGGAGAGAGGGGCTCGCGCTTCCACAGGACATATATCTCCCTAGAAAACTAACTAACACTTTCCTTTTTTGCAACTAATTCCTAACAAACTCTCTAGCTAGAGAACCTAGGGGCTACCATGCAAACGTAACACTGAAACTCTAGCAAAGGTGGTGAGGCGGAACTTAGCGGAGTCCGGGAGCCACCCACAAGTAATGCCAGCTGGCCAAAGAATCCGATGTAGGGAAAACGATATCGTCCCGGACAAGAGTAACCAAGAAAGCTTTCAAACAAACGCCAACCTCCAAAACCATGACACCACAACCTTCTTGCTGTGAGGCAGCAGTGGAACATACTACACCAACATGCTTTGTAAGTTTGTATTTAACTTCTTACTGTAAAGAAAGCATTCTTGTTCAAAACTGCAATCTATATTCTGGTCATACATTCGCTGTGGATGGCAGCATCACTGCCTTACTTATTTGACTTTAGTCAGGCATGATTGAAATTTTAAAACCCAGAGTAGCGTGGAATATACGTAGTAGTCATGGTTTCTAAACTTCTTTTAGAAGTTACTTTAAAAGACTACTTTTCTAAATAAATGTGGAAATAATTAGGTACATCTCAATTCTCTGATTTGATATTTCTTCGGTCTTTGATTGTTGCTAGAACCGGAAGATGTTTCAGGTCCACCATCCTGCAAGCCGTCTGAAAGCACTTATTTCAGCTGCGAGGACCAAGGAGGGAGCTCTAAGGGGGTTATCAGCGATCTTACATAGGAGCAGCTTTCCCGGAACACTTTCAGCGTAAAACCATGATGTCAATTGCTAATGACAGGTGCTGGCTTTAGGGTGCAACAGGTCACGGATCAAATTTAAGGCTTTGATCGTATCACTTTTGAGTCATAGAGCAGATCATTTTTCACAATAATAAATAAAAAAGGGAGACAATTCCGTAAAACATATAAAGGAAGGAATGTTTGCCGGTGCTCATAAATGAAAACAACATTCAAGATGTTCAATGTTTAAATATAATTTTAGAGTGGCCTATATCAAATATTCAAAATGCAGTATTAGTATTGTGCAATATGAGGCATGATGCCTTCTTCCTTTAAACAAAGAATGTAATAATGGCCTTTGTCCGCATCATCAAAAACTCAAAAAAGACCGCAAAGCAGATCTGATCTTCTAACTTAAAAATTTCTCTTTCAAAATGATGAAGACTTCTACATTGTTAATTCATTCATTGTTCATCATCATTTATTGAAATTAATTTTACAGTCAGCCATTACCAATACTAAAAAGTATTTGAAATAGTAGTCCTTTCTTGTGACTTTGCCTCCTAATTTAAATTGGTGGTGATAATGAAGTGTTATCAACTATGGCACTTAATGTTACAAAAAATTAGAGTATTTTCCATTTTAATTTTGTCTGAAAACTAAATCTGCATTTGTAACAGAGCTTTGGTGACAATGAAAGAGGTTTAATTTACAGCCTTGAGCTGCAGAATCGGCACGTGTAAAGCAACTGAGCAAGGCAAATATAAATTTTCTAAGAAAGAAAAAAATCTTCCATAAATGGTTAAAAACTATTAAATCAAATCAGTAATTTGTGCATCCCAGTTTGAGATTTAAAACTGCATCAATCCTCGGGTATTCTGTCTTGTAGTTTTACATAAGGAGAATAAACAACTGGCTGGTTGTTTTTTCCAAACATATTGGAGAATTTTCCACAGTTCTTCCGTTGACAAGTTGTCTTTGTTGCTTCTCTCTCCAGTGCATGTTGGACTGCCTTGATGATTTTCAGGGTTCTGTGGAGGAAATTAGAACTTCATAGAGGCAATACCATTGGTGCTTTTCTTTCATAAAGAAATGCTGAATCTCAAATTGGTTCTCTTCTACCAAGAAAAAATATAAAATTTTATCTGACCAAATTATAATGAACAACTCTAGTGCACCAATGTCTTTTTCAAAGTGCTGTGCATTGATAGTTTAGTGGGCCTACCATGATTTATGCAGTTACCCCACAGTTGTGTAATCTGCTGCATGTTACAAAATTGTTCTGGTCAGAAAAAGGAATTAAAAACTGTGATTATACATGACGGAATGCACTTATACATAAATGTGAGTGTGTGAAAGTGCATCTTTTAAAAGACACGTCATTGAGCAAGGTCTGCCGACTTGCTCAGCAGCTCATTAAGGGGAAGGATGTAATGGTCTGAATTGAGACTATGGGACTCCCAACCCACCTATTTATAGACAGAGTATCTCCATGGTAGTTCTTGCAGCGCTGGAAAATCGTAACTGCAGCCCTAGACACCAATTAAGAATGAAACAAATGCTTTTAAATGGGCGTTTTCTCTTCCCACCTTTCCATGATATTCCTGTGCTACATTTATGAGTGCCTGTTCACACTAAAAACGATCAGGTGCTACCTGGTTGATGACCTGGCAAAACTATACCATCCTGGCTATTTTTAAATGCCTCTTGCAAAAAGGAAAGCAAGAGTAGTGTGAGCAACTGGGATGTCCTCAAATTCACCAGAATATCTGAATTGTTGAGATTAGTAGGACAGTGCAAGGTAAGAAACCGTTTCTGTGTCTAAGCTAAAGCAAGAGGAATAAGCATGCTTATTTAGGTCCTTGTGAAGACTTCCCCTCAACAAAAGTGATATATTGAACATTCTTAAAGCACCATTAAACCTTAGGCATTCGGTTATGAACAGAAGGAAAGGTAGGAATGCAGAGTTGTATTACCAGGTATTTCTATGATGCACATTTTTTGCATGGGATTTTATATTTAAGTGTACTCCCTTTTTCATGGGGATCATGTTATTCATTTTGGTAGGTTTGCCAATGTGTCTCTCAATTTTCTCAATATATTAGGTGTGAAGTACATTAAATTCTGAATGCAGCTCTGGAAAAAAAAAGTGTTACAAACGTTAAAGAAACAGTAACAGTATCAGGAACATTGCCTGATATTTTGCTACAATGGCCAAGGCCTAATAATTGCCTGCCAGATTACAGGATTCTCATTCAGAAGTATCAGGTACTAAATATTTTTTGCATAGTTTAATACTGAATGGTTAAGAGAGCAAATAAGCTTGCATTTACAGTAAAACATAGCATTTTTTGCTTTGAACTCACCCTTTCAGTTATTGTCTCCATATCATGCATTATATATCTCGATAAAAAACTTGTATTTACTATATCAGTTGGTGTGCAAATTCTTGGCCCGACGATCAGCATTACTTTTGTCCCAGTAAGTTGAACCAATACGTTTCAGGGGCAGAACTGCATTTCGTCAACTATCTTAAAATGTGGGCACTACAGTTGCTACACTACATTAGGCACAATAAGGAATATAATTACAATAAGTAAAGCATATTCACTGAACTGTGCACTAAAATTAATCATTGGAAGGAGCAACGAACCTATTTTTGTAGAGATTATTATAATTAAAATTATGAATAGTAGTAGTAGTGGTAGGAGTAGTCGTAGTAGTAGTAGTAGTGTACTGTGAGAACATGCTGTGAGGGCCTTGACATGCTCTTGAATTTGTGAAAATTTGCTCATGCGAAAGGTGTGCGAAATCAGGAAATTGTTAGAGGTCATGCATGCCCTGGAAGCTCTATAGTGCCCCCAAACATAAAACTATTATGGAAGTGCGGGGCTTTGATTTTCATGGATTTTGGTGGGTTCATAACATTCAACGTGCTGGATTTTTTTTTTTTTTTTTTGCAAAACAGGAAACAAGCAATTTTGCATTTTCTGCAACTTTCTTCATTTTACAAGCACATTTTTGAGAGCCTTATGGTGTATGAAAACTTGTGAAACTTGTTTGCAGTGTAATGTTCCTCGACTTCATATGACAATTTGTCCTGGGCTTAGCACATCATTGGCTCTACAGCACTCCCAAATCATATCCCTCAGTCCTGCATTGGCTCCATAGCACCCCCTAGAAAAGAAAAGAAGCAGCCATTGCAGCCTGTCTCACCAAGATTTACAAAATTTGGTGGACAGATGAAACATGCTAAGACTTTCAATTCTCTTTGTGCCATGACCTAAACCCAACAAGAAGTTTGCCACTTTTAATTGAAATTGCAACTTTTGATTTTTTTTTTTTTTTTGTCATTCACCGGCATCATACTTAAACAAAATCTGTCAAGGAATTTTACTGAAGCAACTTAAAATTTGGTGTTTGACATCTGAAGACTTGAAGATGCTAAATTGCAGTGCTTTTTGGTTTTGTCGAATAGAGTGTCAGTCACGTTGCAGCAAATTTCAGCGTTTTGCCATGAAACAGGAAGTTGCTGGAACTCATTCATACATTGTCTGATCTGGCCTAAACCGCTCATGCTTGATTTCCCTCCCCCGCCCCCTTGTGCCTTCCAGCCTGATTATGAAAGAACCTTGACTTCTACCTAACATAAAACAAGGCGTGTTACTCCCTGTGCATGGAAATTCATACCTTGAGATGATTGACAGCAAAGTAGTAATGAACACCTGCACTACACTTTATTTCAGGATTATTTTTCATTTCCTCTTGCCCCCCCTCCCATTTTTTCCGATATTCCCCCCACCTTGACTATCACCTTTTTTGATTAAAAGAAATGAGATAGGGGAAAAACATCACCAAAAACAACGAAGACAAGAGGTAAAAAAGAAAAGGATAAAAAACTGGACTGTATATAAATTGCACAATGTGAACAATGCAAAAACTCCACTGCCATCTAATATAGAAGGTGTGTGTGGCTCAGAAAATATTGTAGAATTATGGCGCAAACATTATGGTGATCTATTCAATTCTGTTAAAAGTGAGAATGTTGTCATTGATAATGTTGATGTGACTGAGGGTTTGGTAGTCTGTACTTGTGAAGTATATGATGCCATTTTGAAGCTTGGAAATAACAAAGCTTGTGGACTGGACAGCATAACAGCAGAACATTTGAAATATTCAAGCTACACATTATGTCCTCTGTTATCAATGTGCTTTACGGGGTTTTTGACCCATGGAGTTCTACCTGATTGTATCATCTCAGTTGTTTTAGTTCCTGTCATTAAAGACAAGGCAGCTAAACTAAACAGTTTGCAAAACTATGGACCAATTGCTCTTGCCAGCATTCTCTCAAAAGTGTTCGAGATTATTTTGTACACTTGACTGGAAATGTTTGTTTTAACAAGTGATAATCAGTTCGGCTTTAAGAAAAAGCGTGGCACAGACGTGCATTTATGCTCTAAAAGAAATTGTAGGAAAATACCTCAGTTTGAGTACTTCTGTTTTTCTGTGCTTTATTGATGCCGCACAGGCATTTGATAGAGAAACCATTCTAAGCTATTTATGAAATTAATTAATAGAGGTGTGCCTCGATATTTGGTACGCATTCTTGCTTTTTGGTATGCAAATCAATTAATGTATGTAAAATGGGACAATGCCCTTTCTGAGCCTTTTCATGTCAGTAATGGTATTCGACAAGGGGGAATTCTCTCTTAGGCTTTATTTAATGCGTACATTGATGAACTGTCCTCACAGCTGAACAGTTGAAAAAACGGTGTGTTTTTGGAACAGTAGTTGTCAACCATCTCATGTATGTGGATGATTTAGTGATAATCAGCCCATACAGTACGGGGATGCAACAGTTGTTAAAAATCTGTTCTGAGTTTGGGAAAGAGCATGACATTTTGTATAACCCCACTAAGAGCAACAAAATGATTGTTAGAAGCAAGGTGGACAAAAATGTTGTATTTCCTGCATTTTATTTATGTGAAAAGCCTCTCATACATGCTAGTGAAGTCAAGTACCTGGGACATTTTGTAACTGATGACTAGCGTGATTACAGAGACATTCAGAGACAATATTGCAAAGTGTATGCCCAGGCGAACATGCTGCTGCGCAAATTTAGTATGTGTTCTCCTTGGGTGATCTGTGCCCTGTTTAAAGCCTATTGTACTCCACTGTTCACAGCCCCCTTGTGGTGGAAGTATATGTGGTGCACCATCCGTTGACTCACTGTGGCCTACAAGGACACCTTTAGGCTACTGCTGAGGGTGCCCAGATGGCTCAGTGCAAGCCAGTTGTTTGTGGATGCTCACATTCCTACCTGTGAGGCACTGCAAAGACATTTAATATTTAAATTTATGCAGCGACTGGATGAGTCAAAGAACTGAATTATACAGACTTTGACAAACCCTCAATTGTGCAGTTGTAGGTACACATCTGCTTTGAGGAAGCACTGGGTGGAGAGACTCTTAATTAACACAATGGACTGATTGTCTTTTATCATTTTTGTCCCTTTTTCTTTTTTTTTTTTTTTTTTTTTATAAATTTGGCATCTCCAATCCCACCCGAATTTGGAATGCCCAATTGGGGAACTATGTACAAAGCTTGCTCGTATGCGACCCCTTGCTGCCAACTCAGGATAGTGAAGACAGTTCACGGCTCTCCTCCGAAGCACGTGCCTGTCAGCCACTGATTCTTATACACTCGCTGGTTGAATCTTCGCAAGTTCAGAGCGAGGGCGGAGGATACCCGGACATGAACCAAGCCGGATTTTTCCTGACGAGCGCCCGTCTGGCCAACAGGAGGCGCTGGAGCAACGAACAAAGCTGTTATCTAATGCCCAAATCCGGCAGTCCCTTCCCAATTTGTAACCCTGTAGCGCGATAGCCAATTGTGCGCTACTCTGAAAAAGCTGCCGACCCCTGCCGGTGGGTACACCGAGGCTCGAACCCGCGACGTGGTGATCACCTCTGCACTGCAGCGCAGTGCCTTAACCGTGTGAGCCACCCGGCAGCCCGTCCCTTTTTCTTTAATCTCTATGGACCTTAATTGTATCTGCAATAAATAAAAAATGAAATTAATGAATGAATGAATGTACATAGCAAACTGACTGTCATGGGGTGAACGTTCAGACCGTAAAATAAGCATGATGTGGCTTTCTCCAAAAATGGACAGAAATCTGAAGTTTATCGTGGAGAAAAGGCATGTCTTTGGTTTGGAGAGGTTACTGGTGACTTGATGTCCATGCTATATCGATATACTCATGATGCATTCTGCTAGAAAAGCATGAACTTCATGAGTCAAAAGTTGATTTGTGTTCAAGATAAATATTATTTTATGACTGCGTAATTTTGAGGGCTCTGACAGCATGGGGAGCGACCTGCAGAGGGATCTTATTTGGCTTAGAAATGGTAGATAAAAGAAATAATTGGCAGATGATGCGCACTTGTGGCTAAGGAGTTTATGATCCCAGAAATGTATCGACCCCCAGCCATTTTTCACCCCTCAATATTATTATTTTTTTATAATTTCATTGCTGAATTTCCATGAAGATTTGTGTTTTTGGACCTTACTCTAAACTAAAATCATGAAAAGAAACTGAAATACGATGGTATTCTAAATTCTCTCCTGTATCATGAAAGCCATTTGCCCCCTCTCTGTGAGGCTCAGTTCTTGAATTATAAAGCCTTAAATAGCCATATTTGCCTTCTGAGCAAAGCAGTTAAGGGTCTAAACATGATCAAAACTCATTAAATACTCAATAGGCATCAGGGCTGTCATAGATTTTTGCTATTTTACAGGTATTTTTCATGGATGTGGCAAAATCGTTTCTCAGCTCCCCCAGGAAAATGTCAAAAAAGCAGCCCACCCAGTACAATTTACCTCGATTTCCAGGTCTTATATTTTAACAAACTTATCCTAGAAGTTTTTCCTGAAAGACTTTAACCCATATGTGATGTTAGGGTCTTTTGGACCCATTTTCAATCTTTATTAAAATAAAAATCATACGAGTAATACTTTTTCAACCTGAAACTCGGTGTCCTTGGCTAATTTTATGTGAAGAACATGGAGGATAACTTTTTTGGGGGGAGCCCCCACTCTACACCCCCTCTCCACATTTACATCACACAGAGGGTGTTTGGGTCCAAAGCACCCCAATGTAAAACAAATAGGGCAGTAGTCTACTGTACAGCTTGCGTGTGAACATTGGAATAGGACCAAAAACATTGCTGCATGCCTTTACCTGCCTTCCTTCTACCAGAGACTAGAATACCTGAACAGGGGGTGAAGTGGGGGATATATTGTCCCCAACCAAACTTGACCCAAGGGGGCGGGGCTTCGCTACCACGCCATTACGCAACAGGAATCCCACAATCAAGCCACCGTGTGTGCCAGAGACATGATGTGTGGATTGGGGGGTTCAAAGGGACAGCCCTGAGCGCACCTCACTGTCCCCAATCACCCTTAACCCAAGGGGGCGGGGTTTCGCTACCACGCCACCTGCAACACGAATCCCACAATCAAGCCCCTGTGTGTGCCAGAGACATGATCCCCGCAGTACTGTCCCCCCACAGGTACCACCCCCTTGGACCAATGCAGATTGTGGACTGGTCAGAAACCGCCCACAAGCAACACCCTGGTGAAGACAGTGTGTCTCTAGCCCTAACAAGGGCTAAGTGTTGGGATTCGTGGCGTGCATGATGGCGAAACCTCGTCCCCCAAGGTTACAGTCAGTACAGGGAAGGTCAGTGATGTCACAGCCACGCACCAGTAACCGTCCAGTGAAGACGGTGTGTCTCTAGCCCTCACAAGGGCTGAGTTGTGGGATTTGTGGCGTGCATGATGGCAAAACTCCGCCCCCCAAGGTTAGAGTCATCATAGGGAGGGTCAGTGACGTCACAGCAACCCACCAGTAACCCTCCAGTGAGGACAGTGTGTCTCTAGCCCACACAGAGGCTGAGAAGTGGGGCTGGTGGCGTGGATAAAAGCGTTTTGAATAGGCTCCAACCCCTCAGGTTGGAGCAAGCTAGTGGTTGGTCAGTGACCTAAAGGACATCCTCAAGTTACCTCCGGTGAAATGTCTCTAGCCGGCACAGGGGCTGAGCTACGGGCTGAAACCCCAACACCCTGAGGATGCAGAAAATCCTAACACCACACAAGGGTTAAACTTGGTGAGTGACATTGCAGAGTTTTTTTGGAGCAGTTGAATACTGTGTTTGTGGCGGTGTTGAGTATTCAGTGTCCTGTGCCGTTCTGCCAGGACACTGTGGGGGTTTTTTGACAGTTTCTTGTGCCAGGATTTACTTTTCATGTTCATTGTTCATGTTTTTACTTTTGTTATGTTTTGTTTCTCGCCAGGTCCCGGTCTGCCCAGCCAGTCTGCCTCTCTAGTGTCTGCGTGGTCGTTTCCATGTTTTACTTCTCGCACTACATTCGGGAGTGGCTTACAGTTTCAAACTTCTTCCTTACGTTTCTTCCTTCCGGGTTTCCAAGTCTTCAGCTGCAGGGTGAAGTTGCCTTCAGACGTCAACTTCCAAGCTGCTCAGCCTTTCAGGCTGCGTAAACACCGCCCTCAAGTACAACCAATCAGATCGCGCGCTAGAGTACAACTAATCCACTCACGAGCCAGCCAATTCAATTCGGAAGCCTTTACTCGGTAAGTGGGCTTGAAAACATCAATATTTTTAAAAACGAATGCATTTTATCGTGGGTTTTCTCATTAAAGAAACTGATTTGTGAGGTAACGTCAGATATTTCAGCTATTTTGATAATGTTAACCAATGTAAACAAGTGCAATTTCTTTGTCTTACATTGGACTTATCGACCTAACCTTAGCTACACAGGTCATACTTGTTAACTTAAAAACCTCTACAATATTACTTCAAGTATAACTCCGTTTATAACATAAAATTGGCCTGCTTGTGAGATATTTTGTTCAATAAGCTGTCTAGTTGAGCTTCTTAAAAACTTCAACTGCAAGTTGCTGTAACTTAGCTGCCTTGAAGGCTGATTGTAGAGACTAATGCCTTGCAGGCTGGTTAGAAGGCTAATGTTGATCTGATATTGTATAATCTTCAATAGTATTCAGTCAGATGCCTTCAAGGTTGATTGTAGAGACTAGTGCCATCCAGGCGGTTGGTAGGCTGATGATTTAATCATATATGTGTGTGTGTGTGTCTGTATACAATTCTGATGCCTTCAAGACTGACAGTAGAGACTCCCTCAGCATTACTGAGGGGGTCTCAACTGGGAGTCTCTACTCAGTTGGAGCCTTCAAAGGCTAATTTCAAATCTTGTATTTTTCAGCCCATAGATTTATTTCAGTTCAAAACCAACCACGTTACCTCAGTAAACTGATGAGGTGTTGTTGCATATTGATATTGTCTTTACTTTTTACACTCTTTAGGAGTTCAAACGATGTCTAAGCGCCGTCGTGGAGCCCTATCTACCCGCCCTGCTAAAAAAGTTAAAAAAAAGAAAAAACAGCCCCAGCCCCCACCCCGGGCCCTGATGCTCCTGTAGCAGCACCTGCCCCAGCACCCACTTCGGGCCCTGGCGCCTTGAAGGCATCTGACTGAATGCTATGAAAGATCATACAATATGAAATCAACATTAGCCTTCTAACCAGCCTGCAAGGCATTAGTCTCTACGGTCAGCCTGGAAGGCACTAGTGCTCTACAAACAGCCTTGAAGGCAGTGAGGCAATACTATTGAAGATTATATAATATCAAATCAACATTAGCCTTCTAACCAGCCTGCAAGGCAAGTCTCTACTTTCAGCCTTGCAGGCACTAATTTCTACAATCAGCCTTGAAGGCACTCATCTCTACAATCAGCCTTGAAGGCATCTGACTGAATACTTTTTATTCAATATGAAATGAACATTTGCCATCCAGCCTGCTGGGCATTAGTCTCTACGGTCAGCCTTGAAGGCACTAGTGCTCTACAATCAGCCTTGAAGGCATCTGAGGCAATACTATTGAAGATTATACAATATCGAATCAACATTAGCCTTCTAACCAGCCTGCAAGGCAAGTCTCTACTCTCAGCCTTGAAGGCACTAGTTTCTACAATCAGCCTTGAAGGCACTCATCTCTACAATCAGCCTTGAATGCATCTGACTGAATACTTTTTATACAATATGAAATCAACATTAGCCTTCTAACCAGCCTGCAAGGCAAGTCTCTACTCTCAGCCTTGAAGGCACTAGTTTCTACAATCAGCCTTGAAGGCACTCGTCTCTTCAATCAGCTTTGAAGGCATCTGACTGATTACTATTGAAGATTATACAATATGAAATCAACATTAGCTTTCTAACCAGCCTGCAGGGCTTTAGTCTCTACAATCAGCCTTGAAGGCAGCTAACATTACAGCAACTTGCAGTTGACATTTTTAAGAAGTTCAACTAGACAGCTTATTGAACAAAATATCTCACAAGTACGCCAATTTTATGTTTCAAACAGAGCTATACTTGAAGTTATATTATAGAAGTGTTTAGGTTAACAAGTATGACCTGTTTAGCTAAGGTTACGTCTATATGTTAACTGCAAGACAAAAAACACTTGTTTGCATTTGTTAACAAAATCAAAATAGCTGAAATATCTAACATAACCTCACTAATCAGTTTCTTTAAAGAAAAAAGATGATTAAATGCAATTGGTTTTAACAATGTTGATGTTCTTAAAGGTTCCCTGACATGAGGCATACCACCTGAAATTGTTGGTTTATTTTGTTCTATATAATTATTTATATTTATATCTCTCTATGTACTCAAAAGTTCAGAAATGGCAGAAAAATCCATAATTTCAAGGAATAAAAGTGATTTTTTGCACTCTTACGCCCCGCCATCTGAAGAAGTAGGAAGTCACATAATCCAATGACGTCATCAAAGGAACGCACCTCTGCCATAGCAATCTCTGTGGTCCATTCACACGCTTGTTTACACACGTTTTCTAGTGCGTTTGTCACTGCAATCAAGATATCTATCTATCCATCTAAGTGTTACACTCGACAAACCGTGTTAGGTAGGCTGAGGTAGCTAGATGGCTGGAGGGATGCCCACCTCCTACAGCACAGCTGGCGATCAGGCATCACAATACACCCTCCCGAGTTCATCTGGATCATGTTGATTATCCAGTTACTCTCCAGCTGTGGCAGTTACCCTCGCCTGCTAATTTATCAAAGTTAACCATCTATGGCATTAAACCTCAGGATTATTCGCCGGAATATTTGCCAGAATTGGTGGCGCTAAACCACTATCACTCCGGACACGAAACTAATTTTTCGCATGACAGATTACATTCAAAGTCAATGCAAAGATGAGTGTACACTCAAAACACTCTGCTCGTAAAGCTCGCTAAATGCCTGAACCGAGACCGGAGCGATTGGATAGAGGGAAATACACGCAACTGTCACTAACTAACCTTAGCTTGCTAAATGGGTAAGGTGGTTAGTTAAACTGGCAGGTAGATAGTTGGCTGTTTCTCAACACTGGATTGAACGTTTGCTGTGTTTAAAAATCGAAATTCATGAAAATCTCATGTTATGTCGAACTTCAGTTAGCTGGCTAACTACTGCAGGAAATTAACGTCAGCTAGCCATCTAGCTTGAGTGCGCGTCTAAAGCTGCTTTCACACCGGACGCAAAACAAACTCGACAGATTACATTCATAGTCAATGCGAAGACGCGAATACACACATCTTTGCTTTGACTTTGAATGTAATCTGTCGTGCGAAAAATTTCTTTCTTGTCCAGTGTGAAATCGGCTTAAACACCACCTATTTTGGCAAATGTTCTGGCGAATCATCCTGAAGTTTATAGTATAGGCTAGGTTTTTTCTCTGTAATGTGATTTCATTAGCTATGGTAGCCCTACAATATTTCAATAGTAACATTAAATCTATATTGTGCCTTCCAAAAAAACATATAATTACTACAGTAATACTGTAGTTCTTTGGTGGTAAATTTTATGGTAATACAACAGTGGTTTTTTGTAATAGTCTGTCAGCTAGCTATTGTAAGTAAAGCGTTGCGTATGTACATTTCGTTGTCGAGACTGGAGATCTGACCAGCTGGCTGCCTTGCGTGACATCAGTTGCCATATATGGCCAGTTCTGGACATTTCGAAGGGGGCGTTCCCGATCAGTTTAATTAATCCGAAATAGTTTAAAAACAACAAATTTTCATAGGAAAGCGTTTGCATCTTCGTCTCCATCGCGAAAAAATACAATGGGAAGTTCTAAATGTCAATTTCGGCCTATTTCGTCAGGGAACCTTGAAGCCCGCTCCGCTTTGAGGAGAGGAATTTGAATTGGCTGCCTCGCGAGTGGATTGGTTGTACTCTAGCTCGCGATCTGATTGGCTGTATTTGGGGGTGGCGTTTACGCAGCCTGACAGGCTGAGCTACCTGGAAGTCGACGGCTGAAGGCAACTTCACCCTGCAACTAGTCTTCATGCTTGTCAATTATTCAAATTTATTACTAACAACCTACTAATCAGTCTCGGGGGATGTTTCCATTAGATAGGCACATACTAATCATTACTAATTTAGACATGGATTTAACTCGCATACTTCCTGCTTTCGCTACATTCTTACCTGTGCTTTACTATTATCTAGTTCAACACTTTAACTGTTCAAAGTATCATATTGGGTTCTTATATGCTGCAACACGCTCATTTTCTTAATGAGCAATTATCTGCTTTTGCTGTCTCGTACTGACTGCGCTGGTTTTCCTCTCTTGTCTTGCGTGCCATGTAGCAGTCTCATTTCTCCCTGTCGAAGCTACTGGACGAAGCTACTGTGACGTCACCCATTGATTTCAGCATACCATAAAGAAAGCCCATGAGGAAGCCTCGATTTTGGCTATTTGAATTGCGCCATGTTGTCATTTTGAAATTGGATGTGATTGGACGAGAGCGTGTATTGAAGATCCGGGGAGGATCGTGGCTCTGGATCTGACTGTATCGGACGAGGACCAGAGGATAGCCACGCCCCTAAAGCATATTCTGGCTTTATTCTATTCTTTATTCTAGTCTATATGGGACCATAATTTACAAAAATTAACATCACGATATATCAAAGGAGACTTGGAACTTGCTATAGCTACAATAAAATAACGTGCAAAATCATTATTTAAATGAAAAATCAGGTGGGAAGTAGGGTCATTTTTCAGATATAACATTGAACTTCTTTCTGCAACCATCAACGTCGCCATCTGCTGGCCATTAAATAGAATGCCATTTTATAGTACTTCTGCATGGACTTCTTTTTTCAGGCCAGGGCGCTGCGTCCATCTTTTGATACAGTCTATGCTCGTGATTCCTGCTGCTATATCTGGTGAGAGGCTAGAGTTGGCTGGCAGACAGTCTCGTTTCAAGCCATAGCATTTTGCCATTCATTTACCTCGTGTTACTTGCATTCCTTGCCATAGCTCTTGTTTTGTATTTTTGGGTGTGCCATTGCCGTCTTCGTTTATTTTTGTTTATTGGTATTCCTCCTTAGAGTTTCCGGAAGCTTTTGTTTTCCAGTTTTTTATTTTTGTTCGTAGCTCTGTGAATCTTTCCTTGCGGTTTTTTTTTTTTTTGCAACCCTTTGGGCTGTTGGCCATCGTGCCTGTTTTGATATCTGTTTAGAAATAAACCTTCTTTTTCAGAGTAGCGCACAATTTGCCATTGCACTACAGGGTTTCAAATTGGGAAGGGACTGCCGGGAAAGGGAAATAAATTAACAGATTTGTTCGTTGCTCAAGCACCTCCTGTTGGCCAGACGGGCGCACGTCAGGAAGATTTTAAGTCTGTTCATGTCCGGGTATCCTCCGCCGTCTTTCTGAACTTGCGAAGATTCAACCAATGAGTGTATAAGAAGCGGTGGCTGACAGGCACGTGCTTCGGAGGAGAGCCGTGAACTGTCTTCACTCTCCTGAGTTGGCAGCAAGGGGTCGCAAACGAGCAAGCCTTGTGCATGGTTCATCAACTGGGCATTCCAGATTTGGGTGGGATTGGAGATGCCAAATTTTAAAAAATAAATAAAATAAACCCTCGGAAACTATTCCTGCGTCCCGCGCCTGGTGTCCACCTGTCTTCTGCAACAGGCGGCGCCGCAAATTTTGTTTTTCGACCGTGAAAAAAGAAGTTGTTGAAACTCAGGCGAACATTGTTCGATCTACCCCAAACATCACATGCTTAATAAAAGTCCTAGCCAGAGGACATCTAAACACCAGTTTTGAATCACAGTCGTAGCGCCACCTTCTGGATATCTACCTTTTTCATGGTTACCCATGAATCACAGTGGCTGCCGGTTTTTCTTTTCCGATTGATGTGGTCGTTTACGGCTGCATAGCTGAAAAAGACAGCTTTTATCAAACACAAATGGAATCAAAATGGAGGTGGATACACAGTCTGGATGTTTTACAAAGTCATAAGGACAATTCTGTAAGAGTGCCTCACCCGTCACTGCTCACGGAGTGGGTAGATGACATGAAACAATGGTGTATGTTGGCTACATCCACATAGTTAATTATTAACCTCCACCAAACGCAATTGGTTGAGGCTATACTGGATCTCTTAAGAGTCAGCGTGTCATATAAAAGTATTCAATGAGTTTTTGAGCAGCAAACCTAAAATTTACAGTACGACTTTAATAACTTTCTCATTCTGTTTATCACATAACTGAATCTTGTAATTTCATGGAAAGCAAATGTAATTTCCCTTTGTGCCCAATGTCTGTTAGCTGTGCGCTAACTACATCGCTCTGCTTACCCTGTCTCTGAGTCACAGCCATTTGTGGCTGAACTAGCAATGCAATTCAGGCAACTGAGTAGCCAGCTAATGTTAACTCGCTGGGTACCAAAGTAATATTGGTTTTTAAAAATTATTGTGTGCACGCTACCTACCTAAGTAACGTGAACTTAGTTATGTCAGTGGTGCTTAACTAGCCTCCTGCAGCACTGAAACATACCAAGCCAACGTTACAAGCCAAAACACTCGGTATTCAGTTTGGCTTGGTAGAAACAGCAAGACGTAACGCAAAGCCATTTCTTTCCCCCCATGCTTTCAGCCATGCGATTTTCGCAAAAGTGAAATATTGGATCATGTCAAAAATATATCATGACCTGGGCTATGAGAAAAGTACTTCAGTTATGTGATAAAACTCAAATGTCTCAAGTGCCCTGTTCACTCAGCAAGATTGCGACTGTGCTGCCATGGCGAAAGTTTGCACTCAAGTGCCTCCAGTTACCTTGGTGTTTTTGCCGTTGACGGAGAAGAATTGCAAAATCAAGAAGCATGGAGGCTTCTATAGTAACAAAATAGGTAGCCTAAAGTACTGCTGAAGTCGACTGCTCGTGAATAGCTGGGTTAGAGAAATCATGTTCTCATGCAGCAGCTATTCTGTGGACGGCAGTGTTATTCATTAAACCAAAGCGCCCTTCAGTTATCCAAACACCAGAGCAATTAAATATATTTACAGAGACGTTCTTGTGCTTTTATTCCCGAGGATATATAAGCTTATGTTCAGTGGTGAGTGGTTAAATGATGAACATCCTATTGATGTCATTATTTCTAATATTTTTGTTATTTGGGCTAGCTGGCTCTTTTTGTTGCCATCATTGGCATTAAGGCTACCGAGCGGAAACACAAAACCGAACTGTTATGGCTTCTGGTGAAACTTATGGATAGGAGGACTCGTTTGTAAACAAAAGTTGATTTATATTAAATTAAAATTTTTGGTCAACACTTGATTTACGGCAACATCAGGAATGTTTAGTTGTGAATTCTCTAGCACCCACTGAGGACGCAGGAAGTGTACGCACTACTCTTAGGATATAACATGGTCGACGGTCCTGCAGTGTCTGATGGTTGCGAGGGTGCACAGCTGCAGCCATCAAGATCCCACCATCACCGTGATGTGCAAGCGGTTGTGAAGACCTGTTCAACGCTGCTTGCTGCTTGAATTATTATTCGTATTATCAGGGGTCCAAGCAGCAAAACTGTAGGTTCCCTATTGTTTTTGTTGCATTTATTTTTAGAGCCCGAGCACCGAAAGTGCAAGGACCCTGCTGTAACTGTATTGTTTATTACCTCCACCTCCAATGAAGTTGGAGCGGGAGGTTATGTTTTCATCTTTGTTTGTTGGTTTATTGGTTTGTTTGCTTGCGAACAGAATAACTCTAAAACTTGGGGGTGGATTAGGATCAAACTTGGAGGAAGAATGAAGTATGGGTCAAGGACAAACTGATTAACTTTTGGTGCATGTACATCAAAGCCCAAGGTCAGGGTGGCCCTTTTTTGCAATAGCCCTGGGTTTATGTGTAGCTGGCGGAGCAGTAGGTCCCTGGGGTAAGCAGGACAAACGGGGCGTGAGTTAATGGCAATCTGCTTGCATTCTATAAGTGGTTCCGGAGAGTATCAGCTCGTGTTTGTGCTAGTGCCCTAATAGGTGTGTGTGGCTTGAATACTGATAGCGCTACTGGCAGAGGTATGCGCTCTACTGAGAGCTTTCTAGTTATTATTATTATTATTATTATTATTATAATCGTTATTATTAGGGACCGATCAGGGAGGGTGCAAGGAACTATTAACTGTAGTATTTGTTATTACTATTCTTCATTTTATCAGTATTATTATCATTATTATAATTATTATTCCCAAACGAAAATCACATTTTTCAGGCCTTTTCCATGGGAAGAAAGTCATTAAAATTGGCACATGCATAGGGCCTGGTAAAAAATTTGATATTTTTCTTGCTTAATCAAATGAACCCATCAAAATGGCTCTGTAGCACCACCTAGACTCTTCAAAATTCAATAGAAAATTGGCAGAAGTGCGTTTCACCTTCTGATACGGAACCTTTGCCATATGATGTATCATACTAGAATCTATTAAAAAAATCTCAATCCTACAGGAAATCCGCCATTTCGAATTTTCCTAAAAACCATCAATATTTGGAGTGCTTGTATTTGAACGAACGCACTGCTACAGTTTTTCTCCAAATGACTTCAAATTTGGTCAGGGTCATGTAAAGGCTTGTGCAATCAAAAGTTTTTGAAATCGTGAGATTTCGTAGATGGGCATGGCTGTGATGGTGCGACGAATTCTGATGAAACTCGAGATTTCCATAATTTATGTATACATTGTTCAATCTCCACCAAATTTCACATTTATGTTCATTCTTGAGTACTGACAAATTTGGCATATAAATTGACCTTTGGCGTGCCCCGGTGACTCAAAAGCGCCACCAAACAATTGGCCATTTTGGGATCAGGATGCTCGAATTTTCATGAAATGAGTTGGGGTGATAGGGTTCAGAATGAAGTGACTAGTTAAACTTTTTTAATTTTTGCCAAGCAGGAAGTGAGGTATAAGCCGTTTCTTGCTTTTTTTCAAATTTTACTAACACGTTTTTGAGGGCTTTAGCATGCTTGAAAACTCGCAAAACTTAGCACACAAGTTAAAATGTGATGCTCTTCAATTTGATATCCCAATTGGCCCTGGGCATTACAAACTGGCTCTATAGTGCCCCCTAATCAACAGCTGCATTTTGGAAGGCCTCAACATGCTCGAAAACTCACAAAAGTTTGTACTTGCATAAAGCCCACAATATCCAATATTTTACGACGCCACAGGCTTCACACATGGGCGTGGCAAAATAGGTCCATAGCCCCCGCCCCCCCCCCCCCCCCCCCCCCCCCCGGCGCAAAATTTCATTCAAGCAGCCATCCCAGCCTGCTTAACCAGTCTCCCACTCTCTATTGTTTGTGAATGCACACCTGCACCCATCAGGATCTCGCCACCACTCCCAACCTCTACAAGGTTGGACGGCCTGTTCTTGCAGCTTTACTTATTATTATTATTGTTGTTTGGCTTGTTAAAAGTAAACACTGTAATCTATTTGAAAATAACAACAATTGACCAAATACTGGTGCTATAGCACAAGGTCAAAATTTTGAAATTTGAAGGACCATAACCTCTGAACTGTTAAGTGTAGAGACATGAAACAACTTGGGTATAGGGCTCTCCTCAAGATGTACAAAAAGTCAATTGGACCATCAATGATGCACTTTTTTGCTGTTTGATTTGCTGTTATTTTGAATTTTGTGAAAATCGCGATAAAAAAAGAAATCATGAACCATACGTCCAACTGACACGAATCCTTGTCCCTCGATCGTACCAGTAACAAATGAAATTGTATTGGAAAACTTCTTACGTTGGAAAATGGTCAGATAGACCATTTAGCATATCAATTTCAGTCATTTGTGCGTGTCCCATCAAATCACTCATTAATTCCAGTCATGGTCATCAACCTTCAAACATGCCTTGAATTGAAGTGCAAATCACTTCAAGCAAGTCAAGACTTTAACCAAGTAATTATGTAAAAGAATGATAATCTTCCATTTTAAAATATGAAAAACACAAAAAAGCATTGTCTTATGAACCATAAATCAGATCGACTCGACTCAAAATGTGTATGCACAGTTGTAATATTTTTTTCGTCCTATATCTGACAGAACAAGTTCTTACGTTCAAATATGGCCCACTGGCAAGCCAGTAAAATCAATTATTGGCTTGCCGGCCCTATGGGCCGAAAAGCTATTGTCGTGGTGTGGCGTCCATTGTCCGGAACATTTTTTATCTTTTTTTTGGCCTGACGAATTTTCGTGTAAATTTGCAATAACATGCTTCTAGACCATATCTTCACATGTTTTTCTTGGATTTTTGATTTAATCATTTTTATTCGTTTTATGGGCCCTTGAAATTTCAGCTCCAATGTTAAAGATAGGACTGAGAACTTTTTTCTCAAAATTTTTTTCTCAAAAACTGCATAACAAATTTTTTTCTAAATCAGGCAATCAACTTACCTTGGCACCGTCAATGTACAGTGCGAGCGCCATTTTGATTGAATTGACGGAAGTGGGTCTGTTGGGGGCGCTGTACTTTACGAATATGTAAGATGGTCTGTGGAGGCCAAATCGTTGCAGATAGAGATTAAGTTTGTATTATCGACATATAGGAAGTCAGATATGACGTATATCTTGGCAATATTAAATTTAACCACTGATGACTTTGAAAGGTTAAATTCGAGGTCAGGGAATACATTAACAATGTTAAAAGATATGACTTGAAATTTCAAAAAATCGTTTCTCAAAAACTGTCTGATAACTTTTTTTTGTAAATCTGGCAATCAACTCACCTTGATACACGTTATATATATCGTGTGAGTGCCATTTTGACTGAATCGACGGAAGTGGGTCTAGTGGGGGCGCTGTACTTTCACATTGGGTCTCATGGAAAATGAGCCAAATTGCCTCTAGAAGCTAAATGGTTGAAGATGGAGATTAAGTTTGTGTTATTGACATATAGGAAGTCATATATGACCTATATTTTGGCTGTGTAAAAGTTGACTTCAGATGACCTTGAAAGGTCAAACTTGAGGTCAAGCAAAATGTGACAATTTTCAAAGGCTTCTACGCTTGAAAGTATTGAAGATTGGGAACATGTGTGCATTGAACACTAATAGGAAGTCATGTATGAACTTTCATTTGGTGGCCTTGAACTTGACCTTCGGCGACCTTCGAAGGTCAAACTTCAAATAGTGAAATTTCAATGACTTCTCTCACCAAAACTATTACAGATAGAGCTTAGGTTTTTAGCGGGCAAGTAGGAAGTCATGTATGAAGTTTCATTTGGTGACATTGAACTTGACCTTCAGTGACCTTGAATGCCCAAATTTCACAGTGAAATTTCAATGACTTATATCAGCAAAATGGTTACAGATAGTTTTGGTTTGTATTGCAGATGTGTAGGAAGTCATACATGAATTTTCCTTTGGTGGCCTTGAACTTGACCTTCGGTGACCTTTGAAGGTCAAACTTCACAAAGTGAAATTTCAATGACTTCTATCACCAAAACTATTACAGATAGAGCTTAGGTTTGTATTGTGGCCACATAGGAAGTCATGTATGAAGTTTCATTGGGTGACCTTGAACTTGAGCTTCAGTGACCTTCAACGGCCAAACTATACTGTGAAATTTCAATGACTAATATCAGCAAAGTGTAGGTTTGTATTGAAGATGTAAAGGAAGTCATTTATGAACTTTCATTTGGTGACCTTCATATTGACCTTCGAAGGTCTAACTTGACCTAGAGAAAATTCAATGACTTCTGTCACTGAAAAGGTGACAGATGGAGCCTAGGTTTGTGTTACTGACATAGGAAGTCACGTATGAACTTTCATTTGGTGAAATTCAGCTTGACTGTTGATGACATTTGAAGGTCAAACTTTACATAATACAATTACAATGACTTGTGTTGCCAAAACGGTCACAGATGTAGTCTAGGTTTGTATTCGAGACAAATAGGAAGTCACATATGAACTTTAATTTGGTGACCTTTGTATTGACCTTCAAAGATCAAATGTGACCTAGTGAAAATTCAATGACTTGTATCACTAAAACGGTCACAGATGGAGCCTAGGTTTGTGTTAAAGACGTCTAGGAAGTCACATATGAACTTTCATTTGGTGACATTCAACTTGACAGTCAGTGACCTTTAAAGGTCAAACTTGACATAATGCAATTATAATGACTTGTGTTGCCAAAAAGGTCGCAGATTGAGCAAAGGCTTGTAAAGTGACATTTAGAAAGTCATATATGCAGTCCATTAGCTGACCACAACTTGACATTCTGTGACCTTTAAAGTTCACAATTGACATATTGAATACATGTTGACATATTATAATGACTTATCACCAAAACTGCTTCAGAGCATAGGATTGTACTCCAGAAGGTCCTATAAATGCATGTGAACTTTTATTTAGTCACCTTTAGATCGATTTTCATTGATTAAAATGTCAAACTTCACATGAAATTTTCACAACTTGTATCATGGCTGTAAGACTGCTTGCCGGTAAGCTACAGGACCCTTGGTCCTATTTTTTGGATGTGTCCAATTAAATCACCGAAATTATTTCCATGCTTGGTCTATAGGCTGGAGATTTGTGCAATTGAAGAGCACATTGTTCCAAGCAAGATATATATCAAATGGTGTCGATACATCAAAACTGTGGTTGCTATAAGAGATTGAGTAAGAGCTGGCCTGAGGCAAAAGCAAACTGTTTGGCTGCTTTGGCCCTGTGGCCAGCAGATGCCCCGCCGACTCTGCTGCTCCACCAATGCTATCATAATCTGTGCGATGCACAAAACTCAATGGTGTGATGCCATTTACAGTATGCTAGCTAATAACCATGTACAACAGTTAATTCCAACCGCACACTGTGATAAGCCATACCAATAACCATGAAAAATGAATGGGTACCATCAGAGAACTCCTAAAATAGGAGAGAACTCCAACTCGCAGAACATCATCTTTCATGGGGCTACTCACAAGATCATCCAGAATGAGTGGAGGCCTGTGGAGCTGTAGCCACAAAATGTAATGTTCATGGGGGAAAAAGAGTATTTTTTTCTGGGAGTTTTCATTATTACTTTGGATATGAGGAGTCAAAAAAATAGATATACAATAGTTTGATTTTCCGATTTTTTAAAATAGGTTTTCAATTGTGGTAATATATGTTTTTGAAAGTATTAGTGATGTCAGGCATCCCAAGCCACTTCCTGGGGTTCACTCAGCCAGTTAGCAGCAGTAAACCACAAAACATATGCAATTTTTTTTTAACCATGTCTGTTGTTGTTATCATTTGAAAAATACATAAAGGACTATAATATACACAAAAAAACAAACCCACAGTCATTGTGTTTTGGTTTATATAACTGTTGTACAGTAACCAAGTTAGACTAAGGTTAACGTAACTAACTAACTGAAGACTCATAGTGCCATCAAAGGAGGATGCTTGGTCATAATCATTAATAAAGTACAAACCCAATTCCGAAATTGTTGAGACGAAGTGTCAATTGTGAAAAAAATCAAAATGCAATGACTTTCAGATCACATGAGCCAATATGTTATTTACAGTAGAACATAGATAATATTTCAAATGTTGAAGTTGAGACATTTTACATTTTTATCCAGAAATTGAGCTTACTTCAAATTTTCTGGCAGCAACAGGTCTCAAAAAAGTTGGGATACAGGCCAAAAAAAATGGCTGTAAAAGCTATTAATTTAAGAGAATCAGCTAAAAAAACATTTAGCAAATAATTTAGTTAACTGGCATAAGATGTGTAACATGACTGGCTATAAAAGGGAGGCTGAGTCTCTCAGAAATAATGTTGGCTAAAGGCTCTCCAAGGCTCTCTGTAAAGGTTTGCGTAAAAAATTGTGGAATACTTTAAAAACAATGTTCTTCAATATCAAATTACAAAGGCTTTGAAGGTCTCATCATCGACAGTGCGTGACATCATCAAAAGATTCAGTAAAACTGGAAAAATCTCAGATGCAACTGCATCCCTCACCGGCATGATTCTGTCATTGACATTACTAAATGGGCCCAGTAATACTGCAAGAGACCACCATCTGTAAACGCAGTCCACCTTGCCACCCACAGATGCCACCTAAAACTCTATCATGCAAAAAGGAAGCCATTGTTCAGCATGATCCAGAAGCCCCGCTGTGTTCTGTGGGCCAAGGCTCATTTGAAATGGACTGTAGCAAAGTGGCAAAGTGTCCTGTGGTCAGACGAGTCCAAATTTGACATTCTTGTGGAAATCATGGCCGTCGTGTCCTCTGGGCTAAGGAGGAGAAAGACCACCCCTCCTGTTATCAGCGTTCAGTTCAAAAGCCAGCATCTCTGATGGTATGGGGATGCATTAGTACATATGGTGTGGGACACTTGCATGTTTTAAAAAGCACCATGAATGCTGAAAGGTATATAAAAGTTTTAGAGCAAAATATGCTCCCCTCCAAACAACATCTATTCTAGGGAAGGCCTTGTGTATTTCAGCAGGACAATGCAAACCATATACTGCAGCTATTACAACAGCATGGCTTAGTAGTAGCGGAGTCCGTGTGCTGAACTGGCCTGCCAGCAGTCCTGATCTTTCACCGATTGAGAACATTTGGCACATAATTTAATGAAAAGTCCGTCAAAGGAGAGCAAAACTTTCCAGCAGCTGGAAGCCTGTATTAAGCAAGAGTGGGGCAAAATTCCAATGGCTAAACTCAAGATACTTGTCTCCTCAATGCCCAGACACCTCCACTCTGTGTAACAAAGAAATACGGATGCTTCACATGGTAAACAGGGCCCTGTCCCAACTTTTTGGACACCTGTAGCATCTGTCAAATTTGAAACGACCTTATTTTGTGGTTCAATTGTAAAATTTCTCAGTTTCAACGTTTGCTATGTCATCTCTGTTCTATTGTGAATAAAATACTGGCTGGTGTGATTTGAAAGTCATTCCATTTTGATTTTATTCACCTTTACATTTTGTCCCAACTATTTCAGAATTGGGGTTGTACTTTTATAATTCATTAGCAGAATGCTCGCGTTTTTGGGGCAAAATTGCCTACTCTTTGAAAAAAAACAAAAGGACATCACTTCAATTATTATATATTATCAATATTATATTTGATAAACCTAAAATACAATTTTCAATTTTTACTTACTAGTCCAGTGCCCGTAGGATGCAGACCATCGTGCCATGCGCAAGCCATGTCCGAAAGGTTAGGCCAATCTGACAAACAGTCAGAGAGATATGTGAGCCACAGACACACAGACAGGCGCTTCTTGCTTTATATATGGATAAATAAGCAAGTGTAAATAATTATATTAGCCATTTAGCTCACTTCCATTCATTGAGGATTATGTCGCGAGTACCCGCTTGGTGATTTGCAGCCAATTTCAGAACAATGGCATTGAAAAAAGTGAACAAACTCTCCAGAGAAGGGCTCCGGTACCTTATTACCTTGCTTCGTATTCCAAGTGTGTGAGAGAATACAGGCACTAATTTGCTAGCCTGGTCACAACATCTCATAAAAAATAATTTATCGGGAATAACACAAAGGCCATGGAAATGAAAGTGTTAGATTACCATCCACTGTCTGGATGTCTAATTAGCTCCCACAAAAAAAAAAAAATCATTATTTGGAAAAATTCATTATTGCCCAAAAAAATTCATTCTTCAGACATGTCAGAAACCGCGTTTAATGCACCTAAATACGTGAAATATATGTCATGATATGTGTGCATGATCCGTGGCTCTCTCCATATTTATGTTTTGGAAGCCAGGATTTTTTCTCATTTAGTGGGTGTTTGTGTTTCTCACTGACATCGTTTTGAAGTGATATCATACAGGACCTTCTGCATCTGAGTCTCATTATTTCATGCACACTGTATTTTGTCACCATGAGCCTATTCGTTGCTTGTGAACTGTTTTTTTGTTAATAATGAATCATGAAAAAATGCCTTGTGTTTTCAATTTATTTTGGACAGTAATCTAACATTTTCATTCCCAATGCCTAAAGCAATAGCGGCATGTGTGCCGTAATTTTTAAGAATACAGAGAAAACCGGTGGTATGCTGTTATTGTCCCCGGAGTTGGGTACCCTAATGATTTTAGCAGGGAAGTTACAAAGATCCTAACTGATTAAAATGTTGGAAAAACAAGTGACCATCAGCTAATTAAAGCTACAGTCCATAACTGTGGAAAAAAGAACAAGAGAGTGAGATTTTTGAGATCATAAACATCACCGCCCCTCCCTCTGTGCTCCAGGGCTGCGTTCCAATCCGAAAAAATGCTTGCTTCTTCGTGTTCACTCGCCCTCTAATGGAGGGGGGAATCCCCAAAAAATCCCGGATGTAAGATGGCTGCCACTTGTAGGGTCGTTCCAATCCAATTTTGCGGAGGGAGGGGCGCATTTTCATTTGCTCAAGCCCTCGATTATCCTCCCGCCAACGAAGCCAACAACGAACATCCCTCCAAGCTTTGATATTGCCCAGAATGCCTTGCTCATTCTCCCTCGGTCAAAATTTCACGTCCGCCATTTATTTCAGATGGCAAAAGGAGGAATTGTGGTAGGGAAATTACCATACACTTTAAGAATTGTGTTCGAGTAGTGTGCAATCTATGACATAGTTATATGCAAACAGCGAAGTTTGGGGGTGAGGGGCATCGGTTTTGCATTATTTTTAAGCATTTGAGACTTTACGTTCATTTTTGCTGTAGCTAGCCTATAGCATCCGTGAGGACTGTTGCAGAGCTAAAAGCCGCTTTCACACTGGACGCGAAACAAATTTTTCGCGCGACACATTACATTCAAATGCAAAGACGCGAATGCACGCAAAATGCATCCATCGCACTGATCATATCTACAGATATGATCACGTATACATCACGTATCTGTCGTGCGAAAAATTCATCTCACGTCCGGGGTGAAAGCAGCTTTATTTTCCCATAAAACAGTCACAAATGCCGCAGCAGTCAAACCAGCGCGCTATCTTTTACTCGCCACGAACACGCGATACGCTTCCGCGTGAACTGTAAAAGGTAGAACGTACAGGCAACTAACTCACTCGGCTCCATGGCAACGCAAACTTCCCGCTGGCTTATTGACAACTGTATAAGTGCGGAAAAAAACGCGACGAGGGTCGTTCCAATCCGATTTCCCACAACCCTCCCCCTAAGTCCCCTCTATTGCCCTCCCTCGCTCGGGAAGGGCTTACTCGCCTGGTACGTCATTCGGAGGGCTCACTCGAGTGGAGGGAAGAAGTGAAGGGAGTATCTTATTTCGGATTGGAACGCAGCCCATGTCTACCTCCTATAGTCCCTCCCTTCGACCTTGTTCACAATTGCTGGTCCAAGGCTGTATAGCCCACAGAAACACACAAGGAGCTCCAGTATGTCTAACTACAAAATTAGAAACACTGATAATAACAAGAAGTAAACATTTAGCTACATGTTACTGGCAAACGCACACCATGCTATCTCAAAGTCATTGTAAATGTTCTCAGTAATTAAAGATGAAAGAAACGAGGCTGCGTATCAGCCAAGCAAGTGAGAGAAGTAATGTTCCCTACACGATGTTAGCATTAGCTACCGAACCAAGAGAAACAAGGATGTATAAGTCAAACAAGTGAGCGAACTATCATTATTATCTAAACAACACTGGCATTACCTACCAAACCGTGAGAAACAAAAATGTATATCAGCCAAGCAAGTGAATGAACAATCGTTATCAACACTATGATAGCATTAGCTACAGAACCGAGAGAAAAGAGGCTTTACATCAGCCAAGCAAGCAAGCAAACCAATATTACCTACCTACATGACCTTAGCTTTACATACCAACCATACTGAATGAGAGCCTTGGCCTTGGTGAGAACTTAGACAACTGGATGAGGGAAGCGGATAGACAACCAAAAAAGGTAGTTGGCATCCATGTACGCTACCGGAAAGTCTGCTTTCCAGCTGCTATCAAACTAGCGACTTATCTGGCTTTATGCTGATTATTATTTTCTCCTCATGGGGCTGTGATGGAGTGCTATGATGTTCTGCTGGGCTTTCAAGCTCATGTAGTCATAGGTTATTTGAGCTTCTATTTCTTAGCTTTACATGCCTTTGGCTATTTTTTCACAGACGGATTGTTTTAACAGTGCTACAACTGGAGCCCAGTCAGGAAATGAATGTGCTGACCAGTTTTACAGTGCTTCAGTCGAAGCATGTCAACAAGCTAGCTACTTACCAACAGAATGCCTGCAGATCTTCCAAACACTTCTGCCCAAATTGCGCGGATTGCAGTCATTACAAACAAACTCCACCTCCTTGGTTGACTGCTTTTTCTGCCTGTATCTGGTCTTTTTTCTGCCAGTAATATCAGGACCTCATTTTAAGACCAATTTGCCCATGGGCGCTCAGTTTGGTGCAATTACATTTGCTATCAATGCAAACTGGGCACTGGACTGGATAATGACAACTGTGCCAGTATGTAAACTATCAAAGACACTTGCGTCATGCTTCGCACCACTATGCGCAGGGTTTAGGATAGAGCCCTTAAAGTTTCAGCCCTAGCATGATATTTCACAAGCAATGCTGCCAAACAAGCTAACATTCTTTATGATTTTCCCAGGTATGTCAACATCATTCACCTCAGTTGACCTGTTAAGCCCGCAGCCTATTTTTCGAAAATGGCTTGCCCAAAATGGAATGAGTATATCTCAACAACTATTTGGTCCATTTGAATGATCTTGGTATCATAATAAAGGTAAAAACATTTGGGATTTCTGTTATGGTGTAAAAATCAGTGTATATATCACTGAGTTAGAGTAAATGAAAATAAAACACATTATAAATCAAAGATCTCATTTTGCACCAAACAAAGTTTTACTTATATCCCTTGTAAATTTATTTAGTTACAGTCTGAAACCTCTAAAAATGTACGGCACAGAATCTCACCATTATCTGTGCCAATGTTTATTTTAATCAAGTAAATCAGAACAACATTACAGAGGAATGTCTAGGTGGCTTCTCCAAGTTGGCAATTCAGGTACCTTGTGTGCCAAATCAGATTTCTCAGATATTAAACTGTAAAGCTCATCTGATTTCATTTATATGTCACTACAGGCATACCTTCCACCCAAATACAACCAGTTTTAAATTTTGAGAATTTATAATTTTTTATAATTATTTCTGCCAGTCCTATAGCCTATACAATTTCCCATTCAAAGACAATACATACAAAGAAAATGAAGTTTAGCTCCACTGGAGCAGATTTATTTTTTAAAAAAAGCTAATTAATAAGATAATGAATACAAAAAGGGCTTAAAAAATGGGGAGAAAAAGTCCAAATTATAAAAACCCCAGAAATTATTTATACAAGCATAATGGTACTGTTGTCTTATTAAAGCACCTGATCAGGGACTGGAACACTGGTGGCCTGCACTGCAGCCCTACTCCTTTACCATTGGGCCATATCATTTGACAGTGATGATGCTCTCAAATTGCCCATGAATGAGTAAAAAAACAAGTCAGTCACCTTGTTTTTACTGTTGTGCCCTCAATATTCACGCGTTTATATCAGAAAACGACTTAACGACGAAATACCACAAACAAACCTGTTATGCTTTTAGATTGTCACGCTATTTAAGTCCATTCGAATGGACCATGGACTTTTTTACAAAATATCAAAGGTAAGACATTTCATTGCTCATCTCTGTAGACTGTAAAGTATAGGCCTGCTTTTCTTTGAGTGTGGTGTCAGTTTAAAATGACAGGGCTCATATTGTTGGATTCTGTGGACTTCGCTCTTTCATTTGAGGTATCGTTTGTATGCATAGCACAAATTCAGGAGAAATTAAAGCGATTCAGTGCTGATGTGATTTTATCCTATGTTTGCTACATGCTTATTTACTTGCTTGGTGCTTGAATTGTGCTCGGTTGAGGTAAAAAAAAATGGTCTACATGAGCTTCTTGCCTAGTTTTTTCGGGAAAAGTGGATATGCCGCATGACAATGTTGCGATTTGGAAACATGGTTTATTTATTATGCGTAACCACCGCCCCCCCAGTTCCAGGCCATAGTGCTTAAGGGGTTAATGTTAGATTTATTGTGACAGTTTATTAATTACGTTGGCTAAGTCTCATTTGTTTGAGTGGAAGGTACATACAGTATTAACTGACAGTTATGTAATCCTTAAGTTTCAGCAGAGGATAAGCTAAAGGGATGAATAAAGTTAATCCATCACCACCAAATGATTTTAATTTAAAACCATTCAGAGAAACGAAACTAGCACAGCCAAGGCAATAATGCACAGCATCTAGCTAGGCCCATTGAAAAAGGGATTTTGGCCCTAAACATTTCCTAAAACTTTTCCAACAATAACAAAGTCTTTATGAATGAATGGGAGCGTATTTCTCCAAATATCTCTTTCTGCTCCTCCTCATCTGTCCTACCTGCTGAAAAAACCAGCACCTACCTGCATGAATTCTGCTCTGGTTCCTGCTGGTCTCCCTGGTTCAAAGACCTGCAAAGCTGGGCAGTGTTACGGATGACCAACATATGTTGAGTTTTGGACACATATTTGCTGGTTTATGCTGGCTGACTTGAACAAACCAACATGGCCATGCTGGCTGACCATCTCAAACCAGAATGGCCATGCAGACTCACCTGCAAACCAGCATAAACCGCTAGTATTTTCAGCATGGCGATAACATTTTTAGTACCATCTTTGAACACTAGTTTCCAAAAATAACAGTTATGACTTGCTGGATTTCATAGATTTGGGTACAAAATGTTGCACGATACAGCTACAGAAAAAGTTATATGATAGACTTTCTAAGATAAGCACAGTTTTGGCAGAAGGTGGAAACTCTCCATCTCCAAACTTGTTCATATTTCAGTTTTAAATTTCTCTGCCTAGAATCGAAAAATCACCTATGTCTGTTCCGATTAACCCTTCCCCTGCTATGTGGGTCACACCCATTTTTTGGGGTAGTTTAACAACCTCAGCTGTTTGAGAGCCAAGGTGTAAAAAAAACCATGGGCCAACAGTTCTGTTCAAAAATAAATGCTGTCAAACAGCTTGGGTTGTAAACGACCCCAAAAAATGGGTGTGGCCCATGCAGCAGGGGAGGGGTTAATTTGGAACAGACATAGGTGATTCTTCTATTCCAGGCATATTTTGTCAAATCTCAGAAATATGAACAAATTTGGAGATGTTGAGTTTCCACCCCTGCTGATCTTAGAAAATTTGCCTCTTAATTTCTTTGTCAGCTGGTTGCACACTTCCCATCAATTTCATTAGCAAATTGGCCAAAAAAGAATTATATTCAGCAAGAAGGTCATGGGTTTGAATCAGGCCTGGGGCCTTTCTGTGTGGAGTTTGCATGTTTTCCCCATGTTCGCGTGGGCTTCCTCCGAGTAATTTGGCTCCCCCCTCCCAGAAAAACATGCATTATAGAAACACTCTTACCATTGCCCCTGACCAAGAAACAGGTTTTAGAACTGCAGTTGGTCCCCGCGCGCAGCTCGGTGGTTGCCCACTGTGCCTAACAATAGGATGGGTTAAATGCAGAGGACAAATGACCCCACAAGGTTAAATTATATTTTTATAACATCACACTTTTTTTAATGAACTTTCCACCTGTTGTATAGTAAATGCATTACCAAAACACAGATGTTGCATCTGGTCTTAATGGGTTAACCATGACAAAGGAAGGGAGCAGATACTTTTTCACGACATTGTTGTTTTTTTTTAATTTTTTTAATTTGGCATCTCCAATCCAACCCGAGTCTGGAATGCCCAATTGGTGAACTATGTACATAAGGCTTGCTCATATGCGACCCCTTGCTGCCAATTCAGGAGAGTGTAGACAGTTCGCCGCTGTCCTCCGAAGCACGCGCCCGTCAACCACTGCTTCTTATACACTCATTGGTTGAATCTTCACAAGTCCAGAAGGAGGGCAGAGGATACCCGGACATGAACAGGCTTAAGCTGGATTTATGGTTCTGCGTCGAACCGACGCTGTCGCTACGCAGAGCCTCTGCGGCGACATGAACCCCCACCGCAGAGCCTCTGTGTCGCCTGCCGTGCGCTCACAGCAAGACGCAAACAACCTCAACTCAGAACTTCAAAAGGTCCACGACGGCGTCGAGTTGACGGCATGCCCTTTTGCGTGGAGTCGACGCAGAACCATAAATCCAGCTTTAGAATCTGCCTGACGAACGCCAGTCTGGCCAACAGAAGGCGCTTGAGCAACAAACAAGGCGACTGTTATTTTCCCTCCCTGGCAGTGCCTTTCCAATTTGCAGACCTGTAGCACAATAGCCAATTGTGTGCTCCTCTGAAAAAGCTATCAATCACTGCCACTTGGTACGAGGCAGGGATCGAGCCCACGATGTGATAGCCACTTTTGCTTCGCAACGCGATTGCTTACCGAATGAGCTATCTGGCAACCCTGATATTGTTGGTTTTAATAATGATGATATACTACAAAAAAAAAAAAACAGAATATTAAAAAAACTTCTACAAAAAAAAAAAACAGAATATTAAGTCACCATTTTGTTGGCTGTTATTACCTCCGCCAAGGAGTTTATGTTTTTGTCTGGGTTTGTTTGTTTGTTTGTTTGTTGGTTTCCAAAAAGTTATGGACAGATTTTGATGAAATTTTCAGGGATTGTACACATTGATATAAGGAAGAAATGAATAGATTTTGGAAGTGATCCGGATCTCCGTCTGGATTCAGACATTTTTTAAAGGATTCTTTAACATTGGGAGATTTTCGACATTTATGCATATAACTCTGCCAAAAATGGTCAGGGCACTTGGAAAAAAAATACAGGACAAGTTTC
The DNA here is from genome assembly GCA_029721435.1 of Gymnothorax reevesii. Lineage (NCBI taxonomy): Eukaryota > Metazoa > Chordata > Actinopteri > Anguilliformes > Muraenidae > Gymnothorax > Gymnothorax reevesii. The sequence goes on from CM056574.1 coordinate 56,052,863, forward strand.
AAACATAATCTACAATATATCAAAGACTGATTCTGAAAATTGAATAATTCCGAATACTATGATACTATGATCCAGAATACGAAAGTAGGGGACCTTCGGAACTTTCATTATAGGAAGAGAACAAATGAGGCTACCAACATGCGACAAACACCATTATATAGCCAAGATATTGCAGAAATAGGAAGGTTACATCGGATTTACTGTATCTACAAAAGCCTGGGAACTAGATCCAGAAGAAAACCACCATTATGGAAAATGTGGTCAGGGAATCTGAAAAAATAGATGAAATAAATGTAGGACTAATATTTATGTGTAAATCACAACATGAGGGGAAATGTTGCACCATAAGAAGAAAAAAACAAATGAAGCTAGAAACATGCAACAGACAGCTTTAAACAGCCAAGACCCTGTGGAACTAATATTGATATAGCATTATGAATCATTTTGCCATGTTTTCATGGTCAAGGAATCTAAAAATGAAGATAAAATAAATGTAAGACTGATATCTATGGTGGAAGTCGCAATATGCAGGGAAATGTTGTGCTTGGTGGAGGTCTGCGCTCTCCGAGTGCTTTTCTAGTTTGAGACTGAACTCAAATGTTTACTCCTCGATCGTTTATTCCCCACTATAGCACCGGTATTATGTCTATATTAGTGTACCCACTGACTTGCAAAGGTCGCAGAACCATATTCCAGAAGAAATTTCAAGCCTTGTCAAATGGAGTAATGCCATGCACTAATTCCTTATTTTATTTTTAAGATTTGGCTGTTGGCTGCATTTTTTGCCAGTCACCTGGTGAGGAATTTCATCTGTCCCCCTGCAATTCAGTTGGAATGAGTTAAATGAGCACTTTGAGGGGCAGGGGGTTGAATGACGTCTCTAGTCCTACCTGGTTTTCTAAAAAAATCCACACAAAAATACAATTAAAGTGCTCTAAAGAGTCAATCCAACAGGCAGCAATGATATGATTTAATGTACGGCCATGTAGGCCTATCACAAGCCTCATAAACTCACTATAAGGCACACACACTCTGATCTTGTACGACAAAACTCTGTTTTCCCTGCCCAAACATAAACAGAGAAAATTGAGTTTTTGTAAATCTTCGCCCTGGGAGGTGTTTTCAAAAGGTTTGTTTTCAGTGATCAAATATTCAGTTTGCAAGTGGACGAAAGGTCAAAATGCACAGAAAATGCAAAATTTTCAAAAATACCCACGTACATGTGGACATGGCCCCCATCTGAGGGCTGGAACTTGACTTGGCGGGTCAATGGCCCAATTTGAGCTCATGGGAGGTGTGGTATTCATGGGAGGACTGCCACACTCATCCTCTAATGATGCCTCAGGTGCTTCTGTATTTAGCTCCTCGCGGTAAAGTGACAGACGTGTGCATGAGTAATGACGTCCCAAAGGCAGCTCTGAAAAAACAGTTCAGAGACCTAATCCAGGAGCAGCGCAAAGTCAGATCTGTACTTTCATTAAAATGAAAAAGAGCTAAAAATGGGACAACTGAACTGTGGCCTTGAGCAAGAAGCTTGTGCTGCAACAGTTCATACTTGTCATACTTGTTTTAATCCCATATTGGGAACAAATTTACTGTGACTCTTGTGTAAAGTTGGATGATTCTTAAATTTTCCTCTCCCCATCCTCCCTTCCCTTTTCTTCAGTTCCACCAGGTAAGAAGAGTGATGACCATCCTGTTCCTTACTATGGTAATTTCATACTTCAGTTGCATGAAAGCTGCCCCCATGAAAGATGCCACCAGTATGCGGGGGTACAGAGCAGAGGGCTACCTGGGAGCAACAGCTGCACAGAGCCGCGGGACTCTAGAGAGCGGAAGCAGTGTCCAGCACAGGGGACTGCCATCACTTACAGACACTTTTGAGCAGGTGATAGAGGAACTTCTGGAAGTCGAGGGGGAGGCACATTTGGCAGTCAGTGGGCCCAGTGACAAGAGTCCGGGGGATGTTGTGGCGGCCTCCAAGGGTGTCGATTTGTATGCGTCCCGGGTGATGATTAGCAACCAAGTGCCTTTGGAACCACCGCTTCTCTTTCTCTTGGAGGAATACAAAAACTACCTGGATGCAGCTAACATGTCCATGAGGGTTCGACGACACTCTGACCCATCAAGACGTGGAGAGCTGAGCGTGTGTGACAGTATTAGCCAGTGGGTGACAGCTGTGGATAAAAAGACGGCTATAGACATGTCTGGGCAGACTGTCACAGTTCTGGAGAAAGTCCCGGTGCCCAATGGCCAGCTGAAGCAATACTTTTATGAGACCAAATGCAACCCCATGGGATACACAAAAGATGGCTGCCGGGGAATAGACAAGCGTCACTACAACTCGCAGTGTCGGACAACCCAGTCATTTGTGCGGGCATTCACCATGGATAGCAAAAAGAAAATTGGCTGGAGATTTATAAGGATAGACACTTCCTGTGTATGTACATTGACCATCAAAAGGGGAAGATAGTGAATGAAATGTATAGATTTTATTGAGAATAAGAAAAAAAGAGAAAATATCTATTTGTATATATACTTAACAGGGTAAATTATTCCGTCAAATGAAAAATTTTATGGACTGCATGTAAAAAAGATGAGGTTTATACAGTAAAAGTGAAACGACAGTCTATTTATTGAACATATTCATGACCTTGTAGACAATTTAAAAATCTAATCAGTCATTTGCGCACAACGTAAATTACAATATATACATTCCTCAAGATTTTGGTTTGTTTACGTTGCCAAGAATCTGACAAAAAAGGAAATGGAAGGTGAGGAAAACAAATAAAAACCTGCATGCTGCTTCAATTGTGAATTGAGAAACTGTCCACTGGGGAAAAAAGGACACCGATCTGACCAAAACATTCCGTTTACATTTTCAACAGTAAATGGTCTTTCCTCCTCTGAGTACTTTATCTGTTTACTGCTCTAAACTTCTCAAGGTGATGTTGGAATTACATACTATGTCAAGGTGCTGTTGTCAAAGCTTTGCTGTTTATTTTTTTATCCCCACAAGTTGAAAAAGATAAAGATATAAAATTGAATCATGGACACGTTCTGGATTAATATAATTCATTTTGTATGTTGTGAACTTGTTTGCAATATAAAATTGAAATATTTGAAGGAATAAAATGACTATAGGCAACTAAAAAATCCCAATAAAGTTTGCGCTCTCCATTTCCAGGTATATGCTCAGCAAATGAGACTTCTAGAAATGCACTGTTTCTCCTCATTTGCTATGTATTAATACAAATGATAGCCATTAAGTGCAGCCTCATTGATGAGTCCCATTTTTGCGGTGTTGTCAGATGATGTTGTCAGATGGCCTCAGATAACAGAAGAGAAATTGGTTAGATTACAGGTTGGGATCTCAAAATAGAAAGGCAAAAACAAGGATTGGTCTCAATTTATAGTGTACACTTGGAAGGAATGGCTTCTTATTTATTATTCAATTGAATTATTTTGAAAAATACCGGTGTTACTTTCACTTCCTTATTTTATTCCAGCACCCTTCCAACATTGAAAAAATTTTCTTAGTTGTCCACGTCAGAACATATTCTTGTGTTTGTGTAAACCACCATCAGCTGATTGAATGATGGGCCCAAACCCAAAACTTTGTTGGAAATTTAATGTTAGCTCAAATCTTACCCCAACTCTGGAAAAAGACGGTACAGTATGGAAAATCTATATAAAAACAGAAAGCAGTGGTTTCTAAATTTATTTTGACTTGTATTTTATTGTAGACATTAGGGAGACAAGATTTTTTTTTCTTTTTCTGGTCAACGTCATTTTATTTTGACCTATAAAACAATTCCTGCCATTCTGGCCTGCAACATATTCCAAAAAAGGTTAGGATGGGAGCTAGTAATATGGTAATATAATAATAACAAATGTTAATAATGATGTAAATTAAGCAGCTGATGTTAGCAGGTGATTGAATTCATGAGTTGGTAAAGCAGCATCCAGGAAAAGCCTTGGCCTCCAGGAGAAAAGATGGGCCGAGGATAGCCAATTTGACCTTAACTGTGTGAGAAAATCAAAGAAAGGTTTGAAGACAATTTCTGTGCCTTAAGGCTGACAGCGCAAGCCTAAACTAAATACTTGTGATCAACTATCTCTCAGATGGAACTGCATCAATCATTGTCATTTATCTATCAGTCATATTATCTCATGGGCTCAGATTTACTTCGAAAAATCTGGTAAGTCCTAAAATTCATAGTTACAGCTGCACATTCCACTTAAAACTTCACCGTGCAAAAAGGGAGCTTTATGATAGCAGTGTCCAGTGGTGACATCATATTCTCTGCACTCAAAGGTATCTGCAGTGGAACGTCACACAGAGAAAATGTGTATTGTGGTCAGGGAGATCAATCTTTGAGGATTTTTTGGAAGAAATGGATGTTGTGTCCTCTGAAACATAGAGGAAAAGGAGCATTCTGACAGTTACCAGAAAAACTTAAAAAGCCATGCTCTCTCATGATATGAGGTTGTGTCAGTGCCCTTGGCAAAGGTAACTTGCAGTTCAGTGAAGACACCATTGATACTAAGAAGAGCATTGAGATTTTGGTGCAACAGATGCTACCTTAAGAATAAAATTTTTCCCAGGGATGCCCAAGCATATTTCAACAAGACATTACAAAACCACATTCTGCGAAGGCATGGCTGCATAGAAAGAGGGTGCAGTTGTTGGACAGGCTTGTCTGCAGGCTCAACTTGTCCTTAATTGAGAACATGTAGGGCATCTTGAAATTAAAATTGTGACAACCCATTCTGTAGCACAGCTTAACCCCTATGCGCAGATATAAAAGCCAGTGTCCATAAATTCTGTAATAGAATTTGCAAATGTCTTGCTTCACTGGAATCATTTTCAACAGTACTTTTTGAAAAATTTTCATCAACATTTTTGTAGCCCCTGGACAAAGTCGGGCCGCGACAATGGATTTATGCGTGTCGTCATCGGGTCTGTAGACTCTTCGTTGTGGACGTTCTACAGGCTGTCATTTTAGACCGATTACTTTTATATTTGGTATGGACATGTGTTCTACTTCACTTATGACACCTATTGATTTTGGTAGCCATAGTGACAGAATTGGAGGAATAATATGCAAACTAGTGGCAAACCATATAGATTTCCTTGTGGACGCTGTACATGGTGCAATTTTTGATCGAGTATTTTCATATTTGGTATGTACATGTATTACACTTCACTTGTGACACCTATTAATTTTGGTTGCCATGGCAACAGTATTGGCCAAATAATGCACACATTTATGCTGAAACACGCACACTTCTTTGTGGATGCTGTACAGCCAGTAATTTTTGACCGATTACTTTCATATTTGGTATGGACATGTGTTATACTTCACTTATGACATCTAATGATTTTGCTTGCCATGGCAACAGTACTGGCTGAATAAAATGCAAATTAGTGGCAAACACAGAGATTTTCTTGTGGACGCAGTACGGGCTGCAATTTTGACCGATTCATATTTCGCATGGACATGTGTTATGCTTCTCTTACTACGCCTATCAATCTTGGCTGCCATGATAGCAGTATTGGCTGAATACTACACAAATTAGTGGCAAAACATAGACATTTCTTTGTGGATGCAACACAGGCTGCAATTTTGGACTGATTTCTTACATAATTGAAATGGACATGTGTTATAATTCACTTATGACACCTCGATTTCGGTTGCCATGGCGATAGTGTTGGAGGAATAATGTGCAAAAAAAGGGAGAAGCGGGCTTTAGGGGGCTACACCTATGCGGTCGCAACCGACTGGACTGTCTAGGTTGAATTCTGCGCAAAGGGGTTGCTTGCTAGCAGTAACAATAGGGCAAAATTACTCCTGAAACATTTAATCACTTTGTGTCCTCAGTCCCCAAAGGATTATTAACTGTTGTGAAAGGAATGGCAAAATTTCAATGTGGTAAATTACTTCCCCAATTTTTTCTTTTTTTTTGGAATTACCTGCAAAAATTTACACTGTACTGTGTTTATTTTGAGGAATCGGTTAGATTCTTGTGGGATAACATCGGGTAATGTGCCGTTGTGCTGTTTTCAATGTAATGCAGGTCAATGATAATTTTCAAATCACTGCTTTAAGTTTTAATTTTAATTTAACAAACTGACCCAGCTTTTTTGAAGCTCTTCCTTAGCTGTGTTAACGGTCACTCATTTCACCATTTTACCAAATAATCTCAGGGCATCAATCCTATTATTAGGATAATGTGAAGTGTTTGACGGCGAAACATGATATATGCCATTTTGGGGCTTGCACTCAAATTGGCATCATCTGTTTCAAACTGGCACAAAATTCCACTGAAAATGCAATATAACCCACTAAACAATCTGCCAGATTTCATTGCTTATTCACAAAATGCAATGAACGATCCTATCGTTCCAGTGCAAAACATGATAGACAATGAGAACTGCTCATTACATCATGTGATTGTTATCAATGAAGTTAAAATGGCAGTGTATTCAATCAAAGTGAATACCTTGGTTTTCAAGGCCCTGGAACACACTGGTAATGCTTGTCTTTCTTGTATTTTTTATGTTAATTTATTGATGAAAGCAAAGGTGGTAAATCCTCTGCAGTGTCCTACACAGTACACAGTGTTAACCTTTGGCGGTGGCATGCACTCTTTGAGTGCTTCTTGCGCTCTTTTATCATTTTGTCGTGTTTCTTATTTGTCATTCAATAAATTTTTTCATTTTACGAGTGCCTAATCTTTTGATCATTTCCTGTGTTTGTTTGTCTCACTAGCAAACCCTCTGTTTGAGGCACCACCCTCTCCCCCCCCCCCACAAAAAAAAAAAAAAACTCAACAAACTCAAGCTAAATGTAAAAGTTTTGATGCAGAACTTTTTCCGTGTGAGTATAAAAAGTGAAGAGACTAAGCTTTCATCATCGTGGGCCGGCATCTGTAAAATAGCTAATGAAAATTTTCAATTTGATAACAATTGGTATGGATACGTTGCAATTTCCAAAAAATGAAATATTCTCAGCAGTAAAAAAAAAAAAATTATTATTATTATGTTTATTATTATGATTATTATTATTGCAGTTTCCTCTAAATTCACAGTTACACAAAGAGTAGAAAAACACACATCCAGTTCTTTGGAGGGAAAAACAGTCTTTTGAAATCAAATTCCATTGTCTTTCTCGAAAGACCCTAATTGGATGTATCTCATTTTGCCGTCAAACAATTCATGTGGTGTGTGATGTTTTTATCTGAAAAACGTCAGAAGCATTGTTTTTAATTAGTACATACAATTTAAACTAATTGAGATTTGATGAAAAACTTCAATCTCATTGTCAGAAAATCATAAAACAAAAGAATGTAATTTTAGAAATATTTATTTACGAATCTGCATTAAAAAGCATTTCATAGATAATCATTAGAGGTTATTCATGAACATGTATTGCCATGTATCAGGATTCGAAGTGACCTCAAGGAATGAAAGAAAAAATGGATAATAGTAATTATATTTGGGAAGTAGGGCTGTCGCTATAATTAATCGCGATTAATTTAAGCGCAATAAAAGAAACTGCCACTATGAGGCAGACAGACGAGCTTGCTTTTTACCTTTTCTATGACACTCACCTCATGCGGTAATTTGAAATGCTTCCGGGAATAAAACTGTGATTTGAAGTCCGCTAATTACCAGCGAGGTTGGACAGCCTCCATCGCCTTGGCATAATTAGCTCTCCTTAAATCAGTGGTTCTCAAATTCGGTCCTGGCGCCCCCCTGTGTATGCTGGTTTTTGTTCCAGCCACAACTGCAATTCTAGGATCTTAATAAGCTGTTACTTTGTCTTAATTAGCAGCATTCCATGTTTAGAGTAGTTATTTACCATCTTAAGTCACATTTGGATGGACACATCCATTCTGCTATGGAGAATAAAAACCCTTGAACGTCTTGTGCTTAATTTTCAATATTGCTGGGATTTTCAGGTGAAAACTTTTTTAAACAGATCAAATTAGTCTCTGAGAAAATCAATAAGCTCCAAATTAGGTTTCTGAATGCAGGTGTTTTGAGTTTTTCCCAAATAACCTGCCTGAACCAAATAAAATCAACAGAAAACACAACAGGTGTGACTCCATTGTTTGCCAAGTAAATTGTCAGGTTTTACCTCCATGTGTTAAGAGTTTCACCAATGAGGAACCTGTGGATATTTGCATAAATGCACCTAATTAAAACAAATCAACAGCTTGTTAAAATCCTAGAATTGCAGTTGCGGCTGGAACAAAAACCAGCATACACAGGGGGGCGCCAGGACTGAATTTGAGAACCACTGCCTTAAATCAATTCCCGTGCCCTTTGCCTGACTTGCTATCAAGCCATTTATTCAGCCAACTGACAAATCAAAACCAAAATGTGGCCTATAGTTATTAAGAAGAGCGACAGAGAACCAGACAGACCTAACCAGGCTGCCGCGTTATATTAAAAGATTTTCAAACTCCTTAACAATTTACATGTCACGTTCTATACCAGAGGTGGGCAGCGAGGGCCGTATCTGTCCCTGGTTTTCACACCAACGTCTGGCCTTTAATTAGTTGATTGTCTCAATTAGCCAAACCATTTATGAAATCTGATGTTTCATGTGTATTTCTTTGAATTATCATGAAACTACAAAGACTAGTCTTGTCTCCCTTCATAACACATTTTCCTTTGATCGTATCATTGCGAAAATCTATATTTGTGCATGCAATCAATTAACTCAATTAGTCAGGGTAATTGATAGGAATAAAAACCTGCATACACACCGGCCTTCCAGGACCGTGGTTGCCCACCCCTGTTCTATACCCTTAAACAATATGTTTTCCACCTTCACTGATGGTTATTTAGATGCTCAAAAGTAAATTAAATCAAATGCTACGAGTTACATAATTTTAAATTACTCTCGTTCAATTATCTAATAAAAAATGCCTCAAATTTGCGGCAAAGATTCGCCTGAACGTTAATAGCCAAATCTTTGATGCATTTGACTATTGCCTGCAATGCAAACGTATTCTCTCCCACATTCATGTTCGGTATGCTTCACAAAATGTTTTACACTTCACTTAGCCTATATTTTTAAGCTCTTAAAACCAGGGCCATCTTTGAATAACTTCTTTTTTTTTTTTAGAAATATCTTTAATAATGCATACAAAATTCCTTGTAGAAAGGTGGAATTCAGAGGTCTGCTATTTATTCAGATTATTGAAATTTTTTCAATCTATCACGGCAACCTGGTTAGGTCCGTCTGCTTCTCATTATCACTTCTCAATCATTATATGCCACATTTTGATTGTGATTAGTCAGTTGGCTGAATAAATGGCTTGATTGCAAGTTAGGCAAAGTACGCGGGAAATTATTTAAGGTGAGCAAATTATGCCAAGGCGGTGGAGGCTGTCCAACCTCGCTGCCAATTAGTGGACTTCAAATTACAGTTTTCTTCCCGGAAGCATTTCAAATGACCGCATTAGGTTTGTGTCATAGAAAAGGTAATAAGCAATCACGTCTGTCTGCCTCATAGTGGCAGTTACTTTTATTGCGCTTAAATTAATTGCGATTAATTGTAGCGACAGCCCTAGTCCTAAGTGTTTTCGAAACCAAAGCAGTTGATGTCATCATTATGCTTGAGCAAAATCATTATTTAATACAGTGGTTCTCAAATTCGGTCCTGGCGCCCCCCTGGGTATGCTAGTTTTTGTTCCAGCCACAACTGCAATTCTAGGATCTTAATAAGCTGTTACTTTGTCTTAATTAGCAGCATTCCATGTTTAGAGTAGTTATTTACCATCTTAAGTCACATTTGGATGGACACATCCATTCTGCTATGGAGAATAAAAACCTCCATGTGTTAAGAGTTTCACCAATGAGGAACCTGTGGATATTTGCATAAATGCACCTTATTAAAACAAATCAACAGCTTGTTAAAATCCTAGAATTGCAGTTGCGGCTGGAACAAAAACCAGCATACACAGGGGGGCGCCAGGACCAAATTTGAGAACCACTGATTTAATGGAAAGCTGTGCATCTCTTGAACAAATCAAAGGAACCTCAAAGCTATATAGTATCTGATATGGATTATATCACTGTTAATCACTGTGCATCTCCTTGACTATGATTTACTGACAAGCATCATTTAAGAGTGATTTGTGTAAAGTAACAAATGAAGCAGCTTGTTTTTGAAGAGTGCACTAGATAAATACATTTAAACTGTCATTAAGTGCCTTCATAGGGGCCGAGCACAGACAGCTCCTGGGTCCAATGGTGCAAAGAACCTATTATTATCATTATTGTTATAATTACAATCCCAAGTCTGAAATAGTTGAGACAAAGTGTAAATTGTGAATAAAGTCAAAACTCAATAACTTTAAAATCACACCAGCCAGTATTTTATTCACAATAGAACAGAGATAACATTGCAAAAGTTGAAACTGAAAAATTTTATCCACAAAATGAGCTCTTTTCAAATTTGATGGCTGCTACAGGTCTCAAAAGTTGGGACAGGGGCCTGCTTACCATGGTGTAGCATCCTCTCTTCTTTTTAACGCAGAGTGGAAGCTTCTGGGTGTTGCAGAGACAAGTTTCTTGAGTTTAGCCATTGGAATTTGATCCTACTCTGGTTTAATACAGGCTTCCAGCTGCTGGAGAGTTTTGGGCCTCCTTTGACACACTTTTCTTTTGACTATGCACCAAATGTTCTCAATCGGTGAAAGATCAGGACTGCAGGCAGGCCAGGTCAGCACACGGACTCTTGTACTACAAAGCCATGCTGTTGTAATAGTTGCAGTATGTGGTTTTGCATTGACCAGCTGAAATACAAAACGCCTTCCCTAGAATAGATGTCATCTAGAGGGGAGCATATGTTGCTCAATAACTTTTATATACTTTTCAGCATTCATGGTGCTTTTTAAAACATGCAAGTGTCCCACACCATATGTACTAATGCATCCCCATACCATCAGAGATGCTGACTTTTGAACTGAATGCTGAAAACAGGAGGGGTGGTCTTTCTCCTCCTTAGCCCAGAGGACACGACGGCCATGATTTCCACAAGAATGTCAAATTTGGACTTGTCTGACCTCAGGACACTTTGCCACTTTGCTACAGTCCATTTTAAATGAGCCTTGGCCAAAAGAACATGGTGGCACGTCTGGATCTATTCAACAATGGCTTCCTTTTTGCATGATAGAGTTTTAGGTGGAATTTGTGGATGGCACGGCGGACTGTGTTGACAGACAGTGGTTTCTTTATTTATTCCTGGGCCCATTTAGTAATGTCAATGACAGAATCAAGCCGGTGAGTGATGCAGTGACCTCTCAGGGCCCGAAGATCACGGCCATCCAGTAAAGGTGTTTGGCCTTGTCCCTTACGCACAGCGATTTTTCCAGTTTCTCTTAATCTCTTGATGATATTATGCACTGTCGACAATGAGACATTCGAAGTCTTTGCAATTTGATGTTGAGGAACATTGTTTTTAAAGTATTCCACAATTTTTTTATGCAAGCCTTCACAGATTGGAGAGCCTCGGGCCATCTTTACTTCTGAGACCCAGGCTCCCGAAGACACTCCTTTCACAGCCAATCATGTTACACACCTGACGCCAGTCAACTTAATTACTTGCTAAATGTTCTTTTAGCTGATTCTTTTATATATTGATTGCTTTTTCAGCCCTTTTTTGCCTGTGTCCCAACTTTTTTCGGACCTATTGCAGCCAGAAAATTTGAAATGAGCTCATTTTGTGGATAAAAATGTAAAATGTCTCAGTTTCAACATTTGAAATGTTATCTGTGTTTTATTGTAAATAACATATTGGCTCAGGTGATCTGAAAGTCATTGCATTTTGATTTTATTGACAATTTACACTTCATTCTAACTATTTTGGAATTGGGGTTGTATTATTATTCACTGTTTTTGTCATGAATATTAGGGTGGGACCACCAACTGCAGGTGAAACCTATTGGGGCTCTTGCTCTGTCTTTAACTTAGCCACAGTCTGGAGTTTAAGACATGTTTAAACCTGCTTTGTTCCAAGAAAGGCACATGACATCTTAAAACTGATTGCTGTTTCCGCAGAACTTGCGGTTTCACTCTCATATGTGTTTTAGTCTAAACCGAGTTTCTATGTTTTGCATGAATCTCAATTCCCAACTGGAAACCACTATATTATCCCATATATTGGGATGGTCAAAATTTTAGGTCTGTAAGTGCAGTAGTTGCTGAGATATGGCCATTTATATTTTAAGGATTTTAATTAATTAATTGATTGATTTATTTATTTATTTATTTGATTTTTGCTAAATGCATTTTTGACCAAATTTGAATTATTATTCAAAGCACAGTAATAATAATAATAATGTTTTATTTTGGATAAACACACATATATATATATATATATATATATATATACACACATGTGATTCCATGGTAAAAAAAAAAGTGAATTATAATGTTGAAAAAAGTACAGAGATAAATAAATAAATAAAACCAGAACATAAATTCTACGGGAGCTGAAGGCCAGGGTCCCTTACAAGAGGCACACTGTCTCGACAGCTCCCCATATACACACACTGATGCCAATAAAAAGTTAAAGATGAGCTAGAATAAATATCAGACGCCACAATAGTGGAAATAATACGATTATCGGAACACTTAATTCGTTTCATGAAATTATTTGTACATTTCCTATTCATTTCTGGATAGGATTTAACATGATTGTTTACAAACATCCCACTGGCACTACACCTTTTGTCTAAGTTATGTAAGATTCTATATGAATTATTAAACGCCACTTTAACAGATTGAGACTCAGATTTTCCACAATTTACCCAAAGATATGAGAGATACAAATTATTACAAAATGCTGAGAAAAGTCTATTTTTTTACCTCAGTAGCAGAACAATAAAATTTACGTATTAACATATTGCTTCGGCCGTACAGCTGGCTTAAATTTCATATCAGCTTCATCGCTCAACTTATTATTTATAATGTGACCAAAAATATGTGTTTATCAACGTATACAAGAGGATTACCATCAAGAAATACATCAGAGTTAAAACCATATTTTCTAGTGTCAAACAACATTAATTGTGACTTGGTACTATTAAAAAAAACATTATCTGAACCAAATTTCGAAAATACATTGAGTAGTTTCTGTTGACCATTACCAGATGGACAGAAAACAACCAGGTCATCTGCATACATTAAATGATTTATAATACGACCAGCACAACAACAACCGGCATGTATATTATTTAACTCAATACTAAGATCATTCATGTATATATTAAATAAAAGTGGAGATAAAATACCACCCTGGCGAACACCATTACTGACAGAAAAAGTACCTGATATAACAGACCCCCACCTTATACAATACAATTGTTTACAGTACCAAAAGGCTATAAGCCTCACAACATATACAGGTATGGACAGATTTAACAACTTTTGAAGTAGAATGTAATGATTAAGCCGATCAAAAGCCTTAGAGGCGTCAAGAAAGGCAACGTACATTTCTGACCCATATTTAATGTAATACCTTATGAGTTCCTTTAATACATAAACACACATATTGGTACCATGTTTTTGTTTAAAACCGAACTGATTATGAGTTGTACTCAACAATGAGTCAATACGATTGAGTAACACACCTTCTAGCACCTTGGTACATATATTAGACAAACCTATTGGACGATAATAGTTTTTATCACTGATACGCTTATTTTTGTTTTTAACAATGGGTACTATGACAGTTTCGGTAAAGATATTTGGTAAGTAACCATGTATTAACAAAGAAGTGACAAGCAAAGATAATAGTATTACAATTTTTTCACCAGAATACTTTAAGTGCTCTGCAGTCAGAGTATCTTTACCAGCTGCCTTACCATTTGGCAGATTCTGTATGAGGTGATTGATTTCACATGAGGGTACAATCATTTAATTACAAAAGGACAAGATATTACTATTAATAGTGTTATGGAAATTTACACAGTTACTATTATTAACACAATTAAATATATTTTCATAGCGTTGTTTCCACATTTCTGGTATATCATTACCTCTACAGTCATTGACAACATTAGGGAGCTTGACCTTACAATCGAGGGAGTTTTTAACATCTTTCCAGAACTGTTCATCACTTCTGTTACAATGCTGCATGGCCAACTTGTCAGCAAAAATACTATTGGTGTTTTTCCCGCATTTCCTGAGGGCATGCTTAAACCTTGTCCGAGCATGTCTCATGATGTCATACACAATACCTGACCTTGGCTTACCAACACGTCTCCACAGGAGATACGACTCCCTGGCTGCATTATGATAGGGCTTCACCTCAACATTCCAACCAGGTACACTATGATTGCTGTGTGTTGACTTATGACACAAAAAATCTTTACTACAATCACATAATACATGAACAATTCCAGAATAAAAAATATCTAGATCTGTGTGATGATCAACATTAGTGCAGTTTGGACCAAGACACCATCAGTTACCTCAATATTACCCAATAGTACATTAGTTTGTGATTTATATACCTCAAGTTGGATGTCTGTCTGATTCCAGCACACCTTAGGGATATCTTCATTAGATTTATCAACACTACACTCTGGCACAATATCAGAATTAAATTGGAAAAAAACTGGGAAATGATCAGACAATATACAATCATGTAAGATATTTATACCATGTACACTATCCACAGCATCAGAAGAGCAAACCACATGGTCCAGCCAAGAGGTAGTTCCCCAGGCACAACTGAGATAAGTATAAGTATCAGGTGGTAGACAATTTTTATCTACAACAGTAAAGCTGTGATCTACACAAAAACTTAGAAAAATATCACCAAACATAGATGACTTAGAAATATTAGCGTTGAAATCACCAACAACAGTAATACATGAGCTAGGAATTTCTTGTAAAAACAAATAATTTTGCAAGACAATCTTGGTATTTATCCAAGTTGTCATCACACTGATATGGCAAATAAACAGAAAGATAAAGATAAAAATCTTTACTCTTGTTAGATATTTTAGCACAACATAACCAATCATACACTGTTTCTATCACAGATATAGCTGTATCAATGCTCTTACGCCACATAATACCAACTCCACCATAAAGACGCCCAGATATGATACCCCTACAGGCATCAACTGGAGACACAGCAAAACCATAAAAGTCATCATGAATAGTGTTAAGAGTCGTACATTCTTGTTTGGTTAACATAAGCTCCAGTAAGCAGAGTATATGTACATCATAACTTGACAAGAAACTTTGTAAACTTGGCAATGTGCTTTTAAAACCATTACAGGTGAATGTTGAAAAAAGACTTTCTTACAATTTACTTATATTTTTTCAGAAAGTTATTCTAACTAACATTCCCAAATTTATCTCTGATAAAATAATTTACACCTCTAACATGCACATGCATTTCACCAGAGGGGCAAATAGTGGGCTGATTAGTCTACCGCGTGCAAAATCTAATAGTATGCAAAGAACTGTTTTCTACAGGGCTATTAGGGCATGGAATTGTCCAAGTGGCATACGTAAAATAAAAAGTATTGCAAGCTTCAAAAAACAATTATGGTCATACAAGTGAGCCAATGAATATGCAAATGTGTTATGTAATCTCTTCTCTACCTTAGTGTGTTTGTTATAATTTGTTTTTGTGGTAATGTGGTTACGTTTCCTCGAATTATGCGTCTCAATATGTTTTAATCTTGTTCTATTATGATGGTTTAATGTTGTTGGACCCCAGGAAGACTAGCTGACGTCTTGCTTCAGCTAATGGGGATCCTTGCCAATAAACAATAAACAATAAACAGTTGTATGATATTATGTTGAGATCCATAAAAGACTAATTGTTGTACTGAACTAGCTGAATAAAAAAACAAGAGCTCGACAAAAATATTGTACACAATGTGGCATTAAGATCTTGCTTCAAAGAACCTACGTACAAGAACACCCGCTGGCCATAGATTGGGATTGTACAACTCAGATGGATCTCGACACACAGCTCCAACTTTAAAAGAAGATTAACTGTCATACCGAGTTCGAAGTTTTTCACAGTTCACGTTGATTTTCACAGTGTTCTTTAGGAAGCTAATAATGTCCTCGGGGGTGGTCTCCGGAGCGAGGCGCGAAACGAAGACCTGCGTGCGACGACTGCTCGAGGCCCTGAGTCGCTCCGTCTTCAGAGTGCCGATCACGGACTTCAGCTTCCTACGTTGAACCTTCTGGAACCCGTCGCTCACTGCCGCTAGTCCAGGGGGGCGCTCAGCACCAGCAGACTGCTGTACCGGTTCTGATGGACTTGGTCCAAAGGCAGAACCAGATGACTGTTGAGCCTGACCGACCATGGAGCGCTGACCAGAATCGTTCTTCTGGAGGGAGTGAGCATCCTTCACTAGAGGCAAGGAGACGAAGAGTGTCTTCTGATGTTGTGACATGGAAGACAAGGAGGAGGATACCACAACGTCACTGCGCAGAGCAGGCCAGGTCAGGTCACATGATTCCTGTCGGAAAGAAGTCGTTTTCAGCTCACGCACCTGTAGCCTGATATCGGAGAGTTTGTGTCTCATCGCTTGGAACTCCTTGAGCATTGAGGATGGTCGATAGACTTCATATCCACTGGCGGGATCTTGGACAGATCCCCTGCACAAAACGTAGGCAGATGAGTCTTTTGACACTTGTGCAGAGCGGCAATCATGTCGTTGACATTGTTCACATCCTTTTTGTCACCATGTCTACGTGTATTGTAATGTGAATAGAGGCCACTAGATGGCAGTATTTACCTTTTTTCTGTTAAGCCCAGACTGGAGATAGATTTGGGCATGTTTTAGGCATGTCTGGGACAAGTTCCAGAGAAAAATAAAAAAAGCCTAAAAGGTGGGAGGGGTCTACAAAAGAGTATATAAAGAGTAAAATTGAGACAGTAAAGTAGTTGGAGAAATTGCATGCAGGAGGATACATGTGACCAGACCTGTCATTCTGTTCAAGACCTGTGAAGCTTTTAGTGGATTTTTGCCTGTGTTAGAGCATTTTCCTCACCCAGGACATCACCAAGCAACCCACCAAAGGGACTGTAAATATTTCTGTTTTTGTATATAATCAATCTTGGTCTGTAGAGTAGAGTAGTTTGTTGTTAGTTGCCTTTGTTTAATTAAATGTGTTTTAGTTTTAAAATTTCTGTCTGTCATCCTTTGCTGTCGTTAATGTCCTAAAAAATTGGGGCCATAACAAATTAGGGGCTCGTCCGGGTTAGACCATTTTGTGAGTCATTTATTGAAAATCTAACATTTCAAATTGTAAAATTGTTTTTGTGAATTTTCCTATATATATATATATATATATATATATATATATATATATATATATATATTGTCAGATAGACAGCAATGGATGATTTCTTGGCATCACCAACCGTTGAGGTTTTGAAGCCTTTTAAAAAGACAGAATTACTAGAAATATGGAGACATTTAGAGCTGACAGAGGTAGAACCAGCCATGCGAAAAGCAAAACTGGCGAGAGAGATTGTTGAATATTATATTGATGAAAATGTGTTTGCACCCAGAGATCTGGAACACTTTCCAGTGGAAAATCCAAATATAGAAATGGAACTCAAATTAAAAATTCTAGAGATTGAAATGGAGGAAAAAGAAAAAACAAAGAGAATTTGATTTAGAAAAATTAGCAAGAGAAGAAAAACAGAGAATTTGAGTTAGAAAAATTAGCAAGAGAAAAAAAACAAAGAGAATTTGAGAGGGAGGAAAAAGAAAAACAAAGAATTTGAGAGAGAGAAAGTGGAAAGAGCAGAAAGAGAGAGACAGAGACAGAGAGATTTTGAATTAGAGAAATTCGATTGAGAAGAAAGACTCCAAATGGAGCAACTAAAAATAAAAATTGAAACTAAAAATACATTTCTGGCTAGCCAGGAGGTAAAACTGGTGCCTCCATTTTCGGAAAAGGATGTTGACAACTATTTCCAGTGTTTTGAAAAGGTAGCAAAGAGTTGCCAGTGGCCAAAGGAACACTGGCCTCTGATGTTGTAAACTGTCCTCAAGGGTAAAGCTCAACAAGCCTATTCGGCTTTGTCTGCAGATGATTCCTCTGATTATGAGGTTGTCAAAAAGGTTATTTTGAGAGCGTATGAGTTGGTTCCAGAGGCTTACCGACAGAAATTCAGAGGTCTGAAAAAATCCTAAAATCAGACTTATGTGGAATTTGCTAATGAGAAGAAGGTTTGCTTTGAGCGCTGGTGTACTTCTATGGAGGTCAAGGATGACTTCAACTCCCTAAAAGAGACGGTGTTAGTTGAAGAATTCGAGAACTGTGTTAAGGATGATATTAAGACCTACCTTAATGCACTGCACTGCACAATGCAAGCACTGAATTTGCAGTCAGCTGCCAAATTTGCAGATGAATATGTTCTCACACATAAGTCCAAATTTCAGTCTAGCAGTAACAATAGATGGTTCCAATTTCAGAAAAAAGGGAATGGTGATACCCAAGATTCCTCACCCAAAGACAAATCTGGTAATGGTGCTCAGAAATCCAGTAACAGGTCTGATCAAAGTGTGAAAGCTGACAGTGACAAAAGTCTAGTTTGCTGTTATTGCAAGAAATCTGGTCATGTTACTACTAACTGTTGGTTCCTTATTGCTAAGAAAGACAACAAAAAGGATACCAAACCAAATGCCTTTGTGAAAACAAGGTTAGAAACCCCTGTAGTAGATAACCGATCTGCAAAATTGCCTGCTTCTTGTGGGGCTGAAAAGCCTGATGCTGCTGACTTTGTGAGGGAGGAATTTCCTCCATTTGTGTCAGAGGGATTTGTGGCTCTGAATGAGCATACTACTCCTGTCCCCATATATATATATCCTAAGGGATACCAAAGCTTCTCAGTCACTTTTGTTGATGGACTCCTTGGAGTTACGTGATGAGACCGCTTCTGGGGATTTCATACTTGTACAAGGTATTGAAGGGAGGACTGTATCTGTACCCCTGCGCTCTATATTCTTGAAGTCAGATTTAGTTACAGGACAGGTAAAGGTGGGACTTATGTCAAGTCTACCGATCAAAGGTGTTTCTCTGTTGCTAGGCAGTGACCTGGCTGGGGACTAAGCAGTTCACAGCCGAGCACTGAAGATGGCGATGAGGACCCATCTCTGTATCCTTCTTGCACAGTGACTCGTGCTATGGCCAAGAAGGCTCAAGAAGTAGATGATGTGGTGCCGTCCAGCACATTGACTAGTCATGACTCAGGTGGTTCACCTTATGACTCTGTTCAGCCTACTATGGTTTCTCCGTTTGAGGACTTATCAGATACTTTTATCAGGTCTCTATTCAGCCAGCCGGATGGGTCTGGTGATTCTGATGTGTCTGGAGACTTGTCTCTGTCCAGAAAGCGGTTGATTGAGGAGCAAACTAATGATCCTGAAATTTGTGTACTTAAGAGGAGAGCCCTTCCTGATAAAGAAATAGATGCAGTTCCAGTTGGGTATTATCTCAAGGATGGTGTGTTGCTGCGGAAGTGGCGCCTCCTGATATCCCTGCCAATGCAGATTGGGCAGTGGTCAAGCAAATTGTTGTTCCAAAGGTCTACAGGAATGAGATCTTAACAATGGCTCATAGTTTACCTTTAGGAGGTCATCTTAGTGTTAACAAGACTGTTGATAAGATCATGAAACACTTCTTCTGGTCTGGGCTTCGGAAAGACGTTTCCAACTTTTGCAAAACCTGTCACACTTGTCAGGTAGTTGGATAACACCAGTTACACCCACCTGTAGCTCCATTGCAGCCTATCCCAGCATTTGGGGAGTCCTTCTCTAAGGTCATTGTTGATTGTGTTGGTTCATTACCCAAAACTAGATCTGGAAATCAGTACTTGTTGACAATCATGTGTACATCTACCAGATTCCCTGAAGCCATACCTCTACACAACATCAAGGCAACTGCAATCTCAAAGGCTTTGATAAAGTTCTTCGCGTTGTTTGGCCTTCCCAGGGAAATTCAGTCAGACTAAGGTAGCAATTTCACTTCTGGATTGTTTCAGCAGGTTGTGTATGAACTAGGTCCGAAGCAGATTCTTTCTAGTGCCTATCATCCAGAGAGTCAGGGTGACTTAGAGCGGTTTCATTCCACTCTCAAGACAATGATGAGGACTTATTGTTATGACCATGAGAAAGACTGGGATGAAGGTATTCATTTGCTGTTGTTTGCAGCTAGAGAAGCAGTGCAGGAGTCTACTGGATTCAGTCCATTTGAGCAAGTGTTTGACCATGAAGTGAGAGGATCTTTGCTATTGTTGAGTGAACAATGGCAAGAGAAAGAGCTGCAAATCAGTCTGTTAGACTATGTTAGCAAGTTCAAGGAAAGATTGCGTGCAGCTTGTGACCTAGCCAAAGAGAACTTGTTTCAGACTACATTGTAACGACACCTGATAGAAAACGCAAGTCTCGGGTTTGCCACATTAACATGCTAAAAGCCTACGTGTCACGCTCAGAGGATGCAAAGCTTCTCTCAACACCACCTGTGGTCCTGATTGCAACACCTCATGTAGATGTGCCCATGTCAGAATACTCCCCTGAACTGGATGGACTTGGCCAGACAAGCGCCTGTCTTCCGCCTGCTCGTTTGCTGAACTCTGAAGCTCTTTGTGCTCTCCCATCCAAATTGTCCCACTTACCTGAGACGGCTCAGGCTGATATCTGAGGTCTTATTGAGAAATATTTGCAGCTGTTCTCAGACGTACCTTTGAAAACCACTATTTTGGAACATGATATTGATGTAGGCGATCATAAGCCTATTAAACAGAATGCGTATCGTGTTAACTCATCATAACGCACTATTATGAACAAGGAAGTTGAATACCTTTTGCAGAATGGTCTTGCTGTCCCTAGCTCTAGCCCTTGGTCTTCCCCTTGTCTGTTGGTACCAAAATCTGATGGCATGTCCTGTTTTTGTACAGATTACCAGAGACTTAACAGTGTGACGAAATCTGACTCTTTTCCCCTTCCGCAAATTGAGGATTGTGTGAACAGAATCGGAAATGCAAAGTTTGTCTCCAAGCTCGATTTATTGAAAGGATACTGGCAGGTTCCTCTAACTGAGCGTGCTTCAGAACAGTCGGCCTTTGTCACGCCAGACGCCTTCTTGCAATACACGGTGATGCCTTTTGGTTTGAAAAATGCACCTGCTACATTCCAAATGTTAATGAACTATGTTCTAGTAGATTTTGAGAATTGTGAAGCTTATCTTAATGATGTAGTTGTTTATTCTTCAACTTGGCAACATCATCTTTTTACGTTGGAAACTGTGTTTTCGCGCCTTCAGGATGCCTCACTAACCTTAAACCTTGAGAAATGTGAATTTGGTCATGGGAC
The DNA here is from genome assembly GCA_029721435.1 of Gymnothorax reevesii. NCBI lineage: Eukaryota > Metazoa > Chordata > Actinopteri > Anguilliformes > Muraenidae > Gymnothorax > Gymnothorax reevesii. The sequence goes on from CM056574.1 coordinate 56,074,253, forward strand.
AATTACTATTTGGGGAAAAAGGTGGGCCAGGGGTCAGTTCGTCCTGTGGACGCCAAGGTTGAGGCAATCAACTCGTTCCCTGTGCCCAAGACTAGAAGGGAACTCAGGCGTTTCTTAGGAATGGCTGGATACTACAGGAGTTTTTCTAAGAACTTTTCGTCTGTTGTTTCACCTCTCACAAACCTAATGCGTGCCTCTCAGCCATTTCTGTGGTAAGCTGATTGTCAGCATGCTTTTGAAGCTCTCAAATGTCTATTGTGCAATGCCCCAGTTTTGTCCGCTCCCAATTTTACGAGACCATTTATGTTGGAGGTGGATGCCAGTGGCACTGGGGCTGGTGCAGTGCTGCTTCAGGAGGACGAGCTTGGAATCGCCCACCCAGTGTGTTTTTTTTTTCTCAAAAAAATTCAACCGGTGTCAGTGCAATTACAGCACAATAGAAAAGGAAGCACTGGCGCTTCTGTTAGCTCTATAACACTTTGAGGTGTACCTTAGCTCAAGCCCAGAGCCCATTGTAGTGTACACTGATCATAACCCAATTGTTTTCCTACAGCGCATGTGTAACTCTAACCAACGTCTTATGCGTTGGTCCTTGATTACCCAAAAATTCAACTTAAGAGTTCTGCACAAAAAAGGTTCAGAGAACATTGTAGCAGACACGCTTTCGCGTTGTCATTCCTAGTTCAAAACCTAGATTGCAGGTTTTCTCTTAAGGGTGGGGGTGTTACGAGCTCTGTTGTATTTATTTCGCCTTGTTCTTAATTGATTGTTTCCACTTCCGGAGGGGGCGGTGCTTTTTAAGGCCGCCGCTTGCACGCGCCAGTGGAGACTAGCTCTTCGACCATTTGCAATTAGCGTTTCGGAACTGTGAGTATTTGGATTGCCTTCTGTGTTCGACCGGTTTTGTCTTGACCTACGATTCTTGCCTGGCCCCGTTTTTGGTTCGTTTGGATCCCTGTGATTGACCCTTGGCTTGTCGCTCTGTGACTTTGATTCTTGCTCTTGCCCCTCTATCTGGTTGTTTGGTAATAGATGCCCGGGTTTTTGACTTTTGATTCGCTTGTCTGACTGCCTCGCTCATCTCGTCCTTTCTGTACGCTGTCTGGTTACTCTGGTTAGCTAGGGTATTCCCAGCTGGGTCTTCCCATCCTTCCATCGGGATACCCCTTTATTGTTTTGCTTTGTTATTTTCCCTTTGTTATTTTTGGAGGTGACTCTGGGTGGAAACTTGTTTTCGAAGGGGGTACACGATTCGCTCGCTCAGTCCGCGCTTCTGGACGGAGTGTTCTGGAGTTACGTGTTTAAAAGCCGCCCCGTGCCTGGTAAACCTTCGAAGACTGGCGGTAGGTCTCAATTAGCTCTGGTTAGGCAGTATAGGGACTGGAGTGCTGTGCAGCATTCAGGTTTTTTTGTATTTGCCGCAGTTTTCTCTTTCCTTGCTTTCTTCCTTTCTCTACTTGTGGCCACACTACCTAGATCGAGTTGTAACAACTGACTACCCAAAATACAGCACCCTCCATAATTACTGGCACCCCTTGTTAAGATGTGTTAAAAGCCTTAAAATAAATTCAATTTCCATTGCAGAAGCATACTCTCACACTGAAAATTGTAGAAAACTCAACTCAACTTCAACTCAAGTGAATTTTAAAGTAAAAAAGAATCCCTGACTAAGAAATAATTATTTTTCATAAAATCACCTGTTCCACAATTATTGGCACCCCTAACAATTCCCAGGAAATAAATGTAATTGAAGTATTTCTGTAATTTCTGCAGTAGTTTACAAAGTTGATGAGAATATCTAAGAACATTTAATTAGTAATTCATCACTTCCTGTTTCCCTGGGGTATAAATATGATGTGACACAGAGGCCATTTCTCTTATCCACTCTTTAACAAGGGAAAGACAGAGGAACACACCACTCTAGTCAGGCAGACATGTGTCTACCTTCACAAGTCAGGCAATGGCTACAAGAAAATTGCCAATCATCTGCACCTGCCCATATCTACTGTCAGAGGAATCATTAAGAAGTTTAAAACAACTGCAACAGTGGTTAACAAGCCTGGACACGAATGCAAGGTTATTTTGCCACCACGCACAGTAAGGAGGATGGAAAGAGAAATAAAACGTTTTCCACAGCTCACTGTTAAAGAATTGCAACAAATGTTAGCATCTTGGGGTCACAAAGTCTCCAAAACAACCATCAGACACTATCTTCATGCCAACAAGCTGTTTGGGAGGCATGCAGGCAAAAAATCTTTTGTCACTCACAATCATAAACGCAAACATCTGGAGTTCGCTAAGCGATACTGGGACTTCAACTTGGACTGTGTGCTTTGGTCAGATGAGACCAAGATAGAGCTTTTTGGCAACAAACACTCCAAGTGGGTCTGGTGGAACACCAAAGACGAGTATGCAGAAAAGCACCTCATGCCCACTGTGAAGTATGGGGGAGGATCGGTGATGCTGTGGGCCTGTTTCTCTTCTAGAGGCCCTGGGAACCTTGTTGGGGTGCATGGCATCATGAACGCTTTGAAATACCAGGACATTTTAAATCAAAATCTGGCCTCTGCCTGAAAGCTGAAGATGGGTCGTCACTGGGTCTTTCAGCAAGATAATGACCCAAAACATGTGGCCAAATCTACACAGAAATGGTTCATCAGACACAGCATCAAGCTCCTCCCATGGCCATTTCAGTCCCCAGACCTCAACCCCATTGAAAACCTGTGGAGTGAGCTGAAGAGGAGAGTGCTGAGGAGAGGACCCAGGTCGCTGGATGATTTAGAGAGATTGTGCAAAGAAGAATGGTCGAAGATCCCTCTTTCTGTATTCTCCCATCTTGTGAAACATTATAGGAGAAGATTAGGTGCTGTTTTGTTGGTATAAAGGGGTTGTACAAAGTATTAACATCAGGGGTGCTAATAATTGTGACACACATAATTTGATGTCAAAGAATTATTTCTTAATGTGGGATTTTTTTTCCCACTGAATAAATGCACTTGAATTAAAGTTTGGATTTTCCTCTTTTTTTATTGTGGTCCTATTTTATTAAGAAAAAAACAATGTATTAGAAGCTAAAGAACACATCTTAACCAGGGGTGACAATAATTATGGAGAGCAGTGCAGATAGAAAGCTGATTTTGTGAAATTATGCTGTACCTTTGCAGTACTGCTGAGGGAGAATGGCTCATTTTCTAGATCTGAAATTTTTCATGATGTCTAAACTGATGTTTATGCATGTATGCAAGCAGTCAGTGTTGTGTTCTCGGGTCCTGGCCTTTGATGTATCAGGATTTCATAGTTCATAGTTTATGTCACAGTTTTAACAGTTTCTTGTATCCAGTCATTGCATTTCATTATTCATGTTTATTGCTCATGTTTTTACTTTTTCCGTGTTTTTATTTTTGCCAGGTCTGCCAAGCCACTCCACCGCTTGTCTGCGTTTCGCCCCGTGCCTTCGTTGTTGCACATTTCAGAGCTCTGGTTGGCTTTGGTATTTCCCTCTTCCTTCTGTGCTGTGCTGGATTCGGGGCTGTCTAAGCTTAATTGACAATTAATTGTTTTTAAGTTACTTACATTTACTAACACTCACTGGGTGGTGTAATTCTTAGATAGGCACATTCCTAATATTACTAATTTAGACAGGGAGTTTATTGTCATGATTCCTGCTTTACTATCTCAAGTCTTGCTGTGCTTTTCTGTTCTAGACATTCATGCTGCTTTCAAACTGCATACTTAATTGGTACTTAAGTTGAGCACGCTCATTCTCTTAAATGAGCAAGTCTTGTCATCCAATCTCTGTCCATGTCCAATGATCTAGCCATGCCAGTTGTTTCTCCTTCTCCCGGTGTTGCCCCTCATGTCTTGATTTCTTACCCTTTATCTGGATGCGGTGGAAGTTGGCTGGCAGACAGTCTCAAGTCCTTTCCAAGTTTCTTTCCTAGTTCATGGTCAAGTCTAGTGTTCACAGTCTAGTTATATATATATATATATATATATATATATATATATATATATATATTATATATATATATATATTTTTATAGCCTTTGTGTTTTTTGTCCTGTTGGAGATCTGGTATTCTTTTCTGTTTATTGCTATTTCTGCCTGGAGTTTCCAGTGATTTTTTTGTTCTTGCCATTTTTGGATTCCTTTGTTCTAAGCTCTGTGAAGCTCTCTTTAGTTTGTATTTTGCAACCCCTTGGGCGAAGTTTTTTGTTGGCCCTCGTGCCTCATTTTCCTTATTTTTTCAATAAACCTTATTCCTCCATCCTCGCATCTGGTGTCTAACTGGTCCCGTATCAGTCAGAAGTTTTTAAAAACCATTTCTTCCAGTAGCTCTAGTAGCCTATTTATATTAGAATATTTATGTTTTTCCAACAACTGTCCCATATTTCACCACAGAAACTACTGGATGACAGTGAATGAAAGCCTTGAAATTTTCCCCATGTATTGGCACATATTTAAAGATAACACATACCAAGTTTCATCCATAGTATCAGATTGATTTCATTTTTAAAGCTATAAAATGATTGACAAATTTAGCACTAAATGCATCCATTTATTATGAAATGCATACATAAGACATTCAAATTTTTCCAGAATACATGTTTACTTAAATTAAAGATAGTATTTGCACATTTCACAGCAAAAAGGATATTTTTCTAAATATCCCCAGTTTGAATGACAAGTTTTGCATACTGGAGAACAACCATCATGACGGATAAAACTGTTTATTAAAGCATCAAAACGACATTTTCTTATTTTTTGAAATACCTTATGCGATGATTCTGCCTCGTGTGTGCTGTCTTTGTGCTTATTTGTGCTTGTGCGTTACTTTCGTTTTATATTTCAGCTTTCATTTCTGCCGTCTAACGATCCACTCCCAATCTGCATTCTTCAGTGAAGTCACGTGACAGCCTTCAGCATGCCTGTGTCTCGTCGTCCAATCACGTCCTCTTTCGGTTTCGGCTTTGGTATTTCATTCATTGCTTTCATTTGTGTTTAATTCTGGGTCTCGCGAAACTCTGAGTGAATGCATTCTCTGATAGGATATTACTAACCCGTACTAACCAGCACTTATTTGAGGGTGATTGTAAATATTTCGTCACGTAGTATTAACCTTAATTAACTCATTAGCGAGTGCGTGTGTTTCCGAGCTTTCGTGCATTCTGTCTCAGCTGTCTCTGAATAACTGCGTTTAAAACTATGCTTTCCTTTGCTTCTCTTGTGGTGCTTTTTACTCGTCACGTTTAGATCACCTTAATCTAAACTGTCTAGCTTGATTGATGGTCTCAGCGTCTTGTCTCGAGTCATTATTATAAACCCGGTTTTCGTGTAATTGTCTATTAATCCCATATGTTTCTGTTTCCTTCCGAGATTGCATTCCGAGTCCCCGCCTCCTCTTGTGACTATATGTGGCAGAGTTGGGAGAGCGGTCATCAGACGGATCCTCATATTGACTCTGTGCTACTTGGTGAAATCTCAGTTCTTTGTGCCTTCCGTGTGTCTTAGTATGATTCCCAAGTCTTATATTCTGCTGCGCCCTTGTCTTGTCTGCCCTGTGTTAAAGTTTCCCAGTGTTATCCGTCAGTTAGTTAGGTTCAGTTTTTGTTTTCTTAGTCAATTCACTCTTGGAGTGAGCATTTCTGTTTCCCCCTGCCTTGGGCAGGGTATTTCAGTTCTCCCATTTGTTCAGTGCTAGTGCACGGTGTTTTGTTTCTGGCGTGTCTGGCAATTTTCTCTTAGTGTTTGGTGTTCAATAAACACTTCTGGATCCTGCAAATGGTGTTCCCCTTACCTCTCGTTACACCTTGTCAGAATCAAGGATAAAGAAGAGCAAAAATGTCAAAAATAATCCAATGATAAATCATAATAATACTCATCATGGGAAAATATTGACTGGACATACATGTGTGATGTGAATATAGGCCACTAGATGGCAGTATTTACCTTTTTTTTTGTTAAGCTCAGACTGGAGTCATGTTTAGACATGTCCTGGACATGTCTGGGGCAAGTCTCAGAAAATTAAAAAAAAGAGGTCTAAATGTGGGTGGGGTCTGCAAAAGAGTATATAAGGAAAAGAATTGAGACAGTAAAGTAGTAGGAGAAATTGCAAGAAGATGACCAGACCTGCCATTCTGTTCAAGACCTGTGACGTTTCTTTTGTGGATTTCTTTGCCTGTGTTTGAGCATTTTCATCATCCAGGACATCACCAAGCCACCCCCACGAAAAGGGATTGTAAATATTTATGTTTTATACATAATTCAATCTTGGTCTTTAGGTTAGTTATTGTTAGTTATTGTCTTTGTTTAATTAAATTTGTTTAAGTTTTAAATTGTGTCATCCCTTGCTGTTGCTGTTGCTGTTGTGTTGTAATGTAATAACAAATTGGGGCCATAACAAATTGGGGGCTCGTCCGGGATAGACCATTTTGTGAGTAATTTATTGAAAATCTAACATTTCAAATTGTAAAATTGATTTTTTTTAATTGAATACATAATATTGACAACAGCAATGGATGATTTCTTGGCATCACCAACCGTAGGGGTTTTGAAGTCTTTTAAAAAGACAGAACTGCTAGAAATTTGCAGACATTTAGAGCTGACAGAGGTGAAACCAGCCATGCGAAAAGCAAGACTGGCTCGAGAGATAGTTGAATATTACATTGATGAAAATGTGTTTGCACCCGGAGATCTAGAACAGTTTCCAGTGGAAAATCCAAATATAGAAATGGAACTTAAATTAAAAATGCTAGAATTTGAAAGGGAAGAAAAAGAAAAACAAAGAGAATTTGAGTTAGAAAAACTTGCAAGACAGAGAGATTTTGAATTAGAGAAATTCGATAGAGAAGAAAGACTCCAAATGGAGCAACTAAAAATAAAAATAGCAACTGAAAATAAATTTCGGGCTAGCCAGGAGGTAAAATTGGTGCCTCCATTTTCGGAAAAGGATGTTGACAACTATTTCCAGTGTTTTGAAAAGGTAGCAAAGAGTTGCCAGTGGCCAAAGGAACACTGGCCTCTGATGTTGCAAACTGTCCTCAAGGGTAAAGCTCAACAAGCCTATTCGGCTTTGTCTGCAGATGATTCCTCTGATTATGAGGTTGTCAAAAAGGTTATTTTGAGAGCTTATGAGTTGGTTCCAGAGGCTTACCGACAGAAATTCAGAGGTTTGAAGAAATCTGAAAATCAGACTTATGTGGAATTTGCTAATGAGAAGAAGGTTTGCTTTGAGCGCTGGTGTACTTCTATGGAGGTCAAGGATGATTTCAACTCACTAAAAGAGATGGTGTTAGTTGAAGAATTCAAAAACTGTGTGAAGGATGATCTTAAGACCTACCTTAATGAGAAGCAAGCACTGAATTTGCAATCAGCTGCCAAATTTGCAGATGAATATGTTCTCACACATAAGTCCAAATTTCAGTCAAGCAGTAACAATAGATGGTCCCAATTTCAGAAAAAGGGTTATGGTGATACCCAAGATTCCTCACCCAAAGACAAAGACAAATCTGGTGATGGTGCTCAGAAATCCAGTAACAGGTCTGATCAAAGTGTGAAAGCTGACAGTGACAAAAGTGGTCTAGTTTGCAGTTATTGCAAGAAATCTGGTCATGTTACAACTAACTGTTGGTTCCTTAAAGCTAAGAAAGAAAAAGAAAAGGATACCAAACCAAATGCCTTTGTGAAAACAAGCTTAGAAACCCCTGTAGTAGATAACCAATCTGCTAAATTGCCTGCTTCTTGTGGGGCTAAAAAGCCTGATACAGCTGACTTTGTGAGGGAGGAATTTCTTCCATTTGTGTCAGAGGGATTTGTGGCTCTGAATGAGCATACTACTCCTGTCCCCATATATATCCTAAGGGATACCGGAGCTTCTCAATCACTTTTGTTGATGGACTCCTTGGAGTTACGTGATGAGACCGCTTCAGGGGATTTCATACTTGTACAAGGTATTGAAGGGAGGACTGTATCTGTACCCCTGCGCTCTATATTCTTGAAGTCAGATTTAGTTACAGGACAGGTAAAGGTGGGACTTATGTCAAGTCTACCTATAAAGGGTGTTTCTCTGTTGCTAGGCAATGACCTGGCTGGGGGCAAAGTAGTTCCCCCTGTACATCTTACTTCACAGCCGAGCACTGAAGATGGGGATGAGGACCCATCTCTGTATCCTTCTTGCGCAGTGACTCGTGCTATGGCCAAGAAGGCTAAAGAAGAAGATGATGTGGTGCCGTCCAGTACATTGAATAGTCAGGACTCAGGTGGTTCGCCTCATGACTCTGATTGGCCTACTATGGTTTCTCCGTTTGAGGACTTATCAGATACTTTTATCAGTTCTCTATTCAGCCAGCCGGATGGGTCTGGTGATTCTGATGTGTCTGGGGACTTGTCTCTGTCCAGAAAGCGGTTGATTGAGGAGCAAACTAATGATCCTGAAATTTGTGTACTAAAGAGGAGAGCCCTTCCTGATAAAGAAATAGACGCAGTTCCAGTTGGGTATTATCTCAAGGATGGTGTGTTGATGCGGAAGTGGCGCCCTCCTGATATCCCTGCCAATGCAGATTGGGCAGTGGTCAGGCAAATTGTTGTTCCGAAGGTCTATAGGAATGAGATCTTAACAATGGCTCATAGTTTACCTTTAGGAGGTCATCTTGGTGTTAACAAGACTGTTGATAAGATCATGAAACACTTCTTTTGGCCTGGGCTTCGGAAAGACGTTTCCAACTTTTGCAAAACCTGTCACACTTGTCAGGTAGTTGGAAAACACCAGTTAGACCCACCTGTAGCTCCATTGCAGCCTATCCCAGTATTTGGGGAGCCATTCTCTAGGGTCATTGTTGATTGCGTTAGTCCATTACCCAAGACTAGATCTGGAAATCAGTACTTGTTGACAATCATGTGTGCATCTACCAGATTCCCCGAAGCCATACCTCTACGTAACATCAAGGCAACTGCAATCTCGAAGGCTTTGATAAAGTTCTTCACGTTGTTTGGCCTTCCCAGGGAAATTCAGTCAGACCAGGGTAGCAATTTCACTTCAGGATTGTTTCAGCAGGTTGTGTATGAACTAGGTGCAAAGCAGATTCTTTCTAGTGCCTATCATCCAGAAAGTCAGGGTGCCTTAGAGCGGTTTCATTCCACTCTCAAGACAATGATGAGGACTTATTGTTATGACCATGAGAAAGACTGGGATGAAGGGGTTCATTTGCTGTTGTTTGCAGCTAGAGAAGCAGTGCAGGAGTCTACTGGATTCAGTCCATTTGAGCTAGTGTTTGGTCATGAAGTGAGAGGACCTTTGCTATTATTGAGTGAACAATGGCAAGAGAAAGAGCTGCATATCAGTCTGTTAGACTATGTTAGCAAGTTCAAGGAAAGACTGTGTGCAGCTTGTGACCTTGCCAAAGAGAACTTGAAATCAATTAGGGGAAAAATGAAAACTTGGTATGATCATAAGGCTAGAAGCCGTGAGTTTAAACCAGGAGAAAAGGTCCTTGTGTTGTTTCCCTTGCAGTCCAATCCATTGCAGGCTAGATTTCATGGTCCTTATGAAATTCTGACAAAACTCAATGATCTCAATTACATTGTGAAGACTCCAGATAGGAGAAAACCAAAACAGTTGTGTCATATTAACATGCTAAAGCCTTATCATGACAGGAATGCTAGGGTTGCAGCTGTCACTTCAGATTCTCCAATGGTCGAAACGTGTGAAGATGAGGGGGAGTTTCAAGATGATGAACCAAGAATTAAAGCTGAAGTTCTTTCATGTAAATTGTCAAACACTGAAGTGTTGCAAAATCTTGATGTAAAACTCCAGCACTTAGAACCCTCACAGAGAGATCAGTTTGAAAGGTTGATCAAGAAATATGAGGATCTGTTTCCTGATGTTCCAAAGAGAGTTTCTATAGCCTCTCATGATGTAGATGTTGGTGATGCCAAACCAATTAAACAGCATCCGTACCGGATGAATCCTGAAAAGAGAAAGATTGCTGAGAAAGAGGTTGAGTACGTGTTAGAACATGATATTATCAGACCCTCCAACTCAGATTGGAGTTCACCCTGTGTGCTAGTTCCAAAACCTGATGGAAGTACTAGATTCTGTACAGATTATCGCAAAGTCAATGCTGTAACTAGAACTGATGTGTTTCCAATACCTAGGATTGATGATTGTATTGATAGTGTAGGGCAAGCAAAGTTTCTGACCAAGATTGATTTATTGAAGGGTTATTGGTGTGTGCCTTTAACTGAGAGGGCCAAGAGCATCTCTGCTTTTGCCACACCATCTGGATTGTACCAGTATGAAGTCCTACCCTTTGGCATGAAAAATGCCCCAGCCACGTTCCAAAGGATGATACAGTCTACAATCGCCGGATTGCCACACACGGGTGCGTACATCGATGACCTGATCACATGGAGTGACTCCTGGGAAGAACATCTAAAAGATGTAGAGACGTTGTTCCAGCGCCTGACCCAGGCTAACCTGACTGTTAACCTGAGCAAGAGTGACTTTGGTTGTGCTACTGTCACCTATCTTGGCTACGTCATAGGCCAGGGTAAGGTGGCACCCATAAATGCTAAAGTCCAAGCCATCATGGTCTTTCCAGTTCCTGACAAGAAAAAAGCTTTGCGCCGCTTCCTTGGAATGATCGGGTACTACCGCAAGTTCTGCAAGAACTTTGCTGAGATTGCTCTCCGTCTAACTAACCAACTGAAGAAAGGCGTAAAGTTCACCTGGGATGATGCATGCCAGAGAGCCTTCGATCACCTGAAGTCTCTGCTGTGTCACTTCCCCGTGCTCAAATGTCCTGACTTCAACAAACCGTTCTCCATCGCGGTCGATGCTAGCGACCAAGCTTGTGGATCTGTGCTCCTACAGAGAAGTGACTCTGATGACATTGAGCATCCCGTGGCATACTTCTCCAGGAAGTTCAATCGCCACCAAAGGAACTATTCCACAATAGAGAAGGAACTGTTGGCTCTGGTCCTTTCTTTACAACACTTTGAGGTTTATGTTTGTACAGGACAAAAGCCAATGATTGTGTACACTGACCACAATCCGTTAATGTTTTTGGGTAAGATGAAAAACAAGAATCGGAGATTGTTGAATTGGAGTTTGATTTTACAGGAGTTTGACTTGGAAATTAAGCATGTGAAGGGTACAGACAATGTAATTGCTGATTGCTTATCCCGTGTTTGAATGTGTATATATATATCATGTGTTTGAATATTGTATGATATTATATAGACAAGTGTTCACTTAACCATTTTGTATTGAAAAGAAAAATTTTGCCTTTATGAGTCAAAATTTTTCCCTTTTGGAATGGAGGTGTAATGTGAATATAGGCCACTAGATGGCAGTATTTACCTTTTTTTTTTTGTTAAGCTCAGACTGGAGTCATGTTTAGACATGTCCTGGACATGTCTGGGGCAAGTCTCAGAAAATAAAAAAAAGAGGTCTAAATGTGGGTGGGGTCTGCAAAAGAGTATATAAGGAAAAGAATTGAGACAGTAAAGTAGTAGGAGAAATTGCAAGAAGATGACCAGACCTGCCATTCTGTTCAAGACCTGTGACGTTTCTTTTGTGGATTTCTTTGCCTGTGTTTGAGCATTTTCATCATCCAGGACATCACCAAGCCACCCCCACGAAAAGGGATTGTAAATATTTATGTTTTGTACATAATTCAATCTTGGTCTTTAGGTTAGTTATTGTTAGTTATTGTCTTTGTTTAATTAAATTTGTTTAAGTTTTAAATTGTGTCATCCCTTGCTGTTGCTGTTGTGTTGTAATGTAATAACAAATTGGGGCCATAACACATGTAAATACAGAACCATCTGTTCCTCGCTAAATTTATTCAAGAGCATTTAAAAACTTCGGAAGCAAGGCCAATACATTGTTTAAATCCTCTTGACTCAAGATATAGTGACAAGCACCTCTGCCTTGAACATGTGGTGCATCAACTAGACATATGATGTATTGGAAGTGGACCCAACACGCATCCTTCCTTGATGCAGGTGTCCAAGACAGTACATTGTTGCTGGCTAGGCATATTGCATTCATAAACTATCATCAATAAACATCAATAAACTATTTATTTCGCTTTGCCACGGCAACGCACTGTGTTCTTATGTTGGATTTGCAGTATCTCATGCCAGGAAATAAATTATTCGAAATAAAGCAGAGAACGAGAACACAGAAACTGAACAGCTAATCCCCAAATGGTTTCAAAAGTTTACCACCATTTCTTTATTTGTTTTTCTGGTTTCAAAGGCCAGAGCGCTCACGCATTTTGACTTCAACGGAAGCGTTTAGTGTAAATATTGTCAAATATTTTATAGCTTCAAAAATAGAATCAATCTGATACTATGGATGAAACTTGGTATGTGTCATCTTTAAATATGTGCCAATGCTTGGTAAAAAATTTCAAGGCTGTCATTCACTGTCATTCAGTAGTTTTTGGTGGTGAAATATGGGCTAGTTTTTGGAAAAATGTCTAATATTCTAATATAAAGAGGCCACTTGAGCAGGAAGAAATGGTTATTTAACTTCTGACTTCTTGCACACATGCATAAACATCAGTTTACACAACATGAGAAAATCCAGAACTAGATAATAAGTCATTCTACCTCAGCAGTCCTGCAAAGATGCAGCATAATTTCATAAAATTGGCTTTCTCTTTATTTTGGGGGCTCAGTAGATGATCAAAGACTGAGGATACACCTTTTATAAAGCCAAAAATGAAAAATTCAGGAAAAATTATTCCTATGTGCGAGATTTCAACACTGCAGCATTATGTCTTTGCTGTAAATAAGCATTCAAAAATGCATTTTGCAAAAATCGGGGGGAAAAAAACCTTAAAATGTAAATGGCCATATCTCAGCAACTACAGCACTTACGGACCTGAAATTTTGCACATGTTCATTCCTTAGGAAGTACTTCAATTATGATTTTTTCAGACTTTTCTGAGACAGTGACCTGGGGACCTCCAGTTGATTTGGGATGGAATGTTTTGACCGGGCAGCACAGCCTTCTGAAGTTAAGTGAGAGAAGCCATAAATTATTCATGGAATTGTTCAGAGAGAAATAAAAAGAAAGTTGACGCACTAGTCAAACCTACGGCAGGAGAGCGCGGTGGTTTAATTATCTCGGGTTTACAGTGTGATATATTTACTATACATCTGGGGTACAAAATAAACATGCAAAGACCTTGATCACAATTATTATGCAAGCTACTGTGGCTTGCTTATGAGTAGAACAGGGCTTATGACATCATATATTTGAATTTTCAGAAAGCATTTGACATAGTTCCGCATAAGAGACTAATTTTTAAAATGGGCTCTATTGGAGTTACAGGATGTATTCTGAAGTGGATTCAAAACTGGTTGCAGGACAGAACACAAAGAGTGGTGGTCAGTGGTATCTCATCTGAGCTAGGTATGGTGGGGAATGGCGTCCTCCAGGGATCGGTGTTGGGACCCTTGCTGTTCCTCATCTACATTAATGACCTTGATAGGAATATTGACAGCAGAGTAGTAAAATTTGCAGATGATACTAAATTGGGAGGTTTGGCAAATAGTTTAGAGTCCACTAAAGTGATTCAGGATGATTTGGATAGAATCCAAAATTGGGCAGAAATGTGGCAAATGAAATTTAATGAAGCAAAATGTAAAGTTGTACATGTAGGAAATAAAAACATTACACGGGATTACTTCATGGGAGGTTTTAAACTGGAATGTGCTCCACGTGAAAAAGATCTGGGAGTGATTGTTAACCAAACCTTCACAGGCTCTTGCCATTCTGCCGTAGCAGTTAAAAAAAGCCAATCACATGATGGGATACATTGCCGAAAGTATTGAGTTCAAATCCAAGGAGGTGATGCTTACAACACTTACAACACATTCATCAGACCACATCTAGAGTATTGTGTACAGTTCTGGGGACTATACTTTAAGTGTGCAGTATCGTTCAGGAACCAATCGCGAGAACACAGGATTGCAGATGAGGAGATTTTATTGAGCGAGGGGGATGACCCCTGCAGGGCAGAAGGCAAAAGTACAGAGTCCTCAATCCAAAAGTCACAATCCTGTGCGGCAGAATCAGAGTCATAACCAGGGCAGCAAACACAGAGTTCGTAGTCAGGCAAAACAGATTTGGTACACAGGCACAGGTTTGTCAAAGAGGCAAAAATCAAAAATCAAAGGGCATATGAGATTCATTACCAGGGCAGCAATCACAAAAATCGTAGTCGGTCAAAAAGGGTTCAAAAACACAGATGCAATGTTAATACAAGAAGGGCAAGCCAAAAAATCAAAAGTCGGACGGTCCAGTCAGAAGAGAAACGCAATGAGTACAAGGCGGATAATGAGCAGCACAGGTAAACACGAGAGACGTCCTGACAAGGAAGTTCTGTGAAGTGACACCTAATATACACTCCAGGGAGATCACATGGTACATAGAACACAGGTGCTGGAAATGAGACTAATTACAAAGGGTGGAACAAAAGGGAGAACCTAATCACATAAAATAGGCAAAAGCCAAAACGCAGACAGGGATCACGAAACAATCCTATTGACTAACATACGGCTTCGGTCAAGGAGTTCTAAGGTGCATAGATAATGAGAGAAAGGACAGCACGAGCAGGTGTGGAGATTTCACAGAAATGCAGCAGAGAAGACTAGGGAGAGACAAGAGGCGGAGACTAGAACAGGGCGGGTGCTGAGAGCTTGTTAATCAATTAGTAAGTGCAGCTATACAATCCCTAGTGCTTGTTAGTAAGTTAGTATTATATACAATGTTAGTTGGATTAGTAATCCTCGCGAAAACAACAAACTGTTAGTATTGGTTCGTAAAAATAGAAAAGTAGAGTGAAAGTAGTAAACGAGATGGGAAGGAAGGTTGAAATCCAGAAACCATTCAATCACCCGAAAGAGTGGCACGCAGTACCGGGGCTGTGAGCAATGACAAGATAAGAGACCAGACAGGGGGAGACAAAGTGCAAAGCAAGGTGGAAAGCAAAACATGGACCGGATAGAAACTGTGGTTAAATGCAAAATATGGAAAAGTAAAACTAAGACAATGCAAGAACAAATCGAAGTACCAAATCACAATAGATATACCAGAAAATAGTCAGACATAGCAATGATTCAAATACCAACAAAACATAATATCAAAACATGGCAAATAGATCAAGACATGGCAAATCAGAGCATGAACATGGTGAGACAGATCAGAATCATAACATTAAGAAAGATGTAGAGGCTCTAGAGAAAGTTCAGAGAAGAGCCACTAAGCTAATTCCAGGTGTAAAAGATGAAAGCTATGAGAAAAGGCTGAAGATCCTTAATCTCTTTAGTCTTAGGAAAAGGTGACTAAGGGGTGATCTAATTGAGGTCTAATTTCTTCACCTAAAGAGTAATTTTGATGTGGAACAGTTGCCTGACCATATTGTTGAGGCAGAGACCTTGGGAGTTTTCAAGAGCAGGTTTGACTTAAAGCTAGATACTATTGAGTCATTGAGTATCTGAAGTGATATATATTTACAATAGTATAAAGAAACTGGCAAGCCTGGTTGGGCTGAACAGCCTGTTCTCGCCATTCATGTTATGTTATGTTATGATAAATTTAGATAATGGTGTTCAAAAGCCATGAGGAAAATAAATAATTTCTTCATTGACATTACGCAGAGGAAAATTGTATTTTTTTAATCACATTGAATACACATCTATTATCAACGTCAAATATGCTTTGGTTATTAAGAGTGTACTCTTTCTTGGGTTAAGCCTCATAGATGTTTATATCATGAATAACAGAGATATAGAGTAAAATGGGCCGTTGTAGACATTGTTCAGTGGAACAATGTAATTTGATTAAAAAGTTCATTGAAGAGGAAAATGTGTATAAAGAAGTGCAGTAAATTATAGGAAGCTCGGGTAAAATGATTCACATATGCTTGAAACTACATAACCCAAAACCAGTGAAGTTGGCACGTTATGTAAATCGTAGATAAAAACAGAATACAATGATTTGCAAATCCTTTTCAACTTATATTCAATTGAATACCCTGCAAAGACAAGATGTTTAATGTTCAAACTGAGAAACTTTCTTTTTTTTTTTCAAATAATCATTAACTTAGAATTTAAAGGCAGCAACACATTGCAAAAAAGTTGGCACGAGGCCTTTTTACCACTGTGTTACATCGCCTTTCCTTTTAACGACACTCAGTAAACATTTGGGAACTGAGGAGACCAATTTTTGAAGCTTTTCAGGTGGAACTCTTTCCCATTCTTGCTTGATGTACAGCTTAAGTTGTTCAACAGTCCGGGGTCTCCATAGTCGTAGGACTACAGGCAGGCCAGCCTAATACCCGCACTCTTTTACTACGGAGCCTTGCTGTTGTAACACGTGCAGAATGGGGCTTGGCATTGTCTTGCTGAAATAAGCAGGGGCGTCCATGAAAAAGACGTTGCTTGGATGGCAACATATGTTGCTCCAAACCCTGTATGTACCTTTCAGCATTCATGGTGCCGTCACATATGTGTAAGTTGCCCATGCCTTGGGCACTAATACACCTCCATACCATCACAGATGTTGGCTTTTGAACTTTGCACCTATAACAGTCCGGATGGTTCTTTTCCTCTTTGGTCCGGAGGACACGACGTCCACAGTTTCCAAAAACAATTTGAAATTTGGACTCGTCAGACAACAGAACACTTTTCCACTTTGCATCAGTCCATCTTAGATGAGCTTGGGCCCAGCGAAGCCGGCGGCGTTTCTGGGTGCTGTTGATAAATGACTTTGGCTTTGCATTGTAGAGTTTTAACTTGCACTTGTAGATGTAGCGACGAACTGTAGTTACTGACAATGGTTTTCTGAAGTGTTCCTGAGCCTATGTGGTGATGTCCTTTACACACTGATGTCGGTTTTAGATGCAGTACCGCCTGAGGGATCGAAGGTCACGGGCATTCAATGTTGGTTTTCGGCCTTGTTGCTTACGTGCAGTGATTTCACCAGATTCTCTGAACCTTTTGACGATATTACGGACCGTAGATGATGAAATCTATAAATTTCTTGCAATAGCTCATTGAGGAAAGTTGTTTTTAAACTGCTCGACAATCAGCTCTCGCATTTGTTCACTAAGTGGTGACCCTCGCCCCATCCTTGTTTGTGAATGACTGAGCATTTCAGGCAAGCTGCTTTTATACCCAATCATGGCACCCACCTGTTCCCAATTAGCCCGATCACCTGTGGGATGTTCCAAATAAGTGTTTGATGAGCATTCCTCAACTCTCTCAGCATTTTTTGCCACTTGTGCCAGCTTTTTTGAAACATGTTGCAGGCATCAAATTCCAAATGAGCTAATATTTGCAAAAAATTACAAAGTTTACCTGTTTGAACATTAAGTAACTTGTCTTTGCAGCGTATTCAATTGAATATAGGTTGAAAATGATTTGCAAATCATTGTATTCTGTTTTTATTTACGATTTACACAATGTGCCAACTTCACTGGTTTTGGGTTTTGTAGCAACAAAACCTGAAACACGCAGAAGGAAAGGAGCATCTACTGTAAAAATGGATCAAATAATCGTCAGAATAGCAAAGATTCAGCCAATTGTCGCCTCCGGAAAAATCACAGATGATATAAAATTACCTGTTTGAGCTGTTGCAGTCAAAAGACGTTTGATCAAAGCCAAGCTACCAGTGATAAGCCCCTATAAAGGACCATTGTTTAAAAAAACTGCATGAGCAGAATCAGTTAAAACACATTGACTGTCCAAAAGAGAAATGGAGAAATATTCTGCGGACCGATGAGAGTAAATTGTTCTTTTCAGGTCGACTGGTCGTTGACAGAATGTCAGACAACCTCTGGGTACTGAATTCAAGCCTCACTGTTAAGACAGTGAAGCATGGTAGTGCAAAAATCATGGTATGGAGATGTTTTTCATACTATGGTGTTGGGTCTATCTGTCGTATACCAGGGACAATGGATCAGTTCAAATACAGTACCAGTCAAAAGTTTGGACACACTTTGCTCATGTCATAGTGCTCTGTTTTAAGAGAAATTTAAATGGCTTAACTTCTCTATATAATCTCAAATGGAATCTGGTGAGAGGTAAACAGTCAGAAGTTCAAAGAGAAAAATTTACTTGTTAGAATAGTGTCCAAAATTTTTGAATTGTCAAAAAAGCCATATTTTGCAAAGCAAGCAGACAAACATTTTCCAACAGCCAAATTAAAGCTATTTTGGAACTTATTGGGCAAAAAACTCAATGAAAAGCAAACAGTAAGTGCAACACATCTTTGGGAACTTAGGCGGCCTCTCAGCAGCAAACTCATTCTAACCATATAACTGCTTTTGTAAAGAAAAATAAAGGACACTGGCGGCTCCAGAAGCTCCAGCCATTATGATCAACAAAATTTTTTTGTTGATGGACGCACGCAAGGACAGATGCACACACGGATGGTGAGTGATACCGTAGCTCGCGTGCCACTCAGGTGGCAGTAGCTAATTAGGAGCCTGCAACTGAAAATGTTGATAAGATAAAGCAAATGGATTGTCAAAGTTTTTGATGATATTTTTAGGCCAGTGACCTTGAAAAAATAGGCCAAGGTCACCTTTAGGCACATCATTTATAGGACTTTATGAAATGCATCTCTAATAGAAATTTGGAGCCTGTAACTGAAAAAGTTGATGAGATAAAGCAAAATGTTGAAATTTTTGGCGATATTTTCAGGCCAGAGACCTTGGAAAAAAAGGCCAAGGTCACCTTTAGGCATGTCACTTGGAGGGCTTCATGAGATGCATGTCCAGTAAGAATTCGGAGCCTGTACCTGAAATAGTTGATGAGATAAAGCAAAATGTCAAAATTTGCTGTGAAATTTTTTTGGCCAGTGACCTTGAAAAAATAGGCCAAGGTCACCTTTAGGCATGTCATTTGTAGGCCTTTATAAGATGTATGTCCAGTAAAAATTAGGAGCCTGTCACTGAAATAGTTGATGAGATACAGCAAAATGTTGAAGTTTTTGGGGATATTTTTAGGCCAGTGACCTTGAAAAAATAGGCCAAGGTCACCTTTAGGCATGTCATTTGTCAGGCTTTATGAGATGCATGTCCAGAAAAATTTGAGCCTGTAACTGAAATCGTTGATGAGATAAAGCGAAATGCGTTGACGGAGGCACGCACACACGCAGGCACGCATGCACGCACGCACACATGCGCACATGCTCGCACGTACGGACGGAGCCTGATAGCACAGCTCCCACACCGTAAGCGGCGGGAGCTAAAAATGTGAGTATGTTCTGTAAATATAACAGAAAATGCTGGTTAGTTTGATGGATTGAAGAATTCAAACTTTTTTTTTTCTTCAAAATAAACGGTATGTCTTGAAAGAAAAATGTGGGAATGACCAAACTTTTGACTGGTACTGTACATCAAAATACCTGAAGAGATTATGTTGCCATTTGCCGAAGAGGAAATGCCCTTGACATTGTTGTTTAAACAAGGCAACAACCCCAAACACACGAGTAAGCGAGCAACATCTTGATTCCAAACAAACAAGATTGAGGTCATGGAGTGGCCGGCTCAATCCCCTCACCTCAACCCCATTGAAAACTTGTGGGTTGACATTAGAATGCATTTTCTGAAGCAAAAACCAAACATTCACAGGAACTGCAAAATGGATTTTCTTCATCCTGGGGAGAAATATCTGTTGCCAAGTGCCAGAGTTGGGTTAACTCGATGCAACGCAGATGCACAGCAGTTATCAAAAACAATGGCTATTCAACTATATATTAGTTCAGTAATTTAGAAGTAAAATCTTGAGTTAAATTTAATATTTCTGTTTGAACTAAAATTGTTGACACTGCTATTTATTTGAACTGAGTAATATTCTTTGTCGTTGATTCCTGTAAAAGAATAACACAGACTTGAACAAATTTGTTATTGCTTTGATTTGTAATTGAATGCGTAATGTTTCCAGAACATTTGAAATATGAAACTGAAGGCTATTAAAAACTGTATGCTGCATTTTTCTGGTATTGTTTTCTTAACATTGCACTAATTTTAACTATACTCAACAGCAAAAGAAACCCGAGTCCTAATTTATACAACCCCAATTCCGAAATAGTGGACAAAGTGTAAATTGTGAATAAAATCAGTACGCAATGACTTTCAAATCACACCAGCCAGTACTTTAATTACAATAGAACAGAGATAACATAGCAAATGTTGAAACTGAGCAATTGTACAATTTTACCCAAAAAAATAAGCTCAATTCAAATTTGATGGCAAATACACGTCTCAAAACAGTTAGGACAGGGGCCTGTTTACCATGGTGTAGCATACCCTTTTCTTTATAATACCGGGTGGAGGCATCTGGGCATTGAGGTTTCTTGAGTTTAGCCATTGGAATTTGATCCCACTCTTGTTTAATACAGGCTTCCAGCCGCTGGAGAGTTTTGGGTCTCCTTTGACGGACTTTTCATTTAATTATGCGCTAAATGTTCTAATATGTGAAAGACCAGGACTGCAGGCAGGTCAGTTCAAAACACGAACTCTTCTACCACAAAGCCATGCTGTTGTAATAGCTGCAGTATGTGGTTTTGCATTGTCCAGCTGAAATACAAAAGGCCTTCCCTGGAATAGATGTCCTCGAGAGGGGAGCATATGTTGCTCTATAACTTTTATATACCTTTCAGCATTCATGGTGCTTTTCAAAACATGCAAGTGTCCCACACCATATGCACGAATGCAACCCCATACCATCAGAGATGCTGGCATTTGAACTGAACGCTGATAACAAGAGGGGTGGTTTTTCTCCTCTTTAGCCCAGAGGACACAATGACCATAATTTCCGACAAGAATGTCAAATTTGGACTTGGCACACAGAACACGGCGGCGCTTCTGGATCATGCTTAACAATGGCGTCCTTTTTGCATGATAGAGTTTTAGGAGGCACCTGTGGATGGAACGGCCAGAGCCGGCTGGCCCATTAGGCAATATAGGCAAATGCTAAGGGCGCCGTGGCGTCCAGGGGGCCCCACAAAATTGGGAAAAAAATTCACCTTCAATATAATTATATTAAAACTAGTTATTACTATTAAATGGAAAAGCTAACATAAATTCAAATGTAAAGCAATGCCCAATTAATATAACTAAAAATGATGATACCAAAGAAGTCCCCTCCCCCCTTTCCTCCCCCCTTTCCATTACCTGCTCGCTCTATGCAGGGGGAGGGGCAAATTTATTGATGTGACCCTAGAGAACTTTGTAAACATGACTTAAACTGCCCCGAGCAAAGGGAAGAAAAAAGAAAAGAAGAGGAGGCAAAACGTGAGAAAGACAGAGGTAAAGTAAAGATACAGTCAAAAAATGATTCATCAGTTGCACTGTGCCAGTTAATTAGCACAGTGTACTGTTAAGTTGAAGTTGATAACTTGCTTCTGAGCAATTAGCCGCAACATGGTTTGCTAATCAGGGATGCACCTGAATCGATATCCGGCAAGTCACAAATAATGGATTTTTGCTGAATAAACTATTCGTCCGAACATTTTGTTTAAAGTTCAGCTTTATATTATATGTTGACAAAGGGAAACATCTACTACACATGGTTGTTTCTGAAGTTCTGTAATTCAAACTAGATTGGCTGCCACTGCTGTTAATCATCCTCACCAGTCAGTCAAAATCGATGGCGTTAGCAGCCAAGAGTAGGTTCTTTAAACCTGCGTTGCTTGTCATCTTAGCGCGAGTTTGTTCATTAAAGGTGACCTATTAAGTTATTTTTCCAAGTTTATATTTTGGTCTTTGACTCCCCTAGATTACTCCTGATCATGCTGAGTAAAAAAATGGTACTTATTTTGCTCATACTGCCATCCTCAAAAAACCCCATTTGTAGTCCAAAATAGTCTCTGCCTGAAACACCTCATTGGGGTGGCTCTTCCGCTATGGCGCCCACTTCCCGTGTGCCCACTTTCTTCTGATTGGCAAGCTCTGTGGAGGGCTGATCTAGGAGGGATGAGTCAGCAGAACGCAGTTTTCCTGGTCCGGCTCCAGAGTGAAACTGACGCGTCTCCCGAAGGAATCGGTGGGCATATTCTGCAATCTAACGTAGTACGTAGTATGTGTATAGATCTAATGAAATTAATTTGTTCTAATAAACGGAACGGCGAAAGAGGAGAACGCTGTGCAAAAGTCGGGCAGCTCAAGCACGAATTTGCTATCGGCAACAGTGGTGAGTACAGCGGGTTTTTCTACTCTGTAGGTAGGATACAGGGAAAGCTAGAATCCATCCCATATAGACACATTTGTTGAACGGGTCGACATGCCCAAGTGTAGACCGGAGACCGTAGAAATCCGGTGGGTCTGAGTTTTGAGGGAAACATGGACAGTGAGGAGCAGCTAAAAGTGGACCAACTGCTTATGGACTGCTCCGGTGTGTATTAGGACCTGCTGGCTCGTGTGCATAGCTGTGATGTGTTGTTTTCGGAAATTGCCCATGGTAATGGTTTACTTATTGCTTCGGAATGACCAGCTTTTCCTCGTGGAAAATGAGCGCATTATAGATAGTGTACGAGAGATAGATAGAGCTCCGGTTATGTCATGAACATAATACAGGATTGACAGACCTTAAGTTCCGTCTGCGTGAACCGTTGCTTATGTGGAGCTTGCGAATCGATCACTTTTACAGGAAAGAATTTAATATTCAATCGATGGCAATACAGAGAAATTGTTTGTTATACCGAACACATTATAGCCTGTGCGCTCCCCAATTGCTTTCACCGGTAGCATCAGAGAGCTTGCTTAGACATTGGAGATGTATCAGGCTGACCCCTGTCATGGATAAGTAAAAGCACCCAAAAACGCACCCCAAGCTCTGCAAAACCTACATCTGGTCTAACTGCAGCCCAACTCGGCAGACACATACAGCATCTCTCGGTTAGCTTCAACTGTAGTGGCTACAATCAGGCAACGTTATGATGAAACCGTCACATTGATGCATACCAAAGTAACACAAGCATACTGATCATAATTGCTGCATATAAGCATTTTTAATTAGCTGAGCACGCAAATTAACATGCAGTAGCTGATAAGCGGTCATGACTTTGAATGTAATCTGTCACACGAAACATTTGTTTCACGTCCGGGGTGAAAGCTGCTTAACGCGCCCATAACACCTGTATTCGTGTCTTTGCATTGACTTTGAATGTAGCTAATCTGTCACGCGAAAAATTGGTTGCATGTCCTATGTGAAAGCAGCTTTTTGGATAGTATGTGACAGCTAGAGATGTTATGAACATAATAAGTAAGTAAAGTAAGTAAGTAAACGTTAATTTGTATAGCACTTTTCACAGTACGTATATGCAAAGTGCTTCACAGTAAAAGTACATAAATAAAAAACAACATAAATAATCAGCATAAAATCGCTGTAAAACATCATGACGCATAGAACAGAGCAATTAAAACAGAACAGAGTAAACTAAAACAGTGTAAAAACGGTAGGAAAGACAACATAGTAGCTATAGTAGCTATCATCGCTATACAAGAAGGCACAAAGGTCAGAGATCAAAAAGCATTTGTACATTCAGGGCCACAGGCCTATGGCAGAAAAGCCTGTTTAAAAAGGTGCATTTTAAGCAGCTTTTTAAAGCTAGCCACAGACTCTGCCTCACTAAGAGCCAGAGGGAGCGAATTCCAGAGGCGGGGTGCTACCGCTGAAAAAGCCCGATCCCCTTTAGTATTTGCCGAGTGCGGGGCACTGCCAGGCTCCTCTGGTCAGCTGACCGCAGAGGACGGTTAGGGGTATGATGTGTAATGAGGTCGCAGATGTAACTGGGAGCAGAGCCGTGAATAGCTTTGAAAGTGAAAACCAATATCTTGAACTGGATCCTAAAGTGTACAGGTAGCCAATGAAGGACAGCAAGTATGGGGGTGATGTGACAAGATTTTTTTGACCTAGTGAGTAAACGGGCTGCAGCATTTTGCACCAGTTGAAGACGATGGATGGATGCTTGGTTAAGACACGTAAAGAGCGAGTTGCAATAGTCCAGCCTAGATGAAATGAAAGCGTGTATAGCCATCTCCAGTTCTGAGTGGGAGATGACAAAGCGCAATTTGGCAATATTCCATAGGTGGAAAAAAACAGTTGTGACTCGGCATCTTTACATGTTTATCCAGGAGCATCGATTGGTCAAAATGTACCCCCAGGTTTCTAATGCATGAGTGGGCATTATTTTTGAGAGGGCCCAGATGATCCTTAACCTTGGCAGCAATGCTGTCTGAGGCTATTATCAGCACCTCGGTCTTGGCTGCATTCAGCTGAAGGAGGTTATTTGCCATCCAACCCTCTATGACGGCCACAGGTTAATACAGGTTTTGCAGACCGTAAGTTCTGTTAGCGCGGGCAAGTTGCTTATATAGGGCAAGCGAATCGATCACTTCTACACTACAGGAAAGAATCACCTATTTAATCTCCGCCTTTTTTCAACTTTTTATTAGCCACAACAATTTCTAAAGGGGGATGAAATTATGTCAAGGTAGTGCAGAGAAATCATTTGTTAACCGGTAAAGCTTCTGCGTTTCGCATTGCTTTCATGGTAGCACCAGAGATCTTGCTCAGACATTTGTGAAGTATCCGGCTGATCCCGGTCATGGATAAGTGAAGCGATCACTAACTGTAGTGGCTAAAATCGGGCAAAGTTATGATGAAACTGCCACATTGATGCTTACCGAAGTAACACAAGCATACCGATCAAATTTACAGCGTAGAAGTTAACAAGGAGCATTTTTAATTAGCTCGGAATGCAAACTAACATGCAGTAGCTGGTCATAACCACAGAGACAAACCCTTGCAATACAGGTTTTACAGACAGCAAGTTCTGTTACTGTGAACAGTTGTACCAAGCATCCAAATTACAAACAAGTATTTGTAAAACAAGTTAGCTTCAAATGAGGCTTATGTTTTGTTAGGGATCCTCAGAGAGGATCCTTAATGGGGCATATTCAGGTGCGTATTCAACGTTCTAATAGTAATTTAGTCAGAATCCCAAATGTATAAAAGAATGATTTAATGATGATCAGAATTGAGGCACATGCAAAACAAACAGTGTGTGTTCTCTTTGGAGAGCGCTCTGCCGACCTCCTTGTTTTCCCAGTTTATATAGTCTCTAAGTCCAAAGTCTTGTGATTCGCTGCTCCTTCGCCGTCTGGATCTTGGATGATTTCTCTCCTCCAATCAATCGTGGTCCCACACTTAAGTTTCTATTTCCCCGTAAGTTTCCCTCTCCGTCTCTCGTTTTCCGAGAGCTGGGAGCCGGCTGCGGTTATCAGCTGTTAGTGACCTTGAAGCAGTGTGGCTGGAGAGGCTGCAGAAGTGTACTTTATACTCTATTACATTCATATTCTGTGATTTGCATATTGGCAGATTGTGGCAGCTATGCTAAGGAGTTAATGTGCTTGACAACATAGCAACATATTAATTAGCATTACAACATCACAGTTTGCACACCTTCTGTAGAATTTCGCCTGATATTACTCCTGCATGTTTAGGACACAAACATTAGCAACAGTAACTTGGCTACGTTAGCTGCTGTGCTACAGCCACAATCAACTGGCTATCACGTCAGGTTGGTTTATGCAGTAAAAGCAACTTACAGCCTCTGTGTCTGTGAGTCACGGATTTTCGCGACCGATACAGGCTTTATCTTCTGATATTTTACAAAGCCTGCGTTTTAGGCCAGTTGTTTGTGCTAATTATCGCCAGCGGTCCTGCTAACCCCCCGTAACACATTGGCTTCACTTGCATTATTTGCTGTTATATTGTTACTTACAGCTTGTGGCCCCAAGTGCTTGATTGATGCAACTGCTTCAGGTTTGAGAAGCAGCTGAGACGCTTATCCTGTGTCGAATTATCCTTCATTGACAAAGCTGTCTTTGGTGAAATTCTGAGCACAATCAGCTCGCATTCCCATTGGCCATGGCTGTTTGCTGCCAGCAAACAAAAAAAGCTACCCACTGAAATCTGGTGGCATCGTCTATTGGAAGAGAAATATAAGTTTTTCTTTGCGTCCAAAAGTAAACGGACAAACAGCTTTGGGAGAGATACTAACAAAATTGCACCTCAAATGATCTGCGGTTTTTTTTTTGTATTTCCAAAAGTTTAGACGCTACTAAGGCATAGTGTGATCTGCCATTGTAAGTGCCTGCTCGAATAGTTTCCGGTGTGGGCAGTTCCAGCGCAATGATTGGCTCTGACTAGGTCTGTACTAATTGGAGGGCACAACCTGACGTCAGGTTTTGTCCAGATCTCACGAAGATCTCGGGAGGAGCTGTTCAGAGAGGAATTCACGCTCACGAAATCACGTTCTTGGATTATGGCAAAACCCCGGTATCTTATGTTTAGAAACTTTTCAGTGGTTGAGCATGGACAACCAACATTATAACTTTATTAATATGTATTAAGAGAAGGATCGGCCTAATAGGTCCTCCTTAAGTCATGAACAGGCTACGGCATCATCAATATGGGAGCCTGAGAGGCTAACGTATCGTCTTTAGACTGTTAGTGTAGTTTGCTTGCTTTGTTCTATTGTCCGGTTGTTGCCGCGAGAAAGTTTTAAAACGATGACTGTATTTATTTTGATTCGCAGAGTGGATTGATGTGAGAGTGGTTTTCTTAAACCTGTGTTGCTGGTCTGTATCTGTGTGAGGGCTGTCATGGTTTGTGAACGTGCATTTTATTTCCGTGTTACTCTCGTCCCTGATGACATCGTTTTCTTTCCACATCGGATTCTTTACCCAGCTGGCTGATTATTTTTGAGTGTTCCTTCCCCCGGAGTCTATTTATGCTGGAGGTTGCCGCGCCTATAGTATATTCACTGGAGTATCCGATATGATTTTGCTCACTTCGGCTCGATATAAATCTTTGGTCAGGGGTTTGCTGATTAATATCTATATATATATATATATATATATATATATATATATATATAAATATATTCTTTGTTTCTGGGAAGCTTTGCTTCTTTAGGTTTTGGCACTATTGTAAGGTGCCTTGTTAGTTCTCTCTCTTTTATTGAGATTTCTTTTCTTTCTGGTAGCTCGCTCCGTTTCTGGCACTTAAGCCTTTCATTAGTTCAGAAACGTGAGCTCCTTTCCTCTTTTATTTCGCCTAATTACTTTCAGCTGCGTCGGCTCTGTGCAGCTTCCCCTGCCGCGTCATCTGAAACTCCGCTCTAACCAGCCATAACAAGGGCGCTATGGAGAAAAATACCTGTGACTGAGGGTTAGGGAGCTAGCTATCATTGCAGTCAGTTTTGCTAAGTTCTGATTCCTTTATTTACCACTGAAATAGAAAAATACCATAGAAATAGAAAAAAAATGTTTTCAGTCCGTTGAGATGGAGTTGCTTGGTAATGTTCCGCGTGAGGAAAATGCTCCAACACAGGCAAAAATCCACAAAAAGCTCCACAGGTCTTGAAAAGAGTGACAGGTCTGGTCAAATATATCCTTCTCGTTGCAATTTCTCCCACTACTTCACTCTCTCAATTTCTCTCCTTATATACTCTATTGCAGCCCCCTCCCACATTTAGACTTTTTTTTTTCTCTGGGATTTTCCCCTCTCAGACATGCCCAGGATATGCCCAAACCTAGCTCCAGACTGGGTTTAATAAAAAAAGATCAATAATGCTATCTATTGGCTTCTTTTCACATGACATTTTTATCTCAGAAATTTTCCTTTTTGATTTGTCTCTTTTGTAATATTTCGGAAAATGGATTCAGACAAACATGTGCATGATCCCCCTGTTTGCAGTGCTATTCTCACACCATAAAAAACTTTGCAGTGATGTCTTGGAGCACTTTACAGTCAGTGCAGTAGAACCAACCAAGGTGATCTGAAGCAAAGATATTAATCACCTCTCAACATCTGCCATGCATTATCACTTGAGTATTGTTGTGTTGATGATTTATTTGGTCTCCTCCATAAAGTTGAGAGAGACGTATTGTTCTTATACATCATCAGACTATTATTATTATTATTTTGCACGATTTTGTGTCACTTCTACAGGTTTCGTGTTTTCACCGATTGTCGAGAAACTTGGTGAGCTGGTGCATACCAATGGGAAGGGGTTCCAATAAGCTTTTGGGCCAGATCGGCCTGGGCCTTTTCGAGCAGGGGGCCCGAAAAGGTCCGAAATTTAACATGGGAAAAATTTTCAAAATGGTCCTAGAGCGATACAATTTTTTAACCCTCTCCAGGCTCATGTTGCAAATTTGCAACAATAAATCAATTGATGACTGACTATAAAATATAAAGGCCAGATTGGAAATGGTTTGATAAAGCTACCCTTCTAGCTCAGTATTGCAAAAATACACCGTTACTTCCACCTGGAGCCAGTAGTGTATGAGAACTAGTCTCCATGAATGAAAGATTTTTCATATCTCAAAATAATAAATTGGGCTGGAGAGGGTTAAAAAAGATGCGTAATGACATTCTGAACAAAAAAGTCAATGGCGATGAAGTCGTAGGCCATGTGGTTTAGCTGCCATCTTGGAGTTTTCGCACTTTCCCCTCCTGATGACCCTTCCATTTTCAAAAATCTTCTTGGTAAAAACTGCTCGTTGAAAAATTCTGAAAATGACATACGTATATAAACCTAGTGACTCTCCTAAGCAAACGATCTTGAGCAGAATTGGAAAATGAATTTTACTTTTTAAACTAGAAGCTTTTGAGTGTCAGTATGTTTAAAAGATTTTTCAACTTTGAAGCAAAAACAAATTGTTTTTAAATTCTAACATTTGGAAAATTTCCACTATGTTGTCTCTAGTGTCAAACCGGTCATCCTCATAGGTCCAGCTACTATGAGGAGACCGCACTTTTGCCCGAGGGCAGACGTAGCACTTGTTACTATTATTATTAATAGTAACTTATTTACAGGATTTTTATTTTGTGGTAAGGGTATCTGTAATTGTATCTCAGATTTTTTTGTATTTTTTGTACATTGGGTAGGGCCCGCTCTGAGTACGGCGGACTGTGTTTACAGACAGCAGTTTCTTGAAGTATTCCTGGGCCCATATAGTAATGTCAATGACAGAATCATGCCGGTGAGTGATGCTGTGGCATGTGAGGGCCCGAAGATCACGGGAATCCAGAAAAGGTCTTCGGCCTTGTCCCTTACGGTTTTTCCAGTTTCTTTGAATCTTTTGATGATGTTATGCACTGTCGATGATGAAACCTTCAAAGCCTCTGTAATTTGACATTGAGGAAAATTGTTTGTAAAGTACTCCACAATTTTTTTTACGCAAGCCTTCACAGGTTGGAGAGCCTCTAGCCATCGTTACTTCTGAGAGTCTCAGCCTCTCTAAGACATCCATTTTACAGCCAATCATGTTACACACCTGATGCAAGTTAACTTCATTACTTGCTATATATTCTTTCAGCTGATTCTTTGATATATTAAGAGCTTTTTCAGCCCTTTTTTGCCAGTGTCCCAAATTTTGGGAAATATTGCAGCCAGAAAATTTTGAATAAGCTCATTTTTTAATAAAAATGCTAAATGTCGCAGTTTCAACATTTGAAATGTTATCTTTGTTCTATTGTAAATCTGATCTGAAAGTCACTGCATTTTGATTTTATTCACAATTTACACTTTGTCCCAACTATTTTGGAATTGGGGTTGTAATATTTCCAATTTTGAGTCTCTTCATATGCAGATATCCTGGACTAGAATACATGCATTGTTGTATGCTTGTGCCATTTTTCAAAAACTTTTTTAATTTTAACTATTCCAGGCCCTCAGACACGCCCCCATTTTGTTCTATCCAGTTACCAAGTTCATACTTTGATTGCTGTTTATTTGATGATTCACCCATGCATTCTCTTTTTATTTAATACGCTTTTACTGCAGTGTATGCAGTATGGTTTGGGACCACTCATTTCCACAAACATATTGAATAACTTGAAGCATTATGGTCCCCACTTGAATTTTCTTTTTATGTCCACCTCAAAATACCAATTCTAATGGCAATTCCTACATAATGGCAGTAATATCTACTTTTTTCTTTTGCTTTCAGTAAAAAACTGGTACAGTGACTTGCAGTTGTTAGTAATCTGGAGTAACAGCAGTTCACCAAAATCTCATTTCTGCACAAAATGTAAACTATTAATTGAAAAAATAAATAAATAAAAATGATATTCAATCCAAATTATGGAAGTTTTTTCCGGTTTTTTTCTGAACAAAATACACACATTCTTTCATTGAATAAGCCGTGTTATTGCTTTTTACAAGCCGATTTTTGACCGCAATTGCACCACGTGTCTTTACTACTGCACCATGCGCTGTATTTGCGCATCAAATTTTTAGCGGTGATAGTTTGACCTCGTTTTCCGAACTGGAAATAGCTTGACCGCAGTTAGCTAGGTAGCCAGATAGCTCACTCGCGAGTATTCCATCGTGAGCAAACTGCAGCCTTTTGTAGCTCGCTAGCCAGTTGGCTATGTAGCTACAATGGCGCGATAGCTATAATATTATACATACGATATCACTTTAGCTTGCTAGCTAGGTAGTGAGCTTGCCCGCTTGCTTGTAAGACAGTGTACACAAACTGTTGTCTTATTTTGTCAGGACAATCATGATGGGCAACTGACGTGCATTAACGGTCCAAAAAAAATAATGCTCGTTCGAGATGAGCCAGGTCTGCGCAGATTCAGAGAACGAGGAAGTATCTTTGCTTCAGCTAGTTAGCATGTTAGCGATGTCCAAGATGGTGCTTTTAGCATTTCTCAATATGCTTTCTTCTCTGTACTTCTGTTCTTGTGAACTTGAGAACATGAGACCACGTATTGTCTCAATTCAAAGTTCGCATCTCGACGAGAACGGTTACCAGTCCCGGAAGTGTTCTTGCCACCTCCATTTAACATAACATAACATAACATAACATAACATGAATGGCAAGTACAGGATGTTCAGCCCAACTACGCTCGCCAGCTTCTTTATACTATTTTGAATATGTCCCAACAGATACTCAATGACTCAATGGTATCTAGCTTAAAGTCAAGCCTGCTCTTGAAAACCCCCAAGGTCTCTGCCTCAACAATATGGTCAGGCAAAGCTATTCCACATTGAAATTATTTTTCGGGTGAGGAAATATTTCCGAATATCAGTGCTAAATTTACCTTTGGTCAACTTCCATTTTTGACCACGAGTTCTACTAACAACACCTGGTCGAAGGAATCCTACATAATTCACTTTGTTAATCCCTTTAACATATTTAAAGACCTCAATCAAATCACCTCTGGGTCTCCTTTTCCTAAGAATAAAGAGATTAAGGATCTTCAGCCTCTTCTCGTAGCTTTCATCTCTTATACCTGGAATACGCTTAATGGCTCTTCTCTGAACTTTCTCTAGAGCCTCAATATTTTTCTTAAAGTATGGTCACCAGAACTGTACACAATACTTCAGATGTGGTCCGACGAATCAGTTGTACAAAAGATGCATCACCTCCTTAGATTTCTACTCAATACTTTTGGCAATGTATCCCAGCATCTGATCGGCTTTTTTAACTGCTACGGCACAATGGCTAGAGCCTGTGAGGGTTTAGTCAACAATCACGCCCAGATTTTTCTTGTGTGTACAGCACATTCCAGTTTTAAACCTCCCATGAAGTAATCCCATCTAATGTTTTTATTACCTACATGTACAACTTTACATGTTGCTACATTAAATTTCATTTGCCACATTTCTGCCCAATTCTGGATTCTATCCAGATCATCCTGAATCACTTTAGTGGACCCTAAGCTATTTGCCAAACCCCCCAATTTAGTATCATCTGCAAATTTAACCTGCAAATCTGCTCTCAATATTCCTATCAAGGTCATGAATGTAGATGAGGAACATTAGGGGTCCCAACACCGATCCCTGGGGGACGCCACTCCCCACCATACCTAGCTCAGATGAGATACCACTGACCACCACTCTTTGTGTTCTGTCCTGTAACCAGTTTTGAATCCACTCCAGAATACCTCCTGTAACTCCAATGGAACTCATTTTAAAAATTAGTCTCTTATGTGATACTGTATCAAATGCTTTCTGAAAATCCAAGTCAATGATTTCATAAGCTCTGCTCTGGTCATTAGTCTTAGTGGCCTCTTCAAAAAATTCCAGAAGGTTTGTCAGGCATGACCTTCCCTTACGGAAACCATGTTGGCTATCCCTCAAGATACTGCTACGTTCAAGAAGTAAGTCCAGCTCATCTATTATCATAGATTCCAATATTTTGCATGCAATACAAGTTATGATTGAACGAATGAATTTATTTGGTCAATTTGTTCAACTAAAGCAGCTGACAAAGTACATTGATTGGTCAGTAAAAACATGGACCAAAAGGTGTAGGCTGAAGCAACAGCTTATTGTGCCTACCCTTTGTACATAACAGTTTGTACATGATGAAAATAAAATACATGAGGGAAAAACAAGAAAACAAAACAAACAAACAAACAAATATATATATATATACATATATATACATACATACATACATATACATATACACATTTATATACACACACATATACACATACACATAAAACAAAACAAAAACCAGGCAGGATTAAAATTTTGTCACGTGTTTGCAGTGTCATACAATTGCCCTATAGGTATCAATAATACTGGATTTATACATTTTTTTAAATTTATAGATTGAGGAACAGCTTTTTAATTTGTAGTCAAGGTTGTTCCAGAGATCCACTCCCTTTACGGATATACAATGGCTTTTTGTATTTGCTCTTGCATAGCTTTTTTGAAAGATGCCCAATCCTCTGAGTTCATGCTGGCTCTCTCTCGGCCTGAACAGCTCCTGGACACAGTGCGGAAGCAGCTGGTTGTATGCTTTGTACATAGTAATGGCGGTTTTATATTTGACAAGGTCTAATATTTTTAAGGTGTTTAATTGAATGAAAAGTGGATTTGTTGGGTCAAAATAACCTGCTTTGGTAACAATTCTTCTGACTTTTTTTTGGATTAGGAATAATGGTTGTAAATTTGTTTTGTGTTTCCCCATACTTCCAGACAATAACTGATGTGTGGGAGCACGAGGGAGCAATACAATATGTAAAGTGATTTCTGATCTAGTATAGCTTTCATTTTACATATTATTGCAGTTATTCTGGATATTTTTGATATTTTTAAATTGGTTATATGGTGTTTCCAGTTCAGTTTATTGTCAATAATGACACCTAGAAATTTGTTTTCAAGCACTTGCTCAACATCTACGCCACAAATTTTGATTTTAACCTGGTTGTTAATTTTTCTGTTACCAAAGATCATAAATTTAGTTTTACTTATGTTCAATGACAATTTATTAATGTCAAACCACTTTTTAAGTAATGAAAGCTCGCTTTCGACTGTGTCCAGGAGTTGCTCCAGATTTTTTCCAGAGCAACACAAGCTGGTGTCATCAGCAAATAAGATGCAGTTTAAGTGTTTCAAGACCACACACACTTCATTTATGTACATAATGAACAACTTTGGTCCCAGCACCGAGCCCTGCGGGACTCCATGCGTAACTCTTCTCATTTCTGAATTGACATTGTTAATATGTACATATTGGTGTCTGTCTGTGAGATAGCTGTTTAGCCATGCCAGAGCAGTTCCCCTCACACCATACCTCTCCATTTTATTCAACCAGAGCTCATGATCTATAGTGTCAAAGGCTTTACTCAGGTCTATAAAAACCCCTACAGTATATTCTTTATCATCAGTGGTCCTCGAGATCTGCTCCACTAGTTCCATGACTGCCATCGAGGTAGACCTATTCATTCTAAAACCATATTGATGATTACTAAGTAAGTTGTGTTTTCCAATGAATTTGTCAAGCCTAGCAATGAACAGTTTTTCAAGTATTTTAGAGAATTGTGATAGCAGCGAAATGGGTCTGTAGTTATTTAATTGGTGTCTGTCTCCATTTTTGTAGATGGGAATTACCTTTGCAGTCTTCATTTGTCTCGGGAAAATCCCAGTTAGAAAAGACTGGTTGCAGATGTATGTGAATGACATTACTATAGTATCTATTATGTCTTTAATCAGTGTCATATCTATATCTGTGCAGTCAGTGGACTTCTTATTTGCAGATTTTGCTACAATTTCTAGGACCTCACATTCATGCCCACGTCTGATGAATATGGAACTGGAATTCTGAGTGATAATGTTCTCATTTAAGCCCTCCGTATTTTTGTGCTTAGGAATTGCATTTGCCAAGGAGGGTCCAACATTTACAAAAAAGTTATTGAATTCATTTTCGATTTCTTTAGTCTTGTTTAGTTATATTATTATCTTCAATAAAGTGATTTGGATAGCCAGCATTCACTATGTTTTTTTTTTATTATAGTGTTCAATATTTTCCAAGTTCTTTGAGTATTACTCCTCTGTTGCTCTAATTGCTTATGGTAGTATTCTTTCTTATGTAATCAAATTATATTTACCAATTTGTTTTTGTACGTCTTGTATCTATTTTCAGTTTCTGTAGTTATATGTTTAATGTATGATTTGTATAATTTGTTTTTCTTTTTGCATGCATTTTCTAGGCCTTTAGTGATCCACGGTTTATAGTCTCTGTTTTTATTTTTAGTTAGGGATTCTTTTAGTGGGCTGTGTTTATTGTATAGCTTGAGTACAGAGGACAGAAAGGCATCATAGACCTTATCTGGGTCACTAGTAGTGTAGACCTCATCCCAGGTCTGTAAGCGCAGGTCTGCTTTGAAGGCCGCCATGAGTGTTCTATATCTAATCAATCTGTTGCATAGTTTATTAGTTTTTTTCTCTGTCCTAAGAAATTGTTGAAAAATGTCAAAAATAGGGAGATGATCACTAATGTCATTTATAAGTAGTCCAGCAATGACTTGGTTAACTATAGTATTTGTATATATGTGATCTATCAGTGTGGCAGTCTCAAGTGTAATTCTGCTAGGCTTATTAATAATTGGGAATAGACTATTGCTATACATTTTATTAATGAAATCTATAGTTTTACCATTTCTGTGAGGGTTCAATAAGTCAATATTCACATCCCCACACACGATATGCACCCTGTTGTTTAGGTGTTCAAACCAGAACACTTGGAAGGGGGGAAAAACGGGGCACTCCGGCCAATCGAAACACCGTGCCACTGCACTGAATGGTGGAGGACTCAGGAATCCAAAACTACAGGAAACCCAAGGGGGCAGACTCGGGACAACTCGGACGGGACAGGGGCAGCTCGGACGGGACTGAGGGAACTCGGGACAGGGGGAACTAGGGGAACTCAGGAACAGAGGGAACTCGGGAACAGAGGGAACTAGGGGAACTCGGGAACAACAGGCAGAGGGCAGGCACAGGACGAGACGATGGGCACAGCTGGCAGATGGCTGACTCAGGAGGCACAGCTGGCCGGGTGAAGGGTCGGTGAAACATCAGGTGGGGGCAGACAGGACGACAAGAACATCTTGGGCTAGGAAGACGGCTGGAACACTTGGGGGCTCAGGAGACGGCTGGAACACTTGGGACTCAGGAGACAACTGGAACACTTGGGGCTCAGGAGACGGCAGGAACACTTGGGGCTCGGAAGACAGCTGACACACTTGGGCTCAGAAGGTGACAGGGGCCACCAGGGGCTAGAGAGCGGCAGGCAGGGTAGGCTGGGCTGGGTCATGAGGCTGATGAAAAACACAGAGAAGTTAAGGGGACCAGAGGGAACTTGCACAGGGGCAAGGAGTGGTGTGGCGCGAAGGGTGAAGC
The DNA here is from genome assembly GCA_029721435.1 of Gymnothorax reevesii. Classification (NCBI taxonomy): domain Eukaryota; kingdom Metazoa; phylum Chordata; class Actinopteri; order Anguilliformes; family Muraenidae; genus Gymnothorax; species Gymnothorax reevesii. The sequence continues at coordinate 56,110,002 of CM056574.1, forward strand.
GAAGTCAGATCTGAATGACTGCAGAAACTGAGAATCTTTATAGGGCAGGGGCATGGACAGACACAAGTGCTGGAACTTAATATAATTAACAAGGGGTGGAACATGAGGGTAAACTGATATAAACAATGACGCGACCGGGGAGAAAGCAAAGACAGTACATGGGTAAGACGTGGGCTGGAATAACACGGGAGAGGAATGAAATGTGAAACACTAAGACATGGACTAAAAACCCACATCACAAAAATAATAAAAACCTAAAATTGACTAACCAAACAAACGGACCCACAGAACACAACAGTACTGTCCAAAGCTGGTGGTCGATAGCATACTCCTATGTTTAAACCTGTCTCATGTTTGCCAATGAGCCTGACCCAGATATCTTCACAGGGCAAGGAATGTTCAATTTTGGGAATTTCCTGTACATTTATGTTTTTGTTCACATAGATTGCTACGCCCCCTCCTCACCTATTACATCTATCCTTCCTGAACAGCTTATAACCTTCTATGTTATATTCATCTCCATCCTCCTCACCAAGCCATGTCTCTGTAATTCCAACTATGTCATAGCCTTCACTTATCATAGCGGCCTCAAGCTCTGGAAATTTATTTTTTATGCTTCCTGCATTTAAATAAAAACATTTCAGGTTATTACTAATGCTCTTCCCCCTTGATTTTCCATGTGGCTGCTGCTTCAAGCCCCCCACTATGCTTTGTTGCTTTAAAAGTATATCATCAATAGTGCATGTAACGCCTTCAGCTTCCATCGAGGCAGTCTGCATTACCCTATGTGTAAAACTCACTAACCTCCCTGCCCCCCAAGTCCCTAGTTTAAATAATTCTGTGCTACCCTCAACATACCCTGGCCCTGTGCAAAGGTACCCCTCCGGTTCAAGTGCAGCCCGTCAGGCTTGAACAGTTCACCCCTGTCCCAGAAAAAGTTCCAGTGCCCCATAAACCTATACCCCTCTTTCCTACACCAGGTTCGTAGCCACGTGTTAAACCTCCAGATAAAATTCTGCTTTTCTTTGCTTGCACATGGTACTGGTAGAATCCCGGAGAACACTACCGTTGAGGATCTGCTCCTAAGCTTCTCAGGTTATTCCACAAATTTGCCTTCCAGAACCTAAGACCTACCCTTACCTATGTCATTTGTCCCATCATGAACCATGACAACTGAATCCTTCCCCGCTCTGGCCAGGAGCTTGTCTGCACGCTCCTGGAGATCTCCTACCTGGGCACCAGGCAGGCAACACACCGTACGAGACTCCTTGTCACACCAACAGACTAAGCTATCTATTCCTCTAAGTATTGAGTCCCCCACTATCACCAACTCTCTTTTCTGAGGGGTAGAGGCCAACAGGGTGCCTGCTGCTCATCAGTCCCCTTACTCTCAGGGTCTGGGGCCAATTTGAGTTCATGCAAGGGCCGGAATCGGTTGGACACATCAACCACTGGAGGAGCTGTCGCTGTATGGCGTGCATGCCCTTTCCTGCGCTGTCGACCTACAGTCACCCAACTTTCTCTCCCTGCCTGCTCTGGGATCCCAGTACCACCCTGCTATGGCGTACACACCATTTCTCTAAATTACATACTGCTTAGTTCCTATAGGAACTCTACTGATTGCGAACTATGTCGTGCTGCCAACTGGCCCTGAAGATCAAGGATCTTGCTCTCCAGATGCTCAATTAGCTGGCACTGGTGGCAGACAAACACACCCTGGAAATCTCTTTGCAAAAGTGCGATCATCCTGCAACCATCACATAGTTTTGGCCACATTTTGAACCCCCTACCTTGCTCACCCTAGATAAAAGAAATTACTAATGCCGAGACTGAAGCTGAGGAACCACAATTTATGAATTTATTAACCTAAGAAGCCCTAAGCAGCAGTCACAATAGAAACCATGGAGAAATTATGTAAATGGATTATAAGCCTCTTTTAACAGGGGCTAAATTTCAGTTAACAGAAATTAAATACCAAATTGAGCCAAACTCAATTTGTAATAAGCACTCCTAATAAGGCTTGAGTTTATCTAGTCCCTGTACTATTTTTCCGAGGATGCATCGGATGGTAACTTGTGTGAACTTGACCGGGGAACGAGAGCGCGACAGACGCGGGAAAGTTTGACGCAGAATAGAGATTGTGTTAGGAAGGCCTGAAAAATGGAGTGGGAAGGGGAGGAAGTCGGGAGAAAGAAAAGGAAAAAGAAATCGAAAAAGGAGAGGAGGAAGTATTAGATAGTTGGAATGAATTTAGTAGAACCTGGTGATAGAACAAATCACGTATTTAGTCATAGGCATTTTATAAGCCAATTTATTAAACAAGAAGTGGGGGATGTAAAATCAGTGAGGGTTTGTAGGAATGGACTAGTAATTATAGAATGTAAAAAAAAGCCTCAAAGGGATAAGACTTTGAGAATTAAGGAATTTGATTTCTCTGAAGTAAAATGTTTCAATATGCGTAACCAGCCTAATGTGAAGGGAGTAATAAGCGGAGTTATTCAATCGGTGAAAGCCAAGTCATTTTTGGAAGTAGGTGTTTGTGGCGCCGGAAGATTAAAAAGACATTGTGACGGGAAAGAAACTAATAGCTTATCAGTTTTATTAGAATTTCAAAAGGAGCTGCCGCAACGTGTAATGTTGGATTTTGTCAGTTATAGAGTGAGGGCATACGAACAGAATCTATTAAGGTGCTTTTGGTGCCAAGACTATGGGCATGTTGCGATGGTCTGTAGAAGAAGGATGTAGCGTTGTAGATGGTGAGGGAAGAACGGGTGTAACGAGGAAGAGTGATAACTGACAAAGGAAAGAGCTGTATGTCTTCACTGCCAGGGAAATCATGAAGTGGGTGCAAAACAGTGCGAGCGGAGTAAAGTTGAGGGGGAAATTGAAAGGACACGTGTACAAAGTAAAATCTCGTATGGGAAGGAGGTTCAAGAGAGAAATCAAGAGAGATCAAGAGAAGAAAAAAGAAAAGGGAGTTGCAGAACCAAAAGATCAAAGACGTGATCTTGAATGTGTTAGTGTGGATAAAAAGAAGTTTTTGGCTTTTGTGGCAATGGTGATTAATTGTGCGAGCGAGATGGAGTAGAAGACAGAAAGAATCAAAATGGTTGTGCGTGCAGCTATGGAGTTTCTTGGGATCATTGATGTAAAGCGAGAAGAAATTAAGGAGATGTTAGAAAAAGGGTTTGGGGGGAGTAGGAGTCAGATAACTTCTGAATAGTTTTGTTTAGTTGTCATTATTCGAGAAGTATGGACTGTTATTTTTAGTTCTTTTTATTATATTTTATTATACTTGTGTTTCAACTAAACTTCCCTAACCACTGAGAGGCAGCAAAGTGCTGCAAGGCATCTAGTATACCGGATATATATAGAATAGCACAAAGACCACCCTTACCAAAAATTGCGTGTCTCATGCACTAGGTGGCGCTGTAACAGATGCATTTTGGCTTGTAACTTCCAAATTTTAAATCCGTTTTTCATAAACTTTATATGCACATGTTCCCCAAATACAGTCACATCTTCTGACATAGGCCCCGCCCACTTCCACGGCAATTTTTCGTTCTACATAACTCGACATCAAAAACCTACTTTTTCGAACTCCTCCTTGTGTTTAAGCTCTATCTGCACAAAACAATGCTGTGACAATCTCCAGACAGGTCTAATCAAATGTTATCTAAAGAAATTTGCTACACCAAAAAATACTTTACTTATAAATGAACCATTTTTTTCTGCTAGCGAAAAAACACATATTGTTGCATATTTGTGTTAAAGTCAAAGCTGTCAACATCAAACTCTTTTCACTCGCTGCAGAGGTCAAACAGAGGCTCTGTGCCAAATTTGGCCCAAATTGAACGACAAGGGGCGCTATAAACAGAGAAACATCAAGTGACATAAAAGTTGATTGGATTCGCATGAAATTTGGGGAGTATGATATTGATTCAATGCACTGCCTGGAATCGAAATAAAACTATTTGCATTCCGTGGGCTCTGCGAGACCTGGGGGCCGAGTCGCGCGGGTAGGCTTGGCCCCCTTTCATAACTGCTTGCAGTTCTAGTTAGGGGGCCAAGCCCGAGGACCAGCGGTGCTGGGAACCCTATTGTTTTTGTTCGGATTTTTATTAATATTATTATTAGTGGACCAAGCCCGAGGGGCTTGGGAAACGCGTATGCAAGCATAAGCTTTTTCCAGGACCAGCGGTGCTGGGAACCCTATTGTTTTTGTTCGGGTTTTTATTATTATTATTATTATTATTATAATTAGGGGGTCGAGCCCGAGGGGCTTGGGAAACGCATATGCTTGCATACCCGTTTCCCAGGATCAGCGGTGCTGGGAACCCTATTGTTATTGTTCGGATTTTTATTATTATTATTATTATTATAGTTTTATTTTTCCGTCGGTAAAAGTGGTGCTGCAGGCTTAACAGTGCAAGGGAGGGTGGTGCAATTTGCTGGGTTGGTCCGGAACCCTGCAGTCACCTCAGACGCCAAAATTCACATATGTCCGAAAGCAGGGGGTGCTATAGCTGAGGGCAACGCGTTTTGGGCTATAACTCCCAAAACATATGTCTCACATTCAAAAAGTTTATATCCTCAGATTCCTTGAATAGCCATTAATTACATGGGCTAGGCCCCGCCCATTTGTGCCTTTAAGCTTTTTTAACAAAATCGCAAAAGTTGGAAAAACCTACTTTTTCGAACTCCTCCTTGAGATTTTGTCCTATCATTCTGTAATTTGGCATGCCCACTCTGAAGCCTCACTTGATCTAAAGTTATCAAAAGAATTTCGTTCGGTCAAAATACGCGAAAATAATCAGCGAATAAAATTTTCTAGCTAGCTGTGCAAATGTTTGCATTGCTATATCTCGGTAAAAATAAATGCTAACAACACCAAATCTGACATCTTTGGTTGGAATGGGTCTGTGAGGGAATAAACAAAGAACTAGGTTCACTAACCCACATAACTGGCCCTGTATTTTCGTGAATTACCAAACACAACCTTGAACAATTTTCATTTGTCGAATCAATCGTTAGAGATATATGCTGTCCAACAATAAACTTGCCGTTGGTTACCAAGACCCGAAATTGATTTTACGGATTCTTCAACTAGGCAATTACTTCACTTCAAGAGATTTCGAGCGAAAAAGACGACGTTCAAATCAGTTTTTCGCGTGGGCGGCATACTTCGCCCAAAATAATTTATATATCAATAAAATCTATTATAAATTCTTTACTTATTTGTGTAGGTTGTATTGTGGGCGAGGCCTGCCGCCCGAGTTTAATTTCGAAAATGAGTAGTTTGCATTAGTGACACGCTTAGTTACGCAAAATATATAAATGTGGGATTGGCATTTACAAACGGAAAAAAATTGAATTTTGTGATTTTTTTTAAAGTAATAACTTAAAATGTAACGTTATTTCAGACAACTTTAAGTATTTTTATGTGTTATCAAACAAATGTGTGGACTGTGTGTTTTTTGCTAAGGATTCAACACGTGGCACGAGTCGTATTTCATATTGAAATCCAACTTTTCAATTGCACCTCTTGCGTAAGCGGCGTTCTTTGATGTACAGCTGTTCGCATTTCCTGCTTTGTTGACGCGTAATATTTTGAATGATGATTCTTCTCTAATATGTCTGATATGTAAATATCGAGTAAATAGTTTAGTGTTGTTGAGTGTTAGGCCTAATTACTCAATGTACGAGCCAGAGAGTCAGTGGCGTCAGGCTTTTTTTCGGCGCGATGACCCAGTTTCGTCTTTCGACAATGCTCCGATGAGGAAATGCTCCAGGTGAACCCAGGTGAACTACAGGTACACGAGGAAAGGTAAGTTTTATCTATGCAAAATCTATAAAAATCTGTTCATATACGGATATTTTGAGTTATGGTAGAGCTGTAGAACCAATAAATAACTCTTTGAAAAATAAGATAGGCCTATAGGCTATCTGATGTCCAATCGATGCCTGACATTTCGCCCCTCGATCAGCTCGGCCCTTGAGCACGCATCATATTATGCAACTTTGAAGTTTGTGAACTGAATTGAATCTGACCTTAATTTTGTTTTTAATATAATCAATGGGTAGCATAATTAATTCAGAAATATAAAAGACAAATATAATTTTGCTCCAGTATAAGTGTGATAGGCATAGAAAAAAATACCCGTGATTCCTATTACCCGACAGTCCCTATTTTACCCCTACCCCAAACATTTTATTAGCGTTTTTGATTGCTAAAGGTATCTTACCTACCGTCATTGCACACTTTTTGGACAAAAAAAAAATTTTTTGAGATTACTGTAGAGATTTGAGTATAGGGCCTATAGAGTGGCTTTATTGTGGTTTAAAATTTTATTAAGAAGTAATAAAATAATCATTAAAAATGCATTAAAATATTAAAAAAAAATAAAATAATGTTCCTACCTACCTACCCACCCACTCACCCTTTTTCTATTTGGGACGTGATAGGAATCGAACCTATTTTTTTCCCGACCTAATATCAGTATTTTTTTCTGACTTACTTAACTGTTTCATTAAACATTTCTGTTTATTATTGATAATTTATTTATTTATATTTATTATTTATATCTCCCGTTGCCATGGCAACAATGGACCACTCATCTTGATAATGTTGAATTGTTAATTATTTATATAATAATTGATATACATAAATTTTAAGGCAATATATTGAACTCTTTTGCTCTTCGGATTGAAAATATGCCAAATGATGACATTTTGAATGGAACAAGTTCCTCTCCCGTTGCCATGGCAACCATGGGCCAGACATCCTGATAATGTTGAATTGTTAATTATTTATATAATAATTGATATACATGGTTTATAAGACAATATATTGAACTCTTTTGCTCTTGGGATTGAAAATATGCCAAATAATGACATTTTACATAGTGCAACTTCCTGTTCCGTTGCCATGGCAACCATGGGGCAGTAAGGCTTATAACATTCATTTTTTTTATTTTGGCTATTATGTCAATAAATGACACCAATGATTATTAGTTTTTAGACAGGGCCAATTTTGATGGTTAGTGAACCTTGTCCTTTGGCTAATGTTGGCCACTAGGGGGCGCTGTAAAGGTGGGAAATTTATTTCTCTTAAATGCCATGACCGATTTTTGCCAAATTTGGTGGGTAGGATGCTGGGTCACTCGTGAGGCCATGTTTTGAAGTTCATTATGACTGGTCAAAATGGGCGTGGCTTTTTGCAAGATAAACAACAAACTTTAATTTTAGCTCAAGTATTTGGCTGAGGGCTCTCAAAATTACAGTGTATATCTAGAATAGCAGACAGACCACCCATACCAAAAATTGTGTGTTACAGCGCCACCTAGTGGACGTGACAGATGCAAATGCATTTTGGCTTGTAACTTCCACATTTTAAATCAAATCTTCATTAACTTTATATCCACATATTCCCCATATAAAGACACATCATGTGACATAGGCCCCACCCCCTTCCACTACATATTTTTCTTTTAAAGTTACTAGACATCAAAAACATACTTTTTCGAACTCCTCCTAGTGTTTAAATTATATCTGCACAAAACTTTGCTGAAACAATCTTCAGACGTGCCTCATCAAAATTTATCAAAAGAAATTTGCTACTCCAAAAAATATGGTCCTGATAAATAAACCATTTTTTTCTGCTAGCTAAAAAACGCATATTGTTACATATTAGTGTCAAAATTAAAGCTATCAACATCAAACTCTTTTCACTTGCTGCAGAGGTCAAACAGAGGCTCTGTGCCAAATTTGCCCCGAATTGGACAATAGGGGGCGCTATAAACAGAGAAACACAAAGTGACATGAAAGTTGATCGGATTTGTACGAAATTTGGGGAGTATCATACTGGGGCACTCCTGAGACCATATCTTGAAGAGGATTGCAACTGGTCAAAGTGGGCGTGGCTTATTACAAGATAAACAACAACATTTATTTCAGCTCAGGTATTATGTTGAGGGCTGTGAAATTTACAAGAATAGCACTCAGACCAAACATACCAAAAATTGCATGGCTACTCCACGAGGTGGCGCTGTAACAGATGCAAACGCATTTTGCCTTAAAACTCCCACATTTTAAATCATATCTTCATAAACTTTACGTCCTCGTGTGCCACCGATAGAGTCACATCTTCTGACATTGGCCATGCCCACTCTCACAGCATATTTTTCTTTCTACGTCACTGCACATCAAAAACCTACTTTTTCGAACTCCTCCTAGTGTTTTAGCTCCATCTGCACAAAAATTAGCACATATAATCTCCAGACTGGCCTGATCAAAAGTTATCAAAAGAATTCTGCCACGCCAAAAAATTCGGTACTTATAAATAAACAATTTTTTTCTGCTAGCTAGAAAAAACATATTGTTGCATAATTGTGTCATAGGCACAGGTATCTACATCAAACTCAAGGCATTTGTTTGCAACGTCAACAAGAGGCTCTGTGCCAAATTTGGTGCAAATTGGCCAATAGGGGGCGTAATAAACAGAAGCATCAATTGACATGAAAGTTGAGAGGGCAGCCTTTTTTGACCTCACGTTTGAGAGCAAATCTTGGCGATATACCTCCTGGTAACGAAATACAGCTATTTGCATTTCATGGGCTCTCTGGGACCTGGGAGCCAAGTTGCGCGGGGAGGCTTGGCCCCCTTTCATAACTGCTTGCAGTTCTAGTTATTATTATTATTAGGGACCGAGCCGACTGAAAATCGTCCGAGGACCCTATTGAAATCGTACTGTTTAATAGGGCCCAAGCACGACTGCAAGTCGTCCGCAGAGGACCGTATTGAAATCATGCTGTTTATTATTATTATTATTATTAGGGCCCGAGCACGACTGCAAGTCGTCCGCGGAGGACCCTATTGAAATCATGCTGTTCATTATAATTATTATTATTATTATTATTATTATTATTATTCCTCCGACATTTCAAGGGCCAAATTTGCCCCTTCCCCAATGGTGAAAACGCGTCTAACTTTCCACAGATGTCCGGCCTCATCCGAAATTTGATATTTTTATGCAATCATACAGGTTTGACCCCAAATGCCGAAATGGCGCCCCTAAACACGTTTCAAAATTCCCATAGGGAAATTCGGTTACTTTGTCGTAGGCAGACGAAATTTGGTAGTTATATGCTTTGTAACAAGGCATACAAAAAACTTCATTGGAGCCACGCCCTAAACCCAACAGGAAGTCGGCCATTTTGATTTGAATTTTTGAATTTTAAAACCATCTCCTCCTAGGGATTTCGCCGAATCAACTTCAAATTTGGTAGAGATCATTGTGAGACCAAGTTGATTAAAAGTTGTGCTCTGCAGATCTGCAGGTCAAAGAACGTGGCTGATAGGGCGTGACAAATTTTAGTGACTTGAGGAAAAAATTTCACAATGCTCTCACATCCAAACACTTGATTTTAGAAGCTTCAACCTTGCTAAAAATGATGAGGGTGCCGCCCTGAACATCCTGATATATTAAATTTCTACTTTGCTAATAGCGCCCCCCGGTGGTAACAGGAAGTGACCACTCGTTACTTCGACTTGTACTGATGACACATTGTTGAACCCATCAACTTCATTCTACTTCTAAAACATGCAGAACAAGTTGATGAAGCTACATTGTAAACGCTGTATAGCTACGAGTAATGGCGTTCGTGTGGCGAAGCGGCAACTTTGGATGCCTCGCCACGAAAATATGTTTGGGATTCCCAATGCTCTCACGCCCACATACTTGACTGTAGTAGCTTCAAACTTGCTGGACATGATCATTGCTCCACCCTGAATGTCTAAATGCATTAAATTTCCACTTTGCTACTAGCGCCCCCCTGTGGTAACAGGAAGTGACCAGTTATTACTTTCACTTGTACTGAGGACAAATACTTAATCAAATCAACCTCATTCCACTTTTATTACATGCAGAACAAATTGGTGAAGCTACCTAATGAATAATATAAAGCTACACATAATGGCGTCCGTGTAATGACGCGGCGACTATCCATCCCTCGCCATGAAAATACGTTTGGGTTTTTGATGTCTTTAATAAACTTGTATCATCATAAAAATTGATAGACAGGTCAAGGGTGGCAAGCTCTCACATGTGATTGGGGCTTTGCCGATAAGGGCAGCAAAATGCCTCGATAGTGCCCCCTTGAAATTTTCAAAAACCCCTCCCCATAGGGGTTTTTGTGGAGTAGAAAGATGAAAATTGGTACACATGTGTATTTGGCCAAGATGCAAAAAAAAGTCTCCGGCATCATTTGTCTACTCCAAACAGGAAGTCGGCCATTTAGATTTTAACGTGTCATTTTTGCCTGATTTCCACATATTGTATTTTAACGCACTCCTCCTAGAGATTTCATCCATTCAAAACCAGATTTATTAAAAAACATTGATTGACTATGCTGATCAAAAGTTGTGCTCTGCAGGTCTCTAGGTCAGTGGGCGTGGCTACTAACAGGAAGTGACCAGTTTTTACTTTCACTTGTACTGATGACACATGGTTGAACCCATCAACTTTATTTTCCCTGTACAACATGTAGAAGAAGTTGCATAAACTACTTTACGAATGCTGTGATGCTTCGAGTCATGGCGTCCGTGAGGCAATTCGGTGACAATGGATCCCTCGCCATGAAAATACGTTTAGGTATTTGATGTTCTTAATGAATTCATATCATCATGGAAATTGATATGCCGGTCAAGGGTGGTGTGCTCCAACATCTGATTGGGGCGGTGCCTATCAGGGCAGCAAAAAGCCTCGATAGCGCCCCCTTGAAATTTTCAAAAACCCCTCCCCATAGGGGTTTCTTTAGATTAGAAAGATGACAATTGGTACACATATGTATTTGGCCAAATCGCAAAAAAAAGTCACGGCATCATTTGTCTACTCCAAACAGGAAGTCGGCCATTTTGATTTTAACGTGTCATTTTTTCCTGATTTCCACATATTATGATAATATATGATATAATATATAATATAATAATAATATAATATAATATATATATTATTATATAATATATTATTATAATATAAAAATGTTTATTATTATTATTATTATTATTATTATTATTATTCCTCTGACATTTCAAGGGTCAATTTCGCCCCTTTCCCAATGGTGAAAACGCGTCTAACTTTCCAGAAACGTCCGGCCTCATCCGAAATTTGATATTTTTATGCGGTCATACAGGTTTGACCCCAAATGCCGAAATAGCGCCCCCTAAACACGTTTCAAAATTCCCATTGGGAAATTCGATTACTTTGTCGTAGGTAGACGAAATTTGGCAGTTATATGCTTTGTAACAAGGCATACAAAAAATTTCATTGGAGCCACGCCCTAAACCCAACAGGAAGTCGGCCATTTTGATTTGAATGTTTGAATTTTAAAACGAACTCCTCCTAGGGATTTCGCTGAATCAATTTCAAATTTGGTAGAGATCATTGTGAGACCAAGGTGATCAAAAGTTGTGCTCTGCAGGTCAAAGGGCGTGGCTGCTAGGGCGTGACAAATTTTAGTGACTTGAAGAAAAAATTTCACAATGCTCTCACATCCAAACACTTGATTTAAGAAGCTTCAAACTGATGACACATTGTTCAACCCATCAACTTCATTCCACTTTCAAAACATGCAGAACAAGTTGCTGAAGCTACATTGTAAACGCTGTATAGCTACGAGTTATGGCGTCTGTGTGGCGAAGCGGCGACTTTGTATGCCTCGCCATGAAAATATGTTTGGGATTCCCAATGCTCTCACGCCCACATATTTGACTGTAGTAGCGTCAAACTTGCTGGACATGATCACTGCTCTGCCCTGAACGTCTAAATGCATTAAATTTCCACTTTGCTACTAGCGCCCCCCTGTGGTAACAGGAAGTGACCAGTTATTACTTTCAATTGTACTGAGGGCACATACTTAATCAAATCAACCTCATTCCACATCTATTACATGCAGAACAAATTGGTGAAGCTACCTAATGAATAATATAAAGCTACGCAGAATGTCGTCCGTGTAATGACGCGGCGACTATCCATTCCTCGCCATGAAAATACGTTTGGGTTTTTGATGTCTTTAATAAACTTGTATCATCATAAAAATTGATAGACAGGTCAAGGGTGGCAAGCTCTCACATGTGATTGGGGCTTTGCTGATGAGGGCAGCCAAATGCCTCGATAGCGCCCCCTTGAAATTTTCAAAAACCCCTCCCCATAGGGGTTTTTTTGGAGTAGAAAGATGAAAATTGGTACACGTGTATTTGGCCAAGATGCAAAAAAAAGTCACCGGCATCATTTGTCTACTCCAAACAGGAAGTCGGCCATTTTGATTTTAACGTGTCATTTTTGCCTGATTTCCACATATTGTATTTTCACGCACTCCTCCTAGAGATTTCCTCCATTCAAAACCAAATTTATTAAAAAACATTGAGTGACTATGCTGATCAAAAGTTGTGCTCTGCAGGTCTGTAGGTCAGTGGGCGTGGCTTCTAACAGGAAGTGACCAGTTTTTACTTTCACTTGTACTGATGACACATGGTTGAACCTATCAACTTTATTCCCCCTGTACAACATGTAGAAGAAGTTGCATTAACTACCCTACGAATGCTGTGATGCTTCGAGTAATGGCGTCTGTGTGGCAATTCGGTGACAATGGATCCCTCGCCATGAAAATACGTTTGGGTATTTGATGTCTTTAATGAATACATATCATCATGGAAATTGATATGTCAGTCAAGGGTGGTGAGCTCTAACATCTGATTGGGGCAATGCCCATGAAGGCAGCAAAATGCCTCGATAGCGCCCCCTTGGAATTTTGAAAAACCCCTCCCCATAGGGGTTTTTCTGGAATAGGAAGATGAAAATTGGTACACATGTGTATGTTGCCAATTCGAACAAAAAAGTCTCTGGCACCATCGGTCAATTCCAAACAGGAAGTCAGTCATTTTTATTTTAATGTGTCATTTTGGCCCGATTTTCACATATTGCATTTTAACGAACTCCTCCTAGCGATTCCGTCCATTCAACTTAATATTTATTTCAGATCATCAAGAGACCACGATGATCAAAAATTGTGCTCTGCATGTCTGTCGCTAAATGGGCGTGGCTGCCATGGACTCCCCATTTCAGATGCCTCGCCAAACACATTCCAGCAGCTCTCTCTAATTCATACTCCATCCAAATGGATTCAAATGAAAGTCCCATTGAGATTTATGATCTCTTTTTCAAGGGAGACCTGGCCAAGATAGCAGCATTGCATGTTACATATACAGGACAAACACAAAAGAATATACGGTGTAAACAAAAAAAACGTAGAATAGCTTCAAATGATACCAACTGACATAAAAAGATATTCAATAAACTGTGGACTCACATTGAAATGGTCAACTGCATTGACAAGTTCCAACCATTGTACTAATAAAAGATTTGATAACCGACAAGGAGACCAAATCCTTTAGTTTCAAATCTTTTTGCAGACTATTCCAGGTGAGGGGAGCCGAGCACTTAAAAGCTTTCTTACCCAAATTATTCCGTGCGCTTGGAACTGACAATAAAATCACATCTTGAGATCTCAAATTATAACTGCAATCAGATCTTAGTTCAATCAAAGAACAAATTTAAGAAGGGAGTTCACCTAAAATTGCTTCATGAATAAACGAATACCAGTGACTGAGCCTATGCATGGTCAAAGATGGCCACCCAGCCCTGGCATACAGAGTACAATGGTGAGTAAGGGCTTTACAATTGGTCATAAATCTCAAGGCACTGTGATAAACACTGTCCAACTTTTGCAAGCAATGGGCAGACGCATGCATGTATAAAAGATCACCATAATCAATTACTGATAAAAAAGTAGCAGATATCAGATTCTTTCTCGTCTCAATATTGCATTTTAAAGAACTCCTCCTAGCGATTCCGTCCAATCAACCTAATATTTATTTCTGATCATCAAGAGACCATGCTGACCAAAAGTACTGCTCTGCATTTCTGTCGCTAAATGGGCCTGGCCGCCATGGTGTCCCCATTTCAGATGCCTCGACAAACACATTCGAGCTGCTCACTCTCCCTCAGACTTCATCCAAATGGATTCAAAATTCCTGTACATAGTGAAAGCCCCACCCTGAACGCTTCGATGTGCTGCTAAACAATCTAGCTCATCATGCCCCCTTATGGAAACAGAAAATGCCACATTTTACATTGAAATTGGCCGATTTGCTCAAAACTTCACATTTGTGCTTAGGGTCTGCCCCTGAATGCACCTGCCCAAATTTGTTTACACTCTGAGCACCTTCTGGTGGATGAAGTATCAACTTATCATAACTCCTTCAGCTTTGTCCGATACGCTCGACACTTTCTCTCAGGTTGGGGCCGGCACTAGACCTGTCCAATGGTCGTGAGTGCACAGCTGCACCCGTCAGGATCTCACCACAACCCCAACGTGCGCATGGGGGCGAGGGCCCGTTCAACGCTGCTTGCAGCTTTAATTATTATTATTATTCTTACGACTTTTCAAAGGGCAATTTCACCCCTTTCCCAATGGTGAAAACGCGGCTGACTTTCCACATACATCCGGCCCCATCCGAAATTTGATATTTTTGTGCGATCGCGCAGGTGCGACCCCAAATGCCGAATTAGCGCCCCCTAAACACGTTTCAAAATTCCCATGGGGAAATTCGGTTACTTTGTCGTAGGCCGACGAAATTCAGTAGATATGTGCTTTGTAACTAGTCATACAAAAAACTTAATTGAAGCCACGCCCTAAACCCAACAGGAAGTTGGCCATTTTGATTTGAATTTTTGAATTTTAAAACGAACTTCTCCTAGGAATTTCGCTCAATCGACTTCAAATTCGGTAAATATTATTGTGAGACCTAGCTTATTAAAAGTTGTGCTCTGCAGATCTTTAAGTCAAAGGGCGTGGCTGCTAGGGCGTGACAAATTTTTGTGACTTGAGGAAAAAATTTCACAACGCTCTCACAGCCAAATACTTGATTTTAGAAGCTTCAAACTTGCTGAACATAATGAGGGGCGCCACCCTGAATGTCCTGATGTATTAACTTGCCACTTTGCTAATAGCGCCCCCCTGTGGTAACAGGAAGTGACCACTCGTTACTTCCACTTGTACTGATGACACAATGTTGAACCCATCAACTTCATTTTACTTCTAAAACATGATGAACAAGTTGCTGAAACGACATTATGAACGTTGTATAGCTACGAGTAACGGCGTCCGTGTGGCAACGAGGTGACTTTGGATCCCTCGCCATGAAAACATGCTTGGGATTGCCAGTGCTCTCACGCCCACATACTTGACTGTAGTAGCTTCAAACTAGCTAATCATAATAACTGCTCCGCCCTGAACGTCCGGATGCATTACCTTCCTACTTTGCTACTAGCGCCCCTCTGTGGTAACAGGAAGTGTCCAGTAATTACTTTCACTTCTACTGATGACACATAGTTGAACACATCAACCTCATTCCACTTCTATTACATGCAGAACAAATTAATGAAGCTACCTCATAAATGCTGTGCAGTTACGCATAATTGCGTCCGTGAAGTGACGCGGCGACTATCCACCCCTCGTCATGAAAATACGTTTAGGTTTTTCATGCCTTTAATAAACTTGTATCATCATAAAAATTGATAGACAGGTCAGGGGTGGCGAGCTCTCACATTGTATTGGGGGTGTGCCCTTAGCGGCAGCAAAATGCCTCGATAGCACCCCCTTGAAATTTTCAAAAACCCCTCCCCATAGGAGTTTTTTTGGAGTAGGAAGCTGAAAATTGGTCCACATTTGTATTTGGCCAAGACGCACAAAAAAGTCACTGGCATCATTGGTCTACTCCAAACAGGAAGTCAGCCATTTTGATATTAACGTGTCATTTTTGCCTGATTTCTACACATTGTATTGTAACGCACTCCTCGTAGAAATTTTATCCAATCAAAACAACATTTATTTAGTAAACATCAAGAGACCACGCTGATCATACGTTGTGCTTTGCAGGTCTGAAGGTCAGTGGGCGTGGCCGCTAACAGGAAGTGACCAGTTTTTTCTTTCACTTGTACTAATGACACATAGTCGAACCCATCAACTTTATTCTCCCTTTTTTTGTGTCTTAGCCAAAAACACATGGTTACCAATTTTTATCTTTCTACTCCAAAAAAACCCATACGGGGAGGGGTTTTTGAAAATTTCAAGGGGGCGCTATCGAGGCATTTTGCTGCCCTCATGGGCAAAGCCCCAATATGATGTGAGAGCGCGCCACCCTTGACAGGCATATCAATTTCCATGATGATACAAATTCATTAAGAACATCAAAAACCCAAACGTATTTTCATGGCGAGGGATCCATTGTCACCACTTCGCCATACGGACGCCATTACTCGAAGCATCACAGCATTTGTAAGGTAGTTTATGCAACTGCTTTTAAATGTTGCACAGGGGGAATAAAGTTGATGGGTTCAACTATGTGTCATCAGTACAAGTGAAAGTAAAAACTGGCTACTTCCTGTTAGTGGCCACGCCCACTGACCTACAGATCTGCAGAGCACAACTTTTGATCAACATAGTCTTTCAATGTTTTTTAATAAATCTGGTTTTGATTGGATGAAATCTCTAGGAGGAGTGCCTTAAAATACAATGTGTGGAAATCAGGCAAAAATGACACGTTAAAATCAAAATGGCTGACTTCCTGTTTGGAGTAGACAAATGATGCCAGAGACTTTTTTGTGCGTCGTGGCTAAATACACGTGTACCAATTTTCATCTTCCTACTCCAAAAAAACCCCTATGGGGAGGGGTTTTTGAAAAATTCAAGGGGGCGCTATCGAGGCATTTTGCTGCCGCTAAGGGCACACCCCCAATCAGATGTGATAACTTGCCACCCATGACCTGTCTATCAATTTTTATGATGATACAAGTTTATTAAAGGCATCAAAAACCAAAACATATTTTCATGACCAGGGATGGCAAGTCGCCGCGTAACTACACGGACGCCATTATGCATAGCTTCACAGCATTCAAAAGTAATCTTCATGTCATCAGTACAATTGAAAGTAATCACTGGTCACTTACTGTAACCACAGGGAGGCGCTAGTGGCAAAGTGGAAAGTTAATGCATCTGGACATTAAGGGTGGAGCAGTCATTATGACCAGCCAGTTTGAAGCTACTAGAGTCAAGTATGTGGGCGTGAGCGCATTAGGAATCCCAAGAGTATTTCCTTGGCGAGGGATCCAAAGTGACCGCGTTGCCACACGGACACCATTACTTGTAGCTACACAGCGTTCATAATGTAGCTTCAGCAACTTTTTCTGCATGTTTTAGAAGTAGAATGAAGTTTATGGGTTCAACATTGTGTCATCAGTACCAGTGGAAGTAACGAGTGGTCACTTCCTGTTACCACAGGGGGGCGCTATTAGCAAAGTAGAAAGATAATATATAAGGACGTTCAGGGCGGCGCCCTTATCATGTTTAGCAAGTTTGAAGGTTCTAAAATCAAGTATGTTGGTGTGAGAGCATTGTGAAATTTTTTTTTCAAGTCTTTAAAATTTGTCACACCCTAGCAGCCACGCCCTTTGACCTACAGATCTCCAGAGCACAACTTTTGATCAGCTTGGTTTCACAATGATGTGTACCAAATTTGAAGTCGATCTGGCGAAATCCTTAGGAGGAGTTCGTTTTAAAATTCAAAAATTCAAATAAAATTGGCCGACTTCCTGTTGGGTTTAAGGTGTGGCTCCAATAAAGTTTTTTGTATGTCTTTGTACAAAGCATATAAATACGGACTTTTGCTGCCTATGACAAAGTAACCGAATTTCCCTCTGGGAATTTTGAAACGTGTTTGGGGGGCGCTATTTCAGCATTTGGGGTCAAACCTGTGCGACCGCCCTTAAATATTGAATTTCGGATGAGGGCGGACGTATGTGGAAAGTTAGACGCGTTTTTACAATTGGGAAAGGGGCGAAATCAGCCCGTGAAATGTCGGAAGAATAATAATAATAATTAAAGCCGCAAGCAGCGTTGAACGGGCCCTCGCCCCCATGCGCACATTGGGGTTGTGGTGAGATCCTGACGGGTGCAGCTGTGCACTCACGACCATTGGACAGGTCAAGTGCCGGCCCCAACCTGAGAGAAAGTGTCGAGCGAATCGGACAAAGCTGAAGGAGTTATGATGAGTTGATACTTCATCCACCAGAAGGCGCTCAGGTCTGTAGGTCAGTGGGCGTGGCTACTAACAGGAAGTGACCAGTTTTTACTTTCACTTGTACTGATGACATATAGTTGAACCCATCAACTTCATTCCCCCTGTACAACATTAAGAAGCAGTTGCATAAACTACCTCACGAATGCTGTGATGCTTCGAGTAATGGCGTCCGTATGGCAATTCGGTGACAATGGATCCCTCGCCATGAAAATACGTTTGGGTTTTTGATGTTCTTAATGAATTTGTATCATCATGGAAATTGATATGCCGGTCAAGGGGGGTACGTTCTTGTATCTGATTGGGGCTTTGCCCATGAGGGCAGCAAAATGCCTCGATAGCGCCCCCTTGAAATTTTCAAAAACCCCTCCCCATAGGGGTTTTTTTGGAGTAGAATGATTAAAATTGGTACACATGTGTATTTGGCCAAGATGCAAAAAAAAGTCTGCGGCATCATTTGTCTCCTCTAAACAGGAAGTCGGCCATTTTGATTTTAACGTGTCATTTTTGCCTGATTTCCACATATTGTATTTTAACGCACTCCTCCTAGAGATTTCATCCATTCAAAACCAGATTTATTAAAAAACATTGAGTGACTATGCTGATTAAAAGTTGTGCTCTGCAGGTCTGTAGGTCAATGGGCGTGGCTACTAACAGGAAGTGACCAGTTTTTACTTTCACTTGTACTGATGACACATGGTTGAACCCATCAACTTTATTCCCCCTGTAAAACATGTAGAAGAAGTTGCATAAACTACCTTACGAATGCTGTGATGCTTTGAGTAATGGCGTCCGTGTGGCAATTCGGTGACAATAGATCCCTCGCCATGAAAATACATTTGGATATTTGATGTTCTTAATGAATTCATATCATCATGGAAATTGATATGTCAGTCAAGGGTGGTGAGCTCTAACATCTGATTGGGGCAATGCCCATGAAGGCAGCAAAATGCCTCGATAGCGCCCCCTTGGAATTTTGAAAAACCCCTCCCCATAGGGATTTTTCTGGAATAGGAAGATGAAAATTATACGGTGTAAACAAAAAAAACGTAGAATAGCTTCAAATGATACCAACTGACATAAAAAGATATTCAATAAACTGTGGACTCACATTGAAATGGTCAACTGCATTGACAAGTTCCAACCATTGTACTAATAAAAAATTTGAAAACCGACAAGGAGACCAAATCCTTTAGTTTCAAATCTTTTTGCAGACTATTCCAGGTGAGGGGAGCCGAGCACTTAAAAGCTTTCTTACCCAAATTATTCCGTGCGCTTGGAACTGACAATAAAATCACATCTTGAGATCTCAAATTATAACTGCAATCAGATCTTAGTTCAATCAAAGAACAAATTTAAGAAGGGAGTTCACCTAAAATTGCTTCATGAATAAACGAATACCAGTGACTGAGCCTATGCATGGTCAAAGATGGCCACCCAGCCCTGGCATACAGAGTACAATGGTGAGTAAGGGCTTTACAATTGGTCATAAATCTCAAGGCACTGTGATAAACACTGTCCAACTTTTGCAAGCAATGGGCAGACGCATGCATGTATAAAAGATCACCATAATCAATTACTGATAAAAAAGTAGCAGATATCAGATTCTTTCTCGTCTCAATATTGCATTTTAAAGAACTCCTCCTAGCGATTCTGTCCAATCAACCTAATATTTATTTCTGATCATCAAGAGACCATGCTGACCAAAAGTACTGCTCTGCATTTCTGTCGCTAAATGGGCCTGGCCGCCATGGTGTCCCCATTTCAGATGCCTCGACAAACACATTCGAGCTGCTCACTCTCCCTCAGACTTCATCCAAATGGATTCAAAATTCCTGTACATAGTGAAAGCCCCACCCTGAACGCTTCGATGTGCTGCTAAACAATCTAGCTCATCATGCCCCCTTATGGAAACAGAAAATGCCACATTTTACATTGAAATTGGCCGAGTTGCTCAAAACTTCACATTTGTGCTTAGGGTCTGCCCCTGAATGCACCTGCCCAAATTTGTTTACACTCTGAGCACCTTCTGGTGGATGAAGTATCAACTTATCATAACTCCTTCAGCTTTGTCCGATACGCTCAACACTTTCTCTCAGGTTGGGGCCGGCACTAGACCTGTCCAATGGTCGTGAGTGCACAGCTGCACCCGTCAGGATCTCACCACAACCCCAACGTGCGCATGGGGGCGAGGGCCCGTTCAACGCTGCTTGCAGCTTTAATTATTATTATTATTCTTACGACTTTTCAAAGGGCAATTTCACCCCTTTCCCAATGGTGAAAACGCGGCTGACTTTCCACATACATCCGGCCCCATCCGAAATTTGATATTTTTGTGCGATCGCGCAGGTGCGACCCCAAATGCCGAATTAGCGCCCCCTAAACACGTTTCAAAATTCCCATGGGGAAATTCGGTTACTTTGTCGTAGGCCGACGAAATTCAGTAGATATGTGCTTTGTAACTAGTCATGCAAAAAACTTAATTGAAGCCACGCCCTAAACCCAACAGGAAGTTGGCCATTTTGATTTGAATTTTTGAATTTTAAAACGAACTTCTCCTAGGAATTTCGCTCAATCGACTTCAAATTCGGTAAATATTATTGTGAGACCTAGCTTATTAAAAGTTGTGCTCTGCAGATCTTTAAGTCAAAGGGCGTGGCTGCTAGGGCGTGACAAATTTTTGTGACTTGAGGAAAAAATTTCACAACGCTCTCACAGCCAAATACTTGATTTAAGAAGCTTCAAACTTGCTGAACATAATGAGGGGCGCCACCCTGAATGTCCTGATGTATTAACTTGCCACTTTGCTAATAGCGCCCCCCTGTGGTAACAGGAAGTGACCACTCGTTACTTCCACTTGTACTGATGACACAATGTTGAACCCATCAACTTCATTTTACTTCTAAAACATGATGAACAA
This sequence comes from Gymnothorax reevesii, assembly GCA_029721435.1. NCBI lineage: Eukaryota > Metazoa > Chordata > Actinopteri > Anguilliformes > Muraenidae > Gymnothorax > Gymnothorax reevesii. The sequence goes on from CM056574.1 coordinate 56,131,117, forward strand.
GTTGCTGAAACGACATTATGAACGTTGTATAGCTACGAGTAACGGCGTCCGTGTGGCAACGAGGTGACTTTGGATCCCTCGCCATGAAAACATGCTTGGGATTGCCAGTGCTCTCACGCCCACATACTTGACTGTAGTAGCTTCAAACTAGCTAATCATAATAACTGCTCCGCCCTGAACGTCCGGATGCATTACCTTCCTACTTTGCTACTAGCGCCCCTCTGTGGTAACAGGAAGTGTCCAGTAATTACTTTCACTTCTACTGATGACACATAGTTGAACACATCAACCTCATTCCACTTCTATTACATGCAGAACAAATTAATGAAGCTACCTCATAAATGCTGTGCAGTTACGCATAATTGCGTCCGTGAAGTGACGCGGCGACTATCCACCCCTCGTCATGAAAATACGTTTAGGTTTTTCATGCCTTTAATAAACTTGTATCATCATAAAAATTGATAGACAGGTCAGGGGTGGCGAGCTCTCACATTGTATTGGGGGTGTGCCCTTAGCGGCAGCAAAATGCCTCGATAGCACCCCCTTGAAATTTTCAAAAACCCCTCCCCATAGGAGTTTTTTTGGAGTAGGAAGCTGAAAATTGGTCCACATTTGTATTTGGCCAAGACGCACAAAAAAGTCACTGGCATCATTGGTCTACTCCAAACAGGAAGTCAGCCATTTTGATATTAACGTGTCATTTTTGCCTGATTTCTACACATTGTATTGTAACGCACTCCTCGTAGAAATTTTATCCAATCAAAACAACATTTATTTAGTAAACATCAAGAGACCACGCTGATCATAAGTTGTGCTTTGCAGGTCTGAAGGTCAGTGGGCGTGGCCGCTAACAGGAAGTGACCAGTTTTTTCTTTCACTTGTACTAATGACACATAGTCGAACCCATCAACTTTATTCTCCCTTTTTTTGTGTCTTAGCCAAAAACACATGGTTACCAATTTTTATCTTTCTACTCCAAAAAAACCCATACGGGGAGGGGTTTTTGAAAATTTCAAGGGGGCGCTATCGAGGCATTTTGCTGCCCTCATGGGCAAAGCCCCAATATGATGTGAGAGCGCGCCACCCTTGACAGGCATATCAATTTCCATGATGATACAAATTCATTAAGAACATCAAAAACCCAAACGTATTTTCATGGCGAGGGATCCATTGTCACCACTTCGCCATACGGACGCCATTACTCGAAGCATCACAGCATTTGTAAGGTAGTTTATGCAACTGCTTTTAAATGTTGCACAGGGGGAATAAAGTTGATGGGTTCAACTATGTGTCATCAGTACAAGTGAAAGTAAAAACTGGCTACTTCCTGTTAGTGGCCACGCCCACTGACCTACAGATCTGCAGAGCACAACTTTTGATCAACATAGTCTTTCAATGTTTTTTAATAAATCTGGTTTTGATTGGATGAAATCTCTAGGAGGAGTGCCTTAAAATACAATGTGTGGAAATCAGGCAAAAATGACACGTTAAAATCAAAATGGCTGACTTCCTGTTTGGAGTAGACAAATGATGCCAGAGACTTTTTTGTGCGTCGTGGCTAAATACACGTGTACCAATTTTCATCTTCCTACTCCAAAAAAACCCCTATGGGGAGGGGTTTTTGAAAAATTCAAGGGGGCGCTATCGAGGCATTTTGCTGCCGCTAAGGGCACACCCCCAATCAGATGTGATAACTTGCCACCCATGACCTGTCTATCAATTTTTATGATGATACAAGTTTATTAAAGGCATCAAAAACCAAAACATATTTTCATGACCAGGGATGGCAAGTCGCCGCGTAACTACACGGACGCCATTATGCATAGCTTCACAGCATTCAAAAGTAATCTTCATGTCATCAGTACAATTGAAAGTAATCACTGGTCACTTACTGTAACCACAGGGAGGCGGTAGTGGCAAAGTGGAAAGTTAATGCATATGGACATTAAGGGTGGAGCAGTCATTATGACCAGCCAGTTTGAAGCTACTAGAGTCAAGTATGTGGGCGTGAGCGCATTAGGAATCCCAAGAGTATTTCCTTGGCGAGGGATCCAAAGTGACCGCGTTGCCACACGGACACCATTACTTGTAGCTACACAGCGTTCATAATGTAGCTTCAGCAACTTTTTCTGCATGTTTTAGAAGTAGAATGAAGTTTATGGGTTCAACATTGTGTCATCAGTACCAGTGGAAGTAACGAGTGGTCACTTCCTGTTACCACAGGGGGGCGCTATTAGCAAAGTAGAAAGATAATATATAAGGACGTTCAGGGCGGCGCCCTTATCATGTTTAGCAAGTTTGAAGGTTCTAAAATCAAGTATGTTGGTGTGAGAGCATTGTGAAATTTTTTTTTCAAGTCTTTAAAATTTGTCACACCCTAGCAGCCACGCCCTTTGACCTACAGATCTCCAGAGCACAACTTTTGATCAGCTTGGTTTCACAATGATGTGTACCAAATTTGAAGTCGATCTGGCGAAATCCTTAGGAGGAGTTCGTTTTAAAATTCAAAAATTCAAATAAAATTGGCCGACTTCCTGTTGGGTTTAAGGTGTGGCTCCAATAAAGTTTTTTGTATGTCTTTGTACAAAGCATATAAATACGGACTTTTGCTGCCTACGACAAAGTAACCGAATTTCCCTCTGGGAATTTTGAAACGTGTTTGGGGGGCGCTATTTCAGCATTTGGGGTCAAACCTGTGCGACCGCCCTTAAATATTGAATTTCGGATGAGGGCGGACGTATGTCGAAAGTTAGACGCGTTTTTACAATTGGGAAAGGGGCGAATTCAGCCCGTGAAATGTCGGAAGAATAATAATAATAATTAAAGCCGCAAGCAGCGTTGAACGGGCCCTCGCCCCCATGCGCACATTGGGGTTGTGGTGAGATCCTGACGGGTGCAGCTGTGCACTCACGACCATTGGACAGGTCAAGTGCCGGCCCCAACCTGAGAGAAAGTGTCGAGCGAATCGGACAAAGCTGAAGGAGTTATGATGAGTTGATACTTCATCCACCAGAAGGCGCTCAGAGTGCAACCAAATTTGGGCAGGTGCATTCAGGGTCAGACCCAAAGCAGAAATGTGACGTTTTGAGCAAATCGGCCCATTTCAACGTAAAATGTGGCATTTTCTGTTTCCATAAGGGGGCGCGATGAATTAGATTGTTTAGCAGCACATCAAGGCGTTCAGGGTGGGGCTGTTACCATGTACAGGAATTTTGAATCCGTTTGGATGAAGTATGAGGGAGAGGGAGCAGCTCGAATGTGTTTGGCGAGGCATCTGAAATGGGGACACCATGGCGGCCAAGCTCATTTAGCGACAGAATTGCAGAGCATTACTTTTGATCAGCATGGTCTCTTGATTATTTGAAATAAATATTAGGTTGATTGGACGGAATCGCTAGGAGGAGTTCGTTAAAATGCAATATGTGGAAATCGGGCCAAAATTACACATTAAAATCAAAATGGCTGACTTTCTGTTCGGAATTGACCGATGGTGCAAGAGACTTTTTTGTTCGAATTGGCAACATACACATGTGTGCCAAATTTCTTCTTTTCTACTCCAAAAAAACCCATATGGGGAGGGGTTTTTGAAAATTTCAAGGGGGCGCTATCGAGGCATTTGGCTGCCCTCATAGGCATCGCCCCAATCAGATGTTGCAGCACACCACCCTCGACCGGCATATCAATTTCCATCATGATACGAATTAATTTAGAACATGAAAAACACAAACGTATTTTCATGGCGAGGGATCCATTGTCACCGCATCGCCACACGGACGCCATTACTCGAAGCATCACAGCATTCATAAGGTAGTTTATGCAACTGCTTTTACATGTTGTACAGGGGGGATTAAGTTGATGGGTTAAACTATGTGTCATCAGTACAAGTGAAAGTAAGAACTGGTCACTTCCTGTTTGTAGCCACCATTGGCCATCTTTGACCATGCGTAGGCTCAGTCACTGGTATTCGTTTATTTATAAAGCAAATTTAGGTGAACTCCCTTCTTATATTTGTTCTTTGATTGAACTAAGATCTGATTGCAGTTATAATTTGAGATCTCAAGATGTGATTTTATTGTCTGTTCCAAGCGCACGGACTAATTTGGGTAAGAAAGCTTTTAAGTGCTCGGCTCCCCTCACCTGGAATAGCCTGCAAAAAGATTTGAAACTAAAGGATTTGGTCTCCTTGTCGGTTTTTAAATCTTTTATTAGTACAATGGTTGGAACTTGTCAATGCAGCTGACCATTTTAATGTGAGTCCACAGTTTATTGAATATATTTTTATGTCAGTTGGTGTCATTTGAAGCTATTCTACGTTTTTTGTGTTTACACCGTATATTCTTTTGTGTTTGTCCTGTATATGTAACATGTAATGCCGCTATCTTGGCCAGGTCTCCCATGAAAAAGAGATCATAAATCTCAATAGGACTTTCATTTGAATCCATTAGGATGAAGTATGAGGGAGAGAGAGCTGCTGGAATGTGTTTGGCGAGGCATCTGAAATGGGGAGACCAGGACGGCCACGCCCATTTAGCGACAGACATGCAGAGCACAACTTTTGATCACCATGGTCTCTTGATGATCTGAAATAAATATTAGGTTGAATGGACGGAATCGCTAGGAGGAGTTCGTTAAAATGCAAAATGTGAAAATCGGGCCAAAATGACACATTAAAATAAAAATGACTGACTTCCTGATTGGAATTGACCGATGGTGCCTGAGACTTTTTTGTTCGAATTGGCAACATACACATTTGTACCAATTTTCATCTTCCTATTCCAGAAAAATCCCTATGGGGAGGGGTTTTTCAAAATTCCAAGGGGGCGCTATCGAGGCATTTTGCTGCCTTCATGGGCATTGCCCCAATCAGATGTTAGAGCTCACCACCCTTGACTGACATATCAATTTCCATGATGATATGAATTCATTAAGAACATCAAATATCCAAATGTATTTTCATGGCGAGGGATCTATTGTCACCGAATTGCCACACGGACGCCATTACTCAAAGCATCACAGCATTCGTAAGGTAGTTTATGCAACTTCTTCTACATGTTTTACAGGGGGAATAAAGTTGATGGGTTCAACCATGTGTCATCAGTACAAGTGAAAGTAAAAACTGGTCACTTCCTGTTAGTAGCCACGCCCATTGACCTACAGACCTGCAGAGCACAACTTTTAATCAGCATAGTCACTCAATGTTTTTTAATAAATCTGGTTTTGAATGGATGAAATCTCTAGGAGGAGTGCGTTAAAATACAATATGTGGAAATCAGGCAAAAATGACACGTTAAAATCAAAATGGCCGACTTCCTGTTTAGAGGAGACAAATGATGCCGCAGACTTTTTTTTGCATCTTGGCCAAATACACATGTGTACCAATTTTAATCATTCTACTCCAAAAAAACCCCTATGGGGAGGGGTTTTTGAAAATTTCAAGGGGGCGCTATCGAGGCATTTTGCTGCCCTCATGGGCAAAGCCCCAATCAGATACAAGAACGTACCCCCCTTGACCGGCATATCAATTTCCATGATGATACAAATTCATTAAGAACATCAAAAACCCAAACGTATTTTCATGGCGAGGGATCCATTGTCACCGAATTGCCATACGGACGCCATTACTCGAAGCATCACAGCATTCGTGAGGTAGTTTATGCAACTGCTTCTTAATGTTGTACAGGGGGAATGAAGTTGATGGGTTCAACTATATGTCATCAGTACAAGTGAAAGTAAAAACTGGTCACTTCCTGTTAGTAGCCACGCCCACTGACCTACAGACCTGCAGAGCACAACTTTTGATCAACATGGTCTTTTGATGTTTACTAATAAAGGTGGTTTTGATTAGATGAAATCTCTAGGAGGAGTGCGTTAAAATACAATGTGTGGAAATCAGGCAAAAATGACACGTTAAAATCAAAATGGCCGACTTCCTGTTTAGAGTAGACAAATGATGCCGGAGACTTTTTTTTGCGTCTTGGCCGATTACACATGTGTACCAATTTTCATCTTTCTTCTGCAAAAAAACCCCTATGGGGAGGGGTTTTTGAAAATTTCAAGGGGGCGCTATCGAGGCATTTTGCAGCCCTCATCGGCAAAGCCCCAATCACATATGAGAGCTTGCCATTCTTGACCTGTCTATTAATTTTTATGATGATACAAGTTTATTAAAGACATCAAAAACCCAAACGTATTTTCATGGCGAGGTATGGATAGTCGCCGCGTCATTACACAGACGCCATTATGCGTAGCTTTATATTATTCATTTGATAGCTTCATCAATTTGTTTTGCATGTAATAGAAGTGGAATGAGGTTGATTTGATTAAGTATGTGTCCTCAGTCCAAGTGAAAGTAATAACTGGTCATTTCCTGTTACCACAGGGGGGCGCTAGTAGCAAAGTGAAAATTGAATGCATTTACACGTTCAGGGCGGAGGAATGATCATGTCCAGCAAGTTTGAAGCTACTACAGTCATGTTTGTGGGCGTGAGAGCATTGGGAATCCCAAACATATTTTCATGGCGAGGCATCCAAAGTCGCCGCTTCGCCACACGGACGCCATTACTCGTAGCTATACAGCGTTTACAATGTAGCTTCATCAACTTGTTCTGCATGTTTGAGAAGTAGAATGAAGTTGATGGGTTCAACAATGTGTCATCAGTACAAGTGGAAGTAACGAGTGGTCCCTTCCTGTTACCACTAGGGGGCGCTATTAGTAAAGCGGAAAGTTAATATATCTTGATTTTCAAGGCGGCCCCCTCATCATATTCAGCAAGGTTGAAGCTTCTAAAATCAAGTGTTTGGATGTGAGAGCATTGTGAAATTTTTTCCCCAAGTCACAAAAATTTGTCACACCCTAGCAGCCACGCCCTTTGACTTGTAGATCTGCAGAGCACAACTTTTGATCACCTTCGTCTCACAATGATCTCTGCCAAATTTGAAGTTGATTCGACGAAATCCCTAGGAGGAGTTCGTTTTAAAATTCAAAAATTTTAATCAAAATGGCCGACTTCCTGTTGGGTTTAGGGCATAGCTCCAATGAAGTTTTTTGTATGCCTTGTTACAAAGCATATAAATACCAAATTTCGTCTGAATGCGACAAAGTAACCGAATTTCCCCATGGGAATTTTGAAACGCGTTTAGGGGGCGCTTTTTCGGCATTTGGGGTCAAACCTGTATGAACGCATAAAAATATTAAATTTCAGATGAGGCTGGCATCTGTGGAAAGTTAGACGCGTTTTCACCATTGGGAAAGGGGCGAAATTGGCCCTTGAAATGTCGGAGGAATAATAATAATAATAATTAAAGCTGCAAGCAGCGTTGAACGGGCCCTCGCCCACATGTGCACGTTGGGGTTGTGGTGAGATCATGACGGGTGCAGCTGTGCACTCACGACCACTGGACAGGTCAAGTGCCGGCCCCAACCTGAGAGAAAGTGTCGAGTGAATCGGACAAAGCTGAAGGAGTTATGATAAGTTGATATTTCATCCACTAGTAGGCGCTCAGAGCGTAACCAAATTTGGGCAGGTGCATTCAGGGGCAGATACTAAGCACAAATGTGAAGTTTTGAGCAAATCTGCCTATTTCAACGTAAAAAGTGGCATTTTCTGTTTCCATAAAGGGGCGCAATGAGCTTGATTGTTTAACAGCACATCGAGGCGTTCAGGGTGGGGCTTTCACTACGTACAGGAATTTTGAATCCATTTGGATGAAGTATGAGGGAGAGCGAGCAGCTCGAATGTGTTTGGCGAGGCATCTAGAATGGGGACACCATGGCGGCCAGGTCCATTTCGCAAGAGACATGCAGAGCACTACTTTTGATCAGCAGGGTCTCTTGATGGTCTGAAGAAAATATTAGGTTGATTGGACGGAATCGGTAGGAGGAGTTCGTTAAAATGAAATATGTGGAAATCGGGCCGAAATGACACATTAAAATCAAAGTGGCTGACTTCCTGTTTGGAATTGACCGATGGTGCCGGAGACTTTTTTGTTCGAATAGGCAACATACACATGTGTATCAATTTTCATGTACCTATTCCAAAAAAACCCCTATGGGGAGGGGTTTTTAAAAATTTCAAGGGGGCACTATCGAGGCATTTTGCTGCCCTCATGGGCACCGCCCCAATCAGATATTGGAGCTTGCCACTCTTGACCAGCATATCTATTTGCATGATGATACGAATTCATTAGGAACATGAAAAACACAAACGTATTTTCATGGCGAGGGATCCATTGTCACCGCATCGCCACACGGACGCCATTAGTCTAAGCATCACAGCATTCGTAAGGTAGTTTAAGCAAGTTCTTCTACATGTTGTACAGGGGGAATAAAGTTGATGGGTTCAACTATGTGTCATCAGTACAAGTGAAAGTAGAAACTGGTCACTTCCTGTTAGTAGCCACACCCACTGACCTACAGACCTGCAGAGCACAACTTTTGATCAGCATGGTCTTTCAATGTTTTTTAATAAATCTGGTTTTGAAAGGATGAAATCTCTAGGAGGAGTGCGTTAAAATACAATATGTGGAAATCAGGCAAAAATGGCACGCTAAAATCAAAATGACCGACTTCCTGTTTGGAGTGGACAAATGATGCCGAGACTTTTTTTTGCGTCTTGGCGAAATACACGTGTACCAATTTTCATCTTTCTACTCCAAAAAAACCCCTATGGGGAGGGGTTTTTGAAAATTTCAAGGGGGCGCTATCGAGGCATTTTGCTGCCCTCATGGGCAAAGCCCCTATAATATGTGAGAACTTGCCACCCTTGACCTGTCTAATAATTTTTATGATGATACAAGTTTATTAAAGACATCAAAAACCCAAACGTATTTTCATGGCGAGGGATGGATAGTCGCCGCTTCACTACAGGGACGCCATTATGCGTAGCTTTACAGCATTTATAAGGTAGCTTCACCAATTTGTTCTGCATGTAATAGAAGTGGAATGAGGTTGATTTGATCAAGTATGTGTCCTCAGTACAAGTGAAAGTAATAAGTGGTCACTTCCTGTGACCACATGGGGGCGCTAGTAGCAAAGTGGGAATTTAATGCATCTTGACGTTCAGGGCGGAGCAGTGATCATGTCCAGCAAGTTTGAAGCTACTACAGTCAAGTATGTGGGCGTGAGAGCATTGGGAATCCCAAACGTATTTTCATGGCGAGGCATCCAAAGTCGCCGCTTCGCCACACGGACGCCATTACTTGTAGCTATACAGCATTCATAATGTAGCTTCATCAACTTGTTCTGCATGTTTAAAAAGTAAAATGAAGTTGATGGGTTCAACAATGTGTCATTAGTACAAGTGGAAGTAACGAGTGTTCACTTCCTGTTACCACAGGGGGGCGCTATTAGTAAAGTGAGAAGTTAATAGATCATGGTGTTCCGGGCGGTGCCCTAATAATGTTCAGCAAGTTTGAAGCTTCTACAATCAAGTATTTAGGTGTGAGAGTATTGTGAAATTTTTTCCTCAAGTCACTATAATTTGTCACGCCCTAGAAGCCACGCCCATTGACCTACAGATCTGCAGAGCACAACTTTAAATCAGCTTGGTCTCTTGATGATGTGTACCAAATTTGAAGCTAATCCGGCGAAATCCCTAGGAGGAGTTCGTTTTAAAATTCAAAAATTCAAATCAAAATGGCCGACTTCCTGTTGGTTTTTGGGCGTGGCTTTAATGAAAGTTTTTGTATGCCTTGTGACAAAGCATATAACTACCAAATTTTGTCTGCCTACGACAAAGTAAGCGAATTTCCCCATGGGAATTTTGAAACGTGTTTAGGGGGCGCTATTTCGACAATTGGGGTCGAACTTGTGCGACCGCCCAAAAATATCAAATTTCGGATCCGGCCGGACGAATGGGGAAAGTTATACGCGTTTTCAAAATTGGGAAAGGGGCGAAATTGGCCTTTGAAAAATTGGAAGAATAATAAAAAAAAATAAAATAAAAAAATAATAATAATAAACAGCGCGATTTCAATAGGGCCCTCCGCAGACGACTTGCAGTCGGCTCGGGCCCTAATAATAATTAAAGCTGCAAGCAGCGTTGAACGGGCCCTCGCCCCCATGCGCACGTTGGGGTTGTGGTGAGATCCTGATGGGTGCAACATGGTCTCTCAATGTTTCATAATAAATCTGGTTTTGAATGGATGAAATCTCTGGGAGGAGTGCGTTAAAATACAATATGTGGACATCAGGCAAAAATGACACGTTAAAATCAAAATGGCTGACTTCCTGTTTGGAGTACACCAATGATGCCAGGGACTTTTTTGTGCGTCTTGGCCAAATACACATGTGTATCAATTTTCATTTTCCTACTCCAAAAAAACTCCTATAAGGAGGGGTTTTTGAGAATTTCAAAGGGGCGCTATCGAGGCATTTTGGTGCCCTCAAGGGCAAACCCCCAATACAATGTGAGAGCCCGCCACCCTTGACCTGTTTATCAATTTTCATGATTCAAGTTTATGAAAGACATCAAAAAGCGAAACGTATTTTCATGGCGAGGGATCCATTCTCATCGCATCGCCACACGAACGCCATTACTCGAAGCATCACAGCATTCGTAAGGTAGCTTAAGAAACTTCTTCTACATGTTGTACAGGGAGAATAAAGTTGATGGGTTCGACTATGTGTCATCAGTACAAGTGAAAGTAAAAAATGGTCACTTCCTGTTAGCGGCCACGCCCACTGACCTGCAGACCTGCAGAGCACAACTTTTGATCAACACGGTCTCTTGATGTTTACTAATAAATGTGGTTTTGATTGGATGAAATCTCTAGGAGGAGTGCGTTAAAATACAATGTGTGGAAATCAGGCAAAAATGACACGTTAAAATCAAAATGGCCGACTTCCTGTTTGGAGTACACGAATGATGCCAGGAACTTTTTTTTGCGTTCTGGCCTAATAAACATGTGTACCAATTTTCATCTTCCTAACCCAAAAAAACCCCTATGGGGAGGGGTTTTTGAAAATTTCAAGGGGGCGCTATCGAGTTATTTTGCTGCTCTCGTGGGCAAAACCCTAATCAGATGTGAGAGCTTAACACATTTGACCTGTCAATCAGTTTTTATGATGATACAAGTTTATTAAAGGCATCAAAAACCCAAACGTATTTTCATGGCGAGGGATGGAAATTCGCTGCATCACTACGCAAACTCCATTATGCGTAGCTTCACAGTATTCATAAGGTAGCTTCATCTATTTGTTCTGCATGTAATAGAAGTGGAATGAGGTTGGTGTGTTCAACTATGTGTCATCAGTACAAGTGAAAGCAATAACTGGTCACTTCCTGTTACCACAGGGGGGCGCTAGGAGTAAAGTGGGAATTTAATGTATCTGGATGTTCAGGGCAGAGCAATGATCATGTCCAGCAAATTTGAAGCTACTACAGTCAAGTATGTGGGCGTGAGAGCATTGGGAATCCCAAACGTATTTTCATGGTGAGGGATCCAAAGTCGCCGCTTCGCCAAACGGACGCCATTACTCGTAGCTACACAATGTTCATAATGTAGCTTCAGCAACTTGTTGTGAATGTTTTACAAGAAGAAAGAAGTTGATTGGTTCAACATTGTGCCATCAGTCCCAGTGGAAGTAATGAGTGGTCACTTCCTGTTACCACAGGGGGGCGCTATTAGCAAAGTGAAAAGTTAGTATATCAGGCCGTTCAGGGCGGTGCCCTCATCATGTTCAGCAAGTTTGAAGCTACTCCAATTAAGTATTTGGGTTTAAGATTGTTGTCAAATTTTTCCCTCAAGTCGCTAAAATTTGTCACGCCCTAGCAGCCACGCCCTTTGACCTACAGATCTGCAGAGCACAAATTTTAATCAAGTTGGTTTCTCGATGATGTTTACGAAATTTGAAGCCGTTCCGACGAAATCCCTAGGAGGAGTTCGTTTTAAAATTCAAAAATTCAAATCAAAATGGCCGACTTTCTAATGGGTTTAGGGCGTGGCTCCAATCAAGTTTGTTGTATGCCTTGTTACAAGGCACATAACAACTGAATTTCGTCTGCCTACGACAAAGTAGCCGAATTTCCCTGTGGGAATTTTTAAACTTGTTTAGGGGGCGCTATTTCGACATTTGGGGTCGAACCTGTGTGACCGCCCAAAAATATCGAATTTCGGATCCGGCAGGACGAATCGGGAAAGTTAGACGCGTTTTCACAACTGGGAAAGGGGCAAAATTTGCCTTTGTAAAATCGGAAGAATAATAAAAAAAAATAAATAAATAATAATAATAATAATAATAATAATAATAATTAAAGCTGCAAGCAGCGTTGAACGGGCCCTCGCCCCCATGCACACATTGGGGTTGTGGTGAGATCCTGACGGCTGCAGCTGTGCACTCACGACCATTGGACAGGTCAAGTGCCTACCTCAACCTGAGAGAAAGGACGAGCGAATTGGACAAAGCTGAAGGAGTTATGATAAGTTGATACTTCATCCACCAGAGGGCGCTCAGAGTGTAACCAAATTTGGGCAGGTGCATTTAGGGGCAGACCCTAAGCACAAATGTGAAGTTTTGAGCAAATCGGCCAATTTCAACGTAAATTGTCGCATTTTCTGTTTCCATAATGGGGCATGATGAGCTAGATTGTTTAGCAGCACATCGAGGCTTTCAGGGTGGGGCTTTTACCATGTACTGGAATTTTGAACCCATTTGGATGAAGTATGAGGGAGAGCGAGCAGCTCGAATGTGTTTGGTGAGGCATCTGAAATGGGGGAACCAGGGCAGCCAGGCCCATTTAGCGACAGACATGCAGAGCACTACTTTTGGTCAGCATGGTCTCTTGATGATCAGAAATAAGTATGAGGTTGATTGGACGGAATCGCTAGGAGAAGTTCTTTAAAATGCAATATGCGGAAAATGGGCCAAAATGACATAGTAAAATCAAAATGGCTGGCCACCTGTTTGGAATTGACCAATGGTGCCAGAGACTTTTTTGTTTGAACTGGCAAGATACACATGTGTATCAATTCTCATTCTCCTTTACCCAAAAAACCCTTATGGGGAGGGGTTTTTCAAAATTTCAAGGGGGCGCTATCGAGGCATTTTGCTGTCCTCACGGGCACCGCCCCAATCAGATGTTGGAGCTCACCACCCTTGACCAGCAAATCAATTTGCATGATGATACGAATTCATTAAGAACATCAAAAACACAAACGTATTTTCATGGCGAGGGATCCAGTGTCACCACATCGCCACACGGACGCCATTACTCGAAGCATCACAGCATTCGTAAGGTAGTTTAAGCAACTACTTCTACATGTTGTACAGGGGAAATAAAGTTGATGGGTTCAACTATATGTCATCAGTACAAGTGAAAGTAAAAGCTGGTCACCTCCTGTTTGGAGCCACGCCCACTGACCTACAGACCTGCAGAGCACAACTTTTGATCAGCATGGTCTCTCAATGTTTAGGAATAAATCTGGTTTTGAAAGGATGAAATCTCTCGGAGGAGTGCGTTAAAAAACAATATGTGGAAATCAGGCAAAAATGACACGTTAAAATCAAAATGGCCGACTTCCTGTTTGGAGTAGACGAATGATGCCAGAGACTTTTTTTTGCGTTCTGGCCAAGTACATATTTGTACCAATTTTCATCTTTCTACTCCAAAAAAACCCCTAAGGGGAGGGGTTTTTGAAAATTTCAAGGGGGCGCTATCGAGGCATTTTGCTGCCATAATGGGCAAATTCCCAATCAGATGTGAGAGCTTGGCACCCTTAACCAGCATATCAATTTCCATGATGATACGAATTCATTAAGAACATCAAAAACACAAACGTATTTTCATGGCGAGGGATCCATTGTCACCGCATCGCCACACAGACGCCATTACTCAAAGCATCACAGCATTCATAAGGTAGTTTTAGCAACTTCTTCTTCATATTGTACAGGGGAAATAAAGTTCATGGGTTCAACTATATGTCATCAGTACAAGTGAAAGTTAGAACTGGTCACTTCCTGTTAGTAGCCACGCCCACCGACCTACAGGCCTGCAGAGCACAACTTTTGATCAAGATGGTTTTTCAATGTTCATTAATAAATCTGGTTATGAATGGATGAAATCTCTAGGAGGAGTGCTTTAAAATACAATATGTGGAAATCAGGAAAAAATGACACGTTAAAATCAAAATAGCCAACTTCCTGTTTGGAGTAGACAAATGGTGCCAGTGACTTTTTTGTCCGTCTTGGCCAAATAAACATGTGTACCAATTTTCATCTTCCTAACCCAAAAAAACCCCTATGGGGAGGGGTTTTTGAAAATTTCAAGGGGGCGCTATCGAGGCATTTTGCTGCTCTCATGGGCAAAACCCTGATCAGATGTGAGAGCTTGACACATTTGACCTGTCAATCAGTTTTTATGATGATACAAGTTTATTAAAGGCATCAAAAACCCAAACGTATTTTCATGGCGAGGGATGGAAAGTCGCTGCATCACTACGCAAACGCCATTATGCGTAGCTTCACAGTATTCATAAGGTAGCTTCATCTATTTGTTCTGCATGTAATAGAAGTGGAACGAGTTTGGTGTGTTCAACTATGTGTCATCAGTACAAGTGAAAGCAATAACTGGTCACTTCCTGTTACCACAGGGGGGCGCTAGGAGTAAAGTGGGAATTTAATGTATCTGGATGTTCAGGGCAGAGCAATGATCATGTCCAGCAAATTTGAAGCTACGACAGTCAAGTATGTGGGCGTGAGAGCATTGGGAATCCCAAACATATTTTCATGGCGAGGGATCCAAAGTCGCCGCTTCGCCAAACGGACGCCATTACTCGTAGCTACACAATGTTCATAATCTAGCTTCAGCAACTTGTTTTGAATGTTTTACAAGAAGAAAAAAGTTGATTGGTTCAACATTGTGCCATCAGTCCCAGTGGAAGTAATGAGTGGTCACTTCCTGTTACCACAGGGGGGCGCTATTAGCAAAGTGAAAAGTTAGTATATCAGGCCGTTCAGGGCGGTGCCCTCATCATGTTCAGCAAGTTTGAAGCTACTCCAATCAAGTATTTGGGTTTAAGATTGTTGTCAAATTTTTCCCTCAAGTCACTAAAATTTGTCACGCCCTAGCAGCCACGCCCTTTGACCTACAGATCTGTAGAGCACAACTTTTAATCAGGTTGGTTTCTCGATGATGTTTACGAAATTTGAAGCCGTTCCGACGAAATCCCTAGGAGGAGTTTGTTTTAAAATTCAAAAATTCAAATCAAAATGGCCGACTTTCTGATGGGTTTAGGGCGTGGCTCCAATCAAGTTTTTTGTATGCCTTGTTTCAAGGCACATAACAACTGAATTTCGTCTGCCTACGACAAAGTAGCCGAATTTCCCTATGGGAATTTTTAAACGTGTTTAGGGGGCGCTATTTCGACATTTGGGGTCGAACCTGTGCGACCGCCCAAAAATATCGAATTTCGGATCCGGCCGGACGCATCGGGAAAGTTAGACGCGTTTTCACAACTGGGAAAGGGGCGAAATTTGCCTTTGTAAAATCGGAAGAATAATAAAAAAAAAAAAAATAAAAAAAAAAAAAATAATAATAATAATAATAATAATAATAAACAGCGCGATTTCAATAGGGCCCTCCGCAGACGACTTGCAGTCGGCTCGGGCCCTAATAATAAACAGCGCGATTTCAATAGGGCCCTCCGCAGACGACTTGCAGTCGGCTCGGGCCCGAATAATAATTAAAGCTGCAAGCAGCGTTGAAAGGGCCCTCGCACCCCTCTTGCACGTTGGGGAGGCAGCAAAATCTTGATGGGTGCAGGTCTGCATTCACAGCCTTTGGACACTGCTAGACAGTGAGCAATGTGGTTTCCTGCGGAGTGTGCAAAAATTTTCTGGAGGGGCTCTTTGATATCATTTTGACATGCCCGTGCGCGAAATCTCCAGCACAGTAATCGTAATACCAGGCTCCTTGAGCTTGTTGATTTTTGTAAATTTTACAGCACGTTTAGACCCTCAAAAGGGATTTCTTTTAAAAATCTGATTGGGGGCGCTATCGAGCCATTATGCCACATTTATTGCCAATTGATGGATGACATTGAAGAGTATAAGACAATTATTAGTTGTGCAAGGTTTTGCAAGCTTTGGAGTATTCTAAAGCCTTCAAACGAGTGTTCGTGAAATTTCGAAAAACGCAGGAAATAGATCATAGCTCACTTCCTGCTTGGGCAAAAAAATTAATCATTGCCCGGAATGACTAATGCAATGATCACACCAAATTTCATGAACATTCAAGGATATTTATCATAACATGGCCGAATCTAGAGGGCGCTGTGGAGCCATCTGGCCACTCCTGATCTAATATTAGCATATATTGATGCTTAGGAGAACCAATTTATAAAGCTTTGAAAGTCTCAGCGAAAACCCATGAAGTATGTGGGAGTAAAACCAACATCCTGTTTCATGGCGGGACATCGAAATTCGCCGCAACGCCACGGATACAAAATTCGATGAATCCAAAAAAGCTTCGCAATTTAACATCGGCAATGTCTTTCGATACTATTAGCTAAACTTCCAGTTCATCGGATATAATCTCTAGGAGGAGTTCGTTAAAGTACGACACCTGTGAATGGCCAACAATCCAAAAAAGTTGCAATTTCAATTAAAAATGGCGGACTTCCTGTTGAGTCTAGGTCATGGCACCAAGAGAATTTTTTGTAGGTCTTGGCATATTCCACATGTCTACCGAATTTCATACATGTAGGTTTACCGGGCTGCGTGGGCTGCTTATTTGAAATTTTCCAGGGGGCGCTATAATGACATTTTTGCCATGTCTTCATGTAAGCTTTTTGTCATAGTAATACAAATGAGGGTCTCTATACTTTTACAAAATTTTGTGAGTTTACGAACATGCTGAGACCCTCAAAAGGGCAATTCTTTTGAAAATTTCATTGGGGGCGCTATAGAGCCATTATGCCACATTTACTGCCAATTTCTGTGTCAAATTGAAGACAATCAGACAATTATAATTTTTTGCAAAGTTTTGCAAGTTTCCGAGTATGCTAAAGCCTTCAAACGTGTGTTCGCAAAATTTGGAATAACGCAGGAAATGGCTCATAGCTCACTTCCTGTTTGGCCGAAAAATTTCAAAAAAATTAGCATAGCCCAAAAAAACAAATGTAATGATCAGACCAAATTTCATGAACATTCAAGCACTTTTAACTCAACATGGCCAGGTCAAGAGGGCGCTGTGGAGCCACCTGACCACACCCAATCCAATATCAACATATAGGTATATTTGGAAGTCAACTCTTATTAAGCCTGTAAAGTTTCGGGCAAATCTCACAAAGCATACGAGTATAAAACCAACTTCCTGTTTCATGGCGGAACATCAAAATTCGCCGCGACGCCACGGACACAAAGTTCGACGAATCCAAAAAAGCTTCGCAATTTAACATCGACAAGGTCTTTAGATGTCATATGAAAAATTTTAAGTTGATCGGATAAAATCTCTAGGAGGAGTTCGTTAAAGTTCGACGCCTGTGAATGGCAAAAAATGTAAAAAATTTGCAAATTCAATTAAAAATGGCGGACTTCCTGTTGAGTCTAGGTCATGGCACCAAGAGACTTTTTTTTAGGTCTTGGCATAGTACACATGTCCACCGAATTTTGTACATGTACGTTAAACACGCTGCGAGGGCTACTTCATTGAAATTTTCTAGGTGGCGCTGTAATGCATTTTTGCCACATTTATCTGTAAACCCTATATCCTAGTAAAAAGTATGACCAGATTAATATGTTTGCAAAGTTTTGTGAGTTTTCGAGCATGCTGATGCCTTCAAAAATGCGATTATGTATTAGGGGGCGCTATAGAGCCACCATGTCTCACCTACTGCCAAATGAGATATTGAATCAAAAAACTTAATATTTTTAGTCAATTAGCAAAGTTTGGTGTGTTTTCGAGTATGATAAGGCCCTCAAAAATGTGTTCGTAAAATCTAAAAAAACGCAGGAAATAGGTCATACCTCACTTCTTGTGTGGCAAAAAAATTTCAAAAAAATTTACAGCAAAATTTATGATGACTACTATGACCCTATAAAATTTCATCAGAATCCGAGCAAGTGCGTTCCAAAATGGCCTCGTGTTTGGTGGCGCTATAGAGCGACCGGGGCATGTCCAAGCACAAAATAAATAATAGTTTGCAATTTTCACCACGACTGACGTGTGGGCAAATTTTTGTGAGTTTTTGTGCATGGCAAAGCCCTCAAAAATGCGTTCTCGCAGCAGAATAATAATAATAAGAAGAAGAAGAAGAAGGAAGAAGAAGAATAAAAATCCCATCAAAAACAATAGGTTCCTCGTACCTTCGGTGCCAGGACCCGTTCCGGGCCCTGGCACCGGTCGGTGCTCGGGCCCTAATAAACAGCGCGATTTCAATAGGGCCCTCCGCAGACGACTTGCAGTCGGCTCGGGCCCTAATAATAATAAACAGCATGATTTCAATAGGGTCCTCCGCGGACGACTTGCAGTCGTGCTCGGGCCCTAATTAAAGCTGCAAGCAGCGTTGAACGGGCCCTCGCCCCCATGCGCATGTTGGGGTTTGTCGAGAGATCCTGACGGGTGCAGCTCTGCAGTCATGACCATTGGACAGGTCAAGTGCCGGCCCCGACCAGAGAGAAAGTGTCGGGCGAATCAAACAAAGCTGAAGGAATTATGATAAGTTGATACTTCATCCACCAGAAGTCGCTCAGAGTGTAACCAAATTTGGGCAGGTGCATTCAGGGGCAGACCCTAAGCACAAATGTGAAGTTATGAACAAATCGGCCAATTTCAACGTAAAATATGGCATTTTCTGTTTCCATAAGGGGGCATGATGAGGTAGATTGTTTAGCAGCACATCAATGCGTTCAGGGTGGAGCTTTTACCATATACAGGAATTTTGAATCCATTTGGATGAAGTATGAGGGAGAGGGAGCAGCTCGAATGTGTTTGGCGAGGCATCTGAAATGGGACACCATGGCGGCCAAGCTCATTTAGCGACAGACATGCAGAGCTCTACGTTTGATCAGCATGGTCTCTTGATGATGTAATGTGAATATAGGCCACTAGATGGCAGTATTTACCTTTTTTTGTTAAGCTCAGACTGGAGTCATGTTTAGACATGTCCTGGACATGTCTGGGGCAAGTCTCAGAAAATTAAAAAAAAGAGGTCTAAATGTGGGTGGGGTCTGCAAAAGAGTATACAAGGAAAAGAGTTGAGACACTAAAGTAGTAGGAGAAATTGCAAGAAGAAGGATATGTGTGACCAGACCTGTCATTTCTGTTCAAGACCTGTTAAGTTTCTTTTGTGGATTTTTCTCACCCTGGACATCACCAAGCCACCAAAACCAAGGGACTGTAAATATTTGTTGTTTTTTTTTTATATATCAATCTTGGTCAATAGATTAGTTTGTTAGTTGGTTGTTATTGTCTTTGTTAATTAAATGTGGTTAATTTTTTAAAACTGTGTCTGTCATCCCTTGCTGTTGCTGTGTTGTATTGTAATAACAAATTGGGGCCATAACAAATTGGGGGCTCAAGTCCGGGATAGACATCGTGTGAGTCATTTATTTAACATTTCAAATTGTAAAATTGATTTTTTCAATTGAATACATATATATAGATCAACAGCAATGGATGATTTCTTGGCATCACCAACCGTAGGGGTTTTGAAGTCTTTTAAAAAGACAGAACTGCTAGAAATTTGCAGACAGTTAGAGCTGACAGAGGTAAAACCAGCCATGCGAAAAGCAAGACTGGCTAGAGAGATAGTTGAATATTACATTGATGAAAATGTGCACCAGGAGATCTGGAACAGTTTCCAGTGGAAAATCCAAATATAGAAATGGAACTTAAATTAAAAATGCTAGAGATTGAAAGGGAAGAAAAAGAAAAACAAAGGCAGTTTGAGTTGGAAAAATTAGCAAGAGAAGAGAAAAAGAAAGAGAGGAAAAAGAGAAAGAAAGGAATGAAAAAGAGAAAGAAAGGGAGGAAAGAGAAAAAGAAAGGGAGGAAAAAGAGAAACAAAGAGAATTTGAGAGAGAGAAAGAGGAAAGAGCAGAAATAGAGAGACAGAGACAGAGAGATTTTGAATTAGAGAAATTCGATAGAGAAGAAAGACTCCAAATGGAGCAACTAAAAATTAAAATTCAAACTGAAAATAAATTTCGGGCTAGCCAGGAGGTAAAACTGGTGCCTC
Source organism: Gymnothorax reevesii (assembly GCA_029721435.1). Classification (NCBI taxonomy): domain Eukaryota; kingdom Metazoa; phylum Chordata; class Actinopteri; order Anguilliformes; family Muraenidae; genus Gymnothorax; species Gymnothorax reevesii. Next base: position 56,151,295 of record CM056574.1, read on the forward strand.
CATTTTCAGAAAAGGATGTTGACAACTATTTCCAGTGTTTTGAAAAGGTAGCAAAGAGTTGCCAGTGGCCAAAGGAACACTGGCCTCTGATGTTGCAAACTGTCCTCAAGGGTAAAGCTCAACAAGCCTATTCGCCTTTGTCTGCAGATGATTCCTCTGATTATGAGGTTGTCAAAAAGGTTATTTTGAGAGCTTATGAGTTGGTTCCAGAGGCTTACCGACAGAAATTCAGAGGTCTGAAGAAATCTGAAAATCAGACTTATGTTGAATTTGCTAATGAAAGGCGGGTTTGCTTTGAGCGTTGGTGTACTTCTATGGAGGTCAAGGATGATTTCAACTCACTAAAAGAGATGGTGTTAGTTGAAGAATTCAAGAACTGTGTTAAGGATGATATTAAGACCTACCTTAATGAGAAGCAAGCACTGAATTTGCAGTCAGCTGCCAAATTTGCAGATGAATATGTTCTCACACATAAGTCTAAATTTCAGTCTAGCAGTAACAATAGATGGTCCCAATTTCAGAAAAAGGGTAATGGTGATACCCAAGATTCCTCACCCAAAGACAAAGACAAATCTGGTGATGGTGCTCAGAAATCCAGTAACAGGTCTGATCAAAGTGTGAAAGCTGACAGTGACAAAAGTGGTCTAGTTTGCAGTTATTGCAAGAAATCTGGTCATGTTACAACTAACTGTTGGTTCCTTAAAGCTAAGAAAGAAAAAGAAAAGGATACCAAACCAAATGCCTTTGTGAAAACAAGGTTAGAAACCCCTGTAGTAGATAACCGATCTGCTAAATTGCCTGCTTCTTGTGGGGCTAAAAAGCCTAATACAGCTGACTTTGTGAGGGAGGAATTTCTTCCATTTGTGTCAGAGGGATTTGTGGCTCTGAATGAGCATACTACTCCTGTCCCCATATATATCCTAAGGGATACCGGAGCTTCTCAGTCACTTTTGTTGATGGACTCCTTGGAGTTACGTGATGAGACCGCTTCAGGGGATTTCATACTTGTATAAGGTATTGAAGGGAGGACTGTATCTGTACCCCTGCGCTCTATATTCTTGAAGTCAGATTTAGTTACAGGACAGGTAAAGGTGGGACTTATGTCAAGTCTACCTATAAAGGGTGTTTCTCTGTTGCTAGGCAATGACCTGGCTGGGGGCAAAGTAGTTCCCCCTGTACATCTTACTTCAAAGGCGAGCACTGAAGATGGGGATGAGGACCCATCTCTGTATCCTTCTTGCGCAGTGACTCGTGCTATGGCCAAGGAGGCTAAAGAAGAAGATGATGTGGTGCCGTCCAGTACATTGAATAGTCAGGACTCAGGTGGTTCGCCTCATGACTCTGATTGGCCTACTATGGTTTCTCCGTTTGAGGACTTATCAGATACTTTTATCAGTTCTCTATTCAGCCAGCCGGATAGGTCTGGTGATTCTGATGTGTCTGGAGACTTGTCTCTGTCCAGAAAGCGGTTGATTGAGGAGCAAACTAATGATCCTGAAATTTGTGCACTAAGGAGGAGAGCCCTTCCTAATAAAGAAATAGATGCAGTTCCAGTTGGGTATTATCTTAAGGATGGTGTGTTGATGCGGAAGTGGCACCCTCCTGATATCCCTGCCAATGCAGATTGGGCAGTGGTCAGGCAAATTGTTGTTCCGAAGGTCTACAGGAATGAGATCTTAACAATGGCTCATAGTTTACCTTTAGGAGGTCATCTTGGTGTTAACAAGACTGTTGATAAGATCATGAAACACTTCTTTTGGCCTGGGCTTCGTAAAGACGTTTCCAACTTTTGCAAAACCTGTCACACTTGTCAGGTAGTTGGAAAACACCAGTTAGACCCACCTGTAGCTCCATTGCAGCCTATCCCAGCATTTGGGGAGCCATTCTCTAAGGTCATTGTTGATTGTGTTGGTCCATTACCCAAGACTAGATCTGGAAATCAGTACTTGTTGACAATCATGTGTGCATCTACCAGATTCCTCGAAGCCATACCTCTACGTAACATCAAGGCAACTGCAATCTCAAAAGCTTTGATAAAGTTCTTCACATTGTTTTGCCTTCCCAGGGAAATTCAGTCAGACCAAGGTAGCAATTTCACTTCCGGATTGTTTCAGCAGGTTGTGTACGAACTAGGTGCAAAGCAGATTCTTTCTAGTGCCGATCATCCAGAAAGTCAGGGTGCCTTAGAGCGGTTTCATTCCACTCTCAAGACAATGATGAGGACTTATTGTTATGACCATGAGAAAGACTGGGATGAGTTCATTTGCTGTTGTTTGCAGCTAGAGAAGCAGGTCAGGAATCTACTGGATTCAGTCCATTTGAGCTAGTGTTTGGTCATGAAGTGAGAGGACCTTTGCTATTATTGAGTGAACAATGGCAAGAGGAAGAGCCGCACATTAGTCTGTTAGACTATGTTAGCAAGTTCAAGGACAGATTGAATGCAGCTTGTGACCTAGCCAAAGAGAACTTGAAATCAAGTCAGGGAAAATGAAAACTTGATATGATCATAAGGCTAGAAGCCGTGAGTTTAAACCAGGAGATAAGGTCCTTGTGTTGTTTCCCTTGCAGTCCAATCCATTGCAGGCAAGATTTCATGGTCCTTATGAAATTCTGACAAAACTCAATGATCTAAATTACATTGTGAAGACTCCAGATAGGAGAAAACCAAAACAATTGTGTCACATTAACATGCTGAAGCCTTATCATGACAGAAATGCTAGGGTTGCAGCTGTCACTTCAGATTCTCCTATGGTCAAAACGTGTGAAGATGAGGGGGAGTTTCAAGATGATGAACCTAGAATTAAAGCTGAAGTTCTTTCATGTAAATTGTCAAATTCTGAAGTGTTGCAAAATCTTGATGTAAAACTCCAGCACTTAGAACCCTCACAGAGAGATCAGTTTAAGAGGTTGATCAAGAAATATGAGGATCTGTTTCCTGATGTTCCAAAAAGAGTTTCTATAGCCTCTCATGATGTAGATGTTGGTGATGCCAAACCAATAAAACAGCATCCATACCGGATGAATCCTGAAAAGAGAAAGATTGCTGAGAAAGAGGTTGAGTACATGTTAAAACATGATATTATCAGACCCTCCAACTCAGATTGGAGTTCACCCTGTGTGCTAGTTCCAAAACCTGATGGAAGTACTAGATTCTGTACAGATTATCGCAAAGTCAATGCTGTAACTAGAACTGAGGTGTTTCCAATACCTAGGATTGATGATTGTATTGATAGAGTAGGGCAAGCAAAGTTCCTGACCAAGATTGATTTATTGAAGGGTTATTGGTGTGTGCCTTGGTGTGTAACTGAGAGGGCCAAGGGCATCTCTGCTTTTGCCACACCATCTGGATTGTACCAGTATGAAGTCCTACCCTTTGGCATGAAAAATGCCCCAGCCACGTTCCAAAGGATGATACAGTCTACAATCCCCGGATTGCCACACATGGGTGCGTACATCGATGACCTGATCACATGGAGTGACTCCTGGGAAGAACATCTAAAAGATGTAGAGACGTTGTTCCAGCGCCTGACCCAGGCTAACCTGACTGTTAACCTGAACAAGAGTGACTTTGGTTGTGCTACTGTCACCTATCTTGGCTACGTCATAGGCCAGGGTAACGTGGCACCCATAAATGCTAAAGTCCAAGCCATCATGGACTTTCCAGTTCCTGACAACAAAAAAGCTTTGCGCCGCTTCCTTGGAATGATCGGGTACTACCGCAAGTTCTGCAAGAACTTTGCTGAGATTACTCTCAGTCTAACTAACCAACTGAAGAAAGGCGTAAAGTTCACTTGGGATGATGCATGCCAGAGAGCCTTCGATTGCCTGAAGTCTCTGTTGTGTCACTTCCCCGTGCTCAAATCTCCTGACTTCAACAAACCGTTCTCCATTGCGGTCGATGCTAGCGACCAAGCTTGTGGATCTGTGCTCCTACAGAGAAGTGACTCTGATGACATTGAGCATCCCGTGGCATACTTCTCCAGGAAGTTCAATCGCCACCAAAGGAACTATTCCTCAATAGAGAAGGAACTGTTGGCTCTGGTCCTTTCTTTACAACACTTTGAGGTTTATGTTTGTACAGGACAAAAGCCAATGATTGTGTACACTGACCACAATCTGTTAATGTTTTTGAGTAAGATGAAAAACAAGAATCGGAGATTGTTGAATTGGAGTTTGATTTTACAGGAGTTTGACTTGGAAATTAAGCATGTGAAGGGTACAGACAATGTTATTGCTGATTGCTTATCCTGTGTTTGAATGTGTATATATATATCATGTGTTTGAATATTGTATGATATGTATATATAGACAAGTGTTCACTTAACCATTTTGTATTGAAAAGAAAAATTTTGCCTTTATGAGTCAAAATTTTCCCTTTTGGAATGGAGGTGTAATGTGAATATAGGCCACTAGATGGCAGTATTTACCTTTTTTTGTGAAGCTCAGACTGGAGTCATGTTTAGACATGTCCTGGACATGTCTGGGGCAAGTCTCAGAAAATTAAAAAAAGAGGTCTAAATGTGGGTGGGGTCTGCAAAAGAGTATATAATGAAAAGAATTGAGACACTAAAGTAGTAGGAGAAATTGCAAGAAGAAGGATACGTGTGACCAGACCTGTCATTTCTGTTCAAGACCTGTTAAGTTTCTTTTGTGGATTTTTCTCACCCAGGACATCACCAAGCCACCAAAACCAAGGGACTGTAAATATTTGTTGTTTTTTTTTTATATATCAATCTTGGTCAATAGATTAGTTTGTTAGTTGGTTGTTATTGTCTTTGTTAATTAAATGTGGTTAAGTTTTTAAAACTGTGTCTGTCATCCCTTGCTGTTGCTGTGTTGTAATGTAATAACAAATTGGGGCCATAACAATGATCTGAAAGAAATATTAGGTTGATTGGACGGAATCGCTAGGAGGAGTTCGTTAAAATGCAATATGTGAAAATTGGGCCAAAATGACACATTAAAATCAAAATGGCTGACTTCCTGTTGGGAATCGACCAATGGTGCCAGAGACTCTTTTGTTCGAATTGGCAACATACACATGTGTACCAATTTTCATCTTCTTATTCCAGAATTTTGATTTGAATTTTTTTATTTTAAAACAAACTCCTCCTAAGGATTTCGCCGGATCGACTTCAAATTTGGTATAGATCATTGTAAGACCACGCAGATCAAAAGTTGTGCTCTGCATATCTGTTGGTCAAAGGGTGTGGCTGCTAGGGTGTGACAAATTTTAGAGACTCGACGAAAAAATTGTACAATGCTTTCACACCCAATTACTTAATTGTAGTGGTTCAAACTTGCTGAACATGATGACTGAAGGTTGTGATATATTAACTTCCCACTTTGCTAATAGCACCCCCCTGTGGTAACAGGAAGTGATCACTCGTTACTTACACTTGTACTGATGACACATTGTTGAACACATCAACTTCATTCCACCTCTACAACATGCAGAACAAGTTGATCAAGCTACAGCATGAACGCTGTGAAGCTACGACTAATGGCGTCCGTGTGGCGATGCGGTGACTTTGGAACCCTCGCCATGAAAATACATTTGGGATTCACAATGCTCTCACGCCCACATACTTGATTATAGCAGCTTCAAACTTGCTGGAAATGATGAATGCTCCACCCTGAACATCCTGATATATTGACTTCCCACTTTGCTAATAGCGCCCCCCTGTGGTAACAGGAAGTGCCCACTCGTTACTTACACTTGTTCTGATGATACATTGTTGAACCCATCAACTTCATTCTACTTCTTAAACATGCAGAACAAGTTGCTGAAGCTACATTATGAATGCTGTGAAGCTATGCATAATGGCGTCCGTGTAGTGACGCCGTGACTATCCTTCCCTCGCCATGAAAATACGTTTAGGTTTTTGATGTCTTTAATAAACTTGTATCGTCATAAGGGTGGCAAGCTCTCACATCTTATTGGGGCTTTGCCCATAAGGGCAGCAAAATGCCTCGATAGCCCCCTTGAAATTTTCCAAAAACCCTCCCCATAGGGTTTTTTTTGGAGTAGGAAGATGAAAATTGGTACACGTGTATTTGGCCACGACGCACAAAAAAGTCACAGGCATCATTTGTCTACTCCAAACAGGAAGTCTGCCATTTTGATTTTAACGTGTCATTTTTGCCTGATTTCCACACTTCGTACTTTTGTATTTTAACGCACTCCTCCTAGAGATTTCATTCAATCAACACCAGATTTATTAGTAAACATCAAGAGACTATGCTGGTCAAAATTTGTGCTCTGCATGTCTGTAGGTCAGTGGGTGTGGTCACGATGGTGTTCCCATTTCAGATGCCTCGCCAAACACATTCGAGCAGCTCTCTCCCTCATACGGTTACTTTGGCGTAGGCAGACGAAATTCGATAGACAAATGTATCATACCCAGACATACAAAAACTTCATTGGAGCCATGCCCTAAACCCAACAGGAAGTCGGCCATTATTATTTGAATTTTTAAATTTGAAAACGAACTCCTCCTAGGGATTTTGCCCGATCATCTTCAAATTTGGTACAGATCATCTAGAGACCAAGCTGATCAAAACTTGTGCTCTGCATATCAGTTGGTCAAAGCGCGTGGCTCCTAGGGCGTGACAAATTTTGGCAACTCGATGAAAAAATTTCATGCTCTCGCACCAAAATACTTTTGAGCAGCTTCAAGCTTGCTGGACATGATGATTCCTCTGCCGTGAACGTCCAGATATATTTACTTCCCACTTTGCTGATAGCGCCCCCCTGTGGTAACAGGAAGTGTCCACTTTTTACTTTCACTTTTACTGATGACACATAGTTGAACCCATCAACATTATTCCACTTCTTAAACATGCAGCTCAAGTTGGTGAAGCTACATTCTTAATGGTGTGGAGCTGCGAGTAATGGTGTCCATGTGGCGATGTGGCGACTTTGGATCCCTCGCCATGAAAATACGTTTGGGGTTCACAATGCTCTCACACCCACATGCTTCATTCTAGCAGCTTCACACGATGTTTGCTCCGCCCTTAACGCCCAGATGTATTAACTTCTCACTTTACTAATAGCGCCCCTTTGTGGGAACAGAATGTGACCAGTTATTACTTTCACGACTACTGATGACATACAGTTGAACCAATCAACATCCATTTACTTCTTAAACATGCAGAATAAGTTGTTGAAGCCACATTATGAATGCTGTGAAGCTACGAGTGATGGCGTCCGTGTAGCGACGCAGCGACTATCCATCCCTCGCTATGAAAATACGTTTGGGTTTTTAATGTCTTTACTGAACTCGTATCATCATGGAAATTGATTTGCTGGTCAAGGGTGGCGAGCTTTTACATTTGATTGGGGCGTTGCACCTGAGGGCAGCAAAATGCCTCAATAGCGCCCCCTTGAAATTTTCAAAAACCCCTCCCCATAGGGTTTTTTTTTTGGAGTAGGAAAATGAAAATTGGTAAGCATGTGTATTTCGGCAAGATGGACCAAAACGTCACTAGCCCCTATGGTCAATTCCAAACAGGAAATCAGCCATTTTGATTTTAACTTGTCATTTTTGCCCGATTTCCACACGTTGCATTTTAACAAACTCCTCTTAGCGATTCCTTGCAATCAACCTCATATTTATTACAGATCATCAAGAGACCATGCTGATCAAAAATTGTGCTCTGCATGTGGGTAGCTCAATGGCCACTATGGCGTCCCCATTTCTGATGCCTCGCCATGCACAATCGAGCAGCTCTCTCTCCCTCATACTTCATCCAAATGGATTCAAAATTCCTGTACAATATGAGAGCCCTGCCCCGAATGCCTACATATGCTCGTTGGCAATCTTGCTCATGGCACCCCCTTGTGGAGCAGGAAATGCCATATTTTACATTGAAATTGGCCGATTTGCTCAAAACATCATATTTGTGTTGAAGGTCTGCCCCTGAATGCTCCTGCCCACTTGACCTGTCCAATGGTCGTGAGTGCACAGCTGCATCTGTCAGGATCTCACCACTCACCCCAACATGCGCAAGGGTACGAGGGCCCGTTCAACGCTACTTGCAGCTTTATTATTATTCTTCTGACATTTCAAAGGCCAATTTCGCCCCTTTCCCAATTGTGAAAAAGCGTCTAACTTTCCACATTCGTCCAGCCGGATCCGAAATTCAATATTCATGGTTGACGCAAAATGCCAAAATAACGCCCCCTAAACACGTTTCAAAATTTCCATAGGGAAATTCAGTTACTTTCTCGTAGGCTGACGAAATTCGGTATAAATGTGTATCATAGCCAAACATACAAAAAGTTTCATTGAAGCCATGCCCTAAACCCTACAAGAAGTCGGCCATTTTGATTGGAATTTTTTGAATTTTGAAACTAACACCTCCTAGGATTTTGGCCGATCGACTTCTAATTTGGTCCAGATCATATAAAGATCAAGCTGATCAAAAATTATCGTCTGCATGTCTGTAGGTAAAAGGGCGTGGCTACTAGGCCGTGACAAAATTTAGCGACTTGACAAAAAAATTTCAAAATGCTCTCACGCCAACATAATTGATCGAAGCAGCTTCAAACTTGCTGGAAATGATGATGGCAACACCATGAACGTCTCGATATAATTACTTCCTCCATTACAAACAGCGCCCCCCGATGGTAACAAGAAATTATCAGTTCGGTTACTTTGTCGTAGGCAGACAAAATTCGAGAGACATATAAACCAAGCCAGACATACAAAAAGCTCATTGGAGCCATGCCCTAAACCCAACAGGAAGTCTGCCATTTTGATTTGAATTTTTGAATTTTAAAACAAACTCCCCTGATGGTTTTTGACTGTTTGACTTCAAATTTGGTGGCAGCGTGGCGTGTTGCACCCCATGAATTCAGTACTGCACGGGCTTCACTGGACGAAATTACCGCTGCGTGGGCTAAGCCACGGTGCGCCTCGAAATTAGAGCCCCGAGAGTGTTCCTTTTAATGGCATTAAGGATGCCAAAATGAATGTACCGCAATGGGTCTGCGCTCCAAGCGAGATGCTGTACTGCACAGCCCAACCAGTCAGCATCTCTGAAAGATCAAGTTGGGGCGAGTCGGATTCACTGTCAGTGGAGGCCTTGCTCCAGTGACTATTATAGGCCTCCACATCACACTGAATACGTCAGGAAGAGATTGCTGTACATTTTCACAGCAATGAAGCTCATCGGGGGTGGGGTCAAGAGTTTGTTGTTCATCCCGCTCCTCAACTGTCAGTGACCATGAGGATTATGTTTGCTTATGGTCATCAACAGATTGTGCACCAAGGATGGCCATTGTTTAAGATGACCACTCATCTTTACTTGGTTTATTCACAGGTCTTGGAGATGTTATTCTGGGCAACAAAATGAGGACACATTGTAAAAACTCATCTATAAGTCATTACAATCATGCCATACTCTGTTATCAATAAGTCTTTATAATTATGGCGCAGTTCATAATGTTATTACTGCTTTTCATAGTATTGTTATTAGCATTTCACTCTAGTAATTGTTGTGGTAGAAGTTAATCATGTGCAGTGGGAGGGGGGGGGGGGGGGGGGAATAACTGCTAATTTGGTACAAAAGTGGTCAATTCATTCGACCCGGAAGTAATTGTGAAGGTTTCATTGAAGACATTGCAGTCCTTGCAAAATGTCCATGTGGCTTTTTTGTTTGCGATTGGTGGCAAAGTTGTACCTGGTCCCAGGACACTAATTAGGTAATTAAAGATTGGTATTGCTATAGCCTCCAAGACTAAGCGTCAAATGTTTCAGATCTTCTGCAAACCATTTTAGAAACTTTAACAAAATTTCACTTGCGAGCGCGAACTAGCTAGCTAGTTAGCAAGTGAATAAACGGATGCTCACAATTTACTTCAATGGGGAGTTATCAGAATCTCTTGTAACGTCAGTCATTTGATGAATTGAGGTTATTTAAGATAACGTGGTTAATTTTAAATGTTGCACGGAATGTCTTTTGGCTGATTATCCCTGTTGCAATCAGCTACTTGATATCCAGCAGTCCTGGAAGTGCTCCCTTTTTCCCAACAAATGGTTTCAGATCAGACGTCAGTAGCCTGCCATGTTTTGAAGCTCAGCAGCAAATCAGTACACAAAGTTACTCATAATAATATTGACAACTAAATTGAGGGAGTGATTGATATAATTTCCTTGCAGTTGTGATTTGTGGCAATATATTTGTTGCACTGATTGGGTAAGGTAGCAGGAGACGGCAACGTATTGTGAAAGCGCAGCATGAACTTCCACGCGCTGTTAGCCAACTTTAGCGATTACTTAGCTTGCAAGCTAATGTTTCATCCTCATTGGTGGACTCGGAAATACATTGTTTTACCCTAGCTGTGTTTCGCACATGACTCAACATTCATTGTAAACACGGAACATTAAGGTTAGTGTCACCTTGCTGCATGTCGTGTAATAGTGCACTGTCAGTGGGTATGCTATTTTTGCTTTAGGTCTGAGCTGTGGTTACTCTGCAGAGATGTGATTGCGCAATTATGTCAGCCGTTATCTAATGAACTTTAACCACGACTGTTTTGACAGAAGTTACTCATTTGACATAAAATGAGTTGATTAAACGATGCTCTCGAACTTCGATTTCCTTTATGGAATAGCCATTTGTTGAAAAAAAGAACTTGCTTGCCTTAAACGGTTGATCTTAGCGAAACTGGCAGTGATGGATACCGAGTATGAAACTAAGTTTGCCATCTAAAAGTTACGTGTAACTATTCCAAATGACATACAAAATATACTGCCTAAATCACTTCCTGGCTCCAAAATCTGTGTTGTGATTTACGAAATGAACCAATAGCGAAAACCTGATAAATGCAAAAGGAGGCTTTATTTCTGAAGGGGGAAACCCCCCACAGAGCTGGCAACAGTACAATGTCCACAATCCAAAATCAAAGTCTAATGGGCGAAATCTAGAATCAAAACCAGGGCACCAATCACAAAATCCATAGTCAGGCAAAAAGGTCGATAAACAAGAATGCGGTACAATACAGGGAATATGCAAAGCTCGTAGTCAGGCAGTCCAGTCAGAAAGATAAATCAAAGAATCAAGGCGTAAACAAACGTGGCACAGGAAGCTAGGAAGAACGATCCGACAAGAAAGTGAACCAAACAGACATCTTAAATACACATGCGGGAGAACACATGATCAGGGAGAACAGGTGCAATCAATGGTAACAAAAATCAGGGAGGGACACATGAGGAATAAACTAATTACATGAATTTGGCTGCAGCCAAAATGCAGACAGGGATCACAAGACAAACCTATGAACAGAACAGCTCCGGTCAAGGAGTACTAAAGTGCATAGTAAAAAGAAAGGAAAGCGCAAAGTAAATGTGGAAATCCACAGAAAATAGCAGCAGAGATAATTAGGGAAAGGCAAGGAGGCGGAGACTAGAATTGGGCGATTGCTGAGAGATCATTAGTCAATAAGTAAGTGCAGCTATACAATACCGAGTACTTGTTAGTAAGTTAGTCCAAATATACAAGGTTAGTGTGGGTTAGTAATTAGCAAAAACAATAAACTGTTAGCATGTGTTAGTAAGACAGTAAGAGAGAGGAAGGAAGAACACGAGACAAAAGATTGAAACCCAGAAACCAATAAATTACCTGAATGAGTGGCACGCAAGACAAGGGACCGTGAGCAAAGATACACACATGACAAGACAGGGGAGACAAAGTGCAAAGCATGGCAAAGAAAACATGGCATGATAACTAATAAACTAAAACATGAAAAATAAAACAAGGAAATCTAAAATACCAAAAACACAATACATAATCCTAAGAATGGTCAGACAAAGGCAGTGGTCACTTAACACGAAAATCAATAAACATGGCAAGGCCAGGCACAGAGCTTCAACAAGGCAGACAGATCCAGAATCCCAACAGAACCCCCCTCCCACCTGAAAGTCTTTGGTGACTAGCATGAAAGTCTCTTATAAGGTCTTTATTCAATATGTGACGTGCTGGCACCCAACTGCGATGTTCTGGTCCGTAACCCTCCCAGTCGACGAGGTACTGCAGTCCCCGGCCTCGTACACGACAGTCCAGGAGGGCACGGACCGTGTAGGCTTCGCCTCCGTCGATGATCCGGGCGGATGGTGGGGGGATCAGGTCCAGAAGACAGGTGGTGGGTTATAGCAGGCTTAAGTTGGGATACGTGAAACGTAGGGTGTATGCGTCGCATGGACAGGGGGAGACGGAGGCGAATGGCAGTGGGGCTAAGGACCTTTTCAATAGTAAATGGGCGCAGATATTTAGGGAAGAGCTTACCCCCGCTGCCTCTGAGTGGAATGTCCCTTGAAGACAGCCAGACCCGCTGCCCAGGCTGGTACGTGGGGGCAGATGTGCGTTTCTTATCAGCTTGTTCCTTCATCCGGGAGACCGACCTGAGCAGGGCCTGGCGGGTGGCAATCCAGGTGCGTCTGCACCTACGAACGAACTCACAGGCTGAGGGGACAGCTACTTCCTCCTCCTGAGACGGGAACAAAGGGGGCTGGTAACCCAGGCAGGCTTTGAATGGGGAGACACCGGAGGCAGCAGAGGTGTGGCTGTTCAAAGCGTATTCCACCCACGGCAACTGATGGCTCCAGGAGGAGGGGTTCCTAATGCATAGACATCTTAGCACATTTTCCACACACTGGTTAGCTCGCTCGGTCTGGCCATTAGTTTGGGGATGGAATCCTGATGATAAACTAACTGAGGTGCCTAGTGCTTTAAAAAATGATTTCCAAAAGAGTGCAGTGAACTGGGGGCCGCGATCTGAAGTGATGTCGGTAGGTATTCCGTGGAGTCTAATGACATGTTGAATGACAAGGTTGGCAGTGTCTTGAGCGGAAGGAAGTTTAGTGAGGGGGACTAAGTGAACTGCTTTGGAGAATCTGTCTACTATGGTGAGAATGGTGGTGTGGTGATTGGAAGGGGGAAGGTCTGTGATAAAATCTAGTGCCATGTGGGAACAAGGACGATGTGGTGTAGGAAGGGGCTGAAGCAAACCTTGAGGGGGTTGGTGTGAAACTTTAGCCAGGGCGCAGACTAAGCAAGCAGCAACAAAACATCCTGAACATCTTGGGTAATTTTTGGCCACCAAAATCTTTGAAGGATGAAGCTTTTGGTTCGACGAACCCCTGGATGGCAGGATAACCTGGATGAATGCCCCCATTCCAGGACCTTGGGGCGCAGGGCAGCTGGAACATATAGGCAGTTAGTGGGACATGCACTGGGGGTAGTAGCATTAGCTTGGGCGTTCTTGACCTCCCTCAATGTCTAGGCAAAGGGCATTAATAAATGCTTCCTTAGGAAGGATGGTGCTCTGGCACGGAGCCTCCTCCTTAATCTCGAAACAGCGTGAGAGGGCATCAGGCTTGACATTTTTACTTCCTGGTCTGTAGGCAATGTGAAAGTTGAATTGAAAAAAGAATAATAACCCTTGACAGGCCAGGTGGGCGAGTCTTTTGCCAGTCTGCAGGTACTCCAAGTTCTTATAGTCAGTTCAAACAATGAAGGGTACCTTGGAACCCTCCAACCATTGCCTCCATTCCTCCAAGGCCAGCTTCACCGCCAACAGTTCTTGATTGACGATGTCGTAGTTTCTTTCAGCGGAGCTGAGGCGGCGAGAGAAAAAGGCACATGGGTGGATCTTGCCATCCTTTGTGGATCTCTGGGACAGGATGGCTCCAGCTCCAATATTGGAGGCGTCCACTTCGACAATGAACTGGAGCTTTGGATTAGGAATAGTGAGAATTGGTGCAGAGGTAAATCGGGCCTTTAAATCACGAAAAGAGTCTTCAGCCTTTTCGAACCAAAGAAATCTGGACTTAGAGGTGGTAAGAGCAGTGAGAGGAGAGGCAACAGAGCTGTAGTTCCTGATGAACCGACGATAGAAATTAGCAAAGCCCAAAAATCGTTGGAGCGACTTATGGTCTTCTGGTCTGGGCCAGTTGGTGACAGCTTCCACCTTTAATGGGTCCATACGGATGGTGCCCGGAGAGATGATGTAGCCTAAAAAGGTAGTGGTCAACAAAAAAAACTCACATTTCTTGGCTTTCACAAAAAGGCGATTCTCCAGGAGGCGACGGAGCACTTGGCGTCCATGTGTGACATGGGCCTCCTGGGACTCTGAAAAAATCAAAATGTCATCGAGATATGATAAATAAGTTTGTGTTTGTATATTTCTTAGAACATCATTCACTAGACTCTGGAACACCGCTGGAGCGTTAGTAAGGCCAAAAGGAAGAACCAGGTACTCCCAGTACCCAGTGGGAGTGTTGAAGGCGGTCTTCCACTCATCCCCTTCTCTGATACGCACCAAGTGATATGCGTTGCGTGCATCGAGTTTGGTAAAAATCTTGGCTTCTTGTAGGAGATCGAAAGCAGTATTCATGAGTGGAAGTGGGTAGCGGATCTTGATAGTTATTTCATTCAGTCCACGGTAATTTATACGGGACCTCAAAGTCCCGTCCTTTTTGGCCACAAAGAAAAAACCAGCACCAGCAGGACAGAACGATGGTCGAATAATGCCAGCAGCAAGTGACTCAGAAAGGTAGTTTTCCATGGCCTGGGTTTCAGGTCTGGAGAGGGAATAGTCGACCTCTAGAGGGCATAGTACCTGACTTCAGGTCAATGCAACAGTCATAAGGTCGGCGAGGAGGTAAACTGGTGGCCCGAGATTTGGAGAACACCTCCTTAAGGTCACAGAACTCTAGGGGGACCTTCTCAAGGTCTGGTATTTCTTCTTGGGATGGGCTGTGTTAAGGTTCGCGGGCGTTGTGGAGGCATGCCAGGGAGCAGTTGGGGCTCCAACCCCTAACCTCATTCTTTCGCTAATCAATATTGGGAAGGTGTTTGGCCATCCATGGATGGCCCAAAATAATGGGAGCATGGGGAGAATTTAAGAGGAGGAGCTGAATGGTTTCGTGGTGGTTACCTGAGGTTGAGTTTGATGGGGCTGGTAACATGTGTTATCTGGGCTATTTTCTGGCCACTGAGTGAATTGGCCACCCGGTCAGTAAAGATCCTCTCGGTAGGGATTCCCCATTCTTGAGCCAGCTCCACATCGATGAGGTTTTCTTCAGCTCCGGTATCAGTGACGGCAATGGTGCACTTACTCCCTCCTCCCCACTCCAGGACAACAGAAGCACGTACGGTTCTTAGTCTCCCGCACTGGCGTCACTCCAATCACTACTCTTCTCTGGGCACCAGGGGAACTTTTCTTTTTGTTGGGACATTAAGCAATGTGGTGTCCCCCTTTGCCACAGTAGAAGCAGGCCCCTTCTCTGCGACGGCGGTTTTTCTCCTCCACAGGAATGCGTGTTCGGCCCAGTTGCATGGGTTCACTCTCAGGAGAGGGACTGCCGCCAGTAGGGGGTGGTAGTGGTGGAGTAGGCTGGAGGGTATGGATAGATCGTCTGCGAGAAGCGGATCGTCTGCGTTCTTCAAATCGCGAATCCACGCGAATAGCCAAGTCGATCAGCTCATCCAATCCCTCCGGCAACTCACGGGAAACTAGCTCATCCTTTATAGCGTCCGAGAGTCCGTTAAAAAAGGCATCGTACAAGGCTCTACGTCCCCACCTGCTGTTAGTAGCCAGTGTCTGGAAATCGATGGCGTAGTCGACCACGGAACAGCTGCCTTGTCGGATGCGCAGAATTTCTCGTCCCGCCTCGTGACCCAACTTTGTGCGATCGAAGATACGCCTCATCTCCTCACCTAGCAGACCAGATGATTGCACGCAGAGTAGATCTGCTTCCCATGCAGCCGTAGCCCACTGCTTGGCCCTTCCCGTCAGTTGCGTGATAATAAATGCAACTCGAGCACGTTCGGAGGGGAATGATGAGGGCTGTAGGCTGAAGATTAGTTCACACTGGGTCAGGAAAGCACGATAAGCTCCCGGGTTGCCGTCGTACCTCTCAGGCGGTGGCAGGCATGGCTCACAGACCGGCAGTGGTGGACGGAAGCAGGAGCAGGCGTGGCGTGGACTGTAGGTTGGGGAGCATGCAGCAGTTGTGAGTCTTGCACCAAGCGAGATCCGCCATCTGGAGGCTCATGGTCTGCATGTGCTGCATGAGCGCGAAGCTGACGCTCCCGGAACTCGAGCTGAATTCCCTGTTCTCTTACTGCCTCCTGCAGAGGCTGGTTAGTCGCTGGCTCCGTCATGGTCAGATCGTAATGTTGTGATTAACAAAATGAACCAATAGCGAAAACCAGATAAATGCAAAAGCGGGCTTTATTTCTGAAGGGGGAAACCCCCCACAGAGCTAGCAACAGTACAATGTCCACAGTCCAAAATCAAGTCCAATGGGCATAATCCAGAATCAAACCCAGGGCACCAATCACAAAATCCGTAGTCAGGCAAAAAGAGGTCGATAAACAAGAATGCAGTACAATACAGGGAATATGCAAAGCTCGTAGTCAGGCGGTCCAGTCAGAAAGATAAATCACTAAGAATCAAGGCGTAAACAAACGTGGCACAGGAAGCTAGGAAGAACGATCCGACAAGAAAGTGAACCAAACAGACATCTTAAATACCCATCCGGGAGAACACATGATCAGGGAGAACAGGTGCAATAAATGGTAACAAAAATCAGGGAGGGACACATGAGGAATAAACTAATTACATGAATTTGGCTGTAGCTAAAACGCTGACAGAGATCACAAGACAAACCTATGAACAGAACAGCTCCGGTCGGGGAGTACTAAAGTGCATAGTAAAAAGAAAGGAAAGCACAAAGTAAATGTGGAAATCAACAGAAAATAGCAGCAGAGATAATTAGGGATAGGCAAGGAGGCGGAGACTAGAATTTGGCGGCTGCTGAGAGATCATTAGTCAATAAGTAAGTGCAGCTATACAATCCCGGGTGCTCGTTAGTAGGTTAGTCTAATATACAATGTTAGTTTGGTTAGTAATTTTAGGAAAACAAACTGGTAGTAATGTTCGTACATATAGAAAAGCAAGGGGAAACTAGCAAACGAGAACGAAAGGAAGGCTGAAACCCAGAATCCATTAAATCACCCGAAACAGTGTCACAATCAATTAAGACAAACTGCTACAAACAATGACGCGACCGGGGAGAAAGCAAAGACAGTACATGGGTAAAACGTGGACTGGACTAACACGGGAGAGGGATAAAATGTGAACACTGAGACATGGATTAAAAACTGACATCACCAAAATAATAAAAAACTAAAATTGACTAACCAGACACAGACCCACACAACAGTACCCCCCCTTAAAAGAGCACCACCTGTCGCTTACAGGAAACATCAAGGGAACACGGGGAACATGGAACAAAGGGAACTCTGAACACTGGGGGGGAACAGAGGGATAAAAGAAAAAGGGGAAACTAAGAGGTGATCCCGCTGGTGTCTCAGATATCTGACTTCTGTTAAGAAAGTGGGGTCTTGGGAGAAAAACACTCGGAACACACTGGGAACCAGGGAAACCTCGGAAACACCGGACTCGGGAACAGGAACAAGACTCGGAACAGAGGGAGACAGACTGGCACTCTGGGCACAGGAGACGGCGAAGGCCACTGGTACACTGGGCACAGGAGACGGCGAAGGCCACTGACACACTGGGCACAGGAGACGGCGAAGGCCACTGACACACTGGGCACAGGAGACGGCGAAGGCCACTGACACACTGGGCACAGGAGACGGCGAAGGCCGCCGGCACACTGGGCACTGGAGACGGCGAAGGCCGCCGGCACACTGGGCACTGGAGACGGCGAAGGCCGCCGGCACACTGGGCACTGGAGACGGCGAAGGCCGCCGGCACACTGGGCACTGGAGACGGCGAAGGCCGCCGGCACACTGGGCACTGGAGACGGCGAAGGCCGCCGGCACACTGGGCACAGGAGACGGCGAAGGCCGCCGGCACACTGGGCACAGGAGACGGCGAAGGCCGCCGGCACACTGGGCACAGGAGACGGCGAAGGCCGCCGGCACACTGGGCACAGGAGACGGCGAAGGCCGCCGGCACACTGGGCACAGGAGACGGCGAAGGCCGCCGGCACACTGGGCACAGGAGACGGCGAAGGCCGCCGGCACACTGGGCACAGGAGACGGCGAAGGCCGCCGGCACACTGGGCACAGGAGACGGCGAAGGCCGCTGGCACACTGGGCACAGGAGACGGCGAAGGCCACTGGCACACTGGGCACAGGAGACGGCGAAGGCCACTGGCACACTGGGCACAGGAGACGGCGAAGGCCACTGGTACACTGGGCACAGGAGACGGCGAAGGCCACTGACACACTGGGCACAGGAGACGGCGAAGGCCACTGACACACTGGGCACAGGAGACGGCGAAGGCCACTGACACACTGGGCACAGGAGACGGCGAAGGCCACTGACACACTGGGCACAGGAGACGGCGAAGGCCACTGACACACTGGGCACAGGACAGGTGGCACAGGGCTAGGAAGACAGGGGGCACCAGGAGCTGAACAGCACGAAGGGTAGGCTGGGCTGGGAAGGCGGCTGAACTGGAAACACACAGAAGAGATGAGGGGACCAGAAGGAAGGTGCACCGGGCAGGAGTGGAAGCTAGAGCGAAGTCAGATCTGACTGGCTTGCTGCAGGGAGAGCAGATATATATCGTCAGAAAGCGAAGATTCTTGAGATTCGAATGATGCCAACCATTTCAAAGTATAATCATCCCAGCAGCTTTAATCAACGCCCATGTCAGACCACAAACAAACAAACGAACAGTTACAAAACTGATGTGACTCACCGATGAAGCCCCCTAGTACTCTTCCAGTCTGACATATCCCCTCAAAAATGGTCTTGTTACATCCACGAAGTTCCAGTTAATCCAACCAAGTAAAGTTTTTAGTCCAAAACACACTATTATACCGGTAAATATCCATGAACAGCTGCTGCATCGTTTGAAATGAATCGGTGGTTATCCACAAAGTTCGCTGCATTAGTGGTCGTTGCTTCGGAACAGATTTAGACAGTACACAGCCATTTGCGCCAAAATGGAGTCTGCACTCTAACCTTTCGATTGACACCTCACTTGACCAGTTACGATCTTCCCTGCCCTGTCTACCGCCAGCTATAGCCAACGAGTGCCTGTGTTGAAACGAAGCTCATGCCTCCTTTTTTTGCGTGTAGCCCGAGCAACCAGCAACCAATCAAGACGACGATTGTTGCATTATGAAACCAACGAAATTCTGCAAACGCCGATATATAGGTTGTTGGGGTGGCGAAAAGGCTGGAGCTGCCTATCGCTCCCTAATGCGTGCTGTGCGTTCCGCAAAACAGAGCGAGGCAGAGAGAGATTTCCAGCGAATGTTTGATGGTTGTTTACGGAGTTTGAAAGAAAAAATAGCCAAAAGGTTGCGAAAAAAATCATTTTCAGTTCAGAAGCTGCAGAGCTGTGCACTCGGCGTGCAAGTGATAGCTCAGGGGAAGAAATATCCGACCAAAACCCTGATGGCTCCGTAGCAGAGGAAATGTTTCTCGGGGGAGATGACATTACTCTTGACTAGTACGCATCATATTATAACTTATATTTCATTATATAATAACATTACATTTATATTTATTATTATTATTATAAAATTACATTACGTATTATTTGCATCTGTCACGGAAGGTGGAAGGACGTCATGTTTTCACTGGAGTTCACCGTCATGTTTTCACCGGAGTAATTCTGTGTAAATAATTACGGGAAAAGGATATTATAATATGATGCTGATATTATGATGATTATATTATTACCATATTACGCATTATTACCTCCGTTACCGAAGGTGGAAGGAAGTTATTTTTTCGCCGGCGTTGGTTGTTGTGGGAATTTAAATTTTCATCCCTGTAAGAAATCAGAGTGAGACAAAGTAAGTAAATAGGATCCATTTTACTATGTGCCACATAGGGTCTTCGTTACAGGCAAGAACGAAGACAAAGGAATCTCTCCTTTGCTTTGGATATATGTAAAAGCACAAAGTCAGAATGTTATGTTATGTTATGTTTTATTTATTTGACATGGACATCACAAATCACATTGGACGAACCAGATGCGTTGCTTACAGTGTATATAGCACAAGTGCTAGTTTTCAACACCTGTCCACAGGAGACTTTTCTAAAAGTATAGTCTAAAACCTAAGTGCAAAAGGAATATATATACATACAAACTTGTAAATTTGGCATCATCAACCCATTACCCAAGACATTAACAAATGAAAGGGGGAAAAAAAACACGAGCAAAAAAACAAAAGCAGACATAATCATTCAAGTTACCAGTCAAAAACTATACATGTGAGCATTGTTGATATGATTTCAACCATCTTTTGAGTCCTCTGTTAAACACATTACCCTCTGTCTCTAATTTTAGCTCCGCGGGTAAAGAGTTCCAGAGGTTTGCCCCCTTAACTGAGAAAGCTGACTGACCAAATGAGTTCTTGCACATTGGAACATTACAGTCACCATTTGTTGAAGCACGTGTTGCTCTACCAGAGCTCTGACGTCGACCAACCAGACCAGAAAACAGAGTTGAAACATGATTATTTAAACATTTAAAAACCAGATTGATATTACGATAAATCACAAAGTTTTCAAAAGTAAAAAGATTGTGTTTTCTTAAAATACCACAATGGTGCCATCTCATCGGTTTCTGATCCATGATTTTTATAGCCTGTTTATAAATTGATCTCATTGGTTTTAAAACACTTTGAGAAGATTGTGACCATGATGTAACGCTGTAAGACAAGTGTGAAAAAATCATAGCATGCATATACAGAAGTGCAGTTTTGCATGATAAGTCCCTTCTGATGTGACGAAAACAGTTTAAGTTCGGTTTAACCTTTTTGGAGATGTGCTTTACCTGTCTATCAAATTTCAAATTTTTATCCAAAATAATTCCCAGGTATTTTACTTCACTCACTTCATCAATAATTTCATTTTTGATTCGTACTTCAAAGGAATCCGTAGCAGGCCTGCTACGTATTGAGATGCACATCGAGACTGTTTTCTTGACATTCAAGGTTAAATGTGACAACTCTAGCCAATTTGAGATGTTCAATAATTCCTGTGTCAGATGCGCAGCTGCCATGCTCGCTGTTTTAGCAGACACGTAGATGACAGTGTCATCTGCGTACATCTGGCAGTTAACATCTGGACAGGTTTTTGGAAGGTCGTTAATGTACATTGTAAACAACAGTGGTCCGAGAACAGATCCTTGGGGCACTCCCATGTTATTAGGAAGCAGCTGTGACTTCTCCCCATTGACCCTGACACACTGTTGTCTCCCTCTCAAGTATGAATCAAACCACTGTAAGGCCTCTCCAGACATTTGGAAGTGTTTTAGCTTAGACAGTAACACTCTGTGGTTGACAGTATCAAAGGCCTTTTTTAAGTCCAGGAACACTGTACCCACGACATGTCCCTTTACCAAAAGACCCTTGACCCTGTCAAGTAAATAGCAGTTAGCCGTCTCTGTGGAATATTTGGGTCTAAATCCAAACTGCTGTGGGTGCAGTAATTGTTTAGACTCCAAATATTCTGTTAGTTGTGCAGCAACAATCTTCTCCAGTAATTTAGAGACAACTGGAAGGAGAGCAATGGGCCTATAGTTACTTGCCTTGTCCTTGTCTCCTGACTTATGTATAGGGGCGATTATCGCCGTTTTCCAGCTCTCTGGAAATAGATTTGTTTTTATTGATAAATTAACTAAATAAGTAATAGGCTCTAGCAAACAGTTCTGGTTTTTCTTAATTAAATCTGCAAATAGATTGTGGATATCCTTTGACATTGAGTGACTCATTTTTGCAATGCATTTTTTTACTGTATCACTAGATACCTCTTTGATTCGGAAACCATCTGGGTGGACATTGTCAAGCTCCTCAGGGGGCAACTCAATAGATCTAAAATTACGAGACAATTCCTGTACAGACTCAATAAAGAATTTATTAAAAACATTTGCTAAAGACTCATTATTGTCAATGAGGTTATTATCTACTTTCAAACTATTTATTTTAGGGTGTTTATGCCTACTTGAGTCTGTTACTCTGTTGATATGCTGCCATAGTTTAGAACTGTTGCCATTGGCCTCTTCAATAAGCCTGCGGAAGTGGTTACTCCTAGCCCTCCTTAGCTCAGACACCACTTTATTCCTCAGACCAGTAAAGTGTAGGTGGTCAGTAATGTTTTTTGTTTTTAAGAACCTTTTCAGAGCAAGATCTCGCTTTTTCGTGAGCTGGAGAATGTCATGATTGTACCATGGGAGAGAGTATTTCTTAGGTCTACTTACCCAAGTTTTTGTGTATTTATTTATTAGATTACCAATGATTGAGGTGAAGTTATTCACACTGATGTTTAAATCCGGCTCTCTAATAACCCTGTCCCAGTTGGCTTCCATTAAATCTTGTTCAAAGCTAGCTCTACTTGTTCTAGGGATTCCTGTCATTAAAAATGGACTTTCTGGTGTACTATGATGAACCAGGCGTTTACGTGTTAGCTTTCTAACAATCAAGGTCATATTGTGGTCTGAGAGTCCAGTAATGAGATTATATGTTTTTATTGCTCTTTCTGGTCTGTTTGTGAAAATCAGATCAATAAGAGTTTCACTCTTTCTAGTAATACGGGTAGGTTTATCTATCAGCTGTTTGTATTTAAATTTGTTCATAATAGATTTCAATTTTAGTTTACCCTTTTTATCCATCCAGTTCACATTATAGTCACCAAGACAAATGGTTTCGTTACATTTATCACAGGCAGAAAGAAGACTCTTGAGTTCATTATACATATCAGCATCATGAGATGGAGGATTATAAATAACAACTATATTAAAATTCATATTTGGGGAAAGTATTACATTAAGTCCTAAACACTCCATACTTACACACAATTGAAGTTCTACGCATTTAAAACACTCCCTAATATAAATTAAAACACCCCCTCCTACTTTACCTTTTCTATCTTTCCTATAACATAAATATCCAGATACGTTAACTCGGTCAGTAGAGACATTGCCATTCAGCCAACTCTCAGTTATACATAAAAAATCCAAATTAGACTCCAAAAGCAGTTTCCTTATCTGATCTATTTTAGGTAAAAGGCTTCTGATGTTTAGATGACCCCCCAGTAATCCTTTGGGTTTTGAGTGTGAGTTCCAAATTACTTGTGCATGATTTACCGTTTGAAAAAACTTGAAGTGTCTTTGTTTTAGCGTTGCGTAATGACGCGAGTCACTAGACAGTTGTTTGACCCCTGCGGGGTTCCGTCTTTGTTTACACTTGACTTTTAACCCAGACGGGTCATCGCAGGGAATACTGTCTGTTGTTGAAAAAATATATGCAACATCGGGATTCACCTGATTGCCAGTGACAGCGGCCCGGGACTGCACTTTCTCCACTGCTGCCGAGACAACAGTGTGTGCTACTGGGCGACATAGCATTGTATTCTCCGCCGCCCCCCGGAGATGTAACGTTGGCCGCTGTGCGGTTCCAGTTGGCTCTGTGACACTGGTTGATGCCCGACAGCCCGGCGCGTTGATTTCAGCATGGACAGTTGAGCAGTGTTCGCCAATCCATACTTCTACCAAACAATCCTCCGGATGAAATTCCTCTCCCGCTAGTCGACCCCCATGGGCAGCGTCCGCTACGGCGTTACCTGGACAGATGCCAACCAATGAAACGGGGTCTTCGCCGGTGAGTTGCGGGATTGTTATTGGTGGTCTTGCAGGCTGGAAGAGTACAGTTGCTGGAGATGTTAGCTGCGCAGGTGAGGTGATGTCTTGCTTCATTGCATAATCGACCGATTGTTGTAAAGAGGGCCCAGGGTTAAGATGAACATCCCCTGATAACAGCAACAGTAGAAATAACATTTTGGCTGAATGCCAGCTGCTGCAGTGTCGTCTGAATGTAGTTTTGTGTGTCTACATCTCCTCCCCTTGGGGTTTATATGCACAAATTTGAGTTTATGCCTCAGTAACCTTTTAATTTTTTTATTTATCATATATTGTAAATAGTTTGCTATGGAAAGGTTATTTGTTTGTTTACCTTTCATGTAAAAAACATTTTTTTACATGACAGCACTTGTTTTGACTTTTATATGCACAAATTTGAGTTTATGCTTCAGTAACTTTCACTTTTTTTTATTGATCATATATTGTAAATATTTTACTGTGAGTTTGCTGCGTAAAGGTCATTTGTTTGTTTACCTTTCATATAAAAAAGCACTTTTTAACATAAAGGCACTCGTTTTGACTCTTATGTGCACAAATTTGAGCTTATGCGTCAGTAACTTTTTTTCAGCAATATTGATAGTGAATCTGGATATGGGATTGGATTCCTCTAAGTGTCACCTTTCATTAGAGCCTAACATTATGACTGTAGATTGAAGCGTTCAAGAGTTATGCCCTTTTATCCTAGGTATGTGACCATGGTTATCCAAGGGTCCTTTTGGGGTCTCCAAATGGCCATTTTTGGAAACGCCTAGACATGGCCTTAGAAAAACATGTGTAAAATGCTCATTTTCTGTAGGATTGTTATCAAATTTGAACTGGAACTAAGTAAGACTTCATGCTGTGGTCCCATTGTGTTTTTTAGCTAATAAGTCCCAGCTGCTCTCATCTACAGGCATCTGTTTGCAAAAAAAAATTTTGGCGAGAGTAAAAACCTTCTACTTCAGTGTGTTCCAGCTTGGATTACTCAATGACAGTAGCACTTAGAGTATTTCTTTTAGCTGGGGGAAAAACTTCAGAGTGTTTCATTTCAAATGAGACCATAACCATCCATATAGTCCAAACGGTTCAAGAACAGCGTTCAATTTACTTTGGGTACGCTTTTCATAGGCATTTTAGGCAAATTTTCCCGGAGTTTTAAGGTAAACTGGATGGTTAGGAGTAAAGTAAATTATGGATGAAAACTAGTCACCTTTAAGATAATGAGTTTCTTTTGGGTTTTAATGTACAACTATTTATATATGATTATGTAAGTGAAAGTGCTGGTTACATGTTGCTAAAGTTGTTTAGTGTAATATAGAAAAGAAAATCAGTAGTGCAGGTGAGAGGAAAGAGAAGCAGGAGGAGGTCATGAGCAGGGAGAGGAGCGAAGAGAGGAGCAGGGAGAGATGCAAGGAGAGGAGCAGAGATTATTTTTATTTTCTTCAGATAAATGTCAAAAGCTGTAAATTGAGACAAAATACAAACATGTTATAATCCTGTCTATCAGGATTCCTTGGACATTTAATTTGAAACTATTTTCACACATATGAATACAGGTCGACGTTGCATCTTCATGGAGACGGACACAGTAGCACCGCTGCTGAAAAGAATTCGAGGGGAAACACTGATATATATACAGCGCCCTCTGTAATTATTGGCACCCCTGGTTAAGATGTGTCAAAAGCCTTAAAATAAATTCAGTTTTTATTGCAGAAGCATACTCTCACACTGAAAATTGTAGAAAAATGTAACCTTCAACTCAATTGAATTTTAAGGGGAAAAAAATCTCTGACTAAGAAATGATTCTTTTTCATAAAATCACCTGTTCCAGAATTATTGGCATCCCTAGCAATTCTTAGGAAATAAATGTCATTGAAGTATTTCTATGGAGTTAAATTACTGCCAAAACCTTGTATACAAACCGAACATGTTTTACAAATGCACCACGATTCACAAACAAATACAATGTGATTTGCAAATATAAAAATGATTCACGTGCAAATAAGGTGTGGTTTGCAAATATAAAAACGATTTGCAAACAAATACAGTGTGATTTGCAAATATAAAAACGATTCACGTACAAACAAGGTGTGATTTGCAAATATAAAAACGATTTGCAAACAAATACAGAGTGGTTTGCAAATACAAAACACCATTAACAAACGAATGTTTTCAGTTTTACAAATACAAAACGTACCGATTACAAGTATACGACGAGAACCATTTCCTACAAGTACAAATCACTTTTGGCAGTTTTCTACCGCTGACATGGCGTAAAGGATTTTCTCACAAATGTCCTCACTGTTATTGTCCCTGTTAAACAGCAGGTGGGGCTATGACTCAATATCCTAGATCTCTACACCGTGAAGTTGAACAGAACAGAGAACGGCCGCCAGCGACAACCGTGGTCATGAGGATGATGGCTGAGGCTAAATAAAAACGCAGTGTCTTCGTGTTCGAAATAATTCCGTGTCCGACAGTGGGATGGTGTCAATATAACTACGTATCCGACAGTGGATTATTGTTTTTAATCTCATAATCTTAATCTCAGTCTACTGAATCTTTTAGATAGCCTATTAAACGTGAATGTTTGATCAGATGGCTCAGTTCTTCAAGATGGGTATCCAATCAATGTTTCTGTTTAAGCTCTGCTCAATAAAGTGTTCTGATTGATAGTGATATATTTTTATTTTCCATTTCGTTATAAATCTGGGCCTAATCTAGTTTTTCTAGTTTTTCTAGATTCGGTTTAAAATAATAGCATATTGTGCACTTTTGAAAATTGCAATGCACGGTTCCCGCATATCACGCTGTAGGCAAATAAACGTACAAAGGAAAGAGATAATTGTAAAAACATTAATAGCATTAGACAAGTTATTAATGAAACGCGTCACTTGCCCCAATAGCTACTTGTTACCCGATGAGAATGAGAATATGTTGCGATCATTTAAATGTCGAGCCGTTCAAGTTTGTTTGCCCTAAACTGTCATGGATGTAAGCTCAAAAATGACGCGAAAGCCCAGCTGGAGCCAAGACCAGTTACTGCTGCTGGGCCAGTCGGTGCTGGAGCGAAAGCATGTAACCTAATCAGAGGGAAAATTGGCTCGGGGGTGAACAGCAAATCCAAGCGGTATGCGTGGGATAATATCAGCCAACAGATCGTTGCAGCGTTACCCTCGGTGTCTCGGATGGCTAAAAGTTGCTCTCAGCGGTTTTGTGAATTACTTTTCAGATTTTACTCCTACATAAAATGTTTTAGCGCGAATTAGGAGTACTCCTAGCGCTAAGATAAGATGCTTTGTGAATACGGGCCCAGATTTATAACGAAATGGAAAATAAAAATATATCACTATCAATCAGAACACTTTATTGAGCAGAGCTTCAACAGAAACATTGATTGGGTACCCATCCTGAAGAACTGAGCCATCTGATCAAACATTCACGTTTAATAGGCTATCTAAAAGATTCAGTAGACTTCAAGAGATTAAAAACAATAATCCACTGTCGGATACGTAGTTATATTGACACCATCCCACTGTCGGACACGGAATTATTTCGAACACGAAGACACTGCGTTTTTATTTAGCCTCAGCCATCATCCTCATGTCCACGGTTGTCGCTGGCGGCCGTTCTCTATTCTGTTCAACTTCACGGTGTAGAGATCTAGGATATTGAGTCATAGCCCCACCTGCTGTTTAACAGGGACAATAATAGTGAGGACATTTGTGAGAAAATCCTTTACGCCATGTCAGCGGTAGAAAACTGCCAAAAGTGATTTGTACTTGTAGGAAATGGTTCTCGTCGTATACTTGTAATCGGTACGTTTTGTATTTGTAAAACTGAAAACATTCGTTTGTTAATGGTGTTTTGTATTTGCAAACCACTCTGTATTTGTTTGCAAATCGTTTTTATATTTGCAAATCACACCTTGTTTGTACGTGAATCGTTTTTATATTTGCAAATCACACTGTATTTGTTTGCAAATCGTTTTTATATTTGCAAACCACACCTTATTTGCACGTGAATCATTTTTATATTTGCAAATCACATTGTATTTGTTTGTGAATCGTGGTGCATTTGTAAAACATGTTCGGTTTGTATACAAGGTTTTGGCAGTAATTTAACTCCATATATTTCAGTCATTTCTACAGAAGTTTACAAAGTTGATCAGGGTATCTAGGAACATTTAATTAGTAATTCATCACTTCCCGTTTCCCTAGGGTATAAATATGACGTGACACAGAGGCCATTTCTCTTATCAATTCTTCAACATGAGAAAGACAAAGGAATACACCATTCACGTAAGGCCTTAAGGTGTGTCGTAAGGTGTGTCGACCTTCACAAGTCAGGCAATGGCTACAAGAAAACAGCCACTCGCATGCACCTGTCAATATCTACTATCAGAGAAATCATTAAGAAGTTTAAAACTACTGGTACAGTGGTATACAAGCCTGGACGAGGACGCAGGGTTATTTTGCCACCACGCACAGTGAAGAGGATGGTAAGAGAAATAAGTTCTCCAAAGCTCACTGTTAAAGAATTGCAACAAATGGTAGCATCTTGGGGTCACAAAGTCTCCAAAACAACTATCAGGCACTATCTACATGCCAACAAGCTGTTTGGGAGGCATGCATGGAAAAAACCTTTTCTCACTCACAATCATAAACGCAAACGTCTGGAGTTCGCTAAGCGGTACAGGGACTTCAACTGGGACCGTGTGCTTTGGTCAGATGAGAGCAAGATAGAGTGTTTGTTGCCAAAAAGCTCTAAGTGGGTCTGGCGGAACACAAAAGATGAGTATGCAGAAAAGCACCTCATGTCCACTGTGAAGTATGGGGGCGGATTGGTGATGCTGTGGGCCTGTTTCTCTTGCAGAGGCCCTGGGATCCTTGTTAGGGTGCATGGCATCATGAACGCTTTGAAATACCAGGACATTTTAAATCAAAATCTGGTGGCCTCTGCTGGAAAGCTGAGGATGGGTCGTCACTGGGTCTTTCAGCAAGATAGCGACCCTAAACATGTGGCCAAATCTACACAGAAATGGTTCACTAGACACAAAATCTAGCTCCTCCCATGGCCATCTCAGTCCCCAGTGTTGTGATCCTGCATTTTCTGTCTTTGCCACGCCATGCTCCATGTTTTGCCCAAGTCTAGTTCAAGTTCTGTGCCTGGCCTAGTGCTATGATAGATTGTTTCTTTTGCTTAGTGACCACTGACTTTGTCTGACCATTCTTAAATTATGTATTTGGTATTTAGGATTTCTTGTTTTAGTTTGTTTATCATAGTCCCCATGCCATATTTTGTTTTCATAGCCATGTTTATTTTCCATGCTTTGCACTTTATCTCCCGCGTCTTGTCATGTGTGTATCTTTGCTCACGGTCCCTTGTCTTGCGTGCCACTCATTCGGGTGATTTATTGGTTTCTGGGTTTCAATCTTCCTTCATTATCTTGTGTTCTTCCTTCCTGATATGGAATCAGGTAGACACCAGATGCGGGGAGATGGGAAATGAGGATTTTATTAAACAAAAAATAAAACGGGCACGAGGGCCAACGAAAAACTTGGCCCAAAGGGTTGCAAAAAGACAACTAAGGTACACTACACAGAGCGGGGAAACTAAATAGCAAAAACGGCAAGAACAAAAAAACCACTGGAAACTCCAGGCAGAAATCCATGAACAAAAATAAACGACAAGACTAGGGCTATATACACGGACTATGAACAAGACTTGGAAGCGTGACCATGAGCGAAGACTAGAACATGAAACGAGACTTGACAAAACTTGGCAACAAGACTTGGCAAAACTTGAGACACTGTCTGCCAGCCAACTTCCACCGCATCCAGATAAAGGCTTGGAAATCAAGGACACATGAGGGGCAACACCTGGAGAAGCAGAAACAAGAGGCATGGCAAGATCATGACATGGACAGAGATTGGATGACAAGACTTGCTCATTAAGAGAATGAGCACGCTCAGCTTAAGTACCAATTAAGTATGCAGTTTGAAAGCAGCATGAATGTTCAGAACAGAAAAGCACAGCAAGATCTTGAAATACCAAAGCAGGAATCATGACAATAAACTCCCTGTCTAAATTAGTAATATTAGTAATGTGCCTATCTAAGAATTTACACCACCCAGTGAATGTTAGTAAATGTTAGTAACTTAAAAACAGTTAATTGTCAATTAAGCTTAGAAAGGCCCGAATCCAGCACAGCACAGAAGGAAGGGGAAATACCAAAGCCAACCAGAGCTCTGAAATGTGCAACAACGAAGGCACGGGGCGGAACGCAGACAAGCGGTGGAGTGGCATGGCAGACCTGGCATGAAACAAAACATGGAAAAGTAAAAACATGGACAATAAACATGAATTATGAAATGCTTGATCCTAACATAAGAAACTGTTAAAACTGTGACTGTGGACTATGGAATCTTGAACATGAAACTGTTAAAATCATAAGCAACACTGTTCTGGCCAAAGGCCAGAACCCCGGAACACAACACTTCCTCTCTCTTTCACTATCTTACTAACACATACTAACAGTTTGTTGTTTTTGCTAATTACTAACCAACACTAACATTGTATATTTTGACTAGCTTACTAATGAGCACTCGAGATTGTATAGTTGCACTCACTAATTGACAAACAATCTCTCAGCAGTCGCCTTATTCAAGTCTCCGCCTCCTTGCCCTTCACAAATTATCCCTGCTGCGATTTTCTGTGGGACTCCACAAATGCTTTGTTCTTTCCTTTCTCTAAACTATGCACTTTTAGTACTCCGTGACTGGAGCTGTTTGTCTTTCCATAGGTTTGTCTTGTTATCCCTGTCTGCGTTTTGGCTACGGCCAAATTCATGTGATTAGT
The DNA here is from genome assembly GCA_029721435.1 of Gymnothorax reevesii. Classification (NCBI taxonomy): domain Eukaryota; kingdom Metazoa; phylum Chordata; class Actinopteri; order Anguilliformes; family Muraenidae; genus Gymnothorax; species Gymnothorax reevesii. The sequence continues at coordinate 56,181,840 of CM056574.1, forward strand.
TTATTCCTAATGTGTCACTCCTTGATTATTGTACCATTGTTTGCACCTGGGTTCCCTGATTATGTGTTCTCCCGGATGTGTATATAAGATGTCTGTTGGATTCACTTCCTTGTCAGATTGTTCTTCCTTGTTTCCTGTGTCATGCTTCTCTCGCCTTGGTACATAGTGATTTATCTTTCTGACTGGATCGCCCTAGACATCGAGTTTTGCCGATTCCCAGTATTTTTGCCGCATTCTTGGTTTTTGACCTCTTTTTTTCTGACTACGATTTTGTGATTGGTGCCCTGTGTATGACTCTGGATTTCGCCCATTGGACGCTGATTTTGGATTGCGGACATTGTACTGTTGCCAGCTCTGTTGGAGGGTCTCCCCCTTCAGAAATAAAGCCTCCTTTTTGTATTCTACTGGTTTTCGCTATTGGTTCATTTTGTAAAACCCAACATTCAGACCTCAACCCCATTGAAAACCTGTGGAGTGAGCTGAAGAGGAGAGTGCAGAGGAGAGGACCCAGGTCGCTGGATAATTTAGAGAGATTGTGCCCACTGTAAAAAAACCAAAGTTGTCTCCACTGAAAAAAGTTAGCGTCCAGGCTGACTAAGAATTTTAAGCTCATTGAACTTGAGATGACAAGTCGAAGGTATATTCAACTTATCTTAAATTCAGTTAACTTAATTTTAAGGCAGCCTGGAAACTTTTTTTCAGTGGAGACAACTTTGGGTTTTTTTACAGTGTAAAGAGGAATGGTCAAAGATCCCTCTTTCTGTATTCTCCCATCTTGTGAGACATTACAGGAGAAGATTGGGTGCTGTTTTGTTGGCAAAAGGGGGTTGTACAAAGTATTAACATCAGGGGTGCTAATAATTGCAGCACAAATGATTTCATGCAAAAGAATTATTTCTGAATGTGGGATTTTTTCCCCCACTGAATAAATGCACTTGAATTAAAGGTTAGATTTTCCTCTTTTTTCATTATGGTCCTATATTATTCAGAAAAAAACTGAATTTATCAGAAGCTAAAGAACACATCTTGACCAGGGGTGCCAATAATTATGGAGGGCGCAGTATATGTATATAAATTTTTAAAAATATGTGTGTATATAAATGCAAATACACTCAAATACTTGCTCGTGTATGTGGTACCTCATATAAAAGGTATTTGCTTAAAGGGGACCTAACATGCTGATCCTTCTTTTAATACATATTAGTAATGTTATAATGTTGGTTGTCCATGCTCAACCTCTGAAAAGTTTCTAAACATAAGAGACAGGGATTTTGCCATAATCCAAGAATGTGATTTCGTGATTGTGATTTCCTATCTGAACAGTTCCTCCCGAAATCTTCACGAGATCCGGGCAAAACCTGACGTCAGGTTGTACCGTCCAATTAGTACAGACCTAGCCAGAGCCAACCACTGCGCTGGACCTGCCCACACCAGAAACTATTCTAGCTGGCACTAACAATGGCAGATCATACAATGCCTTAATAGCGTCTACACTTTTGGAAATACAAAAGAAGAACCGCAGATCATTTGAGGTGCAATTTTGTCAGTATCTCTCCCTAAGCTACTTGTCCGTTTACTTTTGGATGCGAAGAAAAACAAATATTTCTCTTCCAAAAGACGATGCCACCAGAAATTATTGGGTAGCTTTTTTCACAAATGTCTGAGCAAGCTCTCTGGTGCTACTGTGAAAGCAATACAAAACGCAGAAGCTCTACCGGTTTACAAATAATTTCTGTGCACTACCTTGACATAATTGTGACGGTGCGTTCATGAACCACACGCAAGAGAAGGAAATCCAAAAAAGCGTATGCCTTTATTGGAGTCCGAGTCAAAGCCAATAAGCAGAAGAATTGCCAAGTCACAATACGAAATCCAAAAACAGTGTCGACTAAACAGGCAGGGGTCAGAACCAGTAAGACAGATGAGCAGAGGTACTAAAACGATAGGCAAAAAGTCGCAGTCGACGAACAAAGCCAAGAGTCATACACAGGGCATCCAAACACAGAAATCGTGGTCATACAAAAATAGGTCGAAATCCAGAAAGGCCAAAATAATACAAAAAGGGTAATGGCAAGAATCAAGGTCGGACAATCCAGTGGAAGCGAAACAATATTCAATGGCATACGAGGCGCTCTGCACAAAGAAGTATTGATCAACGTACTGACAAGAGCTGTGAGTGAAAAGACTGCTAATATACACACAGGGAAGGTCACATGCTATACAGAAAATAAGTGTAGGGAATCAGGCTAATTACATCGGGAGTATCACATGAGGGAAGCCCTAACCACGAAAATTGGTGAAAGACAAAATACAAATGGGAATCACACAAACAGCCTATGACACTTAAACAGCTCCGGTCCAGGAGTTCTACATGCACAGATAACAAGCGTAGGAGAGTGATTAAGCACGTGCGAGAGATTCTCGCTGAAGCTCAGGAGAGGACAGAGACAGATGAAGGGGCGGAGTATAGAACAGGGCAATTGTGGAGAGGGAATTCGTCTAAATTAGTAGTGGTGCAACTTTTCAAATTAAACTAGAGTGTTCATTAGTAAGTTAGTAATCCTATATACATGGATTAGTTGTGTTAGTAGACTATGATACAAAATACAAATATTAGTTTTGCTTGTAATCAGAACAGAAGGGCGGAGGAAGAAAACGAGATTCGAAGGAATATTTTTCACAGCGGAATTCATTTAAATCACCCAAAGTCAGTGAGCACGCGGACAGGGAAGACGGACTGAACCAACTAGATCACAAGACAGGGGAAACAAGTGCAATGGAACTGAGACATGGAATGAACTAAAAACCTGAGAGTTACAATTACCAAAAAGAATAAATAAAAGACAATAATCATGAACACAAAACCAGCACATAAACATGACCAAAAACCATGACCATTACAATAATTTCACCCCCCTTTAGAAACTGTTGTGGCTAATAGAAAGCCGAAAAAGGCAGAGATTAAATAGGTAATTCTTTCCTGTAGAGGTGATCAATTTACTAGCTCCACATAGCAACTTTTCCGAGCTAGCGGAATTCACGGTCCACAGAACCTGTATTATGTTCATAACAAAACCAAGCTCTCTCTAGCTGTCACGTACTATCCATAAAGCTGCTTTCACATCAGACACGAATCAAATTTTTCGCAGGACAGATTAGCCTACATTCAAAGTCAATGCAAAGATGCGAATACACGTTATGGGCACGTCAAGCCGCTTTCACACCGGACGCGAAACAAATTTTTCGCGCGACAGATTACATTCAAAGTCATGACCACTTATCAGCTACTGCATGTTAGTTCGCTTGCTCTGCAAATCAAAAATGCTCCTGGTTAACTAATATGCAGCAATTATAATCGGTATGCTTATGTTACTTTGGTAAGCATCAATGTGGCAGTTTCATCATAACGTTGCCTGATAGTAGACACTACAGTTGAAGCTAACTGGAGAGGTGCTGTATGTGTCTGCCGCTGCAGTTAGACCAGATGTAGATTTTGCAGAGCTTGGGGCGCATTTTTGGGTGCTTATGAAACTATCACTTTACTTATCCATGACCGGAGTCAGCCTGATACATCTCCCAGACATTGGAGATGTATCTCTGCTCTCTGATACAACTGGTGAAAGCAATAGCAAAGGGCACAGGCAATAACATGTTCGGTATAAGAAACGCTGCATTGCCGTCGATTGAATATCAAAGTCTTTCCTGTACAAGTGATCGATTCACTAGCTCCACTTAAACGACAGTCCACGCAGACGGAACTTACGGTCTGTAAAACCTGTGTTATGTTCATAACATAACCGGAGCTCTGTCCAGCTCTGGGACACTATTCATAATGCGCCCATTTTCCGCGAGGAAAAGCTGGCCATTCCGAAGCAATAAGTAAACCATTACCAAAAGGCCGTTTAGCCTGGAGCTTTTGCCCCTCCGTCATATACAAGCACGGAAGCTGTTCATTTCTTCACGCTAACAACACACCACAGCTATGCACACGAATCAGCAAGGCCTAATACACACCGAAGCAGTCCATTAGCTGTTGGTCCACTTTTAGCTGCCCCTCACTGTCCTTGTTTCCCTCTAAACTCAGACCAACCGGATTTCTACGGTCTCGGGTCTACACTTGGGCATGTCGACCTGTTCTACAGATGTTTCTATATGGGGTGAATTCTAGCTTCCCCGGTATCCGAGCAATGAGTAGAAAAACCGCTGTACTCACCAACTGTTGCCGTAGCAAACTGAAGCCGATAGCAAATTTGTGCTTGAGCTGCCCGACTTTCGCACTGCATCCTCCGCTTTCGCCGTTACATTTATTAAAACAAGTTCATTTCATTAGATCCATACACATGTACTGCATTTGATTGCAAAATTTCCCCACTGATTCCTTAGCTCAGATGGCAGACGCATCTCACGTTTCACTCTGAGACCCAGAAAACTGCTTCCTGCTGCCTTGTCCTGCTAAGATCCGCCCTCCACAGAGGTGGCCAGTCAGAAGAACTGGGCACACGGAGAGTGGGGGCCATAGTGGAAGAGCCACCCCAATGAGGCGTTTCAGGCAGAGACTACTATGGACAATAAATGGGTTTTTCTGAGGACAGCAGTACGAGCGAAATAAGTACCCTTTTTTATTTTGCGTGATAAGGAGTACTCGAGGGGAGTCAAAGACCAAAATATAAACTTGGAAAAATAGCATATGAGGTGTATAATATAAATGTAATTTATGTAAAATAATAAAATTAAATATGGATTGAGAAAAAAAACTCCAAAAGTAAAACTCCAACACCAGTTTATATACTAAACAAAAAAAGTTAAAGACTACTGAATCTTTTCACTACTGTTATGGTCCCAATTTGTTATGGCAAATCGGACAGCAAGGGATGTCAGACAAAATTGTACAAACTTTATGTTATGATCTGCCTGTTCATGTTATGCTCCTGCTTTTTCCATGCTATTCGATTCCATGAGTGAGTTCTGTGCCTGGATCTGCCATGTTTTGGATTTCGTGTTTAGTGACCACTGCATGTTATCTGACCATTCTCTGATTACGTATTGTGTTTTGGTAATTTAGATTTCATGTTTTATTATGTTTCTTGCCACAGTTATCATGCCACATTTCCTTGCTCTCGCCTTGTATATATTTCTGCCATGCCTTGCCTTGCACTACGTCTACCCCGTCTTGTCTTGTGTAGGTCTTTGTTCGCGGTATAGTCTTACGTGCCACGCATTCGGGTGATTTACTGGTTTCTGGGTTTTCAATCTTCCTTCATATCTCGTGTTCTTCCTTCCTCTCTCCTTTTGCTATTTACTAACCATGCTAACAGTTTATTGTTTTCGATAATCTACTAACACATATTAACATTGTATATTTTTACTAACTTACTAACATGCACTCGGGATTGTATAGCTGCACATACTAATTGACTAACGATCTCTCAGCGATCGCCCAATTCTAATCTCCGCCCTCTTGCCTATCTCTGTTACAGCTTCTGTGTATTTCCACTTATATCTCATGCTTTCCTTTTCTTTAGACTATGAACATTTAGTACTCCTTAACCGGAGCTGTTGTTTGTTCATAGGACTGTCTTGTGATCCCTGTCTGCGTTTTGGCTTTTGCCAGATTCATGTAATTAGATTATTCCTCATGTGTCAATCCTGATTATTGTATCATTGATTGCACCTGTTCGCCCTTGTCATGTGCTAACCCCGGATGTGTATACAAGATGTCATTTCTAGCACTTCCATGTCAGATCGTTCTTCCTTGTTTCTCGTGCCACGTTTGTATTCCGCCTTGACTCATTGTGATTTATCTTTCTGACTGGATTGCCCGACTACTGATTCTTGGTTTGCCCTTTTGGGATATAGTTGCATCTGTGTATTTTTGACCTTTTTCTGCCCGACCTTGAATTTGAGGATTGCTGCCCTGTTTATGATTCGGACTGTCCTTTGACTTATGAGTTTGCTTCTCCCACAAACCTACGCCTGTGTACCAGATCTGTTTTGTCTGACTACGATTTTTGTGATTGGTGCCCTGGTAACGAACTCTGCTCTGTCCCATTGGAATTCGAGTTTTGGATTGCGGACTCTACTGTTGCCTTTTTCTCTGCGGGGGTTATCCCCCTGATTCAATAAAGCACCTCATATTTGCAATCCCGCGTCCTCGCATTTGGTTCCCAATCGATACTTCACACTTTAACAGATTTAATAAAACCAAAGCACTGAACTAATTTAAAATCTAATCTACTGACCAAGATTGACATTTAAAAAAATATTTACTGTCCCATTGAGATGGGGTTGGTTTGTGCGATGTTCTGGGACAGGAAGATGCTCCAACGCAGGCAAAAATCCACAAAAAAACTTCACAGGTCTTGAAAAGAGTGACAGGTCTGGACAAATGTATCCTTCTTGCAATTTCTCCTACTACTTTACTCTCTCAATTTGTCTCCTTATATACTTATTTTGTAGCCCCCTCCCACCTTCCAGACTTTTTCCAATTTTCTGGAACTTCCCCTCTCAGACATGCCCAGGACATGCCCAAACCTAGCTCCAGACTGGGCTTAACAAAAAAAAAAGGTCAATACTGCCATGTAGTGGCATCTTTTCACATTACACTACTATTTTCTCTTGTTCTGAACTTACTAAGACACTGTCAAGCTGTGGTGAGAACACATGGTTTTCACGAAGAAAAATTATAAATGACCTTTGACTTTATATGACGTTTTGATTGAATGGTCAGAACTTAGTGGGATTCTCGTCTTCCCCGTGTACCCCTGTTTTGGGGTAATAAAATCGTCTGATGAAATGTTTAGATGCAATTTATGTCTTGGATTAACACCAATGACATAAACGACACCAAGGATTTATGTTCTGTTCAAACATTTCACATTCTCGACTTAAAACACTGTGATCCTTTACTTTTTTGTTGAGTATATTTAGACCCTCTAAACAAATAAATAAATGTTAGTATGAAACAGTTCCTAATAACTTTCCATTAACCTTCACCGCAAATAAAATAATTTGGGAAAACCAACAAGGACAAGTAAAATAACTGAATGGAAAAAAAACCCCGCCACCATTAAAATTCTGTTTTCAGAGCTAGATAATAGGAAGATATACCAAATTACTATGCAGGAATAGTATTTCCAAAAATTACAAAAGCACCATCACTAGGCCCCTTCTTATTAAATATAAGTAACACCTGTCAAATACAGCGAGTACCTTCACTGAGTAAATAAAAATGACTTTCAATATCTCAGCATCAGGGTCACTGGTAGATGTAGAAGCATGCTGAAACATGGGGTGAAAGCTGGTGCCACTGCCAGACTTGTCCGAAAGCTGAATTGACGCAGAAAGTTCACTTTCTCTGAAATAAAAATATACTGTATATATATACTGCTTGAAAAAATTGGGCAGAAGCTGCCGCCTGGCCCAGCCTGCTCATGTTTTGCCCCCTTTCCTCCTTTTATTGAGCGGGTAAAATGGACAACCGGCTCAGAACTGGTAAGGCCCAGGTAATCCTATGCGAACACTCATAACCCAAAATGATATTCTTAAAGGAGCTGTGTCACGGTTAATGCGCAGGCTCAGGAGGTGACATACAAATCAGATAAACAGACCGGCTTTCACACGTGCGGAGACTCGTAGGATACAGAGCTTGCAGGACGTGAATCTCTCGGGACAAAATAAAGACTGCATAAGCCTAGGAATGACTTCAATTGCTGGTGCAAGCGCGCCACTTTCGGTAAGTATCTGATTACTATGCGAATGATCTTGTTTTCAAACATATTCGTTGGCCGGTGAAAGAAATTCGAGCGCCTTCATGTAGCACTGCCGTCTGCTTTCTATACAGCAAGAAAAAAACACAGATGAACTCGATCAGCCGAACGAGGATTTTTGTCGATTTTTTCTCTCTTCTCTGTGCTCCTGATAAAGCTTCCTGGAGACAAGAGTTTACGGCCGCTGCCGTACCGCTTCCCTCCTCGAGAGGACATCCTTCGAGAGGACGCGAAAACCTCTAGTTCTTCGACTTATACCAGACAAAAAATACCCAAAACAAAATATATTTATATATACAAGAAATTGAAGAATGTAGAGCGCCGATGGAAACGGATTTTTGGAGGATAAGTCACGATCGCCTTGATTTTGATTTCTTGTTAGGATGAACAGTTTTCAAAGTTCTGAGCATGCGCAGTTCACGTGACTCAACTCCTTTAACTGAATTTTATGAGTTTAATCAGTGCATTATCAGTTTATAATTCCAGTTGTCTCATTTAATTTAATCTTTACTTAAATTAAGGTAAAAATATATTAATAAATGTATTTCAAATGGTAGTTACCTTTTTGCTTTTTAGACTGGCAGCGTTCTTCAATTGTCCTGACACCTCTGCTAGTATAATTTATTGTCTCAGAACACAAGTTACAGTACACCTTGTTGAGTATCCTACGTCAATCTGTTAAGAAGAAAAAAATAATTTGTTCAGTTGTCCCCCACTATTCATTCATGTATTTACTTATAACAATGAATAGAAATGCTAAATTTATGTGACCCATTGGTGTAGGCAAAGGATAACCGAAGATTTACCTCGATACTGTGTTCTCCCAGAGTTGCAGTCACCAACTGTTCTAATCCCGGCAACTTTGTCACGTTTCTCTGTTATGGCCCCAATTTGTTATTACATTTATAACACAACAGCAACAGCAAGGGACGACAAACACAGTTTCAACAACTAAAACACATTTAATTTTTAACAAAGACAAAGACTATTAACAACCTACAACTAAAGACCAAGATTGATAAATAAGAAAAAAACAGAAATAATTACAGTCCCTTCTTGGTGGGGTGGCTTGGTGATGTCCTGGATGAAGAAAATGCTCAAACACAGGCAAAGAAATCCACAAAAGAAACTACACAGGTCTTGAACAGAAATGACAGGTCTGGTCACACGTATCCTTCTTCTTGCAATTTCTCCTACTCCTTTACTGTCTCAATTCTTTTCCTTATATACTCTTTTGCAGACCCCACCCACATTTAGACCTCTTTTTTTTAATTTTCGGGGACTTGCCCCAGACATGTCTGGAAACATGTCCAAACATGACTCCAGTCTGAGCTTAACAAAAAAAAAGGTAAATACTGCCATCTAGTGGCCTATATTCACATTACACCTCCATTCCAAAAGGGAAAAATTTTGACTCATAAAGGCAAAATTTTTCTTTTCAATACAAAATGGTTAAGTGAACACTTGTCTATATATACATATCATACAATAGTCAAACACATGATATATATATACACATTCAAACACGGGATAAGCAATCAGCAATTACATTGTCTGTACCCTTCACATGCTTAATTTCCAAGTCGAACTCCTGTAAGATCAAACTCCAATTCAACAATCTCCGATTCTTGTTTTTCATCTTACTCAAAAACGTTAACGGATTGTGGTCAGTGTACACAATCATTGGCTTTTGTCCTGTACAAACATAAACCTCAAAGTGTTGTAAAGAAATGACCAGAGCCAACAGTTCCTTCTCTATTGTGGAATAGTTCCTTTGGTGGCGATTGAACTTCCTGGAGAAGTATGCCACGGGATGCTCAATGTCATCAGAGTCACTTCTCTGTAGGAGCACAGATCCACAAGCTTGGTCGCTAGCATCGACCGCGATGGAGAACGGTTTGTTGAAGTCAGGAGATTTGAGCACGGGGAAGTGACACAGCAGAGACTTCAGGTGATCGAAGGCTCTCTGGCATGCATCATCCCAGGTGAACTTTACGCCTTTCTTCAGTTGGTTAGTTAGACTGAGAGCAATCTCAGCAAAGTTCTTGCAGAACTTGCGGTAGTACCCGATCATTCCAAGGAAGCGGCGCAAAGCTTTTTTGTTGTCAGGAACTGGAAAGTCCATGATGGCTTGGACTTTAGCATTTATGGGTGCCACCTTACCCTGGCCTATGACGTAGCCAAGATAGGTGACAGTAGCACAACCAAAGTCACTCTTGTTCAGGTTAACAGTCAGGTTAGCCTGGGTCAGGCGCTGGAACAACGTCTCTACATCTTTTAGATGTTCTTCCCAGGAGTCACTCCATGTGATCAGGTCATCGATGTATGCACCCGTGTGTGGCAATCCGGCGATTGTAGACTGTATCGTCCTTTGGAACGTGGCTGGGGCATTTTTCATGCCAAAGGGTAGGACTTCATACTGGTACAATCCAGATGGTGTGGCAAAAGCAGAGATGCTCTTGGCCCTCTCAGTTAAAGGCACACACCAATAACCCTTCAATAAATCAATCTTGGTCAGAAACTTTGCTTGCCCTACTCTATCAATATAATTATCAATCCTAGGTATTGGAAACACATCAGTTCTAGTTACAGCATTGACTTTGCGATAATCTGTACAGAATCTAGTACTTCCATCAGGTTTTGGAACTAGCACACAGGGTGAACTCCAATCTGAGTTGGAGGGTCTGATAATATCATGTTTTAACATGTACTCAACCTCTTTCTCAGCAATCTTTCTCTTTTCAGGATTCATCCGGTATGGATGCTGTTTTATTGGTTTGGCATCACCAACATCTACATCATGAGAGGCTATAGTAACTCTCTTTGGAACATCAGGAAACAAATCCTCATATTTCTCGATCAACCTTTCAAACTGATCTCTCTGTGAGGGTTCTAAGTGCTGGAGTTTTACATCAAGATTTTGCAACACTTCAGTGTTTGACAATTTACATGAAAGAACTTCAGCTTTAATTCTTGGTTCATCATCTTGAAACTCCCCCTCATCTTCACACGTTTCGACCATTGGAGAATCTGAAGTGACAGCTGCAACCCTAGCATTTCTGTCATGATAAGGCTTTAGCATGTTAATATGACACAATTGTTTTGGTTTTCTCCTATCTGGAGTCTTCACAATGTAATTGAGATCATTGAGTTTTGTCAGAATTTCATAAGGACCATGAAATCTAGCCTGCAATGGATTGGACTGCAAGGGAAACAACACAAGGACCTTTTCTCCTGGTTTAAACTCACGGCTTCTAGCCTTATGATCATACCAAGTTTTCATTTTTCCCTGACTTGATTTCAAGTTCTCTTTGGCAAGGTCACAAGCTGCACGCAATCTTTCCTTGAACTTGCCAACATAGTCTAACAGACTGATATGCGGCTCTTTCTCTTGCCATTGTTCACTCAATAATAGCAAAGGTCCTCTCACTTCATGACCAAACACTAGCTCAAATGGACTGAATCCAGTAGAGTCCTGCACTGCTTCTCTAGCTGCAAACAACAGCAAATGAACCCCTTCATCCCAGTCTTTCTCATGGTCATAACAATAAGTCCTCATCATTGTCTTGAGAGTGGAATGAAACCGCTCTAAGGCACCCTGACTTTCTGGATGATAGGCACTAGAAAGAATCTGCTTTGCACCTAGTTCATACACAACCTGCTGAAACAATCCTGAAGTGAAATTGCTACCCTGGTCTGACTGAATTTCCCTGGGAAGGCCAAACAACGTGAAGAACTTTATCAAAGCCTTCGAGATTGCAGCTGCCTTGATGTTACGTAGAGGTATGGCTTCGGGGAATCTGGTAGATGCACACATGATTGTCAGCAAGTACTGATTTCCAGATCTAGTCTTGGGTAATGGACCAACGCAATCAACAATGACCCTAGAGAATGGCTCCCCAAATGCTGGAATAGGCTGCAATGGAGCTACAGGTGGGTCTAACTGGTGTTTTCCAACTACCTGACAAGTGTGACAGGTTTTGCAAAAGTTGGAAACGTCTTTCCGAAGCCCAGGCCAAAAGAAGTGTTTCATGATCTTATCAACAGTCTTGTTAACACCAAGATGACCTCCTAAAGGTAAACTATGAGCCATTGTTAAGATCTCATTCCTGTAGACCTTCGGAACAACAATTTGCCTGACCACTGCCCAATCTGCATTGGCAGGGATATCAGGAGGGCGCCACTTCCGCATCAACACACCATCCTTGAGATAATACCCAACTGGAACTGTATCTATTTCTTTTTCAGGAAGGGCTCTCCTCTTTAGTACACCAATTTCAGGATCATTAGTTTGCTCCTCAATCAACCGCTTTCTGGACAGAGACAAGTCTCCAGACACATCAGAATCACCAGACCCATCCGGCTGGCTGAATAGAGAACTGATAAAAGTATCTGATAAGTCCTCAAACGGAGAAACCATAGTAGGCCAATCAGAGTCATGAGGCGAACCACCTGAGTCCTGACTATTCAATGTACTGGACGGCACCACAACATCATCTTCTTTAGCCTTCTTGGCCATAGCACGAGTCACTGCGCAAGAAGGATACAGAGATGGGTCCTCATCCCCATTTTCAGTGCTCGGCTGTGAAGTAAGATGTACAGGGGGAACTACTTTGCCCCCAGCCAGGTCATTGCCTAGCAACAGAGAAACACCCTTTATAGGTAGACTTGACATAAGTCCCACCTTTACCTGTCCTGTAACTAAATCTGACTTCAAGAATATAGAGCGCAGGGGTACAGATACAGTCCTCCCTTCAATACCTTGTACAAGTATGAAATCCCCTGAAGCGGTCTCATCACGTAACTCCAAGGAGTCCATCAACAAAAGTGACTGAGAAGCTCCGGTATCCCTTAGGATATATATGGGGACAGGAGTAGTATGCTCATTCAGAGCCACAAATCCCTCTGACACAAATGGAAGAAATTCCTCCCTCACAAAGTCAGCTGTATTAGGCTTTTTAGCCCCACAAGAAGCAGGCAATTTAGCAGATTGGTTATCCACTACAGGGGTTTCTAACCTTGTTTTCACAAAGGCATTTGGTTTGGTATCCTTTTCTTTTTCTTTCTTAGCTTTCAGGAACCAACAGTTAGTTGTAACATGACCAGATTTCTTGCAATAACTGCAAACTAGACCACTTCTGTCACTGTCAGCTTTCACACTTTGATCAGACCTGTTACTGGATTTCTGAGCACCATCACCAGATTTGTCTTTGTCTTTGGGTGAGGAATCTTGGGTATCACCGTAACCCTTTTTCTGAAATTGGGACCATCTATTATTACTGCTAGACTGAAATTTGGACTTATGTGTGAGAACATATTCATCTGCAAATTTGGCAGCTGATTGCAAGTTCAGTGCTTGCTTCTCATTAAGGTAGGTCTTAACATCATCCTTAACACAGTTCTTGAATTCTTCAACTAACACCATCTCTTTTAGTGAGTTGAAATCATCCTTGACCTCCATAGAAGTACACCAGCGCTCAAAGCAAACCTGCTTCTCATTAGCAAATTCAACATAAGTCTGATTTTCAGATTTCTTCAGACCTCTGAATTTCTGTCGGTAAGCCTCTGGAACCAACTCATAAGCTCTCAAAATAACCTTTTTGACAACCTCATAATCAGAGGAATCATCTGCAGACAAAGCCGAATAGGCTTGTTGAGCTTTACCCTTGAGGACAGTTTGCAACATCAGAGGCCAGTGTTCCTTTGGCCACTGGCAACTCTTTGCTACCTTTTCAAAACACTGGAAATAGTTGTCAACATCCTTTTCCGAAAATGGAGGCACCAGTTTTACCTCCTGGCTAGCCCGAAATTTATTTTCAGTTTGAATTTTTATTTTTAGTTGCTCCATTTGGAGTCTTTCTTCTCTATCGAATTTCTCTAATTCAAAATCTCTCTGTCTTGCAAATTTTTCTAACTCAAATTCTCTTTGTTTTTCTTCTCTTGCTAATTTTTCTAACTCAAACTGCCTTTGTTTTTCTTTTTCTTCCCTCTCAAATTCTCTTTGTTTTTCTTTTTCCTCCCTTTCAATCTCTAGCATTTTTAATTTAAGTTCCATTTCTATATTTGGATTTTCCACTGGAAACTGTTCCAGATCTCCTGGTGCAAACACATTTTCATCAATGTAATATTCAACTATCTCTCTAGCCAGTCTTGCTTTTCGCATGGCTGGTTTTACCTCTGTCAACTCCAACTGTCTGCAAATTTCTAGCAGTTCTGTCTTTTTAAAAGACTTCAAAACCCCTACGGTTGGTGATGCCAAGAAATCATCCATTGCTGTTGTCAATATATATCTAGGAAAATTCACAAAAACAATTTGGAATGTTAGATTTTCAATAAATTACTCACACAATGGTCTATCCCGGACCTTGAGCCCCCAATTTGTTATGGCCCCAATTTGTTATTACATTTATAACACAACAGCAACAGCAAGGGACGACAAACACAGTTTCAACAACTAAAACACATTTAATTTTTAACAAAGACAAAGACTATTAACAACCTACAACTAAAGACCAAGATTGATAAATAAGAAAAAAACAGAAATAATTACAGTCCCTTCTTGGTGGGGTGGCTTGGTGATGTCCTGGATGAAGAAAATGCTCAAACACAGGCAAAGAAATCCACAAAAGAAACTACACAGGTCTTGAACAGAAATGACAGGTCTGGTCACACGTATCCTTCTTCTTGCAATTTCTCCTACTCCTTTACTGTCTCAATTCTTTTCCTTATATACTCTTTTGCAGACCCCACCCACATTTAGACCTCTTTTTTTTAATTTTCGGGGACTTGCCCCAGACATGTCTGGAAACATGTCCAAACATGACTCCAGTCTGAGCTTAACAAAAAAAAAGGTAAATACTGCCATCTAGTGGCCTATATTCACATTACATCTCTCAAACCATACCTCCCCTATCGATTTCCTTGGAACGATTCTCATCAATTTTTAGGACCTTTGCCATTTTGTGATTGTATAAATTCAAGTTATTGCACTACGCGTTTAGTTATTTCCTGCGCTCTGTTGATACATACTGTCCGCGCATAGTGCCAGAAATGTGTCAAAAACATCATAAAAATATAATTGTCTTTGATAGTGCAGGAAAAACTAAAAAAGCAGCTAAATGAGGCATCTGCGCATGCCGCGGCGTAACTCGATAAATTCCTGTGGTCTGCGCACTCAGCAGCTGTTCTGCATCGTGTGAATGGAATCGTAAAGCCCCGTTCCCACCTTCACGATATTTTACGCCGATGTAAGGTCGTGGCAAGTCATGGGAGTGTCGTAGTTGTGACCGGGGGAATCTTGAACAGTTGCAAAAGTTAGCAATGAAGTCGTCATCTCGTTTTCGTCATGGCGCAAGTTTCAAAATGTTCAAAAAATCGTGGTGGTTCGCGAGCTCATCATGGATCGTCATATGTCTTAGCAAATGTTGTAGTGGTGTCATAATGGTGTCCTGACAGGTCGTGTTAGTGTCGTGATGGTTCGTAAATATTCCTATGCAATCGTCTTGTGGAAAAATGCCACGATTGTGGAAGATGTAGTCACGATATGCTACGAATGCCCACGATGTGAACACGAACGGAATGAGAAAGACCCACGATGAACGAAGATAATGTGCTGTCAAACAGCTTGGATGCGAATAGGCAGGACGTCATCACAACCCTTTCACTAATGTGCCATGAAGTCAACATCGCGGCCGTTACAGAATTTAGTACCAGAGTTTAGTTCTAGTACCAGACGAAGTCATTGCCACCAAGGGTCAGCGCCAGGTCGGTGCTGTGACCTCCGGGGAAAGAGGGACATTGGTGACCATTGCCTTTGCTGCCAACGCACAAGGCAACTTTGTTCCCCCTTACTTTATCTTCCCAAGGAAGAAGTTCCATGACCACTTCATCCGGGATGGTCCCCCTGGCTACACTGGTTCTGCCAATGGATCGGGGTGGATGGAGGAGACAGATCTTTTAGCCTTTTTACAGCATTTTGCAAGACACACCCACGTGACCCCGGAGTCAAAGTTGCTGCTGCTTTTAGACAATCATGCATCACAGCTCTCTGTGGTTTTTAGCCTTTTTACAGCATTTTGTAAGACACACTCACATGACCTCGGAGTCAAAGTTGCTGCTACTTTTAGACAATCAAGCATCACACCTCTCTGCGGTAGCTATTGACTTTTGCAAGTCACAGGGCATTGTCTTCCTGTCTTTTCCATCCTACTTCTCTCACTGTCTTCAGCCGCTAGATCGAAGCGTTTTTGGCCCTCTGAAGCACTACATTAACAATGCAGCAGACTATTGGATGCAAATGAACCCTGGAAGAACTTTGACCATCTACAACATCCCAAGTCTTGTGGCTAAAGCTCTGCCTCAAGCTGTGACACCAAGCAGCATTTCGTCTGGGTTTGAGTGTACCGGAATCTGGCCCTTGAATCCAGATATTTTCAGTGAGGCAGACTTTGCTCCCGCTTTTGTGACCGACCGTTCTACACCAGCACCAGCTCAATCCCCAGTGCCAGCGCCAACTCCATCACCAGCACCCCCTTCGTCACCAGCGCCAGCTCCATTGCCAGCGCCTGTTCCGTTGTGACACCTGCCTAGCCCGAGCCCCTTGGCTGCATCCCCATGAGTCAGCCAGTCCTGTAGATGATGAGTGGTTGTGTCTGTGTGTATGTCTTTAAATGTGCATGTTGAGCCTTGCCAAGCATTTTTTTTTTCATATCATCAATCCAGGTATGCTATTGGTTCCAGGAACATCTAGTGGCACGCCAGTACGGAGGTTCAGCCCAGATAAGGTTTGCCCATATCCAAACGCTGGCTCAAGGAAAGAAAATAAAAAGAGAGGTAAAGAGAGGTGAGCATAGTGTCATTTTTAACTCAACTCGTCTTGATTCTCTTGTTTGTATAAAAACAAGCTGATTCTGACTATAATCTCATTGAATGTTGCCGGTCAACAGCAATACTGACCGACACCCCGGTGAAAGCTGTTTTGGAGGAGGGGAGTCCGTAGAGGGGCCAGAGAAAACAGTCCACTTCAAAACTCCCAAAGAAAACGAGGCTTAGTGGACACTGCAACCACAGTTTCTCAGAGCAACGATAATGAGTGGCCGTGTTTGAAACCGCGCACTAACGTACTACTCGCGCTGCTTGCACTACCGATGACGTCAGATTAAGGGGACATGGTGTTTTTATTCGTGGGGAGTGATTTTGTGGCGGCGAAAAGTTTCCGGATGTATGCTAGATCGGGAAAATATTTCGTGGGTGCATCGCAAGCTCACTATTCAATTACCTGTGCTCGAAACCTCGTACATTAACACTGGCAATTATGTCAGAGGTAGGGGGTAGGGTGTTCACTGATGCATGGGGAGTGAGTTTGTGTCCGAAAGAAGTTCCCGGATGTATACTAGATCGTGCAGATATTTTGTGGGTGCACCGTATGCACATTATTCATACACAAATTGCCCAAGACGCAACGCGACGTAAACTGCCAAGAAAAAACTCGCCGAGAAATAATAAGAAGCCACTTTAACTGCAAAACATCGGAACCTGTGGGAGACGACACGGCACCAGCCAGGAGCAGCGTCAATACAAACGTGAGTAAAATTCTTAATTTGTAATACGGGTCATATATGGTAAAATAATATTCAGCTGAAGGTGTATTGAATGAATTATTTCAGAGTTGCAAAGAACGTTTCCGTCCGCTTATATACTGTCAGCATGTTGGATCTAACTACGCACATCTTGCTCGTTTGTCCGTTTCTTATAGGGGCAGATGAAGATACAGGGCGCCTCATCTCGTGGAGAGCCTGCAATGAGGCGCTCTTCCCAGTGGGGCTCAATGCGGCGGTCAGAGGATTTCAGTATGTAAATAATGTTATCGGTGTATTGCAACGTTAGGAAATGCTTATATTCAGTTAGGTCGATGTCACCGATGTTATGTTTCTGTAGAATGTTAATAAAGGAGCATGGCCTGGAGGGCAAGGTGGAGCCACGGTGGATAAAACAGAAATGGGAGAACCTCAAACAGAAATATAAAGTAAGTTGAAAAATCATATGCACTGCAGTCAACACAAATGAAACAAGATGATGATGGGGATCGTGAGCTTAATCAAAATGTTAACAAAAAATGCTTTTTGTATAATTCTGTTCTGAATTGGGAAAAAGTTAATAAAGTTGAGGGAAAAAGACAGCATTGTTGATTTTCAAGTGACCATGAAAATGTAAGCGACAACAAGTGATATCAGAGTTGTGACCAGCTGGTTTATTGCATTGTGTATTTTCATATACTTTTACATTACTCTGGTCTGATTTTGCATAACAGCCTAGCACGAGAGAAAAAACTGTCAAGTACCATGGAATACGCACACAAATTGCATTGCCTGAGAGAACCTAAATAATAATGGAAGGTGTTGCGTCTGTTTTTTGCTCTGCCGAAATGTATTAAATATTGCAAGGGAACATGAAAAAGTGAAATATCAACCTGTTGACTAACTTCACTAAAAAGCCCTCTTTTTCAGGTGGCAACGATCATACATGAATTGAGCAACTTCTTTTTAGCTGTCATTGTCCAGCACCATGTTTTAGGGAGAGACCTTTGACTTCTACACTTAGCCATAGGTCTTCCTGCAATTTTTCTGTAATCATGACTTATCCGCTAAGCAGGTGATTGGTCCGCACAGTTTTACCAGAGCCCTGTTAGCCAGCGCGTTTCCAGGTAGATCAAGACAGGACTTCATGGTTACTGTATCAGCCCAGGTGGTTAAACCACCCACTGAACCCACCCACTTCTCCCTGCCTGGCAGTCCTATACTTTACCTGTTTCCAGCGCTTATGACTGGGACGAGGGGTTGGATTTTTAAGAGGCAATAATTAAAGAACTATAAGACAACTATGTACACCAGGGGTGAATCACTCTTAATATTTTAGATAAATCAGGAACTAAGAACTCCCTGGGCAGAGTGACACAAACCAAAAAAAAAAAAAACTAACAAAAAGTATGTTCTTGCAGCACTGCAATGGGAACATCAGAAGCAAACACTTATGCTGCAAGTCTGCCCCTGAGGGTGCCCCCGGACCGCTGGAGTGGCTCGTGGGCTTCAACATCATCAGTATCATCGCCATCATCCCCGTCATCCTCGTCTTTGACCTCAGGCTCCAAGACATCCCCGTTTTCGAGGCAGACATTGTGCAGGAAAAGGCAGGCACAGATGACCTCAGGCACAAACTCCACCTTCGCCTCCAGTGCCTTCAGGAAAATTAACTGCCACCTGGTCTTGAGGACCCCAACTGCCCTCTCCACCACGCACCGTGCCCTCGACAGCCTGGCGTCGTACCTGGTCTCCACAGGATTCCGGACAGGCTCCTGGAATGGCTCTGCCAAGCACGGGAATCCGCCATCGCTCGGCAGACACCATCCAGGAGGTGGGTACAGTTGGTGACCGTGCAAGGGGCTGGACCTCAGGACCCGCGCATCATGGACACAGCCAGGGAAGCCCACCACCACATCCAGAAAGCGACCCTTGTGGTCGCAGATGGCCTGGAACTGGACCAAGTTGAACAGCTTCCTGTTGTAATAGTCCACTGCAAACACATGGTGGACCAATGTGGACATGGCAGCCATCAATGCTCCCACCCACCCAACCAAAGGCTGGGGAAACAGACAGCTGCTGGAACCCGGCTCCAATCTCCTGCAGCTTATCCGGGGTGGGGAGGTGGATGAGCCTCCTGGAAACCCCCTGGATGCCCTTACTGACCCGGTGGATCATGTCATGGCATGAGGTGCGGGGAATGTCAAAGGCCTCTGGCGCGACCCGGTAGGACGTTCCAAAGGCCAGCCAGTACGCAAACACCAGCACCTCTATTGACTTCCCCCATCCATAGTCGTTCTCTCCCAGGAGATGGATAAGGCTCTCCAGCGATGACCTTCATGGGCGAAAGTCCTTCCGCAGGTCACCTCCCTCAAAATACAGGCGCAACAGGGGACCCTGGGGATTCACCCTGCAGTATGGCCCTCTCGAACCCAACTATAAAGGACAATATTTTAAATTACTAATTGGACTATGTATTGAATGTTGTTAAATAATTTCATATACATTGTTAACTATTTAATGCAATTAGTTACATAACTAACATAATGTAATTATTTATTAAACTTTAAAGAAAAGTGAAGTAATTTATTAAATTTCTCATTGGAATATTTCTATGAAATTATTGCATTTTGACTGTTTTTTTAAAGATTAAATTCACATTTGCCATCTTATTATTTTTGTATCTTATTTTAATATATCTGAGCTCAAATGTTCCCCTTTATGCAGAATACAAATAAAGGAGTTTTTTCCCTGTTTTAATTAATGCTTCATCACTCAGTATTTGTATTGCAGATACTGGCCAAAATGGTTCAATTGAAGTAAAACATTCAAAAATTCAATAACAGAATTAATTTAGCCATTACATTTCGGTATTCATGAATTCAGGTGTATATAACTGCGCCAAGGGGTTAGTGTGAATTTAGGCTACTTTTTCCCTACAATTTCATTTGCAGAGCATTTGGCGAGTTCTGCTCATTATACGTAACTGTTTGGGTTTAAGTTTTGTTTCTAGTAGAAATACGATAACATTATGCATGATAATTAACATTAAATGGTGATTTAAAGAATACTTTCTTCGTGGTCATTCTTTGGTTGACAACTGTTTTTTGCTTGAAGCCAGGTTAACATTTCACTCTCATCTGTTCACATCATCCACTGGGAGTAAGTAAGCTGAGTGAAAGTAGAAATTTGTTTTTAAATGGTATCTTACCTCTGATGAATATTCATAAGTGCACAGATGAAACGCTGACGGCGGGCCGATTGACTCCGTTGTGTCCTTGGCCGCATCTTCAGCAGGTAAGGCATAACGGCGAAATGCCGGTCGGGGGTCGAAAACTACTATTTTAGGTTGGCTAAAGTCAGGTTAGCTAAACATCCTGTTTCAATCCCCTCAAAACGAATGCACATTTTCCCCCTTTGGTCTTCCGCGTATTGTTGGGTTAAGAGGATTTTATTTTATAGATCACAATGGAAAATATTTATTTCTCAAACAGGTTCGTTCGTAAATCATTATTTTATACCACACAGATGATGGCGGTAATACACAAATTGGTGTGCAATTCACCATATAATTCAAAAGAAGAAGAAGAAGGAAGGGTTCGCTCGTAGGGAGAACCGAGTAGTGTGACTAGTGTGTAGGGAGAGTAGTATGTAGACCGTAGAGCGCGGTTTCGAACACGGCCAGTGTCTTGTTTTTGGGGAGACATTTGCCTCATGTATGCCTAGAGAAGTGAGAGTGCAGTGCATCTTTTGTCTGCTGTGGTCTCATGAGGCATGCACTGAGGGTGCCACTCATTATACCTGTCACAACTGTGATGAGTAATTTCATCCCAGATAGCTCCTCCGCTCCGCATCTGCCCCGGCTTTGAGCTGGATCATCTGGAGCTGGGGCAGATCGGTGGCAGATCCGGAGCAGAGGTGCTTGCTATCTGGAATATTTTTTATAAATAGACCTTGCACATTAAACATGTTCACGTTCACTTTTGGAACATTTGAAGCCAATGAAAATGTTTAAAATGAATGTCTGGATGTTTTTGCTTCTGTTTTAATGAGATACGTAAATTTAAAAAGATTCCAGTAAATTTGATCATGTTACTTTTGCCCTGCCCGTGCATTACTTTCATCCTGGCTTGATGGGTCGAAAGAAGCAACCCGCAACTTTCGTTCGACGTCAAACTATGCCAAAGTCAATATATATGGTGATGTTTTAGCACCTGATATTGACAGAGCACACAGGAAAGTAATTAATTGCTCCAAATTTTTTTTTTGGTCTGTAACGTTATCTTTTAAAATGATGTCCATGTGAAAAATGTAACTTTTGTACCAGCTCTCCCCTACAGTGTTGAACACAAGGGCAGCCGTGCCATCTCTCTAAATGCAAGGTGAAGATGAAGGCCAATAGTTTTCCCATGCAAAATTAGCCTATGATTGCTCTCTGATTACAGTTGCGCTTTGTGGGCTTTCTGGAAATAGGCTGTAGATAATGGTAAGACAGCTGTTCTGTCACAGCACCTCCTCATTCGCAAAACTGTATGGCAGCAGCCAACGGGCAGAACGGAGCCCAGTATGGACCATGAACCTAAAATTAATACATTTTGCGGGATCTTGCAAAGGTTCGTACCTTTATGACGTACGTCGTTTTTTTTCCCTATATATATATATTTTTTTTGCATGTCCCTGGGGGGATCCTTAATTCCTCATCTCTGTAGCGTTTAAAGTGTATGCCTGCGGTTTTTAGAGTGTGGTGTCAATTTAAAATGACACGGCTTCTATTGTTGGAATCTGTGGACTGTCCTTCATTTGAGGTATCGTTTGTAGGCAATGCATAACAAAACTTCACTAAAAATGCTTGCAATGGAGCACCGATCTTATTTAGGCTAATGTTTCGCTAGAAGCTTATTTACTTGCTTGGAAGCCTACTTGAATTGTGTTCGGTTTAGGTAAAAACGGTCATCACAAACTTTTTGCAGAGTTTCTTTGCTTTAAGTAGATATGCCGCATGACGAGGTTGCTATTCGGAAACATGCTGTATTTTTTATGCAATTTAATTGCCCCCGTTACGGGGACGTTCAGGCTTAAGGTTAATATTTGTATTGAATTCATATTTTCCACTTATTTCTTTAAATCTTCTTTGTAAAACCAATTTTCATCGCAACAAAACCGTTGACTTAGCCTACTTGTGAACTTCTGGTACGTGAAGCAGCTTTTCTCAAAGTGCTCTGAGCAAAGAACTGAATGTTTTGTTGGTTTGTAAGGCTTTCCACAGTCAATTCTTCATAATTCAACAAGCTAATCTTTCAAAAGGACTTTGTTTTGTGGAAATAGATGGAATTGTGATGTATCGTTCTGGAACCAAATGTGAGACCAGAGAGTTTCAGCAAAAATGAGTTTTATTGAAGCTGGGGGTTGAACCCCCACAGGCCAGAAGGCAACGGTACAGAGTCCACAATCCAAAATCAGTATTCCAGGGACGTAATCCAAACTGTACACAGGGCAGCAAACACAAAACTCAGTCGTGCAAAATAGGTTCGGTACACAGGGATGTCAGAGAATCCAAGGCCAAAGTCCAGTAGACGTAATCCGATTCGTTGTTAGGGCAGCAGAGACAAAACTCAGGGCCAGGCAAAACAGGTTCGCTACACAGGCAGAGAAGTATCAAAGAAAAAGCCAATATCAGAATCGGGGACGTTCCAGTCAGAAGTATAACACTATGAATACAAGACATCAATGATCGCAGCACAAGCAAACCAGGGAAAACGTTCTGACAAGAGCTGTGAGTGAGATGGGGATGGGGATGGTGATGGTGAGATGGGTGAGTTGGGGATGTCACATGCTATGATAGGAAACAGATGAACTGGATCAGACTAATTAACAAGCGAATGAATAAGAGAAGTTCCTAAACACATAAAATTAGCAAAAGCCAAAGCGCGGACAGGGCTGACAAAGATAACCTATTGACAGACACACGGCTCCGCTTAGGGAGTTCTAACATGCACAGACAAGGAGGGGGAACAGAGTTAAACAAGTCTGCTGAAACTGCATAGTCAGGCAGATCAGGATGATAACAGTCCCCCCCCTAAGAAACGCCTCCTGGCGTTTCACCTAGTAGGCCTAGGGTGAACAGCATGAAAGTCTGTGATCAAAGACTTATCCAGGATGTAGCGGTATGGAATCCAGCTACGGTGTTCAGGACCGTAGCCTTTCCAGTCAACTAAGTACTGCAGTGCTCAACCTCTGCATCGACAATCCAACAGGGCACGAACTGTGTAGGCTTCACCTTTGTCAATAATGCGTGTGGGTGGTGGGGGATCAGCACTAGAAGAAAGGGGGTGGGAAATAGCAGGTTTAATTTGCGAGACATGAAAGTAGGGTGAATTCACAATTTCAACAGTGAAACGACTAAGGAACAGTTTACCCCCACTCCCGCTTAAAGGGATGTCCTTGGACGAGAGCCATATTCGCTGCCCACGTCGGTGGGAAAGGGCGGCAGTGCGTCTCTTGTCAGCCAGGGTCTTCATGCGGGCTACCGACCTGAGCAGCGCCTCCGGAGTACTCTTCCACGTTCGTCTGCAGCGATGGAGGAACTCACGGGCAGAAGGGATGGCTACCTCATGCACCTGGCAGGGGAACAAGGGTGGCTGATAGCCCAGACATGCCTTAAATGGGGAAAGCCCGGAGGCAGTGGAGGTGTGACTGTTTATAGCGTATTCAACCCGGGGAAGTTAGTGGCTCAAGGAGGAGGGGTTTCTGAGGCAAAGGCATCTCAAAACAGTTTCTATACACTGATTGGCCCGTTTGGTCTGACCGTTAGTTTGGGGGTGAAAACCAGATAACAAACTAACAGATGTGCCTAAAGAATGGCAAAATGATTTCCAGAACTTGGCAGTGAATTGTAGTCCGTGTTCCGTGATATCAGTGGGAATGCCATGGAGTCTAATGAGGCACTGAATGATTAGATTGGCAGTTTCCTGGCCAGAGGGAAGTTTTGTGAGGGGAATGAAGTGGACAGCCTTGGAGAATCAATCAATAATGGTGAGGATGGTGGGGAAGTGATTGGAAGGGGGAAGACCAGTAATGAAATCTAGTGCAATGTGTGATTAGGGACGGCGAGTGGGTAGGGGTTGCAGTAAGCCTTGAGGGGGTTGATGGGATACCTTAGCTTGGGCACAGACCGAGCAGGCGGTGACATAATCTTGAAAATCTTGTCTGATGCCTGGCCACCAAAAGCGAGGGGAAATAAAGTCCAGCGTACAACAAATTCTTGGGTGACAAGAAAGGTAAGATGCATGCCCCCAGTCCAGGATTCGGGGACGTAGGGTAGCAGGAACAAACAGGCAATGGTCAGGGCTTGAACTGGGAGCAGCAGAATCGCCTTGCGCTTCTCTCACCTCTCTCATTGTCCATTTCGATGGCGTTGATGAAGGTTTCCTTGGGAAGAATGGTGTCTGAGGCAGGCTCCTCACTGGGTACTTCAAAGCAGCGAGACAGGGCGTCAGGTTTGATATTTTTGCTGCCGGGACTATAGGTGAGGTGAAAATTTAAGCGTGAGAAAAACAATGCCCATCTGGCCTTGTGAGGATGAAGTCTCTTGGCAGTTTGGAGGTACTCCAGGTTCTTGTGATCAGTCCATACCAGGAACGGATGTTCGGCGCCCTTCAACCACTGCCTCCACTCCTCCAATGCCAGCTTGACCGCTAATAGTTCTCGGTTGCCGATGTCATAATTATGTTCGGCCAGGCCGAGGTGATGGGATAAGAAGGCACAAGGGTGAATCTTGCCATCCTCAGATGATCTTTGAGAGACGACCACCCTGGCACCAACATTCAAACGGTCGACTTCAACGATGAACTGGTTCTTGAGGTCAGGGATTGTAAGAATCAGGGCAGATTTGATGATTTTTCAGCGTTTTCAGACCAGAGGAATTTAGTTGGCAGTGTTGGGGCGTCAGAGGTGCAGTGACGGTGCTGTAGTTGCAGATGAACCTTCTGTAAAAGTTAGCGAACCTCAGGAAGAGTTGAAGAGCCTTTCGGTCGGTAGGTCTGGGCCACTCGGTTACAGCTTCAACCTAGGCGGGGTCCATACGGATGGTGCCAGGAGATATAATGTACCCCAGGAAGGTGGTAGTCTGTACCGAAAACTCGCACTTCTCTGCCTTAACAAATAGGTGGTTTTCTAATAAGTGTTTCAAAACTTGGCGAACATAGTTAGTATGTTCCTCCTGGGATTTGAAAAGATGAGGATGCCATCGAGGTCGACAAACACAAAACTTATTAATTACATCTCTTAGGACATTGTTGATCAGGTTTTGGAACACAGCTGGGGCTTTGAGAAGCCCGAAAGAAAGAACCCAATACCCCCAGTGCCCGTTAGGGGTATTAAAAGCGTTCTTCCATTTGTCCCCTTCTCGAATATGCACAAGGTGGTAAGCATTGCGTAAGTCGAGCTTAGTAAAAATCTTCGCCCCCTGGTGGAGGTCAAAGGCTGTGTTCAGAGGCAACGGGTATCTATTCTTGATAGTAATGTCATTGAGCCCTCTGAAATCTATACAAAGTCGTAAAGATCCATCTTTCTTTCCCACGAAGAAGAAGCCGGCCCCAGCAGGCGATGAGGAGGGACAGATGATGACGGCAGCAAGGGACTCATTTAAATATTTTTCCATGGCCAGAGTCTCAGGATGTGACATGGAAAACAGGCGACCTCTAGGGGGCATTTTACCAGGTTTCAGGTTGATGGCACAATCATAGGAGTGATGTGGTGGCCAGCAGGTGGCCCATGACTTGGAAAACACTTCAAGATCATGAAATTCTGGGGTAACTTTCTCCAGGTTCGGAATATCCTCCAACATGGGGGCAGGAACATGATTGAGAGCATCACTCAGGCAAGAACATGAACAACTGGGACTCCAGCCCTTGATCTCGTGTTTTCCCCAGTCAACCTCAGGGTTGTGCTTAGCCATCCAGGGATGGCCCAAGATGACCGGGGAATGAGGAGAGGTGATGGGGTAAAGCTTGATAGTCTCTTGGTGATTGCCTGAGATCCGTAACTTGACTGGGCCCATGGTTTGGGTTGGCAACTCGAGTAGGGGAGATATTCTCCACTGGTACGCCCCACTTCTGAGCAGCCTCACGATCGGTGAAGTTTTCCTCAGCACTGGAATCTAACAGGGCAGAGGTTTTCTTCCCTCCTCCTCTCCAGGGACACAGGAAAGCAGGTGTGGTTTTTTGAGGAGTGGTCGGTCAGGGTGGCGCCCACTAATGCTCCTCCAATAGTTAGTGGGTGTGGATTTTTTTTTCTTGGCACTGTGATATGAAGTGGCCGGTCTTGCCGCAGTAAAAGCAAGCCCGCTCTCTCCGCCTGCGCTCCCTCTCCTCACTCGTGAGTCTGGCACGGTCCAGCTGCATGGGTTCAAGTTCAGAGAAAGCTTTACGGTGGGAGACAGATTGAAATGGAGAGTGGGACAGCCCCGGTGACTTAGTTGCCCGTCTACGCTCCTCTAAACGTGAATTGACTCGGATGGCGAGCAGTACGATCCGGTCCAGGTCTTCGGGCAGGTCACGTGGAAAGAGTTCATCTTTAATTAGTTCCGAGAGACGATGTAGAAAGGCGTCATATAGAGCTCTCTGCTGCCACTTGCTGTTGGTAGCAAGGGCCCGAAACTCGATGGCGTAGTCGGAGACAAAGCGGGTGCCTTGACGCTCTGAATCACAGAATCTCCCTCCCCGTTTCATGGCCATGTCTGGAGCGATCAACCACGAAATCAGTTATCTTGGAATTTAAGACTGAGTAACCCGAGCTGCCGGATAGCTCTCGGTTAAGGCAGTGCAGAAGTGACTATCACGTCGCGGGTTCGAGCCCAAGTCGTACCAACTGGCAGTGGTTGGCAGCTTTTTCAGAGTAGCGCACAATTGGCCATTGTGCTACAGGGTTTCAAATTGGGAAGGGACTGCCGGGAAACAGAAATAAATAAACAGCTTTGTTCGTTGCTCAAGCGCCTTCTGTTGGCCAGACCGGCGCTCGTCAGGAAGATTCTAAGTCTGTTCATGTCTGTCCTTGTTCTGAACTTGCAAATATTCCACCAATGAGTGTATAAGAAGCAGTGGCTAACAGGCACGTGCTTCAGAGGAGAGCCGTGAACTGTCTTCACTTTCCTGAGTTGGCAGCAAGGGGTTGCAAACGAGCAAGCTTTGTACATAGTTCACCAATTGGGCATTCCAGATTCGGGATGGGATTGGAGACGCCAAATTTATTTAAAAAAAAAAAAAAAAATACTGAGTAACCCGAAAGGGTATTTTTAGATTAGGTCAACTACAGAATTTGGGAATATGTAAGGGCTTCGCTTTGGTGCAACTGGTGTTAGGAAGTAGGTGGGAGGGGACACCAGATGCAGGAACAAAAGTGTTTAGTGTTTTGTGTGTTTACAATAAAGGAGAAAGGTAGGCAAACGAGCCAGAAATATTACACCAAGCACATGCACTGAACGAATGGGAGAAACTAAGGTACACTGCCCAAGGCAGGGGGAAAACAGAAGTACACACTCAATAATCACAAAATTAATAAACTAGAAAACAAAAACAGACAGAAAACTAGACAGACAGAAACACTGGGAGAAGACGAGGGCGCAGCAAAACACAAGGCTCGGGAATCGCACAAAGGAAATACTCGGGAAGGCACAGAAGCTGAGATTTCACAAGCCAACAAAATTGTGTCTGACGATTTCTTCCCTCCTGCCCACAGATACACATGGTAGGAGGTGGGGACCCGGAAGGCAATCTCAGAAGGAAGCAGAAACACATGGGATTAATAAATTCACGTGAACCCGATTAACAATTATGACTGGAGACAAGACGCTTAGACAATCAATGAAACTAGACAGTTTAGATTAAGGTAATCTAAACGTGATGAGTATAAAAGCACCACGAGTAAAGCAATGGAAAGCATAGCCTTAAACATAGTTAATCAGGGAAAGCTTAGGAAGAAATTACCAAAGCTGGAAACGCTCACACATGCTAATGAGTTAATTAAGGTTAATACTACATGACAAAATATATACAATCACCCGCAAGTAAGTGCTGGTTAGTACGGGTTAGTAATGATCCTATCAGAGAAACCATTCACTCAGAGTTTAGCGAGACCCAGAATTAAGCACAGGTGGAAGTAATGAATGAAATACCACAGCCTATTCCGAATGAGGAAAAGAGATTGGACAACGAGACGCAGGCAAGTTCTAGGCTGTCATTAAACATCACAGGAGTTTGGGCAAGAGTGAATCAATCCTCAGACGCGAAAAGAAAGCTGAAAAATAAATCAAGAGAAAGGCATGGGAGAAAAAGCAGAAGCTCAAATATAAAAGTAAATATAGCCGCAAGTGGCAATTCCGGGGTTCAAGCCATAAAAGACCATTAGTAGTTGAAAGCTTTAACAGCTTAATTTAGTGTTGCCACTAAACATGGCCATGTCGCTCGCCAGGTGACGGAAATCAACTGGGGTCGGGTATCACAAAATTACACACTGAAGCCAAAGATGAATAAAATCGGTCAAAGCGTTCTCGATTTCGCGTTCACAGCAAACGGGAGGTAACAGATGGATGGCCGGACGGATGGACTGATGGAGCTATGTATTATACTATTAGTACTGTGTACCAATACTATGTCCAAACATACCTTGACACCAAAGATGAATGAAAATTGGTCAAACCGTTCTTGAGATAATGTTGACAAGGAATTTGTATGTGGTCAAATGGTCGGAATGACTTTGAGAATAATGGCAAGGTCACGTCAATCGAGTGAGCTGTGATCACTCCCCTAATACACCTTGACCCCAAAGATGAATGGAATCGGTCAAACCGTTCTTGAGATATTGCATTCACAACAAACGGAATGGGATGGACGGATGGCCGGACGGATTGAGCTGATTACTATATCCCCCACCCCTAATACATCTTGACACCAAAGATGAATGGAATCGGTCAAACCGTTCTAGAGATATGATGTTGACAAGGTATTTGTAAGTGGTCTAATGGCCGTAATGACCTTGAGAATAATGGCAAGGTCACGTCAATTGAGTGGGATGTGAGCACTCCCGAAATACACCTTGACACCAAAGATGAATGGAATTAGTCAAACCAATCTTGAGATATCAGGTTGACAACAATCAAAACGGGACGGATGGCCAGGCGGACGGATGGAGCTGAAGACTATGTCCCCTGCCCCTAATACACCTTGACATCAAAGATGAATGGAATTGGTCGAACCGTTCTTGAGATATCATGTTGACAAGGAATTTGTAAGTGGTGAAATGATTGTAATGACCTTGAGAATAATGCCAAGGTCACGGAAATCTACTGGGGTCGGCGTATCACACCAATATACCTTAACACCAAAGATGAATGGAATCAGTCAAACCGTTCTTGAGATCGCGTTCAGAACAAACGGGACATGACGGCTGGACAGAGCTGAATATTATGTCCCCTGCTCCGCTCGCTATCATGGCGGCGGGGGACAAAAACCGCTTTAAGAGTGTGTTGCAGGTATTTATGTGGACCTATTTTGCCAGTGTAATGATTGGACCAACATGATGTATAGTCTGATTTGTGTTATGTTGGGCTATTTTGTGCATTTGGCACCCCCTACTGGTCGATTTACTTGAAACTTGAAATTGAATTGCAAGCGGCAATGCCGAGGTGGAGATGAATACTATGTCCTCCGCCCCTTATACACCTTGAAACCAAAGATGAATGGAATCGGTCAAACCGTTCTTGAGATATGACTTTCATAAAGAACGGGACATGACGGATGGACGGACGGACGGAGCTGAACATCGCGTTGACAACAAACAGGACACGACGGACTGACGGACGGATGGACGGAGCTAAACATTATGTCCCCCGCCCCTAATACACCTTGACACCAAGGTGTATGAATGGAATCAGTCCAACTGTCTTTGAGATATGATGTTGACAAAGTATTTGTAAGTGGTCAAATGGCCGTAATGACCTTGAGAATAATGGCAAGGTCATGTCAATCGAGTGGGCTGTGAGCACTCAGGTAATACACCTTAACACCAAAGATGAATGGAATCGGTCAAAGCGTTCTTGAGATTCATGTTCACAACAAACGGAACATGACGGACAGACGGACGGAGGTGAATACTATGTCCCCTGCCCCTTACACACCTTGACACCAAAGACGAATGGAATCGGTCAAACCGTTCTTGAGATATCACTTTCATAAAGAACGGGACATGACGGATGGACGGATGGACGGACGGACGGAGCTGAATACTATGTCCCCTGCCCCTAATACACCTTGACACCAAAGATGAATAGAATCGGTCGAACCGTTCTTGAGATATCATGTTAACAAGGAATTTGTAAGTGGTCAAATGATCATTATGACCTTCAGAATAATGCCAAGGTCACAGAAATCTACTGGGGTCGGCGTATCACACCAATATACCTTAACACCAAAGATGAATGGAGTCGGTCAAACTGTTCTTGAGATATCGTGTTCAGAACAAACAGGACGTGACTGATGGCCAGATGGAGCTGAATACTATGTCCCCTGCTCCGCTCGCTATCATGGCGGCGGGGGACAAACAACAGTTTAAGAGTGTGTTGCAGGTATTTATGTGGACCTATTTTGCCGGTGTAATGGTTGGACCAACATGATGTATAGTCTGATTTGTGTTATGTTAGGCTATTTTGTGCATTTATGGCACCCCCTACTGGTCGATTTGATTGAAACTTTCAGGCTATGTTTCAGGTTCTTATGTGGACATACCCTGTGAGTTTTGTAATGATTGGAAGAACTATCTAAGATTTATAGTCTGATTTGTGTTTTACCACGTTGCTTTGTATTGCATTTATAGCACTTCATCACGTAATTTGAATGAAATTTTCATAGTATGTTTCAAGGACTTATATCCTGTGAGTTTTATGGCTATAGGACAAATAATTGCTGTTTATATTCTGATTTGTGTTATACCACACTGCTTGGTTTTGCATTTATAGCGCCCCCTATCAGTCAATTTAAATGAAATTTTCTGGGTATGTTTAAGGTACTGATATGAATATATCCTGCAAGTTTTATGGCAATAGGACAAAGAATTGCTGATTTATAGTCTGATTAGTGTTATACCCTGCTGCTTTGTTTAGCAGTTATAGCGTCCCCTATGAGTCAATGTGAATGAAATTTGCTAGGTATGTTTCAGGTACTAATATGAATATATCCTGAGAGTTTTATGGCAATAGGACAAACAATTGCTGTTATATAGTCTGATTTGTGTTACACCATGCTGTTTTGTTTAGCAGTTATAGCGCCCCCTATCAGTCAATTTGAGTGAAATTTTCTAGGTATGTTTCATTGACTGATATGAATATATCCTGTGAGTTTTATGGCTATAAGACAAACAATAGCTGATTTATAGTCTGATTTGTGTTATACCATGCTGTTTTGTTCAGGAGTTATAGCGCCCCCCATCAATCAATTTGAGTGAAATTTGCTGGGCTGGTTTCAGGTACTTATATGAATATATCCTGCGAGTTTTATGGCTATAGAACAAACAATTGCTGATTTATTTTCTGATTTGTGTTATTCCATGCTGCTTTATTTAGCAGTAACAGCGCACCCTATCAGTGAATTTAAATGAAATCTGGTTATGTTCTAGGTACATATATGAATATAGCCTGTGAGTTTCATGGCTATAGGACAAACTGTTGCTGATTTATAATCTGATTTATGTTACAGCGCCCCCTATGGGCCGATTTGCATGAATCTGTCAGGGTATGTTCCTGGTAAATATCTGGACATATTCTGCAAGTTGAGGAGACAAGTTTCTTGATTTAGCCATTGGAAAGTGATACCACTCTTGTTTAATAAAGGCTTCCAGCAGTTGGAGAGTTTTGGGTCTCCTTTGACAGACTTTTCTTTTAATTATGCGCTTAAGGTCCCCAATCGGTGAAAGATCAGGACTGCAGGCAGGCCAGTTCAGCACACGGACTCTTCTACTATGAAGCCACATTGTTGTAATAGCTACAGTATGTGGTTTTGCATTGTCCTGCTGAAATACACAAGGCCTTCCCTGGATCGATGTCATCTGGAGGGGAGCATATGTTGCTCTTAAACCTTTATATACCTTTCAGCATTTATGGTGCTTCTTGAAACATGCAAGCGTTCCACATCATATGAACTAATGCACCCCCATACCATCAGAGATGCTGACTTTTGAACTGAACGCTGATAACAGGAGGGTCTCTCTGCGCTTTAGCCCAAGGGACACAACGCCCATGATTTCCAACAAGAATGTCAATTTGGACTCGTCTGACCACAGGACACTTTGCCACTTTGCTACAGTCCATTTGAAACAAGCCTTGGCCCACAGAACACGGTGGCGCTTCTGGATCATACTCAACAATGGCTTCCTTTTTGCTCGATAGAGTTTTAGATGGCATCTGTGGATGGCACGGCAGACTGTGATTACTGACAGTGGTTCCTTGAAGTATTCCTGGGCCTATGCTGGAGAGTGATGCAGTGGCGTCTGAGGGTCCGAAGATAATGGGCATCCAGTAAAGGTCTTCGGCTTTGTCCCTTACGCAGAGTAATTTTCCCAGTTTCTCTGAATCTTTTGATGATGTTACGCACTGTAGATGATGAGACCTTCAAAGCCTTTGTAATTTTACGTTGAGGAACATTGAATTTTAAGTATTCCTCAATTTTTTTACGCAAGCCTTCACAGGTTGGAGAGCCTCTTGCCATCTTGACATCCCTTTTATAGCCAATTGTGTTACACACCTGATGCCAGTTAACTAAAATACTTGCTCAATGTTCTTTCAGCTGATTTTCTTTGACATCAATTGCTTTTTCAGCCCTTTTCTGCCTGTGTCTCAACTTTTTTGAGACCTGTTGCAGCCAGAAAATTTGAAGTAAGCTCATTTTGTAGATAGAAATGTTAAAAGTCTCAGTTTTAACATTTTAAATCTATCTATTTTATATCCATCTTCTATTGTAAATAACATATTGGTTTATGTGATCTGAAAGTCATTGCATTTTGATTTTATTCATAATTTACACTTTGTCCCAACTATTTCGGAATTGGGGTTGTACTTTCTGCCATGGGAGTCTATGGCAGCCCTTAGAACCTCTCAGTGGATTTTGATGAAATTTGGCACATTGATAAAAGACAGTCCATTGTATCCAGGGACCGAATTTGAGCTCAATCCATGCATACCTGTAGCGCCACCAACAGGCCAAATTTCAAGGTACATTTTTGCTTACAACTCTTGAACCCTTTGTCCCATAGTTGTGATCTCTTTTTCCTCTGAATTCTTGGGTCATGATGAGTTGAATGCACCTATTGTTGTTAAAGTCCACCATATTGGATTTTCCGCCATTTAGAATTTTTCAAAAAACCTACTTTTGCAAACTAATCCTAGATCATTGAACGTATCACCACCAAAATTGGCCTGCATCATCTAAAGAGAGGTGTGACCAAAATTTACTGAAGGAATTTGCTAGGCTAAAGTATATGGCCGCAGTCCTCCAATGAATTTGGATGGCAAAGACACCGAACAGGTAGTGAGTCATATCTCAGAAATGCTTCATTGGATTGATGCCAAACTAGGTAAAATTCATTGCCAGGAAGAGCTCTGGGTACCCCCAAGTTTAATGAGCTTTGACCACATGGGGGCGCTACACCAGAAAAACACAAAAAAAAATTATTAAAATACCCATTACTCCTGGAGGAATACAGATATGTCGACCAAACTTCTTGTGCATCATCATAGTAAAGAACCCTAAATGGGGTATTGGGAACCCTAGGAGTCAGCCATTTTGCTTGTTGGACATCTTGGTATTATCTTTTTTTCAATGGTTTTCTATGGCAGACCATAGAAGCCCTAAATGCATCATGGTGAAATTTGGCACCCTCATCGAGCACAGTGCAAGGTATCTTGACACCAAATTTGGGGTCAATCCATCATTCCCTGTATTGCCACCAACAGGCCAAATTTCATAGTACATTTTTATTTGTACATTTTGAACAGTTTGCAACAAAACACTTCAAGCACCTGTATTTTTCCCACGACTTTTGAGAGCCTTTCTCCGTGGTAAGATACCGATCACCTGACGTTTCGAATGACCGTTTCTCAATATGCGTTCTTCTCTGTACTTCTGTCCTTGTGAACTTGAGAAACTCCATACCATGTACTGTCTCAATTCAAAGTTTGCATCTCCACGAGAACGGTTACCAGTCCCGGAAGTGTTCTTGATACGCCCATTTTTACGAGGATGCATTGGATGATAACTTGTGTGAACTTGACAGCACGCATATCCCAGAATTCTTTTCCGGGACGCTCCTGAGAAAGAAGGGCAGGGTTACGTTTCCCAGAAGCGTAGTTGCGAACTAAATTCGTCCATTCACAGTCAGTTGGTCTAACAATGTAAGTTAGCATCTGTGATTTCGGGAAATTCACCCCAGGATCGAAAAAGATGATTTCACGCCGAAACAAATTTGTCGCACAACAGATTTACATTCAAAGTCAATGCAAAGACGCAAATTTGCGTCTTTGCATTGACTTTGAATGTAATCAGTCGGTATTCGTTCGCTATCTCTTAGCTAAATACTATTCTGGTCATTTTCAGGCAAGGAACTATTATCTGAGCTCATTTGGAATATTGGCTGCTTTACGATGTTTTATGTAGAATATGCTCCAGTGTTTTTGTAGTAGAGAAACTCCGCAACAGCCCTTGGAACGTAGCTAAGCTAAGCACCTTAACCTTAGCTCACGCTCACAGACCAGGGACGGCGCCAGGATTTTTTCTCTCTCGGGGCTAATGGGGGGCTTGACCAAAACTTGGGGTGCAAAGAAGACAGTCGATTTTCGCGACTTCAGAGTTTTTTTTTAAATAGTTTATTAGGTAGTTCTTGTTTTTTCAATAAAAGCAGATGATGGTGCATACAGCACATTCGATATAAATGTAGTTTTTGATTACAGGTGCCCTAGGAATATTCCGAAAAATAGCTATAAGCCTAATACAAGCGACTACAAGGCAAAAACGTCCTTCACACTCAAAGGTGAAACACTTCAGCACCGGAAAGCAGCATCTGAGCCACAGTTAATAAGACCGCAGTACATCCAAAATGTGAAACAAGTGCATATTTCATATGCACCATCGGAAAACTGTCTCAACATCACAACTTAAAAATGAAATTACAGTATATATGTGGGCTAAGTGAGTCTAGGCTGTAAATGGGTAACATGGACATGGGCCCTATAAGGAATATACGTGGGCTAAGTGGACATGGTATGGAACTGGGTAACGTTACGTGGGACCCATTTGAGTTTAGTTACATGGGGGCCACACAAGGAGTCCATGTAGGCTGGCTGAATGGGCCCCAGAAAGTATCTATGTGGGCATAGTGAACATGGCATGGAAATGGGAAACACTATGAGGGGCCCATTTGGTTTTAATAATGTGTGCCCAAAAATTGAAGCCCTAAGGAATATGAAGCCCCTTTTAGAAAGAATTAAAAAATTGAAAAGTTCTTTTAGCAAAGTAAAGGCTCACAGATGTGCATCCCCGGCGTGTGAACAGCACAATCAGGACTGGACTCAACTCACAAATATTCTGCCTTGCTGGCACGGCCATTTATACAGGACACCATTCTTCCTTTGATACCTCAGAGCCAGATCAATTCTGAACTATCCTTCCACCTTTGGGCCAGATACAGATGATGGAGCAGAATTACAGTAATGTTTTCACCTTGGAAAGGCAATGTAAATGAGGCTTCAGTTTTTTACTGCCACAAAACTGAGCATATCAGAAAAATCCCAGAATGCGACTATCTTGGGTTAACACAGCTTGCCTATAAATGTTGTCTTTACAAATAACCATGCTAAATTTTAAAATCAATTGGGATGTACCACAAGGGTTCATTATGTTGTATGTAGATAATCAGACTGAGAGTCCTTATATACAAGACATAAACAACATATCAAGTTATTTTATCTATTATAGTCAGTTTTCATTCTTTTTAAATCTTTTTCTTTTAATCTGATTTTTTTTTTATTGCTGCTAATTGAACCCTGGGTACTTCATTTTGTGTCTGTGTATGGGGAAATGACAATAAAAGCTCTTGAATCTTGAATAAAAGAACCTTTAATGTCTTGTACAGTTGCAATCCAAATTATTCAACCCTCACAGCAAATTCAGTTTACTGGCAACATTTACAAACTTTCAGCTGTTTGCAACGAACAAATCAACAAGAACAATTTAAATGGCTCAACACAATATTACAAGTGGTTTCTCCAAATTCAACTTAAAATGCCACTTTTAATGACTACTGCAGGATCAAAATTATTCAACCCCTTCGTGACAAGCATCGTGAACACTTAGCTGAGAGTTGCCGCTTTGACCTGCTGAAAATGTGATGCATAGGCAGACAACAGCTTTTGGCGGCATGCCCAAGGGATCTTTACCCCGTCCTCATGGAAAATGGCCTCCAGTTCACTAGAATTCTGTTCTTCAAATCCTACCAGAGATTTTTTATGGAGTTCAAGTGAAACGTGTTGTGTTCCGGGGTTCTGGCCTTTGGCCAGGACAGCATTTATGGTTTTAACAGTTTCATGTTCATAGTTCATGTTCATAGTCACAGTTTTAACAGTTTCTTGTATCAAGTCATAGTATTTCATTAGTCATGTTTATTGTCCAAGTTTTTACTTTTCCATGTTTTTGTTTTCGCCAGGTCTGCCAAGCCACTCAACCGCTTGTCTGCGTTCCGCCCCGTGCCTTCGTTGTTGCACATTTCTGAGCTATGGCTGGCTTTGGTATTTCCCTCTTCCTTCTGTGCTGTGCTGGATTCGGGGCTCTCTCAGCTTAATTGACAATTAACTGTTTTTAAGTTACTAACATTTACTAACATTCACTGGGTGGTGTTTTTCTTAAATAGGCACATTACTAATATTACTAATTTAGACAGGGAGTTTATTGTCATGATTCCTGCTTTGCTATTTCAAGATCTTGCTGTGCTTTTCTGTTCGAAACATTCATGCTTGCTTCCAGGCTGCATACTTAATTGGTACTTAAGCTGAGCACGCTCATTCTCTTAAATGAGCAAGTCTTGTCATCCAATCTCTGTCCATGTCATGATCTTGCCATGCCTCTTGTTTCTCCTCCTCCAGGTGTTGCCCTTCATGTCTTGATTTCTTACCCTTTATCTGGATGTGGTGGACGTTGGCTGGCAGACAGTGTCTCAAGTTTTGTTGCCAAGTTTTGTTTCCAAGTCAAGTGCTAGCTCATGTTCCAAAGTCTCGTTTTTTAGTCATTTTGTACATCGCCTTAGTCTTGTTGTTTATTTTCGTTCTTGGATTTCTGCCTGGAGTTTCCAGTGGTTTTTTGTTCTTGCTGTTTTTGCTATTTAGTTTCTCAGCTCTGTGTAGCTTACCTTAGTTTGTCTCTTGCAACCCTTTGGGCCAAGTTTTGTTGGCCCTCGTGCCTGTTTTATTGTTTTCAATAAATCCTCAGTTCCCTTCACCCCGCTTCTGCTGTCTAACTGATTCCGTATCAAAACGACTGTGATAGGCACTCTAGAATCTTCCCAGACTTCTTCTGAAACCAAGCCTTTGTGGATGTTGAGGTATGCTTAGGATCATTGTCTTTTTGGAAGGTCCAATAATGCCCAAGCGTCAGCTTCCCTACAGGCGGCATTACTTTTTCTCCTTGGATATCCTGGTGCTTGACTGAATCCATCTTGCCCTCCACACTTTGCAAGCTTCCAGTGCCAGAGGAAGCAAGGCAGCCACAGAGCATCAAAAAGCCCCCCACAGTGTGTGTGTGTGTGTGTGTGTGTGTGTGTGTGTGTGTGTGTGTGTGTTCATTCTTCCTGCAGACATACCACTGATTCATAAGTCTGAAATATTCCAGTTTTGTTTCATCTCTCCACAGACCAATATCCCCAAACTTCTGTGGCTGATTTATATAGTTTTGAGCATATTGGAGCTTGTGGTTTTGGATCAGTTGTGCTGTATGCCTTAGACCAGGGGTGTCCAGTCTAATCCAGAAAGGGCCGGTGTGGGTGCTAGTTTTTGTTTGAACTCAAACAAAAACACACTTGATTCTACCCAGCAGGGTCCTGATTGAACCGCCTGATTAGTTAATTAGTGGATTCAGGTGCTGCAGCACTGCTGGCTAGAACAAAAACCAGCACCCACACCGGCCCTTTATGGACAAGTTTGGACACCCCTGCCTTAGACCTTTAAACGTTTAGTATGCGCCCTACTGCGCAAACTGAAACCTCAGTGCCTCCAAGCCTTGCTGCAGGTCTCCTGCAGTCACTCGAGGGGTTTTTGACCACCCGTCTCCTCAGGAATCTGATGACAGCCATTGATAGCTTCCTCTTTCTGCCACATCCTGGTGCTGTAGCCACTCTTGAACTCTGAACTTGCGAACTATGCTTCCAACTGTATCTCTACAAAAATTCAGTGCTGGTGCTAGCTTTTTGTATTCTCCTTGTTTATGCCAGGCAATGATCTCCTCTATCAGCTTTTTGGACAATTCTTTTGACAGCCATGCTTCTAATATGCAATCGAATGTCACAGTCGACAAACCCCTAGCGAGTACAAGTATTTGATATATTCTATCTCAATCAAACCTGATGCAACTAAGCTCTTGATTAGCTGCATTGTGTGTTTAACACAGCACTGGATTTGCAAATATGCTTTTTTGAGGGATTCTATTCAAGGGGTTGAATAATTTTGAGACTGCAGCAGTCATTAAAAATTACATTTTGTGTAGAATTTGGAGAAATTACTTGTAACATTGTGTTGAGCTGTTTAAAATGTTATTTAATCTGTTTATCACAAACAGCTGAAAGTTTGTAAATTTTGCTATTAAACCATATTTGCATTGGGGATTGAATAATTTTGATTGCAACTGTATGTAAGAACTCTCTGTCTGATCAATAGGAATGTCCTTCGCATTAATACAAAGAATGGGTATGATTAAAACAAGAATGTCAGAAAAAAAATACCATGCATAATTTCATTAAAATTGTGTTTCTAGGTTACCACTGGAGTGTGAAACCGAATGCTGGGGTTTATGAGCATTTTCTGGCGACCAATCCTGAAGAGATCAGGAAAATACTGAAATAACTGAATTATTTCAGTTATTTCAATAGAAAACATATGATGCCTTTTATTACCCAGTGAAAAAAATCACTTCGGTGAGGTGAAAAACAAAACAACTCTAAAAGACTAACTGAAGCATTAGTCATTGTCCATTTGACACAGATGTGCGAATCTTTTGATGCTGTACAAATTTTACCTTATAATTATTGTGTGTAAGTAAGAGAGAGAGTAAACTTAGCGAGAGAGTTGTGCTGCGTTTAGGGGTTTTGGCTGGACAGGAGAGCAGGAGGTGTCAGTTTTGAGAAATTAAAAGAACGTGCGCTTTCCGCCCCACTGTAACCGTCCGCTTCACGTACATCAAATTAAGTTAACGACGATTAAATTCCATTGGTTAACACCCACTTCCGACAAATTATAGTTTAATCAAAACCGTCATACGTGTCGCAAATATTAGTAATTTATAGATTAGATGGAGCAGTTAAGCCTAAGCGGGTTCTCTGCGGATGGATATGCTGTTTGAAAACCAGCTGCCTGCCATAAGCGGCTCTCAGGCTGCTTCCGTCTCCTCTCCTCCGTTATTTTTCCAAGCTTCTTTCGCATTTTTCCTTTCTTTGCCACAAACTTGCGTGCAAGAAACGCTTCACACCTGTGCAGGCTTTTTTTCTTTGTTAAATGGATGAATTGAAAAGGTAGGTCATTAACTGAGCAGCACACCAATAATCTGTCCTTTCAATCTGGTATCCAATGCTGTTGCACGGAGCGTATCCGACACCAATGGTTAATCTTCATTGGGATCATTGTAGCACCTAAAAGACGCTCCCTCACTTCGTTCGACGTAGCCTACGGTTTCACCTGGCAGTCATTTGTGTGTTATGAATTCAACAGCGTTGGATACCAGATTGAAAGGACATGCTGGTTCTCGATATGTTGCTCAATTAATACCTTATCAATAAATCCATTTTACGCAGAAAAAAGGCCTGCACAGGTGCGAAGTGTTTCTTGCATGCAGTTTTCGACAAACAAACGCAAAGTGCTAATTGTTGTTATTGAAATTCTATAGGAGTAAAGTAGAAAATTCTTATGGACTGCCAAATAGACACAATGTGGAAATAACATTAAATAAAGAACTGGGTGCCGTCAGTTATTTTTGTTTTCATTGGTGCCATTAATTTAATTAATCTGTTGGGCTTTTAATTCCTGTTTAAAGAAAACAGCTGACATTACAGTCCATTCCACCAGACTGCCGCAAGGGTTGCTTCGTTTTTCCTTTGAAACCGCAACACAGAATGAACCAGGAGAAGTTCACTTGATTTGAATAATGTTATATAGCGTATTCTAAATAACATAACTAATCCAAGAACTTACTGAATAAATTAATTGGGGAAAGCGAATTCATATATGATGTCGCACATCGCAATTTAAAAATTTCAAAGCTGCGCGAACATAAACGCCATTCATTCAACTCAGCCATTCAGCTTTCGGTTTTAATGCCCTAGCGCTTAAACAATTAATTTGTGCTAAAAATGCCAAACATGCCCAGTGAATGATCCGCTATGCTAAGTTTAATAATCTATTGAGTAATCCCATTCCGCCATAATAAACGAGATGAACAAAAATGACACGTTTTATGTTTTTTTTTTAAATTATTTCTAAAAAAGTACATCTTAAATGTGTTATGTTTAAAGCAAGATTTTATAAAAAGTGCAGCTCACTTGTTTTATGTTTAAAGCAAGACTGTAAAGTGCAACTCAAATTTTTATGTTCAAAGCAAGCTGTAACATTCATTGAAATACAACTTTATGCTGTGGTTTTTGCTGCTAAATTGTTGCATTATTTTTTTGTATTTAGTTGAAGATGAACTATGCACCTTTGATCCTTTATTAAATTTAAATTGTTAATTTATCAAATGGCTGTTGAGTAATTGTAATGGTTAAATGACTTGTTATGGGGAGAATGGAGGCTCTCTTCCAGTAGTGTCCCTTGACCATAATCCAACCTTGCAGCATCAGCGCCTCCAACCCTGTGTCCCAGCTCTCTTCTTGGCAGCACCACAAACTTATTTGGAACATCCCACAGGTGAACGGGCTAATTGGGAACAGGTGGGTGCCATGATTGGGTATAAAAGCATCTTCCCTGAAATGCTCTGTCATTCACAAACAAGGATGGGGCGAGGGTCACCACTTAGTGAACAAATGCGTGAGCTGATTGTTGAACAGTTTAAAAACAACATTCCTTAACGAGCTATTGCAAGAAATTTAGGGATTTCATCATCTACGGTCCGTAATATCGTCAAAAGGTTCAGAGAATCTGGAAAAATCACTGCACGTAAGCGACAAGGCCGAAAACCAACATTGAATGCCCGTGACCTTCGATCCCTCAGGCGGTACTGCATCAAAAACCAACATCAGTGTGTAAAGGACATCACCACATGGGCTCAGGAACACTTCAGAAAACCATTGTCAGGAACTACAGTTCGTCGCTACATCTGCAAGTGCAAGTTAAAACTCTACAATGCAAAGCGAAAGCCATTTATCAACAGCACCCAGAAACGCCGCCGGCTTTGCTTAGCCCAAGCTCATCTAAGATGGACTGATGCAAAGTGGAAAAGTGTTATGTGGTCTGACGAGTCCACATTTCAAATTATTTTTGGAAACTGTGGACGTCGTGTCCTCCGGACCAAAGAGGAAATGAACCATCCGGACTGTTGTAGTCGCAAAGTTCAAAAGCCAGCATCTGTGATGGTATGGGGGTGTATTAGTGCCCAAGGCATGGGCAACTTACACATATGTGAAGGCACCATTAATGTTGAAAGGTACATTCAGGTTTTGGAGCAACATATGTTGCCATCCAAGCAACGTCCTTTTCATGGACGCCCCTGCTTATTTTAGCAAGACAATGTCAAGCCACGTTCTGCAAGTGTTACAACAGCATGGCTCCATAGTAAAAGAGTGCGGGTACTAGACTGTCCTGCCTGTAGTCCAGACCTGTCTCCCATTGAAAATGTGTGGTGCATTATGAAGCCTAAAATACGACAACGGAGACCCCGGACTGTTGAACAACTTAAGCTGTACATCAAGCAAGAATGGGAAAGAGTTCCACCTGAAAAGCTTCAAAAATTGGTCTCCTCATTCCCAAACGTTTACTGAGTGTCGTTAAAAGGAAAGGCGATTTAACACAGTGGTAAAAAGGCCCCTGTGCCAACTTTTTTGCAATGTGTTGCTGCCTTTAAATTCTAAGTTAATGAGTATTTGCAAAAAAAAAAAAAAAAAGTTTCTCAGTTTGAACATTAAACATCTTGTCTTTGCAGTGTATTCAATTGAATATAAGTTGAAAAGGATTTGCAAATCATTCTATTCTGTTTTTATCTACGATTTACATAACGTGCCAACTTCACTGGTTTTGGGTTTTGTACACATTGTAACATGTATATAATGTTATCCCCCGTTCCATGTGTACAAATTCACTTTAATTGAGCCTGAACTAGAAAAATCCCTCAAACTCGCATCGGGACACACAGGTGGAGCCTACATGGGTCGAACAGAACTCACCCACTTAGGACCCACCAAAAGCCCAGCCTGAGCTCATTTCAAGACCACATGGAGGCACACACTTGGGGCTTATATGGGTCTAATAAAAGTCTTCCACTTGGGTCCCACTTAGAGCCCAGTCAGATCCCTCTTAAAGTCAACCAGCTGGGGCCTAAATGTGTCTCAGATAAACTGCCCGGTCGGGGCCCATTTAAGGTCCAGCCTGATCCATCTTTGTGCCCATATGAGCAAACATATGGGGCCTACATGGGTCGTGTGTAACTCACCAAATTGGGCCCTACCTGAAACCCAGTCAGAACCAACTTGAAACCCATATGGGCAAACACAGGTGGGACCACCATGGAAACTGCGGACAAACCCACTTGAAGCCCATAATGTAACCCATTTGGGTCCCACTTAGAGCCCAGTCAGATCCCTCTTAAAGTTAACCGACTGGGGCCTAAATGGGTCTCAGATGAACTGCCCAGTTGGGGCCCATTTAAGGTCCAGTCTGATCCATCTTTGTGCCCATATGGGCAAACATATGGGGCCTACATGGGTCTTGTGTAACTCACTAAGTTGGGCCCTAC
Source organism: Gymnothorax reevesii (assembly GCA_029721435.1). Classification (NCBI taxonomy): domain Eukaryota; kingdom Metazoa; phylum Chordata; class Actinopteri; order Anguilliformes; family Muraenidae; genus Gymnothorax; species Gymnothorax reevesii. The sequence goes on from CM056574.1 coordinate 56,225,418, forward strand.
CTGAAACCCAGTCAGAACCAACTTGAAACCCATATGGGCAAACACAGGTGGGGCCACCATGGAAACTGCGGAGAAACCCACTTGGGACCCTTATCTGCAGTCCAAATTCAACCCTTATGGGCCCCAGATAGACATGCTGGCTGGGGTTGGGGGATTGTTAGTACTTTAAATGTCAGTGCAAATTTTGCTTCCCCACCCTGGATGATAAGTATACTTTCACTTAGTTACTTTGACATTGGGAACTTGTTTTAATTTGAAACGAGTAACTATTAATTTAACTATCAAACTATTAATTTGGCGTGTTCGAGAAGAACAATGGTGTATCTTTGTGCAGATGTGTCCACCAGTGGACGTGGAGCTGCAAATTTATGCACGCAGTGACAATATTTCATCACTAGATGGGACACCAGGATCAGTTATTGAATATTCACAACTGCCAGTAAACTCCTGTCACCTATGTGGGCGCGGTCGCGGAAGATTGTGGCGTTGTAGGCTATTTGCAGAATGAATGCTGACCGGGTTATCCGTAGAATCTGGTTGTCAGAAGTACTAGCTCAAGTAGGCGGGCACCGGATCGAAGCAGGGTTTGTTTCCAGTGAAAGTACACTACATGGAGGGCAGAGAGCCCCCTCTCTCCCTGTGACAAGTTACAACTCAATTCATCAAACCATAATCGTCCAAAGCAGTTAAATTGAGGTGAAAAATGATCCATAATTCGAATATCCTGCATAGTTCCACGACTTTAATAAGCAGCTATTGCGAAAATAAAATAAAAAAAATCAGTGATGAAGTGATTACCTGATTTTGGGCTTTCACTGTGAGCTCTTCTTTGACGTGTGCATTCAATAGCAGCATTCGCGCGCATTTGTGCGTGGAAGACGTGATTATGGCGCTGCTATTTCACCTTGCAACAAGAAATGCTATTTTCTGATTGGCTGATAGGTTGCTGATACTGTTGTGATTTACGAAATGAACCAAGTGCGACAACCAGTAGAATGCAAAAAGGAGGCTTTATTTCTGAAGGGGGAAACCCCCCAACAGAGCTGGCAACGGTACAAAGTCCACAATCCAAAAACAGTATCCAATGGGCGTAATCCAGAATCGTAACCAGGGCACCAATAACAAAGTTCATGGTCAGACAAAAAGGGTTCGGTACACAGGCGTAGGTTTGGAGGAGAAACAAACTCATAAGCCAAAGACAGTCCGAATCCAAAACCAGGGCAGTAATCACAAAATCAAGGTCGGGCAGAAAAAAGGTCAAAATTCACAGATGCAACAATATCCAAAAAGGGCAAACCAAAAACAATAGTCGGGCAATCCAGTCAGAAAGATAAACACTGAGAAATCGAGGCGAGAAACGTAGCACAAGAAAACTAGGGAGAACGATCTGACAAGAGTGAGAACCAAACAGACATCTTATATACACATCCGGGGTAAACACATGACCAGGGAGAACAGGTGCAATCAATAGTGACAATGATTAGGGAGAGACACATGAGGGATAAACTAATTGCATGAATTTGGCTGTAGCCAAAACGCAGACAGGGATCACAAGACATGAAAAATAATAACAAGAAATCTAAAATGACCAAAACACAATACATAATCCTAAGAATGGTCAGACAGAGCAGTGGTCACTAAATACAAAAATCATAAAGCCAGGTACAGAACTTAAACATGAGATGCAGAATCCAGAATCCCAACAGATACAAGCAGAGCAGTCTGCCTTTGCCTCATCCATTCATAGATTACTAATCTCATTTATATGCAGTCTATGTTACAAATGTGCGGCGAGTTTTATCACTTCTCAGCGTGAAAAATGCCACGTGTGGCGTGTGAACTTATTGAAATGCGTGTGCGTGAGACTTGAGAGCCATGTTAATAATATTTGTGAATTGCAGTATGTATTATTACTTTATTAGAAGCTATGCAATGGCGCAAATGATAACAGAGGCATTTTAAAAAATATTTATAAGAGGAATAAAAAAAAAAATCTCGCCCAAAAGACTGTCCCCCGTCCACAACATCCCTGACTGGGACATTATAAGACCACTAAGGAAGAGCCTGTCCTCTCCCTAAAAACACACAGCCTGGAGGCTTAAAAACAACGGGGAGTGTTTTTGCGATTATTGTCATGACTTGAAAATGAAACTTTATCTAGCAAATCTGCGAATACAAAACGTAGAGAGCGCGGTAATGGAATCACAGTCTGCTATCACTTTCGCTCTCCGATCTGCAGTATTAGTCATCGAAGCCAAGGGCTAATAAATAAACTATTAGCCTTCTGTAGCAGTTTACTCGTAATTTCGCGTATTGTGCACTTACATCGTTATTTCGAGTATTTACAAATTTGTCGCAGGCGAATGCGTTGCCATTCTCATCGAGCTGTGATTGGCTGATGGCATGTACAATGGTATCACAGCCAACCGACTTCCAGAAAATGATTTTGCAGCCTGACATGCCGTACAAGCGCAGACAGTGCTCTCTTCCCTACCCAGACGCACAAACAAACCGCGCGACATGAGCACGCAGCCAGCAATCGGACTGGGACAGAATGGCGAGTAATTACCTACCACATATTCCTTTATTCAAATAAACAAATTAACTCATTCATTGATTTATTCTAAAAATGCTTGAGGGGGCTAAACTGGGGCTATGTACATTTGTGACGGGGCTATAGCACCCCCTAGCCCCGGTGTAGCGCCGTCCCTGTCACAGACCCCTCTTCCCCCACAGAAAACATTACTGGGGGGAAAAAGGATTCCACACGAAGGAAGTCACGGCTCACTGGCTGGCGTATTGTGTAATACCATCGAGAACGTATCGTCTCAAATCGCCAACAGCGTTCTGAGTGCCCGTAGCCTTGGATGTGCACTCTTTCAAGAACGACCAGCGAGAACGTTCCTCCCGAAGCATTCTTGGTATTCTCTCGAACAACGTGTCGGAACCGGAAGTGATAAAAGGTTTCGAAACCGTTCGAACCTCGTTGTCGAAATTGCCTTCTCTACTGATAAATATGAACCTTAAAAAAAAAAGCTAGAGATAGAGGGGACTCAACGGGAATCGCACAGTGTACAGTAATTTAAAAAATGTACTAATACTATAATTAGCAAAATACATCAAAAGTATCATGCAGAATTATTTCGAGACATCAATTCTTAATAACCAAGTCCTTGCACCGGTCAAAATATGAAGTTATAGCCTGAATCAAAATATTTTAATCGCAGTTATCACTCACGACAATTCGCTGCATATTCCGAATACATGCCCTGGATTAGAACTGGATCGTAATTATACACGAAACTTGATTAAAAAATTGCAAACAATTTGGCTTCAAAAAAAAAAAAGCCGATTTATTCGTGATGTATTTTGAGGAGCCAGAGATGACTTTACATACATTTCTGAAGAAGAGAGGGAAACGCTTTGAAATATGAAGTGCTTTGATAAGGATACGGCGCTTTATCAATTAAATGTTTATCAAGAAGATTACGTTCGAAGACCATTTAATCGATCCATGAGGCAAAATCCGATTGTGAAACAGGGTTTACGTGCCCTTCAAGCGGCTCATGATGCCTTGTGCCCCGCAGGGCTTCCTGTAAGTGAGTGAGGAGGAATCGGCGTTGTGTGACTGGTGCAGAAGGAGTGAGGGAAAGATCGAGAGGAATGGCTGAAAGCTGACTGTCTTTGTAGGAATCAAATCCCAAGGAGAAAGAAAGGTGCAATTACTATACCTGTTAGTACTTAGTCCCCGTTGAAGTTTTTGAGCGTGTTATAGAATTCAAGAGGACGTTGAGAAGCCCGGTTCCAGTTTTAATGGAACACCGAAAACGTAAAAAGCGAAAGGTGTTGATCAATTTACTGCGGTGCTACTTGGCTTTCCGGACCTTTCATTCTGCGAGGATTTAACGTTGCTTGACGGAAACATTTTGAAGATTCTATGCTGCGTTTTTCGTACAGGGGAAATTGCGCGCGTGGACTGTTGATTTTTTAAAATTATTTTATATATATATATTTTTTTGATGATTTATGAGTTGATCGCTCGATAAAGGATTTGGTGGAGAAATTAATGCGGATGGATTGGCTAGCTGTAGTTAGCTAACCTGTTTGAGAGGGCGTTCAGTTGGCAAGCCTGTATCTCTGGACGACTCCCCTAACTTCACTTGTTAAAGCCGTCGATTGTAAAATCGAGTGAGAGTAGGCTAGCTTTTTCTTGCCCAGTTCCCCATTCGAAAATGCTTTTGTTGCTCATTCGGATATTCTTGTCGGGATGGTATTTAATATGTAACGTCAGTGGCACCAGTGGGCAAGAGCAATTTGCTCCCGCTCTTTGCCCGATTTCGTGTCGCTGCGACGGAGATGGGGGTGCTGATTGCTCCGGAAAAGGACTCGTCGCCGTGCCAATGGGACTGAGCGCTTTCACTCACTATCTGTAAGTAACTTGAGTTTATTGCTAATTTTGAATGCTTGCTCGCTGCTTTCATATTTTATCCATTCAGATAACTTGCTAGTTGACGTGGATATTTTTTTTTGTTCCGGAACTCTTACGCGTAGGGTTTTGTTAGATAATTATTTTGGATTGTTAATTCAATTGGCTCGTGAAGTTACGCAGGGCTTTAGACTTCTTTATTTGTCACAAATGTCATCTTACGTGAACACTAGTTGGTTAGTTAGCTAGCTAGCTACAATGATTGTGAACACTGGTTGGTTAGTTAGCTAGCTAGCTACAATGATTGTGAACACTGGTTGGTTAGTTAGCTAGCTAGCTACAATGATTGTGAATGGTAAAATAATTTAAGACCCCTTTGGTCTTTAAATTAACGTCATTGAAGGCTTGGGGTTGAAGTATACTATTCTTTTTCGAATTTACAGTTAGAATGAATTAAAGCTTAATATTACCGTTCCCTAGGCTAGTTATTGTCGCCAGTCTAGAGCATAACTTGGTCTAACTTACTTCTTGGCTCGTGTAATGTGTAACTACGCTGTGGTGACAACACGAATGATTGTTCGTCCTTGCAACGATTGCCGTAAACATGCAGGAAATAGTCGAAGTTCAGGCAGATATGACTAGCTCACTTAGTAACTGACTTGCTTGCTTATTTACTTATTGACATAGACCACCTTTACGAGCTTGCTACATTTTTGAATTCCGGTGCATATGTGTTTACCTTCGATTACTGTGTGTGCGCACATTTCGTTGTCACGGATTTTGAAGATGGGTGTGTTGGCTGAATACAATATATAGCTATACTCTCGTCACGGCGTCATCTGTGCCTTGCTCCATATCAGGAAACCCGAACAGCAGCATATTATTGGCATTAGTCACAGTTGACGTTCGTTAACCCGAGAGCTAGAAACTGCCGCGGACCTCTCATACATGACCAACTTTGTGCATTAGGAATTAAAATGTTAATGTGAATGACAATCAGTGTGCAGTAATCTGGTAAATTGTATTGTGTTGATTTACACCGATCTTGTCGCTGTTCATTTGCAGTGTACTGCTGTTTGCTTACTCACTGTAATGGTCACATGCATTTTATGTACGAAAAGCTTGGAGCTATACATAAGCATCAGTGATTCTCTAACTCCTCTATCGTCTATTAGTGCATTTGTGTTCAGAGGAATAATCTACCCTCTTGACATAAACGGTTATGCATTCCTGGAAGAAAGCTGATGATCTTATCGCTCCATTTTTCTATATTCATGGTAACTCCATAAGATGTGGCATGTTTTAAACCAGGTTTTCCAAAACTCGGACTTGGGGCCCTCTGTGATTGCTCGTTTTTGTTCCAGCCTCAGTTGCAATCCTGGAATTTTAATGAGTTGCCACTTTTTCAAAACTGCGCTACCCATGCTCATTTGGATTTTTTTTTTCCAGTTATGGCTATGCGGGCTTTTGCTGAAGAGCTGCATATTAAAATTGCCCTGTGTGACAAATTACTTTATTGCATAAAAATAGAGGACAATTGTGACTCTTGAAATTGAGAAATCAATGGACTTAACAATTGTGACGGTGGATATATTGGTCACTAAAACCAACCATTTATTTTGCAATTAAGAGGCAATTTTCCGAAGATCAGCACGGGCGAAAATTCACCATCTCCAAATGTATTCATATTTCACAAATTTGAAGTTTTATGCCTGGAATAGAAAAGTCACCCACGTCTTTAACAATTAACCCCTCCCCTGCAGTATGGGCCACACTCATTTTTTGGGTAGCTTTACAACCCAAGCTGTTTGAGAACATTGCTTTTTGAACAAGTCTGATGGCCCCTGATTTTCATTGTTACAGGGCACTATCATGGCCAGAGAGTAACTTACTAAAAAAAATTGTGGGCACATGTTTCTGCCTGAAGCGAACACCACCTGGATGACACAAAAACAAAGGTGAATTGTGTCTCCTGAAATCCCCAGGTCTACACAGTCAACCATTGCTGTGTAAACTAGGCATTTCTTGTGTGCAAGCCTTTGTGGTTTCTCAAATGCACAAAAATGTGCATTTCCAGCATCAATGGGTAATATTCATGAAGTGACCACAAAGCTATGCAGCAACAAGAAATTCTGATCTCGGGCCGATTATGGTTTGAACAAAAACCAACATACGTAATTACCCCCCAAGACTGAGTGTGAGAACCACTTCATAACATAAGACCACCCACTCACAATTTTGCCTTTGTTTCTTTTACAGTGTCAACATCATGTTTGTGCCCAAGCGGTAATCAAAGCGGAACTTTGGTCTGTGTTTAAACAGTTATGTGTATTGGGCTCATTAATCATTACTTTCCATTGGGAAAAATACTGACAAGGATTTCACGGGTAATGGCGAACTGGCTGAAAGATTTCATAATCTTGTGGTTAATTATGTACCTTGGAGAAATTCAAGGCTCAAAATAGACCTCACACTTGTGGCGTCTGTTAATGGCTAAGATAAAAATTTGAGCTGTGTTAAAATCCGTTGCTTGGTCGTTCACTGGTATCACTGTACTCAAAACCCTAGAACAGCTCTTTAAAAAAAGCAATCAAGGTTCTTGACAAAAAAAAAAAATGCAGTCATATCATCATTGTGCTATTTTAGAGAAATACTATCTCATCAGCTTTGACAACTTCAGAACTTTCAAAAGCATTTGTTTGATCTATAAATGTTAACATGGACTTGCTCCGCTGCCTCTAGGGGAGTTTATTAGAAGGAGGAATGGCCAACTGAGCACCAGGGTAGCCGCTAGGGGCGACTGTGATGTCCAACCTAGGAAAACATCTCTTGCGTTAATCACCTGGTCTTACAAAGGATGTGCCGGCTGGAACACAGTGCCACAGGGAAAGCCCATCATTTGCTGCATTTCAAAGCAAACTTAAAACCTGGCTCAAAAGTAATCAAAACTGCAACCATTAGCCTTCTGTATGTGTGTGTGTGTTTGTGTGTGTGTGTATATATGTATGTATATGTATATATATATAATATATATATATACACTCAACAAAAATATAAACGCAACACTTTTGTTTTTGCTCCCATTTGTCATGAGATGGACTCAAAGATCTAAAATTCATTCCAGATACACAATATTACCATTTCTCTCAAACATTGTTCACAAATCTGTCTAAATGTGTTATAGTGAGCACTTTTGCTTTGCGGAGACAATCCATCCCACCTCACAGGTGTGCCACATCAAGATGCTCATCAGACACCATGATTAGTGCACAGGTGTACCTTAGACTGTCCACAATAAAAGGCCACCCTGAAATGTGCAGTTTTTGCTTTATTGGGGGTCTGGGGACTCAGAACCAGTCAGTATCTGGTGTGACCGCCATTTGCCTCATGCAGTGCAACACATTTTCTTTGCGTAGAGTTTATCAGATTGTCAATTGTGGCCTGTGGAATGTTGGTCCACTCCTCTTCAATGGCTGTGCGAAGTTGCTGGATATTAGTGGGAACTGGTACGCGCTGTCGCATACGCCGGTCAAGCACATCCCAAACATGCTCAATGGGTGACATGTCCGGTGAGTATGCTGGCCATGCAAGCACTGGGACAGTTTCAGCTTCCAAGAATTGTGTACAGATCCTTGCAACATGGGGCCGTGCATTATCTTGCTGAAACATGAGGTGATGTTCATGGATGTATAGCACAACAATGGGCCTCAGGATCTCATCACGGTATCTCTGTGCATTCAAAATGCCATCAATAAAATGCACCTGTGTTCTTCGTCCATAACAGATGCCTGCCCATACTATAACCCCACCACCACCATGGGCCACTCGATCCACAACATTGACATCAGCAAAGCGCTCACCCACACGACGCCACACACGCTGTCTGCCATCTGCCCTGAACAATGTAAACTGAGATTCATCCGTGAAGAGAACAGCTCTCCAACGTGCCAGACGCCATCGAATGTGAGCATATGCCCACTCAAGTCTGTTACGGCGACGATCTGGAGTCAGGGTAAGACCCCAATGAGGACGACGAGCATGCAGTTTAGCTTCCCTGAGACGGTTTCTGACAGTTTGTGCCGAAATTCTTTGGTTATGCAAAACAATTGTTTCAGCAGCTGTCTGAGTAGCTGGTCTCAGACGATCTTGGAGGTGAACCTGCTGGATGTGGAGGTCCTGGGCTGGTGTGGTTACACGTGGTCTGCGGTTGTGAGGCCGGTTGGATGTACTGCCATATTCTCTGAAACGCCTTTGGAGACGGCTTATGGTGGAGAAATGAACATTCAATGCCCGAGCAACAGATCTGGTTGACATTCCTGCTGTCAGCATGCCAATTGCACGCTTCCTCAATGCTTGCGCCATCTGTGGCATTTTGTTGTGAGACAGAACTGCACATTTCAGAGTGGCCTTTTATTGTGGACAGTATAAGGTCCACCTGGGCACTAATCATGGTGTCTGATGAGCATCTTGATGTGGCACACCTGTGAGGTGGGATGGATTGTCTCAGCAAAGCAAAAGTGCTCACCATCACATATTTAGACAGATTTGTGAACAATGTTTGAGAGAAATGGTAATATTGTGTATCTGGAATGAATTTTAGATCTTTGAGTCCATCTCATAACAAATGGGAGCAAAAACAAAAGTGTTGCATTTATATTTTTGTTGAGTATATATATATATATATATATATATATATATATATATATATATATATATATATATATATATATATATATATATATATGTATGTATATATATATGTATATATATATATATATATATATATATATGTTATGACTTAAAAAAATATCACAACAAAGAAAACCAGAAAGTACAACTAAAACAAATTTATTCTTTAATAAAAAAAAAGTTCTTCAAAAAAAAAAAATCCACTATTCAATTCCTTATGACACTCTGCCACTATTTAACTGTTGCCAAAACAAAACTCTGGTCTGCTCTCGTCTGCTGTCTGCGCTCTCTGTCTCTGCTGTGCTTAAAATCACAGCCTTTTTATAGTCTAGCAACCTTCCAGAAGGATCCACAGGATTCTAGGGAAATCCCACCCCCTCCAAGCAGGAAAGTGCCAGAAGCTTCTAGAAATCAGTAGTCTTTTCTTAATGATTTTACAAATACACGCCACCAGAGGGTGCCAATGAACAAAATAAATATAGCTGATCAGCAAGGCTGCAAAACCGCTTGTAACATATCTTCATTTACAAATGGAATATAATGCTGTACAAAAATTTATCATACATAACAATTTTTTTTTGTGCACATAGGACTATGCACCTTACTTAGGAAGTTCTAGCACTCTGAGAGTAGAGTAGCCCTGCCCTTGTATGTGTTTCATGTACAAAACCCAAAACCAGTGAAGTTGGCACGTTATGTAAATCGTGGATAAAAACAGAATACAATGATTTGCAAATCCTTTTCAACTTATTCAGTTGAATACACTGCAAAGACAAGATGTTTTATGTTCCAACTGAGAAACTTTATTTTCTTTTTTTGCAAATACTCATTAACTTAGAATTTAAGTAAACGTTTGGGAACTGAGGAGACCAATTTTTGAAGCTTTTCAGGTGGAACTCTTTCCCATTCTTGCTTGATGTACAGCTTAAGTTGTTCAACAGTCCGGGGTCTCTGTTGTTGTATTTTACGCTTAATAATGTGCCACACATTTTCAATGGGAGACAGGTCTGGACTACAGGCAGGCCAGTCTAGTACCCGCACTCTTTTACTACGGAGCCATGCTGTTGTAACACTTGCAGAATGTGGCTTGGCATTGTCTTGCTGAAATAAGCAGGGGCGTCCTTGAAAAAGACGTTGCTTGGATGGCAACATATATTGCTCCAAAACCTGTATGTACCTTTCAGCATTAATGGTGCCTTCACATATGTGTAAGTTGCCCATGCCTTGGGCACTAATACACCCCCATACCATCACAAATGCTGGCTTTTAAACTTTGCGCCTATAACAGTCCGGATGGTTCTTTTCCTTTTTGGTCCGGAGGACACGACGTCCACAGTTTCCGAAAACAATTTGATATGTGGACTCACCAGACCACAGAACACTTTTCCACTTTGCATGAGTCCATCTTAGATGAGCTTGGGCTAAGCGAAGCCGGCGGCGTTTCTGGGTACTGTTGATAAATGGCTTTCGCTTTGCATTGTAGAGTTTTAACTTGCACTTGCAGATGTAGCGACGAACTGTAGTTACTGACAGAGGTTTTCTGAAGTGTTCCTGAGCCCATGTGGTGATGTCCTTTACACACTGATGTCTGTTTTTGATGCAGTACCGCCTGAGGGATCGAAGGGCACGGGCAATCAATGTTGCTTTTCGGCCTTGTCGCTTACGTGCAGTGATTTCTCCAGATTCTCTGAACCTTTTGACGATATTACGGACCGTGGATGATGAAACCCTTAAATTTCTTGCAATAGCTCGTTGAGGAATGTTGTTTTTAAATTCTTCGATAATCAGCTCACGCATTTGTTCACCAAGTGGTGACCCTCGCCTCATCCTTGTTTGTGAATGACTGAGCATTTCAGGGAAGCTGCCTTTATACCTAATCATGGCAACCACCTGTTCCCGTTCACCTGTGGGATGTTCCAAATAAGTGTTTGAGCATTCCTCAACTCTCTGTCTTTTTTGCCACTTGTGCCAGCTTTTTTGAAACATGCTGCAGGCATCAAATTCCAAATGAGCTAATATTTGCAAAGAATTACAAAGTTTACCTGTTCGAACATTAAGTAACTTGTCTTTGCAGTGTATTCAATTGAATATAGGTTGAAAAGGATTTGCAAATCATTGTATTCTGTTTTTATTTACGATTTACTTAACGTGCCAACTTCACTGGTTTTGGGTTTTGTATGTGATGTGTGGTATCTGTGCGATGACGCGTTGCTAGTTTATTTTGTCTGTATTGTCTGTGATGAGTTTGTTGCAATGTGTGGTATTCTCCGCGATGTTATGTTACATGTTTCATTTTATCTTGTTTGTTATGAGATTACTGTAATGTGTGCTACGTTACGCGATGAAATGTTACTGTATCTTGTGATGATTGAATGTGATGACAGAATGCTCTTTATTTTATTGTTATTTATTTTTTGGGGGACTACGGATGGAAAGTTGCTTTAAGCTAACTCTGGCATATTTCATATTTACATGTTTTTCTATATAGATTTCTCTGTGTATGTAATCTCATGTCCATTAATATGCACTGTCCCGTTATAATAAATAGAAGAAACAAAGAAATAATGACTGCCATCGAGCTTTACAATGAGGTTTATTGGATTAATTTCTAATTGCCCACAAATGTAAAATTTTGTCGTAGTTTGTAACTCTGTTACCGACCAGTGTTTTTTTATTTTTTTTTTTTTTGCTGTTTTCATCCAAAAATTTTCATCCGAAATTGGCTATTTTGTTTTTTGAATTACTAGGGAAGACCTACACAGAGCCATTTAAATTGTAACTATCTTAAGTTTTGGAGCTATGATACAAAATACACCCAATTTTGTAACTCTGTTACCGCATGACCTGGCCCATATGTAGAGTTGCATATAAAGAACATTTTCTGATGGGGCACTTGAGATTATGCCTGTGTCAGCCGTGGGAGACATTTTCCAAAATGGCTGCTGTATACCATTGGCGGGATTTGGGGAATAGGAGTGTACATGTGCAATGAGGCTCTTTCTGGGTAAATGTTCATCAGAAATGTCATAGTATTACATAGATGTCCAAATAATAGACAAGAAAGCTTTTTCATGGAAAATTGTTTTTTTTTTTAGAATCAAAGACAATAATAGAAGTTTTGTATAATCAAAATTGTTTCAATGCAAGTCCGATATTGCTGAAGAAATGAATTTGTTTTACAATTGGCTCACAAAAGGTCACCTCAGCTCATATAAAACAGCATGTGACTTAGTCAGATGCAAAGGAAACTTGCAGTGCAGTTAAATGGCAAAACAACCATATGTAGATCTACAAATATTAGAGGTGTAACGGTTCACGTCACCCACAGTTTGGTTCAAACTTCGGTTTTTGATTCACGGTTTGGTTCAAAGCTCGGTTTTCAAATAACTACTAAAGGAAAGTTTTGAAAACTTCCCGAAAAAATGTCTGCTTTGCAGAGTCAAGAACATGATGTGACGGACAGGTTTATGTTCCAGAATATTCTTGAAGATTCAAATTTAGAAGGATTAAATTTAAACAATTTATTAAATAACTGAGCGAATAAACATAGCAATTACAATAATAAAGGAATGGACAAACAATAAAATTGCAATATTAAAGATAGAAATAGTATTCACTAGCCCAAACTGTCCATCCTTGCGATGTTCCCACGACGATGGTGAAAATACACTGGAATCTGATGTCTTCGATGCAGTGATCCTGATAACCGCTGAGTCCGAACCCAAGAGCTATCTGTGTCATCCAAAGTCCGATTGCACTCAGCAAAGCCGGTCTAGCTTCCAAGTATAGCAATTGATTTTTCCCCCCATTGGCTGCAAGTTCCTTTCATATCGGCCTCGTACTCCTGAATGATGTCATAAAGAAGAATCTTGAAGGTGATGGCTCTTGAAGAATCCTGCAAACAACAGAACCCTCTGGATGGCTCCTGAAGATTCTCTGGTGTTCACAGGCTAGTCACAACGTCCACAAGCGCTCATGAGTATTCATTGCCCCTATTGGCTGAGCAAAATAATACAATCGGGTCACAACGCCACAATGAATATTAATTGCGCAGAAGCAAAATCTGGCTATTTAGGTGTTATTTAGGTGTGAAGATTGCAGCTTCACAGACAGGAAAGGAGTGGCTCAACTGAGTCTAGACACTTGAAGCATTTAGACTCCCTTCGTATTTCATTTTATTTTCATGATTTTCAGAGAAAAGGGGCTGCAAACACGAAAAAATCTTCATGTTAATTAAACATTGAAATTGCAAAAAAAAAAAAAAAAAAGAACTGACAATTGAAAGCAGTGTTCCATAAGCCCCAGCGGCCGGCGATTTCGCCGACTACTCTGTCCTCTTCCACTGGCTACTTTCCCGATGAATTTACAGGTTTTTAGGCGAGTTTCAATGCGTTTTATTTTTATGCCTGGGTACACATACGGCACTTCGTTTGTGTGTCAGTCATTCTCTCTGTTACCGGGATAGCCGCTACAACGGTCAAAAGTAAGTCCTGGAATATGGCTCTATGACAGGGGTCACCAACTCCTTTCCTGGAGGGCCACTATCCTGTAGGCTTCTGCTCTACCTGCTGTTCAGCACACCTGATTCAACTATTTAGCTACTCAAGTGCCCAGCTCGTGATCTTGTTAAGTAGCTAATTGGTTGAATCAGGTGTGCTGAACAGCAGGTAGAGCAGAAACCTACAGGATAGTGGCCCTCCAGGAACGGAGTTGGTGACCCCTGCCATAGAGCCATATTCTAGGACTTAATTTTGACCGGTGTAGCGGCTATCCCGGTAACGGACAGAATGACTGACTCCTGCTCTATGGGTTAAATGCCATGATATCTTGGATTTAAATTTGCCTGAATTTTGAGATGGAGCTTTGTTTTCGACTTACAGCACTATTGACACTTCCATAGACTCCAATAGGAATCGAGGAATGTGGAAGTAGTGCGTGTCGTGGGAAAAGTGTTCCAAACGATGAATAGTCCCAGCACTGACCTCCATTCATTTTCATTGGAACACGTTTGCAGGTAAGTTTATCAAGTGACTGCATTTTTGAGAAATTTGTCGCATTAGCTGACCCCTGATGAATTTTTTTGTTGGCGTCATTTTCTGTACCCAGCTTTAGTTTATGTTGATCATCAGATAACAACCTGCTAAATTCGTATTAAACTTACAGTAGATGACGTGAGCAGCTCTTAACGATCTAGCATAACCAGATGTCATTTGTCTTTCATTTAGCTTCCTTAAATTAATTGCAGTTATTGGTCTTCGTTCGAGTACAAAGGTTTTATTTGTTTATTAGATTCGCTGATAGCAATAAAATGCAGTTGAAATTAACTAGTTAATTTTGTTGCCGACCACACTACTTCTGTTCACTCGAAGGTAATCCGATTGACAAGTGGATGGAAACATGGCTTAAGTCAAGCATAGATGCACAGCTAGGGCACTCTGACATCCACACGTAATTTTATCGCTTCATCAAGGGACATACTTGTCACTGCTGTAAGCACCGAAGCATCAGCACCCTCAGTGCTTTCAGGCCGAGGCTATACGCACGGCTGCAGTGTATATAATTCACTAACTGGCTGTACGCACGGCCGCCGTGTAGCGACCTTTCACAGTGACTATACGCACGGCCACCGTATAGTAATCCTCGTCCAGTCACTCTAGTGTCGCCTCCGTGTTTACAGCGATAGTGCACATACTGATAAACAAAGCGATCAGGGTACTTGGATCTTTCATGTTAGCCGCACGGCAGTCATGTGTATAGCCATCTTATGTTAGCCACACGGCCGCCGTGCATATAGTCACTCCCTTAGCCGAGGCTATACGCACGGCTGCCGTGTATATAACTCACTAATTGTCCATACGCACGTCCGCCGTGTAGCGACCTTTCACAGTGACTATACGCACGGCCACCGTACAGTAACCCTCGTCCAGTCATTCTAGTGTTGTCTCCGTGTTTACAGCGGTAGCGCACATACCGATAAGCAAAGCGATCAGGGTACTTGGATCTTTCATGTTAGCCACACGGCCGTCGTGCGTATAGCCATCTTATATGTTGGCCACACGGCCGCCGTGCGTATGTCACTCCCTTAGTTTTCAGGTTGCCTATTGGCTTTCACTTTGTTGACATCTTAACGTTGGTCTAAGCCGCTGTGATTACTCAAACGATTTCAACATC
Source organism: Gymnothorax reevesii (assembly GCA_029721435.1). NCBI lineage: Eukaryota > Metazoa > Chordata > Actinopteri > Anguilliformes > Muraenidae > Gymnothorax > Gymnothorax reevesii. The sequence continues at coordinate 56,240,704 of CM056574.1, forward strand.
CAACTAGAACTGCAAGCAGTTATGAAAGGGGGCCAAGCCTTCCCACACGACTCGGCCCCCAGGTCTCGCCGAGCCCACGGAATGCAAATGGCTGTATTTCGTTACCAGGCAGTGGATTGACTCAATATCATACTCCCCAAATTTTGTGCAAATCGGATCAACTTTCATGTCACTTGATGTTTCTCTGTTTATAGCGCCCCCTATCGTCCAATTTGGGCCAAATTTGGCACAGAGCCTCTGTTTGAACTCTGCAGTGAGTGAAAAGAGTTTGATGTTGACAGGTTTGACTTTGACACAAATATGTAACAATATGTGTTTTATAGCTAGCAGGAAAAAATTGTTTATTTATAAGAACCATATTTTTTCGAGTAGCAAATTTCTTTTGATAACTTTTCATGAAGCACGTCTGAAGATTGTTACTGCAAAGTTTTGTGCAGATATAGTTTAAACACCAGGAGGAGTTCGAAAAAGTATGCTTTTGATGTCAAGTAAAGAAAAATGTATGGTGGAAGGGGGTGGGGCCTATGTCAAATGATGTGACTCTATTTGGGGAATATGTGGATATAAAGTTTATGAAGATTTGATTTAAAATGTGGAAGTTACAAGCCAAATGCATTTGCATCTGTTACAGCGCCACCTAGTGGACGTGACACACAATTTTTGGTATGGGTGGTCTGTCTGCTATTCTAGATATACCCTGTAACTTTGGGAGCCCTCAGCCAAATACTTGAGCTAAAATACTTGGCTGATTCCTTCACAGTGCCATTTCAACCAAAGATCTCAGATTTGGTGTTGTTAGCATTTATTTTCACCGAGATATAGCAATGCAAACATTTGCATAGCTAGCTAGAAAATTTTATTTGCAAATAATTTTATTTAATTTTGACCGAACAAAATTCTTTTCAGATCAAGTGAGGCTCCAGAGTGTACATGCCAAATTACAGACTAATCGGACAAAATCCCAAGGAGGAGTTCGAAAAAGTAGCTTTTCCACTTTTTGCGATTTTGCGAAAAAAACTTATTGGTGGAAATGGGCGGGGCCTAGCTCATGTGATTCATGGCTATTCAGGGAATCAGTGGTTATAAAGTTTTTGAATGTGAGACATACGGTGTGGGAGTTAAAGCCCAAAACGCGTATCCCTCAGCTATAGCGCCCCCTGCTGTTGGACATATGTGAATTTTGGCGTCTGAGGTGACTGCAGGGTTCTGGACCAACCCTCCAAATTGCACCACCCTCCCTTGCACGGTTTAGCCTGCAGCACCACATTTACCAACGAAAAAATAAAAATAACTATAATAATAATATAATAATAAAAATCCGAACAAAAACAATAGGGTTCCCAGCACCGCTGGTCCTGGGAAACGCGTATGCGTGCATACTCGTTTCCCATGCCCCTCGGGCTTGGTCCCCTAATAACATAGTGCGACATCTGAACTCCAATAATTCTACTTTCATCCTCTTCACGATATCGTTGTCTTTTCTGAAAATATTTGAATTTCTTCGGTACCTGGTCGAAACATGCCGCCCTTAAAGATGGGGGCGTATAACGAGCAAACATTTCTGATATCCTTTGTAAAGAAAGGTCGTTTCAACATTATAAATTGATTAGATTTAATTCTGCTGAGTGGTTGGCCAGTGTGCGATGTTTAAAGTCCATGTCAAGAGAATTCAGCCATTTTCTTCTAAACACATTAAATAGGTCATAAATGCATTTCTCTAAAAGGTGTAAAAAGAATTCCAACCATTTCGATTTGAATTTTTGTGCTAGGCTTCACAAACTGTTTTCAAAGTTTCTGTGTTCAGGATTTATTGGGCGGGTCTGAACGGTGATTTGTAGAACCCCATTCCTGCTGCTGGAGCAGTATACAGTGAAAGTAAAAAGTATTTGATCCCTTGCTGATTTTGTTGGTTTGCCCACTAATAAAGACATGATCATTCTATACTTTTAATGGTAGATGTATTCTAACATGGAGAAACAGAATATCAAAACGAAAATCCAGAAAATAACTTAAAAGAATTTATTTTAATTCATTTGTATTTCATTGAGGGAAATAAGTATTGGATCCCCTAGTATGCATTAGGAGTTCTGGCTTTCACAGACCAGTTAGACACTCCCAATCTACTTGTTACCTGAATTGAAGACACCTGTTCTATCTAACCACCTGTATGAAAGACACCTGTTCACAGAATCAGACAATCAGACAGATTCCAAACTCTCCAACATGGGTAAGACCAAAGAACTCTCTCAGGACCTCAGAGACAGGATTGTTGACCTTCACAAATCTGGAATAGGCTACAAAAACATTGGCAAGATTCTGGGTATTAAAGTAACAACCATAGGTGCAATTGTGCGAAAATTTAAGAAGTATAACATGACCATCAATAGACCTCGGTCTGGTGCTCCACAGAAGATTTCACCTCGTGGGGTGGCAATGATCATGAGGACAGTGAGAAATCGGCCTGCAACCACGCAGCGGGAGTTAGTGAATGACCTCAAGGCAGCTGGGACCACAATCACCAGGAAAACAATTGGCAACACTTTGCGCAGCAATGGATTAAAATCCTGCAGTGCCCGAAAGGTACTCCTGCTTAAGAGGGCATATTTGGAGGCTCGCCTAAAGTATGCCAATGATCACCTCAAAGATGCACTGAGTGATTGGGAGAAGGTTCTGGGGTCAGACGAGACCAAAGTTGAACTATTTGGCCTAAACTCTACTCGTCGTGTGGAGGAAGAAAAATGCTGCCTATGATCCCAGGAACACTATGCCCACTGTCAAGCATGGAGGTGGAAGCATTGTTTTCGGGGTGTTTCTCTTCCAAGGGCACAGGGCTACTTCACCGCATCAGTGGAAAGATGGATGGAGCCATGTACCGTGCACTCCTGAGGGACAACCTCCTCCCCTCTGCTTGGAAGCTGAAAATGGGCCATGGCTGGGTCTTTCAACATGACAACGACCCGAAGCATACAGCAAAGGCAACAAAGAAGTGGCTCAAGAAGAACCATATGAAGGTCATGGTGTGGCCCAGCCAGTCTCTGAACCTCAATCCAATCAAAAATCTATGGAGAGAGCTGAAGGTCCGAGTTGCCAAACGACAGCCCACCAACCTTAATGATCTACAGAGGATCTGCAAAGAAGAGTGGGCCAAAATTCCCCCCTATATGTGTGCTAACCTTGTGGTTAACTACAACAAATGTTTGACCGCTGTGCTTGCAAACAAAAGGCTTTGCCACCAAGTATTAAGTGCTTTTGGATAGAGGGATCAAATACTTATTTCCCTCAATGAAAAACAAATGAATTAAAATAAATTCTTTAAAGTTATTTTCTGGATTTTCGTTTTGATATTCTGTCTCTCCATGTCAGAATACATTTACCATTAAAAGTATAGAATGATCATGTCTTTATTAGTGGGCAAACCAACAAAATCAGCAAGGGATCAAATACTTTTTACTCTCACTGTAAATACTTTCAGCGCATAAGCCTCTGTACTGTTCCTGCTCGTTCTCGAGTCTCGAAAGGCATGAACTGACGATAGTTTGCAGCTAGCTAGCTAGCTAACTAACTAGTCATATCTCCTCCACGTTCTTGCATCTTTCCTGGATGCCACAGTGTGCAGGGTAGTGGCTCTGTCAGTTTATTTAAGTTTCCAACGGACGACAGCATCAGGAATTTTTAAAAGGCGCGGGTGTTGCGAGCAGCGCCAGTGTGCGGTGTCTGTCTCTAGGCAACCGTGACAGAAACACATGCAGGCAGCCAGGCACATACACACAGGCGCTGCGTAGATCAGCGCCACGACTATTCTTCTGGCCTTAGTATCCCGTGTTTTAGCTTGTACATTGTTAGATTCAGTGACAGACTTGTATTGGACATTTACGAAAATACGGAATAAATCGCGTCCCGTATTGGTTCAATATGGGACGCAACATTTAAGCCCAACGCCCACTGGCCGCGTAGCGAAGCGTCGCGTCAAACTCAGATGTTACCTTGACGCTGTAAACGCCCACGCTTCAACATTGACAGCTGTCAACACGACCGAGAAGCGATGAGTGTCAATCTCAATATTTTAAACAAGACCACGTTTAATTTTGAAAAAAAAAAAACCTACCGATCAAGCTTATTTTAATTGATGACAAAGTGTGACGGTCGGGTTACTATGCACTATACGTTGTGTGCAGACATAATTCTAAATTTTGCCGTCTTGTAAATTATGATTATGATTCACTTTACTTCACCCAGCAGCGAATTGGCTAGCTAGCTAACTTAGCAGTGTTAAGTTCTAATCAGTGGACCCTGAGTTAGGTACTAACAGTAACTGTTGATAACTTAAATGCTCGCAAAATAACGGATTTCCTCTCAGAACTGCGACCAGGTTAAAAAGCAGGTATATCGGTTTTGACAACTGCAGGTGAGGTTTCCGCTAAATGTGTGCCACCAACCAAGACAAGGTGATATAGTTAAATAACCTACAAGACAAATGCGTTTCTATTTAGTTGACGCCTCAGAAATTGAGCAGTGGCGAACAGTAAAAACTGGGCAGGTTTGTGGTTCGAACATGTAGAGCTGTGTGACCCCAATGAAGCTGCTACATGCATCTGCATCCATTTTTCACTTCGTAGTGGTGGTATTTGATTGACAGGTGACAATTGAGAGTGGGCGTCGTTTCAGGGCCCCCAGTAGACACGCCCCCAGCATCTTAGAGCAGAGAACTCCTTCATCTTTCAGGTTTTTGAAACCTAATTTTTTATACTTGGCAAATTTTTTGATCATTCAAATTTTGCTGGGTGGTTAATAACACACTTTTCTCTGTTAAGAGAAACTCAGGAGACATATTTATTATGACTTTACATGGACTTTAAGTAAACGCCCGTATATTCATTTAGAGCAGTAGCCTTCTACCACATTGATTCCCCAGTTTTAGCCCGAGGACACTCAAAGCCATTATGCGATCGTTAAGTTCATGTATTTAATTACTATCCGTTTCGACAATAGTCTTCATGGTATTGAATCGACTCTGTGTCCCGAAGAAAACCTGTGTTGAAATGTTGGGAAAAATGCATATATTATTAATGTGTTGTGGCGGCGAGTGTGCTCATGCGTTTTTCCACATCTACTCCGTAACCAAGCATGGATTTACTCATTTGCGAAGACTGGGCAGTATGCCTATTGATTGGTAAATTTGTTTGCAGCTTGCATTCCTGTTCATGTTCAAAGTTTTAACGCATTTTTCTTAACGAGGCCATTAAACGACAATTGTCCGTTGAATATCCTGAATCCTGTAGGTCGTGAGACGGCGCATATTTAGCTGGGCGACAGCTCTAATGCGCAGTTTTGCGCCAATATTCTCAGTTTGATACGCTCAAGATGTTTCGCATTTAAAATCATTCTTTCCTTTGAGGACATTTTGAGTCTTGAAGTGCCTTCTTAAAATAAATTACACTGCTGAGAAAATGCTGAAATGAGCGCTGTAATTCTTGGAAAATTTTTTGGATCAATGACATCCTTACAAGATCGCCTGTAGGGTATTATGTTCGTCATTAATGTCTCCTATCAGTGATCTTTTTCCCATGAAATATAATTTCTTAAAGGAGCTATATGCAAGTTTGTGGCCAAAACTGATAGTGCAGTCACATTCAAAGTAGTACATAGCGCAGTATCCCCTCCTCCTCTCCACCAGACGAGAGTTTGCTGGATCCAGCGAGAACGTCTACGACACGGAGCTACCATTGCTACGTTTCAATATCACCAATATTTTGCTCTCACAGGGTTGTGTTCAGTTCAGTACTGAAAAGATCGAGACTAATGACTGACTTTAGCAATGGTCATATTGGTCAACTTGCTCGTCACTCTTCAAGTCCATACTGTAAAATGCGTAAAGAATGAATGAGGACTCATTTGACCGATGTACTATCTCAATTACATCTCATATTGCCATAATGGCTGTGCTAATGTTGGAAAGGTTTGCACAGCATCTCTGCATAAAGCCAGAGAAACGGACTAATAATGCATTGCTAATGTTAGCAATGAAGAGCCACGGTTTTTATTTCTCAATTTGTTACCTAGTCAATTCGATGACCCACCTGCATACGCACTAACGTACCATGAACAAACATACATAACGTTATTCGACTGAAGAGAATATTTGAAACGTCCGTACCTATGTTAAAAAGAATTAAGTTAGCCAAACTTTGCTGATCTTATCTGCCCAGGAGAAAATTAGCAACTTCGGCGTCGGTCTTCAAATTCCTCTCTGCTTTTAGCCGTCTCCACCTTTCAAAGGCATGTCCTGTACAGATCCTTGCTTTGTTTCTGACTTTGTCACGACATATTTCGGAATCATAACGAGGCCTTTTAGGTTTCGTAACATCAGATATTTGTGCTCCGAAACGCTGGTAGCTGCAGCTCAGTGGTAACTAGAAACCTGGATGCCGAATTGCTACTGAGATCGTGATTGGGAGATAGGTGGAGGGTGGTGCAACAGGCCAAAACACAAAATGTCAACATAAACATTAGTTGTGGGCTGCAACTTCACTTTTGTAATGAGAATGGGTCAGTGACATTTGAGTTTCAAACCACCAAAAAAATAAAAATGCAGTTATAAGTCAGGTTCAGCTTTTCCTGCATTAATCCACATGTGTATTTTTGATTTTTTTTTTTTTTTTTGAGTGCCCCTTGCAAAAGATGGCAGTATATGACATTTTAATGCATTTGCCTGTATACACCCCTTAAAACTGTCATGCGGTAAAACTAATTTATTTTCAATATAATATTAAAATGTATGTTAGTGGCTCTGTTACAATCGAAATTTAATTATTGATCTATACAGATGCTATAACTTGTTGCAGAATTTCAACACTAGAATTTCAAATACTAGATATTTTGTGCATGTTATTTGTCAAAATTTGTTACGTCTTTATTCAATTAGAGAGGCAAAACTGCTTTAAAATCTGGCATATCTTTAGATTTTATTAGCTCTTCTTGATTGTGTTCATTCACAATTTAACTTAATAGAGTATTTTGTTTATTTCAAAATTAAGCGTTTTACTGCATGACATATTTTGTTTTACCGCATGACACAGCACAACTGCATTAGACCATAACACATAAATGTAACAAGTTGAAGATGGCTGCTTCTGAAAAATGCCAAAGATACTCAGGGCTTTCAAAGTGAACCTTATAATGACATTAAAATATACTTTCCAACTGAAAATCAAGAATCATAATAACTATTTATTTGGTAATATTCATAACATTGATCTGATATATGAATAAAATTTACTCATTAATAGTTCATTTATTAATATCTTTATTCACTGAAAGTCATGAAAGACAATTTATGCTAGTGTCGATGATAAAGACTAATTCAGGCTTAAAGAGAATGTAGCCTGTACTGACATAACTGACATGTATATGGACATTACTACCATCATATACTTTCACAGTTATACCTTTCCATTCTCTTTTCTAGTCTGCTCTCTAGCAGCAAGATCTGCCCTGATCTTTGCATGGAAACTTGCACCCCTCTCTTCACTGGAAAGAGGCATTTGTAAAAACTAGTAAATTACCCGTGGCGAGAATAATTTCGAGGACCTTTGACCCTCGTGACCTTGACCTTTGACGGAACGGACCTGTCGCGGTCAATTCTCGTGACGACCTACGTCCACATACCAACTTTCATGAATACGGTGACCTTTGACCCTCGTGACCTTGACCTTTGACTGAACGGACCTCTCGCGGTCATTTCTTGTGATGACCTACGTCCACGCACCAACTTTCATGAAAATCTGTCCAGGGAGATTGGAGATGCGAAAAATTGACCTTTGACCCCAGTGACCTTGACCTTTCAAAAAACTAACCCCTCAAGGACAATTCCAGGGACAAACTACATAGACCCACCAAGTTTGGTGAAGATCCGTCAGAGGACCTCGTAGGAGTAGGGGAACAAACAGACAGACAGACAAACGTTCCTCAAATTATAGTATGATGTACTACCCAATTCCAAAAAAGTTTGGACAAAGTGTAAATTATGAATAAAATCAAAATGCAATGACTTTCAAATCACATCAGCTAGTATGTTAGTCACAATAGAGCAGAGATAACATAGCAAATGTTGAAACTTAGAAATTTTACAATTTTATCCACAAAATGAGATCATTTCAAATTTGATAGCTGCAACAGATCTCAAAAAGTTGGGACAGGAGCCTGTTAACCATGGTGTTGCATCCTGTCTTCTTTTTAACACAGAGTGGAGGCCTCTGGGCATTGAGGAGACTGGTGTCATGCATGTAGCATTTGGAATTTGATTCCACTCTTGTTTAATACAGGCTACCAGCTGCTGGAGAGATTTGGGTCTCCTTTGACTGATTTTTCGTTTAATTATGAGCCAAATGTTCTCAATTAGTGAAAGATCAGGACTGCAGGCAGGGCAGGTCAGCACATGGACTCTTCTACAACGAAGCCATCCTGTTGTAATAGCTGCAGTATGTGGTTTTGCATTGTCCTGCTGAAGGCCTTCCCTGGAATAGATTTCATCTGGAGGGGAGCATATGTTGCTCTAAAACCTTTATATACCTTTCTGCATTCATGACGCTTTTTAAAACATGCAAGTGTCCCACACCATATGCACTAATGCATCCCCATACCATCAGAGATACTGGCTTTCGAACTGAACGCTGATAACAGGAGGGGTGGTCTTTCTCCTCTTTAGCCCAGAGGACATGACACCCATGATTTCCAACAAGAATGTCAAATTTGGACTCGTCTGACCACAGGACACTTTACCACTTTGCTTCAGTCCATTTTCAAGGAGCCTTGGCCCACAGAACACAGCAGAGCTTCTGGATCATGCTCAACAATGGCTTCCTTTTTGCATGACTCAGATTTAGGTGGCATCTGTGGATGGCACGGCAGACTCTGTTTACAGACTGGTTTCTTGAAGTATTCCTGGGCCCATTTAGTAATTTCAATGACAGAATCATGCCAGTGAGTGATGCAGTGGCGTCTGAGGGCCCGAAGATTACGGGCATCCAGTAAAGGTCTCCGGGCTTGTCCCTTACACACATATGTAAATAATTATATCAATTATAGACACTTTTCGCCCTTAGACGACTTAACTACAACTAACTATTGAGACTTCCTGTTTCTTATTAATAGTACTAGGCTACATAGAAGGTGTGCAAATGAGTGATGACTGACTGCTTTTGCTTGTATTACATCAGCTTATCAGGCATTTCGTCAGCTAACCATGTATTACATCATCTTTATTTCAGCATTGCATCAGCCAAACATTGAAAACAAAAGAAGCTTCATTCAGTTGACATTGACATTCAGCATGGCAACTGAGATGTGCAAAATTGGTGTTCCTCTGGGTGAGGAATGTTACAAGAGAACACACTGCAGAAAGACTGGTTTCATTAAAATAAGTGAACTTGAACCTGATGACAGAAGGATTCTGTCTTGGCGGTGTGGCATGTCCTTTGATGAAGCTGACCAAATCTGTCTCCATCATGAAAAGGTTTATATGACACGCTTTGAAAGTATGTTGCGTGCATTTATGACAAGGATTGGTTTGTGGGCTACAGTGTTGAGCGGTCAGATGAAGACTGTCTTGTCTTTGTCAATTTCATGAAACATTCTAAGACTGGACTTCTCTCATGGCCTCCTGCTTGTCAGAATACCTGTTGGGTTCCATTCCAGAACATCATATGCATTGTGTCTGCACCAGAGCTCCAGGGGCAGAGTGCAAGGTTTTATAAGCTTGCTGACCAAGACACTGAATCAGTTCAGAAGAAGCTGCCTTCATTTGGCCTATGAACTCAATTTTATCTACATTTTTGGATAAACTGACTTACTAAATTATGGATGCCATCAAATATATGTGTTCAGAGTAGAAATACCTCACATTTTCTGCATTTCTGACAAAAAAGTACAAAACCCAAAACCAGTGAAGTTGGCGCGTTATGTAAATCGTAGATAAAAGCAGAATACAATGATTTGCAAATCTTTTTCAACTTCTATTCAATTGAATACACTGCAAAGACAAGATGTTTAATGTTCAAACTGAGAAACTTTTTTTTTTTTTTTTGCAAATATTCATTAACTTAGAATTTAAAGGCAGCAACACATTGCAAAAAAGTTGGCACAGGGGCCTTTTTACCACTGTGTTACGTCGCCTTTCCTTTTATCGACTCTCAGTAAATGTTTGGGAACTGAGGAAATCAATTTTTGAAGCTTTTCAGGTGGAACTCTTTCCCATTCTTGCTTGATGTAAAGCGGACATGAAACACCAGAAGCAGTTAACATATTTTACAAGTTGGGTTCCCACTCTAAAAATTAATTACAGTTTCAACACTGTCAGTGAACCTGGATTAAAATAAAAAGCAATCTAAATTAAAGCTGCAAGCAGCGTTGAAAGGGCCCTCGCACCCCTCATGCACGTTGGGTGGTGGCGAGATGTGACTGGTCAAATGCACCCGTCAACAGCCATTGGACACTGCTAGACTGCACACAATATGTTTTCCTGAGTGGAGTGCAAACACCACTCCTGAAATCAATAGGTGGAGCATCTAAAAGTATAACACCTGTTCATGAAAAATAATTGAAATTTTAATTCAAAATAATGCCCTTCCTGTTGGATTTGGGTAAGGGCACTATATGATTTTTTTACAAGTCTTGGCACGTTTCATGTCTCCACCAAATTTTGTTCATGTAGATCAACTGAATTCTGAGAACCTTTTTGCTGAAAATTTCAAGAGGGTGCTATGATACCTTATTGAAATACCTGTGTACAAAACCTCTCCCAGAGTAATTGTAATACCAGGCTCCACAAGTGTGTTGATTTCTGTACATTTCAATCATGTTGAGTCCCTCAAAAGGGCAATTCTTTTGAGAAAATAATTAGGGGGCGCTATAGAGCCATTGTGGCACATTAAGTGCCAATTGGGAAATGAAGTTAAAGATCATAAGACACTGACATTTTGTGCAACATTTTGCAAATTTTGGATGATCGGAGGGCCTTTAAACGCGAGTTCGTAAAATTTGGAAAAATTGAGGAAATGGCTCATAGCTCACTTCCTGTTTGGCCAAAAAATTTCAAAAAAATAACCATAACTCGGCATGACAAATGCAATGATCTGACCAAATTTCATGAACATTCAAGCACTTTTGTGTCAACATGGTTGTGTCTAGAGGGCGCTGTGGAGCCACCTGGCCACTCTTGATCTAATATTAGCATATATTTATACTTGGGAGGACAATTCTTTCAAGCATGGAAAGTTTCAGGCAAATCCCAAAAAGTATGTGAGACTAAAACCAACTTCCTGTTTCATGGCGGGACATCGAAATTCGCCGCGACGCCACGGATACATTGGTCAATGAATCCAAAAAAGCTTCGCAATTTAACATCAGCAAGGTCTTTGGATATTATTTGCAAAATTTTAAGTTGATCGGGTAAAATCTCTAGGAGGAGTTCGTTAAAGTTTGACACCTGTGAATGGCATAAAATCCAAAAAATTTGCAACTTCATTTTAAAATGGCGGGCTTCCTGTTGAGTTTAGGTCATGGCACCAAGAGGCTTTTTTCAGGTCTCAGGATCTTCCACATGTCCAACGAATTTCATTCATGCAGGTCAAACACGGTGCGAGGGCTGCTTATTTGAAATTTTCCAGGGGGCGCTATAATGCCATTTTTGCCACGCCTATATGTAAATTTTTTATCAGTGTAATAGGAATGATGGTCTAGACAATTGTACAAAATTTTGTGAGTTTTTGAGCATGCTGAGACCCTCAAAAGGGCAATTTTTAAAAAAATATGATTGGGGCGCTATAGAGTCATAATGCCACATTTACTGCCAATTTTTGATTCAAATTGAAGACAATCAGACAAATATAACTTTTGCAAAGTTTTGCAAGTTTTCGAGTATGCTAAGGCCTTAAAATGCGTGTTCGTAAAATTTGGAATAACGCAGGAAATGGCTCATAGCTCACTTCCTGTTTGGCAGAAAAATTTCCAGAAAATAAGCATAACCCAAAAAAACAAATGCAATGATCAGACTAAATTTCATGAACATTCAAGCACTTTTTTATCAACATGGCCGTGTCAAGAGGGCGCTGTGGAGCCACCTGACCACACCCAATCCAATATCAACATATAGGTATATTTGGAAGTAGACTGCTATTAAGCCTGTAAAGTTTAATAGACTTTTTTTTAGGTCTTGGCATAGTACACATGTCCACCGAATTTTGTACAAGTAGGTTAAACACGCTGCGAGGGCTGCTTCATTGAAATTTTCTAGGTGGCGCTGTAATACAATTCTGCAACATCTATCTGTAAACCCTATATCTTAGTGAAAAGTATGACCAGCTCAATAGGTTTGCAAAGTTTCGTGAGTTTTCGAGCATGCTGAAGCCCTCAAAAATGCAATAATGTATTAGGGGGCTCTATAGAGCTACCATGTCACACTCAGTGCCAAATGAGATATCAAATGAAAGAACTTTATATTTTTAGTCTATGAGCCAAGTTTGGTGAATTTTCGAGTATGATAAGGCCCTCAAAAATGTGTTCGTAAAATCTGAAAAAACGCAGGAAATGGCTCATAGCTCACTTCCTGTGAGGCAAAAAAATAAAAAAAAATTGACTAAAAATGTATTATGACTACTATGACCCTATCAAATTTCGTGAGAATCCGAGCAAGTGAGTTCCAAAATGGCCGTGTGTTTGGTGGCGCTATAGAGCCACCGGGGCATGTCCAAGCACAAAAATAATTAAAGCTGCAAGCAGCGTTGAAAGGGCCCTCGCCCCCTTCATGCACGTTGGGGTGGCAGCAAGATCTTGATGGGTGCAGGTGTCCATTCACAGCCAATGGACACTGCTGGACTGCATACAATGTGGTATCCTGAGGGGAGTGCAAAAATTTTCTAGAGGACGCTATGGTACCATTTTGACATGCCTGTGCACAATCTACAACCGAGTAATCGTAATACCGAGCTCCATGAGTGTGTTGATTTTTGTTAATTTTCCAGCATGTTTAGTCCTTCAGACGAGCAATTCTTCTATATATCTGATTGGAGGCGCTGTAGAGCCATTATGCCACATTTAGTGCCAATTAATGGATGACTTTGAAGAGAAGAAGACACTTAAAATTTGTGCAAGGTTTTACAAGTTTTGGAGCATTCTAAGGCCTTTAAACGTGTTTTCGTAAAATTTGGAAAAACGCAGGAAATAGCTCATAGCTCACTTCCTGTTTGGCCAAAAATTTTTCGAAAATTAACCCTTGCCCGGAATGACTAATGCAATGATCACACCAAATTTCATGAACATTCAAGCACTTTTATCTTAACATGGCCATATCTAGAGGGCGCTGTGGAGCCACCTGGCACGTCCTGATCCAATATCAGCATATATTTATATTTGGAAGGACACTTTGATGAAGCTTGGAAAGTTTCAGGCAAATCCCACCAAGTATGTTGGAGTAAAAGCAACTTCCTGTTTCATGGCGGAACATCGAAATTCGCCGCGTCGCCTTGGATTCATCGTTCAATGAATCCAAAAAAGCTTCGCAATTTAACATCGGCAATGTCTCGAAATATCAGTTGCCAAATTGTAAGTTGATCGGATAAAACCTCTCAGAGGAGTTCGTTAAAGTACGACACTTGTGAATGGCGAAAAATCTAAAAAATTTGCAATTTCAATTAAAAATGGGGGACTTCCTGCTGAGTCTACGTCATGGCACCAAGAGCCTTTTTTTCAGGTCTCGGCATATTCCACATGTATACCAAATTTCATAGATGTAGGTTTACCGGGCTGCGAGGGCTGCTTATTTGAAATTTTCCAGGGGGCGCTATAATGAAATTTTTGCCATGCCTATAAGTAAGTTTCTTGTCAAAGTAATACAAATGATGGTCTTTATACATTTAAAAAATTTTGTGAGTTTTTGAACATGGTGAGACCCTTAAAAGGGCAATTCTTTCAAAAATCTGATTGGGGGCGCTAAAGAGCCATTGTGCCTAATTTAGTGTAAATTGATATATAAAATTGAAGACAATAAGGCAATTAAAATTTGTGCAACTTTTTGCAAGATTTCGAGTATTCTCTTCCAAACATGTGTTTCTAAAATTTGGAAAAACACAGGAAATGGCTCATAGCTCACTTCCTGTTTGGCCAAAAAATTTCAAAAAAATTATAATTCCCTGACACGACACATGCAATGATCACACTAAATTTCATGAACAATCAAGCACTTTAATCTCAATATGGCCGTGTCAAGAGGGCGCTGTGGAGCCACCTGACCACACCCAATCTAATATCAACATATAGGTATACTTAAAAGTAGACTCTTATCAAGCCTTTGAAGTTTCGCGCAAATCTCACAAAGCATGTGTGCGTAAAACCAACTACCTGTTTCAGGGCGGAACATCGAAATTCGCCGCGACGCCACAGATACATAGTTCGATTGATTCAAAAAAGCTTCGCAATTTAACATCGACAAGGTCTTTAGACGTCATATGCGAAATTTTAAGTTGATCGGATAAAATCTCTAGGAGGAGTTCGTTAAAGTACGACACCTGCGAATGGCGAAAAATCTAAAAAAGTTGAAATTTCAATTAAAAATGGCAAACTTCCTGTTGGGTCTAGGTCATGGCTCCAAGAGACTTTTTTTTAGGTCTCAAGATATTCCACATGTCCACCGAAGTTCATATATGCAGGTCAACCACGATGCAAGGGCTGCTTATTTGAAATTTTCCAGGGGGCGCTATAATGCCATTTTTGCCACGCCTATATGTAAATTTTTTATCAGTCTAATAGGAATGATGGTCTTTAGAATTGTACAAAATTTTGTGAGTTTTTGAGCATGTTGAGACCCTCAAAAGGGCAATTCTTTCGAAAATCTGATTGGGGGCGCTATAGGGCCATTATGCCACAGTTACTGCCAATTTCTGCCTCAAATTGAAGACAATCAGACAAATATGATTTGTGCAAAGTTTTGCAAGTTTTCGAGTATGCTAAGGCCTTCAAACGTGTGTTCGCAAAATTTGGAATAACGCAGGAAATTGCTCAAAGCTCACTTCCTGTTTGGCTGAAAAATTTCAAAAAAATAGGCATAGCCCCAAAAAACAAATGTAATTAAAGCTGCAAGCAGCGTTGAAAGGGCCCTCGCCCCCCCTGTGCACATTGGGGTGGCAGCAAGATCTTGATGGCTGCAGGTTTCCATTCAGAGCCATTGGACACAGCTGGACCGCGTACAATGTGGTTTCCTGATGGGAGTGCAAAAATTTTCTGGAGGGGCGCTATGACACCATTTTGACTTGCCTGTGCACAAAATCTACAACACAGTAATCGTAATATGGGGCTCCATGAGTGTTTCGATTTTTGTAAATTTTCCAGCATGTTTAGACTTTCAAAGGAGCAATTCTTTTATAAATATTATTGGGGGCGCTATAGAGCCATTATGCCCCATTTAGTGCCAATCGATGGATGTATTGAAGAGAATAAGACAGTTCTAATTTTTGGATGGTTTTGCAAGTTTTGGAGCATTCTAAGGCCTTAAAACGTGTGTTCGTAAAATTTGGAAAAACGCAGGAAATAGCTCATAGCTCTCTTTCTGTTTGGCAAAAAAATTTCAAAAAATTAACAATTGCGGAGAATGACTAATGCAATGATCATACCAAATTTCATGAACTTTCAAGCACTTTTATCTGAACATGGCCATATCTAGAGGGCGCTGTGGAGCCACCTGGCACCTCTCGATATAAAATAAGCATATATCTATACTTGGGCGGACAATTTTATCAAGCTTGGAAAGTTTCAGGCAAATCCCACAAAGTATGTGGAATTGAAAGCAACTTCCTGTTTCATGGCAGGACATCAAAATTCGCCGTGACGCCACGGATGCATCGTTCGATGAAATCAAAAAAGCTTCGCAATTTAACGTCAGCAAGGTTTTTAGATATTATATGCCAAATTTTAAGTTGATCAGATAAAATCTCTAGGAGGAGTTCGTTAAAGTACAACACCTTTGAATGGCAAAAAAAGTAAAAAAAAAGTTGCAATTTCAATTAAGAATGGCAGCCTTCCTGTTGAGTCTAGGTCATGGCACCAAGTGACTTTTTTGTAGGTCTCGGCATATTCCACATGTCTACCGAATTTCATACATGTGGGTTTACCGGGCTGCGAGGGCTGCTTATTTGAAATTTTCCAGGGGGCGCAATAATGCCATTTTTGCCACGCCTATTTGTAAATTTTTTATCAGTGTAATAGGAATGATGGTCTTTAAAATTGTACAAAATTTTGTGAGTTTTTGAGCATGCTGAAACCCTCAAAAGGGTAATTCTTTTAAAAATTGTATTGGGGGCGCTATAGAGCCATGATGCCTCATTTACTGCCAATTTTTTTTTCAAATTGAAGACAATGTGACAAATAAAATTTTAGCAAAGTTTCGCAAGTTTTCGAGTATGCTAAGGCCTTCAAATGTGTGTTCATAAAATTTGGAATAACGCAGGAAATGACTCATAGCTCACTTCCTGTTTGGCCGAAAAATTTCAAAAAAATCAGCACAGCCCAGAAAAACAAATGCAATGATCAGACCAAAATTTCATGAACATTCAAGCATTTTTATATCAACATGGCCGTGTCTAGAGGGCGCTGTAGAGCCACCTGACCTCACCCACTCCAATATCAACATATAGGTATATTTGGAATTAGACTATCATTAAGCCTGTAAAGTTTCACGTAAATCTCCCAAAGCATATGCTCATAAAAGCAACTTCCATTTTCATGGCGGAACATCGAAATTCGCCGCGACGCCACGGATACAAAGTTCAATGAATCCAAAAAAGCTTCGCAATTTAACATCAACGACGTCTTTCAATGTCATATGCCAAATTTTAAGTTGATCAGATAAAATCTCTAGGAGGAGTTCGTTAAAGTACGACACCTGTGAATGGCCAACGATCCAAAAAAGTTGCAATTTCAATTAAAAATGGTGGACTTCCTGTTGAGTGTAGGTCATGGCACCAAGAGAATTTTTTGTAGGTCTCGGCATATTCCACATGTCTACCTAATTTCATACATGTAGGTTTACCAGGCTGCGAGGGCTGCTTAATTAAAATTTTCCAGGGGGCGCTATAGTGACATTTTTGCCATGTATATATATAAGTTTTTTGTCAGAGTAATACGAATGATGGTCTTTATAC
The DNA here is from genome assembly GCA_029721435.1 of Gymnothorax reevesii. Lineage (NCBI taxonomy): Eukaryota > Metazoa > Chordata > Actinopteri > Anguilliformes > Muraenidae > Gymnothorax > Gymnothorax reevesii. Next base: position 56,257,890 of record CM056574.1, read on the forward strand.
ATTTACAAAATTTTGTAAGTTTTAGAACATGCTGAGACCCTCAAAATGGCAATTCTTTTAAAAATCTGATTGGGGGCGCTATAGAGCCATTGTGCCAAATTTAGTGTAAATTGATATATAAAATTGAAGATAATAAGACAATTATAATTTGTGCAACTTTTTGCAAGATTTCGAGTATTCTTAAGCATCCAAACATGTGTTTATAAAATTTGGAAAAACGCAGGAAATGGCGCATAGCTCACTTCCTGTTTGGCCAAAAAATTTCAAAAAAATTAAAATAACTCGACATGAACAATGCAATGATCAGAACAAATTTCATGAACATTCAAGCACTTTTATCTCAACATGGCCGTTTCAAGAGGGCGCTGTGGAGCCACCTGACCACACCCAATCTAATATCAACATATAGGTCTTCTTGGAAGTGGACTCCTATAAAGCCTGTAAAGTTTCGTGCAAATTTCACAAAGCATGTGCGCGTAAAACCAACTTCCTGTTTCATGGCGGAACATCGAAATTCGCTGCGATGCCACGGATACAAAGTTCAATGAATCCAAAAAAGCTTCGCAATTTAACATCGACAAGGTCTTAAGATCTTAAATTCAAAATTTTAAGTTGATCGGATAAAATCTCTAGGAGGAGTTCGTTAAAGTACGAAGCCTGTGAATGGCAAAAAATTTAAAAAATTTGCAAATTCAATTAAAAATGGCGGACTTCCTGTTGAGTCTAGGTCATGGCACCGAGAGACTTTTTTTTAGGTCTTGGCATAGTACACATGTCCACCGAATTTTGTACATGTAGGTCAAACAAGCTGCGAGGGCTGCTTCATTGGAATTTTCTAGGTGGCGCTGTAATGCAATTTTGCCACATCCATCTGTAAACCCTAAATCCTAGTTAAAAGTAAGACCTGCTTAATATGTTTGCAAAGTTTTGTGAGTTTTCAAGCATGCTGAGGCCCTCAAAAATGCAATTATGTATTAGGGGGCGCTATAGAGCTACCATATCACACCCAGTGCCAAATGAGATATCGAATCAAAGAACGTAATATTTCTAGTCTATGAGCCAAGTCTGGTGAGTTTTCGAGTATGATAAAACCCTCAAAAATGTGTTCGTAAAATCTAAAAAAACGCAGGAAATGGATCATAGCTCACTTCCTGTGAGGCAAAAAAATTTCAAAAAAATTTACTAAAAAATTTATGATGACTACTATGACTCTATAAAATTTCGTGAGAATCCGAGCAAGTGCGTTCCAAAATGGCCTCGTGTTTGGTGGCGCTATAGAGCCACCGGGGCATGTCCAAGCACAAAAATAATAATACTTTGCAATTTTCACCACGACTGACGCGTGGGCAAATTTTTGTGAGTTTTCGTGCATGGCAAAGCCCTCAAAAATGCGTTCTCGCAGCAGAAGAAGAAGAAGAAGAAGAAGAAGAAGAAGAAGAAGAAGAATAATAAAAATCCCATCAAAAACAATAGGTTCCTCGCACCTTCGATGCCAGGACCCGTTCCGGGCCCTGGCACCGGTCGGTGCCCGGGCCCTAATGATCAGACCAAATTTCATGAACATTCAAGCACTTTTAACTCAACATGTCCGTGGCAAGAGGGCGCTGTGGAGCCACCTGACCACACCCAATCCAATATGAAAATAAAGGTATGTTAAGAAGTCGACTCTTATGAAGCCTGTAAAGTTTCGGGCAAATTTCACAAAGCATACGCGCATAAAAGCAACTTCCTGTTTCGTGGCGGAACATCAAAATTCGCCGCGACGCCGCGGATACAAAGTTCGATGAATCCAAAAAAGCTTCGCAATTTAACATCGACAAGGTCTTTAGATGTCATCTGCAAAATTTTAAGTTGATCGGATAAAATCTCTAGGAGGAGTTCGTTAAAGTACGACGCCTGTGAATGGCAAAAAATTAAAAAAATTTGCAAATTCAATTAAAAATGGCGGAATTCCTGTTAAGTCTAGGTGATGGCACCAAGAGACTTTTTTTTTAGGTCTTGGCATAGTACACATGTCCACCGAATTTTGCACATGTAAGTTAAACACGCTGCGAGGGCTGCTTCATTGAAATTTTCTAGGTGGCGCTGTAATGCAATTTTGCCACATCCATCTGTAAACTCTATATTCTTGTAAAAAGTATGACCAGCTTAATATGTTTGCAAAGTTTTGTGAGTTTTTGAGCATGTTGATGCCCTCAAAAATGCAATTATGTATTAGGGGGCGCTATAGAGCTACCATGTCTCACCCACTGCCAAATGAGATATCAAATTAAAGAACTTAATATTTTTAGTCAATAAGCCAAGATTGGTCTGTTTTCGAGTATGATAAGGCCCTCAAAAATGTGTTCGTAAAATCTGAAAAAACGCAGGAAATGGCTCATAGCTCACTTCCTGTGAGGTAAAAAAATTTCAAAAAAATTGACAAAAAAATATATGATGCCTACTATAACCCTATCCAATTTCGTGAGAATCCAAGCAACTGCGTTCCAAAATGGCTGTGTGTTTGGTGGCGCTATAGAGCCACCGGGGCATGTCCAAGCACAAAATTAATATTACTTTGCAATTTTCACCACGACTGACGTGTGGGCAAATTTTTGTGAGTTTTCGTGCATGGCAAAGGCTTCAAAAATGCGTTTTCGCAGCAGAATAAAAAGAAGAAGAAGAAGAATAATTAAAGCTGCAAGCAGCGTTGAAAGGGCCCTCGCACCCCTCTTGCACGTTGGGGAGGCAGCAAAATGTTGATGGGTGCAGGTGTGTATTCACAGCCATTGGACACTGCTAGACTGTGAACAATGTGGTTTCCTGCGGAGAGTGCAAACATTTTCTGGAAGGCGCTGTGATACCATTTTTACAAGCCCGTGCTCAAAGTCTCCAGCATAGTAATGGTAATACCAGGCCTCTTGAGGTTGTCGATTTTTGTAAATTTTACAGCAAGTTTAGACCCTCAAAAGGGATTTCTTTTAAAAATCTGATTGTGGGCGCAATGGAGCCATTAAGCCACATTTAGTGCCAATTGATGGATGACATTGAAGAGAATGAGACAATTATTAATTGTGCATGGTTTTGCAAGCTTTGGAGTATTCTAAGGCTTTCAAACGTGCGTTCGTAAAATTTGGAAAAACGCAGGAAATAGCTCATAGCTCACTTCTTGTTTGGCCAAAAAAATTCCAAAAATTCAACATTGCCCAGAATGACTAATGCAATGATCTCATCAAATTTCATGAACTTTCAAGCACTTTTATCTGAACATGGCCGTATCTAGAGGGCGCTGTGGAGCCATCTGGCTACTCCCGATCTAATATTAGCATACACCTATACTTAAGAGGACAATTTAATCAAGCTTGGAAAGTTTCAGGCAAATTCAACAAAGTATGTGGGAGTAAAATCAACTTCCTGCTTCATGGCAGGACATCAAAATTCGCCGCAATGCCACGGATACATCGTTAGATAAATCCAAATAAGCTTTGCAATTTAACATCGGCAAAATTTTGAGATATTATTCACCAAATTTTAAGTTGATCGGATAAAATCTCTAGGAGGAGTTCGTTAAAGTACGACACCTGCGAATTGCGAAAAATCTAAAAAAGTTGCAATTTCAATCAAAAATGGCAAACTTCCTGTTGGGTCTAGGTCATGGCACCAAGAGACTTTTTTTAGGTCTCAGGATATTCCACATGTCCACCAAAGTTCATATATGCAGGTCAACCACGATGCGAGGGCTGCTTATTTGAAGTTTTCCAGGGGGCGCTAATATGCCATTTTTGCCACGCCTATATGTAAATTTTTTATCAGTGTAATATATATGATGATGTTTAGAATTGTACAAAATTTTGTGAGGTTTTGAGCATGCGGAGACCCTCAAAAGGGCAATTCTTTTAAAAATCTGATTGGGGGCGCTATTGAGCCATAATGCCACATTTACTGCCAATTATTGTCTCAAATTGAAGACAATCAGACAAATTTAATTTTTGCAAAGTTTTGCCAGTTTTCGAGTATCTTAAGACCTTCAAATGTGTGTTCGAAAAATTATGATTAACGCAGGAAATGGCTCATAGCTCACTTCCTGTTTGGCCGAAAAATTTCAAAAAAATAGGCATAGCCCAAAAAAACAAATGCAATGATCAGACCAAATTTCATGAACATTCAAGCACTTTTATATCAACATGGCCATGTCAAGAGGGCGCTGTGGAGCCACCTGACCACACCCAATCCAATAGCAACATATAGGTATATTTGGAAGTTGACTACTATTAAGCCTGTTAAGTTTCACGCAAATCTCACAATGCATGTGCTCATAAAAGCAACTTCCATTTTCATGGCGGAACATCGAAATTCGCCGCAACGCCACGGACACAATTTTCGATGAATCCAAATAAGCTTCGCAATTTAACATAGAGAAGGTCTTTAGATGGCCTGTGCCAAATTTTAAGTTGATCGAATAAAATCTGTAGGAGGAGTTCGTTAAAGTACGACGCCTGTGAATGGCAAAAAATTAAAAAAAGTTGCAAATTCAATTAAAAATGACGGACTTCCTGTTGAGTCTTGGTCATGGCACCAATAGACTTTTTTTTAGGTCTTGGCATAGTACACATGTCCACCGAATTTTGTTCATGTAGGTTAAACACGCTGCGAGGGCTGCTTCATTGAAATATTCTAGGTGGCGCTGTAATGCAATTTTGCCACATCCATCTCTAAACCCTATATCCTAGATAAATTATGACCAGCTTAATAAGTTTGCAAAGTTTCTTGAGTTTTCGAGCATAATGAAGCCCTCAAAAATTCAATAATGTATTAGGGGCGGCTTTAGAGCTACCATGTCACACCTAGTGCCAAATGAGATATCGAATGAAAGAACTTAATATTTTTAGTTTATTAGCCAAGTTTGGTCTGTTTTCGAGTATGATAAGGCCCTCTAAAATGTGGTCGTAAAATCTGAAAAAACGCAGGAAATGGCTCATAGCTCACTTCCTGTGAGGCAAAAAAATTTCAAAAAAATTGACAAAAAAATTTATTATGACTACTATGACCCTATCAAATTTCGTGAGAATCCGAGCAAGTGCGTTCCAAAATGGCCGCATGTTTGGTGGCGCTATAGAGCCACCGGGGCATGTCCAAGCACAAAAATAATAACAGTTTGCAATTTTCACCACGACTGACGTGTGGGCAAATTTTTGTGAGTTTTCGTGCATGGCAAAGCCCTCAAAAATGCGTTTTCGCAGCAGAATAATAATAATGAAGAAGAAGAAGAAGAAGAAGAAGAATAAAAATCCAATCAAAAACAATAGGTTCCTCTTACATATTTCAAACCTGTGTGGCGCCATCTTGTGGCGCATAGAATATGACGTCACGTGGTTGGTTGGCTTGGAACTCCTTTATTAGCTTGCATTGGAGAAACTTATGACAGCACTGACTCGATGGAGAATAAGGAACCTCAAACTAAAAAACGATGCAAGGGGGGTCACTTTCGCATCGCCCCTGAATGCAGCAACGAATTTTTACGGCTAAAAATCAAGGAAAGATTGTCCACTTTCATGCTTTGCCTCTTCTGAGGCAAGTGGTTCTTTGTCGTTGGCTAGCTGCACTGAAACGAGAGAATCCTCCAGTTAGCCGTGAAGCTAGGGTTTGTAGTGAGCATTTTGTTGAAGAGGACTATGTGGAGGAGAGGTTTTTTGAGTCCAGCAACCTGGTGGTTCGATGATCCAACAAACTCAAGTCCAAAGCGGCTCCCTCTGTGTTCGACTTTTCCTCTTATGAGGTCGAGTGTACAGACCGTCCGACCCAGTCAACTAAAAAAAAGGTAGCTGTGCTCCGTAATGAAAGGGCACAACGGCGCGCCCATCTGGCCGAGCAGAGAGAGGTACGACCTGCAAGGTTGAGATGACCAGAAAGTGCTGATTTTATTATCTTCGAGAATATAAACGTCTTTATAACATCAGGGCTTTGGTCCTGTTTTCCAGTCAAAGCTCAGCAATCTGGTCGTTAATAACCTAGGAACAAAATAATCTCATCACATCCGTATCCGTTCATCGCGATATGTGCACCCCTCTACAACCATAAACAAGTTCAACATCTCAGCTTTCTTACCTTGGCAGCACAGAGACTCTAATATTCACCGGCATCCCTGTAGAAATCAAACATTTTCTTCACCTTACAGTCTCCGTCCATTTTCATTTGGGCTTTTCCCCCTCAAGTAGGAAGTGATAATCCACTCATAGCAGTAACTGGTATTGGAGCTCCGTTCAAATAATGTGGTTAAATTAAAGAAAAGAAAAAAAAATCACAGCTACCGTATTTCACCAATTCATCGCCCGAGCGTTTAATATGCAAAATCGACTTGGACCCCGGGCATTTAAAAGAACCAGGCGGCTATTCGCTGGAGGCCTTTATTTATTTTTGCACCAGGTCATTATCGTAATGACAGCTACTGACCAACATATTTTCAGTCGGTCGATTTAAGATTACGGTACACCCTTTTGTTCGAACGTTAGCTAGCGCTCTTATTTTGACAGAAATACCCATCAGCTTGAATAAGGTGCACTACGCCTTACTTATCTTTCATTGCTGTTCACAGTTTGCTGTCAATAACGCAAGCTGTGCATGATTCATACAAACTATAGTGATAACTGTTAAAGTCTGGCAGTGATGTTGCACGAAGAAAAATAAAAGTCAGCATCTTAAGTGCAAAAGGTTTTCACAATATCCACAACACCTTCATTTGTAAAAACTTTTATCATTCCAAAATATTTGTATAAAACTATACGGCTTCACTGTGGTCCATGAGGAAGGAAAGCAGTCAGGGCTTGTCCTGGGAACATTCCTGTGAAAAGAAAACATTGTATTAATATGAGTCCATCCTTTCTCTGAAACTTACTGGCAAGTTGCAACTCAAAATAGTGCCCATCTCAGCCTGCTACAGCTAGCTAACAAATTGACGATATCATAAGCATGCTAACTGGCCGGACTAGTCATAGTCAACTTTATATACTTTATGCACTAGCTTCCAAACTGATTAAGTGCTTTTATCAGCCTAACAGCGACTTGTATTAGTGACTAAGCGAAAGTAGTTTCAAACGTTAGTCTGCCTCGTTTTAGCCTACATGCTAAGTAGCTATCGTTAGGTAAGGTTAAAATACCTGCTGCTGATGGGCTGCTCCAGAGTGTCCGCACAGACTTCGCGGAGGGTGAGCATGGAAATCTCCAATACCTCCCTCTCACAGCAGAGCATCTGGTAGGTGCGGGACAGGGTTATGCACTGCATTTACGAGCAAGTGATCCACTTTCACCTCCCGACAGCAGATGGACTCACTTGCGGTCGGCATTTCAGTGCAGTGACCACGCAGACACCAGGTTGTGTTACCCACCCTCTCCACACCAGAAGGAACCGAAGACTGCTCCTCAGAGGAAATATTGTCCATCTCCTCACTGGCTCGAAGGCATAAGCCATTGGGTTTCTTTGGATCCCCTCAAAATACCGCTCAGCCTCGTCTTCTGACATGTTTAACTCGGTGAAACGTGCGCCTGTGACTATCTCGAATCTCCAACCAACCAACCTCGTGACGTCACCAGAGGTGCGATAGCAATATGGCGGCGAGCCAGAACGAAAGCTTACATCAGTACCAAACATAAATCTATTTTATTTTAACGTGTAATCGTTTTTTTGTCAAATTTTTTCTCAAATAAGTTCCAACACCCTTAAGTCTTTACAAAACTCGCAAAAACTGGGCTGTTTCATGTCCGCTTTCAGTTGTTCAACAGTCCGGGGTCTCCGTTGTAGTATTTTACGCTTCATAATGCGCCACACATTTTCAATGGACTACAGGCAGGCCAGTCTAGTACCCGCACTCTTTTACTATGGAGCCATGCTGTTGTAACACGTGCAGAATGTGGCTTGGCATTGTGTTGCTGAAATAAGCAGGGGCGTCCATGAAAAAGACATTGCTTGGATGGCAACATATGTTGCTCCAAAATCTGTATGTACCTTACACATATGTGAAGGCACCATTAATGCTGAAAGTTGCCCATGCCTTGGGCACTAATACACCCCCATACCATCACAGATGCTGGCTTTTGAACTTTGCGCCTATAACTGTCCGGATGGTTCTTTTCCTCTTTGGTCCGGAGGACACAACGTCCACAGTTTCCAAAAACAATTTGAAATGCGGACTCATCAGACCACAGAACACTTTTCCACTTGTCATCAGTCCATCTTAGATGAGCTTGGGCCCAGCGAAGCCGGCTGCGTTTCTGGGTGCTGTTGATAAATACTTTGCATTGTAGAGTTTTAACTTGCACTTGCAGATGTAGCGACAAACTGTAGTTACTGACAGTGGTTTTCTGAAGTGTTCCTGAGCCCGTGTGGTGATGTCCTTTACACACTGATGTCAGTTTTTGATGCAGTGCCGCCTGAGGGATCGAAGGTCATGGGCATTCAATGTTGGTTTTCGGCCTTATCGCTTACGTGCAGTGATTTCTTTTGACGATATTACGGACCGTAGACGATGAAATCCCTAAATTTCTTGCAATAGCTCGTTGAGGAATTTTGATTTTAAACTGTTCGACAATCAGCTCACGCATTTGTTCACTAAGTGGTGACCCTCGCCCCATCCTTGTTTGTGAATGACTGAGCATTTCAGGCAAGCTCCTTTTATACCCAATCATGGCACCCACCTGTTCCCAATTAGCCCGTTCACCTATGGGATGTTCCAAATAAGTGTTTGATGAGCATTGCTCAACTCTCTCAGCCTTTTTTGCCACTTGTGCCTGCTTTTTTGAAACATGTAGCAGGCATCAAATTCCAAATGAGCTAATATTTGCAAAAAATTACAAAGTTTACCTGTTTGAACATTAAGTAACTTGTCTTTGAAATGTATTCAGTTGAATATAGGTTGAAAAGGATTTGCAAATCATTGTATTCTGTTTTTATTTACGATTAATACAATGTGCCAACTTCACTGGTTTTGGGTTTTGTATGTGAACGCTGCTTCTTCATTGCTGAAGTCGCTTGATGCAGTATACCACGCTGCCTTAAGGTTTATGACGGATGATGGTTTTAGAGCGCATCACCGTAGTTTATATTTAAAGGTAGGTTGGGCCTCATTGGCCATTAGAAGGGAGCAACATAGTTGCCTTTTTATATACAAGGCATTGCTGGGTAAGCTGCCTGGTTCTATTGCCGGTTGGCTCAATTTTAGAATGGGGGAGTACAATCTACGCGGTCTTGATTATTTGGTTTTAGATATCCCGAGGGTTCATTCCGAACTGGGAAAAACTGCCTTCCAGTACTATGCCCCTCAGAAATGGAATAGGCTGCAACAATTGTGAAAATTGGAAGGACTTATTTCATTTGATTGTTTCAGAAGTCTTTTATTGTCTGCCGTGAAGCATGAATGTACTTGTGTTGTGTAGTTTTTTGTTTGTTTTATTGTCGCATTTGGTTGTTTTTATGGTTCATAACTGGGCTCTGTTGTAAACCACTGAAGAAATGACAGAAATGCTTCAATTAGATTCATTTCCTAGGAATTGTTAGGGGTGCCAATAATTGTGGAACAGGTGATTTTATTTTTCATGATTATTTCTTAGTCAGGAATTTTTTTTTCCCTTAAAATTCAGTTGAGTTGAAAGTTACTTTTTTCTAAAATTTTCAGTGTGACAGTATACTTCTGCAACAAAAATAGAATTTATTTTAAGGCTTTTAACACATCTTAACCAGGGGTGCCAATAATTATGGAGGCCGCTGTATGTGGCTTGGGAATTCGGAAGTTTGCAGGCCAGTAAGCAGGGATTCGTGAAATATCAAGATTTTTTTAATTGCTTTTTTTGCGAAGGGATTGTTATGAGGATTAGCATTTCATCAATTCTGCAAGAAAAATAAGTGATGACATTGTATGTACATAAAACGGTATCAGTCAAAAATTAGGAGCCCATTGAAAAGCAATATTTTATTAATTTTTTTAAATTGTTAATTTTTTTTCAACTTGGAGCAATTTATCGACAGAACAATCAAGACCAATACATGACCTATAATTAGAAATGATAATGGAATAAGTGAATGCCGATTGCCAACACTTATATAACTGGCATTGTAAGGATGACCGTATAAATGCTAAAATCCAAAACTTTCGTTGACTGCAGCACAATTATTTCACCATCGTTACAGTTGTCACTCAGCTATGCATCATGCCAGACAACGCCTTTTAGCCATGACTACATTCAGTAGTAGGAATCTAGTATGGATTCCCGGGGCTTATTGCTTAATGAGCCTCGCAAACTAACTTTTGCAAATCTGTGCTACGCGAGCACAGAAATTAAAAAGACCTCTTGATATTTTACGTCGTCATTTATGTGCGGAAGAAAATGCTTCAATTTTATGGTGCAATGTGTAACAATTCTAACAAGAATGAATTGGAATGCCGTCATTTGGGGCAGCCGGATAGCTCACTCTGTAAAGTATTGCTTTGCGAAGCAGAAGTGACTATGACGTTGTGCGTCCGATCCCTGCTTCGTGCCAGCCGGCAGTGGTCGGCAGCCTTTTCAGAATTGTGCACAATTGGCTATTGCACTGCAGGGTTGCAAATTGGGAAGGGAAAAGAATAGTTGCCTTGTTTGTTGCTCAAGCGCCTCCTGTTGGCCAGACGGGTGTCTGGGTATCATGTCTGGGTATCCTCCGCCTTCGTTCTGAACTTGCGAAGATTCAACCAATGAGTGTATAAGAAGCGCTGGCTGACAGATGCGTGCTTCGTAGGAGAGCCGTGAACTGTTGACACTCTCCTGTATTGGCAACAAGGGGTCGCGTACGAGCAAAACTAATAGTTCATCTATTGGGCATTCCAGATTGGGGTGGGATTGGAGATGCCAAATTAAAAACAAAAAAAAAAAAGAGTGCCGTTATTCAACAAATTAGTCTGAGCAACTGTTGCTACCCAGAAAAGTAAACTGCGAGAAGTTTTGGTTATCAAGCAGTGGATGATGAGGTTTCCGATGGTCTTTGTTACGGCCGACGGACTGCTAAACCGACAGTCTGGCACAGCAGGAGACTCACTGCGCAGGCTAACGTTTTTCGCGAATGCTCTCTCCAGCTCTCTCTCAAAGTTTAGCTTCTGTCAAGGAAAGTTGTATAACCACCATTTTCACCCAGCCCAAAAACACATACTTGACACCAACAGTATATTATTTCTTGTGTTTAAAACTTAATGTGAGCTGATTTTTTTCTCAAGCCGGAAGGATACTAACCTCCCGCAACGTTGCCTTATGCGTGAGTGAGTGGGCGTGTCGTGAGTCGCACAAAGTGCTCAGAGTGCGCACCGTGAAGATGGGAGTCGCACAGCTCAGTCAGTGTGTCGAAAATCGCCACTTGGGGTAATTTTTGGGCACCATGGGCACACTGGCCGTTTGAGTAGTCTGGCATTACGACCACAAAGGGGGCAACCACAACAATATAGCCGTGGTATAATTCATGCGCTGGTTGCATATTGTAGAAATCATTTTTACAACTGAGGCACTAATGCCCTGTCATAAAATCTGACTTTTCTGAGTTGAGAAAAGTTTGAAACCCCCGCATAGAATGACCACATTTCTGCAGAAAATATTGTTTCCATTTTTGTGTATTATTGGTCGGAAAAAATGGCCCACAAACAAACTACTTTAGACAAATCTGTTATGAACATTTGATTTTATAAAAAAAAAAAAAGCCAAAGATGAATTGACCAAACCCAGGGCTGCCCCTGGGTTCTGAAAAATATTCTTCACTTTCTCACTTGAGAAATAAAGTTAAAAAAAAATTCTTCACTTTATCATAGTGGTCATTTTTTTTTAGTCACTCATGGACTTTATAAAACTTTGAAAAGCCTTCAAAGTGGACAAAGTGCATGCAGCATGAACAAGGTCTAACTTCAAATTTTAGCGTTATTACAGGTTACATATTACAGGTTATTACATTATACTTTTAATTGTATTGATAATTTTGGGTCCATTCAAGTTCAACCTCTAATAATGTGGACCCTGTGGACCATTAACATTAAATTGAGACCTCTTGAGCATTTAGCCTGGAATTTAATTAAAAGACTGGCAATAGAAATCCCTTTCAACCCTTAATTTCTTTATTTCTTCCTTAACATTTTTATCAGTGCAGCCATATTTGGCATCCCAAAATTAAAAGGGGACACACCCTTTAAGGAAATAGAGGCTTGACAAAAATGCAAAATTGGACTTTGGGTGAGCTCAAAATTTTGCGCTGTTGGAATCAGAGTTAGTGGAATCGTCAAATGTTTATTTAAAATGTTGAACTTTTAAGAAAATTTGCATATTAATTGGTCACAGGGTCAGCGAGTGCAAAAATCACATTTATGGCCACTGCTAGCTTAGTAATGAAGTTAGATGGCTGAAATCTTTACAGCAGCTACCTCCTCTCCTTGGATATCAACAGGCGGCCAAATGACCTTGAACTTGACCTTAACCTTGAAGATCGGTATGACCTCAGATTAGGTTATAGTCTACACTAATGATCACACAGTTCGTCACAGTTCACACTATCCCCAGAGCCAGTCTCAGGCCTTTCATCTTTGTTAATTAAGTTTGGTACAATAACATTATGATGGAGAAAGGGTGCTATGGTAACTGTGACATAATTTGCATATGAAGCAGGTCATGGGGTTAGTGAGTGCACATTTTACTGAAATGGTTGTGATTTAACTTGCCTGTGACTTTAAGCTCGGAAAGATGCGACAAGGGGTTCGCCGCAACAACGGCTTTCTTGTTTTATAGTAGGTATACCTGAGAGTGTCTTCTAAAACATTACTCTTTTGTCATTGAGCTGGGTATTAAAAGTAACTGATGGATTCTTTATTGTAGGGGGCGGGTAAGTAAACTATTAAACTTTGTTTATTTTAAAGTTTTTCTACATATTTTCTAGATATATATATGACATTTTGAGGGTTTGAGATGGCAAAATTTTAAATATGTATTATTTTTATGATAAACTGGAGATATGTTCAAATTAAATGGGCTTTATAGAATAAAATGATGCTTATTATGAATCATTTAAAATTATTTGTAACCAAAGTCGTGCACTCGGACAATGTCACATCATTGACCCACTCATTTTCCGAAGGTGACTGGCAAACGCGAGGTAAATTGCACCAAAGATTGCACATTTACTTTCAGCGTTGTATAAATCCAATACACGGCAACCTAGAGCTTAATTTTCACTTTCATACTTGAAAGATTGTTGGATGTAACTGAAGATTTTCATGAAGAACCATGGCTTACTCGCCGCGCTTGCCTGAGGGTCATTCCATGTCAATTCAACAAATTTCAGAAAATTTCCCCACCTGACCATCTCAGATTTATTAATAAAAATTCTCACACCAAGGCTATGTACTTAATGGGATATGTGCTACATTTCAGTTAAATATCATCTTTAGTTTTGACAAAAAAATTAATAAAGATGGGAACGTTTTGCTGATATTCGCACTCCTTTTTGCAATGTCAAATAAAAGTGGATTTTTAGGAGGCAATATCTCTAGTTATATTAATGCCGTGGGCTCAAAAATTTCCACAATGTAGCATCTATGCCCAGTACACTTGTGAAACACATTTTCAATGGCAAATATGTTTTTATTAGGGAGCTGTGGCTGTTTGAAATTGCGAATTTATTTGACGAAGTTGTCTGTGAAACCAACTTTGATGGCCAGTTATGACCAAAGTTATGCAGGTAGAGAGCTGGTTTATTTTTTTCTGGGCAAGCCCTCCTCACATAGTGCTATTGGTACAATAAACGGCAAGCATGTCAATTTAATTTTTGTCCAGAAAATACACAGCAAAATCCTAAAAAAGCCAAAATTTCCTGAATTTTGACATCAAATTGCCGAGGTGTGACAACCTGTAAATTCTTGAATCTTCACCATCTTAATGCTTACATTCTTGGCCTGCTTTGTTTCAAAGGTATTCAATATTGATTACTAGTGCTGTAATGTGGGAAATATTCATGGCTATTGTTGCAACTTTCACATGGTTTCAATTTAGCATTTTAATGACCCTGTAGTAGTTTTTTCCATTTCTTTTTTCGTGGCGTTTAAATTTTGTGACAAATGGGTCTTCATGAAAAATGCCAAATTAAAATGCATACGAATATTTCCTGGCTTACAGTACAATCACTCTCTGTTAGAACCCTTCACGATCCATCTTTTGTTCATTTGACATGTTTGACATGTCTTAAAGCGATCATATCGCCTTAAAAATTTGTAATTTTAAAATGGGATGTTTTAGCTTTGAATTCAGTTCATGGATAAATGTATTTTCTACTACTTGCTTTGGTGTTTTAAGGTATAAGGACGGTTTGTAAGGTGATATGAACACTTTAAAGACATTTTTGTTGAAAATAAAAAGTAAGATATGACAAATGGCAAATTTTGACTGTTGTACCTGTCCTGCACATATTTGCTCATAGCTCAAAGACTGTTTGAGTGCCCATCACAAAACTTCCAGAAGAGCTTCTTAACATCATAAGCTACTACTCACAGGAATCTTACGAAATTTGAAAAATATATTTTTGCAATACACCTTTGAAGTTTTTGAGTTGCTATAACTTTTTTTTTCCATTTGACTCTATGGAGAAAAGTTTGAAAGACTTGTTGGGCTTGAAAAGTGAGACCAGAACCAACTCTCTCGCTGTTATAATAAGGGAGATAAACACGTTTGAAGTTGCGAGGGTTCGCTAATTAGTCAAAACTGTTAACAAATTACTCACTAATTAGGAGGCTTTGAGCAAAAATATTTCAGATTTACTCGTTACTCATAGGTCCCCACTCATGCACAAACCTTTACAAAATTCCGAGAGATGTCTGCAAATTCTTGGTTGATTTGATACGGAATGACCCTACAAAAATTTTGTGTGTGAGCAGGCACCAACACTCTGCTAAATGAGGCATTTGTCACTTTGACATCGCCTGTAATAATTTTTGTGCACTGTAGTTAGGTGTGCACCGGATCAAAAAACTCACGGTTTGGTTCTTATCATGGATTTGAGTCACGGATCGGATCACTTTTCAGATCAACAAAAAACAAAAAAACACATACAACTTTGTCCTCCATTTACAACTCTTCTGCCCATTGAATAAAAAAATTATTCTTTAAATTGTATAAAAATAAATTAAAGTGCAACTGAAGACATGATACCTTCTTTTCAACATGGACCATGAATGAACAACAACTTAAAGTGCACTAAGCCATGATGTCTTGATACCTTCTCTCTAAACATGGACACTGATTTAAAAACAAGCCTATGTCCATATCATCAAAAAAGAAGAAAAGAGAGAAGGCAAACCATACCTCTGCTTATAATTTAAAATTTTTCTCCAAAAAGATAAGGATGTCTACATTGTCTGGGGGGACTGTAGACCTCTTTGCAGTCACAATACCCCCTTCAGTAGAGAATACCCTCTTGCTAGGCACTGAAGTGCCAGGCACATTGAGATATTGCCTTCTTGGCAATGTGGGGGTCTTTACACTCATTGCTTTTCTATCATGTCAATGGATCACCATCTACTGGAACAACACCGTAGCAACCACCCAGAACACCTTAGCAACCACATAGTAATGCCCTAGCAACCACCCAGAACACCATAGCAACTGCCTAGCAACACCCTCGCAACCACCCAGAACACCATAGCAACTGCCTAGCAACGCCCCAGCAACCAACCAGAACCCCATAGCAGCCACCCAGCAAAGCCCTAGCAACCACCCAGAACACCATAGCAACCGCCTAGCAAAGCCCTAGCAACAACCCAGAAACCCATAGCAACTGCCTAGCAACACCCTAGCAACCACCCAGAACACCATAGCAACTGCCTAGCAACGCCCTAGCAACCAACCAGAACCCCATAGCAGCCACCCAGCAAAGCCCTAGCAACCACCCAGAACACCATAGGAACCGCCTAGCAAGGCCCTAGCAACCACCCAGAACATGATAACTGCTTACCAGAACGCTGGCAAGCACCTCCAACACTGTACTCGTAGAGCAGCAGGCACATTCAAAATTTCTGCTGGAATTTACCAGTTTATTTTAAGATTGTACTTCATCAAAATATTTCCAAAAGAATAGGCTACTTTTGAGGGGAAGCGCAGCTGCACACAATGCCGCAAAGGGATAATGTCGGCTTTTAAATTACAAGCACTCTTGCGTCAAAGCGTTGGTAATTGAATAATTTAGTAAATTGGTTATTAGTGCATTGTGACAGTTCTCCTCATGGAATGCGTTTGAAATCAATTCAAATGCAAGCTATGAATCAAACTTTCATGTTGTCAGAATCATATATGGGTCTTTATAGTCCGGCTTCTGGGCTGTTGTATGAGATTATATAAACAGCAATTATCCAGTTAATCATAAACAAAATCTAAACCTTATCTAAACAACATCTTCTGCTGTATTTACTACTTAATATTCGACTAGAATGTAGAATTTCAAGAAAATTCTGGTAATTGCCGTTAATGCAATCTCATTGTAGCCATCCACTGACGCAAAGCTCTATGTCGTTATCATCAATGGTAATTGGTAAAGTATCTAATCAGTTGTCTACGTGCTCAGTTATTTAACCAACTGTCCTATTCTAAATTGATACATGTTCTCTCAGCCTGTTTCTATGGTAATGTCACTGGCTGTCGACAGTTTTATTTTTACGAATGCAAACTTAACGCTCAGACCTCAGTCGGCAAAAAGGCATTTAATAGAAATTTTTCTTAGACAAATCAATCCAGGAGACCGACATAATATGCCGTTTTGTGAGCTACATTAATTTAGAAGCTTCTTAAGACGTTGCCGTTTTATGTCACAATTAACGTGGATGGGGAAATGCTTGATGATTGCAATGAACAATGCAATATGAAGGGAGTGGAACAGTCATTCTACTGACTGATACTTGTATCTAAAGGAATTAACACCAAGTTGCTAATTGGGAAATGTAAATGGGAACAGGTTTGGAGAAGGAATGGCGAAAGCAGGTAGTAGTCCTCCGATGGCAAGCCGAGGGTGCAAGAGTTTTAAAATCAGCTAAAACGCTACGATGAGAGATGGAGTTTGGACAAGGTTTTTTATTTTTTGTAATTCTTTAGATTATTAGCATTCTTACAATTTAACATTGGAGCGCAGTTGCGTCTGTCAGCTGTTCTCCATCACTTCATAATCATTATTGGCAACAGGCTAAATTGATTGATTGTCATATGGAGCATATTATACAGGAGCAGATTTAGGGTTGGCCAGTTGAGCCTTAAAAGGTGATGCAAGCTGCCCAGCCTCACCGACAATTAGAGGAGTTCTAATCTGAATTATCTTCCCGGAAGCACTTCAAATGATTGTCGTTTATTTCAGACCGCTTATATGTTTCAGGAAGAAATGGGATGCAACTGTCTACACACGCGCCGTAGCGGCAAGTTATCTCATTTCACTCCATGATCATCGCAATTCAACCCAAAGAGAAAATATCAAAGAGTGGTTCAGGGGGCTTGCACTTGCTTTCAACGAAGGCCACAGCTATTTTCATGTGGTTGGAGTACAGAATTTGAGCAGTTTTGCTGCTTACCAAAGTTACTTCATCATAAAACATAATTTTAAGTGATATGAAATGACATTTGGTAACTTCTGAGTGTATTCCATTGATATACCAAAGAATATCCTATACCTTCTGTACATTTACATACATTGTCATGTACATTTTGACAAGGTTCGGTAACTGAAAATTACCCATAGAGAGGGCCCTTGTTTTCCCATCAGGCCACCTAGTTAGAAGTTGGCATTGGGTTTAATTTGAAGTGCTCAACAAGTCCTTTCGTTTAAGACTAAGAAATCAAATACCAAAGTGTGCCCACACGCTGAAAAGTGGGCGCCAAGTGGGCATGTCTGGCGAAATTGACCAGAAAGGGATTAATACTGGGAAACTCCCAATGAAGATATGAAGCAACTCTTGACTTCCCTAGGAAGCCTTTTGTAGGTGCCATCACACTGCAAAATTTCATTTAGCAAATCATGAGGCATGTTGGTTTAAATTCAGCATGAATTTGGTTTATTTTAGGAACGATTCGTCAGATTTCTGGATTTTGGTCAATTATTGCATGGCCACCAGGGGGTTAATCTCCTCAATTATACATTTTTCATATACTTTTAAGACAGAATAAACAAGTTCTGAAAAAGTGAAGCAGCTATCTATCTAGTTTTTGATTGCTAGCCATCTAAAAATGGCACACACAGTGTTCAGGCAGACACGCCCCCTTTTTCAAACTCCTCTCAAATCAAAACGGATTAAGATTTTGACCTGCAACCAATTGCATTTTACTTTTATCACCACAGGCTACAAAATATCTCAAAATCAAGCATATATGACACCATCACCAGGGGAGCTCTGGTGATTTTGGATGATTTCATATGGATCGACCCACAGGGGATTCGCTTATTTACTTTTCTAATCAATGAATGGTGAGCGGGAGTCTGATGTTTTAAAGTTATACTGCAGCAGTGCGTTTGTGACTGACTAGCATTGGAAGATATGCTGCATCTGTCAGGGTTTGTGAGGTGTGCGTGTGGTTTGAACTTTTCTTTGTGGCTCTTGGCTATTGGATTCTTTACCCAGCTGGCTGATTGAGCTGGGGCGCTGCCTTCCGGGACTCTATATAAGCAGTAAGTCTGGCACGCCCCCTTCCTTAGAGTGTGTTTTTTGATTCGCACTATAGCTGAAGTTATCTGTTGTCAGGTTTTGTATGACTTTATGTCTTCTTATTATTGGAGTTTCTTCTCCCTTTTTTGATCTCACTTTGCTGCTGTTTTTCGGACTATTATACATCCTTTGGAAGCGCAAGTACTTTCATTTGGTCTGTATTTTTCTCTGTGTTTGTACAGTGTCTGTGCCATTCACTTTCTCTCTGGTCATTGCACTTGGCCTCCTAATTCTACCGGCCATTACAGAACACTCAAGCCAGCATGGAGCTGTCAGCAACGGCTGGGTTAGAGAAAGTTGTGGCTAATCAACAAGCTGTTCTCTCTGGATATGGCAAGGGTTTTTCTAGCCTGAACAATCAACTGCCAGAGTTGGCGGAGAGAGTCCGCCTTCAGGCAAATTTCATGGAGAGAGAGGAAAACGTTCTGTTAACTCTCACTGAGACTATTGGAGCCTTGTCCACTCAGATCACACAAAATGTTGCACAAGTGCAATCTGAACACCTTCCCCGAGAGCCTAAACTCCAGTTATCCCCAAGATATGGAGGCGAGGCAGGAAGATGTAAAGATTTCATTGCTCAATGTGCAATATTTTTTCAAGCGCAGCCTTCACGGTTCGTGAATGAAGAGTCTCTGGTTTCATTTATTTTATCCCTGTTGACCGCACTTGCTTGACAGCACTCTCTTGGGTCAGCATCTGTGTTTGATCAGGATGTTTGTGGTCAGGACGCGGCTACGTGTTTAATGCATCTGAGGCAGGGTTCTGAGAGTTCCGCTGAGTTTTCAATTTCATTTTGCTCCTTGGCGACAGAGACGGGCTGACCAGAAGCGCCTCTTACTTCTGGCTCCAATTTAACCCAATTTGAATGTCTGGAAGTATTGCAGGCTTTTATTGACAGAAATGCTGGTTGCTCCGTGAAACTTTGCGGAGATTTTAATGCTCAATTGCCTCTTCCTTCGGTTTTGGGTGGTAATTGGAATAAAAATAAAGGGTTTTCCATGCAGTCTAAAATATTGTTTGACTTTTTGACATGCAATGAGCTGATAGCTGCAGATCCGTCCTCGCAACAGAAAACGAAGTGCACCTATTTCTGTCAGAAGTGGGGAGTGTTTTCATAGATTGACCACATGCTTGTTCCCAGTCATGACATGTCTAATGTGTTAAAATGTGAATTTGCTGGTTTAGAAGAGTGTAATTTAAGTGATCATTGGCCAATTCGATTGGAGTTTAGATTCCTCGTGGCTAACGGCTGCAGTACAGGCCCTAGTCCCAATGTGTGTCCGGAATGTTATGGCCCCAATTTGTTATTACATTTATGACAGCAAGGGATGACAGACAAAATTTTAAAACTTAAACGCATTTAATTAAACAAACACTTTTAACTTATCTACTATCTACTCTGCTGACCAAGATTGATAAATACAAGAACAAAAATATTTACAGTCCCTTAGGTGGGGTTGCTTGGTGATGTCCTGGGTGAGGAAAATACTCCAATACAGGCAAAAATCCACAAAAAGCTTCACAGGTCATGAAAAGAAGTGACAGGTCTGGTCAAATCCTTGCAATTTCTCCCTACTACTTGACTCTCTCAATTTTCCTCTTTCTATACTCTTTTGCAGACCCCTCCCACCTTTTAGACCGATTTTTTTATTTCTCGAGGACTTTCGGTTTCAGACATGCCCAGGACATGTCCAAACCTAGCTCCAGTCTGGGCTTAACAAAAGAAAGGTCATATAGTGGCTTGTATTCACATTACACCTCCATTCCAAAAGGGAAAAATTTTGACTCATAAAGGCAAAACTTTCTTTTCAATACATAAATGGTTAAGTAGACACTTGTGTATATATATACATATAGTACAAGACGCTAATAAACACGTGATGTATACACATACTCAAACACGGGATAAGCAATCAGCAATTACATTGTCGGTACCCTTTACATGCTTAATTTCCAAGTCAAACTCCTGTAAAATCAAACTCTAATTCAACAATCTCCGATTCGTGTTTTTCGTCTTATTCAAAAACATTAACGGATTGTGGTCAGTGTACACAATCATTGGCCTTTGCCCTGTACAAACATGTACCTCCAAGTGTTGTAAAGATAGAACCAGAGCCAACAGCTCCTTCTCTATCGTGGAATAGTTCTTTTGGTGGCGATTGAACCTCCTGGAGAAGTATGCCACGGGATGCTCAATGTCATCAGAGTCACTTCTCTGTCAGAGCACAGATCCACAAGCTTGGTCGCTAGCATCCACCGCAATGGAGAACGGTTTGTTGAAGTCAGGAGATCTGAGCACGGGGAAGTGACACAGCAGAGACTTCTGGCAATCGAAGGCTCCTAGGCATGCTTCATCCCAAGTGAACTTTACGCTTTTTTTCAGTTAGTTGGTGAGACTGAAAGCAATCTCAGCAAAGTTCTTGCAGAACTTGCTGTTGTACCCGATCATTCCAAGGAAGCGGTGCAAAGCTTTTTTGTTGGGTGCCACCTTACCCTAGCCTATGACGTAGCCAAGATAGGTGACAGTAGCACAACCAAAGTCACTCTTGTTCAGGTTAACCGTCAGGTTAGCCTGGGTCAGGCGCTGTAACAATGTCTCTACATGTACATCTTTCAGATGTTTTTCCCAGGAGTCACTCCATGTGATCAGGTCGTCGATGTATGCACCCGTGTGTGGCAATCCGGCGATTGTAGACTGAATCATCCTTTGGAACGTGGCTGGGGCATTTTTCATGCCAAAGGGTAGGACTTCATACTGGTACAACCCAGATGGTGTGGCAAAAGCAGAGATGCTCTTGGCCCTCTCAGTTAAAGGCACACACCAATAATCCTTCAATAAAACAATCTTGGTCAGAAACTTTGTTTGCCCTACTCTATCGATACAATCATCAATCCTAGGTATTGGAAACACATCGGTTCTAGTTACAGTATTGACTTTGCGATAATCTGTACAGAATCTAGTACTTCCATCAGGTTTTGGAACTAGCACACAGGGTGAACTCCAATCTGAGTTGGAGGGTCTGATAATATCATGTTCTAACATGTACTCAACCTCTTTCTCAGCAATCTTTCTCTTTTCAGGATTCATCCGGTACGGATGCTGTTTTATTGGTTTGGCATCACCAACATCAACATCATGAGAAGCAATAGAAACTCTCTTTGGAACATCAGGAAATAGATCTTTATATTTCTTGATAAACCTCTCAAACTGATCTTTCTGTGAGGGTTCCAAGTGCTGGAGTTTTACATCAAGATTTTGCAACACTTCAGAATTCGACAATTTACATGAAAGAACTTCAGCTTTAATTCTTGGTTCATCATCTTGAAACTCCCCCTCATCTTCACCAGTCTCGGCCATAGGAGAATCTGAAGTGACAGCTGCAACCCTAGCATTTTTGTCATGATAAGGCTTCAGCATGTTAATGTGACACAACTGTTTTGGCTTTCTGGAGTCTTCACAATGAAATTGAGATCGTTGAGTTTTGTCAGAATTTCATTCGGACCATGAAATCTAGCCTGCAATGGATTGGACTGCAAGGGAAACAACAGAAGGACCTTGTCTCCTGGTTTAAACTCACCGCTTCTAGCCTTATGATCATGCCAAGTTTTCATTTTTCCCTGACTTAATTTCAAGTTCTCTTTGGCTAGATCACAAGCTGCACGAAATCTTTCCTTGAACTTGCTAACATAGTCTAACAGACTGATGTGCGGCTCTTCCTCTTGCCATTGTTCACTCAATAATAGCAAAGGTCCTCTCACTTCATGGCCAAACACTAGCTCAAATGGACTGAATCCAGTAGACTCCTGCACTGCTTCTCTAGCTGCAAACAACAGCAAATGAACACCTTCATCCCAGTCTTTCTCGTGATCATAGCAATAGGTCCTCATCATTGTCTTGAGAGTGGAATGAAACAGCTCTAAGGCATTCTGAATTTCTGGATGATAGGCACTAGAAAGAATCTGCTTTGCACCTAGTTGATACACAACCTGCTGAAACAATCCTGAAGTGAAATTGCTACCCTGGTCTGACTGAATTTCCCTGGGAAGGCCAAACAACGTGAAGAACTTTATCAAAGCCTTCGAGATTGCAGTTGCCTTGATGTTAAGTGAAGGTATGGTTTCAGGGAATCTAGTAGATGCACTCATGATTGTCAACAAATACTGATTTCCAGATCTAGTTTTGGGTAATGGACTAACACAATCAACAATGACCTTAGAGAAGGGCTCCCCAAATGCTGGGATAGGCTGCAATGGAGCCACAGGTGGGTCTAACTGGTGTTTTCCAACTACCTGACAAGTGTGACAGGTTTTGCAAGAGTTTGAAACATCTTTCCAAAGTCCAGGCTAAAAGAAGTGTTTCATGATCTTGTCAACAGTCTTGTTAACACTAAGATGACCTCCCAAGGGTAAACTATGAGCCATTGTTAAGATCTCATTCCTGTAGATCTTCGGAACAACAATTTGCTTGACTACAGCCTAATTTGCATTGGTGGGGATATCAGGAGGGGCGCCTCTTCCGCATCAACACACCATCCTTGAGATAATACCCAACTGGAACTGCGTCTATTTCTTTATCAGGAAGGCTTTTCTCTTTAGTACACAAATTTCAGGATCATTAGTTTGCTCCTGAGTCAACCGCTTTCTGGACAGAGACAAGTCTCCAGACACATCAGAATCACCAGACCCATCTGGCTGGCTGAACAGAGAACTGATAAAAGTATCTGATAAGTCCTCAAACGGAGAAACCATAGTAGGCCGAACTTCGTCATTAGGCGAACCATCTGAGTCATGACTATTCAATGTGCTGGACGGCACCACATCATCTTCTTTAGCCTTCTTGGCCATAGCACGAGTCACTGCACAGGAAGGATACAGAGATGGGTCTTCATCGCCATCTTCAGTGCTTGACTGTGAAGTAAGATGAACAGGGGGAACTACATTGCCCCCAGCCAGGTCATTGCCTAGCAACAGAGAAACACCCTTGATGGGTAGACTTGACATGTGTCTCACTTTTACCTGTCCTGTAACTAAATCTGACTTCAAGAATATAGAGCGCAGGGGTACAGATACAGTCCTCCCTTCAATACCTTGTACAAGCATGAAATTCCCAGAAGGGGTCTCATCAAGTAACTCCAAGGAGTCCATCAACAAAAGTGACTGAGAAGCTCTGGTATCCCTTAGGATATATATGGGGACAGGAGGAGAATGCTCATTCAGAGCCACAAATCCCTCTGACTCAAATGGAAGAAATTCCTCCCTCACAAAGTCAGCAGTATCAGGCTGTTTAGCCCCACAAGGAGAAGGCAATTTAGTAGATCGGTCATCTACTACAGGGGTTTCTAACCTTGTTTTCACAAAGGCATTTGGTTTGGTATCCTTTTCTTTTTCTTTCTTAGCTTTAAGGAACCAACAGTTAGTTGTAACATGACCAGATTTCTTGCAATAACTGCAAACTAGACCACTTTTGTCACTGTCAGCTTTTACACTTCCATCAGACCTGTTACTGGATTTCTGAGCACTATCACCAGATTTGTCTTTGTCTTTGGGTGAGTAATCTTTGGTATCACCGTTACCTTTTTTCTGAAAATGGAACCATCTATTGTTACTGCTAGACTGAAATTTGGACTTGTGTGAGAACATATTCATTTGCAAATTTGGCAGCTGATTGCAAATTCAGTGCTTGCTTCTCATTAAGGTAGGTCTTAATATCATCCTTAACACAGTTCTTAAATTATTCAACTAACACCATCTCATTTAGTGAGTTGAAATCATCCTTGACCTCCATAGAAGTACACCAGTGCTCAAAGCAAACCTGCTTCTCTTTAGCAAATTCAACATAAGTCTGATTTTCAGATTTCTTCAGACCTCTGAATTTCTGTCGGTAAGCCTCTGGAACCAACTCATAAGCTCTCAAAATAACCTTTTTGACAACCTCATAATCAGATGAATCATCTGCAGACAAAGCTGAATAGGCTTGTTGAGCTTTACCCTTGAGGACAGTTTGCAACATCAGAGGCCAGTGTTCCTTTGGCCACTGGCAACTCTTTGCTACCTTTTCAAAACACTTGAAATAGTTGTCAACATCCTTTTCCGAAAATGGAGGCACCAGTTTTACCTCCTGGCTAGCACAAAACTTATTTTTAGTTTCAATTTTAATTTTTAGTAGCTCCATTTGGAGTCTTTCTTCTCTATCCAACTTCTCTAATTCAAAATCTCTCTGTCTCTGTCTCTCTCTTTCTGCTCTTTACTCTTTCTCTCTCTCAAATTCTCTTTGTTTTTCTTTTTCCTCCCTTTCTTTTTTTCTCTTCTCTTGCTAATTTTTCAACTCAAACTGCCTTTGTTTTTCTTTTTCCTCCCTTTCAATCTCTAGAATTAATAATTTAAGTTCCATTTCTATATTTGGATTTTCCCCTGGAAACTGTTCCAGATCTCATGGTGCAAACACATTTTCATCAATGTAATATTCATAATCTCTCTAGCCAGTCTTGCTTTTCGCATGGCTGGTTTTACCTCTGTCTGCTCTAAATGTCTGCATATTTCTAGCATTTCTGTCTTTTTAAAAGACTTCAAAACCTCTACGGTTGGTGATGCCAAGAAATCATCCATTGCTGTTGATCTGTGTGTGTGTGTGTGTATGTGTGTATATCTATATATATATATATATATATATATATATATATATATATATATATATATATACTCAGCAACAAAAGTTTCTGTGACACCAATATTGTTAATTATTTTTCATAACGCAATTATGAAATTGTCATACATGGTGATATCAGACTGAAACAGTACACGTAAACACAACATTGAAATGGAAATCATGAAAATGCGAGAAAATGACTTTGCACGTGAAAATGTGCGTAAATCATGCTTGTGGATGGCAATAAAAGAGGAGAATTTTTGGAATGTTCACATTGTGCCTGATGAACGACGGAAGCATCACTTATCGAAAACACAGCCATTTCGGATGAGGAACTCTACCCTCTAAATGCCAAGACTGTCTGAAAATGATCGGTGGAGGGCCATTGGGATGATTGAATCCGGAACCTCGCAGAGGGAAGTTGCTCATCGCCTGAATGTCCACCGAAACACCATTTGGAACTTATGGCAGCGTCATCAGCAGACAAGACATGTCAGAGACCGTCCTCGCAGCGGCCGTCCACGAGTAACCACTCCCAGACAGGACAACTGGATTTGAACAACCCATCTCCGAAATCGATTCCAACCTGCAACCATAACTGCAAGAACGATACCTGGTTTGAGGCGACTGTCTGCACAGACAATTCGTCGCCGTCTCCGTCATTTTGGCATTGTCCCACGTCGGCCAGCAAGATGTCCAATACTCACAGTACAACACCGACGACTGCGTCTACAGTGGGCACAACAACATCGACGGTGGATCCAACGTCAGTGGCATCTTGTACTCTTCACTGAATCAAGATTCATGCTTAAGCGATGTGATGGTCGTTTACGTGTATACCGTCGACGTGGAGAACGTTATGCCAACAACTGTGTTCAGGAATTTGATCGTTTTGGAGGTGGTAGTGTCATGATTTGGGGAGGGATCACGGCTAGAAACAGAACAGATTTGCTTGTTATTGATGGAAATCTGACAGGTCAAAGATATCGCGATGAAGTGCTACGGCCATTGGTGGTACCGTTTTTGATGCAACATGGTCCCGGAATAACGCTGCAACATGATAACGCCAGACCACACGTTGCAAGGATTGTACAGCAGTATCTGATGCAACAACATGTCAATGTCCTGCCATGGCCAGCCAGATCCCCAGACATGTCCCCAATCGAGCATCTTTGGGACGAGATGGATCGACGTTTGCGGCAGTTGGATAACCCGCCAGCTACACTCCAGGAATTGCGACAATGTCTACGTCAGATTTGGAATGACATCCCACAGCAATTTCTGGCACATCTGATTCGGTCCATGCGCCGGAGATGCGTTGCTTGCATCATGGCACGAGGAAGTCACACCCGGTATTGAAGTGTGAAGGTCACAATTGGTTAGACGTCAGACAAGTGCTTCATGACGCATGAAAATGACATTTTTCGTTTTGAGTGACGTTGGCACTGAAAAGTCAGTGTTTCTCCTGTTAAATAAACATATTGATTGCATTGAGATCTTTGCGTGTCATTTATAACATACACATAAATGGTGTCACAGAAACTTTTGTTGCTGAGTATATATATATATATATATATATATATATATATATCTATAAATCTCTATATATATATTTCTTTATATTTATATATATATATATATATATATATATAATATATATAAAAATTCAAAAAAACAATTTTACAATTTGAAATGTTAGATTTTCAATAAATGACTCGCACAATGGTCTTTCCCGGACTTGAGCCACCAATTAGTTTTGGCCCCAATTTATTACATTTATGACAGCAAGGGATGACCGACAAAATTTTAAAACTTAAACACATTTAAATAAACACTTTTAACTAATCTACTATCTACCCTACTGACCAAGATTGATAAATACAAGAACAAAAATATTTACAGTCCCTTTGGTGTGGTTGCTTGGTGATGTCCTGGGTGAGGAAAATACTCCAATACAGGCAAAAATCCACAAAAAGTTTTACAGGTCATGAAAAGAAGTGACAGGTCTGGTCAAATGTATCCTTCTCCTTGCAATTTCTCCTACTATTTTACTCTCTCAATTTTCCTCTTTATATAGTTTTTTGTAGACCCCTCCCACCTTTTAGACCTTGTATTAATTCTCTAGGACTTTCTGTTTCAGACATGCCCAGGACATGTCCAAGCCTAGCTCCAGTCTGGGCTTAACAAAAGAAAGGTCAATACTGCCATCTAGTGGCTTGTATTCATATTACAGGAATCCAAAGCATTTTGGTCTAAAGTCCACTGGGATAACCCTGAAAAGGTTCTGAAGTATAGAACCCTTCTATGCACGATAGGGATTTAAAACGTTTTTGGTGGTAGTTAGGGGTAGCAAATGATCGCCCGGGAGCTGGTGCCATCTACGATTGTTGGAAGTATACTAAGAAGCAGTTTCTTAAGACCACCAGGCAGAATATTTTGCAAGTGTTTTCAAAGCCAGTCCAAAACCTAAATGACTTGCATAGGTGCGGGAATAGTTCTAAGTTCTGGAATGCGTTGAAAGGACAGTCAGCTGGTGGTAATGCTCAAGCAACATCAAATTTAAATGCGATTTTGCATGGTACTTTAGTGATATCATGTGATATCATGAAGGATGATTTTATTCTAGATGATGAGCAGAAAATGATGAGTGAACATGTAAAGTGTATGCTTAAGTTGGAGGTTGGTAATTTTGCGAATTGTCTTGTTGACCCTGAGAAAATTAGACGGGGTGTAACTTCCATGAAACGAGGGAAAGCTGCGGAAATAGGTAGTATAACCACTGAGCACTTGCAGCATGGTGTCTCTGATGAATTATGTTTCATGCTAAGTAACATTTTCTCAGTTATGATGAGTTGGCATGTTCTTAGTTCATACATGACTATTAGTACTATTGTGTACCAAATGTAAAGTGGAATAAGCAGCATAGTGATAATTTTAGAGTGACCAGAGGTATTCACCAAGGTAGTGTGCTGTCACCATTAATGTTTACAATGTTTATTGACGACCTATTGAAAGAGCTCTCAGAATCCAGTCTGGTTTCAGAATGGCACGCTCTCTTTTTAATTGTTCGGCATATGCTGATGTGACTCTTTTACAGTTCCAGGCCTTCAGAAATTGAGTGAGAACGATGTCCGACGTTATTAGTCCGAAAACACAGTCTGCTTCGTGACCGTAGACTGTTCGTGACACAGTGTGAGTCTTGTTGATACCAGCTATGGGTGCTTGCGTCCAGTGGCGAATGGTTTTATTTAGCGTCTTAATATAAATCGCTAACCTTCTATCCTGATGGATTAGGTTGGATACGCACATCCACTCTGATTTGAAGTTCCGCTTGTACATGATTATTAATGCAGTATGAAATCGGTGATTGGTCCGAGTGCAAGATTATTTATTTTCATTTGAGTGTGATAAAAATGAGAAAAGCTGCGTCTCTCATAGATTTATGGTCTTTTCTTTGGGGTTCCGATAATTGGTCAGCTGTCAGAGGAATAGTATTTTGTCAATTGAAACAAATGTTAAAAACTGATTCAAAAACTAACTGGTGACGCCTGTCCAATGTACTCCAGCGACGACCATAGGCTTATCAGCCCAATGCCTCAAATATGAGTCTGTCACGAACAGTGTACGGTCACGAAGCAGACTGTTTTTATTTGGGGGGAGCGAATAACCGTTCCGTTACCCTTCAAAATGTGCAAAATCTAAATAGCGAAAAAAAAAAAAAAATAAAAATCTGGTAAATAATAATAATTATTTTTATAATAAGCCGTCCAACTACATCGTTACCAGTGAAAGAATTTCTTGAAACTCTGTGGAAACGAACTTTGCATACTGCACCTACTTTTTACCAAATATTTAGGGTGGATCACTTTGGGAACTATATTAAATTTAATGTTAAACTTTCAATTTGTGATGAAAAAATGGAGCCAATTTATGCTTTTTACGGCTTCAGTTTCTCCTGGGTCTCATATTTTCAAAGCAATTGGGGTAGCTGGTGCCAGCGTTCAAGCGCACCTTGTGACTCGGGATGGTACGCGCTGGACACCTTGTGTGTGATAGAGAGAGACTGTAGAACCTGTTTGAAAATCCTAGAGAGAAAATTTGTCCCTTGATCTGTCTGTAAAGTCTTAGGAAACCCAAAGGTAGAAAAAAATTTCGTTAAGGCTTTAACAACGGCTTTGGTCGTAATGTTTCGCAGAGGAATTGCCTCTGGAAACCGAGTAGCAACACACATTATTGTAAGTAAAAACTGGTTGCCAGTTTTAGTTTTCGGAAGGAGTCCCACACAATCAACAATAACATGCTCAAATGGTTCCCCTATGACACGAATAGGCCGAAGTGGTGCTGGCGGAACCACTTGATTAGGCTTACCTACGACCTAACAAATATGGCAAGACCTACAATACTGAGCAACAGAGGATTTTAAACCAGGCCAAAAAAAGTGCTTAAGCACACGGTCATACGTTTTCGTAATGCCTAAATGGCCGGACCTCGGGCTATCATGAGCAAGGGCCAAGACTTGCTGACAGTACGCGTCAGGTAAAACTATCTGATACACAGTACCCCAATCAGAGTCCAGGGCAGTGACAGGTGACCATTTTCGCATTAATAATCCGTTATCCAAAAAATAAGCAACTGCTTTTTCTTTAAGCACTTCAGGTGTAACAACGGAGGACAATAGTTTAGCCAAAGAAAGATCATTTTTCTGTGCAGCAATAAGCTGTTCACGACTGACGGGAACTTCAAATTGTGAACCAGACACAGGTTTAACGGTTTCGACCTTGGCAGCAGTCGGGTTATCACCAGCAAATTTAGAAACATCAGACAATAGCGGAGCCAAAAAAGAGACTGATAAATCAAGTTGTTCTCCCTTCTTTCGAGCCTGAGCCCGAGTAAGAGCACACATCGGGAAAACATCAGAACTCACAGGATCGGACACCTGAGGGCGGTCAACAACGTGTAACACAGGGTGCACTTTCTTACCAGAAATATCATTTCCCAGTATGAACGTTACGCCTGGCACAGGTAAAGCGTCACGCACTGCCACTTTGAAAAACCCTGATACCAAGTCACACTGAAGATGAATTGTATGTAACGGCACAAAGCCCATCTCAATACCCTGTACAATCACGCTTTCCCCACAAGAGGAACAGTCCGACAAAGGCAATACATTTGCGAGAAGAAATGACTGCGGCTCCTGTGTCCCGTAAGACCCGCACCGATTTTTGGTCAGCCTTCTCTCCCGTTAGGGACACAAAGCCATCACAAACAAACGGCTGGAAACAACCATCAATCCTGTCCTTCAAGACTTCCTCAGAAACTGTCTTCACGAAACTAACTCGTTTGGGGAGAACATTGGCATTCTTACCATCTTGTTTTCGCTTGAGGGCCAAACAGTCTGCGAGTAAATGACCAGGTTTATGGCAGTAGAAACACTCTCAGACATCCCTATTACCCACTGCAGACATTTTAACTTTGCCTTTATTTGAATTACCGGATTCAGTAGGTTAACTACGAGAGCTTGCAAACAAGTTTCTGTGCGTCAGCGCGAACTCATCAGCCAACACAGCCGCTTCGGAACAGGTAGCAGTTTTCTGTTCATTTAAATACACAACAACCCGGTCCTGTAAACACTTTTTAAACTCCTCTAGCAACACCAACTCACGCAAAGAACCAAAATCCGTTGTTCCAGTGGCCGCACACCATTTATCAAAATGTATATGCTTCTCTCTCTCAAACTCTACAAATGTCTGCGAGGCTATTATCCTATGATTACGAAATTTCTGTCTGCATGTCTCGGGAACCAGTTCATATGCGCGCAACACTGCAGTTTTTACTTTTTCATAATCCATGCTGTCCTCTAGCGATAAAGCAGAGACTACCATTTGTGCTTTCCCTCACAGTTTACTCTGTAGCAAGGTAGACCACACAGGTTTAGGCCATTGAAGTGCAATGGCAACGCGTTCAAATGCGGTGAAATAGGTGTCCGCCTCGGTCTCTCGAAAGGGCGGAACTAGGGCCACTTGTCGACTTATATCTATGGGACCAGAGGAGGGATTAGGTGGGAATGGTACAGTGCTACCCGAGAGCGTTACCGGAAAGGTTTTGGTACTGGAATTCTCCAATTCCAGCTGCCGCAACTTAACCGCTGTTTCCGCCTCGAGTTCAAGTTTACGCACAGCCAGTTTGTATTCGAATTCCCGTGCCTTAACCTTCTCCTCCCTTTCCACCTGGAGCCGTGCCAGGCGGATTTTCAACCGCGCAGAGGAGGGAGAAGATGCGAGAGTGGCAGGCGAGAACGGGTTGAACCTGGGCAGCGTAGGAGGGTGTCCCTCCACGTCCCTCGTGGGAACAGACTCTCTTGCAGCTTGCGGTGACACTGGGGACTCTTCAACCGCACCACTGGCTGAGTCTAGTGACCCTCTAACTTCACCACTGGCCAAATCTGGCTCAGGTTCCAACACCCCCATCTCCACCAAAGACGTTAACACAGCTAATCTGATCTCCTTTTTAACCATAGACGTTGACAAGGATAGCCCAAAATGACTAGCCACCTCCAGTAAATCCACTTTACGACAGAGCTCTAATACCTGACGGGAAGGAGCAGACAAAAACCTTTGCAAAACAAACGCCATTACTAAACCACAAACGTAAAAACCTCACCAGAGCAAAACAACCAAGCTAAGCAGCAGTTCGCACTTCCCTCGCTATGTGGCGCTATTTCTCCCGGACGAACCCCCACCAATGTTACGTGCCTAATGGATGATTGGGGTAGCATGTAAAATAATAGCGCTATGGGGAAAAGAGTAGACAGGGAACTGAATGCTTGCAAGCTTAGATATATTGATGTTTTTCTTTACATGGGAAGACAAACAGAAGTGACAGACAATGTTTACAGTATGCACAAGACAAATCCAAAAACATTCACCAAATAGCTAACCAGGGGAAAACAAAAGGGTCGTGGAGACACTGCCAAATAAATAAAACAAAAAAAACTAAACATTGCTAAGAAAGAAAAATACCAACTACACAAGACTAACAATAAAATAGAACCTCCTAACTACACTCAATATACCAGAACATAAAATACAATGGGTGGCAGCTGTCTTTAAACTAATGAAACTAACAATGAACATAACCTAGATGTTGTCGATGTATGAGGGCCCCTGTCTACTCTCGACCAGTTTGTCCCCCCCCCCCCCAAACCAGAATTGCTCAGACAAAAACAAAGAAAAAAAAAAGAACAGCAGCAGCAGCTCGAGATGGAGTTACAAGCACGGTCTAAATAGCGCGGGACAAGACGGGGCAAGAATCCATTGGTCGGACAGAGATTGGGTGACGTCATAGGGAGGCGGAAGTTGAAGATGCGGGAGGAGTGAGAGCGATATAATGGCCGGAAACACAAGGAGGCGCCACCTGAAGGGGGAAACGACAAAAGACACCGCAAGACACAAAAACCGGCACACAGAAAATTCAAACACATCACAATTCCCGTAACAGTAATTAAGCCATGTTTGGTGTCAAATTGTTCTTTGGGATAGCAGCAACAATAACAGTCATAAATTTTAGAACTAGCACATTGATAATTGGTAGTTATTCATTGATTTATCCCCACATGTTGTCATGGCAACAATTTATGACATTTTTGACAGCAATTGATGACAGACAAAATTTTAAAACTAAAACAGGTTTAATTAAACAAGTGCACCGCCTTTCAGCGAATGTTGTATTGCTGTGCAATACTAGTCCCCTACCTATGTATGCATATTATATTTCCAGAAAAGTAGGTCAAAGTGACCTGAATAGGGTACATGACACACTCTCTCCCCAAGATGCATCCACACACCAACTTTGATGTTCCTAGGTCATACGGTATTGAAGTTATGGAGCGGACACGAATGCGGACGGACGGACGGACGGAGTGCAATCCTTTAGTCCCCTCCGTTTCCAGAAGGGGACGAACAAAGACCAACACTAACCTACAACTTATACTACTGACCAAGATTGATAATTTACAAGAAAAATGTTCTGGGTGAGAAAAGTGCTCCAACATCGGAAAAGATCCACAAAAAGCTTCACGGGTCTTGAAAAGAGTGACAGGTCTGGTCAAATGTATCCTTCTCCATGCAATTTCTCCTACTACCTACTCTCAATTTCTCTCCTTATGTACTCTGTTGCAGCCCCCTCCCACATTTTGACTTTTTTTTTTTTTCCCTCTGGGACTTTCCCCTCTCAGACATGCCTAGGACATGCCCAAACCTAGCTCAAGACTGGGCTTAACAAAAAAAAGTCAATACTGCCATCTAGTGGCGTCTTTCCACATTACAGTTGGTTTTAGGGGGTGCTCATCTAAATTTGGCCATAATTTTTCTATGAATGATTCCGTTTATGTACTGGGAAGGGTTTGATAAAAAATTGTAAATGGAGACTTGTACATGCAACCCCAATTCCGAAATAGTTGGGACAAAGAGTAAATTGTGAACAAAATCAAAACACTATGACTTTCAAATCACACCAGCCAGTATTTTATTCACAATAGAACAGAGATAACAGCAAATGTTGAAACTGAGAAATTTTACAATTTCATCCACAAAATGAGCTCATTTCAAATTTGATCGCTGCTACAGGTCTCCAAAAATTTGGGATAGGGGTCTGTTTACCATGGTGTAACATCCTTTCTTCTTTTTAAGACAGAGTGGAGGCGTCTGGGTATTGAGACAAGTTTCTTGAGTTTAGCCATTGGAATTTGATCCCACTCTTGTTTAATACAGGCTTCCAGCTGCTGGAGAGTTTTGGGTCTCCTTTGATGGACTTTTCGTTAGATTATGAGCCAAATGTTCTCAGTCGGTGACAGATCAGGACTGCAGGCAGGCCAGTTCAGCACACGGACTCTTCTACTATGAAGCCATGCTGTTGTAATAGCTGCAGTATGTGGTTTTGCAGTGTCCTGCTGAAATACACAAGGCCTTCCCTAGAATAGATGTTGTCTGGAGGGGAGCATATCTTGCTCTAAATCCTTTATAAACGTTTCAGTATTCATGGTGCTTTTTAAAACATGCAAGTGTCCCATACCATATGCACTCATGCATCCCCATAGCATCAGACATGCAGGCTTTTAAACTGAATGCTGATAACGGGAAGGG
Organism: Gymnothorax reevesii; assembly: GCA_029721435.1. Taxonomy (NCBI): domain Eukaryota; kingdom Metazoa; phylum Chordata; class Actinopteri; order Anguilliformes; family Muraenidae; genus Gymnothorax; species Gymnothorax reevesii. Next base: position 56,292,374 of record CM056574.1, read on the forward strand.
TGGTCTTTCTCCTCTTTAGCCTGGAGGACACGAAGCCCATGATTTCCAACAAGAATATCAAATTTGGACTCATCTGACCATAGGACACTTTGCCACTTTGCTACAGTGCATTTTAAATGAGCCTTGGCCCACAGAACACGGCGGCTCTTCTGGATCATGCTCAACAATGGGTTACTTTTTGCATGATAGAGTTTTTGGTGGCATCTGTGGATGGCACGGCAGACTGTGATTAGAGAGTAGTTTCTTGGAAGTATTCTTGAGCCCATTTAGTAATGTCAATGACAGAATCATGACTGTGAGTAATGCAGTGGCGGCTGAGGGCCTGATGATTATGGGCATCCAGTAAAGGTCTTTGGCCTTGTCCCTTACGCACAGAAATTTTTCCCGTTTGTCTGAATCTTTTGATGGTGTTATGCACTGTCGATGATGAGACCTTCAAAGCCTATGCAATTTGACGTTGAGGGACATTGTTTTTAAAGTATTCCGCAATTTTTTTTACGCAAGTCTTCACAGGTTGGGGAGGCTCTGGCCATCTTTACTTCTGAGAGACTTGGACTCTCTCTAAGACATCGCTTTTTTAGCCAATCACGTTACACACCTGATGCCAGTTTACTTAGTTTGCTGAATGTTCTTTCAGTTGATTCTCTTGTATATTAATTGCTTTTTCAGCCCTTTTTTTTTTTTTTTTTTGCATGTGTCCCAACTTTTTGGGAGCTGTTGCAGCCAGAAAATTTGAAATGGGCTCATTTTGTGAATAAAAATGTAAACTGTCAGTTTCAACATTTGAAATGTTATAAATGTTCTATTGTAAATAACATATTGGCTCATGTGATCTGAAAGTCATTGCATTTTGATTTTATTCACAATTTACACTTTGTCCCAACTATATCGGAATTGGGGTTGTACATTTAAACTTGTATGATAACTCTCCAAAATGGTAACTGCATTTATACATTTTTCAAACATTCTTGTGAACAACAATATCTACTTTTCAGTTCACAAAGTGCTTTCTGATAATGTTTCCTGAATAAATGCAGCAACAACAACTCCAACTCCAACTCTATTTCTCCCCAAGGGGCAATTCGGTTCAACGGTTCACCTAGGCAACACAATATCAACACACAATCATGCATCCATATCAGCATAGTTAGTAGTTAATGAGGCCTCACGGAGACGAGGAAATGCACAGCGATAATGTAGTCAATGATACTAATGGAGATGTGTGCACAAGTACCCAAAATGCATACACACAACAATAAATGAAAAAGACCTGGAAAAGCGGTTCGTTGTCCTAGGTGGAGCTCTAAAGCGACGCCCTGACGGCATAAGCGAAAACTCTATAGACAATATGTGGTCATGCTGATCAATAATCGCTTTAGCTTTTTTGACCACGCGTTTGCCCCAAAGGGAACTCATGTCTTCCTGCTTCACACGTATGATCTTAGAACAGGTATTCACAATACTATTTCGGCGGTTCTTCTCTGTTACACCCAGGCCGTTGAACCAACAGATAAACGAAAAGATCAGCAGGCTTTCAATAAAGGACTTTAAAAAATAGCACTGAATCCTTTTGCTGACATTGAAGGAGCTCAACTTCCTAAGTAAATAAATAAATCCTCTGTTGACCCTTTTTTACAGTGTCTGTGTTGACCTCAAATTTTAACTCAGAGTCGAATGTTGTTCCTAAGTAGTTATAGGAATCAACAATTTCCACCTCCCTACCATGAATAAAATGAGCAACAGGCTCAGTACGATTCTTGCTAAGATCGATAATATGCTCCTTAGTTTTTGACACATTAAGGTCCAGAGAGTTATCATCACACCAGCTGATAAAGGCAGGGAGAGCACTGCCGTGACCTGCTGCTGGACCATGGAGAAGAGAGAGAAGAACAGTGTCATCGGAAAATTTGACTAAAAAGTTGTCCTCTTTGACAGACCTGCCGCTGTCATTATATAAAATAAAAAGGAAGGGAGAAAGAACACACCCTTGGGGGGAGCCTATGTTAGATGTCATTAGATCTGACATGACTCCATTGACTAAAACACGCTGTTTCCTCTCTGTTAAAAAGTTAAGAATCAATAGTAAAAGCTGTTGAGGTAGGTTAAAGAACACACTAAGGTGATCAATTAAGATGTGCGGTTGCATCTTGTTAAAGGCCGATGAGAAGTCGGCAAACGGAAGTCTCACATGAGAGTTAGGTTTTTCAAGATGCTTATAAATCTTATTAAGGATGAAAGGTTTGGCATCCTCCAACCCCCTCCTAGCCTGATAAGCAAATTCCAAAGGGTCCAGTCTGCCAGCAACCCAGGACCCAATCTCATCCTTTAAGATTCGCTCAAAGTGCTTCATGACTAGGGAAGTCAAGGCGACTGGCCTAAAGTCATTTAAATCCCTAGCCTTCTTTAATTTGGGGATAGGAATTAATGTAGACATCTTCCAAAGCGTTGGCAACGCGCAGCCATCTGCACATATTCAGAGAAGTATCATGGTACTTTGCGTGACCACAGTTTTTGGCCTGCGCGGCCAACTTTTTAATGTTGGGAGCGCATGCGGTCTTGGTTTCCAAAAGTTTGTCTGGAGGGTTGGAAGGATCGGTATGCATAGATAGAATTTTTGCGCGGTAGCTGCCCCCATTATCGCGCTCACTAAGAAAAATACCTCCTTGTTGTTTGCTTGGTCTCCAGCAGCTGAGGCTGCTTTTCAGGAGTTAAAGAAATGATTTAGTTCAGAACCCATTCTAATTTTGCCCAACCCCTCCCTCCCATTTGTTGTGGAGGTGGATGCGTCGGACGTCGGGGTGGGTGCCATTTTGTCCCAGCGTCCCCTTTAGGACAATAAGTTGCACCCATGTGCCTACTTCTCCCGGTCTTTGTCGGCGGCTGAACGGAATTACAGCATTGGTGACCCGGGAGTTGTTGGCTGTCAAGTTGGCGTTAGAAGAGTGGCGCCATTGGTTGGAGGTTGATTGTCGAAACGGACTCCATCAAATCGTCGATTACAATACGAACTATTAAATGTATACCATGATTGTATATGTCATATTTTGCAAGTTACTATACTCTGTGGCACTAATTACTTTTTACATTTACTAATTACATTTACTAATTAGACTAATTAACATTGTTTTAGGAGTATATATCAGATCAACTAAAAGCTGAAATATAAAGATATGAATATCTTAACAATCAAGAAACTAGCATTTTAAAATGATCCCATCTACAAGCTTGTCCCATCGACAATATGAAGATGGCACGCATTTTCTCTTGTTTTACTGAAACACAATTATTTTCTGAAAATGTCAATTCTATCAATTATATACTCAAGTTAGAAAAAAAAAAAAGATTATTTGATTTGAAACCGAATTGTGGCTCTGAGAGAAACTTTTGTATCTCAAAATCTAAATTAGCATTAATTAACCGCTAATGTCTTTTGTCTTGCCCCTTTCTGCAGGTGTAGACACTCGCATCTATAGAACTGCAAATTTAAGGACGTAGTTACAGTACTCGACCGCGAGATGGCACCCCTGGATCAGTTATTGAATATTCACAGGCAGGCAGAGCTGAAACACGATTGAGAGTATGGACAAGTTCCCTCCAATCCCTATTTTTCGGGAGCTCCTCAGCTAAGCCTGATGTGCAAAGATGTACACCCAACCGCTGTACATGCAGGCATATTCTTTTCTCTCTCAGCCTTCAAACAGCCTTCTTGAATATTGTCACGAATAGTAGGGTCTGTTTGTGACTAACACTGTCCTTTGGCACAGAAAAATGGTGACAACAGTGAGTAATTCAACAACTATCCCAATGCATGTGCAGTCTCACTCGCCATGTATAGCTTCAACGAGCTGTGCCAATGTGACGTCAGAGCATCACCGCGAGGATTCTTCTGATTGGTTGAAATATTTTCAATGGCGGCATCCATGAAATCGTCAATACTGCATCAGAACTGACTTTCGGAGATGGATAGCTTAGTTGTATGAGCTCTACATGTTCAAATGTTCTTATGAATCGTTAGTTTATGACATGATCTATCTTCCAAACTGTATTTTGAAATTGCATTGTCTATTCATTTAATGTGTAGCTGCAACTCTTATTAGCTGTATAGGGAATATTTAAATAGTTTCCTCGTATGTAGGATACAAAAGTAAATCAGATGTTATGTGAATAGGAAAATATTTGGTCTTAAAATGGCATTTTTGGCCAAAATGGGCATAATTTGGTATGTTCTAGAAGGGTTATTAGTGCATAATATATCAAAAAATTATGTTTGTGTCTTTTCTCTTTCCTAGAAAATCTTGTTTGTGAATTTGACTTAAAAGCACCATTTGCAAGAGTAAAATTTCAAGGAGTCTCTATCCCTCTCGCATAAGTCGTCTCAACAAGGCATGATAATTTAATTAATAAAAGAACATTCCTTTTCGGATGAATGGAATCTGTACAGTTTTTGACATCCTCCTTCATCGAGTTTTAATGTATTTATCTCAAAACATGCTGTGGAGAAGCACAATTTTGTTAAAGGTTGACTCATCTTGGGTGTATTTGCGACTTGAAGATGATGGGGACAGTGCTTCGATTGAACACGACATGTGATCCACTGGCACATGGCATTCATCATCAAGTCTTGGCCAGAAGAGTCTTCTTGTTGGGCCTTTGGGATGCATAAATCTTATTAATGCATCATTATTTTCCAGACAAATACCTTTGATGATTCCAACATACCAGTCATCATCAGATATGGCAGCAACATACTGCCCCGCCTTGAAGTTGGTGCTCTGTACTGGGAACATGGATATGACTCCAAGAGTGTCAGGAGAGATTCTGTACATGCACAGTTCATTGTTTGCAACTCTAAAAGAGTGATGTTCTCTAATCCAATCATCAATTTTCTATTATACAATTGGGTAAATTAGTCAATTTATTTTATTTCTGGAAATGAAAGTAACGAAAAATTGCGGGGAAATGCCCCACGCAAATTTTCCCCTGAGCTGCTATGGTTTAAGTTACTGAAGATGCCATGCACTTTTCATTTTTACTGCAAGAAACAAATGTAATGTTCATCATGTATAAGAAATATGCACTTTATCTTAAATAAATTTGAACGGCACTGTATCAAGGTATGTATCGTATCTTGACGTCCTTGACGATACCCAGCCCTAATGTAAATCTAGGCCGAGTTCATTTTGGCCATGTCTGGCCAGGCGGGCACAGTGGCTTTGCCAGTATTTTTCAGTTTGGGTGTTAGTGCTGGTTTTCATTTGGCCTTTATGTACAGTGGGGCAAAAAAGTATTTAGTCAGGCACTGATTTTGCAAGTTCTCTTACTTAGAAAGATGAGAGAGATCTGTAATTTTCATCAGAGATACACGTCAACTATGAGAGACAAAATGAAAAAAAAAAATCCATGAAATCACATTGTAGGATTTTTAAAGAATTTATTTGTAAATAATGGTGGAAAATAAGTATTTAGTCAATAACAAAAGTTCAACTCAATACTTAGTAGCATAACCCTTGTTGGCAATGACAGAGGTCAAACGTTTCCTGTAAGTCTTTGCCAGGTTTGCACACACTGTAGCTGGTATTTTGGCCCATTCCTCCATGCAGATCTCCTCTAGAGCAGTGATGTTTTGGGGCTGTCGCTGGGCAACACGCACTTTCAACTCCCTCCAAAAATTTTCTATGGGGTTGAGGTCTGGAGACTGGCTAGGCCACTCCAGGACCTTGAAATGCTTTTTACGGAGCCACTCCTTCGTTGCCCGAGCGGTGTGTTTGGGATCATTGTCATGCTGGAAGACCCAGCCACGTTTCATCTTCAATGCTCTCACTGATGGAAGGAGGTTTTGGCTTAAAATCTCACGATACATGGTCCCGTTCATTCTTCCCTTGACACGGATCAGTCGTCCTGTCCCCTTTGCAGAAAAACAGCCCCAAAGCATAATGTTTCCACCCCCATGCTTCACAGTAGGTATGGTGTTCTTGGGATGCAACTCCGCATTCTTCTTCCTCCAAACACGACGAGTTGAGTTTTTGCCAAAAAGTTAAATTTTGGTCTCATCTGACCACATGATATTCTCCCAATCCTCCTCTGGATCATCCATATGCTCTCTGGCAAACTTCAGACGGGCCTGGACATGTACTGGCTGAAGCAGGGGGACACGCCTGGCGCTGCAGGATTTGAGTCCCTCTCGGCGTAGTGTGTTACTGATGGTAGCCTTTGTTACTTTGGTCCCAGCTCGCTGCAGGTCATTCATTAGGTCCCTCCGCGTAGTTCTGGGATTTTTGCTCACTGTTCTCATGATCATTTTGACCCCACGGGATGAGATCTTGTGTGGGACCCCAGATCGAGGGAGATTATCAGTGGTCTTGTATGTCTTCCATTTTCTTACAATTGCTCCCACAGTTGATTTATTCACACCAAGCTGCTTGCTATTGTAGATTCGCTCTTCCCAGCCTAGTACAGGTCTACAATTTTCTTCCTGGTGTCTTTCGACAGCTCTTTGGTCTTGCCCATGGTTGAGTTTGGAGTCTGATTTTTTGAGGCTGTGGACAGGTGTCTTTTATACAGATAACGAGTTCAAACAGGTGTCATTAATACAGGTAAGGAGTTAAGGACAGAAGAGCTTCTTAAAGAAGTAGTTTCAGGTCTGTGAGAGCCAGAAATCTTGCTTGTTTGTGGGTGACCAAATACTTATTTTCCACCATCATTTACAAATAAATTCTTTAAAAATCCTACATTGTGATTTCCTGGATTTTTTTTTTCTTATTTTATCTCTCATAGTTGACGTGTATCTCTGATGAAAATTACAGACCTCTCTCATCTTTCTAAGTAGGAGAACTTGCAAAATCAGTGCCTGACTAAATACTTTTTTGCCCCACTGTATGTAAATCTCATTTCAATCAGCCGGTTTCTTACAGTTCTGTCACAAACATTGACTACTCTTTCTGCTCATTTGTTTTTCATTTTTATGTTGCACATTTTCTGCTTTCACGGCATATTGCTTTGAGTTTTCTGTTCTGACACTGCAACGTCTTCTGTGGTCTATCTGAATGTTTTCCCTGTTATGACCTACCTATTTTGTTTGTACTTGTACCAAATTTTAGACACCAATAACCAACATCTTTTGCCACTTTCCATGTTGAATTTCCTTCTGTGAGCAGTTTTATAATCCTTTTCGTGGTTTCAGTTGCCAGCTTTCTTGTTGGTGCCATGCTTCCTCTCAGTTGACCAAGTTCAACAACTCAAATGCCTGCAAGCACCCCCTTGTACCTGCATACTAATTTGCATATTCAGATTTGTGTTGGTATTTTTTGAGAAATGCAGATTACAAGAAATTGCATAGTTTTTTTTTTTTCCCTGAACACAGGGATTCCATATTTTTTCCTCTACTTGATTAAAAAAAATGCCATTAAAGCAATTCGTACCTTTGTGGCATTTTTGCACTGATGTAATCTTACAATGCTCCTAATAAGCGTACGGCAAGGAAAATGTAAAAGGAAATCCACCTGGTGTTGAAACTCTTCAATATTCATTTCTCATATTTTTTTTGTCCCCCGTCGCCCCGGCGGGACGGGGGACATAGAAATGCTGTTCGTCCGTCCGTCCGTCCGGGAACAGTGTACTCGCAATAACTTTGACAGCTTTGATGGAGGATCACCAAATTCACACCACATATGCCTCTCGTGAAGGCCTTGCTCAAGTTCAATGATGTGTGACCTTGACCTAGTTTTCAAGGTTACTGAGCAAAAAGATGTGAGGAACACTGTATTCGCAATAACTTTTGACAGCTTTGATGGAGGATCACCAAATTCATGAGACATTCTTATTGGTTTGTTAAGTAGATAGTACATAGTACAAAACTATGCCTTGGCGATGCGTCCATCATCCACAAGTAATGAAAATTGTAATCTCTCTCATGACCCATGGTTATATTTAGCTCATATCACAATGATCCATCCCTCATCCATCTCTCTGTTCAACCAATGACCAATGAGCTACAGTGTCATTGTACTTCACATTATTAGTTGTACAGTGCACCACATTATTTTCAGCCATCAAAACAGTTTTTGCCACATGTTTCTGGCCACTTGTGCGATGGGGAACACAAGGCCTTCAGGCCAGCAGGCCATTTTTAAATAAAAGTCTGACCAATCATTTTCTTTGCTCCGAATAAAATGATTTGCCGAGCTTCCTGTCTGTCATCCGTCACCACACCTCTTCCAGTTGCCTATTGCTGTCACCGCTTGCGAGTCTCTGGCAGAAGTAAAAAGAACGACGCATTTGACTGTAAACAAACGGGCGCTGAAATGCTATAATTACGATAATGACGTTAATGGTAGTTCGTCAGACTACAAAAGTAACTTAACGTTAGGATGGCATTTCATTTTATTCCACATACTGGGTTGGGTATTATATAATTAATTACTGTTTGTTTTCACTTACCAGTGCCTCTGACTCTGACTCAATTGAATCCGTTTCACTCTCCTGCGAAAAAAAAAATACAGCGTGCGGTGCAAGGAAGTGAGCAGCACGAGTGAAACGGGCCAATGGAGTCAGATTCAGAGGCACTGGTAAGTGAAGACTAACCAACAGTAATTACATAATAGTTTAGTTACCTTTGTAGTCTGAGGAACTACCATATATTAGCTATAATTTTTTCATAGAAGTCTGGGAATCTGGGGGGGGGGGGTTAGAAAGGTAAGAACTGCTTTAATTGAAATGAAAAAAATTTTTGATTTCTGTCCTGAAGCCTTAATGCTAAGTTAATGAAAAACTAAATAGTTTAGTGTCATATCTATGACTTGTTAATTTGCTACAAGAAGTAAAAAACTTGGACGAACGTCCAGTATGTGCGATGATGTGATAATTTTTGCCAGGGGGTGTAAGTGTATTTAATTTTCATGGTTATAAAGAGTGGCACAAAATGTGTAAAAGTTGAGTTAGTGAAATGAACAGTTCGCAAAATAAGTTTTAACAGAAAAGAGGGATACTTTACCAATTGATCATCACAAATAAATGTAAACGATTGCCTTTGAAGTGGCACTGGGATTCTTAACCCCTTGTGTACAGGAAATGCACAGCCGCGGGCTGGCTAGCAGACCCACACACCGGGAACCGCAAATGCGCGGAGTGTTCGGCTGACTACCGTGGCCTGATTTCAGTATGCGGGCGCGCCTCTGTGGCCACGATTGTTGGCTAGCTCTTGTGACGATTGTCAAGGAAGTATTTCATGCACTTTCTTTGCCGTTTCTTCACCTGTTTGCTGTGATGATTGCCAGGAAAAGTATTTTGACCACAATTTTTGGATGCTTCAATTTTCACTGTATAAATGAATACAGAAAAATCGAAAAATATACTAAATCAATGTAACATTCCAGTACACTCATTTTGTGAAATACAGTTTGTTACACGGTTCGACGCACAAAGTAACTTCAGAAGTGTCATAACTGAACTGGGATTCATGGCGAACTTTGTTCTTGGAATAGACAACGCACTGTTTCCGCAGTTTTTAGCTTCGCTGTGACGATAGTCAGCAGTCAGCGGCGCTTTTCCATTGCCGAGTCGTCCGACGTCCGTCTGTCTGTCTGTCCCACATCAACTTTTCACATCAAATTTGAGTATCTCCTAAACTGTCTGATAAATTTCTTTCTCATTTGGTGTGAGCCTTCCTTATGATGTTCTGAATATTCACTGTGAAAATTAGAAAATTTTGTGTCTCGGTTTTTGAGAAATTCAGCATTTTGAACTAGTGTTTGTGCTCATTTCATTCTTCCAGTTTTATCTAAAGTCCTGGAGATGATTGTCTCAGAGAAACTGATTCACTACCTTGAGACAGACCATTATTTGCATCCCTTACAATTTCGATTCAGGCGCAACAATTCTACAGAATCTGCCACTTGGTTTTTTACAGAAAATATCAAACAGTCACTTGATAAGGAAAATGTGGTTGGTGCGGTGTTTCTAGATTAAAAAAAAACCTTTGACACAGTAAATCACAACATTTTAATTTCAAAATTATCTATGGGGGCCGCCAAGCCAATGTTGACATGGAGAAGTATGTATTATGATTGGTCATTATAAGTGGAAAACTCATTGTAATATATTGCTTAACTGTAAAAATGTAAATAATTATGTATAAATGTATAATATATTGAAATAAGTACATTGAAACTAATTAATACTATTGCCGTCATTCCGTGACAATTTGCCTCTTGTAATTCCGTGACATTGACTTTTTGAAATTTCTTGCCCATAAAGCAGGGTGAAAGTCAATTTTTGTTTCTATAACTTGCAGTATTAACAAACACCTTAAATATGAACATATTGAAGTTTCATAACTTAACTAGGACAGGAACATCATTTTCTGAATAGTTAAACACAACATTTAAAAAAGCCACGTCAATTTTGTGTAATTCCGTGATGGAGTAGTTTTTGCTTGTTTAATCTATGAAAATTTCTCATAAAATATATTTTCACTAAATAATATTAAAGATCAAGTTAATACCTTCAATATAACACATCATACTTGATTTTATCTCATTTAGTTGTAGAGTTACAGCCCAAAATGTAGTAGGACTGTAATTCCGTGACAGCTTGGCAGCCCCCCTATGTTCAATTTATCCAAACAGTCATTGTCCTGGTTTTACTCATACATAAAGGGCTGTCAAAAGTGTTACAATTAATAATGTGAGATCCACTTTTTATCCCCTGGGGATATAGTATTGGGCTCCGTCCATCTGTACGAACATATAAATGTGGATATTTTAAGAACTGTTGACTAGATTCTTATCATATTTGTTATCTAGGTTTCTCTCAGTGGGGGAAAGGTACCACGGAGTTTTGGTGACCTTCACCTTCATTTCAAGGTCACAAAGCTTAAATTTGAGTATCTTTGTCCGTCCGAACGAACACATAAACTTGAATATTTTAACAATCCTTGACTAGATTCTTTACATATTTGGTACGTAGGTTCATCCCAGTGGGGGAAAGGTACCATGCTGTTTTGGTGACGTTCATCTTCATTTCAAGGTCACAAAGCATAAATTCCAATATCTTAAGAACTGTTGACTGGATTCTTTTCATGCTGGATACCTGACGACCTCCAAAATTCTGATGTTTCCTGGAGGTGATGGAGGTGACAGCATGTCGATGCTTCATCAACTTTTCAATTGGAAAATTAAACATTGCATATTCTAATTGCAGAAATAACAATAAAAAAGATCTGCAGAAGTCATAATAAAGCATATTAAATGTTGTTGACCTAATGTGTTGACTTTCTAAGTTTGTCATTTTTTATTATCCCCCGCTGCGTGATTAGCACAAAGCGGGGGATATAGCATTGGGCTCCGTCCGTTCGTACGTATGTACGTCCGTACAGACACACACAATTGAGGCGGCGGGGAATACTACCATGTTAGTGGCAAACACTCGTCTCAAAATTGAAACAGGGATCCCTCAGGGCACTGTCTTGGGACCTATACTCTTCAGCCTTTATATCAATGATTTACCAGATGTATGCCAAGATATAGGTCTACAAATGTACAAAATGCAGGTAACACAGTGGTATACGTATCTGGTAATACCTGTACTTCTGTATCTGAGAAACTTAATGTCAACTTGGACATCATTTTTGCTGGCCTCATTTTGTTAAACTTTAAGCTTTAAAAAGACAAACTCTGTCTGCTTTTCCATTTGGAGTAATTATAGACTATCAGTTAAATTTTAAAAGGCATATTAAGAAAATCTGTAAAACCATTTAGGCTAACTTGGGCTGTTTTATGATTATAATGAACTGTTTGACTTTTGACTGTGCTTTTTTCTTTATGAATTCTATAATTCTCTCACACACATCTTATGGTTTAACTACACGGTCTCAGGCTCCCCAGTCATCAGTTAAGGCCATAAAGTGTCTTCATAACCGAGTCTTTAAAGTCCTGGACAAGAAGAGAATAAGGTATCGTCACTGCCAAATTCTAAGCAAACATAAGGTTGAAAGTTTTGCAAATTTTATTTCCTTGCATTCTGTTAAATTGATTTTCAAATGCCTAAATAACGCTGCTCCCCTACCCCTTTGCAAAACCATTGCAACATTGCAAAGTGGTACCAGATCCACCACTAGAGCGATGTCAAAAGGTAATTGTATTGTCCCTTTCCGTGGAACATCTTTTGCCCAAACTGCTTTCTCAATAAAAGAGACAAAATTATGGAACTCGCCGCCAGGCTACTTGAAATGTATTCCTACATTTGTCTCGTTCAAAAAAAAAAAAAAAAAAAAAAAAAAAAAACCAAATTGTGGCTATTTAGTTCATACAATATGCTCTCTCCGTATCTTCTTTTCTTTTTCATTTGATTTTATTCCCATTTTTCATTTTTATAATAATGCTAATCTGTTTTATTAATTTAAACCAAAAGCCCTACTAGGGACAAGTGTCGTAAATTAGCTTCCGCTAAAAACAATATGATGCATACATCAGATGACTGTTTCAAGTTAATCTATGTTTTTGTATCTGTCCCTATTCAAATAAACTATCAATAAATACATTTTTTCAGTCTTTCATTTATATCTCAAGAGGCCTGTCAGCCTGGAGCGCCCCGCTGAGGATGACTGCAGTGTTTCCCACAGACCAGCAAGTAATGTTGGTTGGCAGACCAATTTTTTTTAAACAGATGATTTTCATTTTGTTGGGGGGGGGAGAGAAGAGTATTACTCTAATTCTGTAGAGTGGGGGGTGGGGGAGAGATTACTCTAATTAATTTGGGGGGGGGGGGGGGTTGAGGTGCGCAAATTATGTGTCTCCCAGTACCTTTCAAAATTTCCTGGTTCTCGTTCCTTTAGCGAACTTGCGCATGCATTATCAACACGCGGCAATTCCGCTTTTACTTAGAATCAATTAATGGGAATCCACTTGTGGTGCTCCACATTTAAGCTGGTCTATGTGTGGGAAACCATGGACTGAAATGATCATATTGTTCTGGATCATGTTATTCTTGATCTTGTTGTTCCAGATCATCGTTCTGGATGAATTGTTCTGCATTATATTGTTCGGCGTCATATTGTCCAATGACAGTGTTCGAAGGATTGTGACTGCTATATTTGTGATGTACTGGGGTGGAAGGGTATTTGGTGGTTGTTAGTCTTGCTTGGTGGTAAGATGATTGAAATAAATGATTGATTTGCAATTAGGTTTTCATAGTATGTATAGTATACTATAGTAATACTACTTTTGTACATAAATTGAGACACCAAACTGGTTCACAATATATTCTGGCTACCAAATGCGTCTCATGTGTTCGTATTGCAATAATTTTCAAGAATTTCTGAAATTAAGTTATTACATCGACATTTCACTCGTCCTCAGTGGAGCTTTCAAGGCCGACGGGCCTCTTGTTGGGTCTTTGCCGTGGGTGGATGGGTCTCCAAGAAGTGTCGACCAAAGAGTCTGTTCAGAGCTTGCGACTCCACTCGTTCTCTTCGTTAAACACACATCTTTAGCTCAGGATATTCACCCAGTGAGCGATCATGTGCCTCATTAGTCTAACCCAATATTGGTGCAAAATCATTCATGGCAGTCGCCTCGCAGCAGTTGCATACTGATACCACACACCATCCAGCATACGCATTCGCAAATACGTGATTCCCAGCCACGTGAACAGATCGCCTGCAAGCACATATACGGTCCAGCCTGGATAGCTCGTATGTATTGCAGGCCGGTCACTTGAGCATTCAGTCGAATACAAAATCATACAAAAGGGGTTGTAATATAATTGGTTAATAAGTTATAATATATTTGGTGTCAAAACGTGTTGGACTCTACATGTGTCGGAATTTACAAAAATTAACATTATGATATATGTTCTGGAAACTTGCGATAGATACCGTGAAGTAATGTGGAAAATCATTTTTGAAAGAATAAATCAGGTGGGAAAGTAAGGTCATTTTCTCAGACTTCGATGGGATTGAACTTCTTTCTGCAACCACCAACGTAACCATCTGCTATTAAATAGAATGCACATCTTAGAGATTTCCGCATTGGCCTCAGTTTTCCGGCATGGGTGCTGCGTCCATCTTTTAATACAATCTGTGGTTGGACTACTTTATGTTGAAATTACTATGTGAGAAATAACTCTTGGGTCCTATGTCCAGGGGAATTTTTCTGAATACCTTGATTCCTGTGGTGTATACAAAGTCAGGTTTCTCAAAATAAGTTGGATGAATCAAAATATTTTTACCTTGAGCACACCTATTCCGCCCCCAAGGATTTTCCAATAAAAATGAAATCCTTTCTTGGGCCTTGCCTGCATATTTTTTTTTCCGAATGTTGTATTACCAAAAAGCTGTCATCTTATTTAGCTTTTTTGCTTTTGCTCTCTCAGGGGCTTTGTATGTTTAACTTGCCAGTCTTTAGCTGCTCCTGACACCACTCCCACCCCCCCACCCCCCACTCAGAGGTCTGGCACGGTGATGTGATGCATGAGGAAATGACCATTATTCTGCATATTGTTCTGCATATTCTCATTAAGTCAGCACGTTTAGTTTAACATGTCTATTGTTACCGTTTTAATGTACAAAATTTACTTTAGCGCCTGTGGGGATTTGTATGATGTTGACGATGTGACTGAAAGGGATGAATGCATATTGTTTTATTTTTTTTTTTTTTTTTTTTTTTTTTTTTAGGGACATCAGCATGAACAATATCACTGAACTCCCGGCAAACGTCTTTAAGAATATCCCATATTTAGAAGAAATGTGAGTATCTGGCGGTTTCATCTCACTTATCTGAATGATGTGTGAATGTATCTACGTGAACTGGATATTATTATTGAATATTAATAAGCTACAGAGCTGAAATTTGTAATCTTGTATGACAACCACCATTTTGAAAAAGCTGGTGCATCATGGAAACTACAAACAAAATTAAAGAGAACTGATTTGGAAGGTATTTCACCTTATTCTATATTCAGAACTGCACAAAACATTATGTTCAAACGTGGATTTTAATGCTTATTGAAAATTTACAATGCGATGACTGCAGCAAAAAAGTTGGTACATTCGAATTGCCTCCTGCAGTACAAAAACTGCTGTATTGGGCTCTCCTTTTTAATAACGAGCAAAACCATTCTGTTTTTCATATTCTGCCAAACTACAACGTTGTGGCGCTACTCCTTTGCATCATAGATGGTATATGTCACTGTAAAATGGCCATAAGTTCCTGTGGGGCGCTGCTGTGATTACACCTGAATTTGCGATGAGAAAAAATTAATTTTGCAGTGTTGGCCATTTTGTACCAGAGTTCGCCCTGCTGCACTTTGCTTGCTCAGTTGCCTTAATTATTCTTCTCTTTCTCCTGGTTATTCAGCTCCTAACTTCAACATTATGGATGTACTATCCAGGCATCGATCTTGGCAGTGGTTCAGTGGATTGAAGCCACGAAAAATTATGCTGGACCACCAAAGTTGCTTATTCTGTTGGTCCGGCAAACCACAAAAACATTTGTCTGAACTTGAATAAAACACCCTTATATTCAGTATGCCCCCAATTCTGAAATTTGAATAAAATCAAAATGCAATGACCTTCAGACCAAATCAGCCAATGTTATTTACAAAAGAACATAAATAACATTTCAAATGTTGAAAATGAGACATTTTACATTTTTATCCACAAAATGAGCTGCAACAGGTCTCAAAAAAGTTGGCACACAGGCAAAAAATGGGTATAAAAGCAATAAATATATAAGAGAATCAGCTGAAAGAACATTAAGCAAGTAATTAACTGGCATCAGGTGTGCAACATGTTTGGCTATAAAAGGGATTTTTAGAGAGGGTGAGTCTCTCAGAAGTAAAGATGGCCAGAGCTGGTGGATGTTGGACGCCTGGTGCTCCTCCACCTTCCTCTTGAGGATGCCCCACAGGTGCTCAAAGGGATACAGGTCTGGAGACATACTTGGCCACGCAATCACCTTCAGCTTCATCAGGAAGGCAGTTGTCATCTTGGAGGTCGTAATCATTTTGGAAAACTGCCGAGCGGCCCATTTTCCAAAGGGAGGGCATCATGTTCTGCATTAGAAAAAAAGGAATAAGTCCCGAGAAGCAGTGGGTTACAGTGATTTTATAACGGCAGAGGGGCGTTCTAAGGCACACGGGCATCCACTACAATGGATGTGGTTACCCTACCCTATCCCATAAAATAAACTCACAAGAAGAAGTCAACAATTTATCGCTAATAGGCTAACGTTACTGAAATAACGAGCAAGTGAGCAACATAGCTTGCAACACAAAAGTGAAATCGAACGTTGTAATGCAATAGCTAGCTAGGTAGATAGCCAACTGGTTATCTGGTTTAAGGGTAAACTTCGCAGAGACTGAAATAGCAAGCTTAAAGTCTTGAAACAAACGTAACCTAACAAGTCCGCTGAGGGCAAAGCAGTTCCATGCGTGCAGGGATATTTTGTGCTGCGGCCTGCCACAGTGTGTTACAGTAATTTTATACCGGCATGGAACGCGGCTCAGCCAATCACATTTAAGGATGGGAAGCACCCGTTTTATAATGTCACAATAGATGTGGGAATGCATTATTCCATTAATGAAGCACAGGTCCCCTGGACCAGAAGCACTCATGCAGCCCCAGACAATAATGCTGTCACCACCATGTTTGACTGTAGGCAGAACACACATGTCTTGGTACTCCTCACCACACATGCTGGACACAATCTTAGCCAAGCAAGTTTATCTTGGTCTCGTCAGACCACAGAACATGGTTTCAGTAGTTCATGTTCATGGACTGGTTGTCTTCAGCAAACTGCTTTTGGGCTTTCTTGTGGGCTAGCTTCAGAAGAGGCTTCCTTCTATGCCGACGGGCATGCAGACTGACTTGGTGCAGTGCACGGCGTATGGTCTGAGCACTGACAGGCTGTTCTCCCTCTGCTGCAACCTCGTTAGCAATGCTGCCAGCACTCCTGCATCTGTTTTCTGAAGCCAACTTGTGCACCTGACGCAGAGCACAAGGACTCAACCTCTTCGGTTGACCCTGACGAGGCCTGTTCCCAGGGCTCGAAATTAACTTTTTTCTTTAGTGTCCTGCGATGGTCCCGAATCCTACTCAGTCCCAGATGTAACCAACAGTGTCCCGAAGTATTTTTCCCCCAAATATCCACATATTAACATAAAAATGCAACAGCAAGTCCTTAAAGTGACACGTCTGAGTAATGATGACTCACTCAGCTGGGTAACTTGCTGTTCTAGGAATGGCCATGCACAGCTTGTTGAGATAAACGATAATAAACAAACGCCCGGTGGCAATAATGCTGACCATTGCCAGACGATAAATTTACACCATTCGTGCTAGCTTCAACAAGGTATCTGAAAAGTTGCTTAGCTAGGCTTTACAAAATGAGCATTAACAACGTCACATAGATCACCACTTTTAGCTAAACTTATCATGTGGTTATACATTCATTGACGAATTTCAGCTCTGAGTAATAGCCAGAGAAAAAATGTTATTATGCAAACACGAACTCTGGTTAGATCAGACAGAATTAGCAAACTCACTAGCTTGCCAACTGAGAGTTAGCAGAGGTTGCTAACTCGCTCCAAATCCATCTCTCTACCGTTTGATTCATTCTGACCAGCATGATCAATGCAAGATAGCCTAAAGAAAAAAAAAAAACAATAGTCCCGGGTCCCTTTTCAGAAAGCAGGGTAAAAAAACTGAGTTTGATCTGCAACTGTGAGTTGACTTAATCTGCAGTCAGCAACTCAGAGTTCTAGGGAACAGGTGATAACACTTGGTTCAATCAACTCTGATTTAACTTGCGCCAGAGTCTGGAGTGTGGACGAGAATGTTAAAAGCCCTCATCAATGGAACACCGATATCACGATTGGAGAAAAGGTGGAGAAAAAAGTTGCGTGTCTTACTTTTCTCCTGCATAGTTGTACACATAAATAAAGGCGTACCAAGAGTACGTACACTTATTAAAAAAACAAACAAACAAACCCCGAAGAGCTATGCAATTTGTTCTGAACTAGGCGCGTGTCCTCGGTGTGTCCCACAAATGCGGGCTGAAATTTTTTTTGAAATAAATTATATATCACACAGAGAAAGGGAACGCTGAAACAAATATTCGTCTGTAAACGATAAAACATCCAATCGTGGTCGGATAACTCTCCTAACGGAGAATTCTTCTCAGTATTTGCACTTCAGTGTCCACTGTCTCAAAGAACGGACATGCCATGTCTAACATGGTTATGTTGCATTTAATACTTTACATGAATTACACTCAACATTGATATCACCTTAACCTTTATATGGAAGGCGTGCATTTGCGAGTGCGTGCTTAAAATTGCATTTGAGATTAGTTAAAAAAAAAAAAAACAAGGCGCGCCTAAAGCCATTTTCACATTGGATGCAAAATTAATTTTTTGCTGGACAGATTAGCCTACGTTCAGAAATGCGTGTATTCACGTCTTTTCATTGACTTTTAATGTAATCTGGTGCACGAAAAATTCGTTTCCTGTCCGTTGTGAAAGCAGCTTAAAGTTTACATTCGAAAATATTTGCGCACCTTCAGATTTTTCAAGAAAAGCCCTGTTAAACTTGTTAATAGATCGCAAAAAGCGCAGATCGCCTTGTTATCTCTGAAGGATGGATTTATTTACGGTGGATTTAATATCAGCCTGTAGGGGTTCCTACCTAGCTGGGGATAATTCACTGTTGGACAGCCGGTGACGTAGTCGCATTTTCTAGGCGCGCAATGCGCTTCTTGTTTAGTCTGCAATGTTGATGTTGAAGCTACGTGTATGAGAAGTGATTAACTCCTTTCTGCAGATGTAGATGCTCGCGTCTATAGATATGCAAATTTAAGCACTTAGTTACAGTACTCGACCACGAGATGGCACCCCCGGATCAGCTATTGGATATTCACAAGCAGGCAGAGCTGAAACGCGATTTAGAGTATTTAGAGTAAGTTCCCTCCAATCCCTGTTTTTCAGGAGTTGTATTAATTAAACTCCTCAGCTAAGCCTGATGTGCAAACTGGTCAATATCCTTGCCCATAGTATCGATCCAGTAGCTAGAGTTCGGAAATCAGCCGGATTGGATCACCCTTCTTCTCAAAATTAACCCTTTTATGCCCAGACATCCACAAAAAGAGTCTGTCCGTTGCTTATGTTCACAATACAATTCACACAGTGTCACAATATCAGGTGGAACTTTGAGTTCAGAAATCAGCCTGATTGGATCACCCTCTTTCTCAAAATTAACCCTTTTATGCCCCGAAATCGACAAAGAGTCTGTCCGTTGCATGTTCACAATAAAATTTACACAGCATGACCACATCAGGTGGAACTTTGATGAGTTCAGAAAGCAGCCTGATTGGATCACCCTTTTCCTCAAAATTAACCCTTTTATGCCCTGAAATCAACAAAAAGAGTACACAAAGTAAGGCGACAGAATGAAGAAATTCGAAAGAGAGAAGCTAAAAAACATGCTGAGGCAAACAAACTAAGGAGACCAAGTGAAGATGTACCTTCCCATCAAACTGTTGCGTGACGGGCATAAATTGCTGTCTCTGACTGCTCCTGTTATTTTTTTTGCATGATGACGACTAACGCTGTTGCTATCAAGCTACCGCAGTTTTGGGAGGGCCATGCCGCGGTTTGGTTCGCGCACGCTGAGGCTCAATTTGCAATCTGGGATATTACAGCTGATGACTCAAAATACTACCATGTCGTCACAGCACTGGGCAACTCCACCGTTTTCTCCCAAACCCCAAAGAAGATGGTAAGTACGACTGTTTGAAGAGGCTGTTGGTGAGCACTTTTGAACTGAGTGAGTCTGAGCATGCCCGCCGCCTGCTCTCTCTGACTAATTTAGGCGACTCCAAGCAGTCGGAGTTGATGGATCACATGTTAGCACTGGTAGACGACCACACACCTTGTTTTCTCTTTCAAGAGTTGTTAATGCGGCAATTACCTGGCAAAGTGAGGGAGGTGCTGGCTAACCATCCTCTGACGGACTTGCGAGAGCTCGCTAGAGAGGCAGACAAAATCGTGTCGGCCAAGCAACAGTGTCACGCAGCGATGCACGACTCCACCGCCAGTGGCGTCGCTGTCGCACAGCGCACAGGCTCACTGTGCTTTTACCACAAGCGTTTTGGATCCTCGGCGAAGAAGTGTCGCTTGCCCTGCTGCTTCACGGAGTCGGGAAACGGCTGGGCCGGCGCTAGCAGCCATGAGCGTCGGCCGTGCTGGCAGCCTGCTGTTCGTCACGGATGCAGACTCTGGACGCCGATTCCTGTGCGACACAGGTTGTGTTGGCTAAGGTGTCTACACCTCTGTTGGATTCTGACTTCCTTTGCGCTAACAACCTCCTGGTGGAGGTCAAGAACCGGCGCCTCGTCGACGTGGAGACCTTCGGCTCTCTACTATGCTCCCTCAGCACTTCGGACTCTTCCAAGATGTCCTACACCCTTTCTGCCTCCAAAGATTTCTCATGCCTTTTCGCCGAATTCTCCAGCCTGACCAAGCCCACCTTTTCCTCCTCCAGCACCATGCACGGCGTGGGGCATCACATCAATGCGGCCGGCCCCCCGGTCCACGCTTGCGCCAGACGTCTGGAGCCGGGGAAGCTCGCCATCGCCATGGCTGTGTTTGAGACGCTGGAGTGCCTTGGGATCGTTCGTCGCTCCAATAGCTCGTGGGCTTCACCCCTGCACATCATACTGAAACCTGGCGGTGGATGGCGCCCATGCGATGATTATCGACGCCTCAATGAAGCCACAACACCTGACCGCTACCCAGTGCCCCACATCCAAGACTTCTCGGCCGGGCTGGCAGGGAAGGTGATCTTCCTAAAGGTGGGCCTGGTCCGCGGCTACCACCAGGTTCCCGTACACCCACAGGATGTTCCCAAGATGGCAGCGATTACCCTGTTATGTTATTTGAGTTTCTCCGCATGCCTTTAGGCCTGAAAAATGCAGCTCAAACCTTCCAACGGCTGATGGACAGTGTGCTGCGGGACATGCCCTTCCTGTTTGTTTACCTAGACGACATCTTGGTGGCCAGCGCGTCCAGGGACGAGCACCTATTGCACCTCACGGCCCTATTTCAGCGCCTCAGTGAACACGGCCTGATTTTTAATATCGCTAAGTGCCAGTTTGGGTCAACCTCCATCGACTTCTTCGGCCACCACATCACTGGGGAGGGTGCGGTTTCACTGCCCTCCAAGGTGGAGGCTGTCACGGACATCCTACAGGCCGTTACAGTCAGGGCTCTCCAGGAGTTTTAGGACATGGTGAATTTTTATCACCATTTTGTCCTGCGGGCTGCCCAGCTCATGCGGCCCCTCTACGAGGCCCTCAAGGGCAAGCCAGCCAAGCATGCCGTCGATCGGACAAAGAAACGCACTAGAGCTTTCACGGACACCAAGCTGGCATTGGCAAATGCGACCATGCTGGCCCACCCGCTGCCCGACACCCCGATCGCCTTCACCACGGACGCCTCGGATTATGCCGTCGGCGCGGTTTACGAGCAGCTGGTGGATGGCGTGTGGCTGCCCCTCGCCTTTTTCAGCTGGCAGCTACGGGCTCCCTAGAGGAAGTACAGCACATTCGACTGGGAGCTGCTTGGGCGCTACTTAGCGGTGCGCCACTTCTGTTGCCTGTTGGAGGGCCGTACTTTCACAGCGTTCGTGGATCACAAACCACTGACCTTCGCCATGGCTAAGGTGTCGGGCCGACAGCAGCGCCAGCTCGTGTTCATCTCTGAGTTCACGACGGACGTGTGCCATGTTGCGGGGAAAGACAATGAGATGGCGGACTGCCTCTCCCGCTCTGTCGCAAGCGCCGTGCACCTTGGTATCGACTACACTCAGATGAAGGCCGACCAGGTATCCGACACAGATGTCTAGGCCTACAGGACGGGGGTCACGGGCCTGCGGCTGGCAGACGTCCCCTTCAGAGATGGTGCCGACACACTCCTTTGTGATGTCTCCGCGGGCCTGCCTTGGCCCATCGCACTGGACAGCTGGCGCAGGCAGGTGTTCGACATCGTGCACAGCCTGTCCCACCCCGGCAGGAAAGCATCGCAGAGGCTTGTAGCGTCTAAGTTCGTCTGGCATGGGCTTAAAAAAGACATCCGCGGCTGGGCTGCTGCCTGCGTGAAGTGCCAGCGATCGAAGGTGCATCGTCACACGAGGGCCCCGCTAGAGGCTTTCGTGGTGCCGGAGAGGCGCCTGCATCACGTGCATGTGCATCTCTTGGGCCCCCTGCCACCCTCGCGTGGGTTCACTTATCTGCTGACACTGGTGGCCAGAACCACCCGGTGGCCCGGGCCATTCCACCCGGGTGCTCCTGGGCATGTGGGTCGCCCGGTTCGGCGTCCCCTCTGATCTCATTTCGGACCGCAGGGCACAGTTCGCGTTGGAGCTCTGGGGCACTGTCAGCCGCAGCCTCGGTGTTAAGCTCCACCGCCCTACTGCATATCACCCCTAGGCTAACGGATTATGTGAGCGTTTCCACCGCTCAATGAAGGCCGCTCACCGTGCCGGTCTGCGGGACGACGCCTGGGTGGATCGGTTACTGTGGGTCCTGTTGGGCCTCCCCTGTTGAGTTTGTCTACGGACAGCCCCTGCGTGTGCCTGGAGATTTCCTGCCAAACACCACGTGCCCGTGGTCTGCTAGCTTGCAGTGTACTGACCTCCGAGACCGCGCCAAGCTGTTTGTGCCCATACCCACGACACGACACGGGTTGCTTCAGTCTCACATACTGCCGAGGCTACAGGATGTATGTATTTGTGCGCCACGACGCTCACCGGGGACCCCTGCTGCCACCATACGATGGTCCGTTTCGAGTGCTCGAGCTCGGGGACAAGCTCTTCCTGGCCGTCATTGGTGGTAGGCTGGACCGGATCTCAGTGGACCGCCTCAAGCCAGCGCATCTGGATCTGGACAGGACAGTGGAGGTGGCACAGTTCCCGCATGGCGTGGCTGGCCACTGATTACTTGTCCCTCATCTGCACCCCAGCCTCAGTTCCGTCCCCTGCCCCTACCCCAGCCCTGACCACGTTCGGCTCTCCGGAAGTCAGGAGCCGGCATGGTCGCTTGCTGCAGCCCCCTCGCCATTTGGACTGGTCTGTCATCGTGAATTCTAGGGGGACGTGTGTCGGGGTTCCTTGCTAGCTGGGGATAATTCACTGTTTGACAGCCGGGGACATAGTCACATTTGCTAGGCGCCCGATGTTTAGTTGTTTAGTCTGCAATGTTGGTGTTGAAACTACGTGTGTGAGAAGTGATTAAAGTTGCCTGCGTTCTCAGAGCTTTAAAAAGCATATCCCTCGCCCCCTGCCTCGCTCCTTTCTCAGCTCCTTCAAGCCTATATTATTATCCCCCACCACGAAGTGTGAGGGGGTTATAGGTTTGAGCTCCGTCCGTCCATCCGTCCGTCCGTCCGTCCGTCCAAAAAGGGGACAGCTTTTCTCAGGAACTATTAGAGATGGGACAACCAAACATTGTGTGTAGCTTCAGACCATCAAGGCCTTGATGAAGTTCGAAAATGAGGTGCACGCAATTCAGGCATTTGGCGGGGGATGTTGTTGACCATGTCTACTTGTTCTTATTTTCTTTCTTGAGCAGCCGTTAATGTAGAAGTATGTAGGGGAAACACTGGAATTATTTGAGTACATTTCTGATCAACTGCACTTAACGGTATTACCGTAAACATCACAATGCATAACACTGTCGCATTTTATAGGTTTATGAGGCCGTCATGTATATGATTAACGGAGTTGCTAGCCTTAGTCGAAACGTCCGCATGTTGCTTCTGTGCATTTTGTGTATATAAAATTGTCCTTTAATTCGACCTGATCGTGAGTACTGGTTACCTTTTTGAGCAATAGCGTTGGCTATTGCATCGAACTAGAACTATCTAATCAACCGTCAAGCTAGAGTGTAATGATGTGAGCAGAGCGACACATGCTCACTCGAACACACCAGTACTAGCACAGGTGCACAGAGAGACGAACGCAACTGAGCGCTAACTGATGCTTTCTGAGGCAAGGTTAAACTCGTCTCTCTCGCGTGAGCGCAGTAGTTTATTTAAAAAAAAAAAAAACTTACCATAGGGACAGAGGCAGATGGAACATTATCTTCTGAGTCCCGAAGCGAAGTAACTTATCCTCCTTCCACTAAAGAGGCTCTAGATGAGCTTGAATATGTTCTTAAAGCCATTTCAGCAATGCTATGTTCTGGATGAGGCGGCGATGTCAATTTGCGGCGTTGTTTGATGTGAGCGTTAAGCAGTGAGTTCAGTTGAGTTAGTATCCCAGGGTGCATTTTGCAGATGGGCGATTGCCAAGTTTTTGGCTTGTCTTTAAGTGATTGTTGAAATGATTAAACGGAACGTCCATGCCATGTCTAAATGTAATGGTTTGGAAAAAGCACGAATTTCAAAACGTTATTTAAATTCTTTGCTCTGACGAGGTGACACTTCAACAAGCCGATTAGATGCGTTATCAAGTTGAGGTAATGCGGTAGTGGAGAGGGAGAGGCAGGGCCCAAAAAGGGTTTCCCTGTGTGTGGGCGCGCGTGCGATTGAAGCCTGATCTGGCGCAACAACCGCCGCAGTATTTTGTGATAACCAAGTTTTTATTGAAATTATTCAAACAACAAAAGTGACACTTATATTCCCATTATAACATCGTTTTAGAAATTGCTCTGACTTTTTTTTTTACTGTCCCGGAATTGTCCCGGTCATATAATTATGTCCCGGCAGAAATTTTTATAGGCCCTGGGACATAGGGACACCGTTAGTTTCGAGCCCTGCCTGTTCCAGAACTCATCTTGGAAAACATCTGGATAACCTTGGCCACCGTGCTGCAGCTCAGTTTCCTCGTTTCACAGATCTTCTTGTAGCTTAGCCCGTCTTTTTGGAGAGCAACAATTCTCTTTTTCAGATCCTCAGAGTTCTTTCCCATGAGGTGCCATGCTGACCGTCCAGTGAGCAGAATGAGAGCATTGCACCCAAAGCACCATAATTAAAACCTTCATCACGTTACCTCATACGGCCCAGTCGAGCAGACAAAAGCATGAACATGATGAATAAGACACGTTTCATTGCTTGGTTGACTATTACCAATTGGGGGGTGTTCTCACTTTTGTTGCCACCTATTTTGGAAAAGTTGACGGTTTGTTCATTTATTTAGACAGTGCAGTAAATCTATACTGCTACACATATTGTACAATGACTGGTCTAGAAGATATTCAAGTTTCATTTCAGTAACATTGTCCCTTGAAAACATGCAATAAATTAATTGTTGAAATGTGAAGGGTGTACTCACTTTTGTGAGATACTGTATATTTATTAGGGCAGCGTAATTTAGTAAATCGGGATTATTTTAAGATCAACAAAAGTTAATGCCACTATGATACAGACAGGCGAGCTTGCTTATTACCTTTTCTATGGCTCTTACCTAATGCAGTCATTTGAAATGCTCCCAGGAAGAAAACTGTGATTTGAAGTCTGCTAGTTACCAGCGAGGTTGGACAGCTTCCATCAATACCCGTGTACTTTGCCTAACCTGCAGTCAAGCGATTTATTCAGTCAACTGACAAATCAAAACCAAAAAATGTGGCCTATCAAGATTAAAAACAGATAATGAGAAGCAGACAGACCTAACCAGGCTACCTTGTTAGATTGAATGTCAATAATCTGAATTGACAGCAGAACCTCTGAATTCCATCTCTCGTAGCGTATAATTTTAAAACACTTAAATTATAAAATCATTGGCAAAGTGGAAAACTTTTTGTGAAGCATATCAAACATGAAGTTAGAGAAGTGATTGTCGCATTGCACGCAGTGGATAAATTCAGCAAAGACTTGGCTGAACAACACAAAGTTAAAGTCTGCAAAGTCATCATCCTCTACCCGACAATTGCTCTCACCCCCTTCCCAATTACTTTGCTCAATTTGCAATCAAACGGTTTATTTGCTGAATTAGGCTAACGATTTAAAATGGCAGATAGTCTGATTTATTTAGATATAATTTTTGTTTGTCACATTTTGAAATTTAAATAGCCATGAAACGCGACAGATTTGCCTGAATCTGTTGGCGAGATTATTTTAAATTTTATATTCCGTCGCGCTGCATGTGACTGCGTTAACAATTTACATGTCATGTTCGATACGCAGAAACGAAATGCTTTCCACCTTCACTGTTGGTTATTTAGACGCTCTCCAAAAATCAAGAACTATGAGTTACTTCATTATCCCCCGCCAACACGAAGTGGGAGGGGGATATTGGTTTGACCTCCGTCCGTCCATCCGTGCGTGTTTGCGTGTGTCCGTCCGTCCGAGAGAAAGGGGACAACTTTTCTCAGAAACTATTACAGATAGGAAAGGTGTGGAGCTTCAGACCAAAAAGGCCTTGATGGAGTTTGAAAATAAGAAGCACACAATTGGCAAGGGATGTTGTTGACCATGTCGACTTGTTTTAAATTATGCATTTGACTATTGCGTGCAATGCACATATTCTTTTCCTCGCATTCACGTTCGATATGCTTCACAAAATGATCTCCACTTCATGTAGCATATATTTTTAAGTCCTTAAAACCAGGGTCATCTTAAAATGATTTTATAATACATACAAAATTTCCCAATGAGAGGTGGAATTCAGAGGTCTGCTATTTATTCAGATTATTATTATGTTCCCTGCAAATGTTACCGAGGACAAAATATTTTACTCTCCGTCCGTCCTTCCGTCCGTCCTTCGGAGGTTTGTCCGGGCCATAACTCTTAAACCGTTCAATATTTTTTATCCAAATTTGTTATATCATTTGATCTCATGGTGTAGATATGCCTTTCGATAGTTTGGTCATTCTGAAATTTAAATTTTTTCCATTTTCCATGGTTACATGTTGAACTTAGTGCAAATTGATGGTAGGGACCTTGTCCAGATCACAACTCTGATACAATCAGAGATTTCGATACCAACCTTGGTATGGTGTTAGAAACCATGCTGTAGATGTGCCTTTTGATACTTTTGTCGTTCTTCAATATTATTTCTTTCTCTTTCCACAGTAACAAGTTGAACTTGCTTCAAAAAAGAGTAGGGACCTTGTCAGGGCCACAACCCGTATACTATGACATCTCTACAGAACTAAATGTATAATAATAATTACATCTTGTAATGTTTATGTGTCTTTGGTACTTTGCTCATTCTTAGATTTTTTTTTCTGTTACCATGGTATCAACTTGAACATCGCAGATTGAGGGAAGGGAACTTTTCTTATTTACTACAATATAGTATTGATCCTATGATGTATATTTCAGAGATATAGCTCATGAAAGTAGTTTAAGATTCGTCCATGTCTTAGATTTTTAAAGCTCTCTTCGTAGTAAGTTGCGTACATGAACATTGGCTTATGACTAATGTAGTGCTAAGAGACCCTTGAAAATCTAGGCCATGTCTACTACAGATAGGTTTATCCTCAAGTAATACAACTGTCACATGAACACTACTCAAGGTTATTATTTGTGTTATTGGTGATAAGAAATTCATCCTCAAAATTTGAAATATTTCTTGAAGATGTCTTGAAAAGGACAAGCAAACCTACTTTTGGCCAACTTCATGTTCAGCATTAAAAAATGCATTTATAGTTTGTACTGATATCAATAGGTCATTTGCTGTCAACAGTAAATGTTTAAACCTGTTCCCCATATTTTTTAAAAGTGTCTTTACATCAATTAAATATTGATGCCATAGCATAAAATTATTTCTCTTATATCCAACCTAATGGCCTTTCATAAAATATGTATGTGTATGATAGCTATTTTTACCTCATTATATGCTCAACTCAATAAATGGAAAGGGGATTCAAACCAACTGCTGGCGGGAAACATCATAGTGCTTCACAAGCACTGATTCTAGTTGACATTCTTCCAGTCTAACCTGGCAGCCTGGTTAGGTCTGTCTGCTTCTCATAATCTCTTCTTAATCATTATAGGCCATATATTGGTTTTGATTAGTCAGGTGGCTGAATTAATGGCTTGATTGCAGGTTAGGCAAAATACGCTGGAATTTATTTAAGGTAAGGTAATTATGCCAAGGCTTTTGAAGCTGTCCAACCTCGCTGGTAATTAGCGGACTTCAAATCACAGTTTTATTCCCGGAAGCATTTCAAATGACCACATTAGGTTTGTGTCATAGAAAAGGTCAGCGTAATAGTGGCAGTTACTTTTATTGCAGTTACTTAAAATAATCGGTTAATCGCGCAGCCCTAATATGTATTGAACACTCAGATAGTCCCCCAGGAATCTGCGGAGAAAAAGTGTTGATTCCGCGGAGAACATTTCTGATACTGCGGAGAGCAATTCTTGATTCCGCGGCTTGAAAGTTGATTTTCGGCGGGCATTAAAAAAAACCTAAAATGACCAGTTATAAAGCAAATTTATTTAATAATGAAGCAAAAATATTCTTATGAAATTATTTGCAATACCAAAACACTGCGAAACATTGTGGTTATAAAATAAGCAGCATCAATATTCTTTTTGTCCCTCTTGAGCAGATTTATTTGCATAACTTATAAAGTGCAAAACATTTCACCAAACTGTGGGTGAACGAGGCTTAGTAACTGAACAAGTGCCAAAGATCAAAGTAAAGATTTAAACAAAGTGTGCACTATTCACTGTATCCTCAGGATATTGTAAACGTTACTGGATACCATAGACTGTATAAAAAGATGGATGAAGCTACCGTGATGTCACCCACTGGTTCGAAGATGAAGAAGTGAATCGAAGATCCGGGGAGGAGCGTGGCTCTGGATCTGACCGTATCGGACGAGGACCAGAGGATAGCGACGTCCCAGAAGCATATTCTGGCTTTATACTTTATTCTAGTTTATATGGGACCATAATTCATGAAAATGAATGTCATGATATATCAAAGGAGACTTGAAACTTGCTATAGCTAACATAAAATGATGTGAAAAAACATTATTTAAATTAAAAATCGGGTCGGAAAGTAGGATCATTTTCACATTGACTTCTATTGCATTGAACTTCTCTCTGCAACCACTGACGTCGCCATCTGCTGGCCATTAAATAGAATCCCATTCTACGGTACTTCCACATGGGCTTCTTTTTTCAAATCTGGGTGCTGCGTCCATCATTTTATATAGTTTATGCTGCGTACAGCAGAAAAAAATCAGTTTCCGTAACCGGCAGCACGAGCTGTGAGTCTTAGATCCCGTTTATCTGACCGCAAAATCTAGCGGCCGGGATGAAAAATACATGTAAAATATAAAATTCTGAACCTCGCCCTATATTCCACGGACTGCTTTGATTTCCGCGGAGGGCTTTGAAATCTGCGGTAAATTCCGCAATCGCGGAATCGTGGATTCCTGGGGGGACTAACTCCGAGGAAGTCATATATGAACTTTAATTTGGTGGCATTGAACTTGACCGTCGGTGATGTTTGAAGGTCAAACTTGACATAGCAGATGAAATAAAAATATCACAAACCATCCCCTCACGCATGAACACCGCTAACATCTCAGTACTGCTGAAGCCAACCAAAGATCCCACCCTTTGTCCAAGTTATAGATCGATCTCCCTCATCAACACCGACATAAAAATCATTTATAAAGCTCTCTCAATTCGGGCAGAATCAGTCATCCAATCGCTCTTACACCTAGATGAAACCGGATTCATAGAAGGCACACATTCATCAAACAACACATGCCAGACTATTCAGTATTATTCACACAGCTCATGAACACAAAATTAAAGCCATTATCCTCTCACTCAATACAGAAAAAGCCTTCGATAAAGTTAACTGGACATTTCTTATAAAGACTTAAATTTAGAAGCTGCAGGGTGGCTCACACGGTTAAGGCACTGCTCTGCATTGCAGAGGTGATCACCACGTCACGAGTTCGAGCCCTGGCGTACCCACCGGCAGGGGTCGGCAGCTTTTTCAGAGCAGCGCACAATTGGCTATTGCGCTACAGGGTTTGAAATTGGGAAGGGACTGCCGGATTTGGGTATATAATAATAACAGCTTTGTTCGTTGCTCCAGCGCCTCCTGTTGGCCAGACGGGCGCTCGTCAGGAAGACTCCGGGTTGGTTCATGTTCGGGTATCCTCCGCCCTAGTTCTGAACTTGCGAAGATTCAATCAATGAGTGTATAGGAATCAGTGGCAGACAGGCACGTGCTTCGGAGGAGAGCCGTGAACTGACTCACTATCCTGAGTTGGCAGCAAGGGGTCGCATACGAGCAAGCTTTGTACATAGTTCCCCAATTGGGCATTCCAGATTCGGGTGGGATTGGAGATGCCAAATAAAAAAATAAAAAAAAGACTAAAAATTTGGCTTTGGAGAGTCGGATAGTGCACTCCTAGGGCAGCAATCAAAACTAACAGACTAAGGTCACAAAGTTTTACACTTACCAGACAAGGATGTCCACTCTCACTGCTACTCTTCCACCTTTCATTGAACCTCTAGCAGCAGCAAACAGACAAAATAATAAATCACAGGTATCACAACCCAGCAGATAACACATAAAATCAGCCTTTATGCTGATGATGTATTACTGTTGTTGCAGAATCCAGCTCAATCTGTAAATGAAATCAGGTTGAATCAAAACTATTAAAATATTCACAGATGTATCTGAGCACTCCATCAACTGGAATAAATCAACCATCCTACCTCTTATTGGGGATAGTGGGAATGCTGCATCTTAACGATCGCACTTTCCATTCACTACTGGTATTATCACATATTTAGTCATAAATGTATCCCCCAAGCTGTCAGAGTTGTTCCATCTTAATTTCACCCCGCTGCTAAAATAAATCGATGACTTGGATCAATGGACGTCACTACCACTATCCATCATAGGCAGAAGTTCCACAATAAAAATGATGATACAGGGTTCGAAGTATAGGTTGCGTTATCTCGCTGAGAGACCGTATTTTGTTTGAGGCAACTTGTTTACAAACTCAGGTAGCGCAGTGTGCAAGTTAGTTTTGGGCGAATGCCTCATGCGAGTGTTCCGTCTCTTCCCTTGTGCGGGACAGACTCCGCTCCCGCTTGACTGATACATCAGACTTAAGAGGATAGACCTAACACATCATTGTGATAATGCTGTTTCCGAGTCCAAACATAACAAAATCGCATGCAGTACACTGTAGACAGGGCCGAGCCAGTTGCATTTTTATCTTTTCTGAAGTCTCCGAACGGGTCAAAATGGGATTAATCATTCAAACCGTGTGGGGTCCGTGCTTGTGAGAACAGGGGAAATTTGCTGGTCAGATAAGTGGGGCTGAGCCCAAGCCAAACGGATCTTGCGTCTTGAAAGTTTACTCAGCGAACACCAACGTAAACTGGACTTGCTGAAAGGCCCACTCTGAGCGAGGGGCATCAGGGCTTGCAAAATTCTAAAGTGAACCGCAGCCCGTCGGGCAAGCGCAAGTGAATTCCTGGTTGACCGAAAAGTTTTATCCTTGCCCAAGACCTCGCCAAATTCGGCGTTAATGCCTCATTTCCACTATGTGGTACTTGCTTTACTCTTCTCTACTCCCCCTGCCTTGGTGCCAGGTAATTTTCTGGGGGATTATTTTACATTAGAGGATACTACAGCCTCAGCATAGCTGGTCATCATAGCGAGGCAGCCACAAAACTATTGAAAGTTTTATGCCCCTTGCCCCTTTTTGGATGCGGTTGATTGTTTACCACTTAGACAAACATGCCATGCCATCGCAGTCATTTTTGAAGTGGTGTTTACACACATTACGCTAATGGTAATCATCATGCATCTGTGCGCTGTGAGCTTCACCAACCACGTAATCAACATATCCGTTACCGTTAAAAAAGGATTTGCAACTTTTTCTGTTCGTTACGAACAATGGGGAAAAAAAAATAAAAAATCAGCGCTCTTGTAATTGAGCTATGACTAAGCCCCGCCCTAAAATGCGAAGAGCCAGTCTCAGTGCATATTCTCTCCCCATGTACTCGTACATTCTGAGCCTGAACTTCCAATGAAATGCATTACGGATACTCCGAATCTTTCCCTTTTATGGGGTTTAAAAATGTTTCTAAGTTTAAAAACATGGTCAAACGCTGTGCTTGGGGTAAATTTAACTCCGATATGAGGTATCCCAAGAGGCTGGGTGATGGGGTGTATTTCATACCCTTCCCAAAGACACATCATCACCGAGAGAAGTGTCTCCTCTGGATAAAGCTGCTTTCACACGGGATACGCTACAAATTTTTCGCACGACAGATTACATTCATAGTCAATGCAAAGACGCAGATACACGCGTTTCATGCGTATTTGCGTTTGCATTGACTTCGAATGGAATTTGTTGTGCAAAAACAACTTCCAGCTTTGTGGAAGACGCCACTATCATCTTCACGTAGCTAACAAAGGCCAACGAGGATGTCTACATTTGTTCCAAGCAAGGTCAACATCGTGTTTAAGGCAACATATTGTCGCTTCACTGAAGGTAAATGTAAAATTATCTTTAACGTTGCTAAGTTGGCTTAAGTTGGTTAACTCAATGGCTTACTTCAGTGCTGATGGACGTTGGCGTTACGTGAGCTAATGGCTACGTTGTTCACAATGTCACCTTGATTGCTTAAAAGGAGTTCAGTAAAGTCAGGTTAGATATCTTAAATTCAGTAGCAAGCAATAATAATACGTAAATTTAATTTGTTACCCTGCGGTGCACGAACAATGCTGATCCTTTATCTTGTTCTGTGAGAGGGTGACTGAAACGAGATGCGGTTGATCGCGTTTGCACTGAAACCTGAAAATTTTACCCTCTAATTTAAACTTTTCGTTGACCTTCTCCACTGTACATTCATTAATGTATGCCTCCAATGCATAGTCTAACCCTATTTGCTGACTTCTTGATGATAATTGAGCCTTCTATCGGCAAAGATCATCGATAGCATCCTGAAAAATACCTCCAACTGTGATGCCAGCCATTAGCGCCTGTTTTAAAATGTTGATTGTTGGTCCGAGTCAGTGGAGGGGGCGGGGTTTAGCCAGAGATCAATTAGTTTAAAGTGGTCGTGTTTTCCTTGAAAAATCATTTACAATCTTATGGCTTTCCATTTTGTTTCTGTTTTTGGAATGGCATTTAAAATACATTTTTAATAGTCGTTGGAGACACTGACATACATTAGTCTTTTGTTTCTCAATGAAGGAAGGGGGAAAAAAAAAGTTATGGATGCTTCATAATCCCTTTTGACAAAGAAAAAGCGGCGCGATAAGCGACATGTATACACCTCTAAAAACTAACTCAGAGATATTTTAGCGCCTGGATTGTAGCGATTTAGGTGTTATGTGTATGAAAGCTACATTTAACTCTTAATGAATGAACGAGCACCAGGCGCGCAATCAGGGGTGCGCATTGAGAGGTTTAAACTCTGATACCACTCTTTTTAAAAACCGAAACGAGTTTGAATATTTTATTTTGTGTACTTGCCAAAACCGAGTACCAATACTGATATTTCTGAAATGTTTTCCAGGAAAATAGAATGACAATTCTTGGACTGCAGGTTTTATTTTCTTTGTATAACAAGCCTAAAAGAGGCCAAAATCAAACAATTCACACACGGCTATCTCTCCCCCCCCCCCCCCAAAAAAAAGTAGGCCAAATTGCTAAACATCTTTCTATAATTAGGCCTGATAAAAAGCCTTTAAGCTAGCACTGCACTGCTATCAAATTAGGCAAAACATTACTGAAGCTTGACAAATTATATTAAACTTTACTTCATCAAAAGTCAGAAGTACTGTTAATTGGCACAGATGGTTTCCACGCACATTCATAGGCATTCTCAATCCAACTAAAGTCAATTGCTTGTGAATATTCAATAACTGATCCGGGGATGCCATCTAGTGATAGAATGTTGTAACTGTGTGCATAAATTTTCAGCTCCATGCAGGCCGCGGGAAGATTATTGAATTTGGGGGGAGGGGCTGCCAACCGAAAGTAGAAGAATGACTTCATTAAAAAAAAATTTGTTTATTTATTTTTTTATTTATTTTAATATCGCTGCATGAGGGCATTATGACAATGTTGGATCTTGCAACAGCGGTCATAGCAACTAAGTGTGCAAAGGAGTACTGGAATAAAAGAATACTCACCATATAAATCACTGGCTGCTACCCGCTTTGTAGCCCATTATTTTGTTGCTTTTAGATCGCATGAGGGAGAGGAGCCGTGTCTTCAGTTGCCACTTGATTTTTCTTGAATTGGAAAACGTGTTAATCAAGGGAAACCATTTAGAGTCAGCCAGGACTAATTTTTGCCGAATTTTCAGGTCTAACGCGCTGTCCTGCAAGTGTTCAACTGTCAAATTTGAATTTGGGAGCTGTTAAGTTCGACGATTCAGAATGCTCATCCAAGAAGAGCATGCAGTCGACATCAGGAGGGGTTGCAAAGGGAGGGGGGGCTGCAGCCCCGGCAGCCCCCCACTTCCCACGCCTATGGCTCCATGTCTGCTGGCGGTCACATCTGCGCTGATACCCCGCCGAGCACCGTTGGTCTTCTCGAACACGACAAATCCAGGCAATGCTTAACCCCTTAAGCCCTGAGCCTCTTTTACGGAAATGGCAGGCCCAAAATGAAATTAGTATATCTCTGCGACTGCTTGGTCCATTTGAATAATCTTGGTATTGTAATAAAGGTGAAACCATTTGAGATTTCTGCCCTGACGTAAAAATTGCTATATATTTCACTGAGTCAGAGTAAATGGAGATGGAACACTGTGTGAATTTAAGATCTCATTTTGCACCTAACAAAGTTTTACTTCTATCCCTTGTAAATTTGTTGAGTCGCAGTCTGAAACCTCGAAAGAATTACAGCACAGAATCTCATTATCTGTGCCAAAGTTTATTCTGATCAGGTAAATCAGAGCAAAATGAGAGAGGAATGTCAGTGGCTTCTCCAATTTGGCAGTTTAGGTACCTTGTGTTCCATTTCAGATTTCTCAGATACCAAACTGTAAAACTCATTTAATTTCACTAACATGACACGACAGGCGTACATTTCATCCAAATACAACATTTAAAAAAATTTTTTTGACTGGGGGAAAAAAAAAAGAAATTTATTCTTATTTCTGCCAGTTTTGTTACCTATACAATTTCCCCTTCAAAGATAATACATGCAATGAAAATGAAGTTTGACTCCACTGGAGCAGATTGAGAAAAAACAATTCAAATAAATAAAATTATAAATACAAAGGCAATGTGAAAAAATCTTTGAGAAAAGTAATAATAACAAAAAGGAAACTGCGATTATTTCCAAAAAATATGTGCCGAAATCCGGAATTGAACCTTTGGAGGCTCCCTTGCAGCACAGCATTTTAACCATGAGGCTACGCCAACTGACTGTTATGCTGCTGTCAAATTGCCCATTTAAGGAATGGGTAAAGAAAATGCGTACTGGGCTGTTGTAGTCTCAAGATTCTGTCCAAAAGGATTTTGAAAATTAATGTTGAATATTTAGCGGAGAATTATTTGGACAATACCTCAGACAAACTAGTTATGCATTGCTATTGTCACGCTATTCAAGAACATGCAAATAACCCATTGACTCAGTTTGACGCACTGGGAACGCAAGGCTGTAGCTCAGGCTAGGTGTCTGCGATTAAAGTGGTTTAGAGTTCTTTGGAAACATCAGAACCCATAGAATCAAATGGCTACTGGCATAGTCTTACTGGCAGCATCTCAAGCCAATCGCAAAGAGGAAAATGCATTGCAAGCAAGCTGAATGCTAAGGAGCTGAGATCTAGCATCACATAGCATAATATAACATGAATGGCGAGAACAGTCCGTTCAGCCCAACTACGCTCGCCAGTTTCTTTATACTATTGTCAATATATCCCTTCAGATACTCAATGACTCGGTGGTATCTAGCTTAAAGTCAAGCCTGCTCTTGAAAACTCCCAAGGTCTCTGCCTCAACAATATGGTCAGGCAAGCTATTCCACATTGAAATTACTCTTTGGGTGAAGAAATATTTCTGAATATCAGCGCTAAATTTACCCTTGGTCAACTTCCATTTGTGACCCCGAGTTCTACACACAAAACTTGGTCGAAGGAATCCTACATAATTCACTTTGTTATTCCCTTTAACATATTTAAAGACCTCAATTAAATCACCCCTTAGTTTCCTTTTCCTAAGACTAAAGAGATTAAGGATCTTCAGCCTCTTCTCATAGCTTTCATCTTTTATACTCGGAATTAGCTTATTGGCTCTTCTCTGAACCTTCTCTAGGGCCTCTATATCTTTCTTAAAGTATGGTCCCCAGAACTGTACACAATACTCCAGATGTGGTCTGACGAATTTGTTGTACAAAAGAAGCATCACCTCCATAGATTTGGACTCAATACTTTTGGCAATGTATCCCAGCATCCGATTGGCCTTTTTAGCTGCTACGGCACAATGGCTAAAACCGGTGAGGGTTTGGTCAACAATCACTCCCAGATCTTTCTTGTGTGGAGCACATTCCAGTTTTAAACCTCCCATGAAGTAATCCCGTCTAATGTTTTATTATCTACATGTAAAACTTTACATTTCGCTACACTAAATTTCTTTCTTTCTGCTTTCTATCATTTCTATCCAGATGCTTTCTATCATTTCTATCTTCACATTTCTATCCAAATCATCCTGAATCACTTTGGTTGACTCCATGCTATTTGTCAAACCCTCCAATATAGTATCATCTGCAAATTTAACTAATCTGCTCCCAGTATTCCTATCAATAGCCCCCCCAGGAATCTGCGGAGAAAAAGTGTTGATTCCGCGGAGAACATTCCTGATTCTGCGGAGAGCAATTCTTGATTCCGCGGCTTGAAAGTTGATTTTCCGCCGGCATTAAAAAAACCCTAAAATGACCAGTTATAAAGCAAATATATGTCATAATGAAGCAAGAATTCTCTTATGAAATGATTTGCATTACCAAAACACTGCGAAACATTGTGGTTATAAAATAATCAACATCATTCATTTTGTCTCTCTTGAGCAGATTTATTTGCATAACTTAAGGTGCAAAACATTTCACCAAACTATGGGTGAACGAGGCTTAGTAACAGAACAAGTGCCAAAGATTAAAGTAAAGATTTAAACAAAGTGTAAACTATTCACTGTATCCTCTGGATATTGTAAACGTTACTGCATACCATAGACTGTGTAAAGAGATGGATGAAGCTACCGTGATGACACCCATTGGTTCGAAGATGAAGAAGTGAATTGAAGAACGTGGCTCTGGATCTGACCGTATCGGACGAGGACCAGAGGATAGCCATGCCCCAGAAGCATAGTCTGGCTTTATACTTTATTCTTGTTTTATACGGGAGCATAATTCACGAAATTGAATGTCATGATATATCGAAGGAGACCTGAAACTTGCTATAGCTAACATAAAATGATGTGGAAAATCATTATTTAAATGAAAAATCAGGTGGGAAAGTAGGATCGTTTTCTCATAGACTTCAATTGCATTGAACTTCTTTCTGCAACCACTGACGTCGCCATCTGCTGGCCATTAAATAGAATGCCATTCTACGGTACTTCCACATGGGCTTCTTTTTTCAGACCAGGGTGCTGCGTCCTTCTTTTTATATAGTTTATGCTGCATACAGCAGAAAAAAAAAATCAGTTTCCGTAACCGGCAGCACCAGCTGGGAGTCTTGCATCCCGTTTATCTGACCGCAAAATCTAGCGGCCGGGATGAAAAATGCATGTAAAATATAATATTCTGCACCTCGCCCTATATTCCGCGGACTGCTTTGATTTCCGCGGAGGGCTTTGAAATCTGCGGTAAATTCCGTGATCGCGGAATCGCAGATTCCTGGGGAGACTATATCAAGGTCATTAATGTAGATGAGGAACAGCAGGGGTCTCAACACTGATCCCTGGGGGACGCCACTCCCCACCAAACCCAGCTCAGATGAGATACCACTGACAACCACTCTTTGTGTTCTGTCCTGTAACCAGTTGTGAATCCACTCCAGAATACCTCCTGTAACTCCAATAGAGCTCATATTAAAAATTAGTCTCTTATGTGGTACTGTATCAAATGCTTTCTCAAAATCCAAGTATATGATGTCATAAGCTCTGCTCTGGTCATTAGTCTTAGTGGCCTCTTCAGAAAATTCCAGAATGTTTGTCAGGCATGACCTTCCCTTACGGAAACCATGTTGGCTATCCCTCGATATACTGTTACGTTCAAGAAATAAGTCCAGCTCATCTTTTATGATGGATTCCAATATTTTGCAAGTTATGCATTGACTGGCCTAAAATTCCCTGGCTCTGTACGGTCCCCTTTCTTATATATTGGCATTTGATTTCCCTGTTTCCAATCATTTGGTATTTCTCCAGTTTCTAAAGACCGTCTGAAGATGGCGGATAGCAGCTTAAAGATGATCTCACTAACTACCCTGAGCACTCTAGGATATAAGCCATCAGGACCCGCCGCCTTAACTGCCTTTAGTTTATGGAACTTGTCTAATACTTTGTTTTCCCTATCCTCAATTTCCGCAAAATAATCTTGAGCATTGGACTTGCCCTATGGTCAAATAAAGGCCCCCTCTGAGGTAAAATTCTCAACAAAGTAACTGTTAAAGGCATCCGCAATATCCTTGTTATTACATAGCAGCGATCCATTTTTATTTTTGATGCACTTAATCTTTCCTTTGACTTTCCTTTTTCTGTTATAGTACTGAAAGTGGCGCCTAGGGTTAGTTTTTGGCCCCTCTGCAATTTGTCTTTCGTACAGTCTTCTAGCATTCCTCAGCACTTTTTTGACCACAGCTTGCATTTTACAGTATTCAGCTTTAGTTTCTCATTGTTATCCTTCATGTACATCATATAAAGATTCATCTTTTCCCTCAAAATCCTACGAATACTTTTGGTCATCCACTGAGGATTCTGCTTTTTCAGCTTACTTTTGGACACCTTTGGAATGAATTTGCATTGTGATTCAAGTAAAACCCCCTTAAATCTTTCCCACATCTCATTTGCAGATATTACAGTCCAGGAGTCTCTCCCATTTTATTTCACTTCAATATGAGTGCATCCTGTCAAAGTTTGCTCACCTAAAATTGAAAAATTGTTTTTGAATACAAATATGTTTTTGAATACACCTTTTCAACTTCCTGTTATGACCCCAATTTGCGATGACATATTGGACAGCAAAGGATGACAGACAAAATTTTAAAACTTGAACATATGTAATAAAACAAAGACCAGAAATGTCTGCTGTTACGATTTGTCCGTATTTAGTACGATTTTTGAATTAAAATATGGAGTTGCGGGAAAATAGTTCAGAAAAAAAAACCCGTGGATATTGTATTGCTACATGCTAATTATATTAGTTCGACAAAGCCATTCTGAGGCTCGTAGAAAATTCCCTTTGGCAATTGCCGAGCATGATCCGATTCTCTCTCCTGCCTCAGTTGACCAATCAAATAGCCTGTTTCTAAGTGTATATGGAGCGGCACCTGCTGGCTGCTTTTGCGAGCAAGGCAGCGTGAGCTATCAGATTATAAGAGATTTATTATTGCAGATTTTGGGCTCCTGGTTTTCGCACATTTAAACCTGGAGCACAATGAGATTAAAAAGAAGGTTTTAATAGACTTTTGACAATTTCATTGTTTCATTATTCCATATGTTTGTAATCGCGGAATAAAATGTCCATCAGATTGCATTTCGACGTCATATTATTTGTTACTGAAATGTGCCAGAAAATACTGAAAAATGTGTTAGTCTTATTTAGTTAGTCTTGTTAGTCTTAATTGTTGTTTAACAACAATTATTGTTGTTGTTGTTTTTTATTTATTTTATTTTATTTATTTTCTTAACAACAACAATTATTGTTGCTGTTAAGTGTTCTGAGAATGCATAATTTCGTCTATGTACTGTTTATAGGACAAAGGTGGGCCGCTGACATTTTTTAGATTTTCATGTGGGCCCTGATTTGGAAAGTTTGGGAACCCCTGTCCTAAGGGACACCGGAGCTTCTCAGTCACTTTTGTTGAAGGACTCCTTGGAGTTACGTGATGAGACCACTTCTGGGGATTTCAAACTTGTACAAGGTATTGAAGGGAGGACTGTATCTGTACCTCTGCGCTCTGTATTCTTGAAGTCAGATTTAGTTACAGACCAGGTAAAGGTGGGACTGATGTCAAGTCTACCTATCAAAGGTGTTTCTCTGTTGCTAGGCAATGACCTGGCTGGGGGCAATGTAGTTCCCCCTGTTCATCTTACTTCACAACCAAGCATTGAAGATGGCGATGAAGACCCATCTCTGTATCCTTCCTGTGCAGTGACCCGTGCTATGGCCAAGAAGGCTCAAGAAGAAAATTATG
The DNA here is from genome assembly GCA_029721435.1 of Gymnothorax reevesii. Lineage (NCBI taxonomy): Eukaryota > Metazoa > Chordata > Actinopteri > Anguilliformes > Muraenidae > Gymnothorax > Gymnothorax reevesii. The sequence continues at coordinate 56,332,733 of CM056574.1, forward strand.
TGGTGCCGTCCAGCACATTGAATAGTCATGACTCAGGTGGTTCGCCTCATGACTCTGTTCGGCCTACTATGGTTTCTCCATTTGAGGACTTATCAGACACGTTTATCAGTTCTCTGTTCAGGGTTGGGTTCTCCTTTTCGGGTCAAATTAGTCAGAGGGGCAGCAAGAGTGGAGTAGTGGGGAATGAAGTTAGAATACTATGCTACAAGGCCAACAAATGTCCTCACCTGCTTCTTAGTGCGTGGGCGCTGGGCATTACGGATAGCTTCAACCTTGTCCACAAGAGGGCGGATATGACCCCCTCTGAGCTGGAACCCCAGATATTGAACTTCACCCTTGGCCCACTCACACTTCTGAGCATTGAGGGTCAAGCCGGCCCTCTCGTTGCAGGTCAGAATCTGTCTCAGATGTTGAAGATGGTCCTCTCAGGGACAGCTGAAGATGACAACGTCATCAAGGTACGCAGCACTAAAGGAATCAAACCCTCTGAGAACAGCATCCATCAACCTTTGAAACGTTGCAGGTGCTCCATGTAGTCTGAATGGCATTACCGTGAACTGATACAACCCTGATGGTGTTCGGAAGGCAGTGAACTGCTTTGAGTTCTCCTCCAAAGGAATCTGCCAATAACCTTTGCAGAGGTCCAACGTGGTTATGTACTTTGCAGTCCCGACACGCTCAACTAGGTTGTCTATGCGAGGCATGGGGTTGGCGTCAAAGCAGGACACTGCATTAACCCTCCTGAAATCGATACAGGGGCGTTGAGAGCCATCCTTCTTAGGCACCATCACCATGGGTCTGGACCACTCACCGTCAGATGGCTCGATTACCCCGAGATCAAGCATCTTTTGGACCTCATTCTTCAGGGACCCCACCGACTGTTCTGGGATGCGGTATAGCCTCTGACGAATGGGAGGAGTGTCTGCATTTTGGAGACGGATGGTGTGCTGGACGAATGCCGTTCGCCCTGGACCATCTCGGAACAGCCCAGGCATCTCCCGAAAAAGCATCTGCAACTTCTGTTGGTGTTGTGAGGGCAGGTGCTCCAGGTTAGGGGCTTTTGGCTGGAGGAGCTGTTGCAGGTTAGAGTCAGACTCACCATCTTCCTCTTTGACCTGACGCAACAGCAACACTTCGGCAGGCTCACGCTCCTTCCACTCTTTAAGCAGGTTGATGTGGTAGACCTGGGATGCTTTCCCCTTGTCTGGGTGAGCCACCTCATATGTCACTGGTCCCATCTTCCTCGGCACCTCATAAGGCCCCTGCCATTTGGCTAACAATTTGTTGCTGCTAGTTGGGAGTAAGATCAGGACCTTCTGACCTGGTGTCAGCTCCCTCTGCCAAGCCCTTTTGTCATACCAGCACTTCTGGTCCTGCTGTGCCCTCTCCAGGTTGACTTGGGCCTCCTCACGGTATCTCTCAAGGCGTTCACGCATTTGAAGTACGTAGGACAGGATGCCTTCTGTTGCTGGTTTCTTGGTTTCCTCCCACTCCTTCCTCAGGAGATCTAGAGGTCCCTGCACTGGCCATCCATAAAGGAGCTTGAACGGGGAGAAACCGGTTGATGCTTGGGGCACCTCCCTGTAAGCAAATAAGACTAAAGGCAACCACTTGTCCCAATCATGGCCTGTATCAGAGACAAACTTATGCAGCATCTTTTTCAGCGTTTGGTTGAATCGTTCAACCAAGCCATCAGTTTGTGGATGGGATGGAGTCGTCCGAATGCCTTTGATTCCCAGTTCCTTCTGCAGCTGTTTCATCATGCCGGAAGTAAAGTTGGTAGCTTGGTCCGTGACTATCTCATCTGGTACTCCGACACGGGAGAAAAGCTGGACAAGGGCATTGATTATCTTTGGTGTCTTTATGCTTTGGAGAGGAAAAGCTTCTGGGAATCCTGTGGCTCAGTCACAGATCACAAGTATATACTGGTAACCAGTGCTACTCTTCTCCAGAGGACCCGTCACATCCATGGCTATGCGCCGGAAAGGGGTACCAATAATGGGTAATGGGTGTCATGGAACCTGCTTGGCTTTAATGTGTGTGGTGACCTGACACTCTGGGCATGTGGTGCAGAAATGTCTGACATCGTTAAACATTGTTGGCCAGTAAAACCGTGACCCCAACCTCATGTAGGTTTTCTGCTGTCCTAGATGGCCTGCCCATAGTACTGTATGTTCCAGATGTAAGACAACAGGTCTACAACTGGTTGGCTCCACCAAGCGTTTACCTGCATCCCCCTTTGCATACAGAATGTCATTTTCAACTACATACCCTGAACCAGAGTCTTGTTTTCCCTCCCTGTTCTCAACCTGCTTGTACAAGATGGATATAGTAGGATCAGACATTTTCAACTGGCTTATGTCATTTGGAATCTCCCAATCAACACCCACAGGCTTAGGATAGGTTTCTACCTTGTCGAAGGCGCCTTGCATTTTCTCAACGCGATGTCGTCGCCTTGGTTTTCTTGGGCCTTTGAAACCACCCTCACTCAGATCACCATCAAGATCTGGAAGGGGCTCCAGGCCAGCTTTAACCTGAGACCTTGTAACCATAGCACACCTTTCAGTTTTTGGTTTTTTGGCAATTAGATTCCGCAAGATTGGCAAATCCCTCCCCAGGATACAATCAACAGACAAATGGTCAATAACCCCCACCTGCAGCAAAAATGCCTGCCCATCTACCCCTAGGGTAACCTCTGATGTAGGGTAAGGTTTCTGGTCCCCATGTACACATACAATGTCAGCTTTGTTCCCATAGTCAATACCACTGTCTGACAGATAGCATTTCTTAATCAGTGACATAGAACTCCCAGCAAATGTCCAGCAAAGCCAACACATGTACCCCATTCACAGTAACTGGATAAAATGAGGCATCTTCTGAGCGCATGGTACCTGGTTCTCTTGACACTTCTCTGTGGGGAACATAGCAGTAACCAGACAGTTTAGACTTTTTGAGAGGGCAGTCTGAGGCCTTGTGGCCGGGCTGCTGGCAGTAGTAACAAATAATTTCCCCACGACTGGTACCCATCCGCTGCCTATATATACCAGAGGTCCCAGTCCCCTGATTGGCACTAGCCTGCTGTCCACCTCTGCTGACCCCTACATTCCCCTGAGTCCCATAATTAGCAAACTTCTGACCTTCTTGCCGGCCGTCCCCTTGTCCTCGGTTAGGTTGGCGCTGTTGGGACCTAGTCGGTACTAGCCTCCGGGCGTTGACATACTGGGTCGCAAGCCTGGCCGCTTCCAAGCCAGTGGTGGGCTCTCGCTCCTTGACCCACGTGCGGATGTCGGGTGGAAACACTCTTAGCAGCTGCTCCAACTCGATGGCTTGCTCGATGTCCTCCACGCTGCACTGGTCTGGCTTAATCCAACATCGATACAGGCCTTTTAAGCGTTGGTAGGTTTCGGTCGGTGCCTCTCCCTGGGGTACAGCTGGATCTCTGAAGCGCTGGCGATAGGTCTCAGAAGAAATATCGAACTTAGCCAGCAGGGCTTGTTTAAGGTCTGGATAGGAATCGGACCGCTTCTCATCCATAGCGGAAAAGGCTTCCAACGCCTTCCCCGTCAGTAAAGGCACCAGTCTGTAGGCCCATTCAGTCTCTGGCCACGCCCAAGTTTTGGCAATCCGCTCTAAGCGGAGGAGGTAATTCTCAAGGTCCTCACCAAACTGGAATGGAAGCAATTTGGGGTCCTTTCGTGGGGCTGGTACTGGTGGCTGCTGCTGTAGCATTGGTGCTGCTCATGGCTGCGGTCGTGGTGCCGGTGATGGCGCCTGCAGGGTGTGAAGAGTTGCTCCAGAAGGAGCTTGTGCTCTAGATTGTGGTGTGGGAAGTGCTCTTGAGGAGGCAGCGCTCTCCGAGCTAGGACTAGAGCTGGCTATTGGTGTTGGCAGCTGACTGCTGGCTTGGATGGCTGTCTGTAGGCCTCTGAGTTCCCCTAGGAGTGCTTCTTCCCTGTCCCTCTGAGCAACCATAAACTGGCGTACCAAAGCGACCATCTCCTGCTGTGGCGGCACTGCATGGGCAGGCGGGGAAGAGGGACCCTCCTTATCCTCATCAGTCTCCCATTCCTCACCCTCTGCATCTGGTTCGGCAAGCTCAGAATCTGTTTTAAGTTTCGCTGTCTTGCTCCTGGTTTGCATTTTCCTTTGCCCCATCCCAGGGACCTTTCGGGTGGCCATCCCTCTGCTGCCACCAAATGTCACACTCTGACCTTGAGTGAGGGTAGTATGCCGAAAGCCTGACTGAAAAAGATGTAGTTTGACCTCAAACTGAAAAAAATAATAAGACAAAATCCATTTGATGCAAAAAAGAAATGAATTGTTTTATTATTGTCCCAGGAGATTTGCAAATAACAGCAAAATTCAGCAGAAAAAAAATGTGTATATATATTTACAATATCCTGGCCAGAAGCGGCTTTAGGCCTGCCCAGCACCACAGCCTGTCACTCACTGACTAGGCAGTGTAGATCCCCATCAATTAAAGGCTAGGCCCCTCCCACTGGACCATACCATCTTTAATTGAATCAATGAAAGTTAACAATTCAGTCACACAGGGTAATTTCAAGCTTGGAAACATTTCCAAGACTATATACAGACATGTTCTTACCACATAAAAGCAATCACCACATGAACATGATACCGTAGAAGTTACAACCACTCTTTTACTTCCATTAGCTGGTATGGTGCAGCATGAGTGGACTGAGCATGCTCCCTACTCATTACTCAGGCACTATTAAAGACTGCCTAAAACTAGGCTTTGGTCCTTTGTCGCTGCCCCGAACCAGGAAGCACTGTGGTAAGAAAGACAACCATAGTTACATACAAAAAACTTAAAAATTCATGATCTGCAATCTTGAAGTAAAGAGTTAACTCAAAACCTTGCGTGCGTGTGTCTCTAGTAAATTTTATGGGGAAGATGGCACAGGAAACAGCTTTGTTTTTGAATGTAGCTCAGTGTGTGCACCCACCAAACTATCAGTTGCATGCTACCTGGTTAACATATGGCATGTGGTATGAGTGTTGGCGTGGTTAACTACTGTGTGGCGTTTTACCAGTGGTAGGGGAAGCTGCCACAAATATGAACAAATGATTTTCTGGTTGAGTTTAGTATAAATTTATCAATCTCAGTGCAGTTGAATATCAGTGGTCACCAGTAACCTCTCCAAACACAAAACATGCCTTTTCTCCTTCGCATGGAGTTGATCAGGCTATCTATCGTGGCCAGTGGAATGTTACTCCATTCTTCCCGGAGGGCCACACGAAGTTGGCGCACATTATCCGGAACTGGAACACTGTTGCAGACATGTTGATCCAGAACATCCGAAAGATGCTCTATGGGCGACATGTCCAGCGAATACGCAGGCCAGTCCAGAACTGGAATGTGCTCTGCTTCAAGGAACTGAATGCAGACCGCTCTGGTGGACAGTCCTGCATCCAGCCTGCCAATGGCACGTTCCTGCATGACTTGAGACATCTGAGGCATGATGACTTTTGACAAAATTTGACATTTTGGGGTGGCCATTTATTGTCATCAGTATAAGGAGCGTCTGGGTACTGCTCATTCTGTCTGATCACTGCCTGGAAATGCCACACCCTCGTACTGAGTGAAATCATTGAGCAAATGCTCACTGAAAGAGATGGATTAAGAAGTGGTATTGAAATATCCCTATTGAACAAGTAAAAGTCCGCACATGCTCACTTAGAGTTGTTAACTCCAGGTGGCATCAATATTAGACATGGGGCGTTTATATTTTTTTCATTGTAGTGCTTGGTAACCCAGATTGAGTATCTTTCCAAGATTCCTGAAAGATCTTTCAGGAATCTTTGAAAGATCCGAGCATGATCTTGCATATGATCTTTCAAGATCTTTGGAAAGTTCTTGCAAGATCATGCAAGTTCCTTCTAGCTCTTGGATAAGATCTTGGATAAGATCTGGCTTTGTCTTAGAAAGACAAAAAGTTCATGCGTTAATCTTCAAAGATCTAATGAAAGAAATTTAAGGTCCTAGCAAGATCTTTCATAAGATCTGTGAAGATCTACCGGGGTACCACAGTCATATATTATTAATTGACTGACTGTGCTGTATCTATTTACCAGGCTCATGGTTTTTTTTTTTTGCCAGTTGTCTTCGTTTTATACACTCAACAAAAATATAAACGCAACACTTTTGTTTTTGCTCCCATTTGTCATGAGATGGACTCAAAGATCTAAAATTCATTCCAGATACACAATATTACCATTTCTCTCAAACATTGTTCACAAATCTGTCTAAATGTGTGATAGTGAGCACTTTTACTTTGCTGAGACAATCCATCCCACCTCACAGGTGTGCCACATCAAGATGCTCATCAGACACCATGATTAGTGCACAGGTGTACCTTAGACTATTCGCAATAAAAGGCCACCCTGAAATGTGCGGTTTTTGCTTAATTGGGGGTCTGGGGACTCAGAACCAGTCAGTATCTGGTGTGACCACCATTTGCCTCATGCAGTGCAACACATCTTCGCATAGAGTTTATCAGATTGTCAATTGTGGCCTGTGGAATGTTGGTCCACTCCTCTTCAATGGCTGTGCGAAGTTGCTGGATATTAGTGGGAACTGGTACGCGCTGTCGTATACGCCGGTCAAGCACATCACGGTATCTCTGTGCATTCAAAATGCCATCAATAAAATGCACCTGTGTTCTTCGTCCATAACAGATGCCTGCCCATACCATAACCCCACCACCATCATGGGCCACTCGATCCACAACATTGACATCAGCAAAGCGCTCACCCACACGACGCCACACACGCTGTCTGCCATCTGCCCTGAACAATGTAAACCGAGATTCATCCGTGAAGAGAACACCTCTCCAACGTGCCAGACACCATCGAATGTGAGCATTTGCCCACTCAAGTCTGTTACGGCGACAATCTGGAGTCAGGTTAAGACCCCGATGAGGACGACGAGCATGCAGTTGAGCTTCCCTGAGACGGTTTCTGACAGTTTGTGCAGAAATTCTTTGGTTATGCAAACCAATTGTTTCAGCAGCTGTCTGAGTAGCTGGTCTCAGACGATCTTGGAGGTGAACCTGCTGGATGTGGAGGTCCTGGGCTGGTGTGGTTACACGTGGTCTGCGGTTGTGAGGCCGGTTGGATGTACTGCCATATTCTCTAAAACGCCTTTGGAGAAGGCTTATGGTGGAGAAATGAACATTCAATGCCCAAGCAACAGATCTGGTTGACATTCCTGCTTTCAGCATGCCAATTGCATGCTCCCTCAATGCTTGCGCCATCTGTGGCATTTTGTTGTGAGACAAAACTGCACATTTCAGAGTGGCCTTTTATTGTGGGCAGTATAAGATACACCTGTGCACTAATCATGGTGTCTGATGAGCATCTTGATGTGGCACACCTGTGAGGTGGGATGGATTGTCTCAGCAAAGCAAAAGTGCTCACTATCACACATTTAGACCGATTTGTGAATAATGTTTGAGAGAAATGGTAATATTGTGTATCTGGAATGAATTTTAGATCTTTGAGTCCATCTCATGACAAATGGGAGCAAAAACAAGTGTTGCGTTTATATTTTTGTTGAGTGTAGTTGGATCATCTTTTTATAGCTGGTTAGATCTGCGTTCAATAGCGGTGGTCTGTAAATTAATACTATTAATAATAGGTCCCGGATATCGTATAGGCCGTTGTGGACAGCATTGTTCGAATATTTGCCCCATATGCCCCCATCAGCCAATAAACTGGCGAATAGAAGTTTATTTAGATAATTCCAATTTTATCCCACAATCAGGTGTATAAACTCTGGCCAATAGAAAGTGATTTTTATTTGGGGGCATATTCCATGTATAAATTCGCTTCCACCTCTAATTGACCCATGAAAACTAGCAGCGGAAGCGAATATATACTGGCATATGAAAACCGATTCTGATTGGTCAATTTAGCGCCAGAAGTAGATTGCCGATTTAGAACACATGCCCCCGAAGACGAGCATTTTCTATTGGCTCGAATTTAGACGGGATAAAATGGGAATGAACCCCCTTGCGCCGATTACCAATGATGCCAAACTTTTCTGTTATGCATGTGCTTACTTTGGCTTTTTGTATCAGTGTCACAGAGAGATTATTATTCCAGTGAAGCGGTGACCATTAGAGCAACTCCGAAAACTCTCAACATCAAGTGTGGCCAGTTTTCATTAATAACGCATACCTGTCAACTCTCATGTATTCGGCATATTTGCATATCTCACGCATATTGGCATATTTACGTTCCTCTGCTGTAGTCATGAATTATTCAATCAACGCTTTTCTCGCGCGGAATTTAAGTCCTTGTGCATGGAGGGGTTGGAAGCAATGGAATTGCATAAATGTTTCAAATGATCTTATTTAAATGATCATGAAATGCCTGCATTGCTTCCAACCTATGAGTAGGCCTAAAGAAAAGCATGAGAAGTCCGAAGTCATAATCGGTATGCGTTATGCACAAAAACTGGCCACATCTGATGATGTTGAAAGTTATCAGAGTTTCTGTAATGGTAATTTAAATGAATGAAAACAGGTCATTACCAATCATTATATCCCCGAACGCCATTTTGTTGATTGTTTGGAGTCATTTAATGATTTTTTTAAGTAAATATCTGCCAGCATGAAATGTTGAAATTGCAGCAGAGATTGCAACGCACCACGTGCAAGTAGACAGTGAAAAGAAATATTCTAGGCTTTTTAGTGGTTAAATAAGTTGTTAAGCTAACACAAGATGACAAATGACGATGTTTTGGACTTTGTAATCCCTGGCATCAGTGGTCTTATCTACAACAATAAAAAACTTCTTCCCAAAGATCTTCTGAAGCACCGAAGAGATGTGTTGCTCAAACACTGGGGGCAGGTGAATTAGATGAAGGCTGCTCACATTTTCACGTGCATTCGCGTCTTTACATTGACTTTGAATGTAATCTTGACGCACGAATATTTTGTTTAGCCTTCGGTGGAATCGTGGCTTGTAGAACATCATTTCAGTCAAATTATGCCGATTTCGCGAAATTCTGTGTTTATCAATAGATTCCATTTTCATTTGCAAATTCTGCGATTCCGTCTGCGATTCCGTGATGGCGGAAATCGTCGGGTCCTACATGAGGTTAAAGAAATGCATTCAACTGTCTCGTAGGCGGGCACCCTCGGGAATTGCGGTACAGACATACAAAAAACATCACTGGAGCCACGCCCTAAACCCAACTGGAAGTCAGCCATTTTGACTTGAATTTTTTTATTTGAAAATGAGTTCCTCCGAGGGATTTTGCCTGATCGAATTCAAATTTGATGCAGATCATCTTGAGACCAAGCTGATCAAAAGATGTGCTCTGCATGTCTGAAGGTCAAAGGGTGTGGCTGCTAGGGCGTGACAGTTTGGCGACTGGATAAAAAAAATTTCAGAATGCTCTCACCCCCACATACTTGACCGTAGAAGCTTCAAACTTGCTGGAGATGATGATGGCTCCGCCCTGAACGTCACAACATAAGAACCTCCCACATTACCAATAGGGCCCCCTGGTGGTAACAGGAAGTTACAGTTCGGTTAGTTTGTCGTAGGCAGACGAAATTCTATACATATATGTATCATACCCAGACATACAAAAAATCTCATTGGAGCCATATTGTAAACCCAGCAGGAAGTCGGCCATTTTGATTCGAATTTTTGAATTGTTAAACAAACTCCACCTAGGGTTTTCGACCGATTGACATAAAATTTGGTACAGATCATCTAGAGACCAAGTTGATCAAAAGTTGTGCTCTGCATGTCTGTAGGGCAAAGGGTGTGGCTGCTAGGGCGTGACACTAAACGGCGACTCGCTAAAAAAATTTCAAAATGCTCTCACGCCAACATACTTGATCGGAGCAGCTTCAACCTTGCTGGAAATGATGATGGCTCCGCTCTGAACGTCACAATATCATAACTTTCCACTTTAATAATAGCGCCCTCTGGCGGTAACAGGAATTGAGCAGTTCAGTTACTTTGTCGAAGGCAGACGAAATTCGATACACATATGTATCATACCCAGACATATAAAGAACTCATTGGAGCCATGCCCTAAACCCAACAGGAAGTCGGCCATTTTGATTAGAATTTTTAGCTCACCTGACAAAGTCAGATGAGCTTATGTCATGGCCTGTTTGTCCGTCATTCGTCGGCGTCGTTCGTCGTCGTTGTCGTTCCTCGTCCGTAAACATGTTCTCCTCCGAAACCACTGGGCCTATGAAGCTGAAGTTTGACAGGTACCCTCCTACCCATGAGGACACCAAAGTTTGATCAAGGCGTTCTGATCCGACGATCCTGCAGGAACGTCCAGATGCATTAACTTCCCACTTTGCCTCCTGTGGTAACAGGAAGTGACCAGTTATTACTTTCACTTGTACTGATGACACGTAGTTGAACACATCAACCCATTCCACTTCTATTACATGCAGAACAAATTGGTGAAGCTACCTTATGAATGCTGTGAAGCTACGCGTAATGGCGTCCGTGTAGCGATGCGGCGACTACCCATCCCTCGCCATGCAAATACGTTTGGGTTTTTGATGTCTTTAATAAACTTGTATCATCATAAAAATTCATACACAGGTCAAGGGTGTTGAGCTATCACATCTGATTAGGACTTTGCCCATGAGGGCAGCAAAATGCCTTGATGGCGCCCCCTTGAAATTTTCAATAACCCCTCCCCTTATTGGTTTTTTTGGAGAAGGAAGATGAAAATTGGTACACAGGTGTATTTGGCCAAGATGCCCAAAAAAGTCACAGGCATTATTTGCCTACTCCAAACAGGAAGTCGGCCATTTTGATTTTAACGTGTTATTTTTGCCTGATTTCCACACATTGTATTTTAACGAACTCCTTGCAATTCTGTCCAATCAACCTAATATTTCAGATCATCAAGAGACCATGCTGATCAAAAGTTGTGCTCTGCATGTCTGTCGCTAAATGGGCGTGGCCGCCATGGCGTCCCCATCTCAGATGCCTCGCCAAACACATTCGAGCAGCTCTCTTTCCCTCATGCTTCATCCAAATGGATACCAAATTCCTGTACATGGTAAAAGCCCCACCCTGAATGCCTTGATGTGCTCTTTAGCAGTCTAGCTCATGGTGCTCCCTTATGGAAATAGGAAATGGCATATTTTACGTTTAAATTGTCCGATTTGCTCAAAACTTCATATTTTTGCTGGGGGTCTGCCCCTGAATGCGCCTGCCCACATTTGGTTACGCTCTGAGCATAACCAAATCCACCATCCCCTGGTGGATGACGTATCAACTTGTCATAACCCCTTCAGCTTTGTCCAATTCGCTCAACACTTTCTCTCATATTGGGGCCTGCATTTGACCTGTTCAATGGTCGTGAGTGCACAGCTGCACCTGTCAGGATCTCACCACAACCCCAACGTGCGCAAGGGTGCGAGGGCCTGTTCACCACTACTTGCAGCTTTAATTATTATAATTTTTTTTTTTTATTTCGACATTTTGAAGGCCAATTTTGCACCTTTCCCAATGGTGACAACGCGTCTAACTTTCCACATTCACAGGTTGTGTGCTGGCCAAAAATTTCACTTAGCCACAGTGGCTAATCACCCCAAAGTTCAGTTAGCCACAGAGAAAACCATTTAGCCGCACATTTTGCCTTAAATTTTACTTAGAAATCTTTGAGAACTTGGATTCAGTCATACAGTGTGCATACACAGTCATAGAATAAGTGCACAGACATTCATAGACTAGTCGGTATGCATCATCTTGTCAGCGACACCTGTACTATTGTGTTCTGGCCAGGTTCTCTTTCCATCAGGGTGGTTCCTGGGTCATTGTACGTCGTCCGTAAACATCTTCTCCTCCGAAACCACTGGGCCTATGTAGCTGAAACTTGACAGGTACCTTCCTACCCATGAGGACACCAAAGTCTTTCAAGGCGTTCTGATCCAATTTCAAACGTGGCCGCCACGGTGGCCATATTGAAAAACACATAATTGGCCATTTGAAAGCTATTTATGGACATATTCAGCTGAAATTTGCTATGTAGTCAGTACATGGCAAGATACATCACATATCATACGGCTTTTTCCGTATTTCGAATTTTGACCTTGTTTTGACCTTCAACTTTATACAACCCCTGTGAGTTACATTGAAATCTTTCAAAATCATCTTCTCTGAAACTACTTGGCCAATGAAGGTGAAACTTGATTGGTACCTTTCTGTCTATGAGGACACTAAGTTTTGTTCAAGGCGTTTTGCTCTGATTTCAAACATGGCCGTCATGGCGGCCATATTTAAAATCACATAATTGGCCATCTGAAAGCTATTTATGCACACATTCAGCTGAAATTTGCTAAGTAGGTCGTAAGTAGCAAGATACTTCACATAATACGAGTTTTTCCGTATTTTCAATTTTGACCTTTCATTGACCTTCAACTTTGTACGACCCCTCTAAGTAACACTGAAACCTTTAAAACTCTTCTTCTCTAAAACTACTTGACCAATGAAGCTGAAACTTACTTTTTCAGTATCAGTTTCAGAAAGATATCCCACCCATTGGGACACTAAATTTGTTCAAGGCGTTTCCCTTGAGTGGTCAGGTGAGCTACAGGGCCTGTGGCACTATTTTTGTATACTTTCTAACAGTAAGCAGAGTAGTCGACTGATAGTTTGTCGTGGTTGCACTGAACTCTGTTCTGAAGTGTTGTCCAGTTCTGCCTTGAGTAGACAGTACGTAGGCTCGCTCAAACTAATAATCTCTGCTATATTACCGACTAATTTGCATTTTTTGCATCTATTTTTTGTTATTTCTGACCTGTGGCTGGGTAGCAGCGTTTAGAATATTGGGCCATTCTGACAAATAGCTGGCATACCAACAACAAGCTTGCTATTTATTTAGTTATACGGTTGCTCTGAAGTATAATGATTGCGAGTGGACTGCTTGTGTAAGGTAGCCCATGTGATATGAAATACCAAGGCAACGCACCTGAATATCAGTGCTGAAAAACAATAATTTCATGCAAGGCTCAACATTGTATTTTAAGGCATCAAAACTAAAGAACCCTGAGTGATTTCGCCTCTGTTTCTCTAGAGCTTCTCGTAGTTACGGTAAACACAACCCATTATTTTCAACAAACTCAGAATATTTGTCCACATAGCAGAGGATGTCTTTATTGTTAAAAATATGCAAATAATCAAGATCGATCATAAATGAATTTAAAGCCTTTTCCATTGCGCGACAGAACTGAGCTCGAAGTTGCGCAGGTTTCAGTGCCGATCTTGTCCCACTGACATTAATGCGCTACTTTGAGTGTTTGTTCAGCAAGAAAAACTCAATCGCATGCTTGCTTTCGCTTATCTGTGGCTGATCCGCTAGATTCATAATTTAACCTGATTGAGGTGGTCAATCTCGAATCATTCACATTGTTTTTAATATGGTGGAGGTGAGTGAGGTTCGTAACCCGGAATTCCCTTTTCCGACACGTGAATTACAACATAGAAAAGTCCCGAATGGAATGATGAATCGTCAGCCAATCAGTATGATCGGAATGAATGTTAGAAAGATAATTATCATAAATCAGGCATAAATTAAGTATGAACCAAATATGATGGCGAGTGCCGGCGGCGAGTGGGCGATTGGACTTGATGTTGGCATCGGGCAGCTGTGGCGCAAAACCTGGAGGTTATTACTTCACCGCTCTCTCCATTAGGCTTTCGCCAAAGTGGTGCTTTGAGGCCAATTTTCCGTCGCCACATGCCACACCACTTCGCCATTGGCGGCGTGGCGAGCAGGTAGCGCGCACCCTGCATTCGTCCGGCCAGATCCAAAATTCGATATTTTCGTGCGGTTGCACGTGGTCGACGCGAAATGCCGCCCCCAAAACACATTTCAAAATTCCCATCGGGAAATTCGGTTACTTTCTCGTTGGCAGACAAAATTCTGTAAAAATGTGTATCATAACCAGACATACAAAAAATTTCATTGCAGTCACGCGTTAAACCCAACAAGAAGTTGGCCATTTTCATTTGAAATTGAATTTTTGAATTTTAAAACATACTCCTCCTTGGGATATTGCCTGATCGACTTCATATTTGGTTCAGAGCATCTAGAGACCAAGCTGATCAAAAGTTGTGCTCTGCATGTCTGTCGGTCAAAGGGCGTGGCTGCCAGGGCGTGACAAATTTTGGCGACTGTTCAAAAAAATCCTCTCAAGCACATTTTCTTGATCAAAGCAGCTTCAAACTTGTTGGACATGATGATGACTCTACCCTGAACGTCCGGATATCATAATATTTCACTTTATTTATTGCGCCCCCCGGTGGTAACAGGAATTGGTGATATTTTTTATTTATTTTTTTTTAACTTTGAAAATGAACTCCTCCAAGAGATTTTGCCCGATTGACTTCAAATTTGGTACAGATCACCGAGAGAGCAAGCTGATCAAAAGTTGTGCTCTGCATGTCTGTAGGTCAAAGGGCGTGGCGGCTAGGATGTGACAAATTTTGGTGACTTACCAAAAAAATTTTGACCGATTGACTTCAAATTTGGCACAGATCATATAGAGACCAAGCTGTTGAAAATTTGTGATCTGCATGTCAGTAGGTCAAAGGCTGTGGCTGCTAGGGCGTGACAAATTTTGGCAACTCGCCAAAAAAATGTATAATTTTTAAAATGATAACTTCCCGCTTTACGAATAGTGCCCCCTGGTGGTAACAGGAAGTGACCATTTGAGTTACTTTGTCGTAGGCAGACGAAATTTGATATACAAATGTATCATACCCAGACGTACAAAAAAACTCATTGGAGCCATGCCCTTAACCAAATAGGAAGTCTGCCATTTTGATTTGAATTTTTGAATTTTAAAACTAACTCCTCCTAGGGTTTTCGTCCGATTGACTTCAAATTTGCTTCAGATCATCTCGATACCAAGCTGTTCAAATGTTGCATTCTGCATGTCTGTAGGGCAAAGGACGTGGCTGCTAGGGCGTGACAAATGTCGGCGACTTGCCAAAAAAATTTTGAAATGCTCTCTCGCCAACATACTTGACTGTAGAAGCTTCAAACTTGCTGTAGATAAGGATGGCTCCGCCCTGAACATCATAATATAATAACTTCCCACTTTACAAATCGCGCCCCCTGGTGGTAACAGGAGCTGACCATGTTTTTACTTTAACATGTACTGATGACACATAGTTGAACCCATCAACTTCATTCCCTTTCTTAAACATGCAGAACAAGTTGTTGAAGCTACATTATGAATGGTGTGAAGCTACAAGTAATTGCTTTTGTGTGGCAATGCAGCAAAGATGGATCCCTTGCCATGAAAATACGTTTGTGTTTTTGATGTCTTTACTGAACTCGTATCATCATGAAAATTGATACACAGGTCAAGGATGGCAAGCTGTTAAATCTTATAGGGGCCTCGCCTATGGGGGGAGGAAAAAAATGTCTCTCTCCCGCGCCCTTGTGGAAACACGTAATGCCATATTTTACATTGACATTGGCCAATTTGCTCGAAACTTTGCATTTGTGCTGACGGTCTGCCCCTGAATGTTCCTGCCCACATTTGGTTACGCTCAGAGCTCCCCCTGACGGATGATTTATCAACTTTTCATAACTTCTTCCTCCTTTGTCTGATTCACTCAAAACTTTATCACAAGTTGGTGCTTGTACTTGACCTGTCCACTGGTTGTGAGTGGACACCTGCACCCATCAGGATCTCACCACTCCCCCCAACGCGCACGAAGGTGCGAGGGCCCGTTCAACGCTGCTTGCAGCTTTAATTAAAATTTACATTGACCGAATTCCTTTAAACTTCACATTTGTGCTGAGGATCTCCCCCTGAATGCACCTGTCCATGTTTGGTTACGCACCGAGCGCCCCCTGGTGAATGAACTATCAACTTCTCTTTATAGGCAAGTGGCGAATTCTAAAAAGGGACATAAAAAAGGGTGTAACCCTTTTTATGGAGGGGTCCATCACAAAATCCCATCCTGTACCACTAGCCTATTACTCCTTCGTGCTTTGTCAGATTCGCTCGACACTATCACTTGACCTGTCCACTGGTCGTGAGTGCACACTTCACCCGTCAGGATCTCACCACTGTCACTGCGCAAGGGTGCGAGGGCCCGTTCAACGCTGCTTGCAGCTTTAATTAAATTTTGTAATTCTTCATCAATTTTCACCAGTAATAGCTGGTGTAATGGCTCACAAGATGGTACAGGATTGATGTATGTATTTCTTTAGTATTTCATGACGTTGCTACAGGCCGTGGTGCCTATTTTAGTTTTTCCAGGTGGCGCTAGAGAGCACATTTTAGCTCTTTGGTGGAGGTTATTTACTTTTCTGAACTGTTTTCTCCCAAACTGAAAGGTTTGCCAAATTTGCTCAATATTTGAGCATGTTTATGGGGTCATATTTCGGTTTGACATGTCAGACTCATTGAAAAAGGCTGCTAACGTGATTGGCCACTCCAACTTGGATGCCTCATAAAATCCAAACCACTTGAGTAATGACAAAGTTATACTGAAATTTTTATTGGCAGTATGTTCTTAGTCATCTAATGACCTCTGAAGCTGATTAGATGTAGGTCAGGGATGTCAACATACATTTTTTAGGTCTTGATGAGATAAACCATTGAGTTTTGGTTTGATATCTGTATGACTTTCCTCCTGGTCGTGGTGGCCGTTAAAGTGCAGTTTTAGTGTTTCTAGGTGGCGCTAGAGAGCCATTTTGGCACTTGACCGGATGATTTTTACTTTTATGTTATTTTTCGCCATATATGAGGTGCTTGCCAAATTGGTGAGCTTTTGAGCATGTTTCGGGGGTCAAATTTAAGTGAACGTGGGCATCTAGAGAAACAAAGAGTGAATAATAATAATATTAATAATGATAAACCGTACAATAACAATAGGGCCCTGCACCCAGGCCTTGCAAGCCTCGAGGCTTGGTCCCTAAAAATGGGTGAGCAAGCTCAGTACACATGGAATGTAAAGGTTGATGATGATTTAATGTAAGACGGGTAATGACCACATTGAGCATCCATAACTTATGTTCAGTTTACCTTGCAATTTGTTTCCAAATAAAATAATCTGAATGATGTGAAGAGTGTGTTTTCTAGTATTTTTATATATTTCAAGAATCCTGGCAAGATCCTAGCAATATCTTTCAAGAATCTTTGCAAGATCCCTGCAAGATATCAGAATCATGGTAAGGTCATGCCATGATCCTGTGATATTGTTCACAAAGATGTCACCAAGATCTTTACAAGTTCTTTGAAAGATCTTACAAGTTCTTGCTATGATCTTTATGATGGTGTCGGAAATGTCTTGAGTAGGTATTTCCAAGATCTTGGCAAGATTTAGAAAGACGGGATAGATCCTGGCACTCGATGAAGTACTGACTAGTAGTTGTCAACATGTTTCAGCCTTACGGCCTTCACCAGGACATGCAAAACTAGTCACAGCAAATGACTAAAATAGACACAGGTGCACCCGGAGCAATTTGTCTACACAATGAATTTACATATTTAATTTTTTGATTAATGGCCAACTGGAAGAAGGGCAACAATTATGACGGAAGAAAAATGACATAAGTAGAAATAAATTAATGGATAAATAAATACATAAAACATGAATAAATGTAGAAATAAATTAATAAAAATATAAATGAATGCAAAAAATAAATGTAAATTTTATATTTCACCTGTGCTTTATTATTTATTTTAGTATTTCTATATTTATTCATTTTATTTATTTTTTATTCCCTTATTTCTACATTCTCATGTATGTATTTATTTATTTCTGCATTTATTTGTACAGTTCTATATGTGTGTATGTATTTATTTATTTTTACGTTGATATATTTATTTACATATTTATTCCTACATTCATTTATTTATTTTTGTGAGACTTGTGTCACCCAACAATGTAAAAATGTAAATGAGCTGGGCAGCCCAGGCATCTTGCTGAAACGCGATTGCTCAGCATGGAAACACAGACAAAAGCAGTTGATCTCCGTGAGAGCTACCGTACACTCCGACCAGCTATCCTCGTCAGCATATTAGCTGCTGCTGCCACCCATGGACCTATAAGGAGATCTGGACGCACAAATCGGGTCGACCACATAATCCTCCATGGTCCTAGCGGCGAATGTGATATTGCAGGTCACGTGATGCCATGGGGGCCAAAAAGAAATTTCTCCATAGGGAATAATTGAAAAAGACACACTGATAAATCCGTGAAAAAAATTTTTTGACAGCCACAAATTATTGATAACGACACTGTTTATTTTTCTCTTTTAAATCATTAATGCCTCGTTTCTCGGCAAAGACAAAATCTTTTATTTAAATTCAGGCTATGCGAACACCAACGGGTCCTCATATGTAAGCGCGTTCCCGCTCCTCCGAATTTATCACTGCAGCGGATGTGAGTGGGTGGAGCAATGGGCTTTCCTTGCAATCTGTCTGTTCAACATTAAAGATGTAAAGTTGGTGAAGTGAGCTGGCAAGTTACGGAGCATATGTATTGAGCGACAAAAGAAACGCAAGTTAATAAAATAAGTTTGCGCGTAATTATTGAAAATCAAATTTATTACTAGCGTGTGCGCTTTTACACTCTTTTTATCAAACTTTTCTTTGTTTTGCGGTAACTATGAGTACCCAGATAGCAAGCTCCTCCGCTCCGGATTTGCCCTGGCTCTGAGCCGGATCAGCTGGAGCCAGGGCAGATCCGGAGCGGAGGTGCTTGCTATCTGGGTAACCATAAGAGCACATTAACTAACTAAGTTAGCTAACTTGCGTTTCTTTTGTTGCTCAGTATATTTTTGCCATTTTAATTGATGAATGGCCGTAATACGCAATAATATGTAGCACCTCTCTTGCTGCACTTCATGCAGCGTGAGAAAATGTACAGTAAGCTAAGGCCGCTGTTGTGACATCCTAGAACCATGTACGCAGCCAACACTCACCTTACTTATTCAAATTAAAAGGAAATGGTTAAATCCATTAACTGCATTGTGTATCTCCATTACTTTGAATAGCACCAATTCGCATCACTCTATTTTGATGCGTTATGCATAACATGTCAGCTGAGTAGCATCTTACGCAACGTAATGTGCATTTATAGCAGTATATAAATTCAATTCGAACACTGCTTAGCGATCCATTTATCAGCCTAGCCATTCTTCGTTGTTAAATTACTTACCGACCTCCATACATGATGACGAAACTTTTCGGCAACTTGACTTATGAGATCCAAAATGATAACTATTTTTTGTTCATGATCCCGAACCAAGTGGGTGGAACAATGCACATTCCTTGCCGTCCTGTCTGTGATGAACATTATATAGCTACATGGCCAGGTCAATAAAGCGAGCTGGCATTACGGTGCAAATATTTTATCCATTTTATTTTAATTGATGAATGGCCGTAATATACTCGATTGCCACACTCCATTATGTAGAGCCGCAAAATGTACAGTAAGCTAAGGCCGCAGTTGTGATATCCTAGAAGCATGTATACGCAGCTAACACTCACCTCACTTTTTCATAGTCCATGGTTGTCATTGTAATGAGTTGTATATTTCCATTACTTTGAATAAAACTAATTCACATTTCTGTATTTTGAGGCATCATGCATCACGTGTCAGCTGTGTAGCATCTAACGTAATGTCCATATGAGTGAATTTATAGCAATACATAAATTCAGTTCGAACACTGCTTAGCAAACCATTTATTAACCATTCTTCAGTCTAAAATTATTTACTGACCTTCATACTGACGACGAAACTTTTCAGCAACTTGACGGATGACATCCAAAATGTTTTTTTTTTTTTTTTGTGCATGATCTGAACATCCATGAAAGCACTGAACATGCATACACATTTTTTTTATGGTACAGCCTTTATCAGATCAAAGTTTTGGGTAGGTGGAGACGTCAGAGTATACTAAATCCGAACATCTAATATTCGTGAGCAGCATCTGAGATCAACCGGAGTGATGCAGGTAGATTCGACGGTGTGGATGATTTTCATCTGAACGGAGATAATACGAGACCTAAAATAATGCAACAGTTGGTAGCGTAAATATGCACATTCAGAACAGAATCGTGATCCCATAGGGTCCCGTCCCGTTTACAACTTATGATTTTAGGTTGATAGAAAATCTACATAACTTTTAAAAAATCAAATACAGAGCACTGGAGAGGAGTGAATGGTATTGCAATGCTCTGATGCACACACACACACGAATAGAATAAGAATTATTTGTGTTTTGTCAGTTTTTGTTTTTTGCCAGCTCTGCTTAACATTTGAAGATGAACTCAAATACTCAAAATCAAAAGGGGTTTAATGCTTAACTTTGGCAGAGCCGGCCATTATCATAAAATCTACCACAAATGCAATCGATGTTAACTCGCACTTAGAAATGAAACGTAGAGACGGTATTAAAATTATAATCGAGAGACTTTATTGGAAAGGGCTTTGGGGGTGGATAGAAAGGCACGGCCTCTGGTTCGCTGACATGCAGAAATTCATGTTTGAACTGTTCAGTGCACTCCAAGAGGCTCAGATATCTGGGGAAGGACAGAAAAAGGAGCTTTAAAACAAAGGTAAAAATAACGCAGTACAACGTGTGTAACATTTCACGGTAGACCCACATCTTACTATACTCCACGGAATGGTTATAAGTTACGTAAGCTAAAAGTAAATTAGCTCACCAGAATTGACAAAAGTTTAAAGCTCCTGACTTTAAAACATATCGGTTTATAAGGCACGTGAAGTGCGTTGTGTTATCTGTTCGGTTTATTGTCTTGAATCCGGAAAAGATAATGGAATTCGCACGCAGACGAGCAAAAATCATCTGACTCCGATAATGTGGTTATTCGACGTTGAACTAAAGAGAACACGAGCCTGTGGCGCTTTTCCCAATAGCGTAGTAGCAGAAATGTATTCGTCCATTCACTCAGTGGTTCCAACTATGGAGGTCGGCACCTGTGATTTCGGGAGGCATAACGTTACCTCTGAGCAATGTCACGTTAACGTCACACAACAGCAAGTCAACTATTTTGCCGAGATTTTGAGTTGAAATCAATAGTATTACTTCCCTGTCAAAGTCGTTTTTAACATTTGGTATTGCATTTCTGTTTTGAAATTGTATCTCAAACCATAATTAAACCTATGCCGGCGGCTATGTTTTGTTTTCCGCCCATCAGGGTGCAGTCTGCAGTGGTCAGACTTCCATTTCCGGTAGGTCGGAGTTCCACGAGCCCGAGCCGTTGTCATGGACACCTCGGATACCAGCGCGTTCATAAGCCCCACACTACACATGTGTGAGCAAAAATCACACAGCGCATGTTCGCGTGGCTCCGGAAGCTTGGCCCCCATGTCGGATTGCTGCGCCACTGAGCAATTTCCATTGAAATGAATGGGCGGCCATTTTCCAATTGTATATCCAGTGAAATATAAAACATCCTTGCTGCAACCCAGTTAAGACAAGCCCGCGCCCACTTCTACATATGACGCTACCCTCGCCTGCTGCTTTCCCATGGAAACCGCACGAGAAGAGACGCCGACTCACTTAAGTTCCCTTCTACTAGCCAAGGAACTGAGCTAGCTAGACGCAGCTGTCGCTATTTTCCCCCACGAGACTTTTGTCCCTTATTGCGCGTCAAATTGCGTCATGATTACGCCGACAAAATAAGGCCACAGTTGCTTACAGACTTACTCGCTAGCGAGCTAGTTGGCTACCAAGCTAGCAATAGTATTTAGCTACATGGCCAACTGGCTAGCGTGCTAAAAAGGCTACAGTTCGCTCACAATAATATACTCGCGAGCAAGCTATTTGGCTAGCTAGCTAGCAAGATAAAGAGACATCGATATCTATAGTGTTATAGCTAGCATGCCAATGTATTTAACATCCTAAAGTCGCTTTCACACCGAACGCGAAACAAATTTTTCACAGGACAGATTACATTCAAAGTCAATGCAAAGACGCGAATACTCGCAAAAACGCGTGTATTCACGTCTTTGCATTGACTTTGAATGCAGTCTGTCGTCACAAAAATCATTTCGCGTCCGATGTGAAAGCACCTTCTTTTTTCTCATTTCAGGAGAGCATTCACAGTAATTATCACTGGGATACATGGCTCAGAGTAGCAGAAGATCCATGCACACCGATACAACCAATCGCGTTTCAGCCAGATGCTAGGGCCGCCCAGCTCATTTACATTTTTACATTGTTGGGTGACACAAGTCTCGCAGAAATAAATTAATACATGTAAAAATAAATAAATAAATAAATGTAGGAATAAATACGTGGATAAATATATTAATTTAAAAATGAATAAATACATACATACATGTAGAAGTGTAAAAATAAATGCAGAAATAAATAAATACATGCATGAAAATGCAGAAATAAGGGAATTAAAAATTAATAAATGAATAAATATAGAAATACCAAAATAAATAATAAAACACCTAAAAATATAAAATTCACATTTATTTTTTGCATTCATTTATATATTTATTAATTTATTTATTTCTACTTATGTCATTTTTCGTCCTTCATAAACAATGCTTGAGTAGGTAGGCAATTAAAAATCTGGCCTACACAGTTGGCAAAAAAAAAAAATGCAGCCCAAGTAGCAAACGTGCAGAAAAAGAAAAACACACAACTTAAAGAAAACACATGAAGTCAATCTCCTCATTAAGACCAGGCTTATTTTGAGCATCCAAACATTGTATCCAGAAAGTTTCTCTCTGGAAAAGTTTCCTGATCCGATCTCCACCCCAAACAGTAGGGCTAATAAATTCCAATCCTATGATTCGTGATAATGAATCATTACTGTTATGGACCAATTGGAAATGTCTGGCAGCTGGCTAATCCTTGTTATTAGTTCTTACCATGTACTTGTGTTCAGCAAGGCGATCTCGTAAACGACGTTTAGTGCGCCCCACATAAAATATATCTAGACAAGTACAAGTATGATGTGAGTAGTATTACAGTTAATAAAGTCATTAATCTTATAAATTGTCTTAGTTTTAGGATCATTAAAAGTTTTGGTTTGTGTAACATTGGCACAATGCTGACAGTGACCACATTTATAACAACCAATAGGTCTCCTAAACCACGTCTCATTCTTGTCTGGAGGGAGATTGCTGTGTACCAGTCAGTCCCGTAGTGTTGGGGCACGCTTGAAAGAAACCATGGGAGGGTCTGGAAAAACTTTTCTGAGTTAGGGGTCACTCTTAATGATAGCCCAGTTAGCCTTGAAAATGCGCTTGATATGTTGAGCCGCAGTGCTGTATTGGGTGACGAAAACGGGCCGGGATTGGGAGGTAGTACGTTGTTTGGGCCCGTTGCTAATGAGTAAATCATCATGGTGCAGAGCGCTCGCCTTTTTACATGCCTTGGCCACCACATCTGGTTTATAAGCACTGTCCAGGAAACTTGTGGACACATTATTAGCCTGCTGGTGAAAGACCGTATCTGTATGGCAAATATGGCGTTGTTGTTGAAATTGGCTAAAAGGAATGTTATGAACCGGATAGGGAGGGTGAAATGAATCAGCTCGTAACAGTATTTCACAATAATGTTTTTCTTTATATAGTGGTATGCAGTTTACCCTCTGCATCCTTAGAGATGGTCTTGTCAAGAATAGTCAAGGATTCAATTGACAGTCATGCATTGATACCACGGATTAGTTAGATTCAACAAATGCATTTTCTTCCTAAGACTAAGGTACAGGCATGCATAATTCGGGGAAAAACAGGAGCCCATAGGAACCCCAATACATTGTTTTGTAAATATCGTCAGTGAACATAAACATATTTTTCTACAAAATCCATCTGGTCAGTTGTAATAAAAAGTCAGTCGAAGGTCTTGCCTCACCCCTATTTGAGAGGAAATGTTCTAGAGCAAAAAGCCTTCCTTGTGGTCAATGTTGGTAAATAAACTTTCAACATCCATAGTGACCGAGTAATGTGATAATAGTTTAGGAAGAGTAGATAAACTATTAAGTACATCAGTCATGTCTTCAATAACAGGGAAGTCCCTTGACAAAAGGTCTAAAAAATGAGTCAACATATTTGGAGGCTGGTTCCATTAGTGTATCGTTGCCTGATATAATAGGACGGCTTGGAGGGTTATCATAAGCCTGCTTATGTACTTTCGACAGTAAGTAGAATGCAACCAATTTAGGATGCTCGATCAATAAAAATATAAACTCATTCTCATTAACCCAACAGTTATCCTTAGTATCACGTAAGATATCATTTAATTGCACAGTTATCTCAGTTCGGGGCTTTCTTGAGAGTTTATTGTAACATTTGGAGTCAAGTTGGTGATGAGCCTCTCTGATATATTGCTCTTTAGATAAAACAACAGGGGCCCTGCCCTTGTCTGCTGAGCGGATAATTATGTCATCATTTTTATTAAGTTCCTTGAGAGCTTTACGTTCTCTGAGTGAGATTACGTTTACAATCAAACTTGGTAGGTCTTTCCAATAGTCTGCTAATCTCATCATCTACCTTCTTGGTAAAGGCAACAAGGCAATTAGACACAATAGGAGCAAAACGAGATTTTGGCCGAAAATTAGGTGGAGTGTTCATAGTTTCAGAGTCAAGGAAAATTGTTTCAGTGGCAGCAGTTTGGAGGGGTCGGTATGGATCTATGCCCCAAATTATATAAATGCCAAGTCTAAAGATGCAGGTACTGATAAAAACGAAACAGGTCTATTCTGCTATTAAATAACATAGCATTGTGAGTAGGGGCAAAGGACATACCTCTCGATAATACTGACAATTGTTCATTACTGAGATGTATGTTGGATAGGTTAACTACCGATGATTGTTCCTCCTTCGGCTCCTCAGAACCTACGCGGCGCGGGTGGGGTGGGTGCCCCTCCGGCTGCTGCGGCGAGTCTTCCTTTGCCCGGTTTTCTTCTTACAGGCACCAGCCAATCCTCCTCCAAACAATTTTTCAGATCAGTTGAGGTGTTTGAGGGCCCCTCATCCTCACTGCTGGTGAGATGGAAAGAAACATTTCGGGGGTTCGCTGGCACACTAATGGGTCAGGTAGTCGGGAGGGATGGGGTGTGCGTAACTGTTGCTCCCAGCGATATACCTGACTGCACTGGTAATCCTGTGCGTCCATATTGAATTCACATTGAATTTGTGAAGTTCCTTCATGGTGGTCTCCAGTTTAAGGATGTCATTGTGGATCTTCTGTTGGATCTTTGCAAGATCTTTGTAAGATTTTCTCAGAGTTACTAAGATCTTAGAAAGATCTTGTTCTTGTTTGTCAGAAATGGGATCTTTGCAAGATTTTGTAAGGTCTTTCAGGATCTTATAGGATCTTTCAAGATCTTGAAAAGACTCTCAACCAGGGAAGACAAGCCAAACCGGCGCACTCTGTCACATGCAACAAAACAAACAGATCTAGCTGCCAAGGTCCCTGATAGCTGCACAATGAACATTCTGGCAGGCGTTTGTCCAATCAGTGTTTTTCCAAACACACTGCGCAATTGATCAGTTGGTTATTGGCATGGCTATTGTGAAATCGACCAAACAAATTTTGTCATATGAAAATAATTCCTTAATATATGGTCTCCACTGAGACCGCTGAAATGAGGGAAAACCTCCTCTTCTAGCTAGAGGCTGTTAAATTTGTCTTGTCACCTGAAAATAACATTGTTGTGCTGTGTGTGGACGCCACACATTTTATATCAAATTGGGTAGACACTCAGAGCAATTGACAATTCGCACAGATTGGATAGAAGCATGTGACATCAACAAACGCAGGTTAAAGGGATAGTTCACTTTTTTCAAGTGTGGTTGTATGAGCTTCAACTTGCCACTACTAAAATTAGATGCTGTAGAAATCTCTCTGATCTCCTTCAGGAAGCCACACCAGGGCATAGTACTGGGTGGAAATTTAGGCGATAGACTGTTGTGAATGGAAACACAGAAACAGCGTATTTTCGCGGCCTAAAAGAGGTCCTACCTGAAAATAATACACCATTTCAATTGTACTCTTACAGTTACTTAGTCAAAGTGACCGCAAAACAAAAGTTTGATAAAACAAGTGTAAACGTGCATGTGCTAGTAATAACTTTGATTTTCTATCATAATTACGTGCAAACTTATTTTCTGGTCTGTCTTTAACTTGTGTTTCTTTGGTTGCTCAGTATAAATTAATTGGGGGTGTTCAAGCATTTCTTCACTTCTTTTCCAACTTTGAAGATGAATGGACCTGATGCTGATTTGATTCAACTGGCTGTGCTTCAACGGGGCTGCGTTTTTATTACGACCACAGAGATCTCAACATGGTGCTATCACGCTGCTTGTATGATAATTGCGTTCCCACTACCGTCTTAAGACTTTGCCCTGCTTTTTGTTGGCCATGACCCGGCTTCGCTTGTTTTGTGCACATTCAAAATAAGCGTGGGGAGAGCAAGGATGTGCAGCTTCCCGACCGAAGAGATGCCACCCCGACCAGACCATGCTCACGGAGATTCCCCCACGATTTGCCACGCTCGCAGCCACTTTTCCATCGTGGTAGAAGCGGCGTCTGTGTGAACGGGCCTTTACTGTCATCATTTCATCAGGTCATGTGGTAGAGGTAGATAACTCATATTATGTTTGCTGTTAAATAGCCTTCTGTTTGAGGATGTTGGTTTATTCTTAAAAATTTATACTGTAAATGCACCGTAGAATGATTTCTGTGCACGTCTCATTGTGTCATCAATAAAGCAACAAATCTATCAATTCACATGTCAAATTATATTTAAAGCGACGCCTTGTTGCAATATCCTGAAAACAACAGAGCTCACATTCCATGTCTTTTTTCCTTCAGTTGGAATTGGTGAACAGTGAACAGTAATTAGACCTATTAGTTTGATATTTGTTTGGCGAATAGTTTTTGCCGATGTAATATACTGATCTGCAAATTATCATTGGCACTAGGCCTATTACTTTTCCTACGCACAATATATGTGACTGGTACATTTCCGCTGCATCGCGATATTCTCGTGTCTGTCTCGTGTATCTCTCCCCATAATTTTGCGTAGAAATGGCACTGTCTGCTGGCCTGCACGGTAGTTTTTGATTTCTTGCAAAAAAAAGCATTTTAAAAAAGTGGGAGGGCACGTCGCGATGTGAGTAAAAGACGATTTTTAAGATGGCTGCCATTTTGTAACCAGTTGGAGTTGGCGGGCAAAATTTTGGGATTTTTGAAAAATCTATTAAATCTATTAAATCTGTGAGGGGGTGGTGTCACCCCCTGGTCCATTTGAGCTGGAATGGCTCAATATCTAGATTCCATTTGGGTAATATTATTTTTTTTTTAATTTAAGGTTGGTTTTGTGCAAAGTTAGTCTCTTTCCCACAGTCTGAATATTTAAAGATATAGAAGCTAAATGTGGGGCGTTTTATTGTAGTTTTGTAGTCCTTGTCGATAATCAGTTATACTGCTATAACTAGTCTAAATCGGAGTCGTAATTTTTTAAGTTACACTGAGTTCATGAAAACATCTGCAGTCAAAATAGCTGACTTGACCCTTTTAAACTAACTATTATTTATGAAACCAATGAACATTTCGACTAAAAATGTTTGGAGAATACTTCTTCAATCAGTGAACACCATTTGTTAAAGTTCCTGCAAAATCTGACATGGCAGTTGTCAGGCTAAGGTGATTTGATGGGGAATCACCCTCAAGTCTTTGCATTCAATATCATTATCATGTAGATGGTGAAACTTCCACAGCATCGCTCATCATTCAGCAACAAATGTGTGCCGCTGCTGAGTCCATTTATTGGAAATGCTGATACAGTACCACTCTGTACTTATTGTATGGCCATTGTGCTTCTCTCTCCATAGACGGCTGGCTGGAAATGACCTCCGTTACATCCACCCAGAAGCTCTCTTAGGCCTTCACCAGCTCAAAGTCTTGTGAGTACACTTCAAAATCCATCAAAGGCCATTTCTGATCTCTGCTTCTATTCAAACAATCATCTTAAGAATGATAAATGATCCTGATGTATATCAATGCAATGTAGATAACGATCAACACCAGTTGTTTTGTCATGCTCACACTCCCCCTGTAAAATCAATTACCTCTCAATGGTGGTCAAATATCTTCCGCCAAAGTACCAATAACTGATGCCACTAATTGACACATCATAACTTAGGGAATTAATTTCTCATTAATAAAATACTGATGTTTTCAAATTGTAGGATATATTGGTTGGGAACGGGAGGCTGTTTTAATTCACTCTCTTATGCATTTTATTTATAATGGACTAAATTTAGACTTGGTTATGTGCAGATCTGGTTAAAATGTTAATACCCTTAGACCTCTCAGAATCAATGGTTCAAGTGTAAAATGCCTCTGGTTTGGCATAGAATAAAACAAATAATCTTTGAAAAAAGCTAATTTCTTGCTTACTTTAAAAATATATTCAAAAAAGATGTGAACAAAATTTTTTATATTCCTGAGAAAAAATGAGAGATGACCGAAGTGGAGACATCGGCTGTTTTCTCTATTTATTATTACATGTGTCTTCAATCTGGCCATTCAATATGTGTTGTAATTAAAATGAAAAAAGCTCTCACTTTGCTGCTTGGTTTATGGTTTGCATCAATCAGAATTTGGAGTGTGGAAAGAAAAGAAGATTCTAACTCTGCATTATCTACAACCCCAATTCCGAAATAGTTGGGACAAAGTATAAATTGTGAATAAAATCAAAACGCAGTGACTTTCAAATCATACCAGCCAGTATTTTATTTACAATTGAACAGAGATAACATAGCAAATGTTGAAACTGAGAAATTTTACAATTTTATCCACAAAATGAGCTCATTTCAATTTTGATGGCTGCTACAGGTCTCAAAAGTTTGGACAGGGGCTGGTTTACCATGGTGTAGCATCCCCTCTTTTTTTAACACAGAGTGGAGGCCTCTGGGCATTGAGGAGACGAGTTTCTTGAGTTAAGCCATTGGAATTTGATCCCACTCTTGTTTAATACAGGCTTCCAGCTGAGAGTTTTGGGTCTTTTTTGATGGACTTTTAATTTAATTACGTGCCAAATGTTCTCAATCGGTGAAAGATTAGGACTGCAGGCAGACCAATTCAGCACACAGGCTCTTCTACTACAAAGTCATGCTGTTGTAATAGCTGCAGTATGTGGTTTTGTATTGTCCTGCTGAAATACACAAGGCCTTCCCTGGAATAGATGTCATCTGGAGGGCAGCATATGTTGCTCTAAAACCTTTATATACCTTTCAGCATTCATGGTGCTTTTTAAAACATGCAAGTGTCCCACACCATATGCACTAATGCATCACCATACCATCAGAGATGCTGGCTTTTGAACTGAACACTGTTAACAGGAGGGGTGAGAACATCCTTAGCCCGGAGGACATGATGCCCATGATTTTCAAAAAGAATGTCAAATTGAGACTCGTCTGACCACAAGACACTTTGCCACTTTGCAACTGTCCATTTTAAATGAGCCTTGGCCCACAGCACACGGCGGAGCTTCTGGATCATGCTCAACATCGGCTTCCTTTTTGCATGATAGTTTTAAGTGGCATCTGTGGATGACACAGCGAACCATGTTTACAGACTGTGGTTTTTTTACGTATTCCTGGACCCATTTAGCAATGTCAATGACAGAATCATGCCGGTGAGTGACTCAGTGGCGTCTGAGGGCCTGAAGATCACAGGCATCCAGCAAAGGTCTTCGGCCTTGAGATTTTTACAGTTTATCTGAAACTTCTAATGGTGTTATACACCGTTGAAGATCAGACCTACAAAGACTTTGCAATTTGACGCTGAGGAACATTGTTTTCAAAGTGTTCCACAGATTTCTTTCGCAAGCCTTCACAGGTTGCAGAGCCTCTGGCCATCTTTACTTCTGAGAGACTCAGCCTCTCTAAGACATCCCTTTTATAGCCAATCATGTTACACACCTGATGCCAGTTAACTTAATTACTTGCTAAATATTCCTTCAGCTGATTCTCTTATATATTATTAGCTTTTTCAGCCCTTTTTTGCCTGTGTCCCAACTTTTTTGAGACCTGTTGTGGCCAGAAAATTTGAAATAAGCTAATTTTGTGGATAAAAATGTAAAATTTCTCAGTTTCAACATTTGAAATGACGTATGTTCTATTGTAAATAACACATTGGCTTGTGTGATCGGAAAGTCATTGCATTTTGATTTTATTCGTAATTTACACTTCTTCCCAACTTTTTTGCCATTGGGATTGGCCAACAGTGTCTGCTTGTACCATTCGTATGAATGAAAGTGTGCTCCAAGGAAGTAAACCTTGGAATTACCCCTCTTGTGAAGGAGAAACTTAGTCTTACTAGAGTTTGCTAAAATGCATCTCTTTCAGCGCCAGTACATCTGGGATATACCCTTTGGACTCTCAAAAGAAAATTTCAGCTTCTTGGTTAGTCTGATCAGCTTTATATTTACATAACCCAAAACCAGTGAAGTTGGCACATTGTTTAAATCGTAAATAAAAACAGAATACAATGACTTGCAAATCCTTTTCAACCTATATTCAATTGAATACACTGCAAAGACAAGTTACTCAATGTTCGAACAGGTAAACTTTGTAATTCTTTGCAAATATTAGCTCATTTGGAATTTGATGCCTGCAACATGTTTCAAAAATGCTCATCAAACACTTATTTGGAACATCCCACAGGTGAACGGGCTAATTGGGAACAGGTGGGTGCCATGATTGGGTATAAAAGCAGCTTCCCTGAAATGCTCAGTTATTCACAAACAAGGATGGGGAGAGGTTCACCACTTAGTGAACAAATGCGTGAGCTGATTGTCGAACAGTTTAAAAGCAACATTCCTCAACGAGCTATTGCTAGAAATTTAGGGATTTCATCATCTATGGTCCGTAATATTGTCAAAAGGTTCAGAGAATCTGGAGAAATCACTGCACGTAAGCGACAAGGCCGAAAACCAACAGTGAATGCCCGTGCCCTTCGATCCCTCAGGCGGTACTGCATCAAAAACCGACATCAGTGTGTTAAGGACATCACCACATGGGCTCAGGAACACTTCAAAAAACCACTGTCAGTAACTACAGTCTGTCGCTACATCTGCAAGTGCAAGTTAAAACTGTACAATGCAAAGCTAAAGCCATTTATCAACAGCATCCAGAAACGCCGCCGGCTTCGCTGGGCCCAAGCTCATTTAAGATGGACTGATGCAAAGTGGAAAAGTGTTCTGTGGTCTGACGAGTCCACATTTCAAATTGTATTTGGAAACTGTGGACGTCTTGTCCTCCGGACCAAAGAGGAAAAGAACCATCCGGACTTTTATAGGCGCAAAGTTCAAAAGCCAGCATCTGTGATGGTATGGGGGTGTATTAGTGCCCAAGGCATGGGCAACTTACACATATTTGAAGGCACCATTAATGCTGAAAGGTACATACAGGTTTTGGAGCAACATATGTTGCCATCCAAGCAACACCTTTTTGGACCCCCCTGCTTATTTCAGCAAGACAATGCCAAGCCACATTCTGCACGTGTTACAACAGCATGGCTCCGTAATAAAAGAGTGCGGGCACTAGACTGGCCTGCCTGAAGTCCAGACCTGTCTCCCATTGAAAATGTGTGGCGCATTATGAAGCATAAAATACGACAACGGAGACCCCGGACTGTTGAACAACTTAAGCTGTACATCAAGCAAGAATGGGAAAGAGTTCCACCTGAAAAGCTTCAAAAATGGGTCTCCTCAGTTCCCAAACGTTTACTGAGTGTCGTTAAAAGGAAAGGTGATGTAACACAGTGGTAAAAAGGCACCTGTGCCAACTTTTTCCTGCCTTTAAATTCTAAGTTAATGATTATTTGCAAATAAAAAAATTAAGTTTCTGTTTGAACATTAAACATCTTGTCTTTGCAGTGTATTCAATGGAATATAAGTTGAAAAGGATTTGCAAATCATTGTATTCTGTTTTTATCTACGATTTACATAATGTGCCAACTTCACTGGTTTTGGTTTTTGTACAAAAACGAAGCTTTCAAAGAGAAGAACACCATGCCAGCAGTGAAAGATGGAGCAAGGTCAGCTATATTATAAGGAAGGGCTTCCTAAATCACAGTCCACAAGGTCTGAGAACAGCTGGTTTTCCACCTTTCCCCTTGAGTCAGGTGTAAAGACAGATTCTACAGAAAGTGGGCACCCATGGTTTATTGCAGTTGCGAACGTTAAGTTTATTTCTGTCCACTGGAACGTTCACGACAATGGGCCTAATGAGCAAGTGCCTTGGAATTAAACTTGGCTGTCCCTCACAAACTATTTTCTTTTCTTGGCACGTTTTGCTGACTTGCATAAGTTGATCCCAGTTAACAGTCCCCTTGAAATAAAGTGATCTTTAGATTGCTCACGTTAATTCTGTCCATCGAATGTCTGTAATATTCGCATCATTTGGCACCCAATCTACATTTGCCCGCCAGAACAAGGAGATGGTGAATCATGTTGCCCAGTGCGCAGACTAGCGGTGATTTTATTGAAGGGTGAGCCAGCAAGATCAGCATGCTTGAAAGTGAGCTTAATTCATGCAAATAATTCCGTCCAGAAAGATACATTCGCATACAGCTAAGGGTCAAAGTCTTTAACAGTTAAAATATGTAATTTTGATAGATATTTTTGGGTAATCGATTGAATAATAGCGTAATAAATGTTCGTGCACTACGTCCTGATACTTGCCATGTATTTTCATTGGGGATTTCCCATGTACCGGCTCGTTTTTGGTGTGAGAATGTTATGACTGGATGGATAATACTGTTGAAAACATTACACTTGGACAGAAGAGCTGTGTTCAAGCGAATGTTACTTTAAGACATAATTTGCCAACTGCGATCGTTATTTTGACGGGATCTGAGGTTGTGCTAACCAAATATTTTCCGTCATTGACGGATCTTTTTTTTTTTTTTTTTTTTTTTAAATGACGGAACATTTCGAAGGACATCCGTTATTTTGTCAGACTGTAATTCACACCCCTGTCCAATTGGTGGTGGGTGGCATTGTCTCGAGCATTGTCTTTGATCTGTATGATCTAGTATATCTCATATTTTTGTAATATGATAATTTACTCTTCATTTGTAAAATATGCTGCTCTGCTGCCGGTAGACAATTGGTCATATGCTACAAACGACGTCTCTGTTTTGTGAACACGCAGATATCCAGGTCGGGAGAGCCCCGGTCGACATAGCTAGACATGTAATTTGTAAAAATGAAGAGTTTGGTTCCAAAATGCAATAAGTGCCAAAATTACGAAAATTGAGTGTAGAACCCCACAAAACAATACCAAGGACGGACATTGCAGAGGGCTGAAGGTTTCACGTGTTCCTCGTGGCTGGCGTTAATTCAAGCAACTTCCTGGCTGGTGTGAATCACAATAAAATGTATATTTTTCTCAGTCCAAAGGCGGGGCACATAAACACAACGGTTACAATTAATCTGACTCCATAATATATTTAGAATACCAAATTTAATTATATCCTCGTTAAATATCTGACTCCAAATTAGAATTAGAATTGATAGTTTGGGGACAGCATGTATGAATCTCAGGGCAGTTTTGCAATCTACTCGGTCTGTGAAAACCATTGCCACTCAGCAAAACGCCCCCAGGGTTAATAAGCGTCGCTGCCGGATCTTAGTTCGGTGATAGTTCTAGAGGATGGAAGAAATTACCATGGTAGTAGCATCTAGGCATAAACAAAGTAGCACTGAGCATAAACATATCACAAACCTAGGTTTATGTACACCCAAGGGTCCCTTAAGAATATTTAATCGGAGACCACGCAAGCTGTAAGGAATAACAATAATTTAATCACCAGGTAGGCACAAACTTGGATCAAACAAATCAACATTAGTCCAATTACTAGTTACACACAATTTAGAAAAAGGGAATAAATTCGTACCTGGAAAAATAGAAGCAGCACGCGAAGTGAGGCCGCATCACGTGCCTGGGAAGAACTCTGATGCCATCCCTCTCTGCCGACCTAGATCCGTTTCTTACGCACAGACCCAGGCATGCGGAGCGAGGAGACGTGATTCTCCCAAATTAAAAGACTACTCACCCTTCTGCAAGCGGGATCTTGAAAAACGGGCCCAATAGTTAGAATCTCTTGGTTTTAAGCCCGAAGCCCCACCTCTGTCGGGGGGGTCGAATTTGGGCTTTCCCCCATTTGGGGATGTAAAACTTCCTAGCAGAGAGAGAGGAGACTAGGGTAATTGCCCGCGTAAAATCTAACCAATTTTCAGGAGTTTCCCAAAGAGGATGAACCATAATTTCAAGGGAAATGAAACGTGCTCTATTCAACTTCTTGGATTCCCCTGAGAATAACAAGACCAAACATGATAGGAATATGTACTAATATGATGCAGTTGTCATGGAAAAGCCTTAAGATGGAGTATTATATAGTTTAATTGGGTGAAAAGCATATAAGTGATTTCATCACCGTATATTGAACATAAACATATTTTGAATTTCCCAAAGAATTATATTATTTTAAACAGATTAATGTAACTGGACTTTAACTTCAGTGGGGACAGTGATATGCCTTTGACAGGAGACTTGGGACCCGCAGGGCTTTGCGGCTCCGGCCCCCCGCTGAGCAAAGCTAGAGATGCTACCCCCCACAGGCAAGCTGCAGGAACATCCTAGGTTATGAAAGTTTTACTGCTGGCTCTGTATTGACCTAAATCATCCAAATATTCAGATTCTACAGAGATAATACCATAAAGAAATAGCCCTGTCCTTCTTACACATGGTGCAAATTTTCTTTTTTTGAAATTCATACTATAGAGTGCATTTTTTCATGGTCAAAATTGGTGTTACTCTATTAAATGCAATAGGCACCAACATAGAAAAAATTGATTTACTCAAAATTAGTAAAATGTATATATTGCATTTTGGAAACAAGCTCCTCATATTTTCCGTCCTCTGCAGGCCTTATTCCGTCCAATAACATTCAGAACATTGTCAAAATTACATAACCCCATATTTTAGAAATTGTGGCATGGACTGCTCCCATATTTTTGGCAATGGTTTCTTGTTCAACAAGGATTCATATGCCTCATTTGTTTGACATTAACTTTTAATTTACTTGAGTGCAGGGGAATGGGACTACGTGTGCTCACTTTCTATAGAATATGCCTCAAGGCAGTCTGGGCTTTCAGTGGCACTAATTGTTCACTTATTTTCCTGGGAGAAAAGAGAACCAGGGCTGGATTTGGATTTGAGGGCCAGATTTTGGGAGCCCTGTTAAAAGGCCTCTTTGCTGTTGTGGTTTTCACTGGATGCATTGAATCTCAGCGAGGAGCAATGAAATTGAAAGATTAAAAAGGCATTCTAGAGCAAAATTAAACTGTGCAGTGTTGGAAAGCTCAGTCTTTGTCAAAAGTCATGTATCTTCCTATTGAACAATGATGCAAAACAAAACTGGTAACACCTAACAATGCATAGGAAGACATTAGATTTTTTTGCAGTGACCCCCTAATTCCTTGTATGAATCCAGTCCAGCCTCCTCAATAACTTTCTGAGTAGGAGGCTATTGGTCCAAAGTAGAAGGCTGAGCCCCCAAGCATATCTAGCTGCAGGCCTCGTCCTACAGGTGATAAGGGGCACGGCAAAAGTTGCCGTGGTCCATGCTGAAAATATAAGGGTACTACGGCAAATGTGCCTCCATATAAGGGGTACCACAGCAAAGTCTGCCGCAACCTTGGGGGCACAGCAGCAAATCCACCTTGGAGCTTTAGTTCATTACTTTAGCGAACAAAAAGTAAAGGTACATAGTCTCAGATGTCCCCCACATAAAGTGACCAATCAGCATGCGTGATGCAAATCAAAACCATTCTTGAAGAAAAACGTTTTCTATATTTTTCTCTGCTTGCTGTCTTGGAAATTGGCTCTGTACTGCACTGGGACATTGTTTGCACATTGCTATAATGTAAGCACAAGCAAAGAACATTCCAATCAAACGCTAGGTCATTGAAAAAAAATAATCATATTTAGCTGTTTTGTCCATTGTCTGCCACCCGCGAAATTGGGACTTTCTCCTGTCATTCCAACACTCACACGGACAACAGCGCTAGATACTGGCTAAAAAGACCACTTCCCAAGCTTTATCAACACACAACACACTACTCAAGGGAATTTCAATCCTTAACTTCGTCAATTTGCCACTCTTTGCGGCTGCCGACTTGACATTTTTACCTTTTTTTGTTCCTTTCACCTGTCAGTATCGTAATCGGAGTTAAAAATAGAGGAGATACATAAATTATTCAAGAATAATTCTGCACCCACGATCGCAAGAAAAGGGCGAAAAGGACAGTTGTAAAAACCAGTGGCGGTTCTTCGACGAAACGAAGGGAAACCAATACCTCGCCCTTCAAAGCTTAATGACTTTAACGTTTTGCAGTTTACTTTTCTTGATCAGCAGTTGCTCATACAAATTGGTCGAAGGACAGTCACATTTATTTTCGTTAGTATTGTTATACATTGCACCACAAAATTGTTAGGGGTTTTCTTTGACACATAAATTACAACGTAATTTACCATAGGCCAACGTCTTTATAAATTCTGCACTCAAGTAGCTTATGAAACGACATAGATTTGCAGATTGATTAGTGAGGCTCATTAAGCAATAAGCTGTGCAACATCGCATTCTTTACTTCAAGATTAAGATTGTAGAAAAACGGATTCTCAGGGCTTCTTGCGAAAGAAGCCTCGCAAACTAATTTTTAAAGACATATTGATAATTTGCTTCGTCATTTGCTATCGAAAATAAATTTGACTGTCCTCCTACCAATTCATATGAGCAACTGCTGATCAAGACAAGTAAACTGCGAAAGGTTTAAGTCATTAAGCTTTGAAAGGCGAGGTTTTGGCTTCCCTTTGTTACGGCGGATGAACCGCCGCTGGTAAAAACGGGAAATGCTCTGTGATTTATTTATTTTGGGTAGGTGTTTTGGCCGAGGGGCACTTAGGGCAATGTGGGGAAAGGGCACGGCATTCCACTGCAGTTAACTAGGGCTTTTATTGGTGAACAGCATTGCATAGAGGTAGGGCATGGACGGCAATTGCCGTCGATGCAGTCGTGAAATTCGAGCCCTGAAGCTGACCAATAAGATATCCAGTGGAGTGACCCTTTTGATATTCATCTTTTTACACGTTGCATAAACAGCGCACGTACGCATTATGTGACACACATTAACTTTGGAGAATGAAATGCAGAAGTCCAATCATAAATTCTTTAATCTTGTCTTTTGCATGTCACTAACTATTCACTTTGCCACAGCCCTGTTTGTTCCACAAGTATGGCATGGATTAAACAAGTCCTCTATCAAATCCTCTCAGTCTGATTCCTCATCATTGTCATCAGGACAATGATAATCCGTTTCAATTCAAAGCGGTTTAGAAATTTCTTCAACATCCAATCACTCACCAAAAATTTTAACAAAATGAACATTGGTTTGGTTATGAAATGTATAGTTTAATTGGCTACTGGTGAGGAAAATGCTCCAACACAGGCAAAAATCCACAAAAAGCTACACAGGTCTTGAAAAGAGTGACAGGTCTGGTCAAATGTATCCTTCTGCGAGCAATTTCTCCTACTACTCCACTCCCTCAATTTTCCTCCTTATATACTCTTTTGCAGACCCCTCCCACATTTAGACCTCTTTTTTTTTTTTTTTGTTAATTCTCTGGGACTTGTCCCAGACATGCCCAAGACATGCCCAAACCTAGCTCGAGTGTGGGCTTAACATAAGAAAGGTCAATACAATCTAGTGGCTTCTATTCGCATTACACCTCCATTCCAAAAGGGAAAAATTTTGACTCAAAAAGGCAAAATTTTTCTTTTCAATATAAAAATGGTTAAGTAGACGTGTGTGTGTGTATATATATATATACACTCAACAAAAATATAAATGCAACACTTTTGCTTTTGCTCTCATTTGTCATGAGATGGACTCAAAGATCTAAAATTCATTCCAGATACACAATATTAGGTGTGCCACATCAAGATGCTCATCAGACACCTTGATTAGTGCACAGGTGTACCTTAGACTGTCCACAATAAAAGGCCACCCTGAAATGTGCAGTTTTTGCTTTATTGGGGGTCTGGGGAACCAGTCAGTATCTGGTGTGACCACCATTTGCCTCATGCAGTGCAACACATCATCTTCGCATAGAGTTTATCAGATTGTCAATTGTGGCCTGTTGAATGTTGGTCCACTCCTCTTCAATGGCTGTGCAAAGTTGCTGGATATTAGTGGGAACTGGTACGCGCTGTCGAATACGCCGGTCAAGCACATCCCAAACATGCTCAATGGGTGGCATGTCCGGTGAGTATGCTGGCCATGCAAGAACTGGGACATTTTCAGCTTACAAGAATTGTGTACAGATCCTTGCAACGTGGGGCCATGTATTATCTTGCTGAAACATGAGGTGATGTTCATGGATGTATGGCATAACAATGGGCCTCAGGATCTCATCACGGTGTCTCTGTGCATTCAAAATGCCATCAATAAAATGCACCTGTGTTCTTCGTCCATAACAGATGCCTGCCTATACCATAACCCCACCACCACTATGGGCCACTCGATCCACAACATTGACATCAGCAAAGCGCTCACCCACACGACGCCACACACACTGTCTGCCATCTGCCCTGAACAATGTAAACCGAGATTCATCCCTGAAGAGAAAACCTCTCCAACGTGCCAGACGCCATCGAATGTGAGCATTTGCCCACTCAAGTCTGTTACGGCGACGATCTGGAGTCAGGTTAAGACCCCGATGAGGACGACGAGCATGCAGTTTAGCTTCCCTGAGACGGTTTCTGACAGTTTGTGCAGAAATTCTTTGGTTATGCAAACCAATTGTTTCAGCAGCTGTCTGAGTAGCTGGTCTCTGACGATCTTGGAGGTGAACCTGCTGGATGTGGAGGTCCTGGGCTGGTGTGGTTACACGTGGTCTGCAGTTGTGAGGCCGGTTGGATGTACTGCCATATTCTCTGAAATGCCTTTGGAGACTGCTTATGGTGGAGAAATGAACATTCAATGCCCGAGCAACAGATCTGGTTGACATTCCTGCTGTCAGCATGCCAATTGCACGCTCCCTCAATGCTTGCGCCATCTGTGGCATTTTGCTATGAGACATAACTGCACATTTCAGAGTGGCCTTTTATTGTGGGCAGTATAAGGTACACCTGTGCACTAATCATGGTGTCTGATGAGCATCTTGATGTGGCACACCTGTGAGGTGGGATGGATTGTCTCAGCAAAGCAAAAGTGCTCACTATAACACATTTAGACAGATTTGTGAACAATGTTTGAGAGAAATGGTAATATTGTGTCTCTGGAATGAATTTTAGATCTTTGAGTCTATCTCATGACAAATGGGAGCAAAAACAAAAGTGTTGCGTGTATGTTTTTGTTGAGTGTGTGTATATATATATATATATATATATATATATATATATATATATATATATATATATATATATATATATATATTAGGGCTGTCGGAATAATTAATCGAGATTAATTTAAGCGCAATAAAAGTAACTGCCACTATGAGGCAGACAGACGTGATTGCTTATTACCTTTTCTGTGACACATACCTAATGCGGTCATTTGAAATGCTTTCGGTAAGAAAACTTTGGTTTGAAGTCCACTAATTACCAGGTTGGACAGTCTCCATCGCCTTGGCATAATTAGGTCACCTGAATTCAATTCCCGTGTACTTTGCCTGACTTGCAATCAAGCCATTTATTCAGCCAACTGACAAAGCAAAACCAAAATGGAGCCTATAATGATTAAGAAGAGAGAATGAGAACCAGAAAGACCTAACCAGGCTGCCATGT
Source organism: Gymnothorax reevesii (assembly GCA_029721435.1). Classification (NCBI taxonomy): domain Eukaryota; kingdom Metazoa; phylum Chordata; class Actinopteri; order Anguilliformes; family Muraenidae; genus Gymnothorax; species Gymnothorax reevesii. Next base: position 56,372,640 of record CM056574.1, read on the forward strand.
TATATTGAAAGATTTTCAAATTCGTTAACAATTTACATGTCACGTTCTATACGCTTAAACAAAATGTTTTCCACCTTCATGGTTAGTTATTTAGATGCTCAAAAGTAAATAAAATCAAGTGCTATGAGTTACATTATTTTAAATTACTCTAGTTCAATTATCTAATAAAAAATGCATCAAACTTGCGGCAAAGATTCGCCTGAACGTTAATTGCCAAATCTTCGGTGCATTTGACTATTGCCTTCAGTGCAAACGTATTCTCTCTCACATTCATGTTCGGTATGCTTCACAAAATGTTCTTCACTTCACGTAGCCTATATTTTTAAGCTCTTAAAACCAGAGCGATCTTTGAATAATTTCATTTTTTTTTTAGAAATATCTTTAATCATGCATAGAAAATTCCTTGATGAAAGGTGGAATTCAGAGGTCTGCTGTTTATTCAGATTATTGAAATTTTTTCAATCGAACACGGCAACCTGGTTAGATTTGTCTGCTTCTCATTATCACTTCTTAATCATTCTACGCCACATTTTGATTTGTCAGTTCGCTGAATAAATGGCTTGATTGCAAGTCAGGCAAAGTACGCGGGAAATGATTTAAGGTGAACTAATTATGCCAAGGCGATGGAGGCTGTCCAACCTGGCTGGTGATTAGTGGACTTCAAATCATGTTTCTTCCCGGAAGCATTTCAAATGACCGCATTAGGTATGTGTCATAGAAAAGGTAATAAGCAATCACGTCTGTCTGCCTCATAGTGGCAGTTACTTTTATTGCACTTAATTAGTTAATCGCGATTAATTATTCTGACGGCCCTTATATATATATATATATATATATATATATATATACACACACACACACACATATAACACAATGTGCTAATAAACATGTGATATATATACACATACTCAAACACGAGATAAGCAATCAACAATTACATTGTCATTACCCTTTACATGCTTAATTTCCAAGTCAAACTCCTGTAAAATCAAACTATAATTCAACAATCTCCGATTCTTGTTTTTCATCTTACTCAAAAACATTAATGGATTGTGGTCAGTATACACAATCATTGGCTTTTGCCCTGTGCAAACATAAACCTCAAAGTGTTGTAAAGATAGAACCAGAGCCAACAGCTCCTTCTCTATTGTGGAATAGTTCTTTTGGTGGCGATTGAACTTCCTGGAGAAGTATGCCACGGGATGCTTAATGTCATCAGAGTCACTTCTCTGTAGGAGCACAGATCCACAAGCTTGGTCGCTAGCATCGCCCGCGATGGAGAACGGTTTGTTGAAGTCAGGAGATTTGAGCACGGGGAAGTGACACAGCAGAGACTTCAGGCGATCGAAAGCTCTCTGGCATGCATTATCCCAAGTGAAATTTATGCCTTTCTTCAGTTAGTTGGTGAGACTGAGAGCAATCTCAGCAAAGTTCTTGCAGAACTTGCGGTAGTTCCCGATCATTCCAAGGAAGCGGCGCAAAGCTTTTTTGTTGTCAGGAACTGGAAAGTCCATGATGGCTTGGACTTTAGCATTTATGGGTGCCACCTTACCCTGGCCTATGACGTAGCCAAGATAGGTGACAGTAGCACAAACAAAGTCACTCTTGTTCAGGTTAACAGTCAGGTTAGCCTGGGTCAGGCGCTGGAACAACTTCTCTACATCTTTTAGATGTTCTTCCCAGGAGTCACTCCATGTGATCAGGTCGTCGATGTACGCACCCGTGTGTGGCAATCCGGCGATTGTAAACTGTATCATCCTTTGGAACGTGGCTGGGGCATTTTTCATGGCAAAGGGTAGGACTTCATACTGGTACAACCCAGATGATGTGGCAAAAGCAGAGATGCTCTTGGCCCTCTCAGTTAAAGGCACACACCAATAAACCTTCAATAAATCAATCTTGGTCAGAAACTTTGCTTGCCCTACTCTATCAATACAATCATCAATCCTAGGTATTGGAAACACATCAGTTCTAGTTACAGCATTGACTTTGCGATAATCTGTACAGAATCTAGTACTTCCATCAGGTTTTGGAACTAGCACACAGGGTGAACTCCAATCTGAGTTGGAGGGTCTGATAGTATCATGTTCTAACATGTACTCAACCTCTTCTCAGCAATCTTTCTCTTTTCAGGATTCATCCGGTACGGATGCTGTTTTATTGGTTTGGCATCACCAACATCTACATCATGAGAAGCTATACAAAACTCTCTTTGAAACATCAGGGAGCAGATCTTTATTTTTCTTGATCAACCTCTCAAACTGATCTTTCTGTGAGGGTTCTAAGTGCTGGAGTTTTACATCGAGATTTTGCAACACTTCATAGTTTGACAATTTACATGAAAGAACTTCAGCTGTAATTCTAGGTTCATCATCTTGAAACTCCCCCTCATCTTCACACGTTTCGACCATAGGAGAATCTGAAGTGACAGCTGCGACCCTATCATTTCTGTTATGATAAGGCTTCAGCATGTTAATGTAACACAACTGTTTTGGCTTTCTCCTAACTGGAGTCTTCACAATGTAATTGAGATTATTGAGTTTTGTTAGAATTTCATACAGACCATGAAATCTAGCCTGCAATGGATTGGACTGCAAGGGAAACAACACAAGGACCTTGTCTCCTGGTTTAAACTCACAGCTTCTAGCCTTATGATCATACCAAGTTTTCATTTTTCCCTGACTTGATTTCAAGTTCTCTTTGGCTAGGTCACAAGCTGCACGCAATCTTTCCTTGAACTTGCTAACATAGTCTAACAGACTGATATGCAGTTCTTTCTCTTGCCATTGTTCACTCAACAATAGCAAAGGTCCTCTCACTTCATGGCCAAACACTAGCTCAAACGGACTGAATCCAGTAGACTCCTGAACTGCTTCTCTCGCTGCAAACAACAGCAAATGAACACCTTCATCCCAGTCTTTCTCATGGTCATAACAATAAGTCCTCATCATTGTCTTGAGAGTGGAATGAAACCGCTTTAAGGCACCCTGACTTTCTGGATGATAGGCACTAGAAAGAATCTGCTTCGCACCGAGTTCATACACAACCGGCTGAAACAATCCAGAAGTGAAATTGCTACCTTGGTCTGACTGAATTTCCCTGGGAAGGCCAAACAACGTGAAGAACTTTATCAAAGGCTTCAAGATTGCAGTTGCCTTGATGTTACATCGAGGTATGGCTTCAGGGAATCTGGTAGATGCACACATGATTGTCAACAAGTACTGATTTCCGGATCTAGTCTTGGGTAATGGACGAACACAATCAACAATGACCGTAGAGAAGGGCTCCCCAAATGCTGGGATAGGCTGCAATGGAGCTACAGGTGGGTCTAACTGGTGTTTTCCAACTACCTGACAAGTGTGACAGGTTTTGCAAAAGTTGGAAACGTCTTTCCGAAGCCCGGGCCAGAAGAAGTGTTTCATGATCTTATCAACAGTCATGTTAACACCAAGATGACCTCCTAAAGGTAAACTATGAGCCATTGTTAAGATCTCATTCCTTTCGACAACAATTTGCCTCACCACTGCCCAATCTGCATTGGCAGGGATATCAGGAGGGCGCCACTTCCGCATCAACACACCATCCTTGAGATAATACCCAACTGGAACTGCGTCTATTTCTTTATCAGGAAGGGCTCTCCTCCTTAGTGCACAAATTTCAGGATCATTAGTTTGCTCCTCAATCAACCGCTTTCTGGACAGAGACAAGTCTCCAGATGCATCAGAATCACCAAACCCATCTGGCTGGCTGAACAAAGAACTGATAATAGTATCTGAGTCCTCAAACGGAGAAACCATAGTAGGCCGAACACAGTCATGAGGCGAACCACCTGAGTCCTGATTATTCAATGTGCTGGACGGCACTACATCATCTTCTTCTTTAGCCTTCTTGGCCATAGCACGAGTCACTGCACAGGAAGGATACAGAGATGGGTCTTCATCGCCATCTTCAGTGCTCGGCTGTGAAGTAAGATGAACAGGGGGAACTACATTGCCCCCAGCTAGGTCATTGCCTAGCAACAGAGAAACACCCTTGATAGGTAGACTTGACATAAGTCCCACCTTTACCTGTCCTGTAACTAAATCTGACTTCAAGAATACAGAGCGCAGGGGTACAGATACAGTCAAGTATGAAATCCCCAGAAGCGGTCTCATCACGTAACTCCAAGGAGTCCATCAACAAAAGTGACTGAGAAGCTCCGGTATCCCTTAGGATATATATGGGGACAGGAGGAGAATGCTCATTCAGGGCCACAAATCCCTTTTACACAAATGGAAGAAATTCCTCCCTCACAAAGTCAGCAGTATCAGGCTTTTTAGCCCCACAAGGAGCAGGCAATTTATCAGATCGGTCATCTACTACAGGGGTTTCTAACCTTGTTTTCACAAAGGCATTTGGTTTGGTATCCTTTTCTGTTTCTTTCTTAGCTTTAAGGAACCAACAGTTAGTTGTAACATGACCAGATTTCTTGCAATAACTGCAAACTAGACCCCTTTTGTCACTGTCAGCTTTTACACTTTCATCAGACCTATGACTGGATTTCTGAGCACCATCACCAGATTTGTCTTTGTCTTTGGGTGAGGAATCTTGGGTATCACCGTTACCTTTTTTCTGAAATTGGAACCATCTATTGTTACTGCTAGACTGAAATTTAGACTTGTGTGAGAACATATTCATCTGCAAATTTGGCAGCTGATTGCAAATTCAGTGCTTGCTTCTCATTAAGGTAGGTCTTTATATCATCCTTAACACAGCTCTGAAATTATTCAACTAACACCTTCTTTTTTAGTGAGTTGAAATCATCCTTGACCTCCATAGAAGTACACAAGCGCTCAAAGCAAACCGGCTTCTCGTTAGCAAATTCCACATAAGACTGATTGTCAGATTTCTTCAGACCTCTGAATTTCTGTCGGTAAGCCTCTGGAACCAACTCATAAGCTCTCACAATAACCTTCTGGACAACCTCATAATCAGAGGAATCATCTGCAGACAAAGCCGAATAGGCTTGTTGAGCTTTACCCTTGAGGACAGTTTGCAACATCAGAGGCCAGTGTTCCTTTGGCCACTGACAACTTTTAGCTACCTTTTCAAAACACTGGAAATGGTTGTCAACATTCTTTTCTGCGAATGGAGGCACCAGTTTTACCTCCCGGACGAGCCCCCAATTTGTTATGGCCCCAATTTGTTATTACATATATGACAGCAAGGGATGACAGACACAATTTTAAAACTTAAACAATCAAACAAAGACTTTTAACTAATCTACTATCTACTCTACTGACCAAGATTGATATCTACAACAAAAAAATATTTACAGTCCCTTTGGTTGGGTTGCTTGGTGATGTACCCAGTGAAGAAAATGCTCCAACACAGGCAAAAATCCACAAAAAGCTACACAGGTCTTGAAAAGAGTGACAGGTCTGGTCAAATGTATCCTTCTGCTTGCAATTTCTCCTACTACTCCACTCCCTCAATTTTCCTCTTTATATACTCTTTTGCAGACCCCTCCCACATTTAGACCTCTTTTTTTTTTTTTATTCTCTGGGACTTGTCCCTCTGGGACTTGTCCCAGACATGCCCAAACCTAGCTCCAGTCTGGGCTTAACATAAGAAAGGTCAATATTGCCATCTAGTGGCCTCTATTCGCAATACTGTGTAAATATATATATGAATAGAAAGAAAGGGCATCAATACTGACAAATGCGTTGATTGTTTTAATGTAGTACTTGTTCCAACTGAGAAATCTGTATCTTTCATCTTCGCAATGAGGGATTCTAGAGACCGTCTGAAGTATACACAAAACCAAAGTACATTTTAATCAGTCAGACATTTCTTGTGTTTTTTTATTTATTTATATTTTTTTCTGAAATGCATTCAAAACTTGCAGGAAATGATAAATACATTGAGAATTCAATACAAAAACAAACACAAATAAGATCACATTATTGATTCGTTTTTTGTGTTCTGACGTTACCATATCCGATTTTCGGTCTACTACGTTTTGCTCCTTGTCTTGACTTCAAATTTAAAATTCCTGGATCCACAGTAACTGTATATTGTATAAATCTAACCAGGGCGTTCCAGAAAATTACTCAAATAAATTAGTTTATTTAGCAGCATTTTATATACGAGAAAAGTGTTCCCCTCTGCCCCTTCGCACGTTTTCTCCGTGTCTCAAAATCCATCCTATACGAATATCATTAGGCCTAAAGGGGCGGGAATCACAAAGGCTATAAAGATCTATTTCAATCTGCGGATCTATTACATTCATTCAGGTTACAGAAGGAATGTGATTAAGAAATCAAGAATTTCTAAGACATCAATAATTAAAACTGAGCACGGAAGCAACCATAATCAGGAATTAACATATTACAGTTTCAAAGTTAAACAGGGGCACCAATATCATCTTACCTTCCAAAAAGTTTCAACCCCTTGAAGCATATCACGTTCTTTCAGAATGGCATCTGTATCAGACTTCCGGACTCCTGCAAATTAAGATAACAGCTTTCCATCAGAATTTTTTTTCCTTTGCCATTTTGAATGTGAATTTTCCGCACTGAACGTGTAGAAAAATAAATAAATAAAGCTGTAAGCCAGCCACAGTTCAGCGGCTAGTTACAGTAGTTGATTGGCCTCTGTTGGACTCACTTAGCCTATCGATCTTCCGATCTTTTTGTTAGATCGGCAATTGGCTCAAATGCCCCGATCACTGTATGATCGGAGGTAGATTGGTTCACGATCCGAGAATCGGTTACAGCTTGAAATCAGTCTCCAATTTGCATTTCTCACGCCCCAGCTGACAGTACTCACTGCTGGTAATGGCTTTTCCATGTGGGCTGACGACAGCATGAGCATTAATGCGGAAGTTAGTCCTGCTGTCCTGTCTGATTTGTTCCATCCAAGATACAGACAAATTGGATTAAAATGCAAGGACACACATGGAATCAACACAGAAGACAATTTGGTTGCACATAATACCTTGAACATCATCTTGTTTTTTTGGTTTTTTTAGTAAAGCCAGAGGCCATTAGACTTCCCGCCACCCGCTTCGCCATAGTGGTGGCTGCGTATCGGTCTGGGAAAGTTGGCTCTTTTGTATTTAATTTTGCCATGTGAGTACAGAACGCAAAGTCATTCGGCAATTAAAATGATGGACAGCAATGATCATCCGCAAATCCATGGCATTGGTTTATCGACCTGCCTTCATCTGGTTGCCTGGTAGATCTTGAACAATACTTGTGCCTTTTCTGGAAAAGAAATGCATAGATAAAATCATTGAGATGAATGCATAAATTGCTTTCTTCAGTTTCTTATTCATTTAGAGGGTTTTGCCAGCCCACATTTTTTTGTTTACATCTACGTTTACAAGGCTACCGTGAGTGAAGTCCGATCTACTTCACCGATAATGAAAGCACAAATGAGTGTGTGAAATCACCACGAATGCCGAGGATGAAACAGTTTTGGCATCTTGCTCACGTCCGCAGGACACGCAAAGCAAGTCTGACATTCTCTGAAGCGAAGTGAAATTCTCGCCTCGTTTTCTTTGCCGACATCTGTGCGAAATGCGTGTCCACAACGCAACTACCCTTACATAGGGGGTTATTAACCGGTAACGACAATTGGAAATGCCCATTATGCAATGGCTGGTTGTCATAATTTGACCGCACACTGTTTAGTTTGAGGGCTAAACACAAGGTTATCCGTGTGCAGTTAAACGTGCGATGATCCAATCTTGTGAAATGTTGTTTAAATGTTTGTTTAGCTGTCCGCGTACAACGGCATTTTAACATGCGTTTAAAATGTAAACGCATGTTCGTTATGCACACGCAAAAATGCTTTTGTGAAATCAGCCCACAGTGAACAACAACTTGTGTTTAAAATCACAGTAACCAGCAAAAGAAACCTTGCTTTCAGCAGACCAAACAAGCGCGGTTTCAACCCCCTCACTACCAACGTATCTGCATCATTTTATTTTTCTACAGACTTTCCACTGTTTTACACCTCCTTTACAATTGATCGTACGGGCTTCTACGGCCAGTCTGTGGCCAAAAATTGGGGATTTTGGCTGCGTGCTGCAAGATGAACGCACAATGTCTACTGCGATTAGGGTGCCCGTAGACTGCCCGTACGGCCAAATTTTGGAAAACCTGTATGCAGGTTTTTTCTACTGGGCCGTACAGATCAGTCACCCGTGGCCAGGACGCAAGAGACAAGTACTTTACAAGTACTTTAAAAGTACGAGAGACGTAGTTTGATACAGGGAGTTATTTTAGAAAAAAACCGCACGGCATAAGTAAGTTGAAAGTACTTTTCCCGTACTGCTATTGACCCTCACTCCAAGTACAATTTTAAATTACTACCCGCAAGACAAACGTACGGTACACGCATGAGCATCGTACATTCAAAGAACGATAAACATACTTGTTCCGTAAATTATTGGTGTGTACAGTACGTCAGAAGTAAGGAGCACGTAGCAAACGCAAGACCCAGTATCTCCTCCGTCTTCTCCTAATCTGTCGTCGATATATCAGGAGCACCGGGGCATCTTGTTCCATTCTTCGTTCCCTCTGACGCTCAACCAATCGATCATTCATGATCTTGATGATGTGATGGAGGTTAATTGATGATGTAAAAATTGTAGCAACTTTCATAGGACCCCCAGACCGTCACGGGACCCGTTGATGCCTTGATGAACAAGTACAGTACTTGTATCCTGCAATTATCGTAAGTTACACTTAAGTCACTGGCACTTTTCACTTACAATCACAACACGTACGTGTTTCGTTCATCTCCCGTACTTGTATTGTGCATGCCACGCACGTGACTCTTGCGTTACCAGCGTGTCACTTGCGACCATAAATTGTCCATGATTGTCACGGGAGCCGTAGCTATCGCTAGGCAATCGAACGAAGCAGGTATTGAACAAGTACTTCACACTTTCAACCAGTTAGGAAAACCACGAGCCAAAAGATCGGTCTACGGCTGGAATTCGATCGTAGCCACGAACTGATCGCAGAGCACGTAGAACCTGTATGATCGTACGGGCAAATGTAAACGAGTTATGAGTTAAGTTTCATTTTTGTGCTAAAAGTTTCACAGTAATTGACTCATTTGATTTAGTTGATGTTCAGACAAGAAGATTTTTGTATTATTTTGGTGACAATTTATTTGTTGACTCTGTCATGGAGATGAGAAGGTTTGCTTTGTTAAAATTAGCACTTTTATTCACTTTTTTTGGTTCTACAGACACCATTTTGTTTTCATTTGAATTTTAGTCATTTATTTTGGTGCTATTTATGTTGCTGCAAAAATGGTATTTTATTTGAATTTGTTTGTCATGCCATTGTGACAGTTGTTTTGCAATAAACTTTTCAGATTAGAAATTTTATTTGTTTTAATTTCAGATACATTTTGAACATGCATGAATACATACGCTAATTATCACCATATCATACCATACCACCATCAAAGGAGTTTAACACACAAAATATAAGAAATGGCAAGAAAAATTTTTTTTTGATTGAGGACCCATTGAATTTCCCAGGGACCTGCTCAAATCACCACCTGTGGATCCCGGGGACTCACAAAATTGAAAACCTATCAACATCACTGCATACCTACCATGAACCCATAGACATCCCGATCTGTAGCTATTGCAGACTTTTTCACCTCAGTTTTACATGACAGGATACCTAGCTCCCACTCAGGAGCAAGCATGCTGTGTTTATCCAATGGTTCATAGAACTAATGATGTTGGGATCGTGGATAACTGGGAATGCCCACATATCACAAAATGTTGACTAGGCCGAAAAAGCACATCGCCCCCCCCCCCCCCCCCCATTTTGGTTCTGGGCTCAAATATAACCCATTAATATGACAAATCATTTCTCGTGTCAAAGTTGCTTATAATAAGAACATGTGGAATTACACAACTTTCTCGTCTGGAAGCCTTCCAGCACATATTGACTCCATCAAATGCACAAATCTGCGTTTCGTGGCTCGCGTCATGGTTTCTGCACACCACTGTGGGCGATTCCACGCATGTCGTACAGATATTCAGTGAACATTTTTGATTCTGAACAGCTTCAGGCTTTGCTTGGTGAAAATCATTTGTTACCAAATGATAGACCCTTAACCCCAAGTGAATATGCCACAGATCTCCCAAAGCAATTTTGACATTATTGACGCAAATTTGGCCAAATAAATATCTGTCGTACTGATGCAGAGGAAAGGCATTTTTTTCAACTTATAATTTCTATGAAAAAATCTGAGTTGATGCTGAAAAAAGTCATGAAAAATGATATATCATCTACAGGTGATTGCTTAGAGCAGTGGTCTTCAACGTTGTTCATGGGGACCCACTGTGTATGCTGGTTTTTTGTTCCAACTACAATTTTAATCGCAGGATTTTAACAAGCTTTTCATTTCTTAATGAGGTGTTTTTAATGTTTAGAGTTGTAAATTACTCTCTTTAGCCAGATGTTGCAAAGAAACCGCCATACATGCTGTGAAGAATAAAATGCCCTCAAAGATAGTGGGTTTATTTCCACACTGGAAGAAATTTGAGTATATAACATTTCAAACAGATGAAATTAGACACTGAGGAAATCAGTAAACCCCAAATTAGGCTGCTGGACACAACTGTTTCAAGTTCTTTCAAAAAACTCTTGGTGAACTTAATTAGATTAAAATCAAACAAAAGTAGTTGACTCTTTTCCATTTGCTTGTTGAATAAATTTGTCATGAAGTGCCAATTAGTTTTCACCAACGGAGCCAACTACATTTTGAATTTGATTGGTTACATTGTTTTCTCTCATTTTATGCTGTTATTTCTAATACATTGCAATGTGGGTATGGTATTTTTTATTCTTGGTGGAAAACATAGATATTTTTGTTAACTTTTGAGTTGAGAGGGCCAATAACTGCTCTAAACATTAAATGCACTGAAGACAAATTAAGAGCTTGTTACAATCCTGCAATTACAATTGTGGTTGGAACAAAAACCAGCATACACAGTGAGTCCCCAGGAATAACGTTGAAGACCACTGGCTTAGAGGGTGGAAAACCTTTCTAAAAGATATTTTAGTTTTGAATGAATTTAGTTTTGATGAATCCTTAAAAGAGAAAGATTGCTGAGAAAGAGGGTGAGTACATGTTAGAACATGATATTATCAGACCCTCTAACTCAGATTGGAGTTCACCCTGTGTGCTAATTCCAAAACCTGATGGAAGCACTAGATTCTGTACAGATTATCGCAAAGTCAATGCTGTAACTAGAACTGATGTGTTTCCAATACCTAGGATTGATGATTGTATTGATCGAGTAGGGCAAGCAAAGTTTCTGACCAAGATTGATTTATTGAAGGGTTATTGGTGTGTGACATTAACTGAGAGGGCCAAGAGCATCTCTGCTTTTGCCACACCATCTGGGTTGTACCAGTATGAAGTCCTACCCTTTGGAATGAAAAATGCCCCAGCCACGTTCCAAAGCATGATAGTCTACAATCGCTGGATTGCCACACACGGGTGCTTACATCGACGACCTGATAACATGGAGTGACTCCTGGGAAGAACATCTGAAAGATGTAGAGAATTTGTTCCAGTGCTTGACCCAGGCTAACCTGACTGTTAACCTGAACAAGAGTGACTTTAGTTGTGCTACTGTCACGTATTTTGGCTACGTCATAGGCCAGGGTAAGGTGGCACCCATAAATGCTAAAGTCCAAGCCATCATGGATTTTACCCCGGATTTTACATCATAAATTTTTGCGTTGCTTGCTTGGAATGATCGGGTACTACCGCAAGTTCTGCAAGAACTTTGCGGAGATTGCTTTTAGTCTCACTAACCAATTGAAGAAAGGTGTAAAGTTCATTTGGGATGAAGCATGCCAAAGAGCCTTCAATCGCCTGAAGTCTCTGCTGTGGCACTTCCCCGTGCTCAAATCTCCTGACTTCAACAAACCGTTCTCCATTGAGGGCGATGATAGCGACTAGGGGTGTCAACGTTTACAATTTTTTCTACACGTGTACACGGGACTTCTAACCGACGTGTACCCGGTTATTCGTTCGGAGATTTATGAGCTTTTTCTATCGCAGTTGCGCTGTATAACCACAGAAAGTAAAATGAGTTGAAAATAAAATCCTCTATCATTTTGACAGATAAGAAAACGTACAAGTGAAAGCTGAAAAAGGTTTAACCTTCTTTTTTTAAATCACTGTTTTAACTATTGCTCACTTTTGTACATTTTTTTTTAAACTTCAAATGCAAACTGCATCCCTCTCTCGCTACTGGAGCTGCGTCTGAATTTTAATATGCGTCTCATAGTAAAAGTAATGTGGAATTGGCGAGAGAAAGCAACTCAAAAAGAAGCCAAAGTAAGCCTAAGTGAGAGGAAAAAACTTCACCTTTATATCCACTAAGTATTAAAAGTAGAGGGGGACTCTCACAATTATTCACAATTATTTTTTTGTTAAACCCAGTTTGGAGCTAGGTTTTTGGGTATGTCCTGAGCGTGTCTCAGAGGGGAAAGTCCCAGAGAATTGAAAAAAGTCTGGAAGGTGGGAGGGGGCTGGAAAAAGAGTATATAAAGAGAAAAATTGAGAAAGTAAAGTAGTAGGAGAAATTGCAAGGAGAAATAGTGGAAGGATGCATTTGACCAGACCTGACACACTTTTCAAGACCTGAGAAGCTTTTTGTGGATTTTTACCTGTGTTGGAGCATTTTTCTGTCCCAGAACATCGCAAAGCAACCCCATCTCAAGGGACTGTAAATATCTTTTTTATATCTAAATATTTTTTTGTTTATTAATATTTCAATCTTGGTTCGTGGTTTGTTTAATTAAACAATTAACAATCCGCGCTGCACAGATAGTGAAAGGTGGTATTTCACTGGAACACTGATCATTTACTTTTTAATCATCATATATTAATGAGGTCCTCGCATGGAGTTGAAGTCCTCATGCATGTAAGTTTTTCAGTTTCACATGCGTTGCAGTGTAGATTTCATCATGAGAGGCATGGAATCCGATTATGACCCATCACTACTGTTTTGTTTTGTCAGGGGTTGGAAGCTTTGAAATTGCATGAAGACTTTTCAAATGGTTTTTTATTTCATTTCAACGATTTAAACGATCATGAATGCAGCTTAGATTGCCTGATATGCCGAAAAGGTAGCATGGAAGTTCATGAGCAGTTTATTTATTGTAAAGCATAGGTCTATCTATGAGTAAATCATTTTTCTGGACTGTATTATTTTGTTGCTGTGAGAGCAGATGGAGGAGAGAAGCAGTGTCTTCAATTGCCTCTTGATTATTACTAAAATTAGAAAACCTGTTAATTAAGGAAAATGATTGAGAAGTAGTTTGGACTGATTGTTGTCATAAAGGGATGTATCTTTGACCCTCCCAATTTTCATTCCTGGTGTTGGCCCTGGTTAAAAAAAAAAAAAAACAACTTGAATTCTGGGGTGGAGAGGCAGTGTTTCCCTCAGAAGTTTTGGAGAATATGGGGGCTCAGTGTTTTCCCCAGACCAGGAAGCAATGTGTGGTGGAAGACTGATGTCTTGGGGGGGGGGGTCGGTCATTCTCATTTTGTTGAGGCGGGGGGTTCGTTCTCAATTCTCGGCAATTGCGCATATTGAGACTATGGCAAGGTAAATTAGACTATGGGGGGCTGCCATAGATTTGTCAATGTATGGGAAACACTGAGAGGAGTTCCATTGGGGGGTGAGGGTTGGGCTTCCCTACAAAACAATGGTAGGGGAAACTGTTTTCCTTGGTAAAAGCAATCTGCTGAAGGAGTCTCTGCTTCAAGTAGTTCTCGACTGCAATTCTCTGCAGAAACACTAAGAGGGAGTAAAACATTCTGAACCTCCCATAATCTTCAATCAATCACCTTTAAATGGTCATCATTCAATTTAGCGCTAAAGTGGCAGATCCCAGGAATCTGAAGGTGTGACATTCACAAAATCCCACTCTGCTGTACAAATGAATGAACTGTAATGTGAATAGAGGCCACTAGATGGCTGTATATACCTTTTTTTTTTGTTTAGCCCAGACTGGAGATAGGTTAGGGCATGTTGTAGGCATGCCTGGGACAAGTCCCAGAGAAAAAAAAAAAAAAAAGCCTAAAAGGTGGGAGGGGTCTGCAAAAGAGTATGTAAGGGGGAGAATTGAGACAGTAAATTAGTGGGAGAAATTGCAAGGAGAAGGATACATGTGACCAGACCCGTCATTCTGTTCAAGACCTGTGAAGCTTTTAGTGGATTTTTGCCTGTGTTAGAGCATTTTCCTCACCCAGGGCATCACCAAGCAACCCACCAAAGGGACTGTAAATATTTGTGTTTTTGTATATAATCAATCTTAGTCTGTAGAGTAGAGTAGTTTGTTGTTAGTTGTATTTGTTTAATTCAGTGTGTTTAAGTTTATGTTCCTTTGCTGTTGTTAATGTCATAACAAATTGGGGCCATAACATAACTAATAAATCAATAAATAAAAGCTTGCTTTTTTGCTGTAAAAATTACTGAATAATGTAATATGGATAAAATGATTATGTCATGGTTCTGGTTTTTGGTTATGTTTCATGTCTGGTTTTGTGTTCATGATTATTGTCTTTTATTTATTCTTTTTGATTATTGTAACTTTCAGATTTTTGGTTAACTATATGTCTCAGTTCCATTGCACTTGTCTCCCCTGTCTTGTGATCTAGTTGGTTCAGTCCGTCTTCCTTGTCTGCGTGCTCACTGACTTCGGGTGATTTAAATGAAGTCTGGTGTTTAAAATATTCCTTCGTATCTCGTTTTCTTCCTTCACCCTTCTGTTCTGATTACTAACAAGACTAACATTTGTATTTTGTATTATAGTCTACTAACCTAACTAATTCATGTATAGATGAGATTACTAACTTACTTAGGAGCACTCTAGTTTAATTTATAAAGTTGCACCGCTACTAATAGACTAATTACCTCCCCGCAATCGCCCTGTTCTATTCTCCGCCCCTTGTCTGTCGCTTTCCTCTCCTGAGCTTCAGCGAGAATCTCTCACACGTGCTAAATCACTCTCCTGCGCTTGTTATCTGTGCACGTTGAACTCCTAGACTGGAGCTGTTTAAATGTCATTGGCTGTTTGTGTGATTCCCGTTCGTATTTTGTCTCTCGGCAATTTTTGTGGTCTGGGTTTCCCTCGTGATTTTCACGATGTAATTAGAACCATTCCCCACAGCTGATCTCTGTATAGCATGTGACCATTCCTGTGTGTATATTAGGAGTCTTTTCACTCACTACTCGTCAGAACGTTGAACAATATTTCTTTGTGCAGAGCGCCTCGTATGCCATTGATTATTGTTTCGCTTCTACTGGGTAGTCCGACCTTGATTCTTGCCATTGCCCTTTTTGTACTGTTTTTGTCTTTCTGGATTTCGACCTATTTTTGTATGACCACGAGTTCTGTGTTTGGATGCCCTGTGTATGACCATTGGCTTTGCCCATCGACTACGACTTTTGGCGTCTCGTTTTTGTACCTCTGCCCATCAGTCTTACTGGTTCTGACCCCAGCCTGTCTAGTCGACACTGTTTTTGGATTTCGTATTGTGGCTTGGCAATTCCTGTGTTTTTTGGCTTTGACTCGGACTCCAATAAAGGCATATGTTTTTTGGATTTCTGTCTCTCGCGTGTGGTTCCTGAACTGTACGTCACAGATTATATTACTGGATTTCATTTTTACTTCAAATGTCCAGCTATTTTTTCACCCAATTGCTGTCACCAATCTCGTCTGATGCCAGTTTTGAAGGGTCTGGTGATTTGACAAGTGATAACAATGTAGTGTTGAAACTGTATTACACTTCAAGCCTATCACAGTTATTGGGGTACCCGATGCGGTATTCCAGTTTTGTTTCCTTCAAACTGTAACTGTGCCAATGTCCAGATCGTTCATTCTCTGTCTTGATGGTTCACCCTTCATAAAATAGGCCTTTGAATGTCTTAACCCCTGGAGAAAATTCTGCCCTGAAAAATATGCTCAAAGTAAAGGTCTACCAGAAGCCCTGATAATGAACGATTCATCACCCACAATTTGAATAATTTAGTTTTTAGTTTCCTTCCGTTTCTGTGATCGCGCCATAATTCCAGTCATGAAGTGCCCTTTTGAAGGATGTGATGAGATCAGCATAGTGATCACTTGAGAGCCTGTTTGCTAGTGACGATTCCTCCAACAGAATTGGGTCAAGTTTTCAATGCCGATTACTGGGCCAATATCAAAAGCAAACAGTTCATGAAGAATCAGTCAGTCACAGTGTTTGAGTGAATTATTCAGAAGATTGTTCGAAGCAGTTTTCAAAAACGTGCACGTGTACTCGGAGCCATTAAAACGCTCCGGTGAGGCATCTACTGTATGTGCTGTGAACTGAAGAATTAATCGATTTTTATTACTTTTCCAGCGAGATACGAGTGGAAGTAAAGAAAAGTGCATGGTATTGTGATCCGTACGAGCGCCACACCGACGTGCTGAGCACGTCAGTAATAACGAACATTGAGTTTTTTTCGATGTGTACAGTGCTGCTTGACTTGTTTTGTTGGATGTGTTCAATAGCTTACAAAAAGCTAACAAAAAAAACAATACCTCTCATCTCGCATCCAGTTTGGGTTGCTGTCCGGAATCTGTCAAGATCATGTTCTAACCGCATGTGGCACTCTTAAGCTACAGTAGTCATTCATGGCTACCATAAGTCAGAACGGTCAGCAACAGGGCCTGTTTTCCGTTCTCAAGACAACTGACTGATTGTTGACCAGTGACAGTCCAAATGACGCGCCACTTCTCACCTGCCAGTTTTTTTTTTTTTGGTGGCTTTCTGCAAGCTATTGATCACACCCAAAAGAACAAGTCAAGCATCACTGTACATATCAAAAACAACCCAATGTTCGTTATTACTGAAGTGCTTGGCGCATACATCTGGCACGTAGGGATTATAATACCATGTGCTTTTCTTTTTATATCTGTTTATTGCATATCCCATTGCATTGATTCTTCAATTTGCAGCAAATGCAGTACATGCCTCACCCTTGCATTTTCAAGGGCTCCGAGTATACATTATAAATTTGCATCACTGCTTATGTTCTTGCATTCCGCAGGAGCAGGTTTGCGTATTTCTGGAAGCTTGCCTTATTTTATGTGCTAATAATGCATGGGGGCATCTCTGAATAAACTCTGAACTTGCTCTCAGTTAAGGGTAAAAATGAATAAACAAACACCTTCTGTTTGATTACGGTTTGCTCCCAATGTGATTGAGCTGGAGGAATTTGTTGAGACAAAATTCTGACTGGGATGCTTGTTTTTTTTTTTTCAGGATGTTGCAGAATAACCAGCTGAAGACTGTACCCAGTCAGGCTCTGAAAAGCCTTCTCTCCCTCCAGTCCCTGTAAGTCAGACAGGAACCTTATTGACTCGTCTGTGGCATTGCCACCCCTAAAATGCACCAATGAAGAGACTCATTTAAGCAGCCTTTGTTGGAAGTACGGTGTCATATTGCTTGCTGGCTGCATGAATTTCCCTGGAAAACATGAAGTTCTAACCCGTGTTGGCTTGAGCTGCAGATGGGAAGAGATGGGTGGCCTTTATGAGAACCACTGAATGGGCTTGACACCTGTCTCAGTGTGAATAAATCGTAAAAACATTTCTTTGGAATAGGGAGTTGGGAGGAGAGGAAATGAGAGAACTGTCACATCAGACCACTTCAGTGAACTCCAACTCCAACTGTTTCTAGAGAGCTGTCATCCTGAGGTTTTCACTCCAACCTACGCAAAGCACACCTAAATTTGTCCGTGATCTTGACAATCTGATAATAAGCCAAATCAGGTGTGCTGAATTAGGGTTGGAGTAAAAACATACAGATGGTAGCACTCCTGGAATAGGGTTAGAGACCACCAGGCTACAATAATGAACACGGGATGGGAGCTTATGGCCTGAGATGCATTCAGTAGGCTTTGATCCAATCAAGATGAACAATTCAGTTGCTTTCCATTAACTTGTCTTTCCTCTGGCTATGCTATTGTAGTGTTAGTCCAATAACAGTGCTGGAACATATTTGGCCACTAAAAACAAGGTAAATATAATTAAGATCAGTTCATTTTTAAGGCAAGATTTCCTTTTTCATTACCTTGTGCAATGTGTTAGTCTGCTGGACACTCATAATTGACAAGTGTTTACTTCCTGGTGGGTGGGCGCAAGTCTGAGGTTTAAAATTATTGGCATACCCGTAAACTAAACACTAACGTTTGGTGATGGCGTATGTTATGCGCCGGCTCAGCCGCCTAGTACTTCCGCTGTAAACACAATCCTTCATGCGAGGAATGCAGCGAAAACAAACTGATCAGTACATTAAAGTTAATACTGTACTCATACATATGCCCATCTACCTCATTTTAGCCTTCACTTACTCACTTAAAAGAACCAAAGGTGCTCTTTCTGTTCTCCTTACAAGAAACAAACTGTTGAGCTATCGTTTTTCCTGCAAATACTGCTGCTGTTGAAAAAAATGTAAGAGACCTGCGACCAACGGCAGAATCGGCGAGAATATTGCATTACTATCCCCTGCCAACACGAAGTGGTAGGGGGATATAAGTTTGACCTCCGTCCATCCGTCCGTGCTTGTGTGTGTGTCCGTCCGTCCGTCCGTCCGTCCGAGACAAAGGGGACAACTTTTCTCAGAAACTATTACAGATAGGACAAACAAATTTGGTGTGTAGCTTCAGACCATAAAGGCCTTGATGGAGTTTGAAAATAAGAAGCACACGATTGGCGGGGGATGTTGTAGACCATGTTGACTTATTTACATGAGGACAAAATCTGCGTTGACACGAAAACTGAACCGTTAACCATACTTGCGCTAACATCATACCTTGCTCGCTATCTAACTTCACAGTAACACAGTTTGGCTCTAAGCGTTTAGCTGTCTCAGACAGCCATTTCATTCATGGATAATGACAACATAGCACTGAGACAGCGAATAGGTCTTGTGACGAACAAAAACGCGGCTTTTAAAAAGCTCGCTGCTAACTTAAATAGTGTGAAATTCGCGGGCAATGTCACACTACTAGCTACAAGCCTGCTGAAGTGGTTCGGCTGTCTCTCACAGAGATGACTAGGGTGCCTTTTTCATATGTTTCATGATGGATATTGAGTAGATATGACAACTTTTCTCAGAACATGTAGGGAGTAGCGCTACAACATAATTTCCATTCAAAAAAACTAATCAAACATTCATCTTGTTGCGGCTATAAGTCGCTGATACGGGGTATTTTCTCCACAACTGAGCGAATGGCCTCTCATGTATGTGTGTCCATAGCCATTGTTGATTTTGGAGACTACAATTTCTAACTCGCCACATTGGCGACATCATGGCTCTCAGCCACTCCTTCTGTTCGTTGGTTGGTTCTGCGTGTTTTTCGCCAAGGTAAATGAGTTCAGAGCAATCAGATGGCGAGGTGAAGCGAAATGAAATTGAGTACGTAGGCTGGCAGAGTCAGGCTAGCAATGTTTACTATGCGTCGGGGAATTGCTGCAAGCCTTTCTTGCTTGTGTTGCCAATCGTATTATGATAAATGCTGAATTTAAACTTCAAAGCAGCGACAATTGTGGAGTGAAATATTTGCAGTTGGGGCTGTAACATTTTGTGTACTGTCCTGTGACACAGATCACTGCAGTAACTGTCCTGCTCCACTATGGGGCTGCTCCGGACCACTGTCCTGTTAAGTATGGACCACTTCAGTAACTGTCCTACTCCCCTAGGGGGCATGGAAATCATGTTTTCTGAAACTACTGAAGCAATCTGCTTGAAATTCTACACACTTTATCTGCACTATGATTGTAAATTTTCCTTAAAGGATATTTCAACACATTATCAATCATTTAATCATTAATTATAGTAATGTGAATATAGGCCACTGGATGGCAGTATTTACCTTTTTTTGTTAAGCTCAGACTGGAGCTAGGTTTGGGCATGTTTCGGGCATGTCTGAAACAAGTCCCAAAGAAAAGAAAAAAAAAAGTCTAAAAGGTGGGAGGGGTCTACAAAAGAGTATATAAAGGGGAGAATTGAGACAGTAAAGTAGTAGGAGAAATTGCAAGAAGAAGGATACATGTGACCAGACCTGTCATTCTGTTCAAGACCTGTGAAGTTTCTTTCGTGGATTTTTGCTTGTGTTAGAGCATTTTCCTCACCCAGGACATCACCAAGCCACCCCACCAAAAAGGGACTGTAAATATTTCTGTTTTTTGTCTTGTTAATCAATCTTGGTCAGTAGGTTAGTTCGTTGTTTAGTTGTCTGTTCATTAAATGTGTTTAAGTTTTTAAAACTGTGTCTGTCATCCCTTGCTGTTGCTGTCACGTTGTAAATGTAATAACAAATTGGGGCCATAACATTATGTATGTGTAGTTAAACACTCATCTTTTTCTGTTGTTTCACTCCGCTAGTCACATGAAGCATTAATTCATGTGGCACAAACAATTTAAATAGAGTGGTAACAACAACAAGGACACGTCTGCTGCTCTCATCCACCAGTCCTCATTCAAATGGTGCCGCCAAATAAAATGTCCAATGGTGCTCAGATTCTGCCATTTATCAAGCAAGGATGTGGTTACATACAGCGCCCTCCATACTTATTGGCACCCCGGGTTATGATGCTTTAAAAGCCTTTTAAAATAAATTCAGTTTTTATTGCAGAAGCATACTCTTCTGCTGAAAATTGTTGAAAAATGTAACCTTCAACTCAAGTGAATTTTTAGGGTGAAAAAAATCCCTGACTAAGAAATAATTATTTTTCATAGAATCACCTGTTCCACAATTATTGGCTCCCCTCACAATTCCTAGGAATTAAATGTAATTGAAGTATTTCTGTCATTTCTACAGTAATTTACAAAGTTGATCAGAGTATCTAGGGACATTTATTTAGTAATTCCTGTTTCACTTCACTTCCTGTTTCCCTGGGATATAAATATAACATGACACAGAGGCCATTTTTCTTAGCCACTCTTCAACATGGGAAAGATAAAGCAACAGATGTGTGTCGGTCCACAAGTCAGGCAATGGCTACAAGAAAATAGCCACTCGCCTCCACCTACCCATATCTACCGTCAGGAAACATTAAGAAGTTTATAACAACTGCAACAGAGGTAAACAAGCCTGGACGAGGACGCAGGGTTATTTTGCCACCACGCACAGTGAGGAGAATGGTAAGGGAAATAAAAAGTTCTCCAAAGCTCACTGTTAAAAAATTGCAAGGAATGGAAGCATCTTGGGGTCACAAAGTCTCCAAAACAACCATCAGGCGCTATCTACATGCCAAGAAGCTGTTTGGGAGGCAAGCACAGAAAAAACTTTTCTCACTCACAATCATAAGCGCAAACGTCTGGAGGTCGCTAAGCGGTTCTGGGACTTCAACTGGGATCGTGTGCTTTGGTCAGATGAGACCAAGATGGAGCTTTTTGGCAACAAACACTCTAAGTGGGTCTGGCGGAACATAAAAGATGAGTATGCAGAAAAGCACCTTGTGCCCACTGTGAAGTATGGGGGAGGATCGGTGATGCTGTGGACCTGTTTCTCTTCCAGAGGCCCTGAGAACCTTGTTAGGGTACATGGCATCATGAATAATTTGAAATACAAGGACATTTTAAATCAAATTCTGGTGGCCTCTGCCTGAAAGCTGAAGATGGGTCGTCACTGGGTCTTTCAGCAAGATAATGACCCTAAACATGTGGCCAAATCTACACAGAAATGGTTCACCAGACACAGAATCAAGCTCCTCCCATGGCCATCTCAGTCCCCAGACCTCAACCCCATTGAAAACCTGTGGAGTGAGCTGAAGAGGAGAGTGCACAGGAGAGGACCCAGATCACTGGATAATTTGGAGAGATTGTGCAAAGAGGAATGGTTGAAGATCCCTCTTTTTGTATTCTCCCATCTTGTGAAACATTGTAGGAGAAGATTAGGTGCTGTTTTGTTGGCTAAAGGGGGTTGTACAAAGTATTAACATCAGGGATGCTAATAATTGTGGCACATATGATTTGATGTAGAAGAATTTTTTCTTAATGTGGGATTTTTTTTCCCACTGAATGAATGCACTTGAATTAAAGGTTGGATTTCTCTCTTTTTTATTTTTAATTGTGGTCCTGTATTATTTAGAAAAAAACTGAACTTATTAGAAGCTAAAAAACACATCTTAACCAGGGGTGCCAATAATTATGGAAGGCAAGGCATAAAGTGGGAGTGTCACTCAGTTATGCTGAACTCTGATTTAAGAAAACAGAAGAAGTGATTACGTCGAGTTTCCATAGTAGGGATTTTCCTGGATCTAAACAATCAGCATTTTCGCTGAAGACTAACAGGTGGCCAAACATGCCGCGAGAGACAGAGGGCTCTATCTTTCACACTGCCCTACCCATGCCACTACCCGCTACCCGTGAATTGCGCATTTAGCAGCTTCCACTATCCCAAAATGGTATGTTGTTGCCACACTACCCGCTGTACATTATGCAGATTCCCTTATTTGCGCCTGGAGGTGTGCCCGTGGACGTGTTTGATCTTTTTCTACAATCGCTATCTTGACCACACACGTTAGGGAAAGCGCATAGCGGGTCCTCAAACCACCCGCTACTCATTTGGGTTTTTACAAGAGCTTCAATGCGCGTCCACTTGGACACGTGGACGTGCACATGCGACTCCACTTCCCGAATTAACTCGCCTATAAAATGCCACCTTGCTTTAGCCTCAGTTGAACCCCTGAGCAAATGGCAGAGAGAGTACTAAATCGCCTTAATCACCAGTTAAATAATAGAAGACGCTCAGAAAGCGTGTACCGCCAATGCACCAGCTACCTGGGCCTTTCAGGTAAGTCTATATTGTTTGTATTTTTTATCAATCATTTTTCCGGTTTTTATAATAATATACAATTATTATATATAATATAAATATTTTAATGATATATATTATATATTATGTTCTAAAATTATGATAATACAAAACAAGAATGATTTCCCACAGAACGAGAATGCGTGACAAAACTGCGCCTCTCCCATCAGGCAGTGACGAAATTATGTCACCTGGTTGCAGATGATGGAGACAGCTGTCCGTATGCCTTGCCCGTTGCTGTTAGGGTTACTGTGGTGCTATTTTTCAATGCTAGTGGGTCATTCCCACACCCACTCAGCTCAATTGGAGGCATAACCCAATCTGCTGTAAGCTCAGCTATAACTGCAGTCACTGCCAGCATAGTCCGACATGCCTGTAGGTACATCACTGGCACCCCTGTGACACCCAAGAGACAATGCAGGGTAAAGCGGGATTTTTTGGCAAGATATGGATTCCAGTGGTGGGCGATGGACAGAGAACTGGGGGGTGGGTGGCGAAAAACATCCCTTGAAACGGATGAGATTAGTTACTTGATTTCAATCATTGTTCTTGGTCAACATGTTTCCCTTATGGTGAAATGTTTAGGCGAGTGAATAATAAATTCTGTAAGATGTTTAATTCACATGCCTCAATAGGCAACTCTTCACGAAAAAACCACTGTGGATTTTCCGCGTTAAATTTTGTCACATCCTAAGCAAGTCGTCAAACCTGTGCGTAATGATTGTTTAATTGAAAAAGATTGAAATGCTCTCCTTATTGCGTTCAACTGGTGCGCTTGGTTTCTCGTCTTAACGAAGACAATTAGCTACACCTGAGAGGAGAAAGTTCAAGTGTCTTTTATCAGGGAAATTGATTGAAAACAGATCAAGACTAATAAGCAGTTTAAAGACATGTTAATCGCCCTCCTTGTTCTCTGTCCACTGCCCGCCACTGTGTAATAATACATGTAATTCATATAGCGTTGTATTAAATACTCAAAGTCGCTTTATTAAGAAAAAAGTTTCAATGGTTGCAGTCATTGTAGACATTTATTTGGCTCTGGGTATTTTCTAAAATGGGATTTTCATCCTCCCCTGTTTGGATTTGACCTCATGCACGAGCAATTTAACTTCTTGGGAGAAACGTGTGACCTTCCTCTCTCCATCACAGGTTTCGGTTTGAGGATTTGGGATAGCGCAGCCTGCTGTTAAAGGCAATGGCACCTGGCACACTGATTGGTTTAACTGGCGTAACGCCCAAACCACGCCTATGCATGATATAGCGGGTAGTGCAGGTGTTTTGGGGATATAGGCAGGTGTGCAAGATAGCAACTTTTGTGGGGGAACTCCTCTTACACAATGCTTAATCCCCAAATAACGGGTTTAGGGACTCTGGCGTAAGATAGAGGCCAGAGTATCATCTTCATTTGGCTTCTTTTTTTAAGGTATAAGCAGGTGGTACATCGTAAAAAAAATAATGAAATTTTGAAAAATGGATTTTGGAATCAATTGGAAAGTAAGTAAGCTATTGGTATTTGTAGCTGATGTTTCTGATATTTTTGATTATTCATTTCTTTTATACAAATGTAAAATACTTTATATATTGAAGGTTCTGCCCAGGATTTTCAGGGTGCTGGTGGGTGTGGCGATGCACGAGAGGAGGGGAGAGCGAGGGGGGGGTCCCCCCGTCACATTGAGTTTTTTTAGAATTGAGGTTGAATTTAGTAAGACTTCTTGCTGTTTCAGTCAAGGAAAATACTATAGTTTCCCTTGGCTGAAACAGGGTGACCATAATAAAATTCTTCCCCAGCCCATGATATTCTTGTCATGCTTAGATTTGTCCTCCCCGTTTGCATTTTTTTAATAAAGAAGTGTTGAATCATTCAGTACTTATGCCTACTTTATAAAAATGCTGTGATGATGACATGCTGATTGTACAAATAGATTGCAGTGTTGCAATTGAGTCTATTGTTCCCCTATCCTTCCTTTTTGTTTGTGCTCGTCAATGGACTTATCGTGACTTTCAAGATGGAGGCGACTGGAAACTGCCTCAAAGTACTGCTTGCAAAAATAAACTAAATAAATAAATAAACTTAAATAAACTACCTGTGCGTTTTCAAAGTTCACTGTGCCTTGTTTTAAATGTGAGGGCCCTCTGAATTCTACCGATGAAGGGTGGAGCTATTTTGAGCCTTGTTAATGATGAAAAAAATAGCGATTTCTTTGCCCGGCAACGCTATGCCCGATTCACTACCATTGTAAGCCTGTTGGGAGCTTCGGCTAAAAAGCCATTTATTTTGAAATGATGCGTGCGTAGAGATGGGGTATTCGATGAAAGTTAGTGCTCATTATCATGTTTCAATACACCCCAAGTCAATTTCACGCCGGAATTCTCCTTCAATGGCCCAGGAAGTGATGAAGAGATGAAAGTATCAAGATCTACTGTTTCCTGTGCGAAAATGGTCTGATTGGTTGTGTTGCTGCCAAGAGCTGACAACATCAAAAAAATAAATAAATTGATACCTGCCGGTTTGGCTCACTCGGTGAAGGCACCGCATTGCAGAGGATCACCATGGCGCGGGTTCGATCCCTGTTCGGACCAGCCAGCAGTGGTCAGCAGATTTTCAGAGCAGCGCACAATTGGCTTTATGCTGCATGGAAAACAAATTGGCTAGGGACTGCCTAGAGGAGATAATAAAAATAGTTGCTTTGCTCGTTGCTTCAGCGCCTCCTTTTTCCCAGCCGGGCGCCCGTCCATCAGATTCTAAGCTTGTTCATGTTTGGGTATCCTCTGCCCTTGTTCTGAACTTGTGAAGTTTTGACTTAAGAGTGTAATGTCGCGGCTGACAGGCATGTGCTTCAGAGGAGAGCCGTGAACTGTCCTCACTCTCCTGAAGTTGGCAACATGGGGTTGCATACGAGCAAGCCTTGTACATAGTTCTTGAATTGGGCATTCCAGATTAAGGTGGGATTGGAGATGCCAAATAAAAAATAAAAAAATAGATAAATAAAAAAAAGAATTAAGGGGTCTTCAGAGTAAAAATCAAAATTTAAAAAAAAAATTTCAATATTTGATTTTCACATTAAATGAATACAATAAATAAAGGAACGCAATGAGATGCCAGGAAACACCAAGAGTCTGTTTTTCTTTTGCCTCAATTGTTACTTGTGACTTTAAATGAAAATTACCGAAAATGACAATTTTGACTGATTTTCAACCTTGTAGCTATTATAAAATCATTAATATTCATTAGAATAGACTAGACTAGAAATTTGGAGTGAAGTTGTATCTGTTGGATATCTATGAAATGACATAGGATCTTCGAAATAGGTGCATCCCTAGGGGGTTAATTTTGCAAATGAAGCAAGTTGACGATATCAATTTTCTTTATGGTTACATAACAGTGCACATTAAATATTCTTAAATGTTCAAAACAAAAACAATTCTGTCATTTCATAGAATTATCTTATACTTCTCAGTGCCACAAAATATTTTCAGATTTTGTCATTAAAGTGCTGTTTCCATGGCAACCATGTAAATTTTTATCAAAATACAAAATTTTATGAGGTTAAAATCATGTTGAGTGTGTTTATTTCTTTTAACATTATTACCTCCGCCAGTTTGTTATGTTTTCGGCAGCGTTTGTCTGTTTGTTTGTTTGTTTGTTTGTTAGCAAGATAACTCAAAAAGTAATGCACCAATTTTGATGAAATTTTCAGAGAAGGTGGGTATAAAGTCAAGGAACAGGTTATTAAATTTTGGCATATCTAGGCCAAAGTACAGGTGAGACATACGCCAAAGTTCAAGATTTCAAGTCTTTCTGATTGGCTAGTTGCACAAGATGGCGCTGTGTACATTCTGAAATACGTTGGTGAGCTTAACTTAACTATTTCCGGTTTACTTCTGCTACTGATGATGAGCAGATGACAGGTGTATCATCCCAAAAATGTGATTCTAGCTATGGCCATATTCCCAGGATTTGGCTTAATTAACCACGAAAGATGTTTGCATGATTTGTCTCGATTACCTGTTACTGATGTTTGTTCATTGGCACTCTTAATGAGACATTTGCCGCTCCAACGAGAAACGAGAGGATTTCTGACTAGCAACACATTTCCAGCCATTCTCACTGGTGAGTGATGAACTGGCTTTAAGCGACAGATAAAATACGTGAAAATATCTGACAATTAATGTGTAAATAATCCGTAACTTCGAAATGCTGTTTCATAAATCTAACATTTGATCCACTCATATTTTTAAATTATTGATACTTCATTTCCCTTCCCACTCGGCGTCAGTTGCACTCTCAAGACCATTACATCTGGAGCTATGGTTAGCTGAGCACATCTAAGAAAACCATAACAATATCGCAGTACTAGCAAGCCAGTTGCATCAGAGGATGTAAAAGTACATTCAGTATAAAACCTAAACAGAAAATCTTGCTAGCTCCCTAGTAAGCCTGCTAGCTACTCAATTTTGCTACTGCTCGATGAAAAAATGAAAGCTAGCTCCAGATATTAATCTAATGATGTTTGTCGCTTAAAGCCAGTTCATGATAGTCACCAGAGCAAATGGCTGGAAATGATGCAAGGTAGACGCGTCCCTCTTTATTAGTGGGGCAGCTAATGTCTCATTTACAGTGCCAATGAACAAACAGTAGCAGCTAATCGAGACAATTCATGCGAACATCATTCACGGTTAATTAAGCCAAATCTTGGGAACAGCGGCAATAGTTAAAATCACATTTTCGGGTTTATATTCCCGTCACCTGCTCAGCATCTGATGTAGACTGATAAATGAAAGAAGCAAACTTAAAATAGTAAAGCGAACCAGCTTATTTCAGAATTTACTTACCCTCATTTTGTGCACATAGCCAATTCGAATAGCACATCGGAGAGAATTCACCGGACGTATGCCTGCTCACCATAAGCCATGTTTCCATCCACACGTTCTTATGCGAATGAAGTCATATCGAATTAACAATGCCTTATGAAAATGGTGACATTCGACTTGATTTGAAGAATATCGACACAAAGTTTATACTGTTGATCTGATCGGATTTTCTTTTGATCGGTAAAAGGCTTATGTGATAAATGCTGATGGAAATGTTATTTGCTGAATAAATCTGCAACTGCATTGTGACGGTGTTTTGATGCCGTCATTGCCTTCTGATAATGGTTTGCTATTTTGCTAATAGCTGGCACATAAGCACGTACAACTTGTGCAAATTATCATCATTTGAATAGTAGACGCAATTCATTTTGGCTTACTAGCTAAATTAGTCGGCTAACACACTACTTTTGTTCACTTGAAGGTTCTGCGATTCAGTGCGAAAATGAATGGAAACAGCCTAAAATGTCAGATATCCATTTGATACACCAATTTGACCGCATAACAGCATGTGACGTCATTACTCAAACTTTTTTATTCGCTTTAATGACGTTAGATGGAAACGCAATTTTACCTGCTTATTTCGCATGAATATTTTTGGTGAAATTCAGATAGTTCGATTGACAAGTGGATGGAAACATAGCGAGAGACAACTTGGAAATTCTATTTCAATTGTTGTGCAATGGGCTGGAGTTCCAATCGCCGTGCTTTAGGGTTTTGCTGCCACCCGGCGGAGGTCTGCGCTCTCTGAGTGCTTGTCTAGTTATTACCCCTCAGCCCTCAAGGCTGACGGGGTATTGCTATTCTTCGTGTGGGCGGGCGGGCGGGCGTCTCCAAAAAATTCGACATCAGGGTATTCCGTGCATTGCACGCCTATTTTGGTTATTTCTACACTTTACCACAAAGACCCCTTTAATTTGCCAAGAAATTCAAGGATTGGACACCAATGGACTGGGAACAAGTCCATTGGACTGATGAATCAAAATTCTCCACTTTATTCATCCAAACGCAGAACTTAGGTGCGCGGTAGAGTTAGTGAGCGTCTCAAAAATGACTGTTTAACTCCCTCAGTAAAACACGGAGGTGGCAGTATAATGGCTTGATGTTCAGTCTGCTTGAAAGGAGCCAGTGATCTCATAAAAAAGATGGAATCACTGATCAAAAGACGTATCACAGCATCCTTGTGAGACATGCATTGCCATCTGGTCAGGGATTTTATTTTCAACAAGATAATGCCCCTAAATACACTTCTAAGTTGCGCAAGAATTATCTCCGTCAGACACAGAAAGAAACACCTGGTGACATTAAATTTATGACTTGGCCTGCTCGAAGTCCAGACCTTAACCCCTTCGCACAGAAGTCAAATATGGCTGTTTATGCATTACCTGATTTAAGGCCTGATAATTTAAGATCTGAGCTTCACAGAGATGGGGAAAATGGCCTTAATGATGCAGGATACTTGCAGTATTTAGAATTCCTCCGTATTTCTGTTTCTTTTCATAGTTTTAATTCAGAGTAAGGGCCACAAACACAAAAAATCTTCATGAATGTTCAGCAATGAAATTATAAATAAAAAAACTACTCCAAGCTGCCAGAGCGCTGAATATTACGCATTGTCAAATCATGAAATAATAATATATTTAACACAAATCCACTTTTGACTCATCAAGTTCAACATAAATGAATCATTTTCCGGTGGAATTTGGCATGAGGTTACCAATATCGGCACTGATGGACATCAATAGCCACCAGTTACCTCCTGAAACCAAAAACATGCCTTTTCTCCATGATAGAGTTAAGAGATTTGTCCATTTTTCTACAAAGCTGCATCAGTTGCCACACGTGCTCATTAAAGGAACTGCTTATTTTACAGTCAGAATGTTCATTGTGCAACGGAAAGCTCTCTAACCAAAATGCAAGCTTGGCTAAATTACAGAGGTTTTATGGCAGACCTGGACCTGTGCTCATTTTACATGAAACCTAGACATTTGATTTAATTCAATGCAGTACAGTTAGCAAAATTCCACCATATTTTGTATAATTAGCAAAGGCTAATGGTTACTCATATTAACCAATCTGATCTTCATCGCTATGGTAAACCGAAAATAAAAAACAGCTTGCCAGTAGGCTAGCTAGCCAGCCATGAGGATGCATTCTTGATCCATTTTACTCACTCACTCCTTTAGAAGCAAAACTATCCATCAATGAAGTCCTCCAGATAAACAGACTAACCAAGCCCTCCGGTACGAGGATCCTTCCAGTACTGTTCCATTCAGAATAAATCCCATTATCCATGTCAGAATCAAACTGCCATCGCATAAATGTAACCTAAGCACTTCTAGGTTGGGTTTGGACGTCTTATTTTTGTTTGTACTCACGTCATTCAGCTGCAGCCAGTTCAGAGAATACAACCTAATACAAAGCAGTTTTATGAGGCATCGGCATATATCAAATAATATCAGGCTCGTACTTGATCTGATTGACTACTCTGATATCTGCAGTAACACTAGCTTTATTTTTTTCCTGGATTTCTGTCAGGCTTTCTACACCACTGAATAAAAGCCTTAGAAAAATTTGGTTTTGGCCCTTATTTTTGTGCAGCTATCAAAACCATGTATGAAAATGCAATTTGTTCAGTCAAACTATATGCAGGCACCTCTTCCAGATTTTATTTGAAACGCAGTGTCAGACAAGGGTGCCCAATCTCTCCCTCGTATTTCCTAATTTTTGCCCTATTACTGCTGCATTTCATTAAGGTCAGTCTCCTGAAAGGTATCACAATGGCTGAAAAAGAGATTGCCATTAGCCAACTGGCTAATAATATCACTTTATTCTAAAAGGATGCCTCTCAGGTTTCAAAACCATTGATAAAATACTTTTTCTAGTGCATCTGCAACATACGCAAGTGTGAGCTACTGCCCGTCAAATCGTAATGTCCCCTTTATTTGTAACATTCCAGTGAAAAATTCAGTCATCTATCTTGAAATTAGGGCTGCTTTCGGCAAAAATCAAGACACCAGATGTGCTCTGAACTTCAACCTTATTATTGGAAATGTACAGAAAAAACTAAACTATTGGCTCGAAAGAAATTTATCTATTTGAGGTAGAATTTTGCTAATTAAAGAGGAGGCCTTTCTCCCCTGAGTAAAACAGCCTAAATTTTGTATGGAAAATAGAATATGTTGCATCAGGAAATCTGTCTTAAGTTGTATGAAAAGGGTGGAATGAACTTTCTTGACTTCCCGACCCTCAGTAATATTTTTAAGAGAAATTGGATTAAACGATTTCTCAGAAACCCGACTTCCATCCGGAACTTCTTTCCCAACTTATTATTGTCTAAAGTGGGTGGCCTTGATTTTGTTTTATTATGCAACTATAATATTTGGGGGGGGGGGGGGGGACCATGTGAAACTTTCTCATTTTCATCAACAAGAGCTCCTTTCCTGGTCTTTAAAATACAAACATAACTTTTCCCCCAAGAATGCTACATTTGGAATAATAGAGACATTTTATACAAACATAAATCTTTATTTTTGTAAAACTGGTTTTCCCATGACATCTATTTGCTTAAGCAACTTCTCAATGCTTATGGTGCTTTGTCTTACTCTGTACAGCTAGAAAAGTATAGTATCCCTACACAACCAAAGGAATACGCTATAGTTTTTCGTGCTATACCTCTGATGTTATCATGCTTCACAGGGACTCTGCTGGGTCTGAGCAGTTGTTATTGCAGCTGGATCTAGTTGTTACTAATGTGGGTCAAATCTGCTTTTCGTCTAAAAAAGAACAACGGTTATATATGTGCTTTATTTTGAAGAGAAGTAGTCTCTATTCCTAGTGTAGTTTCTTACTGGAATAACTCCACCCCTAATCTTAACTGGGGAAAAATATGGAGCATTCCTTCTAAATTGTAGATTATTAATAAGATTAAAGAAGTTTCTTTCAAAATAATTCATCATCTTTATCTCGGCAAAGTTTTTCTTGAAAAATACAAAAAAAGACATTGATCTGAACTGTTCATTTTGCAATCAATTCAATCCTAAGAAGACTTGTTCGTATTAATATTGACACTGATTTCTCACTGTCTAATGAAAATGTATTGTTTGGAATTTTTTACTGTCTCTATCAAAGTTAATCAATATTATGTCATCATAATAATTATAATATTTGCAAAATATCATGTACAGAAATCCAAATTTTCCAAACACAATCCGTGATTTTTAATCTTCAGAAGGGAATTCAAGCAATACAGTACATTAATATATTCAATACATTAATAGTTAAATTTTCCAAAAACATTAAAGCAGTCAGAACCATTGATATACAGTGCCGTGAAAATGTATTTGCCCCTTTCATGATTTCTCTTTTATTTATTTATTTATTTTTTGCATATTTGGCACACTTAAAGGGGACCAATTATGCTGATCCTTCTTTTAAAACATATTAGTAATGTTATAATGTTGGTTGTCCATACTCAACCTCTGAAAAGTTTGTAAACATAAGATACCGAGGTTTTTCCGTAATCCAAGAATGTGATTTTGTGAATGTGATTTCCTCTCTGAATAGCTCCTCCCGAGATCTTCGCGAGATCTGGGCAAAACCTGGCGTCATTTTGTGCCGTCCAATTAGTACAGACCTAGCCAGAGCCAATCACAGCGCTGGACCTGCCCACACCGGAAACTATTCTAGCAGGCACTAACAACGGCAGGTCATACAATGCCTTAGTAGCGTGCTCACTTTTGGAAATGCAGAAGAAGAACCGCAGATCACTTGAGGTGCAGTTCTGTCAGTATCTCTCCCAAAGCTGTTTGTCCATTTACTTTTGGATGCGAAAAAAAATGCTTATTTCTCTTCCAAAAGAGGATGCCACCAGAAATAAGTGGGTAGCTTTTTTGTTTGCTGGCAGCAAACAGCCACGGCCAAAGGGAACGTTAGCTGTTTGTGCTCAGTCAGGATTTCACCAAAGACAGCTTTGTCAGTAAAGCATAATTCGATACAGGATAAGCGTTTCAGCTGCTTCTCAAACCTGAAGCAGTCGCATCAACCGGTGGCTAGCAGGACCACTAGCGATAGTTAGCCCTAACAACTGGCCTCAAACACAGGTTTGTAAAATATCTGAAGATAAAGCTTGTATTGGTCGTGACTGTCCGTGACTCACAGACACAGAAGCTTTAAGTTGCTTTTACTGTATAAGCCAACCTCACGTGATAGCCAGTTGATTGTAGCTGTAGCACAGCGGCTAATGCAGCCAAGTTACTGTTGCTAATGTTTGTGTCCTGAGTATGCAGGAGTAATATCAGGGGAAATTCTGCGGAAGGTGTGTGAACATAAACCTCATTTGAAGCTAACTGTTAATACTTGTTTGTAATTTGGATGCTTGGTACAACTGTCCATGGTAACGGAACTTGCTGTCTGTAAAACCTGTATTGCAAGGGTTTGCCTCTGTGGTTATGACCGCTTGGTAACCCGCTACTGCATGTTTGTTTGCGTACCGCTGTGCTGATTAAAAATGCTCCTGGTTAACTTATATGCAGTAATTCTGATCGGTATGCTTGTTACTTTGGTGAGCATCAATGTGGCTGTTTGGTCATAACGTTGCCCCATTGTAGCCACTACAGTTGAAGCGGCTGCTTGTGATCGCTTCACTCATCCATGCCCGGGATCAGCCGGATACTTCACAAATGTCTGGGAAGGCTCTCTGGTGCTACCATGAAAGCAATGCGAAACGCAGACGCTCTACCATGTCTGGTATAACAAATGATTTCTCTGCACTACCGTGACATAATTTCATCCCCCTTAAGAAGTTGTTGTGGGTAATAAAAAGCCAAAAAGGGCGGAGATTAAATAGGAAATTCTTCCCTGTGGAAGTGATCGATTCGCTAGCTCCACATATTAGCACCTTGTCCACGCTAACAGAACTGCAAAACCTGTATTATGTTCATAACATAACCGAGCTCTCTCTAAATCTTGCGTTCTATCCATAAAGCTGCTTTCACATCAGACGAGAAACAAATGCAAAGACGCGAACACACGCGTTATGGGCGCGTTAAGCAGCTTTCACGCCGGATTAATTAATTTAAAATTATTAATTAATTTTTTGCGCGAGAGATTGCATTCAAAATAAATGCAAAGACAATGCATTGACTTTGAATGTAATCTGTCGCCTGAAAAATTTGTTTCGCGTCCGGGGTGAAAGCGGCTTATCGCGCCCATTTTCTGCGGGAAAACGCTGGTCATTCCGACGCAATAAGTAACCATTACCACGGGCAATTTCTGAAAAGGCAGTTTAGCCTGGAGCTTTTGCCCATTTATCATACAATAGCGCAGAAGCTGTTTGTTCCTCCACGCTAATGACACACCACAGCTGTGCACACGAACCAGCAGGTCCTTATAATACACACCAAAGCAGTCCATAAGTTGTTGGTCGACTTTTTGCTGCTTCTCACAGTCCATGTTTTCCTCTAAACTCAGACCCACCGGATTTTTACGGTCTCCAGTCTACACTTGGGTTTGTCGACCCGTTCTACAAATGTGTCTATATGGGGTGGATTCTAGCTTTCCCTGCATCTTAGCTATAGAGTAGAAACGGTGGTGTACTCACCATAGTAGCCGTAGGTAGACAGCAAATTCAAGCTTGAGCTGCCAGACATTCGCACTGCGTCCTCTACTTTCGCCGTTGCGTTTATTAGAACAAGTTAATTTCATTAGATCGATACACATCTACTGCATTTGATTGCGGAATATGCCTGTCGATTCCTTTGGGAGACGTGTCTCAGTTTCAGCCTGAGGAGCCGGACCTGGAAAACTGCGTTCTGCTGCCTCGTCCCGCCTAGATCCGCCCTCTGCAGTGCTGGCCAGTCAGAAGAAAGTGGGCACATGGGGAGTGGGGGCCATAGCGAAAGAGCCACCCCAATGAGGCGTTTCAGGCAGAGACTACAAATGGGGGTTTTTTAGGATGGCAGAATGAGCTAAATAAGGACCCTGTTTTGGACTTTGAACAATCAGGAGTACTCTAGGGGTGTTCAAGATCAAAATATGACCTTGGAAATAAAACAAAATGGGTCACTTAAGTAGAACCTGTCTGACAAAGTGAAGTAGGCTAAAAGATCTCAAAAAGGAACATCATTCTGCAATGGAACGAAATTCAAGAACAGAGGATAAACAAAGTCATTGACATCTATCAGTATGGAAAGGGTTACAAAGCCTTGTCCAAGGCTTTGGGACTCCAGAAAACCACAGTGAGAGCCATTTTCCACGAATTTAGGAAACTTGGAACACTGCTGAACCATCCCAGGAGTGGCCCGCCTTCCAAAATTACTCCAAGAGCTCATCAACAACTCATCCATGAGGTCACAAAAGAACCCAGAATGACAACTAAAGAACTGTAGGCCTCACTTGCCTCAGTTAAAGTCAGTGTTCATGATTCAATAATAACAAAAATGGCATCCATGGGGGAGTACAAAGGCGAAAACCACTTCTGACCAAAAAGAACAGAAGGTCTTGTCTCCCATTTCCAAAAAAACATCTTGATGATCCCCAAGACTTTTGGGAAAATATTCTGTGGACTGATTAGACAAAACTTGAACTTTCTGGAAGTTGTGCATCCCATTACATCTGGCGTAAAACTAACACAACATTTCATAAAAAGAACATCATACCAACATTCAAACAAGGTGGTGGTGGTGATGGTCTGGGGCTGCTTTGCTGCTTCAGGACCTGAACAACTTGCCCTAATTTATGGAACCATGAATTTTGCTCTCTACCAGAAAATCCTGAAGGAGAATGTCTGACCGTCAATTTGTGACCTCAAGCTCAAGTGCGCTTTGGTTATGCTGCAGGAAAATGATCCGAAACACACCTGAATGGCTTAAAAAAAAAGCAAAATAAATGTTTTGGAGTGGCCTAGTCAAAGTCCGAACTTAAATCTGATTGAGATGCTGTGGCATAACCTTCAATAGGCCGTAAACCTCCAATGTGGCTGAATTACAACAAGAGTAGGTCAAAATTACTCCACACTGATGTGAAAGACGCTTTGCCTGTTATTGCAAACACTTGATTGCAGTAACAACCAGTTATTAGGTGTAGGGAGCAATTACTTTTTCACATAGGGCCAGGTAGTTTGGATAACTTTTTCCTTAACCCCTTAAGCCCTGAGCCTCTTTTTTGAAAATGGCAAGCCCAAAATGAAATGAGTATATCTCTGCGACTGCTTGGTCCATTTGAATAATCTTGGTATCGTAATGAAGGTAAAACCATTTGGGATTTCATACCTGGTGTAAAAATCACTATATATGTCACTGAGACAGAGTAAATGGAGATGGAACACAGTGTAAATGAAAGATCTCATTTTGCACCTAACAAATTTTTACTTCGATCCCTTGTAAATTTGTTCAGTTGCAGCCTGAAACCTCTAAAAATTACAGCACAGAATGTCATTATTATCAGTGCCAAAGGTTATTCTGATCAGGTCAATCAGATCAAAATTAGAGAGGCATGTCTAGGTGGCTTCTCCATTTTGGCAATTTAGGTACCTTTTTTGTGTGTTCCATTTCAGATTTTTTTTACATACCAAGCTGTAAAACCTATAAAATTTCACTTATATATCACTACAGGCATCCATTCCAACCAAATACCACATTTTTTAATTTTTAGAATAAAAAAAAAATTATTATTATTTCTGCCAGTTTTGTTGCCTATACAATTTCCCATTCAAAGATAATACATACAATGAAAATTAAGTTTGACTCCACTTTTTATTAAAAAAACAAAACAAATAAGTAAAATGATAAATACAAAGGCAATGTGAAAATATGTTCAAGAAAAGTAAGAATAACAAAAACCTCAGCGATTATTTGTAGAAGGCAACTGCGATTATTTCCGAAAAATAAATAAATAAATAAATAAAAGGTGCCCCGATCAGGAATCGTACCTACACAATTTCCTTTCAGCAGCGCGGCATTTTATCCAATTGGCTATTATCCAACAGTCTATGGTGGAATTGCCCATTCAACGAAAGGGTAAGGAAAATACGTGGGCTACTGGACTGTTGTAGGCTCAGTATTTGTGCGGAATAGTGCAAAGATTCTGTCAGAAAACGACTTTGAAAATGAATGTTGAATATTTAGCGGATAATTATTCGGACAATACCTCAATCAAACTAGTTATGCGTTTATATTGTCGCGCTATTCAAGAACATGCATATGTCCCATGGACTCAGTTTGACGCACTCAGAACGCAAGGCTGTAGCTCAGGCTAGGTCTCTACGATTACGGTGCTTTAGCGTTCGTTAGAATCATCAGGACTCGTACAATAAAATTCCTACCGGCATAGTCTTCCTGACAGCATCTCAAGCCGATCTGAGAAAGAATAATACATTGCAAGGAAGCTGGATGCTACGGAGCTGAGATATTTGAAGCAACGCCCTGGGAAAGAACATGCTAGGATCCCGGCAGATCTAGTTTCGTTATAACCCGAACACATTGGGCTAACAATAGGAAGCGCAGATTTACCCTCGAGCAGTTTTTTTTATTGCAAAATATCAAAGGTAAGAATTTTTTTTCTGCTCATCTCTGTAGACTGTAAAGTGTATGCCTGCTGTTCTTTCAATGTGGTGTCGGTTTAAAATGACAGGGCTCATATCGTTGCATTCTGTGGACTTTCCTCTTTTATTTGAGGTACCGTTTTTATGCATAGCACGAATTCAGCAGAAATCTTGGCGATTCAGCTATGATATGATTTTATCCTATGTTCTGCTGCATGCTTATTTACGTGCTTGGTGCTTGAATTGTGTTCGGTTGAGGTAAAAATGGTTTACATGAGCTTTTGGCCGAGTTTCTTCGCGAAATGTGGATATGCCGCTTGATAATGTCGCGATTTGAAAAAATGCTGTATTTATAATGCGTAATGACCATCCCCGGTACCGGGGTTCTTAAGGATCTCAGTTCTTAAGGGGTTAATAAATGACATCATCATTTAAAAAACTGCATTTTATATTTATTTGGGTTATCTTTGTCTCATATTAAAATTTGTTTGATCTGAAACATCCAAGTGTGACAAATATGCAAAAAAATCAAGCTTATTCGCTGAAGGATGACTGTCAATAACGTCTACCGAAAATAAACTTGGTACAACCCCAATTCCGAAATAGTTGGGACGTAGTGTAAATTGTGAATAAAATCAAAATGCAATGACTTTCAGGTTACAAGAGCCTATGTTATTTACAATAGAACACAGATAACATTTCAAGCTGGGACATTTTACATTTTTATGCACAAAATGAGCTTATTTCAAATTTTTTGGCTGCAACAGGTCTCAGAAAAGTTGGGACACAGGCAAAAAAGGGCTTAAAAACCAATTAATATATAAGAGAATCAGCTGAAAGAACATTAAGCAAGTAATTAAGTTAACTGGCATCAGGTGTGTAACATGATTGGCTATAAAAGGGATGTCGTAGAGAGGCTGAGTCTCTCAGAAGTAAAGATGGCCAGAGGCTCTCCAACCTGTGAAGGCTAGCATAAAAAAATTGAGGAATACTTTAAAAAAAATGTTCCTCCGCATCAAAGGCATTGAAGGTCTCATCATCGACAGTGCATAACATTATCAAAAGAATCCGAGGA
The DNA here is from genome assembly GCA_029721435.1 of Gymnothorax reevesii. NCBI lineage: Eukaryota > Metazoa > Chordata > Actinopteri > Anguilliformes > Muraenidae > Gymnothorax > Gymnothorax reevesii. Next base: position 56,411,022 of record CM056574.1, read on the forward strand.
ACTGGAAAAATCTCTGTGCGTAAGGGACAAGGCTGAAGATCTTTACTGGATGCCCGTGATCTTCGGGCCCTCAGACACCACTGCATCGCTCACCGGCATGATTCGGTCATTGATATTACTAAATGGGCCCAGGATTACTTCAAGAAACCACTGTCTGAAAATAGTCTGCGGTGCCATCCACAGATGCCACTTAGAACTATCATGTAAAAAGGAGGCAATTGGTGAGCATGATCCAGAAGCGCCGCCATGTTCAGTGGGCAGAGGCTCATTTAACATGGACTGTAGCAAAGTGTCCTGTGGTCAGACGAGTACAAATTTGACGTTCTTGGAAATCATGGGTGTCATGTCCTCCGGGCTAAAGAGGAGAAAGACCAACCCTCCTGTTATCAGCGTTCAGTTCAAAAGCCAGCATCTCTGATGGTATGGGGATGCATTAGTGCATATGGTGTGGGACACTTGCATGTTTTAAAGAGCACCATGAATGCTGAAAGGTATATAAAGGTTTTAGAGCAACATATGCTCCCCTCCACACGACATCTATTCTCGGTAAGTCCTTGTGTATTTCAGCAGGACAATGCAAAACCACATACTGCAGCTATTACAACAGCACGACTTCGTAGTAGAAGAGTCCATGTGCTGAACTGGCCTGCCTGAAGTCCATATCTTTCACCGATTGAAAACATTTGGCGCATAGTTAAACGAAAAGTTCGTCAAAAGGAAACCCGAAACTCTCCAGCAGCGGGAATAAGAATGGGTTCAAATTTCAATGGCTAGACTCAAGAAACTTGTCTCCTCAATACCCAGACGCCTCCACTCTGTGTTAAGAAGAAGAGGGGATCTTCCACCATGGTAAACAAGCCCTGTCCCAAGATCCACACAGAAATGGTTCTTTGACAACAAAATCAATATTCTGCAATGGCCATCTCAGTCGCCAGACCTCAATCCAATTTAAGACCCATGGGCTGAGTTGAACAGGTGCCAGTCATTGTGAAACCTTGATTTTGCTGAAATTTATTTTATATTAACTGATTGTCATGATTTTGTTTTTTTTCCATCAAAACATTTGTCTTCTGTCCTGTTTGTCAACCATAAGTGCTGTGGCCGACCCCAGGTTTGTAACATACAATCTGAAAAATTTGCTCGGTGTATGTTAATACACTTGGTTGAATGAGATGTCCACGCCTCATTCCACGAGTTATGTGGAATATTTCTGCCATATGATACGTTGTCTGTACTAATGGCTTGTTTACATTCTGTGCCTGCGTATTGTTACTGCTGATATTATGTTACCATATCACCTGGACTCTGATAAGCCTGTGTTTTTTCTGCAGCCGTCTTGATGCAAATCACATCATGGTGGTGCCAGAGGACAGCTTTGAGGGCCTGCAACAGCTACGCCATCTGTGGCTAGATGACAACAGTCTGACAGAGGTACCTGTGAGGCCTCTGAGTCACCTTGGCAATCTCCAGGCACTGACTCTGGCCCTAAACAGCATCTCGTACATTCCTGATAATGCCTTTTCCAACCTCTCAAGCCTAGTGGTACTGTGAGTATCAACTTGCGTTTATTTACCGTTCAAATGTGAGACGCATTCTGTTTTTAAAAAGAAGGGGAAAAATGCTTTTTACCACAGAGTTGGCATTAATTTGTGCAGCCAAAATATTGATGATGCTGCAAAATCATATTGCTGTTTTCATTTATTGCTTTTAGATTGTCAGTGCCTACGATTACATAAAGCTATTTTCAGCTGCCATTATTCCATGAGCGACAGTGTCACCTCCAGCTTGCAGAGTTCTGTGAATTTGGTTCTTGAAAAATCACTCTTTATATTTACTGCTGGAGAAGCAAAAAAGTATCTCTCTGTCCATGCTTCAATGAGTTGTAGACTAGCTTTGATAAGATTTAATTTTGGGTTAAAAATGGTCAAAAAGCAACATAACGGTTGAGACCTCCAGGTTAAGTTTTGCAGTAATTTCAGGCATGATTTTGGCAGGAAGCTGCAGATTTCATGGAAAATGGCCTTGTTGACTAATTGTGTTTTTTTAAAAAAAAAAAAGATTTATCATACAATCTAGTTTACAGTTTATTATTCACCCAAACAGTTCAGATTAGTTGCCTTGTCTAGGGTAAAATCTGAGTGTCCACAAATCATACCTGCATTCTGAGAGTTTAAATGGCAGTAGAGCGGGTTCACTAGGGCAATTCCACCATTACAGACGTTAAATCAGAAGGAATTTTTAGCCATACCAACTACCCTCACAGCTGAAGCTTGACTCCAAGGAATTCAACCTTATGGGTATTACTAGCTTAGGTCTGAGGCTGTTTGATTGGGGGGAAAAAAAGCCATCCAGTGATGTCTGTGTGTTTCGCCTGAACCACAATTATGAACGTGCGGGATGTTACATGAAAAAGACGTGGAAAGAAATCAGCCATGTTTATCTTGAAATTCTCTTCATCTCAACAATGGTACACATGAATATTTATCCCAGAATTGTACGAGAACTAGGCCACCTTACTCACAAATTACATTTTAATACAGCTCCTAATGACTCTCTTAGCAGGCAGTTAGAGAATTGCTCAAAATCCTCTGTGACGGACTTTACGTGACGGACGTAACATTTTGTCCACTGAAATAAATGCAACTTTCTGCTGAAAAAAGTAAATATCGTCCAGTGGAATAATGAAGTAGCCACATCTTTGCATGACTGTAGTAGGTTATAAAATCACTGTGACTTTGTTTTGGTGGTGTGCATCAGTTACACTGTATCTTGCAGTTAAAGCAATTCTTACCTTTCTGGCATGTGGCACAGCATTTCATAACATTTTGAACATGAACAACTCCGCCTCCCTCCAAAGTCCCACCCTTTTCCCCCTGCTTGACCTCTGAGGCTCCCCTCCTCCCCTGACGTGTGTGGCGAGAAAGTGAGCAGCGCGAATGAAGCTGCTTTCACACCGGATGCAAAACTAATTTTTAGCACGACAGATTACATTCAAAGTCAATCCAAAGACGTGAATCTCGCGTGTATTCGCGTCTTTGCATTGATTTTGAATGTAAACTGTCGAACGAAAAATCTGTTTTACATCCGGTGTGAAAGCAACTTGAAACGGGGCAATGGAGTCAGATTCAGAGGCACTGGTTAGTGAAAACTAGCCAACAGTAATTACATAATATTCAATTCTATATGAGGTATAAAATAAAATGCCCTCGTAACGTCTGACTAACTACTATTAATGTTATGGGCTCTAATTTCGTGGACCAGGCGCAGGCGCGGCGAATGGGGGGTGCGCCGCGCCAACGGGGCGTGTCCAGGCGTATGTTGCAATTTCGGGCCCGGTGTAGCCTGGTGCGAGTACTCCTCTGTCCCGCCTCTGTCCCTCCTTCCAGCGCAAGTTGGCAAAGAAGGCGTGTTTGGGTATAACACAGCCAAGTAAAATATTGCTCATTGGCAAGAGAAACGATGGATAGCGTGTTCCTATTATTATAGCCTTGTGCTGCTTAAAATTTTGGGATTAACATGCATGGACAATAATGCAAGATACGTTGCACATTTATTTTCAATATGTGATCTTAACTCAGTACGAGATCATAGCAATCAAGCTGTATTCCTCTCCCCCACTAAAAACGATAAAACCTAAGTGACAATAATAGTAGCCTAGTATTAAGCTTGAACACTGGACGCGAAACAAATTTTTCGCTCGACAGATTGCGTTGAAAGCAGTGACTTGTGTCCAAAAGTCTGACAGGGTTTTAATAGGCGATATCTTCGTGTCCGACAGACTATTATTGTTTTTAATTTCTTCAAATCTACTGACTCTTTTAGATATTAAACGTAAATGTTTTGATAAGAGGGCTCAGTTCTTCAAGATGAGTACCGAGAATTTCAATCAATGTTTCTGTTTAAGCTCTGCTCAATAAAGTGAGTCGACATTGGCGCGAAACAATGTTCAATGCCTCAGTGTCTGACAGCCAAAAAAAAAAAGGACGATTAGAACAGATTGATAACGAAATAAAGAATATAAAGAAACATTTTAATTACAGAACATCCTACGAACACTGCGATTAATTTATTTGCGGTTCATCTTTTTTGGATGTTCTGTTGGTTGGTGATGTATATGTATTTTAATTCTTTATTCCGTTATAAATCTGTTCTCATATCAATACTTTTTTTTTTTTTTGCTGCGTGCCGGACATGGAGTATTTTGCATTTTGCATCGCACAGTCATGATCGTGCATGCGATAATTTATTCACGCTGTCAATGGTCATGGAATCGATTTGCTCTCTGATTGCAAGCACTATTTTATCTCTGCTGTGGAAATAAAGCGTGAATCTGTTCGATCCATCTGACTAATTTTCAAAAGAAAGACCGAATATAGACTGTTGTGTATCTTCAAAGGAAGAAAACACGATTAAAAAGACCAAGAAAAGTCGATAGCTCTTTGCATTGAATTTGACTGTAATCAGTCGTGCGAAAAATTCATTTCACGTCCAGTGTGCAAGCGGCTTTACCGAGCATAGAACGCAAGCATCATATACACACTGCCTGATGCCGAGGCAGCTTGTAGTTGGCTGAGAAAGATGTGAAGTCGTTAATTTGCATCATTGATTCAGTTGCGTTGATTAAGTCAGGTCGAGTTTCCATCACGCGTGCCAATGACATCAGGACAATCGATATAGATACTATAATTTATGTGCTGATTCAGATAATTACATTAAACAGTGGTTGCTGTAATTATTTACTGTATTAAAATGTGCCTGACATTCTGAAAACCTGCCTGTGAGGTTTCGGTGACGTGTGCGCACTGCGGGCCAGTCAGCCAAATTACCACTGCACAGAAAGTGAACCAGGTTGGAGCTGGCGAGCTTTCTGCACAACGGCAACGAAGACTTTTTCGACAAAATTGTCACTGCGTCTTGATGAATAAGTGACACCTCCCCCTACTACGCCACCACACCCATCTCGGCGCACGTTCATCTGCGCACGGTGTTGCACCTCACTAAATTACCACTGCGTGGGCTGCGCCACGCATCGCCACCTGCGCTACGCCAAGAAATTAGAGCCCTGTAAGTCCCCTAATGGAAACGGAGGGGACTATAGGATTGCACTCCGTCTGTCCGCATTTGTGTCCTCTCCATAACTTCAATACCGTATGACCGAGGAACATCAAAGTTGGTGTGTGGATGCATCTTGGGGAGAGGGTGTGTCATGTACCCAATTCAGGTCACTTTGACCTACATTTTAGGAAATATAAGATGCATACACTGGTAGAGGACTGGTACTGCGCAGCAATACGACATTCGCCGATAGGCGGTGCACTTGTTAAAACTAGGCTTATGCCGTCGTATATCCCCGAACGCCCCCAATCCTCAAATTCCCCAATCCTTGAATAGACCTTGAATAGACTTTCATTTGAGCTTAATTTCAGGTCAATCGGTCAAATGGTTCTGAAGATATGGCCAAAATGGTAATTTTCCATCACAGAATAATATTGAACCATACAGGTATGATGTCATCATGTGACATGTTGTGAGGTCATGACCTTGCAGTTACACATAGTTTCATGTCAATTGGAGAAATGGTTCCAAAGATATAGCAAAAATGGTGAATTTTATGTGACAAAGCTCCACCTTGTCTCAATTTTGAACCAAACCGGTAAAATCTCATCGTGGGACACATCCTCAGGTCATGACCTTTCATTTGCACTTGATTTGAGGTCAATCGGACAAATATTTCCAGTGATATGATGATAACAGTGATTTTTTTCAGTTTTTGACCCCTGGTGGCCATCTAGAAATTGTAAATTGTCCAAAATCGATTCACTTCTTACTCTTCATAATACTAACTTATATGCAAAACTTGGAATTTCTAATTGAAATATTACTGCAGTTATCGCGTTAACGTATAAATCCGTTTTTGGCCCCTGGTGGCCAATCTAGAGATCGTAAATTGTCCAAAATCGAATCAGTTCTTCCACTCTATGATACTTAATAATGTGCAAAACTTGAAATTTGTAATTGAAATATTACTGACGTTATCGCGGAACAGTTATTTATTCCGTTTTTTGGCCCCTGGTGGCCAATCTAGACATTGTAAATTGTCCAAAATCGAATCAGTTCTTCCTCTTTATGATACTTACTTATGTGCAAAATTTGGAATTTTTAATTGAAATATTACTGAAGTTATCGCGTTAACACGTAGTGCGGCGGCCGGACCAAAAACATAATATCCCCCGTTTGATATAATAAATCAAACGCTGCGTAAAAAGAACAAATAAATTACCGCATAAATAAATTACCAACAATATGCATGCTTAGGCATGTCAAAAGGTGACTGTACGCTGTCGGGTGCCATAAGAAGTTACGGTGTACAGAGCAGTAAAAATCAGAGGTGGCGGTACTGCGTACTGGTGAGAACCGGCCCATTTAAAGCACTGGCTTTATTGCTTTCAAGACGGCATTGCAGTGTGGCTTCAGCTTTCAGCGTTCACACCCGCAATTTCTTAAGAAATTCCTTTTCTAGTTATTATTCTTACTTCTTCTGCCGTTCTAACCTATTTCAATCCGATTCAACTACTCCTACATACTTTGTGCTATATCAACAATTCATATGTCAAAACATGCACCTTTTTCTGGACATTATGGCTATCATTTTTCTCTTTCATACTATTTATACTTTTTAAAACATTTCATTTTTTCTTTTTTTCTGTCTGATAGGAAAGAATGACACAGATTTCATAAAATGTAGCTATTTTCAGCTATTTTTTAATCTTTCATACCTTTAGCTTGAAATGTTTTTCAAACTGTAAAATGTTAAGCTACGCTTGGATAATTTCTTTACCATTCAACTTCTTTGTAACTTCCATCATTTTCTAATTATAACTTACATTTTTTTTTTTTTACAATTAATTCTGGGAACTTGGAGCATGGAGACCTCACGGCTAGAGCGACAAACATCAGCAAAACATACCAAGAGTTTTCTCTTAAACTTGCTCTAACTCCCACAGTTTTCACTCCCTATAACTATTTTTATATTCAAGTTGTAGCCAAAGTTGTGCTGATCACCAAAATGTAACTATGGAAGCAATTGGACAAACGGATTTGACTGTATGAGCGGAAAAGCGACAGGACCACTCACGGATGCTCCATTAACTCCTATGTTGAATGGGGCCAGAAAATGCAGCTTGCAAACGCTAAATGCACAGTTTTCTAACTTGCTCGTGTTTCCATATTTTTTGCACTACAAACACTATTTTGAAATATATTTCTCTGCTGACTCTCCTCTTTCATACGGCACATCCATTTCCTAGATTAGACGTAACATTTTTCAGTTAGAAGTCACAATCTGTAAGAAACGCTTGCGCCAAAATCTCCATTGCACGAAATGACTCGGCCGAACTCAAATACCGTATTTGACAAAATAATCACCCGCGTGCAAATACGCGCCTGTGTGCAAAGAGCCACCGGGGGTCAGACCTCATTTTGCGTATTGAATGCCGGTTCAATTAAACGACCGGGCGATTATTCATTATTCGCACTATTGTAAATAAACGTCTGTGTTACCTCGTGTTGCGGTAACACAGATGCTAAAACAAACTTCGGTTTGTGTTTGTATGTATAGGCTATCTGATGTTAGTAAAGATGTGGGGTGAAAAAAATATTTGAAACAACCTCATTTTGTGGATAAAAATGTTAAATATCTGTTTCAACATTTGAAATGTTATCTACGTTCTATTGTAAATAACACTTTGGCTCGTGATCTGAAATTCATTGCATTTTGATTTTATTCACAATTTACACTTTGTCCAAACTATTTCGGAATTGGGGTGGTAGATGCGAACATCAGCAATAGTGAACATTTTCAGAAGAATCGGCCTTGTGAAAATATCAGTTGATGTTTGCCAATGAATGGAATCTGAACAATTGTGACACGAGAACTATTACACGTGTGATACCACACCTTTATCTAATGGGTTCTATCACACCGATTTTCAGTCATTTATGGGATAAACATCATTATGCTGCTTTGCTGCCTCTGAGGCCCTGTAAGTCGTTTTTTCAATACGCCATTTTCTTTACTGAAGCGCCATCTGCACATGGCGCACTGCCTTTCCAATCTGTGCATGTGTCTCATTTTCACAGAAAACCTGTATTTACACCTACGAAGTGATTTATAAAATCCTTGTTCTTGTCCACGCCTATTGTTTAAAGCACCGAATAACTGGATTCAGACCTTTAGTTTAGATGATGTTGCTTCGTGAAAATTGAAATTTAGCACTTCAAAAAAGCCTGCCTTCATGGCCTTGGAAATGATAGAAGTACAGATGCATCATGGGCAGATCTTGCCCTGCAGCAGCTGCTACCTTTGAATAATTAGTGGAACTATCATTTACTCTCAAGCTGAAAGAGTGTAATAAAACCCAGTTAATTTTGCAAATCTTGTGACAGTCTTTGACAATTTTTGATAATCAAATGACAATCTGAGTAAAACGTCATCCTTTAGAAATAAGCACAATTATGCATTTCAGCCTCAATTCTAAAACATCCATGGCAAAAGTTTTCTCTTTCCCTTTTATTATCTAGAGAAGTTGAGCATTCCTCCACTTTCTGGGGACGTGATGGATGTTACAGGACCCCTTTTCCTGTTATGGACGTTACATGTGATGAACGTTACGGATATTGATCCATTGCCATATCTTGCATGCCAAATATTCAGGCAGACTTTGTCCATTATTGACTTTGCCTTGGCTATGGCTAAGAGAATTGAAAAGGTTAAGTCAATATTACATCTCAGTTTCTTCCAATAAAAATAATTCAGAGTTTCTGTGACAGACGTTACATTGACTGGGAAGATTGAAACCCCCACTTTCTGGCCAGCAAACTTTCACATGAGGGTTCACGTTGCCCTCTACTTTAAATTGATCCTCTTGGTATAAAAAATTGAAAGATATGAATTGTAATACCCATTTAGTTACTGGTAATTTCAAAGGTCCTAATTACCTGATTTTTGGCCGATTTCAGGGTAAAATTCGCACCATCTGTTTGGATGCAAAACTCTTGCTGAAAAATAGTGGTTCAGCCATGAATATATTTGTTTTTTAAAGTTAGAGGTTTTGTGGCTAGAGTGAGGGCCTTTTCTGGATCTTAAACAGAGATTTAATTTTTGCTCATCATGTCCTTCTTTTCATGGTAATGCCCACAAGCATTTTATGCACCAATGACACAAATGTTGCCTCCTGCCCTGCAGTCTCTGCTTACCTTCACTGTTTTAACTCCACTTATATCCATAAAGTGACTGAATTAGCTATATTCAATTTAGGTCAAGTGTCCAACTGAAAGGATGAAGTATTCATGTAGCGCAGCAGCACACAAGTTATTTCTTTACCATTTTTGTGTGATGCTTTTTGGTCCTTTCTGTGAAACATGTTTGATCCTCTTTCAGACATCTGCACAACAATAAAATCAAGGAGATTGGCCAGAATTGCTTTGAAGGACTGGATAATCTAGAAACCCTGTAAGTACTTATGTTCTGTTCATTTTATTGTGCAGAGCCCCTTGGAAGAGCATTTTTTAAACTGAAACGGCCACCCGGTTGAAATAAAATGGAAATAAAGAAAAATAGATACTTCCTTGTTATGTAGGGTTTCACAAATGTGGTGGTTAATGTCAAATGTGAATGTTTTGTTCTTCCGTTCATTGAGACTGCATCAACGATCAACAAACCTGAGAATTCTTTTTAATCTCTGTTGGTATGTAACCCAATTGACTGGATTAATCATTTGGGTTCCAAGTTGTTTTCATTTGAGTGTATTCATATGCCTAATGTATGCCTTAGAGGGATTTTGGTGCTTACGGACATCAAATCAAATGTTTTAAAATTATTTTCATTATTTCTTTTCATAATTTTTCCATTACTGATGAACATGGCCATAGTGGGATGCAGTGGAAGTGGTAATACTCTGAATTTAAATCAAATAGTGTATAAGGCAACTTTCCTTGCAAAATAAACTGAAGTCGTAATCCTGTCAATAAAATCTACAACCCCATTTCCAGTTGGGAAGCTGCGTAAAATGTTAGAAAGACAGAATGCAATGATTTGGAAATGACAAGGTCAAGGTTTACTTCATTTGTCTCCCTTGAGAGAAATTTGTCTTGAAGACAGGACCAGCTGCACACACACATTCACTATAGACAAAAACACATCCCCACACCGTGTCAAAGTGCATCTAGTTCTCATTAAGGAGTTTGATTGAGAGAGGAACAAATGAGTGTTTGTACCTATTATATCTACATTTTGGAGTTCAGGTTGCCAAACCAACTGGAAATACCATACGTCAAGATGGATTCTATGCTAGCTCTATAGAAAATTAACATAATATTTACACTGACTCCAAAGAGCCTCAGTCTCTGGAGGAAGTGTAGACGCTGATGTATCTTTGCACAACAGGCTGTGGCATGTGAGTGCCAGCTCTCATCCTGATCAATTTGCACTCCCAGATATTTATAAGAGGAAACTTGTTTGATGTTATTGTTTTGAACACTTATCACGGTGTGGTCTCCTTTGGATCTGGGATCTATCATGATCTCCTCTGTTTTTTTAACATTTATCTTTAAGTGATTCAGATCGCACCATTCAACAAATCTGTCCACAACAGATGTATGGCTGAGAATGTTAGAATTGCTTGTGAGCAGACTGAGTATTACGGAGTCATCTGAAAACTTGATAACAGATTGATTGGGAAATGAGCTGACACAGTCATTTGTATATAAAATAAACAGGAAAGAGGAACTAACTGTTCCTTGGGGTACCCCTGTACAACTAAGTGTCTCCTCCGAGAGCACTGTGTTAAATCTGACCCTCTGTGGTCTAAGACAGAGAAAAAAAATACCACCTGATTATAAAAGGATTCACACTAGGACTGGGCGATATATCTATCGCGGTATTTTTAAGCACAATATATATAACTTCCACTATGGGTCAGACAGGTGAGCCTGCTCATTACTTTTTCTATACCTATTGCTGCGTGGAGCAAACATCAGAGGTCATTTGAAATGTTTCCGGGAAGAAAAGTGCGATTTGAAGTCTGCTAATTACCAGCAAGGTTGGACAGCTTCCTTCACCTTGGCATAATTAGCTTACTTTAAATCAATTCCCGTGTACTTTGACTAACTTGCAATCAAGCAATTTATTCAGCCAGCTGACTAATAAAAACCAAGATGTGGCCAGAAACTTGTACAGGAAACTTGGTATAGACATTCCTTGGTCCAAACTCAACAACTTTCCCAAAAGGAATTCTGAAGTCCGCCATATTTGATTTTCTGGAATTTAGAATTTTTTTAAAAACACATTTTTGATATCTCCTGCTAGGCCGTAGGTCCGATTCCTTCGAAATTTAATGTAAATCGTCATTGGACCAAGCTTATCAAAGATTACTTAAAGCTTGTTGACATCTCATTTTGTTTCCAAGATATTGACCAATAAACTTCAGTGGGGGTGTGGCTTGGCGCATAAATGGACAAAATTCAACAACCATTGGGCCAATCATCACAGAACTTGCAGAATATGTCCATATAAGTATCAGGAGCATACCCTAACAGTTTCATGCAAATCAGCCCATAAGGGGCGCTATAAATGTAAAAAATGGGCATGGCATGACACACATCAGACTATAAATTAGCAATTGTTTGTCCCATTTCCATAAAACTCGCAGGATATATTCATATAAGGACCTGAAACATACCCAGAACATTTAATTCAAATTTACTGATAGGGGATCCTGTAAATGCAAAACAAAGCAGCGTGGTATAACACAAATCAGTCTATAAATCAGCTATTGTTTGTCCTATAGCCATAAAACTCACAGGATATATTCGTATAAGCACTAGAAATATACCCTGAAAATTTAATTCAAATTGTCCGATAGGGGGCGCTATTAATGCAAAACAAAACAACGTGTCATAACACAGATCAGATTATAAATCATGAATTGTTTTTCCTATCATTATGAAACTCGCAGGATATGTCCACATAAGAACTTGAAACATAACCTGACAGTCTTACTCAAATCGACCAGTCGGGGGCGCCATAAATGCACAAAATAGCCTAACATAACACAAATCAGACTATATATCATAAGTTGTTAGTCCAATCATTACACTGGCAAAATAGGTCCACCTAAATATCTGCAACATACTCTTAAAGTGGTTTTTGTCCCCCGCCGCCACGATAGCGAGTGGAGCGGGGGATATAGTATTCAGCTCTGTCCGGCTGTCCGTCATGTCATGTTTGTTCGGAATGCGAGATCTCAAGAAAGGTTTGACCGATTCCATTCATCTTTGGTGTCAAGGTGTATTGGTGTGATACGCCAGCCCCAATAGATTTCCGTGACCTTGGCATGATCATGCTCACCAAGGTCAGCATGAAATCTCAAGGTCGGTTCGACCTATTCCATTCATCTGTGGTGTAAAGGTGTATTAGGGTCAGGGGACATAGTATTTAGCTCTATCCGTCCGCCCGGCCGTCCGTCTGTCCGTCCCGTCCTGTTTATTGTGAACGTGATATCTCAGAACGGTTTGACCTATTCCATTCGTCTTTGGGGTCAAGTAGTGATGTAGTCAAGACCGCCTTAGCCGAGACCAAGACCAAGACAGACCATTTCGAGACCAGACCAAGACCGAGACCAAGACCAAAAAAAAAGTGTTTCACTTCACTGTAAATATAAGCAGTGTTTGGGTGAAGTAATCGTGTGTAGTAACGGCAAAACAGTTATTATTGCTGTTTCAGAGGATTGGGACTTTATATGCATTAAAAATTTTTTCCTGTAGGGATTGGTATGGTTACACAGTCCAAAATCCATTGTCACCCTTCCGAAGACGTTAAACATTGAAGATTTCCATCCAAAATGAATAGCAGCGGCGGGAGATGAATTCTCATTTTGCCTGCACAAACAAAGGGGAAACAAATGTAATGGGTTCCCGATTGTTGTGAACGCGATATCTCGAGAAAGGTTTGACCGATTCCATTCATCTTTGGAGTCAAGGTGTCTTAGGGCCGGGGGACGTAGTATTCAGCTACATCAGTCTATTCGTCCATCCGTCCGTTCCGTCCCATTTGTTTTGAACGCAAAATCTCGAATTCTTTGACCAATTTTATTCATCTTTGGCTTCAATGTGTAATTTTGTGATACGCCGACCCCAGTCGATTTCCGTCACCTGGCGGGGGACATGGCCACGTTTAGCGGCAACACTTGTTAATTAAGCTGTTTGAGCTTTCAACCACTAATGATCTCTCTTGGCTTGAACCCCGGAATTGATGCCTGTGGCTATATTTATTTTTGTTTTTATGATTTATTGTTTTTTAAATTATTGCCGACGAAGTTGGGCCGGAGGTTATGTTTTCGCCCCTGTTTGTTTGTTTGTCTGTCTGTTTATGAACTACATAACTCAAAACGTAATGCACAAATTTGTCGAAAATTTTGTGGGTGGATTGCTATTACATCAAGGATGGACCCGATTGACTTTCACTGCGATCAGTGATGCAATATAGCCCCCACGGCAGCCATCTTGAAATCCTGTCACACGCGATAACTCAACTTTGCTCCCACTCATGCGCATTTGGATTGTGCTGCCTTGGAGGAGGTTTGCACTCTGAGTGCTTGTAATTGCATCATGCTAATACACATCCAAAAAAAAGTTTGATTTGGTAAAATGGATTTCAATTTGGTTTCTGGTTTTCATCTACAAAACCCAAAACCAGTGAAGTTGGCACATTATGTAAATCATAGATAAAAACAGAATACAATGATTTGCAAATCCTTTTCAACTTATATTCAATTGAATACACTGCAAAGACAAGATGTTTAATGTTCAAACAGAAACTTTATTTTTTTTTTTTGCAAATAATCATTAACTTAGAATTTAAAGGCAGCAACACATTGCAAAAAAGTTGGCACAGGGGCCTTTTTACCACTGTCTTACATCGCCTTTCCTTTCAACGACACTCAGTAAACGTTTGGGAACTGAGGAGACCAATTTTTGAAGCTTTTCAGGTGGAACTCTTTCCCATTCTTGCTTGATGTACAGCTTAAGTTGTTCAACAGTCAGGGGTGTCCATTGTCGTATTTTATGCTTCATAATGCGCCACACATTTTCAATGGGAGACAGGTCTGGACTACAGGCAGGCCAGTCTAGTATCCGCACTCTTTTACTACGGAGCCATGCTGTTGTAACACGTGCAGAATGTGGCTTGGCATTGTCTTGCTGAAATAAGCAGGGGCGTCCATGAAAAAGACGTTGCTTGGATGGCAACATATGTTGCTCCAAAACCTGTATGTACCTTTCAGCATTAATGGTGCCTTCACATATGTGTAAGTTGCCCATGCCTTGGGCACTAATACACCCCCATACCCTCACAGATGCTGGCTTTTGAACTTTGCGCCTATAACAGTCCGGATGGTTCTTTTCCTCTTTGGTCCGGAGGACACGACGTCCACAGTTTCCAAAAACAATTTGAAATGTGGACTCATCAGACCACAGAACACTTTTCCACTTTGCATCAGTCTATCTTAGATGAGCTTGGGCCCAGCGAAGCCGGCGGCGTTTCTGGGTGCTGTTGATAAATGGCTTTCGCTTTGCATTGTAGAATTTTAACTTGCACTTGCAGATGTAGCGACGAACTGTAGTTGCTGACAGTGGTTTTCTGAAGTGTTCCTGAGCCCATGTGGTGATGTCCTTTACACACTGATGTCGGTTTTTGATGCAGTCCCGCCTGAGGGATCGAAGGTCACGGGCATTCAATGTTAGTTTTCGGCCTTGTCGCTTACGTGCAGTGATTTCTCCAGATTCTCTGAACCTTTTGACGATATTACGGACCGTAGATGATGAAATCCCTAAATTTCTTGCATTAGCTCGTTGAGGAATGTTGTTTTTAAACTGTTCGACAATCAGCTCATGCATTTGTTCACGAAGTGGTGACCCTCGCCCCATCCTTGTTTGTGAATGACTGAGCATTTCAGGGAAGCTGCTTTTATACCCAATCATGGCACCCACCTGTTCCCAATTAGCCCGTTCACCTGTGGGATGTTCCAAATAAGTGTTTGATGAGCATTCTTCAACTCTCTGTCTTTTTTGCCACTTGTGCCAGCTTTTTTGAAACATGTTGCAGGCATCAAATTCCAAATGAGCTAATATTTGCAAAAATTACGAAGTTTTCCTGTTCGAACATTAATTAACTTGTCTTTGCAGTGTATTCAATTGAATATAGGTTGAAAAGGATTTGCAAATCATTGTATTCTGTTTTTATTTACCATTTACACAACGTGCCAACTTCACTGGTTTTGGGTTTAGTATATCATCCATTATTTCATGAAGTATATACTTATATGATACTTGGTTTCGGATTTATCTTAATTTTACTAAGTGTATAATCATCACTGCACACTATAACTGGAAAAAAAAACAACAAGATTAAAGGAACTTACTGACTGCTGTGGTGAAGCCCTGGTAGAACATCTGGAGGGAAGAAGCTAACGGTGCAAACGGGTACTCAAGTTAACTCGTACTCACCAAATAAATCATAACCGGTCACAAAAATTGATAATTGTTTGCAGTCCTCTATTTTTCCAAAATTTGGTCCTGGTAAGTTCGTGTGTTATGTAGGCATATTTGTTATTTATAAAGCTATCGTACTTGTTGCTTTATTTGTTTTTACGTCTTCAATTCACAGCAAATTTAAGTAATGCAGGCCTTGCGGGATTCTTATTGCGTGTCGTCACATGGATTGCCTCTTACCTTTTAAACATGATGAGTCTAAACCTGTTCCCTTTTAAGATTGCCAAATTAAGAATCAAACAATGCATCATATAAGTCACCGAAAAACAAAACAAAAGCACATCATGACTAAGAATTCATTAATTGGGAAATGACCTAGAGACCATCGAACGGCTGCATTGACGGGGTACTGTACGTGCAGTACACGTGATGTTGTAAGACTGATGATTCTGCCATTTATAAAATTATTCAGAACTTTTTATGAAGCCGATCTCTTGTTTTACAAGTTTTACATTTAACTTGAGAAACATCTTTGCGTCAAACCCTATAAAACACTGGCTCAGAATGACGTCATTTATAAGCCCAGCTATTATTTGCAGTTTTATGAGCTACAGGATGTCATCACCCTGAAATATTAAAAAAAAAAAAAAAATCCTGAGAGAAAATCATCAATTTGAATAAAGTGATAAATTACATTAAATGAGTTGCTTTGTTATTAAATCAACTGTCTTAAATTAAAGTAGCTCATCAGTTTTGTAAACATAAACACAACCTCAACCCCATATCTCATAAACCCACAATTTATTCACAATAGAACATAGAAAAAATATTTGTTGAAAGTGAGACATTTTACCATTTCATGAAAAATCTTAACTTATTTTGAATTTCATTGCATCAACGCATCTCAATAAAGTTTGGAGAGGAGCAGCAAAAGGCTGGCAAAGTAAGTGATATTAATAAAAATAAAAAAAAATTAAGTTAATTGGCAACAGGTCAGTGACGTGACTGGGAATAAAAAGAGCATTTTAGGGAGGTAGAGTCTCCTAAGTAAAGATGGACAGAAATTCACCAATCTGCAAAAAACTGCATCTAAAAATTGTGGAACAATTTCAGGGAACTGTTCCTCTTTGTAAAATTGTGAAGACTTTGAATCTACAGTACGGAATATCATCTTAAGATTCAGAGAATCTGGAGAAATCTCGGTGCGCAAAGGACAAGTCTTATGGTCAATATTGGATGATCGTGATCATCGGGCCCTCGGGCGGCACTGCATTAAACACAGGAATGATTCTGTGCTGGAATTCACTGCATGGGCTCAGGACCACTTTCAAAAATCATTGTCTGAGAGCTAAGTTCACCATACGAACTACAAATGCAAGCTACCGCCGTATCGTGCAAAGAAAAACCTATATGTGGACATGATCCAGAAACGCTGCCATATTTTATGGGCCAAAGTTTATTTAAAATGAACAGGCAAACTGGAAAACTGTTCTGTGGTCAGATGAATCAAAATTTTAAATTCTTTTTGGAAACCACAGATGTTGTGTTGTGCATTCTAAAGAGGAGAGGGACCATCCAGCTTATCAGCACACAGTTCAAACGCCTACATCTCTGATGTTATAGGGTTGCATTTGTGCCCATGGTGTGGGTAGCTTACACATCTGGAAAGACATTATCAGTGCTGAAAAATATATAGAGGTTTTACAACAACATATGCAAAACAATGCTGAATCACAAACTGCATCCATCACAACAGCATTGCTTTGCAGTAGTAGAGTCTGAGTGCTGAACTGGTTTACCTGCAGTCCAGACCATTCACTAATAGAAACCATTTGGTGCATCATAAAACAAAAAATCTGGCAAAGAAGACCCAGGACCTTTGAGCAGCTAGAATCATACATAGGACAAGAGTGGGACAGATTTCTCCCCCAAAACTTCAGCAATTGGTCTCCTCACTTCCTAGACATTTACAGACTGTTGTTCAAAGAAGAGGGGGTGCTAAACAATGGTAAACATAGCCCTATCTTAGCTTATGAAATTCAAAATGGGCTAACATTTTTCATGAAATTGTAAAATGTCTTACACAACATCTCAGATATTGAAAGTATGTTCTATTGTGTCTCGCCGATATTGCCTTTCAAGTGTACGTTGCGCCTAAGGAGTCAATGAGTTTAGTTTGGAGGAGAATACTAATGGAGCTTAGTCAATATCGTCAGGGGTAAATAATTCCGTATTCAACCCACTGATCTATATAGTGATTCAACCTCTTTTTTTTTTTTTGGCTTATTGTTTGCCGGGACAATTTCAAAAGGGGGCGCCAATATATTCCAGGGTTTTGTAAGTGATAAAGGGGGTTTAGAATTTTATATATTTAGTATCACAAATGCATATGTTACGCCCACCCTAGCAACCCGGTGTGTCATCAGTAACATGGCTGCTGCCGCTATATGCTGCTACCACTAATAGCAGCACTAGAAACTTAACTCCTTATTTTTCTTGACTGGATATACTCTTGACGTCTTAACACAACCGAATGTTTCTGTGGGTACCCAAACATCAAGGTAAGCTGAAAAAAGCACTGATTTCATTCGATATTGATGGAGGTATGCTTCACACCCTAGAATGTTCCTTTGGAATGAAAATATTTTCTGTTTAAAGTCTGAATCCACCCTGTTGGCTGCCTTTTAACATGGAGAAACCGAAAGAACTTAATATTCCCCCTCTTTTCTCGGCAAATTGTGCATGTTCTATGATGCATAGTATGCAAAGAGCATGCGTGCAACCCAAATCTCGCTTAAGCTGGTCAAATAGTTTGCCGTATTTCAGCAGAGAATGTCGTTATCCCCGTACACAAAAGTTAATTTGCATGTGTGTGATGCACCGCTCCAAAAACTCAATATTTCTTTGATTTGTTTAGCTCGTTTTCTTATTGCCATTTCTTCTCCTCGCGGGTGTGCCATCATTTTGTGACTCCTGGTTTTCTGAACCATTAAGACATATGAAGTTAAAATTGAAGTACTGAACTGCTCTACAGCAGGGGTTGTAGCCAATTCAGTTGTCCGTCCTCAGACCATGGTCGCTGTGCTCGGACCACTGGTCAATCCCATTAGGGGCGCTGAGGATAGTGGTCCGGACCATGGTACTGGCACGGACCACTGCTTGGACCACTGGTCATTACCACTAGGGGGCGGTCAAGCTAGTGGTTCGGATCATGGCACAGTGGTCTGCGGACCATTTCAGGTCTGTCCTCTGACTATGGTCACTGATAAGGACCTCTGATTAATTCATCTCCCTTCTCAAGCAATTCAGGCAATGCTGGTAGCAAAATAAATTTCAAATATTAGAATCATTTTTCATTTATTTATGCTGAACGATTATGCCTAAATTCTTATTATTGCACTGAATATACCAATTTGCATGATTACATTTATCTTGGAGATGCGAACGTCATTCATTGTTTATAAATATGAAAAAATGGTCCATGTAGTCTTTGTGGTCTGAACCCGTTGTTTACTGCTCTGTAGTGCGGTCTCAACTGTGCGCACAGGTATGCGATGACGATCTTTCATTCATTCATTAAAAAAATAAAAAGACAAAAAAGAAAACATGTTGGTGTACCTCGTTTTTTTAATAAATGAGCAGTGCATTGATGATGATGATGATGATAATAATAATAATAATAATAATAATAATATTAATATAATAAATGAATAAATAAATAAGCTCATCCAGTGTTATGATTTGTCATCACTCGCCAACCTACTAAAGTGCTCAGAGAAATTTGTTGCCATCAGCAGTTGTAGAATAATAAATAAAGTGTAAGAAGAGGTCAAAGGAACACCAGGTGCAGGATCCAGAAGTGTTTATTGAAACACAAAACACTAAGGGAAAAGTGGCAGACACGCCAGAAACAAAACACCGTGCATAAGCACTGAAAAATGGGAGAACTAAGGTACTCTGCCAAAGGCAGGGGGAAACAGAAATACACTCTCCAAGTGAGGATAAACGAAGAAAACAAAAACTGAACCTAACTATACTGACGGACACACTGGGAGACTTAAACACGGGGCAGACAGGACTAAAGCGCAGCAAACCGAAAGACTCGGGAATCATACACAGGAGACACTCAGAATGCACGAGGAGCTGGGACTTCACCATGTAGACAAATACGAGGAACCGTCTGACAATCGCGTGGAGAACTGGAGCTTATATTATCAAGAGAGGAGGCAGGGACTCGGAATGCAATCACACTGAAACAGAAACACATGGGATTAATAAACAATCACACGAGGACCGGGTTAACAATAATGGCTCGAGAAAAGATGCTGAGACGAGCAATCAAGCTAGACAGTTTAGATAAGTCAATCTAGACGTGACGAGGAAAAAGCACCACAAGAAAAGCGAAGGAAAGCACAGGGTTTTAAATGTAGTTAATCAGATACAGCTCAGATTGAAATACAAAAGCCAGAAACGCACACGCTCGCTAAATGAGTTTATCAAGGTTAATACTACGTGACGAATTAATTACAATCACCCTTAAATAAGTGCTGGTTAGTAGGTGTTAGTAATGTCCTATCAGAGAGTGCATTCACTCAGAGTTTCGCAGACCCAGAATTAAACACAGCTGGAAGCAATGAATGAAATACCAAAGCCAAACCGAAAGTAGAAAAGTAATTGGATGACGACACGCAGGCATGCTGAAGGCAGTCACGCAACACCACTGGAAAAAGATTGGGAGCGATTGTCAGACGGCTGAACTGAGATCTGGAAATAAAAGAAACGAAAGTAAATCACAAGCACATTTAAGCACAGGACAACACACGAAAGGGCAGAATCATAACAGTACCCCCCCAAGAAGCGCCTCCTGGCACTTAGACAACTAAGAATACACAAGACCGCATGCGTTGATCCCTCTCCTCCTTCGTCAGGCGACTGCGGCCTATCTGCATGGGCTCGGGTTCTGGTTGGTGGGCTCGGGAGGATGCTTGACTAGGAGGAGCGGGTGATCGGAGCCGAATGACAGGTGTCTTGGAAAATTCGGAGGGAGCTGGCCGACGTCGCCCCAAGCGAGTGGCAGTTTCCTCCTGGTGGCTGTTGGAGGGAGCTGGTCGACGCCGCCCCAAGCGAGTGGCAGTTTCCTCCTGGTGGCTGTTGAGGGGAGCTGGTCGACGTCGCCCCAAGCGAGTGGCAGTCTCCTCCTGGTGGCTGTTGGAGGGAGCTGGCCGACGTTGCCCCAAGTGAGTGGCAGTCTCCTCCAGGCGGTTGTCAATACGGATGGCAAGGTCCGCCGCAGCCTCGGGAGTCTTGGGCAGGTCATGGAACAAGAGGTGGTCCTTGATGCCGTCAGCTAACCCTTCCACGAAGAGATCTCGGAGCGCTTGGGAGTTCCACTCGGAGCTGGCAGCTAGGGTCTGGAACTCGATGGCGTATTCTGCCATCGAGCGGCTTCCCTGCCGGATCCGGGTCAGCTCTCTTCCAGCAGCGGCACTGCGGTCAAACAGCCGCTCCATCTCGGATGACAGAGCCGGGAAGGTGGAAACACAGGGGAGGCGGGCTGACCAGGCGGCAGTGCCCCACTGGAGAGCTGGACCCGTCAGGTGGGAGATGGCAAATGCCATCTTGGCAGGTTCTGAAGCGTAGGTCCTGGGCTGTAGGGCGAAGTGCATCTCGCAGGTGGTCAGGAAAGGTCTGTAGTACCCAGGATTGCCAGCATAGCGCTCGGGAGGTGGTAGCTGAGGCTCAGGACCAAAACCCGGAGGTGGCGATACAGCAGCTCCAGCAAGGGGGTAAGGCGGACCCATGCTCCCAGTAGTGGAGGTCTGCTGCGCTGCCAGGGCAGCAGTCAGATGTTGGATCTGCTGCCGCTGGCGCTGGAGCTTTGTATCGCGGGAATCCATCCTGCTGGTGTTCACGAGACGGTTCCTTCTGTAAGAAGAGGTCAGAGGAACACCAGGTGCAGGATCCAGACCGTGCACAAGCACTGAAAAATGGGAGAACTAAGGTACTCTGCCAAAGGCAGGGGGAAACAGAAATACACTCTCCAAGAGAGGATAAACTAAGAAAACAAAAACTGAACCTAACTATACTGACGGACACACTGGGAGACTTATACACGGGGCAGACAAGTCTAAAGCGCAGCAAACAGAAAGACTCGGGAATCATACACGGGAGACACTCAGAACGCACGAGGAGCTGGGACTTCACCATGTAGACAAATACTAGGAACCGTCTGACAATCGCGTGGAGAACTGGAGCTTATATTATCAGAGAGGAGGCGGGGACTCGGAATGCAATCACACTGAAACAGAAACACATGGGATTAAGAAACAATCACACGAGGACCGAGTTAACAATAATGGCTCGAGACAAGACGCTGAGACGAGCAATCAAGCTAGACAGTTCAGATAAGTCAATCTAAACATGACGAGGAAAAAGCACCACAAGAATACCGAAGGAAAGCACAGGGTTTTAAGTGTAGGTAATCAGATACAGCTCAGATTGAAATACAAAAGCCAGAAATGCACACGCTCGCTAAATGAGTTAATCAAGGTTAATACTATGTGACGAATTATTTACAATCACCCTTAAATAAGTGCTGGTTAGTAGGTGTTGGTAATGTCCTATCAGAGAGTGCATTCACTCAGAGTTTCGCGAGACCCAGAATTAAACACAGCTGGAAGCAATGAATGAAATACCAAAGCCAAACCGAAAGTAGAAAAGTGATTGGATGACGACACGCTGGCATGCTGAGGGCAGTCACGCGACACCACTGGAAACAGGTTGGGAGCGATTGTCAGACGGCTGAACTGAGAGCTGGAAATAAAAGAAACGAAAGTAAATCACAAGCACAAATAAGCACGGGACAACACACGAAAGGGCAGAATCATAACATAAAGAGGTCTCGTTAGCCATTATTTTAACCGTCGAGGATTGTGTTATTCAATAATGACTGTGTCCGGTGAAGTTGACACATTTCACCTGTATTCATGCAATGAAAATCTGTTCAAAAGGTTGGCGAAGATCGTTACGTTGTTGCCAAACTAACTTTACAATGAATTTATCATCGTATCGTTGCGTATGAATATGTATCCTTCACAAGCATAGTGTATTCTGATTACATGTCTATAGAATATCACGCTTGATTTTCTGTGATCAGTTATACAAAACATAGGGATTCGCCTTCATTTGGGGCTTTCAGTAGCCTTAACTAATAGGCATCTAGTATGACATGAGCAAATGTTAATAGCAAAGGTAGTAAGTTGGTAAGAAACATCTTTGATCATAACCAGAGGCTTTGGTCATAACCCCAAGGCATAATTACGCATTCAGTTGTTATTCGCAATGCATTGTGGGGACTATCCACCATTTTCTTTTCAACAATGGCCGGTGAAGAACTTCAGATAAGATATTCTCTTTGTCAAGTCGTCAAGTCATTTATTTGTATAGCACATTTAAAAACAACAGGGGTTGAGCCAAAGTGCTGAACAAAAAAAAAATTAGCTAAAGGCTCATAACAAGGACACTAAAACCATACATCTACACAAGATTAAACATGGTTATTTGTGGCAAAAACAAATAAATAATAAAAAAATAATAAAAAAACAAGAACAGCAACAAAAGTAAATAGAATAAAATAAAATAAAATCAAGTAAGACCAGACATCAGCCTGAATTAAAAGCAAGTGAGAAAAAATGGGTCTTAAGATTGGATTTAAAAGAGGTAATTGTAGGGGAGGATTTGACATGTGGAGGGAGGGTATTCCAAAGCTTTGGAGCAGCTACAGAGAAGGCACGGTCACCACGGGTTTTGAGGCGTGTGCGTAGGACAGCAAGAAGTAATTGATCTTGTGACTTGAGTGACCTGTTTGTAGAGTGTGGGAGCAGAAATACAGAATGTAGGGTGGGGCGAAGCCATTTAGGGCTTTAAAAACAAAAAGTAAAATTTTAAACTTAATTCTGAATTTAACTGGAAGCCAGTGTAACTGAGCTGAAATTGGTGTTATGTGTTCCCTCTTTTTAGTGTTGGTAAGGAGCCTGGCAGCAGCGTTTTGTACCAGCAGGGCTCCTTTTTTAATAGGCTGGACTATGGCATGCTTAAAGCTAGAGGGGACAATACCATTAGATAAGGAGCAGTTTATGGCTAGTATGATGGGACAGAGTATACTAAAAACTTCCTTAAAAATTCAAGAGGGCATGATGTCAGAGGGGCAAGAGGAGGGCTTCAAATGAGACACGATATCTGTGAGCTGAGAGGAGGATACTGGAGAAAACAACTGAAAGGGGCTGATTGGTTCTAGAGTCTGTGGTGGAGCAGAGTTTACAGGTGAGATACTAAGTCTGATTTTGTCCATTTTTTCAATGAAGAATTCTAAAAATTCCTCACAAGTAATTGATGTGTCAGCAGGATTTACAGTAGGGTTAAGAAATGAATTTATCGTTTCAAAGAGTACCCTAGGCCTGTGGGCCTGGGTGTTGATCAACTGAGAAAAATATTCAGCCTTTGCTTCCTTAAGAGAGAGTTGATAAAGCTTTAAATGCTGTCGGAAGATTTCAAAGGTGACTTGGAGTTTTTCTTGTTTCCACTTTCGCCCAGCCCTTCTACAGGCTCGACGAAGGGCGCGAGTGGGGTCATTTTGCCAGGGTGTGGAGATAATGGTCTTCGGCCGTTTTAATTTTAAGCGGGCTATCTGATCCAAGGTATGGGAGCAAGACTGATTAAGATGAGAGACCAGTTCTTCTATGTCAGTACAGGAAAAATATTCAAGCGGATGATAGTGGGGGAGAGAGGGGATAGTGGGCTCAAAGAGGTCGCAGAAATGTGTGGCTGTGGCAGAATTTAAGCAGCGGGCTAGGTGATAGGGTGGGGCGGGATGGCCAACAACGCTCAAACTCTATCAAGAAATGGTCGGACACAGCAGTGTTAGTGATATCCACATATGAAATACAAAGACCCTGTGACAGGACTAGGTTCAGTGTGTGTCCCCTCAGATGTGTAGGGCCAGAGATTGACTGAGTTAGATTGAAAGAATCAATCAGATTTAAAAATCCATTTACCATCGGCTTGGTGGAACAGCAAATGTGAATGTTGAAATCTCCCAAAATCAGTAATTTCTCTGAGCGAGAAGCCATAAATGACAGGAGGTCAGAAAACTCTTGTAAGAAACTGGAAGTGGCTTTAGGGGGTCTATACGCCAGAGAACATAAAATTGGGGAGTGTGCATTTAACAGTAACAGCTGAGCTTCAAACGCAGAGTAAGTTTGAGTGGGCTGAAGCCTACACTTGTATGACTTATTAAACACTGTTGCCAGACGACCACCACAACCTGAAACCCTAGGAGAGTTTAAAAAAAACCAAAGTGGGGAGGACATAATTCAACAAAGGAGAACAAATCACCAACCCTAAGCCATGTTTCAGTTATAAAAAGAAAGTCCAGCTTTTGGGATGTAATAAAATCATTGAGGATAAAGGTCTTATTTGCTACAGATCTAGCATTTATTAGAGCAAAATTAACCGGTGGTGGCTGCAATGTCCGTTTAGACGAGATAGTCCCATAAAAGCTTAATGAGCGAAGATTTGCAAAGTTCGTTCCATTACTTGAGTAGCGAATTTTGACAGGGGGGCGAGAAGTCCAATGAACTGGAATGGGGACCGCTTGAGTAGCAATGGAGGGCGACGGGAGCAAAATGCGATTTTTTTTTTTTTATGTTTATGCCAGCCTCTGCACGTCGCCTAATCGACGAACGAGTAGAGAGGAGGCTGGGGATGGGGCCGTTAAAAGAGGAATGCCTGATGAATTTGTGACGGCAACCTCGGTGCACATAGCGGGGCAGCTGGCGAGAGATGCCCAGCGTGACACACAGTCTGTGTACACGAGCCGGCAGACGGAGAGAAGAGGAGTTAAAATTCAGCAGGTCAATTGTAGAGTACGATAATTTCATCATGAGATACGACGCAGTGCGGAGGTCGCAGGCAGCAACAATAATCCACAGAGTTGTAAGAATGATGAGAATGCCAATAGCGGGTAAATGACGCATTTTAGCTCTCTATTGACCTCCAGGCTAAACCAGCGGAGCTCGACAGCCAAGTTTCAAAACCTTGATGGCCAACTGCCTGATACTACAGATAGATAGGCGAACAGCAAACTCGATCAGTGGAGGCAGGGGAAACTCCCAACAGAAGATTAAGATGCTATGGCCAGCCTAACGTACAGCACTGAGAGAGGTGAGACTTACACATGCGTACGCTGGGAAATCTGCGATGATCACAGCAGAGAGGGCTCAAATTTGGCCGTAGCCGCTGGAAGATCTTCGGGCGAGAGTTGTATTGCAGGATTGCAAATTAGTCCGATTGAATATGTAGTGGATGGTAGATGGTTTATTCCAGATGCAAGTCAGAAATCCATAGTGGCAAGGTTATTCACTCAAACCCGGTCGTCAAGTTGCAGCAAGGCAGAGATATCAACCAAAAACAAACAAACAGCAGACCGGTGAGCAGCGGCAGCCAACAAGCGTGCCAGCGTACACTCCCAGCGTGACTTTGTTGTAGACATACAGTACAGGCCAAAAGTTTGGACACACCTTCTCATTCAATGCGTTTCCTTTAGTTTCATGACTATTTACATTGTAGATTCTCACTGAAGGCATCAAAACTATGAATGAACACGTGGCATTAGGTACTTAACAAAGTGTGAAATACCTTTTACTGAAAACATGTCTTATATTCTTGTTTCTTCAAAGTAGCCACCCTTTGCTCTGATTACTGCTTTTCACACTCTTGGCATTCTCTTGATGAGCTTCAAGAGGTAGTCACCAGAAATGGTTTTCACTTCACAGGTGTGCCTTGTCAGGTTAATTAGTGGAATTTCTTGCCTTATCAATGGGGTTGGTGCCATCAGTTGTGTTGTGCAGATGTCAGGTTGATACACAGTCGACAGCCCTATTGGATAACTGTTTGATACGTACGTACATAATTCCACATGTGTTCATTCATAGTTCTGATGCCTTCAATGAGAATCTAATGAGAAGGTGTGTCTAAACTTTTGGCCTGTACTGTGGTTTGGCGCGCAGACATTCACTTCCAGCATTGTTGAAGACCGGTTTCACAAAACTCGAGTTCCCCCGTGACCCTGGGTGTCACCCATAATGCACTGCGGCAAACCAGTTAGGCTATATAAAAAATACGTACATCAACTTTGGTCCTCGATTCTTAATTCAGCCTTGGATTTCTTACATCCCAGAGGAATAACAAAAAAATTGGACAAGTAGTGTTATTGCTTGGCCAGACTCATCAACTCCCAGGTATGGGGAGGGTGGAAAACCTGCAGCTCTCAGCCATTGAGGACTGATATAATGATGCAAGCATAGATACTGGCACGCATGGACAAGCATTTATAATAAAACTTAGTTCAAATAGCTTGAATGACATTAACATAATCATGGCATTGTCAAAGCAGTTAACAGAAGATCCACATATTTTACCTGTACAGTATACATTAAATATTCAACCTCATTTATGAAAAAGTTGGGGCACTGTGTAAAATGTAAATTAAAAAAAGAATGCAAGGATTTGCAATTAACTTGAACCATAAAATTTATTGAAAATGGTACTGATGCAATATATTATACCCCCATTCCACACAACCGTTCTAGCTACCGTTCCCATACCGATCAAGGAATGGTACCGGAACGGGAGAGGTCGGGAGGGTACCTTAATGGAGGCTTAGTGGAACAGCACTGGACATTAACAGAACTCCTTCTAAAGGTAGGAACGGTTGGGACGGCAACTGAATACGTTTGATATGGGTCTCGATTTTATAACCTCTGTAGATCATAACGGCAACGGTAGCATAACGCTGCTGGATCGTTAATAGATTGCAGCAGCATGCTACGGTGGCTGTGAAATCGGTAATGAACGGTAGACAACGGTACACTCTACAGCAATGGTGTGAGATCTGAAAGGAACGTTGCTGGAACGCTAGTGGTCGGTGCTAAAACGGTAAAGATCGTTATGGACACGCTGTATGGACCTTGCATCATCGGTACATGAACTGTATTAGAACCCTACAGCATCGTTATGGTCATTAACAGATTGCTACTGGAACGCAAGAATGCCGAAAACGGCCGTTCTCCTAGCATCTAATCGGTAGAAGCAGCCGTCCTGAGGACGGCTTAGAACGGCTGAGAACGGTAGCTAGAACGGTTGTGTGGAATGGGGTATTAGATGTTGAAACTAAGAGATTACACTTTTAAAAAAATTACTCATTTTAAATTTGATGCCAGCAACACGTCAAAGAAGTTGGGACAGTGGCAACAATAGACCAGATAAGTTACATAAGATGTGAAAGAAATACACCTAGTGGACCATCTCACAGCTAATTAGGTTAATTGGTAACTGGTCAATTACATAACTGGGTATAAAATGTCTTTCAGAAGTGGAGATGGTGAGGGATTCACCTCTGTGAGAAAGCCTGTATGGGCAAATTGTTTAAAAATTTAAGAATAAAGTTTCTCAATGAAAATTGTGAGGAATTTGGGGATTATGATACAAAATATTATTTAAAACTTTAGAGAATTCAGAGCCAAAAAGTCAGGATTCTGTCAAGGAAATCACATCCTGGGCTCAGGAACACATCCGTCAACTATTGTTGGTGAACAGAGTTAGTCACTGCATCTGCTAATGCCAGGTAAAACTTAGCCATGTAAACATTAAACCATGTCTACGCAAGATTTGGAAATGTCATTACCTTTACTGGGCCCAGGCTCAATTAAGATGGACAGAAGGCAGTCACATTATTTTTGTGAATCATGGAAGCTGCATCCTCTGGGCCAATCTGGCTCATTGTCACCACACAGGTCAAAAGCCAACATCTATGATAGTATAGGGGTGCATAACAGCACATGGCATGGGTAACCTGCATAGCTATGAAGACACCATTCATGCTGAATAATGTACAACCCCAATTGTGAAATAGTTGGAACAAAGTGTAAGCTGTGATTACAATCGTAATGCAATGACTTTGAGATCACGAGCCAATTTGTTATTTACAATAAAACATAGATAACATTTCAAGTGTTGAAACAGAGACGTTGTACATTTTTATCCACAAAATGAGCTTATTTCAAATTTTCTGGCTGCAACAGGTCTCAAAAAAGTTGGGACACAGGCAAAAAAAAAAAGGGCTAAAAAAGCAAATAATATATAAAGATTATCAGCTGAAAGAACATTTAGCAAGTAATTAAGTTGACTGGCATCAGGTGTGTAACATGATTGGCTGTAAAAGGGATGTCTTAGAGAGGCTGAGTCTCTCAGGAGTGAAAATGGCCAGAGGCTCCCCAATATGTGAAGGCTTACATAAAAAAATTGTGGAATAATTTAAAAACAATGTTCCTCAACGTCAAAGTTCAAAGGCTTTGAAGGTCTCATCATCGACAGTGCATGACATCAAAAGATTCAGAGAAACTTGAAAAATCTCTGCTTAAGGGATAAGGACGAAGACTTTTGCTGAATGCCCGTGATCTTTGGGCCCTCAGTCACCACTGCATCACTCACCGGCATGATTCTGTCATTGACAGTACTAAATGGGCCCAGGAAAACTGCAAGAAACCACTGTCTGTAAACACAGTCCACTGTGCCAACCACAGATGCCACCTAAAACTATCATGCAAAAAGGAAGCCATTGTTGAGCATGATTTAGAAGTCTTGCCATGTTCTGTGGGCCAAGGTTAATTTAAAATGGACTGTAGCAAAGTGTCCTGCGGTCAGGTGAGTCCAAATTTGATATTCTTGTAGGAAATCATGGGCGTTGTGTCCTCCGGGCTAAATAGGAGAAAGACCACCCCTCCTGTTATCAGCTTTCAGTTGTAAAGCCAGCATCTCTGATGGTATGGGGATGCATTAGTGCATATGGTGTGGGACACTTGCATTTTTTAAAAAGCACCATGAATGTTAAAAGGTATATAAAGGTTTTAGAGCAAATTGGACTTTACTGTTTATTGCAGTCAGCCCTCGATGTGCTCCCCTCCAGATGACATCTATTGCAGGGAAGACCTTGTGTATTTCAGCAGGACAATGCAAAACCAAATACTGCAGCTATTACAACAGTATGGCTTCGTAGTACAAGAGTCCATGTGCTGAACTGGGATGACTGCAGTCCGATTGAGAACATTCGGCGCATAATTAAACAAAAAGTCAGTCAAAGGAGACCCAAAACTCTCCAGCAGCTGTTACATTTTGGGATCAAATTCCAATGGCTAAACTTGTCTCCTCAATGCCCAAACGCCTCCACTCTGTGTTAAAAAGAAGAGGGGATGCTACACCATGGTAAACAGGCCCCTGTCCCAACTTTTTTGAGACCTGTAGCAGCCATCAAATTTGAAATGAGCTCATTTTGTGGATAAAACTGTAAAATTTCTCGGTTTCAACATTTGCTATGTTATCTCTGTTCTGTTGGGAATAAAATACTGGCTCGTGTGATTTGAAAGTCATTGCATTTTGATTTTATTCACAATTCACACTTAGGGCTCTAATTTCCTGGCGCAGCGCAGGTGGCGTAGCGAAGCGCAGGCCGCGCAGTGGTAATTTCGTAGGGCGCAGCCCGTGTAGTGGTAATTTCGTGAGGCACGCAGCCTTCGGTAGACCAAGGTGCGCCGAGATGGGTGTGGCGGCGTAGTAGGGGGAGGTGTCACATATTCATGAAGACGCAGTGACAATTTCGTAGAAAAAGTCTCCGCTGGAGTTGCGCAAAAAACTCGCCAACTCCAACCTGGTTTAATTTCCGTGCAGTGGTAATTTGGCTGACCGGCGCAGAGAGCGCACACGTCACCGAAATCTCACAGGCAGTTTTACAGAATGTCAGGCACGTTTCAATGCAAGAAATAATTACAGGAAGCACGATTTAATGTAACTATCTGAATAAGGACATAAATTATTGTATCTATATCGATTGTCCTGATGTCAGATTAAAGGCGGTTGCCACGCGTAATGGAAACTTGACCGGGCTTAATCAACGCAGCTGAATCTGTGATGCAAACTAACGACTTCACATCTTTCTCAGCCAACCACAAACTGTATATATATATATATATATTGCTTGCGTTCTATGCTCATTAAAGCCGCTTCCACACTGGACGCGAAACGAATTTTTCGCCCGACTGATTACAGACAAAGTCAATGCAAAGACGCGATAGTTGGACAGGGTTTTAATATAGCTCCGTGTCCGAAAGTCATAAAAGTTCTAATTTTTCCGAGTATTCCAGGAATTATTAGACGTGGAAACTTGGCCATTTTTGTGTTCGACCTTCACAGAATGCAAATTGATAGCTATCGACTTTTCTTGGTCTTTTTAGCCTATTCTTCTGTTTTCTTCCGTTGAAGATAGCCAGCAGTCTTTATTCGGTCTTTCTTTTGAAAATTAGTCAGATGGACCGAACAGATTCACGCTTTATTTCCACAGCTGAGATAAAACAGTGCGTGAGCAAATCAATTCCATGACCATTGACAGTGTGAAGAAATTATCGCATGCACGATTAAGACTGTCCGACACGAAATGCAAAATACTCCATGTCCACCAGCCAGCAAAAAGTAGAAGTATTGAAATGAGAACAGATTTATAACGGGATATCCAACAAAGATGACCCGCTAAAAAATAAATCCCAGTGTTCATTGGATGTTCTGTTGTTAAAATGTTTCTTTTTATTCTTTATTTCGGTATCAATCTGTTCTAATCGTCCTCTTTTTTTTTTTTAGCTGTTAGACACGGAGGCATTGTACATTGTCCCATGCCAGTGTCGACTCGCTTTACTGAGCAGAGCTTAAACAGAAACATTGATTGAAATTCTCGGTACTCATCTTAAAGAACTGAGCCCTCTTATCAAAACATTCACATTTAATATCGACAAGAGTCAGCAGATTTGAAGAAATGAAAAGCAATAATAGACTGTCGGACATGGAGATTTATTAAAACCCTGTCAGACTTTCGGGCACAAGACGCAATCTGTCGAGCGAAAAATTCGTTTCGCGTCCAGTGTGCAAGCGGCTTAATACAAGGCTACTATTATTGTCACTTCGGTTTTATCGTCTTCAGTGGGGAAAAGGAATACAGCCTGATTGCTATGATCTCGTACTGAGTTAAGATCGCATATTGAAAATAAATGTGTCACGTATCTTGCATTGTTGTCCATGCATGTTAATCCCAAAATTTAAAGCAGCAACAGTTTGTAATTCATGGGAACACGCTATCCATCGTTTCTCTTGCCAGTGAGCAAGATTTGACTCGGCTGTGTCGCCTTCTTTGCCAACTTGCGCTGGAAGGAGGGGCAGAGGCGGGACAGAGGAGTTCTTGCGCCAGGCTACGCCGGGCACGAAATTGCCACATACGCCTGGACACACCCCGTTGGCGCGGCGCACCCCCCATGCGCCGCGCCTGCGCCGCGCCTACGCCTGGTCTACGAAATTAGAGCCCTTAGTCTCAACTATTTTGGAATTGGGGTTGTATCCTAGTTTTGAAGCCACATTTACCGCCATCTAGATGTCTTTTTCAAGGAATGCCTTGTTTATTTCTGCAAGACAATGCCAAACGCCATACCCTGCATGTATTATAATGACATGGCTGTGTAATTAGAGTCTGGGTGCTTAAGTGGCCTGTCTGCAGTCCAGACCTGTCTTGCACTGAGAATATTTGGCGAAACTAGAAATATGACACAGGGAGCCATGAAGGGATGATATCTGACATCCCGCGTCAAGAAAGAATATATTCTGCTTTGAAGACTTCAGCAATTGGTCTCCTTAGCACCCAAAATACTTTGAGTTCTTCAAAGAAGAGGTGATACAACTCAGTGATGAACAACCCCCTGTTCCAACTTTTTTGAAATGTGTTGCTGGCATCCAATTCACAATGAGTAGATATTTTTCAAATAGCAATATAATTCCCCAGTTTAAACCTTTCATATGTTGTCTTTTAACTTTTTTCAATAAAATTTATGGTTTAAGTAATTGCAAATCATTGCATTGTGTTTTTATTTACATTTTACGCAGTGTTACAACTTTTTTTAAAACGGTGTTGTATTAATGTTATATATTTCTAATTAAATTCTGCTGTCCATTCTTGATTGCTACCATACAACAGCGCACAGCAGTGTTACACAATTTAACACAGTCAATACCACACTGATCCCTAACTTTGGGATCTAATCCCTCTGGTTGACGCAGTAATTAAATCCTGTAGTTTCCAGGTTAACGTAGTAATTGAATCCTGCAGTTTCCAACGGGCCAACTTCAATGACATAGAGGTCTGCATATCTTATAACAAAAAAGCAATTGTCGTGTAATGTCAGCCAAAAGTATCCCAATGACACACTCTTGAGAAGAAATAAACTAAAAATATATGGGTCATCACGTATGGGAAAAATAAGAAATACATTTTTCCATTTCTTGAAAAAGAGTATTCCTTGGAGTTGGGCCCTTTGGAAACTCAAGGATTCACTTTCGCAACAATAGCAACATAACTAATTGACAACTTCTGCCTGTTCTGCAAAGCAGGATTACTCAGTCAGATAACTGCAACAAGTAAAACCTGGACACCTGCTCAAATCTTGATCATTGACCGAAGAAAAATATCTGTTCTGAGGTTTACATCAAGTAGCTATTATAGATAACTCAGCAAACCGGCTTGGTGGAACTGGTCCCAGAATATAAGTCAAACATAATCATGATTTGTGGTGTTCATTTGTTTCCGTTAACTAAATAATACATTTATAGGAAACAATAGTGTAGTACATGGGTTAAGGAGGGAGAAGGGGAGAAGAGACAGAAAAGTTGTGCAATGGATTAGGACCTTAAAACGACGCACTGACCACGAGGACCACAGGACAGACTACTGAGCAGCTGGGCAGGACTGCGGCCGAACCACATGTCGAACCACTGAGAACTGGTCCGGACATAGTGTGGGAATGTTTACACATTTTTGAAAATTTTTATTGGTTGACTTTTCTGACATAACGTATCGAAGGAGCAGACTTATGCATAACATCTATATAATGCTCCAACGGGTGAAGAAAACAAACAATAAATCTGGCAGTAGGCATGTGCTTTTCTTGTGGAGCAAAAGTGAGTGTAAGTCTCACATGATGAATTACATGTCTTTGTTCAGTAAGCGGTAACCATCCCTCCACACCCATTCGCATATTTCCAGACCACAGTCTTAGTTGGCCCGCAATCCTTATTATCAAATTATTAAATTTACTCCAAACTGAGGCAGAGCAGGTTTAATTACCTACTGTAAATGTCATACAACGCACCTGCCCAGCCAACTAGTTAGTAAATCTACTGGCAGTTGGAAATTCAGTCTGACCCCAAATGAAAGCAAATCTCGAAGCTATAACAATTATTATGAATGACAAAGTATTGTCCTCAGCATTGTCCTCAGGTTTCCAGTAGCCTTGGCTATGGTAAAATAGGCTGGCCCTCAGGTTAAAAACGTGCCACCGCTACCAGGAAAACATTTAATACAGCCGTACCTTTGTCAAATAGCTAATTATAAACGCCGAGCTCACTCAAAGCATAAAGAATTTTACCAAATCATGTCTGAAAAATTCTTCTGCCAACATTTCAAAATGTTTATCAACGAACCAGTTCATTTGAAACATTACATCTTCACCGGACACAGTCGATATTTAACATCACAATCCCAGAGGGTCGGTCAAAATAACGGCAAGCAAGACTTAAAATCTTTATTAATATTATTATTATTGCGCAATGCAATCAATACAAAAACAAATTAAGCGAACATATTGACATTTTTTTTCTGAACGAGTAAAGGAATCCCCAGTCATGTATACGTATGCTCAGTCCAGACCACACGGACCACTCGACAGACCACTGAAGAACTGGTTCGGACCTCAAGGACTATGGACTACTAATTCATACTTATAAACAGCTAATCACGTTAGCACCTTCTAGAAAGATGTAATCACACAAATTAGACGATTCATTGCAATATTAAGATTATAGGAATAATCATCAATAGATTGTGCAATATTTAAAACGAAGATGATCATGATATCCAAGATTTATTTCGCTGTCAGAGGACAGATCGCTGAAATGGTCCACAGGCCACAAAGCCTTGGTCCAGACCATTAGCTTCAGTGCCCCTAGTGATATTAACCAATGGTCGGTCTCAGGACCACTGTGTCATAGTCCAAACCACGAACCTCAGCGCCCCTAGTGGTAGTGAACAATGGTCTGAGCTCAGCGACTATGGTCCGTGGATGGACCACTGATTCGGCTGCAACCCTCTCTCCTGCTCTATCTAATTATTTTGATTTTGACTGAATATAATGTTACACTTGAAGCTGAAACATGTAACCTCTCTAGCTAAATGCAATCATATAAGCACGTTCCAATGGAGAGAAAAAGTGACACAATCGTAACTAAAGTTTGCATTATTTACTGCTCCGAAGAAACGCTAGAAATTGAGTGCATTTCCTGATTATCTTGGGCTAACTCGGGGTTAACTGCAGAAGATTTATATGATGTGCTGAAACAAATAAACTGTTGAATAGCCTAAGTTTTGGTAAATGTTTTTTAGTGGCCTTTTTATATAGTTGGGAGGGTTTAGAATTCGTTTTGAGGTGCGCTCCCCGGAAGCGTGGTTACTAAGTTTGCAACTTATATAGTTTGTCCATACACAGTCTGAGGTTTCAACTATGTAAATTAGCATCTGTGCTTTTGGGAAACACACCCCTGTGTGGGACCATACAACCAATTCGGCAACAATTCATAAGAAATGAGGATAAAAAAGGCAGAATTTGTTTGACCTTCTGATTTACGTGTAAAGATAAATTATACGGTTGGATTGTACAAATATTTAATGAGGATCATGCAGAATTTTCACTCGCCAGGCAGGCGGGTCTGAGCTCATCCTGTTGCCCAGATTTTTTGGTTGCCACTAATCTTGGGCGAGTGCGAAGATCGAGCCCTGATATGTTTGTCAGACTCTTGAGTAAAGCTGAAAGTAAACATTTCCAGCAAATAATATCATTTCAGTCATTTCAGGAAATCACTGGCGCTGAACTTCAATCATTTCATGAAATTATAACATTTTTTTTGTCATTTCACAAATGATTGCTTTCACAATCTGGCTGTAACATAGACATGATGGTTTGTTTGGTGTAAGAAGGGAGCCGGAAACACCAGGCGCAGGATGCAGAAGTGTTTATTAAACACAAAAACACTAGGGGGAGAATATGGCTGGCACGCCAGAAATAAAACACCGTGCACATGCACTGAACAGAAGGGAGAACTGAAATACACTGCCAAAGGCAGGGGGAGAACTGAGGTACACACTCAATGAGTGGCTAAACTAAAAAAACAAAAACTGAACCTAACTAACTGACGAACCACACTGGGAGACTGAACGAAAAGGAAGACAAGACTGGGGTGCTGCAAAAGGCAAGACTCAGGAAAGGCTCGGGGAAAAACTCAGGAATGCATGAGCAGAAAAATCGCCATGTAGACTGAGTCAAAACAAGGATCCGTCTGATGAAAGCTTCCAATACTGCCACATTTAAAGATCGCGAGAGGAGGCGGGGACTCGAAATGCAATCATACTGAAACAGAAACACATGGGAATTAGTAAACAATCACACGAGGACCGGGTAATACTAATGACTCGAGACAAGACGCTGAGACGAGCAATCAAGCTAGACGGTTTAGATTAAGGCGATCTAAACGTGACAAGAAAAAAGCACCATAAAGAAAGCAAGGGAAAGCACAGGGTTTAAACTGCAGTTAATCAGAAAGTTCAGACTGAAAGCAGAAAAGCCAGAAACGCATACGCTCGCTAAATGAGTTAATCAAGGTTAATACTAAGTGACGAAGTATTTACAATCACCCTTAAATACGTGAAGATTAGTACGGGTTAGTAATATCCTATCAGAGAACGCATTCACTCAGTTTGCGAGACCCGGAATTAAGCACAGCTGGAAGCAATGAATGAAATACCAAAGCCAAACTGAAAGTAGAAAGATGATTGGACGACGAGACACAGGCATGCTGAAGGCAGTCACACGACACCACTGAAGGCAGATTGGAAGCGGATCATCAGCCGGCTGGAAAATAAACGAGACGAAAGTAAATCACAAGCACAAAAAGGCACGGGACAACACACGAAAGGGCAGAATCATAACAGTTTGGTAGAACAAGGAGAAAAAGGATTGATTTCAAACTTGAGAGAAATTACTGATCAACTGTTGCAATAATGAGGTGAGATTTATACCCTTGTTGAGGAAAAATTAGGACACGTAAACAGAGCATGAAAACATAACATATCCTTTAAGACTTTTTAAATATTCCAGCAATGTAATAAAGACAGGAGAGCATCGCCTGACTTGCAAAGAAATCAGGGAGACTCTCCCCGGAGCACTTTTCCAGTTTGCTTAAATACCAAGGGGGGCACATCTTTTGATTCAAACTCATTGTCCAGTTCCCCATTATCTGTCTAAAAACTGATGCCAGGTCTCTTTATGTTAGTCACGAGATGCTCTGTGCCTTCATTCTGCAGTGTATGTCCCAAATGTTTGCTTTCCCTCTTTGTAAACAAACTCCACATCCACGCGCGCACATGCCTTTATTGTGATGCTTGATCTCTACCTCTCAGTATCTTTCACTGATAAGAAGACATATTCTGTACCATAATGCTTCTCCATTAAACAGAATACAGTGACTGCGTTTACATGCACACCAATATTCCTGTATTAATCGGAATATTAGAATATTCTGATTGCGTACCTGTCATGTAAACGCGTGCAATAACCCGATTAAGGTCATTTTCCGATTCGAAATATTCCGATTAAGACCCCTGGCATATGCCTGTTTTAATCGGAATATTGTCTCATGTATACGCCTTAATCGGAATATGTCCCCGAACAGAATATTCAATTACGTGTGCGCCTGTTCAGTTCGCAAGGAATTTGCATTTTTGTAGCAAAGAGGAGATGACTGTGTGTTTTCAGATAATGAAAGAGATGAATATATTGGAGTATATCGATGGTCCAAAGCACCGTAACAACGATATCTTTAAGGTGTGCGAAAAGTGGTGAGGCTGGTTTTGTGTTAACTGCCAAGTGCCAACCAAGTTCAGCATCGCTGGAAAACTGAAGGCGGTATATTCCAAAGCGAAAAAAATAAAGGCAGTGTCTCTTCTAACGGCAGTCGAAATCTTACTCCAATTTCCTATTCTTACGAGCTTCTGTATGTTCCAGCACAATGTTGGAAATCGGGACTATAATGTATCGTCTGACGTTAGCTAGCGAGACGGCTATAACACTACTTATGTTTTCTTGCTAGTTGCTTAATTTAGCTAACGGGTTAGGTAGTTATGAGAGTGGTCATTTTAGGTTCAACGTTTGATCGCTATTATTTGTGGAACTGTCAGGTCGTCACTCTCCACAATCAGTAGTCAGTAGTGATTAGTGTCGTGTAGGAGAGCTGATAGCTGCACAAAGTTCGTCCTTGCAAGAAATTCTACAGAACAAGTTGGCAAATGAGTTAGATGGCAAGCTGGCAAAGTTAGCTGGCTAATAACTAACCTTACCTAACTTGAGTAGAGGACATCCTGACAGTAATTTAAAGTCAGCCGGCTAGCCAGTCTTGTAATGATGACCACAAGGCACGCAGCGAAAGCGGGATGTTTCCAACCCAGTTGAGTCGGAATTTTTTTCCGAGGTCGAATTTTGTATTGTGCTGGCGGATACCGGAGTTCATAAGAAAAGCAAATTACAGTAAGCTCACGACTGGCTAAAAATAGCCACTGCCAAAAACAAAACGATTCCAGCGGCCCTGATCTAGCCAGTTTCATTTATTTCGCGGTCCTGGATGAAATTCTGGGACAGAGACCGCTGGCAATGGCAATGGCCAAGAAAGTGGAGTCGATGTCGGCTTTAAAGCTCTAACTGAAGGCAACCAAAGCCATGACGATTACTTTCGAGTGTTATATTTGCTGAAAACCCAATGTTGAGATTGGACCTAAGTGGTGGATGCTCATGAACATGTAAACGGAATATTCCCATCGCTCAGCGCATGTAAACAGCTTATTCGGAATATTACCTTAATCGGAATATGATGTGCATGTAAATGCAGTCAGTGTCTCAAGCAGAACACAAAACATCCCACTGTGATCTCCAACAGAAAACAAATGAGCAATAATAATTTTCCTCTACACCCTCCTGTGGTGTGTTGATTCATTGAGCTTTTTAAGTTCCTTTTGACTAAGATGGTTGACTGAGCTTCCAGGAATTCAAAAAAAGCAATCAGCCTTTTCAGTGAAAGCTTTGTTTTTGAACAACTGAAGCATAGTCTCTACTTCATCTGGTTTAAGGCTTAGGTATACCTATGGTCTTTACACCTCTTACTCTGTCTTTTTAATGGTACTGAGACTGTTCCTACTTTTAAAGGTAAAATGATGATTGAATATTTTTTTCCTTTGACAGGGAATTGAACTTCAACAACCTGGTGATGTTCCCTAAGGCCATCCAGGCACTTCCCAAGCTGAAAGAGCTGTAAGTTTAGAGCAGTTGTTTCACAGTCCCATACATAAGCACTCTCAGAGTCTGATAAGCAAAGGAAGTCACTCCCTCCTGTGTATTAGTCTATTCTTTGACAATTGTCAACGCCGAAAGCCCGACACAAGTGTGCTGCTGAGCACCCGCTGACTTGCATTGATTAGCACTTGCCATTGCGACTTTTGATATCGTCCCACTAATACTTGGGTGCTGCGTGTCACCAGCCTTGGATTTTCTCAGTGTCATTACACTGAGAGACCATGCAAAGGGTGATCACCTAGGGTCGGCTGATTTTGCCAATATTTGCTTTACACGTGCACATTACCAAGTTATGAAAGAACCTACAATATGAGCATCATCCATTTGGTTTTGTAGGAGTAATCGCCAAAAAATGGATTTTGATGGATTCTGGACCATTTTTAAAAGGTTTTAAGGATTTTCAAGGGGTTAATTTGGGTCATCCTCCTCAGAAAAACTGCTAAACTTTCAACATCGCCCCTTTGTCTACCAAACTGGTGAGAATGATCAAAAAAAATTTCCAAATGTGCCAGTCATGTGTCGAGATATTTCCCCAACACCTAAATTTGGAATTGTGTTTATTGGCCTATTCAACAGTTCATAAGTCGTCTACCACTGGGGTAGAAACTACAAACCATGGTGGAAATGGTGGCTAATGACTTGCTCTTTCAAGATGAGAAATAAAAAACTTGCCGGTCTACTCATTACTTCGTAGTTGCACCAGAAATGAGGAGTATATTTCATTGTTTTACAGTGCTGCCACCCATATGCTGTATGTGGAACTACAAACCTATACACGAAACAAGCAACACTACCAATATTATTTTATCTACCCTGTCCTTATCCATTCAATTATAATGCCAATGCATTAATACTAAGGGTATTCTATAATAAATATGGCCGTTTCCCTGGGAAAGGGGCATGCCGGGCATTTTTCAATGTACAACCCAATATTCTGTAAACCTTCCATATGGCCCAGACTGTCTTTGACAAGCTACTTACTCCATGAATAGATGAGCAACAACCCAATATAGAGCTGAACACCTTGTTTCAGCTTGTTTCAAACTTTTGGGTTGGTAGAGTCTCGAGAGTCTAGTAATGAGGCAGTCTCGGACTTAACCATGTTAGTTGGAGTGGTACCACTTTCCATTTCCCAACAGTTCAAGAATGACTGGCCTTGAATGGCAGCAACTACCAGACCACTAGACTAGCCAGCACGAGGAAGTGAAGAACAAAAAGACAGAGAAATCTGTTGAAATTTCAAAATATTTCGTAAAGCTGGGTTGGGACCAAAAGGTCCTGTAACTCCACAAAAAAAGATGATGCTTGTATGCCCAAGTCCGGCCAATAATCATGATAATGGCACCATAGACAATCACAGCAAGAATAAACAAAACTTAACTCAACCACTGAAGGACCCACGTTATCAGCCAGTTGGCATGGTATAGAATCCACATGAACCCTTTCAGAATTACTAAGAGTTCACAGAGCAACCTGTTTGATGACCTTTGCCTGCAGTCGTGAAATTGTTGTCATGGAGGAGGCTAACATGTGTTGGTCATCTAAAGGGGTGTCAGTATCATCCTTGGTCAAGTGGCCACACTTCTGCTGCATAGATAGACAGGAGAAGTAGCTTGAAACTCCTTCACAAAACGCGCTTTGATTTTCTTAAACACCGCCCCAGGGTTTTCTTTCCTCCTAGTCTCTACTCCTCTCATAGACCTTGTCGTTCTTCAGGCTACTTGGTGCCCATGGGATAGCGATGTGGTTGTATCAATGCATGTGCCTGTAAATTGCCATGGCATTTGTTCAAATACAGGCCGAGGCCAAGCACCGGTAGTACATTTGCAAGTACCTACCTGATTCAGTCAGCAGTAAAACGTTCCAAATATCAAAAATTTATTTTAATGCTTGAATTTGGTGTTCTTGACGCAGCTGACAACTTGGATGGTGGAGGGAGTGCTGGCACTTTTGCAACGGCTTCCAATCAAGCCCGAGCTTGTGCTGGACAGAATGTGATGTCTTTGTCAACAGCATGAAATAGCCCAGCACGCAGTGCAACGAGTTCACACTCCTTCTGCAGTGGCAATCCTGGGCCCTTCTGTCCATGTTCTCGTCTAAGAGGAACTTTCAGCCCCGAAAGATTGCTTTGAATGGACTTGTCACACTTTCTCAAAGGGGTATTCCATGGTATTTGCGACATGGCTCTAGAATTTTTTTTTCAGAATTTCCATGAAATACTTCATGGATATGTTAGTTGACATCCAAAAGTTTCTGAAAAATGAATTTTGGCTTCATGGATCATTGCGCTCATGACAATTGGGTACCGTTGTCGTATCATGACTCGGGATGGGGATTGAAACCTGGTTCCAGTACAGACCCAGTTCCCCATTTTTCAAAAACTGAAAATCATAATATTTGAGCTTATTGATACTGCTATCGAGTCTTGTGGGTCCATTGACGTAATGTTATGTCTTGAGTCGGGTTACGTCATTTAAATGCAATCAGTGGTGCACAAACATACGGCAGTTGTCTAACAAAGTTTTTGGGGAAGAAAAACTGAAATGCCAGCCAACAGTTATTACAGTACATGGAGATGAATCCGGATCACTTGCTTGCGAGGATGGCGGATCATGCGAAGAGATCTAAAGTTTGGCAACATTTTTACCAAAGAAAAAGATAAGGAGGAAGCAAAATGCAATTTATGTTTAAAATAATTAATTGAAAGGGGGGAACACAACCTCCTTAGCCAAGCACATCCGCATTGCGTACCAACAAAAATGCACTACCTTCGACTGTTTTACGGTTAAAATAACTCCTTCAACTTCAGCTGCTGTTGCTGTGGGCCAGCCATCCCATTTGTTCACTCAAAGCAACCGCAGTAAGCACACCCACTTTGTAGCATATCCCGTCAGTTAAAAATATCGATGGACTTTATGGCTAGTTCTGCATTATATTACTTATGGTGTGATTCCTGACCCAATGATAGTTGCGCATGCTAAATAAATGTAATGTAACAGACGAACAATAATTGATTCAACGAAAAGTTGGTTTTACTGTGCATTCAATCGCGAGTGTTGGCTAAACAAGATCAATTATTCCATCGTTACTGAAGTGGGCCATCGTTGGGTCAGAGATCACACAGTATATTATACGTAAAACTAAAGTATTGAAATAGCTTGGATAAAAGCTAGTTAGCAAACCAAACGAGGTTTGAAAAGATTACAGTATGCGCGTTTGACATTGGGTTAGTAAAATGACTTTTGGGCGACAGTAAATTATACGTTATCGCGATGTGTTCTAATCTAACAAAAATGAAAGAAAGAAATTCTGGAGCACACAATTATTTGGGCAATTTTGACTCTGAAGAAGACATTTTGTAGAAACTTTAGTCACCTTACTAAATCACCTAAATAATCAGGTGCTACAGAATTTTTTTCTTTCATTTTTGACAATTTATCCCCTTCTGTGAGAGTCACTGTTTTGGCTTCTGATGGTCAGCTGAGGTGCTTATTTTCTCTGATTGTGTTCAAATGTAAAGTCAATGCTAAATAAAATTTGGGATTTGGTAAGAAACCTGAATAAATCCAATTGTTTGAAGAAAAGGCCAGCAGGATGCAATGCAACCCGAGTTGTGCAAGGATTGGGGTCAGTTGCATTTCATCAATTCCAATTCCACTTCACTTCCTAGCAATATATTCCAACTCCAGTCCCACCCCTGATTTATCAATTCCATTACCAATTCTAATTCTGGTATCAACCCCAACCCGGTTTGTGACACTTTCCTCTCATAACCATTATTAATATGTTCAGCGACTTTTGCCACGGTTGCTTTTCTGTTGGTTCAGACCAGACAGGGTAGCCGTCACTACACTCACGCATAAATGAGCCTTGGGTTCCCAACACCTTGTAGCCCATATGTGGTTTGTCACTCTTCAGTGTAATGCATCAGACCAGGAATCGTGTGGAGACAGACTTGCCATACAACTGATAATTTATTGGCGGCAGTATGATAATGATGGGAACGGAACCTCCGATAGGATAGCCGGGGATGGAACCCCAGAGGTCAGTACAGATGTGATAGGCAATGCTTGGACTGCTGTCGCCGGCCAGTGGCTTCCAGTGTCCTTCCAGATGTTGAAGCACGTGCCAGCATTGGACTGTACATGAAGAAGAGAGTT
The DNA here is from genome assembly GCA_029721435.1 of Gymnothorax reevesii. Lineage (NCBI taxonomy): Eukaryota > Metazoa > Chordata > Actinopteri > Anguilliformes > Muraenidae > Gymnothorax > Gymnothorax reevesii. The sequence goes on from CM056574.1 coordinate 56,454,322, forward strand.
GACAGTTGAGAGGAATTCAGTCTCAGTTATGGCCTCAGTTCAGGGTTTGAAGCTCGTGCCTGACAAACTTAGTAAAGAGACTAGACTTGTAAAGGTTAAAAAGAATGTCAGTCCTGGACCCCAATTAGGATTGGAAGCTTGTTCAAATTAAATCATGGCAATAAAGAGTTCGAAAATATTTTAGCTGCCATTAAAACACTGGTTGCATATGACCAAGATGACTAAGTCTATTCGCGCAGATATGACCTGGATCTCAGTTTGAATTCGACCTAACAATCCAGCCACAAACACATGGTCGAGAAGGGTAAGATACCCGTTATTTAGGTAATTGGGAAACGAGCCAAGAGTGGCGACACGTACAATACATACTCCAGTCACCACGTACATACACCTAATAGACAGGCAGACTGCGGAATTGTGATGAGACACATGGGGATTCACACTAGGGTTGTGACACTTCAGACCACTGTCGGTAGGCACTCCCCACTGCTGGCTGCTTCAAATATGCTCTGCTCACAGTCGACTTGTCACTAGGATTTGGTCCTTGTCTATGTCACTCAGATCTTTATGACTGCTCATCTCTGTTGCATCCCAACATGTTGACGACAAGAAGTGACTGTTTACATGCCATCTAATGCATCCCTGACCTTGTCATGAGCCATTGTTTCAAAAGAAAATAATTTGCATCATCTTCGAGTAGTCGAAATATTTCGGTTCATTGGTGTTAACAATTCCCAAGCACTTAATTAGGGACACTGTCATAATTCTAAGTAGGGTCTTCCTTTTTTCTCATAACAGCCAGTATCCCAAATTTGTGGGGTGATTGGACTAAGCCAATATTATCATACATTAAATTGACGGTTTATTGCTTGGTCATTCAGCCTATGCCGGGCCAAGTTAGGGGTCCTACTGACAGAAACATATGCAGATAAATGTTTTTGCCATCAGTCAATTGCATGCATTTTCCTGCAAGGGTAATCTTGTTGAATTAAATGGTTGTGCTCACAGAGGAATGCCCTCTTTTGTCCTCTGCTGGTGGGCAGTGAATTCCAGCTCTTGGGTTAAAAGATTGATTAATTGCCCTGATGGGGTTCAGAGATAACTATCCCATTTTCATTATTCTTTGCCTTAATCTCTGTCACACCTGCCAGTTAAGCTTTCAGTTGGAAGACAGTGGAGAATGAAGACGGTGTTCATTTACAGAGACATGCTGATCTCCTTCAGCTTCAGACTCACGAAACGAGCCAAGCAAAAAAAATACTAATTCAATGAATGAATGAGCATTTGGTGTTCTGTTCAGCATCAACCCTCGGATGGTGCAAAAACCCTTCCCAAGACAAATATTTGAAAAGTTGGCATGTCGGTATTTTCCACTGAACCTTTGAGGTAAATGGGCAGTTTCTGGCTCAGAGTTCAGCTCTCCTCATGCATGTTGACTGTTCTCATGCTTGGGTTTGAGGGTGCACCAGCCATGTTTCTTGTCTTTTTTTGGTTCATTTCTGAACAAATATGAATTTTGAGTGGTTGTACTGAAAAAAATACTGACACTTCCTTTTTTTTTTCTCTTTGTTATAGTGGATTGCACAGTAATAACATTGCAGTTATCCCAGAGAGGGCCTTTCACCACAACCATTTGCTTCGTGCAATGTAAGTACAGATTATATTAGTTACATTAAGTTTTTTGCAGAACTGCCATTTTATTTCACATTTATTCATTCTTTTTCTGAATTTTACACAGAGCAGTTCAAACATACTCTGCTTTCATCTGGTATTCATGCAATGAAGCACGCCATCTTAGATGGAAAATTGAATGGGCTGAAATGATTTTCTTCAGCATCGGACCATATTTCATGCCTCATTAGAAGACATTTTTACCTCAGTCAGCGAGTATAAAAAGGTGCTTTATGGATTTGTGGCACATTTAGTTGTCATATTTGTTTGTTCCCTTGACTTCTCACGAAAGACGTGGAGCGGACCAGAGCGAGATTGATTGACATGGGTGCCAAATTGAAAAGGGTGCATATTCCTGTTTTTCTCTGCTCCTCATCATGCATAGCCTGCGAACCAGATGGATCTGCAAGCTCATGTTTCATTATGCACTCTGGTAGATGCAATTACAGGGCTCAATCTTCGCACTTACCCAGGATCCAAGGTGACTGAAAATTCAGTTGGGCGACCAGAGAAACTCGGACTCCTTGTCTGGCCAGCGAGTGAAAATTCTGCATGATCTTCAATGAATATTCCTACAATCTTACCCTGTAATTGATCTTTATACATGCTTCAGAAGTTCAAACGAATTCTGCCTTGTTATCTTCATTGCTTACATGGTGTTGCCAGATGGGTCATGTGGTTTCCTGCCCAAATCAGATTCAAAATCCACCCAACTGTATTAAAAAAACCACACAAAACTAAGCACAAGGTTAGTTCAGGCTGGCCACGGAGTCACGCCTTGCTTTCAAGCCTGCCTTCATAACTGATGGTACAGAGAGCAAGCCAAGCCCACATCAGCTGACAACTTGGCTGATTCCCTCCAGGCATTCAGTTGGCAAATCATTAACAAGGCGCCCTATTTAAAGATGCTTTGCCTGCCTACTATTGCTGCTTCTGTTGTATTGCGATCAGGAACCAGATGCGAGAACCAGGAAGTGCAGTAGTGCTTGTTTTATTGGTAAAGGTCGGTGACCCCCGCAGAGAAAAAGGCAACAGTACAAAGTCCACAATCCAAAAGTCGAAATCCAGTTGGGCAAAAATAGTATCAAAAACCAGGGCAGCAATCACAGTAATTGTAGTCGGACAGAAATGGGTCTGGTACACAGGAATAGTACTATCAGAGAGACGAGCCAGAATCCACAGGACGTAATCCGAATCGTTACCAGGGCAGCAAACAGATCTCGTAGTCGGGCAGAAAAATGGTCAAAACACACAGATGCAACAGCAATCCAAAATCACATAGGCAAAAATCAAAAGTCGGGCAATCCAGTGAGAAAGATAAACACTGAGAAATCAAGGCGAGAAACGTGGCACGAGAAAACTAGGGAGAACGATCTGACAAGAGAGTGAACCAAACCACCATCTTATATACACATCCGGGGTAAACACATGACCAGGGAGAACAGGTGCAATCAATGGTAACAATGATCAGGGAGAGACACATGAGGAATAAACTAATACATGAATTTGGCTGTAGCCAAAACGCAGACAGGGATCACAAGACAAACCTAAGTACAAAACAACAGCTCCGGTTAAGGAGTACTAAAGTGCCTAAATAAAAGAAAAGGAAAGCACAAAGTATAAGTGGAAATCCACAGAAACTTACAGCAGAGATAATTAGGGATAGGCAAGGAGGCGGAGATTAGAATTGAGCGACTGCTGAGAGATCATTAGTCAATTAGTATGTGCAGCTATACAATCCCGAGTGCATGTTAGAAAGTTAGTAAAAATATACAAGATTAGTGTGGTTAGTAATTAGCAAAAACAATAAACTGTTAGTATGTGTAAGTAAGACCGTAAAAGAGAGAGGAAGGAAGAACACGAGATAATGAAAGAAGATTGAAACCCAGAAACCAATAAATCACCCGAATGAGTGGTACGCAAGACAAGGGACCGTGAGCAAAAATACACATGACAGGGGAGACAAAGTGCAAAGCATGGAAATGAAAACATGGCATGGAAAACTGAATGATTTAAACATGAAAAATAATAACAAGAAATCTAAATACCAGGAACACAATACTAAGAATGGTCAGACAGGCAGTGGTCACTAAACACAAGAATCCTAAACATGGCAGAGCCAGGCACAGAACTTAAACATGACAAGCAAAAAGCAGAATCACAACAGCTTCCTCTGCTTATCTGCAAAGGCAGTGCTCTACAGTGCTCCAACTCTGGCCTACTCTTCTCAGATTATTAAATGATTAAGTTTGTCTGGGTGAAGGAGCTAGTGATCTTCTTTTGATGTCTATTTAAAATTTTCTGTCTTATCACCAGCGATCTGCAGATTTTGATTCAGGAAGCATTATTTTACATCAATTCGGCTGAGTTCAAGGTTGAATCTCATAGCTGGGATCTCCCTCTAATCGTTGTTAATAAGCTCCTTTGTGTAAAGACGGTAGATTTCAATTAATTCTCATATGGAATCATGTGCAAAGTGTATTTACACCTTGCAATTTATTTTGAGTTTTGTAAACTTTGTTGAAGCTTTGGCTTTGAGGGTTGAGCCTCCTGAAATTTTCCATTTAAATAGGGTAATTTGAAGTGGAATTGCTGCCTGCATATAGCCGAATCGAATGCTTCGGTAACAGGTGTGTGCATCAGATTTATAGTTCCACCTCAAGAACTAAGTAAATGAAGCAACAAGCATCCGGTTGATTATTTAATGCTCATGCTAAGCACGGCAACATTCTGCCCTCGTGAATAAAGACCATGATCTGCATTTGCTATCCTGAAGCTCCCCTGCAGGAGGCTGGAATTTGCTGGTGTCAAACAAATAAATGCTGCCGAGGGTGCATGCTTGCACTTTAATGGACTATGGTTCAAACTGTTGCGTGCAAAATGGGTGGTGTGCTATGTATGTATGAAGATTGGTTTGGACTGCAAATAACTTATGGCTTATTATGCTGGATTTCACCCTAAAAGCAATTTAAAGTGGTAAAGAAAATCACTTAATACAGCTCAACAATTAAAACGATCAGTGTGTTGCACTTTAATGACTTCCTCCCGTTTGCTAATGAAATTGGTTGGGGTAAGTTATTTCATCTGATGATCGGTAGAACTCAGTCTCTGCTCTTCAACGGGCAATAATGGTAAAATAACATTTCCAAAACAATAACTAAACTAGGTTTATGCCGTCGGAGGCGACGGCTTGGGGTATATCCCCGAACTCCCCCAATCCTCCCAATTCCCCAATCCTTGAATAGACCTTGAATAGACTTTCATTTGAACTTAATTTCAGGTGAATCGGACAAATGGTTCTGAAGATATGGCCAAGATGGTAATTTTCCATCATAAAGCGCCACCTGGTGGCAAAATATTGAACCATGCAGGTATGATGTCATCATGTGACACGTTGTGAGGTCATGACCTTGCAGTTGCACATAGTTTCATGTCAATTGGCAAAAATGTTGAAATTTATGTGACTAAGCTCCACCTTGTGTCAAAATTTTGAACCAAACAGGTATAGTGTCATCGTGGAACACATCCTCAGGTCATGACCTTTCATTTGCACTTGATTTGAGGTCAATCGGACAAATATTTCCAGAGATTGAAATCTCTGGTGGCCAATCTAGAAAATGTAAGTTGTCCAAAATCAAATCAGTTCTTCCTCTTTATGATACTTACTTATATGCAAAACATGAAATTTCCAATTGAAATATTACTGGAGTTATCGCATTAACACGTAGGGCGGCGGCGGCCATTTGGCGTTTGGGGACATAATTATACTTGCTGTTCCCAAAATTGTTTCATCTTCAATTCAAAATGAAAACAATTGTGTTTCATTGATATTTGTTTTATTGAGGCTGGGGTCAGGAAGGACAGCAAGGCCCATGGGCCAATGGCCCGTGTCATGGAAAATGAATGGGCCACTTTCAAAATATTTGGGCCATTTCCAAAATTCAATGCGCCAATAATTTTAACCGTAGTCGACCTTTTAGGGGTCAAGCCTGGGTTCACTCAATTTAAGTACTTCTGAACACTTAAAACACATAAAAATTGTGTCAACTGAAAATGGCTCAGAATGGAATTTGATTTTAATCGTACATTATTGGCGAAAAATGTGAAATCTTGTGGCAACAATATCTCAGAAACTATACCATATTTTTATGTAATTCTTTTTTTCTTTTGAAGCTAATATCACCAGCTATACAATGACATACTCATTCTGGGTATTTTCTTGGGAAAATATTTGGAAAAATTATTTGGTCCTAGAATTTTAGAAATGGGTGGCAGAACCTGCCTGGCAGATGGTCCATAAAAACACCATGTATCTACCTACCCAAAAATGACTGTCATTGTATGGAACATAACAAACTGGTGCAATGGTGAAAATTTCAGAGCAATTAGCCTATTTCACAAGATGACCACGCCTAGCAGAAGGCATGTAAAAACACTTCCTGTGGCTACTACGTCAGAAGCTTAGAGGCATATACTGATAATATATCTTTTCGCAAACTCCTCTTTCTTTATTTCAAGAGATGATTACAGTTGTGGTCCGTATTTTGGAATTGCAGGGTAGCGTGAGGAGGTATAAATTTGTTTAAGATTTTCAGGTTAGCCTTTTCTTAATTTGTTTTTGATTGTATAGATATAGCTTATGATAGCTGCCATTTCAGATAATTTGGCTTTCTTGCCTGTCAAAATTTTGGCAAGTATACGACTTAATGACTTATTGAATTCCTGTGTTCGTAAAACTAGCTGTTAGTATGTTTGTTTTTCACTTTACCTAGCTATCTCTACCCTCAGAGATTGCGTAGTGGTCACTGGATTGAATGTTATATCATTCAGTCACTGAGGAAGCTAGCTAATTGTACCAAAGTTGTAGCTACAGCGAGGCGAGATTGAGGGTTCACTAGCTAGGTGAGTTGTGTTTGACCTGAAGCCATTTATTTATTTTTTTTTGTCATGAACATAGCTTGGTTTTATCCAGACTTGAATGCTTAGCAGTGGTGTCTGATAGGGAGCTTGAGGTTTGCCCCGCCAGCTTATGCAAAGAAAGCCTGGTAAATGTGACTTGCTTCGCAGTTGATGGCTAGCTAGCTAGCTAGTAAATTAAGATATTGCAAATGCATTCTGGCTAATGACCACCTTTACCTGCCGTTTCTTTTTGATTACTGCAGCTGCTGCGACTTGCGTTTTCAACAGTCACCCTGGCATTCCATCTGGGGTGGCCAGTGAAAGACCAGTAACCATCGCCAACTCAGCGCTTTCTTCTCCAGAAGCCATATTCCCAAAAAGGCGAAAATGCAGTTTTCCGTCAAGGCACCGATTATCAACTAAATTAATACCATACCTGCGCAGAGTTAGTTAAGGTGTAGCCTTGAACAAAAAAAAAAAAATTACCCGGGCTGTTTTGAATATAAAACTATATTTCTTCCAGGGAAATCCCCTTTGAAAAAGTGGGTTCGTCTTATTTTCGGGGACTCTGCGTTTTAGTCAAAATCAGTGATTCTGCATATTTTAGTTTACAGTTGACGTTGACAATAGATGGCGCCGAATTACAGTTTGCCTTCTTTTATATTGGTTTTTCTCAAGGTTTTATCACTGTTTTCATATATATATATATATATATATATATATATATACATATATATATATATATATATATACATATATATTTGTGATTAAAACAAGATGTCATGAAAACCCTTTTTTCCCAAAAAATTGTCTTGAGAAAGGGGGGTTGTCTAACATCCAAAATCCTCTTATATTCGGAACAACCCGGTGATAATGATTTTTATTGCTTACTTGGTAAATGTGTAATTGATGTGCCTTGTAATATAGACTACAGAGATACTGCAAAAATGAAAAGCAAAATTACGTTTTACTACCCTTTACTTTATGTATTAGAAATGTCAATCAAGAGTAAATCTTATTTTGCTCATGTGATTTTTTTTTTTTTATAGTCAGGTATCATATGTGGGACATATTGAAATAAATGCCCCATCAAGGAAACTGAACACCCTTGGGTTTTTCACATCCAGACACCTAACAGCAGTGAATGAATGAAATCCTAACTATAATATCATTGTTGGAAAAATCCATGAGCAAGCTAAGCAAGCCCAACTGGGTGGCATGCGTAAACTGAGGTGTCCCAGTCTGAGACTTGAGAAGTCTGGCCACCTTATTTATTAAATTTATCCCGGGTGTACTCAATGAATCTCCAGGACTTGTGAAATTAAGATGTCAAAGTTTAAATCATAGCCCATTACAGCATCCTTGGTTCCAAATATGTCCCTGCTGCTGCTTACATGAGCATACAACAGATATGGCACAGGCCCCATGCTTATGTAAAAAGGGAGTAACTCAAGTCATTACCGGACAAAGATGAATGAAAATGAAAAACTTTAATAAAACCAATTTTATTTGAAAATATTTTCTTTGTTAGGTCACTGATTCAGAGCCAGCTGGTGCACTTGTAATGCTCAATTCTACAGCCTCAGGTACAAATTCTGTGCAGTCAACACTACAGAACTAACTATCCCAAATCTGCATATTTGCAAAACTACCAACTTCACACAAAAATGTTTCTGGACCACTGCCTAACAATTTGACTGCAACAGCATCAATAATTGGCCTTTGACCACTGCTGCTTACAGCGAAGATTAGTGATGGCTTGTCAAGCACTGAGCGGACTTTCCAAACAGGGGTCCTGAGTGCATAAGATGTGACATCATGGGTACATCTCAATTCTCTTAAATAGCATCCATGTTTCCCTCTCTAGTCTTTTCCTAGCTTCTCAGTCCTTCCCACCATGGAGAGATGCAAGGAAACTATGCGATGAGGGAAGACACAAGGAATCCTTTCCTCTGAAAAATCACATGAATCCACATCCATTTCTGATGATAGCACACAGCTGGATCTGCTGCCAGTATCTGTCATTACGGACTGACCGCATGGTTTTCAGTCTTCCAGGAAGGCTGCCCTTGTGAATACTCACTCATGTCTCCTCAGAGCTCTCTCCTCGCAGCAGACCTGAGAGCTTTGATATGACCTGCAAGATGGCTGATACATGAGAACTCTTTGCCTGATTTTATTCATCTTTGGCTTCAATGTGTTATTTTGTGATACGCCCACCCCAGTCGATTTCCGTCACATTGCGGGGGACATGGCCACGTTTAGTGGCAACACTTGTTATTTAAGCTGTTAAAGCTTTCAACTACTAATGGTCATTCTTTGCTTGAACCCCGGAATTGCCGCGCGCGGCTATATTTAGGGGTTCAAGCCTGTAGGGCTGGAACCCTATTTTTTTCGCTTTTTATATTTATTATTATTATTATTATTATTATGATTTTCCTTCTTCTTCAGAAATGTTTTTGCAAATTTCCGTGAGATGGTAAATGGTAGAGTCCTGAAATTTTGCAGACTGGTTGGAAGTTGTGTGTAAATGCTGACCAATGCATTTTTAACTCAATCGGTCTAATGGTGGCGCTATAATTCAAGGAAAATTTGCTGTGGATCATCAGTGGACCAAGCTTATCAAAGATTGCATAAAGCTTGTAAAAATTTCGTTTCCAAGATATTAACCAATTAACTTCAGGAGGGGTGTGGCTTTGCACATAAATGGACAAAATTCAACAACCATTCAGCCAATCACCTCAGAACTTGCAGAATATATCCACATCATTACCAGGAACAAACCCTGACAGGTTCTTGCAAATCGGCCCATAGGGGGCGCTATAACAAAAATCAGACTCTAAATCAGAAACTGTTTGTCCTATAGCCATAAAACTCACAGGGTATATTCACATAAATAGCTGAAACATACCCAGAAAATTTCATTCAAATTGACTGATAGGGGGTGCTATACATGCAAAACAAAGTAGCGTGGTATGACACAAATCTGACTATAAATCAAATATTGTTTGTCCGATAGCCATAAAAGTCACAGGATATATTCATATAAGTACTTGAAACACACTCTGAAAATTTCATTGAAATTGTCCGATAGGGGGTGCAATAAATGCAAAACAAAACAACGTAATTTAACACAAATCGGACTATAAATCATAAACAGTTTTTCTACTCTTGACAAAACTCACAGGATATGTCCACATAAGAACCTGAAACATAGCCTGAAATTTTCTATCAAATCAACCAGTAGGGGGCGCCATAAACGCACAAGATAGACTAACATAACACAAATCAGACTATACATCATAAATTGTTGGTCCAATCATTACACTGGAAAAATAGCTCCACATATATACCTAAAACACACTCTTAAAGTGGTTTTTTGTCCCCCGCTGCCACGATAGCAAGCGGAGCAGGGGACATAGTATTCAGCTCCGTCCGGCCGTCCATTATGTCCCTTTTGTTCTGAACGCGATATCTCAAGAAAAAGTGTGACCGATTCCATTTATCTTTGGTGTTAAGGTATATTGGTGTGACACACCAACCCCAGTAGATTTTCGTGACCTTGGCATTCTTCTCAAGGTCATTACGATCATTTGACCACTAACAAATTCCTTGTCAACATATACTGAGTACAAACGAAAACGCACCACTCACGAAGTCTGGAATAGCTCCACGGATTGATATGTGAAGTATATACGTATGATGCATTTGAGATAATGAATGATTTAAGAAGACATGTAAACATCATTCAATTTCATTCACGATAATGTTAATGCCCGAGAAAGGTTTAACTGGTGGAGGGGTCAAACAGTCGATAATGGGTGTGACCGCCATTTGCATTGACACGTGGTGCATCGTTGTCGCATGGAGTTGATCAGTCTCTGGATAGTGTTCTGAGGGATAGCATTCCACTCCTGAACAAGGGCGACCTCAAGTTCTCGGATGTTGTCCATCTGGCGTCGACGTGAAAGACATCCTCCAATTTCATCCCATAAGTGCTCAATAGGGGAGAGGTCGGGTGACAGAGCTGGCCACTGAAGCACAGGGATGTTCTGCTGTGCAAGGTACTGCATGGACACCCTTGCAGTGTGTGCCCTAGCGTTGTCCTGTTGGAACGTGTGGACATCGTGGTGTCGGTTGAAGAACAGCACAACATGGTTCTGCAGCACCTGGTCCCAGTAGTAGACACCGTTCACCCTTCCTCTGCTGATATGGAGAGGGGTTCTGTGACGGTAGCTTATTCCACCCCACACCATAACGCTGCCACCACCCCAACGGTCCGTTTGAACGGCACAATCGGCGTTATAACGTTCATCACGTCTCCGCCAAACACGTATACGGCCATCTGCGTTCCTTAAGTGAAATTGGGACTCGTCAGAAAAGATGACACCGTGCCATTGTCGTAGTCGCCAATTCTGGTGCCTGTTTGCCCACTGTAGACGCTGGTTTCGGTGACGATCCGTCAATATGGGGCCGAAATAAGGACGTCGTGCACGCAGGCCTGCAGCTCGCTGACGGTTCCGTACAGTGTTGGGGTGAATGAATCCACGTCATCCTTGGACTTGAGCAGCCGTCCTTGTCGCTGGTAGTGTTCGGTCTCGGACATGATCCCGTACGATCTGACGATCCTGACTAGCTGTTGTCACACGTTGTTGACCCGGTCGAGGACGGTCTCGAGTGCTCCCTGTTTGCAGAAACCTTTGATGGAGTCTTGCGATCCTTGTGTGTGCGCAGTGTAGTCGTCTGGCAATTTCCCTGGTGCTGGCGCCAATTTGAAGCATGCTTATGGTACGTTCCCGTTCAGGGGCTGTAAGTCGCGGCATAGTGTCGACGTTTCACAAGTGTCAGTGAAGAAGTGAAATTTTATTCGGATTCACATGCTTTTAAAGGCAATGTGTGCACAAATTCAGAGTGAAGTTCATTTTTCCCGAGGTGTGCGTGCAAGATGTTGCGTTTTTGCAAAAAAATTGCCTAGCGTTACAGTTAACTTGAAATTCTCGCATTTCTTGCACCTGGCATGTCGGATGACGTCACCGTAGTGTTGTTGTTGTATAAAAATTATATTGAAGTTCATTTGAACTTTAAATATTGACTTTTTTCAAGTGGTGCGTTTTCATTTGTACTCCGTATATCTCAAGAACGGTTTGACCTTTTCCATTCATCTTTGGTGTCAATGTGTATTAGGGGCGGGGGACATGGTATTCAGCTCCGTCCGTCTGTCCATCATGTCCCGTTTGTTCTGAACGCGATATCTCAAGAACGCTTTGACCGATTCCATTCATCTTTGGTGTTGTTATGGCCCTAATTTGTTGTTACATTTATAACACAACAGCAACAGCAACAGCAAGGGATGACAGACACAGTTTTAAAAACTCAAACACATTTAATTATCAAAGACAATAACAACTAACTAACCTAAAGACCAAGATTGAATTATGTACAAAACATAAATATTTACAATCCCTTTTCGTGGGGGTGGCTTGGTGATGTCCTGGATGATGAAAATGCTCAAACACAGGCAAAGAAATCCACAAAAGAAACGTCACAGGTCTTGAACAGAATGGCAGCTCTGGTCATCTTCTTGCAATTTCTCCTACTACTTTACTGTCTCATTTCTTTTCCTTATATACTCTTTTGCAGACCCCACCCACATTTAGACCTCTTTTTTTTAATTTTCTGAGACTTGCCCCAGACATGTCCAGGACATGTCTAAACATGACTCCAGTCTGAGCTTAACAAAAAAAAGGTAAATACTGCCATCTAGTGGCCTATATTCACATTACAGTGTCAAGGTTTATTAGGGGTGGGGGACATAGTCTTCAGCTCCGTCCGTCTGTCCGTCATGTCCCGTTAGTTGTGAACGCGATATCTCAAGAACAGTTTGACCGATTCCATTCATCTTTGGTGTCAAGGTGTATTAGGGGTGGGGGACATGGTATTCAGCTCCGTTCGTCCGTCCATCTGTCCAACATGTCCCGTTTGTTGTGAACGCGACATCTCAATAACCCTTTGACCGATTCCATTCATCTTGCGTGTCATGGAGTATTACAGGAGTGTTCATCGCCCACTCGATTGACGCGACCTTGCCATCATTCTCAAGGTCATTACGACCATTTTACCACTTACAAATACTTTGTAAACATCGTATCTCAAGAACTGTTTGACTGATTCCATTCATCCTTGGTGTCCAGGTGTATTAGGGGTGGGGGACATAGAATTCATCTCCATCCGTCCGGCCATCAGGATCTCATTCCTTTTATTCTGAACGCAATATCTCAAGAACAGTTTGACCGATTTCCATTCTTCTTTGGGGTCAAGGTGTATTCGGGCTGGTGGACATAGTCTTCAGCTCCATCAGTCCATCTGTCCAGTTGTCCGTCCGTCACATCCCGTTTGTTGTCAATGCGAAATCTCAAGAACTCTTTGCCTGATTTTATTCATCTTTGGCTTCAATGTGTAATTTTGTGATACGCCCACCCCAGTCGATTTCCTTCACCTTGTGGGGAACATGGCCACGTTTAGTGGCAACACTTGTTATTCAAGCTGTTAAAGCTTTCAACTACTAATGGTCATTGGCTTGAACTCTGGAATTGCCGTTTGCGGCTATATTAATAATAATTAAAGTCGCAAGCGGCGTTGTATGGGCCCTCGCATACCAATGCACCGCTGAGAACGAGCGACCGCAGACCCCTGGCCTTGCAGAGTGGAGGTCATGTTGCTTGAGGCTGTTGGAGGAATTGCATGTCCATGTTGTTCAGACCTATCACCGTTGCCTGTCATGACAAGATGCTTAAAATGGCTGCCCCGTCCCGCCCACACCGTTAATTGACAACAAGAGATTTTAATAACTTTTCATGTCAAATGCCCCAAGAGCGTCCATACCCTTTTCTGTGACCTTCCAATGAAACCTGTAGGAGAAATTTGTAAAAGTATGCCTGGTCCAATTTTGTTCATTTCCTGTCTACCGGAGAGAAGGTGCTGTCAGTATGGCTAAATATGACCATGTGAATGCCATCAGGGAGGGACTCTTTCAATATGCAAAATGTTTGTTGCAGGTTGGACAATGGACACAGAAGTTACAAGCATTTGAAATTTCATGGCGAATCGCTTAAAATGGTGGCCCTGCCACGCCCCCACACCATGACTCCCGCCAGAATGAATTTAATAACTTTTGATCTTCGAGGGGTCGAAACTACATGCCCCACGTGCAAATCGCCAAAAAATGGCTGTTCAATTCAAAATGGCCGACTTCCTGTTGACTTCAGCCTATGGTGTCAAGGGACTTTTTTGTAGATGAGGGTGTGATAAAAATGTCCACCACTTTTCATCAGTGTATGTGCAAGAGGGTCTTGGGGCTGCAGTTTTGGGGGTGCTCGCGAGGCAGTTGACCCGCCCACTTGCAAAACCAATAAAATTTGTAGAATACTATGTTGACTGACCAGCCTGTGAAGCTTGCTGGGTAATGAACAAGGTTTAACTAAATTTATTAGGGAATTGTTGTTCATGGCGAGAGGCTAAAAATGGCTGCCTCTTCACGCCCACAGCATTAATCCGAATGAAAAGATTTTAATAACTTTTGATGACACAGGTCTCAAGAGTGTCTACACCTTTTTTCATGACAGTCCAATGAAATCTATCGGAGAAGTTCACAAAAGTGTGACACTTGCCCAATTTTGGTCATTTCCTGTGACCAAAGGGGGGGTCGCTGTGAATATGGTTGAATATGACTATGAAAATGTTTTCAGGGCAGAACTATGATGACACGCATGAAGTTTGGTCGAGGTCAGACTATGTACACTATGTCTACGAAATTTCAGCATAATCGGGCAAACCACAGATTTTTCATGAATTTTTTTAAATTTTCTAGGGGGCACTGTGGAGCCATTTTGCCCCGCCGAGTTGCGAAACCTATACAATCCATAATTTTTCGCTGGGCCTGATTTTCCTGCCAAATTTTTGTTCCAAATTAAACACGTTAAAGCCCCCAAAAAGCCCTCTAAACTTGTAGAAAAAGAATAACAATAATAATAATAATAATAATAATAATAATAATCACTACAGATACAATAAGGTCTTCGCTCCATGAGTGCTCAGGCCCGTAATAATCACTACAGATACAATAAGGTCCTCGCACCGTGAGTGCTCTGGCCTGTAATAATCACTATAAATACAATACGGTCCCCGCACCATGAGTGCTTAGGCCCGTAATAATGTATGCTGATCAACACACCATATTGGATTTGACTTTGGTCTGTAAGGTCAAGGTAATGTGACAAAATCAATCAATTCATTTCCTTGTTTAATAATGTCTTTAGTAATTATGTATTGGGCACTTATATATATATATATATATATAAGAAAATTTTTTACGGGCATTGTAACCGCATTGTCAACTTTTTTATCACGATCAATTGCGGCAATAAAAACTGGTCAAAACCCCATAAAGCAAGTAGCTTCATGGAAAAGAAAGAACAATACTAATTAGACCCACTTAGTGACTGTGTTGTGTAAAAAAAAAAATCACTGTCTGAAAGCAGAGCAAGAAACAGAAGTGAATTGAGAAGATGGGGCACTTCACAAATTGACAGCAGACGTCAGTGAAAGTTCAGGTGAGAAAAAAAATCTTATTGGATTTCATGATGTAGACTTATGAAAGAATATATTTTTGCTGAATGGCAGAAATGTTGCTGTCTGTCACTCACGGAAAAGTGTGACTGCTCAGTCGAGTTGCCCGATAATGGTACCGAAAACCCCTTTCTCACTGAACTGCGTTGGTCCGCGGGAGTTCTCCAGACCAGTATTTGGCTGTTTGGCTGTTGCTCACCTTTGGTTGTGCAGTAGCGCTGTTCATTGGTGTTCATTCTGCTTGAGTTGAGGGGGAGAGGCGTGCAGGGCTGGTTGCAGACGATTTACTCATGTTTAAACAGGGTTTTTTGAGACTAATTCGTGTGGACAAGTTCAAACATTTAAAGAGGTAAGACAATTTGCTCCCAAGGTATAACCTTTGTCGCATTAGGGGCAGGGAGAATCTTCCCCCTTCTTTTTTTCCCCCTTTTAACAACGTGGTAAACAAACACTCAAATTAAGTCACTAATCTGGTCAAACAAAGGCAAGAGGGTTTTTTCAGGGGGTTTCAGTCTCCTGGGAGCAAAGTAAAGTAAAATAAATTTCAACACTAAATAATTGGCCACCTCAGTGAATTGTAGCCTAGGGTATACACAGTAAAACAGAGTTGTTTTCCTGGACTGAGCTACTGTCGCCTGGTTTTTCTGTAGCTGATTTAGCTAACAAACTTAAGCAAGATCTCAACACAAAGAATATGATCGAATTACCTGGATATCTCGCGAACTATTACCTGGGTTGGTTTCAAACTTGCTCGCTTACCTTTAATACAGTCTTCTAGCCAGTAGGCTAAATACTGACGTTCATCGGGGTTTGTCGTCTCCTTTGGTCTTTCTCTTTACCACATGAACGCATTGCCAAGCTTGAATGAAATATTATCGTAAACCGGGGTTTTTCTGTTTTTCGTATCTAATTATTGCCAAAGTGCTCTTCTGATTAAACACATTGCAAATCACATTATTTTTGTTTTTTACTCCAGTTGCGGTGCCTCGATCAGCTGATTTAAGTTTGGTTGCTTGTTTGAGTGCTTCGTTACAGCTTGTTGGGGGAGATACCGTGTTTAGTTCACTCAGATAGTAAACTACTAGGGAACCGGAGATTTACTCTATTTCGGTTACCTTTGGTTGTATTTGTGGCTAGTTAGCTGGAATTTTACTGTTCGTATTTTTGACTTTGGATCTGAGATTAAGCATTTGGGGCCGGATCTACAAAAGCTTTGCGTGTATAAAAACGTGTGCAAACTCATTGCACACGCAAAAAAATGTACAAACTGATTTACTAACAGTGCACAGTAAGGGTTGCCTCTTTCAAAGGTGCAAAATAGCACGTCTGCATCCAGTTAGTACGTCTGCCACAATGAATATTCAATATGGGGCGTTTACACGCAATTGTGCGTGTGTTGGGAGGAGAAAATGTAAATATATTAATTTAGCACGCGCAAATTGATTTATCAAACCTGAAAGAAATTTTGCTTATAAAATCTGCGTCTATATTTTAACACGTGTCAAAAGGAGGTGCAAACGGTTTGTATGCCTAATTGCGCACACGTGGCTACAGTTATTGTCGCAAGAAGGAGACATCGAAATCATGAGAGGAGACGCAGAGAACGCATTTTTCACCCTCGTGTGAACGTTTTTGGAATGAACGAGGAAAAAATCATTAAAACATATCGCCTATCCAGCACTGCCATTTTGGAGCTGTTGGAGGAACTCAGAGAGGATTTGGAGCCAGCTACGAGAAGGAGTCACGCAATACCTGCAATGACAAAACTCTCTCTCTCAAAACTATCTCTCCTATATTGTCAAAGATTATTGAAATGTATATCATAGACAATAACGATTTTTTTATAGTGAATATCAATTCGGTTTTGTTCCCAACTGGAGCACTAATATGGCAATTACTCGACGTAGCTACTTTTATGCACTCACAGGGGTCTAATGTATTTTTCAGCAGCCTGGATGCAGAAGGCGCATTTGATTATATCCCACATAGCGTGCTATTCTACAAATCTATGACCATTATTCCTGATCCCTCTTGGAAACTTTTATATAACTGGTATAAAGATATGTTTGTTAGAGTAAAATTGAATAATAATCTTGGTCCTCGTATTAAGACAGCTAGAGGCACGCGACAAGGTGGTCTTACCTCACCTCTACTGTTCAATATATTCCATAAAAATCTTATTGATGTGCTAGCCTCGTCTAATAATGGGATTATTATTAACAATCACACATACAATGTTTTTAGTTACGCAGATGATATTTTAATTGCGTCTACTTCAGTGACTGGGTTGCAAAACCTAATTAATACTGCTTGTGAGTTGATTTGTAAACAGGGATTACGTTTTAATCCTGCAAAAACAACCTGTTCGATATACGGTACTAACCCATTCATTTCTGAACCCGAGTGGTACATAATGTTCGACTGTCCAATTCGGACTATATAACATATTTGGGCGCTCAGTTAGGTCGTTTCAGGGGTGATTCACATGTCAAAGTACTGCCAGGCGGAGTTATTATGGTTTACAACCAGTTGGGTTACATAAAGACGGTCTCAAGCCGGATACAGCAGCACATCTGTTTAATACGGTTGTCCAACCTGCATTATTATATGGTTGTGAAGCTATCTATATAAACAAGCATAATATAAGATCATTATCTATATGTCAGGGAAAATTGGTCAAAAATATGCTCGGCCTAAATTATAACTGTCGAAATTATCCAATATTCACAAATTTGCAAATTGGCCTTGTCGAAAATATACTACAAAAAAAGAGCCGGAAATCTTTTGAGATCTTGTCGTCTTAGTTCTTCGATCACACGCAATTTCTACGCCTATTTAATTCAGAAACCGCTGATTAAGAGAACATTAATTGACAGAGTTTACACCTTCCCGGATTTTGACCTGTGGAGCTTTCTTTGTAAAAATAATTATTATGATAATTTATTAAAAATACATAGGCCTACATCTTAAACGACTTCAAATATAGGTCTCAATGACAGCGTAAAATTTTTATTGTCTAATCTCACCAGAACTAACAGATCCATTCTTAATGCACTACTTAAAGGTTTTTAACTTTAATCTATTTTCAAGTAGGCCCTGCATACGTTTTTAACTTATTTACCTGCGGTATTTTATTGTGATTGTACATTTTATGTGTTTGTACAAAGTGATATATTTTACTGAGCTTCTGTGATGCTATGTATTTTACCGAGCTTCTGTGATATTACGGATTTTGTTGTATTTTATCCTGCCTGTACACATCTTACCGATTTTATAATGTCTGTAACAGATGCAACGTATAAATAAAAACTCCTTGCAAGTTTGCATTTTTTTGCATCTGGGTCATTCCAGCGTACGGTAGCTATTACAGCTGGGATCTCCCAATCCCGTTTTTCAGATGTGTGTCTGAAGTCCTAAATGCCATGTCGCGCCGGATGGCCAAGTTCATTAGGTTTCCACGCACTCGGCACTTATTGAATGAGACTAAACAAGGTTTTTTTGCAGTAGCTGGATTTCCTAGAGTTATAGGGGCGATTGACTGCACCCATGTGCAGCTTGTGCCCCCCGCAGAATGTTAACTGCACCTGTTCCTCAATGCTGATCAGAGGCATCTCATCCACGCCAATTTATTTATTATACGCCAATTTTTCTTTTGTTCGTCTTCGGATATAATGATATCGTCTTTTCACTTCATTCACTGTTCGCATCGTTTTACCCACAGCATTTACTTTTTTACAGATTTCCGCCCATATGGCGTTCCTTTGTGCGACAGTCAGATTACTTTGCTGTAGCTCATTCACGTGTTTATTGGCTTCATCTACCAACACCTCTAATTCCGTAGGGTCGAATTTCATTTTGCGCTTTCTTCTCTCCAAACTCTCCATGCTGCAAACCATGAAACACGCAAAGCCCTCATTTAAATAGGGTGTGTCCAACATGTTTGCCCCTGTTGCCATTTGCGCAATCACTCTTAGTAAATCACCTGCAAACCGCGGTTCAGCCCCACACGCAAAATTCTAGATTGCACGCGCAAATTAGTACACGCAAATTGGGATCTTAGTAGATCCGGCCCTTAGTCCGTTGGGCAGCTGTTACTTAAGTCATTCGTTCAGTTAGGTTGGAAATTTAAACGTAAGGTTTACCGTAGTACCGAAAACATAAATGTACAGGAAATTCCCGAAATTGATCATTCCTTGCCCTGTGAAGATATCAGGGTCATTGGCAAATACGAGACAGGTTTAAACATAGTAGTTTGCTATCGACCGCCAGCTTTGGACAGTATTTTCAATGAACTGCTCTTTTAGAGGATTTGGCAAGCTTGTAGAGGGACTGTTATTATGGGAGACTTAAATTATCCTGGTATCGATTGGAAAATGGTGAAAGGACAGGGTAAAGGGGAGGAAGAATTTCTGGATGTTATAAATGACAATTTTTTGAAGCAGTATATTTATAAAACTACAAGAGTGAAGGCAATATTAGATTTGGAGCTTTGTAATGACTCTGATAGACTTAGCAATGTTGAGGTACTGGATCCACTAGGGACTAGTGATCACTGTACTAATAATTTTGACGTTTCATGGGAAGTTAAAAAGGTGTCTTCGAAAACCAAAATTTTTAATTTTAGGCGAACAAACTTTGACAGGATGCGTTCATATCTAAGCAAAATAAAATGGGAGACACTCCTGGACTGTGAGTGGATTAATGAGATCTGGGAAAGATTTAAGGGGGTTTTATTTGAATCACCAAGCAGATTCATTCCAATGGTGTCCAAAAGTAAGCTGAAAAAGCAGAATCCTCAGTGGATGACCAAAAGTATTTGTAGGATTTTGAGGGAAAAGAGGAATCTTTATAAGATGTACATGAAGGATAACAATGAGAACACTAAGGCTGAATTCAGAAAAATGTGGGATGTGGTCAAAAAAGAGCTGAGAAATGCTAGAAGACTGTATGAAAGACAAATTGCAGAGTGGGCAAGAACTAACCCTATGTTTAAAGAAACTACAATATAACACTCCACATTAACAATACAACTGTCTCCAACAAATGAGAAATGTTAAACAATATGAGAGTTCATTGATTAACAAAGGTTTCCACTAAATTGGCTTCATGCCATATCTGGAGGCCAGGATTTTAAATTGGGTCACCTTGCTCTCTGCCCCTCTATCCATCTCTTCACTGCGTGTGAGGCATCAAATATGTCCAGAGGACCCTCCACACTGATCCGAATCAAATCTTCAATTGTGTTAAGGTTAAATGCAGATCTGACGTAAAGTCCTTTTTTTCGCCTCAATATTGCAATATGAGTCAGTCCACAGTGGTAACTTCGCTATTTGTTGGCTTATTATAACATAAGCAGACTTCATTATGAGTTGGATATGTTTCCTTTAAGATAGCCTATGCCACACGCTCAGGCGCGTCTCTAGGACTAAAGATTGGTGCGGCCCAGAGCTCCCCTTATTTACTAACCCTGACTTGCTCGCAATCATTCGCATAATTGACAACAATCCTTCCAGGATTTTCCTGGCTGTTTTACTGATTTTTTGCGGTAACTTTTTCTAAAAGTGGCAATGAAAGTTGCAATGTCTTGGCAATTTATTTTTTGTCCGCAATAAATTTGCGTGGATTGGTTGAATTTGCTTTAATAGTTGCAGTCGCGACATGCAACTTCTTGAGGGACTGAGCAATAGATTCCCTCCGAGAACACGCCGGTACGGTACATTTCGGTACGGCGACAATCATTACTCTGGATTTTGTGCATTTAAATCAGCGGTATTCAGAATTGCACACAGACGTTTCAAATGGTCTTATATTTTATTTAAACAAAACCATAATGTGGTGTACCTGAATATAGTATATGAAGGGTTAATTCTTTACGCAGGCTACGTTAGTTTTCGTTAGACCAATGGCATTGTATGTGTGGGGTCACGTGATGTAGGGGAACATACGGATCAGGGGGCAGAAAAATAAAGTGCTTGCTATGTCTAAACACAGATTGTTCCGCGCTCTCATTAATCTTCATAAATAGAAGATACGACATGGTGTCAGAAGTGCTGTGTTTATGAAAAAAAGCGGTGAATGTTTTTATGTCTGAACAACGTGAGTAAAACGTTAACGATCAGCCACAGGTTGTGGTGCAGCCAAGGGAAGCGAGCATGGCGGCTAGCGCACCCACTGCAACATTCAACATTCAGCCACCGGAACCCTTTGATTTCAGCAAGCCGCTCAAATGGACTAAATGGATCCGAATGTTCGAGAGGTTTCGCCAAGCGAGCAACTTGACGACGAACTCCGAGGAGAATCAGGTTAACACTCTAATATATTGTATAGGGGACGAAGCCGACGATGTATTGAGGGGGTTAAAGCTGAGTGACGCTGATGCGAAAATTTATGACAAAGTAAAAGACGGATTCCGCAATTTTTTTATTGTGAAAAAGAACGTGTTCGAACGTGCGTGCTTCAATATGCAAAAATAAGAGGTTAACGAGTCTGTCGATGCATTCATCACTGCCTTACATGCTTTAGCAGAGCATTGCAAATACGGTGACTTGCATGATGAACTCATAAGAGATCACAGTGGGGCGGGCAGACTCCAGACTCTGAACGCAAGCAGATGGAGGAAAATTTTACTTTGCAAAAAGCCATGGATATGGCAAGACAGTCTGAGGAGGTAAAAAGACAGCAGAGTGCACTTAGGAGTAAAGCCAGCAGTGTGATGCAGATGGAGGCTTGCTCCATAGACTGACTGATAAAGAAAGGACATAAAAATGAAAAGCAGAGATTCACAAACCAGAAAAACAGTGGTGCACGGCCGCACCAGCACATGCGTAGCAAAGACAGAGGCATGCACAGCACCCAGTGCTACAAATGCGGAGGCCCTTCTCACTCTAAAGCAGAGTGTCCCGCTAACGATGCAAAATGTCGGGGCTGTGGGGAAAAAAGGGCATTATCAGCGTGTCTGTCGAAACAAAGCTGTAGTAGCGTGCATTGAGGAGGAAGAGGAGAAAAGCTTTTTTCTGTGCTCCGTGTCATGTGAGAACAATGTATGGACAGCTGATGTGCAGATTAAAGGGAAAATGCTGAAATTCAAACTTAACACTGGCACAGACGTAACCGCAATTTCTGAAAGCGGCATGAGAGACTTGTTCGTAGGGGCACAAATGCTTGTCCTCCACAAGCCAGAGAAACCCTTGCTGGGTCCAGGGAAGATTCAGCTAGAGGTAGCAGGCTTCACTAAAATGCAGCTGACCTACAAATTCCAAGCAGACCGAGGTACGTGTACCTGAGCACACCTTTGCTCGGGCTGCCAGCCATTATTGCTTTGGGCCTTCTCATTCAAGTTGACAGTGTCACAATGGACTCTTTACAGGCAACCTACCCAAAACTGTTCAAGGGCCTAGGCGACATCCAACGTCCATACAACATCAAGCTCAAGCCAGACGCTGTCCCATTCTCGTTAAAAACACCACGGAGAATTCCCCTGCCTCTGATGGCAAAGGTGAAAGCGGAGCTCCAATGGATGGAAGAGATGGGAGTCATCAGGCGCGTCGAAGAGCCTACAGAGTGGTGCGCCGGCATCGTCGTCGTACCAAAGTCGTCGTACTGTGTGTGGACTTCACCGGCTTGAACCAGTATGTGTGTTGCGAAAAGTATGTTCTGCCATCAGTCGACCAGAGTCTAGGAGTGCTAGCTGGAGCCAGAGTATTCAGTAAGCTTGATGCGAACATGGGATTCTGGCAGATTCCTTTAGCTGAGGAGTCAGCTAAATACACTACATTCATTACACCCTTTGGACGGTTCCACTTCCAACGTCTTCCGTTTTGAATCAACTCTGCGCCCGAACACTTCCATGGCAGAGGTCATAGGGTACTGGACGGTGTGGTCTGCCACATCGATGACCTGCTGGTGTGAGGGAAAGACCAAGAGCAGCAAGACGCTTGTCTCCATGCCCTGCTGAAAAAGCTTGAGCAAGCAGGGGTGACCTTGAACATGGACAAGTGTGAGCTCTCCAGGAGTGAGGAGGTCTTCCTCGGGCATGTCATCACCACGTCAGGCATCAGACCCGATCCAGAGAAGACACAGGCCATCAGGGACATGAAAGAGCCTACAAATGTGAGTTTAGGAGCTTTCTGGGGACGGTTAACAAGGTGGGAAAATTCATACCCCAGCTGGTCAAGAAAGACAAAGCTCTTCGCGATCTTCTCTCAAAGAAGAACTGTTGGCTGTGGGGTGCTGACCAGGCGGCGGCTTTCAGGTTGCTGAAAGAAGCACTCACCTCTCCACTGGTCCTGGCCATGTACGACACGAGCAGGGACACCAAAGTATCGGCAGATGCTTCGTCTTATGGACTGGGAGGCGTGCTCCTCCAGAAATTGGACAGCGAATGGAGGCCGGTAGCTTACGCATCCCACTCACTCTCACCCACTGAGCAGCGCTATGCTCAAGTTGAAAAGGAGGCCCTGAGTCTAACCTGGGCATGTCAACGCTTCCGGGACTTCCTGTTGGGAAAGCACTTCTGCCTAGAGACGGACTATAAGCCGCTCCTTTCCCTACTAGGCGCACAAGCACTCGACCTGTTGCCACCAAGGATACAGTGCTTTCGAATGAGACTCATGCGCTACTTCTATGACATTGTGCATGTTCCTGGAAAATCACTCTGGACTGCTGACACGTTGTCAGTGCACCCGTACAAACACAAATGACTACAAATGACACCAAACTGATAGAGAGCACAAACATTTACGTGGACTGCATTATCAGGAACTTACTTGTCAGTCCCACGTTCATGGACACACTCAAAGCCGAGCTGGAGGCTGACAGTGTATGCTCTCGTGTCATGAAAATGTGTGCAGATGGATGGCCAGAGCACGTAAAGGAGAAACCGCTGCTGAAACACTTTTGGCCCGAGCGGGCTATACTCACAGTGCACAACGGACTTTTGCTGAAAGACACACGTCTAGTCATTCCGGCGACAATGCGGAACGATGTGCTGGATAGACTGCATGAGGGCCATCAAGGCGTTGTGAAGTGCAAAGCACGCGCCCGTCAAACTGTGTGGTGGCCTGGACTCGGACAGCAAATCACTGACATGGTGCTAAGATGCAGAACGTGTCTGCAGGAGCGCCGCAACCACAGTGAGCCACTCATGCCATCAGACTGCCCTGAGCGTCCATGGCAAAAGCTGGGGGCCGACCTCTTTGAACTAGGGGGGGGGAATCATACTTACTTGTCGTCGATTACCTCTCCAGGTACGTCGAAATTGCTTTGTTAACACACAAAATGCAATGATGTGACTAACCATCTGAAATCCATGTTTGCCAGGCACGGCATCCCAGAGTTTTTAATGTCGGACAACGGCCCTCAATTCTCCGGTCAAGCGTTGGCTTCCTTCGCCACAGCTTATGGGTTCAAACACCTTACCAGCAGTCCCAAATTCCCACAACGCAACGGCGAGGCTGAGCGAGCCGTTCAGACCATTAAAAATCTTCTGAAAAAGTCCACTGACCCATACATGGCTCTTCTCGCATACAGAGCCACACCGCTTCAGAATGGATTCAGCCCGGCTCAGTTGCTCATGGGTCGACGTCTCTGCACCACAGTGCCGACTCATCCCTCTGAGCTACGTCCTGTACTGCCCGACCACAGCACGCTGGTCCAAAAAGAAAGGGAGAAGAGGATGTCAGACGCTGCAAATTACAACAGGCGACATAGCGCAAAGCCACTCAGCAGCCTGTCATCAGGTCAGGAGGTGTGGGGACAGTGATCCAGAATCACACCTCGCCGAGATCTTACCTTGTGGATGCGCCACATGGGGTGGTAAGACGTAACCGCCTACATCTCATACCACTCCAGTCTCCATCTCACGATGAGGCGGGACAGCAGCTACAGGAGCCACTGCCGCTCATAGAGCAGGGCCACACACCACCTGCTTTGGGGTCTCCTGTTCCCTCTCCTGGGGTTTCCACTCCCAGAACCAGGTCTGGGAAAGCAATTAAACAACCCACTAGACTGAACTTATGAGTGGGAGAGAAAAGAAAAAAAAAACAGATGTGAAAAAAAAAGAGAAGAAAATATTTTGTCAAATGTTGAGATGACAATGTTGTTTGGCAATGTATCAGTTTGCAGGAGAGATATTTACTACAGAAAATTTAAAGTTTGAAAAAATGATTTAAGAGGTCAAGAAATAGAAACGGTAATCGAGGAATAAGGAGAATCAGTTTATTAAGAATTGTGTTTAACAATGCTTTTCCTTTCACAGGTTTGAATGGACTTTTCTGAAAATGTTACACTTGTTCTTGGAAAAAAAAAGGGAGATGTGGTGTACCTGAATATAGTACACTCCTGAACAAAATCTTAAGACCGGGGAAAAAATTACAAGAATTCATATTTTGCACTGGTGAATCATAACCAGGTTGTAAGCTGTGCTTCAAAGTGCAAAAAGAAGAAACTGGAGCAAGAGACAAAGAACAGAAAGTAGGCAATTTATTCAAAACTGTATTTAAACTGAAACAGCCTGTTCATCAGCTGATCAAAAGTTTAAGACCATGGCCCCAAAAAACAAAAAAACAGAACTAAAGAGCAAAAAAAGGATTCAGTACTGAGTAGCCCCACCATTCTTGTTGATTACTTCAAAAATTTGCTTGGGCATGCTTGATGCAAGTGTTTCCACGAGGCTGGTGGGAACATTGCTCCATGTGGTGAAGAAGGCTTCACGAAGTGCATTCATGGTCTGGAACTGACGCCCATTTTTGTAAACTTCCCTTGCCATCCATCCCCAAACATTCTCAATGGGATTTAGATCAGGGGAACAAGCAGTTGTGAACAGTAGCGTTGTCCTGTTGAAAGACCCAATCATTACCACACAGACATGGGTCCTCAGTCAAGAGGGATGCCCGCTGCAACATTTCCACACATAGCCAGCCGCTGTTTGACGCCCCTGCACAACCTGAAGCTCCATTGTTCCACTAAAGGAAAAAGCACCCCTGAAAATAAGCTCAGCTGAGCAAATTTTTTACAGGTAGCGAGTTCTGTGATTACTCTAACAAGTAGGACAGGCGCGGTGAACACCTGATTTGCTTTCTGCACAAAAAATGCATTTAAAAATTTTACGATTGCACTATTTCACATTATTCTAATTCGTTGACCAGCACCTGTAGTCGTCAATAGATTTCACGGAGAGAGAAACCGTAACTTCGATTGCCAGAGGATTATTGTCAAAATTGGAAAACGTGTGAATGACGGAAAAGCCAGGAACAATCCTTGACGCAAAGGCATGGTCCGGGCTCCAGCAATTATCACTTCCAGAGACGCCACTGCACACGCTATTGTCTTCTAATTTCTGCATTTTCAGGAAAACGTTGCGTGTACATGCAAATATATAAACGTTTACTGGTCTAAAGACGCGCTGTAAAAAATGTGAATGATTTTTGCAGATAGGATACTGAAGATATGAGCGAAGAAACCGAGATGGAGATTTTACGGCCGCGCAAACGCCGAGCTGCGAGGCAGCATATTTTAAAAAGTTGCAACGATTAACATAAATACGGATCTACTCGTTTACGCACATTTGTCACAGAATTTTCTGTTTCGTGCTTTCTCCATGTTTGTAAGGACTTTCACATTTAAAGTGTTTGGACTCAGTGGATAACGCGCTGTTACCAGCGAGATTCGGGTCATTAGCTTTACAATGAACACGGTGCACTTCACCTTCTTATAACCTCAGCCATTCAAAATTTCGATGCAACTCTTTGCGAAAATAATCAACTGATTTCGCCGCCGCTTCATCCGAATCACCGTCATGATTTTCAGTTTCAGTAACTTTTGATACCGACTCGACATTTTTAATGTTAACGGTACCAAAAATAAGAAGTCTTCCATTGCTCTTCGTTTCATTTTCCGTACAAATCTTGTGCATAGCGACAATAGTACTCCCATTCCCGCGAAATGGATTGTTTGACGGCTAATATTAACCATTCTAGAATCAGTACTGAGGTTTTGGACGTCAACCTCCCCTTTGATTGGTCAGATTGGTCACCGTCAGCTCGAGGGAACACACTGGGTGCGCTTGGCAGCAGTATGTCCAGTAGATTCATGCACTGCTCCGAGACATACCCCCATCTTTATTTATGCTGCAGCGGCTGCTGGCATGCCTTCTGGCTACCAAATCTACATGAAAAGAGGCGATTAATTGGGGGAAAAAGCGGTCGCACAGGTGTGACTTTTAATTTGAAGGTCGCTCAGGGTTAATTTTGGTCGCAAATACGAGCCCTGCACATACACACACGACACGAAACGCATTTAACCTCACCCCGGTGTTCCCTGAATTAAACTCCTACAAACACCATGGAACTGAATTGACAACATTGACATTACTTAATCCTTAAACCGGTGTTTGTTACATCTGTACATATTAGCCTACAGCTACGTCAGCAGCTCCCGAAATACAATGGTAAGCACTTTTAAAGACGAAGCATTCAGCAGCATTCCCGTTTTTCTGACCCACAAACTTAAATATGTTTGCAAGCACGTGTACTACATGGCAATTATTTGGCATTCATGT
Source organism: Gymnothorax reevesii (assembly GCA_029721435.1). Taxonomy (NCBI): domain Eukaryota; kingdom Metazoa; phylum Chordata; class Actinopteri; order Anguilliformes; family Muraenidae; genus Gymnothorax; species Gymnothorax reevesii. The sequence goes on from CM056574.1 coordinate 56,482,073, forward strand.
TTCCAATTTCAAAGTGGGTGGCAATATTTTAATTTAGTTTAACAGTTTGAGGCTAATTGAAATTTTAAAACACCTTGTTCTGAAGCAGCCACTGCGTTTACCACTCTTCCGTTGGGGGAGGGGTAATGCGTCTGCATGTGCTGCAGGGTCTTCCAGCAACACAGAGCTGCCCCTGGATGCCTGTCTGTAAATCATGCCGCAGAAAAATATATCGGCGAACTTACGCGGGAATCGGCAGATGCCGATTTAAGTAAAAAATGCAAATATCGGCCTAATATATCGGCCAGCCGATGTATCGGTCGATCCTTAGTAAATTATGTCTCCCCCTTCCTGGAGGGGGGGGACATACTGTTTTTGCCTGAATTCCCGTTGGCGTCGGCGTCGGCATTCCCATTTGTTTCCGGAGCATAACTCTGAAACTGTTCGACCGATTCTCACCAAATTTCATATAGTGTCTCTCCATAACATGTACATGTGCCTTTTGAACTGCTTTTGAATTTAAATGGTTCTCTAGCGCCACCAAGAAACATTTCATTTGCACTGAGACGGCCACCACCACCGGTTGGAAAGTCATAGAGAGATGGAACCAACACTGTATTGTTCATCTCATCAAGGCCTAAAAATGAGCGATCGACTCCCATTACCTAAATCGAACATGAAGTCCACAATTTGCATATCAAAATTTCCTTTTTCCCCTAATTTTGGCCAAAGTTTGCCCTCAAACAAACGCTAACTCTTTTAAGGGCGTTCATCGTATCGACCCCAAATGCTAATAGATGACAAAGCACACTCTGCCGATAAAATCTACTGTACAACCTTTTCAAAAGTCGAACGGTCTGGATTTCATGAGGCGTCAAAGATGGGGTCCCCAGCCACTTTGACTGCCTTTTCTCGATGCGTAGGCAATTTCCAACCTTCATTTGACCCCTTAAACATGCTCAAAAACAAACTAAATTTTGCAGTAATTTCTACACGGCTTCGAATATTTTTACAATCTGAAAATTCTTCACCAAAGAGACAAAATGGCTTTCTAGCGCCACCTAAATACGCCAAAATGGGACTTTCGCTTTCACCACAGCCTGTTGCAATGTAATAAAATTCTGAAAAAAATTTCTCATCATTGCTGTACCATGCCCTGTACTGTGACCTAATTTCGTGAAAATCCATAAGAGACTTTTTGAAATAAAAATATTTACGTACATAATACACTGTACAGTAAGATATACACTCTTGTTGTGGACAAACCGTTCATCGTATCAAAATGTTCTTTGGTATAATTCATAATCTCTATGTCGCCAAACAAACTGCTAAGTGTGGTACCATTTCAATCGATATATCTTGAGATATAAACATGTTATGAATATTCATATTTTGAAAAATATAGAGTGACGCACTTCTGAATTCACCATAAGTTGCAGTGTATAAAACGTTTGTGTTTCTTCAGTGAACATGTTCCCGAAATTTCAGCTTTCTACGATTTACCTGGAAGAGGCATTTATTAATTTCTTGATTATTATTGATTTTCAGTGTTTCTCTTTTTGCTGCTACACAATCTGACCACAAGGTGGCAGTAGGAACACATGGCTCATCTCCCTTCACTAAGTTCATGAATGGGGGAAGATTGCGCAATACACAGCAGTGATAAAATCTGCTTCAGAAAGTTTGACCAGGTCGCATGGGTCATAGCTCCATTATACTAAAGAAAAATCTCTTTCAGCAAAGGGGTTTGCACTCAACTCAACATAAAACATTTTCCTCAGTCTCGTGCTGTCCAATGAATGACAATGCTCGACGGTGCTCGAATGAGTCTCCCCTCCGTTTCGACGCACGGGAGGGCGAGGACCCATCCAACGCTGCTTGCAGCTTTAATATTTTTTCGGTTTGCATGGCAACGATTTGGACTTAGGCACATTGAAGGGTGGGACTCGTTTCCGGACCATAACTCTAAAATGTGAAATGGGGGAAGGGGGAGACATCTGTTTTTACATGCAAAAACCATTTCTAGTTTAGCACTGATATTAGGAAATTTTTTTTCACTCAAAGAGTAATTTCGATGCGGAACAGCTTGCCTGACCATATTGTTGAGGTAGGAACCTTGGCAATTTTCAAGAGCAGGCTTCACTTGAAGCTAGATACCATTGCGACATTGAGTATCTGAAGTGATATATTCACAATAGTTAAAAGAAACTGGCGAGCCTAGTTAGGCTGAACGGCCTGTTCTCGCCACTCTTGTTATTATCTGTTATTATCCCCCACCAACACGAAGTGGAAGGGGGATATAGGTTTGACCTCCGTCCGTCCTTTCGAGATAAAGGGGACAGCTTAACTCAGAAACCACTTCAGATACAGTAACCAAATTTGGTGTGTAGCTTCAGACCATAAAGGCCTTGATCAAGTTCGAAAATAAGAAACTCACGATTGGCGGGGGATGTTGTAGACCATGTCGACTTTTGTTTATGTTATGTTATGTTATGTGATGTGATGTGTGCGGATGAAACGGTTCTCTTCTTTCCCAGAGCTGGACCATTCGCCATCACCACCGAAATTCGCAAAAAAATTAAACCCTTTTAATTTTTTTGCGGATGTCCGAGCTGGAGCTTTTTAACGCCAATATCGTGCAGACAACGTGTTGCTTTCGCAAGAATTCGTGTTGGCCTGCTGTTGAATCTCCTGTTGGAGCTGTAACTGCCGGCAACCTTCAGGGCCCTTGGCACTCTAGGTATTTATAAATTCCTCAACAAAAAAATCACATTTCTTCAAAGTAGTGGCAAAGCCACTGTGCCCGTTTGGCCTATCGCACCATGGCCAAAATCAAATTTGGCCTAGATTTTCATACCACATCCACGCGTATAAATTCTGAAAAGGATCCATCAAAAACTTGTAGATGCTAGAGCGCTGGCAAGGCAAAAAAGTTGACGGACGCAAAGACGCACGACAGGCCACCACGGAGGCATCTAACCACAGCATAAGCCCGATTGGCCGAAAGTCCAAGTGTGCTAAAAGACGTTTTTACTTTCGGTCACACACAAACAGTGTATGGGTGGAGTTTCAAGTTATTTTACCTGCAAATTCAATTTAATCACGCAGCAGACATCTTCGTCCTCGTCACCTGGGATGGTGAGATTGGTATAAAAGCATGCATCAAAAATACGCCACGAAAAATATTTTTCTGCTTTGTACAATCTTATATTCAGGCCAGAATAATTGTGCGAATGTAATCATAGTGTGAAATATGCCTAAATTATTAATATTCAGACATTGAGAAACAGGAAAATCCAATCATTTTTGTGATATGAAGTACAATACTTGCTCACATGCGTACATACACTTGTATCATTTGGAAATAGAACTTACTTTGATTAATTTTTATACAAAACCCAAAACCAGTGAAGTTGGCACATTATGTAAATCGTAGATAAAAACAGAATTCAATGATTTGCAAATCCTTTTCAACTTATATTCAATTGAATACACTGCAAAGACAAGATGTTTAATGTTCAAACTGAGAATTTTTTTTTTTTTTTTTGGCAAATAATCACTAACTTAGAATTTAAAGGCAGCAACACATTGCAAAAAAGTTGGCACAGGGGCCTTTTTACCTCTGTGTTACATCGCCTTTCCTTTTAACGACACTCAGTAAACGTTTGGGAACTGAGGAGACCAATTTTTGAAGCTTTTCAGGTGGAACTCTTTCCCATTCTTGCTTGATGTACAGCTTAAGTTGTTCAGCAGTCCGGGGTCTTCGTTGTCGTATTTTACGCTTCATAATCCGCTACACATTTTCAATGGGAGACAGGTCTGGACTACAGGCAGGCCAGTCTAGTGCCCGCACTCTTTTACTACGGAGCTATGCTGTTGTAACACGTGCAGAATGTGGCTTGGCATTGTCTTGCTGAAATAAGCAGGAGCGTCCATGAAAAAGACGTTACTTGGATGGGAACATATGTTGCTCCAAAACCTGTATGTACCTTTCAGCATTAATGGTGCCTTCACATATGTGTAAGTTGCCCATGCCTTGGGCACTAATACACCCCCATACCCTCACAGATGCTGGCTTTTGAACTTTGCGCCTATAACAGTCCGGATGGTTCTTCTCCTCTTTGGTCCGGAGGACACGATGTCCACAGTTTCCAAAAACAGTTTGAAATGTGGACTCGTCAGACCACAGAACACTATTCCACTTTGCATCAGTCCATCTTAGATGAGCTTCGGCCCAGCGAAGCCGGCGGCGTGTCTGGGTGCTGTTGATAAATGGTTTTCGCTTTGCATTGTAGAGTTTTAACTTGCACTTGCAGTTGTAGCGACGAACTGTAGTTACTGACAGTGGTTTTCTGAAGTGTTCCTGAGCCCATGTGGTGATGTCTTTACACACTGATTTCAGTTTTTGATGCAGTACCGCCTGAGGGATCGAAGGTCACGGGCATTCAATGTTGGTGTTCGGCCTTGTCGCTTACTTGCAGTGATTTCTCCAGATTCTCTGAGCCTTTTGACGATATTACGGACCGTAGATGATGAAATCCCTAAATTTCTTGCAATAGCTCGTTGAGGAATGTTGTTTTTAAACTGTTCGACAATCAGCTCACGCATTTGTTCACGAAGTGGTGACCCTCGCCCCATCCTTGTTTGTGAATGACTGGGTATAAAAGCAGATTCCCTGAAATGCTCAATCATGGCACCCACCTGTTCCCAATTAGCCCGATCACCTGTGGGATGTTCCAAATAAGTGTTTGATGAGCATTCCTCAACTCTCTCAGTCTTTTTTGCCACTTGTGCCAGCTTTTTTGAAACATGTTGCAGGCATCAAATTCCAAATGAGCCAATATTTGCAAAAAATTACAAAGTTTACCTGTTCAAACATTAAGTAACTTGTCTTTGCAGTGTATTCAATTGAATATAGGTTGAAAAGGATTTGCAAATCATTGTTTTCTGTTTTTATTTACGATTTACACAACGTGCCAACTTCACTGGTTTTGGGTTCTGTATTTTTGCCATTGACACGGTGTCTTTTATTTCCTCCTTCTCTTTTATTCTTCCTCTTTACTGTCCAGACGGGTAAAGTACTTTATTGAAATTGACCGTCAGTGAGTTTGGTTGGCGAACCGTGGTTTCGCCTGATTCCCTCCAACTCCTAGAAGGGGCCCGATTAGGGGCTTTTGAGGCAATGTCCGTGGTGTGCTATAATGTCTTCAGGCTTGATGAGGTTTTTATAAGTCATTGCTAAATTTGCCAATTTGAGCGGCCATCGGCGACCCCTTTTTACCTGTGTCGCAGAAGGCAGCAGGTCTAGGAATGGCTTTTTGAATTCCTGACCCGATGCTTGGAGGACAAAAATCTCTTGGGGGAGCGCCAAACTGGTCAAATAGAGCGTGTGAAATTTTGTCGTCCATTGTCCGTCCGTCATTCTGTCCGGCTGACCACCCGTCCCAAGTAACGACATTATTGAGAACTCAAAAAATAATTTTCCCAGCAAGTTGTGATTTGGTATGATGATGTTTCTTGACCAAAGGCAGGTCGCTATTGAAAATTGGTGTTTTGCGTCAAAATCCAAGATGGCTGTCGCCGTTTTTGTAAAAACGTTATCAAACGTTATCAAGATAACGCAAAAAATGTGTTTCCTTGGGAGTTATTATTTGGTATGCTGATGTATCTTCACCTTAGGCAGCTTGCTATTGAAAACGGGCGTGCTTCATCAAAATCCAAGATGGCCGCTGCCGTTTTTGTAAAAACGACATCGAGATAACACAAAAAATATGCGTTGTAGGAAGTTCTGATTTGGTATGCTGATGTATCCTGGCCTGAGGCAGGTCTCTATTAAAAATGGCCACGCTGCATCAAAATCCAAGATGGCTGCTGCCATTTTTGTAAAAACGACATTATCGAGAGAATGCAAAAATATGTGTTGTTGGAAGTTTTAATTTGGTATGCTGATGTATCCTGACCTAAGGCAGGTCGCTATAGAAAATGGGTTTGCTGCATCAAAATCCTAGATGGCCACCGCCATGGATCTACTGGAACAGCGTCATCGCGATAACTCCAAAAACAAGTGGCCTCGGAATTTCTAATTTGGTATGGTGGTACATCTTGACCTATTGCATGTTCTTATTGAAAATGATATTGCAACATCAAAATCCAAGATGGCCGCCAAACGACATTATCGAGATAAATTGCAAAATATGAGGCTGACCCAAGGCAGGTCATTATTGAAGATGAGTGTGTAATGTATGAGTATTTTGCTCAGCACTGTATATCATTTGTCAATGGAGATTTGTTAGACACTATTTAAATGCCCATTATGACTGGTCAGTGATTTGTTTATTTTGGTTATCATTTAGCACCCTCTGGTGTTATGCCTGTGTAACAGTCGATTTTGCATGGTCTCATGCAATACCACTTATTTGTGATGAAATAAACTAGTACTTTCTTGAAGCTTCTGGCATCTTCTTACCTGGAGGGGCCCGGATCACCCAGGAATCCTGTAGATCTTTCCAGAATGTTGCTAGTCAATATGAATGGTGTGAGTTTTTGTTTTGGGAACTGAGGTGCAGTGGCTCCAATAAGTATTTGTACACTACTTGAAAATTCGACTACATAACAGCTTTTGTATATTCGGCTAAATGCTTGCTATTGTGTGTAAAAGTGATTAAAATATTTGATAATCAATATGTTTTAAACAAATATTTAAAGTCTGTGTAAAGTCATAATAAATATGTCTCCTGAGTTTCTCTTTACAGAGAAAAGTGTGTTATTAACCACCCAGCAAAATTTGAATGATCAAAAAATTTGCCAAGTATTAAAAATTAGATTTCAAAAACCTGAAAGATGAAGGAGTTCTCTCTGCTCTAAGATGCTGGGGGGCGTGTCTGCTGGAGGCCCTGAAACGACGCCCACTCTCAATTGTCACCTGTCAATCAAATACCACCACTACGAAGTGAAAAATGGATGCAGATGCATGTAGCAGCTTCATTGGGGTCACACAGCTCTACATGTTCGAACCACGAACCTGCCCAGTTTTTACTGTTCGCCACTGCTCAATTTCTGAGGCGTCAACTAAATAGAAACGCATTTGTCTTGTAGGTTATTTAACTATATCACCTTGTCTTGGTTGGTGGCACACATTTAGCGGAAACCTCACCTGCAGTTGTCAAAACCGATATACCTGCTTTTTAACCTAGTCGCAGTTCTGAGAGGAAATCCGTTATTTTGCGAGCATTTAAGTTATCAACAGTTACAGTTAGTACCTAACTCAGGGTCCACTGATTAGAACTTAACACTGCTAAGTTAGCTAGCTAGCCAATTCGCTGCTGGGTGAAGTAAAGTGAATCATAATCATAATTTACAAGACTGCTAAATTTAGAAGGGAAATTATGCCTGTCTACAACGTATAGTTCATAGTAACCCGACCGTTGCACTTTGCCATCAATTAAAGTAAGCTTGATCGGTCGGTTTTTTTTTTTTTTTTCAAAATTAAACGTTGTCTTGTTGGAATATATTGAGATTGACACTCATCGCTTCTCGGTCGTGTTGACAGCTGTCAATGTTGAAGCGTGGGCGTTTAAAAGCGTCAAGGCAACATCTCGGAGTTTGACGCGACGCTTCGCTACGCGGCCAGTGGGCGTTGGGCTTAAATGTTGCGTCCCATGTTGAACCAATACGGGACGCGATTTATTCCGTATTTTCGTAAATGTCCAATACACGTCTGTCACTGAATCTAACAATAATGAACAAAATATAATACAAGATGCTAAGGCCAGCAAAATAGTCGTGGCGCTGATCTACGCAGCGCCCGTGTGTCTGTGCCTGGCTGCCTGCATGTGTTTCTGTCACGGTTGCCTAGAGACAGACACCGCACACTGGCGCTGCTCGCAACATCCGCGCCTTTTAAAAATTCCTGATGCTGTCGTCCGTTGGAAACTTAAATAAACTGACAGAGCCACTACCCTGCACACTGTGGTATCCAGGAAAGATGTACGAACGTGGAGGAGATATGACTAGTTAGTTAGCTAGCTAGCTGCAAACTATCGTCAGTTCATGCCTTTCGAGACTCGACAACGAGCAGGAACAGTACAGAGGCTTATGCGCTGAAAGCATAGGCGCCTACACCTATTTTAAAGTCACAGCGTTGTTATATAATGTTTAGTTGAATAAATTTGATTTTAAATAAATCATATTTAATTAAAAATAAAAGAAATACATTTTATTTGCATTTAAATAATCGCATTTGAATTATTGTCCACCCCCTTTTCAACCCAAGTGGGATATTCCAACCCGGACTGCGGCGGGGACAGAGCAGTCACTGCACTAACGCAACAGCAGAACTAGCGCCACGGTTCAGTATTCGTTGAGATGAAGTGAACCACAAACTAAAAACGCCATGAAGCGCCTATTTGCTCCGCTAACACTATACAGTTTATGGGTTAAGAAAAGGAAAAAGCCTTTAGCGGCATTTTTTTCTGAAGAACCAATTGTGTAACCTTGAAGTTGGAGGGAAAAGTGTAAATGTGCGTTAATGTTACCATGACTTTTCGTTTCCTAGCTAGTCACGTTAGCTGTCTTCGTGTTTGATAACTTAGCACTAACGTTAATTAAGCCCCAAAAGAACTGCTGAACTGGCCAGCTAATGTTAATGTCGAAATGGAATGTTTCAGGGGCTTTGTGTCAGGATTTCGCCGTCTTGCAAGTTAAAATCCTGTGTCCGAATGTGAGGGGAAATCTGGTGGTCCGGTCTCTGCTCATTTTCTTGAGATTTATCAGGGTTTTTGCGCGCCACAGTCGTTGTCTGGAGCTCCTAACAGAATAATCTGATGCAGTTGAACTGTTCAGATTTCGCGTCAGCACAGATTTCATGCTTATGTGAATAATGCGTTATTCTCGCCGATTCAGGCTTAGGTTTCGGTGTTTAGCGTTTGTGAAGAAATACAGCGTGAACATGAGGTAAAAGCCAATAAAAACGCAAATCTATGAAATGTAAAGTCTTGCTTGTGTAGTCGTTAATGTGTCATATGCAAGGTTGCTTGGCGCAAGAAAAACGACTTCAGCATGAAAACTGATGAAGGCACCGTACTTCGTGAACATTCGGACATGCGGTTTACTTTAGCTCAGATTTTTTAATGTTAAACCTGTGTGTTAACGAAGGACAAGTAAATGAATATTAAAACATATTTAAGCAGCGCAATTACGTCATTTCTGACCTTGCTTAGCACGAAAACCGAACTCTTCAGTGTAGTAGGCCTAAATTGGGCTTGTCCACACATAGCTTCACACAATATTTTTGGAAGTAGCTTTTTCTATTAAGCTACGTTTTTCTTTCTGAAAACACTGGTGTCTATGGTCACAAGCATAGGTGAATTTACGTAGACTTATTTCTGCAGACTGAGTTTCGAAGAGAGCCTTTTTCGTGCATTGCACACATGATTTAAAGCTGGTAAAATTGTCATGCCGGAAAAATTAAATCATCGGGGGGAGTCCAAAAAAAAAAAAAAGTTGAGTCGTAACGCACTTTGTGATGGTCAGAGGTGTATAGTAACGAACAGTAGCCTACTCAAGTAGTTTTTTTTTTTTGAGGATTTGTACTTTACTTGAGTTTTGACTTTTACTTTTCTGCATTTAAAAAGTATACTTTCACTTCGTTACGTTGACACTGGCTACTTCCTTACAAATTATAATATGAATGTAATTCATCATAAGGATTATCTGGATTTGGTGCGTTTAAGAAGAACGTTGCTCTGCAGGTATCTTTGTACAGATGTTGATGCCAGCGGACATGAAGCTTCAAATTTATGCACGCAGTTACAATATTCTATCACTAGATAGCACACCAGGATCAGTTGTTGAATCTTCCCAAGCCAGCCATACTGAAACACGGTTTTATGGATGAGTTCACTCCTAATTTAAATGCAGAACAACTTTTATTAAAGCATTTACGTTGTGATATTGACACTTTTAGTTAAGTTAATCCTCTGAGTATTTTTTTGCACTACAGTTTAAATGCTATATTTTAACACGGGGCAACTAGGTCTCTTCAATACTAATGATTTCTATAGCTGAATGTGTAAAATAGCAAGTGACTATTCAACTCTGACAAGTGTATACTGTCTGTTACATGCAGTCCTATATGGATCAACTATAAGATGAGCTATAACGTTTAAGTAGTGATAACAGCCCTATATCTGAGAGTAACATTTGTGGCAGTGCAGCTGGATCTTAAACTTGATTATGACAAAGTGATGGATATGTACGCCTGCAGATACCCCTGAAGAATGCTTTTCATCAACCCATTCAGTGAGAATTAAAAATTTCCAGAAGATGATTTTGTAGATCTGCATGCCTACTTAATATGCCTAATGTGCAAGTACGAAATTCACTTCAAAGTGAATCAAATACCATTCTCAGTGAAAGAAAACAACTTTAGTGTTGTGTTTTAAATGTGTAATCCATGATGTATCCTGATGGATGCTTAGATCAGTTTCACAATTTGTCCATTTCTATCAAAATAGGTCCCAAGTCCCTTTCTTTTTATCGTCTTTGCTGAGTCAAGTGGAAACTTGCACCTTAAATAGAGATAATTGTTAATGAAAAAAAAGCTTTTTTCAGCTAACTATAAGACCTTGAATTTGTTCCCAGATGCCAGGAAAACGCATATTTGGCACTTTAATTTTCAAATTCGTCTGGGGGAATGTCCCCAGACCCCTCCGGGCATTGCGCCTTCAGCGCTTGTATGGGGGCCCCCCCCTTTCCAAAATTCCTGGATCCGCCCCTGATTTAGTCCCTTTGTTGTAGGGATGTTTGACCACTATTTAGAGAAAATTCTTGAGTTGCATTTGTAATTAGAATGAAAACCAGTACACGCAGTGGTCCCCCTGGACGGAGTCTGGGATCCTTTGGGCTAACTGACAGAACCAATGTGCAGTCCTACTGGATTGTACAGGATGCAGTGCGTTTTGGCACATTGATGAAGTATGGTGCAACTTCACAAATTTTTCCAAACTGTAATCAGCTCATCTCCTACACTGCATCTGTTACAGTGCGAAATTTAGAAGATATAGCTGGAACCCTCTTGAGATATTGAGTACAAAGATTGTCACTCACTCACTTTATAGCCATATTAGCCTGGGAATAAGGAGCATTTCTGTCTCTAAAATCACGGCAGTGACAAAAAGGCTGTCATACATAAAATTGCCTAAGCAGAGGAGGTTTCATAAACATGGCAAATTCATTTTTAAGAAGTTTTTAGGTAAAGATGCCTGTGGTAAGCCTTCTTGGAAGTTTTTTGCAGCTGTAATATGGTTCATATCAATATCGGAATTATTTCGGAAAGAGCAACATTAGGATATATATGAAGAGTTTGTTTCCAAAGAACAATATATCCATTTTACTCATTTTGAGCAAATCACCTTTTTCTATGTTGATGTCTTTTGCATTTTATAAAAAAAAACACAAACTTTGACCATGAAAAAAATACATTTTATAGCATGAATTTCTTAATAAAGATTTTTTTGCACCATTTGTTAGAGGCACAGGGCTATCGCTCAATGGAATTTTCTCAACTTTTGTAATATTGGAACTTGTTGCGTTTTGGATACAAACACTTCATATTGTGGTTAAAATTTTGGCCATATCGTGCAGCCCTACCTATACTGAGTCCCAGCACCCTTTAAAAATAAGTATAAACAGTGCTCACAGACTTATAATCAGATGTGACTGTATCAAAGGGAAGAAATTGCTAATACATAAATGAAAGATTAGGCTATTTTGTGGAAGAGTTCATTCCCCCTACTGGTCTCTATCCTTCTGTTTCACAATCACTCACTCACAATAAATAAATATTAAGTAAATGCATTGAAGCTACAAGTAAATTGTATGTCTTGGTGCTTATTACAGTCAAAAAAATTTGACCTGGAACATAAATATAAAAGCTTCAAAATTCAAGAAATGACCTCCATTTTTTAATGTTCTCACAATGCTTGTGAGAACGGGAGTAGCTTATAAGCTTCTTTGTTTTTTCCTGTACTTTGAACATAATGCATGATAAAGGGGGGGAATTGTTAAAATGTTATCTTGCCTCATCTCTTCAGGAATTGGTCCTCTGACATAGCACTAAGACTCATCACAGTATACAAATCAAATGTAAAATTTTGGGGAATGGAAAAATGGGGTGTGTGGAGATTTGTCAAATGTAAGCCATTCTGTAAGCTGTGAATGTTCATCGTTAAATCAAATTCAAAATTTTTTCTTAAATTTTATTTTGGATTAAAGCTGATATTTTCCACTCTAAGGGACAAATACTGTTTTGTGAAGGATCTTTGCAGTAACTCTGGGGAACTTGATATCTGAGATATTAGACCGGTCAGGTAAATTTTGGTCACTGATTTCTAAATATGCCATCAGTTTTTCTCTATCAACTCTGGTTTTCATGATGATATACTCCTAATTGTTATACATACAACCGATCAGGAGCAAGAGCATTGGCTATGCGTTCAGACTGTTTGTACTTCTTGATGATGGACTGCACGGTCGTGTGGCGTAACGATAGCCGAGTTCCAATTTTTCTGGTGCTTTGGCCTTCTTTATGTAGCTGAATGATTTGCTCCCGCATTCGACGGGGTATCTCACCTGTCTTAGCCATGTATCACAGGAATACATCATGGGCATGGTCAGGCCATTTACATAGGCCAGTCTGTGTACAGAGGGAGTGTTCAGTATGGTCACGCTTGACCAAATCAGACCAAGTGAGTCAACCATGTCCTGTAAACATCTTGAGTTAATTTTAGGTGAGTATTATAAGTTTTGTGACTCTCCAATGGAACTGTACAGATACGTATTGGGTCAGATAATCGCCTTTCTGACCAAATATGCCATTTTGACATTAAATATTTGTTTAAAACATTGATTATCAAATATTTTAATCACTTCTACACACAATAGCAAGCATTTAGCCGAATATACTGTAATGTGAATATAGGCCACTAGATGGCAGTATTTACCTTTTTTTATTCAGCCCAGACTGGAGCTAGGTTTAGACATGTCCTGGGCATGTCTGGGGAAAGTCCCAGAAAATAAAAAAAAGAGGTCTAAATGTGGGTGAGGTCTGCAAAAGAGTATATAAGGAGTAGAATTGAGACAGTAGAGTAGTAGGAGAAATTGCAAGGAGAAGGATAGATGTGACCAGACCTGTCATTCTGTTCAAGACCTGTGACGCTTTTAGTGGATTTTTGCCTGTGTTTGAGTTTTTCCCTCACCCAGGACATCACCAAGCAACCTACAAAAGGGACTGTAAATATTTTCTGTTTTTTAGAAATCAGTCTTGGTCATTAGTTGTAGTTATTTGATTAGTCATTATTGTTAGTTGTTGTCTTTGTTAATTAAATGTGTATAAGTTTTAAAAACTGTGTCTGTCATCCCTTGCTGTTGCTGTTGCTGTAGTGTTGTAAATGTAATAACAAATTGGGGCCATAACAAATTGGGGGCTCAAGTCCGGGATAGACCATTGTGTGATTCATTAATTGAAAATCTAACATTTCAAATTGTAAAATTGTTTTTTGAATTTTCCTAAATAAATATATTGACAGATCAACAGCAATGGATGATTTCTTGGCATCACCAACCGTTGGGGTTTTGAATCTTTTAAAAAGACAGAACTGCTAGAAATTTGCAGACATTTAGAGCTGACAGAGGTAAAACCAGCCATGCGAAAAGCAAGACTGGCTCGAGAGATAGTTGAATATTACATTGATGAAAATGTGTTTGCACCCGGAGATCTGGAACAGTTTCCAGTGGAAAATCCAAATATAGAAATGGAACTTAAATTAAAACTGCTAGAGATGGAAAGGGAAGAAAGAGAAAAACAAAGAGAATTTGAGAGGGAAGAAAAAGAAAAACAAAGACAGTTTGAGTTAGAAAAATTAGTAAGAGAAGAGAAAAAAGAAAGGGAGGAAAGAGAAAAAGAAAGGGAGGAAAAAGAAAAAGAAAGGGAGGAAAGAGAAAGACAGAGAATTTGAGAGAGAGAAAGAGGAAAGAGCAGAAAGAGAGAGACAGAGAGAGAGAGATTTTGAATTAGAGAAATTCAATAGAGAAGAAAGACTCCAAATGGAGCAACTAAAAGTAAAAATAGCAACAGAAAATAAATTTCGGGCTAGCCAGGAGGTAAAACTGGTGCCTCCATTTTCAGAAAAGGATGTTGACAACTATTTCCAGTGTTTTGAAAAGGTAGCAAAGAGTTGCCAGTGGCCAAAGGAAAACTGGCCTCTGATGTTGCAAACTGTCCTCAAGCATAAAGCTCAACAAGCCTATTCAGCTTTGTCTGCAGATGATTCCTCTGATTATGAGGTTGTCAAAAAGGTTATTTTGAGAGCTTATGAGTTGGCTCCAGAGGCTTACCGACAGAAATTCAGAGGTCTGAAGAAATCTGAAAATCAGACTTATGTGGAATTTGCTAATGAGAAGAAAGTTTGCTTTGAGCGCTGGTGTACTTCTATGGAGGTCAAGGATGATTTCAACTCACTAAAAGAGATGGTGTTAGTTGAAGAATTCAAGAACTGTGTTAAGGATGATGTTAAGACCTACCTTAATGAGAAGCAAGCACTGAAGTTGCAATCAGCTGCCAAATTTGCAGATGAATATGTTCTCACACATAAGTCCAAATTTCAGTCTAGCAGTAACAATAGATGGTCCCAATTTCAGAAAAAGGGTTACAGTGATACCCAAGATTCCTCACCCAAAGACAAAGACAAATCTGGTGATGGTGCTCAGAAATCCAGTGACAGGTCTGATGGAAGTGTGAAAGCTGACAGTGACAAAAGTGGTCTAGTTTGCAGTTATTGTAAGAAATTTGGTCATGTTACAACTAAATGTTGGTTCCTTAAAGCTAAGAAAGAAAAAGAAAAGGATACCAAACCAAATGCCTTTGTGAAAACAAGGTTAGAAACCCCTGTAGTAGATAACCGATCTGCTAAATTGCCTGCTTCTTGTGGGGCTAAAAAGCCTGATATAGCTGACTTTGTGAGGGAGGAGTTTCTTCCATTTGTGTCAGAGGGATTTGTGGCTCTGAATGAGCATACTACTCCTGTCCCCATATATATCCTAAGGGATACCGAAGCTTCTCAGTCACTTTTGTTGATGGACTCCTTGGAGTTACGTGATGAGACCGCTTCAGGGGATTTCATACTTGTACATGGTATTGAAGGGAGGACTGTATCTGTACCCCGGCGCTCTATATTCTTGAAGTCAGATTTAGTTACAGGACAGGTAAAGGTGGGACTTATGTCAAGTCTACCTATAAAGGGTGTTTCTCTGTCGCTAGTGTTATGGCCCCAATTTGTTATTACATTTATAACACAACAGCAACAGCAAGGGATGACAAACACAGTTTTAACAACTAAAACACATTTAATTTTTAACAAAGACAAAGACTAATAACAACCTACAACTAAAGACCAAGATTGATAAATAAGAAAAAACAGAAATAATTACAGTCCCTTTTTGGTAGGGTGGCTTGGTGATGTCCTGGATGAAGAAAATGCTCAAACACAGGCAAAGAAATCCACAAAAGAAACGTCACAGGTCTTGAACAGAATGGCAGGTCTGGTCATCTTCTTGCAATTTCTCCTACTACTTTACTGTCTCAATTCTTTTCCTTATATACTCTTTTGCAGACCCCACCCACATTTAGACCTCTTTTTTTTAATTTTCTGAGACTTGCCCCAGACATGTCCAGGACATGTCTAAACATGACTCCAGTCTGAGCTTAACAAAAAAAACGTAAATACTGCCATCTAGTGGCCTATATTCACATTACACCTCCATTCCAAAAGGGAAAAATTTTGACTCATAAAGGCAAAATTTTTCATTTCAATACAAAATGGGTTAAGTGAACACTTGTCTATATATACATATCATACAATATTCAAACACATGATATATATATACACATTCAAACACGGGATAAGCAATCAGCAATTACATTGTCTGTACCCTTCACATGCTTAATTTCCAAGTCAAACTCCTGTAAAATCAAACTCCAATTCAACAATCTCCGATTCTTGTTTTTCATCTTACTCAAAAACATTAACGGATTGTGGTCAGTGTACACAATCATTGGCTTTTGTCCTGTACAAACATAAACCTCAAAGTGTTGTAAAGAAAGGACCAGAGCCAACAGTTCCTTCTCTATTGTGGAATAGTTCCTTTGGTGGCGATTGAACTTCCTGGAGAAGTATGCCACGGGATGCTCAATGTCATCAGAGTCACTTCTCTGGAGGAGCACAGATCCACAAGCTTGGTCGCTAGCATCGACCGCGATGGAGAACGGTTTGTTGAAGTCAGGAGATTTGAGCACGGGGAAGTGACACAGCAGAGACTTCAGGTGATCGAAGGCTCTCTGGCATGAATCATCCCAGGTGAACTTTACGCCTTTCTTCAGTTGGTTAGTTAGACTGAGAGCAATCTCAGCAAAGTTCTTGCAGAACTTGCGGTAGTACCCGATCATTCCAAGGAAGCGGCGCAAAGCTTTTTTGTTGTCAGGAACTGGAAAGTCCATGATGGCTTGGACTTTAGCATTTATGGGTGCCACCTTACCCTGGCCTATGACGTAGCCAAGATAGGTGACAGTAGCACAACCAAAGTCACTCTTGCTCAGGTTAACAGTCAGGTTAGCCTGGGTCAGGCGCTGGAACAACGTCTCTACATCTTTTAGATGTTCTTCCCAGGAGTCACTCCATGTGATCAGGTCATCGATGTACGCACCCGTGTGTGGCAATCCGGCGATTGTAGACTGTGTCATCCTTTGGAACGTGGCTGGGGCATTTTTCATGCCAAAGGGTAGGACTTCATACTGGTACAATCCAGATGGTGTGGCAAAAGCAGAGATGCTCTTGGCCCTCTCAGTTAAAGGCACACACCAATAACCCTTCAATAAATCAATCTTGGTCAGAAACTTTGCTTGCCCTACACTATCAATACAATCATCAATCCTAGGTATTGGAAACACATCAGTTCTAGTTACAGCATTGACTTTGCGATAATCTGTACAGAATCTAGAACTTCCATCAGGTTTTGGAACTAGCACACAGGGTGAACTCCAATCGGAGTTGGAGGGTCTGATAATATCATGTTTTAACATGTACTCAACCTCTTTCTCAGCAATCTTTCTCTTTTCAGGATTCATCCGGTATGGATGCTGTTTTATTGGTTTGGCATCACCAACATCTATATCATGAGAGGCTATAGTAACTCTCTTTGGAACATCAGGAAACAAATCCTCAAATCCTTTCTTGATCAACCTTTCAAACTGATCTCTCTGTGAGGGTTCTAAGTGCTGGAGTTTTACATCAAGATTTTGCAACACTTCAGTGTTTGACAATTTACATGAAAGAACTTCAGCTTTAATTCTTGGTTCATCATCTTGAAACTCCCCCTCATCTTCACACGTTTCGACCATTGGAGAATCTGAAGTGACAGCTGCAACCATAGCATTTCTGTCATGATAAGGCTTTAGCATGTTAATATGACACAATTGTTTTGGTTTTCTCCTATCTGGAGTCTTCACAATGTAATTGAGATCATTGAGTTTTGTCAGAATTTCATAAGGACCATGAAATCTAGCCTGCAATGGATTGGACTGCAAGGGAAACAACACAAGGACCTTGTCTCCTGGTTTAAACTCACGGCTTCTAGCCTTATGATCATACCAAGTTTTCATTTTTCCCTGACTTGATTTCAAGTTCTCTTTGGCAAGGTCACAAGCTGCACGCAATCTTTCCTTGAACTTGCTAACATAGTCTAACAGACTGATTTGCGGCTCTTCCTCTTGCCATTGTTCACTCAATAATAGCAAAGGTCCTCTCACTTCATGACCAAACACTAGCTCAAATGGACTGAATCCAGTAGACTCCTGCACTGCTTCTCGAGCTGCAAACAACAGCAAATGAACCCCTTCATCCCAGTCTTTCTCATGGTCATAACAATAAGTCCTCATCATTGTCTTGAGAGTGGAATGAAACCGCTCTAAGGCACCCTGACTTTCTGGATGATAGGCACTAGAAAGAATCTGTTTTGCACCTAGTTCATACACAACCTGCTGAAACAATCCTGAAGTGAAATTGCTACCTTGGTCTGACTGAATTTCCCTGGGAAGACCAAACAACGTGAAGAACTTTATCAAAGCCTTTGAGATTGCAGTTGCCTTGATGTTACGTAGAGGTATGGCTTCGGGGAATCTGGTAGATGCACACATGATTGTCAACAAGTACTGATTTCCAGATCTAGTCTTGGGTAATGGACCAACGCAATCAACAATGACCCTAGAGAATGGCTCCCCAAATGCTGGGATAGGCTGCAATGGAGCTACAGGTGGGTCTAACTGGTGTTTTCCAACTACCTGACAAGTGTGACAGGTTTTGCAAAAGTTGGAAACGTCTTTCCGAAGCCCAGGCCAAAAAAAGTGTTTCATGATCTTATCAACAGTCTTATTAACACCAAGATGACCTCCTAAAGGTAAACTATGAGCCATTGTTAAGATCTCATTCCTATAGACCTTCGGAACAACAATTTTCCTGACCACTGCCCAATCTGCATTGGCAGGGATATCAGGAGGGCGCCACTTCCGCATCAACACACCATCCTTGAGATAATACCCAACTGGAACTGCATCTATTTCTTTTTCAGGAAGGGCTCTCCTCTTTAGTACACCAATTTCAGGATCATCAGTTTGCTCCTCAATCAACCGCTTTCTGGACAGAGACAAGTCTCCAGACACATCAGAATCACCAGACCCATCCGGCTGGCTGAATAGAGAACTGATAAAAGTATCTGATAAGTCCTCAAACGGAGAAACCATAGTAGGCCAATCAGAGTCATGAGGCGCACCACCTGAGTCCTGACTATTCAATGTGCTGGATGGCACCACAACATCTTCTTCTTTAGCCTTCTTGGCCATAGCACGAGTCACTGCACAAGAAGGATACAGAGATGGGTCCTCATCCCCATCTTCAGCGCTCGGCTGTGAAGTAAGATGTACAGAGGGAACTACTTTGCCCCCAGCCAGGTCATTGCCTAGCAACAGAGAAACACCCTTTATAGGTAGACTTGACATAAGTCCCACCTTTACCTGTCCTGTAACTAAATCTGACTTCAAGAATATAGAGCGCAGGGGTACAGATACAGTCCTCCCTTCAATACCTTGTACAAGTATGAAATCCCCTGAAGCGGTCTCATCACGTAACTCCAAGGAGTCCATCAACAAAAGTGACTGAGAAGCTCCGGTATCCCTTAGGATATATATGGGGACAGGAGTAGTATGCTCATTCAGAGCCACAAATCCCTCTGACACAAATGGAAGAAATTCCTCCCTCACAAAGTCAGCTGTATTAGGCTTTTTAGCCCCACAAGAAGCAGGCAATTTAGCAGATTGGTTATCTACTACAGGGGTTTCTAACCTTGTTTTCACAAAGGCATTTGGTTTGGTATCCTTTTCTTTTGCTTTCTTAGCTTTAAGGAACCAACACTTAGTTGTAACATGACCAGATTTCTTGCAATAACTGCAAACTAGACCACTTTTGTCACTGTCAGCTTTCACACTTTGATCGGACCTGTTACTGGATTTCTGAGCACCATCACCAGATTTGTCTTTGTCTTTGGGTGAGGAATCTTGGGTATCACCATAACCCTTTTTCTGAAATTGGGACCATCTATTGTTACTGCTAGACTGAAATTTGGACTTATGTGTGAGAACATATTCATCTGCAAATTTGGCAGCTGATTGCAAATTCAGTGCTTGCTTCTCATTAAGGTAGGTCTTAACATCATCTTTCACACAGTTCTTGAATTCTTCAACTAACACCATCTCTTTTAGTGAGTTGAAATCATCCTTGACCTCCATAGAAGTACACCAGCACTCAAAGCAAACCTGCTTTTCATTAGCAAATTCAACATAAGTCTGATTTTCAGATTTCTTCAGACCTCTGAATTTCTGTCGGTAAGCCTCTGGAACCAACTCATAAGCTCTCAAAATAACCTTTTTGACAACCTCATAATCAGAGGAATCATCTGCAGACAAAGCCGAATAGGCTTGTTGAGCTTTACCCTTGAGGACAGTTTGCAACATCAGAGGCCAGTGTTCCTTTGGCCACTGGCAACTCTTTGCTACCTTTTCAAAACACTGGAAATAGTTGTCAACATCCTTTTCCGAAAATGGAGGCACCAGTTTTACCTCCTGACTGGCACAAAATTTATTTTTAGTTTCAATTTTAATTTTTAGTTGCTCCATTTGGAGTCTTTCTTCTCTATCGAATTTCTCTAATTCAAAATCTCTCTGTCTCTGTCTCTCTCTTTCTGCTCTTTCCTCTTTCTCTCTCTCAAATTCTCTTTGTTTTTCTTCTCTTGCTAATTTTTCTAACTCAAACTGCCTTTGTTTTTCTTTTTCTTCCCTCTCAAATTCTCTTTGTTTTTCTTTTTCCTCCCTTTCTTTTTCTCTTTCCTCCCTTTCAATCTCTAGCATTTTTAATTTAAGTTCCATTTCTATATTTGGATTTTCCACTGGAAACTGTTCCAGATCTCCTGGTGCAAACACATTTTCATCAATGTAATATTCAACTATCTCTCTAGCCAGTCTTGCTTTTCGCATGGCTGGTTTTACCTCTGTCAGCTCCAACTGTCTGCAAATTTCTAGCAGTTCTGTCTTTTTAAAAGACTTCAAAACCCCTACGGTTGGTGATGCCAAGAAATCATCCATTGCTGTTGTCAATATATATCTAGGAAAATTCACAAAAACAATTTCACAATTTGGAATGTTAGATTTTCAATAAATTACTCACACAATGGTCTATCCCGGACCTTGAGCCCCCAATTTGTTATGGCCCCAATTTGTTATTACATTTATAACACAACAGCAACAGCAAGGGATGACAAACACAGTTTTAACAACTAAAACACATTTAATTTTTAACAAAGACTAATAACAACCTACAACTAAAGACCAAGATTGATAAATAAGAAAAAACAGAAATAATTACAGTCCCTTTTTGGTGGGGTGGCTTGGTGATGTCCTGGATGAAGAAAATGCTCAAACACAGGCAAAGAAATCCACAAAAGAAACGTCACAGGTCTTGAACAGAATGGCAGGTCTGGTCATCTTCTTGCAATTTCTCCTACTACTTTACTGTTTCAATTCTTTTCCTTATATACTCTTTTGCAGACCCCACCCACATTTAGACCTCTTTTTTTAAATTTTCTGAGACTTGCCCCAGACATGTCCAGGACATGTCTAAACATGACTCCAGTCTGAGATTAACAAAAAAAAAGGTAAATACTGCCATCTAGTGGCCTATATTCACATTACACTAGGCAATGACCTGGCTGGGGGCGAAGTAGTTCCCCCTGTACATCTTACTTCACAGCCGAGCACTGAAGATGGGGATGAGGACCCATCTCTGTATCCTTCTTGCGCAGTGACTCGTGCTATGGCCAAGAAGGCTAAAGAAGAAGATGTTGTGGTGCCGTCCAGCACATTGAATAGTCAGGACTCAGGTGGTTCGCCTCATGACTTTGATTGGCCTACTATGGTTTCTCCGTTTGAGAACTTATCGGACACTTTTATCAGTTCATTGTTCAGCCAGCCAGATGGGTTTGGTGATTCTGATGTGTCTAGAGACTTGTCTCTGTCCAGAAAGCGGTTGATTGAGGAGCAAACTAATGATCCTGAAATTTGTGCACTAAGGAGGAGAGCCCTTCCTGATAAAGAAATAGACGCAGTTCCAGTTGGGCATTATCTCAAGGATGGTGTGTTGATGCGGAAGTGGCGCCCTCCTGATATCCTTGCCAATGCAGATTGGGCAGTGGTCAGGCAAATTGTTGTTCTGAAGGTCGACAGGAATGAGACTTTAACAATGGCTCATAGTTTACCTTTAGGAGGTCATCTTGGTGTTAACAAGACTGTTGATAAGATCATGAAACACTTCTTTTGGCCTGGGCTTCGGAAAGACGTGTCCAACTTTTGCAAAACATGTCACACTTGTCAAGTAGTTGGAAAACAACAGTAAGACCCACCTGTAGCTCCATTGCAGCCTATCCCAGCATTTGGAGAGCCCTTCTCTAAGGTCATTGTTGATTGTGTTGGTGCATTACCCAAGACTAGATCTGGAAATCAGTGCTTGCTGACAATCATGTGTCCATCTACCAGATTCCCTGAAGCCATACCTCTACGTAACATCAAGGCAACTGCAATCTCAAAGGCTTTGATAAAGTTCTTCACGTTGTTCAGCCTTCCCAGGGAAATTCAGTCAGACCAAGGTAGCAATTTCACTTCAGGATTGTTTCAGCAGGTTGTGTATGAACTAGGTGCAAAGCGGATTCTTTCTAGTGCCTATCATCCAGAAAGTCAGGGTGCCTTAGAGCGGTTTCATTCCACTCTCAAGACAATGATGAGGACTTATTGTTATGACCATGAGAAAGACTGGGATGAAGGTGTTCATTTGCTGTTGTTTGCAGCTAGAGAAGCAGTGCAGGAGTCTACTGGATTCAATCCCTTTGAGCTAGTGTTTGGCCATGAAGTGAGAGGACCTTTGCTATTATTGAGTGAACAATGGCAAGAGAAAGAGCCGCACATCAGTCTGTTAGACTATGTTAGCAAGTTCAAGGAAAGATTGTGTGCAGCTTGTGACCTACCCAAAGAGAACTTGAAATCAAGTCAGGGAAAAATGAAAACTTGGTATGATCATAAGGCTAGAAGCCGTGAGTTTAAACCAGGAGACAAGGTCCTTGTGTTGTTTCCCTTGCAGTCCAATCCATTGCAGGCTAGATTTCATGGTCCCTATGAAATTCTTACAAAACTCAACGATCTCAGTACATTGTGAAGACTCCAGATAGGAGAAGGCCAGAACAGTTGTATCACATTAACATGCTGAAGCCTTATCATGACAGAAATGCTAGGGTTGCAGCTGTCACTTCAGATTCTCCTATGGCCGAGATTTGTGAAGATGAGGGGGAGTTTCAAGATGATGAACCTAGAATTAAAGCTGAAGTTCTTTCATGTAAATTGTCAAGTTCTGAGGTGTTGCAAAGTCTTGATGTGAAGCTCCGGCACTTGGAACCCTCACAGAGAGATCAGTTTGAGAGGTTGATCAAGAAATATGAGGATCTGTTTCCTGATGTTCCAAAAAGAGTTTCTATAGCCTCTCATGATGTAGATGTTGGTGATGCCAAACCAATAAAACAGCATCCGTACCGGATGAATCCTGAAAAGAGAAAGATTGCTGAGAAAGAGGTTGAGTACATGTTAGAACATGATATTATCAGACCCTCCAACTCAGATTGGAGTTCACCCTGTGTGCTTGTTCCAAAACCTGATGGAAGTACTAGATTCTGTACAGATTATCGCAAAGTCAATGCTGTAACTAGAACTGATGTGTTTCCAAAATCTAGGATTGATGATTGTATTGATAGAGTAGGGCAAGCAAAGCTTCTGACCAAGATCGATTTATTGAAGGGTTATTGGTGTGTGCCTTTAACTGAGAGGGCCAAGAGCATCTCTGCTTTTGCCACACCATCTGGGTTGTACCAGTATGAAGTCCTACCCTTTGGGATGTAAAATGCCCCAGCCACATTCCAAAGGATGATAGTCTACAATCGCCGGATTGCCACACACGGGGGCATACATCGATGACCTGATCACATGGAGTGACTCCTGGGAAGAACATCTAAAAGATGTAGAGACGTTGTTCCAGCGCCTGACCCAGGCTAACCTGACTGTTCACCTGAACAAGAGTGACTTTGGTTGTGCTACTGTCACCTATCTTGGCTACGTCATAGGCCAGGGCAATGTGGCACCCATAAATGCTAAAGTCCAAGCCATCATGGACTTTCCAGTTCCTGACAACAAAAAAGCTTTGCGCCGCTTCCTTGGAATGATCAGGTACTACCGCAAGTTCTGCAAGAACTTTGCTGAGATTGCTCTCAGTCTAACTCACCAACTGAAGAAAGGCGTAAAGTTCACTTGGGATGATGCATGCCAGAGAGCCTTCGATCGCCTGAAGTCTCTGCTGTGTCACTTCCCCGTGCTAAAATCTCCTGACTTCAACAAACCATTCTCAATCGCGGTCGATGCTAGCGACCAAGCTTGTGGATCTGTGCTCCTACAGAGAAGTGACTCTGATGACATTGAGCATCCCGTGGCATACTTCTCCAGGAAGTTCAATCGCCACCAAAGGAACTTTTCCACAATAGAGAAGGAGCTGTTGGCTCTGGTCCTTTCTTTACAACACTTTGAGGTTTATGTTTGTACAGGAGAAAAGCCAATGATTGTGTACACTGACCACAATCCGTTAATGTTGTTGAGTAAGATGAAAAACAAGAATCGGAGATTGTTGAATTGGGGTTTGATTTTACAGGAGTTTGACTTGGAAATTAAGCATGTGAAGGGTACAGACAATGTAATTGCTGATTGCTTATCCCGTGTTTGAATATGTATATATATGTCACGTGTTTATTTGAATATTGTATGATATGTATATATAGACAAGTGTCCACTTAACCATTTTGTATTGAAAAGAAAAATTTTGCCTTTATGAGTCAAAATTTTTCCCTTTTGGAATGGAGGTGTAATGTGAATATAGGCCACTAGATGGCAGTATTTACCTTTTTTTTATTCAGCCCAGACTGGAGCTAGGTTTAGACATGTCCTGGGCATGTCTGGGGAAAGTCCCAGGAAATAAAAAAAAAGAGGTCTAAATGTGGGTGGGGTCTGCAAAAGAGTATATAACCAGTAGAATTGAGACAGTAGAGTAGTAGGAGAAATTGCAAGGAGAAGGATAAATGTGACCAGACCTGTCATTCAGTTCAAGACCTGTGACGCTTTTAGTGGATTTTTGCCTGTGTTTGAGTTTTTCCCTCACCCAGGACATCACCAAGCAACCTACAAAAGGGACTGTAAATATTTTCTGTTTTTTGGAAATCAGTCTTGGTCATTAGTTGTAGATATTAGATTAATCATTATTGTTAGTTGTTGTCTTTGTTAATTAAATGTGTATAAGTCTTAAAAACTGTGTCTGTCATCCCTTGCTGTTGCTGTTGCTGTAGTGTTGTAAATGTAATAACAAATTGGGGCCATAACAATACAAAAGCGGTTATGTTGTCGAACTCTCAAGTAGTGTACAAAAACTTATTGGAGCCACTGTACAGTGGCATTGGAGTATTTTTATAAGATTACACAGTGGATTTTTGGACCTAATCAGTGAGAATAAATTTGTCTCAGTTTTCATTGCTGGTTTTCTTTGTTGTGATTTTCAAGTCATCACAAGTGTGCTATGCCAAAAATCCTTTCCAGTTTATCTTTTCCATATGGCTGCACCTCTCTCTCATCATCATCATCGTCGTCATCATCATAACAATTCACCATCACTCAGTCAATGCAAATTTTATTCACCGAAGCATTCTTCTACATAACACCTGCTCAGCGACGCAGGTTTAGTGACTCCGTACTTGTTCGAAGGGGGGGGGTGATGTCTCTCCTGATGCTGCGCCTCTGAAGTGGTTAGACAATAAACCAGGGGATTGCACATGCAAATGTGTTAGCTTTCTTTGCATTTTGCTCATATTTCAGCACCCACAGCAGACAGGTCTATGTTTGCATCCTTTTCTGTTTTGATGCGTATTACTCAACGGGAAGCCGTCATCGTGATCCTAGATACAATACAACATTTTTGTATTCACAAAGTTTTAAAAATAATAGTTCAATAAAAAGAGAATTTCAGGGTGGGGAGGTTATGTTGAGGGGGCGGGGGTGTCCATTGGGGGGAGGCAATGGTAGGGGAAACGCTGTAGTACCTGCTTTATGATTGATTGCGACCAAACACCCTCCCTTGACAGCACTGGGAGTCATTAGTTAGCGAGCAATGTTACTTTAGCTTAACTTACGACACTTATATGAAAACAACTGCAATAATTATGGTGTTGGTTTTTCATTTTCCATACAATAACTAAGACAGATGTCATGAATGCGGTTAAATTAAAAAATTGTAAAAACTTGCATATACTCCATAGTGTACTCAGATCAAGTGGCCAGGCAAATGCCATAAAGTGGCTCGTGGTGCTTTAATTCTTAAAAAATGTATATTACAATACCTTAGCATTCGTTAAAACTCTTAATATGAACCTATTCTCTTCACCCCTTATATTGAAAACTTAATGAAAATTACCAGATTCCCCCCCCCCCCCGTTTGGTCTTCAGCTTTATTGGCTCCCATTCATTCTGCGCTACCTCCCAAGTACTCCTCAATAAATAGAAATTTTGTGAGTGAGAGTTTTCCCTGTTTAGACATTCTCTGGTAAGGACCTGACAATGTCTGTGCCACTTGACCTCTGCTGTCATTAGTAAAATCCCCATGGAAATTTCTAGTAGGGTTCAGACACTTTTCTAACATTACTCGAATAAGAATGAAATATTATGAGCAAGGACGAATTGAAATTAACCTATGAGGTACACGGATGCAAGTGAGCACGTCAAATTCTCAATTTATTGTTGAAAATCTTATGTTATTCTGCCTGTGGTCCAGTTTGTGGTCCACTTTCATAAACTACATATCCTATCCAATTCCCGAATGTGCAAAAAGCCAATTAAGTACCTCAATTTCAGCAACGGAGGCCAATCAGGGACATAACTTGGAGAAAACAATTTGATGGTTTCTTTGCAAGGGAATTGTTGCCTACGGCCAGAAACTTGTGTAAACTGCAACCAAGCTTGCATGAGGTCAGTGAGACGGCTGACCCTGCCTGTGACTTTCATACTTCATTTCAGTGTTGAAAATAGCATGTGTTCTTCAAAAAACCAAAGTTCTTTGTGTTCACTCATCATTCGAAGCTAGATAAGTTGTCTGATGATCTTTTATTCTGAAAAGTAGCTGTTATTAAATAATAATGGTCAGAACATACAATCAAAATCAATATGAACAGCTGGTGTAATAAAATGACAGTAGACATTAATTGTTGTGGAAATAAATTAATTCTGTAAACTTTATATTTTTCCTATTGCATTTATTATAATTTACATGTGACGATAAGGGCTTCAAGTCTGGATATTTTTTATTGAGATTCCTTCAAAGTGCTTGAAAAAGTGCTTGATTTGGCTCCTGGCTTAGCTCACTTGGTTCAGGCGCCTCAGTGGGGAGCAGAAGTGACCACCACAATCTGGGTTCGAACCCAGTCATACCACCCTGCAGGGTTTGGTAGCCTTTTCAAATAAACGTGCAATTGGCCTTGCGCTGCAGGGAAATCAACTGGCGGTTCAGGATTATTGAATTACAGCATTGTTAGTTGCGCAAGCGCCTCCTGCTAGCCAGCCAGGCCCTCGTCAGTAAAGTTCACAATTTGTTCATGTTTGGGTATCTTCCACCCTCGTTCTGAACTTGTGAATTTTCGAGGTTTGTGTAAAAAGAAGCAGCGGCTGACAGGCGCGTGCTTCGGAGGAGAGCCACGAATGGTCTTTGCTCTTCCGAGATGGCAACATGGGGTCGCATATGAACAAGCTTGTGTACATAGTTTGCCAATTTGGCATTCCAGATTCGGGTGGGATTGGAGATGCCAAATTTAAAAAAAAATTATTAAAAAAAAAAAAAGTGTTGGAATTTTACTTGAATTTTATTTAAGTTGTACGAACCATGAACATGAATTTGCTAAATATTTCTGTATTTCTCAAAATGCTTTTTTTTTTTTCTTTCTCCTTGCAGCCACATGTATGACAACCCTATTTCATTTATTGGGATGTCTGCCTTCCAGAACTTGTCCGATTTACATTCTCTGTAAGTTTCCTCCTCCGATAAGATTGCACTGTCACATGAATTGTGTGAAGAGTTTCATGGCAAAACACAACAAACAGCACTTGCAAAATTTTTGAACACTTCGGAAAGAAGATCATCGTTGACAAGCTAGTTATCATGCCAAGTTCAGGCCTTAGCAACACGCTGTCTATCCCATTGTTTAGCATGCTTGGACTTTCATTCCCAAATGCAAGAAACCCCAAGCCAGTTTTTCTGCCGACTGCAATATAGCCACCCAGCTAATCAGCAATGCAGAATCCCGCACTGCCAGCAGGCCCCAGTTGCTTTGCGACTGTTGTTTTGGACAGAGCAAAAATATGAGGGTCATTCCTCTGCTGCAAGCTCAGCATAAAAAAAAAGATTACCCAATTTGTCCGTCAAAAATGTGTTTCTCATCAATGGACATATACTGAGTCAAAAAAGAAACTTCAGACTCATGAATTAGTAAATATTTTCTTGAAACTTTTAATAAGAGAGTTTTTATGATCACTAGGGGTAAATGCGTTGTCAAAGACATCATGACACACATCAACTCCGACGTGCACAGATACGTAGCACGCGCGAGTGTACGTTAAGCTAAAACCATGTTTTGTTGTGTTCCTAGTCGCGTGACCATATGAGAGATGTGCAACTCAGCTCACGTTAGCATGTTAGAGCGACATCTCGGAAAAGCAAGTTTTTACAGTTAATTATTAGTTGATTTTCAATGCCATGGCTGTCAAACATTCAGTGTGAACGTACCATTGGCATGCTGACTATGGAAACGTCCGTCACTGACGTTGCAAGGGTTATGGGATGCAGTCGACGGACTATCCATGATCTTCGGACTCGTCTCCAACAAACTGGCACCGCAGCTGACCGACCTCGTTCTGGTAGCCCACGTGTGACGTCAAAAGCAGAAGACCGACAAATTGTCTTACGTCATTTGCATTATCGATTTGTCACTGCAACGCCCACTAGGAATGAATTGTTTAGAGGTCGTGTGACTGCCCAAACCATACGTAATCGCCTGTGGACTGCTCTTATTCAAGTTGTAACTTATCAGTTTTACTCTTGGACAATTCTGTTGCATTTCGGGTGGAACTGGTTACATTATTGACATTATTTTTATAATACACCATCTTTAATGAGTACAGAATTAAATAAAATCATTATTTAAAACCTCATTTCTTGTATTTCAACTTATCAACCTCCAAACGAAAGTGAAGTTTTTATTTTGGCTGAGTATAGTTTTCGGTCACATTGAGCAGGAGATTTGTATAAAGGGAAGTGTTACGACTTATATCGGAAATATGGAAACCTTTACACCCGTATTATTGACTGGAAGGTATTTGACTTCAAATTGTGCTTCTTGGAATATACTGTGTTTTCCCAAATAATTACAACAATGCTTAATTTTTCTTAAAAATCTTAATTCTTAAGCCTCCGTTACACTTATTCAAAATCAGCAAGAATCAAGCAGAACGAGCCGGAATGAAGGATTCATGCAACATTCCTGCGGGAATTTCAAATTGAACAAAATTCTTACAGCTTTGAAAAAATGCAGTTTGAACCCGCCTCAAATGATTCTTGCACATTCTGAGTGTATTAGCTCTCAAATGTAGTTGGAACACAGTAGGAATATTTAGAATGCTGTCAGAATGCAGTCAGAATATTTATAATACACTTTGATTCCTGTACGAGTTCAATTGCTGCCTGAACTCCCCCTGAAGTCTGGTTGGAAGGTGCCTCAAATGGTGTACGAATTTGCCTCGAATGCAGTCAGAACGCTCCCAGAATGGCTGCCGAATATGGTTGGAACGTCGAAAAATTCAAACAGAACGCAGCTCGAATACTCAGAATGTACTTAAAATATAACAGGAGTGTCCCATATGCGTTGATTGAGTAATTGCTGACTACAGCAGGGGAACACACACATGCCACTGAAACTGATGCTGAATGCGTAAGAGTTGACAGGTATGCGTTATTATTGAAAACTGGCCACACCTGATGATAATGTTGAGAGTTTTTGGAGTTTCTGTAAAAGTAATTTAAATGAATAATTGAAAACAGGTCAATTAATCAATAAATCAATCATTATTTTTAAGCCAGTTCACCAGCCGCCACTGATTCCAGTGGCAATCGAAAGATTCCAATGGCATTCAAGGCACATTCCAGTTGAATTGTTTTAATATCGAAAAAGATTCCTGCAGCAGTCGAAATGCATTCAAGTGCATTCTGGCTGGATTTGACGTGGCTTGCCATTTTGATTCTCCCTCGAATGCAATCAGAATGTTTTGAATGCTGTTGGAATGCCATAAGAATATTTATAATGCAGTCAGAGCGCAGTTAGAATACACTTGGAATCCCGAACGATATTTCTCCACTTTGAATGCACCTGGAAAGTTTTGAGCATGAGAAACATTTAGGCCGGCCACAAGAAAAGGCCCGAATATCTGGAATGCACTCAAAATGCAGTCAGAATTTTTAGGATGTATTTTCAATATCTAGGAATATGCAAAGAATTTTCATTCTGACGGCATTCTGGCTCATTCCGCCTCTAGTGTGACTAGGGTTTTAGATTTAATTGCATCATAGTATTATATTTAACTTGATTAGCAGGACATATTGTCAAATAAGAAAGTTCATCTATGTTTACTTTTCCAATGACAAAAATGTGCATTTTTCGAAAAATTCTTTAAATGGATATTTTGCGTTTTGCGTAGAAACTCCATATGTTGAAGTTATTTCCACCCAAGCATGGTTACAGCATAAAAGTGCCATTTATAGTTTTTTTTTTTTTTTTTTTTTTTGAGCAATAGTTGGTGTTCAAGGCTGAAGAGGATATCAGGTTCTGTGTTTACTGCCAGCAAGAATAAAAATATTCTTCTTTAGTGTGGTATGATACATCTGTTACTACAGCAAGACTGTCTTGATTTTAGACTTGTATATCGGCCTAAATGTATGTGTGGACCGTGTTTATGTTCTCATTTTAACTTATCCCATTTAGTATAATCAGTGCAAGGTCTTTCAACATAACATTACTGCTGTTACTCTCATAATCGTATAGATTTGTGCACACATGCATATCCAACTCTGGTGGGTATTGGAAAACACTGGCTTGCTAAACTTGAACCATGACATTTTTTTTCTTGTATATTAATTCTTTAATGTATCTAATCTCTGTTGTTAAAGGGGACCTATTTAGGCTGCTAATCCTTAAAATTTTAGCCAAAAGATAATATTCAAATGAGACTCTTACCAAAGACAGTACAGGAACAAGAGAAATTAAAGCTGCAAGCAGCGTTGAAAGGGCCCTCGCACCACTCTTGCACGTTGGGGAGGCAGCAAAATCTTGATGGGTGCAGGTGTGCATTCACAGCCATTGGACACTGCTAGACTGTGAACAATGCGGTTTCCTGCGGCGAGTGCAAAAATTTTCTGGAGGGGTGCTTTGATATCATTTTGACATGCCCGTGCGCTAAATCTCCAGCATAGTAATTGTAACACCAGGCTCCTTGAGCGTGTTGATTTTTGTAATTTTTATAGCACGTTTAGACCCACAAATGAGATTTCTTTTAAAAATCTGATTGGGGGCGCTATCGAGCCATTATGCCACATTTAGTGCCAATTGATGGATGACATTGAAGAGAATAAGACAATAATAAATTGTGCAAGGTTCTGCAAGCTTTGGAGTATTCTCAGGCCTTCAAACATATGTTCATGAAATTTGGAAAAATGCAGGAAATAGCTAATAGCTCATACCTGTTTGGCCAAAATAATAAACCAGAACCCGGAATGACTAATGCAATGATCACACTAAGTTTCATGAACATTCAAGCACATTTATCTTAACATGGCCGTATCTAGAGGGCGCTGTGGAGCCTTCTGGCCACACTTGATCTAATATTAGCATATATTGATACTTGGGAGGACCATTTTATAAAGCTTGGACAGTTTCAGGGAAAACCCATGAAGTCTGTGGGAGTAAAACCAACTTCCTGTTTCATGGCGGGACATCGAAGTTTGCTGCAACGCCATAGAAACAAAATTCGATGAATCCAAAAAAGCTTCGCAATTTAACATCGGCAACGTCTTTAGATACTATTAGCCAAATTTCAAGTTGTTCGGATGAAATCTCTAGGAGGAGTTTGTTAAAGTACGACACCTGTGAATGGCGAAAAATCCAAAAAAGTTGCAATTTCAATTAAAAATGGCGGACTTCCTGTTGAGTCTAGGTCATGGCACCGAGTGTCTTTTTTGTAGGTCTCGGCATATTCCACATGTCTACCGAATATCATACATGTAGGTTTACCAGGCTCCGAGGCCTGCTTATTTAAAATTTTCCAGGGGGCGCTATAGTGACATTTTTGCCATGTCTATATATAAGTTTTTTTGTCAGAGTAATACGAATGATGGTCTTTATACATTTACAAAATTTTGTGAGTTTTAGAACATGCTGAGACCCTGAAAATGGCAATTCTTTTAAAAATATGATTGGGGGCGCTATAGAGCCATTGTGCCAAATTTAGTGTGAATTGACATATAAAATTGAAGATAATAAGACAATTATAATTTGTGCAACTTTTTGCAAGATTTCGAGTATTCTTAAGCATCCAAACATGTGTTTATAAAATTTGGAAAAACGCAGGAAATGGCGCATAGCTCACTTCCTGTTTGGCCAAAAAATTTCAAAAAAATTAATATAACTCGACATGAACAAAGCAATGATCACACCTAATTTCATGAACATTCAAGCACTTTTATCTCAACATGGCCGTTCCAAGAGGGCGCTGTGGAGCCACCTGACCACACCCAATCTAATATCAACATATAGGTCTACTTGGAAGTGGACTCCTATAAAGCCTGTAAAGTTTCGCGCAAATCTCACAAAGCATGTGCGCGTAAAACCAACTTCCTGTTTCATGGCGGAACATCGAAATTCGCCGCGAAGCCACGGATACAAAGTTCAATGAATCCAAAAAAGCTTCGCAATTTAACATCGACAAGGTCTTAAGATGTTAAATTCAAAATTTTATGTTGATCGGATAAAATCTCTAGGAGGAGTTCGTTAAAGTACGAAGCCTGCGAATGGCAAAAAATTTAAAAAATTTGCAAATTCAATTAAAAATGGCGGACTTCCTGTTGAGTCTAAGTCATGGCACCTAGAGACTTTTTTGTAGGTCTTGGCATAGTACACATGTCCACCGAATTTTGTACATGCAGGTCAAACACGCTGCCAGGGCTGCTTCATTGAAATTTTCTAGGTGGCGCTGTAATGCAATTTTGCCACATCCATCTGTAAACCCTAAATCCTAGTAAAGAGTATGACCAGCTTAATATGTTTGCAAAGTTTTGTGAGTTTTCAAGCATGCTGAGGCCCTCAAAAATGCAATTATGTATTAGGGGGCGCTATAGAGCTACCATTTCACACCCAGTGCCAAATGAGATATCGAATCAAAGAACGTAATATTTGTAGTCTATGAGCCAAGTTTGGTGAGTTTTCGAGTATGATAAGGCCCTCAAAAATGTGTTCGTAAAATCTGAAAAAACGCAGGAAATGGCTCATAGCTCACTTCCTGGAGGCAAAAAAATTTACAAAAAAATTTATGATGACCACTATGACTCTATAAAATTTCGTGAGAATCCGAGCAAATGCGTTCCAAAATGGCCGCGTGTTTGGTGGCGCTATAGAGCCACCGGGGCATGTCCAAGCACAAAAATAATAATACTTTGCAATTTTCACGACGACTGACGTGTGGGCAAATTTTTGTGAGTTTTCGTGCATGGCAAAGCCCTCAAAAATGCGTTCTCGCAGCAGAATCAAAGAAGAAGAAGAAGAAGAAGAATAATAAAAATCCCATCAAAAACAATAGGTTCCTGGCACCGGTCGGTGCTCGGGCCCTAACAAGACCGTACTGGAGCACTGCTTCCCCATATGCCTTGATTATAAGAAATATAATAGGCCTACACGTCTTGTCTCTGAAGTGAGTGCAGTTGCCTGGTTATTCAGCGTTTGCAAAAGGCCTCTACTGCAACCCTACCAAGGCAAACAGTCAAGCTGTAACAAAAGTTATTCAGATGTCTACCTTTTTCAAATAACCAGCCAAAACTTCACACCACAGTACTTTTAAGTCATTACATTTTCACAAGAACCAAACTCATATAAATCGGATGGCCTGTAACAATCCCTGAGACAAACCAACTGCCCATGAGCACACATGCACATATTTGAAAAAGGAAGACATCTGTCAAACATTTGTTACAGCTTGGCCATTTTCTTTGGTTGGCCTGTATTGGCTATTGTGAGCATTGTATCTGGAGAGTGAAAGCTCACTGTAAGCTCTATCTCATCATGCTGTCCAAAAAGGTAAGTGGCCTTTTAAGTATGTGTTGGGATTTACAAGAATCTAACTTATATCTGCATCAAGTGTTTATATTTCCATTAGCTCGACTCCATTAGATATTTTATGACACAGCTAACTGACATATTTACCATAACGAATTTAAGTTGCCTATCTAGCTCGGGTGTTTGCAAATGACATTTGACATTAGCTTTATAAAGAACTGAAATTTCAGTAACACTAAGTTACTCTGATTGAGGTTGTTTGACTGAAAAGTCCGTTCTTAAAAGAGCTCGAGCGTTTTTGTAAAGTTAGCAGTGTTGTGCTATTTTCTTTTCGATTAAACTGCACTCTTCTTTGTATTGTAGCACCCATGGGTCGAAATTAATTTTTTGGCTTACCAGCCAAATGGCTGGTAGATGAAAAAATTTACCAGCCAATCATTTTTTTTTACCAGCCAAAATTAAAAATCGCATTTCATAACAATTTTTAGACTGTGGCTAATACACTACCTTCATCTATGACTTCGATAAGGTAAAAAGACCCAGAATCATATTCAAGCATTTTACTGTTTATGATAATTTATTAGAAATTTACAATTAAAAGCAATAACACAAAACATACGAAAACAGGACAAACTCATTGTGTCAGCTGAATTTCTGCAGTAGTTCACAGTTCGCAGTGATGGTAGTTGGGAGGAGCAGGAGGTGGTGGTGGAGCACATGGACCCCTTTCTTCTCATCCAAACTATGAAAAAAAAAAAATTGAATTAACTTAATTTTTAAAATGTATCAAATGCTCATCTCTGACAAACATATTTAAGAGCCTGCTGCTGGTAAAATATGAAAGAATCTTTAAAAATAACTTCTACACGACTATAGCACATTAAAAAAAAGATCACCTCATGTTCCTGCGACCTCTGTGCCAGAAGCTGTGATTTCTTTGGATGCTGAGAAGTCATTTGATCGTGTGGAGAGGGAATACCTTTTCTACACACAAGAGAAATTTGTTCTTGGTCGGAACTTTATTTCATGGGTGAAGCTACTTTATTCCTCCCCCCAAGCTTCAGTGAGAACAAATAACACCCAGTCTGCATACTTCCCCCTTCATTGTTTAACCCGGCAGGGCTGCCCCCTGAGCCCTCGCTTTGGCCATCGAGCCTCTCGCTATCGCGCTCCGTCACAGCCCCCACGTTACAGGCATTTTCAGGAATGGGGTAGAACAAAGAGTTTCACTTTATGCTGATGATCTCCTCCTTTATATTTCCAATCTTGCAATGTCTGTCCCCACAGCTCTCTCTATTTTTAACTCGTTTGGTGCTATTTCTGGCGATAAATTGAATTTCAGAAAGAGCAAACTATTTCCTTTAAATAAAGCAGCAAATGACTTTCCATTGCATAGTTTGCCATTCAAAATTGCAAAACATGGCTTCACTTATTTAGGGGTTCAGGTAACTGACAAAATCAAAGACCTGTACAAGGCCAATTTTATCCCCCTTCTCAAGCAGGTACAGGAGGACTTTGACCGTTGGTCAATGTTTAAATTGTCTTTAGTCTTTAGTTGTCTCGTATTAACTCAGTCAAAATGAACATCCTCCCGAAGTTCTTATATTTATTCCAGTGTGTACCCATTTTTCTTCCCCAGATCTTTTTTCGCAGAATTGATACCATTATTTCAGAATTCATATGGAGTAAAAAATTCCCAAGGATACGCAGGCAATTCCTTCAGAGACCAAAGGCATTAGGTGGAATGGCTCTGCCAAACCTGAGATTTTATTACTGGGCTTCTCACCTTAGAATAATACAGTTCTGGCCACAGTGTGATTCACACTATTCTATGCCTGTCTGGCTCAAATTGTAAACTGACTCTTGTTATCCAGTCTCCTTAATAGCTTTAGTTCATTCTCCTATTAAGAGTCCATCCTCAAGTTACACAAAAAATTTAATAGTTAAAACATCTCTGAGAATTTGGAATCAATTCAGGCGTTATTTCAGCCTTCAGACCTATTCAGTATTTGCTCCAATAACAGCAAATCATGCTTTTCCCCCATCTTTGGTAGATGGTGCATTTGCAATTTGGTCTGACCTAGGTATTAAATCGTTTAAAGACCTGTATATTGACAACAGTTTTGCATCTTTTCAGCAATTGTCTGATAAATTTTCCCTTCCAAAACAACATTTCTTCAGGTATCTCCAGATTCGCAGTTTTGTTAGTAGCAGATTTCCCCAGTTTCCCAGCCTCCCTGTTGAATCACAATTGGACACATTCCTTAAACCAATACCTGCTCTAAAAGGCATGATGTCACATATTTACACTCACATCCATTCTTTACATTTGGTTTCCTTGAATTCGATTAAATCACTCAGGGAGGCAGATCTCGGAGAGGAGATTACTGAGGAACTCTGGGAGGAAGCCCTTGACAGAGTACACAAATCATCTATTTGTGCAAAACATGGGTTGATTCAGTGTAAAGTAGTGCATCGCACCCACCTTACAAAGGTTAAGCTCTCTCGAATTTATAAAGAGGTGGACCCAACATGTGATAGGTGTCATCAAGCTTTAGCGAGCCATGCTCATATGTTTTTGTCCTGTCCTGCTCTGCATTCATATTGGGAGGAAATCTTCAGATCAATGTCCAAAGTTACCGGGAAACTGATTAAACCTAATGCTATGACTGCACTTTTTGGTGTACCCTTACCTACGGTGCCACTCTCCTCCCTAGAAACAGCCTTTATTGCCTTTGTCACCCTTCTTGCCAAACGCTTGATACTGTTCAAATGGAAATCCTCCACAGCCCCATCACATACAGTGTGGATAAAAGAAATCCTTAATTGTGTCAATCTGGAAAAAATTAGGTGCATAAAAAATAGCTCCCCGAGAAAGTTTAGTAAGATGTGGGACCCCTTTTTTACATATGTACAAGAACTGGATTTCAGAGAGACCCCTGAGTGACTGATCAGGTACCTTACTCGCAATATTTGTGGTATATTGAGCAGCAGACTGACCATCTATAAGATTGTATTATTGTTTTTATCTCATTTTATCTTATTTTATTTTATTTTATTTTTTTAAATTAGTTTATTTATTTTTTGAAACTATTTTTGTTTATTTTGCCGTCACTTCTAGTATTACTTAGTTCTTGTCCAGTCTGGGCACTGTGTGGTCTTATTTTGGTTTTTACGTGCATTTTTGCTTTGTCACTATTGCATTCCCCAAATGTTACTGTATCGTTTATATTGTTATTGTTATCATTTATCTGTTCAATACTGAAAATACTAATAAACAGATTGTGAAAAAAAAAAAAAAAAGGATCACCATTACATCTGTCACAGTCAAATTATTTTTCCAAAACATTAAGACCTGAACAGTGTTAGCGTAGGCCTACATAGGCTACAATGCTGTATAGAGCTAGGTAATCGGCCTACTGAGTTACTAACTCTTGTCTAGTGGTAGGCTAGCTCTAGCGATAGCTGCTACATCAGCTGGTCCATTACGGATCCGTCATTAAAAGTAAACACGGACAAATGCGTCTTAGAACTACACTTCGGTGTCTGTCTAAGAAATAATTTCAAATGTCATATGCAAATATAGAAACAACCTACTGGTACCTCCAAACAAAGTCCGTGAAGGGCTTTGGGTGTTTGGCAATGGCATGGGCATTTCTGAAAAGGAAGTTCATATTCATCCTTGTCAAGTCTATAAGCTTGGTAAGCTGTTGAACCGTCTCTGAGGTCTGTACCGATGAGCTTCGGGCAGTATAGATTGCCATACAATCCTTGTGGCAGTGCAAGTTTTCATGGCTTTTGATAGCCACCAGCTTCATCACGGGCATTCCCACAACAAAAGAATTATTCCGCCTCTTCAGCAATGGTTTGACATACTTCACAGTACATGATGCCATTCAAGTACTTCAGCCACTGTCGTGCCTCACCATTATCTGTGATGTACCACTTATTGCTAAATTTTATTGTGGTCGTCAGATTTGAAGTGCCTCTTGCATTCTCCCCAACAGCATTTGACACGTTTTGTCTTTCTGATGGAGGTGAGACACCTGCACTGAACCGCCACATTTTTGGGAAAGTTAACGATCAGATGTTATCAACGATCAGCATTCACTCCTGAGGTGATAAATTAAGTCATGCGTATTATTTACAATGGTTGTTAGTTACCATTATAAAACGGATGCTTCCCATTCTTAAATGTGATTGGTTGAGCCGCATTCCATGCCGGTATAAAATCAGTGTAACCCACTGTATTTTGAGGCAGACCACAGCACAAAGAGTTGGCTGTCTACCTAGCTAGCTATAGCATTTTCAAGTTAGAGATCAGTTTAGCTTGCTAGCTACATTGCTAATTAGTTCGCTATTTCAGTATTAGCGATAAATTGTTGATTTTTTTCTTGTATGTTTATCTTATGGGCTATGTGTGGGGAAACCACATCCATTGTAGTGAACGCTAGCTAGTTGAAAAGCTGGCTAGCAAACTAATGCACAACTGAACATATTTTCCTGGAAATCGGCAAAAGTCAATCTTGTTCCATACTCTCGCTGTTGGTCGTAATGATACGGCCGATCGGCGCGAGTTGAGAACAAGGAAACTCTAAAACCGAAACGAACGTAAAATCATTTAACGGGGCCTTCGGGAGATCGAAGGAGACATTCCAAATAGCCTGCTTTCATAGTATGTCTACATGAACAAGCCCAAATAGCCTGATGTGACATGATAATGGTGCTAGAAGAAAAAGCAACCTTAGCGTCTGTGTTGCTTGCCAACCATTCTGTCCTCTGGATTTTTGCTTGGTGGAAGAACGAATAGTTCTCAATTTTACTGTTGCATTATTACCAATATATTGTAGATTTTTTTTCTTGTGTGTTTATTTTATGGGCTATGTGTAGGGTAACAGTTTTATAAAAGCAATAAGCCCCTTGAAGCAGTGGGTTACAGTGATTTTATAACGGAGGAGGGGCACTAAGGCACGACGCGCTTATAACGCCCCTCCGCCGTTATAAAATCACTGTAACCTACCGGTTCTCGGGGCTTATTCCTTTATTGAAAAAAAGCTTTGATATTGAAGATTCTCCAGCAGAGCCCCCACCCTCTTACGTTTATATGGCAAGCCGTTTTAATTTTACTGACAGACTGAAGTAGGCGTGGTTAATTGGCATGCAGCTGTATTCCACTCGTCAAAGTGGCAAGTTCCTGCCACAATTCGGCCGCCAGCCCCAAAATCTACACGCCATTGGCGCTTGGCGGGTGCCAATTTCAAACCCTGGTAGCACCTGAGAAGAATTAGACAAGGTTTGCAGATACTTCTCTCTGTTTGAAACTGTTTAAAAATTTGTGTTTGGCTAATAAGCTTTAATGCTGGAATAGTTTTGTTTGCGCCTTAGTCACAATCAGGGTGCAAACTAATTTGCATTTACAGGAGAAAATGAAATTGATTGTACTTATAGTTATAGTGAGGAGCGAGTTTGAATAGAAGCACTACAAGTGGGGTGCAGACGGGACATTTTACACACACGTATATTCCAAATGAAAATCCAACAAATCAGACATTTTTCAAAGACATTAGATTAGTTTA
The DNA here is from genome assembly GCA_029721435.1 of Gymnothorax reevesii. Taxonomy (NCBI): domain Eukaryota; kingdom Metazoa; phylum Chordata; class Actinopteri; order Anguilliformes; family Muraenidae; genus Gymnothorax; species Gymnothorax reevesii. Next base: position 56,521,774 of record CM056574.1, read on the forward strand.
TTTGCATTTACCGTAAACACCTTCATGACTTATAAGAATTCACTGAATTTATAGTCATATATTTTCAAGTATACAAGGTCATATACAAATTCGGTAAAACGTGTACACATCATTGTATTGTTGGTTACCTTCATTTTGCACTGGAGCACATTTAGTATACTACTAGGAATATCATATAACATATTCTGGAAATCATTTCAAAACTTATCTAATGATTTAAACTGCAGAAATGTTAAATATTTGCAGCACAACAATCAACCCCACTTAGGGAGTACGGACGGGACATACTCTCCTGAACGAGGTCCACATTGAGTGTAAGGAACATCATAATTAATTTTTTAGACATTGCTAAAACTGTTTTAAATGCAGTAAATGGTTCTCTTACAATGAAATTATACAGTTTCTACAAATAAACATGCTAGTCACTTAGTCTTATAAGTATCCGACAAAAGAAATCTTTACATGCTCTTATGTTTGTGCAGTCACTGTCTTTCAGTTACTGAGGAAAGTTTAAACACTCAGGAATTGGATAAGAAACAAGCCAATCAATACATTGTAATCGGGGAAGTTTCATGGGGGCGTGAACTATAACTGGAGTTATGCAGATGAGCCAGAATATATAATTGAATGATTGGCTCTCAACACCAGTACTTGGATATAAGAGAGTGCTGAATTTGTCATTGGAGGAATCTACGGGTAAATCTGTGGTAGGGAACTACGCTTTTTTATGTGATGACTTACTGGCAGTAGAATGTGAGAGAATCCATACCTTGTCGATTTTTTTTGCTTCAGAAGACAGATTTTTCTTTACGGCTAATTGGAATACTGTTGGCTCACTGTAGCAAAAGTGGTTGCTACAGAGGACGTTTTTTTTCTGTCGCTAGAGATCTTTTTTTTTTTTTAAACTGCTGGGTCGATACTATAGGCAAGATACTGACCAGTTTGCACATCAGGCTTAGCTGAGCAGTTTAATTCATGCAACTCCTGAAAAAGAGGGATTGGAGTGAATTTCTCCATATTCTAAAACGTGCTCAAGCTCGGCTTGTTTCTCAATACTCAATAACTGATCTGGGGGTGCCATTGAGTGATCGAGTACTGTAACTGCATGCTTATATTTGCAGTTCCATGTCCACAAGCGTCTACTTCTGCACAAAGGGGTTAAAGACATACAAGTCACATTTTACACAAGTTTAAATCGATGGATTTGTAGTATTGGTTGTCTAGAACAAAATGTTTGTAGTATTGGTTGTCTAGAACAAGCATGATGGGAATTTATCAGTGAGAAATATTTTGTCTCATTATAGTTCAGTTTGGATCAGTCTAGTTGCAGATGCTTTCATTGTATGAAATTTGGACATTGTTGTACAACCTCAATTTGAAATGGTTAGGATGTAAATTGTGCATAAAATCAAAATGCGACGATTTTGAGGTCACATGAGCCAATATGTTATTTACAACAGAACATAGAACACATTTCAAATGTCGAAATGGAGACATTTTATATTTTTATCCACAAAATGAGCTTAATTCAAATTTTCTGGCTGCAACAGGTCTCAAAAAAGTTGGGACACCGGCAAAAAAAAAAAAAGGCTGGAAAAAGCAATAAGAGAATCAACTGAAAGAACATTTAGCAAGTAATTAAGTTAACAGGCATCAGGTGTGTAACATGATTGGCTACAAATGGGATGACTTCGAGAGGCTGAGTCTCTCAGAAGTAAAGATGGCCAGAGGCTCTCCAACCTGTGGAGGCTTGCATAAAAAAATTGTGGAATACTTCAAAAACAATGTTCCTCAACGTCAAAGTTCAAAGGCTTTGAAGGTCTCATCATGGACAGTGCGTGACATCAAAAGATTCAGAGAAACTGGAAAAATCTCTGTGCTGAAGGGATAAGGACGAAGGCCTTTACTGAATGCACGTGATCTTTGGGCCCTCAGGCGCAAACTGCATCTCACTGGCATGATTCTGTCATTGACATTGCTAAATGAGCCCAGGAATACTTCAAGAAGCCATTGTCTGTAAACACAGTCCACCGTGCCATCCACAGATGCCACCTCATGCAAAAGGGAAACCGTTGTTGAACATGGCCCCATGTTCTGTGGGCCGAGGCTAATTTAAAATGGACTGTAGCAAAGTGTCAAAGTGTCCTGTGGTCAGACGAGTTCAAATGTAACATTCTTGTTGGAAATCATGGGCGTCATTTCCTGTGCACTATAAGGAGGAGAAAGACCACCCTTCCTGTTATTAGCGTTCAGTTCAAAAGCCAGCATCTCTGATGGCATGGGGATGCATTTGTGCATATGGTGTGGGACACTTGCATGTTTTAAACAGCACCATGAATTCTGAACGGTATATAAAGGTTTTAGAGCAACATATGCTCCCATCCAGATGAAATCTGTTCCTGGTAAGGCCTCATGTATTTCAGCAGGACAAAATACACTGCCCCTCCAAAAAAAAAGTCACCGTTTGGAAATAAATGAACAAATTCTTTGATTGGATCATTATTGCTGTTTAATATGTTTAAACATATTAATATGTTTCAGCTGGCAATTATCATTTTAACCCTGACTGATGAAGTGTGTTGGTACTAATTTCTTTAAAAAAATCATGTCGGAATACACATCCCTTGATGGTGGAAATGATGTTCCAGTATTTCAGAACGGGCAAGTTATTGGCCTGTATCTAGCAAAAAAAACCATGAATGAGAAAAACAAGTATGAGGAATCATTTTCACAGACAAATTTGCCACCACAATGTCCTGACCTGAAGCACATTAAAAGTTATTGGGATGTGCTCAAGAAAGACCACCTTGTGGTTCAACCATTTTGTCGAGAAGACAAGATATCGGCCAAAAATTATGGCATTTCTGAGCAAAAACAAATGTCCTGGAATTGCATATGGCAATTAAAACAATGACAAGATGAATTTGCACTGTAATCAAAGCTACAGGGGTTCCAAATAAATATTTGAGTGTGCGACGTTTTTTTGGACGAGCAGTGTACATACTGCAGCTATCATAACAGCATGGCTTCGTGGGAGAAGAGTCCGTGTGCTGAACTGGCCTGCCTGCAGTCCTGATCTTTCACCGATTGAGATCATTTGGCACGTAATTAAACGAAAAGTCTGTCAAAGGAGACCCAAACTCTCCAAAATTTCAATGGCTAAACTCAAGAAACTTGCCTGCTCAATGCCCAGATGCCTCCATTCTTTGGTAAAAAGAAGAGGGGATGCTACGACGATGCTTCCGCTATGGCCCCCACTCCCTGTGTGCCCATTTTCTTCTGGCTGGCCAGCTCTGTGGAGGGCAGATCTAGGCGGGACAAGGCAGCAGAACGCAGTTTTCCTGGTCCAGCTCTTCTGAGTGAAATTGACGAAGGAAAAGACGGGCATATTCTGCGATCTAACGCAGTACATGTGTATAGATCTAATGAAATGAACTTGTTCTAATAAACGCATCGGCGAAAGTGGAGGACACAGTACGAAGGTCTGGCAGCTCAGGCACAAATTTGCTATCAGCTACAGTTCCTTACGGCAACAGTTTTCTACTCTGCAGCTAGGATGCAGGGAAAGCTAGAATCCACCCCATATAGACATATTTGTAGAACGGGTCGACATGCCCAAGTGTAGACTAAAGACCGTAGAAATCTGGTGGGTCTGAGTTTAGACTGAAACATGGAGAATGAGGAGCAGCTAAAAGTGGACCAACAGCTTATGGACTGCTTTGGTGTGTATTAGGACCTGCTGGTTCGTGAGCATAGCTGTGATGTGTTGTTGCGTGGAGAAACGAACAGCTTCCGCGCTGGTAGATGACGGAGGGGCGAAAGCTCCAGGCGAAATGGCCTTTTTGGAAATTGCCCGTGGGAATGGTTTACTCATTTCGTCAGAATGATCAGCTTTTCCTCTCGAAAAATGGGCACGTTTTGGATGGTGGGCGAGAGCTAGATAGAGCTCTGGTTATGTCATGAATATAATACAGGTTTTACAGACCGTAAGTTCCGCCTGCGTGAACTGTAGTTTGTGTGGAGCTAGCGAATTGATCACTTTTACAGGAAAGAATCTAAGTCAATCGATGGCAATGCAGAGAAATTGTTTGTTATACCGGACACGTTATAGCCTGCGCGCCTCCCTATTGCATTCACCGGTAGCATCAGAGAGCTTGCCCAGGCTTTGGAAATGCATCAGGCTGACCCCCATCATGGATACGGAAAGTGATCGTTTCAGAAGCACCCAAAAACGCTCCCCTAGCTCTGCAAAACCTACGTCTGGTCTAACTACAGCCCAACTCGGCAGGCACACACAGCACCTCTACGGTTAGCTTCAACTGTAGTGGCTATTATCATGCAACGTTATGATGAAACTGTCACATTGATGCTTCCTGAAGTGACACAAGCATACCGATCATAATTGCTGCATGAAAGTTAACCAGGAGCATTTTTAATTGGAGCACGCAAACTAACATGCAGTAGCTGATAAGCGGTCATGACTTTGAATGTAACCTGTCGCATGAAAAATTTGTTTTTTTTCCTGTGTGAAAGCTGCTTAACGCGTCCTTAACGCCTGTATTCACGTCTTTGCATTGACTTGGAATGTAGCTAATCTGTTGCTCATAAAATTTGTTTCGTGTCCGATGTGAAAGCAGCTTTATGGATAGTACGCAACAGCTAGAGAGAGCTTGGTTATGTTATGAACATAATAGAGGTTTTGCAGACCTTAAGTTCAGTTTGCGTGGACAAATTCCTTTTGTGGAGCTAGCAAATCGATCACTTCTACAGGAAAGAATTACCTATTTAATCTCCGCCTTTATCGGCTTTTTATTATTCACAACAATTTCTAAAGGGGGATGAAATTATGTCAAGGTAGTGCAGAAAAATCATTTGTAAATTGATAGAGCTTCTGCGTTTCGCATTGCTTTCACAGTATCACCAGAGAGCTTGCTCAGACATTTGTGAAGTATCCAGCTGATCCCAGTCATGAATCAGAGAAGCGATCATTAACTGTAGTGGCTACAATCGGGCAACGTTATGATGAAACTGCCACATTGATGCTTACCGAAGTAACACAAGCATACCGATCAGAATTACTGCATATAAGTTAACCAGGATCATTTTTAATTAGCATGGCACGCAAACCAACATGCAGTAGCTGGTAACCGAGTGGTCATGACCACAGAGACAAACCCTTGCAATACAGGTTTTACAGACAGCAAGTTCTGTTACTGTGAACAGTTGTACCAAGCATCCAAATTACAAACAAGTATTAAAAGTTGGCTTTAAATGAGGTTTATGTTCACACACCTTCTGTAGAATTTCCCCTGATGTCACTCTTGCATATTTAGGACACAAACATTAGCAACAATAACTTGGCTACGTTAGCTGCTGTGCTATAGCCACAATCAACTGGCTATCACGTCAGGTTGACTTATGCAGTAAAAGCAACTTACAGCTGCTGTGCTGTGAGTCACAGACAGTCGCGACCGATACAGGCTTTATCTTCAGATATTTTACAACGCCTGCGTTTGAGGCCAATTATTCGTGCTAGCTATTGCTAGCGCTCCCGCTAGCCACCCGTAACTCGTTAGGTTCACTTACATTATTTGCTTTTATATCATTACTTACAGCTTGTGGCTCCAAGCGCATGATCGATGCAGCTGCTTCAGGTTTGAGAAGCAGCTGAAACACTTATCCTGTTTTGAATTATCCTTTATTGACAAAGCTGTCTTTGGTGAAATGCTGAGCACAAGCAGCTAACGTTCCCTTTGGCTGTGGCTGTTTGCTGCCAGCAAAAAAAAAAGCTACCCACTGTTTTCTGGTGGCATCCTCATTTGGAAGAGAAATAAGTGTTTTTCTTTGCGTCCAAAACTAAACAGACAAGCAGCTTTGAGAGAGATCTTGACAAAACTGCATCTCAAATGATCTGCGGTTCTTCTTTTGTATTTCCAAAAGTGTCAACCCTACTAAGGCATAGTATGATCTGTTGTTGTTAGTGCCTGCTAACAAAAAATCTCGCAAAGATCTCGGGAGGAGCGGCTCAGAGAGGAAATCGCGTTCTTGGATTATGGCAGAACCCTTGTATCTTGTGTTTAGAAACTTTTCAGAGGTTGAGTATGGACAACTAACATTATAACATTACTAATATGTACAAAACCCAAAACCTGTGAAGTTGGCACGTTATGTAAATCGTAGATAAAAACAGAATACAATGATTTGCAAATCCTTTTCAACTTATATTCAATTGAATACACTGCAAAGACAAGATGTTTAATGTTCAAACTGAGAAACTTTTTTTTTCTTCTTGCAAATAATCATTAACTTAGAATTTAAAGGCAGCAACACATTGCAAAAAAGTTGGCACAGGGGCCTTTTTACCACTATGTTACATCGCCTTTCCTTTTAACGACACTCAGTAAACGTTTGGGAACTGAGGAGACCAATTTTTGAAGCTTTTCAGGTGAAACTCTTTCCCATTCTTGCTTGATGTACAGCTTAAGTGGTTCAACAGTCCGGGGTCTCCGTTGTCATATTTTAAGCTTCATAATGCGCCACACATTTTCAATGGGAGACAGGTCTGGACTACAGGCAGGCCAGTCTAGTGCCCGCACTCTTTTACTACGGAGCCAAGCTATTGTAACACGTGCAGAATTTGGCTTGGCATTGTCTTGCTGAAATAAGCAGAGGCGTCCATGAAAAAGACGTTGCTTGGATGGCAACATATGTTGCTCCAAAACCTGTATGTACCTTTCAGCATTAATGGTGCCTTCACATATGTGTAAGTTGCCCATGCCTTGGGCACTAATACACCCCCATACCATCACAGATGCTGGCTTTTGAACTTTGCGCCTATAACAGTCCGGATGGTTCTTTTCCTCTTTGGTCCGGAGGACACGACGTCCACAGTTTCCAAAAACAATTTGAAATGTGGACTCGTCAGACCACAGAACACTTTTCCACTTTGCATCAGTCCATCTTAGATGAGCTTGGGCCCAGCGAAGCCGGCGGCGTTTCTGGGTGCTGTTGATAAATAGCTTTCGCTTTGCATTGTAGAGTTTTAACTTGCACTTGCAGATGTAGCGACAAACTGTAGTCACTGACAGTGGTTTTCTGAAGTGTTCCTGAGCCCATATGGTGATGTCCTTTACACACTGATGTCGGTTTTTGATGCAGTACCGCCTGAAAGATCGAAGGTCACGGGCATTCAATGTTGGTTTTCGGCCTTGTCGCTTACGTGCAGTGATTTCTCCAGATTCTCTGAACCTTTTGACGATATTACGGACCGTAGATGATGAAATCCCTAAATTTCTTGCAATAGCTCGTTGAGGAATGTTGTTTTTAAACTGTTCGACAATCTCTCACGCATTTGTTCACTAAGTGGTGACCCTCGCCCCATCCTTGTTTGTGAATGACAGAGCATTTTAGGGAAGCTACTTTTATACCCAATCATTGCACCCACCTGTTCCCAATTAGCCCGTTCACCTGTGGGATGTTCCAAATAAGTGTTTGATGAGTATTCCTCAACTCTGTCTTTTTTGCCACTTGTGCCAGCTTTTTTGAAACATGTTGCAGGCATCAAATTCCAAATGAGCTAATATTTGCAAAAAATTAAGTACAAGAACATTAAGTAACTTGTCTTTGCAGTGTATTCAATTGAATATAGGTTGAAAAGGATTTGCAAATCATTTAATTCTGTTTTTATTTACGATTTACACAACGTGCCAACTTCACTGGTTTTGAGGTTTGTATTAAAAGAAGGATCAGCATAATAGATCCCCTTTAATAAAGTAAAAGCATCTAGAATTAGCGAGGACTAATTGTTGTCAATAAAGGAATGGATATTTGCCCCTGAATTTTCAGGTCTAGTGCCGGCCCTGACCCGCCATTACAAGTTATCTCGTAGTCGGCTGTCAACGTGTTAACCACATTTTTTGAGTCTAATTTCCCTAGCCACACCCAGGCCTGATTACTGCCAGACCTGTTGAATCAAGAAATTTAAATAGAACCTGTCTGACAAAGTGAAGCAGGCTAAAAGATCTCAAAAGGCAACACATCATTCCGCGATCTAAAGAAATTCAAGAACTGATGAGAAACAAAGTCACTGACAATATATCAGTCTGAAAAGCGCTACAAAGCCATTTCTAAGGCTTTGGGACTACAGCGAACCATAGTAAGAGCCATTATTCACAAATGGAGAAAACTTGGAACTGTGGTGAACCTTTCTGGCCGGCCTACCAAAATTACTCCAAGACCGCATCGACGACTCATCCAGGAGATCACAAAAGAACCCAGAACAACATCTAAAGAACTGCAGGCCTCACTGGTCTCAGTTAAAGTCACAGGGTGTCCGCGGGGTTGTAAAAGGTATTAAAAGGTAGTAAATGAAATTTACCAATATTAAGGCCATTAAAAAGTATTAAAAGGTAATATTCGTCATCTGAGGCGGTATTAAATTTTCTAACTACTATCCAATTATCCAATTAAGACTGGTTACGGCCAGTTGCTGCTAACACCAGAGAAGCGAATTGCAATATTTGCAAAAAAACAATAAATATCACCTGGATTGGGGTGAATGCTCTCCGGTCCCACATGGCATCCAGTGGCCACCAGTCCAGAATTCACAGACACAGTGAGCAATTGCCAATTTCAATGTTTTGCAATACTACCTCGACACCGGCTTCATCACCACAAACCTCCGCTCTCCCGCAACAACCTGCTGCTACCCTGCAACCACCTGCCACTCCCCCTCAAGCCCCTGCCAGCGGTGGCACCTTCAGACAGCAGGCTCTCTGCTCCACGTCCACTCTGCAAGCAGAGGTTCTATGGTGCCTGGAGACAACAACAAAACACCACTCCTTCAATTCCAACGAGGATATCGGAGAACTGTTTCGCAATATGTTCCCGGATTCTGAGATTGCCAGATCATTTGCGTGTGGAAAGGACAAGACAAGTTACGTCGTTAGGTTTGGCGCCATACTTCAAAAACAAGCTCATAACAAGTATCAACAAAGCTGGGCCGTTCGTCCTAATGTTTGACGAGAGTCTTAATGTATGCTCCAAAAAAAACAGATGGACGTACATGTCCGTTTTCTGGAGGATGGCTGTGTGACATCACGGTTCTTTGGGTCGGAATTCTTGGGACATGCGAGGGCCAAAGACCTGCTGCAGCACATCAAAGTAAGTATAATAGCCTATATTATTACTGACCTATTGAATACTCTATTCAGACAGTTAAGTTAATTTGTTTATGTTGTTGAACACATCTGTGTGTGTGTGAGCTTGCATGTGCGTCTGTCTGTGTCTGTAAGAATGAGAGAGAGAGAAAAAAAACACCAAACAATTTTTTATCATAAACATCCATAATCCTTATAATAGCTAAACGGATGATACTTACGTTTTTACATTTTTAAAACCAATTTTGAATTTTAGTCAAAAAATACATGTACTGGATGTATTGATGTTTGGATCCCACACGAATGAATAGAGACCCTGAGTGGTGCATCACACAGATGAAGAACATAGTGCAGACGTTCATCCAGGGCAAGCAGTTGACAGGTGGCATCCCAGCTGGTAAGAAATATAGGGACAGTAGAAATGGAAAGGTTATGCAAGTTGCTTAAGAACGTTTTCTGTCTTTTTACTGTGAGAAGCAAGAACATGTCTCGCTTTTGCCTAATTAAAATCACACTACAAATGGATGTTCAAGCAGTTGACTGGAATGTATTGATCACATTGATAATTATATTTAAACTTTGCTGTCAATAGGTGATGTCATCATTCAGCAGTACACATCCCTCCTATCTGTTGAGGATAGAGAAGACGATTTCCGGTCCTTTGAGCCATTTAAGCAGCGCCTGGATGTCTTCCTGTCTATGAAACTACGCAAGTCCCATCCTGAACTGCTTAGGTTCTGCCTAAGCATTCTCCTCCTGTCCCATGGCCAGGCGAAGGTAGAGAGGGGCTTTTCTGTGAATAAGGAGGTAGAAACATGCAACCTTCATGATGAATCCATCGAAGGACTAAGGTTGATCTGTGACCAGGTAAACAGCTGTGGTGGCATTCTGAAAGTGCCTTTAACTAAGGAGCTCCTGGCCTCTGCTGCTTCAGCTCGGTCGAAGTACAGGCTCTACCTTGAGCAAGAAAGAAAGCTGAAAGAGAGTGCTGCCAAAGAGCTGAAGAGAAAATCTGCGGAGGATGAGCTTGAGGACCTCAGGAACAAGCGCCGGGTCCTCAGCAATGTGACAGAGTCACTCCAAACAGAGGCAGACAAGTTGGCTGAGATGGCTGAGGGAAAGGCAGGGACAAAGATGGCCGAGCTCATAACAAAATCAAACACTCTTCGCAGAAGATTCGGGGGAAAAAAAGGCTGAACTGCTAGAAATGGACAAAGTAATTGAGGAAAAGACCACACAGTTAAGGCATTTGTAACCCTCACACACACACACACACACACACACACACACACGGAAGAATGAAGCAGGAGGTAAACAGTGACATGCATGAACCAGTTTGTGTTTCTGGCTCTAATTTGTCACCAAATTCCCAGATCTCTGGAGACTACACCTCATTTATAATAAAGCAGATTTATTTATACAGCATATTATTGTTTTTTTCAGTGTAGTTGTACATGTTAAAGAAATCTCACTATTAGTTCGGCTGCAGCAGGTCTCTTACGGTATGTGGACTGTGCTGGTGTTTTTCTGGTGAGGGCGAGCCTCCTCTGCTTGACTTCATGTCAGAGCCACAGAAAAATCCCTCTGCTTTCTGGTTCTTTCATAATAATCTCAATAATAATCTTTTTATCTCAATAAGTTTTATGGTGTTGCATATTCCACGTATGCAGGGGTTATGACTTATTTCAGTCAGCTGAGATATATTGCATTAATTGGTTTTTTGGGGCTGTCCATCTCTTTTGGTTTGAATCCATGTGATGTTTGACGGTGTTTCTAACTGAACTGTGCAAGTTTTCTGGAAATCATTTAATTAAACATCTGCCTTTAACCTTTTCTCATTTTCCTCTTCTGTCTTGATTGAGATGGAATGATGCTGAAAGAGTGCATGGCTGGAGAAGTGGTATGTGCTCCTCCTGGGTGTGGGCAAACTAACCTTCAAGGAGCTGTGTGGCTGCAGGTTTTTGCTCCAACCAACTAAGAGCACACAGTTTGACCAATCAGCTTCTAAATACTGAGATCAGTTGATTAACTCAGTCAAGTCTGGTGTGCAGCTGCCTGGTTGGAACAAAAACAGTTTGCCCACCCCTCTTAAACATTAGCTTTTTCTCACGGATTAGGGTTTTAAAAGAATAGATGTCATAGGTCAGTGCTTTTATTTAGGCCAAAAAGTAACAAAGTATCTTGTAATTGTAATATTGTGTTTTAGATTTTAATTAGGAAGTGTTACACTATATCACACAGAAGTACTTTATAATTAGTGACCTCAAACACTGAGGTTTAGGTAACACTGAAGTTTACACAAAGTGTACACTTCATCCTGCTCCTTTTCAGGCATGGTCTAATGTTTACTTTGCTTTTTATTTATATTTTGTTTCTTTGTATGCTTCTTTTTGTTTGATTTATGTCCTTTTTCCCATTTGGAACAGTAACTGTATATTTTGTCTGAAATAAACAGGTTCAAAAGGTTTCCACAAAGTCGAGTTAGTAATAAAAAAATATTGTGATGGTACAAAATCCAAAACCAGTGAAGTTGGCACGTTGTATAAATCGTAAATAAAAACAGAATACAATGATTTGCAAATCCTTTTCAACCTACATTCAATTGAACACACTGCAAAGACAAGTTACTTCATGTTCGAACTGGTAAACTTTGTAATTTTTTGCAAATATTAGCTCATTTGGAATTTGATGCCTGCAACATGTTTCAAAAGGGCTGGCACAAGTGGCAAGAAAGACTGAGAGAGTTGAGGAATGCTCTTCAAACACTTATTTGGAACATCCCACAGGTGAAATAGCTAATTGGGAACAGGTGGGTGCCATGATTGGGTATAAAAGCAGCTTCCCTGAAATGCTCAGTCATTCACAAACAAGGATGGGGCGAGGCTCACCACTTAGTGAACAAATGCGTGAGCTGATTGTCGAACAGTTTAAAAACAACATTCCTCAACGAGCTATTGCAAGAAATTTAGGGATTTCATCATCTACGGTCCGTAATATCGTCAAAAGGTTCAGAGAATCTGGAGAAATCACTGCACGTAAGCGACAAGGGCGAAAACCAACATTGAATGCCCGTGATCTTCGATCCCTCAGGCGGTACTGCATCACAAACCGACATCAGTGTGTAAAGGACATCACCATATGGGCTCAGGAACACTTCAGAAAACCACTGTCAGTGACTACAGTTTGTCGCTACATCTGCAAGTGCAAGTTAAAACTCTACAATGCAAAGCGAAAGCCATTTATCAACAGCGCACAGAAACGCCGCCGGCTTCGCAGGGCCCAAGCTCATCTAGGATGGACTGATTCAAAGTGGAAAAGTGTTCTGTGGTCTGACGAGTCCACATTTCAAATTGTTTTTGGAAACTGTGGACGTCGTGTCCTCCGGACCAAAGAGGAAAAGAACCATCCGGACTGTTAGGCGCAAAGTTCAAAAGCCAGCATCTGTGATGTAATGGGGGTGTATTAGTGCCCAAGGCATGGGCAACTTACACATATGTGAAGGCACCATTAATGCTGAAAGGCACATACAGGTTTTGGAGCAACATATGTTGCCATCCAAGCAACGTCTTTTTCATGGACGCCCCTGCTTATTTCAGCAAGACGATGCCAAGCCACATTCTGCACGTGTTACAACAGCATGGCTCCGTAGTAAAAGAGTGCGGGCACTGGACTGGCCTGCCTGTAGTGCAGACCTGTCTCCCATTGAAAATGTGTGACGCATTATGAAGCGTAAAATACGACAACGGAGACCCCGGACTGTTGAACAACTTAAGCTGTACATCAAGCAAGAATGGGAAAGAGTTCCACCTGAAAAGCTTCAAAAATTGGTCTCCTCAGTTCCCAAACATTTACTGAGTGTCGTTAAAAGGAAAGGCGATGTAACAGTGGTAAAAAGGCCCCTGTGCCAACTTTTTTGCAATGTGTTGCTGCCTTTAAATTCTAAGTTAATGATTATTTGCAAGAAGGAAAAAAAAAGTTTCTCAGTTTGAACATTAAACATCTTGTCTTTGCAGTGTATTCAATTGAATATAAGTTGAAAAGGATTTGCAAATCATTGTATTCTGTTTTTATCTACGATTTACATAACGTGCCAACTTCACTGGTTTTGGGTTTTGTATTAAAAAAGGTATTAAAAAGTATTAAATTCATCTCAATAATTTCTGCATGAACCCTGAGTCAGTATTCATGATTCCACAGTAAGATAGACTGGGCTAAATGGCATCCATGGGAGAGTTACCAGGCGAAAACCACTGCTGACCAAAAAGACCGCAAAGGCTTGTCTCACATTTGCCAAAAAACATGTTGATGATTCCAAAGACTTTTGGGAAAATATTCTGTGGATTGACAAGACACAAGTTTTAACTTTTTGGAAGGTGTGCGTCCTGTTACATCTGGTGTAAACTAGGGATGGAGAATTCACCGGTGCGTATCGGACCGATACAAACGTTTGCGATGCGACTGCATCGGTAGCTTCAGTGTGTATTGGTCACAAAGGCCAGCTGATTCGCAATGTATCATTCCTAACGTCCCTGTATCGGTAAAACATGTGGTTTACACAATTATTTCGAGTTTTATTCCCCTCGCTCAGGTGTTTCCAAGGTGCCCTGAATGTAGGGTTTAATCCCGGGAAACGGTATTCCCGGGATTTGTCCTCCAAACCATTTCCCGTTTCCCGGAAAATGGAAAAACAAGAAACCGGGAAAAAACATTTAAAAAATGTCATCATCATAAGATAATGGAATATATTTAGAAAATATGGAGGCCTATTTTACTTTCTTAACACTTATTCAACAGCTGTGTGTGTGCGCGCAGGCGGAACAGCTGTGTGTGTGTATGCGTGCAGGGGAAGAGAATACTTAACTTAATCAAACTGATTTTTCACACTTATTTAAATGCGTCCAAGCACAAAAATTGATCGAAATTCGCGTTAGACGCACTTATGAGAGTGGCCAAGATGCACACTTAAAATAAGTGTGTCCAAAGGTAAAATTTTTTTTCTTGGCCAAACATAGGCTATTTTAAGCGGTACTTTCGAAAAACTGGAATGGTTATCAACTGGCGCAGCGAGTAAGTGAGGCCAACAAAAAAAAATTCAGCATTGGCCTCACGTATAAGTGCGATTAACATCGACCTTAATTGATTAACAATCACAAAACGCCCTGAATTCAAACACTTCTGACCATTAGCGCAGTTCGTTAAGTAACTTGTGGGTCTATAATCTGAATTAGATTAACACATCACGATTTTTGACATCAGCTCTGAGTGGAAATACTTCATAATGGCCTACTTCAATATATTTAATAATGAGGACGCGCTGCGCTGTCTGAGGGAGGGATCAAATGCGCAAGACTGAGGCTAATCGGTCGGCTCATTCAACATTTAAAATCTCAGACAAAACTCCAGATGAAAGCACAAAACTACAAGAACACTGGATTCATACTTTATCCAAAACATTTCAGACAGAGATGCAGCGGGCTTTAGTGAAATGGGGCTCTCTCTGAAGAAAGAAAAATCTCCTGAATCCATCTGAAACCTCCCACCCAGTGAGCGGATGTTTCATAGCTTTGCCTTTTAACTTTGAGTGATCGCTGACTTTATTTAGCCGACAGTCTGACACTGCAGCACACACCGTGCCGGCCACCCGCAGCATCTGAATGTGAGCAGATTATGGAATCTATCTGAGCTCAAAACCATGACTATGAAAGCACCAGAAGAATGACAGCCAGACAACTTAATGTCATCTCTTCTGCCTCATTGATTGCCCGACGTCGGATTCTTCTTTTATGGAAAAATCGTTTGCCCCCTTCAAACACATCCTGGCTGCGGGACCTACTGTTATTTTTGAAAATTGAAAAGCTCAAATTTGCTCTACGTGGTTCCACTGACAAATTTTACGAATATTGGCAGCCTCTCATCTCCCACTTTAGAACAATGCAATCAATCTCACTAGACTAGAATATCAGAATCTGTCTGGTTGTTTCTATATATTTATTTCTGGCAGTACATGCTGACTCAATATCTCCATGTTTTTCTCCTTTTTTTTTCTTTTTCCTCCCCCTTTTCTTTTTTTAGTGACATTTATCTAACTCTTAATTTAACGTTGGAGTCATTATTTGTTCTATGTGTTTACTTTTGATTTATAAGTAACAAAAATATAATTCTGTAATATTGTTCTGTCATGTGTGCAGATTGATGAAAATAAAAACCAAAAATAAAATTTGGTTTAAAAAAGAAAAAAAAAAAAAATGAAAGTACCAGACTACTTGGCTTAACGAATTTCGTTAGTTTATAATATGAATTGTAAAATACAATTTCCATGAGGCTGTTCAGTCAGACAGCGACAGATCACAGGTGTTTTCTCTCTCTCATCTGCACCGAACGTCAAGCTGCATGCGGCTTGCGCAGTTTATATTGTTATAATATTGATTAATCTTGAAATTACGTTTTTGTGCCTCAATAATTATATTTACCACCTGATAATACATTAAATCAGTCATGTTTGAGACCTTCATGTCTCTTTGTTCAGTGTTTCCGGAAATATGACCAATGTTATATAACGGTAGCCAAAATTATAGGCTACCTTAACCCCTTTCTGCAGATGTAGGTGCTTGCGTCTATAGATCTGCAAATTTAAGCACGCTATTACTGTACTCGATTACTAGATGGCACCCTGGATCAGTAATTGAATGTTCACAAGCAAGCAGACGGTTTTGAATATGGGAAATTCACTCCACTCCCTGTTTTTCAAGAGCTGCATGAATTAAACTCCTCAGCTAAGCCTGATGTGCAAACTGGTCAGTATCCTTGCCCATAGTATCGATCCAGCAGTTGAAATTAATGATATCTTGACATAGAAAAAATCGACATGGTATTGATTCTCTCACATTCTACTGTCAATTACAGTCGTCACATACAAAAAATTCGTAGTTCCCTACCGTGGATTTACGTGTAGATTCCTTCATTGACAAATTCAGCGCTTCCTTATAACCACCGGAGTACTGGCGTTGATAGCCAATCACTCAATCATACACTCAGGCTCTTCTGCATAACTGCAGAAAAAGAGAAAGCATTTCCAAAAATATATTTGCTTTATGAGATGAGCATTTTCGATTTGTTTGTCAAATTGCAGGGTGGTACTTGCAAATGAAAACAGTGCCTACATGGACTTTAAAATGCAAACGCAAAGTGGAGCATTTTGGTGGTGATACAAAACGAGCGTGCTCCTCGAAAAGGAAAAAACATTTCCGAGAATGTATTTTCTTTAAACAATTTTTGTTTTGTTAGTGATATTGCGAGGCACTTCTTGAAAATGCAAATGAGGAATGTATTTTAATTTTCAATTTGGTATAAAAATTGCATTCATGAACTTGAAAATGAAAATAAATGCAAAGTGGAGGATTACATTTGCATTTTCATGATGATACAAATAATGCGCTTGTATCTTGAAAATGAAAATGCATTTTTGACATAGCATTTTCATTTTGTTAACTGTATGCTTCCATAAAATAGAAGTCTATCCCAAGAATAAAGAAACTAAGTGCAGAGTTACCAAAAAAAATTGACATTTTTAAAAAAAACATTTTAATCTGAAATTAAAGAAGGAATAAAATGAAAGGAAAATTGTCAGCATTGTGGAATTATCAGTCGCATTTCAGGGGCTAACTGCAATAGCTGCTTAACCTAACATGGCTGAAAAGAATAAATGAATCACGATCAGAAATAGAAGTTGCTAGTTGGCTACATTCACAAACCATGCATGTGGCGTAACCTGACCAAATTTGGAAACCAAAACAAACGTCACTGTCTAAACCTCGTCCATAGAACCCACTGACGCTTCAGCTAAGTAACACGTCCACAGCAAATACATTTCTGAGAACAAAAGGGATTAATTTTTTCTCACATCTGCGGTAGAGAAGCATTCTCGAAAGCCGTGATTCACCTCGTATTTTGTCACTAAAGCCTCTTAACCTGACACCAAATGTTCACTTACACAATCACCATGGGCTTGCCGTTTACATTCTTCACTCTAGGGATAAAATCACTTTTGGAATGTCCTATTTTGCAAAAGTTCCTTCCCGAATTACATGTCTCGCGGCTATGTTCGCCATCTACAGCTGCTCTGAAGGCGACAATGAAACATAGGTGATTGGTTCAAAAAGGTTTGCCCAATCACAGAACAGGTATCTCTCGCTTTTTTTGGTTTCCCAGTCTCCACAAAGGCTTGTTCCCATCTTTGCCACTGCAAAACACTGTTGGTGCTACCGTTCTGTATCAAACAGAATGTCTTCCAACGGAGTGTAACATTGGAGACTGTACCAGTCTTGTTTCCATGAGGTGTGCGTTTTTTTTCTTTAATTAACTGGTAATCATAATCTTGGTAGCTAGCCAGCAAACTAGCAAAAATCGTATTCTGAATGTCAGTTGCTTAGCCGAAATGAGTAAGATTAGCTTGCCTTCAATATTGGTTTGGAGGAAAATGATGATATAATTCATAAAGTTCCCCGAAACACCAGCTGAAAGACGGAGAGTTAAGGAGGGGTTGTACCGGGTCGCAGGTTCCCCAGTGTTGTGGGAGCCATTGATTGTACTCATGCTGCAATCAGAACCCCTTCCACTAATAATATGTACAGAGACCGTAGACGTCAGCACAGCATTATTGTTCAGGTTGTGTGCGATCATGATGCGAGCATATTAAGCATCTGCGCCAAATTCCCTGGTTCGGCCCATGATGCTTATGTACTGCGCAACTGCTTGAAATGCCAAATAATACAATAAATATTTGAAACCATATTAAGCTTGTTATCAGTATCTATCACAGTGATACCTTGAGTACAGGCAAATAAAAATGACTATTTTTTGGAACCCTCCTTCATCCGTTTCCACTCCAAGTTCTTCTACATGCACTTCCACTGCAGAAGGAGTGGATGCTGCCACCTCCTCCAGTGCAGTGAAATGCACCGGGGATGATGGTTGCCCACCACCTGTTGCGTGCACACTTTTCCGGTGTGCAGAGAGCCTGGCTTTTACAGTGCCCCACAGATTTTTCCACGTGCGGGGTAAGAATCCTTTGTTTGTTAAAGCGTTGCCTTGTCCTTTAGTTGCAAACCTGACATCGGAGTAGTTTGAAATTTCAAGCGCGCAATTTCTAAATGAGATCATTTAAACTGTGATTGATTGTTATTTTTGTGTGAATAGAATGTTCTCTTTACCTGTCTTCTTCCCTGTCTTCCACCGAACAGACAGGTTAGTGTAGGAGGGGCACATTTTCACTGCTCTGATTATGCTGGTAGAGAAGCGCAATTTGTTTGTTTGCATAGCTTTAATGTCACGCTGGCTAAAAAAAATTATCTCCTAGTGCAGCCCCTGTAAAGGTTTTAGAGCAACCTTTAGGTCCTAGGAAGACCTTGAATATTTCAGCAGGACAATGCAAAACCACATCCTGCAGCTATTACAACAGCATGGCTTCGTAGTAGAAGAGTCCGTGTGCTGAACTGGCCTGCCTGCAGTCCGGATCTTTCACCGGTTGAGAACATTCGGCGTATAATTAAACGAAAAGTCCGTCAAAGGAGACACAAAACTCTCCAGCAGCTGGAAGCCTGTATTAAACAAGAGTGGGATCAAATTCGAATGGCTAAACTCAAGAAAGTTGTCTCATCAGTGCCCAGACGCCTTCGCTCTGTGTTAAAAAGAAGAGGGGATGTTACACCATGGTAAACAGGCCCCTGTCCAAGCTTTTTTGAGACCTGTTGCAGCCAGAAAATTTGAAATGAGCTCATTTTGTGGATAAAAATGTAAAATGTCCCGTTAAAACATTTTCTATATTATCTCTGTTCTATTGTAAATTAAATACTGGCTGGTGTGATTTGAAAGTCATTGCGTTTTGATTTTATTCACAATTTACACTTTGCCTCAACTATTTTGGAATATGGGTTGTTTATGGAATCACGAACTTTAGCTAGATTTTTTTTTTTTAATGAATTAAAGTCTAAATGCATTGCTATACATACAGCGCCCTCCATAATTATTGGCACCCCTGGTTAAAATGTGTTTAAAGCCATAAAAGAAATTCAATTTTTATTGCAGAAGCATGCTCTCACACTGAACATTTTAGAAAAATGTAACCTTCAACTCAAGTAAATTTTAAGGGGGAAAAAAAATCCCTGACTAAGAATTAATTATTTTTCATAAAATCACCTGTTCCACAATTATTGGCAATGCCTAGGAATTAAATGTAATTGAAGTAATTCTGTCATTTCTACAGTAGATTACAAAGCTGATCAGAGTATCTAGGAACATTTAATTGGTAAATCATCACTTTCTATATCCCTGGGGTATAAATATGACGTGACACAGAGGCCATTTCTCTTATCCACTCTTCAACATGGGAAAGACAAAGGAACACACCATTCAAGTAAGGCAGATGTGTGTCGACCTTCACAAGTCAGGCAATGGCTATAAGGAAATAACCACTCGCCTGTACCTGCCCATATCTACTGTCAGAAGAATCATTTAGAAGTTTAAAACAACTGGAACTGTGGTAAACAAGCCTGGATGAGGACGCAAGGTTATTTTGCCACCACGCACAGTGACGAGGATGGTAAGAGAAATAAAAAGTTCTCTAAAGCTAACTGTTCAAGAATTGCAAAAAATGGTGGCATCTTTAGGGTCACAAAGTCTCCAAAAAAACCATCTGGTGCCAACAAGCTGTTTGGGAGGCATGCACGGAAAAAACCTTTTCTCACTCACTATCATAAACGCAAACGTCTGGAGTTCGCTAAGCGGTACTGGGACTTCAACTGGGACCATGTGCTTTGGTCATATGAGACCAAGAGAGCTTTTTGGCAACAAACGCTCTAAGTGGGTCTGGCGGAACACAAAAGATGAGTATGCAGAAAAGCACCTCATGCTCACTGTGAAGTATGGGGCAGAACCACAGAAATGGTTCACCAGACACAGAATCAAGCTCTTCCCATGGCCATCTCAGTCCCCAGACCTCAACCCCATTGAAAACCTGTGGGGTGAGCTGAAGAGGAGAGGACCCAGGTCGCTGGATGATTTAGAGGAATCACATATCCCTCTTTTTGTATTCTCCCACCTTATGAAACATTATAGGAGAAGATTAGGTGCTGTTTTGTTGGTAAAAGGGGGTTGTATAAAGTATTAACATCAGGGGTGCTAATAATTGTGGCACACGTGATTTGAGGTAAAATAATTCTTTCTTAATGTGGGATTTTTTTCCCACTGAATAAATGCACTTGAATTAAAGGTTGGATTTTCCTCTTTTTTTCATTGTGGTCCTATATTATTTAGAAAAAAAAACTGAATTGATTAAAGCTAAAGAACACATCTTAACCAGGGGTGCCAACAATTATGGAGGGCGCTGTACATGCATGTCTCTCGGTTGCAAAAACATAATGGTACCTAGACCACCTTTACAAAACTTGAAAACTCTGATTAGCAGACGTCAGGATGTGAAACATCAAACCTTCACTTTTATCACTATGGAGCTTTAAAAGCTCTGGCCTTTGTGGGTCATTTAGAATTGGTCAAAACATTTCTGTACTTCGTTAATTTCATTATCTTACAGCTATACTGACGTCTGCTGCTGCCAGAAGCTGTGGGGACAGACATTAGGGGTAACGCATGAATGTATGGCACCCAGCAAAATTCTATTCGCCGTGGCCAGAACAAATTGTGGCCTGGTCATCGCCGGAGCATGAATTCCACACAAACATTATTTTCATTACACTTCTTTTCAATAAGTACAGTGCTATACCATTCCATATCATAAAATACAGCACCATATTGCCTAGGTTTCAGATCAGAAATGTGGACTTCACCTGTAGCGCCCACTTTTTCCTGCGAAATGCAAGTGTACATTTCATCAGCTGAGAGTCTATACATCCTCATACCTTCTGCAGTTGGAACAAATTTGCAATGCTCCATGTACCTGGAATTGTTTTTCCAGCTGCCAGTCTTTCACTGATGGCTTGCCCATGTTTGGCAATTTCTTCACTGCTAGCATATCTGAACGCAGTGCTTGGTATATTATCTTTACACCATTGAAAAAATCTGTCTGAACTTAAAATCTGACCCTCTGTTAGTATCTGTAAGGAGGCATGAGCAACCAACCGCTTGACAGTTCCTCCAATACCATCATACAGACTTTTACCGTGGTTTGTTACACTCAGCATTTATACCAGCATAATCAGCATTATGATATTCAGAGTTGAGGAAACTTCCAAGAGTACTGATGATTCAATATCAGCTATGTACGAACTTCACGTCAGTGCACAAGATGGTGCAGCCAAAAAGTTAACATGCAAATCTAAGATTAACTTCAATTTTGAGAAAATATTTGAAAGCAAAAAACTCACCATTTATCATGACATACAAAAAGTACATATAAATAAACAATAAACAATTTACACCATGTACATTATCCTGTACATTCTTATGTACGTTTTATGTGAAAGTGCAAAATAGTTTTTACATATTTTGTTATTTTTCTGTAATGGAGCATAACACAATTTTAATTTTCAGATATATGCTAAATGAGGTGGTATGAAGTAAAATGTGCAGCTTGGTAAAGGTTGACAGAAGTGTGGTACTGGGCGGTCAAAGATGGATACCCTCAAAATAGTTTTTTCTCATTTATCTCAGTAACTAATGCAGGTAGCTTAATTCTGATTGGAGATTCTGATTGTGAATGAAAAGTTACTTTTATGTCCCCAGTGATGTTGCTAGGTACGCGTCCTGCGTCCCAGACTCACTATCCATGCGTCCCAGGGACGCACCTCATTTTTCCCATGAAAAGCGATACATTGGGCTGATTTCACAAAAGCCTTTTAAGGTTTACACGCGGATAACTTTCTTAATCGCGCGTTTAGCATGAATTTAATTTTAATCACCGTTTCAGGAGCAACTGTCCGCGTGCATCTAAACATTTTGGGTTTTGCAAGGCCACATTTTTCGTTTACATCGACGTTTTCATTTTCTAAACGGCTACCGTGAGTGAAGTCCGAACTGTATTTTTACGCTTCACTGATAATGAAAGCACAAATGAATCGGTGAAATCACCATGGATGCCGTGGATGCGTCTGACGTCACCATCTTGTTCACGTCCACTGGACACGCAAAGAAAATTTAACATTCTTTGAAGCGAAATGAAACTCTCGCCACGTTTTCTTTGCCGACATCTCTGTGTGAAATACGTGTCCACCAGAGCCATATTACGGACCGGGCCAGTGCCCAGGGGGGCCCAAAGCGATGCCAATGCCAATTGCGATATCAGAGGGCCTCTATTCTCTAGGATCTTATGACTATTCACACTGTTATAGGGCATATCTGCCGAGAACCGAGAGAGAAGGGTGATATGAATTGCGCGGGGGGGACAGGGACGGCAATCAGAGGGCCCCTGGGCTATGGGGTACGGCAATCAGAGGGCCCCTGGGCCACGGGGTACGGCAATCAGAGTGCCCCTGGGCTATGGGGGACGGCAGTCAGAGGGCCCCTGGGCTATGGGGTACGGCAATCAGAGGGCCCCTGGGCTTCGGGGGACGGCAGTCAGAGGGCCCCTGGGCTGTGGGGTACGGCAGCCAGGGGGCCCCTTGGCTGGCCCTGCTGTAGTGCCTCTCGTGAATAGTCCTAAGGGGGAGCCCTAATGTTTACCAACTAGGGGTTCAAGGAAGTAGGAGGGAATGATTTCAGAGGGCCCAATGATTATGAAACCCCCTGCTAAGGGTCGCGACTTCTGGCTATGTAAGGGCCCTAGGGAAAGCCCTAATGGAAGAGCATACTGTTAAGAGAGCCCTCTGATTACAAATGTTCTTACAAAGGGCCTCTGATTTACCAAGGGTTTTGAATGAAAGTCCTTTCAGCAAGCCCTAAGGCCCAGGATATGCTAGCTGTCTGACTTAATTTACGTGCGCAACCGCACATACTCGCAGCAGACGATCAGAGCACTATGCACGATACTGGTAGTGTTGCCAAAAACAAATCACCAAAAGTCGCTATAGGCCATCTGAAAAGTCGGTAGATTACGTCATGACGTTACTATGATGTCATAACGTCACGCACGACTCCCTGATCTCAAGAAAATGTGTCTACATGGCTATTTTGACAATCCTAGAGGGTACAGTTTCGAGATCGGGGCTAATGTGCAGTGCTGCTTAACCATGAAATAAGCTTCTGGTGGCGGTGCAGAGCTAAAGTTACGTTGAAAAACAATGATTTTGACACTCGAGAGATGTGTTTTTTTTAAAGTCGCCAGATTCACCTAAAAAGCCGCTAAGTCGCTAGATGAGGTTTCAGTCGCCAGAGAAGGCCAAAAGTCGCTAAATCTCGCGACAAAGTCGCTAAATTGGCAACATTGGATACTGGCGGGATCATGTAGGGAGCAGATAGCCAATTGGGCTCTCTTTAACATTTTCCACCATTGTTTGACTCTACCACGAGCTCAACATGGAAGTTCGGAAGATGGCCCCTCGCGGTTGTGTCAATATTGCAATATGCGCACATGTCTGAGTACCTTGTGTTCAGGTGTGCTACCACGCGTAACATCGACATAAAATACGCATGGCAACGCATTCGGGCATAAAATGTGCACACGGCAAGCATATCCTGGGCCTAACGCTGGCCCCAGTAGGCAGCTAGTAGACGTTGGACCTATTTTCTATGAGAAGTGATTTCGCTCCTGCACAGTATTGTGTGTACACAATACGACATGGTCCTTGGAGTGCATCGACATGTCCAAAAGTTCAGATCTCTAACTCTAACATGCAAATTTATCGCGCGTCGCGACCATATCGTGAAGCAAGTGTCCAATAGCCGAGCTAGACTCAGGGGCGGGCTGTACAGTGGTCCAGTCACAATACACAGCAGATTCACGTGTCATTATAACCTATAGTTATCTTCAAGGAGAGTAGAAGACTGGTAGATATTGACCTTCAGAACACTGAGTTTCGCCCCGCTTCACTTTGCAGATTTCGCTTCCATATGTCCCCACCGTAAAGGGGTGTACTGTACACACCAATGCCAACAAAGTGAAATCCAAGTGAAAATCCAATATCGATACAACACTCCCACATTACACTTGGCATTGCTTTTATCGAAACTCCTCACATGGCAGAAATTTTGGAAGTTTAAGTGAAAATCCAATATTGTTAAATCCATTTATCGAAACTCTTAACAACATTCTTACATTAAAACCTTTCCTAGACTATCAGATTTAGCATCCAACACCCTATTAAAAAGCTCATTGTCATTTACCTTATATTATATTGTATTGTATTGTAATAATAGTGTACCTTAAGACTTAAAGCCATTGTAAGGGCTACTGTATTTTCAGTGAACAAATTTGGTAGTCTAAGTGGAATGCCGATATTGATTTTCCAATGGACTGAATGAAGGGGCGGAGACTTGGGCTATCTCTATATATATAGCCCCCTGCTTCACTACTCCTGACAACCTGACCTTTCAGCTTGACAACTTGCTTTGTATTCAACCTGTGCAACCTGACTTGTTCAGCAGTTTAACATTCAACAGCCTTTTTAAAGGCTTATGTGCATTTATATTATATTATATTATATTATTAGAAACAACACTGCACCTTCAAAGGCTCAAAGCCTTTGTAAAAGGCTTAAGCATTTCCAACACCCTTTTTTAAGGCTTGTTGCCTTGTATTGTATTGTGGGTACTCGTTTATACTGTATTATATTATTGTTATATTATTACAATCAGTTGTGAAAGTCCCCGTGAGAATCCAATAGATATAACACTCTAACATTACACTTGGCATCAGTAGTATGGATTGCAAACAAAAAAGTGGGGCTTCAAAACGAAAAGGCAAAAAAAATTGGGAGGCAAAGCAAGCCGATTTTTTTTTTTTTTTTTAATTTATTTTTTTTTAAATGTGCCTTTAATTTCTAACTTTTTTGACCAGCCTCAAGATTCAAATATTGATAATGTCATTAGTAGCCCGAGTTGCAGCAATGGAGAGATCACCACTGGATTGATCATACCGCCCTCACAGACCCAATCAAGCCTAGACCCTGCCTGTCAGGCTCAGGCCTCAGGCCCACACTCAGACCAGGCATCACCTGAGAAAATCTTTCCAAGTGCGGAGGATTGCACGGAGCCCAGTTTCACACCAGAAGCTGGGGACACCAACTCCGGTCATGAACCTCTTATTGACCCTGCTTTATGGCCAAATACCACAACCATTAAAGACTTGTGCACTCGTAGGACAGGAGACTCACTGTCAGACCAGGCATTGCCTGAGAAAGTCTAGTCAAATCAGGAGGGATACACTGAGGCCAGTATCACATTAGGAGCTTGGGGCTCAAACTCCTGGTGTGAAATGGTTAATGACCTTGCTTTATGGCCAAGTGCCATTACTGAACAGGTCAAGTCGATTCTGGTTAGTAGAGGAGCAGCTGCTTTTCAAGATCGAAGTGAAAAGTACCCTTCCTCAAATAGGGATAGGACCATGGGGGGCATCACTAGGAGTTTCACAAATTCCTTAATGAAATGCTCTCTACCTAATGGCCAGTCTGTGACTAAGCAGTGGCTGCTTTACTCCCCTTCATCTGGTTGCATCTTTTGTTTTGCTTGCAAACTGTTTTCAAGTAAGCACAATGCGTCTGTCCACGAGTTTTCTGATTGGAAACATTCTGAGCGTATCGGTGAGCATGAGAGGAGTGAGGAGCATAGGGCTTGCGTTTTTGCATTACACAGTCACTTAAAAAACACAGGAAGAGTTGATTCTGATCTTGTCAAACAAATTGATGCAGAGAGGCAATACTGGCGGGAAGTTTTGAAAAGAGTTGTTGCTGTAATTCAGTTTTTGGGGGAGAGGGGCCTTGCTTTCAGGGGAGATGATGAGCGGTTGTGATCACCTCACACTGGTAATTTCTTGGGCATTGTTGAACTGTTGGCCAAATTTGACCCTTTTCTAGCTGACCATCTCCAAAGGTTTGGAGGCAACGGCAAAGGCTCTGTGTCCTACCTCTCATCCACAATCTGTGAGGAATTTATCCACCTAATGGGAGAAAGAACAAAGGAAGCAATTATCAGCGAGATTAAAGAGGCCAAATACTTCTCTGTTATCGTTGACTCCACTCCAGATTGCAGCGGTTCCAAGCCACGAGCCTCTAGTTGCAGAAACATGACATTGACATACACACAGCTACACAGCTTCTCCTTTCTCTTTGTGACTTTGTGGCAGCACAGAGAGACAATTTTTCCTTTTTTGAAGGGTCAGCTTTAAATGTTACCGATTCAGTCTCCCAAGACTACAGACATGACCTCCAGTGCACAAAGAAGCGCTAATGTTTGGCTGATGAAAGTGCAGAGCCAGGTGTTGAATTTAGTGGAAAAGAAAAGTTTCGGATTGAAACGTTCAATGTTCTAATTGGCAAACTTGTGTCCTGTCTTAACCATCGGTTAACTGCATACACACACACGACCAATCTTTTTCATGTTCTTTTCATGCCTGATAATATGTCCCACCAGTGAGCTCACTTTATGGGCCGAATCTCTTGCTGCAGCATATCCCTCTGATCTGATCATGAGATTGGCAGATGAACTTGTTTAGTACAAATCATTCATTTCAGAACAAAAAAAATGCCCAAATACAATGCTAAAGACCATGGTAAATTTGGATTTACAGTCCACTTTCCCAAATGTTTACATAGCACTCAGACTGTTTTTGACCCTGCCACTAACAAACCGTGAAGGGGAACGGTCATTCTCCAGACTGGCTCGAATTTAAAATGAGCTCAGGATGAAAAGGTGCCAAAATCGGTTGAATTCACTCTCCCTTCTAGCAATAGAATCAGAGTTTGTTAGACAGCTCAACTTTGATGAGTTAGTGGACGACTTTGCAAGAAGGAAGAGCAGAAAAAACCTTTGTAGAATCCTCAGGTACGGTAGGTTGGCGCGGGGGGGGGGGGGTGGGGTTCGGAGTGTTGGGGGGGGGGCCCTTTGCAAACTTCTGGCCCCGGGCCCAGACCCCCCATAATCCGGCCCTGGTGTCCACAACGCAACTACCCTTACATACGGGGTTATTAACCGGTAACGACAACTGGAAAAGCCCATTATGAAATGACAGATTGTCATCATTTGACCGCACCTATTTAGTCTGCGGGCCAAACGCAAGGTTATACGCGTGCAGAAACGTGCGATGATACCATCTCGTGAAGTGTTTAAATTTTCATTTAGCTGTCCGCGTACAACGGCATTTTAAGATGCATGCAAAATTTTAATGCTGGTTATACGCACAATAAGATACTTTTGCAAAATCGGCCCATAGTGAGCAACAACTCATGTTTAAAATCACATTAACTCGCAAAAGAAACCTTGCTGTTTCAACCCTCTCACCACAAACACATCTGCATCATTTTATTTTTCTCAACAGACTTTCCACTGTGTTAAGTTTAGTTTTTGTGCTAAAAGTTTCGCAGTGACTGACTCAGTTCATTTGATTTAGTTGATGTTCAGACAAGAAGATGTCTGAACCCCTTCTAGTGGTTTTCCCCTCTATAGAAACAGCACCCAAATGTGTTCAAAATGGCCTGAAAGGGGTTAAAATCCTGAAATCCATGTCAAAAGTGATTTAGTGCAACTCCATATGAGTCTCAAAGATTTTGAGAATAATAAGTACAAATAGCGACATTTACAAATGGCTAGATGACAGGTGGACATTTTTCTACTTGAAAGGTCATGGATGTAACTTTTTTGAAGGGTAACACAAGGGTTAATAAAGGAAAAGGGAA
Organism: Gymnothorax reevesii; assembly: GCA_029721435.1. Taxonomy (NCBI): domain Eukaryota; kingdom Metazoa; phylum Chordata; class Actinopteri; order Anguilliformes; family Muraenidae; genus Gymnothorax; species Gymnothorax reevesii. Next base: position 56,549,708 of record CM056574.1, read on the forward strand.
AGCTCGGATGTTCACCCCATGTTAGCGGGTGATGTTACTACGCCTTAAAAAACCACGGTTCAGAATCATTACACCCCTAGTTCATTCACATTTGTACCAGCAACAAGTTCAAGAGCCATGCCCTGTCATAGTGTAGGGTTGTGTCAGTACCCTCGGCAAGGATGAAATGCACTTCTGTGAGTCCTCCATAAATACTAAAAGGTACACTGACATTTTGGCTCAGCATGTTCTGTCTCCTAAATGACACCTTTTTGCAGGGACATCCATGCATATTTCAACAAGACAAAGTACAGCCACATTCATTCTGATGAATAGGAGAAATTTAAAATCTTGTATCTACGTCAGAAAGATTGTTTGCAAGGAATTTTGAGACAAATGGATTATGCTAGCAATTGTAAAACTGTTCTTTGTGTTTCCATTCAGTGCAGTGAATGATCATTCAACAATGCAATTGAGTTATTCAAGATATGGCTGCAATGAAAAAAACTTCTGTGAAACAAAATCTGCACTTAACGTGTAATTATTTCTTTTTAGGTTAATCATGCTCAAAGAATGGGCAAGAAGCCTTTCACACCGTGGGTCATTTGCGTACATGAAGGAAAGATCACTGCGGGACATTAACTTTTTGGCTGGGCTTGGAGAAAGCCTTAGTTATGTTGCCTCTCTCCTTTGGGCATTCAGAACTGGCATGAAAAAAAAATTTAACTTGCATGGTTTGTCCCTCATGAAGTCATTTTCTTTTTATAGTTTCTCGATTTTGTCATAAAGAGAGTCAATTTCTGTTGATGTTGGATGGGTTTGGCATTTTTTTCCATCATTCGATTCAACGGTACCACCTGATGTTGGTTGCAGAGTCTCAGTGGATTCGGAACAGAGTTCAAGCAGTGATAAGGCACTTTCTGATTTTCATCTTTCTTCGGTCTGTTCGGTAGCTTTTTTGGTTACTACCTTGTTAAATTTGAAGACTTTGTCTGAGAAAAATTACGACAAAGGTTTCGATTTGGACACCAGTTGAAATTATCTTCATTGTAAATAGAGGATGATCGCTACAAACTCTCGCAAAAGGATAATTAGCTGGAGAAAGATTTGCCCTTCTGATGGCGATAATCCATTTCACTTTTCTTTTTTTTTTTTTTTTTTTTACTTAGAGCTTGCTTCTTGGGATTATTTCTTTAAATAATCACAGGTAATCTGGAAAAAAAACTTGTCTTTATTTGTAATTGCAGTGTTAGCCATAAACAGCGTCAAAGTTGACCCTGACAGTCAATTTTTTTAAATAAATGATCAAGACAAGACTTGGACTGCTTCCGCTTCACGCTTTGTTTACATTGCTTTTTACTCCAGTTTGTGCTTGACAACCGCTTGCCAAAGACTCTGAAATGAGTCTTTGGCCAACGGTGGCAATGTCTTCACTTGTCTAGATTTGCAGAAAGCATTGATGTTGCCGAGCTGGCTCTAACATAATCTCTTTTCCTCAAGCAGGTGATTATTTTTTCTTTAAAAATCTTAGAGAAAAACCCAAGCCTGATTTTTTTTTTTTTCCTTTCCCCTTTGATAGCTACGGAGCCCCTAAAGGGACATGGAAAAAAAAAAAAAGTGAAACCTTTCTAGTGAGCACAAGATACTTTCTCGTGAGCACGAGATAGTATCTCGTGCTCACCAGAAAGTATCCCGTGCTCACGAGAAACCTTGAGTTAAGCTCAGGCAGTTGCGCTTCCTGTGCATATGCCTCTAGGCTCAGATCTTTAAAAGAATGGCAGCAGAAAATGACTTATTCTCTTTCCTGAAAATGCGAAAAATTCCTGATAGTGTCTCAGTCAACTAAAAGATGATAAGGTAAAGATGAGCGTTAACTTTAGTGACATAAAGTAAGCAATACATGTCTTGCCTAATGATGCTAGCTTTCTCTACCTGCTACGTTAATGTAACTTTTCAAACGTTTTTGACGTGGGCCTTGCTTATTACAGATCGACATCGACGTCATAGATGTTATGACAGATGAGCAGTTAGGACAATATATAAAACAATATGGGGACAGACTTGCACTCAGAGCATTTTGTCGTCAAAGAACTGTGACAAACGAAAAGTCAGGAGGAGTGGAGACAGTGAAGTCCGCTCTTATGCAGAGAGTAAGAGAGAGGCTCAGGGAACATCGGAAAACTCCCGCCAGCAGAGACACGGAAGGCTCTGGTATTGTTGGCAATAAAAATGCACTCAAAGCCACCCGGCGTGTTGAAATGGGATGGCTCCACTTTGATAACGGCACTTATCACCAAATCAAAACAAGAAATGGAGGTGGAACACGGCACCTTTCAGTCCAGAAATCAGTAACTATGGGTGAACTGCTGGAGACGGGCAAGGGCTTGTTTTTTCCAAATGGATATTCATCCAAAGGACCGGTGGAAGACTTTGAGTTTGATATTCGTGATTGCAGTCACAATGCAGTATCCACTGAAATCAGTGAGCCAGCTGTACGAGCAGACTAAGCTACGAATGCTGCGCATCTACACAACCTCCAAGGCTAAAGACGTAATACTTCTCTCTGATGCATCTGACTTCGAGCCCACAGATGAGAGGCCAATGAAGGTAATTTAGCTTCTGCCACATTTCTGTTATCAATGTCGATACCGAATTTATATTGATTGATATTAACTGTTAATGAAGCTACCTCAGCACCGTGCGTAAACGCACACGTCAGCCTGTCATAGTTTGGAGACGCGCGTATAGTTTCACCTGCCTTGTGATGCTGCAGCCAGTAGTGGCCAACAAACAGAATATCAGTAGATGTTTTTGTGAAATCCATGCATTCAGTGACACCTGAACAACAGTATTGTATGATTCAGACATTAATCTAGCATTTATCAAACTTGCCTGAGCCATATTAATAGCTGTACTTATGAAAGAAAATCTCAGTAGATTATGTTATAGATGTAGAATACTATAATAGCAGAAATACATGATAGTTGGTTTGTGATTGTGGAAAGCTCTGTTTCTGCACTCTTCTAAATGCAGTGTAGGGCATTTGTGCTCTTTTCAATGTTCATTTTAGACCAATCTGTGCTCTGGCTTTCTCAAATAGATGGCATTAAACAGGACAGATCGTAGGTGCAAATGCTGCACAATTCTGGTGCAATTAGCAGCTGCGGTTCATTCTTTGTGGATCTAGTCAAAATAATTTTTGTCTAACAGCCATGTTGTTTATGTCTTTCTTCTCGTGAAATTCAACAAGTAGAATCAGTCATTTTTGAGGATAAATCCATTGTATTAACTCAATGTTAAATTTATTAGGAACATAAAGCCTGCAAAATATGTATTATTTAGATATTTTATAACATGTATCTGCTGAATCAGGGGTGATAGTTGAGTTGCAAGAGGTCAAGAGATGTAAATACAGTTTTCTAAATATATTTACTCCACTTCTCTCTCCACTTATGTGCTTGTTTAATCACAATAAGTTCAGAAAGACTTGTTTTGAACAGTTGGACAATCATGGCTGTATAAGCCTATAATTTTCTGATCTGCTGATTTCTTTATAGACTAGTACAATGCAGAGACAATCCTTGAGGAACAAAACCAGGAGACATCATCAATGGGGGACTGGAACTGATCATCGAGTGGATGATCTAGAGAGCTCCACTGATTTAGATCCAGCACCCTGTGGCTCAATGCAGGAAAACCATGAAAAAGTAAGCCCTAGTATTGCATTTTTATGGACCCAGTTTGTGATATACAGTATGGGTCTTGTGTTGTATGGAGATTAATTTTGCCAAAATGTTCAAACAATACTTTTTAAAATTGAAACAAAAACTGATCAATCAAAATATCAAATAATTGAAACAAAAAAATTATGTCAAAGATAAAGTTCAAAACTTAAGAACTTGTGAAGTCTATAGGGACACAGAGATGGGGTTTTAGAGACCATGATTTTGTTACAAACAATAAATGTAAATCCATCTCAAATTTTAAATGCAGCTAAGATGATGGAAGTGGGCAAAATGTTTTGAATTCAATGCCACGTTAACTCAATATGCATATACCAAAACCATCTGCTCATGAATGTGATAGTACACATGACAGCTTTGATCAGATGATGCAAAAACAAAGATATGGTAATAATTATATGTTTGTTTGTTTGTTTTTTTATTTCATTAATAACAGAGAGGAGAACCAATCAGTCAATCAAGACCAGCAACTCCTGAGATGAGCAACACAGAGGTCCTGCATCCACCATCTTCCGTTGGCAATCATACTCGGCAATCGACAAGCAGGCATGGATCTGAAGACGACTGTTTAATGCCTGTGTCAAATCAAGATGCAGACCAGTTGTTAAGTGATGAGTCGGATTCCCCTCTTGCCCTTGCCATCCAAGCATCTCTTGAGGATGTTGAAGTAAACTTTGGACCGGTTTTGGTGATGATGGTGATAATCAAGACTCCACCCTACCCTGGAATCCACATGACTTCAACAGTATGTAGGTATAGTGAAAAACTGTAGTGAGTCATTTCTAACAGTGCTGCAAAATATTACTGCCATTATTGATTCTTTTAAAGAGTTTTCCCTATTAATGATTCTGTGTATAAATGTACAAAAACAGTGACAAATTTTCATCCCAAGTTCTCTCACCTGAGGCTGATGTTTTTAGATCACTTTTTCATCCAAACATTCCAAAACCAAATGATATTCCATGTATAGTGATATAAAACAGAAAAGCAGCAATTCTAGAACCACAGCATAATTCATTTCTGCATGCTACTTGATATATTGATTGTCAAATCACACCTAATTACCTTTTTAATAAATCTTGCAGCACTCTACACTGAATGACGGACCTGTATCATCAAGCAGTCTTCCAGCATCACCAGACCCGTTTGAAAAAGAACTCCTTCTTTTAAAATTAAGACGAGTAAATATAGTTGATGATGTCCTTAATTTCTTCATGGAACCAAAACTACTGAATGCTAATCTAAAAACGGAGTTTACAAATGAGAAAGCTGAAGACAGTGATGGTGTGTCAAGAGAGGTGTACTCCGCGTTCTGGGAAAATTTCTTGGAACAGTGTGAGGGGGAAGATGAACGAGTACCCAGACTATGACCAGACTATTCTGAGAAGGAATGGCAAGCTCTTGGAAGAGTGTGGTTGAAAGGATACCTGGACCACAAAATCATACCAATCAGACTGTCACCAGCTTTTGTTCTTGCCTGTTGTCATGGACTTGGTTCAGTGGATGAAGAACTCTTGATGATGTCATTTTCCAGATTTCTTTCAGAGAATGAGCGTGCATCACTTGAAAAAGCACTACAGGGCAGCATTGATGAAACTGTTGAAGAGGACTTACTCGACGTCTTCTCAAGAATGGGCTCACACTGCCTGCCCTCTAAAGACAACATACGGGCTGCCATTTTAACAATGGCACACAAAGCTCTTCTTCAAGAGCCAAAGTTCATAATTGACTGTTTCCACTCCAGTATTCACAATGCTGTGCCAACACTCGTAACCAAAGAAAGCATAATGGAACTTTATGAATCTAAGCGACCAACTAACAAGAAAGTGGTCCAGATGATAAAGCCGTCAACTGAAAGCCTAAATCCACAAGAGCAGACAGCTCTTAACCACCTGCTACGGTATGTGAGAAGCATCAACCAAAGAAAACTGGAGATCTTCTTACGCTTCTGCACAGCATCCACTGTGCTGTGCACAGACACAATCGAAGTAACTTCTAATAGATTGTCTGGTTTAAGCCGCAGGCCTGTAGCACACACATGTGGAGCAGTTCTTGAGTTACCATGCACCTACAGCTCATACCCTGAGTTTCGTCAAGAGTTTGACAATGTCCTGTCTGGTGATTGCTTTACAATGGATATTGTGTAATGTAATATTGTGAATATAAGGCATCTTACACATGTTCCTCTTCTACTGACATTGTTATGGCATTTGTCTGAAACAAACTGTTTCTACAGATTTGCATTAAAAAAATACTTTATTTGTTCATTTGTGTATTACAACTAAGAAAAAATTGTTCCACAAGGAGAGGAGATAAAATCAGATGCATAATCTGATGACTGATTGCTTTATTACACTTTAAACTGAAAAAACCAAACTGTTTTCACATTTTTTTTGCTTTGGTTTTGTTATTTTATTATTGTTAATGATTTTGCTGTAGTATTTGTCAGCACACTGAGTTTTACATTTTGTTTAAGTCCAGAAGACAGTTTAAGTTTAATCATTTTGATATGTCAGAAAAGTCTGCTCTCATAGGTGAACATCCCCTGTCATTTTCATATTATCATGTGCATGTTTTATCTAATTGTTATTAAGACAGAAGTTCAGCATTCAACAAAATAATACCTATTCGATGCACATGCAGAATCATTTCAAATGGCTACCCGTGGCTGTTTTTGTTGAAGCCTCATATGGTAAACAGACAGACAGTAACTCAATGTGCTCAGTCAAGAGCACATTGTTAAATAAAAATGTAATTCCTCTTTCATGTCCTGCCATGTTGTTTTTATTTGTTGTGGTTTTGTTTGCTTCCTGTTCATGACTGATGTGAAGGCAAAGTAAAACATCTATGACAATACTCCTATATGCTGTACAACAAATTTAAGTCTGTAATTCCAGCAAAAATTACTGAGAAGAGCTAATACTCCTTCATTTGAAAAATCCCAGGTTATCCCAGACAGATTCAATAAAGCCTGTGCTTCATTACCTGAAGAGACAGAAGTGAGACAACCTAAATCCACACAAGAACGAAGAAAGAAGTTATCTATAACAGTCAAAACCTACCACGTACCTTAAAAAACTGTGTGCACAATATCACTGCAAATGTTCTTAATGTCTTTAACAGTCTGTGTGCACATAGTGACAGATCAAACCTTTTTCCAAGGAGAAATAATCAAAAATTCAAAATAAAGCTTCTACGTAGTTACTGGGAAAACATGCCAACTGACAATGTTTGGTGAATAAAGCATGGCAGACTGCAGAAGTATTGTTTGATCACGTGTTCAGTTTAGATGGATACAAATGTAGTTTCATCTCAAATTAGAGGGCAGATCTTATCTCACTCCTCAAATGCAGGTACAAATCCAGGGCTTGATAAGCATCAGCTGGAAGATGCAGCTGTGACTCCACCATCAGAATGTTGCAGATGTTGTAGATGTCTGTGTCACATGGCACTGCTGGTCGAAATGTGCAGTTACTCTGATACAACTGTACATCAGCTCTGTCCACTGGGGAAATGTGGTCATCACTTGTGTAGAGTTCTGGGAACATGTGCATGATTCGAGGTCGACCACTGGGTACCCTGTCATTCTTCGATGGTCTGATGACATGTGAATCCCACACATGGATGGTCTCATCTAATTCGTCCTAGAATAACAGTATATTAGAAAGTAAGAAAACAAGTTAATTGATATGCAATTTGTAATTCTCATGTGGATTCTAAGATAGGTTTTGAATTAAATCATGTTTAATGCTGACTTCTGATGACGTTAGGAGAAATGATAGGATGATAGGATCCAGAGCAGGACAAACGTCAACACAGAGAAGGGTGTTGATCCTGCTCTCTGCTTTGCAATATTTTGTTTGTTTTTGTTAATTTCTGGTAACCTTGCTTAAAAAACGCATTAGGCTCATTGTTCTGCTTATGAACGCAAACAATGAAATGACTGACATGGCACGATATGGCAGACCGGTGTGCGGCGCCTCCATGCTCAAATAACCCTGTTTGAGCCATTTTATGAATTATTAATGCAGGACACCACATAGATGACAGTTGTAATGTGAATAAAAGCCACTAGATGGCAGTATTTACCTTTCTTTTATTAAGCTCAGACTGGAGCTAGGTTTAGACATGTCCTGGACATGTCTGGGGCAAGTCCCCCAAAATTAAAAAAAAGAGGTCTAAATGTGGGTGGGGTCTGCAAAAGAGTATATAAGGAAAAGAATTGAGACAGTAAAGAGGTAGGAGAAATTGCAAGGAGAAGGATACATGTGACCAGACCTGTCATTTCTGTTCAAGACCTGTGAAGTTTCTTTTGTGGATTTTTGCCTGTGTTAGAGCATTTTTTTTTTCCTAACCCAGGACATCACCAAGGCACCCCAACAAAAAGGGACTGTAAATATTTCTGTTTTTCTTGTAAATCAATCTTGGTTATTAGTTGTAGGTTAGTATTAGTCTTTGTCTGTTAATTAAATGTGTTCAAGTTTTTAAAACTGTTTCTGTCATCCCTTGCTGTTGCTGTAACTGTTGTGTTGTACATTGTAATAACAAATTGGAGCCATAACAAATTGGGGGCTCAAGTCCGGGATAGACATTGTGTGAGTCATTTATTGAAAATTGAACATTTAAAATTGTAAAATTGATTTTTTTAATTGAATACATATATATAGATCAACAGCAATGGTTGATTTCTTGGCATCACCAACCGTAGGGGTTTTGAAGTCTTTTAAAAAGACAGAACTGCTACAAATTTGCTGACAGTTAGAGCTGACAGAGGTAAAACCAGCCATGCGAAAAGCAAGACTGGCTAGAGAGATAGTTGAATATTACATTGATGAAAATGTGTTTGCACCAGGAGATCTGGAACAGTTTCCAGTGGAAAATCCAAATATAGAAATGGAACTTAAATTAAAAATGCTAGAGATTGAAAGGGAAGAAAAAGAAAAACAAAGGCAGTTTGAGTTGGAAAAATTAGCAAGAGAAGAGAAAAAAGAAAGGGAGGAAAAAGAGAAACAAAGAGAATTTGAGAGGGAAGAAAAAGAAAAACAAAGAGAATTTGAGTGAGAAAAATTTAAAAGACAGAGAGATTTTGAATTAGAGAAATTCGAAAGAGAAGAAAGACTCTAAATGGAGCAACTAAAAATTAAAATTGAATCTGAAAATAAATTTTGTGCTAGTCAGGAGGTAAAACTGGTGCCTCCATTTTCGGAAAAGGATGTTGACAACTATTTCCAGTGTTTTGAAAAGGTAGCAAAGAGTTGCCAGTGGCCAAAGGAACACTGGCCTCTGATGTTGCAAACTGTCCTCAAGGGTAAAGCTCAACAAGCCTATTCGGCTTTGTCTGCAGATGATTCCTCTGATTATGAGGTTGTCAAAAAGGTTATTTTGAGAGCTTATGAGTTGGTTCCAGAGGCTTACCGACAGAAATTCAGAGGTCTGAAGAAATCTGAAAATCAGACTTATGTTGAATTTGCTAATGAGAGGAAAGTTTGCTTTGAGCGTTGGTGTACTTCTATGGAGGTCAAGGATGATTTCAACTCACTAAAAGAGATGGTGTTAGTTGAAGAATTCAAGAACTTGTGTTAAGGATGATATTAAGACCTACCTTAATGAGAAGCAAGCACTGAATTTGCAATCAGCTGCCAAATTTGCAGATGAATATGTTCTCACACATAAGTCTAAATTTCAGTCTAGCAGTAACAATAGATGGTCCCAATTTCAGAAAAAGGGTTACGGTGATACCCAAGATTCCTCACCCAAAGACAAAGACAAATCTGGTGATGGTGCTCAGAAATCCAGTAACATGTCTGATCAAAGTGTGAAAGCTGACAGTGACAAAAGTGGTCTAGTTTGCAGTTATTGCAAGAAATCTGGTCATGTTACAACTAACTGTTGGTTCCTTAAACTAAGAAAGAAAAAGAAAAGGACACCAAACCAAATGCCTTTGTGAAAACAAGGTTAGAAACCCCTGTAGTAGATAACCGATCTGCTAAATTGCCTGCCTCTTGTGGGGCTAAAAAGCCTAATACAGCTGACTTCGTGAGGGAGGAATTTCTTCCATTTGTGTCAGAGGGATTTGTGGCTCTGAATGAGCATACTACTCCTGTCCCCATATATATCCTAAGGGATACCGGAGCTTCTCAATCACTTTTGTTGATGGACTCTTTGGAGTTACGTGATAAGACCGCTTCTGGGGATTTCATACTTGTACAAGGTATTGAAGGGAGGACTGTATCTGTACCCCTGCGCTCTATATTCTTGAAGTCAGATTTAGTTACAGGACAGGTAAAGGTGGGACTTATGTCAAGTCTACCTATAAAGGGTGTTTCTCTGTTGCTAGGCAATGACTTGGCTGGGGGCAAAGTAGTTCCCCCTGTACATCTTACTTCACAGCCGAGCACTGAAGATGGGGATGAGGACCCATCTCTGTATCCTTCTTGCGCAGTGACTCGTGCTATGGCCAAGAAGGCTAAAGAAGATGTTGTGGGGCCGTCCAGCACATTGAATAGTCAGGACTCAGGTGGTTCGCCTCATGACTCTGATTGGCCTACTATGGTTTCTCCGTTTGAGAACTTATCAGACACTTTTATCAGTTCATTGTTCAGCCAGCCAGATGGGTTTGGTGATTCTGATGTGTCTGGAGACTTGCCTCTTTCCAGAAAGCAGTTGATTGAGGAGCAAACTAATGATCCTGAAATTTGTGCACTAAGGAGTAGAGAAATAGACGCAGTTCCAGTTGGGTATTATCTCAAGGATGGTGTGTTGATGCGGAAGTGGCGCCCTCCTGATATCCCTGCCAATGCAGATTGGGCAGTGGTCAGGCAAATTGTTGTTCCGAAGGTCTATAGGAATGAGATCTTAACAATGGCTCATAGTTTACCTTTAGGAGGTCATCTTGGTGTTAACAAGACTGTTGGTAAGATCATGAAACACTTCTTTTGGCCTGGGCTTCGGAAAGACGTTTCCAACTTTTGCAAAACCTGTCACACTTGTCAGGTAGTTGGAAAACACCAGTTAGACCCACCTGTAGCTCCATTGCAGCCTATCCAAGCATTTGGGGAGCCATTCTCTAGGTCATTGTTGATTGTGTTGGTCCATTACCCAAGACTAGATCTGGAAATCAGTACTTGTTGACAATCATGTGTGCATCTACCAGATTCCCCGAAGCCATACCTCTACGTAACATACCTCTACCCAGGACATCACCAAGCCGTAACATACCCAGGACATCACCAAGCCACCCCAACAAAATGGGGCTGTAAATATTTCTGTTTTTCTTGTAAATCAATCTTGGTTATTAGTTGTAGGTTAGTATTAGTCTTTGTCTGTTAATTAAATGTGTTCAAGTTTTTAAAACTTTTTCTGTCATCCCTTGCTGTTGCTGTAGCTGTTGTGTTGTAAATTGTAATAACAAATTGGGGCCATAACACAGTGATTAAGAGAGGTGGACAGCTGCTCATTGCAGAATGTAACAACACAAAATCATGTGTGGGACACAATTTAAGATGAAAGTAGGTTTTACATAACAATATGATATGATGCATTTTTACCTGAATGATTCCCATGAAGCAGAACTGAATTAGAATTCTGTCCACATATGCACCATCGAACAAGCCACGGTCCTTCAGATCATTAAACAGAGAGATGTAGAATTCCATTGATTCTCTTCTGAGGAAGCCCCACCAACTCTCTATTCGTTGATTTGCTGTGCTGGCCCCTTCAATGAAGCTGTCAATGCCGCAGCCGTCGTGAATTTTGTGACGGAGAAAACGCTGAAAGTCTCTGACTTCAACATTCTCTGTGCCCCGGTCGCCTCTGACAATCCTTGGACAACCACCGAATCTCTGGACTGCCTCCATGTAGTAGCCTCCAATGATTTTTGGGTCTCTGCTGGTGGTAAATGCATTCATCCAGATAATTTTCCGTGAAAAGCTGTCAATGCAGCCATTGATAGAGATACCAAATGGCTTTAGTTTGTCATAAGAGTCCAAGTGCCAAATATAATTGGGCCCTTTTGCAAAATAGCTTCGGCGATGGAGCTGTCTCCTTCCTCTGAGTTTAACACCCCTTGGGTCAAGTTTTTTGAGAATTAAGCGTACCTCTTCTTTCTTGACATGTAATCCATTATCCTTTGTGTCCATCCACCTATACCCACAGAGTTGGCCAGATGTTTGTAATTGTTCATGAATTAAATGAACTATGCGATCCAAAGTGATGTATCCCTTGCGCCGAAACAGACTACACTACTTCAAAATTTGTTTTAAATATCTTTCAGAGACAACATGACTGTGACGACTTGCAAGTAAAGCAGCAATATCCTTATAATGAAGTCCCAGGTTAAAATAAAGCCGAACTAACTCCTCTATTGTCATTTTCACACAGAAACACAAACCGAAATGCAGTGGATGGTCTCCCAGACATCACATATGCATGCAATACTTTCTGGTGCGCACAAGATACTTTCTCGTGAGCACGAGAAAGTATCTTGTGCTCACTAGAAAACGTTTCACTTTTTTTTTCCCCATGTCCCTTTAGGGGCTCTGTAGATAGCAGACAGTGGACACATTTAAAATTAACTCAGAGAGAGTTGCCTTATGTTGAAAATGTACGGACTGAGTTGCTTGTAAGCAAAGGCTTCTTAACCACCTCCCCGTAGTTTCTGTTTTGAAGTGAATCTGATCCAAATCAACGACCGACTACTGGCAGATAGACTTTGACTCCTCAGTGAATGCAGTGCCGAGAAAAACACTCTTCAGAACTTTATTCATGACCGATAATGCTTATGAATATTCACTGTCAATGTCAGTGATTATGGGATTACTTTGCTTGTATATTGCAAGTGGTTAAAATCTCTGAGAATACAATTCCAAGTGTCTTGACATCCTGACGGCTGGGGACCACAGGCCCCGAGACCCCAAACTAATATTTCACCGTGCTGGGCGTGGCAGACAACTGTAATATATGTTATCAATTGCTTATTTCCGTATTGCCTCGGTATTGGCCTGAGGGTTGCCGTATTGGCCCGAGGCCGCAGGCCGAGCCACGTGTTGAACTCGGCCAATACAGCTTAAGGTCAGCCAATACAGGATATATTGGCAGGCTGTTTTTACTGTTTGCGAGCAATAACTGACTGAACAAATTAATAATTTATGGTACAGAAAGAGGTAATCTATTTCCTCCGCTGCTATGAAATGGAGGTGGGGGGGCTGCTCCTTTTTGGTTCACAACAAATGTTTTCGAAGAAAAATCTGTTGCAGTAGGTGGAAACCAATTTGGGTGGGCCAGTCAAGTGAAGACAATGTATGGAAGACGCTGGATATTACAAAGCATAGAACAGAGGTGTCAATTTGAAACCTATGGTTTTCATTAAATGAGTTGCTTTCATGAATGACATAAGCACATGAGCAAACCTGTTGCAATTGCATGATGTATATTTTCCCATGTTTTATGCTTTCAGTCACTCTACATCTGAATCCTGTTTTTATTCGCCTTTTCAGAACACTGACTGGGACAAAAATCAGTGTAATCCCAGCTGGACTTTGTGAGGATCTGAAGAGCCTGCGAAACTTGTACGTTCCACCTTGTTTAATTTCTTCCTCCATCCTACTGACAGATAAGCCATTTCCATGTAGTTAGTCTTCCTATGAATTATGGCAAAACTCTTGTCTCTGTGGCAGTGCAGCAACATTAACCTCTGCGCAGAAAATATGGCTATTTATGCATTACCCGATTTCAGGCTTTATAATTCAAGATCTCCGCTTCACAGAGAAGTAAAAAATGGCTTTGATGATACAGGACACTTGCAGCATTTAACATTCCATCGTATTTCAGTTTCTTCTCAGAATTTTAATTCAGAGTAAGGGCCACAAACACACAAAATCTTCATGAATATTCAGCAATGAAATTATAAAAAAAAAAATACTGAGAATTTTAAAATGGCTGGGAGTTAAAACAATAAATTTCTGGGATCTTTAACTCCTTGACCACAGGTGCACATCATCTGACAGTGATTTTCTTTGAATTATCTACCACTTATAAGCCAAATAAGATGGCTCTGCAGTTGGCTCCCCAAAGCTGCCAGAACTCTCCAAATTATGCACTGTCAAATCAAAAAGTAATCATATGTTTAACACAAATCAACTTTTGACTCATGAGGTTCAACGTGAATTAATTAATTTCTTGTGGAATTTGGCATGAGTGTATCTATATGTGTGCGGATGGACATCAGTCGTCACCGGTAACCTCTCCCGGCCAAAAACATGCCTTTTTTCCCCCATAAAAAAAGTTTAGAGTTTTGTCCATTTTTCTACAAAGCTGCATCAGCAAGCACATATACTCATTAATGGAATGGCTTATTTTACAGTGAGAACTTTCACTCTGCGATGGAAAGCTTATCGTTTACAATTCCAATCCAAGCAAAACACAATCTTGGATAAATGCTTTTTCCACCCTATAAAGAGCAAGTATAACTCAGTAACACAGTAAGACCTGAAAGATACCTCATCTAACTAAACGGAAAAAGACAGGCAGTATGCTACTCAAGATAGAACGGAATCAGTGCCCTGAATATGGCAGGGGTTCGACCGCAGTCCTGGAGCTGTTCTCATTTTACACAAAACCTAGATATTCGATTTTGTTGAATGCGTTATAATTTCTAAAACATCACTACATTGAGCAAATTCCACCATCTACAATGTAATTAACAAAGGCCAACGGTTACTCATATTAACCAATGTGGCAAACGAGCTCTGTGATCATCATGGCTATGGTTAAAAGAAAATAAAAAACAGCTAGCTTGCTAGCCATGAGGATAACTTCTTTCTCCATTCTACTCGCTCAAATAGAACCAAAACTCTCCATCAATGAAGTCCTCCTCCGACGAATAGAGTAACATAGGCCTCTGGTACGAGGATCGTTCCGGTACTGTTCAATTCAGAATAACTCCCATTATTCATATCAGAATCAAATTGCCATCAAGTAAATGTTACCTCAGCACTTCTAGTTTGGTTGTGGAAGCTTTTTTTTTGTACTCTCATAATTCAGCCTCGCACAGTTCAGAGAATACAACCTAACTTGCTGCGACGCAAGGGTTGAAATGTAAATGAAATGAATATCCGAAATTTAATGTGTTGCGTTCAGTCAAATAGAATTGATGTTGTTTCGGTATGTCTTGGCCTTGTATTTTTCATGTGTACCTGCACAATTACCCATGTTGATCGGATAATGTGTGCTTACCGGTTGTTTTGTTCACGGCAAATTCATCGAAGGAACACTGTAGCTATGAACTGACACGGGACCGAATAATCCTGATGTTGATGACATGAATTCAAGTCCACAAAACTAACTGGCAAGCAAATTCAACTTTGTTGGCTATATTTAGCGAGTAATCATGGAATTAAAATCACAAAAAAAAAGATTATTCCTAATGGTTTAAGTGACCCAATTTTCGTGGTATATGAGAAAAAGTGGACTGTAAATAGGGATAGTTAGTCTGTCATGTGCAAATATTTCTTTTCACGGCACACCTTTTAAAATTATTTCTTAAACTAAGGGCCCGTCCACACGAGAACGATTTTTTTCGAAAACACGTAATTATTTTATCGTTTCAGCCTTGCGTCCACACGGAGATGGCAAAAACACAGCCCGAAAACGGTATTTTTTGATAACGGGTTCCAGTGTGAGAAAATGTGAAAACGCCGCCCCAGCATTTTCGTGTGGACAACCAAAAAGGTTTTTTTTTTTTTTTTTTCCTGAAAATAATGACGTGATGGCCCCCGTTACAGTGCATGCCAGGAAAAAACTACACAGGCACTATCTATCATTCCTGTCAATTCTCCCACTGGCACTATTTTTTTTCTCTCCTGTCATATATTTGACAGGCATGTTTTTGACTTACTTGCTCCCATGATACAACCCCAATTCTGAAATAGTTTGGACAGAGTGTAAATTGTGAATAAAATCAAAATGCAATGACTTTCAAATGACACCAGCCAGTTTTTTTATTCACAATAGAACAGAGATAACATGGAAAATGTTGAAATTTTACTAGTTCATCTGCAATATGAGCTCATTCCAGATTTGATGGTTGCAACAGTACAGTTGGGATAATGTTGACCATGGTGTAACATCCCCTCTTCTTTTTAACACAGAGTGGAGTTCTCTAGGCATTGAGGAGACAAGTTTATTGAGTTTAGCCATTGGAATTTGATCCCACTCTTTTTTAATACAGGCTTCCAGCTGCTGAAGAGTTTTGAGTCTCCTGTTCTTTTAATTATACTCCAAATTATCTCAATCGGTGAAAGATCATGACTGCAGGCAGGCCACTTCAGCACACGGACTCTTAGACTACGAAGCCATGCTGTTGTAATAGCTGCAGTATGTCCTGCTGAAATGCGCAAGGTCTTCCCTGAAATAGATGTTGTCTGGAGGGGAGCATATGTTGCTCTAAAACCTTTATAGCTCTCGGAAACTAATTATCACAGCTTCACCAAATTTGGTAGGATGACTCACAATGACCCATAGATGTGCAGCGTCAGGTTTTTTGCTGGATTTGTCCTTTGACCTTTGCGCTGTGACCATGATCCTGGAAATCTTCTCCGGGTCAGTACTCGGCAACTAATTATCACAGCTTCACCAAATTTGGTATAATAACTCGATATGACCCATAGATGTGCAACGTCATGTTTTTTGCTGGATATTACTGTTTGATCTTAGCGCCGTGACCTTGAACCTGGAAATCTTGTCCGGGTGACATTGTCCGGGTCAGTACTCGGCAACTATTTATTGCAGCTTCACCAAATTTGGTAGGATAACTCACAATGACCCATAGATGTGCATTGTCAGGTTTTTGCTGGGTTTCACCTTTGGCCTTAGCGCTTTGATCTTCACCATGGAAATCTTGCCCGGGTCAGTACTCGGCAACTAATTATCGCAGCCTCACCAAATTGGGAATGATAACCCACTATGACCCATGCATGTGCAACGTTAGGTTTTTGCTGGGTTTCACCTTTGACCTTAGCGCTGTGACCTTGACCCTGGAAATATTCTCCGGGTCAGTACTCGGCAACTAATTCTCACAGCTTCACCAGATTTGGATTGGTTACTCACTGTGACCCATAGATGTGCAATGTCAGGTTTTTTGCTGGATTTGACCTTTGACCTTAGCTCTGTGACCTTGACCCTGGAAATCTTGTACAGGTCAGTACTCGTCAACTAAATTATCGCAGCTTCACCAAATTTGGTATGGTAACTCACTGTGACACATGGATGTGCATGGTAATGTTTTTGCTGGATTTCACCTTTGACCTTAGCGCTGTGACCTTGAGGCAGGAAATCTTGTCTGGGCCCAGGGGTATTCAGCAACGAGTTTTGTTTAAAACATGCAAGTGTTCCACACCATATGCAATAATGCATCCTCATACCATCAGAGATGCTGGCTTCTGAACTGAACGCTGATAACAGGAGGGGTGGTCTTTCTCCTCTTTCGCCCGGAGGACAGAACGCCCATGATTTCCAACAAGAATGTCAAATTTGGACTTGTCTTACCACAGTCCATTTTAAATGAGCTTTGGCCCACAGAACACTTCTGGATCTTGTTCAACAATGGCTTCCTTTTTGCACGATGATGAGTTTTAGGTGACATCTGTGGATGGCACGGCTGACTGTGTTTACAGACATTGCTTTCTTGAAGTATTACTGGGCCCATTTAGTAATGTCAATGACAGAATCATGCCGATGAGTCATGCTGTGGCGTCTGAGGGCCCTAAGATCACGGGCATCAAGGTCTTCGGCCTTGTCCCTTACGCACAGAGATTTTTCCAGTTTCTCTGAATCTTTTGATGATGTTATGCACTGTGGATGATGAGACCTTCAAAACCTTTGCAACTTGACGTTGAGGAACATTGTTTTTAAAGTATTCCACAATTTTTTTGCGCATGCCTGTACAGGTTGGAGAGCCTCTGGCCATTTTTACTTCTGAGTGACTCAGCCTCTCGAAGACATCTCTTTCGTAGCCAATCATATTACACACCTGATACCAGTTAACTTAATTACTTGCTAAATGTTCTTTCAGCTGATTCTCTTATACTTGTACATTAATTAGTTTTTCAGCCCTTTTTTGCCTGTTGCAGCCAGAAAATTTTAAATAAGCTCATTTTGTGGATAAAAATGCAAAATGTCTTAGTTTTAACATTTGAAATGTTAAAATTATGTTCTCCTGTAAATAACATATTGGCTCATGTGATCTGAAAGTCATTGCATTTTGATTTTATTCACAATTTACACTTCGTCCCAACTATTTCTGAATTGGGGCTGTACTTCAGCTTTAATTGTACATGCATATGCACCCCATTTTATTTCTTCTCTGTTTCATAAGTATATTCATATTGGCCCTCATTTATCAAATGTGCGTACACCAAAAAAAAAATGTGTGTACGCCAAATCTCCCGCAAGGATCAAGGATCATTTATCAATCTGAACGTGAGCGAAAGGTCCGGAAAAATCTCACGCCCGGTCTGACCAGGTGTACGCAGATCTGAAACCAGCATACAACATGCAAGAACGAGTGCAGCTGTCAAAATGATTAATAAACCATATGCAGCAACGCGAATGTCATGCTATTGTTGCTCTCATTAGTAAAATGGCTAAATAGGCTAAATAAATAAATAAGACACCTGTGTTGAGAAATTAATTAAACTTATTTTGAGACACCCTGCTTGTCAGGCCAGACGGCTGACAATTAGTACAATCAATTTGATGAAGCGCAGTGCGTGGCTTGACAGATATGCAGAGTGGTATGTCAGGTGCTCATCCAGTCAGATGTGTACTATACAACAAAAGAAATGCAAGTTAATTAAAGGCAGACTGGAAAATAAGTGTGCGCGTAATTATTTTAGATAATCAAATTTATTACTAGCGTGTGCACATTTACACTTGTTTCATCAAACTTCTCTTTATTTTTCAGTCTCTTTGACCGAGTAACCATATGAGTACATTAACTAACTAGTTAACTTGCGTTTCTTTTGTTGCTCAGTATATATAGGCCTACAGACACTTTGACCTTGATCACAAATTGACAGTGGCAGATCTTCTATTCTTTGAGGAATATGCTTCTGTCCGACTTGAGAGGAACTTTCGGCTCAGAGATCTCCTCCGGGAACGTGACGAGTGGCTGCTTGTTTCGCCTGGTACCCAATAAAATGTCATGGAGTAAGTAATTCTAATAAAAGTATAATGAAGAGTGATCTCTGCAGACTGTATTTTAACAATTACCCTCATGCAGCTCCGATCAAGGTGGTGGGGACTCATCCATGTCCCCACCACCTTGTATTCCCACGATAGGGGGGGAAGCCCTGCTGCCATGCGCTCCTCGAACGGTGACTCGGAGGTTCGAGTCTGGTTGGCCTCCACCGGTCTGTGCACTGCTGCGCCTGAGCGCAGCAACCCATTTTTCTGGTGGCGATCTGAAAATCAGACCACTTTTTTTTACCTACATGTAAGGCATTTGGACTGTCAGTTTTGTAGGCTACATAACATGAAATTTCATGGATCTATAAATTGAATTTATAAATGAAGTAAATCAAACTGCTGCGCTCCGGTTTTCCATCCCAACGGTGTTTACCGCAGCAGCAATAGTTTTCCAAACTGCAGCCTTCTGGGCTCCCTTTTTGCCACTCTTTAGCCTTCCAAATAAAATTATTTTGTTTGTCTCCACCTCGGACGTGATCATTTATATTTCCTCCTCAGTGAAGTTCTTTTTCTTTGGCGTCTATCGAGAGTCCATGTCTTAATGTGGACAGGACTATGCCTCCCAGAGCATGAGTTTATAGGGGCTTGTCATGTAAATTACGATGGTTTCAGCCGCCAGATTTATCAAGGCCACGCCAGTTCTACACCAAAATCAGTGACGTACACACTTTTAGTCAATCAGACGTGACACCTGGCGAACGCCGGTATTTACACCAGAATCGACACCAGATCCCACGTAATTTTGATAAATGAGGGCCAGTCTGCATGTAATGGTACCTGCCAGCACTAAGCCACCGACTCCATTCTTCACCTGTCCTGGTGTCCTGTCCTGTCCTTGGCTTGTAGACTGTCTTTAGTATGTTGCAAAGAGTATTGCCAATTGTTCCTACATGTATTTTGTTTTGTTAACTTCACAACTGTATCAGTAACCATGGTTACTAGTACAAGTACCTAGCTGAAAAGGCAGATTTGCTTTAACTTCTGCTTCCAAGCTGACATCCATCCATTCTCCTCCAGTCCCATAATGTAGTAAGTTTAAAATAACTATTATAAAACGGGTGCTTCCCATTCTTAAATGTGATTGGCTGAGCCGTGTTCCATGCCAGTATAAAATTTCTGTAACCCACTGTGGCAGGCCGCAGCTCAAAATATCCCTGCACGCAACGAACTACTCTGCGCTCAACTGACTCGTTAGGTTATATTTGTTTCAAGACTTTTAGCTCCCTATTTCAGTGTTAGCAAAGTTTAGCCTTTTAACCCGCTCACCAGTTGGCTATCTACCTAGCTGGATATCCCTTTTGCGTTGCTAGCTACATTGCTAACT
Source organism: Gymnothorax reevesii (assembly GCA_029721435.1). Classification (NCBI taxonomy): domain Eukaryota; kingdom Metazoa; phylum Chordata; class Actinopteri; order Anguilliformes; family Muraenidae; genus Gymnothorax; species Gymnothorax reevesii. The sequence goes on from CM056574.1 coordinate 56,569,997, forward strand.
AGCTCGCTATTTCAGTAGCCTATTGGCGATAAATTGTTGACTTTTTTTCTTGTGTGTTTATTTTATGGGCTATTTTCTATTTATTCTATTTTATGTGTAGGGTAACCACATCCATTTTAGTGAATGCTAGCTAGTTGACAAGCTGGCTAGCAAACTAATGCACAATTCAACATATTTTCCTGGACACCGGCAAGTGTGGAGGACAAAAGTAAATCGTTCCCTACTCTCGCTGCTGGTTGTAATGATATGGCGGATCGGCGCAAGTTGAGAACAAGTAAACTCAAAAACCGAAACGAACGTAAAATTATTTAACAGGGTCTTCGGGAGACCGAAGGAGACATTCAAAATAGCCTGCTTTTATCGTACATCTACATTAGTGAGCCCAAATAACCTGATGTGACACGATAATGGCGTAAGATGAAAAAGCAATCTTAGCGTCTGTCTTGCTTGGTGGAAGAACGAATAGTTCTCAGTTTTATTGTTGCATTATTACCAATAAATTGTTAATTTTTTTTCTTGTGTATATATTTAATGGGCTATATGTAGGGTAACCGTTTTATAAAAGCAATAAGCCCCTTGAGGCAGTGGGTTACAGTGATTTTATAACGGCGGAGGGGCACTAAGGCACTCCGCTGCACGTTGTGCCTTAGAACGCCCCTCTGCCGTTATAAAATCATTAACCCACCACTTCTCGGGACTTATTCCTTTATTATTTTCTTTTAAGAGAGAGCAGGGAGAGAGATTTTCCATCGTCAGGACTCTGGAAAGCCATTTTTGGTCAGATATATTGACTTGAGAGGTAAAGAGACCCCTAAAGTTTTTTTATTATTATTTATTTATTTTTTATTTGAATGGACATCAAACTTTGTTCATCCTGAAAAAAAACATTAATCACAAAGTGAATTTGAAGTCATTCTTGATAAGAGATACACAATTTGATATCCTTCTGTCACCGGTTTTATAGTCTGCGTTGTGTTGCGTGTGATGAATAATTGAGTGAAGACAACTCCTCTCTTGCCAGCCAAAAGATTTTATTCTGTGTGCAACATATAAAGATGGTACAGCTTCGCATGTCACATTTCTACATCCACAGCTCTCCAAAGCAGAACTTAATACTAGCTGAGTATTGAGCATGTCATTACATTTTCCAGTTAACAGGACTGAAAACATAACCACATTTTACTCTTGATTGCGGAGGTAATTAACAAATGGGGAGCCGAGGTCCCTGCGTGCAAAGCATTAATTCAATACAGCAACTTTGCATGTCATGTTTCAGCATGTACACCTTTTGAAACGGAGATGGAAGAACTGTAAAACTGCATAAGAAACCACCTATTGCTCCATTAACCTGGACTTACAGTAGGTAAATTGGCATGCTACACAAAAGTGCTGTACGCAATATAAAAAAATGCTTAAACACTAAAGTAACCATTGACGCAATAATGAATATACTCAGCAACAAAAGTTTCTGTGACACCAATATTGTTAATTATTTTTCATAACGCAATTATGAAATTGTCATACATGGTGATATCAGACTGAAACAGTACACGTAAACACAACATTGAAATGGAAATCGTGAAAATGCGAGAAAATGACTTTGCACGTGAAAATGTGCGTAAATCATGCTTGTGGATGGCAATAAAAGAGGAGAATTTTTGGTATGTTCACATTGTGCCTGATGAACGACGGAAGCATCACTTATCGAAAACACAGCCATTTCGGATCAGGAACTCTACCCTCTAAATGCCAAGACTGTCTGAAAATGATCGGTGGAGGGCCATTGGAATGATTGAAACCGGAACCTCGCAGAGGGAAGTTGCTCATCGCCTGAATGTCCACCGAAACACCATTTGGAACTTATGGCAGCGTCATCAGCAGACAAGACATGTCAGAGACCGTCCTCGCAGCGGCCGTCCACGAGTAACCACTCCCAGACAGGACAACTGGATTCGAACAACCCATCTCCGAAATCGATTCCAACCTGCAACCATAACTGCAAGAACGATACCTGGTTTGAGGCGACTGTCTGCACAGACAATCCGTCGCCGTCTCCGTCATTTTGGCATTGTCCCACGTCGGCCAGCAAGACGTCCAATACTCACAGTACAACACCGACGACTGCGTCTACAGTGGGCACAACAACATCGACGGTGGATCCAACGTCAGTGGGATCTTGTACTCTTCACTGATGAATCAAGATTCATGCTTAACCGATGTGATGGTCGTTTACGTGTATACCGTCGACGTGGAGAACGTTATGCCAACAACTGTGTTCAGGAATTTGATCGTTTTGGAGGTGGTAGTGTCATGATTTGGGGAGGGATCACGGCTAGAAACAGAACAGATTTGCTTGTTATTGATGGAAATCTGACAGGTCAAAGATATCGCGATGAAGTGCTACGGCCATTGGTGGTACCGTTTTTGATGCAACATGGTCCCGGAATAACGCTGCAACATAATAACGCCAGACCACACGTTGCAAGGATTGTACAGCAGTATCTGATGCAACAACATGTCAATGTCCTGCCATGGCCAGCCAGATCCCCAGACATGTCCCCAATCGAGCATCTTTGGGACGAGATGGATCGACGTTTGCGGCGGTTGGATAACCCGCCAGCTACACTCCAGGAATTGCGACGACGTCTACGTCAGATTTGGAATGACATCCCACAGCAATTTCTGGCACATCTGATTCGGTCCATGCGCCGGAGATGCGTTGCTTGCATCATGGCACGAGGAAGTCACACCCGGTATTGAAGTGTGAAGGTCACAATTGGTTAGACGTCAGACAAGTGCTTCATGACGCATGAAAATGACATTTTTCGTTTTGAGTGACGTTGGCACTGAAAAGTCAGTGTTTCTCCTGTTAAATAAACATATTGATTGCATTGAGATCTTTGCGTGTCATTTATAACATACACATAAATGGTGTCACAGAAACTTTTGTTGCTGAGTATAATATCTTTGACCTCTACAAAGAAGTATGGAAGCATATAGCTAACAATATTAAAATGATAATGCAATGCCAGAAATGTGTTTTCAGTTTCAAGATGCAAATGCATTATTTTCATCGTAAATGAAAATGTAATCCTCCACTTAGCGTTCATTTCCAAGTCCATGTATGCAATTTTTGTAATAAATGGCGCAAATACATTCTCGGAAATGCTTTTTTGTTTTCAAAAAGCAATCGCGTTATATGTATCATCATGAAAATTATCACGTAACCCTCCACTTTGCATTCGCATTTTCAAGTCTATGTATGCACTGTTCTCATTTGCAAGAAGTGCTCCACCATATCGCTAACAAAAGGAAAACTCTAATCTTATAATGCAAATACGGAAATGCATTGTCTTTTTCAAGAAGCAAATGCAATATCTGCCTCATAATTAAAACCATAACACAGTTCGCCACTTTCCTTTGTCATCTTCAATCTTTGCATATCTGTCTCAATTCGTGAACCTTGAGTAGAGAGAAAGCTCTACTCTAGCTGACTGCAGGATTGTTAACGGTCAGTTTTCTTCTGCCATATAAAATGTTCAGAGCTCATGTGCTCTTTAATCTCGCTTTTTCACGCCCTTCAACCAAAACGGTCTATTCCTGGAAAACAGGGATCAAACTTAACTCGTACATATTCTCAACTGTGTTCGAGCTTTGCTTGCTGGTGAAAACTGATCCGGGTGTTCTATCTAGTGATGGAATAGTGTAACTGCATGCATAAATGGAGCAGCTCCATGTCTGCTGGAGTGTACATCTGCACAGAGGGGTTAAGACTGAAGCAGGCTTGAGGCTGTGCCGTTATGTCTATATGTCTCTTATGCTGTACTGTATCAAATGCTTTCTGAAAATCCAAGTATATGATGTCATAAGCCCTGCTCTGATCATAAGTCTTTGTGGCTTCTTCAATTCAGTTTCTTTAAAAGCTCTGCTATGTGTGATTTAAAAGACAGCTTGTCGTCAACCCAAATACCAAAGTACTTATAACAAGAAACTCTATCAATAAGGGTCCCATCAATAGTAGTGATAGTTCTGTCAGTCAAAACAACTTTGTTTTACCTGTATTGAAAACCAATTTAAGATTAAAAGGAGATCTTTGGATTATACAAAATTCTGCAGATTCCGAAGAGCAGGATCAACAGAAGGGGCAATAGAATAGATGACTTCATCGTCAGCATACAGATGGATTAAGATGTCTGTGACACCAGCATTAAAATAATTTATAAATATAGAAAATAAGAGGTCCCAGAACAGAACCCTGCGGTACCCCTTTACAGACATTTAAAAATTCGGACTGGTTACCATCAGTCACCGCAGCTAGAGTTCTGCCAGCTAAATAATTCTCAACCCATTTACTAGAGTTACTATCAAACCCAATGTGGTAGAGACGCCAAGAGTATTGAGTGGTCAACAGTGTCAACTTTCGCACTGCGTCCTCCACTTTCACCATTGCGTTTATTAGAACAAGTTAATTTCATTAGATTTATTTACATGCACTGAGTTAGATTGCAGAATATGCCCGTTGATTCCTTCAGGAGACGCGTCAGTTTCACTCTGGAGTCGGACCACGAAAACTGCGTTCTGCTGCCTCGTCCCGCCTTGATCCGCCCTCCACAGAGCTGGCCGGGGAGTGGGGGCCATAGCGGAAGAGCCACCCCAATGAGGCCTTTCAGGCAGAGAATACTATGGACTACAAATTGGGTTTTTTGAGGATGGCAGTATGTGCAAAATAAGTACCCTTTTTTTTACTTTGCGCAATCAGGAGTACTCTAGAGGAATCAAAGACCAAAATATAAACTTGGAAAAATCGCAAAATAACAATAGAAAAATGAAGCTGTGTGCTTAGAGCTTTGGTACTGAGAAGCCCATTTAGATTTTTTTTTTATTCCGAGTCTCGGTAGGTTAGTTCTTCATCAGTTGTTCCATGGAACATAACTTTAAATGTTAAATGTACATGTAAGTAATAAAAACATTTGACGAGTTTACTTAGTGGGAGGTTTAAAACTGGAATGTGCTCCACGTGAGAAAGATCTGGGAGTGATTGTTGACCAAACCCTCACAGGCTCTAGCCATTGTGCCATAGCAGATAAAAAAGCCAATCGGATGCTGGGACACAATGCCAAAAGTATTGAGTACAAATCTAAGGAGGTGATGCTTCTTTTGTACAACACATTCGTCAGACAGCATCTGGAGTATTGAGTACAGTTCTGGGGACCATACTTTAAGAAAGATATGGAGGCTCTATTTCACGGAAGATTCAATTTCACGGAAAAAATTCACGGAAGAGACACTAAGCTAATTTTCAGGTATAAAAGATGAAAGCGATGAGAAGAGGTTGAAGATCCTTAATCTCTTTTGTCTTAGGAAAAGGAGACTAAGAGGTGATATAATTTAGGTCTTTAAATATGTTAAAGGGATTAAAAAAGTGAATTATGGAGGATTCCTTCGACCAAGTGTTGTGAGTAGAACTCGGGGTCACAAATGTAAGTTGACTAAAGGTAAATTTAGCACTGATATCCGGAAATACTTCTTCACCCAAAGAATAATTTCAATTTGGAATAGCTTGCCTGACCACATTGTTGAGGTAGAGACCTTGGGTGTTTTCAAGTGCAGGCTTGACTTAAAGCTAGATCCATTGAGTCATTAAGTATCTGAAGGGATATATTCACAATAGTATAAAGAAACTGGCGAGCTTAGTTGGGCTGAACAGCCTGTTCTTGCCATTCATGTTATTTTATGTTATGTTATGCTATGTTTACAAAAGTAATATGAAATGGAACAATTAAACCTTCATGCACTGCTACTCCAGAATCAGCTGTGGTCACTTCATCTGAACCGGACCCAGCAATAGACCCTCACCACCAGTAGTCTGAATATGTTTTGGATGTTGAGTGAGTGATATATACAGCGCCCTCCATAATTATTAGCACCCCTGGTTAAGATGTGCTAAAAGCCGTAAAATGAATTCAATTTTTATGGCAAAAGCATACACTCACACTGAAAATTGTAGAAAAACATAACCTTCAACTCAGGTGAATTTCAAGGGAGAAAAAATTATTTTTCATAAAATCACCTGTTCCACAATTCCTAACAATTCCAAGGAATTAAATGAAATTTAAGTATTTCCGTCATTTCTACAGTAGTTTACAAAGTTGATCAGAGTATCTAGGAACATTTAATTAGTAAATCCTCACTTCCTGTTTCCCTGGGGTATAAATATGACGTGACACAGAGGCCATTTCTTTTATCCACTCTTCAACATGGGAAAGACAAAGGAACACACCATTCAAGTTAGGCAGATGTGTGTCGACCTTCATAAGTCAGGCAATGGCTACAAGAAAATAGCCACTCACCTGCACCTGCCCATATCTACTGTCAGAGGAATCATTAAGAAGTTTAAAACAACTGGAACAGGGGTAAACAAGCCTGGACGAGGACGCAAGGTTATTTTGCCACCACGCAGAGTGAGGAGGATGGTAAGAGAAATAAAAAGTTCTCCAAAGCTCACTGTTAAACAATTGCAACAAATGGTGGCATCTTGGGGTCACAAAGTCTCCAAAACAACCATCAGACACTATCTACATGCCAACAAACTGTTTGGGAGGCATGCACGGAAAAAACCTTTTCTCACTCACAATCATAAACGCAAACATCTGGAGTTCGCTCAGCGATACTGGGACTTCAACTGGGACTGTCTGCTTTGGTCAGATGAGACCAAGATAGAGCTTTTTGGCAACAAACACTCCAAGTGGGTCTGGCGGAAAACAAAAAATGAGTATGCAGAAAAGCACCCCATGCCCACTGTGAAGTATGGGGGAGGATTGGTGATGCTGTGGGCCTGTTTCTCTTCCAGAGGCCCAGGGAACCTTGTTAGGATGCATGGCATCATGAACGCTTTGAAATACCAGGACATTTTAAATCAAAATCTGGTGGCCTCTGCCCGAAAGCTGAAGATGGGTTGTCACAGGGTCTTTCAGCAAGATAATGACCCTAAACATGTGGCCAAATCTACACAGAAATGGTTCACCAGACACAGAATCAAGCTCCTCCCATGGCCATCTCAGTCCCCAGACCTCAACCCCATTGAAAACCTGCGGAGTGAACTGAAAAGGAGAGCGTAGAGGAGAGGACCCAGGTAGCTGGATGATTTAGAGAGATTGTGCAAAGAGGAATGGTCGAAGATCCCTCTTTCTGTATTCTCCCATCTTGAGAAACATTATAGGAGATTAGCCGCTGTTTTGTTGGCAAAAGGGGGTTGTACAAAGTAATAACATCAGGGGTGCTAATAATTGTGGCACACATTATTTGATGTAAAAGAATTATTTCTTAATGTGTGATATTTTTTTCCCCCACTGAATAAATGCACTTGAATTAATGGTTGGATTTTCCTCTTTTTTTTCCCCACTGTGGTCCTATATTATTTCGAAAAAAACTGAACTTATTCGAATACATCTTAACCAGGGGTGCCAATAATTATGAAGGGCGTTGTAAGATAAGCTGAGCAGCGGATGAAATATCCATAGAACCTTCGAGCCAGACGCCCAGATGTGTTAGTATTGATGAGCCTACATATGCTGGCTACAGCAAACGATTAATTCAGCATTCAGCGAAGTCAAAATATAGGGTGATAATATTTGTGATCAGAATGTGTGAGAGTGTGGTAGGAAAATAAAAATTCATTAGGTTTGTCAGTAAGGTTACGTAGTGCAATGTTATCGTTTGGATGGCCATACTACCGTTAATGGGACCAGGGTAGGCTGCCTACAAGACCCAAAACGAGCACCTGCTCGCACTCTGGGGGATTCTGATTCTCAGTGAGCCAACCGCCTCGACTTCCCAGGGGTGTACAGCGTTCGTTGCGCTATTGCCTCACGGATACGAACAATGTTCGTCCTGCTACGGCTTTACGAATATAAACAGCGTCTGACCCGCCACCGCAAGCGACTTGGCAGGATCCATTGCTTTACTGGGACACATATGACCTCGCATCTCGGCCTTAGCGAACCAGGAAGCATCAAGCTGGCTGAGGTTTTAAGTCGAATATGGGAGCCGAAGCGAGCTTGGTAGCTGCGAGCTTGGAGGGCGTGTTTCAGCAAACAAGCTCCATTCGGCCTGCCCACTGGGCTTGCGTCAGCTCCAGCAACGGCCCGCCTTTTTGCCCATTTTTGTATTATCCGGGAGGTAGGCAGAGTCAAGTAAGTGCCAAGATGGCGACCAAATTTGCTTCAAAATGAATATTCAGAAACCTATGGGTGATGTCACGGAGGCTACGTCCATGTTTTATACCGTCAATGGACTCTGATGAAGCTGGGAAGGATTAAACACGCGGTTTCCACACCTCGGTAATTCACCGAGCTGATTATTTTATTTGAAACGAAAACGGTAATTGTTATTGTCAACATTTTCATTGGGGTTCACCGTTACACCGATAATCATTACATCCCTACCTCCAACATTGTCTCTTTACAGTTCACAGTTTATAATTTCTGCTGTTTGCCTAATTTTATAGTTAATGAGGAAAAATAAGTGGTGTTGTTTGATTTCATACACTACCTCACTTTCTTTCTCATTTTATTCCTTTTTGCTCCTAGAGATCTTTCCTGCAATCGAATAAAGGAACTGCCAGTCTTTCAGGGCTGTTTCAAGCTTGAGGAAATGTAAGTTTGAGACCCAGTTCATTTTGCTCTATACTTGTTTCTTAAACATTGCCCTTGTGTAAAATGTGTTCTGTAACATGAATTTAAGTGCTACAGCAAGTTGAATGAAAATTTTGGCTTTCCATTGAAAATCTGATATTTCCGGTTGCCAGTTGATATCTTGAGTTTATTTGTGATGATCTCTAAAAATGCTGGCAATAAAAAAAAGAATTGCCTCAAAAATGGTAATGGAAAACTTGCCAATGTTTTTGAGCACTGCTATGGCTCCCAAACTGTGTGGCGCGGCACACTGGTACGCCGTGAGTCAAGTCCAGGTGTGTGCTGTGGGAGTTAACTGTAACCCCTTTTTGGACGGGTGTTAATCACCCAGCACAGTACAGGCTACTTATAGTTACCCGAAATCACAATAAATAATGGCGCAACAGGATCCGAAGTTCTCAGCGGTGGAATGGTGAGCTGGCTGAGATTCCTTATACCACAAGCGTAATTGAATAACTGTGTAGTAGTAGTAAATAGGAATATGAATACTTATAAATGATTACAAATTTAGTAGCGCGGTGCCTCCACTGTGGAAAAACTACACTTACCCTCAAGCCAGTGCAGGATGTATCTCCCCAGAATTCAAATACATTATGTTCAATCTATTATAATTAATGCTCTAGCTATGTAACTGTAGTGTATTCAATTACAATACACTCATTAAGCTACCTAAATAGCACTCTTCATGGCAATACCGTTAGCCAGGTGGAAAAAAATGAGCTGCCAACACCCCAGATAGAATTAAGTAATAATGATTATATTTATTAATAAGAAATAATAATAATAATAGGAAATATTATTGATATGTAACCATGAAAGTGAAAACATTTAATATACAACACATTAAGTGATTTCCCGTATGAATAACAAGTAAAGCGATTTATAATTAACAAAGATCTAAAAAAAAAAACAAAACACAGCGCACAGTTGGGGCCCGTATGTTGGTGCACAAAGGTTACGTCAGCTTTTGAGCAAACGTTAGCTCCGTCAAGGATCCACAGCTCTCTGAGCCGTAGGCAAAGTAGCAACCGCGACAGTGCCCTTGATTCGACTCGCTCGCAGCAAAATGTGTGGTGCGTAACTCACGACCAGTCTTCCCACTCAGTCCTGAAGCTTACGGCTGTGTCTTTCTACCAGCCTCCAGACTAACTGCACGGAGGGGGGGGGATTAACAGATCGCAATCTGCTCTGGCTCGCCTAGCGGTACACGCAGCTTGGCGGTGCCACTACGACCCCTGTTGGTCCAGTACCGAGTCCTCCTCCAACGCGGAGCACTCACGCCGCCAGTCCCAGGTCTTCAACAGCCCACAAGGTTCATCTTACGGTTCTCCGTAACCCTATCGCTAATATTTAGCGAGGTTATCAGAAACTTCAAGGAAAAAAAAACAAGCTTAACCGTCGAATCACACCAGGCTCTGTCGCTGTCTCCGCTCCAAAACAAAAACGGCCAACGTACCAAGCTATGTCTCAACGGTCTCCGGTAATCAGCACGAGCATAAAACATGTACTAATTATTATTGGTGGATTATAAAATTCAAATAAAAACAGAAGAAATACATCTGATTAGCTAATACAGTTTGTCACATCAGAACAGTGAAAATATTCCCAAACACAAAGCATTATGGTAAATGGAGTTTTTGTAAAATACACAGTACACAGTATTGTTTTAGAGGACCTTACACTCTCCCCCCACCAAACAAACAGCATGCCCCCATGCTGGGTCAAATACATTGAAAAGGAAAGTACAGGTAACAAAACAAACAAAACAAAGTAGCAAAACAACAAACATAAACTAGTACGTTAAACTAGCAATGGGTGTCATGACAGTCTTACATGGCATAAGAACTGGCCTGTGTGTGCATGTGCTACAAAGAGCCTGTGGAGAACACCACCAGGCATGAGAATTATTCCTTTCAAAGGATGGTTGCACTGAGGCTAGAGTGGACGCTACTACAGTGTGCCCACTCTGCACTCCCAGCTTGCCATAATTCAAGCGATTAGTTGGCTGTCTTTCCCTATGTGACCTACGCACTGCAAGGGGTACTGCGACTGAGGCAGTTGCAGGGTCAGCTACAGAGTGAACATCAGGAGGACTACCATCCTGATCAGCATCTACTAAATCTTCTACCATCTCAGGGGACTTATGTGAAGAGGCAGGGAGTGCAGTGTTGATTGAAGCTAGCAAATTATCACTAGGCGTGTGTACTAAACTAGGGCTTCTAGATGTCATGGAGACACACGGCGCAGGGGACTCCGGTGTAGGCTGGCTAACCTGTGTGCTGGCTCCCAAAGGAGTGTGTTGCACAGCATCCTCAATATAACAGCCATATTCCGAATCAGAATCAGAACCTACAGAGCTAAAATGTGTGGGCACTACAGGGGGCAACACTTCAGGCACACCAGCTCTGTGCTTCTCCTTAGTCCTCCTACGTCTCACAGCTCTTGGGCACAAAGCTGAGGGGGCGTCAACCACAGGGCCTAATCTCACCTCCTGTCCCAAAGGCAATATGTGGTTGCGGTGCAACACCTTGACTGGCCCTTTACCATCAAAAGGTTTCAGTCTGTACACCGGAAGATCAGACAGCTGACTGTCCACAATGTAAGGAAAAGAATTCCACCTGTCAGCCAACTTCTGCTGCCCTTTCAGACCCAGATTCCGAATCAAAACTCGATCCCCAGAATTCAGGCTATGATATCGGACTTTCTGGTCATAACGCTCCTTGTTGCTCTGGTTCATCCTATCCACTGAGGCTCGTGCCAGCTGGTAAGCAACTTGCAACTCCTCTTTCATCTGGGTCACATACCTCAAGTGTGACACAGATGACGCGTCCTTAGATGAAACACCAAAACACACATCTACTGGGAGCCGGGCCTCCCGACCAAACAATAAGAAATAGGGAGAGTATCCAGTTGCCTCATTAGGAGTACAATTATACGCATGCACCAAATGCGCAATGTGCTGACTCCATTTAGACTTCTGATGTGACTCCAGGGTGCCCAACATGTCCAACAAAGTCCGGTTGAACCTTTCAGGTTGTGGGTCACCCTGTGGGTGAGAAGGAGATGTTCTCGACTTTTTCACACCCAACATGGTCAACATCTCTGTTACCAGTCTGCTCTCAAAATCCCTACCTTGGTCAGAGTGAATACGAGTGGGCAAGCCGTAATGAATAAAATACTTCTCCCACAGGGTCCTCACCACTGTGACCGCTGTCTGGTCCTTAGTAGGAAAGGCCTGTGCATACCGAGTGAAATGGTCGGTAATGACTAACACATTACAGACATTGCGAGAATCAGGCTCAAGGCAAAGAAAATCAATGCATACCAGATCCATCGGCCCGGAACTCTGGAGATGCGAAAGAGGGGCAACTCTTTGTGGCAGCGTTTTCCGCTTGATGCAGCGTTCGCAAGTCTTACAGTGCTTCTCTACGTCAATTTTCATGCGAGGCCAGTAAAATCTGTCACGCACTAAGCTGTATGATTTATCGAATCCTAAGTGGCCAATGTCATCATGCAGCAGCCTAAAAACAAGACCATGAAACTGCCGTGGCAGCACCAACTGTCTGACCTGCTGATCACCGTGCTTAACCGTCCTGTGCAACAAGCCATTGTCAATAGAGAGCTTAGCCCACTCCTTTTTCAGGACCTTCATGTCAGGATGCCGTGTCAGGATGCTGCTAGCAGGCTCCTTAAGATTCACCGCATGCCAAACCTTCCCTATACAAGCATCATTCTTCTGGGCTTCTTGAAGCTCATCAGAACTAAACACAGGCAACTCATCAGGCGCTACTGCAGCAACATGCGAGTACGCTTCGGGAACAGCTGACTCGTGACTGCAAATCTGATCTGCCACACGCGGAAAAGAAGGGCAACCTGCCCTCTGTGTGGCCACCACCTGACAAATAGCTCGCACCCCAGGGGCTGGAATCTCTTGCCACTCATCATCAGGGGACAAACTGATGTGAGGGCGTCGTGACAGTGCATCTGCATCCAGGTTCCGTTTCCCTGGCCTATACTTCAGGCTGAAGTTGTAGGTTGACAAAGCTGACAGCCAACGGTGACCAGTGGCATCAAGTTTTGCAGACTTAGTTATATAAGTCAGCGGGTTGTTGTCTGTCCTGACTTCAAAGGTGGCCCCATAAAGGTAATCATGCAGCCGATCCACAATAGCCCACTTCAAAGCTAAAAACTCCAACTTGTGAGCAGGGTAATTCTTCTCTGAAGGGGAAAGACTGCGACTAATGAATGCCACTGGACGCAACCCGTCAACATGCTCCTGGTACAGAACGCCACCCAAGCCGTCCAGGCTTGCATCCACATGCAAAACATACGGCGTTTGGGGATCTGCAAAAGCCAAAACTGGAGCCCGAGTCAGCCTTTGCTTAAGCTCTTGAAAAGCAGCCTCACACTGGTCACTCCACCTGGGACCAAAAGGCTCAGAGGGCCGGAAACGAGGTTTCCGGTCAGTAGCCTGTGAACTTGAGTTCGTCTTCCTGGACGGCCAGCCCTGCAACAACTCATTGAGGGGACAGCACAATGTGGAAAAACCCTTCACAAACCGACGGTAATACCCACAAAACCCCAGAAATGACCGCAGCTCCGTTACAGTCTGAGGTCGAGGCCAAGACACAACAGCCTCAATTTTTGAAGGGTCAGTGGCTATGCCGTCCTGTGAAACTATGTGCCCAACATAGTTCACTGACGTCCGACCAAACTGACATTTATCCAGAGAGATTTTAAGACCTTCCTCTCTCAGACGGTCAAGAACCTTCAGGAGCCTTTCCTCATGTTCTTCCAGGGTACGGCCAAAAACAATCAAATCATCTAAGTACACAAGAACCTCTAGAAAGTTCATATCCCCGACGGTCCGCTCCATGACTCTCTGGAACGTGGCAGGCGCACCACAGATTCCTTGAGGCATGCGGTCAAACTGATAGAAGCCTAAAGGACAGATGAAGGCAGTCTTCTCTTTATCAGCCTCGCTCATGGGAATCTGGTAGTAGCCACTTCTCAAATCCAACACTGAGAACCACTTACTACCAGAGAGACAATGGAGGGCATCCTCAATTCTAGGAACAGTGTACTGGTCAGGGACAGTCCGCTGGTTAAGCGTTCTATAATCCACACACATCCTGACCTTACCAGACTTCTTACGCACTACTACAATAGGTGAGGCATATGGACTCCTGGACTCTGAAATAATGCCATGTTTCTGTAGTTCCATCAAATGCTGACGCACATCCTCCAAATCAGCCGAGGCCAAGCGCCGAGATCTCTCTCGAAAAGGCCGTGAATCATTCAACCGAATCTCATGCTGGGTGCTTCTCGAGCAGCCTACATCCCACTCACTACAAGAAAACACTTCCTTCCTCTGCAGCATTTTCTCACAGAGGCACTGCTTTGCCTCCTCTGGCATAGGAGAAGTGCCAAAGTCAAAAGAAGCAGAAGAGAGTGTACTAGTGTCTGTGGAACAGCAAGTGGACGGAATCTGCGGCACCATGTCTACAGGGAATATGTGAGCAAGGGGACTACCTCGTTTCACAAGAATATCCCAAGAAGAGACATTCTTCACATTTACCGTGATGCGGCGACACAACACAGCAGAGACCGGATGTACTTCAGGCCTAACCTCGAGCTCCGGGGCAGACGCGCCATCAGCACTAACACGCTGATCTACAAGGACTAAAGAGTCATGAATCTCACCAGGAAACTTGGGCAGGCCGGAGAGCTGCAGCTCCTGCCCAGGCTTTAAAACAACAGGCTTAGTTCTAGTGAACCACACTGTGCCATGCTTATCCACATCCTCCGGCAAAACAACTGTGTGCTTAATGGACTCAAAAACCTCTTTCATCACTGGGTGTATAGTAAGCGTGTTAAGAAACCCGTCTCCTGCCTGTTCGTGACAAGAGTGGAACAGTTTCCGCACTAAGTGAGTGTTTGTGCCAACCAAAATGGCTATACCCTCTTTTGTCTCAGGGTCAGGACACACAAGAGCTAACGCGTCCACTACCTGAGACACACCTGTGACAGCTTCAGTGAACTCCAACCTGAGAGCCAAATATCCATCATATGGGTATTTGTGAGAGCTCAAACCCCATATTTCGAGACTTTCCACTGACTGCAGCGGCAGGTGCTTCAAGTATGTATTGTAAAAGCTACGATACAAGATGGTGACCTGAGAACCACTATCAAGCAAAGCTTTAGCATAAATGCCCTCTATCTGCACGGGCACCTCAGCCGAGGGCCCCACTAACCCAGATGGTAATTGTGATTGGCTGACTTTGATTGGAGGAGAGCAATGAGCGGAACGCGTCTTATGTGATGGAGCTCCGGGGAAGTTTCCCTGCTGCGTGACCCTCTTAAGCAGCTTCTGATTCACCAATCTCAAGTTCTCAGGACGTGTGCACTCTCGCTTGGTGTGGCCGTCCTCTCCACATTTATAACAGAAAATGGCAGGAACAGGAGAGGCTGCCATAGACTTCGGCAATTTTGAAGAAGCAGAAGAAACAGCCCTTGTGGGGGCAGCTGGAGCAGTGGTTCCTGTGCCCTGGCTTGAGCCACACTGTGTGACTGGTGGAGTAGCAGAAGACGCTGTAGTAGCAGTCAACATTCTAGTTACTAAAGACGTCAGCTCCTTAACCTCTTTCCTCAGACTGTCCACATCAGACATTATTGAAGTAACAGGCTCATGGGAAAGAGTGACAGCAGCTGTCACAGGGACCTGGCGAACAGTGGAAATGGCCGCAGAAACCTT
Organism: Gymnothorax reevesii; assembly: GCA_029721435.1. Classification (NCBI taxonomy): domain Eukaryota; kingdom Metazoa; phylum Chordata; class Actinopteri; order Anguilliformes; family Muraenidae; genus Gymnothorax; species Gymnothorax reevesii. The sequence goes on from CM056574.1 coordinate 56,585,444, forward strand.
TGCACTCTCTCTAGCACTTACCCAGTGCTCTTCCTCTCTCACTGCTCGCATTAGCTGCGAAAAAGAAGGCGGATTTTGCAAAGTGTGCATCACACGCACACGCAAAGCCACAAGGTCATTGGTGAGAGCACCCTTGAAGAGCTGCTCCAGGCGTGCACGATTCAGACCTGCAGCATCAATCCCTCCTCTCAAAAGAGCGCGATGAAGAAGCTTGTCCAAGCGGTACAAGAAAGCAGACAGTTTCTCTCCATCCTCTTGAAAAGTATAGCGAAACGAAGCCATAAGGTCTGCTCCACACTCTGTGGACCCATAAGTAATGTCAAGAGCCGCTACATAATCAGAAGCCAAGGCAGACGGGTTACTGACTTTCAAAAATCTAATAATATCTGCAGCAGGCCCACGCAATCTCTCAACAATGCGTTGCCGCTTCACAGCATCAGTGCACTGCCACTCAGTAACCATCTGAATAGCCTGTTCCATCCACACCTCATACTCTTCCTCACCAGGAGGAACAGGTCGTAATCCAGAAAACAGCCTCAGTTTTCTATAGCCAGGTGCATCAACAGATGCCTGATTACAGCGGTCTACGAGCTGACCTATGGCATTCACAAGATCAATGCTGACATCAGGCTTAGGAGGTTGAGGGCCCAGAACAGCTTCCTTTACATCACCCATGGACTTACCCTCCTTCTGCAACAATGCCAACAGCTTAGTTTCAAAATCATTCCCTTCAGGAGCAGGACTAGCAGGCAGCAAGCTACTCACAACATGAACAGCCCATGGACCTGCCTCACCTGCAATTCCCACTTCAGGAGGGACGGAGCTCTGATCCAACTCAGCAGAAGACTCCACTAAAATGTACAGGTGCCTACCAGTTTTGTCACCACGGCGACCACGGATCTGGGTCCTACCCAGAACCTTGACTGTACTGAGCACATGGGTAACCACATCATCACTAGCCTCCAGTGGCACTCTGCTAAGAACAGCTGCATGAGACAAATCAACATTCTCCTCACGGCTCCACTCAACAGCCTGACTAAGGTCCATGTTAAAAGGTGAACAGCAAAACAGCAAAAACTTGGGCTAAAACAAGACAAACACTAAGCAAAACACAGCTACCTACTCGTTCTGGTAAACAGGAAAATCCCAGCGGTGCCTCCAAAATGTAACCCCTTTTTGGACGGGTGTTAATCACCCAGCACAGTACAGGCTACTTATAGTTACCCTAAATCACAATAAATAATGGCGCAACAGGATCCGAAGTTCTCAGCGGTGGAATGGTGAGCTGGCTGAGATTCCTTATACCACAAGCGTAATTGAATAACTGTGTAGTAGTAGTAAATAGGAATATGAATACTTATAAATGATTACAAATTTAGTAGCGCGGTGCCTCCACTGTGGAAAAACTACACTTACCCTCAAGCCAGTGCAGGATGCATCTCCCCAGAATTCAAATACATTATGTTCAGTCTATTATAATGAATGCTCTAGCTATGTAACTGTAGTGTATTCAATTACAATACACTCATTAAGCTACCTAAATAGCACTCTTCATGGCAATACCGTTAGCCAGGTGGAAAAAAATGAGCTGCCAACACCCCAGATAAATATAATCATTATTACTTAATTCTATTAATAAGAAATAATAATAATAATTGGAAATATTATTGATATGTAACCATGAAAGTGAAAACATTTAATATACAACACATTAAGTGATTTCCCGTATGAATAACAAGTAAAGCGATTTATAATTAACAAAGATCTAAAAAAAAAAAACAAAACACAGCGCACAGTTGGGGCCCGTATGTTGGTGCACAAAGGTTACGTCAGCTTTTGAGCAAACGTTAGCTCCGTCAAGGATCCACAGCTCTCTGAGCCGTAGGCAAAGTAGCAACCGCGACAGTGCCCTTGATTCGACTCGCTCGCAGCAAAATGTGTGGTGCGTAACTCACGACCAGTCTTCCCACTCAGTCCTGAAGCTTACGGCTGTGTCTTTCTACCAGCCTCCAGACTAACTGCACGGAGGGGGGGGGGGATTAACAGATCGCAATCTGCTCTGGCTCGCCTAGCGGTACACGCAGCTTGGCGGTGCCACTACGACCCCTGTTGGTCCAGTACCGAGTCCTCCTCCAACGCGGAGCACTCACGCCGCCAGTCCCAGGTCTTCAACAGCCCACAAGGTTCATCTTACGGTTCTCCGTAACCCTATCGCTAATATTTAGCGAGGTTATCAGAAACTTCAAGGAAAAAAAAACAAGCTTAACCGTCGAATCACACCAGGCTCTGTCGCTGTCTCCGCTCCAAAACAAAAACGGCCAACGTACCAAGCTATGTCTCAACGGTCTCCGGTAATCAGCACGAGCATAAAACATGTACTAATTATTATTGGTGGATTATAAAATTCAAATAAAAACAGAAGAAATACATCTGATTAGCTAATACAGTTTGTCACATCAGAACAGTGAAAATATTCCCAAACACAAAGCATTATGGTAAATGGAGTTTTTGTAAAATACACAGTACACAGTATTGTTTTAGAGGACCTTACATAACATTTATGAAATAAAGCACTTTATTGAGGTTAAGCTTTCTGTCATTAACTATGTGCATTTTCTAAAATGATGTTTGAATATGCCTTTGATGCCATTAAATGCTGTGTTTTTACAAAAATACCATATTTCCAAAAATTTATTTTGAGAAAATAAATCGGAACCCCATCACAAATTTTGGATATGTTAATAAGAGGCATCCAATCTCTCGTAAACAGTCAATTTTATGTTGGTGGATGGTGTCATTTTTTTGGTATAAAATGTTTATAATAGCACAATTTTTTCTTTCCCATTTTCAAGCCTTCATATTTTCTAGATTATTCATAAGAGAGAGCAAGAATTAGAATACAAAATACATAACATATATGGGAAGCTGTATGTGCAATACCATATCCCTGTCTTTGACATTAGGCTTTTTACAGTCCTTCAAATATGCTACCGTAGAACGCACAGTAAAATTTTCCTGCAACTTTAAACACCCAGAAATATATGATCTAAATCTGAGATGGTCAAGTGGGAAGTTTCTCTGAAATTCGGACATTTGACATGGAATGACCCAATTCTTTTCTTTGCTATTTTTTCCCCATTTTTCATGACAGGACACCTTTAGCTCTGAAACACTCTTTGGCCTCCTTGCATGCACGTCCATTTTGTCGCGCGTCCTACAGCACTTCCGAATTACTCCGGTTATTTTTTATTTTTATTTTTTCCCGTGCAGCACATTCTGCTGGATTTAATTAAGGGAAGCCACAAATGATTTTGTGGAATTCTTTGGAAAAAAATATTAAAATGAAAAGTTGCAGCACAAGTGAAACCTATGGCTGGAGAGCACGGTTCAAAGCTTAACCACAGTTAATTATCTCGGGTTTACTGTACGATATACTCACAATACATCTTGGGTACAAAGTAAACTTACAAAGGCCTAGATCACAATCATTATGTGGGTTACTGTGACTTGCTTGAATGTAAATTGAGATAATGGTGTTCAAAAGCCATGAGGAAAAGAAATAATTTCTTCTTTGACATTACGCAGAGGAAAATGGTTTTTATTTTTAAATCGCATTGAATACACTTCTGTTATCAAAGTCAAAATATGCTTTGGTTAAGACATAGCCAACTGTACTCTCTCTCGGGTTAGGAAGAACTGGATAACATGAAACTAATAAACTTCTAATTCATGAAACATCGCGCTGAAAGAATACCGTTGATGTACACTGAAGTGCGGGATATATAGCCAACACTGTTACCATGTCGTTTAACATATTTGTGCGCGTAGGAAGCCTACTTTTTCAGTTGCGCTGTTTATTATGCATAATTTCACAGAATAGGTAGCCTATTCAATTCATAAGGTGAAAGACATTCATTAATCTCAAACAAATATTAACAGTTACGTTGGCGATTTCCCTATTTGAAGTCAAGGAGTTTCGAAACGGACCATTTAAATTTAAAATGGGCATTTAATTTCATTTTTCCGACTAAATGCCTTTGCAAATAGGTAGGAGCAGTGAACACTATTGGTGCCTCCTTTTGAAATCGTTCTGGGAAATAAAAATCTGATAGAGGTTGGCCAAGTCATTCGAACCCTGGTGAATTTCGAACCCTGTTATTATCTTGTAGGTGCAACACTGAATCTCACCTTAAAATTCTGTCAATTGGGCCCTGATTCTCCACTAGCTGTCTACACATCAGCTACAATCATGTCAAAGCATAATATATGTACAATAGGCTGATTGTTATGACGACCTCCGCAGATGATTCCCGCGAACTGGTTATGTCAGGAAGCAGGTCGAAAACGAAAGTTCGCTATTCTGAAAGTATCAAAGGGGGGGGGGGAGGAAAGATATTTAGGGTCATTTATCTTTTGTTTCTTGTGGTTTTACTGGACACTGGATGCATTCCTTTTAACTGATCTTCGAAAAAAAAATAGTGCCATGCGGAAAAAGCACTTTCTGGGCCGAGTGCTGGTCGGTGCCAACCAGCCTCGGCAGAACCCTGGTGATGGCCCTGCAAAAACTTTCATCCGTTTTTCCTGGAGGTACTTCATTGTGGATTTCGAGGTATTGTAAAACCCCACAAAACAATACCAAAAACGGAAATTGCAGGGGTGAAGGCGCAACGTGTTCTTTGTGCTGACATTACAAGCGCGATCTTTTGGCTGGTGCGAATCACAATAAAATGAATCAATTTCCTCGGTTCGAAGAACAAGGCAGAAAAGCGCAATGGATACAATTAATCTAACTCCATAGTAAATTTAGTATACCAAATTTAGATATACTCTCATTAAATATCCGACTCCAAATCAGAATTAGAATTTATAATTTCGGGAAAACATGCGTGGACCTTGGGGTGATTACGCCTTGGACTCGTAAGTGAAGGCCTATGTTACTCAATATATGCCCCCGGGTTTTAGCGTAATTGCCGGATCTGAATTCGGTGATAGTTTTAGAGGATGGAAGAAATCCCTAGGATAGTAGCATCTTGGCTTAAACATATCATGAACCCAGATTTATGTGAACCCAAGGGTTCCTGAAGGTGAATCTGACAGGCACCGGCTTATAAGCCCAGGGGTGCCCTTTAATGTTGAATCCCCAGAACTGGTACTACATAAGCCCTTTATATTAGTAGACCGTAATTTGCAATCCAACTTAAAACCCATCACCACCTATAAACATCAGCTAGCTAGTCTGGAATGATAAGGAATCACCCATTAAGTACCGGTGGTAATGTGGCTAGAAAGAATAAAAGGATTAGGAGTCACAGGGACCACGCGTGTTTAAAGGAAAAACAATGGTTTATTCGCCAGGTAGGCAAGAGGTTCAATCAACTGGCCAAACATCAGTTACCTCGAATTTAGACAATATAAAAGTCATACCTGGCGAAAGCTACATACACACAGAGTTGTGTGAGGGCGAGATCAGAGAGACGAACTGCCATAACTATAGAGGCTACACACGGCATAGAGATGCGCGTATGGGAAGTCGTCTGCAATCTTCCATCATTCAAGAGGCTGCAAACGCACTTGTGTACGCGGGGAGAGATCAGATACGATCTTCCCAGAATGGATTGTTTCTCTTTGCTTTGAGCTCAATCACATCTTTGATCCAGGCGGCACGGCCATAAATTACCTGGAAGGGGAGTCGAATCTGGTTTTTGGGTTTTCACCATTTGGAGGATGTAATAAAACAATTTAGCTGAGAGATAAGAACTGAATGATTCCCCGAGAGGATTCTGACCAATTTTGGGGAGTTTCAAAAGGGAATGAACCATAATATCAATGGGAATGAAACATACTTCGTTAAACTCCTTGGATTCGCCTGAGAACAGCAATACCAAATGTGACATGAATATGTGCTAATATGATACAGTTGTCATTTAAAAGTCTTAAGATGAATTATTATCTAGGTAAATTGGGTTATAAGTACAGAAGTGATTTCTTAGCAGTATATTGAACATATGAGCATATTGTGATGTTCCCAGAGGTTTAGATTATTTTAAACAGATAAGTTAAGGTCCAGTTATATTAAAGACTGAGGACAGTATAATGACTTCCACATGGGGTGTTGTGGTTTCCCGACTAGATGTTTACATATTTTTGAGGTCGCCTTGTTCATGAATAATTGGAGAGAGACACAAAATCCTCAGAAGCCATCTTTATTCCCACAGTGAGCAGTCCCCTGGCCACTGCAGCGCTAATTCAGCATTCTTCACTGAGCAATATTTAAGTGCATAAAGAATAAAAATGGATCGCTGCTATATGATAACAAGGATATTGTGGATGCCTTAAACAGTTACTGAGTTGAAAATTTTACCTCAGTGGAAGGTCTTTATTTGGCCAGAGGGCAGGTTAAATGCTCAACATCATTTAGCAGAAATTGAGGTTCGGGATAACGAAGTATTAGACAAGTTGCATAAACTAAATGCAGATAAGGCGGCGTGTCCTTATTGCTTATATCCTAGAGTGCTCAAGGAAGTTGGTGAGATCATCTTTAAGCCGCTATCCACCATCTTCAGACAGTCTCTAGAAACTGGAGAAATACCAAATGATTGGAAACAGGGCAATATAATACCAATATATAAGAAAGGGGACCGTACTGAGCCAGAAAATTGCAGGCCAGTCAGTTTAACTTGCATTGCATGCAAAATATTGGAATCTATCATAAAAGATGAGCTGGACTTATTTCTTGAATGTAACAGTATTTTGAGGGATAGCCAACATGGTTTCCATAACAAACCTTCTGGAATTTTTTGAAGAGGCCACCAAGACTTATGACCAGAGCAGGGCTTATGACATCATATACTTGGATTTTCAGAAAACATTTCAGACAGTACCGCTTAAGAGACTAATTTTTACAATGAGCTCCATTGGAATTACATGAGGTATTCTGGAGTTGATTCAAAACTGGTTACAGGACAGAACATAAAGAGTCGTGGTCAGTGATATCTCATTTGAGCTAGGTATAGTGGGGAGTGGCGTCCCCCATGGATCGGTTTTGGGACCCCTGCTGTTCCTCATTTACATTGATGACCTTGATAGGAATATTGAGAGCAGATTAGTTAAATTTGCTGATGATACTAAATTTGGGGGTTTGGCAAATAGTTTAGGCTCCACTTAAGTGATTCAGGATGATTTGGATAGAATCCAGAATTGGGCAGAAATGGCAAATGAAATTTAATGGGATGTAAATGTAAAGTTGTACATGTAGGTAATTAAAACATTAGATGGGATTACTTCATGGGAGGTTTAAAACTGGAATGTGCTGCACAGGAGAAAGATCTGGGAGTGATTGTTGACTAAACCATTGTGCCGTAGCAATTAAAAAAGCCAATCAGATGCTGGGATACATTGTCAAAAGTATTGAGTAGAAATCTAAGGAGGTGATGCTTCTTTTGTACATCACATTCGTCAGACCACATCAGGAGTATTGTGTACAGTTCTGGGGACCATACTTTAAGAAAGTTCAGAAAAGAGCCACTAAGCTAATTTCAGGTATAAAAGATGAAAGCTATGAGAAGAGGCTGAAGATCCTTTATCTCTTTAGTCTTAGGGAAAGGAAACTAAGAGGTGATTTGATTCAGGTCTTTAAATATTTTAAAGGGATTAACAAAGTGAATTATGTAGGATTCCTTCGACCAAGTGTTTTGAGTAGAATCCGGGGTCACAAATGGAAGTTGACCAAGGGTAAATTTAGCACTGATATTCGGAAATATTTCTTCACCCAAAGAGCAATTTCAGTGTGGAATAGCTTGCCTGACCATATTGTTGAGGCAGAGACCTTGGGGGTTTTCAAGGGCAGGCTTGACTTAAAGCTAGATACCATTGAGCCATTGAGTATCTGAAGGGATATATTCACAATAGTATAAAGAAACTGGCGAGCATAGTTGGGCTGAATGGCCTGTTCTCGCCATTCATGTTATGTTATATTTATGGGAAAAACTCAACCAACTTTGCTCCAATCACAATTCATGGGTTGTAACCATCCTATCTTTAACTTTTTTTACTCCGACTTTGTTTTGTTAAATCATGGTGGAATATATAGGATTAAAAAAATAAAATAAAAGGAATATATGCTAAAATGGACTGGAAAATTACAGTTTATGAGTGGAAAAACACTAAGATGAATAGGATACAAGCAGATACATAAATGATTCAATTGATTATGTTTTCAGTAATAACTAATGATTTTACTGAACAAATATTGATCAAAGCTACAGAAATTAAATGCATCATCTGATTATGTTTTTGAATCAACTAAACAGAAGCCTACTTCTAATCAAAGCTACAGAAGTGTGCTGCTTATGTGTGTGTGAGCTGCTCATGCATGTGTGAATTGAATTGCTTGGATGTGTGTGTCTGTGTGAACTGCTTGTGTGTGTGTGTGTGTGTGTGCGCATGTGTATGTGAGAACTACATGTCTGTGTGCACTGCTCATCCCCTCCCTACGTGTGTGAACTGCTTGTATGTGTGTGTGTGTTGTGTATGTGTCTGTGTGCACACTTAGATCCTTCGAACCTCCCTCTCCCAGGGCGCCGTTCCAGGCTAGATCCCTTTCCACCGAGATCTTCACCCGAGCTCCCCCAGATTGAGAACTCTGCCTTCTGCTTCCCGGTGTCTTCTTTTCAAAGCCCACCGATCACAGAAGCACCACTCGCCTTCTAGCGCATTCGTTTTGGCTTATGGTGGCCTCACTGTACATTGAGCCGAGCGCAACGGCCACCCTCTCTGTGGTCTTACTGCCATCTGCGACCCGACCGGCCGGCGACCCAGTCGATAGCGATCCTCAAATCCCGTAGTTGTTGTCAGCCACCCAGGTGGGAACCTACGGTCTAATCCCTACCCCACTTTGCTATGGGTGTACAAACTTTGACCGCTTTCACCAGCCTCGCCTGTTCACAGAGGTCGTCTCCAATGCCTTCTGCTAGGTGTGGGCTGTCACCCACGTACTACGTGTTGCCCTCAACTTACATGCGACAAACACACCGACTAGACGGTACCACGGCAGTATGTCAATTCATACTTCACTGGACAGTCCTCTCCCCTGTACTTAAACACATCTTTATTGTGCCCTCGGAAGTTTGCAGTCCCACCGCCGCCTGTTGAGCAGGTTTAGGGGGCCCTCTCCCCTACCCTCTACTCATGTGTGTGTGAACTGCTTATATGTTTGCGCGTGTTACTGCTGCAATAACATAATATGGTTATTGATTATGATTATTGATTATGGTTATTCAACATGGCAATTGGTCTACGGATGAATATGATGAGAAATATTGAAATATAATCCTCAACAGGGGCATTGTGTCAGCCAGAGCCTTGCAACTACCCCTCCCATACAGAGTAACACAAAGGACACAGAAAGACCATTAACACCTTGCCCTTGCAGGCTGAGCGAACATCCTGGGCCCACTTATAATGGAAGAAGCCCAAACAGTTTTATTGTTATCTTGATGGCTCGGGAGTTCCTTGAGGCCCAGTTCCCGAGCTATCAGCCATTTGCCGCTTCCAGCCTCTGGACTCCCCCACTCATCAGCGTTTGCAGAGCTCCAACCCCCTTTCCAGATCTTCCAGTATGTTTCAGATCATTGTCTTGCTGGAATACCCAGCGTCTCTTCAACTTCAATTTCTGGACTGAGCTTTGAACAGTAGCCTACAAAATGTCTTGATATTTGGTGGAATCCATTCTTCCTTCCACCCACACAATATCGCCTGTGCCCCCAGCTGCTACACAACCTCAAAGGATAATGGATTTACCTCTGTTCTTAACAGTTGGCAATGTATTCTTCTCTACAAATGCTTCACCCTTTTTTCTCCAAACATACCTTCTTTGGTTGAGGCCAAAAATTTAAATTTTGGTTTTGTCAGTCCAAAGCACATTGTACCAATAAGGCTTGAGGTTTCTCAAGGTATTCTTTTGCATACTTCAGACACTTAATTTTGTGTTGAGGTTGTAGGAAAGGCTTCTTTTTTGCAACTCTGCCATGTAGGTCTTTGTTGTTTAAGGTACGCTGTATTGTTGTCCTGTGTGTGTCTGCTACTCTTTTTGCAGCTCTTTTGCAGTTATGTGTGGGTTCTGAGCATTTCTTACCACGTCTGGGGCCATTCCATCTGATATTTTTCTTGGTCTTCCAGATCTTGCCTTGACTTCAATTGTTCCATTTATTTTCCATTTTCTTACGATGTTTCTGACTGTAGAAATGGGTAGTTTGAAACGTTGAAAGAGTTATTTGTAGCCCTCTCCTTGTTGGTGTAAGTGAATTATCTTTATTTTGACATCCTTGGAAAACCGTTTAGAGCAGACCTGGGCATTGTACGGCCCTTTGGTTAACTCCAACCGGCCCGCGTGAGGTTAATTGTAAATTTCAAAATAAACATTTTCTAATTTTACCCAATGTATGGACTAAAGCTGCGGCGCTTTAATTTTGAAGTTGTTTTTTTATTCACGTGCATAATGACGCAATACGTAAATCAGTACTGCGCACGACTGAATGTAGGCCTACCTTGCCACAAGTAGCCGGCTTTAGCCCTCATAAATGCCCCCGCATGCTAAAAAAAGAAAGGTGGATGTCAAATGCATGGACTGCTAAGTATTTTTTTATTGAAGTCAGAGGTAAAGCCGTGTGTTTAGTTTGCGTTTTGTTTAGTTTAGTTTACCAAGCTTCACGCAACCAGGGATGCAGCAACCAAGACCAGCTTTGGGATATTCCACAAAATTGCTAAAAACAGTAAGCCATTCTCGGATGGGGAGTTTGTCAGAGTGCTCGGTGGACTCTGCAGCACTAATATGCCCTGAAAAAAAGAAGCATTCGCGCAAGTCCCACTGTCCAGGTGACCCTTGACGAGAAGGATCGAGGATATTGCGGGGAATCTGGAGCTTCAGCTGCAACGTGCAGTGGCAAGTTTTGACTTTTTCTCCTTGGCTATGGATGAGAGTTCTGATGTCCGTGACACAGCCCAGTTACTAGTATTTGTCCGTGGGATAACGGACTTCAAAATTACGGAGGAGCTGGCAGCAATGCGGTCAATGAAAGGGACGACGACAGGTAGCGATCTGTTCACAGAGGTAAATGCATGCATGGACACGCTGGGGCTGAAATGGGACAGACTGACAGGTGTCACAACGGACAGTTGTCCAAATCTGACGGGGAAAAATGTAGGACTTTTGAAAGGTATGCAAGATAAAGTGACTGAAATCGATGCAGTCTTTTATCTGGAAATTGAGGGTGGAGCGCAACGAATTCAGTAAATCCTGAACTCCAGTTTGTGACATGCGACCAATATGATGTTATCTTGCTTCATATTTGCAGTACAAAGACAATATTTTGATGTCTTTATCTTGAAGAGGGGAGGATGAACCCCTCTTTCCAACAGTATATGAAACTAAAAATGTGTTTACGGTTGAATGCGCCTGAAAATGATCACCAATATAATGAGTCACAATGGTAAAAATGTTCTCGTTTTGGTAACCATTGTTTTGTAAAAATTGATTGAATAAAGGACATTATTTTGTAAGGCAACTGCAATTTTTCATTACTTATGACATATACTCTTACTAGTTTTACCAGCTTGTCAAAACAATGCTATGTGCTGCTTTTTTTATAAAGAAATACAATTAATATTATGCTGAATTGAGATCAGCCTTTTGGTCTGGCCCTCCACAATATTTTCAGTTTTTCATGTGGCCCCATGGAAAAAATAATTGCCCACCCCTGTCTTAACCCAATAAACAAGATAACCTGGATTTCTCGAAATCATAGAGTTGGGCCTTTTTGTAACTCCAAGATTCAATTAAATAAATGGCCTAGGCACCTAAGAGGCAGATTAATATTTTCAGTGATGAGGTATTTTTCATTTGAGCACAGGCTATCCGTACTGTCTTGCTCATTTGAGAACATTCTAAACGTCTAATTGACCAATCAGATTGCTCAGTCAGATCTGCATGTTGTATAATATGGGAAACTGGAGAGTGTGATGCACTGAACGCCATATTCATTTCTTCAACTATAAGCTAGCATAATTATGAAAATAAGTGGCTGATGACATAGTCAAAAACAAACGAAAATACTGCGCGTTGATTGATGAATCCACCACAATCAGTGGAAAGTCTGTGTTGGTGGTGCGTTTGTGGTCAGCTATTGCCAACACAGAGCCATACACAATATTTTTTGACCTGCTTGAGTTGGATGGGACCACAGCAGATAATATAACAGAGAAACTGCAAGCAGGTCTTCATAAAAATGGCTCTGATGACTATTTCTTGGGTGAGTGTTTTGTGGCATTTGTACACTACCTGACAAAAGTATTAGGACGTTCCTCATTCACACTCAATTTTTGATGTACATGTGTTATACTGTATTATATGCGAGCATTGTAGGACTTTTGTCCTAAAATATACATGTAAACATCACAGAACATTATTGAACATTTGGGGAAACTACAGATATACATATTGACATATTTTTTCTCTGTGCGAAAAACTCTCAATATTGGTCTGTCATCAGTCAGAAATATTATCATAAATTGTGCTTGCATGATGGTAATTTTCAAATTTAGATGTTTGAAATTGTGTCCTTGGCATAATGGAAGATCAATGGCTACTGTTGGTCCAGTCATTATGATCAGGTGTGACACATGGGGTGATTTTAATTCTCTATTAAAGGGGGGTGAAGACAAACAATAATTCAGGGTGGCCTATCCAAAATGAGGTCTGTATTTTTATTTGAATAAACAACTATTTCCAAACATGATACATTCAGTATTTTCTACTGCACTGTAAGAAAATCACACACATAAATAGTTGTGTCCTAATACTTTTGTCAGGTAGTGTATGTGATGGAGTGTCAGTGATGCCGGACAGTTGCTGCACAACTTTGTACCAGATTTCCAGAGCTGTTTGTGTGGCACTGCTCAAATCGTCGTCTGGAATTTGCAGTTGGCGATGTTCTCAAGGAGGTTGATGGACTTAGCCTTAGTAAGATTTTCTTAGACAAACTCTACACTCTAGGCTATATCATGCCTCACCCAAAAACCAAAGAGAACTGTGTCATTGTGCACAGAGTGTTGGGCAACACCTCCTTTCAATTGGATGCATTTTTTTGGTAGATAATTCATAGATGGATTTTAACGAGAAAATACTTGTGAAAACTCTTAGCGGAGTTTTAAAACTATTTTTCTTAAAAGCAGCATCATGTTCTAGTATTTGAATGTTTCACTTAATCTGCTGGTACCGACCGCCCACTGCCAACTTAATTTACCTGCCAACAGTTGAAAAGGGGTTGTACCGGCACTTCTTTTTTCCACTTAAAGCACTGGTTGTTACCAAAAAAAATGGCTCAGCAGAAGAAAACAGCCTTTTTCTCATGGACGGATGAGTTTTCTCTCCATTCCTCAGAGAGTACAGCCTGATTGACAAAGTTGTCCCACCAGTTACTGGTCCGGCCAGGACGCATCCAAAACAGTCGCTCCATACAGGGTTTAAAACGCCTCCGTGGTTTTCGACCGTCGTTTAAACACAACAGATACAGTGCTCACCTTCTCTGTGCACTATACAGCAGAATGCGGTTTAAGTGAAGACACGAGTAAATTAGACAGAGACAACATCATCTGTATTATTTTGCCTGCCATGTTTGTTTTGGTTCTTGAGTCTCCAGCATAAACTCCCCTCGGCGTCGTGGCAACCTAACGTCATCGTATTCAAAGCTCTCCGGCAACGCTGTACACACCACAACGGGTTTTGGGATTTATCCATCTCAGCGATCGTTTTTTAAAAGTATCGTTTTTCGGGGTTGGAATACGGCGTATTAATGTAAACGGAAGGGCTAACCGGATAAATAATTATGCGTATTAATATTTATCCGCCTTAATGTGGACAGGGCCTGAAAGGAATAGTTCACCCAAAAATGAAATTCAGTCATGATCGACATCCCCTCATGCTGATAAGAAGTCCGGTGTAGTTTTTTATTCCTCAAAGTGGAGACTCGGGGGGAGTTTTCCTCCTGCACCGCAAATCCATATAACGAGCGTCTATGGTTACCGAAAAGAAAAGGTCCATAAAAATACGCAAAAACTTTAATATTCCTCCATACTGCTCGTCCGCTGCAATCCAAGTGTCCTGAAGGGGTAACATCCAGAGTTTACCCGAAACAACGTCATTTTGTAAAGTTTTATAGCCTATTATTCTCTCTAGTATGTTTTCCTGGAGGCGCACCTGCGCGTTCACATGGTTCCCCCGCCAGAAAACATCCAACGGGAATCACGGAAGACACAACCCTGTGTTTACATGCTGCTGAGAGCGACAACAGAACCAATTAGAGCTGCAAGCAGCGTTGAACGGGCCCTCGCCCCCATGCGCACGTTGGGGTTGTGGTGAGATCCTGATGGGTGCAGCATGGTCTCTCAATATTTAGTAATAAATCTGGTTTTGAATGGATGAAATCTCTAGGAGGAGTGCGTTAAAATACAGTATGTGGAAATCAGGCAAAAATGACACGTTAAAATCAAAATGGCCGACTTCCTGTTTGGAGCAGACGAATGATGCCAGAGACTTTTTTTTGCGTTTTGGCCAAATACATATGTGTACCAATTTTCATCTTTCTACTCCAAAAAAACCCCTATGGGTAGGGGTTTTTGAAAATTTCAAGGGGGCGCTATCGAGGCATTTTGCAGCCCTCATAGGCAAAGCCCCAATGAGATGTGAGAGCTTGCCACCCTTAACCGGCATATCAATTTCCATGATGATACGAATTCATTAAGAACATCAAAAACCCAAACGTATTTTCATGGCGAGGGATCCATTGTCAACACATCGCCACACGGAAGCCATTACTCGAAGCATCACAGCATTCGTGAGGTAGTTCAAGCAACTTCTTCTACATGTTGTACAGGGGGAATAAAGTTGATAGGTTCAACTATATGTCATCAGTACAAGTGAAAGAAAAAACTGGTTACTTCCTGTTAGTAGCCACGCCCACTGACCTGCAGAGCGCAACTTTAGATCAGCATGGTCTTTCGATGTTTATTGATAAATCTGGTTTTGAATGGATGAAATTTCTAGGAGGAGTGCGTTAAAATACAATATGTGGAAATCAAGGAAAAATGACACGTTAAAATCAAAATGGCCAACTTCCTGTTTGGAGTAGACAAATAATGCCAGAGACTTTTTTGTGCGACTTGGCCAAATACATGTGTACCAATTTTCGTCTTCCTACCCCAAAAAAACCCCTATGGTGAGGGGATTTTGAAAATTTCAAGGGGGCGCTATCGAGGCATTTTGCTGCTCTCATGGGCAAAGCCCCAATCAGATTTGAGAGCTTGACACCCTTGACCTGTCAATCAATTTTTATGATGATACAAGTTTTTTAAAGACATCAAAAACCCAAACGTATTTTCATGGCGAGGGATGGAAAGTCGCCGCGTCACTACACGGACGCCATTATGCGTAGCTTCACAGCATTCAGAAGGTAGCTTCATCTATTTGTTCTGCATGTAATAGAAGTGGAATGAGGTTGGTGTGTTAAACTATGTGTCATCAGTACAAGTGAAAGTAATAACTGGTCACTTCCTGTTACCACAGGGGGACGCTAGTTCCAAAGTGGGAATTTAATGTATCTGGATGTTCAGGGCGGAGCAATGATTATGTCCAGCAAGTTTGAAGCTACTACAGTCAAGTATGTGGGCGTGAGAGCATTGGGAATCCCAAAGGTATTTTCATGGCGAGGGATCCAAAGTCACCGCGTTGCCACACAGACGCCATTACTCGTAGCTATATAACGTTCATAATGTAGCTTCAGCAACTTGTTCTGCATGTTTTAGAAGTACAATGAAGCTGATGGGTTCAACATTGTGTCATCAGTAGAAGTGGAAGTAACGAGTGGTCACTTCCTGTTACCACAGGGGGGCACCATTAGCAAAGTGGGAAATAAATATATGCCGATGTTCAGGGCAGCGCCCTCATCATGTTCAGCAAGTTTGAAGCTTCTAAAATCAAGTATTTGGCTGTGAGAGCGTTGTGAAATTTTTTCCTCAAGTCACAAAAATTTGTCACGCCCTAGCAGCCACACCCTTTGACTTACAGATCTGCAGAGCACAACTTTTGATCATCTAGGTCTCACAATAATCTGTACCAAATTCGAGGTCGATTGGGCGAAATCCCTAGGACGAGTTTGTTTTAAAATTCAAAAATTCAAATCAAAATGGCCGACTTCCTGTTGGGTTTAGGGTGTGGCTCCAATGAAGTTTTTTGTATGCCTAAATACAAAGCACATAACCACTGAATTTCGTCGGCCTACAACAAAGTAACCGAATTTCCCTATGAGAATTTTGAAACGTGTTTAGGGGGCGCTATTTCGGCATTTAGGGTCGCACCTAAGCGATCGCACAAAAATATCAAATTTCGGATGGGGCCGGACGTATGAGGAAAGTTAGACGCGTTTTCACCATTGGGAAAGGGGTGAAATTGCCCTTTGAAAAGTCGTAATTATAATAATAATAATTAAAGCTGCAAGCAGCGTTGAAAGGGCCCTCGCACCCCTTTTGTACGTTGGGGTGGCAGCAAGATCCTGATGGGTGCAAGTGTCCATTCAGAGCCTTTGGAAACTGCTGGACCGCGTACAATGTGTTTTCCTGA
Organism: Gymnothorax reevesii; assembly: GCA_029721435.1. Lineage (NCBI taxonomy): Eukaryota > Metazoa > Chordata > Actinopteri > Anguilliformes > Muraenidae > Gymnothorax > Gymnothorax reevesii. The sequence continues at coordinate 56,602,113 of CM056574.1, forward strand.
GGGGAGTGGAAAAATTTTCTGGAGGGCGCTATGATACCATTTTGACATGCATGTGCGCAAAATCTACAACATAGTAATTGTAATGCGGAGCTCCATGAGTGTGTTGATTTTTGTGAATTTTCCAGCATGTTTAGACCTTCAAAAGGGCAATTCTTTTATAATTCTGATTGGGGGCGCTATAGAGCCATTACGCCACATTTAGTGCCAATTGATGGATGATATTAAAGAAAATAAGACATCTATAATTTGTGCAAGGATTTGAAAGTTTTGAAGCATTCTAAGGCCTTAAAACGTGTTCAAAAAAATTTGGAAAAACGCAGCAAATAGCTCATAGCTCACTTCCTGTTTGGCCAAAAAATTTCAAAAAATTCAGCATTGCCCGGAATGACAAATCCAATGATCATACCAAATTTCATGAATATTCAAGCACTTTTATCTTAACATGACCATATCTAGACGGCGCTGTGGAGCCACTTAGCACCTCCCGATCCAATATTAGCATTAGTTTATACTTCGATGGACAATTTTATCAAGCATAGGAAGTTTCAGGCAAATCCCACAAAGTATGTGGGAGTAAAAGCAACTTCCTGTTTCAAGGTGGGACATCAAAATTCGCCGCGACGCCACGGATACATCGTTCGATGAAATCAAAATAGCTTCGCAATTTAACATCAGCAAGGTCTTAAGATATTATTTGCCAAATATAAAGTTGATCAGATAAAATCTCAAAGAGGAGTTCGTTAAAGTTCGACACCTGCGAATTGCGAAAAATCTAAAAAAGTTGCAATTTCAATCAAAAATGGCGAACTTCCTGTTGGGTCTAGGTCATGGCACTAGGAGACTTTTTTTTAGGTCTCAGGATATTCCACATGTCCACCTAAGTTCATACATGCAGGTCAACCACGATGCGAGGGCTGCTTATTTGAAATTTTCCAGGGGGCGCTATAATGCCATTTTTGCCACGCCTATATGTACATTTTTTATCAGTGGAATAGTAATGAAGGTCTTTAGAATTGTACAAAATTTTGTGAGTTTTTGAGCATGCAGAGACCCTCAAAAGGGCAATTCTTTTAAAAATCTGATTGGGGGCGCTATAGAGCCATAATGCCACATTTTCTGCCAAATTTTGTCTCAAATTGAAGACAATCAGACATATGTAATTCTTGCAAAGTTTTGCAAGTTTTCGAGTATGCCAAGGCCTTCAAATGTGTGTTCGTAAAATTTGGAATAACGCAGGAAATGGCTCATAGCTCACTTCCTGTTTGTTCGAAAAATTTCTAAAAAAAAAGCATAGCCCAAAAAAACAAATGCAATGATCAGACCAAATTTCATGAACATTCAAGAATTTTTTTCTCAACATCGCCATGTTAAGAGGGCGCTGTGGAGCCACCTGACCACACCCAATCCAATATCAATATATAGGTATATTTGAAAGTAGACTATTATTAAGCCTGTAAAGTTTCACGCAAATCCCACAAAGTATGTGCTCATAAAAGCAACTTCCATTTTCATGGCGGAACATCAAAATTCGCCGCAACGCCACGGACACAAATTTCGATGAATCCAAAAAAGCTTCGCAATTTAACATCGACGACGTCTTTCAATGTCGTATGCCAAATTTTAAGTTGATCAGATAAAATCTCTAGGAGGAGTTCGTTAAAGTACGACACTTGTGAATGGCGAAAAATCCAAAAAAGTTGCAATTTCAATTAAAAATGGCGGACTTCCTGCTGAGTCTAGGTCATGGCACCAAGAGACTTTTTTTCAGGTCTCGGCATATTCCACATGTATACCAAATTTCATGGATGTAGGTTTACCGGGCTGCGAGGGCTGCTTATTTGAAATTTTCCAGGGGGCGCTATAATGAAATTTTTGCCATGCCTATAAGTAAGTTTCTTGTCAAAGTAATACAAATTATGGTCTTTATACATTTAAAGAATTTTGTGAGTTTTTGAACATGGTGAGACCCTTAAAAGGGCAATTCGTTCAAAAATCTGATTGGGGGCGCTAAAGAGCCATTGTGCCTAATTTAGTGTAAATTGACATATAAAATTGAAGACAATAAGGCAATTAAAATTTGTGCAACTTTTTGCAAGATTTCGAGAATTCTAAGGCTTCCAAACATGTGTTTCTAAAATTTGGAAAAACACAGGAAATGGTTCATAGCTCACTTTCTGTTTAGCCAAAAAATTTCAAAAAAATTGTCATTCCCTGACATGACACATGCAATGATCACACTAAATTTCATGAACAATCAAGCACTTTTATCTCAATATGGCCGTGTCAAGAGGGCGCTGTGGAGCCACCTGACCACACCCAATCTAATATCAACATATAAGTATACTTGAAAGTAGACTCTTATCAAGCCGTTGAAGTTTCGCGCAAATCTCACAAAGCATGTGCGCGTAAAACCAACTACCTGTTTCAGGGCGGAACATCGAAATTCGCCGCGACGCCACAGATACATAGTTCGATTGATACAAAAAAGCTTCGCAATTTAACATTGACAAGGTCTTTGGAAGTCATATGCGAAATTTTAAGTTGATCGGATAAAATCTCTAGGAGGAGTTCGTTAAAGTACGACACCTGCGAATGGCGAAAAATCTAAAAAAGTTGAAATTTCAATTAAAAATGGCAAACTTCCTGTTAGGTCTAGGTCATGGCTCCAAGAGACTTTATTTTAGGTCTCAAGATATTCCACATGTCCACCGAAGTTCATACGTGCAGGTCAACCACGATGCGAGGGCTGCTTCTTTGAAATTTTCCAGGGGGCGCTATAATGCCATTTTTGCCAGGCCTATATGTAAATTTTTTATCAGTGTAATAGGAATGATGGTCTTTAGAATTGTACAAAGTTTTGTGAGTTTTTGAGCATGCTGAGACCCTCAGAAGGGCAATTCTTTCAAAAATCTGATTGGGGGCGCTATAGGGCCATTATGCCACAGTTACTGCCAATTTCTGCCTCAAATTGAAGACAATCAGAAAAGTATAATTTTTGCAAGTTTTGCAAGTTTTCGAGTATGCTAAGGCCTTCAAATGTGTGTTCGTAAAATTTGGAATAACGCAGGAAATGGCTCATAGCTCACTTCCTGTTTGGCCGAAAAATTTCAAAAAAATCAGCATGGCCCAAAAAAACAAATGCAATGATCAGACAAAATTTCATGAACATTCAAGCACTTTTATATCAACAAGGCCGTGTCAAGAGGGCGCTGTGGTGCCACCTGACCACACCCACTCCAATATCAACATATAGGTATATTTGGAAGTAGACTATTATTAAGTATGGAAAGTTTCACGCAAATCTCACAAAGCAAGTGCTCATAAAAGCAACTTCCATTTTCATGGCGGAACATCAAAATTCGCCGCAACGCCACGGACACAAATTTCGATGAATCCAAAAAAGCTTCGCAATTTAACATAAGAAAGGTCTTTAGATGGCCTGTGCCAAATTTTAAGTTGATCGGGTAAAATCTCTAGGAGGAGTTCGTTAAAGTACGACGCCTGTGAATGGCAAAAAATAAAAAAAAGTTGCAAATTCAATTAAAAATGGCGGACTTCCTGTTGAGTCTAGGTCATGGCACCTAGAGACTTTTTTTTAGGTCTTGGCATAGTACAAATGTCCACCGAATTTCGTACATGTAGGTCAAACACGCTGCGAGGGCAGCTTCATTGAAATTTTCTAGGTGGCGCTCTAATGCAATTTTGCCACATCCATCTGTAAACCCTAAATCCTTGTAAAAAGTAAGACCAGCTTAATATGTTTGCAAAGTTTTGTGAGTTTTCAAGCATGCTGAGGCCCTCAAAAATGCAATTATGTATTAGGGGGCGCTATAGAGCTACCATGCCACACCCAGAGCCAAATGAGATATCGAATCACAGAACGTAATATTTCTAGTCTATGAGCCAAGTTTGGGGAGTTTTCGAGTATGATAAAACCCTCAAAAATGTGTTCGTAAAATCTGAAAAAACGCAGGAAATGGCTCATAGCTCACTTCCTGTGAGGCAAAAAAATTTCAAAAAAATTTACAAAAAAATTTATGAAGACTACTATGACTCTATAAAATTTCGTGAGAATCCGAGCAAGTGCGTTCCAAAATGGCCGCGTGTTTGGTGGCGCTTTGGAGCCACCGGGGCATGTCCAAGCACAAAAATAATAATACTTTGCAATTTTCACGACGACTGACGTGTGGGCAAATTTTTGTGAGTTTTCGTGCATGGCAAAGCCCTCAAAAATGCGTTCTTGCAGCAGAATAAAAAGAAGAAGAAGAAGAATAATAAAAATCCCATCAAAAACAATAGGTTCCTGGCACCGGTCGGCGCTCGGGCCCTAATTAAAGCTGCAAGCAGCGTTGAAAGGGCTCTCGCGCCCTTCGTGCATGTTGGGGTGGCAGCAAGATCTTGATTGATGCAGGCGTCCATTCACAGCCATTGGACACTGCTGGACCGCGTACAATGTGGTTTCCTGAGGGGAGTGCAAAAATTTTCTAGAGGGTGCTATGGTACCATTTTGATATGCCTGTGCGTAAAATCTACAACATAGTAATCGTATTACCGAACTCCATGAGTGTGTTGATTTTTGTTAATTTTCCAGCATGTTTAGACCTGCAAAGAAGCAATTCTTTTATAAATCTGATTGGGGGCGCTATAGAGCCATTATGCCACATTTAGTGCCAATTGATGGATGATATTGAAGAGAATAAGACAATAATAAATTGTGCTAGGTTTTGCAAGCTTTGGAGTATTCTAAGGCCTTCAAACGTGTGTTCGTGAAATTTGGAAAAACGCAGGAAATGGCTCATCCCTCACTTCCTGTTTGGCCAAAAAAATTAGCCATTGCCCGGAATGACTAATGCAATGATCACACCAAATTTCATGAGCATTCAAGTACTTTTACCTCAACATGGCCGTATCTAGAGGGCGCTGTGGAGCCATCTGGCCACTCCTGATCTAATATTAGCATATATTTATACTTGGGAGGACAATCTTATCAAGCTTGGAAAGTTTCAGGGAAAACCCATGAAGTATGTGGGAGTAAACCCAACTTCCTGTTTAATGGCGGGACATCGAAATTCGCCGCAACGCTACGGATACAAAATTCAATGAATCCAGAAAAGCTTTGCAATTTAACATCAGCAACGTCTTTAGATACTAATAGCCAAATTTCAAGTTGATCGGATGAAATCTCTTGGAGGTGTTCGTTAAAGTACGACACCTGTGAATGGCCAACAATCCAAAAAAGTTGCAATTTCAATTAAAAATGGCGTACTTCCTGTTGAGTCTAGGTCATGGCACCAAGAGACTTTTTTTTAGGTCTTGTCATATTCCACATCTCTACCGAATTTCATACGTGTAGGTTTACCGGGCTGTGAGGGCTGCTTATTTGAAATTTTACAGGGGGCGTTATAATGACATTTTTGCCATGCCAATATGTAAGCTTTTTATCAGAGTATCATTAATGATGGTCCTTATACATTTACAAAATTTTGTGAGTTTTTCGAACATGTTGAGACCCTCAAAAAGGCAATTCTTTTATAAATCTGATTGGGGGCGCTATAGAGCCATTATGCCACATTAGGCTCCAATTGATGGATGACATTGAAGATAATAAGACGATTATAATTTGTGCAAGGTTTTGCAAGCTTTGGAGTATTCTAAGGCTTTTAAACGTGCGTTCGTAAAATTTGAAAAAACGCAGGAAATAGCTCAAAACTCACTTCCTGTTCTGCCAAAAAATTTCAAAAAATTAGTCATTGCCTGCAATGACGAATGCAATGATCATACCAAATTTCATGAACATTCAAGCACTTTTATCTTTACATGGCCGTATCTAGAGGGTGCTGTGGAGCCATCTGGCCACTCCCGATCTAATATTAGCATATATTTATACTTAGGCCGACAATTTAATCAAGCCTGTGAAGTTTCGCGCAAATCTCACAAAGCATGTGCGCATAAAACCAACTTCCTGTTTCATGGCGGAACATCGAAATTCGCCGCAACGCCACGGATACAAAGTTCAATGAATCCAAAAAAGCTTCAAAGCAAAAAAGGTCTTCAGATGTCATATGCAAAATTTTAAGTTGATAGAATAAAATCTCTAGGAGGAGTTTGTTAAAGTACGACGCCTGTGAATGGCAAAAAATAAAAAAAATTTGCAAATTCAATTAAAAATGGCGGACTTCCTGTTGAGTCTAGATCATGGCACCAAGAGACTTTTTTTAGGTCTTGGCATAGTACACATGTCCACCGAATTTCGTACATGTAGCTTAAACACGCTGCAAGGGCTGCTTCATTGAAATTTTCCAGGTGGCGCTGTAATGCAATTTTGCCACATCCATCTGTAAACCCTATATTCTTGTAAAAAGTATGACCAGCTTAATATGTTTGCAAAGTTTCGTGAGTTTTCGAGCATGCTGATGCCTTCAAAAATGCAATTATGTATTAGGGGGCGCTATAGAGCCACCATGTCATAACCAGTGCCAAATGAGATATCAAATCGAAGAACTTAATATTTTTAGTCTATGAGCCAAGTTTGGTGAGTTTGAGAATAATAAAGCCCTCAAAAATGTGTTTCTAAAATCTGAAAAAATGCAGGAAATGGCTCATAGCTCACTTCCTGTGATGCAAAAAAATTTCAAAAAAATTGACAAGAAAATTTAGGATGACTACTATGACCCTACCAAATTTCGTGAGAATCCAAGCAAGTGCGTTCCAAAATGGCTGTGTGTTTGGTGGCGCTATAGAGCCACTGGGGCATGTCCAAGCACAAAATTAATAATAGTTTATAATTTTCACCACGTCTGACGTGTGGGCAAATTTTTGTGAGTTTTCGTGCATGGCAAAGCCCTCAAAAATGCGTTCTCGCAGCAGAATAATAATAATTAAAGCTGCAAGCAGCGTTGAAAGGGCCCTCGCCCCCTTCGTGCACGTCGGGGTGGCAGCAAGATCTTGATGGGTGCAGTTGTCCATTCAGAGCCATTGGACACTGATGGACCGTGTACAATGTGGTTTCCAGATGTGAGTGCAAAAATTTTCTGGAGGGCGCTATGATCCGATTTTGACATGCCTGTGCGCAAAATCTACAACATAGTAATCGTTATATCAAGCTCCATGAGTGTGTTGATTTTTGTAAATTTTCCAGCATGTTTAGACTTTCAAAAGAGCAAGTCTTTTATAAATATTATTGGGGGCGCTATAGAGCCATTATGCCATTTAGTGCCAATTGATTGATGAAATTGAAGAGAATAAGACATTTATAATTTTTGCAAGGTTTTGGGAGTTTTGGAGCATTCTAAGGCCTTAAAACGTGTGTTTGAAAAATTTGGTGAAACGCAGGAAATAGCTCATAGCTCACTTCCTGTTTGGCCAAAAAATTTCAAAAAATTAAACACTGCCCGGAATAAGGAATGCAATGATCACGCCAAATTTCATGAACAGTCAAGCACTTTTATCTAAACATGGCCATATCTAGAGGGCGCTGTGGAGCCACCTGGCACCTCCCGATCTAATATTAGCATACATTTATACTTGGAAGGAAAATTTTATCAAGCATAGGAAGTTTCAGGCAAATCCCACAAAGTATATGGGAGTAAAAGCAACTTCCTGTTTCATGGCGGGACATCAAAATTTGCCGCGACGCCACGGATACATCGTTCAATGAATCCAAAAAAGCTTCGCAATTTAACATCAGCAAGGTCTTTAGATATTATTCGCCAAATTTTAAGTTGATCGGAAAAAATCTCTTGGACGAGTTCGTTAAAGTACGACACCTGTGAATGACGAAAAGTCCAAAAAATTTGCAATTTCTATTAAAAATGGCGGACTTCCTGTTGAGTCTCGGTCATGGCACCAAGAGACTTTTTTTTAGGTCTTGGCATAGTACACACGTCCACCGAATGTTGTGCATGTAGGTTAAACACGCTGCGAGGGCTGCTTCATTGAAATTTTCTAGGTGGCGCTGTAATGCAATTTTTCCACATATCTGTAAACCCTACATCCTAGCAAAAATTATGACCAGCTTAATAGGTTTGCAAAGAGTGGCGAGTTTACGAGCATGCTTAAGCCCTCAAAAATGCAATAATGCTGCCAGGTGGCTCACACGGTTAAGGCACTGCGCTGCAGTGCAGAGGTGATCACCACGTCGCGGGTTCGAGCCTCGGCGTACCCACCGGCAGGGGTCGGCAGCTTTTTCAGAGTAGCGCACAATTGGCTATCGCGCTACAGGGTTACAAATTGGGAAGGGACTGCCGGACTTGGGTATTCGATAACAGCTTTGTTCGTTGCTCCAGCGCCTCCTGTTGGCCAGACGGGCGCTCGTCAGGAAGACTCCGGCTTGGTTCATGTCCGGGTATCCTCCGCCCTCGCTCTGAACTTGCGAAGATTCAACCAGCTAGTGTATAAGAATCAGCGGCTGACAGGCACGTGCTTCGGAGGAGAGCCGTGAACTGTCTTCACTATCCTGAGTTGGCAGCAAGGGGTCGCATACGAGCAAGCTTTGTACATAGTTCCCCAATTGGGCATTCCAAATTCGGGTGGGATTGGAGATGCTAAATTTATTAAAAAAAAAAAAAAAAAATGCAATAATGTATTGGGGGGCGCTATAGAGCTATCATGTCAAACCTAGTGCCAAATGAGATATCGAATCAAAGAACTTAATATTTCTAGTCTATGAGCCAAGTTTGGTGAATTTGAGTATGATAAGGCCCTCAAAAATGTGTTCGTAAATCTGAAAAAATGCAGGAAATGGCTCATAGCTCACTTCCTGTGCGGCAAAAAAAATTTCAAAAATATTAATTATGACTACTATGACCCTCTCGAATTTCGTGAGAATCCGAGCAAGTGCGTTCCAAAATGGCCGCGTGTTTGGTGGCGCTATAGAGCCACCGGGGCATGTCCAAGCACAAAAATAATAATTTGCAATTTTCACCACGACTGACGTGTGGGCAAATTTGAGAGTTTTCGTGCATGGCAAAGCCCTCAAAAATGCGTTCTCGCAGCAGAATAAAAATCCCATCAAAAACAATAGGTTCCTCGCACCTTCGGTGCTCGGGCCCTAATAAAAAAATAAACAGTACGATTTCAATAGGGTCCTCCGACGACTTTCAGTCGGCTCGGGCCCTAATAAAGCAGAGCAAAGTCAGCTGCTCCCCGAGTTGAAGTAAAAAGACATTTTTGGTTTTTGTCACTCAGAAATTAACTTTTCAACTGCACCGGTAAATTAGTATGAAAAGATAGTTGTAGTGTGTTCCTTTCTTGATTGTTACAACAGGATTGTAATGGGAAAAGGTTCCTAGTTTTGCATGTGTTCTAGTCGGACCGATTTAAGTGTGACACGAAGTGTAATTGAACCTGGCTGGAACGAGATGTGTGTGTAGCTGCTGGAGAAGTTATAAAGTTCAAATGAGCGACGATAATGGACTAGAGTGAAACGGGTTGCTTCAACCAAATGTAGCGTGCGTTCAGGAGATCCGTGACTTTCCGCATGCTACCAGTTCAGGACCATGAAAGACTAAAGCCATGGCTGATAGCTCTTCGTTGCAATATCAAGACCGCAGTGCCCGCAGCTGCTCGGGAGAAACGCATGAACGCGCAAGCGGGCCTCCAGGTGAACGTACTAGAGAGAATAATAGGCTATTAAAACTACAAAATGACGGTTTCGGGTAAACTCTGGATGTTACCCCTTCAGGACTCTTGGATTGCAGCGGACGAGCAGTATGGAGGAATATTACAAAGTTTTTGTGTCGTTTTATGGACCCTTTCTTTTCGGCTCGCTAGCTGCAACAAAGGGAGACGAACAGGAGGTGGCAGGCTACAAAAACTTTATTAATCAAAGAACACAAATAAACAAAGAGGAAACTGGGAATCAGTGGCATAAAGCATGTATGGATGCATATGAATGTATGTGTGAAAAAGAAACAAATCTTCTAAAGGGTCTCATGCTGCTGAGGTGTTGTCAGTTCAGGTGGCGGCAAGAGAAGAGCAGCCTGAACTGGAGGCTGAAACAGCTTTTCAAAGGGCAGAACACACCGGGCCCAGGTGTGGCCCATCCCACTAACGACCCTACTGCAGACAAGAGCAGCAGCAAAAGGAACAAGCACAGGTGCAAGGAGGGGTTGTCACAGTTACCATAGATGCTTATATGGATTTGCGGTGCAGGAGGAACCCCCCCTAATCGATGAACTATTCCTTTAATGTTCACCGATCAAGCACATAAAACACGTTAATGCGCTAAAAGAATATTCAGTAGGTTCGCTGATTTACCGTTCTCAAGTATAACCTGTGCCATGTTCATTGTTGAATTGGGTAGGCGGAACTTTGCTTGCAAATTAATTCCAGTCTTTTTTCGATAGTCTGCTGCGAAATGCCGCCAAGCTCCAGATTTATTATTAAACAATTGATGGTATTCGATGTGCGTCATCAACGTTCGATGCAGCCATATTGTGGACATGCCGCATTTCAGAGTGGCCTTTTATTGTGGGCAGTATAAGGTGCACCTGTGCACTAATCATGGTGTCTGATGAGCATCTTGATGTGGCACACCTGTGAGGTGGGATGAATTGTCTCAGCAAAGCAAAAGTGCTCACTATCACACATTTAGACAGATTTGTGAACAATGTTTGAGAGAAATGGTAATATTGTGTATCTGGAATGAATTTTAGATCTTTGAGTCCATCTCATGACAAATGGGAGCAAAAACAAAAGTGTTGCGTTTATATTTTTGTTGAGTGTATATATATATCTATGGTTCTGGCAGTTCGTGTTGCCACTAAAACGCGAGATTTACATCTGCTGCTGGTGTCATAATCAGTTGATGAGATTTGATAAAACCCGTAGCAGATACATGCAGCAAGAGAGTGATTACAAGCGTGAACTGTTGGTCTCACAGCTAAGGGATTTCAAACAGAATCACATTGGCTGGAAGCGCAACATACCACGTCAGGGCCAGGCACCCCCTCACGTGGGTCGCCCGGAGCCAATGACAAAAGATGTCATTGATTCTGAATTTTAAGGCAAAATTAGTGCGCTGATTGGATGGTTGTGATCATGTGACCTAGTGGCAATTATTCTGAAATCGTACGAAAGCGTGCAGTGGGTAGAAGGACTTAACCTCCCCACTGCAGATGGAGTGTACGTTCCTCCCCGGATCTTCACCTCTTCATCTTCGAACCAGTGGGTGACATCACGGTAGCTTCATCCATCTTTTTATACAGTCTATAATATGCAGTCACGTTTACAATATCCTGAGGATACAGTGAATAGTGTACACTTTGTTTAAATCTTTACTTTGATCTTTGGCACTTTTTCAGTTACTAGGCCTCGTTCACCCATAGTTTGGTGAAATGTTTTGCACTTTATAAGTTATGCAAATAAATCTGCTCAAGAGGGACAAAAAGAATATTGATCCTGCTTATTTTATAACCACAATGTTTCGCAGTGTTTTGGTATTGCAAATAATTTCATAAGAGAATTTTTGCTTCATTATGACATAAATATGCTTTATAACTGGTCATTTTAGGTTTTTTTAATGCCCGCGGAAAATCAACTTTCAAGCCGCGGAATCAAGAATTGCTCTCCCCAGAATCAGGAATGTTCTCTGCGGAATCAACACTTTTTCTCCGCAGATTCTTGGGGGGACTAGACAGAACTCTGATCTAGGCCTATTAAAAGTGTTAACATGATGGAGTAATCCAGTAGATATTCTAAATAATTTGTGGGATCAAAAATGAGTTAGCTTCGTACAGACATACGTGTTGCTGCCAATGTTTGCTACATGAAGTTGAGTATGGGGGCGGCCACACAGACGAATCCAACGAAGGCATTTTTCCAGGTTCGTCTTCAGTTTTGGGAAGGGAACGAACTGTATGCCCCCCTCTAGCCTATCTGGGTACCAGTCGTCACTGTTACATATACCGTAACAACACCGCTTGACCATATTGATAGGAAACGTGTCTGAAAACGAGTGCTATTTCGTAATGGCCGCCATACCAACAATGTGTAAGTTGTCTAAGGAAGCGATTTCCCGCGAACATATGCACACGCACATGTGACGTTAAGCGTGTTGATTGGTCCACTCGACCTGTCAATCATATTCCACGGATAGTACAATTGAATTTAACGAGCCGTCATGGTATCCTCATCGCGCTACGACGAGAAAACTTGTTTGATTGGCGTCGATCCATATAAATTGGACTCGGCAGCATTTTGCCGAGATATATCTTTGATGCCAGCCGTGGATTACCCCGATATTTGCCACTCTTTAATCCTCACAGTGTACGCCTACATATATTTAAGTAAGCTAACATTGGCTGCCTCCCAAAGCGCCTGAATTAAATCCTCGTTCTGTGAACTTGCGTTTGGTCCAAAACGTTGGTTTTTGTGTCCGCATTAATATTTTGTATTTCTGTGTCTTAACCGGGAATTTTATGGCGTCTTAACTGTCTATTTCTGTTGTACAATGAGAGAGTGCTAACCGGGGATTTTATGGCGTCTTAAGACACAAATACAAAATCTTAATGCTGACGCCAAAACCGACGTTATGCCAGTGTAGCTACAGAACGAGGATTTAATTTTGGCGCTTTTGGATGCAGCCATTAACTCCATTCAACAGTAGCTCACTGTTAATCTCGTAAGTCAATTATATCGACTGTCATATCAGCTGTTTTGATGTCGCCTCCTACCAGAACGATGTCAGGCGCCGGTAGCGAGCACCTTGCATCATTTATCACATCAAGCAACATTCACTGTCTGACAAAACGATCTCTGACTAATAAAACCGTTAATTACCAGTGATTAAATGCTATGCACACACTTAACTGGGGAAAGTGGCTTATCTAACTCCATCGTTACCTGAGGTAAAATGATCGAAACAGACTTTGCTGTAAGTAGCCTTAAGTCTCTCCTATTGATTCTAGCTAGCGACAGGTCTCCCCTCCGCTGGCTCAACTCCTCTCTGTCTCTCCTCTCCCTTTTCCTCACAGTGGGTATTGCAAAGAAATCCAACGCCGTTTTTTTTTCTTTTTTTTTTGCTGTCATTAGAACAGCCGTGAACCACACAGCAAACCATGTTGAACCAACCAGGGTTGATACGACCGCTAAAGAATGTGAGGTAGAAGCCTCTCGATAGAGTCTAGTCAGGAATATTAGTGGGGATGTCAACAGTTTGGCCGCATCGAACGTTGATGACGCGGATCGAATACCATCAATATGTTTCAAGGCTTTATTGAAATGAGCAATCAAAGTTGGCCTATGCCTATATCACACATCTTAACTGTTTCTTATGGCAAGCCATAAGCCATAACTGAAATGCACATTTGCGTGCATATTTAAGCAGGGTATAATGCGGCATGAGAAGAGGTGATATGGGCTCGAAATTAACTTTTTTCTTTAGTCCCGAATCCTACTCAGGATTGTCCCAGATGTAACCAACAGTGTACCGAAGTAGTTTTCCCCAAATATCCACATATTGACATAAAAATACAACAACAAGTCTTTAAAGTGACACGTCTGAGTAATTATGACTCACTCAGCTGGGTAACTTGCTGTTCTACAGGTATGCAAACTGGTCATGGGTGAAAAAGGTGAGAAGGGCGCACAGACACAAGGCGCGAATGGAAACGTAAATTTCATAGTCTACGTTATAGAAACATGCATCACCAGAGGCATCTTGAATAAAATACTGTACAAGATGACTTACCATAAACATCTCTTTTTTTATTGAGACGACAATTCAAACAACTATGACTTATGCACAGGTCCTTTTTCTTCCTTTTTGGCCTGGACAATGATCACATGCTCTTTTTACCATGAATACCTAAATATAAATCAACAAGTTATGCACATGTCATTTTTTGTTTTGGCCTGGACAAAGATCACATGCCCCGTCAGTGCCAACAGGTAGGCTACAGTATAGGCTACACTCACTCTCCGATCATGTGCTTGATACAACACAATGTATATCACCACAAGTAGGCTAGCTCTTCAAAAGCAGTAAACGGTAACATGGAAAGTCACTTTTTAATAGGCACACCTTATGCATTTTTTCATGCCTTTATCAACCTACATTAAACTTAAGTTCCATACTTCTCTAATTTCATTGATCATACTGGTTAAAACATTTGCACAATTGTTTTAAAATAACCACAAAAAGCTATAGCTATTGATAATTTATTATTTTAATTCAAGAAAACGAGATGTGCTTTCCTCATCAGGGCGAGGTCTAAGCAATACCACCCATCGCCACATGGCGGAGAGTCGTGACTAATTATAAAATACGTGACTGAGACGGTGGGCCTATTTAGCCTTTTATCTGTTCCCAAAAACGAGTCTCCCTCGAAATTATAAATGCTAGGGAGATGGCCTGCGACCTATTTAGGTTTAAGCTACTCTTTAAAAAGTTGTTGAAGAGACAGGCTTGCTCGTATAGCTAAAACTTTCTCAAACATCACATCGGTAGACCTACTGTGCAGTTCATTTGATAGGCCAGGATAACGTTATGCGAGGCGGTCAAATATCGAGGAATAAATTCAATTTTACAGATTAGTTAATTTACCCTCATGGCAACGTTCTGTTTCACTTTAACAGCAGCCTGTTGTAGGCTATACAATGGTCTGTTATCAAGAAATGTCACAGTAAAATGTTGGGAAGTGAATGGAGCATTCTACAGGATTATAAACATCCGTGTAGCCTATTAATGGCAGAATGAATTACGAACGGCACAGTAGGCACGAACGAAACCAGCGCAAGTTCCAAGTGCAGGAATTAATCTCACGACAACATTGACGTCTGATTTATGAAGCTGTTCATAGGCTATCACTTTAAGAAATGTATCACTGTACCGTTCATGCCTTACCTTGCCGCAGGTTCTAATTTCCAGAATGGAGGCCTTGAGCTGATTTCTTTCGTGGGTAAATTGCTTCAGGCTGGCACCATTAGAAAAAAATTAGGAAGAAGGGGGTGCCTTGTAAATTTGTGTAAATTGCCGCTGCAATTAAAGAATCTCGTCAGTCATTTGCTCTCACGAGACGAGTGTAATGTAGGTCTGTAGTTTTCTGCGGTCCACTGTTCTGCTCGCTCGGTCGCTCGCTAACCCCCCTCCTCGGATCTGCGCGATTCGCGTACATGGCCCATTTCGAACTCAAAACGGCGAATTTCGCCGAAAGGTGAGGAGTTTGCATGCCTGGTTCTAGAAATGGCCATGCACAGCTCGAGATAAACGATAATAAACAAACGCCTGGTGGCAATAATGCTGACCATTGCCAGATGATAAATTTACACCATAAGTTCTTCGCTAGGCATTACAAAATTTGCATTAACAACGTCATTGTTATAAACCCAGGTACCTAGGGTCGCACTTTGGCTTTAGTTGGTTTTTTTGTAAAATAGATTAAGCCCGAAGAGGCCACAACTAATCACATATGAAAGGGGGGGAAGGCAGAATATGCACTGAGTCCAGAAGGAGTAAAGCGCAATGAGGTTTACTGGTGCAAAAAGGTATTTTCAGTATTTACATTACGTACAACACAGAACACAGACAAACAAGACACACATCCAAGGTCCGGGGAACTGAGTATTGCCCAAGAAAGGGAAGGAACTAAACCAAATACCGCTTGCGAAAAACCAAAGGGGAAAGGTAGCAAACTGCTTTATCATATATATACAAAAGAAAAAGCCTATCTAACTACTCTCGCTACCCAAAACAAAATACAGCGGTTGGCAAGCACTCCTAACCTAGTGTGTCTAACAAGAGTTGTTCTTACATGCAAGTGTATAGAGGCCTCTGTCTTACCCCTCCCCGGCCTCAGTGTGGTCGACACAAACCTCCATACACAAAACAAGATGTAGACTGGAACTCAAAAAAGAGCTAGACTCCAAGGCTGTGACAATAAGGAAAGCACACAATACAAAACGACGGTAACAAAAAAAAAAAAAAAACAGCTCTCCTCTAGTCACAAGATCTAGGTGTAAAATAGCGAGGGGTGAAAGATGATTTGTTGTTCCAAATGAAGGGCTGAAAGATGATTGGGTGAACAAACAGGAAAAGGATCCTTCTGACTGGTGGAGGCGGGACTTGGGGTGATGATGACTGGCAGGGACCTGGACTAATAGAGAACACAGCAGCACAAGCAGGCCTACCAAAGAAAACGTAGCCTCAGCACACAAAAACTTTGAAATGCATACATTAATCGCGGAAATAGCAACTGAAAAATAATACCCCGCTACCGAAACTGCAAAAACCGCAACATAAACTGTTGACACGTAGCATAAGACTATGAAACTGCAACATCTTCTTTCGCATCCGTCTTTGCCATTTACTGCGCTTGCGCGTACCGGCCCAGGCTGCTTTCAGAGATAGCGGAATCAGGCGTGTCTCCTTCGGTTGGTAAGTAAAACTTCCAAATATGACGTTATTGTTAATGCAGATGTTTAACAATGAATTGTAAGACGTAGCTGTTACATCCACATTCTCGTAAATTCGCTTATTTTAGCATGTCACCCTGCCGAAAATGAACGATGCACTGTCGATTTCGCTATAGTCTTAGAGTTGCCAACTTGACGACTTTCTCAAGACGTATACATACGTCTTGAGTGGACAAACAATCCCGATTTGGAAAGTCGCCAGATTAAGCGAGAAAGTCGTCAAGTTGGCAACTTTTCGGCAGTTTCATAGTCTTATGCTACGAGTCAACAGTTTATGTTGCGGTTTTTGCAGTTTCGGTTGCGGGGTATTATTTTAAAGTTGCTATTTCCGCGATTAATGTAGGCATTTCAAAGTTTTTGTGTGCTGAGGTTACGTTTTCTTTGGTAGGCCTGACAAGGGAGAACAAGGGAACACAGAAAACGAAGAGAAAAAAACGTGGCACGTAACAGTCACATAGATCACCACTTTTAGCTAAACTTATCACATGGTTATACATTCATCTACGAATTTCAGCTCTGAGTACTAGCCTGAGAAAAAATGTCATTATGCAAACACAAACTCTGGTTTGATCAGGCAGAATTGGCAAACTCACTAGCTTGCCAACCAAGAGTTAGCAGAGGTCGCTGACTCGCTCCAAAGCGGAAATATCGATCTCTCTACCGTTTGATTCATTATGACCAGCATGATCAATGAGCCGAACAAAAACAACCAAGATAGCAAGCTCCTCCATTCCGGATCTGCTCCGGCTCTAAGCTGGATCAGCTGGAGTTGGCACAGAGCCGGGGCAGATCCGGAGCGGAGATGCTTGCTATCTGGGAATAGACGCGAGTCCCGTTTCAGAAACCAGGGTAAACAGACTCTGAGTTTGTTCTGCAACTGTGAGTTGACTTACTCTGAGTCGCTGACTGCCGATTTTTTGGGAACTGGTGATAACACTCGGTTCAATCGACTCTGATTTAACTTATGCCAGAGTCAGGAGTGCGCACGACAATGTTAAAAGCCCTCATCAATGGAACACAGATATCACGATTGGAGAAACGGTGGAGAAAAAAAGTAGCGTGCCTACTTTTCTCCAGGATAGTTGTACAAATAAATAAAGGCGTACCCAGAGTACGTACACACATTAAAAAAACAAACAAAAAAACCTGAAGAGCTACGCAATTTGTTCTGAACTGAGAGCATGTCCTCGGTGTGTCCCTCGAATGCGGGCTGAGAATTTTGTTGAAATATATTATAGATCACACAGAGAAAGGGAACACTCAAATATTTGTCCGGAAATGAATCCAAAGTGGTCGAATAACTCTCTCCAAACGGAGAATTCTTCTCAGTATTTGCACTTCAATGTCCACTGTCTTAAAGAACAGACACGCCATGTCTAACATGGTTATGTTGCATTTATTACTTTATATGAATTATGCATAACATTGATATCACCTTAATCTTGTGTGCGCATAAAATTGCATTTGAGATTAGTAAAAAAAAAAAAAAAAAAAAAATGAGCGCCTAAAGCCACTTTCACACTGGACGCAAAACAAATTTTTTGCTGGACAGATTAGCCAACGTTCTAAGTCAATGCGAACGTCTTTGCATTGACTTTAAATGTAATATGTAGCGCGAAAAACTCATTTCGCGTCCGTTGTGAAAGCAGCTTAAGGCCTAAAGTTTACATTCGAAAATATTTACGCACCTTCAGATTTTTCGAGAAAAGCCCTGTTAAACTTGGTAATCGATCGCAAAAAGCGCAGGTCGCCTTGTTATCTTTGAAGGATGGATTTATTTACGGATGTATTTAATATTAGCCTATATTATTCTTATTTTTTTACTTGAGGGGCCATTAATATAAAAGTATGTGGGGGAAACACTGGAATTAACTGAGTACATTTCTGATCAACTTCACTTCATGTTAGGATCCTGTTTCCATGCCATGTTTAAGTTCTGTGCCTGGCCTTCCCATGTTTTGATTTTCGTGTTTAGTGACCACTGCCTGCCCTCTGACTATTCTTAGCCTCATGTATTGTGTTTTGGTAATTTCAGATTTCATGTTTTTATTATTTTCCTTGCCTTAGTATCATGCCATGTTTTCATTTCGCTTGTCTTGTATTTTTCTGCCATGCCATGCTTTGCACTACGTCTACCCCGTCTTGTCTTGTGTAGGTCTTTGCTCATGGTTTAGTCTTACGTGCCGCACATTCGGGTGATTTACTGGTTTCTGGGATTTTAATCTTCCCTCATATCTCGTGTTCTTCCTTCCTCTCTCCTTTTGCTATCTACTAATAGTATTAACAGTTAATTGTTTTTGATAATTACTAACGCTTCTTAACATTGTATATTTTTAATAACTTACTAACTTGCACTCAGGATTGTATAGCTGCACATACTAATTGAGTAACGATATCTAAGCAATCCCCCAATTCTTATCTCCGCCCTCCTTGCCTATCCCTAATTATCTCTACTGCAGTTTTCCACTTTTATCTCAGGCTTTCCCTTTTCTTTAGACTATACACTTTAGTACTCCTAAACCGGAGCTGTTGTTTGTTCATAGGATTGTCTTGTGATCCCTGTCTGCGTTTTGGCATTTGCCAAATTCATGTAATTAGATTATTCCTCATGTGTCATTCTTGATTATTGTTTCATTGATTGCACCTGTTCGCCCTTGTCATGTGTTCACCCCGGATGTGTATATAAGATGTCTTTTCAAGCACTTCCATGTCAGATCGTTCTTCCTCGTGCCACGGTTGTATTCTGCCTTGACTCATTGTGATTTATCTTTCTGACTGGATTGCCCAACTACTGATTCTTGGTTTTCCCTTTTTGGATATCGTTGCATCTGTGTATTTTTGACCTTTTTCTGCCCGACCTTGATTTTGTGGATTGCTGCCCTGTTTACGATTCGGACTGTCTCTTGGCTTATGAGTTTGCTTCTCCCACAAACCTACGCCTGTGTACTGGATCTGTTTTGCCTGACAAAGTTTTTTTGTGATTGGTGCCCTGGTTACGAACTCTGCTCTATCCCATTGGAATTCGAGTTTTGGATTACGGACTGTGTACTGTTGCCTTTTTCTCTGCGGGGGTTATCCCCCTTATTCAATAAAGCACCTCATTTTTCCAATCCCGTGTCCTCGCATTTGGTTCCAGATCGATACCTCACACTTAACGTTTTTATCGTAAACATCACATTGTTTCACAACTGTCGCATTTCATAGCCTAGATTCATGAGGCTATCGTGTGTATGATTAATTGAGTTGCTGGCGTGAGTCCGAATGTCCGCGTGCTGCTTCTGTGCATTTTGTGTCTAGTAAATTGTCCTTCAATTCTACCTGATCGTGAGAACTGGTTATCTTTTTGAGAATTAGCGTTAGCTATTGCAACAAACTATCACTAGCTAATCAACCGTCAAGCTAGGGTGCAATGATGCGTGTAGAGCGACACATGCTCACTCGAACACACCAGCATTGGCACAGGTGCGCAGAGAGACGAACGCAACTGGGCGCTAACTGATGCTTTCTGAGGCAAGATTAAACTCGCTCTCTCTCTCACATGAGCGCAGTAGTCTATTAAAAAAAAAACACTTACCATAGAGACTGAGGCAGATGGAACATTATCTTCTGAGTCCCGAAGCGAAGTACCGTATCCTCCTTCCACTCGAGAGGCGCTAGATGAGCTTGAATGCGTTTTTTTAAAGCCATTTCAGCAATGCTGTGTTCTGGATGAGGCGGTGGTGTCAAGTAGCGGCGTCGTGTGACGTGACCAGTAAGGTTAGTTAAGTTAGTACCCCGGGATGCATTTTGCAGACGGGCGATTTTTTGGGCTTGTCCTGAAGTGATTGTTGAAATGATTAAACGGAACGTCAATGCCACGTCTCAATGGAATGATTTGGAAAAAAACATGAATTTCAAAACGTTTTTGAAATTCTTTGTTCTGAAGAGGTGACATTTCAAAAAGCCGATTAGATGCATTATCAGCTTGAGGTAATGCGGCAGTGGAGAGGGAGAGGGTGGGCCCAAAAAGGGGTTCCCTGTGTGTGGGCACGCGCGCGATTGAAGCCTGATCTGGCGCAATAACCGCCGCAGCATTTTGCGTTACCTAAGTTTTTATTGAAATTATATTCAAACAACAAAAGTGACACTCATAAACCCATTCGAACAATAGTTTCGAAATTACTCGGACATTGTTTTTTTTTTCTTTTCGTTTCTTTTTTTTAAACTGTCCCGGAATTGTCCCGGTCATATAATTATTATGTCCCTGCTGCAATTTTCATAGGCCCGGGACATCGGGACACCGTTAGTTTCGAGCCCTGCATCAGGTGATACACCTTATTTTAACAAATATATGAAAAAATTGTGCCCACTATAAAATGTAGCTTTTATTAGTTTAGATGAATTGTGCAGAACATAACTACCTAATATAATTGATTCAGACTAAGCATAGTCCGGGTTCAGTGTGAAGGACCGTCACAGCAATATCAGTGGCATCGCAAATGTCTTATTCTCGAGTTATTTGCGGTTGCTCGGCCAAAACAAATCCCGGTCGCATCAAACAACCAATTGACCAGACCGCTGTAGTGGCATTTCTAAATTAAAGGATTATGACTCGTATGTTCGATCCAAAATTAATCTGACCTGCTTTTCTTTAGTCAGAAACCCGTACATGATAGTTGACAGTGAACCATGAACCTTTACAATCATGACAACTAAGAAAACAGTCTCTGACTAACAAAGACAATTAAGAAATAATTTTCAAATTACATAACCAATCATTATTGCAACACTCGGTTCCAGGACAGTGTTATTTGATACTGCATTCTGATGTGAATCGGACGTCATATCAAAGGACAAAGTCACAAACACATTCCGCTATGCCCTCCAAATCAGTCTTTCACCCGATGGGCATTTTCACAGCCTCTCAATGGTGATGCACCGCGCGAGGGCCTGTAATTAGGGTTAAAGTGCAGGTTTTTTTTTTTTTTTTTTTTTTTTTTAATTTAAATTTTTTTTTTGTTGTTCTGTATTATAGAAAAAAAATTAAGATTTAATTGGCACACCAGCGCATTCTAGGCCCGCTCAGTGGCTTTATATTGCGCCATATTTAGATTTTATGCGCCATTTGCGCATGGTGCGTGGCCTTCCCAACCCCTGAAAATCTTACAATTGTCAAATGTTTCTAGGTTTGAAAATATTGAAGATTAGGAACATATGTGCATTGAACACTTATAGGAAGTCATGCATGAACGTTTATTTGGTGGCCTTGAGCTTGACCAGCGACCTTCAAAGGTCAAACTTCACATAGTGAAATTTCAATGACTTATATCAGCAAAATGGTTACAGATAGTTTTGGTTTGTATTGGAGATGTATAGGAAGTCATACATGAACTTTCATTTGGTGGCCTTGAACTTGACCTTCGGTGACCTCGAAGGTCAAAGTTCACATAGTGAAATTTCAATGACTATCAGCAAAAATCATAACAGTTTGAGCGTAGGTTTGTATTGGAGCTGTATGTATGAACTTTCATTTGGTGACCTTCATATTGACCTGCAAGATCTAACTTCACCAAGGGAAAATTCAATGACTTTTGTCACTGAAAAGGTCACAGATGGAGCCTTGGTTGTTACTGACATAGGAAGTCACACATGAACTTTCATTTGGTGGAATTCATCTTGACTGTTGATGACATTTGAAGGTCAAACTTGACAAAATACAATTACAATGACTTGCATTTCCAAAACGGTAATGTGTGGAGTTTAGGTTTGTATTAGAGACATGTAGGAAGTCATGTATGAACTTTAATTTGGCGACCTACGCAATGACCTTCAAAGGTCAAATGTGACCTAGTGAAAATTCAGTGACTTGTATCACTAAAATGGTCACAGATGGAGCCTCGGTATGTGTTACTGACGTCAAGGAAGTCACATATTAATTTTAATTTGGTGACATTCAACTTGACTGTGTGTGACCTTTGAGGGTCAAACTGGACAGTGAAATTAAAATGACTTGTATCATCAAAATGGTCGCAGATGGAGTGGAGGTTTGTATGGAGACATTTACAGTATCTCACAAAAGTGAGTACACCCCTCACATTTTGACAATTAATTTATTATATCTTTTCAAGGGACAATGCCACAGAAGTGAAACTTCTATATATTCTAGAGTAGTCATGGTACAATATGTGTAGCAGTGTAGACTTACAGCACTGTCCAAATACCTGAACAAACAGTCACTATTTTGAAAATGGATGGCAACAAAAGTGAGTACACACCCCAATTGATAATGTTCAACCAAGCAATGAAACGCAACTAGTTCATCATGTTCATGCTTTTGTCTGTTCGACCGGGCCATATGAGGTTGTGTAACATGTTGAAGGGTTAAATTGTAGTGCTTTAGGTGCAATGCTCATTCTGGTCACTGTAGGGTCAACATGGCACCTTATGGGAAAGAACTCTCTGAGGATCGGAAAAAGAGAATTGTTGCTCTCCACAAAGATGGTCTAAGCTACAAACCCCAAAACCAGTGAAGTTGGCACGTTATGTAAATTGTAGATAGAAACAGAATACAATGATTTGCAAATCCTTTTCAACTTATATTCAATTGAATACACTGCCAAGACAAGATGTTTAATGTTCAAACTAAGAAACTTGATTTTTTTTTGCAAATAATCATTAACTTAGAATTTAAAGGCAGCAACACATTGCAAAAAAGTTGGCACAGGGGCCTTTTTACCACTGTGTTACATCGCCTTTCCTTTTAATGACACAGTAAACGTTTTGGAACTGAGGAGACCAATTTTTGAAGCTTTTCAGAAGGAACTCTTTCCCATTCTTGCTTGATGTACAGCTTAAGTTGTTCAACAGTCCGGGGTCTCTGTTCTCGTATTTTACGCTTCATAATGCGCCACATATTTTCAATGGGAGACAGGTCTGGACTACAGGCAGGCCAGTCTAGTATCCGCACTCTTTTACTACGGAGCCATGCTGTTGTAACACGTGCAGAATGCGGCTTGGCATTGTTTTGCTGAAATAAGCAGGGCCGTCCATGAAAAAGACGTTGCTTGGATGGCAACATATGTTGCTCCAAAACCTGTATGTACCTTTCAGCATTAATGGTGCCCTCACATATGTGTAAGTTGCCCATTCCTTGGGCACTAATACACCTCCATACCATCACAGATGCTGGCTTTTGAACTTTGCGCATATAACAGTCCGGATGGTTCTTTTCCTCTGGGGTCCGGAGGACACAACGTCCACAGTTTCCAAAGCCAATTTGAAATGTGGACTCGTCAGACCACAGAACACTTTTCCACTTTGCATCAGTCCATCTCAGATGAGCTTGGGCCCAGCGAAGCCGGCGGCTTTTCTGGATGCTATTGATAAATGGCTTTCGCTTTGCATTGTAGAGTTTTAACTTGCACTTGCAGATGTAGCGACGAACCGTAGTTACTGACAGTGGTTTTCTGAAGTGTTCCTGAGCCCATGTGGTGATGTCCTTTACACACTAATGTCGGTTTTTGATGCAGTACCGCCTGAGGGTAGGTCACGGGCAATCAATGTTGGTTTTCGGCCTTGTCGCTTATGTGCAGTGATTTCTCCAGATTCTCTGAACCTTTTGACAATATTACGGACCGCAGATGATGAAATCCCTAAATTTCTTGCAATAGCTCGTTGAGGAATGTTGTTTTTAAACCAAGGTTACCCAGCAGTTTTCCAAGATGAGTTCTGCTCGGAAAAGGCCTCGTCAGGGTCGACCAAAGAGGTTGAGTCCTCGTGCTCTGTGCCAGGTGCACAAGTTGGCTTCAGAAAACCGATGCAGGAGTGCTGGCAGCATTGCTAACAAGGTTGTAGCAGTGGGATAACAGCCTGTCAGTGCTCAGACCATACGCCATGCTCTGCGCAAAGTTGGTCTGCATGGCTGTCAGCCAGGATGGAAGCCTCCTCTGAAGCTAGCCCACAAGAAAGCCCAAAAACAGTTTGTTGAAGACAACCAGTCCAAGAACATGAACTACTAGAACCATGTTCTGTGGTCTGCCGAGACCAAGATAAACTTGTTCGGCTCAGATGCTGTCCAGCATGTGTGGCGGCGCCCTGGTGAGAAGTATCAAAACAAGTGTGTACTGCCTACAGTCAAACATGGTACTGACAGCATCATGGTCTTGGGCTGCATGAGTGCTTCTGGTCCTGGGAAGCTGCACTTCATTAATGGAATAATGGATCCAACATGTACTGTGAGATTCTGAAGCAGAACATGACGCCCTCCCTTCAGAAACTGGGCCGCATGGCTGTTTTCCAACATGATAACGACCCGAAACACACCTCCAAGATGACAACTGCCTTCCTGAAGAAGCTGAAGGTGATGGTATGGCCAAGTATGTCTCTAGACCTGAATCCCATTGAGCACCGGTGGGGCATCCTGAAGAGGAAGGTGGAGGCGCAGCAGGTGTCCAACATCCACCAGCTCTGTGATGTTGTCATGGAGGAGTGGAGGATCCCAGCAACAACCTGTGCAGCTCTGGTGAATTCCATGCCTCGGAGCATCAAGACAGTGCTGGACAACAATGGCGGTTACACTAAATATTGACACTATGGACACAATTTGGCATGTTGACGGTGAGGTGTACTCACTTTTGTTGCCACCCATTTTGGAAATAGTGACTGTTAGTTCAGTTATTTGGACAGTGCAGTAAATCTACACTGCTACACCTATTGTGCGATGACTACTCTAGAATATATTTAGTTTTAATTTCTGTAACGTTGTCCCTTAAAAAGATATACTAAATTAATAGTTGAAATGTGAAGGGTGCACTCACTTTTGTGAGATACTGTAGACAGCCATATTTGAAGTCCATTTGCTGACCACAACTTCACATTCTGTGATATTTAATTTCACAATTGACATAGTGAATTTTCAATGACTTGTATCACCAAAACTGCTTCAGAGCTTGTTTTTCTTATCCAATTCCCGAGTGTTTAAACTTTCCTCAATAACTGAAATACATTGATCGGACAATAAGAATAGGATGCAAAGCTAAGCGTAAAAGTAAGGTCGGTTGTGTTCTTCAAATGTTGGCCACGGTTGCGCAGCTGAAAATGATGCGATATCAAAGAAACAAAGACACTCGAAAACGGCCTGAAGTGTTCAGTTTCATTTACGAGATACCTGTTGTATGGACGCGATCAATGGGAATTATTCTGAATGAAACAGTACTGGAGGGTTCCCTCTACCCGATACATCTGTCTCTGGAGGAGGGCATCAATGAAGAAAACAGGTTATACTTCTACTCTGTTTGCATTTTGCTCAAAATGGCTTTTTGCTGTAGAATTTATACCGCGTTTGAAGACATCAAATGCCGAGGTTTTTGCTTCTCCAAATGCGCGCATCCCACGCACGTCGGTAGATCCCTCGGTACGTCCATTACACCATTCTGTTGAATGTGGAGGCTTATGTCGTTTGATTTTTCCTGAAAGTGACATTTCTTTTCTGTTAAAATCAGGCGTATTTCAGAATTCAGATATTACTGAGTTAGTGAGTTTTTACCCTTTTAAGGTGTAAGATTATGAGCTCGGATGTGAGAGCGGTTAGCTTTTCTTTGCAGCGTGAATGTTATGGCGGTTTAATCAGCTCTTTATTTAATGCTTGGGGGACTTTGAAGAAAAATGGACAATATTGTTAACTTTATTATGGAGAAAAGGCATGTTTTGTGTTTGGAGAGGTTACTGGTGACCAATGATATTCAACTGCTCTGATATTGATAAATTCATGCTAAACTCAATCAGAAAATCATTAGTTCATGCTGAATTTCATGCCCCAGAAGTTAATTTGTGTTAAATATATGATTAATGTATGATTTGACAGTGAACCATTTTGATGGATGTCAGACTTTGGGGAGACACCTGGATAGCTGTCTAATTTGGCTCATAGCAAGCGGGTAATCTTCAAGATGAATTGTACTTGTGGTCAAGAAGTTTATGATCCCAGAAATGTACAGATTTAAGCCCCAGCAGTTTTTCATTTGTCAGTATTATTTTTTTGCTATTTCAATGGTGAATTCTCATGAAGATTGTTCATTTTTGCAGCCCCTTTTCTCCACCAAAATCATAAAAATAAACTGAATTACAATGGGAGTCTAAATGCTTCAAGTGTCTAGACTCAATTGAGCCAAAGTTCTTCTGTCTGTGAAGCTGCAATCTTGAATTATAAAGCCTTAAATCAGGTAACACCTAAAAAGCCAGATTTGGCTTCTGCGCAAAGGGGTTAAGGTATGTTTGCGCTCATTAAGGGGTCTATTCTCCCATGCGCTTAAGTCGAAAAAAGCGCATAGCTACGCGCTTTTCAGCCTACGCGTATTCTCCCCTCGACTTAAGTCTGTGCATTACGCGCCTTGAAGGCACTTACGCGCTTGGGGCGGAGCAAGGCCAAAATCGGGGCGTTTCCGGGTGTTTCTCATGCAAATAACACTTACGCGTATTCTCCCCCTGGCTTACGCGCTTTTTCTGTTAAGCGCTTTTGAGGGCTGTATTAAGGTCAAGCGCCAACATTAGGCGAAATTGAATATTGCGTTTGATGTCGGTTATAGGCCGAATTTTAACATTACTTTTATTTTATTTAACATGGTAAAGGTTGAGACATATAATATTCGATTGTTCTTCCTTATTTCTAAACTACATTTCACAAAGCCATGATAATTTATCAAACGAAATCATCACATGATATTACGCATCAGCCTCTTCTCCAATCAGTTAAATTACAAACGCAAAACTATTAATTAATACGAGTATACAGAAGACCATCATTCTACCATGCCCTCAAAATCTAAAGCCAAAATGCCAGTCCTGCATTTGCTTGCACTCTTGCGTGATTGGGAAAGAGTAAGAGGAGCGCGCCGAGCTCGAAGACGAACACGCATATATCGGCTTCGTTTGGACATCCTGGGACAAACAAACATCGAGGGCATCCAGCGCTTTCGCCTGAACCGTGGATGAGGCAATCATCTATCTTTGCCGACTTCTGGATGAACAACTATCCAGCCGCAGCAATTATCCACATAACATACCCGTGGTCATCAACGTCAGAACTGCACTGTCGCTCCTAGCATCTGAGTCGTTCCAGAGAGTGGCTGGTGATGTCATACACATATCACAGGCGTCTGTGTCAAGGTGTCTGACGCAGTTCGTTGGCGCTTCAAGTTCTTCTCCATGCTCTTCCACTGCAGAAAGAGTAGATGACATCCCCTCCTCCTGTGCAGTGAAATGCACAGGGGATGATGGTTGCTCACTGTTGCGTGTACAGTTCTCCAGAGATCCTGGCTTTTACAGCGCCCCGCAGATCTCTCCATTTATGCTTTGAATCGGGGATACTGCGCTTACATCTCACCACCGAAGCCACATCCAGAACGATTCGCAGCTTAATTCCTCGGATCAGCCTTCATTGCTTGCTTGCCATACAACACCAACATCTGTGAAATTTGGTTTTCGGCTTTGGCTCGACGTCGCCATCATTGTCTTCCATGTTCTATTAACGAATGTGACTGCCCTATATGTTCGTGATAATCTAAAAATTTGTGATATTCTCACGAGTGAGGGGATTGATTTTCTAATTGAGGATATCTGAATTAACTAACTCGAGTCCTAGTAATTTTTTTACCATTGGCAATACTGTGTAATTTAATGTGTGAATTAAGATATTATTAAATAGGCTACTCTAGATTGAGCCCTACCCTGGCAAATACCAGAGCACTATCCATTTGTTAATCAATTTTAGCCTTTAAAGAATAGCCGACATGGAAAGGATCGTTATCAGTAAATGGGATAATTGATTATAATAAAGTATTAGTGTCAAGTTCAAGTGAATGTGTTGCTCAAATCAAATAGGATGATAGGCTATGGATATGGAATTCCGTCATTACTGAGGCGGTTTCGGGGCGGGGAAGACGCGGGGAGATGACCGCGTGCGGGGTAAGAATCCTTGTTAAAGCGTTTCCATGTCCTTTAGTTGCAAACCTGACATCGGAGTAGTTTTCAAGTGCGCAATTTCTAAATGAGATCATATAAACTGTCTTTGATTGTCTTTGTGTGACTAGAATGTTCCCTTTGTCTTCTTCCCTGTCTTCCACGGAACAAATAGGCTGGTGTAGGAGGGGCACATTTTCAATGATCTGATTGCGCTGATTGAGAAGCGCTAAATTCTTAATTTATTATTTCATTATCGCGGCAATTTGTTTGTATGCATAGCTTTAATGCCATGGTGGCTAGAGTAAGAAATAACAAGTGTTTGTCACTAACATATCCCCCGCCACCGCAATTTTATGTGTCCGTACGGACGGAGCCCAATGCTATATCCCCCGCTTTGCGCTAATCGCGCGGCGGGGGATAAATAAAGAGATGTCTGAATTACGTCTTGTGATTGGTACGGCCTACTATTACAGCGGCATATAAAACCTCGTATCTTCACAATGACAAACTTCACAGGAAAATAAAAAATAAATATAAAATAAAATAATAATTATAATTATAATAATATAAATGGATAAATATAGTTTAAAATAAAAATGTTTAATTTTGCATGTAACAATAGTGGACATACGAGATTCGTTTCTTATCAGTTTGGAGATACAAGGTTTTATCAGCAGGCCGACGATATTCAACTTTAAAGTCTGGTTTGCGTTTTCCATGGACCACAAATGCGTTTTCATGGTTTATCAGAAAATCCTTTTTCCATGTTTTCCTGATAGCCATAATCAATGAGCTTTGTACAGAGTCTGCCTCTCTTTTGGATCAGTCACACCTCTTTCATAAGGCCGCCTACATTCTGAAGTTAAGCGCTGTGGGCGTGATCGAAGCGAGTAGGGGAGAATACGCGAAACTCAAAAGCGCTTAACTCGAAGCGCGTAAAAAAAGACTTACGCGCTAATGGGAGAATAGACCCCTAAGTGAGTATGCGCCAAGAAAACATGAGATTATTATCTAAAATATACAGCGGGGAAAATAAGTATTGAGCGCGTCCACATTTTTGTTTGTAAATATATTTTTAATGGAGCTATTTACCTTAAATTTTCACCAGATGTCGGTAACAACCCAAGTAATCCACATATACAAAGAAATCAAGACTAATAAGCCCATTAATTAAGTTATGTGTCATAAAGTGGAATGACACAGGGCATGGAAAGCCAAGAAACCAGTTGAAATCTGTCTGTATTTTGAAAGCAATCCTGCCACCTATCAGTGCAAATTAACATCAGCTGGTTTCTTCCTAATTGATAGCCTATTAAAAGGTTTCTCATTGCCAAGGTGTCACACAAGAAGCATCTCATGATGGGCAAAAGCAAAGAGCTCTCTCAAGACCTTTGCAACCTTAGTTTTGCAAAAAAATTCTGATTATATTGGTGACAGACGTATTTCTAAATTTCTGAATGTTCCAGTAAGCACCCTTGGGGCCATAATCCAGAAGTGGAAAGAACATCATTTCACAATAAACTGGCCACGACCAGGTGCTCCTTGCAAGATTTCTGACAAAGGACTCAAAAGAATAGTCAGAAGATTTGTCCAAGAGCCAAGGACTACTCGTGCAGAGCTTCAGCAAGACCTGGAATTAGCAGGTACAGTTGTTTCAAGGAAAACCAAAAGTAATGAACTAAAACGCCATGGCCTCTATGCACACACTGTGCAAGACTCCATTGCTGAAGAAAAAGCATGTTGAAGCTTGTTCAAAGTTTGCTGGACAACATTTGGACAGGCCTATGAAATACTGGGAGAATATAGTATGGTCAGAAAAGACCAAAATTTAACTCTTTGGATGTCATAGCACGCACCATGTTTGGAGGACCAACAGCACTGCACATCACCCCCAAAACACCATACCAACAGTGAAGTTTGGAGGTAGGAACATCGTGGTGTTGGGCTGAGTTTCAGCAGATGGTACTGCAGCGCATGAATTATACCACGGCCTAGTGGCAATTACCATGGTTGCCCCCCTGCACGGCCATAATGCCCAACTACTCAAACGGTCAGTTTGGCTTGCCCTTTTTTCAAGTGGCCGTGGTGCCCAAAAATTACTCTGAGTAGCGATATTTGACACAGTGACTTTGAGCTGTGCGGCTCCCATCATCACACTGTGCTGGACATTGGAGCACTTTGTGCGACTTAAAACAGCACGCCCACTCACTCACAAACAAGGCAACGTTGTGTGAGGTTGGTATCCAACAACCATACATCCTTCCGGATGAAAAATCAGGTCCCTTTATGTTTTAAGCACAAGCGATTAAATATTGTTGGTGTCACGTATAGATGTTTTTGGGCTGGGTGAGAACGGTGGTTGTATAACTTCACTCAACGGAAACTAAACTTTGAAAGCGAGCTGGAGAGAGCATCTGCTAAAAATGTTAGCCTGCGCAGTGTGTCTCCTGCTGTGCCAAACTGCTCTGGAGTTGCGGTCCGACAGCAGTAACAAAGGCTATCGGAAACCTCAGCTTTCAGTGCTTGATAAGCAAAACCTCTCACAGTTTACTTTCCCCAGGTAGCAACAGCTGTTCAGACTAATTTGTTGAACGACAAATTAATAAACAAATTAATACTGTCTTAACTACATACAATGTCATTATCACTTATTTTTCTTGCAAAATGTATTAAATTGGTGTTGGCCTTGGTGCCCTACGTTTTGGTTGTGATGCCCCAATTTCAAAAGGCCATGTGGCCTAGCCCCAAAAATAACTTAACCCTATAATGCCCAGACACAGACATCATTATTGGAAAACTATGACCCAGTTATATTTTTGAAGTATTGAAGGGTAGTATTCAGATCCACTGTTCATCATTAAGTTTTATGACAGCAAAATATACATTGCTGAACAGAACAACTTCTAATTCCAGGAGTATCATATCTAATACAGCCAAAAATCAGCACCTCGCCAGAACTCAATACTCGAAATTTCAAATTATTTATATGCTCTCTACAATCTATAGCTATCCATTAACATGTATAAGTGTTTGTGTAATATTTACCTTGGAATGCCGAACTTCACTGCCAAAGTCCAAGGAAATTCATACTACCTTGAAGTGAGTGACTAGGGGAGAGACTACTCCTGTAATCTCACTTCTGCCTTCCAGGTGGCAGCACTATGTATCAGATATGATACAGTGAGCAGTCGTGGTTGTGTTGCATCTTACCAGGTTGACATGGTCCTTCAAATTTGGTGGATCATATATGATACAGGGGGCATTATAGGGTTAATTTTAGGCCTGGTACTGGCAGACTTCATATAATTGAAGGAAGGATGAATGTAGAAATGTACCGAGACATTCTTGATAAGAACCTGCTGCCATCTTCCAGGATGCTGAAGATGAAAGAAGGGTGTAAATTTCAGCAAACACAAACACACAGCCAAGGAAACTCTCAATTGATTTCAGAGAAGAAAAATAAAGCGGCTAAAATGGCCCAATAAATCACCAAACTTGAATCCAATTGAAAATCTATGGTAAGAACTGAAGATCAGAACCTCCAAGATTTGAAGACAGTTTGCGTGGAAGAATGGGCCAAAATCACACCTGAGCAATGCATGCGACTAGTTTCTCCCTACAGGAGAAGATATCTTGAAGCTATCATTGCCAACAAAGGGTTTTCTACTTAGTATTGAATAAATTACAGTAAGTGTGTTAAATACTTTTTCCCTGTGTCATTCCACTTTATTATTCATAACATTCATGGACTTGTTTGTTTTGATCTATTTGTATGTGTGGATTACTTTGGTTGTTACCGACATCTGGTGAAAATTTCATGTCAGTAAGCCCATTAAAAATGTATTCCCTGAGAAAAATGTTGATGCGTTCAATACTTATTTTCCCCGCTGTATCTTCTCTAACTGGCTACATTCTCAAGCTTTTGGATATGTTTAGGGCTGAAAGAAACTGGAAGGTAAAGTGGAATCGAGGAAGGTTTTGAGTCTTTCGCTGCAATTTTAGTTAACATGGTTTCTAGCTTGTGAAGCATTTTCACATATACATCAAGAAAATGCCAGATCATCATTTCTCCCTGAAATTTTTATCCAGTATCCCTCCTTCACATACAGTTGGTTGATGTACACCGTGATTACTGCTGGAAATCTCTAAACCGTCTCTCACAATGTAATCTTCCATAGACCTCAATTGAACGCAAATTAATCGTTTGTCTGAGTTGCGCTTTTCATGACTGCTTGGAAGTAAATTTTCAGAGCTCAGTTGTAGAGCACTACTGGTTACATACTGATC
This sequence comes from Gymnothorax reevesii, assembly GCA_029721435.1. Classification (NCBI taxonomy): domain Eukaryota; kingdom Metazoa; phylum Chordata; class Actinopteri; order Anguilliformes; family Muraenidae; genus Gymnothorax; species Gymnothorax reevesii. The sequence goes on from CM056574.1 coordinate 56,634,750, forward strand.
ATGGTAAATCAGGGCCATATTACGGACCGGGCCAGTGGGGCCAGCGCCCAGGGGCCCGGGGGGGGGCTCAAAGCGATGCAGATGCCGATGCCATTTGCGATGTCATAATGCCTCTATGCTCAAGGATCTTATGACTACTCACTCTGTTATAGGGCATATCTGCAGAGAGCCGAGAGAGAAGGGTGATATGAATTGGGCGGGGGGGACAGGGACGGCAATCAGAGGGCCCCTGGGCTATGGGGTACGGCAGTCAGAGGGCCCCTGGGCCACGGGGGACGGCAATCAGAGGGCCCCTGGGCTATGGGGGACGGTAGTCAGAGGGCCCCTGGGCTATGGGGTACGGCAATCAGAGGGCCCCTGGGCTATGGGGGACGGCAGTCAGAGGGCCCCTGGGCTATGGGGGACGGTAGTCAGAGGGCCCCTGGGCTATGGGGTACGGCAATCAGAGGGCCCCTGGGCCACGGGGGACGGCAATCAGAGGGCCCCCTGGGCCATGGGGGACGGCACTCAGAGGGCCCCTGGGCTATGGGGGACGCCAGTTAGAGGGCCCCTGGGCTATGGGGTACGGCAGCCAGAGGGCCCCGGGCTATGGGGTATGGCAGCCAGAGGGCCCCTGGGCTATGGGGGACGGTAGTCAGAGGGTCGCTGGGCTGGCCCTGCTGTAGTGCCTCTCGTGAATACTCCTAAGGGAGCCCTAATGTTTACCAACTAGGGGTTCAAGGAAGTGGGGGGAATGGTTTCAGAGGGCCCTATGATTATGAAAGCCCTTGCTAAGGGTCGCGACTTCTGGCTATGTGGGGGCCCAAGGGAGAGCCATAATGGGAGAGCATACTGTTAAGAGAGCCCTCTGATTACAAATGTTCTTACAAAGGGCCTCTGATTTACCAAGGGTTTTGAATGAAAGTCCTTTCAGCAAGCCCTAAGGCCCAGGATATTCTAGCTGTGTGACTTAATTTACGTGCGCAACCGCACATACTCGCAGCAGAATGATCAGAGCACTATGCACGATACTGGTAGTGTTGCCAAAAACAAATCACCAAAAGTCGCTATTGGCTATCTGAAAAGTCACTAGATTACGTCATGACGTTACTATGATGTCATAACGTCACGCATAACTCACTGATCTCAAGAAAATGTGTATGCATGGCTATGTTGACATTTCCAAAGGGTACAGTTTCGAGATCGGGGCTAATGTGCAGTGCTGCTGAACCATGAAATAAGCTTCTGGTGGCGGTGCAGAGCTGAAGTTACATTGAAAAACAATAATTTTGACACTCGAGAGATGTGTTTTTTTTAAGTCGCCAGATTCACCTAAAAAGCCGCTAAGTCGCTAGATGAGGTTTTAGTCACTAGAAAAGGCCAAAAGTCGCTAAATCTAGCGACAAAGTCGCTAAATTGGCAACATTGGATACTGCCGGTATCATGTAGGGAGCAGATAGCCAACCGGGCTCTCATTAACATTTTCCAACAATGTTTGACTCTACCACGAGCTCAACATGGAAGTTCGGAAGATACCCCCTCGCGGTTGTGTCAATATTGCAACATGCGCACATGTCTGCGTACCTTGTGTTCAGGTGTGCTACTACACGTAACATCGACATAAAATACACATGGCTACGCATTCGGGCATAAAATGTGCACACGGCAAGCATATCCTGGGCCTAAAGCTGGCCCCAGTAGACCGCTAGTAGAAGCTGGACCTATTTTCTATGAGAAGTGATTTCGCTCCTGCACAGTATTGTGTGTACACGATACGACATGGTCCTTGGAGTGCATCGAAACGGTCACTGCGACACGTCCAAAAGTTCAGAAATCTCTAACTACATGCAAATTTATTGCGCATCGCGACCATAACGTGAAGCAAGTGTTCAATAGCCGAGCTAGACTCAGGGGCGGGCTGTACAGTGGTCCAGTCACAATACACAGCAGATTCACGTGTCATTATAACCTATAGTTCTCTTCGAGGAGAGTAGAAGACTGGTAGATATTGACCTTCAGAACACTGAGTTTCGCCCCGCTTCACTTTGCAGATTTCGCTTCCATATGTCCCCACCGTAAAGGGGTGTACTGTACACACCAATGCCAACAAAGTGAAATCCAAGTGAAAATCCAATATCGATACAACACTCCACATTACACTTGGCATTGCTTTCATCGAAACTCCTCACATGGCAGAAATTTTGGAAGTTTAAGTGAAAATCCAATATTGTTAAATCCATTTATCGAAACTCCTAACAACATTCTTACATTAAAACCTTTCCTAGATCAGACTTAGCATCCAACACCCTATTAAAAAGCTTATTGACATTTACATTAAATTGTATTGTATTGTATTGTAATAATAGTGTACCTTAAGACTTAAAGCCATTGTAAGGGCTACTGTATTTTCAGTGAACAAATTTGGTAGTCTAAGTGGAATTCCAATATCGATTTTCCAATGGACTGAGTGAAGGGGCGGAGACTTGGGCTATCTCTATATATATAGCCCCCTGCTTCACTACTCCTGACAACCTGACCTTTCAGCTTGACAACTTGCTTTGTATTCAACCTGTGCAACCTGACTTGTTCAGCAGTTTAACATTCAGCAGCCTTTTTAAAGGCTTATATCCATTTATATCATATTATATTATATTATATTATATTATTAGAAACAACACTGCACCTTCAAAGGCTCAAAGCCTTTGTAAAAGGCTTAAGCATTTCCAATGCCCTTTTTTTAAGGCTTGTTGCCTTGTATTGTATTGTGGGTACTCGTTTATACTGTATTATATTATTGTTATATTATTACAATCAGTTGTGAAAGTCCCCGTGAGAATCCAATAGATGTAACACTCTAACATCACACTTGGCATCAGTAGTATGGTTTGCAAACAAAAAAGTGGGGCTTCAAAACGAAAAGCGAAAAAAAATAGGGAGGCAAAGCAGGCCGATTTTTTTTTTTTTTTTTTTTTTTTTTTTAACTCAGACCAGGCATCACCTTAGAAAATCTTTCCAAGTGAGGAGGATTGCACGGAGCCCAGTTTCACACCAAAAGCTGGGGACACAAACTCCGGTCATGAACCTCTTATTGACCCTGCTTTATAGCCAAATACCACAACCATTAAAGACTTGTGCACTTGTAGGACAGGAGACTCACTGTCAGACCAGGCATCGCCTGAAAAAGTCTCGTCAAATCAGGAGGGGTACACTGAGACCAGTATCACATTAGGAGCTAGGGGCTCAAACTCCTGGTGTGAAACGGTTAATGACCCTGCTTTATGGCCAAGTGCCATTACTGAGCAGGTCAAGTCGATTCTGGTTAGTTGAGGAGCAGCTGCTTTTCAAAATCAAAGTGAAAAGTACCCCGCCTCAAGTAGGGATAGGACCATGGGGGGGCATCACTAGGAGTTTCACAAATTCCTTAATCAAATGCTCTCTACCTAATGGCCAGTCTGTGACTAGGCAGTGGCTACTTTACTCCCCTTCATCTGGTTGCATCTTTTGTTTTGCTTGCAAATCGTTTTCAAGTAAGCACAATGCGTTTATCCACGGGTTTTCTGATTGGAAACATTCTGAGCGTATCGGTGAGCATGAGAGGAGTGAGGAGCATAGGGCTTGCATGTTAGCATTACACAGTCACTCCAAAAACACAGTAAGAGTTGATTCTGATCTTGTCATACAAATTGATGCAGAGAGGCAATACTTTGAAAAGAGTTGCTCCTGTAATTCAGTTTTTGGGGGAGAGGGGCCTTGCTTTCAGGGGAGATGATGAGCGGTTGGGATCACCTCACAATGGTAATTTCTTGGGCATTTTCGAACTGTTGGCCAAATTTGACCCTTTTCTAGCTGACCATCTCCTAAGGTTTGGAGGCAAGGGCAAAGGCTCTGTGTCCTACCTCTCATCCACAATCTGTGAGGAATTTAATGGGAGAAAGAACAAAGAAAGAACAAAGGAAGCAATTATCAGCGCGATTAAAGAGGCCAAATACTTCTCTGTTATCATTGACTCCACTCCAGACCTTGCTCATGTGGACCAACTTTTATTTTCAGGTTTGTAAATAATGGTGGAGAAGTAGTTGAGCGTTTTCTGGCTTTTGAGCCTATTGAAAATCATAGTGGGAACAGTTTGACTGAGTGTGTTGTTGTAATGGTGGAGAACCTGGGCCTAGACTTAACTAACTGTCGAGGCCAGCCTTATGACAATGCAAGTAATATGTCAGGAAAGTACAATGGAGTCCAAGCTCATCTGAAATGAATAAACCCATTGATTTGTTATGTCCCCAGTGCAGCACATTCATTGAATTTAGTCGGTGTCAATGCTGTTGACAGTAGCCCAGAAGCTGGCCGTTTCTTTGACTTTCTGCAATCAATGTACACATTTTGTGCCTCGTCAACAAACGGGTGGGGAAGGTGTTCTGTGATACAGATGTGAAACTCGCACTGAAATCTTTGTCAGGTACTCGCTGGAGTTCAAGAGCTGAATCAACAAGGGCTCTTTGGAAATATTATGCACAATTGAGAGAGGCATCAAACAATATTTCCAAAGATTCACAGGAGAAACGTGAAACTAGAAGCGAGGCCTCTGCACTCTGTGGCAAGCTGGACACCCTAGAGATAGCTTTCATGGCACACTTTTGGGATACAAGACTGCAGCAGTTCCAAGCCACGAGCCTGCAGTTGCAGAAACATGACATTGACATACACACAGCTACACAGCTTCTCCTTTCACTTTGTGACTTTGTGGAAGCACAGAGAGACAATTTTGCCTTTTTTGAAGGGTCAGCTTTAAATGTTACCAATTCAGTCTCCCAAGACTACAGACATGACCTCCAGTGCACAAAGAAGCGCTAATGTATGACTGATGAAAGTGCAGAGCCAGGTGTTGAATTTAGTGGAAAAGAAAAGTTTCGGATTGAAACGTTCAATGTCCTAATTGGCAAACTTGTGTCCTGTCTTAACCGTCGGTTAACTGCATACTCACACTTGACTAATCTTTGCAAACTCCTGGCCCCAGGGCCCAGACCCTCCACAATCTGGCCCTGTGGTAAATGGCAGTTTATGTGTGCCCATTGTCATATTGTGATTAGTTGTTATTGTATGCATCTGTTGGAGACAATTAATTGTCTTATCTCCACTCTTTTGAATGACTCTGGATAGACAGTAGTGTTGAAGCCCATCATTTTTCTTTGAAGGCTTTATTTGTGTCTGTGTGCTCAAGTTTTTTGGGTTTTTTTTTTCCAAGTTGTAATATGGCAGGTGCTTTTTATTTATGCATTTTAAAGGCTTAAAGATTTTGTGCGGCATTCATGCTGAGAAATTGTTTCTTTCAACAAAGATGTTTACAATTATGCATACGGTTAGAATTTTGAGTGATGGTAAAGTAGGCCAGCTAATCAGCTCAGGTTGCAATCATTCATGGGCCGTTAATGAACGCATTGACAAGTCAATACATCTGTGTCAAGGATGGGTGTTGAAACATGGTAATGTTTTGGGGTGGAGCACTAGGAGAAGCTGTTCGTTCAGTGTGCATTGGAATAATTAGATACCTTTTTTAAATGGTTAGCCCATGCCTCTGGAGCTCATTGTTGCACTGCTTTCCCAAGGTAATAAGATTTATCTTTGTCTAACTGGTCTTTCTGCAGATCCTTGCAGCATAATCATATCCGGGAAGTCCAAGGAGACACATTCCAAGGGCTGGCGTCCTTGCGCATCCTGTGAGTTATCATACATGAAACAATGATCTTGGAAAATATTCTGTTCACCAAGTGTGAGCCGTTTCCAAAAGGCGTGTGCCACAGAAAAGGGACTGCATCATTCATAACTTGAGGGCCATGCGGCCCATAGGCTGGGGAAGCCGTTAAGTGTAACCTTGAATATTTGCTGGCAGGAAGAATAAGCTGTTTTTTTCTATGATGCATTTACCTGTGGGTTAAAAAGGGTGCGCTGAAAAACAGTTACGCTCATAGGTATGTTCAAATAACCACACCTACGACAATTATTTAATCTTCAAAATAATTTTAAGGATTATTGTTGGGGAAATGTAATTTCTGGGTTTTTTATTATCAGAATATATGTTCTCAAAATAATTAATTAATAACAGAGAATGACTTGCTTCAAGTGACTGCAGGTAGATTTGCTGAGAGAAACTTGCTTTCTTTTCCTTTAACTGTTCCTTTGTGTTTCTTTGCATAGAGACTTGAGTCGGAATGAGATTGCATCAATTCACAAAGATGCCTTTATCTCTCTGACAGCTCTAACAAACCTGTGAGTAAATTGCTCTCCGATGCACTTAATGTCACCATTGTTAAGTTATGAAAACAAGTATAGATGCCTCTGAAATTATAAATGTATCCTGAAAAGGTAAAAAAAAAATTGCACTGGAGTGAGAAATTGAAACGTGCCAGTTGTCAACCAACTTCCCGACAATCAATACATTGTTTTTCATATGCTGATTGTGAGATAGATATCACTTCCTTATCTTTATTTGAAAGGTCTTGAAAAAAATGGACTCTCTTCCCCCCCCCCCCAAGGTTTCTCACATTTTCATGTGTGGATAACCATGAAAAAGACCATATAATTGTTGATTATTCTTTGTGGTGGTAGGGAAGTTTGTGTTTATTTTCTCTTATCTGGCTATATTTTACCTGTGTTGAAGGTTTATCTTTTTTGTTTACTCCTTCCTTTTTCTTCGGTTTCAACCTTAAATATAATGACCTGCGACCAATTTCTGAGCATTACCCCATTTGTTTTTGCGGTTTGTTCTGTGGCCAACCCCAGCCTGGCGCTATGCTGGTGATGAAAAACTTGATTCCTTCCGAGCCCCCCACCGCTTTTTTTTTTTTTTTTTGGCTAGATGAATTTTTTCGTAAATTTGCCGTAACATACTACTAGACCATATATCCAGACCTGTTTTTGAGATTTTTGATTGAATCATTTTTGTCCATTTTATGGGCCCTTGAAATTTTGGCCCCAATGTAAAAGATAGGACTGAGAAATTTAAAAAAAATTATTTTCTCAAAAACTGTCTGATAACTTTTTTCTAAATCTGGCAATCAACTCACCTTGGTCCCGTCAATGTACAGTGCAAGCTTCATTTTGATTGAATTAACAGAATTGGGTCATTTGGGGGCGCTGTACTTTAGTATTGGCTCAAATGTAGAATGGGCAAAAGGGCCTGTCGAAGCTAAATAGTTGCAGAAAGAGATTACGTTTCTATTATCAAAACATAAGTCGTATTTGACCTATATTTTGGGTTTGTTAAAGTTGATCTCAGATTACCTTGAAAGGTCAACTTCAGGTCGAAGCCAAATGTTAGTTTTCAAAAGCTTCTAGGCTTGAAAATATTGAAGATTGGGAACATATGTGCATTGAAGACTTACAGTCTTAAATGTCATACATTTTCATTTGGTGGCCTTGAACTTGACCTCAGGTGACCTTTAATGACCAAACTTAAAAATTGAAATTTCAACGACTTCAAAATCATAACTGATAGAGAGAAGAATTGTTTTGGAGACATGTAGGAAGTCATATAAGAACTTTCATTTGGTGTCCTTCATATTGACCTCTGAACGTCAAACTTGACCGAGAGAAAATTCAATGACTTCCATCACTGAAAAGGTCACAGATAGAGCCTAAGTTTGTATCACTGACTTAAAGGAAGTAACACATGAACTATCATTTGGTGACATTCAACTTGAGTGTTGGTGACCTTTGAAGGTCAAACTTGACATAAACCATTACAATGACTTGTATTGCCAAAATGGTTAAAGATGGAGCCTGGGTTTGTATTGGAGGCATATAGGAAGTCATATATGAACTTTCATTTGGTGACTCCATATTGACCTTCGAAGGTAAAACGTTACCAACTGAAAATGCAATGACTTATATCACTAAAATGGTCACAGATGGAGCTAAGGTTTTTGTTACTGACATCTAGGAAGTCACATATTATTTTTCATTTGGTGACAGTCAACTTGACTGTCCGTGACCTTTTAGGCTCAAACTTCACAGTGAAATTACAATGTATTCTATCACCAAAATGATCACAGATTGAGCCAAGTTTTGTATAGAGGCATTTAGAAAGTCATGCATGAGGTTCATTTGCTGACCTCAACTTGACCTTTTGTAACCTCACAGTTCACAGTGGACATATTGAATTTTCAATGACTTGCATCACCAAAACTGCTTCAGAGCTTCGGATTGTTTTACAGGAGGTCTCATAAATGTGAACTTTTATTGAGTGACCTTGACATTAACCTTCAATGATTTGAATTTCAAACTTCACACGAAATTTTATAAGATTTATTGCCGGTAAGCTACAGGACCTTTGGTTCCATTTTCATTTTTTGGGGGGGGAAACACAAATGCCCAGAGGGGAGCACAATCGAAAACCCCACCAACCCCGCTATTTTGATTCTGCTCCCTGGCCCATCAATGCGTCACTCAGGCTATGGACATGGATAGACTTGCACTGCGAGCTAGATTGCCTAAGAGACCTGCTGGATCTGGTAGCTGAGATGAATCGTGGCCTGGCACTAGCCAAAGTGAATGGCCTAAAGATGGCTTGAACGCCTGCCTAGGCCATGATTAGTGCGCAAATGACGTCTCGGAGGAAGGGCAATGGTTTGTGCGCTGGTATGAATGATGTGGGGATAGTCACCAGCAGGATGACTATTCCTGCGTCATTGCAGCTCATCCACTGGGTTCTAGGGTTCCACCAGTGGGGGAGCTTAGCTTGCAAGTGGTTCCCAGGAGGAAGAAGAGGAGGAGAACATGGCTGCAAACACTTCTGCACTACAATGGAAAACTGCAGTATCTGCAATAGGTTATTTAACATATACAGATACTGCAGTCTTCCATTGTTGGGCAGACCTCCTGCCAGCTCCATGAGCCAATTTGAGCCAGAGTCAAGCTCACCACCACCTGCTGCGTCCACAAGCCCTTTGGTGGGTAAATCTTGTTCATTGCCTCCAGCATTTGCTACTAGCCATCCAGATCTTGGACTGTCATACATCATGAGCGCGAAATAAAAATTTAGTCTTGCATTCCCTCCAGCCATCACTGCGAGCCCTGTGGAGGTAAAGCCTTGCTCTAAACCAGGGGTGTCAAACTGACCCGTTAACGGGCCAAGAGGCTGAAGGTCTTCAATCCTACCAAGCAGAAGCTCACCTGAAAGCACTGATTTAATCAACTGATCTAGGCCTACACAACTGATAAGTTGTGTCAGGTGCGCTTCTGCATTGTTGGAGTGAAAACCTGCAGCCTCTTGGCCCGTTTACGGGTCAGTTTGACACCCCTGCTCTAAACCCTCCAGGAGGGCTTTCCAAGTTTGATTGGCCCCTGCCAGGTTTAAAGTGGAAGCTTTTTCCTTATGAAAAAGGGGTCCCTTGCAGGTCTCCCCTTCTGCCAAGGATTATCATTCCATCACAAGATCAAATCTGGGGGGAGAGTGTGGTAGAAGGGAGGAAAAAGTTTGAGAAGACCGTGGATGGGCAGGCCACACAGTAATTCTGCGTAAATTCACGCAAATCAGGGAATCAGCCCTGGTGAGTGGTCTCAGATTTTCCTGAAAAAATTCTTAAGAATACCTTAACATGTTTCAGGAAGAACCCCCAAGTTTCAGCCCTCAACATTGTTTAGCCATTTTTTGGCACTCGCAAATTGTGCACTTAACTTGCAAGCATTATTGGAGGCTTATAACTTTTGAAATATTCATGCCATATGGCTGAAACTTGGTAGGATAGCTCATTCTTACCCAGGCTATCTGACATCAGAATGTCTCCATGTATTATAGTTCCTGTGTTGCAAGCCTCTGAAATCTCAATTTTGATTTGCGACAAAATAAAAAATTACATTTTCAAGGCCACTCTAAATCTTAACTACATGGCTCAGGCTATTCATATTTTATCTGTGGTATATTTGGGCACAAGTCTATACGCACAAGTAATGCACCGCTCATGGCATGTACAAGGAAATTATGATGTCATAAACTTGGTTCTACAGGCTGTTGACAAGGGAAAAGCCCCAACTTCATGGAACAAGTTGACCATGTGGGTAAATATTCAGAGCCACCACATTTTAACCAGTGAAAGGCACATTTCGTCGGCCAGCTGATAAAACCTTGTATCTCCAAATTTAGTGATTTTCATATTTTTTGCCTAATAGCAACCTCATGATCTTGCGTCATCAACTGATAAAATCCAGTAACTCAATATCCAATGAAAAGTGTTTAAAAAAGGCACGTGACTAAACCTTGCATGTCCATTGGTGGCTGAGGTTGGAATGATGAAACCTTCTATCTCCAAAGGTGAGTGTCATTTCTCCCAATTTTACCTTGATTTTTGTGAAAACTTCTGTGTAACACTACAAGTAAGTTGATAAAAGAAATAAAACAATGCTAGCACACTCTGTAGAATCAAAAATCGACTTAACAAAAAGTTGAAGTACCGAAAAGCCAAGGAGTAATCATCTGAAACAAAATAAATGTGGACTGTGGAGAAACAAGCTTTCATTCACCTCATTCAGCCACGCCCATTTTTTTTAATTTCTTGTCTTCTGCAATTGTCTTGAAACTTCTGGTGGGCTAGCTACTGCTAGTTTGCTTCATTGATAAACCTGGTTAATTAAAATGAAGAGGCTTAACAAGAGTCAAAATTAAATATTAAAAGGTCGAATGGAGGGATTGTACTTGTACATCCGAGGTTAATGAAGTCCACCAAGTGGGTGGATGACATGCGATGGTGGCCTCAGGTGTCATATGGAGATATTTTTAATTATTTAGTGCTGTCGGTGGGCGTCAATGGGGCAGCCATGAAAAAGTGAACTGGTGTTGCAGTGGAAATATACTGAGCAACAAAAGAAACGCAAGTGAATTTTAATTAGGTCTATGCACTGGCACTCGCCGAAGGCATTTCAGAACTCTTCAGCATATTAAGGTAGTTTTGGTGACTAGTATGTGGTTCGTCCGTTAACATTTTCCGATCTGACAGCTGTTTATATTTTTTACAGCAAGTTGCGTGACTGTGCTGCAAAAACAGGTGTATGTACTTGTCGCCGAAATTACCTTCATTTGCAAATGAGTTCTGAAATGCCGCTCTCGCTGGAAAAAAAAATACCATTGCTGAGTGCCCGTGCATAGACCTATTTATAATTGAATTATTTTTCTATTCTGAATGTGGCCCATTATCTTGTCGCTGTTAGATCGCATGGGGGAGAGAAGCCGTGTTTTCAATTGCCACTTGATTATTCTTGAATTGGAAAACGTGTTAATCAAGGAAAATCATCAAGAATTAGCCAAGACTAATTGTTGTCAATAAAGGGATGGATATTTCCTCCCAAATTTTTTTAAGTCTAACACCAGCCCTGACTCACCATTACGAGTTATCTCGTAGTTGGCAGTCTTAAAGACAAACCGGGAAATAAATTTGCATGTAATTGTTGTCCCCCGCTGCAACGCGGAACGGGGGACTATGTATTCACCATCGTCCGTCCGTACATCCCGTTTCTTGTTAACGCAATATCTCATGAATCGTTGCACCTAGAGGGCTCTAATTTCCTGGCGCAGCGCAGGTGGCGTAGCGAGGCGCAGCCCGCGCAGTGGTAATTTCGTACGGCGCAGCCCGCGTTGTGATAATTTCGTGAGGTGCGCAGCCTTCGGTAGACGAAGGTGCGCCGAGATGGGTGTGGCGGCGTAGTAGGGGGAGGTGTCACATATTCATCAAGACGCAGTGACAATTTCGTAAAAAAAAGTCTCCGCTGGAGTTGCGCAGAAAACTCGCCATCTCCAACCTGGTTTAATTTCTGTGCAGTGGTAATTTGGCTGACCGGCGCAGAGTGCGCACACGTCACCGAAATCTCACAGGCAAGTTTACAGAATGTCAGGCACATTTCAGTGCAAGAAATAATTACAGGAAGCATTATTTAATGTAACTATCTGAATAAGTACATAAATTATAGTGTCTATATCGATTGTCCTGATGTCAGGCGGTTGCCACGCGTAATGGAAACTTGACCTGGCTTAATCAACGCAACTGAATCTGTGATGCAAACTAACGACTTCACATCTTTCTCAGCCAACCACAAACTGTATAATATATATTTATCGAATGCTTGCGTTCTATGCTCATTAAAGCCACTTGCACACTGGACGCGGAACAAATTTTTCGCACGACTGATTACAGACAAAGTCAATGCAAAGACGCGATAGTCGGACAGGGTTTTAATATAGCTCCGTGTCCGAAAGTCATAAAAGTTCTAATTTTTCCGAGTATTCCAGGAATTATTAGACGTGCAAACTTGGCTATGTTTGTGTTCGGCCTTCACAAAATGCAAATTGATAGCTGTCGACTTTTCTTGGTCTTTTTAGCCTATTCATCTGTTTTCTTCCGTTGAAGATAGACATCAGTATTTATTCGGTCTTTCTTTTGAAAATTAGTCAGATGGATCGAACAGATTCAGGCTTTATTTCCACAGCAGAGATAAAATAGTGCGTGAGCAAATCAATTCCATGACCACTGACAGAGGGGTCTATTCTCCCATGCGCTTAAGTCGAAAAAAGCGCGTAGCTACGCGCTTTCCAGCCTTCGCGTATTCTCCCCTCGACTTGAGTCTGTGCATTACGCGCCTTGAAGGCAGTTACGCGCTTGGGACGGAGCAAGGCCAAAATCGGGGCGTTTCCGGGCGTTTCTCATGCAAATAACATTTACGCGTATTCTCCCCCTGGCTTACGCGCTTTTTCTGTTAAGCGCTTTTGAGGGCTGTATTAAGGTCAAGCGCCAACACTAGGCGAAGTTGAATATTGCGTTTGATGTCGGTTATATGCCGAATTTTAACATTACTTTTATTTTATTTAACATGGTAAAGGTTGAGACATTTAATATTCGATTGTTCTTCCTTATTTCTAAACTACATTTCTCAAAGCCATGATAATTTATCAAACGAAATCATCACATATTACGCATCAGCCTCTTCTCCAATCAGTTAAATTACAAACGCAAAACAATTAATTAATACGAGTGTATAAGACCATCATTCTACCATGCCCTCAAAATCTAAAGCCAAAATGCCAGTCCTGCATTTGCTTGCACTCTTGCGTGATTGGGAAAGAGTAAGAGGAGCGCGCCGAGCTCGAAGACGAACACGCATATATCGGCTTCGTTTGGACATCCTGGGACAAACAAACATCGAGGGCATCCAGCGCTTTCGTCTGGACCGTGCATGAGGCAATCATCTATCTTTGCCGACTTCTGGATGAACAACTATCCAGCCGCAGCAATTATCCACAAAACATACTCGTGGCCATCAATGTCAGAACTGCACTGTCGCTCCTGGCATCTGGATCGTTCCCGAGAGTGGCTGGTGATGTCATACACATATCACAGGCATCTGTGTCAAGGTGTCTGACGCAGTTCGTTGGCGCTTCAAGTTCTTCTCCATGCACTTCCACTGCAGAAAGAGTGGATGCCATCCCCTCCTCCTGTGCAGTGAAATGCGTGGGATGATTGTTGCCCACCACCTGTTGCGTGTATATACTTCTCCGGTGTGCAGAGAGCCTGCAGCGCCCCGCAGATCTCTCCATTTATGCTTTAAATCGGGGATACTGCGCTTACATCTCCCCACCGAAGCCACATCCAAAACGATTCGCAGCTTAATTCCTCGGATCAGCCTTCATTGCTCGCTTGCCATACAACACCAACATCTGTGAAATTTGGTTTTCGGCTTTGCCTCGACGTCGCCATCGTTGTCTTCCATGTTCTATTAACAAATGCGACTGCCCTATATGTTCGTGATAATCTAAAAAGTTGTGATATTCTCACTAGTGAGGGGATTGGTTTTCTAATTTAGGATATCTGTATAAACTAACTCGAGTCCTACTATTTTTTTACCATTGGTAATACTGTGTAATTTAATGTGTGAATAAAGATATTAAATAGGCTACTCTAGATTGAGCCCTACCCTGGCAAATACCAAAGCACTATCCATTTGTTAATCAATTTTAGCCTTTCAAGAATAGCCGACATGGGAAGAATCATTATCAGTAAATGGGATAATTGATTATAATAAAGTATTAGGCACAAGTTCAAGTGAATGTGTCGCTCAAATCAAATAGGATGATAGGCTATGGATATGGAATTCCGTCAGTACTGAGGCGGTTTCGGGGCGGGGAGATGACCGCGTGCGGGGTAAGAATCCTTGTTAAAGCGTTTCCATGTCCTTAGTTGCAAAGCTGACATCGGAGTAGTTTTCAAGTGCGCAATTTCTAAATGAGATCATATACACTGTCTTTGATTGTCTTTGTGTGACTAGAATGTTCCCTTTGTCTTCTTCCCTGTCTTCCACGGAACAAACAGGCTGGTGTCGGAGGGGCACATTTTCAATGATCTGATTGCGCTGATTGAGAAGCGCTAAATTCTTTTTTTATTATTTTATTATCGCGGCAATTTGTTTGTTTGCATAGCTTTAATGCCATGGTGGCTAGAGTAAGAAATAACAAGTGCTTGTCTCTAACATATCCCCCGCCGCCGCAATTTTATGTGTCCGTACGGACGGAGCCCAATGTTAAAAAGAGATGTCTGAATTACGTCTTGTAATTGGTACGGACATACATAGGCCTACTATTACAGCGGCATATAAAACCTCGTATCGTCACAATGACAAACTTCACAGGAAAATAAAAAATAAATATAAAATAATAATAATAATAATTATAATAATAAAATAATATAAATGGATAAATATAGTTTAAAATAAAATATAAAATATAGTTTAATTTTGCATGTAAGAATAGTGGACATACGAGTTTTCGTTTCTTATCAGTTTGGAGATACGAGGTTTTATCAGCCGGCCGACGATATTCAAATTTAAAGTCTAGTTTGCGTTTTCCATGGACCACAAATGCGTTTACATGGTTAATCAGAAAATCCTTTTTCCATGTTTTCCTGATAGCCGTAATCAATGAGCTTTGTACAGAGTCTGCCTCTCTTTTGGATCAGTCACACCTCTTTCATAAGGCCGCCTACATTCTGAAGTTCAGCGCTGTGGGCGTGATCGAAGCGAGTAGGGGAGAATACGCGTAACTCAAAAGCGCTTAACTCGAAGCGCGTAAAAAAGGACTTACGCGCTAATGGGAGAATAGACCCCAGAGTGAAAAAATCATCGCATGCACGATCAAGACTGTCCGACACGAAATGCAAATTACTCAATGTCCAGCAGCCAGAAAAAAGTAAAAGTATTGATATGAGAACAGATTTATAACGAAATAAAGAATAAAAATATATCAGCAACAAACGGGATATCCAACAAAGATGACCCGCCAATAAATAAATCGCAGTGTTCATTGGATGCTCTGTTGTTAAAATGTTTCTTTTTATTCTTTATTTCGTTATCAATGTTCTAATCGTCCTTTTTTTTTTGGCTGTCAGACACGGAGGCCTTGTACATTGTCTCGCGCCAGTGTCGACTCGCTTTATTGAGCAGAGCTTTAACGGAAACATTGATTGAAATTCACGGTACTCATCTTGAAGAACTGAGCCCTCTTTTCAAACACTCTCGTTTAATATCTAAAAGAGTCAGTAGATTTGAAGAAATTAAAAACAATAATAGACTGTCGGACACTGAGATTTATTAAAACCCTGTCAGACTTTTAGACACATGACGCAATCTGTCGAGCAAAAAATTCGTTTTGCGTCCAGTGTGCAAGCGGCTTAATACTAGGCTACTATTATTGTCACTTAGGTTTTATCGTCTTTAGTGGGGGAAAGGAATACAGCCTGATTGCTATGATCTCCTACTGAGTTAAGATCACATATTGAAAATAAATGTGTAACGTATCTTGCTTTGTTGTCCATGCATGTTAATCACAAAATTTTAAGCAGCAACAGTTTATAATAATAGGAACACGCTATACATCGTTTCTCTTGCCAGTGAGGAAGAATTGACTCGGCTGTGTCGCCTTCTATATTCTAACACATTAAAGGTGAGGTGAGGAGCTCATTTGACTGGTGAATATTTGACTCGGCTGTGTTATACCCAAACACGCCTTCTTTGCCAACTTGCGCTGGAAGGAGGGGCAGAGGCGGGACAGAGGAGTACTTGCGCCAGGCAATGCCGGGCACGAAATTGCCACATACGCCTGGACACACCCCGTTGGCGCGGCGCCTGGTCTACGAAATTAGAGCCAAGAGTCTTCAAATTTGGTATCAGCCTACATTGGGGCACTACGAAGACAGCAGTCGATATGGGTGACCTTGACCTTATTTTCAAGGTCTCCACGACACTTTGACCGCTTTTCCAACTCTTGTTAAGGCGATATTTCATGAACCGTTGCACCTAGAGTCTTCAAATTTGGTATTTGGTATAAGCGGCGGGGGACATGGCCACCTTTAGTGGCAAACACTTGTTTTTATAGGAAATCAAATTAATTACGAGCGTATGCATTTACACTCCTTTCATCTAACTTTTCTTTTTTTGGCAGTCATTTTGACTGAGTAACCATAAGAGTGCATTTTTTTTTTTTTTTTTTAAAGATTTTTTTTTTTGGAAATTTTTCCTTTATTTGACAGTTGTACAATGTAGAGAGACAGGAAAGTTGGGGAGAAGCATGGGGGCAGACATTCAGCAAATGACCCGAGCTGGAGTCGAACCCAGGTCGCTGCGGGAAGGACAAGGCCTTTATGGTACGCGTGCTGAGACCGATGAGCCACCGGGGCGCCCACCAAAAGAGAACATTAACTAACTAGCTAATTTGCTTTTCTTTTGTTGCTCTGTATATTTCATCCATTGCATTTTAATTGATAAATGGCCGTAAGATGTAGCAACTCGATTGCCACTCTTCATTATGTAGCGCGGCAAAATGTACAGTTAGCTAAGGCCGCTGTTGTGACATCCTAGAACCATGTACGCAGCCAACACTCCCCTTACTTCTTCATGTTAAAATAATAAGGGTATATCCATAAACTAAATTGTATATTTCCATGACTTGGAAAAGCACCAATTCACATTACTGCATTTTTATGCGTTATGCATAATGAGTCAGCTGAGTGGCATCTAACGTAATATCCATATGAGTGCATTTATAGCACTACATAAATTCAGTTCGAACACTGCTTAGCTAAACATTCTTCATTCTCAGTTAGTATGCCTACAGACTGTCATACTTGATGATGAAACTTTTTAGCAACTTGGCAGATGAGATCCAAAATGATAGATATTGTTTGTGCATGATCCGAACTTCCAGGAAAAGCACTGAACACACACAGACATGATTTGTGGTACAGCCTTCATTAGATCGAAGTTTTGGGTAGGTGGAAACGCCAGAGTATGTAAAAATCTGAGCATCTGTTTGTGAGCAGCATCTGAGAACAACAGCAGTGATGCAGTTCGAAGGTGTGGCTGATATTCATCTGAAAGAAGATAATACGAGTCCTAAAAGAGAATGCAACAGTTCAGCATGAAACAAAGATCAATTGGATCTACATTTTAGAAGAGAGATGGTGATTATGAGATAACAGGGGAAGGACAGAAACAAGTAAAAAATAA
This sequence comes from Gymnothorax reevesii, assembly GCA_029721435.1. NCBI lineage: Eukaryota > Metazoa > Chordata > Actinopteri > Anguilliformes > Muraenidae > Gymnothorax > Gymnothorax reevesii. The sequence goes on from CM056574.1 coordinate 56,652,264, forward strand.
CGCAGTACAATGGGGTCTATTCTCCCATTAGCGCGTAAGTCCTTTTTTACGCGCTTCGAGTTAAGCGCTTTTGAGTTACGCGTATTCTCCCCTACTCGCTTCGATCACGCCCACAGCGCTTAACTTCAGAATGTAGGCGGCCTTATGAAAGAGGTGTGACTGATCCAAAAGAGAGGCAGACTCTGGACAAAGCTCATTGATTATGGCTATCAGGAAAACATGGAAAACGGATTTTCTGATTAACAATAAAAACGCATTTGTGGTCCATGGAAAACGCAAACCAGACTTTAAATTTGAATATTGTCGGCCTGCTGATAAAACCTCCTCTCTTCAAACTGATAAGAAACGAAAGCTCGTATGTCCACTATTCTTACATGCAAAATTAAACATTTTTATTTTAAACTATATTTATCCATTTATATTATTATAATTATTATAATTATTTTATTTAATTTTATTTTATCTTCCTGTGAAGTTTGTCATTGTGAAGATAGGAGGTTTTATATGCCGCTGTAATAGTAGGCCGTACCAATCACAAGACGTAATTCAGACATCTCTTTATTTATCCCCCGCCGGGGATAGCGGGGGATATAGCATTGGGCTCCGTCCGTACGGACACATAAAATTGCGGCGGCGGGGGATATGTTAGTAACAAACACTTGTTATTTCTTGCTCTAGCCACCATGGCATTAAAGCTATGCATACAAACAAATTGCCGCGATAATGAAATAATAAATAAAGAATTTAGCGCTTCTCAATCAGCGCAATCAGATCATTGAAAATGTGCCCCTCCTACACCAGCCTGTTTGTTCCGTGGAAGACAGGGAAGAAGACAAAGGGAACTTTCTAGTCACACAAAGACAATCAAAGACAGTTTATATGATCTCATTTAGAAATTGCGCACTTGAAAACTACTCCGATGTCATGTTTGCAACTAAAGGACATGGAAACGCTTTAACAAGGATTCTTACCCCGCACGCGGTCATCTCCCCGCCCCGAAACCGCCTCAGTAATGATAGAATTCCATATCCAGAGCCTATCATCCTATTTGATTTGAGCGACACATTCACTTGAACTTGTGCCTAATACTTTATTATAATCAATTATCCCATTTACTGATAATTATTCTTCCCATGTCGGCTATTCTTTAAAGGCTAAAATTGATTAACAAATGGATAGTGCTTTGGTATTTGCCAGGGTAGGGCTCAATATAGCCTATTTAATAATATCTTTATTCACACATTAAATTACACAGTATTACCAATGGTAAAACATTACTAGGACTCGAGTTAGTGAATACATATCCTCAATGAGAAAATCAATCCCCTCACTCGTGAGAATATCACAACTTTTTAGATTATCACGAACATATAGGGCAGTCGCATTTGTTTATAGAACATGGAAGACAATGATGGCGATGTCGAGCCAAAGCCGAAAACCATATTTCACAGATTTTGGTGTATGGCAAGCAAGCAATGAAGGCTGATCCGAGGAATTAAGCTGCGAATAGTTCTGGATGTGGCTTCGGTGGGGAGATGTAAGCGCAGTATCCCCGATTCAAAGCATAAATGGAGAGATCTGCGGGGCGCTGTAAAAGCCAGGTTCTCTGCACACCGGAGAACTGTACACGCAACAGGTGGTGGGCAACCATCATCCCCTGTGCATTTCACTGCACAGGAGGAAGGGATGGCATCCACTCTTTCTGCAGTGGAAGTGCATGGAGAAGAACTTGAAGCGCCAACGAACTGCGTCAGACACCTTGACACAGACGCCTGTGATGTGAATGACATGACCAGCCACTCTCTGAAACGACCCAGATGCCAGGAGCGACAGCGCAGTTCTGACGTTGATGACCACGGGTATGTTTTGTTGATAACTGCTGCGGCTGGATAGTTGTTCATCCAGAAGTCGGCAAAGATAGATGATTGCCTCATGCACGGTCCTGGCGAAAGCGTTGGATGCACTCGATGTTTGTTTGTCCCAGGATGTCCAAACGAAACCGATATATGCGTGTTCGTCTTCGAGCTCGGCGCGCTCCTCTTACTCTTTCCCAATCACGCAAGAGTGCAAGCAAATGCAGGACTGGCATTTTAGCTTTAGATTTTGAGGGCATGGTAGAATGATGGTCTTATGTAGGCTATACTCATATTAATTAATTTTTTTGCGTTTGTAATTTAACTGATTGGAGAAGAGGCTGATGCGTAATATGTGATGATTTCGTTTGATAAATTATCATGGCTTTGAGAAATGTAGTTTAGAAATAAGGAAGAACAATCGAATATTAAATGTCTCAACCTTTACCATGTTAAATAAAATAAAGGTAATGTTAAAATTCGGCATATAACCGACATCAAACGCAATATTCAACTTCGCCTAGTGTTGGCGCTTGACCTTAATACAGCCCTCAAAAGCGCTTAACAGAAAAAGCGCGTAAGCCAGGGGAGAATACGCGTAAGTGTTATTTGCATGAGAAACGCCCGGAAACGCCCCGATTTTGGCCTTGCTCCGTCCCAAGCGCGTAAGTGCCTTCAAGGCGCGTAATGCACAGACTTCAGTCGAGGGGAGAATACGCGTAGGCTGAAAAGCGCGTAGCTACGCGCTTTTTTCGACTTAAGCGCATGGGAGAATAGACCCCAATGTGCATAACATATCTGAGTAGAACCACATTTTACTATATACCACGGAATGGTTTTGAGTCTAGCGCAAAGCAAATTTACGTTAGCTAAAAGTAAACTACCTTGCCAGAATTGGCTTTTAAACATATCGGTTTATAACGCACGTGCAGTGCATTGTGTGTTCGGTTTATCATCTTGAATCTGGAGAACATAATAGAATTCATACAAAGGCAAGCAAAAATGTCTGACTCGATAAATGTAGTTACTCATCTGTTAGACAGCATAACTGAACATACTTGTGAAAAAAGGTACTAATGCTGATCATATTCATTAGACGCTAGCTGGCTAACGGCTAGCAATATTGATAGCTGTTATCGCTGTGAAAAATGTTATCTTACCTGGGAGCCTCACAAGCATTGTGACGGCAGCCCACATTAAGAAATAATTCTTTTACATCAAATCATGTGTGCCACAATTATAAGCACCCCTGATGTTAGTGCTTTGTGCAACCCCTTTTGCCAACAAAACAGCACCTAATTTTCTCCTAAAATGTTTCACAAGGTGGGAGAATACAGAAAGAGGGATCTTCGACCATTCCTCTTTGCACAATCTCTCTAAATCATCCAGCGATCTGGGTCCCCTCCTCCGCACTCTCCTCTTCAGCTCACTCCACAGGTTTTCAATTGGGTTGAGGTCTGGGGACTGAGATGGCCATGGGAGGAGCTTGATTCTGTGTCTGGTGAACCATTTCTGTGTAGATTTGGCCACATGTTTAGGATCATTGTCTTGCTGAAAAACCCAGTGACAACCCATCTTCAGCTTTTGGGCAGAGGCCACCAGATATTTACCCCTCAGCCCTCAAGGCTGACAGGGTATTGCTATCCTTCGTGCGGTTGGGCGGGCGGGTGCCTCCAAAAACGTCGACATCGGGCTGAGGGGTATTCCGTGCATTGCACGCCTATTTTGATTTAAAATGTCCTGGTATTTCACAGCATTCATGATGCCATGTACCCTTACAAGGTTCCCAGGGCCTCTGGAAGAGAAACAGGCCCACAGCATCACTGATCCTCCCCCAAACTTCACAGTGGGCATGAGGTGCTTTTCTGCATACTCATCTTTTGTGTTCCGCTAGACCCACTTAGTGTTTGTTGCCAAAAAGCTTTATCTTGCTCTCATCTGACCAAAGCACACGGACCCAGTTGAAGTCCCAGTACCGCTTGGCGAACTCCAGACGTTTGCGTTTATGATTGTGAGTGTGAGAGGTTTTTTCCGTGCATGCCTCCCAAACAGCTTGTTGGCATGTGGATGGTGCCTGATGGTTGTTTTGGAGACTTTGTGACCCCAAGATGCTACCATTTGTAGCAATTATTTTACAGTGAGCTTTGGAGAACTTTTTATTTATTTATTTTACTGTGCGTGGTGGAAAAATAACCTTGCGTCCACGTCCAGGCTTCTTTACCACTGTTCCAGTTGTTTTAAACTTCTTAATGATTCCTCTGACAGTCGATATGGGCAGGTGCAGGCGAGTGGCTATTTTCTTGTAGCCATTGCCTGACTTGTGAAGCTTGTCACACATCTGCCTTACTTGAATGGTGTGTTCCTTTATCTTTCCCATGTTGAAGAGTGGAGAAGAGAAATGACCTCTGTGTCACGTCATATTTATCCCCCAGGGAAACAGGAAGTGATGAATTACTAATTAAATGTTCCTAGATACTCCGATCAACTTTGTAAACTACTGTAGAAATGACAGAAATACTTCAATTACATTTATTTCCTACAAATTGTTAGGGGTGCAAATGATTGTGGAACAGGTGATTTTATGAAAAATAATTACTTCTTTGTCAAGGATTTTTTTTTCCCTTAAAATTCACTTTAGTTTAAGGTTACATTTTTCTACAATTTAACACATCTTAACCAGGGGTGCCAATAATTATTGAGGGCGCTGTATCCCAACCATTTATCGGGGTATGGGTGATGTTCTGATGGTCCGCCGTCCACAAAATGAAACGAACAGACGTAAGGCTTTTTCGGGTGGATTCTTTAGGTGTAGCGCCTTTAGCCACATACGCCGGCCCTCATCGCTGGATGGCAGTGGATGTAGGTTGTAAGGTGCCCCACAACATACCGCCCTGGTTTTCCCGTGGACAACACAGAATTTTTCCAAGAACAGCCCTCTTTTCTTCCAGTTGTTATGGTAGCCCCTCACCGAACAAGTAATGCTCGACATCTTGATTTGCTAATGTGCCTGCCGAAGTACTGCAATCGCAATGGACAGAGTTGCGCAACCGGAAGTTCAAAGACAAAACGGAACAACATGGCACCGCCCTTGTTGACCCGCGGAATAAGGTAAATAAATTAACACAAGAGAAAGCACAATTTAGTTGCACTTTTAGCCAATCTAAGCGACAATATGCTCACATTTAAATAGGTTACTGATGTCCACTCTGTAGTTGTATCCCCCGAACAAAGTTCGAGGATACTATGGATTTGGCTTCGTCACGCGTCCGCGTCCGCAGAGATTTGCTTGTGAACGCTCTACAGCCCTCATAAAGTCCACCGATTCTTTTCAAATTTTGCAGGGACATGTATTATGGTAAGTTCACACCTATTGATTTTGGGTACTCTGGGACCATCTGGGCCAAACTGGGGGGCCTTCGAGGGATAAATGTGCTCGGTTGCCGAGTGCTCTAGTTCAATATAAAGAGTCATAGCTGACAGTTCATTATTGATTATATGGCATTGTTTTTGTAAATGGGTATACAAATTTTTATCAGTCGGCTTAAGTATATCTATGTTCTTTGATGATGAAGTACTTCTTGTGCATTTCACTGCAATAATCAATGGATGCAATCATTAAACTGCTGCAGTTATCAAAAATATACTCAACAAAAATATAAACGCAACACTTTTGTTTTTGCTCCCATTTGTCATGAGATGGACTCAAAGATCTAAAATTCATTCCAGATACACAATATTACCATTTCTCTCAAACATTGTTCACAAATCTGTCTAAATGTGTGATAGTGAGCACTTTTGCTTTGCTGAGACAATCCATCCCACCTCACAGGTGTGCCACATCAAGAGGCTCATCAGACACCATGATTAGTGCACAGGTGTACCTTAGACTGTCCACAATAAAAGGCCACCCTGAAATGTGCAGTTTTTGCTTTATTGGGGGTCTGGGGACTCAGAACCAGTCATTATCTGGTGTGACCACCATTTGCCTCATGCAGTGCAACACATCTTCTTCGCAAAGAGTTTATCAGATTGTCAATAGTGGCCTGTGGAATGTTGGTCCACTCCTCTTCAATGGCTGTGCGAAGTTGCTGGATCTTAGTGGGAACTGGTACGCGCTGTGGTATACGCCGGTCAAGCACATCCCAAACATGCTCAATGGGTGACATGTCCGGTGAGTATGCTGGCCATGCAAGAACTGGGACATTTTCAGCTTCCAAGAATTGTGTACAGATCCTTGCAACATGGGGCCGTGCATTATCTTGCTGAAACATGAGGTGATGTTCATGGATGTATGGCACAACAATGGGCCTCAGGATCTCATCACAGTATCTCTGTGCATTCAAAATGCCATCTATAAAATGCACCTGTGTTCTTCGTCCATAACAGATGCCTGCCCGTACTATAACCCCACCACCACCATGGGCCACTCGATCCACAACATTGACATCAGCAAAGCGCTCACCCACACGACGCCACACACGCTGTCTGCCGTCTGCCCTGAACAATGTAAACCGAGATCCATCCGTGAGGAGAACACCTCTCGAACGTGCCAGACGCCATCGAATGTGAGCATTTGCCCACTCAAGTCTGTTACGGCGACGATCTGGAGTCAGGTTAAGACCCCGATGAGGACGACGAGCATGCAGTTGAGCTTCCCTGAGACGGTTTCTGACAGTTTGTGCAGAAATTCTTTGGTTATGCAAACCAATTGTTTCAGCAGCTGTCTGAGTAGCTGGTCTCAGACGATCTTGGAGGTGAACCTGCTGGATGGGGAGGTCCTGGGCTGGTGTGGTTACACGTGGTCTGCGGTTGTGAGGCCGGTTGGATGTACTGCCATATTCTCTGAAACGCCTTTGGAGACGGCTTATGGTGGAGAAATGAACATTCAATGCCCGAGCAACAGATCTGGTTGACATTCCTGCTGTTAGCATGCCAATTGCACGCTCCCTCAATGCTTGCGCCATCTGTGGCATTTTGCTGTGAGACAATGTTTGAGAGAAATGGTAATATTGTGTATCTGGCATGAATTTTAGACCTATGAGTCCATCTCATGACAAATGGGAGCAAAAACAAAAGTGTTGTGTTTAAATTTTTGTTGAGCGTATTTTACAGGATTAATGTTGCTATACCTTTTCTCGATTTTTCACTGTTATTTACTGTTGACTGGAAGGCTTCGCTTTGGAACTGATAAACTTGTATTTTTGCAGAAATATCTCTGCACATCTTCACACATTAATGGTCACATATTTCCACAGTTTATGAAGAGTGTATAATGAACTAAACTTATGCGTAAGGCTATGAGTAGATTCTTGCTCGTGTTTACAACAATTGTACTCCTATGATTTAATTACAATTTTTAAAATGAAATTACAATTAGCATTTTAACAATAAAATTGTCAGCAAGTGTGCCTCATTATTTATATTTTCAGCAATAATTATATCCCCGAACGCCGAATGTCGTTCCGGGGGATATTATGTTTTTGGTCCGGCCGCCGCCGCAGTACGTGTTAACGCAATAACTTCAGTAATATTTCAATGACAAACTCCAAATTTTGCAGATAAGTAAGTATCATGAAGAGGAAGAACTGATTCGATTTTGGACAATTTACTATATCTAGATTGGCCACCAGGGGCCAAAAACTGATTTCAGTGTTAACGCGATAACTGCAGTAAAATTTCAATTAGAAATTCCAACTTTTGCACAGAAGTATCATAAAGAGGAAGAACTGATTCGATTTTGGACAATTTACTATTTCTAGATTGGCCACCAGGGGCCAAAAACGGAAGAAATTACTGTTCCGCAATAACTTCAGTAATATTTCAATTACAAATTTCAAGTTTTGCACGTAAGTATCATAAAGAGGAAGGGGCCAAATACTGGAAAAATCACATCTCTGGAAATATTTATCGGATTGACCTGAGGATGTGTCCTACAATGACATTATACCTGTTTGGTTCAAAATTTTGACACAAGGTGGAGCTTTGTCACATAAAATTCACCATTTTTTGCTATATCTTTGGAACTATTTCTCCAATTGACATGAAACTATGTGCAACTGCAAGGTCATGACCTCACAACGTGTCACATGATGACATCATACCTGTATGGTTCAATATTTTGCCACCAGGTGGCACTTTGTGATGGAAAATTCCCATTTTGGCCATATCTTCAGAACCATTTGACCTACTGACCTGAAATTAAGTTCAAATGAAAGTCTATTCAAGGATTGAGGAATTGGGGGCGTTCGGGGATATACCCCCTGCCGTCGCCTCCGACGGCATAAGCCTAGTTGGAACTGTTAATTATAGTACCAGTGCTACATATTTGTCAGCAATTCAAAGACTGCATTAAAAACCCTGAGGGAAAGAAAAGATCATACATCAAATTGTACATAGCACACCAATAAATTATGGCCCCTTTTATGTATCTAATCATGGATGACCTATTATTTCGGTTAGTGTTTTTAATCATTTATTTCACACCTATTACTGTGCTCATTGCGAAGAAAATCGTCCCTTAATTGCCTTGGTATTCCCTGGCAAACCCCTTATATCCAGTTTGATTAGAAACACAAACTCGTATGTCCACAATAATAACATAAACATTGCAAAATACATAATTAATTGCATAAAATTCATGGAAGAAAAATAGTCACCCTTCCCGAACACAGCTCAACTGCATTCTTCCATGCAAAACTAAACATTTTCTATGTTCTCCTGTGAAGTTTATCATTTTAAAGATACGGCGTTTTATCAGCAGGCCGACAATATACACTGCTCAAAAAAAATAAATAAAAATAAGGGGAACACATCCTGAATCTGATGGAAAGAAATATTCTTATTAAATACTTTGTTCTTGACATAGTTGAATTGTGCTGACAAAAAAAAAAACCCCACACAAAAATTATCAATGGCAATCAAATTTATTAACCCATGGAGTTCTAGATTTGGAGTCACACTCAAAATTAAAGTGGAAAAACACACTACAGGCTGATCCAACTTTGATGTAATGTCCTTAAAACAAGTCAAAATGAGGCTCAGTTGTGTGTGTTGCGTCCACGTGCCTGTATGACCTCCCTTCAACACCTGGGCATGCTCCTGATGAGGAGGCGGATAGTCTCCTGAGGGATCTCCTCCCAGACCTGGACTAAAGCATCTGCCAAATCCTGGACAGTCTGTGGTGCAACGTGGCATTGGTGGATGGAGCGAGACATGATGTCCCAGATGTGCTCAATTGGATTCAGGTCTGGGGAACGGGTGGGCCAGTCCATAGCATCAATGCCTACATATTGCAGGAACTGCTGACACACTCCAGCCACATGAAGTCTTGCATTGTCTTGCATTAGGAGGAACCCAGGGCCAACCTCACCAGCATATGGTCTCACAGGGGGTCTGAGGATCTCATCTCGGTACCTAATGGCAGTCAGGCTACCTCTGGCGAGCACATGGAAGGCTGTGTGGCCCCCAAAGAAATGTCACCCCACACCATTACTGACCCACTGCCAAACCAGTCATGCTGGAGGATGTTGCAGGCAGCAAAACGTTCTCCATGGCGTCTCCAGACTCTGTCACATGTGCTCAGTGTGAACCTGTTTTCATCAGTGAAGAGCACAGGGCACCAGTGGCAAATTTGACAATCTTTTTGTTCTCTGGCAAATGCCAAAAGTCCTGCACGGTGTTTGGCTGTAAGCACAACCCCCACCTGTGGACGTCGGGCCCTCATACCATCCTCATGGAGTCGGGTTTCTGACCGTTTGAGAAGACACATGCACATTTGTGGCCTGCTGGAGGTCATTTTGCAACGCTCTGGCAGTGCTCGTCCTGTTCCTCCTTGCACAAAGGCAGAGATAGCGGTCCTGCTGCTGGGTTGTTGCCCTCCTACGGCCTCCTCCACGTCTCCTGATGTACTGGCCTGTCTCCTTGTTGCGCCTCCATGCTCTGGCCACTACGCTGACAGACACAGCAAACCTTCTTGCCACAGCTCGGACTGATATGTGCCATCTTGGATGAGCTGCACTACCTGAGCCAATTGAGTGTGTTGTAGAGTCCGTCTCATGCTATCACTAGAGTGAAAACACCGCCAGCATTCAAAAGTGACCAAAACATCAGCCAGAAAGCATAGGAACTGAGAAGTGGTTGGTGGTCACCACCTGCAGAACCACTCCTTTATTGGGGGTGTCTTGCTAATTGCCTTTAATTTCCACCTGTTGTCTATACCATTTGCACAACAGCATGTGAAATTGATTGTCAATCAGTGTTGCTTCCTAAATGGACAGTTTGATTTCACAGAAGTGTGACTGACTCTGAGTTACATTGTGTTGTTTAAGTGTTCCCTTTATTTTTTGAGCAGTGTATTATCTCAGTAATATGCAAAACTCAACTTTGGTACTTAACCCTAACTATTTTTTCTGTTTTTTTCCAAAGATTTTCTTTTTCCCACCTATTCCCTATCTGAAAATCATTAAGTGTGATTGTTATCTTCAGTAGTTCTGTCATCTTTTGCATATTTTTTTGCTGTGTTGCGAATCAAATAATATTACTATGTAAAATTTTCCAGTGAAAGTACATTAAATCACACATTTTGCTGTGGGATGGAGTGGATTGGGGGCCCAATTGAAGTATCGGACATAAAATAAACTAAAGTGCAGACAGATAATTACACCTAGATTAGGCCTCAAATTAAGTTGGGGCATCACGGCCAAAATGTTGATCACCAAAGGCCACGACCAAATTAATCAATTTTGCAAGAAAAATAAGTGATCATGACATTGCATGAACATAAAACAGTATAAATCAATAATTAGGAGCGCATTGAAAACCAATATTTAATTTCATTTTTAATTCAAACTGCGGTAATTTATTGACTGATCAATCAAGACTAACACATGATCAATAATAAGCAATAATAATGAAAAAATGAATGCCTATTGCTAACATTTATATAATTGATATGGCAGTGTAAGGGTGGCAATATAAATGCTAAAATCCAAAACTATCCTTGACTTAACGGCTTTATTTTCACCATCCTTACATTTGTCACTCAGCTAAGCATCAAGACTAATGATGCCCTTTAAATGTGACTACATTCAAAATATACAAAGGATTTTTCTGGCTTATTGCATAATGAGCCTCGTAACCAATTAATGCAAATCTGTGCTGCTTCACAACCTACATGAGCGCTGAAATTATAAAGACATATTTATATTTTACATCGTCATTTTTGCGCAAAAGAAAAGCTTCAATTTTATGGTGCAATGCAGAGACGTGCGGTCTGGGGAGGCAGTGACTTCACCTTTTTACCGCTGGAATTTGTCGCTTGTTTCCACGTACTATGCCTGATTGGCAATCAATCAATTTTTACTTTTTTACTTAACAATTAAGAGTTGGCATAAATGCAGCCAGTAACCAATCAGAGGTGATAATGACAAAAAGATGTATTTACATTTGCGCTTTGATTCGAGACTGCAAGGATGAAAATCTAAATAATTAATAAGAAAAAAATCTCAACTCTCTCGGAAAGTCCGTGTATCGTTTTGACCTTATGTTTATCGGTTCATGAAAAAAGACTGAGAGAATACTAGCATTAAGTAAAAGTACGCATTTAAGGGGGAAAAGATTATCGTAGACATATTGACCAAGCATTGAACATGGTATATCAAGAAAGGTTGTAATATTTAATAATGGCATTGTGATGGCTTCTGATTGGCCGAAGCAAATATGAACTAATTTGTTGTCTCGTGAGCATTTTAAGTTCGATGCACTGAGCAAAAATGTCGTGGAAACTGAAACTGGCTCATCCTTCTGCCTTGTCGTCTGAGTTAATCAGTTAATCAATCCTCTGATTGCTAAGCAAGCAAAGTAAGTGGTGTAATGTGAATACAGGCCACTAGATGATTACCTTTCTTTTATTAAGCTCAGACTGGAGCTAGGTTGTGGGGCAAGTCCCCGAAAATTAAAAAAAAGAGGTCTAAATGTGGGTGGGGTCTGCAAAAGAGTATATAAGGAAAAGAACTGAGACAGTAAAGTAGTAGGAGAAATTGCTTGAAGAAGGATTCATGTGACCAGACCTGTCATTCTGTTCAAGACCTGAGAAGTTTCTTTTGTGGATTTTTGCCTGTGTTTGAGCATTTTCCTCACCCAGGACATCACCAAGCCACCCCACCAAAACAAGGGACTGTAAATATTTCTTTTTTTTTTTATATATTCAATCTTGGTCAGTAGCATAGTTAAATGTTTAGTTGTCTTTGTTCATTAAATGCGTTTAAGTTTTTAAAACTGTGTCTGTCATCCCTTGCTGTTGCTGTTGTGTTGTAAATTGTAATAACAAATTGGGGCCATAACAGTGGGAATTATCATTTGTTCAACGGCGAGGACCTTGTCTTCCCGAACTTGCCTTCGACGGCACGTCACTGGTGCAGTGTCGAACAATTCTATCGAAAATAAATTAGTCTGAGCAACTGTTGCTACCCAAGGAAAGTAAACTGCAAGAGATTTAGGTTATCAAGCAATGAAAGATGAAGTTTCCAATGGCCTTTGTTACTGTTGACGGACCACTACTGCTGAGCAGTCTGGCACAGCACTGGACACACTCCACGAGCTAATGTTATTAGAGAATGCTCTCTTCAGCTCGCTCTCAATGTTTAGTTTCTATTAAGTAAAGTAATACGACCATCGTTTTCACCGAGCCCTAAAACACATCTATACTTAACACTGACAGTATTTAATTGTTTGCGCTTAAAACAATGTGAGCCAATTTTTCTCAAGCTGGAAGGAGGTATGGTTGTTGAATACCAAACTCACCCAACAATGTAGTATTCTTGAGTGAGTGGGAGTGTCGTTGGCCGCACAAAGTGTTCAGAAGTCCAGCGCAGCGTGACGATGGGAGCTGCGCAGCACAGTCATTGTGTGGAAAATCGCCACTTTGGGTCATTTTTGGGCACCATGGCCACTTGAAAAAAGGGCAAGCCAAACTGCCGTTTGAGTAGTAGGGCATTACAGCCACACACGGGGGCAACCACGGCAACTACCGCTATGCCGTGGTATAATTCATGCACTGCTAGATGTAACTATAATTACTTTTCACTGCAGTATAAATGTAGAAAAGACTAAAGGCCATAAACCTTTTCATCTAGTTTGTGTTTTCACACATTGCCAAGTAACACCTGGCCAAGGCATTGTTGGGATCGTCATGGTCAGCTGTGAATGAAGAATAGACATCTACATTTTTGGTTAAGGAATTTTAAACTAGAACTTTTTGCACATTATGCCCAGTTAGGAGTACCATGTAGATACTGCCCCCGAAGTTTGAAGATGTTACAATATAATCCAACCGTTAGTCTGTATTTTTATGACTGTTGAAGTTGAAACATGCATGACAAATTTTTTCTGGATGTTAAGAACAAGAGAATTTTGTTATTTTAGTGACTATGCTGGTGAGAATGGTTTTTGACAGAATGACTGAGGATACTGAACAGCAGTGTTGGCTGGTTTTTCCTGGACTTGGCCTCGGATTGCCTTGACTTGGACTTGGACTCGGCCTCGGCCTCGTGCCATCTGGCCTCGGCGATTCAGACCGAGGCCGCTGAATATTGACATATGTTGTAGGTTTTGTAAAATCTTCAACTTTTATTGGGTTTTTTTCCCGAAGTATTTACCTGGAGGCCTAATGAGATTACAGTCGTTTTGCAATACCATGCAGCGACATTATACAGGCAATTTCCTCTTCACGGCAGCTTACAACCTGCATGTTGCACGACTGCCTCCCTCTGGATTTAATTGTTCACTTCTCATAGGGCCTACGTCATTTGATGGATTCACCACGATCTCTCGGCTCCAAACCGTTTTTTCTTTGTAAACCATTTGCGGATAATTAAATTTGCAAACTACGACCTCGAAGATTATGAGGAACGAGGGAGAAAGAAGCATCGGACAAGATGCAAATTCTGTAATCCGTCATCCCCGAAACTCAGCGAGTTCAAGGGAACAACTTCGAATTTCACCCAGCACCTTCAATGTGTACACCAGACAAAGTAAGTGTGCCTGGCTGGTGTATAGGTCTATCAAAATCGGCCGCCGCTCGAAATCGACCTCGGGTAACTTAGATCTAGCCAGTTTTGTTTTGGAGAGTGTTAAATGATGATTTCCAGGGCATTAGGCTATGGCGTGGTGATGACGACTTGCGCTGTCTAATTTTTTTTTACCGATTGTCTCTCGGTGTCTCTCAGCAGCGCTCATGTAACATCTGGCAAGACAGAAATACAGTATGGACTGCGAGAAACCAGGAATAAAAATTTAAAACCGTAATGCTTGTGTTTCCATGCTCAGTAATACTATTACTGTCACTTAGGTTTTATCGTTTTTTAGGGGGAAAGGTAGGCTTTTACCTTATTAGATTGCCATGATCTCGTGCTGCGTTAAGATCAGATTTTGAAAATAAATGTGTACTGTTTCTTGCTTTGTTGTCCATGCATGTTAATACCGAAACCTTGTGCAGCAATAGGGTGCAATAAGAGGAACACGCAATCCATCGTCACTTTTCCCAAGGATTCATGTAGGTAAGAAATACATGAGCAACTGCCGTATTTAATTCCTGCTTCATAAGTTTGAATGATCTAATATTTTGTTTTGCAATGCACTTTACGCAGGCAAATGGCCATTACAGTAATTTGCAAACACCCTAGCTAGCCAGCTAAATCATATTCTTCGTGGTTATTATTGACGTTAGCGGCGTAGAAAAAAAAGTAAAATAAAATATAAAGGCATCGTGCGGATATACGACAGATGCTTGTTTATACAAACATTTACTGCGTGCAGAACGCTCAAAATACTTCCACAACTGCACTGGTCTTGTTGGCCACTATAACTCCACCCCATGTAATCGGTGCTTACACTGGACCAGCTAGGAGTTGGTGCTTACTTTGGCACCAGTTTTGAGAGCCAAACGCTGGCTGTGGAAAAGCAAAGAACTGGTGCCAAGTCTGGCTGTGGCTCCAAACCAGCCCTGGAACCAGCTCGGTGAAAAAGGGGCATGAGAGGGAACCTTAGACGTAACACGGCCCTCCCATCGTTCACATAAAATTAATTTCAGACATTAAATTTGAACTTTAACCCCTTGTTTCCTGTATGTTTACATCGCGACGACCACGGCTTTGCAGTCTCTTTATCAGTATGCTGATCGCACTGGCCCGGAAACATGTGTACTCGCATCTGAACACAGACAATGGTTTGAGGTCATATGACATTATGATTGGTTTTGGGTGGTGTAAGAGGTCACGTGCACACAGTTAGAAGTCTCTTGCATACTTTCAGTATGCAGTATACTTTCAAACTGCATTACTTTCAGTTTGTTAATTTCGTTTCATTCATTTTCACCATGACCCCATTGTGACAGCCTAACAAACTTATGCTGCTCCTGCTGTGGCAGGACAAAAAGCTTGTAAAGATGCTGTCAACCATACAACGGGACACCATGTGTGAAACACCGAAGAGGAATCGTCAGGGTGAGCGAATGGTGAAACCACATTGTAATCTTGATTACAACTAGGGAATGATCAGCGTGAATCACAGTAACCAACTGGCAATTTCTCACCTGCGGACTGCGAAAAAGTCGAGTCCGTGCAAGCCTTGTGCAGTTTGCGCCAAGAACAGTGTAAAAAAAAAAAAAAAAAAAAAAAGGGTCATGCTACATATGCATGAGTTATGAGATTACATTATGTGTTGAACCGTGCTTCCAAACATACCACACTGTCAAGAATTTCTGATGTAAGTTTTTTCATATCACGTCATTCTGTCTTCCCAAAATCTGTTTCTATGTAAATAAAAAATGTAAATGGCGTAATTGATTGCATCCTTATCGTACATCACATGAACTCAAGTCAGTGTTTGGATGGTTTAGATCCTAAACAGCACAGTTCTTATCACCCATTACACCAACGACCCTAAGTGAAAACAATCCGGGCCAGCGCACATGTTAGCATTCACTGCTCACGTGTTTACACAACCTGCATGAGCTATCGTTCACAGACAGATCCGGGACTCGAGCACGGCGGTTGTTCACGATTAAACACTGCTCCGAGCACGAAGGGGATAAATCAAAAGGTGGTGACTCGGCCTTGGGCTCGTTGTCGGAGGCTGGTGACTCAGACTCTGTCTTGGCTTCGGAGGGTGGTTACTCAGACTCTGTCTCAGCCTCGGACGGTGATGACTTGGACTCAGTCTTGGCCTCGGAAGTTGTGGACTCGACTACAACACTGCTGAAAAGTACTTTAAGGATTTTCAGAGATGCAATAAGAGATAACAATGTTGAAAAATCCAGAAATAACTGTAAGGTGTGAGTGCCAAAGTTAAATGTTATATACTGAGTACAAATGAAAACGCACCACTCAGGAAATCTGGAATAGCTCCACAGATTGATATGTGAAGTATATACGTATGATGCATTTGAGATAATTAATGATTTAAGAAGACATGTAAACATCATTCAATTTCATTCACGATAATGTTAATGCGCGAGAAAGGTTTAACTGGTGTAGGGGTCAAACAGTCAATAACGGGTGTGACCGCCATTTGCATTGACACATGCGGTGCATCGTTGTCGCATGGAGTTGATCAGTCTCTGGATAGTGTTCTGAAGGATAGCATTCCACTCCTGAACACGGGCAACCTCAAGTTCTCGGATGTTGTCCATCTGGCGTAGACGAGAAAGACATCGTCCAATTTCATCCCATAAGTGCTCGATAGGGGAGAGGTCGGGTGACAGAGCTGGCCACTGAAGCACGGGGATGTTCTGCTGTGCAAGGTACTGCATGGACACCCTTGCAGTGTGTGCCCTAGCGTTGTCCTGTTGGAACGTGTGGACATCGTGGTGTTGGTTGAAGAAGGGCACAACATGGTTCTGCAGCACCTGGTCCCGGTAGTAGACGCCGTTCACCCTTCCTCTGCAGATATGGAGAGGGGTTCTGTGACAATAGCTTATTCCACCCCACACCATAACGCTGCCACCACCCCAACGGTCCGTTTGAACGACACAATCGGCGTTATAACGTTCACCACGTCTCCGCCAAACACGTATACGGCCATCTGCGTTCCTTAAGTGAAATCGTGACTCGTCAGAAAAGATGACACCGTGCCATTGTCGTAGTCGCCAATTCTGGTGCCTGTTTGCCCACTGTAGACGCTGGTTTCGGTGACGATCTGTCAATATGGGGCCGAAATAAGGACGTCGTGCACGCAGGCCTGCAGCTCGCAGACGGTGTTCCGTACGGTGTTGGGGTGAATGAATCCACGTCGTCCTTGGACTTGAGCAGCCGTTCTTGTCGCTGGTAGTGTTCGGTCTCGGACATGATTCCGTACGATCTGACGGTCCTGACTTGCCCTTGTCACACGTTGTTGACCCGGTCGAGGACGGTCCCGAGTGCTGCCCGTTTGCAGAAACCTTTGATGGAGTCTTGCGATCGTTGTGTGCGCGCAGTGTAGTCGTCTGGCAATTTCCCTGGTGCTGGCGCCAATTTGAAGCATGCCTATGGCACGTTCCCGTTCAGGGGCTGTAAGTCGCGGCTTAGTGTTGACGTTTCTCAAGTGTCAGTGAAGAATTGAAATTTTATTCGGATTCACATGCTTTTAAAGGCAATGTGTGCACAAATTCAGAGTGAAATTCATTTTTCCCGTGGTGTGCGTGCAAGATGTTGCGTTTTTGCAAAAAATTGCCTAGCATTACAGTTAACTTGAAATTCTCGCATTTCTTGCACCTGGCATGTCGGGTGACGTCACTGTAGTCTTGTTGTTGTATAAAAATTATATTGAAGTTCATTTGAACTTAAATATTGACTTTATTCAAGTGGTGCGTTTTCATTTGCACCCAGTATATATTATTTAGAAAACATATGTACCTTTTTCCATTAAATATTTGGTGGCTCTGGATATTCTCCCATATGGCCAACTTGTTCCATAAAGTTCAGGCTTTTTCCTTGTCAAAAACCTGTGGAACCAAGTTTATGACCTCATAATTTCCTTGTAATGCCAAGAGAGGTGCATAACTTGTTGTGCTTGAAGACTTGTGCCCAAATGTACCACAGATAAAGTATGGGGATCCTGAGTCATGTAGTTAAGATTCAGAGAGGCCTTGAAAATGTAACCTTTTATTTTGTCGCAAATCAAAAATGAGATTTCAGAGGCTTGCAACACAAAACCTTTACCAGATAGAGGCTTTCAGATGTCAGATTCGGAAAGCCTGGGAAGAAATAGCTATTCTATTTAGTTTCCACCATATGGCATGAATATTTTAAAAGTAATAAGCCTCCAAAAATGCTTGCATGTTAAGCGTGCAATTTGCGAGTGCAAAAAATGACAAATCATTTTTTAAAATGACTGTATCATCAAAACTATTGGGAGATTAGGACTGAAACTTGGGTATTCTTCCTAAAACATAAAATAATTTTGGGAATTACAAGAAAATCTGAGACCATTCACTGTGTATGAATGTGACATGCTGCCTCAATCAAGGACACAAGAAAGGCTCAGCTCCTGAGCCTGGAAGGAGAATTTTGTTTGAGATGAGTTGTACAAAAAAACATTTATGGAAGCACTGGGAGCTAGATCTTGGGGTCTGTTTCCCTCCCTTTTTTTGTGTTCAAGGTTGATGTCATTTGACAACCAGTCTGTTATGTGTTGGCTTTGTATTCTTCAGGAAAATGGCCTGTGGAAAATTGCTTTATCTAGTATATTATCAACATTTACTTGTCATTCATGTATATTACATTTCTTGTGTGTTTCAGGGACTTGAGTATGAACTTTCTGAGTACCATACCCACAACTGGGCTGAGTGCCCTCAGCCAGCTCAAACTTTTTGGAAACCTGCAGATGAAGGGAGACCTGGCAGCTGAGAACCTCCCTAAACTCAGGTCAGTGAAAAGGCTCTTAGATTTTTTTTAGAACTCCAGATGCTGACCTCGCAACTGGAATTACCAGTTGATTGCAGGAATATGGTGGCTGCATCATTGTAAGAAATGTTCATTGCTGCATAATTGCCCTCGGTTACGCCACATAATGAAGTTTCAAAAGATGCCTCCTCTTGGAAAATGTTTTTGCTTGGAAGATAGAGGTAGAGCTTCAAATAAGAAGGAAGAGCTGAGTGTCCAGTCAGTGCATGTTGCATTTGGAATTGCAGTGGGTGGTCATTTTATTATGATTATTTGTAAAGGGGACCTATTATGCTGATCCTTCTTTTAATACATATTAATGTTATAATGTTAGTTATCCATACTCAACCTCTGAAAAGTTTCTAAACAAAAGATACAGAGGTTCCCTGAACGTGATTGCCTCTCTGAACAGCTTCTCCCGAGATCTTCACGAGATCTGGGTAAAACCTGACTTCATGTTGTGCCGTCCAATTAGTACAGACCTTGCCAGAGCCTACCACTGCGCTGGACCTGCCCACACCGGAAACTATTCTAGTATGCGCTTGATCATGTTATGCCTTTGTTGCGCCTAAACTTTTGGAAATACAAAAGAAGAACCGCAGATCATTTGAGGTGCAGTTTTGTCAGTACCTCTCCCAAAGCTGCTTGTCTGTTTACTTTTGGACACGAAGAAAAACACTTATTTCTCTTCCAAAAGAGGATGCCACCAGAAATCAGTGGGTAGCTTTTTTTGTTTGCTGGCGGCAAACAGCCACAGCCAAAGGGAATGTTAGCTGCTTGTGCTCAGCATTTCACCAAAGACAGCTTTGTCAATAAAGGATCATTTGACACAGAATAAGCTGCTTCTCAAGCCTGAAGCAGTTGCATCGATCAAGCACTCGGAGCCACAAGCTGTAAGTAATGATACAACAGCAAGTAATGTAAATGAAGCTAATGTGTTATAGGTGGCTAGCAGGACCGCTAGCGATAGTTAGCACTAACAACTGGCCTTAAACGCAGGCTTTGTAAAATATCTGATGATAAAGCCTGTATTGGTTGTCACTGGTTGGATTCACTGACACAGAAACTGTAAGTTGCTTTTACTGCTTCAGCCAACCTGACGTGATAGCCAGTTGATTGTGGCTGTAGCACAGCGGCTAACGTAGCCAAGTTACTGTTGCTTATGTTTGTGTCCTAAATATGCAAGAGTAATATCAGGTGAAATTCTACAGAAGGTGTATGAACATAAACCTCATTTGAAGCTAACTTTCAATACTTGTTTGTAATTTGGATGCTTGGTGCAACTGTTCACGGTAATGGAACTTGCTATGTGTAAAACCTGTATTGCAAGGGTTTGTCTCTGTGGACCGCTCGGTTACCAGCTACTGCATGTTAGTTTGCGTGCCGCCATGCTAATTAAAAATGCTCCTGGTTAACTTATATGCAGTATTTCTGATCGGTATGCTTGTTACTTCGGTTAGCATCAATGTGGCTGTTTCATCATAATGTTGCCCAATTGTAGCCACCACAGTTGAAGCGGCTTCTTGTCATCGATTCACTTATCCGTGACCGGGATCAGCCGGATCCCAATCACACATATCTGGGCTTGCTCTCTGATTCTACCGTGAAAGTAATCACAAAACGCAGAAGCTTGAATGTGTCTGGTATAACAAAGGATTTCTCTGTACTACTGTGATATAATTTCATCCCCCTTTAGAAATTGTTGTGGGTAATACAAGGTCAAAAAAGGCGGAGATTAAATAGGAAATTCTTTCCCGTTCCTAATCGATTCGCGAGCTCCCCATTAGCAACTTGTCCGCGCTAACAGAAATTACGGTCTGAAAAGCCCGTATTATGTTCATAACTTAACCGAGCTCCCTCTTGTTGTCGTGTGCTATCCATAAAGCTGCTTTCACATCGGACGCGAAACAAATTTTTTGCGGGACAGATTACATTCAAAGTCAATGCAAAGACTTGAATACAGACGTTATGGGTGCATTCAGCAGCTTTCACACCGGACACGAAACTAATTTTTCGCGCGACAGATTTCATTCGAGGTCAATGCAAAGACTCCAATACACGTGTTATGGACACGTCAAGCCAGTTTCACACCGGACGCAAAAAATTTGCACGACAGATTAACTACATTCAAAGCCAATGCAAAGATGTGAATACATGCATTATGGGCGCGTTAAGCAGCTTTCACGCCAGACGCGAAACAGATTTTCCACGCGACAGATTCGCTACATTCAAAGTCAATGCAAAGATGTGAATACATGCGTTATGGGCGCGTTAAGCAGCTTTCACGCCGGACGCGAAACAAATTTTTTGTGCGAGAGATTACATTCAAATTAAATGCAAAGACAATGCATTGACTTTGAATGTAATATGTCGCGCGAAAAAATAGTTTCACGTCCGTTGTGAAAGCGGCTCATCGCGCCCATTTTCTGCAAGCAAACGTTAGTCATTCTGATACATTAAGTAACCATTACCATGTGCAATTTCCGAAAAGGCCGTTTAGCCTGGAGCTTTCGCCCCTTCGCCATACACCAGCGCAGAAGCAGTTCGTTACTCCATGTTAACGACACACCACAGCTATGCACACAAACCAGCAGGTTCTTATAATACACATCGAAGCAGTCCATAAGTTTTTGGTCCAATTTTTGCTGCTCCTCACTGTCCATGTTTCCCTTTAAACTCAGACCCACCGGATTTCTACGTTCTCCGATCTACACTTGGGTTTGTCGACCTGTTCTACAAAAGTGTCTATGGGGTGGATTCTAGCTTTCCCTCAATCCTAGCTACAGAGTAGAAACACCGGTGTACTCACCATAGTAGCCGTAGGTAGACAGCAAATTCGAACTTGAGCTTCGCACTGCGTCCTCCACTTTTACCTTTGCGTTTAGTAGAACAAGTTAATTTCATTAGATCTATACACATGTACTGCGTTTGATTGCGGAATATGCCTGTAGATTCCTTCGAGAGACGTGTCTCAGTTTCTCTCTGAGGCGGACCCGGAAAAACTGCATTCTGCTGCCTCGACCCGCCTAGATCCAGCCTCCACAGAGCTGGCCAGTTAGAAGAAAGTGGGCACACGGGGAGTGGGGGCAATAGCAGAAGAGCCACCCCAACGAAGCGTTTCAGGCAGAGACTACAATGGACTACAAATGGGGTTTTTTGAGGATGGCAGTATGAGCTAAATTAGGAGCCTGTTTAGGACGATCAAGAGTACTCTAGGGGAGTCCAAGATCAAAATATAACCTTGGAAATATAGTAAAATAGGTCCCCTTTAAACTAGTCAGTCATCCAACCTAAGCATGTGTAGCTATTCAGCTGCAGGCGAAGCACAATCAAAAATTCACCAAGGATTAACATGCACAATCTGCAAAGCTTTGAGGTTAAAACCAAAAAATGTGCTCACATTGTCAGGAGTTGTGCTAGTTGGTGTGCTGAGAGAATTATCCGAAGCCTGAGACATTTTTTTGTTGCTTTCTGGAAGCCTGCTGTTCCATTTGCTTTACATCTTTCTGCGGAAAGATCAATGTTTCTCTGCAGTTCCTTTGTGAAAGCAGTGCTGAGATGATATGTTTACTCTTCCCTTTTGTTTTATAGGTCCATATCTGTCCCCTACGCTTACCAATGCTGTGCTTTTGTTGGGTGTGATTCTATTGGGCATTCATCTGAAGAGTATGACAGGAGAAGAGGCATGAGCATTCAAGCTACGGGTCAGAGAAGTGGACATTCTTCCTCTCTTTTGATTCGTAATCATGTTTTTTTTGTGGTTGCCTGTTTCATGAATATGTCTCAAGAGTGGCAAGAAATTACTGCTTAAGGAAAACTAGGCTTATGCCGTTGGAGGCGACGGCTTGGGGTATATCCTCGAACGCCCCCAATCCTCCAATTCCCCAATCCTTGAATTGACCCAATACAATATAAAGCCCCTCAGGTCATGACCTTTCATCTGCCAAAATGGTAATTTTCCATCAGAAAGCGCCACCTGGTGGCAAAATATTGAACCATACAGGTATGATGTCATCATGTGATGCATTGTGAGGTCATTACCTTGCAGTTGCACATAGTTTCATGTCAATTAGAGAAATAGTTCCAAAGATATGGCAAAAATGATGAATTTTATTTGACTAAGCTCCATCTTGTGTCAAAATTTTGAACCAAACAGGTATAATGCCATCGTGAGACACATCCTCAGGTCATGACTTTTCATTTGCACTTGATTTGAGGTCAATCGGACAAATATTTCCAGAGATATGATCAAAACAGTGATTTTTTTTCAGTTTTTGGCCCTGGTGGCCAATCTAGAAATTGTAAATTGTCCAAAATCGAATCATTTCTTCCTCTTTATGATACTTACTTATTTGCAAAACTTGGAATTTCTAATTAACGCAATAACTTCAGTAATATTTTAACACGTAGGGCGGCGGCGGCGGTCGGACCAAAAACATTATATCCCCAGAACGCCATTCATCCCGCGTTCGGGGTTATAAATACTGCAGAAGTTACAGTTGTAACTTCAGAGAAGAACAAAAACACAACCAATCAGAGTAAAACTGGTTTTGCTTAGAACCAGTGTTTTTCCAATATCATTGCCGGTGCATTTAGCACCAGAGGACATGGTTTGTGGCAAATCCCACATCCTTTTTCAGCACGAAGTGGGGTTTTCGTTGCACAAATATCTGTGGTGTGTATGCTGGTCTTGAAAACATTTCCTAATTTTCAGGAGACATTATGAGCACAAGACTTACTTTAAGGGGCTGTGCACAAAGAAGACATGTCCTTTTTTCTGCGGGTCATTTTGAAATTATTTACCATTGATAATATGTGCCAGACTCCAGCCTTTTTTACCTTGTCTCCTCTTCTGTGTTTAAATGTTGAGCACTTAGATTTTTGAGACAGGTTCCAAAGTTAAAATCTGTGTGACGCATTGCTCATCAATATTAGTTTCACACCAGGTGACTCATCACACAGGAGAAAGGAAGAGACTTGTGTTTCTGTTGGTCCACTTTCATCAACAGCATGAGTGAAAATGTCACAATTTTAAATATAATCAGTGGAGCTGTTTCTTGTTGTCATAGCAACATTTCAATGTATCTCATTCTCTCCTCGCTTTTAAAAGACTTGCACTTATTGTCACGTCTTGAGTTTTTTTTTTTTTTTTTGTGCACAAGCACGTTGCTGTATGCACGGCCCAGAGAGGTCATCTTTGTGTCGGCATTCATCGCCAAACTTCATTTTTCATTCCACCACACCTCCTGCCTCCCAGCCCCCAAGGAGCAAAAATATTCTCAACTTTCCTGTGGTTGAGGCCATTTACAATGAAAAAAAAAATATGGTTTGATCCATAAGCTGTTGTTCACATGATCTCTGTCCAGACTTGCATTCGTTGTCTCCCTGGGGGACTCTCAAAAATACTCATGCACTACCTCCCCCCTCAGTGTTTTGTCACCGATCAAATGTGATGAATTCTGTCTTCCTCCCAAGGGGAGGGGAGATATGCTTTATTGCTCTGGCTTCGGAAGTGGCGTGAAGATATTGTTTTTGGCTCTAGCATTGGCAGTGGCGTGGAATTTTTGTTTCCAGAGCACAACTCCAGAACTGTTTGGCACATTTCCGCAATACTTGATACACGCATTGGACTTGTGGTGGAGTTGTGTCTTTTTAGAGTTTGAACTTACTGACAACAATATTTTTTGCACTACTGTATCAATGTCATTGACTGTTTATCAAGATGGATCCCTGTGAGCGAGACTGAAACATCTTTATCGCAATCTAGTGGCCGCCTGCAATACAGGTTATAAGCCCACCTACTTCACACAGATTAGGAAGTATCTGCGCCCTCCATGCCAGTAAATTCTTTATGAAATTGATTTCTTTCATTACTCATGGTTATTTTG
Source organism: Gymnothorax reevesii (assembly GCA_029721435.1). Taxonomy (NCBI): domain Eukaryota; kingdom Metazoa; phylum Chordata; class Actinopteri; order Anguilliformes; family Muraenidae; genus Gymnothorax; species Gymnothorax reevesii. The sequence goes on from CM056574.1 coordinate 56,676,921, forward strand.
GAAATCTAACAAACATTGAAAGTCGAGGGTCTTTGCTCTGAACATTGCGTTATGCACTGTCAGCACTGGTGCAACTGCTGGAAAATAAAACCCTCTGCTTCAGTAACAAGTTAGGTAGTTTAGCAACATTCTAGAACAGGTCTCCAAAGATTATAACAGAAATCAATCTCTTTTCTCTAAACATAGCGTGATGTACTGTTAGCAGCAATGCTGTGTTCAAAGAAAAGACCTTTTTACCATCGATTATAATTGGTAGATGAATCTTGGTAGCCAGCTAAAAACAGTTACCGAGGTTGCTAACTAATGTTAGTAAATTGAGCTTCAGCAACATGGCACTTAGCTTGGTAGCTATGTAGTTACGTGACAACTAACATTAAAATGCTTGATTGTGGGGACTTTTTTACCCTTAGACTGTATTTAGCTGCATGTATCATGTATCATATATCATGGAATAACGGGTCAGAAGAAGTAGCGGATCACTTGGGTCCGTAACAACGAAAGTTGCTTATCTCCTGTACAAGTATAAATCGGTTAAGCGCAGACTCAAATTTGAGCTTTACTTTAGTCACACACTATGAAGCGGCTTTAGGTTTACACACGGACAAGAAAATAAACCACGATCAAAGACTGTCTAAAATGAACAATGGAAACCCTTAAACAAGGAGGGGGGGGGGGGTAGTTTTGCATGCGTTTTACTGTCCTTTCCTGCTTGTCGATCACAGAGCGAACATTATAAACGCGCCGCAAATACTTGAACTTGCTCAAGAGGAGGCAGATGAACGTAAGAATGCTAATAGATTGCGTGCACCCAAGGATATTCAGGGACAGGAGAAATCCATTGGAAGAGTATGAAGATACCGTTCTTAAAACGATTCCGATTCTCCAAAAACACTTTCAACGGACTACTTCAGTTGCTGATACCGGAACTGGAACATCCGACACGATGAAGCAATCCTCTTCCAGCTGCATTACAGTTGGCTTGTGCATTGCGATTTTTCGCTTGTGAAACATTTCAGATTGTTGCAGGAGACACATCTGGGATCTCTCAACAAGCTTATGTGCATAGGGTTGCTGCTGCAATCTGTGCCAACAAGCCACAGTTTCTGCCATTCCCAGACGCTTTAGATGTAAAGCAACATGTCATGGATGGGCTTTGGCATATAGCTGGTTTCCCTGGAATTACAGGTGCTATAACCGAAGTTCTGACAATTAGTGCTCCCTTGTCAAAGAATGCTATCGCAATGCAAAGTGATCGTAAAGTCTTTGTTTTCGCCTTAATATTGCAATATGACTGAGTTTACAGAAGCAACTTTATTTGTTAGCTTATTATAACATAAGCAGATGTTAAAATGAGTTGGATAAGTTTGTTTGAAGATATATGCCCACATATGCCATTATCATCTCATTTCTGCATTTTCAGGAAAACCCAGCATGTACATGCAAATATATTTGAATTCTAGGTCAAAAGGCGCACTGAAAAAACCTTTTTTTTTTTTTTTTTTGATGGTACTGAAGATATGAGCGAAGAAACAGCCCGAGATTTTAGGTTTGCGCAAGGCAGCATAATTTGATGGGTAGCAAAATTTGACAGAACAATGGAACGCATATCCCTGTTCACAATCCAGCAGCCAATCAAATCCCATTTAACAGATTGAACTGTGAGGACATTAATCAGTTGTTTATAGTGTTTTGTAGGGTGTGAATAAAACACACGTTTAGCTAGAAGCATCTAAGTCATATTTATACACGTCTAAACGCTACACACGGATAATAGATAGACACCTTTCGTAGTTACGGCCCTTGGTCTTTAACAGATGATAATTGTGCAATCGTGTCATTAAAACTTCAGTTTTTGGACTTTGCTAAATAATGAGTCCGTTTACTGTGAACATGCTAATACCAAATGAGGTGACATACATGATTTTTTTTTGTCCTTGGGTCACGTTTCATAGCACAGGTAGTATGAAATTATGCAATCCGAATGGCAGAAAAGAAAATTATTTTTCTGGTTCTAGTAGAAGCATGGCCGCCATGTGGTGTTCATCCGCGGTAAAGTGTGTGCTTTAAAAACTGCAGTATATCAGTCTTTTCTCAGAGAAAATGTTTCGCCCTTTTGCAGTCACAGGAACAGATTTGTTTCATTTTCTCAAGTGGAAATTCCGCTGGAGACAGGCGATGATTTCATCAGCTTTTGGCTCTAAATTACAAATTGGAATCAAAATATTGTTGGCCTGCTGTACAAATCCTTATATCTTCAAATCAAATCGAATAGAAGCCACTAGATGGCAGTATTGACCTTTCTTATGTGAAGCCCTGACAGGAGCTAGGTTTGGGCATGTCTTGGGCATGTCTGGGACAAGACAAAAAAAAGAGGTCTAAATGTGGGAGGGGTCTGCAAAAGAGTATAAAAGGAGGAAAATTGAGGGAGTGGAGTAGTAGGAGAAATTGCAAGCAGAAGAATACATTTGACCAGACCTGTCACTCTTTTCAAGACCTGTGTAGCTTTCTGTGGATTTTTGCCTGTGTTGGAGCATTTTCCTCACCGGGAACATCACCAAGCAACCCAACCAAAGGGACTGCAAATATTTTTTTTGTTGTATATATCAATCTTGGTCAGTAGAGTAGATAGTAGATTAGTTAAAAGTCTATGTTTGATAAAATGTGTTTAAGTTTTAAAATTGTGTCTGTCATCCCTAACTGTCATAAATGTAATAACAAATTGGGGCCATAACAAACTGGGGGCTCAAGTCCAGGATAGACCATTGTGTGAGTCATTTATTGAAAATCTAACATTTCAAATTGCAAAATTGTTTTTTGAATTTTCATATATATATATAGTATATATATATATATATATATATATATATATATATATATATATATATTACATATATATTGACAGATCAACAGCAATGGATGATTTCTTGGCATCACCAACCGTAGAGGTTTTGAAGTCTTTTAAAAAGACAGAACTGCTAGAAATACGCAGACATTTAGAGCTGACAGAGGTAAAACCAGCCATGCGAAAAGCAAGACTGGCTAGAGAGATTGTTGAATATTACATTGATGAAAATGTGTTTGCATCAGGAGGTCTGGAACAGTTTCCATTGGAAAATTCAAATGTAGAAATTGAACTTAAATTAAAACTGCTAGAGATTGAAAGGGAAGAAAGAGAGAAAGAGAAAAAGAAAGGGAGGAAATAGAAAAACTAAGAGAATTTGAGAGGGAAGAAAGAGAGAAAGAAAGGGAAGAAAAAGAAAAACAAACACAGTTTGAGTTAGAAAAATTAGCAAGACAGAGAGATTTCGATTTACAGAGATTCGATAGAGAAGAAAGGCTCCAAATGGAGCAGCTAAAAATAAAAATAGCAACTGAAAATAAATTTTGGGCTAGCCAGGAGGTAAAACTGGTGCCTCCATTCGCAGAAAAGGATGTTGACAACTATTTCCACCGTTTTGAAAAGGTAGCAAAGAGTTGCCAGTGGCCAAAGGAGGACTGGCCTCTGTTGTTGCAAACTGTCCTCAAGGGTAAAGCTCAACAAGCCTATTCGGCTTTGTCTGCAGATGATTCCTCTGATTATGAGGTTGTCAAAAATGTTATTTTGAGAGGTTATGAGTTGGTTCCAGAGGCTTACCGACAGAAATTCAGAGGTCTGAAGAAATCTGAAAATCAGACTTATGTGGAATTTGCTAACGAGAAGCAGGTTTGCTTTGAGCGCTGGTGTACTTCTATGGAGGTCAAGGATGATTTCAACCCACTAAAAGAGATGGTGTTAGTTGAAGAATTCAAGAACTGTGTTAAAGGGATAGTTCGGGATTTTTCACACGAATCTGTATGGCATCACCGTCTTTCGTCTCGTGCACACACACTGACTTTCCCCCGACAGTGTCCTGTGAGCCGAGTTCTGTCCAGTTTTGGTCAAAGCGAAAGTAGTTCCGGCAGGTTTCCTGGGGTCTGCAAAGTAAAACGTTTTTCTTCTCAAAACAGTATGTGTTCGAACGAGTGATTTATTTGCATAACAAAACCCTAGTAATCCAAAAAGTCACATCTTGTAGTTGCTTGGGGCTACTTTCTCTCAATAGCGATCACTGCGCGCTGTCCCTGCTAACAGCTGTGCGCACTAACCAAATACTTTCATCAGTTGTTCGACAGTGTTTACCGACTACAGACCTACGACGCTAACGAGCTAGTTCGAGAGCTAGAGTGAGAAGTTCATCAGCTTCTCCAGAAAATACTTTCCACAAGTAATAACAATGACAAATATGTTTATGTGCAATTATTCCACTAAGAAACATTCTCTGTTATAGAATACCTAGGCAGAAAGCGTAAGCTTCGACTTTTCATGTCCTTTTTTGACTGATTTCCAAATGACACGGTCACTGACCATCCTCGTCATTTGAAAACTTCCATACAGCTTACATATTCCAGCCAGAGTAGGATGTCTCCTTACGGTCGAGGACGGCAGACTCGAGAGAAACTACTACTTCTTAGCGAACTGACCTAGGGATAACCGGAGCACTCGGAGTAACTTTCCAAAGGATTTTATTATTATTTCGGGAAGACGCTGGTGCGTCAACACCTAAATAAATATGTATGCTGGGTGCTGCGGTCATCCCTCGCTCTAGTAGCTGAGAATGGTAGCCAAGTTTGTCTTGATTATGCTAGCCAACGCTGTGACTGGAGTCATGGACTTCTCATTCTAACCGAGAAACCATCCACACCCGTCCACGTAGTTTCTGACGATTGTAATTACAGTAACTGTTACAACAGTAACAGTAATATAAGTTGTACAGCTCTTTCAAGGGGTATATGGCGTGATGTACCCTGCCTCTGAAACTATGTTCCCCAAGATCTCATTGAGAGAGCTGTCCAACGTTTTTATCTTACCGTTTTTATCTTACGGTGGCAACCTATATAAACAGAATTCATTATGCTTACTGCAGAATATTGTTGTGACAGATAACAAAGCCAAGCGAACGCTGTCGAAGCATTCAAAGTCTACATCATCTCCTTTTTCTGTTAGGTATTCAGGCAACATAGACGAAGATAAGGTATTTGACTTCTTTATATTTTGGGGGATCACTTTTGCGCGTTTCTCAAGAATGTCGTCGTCTGTGTGACTAGCGAAACGTTTCGATGCCATTTTGACAGCTGTCAAAAGCAGACGAAACGCGGTAAACAATTCAGATTTACGTTCCGTTACATCGGCAAACAAGCGGTTGAATCGAACTTAAGGAATTCAAAATCATACTCTCACGGGGTAACGTTATATGATCATATGTGGAAAAGAATTAAACGTCTGTCAGCCAATCAAAATAAAGGATTCTTACGTTAGGTAAGATAACAATACATATTATGTTTCATAAGCGTCACTTTCTCAGCTACTAGAGCAAGGGATGATCGCAGCACCCAGCATACATATTTATTTTGGTGTCGACGCACCAGCGTCTTCCCGAAATAATCATGAAATCCTTTGGAAAGTTACTCCGAGTGCTCCGGTTATCCCTGGGTCAGTTCGCTAAGAAGTAGTAGTTTCTCTCGAGTCTGCCGTCCTCGACCGTAAGGAGACATCCTACTCTGGCTGGAATATGTAAGCTGTATGGAAGTTTTCAAATGACGAGGATGGTCAGTGACCGTGTCATTTGGAAATCAGTCAAAAAAGGACATGAAAAGTCGAAGCTTACGCTTTCTGCCTAGGTATTCTATAACAGAGAATGTTTCTTAGTGGAATAATTGCACATAAACATATTTGTCATTGTTATTACTTGTGGAAAGTATTTTCTGGAGAAGCTGATGAACTTCTCACTCTAGCTCTCGAACTAGCTCGTTAGCGTCGTAGGTCTGTAGTCGGTAAACACTGTCGAACAACTGATGAAAGTATTTGGCTAGTGCGCACAGCTGTTAGCAGTGACAGCGCGCAGTGATCGCTATTGAGAGAAAGTAGCCCCAAGCAACTACAAGATGTGACTTTTTGGATTACCAGGGTTTTGTTATGCAAATAAATCACTCGTTCGAACACATACTGTTTTGAGAAGAAAAACATTTTACTTTGCAGACCCCAGGAAACCTGCCGGAACTACTTTCGCTTTGACCAAAACTGGACACAACTCGGCTCACAGGACACTGTCGGGGGAAAGTCAGTGTGTGTGCACGAGACTGAAGACGGTGATGCCATACAGATTCATGTGAAAAATCCCGAACTATCCCTTTAAGGATGATATTAAGACCTACCTTAATGAGAAGCAAGCACTGAATTTGCAATCAGCTGCCAAATTTGCAGATGAATATGTTCTCACACATAAGTCTAAATTTCAGTCTAGCAGTAACAATAGATGGTTCCAATTTCAGAAAAAAAGTGACGGTGATACCCAAGATTCCTCACCCAAAGACAAAGACAAATCTGGTGATGGTGCTCAGAAATCCAGTAACAGGTCTGATCAAAATGTGAAAGCTGACAGCGACAAAAGTGGTCTAGTTTGCAGTTGCTGCAAGAAATCTGGTCATGTTACAACGAACTGTTGGTTCCTTAAAGCTAAGAAAGAAAAAGAAAAGGATACCAAACCAAATGCCTTTGTGAAAACAAGGTTAGAAACCCCAGTAGTAGATAACCGATCTGCTAAATTGCCTGCTCCTTGTGGGGCTAAAAAGCCTGATACTGTTGACTTTGTGAGGGAGGAATTTCTTCCATTTGTGTCAGAGGGATTTGTGGCTCTGAATGAGCATTCTCCTCCTTTCCCCATATATATCCTAAGGGATACCGGTGATTCTCAGTCACTTTTGTTGATGGACTCCTTGGAGTTACGTGATGAGACCGCTTCTGGGGATTTCATACTTGTACAAGGTATTGAAGGGAGGACTGTCTTTGTACCCCTGCGCTCTGTATTCTTGAAGTCAGATTTAGTTACAGGTCCGGTAAAGGTGGGACTGATGTTAAGTCTACCTATCCAGGGTGTTTCTCTGTTGCTAGGCAATGACCTTGCTGGGGGCAATGTAGTTGCCCCTGTTCATCTAACTTCACAGCCGAGCACTGAAGATGGCGATGAAGACCCATCTCTGTGTCCTTCCTGTGCAGTGACTCGTGCTATGGCGAAGAAGGCTAAAGAAGAAGATGATGTGGTGCCGTCCAGCACATTGAATAGTCAGGACTCGGGTGGCTCGCCTCATGACTCTGTTCGGCTTACTATGGTTTGTTCGTTTGAGGACTTATCAGTTCTTTGTTCAGCTAGCCAGATGGGTCTGGTGATTCTGATGTGTCTGGAGACTAGTCTCTGTCCAGAAAGCGGTTGATTGAGGAGCAAACTAATGATCCTGAAATTTGTGTACCAAAGAGGAGAGCCCTTCCTGATAAAGAAATAGACGCAGCTCCAGTTGGGTATTATCTCAAGGATGGTGTGTTGATGCGGAAGTGGCGCCCTCCTGATATCCCTGCCAATGCAGATTGGGCAGTGGTTAGGCAAATTGTTGTTCCGATGATCTACAGGAATGAGATCTTAACAATGACTCATAGTTTACCTTTAGGAGGTCATCTTGGTGTTAACAAGACTGTTGATAAGATCATGAAACACTTCTTCTGGCCTGGGCTTCAGAAAGACGTTTCCAACTTTTGCAAAACCTGTCACACTTGTCAGGTAGTTGGAAAACACCAGTTAGACCCACCTGTAGCTCCATTTCAGCCTATCCCAGCATTTGGGGAGCCCTTCTCTATGGTAATTGTTGATTGTGTTGGTCCATTACCCAAGACTAGATCTGGAAATCAGTACTTGTTGACAATCATGTTTGCATCTACCAGATTCCCTGAAGCCATACCTCTACGTAACATCAAGGCAACTGCAATCTCGAAGGCTTTGATAAAGTTCTTCACGTTGTTTGGCCTTCCCAGGGAAATTCAGTCAGACCAAGGTAGCAATTTCACTTCCGGGATGTTTCAGCAGGTTGTGTATGAACTAGGTGCGAAGCAGATTCTTTCTAGTGCCTATCATCCAGAGAGTCAGGGTGCCTTAGAGCGGTTTCATTCCACTCTCAAGGCAATGATGAGGACTTATTGTTATGACCTTGAGAAAGACTGGGATGAAGGTGTTCATTTGCTGTTGTTTGCAGCTAGAGAAGCAGTGCAGGAGTCTACTGGATTCAGTCCGTTTGAGCTAGTGTTTGGCCATGAAGTGAGAGGACCTTTGCTATTGTTGAGTGAACAATAGCAAGAGAAAGAACTGCATATCAGTCTGTCAGACTATGTTAGCAAGTTCAAGGAAAGATTGCTTGCAGCTTGTGACCTAGCCAAAAAGAACTTGAAATCGAGTCAGGGAAAAATGAAAACTTGGTATGATCATAAGGCTAGAAGCCGTGAGTTTAAACCAGGAGACAAGGTTCTTTTGTTGTTTCCCTTGCAGTCCAATCCATTGCAGGCTAGATTTCATGGTCCGTATGAAATTCTTACAAAACTCAATGATCTCAATTTCATTGTGAAGACTCCAGATAGGAGAAAGCCAAAACAGTTGTGTCACATTAACATGCTGAAGCCTTATCGTGACAGAAATGCTAGGGTTGCAGCTGTCACTTCAGATTCTCCTATGGTCGAGACGTGTGAAGAGGAGGGGGAGTTTCAAGATGATGAACCAAGAATTAAAGCTGAAGTTCTTTCATGTAAATTGTCAAATTCTGAAGTGTTGCAAAATCTTGATGTAAAACTCCAGCACTTAGAACCATCACAGAAAGATCAGTTTGAGAGGTTTATCAAGCAATATAAAGGTCTATTTTCTGATGTTCAAAAGAGAGTTTCTATAGCTTCTCATGATGTAGATGTTGGTGATGCCAAACCAATAAAACAGCATCCATACCGGATGAATCCTGAAAAGAGAGAGATTGCTGAGAAAGAGGTTGAGTACATGTTAGAACATGATATTATCACACCCTCCAACTCAGATTGGAGTTCACCCTGTGTGCTAGTTCCAAAACCTGATGGAAGTACTAGATTCTGTACAGATTATCGCAAAGTCAGTGCTGTATCTATAACTGATGTGTTTCCAATACCTAGGATTGATGATTGTATCGATAGAGTAGGGCAAGCAAAGTTTCTGACCAAGATTGATTTATTGAAGGGTTATTGGTGTGTGCCTTTAACTGAGAGGGCCAAGAGCATCTCTGCTTTTGCCACACCATCTGGGTTGTACCAATATGAAGTCCTACCCTTTGGAATGAAAAATGCCCCAGCCACATACCAAAGAATGATACGGTCTACAATCGCCGGATTACCACACACGGGTGCGTACATCAACGACCTGATCACATGGAGTGACTCCTGGGAAGAACATCTAAAAGATGTAGAGATGTTGTTCCAGCACCTGGCCCAGGCTAACCTGACTGTTAACCTGAACAAGAGTGACTTTGGTTGTGCTCCTGTCACCTATCTTGGCTACGTCATAAGCCAGGGTAAGGTGGCACCCATAAAATGCTAAAGTCCAAGCCATCATGGACTTTCCAGTTCCTAACAACAAAAAAGCTTTGCGACGCTTCCTTTGAATGACCAGGTACTACTGCAAGTTCTGCAAGAACTTTGCTGAGATTGCTCTGTCTCACCAACCAACTGTAGAAAGGCATAAAGTTCACTTGGGATGATGCATGCCAGAGAGCCTTCGATCGCCTGAAGTCTCTGCTGTGTCACTTCCCTGTGCTCAAATCTCCTGACTTCAACAAACCGTTCTCCATCGCGGTCGACGCTAGCGACCAAGCTTGTGGATCTGTGCTCCTCCAGAGAAGTGACTCTGATGACATTGAGCATCCCGTGGCATACTTCTCCGGGAAGTTCAATCGCCACCAAAAGAACTATTCCACAATAGAGAAGGAGCTGTTGGCTCTGGTTCTATCTTTACAACACTTTGAGGTTTATGTTTGTACAGGGCAAAAGCCAAGATTGTGTATACTGACCACAATCCGTTAATGTTTTTGAGTAAGATGAAAAACAAGAATCGGAGATTGTTGAATTGGAGTTTGATTTTACAGGAGTTTGACTTGGAAATTAATTATGTAAAGGGTACTGACAATGTAATTGCTGATTGCTTATCCCGTGTTTGAGTATGTGTATATATCACATGTTTATTAGCACATTGTGTTATATGTAAGGGATAATTAAGGAGAAGGTGTGCATTCCACGGTTTTAATGCACTTCGCGGAGGCAACCACTCTCCGCTTCGCGTCGGGTGGTTGCCTCCGCGAAGTGCATTAAAACCGTGGAATGCTCACCTTCGAGTTGATTATCCCGATTATACCATGGTCAATCACGAGCAATATCAACTCGCAGCATTCAGAAGTTTTTGGTGAAAGTTTTGCATTTGCACTAAAAAAAAAAAACGAGCTGGTAATCATTAAACAGGTGCCGCGCCTTCTCATACCCAACCGCCTACTATAGGCAAAGTTAAATTGAACCAGCTATCTTAGTTCATCTTACGTTCATGGAGAAATAATTGTTTTGCACACGCTTACATCCGTTTACCAGCTGATTTGAGAACTGATTCATTATTCATAACGCAGCATTATGTGCGATTATGCTGACTGTAGCTAACTTGCTACCCACAATTACAATGAACTAATGACGGTTTCCGCAGTCAGCAAGCTGAAGTCTGCTGGCACAGCACATAGCGAGTGAACTGTCAGCAGTTGCTGACACATGAAGTGGACACGTTCGCTTCCTTTAATGAATTAAGCCTGATTACTTCGCTGCTATAATATTTCCGGTCATTATCGCTTGAGTACCTATAGTTAACCGCCCCGCAGGACGCAACTTATGTGACGCTGCTAAGTTTACTGGAGATAAATGAGCAGCTTGGATACCGTTGTACCTAGCCGAATACCAAGTCTAACGTTGCTAGGGTTAAAAGTTGGCTTGTGGATGAATTTCGAATGGTGAAACGACCATAGCCGAACTACCTGTGCGGTTCCACGGTTTTAATGCATACCTGCCAGCCAATCAGAAAAAAGTATTCACCCAGACCATGGTATAAGTATATATATATTTATATACAAGAGTCTACTTAACCATTTTTTATTGAAAAGAAAAATTTTGCCTTTATGAGTCCAAATTTTTCCCTTTTGGAATGGAGGTGTAATGCAAATAGAAGCCACTAGATGGCAGTATTGACCTTTCTTATGTTAAACCCAGACTGGAGCTAGGTTTGGGCATGTCTAGGGCATGTCTGGGACAAGTCCCAGAGAATTAAAAAAAAAAAGAGGTCTAAATGTGGGAGGGGTCTGCAAAAGAGTATATAAGGAGGAAAATTGAGGGAGTGGAGTAGTACGAGAAATTGCAAGCAGAAGAATACATTTGACCAGACCTGTTACTCTTTTCAAGACCTGTGTAGCTTTTTGTGAATTTTTGCCTGTGTTGGAGAATTTTACTCACCGGGAACATCACCAAGCAACCCAACCAAAGGGACTGTAAATATTTTTTTTGTTGCATATATATCAATCTTGGTCAGTAGAGTAGATAGTACATTCAACAAAAATATAAACCCAACACTTTTGTTTTTGCTCCCATTTGTCATGAGGTGGACTCAAAGATCTAAAATTCATTCCAGATACACAATATTATGATTTCTCTCAAAAATTGTTCACAAATCTGTCTAAATGTGTGATAGTGAGCACTTTTGCTTTGCTGAGACAATCCATCCCACCTCACAGGTGTGCCACATCAAGATGCTCATCAGACACCATGATTAGTGCACAGGTGTACCTTATACTGTCCACAATAAAAGGCCACCCTGAAATGTGCAGTTTTTGCTTTATTGGGGGTCTGGGGACTCAGAATCAGTCAGTATCTGGTGTGACCGCCATTTGCCTCATGCAGTGCAACACATCTTCTTCGCGTAGAGTTTATCAGATTGTCAATTGTGGCCTGTGGAATGTTGGTCCACTCCTCTTCAATGGCTGTGCGATATTAGTGGATATTAGTGGGAACTGGTACGCGCTGTCGTATACGCCGGTCAAGCACATCCCAAACATGCTCAATGGGTGACATGTCCGGTGAGTATGCTGGCCATGCAAGTACTGGGGCATTTTCAACTTCCAAGAATTGTGTACTGATCCTTGCAACATGGGGCCGTGCATTATCTCGCTGAAACATGAGGTGATGTTCATGGATGTATGGCACATCAATGGGCCATCAATATGGGCCATCAATAAAATGCACCTGTGTTCTTCGTTCATAACAGATGCCTGCCCATACCATAAACCCACCACCACCATGGGCCACTCGATCCACAACATTGACATCAGCAAAGCGCTCACCCACACGACGCCACACACGCTGTCTGCCATCTGCCCTGAACAATGTAAACCGAGATTCATCCGTGAAGAGAACACCTCTCCAACGTGCCAGACGCCATCGAATGTGAGCATTTGCCCACTCAAATCTGTTACGGCGACGATCTGGAGTCAGGTTAAGACCCCGATGAGGACGACGAGCATGTAGTTGAGCTTCCCTGAGACGGTTTCTGACAGTTTGTGCAGAAATTCTTTGGTTATGCAAACCAATTGTGGTTACACGTGGTCTGCGGTTGTGAGGCCGGTTGGATGTACTGCCATATTCTCTGAAACGCCTTTGGAGATGGCTTATGGTGGAGAAATGAACATTCAATGCCCGAGCAACAGATCTGGTTGACATTCCTGCTGTTAGCATGCCAATTGCACGCTCCCTCAATGCTTGCGCCATCTGTGGCATTTTGCTGTGAGACAAAACTGCACATTTCAGAGTGGCCTTTTATTGTGGGCAGTATAAGGTACACCTGTGCACTAATCATGGTGTCTGATGAGCATCTTGATGTGGCACACCTGTGAGGTGGGATGGATTGTCTCAGCAAAGCAAAAGTGCTCACTATCACACATTTCGACAGATTTGTGAACAATGTTTGAGAGAAATGGTAATATTATGTATCTGGAATGAATTTTAGATCTTTGAGTCCATCTCATGACAAATGGGAGCAAAAACAAAAGTGTTGCGTTTATATTTTTGTTGAGTGTATATTAGTTAAAAGTCTGTTTGATTAAATGTGTTTAAAATTGTGTCTGTCATCCCTTGCTGTCATAAATGTAATAACAAATTGGGGCCATAACATAAGAAACAAAAACTCGTATGTCCGCGATAATAACAAAAACATTTCAAAATACAAAGTTTTTCATTTAAAAGATGCAATGTTTTTATCAGCAGGTTGATGATGTGTGTTCTTTTTATTGTGTAAGGACTTTAATAAAGTTAAAATCCAGTATTACAAAATCCAGTATAACTCATTAAATGTTCCTCAATAACGCTTTTTTGTGAGCCACGATGCACTTAAATGAATGTACCCATCGTGAATTTAATGTATTAAATTCATCAATGCCTGCTGAAGCTTACTAGAGGGAAGTGGGTCAATGAATTCAACAGCGAATGATAACTCAATATTTTGGCTGAATTTTGAGAACTTTATATTTTTTCACACCGGAAAAAGCTCCTGAGCTGAGAAGCCATTTTTAGATCACCTGAGATGTAGTCTCAAAGTGACCTATTCGAATCGCCTTTCATCCGTTGTCGTTCGTCGTCCATTGTGCGTCGTGCGTCCATAAACAATTTACATTTTCGACGACTTCTCAGAAACCGCTGATCTGATTTCAATAAAATTTTGCAGGAACCTTCCTTGGTCAAATACGCACCAAAATTGGGAATTATATGGTGCCCACCCTCAGGGGCTCTGAGGGACGGGGCTAAAACTGGCCAATACATTTTCTTCTACTTCTCAGAAACCGCTGATCCGATTTCAATAAAATTTTGCAGGACCCATCCTTGGTCAAATATGCATCAAAATTGTGACTTATATGGTGCCCAACCCCAGGTGCTCTGAGGGGTGGGGCTAAAAGTGGTCAAATTGGCTGAAATTTTCCAAATCATCTTCTCCAGACCCAGATAATGCTGGAAAACAATACTCTTCTTAGATGGAAGGGTCCTCAAGTGCTTTATTAAAATTGTTAATTTCATAGCCCCCAGGCTCCATGTTTTCTCCCGGGGAGGGGGTGATGTTTACCATATACTTAATAAAGGAAAATGATACTTTTGGGTATATTTGGTTCTTTCACATCAATAACATCAGTGTTTGAACAACTCAGGTGACCGTTAAGGCCCATGGGCCTCTTGTTAAGTTTAATATCTCCAGAAAGATAATCCCTAGAGTCCTAAAATTTGGTGTGCACACAGATAGAATAATTCCAGCAGGAACAAACATTTGAAAGGCACAAATAAAGGTTAGATTTTTTCTTAATTGTCCCTGAAAATGGAACAAATTCAAAATTTTCAAGCAAAGGTGGTATTGGGGGCACAAAATTGACCTCCTGAGTATATTTTTATATAAAATTTGATTTTTTTAGCTCGCCGGGACGTCCGGAGAGCTATTGTTGTACCCCCGGCGTCCGCGTCCGTCCGCGTGCAGAAAAACTTTAACCTTGCCCCCCGACGAGCATTGTTGTCTTTCTGACAACACTTGTTTTTTCCTCCTAAAAATACAGCCTTTCATTGATTTTATAGCTGCTTTTCAGGGCTCAAACGTCAGCAGAATCAGAGATGTGGAAAGCGAAGAGACAAAATTTGGGACCATAAAATTTTACAAGACCATTGAAACAGCTTTTGGGCACGCTTAGTTTAGTATTGATTTTGTTTTAAAGTCATTGTACTGTACAATGATGTGTTTAATAAGTTTGTTGCATTGTACTAACTGATCTAATAAGTTTGTCGCCAATGATGCATGCAAGAGCATGCAAATGGAGACATTCAGCTTGCCATACTTTCTCTATGTTGTATCATGTCTAATTTAAATATGAAGACAACCATGGTTGCAACTTGTGACTTTGTTCATAAAACTAGGCTTATGCCGTCGGAGGCGACGGCTGGGGCTATGTCCCCGAATGCCCCCAGTCATCCAATTCCCCAATCCTTGAATAGAGCTTGAATAGACTTTCATTTGAACTTAATTTTGGGTCAGTCGGTCAAATGGTTCTGAAGATATGGCCAAAATAGTCATTTTCCATCACAAAGCGCCACCTTGTGGCAAAATATTGAACCATACAGGTATGATGTCATCATGTGACACGTTGTGAGGTCATGACCTAACAGTTGCACATAGTTTCATGTCAGTTGGACAAATAGTTCCAAAGATATAGCAAAAATGGTCAATTTTATGTGACAAAGCTCCACCTTGAGCCAAATTTTGAACCAAACAGGTATAATGTCATCGTGGGACACATCCTCAGGTCATGACCTTTCATTTGCACTTGATTTGAGGTCAATCGGACAAATATTTCCAGAGATATGAAAAAAACTGATTTTTTTTTCAGTTTTTGGCCCCTGGTGGCCAATCTAGAAATTGTAAATTGTCCAAAATCGAATCAGTTCTTCCTCTTTATAATACTTACTTATGTGCAAAACTTGAAATTTGTAATTGAAATATTACTGCAGTTAACGCGTTAACACTTAAATCAGTTTTTGGCCCCTGGTGGCCAATCTAGACATTGTAAATTGTCCAAAATCAAATCAGTTCTTCCTCCTTACGGTACTTGCTTATGTGCAAAATTTGTAATTTGTAATTGAAATATTACTGAAGTTATCGCGTTAACACGTAGTGCAGCGGCGGCGGCCGGTCCAAAAACATAATATCCCCCGGAACGCCATTTGGCGTTCGGGAATATAATTACCTCACATAGGTCTCTTTTGACATTAAATTTCATGCTCCCTCGAAGGAGTCCACATCACCGTTTTGGCATGTCATACTCTATACAGGAGTGAAGTACACATTTATGATCAAAAATTTCGACTGGTGACTAGTTTAGCAATGGTTGTCAGCTAGCGATAGAATGACAACTAGCTAGCATGTCAGATACTATCTAGATGGATAAATCGCTGTAGACAATTATTTGACTGAGCATAAATGGGATACAAGATGATTTCAGTGACACAGCCTGACACAAAGCAAGTTCAAACCACTAGAACTAAGTCTAGAATGAAAGATTAAGGTAGCTAACAATTTGTACTTACTTGTCTGAAAGTAACAATGTCATGTTGCCATCGGTCGGACATCCTTACTCCTCTTTCAGCTCTCGCCAGCAAGTGAAAGCCGGTCCAATGTTGACCTTAGTCCTGGCTCTTATTTTATCACTTTCGTGTTTTCTTTTAAATGTCTCCTTCGACAACACCTTTTCCTTCTTCGGTTTCCTGGCCGCTTCAGCCATAAAAACCACTTCCGACTCTGCTTCATTCTACATTCACTCGCTGGTCTTGAGAAACATGGGGGAGAGGGATTTTGTAATGTATACCATGAAGCTGTAAGTAAGTTTGTTGTTCTTTTTGGGCCTGGGTGGCCTGGGTTCCTACCGGAAACCCGAAATAACATGGTGCCAGTGAAGCCATGACAAAGATGTAATTCGGCCTATTATTAGTTGATGTATCGCCAGAATGATCTTGGGAATATATATTTGAAAGTGAAAAAACTACATAGTGATGCTTTAAATAGAACCTGTCTGACAAAGTGAAGTAGGCTAAAAGATATCAAAAAGCAACGCATCACGCCGCGATCAAAAGAAATTCATGAACAGATGAGAAACAAAGTCATTGACGTCCATCAATCTGGAAAGGGCTACAAAGCCATTTCTAAGGAAAATGAAATAAAGCATTTTCTTGAGTTTGAGCTTTCCATCATAAGCGATGTGCATTTTATAAAATAATGTTTGAATATGCCTTCAATGCCATTAAATGCTGTGCATCCACAAAAATACCATATTTTCAAGAATTTATTTTGAGAAAATAAAGAACACAATCACAAATTTTGGATATGTTAATATTGGGCATCGAATCTTTCAAAAACAGTGAATTTCATGTTGCTTGATGGTGTCATTTAAAATGACATGTTAAAAATAGCACAAAAATTTTTTTTTTGATTTTCAAGCCTTTATATTTTCTAGATTATTCAAAAGAGAGGGACAGAATTAGAAAACAAAATACACTACATATATGGGAAGCTGTATGTGCAATATCAAATCCCCGGCTTTGAAATTAGGCTTTTTAATGCTACTGCAGAGCGCAGAGGAAACTTTTCCTGCAAATTTAAGCACCCAGAAATATATGATAAAGTGAAGGTACACCCTTATAAGTCCATATTCTTCAACGAAAAGTAGCAGGTTCTCACCCCTAAAAATTTGAAAGACTTGGCTGAAATACTTTTCTAGATTTAGCCATGTGAAAGTGGCTCCTCAGAAATCATTCAAAAAAGACCAGAACTTCTTTGCAAGAATATTTTTTTGATGACAAAACTACTAGGAGTAGAGAGAGAAAATTTTGTATTTCTTGTATTTGGAGGTCAATGCACCTGCTGGAATTTTATCAGCCAAATCTGAGATGGTGAAGTAGGATCCATTTGGACAGTTGGCATGGAATGACCCAAAATGGAAAAAAAATAAAAAATTCAGGAAGGGGGAAAATACTTTTTCACGGCACACTTTTTTTGGGGAATTTTTCCTTTATTTGACAGTTGTACAGAGTAGCGAGACAGGAAAGATGGGGACAAGAATGGCAGCAGACATGCAGCAAATGACCTGAGCCGGAGTCGAACCCAGGTCACTGCAGAAAGGATAAGGCCTTAATGGTACGCGCACCCAATGTGCCACCAGGGCGCTCCAACAGCACTGTATTTTAACTAATTACGATACAGTCTACTTATGTCAACAGCATCTATTCACCAATGTTGCCATAAAGAAAAAACCTCCGCGGAATATTTGCACAGATAACATAAGAGCTATCTCAGGGTCAAATTAACCCCTTTGTGCAGATCTAGATGTCAGTGTCTATGGAACTGCAAAGTTAAGCACTAAGTTGCAGTACTTGATCACTAGATGGCACCCCTTGATCAGTTATTGAGCATTCACAAGCAAGTAGAGTTCAAACACGGTTTAGAATATGGAGAAGTTCACTCCAATCCTTGTTTTTCAACAATTGCATAAATTAAACTCCTCAGCTAAGCCTGATGTGCAAACTGGTCAATATCCTTGCCCATCGTATCCCAGCAGTTATTAAAAAAATTATCTCTTGTGACAGAAAAAATCATTGTCCTCTGTAGCAACCACTTTACCTACAGTGAGCCAATGGTATTCCAATTAGTAGTTTAGAAAAATCAGTTTTCTGAAGCAAAAAATTCAACATGGTATTGATTTTCTCACATTCTACAGTCAATTACAGACATCACATTCAAAAAATGAGTAGTTCCCGACCGTGGATTTGCTTGTAGATTCCTTCATTGGCTTCCTTATATCCACCCAAGTACTGATTTTGATAGCCAGTCACTCAATTATACACTCCGGCTCTTCTGCGTAACTGCACAGTTATAGTTCACGCCCTCATGAAATTTACCCGGTAACGATGTATTGATTGGCTCATTTCTTCTCCAATTCCCAAGTGTTTAAACTTTCTCCAGTAACTGAAAGACATTGATTGGACAAACATAAGAATATAATATAGCCGCAAGCGGCAATTCTGGGGTTCGAGCCAAGAAAGATCATTAGTAGTTGGAAGCTTGAACAGCTAAATTAAAAATCACTTTAAGAGTATGTTGCAGGTATTTATGTAGACCTATTTTGCCAGACTATACAACTTATGATGCATAGTCTAATTTGTGTTATGTTATGCTATTTTTTGCATTTGTAGCTCCCCTTGTGGTTGATTGTCATTAAACTCTTAGGTATGTTTCAGGTATTTATGTGGACATATCCTGTAAGTTTTGTGGCGATAGGATGAACAATTTATGATTTATAATCTGATTTGTGTAATACCACTCCCTTTTTTTGCATTTGTGGCGCCCCCTAGCCGTCGATTTGATTGAAACTTTCAGGCTATGTTCCAGGTTCTGATGTGGACATATTCTGCGAGTTCTGTAACGATTGGGAAAACTATTTATGATTTATAGTCTGATTTGTGTTATACCACCTGCTTTTTTTTTGCATTTATAGTGGCCCCTTTCGGTCAATTTGAATGAATTTTCTGGGTATGTTTCAGGTACTCAAATGAATATATCCTGTGAGTTTTATGGCTATAGGACAAACGATTGCTGATTAATAGTCTAATTTGTGTTATACCACACTGCTTTGTCTTGCATTTATAGCGCCCCCTATCAGTCAATATGAATAACATTTTCAGGATATGTTTCAAGTATTTATATGAATATACTTGGTGAGTTTTATGGCTATAGGACAAAGTAATTGCTGATTTATAGTCTGATTTGTGTCATGCCATGGCCATTTTTTACATTTATAGCGCCTTCTATGGGTCGATTTGCATGAAACTGTGTAAGTATGTTCTGGATACTTATATGGACATATCCTGCAAGTTCTGTGATAATTGACTCAATAGTTGTTGAATTTTGTCCAATTATGTGCTAAGCCACGTCCCTGCTGAAGTTCATTGGTCAATATCTTGGAAACGAAATGAGATTTCAACAAGCTTTATGCAGTGTTTGATAAACTTGGTCCACTGATGATCCACAGCAAATTTCAAGGAATGGGACTTTAGGTCTAGGAGGAGATGTCAAAAATGTGTTTTTAAAAAAATTTTAATTCTGGAAAATCTAATGTGTCGGACCTTGGAGGTCTGGGGGAAATTTGTAGAGTTTGGACCAAGGAATGTCGCTACCAAGTTTTGTGTAAATTGGACTTAAATAGTAGGAGTAATGTTAAACCTGTTTTTCTTGAAGTATAGCGCCACCATTAGGCCGATTGAGTTAAACATGCCTTGGTCATAACTTACACACAACTTCCAACCAGTGTGCAAAATTTCAGGTCCCTACAATTTACCATATCACGGGAATTTGAGAAAACATTTCTGAAGAAGAAAAGAAATAATAATAAATATAGCTTAAATAACAAGTGTTGCCACTAAACGTGGCCATGTCTCCCGCAAGGTGACGGAAATCGACTGGGGTAGGGTAATCACAAAATTACACATTGAAGCCGAAGATAAATAAAATCAGGCAAAGAGTTCTTGAGATTTCGCGTTCACAACAAACCGGACATGACGGACAGACAGCCGGACAGATGAACTGATGGAGCTGAAGACTATGTCCACAGGCCCTGATATACCTTGACCCCAAAGTTGAATGGAATCGGTCAAACCGTTCGTGAGATATTGCGTTCACAACAAACGGAATGGGATGGACAGATGGCTGGATGGATGGAGCTGAATTCTATGTCCCCCACCCCTAATACACCTTGACACCAAGGATGAATGGAATCTGTCAAACCGTTCCTGAGATATGATATTGACAAAGTATTTGTCAGTGGCCAAATGGTCGTAATAACCTTGAGAATTATGGCAAGGTCACTTCAATCGAGTAGGCTGTGAGCACTCCCGTAATACACCTTGACACCAAAGATGAATAGAATCGGTCAAACCGTTCTTGAGATATTGCGTTCACAACAAACTGGACATGATGGACAGACGGACGGATGAACGGAGCTGAAGACTATGTCTCCTGCCCCTAATACACCTTGACACCAAAGATGAATGGAATCGGTCAAACCGTTCTTGAGATATCGCGATCACAACAAACAGGACACGACAGACAGACAGACAGACAGACAGAAGGACGGAGCTGAAAACTATGTCCCCCGCCCCTAATACACCTTGACACCTAGAATGAATAGAATCGGTCAAACTGTTCTTGAGATATGATGTTGGACAAAGTATTTGTAAGTGGTAAAATGGTCGTAATGACCTTGAGAATAATGGAAAGGTCACGTCAATCGAGTGGGCTGTGAGCACTCCCGTAATACACCTTGACACCAAAGATGAATGGAATTGGTCAAACCATTCTTGAGATATCGCGTTCACAACAAACGGGACATGACGAACAGAGCTGAATACCAGGACGGATGGAGCTGAATACCATCTCCCCCGCCCCTAATACACCTTGACACCACAGATGAATGGAATCGGTCGAACCGTTCTTGAGATATGTTGACAAGGAATTTGTAAGAGGTCAAATAATCGTAATGACCTTGAGAATAATGCCAAGGTCACAGAAATTTACTGCGGTCGGCATGTCACACCAATATACCTCAACACCAAAGATAAATTGAATCGGTCTAACCGTTCTTGAGATATCGCGTTCGGAACAAACTGGACATAATGGATGGCCGGACGGAGCTGAATACTATGTCCCCCGCTTCGCTTGCTATCTTGGCAGCGGGGGACAAAAACCTCTTTAAGAGTGTGTTTTTGGTATTTATGTGGAGCTATTTTTCCAGTGTAATGATTGGACCAACAATTTATGATGTATGGTCTGATTTGTGTTATGTTTGTCTATTTTGTGCATTTATGGCGCCCCCTACTGGTTGCTTTCATAGAAAATTTCAGGCTATGTTTTAGGTTCTTATGTGGACATATCCTGTGAGTTTTGTAGCGTGGAAAAACTATTTATGATTTATAGTCCGATTTGTGTTACACCACGTTGTTTTGTTTTGCATTTATAGCACCCCCTATCGGACAATTTCAATGAAATGTTCAGAGTATGTTTCAAGTACTTATATGAATATGTCCTGTGAGTTTTATGGCTATAGGACAAACAATATCTGATTTATAGTCTGATTTGTGTCATACCACTCTGCTTTGTTTTGTATTTATAGTGCCCCCTATCAGTCAATTTGAAAGAAAATTTCAGAGTATGTTTGAGGTACTTGTATGTATGTATGTTGAATGTATCCTGCGAGTTTTATGGCTATGGGACAAACAATTGCTGATTTATAGTCTGATTTGAGTTATAGCATTCTGCTTTGTTTAGCAGTTATCGTGCCCCGTATCAGTCAATTTGAGTGAAATTTTCTGGGTAGGTTGCAGTTACTAATTTGAGTATATCCTGTATATATTGAGTATATATGGCTATAGAACAAAAAATTGCTGATTTATAGTCTGATTTTTTTTTTATAGCGCGCCCTATGGGCCGATTTGCATGACCCTGTCAGGGTTTGTTCCTGGTTATGATATGGACATATTGTGCGATGTTCTGTGATGATTGGCCAAATGGTTGTTGAATTTTGTCCATTTATGTGCAAAGCCACGCCCCTGCTGAAGTTCATTGGTTAATATCTTGGACACGAAATGAGATTTCGACAAGCTTTATGCAATCTTTGATAAGCTTGGTCCACTAATGATCCACAGCAAATGTTGAAGGAATTGGACCTACGGTTTAGGAGGAGATGCTTGAATTGTGTTTTTCAAAAAATTCAAAATCCCGGAAAATCAAATATGGCGGACCTTCTCGGTCCTTATGGGAAAGTTGTAGAGAATTTACCAATGAATGTCTCCATCAAGTTTTTGTAATTTGAACTTACACAGTTGGAGCAATGACCTTTAAAGTAAAAACCTGTTTTTCTTGAATTATAGCGCCATTATTTGGCCGATTGAGCTAAAAATGCCTTGGTCAGCATTTACACACAACTTCCAACCAGTGTGCAAAATTTCAGGACTCTGCCATTTACCATCTCACGGGACTTTGCAAAAACATTTCTGAAGAAGAAGGAAAATAATAATTCTCATAATAATAATAAATAGCGAAAACAACAGGGTTTCAGCCCTACGGGCTTGAACCCCTAATTACTAAAACCGCAAGCGGTGTTATGGCCCTCGCCCTCCCGTGCAATCACCTCCCTTGTGCACGGTGGAGCCAATCAACAAGGAGAAGACAGCATATCTTGTCTTTCAGTGCACATTTTGCAATTGCTAATTTGTTTTGACTGTGTCAAAATAATTGTTTTCCTCCCATTCCAAAAATAAAGAGGGCGCTGGAGAATCATTTTCGGTAACAGTGTATTTGGCTTGTAATTCTGCTCAAATGTTATATTGGGTTCAACTAAATCTGACACTGTATGCGTGAGATTGATATACTTTTATACTTCTCAAAATGGACGCTTCATTGTAAGCTCATCGCAGCCACGCCCAACATTTTATCAAAAATGTAAATAGTACCATTTGACCACAAATATGTGTAGGTGATTTTCACCAGGTTTGGTGCAAATTGGATGAAAGCCCTAGGAGAAGATGTTGAAAGTATGAGGGGTGTGATTTTCTATGTCCACTCTTATGCCCAATATGGCTGACTTCCAGTTGGGTTTAGGGTGGGGCCATAATATAGTTTTTAACTTGTCCCAACATGGCCTATGTCTCTACCAAGTTTCATTTTTCAACGTGGAAAAAAATTTGGGGAGGGTTCCCATTAGCGCAATGTATTTTGATTCTGATGGGGCGGGGCCAAGTCATTTTTCAATATTTTTTCTTGGGGACTTCAATTAAGAAAATTTTTCGCTGGGCTTGAATTTTCGGTCGAATAAATTTGACTTTTTGTTTATGTTTAAGGGGTCAAAGCCAAAAACCCATTCATTTCAATTGCGCATTTTTGTTGTTGCCATGGGAACAGGATTAGAAATATGGATGTGTCCTCATTTGCTTTTTGGTTCAGTTTCACATGACAAATGTGTTTACCAAATTTCTTGCAACTATTTCAAAAATTTTTTTTTCTCCCATTCAAAAAATGTAGGGGGCGTCAAAGAGCTATTTTGCCATCCAGCTATACGAGTTACATATCACTGTGTTCAGATTCTCATTCCGCACGGATTTTACATTGGCTCCAAGTCAATTCGACACTGTATGCGTGAGATATGCATGCTTTTATACTTCTGAAAATGGCCGCTTGATTGTAAGCTAATCATAGCCACGCCCAACATTTTATCAAAAATGTAAATAGTCACTTTTGACCACATGCGTGTCTAGGTGAGTTTCACCAAGTTTGGTGCAAAGTGGATGAAAACCGTAGAAGGAGATGTTGAAAGTATGCGGGGTGTGATTTTATATGTCCACGCTTCCGCCCAACATGGCTGATTTCCTGTTGGGTTTTGGGCGGGGCCATAATGGAATTTTTCACTTGTCCCAACATGGACTATGTCTCTACCAAGTTTCATTCTTCTACGTGGAAAAAAGTTTGGGTAGGGCTCCCATTAGCGTATTTTTTTGTATTTTGATTTTTGACAGGGCGTGGCCAAGTCATTTTTAGCTCACCTGACGAAGTCAGATGAGCTTATGTCATGGCCTGTTTGTTCGTCGTTGTTCGTCGTTCGTCGTCGTCATTCGTCGTCCGTAAACACCTTCTCCTCCTAAACCACTGGGCCTATGAAGCTGAAACTTTACAGGTACCTTCCTATCCATGAGAACACCAAAGTTTGTTCAAGGCGTTCCGATCCGATTTCAAACATTTTGAAAATCACATAATTGGCCATCTGAAAGCTATTTATGCACATATTCAGCTGAAATTTGCTATGTAGTTAGTCCGTGGCAAGATGCATCACATATCTCGTTTGAGTTAAACTGCTTCTTATACACCCTTGAGTGGTCAGGTGAGCTACAGGGCCCGTGGCACTATTTTTTAATAAATTTTCTTGGGGACTTCAAATAAAAGTGCCAAGCTTGAATTTATGGTCAAGTAAAATTGACTTTTCTTTAATGTTCAAGGGGTCAAATTTGTATTCAAAGAGCGGAAGGGATAATAATAATAATTAAAACCGCAAGCGGTGTTATGGCACACGCCCTCCTGTGCAGTCACATCCCATGCGCACGGTGGAGCCAATCAACAATGAGAGGGCAGCATATCTTGTCTTTCAGTGCACAATTTGCAATTGCAATCTTTATTGACTGTGTTAAAATAATTGTTTTCCTCCCATTCCAAAAATAAAGGGGCGCTGGAGAACTATTTTCCACATGAATGTCTTCAAGTTGTCTTTCTGCACAAATGTTACTTTCGGTTCAACTAAATCCGACAATATATATATTTTTATTTTTTTTATTTTACAATTAATGAAACATGCAAAATTAAACATAAACACCCTCCCCCACCCACCCCCCCACATCCAGGGTCAGACACATATTAAGGACAAATTTGGGATAAATGTTATAAACTGACTACATTACAAAAAATAAATAGACAAATAAAGAAAAAGAAAAATAAGAAGAAAGAAAAAAAAATGAAATGGGAAAAATTGCATAAGTATATAAACAAATATGCAGTCACAGCTATCCTAACCATATAGGCTAGACCTTAAAAAGTTGTAACAATATGGGGTGGTGGACTAGCACTGTTAACAGTCCACAGAAAGCGCAAGGCCCGCAACATATCGGAGACCATGTTTCATCGAATTTTTGATAAGACCCATGCACAGCAAATTTTTAACATTGATCATACCTCCCGAACCCAATGAGTGAAAGAGGCCTACTTGATTTCCAGTTACACAATATAAGTTGTCTTGCTAGCAAGGAGGCGAACGCAACTGCATTCTTTAGGTGGCCTAAAAAGCCTCCCTCCAACTTTACTACACCAAAAATAGCGGTAAACGGATTAGGATTTATTGTTTTATTACCCAGAGATGCTAGGCTTTCAAAAACTAGAGACCAAAAGCTGGATAGAGATGGACAAAACCAGAACATATGTCCCAGTGAGACTGGAGTATGATGGCATCTAGGACAATCTGGGCGAACCGAATCATAAATCTTTGCCAGTTTATCATTAGAATAGTGTAAACGGTGAAATACTTTAAACTGTATTAAATTTAACCTCACACAAAAAGAGGAGGAATGAATTAACGAAAGAGCAGAGTCCCACATTTCATCAGAGATTGTTTCACCTATATCATCTGCCCAAGCCACCCTTATTTTACCCCACGAGGGAATAGGTAAATTCTGTATCATCCCATAAATTTTGGAAATCAGTCCTTTGTTATAGGGGTTAAGACTAAGAATTTCATATGTTGGGCCTGTTTCAGGAGGATAAGGGTATGAAGGAAAAAATTTTGAGGCAAAGCTACGGACTTAAAGGTAGCGAAAATTATGATTTTTCGGGACATTGTTGTCTTGACACAATGAACTGAATGACCTAAATGAGTTTTCATCAAACAGGTCAGCAAAATACACTAATCCACAGCTGTGCCATGCCTTGAATGCCGGGTCCAAATGTGAGGGCGAAAAGAGGTGGTTGAATGTCAATGGGGTGAGGCTGATCATTTGCGTAAAGTTAAAATGCTTCCTAAATTGAGTCCAGATCTTAAAAGAGTTCCCAACCACTGGGTTAAAGCTGTAGTTCCTCAAAGTGACCGGTAGCAGAGACGTTAACAAGGAGATGGGAGATACAGGGAGACTAGACTGCAATTCCATATGTGACCACAAGGGGCCCTCCCCCTTACTAAATGTTGTAATCCAATGAGCTTGGAGATATTTGCTGACCAATAATAATATAAAAAATTTGGTAACCCTAACCCACCTTCAGATTTTGGCCTCTCTAGACTTGCTTTCTTAATATGTGAGGGGGATTTGTTCCAGATGAAAGTAGAAATAGGACGTTCCAATTGCTTAAAAAAAGATTTGGGTAAGTAAACAGGTATCATTTGGAATAGATACATGAATCTAGGCAGAATTGTCAGTTTAATTGAGTTTTTACGCCCCGCTAGGGATATGGGAAGATTTAACCAGCGTTCCAAGTCTCCCTTTGTTCGGTCTAGCAACTCCCTGAAGTTGTGCTTAAAAAGTGCTCTGAACGAACCCGTCACATTGATACCCAAATAAGTAAAGCATTCCTTCTCAACTTTAAAAGGGAACTGTTCATAGCTGCGTTGCTTCGCCTGCTCATTAATAGGAAATAACAGACTTTTAGATAAATTCAATTTGTAGCCTGAGAACTCCCCAAATTGCTTTAGTTAGTTCAACAATTGGGGGAGACTAGACGTTTGATCGGAAATAAAGAGAAGCAAGTCGTCTGCATACAATGCTAATTTGTGTATTGTACCACCTCTGTTTATCCTCTGGATCCCCTGATGGCATCTGATAGCGATCGCAAGAGGCTCTATTGCTATATCAAACAAATAAGGAGACAGACAGCATCCCTGGCGAGTTCCTCTATGAAGGGCAAAATATTCAGAAATATTATTATTGGTACGCACCGAAGCCATTGGCTTGAAATATAAAATTTTTACCCAATTAATAAATGCAGGTCCAAATCCAAATTTCTCTAAAGCTGTCAGCAGATACTCCCACTCTATCCGATCGAAAGCCTTTTCCGCATCTAAAGAGACAACAATTTCAGGCTGGATTTCAGAGTGAGAACAGTACATAATGTTCAATAATCGTCTCATATTATAAAAAGGCTGTCGACCAGAAATAAACCCTGTTTGGTCCTGGTTAATGATCTCGGGCTACACTTTCTCCAGGCGATGAGAAAGGGTCATAGTAAGTATCTTATAGTCACAATTAAGAAGGCTAACTGGCCTATAGGAGCCGCAATCCAGGGGGTCCTTCCTCCTTTTCTGTAATACAGAAATTGTAGCTTCAGTGAGCGACCGTGGCAGCCTCCCCCTAGCAAAGGTTTCATCATACATAGACTTAAGGATAGGTGTTAATTTGGAGGCAAATACCTTATAAAACTCGACGGGAAACCCGTCGGGTCCCGGAGCCTTCCCACTTTGCATAGATGTAATTGCGTGCATAATTTCGGAAGCTAAAATAGGACCCTCCAAGGATGCTTTCACATCCTCCTTCAAAGTGGGGATATTCAAATGCTCAAAGAACGAAGTCCTGCGGGATGAGACTGTATTAGAGCCTGAGAGGTATAGGTTAGAGTAGAATTGTTTAAAATGGTCGTTTATAACCTGGGGGTTACAGGATATTGTGTCCGGGCCTACTCGCAACTCTGGAGTAGCCTGTTTTGTTGTCTCTTGTTTCAGCTGGTGAGCTAATAATTTGCCTGATCTCTCCCCGTGTTCGTATAAAAATTGTTTAGATTTTAAAAGAAACTTCTCTGCCCGGGTGGTGGAAAGATTGTCAAATTCCATCTGTAGCGGGAGCCTTTCTTTAAAAAGTTCAGGATCAGGGGACAGAGCATATCTGCCATCAATCTCCAAGACACGCTGAGATATATCTGAAAGTCTTTTGAAACACTGCTTGTATTCATGAGCCGAGTATGAGATTATCTGCCCCCTAATCAAGGCTTTCAGTGTTTCCCAAACTGTACAGAATGATATTCCTGGTGTTACATTGGTTTCAAGAAAATTGTCAATTTGTTCACCCAGAAATTTTCTAAACTTGTAACAAGAAAACAGAGTACAGTCCAGGCGCCAGTTGCGCTGTGTCATTATATTATCAGGGAAACATATGTCGAGTTGAACTGGACTATGGTCAGATAACACAATGCTGTGATACTGGCTGTTGCAGACATAAGGCAAAAGTTTATTATCTATCAAATTGTAATCAATTCTACAATAGCTAAGATGGACTGGGGAAAAAAAGGAGTATTGTTTGGTCGTGGGATCTTCTTCTCCAGGGGTCAGATAGGCTATACGAATGTATAAAGGAGTTGATTACAGATGCAGATTTGGACATGCTGGCATTCAATTTAGGCCTTGATCTATCGAGTTGAGGGTAAAGAACACAATTAAAGTCTCCCCCTAGTATTAACCGGTGCGAATTAGGATCAGGAAGAGATGCAATAAATTTTGAAAAGAAATGTGGATCATCCAAATTGGGTCCATATAAGTTGGCCAAAATTACAGGAGTATTGAAAAGCTTGCCAGTCACAATCACATATCGGCCATTTTTATCTGAGAGAGCATTGGTAGTCACAAATGGAACCCCTCTTCTGATCAGGATGGCAGTGCCTCATGCCTTATGGTCAAGACTTGAGTGAAAAATTTGGCCAATCCAGCTAGATTTAAGTCTTATTTGATTGTTAATCTTAAGATGGGTTTCCTGGAGATAAATAACGTCAGGGTTTAGAGATTTTAAATGGGTAAATATTTTACTGCGCTTGACCATGTTATTCAACCCCTTGATGTTCCAGCTGATAAAAGATGTACTACCAGGTATTTTACCTGTCACTCCAGCCATATCTCAATCCAAAGGCTGTGGTATATAGAGAAATATCCAAAGAGACAGGATGTGGCTGCTGCATATGTATACAAAAAAGAAAAAAGGAAAAAGAAAAGGGGGGACACACAATGTACATAAAGGACAAAAAAAAAAAAAGACCCTGAACCTGGACCCATGAGCTGGTCTCTCCCCAACTGGAGACCGCTCCCTTGCTATAGGAGCCTAACACTAACATGTAACTCGTTAAAATTAACCTCTACTTAATACTCTACAAAATAAGAAACTCTGCACGGGTCACGCATAGCAATACAAAACCAAATGACCAAGTCCCCCATATAGTGTCAAAAATATTCAGCCGAATACAGAGATACAGGAAATATAAAATATAAGGTCATTAATTAACATAATTATTCCATGTATACATACATGCATATACATGCACAAACACACATATACATACATGCCCACATACACACACCCATACATATATAAATTTAGGGAAAAAAAAAAGAGAGAGAGAAAGGAAAAAACTATCACTGTCAATGAGATTATCAGAGTCTACTGGCCATCTCCACGAGAAAAAGATAAATAGAATAAACTTAGAGTCTACCGGCCATCTTTATACAAAAAAGTGATTAAGACATAAATCCGACAATATATGTGTGAGATAGACATGCATTTATACTTCTGATAATGGCTACTTTGTTGTAAGCTCATCACAGCCATGCCCAACATTTTATCAAAAATGTAAATAATATCTTTTGACCAAAAATGCATGTAGGTGATTTTCACCAAGTTTGCTGCAAATTGGATGAAAACCCCAGGAGGACATGTTGAAAATATGCGGGGTGTGATTTCATATTCCCATGCTTCCGCCCAGTATGGCAGACTTCCTGTTGGGTTTAGGGTGGGGCCATAATGCAATTTTTAACTTGTCCCAACATGGGCTATGTCTCTACCAAGTTTCATTCTTCTACGTGGGAAAAAGTTTGGTGTGGGCTTCCATTAGCATAATGTTTTTTGATTTTTGATGGGGCGGGGCCAAGTGGTTTTTCAATATTTTTTCTTGGAGACTTTCATTCATTCATTTATCTTCTATACCCGCTTCTATTCTATTCCTCACTTGGGTCACGGGGCGAGCTGGAGCCTATCCCAGCTGGCTACGGGCAAAGGCAGGGACCCACCCTGGACAGGTTGCCAATCCATCGCAGGGCGCACACACCATTCACACTCACACTCATACTCATACCAATGGGCAATTTAGTCTCTCTAATTAACCTCATATGCATGTCTTTGTACTGTGGGAGGAAACCGGAGTACCCGGAGAAAACCCACGCGAACACAGGGAGAACATGCAAACTCCACACAGAAAGGCCCCAGGCCGGATTCGAACCCACGACCTTCTTGCTGTGCGGCAGCAATGCTAACAACTGTGCCACCGTGCCGCCCCTTCTTGGCAATTTCGCCATATAGCTGTGCGAGTTGCATATCATTGTGATCAGATTGTCATTCTGCACAGACTGATCCATGCCCAACATTTTATCAAAAATGTAAATAGTAACTTTTGACCACACATATGTGTAGGTGATTTTTTAAAAGTTTGATGCAAATTGGATGAAAACCCTAGGAGGAGATGTTGAAAGTATGCGGGGAGTGATTTTATATGTCCACGCTTCCGCCCAATGTGGCCGACTTCCTGTTGTCACTTGTCTCAACATGGGCTATGTCTCTACGAAGTTTAATTTTTCTACCCGGAAAGAAGTTTGGGGCGGGCTCCCATTAGTGTAATGTAATTTTATTTTTGAGAGGGCGTGGCCAAGTCATTTCTCAATATTTTTTCATGGGGACTTCAAATAAAAACATTTTTCACCAGGCTTGAATTTTTGGTTAAATAAAATTGACTTTTGTGATTTTTGTTTATGTTCAAGGGGTCAAAGCCAAGAACCCATTCATTTCAATTGCGCATTTTTGTTGTTGCCATGGGAACACGATTAAAAATAGGGGTGTGTCCTCACTTGCTTTCTGGTTCAGTTTGACTTGATAGATCTGTGTACCAAATTTCTTGTAACTATTTCAAAAAAATTTTTTTCTCCAATTCAAAAAATGTAGGGGGCGTCAAAGAGCCACTTTGCCATACAGCTATACGAGTTGATTATCATTGTGTTCAGTTTGTCATTCTGCACAGATGTTACTTTGGGTCCAACTCAATCCGACACTGTATGAGCGAGATATGCATACTTTTATACTTCTGAAAATGGCCGCTTCGTTGTAAGGTAATCATAGCCAAGCCCAACATTTTATCAAAAATGTAAATAGTAACTTTTGACCAGATTTGTGTTTAGGTAAGTTTCACCTAGTTTGGTGCAAACTGGATGAAAACCCTCGGAGATGTTGAAAGTGTGCAGGGTGTGATTTCATATGTCCACGCTTCCGCCCAACATGGCTGACTTCCTACTGGGTTTTGGGTGGGGCCATAATGTAATTTTTAACTTGTCCCATCATGGCCTATGTCTCTACCAAGTTTCATTTGTCTACGTAAAAGTTTGGGGAGGGCTCCCATTAGCGTAACGTATTTTGATTTTTGAGAGGGCGTGGCCAAGTCATTTCGGGGACATATAGTTTTTCACCTGTCCGTCTGTCTCGTCTGTTCGTCTGTTTGTCCGCAGTGAAAAAAAACTTTAACCTTGGCCATAACTTTTGACTGGTTAGTGGTAGGTCTTTGATACTTGGCATGTGCATCTCTTGTGACAAGACCTTTCAGATGAGGTCATCAAATTTGACCTTGTGACCTTGACCTTGGCGTCGGTGACATTTTCATAAAACTTTAACCTTGGCCATAACTTTTGACTGGTTAGTGGTAGGTCTTTGATGCTTGGCATGTGCATCCCTTGTGACGAGACCTTTCAGATGAGGTCATCAAATTTGACCTTGTGACCTTGATCTTGGCGTCGGTGACATTTTCATAAAACTTTAACCTTGGCCATAACTTTTGACTGGTTAGTGGTACGTCTTTGATACTTAGGTATACGATTCCTCTCGTTGAAGAAAGGTGATCTAGGCCTTGATCCTGTCTTCTTGACCTTGGCATACGGGGGCATTAGTGTTCTACAAACACACCTTTGTTATGACTAAAATCACAACAAAGAAAACTGGCAAGTACAACTAAAACAAATTTATTCTAAAAAAAAGTTGTACAAAAAATTTTATATCCACTATTTAATTCCTAATAACACTTCAATGCCACTATTTGACTGTTGCCAAAAACAAAACTCTGTTTCTGCTGTGCTCTATTCTGCTGTCTGCTTTTCTGTGCTGAAAATCACAGCCTTTATTTAGTCTAGCAACCTTCCAGAAAGGTCCACTGGATTCTAGGGAAATCCCGTCCCCTCCAAGCAGGAAAGTGCCAGAAACTTCTAGAAATTACTAGTCTTTTCTTAATGATTTTACAAATACACGCCACCAGAGGGTGCCAATGAACAAAATAAATATAGCTGACCAGCAAGGCAGCAAAACTGCATGTAACAAATCTTCATTTACAAATGGAATATAATGCTGTAAAAAAAATTATCATACATAACACCTTGTTCAATATTTTTTCTTGGGGACTTCAAATAAAAAATTTTTTCACCAGGCCTGACTTTTTGGTCAAATAAAATGGACTTTTCGTTAATCTTCAAGGGGTCAAATTTGCGTTAAAAGTGCGGAAAGGATAATAATAATAATAATAATAATAATAATAATAATGAGAGAACAATGCGGTTTTAGTAGGCCCTCGTCGGCTTCGGCCAGGCTTGGGTCTAATAAGAAAAATAAAAAGCGAAAACAATAGGGTTTCAGCCCTACCAGCTTGAACCCCTAACAATAATAATAAAAATAAAAAGCGAAAACAATAGGGGTTCAGCCCTACGGGCTTGAACGCCTACTAATAATAAAAAGCAAAAACAATGAGGGTTTCAGCCCTACGGGCTTGAGCCCCTAATAATAAAACACAAAAACAATAAGGGTTTCAGTCCTACAGTCTTGAACCCCTAATAATAAAAATAATAATTATGAAAATAAGAGGAAAAACAATAGGGTTTCAGCCCTACGAGCTTAAGCCCCTCATAATTAAAGCTGCAAGCAGCGTTGGACGGGTCCTCGCCCACCCATGCACGTCGATACGGGGGCGAGACGTGTTCCAGCGCCGTCGAGCGTTCTCGGTCGATGGACAGTGCGAGACGGGGTATTATGTTTTATCTTGAATTGAATGCAAACCCCTTTACTGAATGAGATTTTTCTTTTGTAAATTGGAGTTATGAGTCATGGGACCTGGTAAAAGTTTCCTTTGCAGATTTTATCAGTGCTGTGTATTGTGGAATCTTCCCCTATTCATGAACTTAGTGAAGGGAGATGAGCATTGTGATCCTACTGCCACCTGGTGGTCATAGGAAAACGCACATAGGAAAACGCTGAAAATTAATAATAATAAAAAATTTTATAATAAATGGTTCTTCCAAGTACATTCTAGACAGCTAAAATTTCAGGAGCATCTCCACTGAACACAGACAAAAGTTTCATATGCTGCAACTTGTTGTGAATTCAGAAATCCATCACTCTATATTTTTCAAAATATGAAAATTCATAACATGTCAATATCTCGGCAAATATAAACTCAAATAGTATGATGTTTGGCCAATCGTTTCATCAAATGGAGATTATGAAGTATACCAAAGTTCATTTTGATACGATAAACGGTGTGTCCATAGCTAGAAAGTATATATTACTGTACAGCGTATTATTTACATAAAAATTTTTATTGCAAAAAACTCTTGAATTGATTTTCACAAAAACAAGTGAAAACTCAGGTCATGGTACAGGCATTATGTGCAAATTTTTTCAAAATTTTATGACATTGCGACAGGCCGTGGTGATTGCGAAAGCCCCATTTTGGTGTATTGAGGTGGCGCTAGAGAGCCATTTTGTCTCTTTGGTGGAGAATTTTCACATTGTAAAAATATTTGAATCCATTTTGAATTACCTTCAAAATTTGTTTTGTTTCTGAGCATGTTTAAGGGGTCACATCTCGGTTGGAAATCGCGTATGCATAGAAAAAAAGCAGTCAAGGTGACTGCGGACTCCGACTTTGACGCCTCATAAAATCAACACCGTTCGAGTAATGAAAAGTTGTTTGGTAGTTTTCATCGGCAGTGTCGATTCTTAATTTGTAGGTCTTGATGAGATGAACAATATAGTTTTGATTCCATCTCTCTATGACTTTCCTACCGGTCGTGGTGGCCGTCGACGTGCCAATTTAATGTTTCTGGGTGGCGCTAAAGACCCATTTTGGCACCTATGTCAATGCGGGAGAGTGACGTGTTCAGGCGCTGTTTGAGAACCGTCGGACAGCGACTCTCAACCGTCGGACAGCGCGAGACTGAGTAATATGTAATATTTTGAGTTTAGCGCAAAACCCTTAGCTGAAAGAGATTTTTCTTTTGTAAAATGGAGTAGAGACCGATGCGACCATTTCAAGGTTTCTTAAGCAGGTTTTATCACTGCCGTCTGTTGTGGAATCTTCCCCCATTCATGAACTTAGTGAGTGGAGATGAGCCCTGTGCTCTTACTGCCACCTGGTGGTCAGAATGTGTAGCACCACAGATAAACACTCAAAGGGGTCTATTCTCCCATGCGCTTAAGTCGAAAAAAGCGCGTAGCTACGCGCTTTTCAGCCTACGCGTATTCTCCCCTCGACTTAAGTCTGTGCATTACGCGCCTTGAAGGCACTTACGCGCTTGGGGCGGAGCAAGGCCAAAATCCGGGCGTTTCTCATGCAAATAACACTTACGCGTATTCTCCCCCTGGCTTACGCGCTTTTTCTGTTACGCGCTTTTGAGGGCTGTATTAAGGTCAAGCGCCAACATTTGGCGAAATTGAATATTGCGTTTGATGTCGGTTATAACATTACTTTTATTTTATTTAACAAGGTAAAGGTTGAGACATTTAATATTCGATTGTTCTTCCTTATTTCTAAACTACATTTCTCAAAGCCATGATAATTTATCAAACGAAATCATCACATGATATTATGCATCAGCCTCCTCTCCAATCAGTTAAATTACAAACGCAAAACAATTAATTAATACGAGTATGCATAAGACCATCATTCTTCCATGCTCTCAAAATCTAAAGCCAAAATGCCAGTCCTGCATTTGCTTGCACTCTTGCGTGATTGGGAAAGAGTAAGAGGAGCGCGCCGAGCTCGAAGACGAACACGCATATATCGGCTTCGTTTGGACATCCTGGGACAAATAAACATCGAGTGCATCCAGCGCTTTCGCCTGGACCGTGCATGAGGCAATCATTATCTTTGCCGACTTCTGGATGAACAGCTATCCAGCCGCAGCAATTATCCACAAAACATACCCGTGGTCATCAACGTCAGAACTGCGCTGTCGCTCCTGGCATCTGGGTCGTTCCAGAGAGTGGCTGGTGATGTCATTCACATCACAGGCGTCTGTGTCAAGGTGTCTGACACAGTTCGTTGGCGCTTCATGTTCTTCTCCTTGCACTTCCACTGCAGAAAGAGTGGATGCCATCCCCTCCTCCTGTGCAGTGATTTGCACAGGGGATGATGGTTGCCCACCACCTGTTGCGTGTACACTTCTCCGGTGTGCAGAGAACCTGGCTTTTACAGCGCCCCGCAGATCTCTCCATTTATGCTTTAAATCGGGGATACTGCGCTTACATCTACCCACCGAGGCCACATCCAGAACGATTCGCAGCTTAATTGCTCGGATCAGCCTTCATTGCTTGCTTGCCATACAACACCAACATCTGTGAAATTTGGTTTTCGGCTTTGGCTCGACGTCGCCATCATTGTCTTCCATGTTCTATTAACAAATGCGACTGCCCTGTATGTTCGTGATAATCTAAAAAGTTGTGATATTCTCACGAGTGAGGGGGTTGATTTTCTAATTGAGGATATCTGCATTAACTAACTCGAGTCCTAGTAATTTTTTACCATTGGTAATACGGTGTAATTTAATGTGTGAATAAAGATATTATTAAATAGGCTACTCTAGATTGAGCCCTATACAAATACCAAAGCACTATCCATTTGTTAATCAATTTTAGCCTTTAAAGAATAGCCGACATGGGAAGAATCATTATCAGTAAATGGGATAATTGATTATAATAACGTATTAGGCAGAAGTTCAAGTGAATGTGTCGCTCAAATCAAATAGGATGATAGGCTATGGGTATGGAATTCCGTCATTAGTGAGGCGGTTTCGGGGCGGGGAAAGAATCCTTGTTAAAGCGTTTCCATGTCCTTTCGTTGCAAACCTGACATCGGAGTAGTTTTCAAGTGCGCAATTTCAAAATGAGATCATATAAACTGTCTTTGATTGTCTTTGGGTGACTAGAATGTTCCCTTTGTCTTCTTCGCTGTCTTCCACGGAACAAACAGGCTGGTGTAGGAGGGGCACATTTTCAATGATCTGATTGCGCTGATTGAGAAGCGCTAAATTCTTTATTTATAATTTCATTATCGCGGCAATTTGTTTGTATGCATAGCTTTAATGCCATGGTGGCTAGAGTAAGAAATAACAAGTGTTTGTCACTAACATATTCCCCGCCGCCGCAGTATTATGTGTCCGTACGGACGGAGCCCAATGCTATATCCCCCGCGGGGGATAAATAAAGAGATGTCTGAATTACGTCTTGTAATTGGTACGGCCTACTATTACAGCGGCATATAAAACCTCGTATCTTCACAATGACAAACTTCACAGGAAAATAAAAAATAAATATAAAATAAAATAATAATTATTATTATAATAATATGAATGGATAAATATAGTTTAAAATAAAAATGTTTAATTTTGCATGTAAGAATAGTGGACATTCGAGTTTTCGTTTCTTATCAGTTTGGAGATACGAGGTTTTATCCGCAGGCCGACGATATTCAAATTTAATGTCTGGTTTGCGTTTTCCATGGAGCGCAAATGCGTTTTCATGGTTTATCAGAAAATCCTTTTTCCATGTTTTCCTGATAGCCATAATCAATGAGCTTTGTACAGAGTCTGCCTCTCTTTTGGATCAGTCACACCTCTTTCATAAGGCCGCCTACATTCTGAAGTTAAGCGCTGTGGGCGTGATCGAAGTGAGTAGGGGAGAATACGCGTAATTCAAAAGCGCTTAACTCGAAGCGCGTAAAAAAAGACTTACGCGCTTATGGGAGAATAGACCCCAAAGTGAATAACAATAAAGAAATTAATAAAATGTTCTTCCACGTAAATCCCAGACAGCTGAAATTTTGGGAGCTTGTCCACTGAACACAGACAAAACTTTCCTACACTGCAACCAATGGTGAATCCAGAAGTCCGTCACTCTGTATTTTTCTAACTATGATTATTCATAACATGTCACTTTCTCAGCAAATATTCATTCAAATGGGACCACGATTGGTAGATAATTTCTGCAAATGGTGATTATAAAGTATACCAAAGGACATTTTGATAGGATTAACAGTTTGTCCACCGCAAGAAAGTATATATTACTGTGCAGCGTATTTTGTACAAAAAAAATTTTATTTCAAAAAGTGTTAAATTAACTTTGACCAAATCAAGTGACAACTCAGGTCATGGTACAGGAATAACGTGTGAATTTATTTGGAATTTTATGACATTGCAACAGGCAGTAGTGATTGTGAAAGCCCCATTTTGGTGTATTTAGGTGGCGTTAGAGAGCCATTTTGTGTCTTTGGTGGAGAATTTTCACATTGTAAAAATGTTTGAAGCCACTTTGAATTAATTGCTAAGTTTTGTTCATTTCTGAGCATGTTAAAGGGGTCGAATTTAGTTTGGGAATTGCGTACGCATAGAAAAAAAGCAGTCAAAGTGGCTGGGGACCCCAAATTTGACACCTCTTAAAATCCAAACCGTTTGACTTTTTACAAACTTGTTTCAGTAGTTTTCATTGGCTGTGTGTGCTTTGTCATCTATTAGCATTCGGGGTCAATACGATGAACAGCCTTAGAGGAGTTCGCATTTGTTCGAGGGCAAATTTAGGCCAAATTTAGGGGCGAATGGCAATTTTGAGATGCAAATTGCGAACTTCCTGTTCGATTTAGGTCAGATTGTTAATTTTTAGGTCTTGATGAGATGAACAATATAGTTTTGGTTCCATCTCTATATGACTTTCCTGCCAGTTGTGGTGGCCGTCTAAGTGCCATTTTAATGTTTGTGGGTGACACTAGAGAGCCATTTTGGCACGTATGGGGATAATGTTTACGTTTTTTAAAACTTTTCGCCAGACATGAGGTGTCTGCCAAATTTGGTGAGTTTTTGAGCATGTTTAGGGGGTCAAATTTAAGCTCAAAGAGGCGTAAGAATAAAGAAAAAACATGAGAAGAAGAAGCGTGGCCCAGGCCTGCAGCTGCGATGCGTATTCCGCAAGCAGAGCACTGCGACCGGTAGTCGCATGCAGCTTGGTCACACTGCCTGCGTATCTGCAGCGGCAGGTCTAGCGCGGGCTCCTCCTTCCATCTCTGTCTCTGCACGACTTTGCCCAAGAAATCACTATAAAATGATATATTATTTCGTCTCTCATCGTTACAGCGTACTACATGTGATTTATATTGTGTATTGACAGTAGGGGAAGCATGCTTGAGCGTGTCATACAAACAATCTAATTACACGATCATATTGCAATACACAGGTCTTGCTTGGTCTTGCTCTTTCCGAAGGTAATTTCTTGGTAGGGGGAGGGTGTCGGGATGTGGAATGTGCTTTCAAAAGCGAGCTAATTTACATTAGTCGAGGCTGAAACTATTCGTAAAGGCTAGCCGCTGAACAATCGTGAAAACAACAGTTAAGACAATTCAGAAACTGCATGGCTGATGTGCTTCACGTTCGTCTGGCCATTATATCCAATGGATGTTTTATAGGTCCATGCTGTATTCAGCTTCGTTTTTTTTCTTCTCTCTTTACAAGTGGAAACAGTCACCTGAACTTGCTGATACAAGTGGGGAGTCGTATGTAGGTTCAGCAATCACATGGGTGTCACGGCCAGAGTGAGAGATACGGAAAAGTACTGCTCTGATTCTCTTTAATCATCAACATAATAAGCTATGTTCTCTGGCTTGGCACCGAAACAATGGCATATTCCCGCAAAATCTAGACATCTAAATCCAAAATAAAACGAGCAACGTCGTATTAAAGTTTTTAAAAATAAGTTAAGAATGACAAAATACTTTTCCATAGGCTTTATCCTCTTAAATGACAGCAGCCTACGATGAAAGTCGCGAATTTCCCACTTCATGTTTCATTATTTCACGAAGCATTGCTGAATTGAGCAGAAGGGATTATGTCCATATAAACGGGCTTTTCATATGATAAACATGCCGGAAGTGTTGTTACATTTTTGTTTGTCTGCTTTATGCTTGCAACAGACTAGCATCCTCGGCAATTTAGCGAAATTCATGTATTTATGGCGATATGACTGTTTCTGATAGTCATTTTCAGCTCTGCTTTGCCTTTTCCCGCATGCGTAGTGCGGAAAATTTCAGCAAGAGTCCGAATCTATATTTTCCGCAAAGTAGCAGTACGGCTTTTGCATGCGTGAGTGGCGCAGCTTCGGCATTCAGTATGGCTGCTCTCATTGAACAACATGTAACGAAAAGACGCATGCGATATGCGGAAGACGCATCGCAGCTGCAAGCAGTGTGGCCCGAACCTAAGCTTGCCCTGCCCTTCAGTGAAGTGTTTTAATGTTGTTCTGTTTTGCTAAAATTTTGTTAATAAAATTGTTCGGTTCATTACCTTAAGGTTTACTTGAGCTTAATTAATTAATTTTCGACTGGACCGGACCGGTTTTTATATAATTTTTTATATAATTTTATATAATAATTATATAATTATATAATTTATTTTATATAATAAAATAAAATTTAATGACACCTATCAATTGTTATAAAAAAAAAATTATGTTTTCAGTTTTTACCCTCCCGACCCTCTGGGCCGAAAAGCTATTGTCGTGGTGTGGCGTCCATCGTCTGCCGTCCGGAACATTTTTTGTCTTTTTTTTTTTTGGCCTGATGAATTTTCCTGTAAAATTGGCATAACATAGAACTAGACCATACCACCAGACATTTTTTTTTTTTGTTTGTTTTTTGATTTAATCATTTTTGTTTATTTCCTGGACCCTTGAAATTTTTGCCCCAATGTTCAAGATAGGACTGAGAAATTTTTAAAAAATTATTTCTCAAAAACTGCTCAATAAATTATTTTCTAAATCAGACAATCAACTTACCTTGGTACCATCAATGAACAGTGCGAGCACAATTTTGATTGAATCGACGGAAGTTGGTCTAGCGGGGGCGCTGCACTTTATGAATATGCAAGATGGCCTGTGGAGGCAAGATGTTTGCAGATAGAGACATATAGGAAATCTTATATGACCTATATTTTGGCAATATTAAAGTTGACCTCAGATGACTTTGAAAGGTCAAACTTGAGGTCAAGGAAATTATTATTATTGTTAAAAAATAGGATTTGAAATGTAAAAAAAAATTCTCAAAACTGTCTGTTTTTCTAAGTTTAGTAATCAGCTCACCTTGATACACTTTATGTACAGTGTGAGTGTCATTGTAATTGAATTGATGGAAGTGGGTCTAGTGGGGGCGCTGTTTCTTTAACATTGGGTTTTATGGAGAATTGGCAAAATCGCCTGTGGAAGCTAAATGGTTGTAGATAGATATTAAATTTGTATTATTGACATTTAGGAAGTCACATATGACCTATATATTGGATGTGTTAAAGGTGACCTTAGAAGACCTTGAAAGGTCAAACTTGAGCTCAAGCAAAATGTAACAAATATCAACGGTTTCTTGGCTTGAAAATATTTAAGATCGGGAATATATGTGCATTGAACATTTATAGGAAGTCATATATCGAGGGCTGACTACAATAAACCGTTTTGTCCAGATGTTTTACATTGGACACAACTGTTAATTGCAGATTGCGATTGCGCCGGCGCCCATAAATGCCAGTCAAGTCGTCCTCACGGGCACGATTTAACACGCCCTTCAGTCACTTCCATAGGCGCCTACACCTATAGGCAAGTCAGGCAAATGCCCCCCCACTTTGAAAAGTGGGTTGGCAAAACTACAATTTGGCCCCCCCCCCCCCCCCCCCCTTTTTTCAGCTATTTTAAAGTCACAGCGTTGTTATATAATATTTAGTTGAATAAATTTGATTTTAAATAAATCCTATTTAATTAAAAATAAAATAAATACATTTTATTTGCATTTAAATAATCGCATTTGAATTATTGTCCACCCCCTTTTCAACCCAAGTGGGATATTCCAACCCGGACTGCGGCGAGGACAGAGCAGTCACTGCACTAACGCAACTGTAGAACTAGCGCCACGGTTCGGCATTCGTGAGATGAAGTGAACCACAAACTAAAAGCCAAG
This sequence comes from Gymnothorax reevesii, assembly GCA_029721435.1. Taxonomy (NCBI): domain Eukaryota; kingdom Metazoa; phylum Chordata; class Actinopteri; order Anguilliformes; family Muraenidae; genus Gymnothorax; species Gymnothorax reevesii. The sequence goes on from CM056574.1 coordinate 56,718,323, forward strand.
AAGCGCCTATTTGCTCCGCTAACACTATCCAGTTTATGGGTTAAGAAAAGGAAAAAGCCTTTAGAGGCATTTTTCTCTGAAGAACCAACTGTGTAACCTTGAAGTTGGAGGGAAAAGTGTAAATGTGCGTTACTGTTACCATGACTTTTCGTTTCCTAGCTAGTCACGTTAGCCGTCTTCGTGTCTGATAACTTGGCACTAATTAAGCCCCGAGAGAACTGCTGAACTGGCCAGCTAACGTTAATGTCGAAATGGAATGTTTCAGGGGCTTTGTGTCAGGATTTCGCCGTCTTGCAAGTTAAAATCCTGTGTCCGAATGTGAGGGGAAATCTGGTGGTCCGGTCACTGCTCATTTTCTTGAGATTTATCAGGGTTTTTGCGCGCCGCAGTCGTTGTCCGGAGCTCCGAACAGAGTAATCTGATGCAGTTGAACTGTTCAGTTTTCGCGTCAGCACAAATTTCGTGCTTATGTGAACGATGCGTTATTCTCGCCGATTCAGGCTTAGGTTTCGGTGTTTAGCGTTTGTGAAGAAATACAGCGTGAACATGAGGTAAAAGCCAATAAAAACGCAAAACTATGAAATGTAAAGTCTTGCTTGTGTAGTCGTTAATGTGTCATATGCAAGGTTGCTTGGCGCAAGAAAAACGACTTCAGCATGAAAACTGATGAAGGCACCGTACGTCGTGAACATTCGGACATGCCAGGGTTTCCTGCAGGAAAAGACTTTGGCCGAGGGGGGGGGGGGGGGTTCAACCGAGAACCTTTCTCGCAAAAAAAAAAAAAAAAAAGGTTAAATTAGGTTGTTTAAAGGTTAATTAAATTGTTCGAGTAGCCTATTATTTTTGCCCTCAAAATTAAAGAGAAGATGCTTAATCAATTATTATTTTTGGCTCTCAAAATATGAGAGAAGTTGCTTCACAACAAACCCACAAACATGATGTTGGAAAACACAAACTCTTTATTTTTTGGTCACCCCGCCGGTCGTAAAGAACTAGGAGATCTTGCGCTGCTTTGCTTTCTCTCCGGAACCGGCCATCACGACTCGAAATAAACATTAAAACATTACTCGCCAACTGAATGAGACTGGTTTAATTAATCATAAACAATTAAGCATTGTTGGCCTTTTAATTATTCTTGTTGTTACGAGTTGGTGTACGTTTATGTAACACTAAAATGCCCGCCTTAGTTTTTGGAGCAGATCTCACCGAGTCTTTAGTCTGTATATCATTAATTATCCTTGACGTTAGGCTATATCTTTATGCGAGTATTTTAATAACTTTGCTCACCTCTTTGCGACGATGTCGCTGTTTAATTTCACTTCCAGCTTTATTTTGGGGGGGGGGGGACTATTAATGCACGTAGGACCTGAGGCGCAATCCCTGCAGGCCTGGAGGCTGCACTTTCAGGACCGCAGTTCTAGGACCCAGGTGTTTTTGCGACAGCGCCCTCCCCCCCGTTGGAGGCTGGTTTCGGCCTGGAGGCTGCACTCTCAGGACCGCAGTTCTAGGACCCAGGTGTTTTTGCCACAGCGCCCCCTCCCGTTGGAGGCTGGTTTCAGGACAGCAGTTGTAGGACCGCAATTTCAGGACCCGGAGGGAAAAAGTGAAAGCACATACAGACCTCCATGTAGAAATGTGCCTTAAAAGACAGACTTCTGTTATGATTTTGTGTGAGATGAACAGAACTGACCCATCTATATTTCAATTAGATATTCTAAAGGTTAGAAAGAGGCAAGAAACAAGAATGACTCTACATTTTTATTTTAACCACACAATGAACAAATATAAACAATTATATAAACAACATAAACATGCTGGAGGCCACAGGAGTGGGAAGGCTAGTAGTTGCAGGAGCTGGGATGGTGGGGGTTACTGTAGCTGAGATGACTGTCGCAGTTGGAGTGGAGTTGGAGCTGGGATGGTTGCAGTTATGGCCGAGGTGTTCTTATTGCAAAGAGACAGATGATTAATGAAGTCCTGTTTACGTAAATCTGTAGACTGGCAGTAGATGCAGTGGTAATGCCACTGTGGTCGGCAGTTTAGCCCACATCTGTGAACAGTATACCCTGTAACATTAATTATTATATTAGTATATTATTCAAAAGTGTGTCTCAGACTCATTTTTAATAAAGGGGTATGATAAATATTGATGCTGATGAATATCTACTCAAATCGTTGTTGAACTTGAACATGATGTCAAAGGGCTGAATTAGAATTTAGAGGCAACATCTTATAAAAGTTTAGGTATGTTTGTGAAGTTTCTGGATGACCAAATAAATGAGCATTTGAAGAGTCAGAGTTAGTGTTTGTTTTCATTGTAATACTGATGCCAGATTTACTTGCTTCAGAGCTTAGGAAAATTAAGTCATCCATCTTTACTCACTTCATCAGGGCCCTGCCGATCCTTGGATTTGCCTGAACTACATGTTACATGAAGTTATTTTTAAAATAAAAAATTGTAAAATGATCGGTTGGCTTACTGGTATGGGCTATGATCAGGCAAGAAATTAGCTCATATTAGTGTCCACTAACATATACCCATTTCATGCGGACACTTTGTAACTTAATTTGCATTTCCTGTGACAATGTTCTAAAATGTTACCTTCATGGAGAGTAGCTCTGTTAAAATGGCTCTCCAAATGAGCTTTCACTTTGCTTAACTTCGTTGGGTGGAACACAGTTGAGCGACAGAATAGGCAATGAAATTGTCTGCAGCATGTAGTGCATCTTGAGATTTCCGGCAATGTTCTGCCTTCCTGTATAGTTATATGCATCTTTAAAAGAAAGAGATCACATAATTAGTCCAAAAAAATTTTCGATAATTTCATAGAAAATCTAGAAAATCGCATTTCATAAGATTAAAGAAGATTAAAGATTAAGATTAAAGTTCATGGCACAAACATTGTTGATTAAGAGCCCTAACTTCAAAAAGCCTGTACATAAATGCTAAATATAGTATTGTAAAAAAAAGAGGGATATTTGAAAAAGCATAAAATGAAGAAAAACGTACTTTACAAGCAGATAAGTTACAATGCAGGTGGATTTTTTGACATTAGCAAGAAAGAGAAGAGAGGTTTTTATCATCCTTTTAAGTTGACTAGAATTAATTATAGAAATATGATTAGTCACTGACAATTAGGACACAGTTGGGCTTTCCAAATCACGCCTTGGTTTCACAACACAAATGTTAATATACAGTCAGCATTTTACGGGTGAGGTTAATTATAAGTGACCACAACCAGCTGCATAGTTTTAAGTAATCCTACCTGTTGATTGTGAAATGACAGTTGTCCAAAAGCTAAATAAAATAGTTGTATCAAACAATAGTCTTGGCCGAAAGGACAATATGGCGAGATTAAATAGTTACCGTTAGCTAAATACGTTATATTAAAACATGCTAACAAAGTTGCAACAACCTCTCATAAACGTATTAATGTTGCACTGAGCTAAACTTGTGCAAACTTATTACATACTTTGTTAAGCCGATGTTTATTTTCCAGTTAAATTCATGCAAAGGACTTAGTTTTATTTGTTTGTAATTAAAAATTTTCTCAGTGCTCACTTCTCAGTTTGTTGCTCGTCGTCATACTCCTCGTCGTCTCTTTGTACAAGTAATGCAGCCTCCTTAGGTGAGTGGCGCTGTTCGGAGAAACCAGGGGTCCTGAATGTGCGGTCCTGGAACTGCGGTCCTGAAACTGCGGTCTCCGAGGCTGCAGCTATACCCTACTCGAAAATTCCGGGGCTAATATCCCTCCCTTTATTGAAATTAATTACGGTTGTCCTTCATAAACACATTTTCCAATTCAAGAGTAATCAAGTGGCAATTGAAGACACAGCTTCTCTCCCCCATGCGATCTAAAAGCGACAAAATAATGGGCTACACTCAGTACCGAAAAATAATTAGGTCTATGCACCGTCACTCGGCGACGGCATTTCATAACTCTTCATTTAATGAAGGTAATTTCGGTGACAACTACGTACATCTGTTTTTGCAGCACAGTCACTCAGCTCGCTGTAAAAAAGACAGCTGTCCGATTGGAAAATGTAGACGGACGAAACCACGTACTATTCATCAAAAGTACCTTCATTGGCTGAAGAGTTCTGAAATGCCGTCGCTGAGTGACGGTGCATGTACTTAATAATAATAATCACATTATTTTTCTGTGCTTATTGTAGCCCATTATTTTGTCGCTTTTAGATCGCATGGGGGAGAGAAGCCGCGTCTTCAATTGCCACTTGATTATTCTTGAATTGGAAAACGTGTTCATGAAGGAAACCCATCAAGAATTAGCCAGCACTGATTATTTTCAATAAAGGGAGGGATATTAGCCCCGGAATTTTCAGGTCAAACGACCCGCCTGCTGAACTAAATGTAACCCATTTTTCACTGTTAGGTCGCATGGGGGAGAGAAGCCGTGTCTTCAATTGCCACTTGATTATTCTTTAATCGGAAAACGTGTTAATAAAGAAAAACCTTTAAGAACAAGCCAGGACTAATTGTTGCCGATTTTCGTCTGGGCGAGCACCGGTGTTCTGTCAAATTTTGCTCCCTTGCCAAGAAATACTACCGTAATGCAAAGCGATCGTTAAGTCTTTGTTTTTGCCTTGGCATTGCAATATGAATCAGGATACAATAGTAACTTTGTTATTTGTCAGCTTATTATAACAAAAGCAATGTTATAATGACTGGGATTAGTTTGTTTGAAGATATTTGCCCATATACAGCATTATCATTTAATTTCTGCATCTTCAGGAAAACCCAGTGTGTACATGCAAATGTATGTACGCTTACAGGTCGAAATGCGCACTGAAAATAAATCTATATTTACGATTTTTGAGGAGATTTCAGGCGTGCGCAAGCGCTGAACCACGAGGTAGCATATTTTGATGGGTAGCAAAGTAAATCAGAACACCGGCCAGTGTTGCCTGATGTACGATAATTATCGTATTTGTACGATAGTTTTTCCCTGTGTACGATGTACGATCAATAATGTGAAAAAATAAAAAATGTACGATAATTTCAGTTGGTTGTCCAAACACGCAACTTTCTCTCTGACACCCAAGAATCATTTCGCAGCCGTTGCACTCAGGCGGCAAGACACACACAACACACAGGGCTGCTGCCAGCTTTGGCTGGCCCGGGACAAAGCCATTTGAAAGCCCACCTCCTCTCCATACAAAGCAATGAGTGAGTCCCCAATTCTCGGGCCCGCCTCACAGCGGGCCTGAGACAACTGACCTGTAGTGTTCACTGGTTTGACTGTGCACGCACACATACGTAATTAGCCCAGCCCCCTCACCATCACTAGTCTACTAGCGACACACACAACTTTTAAGCCTAGCAGAGCGGCATGACAGCATCCAACCTGTACCGTGACAGGATGATTCCTCAACCGACAACATCTGCACAAGCGGCCACGGCATCGGGTGACGACAGCGACCTCGAGGTTGAATTCGAATCGGTCTCATCGGGTAGGCCTAATTAACACGTTTGTGTCCCTTCACCAAAAAAAAAAAAAAAAAAAAAAACTTTCTACTCAGGATGTAATAGCCTGCATTTGCGTTCTTTTTGTGCCATAGTTTACCTAGCCTACTCGTTAATTACTGTTTAAAAAAATGTAATGAAACACTTTTCAAATTAGAATACCACTAAAATGGTTATATTGTATGCGTTTTGTTTGTGTACGATAATTTCTCCCAAAATACGATAATTTTGAGGTGTTGGTACGATAGTTGCACATTTCCCATCTGGCAACACTGACACCGGCCCTGAGGTGCGCTGGTAGATTAGTTCTCAAGCTCTGCAGTGTCGCTTGCATGAATCGCATCATTTTTTTTTTCGCCTGACGTTCTACCCCGGGCCCTACAGATTTCAGGCCGGGCGGGGCGCCTGGCCAAAAAAGCGCTGCCGGAAACTCTGGTATGCGAGAGCTGAGCAGAGGATAGCCAGATAAACATAACTACAGTGGCCTTAAAACGACATCACCGGAAAACAACCGCACAGTTCACGTGCCTCAATCCGAGGAAAACATGGCTTGTTCCGAGGGAAAACTTGTTTCGATCCAAGGAAACCATATCTCGATGAGAGGAAAACTTGTTTCGATCATAGGAAACCATATCTCAATCCTAGGATAACATGTCACGATCTGAGGAAAACGTATCTCAATCTGAGAAAAAACATGTCTCGATCAGTGGAAAACATGTTTTAATCCGAGGAAAACTTCTGTCAATCTGAGGAAAACATGTCTCGTTCCGAGGGAAAACTTTTTTCGATCCAAGGACACCATATCTTGATGAGAGGAAAACTTGTTTTGATCCTAGGAAACCATATCTCGATCTGAGGAAAACATATCTCAATCCTAGGATAACATGTCTCGATCTGATGAAAACGTATCTCAATCCAAGAAAAAATATGTCTCGATCAGTGGAAAACATGTTTTAATCCGAGGAAAACTTCTGTCAATCCAAGAAAAACATATCTCAATCAGAGGAAAACTTGTTTCGATCAGAGGAAAGCTTCTCTCACTTGGAGGAAAACATAACTAAAACTGAGGAAAACATGTCTTGATCTGAGGAAAATGGATCTCAATTCGAGGAAAACATGTTTCGATCAGAGAAGAACTTCTATTTAATGGCTAGTTTGCCAGCTAGCCACAATTATCTTCCTGGGCACGGCGATGTTTGTTTACTTGAGTCTAACCCAGAACCGGAAGTTGCTTTCAAACCTGGTGATTAAAGCTGGGCACTGCAGATTTTCATAATTGAAGAGATAATGATGATGCCCAGTAATAGTTACTGTGAATGCCCTCCTGAAATGAGGAAAGTTAGGATGTTGAATACATTGGCATGCTAGCTGTAACATCATAGATTTCAATGTCACTTCATGTCACTTCACTGCAGTTAAGCTCTCACCAGTTCAGAAAACGACGGTCAAACTACCGCCGCTAAAAATTTGATGCGCAAATAAAGCGGATAGTGCGGTATTAAAGGCACGTGATACAATTACTGTCAAAATCTGCTTGAAAAAATAAATAACACTGCTTATTCAATGAAAGAAAGTGTGTATTTTGTTCAGAAAATAATCGGAAACAACTTCCATAATTTGGTTAGAATATGATTTTTAATTAGTTTTTCACTTAATAGTTGACATTTTGTGCAGACTGAAATGTGAGATTTTGGTGAAATGCTGTCACTCCAGATGACTAACAATTGCATGTCACTGTACAAGTGTTTTACTTAAAGAAACAGAAAAAAGGTAGATATTACTGCCGTTAATGTAGAAATTGCCATCAGAATTGGTATTTTGAGGTGGACATTAAAGGAGAAAATTCAAGTGGGGACCATTGTACTTTTGTACAGTACATTGTACTGTTTTTCAAAATGTTTGTGGAAATTAGTGGTCCCACACCATACTGCCTACTCTGTAGTAAAAGCGTATTGAATAAAAGAGAATGCATGGGTGTATCATCAAATAAACGGCTATCTAAGAATGTACTTGGCAACTGGACAAAACTAAATGGGGGCTAGTCTGAGGGCCTGTAATGGTTAAAATTGAAAACGTTTGTGAAAAATGACACTTTCATACAACAATGCATGTATAGTAGATTAAGCTCACAGAATATGAAGCGATTCTGTGGTGGAATCATAAATATAAAAGCGAAGTAGACGCTGTGTGTGTGTGGATACATGCTCACAGAGTCCAATTCACTTTTATATTATACTACCTTGTAGCCCGTGGGGATCCTCAGATCTATGAGGAGATTCTCTGGTGGAATTCTTAAATAAATGCCCATCAAAGTTGGTACAGTGCAATGTGAGAATGCAGACAATTGAAGGGGGGGGGGCTTATAAATCCTGTAAATCAAAAATTCTGAAAAGTACCACCTACACACTATAATACAAGGATCCTAGTATTTGCCCACATAATATGAAAAGATTCACTGGTGGAAACATAAATATAAAAGCGAAGTGGACTCTGTGTGTGCATGCGCGTGTGTCCGGCCAATCAGTGGAAAACCGTGTCGGGCCGATGTTCGCCTTTCTGCATAATTATGTATTTTGGGTCAAGGAAGACCCTCGCGAAAACGGCAAGTTGATAGGACCAATACTTTTTGAGAAATAAGTGGTTTTTGATAGCAACGTGATTCTGAGTCATTTCTATCTCAGTGTTAGAGTGAACAATGGCCTGGAAAGGACTCAGTCACATGAGCAAAGTGAACAATGCACCATTATGATGTCATCACGTTGCTGTGGTGTTTCCATAACAGCATGACATCACATTACCCAGCCAATTCATCCTCAAGTGTCATGAATCCCAAAAAACATGAATAATCGGTGAAAAAAAAATGCATAAAACAATAAATTTAATGATTAATCAGAAACATTTCAAATCATCATGTGAAATAATAAATTTAATGATTCACAAGACACATTTTTTTCCTGTCTATAAATTTATAGCATTAAATTTAACAATTATATTCTGTGTTAAAGTCAACTCTCCCAAACATAGACACGACCATTTTTAGAGCCCGTGGATACCCTCGGGCAACACGCTAGTTTAATATAAAAGCAAAGTGGACTCTGTGTGTGTGTATGGACACACACACTGTATGCACACACATAGAGTCCACTTAACTTATATATTTATATTCCACCACAGAATCCCTTCATATTCTCTGAGCTTATACTAGTATACATGCATTATAGTGTGCAAGTGTTACTTTTCAAAAACCTTTTGATTTGCAGGAATTAAAAGCCCTCAAACATGCTCCATTCCATTCAATTGTCTGCATTCGCACAGTATCAACTCTGACAGCCATTTATTTTAAACCCCAATTCTAAAATAGTTGGGACAAAGTGTAAATTGTGAACAAAATCAAAATGCGTGATTTTCAAATCACACCAGCCAGTATTTTATTCACAATAGAACAGATACAACATAGCAAACGTTGAAACTGTGAAATTTTACAATTTTATCCATAAAATGAGCTCATTTCAAATTTGATGGCTGCTACAGGTCTCAAAAAAGTTGGAACAGGACCCTTTTGACCATGATGTAGCATCCCCTCTTCTTTTTAACAGAGTGGAGGCATCTGGGCATTGAGGAGAAAGGTTTCTTGAGTTTAGCCATTGGAATTTCATCCTACTCTTGTTTAGTACAGGCTTTCAGTGGCTGGAGAGTTTTGGGTCTCCTTTGAAGGACTTTTTATGCGCCAAATGTTTTCAATCGGTGAAAGATCAGGACAGCAGGCAGGCCAGTTCAGCACACGGACTCTTCTACTATGAAGCCATGCTGTAGTAACAGCTGCAGTATGTGATTTTGCATTGTTCTGCTGAAATACAGACGGCCTTCTCTGGAATAGATGTCATCTGGAGGGGGGCATATGTTGCTCTAAAACCTTTATATACTTTTCAGCATTCATAGTGCATTTTAAAACATGAAAGTCTCCCACATCTTATGCACTAATGCATCCCCATACCATCAGAGATGCTGGCTTTTGAATTGAATGCTGATAACAAGAGGGGTGGTCTTTCTCCTCTTTAGGCCGGAGGACATGACGCCCATGATTTCCAACAAGAATATCAAATTTCGACTCGTCTGACCACTGGAAACTTTTCCACTTTGCGACAGTCCATTTTAAATGAGCCTTGGCCCACAGAACACAGCGGCACTTCTGGATCATGCCCAAGAATGGCTTCCTTTTTACATGATAGAGTTTTAGGTGGCATCTGTGGATGGCGATGGTTTCTTCAAGTATTCCTTCGCCTATTTTCTCATGTCAATGACAGAATCATGCCGGTGAGTGATGCAGTGGTGTCTGAGGGCCCAAAGATCACGGGCATCCTGAAAAGGTCTTCGGCCTTGTCCCTTATGCTCAGAGATTTTTCCAGTTTATCTGAATCTTTTGATGAGGTTATGCACTGTCGATGATGAGACCTTCTAAGCCTTTGCAATTTGACGTTGAGGAACATTGTTTTTAAAGTACTCCACAATTTTTTTTATGCAGGCCTTCACAGATTGGTGACCCTCTGGCCATCTTTACTTCTGAGAGACTCAGCCTCTCTGCGACATCCCTTTTATCAATCATGTTGATGCCAGTTAACTCAATTAATTGCGAAACGTTCTTTCAGCTGATTCTCTTATATATTAATTGCTTTTTCAGCCCTTTTTTTGCCTTTGTCCTAACTTTTTTGAGAACTGTTTCAGCAAGAAAATTTGAAATAAGCTCATTTTGTGGATAAATGCAAAATGTCTCAATTTCAACATTTGAAATGTTATATATATATGTTCTATTGTAAGTAACATATTGGTTCATGTGATCTGAAAGTCATTATGTCTCCCCCTTCCTGGGGGGGGGAGACATATTGTTTTTGCCTGAATTCCCATTGGCGTCGGCGTTCCCATTTGTTTCCGGAGCATAACTCTGAAGCTGTTTGACCAATTCTCACCAAATTTGATATAGTGTCTCTCCATAACATGTAGATGTGCCTTTTGAGGGTTTGAACTGCTTTTGAATTTTATTTTTTCTGTTTCCATGGCAACAATTTGGACTTAGGCATATTGAAGGGTGGGACTCGTTTCCGGACCATAACTCTAAAATGTGAAATGGGGGAAGGGGGAGACATCTGTTTTTACGTGTAAAAACCATTCTAGTTGCATTTTGATTTTATTCATAATTTACACTTTGTCCCAACTATTTCGGAATTGGGGTTGTAATCTTTTCAATATGGAGTCTCGTCATATGCAGATATCCTGTACTGGAATACATGCATTGTTATATGCAAGTGCCATTCTTCACAACCTTTTTAGATTTTAACCTTTACAGGCCCTCAGACACGCCCCCATTTACAAAACCCAAAACCAGTGAAGTTGGCACGTTATGTAAATCGTAGATAAAAGCAGAATACAATGATTTGCAAATCCTTTTCAACTTATATTCAATTGAGTACACTGCAAAGACAAGATGTTTAATGTTCAAACTGAGAAACTTTTTTTTTTCGCAAATAATCATTATCTTAGAATTTAAAGGCTGCAACGTATTGCAAAAAAGTTGGCACAGGGGCCTTTTACCACTGTGTTACATCGCCTGTCCTTTTAACGATACTCAGTTAACGTTTGGGAACTGGGGAGACCAATTTTTGAAGCCTTTCAGGTGGAACTCCTTTCCATTCTTGCTTGATGTACAGCTTAAATTGTTCAACAGTCCGGGGTCTCTGTTGTCGTATTTTACGCTTCATAATGCTCCACACATTTTCAATGGGAGACAGGTCTAGACTACAGGCAGGCCAGTCTAGTACCCGCACTCTTTTACTACGGAGCCATGCTATTGTTACACGTGCAGAATGTGGCTTGGCATTGTCTTGCTGAAATAAGCAGGGGCGTCCATGAAAAAGACGTTGCTTGGATGGCAACATATGTTGCTCCAAAACCTGTATGTACCTTTCAGCATTAATGGTGCCTTCACATATGTGTAAGTTGCCCATGCCTTGGGCACTAATACACACCCGTACCATCACAGATGCTTTTGAACTTTGCACCTGTAACAGTTCGGATGGTTCTTTTCCTCTTTGGTCCGGAGGACACAACGTCCACAGTTTCCAAAAACAATTTGAAATGTGGACTCGTCAGACCACAGAACACTTTTCCACTTTGCATCCATCCATCTTGGATGAGCTTGGGCCCAGCGAAGCCGGTGGCGTTTCTGGGTGCTGTTGATAAATGGCTTTCGCTTTGCATTGTAGAGTTTTAACTTGCACTTGCAGATGTAGCGACGAACTGTAGTTACTGACAGTGGTTTTCTGAAGTGTTCCTGAGCCCATTTGGTGATGTCCTTTACACACTGATGTCGGTTTTTGATGCAGTGCCGCCTGAGGGATCGAAGGTCACGGGCATTCAATGTTGGTTTTCGGCCTTGTCGCTTACGTGCAGTGATTTCTCCAGATTCTCTGAACCTTTTGACGATATTATGGACCATAGCTGATGAAATCCCTAAATTTCTTGCAATCGCTTGTTGAGGAATGTTGTTTTTAAACTGTTCGACAATCAGCTCACGCATTTGTTCACGAAGTGGTGACCCTCGCCCCATCCTTGTTTGTGAATGACTGAGCATTTCAGGGAAGCTGCTTTTATACCCAATCATGGCACCCACCTGTTCCCAATTAGCCCTTTCACCTGTGGGATTTTCCAAATAGGTGTTTGATGAGCATTCCTCAACTCTCTCAGTCTTTTTTTGCCTCTTGTGCCAGCTTTTTTGAAACATGTTGCAGGCATCAAATTCCAAATGAGCTGATATTTGCAAAAAATTACAAAGTTTACCTGTTCGAACATTAAGTAACTTGTCTTTGCAGTGTATTCAATTGAATATAGGTTGAAAAGGATTTGCAAATCATTGTATTCTGTTTTTATTTACGATTTACACAACGTGCCAACTTCACTGGTTTTGGGTTTTGTAGTTTTGTCCAGTTGCCAAGTACACTTTGATGGCTGTTTATTTGATGATTCACCCTTGCATTCTCTTTTTATTCAGTATGCTTTCACGTGAATCACTTGGTCCCCACTTGAATTTTCTCCTATTATGTCCACCTCAAAATACCAATTCTAATGGCAATTCCGACATTAATGGCAGTAATATCTAGGCCTACCTTTTTCTTTTTCTTTTGCTTAAAGTAAAACACTCGTACAGTGACATGCAGTTGCTAATAATCTGGAGTAACAGCAGTTCACCAAAATCTCATATTTCTGCACAAAATGTCAACAATTAAGTGAAAAAATAAATAAATACAAATCATATTCAAACCAAATAATGGAAGTTATTTCAGATTTTTTTTTATTCTATATAGATCAGTGGTAGTGCCCAGATTTATTCACCAGGTTTGAAAGCAACTTCCTTTTCCGGGTTAGACTCGAGAAAACAAACATGGTGGTGCCCACGAAGATAATTGTGGTTGGCTAGCTAACTAGCCATTAAATAGAAGTTTTTCTCTGGTCGACACAAGTTTCCCTCAGATGGAGACAAGATTTTCTCTGATCGTTACAAGTTTTCCTCTGATTGAGGTATGTTTTCCTTGGGCTGAGAGAAGTTTTCCTCCGATCGAGACATGTTTTCTTCAGATCAAAACATGCTTTCCTCGGATTAAAATGTTATCTTCAGATCAAGATATGGTTTCCTCTGATCAAAACATGTTTTCCTTGGTTCAAAACAAGTTTACCTCTGATCGAAACAAGTTTCCCTCTGATTGAGGTATGTTTCCCTTGGATTGAGAGAAGTTTTCCTCTGATCGAGACATGTTTTCTTCAGATTAAAACATTTTCCTCGGATCAAAACAAGTTTTCCTCGGATTGAGGTACGTTAACTGTGCAGTTGTTTTCCGATGATGTCGTCTTAGGGCCACCATACATAACGCACTTTCTGCGTCAGACTTTTACCAGTTGCACCATGGCCCCGGCTCAACAGAACCCAACCCTGTTGAAACTTTTGTGTCAAAGAGGAACAGCACATCGGTTGTGTGGAACTATTTTCTGGGCTGGTGATAAGTGGTATCGCATTGCACAATGCTGTCAGTTTTTCTTAAATGCTCTAATCTGCGACGGGCTTTTGACATTCCCATCACATATATTGCGATACATTCTTCGGATAATGTGAATAAAAGTTCTAGTCCAGTTTTGTACAAAAACGGGCTTATACAGTCTCATAAATATTGTTCCGATCGGCTTCCGCAACTGCACTCTGGATAACTTAACAGCAGGATTCTGAAACTATGATAGCGCGAGTGGAATGACCCCACTTTTCCTACCTCCAGTTCCAACTACAGAGCTAAAGAAAACAGGAGTGGGAAATGTAATTGGCTGAACCAACCGCAAAACCGGCGACGCGTCCACCTCTGGAAAGAATCGGCTGGGCAATTGCGCAATCAACCGCAATCTACAGTGTGCATGCTACTAGATATGAAACGGAAAAACACTGGAGTGGTGACACCTACAAGCACAATCATGAATTGTTTACAGGTGTTTCTTTTCAAGAAATTCTTAATTGTTAGTGACCATTAAAAAAATGAAAATTAACTGTAAATATACTGAGTCAAAAAAGAAATTTCACACTCATAAATTTGTAAACATTTTCTTGAAACTTTTATTAAAAGAGTTTTTATTATCACTCGGGGTAAATTGGTTATCAAAGACATCATGACACACATCAACTCCGACGTGCTCAGGTACGTAGCACGTGTAAGCGTACTTTAAGCTAAAACCATGTTTTCTTGTGTTCCTAGTCACGTGACCATATGAGAGATGTGCAAGTGAGCTGATGTTAGCACGTTAGAGTGACATGTAAAAAGCAGGTTTTTACAGTTAATTATTTGTTGATTTTCAATGCCATGGCTGTCAAACATTCAGTGTGAACGTGCCATTGGCATGCTGAATACGAAAACGTCCGTCACTGACGTTGCAAGGGTTATGGGATGCAGTCGACGGACTATCCATGATCTTCGGACTCGTCTCCAACAAACTGGCACCGCAGCTAACCGACCTCGTTCTAGTAGCCCACGTGTGACCTCAAAAGCAGAAGACCGACAAATTGTCTTACGTCATTTGCATAATCGATTTGTCACTGCAATGTCCACGAGGAATGAATTGTTTAGAGGTCATGTGACTGCCCAAACCATACGTAATCGCCTGCGCACCGCTCTTATTCAAGGTGTAACTTACCATTTTTACTCTTTGACATTTCCGTAGCATTTCTGGTGGAACTGGTTACATTATGGACATTATTTTTATGATACACCATCTTTAATGAGTACAGAATGAAATAAAATCATTATTTAAAACCTCATTTCTTGTATTTCAACTTATCAACCTCCAAACGAATGTGAAGTTTTTATTTTGGCTGAGTATATATAATTATAAAACGGGTGCTTCCCATCCTTAAATGTGATTGGCTGAGCCGCGTTCCATGCCGGTATAATATCACTCTAACCCACTACATTCTGAGGCAGACCGCAGCAAAAAATATCCCTGCACGCAGCCGACTACTCGGCGCTGAACTTACTCATTAGGTTACGTTTGTTTCAAGACTTATAGCTCGCTATTTCAGTGTTAGCGAAGTTTAGCCTTTTAACCCGCAAACCAGTTGGCTATCTACCTATCTAGCTATTGCATGCAGAGTTCGATATCATTTTAGCTTGCTAGCTACGTTGCTAACTAGCTCGCTATTTCACTATTCGCAATATATGTTTTTTGTATGTTTATTTTATGCGTTATGTGTAGGGTAACCACATCCATTGTAGTGAACGGTAGCTAGTTGACAAGCTGGCCAGCAAACTACTGCACAATTCAACGTATTTTCCTGGACACCAGCAAGTGTGGAGGACAAAAAACAATCTTAATCCCTACTCTCGCTGCTGGTTGTGATGACATGGCCGATCAGCGCGAGTGGAGAACAAGGAAACTCGAAAACTGAAACGAACGTAAAATTATTTAAGGGGGCTCTTGGGAGATCGAAGGAGATATTCCAAATAGCCTGCTTTCATAGTATATCTACATTCACGAGCCCAAATAACCTGATGTGACACAATGGCGCTAGATGAAAAAGCAATCTTAGAGTTTGTGTTGCTTGCCAACCATTCTGTCCACTCCTGCTTGGTGGAGGAACGAATAGTTCTCAATTTTATTGTTGCATAATTACCAATAAATCGATGATTATTTTTCCCTCTGTTTATTTAAGGGGCTAAATGTAGGGTACCCGTTTCATAATAGCAACTAGATGATGCTAACTCACGCCTCTTGTTGACCTTCATCTTTGACCTTTCAACCTCAAAATGCAAATTTGGACAGGGTACCCTAGGATCATCTACCCCACAAAGTTTGGTCACCCTAGCTTCAGTGGTGGCCGAGCTGTCGCTCAGACAGACACACACACACAGAGAAGGTGCTAAAATGTATACCCACGCTGCCTCGTCCGGCGTGGGTAATAAGCCCCGTTCAAGCAGTGGTTTACAGTGATTTTATAACGGCACTTAACCCACTGCTTCTCGGGACTTATTCCTTTAATATATAAGGGGTTCGAAATTCCCGCCAGTCCGTGCACTAGTACCCTAAAAACGATGGCGGAAAACTCGTCTTCAAACTACTCCAAGTGTCTAGTAATGGATTGTCATCTAGGCTTCACATAAATTTAGTATAAAACCTCCGTTTTTTTCGGTTTCTTAATTGCCAGAAAGATTTTAAAAGGAGGCGCCAATATATTTTGTCGGAGTTCATTAGTGAGAAGGGGGTTCGTGATTTAACATAAATATTTTGCCTAATATCGCGAATGCATATGCTGCGCATACCTTTGCAGCCCGGTGTGTCATCTAATATGATTGTCGCCGTTGTATGCCACCACGTAGAGCATAGAAATTCAATTCCAAATTTTCTTCACCAGATATACGCATGATGTTTTTATACCGATCTTTCTCTGAGTATCCACTCGGAATTCTCTCCGAAAGTAAAAATAAATACGTTTGTGCTCGCATTGCGGACTAAGGTCAACATCTGGGGACATTATATAATACATATAACGTCATTTTAAATCACTTTGTCTCCACATTCTTGAGTTTCCGATGTTAGTTTTTGTTATCACTCGAGCACCGAGCTAGGTGTCCTCTAACACCCGTATTAAATATATTAAAAAAACAATGCCAACAACGATTTCCAGATGTGCTAATTGCATTGAAAAAAACTGCGAATTATTATGTGTTGGATGAGATCCGGACTGTCCCGCGATGGAATTAGAGGATCGACAGAACATTGCTGACACTTTCAGAATCTAAAAAGAGTGAGTGATTCAGAGCAAGTTAGAGAATGGTCTCAATTCTTAAGCGATGTATGGAGTTAACCTGTCATCACGAAGGGATTTTGGCACTCCTTTGTATTTTTGTATCGCTGTATAGTGTATACTGTTTTGCAAATATTGGGCAGTGGTCAAGCACATGAGCACTGACAACATAGATTCTAACCCAACAAATGGACAAACCTGCTTTTTTGATCTTGTAAGTACTTGGGTAGGGATTTCTCTTTGTGCAAGGTACTGAAGGGCTTGCAATTTGACGTTTTCATTGTTTACTATTATGAAGAAAACGTTACTCTCTGTTTTACTGAAGGGCTTGTGTCATCATCTGTGTCTTATGTTTAATGGCATGACTGGTTATTAATTAGAATTAGAATGTAATAGGAGTGAAATTGGCATAGGTATGAGTTGCAGTAGCAAAAAACCTAAAGAAAAATATTTGAGATACAGATATCTCAGAGGTGCTGTACATTAAAAGGGAAAAAGGCTGTCAAGAAAAAGAAAAAGGAGGACTGGTAAACCTGAGTCATGATTAGTGTGGCTGTATAGAGAAAAAAAATTGAATTTCTATCCCTGATATACAAAAAAAGAGTGGAAACTATATTTATGATGAAGGAATGCTGTTTCATATTTTGAACATATGCATTTGTACCTTGAATTCCTACTGTGCTCTTTACTCTCGATTATGGCAATTTTTATTTTAATATTTAAATGTTCATCTTGGTTCATAGTAATGACCAGTATTAATTTCGTTCATTGTAAAAGATATTATGCATGGTAAAAATCAGTCTTGAATATTCACTCTTTCACAGCCTGAGCGAGGAGAGTGGCTCAGGTAGAACCAAATAAAACTTCGTAATTTCAATTCACTTACCGAGTTACTGCATGTTAGCTGTAAGTGGGTCCCAGTTGGTAAGTCCAAGTGGTTTTAACACTGAAATGCTGCTGTAACTGAAATGCCTTGGTCTTCATTACGCTATGTTGATTAGTGTTAGTACTGTTCGCAAAATGTTCTAAGAGAAGAAAATAAAAAGTTATCATGCATATACACACATTGTTGTTAAGCTTTATTTTTGCGACACAGTTCTGAAAAATGCTAAAGACTTCTAGGGACTGTATAGCGTTTTTGCCGCGCAGTTATTTTTGCTTAATGCCAGCCCTGATTTTGGCTTTAAGAGGACGATGCTCACTGGAAGTTCAACAAATCAGTCAATATACTACTGTGATTTAAGTGGTTAAATAAAAATGTGTTATTCATATCGATTCATGCATCAACTAATTTCACTATAACATGTAGGCCTGGCTTACAGGAAGGAATGGTTGATGTTTAATCTATCTGATACAGTGTTCAAAGTACAAAACCCAAAACCAGTGAAGTTGGCTCATTGTGTAAATCGTAAATGAAAACCAAATACAATGATTTGCAAATCCTTTTCAACCTATATTCAATTAAATACACTGCAAAGACAAGTTACTTAATGTTCGAACAGGTAAACTTTGTAATTTTTTGCAAATATTAGCTCATTTGGAATTTGATGCCTGCAACATGTTTCAAAAAAGCTGGCACAAGTGGCAAAAAAGACTGAGAGAGTTGAGGAATGCTCATCAAACACTTATTTGGAACATCCCACAGGTGAACGGGCTAATTGGGAAAGAAATGCGTGAGCTGATTGTCGAACAGTTTAAAAACAACATTCCTCAACAAGCTATTGCAAGAAATTTAGGGATTTCATCGTCTACGGTGCGTAATATCGGCAAAAGGTTCAGAAAATCTGGAGAAATCACTGCACGTCAGCGACAAGGCCAAAAACTAACATTGAATGCCCGTGACCTTCGATCCCTCTGGCGGTACTGCATCAAAAACCGACATCAGTGTGTAAAGGACATCACCACATGGGCTCTGGAACACTTCAGAAAACCACTACAGTTCATCGCTACATCTGCAAGTGCAAGTTAAAATTCTACAATGCAAAGCGAAAGCCATTTTTCAACAGCACCCAGAAACGCCACCAGCTTCGCTGGGCCCAAGCTCATCTAAGATGGACTAATGCAAAGTGGAAAAGTGTTCTGTGGTCTGACGAGTCCACATTTCAAATTGTTTTTGGAAACTGTGGACGTCGTGTCCTCCGGACCAAAGAGGAAAAGAACCATCCGGACTGTTAGGCGCAAAGTTCAAAAGCCAGCTTCTGTGATGGTATGGGTGTGTATTAGTGCCCAAGGAATGGTTAACTTACACATATCTGAAGGCACCATTAATGCTGAAAGGTACATACAGGTTTTGGAGCAACATATGTTGCCATTCAAGCAGCGTCTTTTTCATGGACGCCCCTGCTTATTTCAGCAAGACAATGCCAAGCCACATTCTGCACGTGTTACAATAGCATGGCTCCGTAGTAAAAGAGTGCGGGTACCAGACTGGCCTGCCTGTAGTCTAGACCTGTCTCCCATTGAAAATGTGTGGCGCATTATGAAGCGTAAAATACGACAATGGAGACCCCGGACTGTTGAACAACTTAAGCTGTACATCAAGCAAGAATGGGAAAGAGTTCCACCTGAAAAGCTTCAAAAATTGATCTCCTCAGTTCCCAAAAGTTTACTGAGTGTCGTTAAAAGGAAAGGCGATGTAACACAGTGGTATTAAAGGCCCCTGTGCCAACTTTTTTGCAATGTGTTGCAGCCTTTAAATTCTAGGTTAATGATTATTTGCAAAAAAAAAAAAAAAGTTTCTCAGTTTGAACATTAAACATCTCGTCTTCGCAGTGTATTCAATTGAATAAAAGTTGAAAAGGATTTGCAAATCATTGTATTCTGTTTTTATCTACGATTTACATAACGTGCCAACTTCACTGGTTTTGGGTTTTGTAACTGTGGGATGATATATTGTTCATTTGTTGAGTAATACAGGAGATAAGGAACTTAAAAAATAATCGCATATTAAATCGCAATATTGGTTAAAATAATCGCAATTAGATTATTTTACAAAATCGTTCAGCCCTAGTAACTAGCCAGTGGACAATTGTGATGTTGATAGCTTGCAGGTAAGACAAACGTACCAACGTGAATAACATTAATAACTAGCTTCCAATTTTGTTGTCTTTCGCTGAAATGTGAGAGAAGTCCGCATCCCGTGTGAGGTTCCTCCTCCCTGCATAGACATCTTTAATGTCTTTAGGTGCCCTCTTTCACTGGTTTTGTTGCTGTATCATCCTTGCCAGGTAGCTGTCTCAATTATGTTTCCAAGGTGAATACGTTTTTAAGAACAATATGTTGTGTTTGGTCAAATCCTCGTCAAGTGTGACGAGTTTTTCAGTGGAAGGTGATAGCTTCCTCTTCTGAAGTTTTAACAGCACAATTTAGGGCCATTTCACGGTATTTATTTCGTTGCAGACAGGACATTCACAGGCTTTTTTCATTAATAGAAATTATTTCTGGGAATAATTGAGAAGTTTTAACTGGTGAGCGGCAAGTACTACCCAAGTACCTTATTTGATAAAAACATCAAATGTTTTGAATTTCAGTCTCATTTTCAAAATGAGCCTGAAAGTTGCGTTGCGGACAGGACAAAAAGTGAAGTGGGTTTTTTTTTTCCTCGGAGGGAAGTGAATAGTTCTATCCATCCACTGGTGTTTTATGATCCAAAGACAGGTCATTTTGTTCCTCTGCATCTTAGGTAGGTTTCTGAGGAAATTATGAATTTGTCACTCAAACAGTGAGCCGAGGGGGGAACTTTCAGATCAAATGTTTAATATTGCATGATTTACATATTTAGAACATAAAGCTGCATTATATAAAACAGTTGACATGTTTGAGAGGATATCAAAGATTTCAGCAGACCACCCCCCCCCCCCCCCCACCAACACCACCACCATCACCATCTCACCATCAACCTGATGAGACATTCTCAGAAAGTAGGATATATAAGAAGTACAGACAAAGTTCAAAATATGATTCCTGTCAGTCATTTTAAACTCAAACTGTCTGGAAATTAATCAAACAGTCCACTCAAATGAATAAATATGTTTGGTTAATTAAGACTCCATTACTCAAAAAACTTAGTCATTTAGTCATTTGAGCAAAGCTGCCAAGTTATAATAAGATAACAATTAATACTTGGTAGTCATAGGGCATAATTAAGAATCTGATGTCCAAACAGCCATTGATTGCAATTGCATTTTAGTAAATGATTTGGAAGAAAAGGGCTCACAAACATGCCAAACACTAATTACTCAAATGTTAGGAGTGCCTAATGAAATGAGACAGGGAATTCAGATTCAACAGCAAGCTGCCCTGCCGGTGCCATGAAAACACCCATTCAAATTCTTAGAAAGTTAACTGAAATAAAACAATACTCTTGAAACATGTGAAACAATAAAAAAAATCTTGAAATCTGTGTTATTGAATTGAAAGACAAGCCATCCTTGCACCAAACCCATATCCTTTTTTTTTCTTTTCTTTTTTCTTCATTTATAGGACATTTATTGTATCCAATCAGAAAGACCTACATTTGCATTTTTTCCTCATGAAGTGCCTCAATATTACTTAAATACGAAACAACCTCAGAGTATTTTAAAGCCTTAAATACATTAAAAGCCTTCATTCTAAGTAGAAGGGGAATTTCCATATCAACTAAAAGCCAAATCCATCATCACTACATTAATTTGTCCTGTCCGTAACATTTTTGTCCTGTCCGACACGCAAAACGTTGCGGATAGGACAAAAAGAGTTGTGGTTTCTGATGAGCTGTGTTCAGATTTTTTAATAACCTTTTTTATATTGTTTTAGACTACCTAAGCTAAGAGAACTCTAACTTTGGTGTTTATAGGCTTATTATTGTAGGAAAAAAAAAAAACTTTTTTGTTCCAACCCTGTGTTGGACAGGATACTTGACACCTGTGAAAGTGGAAATTTTATCACTTCACAATCTGAAAAAGAATACTCACTGATGGATTGTCTGCATGGACATAAACATATCCTGTCAGCAAGAAAAATTTCAAAAATGAAACACACCACGAGAAAATGACGAAAACATATGTGTCCTATCCGCAACACTCAGGACCCATGAATTCACAAGAAAATCTAATTTGCATAATTAAGGAGCAAGAATTTCGACTAGGGATGCACCGAAATGAAAATTTTTGGCCGAAACCGAAAATGAGAAACACTTGGCCGAAAACTGAAACGCCAAAAGAAATTATGCCAATTTTTAGTACCATTGCATTTATGGCTATGAATGTGTACTTACCTAACTAAAGTCAAGGCATTGCAATGGCAAAAATTAACGTTCACGCTTCAAAAAATAAATCTATTCAAAAATTATGAAAATATTTATTAAACACTGACATTCCAACAAAGCACAATATAAAATAAAATAAAATTATAAATAAAATGTTTAACTTGGCCCCACTCATGAATAACCTACAGGCCTATAACTGACTGGCCTATTACTGGCTGCTGAAAAATTGTAAAATATGTTACGTGACGACAACAGCAGCCCACTGATTGGTCAGAGAGAATTGGCTGCGATTGACAACTCGCTTCTGCATTATCGCGAGGAAACAGGCTTCACTTTCCATCACTGACACAGGTCTTCAGATTGTGGTTTTGAAACGTGTGTTGTTTTAGGCAGCTTGATAAATAAACTGTACGTTGCCTTACATTTCAAAGGTTGCATTTGTTCACAGATGCAAATGCATTTATGAAATGCATTTCTTTGTCCATGATCCTGTTCGTAGCGAAATTTGAAGCAACGGCGTTGTGTCTAATTCTGTTTCCCCAATTCCCCTTGAGAAAGTTATTATGCTGCCCCTATTCTACGAAAATTGCGCCAAGAATAACTTTACAGGTGCTGATGAAGCATTTTGTTCCTAGGAAAGGGTAAGGTATCACAGATGAGATGACGCATCGTAAAGCGATACATTCTAATACTCTGCCATCTCCAGCAATTTGTGCGTTTGCCACGTGTTTTGCCTTCACTTTCCAAGTGAAATGTTAAATGACGCCTGCATGTCAAGCTAATAAACAATAATTGTTATATCATATGTGTTATTTGCTCCTTTGTTATGAATGAAAAAAGGCAAATTAACATCTGTGTGTGGTGATTCCATATATTTCCAGGGGGTGTAGATACGTTGTGGAATACTGATGTGACACAAATGCCTTGAACATATATTGCCATTGTCTATGAATACTCTATGCCTTTTACGGATATCATTGCTTTATGTTTTTATGTGGTACGTATTTAATGTGCAACCGAATCGGACGCAACACCAGCTGGTATCCTATGCATCAGAACAGTGTCAAACAGAAATTGCAATTCAGCACTCGCGGACTTTAGTGCCATAACGTGGTGACGGTGGTGCCCCTGATTTAAAACATACAGACAGGCGCGTGCTGGCCGCAGTTTTTGCTTGCATCATCACAACATTCTGTTTCGGCCGTATTGTTTCGGTGTTAAGTATTTCCGAAAACCGAATAAGGCATTTTTTTGCCTTTTTCGGCCGAAAATTTTCGGTGGTCGAAAATTCGGTGCATCTCTAATTTCGACTCAATTTTCTTTTTTCCAGTAAGTTCAGATACCCATCTAAGTCATCCAGTTGTTTTTGTTGGTAAGATTCAGATTCTAAAAACAACCCAATAGCAATTTTTTATTTTTAGTGACCTTTGACCTCATTTTAGCTTTGCGACATAAACCGCGCCCTCCATAATTATTGGTACCCCTGGTTAAGATGTGTTCTTTCGCTTCTAATAAATTCAGGGTTTTCTTCTAAATAATATAAGACCACAATGGAAAAAAGAGGAAAATCCAACCTTAAGTTCAAGTGCATTTATTCAGTGGGGAAAAAATCCCACATCAAGAAATAATTCTTTAACATCAAATCATGTGTGCCACAATTATTAGCACCCCTGATGTTAATACTTTGTACAACCCCCTTTTGCCTACAAAACAGCACCTGATCTTTTCCTATAATGTTTCATAAGATGGGAGAATACAGAAAGAGGGATCTTTGACCTTTCCTCTTTGCACAATCTCTCTAAATCATCCAGCGACCTGGGTCCTCTCCTCTGCACTCTCCTCTTCAGCTCATTGCACAGGTTTTCAATGGGGTTTAGGTCTGGGGACTGAAATGGCCATGGGAGGGGCTTGATTCTGTGTCTGGTGAACCATTTCTGTGTAGATTTGGCCACATGTTCAGGCTCATTATCTTGCTGAAAGACCCAGTGACGACCCATCTTCAGCTTTCGGGCAGAGGCCACCAGATTTTAATTTAAAATGTCCTGGTATTTCAAAGCGTTCATGATGCCACGCACCCTAAAAAGGTTCCCAGGGCCTCTATAGGAGAAACAGGCCCACAGCATCACTGATCCTCCCCCATACTTCACAGTGGGCATGAGGTGTTTATCTGCATTCTCATCTTTTGTCTTCCATCAGACCCACTCAGAGCGTGTGTTGCCAAAAAGCTCCATCTTGGTCTCATCTGACCAAAGCATTCGGTCCCAGTTGAAGTCCCAGTGCCGCTTAGCGAACTCCAGACGTTTGCATTTATGATTGTGAGTGAGAAAAATTTTTTTTTGTGCATGCCTCCCAAACAGCTTGTTGGCATGTGGATGGCGCCTGATGGTTGTTTTGGAGACTTTGTGACCCCAAGATGCTACCATTTGTTGCAATTCTTTCACAGTGAGCTTTGGAGAACTTTTTATTTCTCTTACCATCCTTCTCACTGTGCGTGGTGGCAAAATAACCTTGCATCCTCGTCCAGGCTTGTTTACCACAGTTCCGGTTGTTTTAAACTTCTTAACGATTCCTCTGACAGTAGATATGGGCAGGTGCAGGCAAGTGGCTATTTTCTTGTAGGTCGACACACATCTGTTCCTTTGTCTTTCCCATGTTGGAGTGGATAAGAGGAATGACCTCTGTGTCACGTCATATTTATACCCCAGGGAAACAGGAAGTGTTGAATTCCTAATTAAATGTTCCTAGATATTCTGATCAACTTTGTAAACTACTGTATAAATGACAGAAATACTTCAATTACATTTATTTCCTCGAAATTTATGGGGTGCCAATAATTGTGGAACAGGTGATTTTATGAAAAATAGTCATTTCTTAGTCAGGGATTCCCCCCCCCTTAACATTCACTTGAGTTGAAGGTTACATTTTTCTACATTTTTCAGTGTGAGAGAATGCTTCTGCAATAAAATTAGAATTTATTTTAAGGCTTTTAACACATCTTAAACGGAGGGGCCAATAATTATGGAGGGCGCTGTATTTTTCTAATGATATTGCTGAATTGCTTCATCAGAGAAATTCGGCCTGGGCTTTGGCTAGGAGATCTCAGAGTGAAGTAGACTGGGGCAATTTTAGGTGCCTCAGAAATAAATTCACAAAGTTAATTCGAAAGGCCAAATCAGATTTTTATTTAAAAAAAACAACAGATAATTTAAATAATCCAGCTAAGTTTTGGAAAACCGTTAAGTCCATTTCTACTCACAACTCCTCTTCTTCTCTTCCCGATTGTGTTACAGTGGATAATACAACTGTAACTGATAGAGTAACTATGCTAAATTGTTTTAACAAATATTTTATTTCATCTGGGCTTTTATTCCAGAATGGGAACATTTTAAATAATGCTGTACCTCCTGATCCTTCTACCTGTCTGACACATAACTTTAATCTCATACCTTTTACAGAACAGGAGGTATTAAATGGTATTAGTCAGGTCAATTCCTTAAAATCAGCTGGTCCTGAATTTGGTGAAAATTGCTGCTGCAGTCATAACTAGGCCAGTGACATATATTTTTTATTTATCATTAGAGACATGCAACATTCCCAAAATTTGGAAAACAGCATTTGTTTTCCTGCCTTTAAAAGGTGGTGATCCTACACAGTTAAACAACTAAAGACCAATCACCAAACTTTCTGTCCTAGCTAAAATACTTGAAAGTCTTGTCTGTAAACAGTTAAAACCATTTTTATCTGAAAATGTAATTTTAAATGAATTCCAGTCTGGCTTCAGGAAAAAACATCGTACAATCACTGCTGTCTACAAGGTTTTTAATGATAAAACTCAAGCCTTGGTTAAGAAACAGCACTGCTTAGCTTTATTTTAGACTTGTCAAAGGTTTTTGATACAATGGACTATGTGGTATTGAAGGACAGACTGATCAATATTGGTCTATCATCACAACTAGTCAGTTGGTTCTAAAATTATCTGTCTGACAGAAGCCAGTGTGTCAATATGGATAATTACAGATCTGATTTTATGGCCACATGCAATGGAGTTCCTCAGGGGTCTATTCTCGGCCCTATTCTTTTTTCTATTTATGTTAATGAATTGGGCAAGAGAGTGTCAAATACACACCTTCATTTCTATGCTGAAAATACCGTTTTATATACTTGTGCAGCTTCCATAGATCAAGCCGTAGACAAGCTTCCAACTGCTTTTAATATCATTCAGGATGATTTGAGCAACTTAAAACTAGTTCTGAATGCCAACAAGACCAAGCTAGTGGTTTTTAATAGAGTCAAAATGCAGGTTTTGACGCAAAATATTGCTACTCAGCAAAATAAGCCAATAGAGCAGGTAAGCACTTATAAGTACTTTGGATTTATTTTGGATGGTACATTGTCCTTTACAGGTCATGTTGCTCTAAGGTTCATGACGGACTCTAATTATCAGACACATCACTGTACCCTGTACCAGGAAGCTGGACTCCCCTCCTTGTTAGCCCACCGACAATTTCATTGGTGGACAATGATCTATAAAGCTGTAGTGGGTCACCTTCCATCCTATTTATGTTCCACGCTTGAGCAGACCACCACAAATGCTTATGCACATGAACTTATTTTATTCAATGTTCCTGAAACTCGTACTGCTTTTGGTGAAAAGGCTTTTAGCTATGCTGCTCCTTCAGCTTGGAAGAAGCTACAAGAGAAAATCCAGCTTAAAACTCTGGTTTCTTTGGAAAGGTTTAAATTTCTTATTGCAGACACAGTGGACATTGTATACACTTGTTTTTCATCCTAAATGGTCTGTATCTTTGTCTGTCTGAAAGATACACTTGTAATCTTTGTTTTTACTCTTTTGAAGCCATTTTTGGCCAGGACTCCCTTGCAAAAGAGATGTAAATCTCAATGCGACCATTTCCTGGTCAAAAAAAGGTTAAATAAATAAATAAATATGTCATAATGAGCATTTTGGGGACCATATTGCTAAAATGACTTGAATGATAAAACAGTTAACATATAGCTGAAGTATTTTGCAAAGCTTATTATATCCCTGAACGCCGAATGGCGTTCCGGGGGATATTTTGTTTTTGGTCCGACCGCCACCGCCACACTACGTGTTAACGCGATAACTTCTGTAATATTTCAATTACAAATTCCAAATTTTGCACATAAGTAAGTATCATAAAGAGGAAGAACTGATTCGATTTTGGACAATTTACAATCTCTAGATTGGCCACCAGGGGCCAAAAACTGATTTCAGTGTTAACGCGATAACTGCAGTAATATTTCAATTAGAAATTCCAAGTTTTGCATATAAGTAAATATCATAAAGAGGAAGAACTGACTCGATTTTGGACAATTTACTATTTCTAGATTGGCCACCAGGGGCCAAAAACTGAAAAAATCACTGTTCCGCGATAACTTCAGTAATATTTCAATTACAAATTTCAAGTTTTGCACATAAGTAAGTATCATAAAGAGGAAGAACTGATTCGATTTTGGACAATTTACGATCTCTAGATTGGCCACAAGGGGCCAAAAACTGATGTACATGTTAACGCGATAACTGCGTAATATTTCAATTAGAAATTCCAAGTTTTGCATCTGGGCCTGTCCACAGAAATGGGGTACCTAAGGGGCATGGTACATTAACGGTTAAATAACATGTCACAGTGTTCGACAATTCACTGAATTGTATGTTTATTGTGTTATACATATGACAAAGATATAATAAGAACATTTTTGAAGTAATGCTTTGCCTAGTTTTATTTTTACTTGCAAAAAGAAGGAAATGTCCACATTGGTTTTTGACATTGTTTGTGACATTGTAGATGTTGTTCATTTCAGGGCGGTTTCAGCCCGTCAAAGGGCACCCTTATTTCGAGTAAAGTTGTCAGCTTGAATAAATAACTTAGTTTCTTTTAGTTTCTCTTCGTATTCTACAAAAATTTTATGACGGGTAATTTAATGACACCCTATTTGAAAAGCTTACGTTCGTAACCATCGTCTGTCCTTGCAGTTACGAACATAAAAACGGGTCAGACTGGGATATATTTGCGGAAATAACTTCCCATACATGTACGAAAAGTAAGAGTCCATGTGTTGATATACGATACAATTATTGATTTCGTTTTCTTTCCTTCTGATTTCTTTCAATGATTGTTAAAAACTTTGCGTTGCGAGTCTGTCCAAAAAATATTACGTTCGTAACCCCACCTAAACAAGAAAAATTCATGCGAATCTACGACTGTGAACTCAGTCACAGCTGAATACTAAATATGCGTGTGCGCCTCGACATTGACACCATTGCTTGAAGGTCATGCAAGCATCGTCTGCAATGCTGGAATGATTTTCTCTGAATCTGTCACGAATATTACTTGCGTAATACTGTTACGAACGTTATACAAAATTAGCAATGATCACATCATTTATTTGACTTAATCAACACAATAGTTTGGGCGAGTAATGCACTTTGAAGTCTCAGATTGGTCTGCGAACATGGAGCAAATTCGCCGGCTTTTTATATAGATTACACCAACGGAGCATAAAATATCACCAAATCTATAGGCTACCTATTTCTGCCATTAGCGGTCTCACTGACTGTACAGTTTTGCGGCAGTAATTTTCTTCGAAAAATGCATCTTTTGTTTGCCTAGCAACTAACCGATGCCCCTGTCAGAGTTGGTGGAGTAGAGTAGGCTAGTGTAGAATTATTTTATTTTATTGGGCAGCACTGGCAAAAAGTTAGAGCCAGCAGCAGCAGGATACTCTGGCGCCAAAACGGAAGCAGTGCCAGGTCCGCAGGAGCTGACTCACAAAATAAGGCGCGTCACTTGCTGCAATTGCTTCAGACCCGTCTGTGGGAATTGCACCAGGAAAACGGAGGTCACCTGCGCAGACTATTACGATTTGACTAAATGCTACGCCACCCCAATAGATAAAAAGGTAATCAGAAAAAAAGTTCAGCACCTCCCTGGCCAATTATTCCGTGTCATTGTTCCGATTATTTCATAATAAATAAGATATTCCATATGGTTATGTTGTTATAATTGTTGAATTCGAATGTATGTTCATCAAAATAATGTTTTTAATCGTAGTTTTTGTCGTTCTGAATTGTTTAATTATTTATTTACCCGAAAATATCGTTGTGAATGTTAACAATAAAGGCGCTTTCACACTGGACGCGAACGAATTTTTCGCACAATAGATCACATTCAAAGTCAATGCAAAGACGCGAATCCGCGTGAAACACGCGTATTTGCGTCTTTGCATTGAATTTGAATGCAATCTGTCTTGCATATTTAAACCATTAAATATGCCTGGTGGGAGTAAATTATATTATTTTCGAGGAAATGTCTCAGCAGTTTATCTCATCTGTCCTGTTACATACGTAATACCTTTCAGCTAGTTTTGGAAAACAAATATTGTTAGTTGTGGTGTTGATTTATGTAAGGTTTTTTTATTGATTGATGTTACTGATGTTCAGTGGAGTTCATTTAGCTCAATTTTTAACTTTGCAGGGTGTTTGCTTTGAGTGTTGAAAAACACTACGTGCCAGAATTTGCAAGCGGGAAATCCACAAATTGCAAATCTGGAAGAAAATTAGATTTTTAATACTACTCAATGTATTTTTTATCAGTGTTATTGTTTTTATGACTTTTAGAATAAATTATTGTTTTCACCTACTTCTAATAAGCGTTTTTTTTTTGTTGATTTTAGGTTGAAATATCTGTCTTGTTACATACGTAAATCGGTGTTGCCATGACCATTTCAACTGTGTGTTCCAATGTCATCTTTGCTGATATTATCCTTATGACTGCAGAAAGTTATTCAAGGTCCCTTTAGTGACTTATTAGGTTGAATCTTTTTTTCTCCTTTATTGGTTTATTTTTCGTCTTGTGTGTCACACTTATGTACCCAATTTCTGTGGACAGGCACATATAAGTAAGTATCATAAAGAGGAAGAACTGATTTGATTTTGGACAACTTACAATCTCTAGATTGGCCACCAGGGGCCAAAAACGGGAAAAATCACTGTTTTTATCATATCTCTGGAAATATTTGTCGGATTGACCTCAAATCAATTGCAAATGAAAGGTCATGACCTGAGGATGTGTCCCACGATGACATTATACCTGTTTGGTTCAAAATTTTGACACATGGGAGCTTTGTCACAGAAAATTCACCATTTTTGCTGTATCTTTGGAACTATTTCTCCAATTGACATGAAACTATGTGCAACTGCAAGGTCATGACCTCACAACGCGTCACGATGACATCATACCTGTATGGTTCAATATTTTGCCACCAGGTGGCGCTTTGTGATGGAAAATTACCATTTTGGCCATATCTTCAGAACCATTTGACCGATTGACCTGAAATTAAGTTCAAATGAAAGTCTATTCAAGGTCTATTCAAGGATTGGGCAATTGGAGGATTGGGGGCGTTCGGGGATATACCTCCAGCCATCGCCTCCAACAGCATAAGCCTAGTTTTTCTTTAGCTTACCTGTTTGTCCACTTTATCCAGTGATGAATGGGTGCTGATCTATCATGTGGATTTCACCATGGGGGTGGCCATTTTGGAAAGGTTAGCTGGTGCAGCCAGTGTAGTGTTAGTTCCACTTTTATGAATCAGATGGCAGCACTGATGGCCTAAATATGTCACTATGGGCATTAGGTTGCAAAATTTATGTGGGGTCAGTGGCTTTGATAACCCCCAAAATTGTGTGACAAATTTGTCACAGGGGGCATTTAATTTATATTAATTAATCATAAATCTAATACATTTTTTCAATCACTTCACAGCCCTAATTGCAGTTGGTGAAGTGGATGAGAGAGTACATCCAGACGTGCACTGCTCTCCTTCTCCAGGTATGCAAATCTGCCTTTCCATTGTTGCTTTTGTTAAATTGGGAGCTTTGGCATTTATTGAAAATCATTTAGTTTAAGTCTACTGGATGAGGACGTGCATTTTGATACAACCTAGATCTGTACCTTAATTTCTAATATGGCATCACTTAATGTATTGTAATGTTATTCTGTGCAGGTGCCTTCAAGCCCTGTGAGCATTTACTGGGCAGCTGGATGATCCGCCTGACAGTCTGGTTTATTTGTCTGGTGGCACTCGTCTTCAATGCGTTGGTGTTGGCTGCCACTTTCTTTCGGGGGCTGGTGATGTCGTCTGCTAAGCTGCTGGTGGGGTTACTGGCAGCCTCTAACTTGCTGATGGGTGTGTATGTGGGCCTGCTGAGTACACTGGATGGGGTTACATGGGGCGCCTTCAGTGAGTTTGGGGTGCGGTGGGAGACTGGGCTAGGCTGCCAGGCAGCAGGCTTCCTGGCAGTCTTTTCGTCGGAGTTGTCTATTCTATTCCTGACTCTGGCAGCAATGGAGAGGAGTTTGATGGTCCGCAAAATGCTGAGGAAGTCTGAGCTGGATCAGCAGGGCCAAAGGGGGTGCTATGGAGTGGCTGCTATGCTTTTGGTGGTCCTGGCTGGGGCGACAGCCTGCCTGCCCCTCTTCCACGTGGGCGAGTTTTCCTCGTCCCCCCTCTGCCTTCCATTCTCCACTGGGGAGAGCACTTCTGCTCTGGGTTACACTGTAGCCCTGGTGCTCCTCAACTCCCTGTCTTACCTGCTGATGGTGGTGCTCTATACGCACCTCTACTGTAGCCTGGGCAAGGCCGACCTGACTGAGCCCCTCCAGGCCAGCATGGTCCGCCACGTGGCCTGGCTCATCTTCACCAACTGCATCTTCTTCTGCCCCATGGCTGCCTTCTCCTTCGCACCCCTCTTCACTGGCGTAGCCAACAGCCCAGAGATTATGAAGACTGTCACACTCATCTTCTTCCCCCTACCTGCGTGTTTCAACCCAGTCCTTTACATTTTTTTCAACCAACACTTCAGGGAGGACTGGCGTGGCCTGAAGAGGCTTGGGTGTATGAGGAGGCAAGCGGAGGCGGGGCCTGAGAGGAGGCCAGGAGGTGGGATTGTACAAGACAGTAGGGCTCTCGACGAGCAGGCCTTTCAATGTGGAACACACACACAGCTGCAGAGTGATCTTGCTCTGTGCAGTTGCTGTGAGTCAGTGCTGCTTGCTAAGCCCTTGGTCTGCAGACAATTGAAGTGGCATAGTTGCCCTGCCCTGCAGGTGGAGGGTGACTGGTCGGAGTGTACCACCCCATCTGCCCAGTCCGAGTATGCCGATGAGGAGGACTCCTTCATATCTGACTGCTCTGACCAGGTCCAGGCTTGTGGCCGGGCCTGCTTCTATCAGAGCCGAGGGTTTCCCCTGGTCCACTACTCCTGCAACATCTCCCGTATTAGAGACTAATGGAACTTTGAACGGCTTGGTAGCCTTGTATGTTTGTTCATGCATGTGTGCAAACTTGCGGATTGATGTGCTCACAAAGGGAACTGTAAAGAGTAAATCAGTATGAAATGTTCAGGTTGCCTGCACAATCATCCATTCAGAAGGCACTTTTCTTATCACTGTGTGACAAGACACTCACCTATCAAGAAGGGAATCTGGTAATATGTTACTTTTGTAACTTTTTTGTGTCTTTTTTGTTTTCTCTTAGCACTTTGCGTGCTTTAATGACAAGATTTGATGTATCCATTAAAATAAAATACCAGTAGTGCCTGGTTTAGTTGGGGAAATAATCATCATGCCTTTTCACACATCAAGTAACCTTTGAAGCAAAAGCAGGAATTCTTAACTCTCTATGTACCCGAGAACAATGTACTGCTTCAAGCGATAAAAAGTTATGAGATTACTCTTCTCTACTCATGAATTTCTGGCCATCATTGTTTGGTGAAAGTCATCATTTGACTTTGCAGACAAAGTTACTAATTGTTAAAAGGCATGAAGTGTGCAGTCTTATGTAAAATTCCAGTCCTGCACTTGAAGGCATCATGATAGACCAATTACATACACCAATTACAGGCGTGGATCCAGTATTCTAAGAAATGGTAGGCCCCTGAAATCGCTGGAGGCTTTAGCCTTTCATTTTGTGGGGGTATGGGGTACGCCGCCCAAGAAAATTTTACTAAGTTGGTCAAAAAATGCCATTTCCCAGCATCCAGAGGGAGAGTTTGTGAGAGAATTGAAAATCTGGCAGATGTTTAATGATTCAAATATTTACATGCTGTGTGCCTAGCACTGGGCATCTTAATTAAAAAAGAATTTGCATTTTATATTGAGGTGTAGTATTGTGGCGGGACAGAACCAATACAGGTCGATGATAGAAATTATGGTCGTATTTATTATTGTAACATTCAGTTTCATTGTTCACTGTACCCATCACTGTAAAAAATTTCAAATTACTGTTGCCGGAAAAAAATCTACCTGATTTAAACCAGATCACTTGTATTATCAGTTTTACATGTGAATATTTCGTAGTTCTATTAGTTTTATTTCCATTTTTAGTCCACAGACTGATAGGTTGTGTGGATAATTGTCATCCTCTGAACCCAAACTATATCTCAAAACTATTGATGCTATTTATTCCATATTGGACAGATATGTTCCCCCCACTTCAGGTATATATCTGATTGGCTGTTTGGGCTGATATGAGCTTTGTCCTGGACACAGTGACCTTGACCTTTTTTCCTGTTCATATCTCAGGAACTTTTCACACTGGAGCCTTGTTATTAGGCTGAGATGAAAGCATTCACTTCATAAGCGTGCCTTTTGAGAATTATTAAAAATAATGACTTTTGACCTTGACACTGTGACCTTGACACAATAATGACTTTTCTACAGTTTTTTCTAGTATATTTTACTTCCGTGCTTAATTTCCTGGAAGATTGATGCTCATCGGAGGTCTTGGAGGATATTTTAAGAATTGTTGCACCAGATTTGACCTTTAACTTGCGACAATGACCTTTACCTTTTTTTTTTTGATAAATTTGGCATCTCCAATCCCACCTGAATCTGGAATGCCCATCTGGTGAACTTTGTACAAGGCTTGCTCGTATGCGACCCCTTGCTGCCAGTTCAGGAGAGTGTAGTCAGTTTTCGGCTCTCCTCCGAAGCACGCACCTGTCAGCCACCGCTTCTTATACACTCATTGGTTGATTCTTCGCAAGTTCAGAACGAGGGCGGAGGATACCCGAACATGAACAGACTTAGAATCTTCCTGACATGCGCCACGCAATGTGATAGTCACTTCTGCTTCGCAACGCGATGCTTTACGAAGTGAGATATCCAGCAGCTCTAATGACCTTTACCTTTAAAGTTGTTTCTGGAATGTATCTTAGAAACTATTACCACTTGAGCTTTAATCAAAGGCTCAACTGAGCGCATTTACATCATAGGTAAGCCTTTTTGGTAACTGAGAATTTTGACCTGTAAAACCCCCTTCACACCGGATTGGAGGTGCCACTGCGGATTTTTGTCAAAATCGCCATCACCGCAGTGATAACGCCAGTAGTGTTTTCATAGTTTTCCCCTACCCGTCAAACATGTGTTTTTCTTCGCGGTGCTTCTGGGAAACCAGGGCGGAATTACGGTGGGGTTACTGAGGACATGGCGATGCCATTAAGTTGCCACTACGATTTGATGGTGATACCACGGCGATTATTAGCGGCAGTATTGCGGTGTTGGCGGCAGCGTTGAGGGGCCAGTGAGGTGCTACTGCGGGGATGGCGATATTACTGAGGTGCAACGGCGGTCGTGCTGCGGCAGCAGGTAGGCTACATGTCAGCTATAAATGAGAGGTGGTTTTCGTTTGAAATTCGTTGAAATATTTTGTCTGCGGATGATTTATTCCTATAGTGATGCTACCGAAACGTGGTACAAGAGTTAAAAATGACTCCGCAGTAGCACCCCCATACCCGCAGTGCTCCCGTGGTAGCTCCGTCTTAGACCGCCATAACCACCACGCCGGGATAGCTTTAGGGTCGCCTGTCTACTTTTTTGACGATTGCACGGCAGTTGTACTTCGGAGACACGACTGTGATGAAGGTGCTACTGAGGTCCTTGTACAGCTCCACGGCGGTCATGGTGGTGCCACGGTGATTGGTCCAACCTGCGGTGGCACTGCGGAAGTTTTGAACATGTCCAAAGTTTCCTCCGTGCCACCATGAGGGTCTGCGGTTTTGACAGTTTTCTGCAGTGCTACGACAATCAATTGCGGAACTACTGAGGAACCATGGAGATCATAGCGGTGCCACTGTGGCTTATGCCGTGCAAGCTCCGCAGTGGCACCTCCAATCTGGTGTGACGCGGGCTTAACCTGGCCACGACGTCCTTGACCTTGAAATAGTTTCAGAAGCGCATATCAGAAATAATTAACATGACATCCTTGATGTGAGGCTCTGAAACTATTAAAATTAGACCATTGATGTAAATCCCGTCATTAGAGCCTCATATCAAAGGTATGGGGTCATTCCATATAAAATCAACAAGTGCCTCCCACCTGACCCCCCTTGGAATCAACTGATTCTTCTAGTGCAGTAGTTTCAGTGTATTTATTGAATCCTTGCTAAATTTTACTTTGAATATGACACACTTTTCATGATCATGGTCATTGTGGCCAAGTTAAGGATCAGAATTCTTGCTAATTGTAAAATGGTATAAGTCATTCCTTATAAAATCAACCAAATCCGAAAAAAGGTCTCCACCTTGGAATCAGCTGATTTTTATTGTACAATAACGTCACTATATTTCATGAATCCTTGCCAAATTTTACTTTGCTCATGAATATTTTTTGGTATGACAAAAGGTATGCCTTTTGTCAGTTAGCAAGAATTATGACCTTTGACCTTGGCGCAGTGACCTTGTAACTAAAACGTCTTTTGGCCAAATTTGTCGTCTTGGCTATTAAGCTAAGGTGCTTCTTTTCAAAGAAGATATGTCGTGGTCATTGAGCTTATTTTAGTGATCCTTATGCCTGATTTCAGCTTTAACCTTGTGAAAATGACCTTTATCGTTTCAACTTCACTGCATTGTTTTGCCCTGTTTATGAATCCTCAACTTCTGCTTGTCGCTGAATTCATATGTACATTCATATTTGCAAGGTCTGTGGACTGCTACCATCTGCCAATGGCCATTATTTATTTTGTGTTTGTCAAGACTAGAGCGGCCTGCAACCAAGTGACCTTTAGAATGTATCCATATGACTAAATTCAACTCTTTCCTGAATGGACAGCACTTTTTTCATCTTGTTAGAAACCTATTAAGTGAAAAATTTGTGAGCAACATTGCAGTACACCTTTCAGACATACCACACAGCATTGAATAATATTCAAGATGCCTCAAAATTTAATTCAAGCATTGTGATTTAACGATCAAAAACAGAGTTGCTGAACACTTCTGGTGTGACTTGCCAGGTGCTCCTCTGTGCAATACTGGTTAAATACTACAGAAGTTAACAAGAGAAATTACTCCTAGAGGCTTTCTTAATTTAATTACTGGAGCAGTTCATTGGAAAAATAATTTGAGCATGTAGTAACAGGCTACACCAGTCATATCTGTCACTTCAAAAAAATAAATAAAGAGGAGGGCGGCGGGGTGGTGCACGTGGATTACATGCGATCAAGGTCATCAGTGTGCGCAAGGAAGAGACTGGCTTATCTTTACCATTTGCAATATAGCAACCAGTTTTGAGCAAGCGGCTTTCAGCTTTCATAGCTTGTATTGAACATTTTAAAACCACTTGTTTTAATTTATGCATCGAGCAGTTTTTTTTCTTTTTTAATTTCAAAGATATCCCGTTTAAGTGATGATAGTCAAGTATGCCCACTACATACCCACAAATGTGCATTGAAATATTGCCAGTATGTTAATGTTTAGTTCCTCGCAAAAAAAAAAAAAGTCACACACTGTAATATTTTGTTGGGCTGCCTTCAGCTTTGATTACGGCACACATTCACTGTTGCATCATTTTGTTACGCTTATACGATGTCACAACATTTATTTCTGTCCAGAGTGGCATAAATTTTTCGCCAGGATCTTGTATTGATGATGGTCCAGTCGGACAACTGCACAAACTCTTACTTTAGAACAGGCTAAATCTGCAGTCATTAGACCACTTGACCTTTATCCATTGCTCCAGTGTCCAATCTTTATTCTCCCTAGCAAATTGAAGCCTTTTTTTCCTATTGGCCTTACTGATGATCGGTTTTCTTAAGGCTACACAGCTGTTTAATTCCAATCCCTTGTTCTCTTCCCATTGTGCTTGTGGAAATGCTCTTACTTTCACTTTTAAACTTAGTTGTGATTTCTACTGTTTTAGGTGTGCGCTAGCCATTCGAGACATTGCCATTGGCGAAAGAAATCCATTTGTGGTGAAAGACTTCTGATGGCTCTGTGCCACGGTGGTGAAAGCTTCCCAGCGATGCTTTTCTCGTAAATAATTGTTTTGGTTCCGAGCGCATCATGCTGTTGCCAGATTCCCCTCTCTGAGCGGGACACAATCTGATTCCCTTAACCACAAAGCTATGGGAGAAGTTTTGACAACTCCGATTAGTCACTTTCAAAGCAATCACAACCACATAACCTTCAACCTTGATTAACAGCTTTTGTTATCTGAAGAGCAAGCAGGCAGTTTGGGCTGAGACATTATTTCATAGCTAGAGAATTTAAGCTGCGAAACACCAGTATGTATGCGATTGCATATTACGTTACTCTTTAGATTATATTGCCATCTCGCTAGCTCGCCAACGCTATTTAAATCTTCGTGAATAATCATCATATTTAAGCAATGTTATTTGGTTTTTGCCCTAACCTCACTTGCTGTTTCAGTGATTTCTCTTGAGATAGCGAGCTAGCTAATGTCTCAAAAAATTGAAAGTACAGTTCGGATGCACGAAAGCGCTGCAAAATTTATCAGGGAAGTTCATGCCTATTACAGCTTGCTAAGTTAGTAAAGGTGGGGCAAAGCCAAAGGATTTTGCTTTGGCATGACGTTTATGTGCACTGATTTTGCTTAGTTAACATCAACTAGCTAGGTTGATGGCTTGATAATCTAAAGGGTAATAGGAAACCTATGCATGTAATAGCAAATTCTCCACTGGACCTTTCTGAAGTTGCAAAGGTACTTCTTGAGATATCTGTGATAGTTTTGATCTTTATAAGGATTCTTGTGACATTTTGCTGTGATCTCCATGATCTGTCTTTCAACTTATGTTTGTCTTTCTATTGGTTTTGTGATGCTTAATTTGAGATTCTTAATTTTATCTACACTTATTCATGATGTACTTATTATTGCAGCAGATTCAAATGTTTGTGGTTTTCTACAACAGTAAGTGCAAATTTTAGTGGTCTAAAACGGTGTTAGTGGAATGAAATGTTGACTTTTCTGATCAAGTATTGCAAAAATAAATGTATATCTGCCCTTAAATAAAAGATCTAGTCTTACATACAGGTTCAGAAATTATTGTGTGGAATACATCCAATAAATTTGTGGTTGGTATTTGCTCTTGATATTGCTTAAACAAGGCAGGTACAGTACATATACTGAGCTTATGTTGTGATGTTGCGCGTGCAACACAGTGTTGTGATTGTGTGGCGAAAAAGATTTCTTTGTGGCTAAAAACAAAAAAATCCTGGAGCCCACCCAGCTGTTGGGAATTATTGCGATTTTATTTCACCAAATGTAAAATGTCATTCTTCTTTGAAGATGATCGTTCACCACTATCCTTCCGGGTTTTAATGATGCGTGGACAGTTCTAAACCCAATTGTAGTCGTTTCAGCAATCTCTTTTTATTGTCTTTGCTTGATTCAGGCCAATAATTTGACTCTTCTTAAACAAAGTATCTTTTCCAGGACCACAGGATATGCTCTCAGTATGGTTCTTTGAGAAGGTACTCACTACATAAGTTAGGGTTACATAACTTGTTGCCTGCTGAAACATATTAATCACTCCAGTAATTATCCAGTGGAAGGCTCTTACCTATACTGACCAAAAAAATAAATGCAATTTTCTATTTCTTGATTTTTCTCGAGTGTAACTGTTATTAATCAACACTTCATTGGTATCAAATGAAAAATGGAATCTCAGACAATAGATATAACAGAAAATCGGGGTGGAATATCACCATGTTGGCTTTTATTAAACTAGGTGAAGTTAAACATTACGAAACACAAATTACACTATCAGTATCTCGTATGTCCCCCGTTAGCATTGCGCATGGTAGTACACCTGCGTCTCATAGACATCACCAGATGTCTGATTGTTACTAAAGGAATGCTGTTCCACTCTCTGGTCAGTGCTTGTCTTAGCTGACGTACTGTAGCTGGCGGTGGTTGACGTCTCCGGATCGCTCTATCCAGAATGTCCCACAAGTGTTCTATAGGTGAAAGATCTGGAGAAAACGCTGGCCAGGGAAGGATTGACACGTTGTCGGCCCGAAGGAACTCCATACAGATAAGAGCCGTGTGCAGATGTGCGTTGTCCTGTTAGACAGTCAGTCGGTGATGTCAGACAAACGGAAGGACGATTGGACGGAGAATTTCATCACGGTAACGGATGGCGTTGAGGTTTCCTTCAACAAAATGATGGTTAGTTCGGTGTGTAGCAAATGGTTGGTCTGATATGACGGTCAGACGCTGGAATCGTAACACGAGGTCTACAGGATCTGGGGTCGACCGTGTGTCCAGAGGCATTAAACCCAGTCCTGAGGCTTTTAATTGTTGCAGAATGCACGCCGAATTGATGGGCAGCACTATCTACCCAACTTCCGGCCTGTTGCATCCCAATCGCGCTTTCTTGTTGAACTTCCGTTAGTCCTGGCATTATAACCCGTCTGATTTTTACTCATTCTCGGTCGGACTTTTATTGGCTACAGTGTCTACGAGGAACTCAAAATAAAAAGGGGAGTGTTAGGACAATGTTAGTACTCGAACCCAAGCACTGCCAATGTTTGGTTCCTGGTCAATGTCGGCTCCAGAATACGTACTGTGACCACGAAAATTTGTATGGTAGAAGTACTGACCTCCAAAAATACCTGAGAGCA
Organism: Gymnothorax reevesii; assembly: GCA_029721435.1. Taxonomy (NCBI): domain Eukaryota; kingdom Metazoa; phylum Chordata; class Actinopteri; order Anguilliformes; family Muraenidae; genus Gymnothorax; species Gymnothorax reevesii. The sequence goes on from CM056574.1 coordinate 56,758,336, forward strand.
AAACCACCTTTCTCAATGAGTTTGTCGAAATTCGGCGCCGGATTACGTAATTGCGTTTCTTTTTTTGGTCAGTATATTTACGTAGTTAAATCCAGCTAGTGACTTTCATTTTGGCCAGGCAGTGTACACCTCAAAGTACATTGACTGTCTCAATCTGGAGCACTTCGTAGAGGGATGATCTGAATGCATGCCCATTCGTCCCACTCCCTTTACCAGTCAAAAAAATCTTACGTGACTGGTCCACAATGGAAAATGGATATGCAGGCAGAATTGGTGCTTTTCAGCAATGTATGTTCAACAAGATGAAGACCGATTTGAACCCTCTGAAATCCAGAGAGAAAAAATTCCACAAACACAGTTTCTGAACAAACCATGACACAATGGTATGTTTTGTAGACTTTTATCTAGCTTACCCTCCCAAACCATTGAAAAGTAAGGTACAGCTTAAAGCCTCCAGAGAATAAATATCAATTATTAAAAATTAATATAGTACATCAAAAAATGATTAGCATATTAAGTTTCTTTTAGAATATTTGTTTTTTAAAAAGTTAACTTTTACAATGGAACTCAAAAACAGCTCGTTTCGTCACTTCCCACAAAGCAAAATTAGTCTGGCCCAGTTCTGGCCCACAAACAGCAAAGAATGACGGCCCTTTTGTGGCCCAGATCTGGTTTTTGCCAGAACTGGCCCATTCGTAGGCCAGCACAGGGCCAGCTGCAGACACGATCGGCCCACACATAGCATGCCATCACATAAACGGTGCTATCATTGCCAAACCTGGCCCACATTCGGTCAACATACCACTTGCCATGCCAGCAGTCACTCAGCACTGCCGGCTTGAAGCTGGATCAGGGCAAGACCCGACTGCCATGTGGGTTGCAGCAGTTTCTCTGGCTTAAGGGGGCATATTCTAATCATTCCTCATTTGACATCTACTCTTCCAGTCAGGTTACTCTCAAATTCTCTGATTGTTGCTGACAACAGCAAAATGGCACATGCAGGCAGAATTACTGTAGTTCAGCCACATCTGCATCAACCATAGACTGTATTTGCAGCCAATAACACAAAGCCTCAAACCAGCACCTGAAATGGACCTGTACTCACCAGTACTGTACTAGCACCTCTTATTTTCATGCACAGGGGTTGGTTACCCTTACGGTGGATTTACACTGGTTCAGCGGGTCAGCTGACGCCAACACCTCCCATTGATTTTCTTTGGAGAGCGGAGAGGGCGACCGAAGCAGTGGCGCAATGCTTGATGGGAGCGGCACACCAAATATGGTGCTTGCAGCGCGTCGAGGCTGGGGTAGCCAAGGATGTTTTATATTTCACTGGATATACTATTGGAAAATGGCCGCCCATTCATGTCACTGGAAATTGCTCAATGGCGCAGCACACCGACATGGGGTCCAAGCTTCCGGGCTCGCGAGGTCATGCGTTCTGTGACTTTTTGCTCAGACATGCGTAGTGTGGGGCTCATGAACGTGCTGGTATCCGAGGTGTCCATGACAACGGCTCACGCTCGTGGAACTCCGACCCGGGGTGCGTGTTCACGATCTCTTCTCACCGGAAATGGAATTCTGACCACTGCAGATATCACCCTGATGTAAGTATGAGCGGAAAAAGAAAAAAACATAGCCGCCAGTAAAGGTTTAATTATACAAAACCCAAAACCAGTGAAGTTGGCACGTTATGTAAATCGTAGATAAAAACAGAATACGATTTGCAAATCCTTTTCAACTTATCTTCAACTGAATACACTGCAAAGACAAGATGTTTAATGTTCAAACTGAGAAACTTTTTTTTTTGCAAATAATCATTAACTTAGAATTAAAAGGCAGCAACACATTGCAAAAAAGTTGGCACAGGGGCCTTTTTACCACTGTTACATCGCCTTTCCTTTTAACGACACTCAGTAAACGTTTGGGAACTGAGGAGACCAATTTTTGAAGCTTTTCAGGTGGAACTCTTTCCCATTCTTGCTTGATGTACAGCTTAAGTTGTTCAACAGTCCGGGGTCTCCGTTGTCGTATTTTAAGCTTTCATGATGTGCCACACATTTTCAATGGGAGACAGGTCTGGACTACAGGCAGGCCTGTCTAGTACCTGCACTCTTTTCCTACGGAGCCATACTGTTGTAACACGTGCAGAATGTGGCTTGGCATTGTCTTGCTGAAATAAGCAGGGGGGTCCATGGAAAAGACGTTGCTTGGATGGCAACATATGTTGCTCCAAAACCTGTATGTACCTTTCAGCATTAATGGGGCCTTCACATATGTGTAAGTTGCCCATGCCTTGGGCACTAATACAACCCCATACCATCACAGATGCTGGCTTTTGAACTTTGCGCCTATAACCGTCCGGATGGTTCTTTTCCTCTTTGGTCCAGAGGACACGACGTCCACAGTTTCCAAAAACAATTTGAAATGTGGACTCGTCAGACCACAGAACACTTTTCCACTTTGCATCAGTCCATCTTCAATGAGCTTGGGCCCAGTGAAGCCGGCGGCATTTTTGGGTGCTGTTGATAAATGGCTTTCGCTTTGCATTGTAGAGTCTTAACTTGCACTTGCAGATGTAGCGACGAACTGTAGTTACTCACAGTGGTTTTCTGAAGTGTTCCTGAGCCCATGTGGTGATGTCCTTTACACACTGATGTCGGTTTTTGATGCAGTACCGCCTGAGGGCTCGAAGGTCACGGGCATTCAATGTTGGTTTTTGGCCTTGTCGCTTACGTGCAGTGATTTCTCCAGATTCTCTGAATCTTTTGATGATATTACGGTCCGTAGATGATGAAATCCCTAAATTTCTTGCAATAGCTCGTTGAGGAATGTTGTTTTTAAACTGTTCGACAATCAGCTCACGCATTTGTTCACTAAGTGGTGACCCTCGCCCCATCCTTCTTTGTGAATGACTGAGCATTTCAGGGAAGCTGCTTTTATACCCAATAAATACCCACCTGTTCCCAATTAGCCCGGTCACCTGTTGGATGTTCCAAATAAATGTTTGATGAGCATTCCTCAACTCTCTCAGTCTTTTTTGCCACTTGTGCCAGCTTTTTTGAAACATGTTGCAGGCATCAAATTCCAAATGAGCCAATATTTGCAAAAAATTACAAAGTTTACCTGTTCGAACATTGAGTAACTTGTCTTTTCAGTGTTTTCAATTGAATATAGGTTGAAAAGGATTTGCAAATCATTGTATTCTGTTTTTATTTACGATTTACACAACGTGCCAACTTCACTGGTTTGGGTTTTGTAGTTTGAGATACAATTTAAAAACAAATGCAATATCAAATGTTTAAAACGATTGCTATTTAACAGGGAAGTAATAATATTGATTTCAATGCAAAAATGTTGGCAAAATAGTTGACTTGCTGTTGCTTGACATGACATTGCTCAGGGTTGCGTCTTTCGAAATCATAGATGCTAACTTCCATAGTTGGAACCATTGACTGTGAATGGACGAACTACCTAAGTTGCTGCAGCTACGCTTTCGGGAAATGCACCCCAGGCTTGTGTCCTCTTTAGTTCATCGATGAATAACCACATTAATGGAGTCAGACGATTCTTGCTTGTCTGCGTGCAAATTCCATTATCATCTCCGGATTCAAGACAATAAACCGCGCACACAACGCACTGCACGTGCATTATAAACCGATATGTTTTAAAGTCTGGAGCCTTAAACTTCTATCAATTCAGGCAAGCTCATTTACTTTTAGCGAACGTAACTTAGCTTCGTGCTACTTATAACCATTCTGTGGAATATAGTAAAATGTGCATCTACTGTGAAATGTTTCGCACATTGAACTGCGTTATTTTTACCCTTGTTTTAAGCTCCTTTTTTGTCTTTCCCCAGAGATATCTGAGCCTCTTGGAGTGCATTGAACAATTCATCCATGAATTACTGCATGTCAGCGAACTGGAGGCATTGCCTTTCTATCCACCTGCCAATTCCCTTTCCAATAAAATCTTTCTTGATTATAATTTGAATACTGTCTCAATACATTTCTAAGTGCGAGTTAACAGTGATTGTAGTTGTGGTACTCAATTTTATGATAGTGTCCGGCTCTGCGTAATTTAGGCTAGCCTTTTCAGGCCCTTTTTGCCTGTGTCCCAACTTTTTTGAGACCTTTTGCAGCTCATTTTGTGGATAAAAAATGTACACTCAACAAAAATATAAACGCAACACTTTTGTTTTTGCTCCCATTTGTCATGAGATGGACTCAAAGATCTAAAATTCATTCCAGATACACAATATTACCATTTCTCTCAAACATTGTTCACAAATCTGTCTAAATGTGTGATAGTGAACACTTTTGCTTTGCTGAGAGAAATCCATCCCACCTCACAGGTGTGCCACATCAAGATGCTCATCAGACACCATGATTAGTGCACAGGTGTACCTTAGACTGTCCACAATAAAAGGCCACCCTGAAATGTGCAGTTTTTGCTTTATTGGGGGTCTGGGGACTCAGAACCAGTCAGTATCTGGTGTGACCGCCATTTGCCTCATGCAGTGCAACACATCATCTTCGCAAAGAGTTTATCAGATTGTCAATTGTGGCCTGTGGAATGTTGGTCCACTCCTCTTCAATGGCTATGCAAAGTTGCTGGATATTAGTGGGAACTGGTACGCGCTGTGGTATACGCCGGTCAAGCACATCCCAAACATGCTCAATGGGTGACATGTCCGGTGGGTATGCTGGCCATGCAAGAACTGGGACATTTTCAGCTTCCAAGAATTGTGTACAGATCCTTGCAACATGGGGCCGTGCATTATCTTGCTGAAACATGAGGTGATGTTCATGGATGTATGGCACAACAATGGGCCTCAGGATCTCATCACGGTATCTCTTTGCATTCAAGATGCTATCAATAAAATGCACCTGTGTTCTTCGTCCAGAACAGATGCCTGCCCATACCATAACCCCACCACCACCATGGGCCACTCGATACACAACACTGACATCAGCAAAGCGCTCACCCACATGACGCCACACACGCTGTCTACCATCTGCCCTGAACAATGTAAACCGAGATTCATCCATGAAGAGAACACCTCTCCAACGTGCCAGACACCATCGAATGTGAGCATTTGCCCACTCAAATCTGTTACGGCGACGATCTGGAGTCAGGTTAAGACCCCAATTAGGACGACGAGCATGCAGTTGAGCTTCCCTGAGACGGTTTCTGACAGTTTGTGCAGAAATTCTTTGGTTATGCAAACCAATTGTTTCAGCAGCTGTCTGAGTAGCTGGTCTCAGACGATCTTGGAGGTGAACCTGCTGGATGTGGAGGTCCTGGGCTGGTGTGGTTACACGTGGTCTGCGGTTTTGAGGCCGGTTGGATGTACTGCTATATTCTCTGAAACGCCTTTGGAGACGGCTTATGGTGGAGAAATGAACATTCAATGCCCAAGCAACAGATCTGGTTGACATTCCTGCTGTCAGCATGCCAATTGCACGCTCCCTCAATGCTTGCGCCATCTGTGGCATTTTGCTGTGAGACAAAACTGCACATTTCAGAGTGGCCTTTTATTGTGGGCAGTATAAGGTACACCTGTGCACTAATCATGGTGTCTGCTGAGCATCTTGATGTGGCACACCTGTGAGGTGGGATGGATTGTCTCAGCAAAGCAAAACTGCTCACTATCACACATTTAGACAGATTTGTGAACAATGTTTGAGAGAAATGGTAATATTGTGTATCTGGAATGAATTTTAGATCTTTGAGTCCATCTCATGACAAATGGGAGCAAAAACAAAAGTGTTGCGTTTATATTTTTGTTGAGTGTAAAATGTCTCAATTTAAACATTTGAAATGCTATGTATGTTCTGTGAGTAACATTGGCTCGTGATCTGAAAGTCATTGCATTTTGATTTTATTCACAATTTACTCTTCGTCCCAACTATCTCGGAATTGGGGTTGTACATCTACTCGATCTTCGCCTCATGCTCAACTGTTGCATTTTTTAGGACTGGTAGCTATTATCTTCGCTCAGATGAAAATCAGCTACACCGTCGAATCTACCTGCATCACTCCTGTTGATCTCAGATGCTACTCACGAACATCAGATGTTCGGATTTCATACACTTTGACATTTCCACCAACCAAAAACTTAGACAGGGTTTCCGACAGCGCTTTTTTGGCCAGGCGCCCCGCCCGGCCTGAAATCTGTTGCGCCCGGGCTAGAATATCGCGGAAAAAAAATGATGCGACTCATGCAAGCGATACTGCAGCGCTTGAGAACTAATCTACCAGCGCACCTCAGGGCCGGTGTTCTGATTAGTTTTGCTACCCATCAAAATATGCTACCTCGTGGTTCAGTGCTTGCGCACGCCTGAAATCTCGGGCTGTTTCCTCGCACATATCTTAAGTATCCCCAAATATCATAAAAGTAGATTTATTTTCAGTGCGCATTTCGACCTGTAAGCGTACATATATTTGCATCTACACGCTGGGTTTTCCTGAAAATGCAGAAATTAAATGATAATGCCGTATATGGGCAAATATCTTCAAACAAACTAATCCCACTCATTATAACATCTGCTATTGTTATAATAAGCTGACAAATAACAAGGTTACTATTTTATCCTGATTCATATTGCAATGCCAAGGCGAAAACAAAGACTTAACGATCGCTTTGCATTACGGAAGTATTTTTTGGCAAGGGAGCAAAATTTGTCAGAACACCGGTGCTCGCCTAGACGAAAATCGGCAACAAATAGTCCTGGCTTGTTCTTAATGGTTTTCCTTTATTAACACGTTTTCCGATTTAAGAATAATCAAGTGGCAATTGAAGACACGGCTTCTCTCCCCCATGCGATCTAACAGCGAAAAATGGGCTACATTTAGTTCAGCAGGCGCTTCGTTTGACCTGAAAATTCCGGGGCTAATATCCCTCCCTTCATTGAAAATAATCAGTGCTGGCTAATTCTTGATGGGTTTCCTTCATTAACACGTTTTCCAATTCAAGAATAATCAAGTGGCAATTGAAGACACGGCTTCTCTCCCCCATGCGATCTAAATAATGTGTATGTATGTTCAGTGCTCGTTTGGATCACGCACAAGAAAGTTATAATTTTGGATCTCTTCTCTGGTCGGGAGGGGTTCTGATTGGACAGGGGGTGCACATGTTTACGTATTTACGCCTACTGGAAGAAAACAAACTCCACTCCCTGCTTCTTTTCATCTCGGCTTAAACCATGGAAGAACACATCATGAAAACTCTTTTCGCTGTTTGTTTACCAAGGTCTGGGTGAATACTCCTTTCTAATTGGCTGGCAGGCATTGATTAAAACCATGGTTCCGCACAGGTAGTTTGGCCTACAGTCGTTTCACTGTAAAAAAAAAAAGTCACAAATCCAATGGATTGCCACGCTAGGTCTGTGGGTTACTAGCCTAGGTACGTCAGTGACTTGCTGAGTCAGTCACAAATCCAATGACCTGCTACCGAGGACTGCTGGTGGCCAGCGGAGGAATGCCAGTGACCAGCCAAGCCAGTCGCAAATCCAGTTACAAGCCTCGGAGAATTAATAGCTGGCTTCTCATTTACCATCGCCGGCCTCTCATTTACCAACGCTGGTTTATACTTTCTCTCACACACACATACATTCTCCTCTTACACACGTATATTCTACTCTCACACACACATATACTCCTCTCACACACCTGTATTACTTTCTCACAAGAATGTAGCGTTATGTGCGTGCAAGAGTGAAAATATACGCGTGAAAGGAGAATGTATGTGTGGAAAGAGTATGTGTGTGTGTGAGAAGGAGAATATATACGTGTGTGAGGAGAATGTGTGTGTGAGAAGGAGAATGTGTGTGGGAGAAGAATGTATGTGTTTGTGAGGGCCAGAATGAATTATGTCTTGTACGGCCCCTCACAAACGCTGGGAAACTCTTTAAGCCAGGTTTGGAGATATTTCCGATGAAGATGTGACCAAATTTTTGCTGGATACGTGAGTAAACTTGATGCCTAGTGCAAAATGCCTGATTTCACACAATGAAATAATTTCATAATAATTATAATAACACAATAATCTACCCGCGAAGACCCACACTCATGACACTCCAGAGAGCACATAAAGCCAACACACTGAAATACTGCAAAAGGCACGCAGAAAATCATCTCATAAACACAGCACTCCAACCAAACTGGGTACCCTAGGCACACACTACTTACAGCTCACAATTCCCCCCCAGCCTCCCACTACTCCCAAGTACACTGCTGTCCAAATGTTTTAAAAACACAAAATTAGACATAGACAAGACAAACAAACAAACATCATTGTTTTAAAATACAAAAAATACCTAACTTTCCAAGCGAATAAGACCCTCCTGCGGGTGCGAACACATAATCCTTGTTGACATGCCGAATAAACGAAAGCTTAAATGCCAGTCTTAATCTGGCGTTGATCAAACTTCATAGCTGATTCATGGGAATGCTATGGCCTTGGTCTGTCGAGAGAGAGAGAGAGAGAGAGCAAAGTAGTGTCCTTTGTCGCCATTTTCTGACAGGTGCTTATGCGGGCGGCGTCATCCCATGGAAACTACGGTGTGACATTAGCGTATGAAAAGTTTGCCAGTCTGACGCGGACAAATTGAACCCACTGGCATAAAGTTTGTTTGGAATTGACAGGGAAGGAATGGGCCCTGTGCCCTGTTGAGGATGAATTCTTACACTTCGCACAAACACAATAATTCACCATAGCAAGCTGCTTCTCTACCCTACGCGACGTAGGCATTAGATTATTGGACCGTCGTAAACCACTGTTAAAAGTATCTACTTTCTCGTAGTAAAATCTATTTTCTGATAACCAACAACATAAAATATGATGCATATGATGTTCAGAATTTATTTCCCACAAGAAAACTCAAAACTGTATTAAATTTTTGGAAAATTAACCCGCAATTAGAGCTGTGTTTTTTTTTTTTTCATCGATTTTCCGATTCAGATCGATTTTTATTAAAAATTTTTGATATCGATTCATTTTATTCAATGATCGATATTTTATTAGTGCATTTCCATCTTGCTTGTGAATATTCAATAACTGATCCAGGAGTGTCATCTAGTGATACAATATTGTTCTGCATGCATAAATTTGCAGCTCCGTGTCTGCTGGCGGACTCGTCTGCTCAAGGCGCTGAAGATACCCTGCCTAGCACCGTTGTTCTTCTCGAACACGCCAAATCCAGATAAACCTTGAATGATGAATTACATTCATATCTCAATTTGTTACCGAATTGGCCAGTGTCAAAGTAATGAAGTAAAAGTATACTTTTTTATCCTCTAATTGTAGTAGAGTAAAAGTCCAAAAAAAAAAAAAAAAACAACCTCAGGTACAAATCCTCAAAAAAAATACTCAAGCAATAAATTTCCCGACGTGACGGATGATAATGAATAAGTTAATTGCATGCAGAGGTATTTTGACTACTTGTCATAAATGTACATCGAGCACCGTTTCATCGATAGAAAGCATGCTGCAAATGCGAAACTACCTGTTGACGTTAAAAATGTACTGTGATCCGTACGTAACTGCAATGGACACGACTGCTTACCCACGGAACGGTAAATTGAGGCCGGATTTTCAAGCTACAAGTAATGATGAGAGAACAAAGTCAAGGTTGGGTATAAATGTCGGTATCTGATCTTTATTTCAAGCTCAACTACAAGTGTTGGGGGGATACATTTTCAATAACAGCGTCGGGTGGAAGTTTAGGAGCAAAGGCAGAGGATTTTTTTTATAATACGGAAAATTTACGGGAGAATAGTAATATGGGAGGGCGGCGGGAAAGAGGGGTAGGCCTAAAATGCGGTAGTTACCCGGCCAAAACGGGAGACTCGACAGCTATGCTGTGGCTCCCCACTGGACCCCAAGAAGCCGCTTCCACTCGCTTCCCCATTCTCCACCGTAGGTTCAACTGTGCCGTGCTCTGGCTCTGTCCCAACAGGCCATACACTGTAAAAAGTGATTTTGGAGAGTGGTAAATATAATTTATGCAAACCGTATAAAATTTACTCGATTATTGTAGTCAGCCAAGTTATTTTAAAGTAATGGGTAAATTTTACACATAGTACCTATTCGTGAACAGAAATAACTGTTACATGGAAAAATAGGGTAAAATATACCCCAAAGCTGTGAGTCCTGTGCTCCAAATTGCGCATGCGTCAGACCGTGTGCTTGAGCGAGCGGGACAGGGAACCGCGTTTGTTGCCGCAGCAGGGGACAAGCAAGGCCATTAGTCAAATCGATTTCCCAGCAAGCCTCCATTCTTAAACTTTTAGGACGAAAACAACTAAATTAAATAAATTGTGAATAGCCAAAGCCTGTACATTCAGAAAATAGTTTTTAGGTCATTCCTGTAGCATAAAGCAAATATGAAAATATATATTTTTAAATAGACCGTTACCTGAAACAACCGGAACAGTAAAGTAGAACTACTAAATGTGTTATATATAAGTATGATACGCACATTATGTCTTCCGTTGAGAGACCATCAGATGTATTTGAATTGTGCCACCTATAATATCTCACTCTACTACGTGTTCACCAGAGATTTCTTGTTAGGACAGCAAATTGTTCTGAGGTTGATCCACTGCGGTCGTACGTGAATCAGTACGGGCTGCTGGTCTCCATCGTGGGCCCTATGGGTACTATTGAATTCATGGCGGGTTTCCTCGCTCACAACTCCCGGTGTTTCCGGGGACTGGTGATGACTGCCTGGCGGCCGCCGGCCAATCCTAGGGTACCAGCCGTTCTGTGATTCCCCAGAACACACAGACGGCCAGTCGGCCCCTGGTTACCAACTGATCTTAATTAACTTAGTAATGTATTGTAATGTAATGTATAGTATTAGTAATGATCAGGTGTTACCTACTAGCAATTAAGAGATTATTTTACCCAATTTTATTGAGTAAGTAGCTGTTGAATATATACATAAATGTGAGGTAAATTGAACCCAATTTATTTAAGTATTTCATAGCTTTTTATTTCAGTTATTTTATACTCAATATATGGAATTAAATCTACCCAAAAAAAGTGGATGCAAATGGTTACCTCAAATTTATTGGGTAAATTCTATGGGTTAGTTTTTACAGTCTACGCGCTGATGATATCCCCATAGAGGACCAGACGGCACTGCACTCCCAAGTTCAAAATGTTCGGAGCACGAGCCAAAATTTAGGACACACCGAAATCTTAGAAGATTTTAAAAAATAATTCAACAATAAAACACTCCACATTAACAATACGACTATCTCCAACAAATTAGTTATTAATTAATATGATAGTCTTGAGTTCATTGATAAACAAAAGTTTCCACTACATTGGCTTTATGCCATATCCTGAGGCCAGGATTTAAAATCTCCTGGCTCTATGCACTTCCATCCATCTCTTCACTGCCGGTGAGGCATCAAATATGTCCAGAGGAGGACCCTCCACACTGATCCGAATCAAATCTTCAACTGTGTCAGGGTTAAATGCAGATGTGACGTTAAGTCGTTGTTTTCGCCTTAATATTGCAATATGAGTCGGTCTACATGGGTAATTTTGTTATTCGTTAGCTTATTATAACATTGGCAGATGTAATGAGTTGATTACGTTTGTTCTAAGATACATGCCGCATGCCATTGAAATCAGGAGTGTAGTGGTCGGGGGACGCGGGGAATGGCGTTCCCCCAGTCTTTTTGACGAGATTTTCTAGGTTTTTTTTTTTTTTGGCGAGATTTTTTAAATTTGTCTGAAGAATATTTTTTAAAAAAACATTGCCTCTGTTATCATTTTCGCCATTGTGTAGATTCTAATAACGTAATAATACATACTGCAATTCACAGATATTATTAACAGGGCCCTCAAATCTCACACATTGAGTGAGACACATGCATTTCAATCAGTTCACAGGCCACACATGACATTTCTCACGCTGAGAAGTGATAAAACTGGCCGCACATCAGCAACATAAACTGTATATAAAATAGATCAGTAATCGATGAATGGATGAAGCGAAGGCAGACTGCTCTGCCAATCAGAAAATACTCTTTCTTGTTGCCAGGTGAAATAGCAGCGCCGTAATCACGTCTTCCACAAACGCACGAATGCGCGCGAATGCTGCTATTGTGTGCACACGTCAAAGAAGGGCTGGCAGTGGAAGCCCGAAATCAGGTAATCACTTTATCACAGATTTTTTTTTTTTACAATAGCTGCTTATTAAAGTCGAGGAACTATGCAGGATATTTGCTTTATGAATCATTTTTCTCCTCAATTTAACTGCTTTGGACGGTTATGGTTTGATGTATTGACTTGTAACTTGTCACGAGGAGACTGGGGGCTCTCTGCACTACATGTAGTGCATTTTGGCTGATAACAAACCCTGCTCCAATTCGGTGTGACGGAAAACCCGTTCAGCATTCATTCTGCAAATAGCCTACAACGCGCAAAATCTTCCGCGGCCGTGCCCGCGTAGGAGACAGAAGTTTACTGGCAGTTGAGAATATTCAATAACTGATCCTGGCTTGCCATCTAGTTAGTGGGCCTGAGCTGAGTGCAGGCCCACCACTCTCCCCAGTAGAGAGTGTAGTGGGCCTGGGCAAAGCCCAGGCCACTTATTTTATTCTGTGCCTATATTTTTATTATTATTATGTGCCGGCAGCAATGCAGACACATATTACAATCCTGCATACTTCTTTATTAGTGTGCATTGAAAATGCTCACTATTGTTATCCTGGTCTTCTTCTTATCATTATTAGTAGTGTGCATTGAAAATGCTCACTATTGTTATCCTGGTCTTCTTCTTCTTCTTCTTCTGATGATTATTATTAGGTGGCCAAGCTAGCTGGCTTGGGCCACCTCTTGTTTTTGCTGGGATTATTATTATTACTCTTATTTTTTTTATTCTTCCGCCACTTTTTATTGCTTATAAAATCAAAACCATTGCAGCTAGTGATCTGCTTTTTGGTATGTAAACATAATGTCGCGGGGGACAACTTTTCGTATTTTCAAAATGAAAGTAGGTCACTACGTTTGGCGGCCATCTTGGATGACGTCACAAATCTTTAAACGTCTTCTTCTCAAGAACGGCTTCACACAGGGCAATGAAACTTAAAATATAACATCTGTGTATACTTCTCTATTGAGTTTGTTTCTCTAGTGCATGAAAAGTGATTAATTATTGATTTATTGCTCATTACGTTAATTACAAAAGTAGGTCGAGCTCAAAATGCACCGATTTTGATCGTTCAAAATCTGTTTATATGTAATATGGAACGCTGATGACAACTTTATGACTTTTCAAAGCGAAAGTAGGTCATGGGATTTGGCAGCCATCTTGGATGACGTCACAAATCTTTAACAAGCTTCTTCTTAAGACTGGCTTAACATCGGTTGACGAAATATGAAATATAACATCTTGTGATATTTCTCTAGTTACTTTGTTCGTTTGATCTATGAAAACGTGTCAATTAGCCAATAATCGCTATTTACATTAATTAGAAAAGTAGGTCAAAATTAAAATTGGCCAATTTTGATCTATCAAAATCGATTTATATGCAATGTGAGACGCTGATTACAAATATGATATTAATATTTTTTCTATGTCACGTGATTTTTTAATTTCCCGCCAAAAACTAGATCAAACCTAAAATTGGCACATTTTGATCATTCAAAGTCAATTTATATCCAATGTGGGACGCTGATTACAAATATGATGTCATTTTTTTCTAGGCCACGTCATTTTTGAATTTCTCGCCAAAAACTGAAAACTATTTTCTCAACTTTCAGCGCTCGTATTTTGATAATGCTAGCAGATAGAGGCTCGCGGCTGGTGCCAAAATGTAGGTATTTGTCATACCTTTCGGGTAGGTTGCCACAGCTTTGATCTCCAACCAATAGCTTTCTTGGTACAGGTAATGACATAATTACGTCAGACCATCATCATTTCCACAGTTTTCATTGTTCTTTCAAGATTTTTTCATTGGTAGATGCCACCACTTTTCATTATGCAAAATAAATTAGTCTTACGCCGTTAGACCGGAAGTGACGAATAAATAGTGGGGGACAAACCTTTTATTTTTCAAAACCAAAGTTAAATACGATGTTGCTTTTTCTACGTCACGTGTTTTATTTATTTCCCGCCCAAAAAAGCTGAAAAAATGTCTCGTCAATTTGACAACAGTAGCACATAAAAGCATGCGGTTTGTGTCACAATGTACAAATTTGTCTTACATTTTGTGAAAGTTGCAACAGCTTGGATGTTTAAAGGGGAACTTTGCTACCATAACGAAAACTGTTATTTGTTTTTAAAGTCGACTGTTATTACGTATAGTTTGTGTAGGGACTGGTCGTGAATAAAAATATTAGCAGAAAGAAGTTTTAAAAAGCTCATGAGTAGCCAATTTTCAACCCTGTGGAGTCGCATTCAGTCAAAAGGCTTTTACTCTGTGACGTCACGCAGTGAAAAGTTCGAACGTTGGCGGCGTGTTTGAAACACAGGCGCTTGGCGACGGCCAGAAATATTGATATTATTAAAATACATGATACCGCAGCCTACCCGCCTATTCTCTATCTATAAATAGAGAATAGGCGGGTAGGCTGCGGTATCATGTATTTTAATAATATCAATATTTCTGGCCGTCGCCAAGCGCCTGTGGTTTGAAAGCATGGCCGACAACGCGAGGCCAGGATAGTGACGGCGTATGTGGTGATTCCTGTGGTGAAGCCCGGCTTAGAATCGCGACGACTGGAGTATCCGAAAAGTACCGATTTGTGCTGCTTTGCACCTATTCCTAAGCTGGAGAGATTTCCAACGGCGTAGTAGGTAATGCAGACATTATTGGCGAAGATCTACTACGCTGCACTGCGGCATTGTCTGTAATGTCTTTGACAAGAGTGGTTTGTTTTGAAAGGTTGAAAGCATGTGGGCGACACATGACGTTCCAATCTTTCACTGTATGACGTAACGCGCCAAAGGACGTCGATTCATCGGAGTAGAGCCGCACACACTATAATTGCTATTTTTTGCTCGTTTTTGTTTCGCTTTTTTGAAAATCCCTTTTATGAGTCATGTCTATACGTATTTGAGATTATTTTAAAGAAAACATGCCTTCAGCAACAAAGTTCCCCTTTAACCAATAGTTTTCGAGATATAGGTGATGACGTCATAATTATGTCAAACCACGACAACTTCCACATTTTTCAGTGTTCCTTCAATATTTGTTCACCAGAAGATACCACTACTTCTCATTGTGTCTGTGTGCAAAATAAAAGAGTCTTAGACCGTAAGAGGAGTCACAAAGTTTGAAAATTGAACTTATCAAACTAAAAATGACGCCAGTGACAATCCAGAAGCCCTACAATGAATGGGAGGTTGACTTAAAGGGAAGTTGACTGAAAGGTGAGGTCGACTGATTGATTGATTGAATGATTGATTGAGGTTTTACGCCGTACTGACGACTATTTCACTTTTATGACGGCGGGCCAGTTTTTAACTGGCCACATGGCAGGCCACTACGCCGAGCCGACATTCCTGCCAGACTGCGGCGAATAATCCTAGCCTAACCTATCCATAGCCATACCGTCGAATACACTGGTCAGTCCTCAGAATAAATTCCTATGACCGTGTTCAACATGAGCCCTTTTAATGTTCCCCTTTGCCAAATAGGCAGAGCACTCAGACAAGGCAAAACTCAACCAGGCTGAGAGACCCAAGGGAGTGAGGTCGACCGAAAGTGGAGTTCGGACCGACTGGGGCTTGGCCACCGGTGCATCGCCGCTCGGTAGCGGCTATATTTATTATTATTATTATTATTTTCCTTCTTCTTCAGAAATGTTTTTGCAAATTCCCGTGAGATGGTAAATGGCAGAGTCCTGAAATTTTGCCCACTGGTTTGAAGTTGTGTGTAAATGCTGACCAAGGCATTTTTAACTCAATTGGCCTAATGATGGCGCTATTATTCAAGAAAAGCAGGTTTTCACTTTAAAGGTCATAGCTCCTACTGTGTAAGTCCAAATTACACGAAATTTGGTCGAGACATTCCTTGGAATATTCTCTCCAACTTTCCCATAGGAACCTTGAAGGTCCGCCATATTGGATTTTCCGGAATTTTGAATTTTTTGAAAAACACATTTTAAACATCACATTCCTAAACCGTAGGTTCGATTCCTTCGATATTTGCTGTGAATTATCAGTGGACCAAGCTTATAAAAGATTGCATAAAGCTTGTCGAAATCTTATTTCGTTTCCAAGATATTAACCAATGAATTTCAGGAGGGGCGTGGCTTAGCACATTAATGGACAAAATTCAAGAACCACTGGACCAATCATCACAGAACTTGCAGAATATGTCCATATAATGACCACGAACATACCCTGAGAAGTTCATGCAAATTGGCCCATAGGGGGCGCTATAACAAAAATCAGGCTATAAATCAGCAAATGCTTGTCCTATAGCCATAAAACTCACAGGATATATTCATATGAGTACCCAAAACATACCAAGAAAATTTCTTTCTAATTGACTGATAGGGGGCGCTATAACTGCTAAACAAAGCAGAATGGTAAAACACAAATCAGACTATAAATCAGAAAATGTTTGGCCTATAGCCATAAAACTCACAGGATATATTCAAATTAGTACCTGGAACATACCCCGAAAATTTCATTCAAATTGACTGGTAGCAGGAGCTATAACTACTAAACAAAGCAGAATGGTGTAACACAAATCAGATTATAAATCAGCAATTGTTTGACCTATAGCCATAAAACTCACAGGATATATTCACATAAGTACCTGCAACCTAACCAGAAAATGTCATTCAAATTGACTGATAGGGGGCGCTATAACTGCTAATCAAAGCAGAATGGTATAACACAAATCAGACTATAAATCAGCAATTGTTTGACCTATAGCCATAAAACTCACAGGATATATTCACATCAGTACCTGCAACCTAATTACAAAATGTCATTCAAATTGACTGATAGGGGGCTCTATAACTGCTAAACAAAGCAGAATGGTATAACACAAATCAGACTATAAATCAGCAATTGTTTGACCTACAGCCATAAAACTCACAGGATATATTGACATAAGTACCTGCAACCTAACCAGAAAATGTCATTCAAATTGACTAATGGGGGGCGCTATAACTGCTAAACAAAGCAGAATGGTATAACACAAATCAGACTATAGATCAGCAATTGTTTTTCCCATAGCCATAAAACTCACAGGATATATTCATATAAGTACCTCAAACATACTCTGAAATTTTTGCTCAAAATGACTGTTAGGGGGCGCTATACATGCAAAACAAAGCAGCGTGGTATGACACAAATCAGACTATAAATCAGATATTGTTTGTCCTATAGCCATAAAAGTCCCAGGATATATTCATATAAGTACTTGAAACATACTCTGAAAATTTCATTGAAATTGTTCGATAGGGGGTGCAATAAATGCAAAACAAAACAACGTAATGTAACACAAATCGGACTATAAATCATAAATTGTTTTTCCACTCTTTACAAAACTCATAGGATATGTCCACATAAGAACCTGAAACATAGCCTGAAATTTTCTATCAAATCGACCAGTAGGGGGCGCCATAAATCACAAAATAGACTAACATAACACAAATCAGACTATACATCATAAATTGTTGGTCCAATCATTACCCTGGAAAAGTAGCTCCACATAAATTCCTAAAACACACTCTTAAAGTGGTTTTTGTCCTCCGCTTCCCTTGCAATCGTGGCAGCAGGGGGGCGGCTGTCAGCGCCGTCCCGCTGTCCATTATGTCCCGTTTGTTCTGAAAGCGATATCTCAAGAACGGTTTCACCGATTCCATTCATCTTTGGTGTTGAGGTATATTGGTGTGACATGCCGACCCCAGTAGATTTCGGTGACCTTGGCATTATTCTCAAGGTCATTACGATCATTTGACCACTTACAAATTTCTTGTCAACATATCTCAAGAGTGGTTTGACCGATTCCATTCATCTTTGGTGTCAAGGCGTATTACGGGAGTGCTCACAGCCCACTTGATTGACGTGACCTTGCCATTATTCACAAGATCATTACGACCATTTGACCACTTACAAATACTTTGTCCAACATCATATCTTAAGAACAGTTTGACTGATTCCATTTGTCTTTGGTTTCAAGGTGTATTAGGGGTGGGGGACATAGTCTTCAGCTTGGTCTATCCGTCCATCTGTCCGTCATGTTCTGTTTGTTGTGATCACAATATCTCAAGAATGGTTTGACCGATTCCATTCATCTTTGGGGTCAAGGTGTATTAGGGCCGGTGGACATAGTCCTCAGCTCCATCAGTCCACCTGTCCAGCTGTCCGTCCGTCACGTCCCGTTTGTTGTGAACGCGAAATCTCAAGAATATTTGCCTGATTTTATTCGTCTTTGGCTTCAATGTGTAATTTTGTAATACGCCCACCAGTGGCGGTTTGTCAATAGGGAACGCAGGGGCGCCGCCCCCTCTATCGATACAGCTAAAATTCAACAGATGAAGTCCATTTAAACATACCAAAATTTGTCATTAAATTGTAAAAAAAATAACCAATTAAATGGTTTCTTTTTTCCACACAATGCTAGCCTGTCGGCACCTGCCGCCATTACATAAAAGTGGTTTCACACTATTTATTAATAATAAAATATGTTGTGTATACATAGTTTATTAACACAGGGGCGCCGGTCTAATGAGGGTCAATGCATGTCCTTCAACTTTTGCCCAGCATGTGACCTGAGGCTTCTTTCTAATCGGTCGCTTCAACTTTTCCTGCGGGAAAAGTGTTTGATTAAGTCAGGTAAAGGACTTGGACTGGAAGTCTATTGTATGGTCTACACTCTGGAACAGAAGGTGGCGGTAATGCACCAAGAAGCTGGATATTCACAGCCGTTAAATTAGAAGAAGAAGAAGATTCACGCTCATTCTCTGTGCGATAGATGTAAAAATGGCAGCTACAACTGGATCCGCGGAAAACTCGGATATTTCACTACGGAATAACTTATTCTCAAGGCGTAGCGTCACACTGGAAGAGAAAAAGAGGATAACGGAGCTTGGACCTGACCGACCCGATTTAAAGATTCTGCAGCAGGCAAGCGATCGTGGGCGAGCTGACACCCGGGGCTTCTCCCGCACTTGTTACGACAGACAGCGATGGCTTGCTGGATGTGGCATTAGCAAAGCCTTTTATTGCTTTCCCTGTTTGCTGTTCCAAGTTTGATAGATTTAACAGGGCCACTGTGAAAAGAACAGTACATCTACTACTGAGGGTCTGGCCAGGAATATGTGCCCCATTCTTTATTTTACCATGTTAAATACCATTTTGAAACATCCTGAGCCCTATTTCATACTGAGAAGACAGTTTTTGCCGCGAACGTAATTTCTGTCCGATGTGTGGTCTAAACGTTCGCTCTGCATTCCGCATTGAAGTCCCTATTTTATAAAAACCGGTAGTGTGAAAGTGGGGTATAGTGCTAACGGATGTTTACTTCTTGGCCTTGTAGAATCTTCACCGACTCGTGTTTGTGTCCCTTGTCAAAAAGATAGAAATTTCCGTCCAATGATAACGTTAGCAAAAACTTGTAATCTCAGTACAGCACTGCTGTGACTGGGATTTGGCGGCTGCTGGCAGGGTATTTAGACCCTTTAGTGCAGATTTGTTCGCCAGTGGACCCGGAGCTGCAGATTTATGCACGCAGTTACAATATTCTATCACTAGATGGCACACCCGGATCAGTTATTGAATTTTCACTGGCAAGCCAAGTTAAAACAGTTTTTTATATTAAACGGTCGAATTCACTCCAATGCCTGGATGGATCAAGCCAACCTTGGTTTGACTTAAAGGGGTTGGCACATCCATACAACAGGGTGGCCCAACAAAGCCTCTCTCCTTCCTCTCAGAACTCCAGGATGGATGAGGAACATGGAAATGAGTGGGCAGGATTGACTCATTATCCAGTGTATGAATTTTATTGCCTCAAAATAATAAATAATTAAACTGCATTTAAAGTCACTGTTCAAGAGTAGATTTGCAGACTTTTAACAAAGCCCTGCTTATTGTGGATTAGCGGTTTGGTCACTGGTGTGCCTTCCCTTTACTCTTTGGCATTGGCTCAGACAGTCTTGGCACCGTTTGAGTTCCGTCCTGTGAACACCAATTTTCCGTTTGAAAATTCCGGGGCTTGAACCCCGGACTTGCCGCTCGCGGCTATATTTATTATTCTTCTTCTTCTAACACACTTAATGCGGCCTCAACCGTTTATCGTAGAAACTTCATTCAAACTGCGTTGCGTAGGTCTTACTTAGGACACCTGTGCAATGTATTTTTCATCTTTGTAACTTTCATACTTTTTGAGTTATTAATAAAAAACTATAATTTTTTTCCGCCCATAGACTTAACATTGGCATTATGACATCACAATAGGGCCATTAAGCAAATGGAATGTTGTGCCAGATGTTCTGACCACCTGCTGTAACTGTCAGTTTCTCAGGCTGTAAGACTACAATCTGGCTCTCTTGAGACGACAGCTTCCTTACTGCTTTCCTTCCTTCTATTTTCTGTCATTCCTTCTTTCTTTTTCCCTCCTATTTCTTTCCTTCGTTCCTTCCTTCCTTTATTCCTACTTTACTTTCTTCTATCCTGCCTTTCATCGTTCCTCCCATTCTTCCTTCCTACCAATTTTCTTTCCTTCCTTCCTTAGTTTGTCTTTCCTTCCATCATGCCTTCTTTCCTTCCTTCATACCAACTTTCCTTCCTATCTTTCTTACTTCCTTCTTTCTGCTTTCCCTCTCTTTCCTTCCCTTTTTCTTTCTTTACTTTTTCTTTCCTTCCTTCTGTCCTCCTGTTTTTCATTTCTTCTTCCTCACTTCCTTCTCTTCTTTCCTTCCTTCCTTCCTTCTATCTTTGCTTAAATCCTTCTTCTTCCCTTCTTCCTTTCCTTCCTTCCTTACTTCCTTCTTTCCTTCATTCCTGTTTTTTTCCATCCACCCTCGCCTTCTTTCCTTTGTTCTTTCCTGCCTTCCTTTGATTTCCTTCTTTTTTCCTATATTCCTTCTTTCCTTACTTCCCTCATTAGTTCCTTCTTTCCCTCCTTCCTTCTTTGTTATTATTCCAAATTCTTTCGTAATTGAACGGTTCGCTACTTCTCCCAGTTTTCACCCGATCTCCAAACAATACACATCAACACTCTAGCAACCACCCAGAACAACATTGCTGCCGCCTAGCAACACCCTAGCAACCACTCAGAACACGATAGCAACTGTCTAACAACACCCTAGCAACCACCCAGAACACCATAGCAACTGCCTAACAATGCTTATCCAACCACCCAGTACACCCTAGAAACCACCCAGAACACCATAACAACTGCCTAACAATGCTTATCCAACCACCCAGGACACCATAGCAACCGCCTAGCAGCCACTCAGAACACCATAGCAACTGCCTAGCAACGCCCTATCAACCACCCAAAAGATCATAGCAACCGCCTAGCACCACCCTAGCAACCACCCAGAACACCATAGCAACTAACTAGCAACGCCCTTGCAACCACCCAAAACACCATAGCAACCACCCAAAACACCATAGCTGCTGCCTAGCAACGCCCTAGCAACCACCAAGAACATCTTTGCAACCGCCTAGCAACCCCCCAGAACACCATAGCAACTGCCCAGCAACGCCCTAACAACCACCCAGAACACCTTAGAAACCGCCTAGCAACCACCCAGAACAACATAGCAACTGCCTAGCAAACACCTAGCACACCATAACAACTGCCGAGCAACCACCCAGCACACCATAGCAACCGCCCAGCAACCACACAGAACACCATAGCAACCGTAAAGCAACCACTCAGAACACCAAAGCAACTGCCAAGCAACGCTCTAGCAACCACCCAGAACACCATAGCAACTGCCGAGCAACGCCCTAGCAACCTCCCAGAACACCATACCAACCGCCTAGCAACCATCCAGCACACCATAGCAACTGCCTAGCAACGCCCTAGCAACCACCCAGAACACCATAGCAACCGCCTAGCAACGCTCTAGCAACCACCCAGAACACCATAGCAACTGCCCAGCAACCACCCAGAACACCATAGCAACTGCCTAGCAACGCCTTAGCAACCACCCAGAACACCATAGCAACTGCCTAGCAATGCTCTAGCAACCACCAAGAACACCATAGCAATTGCCTAGCAATGCCCTAGCAACCACCCAGGACAGCATAGCAACCGCCGAGCAACCACCCAGAACACCATAGCAACTGCCTAGCACCTCCCTAGCAACCACCCAGAACAACATAGCAACTGCCTAGCAACACCCTAGCAACCACCCAGAACACCATAGCAACCGCCTAGCAACCACCCAAAACACCATAGCAACTGCCTAGCAATGCGCTAGCAACCACCAAGAACACGATAGCAACTGCCTAGCAACGCCCTAGCAACCACCCAGAACATCATAGCAACCGCCTAGCAACGCCCTAGCAACCACCCTGAACACCATAGCAACCGCCTAGCAACCACCCAGAACACCATAGCAACTAACTAGCAACGCCCTTGCACCCACCCAAAACACCATAGCAACCGCCTTGCAACCATCTAAAACACCATAGCTGCTGCCTAGCAACGCCCTACCAACCACCAAGAACACCTTTGCAACCGCCTAGCAACCACCCAGAACACCATAGCAACTGCCTAGCAACGCCCTAGCAACCACCCGGAACACCATAGCAATCGCCTAGCAATGCCCTAGCAACCACCTAGAACACCATAGGAACCGCCTATCAACCACCCAGAACCCCATAGCAACTGCCTAGCAACGCCCTGGCAACCACCCAGAACACCATAGAAACTGCCTAGCAACGCCCTAGCAACCACCCAGAATACCATAGCAACCGCCTAACAACCACCCAGAACACCATAGCAACTGCCTAGCAACCACCCAGAACACCATAGCAACTGCCTAGCAACGCCCTAGGAAACACCCAGAACACCATAGCAACCGCCCAGCAACCACCCAGGAACACCATAGCAACTGCATAGCAATGCCTTAGCAACCACCCAGAACACCATAGCAACCGCCTAGCAACCACCCAAAACACCATAGCAACAACCTAGCAACGCCCTAGTAACCACCCAGAACACCATAGCAACCGCCTAGCAACCACCCAGAACACCATAGCAACTGCCTGGCAACGCCCTAACAACCACCCAGAACACCATAGCAACTGCCTAGCAACGCCCTACCAACCATCAAAAACACCTTAGCAACCGCCTAGCAACCCCCCACAACACCATAGCACCTGCCTAGCAACCACCCAGCACACCATAGCAACTGCCTAGCAACCACTCAGAACACCATAGCAACTGCCCAGCAACCACAGAGAACACCATTGCAACCGTAAAGCAACCACTCAGAACACCAAAGCAACTGCCTAGCAACGCTCTAGCAACCACCCAGAACACCATAGCAACCGCCCAGCAACCACAGAGAACACCATTGCAACCGTAAAGCAACCACTCAGACCACCAAAGCAACTGCCTAGCAACGCTCTAGCAACCACCCAGAACACCATAGCAACTGCCTAGCAACGCCCTTGCAACCTCCCAGGACACCATACCAACCGCCTAGCAACCATCCAGCACACCATAGCAACTGCCTAGCAACGGCCTAGCAACCACCCAGAACACCATAGCAACCGCCTTGCAACGCTCGAGCAACCACCCAGAACACCATAACAACTGCCTAGCAACGCCCTAGCAACCACCCGGAACACCATAGCAACTGCCTACCAACCATCCAGAGCACCATAGCAACCGCCTAGCAACCACCCAAAACACCATAGCAACTGCCTAGCAACGCCCTAGCAACCACCAAGAACACCATAGCAACCACCTACCAACCACCCAGAAATAGCAACTGCCTAGCAACGCCCTAGCAACCACCCAAAACACCATAGCAACCGACTAGCAACGCCCTAGCAACCACCCAGAACACCATAGCAACCGCCTAGCAACCACCAAGAACACCATAGCAACTGCCTAGCAACGCCCTAGCAACCACTCAGAACACCATTGCAACCACCTTGCAACCACCCAAAACACCATAGCAACTGCCTAGCAATGCCCTACCAACCACAAAGAACACCTTAGCATCCGCCTAGCAACCACCCAGAACACCATAGTAACTGCCTAGCAACGCCCTAGCAACCACCCAGAACACCATAGCAATCGCCTAGCAACGCCCTAGCAACCACCCAGAACAACATAGCAACCACCTAGCAACCACCCAGAACACCATAGCAACTGCCTAGCAACGCCCAAGCAACCACCCAGAACACCATAGAAACTGCCTAGCAACGCCCTAGCAACCACCCAGAATACCATAGCAACTGCCTGGCAACGCCCTAGCAAAGACCCAGAACACCATAGTAACTGCCTATAAACGCCCTAGCAACCACCAGGAACACCATAGCAACCGGCTTGCAATACCCTAGCAACCACCCAGAACACCATAGCAACCGCCTTGCAACCACCCAAAACACCATAGCAACTGCCTATGAACGCTTTAGCAACCACCCAGAAAACCATAGCAACCGCCTAGCAACCACCCAGAACACCATAGCAACTGCCTAGCAAAGCCCTAGCATCCACCCAAAACACCATAGCAACCGCCTCGCAACCACCCAGGAACACCATAACAACTGCATAGCAATGCCCGAGCAACCACCCAGAACACCATAGCAACCGCCTAGCAACCACCCAAAACACCATCGCAACTGCCTAGCAACCAGCCAGAACACCATAGTAACTGCCTCGCAACACCCTAAGAACCACCCAGAACACCATAGCAACCGCCTAGCAACCCCCTAGCAACCACCCAGAACACCATAGCAACCACCTAGCAACCAACCAGCCCACCATAGCAACTGCCTAGCAACGCCCTAGCATCCACCCAAAACACCATAGCAACCGCCTTGCAACGCTCTAGCAACCACCCAGAACTCCATAGCAACTGCCTAGCAATGCCCTAGCAACCACCCAGACCACCATAGCAACCGTCCATCACCCACCCAGTACACCATCGCAACCGGGAAGCAACCACTCAGAACACCAACGCAACTGCCTAGCAACGCCCTAGCAACCACCAAGAACACCATAGCAACCGCCTAGCAACGCCCTAGCAACCACCAAGAACACCATAGCAACTGCCGAGCAACCACCCAAAACACCATAGCAACCACCTAGTAACCACCCAAAACACCATAGCAACTGCCTAGCAATGCCCTAGCAACCACCCATAACACCATAGCAACCGCCTAGCAACCACCCAACACACCATAGCAACTGCCTAGCAACGCCCTACCAACAACCAAGAACACCTTTGCAACCGCCTAGCAACCACCCAGAACAACTTAGCAACTGCCTAACAACGCCCTAGCAATCACCCAGAACACCATAGCAACTGCCTCGCAACGCCCTAGCAACCACCCACAACACCATAGCAACTGCCTCGCAACCACCCAGAACACCATAGCAACTGCCTAGCAATGCCCTAGCAACCTCCCAGAACACCATACCATCCGCCTAGCAACCACCCAGCACACCATAGCAACTGCCTAGCAACGCCCTAGCATCCACCCAGAACACCATAGCAACTGCCTTGCAACGCTCTAGCACCCACCCAGAACACCATAGCAACTTCCTAGCAATGCCCAAGCAACCACCCAAAACACCATAGAAACCGTCCAGCAACCACCCAGTACACCATAGCAACCGGGAAGCAACCACTCACAACACCAAAGCAACTGCCTAGCAACGCCCTAGCAACCACCAAGAACACCATAGCAACCCCCTAGCAATGCCCTAGCAACCACCAAGAACACCATAGCAACCGCCGAGCAACCACCCAAAACACCATAGCAACCACCTAGTAACCACCCAAAACACCATAGCAACTGCCTAGCAATGCCCGAGCAACCACCCATAACACCATAACAACCGCCTAGCAACCACCCACAACACCATAGCAACTGCCTAGCAACGCCCTAGCAACCACCAGGAACACCTTAGCAACCGCCTAGCAACCTCCCAGAACACCTCAGCAACTGCCTAACAACGCCCTAGCAATCACCCAGAACACCATAGCAATCGCCTAGCAATGCCCTAGCAACCACCCAGAACACCATAGCAACTGCCTAGCACCTCCCGAGCAACCTCCCAGAACACCATTGCAACCGGCTAGCAACGCTCTAGCAACCACCCCGAAAACCATAGCAACTGCCTAGCAACGACCTAGCACCCACCAGGAACACCTTAGCAACCGCCTAGCAACAACCCAGAACACCTTAGCAACTGCCTAACAACGCCCTAGCAACCACCCAGAACACCATAGCAACCGCCTAGCAACCACCCAGAACACCATATCAACCACCTTGCAACCTCTTAGGACACCAAAGCAACTGTCTAGCAAAGCCCTAGCAACCACCAGGAACACCATAGCAACCGCCTAGCAATACCCTAGCAACTATCCAGAACATCATAGCAACTGCCTAGGAACGCCCTAGCAACCACCCAGAACACCATAGCAACCGCCTAGCAACCACCCAGAACACCATAGCAACTGCCTAGCAACGCCCTAGCAACCACCCAGAACACCATAGCAACTGCCTAGCAACCACTCAGGACACCAAAGCATCTGCCTAGCAATGCCTTAGCAACCACCAGGAACACCATAGTAACCGCCTCGCAATGCCCTAGCAACCACCCAAAACACCATAGCAACGCCCTAGCAACCACCCAGAGCACCATAGCAACCACCTGGCAACGCCCTAGCAACCACCCAGAACTCCATACCAACCGCCTAGCAACGCCCTAGCAACCACCCAGAACACCATAGCAACTGCCTGGCAACCACCCAGAACACCATAGCAACTGCCTAGCAACGCCCTTGCAACCACCCAGAACACCATTGCAACCGCCAAGCAACCACTCAGAACACCAAAGCAACTGCCTCGCAACACCCTAGCAACCACCCAGTACACCATAGCAGCTGCTTGGCAACACCCTCGCAAGTACACGGAACACCATAGCAACCACCTAGCAACAGTTTCAGCCAGTCTTCATTATGACAAATTATAATAGAATAATGTAACTTTTTGAGCTACTCAACTTATCGACCGTTCAGCCATTCCAACTCCTGATTGTTATCGACTATGACTTCCGCCAACTGTTTCCTCTGCCCAAACCTGTCTCAAAATAAAAGTCCTTACTACAATTCTTTACTATTAAAAAATTTCACTTTGAAAAATTTCCATATGACAGCTGTCATCAACTATGACTCTCGTAAACTGTTTCCTCAGTCCACATCTGTTTCAATATAAAAGTCCCCACTACTACCATAATTATCCTACTAAAAACCTACCTATCAATATCATAATGCAATGATTTGTAACAAACTCCACTTTATGCAACTACACTTTGCATTTTCAATGCATACGTAATTCCCTGGAATTACATTATCTAGTTATTATTATTAT
This sequence comes from Gymnothorax reevesii, assembly GCA_029721435.1. Taxonomy (NCBI): domain Eukaryota; kingdom Metazoa; phylum Chordata; class Actinopteri; order Anguilliformes; family Muraenidae; genus Gymnothorax; species Gymnothorax reevesii. The sequence continues at coordinate 56,785,902 of CM056574.1, forward strand.
GATTATTATTATTCTAACACACTTAATGCGGCCTAAACCGTTTATCGTAGAAACTTCATTCAAACTGCGTTGCGTAGGTCTTACTTAGGACACCTGTGCAATGTATTTTTCATCTTTGTAACTTTTATACTTTTTGAGTTATTAATAAAAAATTATAAATTTTTTCCCCCCATAGACTTAACATTGGCATTATGACATCACAATAGGGCCATTAAGCAAATGAAATCTTGTGCCAGATGTTGTGACCACCTGCTGTAACTGTCAGTTTCTCAGGCTGTAAGCCTACAATCTGGCTCTCTTGAGACTACAGCTTCCTTACTGCTTTCCTTCCTTCTATTTTCTGTCATTCCTTCTTTCTTTTTCCCTCCAATTTCTTTCCTTCGTTCCTTCATTCCTTCTGTCCTACTTTACTTTCTTCTATCCTGCCTTTCATCATTCCTCCCATTCTTCCTTCCTTCCAATTTTCTTTCCTTCCTTCCTGAGTTTGTCTTTCCTTCCATCATGCCTTCTTTCCTTCCTTCATACCTACTTTCCTTCCTATAATTCTTCCTTTCTTCTTTCTGCTTTCCCTCTCTTTCCTTCCCTCTTTCCTTCTTTCCTTTTTCTTTCCTTCCTTCTGTTTTTCATTTCTTCTTCCTCACTTCCTTCTCTTCTTTCCTTCCTTCCTTCTATCTTTACTTAAATCCTTCGTCTTCCCTTCTTCCTTTCCTTCCTTCCTTACTTCCTTCTTTCCTTCATTCCTCTGTTTCTTTCCATCCATCCTCACCTTCTTTCCTTTGTTCTTTCCTGCCTTCCTTTGATTTCCTTCTTTTTTTCCTATATTCCTTCTTCCCTTACTTCCCTCATTAGTTCCTTCTTTCCCTCCTTACTATTCCAAATAATTTCGTAATCGTACGATTCGCTACTTCTCCCAGTTTTCACTCGATCCCCAAACAATACACATCAACGCCCTAGCAACAACAAGAACAACAAAGCAACTGTCTAGCAATGCCCAAGCAAATATTCAGAACACCATAGCAACCGCCTAGCAGCCACCCAAAACACCATAGCAACTGCCTAGCAACTGACCAGAACACCATAGCAACTGCCTGGCAACGCCCTAGGAACCACCCAGAACACCATAGCAACCGCCAAGCAACCACTCAGAACACCAAAGCAACTGCCTAGCAACGCCCTAGCAACCACCAAGAACACCAGAGCAACCGCCTAGCAACCAAACAGAACACCATAGCAACTGCCTAGCAACGCCCTAGCAACCACCCAGAACACCATAGCAACCGCCTAGTAACCACCCAAAACACAATAGCAACTGCCTAGCAACGCCCGAGCAACCACCCAGAACACCAAAGCACCCGCCTAGCAACCACCCAGAACACCATAGCAACTGCCTAGCAACGCCCTAGCAACCACCCAAAACACCATAGCAACTGCCTAGCAACGCCCTACCAACCACCAAGAACACCTTAACAACCGCCTTGCAACCACCCAGAACACCATAGCAATCGCCTAGCAATGCCCTAGCAACCACCTAGAACACCATAGCAACCGCCTAGCAACCACCCAGAATATCAAAGCAACTGCCTAGCAATGCCCTAGCAACCACCCAGAACACCATAGAAACTGCCTAGCAACACCCTAGCAACCACCCAGAATACCATAGCAACTGCCTAGAACTGCCCTAGCAACCACACAGAACACCATAGCAACTGCCTATTAACGCCCTAGCAACCACCAGGAACACCATAGCAACCGCCTGACAATACCCTAGCAACCACACAGAACACCATAGCAACCGCCTAGCAACCACCCAGAACACCAAAGCAACTGCCTAGCAACGCCCTAGCAACCACCCAGATCACCATAGCAACCACCGAGTAATCACCCAGAACACCATAGCAACTGCCTAGAAACGCCCTAGCAACCACCCAGAACACCATAGCAACCGCCTAGCATCCACCCAAAACACTATAGCAACTGCCTAGCAACGCCCTAGCAACCACCCAGAACACCATAGCAACCGCCTTCCAACCACCCAGAACACCATAGCAACTGCCTAGCAACGCCCTAGCAACCACCCAGAACACCATAGCAACCGCCTAGCAACCACCCAGAACACCATAGCAACCGCCTAGCATCCACCCAGAACACCATAGCAACTGCCTAGCAACGCCCTGGCAACCACCCAGAACACAATAGCAACCGCCGAGCAACCACCCAGGAACACCATAGCAACTGCATAGTAATGCCCTAGCAACCACACAGAACACCATAGCAACCACCTAGCAACCACCCAAAACACCATAGCAACTGCCTAGCAACGCCCTAGGAACCACCCAGAACACCATAGCAACCACATAGCAAACACCCAGAACCCCATTGCAACTGCCTAGCAACGCCCTAACAACCTCCCAGAACACCAAAGCAACCGCCGAGCAACGACGTGGCAACCACCCAGAACACCAAAGCAACCGCCTAGCAACCACCCAGCACACCATAGCAACTGCCTAGCAATGCCATAGCAACCACCCAGAACACCATAGCAACCGCCTAGCAACACTCTAGCAACCACCCAGAACACCATAGCAACTGCCTAGCAACGCCCTAGCAACCACCCAGAACACCATCCCAACCGCCCAGCAACCACCCAGCACACCATAGCAACTGCCTAGCAAAACCCTAGCAACCACCCAGAACACCATAGCAACCGCCTAGCAACACTCTAGCAACCACCCAGAACACCATAGCAACTGCCTAGCAACGCCCTAGCAACCACCCAGAACACCATCCCAACCGCCCAGCAACCACCCAGAACACCATAGCAACCACAAATCAACCACTCAGAACACCAAAGCGACTGCCTAACAACGCCCTAGCAACCACCAAGGACACCATAGCAACCGCCTAGCAACGCCCAAGCAACCTACCAGAACACCATAGCAACTGCCCAGCAACGCCCTAACAAGCACCCAAAACACCATAGAAACCGCCTAGTAACCACCCAAAACACCATAGCAACTGCCTAGCAACGCCCTAGCAACCACCCAAAACACCATAGCAACTGCATAGCAACGCCTTAGCAATGACCCAGAACACCATAGCAACTGCCTTGCAACTCCCTAGCAACCATCAAGAACACCTTAGCAACTGCCTAGCAACCACCCAGAACACCTTAGCAACTGCCGAACAACGCCCCAGCAACCACCCAGAACACCATAGGAATCGCCGAGCAATGCCCTAGCAACCACCAAGAACACCATAGCAACCGCCTAGCAACCACCCAGAACACCATAGCAACCGCCTAGCATCCACCCAGAACACCATAGCAACTGCCTAGCAACGCCCTGGCAACCACCCAGAACACAATAGCAACCGCCTAGCAACCACCCAGGAACACCATAGCAACTGCATAGTAATGCCCTAGCAACCACTCAGAACACCATAGCAACCACCTAGCAACCTCCCAAAACACCATAGCAACTGCCTAGCAACGCCCTAGCAACCACCCAGAACATCATAGCAACCGCATAGCAACCACCCAGAACACCATAGCAACTGCCTAGCAACGCCCTAGCAACCACCCAGAACATCATAGCAACTGCAGAGAAACCACCCAGAACACCATAGCAACTGCCAAGCACCTCCCTAGCTACCACCCAGAACACCATATCAACCGCCTGGCAACGCTCTAGCAACCACCCATAACAACATAGCAACTGCCTAGCAACGCCCTAGCAACCACCCAGAACACCAAAGCAACCGCCTAGCAACCACCCAAAACCCCATTGCAACTGCCTAGCAACGCCCTAGCAACCACCAAGAACACCATAGCAATCGCCAAGCAACCACCTAGAACACCATAGCAACCGCCTAGCAACCACCCAGAATATCAAAGCAACTGCCTAGCAATGCCCTAGCAACCACCCAGAACACCATAGAAACTGCCTAGCAACACCCTAGCAACCACCCAGAATACCATAGCAACTGCCTAGCACTGCCCTAGCAACAACACAGAACACCATAGCAACTGCCTATTAACGCCCTAGCAACCACCAGGAACACCATAGCAACCGCCTGACAATACCCTAGCAACCACACAGAACACCATAGCAACTGCCTATTAACGCCCTAGCAACCACCAGGAACACCATAGCAACCGCCTGACAATACCCTAGCAACCACACAGAACACCATAGCAACCGCCTAGCAACCACCCAGAACACCAAAGCAACTGCCTAGCAACGCCCTAGCAACCACCCAGATCACCATAGCAACCACCGAGTAATCACCCAGAACACCATAGCAACTGCCTAGAAACGCCCTAGCAACCACCCAGAACACCATAGCAACCGCCTAGCAACCACCCAAAACACGATAGCAACTGCCTAGCAACGCCCTAGCAACCACCCAGAACACCATAGCAACCGCCTTCCAACCACCCAGAACACCATAGCAACTGCCTAGCAACGCCCTAGCAACCACCCAGAACACCATAGCAACCGCCTAGCAACCACCAAGAACACCATAGCAATCGCCTAGCATCCACCCAGAACACCATAGCAACTGCCTAGCAACGCCCTGGCAACCACCCAGAACACAATAGCAACCGCCGAGCAACCACCCAGGAACACCATAGCAACTGCATAGTAATGCCCTAGCAACCACACAGAACACCATAGCAACCACCTAGCAACCACCCAAAACACCATAGCAACTGCCTAGCAACGCCCTAGCAACCACCCAGAACACCATAGCAACCACATAGCAAACACCCAGAACTCCATAGCAACTGCCTAGCAACGCCCTAACAACCACCCAGAACACCATAGCAACTGCCAAGCAACGCCCTTGCAACCACCCAGAACACCATAGCAACCGCCTAGCAACCACCCAGAACACCATAGCAACCGCCTAGCCTCCACCCAGAACACCATAGCAACTGCCTTGCAATGCCCTGGCAACCACCCAGAACACAATAGCAACCGCCGAGCAACCACCCAGGAACACCATAGCAACTGCATAGTAATGCCCTAGCAACCACACAGAACACCATAGCAACCACCTAGCAACCACCCAAAACACCATAGCAACTGCCTAGCAACGACCTAGCAACCACCCAGAACACCATAGCAACCACATAGCAAACACCCAGAACTCCATAGCAACTGCCTAGCAACGCCCTAACAACCTCCCAGAACACCAAAGCAACCGCCGAGCAACGACCTGGCAACCACTCAGAACACCAAAGCAACCGCCTAGCAACCACCCAGCACACCATCGCAACTGCCTGGCAATGCCATAGCAACCACCCAGAACACCATAGCAACCGCCTAGCAACACTCTAGCAACCACCCAGAACACCATAGCAACCGCCTAGCAACACTCGAGCAACCACCCAGAACACCAAAGCAACCGCCTAGCAACCACCCAGCACACCATAGCAACTGCCTAGCAATGCCATAGCAACCACCCAGAACACCATAGCAACCGCCTAGCAACACTCTAGCAACCACCCAGAACACCATAGCAACCACATAGCAAACACCCAGAACACCATAGCAACTGCCTAGCAACGCCCTAACAACCTCCCAGAACACCAAAGCAACCGCCGAGCAACGACCTGGCAACCACCCAGAACACCAAAGCAACCGCCCAGCAACCACCCAGCACACCATAGCAACTGCCTAGCAATGCCATAGCAACCACCCAGAACACCATAGCAACTGCCTAGCAACCACCCAAAACACCATAGCAACTGCCTAGCAACGCCCTAGCAACCACCCAGAACACCATAGCAACCACATAGCAAACACCCAGAACTCCATAGCAACTGCCTAGCAACGCCCTAACAACCACCCAGGAACACCATAGCAACTGCATAGTAATGCCCTAGCAACCACACAGAACACCATAGCAACCACCTAGCAACCACCAAAAACACCATAGCAACTGCCTAGCAACGCCCTAGCAACCACCCAGAACACCATAGCAACCACATAGCAAACACCCAGAACTCCATAGCAACTGCCTAGGAACGCCCTAACAACCACCCAGAACACCATAGCAACTGCCTAGCAACGCTTTTGCAACCACCCAGAACACCATAGCAACCGCCTAGCAACCACCCAGAACACCATAGCAACCGCCTAGCATCCACCCAGAACACCATAGCAACTGCCTAGCAACGCCCTTGCAACCACACAGAACACCATAGCAACCACCTAGCAACCACCCAAAACACCATAGCAACTGCCTAGCAACGCCCTAGCAACCACCCAGAACACCATAGCAACCACATAGCAAACACCCAGAACTCCATAGCAACTGCCTAGCAACGCCCTAACAACCTCCCAGAACACCAAAGCAACCGCCGAGCAACGACCTGGCAACCACCCAGAACACCAAAGCAACCGCCTAGCAACCACCCAGCACACCATAGCAACTGCCTAGCAATGCCATAGCAACCACCCAGAACACCATAGCAACCGCCTAGCAACACTCTAGCAACCACCCAGAACACCATAGCAACTGCCTAGCAACGCCCTAGAAACCACCCAGACCCCCATCCCAACCGCCCAGCAACCACCCAGCACACCATAGCAACTGCCTAGCAATGCCATAGCAACCACCCAGAACACCATAGCAACCGCCTAGCAACACTCTAGCAACCTACCAGAACACCATAGCAACTGCCCAGCAATGCCCTAACAAGCACCCAAAACACCACAGAAACCGCCTAGTAACCACCCAAAACACCATAGCAACTGCCTAGCAACGCCCTAGCAACCACCCAAAACACCATAGCAACTGCATAGCATCGCCTTAGCAATGACCCAGAACACCATAGCAACTGCCTTGCAACTCCCTAGCAACCATCAAGAACACCTTAGCAACCGCCTAGCAACCACCCAGAACACCTTAGCAACTGCCGAACAACGCCCCAGCAACCACCATGAACACCATAGGAATCGCCTAGCAATGCCCTAGCAACCACCAAGAACACCATAGCAACCGCCGAGCAACCACCCAGAACACCATAGCAACCGCCTAGCATCCACCCAGAACACCATAGCAACTGCCTAGCAACGCCCTGGCAACCACCCAGAACACAATAGCAACCGCCGAGCAACCACCCAGGAACACCATAGCAACTGCATAGTAATGCCCTAGCAACCACTCAGAACACCATAGCAACCACCTAGCAACCTCCCAAAACACCATAGCAACTGCCTAGCAACGCCCTAGCAACCACCCAGAACATCATAGCAACCGCATAGCAACCACCCAGAACACCATAGCAACTGCCTAGCAACGCCCTAGCAACCACCCAGAACATCATAGCAACTGCAGAGCGACCACCCAGAACACCATAGCAACTGCCAAGCACCTCCCTAGCTACCACCCAGAACATTATCGCAACCGCCTGGCAACGCTCTAGCAACCACCCATAACAACATAGCAACTGCCTAGCAACGCCCAAGCAACCACCCAGAACACCAAAGCAACCGCCTAGCAACCACCCAAAACCCCATTGCAACTGCCTAGCAACGCCCTAGCAACCACCAAGAACACCATAGCAATCGCCAAGCAACCACCCAGAACACCATAACAACTGCCTAGCAACGCCTTAGCAACGACCCAGAACACCATAGCAACCGCATAGCAACGCCCTAGCAACCACCTTGAACACCATAGCAACCGCCTTGCAACCACCCAGAACACCGTAGCATCTAACTAGCAACACCCTTGCAACCACCCAAAAAACCAGAGCAACCGCCTAGCAACCACGCAAAACACCATGGCAGCTGCCTAGCAACCCCTTACCAACCACCTAGAACACCTTTGCAACCGCCTAGCAACCACCCAGAACACCATAGCAATTGCCTAGCAACGCCCTAGCAACCACCCAGAACACCATAGCAATCGCCTAGCAACGCCCTAGCAACCACCCAGAACACCATAGCAATCGCCTGGCAATGCCCTAGCAACCACCCAGAACACCAAAGCAACCTCCTATCAACCACTCAGAACACCATAGCAACTGCCAAGTAATGCCCTAGCAACAACCCAGAACACCATAGAAACTGCCTAGCAACGCCCTAGCAACCACCCAGAACACCATAGCAACCGCCTAGCAACCACCCAGAACACCATAGCAACTGCCTAGCAACGCCCTAGGAACCACCCAGAACACCATAGCAACCGCATTGCAACCACCCAGGAACACCATAGCAACTGCATAGCAATGCCATAGCAACCACCCAGAACACCAGAGCAACCGCCTAACAACCACCCAAAACACCATAGCAACAGCCTCGCAACGCCCTAGTAACCACCCAGAACACCATAGCAACCGCCTAGCAACCACCCAGAACACCAAAGCAACTGCCTAGCAACACCCTAACAACCACCCAGAATACCATAACAACCGCCTTGCAACGCCCTAGCAACCACCCAGAACACCATAGCAACCGCAGGGCAACCACCCAGAACACCATAGAAACTGCCTAGCAACCACCCAGCACACCATAGCAACTGCCTAGCAACCACCCAGCACACCATAGCAACTGCCTAGCAACACCCTAGCAACCACCCATAACACCATAGCAACCGCCTAGCAACACTCTAGCAACCACCAAAACACCATAGCAACTGCCTAGCAATGCCCTAGCAACCACCCAGAACACCATAGCAACCGCCCTGCAACCACACAGAACACCATAGCAACCACAAAGCAACCACTCAGAACACCAAAGCAACTGCCCAGCAACGCCCTAGCAACCACCAAGAACTCCATAGCAACCACCTTGCAACGCCCTAGCAACCTCCAAAAACACCATAGCTACCGCAAAGCAACCACTCTGAACACCAAAGCAACTGCCCAGCAACGCCCTAGCAACCACCAAGGGCTCCATAGCAACCACCTTGCAGCGCCCTAGCAACCCCCAAAAACACCATCGCAACCGCCTAGCAACCGCCCAGAACACCATAGCAACTGCCTAGCAATGCCCTAGCAACCACCCAAAACACCATAGCAACCGCCTAATAACCACCCAGAACACCAATGCAACTGCCCAGCAACGCCCTAGCAATCACCCAGAACACCAGAGCAACCGCCTAGCAACCACCCAAAACACCATAGCAACAGCCTAGCAACGCCCTAGTAACCCACCAGAACACCATAGCAACCGCCTAGCAACCACCCAGAACACCAAAGCAACTGCCTAGCAACGCCCTAACAACAACCCAGAATACCATAACAACCGCCTAGCAACGCCCTAGCAACCACCCAGAACACCAAAGCAACCGCCTAGCAACGCTCTAGCAACCTCCCAGAACACCATAGCAACTGCCTAGCAACGCCCTAGCAACCACCCAGAACACCAAAGCAACCGCCTCGCAACGCTCTTGCAACCTCCCAGAAAACCATAGCAACTGCCTAGCAACGCCCTAGCAACCACCCAGAACACCATAGCAACCGCCCAGCAACCACACAGAACACCATAGCAACTGCAAAGCAACCACTCAAAACACCAAAGCAACTGCCTAGCAACGCTTTAGCAACGACCCAGAACACCATAACAACTGCCTAGCAACGCCCTAGCAACCTCCCAGAACACCATACCAACCGCCTAGCAACCATCCAGCACACCATAGCAACTGCCTAGCAACGGCCTAGCAACCACCCAGAACACCATTGCAACCGCATAGCAACGCTCTAGCAACCTCCCAGAACACCATAGCAACTGCCTAGCAACGCCCTAGCAAACACCCAGAACACCATAGCAACCGCCCAGCAACCACACCGAACACCATAGCAACTGCAAAGCAACCACTCAGAACACCAAAGCAACTGCCCAGCAACGCCCTAGCAACCACCAAGAACTCCATAGCAACCACCTTGCAACGCCCTAGCAACCACCAAAAACACCATAGCAACCGCCTAGCAACCACCCAGAACACCATAGCAACTGCCTTGCAACGCCCTAGCAACCACGCAGAACACCATAGCAACCGCCTAGCAACCACCCAGAACACCATAGCAACCGCCTAGCAACCACCCAGAACACCATAGCAACTGCCTTGCAACGCCCTAGCAACCACGCAGAACACCACACCAACCGCCTAGCAACCATCCAGCACACCATAGCAACTGCCTAGCAACGCCCTAGCAACCACCCAGAACACCATAGCAACCGCCTAGCAACGCTCTTGCAACCACCCAGAACACCAAAGCAACTGCCCAGCAACGCCCTAGCAACCACCAAGAACTCTATAGCAACCACCTTGCAACGCCCTAGCAACCACCAAAAACACCATAGCAACCGCCTAGCAACCACCCAGAACACCATATCAACTGCCTAGCAACGCCCTAGCAACCACCCAAAACACCATAGCAACCACCTAATAACCACCCAGAACACCATAGCAACTGCCTAGCAACGGCCTAGCAACCACCAAGAACTCCAAAGCAACCGCCTAGCAACGCCCTAGCAACCACCAAAAACACCATAGCAACCGCCTAATAACCACCCAGAACACCATAGCAACTGCCTAGCAACGCCCTAGCAACCACCAAGAACACCATAGCAACCGCCTAGCAACCACCCAGAACACCATAGCAACCGCCAAGCAACCACCCAGAAGACCATAGCAACTGCCTAGCAACGCCCTATCAACCACCCAAAACACCATAGCAACCGCCTAATAACCACCCAGAACACCATACCAACCGCCTAGCAACTACACAAAACACTATAGCAACTGCCTAGCAACGCCCTAGCAACCACCCAGAACACCATCGCAACCGCCTAGCAACCACCCAGAACACCATAGCAACTGCCTAGCAAAGCCCTAGCAACCACCCAGAACACCATAGCAACCGCCAAGCAACCACCCAGAACACCATAGCAACTGCCTAGCAACACCCTAGCAACCACCCAGAACACCATAGCAACCGCCCAGCAACCACATAAAACACCATAGCAACCACAAAGCAACCACTCAGAACCCCAAAGCAACTGCCTAGCAGCACTCTAGCAACCACCCAAAACACCATAGCAACCTCCTGGCAACCACCCAGAACACCATAGCAACTGCCTAGCAACCCCCAAGCAACCACCCAGAACACCATAGCAACCGCCCACCAACCACCCAGAACACCATAGCAACTGCCAACCAACGCCCTAGCAACCACCCAGATCACCATAGCAACCACCTCGTAATCACCCAGAACACCATACCAACCGCCTAGCAACCACCCAGCACGCCATAGGAACTGCCTAGCAACGCCCTAGCAACCACCCAGAACACCATAGCAACTGCCTTGTAACGCTCTTGCAACCACCCAGAACGCCATAGCAACTGCCAAGCAACGCCCTACCAACCACCCAGAACACCATACCAATCGCCCAGCAACCACCGAGAACACCGTAGCAACCGCAAAGCAACCACTCAGAACACCAAAGCAACTGCCTAGCAACGCCCTTGCAACCACCAAGAACACCATAGCAAATGCCTTGCAACGCCCTAGCAACCACCAAGAACACCATAGCAACTGCCTAACAACCACCCAGAGCACCATAGCAACTGCCCAGCAACGCCCTAGCAACCACCCAAAACACCATAGCAACTGCCTAGAAACGCCCTAGCAACCACCCAGAACACCATAGCAACTGCCTAGCAACGGCTTTGCAACCATTCAGAACACCATAGCAACTGCCTAGCCACGGCCTAGCAACCACAAAGAACACCTTAGCAACCGCCTAGCAACCACCCAGCACACCATAGCAACTGCCTAGCAACCACCCAGCACACCATAGCAACTGCCTAGCAACGCCCTAGCAACCACCCATAACACCATAGCAACCGCCTAGCAACGCTCTAGCAACCACCCAGAACACCATAGCAACTGCCTAGCAACGCCCTAGCAACCATCCAGAACACCATAGCAACTGTCTAGCAACCACCCAGCACACCATAGCAACTGCCTAGCAACCACCCAGCACACCATAGCAACTGCCTAGCACCTCCTTAGCAACCACCCAGAACACCATAGCAACCGCCTAGCAACGCTCCAGCAACCACCAAGAACACCATGGCAACTGCCTAGCAACCCCCTAGCAACCACCCAGAACACCATACCAACCGCCTAGCAACGCTCTACCAACCCCCCAGAACACCATAGCAACTGCCTAGCAACGCCCTAGCAACCACCCAGAACACCTTAGCAACCGCCCAGCAACCACACAGAACACCATAGCAACTGCAAAGCAACCACTCAAAACACCAAAACAACTGCCTAGCAACGCTTTAGCAACGACCCAGAACACCAGAACAACTGCCAAGCAACGCCCTAGCAACCTCCCAGAACACCATACCAACCGCCTAGCAACCATCCAGCACACCATAGCAACTGCCTAGCAACGCCCTAGCAACCACCCAGAACACCATAGCAACCGCCTTGCAACGCTCTAGCATCCTCCCAGAACACCATAGCAACTGCCAAGCAACGCCCTAGCAAACACCCAGAACACCATAGCAACCGCCCAGCAACCACACAGAACACCATAGCAACTGCAAAGCAACCACTCAGAACACTAAAGCAACTGCCTAGCAACTCCCTAGCAACCATCAAGAACACCTTAGCAACCGCCTAGCAACCACCCAGAACACCTTAGCAACTGCCGAACAACGCCCCAGCAACCACCCAGAACACCATAGGAATCGCCTAGCAATGCCCTAGCAACCATCAAAAACACCATAGCAACCGCCTAGCAACCACCCAGAACACCATAGCAACTGCCTAGCAACGCCCTAGCAACCACCCAAAACACCATAGCAACCGCCTAATAACTACCCAGAACACCAAAGTAACTGCCTAGCAAGGCCCTAGCAACCACCCAGAACACCATAGCAGCCGCCTAGCAACCACCCAGAACACCATAGCAACCGCCTAGCAACCACCCAGAACACCATAGCAACTGCCTTGCAACTCCCTAGCAACCATCAAGAACACCTTAGCAACCGCCTAGCAACCACCCAGAACACCTTAGCAACTGCCGAACAACGCCCCAGCAACCACCCAGAACACCATACGAATCGCCTAGCAATGCCCTAGCAACCATCAAAAACACCATAGCAACCGCCTAGCAACCACCCAGAACACCATAGCTACTGCCTAGCAACGCCCTAGCAACCACCCAAAACACCATAGCAACCGCCTAATAACTACCCAGAACACCAAAGTAACTGCCTAGCAAGGCCCTAGCAACCACCCAGAACACCATAGCAGCCGCCTAGCAACCACCCAGAACACCATAGCAACCGCCTAGCAACCACCCAGAACACCATAGCAACTGCCTAGCAACGACCTAGCAACCTCCCAGAACACCACACCAACCGCCTAGCAACCATCCAGCACACCATAGCAACTGCCTAGCAACGCCATAGCAACCACCCAGAACACCATAGCAACCGCCTAGCAATGCTCTTGCAACCACCCAGAACACCATAGCAACTGCCTAGCAACGCCATAGCAACCACCCAGAACACCATAGCAACCGCCCAGCAACCACACAGAACACCAAAGCAACCACTCAGAACACCAAAGCAACTGCCTAGCAACGGCCTAGCAACCACTAAGAACTCCATAGCAACCGCCTAGCAACGCCCTAGCAAACACTAAAAACACCATAGCAACCGCCTAATAACCACCCAGAACACCATAGCAACTGCCTAGCAACGCCCTAGCAACCACCAAGAACACCATAGCAACCGCCTTGCAACCACCCAGAACACCATAGCAACCACCAAGCAACCACCCAGAACACCATAGCAACCACCAAGCAACCACCCAAAACACCATAGCAACCGCCTAATAACCACGCAGAACACCATAGCAACTGCCTAGCAACGCCCTAGCAACCACCCAGAACACCATAGCAACTGTCTAGCAACCACCCAGCACACCAAAGCAACTGCCTAGCACCTCCTTAGCAACCACCCAGAACACCATAGCAACCGCCTAGCAACGCTCTAGCAACCACCCAGAACACCATAGCAACTGCCTAGCAATGCCCTAGCAACCACCCAGAACACCATAGCAACCGCCTAGCAACGCTCTAGCAACCTCCCAGAACACCATAGCAACTGCCTAGCAACGCCCTAGCAACCACCCAGAGCACCACAGCAACCGCCCAGCAACCACACAGAACACCATAGCAACTGCAAAGCAACCACTCAAAACACCAAAACAACTGCATAGCAACGCTTTAGCAACAACCCAGAACACCATAACAACTGCCTAGCAACGCCCTAGCAACCTCCCAGAACACCATACCAACCGCCTAGCAACCATCCAGCACACCATAGCAACTGCCTAGCAATGCCCTAGCAACCACTCAGAACACCATAGCAACCGCCTAGCAACGCTCTAGCAAACTCCCAGAACACCATAGCAACTGCCAAGCAACGCCCTAGCAAACACCCAGAACACCATAGCAACCGCCCAGCAACCACACAGAACACCATAGCAACTGCAAAGCAACCACTCAGAACACCAAAGCAACTGCCCAGCAACGCCCTAGCAACCACCAAGAACACCATAGCAACCACCTTGCAACACCCTAGCAACCATCAAAAACACCATAGCAACCGCCTAGCAACCACCTAGAACACCATAGCAACTGCCTAGCAACGCCCTAGCAACCACCCAAAACACCATAGCAACCGCCTAATAACCACCCAGAACACCAAAGCAACTGCCTAGCAACGCCCTAACAACCACCCAGAACACCATAGCAACCGCCTAGCAACCACCCAGAACACCATAGCAACCGCCTAGCAACCACCCAGAACACCATAGCAACTGCCTAGCAACGCCCTAACAACCACCCAGAACACCATAGCAACCGCCTAGCAACCACCCAGAACACCATAGCAACAGCCTAGCAACCACCCAGAACACCATAGCAACTGCCTAGCAACGCCCTAGCAACCACCCAGAACACCATAGCAACCGCCTAGCAACCATCCAGCACACCATAGCAACTGCCTAGCAACGCCATAGCAACCACCCAGAACACCATAGCAACCGCCTAGCAACGCTCTTGCAACCACCCAGAACACCATAGCAACTGCCTAGCAACGCCCTAGCAACCACCCAGAACACCAGACCAACCGCCCAGCAAACACACAGAACACCATAGCAACCGCAAAGCAACCACCCAGAACACCAAAGCAACTACCTAGCAACGGCCTAGCAACCACCAAGAACTCCATAGCAACCGCCTAGCAACGCCCGAGCAAACACTAAAAACACCATAGAAACCGCCTAATAACCACCCAGAGGACCATAGCAACCGCCTAGCAACCACCCAAAACACCAATGCAACCGCCAAGCAACCACCTAGACTCCCATAGCCACTGCCTAGCAACGCCCAAGCAACAACCCAAAACACCATAGCAACCGACTAATAACCACCCCGAAGACCATAGCAACTGCCTAGCAACGCCCTAGCAACCACCCAGAACACCATAGCAACTGTCTAGCAACCACCCAGCACACCATAGCAACTGTCTAGCAACCACCCAGCACACCATAGCAACTGCCTAGTACCTCCTTAGCAACCACCCAGAACACAATAGCAACCGCCTAGCAACGCTCTAGCAACCACCCAGAACACCAATGCAACTGCCTAGCAACGCCCTAGCAACCACCCAGAACACCATAGCAACCGCCCAGCAACCACACAGAACACCATAGCAACTGCAAAGCAACCACTCAAAACACCAAAGCAACTGCCTAGCAACGCTTTAGCAACGACCCAGAACACCATAACAACTGCCTAGCAACACCCTAGCAACCTCCCAGAACACCATACCAACCGCCTAACACCATCCAGCACACCATAGCAACTGCCGAGCAACGGCCTAGCAACCACCCAGAACACCATAGCAACCGCATAGCAACGCTCTAGCAACCTCCCAGAACACCATAGCAACTGTCTAGCAACGCCCTAGCAAACACCCAGAACACCATAGCAACCGCCCAGCAACCACACCGAACACCATAGCAACTGCAAAGCAACCACTCAGAACACCAAAGCAACTGCACAGCAACGCCCTAGCAACCACCAAGAACTCCATAGCAACCACCTTGCAACGCCCTAGCAACCACCAAAAACACCATAGCAACCGCCTAGCAACCACCCAGAACACCATAGCAACTGCCTTGCAACGCCCTAGCAACCACGCAGAACACCATAGCAACCGCCTAGCAACCACCCAGAACACCATAGCAACCGCCTAGCAACCACCCAGAACACCATAGCAACTGCCTAGCAACGCCCTAGCAACCTCCCAGAACACCACACCAACCGCCTAGCAACCATCCAGCACACCATAGCAACTGCCTAGCAACGCCCTAGCAACCACCCAGAACACCATAGCAACCGCCTAGCAACGCTCTTGCGACCACCCAGAACACCAAAGCAACTGGCCAGCAACGCCCTAGCAACCACCAAGAACTCCATAGCAACCACCTTGCAACGCCCTAGCAACCACCAAAAACACCATAGCAACCGCCTAGCAACCACCCAGAACACCATATCAACTGCCTAGCAACGCCCTAGCAACCACCCAAAACACCATAGCAACCACCTAATAACCACCCAGAACACCATAGCAACTGCCTAGCAACGGCCTAGAAACCACCAAGAACTCCAAAGCAACCGCCTAGCAACGCCCTAGCAACCACCAAAAACACCATAGCAACCGCCTAATAACCACCCAGAACACCATAGCAACTGCCTAGCAACGCCCTAGCAACCACCAAGAACACCATAGCAACCCCCTAGCAACCACCCAGAACACCAAAGCAACCGCCAAACAACCACCCAGAAGAGCAAAGCAACTGCCTAGCAACAACCTAGCAACCACCCAAAACACCATAGCAACCGCCTAATAACCACCCAGAACACCATACCAACCGCCTAGCAACTACACAAAACACTATAGCAACTGCCTAGCAACGCCCTAGCAACCACCCAGAACACCATAGCAACCGCCTAGCAACCACCCAGAACACCATAGCAACTGCCTAGCAAAGCCCTAGCAAGCACCCAGAACACCATAGCAACCGCCTAGCAACCACCCAGAACACCATAGCAACTGCCTAGCAACACCCTAGCAACCACCCAGAACACCATAGCAACCGCCCAGCAACCACATAAAACACCATAGCAACCGCAAAGCAACCACTCAGAACCCCAAAGCAACTGCCTAGCAGCACTCTAGCAACCACCCAAAACACCATAGCAACCTCCTGGCAACCACCCAGAACACCATAGCAACTGCCTAGCAACACCCAAGCAACCACCCAGAACACCATAGCAACCGCCTAGCAACCACCCAGAACACCATAGCAACTGCCAAGCAACGCCCTAGCAACCACCCAGATCACCATAGCAACCACCTCGTAATCACCCAGAACACCATACCAACCGCCTAGCAACCACCCAGCACGCCATAGGAACTGCCTAGCAACGCCCTAGCAACCACCCAGAACACCATAGCAACTGCCTTGTAACGCTCTTGCAACCACCCAGAACGCCATAGCAACTGCCAAGCAACGCCCTACCAACCACCCAGAACACCATACTAATCGCCCAGCAACCACCGAGAACACCGTAGCAACCGCAAAGCAACCACTCAGAACATCAAAGCAACTGCCTAGCAACGCCCTTGCAACCACCAAGAACACCATAGCAAATGCCTTGCAACGCCCTAGCAACCACCAAGAACACCATAGCAACTGCCTAACAACCACCCAGAGCACCATAGCAACTGCCCAGCAACGCCCTAGCAACCACCCAAAACACCATAGCAACTGCCTAGAAATGCCCTAGCAACCACCCAGAACACCATAGCAACTGCCTAGCAACGGCTTTGCAACCATTCAGAACACCATAGCAACTGCCTAGCAACGCCCTAGCAACCACAAAGAACACCTTAGCAACCGCCTAGCAACCACCCAGCACACCATAGCAACTGCCTAGCAACCACCCAGCACACCATAGCAACTGCCTAGCAACGCCCTAGCAACCACCCATAACACCATAGCAACCGCCTAGCAACGCTCTAGCAACCACCCAGAACACCATAGCAACTGCCTAGCAACGCCCTAGCAACCATCCAGAACACCATAGCAACTGTCTAGCAACCACCCAGCACACCATAGCAACTGCCTAGCAACCACCCAGCACACCATAGCAACTGCCTAGCACCTCCTTAGCAACCACCCAGAACACCATAGCAACCGCCTAGCAACGCTCCAGCAACCACCAAGAACACCATGGCAACTGCCTAGCAACGCCCTAGCAACCACCCAGAACACCAGAGCAACCGCCTAGCAACGCTCTAGCAACCTCCCAGAACACCATAGCAACCGCCTAGCAACGCCCTAGCAACCACCCAGAACACCTTAGCAACGGCCCAGCAACCACACAGCACACCATAGCAACTGCAAAGCAACCACTCAAAACACCAAAACAACTGCCTAGCAACGCTTTAGCAACGACCCAGAACACCAGAACAACTGCCAAGCAACGCCCTAGCAACCTCCCAGAACACCATACCAACCGCCTAGCAACCATCCAGCACACCATAGCAACTGCCTAGCAACGCCCTAGCAACCACCCAGAACACCATAGCAACCGCCTTGCAACGCTCTAGCATCCTCCCAGAACACCATAGCAACTGCCAAGCAACGCCCTAGCAAACACCCAGAACACCATAGCAACCGCCCAGCAACCACACAGAACACCATAGCAACTGCAAAGCAACCACTCAGAACACCAAAGCAACTGCCTAGAAACTCCCTAGCAACCATCAAGAACACCTTAGCAACCGCCTAGCAACCACCCAGAACACCTTAGCAACTGCCGAACAACGCCCCAGCAACCACCCAGAACACCATAGGAATCGCCTAGCAATGCCCTAGCAACCATCAAAAACACCATAGCAACCGCCTAGCAACCACCCAGAACACCATAGCAACTGCCTAGCAACGCCCTAGCAACCACCCAAAACACCATAGCAACCGCCTAATAACTACCCAGAACACCAAAGTAACTGCCTAGCAAGGCCCTAGCAACCACCCAGAACACCATAGCAGCCGCCTAGCAACCACCCAGAACACCATAGCAACCGCCTAGCAACCACCCAGAACACCATAGCAACTGCCTTGCAACTCCCTAGCAACCATCAAGAACACCTTAGCAACCGCCTAGCAACCACCCAGAACACCTTAGCAACTGCCGAACAACGCCCCAGCAACCACCCAGAACACCATAGGAATCGCCTAGCAATGCCCTAGCAACCATCAAAAACACCATAGCAACCGCCTAGCAACCACCCAGAACACCATAGCAACTGCCTAGCAACGCCCTAGCAACCACCCAAAACACCATAGCAACCGCCTAATAACTACCCAGAACACCAAAGTAACTGCCTAGCAAGGCCCTAGCAACCACCCAGAACACCATAGCAGCCGCCTAGCAACCACCCAGAACACCATAGCAACCACCTAGCAACCACCCAGAACACCATAGCAACTGCCTAGCAACGACCTAGCAACCTCCCAGAACACCACACCAACCCCCTAGCAACCATCCAGCACACCATAGCAACTGCCTAGCAACGCCATAGCAACCACCCAGAACACCATAGCAACCGCCTAGCAATGCTCTTGCAACCACCCAGAACACCATAGCAACTGCCTAGCAACGCCATAGCAACCACCCAGAACACCATAGCAACCGCCCAGCAACCACACAGAACACCATAGCAACCGCAAAGCAACCACTCAGAACACCAAAGCAACTGCCTAGCAACGGCCTAGCAACCACTCAGAACTCCATAGCAACCGCCTAGCAACGCCCTAGCAAACACTAAAAACACCATAGCAACCGCCTAATAACCACCCAGAACACCATAGCAACTGCCTAGCAACACCCTAGCAACCACCAAGAACACCATAGCAACCGCCTTGCAACCACCCAGAACACCATAGCAACCACCAAGCAACCACCCAGAACACCATAGCAACCACCAAGCAACCACCCAAAACAGCATAGCAACCGCCTAATAACCACGCAGAACAACATAGCAACTGCCTAGCAACGCCCTAGCAAACACCCAGAACACCATAGCAACTGTCTAGCAACCACCCAGCACACCAAAGCAACTGCCTAGCACCTCCTTAGCAACCACCCAGAACACCATAGCAACCGCCTAGCAACGCTCTAGCAACCACCCAGAACACCATAGCAACTGCCTAGCAATGCCCTAGCAACCACCCAGAACACCATAGCAACCGCCTTGCAACGCTCTAGCAACCTCCCAGAACACCATAGCAACTGCCTAGCAACGCCCTAGCAACCACCCAGAGCACCATAGCAACCGCCCAGCAACCACACAGAACACCATAGCAACTGCAAAGCAACCACTCAAAACACCAAAGCAACTGCATA
This sequence comes from Gymnothorax reevesii, assembly GCA_029721435.1. Classification (NCBI taxonomy): domain Eukaryota; kingdom Metazoa; phylum Chordata; class Actinopteri; order Anguilliformes; family Muraenidae; genus Gymnothorax; species Gymnothorax reevesii. Next base: position 56,806,433 of record CM056574.1, read on the forward strand.
GCAACGCTTTAGCAACAACCCAGAACACCATAACAACTGCCTAGCAACGCCCTAGCAACCTCCCAGAACACCATACCAACCGCCTAGCAACCATCCAGCACACCATAGCAACTGCCTAGCAATGCCCTAGCAACCACCCAGAACACCATAGCAACCGCCTAGCAACGCTCTAGCAACCTCCCAGAACACCATAGCAACTGTCAAGCAACGCCCTAGCAAACACCCAGAACACCATAGCAACCGCCTAGCAACCACCCAGAACACCATAGCAACTGCAAAGCAACCACTCAGAACACCAAAGCAACTGCCCAGCAACGCCCTAGCAACCACCAAGAACACCATAGCAACCACCTTTCAACACCCTACCAACCATCAAAAACACCACAGGAACCGCCTAGCAACCACCTAGAACACCATAGCAACTGCCTAGCAACGCCCTAGCAACCACCCAAAACACCATAGCACCCGCCTACCAACCACCCAGAACCCAAAAGCCACTACCTAGCAACGCCCTCACAACCACCCAGAACACCATAGCAACCGCCTAGCAACCCCCCAGAACACCATAGCAACCGCCTAGCAACCACCCAGAACACCATAGCAACTGCCTAGCAACGCCCTAACAACCACCCAGAACACCATAGCAACCGCCTAGCAACCACCCAGAACACCATCGCAACCGCCTAGCAACCACCCAGAACACCATAGCAACTGCCTAGCAACGCCCTAGCAACCACCCAGAACACCATAGCAACCGCCTAGCAACCATCCAGCACACCATATCAACTGCCTAGCAACGCCATAGCAACCACCCAGAACACCATAGCAACCGCCTAGCAACGCTCTTGCAACCACCCAGAACACCATAGCAACTGCCTAGCAACGCCCTAGCAACCACCCAGAACACCATAGCAACCGCCCAGCAAACAAACAGAACACCATAGCAACCGCAAAGCAACCACTCAGAACACCAAAGCAACTGCCTAGCAACGGCCTAGCAACCACCAAGAACTCCATAGCAACCGCCTAGCAACGCCCTAGCAAACACTAAAAACACCATAGAAACCGCCTAATAACCACCCAGAGGACCATAGCAACCGCCTTGCAACCACCTAGAACACCATAGCAACCGCCAAGCAACCACCCAGAACACCATAGCCACTGCCTAGCAACGCCCAAGCAACCACCCAAAACACCATACCAACCGCCTAATAACCACCCCGAACACCATAGCAACTGCCGAGCAACGCCCTAGCAACCACCCAGAACACCATAGCAACTGTCTAGCAACCACCCAGCACACCATAGCAACTGCCTAGTACCTCCTTAGCAACCACCCAGAACACAAAAGCAACCGCCTAGCAACGCTCTAGCAACCACCCAGAACACCATAGCAACTGCCTAGCAACGCCCTAGCAACCACCCAGAACACCATATCAACCGCCTAGCAACGCTCCAGCAACCTCCCAGAACACCATAGCAACTGCCTAGCAACGCCCTAGCAACCACCCAGAACACCATAGCAACCGCCCAGCAACCACACAGAACACCATAGCAACTGCAAAGCAACCACTCAAAACACCAAAGCAACTGCCTAGCAACGCTTTAGCAACGACCCAGAACACCATAACAACTGCCTCGCAACGCCCTGGCAACCTCCCAGAACACCATACCAACCGCCTAGCAACCATCCAGCACACCATAGCAACTGCCTAGCAACGCCCTAGCAACCACCCAGAACACCATAGCAACCGCATAGCAACGCTCTAGCAACCTCCCAGAACACCATAGCAACTGCCAAGCAACGCCCTAGCAAACACCCAGAACACCATAGCAACCGCCCAGCAACCACACAGAACACCATAGCAACTGCAAAGCAACCACTCAGAACACCAAAGCAACTGCCCAGCAACGCCCTAGCAACCACCAAGAACACCATAGCAACCACCTTGCAACACCCTAGCAGCCACCGAAAACACCATAGCAACCGCCTAGCAACCACCCAGAACACCATAGCAACTGCCTTGCAACACCCTAGCAACCACTGAAAACGCCATAGCAACCGCCTAGCAACCACCCAGAACACCAAAGCAACTGCCTAGCAACGCCCTTGCAACCACCCAGAACACCATAGCAACCGCTAAGCAACCACCCAGAACACCATAGAAACCGCCTAGCAACCACCCAGAACACCATAGCAACTGCCTAGCAACGCCATAGCAACCACCCAGAACACCATTGCAACCGCCTAGCAACGCTCTTGCAACCACCCAGAACACCATAGCAACCGCCTAGCAACGCTCTATAAACCACCCAGAACACCATAGCAACTGCCCAGCAACCACTCAGAACACCATAGCAACTGCCTAGCAACGCCTTAGCAACCACCCAGAACACCATAGCAACCGCCTAGCAACGCTCTTGCAACCACCCAGAACACCATAGCAACTGCCTAGCAACGCCCTAGCAACCACCCAGAACACCATAGCAACCGCCCAGCAACCACACAGAACACCATAGCAACCGCAAAGCAACCACTCAGAACACCAAAGCAACTGCCTAGCAACGACCAAGCAACCACCAAGAACTCCAAAGCAACCGCCTAGCAACGCCCTAGCAAACACTAAAAACACCATAGCAACCGCCTAATAACCGCCAGAACACCATAGCAACTGACTAGCAACGCCCGAGCAACCACCAAGAACACCATAGCAACCGCGTAGCAACCACCCAGAACACCATAGCAACCGCCAAGCAATCACCCAGAACACCAAAGCAACTGCCTAGCAACGCCCAAGCAACCACCCAAAACACCATAGCAACCGCCTAATAACCACCCGGAACACCATACCAACCGCCTAGCAACCACACAAAACACTATAGCAACTGCCTAGCAACGCCCTAGCAACCACCCAGAACACCATAGCGACCGCCTAGCAACCACCCAGAACACCATAGCAACTGCCTAGCAACGCCCTAGCAACCACCCAGAACACCATAGCAACCGCGTAGCAACCACCCAGAACACCATTGCAACTGCCTAGCAACGCCCTAGCAACCACCCAGAACTCCAAAGCAACCGCCCAGCAACCACACAGAACACCATAGCAACCGCAAAGCAACCACTCAGAACCCCAAAGCAACTGCCTAGCAGCACTCTAGCAACCACCCAGAACACCATAGCAACCTCCTAGCAACCACCCAGAACACCACACCAACCGCCAAGCAACCATCCAGCACACCATAGCAACTGCCTAGCAACGCCATAGCAACCACCCAGAACACCATAGCAACCGCCTAGCAACGCTCTTGCAACCACCCAGAACACCATAGCAACTGCCTAGCAACGCCCTAGCAACCACCCAGAACACCATAGCAACCGCATAGCAACGCTCTACCAACCTCCCAGAACACCATAGCAACTGCCTAGCAACGCCCTAGCAACCACCCAGAACACCATAGCAACCGCCCAGCAACCACACAGAACACCATAGCAACTGCAAAGCAACCACTCAAAACACCAAAGAAACTGCCTAGCAACGCTTTAGCAACGACCCAGAACACCATAACAACTGCCTAGCAACGCCCTAGCAACCTCCCAGAACACCATACCAACCGCCTAGCAACCATCAGGCACACCATAGCAACTGCCTAGCAACGCCCTAGCAACCACCCAGAACACCATAGCAACTGCCTAGCAACGCTCGAGCAACCTCCCAGAACACCATAGCAACTGCCAAGCAACGCCCTAGCAAACACCCAGAACACCATAGCAACCGCCCAGCAACCACACTGAACACCATGACAACTGCAAAGCAACCACTTAGAACACCAAAGCAACTGCCCAGCAATGCCCTAGCAACCACCAAGAACACCATAGCAACCACCTTGCAACACCCTAGCAACCACCGAAAACACCATAGCAACCGCCTTGCAACCACCCAGAACACCATAGCAACTGCCTAGCAACGACCTAGCAACCACCCAAAACACCATCGCAACCGCCTAATAACCACCCAGAACACCAAAGCAACTGCCTAGCAACGCCCTTGCAACCACCCAGAACACCATAGCAGCCGCCTAGCAACCACCCAGAACACCACAGCAACCGCCTAGCAACCACCCAGAACACCAGAGCAACTGCCTAGCAACGCCCAAGCAACCTCACAGAACACCACACCAACCGCCTAGCAACTATCCAGCACACCATAGCAACTGCCTAGCAACGCCATAGCAACCACCCAGAACACCATAGCAACCGCCTAGCAACGCTCTTGCAACCACCCAGAACACCATAGCAACCGCCCAGCAACCACACAGAACACCATAGCAACCGCAAAGCAACCACTCAGAACACCAAAGCAACTGCCTAGCAACGACCAAGCAACCACCAAGAACTCCATAGCAACCGCCTAGCAACGCCCTAGCAAACACTAAATACACCAAAGCAACCGCCTAATAACCGCCCAGAACACCATAGCAACTGCCTCGCAACGCCCTAGCAACCACCAAGAACACCATAGCAACCGCCTAGCAACCTCTCAGAACACCATAGCAACCGCCAAGCAACCACCCAGAACACCATAGCGACCGCTTAGCAGCCACCCAGAACACCATAGCAACTGCCTAGCAACGCCCTAGCAACCACCCAAAACACCATAGCAACCGCCTAATAACCACCCAGAACACCAAAGCAACTGCCTAGCAACGCCCTTGCAACCACCCAAAAAACCATAGCAACCGCCTAGCAACCACCCAAAACACCACAGCAACCGCCTAGCAACCACCCAGAACACCATAGCAACTGCCTAGCAAAGCAACGCCCTAGCAACCTCACAGAACACTACACCAACCGCCTAGCAACCATCCAGCACACCATAGCAACTGCCTAGCCATGCCATAGCAACCACCCAGAACACCATAGCATCCGCCTAGCAACGCTCTTGCAACCACCCAGAACACCATAGCAACTGCCGAGCAACGCCCTAGCAACCACCCAGAACACCATAGCAACCGCCCAGCAACCACACAGAACACCATAGCAACCGCAAAGCAACCACTCAGAACACCAAAGCAACTGCCTAGCAACGGCCAAGCAACCACCAAGAACTCCATAGCAACCGCCTAGCAACGCCCTAGCAAACACTAAAAACACCATAGCAACCGCCTAATAACCGCCCAGAACACCATAGCAACTGCCTAGCAACGCCCTAGCAACCACCAAGAACACCATAGCAACCGCCTAGCAACCACCCAGAACACCATAGCAAATGCCAAGCAACCACCCAGAACACCAAAGCAACTGCCTAGCAACGCCCTAGCAACCACCCAGAACACCAAAGCAACCGCCCAGCAACCACACAGAACACCATAGCAACCGCAAAGCAACCACTCAGAACCCCAAAGCAACTGCCTAGCAGCACTCTAGCAACCACCCAGAACACCATAGCAACCTCCTAGCAACCACCCAGAACACCATAGCAACTGCCTAGCAACACCCGAGCAACCACCCAGAACACCATAGCAACCGCCTAGCAACCACCCAGAACACTATAGCAACTGTCTAGCAACGCCCTAGCAACCACCCAGATCACCATAGCAACCACCTAGTAAACACCCAGAACACCATACCAACCGCCTAGCAACCACCCAGCACGCCATAGCAACTGCCTAGCAACGCCCTAGCAACCACCCAGAACACCATAGCAAGTGCCTAGCAACGCTCTTGCAACCACCCAGAACGCCATAGCAACCGCCTAGCAACGCCCGAGCAACCACCCAGAACACCATAGCAACTGCCTAGCAACCACCCAGAGCACCATAGCAACTGCCCAGCAATGCCCTAGCAACCACCCAAAACACTATAGCAACCACCTAGTAACCACCCAAAACACCATTGCAACTGCCTAGCAATGCCCTAGCAACCACCCAGAACACCATAGCAACTGCCTAGCAACGCCTTATCAACCATTCAGAACACCATAGCAACTGCCTAGAAACGCCCTAGCAACCACCAAGAACACCTTAGCAACCGCCTAGCAACCACCCAGAACACCTTAGCAACTGCTTAACAACGCCCTAGCAACCACCCAGAACACCATAGCAATCGCCCAGCAATGCCCTAGCATCCACCCAGAACACCATAGCAACCGCCTAGCAATCATTCAGCACAGCATAGCAACTGCCTAGCACCTCCCTAGCAACCACCCAGAACACCATAGCATCCGCCTAGCAATGCTCTAGCAACCACCCAGAACACCATAGCAACTGCCCAGCAACGCCCTCGCAACCACCCAGAACACCATAGCAACCGCCTAGCAACCACTCAAAACACCATAGCAGCTGCCTAGCAACGCCCTACCAACCACCAAGAACACCTTTGCAACCGCCTTGCAATAACCCAGAACATCATAACAACTGCCTAGCAACGCCCTAGCAACCTCCCAGAACACCATACCAACCGCCTAGCAACCATCAGGCACACCATAGCAACTGCCTAGCAACGCCCTAGCAACCACCCAGAACACCATAGCAACTGCCTAGCAACGCTCTAGCAACCTCCCAGAACACCATAGCAACTGCCAAGCAACGCCCTAGCAAACACCCAGAACACCATAGCAACCGCCCAGCAACCACACTGAACACCATAGCAACTGCAAAGCAACCACTTAGAACACCAAAGCAACTGCCCAGCAACGCCCTAGCAACCACCAAGAACACCATAGCAACCACCTTGCAACACCCTAGCAACCACCGAAAACACCATAGCAACCGCCTTGCAACCACCCAGAACACCATAGCAACTGCCTAGCAACGACCTAGCAACCACCCAAAACACCATAGCAACCGCCTAATAACCACCCAGAACACCAAAGCAACTGCCTAGCAACGCCCTTGCAACCACCCAGAACACCATAGCAGCCGCCTAGCAACCACCCAGAACACCACAGCAACCGCCTAGCAACCACCCAGAACACCAGAGCAACTGCCTAGCAACGCCCAAGCAACCTCACAGAACACCACACCAACCGCCTAGCAACTATCCAGCACACCATAGCAACTGCCTAGCAACGCCATAGCAACCACCCAGAACACCATAGCAACCTCCTAGCAACGCTCTTGCAACCACCCAGAACACCATAGCAACTGCCTAGCAACGCCCTAGCAACCACCCAGAACACCATAGCAACCGCCCAGCAACCACACAGAACACCATAGCAACCGCAAAGCAACCACTCAGAACACCAAAGCAACTGCCTAGCAACGACCAAGCAACCACCAAGAACTCCATAGCAACCGCCTAGCAACGCCCTAGCAAACACTAAAAACACCAAAGCAACCGCCTAATAACCGCCCAGAACACCATAGCAACTGCCTAGCAACGCCCTAGCAACCACCAAGAACACCATAGCAACCGCCTAGCAACCACTCAGAACACCATAGCAACCGCCAAGCAACCACCCAGAACACCAAAGCAACTGCCTAGCAACGCCCAAGCAACCACCCAAAACACCATAGCAACCGCCTAATAACCACCCAGAACACCATACCAACCGCCTAGCAACCACAGAAAACACTATAGCAACTGCCTAGCTACGCCCTAGCAACCACCCAGAACACCATAGCGACCGCTTAGCAGCCACCCAGAACACCATAGCAACTGCCTAGCAACGCCCTAGCAACCACCGAAAACACCATAGCAACCGCCTAATAACCACCCAGAACACCAAAGCAACTGCCTAGCAACGCCCTTGCAACCACCCAAAACACCATAGCAACCGCCTAGCAACCACCCAGAACACCACAGCAACCGCCTAGCAACCACCCAGAACACCATAGCAACTGCCTAGCAAAGCAACGCCCTAGCAACCTCACAGAACACCACACCAACGCCCTAGCAACCATCCAGCACACCATAGCAACTGCCTAGCAATGCCATAGCAACCACCCAGAACAATATAGCAACTGCCCAGCAACCACCCAGAGCACAATAGCAACTGCCCAGCAACTCCCTAGCAACCACCCAAAACACTATAGCAACCGCCTAGGAACCACCCAAAACACCGTAGCAACTGCCTAGCAACGCCCTAGCCACCACCCAGACCACCATAGCAACTGCCTAGCAACCATCCAGCACACCATAGCAACTGCCTAGCAACGCCCTAGCAACAACCCAGAACACCATAGCAACTGCCTAGCAACCACCCAAAACACCATAGCAACAGCCTAGCAACACCCTAGCAACCACCCAGAACGCCATAGAAACTGCCTAGCAACGCCCTAGCCACCACCCAGAATACCATAGCAACCGCCTAGCAACCACCCAGAACTCCATAGCAACTGCCTAGCAACGCCCTAGGAACCACCCAGAACACCATAGCAACCGCCTAGCAACCACCCAGGAACACCATAGCTACTGCATAGCAATGCCTTAGCAACCACCCAGAACACCATAGCTACCACCTGGCAACCACCCAAAACACCATAGCAACAGCCTAGCAACGCCCGAGAAACTGCCCAGAACACCACAGCAACCGCCAAGCAACCACCCAGAACACTATAGCAACTGCCTAGCAACGCCCTAACAACCACCCAGAACACCATAGCAACCGCCTAGCAACGCCCTAGCAACCTCCCTGAACACCATACCAACCGCCTAGCAACCACCCAGAAGACCATAGCAACCACCGAGCAACCACACAGAACACCATAGCAACCGCAAAGCAACCACTCAGAACACCAAAGCAACTGCCTAGCAACGCTCTAGCAACCACCCAGAACACCATAGCAACTGCCTAGCAACGCCCTAGCAACCACCCAGAACACCATAGCAACCGCCCAGCAACCAAACAGAACACCATAGCAACCGCAAAGCAACCACTCAGAACACCAAAGCAACTGCCTAGCAACGCTCTAGCAACCACCCAGAACACCATAGCAACTGCCTAGCAACGCCTTAGCAACCACCCAGAACACCAAAGCAATTGCCTAGCAACCACCCAGAACACCAAAGCAACTGCATTGCAACGCCCTAGCAACCACCCAGAACACCATACCAACCGCCTAGCAACCATCCAGCACACCATAGCAACTGCCTAGCAACAGCCTAGCAACCACCCAGAACACCAAAGCAACCGCCTAGCAACGCTCTAGCAACCACCCAGAACACCATAGCAACTGCCTGGCAACGCCCTAGCAAACACCCAGAACACCATTGCAACCGCCCAGCAACCACACAGAACACCATAGCAACCGCAAAGCAACCACTCAGAACACCAAAGCAACTGCCTAGCAATGCCCTAGCAACCACCAAGAACTCCATAGCAACCGCCTAGCAACGCCCTAGCAACCACCAAAAACACCATAGCAACCGCCTCGCAACCACTCAGAACACTAAAGCAACTGCCTTGCAATGCCCTAGCACCCACCAAGAACTCCATACCAACCGCCTAGCAACGCCCTAGCAACCACCAAAAACACCATAGCAACCGCCTAATAACCACCCAGAACACCATAGCAACCGCCTTGCAACCACCCAGAACACCATTGCAACCACCTAGCAACGCCCTAGCAACCACCCAGAACACCATAGCAACCGCCTTGCAACCACCCAGAACACCATAGCAACTAACTAGCAACGCCCTTGCAACCACCCAAAACACCAAAGCAACTGCCTAGCAACCACCCAAAACACCATAGCTGCTGCCTAGCAACGCCCTACCAACCACCAAGAACATCTTTGCAACTGCCTAGCAACCACCAAGAACACCATATCAACTGCCTAGCAACGCCCAAACAACCACCCAGAACACCATAGCAACTGCCTAGCAACGCCCTACCAACCACCAAGAACACCCTAGCAACCGCCTAGCAACCACCCAGAACAACAAAACAACTGCCTAGCAACCACCCAGCACACCAAAGCAACTGCCCAGCAACCACCCAACACACCATAGCAACTGCCTAGCAAGCACCCAGAACACCATAGCAACTGCCTAGCAACGCCCTAGCAACCACCCAGAACACCATAGCAACCGCCTAGCAATGCTCTAGCAACCACCCAGAACACCATAGCAACTGCCTAGCAACGCCCCAGCAACCACCCAGAACACCATAGCAACTGCCTAGCAACGCCCTAGCAACCTCCCAGAACACCATACCAACCGCCTAGCAACCATCCAGCACACCATAGCAACTGCCTAGCAACGCCCTAGCAACCACCCAGAACACCATAGCAACCGCCTAGCAACGCTCTAGTAACCACCCAGAACACCATAGCAACTGCCAAGCAACGCCCTAGCAACCACCCAGAACACCATGCCAACCGCCTAGCAACCATCCAGAACACCATAGCAACTGCCTAGCAACACCTTAGCAACCACCCAGTACACCATAGCAACTGCCTAGCAACGCCCTAGCAACCACCCAGAACACCAGAGCAACCGCCTAGCAACGCCCTAGCAACCACCCAGAACACCATATCAACCGCCTTGCAACCACCCAGAACACCATAGCAACTAACTAGCAACGCCCTTGCAACCACCTAAAACACCATAGCAACCGCCTAGCAACCACCCAAAACACCATAGCTGCTGCCTAGCAACGCCCTACCAACCACCAAGAACAGCTTTGCAACCGCCTAGCAACCACCAAGAACACCATATCAACTGCCTAGCAACGCCCAAACAACCACCCAGAACACCATAGCAACTGCCTAGCAACGCCCTACCAACCACCAAGAACACCTTAGCAACCACCTAGCAACCACCCAGAACAACGTAGCAACTGCCTAGCAACCACCCAGCACACCATAGCAACTGCTTAGCAACCACCCAACACACCATAGCAACTGCCTAGCAACGCCCTAGCAACCACCCAGAACACCATAGCAACCGCCTAGCAATGCTCTAGCAACCACTCAGAACACCATAGCAACTGCCTAGCAACACCCTAGCAACCTCCCAGAACACCATACCAACCGCCTAGCAACCATCCAGCACACCATAGCAACTGCCTAGCAACGCCCTAGCAACCACCCAGAACACCATAGCAACCGCCTAGCAACGCTCTAGCAACCACCCAGAACACCATAGCAACTGCCTAGCAACGCCCTAGCAACCACCCAGAACACCATACCATCCGCCTAGCAACCATCCAGAACACCATAGCAACTGCCTAGCAACACCTTAGCAACCACCCAGAACACCATAGCAACTGGCTAGCAATGCCCTAGAAACCACCCAGAACACCATAGCAACTAACTAGTAACGCCCTTGCAACCACCCAAAACACCATAGCTGCTGCCGAGCAACGCCCTACCAACCACTAAGAACATCTTTGCAACTGCCTAGCAACCCCCAAGAACACCATAGCAACTGCCTAGCAACGCCCTAGCAACCTCCCAGAACACCATACCAACCGCCTAGCAACCACCCAGAACACCATAGCAACTGCCTAGCAACGCTCTAGCAACCACCCAGAACACCATAGCAACTGCCTAGCAACGCCCTAGCAACCTCCCAGAACACCATACCAACCGCCTAGCAACCATCCAGCACACCATAGCAACTGCCTTGCAATGCCCTAGCAACCACCCAGAACACCATAGCAACCGCCTAGCAACCATCCAGCACACCATAGCAACTGCCTTGCAATGCCCTAGCATCCACCCAGAACACCATAGCAACTGCCTAGCAACGCCCTAGCAACCACCCAGAACACCATACCAACTGCCTAGCAACCATCCAGCACACCATAGCAACTGCCTAGCAACGCCCTAGCAACAACCCAGAACACCATAGCAACCACCAAGCAACGCTCTAGCAACCACCAAGAACACCATAGCAACTGCCTAGCAACGCCCTAGCAACCTCCCAGAACACCATACCAACCCCCTAGCAACCATCCAGCACACCATAGCAACTGCCTAGCAACGCCCTAGCAACCACCCCGAACACCATAGCAACCGCCTAGCAACGCTCTAGCAACCACCCAGAACACCAAAGCAACTGCCAAGCAACCACCCAGAACACCATAGCAACTGCCTAGCAACACTTTAGCAACCACCCAGAACACCAAAGCAACTGCCTACCAATGCCCTAGCCACCACCCAGAACACCATAGCAACTAACTACCAACGCCCTTGCACCCACCCAAAACACCATAGCAACCACCCAAAACACCATAGCTGCTGCGGAGCAACACCCTAGCAACCACCAAGAACATCTTTGCAACCGCCTAGCAACCACCCAGAACACCATAGCAACTGCCTAGCAATGCCCTAACAACCACCCAGAACACCATAGCAACTGCCTAGCAACGCCCTACCCACCACCAAGAACACCTTAGCAACCGCCCAGCAACCACCCACAACAACATAGCAACTGCCTTGCAACCACCCAGCACACCATAACAACTGCCTAGCAACCACGCAGTACACCATAGCAACTGCCTAGCAAGCACCCAGAACACCTTAGCAACTGCCTAGCAACCACCCAGAACACCTTAGCAACTGCCTAGCAACCATCCAGAACACCATAGCAACTGCCCAGCAAGGCCATAGCAACCACCCAAAACACCATAGCAACTGCCTAGCAACGCCCTAGCAACCACCCAGAACACCATAGCAACTGCCTAGCAACGCCTTAGCAACCACCCAGAACACCAAAGCAACTGCCTAGCAATGCCCTAGCAACCACGAAGAACACCTTAGCAATTGCCTAGCAACCACCCAGAACACCTTAGCAACTGCCTAACAATGCCCTAGCAACCACCCATAACACCACAGCAATTGCCGAGCAACGCCCTAGCAACCACCCAGAACACCATAGCAACCGCCAAGGAACCACCCAAAACACCATAGCAACTGCCTAGCAACGCCCTAGCAACCACCCAGAACACCATAGCAACCCCCTAGCAACCACCCAGAACACCATAGCAACCACCTAGCAACGCCCTAGCAACCACCCAGAACACCATAGCAACCGCCTTGCAACCGCCCAGAACACCATAGCAACTAACTAGCAACGCCCTTGCAACCACCCAAAACACCAAAGCAACTGCCTTTCGACCACCCAAAACACCATAGCTGCTGCCTAGCAACGCCCTACCAACCACCAAGAACATCTTTGCAACCGCCTAGCAACCACGAAGAACACCATATCAACTGCCTAGCAACGCCCAAACAACCACCCAGAACACCATAGCAACCGTCTAGCAACGCCCTACCAACCACCAAGAACACCTTAGCAACCGCCTAGCAACCACCCAGAACAACATAGCAACTGCCTAGCAACCACCCAGCACACCATAGCAACTGCCTAGCAACCACCCAACCCACCATAGCAACTGCCTAGCAACCACCCAGAACACCATAGCAACTGCCTAGCAACGCCCTAGCAACCACCCAGCACACCATAGCAACTGCCTAGCAACCACCCAACACACCATAGCAACATCCTAGCAACCATCAAGCACACCATAGCAACTGCCTAGCAATGCCCCAGCAACCACCCAGAACACCATAGCAACCGCCTAGCAACGCCCTAGCAACCTCCCAGAACACCATACCAACCGCCTAGCAACCATCCAGCACACCATAGCAAGTGCCTAGCAATGCCCTTGCAACCACCCAGAACACCATAGCAACCGCCTAGCAACGCTCTAATAACCACCCAGAACACCATAGCAACTGCCTAGCAACGCCCTAGCAACCACCCAGAACACCATACCAACCGCCTAGCAACCATCCAGAACACCATAGCAACTGCCTAGCAACACCTTAGCAACCACCCAGAACACCATAGCAACTGCCTAGCAACGCCCTAGCAACCACCCAGAACACCATAGCAACCGCCTAGCAACGCCATAGCAACCACCCAGAACACTCTAGCAACCGCCTTGCAACCACCCAGAACTTCATAGCAACTAACTAGCAACGCCCTTGCAACCACCCAAAACACCATAGCAACCGCCTAGCAACCACCCAAAACACCATATCAACTGCCTAGCAACGCCCTACCAACCACCAAGAACACCTTAGCAACCACCTAGCAACCACCCAGAACAACATAGAAACTGCCTAGCAAGCACCCAGCACACCATAGCAACTGCTTAGCAACCACCCAACACACCATAGCAACTGCCTGGCAACCACCCAGAACACCATAGCAACTGCCCACCAACGCCCTAGCAACCACCCAGAACACCATAGCAACCGCCTAGCAATGCTCTAGCAACCACCCAGAACACCATAGCAACTGCCTAGGAAAGCCCTAGCAACCACACAGAACACCATAGCAACTGCCTAGCAATGCCCTAGCAACCTCTCAGAACACCATACCAACCGCCTAGCAACCATCCAGCACACCATAGCAACTGCCTAGCAACGCCCTAGCAACCACCCAGAACACCATTGCAACCGCCTAGCAACGCTCTAGCAACCACCCAGAACACCATAGCAACTGCCTAGCAACGCCCTAGCAACCACCCAGAACACCATTCCAACCGCCTAGCAACCATCCAGAACACCATAGCAACTGCCTAGCAACACCTTAGCAACCACCCAGAACACCATAGCAACTGCCTAGCAATGCCCTAGCAACCACCCAGAACACCATAGCAACTAACTAGCAACGCCCTTGCAACCACCCAAAACACCATAGCAACCACCCAAAACATCATAGCTGCTGCCGAGCAACGCCCTACCAACCACCAGGAACATCTTTGCAACTGCCTAGCAACCCCCAAGAACACCATAGCAACCGCCTAACAACGCTCTAGCAACCACCCAGAACACCATAGCAACTGCCTAGCAACGCCCTAGCAACCTCCCTGAACACCATACCAACCGCCTAGCAACCACCCAGAAGACCATAGCAACTGCCTAGCAACGCTCTAGCAACCACCCAGAACACCATAGCAACTGCCTAGCAACGCCCTAGCAACCTCCCAGAACACCATACCAACCGCCTTGCAACCATCCAGCACACCATAGCAACTGCCTTGCAACGCCCGAGCAACCACACAGAACACCATAGCAACCGCCTACCAACGCTCTAGCAACCACCCAGAACACCATAGCAACTGCCTAGCAACGCCCTAGCAACCACCCAGAACACCATACCAACCGCCTAGCACCCATCCAGCACACCATGGCAACTGCCTAGCAACGCCCTAGCCACAACCCAGAACACCATAGCAACCACCTAGCAACGCTCTAGCAACCACCCAGAACACCATAGCAACTGCCTAGCAACGCCCTAGCACCCTCCCAGAACACCATACCACCCGCCTAGCAACCATCCAGCACACCATAGCAACTGCCTAGCAACGCCCTAGCAACCACCCAGAACACCATAGCAACTGCCTAGCAACGCTCTAGCAACCACCCAGAACACCATAGCAACTGCCAAGCAACGCCCTAGCAACCACCCAGAACACCATACCAACCGCCAAGCAACCACCCAGAACACCATAGCAACTGCCTAGCAACACTTTAGCAACCACCCAGAACACCATAGCAACTGCCTAGCAATGCCCTAGCAACCACCCAGAACACCATAGCAACTCACTAGCAACGCCCTTGCAACCACCCAAAACACCATAGCAACCACCCAAAACACCATAGCTGCTGCCGAGCAACGCCCTAGCAACCACCAAGAACATCTTTGCAACCGCCTAGCAACCACCCAGAACACCATAGCAACTGCCTAGCAACGCCCTAGCAACCACCAAAAACACCATAACAACCGCCTAATATCCACCCAGAACACCATAGCAACTGCCTAGCAACACCCTAGCAACCACCCAGAACACCATAGCAGCCGCCTAGCAACCACCCAGAACACCATAGCAGCTGCCTTGCAACCACCCAGAACACCATAGCAACCGCCTAGCAACCACCCAGAACACTATAGCAACTGCCTAGCAACGCCCTGGCAACTACCCCGAACACCATAGCAACCGCCTAGCAACCACCCAGGAACACCGTAGCAACTGCATAGCAATGCCCTAGCAGCCAAACAGAACACCATAGCAACCCCCTAGCAACCACCCAAAACACCATAGCAATTGACTAGCAACCACCCAGAACACCATAGCAAATGCCTAGCAACACCCTAACAACCACCCAGAACACCAAACCAACTGCCTAGCAACGCCCTAGCAACCACCCAGAACACCATAGCAATTGCCTAGCAACCACCCAGAACACCATAGCAACTGCCTAGCAACGCCCTAACAACCACCCAAAACACCAAAGCAACCACCTAGCAACGCCCTAGCAACCATCCAGAACACCATAACAACCACCTTGCATTGCCCTAGAAACCTTCCAGAACACCATACCAAACGCCTAGCAACCACCAAGCACACCATAGCAACTGCCTAGCAACGCCCTAGCAACCACCCAGAACACCATAGCAACCGCCTAGCAACGCTCTTGCAACCACCCAGAACACCATAGCAACTGCCTAGCAACGCCCGTGCAACCACCCAGAACACCATAGCAACTGCCTAGCAACGCCTTAGCAACCACTCAGAACACCAAAGCAACTGCCTAGCAACGCCCTAGCAACCACGAAGAACACCTTAGCAACCGCCTAGCAACCACCCAGAACACCTTAGCAACTGCCTAACAATGCCCTAGCAACCAACCATAACACCATAGCAATTGCCTAGCAACGCCCTAGCAGCCACCCAGAACACCATAGCAACCGCCAAGGAACCACCCAAAACACCATAGCAACTGCCTAGCAACGCCCTAGCAACCACCCATAACACCATAGCAATTGCCTAGCAACGCCCTAGCAACCACCCAGAACACCAGACCAACCGCCCAGCAACCACCCAGAACACCATAGCAACCGCAAAGCAACCACTCAGAACACCAAAGCAACTGCCTAGCAACGCCCGTGCAACCACCCAGAACACCATAGCAACTGCCTAGCAACCCCTTAGCAACCACCCAGAACACCAAAGCAACTGCCTAGCAACGCCCTAGCAACCACGAAGAACACCTTAGCAACCGCCTAGCAACCACCCAGAACACCTTAGCAACTGCCTTACAATGCCCTCGCAACCACCCATAACACCATAGCAATTGCCTAGCAACGCCCTAGCAGCCATCCAGAACACCATAGCAACCGCCAAGGAACCCCCCAAAACACCATAGCAACTGCCTAGCAACGCCCTAGCATCCACCAAGAACACCATAGCAACCGCCTAGCACCCACCCAGAACACCATAGCAACCACCTAGCAACGCCCTAGCAACCACCCAGAACACCAGAGCAACCGCCTTGCAACCACCCAGAACACCATAGCAACTAACTAGCAACGCCCTTGCAACCACCCAAAACACCAAAGCAACTGCCTAGCAACCACCCAAAACACCATAACTGCTGCCTAGCAATGCCCTACCAACCACCAAGAACATCGTTGCAACTGCCTAGCAACCACCAAGAACACCATATCAACTGCCTAGCAACGCCCAAACAACCACCGAGAACACCAGAGCAACTGCCTAGCAACGCCCTACCAACCACCAAGAACACCTTAGCAACTGCCTAGCAACCACCCAGGACAACATAGCAACTGCCTAGCAACCACTCAGCACACCATAGCAATTGCCTAGCAACCACCCAACACACCATAGCAACTGCCTAGCAACCACCCAGAACACCATAGCAACCGCCTAGCAATACTCTAGCAACCACCCTCAACACCATAGCAACTGCCTAGCAACGCCCCAGCAACCACCCAGAACACCATAGCAACTGCCTAGCAACGCCCTAGCAACCTCCCAGAACACCATACCAACCGCCTAGCAACCATCCAGCACACCATAGCAACTGCCTAGCAACGCCCTAGCACCCACCCAGAACACCATAGCAAGCGCCTAGCAACGCTCTAGTAACCACCCAGAACACCATAGCAACTGCCTAGCAACGCCCAAGCAACCACCCAGAACACCATACCAACCGCCTAGCAACCATCCAGAACACCATAGCAACTGCCTAGCAACACCTTAGCAACCACCCAGAACACCATAGCAACTGCCTAGCAACGCCCTAGCAACCACCCAGAACACCAGAGCAACCGCCTAGCAACGCCCTAGCAACCACCCAGAACACCATAGCAACCGCCTTCCAACCACCCAGAACACCATAGCAACTAACTAGCAACGCCCTTGCAACCACCTAAAACACCATAGCAACCGCCTAGCAACCACCCAAAACACCATAGCTGCTGCCTAGCAACGCGCTACCAACCACCAAAAACATCTTTGCAACCGCCTAGCAACCACCAAGAACACCATATCAACTGCCTAGCAACGCCCAAACAACCACCCAGAACACCATAGCAACTGCCTAGCAACGCCCTACCAACCACCAAGAACACCTTAGCAACCACCTAGCAACCACCCAGAGCAACATAGCAACTGCCTAGCAACCACCCAGCACACCATAGCAACTGCTTAGCAACGCCCCAACACACGTTAGCAACTGCCTAGCAACGCCCTAGCAACCACCCAGAACACCATAGCAACCGCCTAGCAATGCTCTAGCAACCACCCAGAACACCATAGCAACTGCCTAGCAACGCCCTAGCAACCTCCCAGAACACCATACCAACCGCCTAGCAACCATCCAGCACACCATAGCAACTGCCTAGCAACGCCTTAGCAACCACCCAGAACACCATAGCAACTGTGTAGCAACGCTCTAGCAACCACCCAGAACACCATAGCAACTGCCTAGCAACGCCCTAGCAACCACCCAGAACACCATACCATCCGCCTAGCAACCATCCAGAACACCAGAGCAACTGCCTAGCAACACCTTAGCAACCACCCAGAACACCATAGCAACTGCCTAGCAATGCCCTAGCAACCACCCAGAACACCATAGCAACTAACTAGTAACGCCCTTGCAACCACCCAAAACACCATAGCAACCACCCAAAACACCATAGCTGCTGCCGAGCAACGCCCTACCAACCACTAAGAACATCTTTGCAACTGCCTAGCAACTCCCAAGAACACCATAGCAACCGCCTAGCAACGCTCTAGCAACCACCCAGAACACCATAGCAACTGCCTAGCAACGCCCTAGCAACCTCCCAGAACACCATACCAACCGCCTAGCAACCACCCAGAACACCATAGCAACTGCCTAGCAACGCTCTAGCAACCACCCAGAACACCATAGCAACTGCCTAGCAACGCCCTAGCAACCTCCCAGAACACCATACCAACCGCCTAGCAACCATCCAGCACACAATAGCAACTGCCTTGCAATGCCCTAGCAACCACCCAGAACACCATAGCAACCGCCTACCAACGCTCTAGCATCCACCCAGAACACCATAGCAACCGCCTAGCAACGCCCTAGGAACCACCCAGAACACCATAGCAACTGCCTAGCAACGCCCTAGGAACCACCCAGAACACCATACCAACTGCCTAGCAACCATCCAGCACACCATAGCAACTGCCTAGCAACGCCCTAGCAACAACCCAGAACACCATAGCAACCACCAAGCAACGCTCTAGCAACCACCCAGAACACCATAGCAACTGCCTAGCAACGCCCTAGCAACCTCCCAGAACACCATACCAACCGCCTAGCAACCATCCAGCACACCATAGCAACTGCCTAGCAACGCCCTAGCAACCACCCAGAACACCATAGCAACCGCCTAGCAACGCTCTAGCAACCACCCAGAACACCAAAGCAACTGCCAAGCAACACCCTAGCAACCACCCAGAACACCATACCAACCGCCAAGCAACCACCCAGAACACCATAGCAACTGCCTAGCAACACTTTAGCAACCACCCAGAACACCATAGCAACTGCCTAGCAATGCCCTAGCAACCACCCAGAAAACCATAGCAACTAACTAGCAACGCCCTTGCAACCACCCAAAACACCATAGCAACCACCCAAAACACCATAGCTGCTGCCTAGCAACGCCCTACCCACCACCAAGAACACCTTAGCAACCGCCTAGCAACCACCCAGAACAACATAGGAACTGCCTTGCAACCACCCAGCACACCATAACAACTGCCTAGCAACCACCCAGCACACCATAGCAACTGCCTAGCAACCACCCAGAACACCTTAGCAACTGCCTAGCAACCACCCAGAACACCTTAGCAACTGCCTAGCAACCACCCAGAACACCATAGCAACTGCCCAGCAAGGCCATAGCAACCACCCAAAACACCATAGCAACTGCCTAGCAACGCCCTAGCAACCACCCAGAACACCATAGCAACTGCCTAGCAACGCCTTAGCAACCACCCAGAACACCAAAGCAACTGCCTAGCAATGCCCTAGCAACCACGAAGAACACCTTAGCAACCGCCTAGCAACCACCCAGAACACCTTAGCAACTGCCTAACAATGCCCTAGCAACCACCCATAACACCACAGCAATTGCCGAGCAACGCCCTAGCAACCACCCAGAACACCATAGCAACCGCCAAGGAACCACCCAAAACACCATAGCAACTGCCTAACAACGCCCTAGCATCCACCAAGAACACCATAGCAACCGCCTAGCAACCAACCAGAACACCATAGCAACCATCAAGTAACGCCCTAGCAACCAACCAGAACACCATAGCAACCGTCTTGTAACGCCCTAGCAACCACCCAGAACACCATAGCAACTGCCTAGCAACGCCCTAGCAACCACCCAGAACACCATACCAACCGCCTAGCAACAATCCAGAACACCATAGCAACTGCCTAGCAACACCTTCGCAACCACCCAGAACACCATAGCAACTGCCTAGCAACGCCCTAGCAACCACCCAGAACACCATAGCAACCGCCTAGCAATGCCCTAGCAACCACCCAGAACACCATAGCAACCGCCTTGCAACCACCCAGAACACCATAGCAACTAACTAGCAACGCCCTTG
Source organism: Gymnothorax reevesii (assembly GCA_029721435.1). Lineage (NCBI taxonomy): Eukaryota > Metazoa > Chordata > Actinopteri > Anguilliformes > Muraenidae > Gymnothorax > Gymnothorax reevesii. The sequence continues at coordinate 56,827,370 of CM056574.1, forward strand.
CAACCACCCAAAACACCAAAGCAACTGCCTTGCAACCACCCAAAACAACATAGCTGCTGCCTAGCAACGCCCTACCAACCACCAAGAACATCTTTGCAACCGCCTAGCAACCACCAAGAACACCTTATCAACTGCCTAGCAACGCCCAAACAACCACCCAGAACACCATAACAACTGCCTAGCAACGCCCTACCAACCACCAAGAACACCTTAGCAACCGCCTAGCAACCACCCAGAACAACATAGCAACTGCCTAGCAACCACCCAGCACACCATAGCAACTGCCTAGCAACCACCCAACACACCATAGCAACTGCCTAGCAACCACCCAGAACACCATAGCAACTGCCTAGCAACGCCCTAGCAACCACCCAGCACACCATAGCAACTGCCTAGCAACCACCCAACACACCATAGCAACTGCCTAGCAACCACCCAGAACACCATAGCAACTGCCTAGCATCGCCCCAGCAACCACCCAGAACACCATAGCAACTGCCTAGCAACGCTCAAGCAACCACCCAGAACACCATAGCAACCGCCTAGCAACGCTCTAATAACCACCCAGAACACGATAGCAACTGCCTAGCAACGCCCTAGCAACCACCCAGAACACCATACCAACCGCCTAGCAACCATCCAGAACACCATAGCAACTGCCTATCAACACCTTCGCAACCACCCAGAACACCATAGCAACTGCCTAGCAACGCCCTAGCAACCACTCAGAACACCATAGCAACCGCCTAGCAATGCCCTGGCAACCACCCAGAACACCATAGCAACCGCCTTGCAACCACCCAGAACACCATAGCAACTAACTAGCAACGCCCTTGCAACCACCCAAAACACCATAGCAAACGCCTAGCAACCACCCAAAACACCAAAGCTGCTGCCTAGCAACGCCCTACCAACCACCAAGAACATCTTTGCAACCCCCTAGCAACCACCAAGAACACCATATAAACTGCCTAGCAACGCCCAATCAACCACCCAGAACACCATAGCAACTGCCTAGCAACGCCCTACCAACCACCAAGAACACCTTAGCAACCACCTAGCAACCACCCAGAACAACATAGCAACTGCCTAGCAACCACCCAGCACACCATAGCAACTGCTTAGCAACCACCCAACACACCATAGCAACTGCCTAGCAACCACCCAGAACACCATAGCAACTGCCTAGCAACGCCCTAGCAACCACCCAGAACACCATAGCAACCGCCTAGCAATGCTCTAGCAACCACCCAGAACACCATAGCAACTGCCTAGCAAAGCCCTAGCAACCACCCAGAACACCATAGCAACTGCCTAGCAATGCCCTAGCAACCTCCCAGAACACCATACCAACCGCCTAGCAACCATCCAGCACACCATAGCAACTGCCTAGCAACGCCCTAGCAACCACCCAGAACACCATTGCAACCGCCTAGCAACGCCCTAGCAACCACCCAGAACACCATACCAACCGCCTAGCAACCATCCAGAACACCATAGCAACTGCCTAGCAACACCTTAGCAACCACCCAGAACACCATAGCAACTGCCTAGCAATGCCCTAGCAACCACCCAGTACACCATAGCAACTAAATAGCAACGCCCTTGCAACCACCCAAAACACCATAGCTGCTGCCGAGCAACGCCCTACCAACCACCAGGAACATCTTTGCAACTGCCTAGCAACCCCCAAGAACACCATAGCAACCGCCTAACAACGCTCTAGCAACCACCCAGAACACCATAGCAACTGCCTAGCAACGCTTTAGCAACCTCCCTGAACACCATACCAACTGCCTAGCAACCACCCAGAAGACCATAGCAACTGCCTAGCAACGCTCTAGCAACCACCCAGAACACCATAGCAACTGCCTAGCAACGCCCTAGCTACCTCCCAGAACACCATACCAACCGCCTAGCAACCATCCAGCACACCATAGCAACTGCCTTGCAACGCCCTAGCAACCACCCAGAACACCATAGCAACCGCCTACCAACGCTCTTGCAACCACTCAGAACACCATAGCAACTGCCTAGCAACGCCCTAGCAACCACCCAGAACACCATACCAACCGCCTAGCAACCATCCAGCACACCATAGCAACTGCCTAGCAACGCCCTAGCAACAACCCAGAACACCATAGCAACCACCTAGCAACGCTCTAGCAACCACCCAGAACACCATAGCAACTGCCTAGCAACGCCCTAGCAACCTCCCAGAACACCATACCAACCGCCTAGCAACCATCCAGCACACCATAGCAACTGCCTAGCAACGCCCTAGCAACCACCCAGAACACCATAGCAACCGCCTAGCAACGCTCTAGCAACCACCCAGAACACCAAAGCAACTGCCAAGGAACGCCCTAGCAACCACCCAGAACACCATACCAACCGCCAAGCAACCACCCAGAACACCATAGCAACTGCCTAGCAACACTTTAGCAACCACCCAGAACACCATAGCAACTGCCTAGCAATGCCCTAGCAACCACCCAGAACACCATAGCAACTCACTAGCAACGCCCTTGCAACCACCCAAAACACCATAGCAACCACCCAAAACACCATAGCTGCTGCCGAGCAACGCCCAAGCAACCACCAAGAACATCTTTGCAACCGCCTAGCAACCACCCAGAACACCATAGCAACTGCCTAGCAATGCCCTAACAAACACCCAGAACACCATAGCAACTGCCTAGCAACGCCCTACCAACCACCAAGAACACCTTAGCAACCGCCTAGCAACCACCCAGAACAACATAGCAACTGCCTAGCAACCACCCAGCACACCATAACAACTGCCTAGCAACCACCCAGCACACCATAGCAACTGCCTAGCAACCACCCAGAACACCTTAGCAACTGCCTAGCAATGCCCTAGCAACCACCCAAAACACCATAGCAACCGCCCAGCAACCACACAGAACACCATAGCAACCGTAATGCAACCACTCAGAACACCAAAGCAACGGCCTAGCAACGCTCTAGCAACCACCCAGAACACCATAGCAACTGCCTAGCAACGCCCTCGCAACCTCCCAGAACACCATACCAACCGCCTAGCACCCATCCAGCACACCAAAGCAACTGCCTAGCAACGCCCTAGCAACCACCCAAAACACCATAGCAACCGCCCAGCAACCACACAGAACACCATAGCAACCGTAAAGCAACCACTCAGAACACCAAAGCAACTGCCTAGCAACGCTCTAGCAACCACCCAGAACACCATCGCAACTGCCTAGCAACGCCCTTGCAACCTCCCAGAACACCATAGCAACTGCCAAGCAACCACCCAGAACACCATAGCAACTGCCTAGCAACGGCTTAGCAACCACCCAGAACACCATAGCAACTGCCTTGCAATGCTCTAGCAACCACCAAGAACACTTTAGCAACCGCCTAGCAACCACCCAGAACACCTTAGCAACTGCCTAACAATGCCCTAGCAACCACCAAGAACACCAGAGCAATTGCCTAGCAATGCCCTAGCAACCACCCAGGACACCGTAGCAACCGCCGAGCAACCACCCAGAACACCATAGCAACTGCCTAGCATCTCCCTAGCAACCACCCAGAACAACATAGCAACTGCCTAGCAACGCCCTAGCAACCACCCAGAACACCATAGCAACCGCCTAGCAACCACCCAAAACACCATAGCAACTGCCTAGCAACGCGCTAGCAACCACCAAGAACACCATAGCAACTGCCTAGCAACGCCCTAGCAACCACTCAGAACACCATAGCAACCGCCTAGCAACGCCCTAGCAACCACTCTGAACACCATAGCAACTGCCTAGCAACCATCCAGACCATCATAGCAACTAACTAGCAACGCCCTTGCAACCACCCAAAACACCATTGCAACCGCCTTGCAACCATCCAAAACACCATAGCTGCTGCCTAGCAACGCCCTACCAACCACCAAGAACACCTTTGCAACCGCCTAGCAACCACCCAGAACACCATAGCAACTGCCTAGCAATGCCCTAGCAACCACTCAGAACACCATAGCAATCGCCTAGCAAGGCCCTAGCAAGCACCCAGAACACCATAGGAACCGCCTATCAACCATCCAGAACACCATAGCATCTGCCTAGCAACGCCCTAGCAACCACCCAGAACACCATAGAAACTGCCCAGCACCGCCCTACCAACCACGCAGAATACCATAGCAACCGCCTAGCAACCACTCAGAACACCATAGCAACCGCCTTGCATCCACCCAGAACACCATAGCAACTGCCTAGCAACGCCCTAGGAAACACCCAGAACACCATAGCAACCGCCTAATAACCATCCAGAACACCATAGCAACAGCCTCGCAAGCACCCAAAACACCATAGCAACCGACTAGCAACCACCCAGAACACTATAGCCACTGCCTAGCAACGCCCTGGCAACCACCCCGAACACCATAGCAACCGCCTAGCAACCACCCAGGAACACCATAGCAACTGCATAGCAATGCCCTAGCAACCACACAGAACACAATAGCAACCACCTAGCAACCACCCAAAACACCATAGCAATTGCCTAGCAACCACCTAGAACACCATAGCAACTTCCTAGCAACGGCCTAACAACTACCCAGAACACCAAAGCAACTGCCAAGCAACGCCCTAGCAACCACCCAAAACACCATAGCAATTGCCTAGCAACCACCCAGAACACCAGAGCAACTGCCCAGCAACGCCCTAACAACCACCCAGGACACCAAAGCAACCGCCTTGCAACGCCCTAGCAACCACCCAGAACACCATAGCAACCGCCTTGCAATGCCCTAGCAACCTCCCAGAACACCATCGCAACTGCCTAGCAACGCCCTAGCAACCAGCCAGAACACCATAGCAACTGCTTAGCAACCACCCAGACCACCATAGCAACTGCCCAGCAAAGCCCTAGCAACCACCCAAAACACCAAAGCAACTGCCTAGCAACGCCCTATCAACCACCCAGAACACCAAAGCAACTGCCTAGCAACAACCCAGAATACGATAGCAACTGCCCAGCAACGCCCTAGCAACCACCCAAAACACCATAGCAACTGCCCAGCAACGCCCTAGCAACCACCCAGAACACCATTGCCACTGCCTAGCAACGCCTTAGCAACCACCCAGAACACCATAGCAACTGCCTAGAAACGCCCTAGCAACCACCCAGAACAACTTAGCAACCGCCTAGCAACCACCCAGAACACCTTAGCCACTGCCTAACAATGCCCTAGCAACCACCCATAACACCATAGCAATTGCCTAGCAATGCCCTGGCAACCACCCAGAACACCATAGCAACCGCCTAGCAACCACCCAGAACACCATAGCAACTGCCTAGCACCTCCCTAGCAACCACCCAGAACACCATAGCAACTGCCTAGCAACGCCCTAGCAACCACCCAGAACACCATAGCAACCGCCTAGCAATGCTCTAGCCACCACCCAGAACACCATAGCAACTGCCTCGCAAAGCCCTAGCAACCACCCAGAACACCATCGCAACTGCCTATCAACGCCCTAGCAACCTCCCAGAACACCATACCAACCGCCTAGCAACCATCCAGCACACCATAGCAACTGCCTAGCAACGCCCTAGCAACCACCCAGAACACCATTGCAACCGCCAAGCAACGCTCTAGCAACCACCCAGAACACCATAGCAACTGCCTAGCAACACCCTAGCAACCACCCAGAACACCATACCAACCGCCTAGCAACCATCCAGAACACCATAGCAACTGCCTAGCAACACCTTAGCAACCACCCAGAACACCATAGCAACTGCCTAGCAATGCCCTAGCAACCACCCAGAACACCATAGCAACTAACTAGCAACGCCCTTACAACCACCCAAAACACCATAGCAACCACCCAAAACACCACAGCTGCTGCCGAGCAACGCCCTACCAACCACCAGGAACATCTTTGCAACTGCCTAGCAACCCCCAAGAACACCATAGCAACCGCCTAGCAACGCTCTAGCAACCACCCAGAACACCAAAGCAACTGCCTAGCAACGCCCTAGCAACCTCCCTGAACACCATACCAACCGCCTAGCAACCACCCAGAACACCATAGCAACTGCCTAGCAACGCTCTAGCAACCACCCAGAACACCATAGCAACTGCCTAGCAACGCCCTAGCAACCTCCCAGAACACCATACCAACCGCCTAGCAACCATCCAGCACACCATAGCAACTGCCTTGCAACGCCCTAGCAACCACCCAGAACACCATAGCAACCGCCTACCAATGCTCTAGCAACCACCCAGAACACCATAGCAACTGCCTAGCAACGCCCTAGCAACCACCCAGAACACCATACCAACCGCCGAGCAGCCATCCAGCACACCATAGCAACTGCCTAGAAACGCCCTAGCAACAACCCAGAACACCATAGCAACCACCTAGCAACGCTCTAGCAACCACGCAGAAAACCATAGCAACTGCCAAGCAACGCCCTAGCAACCTCCCAGAACACCATACCAACCGCCTAGCAACCATCCAGCACACCATAGCAACTGCCTAGCAACGCCCTAGCAACCACCCAGAACACCATAGCAACCGCCTAGCAACGCTCTAGCAACCACCCAGAACACCATAGCAACTGCCAAGCAACGCCCTAGCAACCACCCAGAACACCATACCAACTGCCAAGCAACCACCCAGAACACCATAGCAACTGCCTAGCAACACTTTAGCAACCACCCAGAACACCATACCACCTGCCTAGCAATGCCCTAGCAACCACCCAGAACACCATAGCAACTAACTAGCAACGCCCTTGCAACCACCCAAAACACCATAGCAACCACCCAAAACACCATAGCTGCTGCCGAGCAACGCCCTAGCAACCACCAAGAACATCTTTGCAACCGCCTAGCAACCACCCAGAACACCATAGCAACTGCCTAGCAATGCCCTAACAAACACCCAGAACACCATAGCAACTGCCTAGCAACGCCCTACCAACCACCAAGAACACCTTGGCAACCACCTAGCAACCACCCAGAACAACATAGCAACTGCCTAGCAACCACCCAGCACACCATAACAACTGCCTAGCAACCACACAGCACACCATAGGAACTGCCTAGCAACCACCCAGAACACCTTCGCAACTGCCTAGCAACGCCCTAGCAACCACCCAAAACACAATAGCAACCGCCCAGCAACCACACAGAACACCATAGCAACCGTAAAGCAACCACTCAGAACACCAAAGCAACTGCCTAGCAACGCTCTAGGCACCACCCAGAACACCATAGCAACTGCCTAGCGACGCCCTCGCAACTTCCCAGAACACCATACCAACCGCCTAGCACCCATCCAGCACACCAAACCAACTGCCTAGCAACGCCCTAGCAACCACCCAGAACACCATAGCAACCGCCTAGCAACGCACTAGCAACCACCCAGAACACCATCGCAACTGCCTAGCAACGCCCTAGCATCCACCCAGAACACCATAGCAACTGCCTAACAACCACCCAGAACACCATAGCAACTGCCTAGCAACGGCTTAGCAACCACCCAGAACACCATAGCAACTGCCTTGCAATGCTCTAGCAACCACCAAGAACACTTTAGCAACCGCCTAGCAACCAGCCAGAACACCTTAGCAACTGCCTAACAATGCCCTAGCAACCACCAAGAATACCAGAGCAATTGCCTCGCAATGCCCTAGCAACCACCCAGGACACCATAGCAACCGCCGAGCAACCACCCAGAACACCATAGCAACTGCCTAGCACCTCCATAGCAACCACCCAGAACAACATAGCAACTGCCTAGCAACGCCCTAGCAACCACCCAGAACACCATAGCAACCGCCTAGCAACCACCCAAAACACCATAGCAACTGCCCAGCAACGCGCTAGCAACCACCAAGAACACCATAGCAACTGCCTAGCAATGCCCTAGCAACCACTCAGAACACCATAGCAACTGCCTAGCAACGCCCTAGCAACCACCCTGAACACCATAGCAACTGCCTAGCAACCATCCAGACCACCATAGCAACTAACTAGCAACGCCCTTGCAACCACCCAAAACACCATAGCTGCTGCCTAGCAACGCCCTACCAACCACCAAGAACACCTTTGCAACCGCCTAGCAACCACCCAGAACACCATAGCAACTGCCTAGCAACGCCCTAGCAACCACCCAGAACACCATAGCAATCGCCTAGCAATGCCCTAGCAACCACCCAGAACACCATAGGGACCGCCTATCAACCATCCAGAACACCATAGCAACTGCCTAGCAAAGCCCTAGCAACCACCCAGAACACCATAGAAACTGCCCAGCAACGCCCTAGCAACCACCCACAATACCAAAGCAACCGCCTAGCAACCACCCAGAACACCATAGCAACCGCCTAGCATCCACCCAGAACACCATAGCAACTGCCTAGCAACGCCCTAGGAAACACCCAGAACACCATAGCAACCGCCTAATAACCACCCAGAAAACCATAGCAACTGCCGAGCAACACCCGAGCAACCACCCAGAACACCATAGCAACCGCCTAGCAACCACCCAAAACACCATAGCCACCGCCTAGCAACCACCCAGAACACTATAGCAACTGCCTAGCAACGCCCTGGCAACCACCCCGAACACCATAGCAACCGCCTAGCAACCACCCAGGAACACCATAGCAACTACATAGCAATGCCCTAGCAACCACACAGAACACAATAGCAACCACCTAGCAACCACCCAAAACACCATAGCAATTGCCTAGCAACCACCCAGAACACCGTAGCAACTTCCTAGCAACGGCCTAACAACCACCCAGAACACCAAGGCAACTGCCAAGCAACGCCCTAGCAACCACCCAGAACACCATAGCAATTGCCTAGCAACCACCCAGAACACCATAGCAACTGCCTTGCAACGCCCTAACAACCACCCAGGACACCAAAGCAACCGCCTAGCAACGCCCTAGCAACCACCCAGAACACCATAGCAACCGCCTTGCAATGCCCTAGCAACCACCCAGAACCCCATACTAACCGCCTAGCACCCATCCAGCACACCAAAGCAACTGCCTAGCAACGCCCTAGCAACCACCCAGAACACCATAGCAACCGCCTAGCAACGCTCTAGCAACCACCCAGAACACCATCGCAACTGCCTAGCAACGCCCTAGCAACCACCCAGAACACCATAGCAACTGCCTATCAACCACCCAGAACACCATAGCAACTGCCCAGCAAAGCCCTAGCAACCACCCAAAACACCAAAGCAACTGCCTAGCAACGCCCTATCAACCACTCAGAACACCATAGCAACTGCCTAGCACCCACCCAGAATACCATAGCAACTGCCCAGCAACGCCCTAGCAACCACCCAAAACACCATAGCAACTGCCCAGCAACGCCCTAGCAACCACCCAGAACACCATAGCAACTGCCTTGCAACGCCCTAACAACCACCCAGGACACCAAAGCAACCGCCTAGCAATGCCCTAGCAACCACCCAGAACACCATAGCAACAGTCTAGCAATGTCCTAGCAACCTCCCAGAACACCATACCAACCGCCTCGCACCCATCCAGCACACCAAAGCAACTGCCTAGCAACGCCCTAGCAACCACCCAGAACACCATAGCAACCGCCTAGCAACGCTCTAGCAACCACCCAGAACACCATCGCAACTGCCTAGTAACGCCCTAGCAACCACCCAGAACACCATTGCCACTGCCTAGCAACGCCTTAGCAACCACCCAGAACACCATAGCAACTGCCTAGCAACGCCCTAGCAACCACCAAGAACACCTTAGCAACCGCCTAGCAACCACCCAGAACACCTTAGCAACTGCCTAACAATGCCCTAGCAACCACCCATAACACCATAGCAATTGCCTAGCAATGCCCTAGCAACCACCCAGAACACCAGAGCAACCGCCTAGCAACCACCCAGAACACCATAGCAACTGCCTAGCACCTCCCTAGCAACCACCCAGAACACCATAGCAACTGCCTAGCAACGCCCTAGCAACCACCCAGAACACCATAGCAACCGCCTAGCAATGCTCTACCAACCACCCAGAACACCATAGCAACTGCCTAGCAAAGCCCTAGCAACCACCCAGAACACCATAGCAACTGCCTAGCAACGCCCTAGCAACCTCCCAGAACACCATACCAACCGCCTAGCAACCACCCAGAACACCATAGCAACTGCCTAGCAACGCCCTAGCAACCACCCAGAACACCATTGCAACCGCCTAGCAACGCTCTAGCAACCACCCCGAACACCATACCAACCGCCTAGGAACCATCCAGAACACCATAGCAACTGCCTAGCAACGCCCTAGCAACCACCCCGAACACCATACCAACCGCCTAGGAACCATCCAGAACACCATAGCAACTGCCTAGCAACACCTTAGCAACCACCCAGAACACCATATCAACTGCCGAGCAATGCCCGAGCAACCACCCAGAACACCATAGCAACTAACTAGAAACGCCCTTGCAACCACCCAAAACACCATAGCAACCACCCAAAACACCATAGCTGCTGCCGAGCAACGCCCTACCAACCACCAGGAACATCTTTGCAACTGCCTAGCAACCCCCAAGAATACCATAGCAACCGCCTAGCAACGCTCTAGCAACCACCCAGAACACCATAGCAACTGCCTAGCAACGCCCTAGCAACCTCCCTGAACACCATACCAACCGCCTAGCAACCACCCAGAACACCATAGCAACTGCCTAGCAACGCTCTAGCAACCACCCAGAACACCATAGCAACTGCCTAGCAACGCCCTAGCAACCTCCCAGAACACCATACCAACCGCCTAGCAACCATCCAGCACACCATAGTAACTGCCTTGCAACGCCCTACGAACCACCCAGAACACCATAGCAACCCCCTACCAACGCTCTAGCAACCACCCAGAACACCATAGCAACTGCCCAGCCACGCCCTAGCAACCACCCAGACCACCATACCAACCGCCTAGCAACCATCCAGCACACCATAGCAACTGCCTAGCAACGCCTTAGCAACAACCCAGAACACCATAGCAACCACCGAGCAACGCTCTAGCAACCACCCAGAACACCATAGCAACTGCCTAGCAATGCCCTAGCAACCTCCCAGAACACCATACCAACCGCCTAGCAACCATCCAGCACACCATAGCAACTGCCTAGCAACCACCTAGCTACCTCACAGAACACCATAGCAACCGCCTAGCAACGCTCTAGCAACCACCCAGAACACCATAGCAACTGCCAAGCAACGCCCTCGCAACCACCCAGAACACCATAGCAACTGCCTTGCAACACTTTAGCAACCACCCAGAACACCATAGCAACTGCCTAGCAATGCCCTAGCAACCACCCAGAACACCATAGCAACTAACTAGCAACGCCCTTGCAACCACCCAAAACACCATAGCTGCTGCCGAGCAACGCCCTAGCAACCACCAAGAACATCTTTGCAACCGCCTAGCAACCACCCAGAACACCATAGCAACTGCCTAGCAATGCCCTAACAAACACCCAGAACACCATAGCAACTGCCTAGCAACGCCCTACCAACCACCAAGAACACCTTCGCAACCGCCTAGCAACCACCCAGAACAACATAGCAACTGCCTAGCAACCACCCAGCACACCATAACAACTGCCTAGCAACCACCCAGCACACCATAGCAACTGCCTAGCAACCACCCAGAACACCTTAGCAACTGCCTAGCAACGCCCTAGCAACCACCCAAAACACCATAGCAACCGCCCAGCAGCCACACAGAACACCAAAGCAACTGAAAGCAACCACTCAGAACACCAAAGCAACTGCCTAGCAACGCTCTAGCAACCACCCAGAACACCATAGCAACTGCCTGGCAATGCCCTCGCAACCTCCCAGAACACCATACCAACCGCCTAGCACCCATCCAGCACACCAAAGCAACTGCCTAGCAACGCCCTAGCAACCACCCAGAACACCATAGCAACCGCCTAGCAACGCACTAGCAACCACCCAGAACACCATAGCAACTGCCTAGCAACCACCCAGAACACCATAGCAACTGCCTAGCAACGGCTTAGCAACCACCCAGAACACCATAGCAGCTGCCTTGCAATGCTCTAGCAACCACCAAGAACACTTTAGCAACCGCCTATAAACCACCCAGAACACCTTAGCAACTGCCTAACAATGCCCTAGCAACCACCAAGAACACCAGAGCAATTGCCTAGCAATGCCCTAGCAACCACCCAGGACACCATAGCAACCGCCGAGCAACCACCCAGAACACCATAGCAACTGCCTAGCACCTCCCTAGCAACCACCCAGAACAACATAGCAACTGCCTAGCAATGCCCTAGCAACCACCCAGAAAACCATAGCAACCGCCTTGCAACCACCCAAAACACCATAGCAACTGCCTAGCAACGCGCTAGCAACCACCAAGAACACCATAGCAACTGCCTAGCAACGCCCTAGCAACCACTCAGAACACCATAGCAACCGCCTAGCAACGCCCTAGCAACCACCCTGAACACCATAGCAACTGCCTAGCAACCATCCAGACCACCATAGCAACTAACTAGCAACGCCCTTGCAACCACCCAAAACACCATAGCAACCGCCTTGCAACCATCCAAAACACCATAGCTGCTGCCTAGCAACGCCCTACCAACCACCAAGAACACCTTTGCAACCGCCTAGCAACCACCCAGAACACCATAGCAACTGCCTAGCAACGCCCTAGCAACCACCCAGAACACCATAGCAATCGCCTAGCAATGCCCTTGCAACCACCCAGAACACCATAGGAACCGCCTATAAACCATCCAGAACACCATAGCAACTGCCTAGCAACGCCCTAGCAACCACCCAGAACACCATAGAAACTGCCCAGCAACGCCCTAGCAACCACGCAGAATACCATAGCAACCGCCTAGCAACCACCCAGAACACCATAGCAACCGCCTAGCATCCACCCAGAACACCATAGCAACTGCCTAGCAACGCCCTAGGAAACACCCAGAACCCCATAGCAACCGCCTAATAACCCCCCAGAACACCATAGCAACTGCCGAGCAACACCCGAGCAACCACCCAGAACACCATAGCAACCGCCTCGCAACCACCCAAAACACCATAGCAACCGACTAGCAACCACCCAGAACACTATAGCAACTGCCTAGCAACGCCCTAGCAACCACCCCGAACACCATAGCAACCGCCTAGCAACCACCCAGGAACACCATAGCAACTGCATAGCAATGCCCTAGCAACCACCCAGAACAAAATAGCAACCACCTAGCAACCACCCAAAACACCATAGCAATTGCCTAGCAACCACCCAGAACACCATAGCAACTTCCTAGCAACGGGCTAACAACCACCCAGAACACCAAAGCAACTTCCAAGCAACGCCCTAGCAACCACCCAGAACACCATAGCAATTGCCTAGCAACCACCCAGAACACCATAGCAACTGCCTAGCAACGCCCTAACAACCACCCAGGACACCAAAGCAACCGCCTAGCAACGCCCTAGCAACCACCCAGAACACCATAGCAACCGCCTTGCAATGCCCTAGCAACCTCCCAGAACACCATACCAACAGCCTAGCACCCATCCAGCACACCAAAGCAACTGCCTAGCAACGCCCTAGCAACCACCCAGAACACCATAGCAACCGCCTAGCAACGCTCTAGCAACCACCCAGAACACCATCGCAACTGCCTAGCAACGCCCTAGAAACCACCCAGAACAGCATAGCAACTGCCTAGCAACCACCCAGAACACCATAGCAACTGCCCAGCAAAGCCCTAGCAACCACCCAAAACACCAAAGCAACTGCCTAACAACGCCCTATCACCCACCCAGAACACCATAGCAACTGCCTAGCAACCACCCAGAATACCATAGCAACTGCCCAGCAACGCCCTAGCAACCACCCAAAACACCATAGCAACTGCCCAGCAACGCCCTAGCAACCACACAGAACACCATTGCCACTGCCTAGCAACGCCTTAGCAACCACCCAGAACACCATAGCAACTGCCTAGCAACGCCCTAGCAACCACCAAGAACACCTTAGCAACCGCCTAGCAACCACCCAGAACACCTTAGCAACTGCCTAACAATGCCCTAGCAACCACCCATAACACCATAGCAATTGCCTAGCATTGCCCTAGCAACCACCCAGAACACCATAGCAACCGCCTTGCAACCACCCAGAACACCATAGCAACTGCCTAGCACCTCCCTAGCAACCACCCAGAACACCATGGCAACTGCCTAGCAACGCCCTAGCAACCACCCATAACACCATATCAACCGCCTTGCAACCACCCAAAACACCATAGCAACTGCCTAGCAACGCCCAAGCAACCACCAAGAACACCATAGCAACCGCCTAGCAACCACCCAGAACACCATAGCAACTGCCTAGCAACGCCCTAGCAACCACCCAGAACACCATAGCAACCGCCTAGCAAAGCCCTAGCAACAACCCAGAACACCATAGCAACTAACTAGCAACGTCCTTGCAACCACCCAAAACACCATAGAAACCGCCTAGCACCACCCAAAACACCATAGCTGCTACCTAGCAACGCCCTACCAACCGCCAAGAACATCTTTGCAACCGCCTAGCAAACACCCAGAACACCATTTCAACTGCCTCGCAACGCCGAAACAACCTCCCAGAACACCATAGCAACCGCCTAGCAACCACCCAGAACAACATAGCAACTGCCTAGCAACCACCCAGAACACCATTTCAACTGCCTAGCAACGCCCACACAACCACCCAGAACACCATAGCAAACGCCTACCAACCACCCAGAACAACATAGCAACTGCCTAGCAACCACCCAGCACACCATAGCAACTGCCTAGCCAACACCCAGCACACCACAGCAACTGCCTAGCAACCACCCAGAACACCATAGCAACCGCGTAGCAACGCCCTGGCAACCACCCCGAACACCATAGCAACCGCCTAGCAACCACCCAGGGACACCGGAGCAACTGCATAGCAATGCCCTAGCAACCACACAGAACACCATAGCAATCACCTAGCAACGACTCAAAACACGATAGCAATTGCCTAGCAACCACCCAGAACACCATAGGAACTGCTTAGCAACGCCCTAGCGACCTCCCAGATCATTATACCAACCGCCTAGCAACCATCCAGCACACCATAGCAACTGCCTAGCAACGCCCTAGCAACCACCCAGAACCCCATAGCAACCTCCTAGCAACTCTCTAGCAACCACTCAGAACACCATAGCAACTGCCTAGCAACGCCCTTGCAACCACCCAGAACACCATAGCAACCATCTAGCAACGCTCTAGCAACCACCCAGAATAACATAGCAACTGCCTAGCAACGCCCTAGCAACCACCCAAAACACCATACCAACCGCCTAGCAACCATCAAGCACACCATAGCAACTGCCTAGCAATGCCCTAGCAACCACCCAGAACACCATAGCAACCGCCTAGCAACTCTCTAGCAACCACCCAGAACACCATAGCAACTGCCTAGCAACGCCCTAGCAACCTCCCAGAACACCATACCAATCGCCTAGCAACCATCCAGCACACCATAGCAAGTGCCTAGCAATGCCCTTGCAACCACCCAGAACACCATAGCAACCGCCTAGCAACGCTCTAGCAACCACCCAGAACACCATAGCAACAGCCTAACAATGCCCTAGCAACCACCCAGAACACCATACCAACCGCCTTGCAACCACCCAGAACACCAAAGCAACTAACTAGCAACGCCCTTGCAAACACCCAAAACACCAAAGCAACTGCCTTGCAACCACCCAAAACACCATAGCTCCTGCCTAGCAACGCCCTACCAACCACCAAGAACATCTTTGCAACCGCCTAGCAACCACCAAGAACACCATATCAACTGCCTAGCAACGCCCAAACAACCAACAAGAACACCATAGCAACCGTCTAGCAACGCCCTACCAACCACCAAGAACACCTTAGCAACCGACTAGCAACCACCCAGAACAACATAGCAACTGCCTAGCAACCACCCAGCACACCATAGCAACTGCCTAGCAACCACCCAACACACCAAAGCAACTGCCTAGCAACCACCCAGAACACCATAGCAACTGCCTAGCAACGCCATAGCAACCTCCCAGAACACCATACCAACCGCCTAGCAACCATCCAGCACACCATAGCAACTGCCTGGCAACGCTCAAGCAACCACCCAGAACACCATAGCAACCGCCTAGCAACGCTCTAATAACCACCCAGAACACCATAGCAACTGCCTAGCAACGCCCTAGCAACCACCCAGAACACCATACCAACCGCCTAGCAACCATCCAGAACACCATAGCAACTGCCTAGCAACACCTTCGCAACCACGCAGAACACCATAGCAACTGCCTAGCAACGCCCTAGCAACCACCCAGAACACCATGGCAACCGCCTAGCAATGCCCTAGCAACCACCCAGAACACCATAGCAACCGCCTTGCAACCACCCAGAACACCATAGCAACTAACTAGCAACGCCCTTGCAACCACCCAAAACACCATAGCAACCGCCTAGCAACCACCCAAAACACCATAGCTGCTGCCTAGCAACGCCCTACCTACCACCAAGAACATCTTTGCAACCGCCTAGCAACCACCAAGAACACCATATCAACTGCCTAGCAACGCCCAAACAACCACCCAGAACACCATAGCAACTGCCTAGCAACGCCCTACCAACCACCAAGAACACCTTAGCAACCACCTAGCAACCACCCAGAACAACATAGCAACTGCCGAGCAACCACCCAGCACACCATAGCAACTGCTTAGCAACCACCCAACACACCATAGCAACTGCCTAGCAACCACCCAGAACACCATAGCAACTGCCTAGCAACGCCCTAGCAACCACCCAGAACACCATAGCAACCGCCTAGCAATGCTCTAGCAACCACCCAGAACACCATAGCAACTGCCTAGCAAAGCCCTAGCAACCACCCAGAACACCATAGCAACTGCCTAGCAATGCCCTAGCAACCTCCCAGAACACCATACCAACCGCCTAGCAACCATCCAGCACACCATAGCAACTGCCTAGCAACGCCCTAGCAACCACCCAGAACACCATTGCAACCGCCTAGCAACGCCCTAGCAACCACCCAGAACACCATACCAACCGCCTAGCAACCATCCAGAACACCATAGCAACTGCCTAGCAACACCTTAGCAACCACCCAGAACACCATAGCAACTGCCTAGCAATGCCCTAGCAACCACCCAGAACACCATAGCAACTAAATAGCAACGCCCTTGCAACCACCCAAAACACCATAGCTGCTGCCGAGCAACGCCCTACCAACCACCAGGAACATCTTTGCAACTGCCTAGCAACCCCCAAGAACACCATAGCAACCGCCTAACAACGCTCTAGCAACCACCCAGAACACCATAGCAACTGCCTAGCAACGCTTTAGCAACCTCCCTGAACACCATACAAACCGCCTAGCAACCACCCAGAAGACCATAGCAACTGCCTAGCAACGCTCTAGCAACCACCCAGAACACCATAGCAACTGCCTAGCAACGCCCTAGCTACCTCCCAGAACACCATACCAACCGCCTAGCAACCATCCAGCACACCATAGCAACTGCCTTGCAATGCCCTAGCAACCACCCAGAACACCATAGCAACCGCCTGCCAACGCTCTTGCAACCACTCAGAACACCATAGCAACTGCCTAGCAACGCCCTAGCAACCACCCAGAACACCATACCAACCGCCTAGCAACCATCCAGCACACCATAGCAACTGCCTAGCAACGCCCTAGCAACAACCCAGAACACCATAGCAACCACCTAGCTACGCTCTAGCAACCACCCAGAACACCACAGCAACTGCCTAGCAACGCCCTAGCAACCTCCCAGAACACCATACCAACCGCCTAGCAACCATCCAGCACACCATCGCAACTGCCTAGCAACGCCTTAGCAACCACCCAGAACACCATAGCAACCGCCTAGCAACGCTCTAGCAACCACCCAGAACACCATAGCAACTGCCAAGCAACGCCCTAGCAACCACCCAGAACACCATACCAACCGCCAAGCAACCACCCAGAACACCATAGCAACTGCCTAGCAACACTTTAGCAACCACCCAGAACACCATAGCAACTGCCTAGCAATGCCCTAGCAACCACCCAGAACACCATAGCAACTCACGAGCAACGCCCTTGCAACCACCCAAAACACCATAGCAACCACCCAAAACACCATAGCTGCTGCCGAGCAACGCCCTAGCAACCACCAAGAACATCTTTGCAACCGCCTAGCAACCACCCAGAACACCATAGCAACTGCCTAGCAATACCCTAGCAAACACCCAGAACACCATAGCAACTGCCTAGCAACGCCCTACCAACCACCAAAAACACCTTAGCAACCGCCTAGCAACCACCCAGAACAACACAGAAACTGCCTAGCAACCACCCAGCACACCATAACAACTGCCTAGCAACCACCCAAAACACCATAGCAATTGCCTAGCAACCACCCAGAACACCATAGCAACTTCCTAGCAACGGTCTAACAACCACCCAGAACACCAAAGCAACTTCCAAGCAACGCCCTAGCAACCACCCAGAACACCATAGCAATTGCCTAGCAACCACCCAGAACACCATAGCAACTGCCTAGCAACGCCCTAACAACCACCCAGGACACCAAAGCAACCGCCTAGCAACGCCCTAGCAACCACCCAGAACACCATAGCAACCGCCTTGCAATGCCCTAGCAACCTCCCAGAACACCATACCAACAGCCTAGCACCCATCCAGCACACCAAAGCAACTGCCTAGCAACGCCCTAGCAACCACCCAGAACACCATAGCAACCGCCTAGCAACGCTCTAGCAACCACCCAGAACACCATCGCAACTGCCTAGCAACACCCTAGCAACCACCCAGAACACCCTAGCAACTGCCTAGCCACCACCCAGAACACCGTCGCAACTGCCCAGCAAAGCCCTAGCAACCACCCAAAACAGCAAAGCAACTGCCTAACCACGCCCTATCACCCACCCAGAACACCATAGCAACTGCCTAGCAACCACCCAGAATACCATAGCAACTGCCCAGCAACGCCCTAGCAACCACCCAAAACACCATAGCAACTGCCCAGCAACGCCCTAGCAACCACACAGAACACCATTGCCACTGCCTAGCAACGCCTTAGCAACCACCCAGAACACCATAGCAACTGCCTAGCAACGCCCTAGCAACCACCAAGAACACCTTAGCAACCGCCTAGCAACCACCCAGACCACATTCGCCACTGCCTAACAATGCCCTACCACCCACCCATAACACCATAGCAATTGCCTAGCATTGCCCTACCAACCACCCAGAACACCATAGCAACCGCCTTGCAACCACCCAGAACACCATAGCAACTGCCTAGCACCTCCCTAGCAACCACCCAGAACACCATGGCAACTGCCTAGCAACGCCCTAGCAACCACCCATAACACCATATCAACCGCCTTGCAACCACCCAAAACACCATAGCAACTGCCTAGCAACGCCCAAGCAACCACCAAGAACACCATAGCAACCACCTAGCAACCACCCAGAACACCATAGCAACTGCCTAGCAACGCCCTAGCAACCACCCAGAACACCATAGCAACCGTCTAGCAAAGCCCTAGCAACAACCCAGAACACCATAGCAACTAACTAGCAACGTCCTTGCAACCACCCAAAACACCATAGAAACCGCCTAGCACCACCCAAAACACCATAGCTGCTACCTAGCAACGCCCTACCAACCGCCAAGAACATCTTTGCAACCGCCTAGCAAACACCCAGAACACCATTTCAACTGCCTCGCAACGCCGAAACAACCACCCAGAACACCATAGCAACCGCCTAGCAACCCCCCAGAACAACATAGCAACTGCCTAGCAACCACCCAGAACACCATTTCAACTGCCTAGCAACGCCCAAACAACCACCCAGAACACCATAGCAACCGCCTAGCAACCACCCAGAACAACATAGCAACTGCCTAGCAACCACCCAGCACACCATAGCAACTGCCTAGCCACCACCCAGCACACCATAGCAACTGCCTAGCAACCACCCAGAACACCATAGCAACCGCCTAGCAACGCCCTGGCAACCACCCCGAACACCATAGCAACCGCCTAGCAACCACCCAGGAACACCGTAGCAACTGCATAGCAATGCCCTAGCAACCACACAGAACACCATAGCAATCACCTAGCCACCACTCAAAACACCATAGCAATTGCCTAGCAACCACCCAGAACACCATAGGAACTGGTAAGCAAAGCCCTAGCGCCCTCCCAGAACATTATACCAACCGCCTAGCAACCATCCAGCACACCATAGCAACTGCCTAGCAACGCCCTAGCAACCACCCAGAACACCATAGCAACCTCCTAGCAACTCTCTAGCAACCACTCAGAACACCATAGCAACTGCCTAGCAACGCCCTTGCAACCACCCACAACACCATAGCAACCATCTAGCAACGCTCTAGCAACCACCCAGAAGAACATAGCAACTGCCTAGCAACCCCCTAGCAACCACCCAAAACACCATACCACCCGCCTAGCAACCCTCCAGCCCACCCTCGCAACTGCCTCCCAATGCCCTAGCAACCACCCACAACACCATAGCACCCGCCTAGCAACTCTCTAGCAACCACCCAGACCACCATAGCAACTGCCTAGCCACGCCCTAGCACCCTCCCAGAACACCATACCAATCGCCTAGCAACCATCCAGCACACCATAGCAAGTGCCTAGCAATGCCTTTGCAACCACCACGAACACCATAGCAACCGCCTAGCAACGCTCTAGCAACCACCCAGAACACCATAGCAACAGCCTAACAACGCCCTAGCAACCACCCAGAACACCATACCAACCGCCTAGCAACCATCCAGAACACCATAGCAACTGCCTAGCAATGCCCTAGCAACCACCCAGAACACCATAGCAACTAAATAGCAACGCCCTTGCAACCACCCAGAACACCATCGCAACTGCCTAGCAACGCCCTTGCAACCTCCCAGAACACCATAGCAACTGCCAAGCAACCACCCAGAACACCATAGCAACTGCCTAGCAACGGCTTAGCAACCACCCAGAACACCATAGCAACTGCCTTGCAATGCTCTAGCAACCACCAAGAACACTTTAGCAACCGCCTAGCAACCACCCAGAACACCTTAGCAACTGCCTAACAATGCCCTAGCAACCACCAAGAACACCAGAGCAATTGCCTAGCAATGCCCTAGCAACCACCCAGGACACCATAGCAACCGCCGAGCAACCACCCAGAACACCATAGCAACTGCCTAGCACCTCCCTAGCAACCACCCAGAACAACATAGCAACTGCCTAGCAACGCCCTAGCAACCACCCAGAACACCATAGCAACCACCTAGCAACCACCCAAAACACCATAGCAACTGCCTAGCAACGCGCGAGCAACCACCAAGAACACCATAGCAACTGCCTAGCAACGCCCTAGCAACCACTCAGAACACCATAGCAACCGCCTAGCAACGCCCTAGCAACCACTCTGAACACCATAGCAACTGCCTAGCAACCATCCAGACCACCATAGCAACTAACTAGCAACGCCCTTGCAACCACCCAAAACACCATAGCAACCGCCTTGCAACCATCCAAAACACCATAGCTGCTGCCTAGCAACGCCCTACCAACCACCAAGAACACCTTTGCAACCGCCTAGCAACCATCCAGAACACCATAGCAACTGCCTAGCAACGCCCTAGCAACCTCCCAGAACACCATACCAACCGCCTAGCAACCATCCAGCACACCATCGCAACTGCCTAGCAACGCCTTAGCAACCACCCAGAACACCATAGCAACCGCCTAGCAACGCTCTAGCAACCACCCAGAACACCATACCACCTGCCAAGCCACGCCCTACCCACCACCCAGAACACCATACCAACCGCCAAGCAACCACCCAGAACACCATAGCAACTGCCTAGCAACACTTTAGCAACCACCCAGAACACCATAGCAACTGCCTAGCAATGCCCTAGCAACCACCCAGAACACCATAGCAACTCACGAGCAACGCCCTTGCAACCACCCAAAACACCATAGCAACCACCCAAAACACCATAGCTGCTGCCGAGCAACGCCCTAGCAACCACCAAGAACATCTTTGCAACCGCCTAGCAACCACCCAGAACACCATAGCAACTGCCTAGCAATACCCTAACAAACACCCAGAACACCATAGCAACTGCCTAGCAACGCCCTACCAACCACCAAGAACACCTTAGCAACCGCCTAGCAACCACCCAGAACAACATAGCAACTGCCTAGCAACCACCCAGCACACCATAACAACTGCCTAGCAACCACCCAAAACACCAAAGCAATTGCCTAGCAACCACCCAGAACACCATAGCAACTTCCTAGCAACGGTCTAACAACCACCCAGAACACCAAAGCAACTTCCAAGCAACGCCCTAGCAACCACCCAGAACACCATAGCAATTGCCTAGCAACCACCCAGAACACCATAGCAACTGCCTAGCAACGCCCTAACAACCACCCAGGACACCAAAGCAACCGCCTAGCAACGCCCTAGCAACCACCCAGAACACCATAGCAACCGCCTTGCAATGCCCTAGCAACCTCCCAGAACACCATACCAACAGCCTAGCCCCCATCCAGCACACCAAAGCAACTGCCTAGCAACGCCCTAGCAACCACCCAGAACACCATAGCAACCGCCTAGCAACGCTCTAGCAACCACCCAGAACACCATCGCAACTGCCTAGCAACGCCCCAGCAACCACCCAGAACACCATAGCAACTGCCTAGCAACCACCCAGAACACCATAACAACTGCCCCGCAAAGCCCTAGCAACCACCCAAAACACCAAAGCAACTGCCTAACAACGCCCTATCACCCACCCAGAACACCATAGCAACTGCCTAGCAACCACCCAGAATACCATAGCAACTGCCCAGCAACGCCCTAGCAACCACCCAAAACACCATAGCAACTGCCCAGCAACGCCCTAGCAACCACACAGAACACCATTGCCACTGCCTAGCAACGCCTTAGCAACCACCCAGAACACCATAGCAACTGCCTAGCAACGCCCTAGCAACCACCAAGAACACCTTAGCAACCGCCTAGCAACCACCCAGAACACCTTAGCAACTGCCTAACAATGCCCTAGCAACCACCCATAACACCATAGCAATTGCCTAGCATTGCCCTAGCAACCACCCAGAACACCATAGCAACCGCCTTGCAACCACCCAGAACACCATAGCAACTGCCTAGCACCTCCCTAGCAACCACCCAGAACACCATGGCAACTGCCTAGCAACGCCCTAGCAACCACCCATAACACCATATCAACCGCCTTGCAACCACCCAAAACACCATAGCAACTGCCTAGCAACGCCCAAGCAACCACCAAGAACACCAAAGCAACCGCCTAGCAACCACCCAGAACACCACAGCAACTGCCCAGCAACGCCCTAGCAACCACCCAGAACACCATAGCAACCGCCTAGCAAAGCCCTAGCAACAACCCAGAACACCATAGCAACTAACTAGCAACGTCCTTGCAACCACCCAAAACACCATAGAAACCGCCTAGCACCACCCAAAACACCATAGCTGCTACCTAGCAACGCCCTACCAACCGCCAAGATCATCCTTGCACCCGCCTACCAACCACCCAGGCCACCATTTCAACTGCCTCGCACCCCCGAACCAACCACCCAGCACACCATACCATCCGCCTAGCAACCACCCAGAACAACATAGCAACTGCCTAGCAACCACCCAGAACACCATTCGAACAGCCTAGCAACGCCCAACCAACCACCCAGAACACCATAGCAACCGCCTAGCAACCACCCAGAACAACATAGCAACTGCCTAGCAACCACCCAGCACACCATAGCAACTGCCTAGCCACCACCCAGCACACCATAGCAACTGCCTAGCAACCACCCAGAACACCATAGCAACCGCCTAGCAACGCCCTGGCAACCACCCCGAACACCATAGCAACTGCTTAGCAACCACCCAGAACACCATAGCAACTGCATAGCAATGCCCTAGCAACCACACAGAACACCATAGCAATCACCTAGCAACCACTCAAAACACCATAGCAATTGCCTAGCAACCACCCAGAACACCATAGCAACTGCCTAGCAACGCCCTAGCGACCTCCCAGAACATTATACCAACCGCCTAGCAACCATCCAGCACACCATAGCAACTGCCTAGCAACGCCCTAGCAACCACCCAGAACACCATAGCAACCTCCTAGCAACTCTCTAGCAACCACTCAGAACACCATAGCAACTGCCTAGCAACGCCCTTGCAACCACCCAGAACACCATAGCAACCATCTAGCAACGCTCTAGCAACCACCCAGAATAACATAGCAACTGCCTAGCAACGCCCTAGCAACCACCCAAAACACCATACCAACCGCCTAGCAACCATCAAGCACACCATAGCAACTGCCTAGCAATGCCCTAGCAACCACCCAGAACACCATAGCAACCGCCTAGCAACTCTCTAGCAACCACCCAGAACACCATAGCAACTGCCTAGCAACGCCATAGCAACCTCCCAGAACACCATACCAATCGCCTAGCAACCATCCAGCACACCATAGCAAGTGCCTAGCAATGCCCTTGCAACCACCCAGAACACCATAGCAACCGCCTAGCAACGCTCTAGCAACCACCCAGAACACCATAGCAACAGCCTAACAACGCCCTAGCAACCACCCAGAACACCATACCAACCGCCTAGCAACCATCCAGAACACCATAGCAACTGCCTAGCAATGCCCTAGCAACCACCCAGAACACCATAGCAACTAAATAGCAACGCCCTTGCAACCACCCAGAACACCATCGCAACTGCCTAGCAACGCCCTTGCAACCTCCCAGAACACCATAGCAACTGCCAAGCAACCACCCAGAACACCATAGCAACTGCCTAGCAACGGCTTAGCAACCACCCAGAACACCATAGCAACTGCCTTGCAATGCTCTAGCAACCACCAAGAACACTTTAGCAACCGCCTAGCAACCACCCAGAACACCTTAGCAACTGCCTAACAATGCCCTAGCAACCACCAAGAACACCAGAGCAATTGCCTAGCAATGCCCTAGCAACCACCCAGGACACCATAGCAACCGCCGAGCAACCACCCAGAACACCATAGCAACTGCCTAGCACCTCCCTAGCAACCACCCAGAACAACATAGCAACTGCCTAGCAACGCCCTAGCAACCACCCAGAACACCATAGCAACCGCCTAGCAACCACCCAAAACACCATAGCAACTGCCTAGCAACCCGGTAGCAACCACCAAGAACACCATAGCAACTGCCTAGCAACGCCCTAGCAACCACTCAGAACACCATAGCAACCGCCTAGCAACGCCCTAGCAACCACTCTGAACACCATAGCAACTGCCTAGCAACCATCCAGACCACCATAGCAACTAACTAGCAACGCCCTTGCAACCACCCAAAACACCATAGCAACCGCCTTGCAACCATCCAAAACACCATAGCTGCTGCCTAGCAACGCCCTACCAACCACCAAGAACACCTTTGCAACCGCCTAGCAACCATCCAGAACACCATAGCAACTGCCTAGCAACGCCCTAGCAACCACTCAGAACACCATAGCAATCGCCTAGCAATGCCCTAGCAACCACCCAGAACACCATAGGAACCGCCTATCAACCATCCAGAACACCATAGCAACTGCCTAGCAACGCCCTAGCAACCACCCAGAACACCATAGAAACTGCCCAGCAACGCCCTAGCAACCACGCAGAATACCATAGCAACCGCCTAGCAACCACCCAGAACACCATAGCAACCGCCTTGCATCCACCCAGAACACCATAGCAACTGCCGAGCAACGCCCTAGGAAACACCCAGAACACCATAGCAACCGCCTAATAACCACCCAGAACACCATAGCAACTGCCGAGCAACACCCGAGCAACCACCCAGAACACCATAGCAACCGCCTAGCAACCACCCAAAACACCATAGCAACCGCCTAGCAACCACCCAGAACACTATAGCAACTGCCTAGCAACGCCCTGGCAACCACCCCGAACACCATAGCAACCGCCTAGCAACCACCCAGGAACACCATAGCAACTGCATAGCAATGCCCTAGCAACCACACAGAACACAATAGCAACCACCTAGCAACCACCCAAAACACCATAGCAATTGCCTAGCAACCACCTAGAACACCATAGCAACTTCCTAGCAACGGCCTAACAACCACCCAGAACACCAAAGCAACTGCCAAGCAACGCCCTAGCAACCACCCAGAACACCATAGCAATTGCCTAGCAACCACCCAGAACACCATAGCAACTGCCTAGCAACGCCCTAACAACCACCCAGGACACCAAAGCAACCGCCTTGCAACGCCCTAGCAACCACCCAGAACACCATAGCAACCGCCTTGCAATGCCCTAGCAACCTCCCAGAACACCATCGCAACTGCCTAGCAACGCCCTAGCAACCACCCAGAACACCATAGCAACTGCCTAGCAACCACCCAGAACACCATAGCAACTGCCCAGCAAAGCCCTAGCAACCACCCAAAACACCAAAGCAACTGCCTAGCAACGCCCTATCAACCACCCAGAACACCATAGCAACTGCCTAGCAACCACCCAGAATACCAAAGCAACTGCCCAGCAACGCCCTAGCAACCACCCAAAACACCATAGCAACTGCCCAGCAACGCCCTAGCAACCACCCAGAACACCATTGCCACTGCCTAGCAACGCCTTAGCAACCACCCAGAACACCATAGCAACTGCCTAGCAATGCCCTAGCAACCACCCAGAACAACTTAGCAACCGCCTAGCAACCACCCAGAACACCTTAGCAACTGCCTAACAATGCCCTAGCAACCACCCATAACACCATAGCAATTGCCTAGCAATGCCCTAGCAACCACCCAGAACACCATAGCAACCGCCTAGCAACCACCCAGAACACCATAGCAACTGCCTAGCACCTCCCTAGCAACCACCCAGAGCACCATAGCAACTGCCTAGCAACGCCCTAGCAACCACCAAGAACACCATAGCAACCGCCTAGCAATGCTCTAGCAACCACCCAGAACACCATAGCAACTGCCTAGCAAAGCCCTAGCAACCACCCAGAACACCATCGCAACTGCCTAGCAACGCCCTAGCAACCTCCCAGAACACCATACCAACCGCCTAGCAACCATCCAGCACACCATAGCAACTGCCTAGCAACGCCCTAGCAAACACCCAGAACACCATTGCAACCGCCAAGCAACGCTCTAGCAACCACCCAGAACACCATAGTAACTGCCTAGCAACACCCTAGCAACCACCCAGAGCACCATACCAACCGCCTAGCAACCATCCAGAACACCATAGCAACTGCCTAGCAACACCTTAGCAACCACACAGAACACCATAGCAACTGCCTAGCAATGCCCTAGCAACCACCCAGAACACCATAGCAACTAACTAGCAACGCCCTTGCAACCACCCAAAACAACATAGCAACCACCCAAAACACCACAGCTGCTGCCGAGCAACGCCCTACCAACCACCAGGAACATCTTTGCAACTGCCTAGCAACCCCCAAGAACACCATAGCAACCGCCTAGCAACGCTCTAGCAACCACCCAGAACACCAAAGCAACTGCCTAGCAACGCCCTAGCAACCTCCCTGAACACCATACCAACCGCCTAGTAACCACCCAGAACACCATAGCAACTACCTAGCAACGCTCTAGCAACCACTCAGAACACCATAGCAACTGCCTAGCAACGCCCTAGCAACCTCCCAGAAGACCATACCAACCGCCTAGCAACCATCCAGCACACCATAGCAACTGCCTTGCAACGCCCTAGCAACCACCCAGAACACCATAGCAACCGCCTACCAATGCTCTAGCAACCACCCAGAACACCATAGCAACTGCCTAGCAACGCCCTAGCAACCACCCAGAACACCATACCAACCGCCTAGCAACCATCCAACACACCATAGCAACTGCCTAGAAACGCCCTAGCAACAACCCAGAACACCATAGCAACCACCTAGCAACGCTCTAGCAACCACCCAGAAAACCATAGCAACTGCCTAGCAACGCCCTAGCAACCTCCCAGAACACCATACCAACCGCCTAGCAACCATCCAGCACACCATAGCAACTGCCTAGCAACGCCCTAGCAACCACCCAGAACACCATAGCAACCGCCTAGCAACGCTCTAGCAACCACCCAGAACACCATAGCAACTGCCACGCAACGCCCTAGCAACCACCCAGAACACCATACCAACTGCCAAGCAACCACCCAGAACACCATAGCAACTGCCTAGCAACACTTTAGCCACCACCCAGAACACCATAGCAACTGCCTAGCAATGCCCTAGCAACCACCCAGAACACCATAGCAACTAACTAGCAACGCCCTTGCAACCACCCAAAACACCATAGCAACCACCCAAAACACCATAGCTGCTGCCGAGCAACGCCCTAGCAACCACCAAGAACATCTTTGCCACCGCCTAGCAACCACCCAGAACACCATAGCAACTGCCTAGCAATGCCCTAACAAACACCCAGAACACCATAGCAACTGCCTAGCAACGCCCTACACCAAGAACACCTGAGCAACCGCCTAGCAACCACCCAGAACAACATAGCAACTGCCTAGCAACCACCCAGCACACCATAACAACTGCCTAGCAACCACACAGCACACCATAGCAACTGCCTAGCAACCACCCAGAACACCTTAGCAACTGCCTAGCAACGCCCTAGCAACCACCCAAAACACAATAGCAACCGCCCAGCAACCACACAGAACACCATAGCAACCGTAAAGCAACCACTCAGAACACCAAAGCAACTGCCTAGCAACGCTCTAGGCACCACCCAGAACACCATAGCAACTGCCTAGCGACGCCCTCGCAACCTCCCAGAACACCATACCAACCGCCTAGCACCCATCCAGCACACCAAAGCAACTGCCTAGCAACGCCCTAGCAACCACCCAGAACACCATAGCAACCGCCTAGCAACGCACTAGCAACCACCCAGAACACCATCGCAACTGCCTAGCAATGCCCTAGCAACCACCCAGAACACCATAGCAACTGCCTAGCAACCACCCAGAACACCATAGCAACTGCCTAGCAACGGCTTAGCAACCACCCAGAACACCATAGCAACTGCGTTGCAATGCTCTAGCAACCACCAAGAACACTTTAGCAACCGCCTAGCAACCAGCCAGAACACCTTAGCAACTGCCTAACAATGCCCTAGCAACCACCAAGAACACCAGAGCAATTGCCTCGCAATGCCCTAGCAACCACCCAGGACACCATAGCAACCGCCGAGCAACCACCCAGAACACCATAGCAACTGCCTAGCACCTCCATAGCAACCACCCAGAACAACATAGCAACTGCCTAGCAACGCCCTAGCAACCACCCAGAACACCATAGCAACCGCCTAGCAACCACCCAAAACACCATAGCAACTGCCTAGCACCTCCATAGCAACCACCCAGAACAACATAGCAACTGCCTAGCAACGCGCTAGCAACCACCAAGAACACCATAGCAACTGCCTAGCAATGCCCTAGCAACCACTCAGAACACCATAGCAACCGCCTAGCAACGCACTAGCAACCACCCTGAACACCATAGAAACTGCCTAGCAACCATCCAGACCACCATAGCAACTAACTAGCAACGCCCTTGCAACCACCCAAAACACCATAGCAACCGCCTTGCAACCATCCAAAACACCATAGCTGCTGCCTAGCAACGCCCTACCAACCACCAAGAACACCTTTGCAACCGCCTAGCAACCACCCAGAACACCATAGCAACTGCCTAGCAACGCCCTAGCAACCACCCAGAACACCATAGCAATCGCCTAGCAATGCCCTAGCAACCACCCAGAACACCATAGGAACCGCCTATCAACCATCCAGAACACCATAGCAACTGCCTAGCAACGCCCTAGCAACCACCCAGAACACCATAGAAACTGCCCAGCAACGCCCTAGCAACCACGCAGAATACCATAGCAACCGCCTAGCACCCACCCAGAACACCATAGCAACCGCCTAGCATCCACCCAGAACACCATAGCAACTGCCTAGCAACGCCCTAGGAAACACCCAGAACACCATAGCAACCGCCTAATTACCACCCAGAAAACCATCGCAACTGCCGAGCAACACCCGAGCAACCACCCAGAACACCATAGCAACCGCCTAGCAACCACCCAAAACACCATAGCCACCGCCTAGCAACCACCCAGAACACTATAGCAACTGCCTAGCAACGCCCTGGCAACCACCCCGAACACCATAGCAACCGCCTAGCAACCACCCAGGAACACCATAGCAACTACATAGCAATGCCCTAGCAACCACACAGAACACAAGAGCAACCACCTAGCAACCACCCAAAAGACCATAGCAATTGCCTAGCAACCACCCAGAACACAATAGCAACTTCCTAGCAACGGCCTAACAACCACCCAGAACACCAAAGCAACTGCCAAGCAACGCCCTAGCAACCACCCAGAACACCATAGCAATTGCCTAGCAACCACCCAGAACACCATAGCAACTGCCTTGCAACGCCCTAACAACCACCCAGGACACCAAAGCAACCGCCTAGCAACGCCCTAATAACCACCCAGAACACCATAGCAACCGCCTTGCAATGCCCTAGCAACCTCCCAGAACACCATACCAACCGCCTAGCACCCATCCAGCACACCAAAGCAACTGCCTAGCAACGCCCTAGCAACCACCCAGAACACCATAGCAACCGCCTAGCAACGCTCTAGCAACCACCCAGAACACCATCGCAACTGCCTAGCAACGCCCTAGCAACCACCCAGAACACCATAGCAACTGCCTAGCAACCACCCAGAACACCATAGCAACTGCCCAGCAAAGCCCTAGCAACCACCCAAAACACCAAAGCAACTGCCTAGCAACGCCCTATCAACCACCCAGAACACCATAGCAACTGCCTAGCAACCACCCAGAATACCATAGCAACTGCCCAGCAACGCCCTAGCAACCACCAAAAACACCATAGCAACTGCCCAGCAACGCCCTAGCAAGAACCCAGAACACCATTGCCACTGACTAGCAACGCCTTAGCAACCACCCAGAACACCATAGCAACTGCCTAGCAACGCCCTAGCAACCACCAAGAACACCTTAGCAACCGCCTAGCAACCACCCAGAACACCTTAGCAACTGCCTAACAATGCCCTAGCAACCACCCATAACACCATAGCAATTGCCTAGCAATGCCCTAGCAACCACCCAGAACACCATAGCAACCGCCTAGCAACCACCCAGAACACCATAGCAACTGCCTAGCACCTCCCTAGCAACCACCCAGAACACCATAGCAACTGCCTAGCAACGCTCTAGCAACCACCCAGAACACCATAGCAACCGCCTAGCAATGCTCTACCAACCACCCAGAACACCATAGCAACTGCCTAGCAAAGCCCTAGCAACCACCCAGAACACCATAGCAACTGCCTAGCAACGCCCTAGCAACCTCCCAGAACACCATACCAACCGCCTAGCAACCACCCAGAACACCATAGCAACTGCCTAGCAACGCCCTAGCAACCACCCAGAACACCATTGCAACCGCCTAGCAACGCTCTAGCAACCACCCAGAACACCATAGCAACTGCCTAGCAACGCCCTAGCAACCACCCAGAACACCATACCAACCGCCTAGCAACCATCCAGAACACCATAGCAACTGCCTAGCAACACCTTAGCAACCACCCAGAACACCATAGCAACTGCCTAGCAATGCCCGAGCAACCACCCAGAACACCATAGCAACTAACTAGAAACGCCCTTGCAACCACCCAAAACACCATAGCAACCACCCAAAACACCATAGCTGCTGCCGAGCAACGCCCTACCAACCACCAGGAACATCTTTACAACTGCCTAGCAACCCCCAAGAATACCATAGCAACCGCCTAGCAACGCTCTAGCAACCACCCAGAACACCATAGCAACTGCCTAGCAACGCCCTAGCAACCTCCCTGAACACCATACCAACCGCCTAGCAACCATCCAGAACACCATAGCAACTGCCTAGCAACGCTCTAGCAACCACCCAGAACACCATAGCAACTGCCTAGCAACGCCCTAGCAACCTCCCAGAACACCATACCAACCGCCTAGCAACCATCCAGCACACCATAGCAACTGCCTTGCAACGCCCTAGCAACCACCCAGAACACCATAGCAACCGCCTACCAACGCTCTAGCAACCACCCAGAACACCATAGCAACTGCCTAGCAACGCCCTAGCAACCACCCAGAACACCATACCAACCGCCTAGCAACCATCCAGCACACCATAGCAACTGCCTAGCAACGCCCTAGCAACAACCCAGAACACCATAGCAACCACCTAGCAACGCTCTAGCAACCACCCAGAACACCATAGCAACTGCCTAGCAACGCCCTAGCAACCTCCCAGAACACCATACCAACCGCCTAGCAACCATCCAGCACACCATAGCAACTGCCTAGCAACGCCCTAGCAACCACCCAGAACACCATAGCAACCGCCTAGCAACGCTCTAGCAACCACTCAGAACACCATAGCAACTGCCAAGCAACGCCCTCGCAACCACCCAGAACACCATAGCAACTGCCTAGCAACACTTTAGCAACCACCCAGAACACCATAGCAACTGCCTAGCAATGCCCTAGCAACCACCCAGAACACCATAGCAACTAACTAGCAACGCCCTTGCAACCACCCAAAACACCATAGCTGCTGCCGAGCAACGCCCTAGCAACCACCAAGAACATCTTTGCAACCGCCTAGCAACCACCCAGAACACCATAGCAACTGCCTAGCAATGCCCTAACAAACACCCAGAACACCATAGCAACATCCTAGCAACGCCCTACCAAACACCAAGAACAACATAGCAACTGCCTCGCACCCCCCCCGCACACCATAACAACTGCCTAGCACCCCCCCAGCACACCATAGCAACTGCCTAGCAACGCCCTAGCAACCACCCAAAACACCATAGCAACCGCCCACCAGCCACACAGAACACCAAAGCAACCGTAAAGCAACCACTCAGAACACCAAAGCAACTGCCTAGCAACGCTCTAGCAACCACCCAGAACACCATAGCAACTGCCTAGCAATGCCCTCGCAACCTCCCAGAACACCATACCAACCGCCTAGCACCCATCGAGCACACCAAAGCAACTGCCTAGCAACGCCCTAGCAACCACCCAGAACACCATAGCAACCGCCTAGCAACGCACTAGCAACCACCCAGAACACCATAGCAACTGCCTAGCAACCGCCTATCAACCACCCAGAACACCTTAGCAACTGCCTAACAATGCCCTAGCAACCACCAAGAACACCAGAGTAATTGCCTAGCAATGCCCTAGCAACCACCCAGGACACCATAGCAACCGCCGAGCAACCACCCAGAACACCATAGCAACTGCCTAGCACCTCCCTCGCAACCACCCAGAACAACATAGCAACTGCCTAGCAACGCCCTAGCAACCACCCAGAACACCATAGCAACCGCCTTGCAACCACCCAAAACACCATAGCAACTGCCTAGCAACGCGCTAGCAACCACCAAGAACACCATAGCAACTGCCTAGCAACGCCCTAGCAACCACTCAGAACACCATAGCACCCGCCTAGCAACGCCCTAGCAACCACCCTGAACACCATAGCAACTGCCTAGCAACCATCCAGACCACCATAGCAACTAACTAGCAACGCCCTTGCAACCACCCAAAACACCATAGCAACCGCCTTGCAACCATCCAAAACAACAGAGCAACTGCCTAGCAACGCCCTAGCAACCACCCAGAACACCATAGCAACCGCCTTGCAACCACCCAAAACACCATAGCAACTGCCTAGCAACGCGCTAGCAACCACCGAGAACAACATAGCAACTGCCTAGCAACGCCCTAGCAACCACCCAGAACACCATAGCAACCGCCTTGCAACCACCCAAAACACCATAGCAACTGCCTAGCAACGCGCTAGCAACCACCAAGAACACCATAGCAACTGCCTAACAATGCCCTAGCAACCACCCATAACACCATAGCAATTGCCTAGCAATGCCCTAGCAACCACCCAGAACACCATAGCAACCGCCTAGCAACCACCCAGAACACCATAGCAACTGCCTAGCAACGCCCTAGCAACCACCCAGAACACCATAGCAATCGCCTAGCAATGCCCTAGCAACCACCCAGAACACCATAAGAACCGCCTATCAACCATCCAGAACACCATAACAACTGCCTAGCAACGCCCTAGCAACCACCCAGAACACCATAGAAACTGCCCAGCAACGCCCTAGCAACCACGCAGAATACCATAGCAACCGCCTAGCAACCACCCAGAACACCATAGCAACCGCCTAGCATCCACCCAGAACACCATAGCAACTGCCTAGCAACGCCCTAGCAACCACCCAGAACACCATAGCAACAGCCTAACAATGCCCTAGCAACCACCCAGAACACCATACCAACTGCCTAGCAACCACCCAGAACACCATAGCAACTGCCTAGCAACGCCTTAGCAACCACCAAGAACACCATAGCAACTGCCTAGCAATGCCCTAGCAACCACCCAGAACACCATAGCAACTAACTACCAACGCCCTTGCAACCACCCAAAACACCATAGCAACCACCCAAAACACTATAGCTGCTGCCTAGCAATGCCCTACCAACCACCAAGAACATCTTTGCAACTGCCTAGCAACCACCCAGAACACCATAGCAACTGCCTAGCAATGCCCTAACAACCACCCAGAACACCACAGCAACCGCCTAGCAACGCTCTAGCAACCACCCAGAACACCATAGCAACTGCCTCGCAACGTCCTAGCAACCTCCCAGAACACCATACCAACCGCATAGCAACCATCCAGCACACCATAGCAACTGCCTAGCAACGCCCTAGCAACCACCCAGAACACCATAGCAACCGCCTAGCAACGCTCTAGCAACCACGCAGGACACCATAGCAGCTGCCAAAAAAACGCCCTAGCAACCACCCAGAACACCATACCAACCGCCTAGCAACCACCCAGAACACCGTAGCAACTGCCTAGCAACGCCTTAGCAACCACCCAGAACACCATAGCAACTGCCTAGCAATGCCCTAGCAACCACCCAGAACACCATAGCAACTAACCAGCAACGCCCTTGCAACCACCCAAAACACCATAGCAACCACCCAAAACACTATAGCTGCTGCCTAGCAACGCCCTGCCAACCACCAAGAACACCTTAGCAACCGCCTAGCAACCACCCAGAACAACATAGCAACTGCCTAGCAACCACCCAGCACACCATAGCAACTGCCTAGCAACCACCCAGCACACCATAGCAACTGCCTAGCAACCACCCAGAACACCTGAGCAACTGCCTAGCAACGCCCTAGCAACCACCCAAAACACCATAGCAACCGCCCAGCAACCACACAGAACACCCTAACAACCGTAAAGCAACCACTCAGAACACCAAAGCAACTGCCGAGCAACGCTCTAGCAACCACCCAGAACACCATAGCAACTGCCTAGCAACGCTCTAGCAACCACCCAGAAAACCATACCAACCGCCCAGCAACCACCTAGAACACCATAGCAACCGTAAAGCAACCACTCAGAACACCAAAGCAACTGCCTAGCAATGCTCTAGCAACCACCAATAACACCATAGCAACCGCCTAGCAACGCCCTAGCAACCACCCAGAACACCATAGCAAATACCTAGCAACCACCCAGAACACCATAGCAACTGCCCAGCAACGCCCTAGCAACCACCCAAAACACCATAGCAACCGCCTAGTAACCACCCAAAACACCATAGCAACTGCCTAGCAACGCCCTAGCAACCACCCAGAACACCATACCAACTGCCTAGCAACGCCTTAGCAACCACCCAGAACACCATAGCAACTGCCTGGCAACGCCCTAGCAACCACCAAGAATACCTTAGCAACCGCCTAGCAACCACCCAGAACACCTTAGCAACTGCCTATCAACGCCCTAGCAACAACCCAGAACACCATAGGAATCGCCTAGCAATGCCCTAGCAACCAACCAGAACACCATAGCAACCACCTAGCAACCACCCAAAACACCATAGCAACTGCCTAGCACCACCCTAGCAACAACCCAGAACACCATAGCAACCGCCTAGCAACGCTCTAGCAACCACCAATAACACCATAGCAACTGCCTAGCAACGCCCTAGCAACCACCCAGAACACCATAGCAACTGCCCAGCAACCACCCAAAACACCATAGCAACTGCCTAGCAACGCCCTAGCAACTACCAAGAGCACCATAGCAACCGCCTAGCAACCAGCCAGAACACCATAGCAACTGCCTAGCAACACCCTAGCAACCACCCAGAACACCAGAGCAACCGCCTAGCAAAGCCCTAGCAACCACCCAAAACACCTTAGCAACTGCCTATCAACGCCCTAGTAACCACCCAGAACACCATAGCAACCGCCTAGCAACCACCCAGAACACCATACCAACTGCCTAGCAACGCCCTAACAACTATCCAGAACACCATAGCAACCGCCTTGCAACGCCCTAGCAACCACCCAGAACACCATAGCAACTGCCTAGCAACCACTCAGAACACCATAGCAACTGCCGAGCAACCACCCAGCACACCATAGCACCTGCCTAGCAACCACTCAGAACACCAAAGAAACTGCGTAGCAACGCTCTAGCAACCACCAAGAACACCATAGCAACTGCCTAGCAACGCCCTATCAACCTCCCAGAACACCATACCAACCACCTAGCAACCATCCAGCACACCATAGGAACTGCCTAGCAATGCCATAGCAACCACCCAAAACACCATTGCAACTGCCTAGCAACGCCCTAGGAACCACCCAGAACACCATAGCAACCGCCTAGCAACCACCCAGGAACACCATAGCTACTGCATAGCAATGCCTTAGCAACCACCCAGAACACCATAGCTACCACCTGCCCACCACCCAAAACACCATAGCAACAGCCTAGCAACGCCCTCGCCACATCCCAGAACACCATAGCAACCGCCTAGCAACCACCCAGAACACCATAACAACTGCCTAGCAACGCCCTAGGAAGCACCCAGAACACCATAGCAACCGCCTAGCAACCACCCAGGAATACCATAGCTACTGCATAGCAATGCCTTAGCAACCACCCAGAACACCATTGCTACCACCTGGCAACCACCCAAAACACCATAGCAACAGCCTAGAAACGCCCTAGTAACCGCCCAGAACACCATAGCAACCGCCAAGCAACCACCCAGAACACCATAGCAACCGCCTAGCAACGCTCTAGCAACCACCCAGAACACCATAGCAACCGCCTAGCAACCACCCAGAACACCATAGCAACCGCCCAGCAACCACACAGAACACCAAAGCAACCGCAAAGCAACCACTCAGAACACCTAAGCAACTTCCTAGCAACGCTCTAGCAACCACCCAGAACACCAAAGCAACCGCCCAGCAACCACACAGAACACCATAGCAACTGTAAAGCAACCACTCAGAACACCAAAGCAACTGCCTAGCAACGCTCTAGCAACCACCCAGGACACCATAGCAACTGCCTAGCAACGCCCTAGCAACCTCCCAGAACACCATAACAACCGCCTAGCAACCATCCAGCACACCATAGCAACTGCCTAGCAACGCCCTAGCAACTACCCAGAACACCATAGCAACCGCCTTGCAACGCTATAGCAACCACCCAGAACACCATAGCAACTGCTTAGCAACGCCCTAGCAACCAGCCAGAACACCATAGCAACCGCCCAGCAACCACACAGAACACCATAGCAACCGCAAAGTAAC
This sequence comes from Gymnothorax reevesii, assembly GCA_029721435.1. Lineage (NCBI taxonomy): Eukaryota > Metazoa > Chordata > Actinopteri > Anguilliformes > Muraenidae > Gymnothorax > Gymnothorax reevesii. Next base: position 56,865,454 of record CM056574.1, read on the forward strand.
CACTCAGAACACATAAGCAACTGCCTAGCAATGCCCTAGCAACCACCAAGAACTCCATAGCAACCGCCTAGCAACGCCCTAGCAACCACCAAAAACACCATAGCAACCGCCTAGCAACCACTCAGAACACCAAAGCAACTGCCTAGCAATGCCCTAATTACCACCCAGAACACCATAGCAACTGCCTTGCAACACCCTAGCAACCACCCAGAACACCATAGCAACCGCCTAGCAACCACCCAGAACACCATAGCAACCGCCTAGCAACCACCCAGAACACAATAGCAACTGCCAAGCAACGCCCTGGCAACCACCCCAAACACCATAGCAACCACCTTGCAATGCCCTAGAAACCTCCCAGAACACCATAGCAACCACCTTGCAATGCACTAGAAACCTCCCAGAACACCATACCAACCGCCTAGCAACCACAAAGCACACCATAGCAACTGCCTAGCAACGCCCTAGCAACCACCCAGAACACCATAGCAACCGCCTAGCAACGCTCTAGCAACCACCCAGAACACCATAGCAACTGCCTAGCAACGCCCTAGCAACCACCCAGAACACCAGACCAACCGCCCAGCAACTACCCAGAACACCATAGCAACCGCAAAGCAACCACTCAGAACACCAAAGCAACTGCCTAGCTACGCCCTGGCAACCACCAAGAACACCATAGCAACCGCCTAGCAATGCCCTAGCAACCACCCAGAACACCATAGCAACTGCCGAGCAACCACCCAGAACACCATAGCAACTGCCCAGCAACGCCCTAGCAACCACCCAAAACACCAAAGCAACCGCCTAGTAACGCCCTAGCAACGACCCAGAACACCATAGCAACTGCCTAGCAATGCCCTTACAGCCACCCAGAACACCATAGCAACTGCCTAGCAACGCCTTAGCAACCACCCAGAACACCATAGCAACTGCCTAGCAATGCCCTATCAGCCACCCAGAACACCATAGCAACTGCCGAGCAACGCCCTAGCAACCAGCCAGAACACCATAGCAACTGCCTAGCAACGCCTTAGCAACCACCCAGAACACCATTGCAACTGCCTAGCAACGCCCTAGCAACCACCAAGAACACCTTAGCAACCGCCTAGCAAGCACCCAGAACACCTTAGCAACTGCCTAACAATGCCATAGCAACCATCCATAACACCATAGCAATTGCCTAGCAATGCCCTAGCAACCACACAGAACACCATAACAACCGCCTAGCAATGCTCTAGCGACCACCCAGAACACCATAGCAACTGCCTCACAACCACCGAGAACACCATAGCAACTGCCTAGCAACGCCCTAGTAACCACACAGAACACCATAACAACCGCCTTTCAACTCCCTAGCACCAACCAGAACACCATAGCGACCGCCTAGCAACGCCCTAGCAACCACCCAGAACACCATAGCAACTGCCTATCAATGCCCAAGCAACCACCCAGAACACCAAAGCAACTGCCTAGCAACGCCCTAACAACCAGCCAGAACACCAAAGCAACCGCCTAGCAATGCTCTAGCAACCACCCAAAACACCATAGCAATTGCCTAGCAACCACACAGAACACCGTAGCAACTGCCTAGCAACGCCCTAACAACCACCCAGAACACCATAGCAACCACCTAGCAACGCCCTAGCAACCACCCAGAACACCATAGCAACCGCCTTGCAACCACCCAGAACACCATAGCAACTAACTAGCAACGCCCTTGCACCCACCCAAAACACCAAAGCAACTGCCTAGCAACCACCCAAAACACCATAGCTGCTGCCTAGCAACGCCCTACCAACCACCAAGAACATCTTTGCAACCGCCTAGCAACCACCAAGAACACCATATCAACTGCCTAGCAACGCCCAAACAACCACCCAGAACACCATAGCAACTGCCTCGCAATGCCCTACCAACCACCAAGAACACCTTAGCAACCGCCTAGCAACCACCCAGGACAACATAGCAACTGCCTAGCAACCACCCAGCACACCATAGCAACTGCCTAGCAACCGCCCAACACACCATAGCAACTGCCTCGCAACCACCCAGAACACCATAGCAACTGCCTAGCAACGCCCTAGCAACCACCCAGAACACCATAGCAACCGCCTAGCAATGCTCTAGCAACCACCCAGAACACCATAGCAACTGCCGAGCAACACCCCAGCAACCACCCAGAACACCATAGCAACTGCCTAGCAACGCCCTAGCAACCTCCCAGAACACCATACCAACCGCCTAGCAACCATCCAGCACACCATACCAACTGCCTAGCAACGCCCTAGCAACCACCCAGAACACCATAGCAACCGCCTAGCTACGCTCTAGTAACCACCCAGAACACCATAGCAACCGCCTAGCAACCATCCAGAACACCATAGCAACTGCCTAGCAACACCTTAGCAACCACCCAGAACACCATAGCAACTGCCTTGCAACGCCCTAGCAACCACCCAGAACACCATAGCAACCGCCTAGCAACGCCCTAGCAACCACCCAGAACACCATAGCAACCGCCTTGCAACCACCCAGAATACCATAGCAACTAACTAGCAACGCCCTTGCAACCACCTAAAACACCATAGCAACTTCCTAGCAACCACCCAAAACACCATAGCTGCTGCCTAGCAACGCCCTACCAACCACCAAGAACATCTTTGCAACCCCCTAGCAACCACCAAGAACACCATATCAACTGCCTAGCAACGCCCAATCAACCACCCAGAACACCATAGCAACTGGCTAGCAACGCCCTACCAACCACCAAGAACACCTTAGCAACCACCTAGCAACCACCCACAACAACAAAGCAACAGCCTACCAACCACCCAGCACACCATAGCAACTGCTTAGCAACCACCCAACACACCATAGCAACTCCCTAGCAACCACCCAGAACACCATCGCAACTGCCTAGCAACGCCCTAGCAACCACCCAGAACACCATAGCAACCGCCTAGCAATGCTCTTGCAACCACCCAGAACACCATAGCAACTGCCAAGCAACGCCCTAGCAACCGCCTTGCAACCACCCAGAACACCATAGCAACTAACTAGCAACGCCCTTGCAACCACCCAAAACACCATAGCAACCGCCTAGCAACCACCCAAAACACCATAGCTGCTGCCTAGCAACGCCCTACCAACCAGCAAGAACATCGTTGCAACCGCCTAGCAACCACCAAGAACACCATATCAACTGCCTAGCAACGCCCAAACAACCACCCCGAACACCATAGCAACTGCCTAGCAACGCCCTACAAACCACCAAGAACACCTTAGAAACCACCCAGCAACCACCCAGAACAACATAGCAACTGCCTAGCAACCACCCAGCACACCATAGCAACTGCTTAGCAACAACCCAACACACCATAGCAACTGCCAAGCAACCACCCAGAACACCATAGCAACTGCCTAGCAACGCCCAAGCAACCACCCAGAACACCATAGCAATCGCCTAGCAATGCTCTAGCAACCACCCAGAACACCATAGCAACTGCCTAACAAGCCCTAGCAACCACCCAGAACACCATAGCAACTGCCTAGCAACGCCCTAGCAACCTCCCAGAACACCATACCAACCCCCTAGCAACCATCCAGCACACCATAGCAACTGCCTAGCAACGCCCTAGCAACCACCCAGAACACCATTGCAACCGCCTAGCAACGCTCTAGCAACCACCCAGAACACCATAGCAACTGCTTAGCAACGCCCTAGCAACCACACAGAACACCATACCAACCGCCTAGCAACCATCCAGAACACCATAGCAACTGCCTAGCAACACCTTAGCAACCACCCAGAACACCATAGCAACTGCCTAGCAATGCCCTAGCAACCAACCAGAACACCATAGCAACTAACTAGCAACGCCCTTGCAACCACCCAAAACACCATAGCTGCTGCCGAGCAACGCCCTACCAACCACCAAGAATATCTTTGCAACTGCCTAGCAACCCCCAAGAACACCATAGCAACCGCCTAGCAACGCTCTAGCAACCACCCAGAACACCATAGCAACTGCCTAGCAACGCCCTAGCAACCTCTCTGAACACCATACCAACGGCCTAGCAACCACCCAGAACACCATAGCAACTGCCTAGCAACGCTCTAGCAACCACCCAGAACACCATAGCAACTGCCTAGCAACGCCCTAGCAACCTCCCAGAACACCATACCAACCGCCTAGCAACCATCCAGCACACCATAGCAACTGCCTTGCAACGCCCTAGCAACCACCCAGAACACCATAGCAACCGCCTACCAACGCTCTAGCAACCACCCAGAACACCATAGCAACTGCCTAGCAACGCCCTAGCAACCACCCAGAACACCATACCAAACGCCTAGCAACCATCCAGCACACCATAGCAACTGCCTAGCAACGCCCTAGCAACAACCCAGAACACCATAGCAACCACCTAGCAACGCTCTAGCAACCACCCAGAACACCATAGCAACTGCCTAGCAACGCCCTAGCAACCTCCCAGAACACCATACCAGCCGCCTAGCAACCATCCAGCACACCATAGCAACTGCCTAGCAACGCCCTAGCAATGCCCTAGCAACCACCCAGAACACCATAGCAACCGCCTAGCAACGCTCTAGCAACCACCCAGAACACCATAGCAACTGCCAAGCAACGCCCTAGCAACCACCCAGAACACCATACCAACCGCCAAGCAACCACCCAGAACACCATAGCAACTGCCAAGCAACACTTTAGCAACCTCCCAGACGACCATAGCAACTGCCTAGCAATGCCCTAGCAACCACCCAGAACACCATAGCAACTAACTAGCAACGCCCTTGCAACCACCCAAAACACCATAGCTGCTGCCGAGCAACGCCCTAACAACCACCAAGAACATCTTTGCAACCGCCTAGCAACCACCCAGAACACCAAACCAACTGCCTAGCAATGCCCTAACAACCACCCAGAACACCATAGCAACTGCCTAGCAACGCCCTACCAACCACCAACAACAACATAGCAACTGCCTAGCAATGCCCTCACAACCACCCAGAACACCACAGCAACATCCTAGCAACCCTCTTCCGACCCCTCAGAACAACATAGCAACTGCCTAGCAACCACCCAGAACACCATACCAACAGCTTAGCAACCATCCAGAACACCATAGCAACTGCCTAGCAACACCTTAGCAACCACCCAGAACACCAAAGCAACTGCCTAGCAATGCCCTAGCAACCACCCAGAACACCATAGCAACTAACTAGCAACACCCTTCCAACCACCCAAAACACCATAGCTGCTGCCGAGCAAGGCGATACCAACCACCAAGAATATCTTTGCAACTGCCTAGCAACCCCCAAGAACACCATAGCAACCGCCTAGCAACGCTCTAGCAACCACCCAGAACACCATAGCAACTGCCTAGCAACGCCCTAGCAACCTCTCTGAACACCATACCAACCGCCTAGCAACCACCCAGAACACCATAGCAACTGCCTAGCAACGCTCTAGCAACCACCCAAAACACCATAGCAACTGCCTAGCAACGCCCTAGCAACCTCCCAGAACATCATACCAATCGCCTAGCAACCATCCAGCACACCATAGCAACTGCCTTGCAACACCCTAGCAACCACCCAGAACACCATGGCAACCGCCTACCAACGCTCTAGCAACCACCCAGAACACCATAGCAACTGCCTAGCAACGCCCTAGCAACCACCCAGAACACCATACCAACCGCCTAGCAACCATCCAGCACACCATAGCAACTGCATAGCAACCCCCCAGCAACAACCCAGAACACCATAGCAACCACCTAGCAACGCTCTAGCAACCACCCAGAACACCATAGCAACTGCCTAGCAACGCCCTAGCAACCTACCAGAACACCATACCAACCGCCTAGCAACCATCCAGCACACCATAGCAACAGCCTAGCAACTCCCTAGCAACCACCCAGAACACCATAGCAACCGCCTAGCAACGCTCTAGCAACCACCCAGGACACCATAGCAACTGCCAAGCAACGCCCTAGCAACCACCCAGAACACCATACCAACCGCCAAGCAACGCTCTAGCAACCACCCAGAACACCATAGCAACTGCCAAGCAACGCCCTAGCAACCACCCAGAACACCATACCAACCGCCAAGCAACCACCCAGAACACCATAGCAACTGCCTAGCAACGCCCTAGCAACCTCCCAGAACACCATACCAACCGCCTAGCAACCATCCAGCACACCATAGCAACTGCCTCGCAACTAGGGATGAGCGAATACGCCACTATCTGTATCTGTATCTGTATCTGTTCAACCATCTAAATTATCTGTATCTGTATCTGTACTCGGAGTGGGCGGCGCCTTACCCGGAAGTGGGCGTGGTTTAACCCCGTGGCCTAACTCGGAAACTGCCGGAAATGGGTGTGGCTTAATTTGGAACATTCTTTGAAGTCTGCAATTGATATGGATTCATCACAAGTTGCTCTATTTATTTTTTTTGAAAACTATTTACAGAACAGCCTCAAAATTGAGATTCAAATCAATGTTTTTGATCACAAAAGTAAGAACTTTATGAACTCAGAACATGAATATTCTTAAGTGTATGAATGAATAACAGAACAGCCTCAGAATTGAGATTCAATTTAGTAGGACATTATGAACTACTAAGTATACATGAACAAGAGTTGTCATGCTCAACACAACTTTCTTTTGAAATTTTTTTTTCTTTTAAAATTTTATGATCAAACTGGTTTTTTCATTTATTTGTTTATTTTCACTACCTAATGTTCTTGGCATTTTTTTTCCACACAAAGTTAAACAATGTTGATTAAGGTGTGTGTGTGTGTGTGTGTGTGTGAGCTTGTGTGTGTGACTGAGTGACTGTGAGAGAGGGAGAGAGAGAGAGAGTGTGTGTGTGCGCGTGTGTGCACTATGTAACAGTTAAAATATCTACTGTATTCAAAGCCTAGAAAAACCCTATTTACAGTATATAAAGCTAAATTTGTAATATATAATATTATATTTATTTTTATGAACTGCAGAGAGAAAGTGTCAGATACTGCATGCAGCCACATACAATAAAAATATTAATATAGGCTACTTTGTGTGTTATAGCTATATGTGTGTAAGTGGTCTGTAAGACTGTTAATTTTTTAATGATCTGTGTGAACTTGGTGATTCGTGCAAACATCCAGTGATGACAAACAGGGAAATAATATGTCTTGTTCACTTTATTATTCTCAAAAGCACCGCGTTCAGTACGAGCAAAGTTTTCCTACTGACTTTATATCACCAGCCAAACTAAGAGCAAGCAATCATATGAAAAAAAAAAAAACCCGACCGGAGTGCAGGCAGTGACCGACGCGACGCGAGCCGTTTTCAGCTCTGTCTTGTCAGATGCGCCGCGAACGTTACGAAAAAAAATTCACCAAGTAACTTTAAATATCATACAACCGAAATAGAGGCGAGCTGAAGAAAACCTAGGAGTATTGAAGAGAGCAACGTGAGCAAGAGTCAAGCCAAGCACAGAGAGATCAGTTCCTGTCTGTGTGTGTGCGAGAGTGGGGTACAGGTCTGGCTGCAGAGACAACAGTCTGTGCAGGGAGGGGCGGGCGCTGTGTGTGACTGGCCAATTACAGAGCGTGAAGACAGTCAGTTAAGATTTTTCTTTCAGCACCAGCACGGATATTGACGAGTTTTACTCGTATCATGCTCGTACTCATGAAAAATGCTTTATCCGTTCCGAATACTCGTCTGAAACGAGTATCCGGCTCAACCCTACTAGCAACGCCCTAGCAACCACCCAGAACACCATAGCAACCGCCTAGCAACGCTCTAGCAACCACCCAGAACACCATAGCAACTGCCAAGCAACGCCCTAGCAACCACCCAGAACACCATAGCAACCGCCTAGCAACGCTCTAGCAACCACCCAGAACACCATAGCAACTGCCAAGCAACGCCCTAGCAACCACCCAGAACACCATACCAACCGCCAAGCAACCACCCAGAACACCATAGCAACTGCCGAGCAACACTTTAGCAACCACCCAGAACACCATAGCAACTGCCTAGCAATGCCCTAGCAACCACCCAGAACACCATAGCAACTAACTAGCAACGCCCTTGCAACCACCCAAAACACCATAGCTGCTGCCGAGCAACGCCCTAGCAACCACCAAGAACATCTTTGCAACCGCCTAGCAACCACCCAGAACACCAAAGCAACTGCCTAGCAATGCCCTAACAACCACCCAGAACACCATAGCAACTGCCTAGCAACGCCCTACCAACCACCAAGAACAACATAGCAACTGCCTAGCAATGCCCTCACAACCACCCAGAACACCATAGCAACTGCCTAGCAACGCCCTACCGACCACCCAGAACAACATAGCAACTGCCTAGCAACCACCCAGAACACCATACCAACCGCCAAGCAACCAATCAGAACACCATAGCAACTGCCTAGCAACACCTTAGCAACCACCCAGAACACCATAGCAACTGCCTAGCAATGCCCTAGCAACCACCCAGAACACCATAGCAACTAACTAGCATCGCCCTTGCATCCACCCAAAACACCATAGCTGCTGCCGAGCTACGCGATACCATCCACCAAGAATATCTTTGCAACTGCCTAGCATACCCCAAGAACACTCTAGCAACCGCCTAGCAACGCTCTAGCAACCACCCAGAACACCATAGCAAGTGCCTAGCAACGCCCTAGCAACCTCTCTGAACACCATACCAACCGCCTAGCAACCACCCAGAACACCATAGCAACTGCCTAGCAACGCTCTAGCAACCACCCAAAACACCATAGCAACTGCCTAGCAACGCCCTAGCAACCTCCCAGAACACCATACCAACCGCCTAGCAACCATCCAGCACACCATAGCAACTGCCTTGCAACGCCCTAGCAACCACCCAGAACACCATAGCAACCGCCTACCAACGCTCTAGCAACCACCCAGAACACCATAGCAACTGCCTAGCAACGCCCTAGCAACCACCCAGAACACCATACCAACCGCCTAGCAACCATCCAGCACACCATAGCAACTGCATAGCAACGCCCGAGCAACAACCCAGAACACCATAGCAACCACCTAGCAACGCTCTAGCAACCACCCAGAACACCATAGCAACTGCCTAGCAACGCCCTAGCAACCTCCCAGAACACCATACCAACCGCCTAGCAACCATCCAGCACACCATAGCAACTGCCTAGCAACGCCCTAGCAACAACCCAGAACACCATAGCAACCGCCTAGCAACGCTCTAGCAACCACCCAGAACACCATAGCAACTGCCAAGCAACGCCCTAGCAACCACCCAGAACACCATACCAACCGCCAAGCAACCACCCAGAACACCATAGCAACTGCCGAGCAACACTTTAGCAACCACCCAGAACACCATAGCAACTGCCTACCAACGCTCTAGCAACCACCCAGAACACCATAGCAACTAACTAGCAACGCCCTTGCAACCACCCAAAACACCATAGCTGCTGCCGAGCAACGCCCTAGCAACCACCAAGAACATCTTTGCAACCCTCTAGCAACCACCCAGAACTCCATAGCAACTGCCTAGCAACGCCCTAGCAACCACCCAGAACACCATACCAACCGCCTAGCAACCATCCAGCACACCATAGCAACTGCATAGCAACGCCCGAGCAACAACCCAGAACACCATAGCAACCACCTAGCAACGCTCTAGCAACCACCCAGAACACCATAGCAACTGTCTAGCAACGCCCTAGCAACCTCCCAGAACACCATACCAACCGCCTAGCAACCATCCAGCACACCATAGCAACTGCCTAGCAACGCCCTAGCAACAACCCAGAACACCATAGCAACCGCCTAGCAACGCTCTAGCAACCACCCAGAACACCATAGCAACTGCCAAGCAACGCCCTAGCAACCACCCAGAACACCATACCAACCGCCAAGCAACCACCCAGAACACCATAGCAACTGCCTAGCAACACTTTAGCAACCACCCAGAACACCATACCAACTGCCTAGCAATGCCCTAGCAACCACCCAGAACACCATAGCAACTAACTAGCAACGCCCTTGCAACCACCCAAAACACCATAGCAACCACCCAAAACACCATAGCTGCTGCCGAGCAACGCCCTAGCAACCACCAAGAACATCTTTGCAACCGCCTAGCAACCACCCAGAACACCAAAGCAACTCCCTAGCAACCCCCTCACAACCCCCCAGAACACCATCGCAACTGCCTAGCAACGCCCTCCCAACCACCAAGAACAACATAGCAACTGCCTAGCAATGCCCTCACAACCACCCAGAACACCATAGCAACTGCCTAGCAACGCCCTACCGACCACCCAGAACAACATAGCAACTGCCTAGCAACCACCCAGCACACCATAACAACTGCCTAGCAACCACCCAGCACACCATAGCAACTGCCTAGCAACCACCCAGAACACCTTAGCAACTACCTAGACACGCCCTAGCAACCACCCAAAACACCATAGCAACCGCCCAGCAACCACCCAGAACACCATAGCAACCGCCTAGCATCCACCCAGAACACCATAGCAACTGCCTAGCAACGCCCTAGCAACCACCCAGAACACCATAGCAACAGCCTAACAATGCTTTAGCAACCACCCAGAACACCATACCAACTGCCTAGCAACCACCCAGAACACCATAGCAACTGCCTAGCAACGCCTTAGCAACCACCAAGAACACCATAGCAACTGCCTAGCAATGCCCTAGCAACCACCCAGAACACCATAGCAACTAACTACCAACGCCCTTGCAACCACCCAAAACACCATAGCAACCACCCAAAACACTATAGCTGCTGCCTAGCAATGCCCTACCAACCACCAAGAACATCTTTGCAACTGCCTAGCAACCACCCAGAACACCATAGCAACTGCCTAGCAATGCCCTAACAACCACCCAGAACACCACAGCAACCGCCTAGCAACGCTCTAGCAACCACCCAGAACACCATAGCAACTGCCTCGCAACGTCCTAGCAACCTCCCAGAACACCATACCAACCGCATAGCAACCATCCAGCACACCATAGCAACTGCCTAGCAACGCCCTAGCAACCACCCAGAACACCATAGCAACCGCCTAGCAACGCTCTAGCAACCACGCAGGACACCATAGCAGCTGCCAAAAAAACGCCCTAGCAACCACCCAGAACACCATACCAACCGCCTAGCAACCACCCAGAACACCGTAGCAACTGCCTAGCAACGCCTTAGCAACCACCCAGAACACCATAGCAACTGCCTAGCAATGCCCTGGCAACCACCCAGAACACCATAGCAACTAACCAGCAACGCCCTTGCAACCACCCAAAACACCATAGCAACCACCCAAAACACTATAGCTGCTGCCTAGCAACGCCCTGCCAACCACCAAGAACACCTTACCAACCGCCTAGCAACCCCCCAGAACAACATAGCAACTGCCTTGCCCCCACCCAGCACACCATAGCAACTGCCTAGCAACCACCCAGCACACCATAGCAACTGCCTAGCAACCACCCAGAACACCTGAGCAACTGCCTAGCAACGCCCTAGCAACCACCCAAAACACCATAGCAACCGCCCAGCAACCACACAGAACACCCTAACAACCGTAAAGCAACCACTCAGAACACCAAAGCAACTGCCGAGCAACGCTCTAGCAACCACCCAGAACACCATAGCAACTGCCTAGCAACGCTCTAGCAACCACCCAGAAAGCCATACCAACCGCCCAGCAACCACCAAGAACACCATAGCAACCGTAAAGCAACCACTCAGAACACCAAAGCAACTGCCTAGCAACGCTCTAGCAACCACCAATAACACCATAGCAACCGCCTAGCAACGCCCTAGCAACCACCCAGAACACCATAGCAAATGCCTAGCAACCACCCAGAACACCATAGCAACTGCCCAGCAACGCCCTAGCAACCACCCAAAACACCATAGCAACCGCCTAGTAACCACCCAAAACACCATAGCAACTGCCTAGCAACGCCCTAGCAACCACCCAGAACACCATACCAACTGCCTAGCAACGCCTTAGCAACCACCCAGAACACCATAGCAACTGCCTAGCAACGCCCTAGCAACCACCAAGAACACCTTAGCAACCGCCTAGCAACCACCCAGAACACCTTAGCAACTGCCTATCAACGCCCTAGCAACAACCCAGAACACCATAGGAATCGCCTAGCAATGCCCTAGCAACCAACCAGAACACCATAGCAACCACCTAGCAACCACCCAAAACACCATAGCAACTGCCTTGCACCACCCTAGCAACAACCCAGAACACCATTGCAACCGCCTAGCAACGCTCTAGCAACCACCCATAACACCATAGCAACTGCCTAGCAACGCCCTAGCAACCACCCAGAACACCATAGCAACTGCCCAGCAACCACCCAAAACACCATAGCAACTGCCTAGCAACGCCCTAGCAACTACCAAGAACACCATAGCAACCGCCTAGCAACCAGCCAGAACACCATAGCAACTGCCTAGCAACGCCCTAGCAACCACCCAGAACACCAGAGCAACCGCCTAGCAAAGCCCTAGCAACCACCCAAAACACCTTAGCAACCGCCTATCAACGCCCTAGTAACCACCCAGAACACCATAGCAACCGCCTAGCAACCACCCAGAACACCATACCAACTGCCTAGCAACGCCCTAACAACTATCCAGAACCCCACACCAACCGCCTTGCAACGCCCTTGCCACCACCCAGAACACCATAGAACCAGCCTAGCAACCACTCAGGACAACATAGCAACTGCCGAGCAACCACCCAGCACACCATAGCACCTGCCTAGCAACCACTCAGAACACCAAAGAAACTGCGTAGCAACGCTCTAGCAACCACCAAGAACACCATAGCAACTGCCTAGCAACGCCCTATCAACCACCCAGAACACCATACCAACCACCTAGCAACCATCCAGCACACCATAGGAACTGCCTAGCAATGCCATAGCAACCACCCAAAACACCATAGCAACTGCCTAGCAACGCCCTAGGAACCACCCAGAACACCATAGCTACTGCATAGCAATGCCTTAGCAACCACCCAGAACACCATAGCTACCACCTGGCAACCACCCAAAACACCATAGCAACAGCCTAGCAACGCCCTAGCCACAACCCAGAATACCATAGCAACCGCCTAGCAACCACCCAGAACACCATAACAACTGCCTAGCAACGCCCTAGGAAGCACCCAGAACACCATAGCAACCGCCTAGCAACCACCCAGGAATACCATAGCTACTGCATAGCAATGCCTTAGCAACCACCCAGAACACCATTGCTACCACCTGGCAACCACCCAAAACACCATAGCAACAGCCTAGAAACGCCCTAGTAACCGCCCAGAACACCATAGCAACCGCCAAGCAACCACCCAGAACACCATAGCAACTGCCTAGCAACGCCCTAACAACCACCCAGAACACCATAGCAACCGCCTAGCAACGCTCTAGCAACCACCCAGAACACCATAGCAACCGCCTAGCAACCACCCAGAACACCATAGCAACCGCCCACCAACCACACAGAACACCATAGCAATCGCAAAGCAACCACTCAGAACACCTAAGCAACTTCCTAGCAACAGTCTAGCAACCACCCAGAACACCAAAGCAACCGCCCAGCAACCACACAGAACACCATAGCAACTGTAAAGCAACCACTCAGAACACCAAAGCAACTGCCTAGCAACGCTCTAGCAACCACCCAGGACACCATAGCAACTGCCTAGCAACGCCCTAGCAACCTCCCAGAACACCATAACAACCGCCTAGCAACCATCCAGCACACCATAGCAACTGCCTAGCAACGCCCTAGCAACTACCCAGAACACCATAGCAACCGCCTTGCAACGCTCTAGCAACCACCCAGAACACCATAGCAACTGCTTAGCAACGCCCTAGCAACCAGCCAGAACACCATAGCAACCGCCCAGCAACCACACAGAACACCATAGCAACCGCAAAGTAACCACTCAGAACACATAAGCAACTGCCTAGCAATGCCCTAGCAACCACCAAGAACTCCATAGCAACCGCCTAGCAACGCCCTAGCAACCACCAAAAACACCATAGCAACCGCCTAGCAACCACTCAGAACACCAAATCAACTGCCTAGCAATGCCCTAATTACCACCCAGAACACCATAGCAACTGCCTTGCAACACCCTAGCAACCACCCAGAACACCATAGCAACCGCCTAGCAACCACCCAGAACACCATAGCAACCGCCTAGCAACCACCCAGAACACTATAGCAACTGCCAAGCAACGCCCTGGCAACCACCCCAAACACCATAGCAACCACCTTGCAATGCCCTAGAAACCTCCCAGAACGCCATAGCAACCACCTTGCAATGCCCTAGAAACCTCCCAGAACACCATACCAACCGCCTAGCAACCACAAAGCACACCATAGCAACTGCCTAGCAACGCCCTAGCAACCACCCAGAACACCATAGCAACCGCCTAGCAACGCTCTAGCAACCACCCAGAACACCATAGCAACTGCCTAGCAACGCCCTAGCAACCACCCAGAACACCAGACCAACCGCCCAGCAACTACCCAGAACACCATAGCAACCGCAAAGCAACCACTCAGAACACCAAAGCAACTGCCTAGCTACGCCCTGGCAACCACCAAGAACACCATAGCAACCGCCTAGCAACGCCCTAGCAACCACCCAGAACACCATAGCAACTGCCGAGCAACCACCCAGAACACCATAGCAACTGCCCAGCAACGCCCTAGCAACCACCCAAAACACAAAAGCAACCGCCTTGTAACGCCCTAGCAACGACCCAGAACACCATAGCAACTGCCTAGCAATGCCCTTACAGCCACCCAGAACACCATAGCAACTGCCTAGCAACGCCTTAGCAACCACCCAGAACACCATAGCAACTGCCTAGCAATGCCCTATCAGCCACCCAGAACACCATAGCAACTGCAGAGCAACGCCCTAGCAACCAGCCAGAACACCATAGCAACTGCCTAGCAACGCCTTAGCAACCACCCACAACACCACTGCAACTGCCTAGCAACGCCCTAGCAACCACCAACAACACCTTAGCACCCGCCTAGCAAGCACCCAGAACACCTTAGCACCTCCCTAACAATGCCCTAGCAACCATCCATAACACCATAGCAATTGCCTAGCAATGCCCTAGCAACCACCCAGAACACCATAACAACCGCCTAGCAATGCTCTAGCGACCACCCAGAACACCATCGCAACTGCCCCACACCCACCGAGAACACCATAGCAACTGCCTAGCAACGCCCTAGTAACCACACAGAACACCATAACAACCGCCTTTCAACTCCCTAGCACCAACCAGAACACCATAGCGACCGCCTAGCAACCACCCAGAACACCATAGCAACTGCCTATCAATGCCCAAGCAACCACCCAGAACACCAAAGCAACTGCCTAGCAACGCCCTAACAACCAGCCAGAACACCAAAGCAATCGCCTAGCCATGCTCTAGCAACCACCCCAACCACCATAGCAATTGCCTAGCACCCACACAGAACACCATAGCAACTGCCTAGCAACGCCCTAACAACCACCCAGAACACCATAGCAACCACCTAGCAACGCCCTAGCAACCACCCAGAACACCATAGCAACCGCCTTGCAACCACCCAGAACACCATAGCAACTAACTAGCAACGCCCTTGCAACCACCCAAAACACCAAAGCAACTGCCTAGCAACCACCCAAAACACCATAGCTGCTGCCTAGCAACGCCCTACCAACCACCAAGAACATCTTTGCAACCGCCTAGCAACCACCAAGAACACCATATCAACTGCCTAGCAACGCCCAAACAACCACCCAGAACACCATAGCAACTGCCTCACAATGCCCTACCAACCGCCCAACACACCATAGCAACTGCCTAGCAACCACCCAGAACACCATAGCAACTGCCTAGCAACGCCCTAGCAACCACCCAGAACACCATAGCAACCGCCTAGCAATGCTCTAGCAACCACCCAGAACACCATAGCAACTGCCTAGCAACACCCCAGCAACCACCCAGAACACCATAGCAACTGCCTAGCAACGCCCTAGCAACCTCCCAGAACACCATACCAACCGCCTAGCAACCATCCAGCACACCATACCAACTGCCTAGCAACGCCCTAGCAACCACCCAGAACACCATAGCAACCGCCTAGCTACGCTCTAGTAACCACCCAGAACACCATAGCAACCGCCTAGCAACCATCCAGAACACCATAGCAACTGCCTAGCAACACCTTTGCAACCACCCAGAACACCATAGCAACTGCCTTGCAACGCCCTAGCAACCACCCAGAACACCATAGCAACCGCCTAGCAACGCCCTAGCAACCACCCAGAACACAATAGCAACCGCCTTGCAACCACCCAGAATACCATAGCAACTAACTAGCAACGCCCTTGCAACCACCTAAAACACCATAGCAACTTCCTAGCAACCACCCAAAACACCATAGCTGCTGCCTAGCAACGCCCTACCAACCACCAAGAACATCTTTGCAACCGCCTAGCAACCACCAAGAACACAATATCAACTGCCTAGCAACGCCCAATCAACCACCCAGAACACCATAGCAACTGCCTAGCAACGCCCTACCAACCACCAAGAACACCTTAGCAACCACCTAGCAACCACCCAGAACAACATAGCAACTGCCTAGCAACCACCCAGCACACCATAGCAACTGCTTAGCAACCACACAACACACCATAGCACCTGCCTAGCAACCACCCAGAACAACATAGCAACTGCCTAGCAACGCCCTAGCAACCACCCAGAACACCATAGCAACCGCCAAGCAATGCTCTTGCAACCACCCAGAACACCATAGCAACTGCCAAGCAACGCCCTAGCAACCACCCAGAACACCATAGCAACCGCCTTGCAACCACCCAGAACACCATAGCAACTAACTAGCAACGCCCTTGCAACCACCCAAAACACCATAGCAACCGCCTAGCAACCACCCAAAACACCATAGCTGCTGCCTAGCAACGCCCTACCAACCAGCAAGAACATCGTTGCAACCACCTAGCAACCACCAAGAACACCATATCAACTGCCTAGCAACGCCCAAACAACCACCCGGAACACCATAGCAACTGCCTAGCAACGCCCTACCAACCACCAAGAACACCTTAGCAACCACCCACCAACCACCCAGAACAACATAGCAACTGCCTAGCAACCACCCAGCACACCATAGCAACTGCTTAGCAACCACCCAACACACCATAGCAACTGCCTAGCAACCACCCAGAACACCATACCAACTGCCTAGCAACGCCCAAGCAACCACCCAGAACACCATAGCAATCGCCTAGCAATGCTCTAGCAACCACCCAGAACACCATAGCAACTGCCTAACAAGCCCTAGCAACCACCCAGAACACCATAGCAACTGCCTAGCAACGCCCTAGCAACCTCCCAGAACACCATACCAACCGCCTAGCAACCATCCAGCACACCATAGCAACTGCCTAGCAACGCCCTAGCAACCACCCAGAACACCATTGCAACCGCCTAGCAACGCTCTAGCAACCACCCAGAACACCATAGCAACTGCTTAGCAACGCCCTAGCAACCACACAGAACACCGTACCAACCGCCTAGCAACCATCCAGAACACCATAGCAACTGCCTAGCAACACCTTAGCAACCACCCAGAACACCATAGCAACTGCCTAGCAATGCCCTAGCAACCAACCAGAACACCATAGCAACAAACTAGCAACGCCCTTGCAACCACCCAAAACACCATAGCTGCTGCCGAGCAACGCCCTACCAACCACCAAGAATATCTTTGCAACTGCCTAGCAACCCCCAAGAACACCATAGCAACCGCCTAGCAACGCTCTAGCAACCACCCAGAACACCATAGCAACTGCCTAGCAACGCCCTAGCAACCTCTCTGAACACCATACCAACCGCCTAGCAACCACCCAGAACACCATAGCAACTGCCTAGCAACGCTCTAGCAACCACCCAGAACACCATAGCAACTGCCTAGCAACGCCCTAGCAACCTCCCAGAACACCATACCAACCGCCTAGCAACCATCCAGCACACCATAGCAACTGCCTTGCAACGCCCTAGCAACCACCCAGAACACCATAGCAACCGCCTACCAACGCTCTAGCAACCACCCAGAACACCATAGCAACTGCCTAGCAACGCCCTAGCAACCACCCAGAACACCATACCAAACGCCTAGCAACCATCCAGCACACCATAGCAACTCCCTAGCTACCCCCTAGCACCAACCCAGAACAGCATAGCAACCACCTAGCAACGCTCTAGCAACCACCCAGAACACCATAGCAACTGCCTAGCAACGCCCTAGCAACCTCCCAGAACACCATACCAGCCGCCTAGCAACCATCCAGCACACCATAGCAACTGCCTAGCAACGCCCTAGCAATGCCCTAGCAACCACCCAGAACACCATAGCAACCGCCTAGCAACGCTCTAGCAACCACCCAGAACACCATAGCAACTGCCAAGCAACGCCCTAGCAACCACCCAGAACACCATACCAACCGCCAAGCAACCACCCAGAACACCATAGCAACTGCCGAGCAACACTTTAGCAACCACCCAGAACACCATAGCAACTGCCTAGCAATGCCCTAGCAACCACCCAGAACACCATAGCAACTAACTAGCAACGCCCTTGCAACCACCCAAAACACCATAGCTGCTGCCGAGCAACGCCCTAACAACCACCAAGAACATCTTTGCAACCGCCTAGCAACCACCCAGAACACCAAAGCAACTGCCTAGCAATGCCCTAACAACCACCCAGAACACCATAGCAACTGCCTAGCAACGCCCTACCAACCACCAAGAACAACATAGCAACTGCCTAGCAATGCCCTCACAACCACCCAGAACACCATAGCAACTGCCTAGCAACGCCCTACCGACCACCCAGAACAACATAGCAACTGCCTAGCAACCACCCAGAACACCATACCAACCGCCTAGCAACCATCCAGAACACCATAGCAACTGCCTAGCAACACCTTAGCAACCACCCAGAACACCATAGCAACTGCCTAGCAATGCCCTAGCAACCACCCAGAACACCATAGCAACTAACTAGCAACGCCCTTGCAACCACCCAAAACACCATAGCTGCTGCCGAGCAACGCGATACCAACCACCAAGAATATCTTTGCAACTGCCTAGCAACCCCCAAGAACACCATAGCAACCGCCTAGCAACGCTCTAGCAACCACCCAGAACACCATAGCAACTGCCTAGCAACGCCCTAGCAACCTCTCTGAACACCATACCAACCGCCTAGCAACCACCCAGAACACCATAGCAACTGCCTAGCAACGCTCTAGCAACCACCCAGAACACCATAGCAACTGCCTAGCAACGCCCTAGCAACCTCCCAGAACACCATACCAACCGCCTAGCAACCATCCAGCACACCATAGCAACTGCCTTGCAACGCCCTAGCAACCACCCAGAACACCATAGCAACCGCCTACCAACGCTCTAGCAAACACCCAGAACACCATAGCAACTGCCTAGCAACGCCCTAGCAACCACCCAGAACACCATACCAACCGCCTAGCAACCATCCAGCACACCATAGCAACTGCATAGCAACGCCCCAGCAACAACCCAGAACACCATAGCAAACACCTAGCAACGCTCTAGCAACCACCCAGAACACCATAGCAACTGCCTAGCAACGCCCTAGCAACCTCCCAGAACACCATACCAACCGCCTAGCAACCATCCAGCACACCATAGCAACTGCCTAGCAACGCCCTAGCAACCACCCAGAACACCATAGCAACCGCCTAGCAACGCTCTAGCAACCACCCAGAACACCATAGCAACTGCCAAGCAACGCCCTAGCAACCACCCAGAACACCATACCAACCGCCAAGCAACGCTCTTGCAACCACCCAGAACACCATAGCAACTGCCAAGCAACGCCCTAGCAACCACCCAGAACACCATACCAACCGCCAAGCAACCACCCAGAACACCATAGCAACTGCCGAGCAACACTTTAGCAACCACCCAGAACACCATAGCAACTGCCTAGCAACGCCCTAGCAACCTCCCAGAACACCATACCAACCGCCTAGCAACCATCCAGCACACCATAGCAACTGCCTAGCAACTAGGGATGAGCGAATACGCCACTATCTGTATCTGTATCTGTATCTGTTCAACCATCTAAATTATCTGTATCTGTATCTGTACTCGGAGTGGGCGGCGCCTAACCCGGAAGTGGGTGTGGTTTAACCCCGTGGCCTAACTCGGAAACTGCCGGAAATGGGTGTGGCTTAATTTGGAACATTCTTTGAAGTCTGCAATTGATATGGATTCATCACAAGTTGCTATATTTATTTTTTTTGAAAACTATTTACAGAACAGCCTCAAAATTGAGATTCAAATCAATGTTTTTGATCACAAAAGTAAGAACTTTATGAACTCAGAACATGAATATTCTTAAGTGTATGAATGAATAACAGAACAGCCTCAGAATTGAGATTCAATTTAGTAGGACATTATGAACTACTAAGTATACATGAACAAGAGTTGTCATGCTCAACACAACTTTCTTTTGAAATTTTTTTTTCTTTTAAAATTTTATGATCAAACTGGTTTTTTCATTTATTTGTTTATTTTCACTACCTAATGTTCTTGGCATTTTTTTTCCACACAAAGTTAAACAATGTTGATTAAGGTGTGTGTGTGTGTGTGTGTGTGAGCTTGTGTGTGTGACTGAGTGACTGTGAGAGAGGGAGAGAGAGAGAGAGTGTGTGTGTGCGCGTGTGTGCACTATGTAACAGTTAAAATATCTACTGTATTCAAAGCCTAGAAAAACCCTATTTACAGTATATAAAGCTAAATTTGTAATATATAATATTATATTTATTTTTATGAACTGCAGAGAGAAAGTGTCAGATACTGCATGCAGCCACATACAATAAAAATATTAATATAGGCTACTTTGTGTGTTATAGCTATATGTGTGTAAGTGGTCTGTAAGACTGTTAATTTTTTAATGATCTGTGTGAACTTGGTGATTCGTGCAAACATCCAGTGATGACAAACAGGGAAATAATATGTCTTGTTCACTTTATTATTCTCAAAAGCACCGCGTTCAGTACGAGCAAAGTTTTCCTACTGACTTTATATCACCAGCCAAACTAAGAGCAAGCAATCATATGAAAAAAAAAAAAACCCGACCGGAGTGCAGGCAGTGACCGACGCGACGCGAGCCGTTTTCAGCTCTGTCTTGTCAGATGCGCCGCGAACGTTACGAAAAAAAATTCACCAAGTAACTTTAAATATCATACAACCGAAATAGAGGCGAGCTGAAGAAAACCTAGGAGTATTGAAGAGAGCAACGTGAGCTAGAGTCAAGCCAAGCACAGAGAGATCAGTTCCTGTCTGTGTGTGTGCGAGAGTGGGGTACAGGTCTGGCTGCAGAGACAACAGTCTGTGCAGGGAGGGGCGGGCGCTGTGTGTGACTGGCCAATTACAGAGCGTGAAGACAGTCAGTTAAGATTTTTCTTTCAGCACCAGCACGGATATTGACGAGTTTTACTCGTATCATGCTCGTACTCGTGAAAAATGCTTTATCCGTTCCGAATACTCGTCTGAAACGAATATCCGGCTCAACCCTACTAGCAACGCCCTAGCAACCACCCAGAACACCATAGCAACCGCCTAGCAACGCTCTAGCAACCACCCAGAACACCATAGCAACTGCCAAGCAACGCCCTAGCAACCACCCAGAAGACCATAGCAACCGCCTAGCAACGCTCTAGCAACCACCCAGAACACCACAGCAACTGCCAAGCAACGCCCTAGCAACCACCCAGAACACCATACCAACCGCCAAGCAACCACCCAGAACACCATAGCAACTGCCGAGCAACACTTTAGCAACCACCCAGAACACCATAGCAACTGCCTAGCAATGCCCTAGCAACCAACCAGAACACCATACCAACTAACTAGCAACGCCCTTGCCACCACCCAAAACACCATAGCTGCTGCCGAGCAACGCCCTAGCAACCACTAAGAACATCTTTGCAACCGCCTAGCAACCACCCAGAACACCAAAGCAACCGCCTAGCAATGCCCTAACAACCACCCAGAACACCATAGCAACTGCCTAGCAACGCCCTACCAACCACCAAGAACAACATAGCAACTGCCTAGCAATGCCCTCACAACCACCCAGAACACCATAGCAACTGCCTAGCAACGCCCTACCGACCACCCAGAACAACATAGCAACTGCCTAGCAACCACCCAGAACACCATACCAACCGCCTAGCAACCAATCAGAACACCATAGCAACTGCCTAGCAACACCTTAGCAACCACCCAGAACACCATAGCAACTGCCTAGCAATGCCCTAGCAACCACCCAGAACACCATAGCAACTAACTAGCAACGCCCTTGCAACCACCCAAAACACCATAGCTGCTGCCGAGCAACGCGATACCAACCACCAAGAATATCTTTGCAACTGCCTAGCATACTCCAAGAACACCATACCAACCGCCTAGCACCGCCCTAGCAACCACCCACAACACCATAGCAACTGCCTAGCAACGCCCTAGCAACCTCTCTGAACACCATACCAACCGCCTAGCAACCACCCAGAACACCATAGCAACTGCCTAGCAACGCTCTAGCAACCACCCAGAACACCATAGCAACTGCCTAGCAACGCCCTAGCAACCTCCCAGAACACCATACCAACCGCCTAGCAACCATCCAGCACACCATAGCAACTGCCTTGCAACGCCCTAGCAACCACCCAGAACACCATAGCAACCGCCTACCAACGCTCTAGCAACCACCCAGAACACCATAGCAACTGCCTAGCAACGCCCTAGCAACCACCCAGAACACCATACCAACCGCCTAGCAACCATCCAGCACACCATAGCAACTGCATAGCAACGCCCGAGCAACAACCCAGAACACCATAGCAAACACCTAGCAACGCTGTAGCAACCACCCAGAACACCATAGCAACTGCCTAGCAACGCCCTAGCAACCTCCCAGAACACCATACCAACCGCCTAGCACCCATCCAGCACACCATAGCAACTGCCTAGCAACGCCCTAGCAACCACCCAGAACACCATAGCAACCGCCTAGCAACGCTCTAGCAACCACCCAGAACACCATAGCAACTGCCAAGCAACGCCCTAGCAACCACCCAGAACACCATACCAACCGCCAAGCAACCACCCAGAACACCATAGCAACTGCCTAGCAACACTTTAGCAACCACCCAGAACACCATAGCAACTGCCTAGCAATGCCCTAGCAACCACCCAGAACACCATAGCAACTAACTAGCAACGCCCTTGCAACCACCCAAAACACCATAGCAACCACCCAAAACACCATAGCTGCTGCCGACCAACGCCCTAGCAACCACCAAGAACATCTTTGCAACCGCCTAGCAACCACCCAGAACACCAAAGCAACTGCCTAGCAATGCCCTAACAACCACCCAGAACACCATAGCAACTGCCTAGAAACGCCCTAGCAACCACCCAAAACACCATAGCAACCGCCCAGCAACCACACAGAACACCATAGCAACCGTAAAGCAACCACTCAGAACACCAAAGCAACTGCCTAGCAACGCTCTAGCAACCACCCAGAACACCATAGCAACTGCCTAGCAACACCCTCGCAACCTCCCAGAACACCACACCAACCGCCTAGCACCCATCCAGCACACCAAAGCAACTGCCTAGCAACGCCCTAGCAACCACCCAGAACACCATAGCAACCGCCTAGCAATGCTCTAGCAACCACCCAGAACACCATCGCAACTGCCTAACAACGCCCTAGCAACCACCCAGAACATCATAGCAACTGCCTAGCAACCACCCAAAACACCATAGCAACTGCCTAGCAACGGCTTAGCAACCACCCAGAACACCATAGCAACTGCCTTGCAATGCTCTAGCAACCACCAAGAACACTTTAGCAACCGCCTAGCAACCACCCAGAACACCTTAGCAACTGCCTAACAATGCCCTAGCAACCACCAAGAACACCAGAGCAATTGCCTAGCAATGCCCTAGCAACCACCCAGGACACCATAGCAACCGCCGAGCAACCACCCAGAAAACCATAGCAACTGCCTAGCACCTCCCTAGCAACCACCCAGAACAACATAGCAACTGCCTAGCAACGCCCTAGCAACCACCCAGAACACCATAGCAACCGCCTAGCAACCACCCAAAACACCATAGCAACTGCCTAGCAACGCGCTAGCAACCACCAAGAACACCATAGCAACTGCCTAGCAACGCCCTAGCAACCACTCAGAACACCATAGCAACCGCCTAGCAACGCCCTAGCAACCACCCTGAACACCATAGCAACTGCATAGCAACCATCCAGACCACCATAGCAACTAACTAGCAACGCCCTTGCAACCAGCCAAAACACCATAGCAACCGCCTTGCAACCATCCAAAACACCAGAGCTGCTGCCTAGCAACGCCCTACCAACCCCCAAGAACACCTTTGCAACCGCCTAGCAACCACCCAGAACACCATAGCAACTGCCTAGGAACGCCCTAGCAACCACCCAGAACACCATAGCAATCGCCTAGCAATGCCCTAGCAACCACCCAGAACACCATAGGAACCGCCTATCAACCATCCAGAACACCTTAGCAACTGCCTAGCAACGCCCTCGCAACCACCCAGAACACCATAGAAACTGCCCAGCAACGCCCTAGCAACCACGCAGAATACCATAGCAACCGCCTAGCAACCACCCAGAACACCATAGCCACCGCGTTGCATCCACCCAGAACACCATAGCAACTGCCTTGCAACGCCCTAGGAAACACCCAGAACACCATAGCAACCGCCTAATAACCACCCAGAACACCATAGCAACTGCCGAGCAACACCCGAGCAACCACCCAGAACACCATAGCAACCGCCTAGCAACCATCCAAAACACCATAGCAACCGCCTAGCAACCACCCAGAACACTATAGCAACTGCCTAGCAACGCCCTGGCAACCACCCCGAACACCATAGCAACCGCCTAGCAACCACCCAGGAACACCATAGCAACTGCATAGCAATGCCCAAGCAACCACACAGAACACAATAGCAACCACCTAGCAACAACCCAAAACACCAAAGCAATTGCCAAGCAACCACCCAGAACACCATAGCAACTTCCTAGCAACGGCCTAACAACCACCCAGAACACCAAAGCAACTGCCAAGCAACGCCCTAGCAACCACCCAGAACACCATAGCAATTGCCTAGCAACCACCCAGAACACCATAGCAACTGCCTAGCAACGCCCTAACAACCACCCAGGACACCAAAGCAACCACCTAGCAACGCCATAGCAACCGCCTTGCAATGCCCTAGCAACCTCCCCGAACACCATACCAACCGCCTAGCACCCATCCAGCACACCAAAGCAACTGCCTAGCAACGCTCTAGCAACCACCCAGAACACCATAGCAACCGCCTAGCAACGCTCTAGCAACCACCCAGAACACCATCGCAACTGCCTAGCAATGCCCTAGAAACCACCCAGAACACCATAGCAACTGCCTAGCAACCACCCAGAACACCATAGCAACTGCCCAGCAAAGCCCTAGCAACGACCCAAAACACCAAAGCAACTGCCTAGCAACGCCCTATCAACCACCCAGAACACCATAGCAACTGCCTAGCAACCACCCAGAACACCATAGCAACTGCCCAGCAACGCCCTAGCAACCACCCAAAACACCATAGAAACTGCCCAGCAACGCCCTAGCAACCACCCAGAACACCATTGCCACTGCCTAGCAACGCCTTAGCAATCACCCAGTACACCATATCAACTGCCTAGCAACGCCCTAGCAACCACCAAGAACACCATAGCAAACGCCTAGCAACCACCCAGAACACCTTAGCAGCTGCCTAACAATGCCCTAGCAACCACCCATAACACCATAGCAATTGCCTAGCAATGCCCTAGCAACCACCCAGAACACCATAGCAACCGCCTAGCAACCACCCAGAACACCATAGCCACAGCCTAGCACCGCCCTAGCAACCACCCAGAACACCATTGCAACTCCCTAGCAACACCCTAGCAACCACTCAGAACACCAAAGCAACCGCCTAGCAACCACCCAAAACACCATAGCAACTGCCTAGCAACGCCCTAGCAACCACCAAGAACACCATAGCAACCGCCTAGCAACCACCCAGAACACCATAGCAACTGCCTCGCACCGCCCTAGCAACCCCCCAGAACACCATAGCAACCGCCTAGCAACGCCCTAGCAACAACCCAGAACACCATAGCAACTAACTAGCAACGTCCTTGCAACCACCCAAAACACCATAGAAACCGCCTAGCACCGGCCAAAACACCATAGCTGCTACCTAGCAACGCCTTACCAACCACCAAGAACATCTTTGCAACTGCCTAGCAAACACCCAGAACACCATTTCAACTGCCTAGCAACGCCCAAACAACCACCCAGAACACCATAGCAACCGCCTAGCAACCACCCAGAACAACATAGCAACTGCCTAGCAACCACCCAGCACACCATAGCAACTGCCTAGCCACCACCCAGCACACCATAGCAACTGCCTAGCAACCACCCAGAACACCATAGCAACTGCCTAGCAACGCCCTAGCAACAACCCAGAACACCATAGCAACCGCCTAGCAACGCTCTAGCAACCACCCAGAACACCATAGCAACTGCCTAGCAATGCCCTAGCAACCACCCAGAACTCCATAGCAACTGCCTAGCAACGCCTTAGCAACCTCCCAGAACATTATACCAACCGCCTAGCAACCATCCAGCACACCATAGCAACTGCCTAGCAACGCCCTAGCAACCACCCAGAACACCATAGCAACCTCCTAGCAACGCTCTAGCAACCACTCAGTACACCATAGCAACTGCCTAGCAACGCCCTAGCAACCACCCAGAACACCATAGCAACCGTCTAGCAACGCTCGAGCAACCACCCAGAACAACATAGCAACTGCCTAGCAACGCCCTAGCAACCACCAAAAACACCATACCAACCGCCTAGCAACCATCAAGCACACCATAGCAACTGCCTAGCAATGCCCCAGCAACCACCCAGAACACCATAGCAACCGCCTAGCAACTCTCTAGGAACCACCAAGAACACCATACCAACTGCCTAGCAACGCCCTCGCAACCTCCCAGAACACCGTACCAACCGCCTAGCAACCATCCAGCACACCATAGCAAGTGCCTAGCAATGCCCTTGCAACCACCCAGAACACCATAGCAACCGCCTAGCAACGCTCTAGCAACCACCCAGAACACCATAGCAACTGCCTAACAACGCCCTAGCAACCACCCAGAACACCATACCAACTGCCTAGCAACCACCCAGAACACCATAGCAACTGCCTAGCAACGCCTTAGCAACCACCAAGAACACCATAGCAACTGCCTAGCAATGCCCTAGCAACCACCCAGAACACCATAGCAACTAACTAGCAACGCCCTTGCAACCACATAAAACACCATAGCAACCACCCAAAACACTATAGCTGCTGCCTAGCAATGCCCTACCAACCACCAAGAACATCTTTGCAACTGCCTAGCAACCACCCACAACACCATAGCAACTGCCTAGCAATGCCCTAACAACCACCCAGAACACCACAGCAACCGCCTAGCAACGCTCTAGCAACCACCCAGAACACCATAGCAACTGCCTAGCAACGCCCTAGCAACCTCCCAGAACACCATACCAACCGCCTAGCAACCATCCAGCACACCATAGCAACTGCCTAGCAACGCCCTAGCAACCACCCAGAACACCATAGCAACCGCCTAGCAACGCTCCAGCAACCACGCAGGACACCATAGCAGCTGCCAAAAAAACGCCCTAGCAACCACCCAGAACACCATACCAACCGCCTAGCAACCACCCAGAACACCGTAGCAACTGCCAAGCAACGCCTTAGCAACCACCCAGAACACCATACCAACCGCCTAGCAACCATCCAGCACACCATAGCAACTGCCTAGCAACGCCCTAGCAACCACCCAGAACACCAAAGCAACCGCCTAGCAACGCTCTAGCAACCACGCAGGACACCATAGCAGCTGCCAAAAAAACGCCCTAGCAACCACCCAGAACACCATACCAACCGCCTAGCAACCACCCAGAACACCGTAGCAACTGCCAAGCAACGCCTTAGCAACCACCCAAAACACCATAGCAACCACCCAAAACACTATAGCTGCTGCCTAGCAATGCCCTACCAACCACCAAGAACATCTTTGCAACTGCCTAGCAACCACCCAGAACACCATAGCAACTGCCTAGCAACGCCCTAACAACCACCCAGAACACCACAGCAACCGCCTAGCAACGCTCTAGCAACCACCCAGAACACCATAACAACTGCCTAGCAACGCCCTAGCAACCTCCCAGAACACCATACCAACCGCCTAGCAACCATCCAGCACACCATAGCAACTGCCTAGCAAAGCCCTAGCAACCACCCAGAACACCATAGCAACCGCCTAGCAACGCTCTAGCAACCACGCAGGACACCATAGCAGCTGCCAAAAAAACGCCCTAGCAACCACCCAGAACACCATACCAACCGCCTAGCAACCACCCAGAACACCGTAGCAACTGCCAAGCAACGCCTTAGCAACCACCCAGAACACCATAGCAACTGCCAACCAATGCCCACGCAACCACCCAGAACACCATAGCAACTAACCAGCAACGCCCTTGCAACCACCCAAAACACCATAGCAACCACCCAAAACACTATAGCTGCTGCCTAGCAACGCCCTGCCAACCACCAAGAACACCTTAGCAACCGCCTAGCAACCACCCAGAACAACATAGCAACTGCCTTGCAACCACCCAGCACACCATAGCAACTGCCTAGCAACCACCCAGCACACCAAAGCAACTGCCTAGCAACCACCCAGAACACCTTAGCAACTGCCTAGCAACGCCCTAGCAACCACCCAAAACACCATAGCAACCGCCCAGCAACCACACAGAACACCATAGCAACCGTAAAGCAACCACTCAGAACACCAAAGCAACTGCCTAGCAACGCTCTAGCAACCACCCAGAACACCATAGCAACTGCCTAGCAACGCCCTAGCAACCACCCAGAAAACCATACCAACCGCCCAGCAACCACCTAGAACACCATAGCAACCGCAAAGCAACCACTCAGAAGACCAAAGCAACTGCCTAGCCACGCTCTAGCAACCACCAAGAACACCATAGCAACCGCCTAGCAACGCCCTAGCAACCACCCAGAACACCATTGCAAATGCCTAGCAACCACCCAGAACACCATAGCAACTGCCCAGCAACGCCCTAGCAACCACCCAAAACACCATAGCAACCGCCTAGTAACCACCCAAAACACCATAGCAACTGCCTAGCAACGCCCTAGCAACCACCCAGAAAACCATAACAACTGCCTAGCAACGCCTTAGCAACCACCCAGAACACCATAGCAACTGCCTAGCAACGCCCTAGCAACCACCAACAACACCTTAGCAACCGCCTAGCAACCACCCAGAACACCTTAGCAACTGCCTATCAACGCCCTAGCAACAACCCAGAACACCACAAGAATCGCCTAGCAATGCCCTAGCAACCAACCAGAACACCATAGCAACCACCTAGCAACCACCCAAAACACCATAGCAACTGCCTAGCACCACCCTAGCAACAACCCAGAACACCATAGCAACCGCCTAGCAACGCTCTACCAACCACCCATAACACCATAGCAACTGCCTAGCAACGCCCTAGCAACCACCCAGAACACCATAGCAACTGCCTAGCAACCACCCAAAACACCATAGCAACTGCCTAGCAACGCCCTAGCAACTACCAAGAACACCATAGCAACCGCCTAGCAACCAGCCAGAACACTATAGCAACTGCCTAGCAACGCCCTAGCAACCACCCAGAACACCAGAGCAACCGCCTAGCAAAGCCCTAGCAACCACCCAAAACACCATAGCAACCGCCTAGCAACCACCCAAAACACCTTAGCAACTGCCTATCAACGCCCTAGTAACCACCCAGAACACCATAGCAACCGCCTAGCAACCACCCAGAACACCATACCAACTGCCTAGCAACGCCCTAACAACTATCCAGAACACCATAGCAACCGCCTTGCAACCACTCAGAACACCATAGCAACTGCCTAGCAACCACTCAGAACACCATAGCAACTGCCTAGCAACCACCCAGCACACCATAGCACCTGCCTAGCAACCACTCAGAACACCAAAGCAACTGCGTAGCAACGCTCTAGCAACCACCCAGAACACCATAGCAACTGCCTAGCAACGCCCTAGCAACCTCCCAGAACACCATACCAACCACCTAGCAACCATCCAGCACACCATAGGAACTGCCTAGCAATGCCATAACAACCACCCAAAACACCATAGCAACTGCCTAGCAACGCCCTAGGAACCACCCAGAACACCATAGCAACCGCCTAGCAACCACCCAGGAGCACCATAGCGACTGCATAGCAATGCCTTAGCAACCACCCAGAACACCATAGCTACCACCTGGCAACCACCCAAAACACCATAGCAACAGCCTAGCAACGCCCTAGCCACAACCCAGAATACCATAGCGACCGCCTAGCAACCACCCAGAACACCATAACAACTGCCTAGCAACGCCCTCGGAACCACCCAGAACACCATAGCAACCGCCTAGCAACCACCCAGGAACACCATAGCTACTGCATAGCAATGCCTTAGCAACCACCCAGAACACCATTGCTACCACCTGGCAACCACCCAAAACACCATAGCAACAGCCTAGAAACGTCCGAGTAACCGCCCAGAACACCATAGCAACCGCCAAGCAACCACCCAGAACACCATAGCAACTGCCTAGCAACGCCCTAACAACCACCCAGAACACCATAGCAACCGCCTAGCAACGCTCTAGCAACCACCCAGAACACCATAGCAACCGCCTAGCAACCACCCAGAACACCATAGCAACCGCCGAGCAACCACACAGAACACCATAGCAACCGCAAAGCAACCACTCAGAACACCTAAGCAACTGCCTAGCAACGCTCTCGCAACCACCCAGAACACCATAGCAACCGCCCAGCAACCACACAGAACACCATAGCAACTGTAAAGCAACCACTCAGAACACCAAAGCAACTGCCTAGCAACGCTCTAGCAACCACCCAGAACACCATAGCAACTGCCTAGCAACGCCCTAGCAACCTCCCAGAACACCATAACAACCGCCTAGCAACCATCCAGCACACCATAGCAACTGCCTAGCAACGCCCTAGCAACTACCCAGAACACCATAGCAACCGCCTAGCAACGCTCTAGCAACCACCCAGAACACCATAGCAACTGCTTAGCAACGCCCTAGCAACCAGCCAGAACACCATAGCAACCGCCCAGCAACCACACAGAACACCATAGCAACCGCAAAGCAACCACTCAGAACACATAAGCAACTGCCTAGCAATGCCCTAGCTACCACCAAGAACTCCATAGCAACCGCCTAGCAACGCCCTAGCAACCACCAAAAACACCATAGCAACCGCCTAGCAACCACTCAGAACACCAAAGCAACTGCCTAGCAAAGCCCTAGCAACCACCAACAACTCCATAGCAACCGCCTAGCAACGCCCTAGCAACCACCAAAAACACCATAGCAACCGCCTAATAACCACCCAGAACACCATAGCAACTGCCTTGCAACACCCTAGCAACCACCCAGAACACCATAGCAACCGCCTAGCAACCACCCAGAACACCATAGCAACCGCCTTGCAACCACCCAGAACACTATAGCAACTGCCAAGCAACGCCCTGGCAACCACCCCAAACACCATAGCAACCGCCTAGCAACCACCCAGGAGCACCGTAGCAACTGCATAGCAATGCCCTAGCAACCACACAGAACACCATAGCAACCACTTAGCAAACACCCACACCACCATAGCAATTGCCTAGCAACCACCCAGAACACCAGAGCAACTGCCTAGCAATGCCCTAACAACCACCCAGAACACCAAACCAGCTGCCTAGCAACGCCCTAGCAACCACCCAGAACTTCATAGCAATTGCCTAGCAACCACCCAGAAAACCATAGCAACTGCCTAGCAACGCCCTAACAACCACCCAAAACACCAAAGCAACCACCTAGCAACGCCCTAGCAACCACCCAGAACACCATAGCAACCACCTTGCAATGCCCTAGAAACCTCCCAGAACACCATACCAACCGCCTAGCAACCACCAAGCACACCATAGCAACTGCCTAGCAACGCCCTAGCAACCACCCAGAACACCACACCAACCGCCCAGCAACGCTCTAGCAACCACCCAGAACACCATAGCAACTGCCTAGCAACGCCCTAGCAACCACCCAGAACACCAGACCAACCGCCCAGCAACCACCCAGAACACCATAGCAACCGCAAAGCAACCACTCAGAACACCAAAGCAACTGCCTAGCAACGCCCTGGCAACCACCAAGAACACCATAGCAACCGCCTAGCAACGCCCTAGCAACCACCCAGAACACCATAGCAACTGCCTTGCAACCACCCAGAACACCATAGCAACTGCCCAGCAACGCCCTAGCAACCACCCAAAACACCAAAGCAACCGCCTAGTAACGCCCTAGCAACCACCCAGAACACCATTGCAACTGCCTAGCAACGCCTTAGCAACCACCCAGAACACCATAGCAACTGCCTAGCAATGCCCTATCAGCCACCCAGAACACCATAGCAACTGCCTTGCAACCACCCAGAACACCATAGCAACTGCCCAGCAACGCCCTAGCAACCAGCCAGAACACCATAGCAACTGCCTAGCAATGCCTTAGCAACCACCCAGAACACCATAGCAACTGCCTAGCAACGCCCTAGCAACCACCAAGAACACCTTAGCAACCGCCTAGCAAGCACCCAGAACACCTTAGCAACTGCCTAACAATGCCCTAGCAACCACCCATAATACCATAGCAATTGCCTAGCAATGCCCTAGCAACCACCCAGAACACCATAGCAACCGCCTAGCAATGCTCTAGCGACCACCCAGAACCCCATAGCAACTGCCTCACAACCACCGAGAACACCATAGCAACTGCCTAGCAACACCCTAGTAACCTCACAGAACACCATAACAACCGCCTTTCAACTCCCTAGCACCAACCAGAACACCATAGAGACCGCCTAGCAACGCCCTAGCAACCACCCAGAACACCATAGCAACTGCCTATCAATGCCCAAGCAACCACCCAGAACACCAAAGCAACTGCCTAGCAACGCCCTAACACCCACCCAGAACACCATAGCAACTGCCTATCAACGCCCAATCAACCACCTAGAACACCATCGAAACCGCCTTGCAACCACCCAAAAACCAAAGCAACCGCCTAGCAACACCCTAGCAACTACCCAGAACACCATGGCAACTGCCTAGCAACCACCCACAAGACCCTAGCAACCGCCCAACAATGCCCTAGCAACCAGCCAGAACACATAAAAACCGCCTAGCAGCGCCCTAGCAGGCAACCAGAACACCATAGCAACTGCCGAGCAACGCCCTATCAACCAGCCGGAACACCATGTCAACCACCTACCAACAACCCTGAACAACATAGACACCGCCTAGCAACCACGCAGAACACCATAGCAACTGCCAAACAACGCACCTTGCAACCACCCAGAACACCATAGCAACCACCTATCAACCACTCAGGACAACAAAGCAACTGCCTATCAACGCCCTAGCAACCCCACAGAAAACCATAGCAACTGCCTAGGAACGCCCTAGCAACCACCCAGAACACCAAAGCAACCGCTTTGAAACCACCCAGAACACCATAGCGACTGCCTAGCAACGCCCTTGCAACCACCCAGAATACGAGAGCAACCGCCTAGCAACCACCCAGAACACCATAGCAACTGCCTAGCATCGTCCAAGCAACCACCCAGAACACCATACCAACTGCTTAGCAACGCCCTAGCAACCACCAGGAACACCAGAGCAACCGCCTGTCAACCACCCAGAACACCAAAGCAACTGTCTAGCAAAGCCCTAGCAACCATTCATTCACATTAGCAACTGCTTAGCAACTGCCTCGCAACCACACAGAACACCATAGCACCTGCCTAGCAAAGCCCTAGCAACCACCCAGAACACCATAGCAACTGCCTTGCAACGCCCTAGCCACCACCCAAAACACTATAGCTACCGCCTAGCAACGCCCTAACAACCACCCAGAACACCAGAGCAACTGCTTAGCAATGGCATCGCAACCACCCAAAACACCATAGCAACTGCCCAGCAACGCTCTAGCAACCACCACCACCACCCTAGAAACCACCCAGAACACCATAACAACCCCCTTTCAACTCCGTTGCACCAACCAGAACACCATAGCAACCGCCTAACAACGCCCTAGCAACCACCCAGAACTCCATAACAACTGCCTAACAACGCCCGAGAAACCACCGAGAACAACATAGCAACTGCAGAGCAATGCTCTAGTGACCACCCAGAACACCATAGCAACTGCCTCGCAACCACCGAGAACACCATAGCATCTGCCTAGCAACGCCCTAGTCACCACACAGAACAACATATCAACCGCCTAGCAACCACCCAGAACACCATAGCAACTGCCTTGCAATGTCCTAGCAACCACCCAGAACACCATCGCAACCGCCTAGCAACCACTCAGGACACCAAAGCAACTACCTAGCAATGCCCTTGCAACCACGCACAAGACCATAGCAACTGCCTAGCAACGCCCTGGTAACCACCCAGAACACCATAGAAACCGCCTAAAAAACCAACCAAAAACCATAGCAACCGCCTAGCAACACCCTTGCAACCACCCAGAACACCATGGCAACTGCCTAGCAACCACCCAGAAGACCATAGCAACCGCCGAGCAACGTCTAAGACACCACCCAGAACACCATGCCAACTGCTTAGCAACGCCCTAGCAACCACCGAGAACACCATAGCAACCGCCTTTCAACCACCCAGAACACCATAGCAACGGCCTAGCAACACCCTTGCAACCACCCAGAACACCAAAGCAACTGTCTATTAACGCACTAGCAACCACTCAAAACACATGAGCAACTGCTTAGCAACGGCCTGGCAACCACCCAGAACACCTTAAACACCGCCTAACAATGCCGTAGCAACCACCCAGAACTCCATAGCAACTGCCTAGCATTGCCCTTGCAACCACCCAGAACATCAGAGGAACTGCCTAGCAACGCCCTGGCAACCAACAAGAACACCTTACCAACCGCTTAACAATGCGCTAGCAACCACCCAGAACACCAGAGGAACTGCTGAGCAACGCCCTGGCAACCAACCAGAACGCCATAGCAACAGCCTGGCAACGCCCTTGCAACCACCCAGAACACCTTGCCAACCGCTTAACAATGCGCTAGCAACCACCCAGAACACCAGAGGAACTGCTGAGCAACGCCCTGGCAACCAACCAGAACACCATAGCAACTGCCTAGCAACGCCCTAGCAACCACCCAGAACACCTTTCCAACCGCCTAACAACGCCCTACAAACCACCCAGAACACTTTACTTACCGCCTAGCAACGCCCAAGCAACCACCCAGAACACCATAGTTACAGCCTTGCAACGCACTAACAACCACACAGAACACCATAGCAACTGCTTAGCAATGCCCTGGCAACCACCCAGAACACCATAGCAACCGCTTAGCATTGCCCTTGCTACCACCCAGAACATCAGAGGAACTGCCTAGCAACGCCCTGGCAACCAACAAGAACACCTTACCAACCGCTTAACAATGCGCTAGCAACCACCCAGAACACCAGAGGAACTGCTGAGCAACGCCCTGGCAACCAACCAGAACGCCATAGCAACAGCCTGGCAACGCCCTTGCAACCACCCAGAACACCCTGCCAACCGCTTAACAATGCGCTAGCAACCACCCAGAACACCAGAGGAACTGCTGAGCAACGCCCTGGCAACCAACCAG
This sequence comes from Gymnothorax reevesii, assembly GCA_029721435.1. Lineage (NCBI taxonomy): Eukaryota > Metazoa > Chordata > Actinopteri > Anguilliformes > Muraenidae > Gymnothorax > Gymnothorax reevesii. The sequence goes on from CM056574.1 coordinate 56,901,655, forward strand.
AACACCATAGCAACTGCCTAGCAATGCCCTAGCAACCACCCAGAACACCTTTCCAACCGCCTAACAACGCCCTACTAACCACCCAGAACACTTTACTTACAACCTAGCAACGCCCAAGCAACCACCCAGAACACCATAGTTACTGCCTTGCAACGCACTAACAACCACACAGAACACCATAGCAACTGCTTAGCAATGCCCTAGCAACCACTCAGAACACCATAGCAACCGCCTAGCAAACACCCAGAACACCAGAGCAACTGCCTAGCAACGCCCTATCAACCACCTAGAAGATAATAGCAACCGCCTATCACCGCCCTAGCAACCACCCACAACACCATAGCAACTGCCTAACAACGCCCTTGCAACCACCCAGAACACCAGAGCAACCGCCTAGCAACCACCCAGAACACCATAGCAACTGCCTAGCAACGCCCTAGCAACCACCCAGAACACCAAAGCAACCGCTTTGCAACCACCCAGAACACCATAGCAACTGCCTAGCAACGCCCTTGCAACCACCCAGAACACCATAGCAACCGCCTAGCAAACACCCAGAACACCAAAGCAACCGCTTTGCAACCACCCAGAACACCATAGCAACTGCCTAGCAACGCCCTTGCAACCACCCAGAACACTAGAGCAACCGCCTAGCAACCACCCAGAACACCATAGCAACTGCCTAGCAACGTCCAAGCAACCACTCAGAACACCATACCAAGTGCTTGGCAATGCCCTAGGAACCACCGAGAATACCATAGCAACCGCCTATCAACCACCCAGAACACCATAGCAACGGCCTAGCAACACCATAGCAACCACCCAGAACACCAAAGCAACTGTCTAGCAACGCCCTAGCAACCACTCAAAACACATTGGCAACTGCTTAGCAACGGCCTGGTAACCACCCAGAACACCTAAACAACTGCCTATCAACCACCCAGAACACCATAGCAACGGCCTAGCAACACCCTAGCAACCACCCAGAACACCAAAGCAACTGCTTAGCAACGCCCTAACAACCACCGAGAACACCACACCAGCTGCCTAGCAACGCCCTAGCAACCACCCAGAACACCATAGCAATTGCCTAGCAACCACCCAGAACACCATAGCAACTGCCTAGCAACGCCCTAACAATCACCCAAAACACCAAAGCAACCACCTAGCAACGCCCTAGCAACCACCCAGAACACCATAGCAACCACCTTGCAATGCCCTAGAAACCTCCCAGAACACCATACCAACCGCCTAGCAACCACCAAGCACACCATAGCAACTGCCTAGCAACGCCCTAGCAACCACCCAGAACACCATAGCAACCGCCTAGCAACGCTCTAGCAACCACCCAGAACACCATAGCAACCGCCTAGCAACGCTCTAGAAACCACCCAGAACACCATAGCAACTGCTTAGCAACGCCCTAGCAACCAGCCAGAACACCATAGCAACCGCCCAGCAACCACACAGAACACCATAGCAACCGCAAAGCAACCACTCAGAACACAAAAGCAACTGCCTAGCAATGCCCTAGCAACCACCAAGAACTCCACAGCAACCGCCTAGCAACGCCCCAGCAAACACCAAAAACACCATAGCAACCGCCTAGCAACCACTCAGAACACCAAAGCAACTGCCTAGTAAAGCCCTAGCAACCACCAACAACTCCATAGCAACCGCCTAGCAACGCCCTAGCAACCACCAAAAACACCATAGCAACCGCCTAATAACCACCCAGAACACCATAGCAACTGCCTTGCAACACCCTAGCAACCACCCAGAACACCATAGCAACCGCCTAGCAACCACCCAGAACACCATAGCAACCGCCTTGCAACCACCCAGAACACTATAGCAACTGCCAAGCAACGCCCTGGCAACCACCCCAAACACCATAGCAACCGCCTAGCAACCACCCAGGAGCACCGTAGCAACTGCATAGCAATGCCCTAGCAACCACACAGAACACCATAGCAACCACCTAGCAACCACCCAAAACACCATAGCAATTGCCTAGCAACCACCCAGAACACCATAGCAACTGCCTAGCAACGCCCTAACAACCACCCAGAACACCAAACCAGCTGCCTAGCAACGCCCTAGCAACCACCCAGAACACCATAGCAATTGCCTAGCAACCACCCAGAACACCATAGCAACTGCCTAGCAACGCCCTAACAACCACCCAAAACACCAAAGCAACCACCTAGCAACGCCCTAGCAACCACCCAGAACACCATAGCAACAACCTTGCAATGCCCTAGAAACCTCGCAGAACACCATACCAACCGCCTAGCAACCACCAAGCACACCATAGCAACTGCCTAGCAACGCCCTAGCAACCACCCAGAACACCATAGCAACCGCCTAGCAACGCTCTAGCAACCACCCAGAACACCATAGCAACTGCCTAGCAACGCCCTAGCAACCACCCAGAACACCAGGCCAACCGCCCAGCAACCACCCAGAACACCATAGCAACCGCAAAGCAACCACTCAGAACACCAAAGCAACTGCCTAGCAACGCCCTGGCAACCACCAAGAACACCATAGCAACCGCCTAGCAACGCCCTAGCAACCACCCAGAACACCATAGCAACTGCCTAGCAACCACCCAGAACACCATAGCAACTGCCCAGCAACGCCCTAGCAACCACCCAAAACACCAAAGCAACCGCCTAGTAACGCCCTAGCAACCACCCAGAACACCATTGCAACTGCCTAGCAACGCCTTAGCAACCACCCAGAACACCATAGCAACTGCCTAGCAATGCCCTATCAGCCACCCAGAACACCATAGCAACTGCCTTGCAACCACCCAGAACACCATAGCAACTGCCCAGCAACGCCCTAGCAACCAGCCAGAACACCATAGCAACTGCCTAGCAATGCCTTAGCAACCACCCAGAACACCATAGCAACTGCCTAGCATCGCCCTAGCAACCACCAAGAACACCTTAGCAACCGCCTAGCAAGCACCCAGAACACCTTAGCAACTGCCTAACAATGCCCTAGCAACCACCCATAACACCATAGCAATTGCCTAGCAATGCCCTAGCAACCAGCCAGAACACCATAGCAACCGCCTAGCAATGCTCTAGCGACCACCCAGAACACCATAGCAACTGCCTCACAACCACCGAGAACACCATAGCAACTGCCTAGCAACGCCCTAGTAACCACACAGAACACCATAACAACCGCCTTTCAACTCCCTAGCACCAACCAGAACACCATCGCGACAGCCTAGCAACGCCCTAGCAACCACCCAGAACACCATAACAACTGCCTATCAATGCCCAAGCAACCACCCAGAACACCAAAGCAACTGCCTAGCAACGCCCTAACAACCACCCAGAACACCAAAGCAACCGCCTAGCAATGCTCTAGCAACCACCCAAAACACTATAGCAATTGCCTTGCAACCACACAGAACACCATAGCAACTGCCTAGCAACGCCCTAACAACCACCCAGAACACCAAAGCAACTGCCTAGCAACGCCCTAGCAACCACCCAGAACACCATAGCAACTACCTATCAACGCCCAAGCAACCACCCAGAACACCATCGAAACTGCCTTGCAACCACCCAAAAACCAAAGCAACCGCCTAGCAACACCCTAGCAACTACCCAGAACACCAAGGCAACTGCCTAGCAACCACCCAGAAGACCCTAGCAACCGCCGAACAATGCCCTAGCAACCAGCCAGAACACATAAAAACCGCCTAGCAACGCCCTAGCAGGCAACCAGAACACCATAGCAACTGCCGAGCAACGCCCTATCAACCAGCCGGAGCACCATGTCAACCACCTACCAACAACCCTGAACAACATAGACACCGCCTAGCAACCACGCAGAACACCATAGCAACTGCCAAACAACGCACCTTGCAACCACCCAGGACACCATAGCAACCACCTATCAACCACTCAGGACAACAAAGCAACTGCCTATCAACGCCCTAGCAACCCCACAGAAAACCATAGCAACTGCCTAGGAACGCCCTAGCAACCACCCAGAACACCAAAGCAACCGCTTTGAAACCACCCAGAACACCATAGCGACTGCCTAGCAACGCCCATGCAACCACCCAGAATACGAGAGCAACCGCCTAGCAACCACCCAGAACACCATAGCAACTGACTAGCATCGTCCAAGCAACCACCCAGAACAACATACTAACTGCTTAGCAACGCCCTAGCAACCACCAGGAACACCATAGCAACCGCCTGTCAACCACCCAGAACACCAAAGCAACTCTCTAGCAAAGCCCTAGCAACCACTCATTCACATTACCAACTGCTTAGCAACTGCCTCGCAACCACACAGAACACCATAGCACCTGCCTAGCAACACCCTATCAACCAGCCGGAACACCATGTCAACCACCTACCAACAACCCTGAACAACATAGACACCGCCTAGCAACCACGCAGAACACCATAGCAACTGCCAAACAACGCACCTTGCAACCACCCAGAACACCATAGCAACCACCTATCAACCACTCAGGACAACAAAGCAACTGCCTATCAACGCCCTAGCAACCCCACAGAAAACCATAGCAACTGCCTAGGAACGCCCTAGCAACCACCCAGAACACCAAAGCAACCGCTTTGAAACCACCCAGAACACCATAGCGACTGCCTAGCAACGCCCTTGCAACCACCCAGAATACGAGAGCAACCGCCTAGCAACCACACAGAACACCATAGCAACTGCCTAGCATCGTCCAAGCAACCACCCAGAACACCATACCAACTGCTTAGCAACGCCCTAGCAACCACCAGGAACACCAGAGCAACCGCCTGTCAACCACCAAGAACACCAAAGCAACTGTCTAGCAAAGCCCTAGCAACCATTCATTCACATTAGCAACTGCTTAGCAACTGCCTCGCAACCACACAGAACACCATAGCACCTGCCTAGCAAAGCCCTAGCAACCACCCAGAACACCATAGCAACTGCCTTGCAACGCCCTAGCCACCACCGAAAACACTATAGCTACCGCCTAGCAACGCCCTAACAACCACCCAGAACACCATAGCAACTGCTTAGCAATGCCATCGCAACCACCCAAAACACCATAGCAACTGCCCAGCAACGCTCTAGCAACCACCAAGAACACCCTAGAAACCACCCAGAACACCATAACAACCCCCTTTCAACTCCGTTGCACCAACCAGAACACCATAGCAACCGCCTAGCAACGCCCTAGCAACCACCCAGAACTCCATAACAACTGCCTAACAACGCCCGAGAAACCACCGAGAACAACATAGCAACTGCAGAGCAATGCTCTAGTGACCACCCAGAACACCATAGCAACTGCCTCGCAACCACCGAGAACACCATAGCAACTGCCTAGCAACGCCCTAGTAACCACACAGAACACCATATCAACCGCCTAGCAACCACCCAGAACACCATAGCAACTGCCTTGCAATGTCCTAGCAACCACCCAGAACACCATCGCAACCGCCTAGCAACCACTCAGGACACCAAAGCAACTACCTAGCAATGCCCTTGCAACCACGCAGAAGACCATAGCAACTGCCTAGCAACGCCCTGGTAACCACCCAGAACACCATAGAAACCGCCTAGAAAACCAACCAAAAACCATAGCAACCGCCTAGCAACACCCTTGCAACCACCCAGAACACCATGGCAACTGCCTAGCAACCACCCAGAAGACCATAGCAACCGCCGAGCAACGTCTAAGACACCACCCAGAACACCATGCCAACTGCTTAGCAACGCCCTAGCAACCACCGAGAACACCATAGCAACCGCCTTTCAACCACCCAGAACACCATAGCAACGGCCTAGCAACACCCTAGCAACCACCCAGAACACCAAAGCAACTGTCTAGCAACGCACTAGCAACCACTCAAAACACATGAGCAACTGCTTAGCAACGGCCTGGCAACCACCCAGAACACCTTAAACACCGCCTAACAATGCCGTAGCAACCACCCAGAACTCCATAGCAACTGCCTAGCATTGCCCTTGCAACCACCCAGAACATCAGAGGAACTGCCTAGCAACGCCCTGGCAACCAACAAGAACACCTTACCAACCGCTTAACAATGCGCTAGCAACCACCCAGAACACCAGAGGAACTGCTGAGCAACGCCCTGGCAACCAACCAGAACGCCATAGCAACAGCCTGGCAACGCCCTTGCAACCACCCAGAACACCTTGCCAACCGCTTAACAATGCGCTAGCAACCACCCAGAACACCAGAGGAACTGCTGAGCAACGCCCTGGCAACCAACCAGAACACCATAGCAACTGCCTAGCAACGCCCTAGCAACCACCCAGAACACCTTTCCAACCGCCTAACAACGCCCTACTAACCACCCAGAACACTTTACTTACCGCCTAGCAACGCCCAAGCAACCACCCAGAACACCATAGTTACAGCCTTGCAACGCACTAACAACCACACAGAACACCATAGCAACTGCTTAGCAATGCCCTGGCAACCACCCAGAACACCATAGCAACCGCCTAGCATTGCCCTTGCAACCACCCAGAACATCAGAGGAACTGCCTAGCAACGCCCTGGCAACCAACAAGAACACCTTACCAACCGCTTAACAATGCGCTAGCAACCACCCAGAACACCAGAGGAACTGCTGAGCAACGCCCTGGCAACCAACCAGAACGCCATAGCAACAGCCTGGCAACGCCCTTGCAACCACCCAGAACACCTTGCCAACCGCTTAACAATGCGCTAGCAACCACCCAGAACACCAGAGGAACTGCTGAGCAACGCCCTGGCAACCAACCAGAACACCATAGCAACTGCCAAGCAATGCCCTAGCAACCACCCAGAACACCTTTCCAACCGCCTAACAACGCCCTACTAACCACCCAGAACACTTTACTTACCGCCTAGCAACGCCCAAGCAACCACCCAGAACACCATAGTTACTGCCTTGCAACGCACTAACAACCACACAGAACACCATAGCAACTGCTTAGCAATGCCCTAGCAACCACTCAGAACACCATAGCAACCGCCTAGCAAACACCCAGAACACCAGAGCAACTGCCTAGCAACGCCCTATCAACCACCTAGAAGATAATAGCAACCGCCTATCACCGCCCTAGCAACCACCCACAACACCATAGCAACTGCCTAACAACGCCCTTGCAACCACCCAGAACACCAGAGCAACCGCCTAGCAACCACCCAGAACACCATAGCAACTGCCTAGCAACGCCCTAGCAACCACCCAGAACACCATAGCAACCGCCTAGCAAACACCCAGAACACCAAAGCAACCGCTTTGCAACCACCCAGAACACCATAGCAACTGCCTAGCAACCCCCTTGCAACCACCCAGAACACTAGAGCAACCGCCTAGCAACCACCCAGAACACCATAGCAACTGCCTAGCAACGTCCAAGCAACCACTCAGAACACCATACCAAGTGCTTGGCAATGCCCTAGGAACCACCGAGAATACCATAGCAACCGCCTATCAACCACCCAGAACACCATAGCAACGGCCTAGCAACACCATAGCAACCACCCAGAACACCAAAGCAACTGTCTAGCAACGCCCTAGCAACCACTCAAAACACATTGGCAACTGCTTAGCAACGGCCTGGTAACCACCCAGAACACCTAAACAACTGCCTATCAACCACCCAGAACACCATAGCAACGGCCTAGCAACACGCTAGCAACCACCCAGAACACCAAAGCAACTGCTTAGCAACGCCCTAACAACCACCCAGAACACCAAACCAGCTGCCTAGCAACGCCCTAGCAACCACCCAGAACACCATAGCAATTGCCTAGCAACCACCCAGAACACCATACCAACTGCCTAGCAACCCCCTAACAACCATCCAAAACACCAAAGCAACCACGTAGCAACGCCCTAGCAAGCACCCAGAACACCATAGCAACCACCTTGCAATGCCCTAGAAACCTCCCAGAACACCATACCAACCGCCTAGCAACCACCAAGCACACCATAGCAACTGCCTAGCAACGCCCTAGCAACCACCCAGAACACCATAGCAACCGCCTAGCAACGCTCTAGCAACCACCCAGAACACCATAGCAACTGCCTAGCAACGCCCTAGCAACCACCCAGAACACCAGACCAACCGCCCAGCAACCACCCACAACACCATAGCAACCGCAAAGCAACCACTCAGAACACCAAAGCAACTGCCTAGCAACGCCCTGGCAACCACCAAGAACACCATAGCAACCGCCTAGCAACGCCCTAGCAACCACCCAGAACACCATAGCAACTGCCTTGCAACCACCCAGAACACCATAGCAACTGCCCAGCAACGCCCTAGCAACCACCCAAAACACCAAAGCAACCGCCTAGTAACGCCCTAGCTAACACCCAGAACACCATTGCAACTGCCTAGCAACGCCTTAGCACCCACCCAGAACACCATAGCAACTGCATAGCAATGCCCTATCAGCCACCCAGAACACCATAGCAACTGCCTTGCAACCACCCAGAACACCATAGCAACTGCCCAGCAACGCCCTAGCAACCAGCCAGAACACCATAGCAACTGCCTAGCAATGCCTTAGCAACCACCCAGAACACCATAGCAACTGCCTAGCATCGCCCTAGCAACCACCAAGAACACCTTAGCAACCGCCTAGCAAGCACCCAGAACACCTTAGCAACTGCCTAACAATGCCCTAGCAACCACCCATAACACCATAGCAATTGCCTAGCAATGCCCTAGCAACCACCCAGAACACCATAGCAACCGCCTAGCAATGCTCTAGCGACCACCCAGAACACCATAGCAACTGCCTCACAACCACCGAGAACACCATAGCAACTGCCTAGCAACGCCCTAGTAAGCACACAGAACACCATAACAACCGCCTTTCAACTCCCTAGCACCAACCAGAACACCATAGCGACAGCCTAGCAACGCCCTAGCAACCACCCAGAACACCATAGCAACTGCCTATCAATGCCCAAGCAACCACCCAGAACACCAAAGCAACTGCCTAGCAACGCCCTAACAACCACCCAGAACACCAAAGCAACCGCCTAGCAATGCTCTAGCAACCACCCAAAACACTATAGCAATTGCCTAGCAACCACACAGAACACCATAGCAACTGCCTAGCAACGCCCTAACAACCACCCAGAACACCAAAGCAACAGCCTAGCAACCCCCTAGCAACCACCCAGAACACCAGAGCAACTGCCTATCAACCCCCAATCAACCACCCAGAACACCATCGAAACCGCCTTGCACCCACCCAAAAACCAACGCAACCGCCTAGCACCACCCTAGCCACTACCCAGAACACCAAGGCAACTGCCTAGCAACCACCCAGAAGACCCTAGCAACCGCCGAACAATGCCCTAGCAACCAGCCAGAACACATAAAAACCGCCTAGCAACGCCCTAGCAGGCAACCAGAACACCATAGCAACTGCCGAGCAACGCCCTATCAACCAGCCGGAGCACCATGTCAACCACCTACCAACAACCCTGAACAACATAGACACCGCCTAGCAACCACGCAGAACACCATAGCAACTGCCAAACAACGCACCTTGCAACCACCCAGAACACCATAGCAACCACCTATCAACCACTCAGGACAACAAAGCAACTGCCTATCAACGCCCTAGCAACCCTACAGAAAACCATAGCAACTGCCTAGGAACGCCCTAGCAACCACCCAGAACACCAAAGCAACCGCTTTGAAACCACCCAGAACACCATAGCGACTGCCTAGCAACGCCCATGCAACCACCCAGAATACGAGAGCAACCGCCTAGCAACCACCCAGAACACCATAGCAACTGCCTAGCATAGTCCAAGCAACCACCCAGAACACCATACCAACTGCTTAGCAACGCCCTAGCAACCACCAGGAACACCATAGCAACCGCCTGTCAACCACCCAGAACACCAAAGCAACTGTCTAGCAAAGCCCTAGCAACCACTCATTCACATTAGCAACTGCTTAGCAACTGCCTCGCAACCACACAGAACACCATAGCACCTGCCTAGCAACGCCCTATCAACCAGCCGGAACACCATGTCAACCACCTACCAACAACCCTGAACAACATAGACACCGCCTAGCAACCAAGCAGAACACCATAGCAACTGCCAAACAACGCACCTTGCAACCACCCAGAACACCATAGCAACCACCTATCAACCACTCAGGACAACAAAGCAACTGCCTATCAACGCCCTAGCAACCCCACAGAAAACCATAGCAACTGCCTAGGAACGCCCTAGCAACCACCCAGAACACCAAAGCAACCGCTTTGAAACCACCCAGAACACCATAGCGACTGCCTAGCAACGCCCTTGCAACCACACAGAATACGAGAGCAACCGCCTAGCAACCACCCAGAACACCATAGCAACTGCCTAGCATCGTCCAAGCAACCACCCAGAACACCATACCAACTGCTAAGCAACGCCCTAGCAACCACCAGGAACACCAGAGCAACCGCCTGTCAACCACCCAGAACACCAAAGCAACTGTCTAGCAAAGCCCTAGCAACCATTCATTCACATTAGCAACTGCTTAGCAACTGCCTCGCAACCACACAGAACACCATAGCACCTGCCTAGCAAAGCCCTAGCAACCACCCAGAACACCATAGCAACTGCCTTGCAACGCCCTAGCCACCACCGAAAACACTATAGCTACCGCCTAGCAACGCCCTAACAACCACCCAGAACACCATAGCAACTGCTTAGCAATGCCATCGCAACCACCCAAAACACCATAGCAACTGCCCAGCAACGCTCTAGCAACCACCAAGAACACCCTAGAAACCACCCAGAACACCATAACAACCCCCTTTCAACTCCGTTGCACCAACCAGAACACCATAGCAACCGCCTAGCAACGCCCTAGCAACCACCCAGAACTCCATAACAACTGCCTAACAACGCCCGAGAAACCACCGAGAACAACATAGCAACTGCAGAGCAATGCTCTAGCGACCACCCAGAACACCATAGCAACTGCCTCGCAACCACCGAGAACACCATAGCAACTGCCTAGCAACGCCCTAGTAACCACACAGAACACCATATCAACCGCCTAGCAACCACCCAGAACACCATAGCAACTGCCTTGCAATGTCCTAGCAACCACCCAGAACACCATCGCAACCGCCAAGCAACCACTCAGGACACCAAAGCAACTACCTAGCAATGCCCTTGCAACCACGCAGAAGACCATAGCAACTGCCTAGCAACGCCCTGGTAACCACCCAGAACACCATAGAAACCGCCTAGAAAACCAACCAAAAACCATAGCAACCGCCTAGCAACACCCTTGCAACCACCCAGAACACCATGGCAATTGCCTAGCAACCACCCAGAAGACCATAGCAACCGCCTAGCAACGTCTAAGACACCACCCAGAACACCATGCCAACTGCTTAGCAACGCCCTAGCAACCACCGAGAACACCATAGCAACCGCCTTTCAACCACCCAGAACACCATAGCAACGGCCTAGCAACACCCTAGCAACCACCCAGAACACCAAAGCAACTGTCTAGCAACGCACTAGCAACCACTCAAAACACATGAGCAACTGCTTAGCAACGGCCTGGCAACCACCCAGAACACCTTAAACAACGCCTAACAATGCCCTAGCAACCACCCAGAACTCCATAGCAACTGCCTAGCATTGCCCTTGCAACCACCCAGAACATCAGAGTAACTGCCTAGCAACGCCCTGGCAACCAACAAGAACACCTTACCAACCGCTTAACAATGCGCTAGCAACCACCCAGAACACCAGAGGAACTGCTGAGCAACGCCCTGGCAACCAACCAGAACGCCATAGCAACAGCCTGGCAACGCCCTTGCAACCACCCAGAACACCTTGCCAACCGCTTAACAATGCGCTAGCAACCACCCAGAACACAAGAGGAACTGCTGAGCAACGCCCTGGCAACCAACCAGAACACCATAGCAACTGCCTAGCAACGCCCTAGCAACCACCCAGAACACCTTTCCAACCGCCTAACAACGCCCTACTAACCACCCAGAACACTTTACTTACCGCCTAGCAACGCCCAAGCAACCACCCAGAACACCATAGTTACAGCCTTGCAACGCACTAACAACCACACAGAACACCATAGCAACTGCTTAGCAATGCCCTAGCAACCACCCAGAACACCATAGCAACCGCCTAGCATTGCCCTTGCAACCACCCAGAACATCAGAGGAACTGCCTAGCAACGCCCTGGCAACCAACAAGAACACCTTACCAACCGCTTAACAATGCGCTAGCAACCACCCAGAACACCAGAGGAACTGCTGAGCAACGCCCTGGCAACCAACCAGAACGCCATAGCAATAGCCTGGCAACGCCCTTGCAACCACCCAGAACACCTTGCCAACCGCTTAACAATGCGCTAGCAACCACCCAGAACACCAGAGGAACTGCTGAGCAACGCCCTGGAAACCAACCAGAACACCATAGCAACTGCCTAGCAATGCCCTAGCAACCACCCAGAACACCTTTCCAACCGCCTAACAACGCCCTACTAACCACCCAGAACACTTTACTTACCGCCTAGCAACGCCCAAGCAACCACCCAGAACACCATAGTTACTGCCTTGCAACGCACTAACAACCACACAGAACACCATAGCAACTGCTTAGCAATGCCCTAGCAACCACTCAGAACACCATAGCAACCGCCTAGCAAACACCCAGAACACCAGAGCAACTGCCTAGCAACGCCCTATCAACCACCCAGAAGATAATAGCAACCGCCTATCACCGCCCTAGCAACCACCCACAACACCATAGCAACTGCCTAACAACGCCCTTGCAACCACCCAGAACACCAGAGCAACCGCCTAGCAACCACCCAGAACACCATAGCAACTGCCTCGCAACGCCCTAGCAACCACCCAGAACACCAAAGCAACCGCTTTGCAACCACGCAGAACACCATAGCAACTGCCTAGCAACGCCCTTGCAACCACCCAGAACACCATAGCAACCGCCTAGCAAACACCCAGAACACCAAAGCAACCGCTTTGCAACCACCCAGAACACCATAGCAACTGCCTAGCAACGCCCTTGGAACCACCCAGAACACTAGAGCAACCGCCTAGCAACCACCCAGAACACCATAGCAACTGCCTAGCAACGTCCAAGCAACCACTCAGAACACCATACCAAGTGCTTGGCAATGCCCTAGGAACCACCGAGAATACCATAGCAACCGCCTATCAACCACCCAGAACACCATAGCAACGGCCTAGCAACACCATGGCAACCACCCAGAACACCAAAGCAACTGTCTAGCAACGCCCTAGCAACCACTCAAAACACATTGGCAACTGCTTAGCAACGGCCGGGTAACCACCCAGAACACCTAAACAACTGCCTATCAACCACCCAGAACACCATAGCAACCACCCAGAACACCAAAGCAACTGCTTAGCAACACCCTAGCAACCACCCAGAACACCATAGCAACCGCCTAGCAACCACTCAGGACACCAACGCAACTGCCTTGCAACGCCCGAGCAACCACACAGAAAACCAAAGCAACTGCCTAGCAACGCCCTAGCAACCACCCAGAACACCATAGCAACTGCCTCGCAACCACCCAGAACACCATAGCAACTGCCTAGCAATGCCCTACCAACCACCAAGAACATCTTTGCAACTGCCTAGCAACCACCCAGAACACCATGGCAACTGCCTAGCAACGCCCTAACAACCACCCAGAACACCACAGCAACCGCCTAGCAACGCTCTAGCAACCACCCAGAACACCATAGCAACTGCCTAGCAACGCCCTAGCAACCTCCCAGAACACCATACCAACCGCCTAGCAACCATCCAGCACACCATAGCAACTGCCTAGCAACGCCCTAGCAACCACCCAGAACACCATAGCAACCGCCTCGCAACGCTCTAGCAACCACGCAGGACACCATAGCAGCTGCCAAAAAAACGCCCTAGCAACCACCCAGAACACCATACCAGCCGCCTAGCAACCACCCAGAACACCGTAGCAACTGCCAAGCAACGCCTTAGCAACCACCCAGAACACCATAGCAACTGCCTAGCAATGCCCTCGCAACCACCCAGAACACCATAGCAACTAACCAGCAACGCCCTTGCAACCACCCAAAACACCATAGCAACCACCCAAAACACTATAGCTGCTGCCTAGCAACGCCCTGCCAACCACCAAGAACACCTTTGCAACCGCCTAGCAACCACCCAGAACAACATAGCAACTGCCTAGCAACCACCCAGCACACCATAGCAACTGCCTAGCAACCACCCAGCACACCATAGCAACTGCCTAGCAACCACCCAGAACACCTTAGCAACTGCCTAGCAACGCCCTAGCAACCACGCAAAACACCATAGCAACCGCCCAGCAACCACACAGAACACCATAGCAACCGTAAAGCAACCACTCAGAACACCAAAGCAACTGCCTAGCAACGCTCTAGCAACCACCCAGAACACCATAGCAACTGCCTAGCAACGCCCTAGCAACCACCCAGAAGACCATACCAACCGCCCAGCAACCACCTAGAACACCATAGCAACCGCAAAGCAACCACTCAGAAGACCAAAGCAACTGCCTAGCCACGCTCTAGCAACCACCAAGAACACCATAGCAACCGCCTAGCAACGCCCTAGCAACCACCCAGAACACCATTGCAAATGCCTAGCAACCACCCAGAACACCATAGCAACTGCCCAGCAACGCTTTAGCAACCACCCAAAACACCATAGCAACCGCCTAGTAACCACCCAAAACACCATAGCAACTGCCTAGCAACGCCCTAGCAACTGCCTAGTAACCACCCAAAACACCATAGCAACTGCCTAGCAACGCCCTAGCAACTGCCTAGCAACGCCCTAGCAAATATCCAGAACACCATAGCAACCGCCTAGCAACGCTCTAGCAACCACCCAGAACACCATAGCAACTGCTTAGCAACGCCCTAGCAACCAGCCAGAACACCATAGCAACCGCCCAGCAACCACACAGAACACCATAGCAACCGCAAAGCAACCACTCAGAACACATAAGCAACTGCCTAGCAATGCCCTAGCAACCACCAAGAACTCCATAGCAACCGCCTAGCAACGCCCTAGCAACCACCAAAAACACCATAGCAACCGCCTAGCAACCACTCAGAACACCAAAGCAACTGCCTAGCAAAGCCCTAGCAACCACCAACAACTCCACAGCAACCGCCTAGCAACGCCCTAGCAACCACCAAAAACACCATAGCAACCGCCTAATAACCACCCAGAACACCATAGCAACTGCCTTGCAACACCCTAGCAACCACCCAGAACACCATAGCAACCGCCTAGCAACCACCCAGAACACCATAGCAACCGCCTAGCAACCACCCAGAACACTATAGCAACTGCCAAGCAACGCCCTGGCAACCACCCCAAACACCATAGCAACCGCCTAGCAACCACCCAGGAGCACCGTAGCAACTGCATAGCAATGCCCTAGCAACCACACAGAACACCATACCAACCACCCTGCAACCACCCAAAACACCATAGCAATTGCCTAGCAACCACCCAGAACACCATAGCAACTGCCTAGCAATGCCCTAACAACCACCCAGAACACCAAACCATCTGCCTAGCAACGCCCTAGCAACCACCCAGAACACCATAGCAATTGCCTAGCAACCACCCACAACACCATAGCAACTGCCTAGCAACGCCCTAACAACCACCCAAAACACCAAAGCAACCACCTAGCAACGCCCTAGCAACCACCCAGAACACCATAGCAACCACCTTGCAATGTCCTAGAAACCTCCCACAACACCATACCAACCGCCTAGCAACCACCAAGCACACCATAGCAACTGCCTAGCAACGCCCTAGCAACCACCCAGAACACCATAGCAACCGCCTAGCAACGCTCTCGCAACCACCCAGAACACCATAGCAACTGCCTAGCAATGCCCTAGCAACCACCCAGAACACCAGACCAACCGCCCAGCAACCACCCAGAACACCATAGCAACCGCAAAGCAACCACTCAGAACACCAAAGCAACTGCCTAGCGACGCCCTGGCAACCACCAAGAACACCATAGCAACCGCCTAGCAACGCCCTAGCAACCACCCAGAACACCATAGCAACTGCCTTGCAACCACCCAGAACACCATAGCAACTGCCCAGCAACGCCCTAGCAACCACCCAAAACACCAAAGCAACCGCCTAGTAACGCCCTAGCAACCACCCAGAACACCATTGCAACTGCCTAGCAACGCCTTAGCAACCACCCAGAACACCATAGCAACTGCCTAGCAATGCCCTATCAGCCACCCAGAACACCATAGCAACTGCCTTGCAACCACACAGGACACCATAGCAACTGCCCAGCAACGCCCTAGCAACCAGCCAGAACACCATAGCAACTGCCTAGCAATGCCATAGCAACCACCCAGAACACCATAGCAACTGCCTAGCATCGCCCTAGCAACCACCAAGAACACCTTAGCAACCGTCTAGCAAGCACCCAGAACACCTTAGCAACTGCCTAACAATGCCCTAGCAACCACCCATAACACCATAGCAATTGCCTAGCAATGCCCTAGCAACCACCCAGAACACCATAGCAACCGCCTAGCAATGCTCTAGCGACCACCCAGAACACCATAGCAACTGCCTCACAACCACCGAGAACACCATAGCAACTGCCTAGCAACGCCCTAGTAAGCACACAGAACACCATAACAACCGCCTTTCAACTCCCTAGCACCAACCAGAACACCATAGCGACAGCCTAGCAACGCCCTAGCAACCACCCAGAACACCATAGCAACTGCCTATCAATGCCCAAGCAACCACCCAGAACACCAAAGCAACTGCCTAGCAACGCCCTAACAACCACCCAGAACACCAAAGCAACCGCCTAGCAATGCTCTAGCAACCACCCAAAACACTATAGCAATTGCCTAGCAACCACACAGAACACCATAGCAACTGCCTAGCAACGCCCTAACAACCACCCAGAACACCAAAGCAACTGCCTAGCAACGCCCTAGCAACCACCCAGAACACCATAGCAACTGCCTATCAACGCCCAATAAACCACCCAGAACACCATCAAAACCGCCTTGTAACCACCCAAAAACCAAAGCAACCGCCTAGCAACACCCTAGCAACTACCCAGAACACCAAGGCAACCGCCTAGCAACCACCCAGAAGACCCTAGCAACCGCCGAACAATGCCCTAGCAACCAGCCAGAACACATAAAAACCGCCTAGCAACGCCCTAGCAGGCAACCAGAACACCATAGCAACTGCCGAGCAACGCCCTATCAACCAGCCGGAACACCATGTCAACCACCTACCAACAACCCTGAACAACATAGACACCGCCTAGCAACCACGCAGAACACCATAGCAACTGCCAAACAACGCACCTTGCAACCACCCAGAACACCATAGCAACCACCTATCAACCACTCAGGACAACAAAGCAACTGCCTATCAACGCCCTAGCAACCCCACAGAAAACCATAGCAGCTGCCTAGGAACGCCCTAGCAACCACCCAGAACACCAAAGCAACCGCTTTGAAACCACCCAGAACACCATAGCGACTGCCTAGCAACGCCCATGCAACCACCCAGAATACGAGAGCAACCGCCTAGCAACCACCCAGAACACCATAGCAACTGCCTAGCATCGTCCAAGCAACCACCCAGAACACCATACCAACTGCTTAGCAACGCCCTAGCAACCACCAGGAACACCATAGCAACCGCCTGTCAACCACCCAGAACACCAAAGCAACTGTCTAGCAAAGCCCTAGCAACCACTCATTCACATTAGCAACTGCTTAGCAACTGCCTCGCAACCACACAGAACACCATAGCACCTGCCTAGCAAAGCCCTAGCAACCACCCAGAACACCATAGCAACTGCCTTGCAACGCCCTAGCCACCACCGAAAACACTATAGTTAGCGCCTAGCAACGCCCTAACAACCACCCAGAACACCATAGCAACTGCTTAGCAATGCCATCGCAACCACCCAAAACACCATAGCAACTGCCCAGCAACGCTCTAGCAACCACCAAGAACACCCTAGAAACCACCCAGAACACCATAACAACCCCCTTTCAACTCCGTTGCACCAACCAGAACACCATAGCAACCGCCTAACAACGCCCTAGCAACCACCCAGAACTCCATAACAACTGCCTAACATCGCCCGAGAAACCACCGAGAACAACATAGCAACTGCAGAGCAATGCTCTAGCGACCACCCAGAACACCATAGCAACTGCCTCGCAACCACCGAGAACACCATAGCAACTGCCTAGCAACGCCCTAGTAACCACACAGAACACCATAGCAACCGCCTAGCAACCACCCAGAACACCATAGCAACTGCCTTGCAATGTCCTAGCAACCACCCAGAACACCATCGCAACCGCCTAGCAACCACTCAGGACACCAAAGCAACTACCTAGCAATGCCCTTGCAACCACGCAGAAGACCATAGCAACTGCCTAGCAACGCCCTGGTAACCACCCAGAACACCATAGAAACCGCCTAGAAAACCACCCAAAAACCATAGCAACAGCCTAGCAACACCCTTGCAACCACCCAGAACACCATGGCAACTGCCTAGCAACCACCCAGAAGACCATAGCAACCGCCTAGCAACGTCTAAGACACCACCCAGAACACCTTGCCAACTGCTTAGCAACGCCCTAGCAACCACCGAGAACACCATAGCAACCGCCTATCAACCACCCAGAACACCATAGCAACAACCTAGCAACACCCTAGCAACCACCCAGAACACCAAAGCAACTGTCTAGCAACGCACTAGCAACCACTCAAAACACATGAGCAACTGCTTAGCAACGGCCTGGCAACCACCCAGAACACGTTAAACACCGCCTAACAATGCCGTAGCAACCACCAAGAACTCCATAGCAACTGCCTAGCAACGCCCTGGCAACCAACAAGAACACCTTACCAACCGCTTAACAATGCGCTAGCAACCACCCAGAACACCAGAGGAACTGCTGAGCAACGCCCTGGCAACCAACCAGAACGCCATAGCAACAGCCTGGCAACGCCCTTGCAACCACCCAGAACACCTTGCCAACCGCTTAACAATGCGCTAGCAACCACCCAGAACACCAGAGGAACTGCTGAGCAACGCCCTGGCAACCAACCAGAACACCATAGCAACTGCCTAGCAACGCCCTAGCAACCACCCAAAAAACCTTTCCAACCGCCTAACAACGCCCTACTAACCACCCAGAACACTTTACTTACCGCCTAGCAACGCCCAAGCAACCACCCAGAACACCATAGTTACAGCCTTGCAACGCACTAACAACCACACAGAACACCATAGCAACTGCTTAGCAATGCCCTAGCAACCACCCAGAACACCATAGCAACCGCCTAGCATTGCCCTTGCAACCACCCAGAACATCAGAGGAACTGCCTAGCAACGCCCTGGCAACCAACAAGAACACCTTACCAACCGCTTAACAATGCGCTAGCAACCACCCAGAACACCAGAGGAACTGCTGAGCAACGCCCTGGCAACCAACCAGAACGCCATAGCAACAGCCTGGCAACGCCCTTGCAACCACCCAGAACACCTTGCCAACCGCTTAACAATGCGCTAGCAACCACCCAGAACACCAGAGGAACTGCTGAGCAACGCCCTGGCAACCAACCAGAACACCATAGCAACTGCCTAGCAACGCCCTAGCAACCACCCAGAACACCTTTCCAACCGCCTAACAACGCCCTACTAACCACCCAGAACACTTTACTTACCGCCTAGCAACGCCCAAGCAACCACCCAGAACACCATAGTTACTGCCTTGCAACGCACTAACAACCACACAGAACACCATAGCAACTGCTTAGCAATGCCCGAGCAACCACCCAGAACACCCTAGCAACCGCCTAGCAAACACCCAGAACACCAGAGCAACTGCCTAGCAACGCCCTATCAACCACCCAGAAGATAATAGCAACCGCCTATCACCGCCCTAGCAACCACCCACAACACCATAGCAACTGCCTAACAACGCCCTTGCAACCACCCAGAACACCAGAGCAACCGCCTAGCAACCACCCAGAACACCATAGCAACTGCCTAGCAACGCCCTAGCAACCACCCAGAACACCAAAGCAACCGCTTTGCAACCACCCAGAACACCATAGCAACTGCCTAGCAACGCCCTTGCAACCACCCAGAACACCATAGCAACCGCCTAGCAAACACCCAGAACACCAAAGCAACCGCTTTGCAACCACCCAGAACACCATAGCAACTGCCTAGCAACGCCCTTGCAACCACCCAGAACACTAGAGCAACCGCCTAGCAACCACCCAGAACACCATAGCAACTGCCTAGCAACGTCCAAGCAACCACTCAGAACACCATACCAAGTGCTTGGCAACGCCCTAGGAACCACCGAGAACACCATAGCAACCGCCTATCAACCACCCAGAACACCATAGCAACGGCCTAGCAACACCATAGCAACCACCCAGAACACCAAAGCAACTGTCTAGCAACGCCCTAGCAACCACTCAAAACACATTGGCAACTGCTTAGCAACGGCCTGGTAACCACCCAGAACACCTAAACAACTGCCTATCAACCACCCAGAACACCATAGCAACGGCCTAGCAACACCCTAGCAACCACCCAGAACACCAACGCAACTGCTTAGCAACACCCTAGCAACCACCCAGAACACCATAGCAACCGCCAAGCAACCACTCAGGACACCAACGCAACTGCCTTGCAACGCCCGAGCAACCACACAGAAAACCAAAACAACTGCCTAGCAACGCCCTAGCAACCACCCAGAACACCATAGCAACTGCCTCGCAACCACCCAGAACACCATAGCAACTGCCTAGCAATGCCCTAGCAACCTCCCAGAACACCATACCATCTGCCTAGCAACCCCCCAGCACCCCATAGCAACTGCCTAGCAACGCCCTAGCATCCACCCAGACCACCATAGCAACTGCCTTGCAACGCTCTAGCAACCACCCAGAACACCATAGCAACTGCCTAGCCATGCCCTCGCAACCACCCAGAACACCATAGAAACCGTCCAGCAACCACCCAGTACACCATAGCAACCGGGAAGCAACCACTCAGAACACCAAAGCAACTGCCTAGCAATGCCCTAGCAACCACCAAGAACACCATAGCAACCGCCGAGCAACCACCCAAAACACCATAGCAACCACCTAGTAACCACCCAAAACACCATTGCAACTGCCTAGCAATGCCCTAGCAGCCACCCATAACACCATAGCAACCGCCTAGCAACCACCCACAACACCATAGCAACTGCCTAGCAACGCCCTAGCAACCACCAAGAACACTTTTGCAACCGCCTAGCAACCTCCCAGAACACCTCAGCAACTGCCTAACAACGCCCTAGCAATCACCCAGAACACCATAGCAATCGCCTAGCAATGCCCTAGCAACCACCCAGAACACCATAGCAACTGCCTAGCACCTCCCGAGCAACCTCCCAGAACACCATTGCATCCGCCTAGCAACGCTCTAGCAACCACCCAGAAAACCATAGCAACTGCCTAGCAACGCCCTAGCAACCACCAGGAACACCTTAGCAACCGCCTAGCAACCACCCAGAACACCTTAGCAACTGCCTAACAACGCCCTAGCAATCACCCAGAACACCATAGCAACCGCCTAGCAACCACCCAGAACACTCTATCAACCACCTTGAAACCTCTTAGGACACCAAAGCAACTGTCTAGCAAAGCCCTAGCAACCACCAGGAACACCATAGCAACCGCCTAGCAATACCCTAGCAACTACCCAGAACATCATAGCAACTGCCTAGGAACGCCCTAGCAACCACCCAGAACACCATAGCAACCGCCTAGCAACCACCCAGAACACCAAAGCAACTGCCTAGCAACCACTCAGGACACCAAAGCATCTTCCTAGCAATGCCTTAGCAACCACCAGGAACACCATAGCAACCGCCTCGCAATGCCCTAGCAACCACCCAAAACACCATAGCAACGCCCTAGCAACCACCCAGAGCACCATAGCAACCACCTAGCAACGCCCTAGCAACCACCCAGAACTCCATACCAACCGCCTAGCAACGCCCTAGCAACCACCCAGAACACCATAGCAACTGCCTTGCAACCACCCAGAACACCAAAGCAACTGCCTAGCAAAGCCCTTGCAACCACCCAGAACACCATTGCAACCGCCAAGCAACCACTCAGAACACCAAAGCAACTGCCTCGCAACACCCTAGCAACCACCCAGTACACCATAGCAGCTGCTTGGCACCACCCTCGCAAGTACATGGAACACCATAATAACCACCTAGCAACAGTTTCAGCCAGTCTTCATTATGACAAATTATAATAGAATAATGTAACTTTTTAAGCTACTCAACTTATCGACCGTTCAGCCATTCCAACTCCTGATTGTTATCGACTATGACTTCCGCCAACTGTTTCCTCTGCCCAAACCTGTCTCAAAATAAAAGTCCTTACTACAATTCTTCACTATTAAAAAATTTCACTTTGAAAAATTTCCATATGACAGATGTCATCAACTATGACTCTCGTAAACTGTTTCCTCAGTCCACATCTGTTTCAATATAAAAGTCCCCACTACTACCATAATTATCCTTCTAAAAACCTATCTATCAATATCATAATGCAATTATTTGTAACAAACTCCACTTTATGCAACTACACTTTGCATTTTCAATGCACACGTAATTCCCTGGAATTACATTATCTAGTTATTATTATTATGATTATTATTATTCTAACACACTTAATGCGGTCTAAACCGTTTATCGTAGAAACTTCATTCAAACTGCGTTGCGTAGGTCTTACTTAGGACACCTGTGCAATGTATTTTTCATCTTTGTAACTTTTATACTTTTTGAGTTATTAATAAAAAATTATAAATTTTTTCCCCCCATAGACTTAACATTGGCATTATGACATCACAATAGGGCCATTAAGCAAATGAAATCTTGTGCCAGATGTTCTGACCACCTGCTGTAACTGTCAGTTTCTCAGGCTGTAAGCCTACAATCTGGCTCTCTTGAGACTACAGCTTCCTTACTGCTTTCCTTCCTTCTATTTTCTGTCATTCCTTCTTTCTTTTTCCCTCCAATTTCTTTCCTTCGTTTCTTCGTTCCTTCTTTCCTACTTTACTTTCTTCTATCCTGCCTTTCATCATTCCTCCCATTCTTCCTTCCTTCCAATTTTCTTTCCTTCCTTCCTTAGTTTGTCTTTCCTTCCATCATGCCTTCTTTCCTTCCTTCATACCTACTTTCCTTCCTATAATTCTTCCTTTCTTCTTTCTGCTTTCCCTCTCTTTCCTTCCCTCTTTCCTTCTTTCCTTTTTCTTTCCTTCCTTCTGTTTTTCATTTCTTCTTCCTCACTGCCTTCTCTTCTTTCCTTCCTTCCTTCTATCTTTACTTAAATCCTTCTTCTTCCCTTCTTCCTTTCCTTCCTTCCTTCCTTCCTTCTTTCCTTCATTCCTCTGTTTCTTTCCATCCATCCTCGCCTTCTTTCGTTTGTTCTTTCCTGCCTTCTTTTGATTTCCTTCTTTGTTTCCTATATTCCTTCTTTTCTTACTTCCCTCATTAGTTCCTTCTTTCTCTCCTTCCTTCCTTATTATTATTCCAAATTCTTTCGTAATCGCACGGTTCGCTACTTCTCCCAGTTTTCACCCAATCCCCAAACAATACACATCAACGCCCTGGCAAAAACAAGAACAACATAGCAACTGTCTAGCAATGCCTTAGCAAATATTCAGAACACCATAGCAACAGCCTAGCAACGCTCTAGCAACCACCCAGAACAACATTGCTACCGCCTCTCAACGCCCTAGCAACCACCCAGAACACCATAGAAACTGCCTAGCAATGCCCTAGCAACCACCCAGAACACCATAGCAACCGCCTAGCAACCACCCAGAACACCAAAGGAACTGCCTAGCAACGCCCTAGCAACCACAAAGAAAACCATAGCAACTGCCTAGCAACGCCCGAGCAATCACCCAGAACAACATAGCAACTGCAGAGCAATGGTCTGGCAACCACCCAGAACACCATAGCAACTGCCTCGCAACCACCCAGAACACCATAGCAACTGCCTTGCAGCGCCCAAGCAACCACCCAGAACACCATAGCAACCGCTTAGCAACCACTGAGGACACCAAAGCAACTGCCTAGCAACGCCCTAGCAACCACCCAGAACACCAAAGCAACCACTTTGCAACCACCCAGAACACCATAGCAACTGCCTAGCAACCATGCAAAAACCATAGCAACCGCCTAGCAACACCCTAGCAACCACGCAGAACACCATGGCAACTGCCTAGCAACCACCCAGAAGACCATAGCAACCGCCTAGCAACGTCCAAGCAACCACCCAGAACACCATGCGAACTGCTTCGCAATGCCCTCGCAACCACCTAGAAAACCAGAGCAACCGCCTATCAACCACCCAGAACACCATCGCAACAGCCTAGCAACACCATAGCAACCACCCAGAACACAAAAGCAACTGCCTTGCAACGCCCTAGCAACCACCCAGAACACCATAGCAACTGCCTAGCAACCACCCAAAAACCATAACAACCGCCGAGCAACACCCAAGCAACCACCCACAACACCATAGCAACTGCCTAGCAACGCCCTAGCAACCTCCCAGAACACCTTACCAACCGCTTAACAATGCCTCAGTAACCACCCGGAACACCAGATGAACTGCCTAGCAACGCCCTGGCAACCAACCAGATCACCATTGCAACTGCCTAGTAACGCCCTAGCAACCACCCAGAACACCTTACCAACCGCCTAACAAAGCCCTAGCAACCACCCAGAACACCTTACCAACCGCCTAGCAACGCCCAAGCAGCCACCCAGAAACCAAAGTAACTGTCTTGCAACGCCCTAGCAACCACACAGAACACCATAGCAACTGCTTAGCCATGCCCTAGCAACCACCCAGAACACCATAGCAACTGCCTTGCACCACCCTATCAACCGCGTAGAAGATCATACCAACCGCCTAGCCCTGCCCTAGCACCCACCCACAACACCATAGCAACTGCCTAGCAACGCCCTAGCAACCACCCAGTACACCCTAGAAATCACCCAGAACACCATAACAACCACCTAACAACGCTTAACCAACCACCCAGAACACCAGAGCAACCGCCTGACAACCACCCATAACACCATAGCAACTGCCTAGCAACGCCCTAGCAACCACCCACAACACCATAGCAACTGCCTAGCAACGCCCTAGCAACCACCCAGTACACCCTAGAAACCACCCAAAACACCATAGCAACTGCCTAACAACGCCCTTGCAACCACCCAGAAGATCATTGCTACCGCCTCGCAACGCCCTAGCAACCACCCAGAACACCATAGAAACTGCCTAGCAATGCCCTAGCAACCACCCAGAACACCATAGCAACCGCCTAGCAACCACCCAGAACACCAAAGGAACTGCCTAGCAAGGCCCTAGCAACCACAAAGAAAACCATAGCAACTGCCTAGCAATGCCCGAGCAATCACCCAGAACACCATTGCAACTGCAGGGCAATGCTCTAGCAACCACCCAGAACACCATAGCAACTGCCTCGCAACCACCCAGAACACCATAGCAACTGCCTAGTAACGCCCTCGCAACCACCCAGAACACCATAAGAACCGCCTAGCAACCACCCAGAACACCATAGCAACTGCCTCGCAACCACCCAGAACACCATAGCAACTGCCTAGTAACGCCCTCGCAACCACCCAGAACACCATAAGAACCGCCTAGCAACCACCCAGAACACCATAGCAACTGCCTTGCAGCGCCCTAGCAACCACCCAGAAAACCATCGCAACCGCCTAGCAACCACTCAGGACACCAAAGCAACTGCCTAGCAACACCCGAGCAACCACAAAGAAAACCATAGCAACTGCCTAGCAACGCCCTAGCAACCACCCAGAACACCAAAGCAACCACTTTGCAACCACCCAGAACACCATAGCAACTGCCTAGCAACCACGCAAAAACCATAGCAACTGCCTAGCAACACCCTAGCAACCACGCAGAACACCATGGCAACTGCCTAGCAACCACCCAGAAGACCATAGCAACCGCCTAGCAACGTCCAAGCAACCACCCAGAACACCATGCCAACTGCTTCGCAACGCCCTAGCAACCACCTAGAACACCATAGCAACCGCCTCTCAATCACCCAGAACACCATCGCAACAGCCTAGCAACACCCTAGCAACCACTCAGAACACAAAAGCAACTGCCTTGCAACGCCCTAGCAACCACCCAGAACACCATAGCAACCGCCTTGGAACCACTCAGGACACCAAAGCAACTGCCTTACAACGCCCTAGCAACCACACAGAAAACCATAGCAACTGCCTAGCAACGCCCTAGCAACCACCCAGAACACCAAAGCAACCACCCAGGACACCATAGCAACTGCCTAGCAACCACCCAAAAACCATAGCAACCGCCTAGCAACACCCTAGCAACCACCCAGAACACCTAAGCAAATGCCTAACAATGCCGTAGCAACCACTTAGAACTCCATAGCAACTGCCTAGCAACTCCCTGGCAACCACCCAGAACACCATAGCAACTGCATAACAATGCCCTAGCAACCACCCAGAACATCAGAGGAACTGCCTAGCAATGCCCTGGCAACAAACCAGAACACCATAGCAACTGCCTAGCAACGCCCTAGCAACCTCCCAGAACACCTTACCAACCGCTTAACAATGCCTCAGCAACCACCCGGAACACCAGGTGAACTGCCTAGCAACGCCCTGGCAACCAACCAGATCACCATTGCAACTGCCTAGGAACGCCCTAGCAACCACCCAGAACACCTTCCCAACCGCCTAACAAAGCCCTAGCAACCACCCAGAACACCTTACCAACCGCCTAGCAACGCCCAAGCAGCCACCCAGAAACCATAGTAACTGTCTTGCAATGCCCTAGCAACCACACAGAACACCATAGCAACTGCTTAGCAATGCCCTAGCAACCACCCAGAACACCATAGCAACTGCCTTGCAATGCCCTATCAACCACCTAGAAGATCATACCAACCGCCTAGCACTGCCCTAGCAACCCCCCACAACACCATAGCAACTGCCTAGGAACGCCCTAGCAACCACCCAGTACACCCTAGAAGTCACCCAGAACACCATAACAACCGCCTAACAACGCTTAACCAACCACCCAGAACACCATAGCAACCGCCTGACAACCACCCATAACACCATAGCAACTGCCTAGCAACGCCCTAGCAACCACCCACAACACCATAGCAACTGCCTAGCAACGCCCGAGCAACCACCCAGTACACCCTAGAAACCACCCAAAACACCATAGCAACTGCCTAACAACGCCCTAGCAACCACCCAGAAGATCATTGCTACCGCCTCGCAATGCCCTAGCAACCACCCAGAACACCATAGAAACTGCCTAGCAATGCCCTAGCAACCACCCAGAACACCATAGCAACCGCCTAGCAACCACCCAGAACACCAAAGGAACTGCCTATCAAGGCCCTAGCAACCACAAAGAAAACCATAGCAACTGCCTAGCAATGCCCGAGCAATCACCCAGAACACCATTGCAACTGCAGGGCAATGCTCTAGCAACCACCCAGAACACCATAGCAACTGCCTCGCAACCACCCAGAACACCATAGCAACTGCCTAGTAACGCCCTAGCAACCACCCAGAACACCATAAGAACCGCCTAGCAACCACCCAGAACACCATAGCAACTGCCTTGCAGCGCCCTAGCAACCACCCAGAACACCATCGCAACCGCCTAGCAACCACTCAGGACACCAAAGCAACTGCCTAGCAACACCCAAGCAACCACAAAGAAAACCATAGCAACTGCCTAGCAACGCCCTAGCAACCACCCAGAACACCAAAGCAACCACTTTGCAACCACCCAGAACACCATAGCAACTGCCTAGCAACCACGCAAAAACCATAGCAACCGCCTAGCAACACCCTAGCAACCACGCAGAACACCATGGCAACTGCCTAGCAACCACCCAGAAGACCATAGCAACCGCCTAGCAACGTCCAAGCAACCACCCAGAACACCATGCCAACTGCTTCGCAACCCCCTAGCAACCACCTAGAACACCATAGCAACCGCCTCTCAATCACCCAGAACACCATCACAACAGCCTAGCAACACCCTAGCAATCACCCAGAACACAAAAGCAACTGCCTTGCAACGCCCTAGCAACCACCCAGAACACCATAGCAACCGCCTTGGAACCACTCAGGACACCAAAGCAACTGCCTTACAACGCCCTAGCAACCACACAGAAAACCATAGCAACTGCCTAGCAACGCCCTAGCAACCACCCAGAACACCAAAGCAACCACCCAGAACACCATAGCAACTGCCTAGCAACACCCTAGCAACCACCCAGAACACCGAAGCAAATGCCTAACAATGCCGTAGCAACCACTTTGAACTCCATAGCAACTGCCTAGCAACTCCCTGGCAACCACCCAGAACACCATAGCAACCGCATAACAATGCCCTAGCAACCACCCAGAACATCAGAGGAACTGCCTAGCAATGCCCTGGCAACCAACCAGAACACCATAGCAACTGCCTAGCAACGCCCTAGCAACCTCCCAGAACACCTAACCAACCGCTTAACAATGCCTCAGCAACCACCCGGAACACCAGATGAACTGCCTAGCAACGCCCTGGCAACCAACCAGATCACCATTGCAACTGCCTAGGAACGCCCTAGCAACCACCCAGAACACCTTACCAACCGCCTAACAAAGCCCTAGCAACCACCCAGAACACCTTACCAACCGCCTAGCAACGCCCAAGCAGCCACCCAGAAACCATAGTAACTGTCTTGCAACGCCCTAGCAACCACACAGAACACCATAGCAACTGCTTAGCAATGCCCTAGCAACCACCCAGAACACCATAGCAACTGCCTAGCAACGCCCTATCAACCACCCAGAAGATCATAGCAACCGCCTAGCACTGCCCTAGCAACCACCCACAACACCACAGCAACTGCCTAGCAATGCCCTAGCAACCACCCAGTACACCCTAGAAATCACCCAGAACACCATAATAACCGCCTAACAACGCTTAACCGACCACCCAGAACACCATAGCAACCGCCTAACAACCACCCATAACACCATAGCAACTGCTTAGCAACGCCCTAGCAACCACCCACAAAACCATAGCAACTGCCTAGCAACGCCCTAGCAACCACCCAGTACACCCTAGGAATCACCCAGAACACCATAGCAACTGCCAAACCACACTCTTGCAACCACTCAGAACAACATAGCAACCGCCTAGCAACACCCTCGCAACCACCCAAAACACCATAGCAACTGCCTACCAACGCTCCATCAACCACCCAGAAGATCATAATAACTGCCTAGCACCGCCCTAGCACCACCCACAACACCATAGTAACTCCCGAGCAATGCCCTAGCACCCCCCCAGTACACCCTTGCAACCACTCAGAACACCATAACAACCGCCTTCAACTCCCTAGCAACCAACCAAAACACCATAGCAACTGCCGAACAACGCCCTTGCAACCACTCAGAACACCATCACAACTGCAGAGCAATGCCCTAGCAGACACCCAGAACACCATAGCAACTGCCTCGCAACCACCTTGAACTCCATAACAACTGCCTAACAACGCACGAGCTACCACCCAAAACACCATAGCAACTGCAGAGCAATGCCCTAGCAACAACCCAGAACACCATAGCAACCGCCTAGCAACAACTCAGGACACCAAAGCAACTGCCTAGCAACGCCCTAGCAACCACCCAGAACACCATAGCAACCACCTAGCAACCACGCAGAACACTAAGCACCTTCCTAGCAACGCCCTGGTAACCACCCAGAACACCATAGAAACCGCCTAGCAACCACCCAAAACACTATAGCAACCGCCTAGCAACACCCTAGCAACCACTCAGAATACCATGGCAACTGCCTAGCAACCACCCAGAAGACCCTAGCAACTGCCTAGCAACACCCTACCAACAACCCAGAACACCATAGCAACCACCTAGCAACCACGCAGAACACCATAGCACCTGCCTAGCAACGCCCAAGCAACCACCCAGAACACCATAGCAACTGCCGAACAACGCCCTTGCACCCACTCAGAACACCATAACAAACGCCTTGCAACTCCCTAGCAACCAACCAAAACACCATAGCAACCGCCTAACAACGCCCCAGCAACCACCCAGAATAGCATAACAACCGCAGAGCAATGCCCTAGCAGCCACCCAGAACACCATAGCAACTGCCTCGCAACCACCTTGAACACCATAGCAACTGCCTAGCAATGCCCTAGCAGACACCCAGAACACCATAGCAACTGCCTAGCAACAACCCCGAGCACTATAGCAACTGCCTAGCAACACCCAACCAACAACCCAGAACACCATAGCAACCTCCTAGCAACCACGCAGAACACCAGAGCAACTGCCAAGCAACGCCCTAGCAACCACCCAGAACACCCTAGAAACCACCGAGAACACCATAGCAACCGCTTAACAACACCCAAGCAACCACCCAGAATACCATAGCAACCGCCAAGCAACGCCCTAGCAACCACCCAGAACACCATTGCAACTGCCTAGCAACGCCCTAGCAACCACACAGAACACCATAGCATCCGCCTAGCAGTCACCCAGAACATCATAGCAACTACCTAGCAACGCCCAAGCAACCATCCACAACATCATAGCAACTGCCCAGCAACGCCCTAGCAACCACCCAGAACACCATAGCAACCGCCTAGCAACCACTCAGGACACCAAAGCAACTGCCTTACAACGCCCTAGCAACCACACAGAAAACCATAGCAACTGCCTAGCAACGCCCTAGCAACCACCCAGAACACCAAAGCAACCACCCAGAACACCATAGCAACTGCCTAGCAACCACCCAAAAACCATAACAACCGCCGAGCAACACCCAAGCAACCACCCAGAACACCTTAGCAACAGCCTAACAATGCCGTAGCAACCACTCAGAACTCCATAGCAACTGCCTAGCAACTCCCTGGCAACCACCCAGAACACCATAGCAACCGCATAACAATGCCCTAGCAACCACCCAGAACATCAGAGGAACTGCCTAGCAATGCCCTGGCAACCAACCAGAACACCATAGCAACTGCCTAGCAACGCCCTAGCAACCTCCCAGAACACCTTACCAACCGCTTAACAATGCCTCAGTAACCACCCGGAACACCAGATGAACTGCCTAGCAACGCCCTGGCAACCAACCAGATCACCATTGCAACTGCCTAGTAACGCCCTAGCAACCACCCAGAACACCTTACCAACCGCCTAACAAAGCCCTAGCAACCACCCAGAACACCTTAACAACCGCCTAGCAACGCCCAAGCAGCCACCCAGAAACCAGAGTAACTGTCTTGCAACGCCCTAGCAACCACACAGAACACCATAGCAACTGCTTAGCCATGCCCTAGCAACCACCCAGAACACCATAGCAACTGCCTTGCAACGCCCTATCAACCACCTAGAAGATCATAGCAACCGCCTAGCACTGCCCTAGCAACCACCCACAACACCATAGCAACTGCCTAGCAACGCCCTAGCAACCACCCAGTACACCCTAGAAATCACCCAGAACACCATAACAAGCACCTAACAACGCTTAACCAACCACCCAGAACACCAGAGCAACCGCCTGACAACCACCCATAACACCATAGCAACTGCCTAGCAACGCCCTAGCAACCACCCACAACACCATAGCAACTGCCTAGCAACGCCCTAGCAACCACCCAGTACACCCTAGAAACTACCCAGAACACCATAGCAACTCCCGAACAACGCCCTTGGAACCACTCAGAAGATCATTGCTACCGCCTCGCAACGCCCTAGCAACCACCCAGAACACCATAGAAACTGCCTAGCAATGCCTCAGCAACCACCCAGAACACCATAGCAACCGCCTAGCAACCACCCAGAACACCAAAGGAACTGCCTAGCAAGGCCCTAGCAACCACAAAGAAAACCATAGCAACTGCCTAGCAATGCCCGAGCAATCACCCAGAACACCATTGCAACTGCAGGGCAATGCTCTAGCAACCACCCAGAACACCATAGCAACTGCCTCGCAACCACCCAGAACACCATAGCAACTGCCTAGTAACGCCCTAGCAACCACCCAGAACACCATAAGAACCGCCTAGCAACCACCCAGAACACCATAGCAACTGCCTTGCAGCGCCCTAGCAACCACCCAGAACACCATCGCAACCGCCTAGCAACCACTCAGGACACCAAAGCAACTGCCTAGCAACACCCTAGCAACCACAAAGAAAACCATAGCAACTGCCTAGCAACGCCCTAGCAACCACCCAGAACACCAAAGCAACCACTTTGCAACCACCCAGAACACCATAGCAACTGCCTAGCAACCACGCAAAAACCATAGCAACCGCCTAGCAACACCCTAGCAACCACGCAGAACACCATGGCAACTGCCTAGCAACCACCCAGAAGACCATAGCAACCGCCTAGCAACGTCCAAGCA
This sequence comes from Gymnothorax reevesii, assembly GCA_029721435.1. Taxonomy (NCBI): domain Eukaryota; kingdom Metazoa; phylum Chordata; class Actinopteri; order Anguilliformes; family Muraenidae; genus Gymnothorax; species Gymnothorax reevesii. The sequence continues at coordinate 56,934,372 of CM056574.1, forward strand.
ACCACCCAGAACACCATGCCAACTGCTTCGCAACGCCCTAGCAACCACCTAGAACACCATAGCAACCGCCTCTCAATCACCCAGAACACCATCACAACAGCCTGGCAACACCCTAGCAACCACCCAGAACACAAAAGCAACTGCCTTGCAACGCCCTAGCAACCACCCAGAACACCAAAGCAACCACCCAGAACACCATAGCAACTGCCTAGCAACACCCTAGCAACCACCCAGAACACCGAAGCAAATGCCTAACAATGCCGTAGCAACCACTTAGAACTCCAAAGCAACTGCCTAGCAACTCCCTGGCAACCACCCAGAACACCATAGCAACCGCATAACAATGCCCTAGCAACCACCCAGAACATCAGAGGAACTGCCTAGCAATGCCCTGGCAACCAACCAGAACACCATAGCAACTGCCTAGCAACGCCCTAGCAACCTCCCAGAACACCTAACCAACCGCTTAACAATGCGTCAGCAACCACCCGGAACACCAGATGAACTGCCTAGCAACGCCCTGGCAACCAACCAGATCACCATTGCAACTGCCTAGGAACGCCCTAGCAACCACCCAGAACACCTTACCAACCGCCTAACAAAGCCCTAGCAACCACCCAGAACACCTTACCAACCGCCTAGCAACGCCCAAGCAGCCACCCATAAACCATAGTAACTGTCTTGCAACGCCCTAGCAACCACACAGAACACCATAGCAACTGCTTAGCAATGCCCTAGCAACCACCCAGAACACCATAGCAACTGCCTAGCAACGCCCTATCAACCACCCAGAAGATCATAGCAACCGCCTAGCACTGCCCTAGCAACCACCCACAACACCACCGCAACTGCCTAGCAATGCCCTAGCAACCACCCAGTACACCCTAGAAATCACCCAGAACACCATAACAACCGCCTAACAACGCTTAACCGACCACCCAGAACACCATAGCAACCGCCTAACAACCACCCATAACACCATAGCAACTGCCTAGCAACGCCCTAGCAACCACCCACAACACCATAGCAACTGCCTAGCAACGCCCTTGCAACCACCCAGTACACCCTAGAAACCACCCAAAACACCATAGCAACTGCCTAACAACGCCTTTGCAACCACTCAGAACAACATAGCAACCGCCTAGCAACGCCCTAGCAAACACCCAAAACACCATAGCAACTGCCTAGCAATGCCCTATCATCCACCCAGAAGATCATAGCAACTGCCTAGCACCGCCCTAGCACCACCCACAACACCATAGTAACTCCCGAGCAATGCCCTAGCAACCACCCAGTACACCCTTGCAACCACTCAGAACACCATAACAACCGCCTTCAACTCCCTAGCAACCAACCAAAACACCATAGCAACTGCCGAACAACGCCCTTGCAACCACTCAGAACACCATCACAACTGCAGAGCAATGCCCTAGCAGACACCCAGAACACCAAAGCAACTGCCTCGCAACCACCTTGAACTCCATAACAACTGCCTAACAACGCCCGAGCTACCACCCAAAACACCATAGCAACTGCAGAGCAATGCCCTAGCAACAACCCAGAACACCATAGCAACCGCCTAGCAACAACTCAGGACACCAAAGCAACTGCCTAGCAACGCCCTAGCAACCACCCAGAACACAATAGCAACCACCTAGCAACCACGCAGAACACCATAGCACCTTCCTAGCAACGCCCTGGTAACCACCCAGAACACCATAGAAACTGCCTAGCAACCACCCAAAAAACTATAGCGACCGCCTAGCAACACCCTAGCAACCACTCAGAATACCATGGCAACTGCCTAGCAACCACCCAGAAGACCCTAGCAACTGCCTAGCAACACCCTACCAACAACCCAGAACACCATAGCAACCACCTAGCAACCACGCAGAACACCATAGCACCAGCCTAGCAACGCCCAAGCAACCACCCAGAACACCATTGCAACTGCCTAACAACGCCCTTGCAACCACTCAGAACACCATAACAACCGCCTTGCAACTCCCTAGCAACCAAACAAAACACCATAGCAACCGCCGAACAGCGCCCGAGCAACCACCCAGAACACCATAACAGCTGCAGAGCAATGCCCTAGCAGCCACCCAGAACACCATAGCAACTGCCTCGCTACCACCTTGAACACCATAGCAACTGCCTAGCAATGCCCTAGCAACCACCCAGAACACCATAGCAACCGCCTCGCAAAAACCCAGAACACCATAGCAACTGCCTAGCAACACCCAACCAACAACCCAGAACACCATAGCAACCTCCTAGCAACCACGCAGAACACCATAGCAACTGCCTAGCAACGCCCTAGTAACCAACCAGAACACCAGAGCAACTGCCAAGCAACGCCCTAGCAACCACCCAGAACACCCTAGAAACCACCGAGAACACCATAGCAACCGCTTAACAACACCCAAGCAACCACCCAGAATACCATAGCAACCGCCAAGCAACGCCCTAGCAACCACCCAGAACACCATTGCAACTGCCTAGCAACGCCCTAGCAACCACACAGAACACCATAACATCCGCCTAGCAGTCACCCAGAACATCATAGCAACTACCTAGCAACGCCCTAGCAACCATCCACAACATCATAGCAACTGCCCAGCAACGCCCTACCAACCACCCAGAAGACCATAACAACCGCCTTGCAACTCCCTAGCAACCAACCAGGACACCATAGCAACAGCCTAGCAACGCCCTAGCAACCACCCAGAACTCCATAACAACTGTCTAACAACGCCCCAGCAACCACCCAGAACACCATAGCAACTGCCGAACAACGCCCTTGCAACCACTCAGAACACCATAACAACTGCAGGGCAATGCCCAAGCAGACACCCAGAACACCATAGCAACTGCCTCACAACCACCTTGAACTCCATAACAACTGCCTAACAACGCCCGAGCTACCACCCAGAACACCATAGCAACTGCAGAGCAATGCCCTAGCAACCACCCAGAACACCATCGCAACCGCCTAGCAACAACTCAGGACACCAATGCAACTGCCTAGCAACGCCCTAGCAACCACCCAGAACACCATAGCAACCACCTAGCAACCACGCAGAGCACCATAGCACCTTCCTAGCAACGCCCTGGTAACCACCCAGAACACCATAGAAACCGCCTACCACCCACCCAAAAAACTATAGCAACCGCCTAGCAACACCCTAGCAACCACTCAGAATATCATGGCAACTGCCTCGCAACCACCCAGAAGACCCTAGCAACTGCCTAGCAACACCCTACCAACAACCCAGAACACCATAGCAACCACCTAGCAACCACGCAGAACACCATAGCACCTGCCTAGCAACCCCCAACCAACCACCCAGAACACCATGGCAACTGCAGAGTAATGCCCTAGCAACCACCCAGAACACCATAGCAACTGTCTAGCAACGCCCTCGGAACCACCCAGAACACCATAGCAACCGCCCAGCAACCACCCAGAACACCATAGCAACTGCCTAGCAACAACCTACCAACAACCCAGAACACGAAAGCAACCACCTAGCAACCACACAGTACACCATAGCACCTGACTTGCAACGCCCTAGCAACCACGCAGAACACCATAGCAACTGCCTAGCAACGCCCTAGTAACAACCCAGAACATCATAGAAACTGCCCAACAACGCCCTTGCCACCACCGAAAACACTATAGCAACCGCCTAGCAACCACCCAAAACACCATAGCAACTGCCTAGCAACGCCCGAGCAACCACCAAGAACACCATAGCAACAGCCTAGCAACCACCCAGAAAACCATAGCAACTGCCTTGCAACGCCCTAGCAACCACCCAGAACCCCATAGCAACCGCCTTGCAACGCCCTAGCAACCACCCAGCACACCATAGCAACCGCTTAGCAATGCCATAGCAACCACCCAAAACACCATAGCAACTGCCCAGCAACGCCCTAGCAACCACCCAGAACACCCTAGCAACCACCTAGAACACCTTAACAACCGCCTATCAACCACCCAGAACACCATAGCAACGGCCTAGCCACACCCTAGCAACCATCCAGAACACCAAAGCAACTGCTTTGCAATGCCCTAGCAACCACCGAGAACACCATAGCAACCGCCTATCAACCACCCAGAACACCATCGCAACAGCCTAGCAACACCCTAGCAACCACCCTAAAAATCAAAGCAACTGCCTTGCAACGCCCTAGCAACCACCCAGAACACCATAGCACCCGCCTAGCAACCACTCAGGACACCAAAGCAACTGCCTTGCAACGCCCTTGCAACCACACAGAAAACCATAGCAACTTCCTAGCAACGACCAAGCAACCACCCAGAACACCATAGCAACTGCCTAGCAACCACCCAAAAACCATAGCAACCGCCTAGAAACACCCTAGCAACCACCCAGAACACCAAAGCAACTGCTTAGCAACGCCCTAGCAACCACCGAGAACACCATAGCAACCGCCTATCAACCACCCAGAACACCATCGCAACAGCCTAGCAACACCCTAGCAACCACCCAGAACACCAAAGCAACTGCCTCGCAACGCCCTGGCAACCACCCAGAAAACCATAGCAACCGCATAACAATGCCCTAGCAACCATCCAGAACATCAGAGGAACTGCCTAGCAACGCCCTGGCAACCAACCAGAACACCAAAGCAACTGCCTAGCAACACCCTAGCAACCTCCCAGAACATCGTACCAACCACGTAACAATGCCTCAGCAACCACCCAGAACACCAGATGAACTGCCTAGCAACGCCCTAACAACCAACCAGAACATCATAGCAACTGCCTAGTAACGCAATAGGAACCACCCAGAACACCATACCAACCGCCTTACAACGCCCTAGCAACCACCCACAACACCTAACCAACCACCTAGCACCGCCCAAGCAACCACCCAGAACACCATAGTAACTGTCTTGCAACGCCCTAGCAACCACCCAGAACACCATAGCAACTGCTTAGCAATGCCCTAGTAACAACCCAGAACATCATAGAAACTGCCCAACAATGCCCAAGCCACCACAGAAAACACTAAAGCAACCGCCTAGCAACCACCCAAAACACCATAGCAACTGCCTAGCAACGCCCTAGCAACCACCAAGACCACCATACCACCCGCCTACCAACCACCCAGAAAACCATAGCAACTGCCTAGCAACGCCCTAGCAACCACCCAGAACACCATAGCACCCGCCTAGCAACGCCCTAGCAACCACACAGCACACCATAGCAACCGCTTAGCAATGCCATAGCAACCACCCAAAACACCATAGCAACTGTCCAGCAACGCCCTAGCAACCACCCAGAACACCATAACAACCGCCTTGCAACTCCCTAGCAACCAAACAAAACACCATAGCAACCGCCGAACAGCGCCCGAGCAACCACCCAGAACACCATAACAGCTGCAGAGCAATGCCCTAGCAGCCACCCAGAACACCATAGCAACTGCCTCGCTACCACCATGAACACCATAGCAACTGCCTAGCAATGCCCTAGCAACCACCCAGAACACCATAGCAACCGCCTCGCAAAAACCCAGAACACCATAGCAACTGCCTAGCAACACCCAACCAACAACCCAGAACACCATACCACCCTCCTAGCAACCACCCAGAACACCATAGCAACTGCCTAGCACCGCCCTAGTAACCAACCAGAACACCAGAGCAACTGCCAAGCAACGCCCTAGCAACCACCCAGAACACCCTAGAAACCACCGAGAACAGCATAGCAACCGCTTAACAACACCCAAGCAACCACCCAGAATACCATAGCAACCGCCAAGCAACGCCCTAGCAACCACCCAGAACACCATTGCAACTGCCTAGCAACGCCCTACCAACCACACACAACACCATAACATCCGCCTACCAGTCACCCAGAACATCATAGCAACTACCTAGCAACGCCCTAGCAACCATCCACAACATCATAGCAACTGCCCAGCAACGCCCTACCAACCACCCAGAAGACCATAACAACCGCCTTGCAACTCCCTAGCAACCAACCAGGACACCATAGCAACAGCCTAGCAACGCCGTAGCAACCACCCAGAACTCCATAACAACTGTCTAACAACGCCCTAGCAACCACCCAGAACACCATAGCAACTGCCTAGCAACGCCCTAGCAACCTCCCAGAACACCTAACCAACCGCTTAACAATGCCTCAGCAACCACCCGGAACACCAGATGAACTGCCTAGCAACGCCCTGGCAACCAACCAGATCACCATTGCAACTGCCTAGGAACGCCCTAGCAACCACCCAGAACACCTTACCAACCGCCTAACAAAGCCCTAGCAACCACCCAGAACACCTTACCAACCGCCTAGCAACGCCCAAGCAGCCACCCATAAACCATAGTAACTGTCTTGCAACGCCCTAGCAACCACACAGAACACCATAGCAACTGCTTAGCAATGCCCTAGCAACCACCCAGAACACCATAGCAACTGCCTAGCAACGCCCTATCAACCACCCAGGAGATCATAGCAACCGACTAGCAATGCCCTAGCAACCACCCACAACACCACCGCAACTGCCTAGCAATGCCCTAGCAACCACCCAGTACACCCTAGAAATCACCCAGAACACCATAACAACCGCCTAACAACGCTTAACCGACCACCCAGAACACCATAGCAACCGCCTAACAACCACCCATAACACCATAGCAACTGCTTAGCAACGCCCTAGCAACCACCCACAACACCATAGCAACTGCCTAGCAACGCCCTTGCAACCACCCAGTACACCCTAGAAACCACCCAAAACACCATAGCAACTGCCTAACAACGCCCTTGCAACCACTCAGAACAACATAGCAACCGCCTAGCAACGCCCTAGCAACCACCCAAAACACCATAGCAACTGCCTAGCAACGCCCTATCATCCACCCAGAAGATCATAGCAACTGCCTAGCACCGCCCTAGCACCACCCACAACACCATAGTAACTCCCGAGCAATGCCCTAGCAACCACCCAGTACACCCTTGCAACCACTCAGAACACCATAACAACCGCCTTCAACTCCCTAGCAACCAACCAAAACACCATAGCAACTGCCGAACAACGCCCTTGCAACCACTCAGAACACCATCACAACTGCAGAGCAATGCCCTAGCAGACACCCAGAACACCAAAGCAACTGCCTCGCAACCACCTTGAACTCCATAACAACTGCCTAACAACGCCCGAGCTACCACCCAAAACACCATAGCAACTGCAGAGCAATGCCCTAGCAACAACCCAGAACACCATCGCAACCGCCTAGCAACAACTCAGGACACCAAAGCAACTGCCTAGCAACGCCCTAGCAACCACCCAGAACACAATAGCAACCACCTAGCAACCACGCAGAACACCATAGCACCTTCCTAGCAACGCCCTGGTAACCACCCAGAACACCATAGAAACCGCCTAGCAACCACCCAAAAAACTATAGCGACCGCCTAGCAACACCCTAGCAACCACTCAGAATACCATGGCAACTGCCTAGCAACCACCCAGAAGACCCTAGCAACTGCCTAGCAAGACCCTACCAACAACCCAGAACACCATAGCAACCACCTAGCCATCACGCAGAACACCATAGCACCAGCCTAGCAACGCCCAAGCAACCACGCAGACCACCATTGCAACTGCCTAACAACGCCCTTGCAACCACTCACAACACCATAACAACCGCCTTGCAACTCCCTAGCAACCAAACAAAACACCATAGCAACCGCCGAACAGCGCCCGAGCAACCACCCAGAACACCATAACAGCTGCAGAGCAATGCCCTAGCAGCCACCCAGAACACCATAGCAACTGCCTCGCTACCACCATGAACACCATAGCAACTGCCTAGCAATGCCCTAGCAACCACCCAGAACACCATAGCAACCGCCTCGCAAAAACCCAGAACACCATAGCAACTGCCTAGCAACGCCCAAGCAACCACCCAGAACACCATAGCAACCTCCTAGCAACCACGCAGAACACCATAGCAACTGCCTAGCAACGCCCTAGTAACCAACCAGAACACCAGAGCAACTCCCAAGCAACGCCCTAGCAACCACCCACAACACCCTAGAAACCACCCAGAACACCATAGCAACCGCTTAACAACACCCAAGCAACCACACAGACTACCATAGCAACCGCCAAGCAACGCCCTAGCAACCACCCAGAACATCATTGCAACTGCCTAGCAACGCCCTAGCAACCACACAGAACACCATAGCGTCCGCCTAGCAGTCACCCAGAACAACATAACACCTACCTAGCAACGCCCTAGCAACCATCCACAACATCATAGCAACTGCCCAGCAACGCCCTAGCAACCACCCAGAAGACCATAATAACCGCCTTGCAACTCCCTAGCAACCAACCAGGACACCATAGCAACCGCCTAGCAACGCCCTTGCAACCACCCAGAACTCCATAACAACTGCCTAACAACGCCCCAGCAACCACCCAGAACACCATAGCAACTGCTGAACAACGCCCTTGCAACCACTCAGAACACCATAACAACTGCAGAGCAATGCCCTAGCAGACACCCAGAACACCATAGCAACTTCCTCACAACCACCTTCAACTCCATAACAACTGCCTAACAACGCCCGAGCTACCACCCAGAACACCACAGCAACTGCAGAGCAAAGCCCTAGCAACCACCCAAAACACCATCGCAACCCCCCAGCAACAACTCACGACACCAAAGCAACTGCCTAGCGACGCCCTAGCACCCACCCAGACCACCATACCAACCCCCTAGCACCCACGCACAGCACCATAGCACCTTCCTAGCAACCCCCTGGTAACCACCCAGAACACCATAGAAACCGCCTAGCAACCACCCAAAAAACTATAGCAACCGCCTAGCAACACCCTAGCAACCACTCAGAAAATCATGGCAACTGCCTCGCAACCACCCAGAAGACCCCAGCAACTGCCTAGCAACACCCTACCAACAACCCAGAACACCATAGCAACCACCTAGCAACCACGCAGAACACCATAGCACCTGCCTAGCAACGCCCAAGCAACCACCCAGAACACCATGGCAACTGCAGAGTAATGCCCTAGCAACCACCCACAACACCACAGCAACTGTCTAGCAACGCCCCCCGAACCACCCAGCACACCACAGCAACCGCCCAGCAACCACCAAGACAACCATAGCAACTCCCTAGCAACACCCTTCCAACAACCCAGAACACGAAAGCAACCACCTAGCAACCACACAGTACACCATAGCACCTGACTTGCAACGCCCTAGCAACCACGCAGAACACCATAGCAACTGCCTAGCAACGCCCTAGTAACAACCCAGAACATCATAGAAACTGCCCAACAACGCCCTTGCCACCACCGAAAACACTATAGCAACCGCCTAGCAACCACCCAAAACACCATAGCAACTGCCTAGCAACGCCCGAGCAACCACCAAGAACACCATAGCAACAGCCTAGCAACCACCCAGAAAACCATAGCAACTGCCTTGCAACGCCCTAGCAACCACCCAGAACCCCATAGCAACCGCCTTGCAACGCCCTAGCAACCACCCAGCACACCATAGCAACCGCTTAGCAATGCCATAGCAACCACCCAAAACACCATAGCAACTGCCCAGCAACGCCCTAGCAACCACCCAGAACACCCTAGCAACCACCTAGAACACCTTAACAACCGCCTATCAACCACCCAGAACACCATAGCAACGGCCTAGCAACACCCTAGCAACCATCCAGAACACCAAAGCAACTGCTTTGCAATGCCCTAGCAACCACCGAGAACACCATAGCAACCGCCTATCAACCACCCAGAACACCATCGCAACAGCCTAGCAACACCCTAGCAACCACCCAGAAAATCAAAGCAACTGCCTTGCAACGCCCTAGCAACCACCCAGAACACCATAGCAACCGCCTAGCAACCACTCAGGACACCAAAGCAACTGCCTTGCAACGCCCTTGCAACCACACAGAAAACCATAGCAACTTCCTAGCAACGACCAAGCAACCACCCAGAACACCATAGCAACTGCCTAGCAACCACCCAAAAACCATAGCAACCGCCTAGAAACACCCTAGCAACCACCCAGAACACCAAAGCAACTGCTTAGCAACGCCCTAGCAACCACCGAGAACACCATAGCAACCGCCTATCAACCACCCAGAACCCCATCGCAACAGCCTACCAACACCCTAGCAACCACCCAGAACACCAAAGCAACTGCCTCGCAACGCCCTGGCAACCACCCAGAAAACCATAGCAACCGCATAACAATGCCCTAGCAACCATCCAGAACATCAGAGGAACTGCCTAGCAACGCCCTGGCAACCAACCAGAACACCAAAGCAACTGCCTAGCAACACCCTAGCAACCTCCCAGAACATCGTACCAACCACGTAACAATGCCTCAGCAACCACCCAGAACACCAGATGAACTGCCTAGCAACGCCCTAACAACCAACCAGAACATCATAGCAACTGCCTAGTAACGCAATAGGAACCACCCAGAACACCATACCAACCGCCTTACAACGCCCTAGCAACCACCCAGAACACCTTACCAACCACCTAGCAACGCCCAAGCAACCACCCAGAACACCATAGTAACTGTCTTGCAACGCCCTAGCAACCATCCAGAACACCATAGCAACTGCTTAGCAATGCCCTAGTAACAACCCAGAACATCATAGAAACTGCCCAACAATGCCCAAGCCACCACAGAAAACACTAAAGCAACCGCCTAGCAACCACCCAAAACACCATAGCAACTGCCTAGCAACGCCCTAGCAACCACCAAGAACACCATAGCAACCGCCTAGCAACCACCCAGAAAACCATAGCAACTGCCTAGCAACGCCCTAGCAACCACCCAGAACACCATAGCAACCGCCTAGCAACGCCCTAGCAACCACCCAGCACACCATAGCAACCGCTTAGCAATGCCATAGCAACCACCCAAAACACCAAACCAACTGTCCACCAACCCCCTAGCAACCACCCAGAACACCCTAGAAACCACCCAGAACACCATAACAACCCCCTTGCAACTCCCTAGCAACCAACCAGAACACCATACCAACCGCCTAGCAGCGCCCTATCAACCACCCAGAACTCCATAACAACTGCCTAACAACACCCGAGCAACCACCCAGAAAACCATAGCAACTGCAGAGCAATGCCCTAGCAACCACCCAGAACACCAAAGCAACTGCCTCGCAACCACCCAGAACAACATAGCAACTGCCTATCAATGCCCTAGCAACCACCCAGAACACCATAGCAACCGCCTAGCAACCACCAAGAAGACCCTAGCAACCGCCGAACAATGCCCAAGCAACCAGCCAGAACACATAACAACCTCCTAGCAACGCCCTAGAAGCAACCAGAACACCATAGCAACCGCCTAGCAACCACCCAGAACACCATAGCAACTGCCGAGCAACGCCGTATCAACCAGCCAGAACACCATAGCAACCGCCAAATTACGCCCTCGCAACCACCCAGAACACCATAGCAACCACCTAGCAACCACTCAGGACACCAAAGGAACTGCCTAGCAATGCCCTAGCAACCACACAGAAAACCATAGCAACTGCCTAGCAGCGCCCTAGCAACCACCCAGAACACCAAAGCAACCGCTTTGCAACCACCCAGAACACCATAACAACTACCGACCACACCCTTGCAACCACCCAGAACACCAGAGCAACCGCCTAGCAACTACCCAGAACACCATAGCAATTGCCTAGCAACGTCCAAGCAACCACTCAGAACACCATACCAACTGCTTGGCAACGCCCTAGCAACCACCGAGAACACCATAGCAACGGCCTAGCAACACCCTAGCAACCACCCAGAACACCAAAGCAACTGTCTAGCAACGCCCAAGCAACCACTCAAAACACATCAGCAACTGCTTAGCAACGGCCTGGCAACCACCCAGAACACCTTCACAACCGTCTATCAACCACCCAGAACACCATAGCAACGGCCTAGCAACACCCTAGCAACCACCCAGAACACCAAAGCAACTGCTTAGCAACGCCCTAGCAACCACCGAGAACACCATAGCAACCGCCTATCAACCATCCAGAACACCATCGCAACAGCCTAGCAACACCCTAGCAACCACCCAGAACACCAAAGCAACTGCCTTGCAACGCCCTAGCAACCACCCAGAACACCATAGCAACCGTCTATCAACCACCCAGAACACCATAGCAACGGCCTAGCAACACCCTAGCAACCACCCAGAACACCAAAGCAACTGCTTAGCAACGCCCTAGCAACCACCGAGAACACCATAGCAACCGCCAATCAACCATCCAGAACACCATCGCAACAGCCTAGCAACACCCTAGCAACCACCCAGAACACCAAAGCAACTGCCTTGCAACGCCCTAGCAACCACCCAGAACACCATAGCAACCGCCGAGCAACCACACAGGACACCAAAGCAACTGCCTTGCAACGCCCTAGCAACCACACCGAAAACCATAGCAACTGCCAAGCAACGCCCAAGCAACCACCCAGAACACCAAAGCAACCACTTTGCAACGACCCAGAACACCATAGCAACTGCCTAGCAACCACCCAAAAACCATAGCAACCGCCTAGCAACACCCTAGCAACCACCCAGAACACCAAAGCAACTGCTTAGCAATGCCCTAGCAACCACAGAGAACACCATAACAACCGCCTATCAACCACCCAGAACACCATCGCAACAGCCTAGCAACACCCTAGCAACCACCCAGAACACGAAAGCAACTGCCTCACAACGCCCTGGCAACCACCCAGAAAACAATAGCAACCGCATTACAATGCCCTAGCAACCACCCAGAACATCAGGGGAACTGCCTAGCAACGCCCTGGCAACCAACCAGAACACCAAAGCAACTGCCTAGCAACGCCCTAGCAACCTCCCAGAACATCGTACCAACCACGTAACAATGCCTCAGCAACCACCCAGAACACCAGATGAACTGCCTAGCAACGCCTTAGCAACCAACCAGAACATCATAGCAACTGCCTAGTAACGCCCTTGCAACCACCCAGAACACCATACCAACCGCCTTACAACGCCTTAGCAACCACCCAGAACACCTTACCAACCGCCTAGCAACGCCCAAGCAACCACCCAGAACACCATCGTAACTGTCTTGCAACGCCCTAGCAACCTCACAGAACACCATAGCAACTGCTTAGCAATGCCCTATGAACCACCCAGAACACCATAGCAACTGCCTAGCTACGCCCTATCAACCACCCAGAAGATCATAGCAACCGCCTAGCACTGCCCTAGCAACCACCCACAACACCATAGCAACTGCCTAGCAACGCCCTAGCAACCACCCAGTACACCCTAGAAACCACCCAGAACACCATAACAACCGCCTAACAACGCTTAACCAACCACCCAGAACACCATAGCAACCGCCTAGCAACCACCCAGAACACCATAGCAACTGCCGAGCAACGCCCTATCAACCAGCCAGAACACCATAGCAACCACCTACCAACCACCCAGAACACCATAGCAATCGCCTTGCAACCACCCAGAACACCATTGCAACTGCCAAACAACGCCCTCGCGACCACCCAGAACACCATAGCAACCACCTAGCAACCACTCAGGACACCAAAGAGACTGCCAAGCAACGCCCCAGCAACCACACAGAAAACCATAGCAACTGCCTAGCAACACCCTAGCAACCACCCAGAACACCAAAGCAACCGCTTTGCAACCACCCAGAACACCATAGCAACTGCCTAGCAACACCCTTGCAACCACCCAGAACACCAGAGCAACCGCCTAGCAACCATCCAGAACACCATAGCAACTGCCTAGCAACGTCCAAGCAACCACCCAGAATACCATACGAACTGCTTGAGAACGCCCTAGCAACCACCGGGAACACCATAGCAACCACCTATCAACTACCAAGAACACCATCGCAACGGCCTAGCAACACCCTAGCAACCACCCAGAACACCAAAGCAACTGTCTAGCAACGCCCTAGCAACCACTCAAAACACATTGGCAACTGCTTAGCAACGGCCTGGCAACCACCCAGAACACCTTAACAACCGCCTATCAACCACCCCGAACACCATAGCAACGACCTAGCAACACCCTAGCAACCACCCAGAATACCAAATCAACTGTCTAGCAACGCCCTAGCAACCACTCAAAACACATTGGCAACTGCTTAGCAACGCCCTGGCAACCACCCAGAACACCATAGCAACTGCCTAGCAACGCCCTAGTAGCCACCCAGAACATCATAGAAACTGCCCAGCAACGCCCTAGCCACCACCCATAACACTATAGCAACCACCTAGCAACCCCCGAGCAACCACCCAGAACACCATAGCAACTGCTTAGCAATGCCAAAGCAACCACCCAAAACACCATAGCAACTGCCTCGCAACCACCCAGAACACCATAGCAACTGCCTATCAATGCCTTTGCAACCACCCAGAACACCATAGCAACCGCCTAACAACCATCCAGAACACAATAGCAACTGCCTATCAACGCCTTAGCAACCACCCAGTACACCATAGCAACCGCCTAGCAACCACCCAGAACACCATAGCAACTGCCCAGCAACGCCCTAGCCACCACCGAAAACACTATAGCAACCGCCTAGCAACCCCCTAGCAACCACCCAGAACACCATAGCAACCGCCTAGCAACCACTCAGGAAACCAAAGCAACTGCCTAGCAACGCCCTAGCAACCACCAAAAACACCAAAGCAACCACTTTGCAACCACCCAGAACACCATAGCAACCGCCTAGCAACCACCCAAAAACCATAGCAACCGCCTAACAACACCCTAGCAACTACCCAGAACACCATGGCAACTGCCTAACAACCACCCAGAAGACCCTAGCAACCGCCGAACAATGCCCTAGCAACCAGCCAGAACACATAACAACCGCCTCGCAACGCCCTGGCAGGCAACCAGAACACCATAGCAACTGCTGAGCAACATCCTATCAACCGGCCAGAACACCATGGCAACCACATACCAACAACCCTGAACACCATAGCAACGGCCTAGCAACCACGCAGAACACCATAGCAACTGCCATACAACGCCCTCGCAACCACCCAGAACACCATAGCAACCACCTAGCAACCACTCAGGACACCAAATCAACTGCCTATCAACGCCCTAGCAACCACAGAGAAAACCATAGCAACTGCCTAGGAACGCCCTAGCAACCACCCAGAACACCAAAGCAACCGCTTTGCAACCACCCACAACACCAAAGCAACTGCATAGCAACGCCCTTGCAACCACCCAGAACACCAGAGCAACCGCCTAGCAACCACCCAGAACACCATAGCAAATGCCTAGCAACGTCCAAGCAACCACCCAGAACACTATACCAACTGCTTAGCAACGCCCTAGCAACAACCAGGAACACCATAGAAACCCCCTATCAACCACCCAGAACACCATAGCAACGGCCTAGCAACACCCTAGCAACCACCCAGAACACCAAAGCAACTGTCTAGCAATGCCCTAGCAACCACTCAAAACACATTAGCAACTGCTTAGCAACGGCCTGGCAACCACCCAGAACACCTTAGCAACCGCCTTGCAACCATGCAGAACACCATAGCACCTGCCTAGCAACGCCCTAGCAACCACCCAGAACAC
Organism: Gymnothorax reevesii; assembly: GCA_029721435.1. NCBI lineage: Eukaryota > Metazoa > Chordata > Actinopteri > Anguilliformes > Muraenidae > Gymnothorax > Gymnothorax reevesii. The sequence goes on from CM056574.1 coordinate 56,950,068, forward strand.
CATAGCAACTGCCTAGCAACGCCCTAGTAACCACCCAGAACATCATAGAAACTGCCCAGCAACGCCCTAGCCACCACCGAAAACACTATAGCTACCGCCTAGCAACGCCCTAGCAACCACCCAGAACACCATAACAACTGCTTAGCAATGCCATAGCAACCACCCAAAACACCACAGCAACTGCCCAGCAACGCTCTAGCAACCACCCAGAACACCCAAGAAACCACCCAGAACACCATAACAACCGCCTTGCAACTCCCTAGCAACCAACCAGAACACCATAGCAACCGCCTAGCAATGCCCTAGCAACCACCCAGAACTCCATAACAACTGCCTAACAACGCCCGTGCAACCATCCAGAACACCATAGCAACTGCAGAGCAATGCCCTAGCAACCACCCAGAACACCATAACAATTGCCTCGCAACCACCGAGGACACCATAGCAAATGCCTAGCAACGCCCTAACAACCACCCAGAACACCATAGCAACCGCCTTGCGACGCCCTAGCAACCACACAGAACACCATAGCAACTGCTTAGCCATGCCCTAGCAACCACCCAGAACACCATAGCAACCGCCGAACAAACACCCAGAACACCATAGCAACTGCCTAGCAACGCCCTATCAACCACCCAGGAGATCATAGCAACCGCCTATCACCGCCCTAGCAACCACCCACAACACCATAGCAACTGCCTAGCAACGCCCAAGCAACCACCCAGTACACCCTACAAACCACCCAGTGCACCATAGCAACCGCCTAACAACGCTCAACCAACCACCCAGAATACCATAGCAACTAGCTAGCAACGCCCTAGCAACCACCCAGAACACCATAGCAACTGCCTAACAACACCCTTGCAACCACCCAATACAACATAGCAACCGCCTAGCAATGCCCTTGCAACCACCCAAAACACCAAAGCAACTGCTTAGCACCGCCCAAGCAACCACCCAGAACACCATAGCATCCACCTAGCAACCACACAGAACACCATAGCAACCGCCTAGCAATCACCCAGAACATCATAGCAACTGCCTAGCAACGCCCTAGCAACCACCCAGAACACCATAGCAAACGTCAAGCAACCACCCAGAACACCATAGCAACTGCCTAGCAACGCCCTAGCAACCACCCAGAACACAATAGCAACTGCCTAGCAAACACCCAAGACACCATAGCAACTGCTTAGCAACACTCAAGCAACCACTCAGAACACCATAGCAACCACTTAGGAACCACACAGTACACCATAGCAACCGCCTAGCAATCACCCAGAACATCAAAGCAACTACCTAGCAACGCCCTAGCAACCATCCACAACATCATAGCAACTGCCCAGCAACGCCCTAGCAACCACCCAGAACACCATAACAACCGCCTTGCAACTCCCTAGCAACCAACCAGGACACCAAAGCAACCGCCTAGCAACGCCCTAGCAACCACCCAGAACTCCATAACAACTGCCTAACAACGCCCGTGCAACCATCCAGAACACCACAGCAACAGCAGAGCAATGCCCTAGCAACCACCCAGACCACCATAACAACTGCCTCGCAACCACCCAGAACACCATAGCAAATGCCTAACAACGCCCTAGCAACCACCCAGAAAACCAAAGCAACCGCCTAGCAATCACCCAACATACCACAGCAACTGCCTTGCAACGCCCTAGCAACCACCCAGAACACCAGAGCAACCGCCTAGCAAAAACTCAGGACACCAAAGCAACTGCCTAGCAATGCCCTAGCAACAACCTAGAACACCATAGCGACCACTTTATAATCACCCAGAACACCATAGCAACTTCCTAGCAACGCCCTGGTAACCACCCAGAACACCACAGAAACCGCCTAGCAACCACCCAAAAAACTATAGCAACCGCCTAGCAACACCCTAGAAACCACTCAGAATATCATGGCAACTGCCTAGCAACCACCCAGAACACCATAGCAACTGCCGAGCAACGCCCTAGCAACCAGCCAGAACACCATGGCAACCACCTACCAACCACCAAGAACACCATAGCAACCACCTAGCAACCACCCAGAACACCATAGCAACTGCCAAACAACGCCCTCGCAACCAACCAGAACACCATAGCAACCGCCTAGAAAAAACTCAGCACACCAAAGCAACTGCCTAGCAACCACACAGAAAACCATAGCAACTGCCTAGCAACGCCCTAGCAACCACTCAGAACACCAAAGCAACAGTTTTGCAACCACCCAGAACAACATAGCAACTGCCGAGCAACGCCCTTGCAACCACCCAGAACACCATAACAACTGCAGAGCAATGCCCTAGCAGCCACCCAGAACACCGTTGCAACTGCCTTCCAACCACCCAGAACACCATAGCAACTGCCTAGCAACGCCCTAGCAACCACCCAGAACACCATAGCAACCGCCTAGCAAGGTCCAAGGAACCACCCAGAACACCATGCCAACTGCATAGCAACGCCCTAGCAGCAACCGAGAACACCATAGCAACCGCCTATCAGCCACCCAGAACACCATAGCAACTGCCTAGCAACGCCCTAGCAACCACCCAGAACACCATAACAACTGCCTCGCAACCACCCAGAACACCATAGCAACTGCCTTGCAACGCCCTAGCAACCACCCCGAATGCCATAGCAACCGCTTAGCAATGCCATAGCAACCACCCAAAACACCATAGCAACTGCCCAGCAACGCCCTAGAAACCACCCAGAACACCATAGCAACCGCCTATCAACGCCCCAGCAACCTCCCGGAATACCATAGCAACCGCCTATCAATGCCTTAGCAACCACCCAGAACACCATAACAACCGCCTAGCAACTCCCTAGCAACCAACCAGAACACCATAGCAACTGCCTTCCAACACCCGAGCAACCACCCAGAACACCATAACAACTGCAGAGCAATGCCCTTGCAGCCACCCAGAACACCATTGCAACTGCCTTCCAACCACCCACAACACCATAGCAACTGCCTAGCAACGCCCTAGCAACCACCCAGAACACCATAGCAACCCCCTAGCAACCACCCAGAACACCATAGCAACTGCCTAGCAACACCCTACCAACAACGCAGAACACCATAGCAACCGCCTAGCAACCTCGCAGAACAACATCGCAACTGCCTAGCAACGCCCTAGCAACCACCCAGAACACCCTAGAAACCACCCAGAAAACCATAGCAACCGCCTAACAACGCCCAAGCAACCACCCAGAATACCATAGCAACTGCCTAGCAACGCCCTAGCAATCACCCAGAACACCATAGCAACTGCCTAGCAACACCCTAGCAACCACCCAGAACACCATAGCAAAAGTCTAGCAACCACCCAGAACACCATAGCAACTGCCTAGCGACGCCCTAGCAACTGCCTAGCAATGCCCTAGCAACCACCCAAAACACCATAGCAACTGCCAAGCAACACCCTACCAACAACCCAGAACACCATAAGAACCGCCTAGCAACCTCGCAGAACACCATAGCAACTGCCTAGCAACGCCTTAGCAACCACCCAGAACACCATAGCAAACGTCTAGCAACCACCCTGAACACCATAGCAACTGCCTAGCGACGCCCTAGCAACCACTCAAAACACCATAGCAACTGCTTAGCTACGCCCAAGCAACCACCCAGAACACCATAGCAACCACCTAGCAACCACACAGAACACCATAGCAACCGCCTAGCAATCTCTCAGAACATCATAGCAACTGCCTAGCAATGCCCTAGCAACCACTTACAACATCATAGCAACTGCCCAGCAACGCCCTAGAAACCACCAAGAATACCATAGCAACCGCCTAGCAATGCCCTAGCAACCACCCAAAACACCTAAGCAACCGCTTAGCAATGCCATAGCAACCATCCAAAACACCCTAGAAACCACCCAGAACACCATAACAACTGCCTATCAATGCCCTAGCAACCACCCACAACATCATAGCAACTGCCCATCAACGCCCTAGCAACCACCCAGAACACCATAACAACCGCCTATCAATGCCCTAGCAACCACCCAGAATACCATAGCAACCGCCTATCAACGCCATAGCAACCACCCAGAACACCATAGCAACCGCCTAGAAATTCCCTAGCAACGCCCTAGCAACCACCCATTACAACCGCCTTGCAACTCCCTAGCAACCAACCAGAACACCATAGCAACCGCCTCGCAATGCCCTAGCAAACACCCAGAACTCCATAACAACTGCCTAACAACGCCTGAGCAACCACCCAGAACACCATAGCAACTGCATAGCAATGCCCTAGCAGCCACCCAGAACACCATAGCAACTACCTCGCAACCACCCAGAACACCATAGCAACTGCCTAGCAACACCCTACCAACAACCCAGAACACCATAGCAACACCCTAGCAACCACGCAGAACACCATAGCAACTGCCTAACAACGCCCTCGTAACCACCCAGAACACCATAGCAACTTCCTAGCAACGCCCTAGCAACCAACCAGAACACCATAGCAACCATCCAGCAATGCCCTAGCAAACACCCAGAACTCCATAACAACTGCCTAACAACGCACGGGCAACCACCCAGAACACCATAGCAACTGCATAGCAATGCCCTAGCAGCCACCCAGAACACCATAGCAACTACCTCGCAACCACCCAGAACACCAAAGCAACTGCCTAGCAACACCCTACCAACAACCCAGAACAACATAGCAACCGCCTAGCAACCACGCAGAACACCATAGCAACTGCCTAGCAATGCCCTAGTAACCACCCAGAACACCATAGCAACTTCCTAGCAACGCCCTTGTAACCACCCAGAACACCATCGAAACTGCCGAGCAACGCCCAAGCCACCATTGAAAACACTATAGCAACTGCCGAGCAATCCGCTAGCAAACACCCCGAACACCATAGCAACTGCCTAGCGACACCCTAGCTACCATCTAGAACACCATAGCAATTGCCTGGCAACGCCTTTGCAACCACCCAGAACACCATTGCATCTGCCTAGCAACCACCCAGGAAACCATAGCAATTGCCTAGCAACGCCCAAGCAACCACTCAGAACACCATAGCAACCACCCAGAACACCATAGCAACCGCCTAGCAACCACCCAGGAAACCATAGCAATTGCCTAGCAACGCCCTAGCAACCACCCAGAACACCATACCAACTGCCCAGCAATGCACTAGCAACCACCCAGAACACCTTAGCTATGCCCTACCAACCACCCAGAATACCATAGCAACTGCCTAGCAACGCCCTAGCAACCACCCAGATCACCATAGCAACTGCCTTGCAATGCCTTAGCAACCACCCAGATCACCATAAAAACTGCCTTGCAACGCCCTAGAAACAACCCAGAACACCATAGCAACCGCCTAGCAACCACCCAGAACACCATAGCAACTGCCTAGCGACACCCTAGCAACCATCCTTTACACCATAGCAATTGCCTGGCAACGCCTTTGCAACCACCCAGAACACCATAGCAACTGCCTACCAACGCCCTAGCAACCACCCGGAACATGATATCAACTGCGTACCAGAACGCTGGCAAGCAACTCCATCACTCAACTCGAAGAGCAGCAGCCACATTTAAAATTTCCGCTGGAATTTTCTAGTCATTATTATTATTCCAATTTCTTCCGTAATTGCCTGGTTCGCTACCTCTCCCACAATTTTCACCCGATCCCCACACATTACACGTAAAAAACGTGCGGCTCACTTGTGAGGAGTGTGCTATGACTATACTCAGCAATTCGACAAACAGATATCCCACAATTCCCAAAAAACATAGAGCTCTGAAACCTCGTTACAATGGAAGTCAATGAGAAAATCGCTCTCATCTTCACCCTCACGCCTTGAACTCATACACTCACATAGAAACTCTTTCAACTCTCAAACAAAGACAAGCAATGCCCAAGCAACCACTAGAAACACCATAGCAACCACCCAGAATGCCCTAACAACCACCCAGAAGACCATAGCAACTGCCAAGCAACGCCCTAGCAACTACCCAAAACACAACAGCAACTGCCTAGCAACGCCCTAGCAACCACTAAGAACACCATAGAAACCGCCTAGCAACCACCCAGAACACCATAGCTACCACCTAGCAACGCCCTAGCAACCACCCAGAACACCATAGCAATTGCCTAGCAATGCTCTAGCAACCACCCAGAACACCCTAGCAACTGCCCAGCAATGCACTAGCAACCACCCAGAACACCTTAGCAACGCCCTAGCAACCACCTAGAACACCGCAGCAACCGCCTTGCAACGCCCTCGCAACCACCCCGAACACCATAGCAACTGCCTAGCAACGCCCTAGCAACCACCCAGATCATCATAAAACCCGCCTTGCAACGCCCTAGAAACAACCCAGAACACCATAGCAACCGCCTAGCAATGCCCTAGCAACCACCCAGAACACCTTAGCAACGCCCTAGCAACCACCCAGTACACCATAACAGCCGCCTAGCAACGCCCTAGCAACCACCTAAAACACCGTAGCAACCGCCTAGCAAAGCCCTTGCAACCACCCAGAACACCATAGCAACCGCCTAGCAATGCTCTAGCAACCACCAAGAACACCATAGCAACCGCCTAGCAAGCACCCAGAACACCATAGCACCCGCCTAGTTACACCGTAGCAACCAGCCAGAACACCATAGCAACCGCCCAGCAACCACCCAGAACACCAAAGCAACTGCCTAGCAACACCCTAGCAACCACCCAGATCACCACAGAAACCGCCTTTCAACGCCCTAGCAACAACCCAGAGCACCATAGCAACCGCCTAGCAACCACCCAGAACACCATAGCAACTGCCTAGCAACACCCTAGCAACCACCCAGAACACCATAGCAACTGTTTAGCAACGCCCTAGCATCCACCTTGAACAAAATAGCAACTGCCTAGAAACGCCCTAGCAACCACCCCGAACACCCTACCAACCGCTTAGCAAAGCCCTTGCAACCACCCAGAACACCATAGCAACCCCCTACCAATGCTCTAGCAACCACCAAGAACACCATAGCAACCGCCTAGCAAGCACCCAGAACACCATAGCAACCGCCTAGTTACACCGTAGCAACCAGCCAGAACACCATAGCAACCGCCCAGCAACCACCCAGAACACCAAAGCAACTGCCTAGCAACACCCTAGCAACCACCCAGATCACCACAGAAACCGCCTTTCAACGCCCTAGCAACAACCCAGAGCACCATAGCAACCGCCTAGCAACCACCCAGAACATCATAGCAACTGCCTAGCAACACCCTAGCAACCACCCAGAACACCATAGCAACTGTTTAGCAACGCCCTAGCATCCACCTTGAACAAAATAGCAACTGCCTAGAAACGCCCTAGCAACCACCCAGAACACCATAGCAACCGCTTAGCAACGCCCTAGCCACCACCCATAACACCATAGCAACCGCCTACCTACCACCCAGAACACCATAGCAACTGCCTAGGAATGCCCTAGCAACCACCCAGAACACCATAGCAACTGCCTAGCAATGCCCGGGCAACCACCCAGAACACCATAGCCACATCCCGGCAATGCCCTAGCAACCACTCAGAACACCATAGCAGTGCCCTAGCAACCACCCAGAATACCATAGCAACTGCCTAGCAATGCCCTAGCAACCACCCAGAACACCATAGCAACTGCCTAGCAACGTCTTAGTAACCACTCAGAATACCATTAGCAACGCCCAATCAACCACCCAGAATACCGTAGCAACCACCTAGCAATGCCCTAGCAACCCCCAGAACACCAGAGCAACAGTCTAGCAACGCCCTAGCAACCACCCAGAACACGATATCTACTCCATACCAGAATGCTGGCAACCACCTCCAACACTGCACTCGTTGGGCAGCAGGCACATTCAAAATTTCTGCTGGAATTTTCTAGTTATTATTCTAATTTCTTCCGTAATTGCACGGTTCGCTACTTCTCCCACAATTTTCACCCGATCCCCACACATTACACGTCAAAACGTGCGGCTCGCTTGTGAGGAGTGTGCTATGACTTTATTCAGCGATCCGAATTACAGATTTCCCACAATTACCATGGTGTTCTGGGTGATTGCTAGGGTGTTGCTAGGCAGTTGCTATGGTGTTCTGGGTGGTTGCCAGGGCGTTGCTAGGCAGTTGCGATGGTGTTCTGGGTTGTTGCTAGGGCGTTGCTAGGCGGTTGCTATGGAGTTCTGGGTGGTTGCCAGGGCGTTGCTAGGCAGTTGCTTTGGTGTTCTGGGTGGTTGGTAGGGCATTGTTAGGCGGTTGCTGAGGTTTTCTGGGTGGTTGCTAGGGCATTGCTGGGCAGTTGCTATGGTGTTCTTGGTGGTTGCTAGGGCGTTGCTAGGCAGTTGCTATGGTGTTCTGGGTGGCTGCTAGGGTGTTGCTAGGCAGTTGCTATGGTGTTTTGAGTGGTTGCTAGGGCATTGCTAGGCAGTTGCTATGGTGTTCTGGGTCGTTGCTAGGGCGTTGCTAGGCAGTTGCTATGGTGTTCTGAGTGGTTGCTAGGGCGTTGCTAGGCAGTTACTATGATGTTCTGGGTGGTTGCTAGGCGGTTGCTATGGTGTTTTGGGTGGGTGCTAGGGCATTGTTAGGTGGTTGCTATGGTGTTCTGGGTGGTTAGTTTGGTGTTGCTGGGCAGTTGCTATGTTGTTCCTGGTGGTTGGCAAGGTATTGCAAGACATTCCATGGTGTTCTGGGCTTTTGCTAGAGCGTTGCTAGGCTGTTGCTATGGTGCTCCTCGTGGTTGCTGGGACATTGCCAGGTGGTAGCTATGGCCTTCCTGATGGTTGCTAAGGCATTGCTTGGCAGTTGCAGTGGTGGTGTGGGTGATTGCTTGTGCACAAATAGGCGGTTGCTATGGAGTTCTGCCTGGTTGCCAGGGAGGCATGAAAATCCATGTTTTTCGGGAATTGTGGGAAATCCGTTAGTCGGATCGCTCAGAAAAGACATACCACACCATTCCCGATCGAGCCATACGATGTAATATATATATTGTATGGGTTATTTTCAAATCTGTAAGACTAGTTGCGAACCAAAATTTTTACGGATGAATAAATAATAATAACCAGATAATTCCAGGGAATTATGTGTGCATTGAAAATGCAAAGTGTAGTTGCATAAGGTTGAGTTTGTTACAAATCATTGCATTATGATATTGGCAGCTAGGTTTTTAGTGGGATAATTATGGTAGTGGTGAGGACTTTTATTTTGAAACAGATGTGGACTGAGGAAACAGTTTGCTGGGGTCATAGTTGATGACAACTGTCATATGGAAATTTTTAATAGTGAAGAATTGAAGTAAGGAATTTTATTTTGAGACAGGTTTGGGCAGAGGAAACAGTTGGCGGAAGTCATAGTCGAACACAATCAGGAGTTGGAATGGCTGAACGGTTGATAAGTTGAGAAGCTTAAAAAGTTACATTATTTTATTGTAATTTGTCATAGTGAGGACTGGCTGAAACTGTTGCTAGGCGGTTGCTATGGTGTTTTGTGTACTTGTGAGGGTGTTGCTAGGCAGCTGCTTTGGTGTCCTGGGTGGTTGCTAGGGCATTGCTGGGCAGTTGCTATGGTGTTCTGAGTGGTTGCTAGGGCGTTGCTAGGCGGTTGCTGTGGTGTTCTGGGTGGTTGCTAGGGCGTGCAAGGCAGTTGCTATAGTGTTCTGAGTGCTCGATAGGGCATTGCTAGGTGGTTGCTGTGTTCTAGGTGGTTGCTGGGACGTTTCTAGATGGTTGCTATGGTGTTCTGGGTGGTTGGTAGGGTGTTGCTAGGCAGTTGCTATGGTGTTGCTGGGTGGTTGCTAGGGTGTTGCTTGGCGGTTGCTATGGTATTCTGGGTGGTTGCTAGGGCGTTGCTAAGCAGTTGCTATGATGTTTTGAGTGGTTACTAGGGCGTTGTTACGTGGTTGCCATGGTGTTTTGAGTGGTTGCTAGGGCATTGTTACGTGGTTGCCATGGTGTTTTGAGTGGTTGCTAGGGCGTTGCTAGGCGGTTGCTATGTGTTCTGGGTGGTTGCTAAGGCGTTGCTTGGCGGCTGCTATTGTGTTCTGGGTGGTTGCTAAGGCGTTGTTAGGCCGTTGCTATGTGTTCTGGGTGGTTGCTCGGGCATTGCTAGGTGGTTGCTATGGTGTTCTAGGTGGTTGCTAGGCAGTTGCTATGGTGTTTTGGTGGTTGCTAGGCGGTTGCTATGGTGTTCTGGGTGGTTGCTAGGGCGTTGCTATGGTGTTCTGGGTGGTTGCTAGGGCGTTTGTAGGCGGATTCCATGGTGTTCTGGGTGATTGCTTGGGTGTTGCTAGGCGGTTGCTATGGTGTTCTGGGAGATTGCTAGAGTGTTGCTAGGCAGTTGCTGTGGTGTTCTGAGTGGTTGCTAGGGCCTTGCTAGGCGGTTGTTATGTGTTCTGGGTGGTTGCTAGGGTGTTGCTAGGCGGTTGCTATGGTATTCTGGGTGGTTGCTATGGCGTTTCTAGGTGGTTGCTATGGTGTTTTGGGTGGTTGCTAGGGCATTGTCAGGCGGTTTCTATGGTGTTCTAGGTGATTGCTAGAGTGTTGCTAGGTGGTGGCCAGGGCAGTGCTAGGCAGTCGCTATGGTGTTCTGGGTGGTTGCTAGGGCATCGCTACGCAGTTGCTATAGTGTTCTGAGTGGTTCTAGGGCGTTGCTAAGCAGTTGAATTGGTGTTCTGGGTGGTTACTAGAGCGTTGCTAGGCAGTTGCTATCGTGTTCTGAGTAGTTGCTTGGGCGTTGCTAGGCAGTTGCTATGTTCTGGTGGTTGCTCGGACGTTGATGTGTAATGTTTGGGAATTGGGAGAAGACTGGGAGAAGTAGCGAACCGTGCGATTACAAAAGAATTTGGAATAATAACAAGGAAGGAAGGAAAGAAGGAACTAATGAGGGAATCAAGGAAAGAAGGAATGCAAAGGAAGGCCAGAAGGCACGAAGAAAGAAGGAGAGGATGGGTGGAAAGAAACAGAGGAATGAAGGGAAGAAAGAAGGAAGAAAGGAAAGAAAGACGGGATGAAGAAGGATGGAAGTAAAGAAAGAAGGAGGGAAGGAAAGAAGGGAAGGAAATAAGGAATAACAAAGAAAGAAAGAAGGAAAGACAGAAGGAAGGAAAGAAAAAGGAAAGAATGAAAGTGGGAAGGAAAGAGCATTTTCAATGCACACTAATAATAAAAATATAGGCACAGTATAATATAAGTGGGGAGAGTGTTGGGCCTGCACTCAGCTCAGGCCCACTAATAATAATAATAATAAAGAAGCATGCAGGATTTTAATATGTGTCTGCATTGCTGCAGGCACATAATTAATGCTAGTGTATGGGGTGTCACTACATTGGTGTAACACGATTATATTTATTTAAGATGTACATTGCTGCTCGAGACCTGGAGTGGAGGGTGATCCCAGCCTTCTGTACAAGTCTATGAAAAAGTGACTTTACCATGTTGGGTGTAATACTGTATTTCTGTCAAGCCTGCTGTATGAATGCTCTCATGATGAAATTGATGGAAATGACTTGGATTCTTACTTTTTTTTTAGTGAAAATAGTTGATAGCTAGTAAATAATGTAATGCTTTACCAGTGCTTCCCATGTGTAGATTACACAGCAGTGGCAGGCCACCAGTACTGAGCTAGTCCTGCTGTTTAAATTTTATGACTTATTATGTATAATGTTTGGTCCACTCTCAATTTGAAGTGCGCAAGACATAAATTAACTGAGGATGACTATCATTGACTTTTTGTCATACTTTTTAGCCTATTAACCATTTCTGTCATTTCTGCACAGAAGCTCTGCGGATTAACAAAAATCAAAGGAGATGCATGAGTTTGGACGAAAAACATTTGAAATGTTTCATCTGAAAACTGAATATTTTTCATTTTCTTCGATGTCCTTCCTGTGCAAGACCCTAAGTGCCCCAGAACTGGAGTCAGTGCTGAGGGGGGCGAGGCCACAGCTGCAGAAGCCTGGCAGAGGGTATTTCTACCTTGGAGTGGATGGTGAGGTCCTTCAACAACTTCGTGTCACGTGCCGAACCCGGAAATGACAACGAACTCATCAATGAATGCAGTTATGTGGTCACAGACAGCCAGAGACTGAATCGAATAGTTTTACAGCTCGTCTTGTGGACTACAAAGTGCACAGTGGGCGGTGACCATAGCTGTCAAGTCTCCCGTTTTGGCCGGGAAACTACCATATTTTACCCCTCTTTCCCGCCGCCCTCCCGTATTACTATTCTCCCGTAAATCTCCCGTATTATAAAAAAAATCCTCTGCCTCTGCTCCTGAACTTCCACCCGACGCTGTTATTGAAAATGTATCCCTCAACACTTGTAGTTGAGCTTAAAATAAAGATCAGATACCGAAATTTATATCCAACTTTCTCGCTTCATTACTTGTAGCTTGATAGCCTGCGTTGCCGGCAGTCAGCGCCTGGCGGGAGAAAGGAGAGGAAAGACCGCCAGCCCGATAACGTAGGGATTTTGAGTTGTCCGTTCACCAGTGAACGGGAATTACTGATTGGCTTCAGAGGTGTCAATCAAAATTGAACTGTCATCGATTGTAACGCAATGCATGGTTACGCCGTAAACTTCCAGAACAAAGATGGCGAATGTAGAGAAAAACGCCTTGATAAAGAAATCGCTTGAATATCTTGAAATTCACAACCGAAAGATTACTCTAAAGAGCGAATAACTACAGGCGATCAATCATTTAGATGGTAAAGATGTACTTGGAGTCTTGCCGACTGGCTTCGGTAAAAGCATGATTTTTACTGTATTTGATTTGTCCAAAAATTTGGAATCAACGTCAACGCGAAAGGCTGAAAGCATTCTCGTGATTTCTCCTCTGAAAAGCCTCATCCCCGACCAGCTACTAGATTTACAATCTTTAGAATGCACTGCTGCAGAGCTGAACAGCGAAACGTACCAAGAGGTACGTATTGGTTTAAAAAAGGGGTGGTCCGTCGCGGCTCGTTGCGCAAGGAAGTGGGTCAACTGGTAGTTTGGCATTTGCAGCATGCTTTCTATCAATGAAACGGTGCTCGATGTAGCCTACATTTATGACAAGTAGTCAAAATACCTCCACCTGCAATTAACTTATTCGTTTTGATCCGCCACGTCGGGAAATTTATTACTTGAGTTGGCCTATTTTTTTTTTTTTTGAGGATTTGTACCTGAGGTTGTTTTTTTTTTACTGGGACTTTTACTCTACTACAATTAGAAGATAAAAAGTATACTTTTACTTCATTACTTTGACACTGGCCACTTCGGTTACAAATTGAGATATGAATGTAATTAATCATTCAAGGATTATCTGGATTTGGCGTGTTCGAGAAGAACAACGGTGCTCGGCAGGGTATCTTCAGTGCCTTGTGCAGACGAGTCCGCCAGCAGACATGGAGCTGAAAATTTATGCATGCAGAACAATATTGTATCACAAGATGGCACTCCCGGATCAGTCATTGAATATTCTCAAGCAAGATGGAAATGCACTAATAAAAGATCTATCATTGAATAGAATGAATCGATATCAAAAATTAAAATAGAAATCGATATGAATCGGAAAATCGATTTTTTTAAACCCAGCTCTAATTGCAGGTTAATTTTCCAAAAAGTTTATACAGTTTTCTTGTGGGAAATAAATTTTGAACATCATATACATCATATTTTATGTTGTTGATTATCAGAAAATGGAATGTAATACGAAAAAGTAGATACTTTTAACAGTGGTTTACGACAGTCCAATATTCTAATGTCTACGTCGCTTAGGGTAGAGAAGAGCCTGTCAGAGTATGACAGTCAATAAGCCTCTCCAGCAGCTTGCTATGGTGAATTATTGTGTTTGTGCGAAGTGAAAGAATTCATCCTAAATGGGGCACAGGGTCCATTCCTTCCCTGTCAATACCAAACAAACCCAGCTAACACACTTACGTTGCCGTGACGTCGCCGTAGCGTAAATTCGCGACCAAGTTTACGTTGTGGCAATGTTAACCTCCGACGTTGCCGCAACGTGGAAAGTGGAAGGTGAGAATATGTAACCGCGACGTCACCTTCCTACGTTGCCGGTCTGTAACTGCAACGTCTGGCGACCTTGTAGCAACGTAAATTAGCGACCAATGTTTATGTTGCGGCGACGTCACTTTCCGACGTTGCCGGTCCGTAACGCGACGTCTGGCGACTTTATGGCATCCTTCATTTGTAAAGTTTCCAGAATGTCATCAGGACGTAACTTTCCGACATTGCCAGCTCGTAACGGCAACGCCTTGGCTACAATCCAGCAACGAAATACTGGCGACCTTCTTTTGAGGTTGCCAATATATCGCCAGGATGTACTTCTTGGCTAGCTACTTGGGCGGACACATGGTCCTCATTTGCCCTTTTGAATTTATGCTCATGAAGAGGCACTTGCACAATTTCCACAACAAAGTATTTTATTAGGCTAGTATCAAGATTATTCCTCAGGCTGCACCTCCTCTGAGTGGTCCTCCTGCTCAACCTCCATCCTTGCCCGAGCATAGGCCTAAAAGGTCAGAGAATTGTTGTTCAACACGTATCATTTTTGATGGTCCATAATGGTCCATTAACATTTTTTTTTTAATCATGGAATGTAGTTTGTCAGTGGAGCTTGCAGTTATATCTGGATGAAAATGCTATTAGCCCAGCTCATTCAATGCCAAAAACGCGATATCGCGTTTTTAGCTCCCGAGCGTTGAGTGCCAAAAACGCAATATCATTTTTGATGGTCTTGATTTTGCCTGGACATTTTATCACAACACTGCATTTGCCGCATTTATTGTGTTGAATCATGCATATCAGATCAAAACCAGGACATCGCATCATTTCCTGTGTTTGTCACGAGGTGGCAGTGTGTGGCTAGGTAGATCAGTTCTTGGAAGCAGGAATTGGCAGGCAACCCTTCTCAATCTCAGTGCCAAAAGGGGAATTTAAAAGTCGAAGAGAAAGATATTGTGCCTGTACGTTTTTCACACGATATGCTGGAGTAGTTCGTCATTGAATTTCATTTCAGGTGTTCATCTGTCTTGTGGTTCATTCTACAGTGGTAGAAATGTGGTTGTTTTGAAACAAATTCCCTCCAACCTTGGTGGTTTTGTGAACTATAAAACTTTATTTACTTTACTAAAGTCCCTTGACCCAGAAATGTAGGCGTGAGAGGGTCAAACAACGCATATGTCATAAAAGAGGCTATCTCCGTTTCTAGAAAAAACACATGCATTTTGATGAAAACCAGTCGCCGTTTATCTTGTGATTTCTTGGGGATGGAGGCATGTAGAAAAAAACGGTTTTAACCCACTGAAAGCTCAGAGCTATAACATAGAATAAGTTATGGTGCGATAAAAATCGTCAACAATGACGAAAATCGCTGGCACTCTGGGGTAAATTTCTGAAAAAAAGTGTGGCACTGAATGAGTTAAGGGATACATTTGGATGATTGAGTTAATGTGCTGAATTGTGAGCACAATCAGGCCTGAGTCGTGTCATCTGATTTTTGACTGTAGCTGTTTGCAGTGAGAAAGTGGAATGTTGAATGCACTGATGCTACTCTACCTGAGCCTTGAGGTGGGCCGAGGGGGCATGCTTAAGTGTTTCCCCTATCAGGACCTCAATGTTTTTTTCCTCCAGGCCTGCTTTCCACTTCATTGCAGCTTCTACTAACAGAAGTTGAACATAAAAAGAAACATAGAAATTAAGCACTTTAACTGTAATACGTCATATATTCATTTTTGTAGTGTTTTGGGAGCGTGGGGACATGTGGACTCACGTTTAACTGTTGTGTACACAGCAGTGCCAAGGAGTGGTAACTTCCCCTTCTTCCCCCGGAGACTATCCATTCCCCACACAAAATTTGTCGCAATTTTGCGCATGATCCTGCGCACACACTCGCCTGGGTTGGACCCACCCACAAGGCTAAGATGACAGACCTGGAAAGAAGAAAACCAACAAGGTAAGTGTGAGGGATACCAGCTAAAATATCAAAATGGTGTTAGTTTCTTTTCTCTTCCTGCTTGGAAACAAACTGAAGGATAGCCATAGACAGTAAAAGTGGGTGTTGGATGTTAAAGCGACGTCAGATGGCTTATTTCCATTGTTATAGGCCGGTCAATCTAGTGATTGACATAAAACAAATTGCAATAGTAATCATTCCAGGTTTTTTGTGATCCTTAGGTATATCTAAATAACATATTAAAAATCTATATGTATATAAGATAATGTCTTCTTAAATAGCGCGGTAATTTGCATACATCTCTAGAAAACAAAAATTGAGCAGTCACGTTCAAAATTATTGCTGCTGCTCATATACTGTTCTATATTGGAAATCAAAATCGTTCACAAAGGGAATATTAGGTATCACTTCCTATCATCACAATTAGGATGCTGGGAAAAATCAATGTGTGTCAAAGCAATTTACATATGTACATTATAGAAGAAATGATTGTGAATTATATGGGATAAGGGATGCATCTCAATGCATGTAAAATCACATAGAAGATATTGACATTTAAACAACCTATTTTATCTATCTAATAATATATTATGGAATAGGCAAGGCCTCCAAAAATCCAAAAGATGAAAAAGAGCCAAACATAAGCAAATAGCAAAAGTAATGGTTCATACATGTATTTTATCCTTAACATCACATTTTAAAAATCTACCTTCATCAATTTCGTCGAACATACTTTTTCAAGGTCAAAGGGAAGGTGTCATTGTTTCAGAAAATGTATAGGTACTGGGGTTTATAAAGTTTATAAAGATAGGCTATGCAATGCATTTTAAGGTTAGGGTGAGTTGAGATTAAGCAAAATTAAACAATAATTTTGAGCCTGGCTGTAGCTATTGTTCAGATTTTGATTTCTAAGAATGATCTCATTTGCATATTCAAACATCACATTTCAGAAAACTTGCAATACAAAAAATCTTTGCCCTAATGGGAATAAACAACTGTGAAAGTTTAAAATGTTTTTCACTAATAGAATCTCCCAATGACAAAATGCATTGTAAATCTGCTACCTTTGACCTTGAAAAACAGTATGTTCCACTAAATATAAATTGGTTGATTTTTAATATGTGATGCAGGATCAATAAAAAGCATGAACCATAACTTGCAATTAGTTATATGTTGGGCCCTTTTTTGAGCTAGATTGACTGGCCTATTAGGAGAATGTTGATTACCTTCAACATCTCGGAAATATGTTTGTTTACTTTAGACCTTTACACACAGGTAAGATGACAAGTGATTAAACACGCCCCTTTCGGAATTTAGAAAAAAAATATACGGGCTAACGTGACCATAGAACGTGACGTAATCTAAACCCCATGACCCCAACGCGCGAAAAGTCCGTTAACGGTATGGTATGTATGGATGTAACGTGATAAGATTATACATCCATGATGGTGTGTGGTAGCTGTTCTCAGAGGAACATCAAGCAAGGTGTTAGTGCGACTCTGTGTGACAGCCTGTAACAAACATTTGGTGAGTATGATACTAGTTTTCAGTGTGTATGTGATTATGACAGTTGGATGAAATCTCCGATCGTCTGATGTCTGCAGTGGTTATGTTCTGGCTGTGCATGTTAGCATGTTAACGCTAGCTTACTGTCGTAATTTTAGCTGAATTTCTTCCAAACAATTGAGTCAAAACCATTTTTTGAAGCGGGATTGGGTGAATGAAAGCAAAAGAAAGCTAAGTGAAAACTAAATGGCCGAAAATTCAATTCCGTTTTTGAAAACTTTGTTCGTCGTCCAACGGAGACACGTGGCTGGCAATTGGTACCCTTGGATATCTCATGCTGCTTTGCACGATCGTTAGCCAGGCTAGGCAAATGGCACTAACATCGTTCAAAACCAGCTTGGTAGGTTGTTTAACTCTAAATATCATCCCTTTAGCTTACTATTTTTTTCTTGCAGAGTTGGGAGTTTTAGCCGCAATCTGCATGTCCCAGCTTTTTGTAGGCCTACTTCAAATATGCATGTGACAAATACATTTTTTGAATCTTAAAATGAATCAAATTGGGTAGTCTGTGGATGCCAAAAAAAAAGAAAAAAGGCTGATTCATGTCAGCTAGGTTGACCAGGGAAACTGGGATCAGTTTGACCTGCTTAAAGCAAGCACGCCACCATTTCTGACAATGTGTTCATTTTCCATCTTCCCTTTAGGTAATTAATTGAGCCGTCCGCCTGTTCATCCAGTCCTTCTCTGAGTCTGTCGATAGAACTTTTAGCTCCAAATTAGCATGTATCATTGAAACGGATTCGACCATTATCATCTCACCTGGTCTAATCTGATTCAATGATAAATGCTAGCTTGAAAGTGGTATTGCCAGACTCAGAGAAGGACTGGAGGAACAGGAGAAAGGTACGGCTCAATTAATTAACTCAAGGGAAGATGGAAAATTTATAATATGCCCCTTTTTGCTCAGCATCCATGTTGGACATTTTTTTTGTTTGTTTGGGAGGTCATGAAAATTCTGTTTTATGGTCAGGGAATTTTGAGTCTAACTTGGAGTGGGAGTACTTTCGTTATGTACACTTACAACTTTCTTGCGATATTCAGGCGCTTTGAGGCGCTCCTCAAAGTCCTCAAGATCCTCTTTTGATTGTGCCACTTGTAGTTCTAGCACTGGAGCCTCTGCTGATCATCCAACACTGTTTTTTTTGAGGAGGTGGATGGCCTGTCTCTGGTTCTCCTCCAGAGTCTCCATCCTTTTCAAAATGACCTGTAAAGTGTCTGTAATGTAGAAGTACACACTATTACTACTGAAACAAGTGTACAACCAATGTATTGTCTAATTAATATACCTGACAAGACAGAAATTAGAAAATGAACATGTGCTACTAGGTTTTGCAAGTTTTCCCTTGAGTAGTTTGCTTAAATGTCATGTAATGTACTACCTTGAATTGTCTTGGCCCAAGTTGGCACGCTTTCCGCCCGGTCACCTGAGTGTGAAATATGTCATTACCTTCCCTAGTTAGTGAATTTATTACCTCTATTTAAATTAGGCAATAACATACCTCTAGATGTCCATGCCTGTGCTGGTAGAGAAGGAAGTGTAGTCTCTGTAAGTTCAAGATAAACAATATTGTAACTTAGGCTAAATGATGCGTGACATAAAGATTTTCATTCTGGCCTCATTTCAAAGTTAAAAACCTAAAGGAAAAATCAGTACCCCTGTTGTTCAAGGTCACTTGAACACCCTGGTTCACTAATTTCATTTTTGTATAAAATTTTTTCATTCTTTTTCCTTTAGACAGCATTCAGTGACCTTGAACAACACAAATTAATTCACACCTTTTCTTGTGGTCTCCACTGTGGCACGTGGATGCGGCAGCAGTCCTTGAGTAAAGCATAAAGATTATCATGTTGGAGAACAGACATTTTGTTATAATTGTACTGTAATTGTAGGGGTCTTTTCTTGTTGTGCTTTAACAAATCTACCTTTAGCTTTTTTAGCTTTTGGTGGTCTTGGAATGTCATCTAAACGGAAGAGAAGCAGGTCAGTTTAACTCCTTGTTCACCACTACTACTATTGTGTATGCAGGCACAGTAAGTGAGGTCTATGTTAAGATAGAGTGAATAAATGTCAAAATAGAGGTCTTGGGAAAACAGATATTAAGGCTTTCAGGGGTAGTTGTAGTGGTGGGTGGGGGGGGGTGGGATTGAAACATACCTGTGCTTGTCATGTATTTGGGGTTAGATTTATGAGGTCGCCGGTCACCCTCATCCTCAGTATCAACGCTGGACTTGAATTCAGCCCTCTTACAGCGCCGTAAAGCTGTCTCCCAATCATCTAAATGTACAAACCGTTATTGCTATATTTTGGAAATATTCAAACCAAAATGTTCTATGCCACTGTTTCAAATGTTATTTTCAAATATTTATAATTCAGACAGACTGACAGATAATTAAAAATTAAAACCTGAGCTTCAGCCATGAACTTACCAGTCATTGAAAAAAGTCTTATTCTCCTTGCCATCCAATTTTCTTTGTCGGGCAACTCCTGTGCCCGTGCTCTTTTTGACAGGTATGCCGGTGGCCAGTAGCTATACATTTCCTGAAATTAAGTGGTCATGTGTAAACATGGCTAACCAGAGATGTCATTTTTATCAAAAACAGGATTTCACAGAGAATGATGATGATGATGGATTCATGTATACTTACCCCATTGTCTTTGTAGGTCCAGTTGTGGGCCACGATTCCCACCAGCCCTTCTTCGGGGAACTCAACAACCGCATACGACATCCTGTTATCACAATAGAGGCAAGTCTGATTTTCTGAAACTACACTGTATGTAAAACAAGAGAACTATATACAGAGTACTGTGCAAACAATACTACAGAATGACATACTCATATTTCATGAAGAATGGCCATAAAAATAGTTTTTTCTCCCGTAGGGATTCTGAGGGCACTTCTGTACAGTCTTTGTTTAGGGATCCATTTTAGATATGTGTTTGTATTTCTGAATTTCAGGACATGAATCAGGGATGAGTCACAAGGCTCCAAAAATTGAGGCTCTGGGTTCTGGAAAACGCGACAGAGGAAGCTTCCATTCCTATCCTCAATGACCTCACAGCATTCCTGGCGTTCCAACATGAAAGCTGAGGCTTCCCTGGACACTGGCTCTGCCAGTGGCTGGAGTTTCTGCTCCTCAATGCGCCTCACAACCTGGGAGAGAGGGCACCGACCACTCCTGACCAACTTTTTCACAGTGTGCAGGTAACTTTCAAATTTAAAGGCACTGCATTGGTCCAGTCCATGAAAAGTCACCGCATCCTCAACAACATGTAGCATGGAGTGCGTGTTGTAAACAAGAAACTG
Organism: Gymnothorax reevesii; assembly: GCA_029721435.1. NCBI lineage: Eukaryota > Metazoa > Chordata > Actinopteri > Anguilliformes > Muraenidae > Gymnothorax > Gymnothorax reevesii. Next base: position 56,970,908 of record CM056574.1, read on the forward strand.
GTGTCCATACAGCTCCCGGCCCCTCTCAATGAAGAATTTCATGAGGTCAGCTGCATACTGTGAGTACACCTCAACCAATGTGGGGCTTACCAGGATGCACATGGCCACGCTGAATGCCATGAAGTGTTTGTAGAAGTCCTCTTTAAGTATACCCTTCAGGACAACCTTGCCAGTGTATAACATGAACTGTTGGAACTCGGTTGCTTTCCAACGCTCCAACTCCTGCAGGCCTCTTGGCTTTCTTGCAAACGTGCAGGGAATGAATGGTTTCAGGTCAGTCAGCCTCTTGCTGACTTCATCAGTTTGGGTTGCTGACATTCGGAACCCCTTCTGTCCTCGGCACCAGATGAAAAGAAGCCTTTTTGTTACACCCAGGCATGCCTGGTGCATGTACTCCACCGGGAAGGACCGCACCATATCAATTGGCAGATTTAGTAATGGTGTGCTGCCCTGGTGGTGCTCACTCTGCCTCTGCTGGCGGAAAGATTCATCCGTCCGTGAATTGTACTCTGTCTGCTGGTAAGTCACTTTGTCATGCCACTCTCCTTTCTGTGAGCACCTGTCACATCCAAAGTACCCATTACAGAGTTTAGTGTTTTTTACAAAGGCCTTGGCCGGAGCATCACACACAATACACAGAATCTTAACCCTTAATGTTCTGTCCCTGTATTGCAGACCTTTAGACAGCACATTGTTAATGTCTGCGACCATGTCATCCAGAAAATGAAGATCATGTGGCTTTGATGCTCCACAGGTCAGTGCGATGGGAAACACACAGATGGGGTGTAAGTGGACTGCGCACAGGATAGGCCACATTGTCTTTTCTGAGCTCTTGAATAATGGGAGACCATCAATATTAAATGAAAGGTCAATGCAGTCAGGAACCTGTTCAACTGGGTATTTCATGAGGCTGTCATGGAGTTTTTCTTTAAGGGGGAAATGGACATATTCCATGCCAGATTTCTGAGTGGTTTTCACAACTCTGGGTGTTCTCAGGAGTGTTCTGGAGCATGAGGGCAGGTGAGTGTGGCTATGGCTTCTCAGGATCTTCAGCAAGCCATCCACTGCATTATGTTTAACTTGAAACTGGCCTGCCCATGTTACCAGATCAGCAGAGAGAGAGGTGTTTTTGTCAGGTTCCCCCAGATCATCCACCTAGGATTCTTCTGGGTCCTCATCGGTGGACTCCAGGTCACCCTCCAAGTCATCCTCCAGGCCATCCTCCATCCCCTCAAAGGTGTCCTTCCATTCAAAGGAGTTCTCAGCAAATTCAGTGGAGTCTACAGTGTTGTTAGGTGTCAGGGGACTAGTGGTAACATCCATCACACTTCCTGCATTCTGTTCAGCGATCCCCCGTAGGAGCCGCCTCGCAGATCTCCAGGAGCGGAGGTATTGCCTTGTCCTCTCTTGCTTTCCCACGTTCATTCTGTTAAAAAGATTTAAACTGTTTGGGAACTGAGGTAAACTAAGCTAAGGAAGGATATTGCTGACTATTGCATGGTCAAACATACCTGGTAGCAGCAGGGACAACTGAGTTTGGAGGGAACGACCTGCAATGTAAATAATAGGATTCAGAAACAACCAAGCATATGCATTATTATTATACCATTTGAAGCATATGCATATTAAGTGAGCATATGTGCTGAGGTGAGAGTTTGTGTACTTTTTTAAAAAATTCAGAAATATACCGGTAACTCATTTTTATTTTAACTTCAAACTAGGCAATTCCAGCGGTGCGGTTGTGACATTTGAATGCAAATTATCAACTTTAATGACCCTGTACAAATTATTACATAGGTGATGCATATTTTCAGAGCATCCCATCTTGGAGACATTACCCCAGCTTCAAAATGGGGACAAACATGGCTGGACACAAATGTTAATGGTAAGATTTGGGGTTTCGCACATGTGAAGATAAATAACATCCATTCAAGATGTACGCTAGCCTCTCTTAAATTCAGGACACCTGTAGCCCATATTACAGCACCATAATATTTAGAACTATAGTTTGTATTTGCTGCCTTGCGGGGCCTGCGAAAGCTAACTTTTCGCCCCTGGTTACATTTTCATTTGGATATATCAAGATATTATTAAGAATATTATACAAAGAATTAATATTATAATATAATTAAGAATATTATGTAAAGAATTGATTGAAAAATCATTTTGATAGGTTGATACATCATAACGCGTATTACTGACAAATTACATTCTCAAAACAACATGCAGAAATCTCCAAATCATTTGACCATTGTTCACAACAGAGTGGTTATTCTCATTGATTTCACCGAAGTGCAATTGTTTTTGGTGGCACTGGCAATTTACTTGACGAAGGAATTTGGTCTGAAGCATGAGTGAACAATTTTGGGAGTGAGATGAGTTTTTGCAAATGATCAGAAATGTTGTGCTGAACTGTAAGACTGTTGTGCCAAATGAATTAAGAGTTTTGAGAATGTAATTTTGTTTTCAAGAAATGAACCAAACCAATGGAGAAAAACTGTAATGTTTTTTATTTTGGGGCAGAGAATGTGTGCGACCATTTGATCTCCATTTTTCTAGAGTGGAAAGTGACAGTTGGCGGAGAATAATTATATTGCTTAGGCCAGGGGTCACCAAACTTTTTTTCTCTCAGGGCCAAATTATTGTTCCTGACTGTGATGGGGGCTGGGGCCAGGTCATCTAATTAACAATTGTATGACCCATGCCAGAGTGACTACTGGCACAGCTAATTGTGTAGTAGGGATTAATAGCCTGGCGCACTCTGACAACAACCAAGCGGCAGTAGCATAGTGGTTAAGCAAAATGGCTAGTAAATAAATGGCCTGAAAGCTGTGGGTTTAAATCTCAGATGACACCGTTTTGCCCTTGAGCAAGGCGCTTAACCCTACACTGCTCCAGGGGATACTCGCCCTGATGTAATTGACAGAATTGTACATCGCTTTGGATTACAGCGCCTGCTAAATGCATAAATGTGAATGTAACTTTTTGTGAGCTCGCCATTTTCCTGTCAGGATTCCAAAACACTGGTCAGGGGGTGTGGTGGGCTGGAATCAGCCCCCGGCCCTTAGTTTGGTGATCCCTGGCTTAGGCTAAAGCGTGTAAAGTGTGACACTTTATAAGTATACTATTATTAGTGGGGGAGCCTTTGTATCAGATTTGGGGGGGCTGTTGACTTTGCATGTTGACCTTTTTGGAAACCATCATGTCTTCATTTTGTGCAGCCTAAGGAATAATAAAAAAAGGCTCCATTTGAATGAAATGCTTTACGCTTCAAATGAAATCATGTACTTGAGCCGGATTTGGTGCGGTTCCTGCTATTTTGCCAAATGCATATTTGTTTTCTGAATCTTTTACTGCTAAAAAAAAATTAATAGAACAAAATACAAAAACCCACACATTCTGTCTTTGAATAAATGAAATATTCATTAGAAATATATATATTTTCACCTATTGTCTATTCCATTTGCGCAACAGCATGTCAAATTGATGATTGTCAATCAGTCTTGCTTCCTTGGACAATTTGATTTCATATTTCATAAGTATTATTGACTTTAAGTTACACTGTGCTGTTCTAGTGTTCCCTTTATTTTTTAGCAGTATATTGTGGCGTCCATTGCAGTAAAATGACAAACTTGAGCTGGCAAAAGGTGATAAACTGGGGAGAAAAAAAAATCACATTTTTTTTTCCTCAAAGATAACATTGAATTCCCCTACGAAAATACATAGCCGAGAATCTTGCGGGGGTTGCCTTTGTTAACGTGAGAGTTTGTTGCCGACAGGTGCCGTCGTCATGCGCGGAATCACATGGAGATTGGAGAACGGCAGTTGGCAGTGCTCGAAAACATCGTGAGTCAAGGTGAAGACTGTAAGTTCAACATTTCTGTGTAATAATTCGACGACATGAATTTCTGTCAAGACAGTACGGTTGGGCGATCAATGATTTCTATCGAAAGAGGCAACATTTCTTGTTATTAATTTGTTCTTGGATTTTCATCAGCTTCATATCGAGCGATCATGGTTAGCTTGTTGGCTAACGTTAATATGTTAACATGTGATTATCTTAGGTTTGGGGATGCTTGGAACAGCTTGGTGACGATGGCAGCCTCAGAGTGGAGGGGATGGAAACAAAACCATGAAAGGTAACGTTGTGTTTTGTGTTTTTTTCCTCTAGCTAGTATTGTTTGAGTTAACTGTGTAGAATGGACCGACATGTCCAGGGGCCATTTCCGATAGTCCATAGCCCCTTGATAGCCTAATTTATGGCGACAGTATATTACGTCTTTACGTTTTTTCGCGGGGATAGGATAGGCAGGCATATTCGTTCTCGAGAGCTCAAAGAAGCTGTTCATTCCCGCGCAAAGCGAGGGAAAGTCATCCTCGTGAATGTAATGAAGCCGTTAAACTTGAGACATCGGGACACTGAACTGAACACTGAACACTTAATTATGTTCTCGTGGGCGAGCCTCACTGGCAGGAATGCTTAGAGTAAGGTTATAATCATAAATTAATGTGCAAAGGCATTTACAGGGCTTAAAGTTCTCCGTCCTGGGGACGGATTTCCGTCCTGGAGATTCCCTAGGGGCTATTTACGAGATCGATGTAGATTTGCAAAAAAAAAAAAAGTTATATCGGGGGTGGGGAGGGGGGTAGCCATGGCCGCGATGTCAATGAAAAAAATGTTAAAATGCTGCATATACTTGCTAGTGAAGTGATTTCCAAACTGCGATGCATCCCTCCCCAAGGAAATAATGTAAATTTAAACATCTATGAAGATACGCTGCTCAGAGTGCACTCAGTGGATTTTTTTCTTAAACATCGAAAGTGGATTACACGATGTGAACATCAGGTATGATCTAAATATATAACGTTAGCGTATATTTACTGGGAAGGTAGCAGTGGCCAAATCCTCATCATAGAAGCGCACCAAAACGTTCAGCACACGGTCCAAGATTGTATTGGTGGCCTCGGCAGCATTTAGAGAAAAAAAAATCATCTTCAACTTGTCTGATAACCAGTGACGTGCGGTGGAGGTTGGTTTGGTGAGGCAAAAACCTCCCCTTTGCTTGATTAGCAATCAGACGATTATCTAGTTTAGTAAGACTATTCGGCAGAATGACGGGCCAGTTTAAGTTCCCGCGGCGTTAGTACATCGAACCTGAAATGCTCAACAGCAGATTTGCGCGTACTAGCTTCCAGGAAGCCGAAGCAATGTCATAAACAAATATTAACGCAGATGCAGATGCAACGACTTATGCAGAGTTCAGTGCTTAATCAATAGTCTATAATGTATTCTCCTTTAAATACTCGGGTTTACACCCAAACAAAAAGCGGGCGTTTGTTTTCAGTCTTCTTTCGTAATCCGATTAACAAAATGTTTAAAAACAGAATTGCCGAGCCGAGACTTTTTCCTAATTGATTATTCAGATTTCCATCCTTGCAGTCTCGAACTGCAGCGTATACGTGAATTAAGTTATTCTCTCCTCTATCAGCATCAGGCTTCCATAAGGCTTGGTCTTAATTGTTTTCATTGTCAATCAAGAACAGTACGTGGGAAAGGTTCACAAAATCCTGTGATAAAAGTTTGGGTCACTGCCACATCTCACCGCACGTCTCTGGCTTCCTGTAAGCAAGTACTCGCAAATCTGCAGTTTCGTGAGCATTTCGAGTTCCATGTACAGGCCTACCAAAGAAAACGTAGCCTCAGCACACAAAAACTTTGAAATGCCTACATTAATCGCGGAAATAGCAACTGAAAAATAATGCCCCGCTACCGAAACTGCAAAAACCGCAACATAGACTTATGCTACGAGTCAACAGTTTATGAAACTGCAACATCTTCTATCGCATCCGTCTTTTCCATTTACTGCGCTTGCGCGTACCGGCCCAGGCTGCTTTCAGAGATAGCGGAATCAGGCGTGTCTCCTTCGGTTGGTAAGTAAAACTTCCAAATATGACGTTATTGTTAATGCAGATGTTTAACAATGAATTGTAAGACGTAGCTGTTACATCCACATTCTCGTAAATTCGCTTATTTTAGCATGTCACCCTGCGGAAAATGAACGATGCACTGTCGATTTCGCTATAGTCTTAGAGTTGCCAACTTGACGACTTTCTCGCTTAATCTGGCGACTTTCCAAATCGGGATTGTTTGTCCACTCAAGACATATACATACGTCTTGAGTGGACAAACAATCCCGATTTGGAAAGTCAAGTTGGCAACTCTAAGACTTTAGCTAAATCGACAGTGCATCGTTCATTTTCCGCAGGGTGACATGCTAAAATAAGCGAATTTACGAGAATGTGGATGTAACAGCTACGTCTTACAATTCATTGTTAAACATCTGCATTAACAATAACGTCATATTTGGAAGTTTTACTCACCAATCGAAGGAGACACGCCTGATTCCGCTATCTCTGAAAGCAGCCTGGGCCGGTACGCGCAAGCGCAGTAAATGGCAAAGACGGATGCGAAAGAAGATGTTTCAGTTTCATAGACTTATGCTACGAGTCAACAGTTTATGTTGCTGTTTTTGCAGTTTCGGTAGCGGGGTATTATTTTTCTGTTGCTATTTCCGCGATTAATGTAGGCATTTCAAAGTTTTTGTGTGCTGAGGCTGCGTTTTCTTTGGTAGGCCTGATGTAGCCTACTGATAAATAACGCCGCGGAAACTTAAAATGGCCCGTCATTCTGCCGAGTAGTCTTTCTAAATTAGTTAATCGTCTGATTGCGAATCAAGCAAAGGGAAGGTTTCTGCCTCACCAAACTGACCTCCGACTGCACGTCACTGCTGATAACTGCTTTTTTTTTTATCTGAGTGGAAATTCCATGGATGTACACACATGACGCCTGTGTGTTTTAGTTTTAGTAGACCATGTACTAGTGAACTGTACCGTTATGAAACAACACACTTCTAATAAAGTCATCAATCAATGACTGTGCAACTGTGAACGAATGGCCGTGCTCTGCGATAAATGTGCAGATACGCACTTTATGATTGCACACACGATCGGTCATTGATTCGTTGTTGTAATGTATTCTTATGTTATCTTGCATTAAAAAAAGCATTGTTACGTGTGCAAATCTACTATTCTGGGAAATATTTTAGATCAACCGCGTCTGCAACTACTGTATCATGATTGGTTGGTGTATTCACCGCGTTGCATTGTTTGACTCAAAATATTACCCACGTGTGTTGTCACTGCTGTGGTACCGGTTCAGTCTGCGAAAAATCATGGAGCGGTTAGTTGTGAAGGAAGGATTAGACGTGATTAATATTGACAGCACTGTCAAAAACAAATGGAGGTGGGCTTGGTTGGATGAGATAGGTGACACAGGAAAGCCATTCAGGTCCTGGTGTCAAAAATTGAAGGAACCAGGAGCCTGTTTCTGTTGTGTTTGCAACAGAAAGCTGTTGTACGGTTCAAACGGCAAAAAAAAAAAAAAAAAAAAAAAAACGCTTTTCAAGCACAACAATGAACCAGGTTTCAGGTCAACACTGAAAAGAATGTCTGGTGTAGCCAAGCTTCCGGCTTTTGCTTTTGTCGCAAAAAAAGAATGAATATTATTTGCTTATCAGAATCTGAAACGGCTTGTTGAATTCTTGATGTTGTGACTTTTGATTTTGTTGCCAAAAAAAGAAACAATTCTGTTCATTCTATCAGAGAATCTGAATAAAACGGCTTGTTGAATATTGATGTTTTAGTTTTAATGCACAGTATTAATAATGGGAACCCTAAATTATAAAGTAAAAGGTCAAATTTTATCCACTAAAGGTACTAACATTTTCTTTTTGAGCTGCCAACCAATGGGTTTTAAATGTCTCTTGTAATTGACTCGTGTTCTCACTTGCAACCATTCCTCTCCCCTAATGCAAGGTGCATACTGGTTCATATGACTACTATTTTTTACACACTGCTCAGCAGTGTGTAAAAAGAATAACATTAGACTGTTTTGCTAGACTAGTGTTAACTAAGTCTGAGCAGGTGCAGTTAGTATATTAAAGATTTGTCAATATTGCCAATGCAACAGTACAGCCTGGTAATACTACTTTTTCTCTGCACTGGCATTTTTATTTAAAAGGTTGTAACAGCTTGCCTCCATTTAGTGTAAGTCAACATATAATTTGCTCCCACCCAAAAAGGCGTGTGGGGACTGGGGACCCCCCAAAATATACGCGGTCTGTGTGCATTTCATGTGGGAAAACCACAAAATTTGTGCCGTGGGCCCTGCGGGTGCTTCGCGCCCGCGCATGTGTACTCAAAAAAAATTGTCAGGGTTGGCAGGTCTGCTGCTGCTATGCACTTTTGCTTTAAAGTCCTACAGTAATTTTAATATTTGAAATAGACCAGACTAGCAATAGACAGACTACAACTTCAGCAGGTGTTTATGTTAAAATGAAGCACGAATTGTACACATTCACAATTAAGGCATTTGAGAACTGTGAAGTAGCATATCACCCAATTAATTGGTGTGTGCTGGGCGCACAATGTTGTTTATATTTATCTGATACTGCGATTGTCTAGGACAAGGGCCAGGGCTAGACCGTTGCAAGCTTAGAGCCCCTTTCAGAATGTCTTATCCCACGTCTGAAATTTTCAGTCCTGGGATTTTTTTTTGCTTTAAGCCCTGCATTTACGCAGTGTGGTGTCGTCGGGTAACTTAGAAGCGGATGTAGGCTACGAGCCACGTCTTTACCTATAACACCTAACGTTAAATTAGATAATACGAATCAATGTCAGCTGTGTTCCTGGTCAAAATCACACAGTTGAGAATAATTAACTTTTTTCGGTGTCGGCCGTAGAGTATTGTCTCAATCTTGCCTCGTGATTATGTAAAGTCACACTAAGTTACCTTTGAAATGTTTTACTATTCAACAATCACTTTAGTCATACATGGTAAAGGAGGTAGCTTGTAACGTTAACGTTAGGTGATTCACAATTCCTTAGGTTATTCACAATCCACCATCATAACTATTTGTAACGAAACCAATTATTTATTGGGAAAATACTTATAAGCATAATTAACAGTAACGTAACAAGGCTAAGTTAGTTGAATGTCGCACAATGTTGCCTTTACGGCATCTAACGTTAACGTTAGAGACATCTAGACTAGTTAACTTACGCTGCAGTTCGATAGCTTTGGAAAGCGTAAAAATATCAACCGTAAAATATTATCAACTATATAATCGACTCTTCATTACAACTTTGTTAGAAGGATAAAACGATATTTTTGTGAGTAACGTTAGCCAGGATAGAAATGCGCTCGTGCAAGTTCATTCTAACGTTACCGCTATGTAGGCTAGTCTTTAAGCTAAAGTTATTAAGCTAACGTTAATGTCAGTCAAGGTTAACTAACCGAATTGTGACAGTAGCTTTAACATTAACGTTTCTTAACTTACCTTGATGGTACTGAGTATTCGCAATACACTATATATATGTAAACTATACTAAACTTATTGTCTAAACTATCTGTGTTGAACTGGGTAAAAAGTCAAACTATCAAAACGAATAAAAAAGACAAACAACTATCTATATACACTATAACGTTACGTTACTATATACACTATTCTAAATCTTAATATATACAGAAATATCTAAGGCTATCTAATATATACAGAAATTTCTAAATATATCTAAGGAATGTGAAGTTAATATCTCTCTCTGTCCGTCTCAAAAAACCACCAACATCTGCGAAGATGTATAGTATCCAAGGGTTTTTAACCATAGCTACTAGCACGAGCTCAGAATGCGCTCCTTTTCTCGTGCTAACCAGTGCTTGATAAGAATGGCTTTTATTTATTTATTTATTTATTTTTTAATTATTATTGCAATAACATGAAATAGTAGTAAAGGTAAGGAATACAGTAACATAAAGACAATGCCAGGGGCACATAAAGGTATGAAACTATGTGGAAATAAATTCATTCATTCATATCTTGTCGTGCCAGTAAGCAATCCATTCCTGAGCTGAGGGGTTGAACTCTCGCAAGTCTTGGTCAGTGCAGTGGGGACCTTCTGGGCATTCAGAGAGGATATGGTCAACTGTTTGGTTGGGGTGACCACATGTGCACTGGCTGGAAGATGCTAGTTTCCACTTGAACAAGGTGCTGGCTGTCTTTCCTACTTTTGCTCTTGCCCTGTTGAGTGATGCCCATGATTTCCTGTCAAGGTGTGTGCCGGTTGGCAAGTGTTCTGCTGGGGGCTGGGTGGCCTTGTTTGGGTACTGGTGCAGTTCTCTCCAACTCTGCAGGCGCCAGAATGTTGCTTGGTTAGGATCCAGACTTTCTACTGTCCTGAAACTTTTTCTGGATTTCAGTCTGCTGCGGGGGCATGTGTGGCCAAACATAGGGTGTCTCTCATCGTTCTCCTGTATGTGTTTGTGAGTTCTTGACTGGATGTGCCTTCGAACTTGTGGTGGGGCGATCCCAGCTGTTCTGTATAACAGAGGCAGTGGCGTAGGCCTTAGTTGTCCAGTTATTATTCGACAGGCATTGTTCAACTCTGAGTCGATCTTTTTTTCATGGCATGACCTTGCCCATACAGGAGAAGCATATTCAGCAGTCGAGTAGCTTAGGGCAAGTGCTGTTGTCCGCAGTGTTTCTGGATTGGCACCCCAGGTGGAGTTTGCCAGTTTGCCAAGGATGTTGTTTCTGGCAGCCACCTCTCCCTTGACATTTTGAGCGTGTTTTGCGAACGAAAGAGTTCGGTCAAGGGTTACTCCCAAGTAGTTGGGGTAGCGGTCGTTTTCGAGGATTTGGCCATTCCATGTGATGTTAAGTTTTTTGTCTGCTGCGTGGTTGTTCAAATGGAAAGCACAGACTTGGGTTTTCCCGGGATTCGCTTTGAGTGAATTCTTGTCATTGTAGGTGGTTAGACCTTCAAGTGCCTCAATCATTCTTGATTCAATGACTTTAAATGATGTTGATTGTGTGCCGAGGCAGAGATAGTCAGCATAGATGAAATGCGGATGTTTTCAAATTCTGGTTGATCATTCGTATAGATGTTGAAGAGTGTTGGAGTGAGCACAGAGCCCTGGGGAAGACCGTTCTTTTGCATCCTCCATCTGCTCTTTCTTCCATCCAGTTCAACGAAGAATCTCCGGTTCTCAAGCAGGGACTTTATCATTGAGACAGTCTTCTTGGTCTTTGTCATTTCTGCAACTTTCAGGAGTAGAAGTTTATGATTGACTGTGTCGTATGCTGCTGTGAGATCGACAAAAACTGTTCCTGTTATCAGTCTTCCTTCGAAACCGTCCTCTATATATTGGGTGAGGTTGAGAAGTTGGCCACATGTTGATCTCCCTGGGCGGAAACCAGCTTGGTCTAGGGTGAGATGTTCTTCCACTATGGGAGCAATGCGGGCCAAGATCATCCGTTCATACAGCTTGTACAGGATACAGAGCAGTGAGATGGGTCGATTGCTCTTGCTTACAGCTGGATCTTTACCGGGTTTCAGCAGCGCCACGACTCTTGCTCTCCTCCATACCTTTGGTATTTGGTTTGTTTCTGCACACTTGTTAAAGAGATGGAGAATCCAGGACATACTTGTCGGGCCAAAGTGTTGGATCATCTCTGTTGGTATTCCATCAAGACCACAGGCCTTTCCCGTTTTCATGAAAGTAAGAGCAGTCTTCAACTCCGAGATGGAAAATTCGTCGAACTGCTCTTCACATTCGGCCATGGCCTGATCCATCTTTTCCTTAAGTCTCCTCTGGTGTCCTTTCTCTTTGTTTGGTGGTTTACCGTTCTGTAGAAGTTGGTGGGCTATTTGGTTTGGCGTGACTGCAGCTACTCTGGATTGAACATGTTTTTCAGTGTTTAACTTCTTGATTGTCTTCCATGCCTTTTTGCTGTTGTGGGTCATGTCTGTGGAGGTGATGAGTTCTTTCCATCTGGCTGATCTTTCCTCTGCAAGCAGTGAAACAAGATCGTCTCCCAGTTGTGTGGTTTGCTCACTGAATGGGTCGTTATTGTAGGCTGCTGTGTACGAATCGTAGAGTTGTTTGCTCTCTTCATTCAGGCATGGAATGTATGATTTTCTGCAGCCCCTTGGTATGTTGTTCTTTGCCACTTCCCATACAAGATTCTGGAAGGTATCATAATTTTTCGGGTCTGCTTCGATTGATGAGATTTTACTCTCTATTTCGTCAGTGAAGTTGTCCCACTTCGCCTTCCTGAAATTAAAGCGCGGTATTGCATTTGATTCTATTGCTTTCACTGCAGGTTTGGTACTCAGGGTGACAGGTCTGTGCTGAGATTTGGGGATTGGGTCATCTAAAGTCCTTTCAAAGCTGCTGAAATATCGTGATGATATGAAAGCAAGGTCTGGGTTGTAGCCTTTCCTCCAACGTGCACTCATGAATGTGTGTTTGTCTTTAGGGCTGTGTAGGATGGTGAAGTCGTTGGAGCCTGCCCATATTTCTACAGCTTCCCCATCGACATCGTTTTGGTCATGCCCCCATATGGTGTTGTGGCTGTTGAAGTCGCCGATAGTAATGATGGGCTTGTTGTGGGGGTTTTCCATTTTAGGCCAAAAGAAAGGTTTTGTGGGAGGCTTGTATACTGATGTGATGATCATTTGGCCTGTCTCAACTCTTAATATCTCCATGTCATTTTCTGATAGGTCTTGGCTTGCTGTGACAATGGCTTTGTCTCGGACATATATGGCACTTCCATGCTTTGGGTGCTCATGGTGGACTATCAGGTGCATGCCCCTGATCTTCGGGGGTGTAACATCCTTGTGGGTCTCTTGGAGGCACAAGATGTCAGTAGGTAAATCTGAGAGTATATCGCATTTGGTGCGTGTGATTTCTTCAGCGTTGAAAGATGTGATCTTGAACATCTCCATTCCGAGGGCCGAGGGTTTATCCTTTTACCACCCTGGTTGGAAGCTTAGCGCGTGGTGTAGCAATCAGTCGAAATCAGGGACGGCGCGGGAAGCCTTGCTACATGTCCCCGGAAATAAATTAATCAAAACGTATGCATAAATCCATAGCTTTCATAGCTTTGGGATTTTTTGAGAATATAAAATTTTAATCTAGCTGTAGAAGATGGTTTCTGGTTACAGAATTTTGATTTATGAATGTGAAATTTTCCAAGAATTATTACCGGATTTGGAGTAGGGATAAGATGTGAAACCAAACAGTACATTACTGAAGGACAACAAAGAAAAGGTGAAATCTGAAAGAATATGCTTGAAAATGTTATCACAAACAGATCTCCAGAAGTTGACAGTGTAGTTGCAAGACCAAAACAGGTGGTCAATGTCCTCCAGATGGAGATCACAAAAGGTGCAGTCCAGGGTTATGTCTTTTTTTTAATCTTTGCAAGAAAGACTGTGGGGTAAAAGCGGTGTATCATTCTAAAAGACACTTTTTTAACCTTGTCAGATATTTGGAAGGCAAACACCATATTTTCCTCCATTCTAAGTCAGAAAACAAGTTACTCCAAAAACCGAATAAGATGTTTGGGATAAATTTTATGGATATGGAGTTGGGGTTTCTAATGAATTGTTTAATCCATCTTATACTAAAAGTAAAGTTTTGAGTAGAGACATCTAAGAAGTTTAAGCCACCATTGACACTTAAGTTTATCAACACAGATTTTCTGATATAGTGGATTCTATTTCTCCACACGAAGTTGTAAAGCATTTTGTCAATGGCTATCGAGGTTTCTTTGTTCAGCTAGAGGTAATGCAGCATAAGTTAGACGATATACCCTCTGCCTTAGATATCAAAATTCTACCTTTCATGGATAGGTCTCTTTGAAGTCATGAACAAAATCTTTTTTGTACTTTGTCCACAATAGGATTAAAGTTCAGAGAGCATCAAGTGTCTTGGTTTTTATCTATAATTAAACCGAGGTATGTGACTGAATCTTTTATAGGAATGTTACATATTGAGGGAACATTGCAAGCCTTAAGGGGGAGCAATTCACACTTATTTATGTTTGGATATAGCCCAGAGGCAAGAGAAAATTATTAAATTATATCAAGGGCAACTGAAACTTGTGAGACGTCCTTTAAGAATGATGTAGTATCGTCGGCAAGTTGACTGATTATGATTTCTCGTCCTGCTATTTCAATGCCCTTAAGACGACTAAGTGTAATGCAGTCAGACAGTAGTCGGGCACATATTAAAAATAAGTATGGAGAGATGGGACAGCCCTGCCTGACTCCACAATTTAGATTGAACCTAGGAGAGGTTCCAGTGTGTAATTTAATTGATCAGTTTGCATTCTTGTACATGGCCTTAATTGAAGAACAAAAATTAGGGCCAAACTCTGTTTTTTCTAAAGATAGAAAAATAAAATTGTGCTCTATTGTGTCAAAGGCCTTAGGAAAATCCCAAAATAAAATATAGGCCTCATCATTATATAGATCAGGATAGTCAATAAGGTCTAGCATAATATCTTGTTATCATTGTTGAGGAGACAGATTGGTCTCCAGTTATCAATAAGAAGAGTGTCTTTGTTTGGTATTGGGATGAAAAGTCCCTGGGATAGGGTGGGAGGAAGGGTTCCAGATTCAATGCTTTCAGTAAACATATGAAGACGGAAGGGGGCTGTTTCTGCAAAAGTAATGTAAAATTCAGAAGTCAGACCATCAACACTCGGAGATGTATCAATTTTTAAATGATGGATGGCCAATTTTACTTCATTTAATGTTATTGGATTATCACACACAACCTTGTGTTCATTTGATATAGATTTAGTATTGGCAAGATTCTCTAGAAAATGTAGTTACTGTTTCATTGTATTGAGCCTTTTAGAGATTGCTATAAAATAATGAACAGTAAACAGCAATTTGTTGAGGATTATCTGCAATAATCCCATCAAAATAAAGTTTTCTCATAGAGTTTGATTTATTACGACACTGCTCTAGTTGAAAAAAATAAGCAGTATTTTGTTCGCCCTCTTCCAACCATTTACACCTTGACCTCACAAATGCTCCTTCTGTTTTTCTCTTGTTTAAAGCATTTTGTCTTGTTGTATAATTAATTCCTCTCTGTCTTTATCATTTAAATCATCAGGTAGAATTTGGGTGAGGGTGGTTATTTTTGTAATTACATTCGTTTCTTCACTTTTCCTAATTTTGGCTAATGTGGCTCCATAATCTCTGAGAACTTTGGCTACCTCAAATTTAAGGAGTTCTCAATTTCTGGTATAATTGTTTTCTGCTCCAGCTCTGAATCACAAGTGTTTTATGAGTTTCTCAATCATCTCAACTACAGATTCACGCTTTAGAAGGGAGCTATTAAGTTTCCAAAATGAGCTTCTAAATGACTGTGGGTTACTTGAGTTAAAGGAGACCTTAAGTGCTATAGCTTTATAGTCAGTCAATAATGTTGTGAGTATATTGCAATTAACATTATTTTTGTCTAAACAGCTAGAGATGTCTTCACATATACACCCTCCAATTTTGTCTTCTGCGCTTTGTAAGTATAGATCAAATCTAGTTGGTTTAGTGCTTTTGCCAGCTGCAGGCACATCACGCCCAATTGAATCCTCTCCTGCAAATGAGAGAACTCAAGGCATGTCGCTCTGTGGGTGTGTTTACTCTCGTGGCTCTGGACCGCAGCAGAAAAAAAGAAGATACTCTGAAACGAAACATGCATCAGATAAGGCACGCTCAAAAACCAGAGTAAATATCAGTGTAGCTTTCACTCGTTGATGGGCCCTGAAGGAGAGATTGGGGCTGAATAGCGATGCAGAGTTGAGCTGCTTACTGCCTGCTAATTTAGCTATGTGCTACGTAGATTGTTGTAGATCTCTTGCAAATATCAAGATAAATGGGACCGTGAGTTTGTGTTTCTTAGGAGGAACAGGCTGGGGGATTGTCACGTAAGATCTGTAATTGCGAATTCTGTCTCTCACTGGAGAAAGAGGCGCAGAAGCACGCCCAGCAAGATTAACCACTCTTAACCACTCTGGCCCAGCTCATAAATATACAACCTCCAAAGAGGAGCTATCAGAACCAACTCCTCTCCTTCCTCTTCCCAGACCTCACCCTCAAGCTCTGCCTCGACCCCTGGCTCTCTCCCTTGGCGCTGCGCTGGTAGCCTAGGCTATAGTTGTCTGAATTTGTGTTAGAACTTGAAGTACCACAAAATTCTATCTAAGAATATCATGGTAATATATGATTAGCCATATCAGCTTTCTACTTATAGATATTAGCTAACTCGGTATTAGGCGTTTGTATCATTAGCAAACATATTTGCATTGTTAAAAAAACTGCAAACTTTCTGTAATCATACTCAACTGATCTACAGTCAATAATTAGCATTGTCATTAGCTTGGCTGTTAATTCAAATGCACAAACAATATCATGTGGATAACATTTGGAAGATAGCTTGTCGTCATTCATTCCTGGCTGCAGGCAGCACAGTACACGGTCTGACAGTTAGGTTGCTCCAGGCCACTGAGTGCTGGGCTGTGGATGTGTCTAGCCAGGCTGGCAGCGGCATGCACCGTTGAGCACGAGAGGAGGACTTAATTTTGTGTTTAAAAACTTAAGGTTACAAACAGCAACGGACAAAACGTCAGACCCTACCTTTAAGGTAAATAAGTAGAAATGTTAACTCTGTTCATTCACAGCATACCCCTCCTCAGGCAATATGCATATAGGCGATGACATGCTAGTGCAGTGGTATAATTTATTTTCTAATCCAATGTTGAATTTTAGTATATTCTGTGTGTAGTCCATAGTTGATTTGTATTCATGTATTGTAATGTTAAAGAGAGATAGCACACTTCCTTGGAGTGTGTGGGGGTGACTAGCAACTTGTCCGCACCTGCTACTCTGACTATTCCTATAGTCAGCTCCTTGGGTTTTATGGATTAGACCGTATATCCAGAGTTTGCACTGTAAACTCACCCTCTTATGTTACCTGTACAACTGTCAACCAGGAGCGAATGGCTACTTTATATGGTCAAACTATCTGGCAATCGATTTTACTTCGTGCGCTATAGCGCTTGTGGTCATCTATACTTTGTTATTATGATCTATAATAAATTCAAGAACTATAGAATGTCAAGTCCTGTGATCTATCAACTTTATTTTTGTCAACTGATGGTGAATGTATACACAGTGCAGAAGAAAACCATTATCACTACCACAAAATTCAATTTTCTTAGATTTAACACTTATCCTGTTCCAAAATCCACATGTGCCTTACTAAACAATTCATAATGGCCCAATCTAAATGTCCACCCTCACGTACTCACAGACTTTGAGGCGCAGTCCCATTAAATCCATGAGTTTTTTGGGCTGTCCCAGTGTGAAATCGTCAAGTGTGTGAGGGCTCTCATGCAGACTTTTTAAGCCCTTTCTGACCCCTTCCCATAAGTGACTATCAATGCTCACTTTGCTTGAGGGGAATTACCCACAGTTCGAAGCATTGTGATGTAAAGCACTGGGGTTCCCTGTTGTGAATCTGCATTTCGTTCATGCCTTTCCCTAGTTCCATGTTTAAGTTTTGTGCCTGGCCATGCCACGTATGCTGTTTGTGTTTAAGTGACCACTGCCTGCCTCTGACCATCCCCATGATTATGTATTGTGTTTTGTTGTTTGATTTCATGTTTTATTATTTTTCATGTTTTGTTATTATTTATGTCTTTGCCATGTTTTATAGTCTTGCCATGTTTCACAGCCTTGCCACGCTTTCATAGTCTTGTTTTTAGTTCTAGTCCTGCACTTCATTTACCCTGTCTTGTCTTGTGTAGGTCTTTGCCCACGGTCCCTTGTCTGACGTGCCACTCATTCGGGTGATTTCCTGGTTTCTGGGATTTCAATCTTTCTTCATACCTCGTTTTTCTTCCTTCCTCTCTCTGTTACTATCCACTAACCATACTAACAGTTTATTGTTTTCGATTAATTACTAACCAAGATTAACATTGTATATTTTTACTCATGGACTAACTTGCACTCGGGATTGTATAGCTGCACATACTAATAGACTAACGATCTCTCAGCATTCGCCCAATCTGTATCTCCGCCCTCCTTGCCTATCACTAATTATCTCTACTGCAGTTTCCACTTATATCTCAGGCTTTCCCTTTTCTTTAGACTGTACACTTTAGTACTCCTTAACCGGAGCCGTTTATTCGTTCATAGGAATGTCTCGTTATCCCTGTCTGCGTTTCGGCATTCGCCAGATTCATGTAATTAGATAAACCCTCATGTGTCAATCCTGATTATTGTTTCATTGATCGCACCTGTGCTCCCTTGTCATGTGTTCACCCCGGATGTGTATATAAGGTGTCTGCACTTTTAGTTCCTTGTCAGATCGTCTTTACTCCTTTGTCTTGTGCTACGTTCCTCGCCTTGCTCATTGTGATATTTTCTTTCTGACTGGGTTGCCCGACACTTGTTTTTGGTTTGCCCTTTTGGATCTGATTGCCTTTGTGAGTTTTGACCTATGTTTGCCCAACCACGTCTTTTGTCTTTTGCTGCCCTGGTATTTGGATTCGGACTGTTTACGGCTAATGAGTTTGCCTCTCCACCAAACCCACGCCTGTGTACCGAACCATTTTTGCCTGACCTTGAGTTTTGTTATTGGTGCCCTGGTTACAGTTTTGGATTTTGCCCTTTGGATTCTGCTTGTGGATTGTGGACATTGTACTGTTGCCAGCTCTGTTGGGGGGTTTCCCCCTTCAGAAATAAAGCCTCCATTTTGCATCTATCTGGTTCTTGCTCTTGGCTCATTTCGTAAAACCTCACATTCCCGGGTGATCTCTGGAAGCATATAAAATGGTCTGTGGGTAGAGAATGGAGGACTGGCACCAAGGTGTTCAGCCTTAAATACGGAATGCGCTGATATGCATACTTTTACAAAGAAGCAGTTTGCCTACGTAAACAATGATATTAGATGCAACATTGGAAACCACATGAAATCACAATCACTGCTCTTTACAGATCTGTGGTGGTCTCCTGGTGTTGTCAAAGCCTAGGTTTAATGTTAAGTGAAGACATTGAGATTGGGTCAATGATTTTTTTTTTTTTTTTTTGTAGTTGTCAGTTGCAGGCTTTTTGAAGTGGGTGGAGACATTTGAAAGGACTGCTGTGAAGTTTGTTTTTCTGAGAAAGATCAACAGACAGACCTGTGCACCTTGCTAGTTTCAGCACTTAAATTTAAATGGCAAGTTTGTCTGACTCATTTATGGATTGCAGTTAAAGTTTACACAAATGTTCAAATTGTAGAACAGAATACACCACTTCCAAATCCCAGTGAAAAAAATGTTGAAACAGTAAATTGATGACAATTATCCATTAACTTACGGGGGTTTACCTCTGTCTTTATTTTTCTTCCAGACGTTTATCCATTGTTGCTGTTTTTGTTTGGGTCGGTCGGTCATTGTCTTCTCATCCACACCTGCTTCCCTGAAGAATGAAATGCTACACCAAGGACTTCCTTCATTGCCTTGGCTTACTTGACGCTTACTTGAAGGTCTCATTATAGCAAATTGGAGCTCCCTCTACATGATACCAGCTTGTCCTGTGTTCCCTGGAAGCTGTAGCGACTCCAAACAATTTGTCCATTTTTCATATTTTAAATCAACCTCAGTCACTCCAGCTTTTATCATTGCACGTTTGTTATGTTAACTTCACAAAAATTGAGTTTTTTTTGTAAAATGTAAATAAATATTTTAATTTTCAATGCTGTCTTTTCTAATTAATCAATGATGATGTAAGATGTGCATGACTGAATGATGAAACTTTAATTTGAACAGTTTATTTTCAGTGATGTGTGTGCATAATTATGAACTGTGATTTGTTACTTGGGCATTGTACATTATGTGCAGTCTAACAATTGAAAGGAAGATGTTGATTGCAGATAGTGTATTTATGTAAAAGTTTGGTATTAGGCCAGGTGACATGAGTGCAGGTCAACTATTCTAAGGTTCATAACTGCCAATAAGACTTTACCCTTGCCAACACAACAGTGAACAAGCACATAGATGGTAAATTATTGATGTCTTACAAATGGGCTCTTTGCAGACATTTTCTACTTCCTGAATTTAACCCTGCTCCTTTGTTTCCTGTCTTACATTATTGGACAAACTGATTAATTCAGGTGTGTTTCACCTCATACCTATGGTCAGACACACCTGGATTAATCAGTTTGTCCAATAGTGTAAGACAGGAAACAAAGGAGCAGGGTTAAATTCAGGAAGTAGAAATGTCTGCAAAGAGCCCATTGCCTCATGCCAGACTCCTTTTTTTTTTTTTAATATACAATACTTTGGCAAAGTTGTTTCTGGCACCCAATGGCAAGATTGCAATGTATATGACGATGTACTTTTGATACGAAATGGCAACATTGTCCAGTGACCAGATAGGGATGTTGCAGCAACGTACTCATGGTAACATTGTTACGCAACCATATGGCGGCGTCGCGGGAACGTCATTCCTGCCACCAAATGGCAACATTGTAATGCGACCTTATGGCGCCATCGCGGCCACGTACTTCTGGTACCAAATGGCAACGTTATCAGGTGACACTGCGACGACGTCGCGGCAACTTCATTCCTGGCACCTATTGACAACATTGTAACAACCATAAGGCGATGTCGCGGCCACGTACTTCTGGTACCAAATGGCAACGTTTTCAGGTGACTATGCAGCAACGCCGCGGCCACGTACTTCTGGGACCAAATGGCAACGTTATCCGGTGACTATGTGACGACGTCATGGCAACGTTGTCTCTGGTACCTAATGGCAACATTGTTATATGACCATGTCGCGACGTCGCGGCAACGTTATTTGGTTACTAAACGCCAACTTTAGTGAGCGACAATACCACCACGTCGCGGCAACCACTTTTGTTTACTTTATGGCAACATCCATGTGGCGACATTGCTGCAACGTCGCAGATAAGTTGCCATTAAGTGACGTCACCCTGACTAAATGGCAACTGTCTGGCAATGTTGCAGCAACGTCTTGTGTTAGCTGGGAACTTTATGCCAGTGGGTTCAATTTGTCCGTGTCAGACTGGCAAACTTTTCGTACGCCAATGTCACACCGTAGTTTCCATGGGATGACGCCGTCCCCGCATGAGCACCTGTCAGAAATGGCGAAAAAGGACACTACTTTGCTCTCTCTCTCGACAGACCAAGACCATAGCTTTCCCATGAATGAGCTATGAAGTTTGATCAACAGCAGATTTAGCGTGGCATTCAAGCTTTCGTTTATTCGGCATGTCAACAATGATTGTGTGTTCGCACCCGCAGGAGAAAAAAAAAAAAAACTGCCGCCACCGCTAGACTTAAATGTTGTAGAGCTAGTGCCACACCCCAGCCGACAAATACACTCCTTCCCAAAAAGTGTTAAAGGAAGCAAAGTCTGCAACAAAACTGTATAATAAGTCATTAGTGAATGCCAGAGAGCCACTTGAGTAAACATAATGAAATGTAAGAAATGTAAATGAATGAAAATAAAATGTAGCCTACATGTTATTCTTAAAGACAAGCAATGTGAAATAAGCAGTAAATATGTTATGTGTTGACTTGTATATGAACTGAAAATATGTAAAATAAATAAATGTGCTTCAAATACTCTTTTGTGTTTTCATTTAGGCTGTATTAATATGTAGGAAATGTTCGCAGCATTTTTATGTCAACAAAGGTAGGCCTATCCGATTCTGATCAATTAGAAAGCGGTGGACAAGTTGTTTTTAGATATCTTGTACACCTGTATTAAAATGTAAGGGATACTGGAGCTTGGTTGGGGTGGTGGAACAGCTCGCAGCGAGCGCTGGCAAATTTCCCTTATTTTTAAATCCAAAACTTGACAGGTATGGCGGTGACTCTGGTCACAACTCAACGTGCGGTACCACTGAGCACCCAAAATGGGAAGACTGGGGTCAAAAATGCAAAAACAAACGGGCTGCCCTCCAATCGCATATAAGGTGCTGAATCCAAAAGAAAAAGCTGTAAAAATTAAAAAGGTTGGACAGCACTTGCTAAAAGTATTTTTAATGTTACAAAGAGTAAAAACGGACGCCTTTCGGCTCACAGGCCTTCCTCAGCGTGTACAAATTATTATAACCACCTGCGTATAATATAAACCAATTAATCACAAACATGTGTTTCCTTTTACTCATGGTACCACTTACCATTACCCAATTAGGCATAAATAAACCGCTAGTTAACAATACATCACAGAAGGCAATGTCACTCAATTGAAATAACAATTATGAAATAAACTATAAGGAAAATAAAAAATAGAACAAGGAAAGAGTAAAGTATTAACCAACTTAACTCAACTCTTACAAAAAACAAGTTAAAGAAAAATCTTCATTCATGCCATGCGGTGCAACAGAATTCAAAGTAAATATATACCAAGCCTCTCTTTGGAGGAGGCAATTGTCCCGATTGCGCCCCCCCAGTGTCTGATTAACAATTTCCAAACCCATGAATCTCAATGAATTGACATCATGACGCATTTTGTTAAAATGTCGAGCAACAGGTGATCGGTCATCTTGGTTTCTAATCGCACATTTATGTTCACAAATTCTTGTTTTGAGTTGACGCTTGGTCTTACCAACATAAATAAGACTGCATGGAAAAAGTAAGAGATAAACAACAAAAGAAGATAAACATGAGATCCTACCTCTCACCTTAAATGTTTTATTGGCCACATGATCTGTAAAGCTATTTTCTGTGATCATATTACCGCAAACAACGCATTTGTAACACTTAAAATTACCCGCCGGTATTTTAAAAGGGAAACTAAGTTGCGGTTTTATATCACAATTAGCTCGGACAAGGTAATCCTTTAAATTCGAAGCCCTTTTATAACAGAAGCAAGGAGGATCGTGAAAAGACTGACCGACCTGAGGATCAGTACTCAATATATGCCAATGACGATTTATTATACGTTTCAAATGTTTGGATATAGGACTGTAAGTGGAGACCAAAGTAATTGACCCACAAGTATTAGAACGGGAAGTGGACCGAAAAAGTTCCTCACGTTTCTTACGTCGTACTTAATTAAGACAATCAAGTAATACAGAGTCGTCATAGCCCCTACTACGAACTCGTTGACGCGGCTCTTCTGCCTGCCTCTCAAAAGATTCATCATCATTACAAATAATACATCGTAACCTTAACAGTTGACCGTATGGCAAGCTGGAAAGTGCGAAAAATTATTCCTATCAGTCTCTCTCCAATAAATCTCAGTATGGATCATTGTCCCAGACTTCTTTACCAAAACATCTAAAAAAGATATTACATTTCTATCAAACGCCAAAATGAATTTAATAGATGGCAAACAACTATTCATGTAATCACGAAGTCATCTTCCGTACCTGACCATATAAAGAAGATGTCGTCAATATACCTATACCAAACCTTAATATACTGAAAAAAGTTGTTAGAATATACAAAATTTTGCTCAAATTTTCCCAAGAAGAGATTAGCATAATTAGGCGCAATCGGAGAGCCCATCACTGACCCTAGATTTGTAAATAGTATCTATTTTGAAACTAGAGACTGGGGTCTCAATGATGGGTCCCCAGCCATGTCGAGATGTTTTGTTTAGGATGGTCATCAGAGCATTAAAGGATGCTCTGGAGAGGTGGAATTCTCTTCTGGTCACTTTTCAAAGTACACTGCGCGTACTGGCACTGTGGCATTAGCTGGCGGTACTGTCTGGAATTTGGAGGATGGGGAAAAGAGACAGATGGTACTTCTATGTCAATAAATAAAATGGCAATTAACATCTTTTCATGTTGGTATGTGTTTTCCTTTGCATTAGAGATTTTGAATAACTGTGGCAAGCTCTATGTAATAGCCAGCTGGGCATGAATTAATAGGGGTCAGAAACTAAGTCGATTTTGTTGGGTGTACTTTGACTTTTATATTCACGGTGTGTTGGTGCGAAGGGCAATCTCGGTGCAGTTTGGGTTTTCTTCTAAACTGAGTTGCAAAGTTTTTATACTTCATGTTTTTCTTGTTATCAGACTATTCCAAATTAACGTAATGGATACATTCTCTGCTGGAGTGTTGTCACTGGTGACTAGTGAGGTGAAAGTTGGACGAACGACATCCTTTTGGTCTTGATCAGTTTTTAGCTTACCGGCCTTGTGGGCCAATAAGCCATTATCGTGGTCCATCATCTGTTGTCTGGAACATTTTTTATCTTTTGTTTAACCTGATGAATTTTCGTGTAAATTTGCAATAACATACTACAAGACCATATCTCCAGATGTATTTCTCGGATTTTTGATTGAATCATTTTTGTCCGTTTTATGGGCCCTTGAAATTTTGGCGCCAATGTCAACGATAGGACTGAGAAATTTTTTTAAAGTATTTCTCAAAAACTGCATGAAAAATTTTTTTTTTCGAAATCAGGCAATCTGTTTACATTGGTACTGTCAATGTGCAGTGCGAGCACCGTTTTGATTGAATTGACAGAAGTGGGTCTATTGGGGGCGCTGTACTATGAATATGCAAGATGGCCTGTGAGCCCAAATGGTTGCAGATGGAGATTAAGTTTGTATTATCGACATATAGGAAGCCATATATGACATATGTTTTGGCAATATTAAATTTGACCACAGATGACTTTGAAAGGTCAAACTCGAGATCAGGGAATATATTAACAACGTTAAAAGATATGACTTGAAATTTCAAAAAATTATTTCTCAAAAACTGTCTGATAACTTTTTTTTCTAAATCTGGCAATCAACCCACCTTGATGCACTTTATGAACAATGTGAGTGCCATTTTGATTGAATCGACGGAAGTGGGTGGGGGGCTCTGTACTTTCACATTGGGTCTTATGGAGAATGGACCAAATTGCCTGTGGAGGCTAAATGGTTGCAGATAAAAGGAAGATTAAAGGAATAGTTCACCCAAAAATGAAATTCAGTCATTATCAACTTACCCTCATGCTGATGAGAAGTCCGGTGTAGTTTTTTATTCCTCAGAGGGCAGCCAGACACTCGGGGGGTTTTCCTCCTGCACCGCAAATCCATATAACGAGCGTCTATGGTTACCGAAAAGAAAAGGTCCATAAAACCACACAAAACTTTGTAATATTCCTCCACACTGCTCGTCCGCTGCAATCTAAGTGTCCTGAAGGGGTAACATCCAGAGTTTACCCGAAACTATGTCATTTTGTTCAGTTTTATAGCCTATTATTCTCTGTAGTATGTTTGCTTGGAGGAGCGCTTGCCTGCTCATGCAGTTCTCCTGAGCAGATGCGGGCACTACGGTCTTGATATCGCAACAAAGAGCAATCAGCCATAGCTGTAGTCTTTTGGGGTCCTGAACTGGTAGTTTGTGGAAAGTCACGGATCTCCTGAACGCCTGCTTCATTTGGTTGAAGCAACTCGTTTCACTCTAGTCGATTATCGTCGTAACCTTAAAGAGTGGACGGTTAGTGCAGTATCGTCACTCACTTGAACTTTATTATAACTTAAATTATTATTATGACTCCGCTCTGCTTTATTCTTTCTTGTGTCGCTCTCAGCACCATGTAAACACAGGGTTGTGTCTTCCGCGATTCCCGTTGGATGTTGTTTGGCGCGGCTACCGTAGTGCCCGCAGCTGCTCGGGATAACCGTGCGAACTCATGAGCGCGCTTCCAGGCAAACATACTAGAGAGAATAATAGGCTATAAAGCTGTACAAAATGACGTAATTTCTGGTAAACTCTGGGTGTTACCCCTTCAGGACACTTGGATTGCAGCGGACGAGCAATATGGAGGAATATTACAAAGTTTTTGCATATTTTAACGGACCTTCTCTTTTCGGTAACCATAGACACTCGTTTTATGGATTTGCGGCGCAGGAGGAAAATTCCCGAGTCTATGGCTGCACTTCGAGGAATAAAAAACTACACTGGACTTCTCATCAGCATGAGGGTAAGTCGATAATGACAATTTCATTTTTGGGTGAACTATTCCTTTAAGCTTGCATTACTGACATAAAGTAATATATGACCTGTATTTTTACCAGAACTTGACAGTCTGTGACCTTTAAAGTTCACAATTGACATAATGAATACATTTTGACATATTATAATGACTTGTATCACCAAAACTGCTTCAGAGCTTAGGATTGTATTACAGAAGGTCTTATAAATGTATGTGAACTTTTATTTAGTGACCTTGACATTGATTTTCATTGATTCAAATGTCAAACTTCACATGAAATTTTCATAACTTGTATCATCGCGATAAGACTGCTTGCCAGTAACTACAGGACCCTTGGTCCTATTTTTCAATTATTCATTTAAATTAACATGACATCAAGCAACTTGCGTCATATTTTTCTTCCCAACCAACTACTGCTATAACCACGCCCCCGCAATCCACCTCTGCCATAACTGCGCAAACACACCTCATACTTTAGTTTATATTTTCTTATGTTGTGTAATAAATTGATTTCATTTTCTTCATGAACCGTAGTCTCTCCCATTTTTACCATGGCTCATGAGCCGGGTCATGACACTAGTAATAATATTTTTGAAGGCCATGATAGATTTGTAGGATAAGTGGGGATATACACAGCTGCTCTCTATTACACTACATGAACTTTTAACCACTTGCTCTTCGGGCTAAGCCATGACATGTCTAGCTGGGACCTTGTCTTAATGGGATTTTTGAAAAAGGCAGGGCTACTGTAGGGCCAGACTGATATGAACAGATATTACTGGGCATCAAAATGCTGATGTTTGGAATAACCATATGAGATGAGGAACAAATACTGTAAGTTAGAGGCCCTCCCTCTTCCAAGAAAAGGCCCAATTCCTGTCAGTTCCTTCTTGTGTCTTGCACTACCGTTGCTGAGGTAACTCCTCTAAAATGGAAACAGATGCATACTACCTCTCTAAAGGTTGAAACACTGTACAACACAAGGACATCGGATATAAATCTACATCAGACATTGTGTGTTTATGGCCAATGGTGTAATAAAGCATCTGTCTCGCTGGATCAACAAACTTTATTATAACAGTCATGTAACAACCTCTGCAGTACTTTGTCATCTTTACCACTGGTGCTGTACTTGTAAATTATGTTATGTGATTCTTGATGAGAAACCACACCACATTTCATGACGCATTTGACACCTTGCAGCTGATTGTCAGGTACTGTCATCTCTTTCATTTTGATTGTACACTATACTCTATCAGGAGGGAGAGACGGTGAATATTCCACATAGTGCCCACCTTAGCCTAATGATTAAAGATTCTACAGCTTAAATGTTATCTTTATCGGTGTCACCTTGTCTGCAGCTGAAAAAATTGTCTGCGTGCCAGCAGAATGGCAGTGGTAGCTCCTGGAGCCAGAGGTGCTTTTCATTGATTGTACAGCTTTCATGAGATGACGATAGTCTTGTTATAATCGTATATAGAGTTGTATAATAGTGTAGTATAGGCAAGGCATAGTATCGTCGTTGTTTTTTGTCATTCATTTTTCAATTACAGCGTGTTTTGACTTGTATGGGCCAGTATTTGGTTGCGCGATGCAATTCTCCGCCGCGCGAAAACTGCAACTTCATTCATAAATACGTGTTTCCATCAGCCAACTCGTGGGGGCGTGGTTATGGTAGAAGTGGGTTGGGAGTAACAATGACGCCTTTAACCTGGCTTCATTTTGCGACTACGTGACTACGTGCGACAGCTTTCTTTACGGCAAATGGTGTGTTTCCTGCTGAGGAGCCACGTTTTCATTGCTGCTAAGGAATTGCCTTAGCGTCTTATTGTAAATTTTCTCGTATTTTTGATATTAATGTATCAATAAGATTGTCCACAGATCGACAATTCCTTGCGCTGACGGATTCGGCCATACAATGGGGAAAAGCAAGAACAAGAAGTTTAAACGCCCTCAGGTTTCTGCCGAGGGACTGTCAGTATCATCCGTAAAAAATGTTGAGGACGAGGAAGATGTGGAGTGTCCAGCCGACGATTTGCTCGAGAAAGTAGGTCAAGAGAATGACTGATTAAAAATATTCTAATAGTGTACAGTTAATACGACTTGGTAACGTCTTTTTTTTCCTCTTAATCATTAGGCTACTTGTCATGGCAAGGTAGCTTAGAAAGTTCCTAACTCATTCACGTTTAGCTGTATTTTCGCAGGGTTTTTTTTTTTACTTGCTTGTGTAGTCAAAGCAATTTCTCAAATCTAACTGGTTTTATTTGTCATAGCTAAAAGTAATTCGCAATGCAAATAAGGTGCGGCACAAATAAATTAAGTAATGAGTTGGAAATACCAGATAACTAAAGGTTTTAACTGCCATAATACGTCTAGATTTTCATTGCTGGTAAAATTAAGTTTGGTGATGCGTAAATGGCATCTGAACTGGAGGGGGTGTGTTGAAACGATCTTTAGATTACCCTGCGGTATGTTGAAAACAACTTGAGCCAGTTTTTCTAAGAATCAGACAGTTAACCATTATGGGGTGATATATGATGGTCTCAGATTTGCCAAAAATGTTTGTTGGTGAAAGATGGTTGGTTGAATGGAAACACTTCAAGTTTTTAGGAGCCAACATCCTTCGGTTTCTTTTTTAGAGGTACCAGAAGGGCCAAAGATTCCGAGATCAGAAGTGAGCGCTGAAAAACAATCAGTTTTGAAATGCGAATATATCATTGCGTCCACAACAGCCCGCATTCGTTTTCACGTCAATTTGCGGTGTAGGGCTCGCAGTAATCTGATAATTTATGTGGGCTGTCGGGGGCGCGTCCATTAGGAGGCGCTGCAAGATTCTACTTTTGGCCATTTGTGCAGTAGTATTGAGGGCATTTCCAGACTGCCCCCTTAACAGCCCAAGATGTTTTATTCATGATATGATACCACCGGACATCCTTGACATAATCAACACAAATTAAGTGTGGGATGTTGAGAGTGCAATAATATAGGTGGTGCTTCAGTCAGAGAAAAAGCGAAATTTGGTATTTTGGGAGGTCAAAGTAGTCCATGCACCCTCATCGGATTTTGATGAAACATTTTCTGTTTGGTAGCCCTGTATGTCTTCTAACTGATATAATGATTACTCTGGGTTTCTGCTGCATTAACCCTTTACAGTCCATCTGAGTAGGAAAGGTTTACGAAATCGTACACTGAATTGAGGTTTTATTACCTCAGTACTTAATGCATTGTATGACACGCGTATAAGTGCGCCTGGGATACCATCAGCCTGGAATTAATGATTTTGAACCTTAATTGGTGTGTATCATGCAGCCTCAAACGATCGTTCAGTTCACGCAGGGGTTAACCAAATTAAATGAAAGCACTGAAGGTGCTGATGCCTCGGTGCTTACAGCAGTGACAAGTATGTCCCTTGATGAAGCTATAAAATTCTGTGTGGACATGTCAGAGTGACCTAGCTGTGCATCTGTGGTTGACATAAGCTGTGTTTCTATCCACTTGTCAATCGAATTACCTGAAGTTCACCAAAAATATTAATGCGAATAAAGATGGTGAAAATGCATGTCCACCTAACGGCCTTAAAGCGAATAAAAAATTGTGTGTAATGACGTTACTTGCTGCTATGCGATTAAATCGGTGTATCAAATAGATTTCTGACATTTTAAGCTGTTTACATTCATTTTCGCACTGAATCGCAGAACCTTCGAGTGAACAGAAGTAGCGTGGTAGGCAACAAAATTAACTAACTTCAGCAATAAAATGCGGTTGAAACTATCAGCGAATCTAATAAGCGAATATAAACTTTGTACTGAAATGGACACCAATAACTGCAATTAATTTAAGGTATCTAAATGAACGAAAAATGACCTGGTTATGCTAGATCATTAAGAGCTGCTCGTGTAATCTACTTTAACTTAAATATGAATTTAACAGGTTGTTATCTGACGATCAACATAAACTAAAGCTGGGTACAGAAAATGATGCGGAATAAGAGTAATGGCGTTAGCTCAGCGCTATCGTAATGGGAATTACCACGGCGCTAATGGAGCATAAGTTTGTTTTCCACTAAATTACGCGTATCTGTCATGCAATGAATCTTACATTTTATCTTGCATCTTATTAGTCTTATAAATTCTCATGAATTTCATCTGAATCAAAACGATTCAAATGCCTTTATTAAAGAACAAGCCGAAGCTTACAAGGCACATGTAATGAAATGGGTATTAAAAGTTATCTCATGTGCATCGTTTGAGTGAGCAACGAAGAGTTAATTGTTCTGTGTTATGTTTTCTTTAATGATTTAGCAAGATATGTAGTCATTCCTCCAGGCAAAAATTATGTAATCAAAAGGCGGATCGTGGGCGAGTGCAGGAACACATTATCACCAGGGGTACACATGGGCGCAAGACCTCCGTCTACCGACGGATTTCCGTCAATAATGAATTCTTGATTCTGTCAAAGTCTGTTGTTCGGCGCTGTGGAGGCGCGCAGTGGTGGTGGAAGAAAAATAATGACCTGCTCGTGCTCACTAAGTAACCTCTCACCATGGAGCCTCCCAGATTTCCCATTGACACGCCTTAATTTATGTTGCCGCCACTAGGGCCAGTATTTTGAGGTTAGAAGTGCTATTGATTGTGTACACTAATGAAGAAGACGAAGACGCATTTAGGTCAAGCGGCAACCTGCGGGGCTGAAAATTAAAGCAAATACGGAAGTGCCATAAGCTGCAGTTCTTTGAATGGCCACTTGAGGCTGACTGCAGAGAGGAGTCAATCTCCATTGACCCCCATGTTAAAAAGCCAAATTTTACAGCAAAAATAAACATGTTGGCAGCCTGATTCAAAATACGGTTTTGGTTTCTGGCTAATTTTTCCCTCTGTGAAAACTGAGGGGGGAGTGAATTTTTTTGTAACTCTGCTATTTACATTATATAAAAGTTCATACTTCTGCATAATTAAGGGCACTACTTTGAGTGACAGAACCTTGAATTGCGCAGTCCCTGGGCAGGAGTTGTCTCATCTGGTCATGTTGTGGCTTGGCTAGAGTACAGGCCTACACGGCGCCGGGCTGTCGAGTAGGAACGTCAAGCCCTGCCGCTAACCACAGGTCTAGCCTGGCTGTCTGAGGGAGGGGGTTACTACAGCTCAGGAAGCCTTGCCGCTAATCCTAAGCCTTTTCTAGTCGCCTTTGGGCCATTGCCCTACCTAGGCTCACTTAATTTGCGGAACTTGATCCATTGGCCATGTTTCTAACGGGAGATTTTTAACAAAATATCAGGATGATAATGTCTTGCTGTGTGATTAGGAGTCTGTGGTCTATTTTCTAAGACGATGAAATTCTAATATTATTTAATATATAATTAAGTGTCAACATGAAGTGATGTTTGTTAGTTCTCGAGCCAACTAGCCAGAGAATGAATACAGAAACCCCCCCCCCCCGGTTAGTTTTTGCCAAGATGTCCAGCTGTGCCAGCGGGAGTATATGCCTGTCACAGTTATTATACAGGCATGCAGCAAAGTGAGAGCAAACAGAAAAGTGTTTGAATTTAGGGTTAACATGTATTTGAACAAAAGCTGTCAGTCAGGGGTTGGAAAACCGTTACGGCTTCCCTAACAGGTTGCGAACATAACTGGCTGGTCAGCTACAACATTAGAACCACCATAGCACGCTACCAAATGACGGGGCTCCTTAGCTGATTCCCAGAGTATTTGGAGGGCTGGACCGGAGATTGCCGTGGTTATACACTCAGGAGATTCACACGATGGTATCTTGTAGAACTGCATTTGCCACTAATGGGTTCATTCAATTTTCAGTACAATTACTGAGCAGTATCATTGTAAATAGGAAGGCTAGCTAGCTAGCTATTTAGCTAATTTAACATATCCCACGTTATCTAGCAGGCTAGCTAGCTGTCGCTAAAAGTGCTTCTACATGAAGTCCATCATCCACAAACTGGCTAACCACATTAAGGTAACTAATAAGCCAGATGGCAATGAAAAAGTGCTACTAACCAGCCACGTTCAACTTTATTAGCTGTCGCTAGGAGTAAAGGCTTTCCCCCCGAAAGTAACATCAATTTTACGATGCGATTAAAAAATAGTTGCGCATTGCAGTGGTATCGTCAGCTGATATAGAGGACAGAAATAAGCTGGGCTGCTGATGAAATAACCATGGGGTCATTGAGCCAGACACCCAGCTGTGTTAGTATTGATGAGCCCACGTATGCTGGCTACAGTAACCAATTAATTCAGCATTCATAGAGTTCAAAATATAGGGTGATACTTGTGATCAGAATGTGCGAGAGTGTGGTAGGAAAATAAATGTCCGTCAGGTTTGTCAGTAAGGTTGCATAATGCAATGTTATTGTTTGGCTGGCCATACTACTGTTAATGGGACCGGGCTTAAGGTGCGTACAAGAGCTAAGATGAGCAACCACTCACACTGTGGGGGGGATACTGATACTCAGTGAGCCAACAGCCGCATCTTCCCAGCAGTATACAGCCTTCGTTGCGCTACTGTCTCATGGATACGAACAACGTTTGTCCTGTAACCGCTTCACGAATATAAACAGCGTTTGACCCGCCACCGCAAGCTACTTAGCAGGATCTATTGCCTCCTGGGACAGATATGACCCCGCATCTTGGCCGTAGTGAACCAGGTAGCATTGAGCTGAGTTAAGCTTATGGTCGAGTATTGAAGCCCTCAGCTACCTTGGAAGCTGCGAGTTTAGAAGGCGTATTTCAGCAAACGAGCTCCATTCGGCCAGCCCACTGGGCTTGCGTCAGCTCCTGCAGCGGCTCGCCTTTTTGCCCATTTTTGGATTATCCAGTAGGTAGGCGGAGTCAAGTAAGTGCCAAGATGGCGACCAAATTTGCTTCAAAATGGATATTCAGAAACCTACGGATGACGTCACGGAGGCTGTGTCCATAGATATATATACCTAAATGCCGCCTCAAGCGCCTCTGTTCCTCAGAGCGATACGTCAATGACCCGCCATCTTGTGCTGGGGGACTCTCTGCTCAGAGTAGTGGCATGTCTATAGGTGACCAGCAGGAAAGATTAGACAGACCCAATGCCAGACTTTTGGGCAGCATATGGAGGTACAAAATGATATACATAACAATAAAACGAGAGTACTCGGAATAACATTTCACGGATGAGTCACTTTTATGACATTTCGTCGTGATTAAAGTTTTGAATGTTAAGCGACTGCTCTGATCATGGTTTGTACACTACAACATTAGCTAACGTAAGTTAACGCCCCCAACGGAGATGGAGCGCTTTTTTTTCAGATTCAGCAGGAATAGGCCTATTTCACATTTCCGGGTATACAAACCGGATAGCAAGTAAACTGACTTCCGTTTGTTTGATGCTCCATGTATTATCAATGGCAGAGAGCTAGTAGACGGTGTTCCCGGTCCTGACTGTTCAAATTCTAACTCGAAGAAGCAAGCCAACCTCTCTTTTCTCGGTTTACCCACCGAAGACAACGTGAAGAGTTGGATTTTGTCCATAAGAAAAGATGACTAAACTTTGTAGCTAACACAGCATTACATCAATATGGGCATGGGCAAAGCTCTGCATAACCTCTAATGGAATGCGTAACAGCTGAACTGGGGCGGTAAACAAGCCTCAGAAAGCTTATAAAGAATGACGTAAATACCATTTTCGTACAATAAGAACACCATGGTTTGATTAAAAGCAACCTTTTCACTAGGATACCCGCATTTCATACATGAACTCTGCGTATTACGGCCAAAAACGCGATTCGAACAGAGCTATTGTTCGCCCGTTGGATGAATGCACAACCTCAATTTGTGCCGTGTTCACAAATTTTCAAGTGCACGGCGTGGCAAAAACAACCATTTAGGAGGTAGTTTTCAAATGGTTCTCGCCGATGTCTTATCCCAGCTACGGCCCTGATATGCTTACAGCCATCTAATTTGAGAAATCAGAAGTGTTTGTCCAGGCTAGAGCGCCAGGGGATTTGAAATAAGTTCGAGTTCGACAGAAGTTGGTGAAGTTCGTCGCGAGTTCGCCGTGATTTCTTTTCAACAATGGCAAGACAGGTGAGCGTATTTTTACTCTATCCTACATAGTTTGTTGACAGAATATCGTGACCCTATTTGTGAAGTTTCAATAAAATATACCGAGGAATAAACCGGCGCCAAGCCTCTGAAGCCCTCCGGTCACAAGATTCATTCATGTATGCGCTTCAATTCGAGACTGCAAGGATGGAAATCTGAATAATCAATTAGGAAAAATTCCCGGTATGTATATCGTTGAAACATTTTGTTAATCGGATTATTAAAGAAGACTTAAAATAAGCAGCCGCTTTTTGTTTGGGTGTAAAAGCACATATTTAAAGGAGAATGCATTGTATATTAATTAAGCATTGGACTCCGCATAAGTTGAACTGTTTTAATATTTGTTGATGACATTGCTTCGGCTTCCTGGAAGCAAGCAGATGTAGTTTGGCGGGTTTTATTGGTTAGACGGGGGATTTAGACTTCAATATTAAAAATTATTAAAGCTGCAAGCAGCATTGAAAGGGCCCTCGCATCCCTCTTGCACGTTGGGGTGGTGGCGAGATGTTGATCGGTGCAGGTGCAAAAATATTCTGGAAGGCGCTATGATACCATTCTGGCATGCCTGTGTGCAAAAACGATACCATAGTAATGGTAATACCGGGCTCCATGAGTATGTTGATTTTTGTAAATTTTCAAGCATGTTGAGACCCTCAAAAGAGTAATTCTTTGAAAAAAAATTTACGGGGCGCTACAGAGGCATTGTGCCATATTAAATGCCAATTGAGGTATCACGTCGAAGATCATAAGACACTGAAAATTCCTGTAATGTTTTGCAAGCTTTGGGATATCAGAAAGCCTTTAAACGTGTGTTTGTAAAATTTGGAAAAAAACGCAAGAAATGGCTCGTAGCTCACTTCCAATTTGGCCAAAAAATGTCAAATAAATTACAATATCCTTGTATGAGAAATTTAGCGATCACACTAAATTTCTTGAACATTCAAGCACTTTTATCTTAACATGGCTGTGGCTAGATGGCGGTGTGGAGCCTCCTGGCCACTCCCAATCTAATATCAGCATATAATTTATACTTGGAAACTGGCCGTTATCAAGCCTGTAAAGTTTCGGGCAAAGCTCACAAAGTACTTGTGAGTAAAATCAACTTCCTGTTTTAAAATTCAAAAATCAAAATTCGCTGCTACGCCACGGATATATCCTTCAATATATCCAAAAAACCTTCGCAATTTAACATTGGAAAGGTCTTAAGATGTCACTCACCATATTTTCGGATACAATATCTAGGAGGAGTTTGTGAAAGTACGACTCCTGGTACTGACGAAACATTTTAAAAAGTTGAAATTTCAATTAAAAATGGTAAACTTCCTGTTGAGCCTAGGTCATGGCACCAAGAGACTTTTTATTAGGTCTCAGCATAAATCACATGTCCACCAAATTTCGCACATGTAGGTTTAGTGAGCTGTGAGGGCTGCTTTTTTGAAATATTCCAGGGGGCGCTATGATGACATTTTGCCACGCCTATGTGTCCGCTCTTTATATTAGTGATATGCATGATTGGTTTTATATGTTTACAAAATGTTGTGAGGTTTTGAGCATGTTGAGACCCTCAAAACGGCAATTCTCCTAAAAATTTAATTGGGGGCGCTATGGAGCCATTTTGCCACATTTAGTGCCAATTGATGTAGGAAATTGTAGACGATAAAACAATTATAATTTGTGCAGCTTTTTGCAAGTTTTTGAGTATTTTAAGGCCTTCAAAAGTGTGTTTGTAAAATTTGGAAAAATGCGGGAAATTGCTCATAGCTCACCTCCTGTACGGCCAAAAAATGTCAAAAAAATTATTATAACCTGGAATGACAAATGCAATGATCAGACCAAATTTCACGAACATTCAAGCACTTCTATCTTAGAAAGGCCATGTCTAGAGGGCACTGTGGAGCCACCTGACCACAGCCAATCAAATATCAACATATATTTATACTTGGAAGAAGACTGTTATCAAGCCTGTAAAGTTTCGGGCAAATCTCACAAAGTATGTGGGAGTAAACCAACTTCATGTTTCATGGCAGAACATCGAAATTCGCTGTGATGCCACATCGACAAGGTCTTTAGATGTCTTATACCAAATTTTCTGTTAATTGGATAAAATCTCGAGGAGGAGTTTGTTTAAGTACGACGCCTGTTAATGGCAAAAAATTTTAAAAAGTTGCAAATTCAATTAAAAATGGCGGTCTTCCTGTTGGGTCTAGGTGATGACACCAAGAGACTTTTTTTTTTAGGTCTCAGCATAGTCCACATGGACACCGACTTTCGGACATGTAGGTTTAAAGGGCTGCAAGGGCTGCTTCATTGAAATATTCTAGGGGGCACTATAATGCCATTTTGACACGCTCTTCTGTAAATCCTATGTCATAGCACAACCTCCTACAGGATTAATATGTGTGCAAAATTTTGGGAGTTTTTGAGTATGCTGAGGCCCTTAAAAATGCGTATTAGGGGGTGCTATAGAGCCATACTGTCACATCCAGTGCCAAGTGGGATATCAATTCGAAGAGCTTCATATTTTTAACCTCTGTGCAAAGTTTGGTGAGTTTAAAACTGTTAAGGACCTCAAAAATGCGTTAGAAAAATCTGGAAAAACGCAAGAAATGGCTCATAGCTCACTTCCTGTCAGGAGAAAAAAATTCATAAAAATTAACAAAAACCTTCATTATGACTACTATAGCCCCACCTAATTTCGTGAGAATCCGAGCAAGCGCATTCCAAAATTGCCGCCATTTGGTGGCGCTATAGAGCCACAGGGCAATGCCCAAATACATTGCCTACAAAAAAGTAAAATTTTCGCCAGGCCTGAGGTGCCTGCCGATTTTCATGAGTTTTTGACCATGTTTAGGCCCTCTAAAATGCAATTCATTTCAGTTAAAAATAATTATAATCAAAGTAGAGCTTCATGATTAATCTAATCGCATTTGCAATCGCAATGTCAAGCAGTGCGATTGCATAACCGCAAAAAAGGTGGCGATTTGCGATTCAATCTAAATTCAAGCTGCAAAAGCGTTGAAAGGGCCCTCGCACCCGTCATGCACGTTGGGGTGGAAGTCAAGATCTTGATGGGTGCAGGTG
Source organism: Gymnothorax reevesii (assembly GCA_029721435.1). Lineage (NCBI taxonomy): Eukaryota > Metazoa > Chordata > Actinopteri > Anguilliformes > Muraenidae > Gymnothorax > Gymnothorax reevesii. Next base: position 57,007,951 of record CM056574.1, read on the forward strand.
TCCATTCACAGCCATTGGACACTGCTAGACTCTGTACAACGTGTTTTCCTCAGAGGAGTGAAAAAAATTCCTGGAGGGAGCTATGATGCCATGTTAACATGCCTTTGTGCAACATCTATAACATCGTCATCGTAATAGAGCTTCATGAGTGTGTTGATTTTTGTACATTTTCAAGCATATTTAGACCGTCAAAAAGAAAAAACTTTTAAAAATCTGATTGGGGGCGTTATAGAGCCATTATACCACATTTAGTGCCAAATGATGGATGAAATTGAAGACAGTGGGCTCTTAATTTCGTAGACCAGGCGCGGCGAATGGGGGGTGCGCCGCGCCAACGGGGTGTGTCCAGGCATATGTTGCAATTTCGTGACCGGCGTAGCCTGGCGCAAGTATTCCTCTGTCCCGCCTCTGCCCCTCCTTCCAGCACAAGTTGGCAAAGAAGGCGACACAGCCGAGTCAAATCTTGCTCATTGGCAAGAGAAACGATGGATAGCGTGTTCCTATTATTATAGCCTTGTGCTGCTTAAAATTTTGGGATTAACATGCATGGACAACAATGCAAGATACGTTACACATTTATTTTCAATATGCGATCTTAACTCAGTACGAGATCATAGCAATCAGTCTGTATTCCTTTCCCCCACTAAAGATGATAAAACCTAAGTGACAATAATGGTAGCCTAGTATTAAGCCGCTTGTACACTGGACGCGAAACGAATTTTTCGCTCCACAGATTGCGTTGAAAGCAGTGTCTTGTGTCCGAAAGTCAGACAGGGTTTTAATATATCTCCGTGTCCGACAGTCTATTATTGTTTTTAATTTCTTCAAATCTACTGACTCTTTTAGATATTAAACGTGAATATTTTGATAAGAGGGCTCAGTTCTTCAAGATGAGTACCGAGAATTTCAATCAATGTTTCTGTTTAAGCTGCTCAATATAGTGAGTCGACACTGGCGCGGGACAATGTACAATGTCTCCGTGTCTGACAGCCAAAAAAAAAAAAAAAGAGGACGATTAGAACAGATTAATAACGAAATAAAGAATAGAAATAAACATTTTAACAACAGAACATCCAATGAACACTGCGATTTATTTATTGGCGGGTCATATTTTTGGATGTTCCGTGTGTTGATGATATATTTTATTCTTTATTTCGTTATAAATCTGTTCTCATATCAATACTTTTACTTTTTGCTGGCTGCTGGACATGGAGTATTTTGCATTTCGTGTCGGACAGTCTTGATCGTGCAGGCGATAATTTATTCACACTGTCAATGGTCATAGAATTGATTTGCTGACTGACTACAAGCACTATTTTATCTCTGCTGTGGAAATAAAGCGTGAATCTGTTCGATCCATCTGACTAATTTTCAAAAGAAAGACCGAATAAAGACTGCTGTCTATCTTCAACGGAAGAAAACAGACGAATAGGCTGAGAAGACCAAGAAAACTCTATAGCTATCAATTTCCATTCTGTGGAGGTCGAACACAAACATGGCCAAGTTTGCAAGTCTAATAATTCCTGGAATACTCTGAAAAATTAGAACTTTTATGACTTTCGGACACGGAGCTATATTAATACCCTGTCCGACGATCGCGTCTTTGTGTTGACTTTGCCTGTAATTAGTCGTGCGAAAAAAAATTGTTTCGTGTCCACTGTGCAAGCGGCTTTACTGAGCACAGAACGCAAGCATGCTATATCTATATATCCAGTTTGTGGTTGGCTGAGAAAGATGGGAAGTCCTTAGTTTGCATCACAGATTCAGCTGCGTTGATTAAGCCAGGTCAGGTGTCCATTACACGTGCCAACCGCCTTTAATCTGACATCAGGACTATCGATGTAGATACTATAATTTATGTCCTTATTCAGATAGTTACATTAAATAGTGCTTCCTGTAATTATTTCTTGCATTGAAATGTGCCTGACATTCTGTAAACCTGCCTGTGAGATTTCGGTGACGTGTGCGCACTCTGCGCCGGTCAGCCAAATTACCACTGCACGGAAATTAAACCAGGTAAGAGCTGGCGAGTTTTCTGCGCAACTCCAGCGGAGACTTTTTCTACGAAATTGTCACTGGGTCTTGATGAATATATGACACCTCCCCCTACTACGCCGCCACACACATCTCGGCGCACCTTCGTCTACCGAAGGCTGCGCACCTCACGAAATTAACACTACGCAGGCTGCGCCGTACGAAATTACCACTGCGCGGGCTGCGCCTCGCTACGCCACCTGCGCTGCGCCAGGAAATTAGAGCCCATTGAGACAATTCTAATTATTGCAACGTTTTGCCAGTTTTTGAGTATTCTAAGGCCTTCAAATGTGTGTTCGTAAAATTTGGAAAAACGCTCACTTCCTGTTTGACCAGAAAATTTCCAAAAAATTGCTATAACCCGGCATGACAAATGCAATGATCAAACCAAAATTCAAGAAACATTCAAGCACTTTTTTCTCAACATGGCCGTGTCTAGAGGGTGCTGTGGAGCCACCTGACCACAGTCAATCTAATATCAACATATATTTATACTTGGAAGGAGACTGATATCAAACCCGTAAAGTTTTGCGCAAAGCTCACAAAGTATGTGGGAGTAAAACCAACTTCCTGTTTCTGGGCAGAACATCGAAATTCGCCGCGACACCACAGATACATAGTTTGATTAATCCAAAAAAGCGTCGCAATTTAACATTGGCAAGGTCCTAAGATGTCACATGCCAAATTATAAGGTGATCTGATAAAATCTGTTGGAGTAGTTCGTTAAAGTACGACGCCTGTTAATGAAGAAAAATTTTAAAAAGTTGAAATTTCAAGTAAAAATTGCGGACTTCCTGTTGAGTGTAGGTGATGGCACCAAGAGACACTTTTTTTAGGTCTCTGCATAGTCCACATGGTCAACGACTTTCGGACATGTCGGTTAAACGGGCTGCGAGTGCTGATTAATTGAAATATTCTAGGGGCGCTATAATGCCATTTTGCCACGCCCATTTGTAAACTATACATCAAAGTACACTGCTCAAAAAAATAAAGGGAACACTTAAACAACACAATGTAACTCCAAGTCGATCACACTTCTGTCTAATCAAACTGTCCGCTTAGGAAGCAACACTGATTGACGATCAATTTCACATGCTGTTGTGCAAATGGAATAGACAACTGGTGGAAATTATAGGCAGTTAGCAAGACACCCCCAATAAAGGAGTGGTTCTGCAGGTGGTGACCACAGACCACTTCTCAGTTCCTATGCTTTCTGGCTGATGTTTTGGTCACTTTTGAATGCTGGCAGTGCTTTCACTCTAGTGGTGGCGTGAGATGGACTCTACTACCTACACAAGTGGCTGCAGCTCATCCAGGATGGCACATCAATGCGAGCTTTGGCAAGAAGGTTTGCTGTGTCTGTCAGCGTAGTGTCCAGAGCATGGAGGCGCTACCAGGAGACAGGCCAGTACATCAGAAGACGTGGAGGAGGCCGTAGGAGGGCAACAACCCAGCAGCTGGACCGCTGCCTCCCCCTTTGTGCAAGGAGGAACAGGAGGAGCACTGCCAGAGCCCTGCAAAATGACCTCCAGCAGGCCACAAATGTGCATGTGTCTGCTCAAACGGTCAGAAACCCGACTCCATGAGGATGGTATGAGGGCCCGACGTCCACACGTGGGGGTTGTGCTTACAGCCCAACACCGTGCAGGACATTTGGCATTTGCCAGAGAACACCGAGATTGGCAAATTTGCCACTGGCGCCCTGTGCTCTTCACAGATGAAAGCAGGTTCACTCTGAACACGTGACAGACGTGACAGAGTGGAGATGCCGTGGAGGACGTTCTGCTGCCTGTAACATCCTCCTGCATAACCCGTTTGGCAGGGGGTCAGTAACAGTGTGGGGTGGCATTTCTTCGGGGGGTGGACAGCCCTCCATGTGCTCGCCAGAGGTAGCCTGACTGCCATTAGGTACCGTGATGAGATCCTCAGACCCCTTGTGAGACCATATGCTGGTGCGGTTGGCCCTGGGTTCCTCCTAATGCAAGACAATGCTAGAACTCATGTGGCTGGAGTGTGTCAGCTGTTCCTGCAAGACGAAGGCATTGATGCTATGGACTGGCCCGCCCGTTCCCCCGACCTGAATCCAATTGAGCACATCTGGAACATCATGTCTCGCTCCATCCACCAACGCCACGTTGCACCACAGACTGTCCAGGAGTTGGTGGATGCTTTAGTCCAGGTCTGGGAGGAGATCCCTTGGGAGACCATCCGCCACCTCATCAGGAGCAAGCCCACTTTAATTAAATTTTTAGTGTGACTCCAAATCCAGACCTCCATAGGTTAATAAGTTTGATTTCCATTGATAATTTTTGTGTGATTTTGTTGTCAGCACAATCAACTCTCAAGAACAAGGTATTTAATCAGAATATTTCATTATTCAGATCTATCCATTATAAAGCGTCTTTGAGTGTCCAGAAAAGCGCTATATAAAATTGATGCATTATAATAATAATAATAATAATAATAATAATAATAATATTATTATTATTATTATTATTGTGTTCCCTTTATTTTTTTGAGCAGTGTACAACTTTCAAGCGGATTAAAAACGTGTGCAAAATTTTGTGAGTTTTTGAGCATTCTAAGGTCCTCAAAAATGCAATTATGTATTAGGGGGTGCTATAGAGCCATAATCTCACATCTAGTGCCAAATCGGATATCAATTTGAAGAGCCTCCTATTTTTAACCTCTCAGCAAAGTTTGGCGAGATTTCGAGTATGATAACGCCCACAAAAATATATTCATAAAATCTGGAAAAACGCAGGAAATGGCTCATAGCTCACTTCCTGTGTGGTGAAAAAATGAAAAAAAAAATTAGCAAGAAAACATTATGACTACTATGGCCCCACCAAATTTCATGAGAATCCGAGCAAGTGCGCTCCAAAATGGCCGAGTGTTTGGTGGCGCTATAGAGCCACCAGGGCACGCCCAAGCTCACGAATATGAAGAAGAAGAATAATAAAAATCCCTTCAACAACAATAGGTTCCTTGCACCTTTAGAGCCAGGACCCGTTCTGGTTGGTGCCCGGGCCCTAATGTGCTGCCAATGAGCACAATTACGTCTCCTTTAATTGTATGGAGTCTGTTGACATTATCCCTTAAGCGCTATCCTTGGCTATGTCTGAATAGTCAATTACGTCCTATCGAATTCCACACCACTTTACTTTTATCTTTGTGGAAAATGCCTGAAGATGAAGGGTGTAACATGGAATTCCTTCCGCTTAGGAATACAACCGCGCTAAGAAGAAAATCTGAATGCACTGAAAGCAGGCAACGTGAACATGATGGGGTCCCTTACGTTTCTTTACGCGATTGGTCAGATGAATAGTTGCCCCTTTAAATATTGTTGCTGCGCAGAATTGTGGAATGGCGTTATCTCTTTTCTTTTCGAAAAAGGAGGCGTCTGTGTACCCTATGCTAAAGGAGGTAAATTAGGAAGCACTGAGACACCGTTCCTTAACATTTAATGAATTTGAAGGCTCTTAAAGCAAATATTGCACCATACGCTGTGTTCAACACACCGAAAAGAAAGGAGGAGGAGGAGGAGAAGGAGAAGACTTTGCTAGCCCCTATTGCATGAGCAGTGTACTGCTTTTTCACAAGGCTCAGGGCAACAAGGGACGCCCGTTGAGGCTCCTCTGTGAACGGAATGGAATGGACCTGTGCTCGCGTTTGCTCGTGTAACTTTCGTGGAGTATGAACCGGCCCATAGGCTGAGTTTGAGAGACTTGGCATCTCGGCATATAGTGATACTTTTGATTTCAGGTATGGCGACGTTGAACAGAATAAGACATGTTGTGTAAAACTTGCAAAGTTAAAATCTCCACATCCCGCGGCAACACTACCAATCTGTATCAGCACAGAGAGAAGCATAAGGAATGCATGCGATGAAAGCCAAAGAGACAACTGAAATCCGCTAATGCCCAATGGTGCTACTGCTTTTGTACTTTGTAGAAATGCCTTAATTTTTTTAGCTCACCTGACGACGAAGTCAGATGAGCTTATGTTATGGCCAGTCTGTCTGTCGTTCGTCGTCCGTAAACATCTTCTCCTCCGAAACCACTGAGCCTATGAAAGTGAAACTTCACAGGTACCTTCCTACCCTTCCTAAGTTTGTTCAAGGCGTTCCGATCCGATTTCAAATTGGAAATCACATAATTGGCCATATGAAAGCTATTTATACACACATTCAGCAGAAATTTGCTATGTAGTTAGTACGTGGCAAGATACATCACATATCATACTGCTTTTTCCGTATTTCGAATTTTGACCTTGCTTTGACCTTCAACTTTATACGACCCCTCTAAGTTACTCTGAAACCTTGAAAAATCTTCTCCAAAACTACTTGACCAATGAAGCTGAACTTGGCAAGTATCTTCCCACCCATTAGGACACTAAATTTGTTCAAGGCGCTCTGATTCCATTTTAAATATGGCCGCCATACCGGCCATATTGAAAATCACATAACTGGGCATCTGAAAGCTATTTATGCATATATTCAGCTGAAATTTGTCATGTAGGTAGTATGTAGCAAGATACATCACATGCCTATAAAAGGTTTATCCGTATTTCACATTTGGACCTTTGACTTTCAGCTTTAAACTTGCCCGAATAACGTAGTTTTGATGTAACCACAGCTGATTCAGGTGAGCTACAGGGCCTGTGGCCCTATATTTTAAGGGTACTGTGCAAACTTTTAGCTTTTTTTATTAAGTAGTACATAATAGGTTTACAAAAATGCCTGCAGAGAGGCATCTAAGTTTACAGTAGTGCCACTGCATTTGCACTTTGCAGAAAATATCCTGATTTTCAAAAAAAGAACGTCTTTTTTTGGACAATGTTATTTTGAAAACAGTGCTATAAACTTGTTTTTTATTTTTATGCACCTTAATGTTTGCATTTTTTGAGTTGAGAAAAATACAGTACAAAATCACCATCATTCTCTGCACTCTCCTTGATAACAAAGCAAGTAGCCTCAAGATATCATTTAAAAAAAAAATCAAATCGTAATTTCAATCGCAAATTGTAATATGGTCCACTATAATCGCAATCGCACATTTTCACCAAGTCGTGCAGCACTAAATTAAAGCTGCAAGCAGCGTTGAAAGGGCCCTCGCACCCCTCGTGCACGTTAGGGTTGTGGATAGATGATAATGGGTGCAGCTGTGCATTCACAGCCATTGGGCACTGCTAAACTGTGCACAGTGTGTTTTCCTGAGGGGAGTGCAAGCACAATGCGTTTCCATTGAAAACCACTCGCGTATAGCGAACAAACCATTTCGCACCATGCACACGCGCAGTTGATACAGAGCAACTAATGAAATTCGGCTTTCCTACTGTTATAAATTGACTGAATTTAACAATTTAATTAATGCATTGTCTCCTAATATGGACGGAACTCTGTTGTAAACTTACTTTAAAATGACAGTTAAAGTAACTGGCGAAAATGTGAAAGTTTATAACGGTATGTTTGCGGAAACTGAAACTGGCGTGGTTAAAAATTTTTTCGTCAGTCACAGATGTCGTACTTTGACGAACTCCTCCTAGAGATTTTATCCGATCAACTTAAAATTTGGCAAGTGACATCGTAAAACCTGTCCGATGTTAAATTGCGAAGGTTTTTCGGATATATCGAACGATGTGTCCATTGCGTTGCGGCGAATTTTGATATTTCCCCATGAAACAGGAAGTTTGTTTTACTCACACATACTCAGTGGCGGTTCTCGAGTGTTTTACTCCCCGGGCGAGACCCCCTCTGAGCGATTTTAGTTTCGGCATTCGTATCTTACAAACTGTTATGTGTCGTAACAAAAATTGAGGGCTCGTGCGGGATCTGAACTACTCTTAAAAAAAAAAAAAATCGTAAGCATAGTAATATATTGTTACAGTTCTGTATTTCATTGTCTACACACACCAGCAAATTTTATTCGTCATGACTGAGTTTAAGCATGATGTGTTTATGGATGCGCCCGATCAGGACGTTTTTGGCAAACGTTTAGTTATGACTGGGTAACTATGCTAAACTATGGTTGAACTATGCGAACTATAAGTAGTAGAAAACAACAAATGTTTGTCATTAAAATGACCATATGACAGGGCTCAACGGGCTTACCTAATTACAGGGCTCATCGTTAACCCAAATGATAGAAATAAATAATAACTGAACTTTAACTAGTTTTGTTGGCAAAGGCAAATCTTGTGCTGAAATTAGATCTCGTGTTCAGACCGAATTAGTGTTAAGTATAGTACGCATCAAAGCTAGAAGGCTAGCAAACGTAAGAGTTACACCACCAGTTATACGTTAGCCCTTCATTAATGGCATGGATACCGTAATCATACAGAGGGAACATAGCTGCATACCTTTATCTTTTGAGCGTTTCTCCTCTTCCTCTTTTCTTCTTTTTCCAAATTGGGCCCCTGATGGCTTTGGCCTTTTTCTCTCCATCTTTCACTCGACAGTGACAGTCAGTCTATTTTCCATGATCCCATCCCCCAACACTGTCACTCACGACCAGGAGTAAACCAATTCACCTTGGTGACCACATAATCGTCTACCTACTTTATTAGCCATTTTACGCGCAATTAAAAAACGCGCAGGAATTATAAACCTGTATTTGTAATATTATGACATGTATGTTATGTGGAAGAAAGTTGATGTGTGACTGACTTTAGCCCACTAATTGAATTAGAGTATTGCTCTATACAGTAGATCCCCTTGGCATTGCGTTGCATTTGGAGACCCAGAGCAGAGGTGAACTGTCACCTGCGCCCCCTCACCCTTCTCACACACAGCTCCTGTGCACTGCACCTTCTCAACAAGCAAGGGCGCCTGCAGTCAGGGGGCGCCAATGTGCCAATTGCCCACACAGTGATAAGATAGACAGAACATTTTCGCCCGTGCCTAAAACCGCGACTGGCTTCTGGGGACGGCACCTTCTCAGCAAGAAAGGGCGACTGCAGTTACAGGGTGCCTGCAGTTAGGGGGCGCCAATGTGCCGATTGCAGCAATATGATACAATTTTTTTTTTTTTTTTTTTCTTTACCTGGGCGGCTGCCCTGTTCGCCCGTGCCTAAAACCGCTACTGCACATACTTTGTGAGATTTGCCCAAAACTTAACAGGCTTGATAACGGTCTCCTTCCAAGAAAAATTTATGCTGATATTAGATCGGGTGTGGCCAGGTGGCTCCACAGCGTCCTCTAGCCACAGCCATGTTCAAATAAATGTGCTTGAATGTTCATGCAATTTGGTGTGATCGTTGAATTTCTCATGCAAGGATATGATAATTTATTTGAAATTTTTTGGCCAAACAGGAAGTGAGTTATGAGCTATTTCCTGCATTTTCTTTTCCAAATTTTACGAACACACGTTTAAAGGCCTTCGGATATTCCAAAACTGTGAAAAATATTGCACAAATTGTCGGTTTCTTCGACTTGATATCCCAATTGCCATTTCATATGGCACAATGCCTCTGTAGCGCCCCCTAAACTTTTTTTAAAAGAATTGCCTCTTTTAAGGTCTCAACATGCTTGAAAATATACAAAAATCAACACACTCATGGAGCCCAGTATTACGATAACTATGGTATTGGTTTTACATTCAGGCATGTCAAAATGGTATTCTTGGGCCCTCCAGAAAATTTCAACAAAACAGTTCTCATAATTCAGTTCACCAACGTAAGCAAAATTTGGTAGAGACATGAAATGTGCCAAGACTTGTAAAAGAATTATATAGTGCCATGACCCAAACCCAACAGGAAGTGCCTTATTTTGAGTTAAAATTTTAACTTTTTTTCATGAACAGGTGTCATGCTTTAACATACTCCACCTATTGATTTCAGGAGTGGTGTTTGCACTACCCTCAGGAAAACGCATTGTACAGAGTCTAGCAGTGTCCAAATGCTGTGAATGGACACCTGCACCCATCAACATCTTGCCATCACCCCAACGTGCACGAGGTGTGCGAGGGCCCTTTCAACGCTGCTTGCAGCTTGAAAGTAATTCTTACCTTTCTGGCATGAGGCACACCACTTCGTAAAAATTTGAACATGAACAACTCCGCCTCCCTCCAAAGTCCCACCCTCTTCCCCCTGCCTGACCTGAGGCTCCCCTCCTCCCCTGACGCGTGCTATGAGAAAGTGAGCAGTGTGAATGAGGATGCTTTCACACCGGATGCGAAACGAATTTTTCGCACGACAGGGTACATTCAAAGACGATGCAAAGACGCGAATCTTGTATACATTACATTACAGTGTAATCTGTTGTACGAAAAACTAGTTTCATGTCCGGTGTGAAAGCATCTTGAAACGGGGCAATGGAGATTTCGAGGCACCAGTTTGTGAAAACTAACCACCAGTAATTTCATAATATTCAGTCCTATATGTGGTATAAAATAAAATGTCCTTTTAACGTCTGACGAACTACCATTAACGTTATTATAGTAGTCATTATAGCATTCCAGCACCTGTTTGTTTACAGTCAGATGTGTTGTTTTTTGGCAGAATTCATACTTATTTTCTTGTAGAACTGCTGTCATAACTTCTTACCTCACCAGAATTATCTCTGTAACGTTGGTCATTAAATTAGGAGCAGTTGCAGCTGCTTTGTTTGCAGGCTAATTTTGTTGAGTAACAGTTTTGTCTCTACTGCTCTGTTGCTCTGCCAGAGAGGCGCGCGACTGGCAAGCAGTGACAGCGGTAGGCAGCTGGAAGGGATGCGGCGACAGATGACAGACAGACAGGAAGCTTGGCAAATAATTTTATTCAGACCGAAGAAAATGATTGGTCACACTTTTATCAGAAATATATGAGATGTTTCAACACCTGGTAGATTTCTTTTACATTATAGTGTGCCATACGCTTATTAGGAGCATTTTAAGATTACAAAAGAAAAGTGTAAAAATGCCAGAAAGGAAAGAATTGCTTTAATTCTTTGCGTTTTTGAGGGCCTTGGCATGCACAAAAATTCACAAAAATTTGCAGACACGTCAATCGTGCAAAAAATTGCAAAATATTGTTGTTTTTGCACTCAGACGTGGCCCAGTGGCTCTATAGCGCCACCAAACACGCGGACATTGCTTGAATTTTTTTTTTTATTATTATTTTTTCGCCTTGCAGGAAGTGAGCTATGAGCCATTTCCTGCATGTTTTTACATTTTATGAAGACATTTTTGAGGGCCTTATCGTACTCAAACTCTCAAAACTTGGCACATGGGTACAAAATAAGAAGCTCATGGATATGATACCCCAATTAGCACAGGGTGTGACACGGTGGCTCTATAGCGCCTCCAACACATAATTGCATTTTTGACAGCCTCAGCATGCTCAAACTCACGAAATTTTGCAGACATTAAGCCGATCAAGTCTTTTACAAGAATATAGGGCATTTATGTGGGCGTGGCAAAATGACATTATAGCGCCCCCTAGAAACTTTCAATGAAGCATCCCTCCCAGCCTGTTTAACCTACATGTACGAAATTCGGTGGACGTGTAGACTATGCCGAGACCTAAAAAAAGTCTCTTTGTGTCATGACCTAGAATCAACAGGAAGTCCGCCATTTAAATGAATTTGCAACTTTAAAAAATTTTTTCGCTATTAACATGTGTCGTACGTTAACGAACTCCTCCTAGAGATTTTGTCCAATCAACTTCAAATTTGGCATGTGACATCTACAGACCTTTCTGATGTTAATTTGCTAAGCTTTTTTGGATTCATCGAACAATGTATCCGTGGCGTCGCGGTGAATTTGGATGTTCTGCCATGAAACAAGACGTTGTTTTTGCTCACACATACTTCGTTAGATTTGCCCGAAACTTTGCTAGCTTGATAAGAGACTCCTCCCAAGTTTACATATGTTGAAATTAGATCGGGTGTGGCCTGGAGGCTCCACAGCACCCTCTAGCTGCGGCCATGTTGAGATAAAAGTCCTTAAATGTTCATGAACTTTGGTGTGATTGTTGAATTTCTCATGCAAGGTTATGGTAATTTTTTAGAAATTTTTTGGCCAAACAGGAAGTGAGCTATTTTCCTGCCATTTCCTGCGTTTCTCCAAATTTTACGAACACGTTTAAAGGCATTTGGATATTCCAAAATTTATTGGGATTTATGGAAGAGGAGGGGGAAAAAAAATGTTGCTGTACATGTTTTGGTTTAATCTCCAGTCAAGAGAAATCAAGGATTTTTTTTTTTTTAATTTGTTTTGCGCTAAACGGGAAAATGTTCACCCCGTTTTTTAATTTGCATAACCTCTGCGCAAACTGAATGATCGTTCGTGCCAATTTTTGAGGGTTGGTTTAAGTACTCTTGACACCACCTTGAGCAGGCACTTTAAATTTGGTGATTTTTGACCTTCGGCTTTACAGAAAGTGAGTTCTTATTTTAGCAATGCTTTCAAACAACCGAACTCAACTGGTCAGTTGAACTCAGGACCTCATCTTCATGTTGTCTGATAAAGTTGGTGGTCATTAATCCTCAAAACCAATCAAATCTGATGGTGAATCTGTAAAAACGGGAAACGGGCACATAACTCTGTCGATTTGTGGTAGTTTATTCTTAAAAGGGACCTATTATGCTGATCCTTCTTTTAATGCATATTAGTAATGTTCTAATGTTGGTTGTCCATACTCAAAAAGTTTTGAAACATAAGATTCAGGGGTTTTGACGTTATCAAACAATGTGATTTCATGAACCTGATTTCCTCTCTGAACAGATCTTCACAAGATCTAGGAAAAACCTGACATCAGGTTGTGTTGTCCAATTAATACAGACCTAACCAGAGCCAATCACTGCGCTGGACTTGCCCACATCGGAAACTATTCTAGCAGGCACTAACAACGGCAGATCATACTATGCCTTCAAAGTTTCTTCACTTTTGGAAATACTAAATAAGAACCGCAGATCATTTGAGGTGCAGTTTTGTCAGTATCTCTCCCAATGCTGCTTGTCCGTTTACTTTTGGACGTGAAGAAAAACATCTATTTCTCTTCCAAAAGACGATGCCACCAGAAATCAGTGGGTAGCTTTTTTGTTTGCTGGCAGCAAATAGCCGCAGCCAAAGAGAACATTAGCTGCTTGTGCTCAGCATTTCACCAAACACAGCTTTGTTAATAAAGGATAATTCAAAACTGGATAAGCGTTTCAGCTGCTTCTCAAACCTGAAGCAACTGGATCGATCAAGCGCTCGGAGCCACAAGCTGTAAGTAATGATATAACGGCAAATAATGTCAGTGAAGCTAACGTGTTACGGGTGGCTACTGGCTAGCAGGACCGCTAGCAGGCATAAGCCAACCAGGTCCGCTGCTAGCAGGCATAAGTCAACCTGATGTGATGGCCAGTTGATTGTGGCTGTAGCACTGTGGCTAACATAGCCAAGTTAATGGTGCTAATGTTTGTGTCCTAAATATGCAAGAGTGATATCAGGGGAAATTCTACAGGGGGAGTGTGAACATAAACCTCATTTGAAGCTAACTTTTAATATTTGATTGTAATTTGGATGCTTGGTAAAACTGTCCACAGTAACGGAACTTGCCGTCTGTAAAACCTGTATTGCAAGGGCTTGTCTCTGGTTGTTATGACTGCTCAGTTACCTGGTACTGCATGTGAAGTCGCGTGCTGTGCTAATTAAAAATGCTCCTGGTTCATTTTTTTTAGTTTTTTAAGTTTATTTCTCTCGAACAAAAACAGCAAAAACAGAAAATAAGCTACAGTACATAAAATATGCAATAACTCTGACCGGTATGCTTGTGTTACTTCGGTAAGCATCAATGTGGCAGTTTCATCATAACCCTGCCCGACTATAGCCACGACAGTTGAAGCTAACCGAAGAGGTGCTGTATGTGTCCGCAAAGTTAGGCTGAAAAGAGACTAGACGTAGGTTTTGCAGAGCTTGGGATGCGTGTTTGGCTTTGTTTACGGCTGCTTGTGATTGCTTCACTTATCCAAAACTGGGATCAGCTGGATACTTCACAAATGTCTGAGCAAGCTCTCTGGTGCTACCGTGAAAGCAATGCGAAAAGCTGAAGCTCTACCGTGTCTGGTATAACATGATTTCTCTGCACTACCTTGACATAATTTCATCCCCCTTTAGAAGTTGTGGTGGCTAATAAAAAGCTGAAAAGGCGGAGATTAATTTGGAAATTTCCGTCGAAGTGATCGATTCGCTACCTCCATATAAGCAACTTGTCCGCGCTAATGGAACTTACGGTCTGTAAAACTTGTATTATGTACATAACTTAACCAGAGCTCTCTCTAGCTGTCGCGTACTAGGATATCCATAAAGCAGCTTTCACATCGGACTCGAAACACATTTTTCGCGGGACAGATTAGCCTACATTCAAAGTCAATGCAAAGACGCAAATTCACAAGTTTTGGGCGCGTTAAGCAGCTTTCACACTGGACGCAAAACTAATTATTCGCGTGACGGATTACATTCGAAGTCAATGCAAAGACGCGTTATGGGCACGTCCAGCCGCTTTTACACCGGACGTGAAACAAATTTTTTGTGCGACAGATTACATTCAAAGTCATGACTGCTTATCAGGTACTACATGTTGGTTTGCGTCCTCTGCTAATTAAAAATGCTCCTGGTTAACTTATATGCGGCAATTCTCATCGGTATGCTTGTGTTACTTCGGTAAGCATCAGGGTGACAGGATCATGATAACATTTCCTGATTGTAGCCATTACAGTTAAAGCTAACCAGAGAGGTACAGTTTGACCAGAGGTAGTTTTTGCAGAGCTTGGGGTGCGTTTTTGGGTGCTTGAGAAACGATCGCTTTACTTATCCATGACCGGGGTCTGCCTGATACTTCTACAATACCTGGGCAAGCTCTCTGATGGTACCGGTGAAAGCAATAGGGAAACTCACAGGCTATAACGTGTCTCCACATAAGCAATGGTTCACGCAAATGGAACTTACAGTCTGTAAAACCTGTATTATGTTCATGACATAACCGGAGCTCTAGCTAGCTCTTGCGCACTATCCATAACGCGCTCATTCTCCGTGTGGAAACGCTGGTCATTCCGACGCAATAAGTAAACCATTACCAGGGGCAATTTCCGAAAAGGCTGTGTAGCCTGGAGCTTTCGCCCCTCCGTCATAGACCAGCACAGAAGCTGTTCGTTTCTCCACGCTAACAACAAACCACAGTTATGCACACAAACCAACAGGTCCTAATACACACCGAAGCAGTCCATAAGCTGTTGGTCCACTTTTAGCTACTCCTCATTGTCATTGTTTCCCTCTAAACTCAGACCCTCCGGATTTCTACAGTCTCCGGTCTACACTTATATATGTCGACCCTTTCTACAAATGCGTCTCTATGGTTTGGATTCTAGCCTTCCCTACATCCTAGCTATGGAGTAGAAAAGCCACTGTATTCACCACTGTAGCCGATAGCGAATTTGAGCATGAGCTACCAGATTTTCACACTGCGTCCTCCGCTTTCGCCGCTGCGTTTATTTGTACAAGTTCATTTCATTCGATCTGTACACAACCACTGTGTTAGATTGCGGAATTTCCCTGCCGATTCTGTATCAGATGACCGACGTGTCTCACGTTTCACTGTTGGGATGCGGACCCAGATAACTGCCTCCTGCAGCCTCGTCCCACCCAACTCCGCCCTCCACAGAGCTGGTCAGTCAGAGGAAAGTTGGCACACAGGGAGTGGGGGCCATAACGGAAGAGCCACCGCAATGAAGCGTTTCAGGCAGAGACTACTAATGGAGTTTTTTGAGAATGGCAGTATGAGCTAAATAAGGCCCCTGTTTTGGACTTTGAAAGATCAGGAGTACTCTGGGGTAGTCCAAGATCAAAATATAACCTTGTATGGGTCCCTTTAAATTTCTCAACTGTGCTAATAGTGATGTATCTGACAGTTCGGCTATGTTACCGTGGTTACCCGGGCTGGCCTGCTATGCTGCTAGGCCACCCCATTGCTGCTTGCAGCTATATTTGAAGTCTTCATCTGAGATTCCGGCAGGATGTATGCCGTACGGCGTAATGCTGCCCTCCACAATCCCTTGCAAGACACTATTCAAATCTTCTCGCCATTCGCTCTCACACTCATTAGCTATGGGCAATTTAGTGTCTCCAGTTAACCTGACATGCATGTCTTTGGACAGTGGGAGGAAACTGGAGTACCTGGAGAAAACCCACGTGAACATGGGGAGAACATGCAAGCTCCGCACAGAAAGGCCCCAGGCCGGAATCAAATCCACGACCTTCTTGCTGTGAGGCAATAGTGCTAACCACTAACCACAGCCCCTAGAATTGTACACAGTAAAATGTAAAAAAAATTTGGCAGACTAGTTTGAGACAGTCCCCTGATAACTCACACCGATTTTCATGCCCCTTACTCAGAAGGTTTAGCGCCACCAACAGGTCAAAGTTTGACCTACATTCACCTTCATAACTTCTGACCTGTTCATCTGATTTTCACATATGAGGTACCCTTGGAATCCTTGGGCCAAGCTGAGTTCAATTCACCCTATGACGTCATTCTCCGCCACATTGGATGTTCCGCCATTTTGAATTTTAGCAAAAACTTTTCAAAAAGTTTCATGAGTCACAAATTTTGTCCAGTTTGAGCAAAACGTGGTATATAGAATTTCGAAACCGAGCCACCAAATGATAGTATCTGGTGTTTTGATATTCAAAACCATTAGCTTGTAACAGCCAAAGAAAGTCGGTGGCAATGCCGCTAAACAGGATGTGAGGCCAAATCTCAGCAACGCTTAGACATGTCAACTCCAAACTTGGTGGATGGTCTCAACACCTGCCTTTGCCAAGGCGCGAAAAATTCTGTGACGTTTGACCTCTGGGAGGCACTAAATCGCAAAAACATATTTTGGCTGATAATTCCAGTGTCTCCTGATGCTGTTGGACATCGCTAGGCAAATCCTAGAAGATTCTATGTAAGCATCAGAATTTGGCGGCCATTTTGAATTATGTCCGAAATGCGTTTAAATTTACAGAAATTACATGGTTTGTCCGATTATTACGAAACCTGACAAACATAACCTACAGAGCAACCCTGAGAAGTCTTTTGAGAGCGGTATCTCAACTTTAAACCGTTTGGCCGTAACAGCCAATCGAAATCGATGGCCAAGCCGGCAAACAGGATCTCGGTCCATATCTCAGCAATGCTTAGATGGATCAACACAAAACTTGCTAGATGGACTTATGACATAGATGGAAGAAGACTTACTTAATTTGGTGACCTTTATCTCCTGGCAATCATTCAAGTCCCAGGACGTGAAGTCATATCTTAGCAACGCTTTCAAGTTACCAAACCAAACTCATCAGTTGAACTCAGGACCTCATCTTCATATTGCTTTATAAAGTTGGAGATCCTTAATTTTTACTCAAGGCTGACGGGGTATTGCTATCCTTCGTGCGGTTGGGCAGGCGAGCGGGCATCTCCAAAAACTTCGACATCGGGCTGAGGGGTATTCCGTGCATTGCACGTGCATTGCACGCCTATTTTTTAATATTTCTACCCTTTACTGTCAAGACAAGGCCATAAGCCTTCAGTATGGGTTATCAAATTAAAATTTGGAATAATCCCCACTTGACTTTTTGAGTTGTGACTGTCTTTGGGCCCTATTATAAAAATTTCAGAGCATGTATCAAATGTTCTTTTACAATGGATTAGCAAGCACTCTGGTCACTATCAAACAAAACAAACACCATTCTGACTCGTTGCTGATTTATGAGGTTGGCAATTTGCCAAAATATGTGAGAGAACCTACATTTTGGCAACTTTTGAGGCCATATTATTCAGAAAGTAAAGGCTTAATGGCTCATTCTTCTGATTGATAAAATCACTTGGGTATAGCTTGTTATATGCCAGAAATTCCAGCCATGTGGCATGTATAGCTGCTGAGATATTGAATGAAAGAAATGGTATGCCCACTCCAGGGTCGAAAAATGCCCTACAAGGGGTTGAATTCTGGAAGGCCATAAAATCCTAGGGGATTTGCTGGTGGTCCTAAAATTTTGCATCTGGGCATTTACACAGATACACATACATACACATACACATAATCCCACATACACAGGATTAAAATTGGAATTGAATCGGGACAATGCAATGTCCTACCCCTACCCAGTTGACATGGAACTGGCCATTTTCATTTACCATCCTCTGTGTCATATCAGCCTAATAACATGACTGAAAATAAAGTGGGGTTGTCAATAATTAGGGTAGTATGAATTCACTTGCTGAGATCATTTCTCAGAAGTTATCTGATACTTTCTGGTGCTAATGACTCATGGTGTAGTCTGCACTTTTTGGACGTGGAGGTATGATTTACGTTAAAACAAAAATGGATATTGTAGCAGAAATATCTGGCTTTCCCATGCTTTTTCAGAAGAAAATCAATGTTCAAAACATCCTTCAAAAACATGAAAAAACATTCAAAACATGTCTTTTCAGCCTGCAATACTGATAAAAGTAATTTGAGTGTCATTAAAGGATATTAATTCCCTCATGACTG
This sequence comes from Gymnothorax reevesii, assembly GCA_029721435.1. NCBI lineage: Eukaryota > Metazoa > Chordata > Actinopteri > Anguilliformes > Muraenidae > Gymnothorax > Gymnothorax reevesii. The sequence goes on from CM056574.1 coordinate 57,026,480, forward strand.
CCTTATCTCTGGGCCAGGTCACGCGGTAACGGGGTTACAAAATTGGTGTATTTTGTATCATGGCTCCAAATCTAGGTATGATGGAGTAACAATTTTAATGCCTTTGTGTACGTCTTCCCTTGTGCTTCAAAGAACAAAATGGTTAATTTTGTCATTTGATTTATTTTGAGTGAGAACCGCAAACAACTGGTCGACAACATAGTTACAAATAGGTAGTGATGATTTTGCAGACCTTAACTTTGTTCTGTTCAGCACGTCGCAGAGTGAAAGTAGCTGCTGCAATGGGGATTGACGAACTTGCCCTTTTTGTTTTCCCTGAATCATAACTGATGTGGTCCTGAACGTATAGCTGCCAAAAATAAGAGACCATATGCCTCCTGAAAATAACTTCACTGATTTCAGCATTTATCAGCGATGTGCTGAACAATTGAAGAGTTTGTTTCTTAAACGCAATAAATGGCAAAATTATAAAAATTTAGATAATTGAAAGTGTTTTTGCTTAATTTATAATCTAGATTTGTCCATTATGAGAATGATCGTCAAATGTCAATATGGGAGCACAAGAGCAGTGGATCAATCTTTCTTCTTTTGAAACATAAATTTGTGTTAAAAACAAAAAATTTTTTTTTTTTTGGAATCCTCTATAACTCCAGTACCTACTGAATTATTGGAATGTGCGTGTATTTTTCTTTGATAATACTGTCACCTTATTCTTCGGGACATCTTTCCAGAATTGATTCTTATGAAATGTCTGTTTTTTGGTGCGTCTTCAGTTGCAGAGTCCCTGCGCAGACATTCGAGAGTATGCATGCGCCAGCATTTCCCAGATCATGCTGCGGAGCCAAGCCATATCTACTTTCTTGCAGCGTGATGCAGTGCGTTGTATTGGGCCCCTGCTGCTCGATCGCAGTCTGAGCGTGAGGGAGACTGCAGCTGGAGCACTAAGGTTTGTTACAGCATGCTGCTATCTTTCTATTCACTGTATTCAAATTACATAGCTATGGAGAAATGAGAAGAGATCATGGACTTATTTCTAGGGCAAGGGTACTCAACTTAAAATATCTTATGATATTTGAACATAGAAGAAATGTAAGGGGCCACAACTTTTATCATTTGTACCATTTTATTCTGTGCATTTCGCCAACTACTGCCCTTTAACAAGTGCTCTTGCAATGTATTCACATAAGCTTCAAGAAATGTTAACCAATAAATGCTCGCTTAAGGTATAAAAAACAATTGTGCGCAGATAATTCTTAATTTGAAAAACTTAATAAAAAACAATTGTGCGCAGATAATTCTTAATTTGAAAAACTTAAAGGGGACCTAATATGCTATTTTTCCAAGTTTATAATTTGGTCTTTGACTCCCCCTAAAGTACTCCTGAGCACGCAAATTAAAAAAAAAGGTACTTATTTCGCTCGTACTGCCATCCTAAAAAAACCCTACTTGTAGTCCATAGTAGTCTGTGCCTGAAACGCCTCATTGGGGTGGCTCTTCTGCTATGGCCCCCACTCTCTGTGTGCCCACTTTCTTCTGACTGGCCAGCTCTGTGGAGGGCGGATCTAGGCGAGACGAGGAAGCAGAACGCAGTTTTCCCTTCCGGGTCTCTCAGTGAAACGTGAGACGCGTCTGCCATCTGAGCTAAGGAGTCAGTGGCGAAATTCTTCTATCTAACGCAGATAGAAGTGGACCAACAGCTTATGGACTGCTTCGGTGTGTATTAGGACCTGTGGGTTCGTGTGCATAGCTGTGGTGTGTTGTTAGCGTGGAGAAACAAACAGCCTCCACGCTGGTATATGACAGAAGGGCGAAAGCTCCAAGCTAAACGGCCTTTTTGGAAATTTGCCGTGGTAATGGTTTACTTATTGCTTCGGAATGAACAGCTTTTCCTTGCGGAAAATGGGCGCATTATGGATAGTGTGCGACAGCTAGACAGAGCTCCGGTTATGTCATGAACATAATACAGTAATACCATATAATACCGTAAGTTCCGTCTGTGTGAACCGTTGCTTATGTGGAGCTAGTGAATCGATCACTTTTACTGGAAAGAATTTAATATTCAATCGATGGCAATGTAGAGAAATCCTTTGTTATACCGGACACGTTATAGCCTGTGCGCTTCCCTATTGCTTTCACCGGTAGTATCAGAGAGCTTGCCCAGCCATTTGAGATGTATCACGCTGACCCCGGTCATGGATAAGCAAAACGATCGTTTCATAAGCACCCAAAAACGCAACCCAAGCTCTGCAAAATCTACGTCTGGTCTAACTGCTGCCCAACTCGGCAGACACATACAGCACCTCTCCGGTTAGTTTCAACTGTAGTTGCCACAATCAGGCTGCATTAATGCTTATCGAAGTAACACAAGCATACCGATCAGAATAGCTGCATACAAGTTAACCAGGAGAATTTTTAATTAGCAGAGCACACAAACTAAAATGCAGTAGCTGATAAGCGGTCATGACTTTGAATGTAGTCTATCGCGCGAATAATTCGTTTCGCGTCCAGTGTGAAAGCTGCTTAACGTGCCCTTAAAGCCTGTATTCACGTCTTTGCATTGACTTCGAATGTAGCTAATCTGTCGCGCAAAAAATTCGTTTCGCGTCTGATGTGAAAGCAGCTTTATGGATAGTACGCGACAGGTAGAGAGAGCTCGGTTATGTTATGAACATAATCCAGGTTTTGCAGACTGCGCGGACAAGTTGCTTATGTGGAGCTAACGAATTGATCACCTCTACAGGAAAGAATTACCTATTTAATCTCCGCTTTTTTCAGCTTTTTATTACCCACAACAATTTCTAAAGGGGGATGAAATTACGTCAAGGTAGTGCAGAGAAATCATTTGTAAACCGGTAGAGCTTCTGCATTTCGCATTGCTTTCATGGTAGCACCAGAGAGCTTGCCCAGACATTTGTGAAGTATCCGGCTGATCCCGGTCATGGATAAGTGAAGCGATCACTAACTGTAGTGGCTACAGTCGGGCAACGTTATGATGAAACTGTCACATTGATACTTATCGAAGTAACACAAGCATACCTATCAGAATTGCTGTATATAAGTTAACCGGGAGCATTTTTAATTAGCACGGCACGCAAACTAACATGCAGTAGCTCGTAACCGAGCTGTCATAACCACAGAGACAAACCCTTGCAATACAGGTTTTACAGACCGCAAGTTCTGTTACTGTGGACAGTTTTACCAAGAATCCAAATTACAAACAAGTATTAAAAGTTAGCTTCAAATGAGGTTTATGTTCACACACCTTTTGTAGAATTTCCCCTGATATCACTCTTGCATATTTAGGACACATAGAATAGGAACAGTAACTTGGCTACGTTAGCCGCTGTGCTACAGCCACAATCAACAGGCTAGCACGTCAGGTTGGCTTATGCTGCAAGTTACAGCTTCTGTGTCTGTGAGTCGCGGACAGTCTCGACCGATACAGGCTTTATCTTCAGATATTTTACAAAGCCTGCGTTTGAGGCCAGTTGTTTGCGTTTACTATTGCTAGCCACCCGTAACACATTAGCTTCACTTATTTGCTGTTATATGGTTACTTACAGCTTGTCACCCCGAGCGCTTGATCAATGCAACTGCTTCAGGTTTGAGAAGCAGCTGAAATGCTTATCCTGTGTCGAATTATCCTTTGCTGAAATGCTGAGCACAAGCAGCTAAAGTTCCCTTTGGCCATGGCAGTTTTCTGCCAGCAAAAAAAGCTACCCACTGATTTCTGGTGGCATTGTGTTTTTGAAGAGAAATATTTGTTTTTCTTCGCATCCAAAAGTAATTGGCTCTGGCTAGGTCTGTACTAATTGGACGGCACAACCTGACGTAAGATCTCGGGAGGAGCTGTTCAGAGGGGAAATCGCGCTCACAAAATCATGTTCTTGGATTACGGTAAAATCCCTGTATCTTATGTTTAGAAACTTTTCAGAGGTTGAGCATGGACAAATCAACATTATAATATTACTAATATGTATTAAAAGAGGAATCAGCATGTTAGGTCCCCTTTAAGAAAAGTGACTTGTTCTGGGTGAAAACTTGGCCATTTGTTGTAATTTAATATGAATTGAGAGCGGCGCAACAATACGAGCGGGGTGCGTGTTTTCTTCACTCAGTCTTTATATCGGCAGTTTGACTGCGAGCAGTTGGTCAGCTGATGTAGCCTAGTGGTTAGGGTGATGTGCTTCAGCCAAGGCAATCAGGGTTCTTGTCCTGGAACAGCAAGGAGTTATATAGGCAGTAATAGCATTTTTCTTGGATTACTGATTGCCAGGGTTTTTGTACTTTTTACTTTTTACCATTTTTTACCTGATCTTTGTATTTATTATTTTGTTAGCTTTTTTAAAAATAAATCTGCTCCAGTGGAGTCAATCTTCATTTTCTTTGTATGTATTTTCTTTGAATGGAAAAATATATGCAGGACTGGCAGAAATGATAAGAAATATTTCAAGCTTCTAAAAAAGTTGTTGTATTTGGATGTAAAATAAGCCAGTCGTGACATCCAAGTGAAATTAAATGAGTTTTACAGTTTGGTACCTTAGAAATATGAAATGGCACACAGTGCCAGTTTAGAGAGGCCACCTAGACATTCCAGAACTAAAACCTCTCTAATTTTGCCCTGATTTACTTGGTTAGAATAAACTATGATAATGGTGATTCTATGCTGTAGTTTTTTAGAGGTTTCATATTGCAACTGAAAAATTTCAAAAAGCATCAAAGTCAGACTTTGTTTGGCACACGAGATGTTTCATTTATGCTGTATTCCCTCTTCATTTACTCTGACTCTGTGACATATGCACTGATTCTTACATGATGACAAATATCCCCAGTATGTTACCTTTATTATGATGCCTAGATTATTCAAATGGACCAAGTAGTCGCAGAGATATACTCATTTGAGCATGTCATTTTCGAACCAGAGGCTTAGGGCTTAATTGGCAACAAAAACCTGAAAAGCTCAAGGAAAGGAGCAACTAATGTTGAAATGGATTTAAGAATAGTCAAATTGGCAAAGATTCAGCCAATCATCACCTCCAGAAAAAGTTGATACAAAATTACTTGTACTGTATAAAGTTTCAAATGAAATCATAAATAGATTAGAACAATTCTCGTTTCAAGTGACAGTGATGGTGCATGTACTTCATACTTCAAAATCAGGGGGATGGGTATCAAGCACTACAAGCAGGACCTCTCAACTTTTAAAACTGAATTGCTCCTTAAGTTATCACACAGTAATCAATCAATTATGTATTTAATGTACAGAATCTAAACTAAATGTATATGTGTAAATATTTGTGCTTTTGAAAATAATTTTTTTTATTTTAAAGTGTTTTTTCTCCAGAACTGTTATTTTGGCATTCTCCACTGTAACAAGAGGCTCAAACTTTCCACACATTTTCCTCCCTATCATGGCTCTAAGGTGTCGGATACTAATTATCTTAACATTTTCTGACAGATAAGAAGGTAACAAAACAGCAATTATCAAATTTGCCATCAGTTGGTGTGTATTTAGCAATTTCTAAACATTTGTAATCGCTAATCGGGATGTCTGTTTCTCCATTTCACATGAGGTCCAGACCCCTTGGGTCTGTTGGCCTTCATCCTGACAACCAGATTATAGATAAAGACACGTGGAGTTGATAATCTGGAGACACTTTGGGTGAACTAATTTTTGATACAGTTTCATTGATAAAAATGCATATTTTCTGGGTAAACCAGGCACCTTTAGGAATGTCACAGTCTGTAATTTGAGAGGGTCATTTTGCCCTACTGAGCGGCAGATGACTTTCTTCATATCTAAAAGTAGGTTTTGTTCGATGTTATTCTGAAAGCGCTTTTTGAGAACTACGCTTATCAAAATTCTGACTTTGAAAAGTTAAATACAGCATTTTTGTAGGCTTTTTCTTTGAATCTCCTTCTCTGCAGTTGTCAGGCAGTCAGAGGCTTGAGGCTGGCTACTGGCAGGATAGGTCAGCTGAACAAGAGGCCTCTTTTCTGCTGAACTTTAATATTTTCTCATGAAAATTATGTGGTTAGAAAACACTTTTTGAGTGCTACATTTTGATCAAAACAATAACTTTGAAATGTAAAAATAAGCAGATTTCTAACCGTTCTCTTGAATCTCCTTGTTTGTGATTGTGAGACCAGGGCTACTCACTCTTTTCCAGAATGAGCCGCAGTGGGTGCAGGCTTTCATTCTAACCAGGGCTCCAGAGTGCGAACAAAATTTTAAAGAGTTTGACTAATAATTTTGCTAGGTCGCACTGGTGCACCTGATGATGCTCAGGTTAAAACTTTAATTTAATTTGCAGGCGCATCATCGCTCTGTGTTCTCCTGTGACCGAACTCACACACTCATCATGGTAGGATCATTCCGTGTTCTAAACCAATAAGAGACAGATCTCGGGCGGGTCTTTGCCTCTGATTGGTCTTGTAAGTTGTGTGTTAAAAGTTGCGCGCGACCTGAGTGCCAGAGTGGCTGACTAACTGAAACGAAAAAATAAACTAAACGCAACAAAACGAGGGAAAAAAAGAGAGGCCGAAATATTGAAAGTTTCTTCATTAAGAAAACTAAGCCCGCAACCAGCCCTACTACTATAATCCCATCCATCCCCACTACCGAGTGTCCATCCTGTCAAGAAACGGAGCCGCTCCCTGGTGAGATGCCAAGCCCCGGTCCTACGGCGACAGCATCAGATTCGGAACCAGAGGAGGTGTCAACCGAGTGTGGGATAGAGCCCGGCTCTGAGACCCAAATTAAAAAGGCCGAAATATATCCCTTCAGAAAGGACTGGCTGAAACAATTTCCTTGGCTGAAGTACAACAAAGGACATAACGCAGTGCACTGCAAGTACCGTCAGGAGTGCGGTCAGAATATGGCCGGAGATATTGCGTTCGGGAGCGGGTCAACAATGTTTCGTATTGAAACTTAAAAAAAAACATAACATGTCACTGCTCAACGTGTGTTTTTAGACAAGTGCACACAGAAAGTGGCCCTTCTTCCAGCTGCATTTCAGTGGCAGTGAGTAATCAGGTCCTCTGAAGAATGCTGCATTCAACATTGCCTTAGAGGAGTTGCCGAAGAAAAATGGATTAAACGTATAACCGACGTTTTGCAATGATATGGCATGTGCCCAACTCATTGGGGTAATAACTGACACCTTCAAGTGAAATTCAGCAGCGGACATCGGAAATATGCTCCATGATTGACAGCGATACAGATGTCTCCAGCAAGGAGAGTGTGATCTAGTTGCGCAGCCAGCGGGGGTGCTGGCTTTTTGACTGCAATTAGCCTTGCGGTGAGGCCCCACTACACACGGAAAATCTCCGCCCTCCTCCGCATCCCACTCATTTTCTATGGCCTGCGTGCGTTTTGGTGCGCGATGCATTCTGGGATATCATCTGATACGATCCGGGCACCCGTGCGGGAAAGTGGGAGGGGACGAAGATGAAATTTTCTAGCCATATGGAAATGAATACGGTGCCCGCAACCTGGGAGCCAATCTCTTTCGTCCGAAAAACTTCCAGAGCAAGCAGATCTTCCTGTTTTGACAAGGAGGAACAAGAAGCTGAGCTGAGACCTGTCCAGTCGAAAGTACTGCTGGAAGAGTGCTGTATCCAAACGGAGCTCTGATACGAGCCGATGATACTCCCCATAATTTTTTCGGCGTTGCAGGATGGGATGAACCCAAAAACGGCGGTGGCGACGGCAATCGCAGCCAGAATCTTCTTTCGACGATCCGTGGCAGAGAGATGTTTGTACGAAAATTGATTTGAACTCATAATAGCAGGAAAATCAAAATTTAGCGGGGATGGATTCTATTTGATCACACAATGTCCGACACGCCCACAAGCCAGCAAGTCAGAAACGCCCATAAACGAGCAGTTCTGCAGGGAGGTGCGGATAACATCCGTATTTTCCGTGTGTAGTGGGGCCTCACCGTTAGTCTTCTCAATCATTTTCATTTATTGACGCGTTTTCCGATTGTCGTAATAGGCAACCGAAGACACGATTTCTCTCCGCATGCGATCTAAAAGCGATTAAATCGTGGGCTAAATTCAGTCCAGTTGTGGAACACGAACAGAGAATTTGGTTGCAGAAAACTTCCGTTTAAAACAATTATTTGTCCTGACCTGTTCTCAGTCATTTTCATAATTAACAGAGGGTTCACTCCGAAAGCACTCCGCAGTTAACAGGTGCGGCTTGTTCTCCCCGATTAGGAACAGGTCAGGACTAATAATTGTTCTGAACAGAAGTTTCGTGCAACCTAATTCTCTGTTCTTGTTCCGCAAATTTTATAGTCCTAAATATTATATTTAAAAAATATTAAAATAATAGATATAAAAATATTATTATTAAAAAGGAACACATAAAAAGATAAGAGGCTAAGATCACATAAACAGTTTTCCCTTTGCAAATTACAGGCTAGTGACCTGCATGATCTTTTTTTTTTTGGGAATTTATGCTGTCACAAAGCAAGCATTTTCTGCACCTGGGCATCAGTGTGCAGATTAGCTGGGGAATACGGTTGCTCTAGGTGCTGTTGGTGCTGCAGTTAACCATCTGAGGGGCATGTGACAGCAAGGGGAGACCTGCTATAAGATTGACACATGATGTTAGGTCTCAGTTCAGTGAAACTAAACAGTTGCACGTTTAATTTTGAAATGTTTTATTTTACTTGAAATGTTTGAGTTTGAAATGTTCAGTTTCAGTTCCCCGAAGCAATTTAAGCACAAGCACTTTTATTTGGAAACATTTTATTTTGCTTAGTGTTTCAGTTTGAAATGTTCAGTTTCAGCTCAGTGGAGCACTTTATTTTTATTTTTACATATAATTGTGCTTTTAGTGAGAGCAGTTCAATGAAATAAAGCCGAGCATTTCTCTACACCTTATTCTTGTTTAAAAATCATTCACATTATATGAAAGTTATGGAGAGCGATAAAAAGGTGACATTATGGCGTTAAAGGCGACGCAATGAAAAATTTGGGTGCACCTAATTTTTATGCTGGTGCACCTAAAAAAAAAAAAAAAAAAAGGTTAGGCGCACCAGTGCAACCAATGCAAAAAGTTAGTCTGGAGCCCTGCTAACGCTGCAGTTACACACCTGATTCTACTCATCAAGGGTCTATGGCAAAAGCCTTAAGGGTTGATCAGTAGAATTAGGTGTGCGACAGGTTGGATAGAGTGCAAGCTTGAACCCACTGTGGCTCATTCTGGAAAAGAGTGAGTGTCCCTGTGTAGACAGTCAGACATGAGGCAGGCTGCTTGCAGCAAATGCCCTAGAGTAGAGGCTGCTTGCTGCTGTCACTTCTCATAGCCCTTTACTCGTGTACCCCAAAACCTGAAAAACAGTGGACTCCTTTAAATTCACAAGTGGCGACTTACAACTAACAATTCCAACTAGTAATACATTCCATGTTGTCATGCATTTATTCCTTGTCACAGACTCATTCTACTCATTCTGTCTATGGTCACAGGCGACCAATTAATTGTAAATTGAAAGTGTTTTTGCCACCAAGGCGGCCTTGTTTCAAACTTTTGAACACTGACGCATCACAAATAAGTTCACATTTCACAATAAAATTGAAATAATAATGCATTTGATAATGCAACTTGTTGATTTGCCACAAAAAGTGTTCAATGAAATCATTACCCAGCTTCGGTATACAAAAATTACAGAGCAGAAGACTAGATTTACTAATTTCAACTCATTGTTGATCATGCATGCACTTCACACTTCAAAGATACATTTCACAGGTGCCAAGTTAACAATACTAATCTTGCATTTTACCAGTGATTCTTTTCATTTTAGTGGCATTCCATGGTATTCATTTTGTTATGGACACGACACGATTTGGAGAAGCGATTCCATTGCAGCTACTAATGTGTTGGTCCTCTGAATTGTTTGAATGCTCTGGGAGTACTTTTGGTGATATAAAAATGAATGTCATCGATGGTAATTAATGCACTTAATTAGTCCCCTTCCGGAAACGGAGGGGACTATAGGATTGCACTCCGTCAGTCCGTCCGTCCGTCCGCATTCGTGTCCGCTCCATAACTTCAATACCGTATGAACCAGGAACATCAAAGTTGGTGTGTGGATGCATGTTGGGGAGAGGGTGTGTCATGCACCCTATTCACGTCACTTTGACCTACTTTTTAGGAAATATAATATGCATACACCGGTAGGGGACTGGTATTGCACAGCAATACGACATTCGCCGATAGGCGGTGCACTTGTTACATAAAAGAAAACTTGCGGATAGGACAGATTGCAACGTTTTTTTTTTTTTTGTGAAGTTGTTAAATCGATTTCTTTTCATTGAGGTGATATTCTTGAAACTCAGACATCCAGTGATGTACCCTAATCAAAGAATATCATTCAGGATTTTCAAAAATATAACTGAACAGATGAAGTCGACAGGGGTATCAATGTGCATTAGGGACAGGACAGTGCAAAATGTTATGGACTTTTGTCGCTCTATATAAATATATATTAATTGCCACTAAAACTTGTATTGATCAACAGCATCGATTAGTGTTGTACGGTATACCAGCACTTATAAGTACCGCAATACCAAAGCATTCAAAAACATTCTGTACCGTGTTCGGTGGAAAAAACGGTACTCATACATTTAATTCTTTTATGAGAATGCCTGCCTGACTCTGCTGCTGTATGACGTTGCCGCAATCGACTAGTTGTAATATGAGCCGAGGCACACGGAAGTGAGAGACAGCGCTGAGAGGAGGCAAAGACAGTTTAGCAAGACTCCTTATCCACCATAGACCCCCCATTGTAAGAAATTAGTCACACTTCCCGTCTCCTAAGTGAGCGCGGTCGCAGAAGTGTTGCGCACTATGGCAAGCTGTTTTAACATTTAATAGCGAAATTTGACTATCCGGGGCTAACATTGCGATATCTACAACGTCATTTTGACTCGTCGTAGTTACATTGTCACTAGTCAGAATTTTCATTCAAGGTATCTATAATGTCATTTTGACAAGTGAAAACTTCAGTCGGAGATATCTGTATCTAATTCCGTTTTGACTACTCACAACTGAATTACAGATTTATCACAACTGAATTACAGCAGGGACGTCACTGAAAGCGACACTCGACTCGTCACACATCCTAACTGACAATTGTAGATATCTGCAATTCAGTTTTGACTGGGCAGAATGAAGATTAAAGATATCTCAAACGTCATTATGACTAGTCAGAATTTTTGTGCAGCGTTTGCTATCGTTAGCGGAAGAAATGGCAGTTGCTGTTGTGGATAAGATTGATAGAAAATGCCATAAAATAGAAAGAGCTTATGACCACGAAATTAGTGGCGAACGAGAGCTTCGTTCATTAGAGACCTGTGGTATTTACAGCATATTGAATATTTGTTGTCTCGCTCCAGACACACTTGAGGACCTACGACGAAGTCTGGATGGTGTCAGAACACTGATGTCTCAGTCGTTCACTGCGGTCAAGCTATCACCAGTTCGAAAAACAGCGGTCAAACTATCACCGCTGAAAAATTGATGCGCAAATACAGCGGACAACGCGGTAGTAAGGTCACGTGATACAGTAGCTGTCAAAAATCGGCTTGTCGAGAGAAACAACGAGGCTTATTCAACGAAAGAATGCGTGTATTTTGTTCAGGAAAGCATTGTGAACAACTTCCATAATTTTGTTTGAAAAGGATTTCCAATCATTTCTTTCTTCAATAAATTGTTGATATTTTGTGTAGATTGAAATGCGAGATTTTACTCCAGATGATGAACAATTGCATGTCATTGTAATAATGTTTTACTTAAAGCAAAATAGGATTTTTATTTATTTATTTTCTTTCAATTAATAGTTGATATTTTGGGCAGATTGAAATGGGGGATTTTGGTGAACAATTGCATATCTCTGTAATAATGTTTTATTTAAAGCAAAAGAAAAAAGTAGATTTTACTCTGGCATTAATGAAGGAATTGCCATTAGAATTGGTCATTCTAGGTGGACAAAAATGAGAAAATTCAAGCGGGGACCATAATATTGTATAATTCAAAATGTTTGTGGAAATTAGTGGGCCCAAACCATACTGCACATGCTGTAGTAAAAGCGTATTCAATAAAGAGAGAATGCATGGGTGAGTCATCAAAAAACAGCCATCAAACTATGCGCTTTGCAATTGGACACAACTAAATGGGGGCGTGTCTGAAGGCCTGGAATGGTTAAAACTGAAAAACTTCATGAAAATTAGCACTTGGATACAACACTGCATGCATTCCAGTTGAGGATGTCTGAATAGGAAGAGATTCCATGTTGGATATATTAAATGAATGGCTATCAAAGTTGGTATTGTGCCTGTGCGAATGCAGATGATTGGATTGGGGGGTCATGTTTGAGGGCCTCTAGTTCCTGCAAATCAAAAAGTTTGTGGAAAAATGACACTTGCATATCATACTGCATGGGTCCTGCTGTAAGCCCATAGAATATGAAGAGATTCTGTGGTGAATTTTTTTAATAAATGGCCATCAAAGTTGACACTGTGTAATGTGCCAATGCAGACAATTGGATGGGGTGTCATGTTTGAGGGCTTATGATTCCTGCAAATCAAATAGTTTGTAAAAATTAAGACTTGTCCACTATATTACATAGATCCTCCTATAAGCTCAAAGAATATGAAGAGATTCTGTGGTTGAATTCTGAACTAAATGGCCAATAAATTTGATACAGTGTAATGTGCCAATGCAGACAATTGGATGTTGTTTTATGTATTTTAGAACATGCATGTGTAAATTATATTCTTCATGGCATTCATGCACAACAGCATAATAAAAGAAAAAAAACTGAAAAATCAAAATGGAGAATCAGTGGGTTCTTCATTGGTGAAATTATGATGATATGGTGGCAAAAACTCACCATTTATTGGGAGGGCAAATTAGTCCAATCTATTTTCTGTCATGTTTATGTTTAGGTCAAGAAAACAAATTTGAAATAAAACATTTGTGTTCTGGTACTGAAGTTGGAGATATCTAATTCTATCATTGACTTATTCGGTCTGTAAGATTATATACTCAGCAACAAAAGTTTCTGTGACACCATTTATGTGTATGTTATAAATGACACGCAAAGATCTCAATGCAATCAATATGTTTATTTAACAGGAGAAACACTGACTTTTCAGTGCCAACGTCACTCAAAACGAAAAATGTCATTTTCATGCGTCATGAAGCACTTGTCTGACGTCTAACCAATTGTGACCTTCACACTTCAATACCGGGTGTGACTTCCTCGTGCCATGATGCAAGCAACGCATCTCCGGCGCATGGACCGAATCAGATGTGCCAGAAATTGCTGTGGGATGTCATTCCAAATCTGACGTAGACGTTGTCGCAATTCCTGGAGTGTAGCTGGCGGGTTATCCAACCGCCGCAAACGTCGATCCATCTCGTCCCAAAGATGCTCGATTGGGGACATGTCTGGGGATCTGGCTGGCCATGGCAGGACATTGACATGTTGTTGCATCAGATACTGCTGTACAATCCTTGCAACGTGTGGTCTGGCGTTATCATGTTGCAGCGTTATTCCGGGACCATGTTGCATCAAAAACGGTACCACCAATGGCCGTAGCACTTCATTGCGATATCTTTGACCTGTCAGATTTCCATCAATAACAAGCAAATCTGTTCTGTTTCTAGCCGTGATCCCTCCCCAAATCATGACACTACCACCTCCAAAACGATCAAATTCCTGAACACAGTTGTTGGCATAACGTTCTCCGCGTCGACGGTATACACGTAAACGACCATCACATGGGTTAAGCATGAATCTTGATTCATCAGTGAAGAGTACAAGATCCCACTGACGTTGGATCCACCGTCGATGTTGTTGTGCCCACTGTAGACGTAGTCGTCGGTGTTGTACTGTGAGTATTGGACGTCTTGCTGGCCGACGTGGGACAATGCCAAAATGACGGAGACGGCGACGGATTGTCTGTGCAGACAGTCGCCTCAAACCAGGTATCGTTCTTGCAGTTATGGTTGCAGGTTGGAATCGATTTCGGAGATGGGTTGTTCGAATCCAGTTGTCCTGTCTGGGAGTGGTTACTCGTGGACGGCCGCTGCGAGGACGGTCTCTGACATGTCTTGTCTGCTGATGACGCTGCCATAAGTTCCAAATGGTGTTTCGGTGGACATTCAGGCGATGAGCAACTTCCCTCTGCGAGGTTACGGATTCAATCATCCCAATGGCCCTCCACCGATCATTTTCAGACAGTCTTGGCATTTAGAGGGTAGAGTTCCTGATCCGAAATGGCTGTGTTTTCGATAAGTGATGCTTCCGTCGTTCATCAGGCACAATGTGAACATTCCAAAAATTCTCCTCTTTTATTGCCATCCACAAGCATGATTTACGCACATTTTCAGGTGCAAAGTCATTTTCTCGCATTTTCATGATTTCCATTTCAATGTTGTGTTTACGTGTACTGTTTCAGTCTGATATCACCATGTATGACAATTTCATAATTGCGTTATGAAAAATAATTAACAATATTGGTGTCACAGAAACTTTTGTTGCTGAGTATAGCTCCGTGTCCGAGAGTCATAAAAGTTCTAATTTTTCCGAGTATTCCAGGAATTATTAGACGCGCAAACTTGGCTATGTTTGTGTTCGGCCTTCACAAAATGCAAATTGATAGCTGTCGACTTTTCTTGGTCTTTTTTGCCTATTCATCTGTTTTCTTCCGTTGAAGATCGACATCAGTATTTATTCGGTCTTTCTTTTGAAAATTAGTCAGAGGGATCGAACAGATTCACGCTTTATTTCCACAGCAGAGATAAAATAGTGCGTGAGCAAATCAATTCCATGACCACTGACAGAGTGATGAAATCATCGCATGCACGATCAAGACTGTCCGACACGAAATGCAAAATACTCCATGTCCAGCAGCCAGGAAAAAAGTAAAAGTATTGATATGAGAACAGATTTATAACGAAATAAAGAATAAAAATATATCAGCAACAAACGGGATATCCAACAAAGATGACCCGCCAATAAATAAATCGCAGTGTTCATTGGATGCTCTGTTGTTAAAATGATTCTTTTTATTCTTTATTTCGTTATCAATGTTCTAATCGTCCTCTTTTTTTTTTGGCTGTCAGACACGGAGGCATTGTACATTGTCTCGCGCCAGCGTCGACTTACTTTATTGAGCAGCTTAAACAGAAACATTGATTGAAATTCTCGGTACTCATCCTGAAGAACTGAGCCCTCTTTTCAAACACTTTCGTTTAATATCTAAAAGAGTCAGTAGATTTGAAGAAATTAAAAACAATAATAGACTGTCGGACACTGAGATTTATTAAAACCCTGTCAGACTTTTAGACTTATGACGCAATCTGTCGAGCGAAAAATTCATTTTGCGTCCAGTGTGCAAGCGGCTTAATACTAGGCAACTATTATTGTCACTTAGGTTTTATCGTCTTTAGTGGGGGAAAGGAATACAGCCTGATTGCTATGATCTCCTACTGAGTTAAGATCACATATTGAATATAAATGTGTAACGTATCTTGCTTTGTAGTCCATGCATGTTAATCACAAAATTTTAAGCAGCAACAGTTTATAATAATAGGAACACGCTATACATCGTTTCTCTTGCCAGTGAGCAAGATTTGACTCGGCTGTGTCGCCTTCTATATTCTAACACATTAAAGGTGAGGTGAGGAGCTCATTTGACTGGTGAATATTTGACTCGGCTGTGTTATACCCAAACACTCCTTCTTTGCCAACTTGCGCTGGAAGGAGGGGCAGAGGCAGGACAGAGGAGTACTTGCGCCAGGCTACGCCGGGCACGAAATTGCCACATACGCCTGGACACACCCCGTTGGCGCGGCGCACCCCCCATGCGCCGCACCTGCGCCTGGTCAACGAAATTAGAGCCCTATATCTTTCTCGACTCGTCTACTGTAGGTTTCAATGGATGGGTTACGGTTAACAGGAGGAACAAATCCACTTCTGCTTGTAAAAGATGTGGAGGCATTTTCGGAAATATCAGTCACATTTGTTTCAGAAACACTTGGATTGATTTATAAAAAAACTCCCGAAGGTGTATTTGTCTAAAAAGATAAAATGGGTCAACTTTCACATCAAACTCATTCAGGTAAGTTGTAGGTACAAAGCTTAAACCCTTATTTTGTAATGAAAGATGGGCCTGACCCAATTCCTTACTTGATAAGTTCACAATATTTAGTCCCATTGATTCCTCCCGTGTGAGAGCGTCAGTGTCCTCCTCTGGTAACCATTGTTTCCTCTTGCCCCACCTGATGCATTGTTTTGGCCGGAAGTTTCACACTTGTGTCGTTTGTTGGTGCTGTTGGCTAAAAAATGTGTTTTGGAAGAAAAACCCAGATGAAGACTGTTGTCCTGCCAAAACATTGGTTTTATTGATGTCTTTATTGTTAGTAATGATGGTAATAAAAAGGTTTTTTTTTTTTGCATCGGAGCTACAAGTATGCAGCCAGTTTCAATATTTTTTTATGCTTGTTTTTTTTTTTTTTTTTTTCATTGGCTGGCACCTAATCACTTCAGATGTGAATTTCTCCTGCTATGATTCAAATCTTGAATTAATCCAGCTTTATTTTCACTGAGGCTTGATTGACATTTTGTTGTGAATACCTCTTTCTATTGATGATGTTAGGAACCTCAGTGCCTGTGGAGGGGCTGATGTCTGTGAAGACATGGTGAAGAGGGATGTTCTGACTCCACTTACTGCTTTGCTGAGAGAGGTGACTGTATTTCTGCTCAGTATTTCATATGACATTACTTTATTTTGGCATTGTAATGTGTGTTAAATATTTTATGAATGTCTTTCATCAATTCATACTCACATGCTTCAAGTGCATCAAGAGCAAGGGTAATCGAACAAGAAGAACACGGATGTTTTGCCAGCTTTCGCAATTAGTTTGAATTTTTTCATATTTGTTCCACGACAGTGCTGCGCAAGCTTTGACTCAAATGCTGGCATCTTGTCAAAATGCCAGAATCACCAGAAGAACCTGGTGGAGGCTGTAGCCAATGAGGCTGTTAACTTACTATGGAACCTTTGGTAAGCAGTAGTAACAAATTGCATAGAGATTGGATCTGATTTGCGAAGTAGCTTTACATGAACTGTCGAAATTGCATAGCAGTGCATATGTTTAATACATCTACAAATCTTGTTTCATACCTCCTTGCAGCGAGTCATCCAGCCAGGCAATATCAGTGTTCAATAAAGCAGGCCTTTTGAACCTGCTGATTCAATGCCTCGAGCGACACCCATACAATATGGATTTGGCATTGTCAGCTGGTTAGTACTTCTGTGCCGTCTACACAATCTGTATTTCATTGAGGGGTTGATAGATATCTGGTAGTGATATCATGTGCCTGTGCCTTTATAGCTCGCTGCCTTCACACAGTGACGGAGGAAAACACGGAGCTCCTGGGTTCTCTGAATATGGCAGTACTTGGGGGACTAGAGTCTATACTGCTCTCATCACATCCAGGAATGAGACACACACTACTGCGGACACTGGCTGCTGGTATGACTCTCCATAGCTCTTTTTCTTGTTTTATGGGCGATGGCTATTGTCGTGATTCAGCGTCCATCGTCCAGAACATTTTTTTTTCTTTTTTGGCGCAATGAATGTTTTTGTAAATTTGCCATAACATACTGCTAGACCATGTCTCCTGAAGTTTTTTTTTTCGCATTTTTGATTGAATCATTTTTGTCCATTTTATGCGCCCTTGAAATTTTGGCCCCAAAGATAGGATATTTCTCAAAAACTGCTTGATAAAGTTTTTTCTAAATCTGGCAATCAATCGACGGAATTGGTCTAGTGTGGGTGCTGCACTTTAACATTGGGTCTTATTGAGAATGGGCAAAATGGTTTGTGGAAGCTAAAGAGTTGCAGATAGAGTTTGAGTTTGTAATATTGACAAAGAGTAAGTCATACATGACCTCTGTTTTGGCTATGTCAAAGTTTACCTCAGACGACCTTCAAGGGTCAAACCTGAGGTCAAGCAAAATGTTACAATTTTCAAAGGATTCAAGGCTCAACTTGACTGAAGATGACCTGCAAAAGTCAAACTCAATATAGTGAAATTACATTGACTTGTATCATCAAAATAATCACAAATTGAGCCAAAGTTTTAATTGGAGAGACATTTAGAGAGTCGTATTGGAAGTCCATATGGTGACCTCAACTTGACCTTCTCTGACCTTTTAACTTCACAATTGACATAATGAATTTTCAATGAATCGTATCATCAAAACTGCCTCTGAGCTTAGGATTGTATTACAGGCATATTGGAGGTCTTATACATATACAGTGCCGTGAAAAAGTATTTGCCCCTTCCCAATTTCTTATTTTTTTGCATATTTCTCACTCTTAAAGATCATAAAGCAAATTTTAATATTAGACAAACATAACAAAATGCAGTTTTTAAATGATGAAATCCTTTGTTACAGTAAAAAGCTTTCCAAACCTACTTGGCCCTGAGTGAAAAAGTAATTGCCACCTAAACCCTCCATTGGTGGTGACAACTGCAATCAAGCGATTGCAATAACTGGCAATAAGTCTTTCACATCACTGTGGAGGAATTTTGGCCACTCTGCAGAATTTTTTAAATTTAGCCACATTGGAGGTTTTTCGAACATGAATGGCCTGTTTCAGGTCATGCCACAGCATTTCAATTGGATTTAAGTCTGGACTTTGACTAGGCGACTCCAAAACCTTAATTTTCTTTTTTTAAGCAATTCCAAGTTGGACTTGTTGTTGTGTTTTGGATCATTGTCCTGCTGTACAGTCCCAAGTGCGCGTGAGCTTGAGGTCACAAACTAATGGTTGGACATTCTCCTTCAGGATTTTATGGTAGAGAGAACAATTCATGGTTCCATCAATTACGGGAATTCGTCCAGGTCCCGAAGCAGCAAAGCAGCCCCAGACCATCACACTACCACCTCCATATTTGACTGTTGGTATGATATTCTTTTTAAGAAATGCAGTGTTAGTTTTAGGCCAGATGTATGGGGACACACCTTCCAAAAAGTTCAACTTTTGTCTCCTTAGTCCACACAATATTTTCCTAAAAGTCCTGGGAATCATCAAGATGTTTTTTGGCAAATGTGAGATGAGCCATTGTGTTCTTTTTAGTCAGCAGTGGTTTTTGCCTTGGAACTCACCCATGGATGTCATTTTTGCCCAGTCTCTTTCTTATTATTGAAACATGAACACTGACTTTAACTGAGGCAAGTAAGGCCTGCAGTCCTTTAGATGTTGTTCTGTGTTCTTTTGTGGCCTCCTGGATGAGTCGTCGATGCGGTCTTGGAGTACATTTGGTAGGTTGACCACTCCTGGAAAGGTTAACCACTGAAGTTTTCTTCATTTGAGAATAATTGCTCTCATGGTTCGCTGGAGTCCCAAAGCCTTAGAAATGGCTTTGTAGCCCTTTTCAGACTGATAGATGTCAATGACTTTGTTTCTCATCTGTTCCTGAATTTCTTTAAATTGCGGCATTATGTGTTGCTTTTTGAGATCCTTTAGCCTACTTCACTTTGTCAGAAAGGTTCTATTTAGGTGATTTCTTGATTCAACAGGTCTGGCAGTAATCAGGCCTGAGTGTGGCTAGTGAAATTGAACTCAGAAAATGTGGTTAATCACAGTAAATCCATGAATTAAGGAGGAGGGCCAATTACTTTTTCACATAGGGCTGAGCTGCTTTGGGTACCTTTTTCCCTCAATAAATGAAATCATCATTTAGAAGCTGTGTTTTGTATATATTTGGGTTAGCTTTGTCAAATATTAAAATTTATTTGATGATTTAAAAAATGTAAGTGTGAAAAATAAATCAGGAAGGGGGCAAATACTTTTTCACGGCACAATACGTGAACTTTTATTTAGTGACCTTGACATTGACCTTCAATGATTTGAAGGTCAGACTTCAAATTAAATTTTCAGAATGTGCATCATCACTAAAAGATCACTTGCTGGTAAGCTACAGGACCCTTGGTCCTACTTTATTTGCATTGTCTGACTTTGACTCATCTTGGCCACTTTGCTGGTGTTAAAAATCCTTGAAGAAGTATTAGCTGACTAAATGGGATCATTTAGTTGCACAGTAGCTGATCGCTAAGGTACACAGTCGACCGGGCCAATCTTATCCCACTGTTGATCCTCAGGTAACCTGCAAAAACAGCCATTTTGACCCCAGTGCTGGCCTAGAGGTATTGTGGAGAAACAGCCACTCTGACCCCCAGTTCTGACCCTAAGGTAATGTGTAAAAACAGACATGCTGACTCTGTTACCCTTAATATTGAGCAATCCTCACCCCAGTTCTGACCTGTGCACAGAACGATTCTTACCCTTGTGTTAACACTAAGGTATCTTCTAAAGAGAGCCAGTCTGACCGTAGCGCTGACCCTAATGTACCCTGTAAACTGGGCCATTCTATTCCCAAGTTCTGGATTCCATTTAGATCAGACAGGTCTCCTAAATGTAGACAGGATTTAAAGAAAAGATATCACACAGATTTGAACAGTAATGGTAAACAGTTGCGGCTGGTGAGCTGAAAATTGTGGTGGCACCGAACATACCTTGAAACTGATGATTGGCTTTGAGTGGTCTTCAGTCATTTAATCAAATTAACATTATACTTTGAAAACGCACTACATCTTCAGGTGAGTCCTGTTTTCCTTGTTAAAGGGATAGTTCGGGATTTTTCACATGAATCTGTATGGCATCACCGTCTTCAGTCTCGTGCACACACACTGACTTTCCCCCGACAGTGTCCTGTGAGCCGAGTTCTGTCCAGTTTTGGTCAAAGCGAAAGTAGTTCCGGCAGGTTTCCTGGGGTCTGCAAAGTAAAACGTTTTTCTTCTCAAAACAGTATGTGTTCGAACGAGTGATTTATTTGCATAACAATACCCTGGTATTCCAAAAAGTCACATCTTGTAATTGCTTGGGGCTACTTTCTCTCAATAGCGATCACTGCGCGCTGTCACTGCTAACAGCTGTGCGCACTAGCCAACTACTTTCATCAGTTGTTCGACAGTGTTGACAATTCCAGCCAGAGGAGGATGTCACCTTACGGTCGAGGACGGCAGACTCGAGAGAAACTACTACGTCTTAGCGAACTGACCCAGGGATAACCGGAGCACTCGGAGTAACTTTCCAAAGGATTTTATTATTATTTCGGGAAGACGCTGGTGCGTCGACACCAAAATAAATATGTAAGCTGGGTGCGGCGGTCATCCCTCGCTCTAGTAGCTGAGAAAGGTAGCCAAGTTTGTCTTGATTATGCTAGCCAACGCTGTGACTGAAGTCACTGGTAATATGACACCGATAGATGAATCTATGTTGCGCTTACATAGCCCTCGGTGCATCACCAGAAGGCTATGCACGGATGCTGTAGAAAATCTTTAGTACAATTTTGTTTACCTGGGGTGTAGGGACAGCAGAGCTCAGTTGTTCGACAGTGTTTACCGACTACAGACCTACGACGCTAACGAGCTAGTTCGAGAGCTAGAGTGAGAAGGTCATCAGCCTCTCCAGAAAATAGTTTATTTGATAAAAATGGTGCGCACTTGCGATTATCCAGGCTGTACCAACAAAGGCGTGAGTGAGTCTCCTCACACAGTCCATCGCTTCCCTGTGACGGACGTAGCTCTGAGGCAACTTTGGCTACTTGCTCTGGGCTTCCAAGTGTACACCAAACTACTAAAAATGAAAAATCTTCGCGTTTGCAGTGTGCACTTCAGCGAGGGCGACTCCTTTCCTTCAGGACAGAGGAAGAGATGGGTTTTGAAGAGCTCTGCTGTCCCTACACCCCAGGTAAACAAAATTGTACTAAAGATTTTCTACAGCATCCGTGCATAGCCTTCTGGTGATGCTCCGAGGGCTATGTAAGCGCAACATAGAATCGTCTATCGGTGTCATATTACCAGTGAAGCTTATGAAACATAATATGTATTGTTATTGCTGTACTGTTATTACAATCGTCAGAAACTACGTGGACGGGTGTGGATGATTTCTAGGTTTGAATGAGAAGTCCATGACTTCAGTCACAGCGTTGGCTAGCATAATCAAGACAAACTTGGCTACCTTTCTCAGCTACTAGAGCGAGGGATGACCGCAGCACCCAGCATACATATTTATTTTAATGTCGACGCACCAGCGTCTTCCCGAAATAATAATAAAATCCTTTGGAAAGTTACTCCGAGTGCTCCGGTTATCCCTGGGTCAGTTCGCTAAGAAGTAGTAGCTTCTCTCGAGTCTGCCGTCCTCGACCGTAAGGTGACATCCTCCTCTGGCTGGAATATGTAAACACTGTCGAACAACTGATGAAAGTAGTTGGCTAGTGCGCACAGCTGTTAGCAGTGACAGCGCGCAGTGATCGCTATTGAGAGAAAGTAGCCCCAAGCAATTACAAGATGTGACTTTATGGAATACCAGGGTTTTGTTATGCAAATAAATCACTCGTTCGAACACATACTGTTTTGAGAAGAAAAACGTTTTACTTTGCAGACCCCAGGAAACCTGCCGGAACTACTTTCGCTTTGACCAAAACTGGACAGAACTCGGCTCACAGGACACTGTCGGGGGAAAGTCAGTGTGTGTGCACGAGACTAAAGACGGTGATGCTATACAGATTCATGTGAAAAATCCCGAACTATCCCTTTAAGGTACCACAAGAAATGATACACAACCTTTCAACGGATAATTGAATTTTAATTATTATTTAGTTGCGGATGCCTGTTTGTTTTCTTTGACGTAATAATACAGTCATATGGTGAAGGTTCGATAGTGCAGAATGAGCTGAAAGCAAATTCTGAAGTGAAAGCAATTCTAACCTTTCTGGAATTTTTACACTTTTCTTTTGTAATCTTAAAATGCTCCTAATAAGCATATGGCACACTAAAATGTAAAATGTAATGTTGAAACTCTTCAATATTCAATTCTCATATATTTCTGATAATCATTCTGACCAATCATTTTCTTCGGTCCGAATTAAATGATTTGCCAAGCTTCCTATCTGTCATCCGTCGCTGTGTCCCTTCCAGTTGCCTACGGCTGTCACCGCTTGCGAGTCGCGTGCCTCTGGCAGAAAAAAAAACCCCATTTGACTGTAAACAAACCGCCGCTGAAATGCTATAATTACGCTAACAACGTTAATGGTAGTTTGTCAGACTACCAAAGTAACGAAACGTTACGAGGGCATTTTATTTTTTTACTACATATAGAATTGAATATAATGTAATTACTGTTGGTTAGTTTTCACTTACAGGTGCCTCTGAATCTGACTCCATTGACCCGTTTCACTTTCCTATGAAAAAAAATATAGCGTGCGGTGCGAGGAAGTGAGCAGCGGGAGTGAAAAGGGTCAATGGAGTCAGATTTCGAGGCACCGGTAAGTTAAAACTAACCAACAGTAATTACATAATATTCAATTCTATATATGGTATAAAATAAAATGCCCTTGTAACGTTTAGTTACCTTAGTAGTCTGACGAACTACCATACATTAGCTATATTTTTTTTTCTTAGGAGAAGTATGGGAATTGGGAGGAAGAGGGTGGGACTCTGGAAGGAGGCGCAGTTGTTCTTGTTCAAATTTTTACTAAATGCTGTGCGACATTATCCTGGCACCGCCAGCCTTCGTACTTCCGCTTAATTTCGTTTAGCTTCAGTACTCAATCTGTTCACTCGGAGCGCTGCCTCGTTTACCATGGCAGAAAGTACGTCGGACCAACCTGCGAGCAGAAGGTGTGGCCAATAGCCATCCATGATGTAGCAGCTGCGCTGAGTGAAATTGTAGTCTTAGAAATCAACAATAGCTATGGACATAGATGCACGGGAGGCCATTCGCTCTGTCGTGGAGAAAATCCCAGGTATCAGCGACTTCCAGCCACAACAAGATGAATTTTTGGTTAGTTTTTTGAATGGAAATGATGTTGTAGCGCTACTCCCTACAGATTGTTATATCTACTTAATAGCCATCATGAAACAGGCAACCTGTTCATTTCTGTGAGAGACAGCCGAACCATCTAAGCTAGCTTGTAGCTTCTAGTATTACATTGCCCGTGAATTTAACACTATTTAAGTTAGCAGCGAACTTTTTAAAAGCTATGTTTTTGTTCGTGTCACAAGACCAATTTGCTGTCTCAGTGTTACGTTGTCATTATCCATTAATGAAATGGCTGATTAGAGCCAAACTTTGTTGCTATCAAGTTAGATAACAAGCTGGGTATGATGTTAGCGTTAGTATGGTTAACGGTTCAGTTTTCGTGTCTACTTTGATTTCGTCCTGATGTAAATAATGCGTTATTCTCGCTGATTCTGCCGTTGGTTTTGGGTCTTTTACATTTTTTATGTCCTCCGGAGGGGGGACATATAGCGTTTGTGACTATTCCTGTGCGCCGTGATCGTTATCGTTATCGTGATCATTATCGTGCGCCGTACCAAACGACGTCACACACTTTTTATGAACGTTTATGAAGATATCTTTACGAAACTTTTCATACACACATATCTGGTCCCGAGGTAGGTTGCTATTGAATTTCGGCCAAATCGGAAAAACAACATGGCCGCAATGGCAGCCATCTTGAATTTTTTGTAAGCCTCTCCCTCCAGGAGCCTAGTTTTTTTTAACAGCAGCAGTATCTGCTGGGAAAACAATAGCTCAATAGTTTTTCTTGCAAGGAGAACAGAAAGAGCACTTTTGGGTCTTTCAAGTGAATGAGTGAAGGCTAAAATTTGGTAGATGGGCATATGTATGGGTACAGTATTAATTTTATTGTACTAATCGTTTGTTTTCGCTGCATTCCTTGTATGAAGGACTGTTTACAGCAGAAGTATTAGGCAGCTGAGCCGGCGCATAACATACGTCATCCCCAAATGTTCGTGATTAGTTTACGGGTACGCCAATGATTTTAAACTTCAGACTAGCGCCCACCCATCAGGAAGTAAACACTTGTCAATGATGACTGGTTTTACCAGGCTAGTGCGGCATGCCAGAAAGCTAAGAATTGCTTTAATATGGTTGCTCATCTTTTTGTAAAACGTTTCTGCATTGAATTTTCTATTTAATTCATCCACCACTGCATTAAGAAGGAAGCTGTGTGGTTTCTTGCTTGTGGCTTATTCAAGGAAAATGATTGAAAACACATTTGTGAAGCTATTGTTAGCCATGCACTGAGAAACAAGCGAGAGCACTTTTTCATTTCTCACTGCTCCATCCAACTCTAGATTCTCTCTTGACCAGTCAATGGTGTGCAGTGTTTCTAGCTCTACCTTATAGAATTGGATCAGTGTGCTGGGTAACGCATAACAGGATGGATTGGAATGGTTCTTTTGGTACCGTTTACAATTTTTTGACAATGCAAATGCAAAAACAATCATTCTAATTTGTGAAGAATTTAACTGAACTGAAGCAGACTACTTGAAAGAAACAAGTTTTAAAGTCCACTGTAAGTGAAGCCATTCTAAACCCAGTGCTGAACCCAAGATGTGCTGTAAATGGTGCCATTCTAACCCCTGTTCCGACCATAGACTGTATAAAAAGATGGATGCAGCACCCTGACCTGAAAAATGAAGTCCATGCGGAAGTACCATAAAATGGCATTCTATTAATTGGCCAGCAGATGGCAACGTTGGTGGTTGCAGTTCAATGCTATAGAAGTCCATGAGAAAATGACCCTACTTTCCCACCTGATTTTTCATTTCATAGTGATTTTTCACATTATTTTATGGTAGCTAATGCAAGTTTTAATTCTCCTTCGATATATATCATGATGTTCATTTTTGTAAATTATGGTCCCATATGGACTAGAATAAAGGATAAAGCCAGAATATGCTTTTGGGGTGTAGCTATCCTCTGGTCCGCATCCGATACGGTCAGATCCAGAGCCATGGTCCTCCCCGGATCTTCAATACACGCTCTCATTCAAAAGAAATCACATCCGGTTTCAAAATGACAACATGGCACAATTCAAATTGCCAAAATTGATGCTTCCTTTATGGTATGCTGAAACCAATGGGTGACGTCACGGTAGCTTTGTACATCTTTATCCAGTCTATGGTTCTGACCCGAAGGTACCCCTTCACCCCTCCCCTACTAATTTCTGCAGCTATGCTGCATGTATATATATACTCAGCAACAAAAGTTTCTGTGACACCAATATTGTTAATTATTTTTCATAACGCAATTATGAAATTGTCATACATGGTGATATCAGACTGAAACAGTACACGTAAACACAACATTGAAATGGAAATCATGAAAATGCGAGAAAATGACTTTGCACGTGAAAATGTGCGTAAATCATGCTTGTGGATGGCAATAAAAGAGGAGAATTTTTGGAATGTTCACATTGTGCCTGATGAACGACGGAAGCATCACTTATCGAAAACACAGCCATTTCGGATCAGGAACTCTACCCTCTAAATGCCAAGACTGTCTGAAAATGATCGGTGGAGGGCCATTGGGATGATTGAATCCGTAACCTCGCAGAGGGAAGTTGCTCATCGCCTGAATGTCCACCGAAACACCATTTGGAACTTATGGCAGCGTCATCAGCAGACAAGACATGTCAGAGACCGTCCTCGCAGCGGCCGTCCACGAGTAACCACTCCCAGACAGGACAACTGGATTCGAACAACCCATCTCCGAAATCGATTCCAACCTGCAACCATAACTGCAAGAACGATACCTGGTTTGAGGCGACTGTCTGCACAGACAATCCGTCGCCGTCTCCGTCATTTTGGCATTGTCCCACGTCGGCCAGCAAGACGTCCAATACTCACAGTACAACACCGACGACTGCGTCTACAGTGGGCACAACAACATCGACGGTGGATCCAACGTCAGTGGGATCTTGTACTCTTCACTGATGAATCAAGATTCATGCTTAACCGATGTGATGGTCGTTTACGTGTATACCGTCGACGTGGAGAACGTTATGCCAACAACTGTGTTCAGGAATTTGATCGTTTTGGAGGTGGTAGTGTCATGATTTGGGGAGGGATCACGGCTAGAAACAGAACAGATTTGCTTGTTATTGATGGAAATCTGACAGGTCAAAGATATCGCGATGAAGTGCTACGGCCATTGGTGGTACCGTTTTTGATGCAACATGGTCCCGGAATAACGCTGCAACATGATAACGCCAGACCACACGTTGCAAGGATTGTACAGCAGTATCTGATGCAACAACATGTCAATGTCCTGCCATGGCCAGCCAGATCCCCAGACATGTCCCCAATCGAGCATCTTTGGGACGAGATGGATCGACGTTTGCGGCGGTTGGATAACCCGCCAGCTACACTCCAGGAATTGCGACAACGTCTACGTCAGATTTGGAATGACATCCCACAGCAATTTCTGGCACATCTGATTCGGTCCATGCGCCGGAGATGCGTTGCTTGCATCATGGCACGAGGAAGTCACACCCGGTATTGAAGTGTGAAGGTCACAATTGGTTAGACGTCAGACAAGTGCTTCATGACGCATGAAAATGACATTTTTCGTTTTGAGTGACGTTGGCACTGAAAAGTCAGTGTTTCTCCTGTTAAATAAACATATTGATTGCATTGAGATCTTTGCGTGTCATTTATAACATACACATAAATGGTGTCACAGAAACTTTTGTTGCTGAGTATACATCCTCAAAACAATTGTTTGACCCAGAGTCTGGTGTCTAGGCAATCACTCTTCTTACTCTGGTGGCTGTGAATAGTGTTATGAACCGGCCCGCACAGCCATGACAGAGGGAGATGTTCTAAACCAATTAACTCACTCATTATTGAGAGGGAAACATACTAAAATTAACCTAAAAAAGATGGGATGTTTAATTGACAAAGTCAGCCGTGTTGATGTTTTCATGCGTGGAGAAATGCTGGTGCTATGTTGTTAAATGCAGAACCTCAAATCAAATGTTTAGCCAAAAACAAAGGATGTCTCAGGGGGAAAGCACCTGGCAACTATGCTTCGAGTCTTTTAAAGAGTGCTAGGAAACCAGACCCAGGTGTTGGTGGTGTTCCTGAGGACACGCCCTCCTCCAATATCTGCGAAGAGAACAGCATCACACACCATCAGGTATACAGGGATGGGGAGGGTCGTCACCCCCCCCCCCCCCCTTTTTTTTTTTTATATAAGGCAAGGGTCCCACCACGTGATCCCCGGCGCCACAACAAAAATGTACAACTCAAATGAAACATTTAATACAGCTACTGAACACAAGAGGTTACAGGAATTTCCGTCCCCGAATTTTTTGTCCCTGGACTCTTCGTATCCCGAGAACTTTTCGTCCCCAGATTTTTCGTCCACTAATGATAACGAGAAGTGCCACCATTGTTGACAGATGGATAGACGACGGATGGATCACCATGATAAGAAGCTTAGGGTTATAATATAGGAAGAGGGCAAAGCATTATTGGGGACGAACAATTTGGGGATGAAGAGTCCGGGAATGAGAAATTCATGAGAACGAAAATTCCATAGGGACGAAGAGTCCAGGGAGGAAAATTCCTCGGGGACAGACATTCAGGGAACAAAAAGTTTGGGGGTGAAAAATTCCGCAACGAAAACTGCGGGGACAGAAATTCTGGGGATGAAAAGTCCTTGAGTATGTGGTACCGCAATAAAAAAAAATAATTTTTTTTACGGAACTCGTGTTAATACCCATCACAGAGAAAATGACACCAAATTAACTGGCATTACTGCACTTCACTGCTGAATTACCTTTCAGGGAAAGTGACACCAAACCGACTGGCATTACTCCGCTTCAGAACAGAAATACCCATCACACCAGAGAAACTGACACCAAACCAACTGGCATTACTCAGCCTCAGAAGAATTTCCTCTCACAGGGAAATGGACACTAAATCAACTGGCATTACTCAGCTTCAGAACAGAAATACCCATTGCATCAGGGAAACTGACACCAAACCAACTGGCATGACTCCGCTTCAGAACAGAAATACCATAGAGAGAAACTGACACCAAACTAATAGATAGTGTTGCTGCGGTCATCTCGTGCAGACAAGAAAGTGACTGTCTCCGAAATTAATGTGGAAGTCCTCCTCACTAAAACTGGTTTTCCAAAATGAACCTACTTAACTGTCCCTTGTCTTCATGTGGATTCGCGATGGGATATTTAAACACTAAACCTAGTTGCTCCGTTAAACCCCCAGCAGCTGGTTACTCACCTGGCAGCTCTGGAACTGCACCCAATTGCAAACCACACAAAAATAATAAACCGAAAAAATAAATCAACAAGCCCTTAATGAACTATGTTGCTATGCCTGCTCAGGAGTTACCCTACAAAAGCCAAAACCTTACACATCAGAGGACCCTGCAATAACTGCTGATATTACTTAAACCTGCTTCCTCATGACAACATGTTGATTGCAGGACCAAATTCTCCCTGCTTTAACAAAGACTAAACAAAACAAATACATTTTACTATCTAACGCATCTCCCACACACAGGTTTGCAAAGACACAAACGGAACCCTATATCAAACCGTATACCAAACAACGGCTTCAATCAAATCAAATTAAGGTCGGACGAGCCCTCATTTATAACAAACTGGCCCACTTAGTCATGACAAAGAGGGAGACGTACACAATCAAGCCAACTAACTCATTTGTTATTGAGAGGAAAACATAATAAAATAAACCTGAACTAACAATGGGTGTGTTATTGACAGAGTCAGTGGTGTACATGAGTGTATCCGTGGAAAAATATGTTGGTGCAATATTGTATAATGCAGAACCACAAATCAAATGTTTATTCACAGACAAAGGGTGTGTCAGGAGGAAAGCACCCTGTCACTGTGCTTGTAAAGAGTAGTGGCAAACCAGGCCCAGGTGTTGCCAGTAATCCTGACAACACACCACACCCAGCTCCAATGCCTGCAAAGAGAACAGGCTCACAAACTAATCAGGAATACAGGGTTGGGGAGGATAATCACAAGAGGGATGAGTCTGTTCCTGAGCGTAAAGACTGCTGATTGCAAGTACTGACTCCTTTCCCAGAAAACTTGTTTATGCTTTGAATGTCAAAATGGCATGTCACCCTGGTGTATGTACATAGGTTCAAAATGGCATGTCACCCTGGTGTATGTACATAGGTGGAAAATACGAACAAAATTTTTGCATATGCAGACTCGGAATATGATAAAAATAGTGAAGACAGGATATGTATGTGCCAAGCCGTTTAGGGAAGCAGTTTTCCAAATAAGGAAAAAATTTGGTTGTCTAGAAACAAATCAGGTTGTCTGCTAAACTTTTTAGTTCTCCCGTGTACTATCATTTCCATTTTTTTTTTTAAAATTACACAAATATTTAGTTGAATAATGCAAAATAATGCTTCAATTTTTCGTATAGTTGATATTCAGAAAAATTCAATGAAATATAAAATGATAAATTCTCCTGTGAATTATAAATAAAAAATTATAAATTCACCAAGCTGTGAAACAAACCACTCTCCTGCCACTCAATAGCTTGGTTCATTAGCGTGCCATTTCTTTAATATTTCTGAGCCCCGTCTTCCATCACAGTCTTTGACAAAGACTGGTCTTCATGACAATGCATTTCCCTAATCAGACTCTGCATTAGCTCGCTAGATCACTAGTATGAACAGAGCCGACCCATTTGACTTGGCTTGGGACGGGTAAGAGATATTCAGGCTGCATGTACTTGAAAACAACGTTGCCAAAACGAAATCTAAAGATTCCCACTTAAATGAATACTAAATAAATTTTATATCAGGCTGTACAGTTTCAGATATCTTGCCTCATAGTGTCAAAGACCAGTGAAGTTTCATGCTAGAAGAGAGCCAACTGCCACTCAGCAGTAATTTCAACGAACTCTGAATATGCATACATTTATTCTTATAAGCGCGTAGAATTCACCTCAAAGGAAGATGCTTGTTGTCATGTTTTTGAATCTACATTCACTTGGGTTGCTTACAGTTACATCTGGCTCGTTCGTGCCACGAGTTCTCCTTGACGAGATCCCCATATCAATGGCTCTGGATTCCCCATTGCTGAATGGGGACCCGCCCAATATCTAAAAATAACCTTTGCGTAAGGTGAAAGCCATTCACCGAACCGGAAGTCTGGCAAGCAAACAACAGAAGTCAATTTGCCAGTGGCGGTTCTTGGCATGAGCAATGTGGGCAGCCGCCCAGGGCGGCATTTTTTGGGGGGCGGCACGAAAAAGAAAACACGCACAAAACCTTTTGCGCCCCAGGGCCCGCCCCTGATGTCATTTGGGCCGCCCTGGACGGACGAGCGGAGAGATAAGACCGGTTTCATTTATTCGGATCTGTCCTGTACATAAAAGCAAATCCAAGTGTGATACTCGAAAATTGCATGGTAAGATCATGATTCGTTCGCATAATGAATATCTATTCCTGTTTCAATGAGAATTGCATGCACCTTCCTTAAAAACCCCATTTGCCGTCGATATTCAGCTCTCTTTATTCCGCGAATTTTACAAACTGCCTATCGAATGATACTTTGAATAAATCAAATGAACAATATAGTGCTATATTCCTGTAAATTAGCTACTCAGGCATTTTCAACCTGAAGAAGCTTTATTACTGATATGACTGCATGCGTGCACGTTGGAAAGAATGGCATAGCCCATCTTAGCTGTCAAATGATATAGCTAGGTTCGTAAAACTCCAATTTATGAGACATGCATTTTCATATACAGTCCATATCACTCACTGTCCAAAAGCCCAGTGGCAGGACTAACTTTCAGCCTTCCTCGTCTGGCCTACGTGAATGTGATGGTTGCTCGATGATGCAATCCAATCCAACATACAAATCAATCAGAGAATAGTTACATGGAGAGAACCGTTTAATATAACTTTTCGTCCTTTGAAATTTTACAAGAGGCACATAGTACAAGTAGTTCAAGCCTCAATGATCCCGTTAGTATGAACGCATATAACCCTTTTAATCTTTGTAGTTGGGTGCCATGGCAGAAACAACGTGTCATTTAGGATATGTCTGTCATAAACATTGCAGACAAATGATAAATTCATTATTAAATAATTACGCTTAATAGAATTTCAAAAAATACAGTGCTTATGATAAAACCCAATGCATTTCTAAATAGAAACTCTTCGTTTCGGCGCTAGCGGGCTTTGGGAACTCCAAATGACGGCTAGTAGCAAAACGCACTCAAGTTGCCTCGCTGTCCATTTTCAGGAAGTGTGATCAAGGATTTGTGCTATTTATAATCATTTTTTTTTTCCTTTTATTTCTAAAGTAATTATAATAATTTATTTTGCTTATATTCATTATTGTTTTTGTTATTATTATTATTATTATTACATCTTCTATAAATCGGATTTTACAAAAAATACTGTTATTAAAACAAAACAACAGTTTGAGCAGAAAGTAGTGGTTAGCTTTATTTACTTTTGAGGTGGGGGGCCCCAGAGGGGGGTCTCGCCCAGTGTGCCATTCAAGCTAGAACTGCCACTGCAATGTGCCGAACTAGAAAAAGTAGGTTTTTAGCTGATTTTATGAACTTGTATTTTTGATCTAACTGGTGTTGACAATGCTGAAGCAATAGCCAAACAAGCCGGAAAATCTAATAACCTGGGATGTGTTTCCCAAAAGCACAGCTGTTAACTATGCTAGCAACTTGCGTAGTTCGTCCATTCACTGTCAAAGGCTCCAACTATGTAAATTAGCTCCTATTCTTTCGAGAAACACATTACTGGCTCGGCAGAGCAGACCCAGCAATAGTAACAATCCCTCTGAACAAAATTCACTTCACCATCGACAATTAACGGGGAAACAGATAAGGGACAGTCCAGATCACGAAAACCACAACAATAACGACCCATTTTTCGTTTGCACTTAGCCAGCCACAGAAATGCGAAAGCAATGTGTTCACTGCTCATGGCAGGATAGCGGGGGTGACTTCGTATTCATACTTAAATTTGTGACCCCTGTGGCAGGTTTGTCATGGCAAGCTAGTTTGGTTTCAGCTTGTTGACCTACTTGATAATACACTAATTGTATGATTCTAAGTTATCCCACCTATGTTGTTAGGATTTTCTTTCGCAGGGGCTGCGATTCATTTGTCCGTTATTGTTCATTTTGGTTCGGAAGTAGGCATTTTTAGATCGCAGATGTGATGCGATACGGCTCATTTCAAACCTTGCAGTGTATGGGAAATATGATGATGTTCAAAAATAATGCTAGGTAAAGGAACAAAGCTTGTGAAGACTACAAAAGGAGTTTTGTAGACCTATTGCTGCTGGTGGGCCTACATAAGTATCAGAAGGCTGCAGGTTAACCAGGTTACCTGAACAGGGGAGAAAGGGAGCAGTGTGACTAAATTTATCGCTCATCATTCGTCCATTCTTTTAGTGTATTTCATTTAATATTCATCGATATATGCCTGGAGAGGAGTAATTCGATTCTTAAACTTCCTTTGAGCACACAATTCCGCTTCATTGTATGGAGAAAAAACAAATAATCAGTTTAGTGTGTCTCGTTTTCAATGGTTCTCTATGGCAGATGCCCGATGTTTGCCAGACATCCGCATCACGTGACGATCATTCACATTTTTCATGACGTCATTCTGGCAGGTCCCCATTGAAGAGCGTGGTGTGGTCGATCTCTATGTCGTTGTTTGCCCCATTACTTTATTTAAAAAAAAAAAAAAAAACAAACTCACGTTCTCACCCTTACGAGATGCGTGAAAGTTACGCGCAGTATGCCTGACATATGACCAAGATAGACGCGTTCATTACCGAGGGAAGTAAATTGAATTTTGACGAATACAATTTAATAAAACTGCCAGGATATCCGGTTGTCCAATCTCGTGAGCAGTTTAGGTTCTCCGGATCTATTTCAGGTTGTCTTGAAAGCTGCTTATTTCGAACAATGGGCAGCATTCAGAGGAAAATACGATGGCGGGCAGTCAACTGTGATCAATTGTTGCCCTCATCTTCCAAAGTATCTTCTTGCTCTATACAACTAGTTTCATATGTATTCACGTCCTTGGTAGGGGAGTGAAACTGGCCCCATCTAATCCCAGTGTTGACCCTTATACATTAGAAGTTATTTTTACATTTTCTTTTCTTTGGATGCTACTGAAAGAACAGTTTGAAACATCCTGTTACTCTGCTACTGAGGTAGTTGATGCAGCAATTTATCATCTGGGACCAACGCTGCCTATATTCGAGTATTATCTGCAATGGCAACACAAATCACATCTAGGGGGTCTCAACTGGTCCGTACAGGCTATATTCTGCTTCTTTACCAAAAGTATCTGGTGGAAACTCATATGTTTATGAGTTATGATACTTTATGTTGCCCTGTAAATGGAGCCATTCTTTCCGCCAGCAATGATTCTGAGGTATGCTGTAAACTGAGCCATTCTGACCTGCGTGTAAGGCATCCCATCAACATCATAAAGCCTGTGTATGGGGGCGTATCAATCCTAGTGCTGACTCTTAGGCACTGTGTAAACTGGGTCATTGTGAACCCAGTGCTGAGCCTCAGGTACCCTGTTTACGGAGCCATTCTGGTCCGAGTGGTGACCCTTGGCAGCATTCATTATAAGCAGTAATCTGGTTGTCAAGAAAACCTGAAGTAGATTCTGACAACCTTGTCTACCTAAGAAGTTGTTGGTCGACCAAAAGGTCTGGTAGTTGTACTAGGTTAATTATTCCAAAAGTTTGTTTACTTCCCTCTGCTCGGAGAACCAACGTTTTGGTCATATTTAAGGCCTTCTGCATAAATTTAATGCATTTCATCGATCCGAGAATCTAATTCTTTTTATTTATTTATTTATTCATTTAATTTATTATAATGCATTGCAACTAACAATGACTTAGAAATAGACCTCACCAGAGTTACCAGATTAGTTGTAGGGTTTCCAAAACAGATTCAAAATTTGCCCATCTATACAAAATGCCCTCCAAAATATTACTTAACAAAACTTATACTGTGACGCAATTTACAAACCCCAATTCCAATGAAGTTGGGCCGCTGTGTAAAACGTGAATAAAAACAATACAATGATTTGCAAGTCCTTTTTGACTTAAATTTAGTACTCTTCTCAGACAAGATATTTAATGTTCAAACTGAAACTTTTGTTGTTTTTTTGGGGAAATATTTATGGCGTTCCGGGGATATTATGTTTTTGGTCCGACCGCTGCCGCCCTACGTGTTAACGCGATAACTTCAGTAATATTTCAATTAGAAATTTCAAGTTTTCCATATAAGTAAGTAGCGTAAAGAGGAAGAACTGATTCAATTTTGGACAATTTACGATTTCTAGATTGGCCACCAGGGGCCAAAAACTGATTTACGAGTTAACGTGATAACTTCAGTAATATCTCAGTTAGAAATTCCAAGTTTTGCATATAAGTAAGTATCATAATGAGGAAGAACTGACTCGATTTTGGACAATTTACAATTTCTAGATTGGCCACCAGAGGCCAAATACTGAAAAAATCACTGTTTTTATCATATCTCTGGAAATATTTGTCCGATTCACCTCAAGTCAAGTGCAAATGAAAGGTCGTGACCTGAGGATGTGTCCCATGATGACATTCTACCTGTTTGCTTCAAAATTTGACACAAGTTGGAGCTTTGTCACATGAAATTCACCATTTTTGCCATATCTTTGGAACTATTTGTCCAACTGACATGAAACCATGTGCAACTGCAAGGTCATGACCTCACAACGTGTCACATGATGACATCATACCTGTTTGGTTCAATATTTTGCCACCAGGTGGCGCTTTGTGATGGAAAAATTACCATTTTGGCCATATCTTCCGAACCATTTGTCCGATTGACCTGAAATTAAGTTCAAATGCAAGTCTATTCAAGGATTGTGGAATTGGAGGATTGGGGGTGTTCGGGGATATACCCCCAGCCGTTGCCTCCGACAGCATAAGCCTAGTTATAGGTGCATACAGACTCGGTAACATCACCCTGAGATGTTACAATTGGTGGCAGCTTCGATGAGTTTGTAAACATCAGGAATTTTGTTTTATCAGGATTTAAAATCAATTTTAATTCATGATAAACCTCTTGTACTGAGTCAAAAGCAGCTTGTAATCAACTGAGAGCCTGATTCTGTGTTGGTGCGAATCAGTAAATAACTGTATCATCCGCATATAAGCATGTTTGCATTTGAAATACTATGACATACATAATATTTTAAAAAAAACATCAAATTGTTATGGCTGCCACAAACATAAAATACGTGGAATAAGTAATACCTTAGGAAATCAATGGAAAATGCATTAGACTAATGCAATCAGTGATTATTGTTAATGAATTAGTTAATTGTTGCTATACAGAGCTGTGGTGATATAACATATCTTCATGATGCAAAATAGCTCCAGTTCGGTGTGCGGCACCAGAAACGGATACCAGCAGATAAGTTACTTTGCATTATACTGTATGAATAAATACAGGACATTATTTATAATGATTAGAATAACAATTTAATTGTTAAATGCAAAACTTAATTGAATACAAAGCTTTGATATGTATTAAAATTCATGGGTGTATTTAACACTCCGCAAAAAGAAACTGTCATTAAACACAAAGTGTACAAAGACTGCAAAAGGTTTGGACATTTTAAACCTCAGCCATTGATAGGAGATTCAGAGCAATCAGAGCAAAACCTCCAATCAAAAACTGCCCCCATTTCACAGACCGATCCTTAAGAAGGCAACACTGAACACTTTAAGATTTCATTTTTGCTGACATTTTAAGGCTGCTCTGATAGTGATTTTAAATTTATTTTATTCAATTCTATTTTATCCCTAGAGTCATTCACATTTCCATATATACTGCTGGTTCAAGGTTAGTTCATTCATTGTCAAAATTAGTTAATTTGTTCCACTGTTCTAATTCCTCATCGTCTATGTTGCACACAAGCAGTGAGAATCAGAAGGCCCTTGTGTTGGGGGGCATAAGTGGACAGAGATTGTCATGGACCTCATTGTTTTAGAGTTTATTTTGCTGAAATGCATTGACCTGCTTACTTTGTCTGTTATCAGCGAAATCTGCTACATGCGTAAAACGAACAAAATCCGTTGTATGCATAAGACTGATTATATCCGCTATATGCGTATAACGCACATCAGTTATATATATATATATATGTATGTGTGTAAAGAATTATTTATATATATATATATATATATATATATATATATATATATATATATATATATATATATATATATATATATATATATATATATATACTTCATTCCGAAGTGCTCATTACCTACTTGTCTTCATTTAGTCCGTCTTTGCCCTGACACAATGGATAATGATAAATAAGGCAACTACCCAGAGAAAAAATGCAGGTACTTCGTCAAGGATGAAGAATAGGTGATATTTTAATTCATGAGCAAGGCAACAAGACAGACCAATGCATTTCGACACTAGGTCTTCATCAAGGCTAGTGTTGAAACACATTGGTCTGTCTTTGTTAAAAATAAAAAGAAACTTTGCTTTTAAATTTCCAGAAAGGTGTCATGTTTAACTTTGTAGCATTTAGTGTTCAGGTTTGCTTTCAATCACTTGCATTGAAAAAGACATTTAAACCAGGGGTGGCCAAATTTTTTGCACCCCACTGTACAGGAAGTCATATATGACTTGATTTTGGCCATGTTAAAGTTGACTCAGATGACCTTGAAAGATCAAACTTGAGATCAAGCAAAATGTTACAATTTTCAAAGGCTTCTAGGCTTGAAAATATTGAAAATTGGGAACATTTGTGTATTGGACAGTGAAACACAGTTTTAATGACTTCTATCACCAAAATAATTTGCAGACCGAGCTTAGGTTTGTATTGTGGGCATATAAGAAGTCGCGTATGAAATTTCATTTGGTGAACTTGACCTTCAGTGGCCGAACTTTACAGTGAAATTTCAATGACCTCTATCAGAAAAATCGTTACAGATAGAGTGTAGGTTTGTATTGGAGACTTATAGGAAGTCATATATGAACTTTCCTTTGGTGACCTTCATATTCACCTTTGAAGCTCAAACTTGACTGAGTGAAAATTCAATGACTTCAATCACTAAAAAGATAGAGTCACAGATAGTCTAAGACCTGTATTCAGAAACGACACTCACACTCACCCTCCACTCACCATATAGTGAGTACGATTGAAATGTAATTGAAGTATGAGAGAGAGAGAGAGAGAGACCTACCACTAACCGAGGGAGCGGTCCCACTCCTCGCCAGTTGATTTTCACAAATGCTACTCGAGCATAACTGACAGTAGTGGGCACTGGATACCACAGACGGTGCATCGGCTGCTGCAAAGGGAGGCTCAATCCTCACCCTTCAGTGCTGAATGACCTAAACCTGACGCAGTTTACTTTTCTTGATTAGAAAGTTTCTCAGACTAATTGGTAAAACAACAATGCAATTTATTTTTAAAAAAATTTATTTTATGTCTTCATAAATTCTGTGGTCGAGTGGCTCGCGAATGGTGCAGGACAGCTCGCGAGGCTCACTAAGCAACAAGCTGTGAAACGTGCCGGACATTTCCTTCCACATTCAGCTATTAAGAATGTAGAAAAGAATGGAGTCTCGTGACTTACAGCTACATGAGCCTCGCAGACCGATCCACACGCGCCCCACGAGCCGCTGAGAGCAGCATTTTCCAACCCATCAGTAAAGAAAAGCGCGAGAAATCCAAATCCGTGAGAGTTAACAGATATGCGTAATAAATTATAACTGGCCGCACCTGATAATGTTGAGAGTTTTCAGAGTTTCTGCAATGGTAATTTAATGAAATGAAAACGGGGCAATAATTATCAGTGCTCATTCTAACTTAACAAGTAGAACTGGCAAAACATGATAATCCTTCGTATTTTTGGAGTACAAGTAAATAAAATTTTATTAAATGATTGGATATGACCTTTTTTCAATCATTATTTTTAAGGGATGGTTTTGAGCTTCCCCTATTGCCAGTTCACCAATAGGTACTGGTGGGTACACAAATGCTAACCTCTAGTTCACCACAGTGCAGTTCGTAAACACTGAAACCAGGTGGTCAGTTAGTAAGTTACTGGCATCGTTATCATCATTAGAGTTAAAATTTACATAGTTGCGATTACGTCGAGCACGTGGCTTTAACCCCTTAAGAACTACGCCGGTACCGGGGCGTAGTATTACGCATTATAAATTCAGTATTTTGCAATATTGCGACATTGTCAAGCGGCATATCCACATTTCGCGAAGAAACTTGGCAAAAAGCTCGTGTAAACCATTTTTACCTCAACCGAACACAATTCAAGCACCAAGCAAGTAAATAAGCATGCAGCAGAACATAGGATAAAATCATATCAGTGCTGAATCGCCAAGA
The DNA here is from genome assembly GCA_029721435.1 of Gymnothorax reevesii. NCBI lineage: Eukaryota > Metazoa > Chordata > Actinopteri > Anguilliformes > Muraenidae > Gymnothorax > Gymnothorax reevesii. The sequence continues at coordinate 57,065,888 of CM056574.1, forward strand.
TTTCTGCTGAATTCGTGCAATGCATAAAAACGATACCTCAAAAAAAAAAATGGGAAAGTCCACAGAATGCAACGATATGAGCCCTGTCACTTTAAACCGACACCACATTGAAAGAACATCAGGCATACACTTTACAGTCTACAGAGAGCGAGGGCGTTGCTTCAAATATCTCAGCTCCGTAGCATTCAGCTTCATTACAATGTACTTTCCCATCTGCTTTCTGCTTGTGATGCTGTCAGTAAGACTATGACAGTAGGAATTTGATTGCATGAGTCCTGATGATTCTAAGGAACTCTAAACCACCTTAATGGAAGAAACCGAGCCTGAGCTACAGCCTTGCGTTCCGAGTGCGTCAAGCTGAGTCCATGGGACATATGCATGTTCTTGAATAGCATGACAATATAAATGCATAACTAGTTTGTTTGAGGTATTGTCCGAATAATTAGAGTTTCTAATGCTTGTAATCACCTGAAAGCCTTGACGACGAAATACCGGCGCAAGTTAGTGCGGCTCAAGGGAGGTGTTCCCTGCACTCAACCTTCACTCAGAAAGAGATGCTATTTTCAGTGTGAGTGAGGTCTCTGAAAGCAAATGAGGTTTAAGACAACCTCTGACTCATTTAGTATAACCTGACACTAACTAAGTTTTAGTACTCTCTCGCACTAAATTAGCGTGAGTGTCGTTTCTGAATACGGGCCTAAGTTTGTAACACAGACTTAAAGAAAGTCACACATGAACCTTCATTTGGTGACATTGAACTTAACTGTTGGTGACCTTTGAAGGTTAAACTTGACATAATGCATTTACAATGACTTGTATTGCCAAAACAGTCACAGATGGAACCTAGGTTTGTATTAGAGACTCATTGGAATCATATTTGAACTTTCATTTGTTGACCTTGGTATTGACCTTCGAAGGCCAAATGTGACCATGTTCTTGAATAGCATTACAATATAAAAGCATAACTAGTTTGTTTGAGGTATTGTCCGAATAATTATCTGTTAAATATTCAACATTTATTTTCAAAGTCATTTTCTGACAGAATCTTTGCACTATTCCACGCAAACACAGACTACAACAGTACAGTACGCATTTTCCTTACCCATTCGTTGAATGGGCAATTTGACCATAGACTGTTGTCGATTGGTGCAGCCTATTGGATAAAATGCCGAGCTGCTGAAAGGAAATTCTGAAGGTACGATTCCTGATCAGGGCACTTTTTTAAAAATTTAATTTCTTTTTTTTTCGTAGTTGCCTTCTACAAATTATCGAAGGGGGTTTTTGTTACTCTTACTTTTCTTTAACATATTTCCTTTGTATTTATCATTTTACTTATTTGTTTTGTTTTTTTAATAAATATGCTCCATTAGAGTCAAACTTAATTTTCATTGTATGTATTATCTTTGAATAGGAAATTGTATAGGCAACAAAACTGGCAGAAATAATAATATTTTTTTTTATTCTAAATTTAAAAAAATGTTGTATTTGGATGGAATGGATGCCTGTGGTGATACATAAGTGAAATTTTATGGGTTTTACAGCTTGGTATCTGAGAAATCTGAAATGGAACACAAGGTACCTAAATTACCAAAATGGAGAAGCCGCCTAGACATTCCTCTCTAATTTTGCTCTGTTTGATTCGATCAGAATAAACTTTGGCACAGATAATGATGACATTCTGTGCTGTAATTTTTTAGAGGTTTCAGGCCGCAACTCAACAAATTTATAAGGGATCGTAGTAAAACTTTGTTAGGTGCAAAATGAGATCTATCATTTACACTGTGTTCCATCTCCGTTTACTCTGACTCCGTGAGTATATAGTGATTTTTACACCAGGTATGAAATCTCAAATGGTTTTACCTTTATTACGATACCAAGATTATTCAAATGGACCAAGCAGTCGCAGAGATATACTCATTTCATTTTGGGCTTGCCATTTTCAAAAAAGAGGCTCAGTGCTTAATGGGTTAAATGATCCAGAGTTTCTAATGCTTGTAATCACCTGAAAGCCTTGACGACGAAATACCGGCGCAAGTTAGTGCGGCTCAAGGGAGGTGTTCCCTGCACTCAACCTTCACTCAGAAAGAGATGCTATTTTCAGTGTGAGTGAGGTCTCTGAAAGCAAATGAGGTTTAAGACAACCTCTGACTCATTTAGTATAACCTGACACTAACTAAGTTTTAGTACTCTCTCGCACCCAATTAGCGTGAGTGTCGTTTCTGAATACGGGCCTAAGTTTGTAACACAGATTTAAAGAAAGTCACACATGAACCTTCATTTGGTGACATTGAACTTAACTGTTGGTGACCTTTGAAGGTTAAACTTGACATAATGCATTTACAATGACTTGTATTGCCAAAACAGTCACAGATGGAACCTAGGTTTGTATTAGAGACTCATTGGAAGTCATATTTGAACTTTCATTTGTTGACCTTGGTATTGACCTTCGAAGCCCAAATGTGACCAAGTGAAAATTCAATGACTTGTATCACTAAAATGGTCACAGACGGAGGTTTGTGTAACAGACATCAAGGTGGTCACGTATGTACTTTCAGTTGGTGACATTCAACTTGACTGTTGGTGATCTTCAAACTCTTACTCGACATAGTCGAATTACAGTAACTTGTGTTACCAAAATGGTCACAGATGGAGCCAAGGGACACTTAGAAAGTTGTATATGAAGTCCAGCGCTCCAGTCTGCGACCAAGATTTACATTTTGCGATTTACATTCTCACTTCATGCACTGTATGCCTATTCTGGTCAGTGATTCACTCCCTAATTACCAGCCGCCGGCCGCAAATTTTTTTCTGCAGGTCGGTTGGTACCATTTTGTACATCAGCCAGTCACTGTTCGGCTGTACTCATGCATCGATGAGAATGGCAAAGCATTCGACCTTGTCACTGTCAGCTGAGTTGTGCGCGCGGCAAATTTGTAAAACCTTGTCTGACTATTACGATGTAAATTCTCCGCACGACGCAAAGTTTCAAGTACACTAGCTGGTCTGCCACAGAAGTCCAACAGCCCACGTATTAGGCCTTAGCTTCGGTGATTAATACTGCAGATTGGAGAGTAAATTTCATGATATCAGAAAGTGTTTTCATTACCGGTTTTTTTTATTTCGCTATTTAGATTTTGCGCATTTCTAAGGGTAATGGAAACGCACCTGGAGAGTGAGAACGATGTCCGATGTTATTAGTCCAAAAACAGTCTGCTTCGTGACCGTAGACTGTTCGTGACAGTTTTGAGTCTTGTTGATACCAGCTATGGGCACTTGCGTACAATGGTGAATGGTTTTATTTTGCGTTTCAGTATTCTATCCTGATGGATTAGGTTGGATGCGCACTTCCACTCTGATTTGAAGTTCCGCATGTACATGATTATTCATGCTGTTTGTATGAAATCGGTGACTGGTTGGTCCGAGTGCAAGATTATTTATTTTCATTGGAGTATGATAAGGATGAGGAAAAGCTGCGGTTCTTATAGATTAATAGTCCGTTTTCTTTGGGGTTCCGATAATTGTCCAGCTGTTAGAGGAATAGTATTTTGTCGATTGCAGCAAATGTTCAGAACTTATTCAAAAACTAACTGGTGAAGCCTGCCCAATGTACTCCAGCGACGACCATAAAGCGCAATGCCTCAAATATGAGTCTGTGTCACGAAGCAGACTCTTTTTTGGGGGGCTAATAACTTTGGATATCGCCCTCACTCTCTGTGTGCGTTTCCATTACCCTTCGAAATGTGCAAAATCTAAGTAGCGAAATTTAAAAAAAAAAAAAAAAAAAAACCCACTGGTATATAATAATTATTATAATAAGCCGTTCTACTACATTGTTACCGGTGAAAGAATTGCTTGAAGCTTTTTACCAAATATTTAGGGTGGGTCACTTTGGGAACTATATTAATTTAAACATAATAACTGTAATAATTATATTAATATTAAAACTTTGTCATGAAAAAAATGTAGCCAAATTATGTTTTTTACGGCTTCAGTTCCTCCTGGGTCTCATATTTCCAAAGCAATTGAGCCATGTTTGGTGTCAAATTATTCCTTGGAATGGCAGCATCAATAACAGTTATACATTTTTAAACTAGCATTGTGATAATTTGGAGTTATTTATTGATTTATCCCCATATGTTGGTTTTAGGGGGGTGCTCATCTAGATTTGGCCATAATTTTTCTATGATTGATTCAGTTTATGTACAGGGGAGGGTTTGATGAAAAGTTGTCCCTTGGGGAAATGAAGACTTGTCCATACATTTAGACTTGTATCATAACTCTCCAAACTGATAACTACTTTCATACATTTTTCAAACCTTCTTGCGAACATCAATATCTACTTTTCAGTTCTCTGAGTGCTTTCTGATATTGTTTCTTAAATAAATGCAGCAATAACTGATAGTCTGTTCAGCTATCTTTATTTGGGCTTGTCAAAAAATTTCAGCTGATTTGGAAGAGGTCATGGGGGAACTTTACTCAGAATTTGTTGATTTAATATGGAATGACCCTGTCAGCTTTGCTCATGATAATGTAAATGGTGTCCTTCTGCTCAATGTGCCAATCTGTTTTAGAATTTTTACCACGTTCAACGAAATCAAATGCCTAGGTTTTTGTTTTCTTAAAATGAGAACAGCTCCTGGACATCCATACTTCCTCTGTTACGTTCGTTGCATTGAATCTGTTCAATCAAGAGTGGCATATTCCCTGCTTTGCCCTGATAGTGGAATGCCTGTTTTGTTAATATGAGGTATATTTCATATTTTACAGTTTGCATCTTACTTTATCCTTATAGGCTGTGAAAAGCATTTATACGAGATTTGTTTTGCATGGATGATCAGAATTGTAAATGGCAAGCTTTGCGTTTCAGGATGCACATTCTAACAGTAAAATAAGCACTTCCTTTAAAGGTTGTATCAGTGATTCTGCGCCAAAACATTATTTGTCACATACTGAAGATCTTTCCTTACAAACTGTACAAGGCTTGGCTCATGAGTGGGTGGTGAAAAACTCCGGTCTCTGTAGGCCACCTATAGCCATCTAGGCACTGAGAGAGATAAACAAACTCGTGTGTGCCTACCTGTGTCCCCCAAACATCGACAAACGTTGCAGAGAATTCCGGGAGTTGAATGATTTTAATTCTGACGCCCAGGTCACCTTGTTTTTACTGGACAGGAGAGTAGAGCTGGTGCTAACTCGGTTGGATGTGAATTGTAAATTATCATCCCAAGCAAAACTGAGGAAAGCTCTTCTATTGTTTTTGTAAGGCTATTTTGTATAGATCATGCTGGTCAGAATGAATCGAACGGTAGAGAGATCGATATTTCCTCTTTGGAGTGAGTTAGCAACCCTTGTTAACTCTTGGTTGGCAAGATAGTGAGTTTGTTGATTTTGTCTGATCAAACCAGAGTTCGTGTTTGTGTAATAGCATTTTTTCCTCTGGTTAGTACTCAGAGTTGAAATTTGTTGATGAATGTATAACTGCTTGATAAGTTTCGCTAAAAGTGGTCATCTATGTGACGTTGTTAATGCTCATTTATCATAAATTGGTCCATTGCCAACAATCACAAATTCACAACGCGCAACATCGAAAACCGCAAGCTTCAGAAGCTTCGGTTTGTAAAAACACTTACCCCAACCTTCCTCTCCCTCAACTACCAGTTCCAGAACTGCCACGAATAAACGGTAGACTACATTATGACACATCTTACTTAACATTTCATATTTCTTAGACCTAAGTGCTGTTGGAAACTGTCATACACTACCGGAAAAAATTTGGAATCACTTGGAAATTTCCTTGTTTTCCATGGAAACACACATGGAAATAGTCTGAATCGGAAATATAGCAAATGAACAGAACATGCTGACATTGTCCGAGTTAGAAATAATGATTTTAATGGAAAATGATGAATATGTACTTTAAACTTTGCCTTCATCGAAAAAAAAAAAACCACCTTCACTGTTGATACTGAAACTGGTGTTTGACGGGAACTATTTAGAGCAGCTGCTAGATGACAACCTGTGAGGCATCTTTGTCTTAAACTACACACTCTTAGATATTTGTCTTCTTGCACAGTTGTGCATCGGGGCCTCCCACTCCTTTTTCTGTCCTTGTTAGTCCCAATTTATGCTGCTCTCTGAAGAAAGTAGTTGACAGCATGGTAAGAGATTTTAAGTTTTCAATTTCTCGCATTGAATAGCCTTCTTTTCTAAGCACAAAAATATGCTGACTGTCTCTAAAGGAAGTTCTTTCTGGCATTTTGAGCCTGTAAATAAACAAACAACTCCTGATGCTTCCGGCACTAAACCAACCTCATGAATGCCATGCTCCATTTTGCGTTCCCTTATTAGTTCAAAGGTTTTGAGCAATGCAACACATTTGTAGAAGGGTTTTCTGGTTATCAATTAGCCTCAAAAAATGCTAAACTTGGATCAGCAGCCGGACCAGGAGATTGATGCAGATGACTGACAGTTGCTGATAATAGGCCTCTCTGCAAAAATGTAGTTCATCTGATTAATTTTACTTGTTTGTGCAATGCATGAAAATTTATTTTTTTTTGGAAAACAAAGAAATTTGCAAGTGATTCCAAACTTTTGTGAGGTAGTGTTAGAACGAACTGTCAGCTAGCAGCTAGCTATCGTTAGCTTCTACAGGCTATGATGGCACCAAACTGTTTGCCCACTTTAGAATCCACACTATCGAGTGCCAAGCTTTATTTATTTATTTTCATGTACATTATACTGTTATGTATTTTTGGCCTTAAAATTGTGTTAAAATGAGAAATGGACTTACCCAGCTGAGTGAGCTATAATTACTCAGACTTTTCACTTCAAGAAAAGTGCGTTCATGTTCCAAGCTCCTGAAGGGGAGGGGCGAGCAGCTCTTGAGTTTTGTGAACGTTTCAACTGTCAACAATAGTGATGTTGCATCACTGATACAACCTTTAATGAGTATGTGTGCTTGGCGATGCGGCTTTGTCGAGATCTGGGCAAAACTGGAAACTTAAAGGCGTGTTTTGGGTTTGGAGAGGTTACTTATGCGGCATTCTGCTTGAAAATCATTAATTTATATTGTACTTCACAAGTGAAAAGTTGATTTCTGTTAAAAATATGATTATCTTATGATTTGACTGCATAATTTTGAGATCTCTGACAGCTTGCGGAGCCACGTGGAGAGCAATCTTTTTTGGCTCATAAACAGCAGATAATTTTGGAAAGAGCTGACAGATGAAGTACGCTTGTGGCCAATAAGTTTATGATCCCATAAATCATGGAGTGTCCAATCTTATCCAAAAAAGGGCCGGTGTGGATGCAGGTTTTTGCTTTGTCCCAGTGCCACAACACCTGATACCACTAATTAACTGATCAGGGGAGTCGATCAAGACCTCAATGAGTAGAATCAGGTATGTTAGTGTCAGGGTGTTACAAAAACCAGCACCCATGCCAACCCTTTGTAGATTAGATTGGACTCCCCTGCCATAAGTTTATTGTTTAAAATAAATGCTACAAATGTCTTGTTTCATTTGAGCCATTTTCCCCCTGTCTGTGAAGCTCAAATCTTGAAAGCCTTAAATAGAGTAACGCATAGATAGCCATATTTGGCTTTTGTGCAACGGGTTTAAAATGAAGTGTGGGGGAGCGCATTGCCGGTGTGTTGCTGTCTTGAGGCAACATAAAGCACTTGTGCAATTGACTAACAAAAACCTGGTCTGAAGTCTATAGTCAGTTTTTAAATCCTATTTTAAGGCTGCGTGATTAAGATACGTTTTATACGCCTCTGTAGGTGAGTGCACAACCTGTGACCCTCCGCTTGCTGCACACATGGGGAAGAGCAGCAGCGCACAGACATGCAAATGACTAAAAATAATAGGATTAGGATGTGAACTTTGGAGTGATCGACTTTATATTTTTGCCTTCATTTTACTTTTGTCTTACACTTAAACAGGTTACAGAAAAACTGGTGCCGACCACTAGTGCCGAACTTGCGAGTTGCGCCTCTCCGCAGGGCCAGGAAGGAAGCTTCAAAAATGATGCCTCGTTTGAGCTGCTGGTCCAACCCAAAGACTGACGGTAAAGTTTTTTGTAAAAAGGGCCAGTCTGATACCAGCATTGTGTCCTGTCCATAGGGTCTGTGTGGAACTTGAAGAACTGCCTGCCCCCAGATCGGCAGGCACAGATCCTGAATGCTCTAGTGGCCACCCTGTCTCACAGTGTGGAGCTTGACTCGGGCACACTCATCACTGCATTCCAGGAAGCCGAGGCAACCCGGCACGCAGCTATCTCCACAATGGATGCTGGGGATACAAACACGAAGGACATGTTGGAGGAAGAGGAGGAGGAAAAGGAGGGAGAGGAAGGTGGGGGAATGAGGAAATGGAAAGCAATCAAAAGGGATAAAGACTTCTCCGATCTGCTGCCTGTAAGTAATGTCCACACTTGCGACAGGCAGACTGGGATGGTTCTTTACCATTGTGCTTTACTTCTTATTAATGTTAACCAATTTGCCCAGAAGCCAAATCTGGCTATTTCGGGGTTACTTTATTTAATTCAATTCAATTCAATTTTATTTTGTATAGCGCTTTTTACAGATACACTGTCACAAAGACGCTTTACAGTCAGAGATGGGTTACTGAAGGGCAGTGCCCAACCTATTCCCAGTACCTATTCCCTATTCCCACCACAGCGAGGCAAAAAAAAACTCCCAGTAGGGAGAAAAAATCCTCAAACAGTGGTGAGAAAAAACTCCCCAGTGGGAAGAAATCTCAGGAGGAACCCGGCTATAGTGGGGAAGCCCATCCTCCGCGGGCTAGCTAGTATTTAAGGCTTTATAATTCAAGATTGCAGCTTCACAGACGGGAAAGGAGTTGCTGAACTGAGTCTAGACACTTGAAGCATGTAGAGTCACATCATATTTCAGTTTATTTTCATGATTTTGGTAGAGAAAAGGGGCTGCAAACACAAAACATTTTCATGAAAATTCAACATTGAAATTGCAAAAAAAAAATTATACTGAGAATTGAAAAACTGCTGGGGCTTGAATCTATACATTTCTGGGATCATAAACTCCTTGACCACAAAGAATTTATCTTGAACATTGCATTCTAGATTACCTACTTGCTGTGAGCCAAATTAGACTGCGATCCAGGTGGCTCCCCAAAGTCTGAGATCCCTCAAAATGTTGCACTGTCAAATCATAAAATAATCATATATTTCACAAAAAAAAATCTCGAGACATGAAATTTAATATGAACTAAAGATTTTCTGGTTGAGTTTGGCATGAATTGATCAATATCAGTGCAGTTGAACATCAGTGGTCACCAGTAACCTCTCCAAACACGAAACATGCCTTTTCTCCATAATGAAGTTTAGAGTTTTGTCCATTTTTCTTCGAAGTCCCCCAGTCCAGCACACATACTCATGAAATAAATTGCTGGTTAAATAGTCAGAACATTCGCTGTGCAATGAACGTACCAGTGGATCCACCGAATGCATGACCAGTTCACGTTTTAAACATGAAGAAAACCTTGGCTTTTTATTTTGTTGAATACGGAATACATTCCAAAACAAAAAGCAAAAATGGCAGCAGAACCTTTTTCATGAATCCCTCCTCCAGAGACCGATGTGTCCAGTAGAAGGAACCCTCCGGTCCTGTTTCATTCAAAATAATTCCCATTGACCATGTCCTTACGTCATTTAAATCCTGTGAAGATAACTGAACACTTCAGGCCGTTTTAGGGACTTTTTTTTTTTTTTTTTTTTCCTCCCCCCTCTGCGCAATCGTGCTCAATGTTGAATGGATACAACCTACCATGCTGATGCACATATGCTTGTATGCTCTGATGTTTGTCCAATCAATGTCTTTCAGTTACTGTAGGAAGTTTAAACACTCAGGGATTAGATAAGAAACGAGCCAATCAATTCATCGTTACCAGGGAAGTTTCACGAGGGCATGAACTATAACTGTGCCGTTACGCAGAAGAGCCGTAGTGTATAATTGAATGATTGGCTATCAACACCAGTACTTGGGTGGCTATAAGGAAGCGCTGAATTTGTCAATGAAGGAATCTACATGTAAATCCGCGGTAGGGAACTACAGATTTTTTGTATGTGATGACTGTAATTGACAGTAGAATGTGAGAGAATCAATACTGAAAAATATTATTTTCTTCTTATGGAAAAGTGACGCTGATACTTAGTTTCCGTTGGCAACCTCTACAGAATGTCCGGTTAGAACACAAAATAGAAACTGCATCCAAAAAATTGTTTATTGAATCTTCACACCCACAACACAGAGCAGTGAACTGGATAAATGTAGATACAGTGCTTGTGCTAGGTATATTCGGTCCTTTCTGACATTGATATGATAGGTGTGGTTCTGTAATAAAAAAAGAAAGACACATCTACTGTCCTAACTAAACACCTTGTACAAACGGTCTCCAGCTTTCTCCATGTGACCTTAAACAAAGCTAAACATGTTTAAACAAAGATAAACATAAAGCTAACACACAGTCTGCACACATACAACATGAATAAGGCTACATATTGCGTTAGCTAGCCCAAATAAGGCTATACTGAGCTAAATCAATATTAGCATGCTAATCGCGATTAGCGTAAATTAGCAAATCGGCTAATAAAGATTAACTTGGTGCACCTTACTAACAGTTAAGATTGCCAATTTGAATGTAACATAATCACAATAAACTCACCATTAGATGCACGCACACCATCAAATTAGCCGAAAATGAGTGACTTCAACAGTCAGCCTGAAACCAGAAAGAAAAAAATGGTCCTAATGAGAGCATTTAATTGTATAGGGCCAAGAGATAGGTGGCCAAGTAACTGCCTGACCAAAATCACAATGAACAATACAAAGAAATGACCAGAAATAAAACAAACAGATGGGCTTTTGTTCAAATACCATGTTGAATTTTTTGCTTCAGAAAGCTGATTTTTCTAAACTACTAATTGGAATACCATTGGCTCACTGTAGCTAAAGTGGTTGCTTCAGAGGACAACAATTTTTTTCCTGTCACAAGAGATTATTTTTTTCAACTGCTGGGTTATTACTATGGGCAAGCATATTGACCAGTTTGTACATCAGGCTTATCTGTGGAGTTTAATTCATGTAACTGTTGAAAAACATGGATTTGAGCGTTCCTCTCCATATTCTAAACCGCATTTGAACTCTACTTGCTTGTGAATATTCAATAACTGATCCGGGGGTACCATCTAGTGATCGAGTACTGTAACTGCGTGCTCACATTTGCAGTTCTACGTATTGACGTTGACGTCTACATCTGCACAAAGGGGTTAATCAAACATTCAGTCCCGTTGGAAACTACGGAAAACACACAAACATTTTTTGCTGAATTTTTTGTTATTTACTTGGACAGTGTCTTTATGAACTGCAAAATAGTATTACGCACATTAGACCAGAGTTTATCCACTAAGATTTACCCTCAGGCTTGGATTCACAACAATTCCATGTAAATCTCTTTGGCTGGTGTTCTTTCTGGAATTGGATGTAAAAGGGAAAAGGACTGCTTAGCCCCTAAAAATGGGGCCGCCCACTAATGTCGAAAAGTAACTTGTGCAGTCTCAATGCCCCAACTATTCAAATATATTTTTGGGAAATTTTTGAAAAATTATTTAATGACTATATCAGCTTGAGAAGATCAGATGTATACAGGGTTTTTCCTGGTTCAGAATGAGGTGGTGGTGGTAGCCGATCATGGGCTCACACGTGCGCGTGTACCTTGCCTTCAACTGGCTCGAGCAAGTGTTTTACAATTAGTGTATTTTAGGAGTTACAATGGCATGATTAAAAACAAGAGGTATTATTTTATGCAAATTTGTATTTTAAAAATGTGCTCTGTCCAGCATTTTGGAACAATTCCATTTTCCTGGAGACCCCAGGAAAACTCTCAATCACCCCTAGAGGTCGCCGGACCTCACGTTGAGGTAACATCATACTAACAGGGGTGTGCTGGGCAAGCAGTAGTAGTAGTAAAGAATGTGCTGAAGCAGCAGCACAAACCTGACCTGATAACTGAAGTTAAAATGTAAAATTAAAATGTAAATATAAACATATTTTTCTGACACATTTTGCAAGTAGCAAAATGTTGCAAGGTAGTTTAATACACTAGCAATTGATTTACACAGTTCACAACCAGCGGCAGAATATTTCAGCCTCCTGGGTTTCATTTTGAAGAACCTCTTCATACTCTCCCTGTAATCAAAGACCTGGTCTGGTCCATCGATGGCCACCTTGCAACACGCATCCAAGAGCCGCAAGGCTCAGGGTGGGAAACCGTTGAAAGGTCTCTGGTGAAACAAGCCACTGAAGCACCTCCTCCAAAGATTTATTCTGGAGTAGATCAAACGTGAGAACAAAGATAAAATAATTCTTCAAAACCAAAAGACTGAGGGGGGCAATAGTGGTGCAGTTAATGTACCTGATATACACTGAACATAAAAAAGCATGTCTTCTCGAACGAGACCAGTTGCATTTGCAGGCTACTTCATAATTGCTCAAACTGGCGGCTATAAATGTAATTCGTCCGCATTCGGAAAGGGTAACACATCCAGCCTCCACCAATATGAATGAAATTAGTACTTTTTCAGCTTACCTTGATGTTTGGGTAACAAGAAAAACATTTGGTAAAAGCATCAAGCATTCATCCAGTCAAGAAAATGTATACTTTTATTGCTAGTGCTGCTATACGTGGTAATGGGAAATAACGGCTGTAACCCTATAACTGATAACACACAGGTTGCTAGGGCATACACGGCATATGCATTTGCAACATTAATATTAAGTTCAAACCCATCTTCTCACCTTTTAAAATCGTTCTGGCAATTAAAAACAGGAGCAACGCAAGGCGTGGCGTATGCCCCCGACTGACAGAGTTTAAGAACATGTACAGAAAGCGAGTGTTAGGCATCATCTGCTATGTATGACTATTCAGGTCACCAAAAAGCAAAAATCTCTGACGAGTGCGCTAAAGTATTTCAAGTTAGCTTCCGTGGCAGCCATATTGGTTGGCAGAGTGAGCTGAAAATCGATAGGCATCATCCCCTATACATGACCATTCACCTCAACTTAAATCATAAACCTTCGTTGAGCGGTATTCACATTAGAGCACGACAAAGGATTTCAAGATGCCTGCCGTGGCGGCCATATTGGTGGGTGGAGCAAGCTCAAAATCGATAGGCATCATCCCCTATGTATGGTCATTGATCCCACCAAAAATCATAAGCCTCCGTTGAGCAGTGTTCACGTTAGAACACGACAAAGGAAAAGTTTACAACAGGACGGACAGAAGGGGTGAAAACATAATGCACTGACCCAAGTTTTTCGAGGTTGGAGGCATTAACATAAATAAAAGTGGAGGTTGGATACAAAACTCTTACCAGTTTGTGCACCAACTGCAGTATAGCAAAGCAAACTCGCTGCATATATGCATTCCCGCAGGCAAACGCTTAATTTTAGTAACGTTAAATTTTGGTGGTAATGTTATCATTTCAATAACGCATAACTGATTACTTCAGGTTTAGGTTGAGTTTTGCTGAATTTATTGGATATCCGTTAGCGGTCTTTCACATTCACGTTAAGATACCACGTTAGCGGTGTCCCAACTTTTTTGAGACCTGTAGCAGCCATCAAATTCTCCCATGCGCGTAAGTCGAAAAAAGCACGTAGCTACGCGCTTTTCAGCCTAAGCGTATTCTCCCCGCGTCTTAAGTCTGTGCATTACGCGCCCCGAAGGCAGTTACGCACTTGGGGCGGAGCAAGGCCAAAATCAGGGCGTTTCCGGCCGTTTCTCAGGCAAAAAACAATTATGCGTATTCCCCCCCTGACTTTTGAGGGCTGCATTAAGGTCAGGCGCCAACACAAGGCGAAATAGAATATTGCGTTTGTCGGTTATAGGCTGAATTTTAACATTAATTTTATTTAACGTGGTAAAGGTTGCGACATTCAATTTTCGATTGTTTTTTCTTATTTCTAAACTACATTTCTCATAGCCATAATAAATTATCAAACAAATTCATCACATGATATTACGCAACAGCCTCTTCTCCAATTAGTTCAATTACAAATGCATAGCAATTAATTATTACGAGTACACATAAGACCATCATTCTACCATGCCCTCAAAATCTAAAACCAAAATGCCAGTCCAGTATTTGCTTGCACTCTTGCGTGATTGAGGAAGAGTAAGAGGAGCGCGCCGAGCGCGAAGGCGACCACGCATATATCGGCTTCGTTCGGACATCCCTGGACTAACGAACACCGAGTGCATCCATTGCTTTCGTCTGGACTATGCATGAGGCAATCATCTATCTTAGCCGACTTTTGGATGAACAGCTAGCCAGGCGCAGCAATTACCCGCAAACGTACCCTTGGTCATCAAGGTCACAATTGCGGTCCTGGCATCTGGGTCGTTCCAGAGACTGGCTGGTGATGTCATACACACATCACAGGCATCTGTATCAATGTGTCTGACTCAGTTCGTTGGCGCTCCAAGTTCTTCTCCATGCACTTTCACTGCAGAAAGAGTGGATGCCATCTCCTCCTCCAGTGCAGTGAAATGTAAAGGGGATGATGGTTGCCCACCACCCGTTGCGTATACACTTCTCCGGTGTGCAGAGAGCCTGGCTTTTCCAGCGCCCCGCAGATCTCTCCATTTATGCTTAAAATCGGGGATACTGCGCTTATATCTCCCCACCGAAGCCACATCCAGAACAATTTGCAGCTTTCTTCCTCGGATCAGCCTTCAGTGCCCACTTGCCATACAACATCAACATCTATGAAATTTGGTTTTCGGCTTTGGCTCGACGTCGCCATCATCGTCTTCATGTTCTATTAACAAATGCGACTGCCCTATATGTTTGTGATAATCTAAAAAGTTGTGATATTCTCACGAGTGAGGAGATTGATTGAGGATATCTGTATTAAATAACTCGTCTTTTTTTTTTTTTACCATTTATAATACTGTGTATTTTAATGTGTGAATAAAGATATTATTAAATAGGCTTCTCTAGATTGAGCCCTACCCTGGCCAATACCAAAGCACTACCCATTTGTTAAACAATTTTAGCCAATAAAGAATAGCTGACTTGGGAAGAATCATTATCAGTAAATGGGATAATTGATTAAAATAAAGTATTAGGCACAAGTTAAAGTGAATGTGTCGCTCAAATCAAGTGGGACATAATAGGCTATGGATATGGAATTGCGTGATTGCTGAGTCTGTTTCGGCACGGGGGGATGACCGCGTGTTAAAGCGTTTCCTTGTCCTTTAGTTGCAAACCTCACATCCGAGGAGTTTGAGATTTCAAGTGCGCAATTTCTAAATGAGATCATGTAAACTGTCTTTGATTGTCATTTTTGTGTGACTAGAATGTTCCCTTTATTTGTCTTCTTCCCTGTCTTCCACGGAACAAACAGGCTGGTGTAGGAGGAGCACATTTTCAATGATCTGTTGGCGCTGGATGAGAAGCACTAAATTCTTAATTTTTTATTTCATTATCGCGGCAATTTCTTTGTTTGCATAGCTTTAATGCCATGGTGGCTAGAGTAAGACATAAAAAAAGAGATGTCAGCAATACTTCTTGTAATTGGCACAGACATACATAGGCCTACTATTACAGCCGCATATCATGGGCCTGCTGATAAAACCTTCTATCTTCAAAATGATAAACTTCATAGGAAAATACATAAACCTAAAATA
This sequence comes from Gymnothorax reevesii, assembly GCA_029721435.1. Lineage (NCBI taxonomy): Eukaryota > Metazoa > Chordata > Actinopteri > Anguilliformes > Muraenidae > Gymnothorax > Gymnothorax reevesii. The sequence goes on from CM056574.1 coordinate 57,081,619, forward strand.
AAGAATATACACATAAATTGTTAAATTTAAAATATAAATAAAATTAAAACCGCAAGCGGTGTTATGGCCCTAGCCCTCCCGTGCAATCACCTTCCTCGCGCACGGTGGAGCCAATCAACAATGAGAAGAGAGCATATCTTGTCTTTCAGTGCACAATTTGCAATTGCAAATTTTTTTTGACTGTGTCAAGATAATTGTTTTCCTCCCATTCCAAAAATATAGGGGCGCTGGAGAACTATTTTCCGTATCAGTGTCTTTGGGTTTTCATTCTGCACAAATGTTGCATTCGGTTCAACTAAATCCGACACTGTATGCGTGAGATAGACATGCATTTATACTTCTGATAATGGATGCTTTATTGCAAGCTTATCACAGCCACGCCCAACATTTTATCAAAAATGTACATAGTAAGTTTTGACCACACACATGTGTAGGTGATTTTTTAAAAGTTTGGTGCAAATTGGATGAAAAGCTCAGGAGGAGACATTGAAAATATGCGGGGTGTGATTTCATATGCTCAGGATTCCGCCCAATATGGCAGACTTCCTGTTGGGCTTAGGGTAGGGCCATCGTGTAATTTTTTACTTGTCCCAACATTGGCTATGTCTCTACCAAGTGTCATTCTTGTACGTGGAAAAAAGTTTGGGGTGGGCTCCCATTAGCGTCATGTATTTTGATTTTTGATGGGGCGGGGCCAACTCGTTATTCAATATTTTTTCTTGGAGACTTCAAATAAGAGAATTTTTTGCTGGGCGTGAATTTTTGGTTGAATAAAATTGACTTTTTGTTTATGTTTAAGGGGTCAAAACCAAAAACCCATTAATTTCAATTGTGTATTTTTGTTGTTGCCATGGGAACACAATAAAAAATAGGGGTGTGTCCTCTTTTGCTTTTTGGTTCAGTTTATGATAGATGTGTGTACCAAATTTCTTTTAAGTATGTCAAAAAAAAATTTTTTCCCCCATGCAAAAACTGTAGGGGGCGTCAGAGAGCCATTTTGCCATGTAGCTATACAATTTACATATCATTGTGTTCAAATTGTCACTCTGCACATATTTTACATTGGGTCCAACTCAATTTGACTCTGTATGTGTAGATATGCATACTGAAAATGGCCGCTTCGTTGTAAGCTAATCAGAGCCACGCCCAACATTTTATCAAAAATGTAAATAGTAACTTTTGACTTACTGAATGCCCTAGACTGTGAACAAATCAAAAACTGTGTACATTTGCGCCGACTCTAGGAGATATTTTCTGTGTTTCGTGGAGTTAACCTATTATCGTCCACTTCGTGTCTCCGTCATAATGTACCCATACGGAGACAGAGGCAGCGGCCGCGAAGATGCAAGTCACGTTTTTGAAGACTGTAGAAAAAAGTCAGATGATGTGAAGTTACACACCTCTGGTTATCGGCTATGTGCAGCCTGTACGCTATTCAGTGATCACGGGACCTTGAGATCTGATGAGGCTGCTGCAGCATCGTTGACTACAGACAAGACCGCGGAACATACAGGCGGAAATGCGGACGAAACTGTGGTCCAAACAACAAGTGTCAACAACAACAGTGGGAAACGGTCGCCATCGACGCCGAAACGACCGATAGTGGTGAACGAACTCTTGTGTTACATTCAGAACAGAATGAATGGTAAAGCGGTGGACAAGAGTCTGGAGGAGGACTGGAGAGGCGCATGATGGAAAACGCATGAAGTCCAGTGTTAAGTTTCCCCAGTCTCTGATGACTGGGGGAGCCATGTCAGCTGCTGGTGTTGGTTCCCTGTGCTTTCTTAAGTCCAGAGTAAACGCAGCAGTCTACCAGAACATTTTAGAGCACTTCATGCTTGCTTCAATGAACCAGCTTTATGGGGATGCAGACTTCATCTTCCAGCAGGACTTGGCACCTGCCCACACTGCCAAAAGTACCAAATCCTGGTTCAACAACCACGGGATTACTGTGCTTGATTGGCCAGAAATCTCACCTGACCTGAACACCATAGAAAATCTATGGGGCATTGTCAAGAGAAAGGTGAACGAAAAGAGACCAAACAATAAAGAAGAGTTCAAGGCCGTGATTGAAGCAAGCTGGTCTTCGATAACAGCTGAGAAATGCCACAGGCTGGTCTTCGATAACAGCTGAGAAATGCCACAGGCTGGTAGCATCCATGCCATGCCGGATTAAAGCAGTCATTCATGCAAAAGGGGCCCCAACCAAGTACTAAGTACAGAAGCAAGATTTTTCCTTTCAGAGGCCTGAAATTTTTGTATTTAAAATCCTTTTTTTTTTTCTAATCGATTTCATGTAATATTCTAATTTTCTGAGTTTTTGAATTTGAGGTTTTCTTGAGATGTAAGTCCTAATCAGCAAAATCAAAACAAATAAAAGCTTTAAGTATATTGATTTGCATATTATTTGTCTATATAATATGTAGGTTTCACCTTTTAAGTTGAATTACAGAAATACATGAACTTTTTGAGAATATTCTAATTTTCTGGGTAGTACCTGTATGCCTGAGTAAATTGACAGACCCAGTGATCTTTCAGCAAGACATCAGTCTGCCCATGGCTGACCTTTCATTAAGCTGATTATTAATTCCTTGCATATGGGAAATGCACATAAGCAGGTCAGTCTGCTGATCCGCATGCCGGGAACCGCAAATGCGCGGAGTGCTCTCTTGACCACCATGGCCTGATTTGATTATGTGGGTGCGCTGCTGTGGCCAGGATTGTTGGCAGTCTCGTGTGACGATGGCGAAGGAAGTATTTAATTCTTTGCTTGTTTGTCGCGATGATTGCCAGGAAATGTATTTTATCCGCAGTTTTTGGGTGATGCCTCAACACGACAATTGAGACTGAATTTTTATGCTTCCTTTTTCACTGTGAATAAATGAATACAGAAAAATATACAAAATCACTCAGTCACATTCCAGTACACCCGTTTCATGTGGTACAGTTTATGACACGGTTTGACGCGCAAACTAACTTCGAAAGTGTCGTAATTGAGCCGGGACTGGGGACAATGCACCGTTTCTGCGGTTTTTGCGTCTTTGCCGTGGGTGGATGGCTCCCCAAGAAGTGTCCAGAACTGTCTGCTCTAGAGAGAGTCCGGAAGTCAGTACAGGACATTATAAAGACACAGCTTCCCTCACTGTCTGACATCTACAACACCAGATGCCGAAACCGAGCAAAACCCATTATCCAGGACTGTTCTTACCCAGGAAACGGTTTGTTTGAGCTGCTGCCTTCTGGGAGGCGCTACAGGTCTACTCGGGCTCGCACTATTAGGCTAATAAACCGTTTTTATCCAAGCACCATAAAAGTGGTCAATTCTTGGCGTGACATTATGCATTTTTGGGTGGTGCAATACACTGTTTTGTTTTTACCATTGATTATGGCTCTTTTATTTATTCATTTATTTTTAAAATATATTCATAGGTAACTCTTGCTGTATGTCAATCTGCGTCTTTTGTGTTGTTTTCATTTTTGAGTTTTTTTTTTTTAATCTTGATCTTTTATGTACCACAATGACAATAAATGCATTTGATTTGATTTGATACTCTTCCGTGGGAAAGCCCTCATTAGTTTGCTCACTTACTCGGCTGATTAACGGCCTAGTTTTTTCATCCTTTGATCACCAAGAACAATGACAATGACTTTGAGATGGTGTAGCATGTGTCTTTGAGTATCATGTAAATGGTGAATGTTCACTTCTTATTACTAGTGTTTCTTACTTCGTAATAAGGCATAGTGGAGCTCATGTTTTTGAAGGATATGCGGCTTTTGAATTGAATTTGCGAATGAATTGGAAGTAGGGGGAGAAGGAGAGGGAGTTGGTGGTGGTGTTAATGATCAAAATTTCTCTTTTCCTCTTTTCTCCAAAGCTTTGGACAACAGCTTCAAAAAAATGCAATCTCTCCTTCTGACCTGGCTCCCGTATGTCGAAATGTGCCGGCAAATGCAACAACAAGACACTTGGAAGTTGAATTTGATTAATGGCAAAATTTTGCCATAAATCAGAATTTTCAATGCACATCTTTTTCACTGGTCACGCATATTATTACTATCCACTTAATAGGTGCCGAGAAAGTTTGGTGACTTAACTTTCAGTGTCATGTATCACCTAAATAAATCAACTGACCTCATTTTTACAGTGCTTGCTTGTTTACATTGAATTGGGTAGCACCGGAAATAAAATGCCAGCAATTAACTTAGACCCCACCGGAGGTGCAGCTTGCATTCCAGTGGGGGCACAGTGCAATGTATTTTTGCAGTATTTCCCCCACTTAGACATGGAAGATGAATGCAGTAATAAGGTGGACATCTGGGGTAAGAAAGACAACAGGTTTTAGAATTTGGCAACCTATTTATTATATCCTTTCAATGAAGTGTTCATAATCTACAATGTGTAAAGACATTGTGAGGAATGCTGAATACATTTATGCTTATACATCAAAGTTTCGTGTGAGTAAACTACATATGTATGCAAAAAAAAACTGCACTGACTCTCGCTTGGTTTATTTTGTTTGCCAATTAGAACCTAGCTCATTCCATGGAGGAGGGTGCCCACTCAGAACAGCCTAATCCTTGGAGGGTTAGGAATGATAGGAGTTAGAGCTGCCAGATAGCTCACTCAGTTAAGGCACTACATTGCTGTGCAGAAGTGACTATCATGTCGAGGGTTCGAGCCCCGGTCCTACCAACCTGCTTTGTTCATTGCTCAAGCGCCTCCTGTTGGCCAGACGGGCGCTCGGTAGGAAGATTCAAAGTCTGTTCAAGTCTGGGTATCCTCCGCCCTCGTTCTGAACTTGCGAAGATCCAACCAATGAGTGTATAAGAAGCAGTGGCTGACAGGCATGTGCTTCGGAGGAGAGCCGTGAACTGTCTTCGCTCTCCTGAGTTGGCAGCAAGGGGTCGCAAACGAGCAAGCGTTGTACATAGTTCATCAATTGGGCACTCCAGATTTGGATGGGATTGGAGATGTCAAATTTAAAAAAAAAAAGGAGTGACAGGAGTTAAATTGCTTTAGAATCATTAAAGGTTATGGGAAGTCCTATATGAAATTGCTGGAATCCTGTAATTTATGTTCTGACTAGATAAATAATGAGAAATAAATGCGAGAAAAATGTGTTCTAAACGCATTGTAAACATTTATTCGTACAATTCCGAAGATCATTCAAATTTCCCGGGAAACTGACTAATTAGGAAGTGGGACGTCATTTCAAGAACACAACATACAATCCGAGATGGATTGTGATTTAATTTAATTAAACCAGAGCACTCAGCAATCGAGCACATGTATCCCCCGAAGGCCCCCCAGTTGGGCCCAGATGGTCCCAGAGTACCCAAAATCAATAGGTGTGAACTTACCATAATACATGTCCCTACAAAATTTGAAAGAATCGGTGCACTTATGTGGGCTGTAGAGCGTTCACAAGAAAATCTCTGTGGACGCGGCGGACGCGTGACGAGGCCAAATCCATAGTATCTTCCGACCTTTGTTCGGGGGATACAATTACCGTTGCAGAAACTCCAAAAACTCTCATCATTATCAGTTTTGGCCAGTTTTCATTAATGACGCATATCTGTCAATTTCTCGTGCTTTTCTTTACTGATGGGTTGGGAAATCCTGCGCTCAGCTGGCTCGTGGGGCGAGTGTAGATTGGTCTCCGAGCCTCATGTAGCTGTAAGTCACGAGAAACCATTCTTTTCTACATTCTGAATTGCTGAATGTAGAAGGAAATGTCCGGCACGTTTCACAGCTTGTTGCTTCGTGAGCCTCGCGGGCTGTCCTGCACCTTTCGCGAGCCACTCGACCACAGAAATTAGACATGCTGATATTTACGTCGTCATTTATGTGCGGTTTTCTGAAGCCAAACTTCAAAATGTTTTGATACTGTCATTCAACTATCAATTATAGTCATCACGTATCAAAAATGAGCAATTTGCTTCCATGGATTTACGTGCAAATTACTCATCCAGCAAATTTAGCGCTTCCTTATATCCTGCTATGTACTTTCATTGATTAGCCACTCAATTGCTTGCTTGGGCTCATCTGTGTAACTCACAGATATAGGGTAGGTTTACATGATGACGGTGTGAACAGAAGATGCAAAAGTGGCGTCGCGTCTTCACTTTTTATTTCGCGTTTAGACAAGCGTGCTCGGGAGGAAATCTGTGTGCATACGGTGACGCAAAAAGTGTGTTGAAATCGATTGGGTATGCATGCCAAACGGCTAGGTGGTGCTGTGATACACTAACACAAATTCCGCCATGCATACGCGCATGCGTAGAATCTTCCTTCTTCTCGTCACTGTGCCGTGAACGCGTCCGAAGCATGGATGTAATCCGACATGTTTGTTTACTGCGTGACGTAAACGCCTATGCGACGTGAGCAGAACAGCAGATCTGAGCCAGTTTTGCGTCTTGGCCAGTTTAGACGGAAACGCTACGCCGGAGCGTATTCAAGTTTTCCACTTTCGAGGGTGATTTGAGATTTTTGCGTCTTCAAGCCCCAAAAACGCCGTCACCATATAAACAAAAGGCACTTCCGTTAAAATATTTTGTCGTCTTTACTCGCAAGCGTCTTCGTGTGAACTGGGCAATAGTTTGCGCCCACGTGGAACTTTCCTGGTAATGACCTTTTGATCCACTCTTATCCAATTTCAGAGCGAATGAACTTTCCACAGTAACTGAGAGATTTATTGGACCATCAGAAAAGTATTTTAACCCTTACTGCATGTAAAGTTGGATTTTCTTAATGTTGTACATGGTTTTGCAGATGAAAATGACACTATTTCAAAGGAAAAAAGACTTCCAAAACCAGCCTGATATACCGGATTTAAATGAGTTATGAACAATAGGAATTATTCGGAATGAGACAGGACTGGAGGGTTTCCTCTACCAAGTAGATCTGTGTCTCTAGAGAATGAGGAAAGGTTTTTCTTCAATGTATTGTATGTACTTTATGTGTTTGTGTGTGTGTGTATATATATATATATATATATATATATATATATATATATATATATATATATATATATATCATAAAAATAATATGCAACGATTCTGAATCGCGGTTTTTTTAAAGTGAAGTAACAGCAGCTGCTACCGTGGGGCAAACATCCTCGCTTTCCCTTTTCCTTTATTAACCCCCATGCTGTCCTGAACGAAAGTGCCAAACATCAAAGGGCATGGGAAATGCTTCCGGAAAAAACTTGACTGACATCAGTATTTTTTGGCTACATGCTGAAAGGAGCCAAGCAAGTGAAAACAGAATCGTCTCCTTTTAACCAACTCGGCAGCTCTAAGAAAAGTATACCTGTTCTTGTTTACTTTGCTTGTTTAGCAATCAAATGGTGGATTTGTCATGCCATTTTGTGCGACTGATAATTTATATCTCACATTCACCTTTCACCCGCTTTTCAGAATGTTTTCCACCTTGTGTATTTTTAGACGCTTAAAGGTGATCTATTATGCTATTTTTCCGAGTTAATATTTTGGTCTTTGACTCCCCTAGAGTAACTTTTAATGCGTTTAAGGTCAGGACTTTGTGGTGGCAAATTTGTTTCTGAAAATGATTCCTCATACTTTTTTTTGTCATTCATGGTTTTCTTTGCTAAATACAGGCCAATAACTTGCCTGTTCTGAAATACTGCAACATCTTTTCCACTATCAAGGGATGTGTCTTCTGACATGATTTTTAAAGAAATGAGTAGCGACGTGCTTCATCAGTCAGGGTAAAAAAGATTATTGCCAGCTGAAACATTAATAACCGCAATAATGATCCAATTATAGAATTTGTTCATTTATTTCCAAATGGTGACTTTTTTTTTTTTTGGCCGGGCAGTGTACTTCACTTATGACACTTATCAATTTTTGTTGCCATGGCGACAGTATTGGCCAAATATTGTCCAAATTTGTGCTGAAACATACTCTCTTCCTTGTGGACGCTGTACAAGCTGTAATTTTTGACCGATTACTCTCATATTTGGTATGAACGTGATGTACTTTAGTATTGGCTGAATAATACGCAAAAAAGGGGTGAAGTGGGCTTTTGAAGGTGACACCCATGCGGTCGCAGCCGACCGGACTACGTAGTTTTACTGATGGGTTTTTGAATTATCTTTTTGCTTCAGAAAACTTGTTTGGCATGAATAGAGGAAAAATGATTGCAGACCTGTGAATCTATGCTTGCGCTGGTTCATTTCCCTGTGTTATATGACTGAGTGATGTGTTGCAGCTGAATGTCTGTCTTTTTCCCAGGTGGAGAAGGAGGAGCTGAGGGAAGCTGTCGCCCTGCTGGAAGCTCAACAGACTTCTCTGGAAATCATTGGAAACATGTGCTGCTCAGATGGTGAGCATCCAGGATACCCCAACGTTGCTGGGAACTGATGGATTTGATTTGTGTTAACATCTATGACTGAGCAAAGGAAAGGGTTGTCGTGGGATTCCAGTGCTTAGGGCAGAGACAGAGCTGCCACGATAGATTTTGAATCTCTTCAAAACTATCTTTGTGTGTATATGTGTGTATGACTGAAATCTTCATGCATTTTTGTCTATTTTCATGTATTTCTGCCTCCAAGGATGTACCAGCTTATTTTCCATTGCTATACGTTTAGATCCGTCTGATGATGAATGGGAAGAAACATCCAGCAGTGATGAGAGTGAAATGTGCTCTGATGACATTTCAGAAGGCAACTCCAACCTCCTCTCGCCCCTGTGTCTCTCAGCGGAAGTTCACAGTGCTCTCCTAAACCACAACATTCCTGAGAAGGTGTGAAACATTGAAACCTATTTGGCGAGTTTCAAAGACTCTGATTTTGCTCTGTTCTAAACTCAGTGCAGCTGTTAAATGGAATACAAGATTAAGTTTAATCTGAGTCTTTGAAACCAACCGTAACCGAGTATATGGCCACACGTTTGACCATTGCAACGGGTCTTTTTATTGACTTTTTTGAAGAAAATTGATCAAGGGAATCTTGCCCTCAATAAGAATCATTGTGTGTTTTTTTTCATTGGATTATATGATCAGTTTTAATTTGTCAGAATGCCGGCAGAGTGGTGCAATGGGTAGTGCTGTCACCTCTCAGCAAGAAGTTTGTTGGTTAGATTCTGGCTTGGGGCCTCAATGTGTTGAGTTTACACATTCTCCCCGTATTTGTTTTGGTGTACTCTGGGTACACTTGTTGTCCAACTGTCTAAAGACATGCATGTGAGGTTAGTTAAATTAGCTAAGTTGCCCATTCAGTATCTGAATGCATGTTATGTGAATGGATTCAAAGTCATGTTTAAAAAAAGTATGACAGACGATCAGAGATGACCTTAAAATAATGTGCCAAAAGTGTCGTTAAACGATACTGTTTACTGTTATTTGATTAAAAAAGAAGACCTTGGGCTCTAATTTCGTAGACCAGGCCCAGGCGCGGGGGTGTGTCCAGGCATATGTGGCAATTTCGTGCCCAGCGTAGCCTGGCGCAAGTACTCCTCTGTCCCGCCTCTGCCCCTCCTTCCAGCGCAATTTGGCAAAGAAGGCGACACAGCCGAGTCGAATCTTGCTCACTGGCAAGAGAAACGATGGATAGCGTGTTCCCATTAGTTACAAACTGTTGCTGCTTTAAATTTTGGGATTAGCATGCATGGACAACAATGCAAGATACGTGACACATTTATTCTCAATATGTGATCTTAACTCAGTACGAGATCATAGCAATCGGTCTGTATTCCTTTCCCCCACTGAAGACGATAAAATCTAAGTGACAATAATAGTAGCCTAGTATTAAGCCGCTTGCACACTGGACGCGAAACAAATTTTTCGCTCGACAGATTGCGTCTTGTGTCCGAAAGTCTGACAGGGTTTTAATAAATCTCCGTGTCCGACAGTCTATTATTGTTTTTAATTTCTTCAAATCTGCTGACTCTTTTAGATATTAAACGTGAATGTTTTGATAAGAGGGCTCAGTTCTTCAAGATGAGTACCGAGAATTTCAATCAATGTTTCCGTGTAAGCTCTGCTCACTAAAGTGAGTCGACATTGGCGTGAGACAATGTAGGCTACAATACCACCGTGTCTGACAGCCAAAAAAAGAGGACGATTAGAACAGATTGATAACAAAATAAAGAATAAAAAGAAAAATTCAGGGCTTAAAGTTCTCCGTCCTGGGGACGGATTTCCGTCCTGGAGATTCCCTAGGGGCTATTTATGAGATCGATGCAGATTTGCAAAAAAAAAAAAAAAAAAAAGTTATATTGGGGGGGGTCTAGCCATGGCCGCGATGTCAATGAAAAAAATGTTAAAATGCTGCATTTGCTAGTGAGGTGATTTCCAAACTGCGATGCCTCCCTCCCCAAGGAAATAATGTAAATGTAAACATCTATGAAGATACGCAGCTCCGAGTGCACTCAGTAGGCTGCCGCTGGCTGCTGAGCTCTGATGTAACCTGACACCAAGCATTATCTTAGCGTCAACCAGCTAGCGTTTGTTGTGTCGTGTTGGAGTAACTTAAATGGCAGATCAGCAATGTGACTTCATGATTCATAGTGCTGCGGATTTTAACGGTGAAGTTATGAAATTCGCTCAGTATGGATGACAGTGTTCAAAAGATGAAATCACATGGAATAATGGCAGTCAGTGGATTTTTTCTTAAACATCGAAAGTGGATTACACCATGTGAACATCAGGTATGATCTAAATATATAACGTTGGCGTATATTTACTGGGAAGGTAGCAGTGGCCAAATCCCAGTGACGGTCCGTTGGCAGAAACACAGGGCCAGCAATAACCTCACCTTTCACTTCTTAATGACAGACACCTCTCGCAGTTTACCTCCCCGATTAGAAACAGTTGCTCAGACTGATTGGAAGACGAGAATCTAATTTATTTTTGAAAGCCTCGTTATACATTGCGTTACGAAATTATTCGTTTACTTCCACACACCAATGGCTACGGAAAATATCAATAGCCTACGTCTTTATAATTTCTGGATTTGCGTAAATTAGTTTGCGAGGTTCATTGAGCAATAAGCCATGAGAATCCGTTCTATAGTCTGAATGTAGTGACAGCTAAAGAGCGTTGTTAGGTACGATGCACAGCTGAGTGATAACAAAAATAATTGCTGCCGAGTCCGCGAAAGTTTCGGATTTTTTCAGATTGTCATCCTTGCGGAATCACATAAACTATATCAACAAAGCCAATCGCTTTGTCATTAACATTTCTTAATCATTACTTGTCACGCATTGGTGGTGGCTGTTCTGTTAACTGTTTGATTGTTAATCAGGAAAACCTGATCGCAAACAGTTTAAGAGCAATTATCCGGGAAAGGTAATGTTACTGAAGGCCTTCCTGACATCTGACGGTACGCCACTGCCAAATCCTCATCATAGAAGCGCACCAAAACGTTCAGCACACGGTGTATTGGTGGCCTCGTCAGCATTTAGAGAAAAATAAATCATGTTCAACTTGTCTGATAACTGTTTTTTTATCTGAGTGGAAATTCCATGGATGTAGTCATATGACGCCTGTGTGTTTTAATTTTAGTAGACCATGTACTCGTGAACTGGACCGTTATGAAACTGTATGAAACAGCAAACTTCTAATAAAGTCATCAATCAATGACTGTGCAACTGTGAACGGAAGGTCGTGCTCTGCAATAAATGTGCAGATACGCACTTTATGATTGCAGACACGATCGGTCATTGATTCGTTGTTGTTATGTATTCTTACGTTATCTTGCATCAAAAAAGCATTGTTACGTGTGCAGATCTACTATTCTGGGTAATGTTTTAGATCAACCGCGTCTGCAACTACTGTATCATGATTGGTTGGTGTATTCACCGAGTTGCATTGTTTGACTCAAAATATTACCCACGTGCGTTGTCACTGCTGTGGTACCGGTTCAGTCTGCGAAAAATCATGGAGTGGTTAGTTGTGAAGGAAGGATCAGACGTGACTAATATTGACAGCACTGTCAAAAACAAATGGAGGTGGGCTTGGTTGGATGAGATAGGTGACACAGGTAAGCCATTCAGGTCCTGGTGTCAAAAATTGAAGGAACCAGGAGCTTGTTTCTGTTGTGTTTGCAACAGAAAGCTATTGTACGGTTCAAATGGCAAAAAAAGCTTTTCAAGCACAACAATGAACCAGGTCACAGGGCTGCTGTCAGAGCTCTCCAGCACTGTACAGTGCTACCAGGTGCGTCAACAATGAGTGAGGATGCTCGCCAATCAATGACAGATCGTGTGTGCAATCATAAAGTGCGTATCTGCACAATTATTGCAGAGCACGATCTTTCGTTCACGGTAGCACAGCCACTTGCTGAACTGATTAAAACTGTTGCACAGGACAAAAATGCACTGTCTAGATTAAGTTTCAAACACACAGGCGTCATATGTGTGCACTCACAGAATCTCCACTCAGATAAAAAAGCAGTTATCTGACAAGCTGAACAACATTTATTTTTCCCTAAATGTTGATGAGGCCACCAATACAAACATGGACCGTGTGCTGAACGTTTTGGTGCGCTATTATGATGAGGATTTGGGCAAAGTTGTTACTCATCACTTGGCCTCAAGAAAAGCCAATATTGCTGATACAACAACCCTCACAATCGAGCTGACAGATGTCATAAAATCCTATCGCCTAAACTGGAACCAAGCTGTCAGCATTCTGCTGGACAACTGTGCTGTCATGAGAGGAAAGAAGGCTGGAGTGGAGACAATGGTCAGGAAGGAGAACCCTGCATTGCTTGATATCAGTGGAGATACAGTGCACATGGTATGCACTGCTCAGCAGTGTGTAAAAAGAATAACATGATTAGACTGTTTTGCTAGACTAGTGTTAACGAAGTCTGAGCAGGTGCAGTTAGTATATTAAAGATTTGTCATTATTGCCAATGCAACATTACAGCCTGGTAATACTACTTTTTCTCTGGACTGGCATTTTTATTTAAAAGGTTGTAACAGCTTGCCTCCATTTAGTGTAAGTCAACATACAATTTGCTCCCACCCAAAAAGGCGTGTGGGGACTGGGGACCCCCCTAAATACACGCGGTCTGTGAGCATTTCATGCGGGAAAATCACAAAATTTGTGCCGTGGGCTCTGCAGGTGCATCGCGCCCGCGCATGTGTACTCAAAAAAAATTGCCAAGGTTGGCAGGTCTGCTGCTACGCACTTTTGCTTTAAAGTCCTACAGTAATTTTAATATTTGAAATAGACCAGACTAGCAATAGACAGACTACAACTTCAGCAGGTGTTTATGTTAAAATGAAGCACGAATTGTACACATTCACAATTAAGGCATTTGAGAACTGTGAAGTAGCATATCACCCAATTAATTGGTGTTTGCTGGGCGCACAATGTTGTTTATATTTCTCTTATATTGCCATTGTCTAGGACAGGGGCCAGGGCTAGACTGTTGCAAGCTTAGAGCCCCTTTCAGAATGTCTTATCCCACGTCTGAAATTTTCAGTCCTGGGATTTTTTTTTGCTTTAAGCCCTGAAAATTTAAACAACAGAACATCCAATGAACACTGCGATTTATTTATTGGCGGGTCATCTTTGTTGGATATCCTGTTTGTTGGTTTTTATTCTTTATTTCGTTATAAATCTGTTCACATATCAATACTTTTATTTTTCGCTGGCTGGTGGACATGGAGTATTTTGTATTTCGTGTCGGACAGTCTTGATCGTGCATGCGATAATTTCTTCACACTGTCAATGGTCATGGAATTGATTTGCTCGCGCACTATTTTACAGGCATGCAAACTGGTCATGGGTGAAAAAGGTGAGAAGGGCGCACAGACACACGGTGCAAACGGAAACGTAAATTTCATAGTCTGCGTTATAGAAACATGCACCACCAGAGGCATCTTGAATAGAATACTGTATAAAATGACTTACCACCTACATCTCTTTTTTATTGAGACAACCATTCAAAACAACTATAACTAATGCACAGGTCCTTTTTCTTTCTTTTTGGCCTGGACAATGATCACATGCTCTTTTTACCATGAACACCTAAATCTAAATCAACAAGTTATGCACATGTCATTTTTTGTATAGGCCTGGACAAAGATCACATGCCCTTTTTACCATGAAAACCTAAATAAAAGTCAAAAAGTTATGCACGTCATTTTTTTTGTTTTGGCCAGGACAAATATCACATGCCCTTTTTACCATGAACACCTAAAAAAAAGTCGAAAAGTTATGCACATGTCAGTAAACGGTAACATGGAAAGTCACTTTTTAATAGGCACACCTTATGCATTTTTTCATGCCTTTATCAACCGACATTAAACTTAACTAAGTTCCATACTTCTCTAATTTCATTGATCATACTGGTTAAAACATTTGCACAATTGTTTTAATATAACCACAAAAAGCTATAGCTATTGATAATTTATTATTTTAATTCAAGAAATCGAGATCTGCTTTACTCATCAGGGCGAGGTCTAAGCAATACCACCCATAGCCACATGGCGGAGAGTCGTGACTAATTATAAAATACGTGACTGAGACGGTAGGCCTATTTAGCCTTTTATCTGTTCCCAAAAATGAGTCTCCCTCGAAATTATAAATGCAAGGGAGATGGCCTGCGACCTATTTAAGTTTAAGCTACTCTGAAAAGAGTTGAAGAGACGGGCTTGCTCGTCTAGCTAAAACTTTCTCGAACATCACGTCGGTAAACCTACTGTGCTGTTCATTTGATAGGCCAGGATAACGTTATGCGAGGCGGTCAAATATCGAGGAATAAATTCATCTTTACAGATTAGTTAATTTACCCTCATGGCAACGTTCTGTTTCACTTTAACAGCAGCTTGTTGTAGGCTATACAATGGTCTGTTATGAAGAAATGTCACAGTAAAATGTTGGGAAGTGAATGGAGCATTCTACAGGATTATAAAGAGCCGTGTAGCCTATTAATGGCAGAATGAATTACGAACAGCACAGTAGGCACGAACAAAACCAGCGCAAGTTCCAAGTGCAGGAATTAATCTAACGACAACATCGACGTCTGATTTATGAAGCTGTTCATAGGCTATCACTTTAAGAAATGTATAACTGTATCGTTCAACGCCTTACCTTGCCGCAGGTTCCAATATCCACGATAGACGCCTTGAGCTGATTTCTTTCGTGGGTAAATCGCTTCAAGTAGACAATATTGGAAAAAATTATGAAGAAGGGAGCGCCTTGATCATTCCTGATTGGTGTAAATTGCCGCTTCAATTAGGGCATCTTGTCAGTCATTTGCTCTCACGAGTGGAGTGTAATGTAGGTCTATGTAGTTTTCTGCGGTCCACTGTTCTGCACGCTCGGTCGCTAATCCCCTCCCCCCCAAAAGAAATTTCTCCTCGGATCTGCACCATTCACGTACATGGCCCATTTCTAACTCAAAACGGCGAATTTCGCCGAAAAGTGAGGAGTTTGCATGCCTGATTTTATCTCTGCTGTGGAAATAAAGCGTGAATCTGTTTGGTCCATCTGACTAATTTTCATAAGAAAGACCGAATAAAGACTGCCGTCTATCTTCAACGAAAACAGACGAATAGGCTAAAAAGACCAAGAAAAGTCGATAGCTATCAATTTGCATTTTTCGGACACGGAGCTATATTAAAACCCTGCCCGACTATCGCGTCTTTGCATTGACTTTGTCTGTAATCAGTCGTGCGAAAAATTCGTTTTGCGTCCAATGTGCTAGCGGCTTTAATGAGCATAGAACGCAAGCATTCTATATATATATATATATATATATATATATATATATAATATACATACAGTTTGTGGTTGGCTGAGAAAGATGTGAAGTCGTTAGTTTGCATCACAGATTCAGCTGCGTTGATCAAGCCAGGTCAAGTTTCCATCACGCGTGGCAACCGCCTTTAATCTGACATCAGGACAATCGATATAGATACACTCAACAAAAATATAAACGCAACACTTTTGTTTTTGCTCCCATTTGTCATGAGATGGACTCAAAGATCTAAAATTCATTCCAGATACACAATATTACCATTTCTCTCAAACATTGTTCACAAATCTGTCTAAATGTGTGATAGTGAGCACTTTTGCTTTGCTGAGACAATCCATCCCACCTCACAGGTGTGCCACATCAAGATGCTCATCAGACACCATGATTAGTGCACAGGTGTACCTTAGACTGCCCACAATAAAAGGCCACTCTGAAATGTGCAGTTTTATCTCACAGCAAAATGCCACAGATGGCGCAAGCATTGAGGGAGCGTGCAATTGGCATGCTGACGGCAGGAATGTCAACCAGATCTGTTGCTGGGGCATTGAATGTTCATTTCTCCACCATAAGCCGTCTCCAAAGGCGTTGCAGAGAATATGGCAGTACAACCAACCGGCCTCACAACCGCAGACCACGTGTAACCACACCAGCCCAGGACCTCCACATCCAGCAGGTTCACCTCCAAGATCGTCTGAGACCAGCTACTCAGACAGCTGCTGAAACAATTGGTTTGCATAACCAAAGAATTTCTGTACAAATTCTTTGAAACCGTCTCAGGGAAGGTCAACTGCATGCTCGTCGTCCACATCGGGGTCTTAACCTGACTCCAGATCGTCGCCGTAACAGACTTGAGTGTGCAAATGCTCACATTCGATGGCGTCTGGCACGTTGGAGAGGTGTTCTCTTCACGGATGAATCTCTGTTTCCATTGTTCAGGGCAGATGGTAGACAGAGTGTGTGGCGTCGTGTGGGTGAGCGCTTTGCTGATGTCGATGTTGTGGATCGAGTGGCCCATAGTGGTGGTGGGGTTATGGTATGGGCAGGCATCTGTTATGGACGAAGAACACAGGTGCATTTTATTGATGGCATTTTGAATGCACAGAGATACCGTGATGAGATCCTGAGGCCCATTGTTGTGCCATACTTCCATGAACATCACCTCATGTTTCAGCAAGATAATGCACGGCCCCATGTTGCAAGGATCTCTACACAATTCTTGGAAGCTGAAAATGTCCCAGTTCTTGCATGGCCAGCATACTCACCGGACATGTCACCCATTGAGCATGTTTGGGATGTGCTTGACTGGCGTATGCGATAGCGCGTACCAGTCCCACTAATATCCAGCAATTTCGCACAGCCATTGAAGAGGAGTGGACCAACATTCCACAGGCCACAATTGACATTCTGATAAACTCTATGCGAAGATGATGTGTTGCACTGCATGAGGCAAATGGTGGTCACACCAGATACTGACTGGTTCTGTGTCCCCAGACCCCCAATAAAGCAAAAACTGCACATTTCAGAGTGGCCTTTTATTGTGGGCAGTCTAAGGTACACCTGTGCACTAATCATGGTGTCTGATGAGCATCTTGATGTGGCACACCTGTGAGGTGGGATGGATTGTCTCAGCAAAACAAAAGTGCTCACTATCACACATTCAGACAGATTTGTGAACAAAGTTTGAGAGAAATGGTAATATTGTGTATTTGGAATGAATTTTAGATCTTTGAGTCCATCTCATGACAAATGGGAGCAAAAACAAAAGTGTTGCATTTATATTTTTGTTGATGTACTATAATTTATGTCCTTATTCAGATAGTTAAATAGTGCTTCCTGCAATTATTTCTTGCATTGAAATGTGCCTGACATTCTGTAAACCTGCCTGTGAGATTTCGGTGACGTGTGCGCACTCTGCGCCGGTCAGCCAAATTACCACTGCACGGAAATTAAACCAGGATGGAGCTGGCGAGTTTTCTGCGCAACTCCAGCGGAGACTTTTTCTACAAAATTGTCACTGCGTCTTGATGAATATGTGACACCTCCCCCTACTACACCGCCACACCCATCTCCCGAAGGCTGCGCACCTCACGAAATTGCCACTACGCGGGCTGCGCCGTACGAAATTACCTCTGCGCAGGCTGCGCCTCGCTACACCACCTGCGCTGCGCCTGGAAATTAGAGCCTCATGTATATGTGATGATATGTCATTTGTTCTTACAGAATCCGTGTCGCCTCTTTCTATTAAATAGCTGCTAAATAAATAATCAATATATTTTACTCAATTGCACCTCTATCAAACAACTGAATTGTACTTTAAAGATGGTCATGTTGCGCATAGATAAACGGGCTGAATTTGCTGTAGGTACTCTAATGGGCACAGGAAAATGGTTTATGATGATCAATGAGGTGAAGATTTAGCTGAGACATTATCCTATGGCTCATTGTGTTGCTGTAATTGAATGAATAAATAAATGGACAACCTATTTCTGCATATACAACCCCAATTCCGAAATAGTTGGGACAAAGTGTAAATTGTGAATAAAATCAAAACGCACTAACTTTCAAATCGCACCAGCCAGTATTTTATTCACAAAAGAACAGAGATAACATGACAAATGTTGAAACTGAGAAATTTTACAATTTTATCCACAAAATTGGCTCATTTCAAATTTGATGGCTGCTACAGGTCTTAAAAAAAGTTCAGACAGGGGCCTGTTTACCATGGCATAGCCCTCCCCTCTTCTTTTTAAGACAGGATGCAGGTGACTGGGCATTGAGGAGACAAGTTTCTTGAGTGTAGCCATTGGAATTTGATCCCATTCTTGTTTAATACAGGCTTCCAGCTGCTGGAGAGTTTTAGGTCTCTTATGATGCATTTTTTGTTTAATTATGTGCCGAATGTTCTCAATCGGTGGAAGATCAGGACTGCAGGCAGGCCAGTTCTGCACACGGACTCTTCTACTACAAAGCTATGCTGTTGTAATAGCTGCAGTATGTGGTTTTGCATTGTCCTGCTGAAATACACGAGGCCTTCCCTGGAATAGATGTTGTCTAGAGGGGAGCTTATGTTGCTCTAAAACCTTTATATGCCTTTCAGCATTCATGGTGCTTTTTAAAACATGCAAGTGTCCCACACCATATGCACTAATGCATCCCCATACCATCAGAGATGCTGGCTTTTGAACTGAATGCTGATATTAGGAGAGGTGGTCTTTCTCCTCTTTAGCCCAGAGGATATAACACGCACGATTTCCAACAGGAATGTCAAATTTGGACTCGTCTGACCACAGGACACTTTGCTACAGTCAATTTTAAATGAGCCTTGGCCCACAGAACACAGCGGCACTTCTGGATCATGCTGATCAATGGCTTCCTTTTTGCATGATAGAGTTTTTGGTGGCATCTGTGGATGGCACGGTGGACTGTGTTTACAGACAGTGGTTTGTTTATGTATTCCTGGGCCCATTTAGTAATGCCAATGAAAGAATCATGCCGGTGAGTGATGCAGTGGCATCTGAGGGCCCGAAGATCACGGACATCCAGTAAAGGTCTTCGGCCTTGTCCCTCATGCAGTTCCTCTGAATCTTTTGATGATGTTATCCTCTGTCAATGATGAAACCTTCAAAGCCTTTGCAATTTGATATTGAGGAACATTCTTATTGACAAATAATCACAATTTTTTTTACGCAAGCCTTCACAGGTCGGAGAGCCTCTGTCCATTTTTGAGAGACTCAGCCTCTCTAAGACATTACTATTATAGCCAATTTTGTTACACACCTGATGACAGTTAACTGAATTACTTGCTAAATGTTCTATCAGCTGATTGTCTGATGTATTAATAGATTTTTCAGCACTTTTTTTTTTGCCTTTGTCCCAACTATTTTGAGACCTTTTGCAGCCAGAAAATTTGAAATAAGCTCATTTTGTGGATAAAAATATAAAATGTCTCAGTTTCAACATTTGTACTGTTATCTATTTTCTATTGTAAATACCACATTGGCTCATGTGATCCGAAATCATTGCATTTTGATTTTATTCACTATTTACAATTCATCCCAACTATTTTGGAATTCGGGTTGTATTTTTCTGGCAATGTGATTGCATTCAGCTAACATTTTGTGCTTGTCTATGAATTTAATTTATTTTATTTTTTTTACCCTGATGTCTTAGTACTTGGCTTTACTCACGCAATCATCCCTCCTGCCCATTTTTGTCATTCTTTTTTCTATTAGGTTGTGAAGAAGACTGATTTCCCTAACAGCACAGCTGTGGAGGTCTGCAGTAATAATCCAGCGTGGAAATGTCTCCTAAAGAAGTAACTATCTTAATTTACTCCTTATAATTACATTCTATAGAAGACAATGTTTCAACAAAGATGCAATAAGATTTACCTCACTGCTGTATCATTCAATGGCTTTGTGCATTATACAGAGGGAGAATCAAATACAAACCCCAATTTCAATGAAGTTTGCCAAATAATGTAATAATGGCAAATTAATTTCTAATGACAAAATATCTAAAGCAACAACTTCACACTGATACCAGGCCAGAGACCAAGAAAGCAAGCCAAAGAGGCGACAGTGGCAAGGAAAAACTCCCCAGTTAAGTGGGGCAGACCCAGACTCTTGAGGCCCAATGTCATCTGTCAACGACCGGCACTGGAAGGCTATATGAAATAGGCATGAGTTTGAGAAGCAGAAGGCCCACTGTTAGTGATCGGCTGTGCAAGAGAAAAGAATCAGCAAAAAATGTCAAAGAAACATTTTAAAAATAGATCAAGTACATGGCCTATTACCAAGTACAGGCACTGCTACTTAGAGTCCACAGATATAACAGCTCTGATTTGTTGGCATGTTTTGCTGTCATGTGTACTGGTCGCATATGTGAATGCCATTATTGTCAATGGCACAAGTCCTTTTGAATTCTACAACAATGAGCTGTATGATGCGCAACATTGTTGTGGTGGGTTGTCTTGTGCAGTATTCTTCTGGCACAGGAGTTTGCGGCAGCGTGGTCCGAAAGCTCAGCGTCATGTCCAGGGCAGCGTGGTCTGGTGCAGGTGTCCTCAGCAGTATGGTCAGGTGCAGGTTTCCTCTGGGAGAGAACAGAATCCATTGTGAGGGTATTATTCAAGTACACCTGATTCATCACACTTGGGTCTATATTATGACTGCTGTTGGAGTCCTGTCAGAGTGAACAATTTACTCGCTTTACCACAGATGAATTTATTAAGGATGAATTTCACGCCTTTAATTGACAGGACAAGTATATATAATGCCAGTATAATTTGAAAAATGTATTCAATCACAGTTTTATCGAGATTACCCAAATACACTGCCCGGCCGAAAAAAAAAGTCGTACACTGAAATATTTAGTTGGAACCCCTTTAGCTTTGATTACAGTGCATATTCTTCTTGTCATTATTTTAACATCAATATGCAATGCCAGAACATTTATTTTAGATCAGAAATGCCATAATTTTTGGCCGAGATCTTGTCTTCTCGACATAATGGTTGAACCACTGTGGTCTTTCTTGAGCACATCCCAATAACTTTTAATGTGTTTAAGGTCAGGATTTTGTGGTGGCAAATTTGTTTGTGAAAATGATTCCTCATACTTGTTTTTGTCATTCATGGTTTTCTTTGCTAAATACAGGCCAATAATTTGCCCATTCTGAATTATTGTAACATCTTTTCCACCATCAAGGGATGTGTCTTCCAACATGATTTTTTAAGAAATGAGTAGCGATGCGCTTCATCAGTCAGGGTAAAATGATTATTGCCAGCTGAAACATATTAATAACCAGAATAATGATCCAATTATAGAATTTGTTCGTTAATTTCCAAATGGTGACTTTTTTTTGGCCGGGCAGTGTAGTTAGGCAGCCAATCAAAAACGCATGCACCAGATTAATGAAGGCTGCGGGTGTTCGAGGTATCCTGGTTTGAGTTAGCCTTCAGTAGTTTTGGTGGTGTCTTCGGGTGAATGGCATGGTTTTGCATGGGAGTGGTGGATCCCAGGATACCTGTAACTCGAAGAGCGGACTCAGAGCAGTAAATGCTTCTTTACACTCGTGCCCAATCAGCTGTTTCCAGTGGGCGACATGGGCATTTAAAAAAAGCATTGATTGATTCTGCAATAAAAGAAAATTCAGATATGCGGTTCCCGCAAAAGTCAAAAAGTTACAGAATCTTACGGACATCTCGAGCAGCGCGGGGACGCAGAGCAGTGGCGATAGCGGTTCTCTCTTCAAGTGGGTGTAATCGTCATTGGACGCGTGCGCCTTTGTGATCTGATGTTCTCGGTTTTCGGGTGTGCAGTCATCTTTAGAACCGTCTGCCCTAGGTAAAGCAGCTAGACATTGTGGTGCCCGGTGTCCTTTTTCTACGCAGCGAAAGCGTTTATCATCATCCCGGTTTTGATGAGTGTAACGCCTATGTTTCCTGTGGTCCCTTCCTCTGCATTGATGAGCCCGATGACCTATTTTTCCACAATTATCGCAATTTATTTTATTGTTCGGAATATTGTCGCGCACGGCCGCAATAGGATGAGTGGTAGACACATTTCTACGGACTTTTTCTTCTAACCGCGAAGCCCACGCAATGATTTCATTGAGAGTGTTACCAGGATTTATGCCAATTGCTAGTTGAGTAAAAACAGCCACGTCTCTATTGGGGTTAGGGAAGCCGCTGTATGTTTCGAATGCTTCATATTTCTTATCAGCGTATTCTGAAAACGACAAACTACCTTGCACTACTGCTGTAAATAAATGCCATTTAGCAGTGCCTTTGCCCAGCGCTTTTCCACAGCAACACAGAAATGATCAATGGAAGTTTGGAGCTCGGTACGAGTTTCCCAAGGCCCAGCTGCCCACATTTCTTCCCTGAGGCTTTCCGGCTCTATTGAGTTCCAACTCAAAGTGGGACACTTAGCGCGCACAATTGAAAACAAGTCTAACGGATGTAAAGACATGCTTCGTTGTAGCTCATTTAACTGTCGCCAAAATTGCAAGTTATCGTCGTTAGTATGGAGACTCGGTAAATACTTTAATAGCGCTCTCATGTCGATTACATTGAGAGGTGCATGGTCAACGGGAAGCCGCTGTTCACTTTCTTTACCGCAAATTTTAGTCACCATTGGAGCCATGGGAGCGGTGTTACTGATTTCTTTATTTTCCAAATATCGCGGGTCAGTAATGGTAGGGCAATTTAAATCGGGGTACAAACATTGGACGCCTTCAAATCCAGCCGGGACACTTGCGAGCTCTGAGTTTTTAGATTTTTCTTCCAATTCAATCTTTTTACGCAATTCGTCCAGTTCATTATTCTGTGTTCGTACGCAGTTTTGTAATTCATTGCATTTTTCAATTAGTCTTCTGTGTTCAGTTACTAAAATAAGCGTACCACATGCTGTTCTCTTATTTTTCTGTTTGGACCACCATTCCAGCGACTCCGGAGTGGATCCGTTCGGATCCCAACCAGCCTTACACATTTGCTTTTGTTCTTTTGCATATTTTTTCTGCAAATAGGTAGTTATACTGCCGGCTCATTTAAGGGTGTTTGAACTTTCTTTGTTTGCCATCTTTATTAAAAATTAATGCGGCGTTTGTCAAGGTGCAGTCTAATATCTATTCGTAAGATAGGCCTTCAGTAATGTATAAACGCGCGTAACTAGCCAGTAGTTTACTAAGCGTACGGTTAAGAATAAAACCAACACGAAACAATCAAGACTCAGGACAACATCAAACTTCAAGTGCGACAATGACGATATTGACGGCGGGCACGAGTTGGCTTCTCAAATACCCACAAGACGGGTTGGAGGCGCGCCACATGCACTCTCTCTCAACCTATAACAAAGACAACAAGAAGAGCACCGCCAAAGGTGCATAATACGCCCGTCATGAACATGGATCAGGAAGTGGACCGACAACATGATACCAATATCCAACAGACAACAGCCCCATGTGAGCTTTGACCTTTGTCCGTGACCTTGACCTTGGAGGGAGGGCTGTAGACATGGTACGCGACACTCCGCTCAGTGATGGTACACGTGTGTGTGAAATATCATGGATGTATCTGAAGCGGTTGAGAAGTTATGCTCCGGACAAGCCCCATCTGGGCCCCATGTGACCTTTGACCTTTGCCAGTGACCTTGACCTTGACCGGGTGAACAAAATCATGGTGCGCATCACAGCGCCTAGTGATGGTGCACGTGTATATGAAGTATCACGAATGTAGCTCAAGCTGCTCAGGAGTTATGCCCTGGACAAGAAATTGCTAACAGACAACAGACAGACGGACGGACGGGGGTGATGTCTTAAGACGGGCGTATAAAACGTACCCGAGTGAAAGACGCTCCTTGACTCCCACTCTGGGCCCGGGGCGCTAACACTAACTCTCAAAGACACGATATGCGCTTCTTAGGAAGGCTACCTAATACCCAGTCGTGAAAATAATTAGTCACGTCTGTGCCGTGGGCGACCCACATACGCTTGCCACAGCCACGCAATCACGTATTCGCCTATTTGGCGTGAATTCTCACTCTCCGAAGGCAGGGATGACCAACATTTACCCCGTCACAAAATAGCTATGTTTTCAATACATAGGCCTGTATCACAAAACAGCACTGGTATCACAAGCAGTACTGATTACCATCACACATTACACAAAGACACAGCTTTTTAACCAAGAACAACCGATCGCTTCTACACTGGTCAATTTAAAATTAATAGGTTAACGTACCACTGGGTGGAGTGTTCCAGATCTCCGCAATTTTGCCCTGCAAATTATATTTAGATTAAACCCAAATACTCACTCTTGAACTGGTCAGGAAACTTACGGAGGTCCGGAAACAAATCCACCCTGCTTCGCAGCGCCAAATTTGTTGGTAAATTAATAAAAAACCAAGAACGTCGTTCGATGAAGAAGCAGAGTCCGATTGTTCGTGTCAAAAAGCAGGAAAAAGTTTATTTACACAGCCGGCCGTGAGAACAACAGCATGATGCAAAGTCCCAAAATTCCTTCATTTTGTAAGAAACTTTATACATGTAAAAGTACAGACATTTGCATATGATTTCTTTAATGTTATCAGGAGTTGTTGCTGATTGGTTCCAGGGTTTACGCATTGATAAAAAGCAATACTCTACAATTGGGCCTCTCCTGAACCACCCAACTAAGAGGTGCTAGTGCCTGTTTTCCTATCGGAACTGAAGACAAACGGAGATCCCAGCTGGAAGTCACAAATAGGCAATATGTCCTGCCAGACCTGACGGCTTCTCTTTATCTCCTAATTCGCATTCATTACCCATTGATCAAACCGTCTGGCTCCCCATATTGCTAACACCTAAAAATCCTGTTTCCCAACACTCTGGACCCCCAAAGTCCTCAAAATCAACTTCTCGGTAATCCATATTCCGGCATTAAGGGCTTAATAATTCATAAATGATCAGAAATAGGTTCTTTTCAAGTTGAGAATTTGGTCGACAAGGTCAAAGTGAAGTCACATACCAAATTTCAGTCCTCTCTCTCAATAGAATCAAAAGATATGGGACTCCAAAAATGCTTATAAATAAAACTCGTAATTCACGTGTGTAGAAAAGAGGCGTCGCACCCAAACTTTGAAGGGCCATAACTCCAAAACGAGCTGAGATATCAAGGTAAAATTTGGGATTCTTTTCTTTAAAGAATCCAATGCTTAAACACATTTTCAAGGAAAACTGAGAGGTGTCACCTGAGAAGTTCATACGATTTGCTTGAATTGACATGGAATAACCCTTTTTGTACAACTGAGATGAATGCTATCCCCGATGGTTATGGCCTTAGCCGAAGCTAGGCTGAAACCCCACTATGCTCTACTTTGTGCCCTGTCTACCCCGGAGTCCGTTTCCCAGAAGGGTAATTGCAAGAAACTATGATAGTTTGTCCAGACAGAGTCCGTGGTTCCAACTATGTAAGTTAGCATCTGTGCTTTCGCGAAATGCACTCTCGGGCTTCCCATGCATGTTGGATGCGGGTCAGGAGTAATGACTTGTGGGAGAGTGTCATTTTTCTGATGGCGATGGGAAGAAAAAATTTTCGGATGAGGCGCAAGTCATTCGAAAAATCATGCAGATTAATGGTAGAAGTTAAGAGACCCCAAGCCGTGACTGTTCAAGCAGTATTGCAGAAAGGGATTGTTACTGTTCAGTACAAACCTGCTAGTAAGTTAGAGCTCAGAGTTGTCACTTAGCATTTCTCTGTTTACATGTCCGCAAGACTTCCGGGGCAAAGCTCTGCACAAAGAATGTGGAGCATGCTCAGAGTGCATAGTCCAGTTTGGTTTGATTGAAGCGTACACATGCACGAACAAGACAATCAGAGATTGCAATATGGGCTGAAATATGTGCCACCAGAAACTGAATTTGAATCATTTATATTTGAATTTCAATTGCTAAACTTGAATTATTGCATTGAAAAACTGAATCTGAATAGTATAATTTGAAATTGAATTTATCAGTTTGGAACTGAAGTCCAATAAACTTGAAACTGAATGTAAGATTATGAAATTAAATTTGGTTTCTCTGAAACTATATTTGATCCTCACTGAAAATTCAACTCTATATATTTTCACATTCAGTTCTCACAATTAAAATTCAGCTCTCACAATTCAGTTTCAATTTACTGTGACAGACATCTGGGTAGTTGAGGAAGAGCAATCGAGCGCAGATACATAGGTCTCCTCTTCGGCCAATCAGCACCTACGTTTTTGAGGACATCGTTTGTTGCCAGCCGCCAGCGTAATTTCTTTTCCTATGTTAGTTGAACGTATATCCAAAAAGTGGGCGTGGTTTGCCTTATTTGGAAAATGAGGAATGCGCCTCCACACTGGAGAGTTCCGCAACCTAGAATAACAGCCTCTGTTATCTAATGTAAACAAGCCAGATATATAATTTTATAGCCATTTAAAGCTTTTGGCAACATGTTTGGCGCTGAAGATGAATGAGGTTATCAAAAAACTGTTAATATTGGTGGACTAACTTAATAGCTTGCTTATCGATTATGTAATGATGGCTCGTTATTCTTCAATGTGTGCAATTACATATCATTTTTTAGATTAGTAGCTAGCTTGCTTTAGCGGGGGAAAAATCTTAGCAAATATTCATCATATGTTAGCAATATGGATTTGTTTTCGCTGTAACGTTATTAGCCAGGCCCTATGTGTCGTAGGCAAGAACCTAGCAGGTGGCTATACTTTGCGACGCTGTCTGTCCTCAACTTGTTTGTTTTAATTCTTGGGACATAGGAGCAATCGCTATTTTACGCATACAGTATTTCAATCCAGGTGGCTTCACCATCAATCTGAAACAGGCTTACTGCTGGTCACCTTATATTCTGCCAATTACCGTGAAGGAAATATGGACTGCCTGTATTAATATCTCTAGCTAACTGATTGCATTTGCATTATCGGCCAATGTAAGATTTGATGTATCTCTGTGGAATCAGATTTGTGTCAAAAGGGAAGGGGAAATCTAAGCAAATCATTATATGTCAGTGATATGGATTTGTTTTTGCCCTTATGTCATTAGCTAGCCCTGATCTGCAATAGACCAATTTGGTTTAAGGCTGGAAGTCCTCGCGCGCATGCCCAATATAGCTAATGTGGGGCAAAAAGAAATATAGTGGCCATTTGTTGCGTAGAGGGGTGTATAAACTGGTATCATAAAGAGGGGATCATAGTTTTTTTCGTGTTCCCCGTGGCAACAGACAAAAACAGGTCTGGATTCAAGCTATAAATCGGAAGAATTTTGTCCCAAATGATCACACGAGTCTGCAGCGTGCTCATTTTGTCAGGGCTGACTCGACTTCGTTGACTCAAATAATGTTTGCCTCGCTCTGTGTTTCCCTGCAAACTAAAGGATCTCACACTGACGCAAGCTAAAAGGAAAGAGCGATCTGATCGGAGAAATATAGTTAATGTACTGGTTGATATTATAAGTTATTTAAGTTGGCCCACTAATCGTCAAATAATTGTTTAATCTTTCGTTGTTTCAATGTGTTATTGCTTTGCAGTGTCCAGTTTTTGTATCCACGTTTTGAAAAGGGACTGGCTTTGTTTGATCCTATAGGCTATTTACGACTATAAGTAGATGTTCAACTCCTCGCAAAAAAAATATCAAGCCAAAGGGGGAATGTTAGAGCCGTATGACGTTTTCAGTCTAGGTAAGCTCTAAGGGGCTCAGATTACAGGTGTGGTTTTCATTTTGCTTCCAATAATAATAATTTGGTTTCCTTGTGATTTCGATTTCATAATTACTTGCTACACGTAGCCAACAAAGTGGCATTTGCTTGCCAGTTAGTTTTGTGGACGTGAAATAATGTCATTAACACCACTATGATTGGGTCCCACGCCTTTAGTCAGCTAATGGCCACAGTGTTCTTGCGACAAATTTGCATTGTTCAAAACAACCGGCAAGCACACATGATCCTAATCGCCTCTTAACATGGATAAGGCCAGACCATTACCGTTTGTCTGAACGCTACACATTTGCAGCCCTCAAAATTTGAAAAATCTGCTTAACCAGAAAATGGGTTACGTGCTATTTACCTTGCATAACCCATAGTTTGGTTAAGCACTTTTTTTTGTGTAACCCATAGGTTATGCAAACGGGTTATGCCAAAACAGGTTTTGCAAAAATAGGTTATATAGTTGAAGCAGATCTACGGACTTAACACCAGACACTACAATGCGTGGAGACCAAGCTGTCCTGTTTGTTTGATTGATTGAGCAAGTATTTTACTGCATCGGTTCTATTTTAGCAATACCGCAACAACTGCAAGTATCACAATTTTTTCTATCAATCGGTCTAGTGGTACATGTCCTTTAGGAGTGAACAGTCCTCAGTTTGTTGTCAGAGCCATTTTCATTTCACACCAATAGTTATCGTTCGCATCATTTTTATCCAATTTGGTGCCCCTGGTATTTTTTTATTTTAATTCAAAAATCCCGAACCACGACCAAAGCTGAAGATGAACTTCATGACCAAGAGTATAAGATTCTATTCATTGCATGAGATGCTCGTTATTTAGTAGAAAACAAACTTATGTTCCATTAGCGCCGTGGTAATTCCTATTGCGATAGCAATGAGCTAACACCATTTCTCTTATTCCGTAAGTCAGAGTCAAAGGCACTCGCAGTTGAACTAGCCATGATTTTATATTCACAGTCAATTGAGGAGTTAGCTAGCTCATAAACCAATATTACATGATGGGTATTGGCTAGCTAGCTCAGTAAGGATTACAGTTGTGAGAGTGGTACTTATCTGGCTCACTACAGCGCTAAGCCATACAGAATTGACCAGCGTTACACTCTGTATTCATTTTTGCAAAGTATTAAGAGTGGAACATAAGGCAGAGCAGTTTTTTCCCCCACAATCTCAGACAATGAAATTTTTGCGAAAGTGATATTACCCTAGAAAGTCAAAAATATGTCATGAGCAGGGGTATGGGAAAAGCAAGTTGTGTGATAAAATATCACTCATTGTGTGTCTTATAAATCAAAATGCATCTTTCCTATGCTTTAATTTAAAATTGTAGTTTGCTCTTTCTTCAGTCAAGACAGGCCGTATTACAACCAGTAATGTAAAAACAACGCATAATGTCAAAATGTTTCACATTATGCGTGATCCAAAGCAACTTATCCTCCGAGAGAAAAAATATCACAATGAGAATATATCACATATATATAATATCACAATCAGTTTTTCCAACCCTTTCTTTAACTCTTCCTCAGCACAAATCTTAAAATAGTCAGAGTCTACTGGCAGTCCTTAATCCAAAACTGACCTGCACAGTGTCAGTAAAACATCCTTCTTGTGACCAGAAATGGTCAGTCCACGGTCCTCTTGATATTTCTTCAACATTGGAACAGTCCAAGTGTTAAAGATGTCCATAAAACGGATGGCCAGAAAACGGAATGCTCTCGTTCGTTCCCTCTAAAATCTAAATGGCAGACGTACTGGCTTGGCAAAACTAGCAACAAGCCTGGCTAGTAACCGCAAATAGAAGGCGCTGTGGTTCTCGACTCGCAAAAGATCTATTCCCCGTTACACTCCATCTGCAGTGGGTAGGTTAACTCCATCTACCCACTGTACGCTTTTGTACTCTTTCATAATAATGGCCACCAGGTTGCAACTGCAAGTCAACGACGACTGAGGATCAATCAGCGCCGAGCTTACAAATGCGTCGCCAGCAGCAGATGGAACAGCGGAAACAACATGTAAACGGTGAACAATCCGCGATGATCATGGCAGGAAATACTCCCAAAAAAAGGGTATACCGTTGTGCCGAAGGGCTTTCATGCTTGTGCGTGGTATGTCAGTGCGATATAAGATTAGGAAATGCGTTCGCACGTGGAAGACGATGTGTGACATCACGTGGGTCGCCCGGAGCTAATGACAAACAATGTTGGAGATTCTCAGCTTAAAGCAGGATGAGTGCGCTGATTGGATGGTCGTGATCATGTGACCTAGTGGCCATTATTATGAAAGAGTACGAAAGCGTGCAGTGGGTAGAGGGAGTTAACCTACCCACTGCAGATGGAGTGTATTCCCCGTTGGCTGTAATGTTACAGCCATATAAATGTTCGCCTATGTAACGAGTTGGGATATATGAATGGGGTGTATTTCCTCCCTTTCTGGGCTCTCCTGGGTTTTATGGGAGAGGAGGGAAAAAATCGAGCTGGACATGTTTTGTTTTGATCGCCGGTGAAGAGAAATAGTTTTTTTTGGTTTTTTTTTTTTGGTTTTTTTTGCTTTGTCGTTTTGTGCGAACAAGAAAATGTTCACCTGTTTTTATGCCCCCGCCCTCCAAAGAGGAAAGGGGGCATTATGTCGACACCATGTCCGTCCGTCGTCCGTTAACTTTTCGTTTCCGTGGGATAACTATAGAATCCCTCGTCGGATTGATGCCATTTCTTAATGGCGTATTGGGAGTGGCTGGAGGAAGGTTCCTTTCGAAAACCAGCATCATGCGATATCTAATATGGCCGCCACTGCCGCCATCTCAATATGATCAACATACAGGCGGGGGCATATGCCACACTCTGCGTTGCTCTTGCTTAATTTGAGTAATGTGGGGAAATTCCCTCATGTTACTTGGTGGTGTTCGTTAAGGGTGGAACACAGCTGAAATAAAAATTTGACCAGATTGTGATTGAAATATAGTAAATTTATAACAGACAAAGAGTTTGAGTACAAACTGCAATAGAGGGCTGTTCTATCACAATTCGGAGAGTGCTCTGCTCGGGCGTTGCCCGGACATCAATTCTTGTAATCCACAGTCCTTTAGCTGTACATCAGTTGGCTGTAGATCTGTCTATAACCGTAGTCTAATCAGCTCCCGCCTTTCTACATAGTATTGTCCAGTCTGCTTTAGACAGGTCATGGGAAGGTGGTTTCGGGATACCTGATGGCACTTTGGACTGCGCTTAGGGCATTTTCTTCCTTGGCAGAAATTTTGCATTCCTGTGCCACTGTTGACCTTGGTCCTCTGTACAGTTCCTCACACACACAGACACACATTCTGGGTAAATAGGATTATAAGCTTTGGGGTATTGACATAAAAGATGTTTTAAGCAGTATGAGATAGTAATGATAATACAAAAGATGTTCTGATAATAATTCTGATGATAATTAGATGATAAGAATGCAAAGGATGTTTTGTATTATTCCACAATTCCCTCCTTTGGCCCCATTTTATGGGGGCAACACTAAATGCTGAAGCGATTACATTCTCACCCTTTAGTGCTGTGAGCACCTACGTTACCCATTGCTTTCAATGGGGTGATTGCATTAGCATCCTAGCACAGCAAAGCAAAACCTGACCTCCGGGCTCTACGTGACCACTGGGACCCCTCCCTGGGTGCCCCCCTTCACCCCTTGACAACTGAGGGATCCACATGACCATGGCTTGGCCATGACGCCAGTGGAGGTCGGCTTGGCTAGTTGCCGGCCCAGCATCCGCTCCAAGCGAAACCCTTTGGTCCAACAGCAAATCTGCATATTCCGGCATTTTAATTTTACTTCATATGTGCAAGTGCACTCATCAGCTACTATCACGGAATATGGATCTAGCACACGAGCACATGAGCACACTCTAACATTATAAATTTACTAAGCCAATACCCAATTATCCTCTCAAATCTCATTCACACTCCTTCTCAGACAACCCCAGAATCTCTCGGCAGTAGGCTCGCTGAAACTCAGGATCAATCATAAGTTGTTTTCTGAGGTTAGGCAGGTCTGGGCGATACTTCTTTGCCCACTTCCAGCAAGCCCAACCTGCTCCTCTGCCTTGTCCATGTTTGCAGTGGGGATTTCCAATGGGGCATTTGGGCGTGTAGGGTTCTGGAGGACACACCCACTCATCACTTCTAACCGCTAGAAGAGCTAACCGCTCTCACATCCAAGCTCATAACCTTACACCTTATAAGGGTAAAAACTCACTAACTCAGTAATATCTGAATTCTGAAATGCACCTTATTTTAACAGAACAGAAATTTCACGTTCAGGAAAAATCAGACGACATATGCCTCCATATTCAACAGAATGGTGTAATGAACGCACCGAGGGATCTACCGACGTGCGTGGGGTGCATGCATTTGGAGAATAGAATCGAAAACCTCGGCATTCAATGTCTTTAAAAGCGGTACAAATTCTACAGCAAAAAGCCATTTTGAGCAAAATGCAAACAGAGTAGAAGTATAACCTGTTTTCTTCATTGATGCCCTCCTCCAGAGACAGATGTATCGGGTAGAAGGAACCCTCCAGTACTGTTTCATTCGGAATAATTCCCATTGACTGCATCCATACAACATGTATCTCGTAAATGAAACTGAACACTTCAGGCTGGTTTGGAGTGTCTTTGTTTCTTCAATATCGCATCATTTTCAGCTGCACAACCGTGGCCAACATTCGAAGAACACAACTGACCTTACTTTTACGCTTAGCTTTGTATCCTATTCTTATTGTCCGATCAATGTATTTCAGTTATTGAGGAAAGTTTAAACACTCGGGAATTGGATAAGAAATGAGTCTATCAATACATCGTTACAGGGGAAGCTTCACGAGGGCGTGAACTATAACTGCAGAGTTACGCAGATGAATCTGATTATATAACTGAGTGACTGGCTATCGACACCAGTACTTTTTTTTTTTTTTTTTCGGCATGATCGAAAATCATTTCATGACTATTTCAACACACAGCATGTATCATGACCGAAAGGGTCGCGGGGGAAGCGAAATCGCTTATCAGAGTCCCGCCCCCAGCTTCCAGAAAAAAAACATTTTGGTTATGATTAAAATATCATAAGGATTATAAATCACAGCAGAGTTAATGTCCATGTACGCTACGTTTTAACTTCAGAAAATAAGATCATGATCATTAGAATTATAATTGCAAATTAAGTGAGTGATCATATAACTTAGATTCAAATGTCACTCTTGATCCAAAGCGACATTGTCCCGAATCCCCATTCTTGCTCATTTGATTTGTTCCAGCTGATTTGGCGTAGATTAGTGGAAGCAGATACCGGATCCATCCTTGAATCTCTTAAGCGTCCAGTAACAGGATACAATTGAACAAGATTAAACATGTTTATAGTTACTCAGATATGCACATTTCAACGAATATTTGAAGACCTTCAGCTCTCCAGCCATCCTTATATTATCATCAAGTACATTCCATGCCCTGACTCCAGCCACAGATGGCGAATGCTCCCTATGAGTCGTTCTGACCTTGCTTGATTGTAATAACATCCTACTTCTGGTGTGCTGCATGCAGTCACGCTGAAGAAAAAGGTTTTGTACATTTTTGGGCAAATAATTTTTATATCCCAAGTAGACCAGTTGCAAGGAGTTGCATTTTACTATATCCTCTAATTTAAGAAGCTTTGCCTTAATAAACAAATCATTTGTATGAGTTCCATACGGTACGCAGTAAATAATTCTAAGGGCCTTTTTTTGAAGTTTAAATAAAGGTTCTATTGTGTTTTTGTAAGTGTGACCCCACACTTCAGCGCAGTAATGTAGATGGGGTGCTATGAGGGCTGAATATATTATTTTAAGAGACTTAAGGTTTAATAATTTCTGCAGTTTCCAAAGAATACATACACTTTTAGCTAACTTTCTTTGAACTAAATTTACATGCGGTTTCCAGCTTATGAGATTATCTATCATAACACCCAAAACTTTATATTCGTTTACTCTTTCAATGCTGATACCATTAACTTTTAAGTCTATGTCGTCCTTTAGACCTTTTTTCCCAAATACCATGAATTTGGTCTTTGTAAGATTTAATGATAGTTTATTTACATTAAACCACGTGTGAAGTTTAGGCATTTCATTATTAGCCAATTTGACTAATTGGTTGAGGTCAGCACCAGAGCAGAAAATAGTCGTGTCGTCAGCAAATAAAATTAATCTTAGAATATCTGATACCTTAACAATGTCATTTATGTAGATTATGAAGAGCTTAGGACCTATGACCGAGCCCTGAGGAATTCCGCAGGTAATGTCCAGGCATTTTGATTTATTATTGCCCATCTGTACAAATTGCGTTCTATTTGCTAAATAATTTTTAATCCATTTTAATGCGGTCCCTCTTATTCCATATTTATACAGTTTTTCAATCAATATATCGTGATTTATAGTGTCAAAAGCCTTCTTCAGGTCAATAAATATACCTATATAGTTTTGATTCTAGTGAATCTTTGATCATCTCAATAAGTTCTGTTTGGGCTAGTGCTGTCGAATGCTTTTTCCTGAACCCATACTGACTATCACATAGAAATTGGTGTTTATCTATATAATTGTCCAATCTATCATTGAAGAGTTTTTCTAAGATTTTTGAACATTGAGGTAAAATCGAGACAGGTCGATAGTTTGAGAAATCATATTTATCCCCACTTTTGTAGAGAGGGATAACCTTTGCTATCTTCATTTTATCTGGAAACACTCCGCAAGAGAAGGATAGATTACATATATGCCTAAGTGGAGTTACAATTGCGTTGGTTAGTGTTTTCAGTAATTTCATATCTAATTGGTTAACGTCAACAGATGTCTTAACTGTACAGTTATTCAGAATTGATCTAATTTCGGATTCAGTAACAGGAGTTAATGTCAATGTGTCTTGTACTTCCTCATCCTTTTCAAGGTAGTCCCATCTAAGGTGTGAGGGTTCGATGCCCTTTGCTAGTTCTGGCCCAACATTCACAAAGTAATTATTAAAATGTTCCACGACTAGATCCATGTTCTCTACCTGTTTACCTTGAACATTAAACAAGGCAGGGTACTCCTTCTTCGGAGACCTCCCGGAAATGGTCTTTACTATATTCCAAAGATTTTTGGTGTAATGTTTATTTCCTGTTAAAAGTTTTTCGTAATACTCCTTTTTATGCTTCCTCAACAAGCTTGTAATTTTATTTCTTTAAGTTTTATATCTTACTTCCGCTTTCTCAGTCCTTTCTCTCAGAAACTGCTTGTATAGAGTATTTTTTTTTCTTTCAGGCATTGGCCAGTGCTTTTGAAACCCAAGGTCTTCTCTCTTTGTTTTTCTTCAGATTATTGGTTGTTTTGACTAAGCAGTGGGTATCATACAGAGAATTTACAGTCAACAGGAAGGCCTCATAGGCTCTATTCGGGTCGTTTTCTGCGAATACATTATCCCATTTTTGATTTAACAGATCTAATTCCAGATCCTTTAACCTTTTTTCACTTTTAATTCTGATTTCTGTGTATTCCCGGATTTTCGATCTAGCCTGATCTTTTATATTTACCTTGCAATCACAAACGGCAAAGACTGGCAGATGATCAGTAATGTCATTTATCATGATGCCACAAAATATATCAGAATCTAGTACATTAGTATAGATATTATCTATCAAGGTGGCACTATGCCTAGTAATCCTGCTTGGTTTTGTAATTAATGGTTGCATACCCATGGCATACGTGGTGTTAATATAATCTTCTATTACAGAGCTGTTATTTGGATTTATCAAGTCAACGTTAAAGTCCCCACACATGAAAACATTTTTATGGCTTATATTAGTGAGTAGTTCGCCCATACATTAGCTGAAAACATCAATTTGCGAATCTGGCGCCTTGTACACACAAGAAATAACAATATTTTTACCTTTCAATCTGGGAATCTCAATTGTAAGACATTCCATAACATTTTCCACAACATATGATTTA
The DNA here is from genome assembly GCA_029721435.1 of Gymnothorax reevesii. Taxonomy (NCBI): domain Eukaryota; kingdom Metazoa; phylum Chordata; class Actinopteri; order Anguilliformes; family Muraenidae; genus Gymnothorax; species Gymnothorax reevesii. Next base: position 57,117,583 of record CM056574.1, read on the forward strand.
CATTCAATTACCTGGAAGTTTATGGCTTCATGAATAAATAGACAAACTCCCCCACCTGCTTTATTAAGTCTACTCTTGCACACAAAGTTATATCCCTCCATGTAGAAGTCCTTGCCCTTTTCCTCTTTAATCCAAGTTTCCGATAAGGCGATGATGTTAAACGGGTTAGCAAATGACTGAAGGTATTCCTTTATTTGATCTAAGTTGGAATATAGACTCCTACTATTAAAGTGGATAATGGACAAACTCCCATCCATTTTAATGCTTTTGTTGAATTTGTCCACTGAAAAGTATTCGCATACGTTAGACTCTTTGTAGAAAAAATTGTTATCCGGATCGATTTCTTCATTTGGGTCTATTTCGGAAGAATGGTGACCTCCTGTCAAAAATCCATTTCCCGAAAAATTTATTTCTGTAGGTTGATGACTACTCATGAATATCTGTCAGGGACCTCAGTGGTCGTACTTCTCCAAATCACGCATCATCTTGATCAGCACCGGTCTGGTGGTTTCCGGTGAAGATCCATTTGGTTTGATAAAAATTCTGCAGTTTGTCGACCAGGTGCTGTGTATCTTACCCACTTTCCGTAGTTGACGAGCTTTCCATGCGAGTGTTGCATTTTGCTTGGTGAGGTTTTCTTTTATGAATACATTGGATCCTTTGAGATTTTTCCCTTGCTTCAACAGAGAGATCTTTTGCTTGTTACTTGTAAGTCGTAGCAACACGGCTCGTGTTGTTGCATTTTGGTCTCGGCTTACATTCCTTTTCGGTAGCAGATAACATGAATCCACATTGTTTTGGTCCAAAGAAATATGTCAGGACTGAAGGAATTCCATCACCTGCAGTTCCACGGATTTGTTCTCCTCCTCATCCAATTCATCAGCATTCGCTGCTGCCCTGGCCTAGCTCCTGGGTTTGATTTTGAACCCGGTCAGGATAACATCATTACGTTTTTCTTGTTGTTCCCGCTCCTCCAGATAGCTTCCTAAAGATTTGATCTCCATGTCTTTCTTAGCAATCTCTTTTCTGAGATCACGGTTTTCCTCCATCAGCCGTTCCATTTGCTCCCTCACTGTCCCTCCACTCCCTCACTTCCCTTCTCAAATCAGCGAGAGCATCCATGACTGCTGCGAGATCCAGTGAGCCTGATTTCCCAGTTTCTTTGCTTCCACCAGGCTTACCCATTTTCTTAGCTTCAAGAAAAGGGATTTTGGCGATCACAGAGATTGTGAGAAAGTTTTTCACTCAACTTTTCTCCCGACTCTGCTGTTGTATTCCAGTATTTCGCGCAGTCGCTGTTCAGAGCTGTTACTCCTTCAGTGACCATGAGTTGCATTTGGGTGGATAGAAGAGAGCGCTGAATTTGTCAATGGAGGAATATACGCCTTAACCCATGGGAGGGAACTACGCATATTTTCTGTGTGATGACTGTAATTGACAGTAGAATGTGAGAGAATCAATACTATGTCGGATTTTTTGCTTCACAAAACGTATTTTTTAACCACTAATTGGAATACTGTTGGCTCACTGTAGCTAAAATGGTTGCTACAGAGTTCTAAGTTTTTTGATGTAGCAAGTGATAATTTTTTAAAACTACTGGATCGATACTATGGGCAAGGATATGGACCAGTTTGCACATCAGGCTTAGCTGAAGAGTTTAATTCATGCAACTCCTGAAAAACTGGGATTGGAGGGAACTTCTCCATACTCGAAGCCACGTGTCAGCTCTGCCTGCTTGTGAATATTCAATAGCTGGTCCGGGGGTGTCATCTCGTGGTCGAGTACCGTAACTAAGTGCTTAAATTTGCATATCTATAGACGCGAGCATCTGCAACTGCTGAAAGGGGTTAATACAGGTCACATTTCTTACTTTCCCTTTTTGAATCGTGGGGACGTCCCATTCGCTGGGGCCATAGGGAGTAATGTTTCCCATATTTTGCACTCCATTGGTGGGTTTTCGGAGGACATTAGCCAAATTAAGCAATTTATATCTTTTCCTGGGTTTTTCATGGTGCGGTCATATAGGTCAATTGAGGATGGGGATATTAATAAGGTGGGTCTGGCCCCTGAGCATATTATACAGTCAGAACCATTCACCTGTTTCACATATTCTACCATTCTGTTTATCCATGTATTCTTTTCTAGATGGCTTAGATCCTTCGAACCTCCCTCTCCCAGGGCGCAGTTCCAGCCTAGATCCCTTTCCACAGAGATCTTTGCCCAGGCTCCCCCAGGTTCAGAACTCTGCCTTCTGCTTCCTGGTGTCTTCTTTTCAAAGCCCACCGATCACAGAAGCACCACTCGCCTACTAACGCATTCGCTTTTGGCTTATGGTGGCCTGACTGTACATTGAGCCGAGCGCGACGGCCATCTCGTGGTCTTACTGCCCTCTGCGACCCGACCGGCCGGTGATCCAGTCAATAGCGATCCCCAGATCCTGTAGTGGTTACCAGCCACCCAGGTGAGAACCGACGGTCTGATCCCTACCCCACTTCGCTATGGGAATAGAAACTTTGACCGTTTTCACCAGCCTCGCCTGTTCACAGAGGTCGTCTCCAACGCCCCTCTGCTAGGTGTGGGCTGTCACCCATGTACCACGTGTTGCCCACAGTTACATGCGACATTCACGCCGACTACACGGTACCACGGCAGTATGTCAATTCATACTTCACCAGACACGGGGGCCTTCAGTCCTCTCCCCTGCACTATAGAAAGTCTTTAACGTGCCCTCGGAACTGCAGTCCCGCCGCCGCCTGTTGAGCCCAAGGTTCGGGGGGCCCAATCCCCTACCCTGGGCTCAGTTTCAAGGCCTGGTACAGATAGAAACAATTCTATTATCTTGCTAAGTTGGGACTTATCCCAGACTTGAGTCCATAACTCCTATCCAGGTGCATGCACCCCTCTTATCAGTACTTTCCCACAGTTTTCTTGCACCCTAAAGCTGAGAACAAAGTAAGCATTGACATTTTTAACAAGTATATATTATTTTTTTTTTAAGCTGTAAAACTATAATGTGATAAAATCAAAGTGCACTAAACACTACAACAATACATTTTAAAACGGTAACAACAAAAATTCCTTCACAGTCATCATGCACTTAGTTTTTCTTTTCCCGTGTAGAATCACTGGTTGATAGTCCCTGTGTGAAATGGAGAAAAGATCTTTCATTAATTCATTTGCATTTCTATGGTCAGGAATGCTTTCAGTCACATTTGGTCAATCACAATGCATCATTCTCTGTCCTCTGACTTCTGCATGTTGACCTTTCACTTATCTGTGCTCCCTAATCCACTTTGGTCAATAAGGCTCAATTCACTGTATTTTTCTCTTTTTTTTTTTTTTGGACACTTGTTTAAAAACCCATCCAGTCTCTAATCCCACAATAGTTAATTTGATTTTTTTTGTGTTAATTAAATATGTAACTTAAATTTCATATTTTATATTTACTGGCACTTTTCTGATAATTTTTACTTTAATTTTTTACCCTCAGATAGCAATTGAAATTTTTCAATGCTTGATGGGGGGGGGGACTCTGCATTAATTGAATTAGGCACACAGTCTCTTATTATATACAGTGTTAAACAGTACTCTGGCAAATTTTTAAGTCACTGTGTTATTCTTGTTTCTACTTTCCCTTCATTTTCTTTACAGAGATATGCTTTAAGCACACCAATCTCGCACAGTCTAATTATTTTCATAAAACCGCTTAGATATTCTTGCTCTTTAAAATATTTTTAAAAATTCAAATGGCGTAATTATTTCATGCTCATAGAGGATATCACTGGTAGTTTTCTCTGCAATGTTTTACTACCGCCAAATATTAGAGCTTTTAAATATTGGGCTTTGTCCTGCATCTCAGCAATTCATTTAGCCAGATTTGAAACACCTGTCCACGTTCATGTAATTGACGTTCAATTATTACTTCCCCCTGTTTATTGTTACTGATCGTTCAAGAAGGGCATACGCTTGTTTAATCAAGAAACAGGGACTTTTATTGGATTTCACGAGGAATAATTATTCTGCTCACTTCTACAACTTTGTCCTTTTACAACTCCACAGCCATTAAAATGGCTGAACTCCCGCACTCTGTTTACAATCCAAATATTTAACCAACCACAGCCATTAAAATTGCCATACTCCTGTTTTAACTTACACGACTTACACCAACTTCACTTACTTTGACCAACTAATTTCACTTACTCCGACCAACTTCACTTTTTACCAATCCTGCAATTATTATAAAGAATTCCATAAAATACTGTAAATATAGGCTAATCAACGGGCGCCTTAAATTAATCTTGAATAAATGCTAATTTTATTGTGGATATCTATATGAGCACTTCATGGAATAGAATGACAACTGTATTCAATCTAACCAAGACAGAACTAACAAATATGCCAGCAATACAGTTGTTTACAGACACTCAAAGTTTGGTTCATTCACATTGACTTCCACACAAACACATAATCTGAGCTCAGCACACACCCACATAATGGATTTGCAATAATATACACTCAGGTCCTGATCTCTACATGCGCAGCCCAATAGCCAAGTCCTTCATTGGATATTTTATTGTTCTGTGATCTGCAAGTTTCTTCTCCACTTCCTTTACTCTTGTTACATACACGTGTACTAACTTGTAAGGCGATCTGAATGGATCTCCCGTATAGGACCTCTAGACCGTTCAGAACTCAGTGGCTGACGTCCCCCCACCTAACCTATTAAGTCCGTTAGTCCCTACAGTGTCCACCGTCGCCCACACGTATCAAGTTAAAATATCCCTTGGGTATTTCTCTGCCTTACTAGCAATGGATTTTTAAAAAAAAAAATTTTTATGCCATTACAACGCCCCCGTATCCATTTCTTATTTCACTTTTGTTCAGACTAGTCTTTAGAGTTGGGTATTGGAATGCGCATACAGGAAACCAGTATAGAATATTACCTTGTGTCTGTTGCTGAAATCATACAAAAATATAATTTTATACCTTTCCGTCAAACGTCAGACACTTCATATTCTATCCTATGCAGATTTTATTAAAAAGGTTCTGCCTACCTCTGTCTTTGGCCGGCCATGAAGTGTCTGGCGATTGCCGTCAAGGCGTTGTCCAAATTCTGACCAAGTTTTCCGGTCAGACCCAGGAGTCTTCCCCCTCCATGTCGGCAGTCACCAGATTTGTGGGGAAATTCCCTCATATTACTTGGTGGTGTTCGTTAAGGGTGGAAGACAGTTGAAATAAAAACTTGACCAGATTGTGATTGAAATATCGTAAATTTATAACCGACAAAGAGTAAGAGTACAAACTGCAACAGAGGGCTGTTCTATCACAGTTCGGAGAGTGCTCTGCTCGGGCGTTGCCCGGACATCAGTTCTTGTAATCCACAGTCCTTTAGCTGTACATCAGTTTGCTGTAGATCTGTCTATAACCGAAGTCTAATCAGCTCCTGCCTTTCTACCTTGTATTGTCCAGTCTGCTTTCGACAGGTCATGGGAAGGCAGTTTCGGGATACTTGATGCCACTTTTGACTGCGCTTAGGGCGTTTTCTTCCTTGGTAGAAACTTTGCATTCCTGTGCCACTGTTGACCTTGGTCCTCTGTACAGTTCCTCACACACACAGACACACATTCTGGGTAAATAGGATTATAAGCTTTGAGGTATTGACATAAAAGATGTTTTAAGCAGTATAAGATAGTAATGATAATACAAAAGATGTTCTGATAATAATTCTGATGGTAATAAGATGATAAGAATGCAAAGGATGTTTTGTATTATTCCACAGTAACCATTGTGCGAGCCAATTTTTGAGGGCTGCATTTGATTTCAGATTTTTATCTGTGCTGAAAATAACAATGTCAAGGATTTGCCTTGACAGTATCTCGCCGAAATAGTTTCTCAAGTTTCTGTTGCGCTGAAGAAGTCAATGCTTTCAGTTTGTTGGAGAAAACTAATAGAGCTTAGTCTAGCTATATCGTCAGGGGGAAACTAATTTCGGATCCAGCCTCCACTGTTTTTCCAGCTTTTTATTTGTCAGAACAATTTTAAAAGGGGGGCGCCAATATGTTTTGGTTGAGTTTTATCAGGGAAACAGGGGGTTTTGAATTTAAAATTAATATTTAATATTGTGAATGCATATGCTGCGCTTGCCCTAGCAACCCAGTATGTCATCAGTGACATGACAGCCGCTGCTAACGATATGCAACTGAAACGAATAGCAGCACTTGAAACTAAACTCTAAACTTCCTTAACTGGACATACGCTTGACATGTTTTCGTATCCTAATGTTTCTCTGGGTAACCAAACATCAATCGATATTTGGAGTAGGTTGAATACAGAATTCTTAATCTCACCATCCAGACCCAAAATGTACGCTGCACATCCTAGAATGTTCCCGAACGAAAAGTATTCCTGTCTATAGTCCAAATCCATGCTGTAAAGTGCCTTTGACCATGGGGAAAGCGAAAGAACTTATAATTCCCCACCTTTTAAATTGGATTTGTGCATCTTCTGCCCCACATAGTCCACAAAGAGCATGCGCGCTCCAAATCTCGCTTTTTCGCGTCTTTAAACCAAAAAGGTCTATAGGCGGGAACTAAGCTGATTGCGATGCATTGCGGCTCTGAGTTGGGAGGAATCGCTATTTTACACGTATTTACCCTGGTGGCTTGACCATAAAGCCGAAACAGACTGACAGTTGGTCTATTTTCTGTCTATCAACGTGAACGTAAACGGCAACAAAAATGAAATTGATTTTATTGACATTTCGGCTCGTGTGAGATATTATGTGCTGCCATCACTACTGTTGTTATCAAAAGGTCTTACTTCAGTCCGTAAAGGTGTCCCTACTGGTTTTTTTTTTTTTTTTTTTTACAGCCAACAACACACCTAGCCTGTTTAGACATGCTTCACTGTACGGATCAGAAATTTAACCTTTGGCATCAAATAATAGACACAGTCAACATGTACACGACTCAAGATTTCCGTATATTATTAAGTCTGAAAGAAAAATGGAAGTTAACAGCAACGTCGTCAGTGTGAGAAGGAACGCTAAATAACGCTAAATAATTAAGACCTAAGGTGTGGCATTACTTTGTTAATGTATCATACAGACAGGATTCTGGTTGTTTAGTAATTATTCTAATCGCCATTGTTGAGAGTGATGGGCAGTTTTTGATTAATCCAATTTGATGGCATGAATTATCCCAGGTTGAATATAAAATTGACTTTAGGTCTTTTGACGTTGAAATGGTTCTTTGACTGATTATATGTTTTTCCTTCATGGTAATTGGCAGAATATAAGGTGGCCAGCAGTCAGCTTGTTTCAGCTTGATTGAAATAGTGTACTGTTATGGCCCCAAGTTGTTACGGCAAATCGGACAGCAAGGGATGACGGACAAAATTTTAAAACTTGAACAGATTTAATAAAATAAAGCACTAACCAACATTGATAATATAAAAAACTAGAGTGTTCAGGTGAACACGTGTCGCCTGCGAAGCTTTTGTGAAAGTGTGACTACCAACTGAAAGTGTGACTACCGGACAGACGGACGGACGGACAGACAGACGCCGGACAAAGTGATCCCTATGTGCCGCTATGCTTCGCAGGCGACACAAAAATGAGACAGAGATGGGGTTTCATGCTATGTATATTGACATATTATAATGTCTTGTATCACCAAAACTGATTCAGAGCTTAGGATTGTATTACAGAAGGTCTTATAAATGTATGTGAACTTTTATTTAGTGACCTTGACATTGATTTTCATTGAGTCAAATGTTAAACTTCAAATGAAAACTTGTATCATCGCCGTAAGACTGCTTGCTGGTAAGCTACAGGACCCTTGGTCCTCTTTTGTTTGTTTTGCATTGGAAATTTATTACAATATGACTGTGGGGGGAGCACACATTAAGATGGCACCGACCATGCGTATGGCGTCACTGTCGTTGACTTTTGGATTCCAAGGGTCAGAGGCAAATGCCATTGGGGTCATATCTTACGGCGGCTCCACCGTATGACGTATGTGTCCATAGTAATACTGTATAGGTAGGCTTTTTGGTGATTATTGACTTTATTTCCTCAAGCATGAAATGGAGAGACGAGGGAGGGCAGGATGCATGTACGAGCAGACCACGGACAAAACATCACGACGGTTAGATAGTTTGGGGTGGGAGGGTATGGTGCTGACATAGCCACTGCGCTCCGGTATACTATCCAATTTCCCATTGCTGTCTGCACCCATTCACTCCAATGACGAATGCATGACTCCAAGTCCTCTTTGAAATATATAATTTGACATGCAAGCTCTCAGAACATACTTGCTGTATTCTGGTGGCCATGACTGAGGGCGACACAGCCCCAACTTCACCAGCTTTCTCGGCAAGATGTTTTTATACATTACAGGTCAGTATAAGCAATGGTACTGTGCCACTAACCTGAACATTTCAAGGCAGTATCTTTATACCAGGCAGAATTATTGTAAAATATATAAGTTAAATGGGATTTTCAATGTTAAATTAAAATTGCCACCAAATCTGCAGTCTGGATCAGACCCAGATGAAACTTGGGGCTCTAATTTCCAGGCGCAGCGCAGGTGGCGTAGCGTGGCGCAGCCCACACAGTGGTAATTTTGTCATGCGTAGCCCACGTAGGGGTAATTTTGCGTGCGCCGAGATGGGTGTGGCGGCGTAGTAGGGGGAGGTGTCACTTATTCATCAAGACGCAGTGACAATTTCGTAGAAATGTCTTCGCTGCAGTTGCGCAGAAAGGTCAGCAGCTCCAACCTGGTTCACTTTCTGTGCAGTGGTAATTTGGCTGACCGGCACGCAGTGCGCACACGTTACCGAAACCTCACAGGCAGGTTTCCAGAACGTCAGGCACATTTCACTTCAGTAAATAATTACAGCAACCACTGTTTCATGTAACCATCTGAATCAGCACATAAATTGTAGTATCTATATCGATTGTCCTCATGTCAGATCAAAGGCGGCTGGCTCGCGTGATGGAAACTCGACCTGACTTAATCAACGCAACTGAATCAATGATGCAAATTAACGACTTCACATCTTTCTCAGCCAACCACAAACTGCCTCGGCATCAGGCAGTGCGTATAAAATGCTTGCGTTCTATGCTCAGTAAAGCCACTTGCACACCGGACGCGAAACAAATTTTTCACACCTCTGATTACAGTCAAAGTCAACGCAAAGAGCTATGGAATTTTCTTGGTCTTTTTATTCGCCTGTTTTCTTCCTTTGAAGATAGACAACAGTCTTTATTCGGTCTTTCTTTTGAAAATTAGTCAGATGGATCGAATAGATTCACGCTTTATTTCCACAGCAGAGATAAAATAGTGCTTGCAATCAGAGAGCCAATCAATTCCATGACCACTGACAGTGTGAATAAATTTTCGCATGCACGATCAAGACTGTCCGACGCGAAATACTCCATGTCCAGCACCCAGCAAAAAATAAAAGTATTGATGTGAGAACAGATTTATAACGGAATAAAGAATAAAAATACATATACATCACCAACCAGCAGAACATTCAAAAAAGATGACCCGCAAATAAATTAATCGCAGTGTTCATTGGATGTTCTGTTGTTAAAATGTTTCTTTTTATTCTTTATTTCGTTATCAATCTGTTCTAATTGTCCTCTTTTTTTCTTTTTTTTTTTTTTTGCCTGTTAGACACAGGCATTGTACATTGTCTCGCGCCAATGTCGACTCGCTTTATTGAGCAGAGCTTAAACAGAAACATTGATTGAAATTCTTGTTACTCATCTTGAACAACTGAGCCCTCTAATCAAAACATTCACGTTTAATGTCTAAAAGAGTCAGTAGATTTGAAGAAATTAAAAACAATAATAGACTGTCGGACAGGGAGATATATTAAAACCCTGTCAGGCTTTCGGACACGAGACACTGCTTTCATCTCAGTCCGTCGAGCGAAAAATTTGTTTCGCGTCCAGTGTGCAAGTGGCTTCATACTAGGCAACTATTATTGTCACTTAGGTTTTATAGTTTTTAGTGGGGGAAAGCAATACAGCCTGATTGCTATGATCTGATTGCTATGACTGAGTTAAGATCACATATTGAAAATAAATATGTAACGTATCTTGCATTTTTGTCCATGCATGTTAATCCCAAAACTTCAAGCAGCAACAGGCTGTAAGAAAAGGAACACCATATCCATCGTTTCTCTTGCCAATAAGCAATATTTGACTCGGCTGTGTTATATGTGTTGTTGCAATAATGCAACCAGGGCCTGAAATCACCTGGCCACATGCCAAATGTGGATAATTTTGCAATTGGCGGGGGAAACTGACACTCCACTGGCCATGTTGGCGGGTAGCCAATGAGCATTGAGCAATTAATTGGTCATTATTTATTCGTCACTCCCCACCAACTTTCAGACAAAGTAAAATATCTAGACCGACTTGCTCAGTGGGGATAATGAAAGAAATGCGTAATCTTAAATCGATCATAATCCAGTCTGATAAAATGCTCCGTTTGCGGCTTTGACCAATTCATAGATAGTCAGTGGTCCATTTTGAAGTATTTATCGCGGCTGCTGTCAAGTTACTGCACATTAAAGGAGCTACAGTGTCTAGAGGGCGAAATTCTACAAATAGGCTCTCTTTATGTAATTTATCATCTGGCCAAAAAGCATGGCAGTCATTTCCCATAATATCGAACCGTTTTGGAGTAATTAGTAGCTTTCTACTTCCCCTAGGAACGCCCCTTTTTAATCGCTACAATCAATAACGCCGCCCTCTCTTCGCGTGCCGTCATATAAAGAACAATTTGCTGCATAGCCGGTATGTACAACTGCATGTAAAAATATCATTTTGATCACTTCATTACACGTCTTTGTCACCCCAGTGCTTAGTATAAATCTAACATATAAATCTGTTATGATGTACATTATGAGTATAAGAAAAAATGGCAGTATGTATATTTTTTATTTAATCTTACACTGGTTTTCTGAAGGGGCAATCAGAGACACGCTAAATGAGCTACAGAGCAGTGGTTCTCTCGCGTTCGCCGTCTGCAAAACCTACTGCTAAACGCATTACCCAAGTGTTTAGTTCTCCATTTATAACAACATAAGTACTGCGTTTTTAAAGGGTATGACCCAGATTTCTGTTATGAAAATCTAATCTTGATGAGCTGTTCGCGAGTTTGCCGATTTGACTTCGTTCATTATGCTCTCCTGAGCGGACATCCAACAACCTCGTTAGATTATGTACGGCATTTTGTGAGGCTAGAGTAAAACAATAATATGATCTGATGAAGAGAAAAAGATTAGAACACGAGACAAGAGTCAAGAAAGCGACGGCATGCAACTAGGCTCGCAGCAACAGCTAGGAGGAAGTGCCTTCACACTGGACGCGAATACACGTGCTTCACGTCTGGTGTGAAAGCGGCTTAATAGAGCGCTGGCAAAGAGAAAGCGTTAAACGTGTGGAATGCAAGCCAAAGCCTGCTAAGTGCTAGCCACAGCCAGCGGTCTATTAAGCTCTATAGTGTCTATAACACAAGCCCTCCTGAAGCGCTGGCGTAGCTAACGTGTTATAATTGTTCATTAGCAGCCTATCTTCATTTTCTTCTGTTTTTCAGTGCCAGATCTGCTATTCTTTCTCCCCTTTTCCTCGGTGCTTCTCTCCTCGAATGGACTTTTGATTTTCAGGATAGCATCTGGCTTGATTTTTCTCCTCTTTTTCATCGTGAACACGTCATCCTGGAAGTTGGAGTCGTTGAAGGTGGTCGCTTGGTCCTTGACATTTTGCCTGAGTCAGTTTCACCCGAGACGCCCAAATTTTGTTTATTTTTCTTCTTTGGCTATTACTACAACCTGCTACAATGCATCTGGTAGGCATTTGCTCTGCTGTTTCCTGAAATTTCACGAGAAAAAAACGATTTTGTAAACCTTCTGTAGTCCTTGTCTCATAGGCAGTAATAGAAAAACAAGCTCAACTGAGCTCATCTCGTTCTTTATTTGACGTCAGCAGGTTGATGTGTCAATCCCGCGGGTTTTGGACCTGATTGTGGGCAGGGCAGAAACTGGCAGAAAATCAAAGTCTACCATCAGAATACAAGCCTAAAATTATTACTGTGTGTATTTTCATGGGAATTTTTGGTGCTGACATAGTTTACAAGTACAGAACTATGGAATTAGTGTCAAAGTACCCGGTAATCGAGAGTTACTTTCAGATGCCAAATACACAGGATTGCGAACTGGCTTGCTAACGCAGCCATATATCCTCGCACTTGGTTTCAATGTCCAGGCTACTCGATCTGACAACCTGTCCTCCAACCATACGCTCAAATAGGTCGATTATTCTCATTTACTGTGATTTACGACCCATAGGAGCGTTTCCTAAAATCGGGCCCCTACTGGCCATAGGAATGGCCAGATTGTTGCAGTCAGGCCATTTATTCAGCCAACTGACCAATTAGAACCAAAATGTGACCTATAATGATTAAGAATGATAATGAGAAGCAGACAGACCTAACTAGGCTGCCGTGTTAGATTGAAAGAATGTCAATAATCTGAATGTCAATCTGAATAATCTTGGCAGATTACGGAAAAATCATGCATGTAGTGATGCAAGCACCAAAATTGGCATGATTAGTCAGCATGGTCCACTCTTGATAAAAGTCAGTAGCCACTCAAAAAATTCAAAATGGCTGCCATTTTTCAAGATGGCCACCTTTTAGCCCACCAAATTTAGTTGTCTGTCTAAATAATATGCATATCAATCAATTTCTGTGATGTATGCGTTCAAATTATATGTTTTAATAGATGTTAAACCCAATTATGGTAAAATGTTGGTGTAGTTTCCTGAGGGATGAGGAAATCAAAACTGCTCTCTTCACATTTCTGGTAGACAAGATAGTTGATGTGTTCACATGATCCAGACCTAGAAAACAGGTTATTGTTACCTGGGTAGAACTTGTTGTTTGCAACCACAGCATCAGTCTCGGAGAGCTAGAACCATGCAATCATGAGGAGGCTGATACAAGAATGTTTGTCCATGCTAGACATTTGGGTTTGAAAAAGATGTGGATTACTTTTGGTCAAGGAGAAAACATCAGGTTGATACCTGTACATGAAATCTTCCATTCAATTGGTCCAGCTTAAGCCTTGCCATTCTTTCATGCCTTCATTGGTTGCAATGTTGTATCAGCTTTCCGTTATAAAGCGAAGAAGACTGCTTGGCAGGCATGGAATGTTTGTCCTGGTGTGTCTGATACTTTTGCAAGAATGAGCACCGACCCACCATGAATCGGAATTGAACACCAAGAGGTTATTGAGCAGTTCGTCATTGCAATTTATGACAGATCTTGTTCTCTAACTGACACAAACGAGGTCAGATTTGACGTTTGCTCGTAAACAGAGGCCTTATGATGCAATACTATAAGGAAACAAGGCAATCTGTGGCAGGTCATTTGGACAACTCTACCCATTTCAGAATGCTCCAAAGAGCTTACAAAGTGTGGATGTAAGGTCCAATGCAGTGGTAGTTGCAAGTGCTACATATTTGGTCTTCCTTGCATGAATCTGTGCAGTTGCAAATGTGAGGACTGAGAGTTTGACTAAACCGTAAGAAACCTACAAAAGAAGAGTTTTTACCCTCGGCCCGACTTCAGGCCGAAGGGTATTGTCATCAGTTCGATGTCTGTCTGTCTGTCTGTCCGTGTGTGCACCGTCAGGCCGAGGGTGTTCAAACGCGGGCATTTCTGTTCTTTTGTTGAATTTTTATCATTATATCGAAAACCAAGCCTTATATCACATTTAGTTTGTTATTAATGGTTCTAGTGTGCCTGAAAACATACAACCCCGATTCCAATATAGTTAGGACAAAGTGTAAATACTGAATGAAATCAAAATGCAATGACTTTTAGATCACAAGCCAATATGTTAGAACATAGTTAATATTTCAAATGTTGAAACTGAGACCTTTCACATTTTAATCCACAAAATGAGCTTATTTCAAATTCTCTGGCTGCAACAGGTCTCAAAAAAGTTGGGACACAGGCAAAAAAGGCTGAAAAAGCTATTAATATCTAGGAGAATCAGCTGAAAGAACATTTAGCAAGTAATTCAGTTAACTGGCATCAGGTGTGTAACATGATTGGCTATGAAAGGGATGTCTTAAAGAGGCTGAGTCTCTCAGAAGTAAAGATGGCCTGAGGCTCTCCAATCTGTGAAAGCTTGCGTAAAAAAATTGTGGAATGCTTTAAAAACAATGTTCCTCTACGTCAAATTGCAAAGGCTTTGAAGGTCTCATCGACAGTGCATAACATCATCGAATGATTCAGAGAAACTGGAAAAATCTCTGTGCTTTGGGGACACGGCCGAAGACCTTTGCTTGGATGCCCATGATCTTCGGGCCCTCAGACGCCACTGCATCACTCACCGGCATGATTCTATCATTCACATTACTAAATGGGCCCAGGAATGCTTCAAGAAACCACTCTCTGTCAACACAGTCCACCATGCCATCCACAGATGCCCCCTATAACTCTTTCATGCAAAAAGGAAGCCATCGTTGAGCATAATCCAGAAGCGCCACAGTGTTCTGTGGGCCAAGGCTCATTTAAAATGGACTGTAGCAAAGTGGCAAAGTGTCCTGTGGTCAGACAAATCCAAATGTGACATTCTTGTTGGAAATCATGGGTGTCATGTCCTCCGGGCTAAAGAGGGCAAAGAACATTATCAGTGTTCAGTTCAAAAGCCGGCATCTCTGATCCAGAACTGTCAACTCTCGTCGGTGATTGGCTGAGACGGTTTATTATGTGACGGGGCACAGCCTGTGCCCCTTTTGTTTATTTGCAGTTTGACTCTTGTGCGGTCTCCAGAGCCCAGGTTTTTTTTTTTGTTTTTTTTTTAAACAGTGAATTTAGGGGCAGGCAGCTAGTGGATCGTGGAGCGATGTCGGCGAATTGAGTCAAAAATATGATCGTGCAGCAAGTAAACAAACTTGCATAGTGCACCCTTAATCTGCTTTGGCAAATAAATAGCAGACCTCTGCGTTCCACCTCTCATAGAATTTTTACATATCATTAAAATTTCTTAAATCATTGTAGGATGACCCTGGTTTTTTTAATAGTTTTAAAATATACACAAAGCAGAAAACATTTTGTGAAGCATCTCGAGCGTGAAAGTGAGATAAATTACTTTCACATTGCGCGCAATAACTTGTTTTAACTAAGATTGTTTTTATGTTTGAAGATTCCTACATTATCCAACATAAAGGCACTGCAATGGGGAGCAAAATGAGCCCCCAATTCAGTTCACTTCACTGTTTGAAAAAGAATGTGTAAATAACCCTGATAATCCATTCTTCCAACATATTAAAGTGTGGAAACGGTATGTGGATGATATATTTATGGTATGGCAGGGATCTGTTGATGCCCTAAATGAGTTCTATGCATATCTTAACAGATGTCATGAGCATCTAAAGTTCACCATAAACCATGATCCCAGAGAGATCAGTTTTCTAGATATTCTTATAATAAGAGCGGGTTATGGTTTTGTGACTGACCTGTACAAGAAAGACAGATACACTACCGCTCAAAAGTTTGGAATCACTTGAAAAGAACTAGGTTCACTAACCCACATAACTGGCCCTGTATTTTTGTGAATTACCAAACACAACCTTGAACAATTTTCATTTGTTGAATCAATCGTTAGAGATATATGCTGTCCAACAATAAACTTGCCGTTGGTTACCAAGACCCGAAATTGATTTTACGGATGCTTCAACTAGGCAATGACTTCACTTCAAGAGATTTCGAGCGAAAAAGACGACGTTCAAATCAGTTTTTCGCGTGGGCGGCATACTTCGCCCAAAATAATTTATTTATCAAATCTATTATAAGTTCTTTACTTATTTGCGTAGGTTGTATTATGGGCGAGGCCTGCCACCCGAGTTTAATTTCGAAAATGAGTAGTTTACAATAGTGACGCGCTTAGTTACGCAAAATATATAAATGTGGGATTGGCATTTACGAACGGAAATAAAATTGAATTTCGTGATATTTTTTAAAATAATAACTTAAAATGTAACGTTATTTCATACAACTGTAATTATTTTTGTGTCATCAAACAAATGTGTGGATTGTGTGTTTTTCGCTAAGGATTCAACACGAGGCACGAATCGTATTTCATATTGAAATCCAACTATTCAATTGCACCTCATGCGTAAGCAGCGTTCTCTGATGTGCAGCTGTTCGCATTTCCTGCTTTGTTTACGCGTAATATTTTGAATGATGATTCTTCTCTAATATGTCTGATATGTAAATATCAAGTAAATAGTTTAGTGTCGTTGAGTGTTAGGCCTAATTCCTCAATGTACGAGCCAGATAATCAGTGGCGTTAGGCTTTTTGGCGCGATGACCCAGTTTCGTCTTTCGACAATGATCCGATGAGGAAATGCTCCAGGTGAACCCATGTGAACTACAGGTACACAAGGAAAGGTAAGTTTTATCTATGCAAAATCTATAAAAATCTGTTCATATACGGATATTCTGAGTTATGGTAGAGATGTAGAACCAATAAATAACTCTCTGAAAAATAAGATAGGCCTATAGGCTATCTGATGCCCGACATTTCGCCCATATTATGCAACTGAAGTTTGTGAACTGAATTGAATCTGACCTTAATTTTGTTTTTAATATAATTAATGGGTAGCATAATTAATTCAGAAATATAAAAGACAAATATAATTTTGCTCCAGTAAAAGTGTGATGAGGCATAGAGAAAAATACCCGTGATTCCTATTACCCGACAGTCCCTGTTTTCCCCCTACCCTACACATTTTACTGGGGTTTTTGATTGCTAAAGGTATCCTGCCTACTGTCGTTGCACACTTTTTGGACAAAAATAATAATTTTTGAGATTACTGTAGAGATTTGAGTATAGGGCCTATAGAGTGGCTTTATTGTGGTTTTAAATTTTTGTAAGAAGTACTGCATTAAAATATTTTTAAAAAATAAAATAATGTTCCTACCTACCTACCCACCGTATTTCAATTTGGGACGTAATAGCAATCGAACCTATTTTTTTCTAGACCTAATATCAGTATTTTTTTCTGACTTGCTTAACTGTTTAATTAAACATTTCTGTTTATTATTTATAATTTATTTATTTATATTTATATTTATTATTTATATCTCTCGTTGCCATGGCAACAATGGACCACTCATCTTGATAATGTTGAATTGTTAATTATTTATATAATAATTGATATACATAAATTATAAGACAATATATTGAACTCTTTTGCTCTTCGTATTGAAAATATGCCAAATAATGACATTTTGAATGGAACAATTTCCTCTCCCGTTGCCATGGCAACCATGGGCCAGACATCCTGGTAATGTTGAATTGTTAATTATTTATATAATAATTGATATACATGGTTTATAAGACAATATATTGAACTCTTTTGCTCTTGGGATTGAAAATATGCCAAATAATGACATTTTGCATGGTGCAATTTCCTGTTCCGTTGCCATGGCAACCATGGGGCAGTAAGGCCTATAACATATCATTTTTTTTTTAAATTTTGGCTATTATGTCAATAAATGACACCAATGATTATTAGTTTTTAGACAGGGCCAATTTTGATGGTTAGTGAACCTTGTCCTTTCTTTGTTTTCCAAAGAAAAATACATTTTCATGCATTTCACAAACATTTTTATCCATTTTACAAACGATTAAAATTAATCAGATGATTTTCAAAGAATGATCTACATTTTTGCATAGAGGCCTATTATCAGCAACTGTCACTGCTCTGCATCAATCTCCTGGTATTGGCTGCTAATCCAAGTTAAGGATTTTATAAGGCTAATTGATTATTAGAAAACCCTTCTGCAAATGTGCTGCACAGCTGAAAACCATTGAACCAATAAGGGAGCGCAAAAGGGAGCATGGCATTCTTGAGATTGGTATAGTACCTGAAACATCAGCAGTTGTTTGTTTGTTTACAGGCTCAAAATGGCCAGAAAGAAAGAACTTCCTTTGGAGACCTGTCAATCTATTGTTGTGCTTAGAAAAGTAGGCTATTCAATGCGAGAAATCGAAAACTTAAAATCTCTTACCATGCTGCCAACTACTCCCTTCAGGGAGCAGCACAAACTGGCACTAACAAGGACAGAAAAAAGGAGTGGGAGGCCCCGATGCCCAACGGTGCGAAAAGACAAATATCTGAGTGTGTGTAGTTTCAGACAAAGACGCCTCACAGGTTGTCAACAAGCAGCTGCGCTAAATAGTTACCATCAAACACCAGTTTCAGTATCAACAGTGAAGGTGGCTTTTTTTTTGATGAAGGCAAAGTTTGAAGTACATATTCATAATTTTCCATTAAAATCATTATTTCTAACACAGACAATGTCAGCATGTTCTGTTCATTTGCTATATTTCCTATTCAGACTAATTTCATGTGTGTTTCCATGGAAAACGAGAAACTTTCCAAGTGACCCCACACTTTTGAGCGGTAGTGTACATGCTCGTACCTACACAGTGACTCTTTTCATCCCACACACCTGAAAAAAGTCTTCCTATCAGCCAGTATAGTAGAATTCGGAGGATATGCAGAAAAGAGACAGACTATGAAAAACAAGCTGAAGAATTAGACAATAGATTTACCCAAAAGGGATACCCACAAGAGTTGATCAGGGTGGCTAGAGAAAGGTTCAGCACTTGTACACAGGAAGAATGTCTCACCTCTAATCAACAGAGCGCTCCCATGGACAAAACTACATGTTGCTTCCTACAGTACTCACCCTTAGGGAAAGAGTTTGAGAATATTTTGAAGCAGCACTGGCATATAGTCAGTACAGTCCCACACCTATCTAAGGTGTTTACCACCCCCCCAAAGATAGTCTACAAACGTCCTCCCAACCTCAGGCAGATGTTGGTGAAATCTGACCTTCCACCCATAAGGAAAGAGACGTTTTTAGACAGACTTCCAGAAGGAAATTTTATCTGTGGATCATGTATGCAGTGCAACTACACAATAAAATGTAAGTCTTACAAACACCCGCACACAGGAAAATAAATGAAAATTAAAGGCATGACAAATACAATTTTTTTTTATTGCATGTTATCTAATTACCTTTTCTTGCCCCAATCTGGCTTATGTAGGTAAGACTACGAGACCATAGAAAATAAAAATTGCGGAACACAGAAGTAAGATCAGGACTCAGCACAAGACCAGCCCTGTAGCAGTGCATTTTGCTGAGGCAAATCACAGTGTAGCTGCTATGAGGTATATAGATGTAGAACATGTAAAAGTCCCAAGGAGAGGAGGCAACATACTGTAGATAACCTTCTATTGAGACCAGAAAGCTACTACATATGCACTCTTCAAACACTGCACCCATTAGGCCTTAATCAAGAAAATGAGATTAGGCATTTTCTGTAATACATCTTGCACATTCTTGCGGATAAATCTATACTCAATATTGTAAACATTTTAATCATGAATATCATGTACGTTTGGTGATGTGCATCATATCTAATATGCAGTAACCTTAATGTATTGCTTATTTGTTCTCAAATAATGTACATCATAATGTACTATGCATTGTATTATATGCTTCTGTAAATGTTTTCTATGTTTTTTAATGAAGGTTGATTAATGGCTCCGCCCACCATCCAATGCAGGCAACCTAATTATGGCAATGGCCTGCACCTGGTGTCGTGAATCTACCCATATTGGAGGCCACCTGAACTCATTGTTGACTTGAACTTGACAAAGATCACATGTTAATCGAAACGTTTTTTTGTTTTAATAATAAAGGTCTAATAAGGAGTGCTGGTGTGCGGACTCTATATATATGTTCTCTATTGTCACTTTTGATTACCCCAGCACCCATAGCGATGTGCGTATAGCGATAACCCACTTCCGATATTACACGCAATAGACAAATGCAGCGAAGACTTGGCAAATATGTTCAGGCGAATCTGTGCTGCAAATTTGTTGCATTTTTTTATTCTATAATTGAACAAGCTTACTTGAAAAGAAAGTAATTCCTAGCTCTTGATTTTGATTACTTTTGAGCATCTAAATAGTTGACAGTGAAGATGGAAAACATTTTGTTTAAGCGCATTGAACGTGACATGTAAATTGTTAACGCACTCGCTCGGAGCACTGCGGGATGTAAAACTTGAAATAATCTAGCAAACAGATTCAGGCAAATCTGTCATGTTTTATGGTCATTTAAATTTCAAAATGTTACAAACAAAACAAACCAAATAAATTGGACTGTCTACCAAGTCAAATCGATAATTGTGCGAATCAACTGTTTGATTGCAATTGAGCAAAGTAAATGAGAAGGGTCTGAGAGTCCAGTAGAGGATGATGATTTTGCAGACCTTAACTTTGCTTTGTTCAGCACGGAATTTATCTGAATCTGTTCACGAGATTATTTCTAGTTTTACATTTGGGTGCAAATTAGGGTTGTGCCTATGAATGATGTCATCGTCCATCGTAATTTTTCCACTTTGTATACATTTTGAAATGCTTAAAGGGACATTGTGTAACATTTTCAGTTGTGTATTGGCCAAAATCTAAGTCAGCGTTCATATATGTCATCATTGATGTATTATGACCTCCACTCATCTGGCATTCTGGTAAACAAAGAATTTTAGATTTGTTTGTACATTGGACGGGTAAGCTGGTAGGGAAGCGCCATGACGCTCTGCCATCTTGAAACTACAGTCGCCACTCGCCAGCAAGGGTCAAATAGCACCAAATGCGGAATAAATCCGTGTTTGCCCCGCCAGCCAGCGCAGAGTGATTGAGACACCAGAGGGGATGGGCAAGAGAGGCTACTGTGGCAAGTTTGAAAATCTGCACTACTGCAGCATAATGCAGGACCATGCATATGCAGCAAAACAGAAGCATAGGAGACGGAATCCTCATCGCCAAGAAAGCGGAAAAAAGAATTAAAAAGGCAGCGCAACCGGCGCATTCAAAAAACGAGGGTCAACATCAGGCTCACCTTCCCCAGGTGGAAGAAGCTAATGAAAGTGAAAGATATTCAAAGGGACGCTAAAGTTGCCAGTTTCTGGTCAAGAAGTAAGTCAACTTCAAATTCAGGCTACGCGAACACCAAGGGGACCTTGTCTCTAAGCGCGTTCTCGTAAGCAGCGCAGCAGCTGCGTTTCTTTGCTTGGAGCACTGGTCAGGAGATTCGTGGTATCGGCTTACATTATTACCAAATTGATGAAGGTGTAGGTGTAACGACATCATTGTTTTCAGTTATTGTATTAGATGAATGGCTTTGTCATGACGCGACTCTGCTGCTTCACCTGTCTTTAATGTAACGTTTGAATAAACCTTTTGGTAGCAAAGGCTGTTGTTAATCTAGATAACAGGTGTGTATTCGGTCACTATTGAAGGTGACATCCTATAAGCGTGCATGTAGCAAACACATGCTTTGCTTTTTCGTATTAAATTGTTCAAGATGCACCTAAGCCGAGTCATTCATTTCCATTACTTTGAATATCTTACATCTATTAACGGTACTGTTTTTGCAGCTACATGTATTACAGGTACTACTCGGAAAATTAGAATATCGTGTAAAAGTCGGTTTATTTTGGCAATTCAACATAAAAGGTAAAACTAATATATTTTATTGACTCATTACATGCAAAGTGAGATATCTCAAGCAATTGTTTGTTGTAATTTTGATGATTATGATTTACAGCTCATTAAAACCTCAAATACAAAAACTCAGAAAATTAGAATATTGTGAATATAACCAATATTGTGTGTGAAACAACACACAGGCGGATGCTGGACATGGGCTTTAAATGTCGAATTCCTGTTGTCAAGCCACTCCTCAACAGCAAGCAACGCCAGAGGCACCTTCGCTGGGCTAAAGAAAAGAAGAACTGGTCTGTTTCCCAGTGGTCCAAAGTCCTCTTTTCTAATGAGAGCAAATTTTGCATCTCATTTGGCAACAAAGGTCCAAGAGTCTGGAGGAAGACTGGAGAGGCGCATGATGGAAAATGGATGAAGTCCAGTGTTAAGTTTTTCCAGTCTCTGATGACTGGGGGAGCCATGTCAGCTGCTGGTGTTGGTTCCCTGTGCTTTCTCAAGTCCAGAGTAAACGCAGCAGTCTACCAGAACATTTTAGAGCACTTCATGCTTGCTTCAACGAACCAGCTTTATGGGGATGCAGACTTCATCTTCCAGCAGGACTTGGCACCTGCCCACACTGCCAAAAGTACCAAATCCTGGTTCAACAACCACGGGATTACTGTGCTTGATTGGCCCGCAATCTCACCTGACCTGAACCGCATAGAAAATCTATGGGGCATTGTCAAGAGAAAGGTGAACGAAAAGAGACCAAACAATAAAGAAGAGTTCAGGGCCGTGATTGAAGCATGCTGGTCTTCGATAACAGCCGAGAAATGCCACAGGCTGGTAGCATTCATACTATGCCGGATTGAAGCAGTCATTCGTGCAAATGGGGCCCCAACCAAGAACTAATTACAGATGCAAGATTTTCCTTTCAGAGGCCAGACATTTTTGTATTTAAAATCCTTTTTTTTTAATTAATTTATTTATTTATTTAAATCGATTTCATGTAATATTCTAATTTTCTGAGTTTTTGAATTTGAGGTTTTCTTGAGCTGAAGTCCTAATCAGCAAAATCAAAACAAATAAAAGCTTGAAATATATTGATTTCCATGTTATTTGTCTATATAATATGTAAGTTTCACCTTTTAAGCTGAATTACAGAAATACATGAACTTTTTGAGAATATTCTAATTTTCTGGGTAGTACCTGTATATGTTGGCTAAGTAGAATTAACTACGTCCATAATATGTGCACTTTCAGCTTGGCATAAATTCAGCCCAAAAAACTTCAGAGCTAATCATTTATTTACCATTGCACGCTCATTCTTAATTATTAAAACAATAGCAGATGTGCATACTTGATGTTGTGACTTTTAAGAAACTTTCAAGATAGCAGAAACTTCATATTTTTTTTTATCTTATTTTATCCATGCGCCGAACTTGCACGACAGCACCACACAGAGGCAGTATTTGTTGTTCAGCCTTTCTTAGCAAGAAGTGTTGAGTTGGTTGGAAACGCTGGATAGGGTGAGATGCGAATGACACACTGTTCGAGAGGGGTATCAGTGTATGGGAGTGTTGCTGCGGAGATTCGCTAATGCGGCTGACCTCTGCGCAGAGAAGACACGAGGGCCCCAGAAGAAACCGATGAGAACTAAGATCGACTTTATGTATATTTTATAACTGGGCTGTTGATCATGTGCGGACTTAGGAATTTCCTAATTCTGTATAAGGGGTAGGAAAATCATTCAGAATTGAAACTCCACTAATGTCGAATGAAAATCGGCACTTTTCCGGCTTACCTTGATGTTTGAGTACCCTAAGAAATATTCAGGTAGTAAGAACGTCAAGCCTGAATTTAGTCAAGAAAATTTAGAGTATATTTTCTAGTGCTGATAACCGTGGTAATAAACGGCAGTAGCTATGTTACGGATGATGCACCAGGTCGCGAGAGTATGCGCAGCATATGCCTTGGCAATATTAAAATTAAATCGTAATGAATGGTGTGTGCACCCTGAGAGTCAGCTGGGATGAGCTCCCGTTATAGGAATAGAGAGAGGATGGAATTAATGAGCTTTGAGCATTCGTACACTAAAAGTATTTTCGCTTGTCAGAATTTATTTACCTGTTCAATAAAACTAGTTCGGCAACATTTTATATCCGAATTAAGTTTATAAATTGTTCCCCAAACTATATTTAAGCTGAATGGTATGTTTGCTAATTCGGTGCGGAGCTGTTGCATGGGTTTTGCAGTGGACATAGCTACATTTCCGGAGAACATTGATACGTGGTGGCTACCGTAGTTGCAATACGTGTATGAAAAAGTGAGACGCTCGATTGCACAATTCGTTTGAAAGTAATACACGATTTCAACGCCGGATGGGAGTAATTCCTACTCAATGTCCCTTAAAAAAACCCAAGGCCATCATAAAATGTTTCTTTTTTTTTAAAGAAATTTTTTATGATATGTAAAAATTCAACTAGAGGTGGAATTCAGAGGTATGCTCTTTATTCAGATGATTATTTCAATTTAAGATGGCAGCCTGGTAAGTTCTGTCTGCTCTCAGTATCTCTTCTTCATCATTATAGGCCACATTTTTTGATCAGTCATTTGGCTGAATAAATATCTTGATTGCAAGTTAGGCAAAGTACACAGGAATTGATATAAGGTAAGCTAATTATGCCTAGACAATGGAGGCTGCCCAACCTTGCTGGTAATTAGCAGACTTCAAATCACGGTTTCTTTCCTGGAAGTATTTCAAGTGACCATATTAGGTATGTCATAGAAATGGTAATGAGCAAGCTTGTATGTCTGCCTCATGGTGGCAGTTACTTTTATTGCGTTTAAAATAATTGTGATTTAGTCAATTGAACAGCTCTACTGAATTATGTTCATGATTATGTAAATATTAAGGGATCTACATTTGATGATTGAATTTCTTTTGAAATTGCAAGTTAATTGGCTGCATATTTTCTGTTTTTATTCTGGAAAATATCCTTCAGTTTCATTAAATTTCATTCTATTGCTGGAACGACTGTGGAAAATCGAACGGGGTTACCTTAGCTAGCTACAATTTTATCTGGCTCGCTAGCTAGCTAATTAACCTACTCCTGTCTTTCGCATGGGACATTACATTCAGTTGCTACATTGTCTTTTTTTTTTTTTTTTAAATAAATTTGGCATCTCCAATCCCACCCGACTCTGGAATGCCCAATTGGTGAACTATGTACAAGGCTTGCTCGTTTGCGCCCCTTGCTGCCAATTCTGGAGAGTGAAGACAGTTCACGGCTCTCCTCCGAAGCACCGCTTTTTATACACTAATTAGCTGAATCTTTGCAAGTTCAGAACGAGGTCGGAGGATACCCGGACATGACCAGGCTTAGAATCTTCACAAAATTCCAACCTCATTGAAATTAGGGTTTGTAGGATTCTACTTTTTATGACAACATACTGCAGTATTTTGCCTGACCTTTGTTAAATTAACTATTTTTCAGAATGTATCGACTGCAGTGCCGAGCCTTAACCTGCCTCCATAACATATTGTCGGTGATGGATGCTGAATCACTGGGAGGAAGGCCTGCTCTTGTGGCAATGGCTGAGCATCTCTCCAGTATGGTCTTCAATAATCCAGGTAATGAAATTATTGCTTTGTGATGGTTTTTTTTGTTTTTTCTTTGGTTGTTTTTTTACCCTCGGCCCGACTTAAGGCCGAAGGGTATTGTCATCAGTTTGTCGTCTGTGTGTGCACCTCTAAAGTCAGCATCAATAAACTAGTTACCCATGCCAAAGCACTCGCGGTAATGTAGGGAATCCAGGCCCGGAAAGAATTTTTCAGATCGGACCATTTTTTGGGGAAGAAATGGCATTTTTGGCGTTTTTGAAAAAAACTTTGTCATGGACTGATTTTGATGAAGCATTTTAGCCAGGGGGTTTATACCTGGGGGAACGATCATATATATGCTGGGCTCTAGATTAGTGAAAAAAATTTGAATTTTCCCAAATTTTTGTGGGACTTTGGGCATTTTTTTATTTGTAAATGTATGTTCTGTGGAATTCTACTTTGGTTATTGTGTAATTGTTCTGGGACACTTCATAAGTCAGGCCGAGGGTGTTCAAACGCCGGCGTTTTTTGTTTGCCTTTGAATTTGGTTGGATGCAATTTTTTTTAAATTAATGGTTCAATTAGGACCATAAATAATTGGATACCTGATTTTTTTATTTGAAGTAACTGAAACTATCTCTTAAAAATGTTTCTTTTATTTTGTTTAACCTTCTGTTCATGTTTTGTACAGGTGCTGGTCAACGAATTAGAATAATTTGAAATAGTGCAATCTTTACATTTTTTTAATGCATTTTTTGTGCAGAAAGCAAATCAGGTGTTCACCGCGCCTGTCCTACTTGTTAGAGTATTTACAGAACTCGCTACCTGCAAAAAATTTGCTCAGCTGAGCTTTCCAAAAGGCCCATGTAGGCCATTTAACTGTGACACTGTTGTTTCATTGAATTAGCATCATTCATAAGTCATTTCATTGAATTCGAATAAGTGCTTGAATTTTTGTTTTCTGTGAAGAGTGTTCACTGTGCAGTATAAAGTCAGGGTTGAGTTGAATTTCTAAGTTGT
Source organism: Gymnothorax reevesii (assembly GCA_029721435.1). Taxonomy (NCBI): domain Eukaryota; kingdom Metazoa; phylum Chordata; class Actinopteri; order Anguilliformes; family Muraenidae; genus Gymnothorax; species Gymnothorax reevesii. The sequence goes on from CM056574.1 coordinate 57,143,805, forward strand.
AAAATCAATCATGGGTCAGCAGCGCGACCTCTCAACCGTTATAGTGGCTCAAATTCAACCCTTCGCCAACAAGGCTTGACCCAAACTTAAATTGCTGAGCAGCTCGGCATCAGCCAGTCTTCCGTCTGCAAAGCTCTCAAGAAAGACTGGAGGAAGCACACCAACTGTACCGGTGTCCGAAAAACTTCTGCTTACGACAACAAGCAGCTGAGAAAGATGGCAGTCAGCAACTGGTTCAAGTCCACTTCCGAGCTCAGCGACTTGTGGAACGAGCAGACCAGCACTAACGTCTCGAGATCAACCACTTACTGTCCTCTGCGCGAACTCTGCTTCAAATCTTGCGTTCTAGCAGTAAAACCAATGCTGAACAAGAAACAAATGGAGAAACGGCTGAAGTGGGCCAAAGAACACGGCGAATGGACTGCTGAAGACTGACAGAAAGTGGTCTTCAGTGACAAATTACGGTTTTGCATCTCCTTCGGTGACCAAGGTCTTCGTGTCTGGCGTTGTGGTGGCGAAACCTACGATCACGAGTGCGTAAAAAGATCCGTCAAGTTTCCCCAGAGCGTTATGGTCTGGGTATGCATGTCCGCTCGGGGTGAAGGGAAACTCTGCTTCCTCAAGAAGACTGTCAATGCTGCCGTATACCAACATGTTCTGGAAACGATCCTGATTCTGATTGTTGAGGAACAGTTTGCGAAGAAGACCTCATATTTCAACAGGATCTTGCACTTATGCAAGATTATTGCGCCAAAGTCGACCAAAGATTGGTTCGCCGAAAAACAGCTTAAAGTTTTGGCATGGCCGGCCAACTAGCCTGACCTCAATGTCATTGAAAACCTTTGGGCCATCGTCAAGCGGAAAATTCGTGACAGAAGGCCGACTACGCTGGACCAACTGAAGCAGAACATCGCCATTTCCTGGGAAGCAGTGAGTGCAGAAACTTGTGACAAGCTGGTCAAATCGATGCCGCGGAGACTTCAGGCAGTCATACAAGCCAAGGCAGCCACAAAATACTGAGAAAGTGATGATTCTAATTATGATAAAAATTATTCTAATTCAGTGAAACGGTTTCTCCATCATTTTAATTCAATAAAACAACAGTGTCACAGTTAAATGGCCTAAATGGGCCTTTTGGAAAGGTCAGCTGAGCAAATTTTTTACAGGTAGCTAGTTCTGTGATTACTCTAACAAGTAGGACAGGCGCGGTGAACACCTGATTTGCTTTCTGCACAAAAAATGCATTTACAAATGTTGCGATTGCACTATTTCAAATTATTCTAATTCGTTGACCAGCCAGTATAGGACATGAAATCACTTTGATAAATTGTCTTTCAATTGATAATTTATTCTCATTATTTTAAATTAAATTGCAACCAATTATTTGGCATTATTCATAATTGTAGCCCCCAGACAAAGTCGGGCGGTTACTATGGATTCATGCGTGTCGTCTCCGTCACCACCACATCCGTGGACACTTCTATGTGTTATACTTCACTGATGACACCAATTGATTTTGGTTGCCATGGCGACAGTATTGGCCGAATTATATGCAAATTATTAGTAAAACACGGAGATTTTCTTGTGAACGCCGTACAGGCTGCAAATTTTGACCCATTGCTTTCATACTTGGTATGGCCATGTGTTGCACTTCACTCATGACACCTTTTGGTTGCCAGGGCGACAGTACTGGCAGAATTATGTGTAAAAAGGGGGAGAAGCGGGCTTCTGGGGGCTACACCCATGCGGTCGTGGCCGACTGGACTGTCTTGTTGGTTCTGAAAGTAATGAGATTGTTTTGTAATCAGTAAGCAATTATTGTCATCAAAACCTAACCAGATTCAGAGCAGTTCAGTGTCGCCAGTGTTGTAATTTTCCTTCCCTTGTGCCACAGCAGTCCTGTGAAAAAAGTATTTGCCCTACAATGTTCTGCTATTTTTAGCTCAGTTGGTCCAAAAGACCAAAGGGAGCTTATGCGATCACACGGTGGCGTCAACATCCGCTTTGGCATTTGCATTAGCTTTGATCTTCTGCCAAACCACCGAAGGGATCAATGTATTTTTTGATGGGGAGGTACATCGGGATGAACAGATTATGAAAAATGGATTGTGGAAAAGAGCCCTTTTTATTAAAATCACTTTGATTGGCCGTATGGCGAGCTAAAGAGAGGTACAATATATATTGGGCAATAACTTATAACAATAACTAAACCATAGGTTGAAGAAACAAAATTGTTAAACTCTGTGGGTCAAGACGAATCAATCCATACTAGCCACTAGTATTTTTGTATTGGCAAACTTTCCACGATTTTGAATTGTTTGTAAAACCTTTAATTTTTATATCCTTCTAGACAGTGAGATCAATTCACACTAAATGGGCGTGGCCTATATTAATATAAAGAGCTTTAACTTCATGCAATGTCTAATCGTTACCAAACTTGAGATCGCATATCAACAGGCCATGCGACTTCATCACACCCCATTTGGTCTAAATCTGTTCATAGGTGGCGTTACAGTGAACATACGGTTATAACTCTTCAACCAATTGTTCAAGTAACCCTAAATTTTGCATGCCTCATAATGATAAAGGTCTGCATGAAAACCTGTCAGAACAAAGCTATAGTTCAAACAAGATGGCTGACATAAGCTAATTAAATTTCATAAGCCCCTATACTCACTTTAAATGTCATCAATCATGACACTTTGAGAGCCATTCTTAGTCACGTGTATGACCAAAATTGTTACCAACAGTAAAAAAAACTTCCAATTCTCGAAGCATTGGAGGTTCATTATTGTGGCCCTTATATTGGAGTATCACATTTCCAAGTCATTTATCAAACTAAAATTTTATTTGTTATATTAACTTTATCTTCTTTATGTCTGAGGTCAACATGCAAGTGGTCACGTGTGTGACTTCACACAGGAGCAGGTTTTTCATAACTCTGTTTGGCTTCAAAAACTCTGTAAAGTTTAAAAAGCAAGAGTTTTCATATTTTCACCAGGCCTTTATCATAGCTCTGGGGTATGGAAAATAGCACGGAATGAGATTGATATCTTACAAAAATTTTTAGAGTGTTTCTTTTTGTGATGACATCTGGTCTCGTGTGTGACATTTTGGGTGGTCACGTGTGACGTGGGAAATATTTTGTTATATGTACAAACCCCAATTCCAATGAAGTTGGGACGTTGTGTAAAACGTGAATAAAAACAATGTAATGATTTGCAAATCTCATGAAGCCACATTTTATTCACAATTGAACATGCACAACATATCATTCAACATATGTTGAAAGTGAGACATTTTACCATTTCATGAAAAATATTAGCTCATTTGGAATTTTATGGCAGTAGCACATCTCAAAAAAGTTGGGACTGGGGCAACAAAAGGCTGGAAAAGTCAAAGGTACTAATAAAAAACAGCTGGCGGAGCATTTTACTACGAATTAGGTTAATTGGCAACAGGTCAGCAACATAACTTGGTATAAAAAGAGCATCATAGAAAGGCAGAGTCTCTCAGAAGTAAAGATGGACAGAGGCTCACCAATTTGTGAAAAAGTGAGTCTAAAAATTGTTCCACAAATTTCAGAAAAATGTTCCTCAATGTAAAATTGTTAAGATTTTGAATATCCCACCATCTACAGTACGAAATATCATCAAAAGATTCTGAGAATCTGGAGAAATCTCTTTGCGCAAGGGACAAGGCTGAAGGTCAGTATTGGATGCTTGCGATCTTCGGGCCCTCAGGCGGCGCTGCATTATTAAACAGGTGTAATTCTGCACTGGAATTCACTGCAAGGCCTCAGGAGCACTTCCAGAAATCATTGTCTGTGAACAGTTTGCCGTGCAATCCACAAATGCTGTTTACGAAGAAGCCATATGTGAACACAATCCAGAAATGCCGCTGTTTTCTCTGAGCCAATGTCATTAAAAATTGATCATGGCAAAGTGGAAAGTGTTCTTCGGTCAGAGGAATCAAAATTTGAAATTCTTTTTGGAAACCACGGATGCCTTGTTGTGCGGACTAAGGAGGAAAGGGACCATCCAGCTTGTTATCAGCACTCAGTTCAAAAGCTTGCACCTCTGATGGTATGGGGTTGCATTAGTGCCTATGGCATGGGCAGCATACATGTCTGGGTTTGCATTATCGATGCTGAAAAGTACCTAGAGGTTTTATAACAATGTCTCTTTCAGGGAAGGCCTTGCATATTTCAACAAGACAATACTACTCCACATACTGCAACAATTACAACAGCATGGCCTCGCTGTAGAAGAGTCTGGGTGATGAAATGGTCTGCCTGCAGTCCAGACCTTTCACCAATAGAAAATATTTGGCTCATCATAAAACAAAAAATCTGGCTAAGAGAAGACCCAGGACTGTTGAGCTGCTAGAATCCTATATCAGACAAGAGTGGGACAACTCCCTCTTCCAAAACTCCAAAAATTGGTCTCCTCACTTCCCAGACGTTTACAGACTGTTGTTAAAAGAAGAGGGGCTGCTACAAAATGGTAAACATGGCCCTGTCCCTACTTTTTTGAGATGTGTTGCTGCCCTCAAATTCAAAATGAGCAAATATTTTTCATGAGATGGTAAAATGTCTCACTTTCAACATTTGATAAGTTGTCTATGTTCCAGCGTGAAAAAAAATGTTGAGGTGCTGTGTTGAGGTGTTACGTGTTGAGGCTGCTGCTGATCTGCTGTTGCTGTTGCTTTTGCTGACCTCTTTGCTGTGCTGTTCATTGCAGAGGCGTATATAAAGAGAGTCTGGCCAACTCGAATCATGAGCGCCATGTTTGCTACCAACTGAAGATGATTCTGCAGCTTAGCCCTATGGGCCGGATACTATGGTCGCATCAAAATCGCTAGTTTTAAAATACTAAGACGACTCAACATAACTTGACACTTTGCTTGTCGTATTATAAGGGTCCCTACACATGAACACGAACATTGAGAACATTGTTCATATACAAAGAGTTTGCTTAAAAGACGTTTTTGTTAGCACGGGTCCTACCTCGCGTTGTCTTCCGGGTTGTTGCTTTGGGTGAGTCCAGTGTTAAAGTGGTATTTAAGTAAACTCCTTGTACACAAACAATGTTCACAATGCTGAAGTTCATGTGTAGAGAGCCTGGTGACACTACGAGCAAAGTTTCATGTTGTGTCGAGTCTTGGTGGTTTAAAAATAGGGATTTTGATGCGATCATAGCAGTGCCCAAACACTCCCATTCGAAAGCCAATTGACGAAGGGTCTCGTGTATAAGCGTCTTCGCATTGACTTTGAATGTAATCTGTCGTGCGAAAAATCTGTTTCTCGTCCAGTGTGCAAGCAGCTTCAATCACATAGCTCTAGTACTTGATAAAAAAAACTGCTCTGCTTTTTGTCACGCTATTAATATGTAGTTAAACTGAATACCTGGTGTAATGGAGTTAGCGCAATGCTACAGTGCCTGCGAATTAACTAATGTTTCCATCAAGGCGCTGACAGAAATGACATTTGTCTTCTATTAAATTATGCTTCTCTGTTATGTGATAAATAGAACCTTGCACTCTTGGGGCCGGATCTACTAAGATCCCAATTTGCGTGTACTAATTTGCGCGTGCAAATGGCAACAGGGGCAAACGTGTTGGACACACTCTATTTAAATGAGGGCTTCGTGTTTCATGGTTTGCAGCATGGAGAGTTTGGAGAGAAGAAAGCGCAAAATGAAATTCGACCCTATAGAATTAAAGGTGTTGGTAGATGGAGCCAATAAACACATGAATAAGCTACAGCAAAGAAATCTGACTGTCGCACAAAGGAACGCCATATGGGCGGAAATCTGGAAAAAAGTAAATGCTGTGGGTAAAACGATGCGAACCATGAATGAAGTGAAAAGACGATATCAAGATATCCGAAGACGAACAAAAGAAAAATTGGCGTATAATAAAACATCTGCAAAGAAAACAGGTGGGGGCACAGTGGATGAGATGCCTCTGACCAGCATTGAGGAACAGGTGCAGTTAACGTTCTGTGAGACGCAAGTCACTGGAATTGCCGGGTATGACACACTGGACCAAACAGCAGAACAAGGTAGGCGCACAATAATACTGTATAAACACACTTTTTCTGAAAAGATATTTATTTAGTAAGTGAAAAATGAATGTACCTCCTGTGGTTACATTTTGCTGTCCTTTAACTCAAATCCCAAACAAAAAACATTTATTTTTTCACATGTAGAATCTTCAGCAGAAGTCCAGCCATCCATCTCAAATCCCCCCAGAGCAGCCACCACCCCTGCAGAGCCTCGAAAGGGTCCCGAGGACATTGATCTGGAGTTGCTGGAGGAATAACAGAAACAGTCTGCAGCCATTCAGACAATTGCACGGGAGATGCGAGCGGCTTCATCCTTGGCACGGGCGGCAAGGCGCAATACTCAGGCCATTGCCACGCACTGCAGACAGATGGTCAGCGCAGTATCTGCTCTGACGATGGCAGTCAATTCTGTGGCAAGAGGGCTACGGGAAGGGATGCAGGCAATGACTGCCCTCAATCCAGGTGGAGAAGCGGGCCGACCGAGTCCCACCGCGACAGCTAGGCAGCCGGGCACCGGAGAGGGAGGGCTATATGATGAACTGCTTTTTTCTTTTTTTTTTCCCACCTTAAATGTTAAGACTATAGCCTAATACATTTTCTGGCTGAAACAATGTGTCTTTAATATGATTTTGCGGGACTTAACATAATTAGACGTGAATGAATATTTCGTTTGATAATGTTTGGAATTCAGTAAGCGATTTCAGCCTTTTTTTCAATAAATGTTGATTTGCTCAACTTTGCAATGTTCTGCAGTTTGTTGGGTCACACTAGCCAGAGTGCTTCATCATATAGCCCTCCCTCCCCGGTGCCCGGCTGCCTAGCTGTCGCTGTGGGACTCGGTCGGCCCGCTTCTCCACCTGGATTGAGGGCAGTCATTGCCTGCATCCCTTCCCGTAGCCCTCTTGCCACAGAATTGACGGCCATCGTCAGGGCAGATACTGCGCTGACCATCTGTCTGCAGTGCGTGGCAATGGCCTGAGTATCGCGCCTTGCCGCCCATGCCAACGATGACGCCGCTCGCATCTCCCGTGCAATTGTCTGAATGGCTGCAGACTGTTTCTTTTGTTCCTCCAGCAACTCCAGATCAATGTCCTCGGGACCCTTTCGAGGCTCTGCAGGGGTGGCGGCTGCTCTGGGGGGATTTGAGGTGGATGGCTGGACTTCTGCTGAAGATTCTACATGTAAAAAATAAATGCTTTTTGTTTGGGATTTGAGTTAAAGGACAGCAAAATGTAACCATTTTTTGGTGTCTCGCAGAACGTTAACTGCACCTGTTCCTCAATGCTGGTCAGAGGCATCTCATCCACTGTGCCCCCACCTGTTTTCTTTTCAGATGTTTTATTATACGCCAATTTTTCTTCTGTTCGTCTTCAGATATCTTGATATCGTCTTTTCACTTCATTCACTGTTCGCATCGTTTTACCCACAGCATTTACTTTTTTACAGATTTCCGCCCATATGGCGTTCCTTTGTGCGACAGTCAGATTTCTTTGCTGTAGCTCATTCACGTGTTTATTGGCTTCATCTACCAACACCTCTAATTCCATAGGGTCGAATTTCATTTTGCGCTTTCTTCTCTCCAAACTCTCCATGCTGCAAACCATGAAACACGCAAAGCCCTCATTTAAATAGGGTGTGTCCAACACGTTTGCCCCTGTTGCCATTTGCGCAATCACTCTTAGTAAATCACCTGCAAACCGCGGTTCAGCCCCGCACGCAAAATTCTAGATTGCACGCGCAAATTAGTACACGCAAATTGGGACCTTAGTAGATCCGGCCCTTACATTTTCTCCTCCCAACACACGCACAATTGCGTGTAAACGCCCCATATTGCATATTCATTGTGGCAGGCGTACTAACTGGATGCAGACGTGCTATTTTGCACCTTTGAATGAGGCAACCCTTACTGTGCACTGTTAGTAAATCAGTTTGTACATTTTTTTGCGTGTGCAATGAGTTTGCACACGTTTTTATACACGCAAAGCTTTTGTAGATCCGGCCCTTGGAGTACAAGAAATTACAAAAAATTTATTAAAAACGAGTTGAGTGAATTTTACGTTTGTAGCGAGCTTTAACTTTCATATGACACGTCCACTCTAGGAAGATCTCAATGCCGCTGGCGTTACAGTCAATGAGCATTTGCAATGTATTCTCTATTGAGTGCGTTTAGTTACATGGGCTTCAGTATCCCGGGTATGATCGGGTTTTTAGAGAATCCCTTTTTTGCGTTTGTGCATGTAAACATCATATCCTTATTTTAGAAACCAGGATAAGTAAATAATTAAATATCTGTATAATTATTGTATAATTTAATTAAATTACCTCATATTTCACACTTCGCTATGGGGATTGCTGGATGAATATTGATTAATGATAGCAAACATGGCGTCCGTAAAACACGTGACCATCTCAGAGCCAATCAGCATAGCGGGATATCTCAGACGTTCGAACCCCGAGTTGGCTAGACTCTCTCTATATACGGCTCTGGTTCGTTGATGATCATTCTGCTTGAGTTGAGATGGAGAATGGCATGCAGGGATTGTAGCAAAAGATTACTCTTGTTTAAACGGGTTTTTTCTGAAAAGAATTTATGTGTAAAAGCTAAAGTTAAGACTATTTGCTCCCGAGGTATAACCTTTGTCGCATTAGGGGCAGGGAGAATCTTCCCCTTTTTTCCCCCTTGTAACGACTTGGTAAGCAAATAGCCCAATTAAATCGCTAATCTGGTCAAACAAAGGTGACGGGGAGTTTTCTATCGTTTTTCAGTCTCCCGTGAGCAAAGTAAAGTAAAATAAACATAAATGCTGAATAATTAGCTAACTCAGTAAATTGTTTGATTTACAAAGTAAAACGAAAATGTTTTCAAGAACTGTGCCACTCTCGCCTGGATTTTTTGTAGCTGATTTAGCAAACAAACTTCAGCAAGCTTCTCAACGCTAAGAATATTATTGAATTACCTTGATATCTAACTATAACCTGGGTTGGTTTCATACGTGGTCACTTGCCTTTCATACAGTCTTCTAGCCAATAAATATTGACATTCACCGGGGTTTTTAATCCTCTGCAGTCTTTCTTTGACCGTATTTCTGCATAAACACAGTGCCAAGCTTGAATGAAATATTAACGCTAACCGGGGTTTTAGTCTTTTTCGCATCTCATTTTTACTCCGAAACTACTGGGCCAATGAAGCTAAAACTTGGCAGGTGTCTTCCTACCCATAAGGACACCAAAGTTTTTTCAAGGCGTTCCGATCCAATTTCAAACATGGCCGCCACGGCGGTCATATTGAAAATCACATAATTGGCCATCTGAAAGGTATTTTTGCACATATTCGGCTGAAATTTGCTATGTAGTTAGTACGTGGCAAGATACATCACATATCATACGGCTTTTTCCGTATTTCGAATTTTGTCCTTACTTTGATCTTCAATTTTCTACAACCCGTGTGAGTTACAGTGAAATCTTTCAAAATCATCTTCTCCGAAACTACTTGGCCAATGAAGCTAAAGCTTGGCAGGTATCTTCCTACCCATGAGGACACTAAAGTTTGCTCAAGGCGTTTCAATCCGATTTCAAATATGGCTGCTTCGGTGGCCATTTTGAAAATATTAATCACCATCTGAAAGCTATTTATGCATATATTCAGCTCAATTTTGCTATGTAGGTAGTAGGTACCAAAATACATGACATATAATTCAGGTCACTGGAGGTAATAAACAGCTTGAAGTGGGCATGCAAGAAAGTCCCTGGGTTTTTGATGACTAATTTGAGTTAAACTGCTTCTTACACACCCTTGAGTGGTCAGGTGTGCTACAGGGCCCGTGGCACTATTTTCTTTGTTCTCTAGGGTGAGCGAGGTCATTCGGTTGGGGGTTAAAAATGTGGCCAAAACTATGTGACAGTTGCAGAATGATCGCACTTCTGGAAAGAAGTTTCCAGGGTGAGTTTGTCTGCCGCCGGTGCCAGCTAATTGAGCATCTGGAGTGCAAGATCCTTGATCTTCAGGGCCAGTTGGTGGCACAACATAGTTCACAATCAGTAGAGTTCCTTGAGGAACTGAGTAGTATGTCGTTTAGAGAAATGGTGTGTACGCCAATCAGGGTTGTGGGGAGACCCCACAGCAGGCAGGGAGAGGAAGTTGGGGGACTGTAGAACGTCGGCGCAGGAAAGGGCGTGCATGCTATACAGCGACAATGGTTGAGGTGTCCAGCCGATTCTGGCCCTTGCAGGAACTCTACTTGCCCCTGACCCTGAGAGTGGGAGGACTGATGAGCATCAGGGCACCCTGTTGGCCTCTTTCCCTCAGAAAAGAGAATTCATGATAGTGACTAAATAGACTAAATTGTCTATTCCTCCAAGTATCGAGTCCCCACTCAAAGTCTTTTCGCGTGACAAGGAGTCTCATACGGTGTGTTGCCTGACTGGTGCCCTGGTAGGAGACCTCCTGGAGCTTGCGGATAAGCTCCTGGCCAGAGCGGGGAGGGATCCAGTGGTCATGGTCCATGTTAGGACAAATGACATGGGTAAGGGTGGGTCTGAGGTTCTGCAAGACAAATTTATGGACTTAGCTGAAAAGCTTAGGAGCAGATCCTCCATGGTAATTTTTTCTGGTATTCTACCAGTGGAAAAACTCCCGCACACTGTCTTCCTTAGTTCAAATCTGAGTGCCCCCTCCGTTCTCAATAAAGTTTTTTTCTTTGCAGAGAAGACGGTGTGTGGGAGTTTTCACATTTTGATTTTGCCCACCTTTGGTCCTCTCCTACGCACCTGTCAACTTACTAGGTGTGCAAAAGCCTTCCTAACGTGGGATTCTACCAGTACCACGTGCAAGCAGAGGGAAGCAGAATTTTATCTGGAGGTTTAACACGTGGCTACGAACCTGGTGAAGGAAAGAGGGGGTACAGGTTTATAGGGCTCTGGAACTACTTCTGGGACAGGGGTGAACTTTTCGAGCTGGACGGGCCACACTTGAACTGGAGGGGTACCTTTGCACTGGCTCAGCGTATGTGGAGGGTAGCACGGGGTTATTCAAACTAGGGACTTGGGGGGGGCAAGGAGGTTAGAGATTGTTATACATAGGTAAATGCAGACTGCCCTGATGGAAGCTGACAGCGTTACATGCACTCTTGATCATATCTTTTTAAAGCAACATAGCGTAGTGGGGTGCTCATCGAAGTGGAAGAGCATTCATAATTTATTTAAATGCAAGAAGCATAAAAAACAAAGTTCAAGAACTTGAGACTGTTATGATTAGCGAGGGCTATTACATAGTTGGGATTACAGAGGCATGGCTTAGTGAACAGGATGAAGATGAATATAATATAAAAGGTTATAGGCTTTTTAGGAAGGATAGACGTAGTAGGCGAGGAGGGGGTGTATCATTCTATGTGAACGAAAACATAAATGTGCAGGAAATTCCTGAAATTGAACATTCCTTGCCCTGTGAAGATATTTGGGTCAGGCTCACTGCCAAACACGCGACATGTTTAAACATATAAGTATGCTATTCACCCCCTGATTTGGACAGTATTGTCAATGAAATGCTAAAGTATCCAAGGAGGTGATACTTCTTTTGTACAGCACATTCGTCAGACCACATGTGGAATATTGTGTACAGTTTTGGGGACCATACTTTAAGAAAGATATAGAGGCTCTAGAAAAAGTTCAGAGAAGGGCCACTAAGCTTATTCCAGGTATAAAAGATTAAAGCTATGAGAAGAGACTGAAGACCCTAAATCTCTTTAGTCCCAGGAAAAGGAGACTTGAGCATGATATGTTAGAGATTAACAAAGTGAATTATGTTGGAATCCTTCGGCCAAGTTTTGTTAGTAGAACTCGGGGTCACAAATAGAAGTTCACCAGGGGTAAATTTGGCACTGATACTAGGAAATATTTTTTCACACAAAGAGTAATTTCAGTGTGGACTAGCTTGCCTGACCATATTGCTGAGGCAGAAACTTTGGAAATTTTCAAGAGCAGGCTTGACTTAAGGCTTGATACCATTGAGTCATTGTATCTGAAGTGATATATTCACAATAGTAAAAAGAATCTGGCAAGCCTAGTTGGGCTGAACGGCCTGTTCTCGCCACTCATGTTATGTTATGTTAAAATGTGGGTTTATGGGGCATGGAAATCATTGCATTCTGTTTTTATTCATGTTTTACACAAATTCCGAATTTCATTGGAATTGGGGTTTGAATAAAGCCTCACATAGGTTGTAGGAGAGAAGGATCCAACTTCAGTGACTATTCTTTTTAATAGAAAACTTTTTTTGATTTTAGGGCCAGCCTGTTCATATATGTTACTGTAAACATTAAACGAAAAGGGTGAACAGTGAAGGAAGACACTTTAATTATACTGGAACACATTATTGCAGTCATGACATAATACAAATTTTATTTTGCCCCATGTTCATTCAATTTATGTGTTACTTGAAAAAACAATAAAACCCTTGAACGAACAGAAAAATCAAGTGGTCATCACTGGTAATCATTAGGTAGTCTAGTTTTTAGCATAAGCCTATAGCGATGATCAGTGAATGGTCCACACACCAGACTTGCATGTGGAGAGGTCAGATGCAAAACCCAGTAAGTCACCCAATAACTTTTGTTTTTAAATAAGAAATTTTACCTGATGGCAAGTTTAAATCCTCACTAATTTTTCCTCTCTCGTTATGAAATGGTAATGTTGCACTGAGCAAAATACCAGATTGACAAAAATCAACCTCGATTGAGAGAAGAAAAAAAAAAAGAAAGAAAGAAAAAGGTTAATTGCCAAATTTTGATTGATTTGTCTGCAAAAGTCAGTAAGTCAAACTTTGTAAGTACATCTCTGAATGCTAGTCATCTTCAACTGTTGCAGAATCAATGAAAATACAATTACATAATAATGTCAGTGCAATTCTTGATAGAATCATGGAGATATTATGTAGAATAATATTCAATAAAATCAAATAATCAAAGATCGCGATGCAGACACTACCAAAATGACAACCGTATCAACCGAGTTTATGGACGTTTTAAGTGACCCGATTATTGGGGTTGTGGCGCGGACAGTTAATGGGGATGGTTAGTGTATGGTGTGGAAATGTTTGTTTTGCCTGCAGATGCACATCTTCAGGTATACTTAGGCCATATTTACAAAGCTACTTACCAATTTCTTTCCGGTTTACTTCACAGAATTTTTACATTTGCTTCTATCATGTAAACAAAACCAAAAACCAGGACTGACAGCAAAACCAACGAAAGAGGTACAACAAATTTGATTCCAGTATGCCAATATGTGGCACTGTAGTTAGGGAAAACAATGTAAAATTGCATATTAGTTTTCAACCATTTGACTCAATGATTCAAATTGTTAATCAAATAGTCTTTCCAAAGAGTAAAATAAATTAAATATATGGCTGCTTCTTGTATTTGACCACGATAACCGCAGTAAACAGTCATTGCAGTTTTTAAATGATTACTTTATGTAAGTAAATAAAGTGTTCTAATTGATATTTTTTCCAATTTAATTGATAATTGGGTGGTGGTGACAAAATTACTGCTCACCTGAAAGAAAACAAAGGCTAATCTCATATTTCCCAAAAAACATCTGGGTGGGCTCTTAGGTTAAATACGTAAGGCTCAGTTCTCAATGTTTTGTGGACTGATGAGTCAAGAGTGGAACTTTTTGGAAGAAGTGGGTCTTATGTTATCTGGTGTATAGCTAACACCGCATATCACGCGAAGAACATCGTGCCAGCAGTCGATCAAGGTCGTGACAGTATCATGGTCTGAGGCTGCTTCTTTGCTTCAAGACCTGTGCGACTTGCCACAGTTGATGGAACCATGAATTCTGCTCTCGACCTGAAAATCCTAAAGGAGATTGTGTGGCTATCCGTTTGTGACCTTAAGCTGATGTGCATTTGGGTTATGCCGCAGGACAGTGTTCTGGTGCACACAAGCAAGTCCGCCACTGAGTGGCGGAAGCTTTTGGAATGGCCTGGACAAAGTTCTGACTTGAATGTGATTGAAATACTGTGGCATGACCTTAAACGGGCAGTTTAAGCTCAAAAAGCCACCAGTGTGGCTGAGTAAGAACAATTTTGCATTAAAGTGCGGGCCAAAATTATTCTGCAGCGTGAAAGACTCATTGCCATGCTTTTGATTGCATTTCCAGTAATCATATTGGCGAAATTACATTTATATACAGCAAAAATATCAATCCATTAATAAGCTAAGTAGTTAAATTACTGACTTCATAAGAAATAATGAAGTGTATTTTTCAATATAAATGAGTACATATGGACAGTCTGAGCATGTCTAAGAAAAAAATGGGTTCGGTTTGTAAAACTTTAATAACTTAAAATAGCTCATTTTATAGAAAGACCTCAGAAAAAATATTTAAGTGTATTTCACATTATGAGTTCACATGGGCAGCGATTTGATATCCCTGCGATAGCGCGCTAATATGGCCATTATGTATGCATGCGTGCATGTATGTATGTGTGTATGTTTGTGTGAGTGAGTGAGTGACTATCCTTTCACACGCAATATCTCAAGAATGGTACTAGTCATAACCTCCTCACTTTGCACATCAGCAGACGTTGTGTAGCAGGTGAGGTGATTAAAATTTGGTTGAATCTGCCTTTAAGTTTGACAAACTAGTCAATAGTTAAAAGCAAGTCAGTTAAAGCAAGTTTTTTCCAGCTGCGCACCATTGCCAAAATCAAACCATTTCTCTCCGTCAAAAATCTTGAAAAAGTCATACACATCTTTATATCCTCTCGGCTGGAGTATTGCAATTCTTTGTACACTGGGCTTTGTAAGACATCCCTATCCCGCCTCCAACTGGTCCAGAACTCTGCAGCCAGGCTCTTAGCAGGAACCAGGAAGAGGGACCATATTACTCCTGTTTTAGCTTCTCTCGACTGGATGCCGGTTCGTTTTAGAATAGATTTTAAAGTACTCCAATTTGTTTTGTTATGGCCCCAATTTGTTATTACATTTATAACACAACAGCAACAGCAAGGGATGACAAACACAGTTTTAACAACTAAAACACATTTAATTTTTTTACAAAGACAAAGACTAATAACAACCTACAACTAAAGACCAAGATTGATAAATAAGAAAAAACAGAAATAATTACAGTCCCTTTTTAGTGGGGTGGCTTGGTGATGTCCTGGATGAAGAAAATGCTCAAACACAGGCAAAGAAATCCACAAAAGAAACGTCACAGGTCTTGAACAGAATGGCAGGTCTGGTCATCTTCTTGCAATTTCTCCTACTACTTTACTGTCTCAATTCTTTTCCTTATATACTCTTTTGCAGACCCCACCCACATTTAGACCTCTTTTTTTTAACTTTCTGAGACTTGCCCCAGACATGTCTGAAACATGTCCAAACATGACTCCAGTCTGAGCTTAACAAAAAAAAGGTAAATACTGCCATCTAGTGGCCTATATTCACATTACACCTCCATTCCAAAAGGGAAAAATTTTGACTCATGAAGGCAAAATTTTTCTTTTCAATACAAAATGGTTAAGTGAACACTTGTCTACATATACATATCATACAATATTCAAACACATGATATATATATACACATTCAAACACGGGATAAGCAATCAGCAATTACATTGTCTGTACCCTTCACATGCTTAATTTCCAAGTGAAACTCCTGTAAAATCAAACTCCAATTCAACAATCTCCGATTCTTGTTTTTCATCTTACTCAAAAACATTAACGGATTGTGGTCAGTGTACACAATCATTGGCTTTTGTCCTGTACAAACATAAACCTCCAAGTGTTGTAAAGAAAGGACCAGAGCCAACAGTTCCTTCTCTATTGTGGAATAGTTCCTTTGGTGGCGATTGAACTTCCTGGAGAAGTATGCCTTTCTTCAGTTGGTTAGTTAGACTGAGAGCAATCTCAGCAAAGTTCTTGCAGAACTTGCGGTAGTACCCGATCATTCCAAGGAAGCGGCGCAAAGCTTTTTTGTTGTCAGGAACTGGAAAGTCCATGATGGCTTGGACTTTAGCATTTATGGGTGCCACCTTACCCTGGCCTATGACGTAGCCAAGATAGGTGACAGTAGCACAACCAAAGTCACTCTTGCTCAGGTTAACAGTCAGGTTAGCCTGGGTCAGGTGCTGGAACAACGTCTCTACATCTTTTAGATGTTCTTCCCAGGAGTCACTCCATGTGATCAGGTCACCGATGTACGCACCCGTGTGTGGCAATCCGGCGATTGTAGACTGTATCATCCTTTGGAACGTGGCTGGGGCATTTTTCATGCCAAAGGGTAGGACTTCATACTGGTACAATCCAGATGGTGTGGCAAAAGCAGAGATGCTCTTGGCCCTCTGAGTTAAAGGCACACACCAATAACCCTTCAATAAATCAATCTTGGTCAGAAACTTTGCTTGCCCTACACTATCAATACAATCATCAATCCTAGGTATTGGAAACACATCAGTTCTAGTTACAGCATTGACTTTGCGATAATCTGTACAGAATCTAGTACTTCCATCAGGTTTTGGAACTAGCACACAGGGTGAACTCCATTCGGAGTTGGAGGGTCTGATAATATCATGTTTTAACATGTACTCAACCTCTTTCTCAGCAATCTTTCTCTTTTCAGGATTCATCCGGTATGGATGCTGTTTTATTGGTTTGGCATCACCAACATCTACATCATGAGAGGCTATAGTAACTCTCTTTGGAACATCAGGAAACAAATCCTCATATTTCTTGATCAACCTTTCAAACTGATCTCTCTGTGAGGGTTCTAAGTGCTGGAGTTTTACATCAAGATTTTGCAACACTTCAGTGTTTGACAATTTACATGAAAGAACTTCAGCTTTAATTCTTGGTTCATCATCTTGAAACTCCCCCTCATCTTCACACATTTCGACCATTGGAGAATCTGAAGTGACAGCTGCAACCCTAGCATTTCTGTCATGATAAGGCTTTAGCATGTTAATATGACACAATTGTTTTGGTTTTCTCCTATCTGGAGTCTTCACAATGTAATTGAGATCATTGAGTTTTGTCAGAATTTCATAAGGACCATGAAATCTAGCCTGCAATGGATTGGACTGCAAGGGAAACAACACAAGGACCTTGTCTCCTGGTTTAAACTCACGGCTTCTAGCCTTATGATCATACCAAGTTTTCATTTTTCCCTGACTTGATTTCAAGTTCTCTTTGGCAAGGTCACAAGCTGCACGCAATCTTTCCTTGAACTTGCTAACATAGTCTAACAGACTGATTTGCGGCTCTTCCTCTTGCCATTGTTCACTCAATAATAGCAAAGGTCCTCTCACTTCATGACCAAACACTAGCTCAAATGGACTGAATCCAGTAGACTCCTGCACTGCTTCTCTAGCTGCAAACAACAGCAAATGAACCCCTTCATCCCAGTCTTTCTCATGGTCATAACAATAAGTCCTCATCATTGTCTTGAGAGTGGAATGAAACCGCTCTAAGGCACCCTGACTTTCTGGATGATAGGCACTAGAAAGAATCTGTTTTGCACCTAGTTCATACACAACCTGCTGAAACAATCCTGAAGTGAAATTGCTACCTTGGTCTGACTGAATTTCCCTGGGAAGACCAAACAACGTGAAGAACTTTATCAAAGCCTTCGAGATTGCAGTTGCCTTGATGTTACGTAGAGGTATGGCTTCGGGGAATCTGGTAGATGCACACATGATTGTCAACAAGTACTGATTTCCAGATCTAGTCTTGGGTAATAGACCAACGCAATCAACAATGACCCTAGAGAATGGCTCCCCAAATGCTGGGATAGGCTGCAATGGAGCTACAGGTGGGTCTAACTGGTGTTTTCCAACTACCTGACAAGTGTGACAGGTTTTGCAAAAGTTGGAAACGTCTTTCCGAAGCCCAGGCCAAAAGAAGTGTTTCATGATCTTATCAACAGTCTTGTTAACACCAAGATGACCTCCTAAAGGTAAACTATGAGCCATTGTTAAGATCTCATTCCTATAGACCTTCGGAACAACAATTTGCCTGACCACTGCCCAATCTGCATTGGCAGGGATATCAGGAGGGCGCCACTTCCGCATCAACACACCATCCTTGAGATAATACCCAACTGGAACTGCATCTATTTCTTTTTCAGGAAGGGCTCTCCTCTTTAGTACACCAATTTCAGGATCATTAGTTTGCTCCTCAATCAACCGCTTTCTGGACAGAGACAAGTCTCCAGACACATCAGAATCACCAGACCCATCCGGCTGGCTGAATAGAGAACTGATAAAAGTATCTGATAAGTCCTCAAACGGAGAAACCATAGTAGGCCAATCAGAGTCATGAGGCGAACCACCTGAGTCCTGACTATTCAATGTACTGGACGGCACCACAACATCATCTTCTTTAGCCTTCTTAGCCATAGCACGAGTCACTGCGCAAGAAGGATACAGAGATGGGTCCTCATCCCCATTTTCAGTGCTCGGCTGTGAAGTAAGATGTACAGGGGGAACTACTTTGCCCCCAGCCAGGTCATTGCCTAGCAACAGAGAAACACCCTTTATAGGTAGACTTGACATAAGTCCCACCTTTACCTGTCCTGTAACTAAATCTGACTTCAAGAATATAGAGCGCAGGGGTACAGATACAGTCCTCCCTTCAATACCTTGTACAAGTATGAAATCCCCTGAAGCGGTCTCATCACGTAACTCCAAGGAGTCCATCAACAAAAGTGACTGAGAAGCTCCGGTATCCCTTAGGATATATATGGGGACAGGAGTAGTATGCTCATTCAGAGCCACAAATCCCTCTGACACAAATGGAAGAAATTCCTCCCTCACAAAGTCAGCTGTATTAGGCTTTTTAGCCCCACAAGAAGCAGGCAATTTAGCAGATTGGTTATCTACTACAGGGGTTTCTAACCTTGTTTTCACAAAGGCATTTGGTTTGGTATCCTTTTCTTTTTCTTTCTTAGCTTTAAGGAACCAACAGTTAGTTGTAACATGACCAGATTTCTTGCAATAACTGCAAACTAGACCACTTTTGTCACTGTCAGCTTTCACACTTTGATCAGACCTGTTACTGGATTTCTGAGCACCATCACCAGATTTGTCTTTGTCTTTGGGTGAGGAATCTTGGGTATCACCGTAACCCTTTTTCTGAAATTGGGACCATTTATTGTTACTGCTAGACTGAAATTTGGACTTATGAGTGAGAACATATTCATCTGCAAATTTGGCAGCTGATTGCAAGTTCAGTGCTTGCTTCTCATTAAGGTAGGTCTTAACATCATCCTTAACACAGTTCTTGAATTCTTCAACTAACACCATCTCTTTTAGTGAGTTGAAATCATCCTTGACCTCCATAGAAGTACACCAGCGCTCAAAGCAAACCTGCTTCTCATTAGCAAATTCAACATAAGTCTGATTTTCAGATTTCTTCAGACCTCTGAATTTCTGTCGGTAAGCCTCTGGAACCAACTCATAAGCTCTCAAAATAACCTTTTTGACAACCTCATAATCAGAGGAATCATCTGCAGACAAAGCCGAATAGGCTTGTTGAGCTTTACCCTTGAGGACAGTTTGCAACATCAGAGGCCAGTGTTCCTTTGGCCACTGGCAACTCTTTGCTACCTTTTCAAAACACTGGAAATAGTTGTCAACATCCATTTCTGAAAATGGAGGCACCAGTTTTACCTCCTGACTGGCACAAAATTTATTTTTAGTTTCAATTTTAATTTTTAGTTGCTCCATTTGGAGTCTTTCTTCTCTATCGAATTTCTCTAATTCAAAATCTCTCTGTCTCTGTCTCTCTCTTTCTGCTCTTTCCTCTCTCTCTCTCTCAATTTCTCTTTGTTTTTCTTCTCTTGCTCATTTTTCTCACTCAAACTGCCTTTGTTTTTCTTTTTCTTCCCTCTCAAATTCTCTTTGTTTCTCTTTTTCCTCCCTTTCTTTTTCTCTTTCCTCCCTTTCAATCTCTAGCATTTTTAATTTAAGTTCCATTTCTATATTTGGATTTTCCACTGGAAACTGTTCCAGATCTCCTGGTGCAAACACATTTTCATCAATGTAATATTCAACTATCTCTCTAGCCAGTCTTGCTTTTCGCATGGCTGGTTTTACCTCTGTCAGCTCCAACTGTCTGCAAATTTCTAGCAGTTCTGTCTTTTTAAAAGACTTCAAAACCCCTACGGTTGGTGATGCCAAGAAATCATCCATTGCTGTTGTCAATATATATCTAGGAAAATTCACAAAAACAATTTCACAATTTGGAATGTTAGATTTTCAATAAATTACTCACACAATGGTCTATCCCGGACCTTGAGCCCCCAATTTGTTATGGCCCCAATTTGTTATTACATTTATAACACAACAGCAACAGCAAGGGATGACAAACACAGTTTTAACAACTAAAACACATTTAATTTTTTTACAAAGACAAAGACTAATAACAAACTACAACTAAAGACCAAGATTGATAAATAAGAAAAAACAGAAATAATTACAGTCCCTTTTTAGTGGGGTGGCTTGGTGATGTCCTGGATGAAGAAAATGCTCAAACACAGGCAAAGAAATCCACAAAAGAAACGTCACAGGTCTTGAACAGAATGGCAGGTCTGGTCATCTTCTTGCAATTTCTCCTACTACTTTACTGTCTCAATTCTTTTCCTTATATACTCTTTTGCAGACCCCACCCACATTTAGACCTCTTTTTTTTTAACTTTCTGAGACTTGCCCCAGACATGTCTGAAACATGTCCAAACATGACTCCAGTCTGAGCTTAACAAAAAAAAGGTAAATACTGCCATCTAGTGGCCTATATTCACATTACAGTTTATAAAGCTCTAAATGGACTGGCCCCCACCTATATAACTGACCTCTTAACCCCTTATTCAACCTCTAGATCACTTTGGCTAACTTGGGGGCTACTGGTTGTCCCACGATCTAAACTCATGCTCCAAGGTAACCGCGCCTTTGCAGTTGTAGCCGCCAGATTGTGGAATACCATCCCTCTCCATATAGGATCTTCCCCTTCAATAGACACATTTAAATCCAGGCTTAAAACATATCTGTTTTCTCAAGCATTTGAATCCTCTGGTTGTGGCTAATTATTTATTTATCTGTGCATTTATGTGCTGTGTTACCTGTTGTCTATGTTGGTATTTTCTTAATTGTTCTATTGATTTTAGCTATTTGCTTTGCTCTGTACAGCACTTTGGTCAATGTGAGTTGTTTTAAATGTGCTTTAGAAATAAATTTGATTCGACATCCTTAACTCTAATACTAATCCTTACCCTTATATCATGGTGATCTGTCCGTCGTCTGTTCGCCCATCCGTCTATCAACAATGGTGGCACATTTTTTTCATCCTTAGGGGATAAAAAATCTTGGAACGAGGAGTCCTGTAACCCAATAGGCTGGCGCAGTCCAACACTGCTGCTACCGTGGAGCGAGTTGAGAAGCCGGTGTGAAGTGGTGGTGGGGCGTTTAGATGGGGGATGACCTCTGCTGCCCTCTTTATGGGCTAGCAGACATTTTTATGTCATCCACAGTCTTATCCAGCCACAAAACATGGTATTATGGACAGGTATAAGGATATGGGGTCAATCAAAGTGCTCCGTATCAAAATTTAAATGAGCGGCAAGAAATTTTTTTTTTTCGAATTACCAAATGACACTTGGACTTGATCCTCTGGGAAAACCGTCGCACAAATCCCTGTGACAGTTGGGATATTATTCACTGAACGGTTTTGCCTGCCTTCTGTCTAGCCCAGGACCAGTCTTTGGTAGGAATTTAAACAAAATCCTTTGCCCTCGCAGGTTATCACTTTTTGCAGATTTTGCATGTTCTATCCATGCAATGACACTTAAGTAATTTTGGTCTCCTTTACATAAATAATTATATAGGTATGTGTGTGTGTGTATGTGTATGTGAGTATACGTGTGTGACTGTGTATGTTGTATGGGGATGTGCTTGGCGAATGAATGGGTGCGTGTTTTTTATGAATTAGAGATTATATGGGTGTGTGTGCATATATGTGCGTGGGTATGGTGGGTAACCATACATTTTTGTCCACTCCATCGAGTCTTTGCGCATGTATTTGACATGACATCGCAAAATATAAAACAAAAGGATAAGAAAACAATTTATTAACTTTGAAATTAAATCGATGGATAAGTCATTTAACGTAGGGTTTTGCGCTGTCAAACTATATTTTCACACGTGTAGCCATCAGCACAAGGGATATTTCTAAAAATAAAAGTAGGCTACCGAAATTTAATTGGCAATTGAAAGAACGTATGTTCAAAGGCAAGGGAATACATCTTCAAGCCTGAGTAGCCAATCTTATTGTTAGGCTACCTGAGCACTCGTCACACCGCATGTAAGCTTGTCCATGCAACCTGCTGGGGAACGGCAAGTTCCCAAGATGGGGTTCACTAAGGCCCACCCCTTGACCAAAGATAAATCAATAGATGTTCAGCATGAGACTACCCTGAGAAGAGTGGATGACAGGAGCTGTGGAACGTTGCACTTATGGACCAGTACTGCTGATTCGTCAAAGCTAAAGCTGATTATGGACATGGGGGGGGGGGGAAACCTCCATGATTCTGGGCGGGCACATGCCCGCCCTAAATGTGTAGGCACAGCGCCACTGGGCTTTTCAAATTGAACATAAATGTGCATTCAAAAATCTTTTGTGTTTTCTTTTTAGACATTCTCAAACAGGTGGAGTTCTTGGAGGCAGTAACCAGTGCTGTTAGGTCACTGTTACAGAACATGGCTTCCAGACACATCCCACAGGTGAGTGGCAGAAATGCTTTTGTCATATTTAGAGAAGGGTGTAATAATTTTTTTCTGATTTCTCCCTTTTAAACACTAGTCAGAAAAAGGAGTGTATCGGAAAATTACCACTCTTCTTGCCAGTTCCCCTGTAGAACAGGACCAGGCCATTCTTCATGAAATACTTTTTAAGTTAAATCCCCCAGTCTCCTTTTAGAGTTCATGTTGAATTGTCTCAATTGCCTGAGTCTAAATTGTCTGTTGGTATTAATCTGTGAATAAAAGTGCCAAAAAGCGCGCTCAACTCGATTGTTGAAAACTGGGTGCTAAATCCTACACTGAACATCTAAAATGGAAGAAAAGAGGATAGCACTTCAAGTTTTAATATTTATTGACTGCAAGACTCAAACGTCTCCTCAGAGTCACAGATACGCTTAATTCTCAGTAATTGACTATATGGAAGTCTTCTCTTAAGAGCTGTGAATGATAACTACTATAATGCATAAAAGTGTTTCTATCAGTTGCTTTTTTGTAAATTTCAGTGTGTAAAACTGTACCTTCTTTTTTCACTTAGACATCCAAAAAGAGAATACACTCTAATAATAATAATAATGCATCAGTTTTATATAGCGCTTTTCTCGGCACTCAAAAACGCTTCACAACGCATCACACAAAGTAAATTTTATAGATTCCATCTTAGAATTCATATAAACATGAAAAGCATTTAACCCGACCAAATAAAAAAACAAATCATCTACATATCACCAAAGTCAGAAACTGGAAGTAAGGGTTATCATCAGTCCATCTCAAATTTCCCCATCAACAGATTGGCATGGTTGGGAGCTGCCGGAGATCCCATGGCCGTGCCCCTCAATTGGAGGTACTGTTTTTTCTTGAAATTTGAAATCAATTTTTGTCAAAACTTCATTCATTAAAGAAACCAAAAAGTTGAGGGATGCAATTCATCTCATAAATGCAAAAAGTGTTTCAGAGCTTCTAAACCAGCTGAGAACATAAATAATCAGTTGCATTCAGCTGGCAATCTTTAAGTTTATTCAAAAAATCTGTGGTGTCTTTGAGTTATGAAGGTAAAGCATACACCAAATCCTTAATGTGAGAATCTATAAATTGTGAAAGTGGCTCAGTGAGTGATCCAATCCCAGCTACAATGGGCGGCCAGGAGAGTTTCAATTTTGGGAAGACTGTATATAATAGCCCTAATGGGGTTATCTACAATCATATATTTATATTCATTCTCACAAATTTCACCATCCTGTTCAGCTCTTTTCAAAACACTCCTAATGTCATTGCCAAACCAGGGAGTTGGATCAAAATTTAAGGGCATATGCACATCTTTCTCACTTAATTGTCCCTCAAGGTCACAAATATAAGCAGTCTTGTCTTGCGCCACCTTTGTCTGCTGATCGAATAATGATATCATCACAGTTCATTAACTCCGCCAATGCTCTTTTCTGTGACTCCAAAAGATTAGAGGGAAGAAACATTTTATTACTCTGGGCACACAATTCCATGACATCATGTTCCACTAGACGACAGAATGTTTCCACAGATGGATTATTCACCTGCGGTATAAAAGTACTTTTAGGCTTAAAGACTTTTTTGATGGTGGTGGTGAGAGGTAGCAGCAGCTGACTGTCATTGACATGAGATGCACAGTTCCTACCAATGTCCTTTGCGTAAAATGCCTTCAATCTAATATTTCTGAAGAACTTAAACATTTCCACTCTAGTGGTAAAGGAATCAACTTTCTCCACAGGCACAAAGGACAGACCTTTGGATAAAACTCTGCATTGATTTATGATCATTATGATCATTAGTCAACTCACGGCTGAAATATTGATTACGTTGGTGTAGGCTGGGGGATCCTGTGGGATAACTCTGTGAATGAATGGTCATTGTAAATTGTGATGTATTGGCATGTATTGTGATGTATTGGCTTGCACAGGATGTTTCCTCGCGTCTTGCCCAACACACGCTGCAAGCAACATCTGCTTCATGAACCTGACTGAGAATAAGGGAGTAACACTGCGGATGATTGAACACATGCACAGTAAAGAGTGGTCATGTAAAATGTAAATTTCTTCAATAGCAAAGATATTTTGTTGTTTATGTATGCTGATACACTACTGTTTGAACGTTTGGACTCAGATTGAAATTTCTTTGTTTTTGAAAGGAACGCACATTTTTAGCTCACCTGGACCTAAGGTCCGGTGTGCTTATGTCATGGCCTGGTTTTCTGTCGTTCGTCGTTTGTCATCTGCAAACATCTTCTCCTCTGAAACCGCTGCAGCTATGACGGTGAAACTTGGCATGCATGTTCCTACCAATGAGAACACCAAACTTTACTTCACGCACATGCAAAATGTCTCGCACATGAAATATCCAGTGTGCTCTCTGCTGAAATACAGCACTAGAACAGATTTGCTTATAGCAAGCACGTGGTGCTGTGGCTGCATAACAGACGCTCCCATTTCATTGGTAACTAGCTTGTTAGCCATATCCAATAAATCATCTTCTGCAGTTGCTGACACATGAAATACAATGTAATCTAGGTGGCTCTTCAGAGCTCACTATTTTTTGCAGGTCATTGGCAGTGCCACTTGCTTGGTCTCTGGCACAGTGTAATTACTGTGAGTGAGCAAGATTAGAGGTCAGCGTGCTTTCGAGCAGCATACTCCATTAGGGTTTGTGAAGTGGGAGCTAATACAGGCATTCCAGATTTTGCAATGAGTTTTACACACGGCCGCTTTTTCAGAGTTCCCATTCCTTAAGATCAAAGTCATTTTTTCCACTCTCAGAGTAACGTTGTTTCCCATTTTGACCACATGTATGATTATGCTAATAGAATACGCTAATGGCTGTTGTCTTTGCAGAGTAGTAAACTTTGAGATCTACAGTTACTAACCAATTTTAAATTTCCAGCTCTTAACTGCAGTTCTTTACCAAATTTCAGTAGTTTCAGAAATTTCCTCAGTTTTTTCTTTGTTTGATGCAGCCAATAATTTGACCCTTCTGTATGGAATCAGATTTATTTCAAAAGTTGCAAGCGCAAATGATTTTGCTTCGCGTGCAGATTGGTGCCTTCTCACATAAAAATTAGCAGCGAGTGCACAAAGCAGCCAGCACGCTCAGGGAAACTTCTGCTTCGCGCGCGCTGGAAGGCATATACGCTCTTGCAAATTCATATTTCCCTTGTGAAGTTCATTTCTGCTTGCACCAGAAACCATGCAGGCTTGCGCAGGCCATACATCCTCCCTAGAAATTGATTTCTGCTTGCACGGAACACTGACTTTAAACAATTATGGGCGGAAAACAAGGGATGCCACTTGCCTTCTTATGATTGGTCACTGTCAATGAGATCACACCCACACAACCATCTGCAACCTAGATTAACAGCTTTTTTCTAACATAAAGCCAGAGATATGTAATTTCATAGCCATTTACCATTTTTGGCGATGTCCGACACTGAAGACTAGTTAGGCTATCTGTCAACTAATAATAAAGTTGCCTTGTGTAATGGACAGCCAAAAATTAAATTCATACTCTACACACTCCAAAGAAAAAGGGGGCAGTATACCTGCAGAAAGTGAGTTGTTCTACTCTAGCGTAGCAATCGAGAAACTGCACAGTCCCTCCTCCCATCAAGCCTACTGTCCATGCTCCTCTGCTCCCACCTTCCCAACGACCCCACAGCCATAGCCGACTATCTACAATCCAAACAGGGCCGCTGTTACTCCAAAACTCTGAGATCTAAACCCATGAACGAACGTCAGTTGATGTCAAGTGATTCTGTGCTATGACATCTTTAAGCTACTCTCCTTCACCCAATCCAGTAAATATGTCCAAATTACGTGTCACTGTTCATTCGAAATAAATTCATTAGCTAGATAACATTCGCTACTGTTGAGCAAGCTAGGGTCAACGTAACGTTAGCTAATGTTAAGCGCTAATGCTGAACCAACATTTGCGTGAATAAATTTATCTACTGCCGGACTTGACCATAACCAGTCTCTGATCCCAAAATCAGCTGGCCAGTCGATCGCCACTGTTAGTTGACCATCACTTTACCGTACGTCGTCAAAACAGTTATAGCGGAGTTCAAAATTATGAAGTAATCTTAGCTGCACATGTACAAGTGAAACTAGGGACAAGATCATTTTAGAACATTATGTATGCCACCCGCCTGATGCTAATTTTACAGTATGCAACCAGTTTGCCTGATATGCAGTCTTCATTAGCAAGACTTCTTCTAGCAATCAAGTATCATTAGTCACAACTAAACATTCTGTCATGTTTCATTACTTTATTCAATGTTTTCCGTTACGTTTCATGCGTGCATTTAGGGTTCATTGTCATTGAAGCCATTTCAAGCTTCTTAGCTCTTCCACACAATTGTCATCAGGTTCAAGTACGCCCCCAAGCCGTGCGATCAATTTGTGCACTACTGTTTGGCTGGCTGTTTTGTTGCCCGCATACCGCCACCCATGGCAGAAACTGGTATTATGAGTCAGGACGATGCGCAGCTAGTAATTTAGCGTGCTAATTCAGGTTAATATCTCTGCAGCACTATACCTTGCCATCTTTTTTATGACACCATTGCCCTTATTTCCTCTCATTCTTTTGCTGTGTCTAGCTCATTTTTTGGATATTTTGACCTCAATTCTTACACAGAGCACCTTTAATGGCGTGCTTGCTTGATTATATTATGGTGGCCTGTTATTCTGCAATGTGTGCAATCGCATATCATTTTTTTAGATTAGTAGCTAGCTAGCTAACATTAACAAAGGAAAATCTTAGCAAATAATCATCCTGTGTTGGTGATATGGTTTTTTTTTTTTTGCCATAACGTTATTAGCCAGGCCCTATTTGTCATAGGCATGAACTTAGGCATAGGCTGATAGCTATGCTTTGCAGGGTTAATGATTTTACAGATGACTGCAATGACCATCTTTGGGGTTCCTCGATAATGGTCTGCCCCCTCTGGGCTGAGAGCCTAGCTTCTCCCCTGGCACAGACATATCTAAATTTGATGTATTTGGATCGCAAAGAACATTTTTGAGATGCAGAACAAATTTTAAAAAGTGGGAGCTAAAGTAACTTTTTCATGGATGGTCAAATGAGGCTATGTTAACTTCTGAGACCAGCGTTTGTTTGTCTGAGGAAGATGGGGGAAAAATAAACTGCTAATGCCGCATTTTGAACGGTATGTAGCAATAGTTTAGAAACGGTAGCAAGAAAAATCACAGGGAAGAGAATGGACAGTGGTCTCAAAATTAATGCGATAAAGCAACGAATAGCCTATCCACAAGCGCATGCTATAAAAAACTCCGGGAGTATCCATCAAGACTGCACATGCGCAATACTTTAAAATTTAAAGAAGATATGGACATGAAAATAAAATATTGAAGACATGCTTTGGTATGGGAACTTAAGGCAATGTTTTAGTCAATCAGACCATGTTCTAGCCATGTCAGTCAGCACGATGAGCTGATGAGAACAGCGTGGTGGAACTAAAGAAATGGCCTACTTACAGATGAAAACAGTTTTTTCTTGGCTTTAGGGCTGTTGACCACACCCAAAAGAACAAGTCAAGTGTCACAGTACACATCACAAACAGCTCAATGTTTGTTATTGCTGAAGTGCTTGGTGTGTTCACATGGCGCGCATCAGGATTACAATACCACGCGCTTTTTTTTTTTTCCCACTCGTGCCTCACTGGAAAAGCAATAAAACATACATTTCATTCATTCATTTTTTTATTTTTTGGCAGATAGCCTTACGTTTATAGGCAAACTGCTCTATATGCAGGACCCCTTTTGTTTTTGATTTAGTTTTTGTTTTTTGTGTAATAATGTTGGGTTGGAATCTTTAGGTGCTGTCTGTTTGTGGTTATATACTGTGTTAAATAGAATTTTTTTTTCTTGTCCAAAGCACAATAAAAATTATAAGTCATAAAAAATTGGTAAACTGTTTAGGCATATCGAACCTTATGGAACATTGGCACTGAAAGGTGTCACTTATTAGCAAAGCTCGCAAATATTTGCCATTTTATGAGCTGCAGGAATTCAGAATCATCTTTTTTTTTTAAATATATATATATTTTTTTTTTGGGGGAATTTTTCCTTTAATTGGCAGTTATACAGTGTAGAGAGACAGGAAAATTGGGGAGAAGAATGCGGGAAGACATGCAGTAAACGACTGGAAGCTGGAATCGAACCCAGGTCGCTGTGGGAAGGACACAGCATTTATGGTACGCGCTCTTTGATCGATGAGCCACCAGGGCGCCCCGGAATTCAGAATCTTCTAAACAAATTATTGACATTTCACTATGTCATCATTGATGTGACAGGAAAATACCTGATACTACTGCAATGCAATAAAAAAATATTTCCGGCATAAAAAAAAATTGGCTGGTCATTTGAACAGTTAGTCTTCGACACTGACCATAGCAACTGGTCGCTTATTTCGAAAAGTAAAGGGGAATCGGTTTGGAGCAGTAATGTGTTATGAAAAGAGGTAACTGAAGTGCATTTGCACCTCACCTCCGATGAGACTGGTGGGTGAAGAGGTTAAAAACAATCCCCATGGTCAAGTTTAAAATTCATCATTGATTTCTCAAGAACCACATGCAACTGGCGATACCTACAGTTAAACCTGCGAAGATTTAGCTAAAGGCTACTGGTGAAATTTTGGCTGATAAGAGAAAAAAACTTTGCATGGCAATACTTCGACCTGAATGCAGAAAGAGATTCGACGAGTAGAATGTGTAGAATTTCTGCACCCCTAATGGCTGATCTGATTGGCTTCAGTGGTACCAAGCCCCCACTAAACCCACTCATAACTGATTCGTATTATTCCAGGCCTTTTGACTGCAGCACCACAGTTGTGCTATGGCCTTCCGTTTGCTTCCTGCTTTCAGGTCAAAAAAATATAACCCATGGAGTTGGATTGTGCGCACATTTTATTTATTAATGTTCAAGAAGTCTTATAAGGTTTTCTCCTGATCTTATCCGTCTTGCTGTGATTGTCTTTTGCAGTGCATGAATGTGGAGCAGCTAATGAGGCTGAGCGAGTTGGCGACATGCTGTGACATATTCAGTGTGAGGGTCAATGCGCTGGCAATCCTGGGTATCACGGGCAGCATGCTGGCCAGGGAGCAGGGTGCTGCACCCAGTCTACAGGTACTGCACTAATAGGTCACAAGGTTTCATTTTCAATACAACTCGAATGCCAAATCCAGAGGCAGAAATAAAAAGTAAAATTAAAATTTCGCTTTAGAAAGAGTTCTCTCCAGTAGTTTGTTCCAGTTGGCTTTGCCTATTAGCTCAATTATTCTGACCCACCATTATTCATGATTGGAGAAATCCGCTTGGGTAGAAGATACACATGGGGTGACTTTTGTGGACCCACCAAATTTTCATTTCTGGTTGATAATAAAGTCGACTATAACCTGGTGGCTACTTGCGCAGAGTGCAACCTGTGTATCAAATATTGAAAAACAGATTTCACTTGACAATCAAGCTCTTTGTGATCCCCCCCCCCCCCCCCCCCCCCAGATCATAGGAAGTGCCTTGCTGCAAGTGGCTTTGAAGGATCACAACATGGTTGTGTGTGGTGAAGCTCTTGATGCTCTGTTCGATGTGTTTGCGGACGGAAAGGAGGCAGAGCTAGCTGCTAGGAACATCCAACTTTTACCTTCGCTAAAAGCACTGCAACCTGTCTTCAAGGCCAAGGTAAAAGAGTAACAGGCCTTCACTGTGATTAAGCATGCATACACGCACTCTTGACATTCGTTTCTCTGGGCCTCTTTGATCGGCAGAATTCCCAGGGTAATCTCAGCTATACTTAGCAGCCGTGTTAAAAATATTTGCTCCACTTTACTGTATTATGGTCAGATCAGTAGTAAGAGCACAATTTTTCAGTGAAGGAAATCAATGCAGCTCAATAGCTGAATTGAGTGAATGCCGAAAAGCTTCTGCTATTTGATTCATTTTCACTTTTTTGTTGTAGTTATTTGTTGTTGCCAAGTAGATGGTAGCCGGAAGGGGGAATAATTCTTTACTTGTTTGTATGTGTATGTGTCTGTTTAGAAATGCTTCCTTTTGACTATTGATATTTAACTTACAGCTGCGAAAGGAATGCAAGGGGAAGTACAGCCCAGACCAACTGTGTGTGTTGGACAACATCAAAATAAACCTTAGGAGATTCATTGGGTACCTGGAGACGCTTGAATAGAGATGAAGCCTTTCAGCCCAAAATGAAATTGTAAATGGTGGTTACAAATCCGGGTTACAATTGGTAGATATTTTGTTAGTTGTATCTTTTTTTTTTTTTAATATTTGTTGATTTTGTCATTTTATTTATATTTTTGAAAACAAAATATATTTTTAGTCTCAAGGCTTTGAAATGTGTTCGGAAAAGTTTGGTATAAAAAAGTATGAACAACTTTTTTTTCTTGCAGTAGCATGTTGGTTGTTTTTTTCCTTTTGACAAAACTCACCCTTCAATGTTTTTTTTTTTTTTTTTTTTTTTTTTTCGATCTTCCTGAGTTGCAGCAAAGTGTATTGCAAGGTCATGGCTTGGCCAATAGAGATTGAAATCCTAAAAAGTGATTCTGATGTACCGCATAATGCTTGGTCCCATTAAAATCACAATATACCAAAACATTAAATAGACATCTGGATATTATGGCAAAGGGCTACTATTACTAGTCACTAGTACTTACTAGTTTTTTTTGTTTGTTTTTTGTATGCCATCTTGGAGCTCCATTGTTTCCAGAGCTCAGTCTGGAATAATAGCTTTTTTGCAGTGTTTCCGCTACTTATTTGCTTGGATTATTCTTTTTTCGCCTTTTATATTCTTTGGAAACAGCATGGCTACCGGAATTGGTTTGACTACTTTCTGAAATAAAAACTCAAATCCCATCTCCACAGTATCCCTGCTCAGACTTTAATTTCACTGACTTGTGGGTCTTTGTGAGTTTTGTTCATGATCATTAGATTGTGTCATGGGTTCATTGAATTTTGTTCTCATTATATTTATGTCAAACTCAGACGATCATGATAAAGCACTAGGATGTTTAGGTCTTTTAGCTGGCATAATGAGTGCGTCTTTCAAATCGAATTTAGGATATTCTAAAAGTACCCTGCAATTATTGACCCTCCTTGGCATAGTACACTGCCTGACCAAGAAAAAAAGTGGCACGCACTAATATTTTTTGGACCGCCTATAGCATTGATCACAGCACACATTGATTGTAGCATTGTTTTGACAGTCTGATGCTATGATGCAGCATTTAATTTTGATTAGAGTTGCATTCATTATTGATGGAGAGCTGGTATTGGCAATAAGAGAGTAAAACCACTCCATAAAGCTTTCTGTTGCAAATCTCAAGTTGTGTCAGTTGGAATCAGTGGTGGCTAATTCATGTGTGACCAATTTAAGCAACCCCAGATCATAATATTGCCTCCCGAGGCTTGTACAGTGGACGCTATGCATGACACATACATGGCTTCATGGGCTTCCTTTCTTACCCTGACGAGCATACTGCTAAATAATTGGGTGTATCTGGACCACATGACGTTTTCCAGTGATCCACCGTCCAATCTCGATGCTCCCTGGCAAATTGAATTTATTTTTCCAAGTGAGCCTCACTAACAGGTGGCTTTCTGGTGGCCACGCAGCTGTATAGTCCCAGTCCTGAAAGTTGTTGTCACATTTGTGCGCATTTTAATGAGCTCCCTTTATGATCATTCATGTATTTTTTTTATCCATTTCCCTCGCAATGTCAGCAATTCCCCTGAGGGTTTAGTAATGCTTTGGACAGTTATTAACCCAATTTTAAACATTTTGGCAAGCTCCCTAGTTGTTTTCTTTGCTTGATGCAGGTCAATAATTTCCCCCTCATGAAACACTAACATCTTTTCCACAACCATGTGATTCATCTTTTTACATGGATTTTTTAGAATTGAGAAGATGGGGACTGATAGGTACTTGATGACCACACTCCATGCCTAAGGTATAGGCTTGGCAAAAAAGGCTGGTTTTCAGTCAAGACTTGAAGAGATAGAGGGTGTCTGCTTCCCATACATGAAGTGGAAGATTGTTCCAATAGAGAGGAGCTCAATGACAAAAAGGTCTTACCCCCCAGAGTTATTTTATTTACTCATGGAGTGACAAGATAATCTGTGACTTTGAATGAAGAAGTCTTTGGGGACAGTAAGGTTCAATTAGATCTTTAAGGTATGTTGATGCTGGACCGTTCTGTTATATTTATTTATAATTTAACAGTAGTATTTTGAAATCGCTATTTTACTGGTTGCCATTACAGGGAGGCCAGCACTGACGAAATGCTGTGGGCTCAAAAATTACTGGCATG
This sequence comes from Gymnothorax reevesii, assembly GCA_029721435.1. Classification (NCBI taxonomy): domain Eukaryota; kingdom Metazoa; phylum Chordata; class Actinopteri; order Anguilliformes; family Muraenidae; genus Gymnothorax; species Gymnothorax reevesii. Next base: position 57,177,027 of record CM056574.1, read on the forward strand.
CCTGGCTGGCAATACACAAACAAAAATTCTACAACATATATTTATAGAGAAACTGTAAATAACAACATGCAAGAAATACTGCACAATATTGTTAAAAATTCATTCCCTCCAAATCAAGGTTCAACAATTAATGGCACTCTTTAAGATTACTGTAAATAGCATCTACCAAAATTAACCAGGCATTGAATTTCACTTAAGTTTTATACAAGTGTGTAGGAACTGTGTTGAGCCGTTACATCACCTCCTGTTTCATGAAGGTATAAAAATGAGGTAACACATGCAATATCTCTTTGTCATCCAACACCAAGAAGAAAACAAAGAGACTGTCAGTTCAAAAGAGGCAGATGGTCATAGACACACTCACTAATCTGGTAGTGGCTACTACAGCTTTATACTAATACTATTAAAAAAAACTTGTGGAAAGTCACCAGGCCTTGATAGGTCTTTTGGCAAATTATGTTAGAAATTTCAGGATTTGGAAAAACAACCATTACTCAAAAGGTTGAACCATTTTACCACTAAAGAATTGCCACAGACTCCGAAGGAGGCTAACATATCACTTAATAAAGAAAGGGACATGTCCTGAGACTAGTTCCTCTTACACACCAACCGCTCACAACATGAGTGGTGAGAACAAGCCATTCAGCCCAACTAAGCTTGTCAGTTTCTTATTGCTATAGTGAATCTATCACTTCAGATACTCAATGACTAAATAGTATCTAGAGCTAAATAAAGCCTGCACTTGAAAATTTGGGGTTTCTGCCTCAAAAATATGGTCATGCAAGCTATTCCACTCTGAGATTACTGTGAGAAAAAAAATATTTCCACATATCAGTGCTAAATTTACTCTTGGCTAACTTCCATTTGTGGCCCCGAGTTCTTCTAAAAAAAACTGGCCTTAGTAATCCCCCACAATTCACTTTGTCGATCTCTTTAACAAACTTAAACACCTCAGTCAGATCACCCCAAGTCTCCTTTTCATAAGACAAAGGAAATTAAGGATCTTTAGCCTCCTCTCATAGCTTTCATCTTTTATACCTGGAATTAGCTTAGTGGCCCTTCTCTGAACTTTTTCTAGAGCCTCTATGTCTTTCTTAAAGTATGGTCCCTAGAACTGTACACAATACTTTAGATGTGGTCTGACAAATGTGTTGCTCAAGAGAAGTATGACCTCCTTGGATTTATACTCAATAATTTTGGCCATATATCACAGCAGTCTGTTGGCCTTTTTAACTGCTATGGCACAGTGGCGAGAACATGCAAGGGTTTGGTCAACAAATACTCCCAGATATTTTTCATGCGGAGCACATTCCAGTTTTAAACCTTCCATGAAGTAATCGTGTCTAATGTTTTTACTACATACACAAAGAACTTCATTTAGCTACATAAAATTTCATTTGCCGCATTTCTTCCCAGTTCTGAATTCTTTCCAAATCATTCTAAATCACTTTGGTGGACTCTGAACTGTTCACCAAACCTCCCAATTTATCTGCAAATTTAACTAATTTGCTTTCAATATGCCTATCAAGGTCATTAATGTTGATGAGGAGGAGCAAGGGTCTCAATACCAATCCCATTGACCACTGCTCTTTGTGTTCTGTCCTACAATCAGTTTCCAATCCACTCCAGAATACCTCCTGTAATTCCAACGGACTTCATTTAAAAGATTTTTCTCGTGCGATGTAGTATAAAATGCTTTTTGAAAATCCTAGTATATGATGCCTTAAGTCCAGCTCTGATCATAAGTCTTGGTGACCTATTCAGGGAATTCCAGAGGGTTTGTCAGGCATGACCTTCCCTGACGGAAACCATGTTGGCTATCCCTCAAGATATTATGTTCAAAAAATAATTCCAGCTCGTCTTTAATGATAGATTCTAGTATTTTGCATGCAATGCAGGTTAAACTGACTGGCTTGTAATTTCCTGGCTCAGTACTGTCCCCTTTCTTATATATTGGCGTTATATTGCCCTGCTTCCAATCAATTGGATTTCCTCCAGTCTCTAAAGAGCGTCTGAAGATGGTGGAGAGCGGTTTAGAGATGATCTCACTAACTTCCCTGTGCACTCTAGGGTATAAGCCATCAGGACCTGCTGTCGTATCTGTCTTTATGCATCTTGTATGATACTTCATTATCCTGAACCTCAATTTCTGTTAAATAATCATGAGCATTGGAAATGCCCTCTGTCCTTATAAAAATCCGCTTCAAGGTAAAATTCTCAACAAAGTAACTATATATCCTTCTTCTTTTACAGCAGCTATCCATCTTTATTCTTTATACACTTAAAGTCGGACTAAAGGGAAATCCAACATTTGGTTTTAAACACTATATACATGTTACAAAACACTTTTTCCACAAGTTTGATTTTCCAGATTTTTTCGGTGTTGTTAAAACAGGGCCTAATGACGCACTGAGGCCCTATTTAACATACCTCGCCCCTAGGAGTATTTAAAACCATGAGCGCATGATTTCAGTTGCTACCTGTTCAGTCATGATTAATCACCGCGCCTCCTGTGTTTAGCTACCAAGTTGAGCCACCAGTGTTCAGTTTGCTAAGTAGCAAATCAGCTGTTCCCCCTGCTATGTCCCATAACTGTATCTCTGAATGCGAGAATTTAAAGAATCCCAGTCATCCTAATTAAATTTCTAAAAATTGAAGAACAGGTGGATTACTTTTTTAAACTGCCACGTTCACTGAGAGCTGAGGGTCATCTCCAATACTCCTCTCAATGGAGAACATTTTACACTGGGACCTTTCACTGTGTTTCATCTGAGACAACTAAGATTCATGGATAGTCCTCCAATATTGGTAAATGCAGCTAACCCGACCATCTCCCCACCTGAGATTTGTTCTCGCTTTTCGCTGACATACTCGTCGGTTACAAGGTTAGCCATGGTGCTCATCAGTGAGTTTACTGGTAAGTCACACCGTGAGCAGTTATTTTAATTATAGTAGTTGGCTAGCTAGCTAGGTAGTCCATTGTAACTGCAATAAATTTCGGAGGATGTGCCACTCCATATGATTTTAAATTATGTCGCTGTGAAGACATAGCCGCATTGATAGCCTTGGCCCGTTGCTGTGGTGCAGTTACTTCTTTCCCTTACACAGCACCAGGCTACACTGACTTGTAAAAAATACAGGTTTGCGAACTAGTAAACTGGTGCTGTTTATTGTTTTTCCCTTTTTTTGGAAAAAAAATTCACTTGAACACTTACAGTTCTCAACTGATTTGGATGTTGGATGAGTTGCATTCAGTTTCACTGGTGCATTGAGCAGAAAAAAAGTTTTGTCTCCAGTTAATAGGAATCAAGATAGTTAGTAAGGCTACAGTAGCTTGAAATATCCATAGGTCTGTATTTGATGCAGTTATTATCAGTACGCAAATGAGGAAAGTTAGTGATTGCATATTTCTTTTAGAATCAAACTTTGATGTCATTATAAGTATGCTCACCTCCTGGCTAGCTAGCGCATCCTGCGGTCTCCCTGCCAAGCCACCGAAGCGCCGGAGACGGACCTTCAGTAACAGCTGTGGTTTTCACTAAATCATCCGACACCCTGGTCAGCTACCATCACAAATAGAATAATTCCATGGTAAACACTGTTTTGAGAAATTCAAACATCAGGTGATGAGACAAATTATGTTTTGTTTGATTTATTTATTCATTGATAGCCTGACTTTATTTGGCTTGTTCCTTAATACTAAACACGGCTTACTTGCGTTGATGGAATAAAAATCCGATTGCTTTGAAGACTATGAGGAAACAGGTTTATTGTCGAGTAAGTCGGCATTCTCTTCTTTCAAGTTGGATTCCAGCTTAGTTGGCTCAAACATATATGGCTGTTTTAATAAATTGTTGGCTGGAGCATCCATTTCTTTGTCTGTGGTGCACTTGGCTGCTGAGAGAAGCTGCTCCTTGAGATCGGGCGTGGTTTTCTGAAGCATTCGCGAACATGTCCACAGCCTCTTGGAGCTGAGAATAGACCTGACCGGTCCAACATCATCAAGCGCTCAGCGCCAAGGCTACGGCCCTTTTTTGGGGAAAAAAAATAAAGGCCGGATGTCCAATGCGCACATGAGCTATAGAGCTGATGTAGGGCAAAAGGAAATATGGTGGCTACTTGTTGCGTGGTGGAATGCACGAATTGGTATCAGAAAGACGGGGGCATAAGGTTTTTTAGTGTTCCCTGTGGCAAGATACAACGACAGGTGTGGATTTGAGCTATAAATCGGAAGAACTTTGTCCCGAATGACCATACTGCAGTCTGCAGAACTCATTTTGTCAGCGGCTGGCCCGAGTTTGTTGACCCAAATAATGTTGACTTTACTGTGTGTTTCCCGACGAACAAAAGGATCTCACACCGATGTAAGCTAAAAGGAAAGGGCGATCTGATCTGAGAAATATAGTTAAGGTACTGGTTGATATTAAATTATTTAAGTTGGCCCACTAATCAACTAAGAATTATTTCATCTGTTGCTGTTTCAAGGTGTTGTTGCAGTGTCCAGTTTCTGTATCCACATTTTGAAAAAGGACTTGCTTTGTTTGATCAGGCTATATATGAAGTTAATTAGATGTCAAACTCTATTCAAACAAATATCAAGCCAAAGGGGAATGTTAGTGCCATACATAGTTTACGGTCTAGGTCAGCTCTGAGGGGCTTACATTATAGAGCAGCGGTCACCAACACCATTCCTGGAGGGCCACTATCCTGTAGGTTTCTGCTCTATCTGCTGTTCAGCACACCTGATTCAACTAATTAGCCACTCAATTGCCCAGCTCATGATCTTGTTAAGTAGCTAATTAGTTGAATCAGGTGTGCTGAACACCAGGTAGAGAAGAAACCTACAGGATAGTGGCCCTCCAGGAACGGAGTAGGTGACCCCTGTTATAGAGCTTAGCCCTCAGAGCTAGGTGTAGGTGTGGTTTTCATTTCGCTGCTTGCAATAATCATTTGGTTTCCTTGTGACTTTGATTTCATAATTACTTGCTATATATAGCCAACAAAGTTGAATTTGCTTGCCAGTTAGATTTGCGGACGTGAAATGTCTTTAACATCACTATGATTGGGTCCCACGCCATAAGTCAGCGAATGGCTACAGTGTTCTTGCGACAAATTCGCATTGTTCAAAACTACTAGTAAGCACACATGATCCTAATCTCCTCTTAACATGAATCAGTGTGCAGGTACACATGTAAAATACAAGGGCATATCTTTACTGCTTGACTGAATGCTACACATTTCATTTCGGTTTTTCATTTGTGCTGGAAATGACAAATTCAAGGACTAATCTTGACAGTTTCTCGCAGATATAGTCTCTCAAGTCTCCATTGCACTGAAGAAGTCAATGCTTTTAGCTTGTCGGAGAAAACTGAAAGAGCTTAGTCTAGCTACATCAGTGGGAAAGAATTTTGTGTCCAACCTCCTCTTCTTCCGACTTTTTATTTGCCAGAAGGATTTTAAAAGTGGGGAGCCAATATATTTTATGGGATTTTATCAGTGAGAAGAGGGTTTAGAATTTAACACTAATATTTAATATTGCAAATGCATATGCTGCTCCTGCCCTAGCAGCCCGGTGTGTCATCACTAGGGACTAAACTAGGGACTTGGGGGGCAGGGAGGTTAGTGAGTGTTACACATAGGGAAATGCAGACTGCCCCGATGGAAGCTCACGGCGTTGCATGCACTATCGACGTTTTCTTTTAAAGCAACAAAGCAAAGTGGGGGGCTCGAAGTGGCGGCCACATGGGAAATCAAGGGGGAAGAGCATTAGTAATAACCTAAAATGTTTTTATTTAAATGCAAGAAGCATAAAAAATACATTTCCAGAACTTGAGGCTGTAGTGATCAGTGAGGGCTATGACATAGTTGGGATTACAGAGACATGGCTAAGTGAAGAGGATGGAGATGAATATAATATAGAAGGTTATAAGCTCTTTAGGAAGGATAGATGTATTAGGCATGGAGGGGGCGTAGCACTCTATGTGAATGAAAACATTAATGTACAGGAAATTTCCGAAATTGAACATTCCTTGTTCTGTGAAGATATCTGGGTTAGGCTCATTTTAAAACACGAGACAGGTTAAAACATAGGAGTATGCTATCGACCACCAGCTTTGGACAGTACAATTAATTAAATGCTTTTTAGGAGGATTACGCAAGCTTATAGAGGTGGTGGGACTATTTTTATGGGAGACCTAAACTACCCTGGTATCAATTGGGAAATGGTGAAAGGACAGGGTAGGGGGGAGGAAGAATTTCTAGATGTTATAAATGATCATTTCTTGGTGCAGTATGTTAATAAACCTACCAGAGAGAAGGCAATTTTAGACTTGGTGGTCTGTAATGACCCTGATAGAATTAGCAATGTTGAGGTACTGGAGCCACTTGGGACAAGTGATCACTCTGCTGTTAATTTTGATGTTTCATGGGAAGTTAAAAAGGTCTATTCTAAAACAAAAATTTTCTATTTTAGGCAAGCAAAGTTTGACAGGATGCGCTCATATCTAGCTGAAATAAAATGGGAGACACTCCTGGACTGTAAGTCCGTAAATGAGATGTGGGAAAGATTTGAGGGGGTTTTACTTGAATCACAATGCAGATTCTTTCCGAAAGTGTCCAAAAGTAAGCTGAAAAAGCAGAATCCTTAGTGGATGACCAAAAGTATTCGTAGGATTTTGAGGGAAAAGAGGAATCTTTATAAGATGTACATAAAGAATAACAATGAGAACACAAAGGCTGAATACTTTAAAATGCGGGCTGTGGTCAAAAAAGAGTTGAGGAATGCCAGAAGACTGTATGAAAGACAAATTGCAGAGGGGGCAAAAACTAGCCCTAAGCGCTTCTTTCAGTATTGTAGCAGAAAAATGAAAGTTAAAGAGCAGGTTAAGTGCATAAAGAATAAAAACTGATCACTGCTATATGATAACAAGCATATTGCGGATGCCTTAAACAGTTACTTTGTTGAGAATTTTTCCTCAGAGGGGGTCTTTATTTGGCCAAAGGGCATCTCAAATGCTCAAGATTATTTAGCGGAAATTGAGGTTCGGGATAACAAAGTATTAGACAAGTTGCATAAACTAAAGGCAGATAAGGCGGCGGGTCCTGATGGCTTATATCCTAGAGTGCTCAGGGAAACTGCTGAGATCATCTTTAAGCCGCTATCCGCCATCTTCAGACGGTCTTTAAAAACTGGGGAAATACCAAATGATTGGAAACAGGGCAATATAATACCAATATATAAGAAAGGGGACCGTACCGAGCCTGGAAACTACAGGCCAGTCAGTTTAACTTGCATTGCGTGCAAAATATTGGAATCTATCATTAAAGATGAGCTGGAATTATTTCTTGAACGTAACCGTATCTTGAGGGATAGCCAACATGGTTTTCGGAAGGGAAGGTCATGGAATTTTTTGAAGAAGCCACCAGGAGCAGGGCTTATGACATCATATACCTGGATTTTCAGAAAGCATTCGATACAGTCCCGCATAAGAGACTAATTTTTAAAATGAGCTCCATTGGAGTAACAGGAGGTATTCTGAAGTGGATTCAAAACTGGTTACAGGACAGAACACAAAGAGTGGTGGTCAGTGATATCTCATCTGAGCTGGGTAAGGAGGGGAGTGGCATCCCCCAGGGATCGGTGTTGGGACCCCTGCTGTTCCTCATTTACATTAATGACCTTGATAGGAATATTGAGAGCAGATTGGTTAAATTTGCAGATGATATTAAATTGGGGGTTTTGGCAAATAGTTTAGGGTCCACTAAAGTGATTCAGGACGATTTGGATAGAATCCAGAATTGGGCAGAAATGTGGCAAATGAAATTTAATCTAGCAAAATGTAAAGTTGTACATGTAGGTAATAAAAACATTAGACGGGATTACTTCATGGAAGGTTTAAAACTAGAATGTGCTGCACAAGAGAAAGATCTGGGAGTGATTGTTGACCAAGCCCTCACAGGTTCTAGCCATTGTGCCATAGCAGTCAAAAAAGCTAATCGGATGCTAGGATACATTGCCAAAAGTATTGAGTACAAATCTAAGGAGGTGATGCTTCTTTTATACAACACCTTCGTTAGACCACATCTGGAGAATTGTGCACAGTTCTGGGGATCATACTTTAAGAAAGATATAGAGGCTCTAGGGAAAGTTCAGAGAAGAGCCACCAAGCTTATTCCAGGTATAAAAGATGAAAGCTATGAGAAGAGGCTGAAGATCCTTAATCTCTTTAATCTTAGGAAAAGGAGACTCAGGGGTGATTTGATTGAGGTCTTTAAATATGTTAAAGGAATTAACAAAGTGAATCATGTAGGATTCCTTCGACCAAGTGTTGTGAATAGAACTCGGGGTCACAAATGGAAGTTGACCAAAGGTAAATTTAGCACTGATATTCGGAAATATTTCTTCACCCAAAGGGTAATTTCAATGTGGAATAGCTTGCCTGACCATATTGTTCAGGCAGAGACCTTGGGGGTTTTCAAGAGCAGGCTTCACCTAAAGCTAGATACCATTGAGTCATTCAGTATCTGAAGGGATATATCACAATAGTATAAAGAAATTGGCGAGCTTAGTTGGGCTGAAAGGCCTGTTCTTGCCATTCATGTTATGTTATGTTATCAGTAACATGACAGCCACCGTTAACGATATGCTACTTAGATGAATAGCAGCAGTTGAAACTGAACTCAAAATTCCTTTACTAGCCGTACGCTTGACGTGTTTACATATCCTAATGTTTCTTTGGGTACCCAAACATCAATCGATATTGGCATAGGTTGAAAACAGAATTCTTAATCTCGCCATCCAGACACAAGATGTTCGTTGCACACCCTAGAATGCTCCTGAACAAAAATTATTCCTGTTCATAGTTTGGATCCATGCTGTAAACTGCCTTTTACCATGGGGAAAGTGAAAGAACTTATAATTCTCCACCTTTTCTATACGATTTGTGCATCTTCTGCCCTACATAGTCTGCAAAGAGGATGCACACTCCAAATCTCGCTTTTTCACGTCCTTAAACCGAAAGGGTCCTTACGGCTACCGAAGGCAAGAAAAATACTTCCTGTGGCTAACAAGACAGAAGTGTAGAGGCATGTACTATTAATTTGTCTTCTCGCATTCTCCTCCTTCTTTGCTATAAGTGATGATTACAGTTTGGGTCCTTATTGTGGAATTACAGGGCAGCGTGAGGAGGTATTTGTCTAAGGTTTTTAGGTTAGCCTTTTCTTTGTATTTTCTTTGAAAAAAGAAAGCCTGACTAAATTTAACTTGCTTCGCAGTGGCTGGTAGATGGCTAGCAAGTAAATTAAGAAATTGCAAATGCTATGACTTGAGTTTTAAACAGTCACAGTGGCATTCCGTCTGAGGTAGCTAGTGAAAGCCCAGTAGCCTAACCTTAGCCAACTAAACGCTTTTTCTTCCAGGAGCAGTACTCCTAAAAGGCAGTTTTCCGTGAAGGTGCGGATTATTAACAAAATTAATATAGATCATACCCGCGCATAGTTGGTTAAGGTTGGTAGACACTCCCAAATACATTTATTTCTCTGTCATTCAAAACAATTTAGTACCAACATCATATGAACAACTACTAAATACAGAATTAAAGTGATGGCTCATTTACATAAATTATGCTAATTAGGTCTTGAGATGGCAAACACAATGTGGAACTTGATCGAGTACCTCAAGCAGGATATCTCTAAAACTTTTTATTACTTCAATCTCAAATTTTTACAGATCATTTATGACAATATAGTGCATGTTCTGTTCAGAGGGTTTTCAGAAATACTATTTCTGTGAAAAATATGGGTGTTTTTTTTTTTTTTTACTTTTTACTTTATTGGGTGCCTAATTACCACAAAATCTAGAGTTACAGAAATTATTTCTTCAAAATGCCCGATCGGTCCATAGACATGCATCTGGTGAACTTATATTCCAAGTTTCACAATGATATCATGAAAAAAAGAGGAGAAATGGTGTTTGAAGTAATGCTTGGCAGGTCAAAAACAACATTTTTGAGAAATTGAAAAAAAAAACGTATTTTTGATGGTCCTATCAAGTACACACACTATGAACTTACTGAAGGTTATTTCAAGAAAGTGTCAAAAACAATTTTCTTAAAAAAAAAAGAAAAAAAAAGTCTATTTTGGAAGTGTCTACCTACCTTAAATTGAAGCCTTGAACAAAAAAAAAAAAATATATATATATATATATATATATATTACCCGCACTGTTCTGAATATATACTGAGTCAAAAAAGAAACTTAACTCTAATAAATTGTAATATTTTCTTGAAACTTTTAATAAATGAGTTTTTATTATCACTAGGGGTAAATGCGTTGTCATAGACATCATAACTTACATTAACTCCGACATGCACAGGTACGTAGCATGTGCGAGCGTACTTTAAGCTAAAACCATGTTTACGGAAACGTCCGTCACTGACGTTGCAAGGGTTATGAGATGCAGTCGACGGACTATCCACGATCTTCGGACACGTCTCCAACAAACTGGCACCACAGCTGACCTCGTTCTGGTAGCCCACGTGTGACGTCAAAAGCAGAAGACCGACAAATTGTCTTACGTCATTTGCATAATCGATTTGTCACTGCAACGTCCACTAGGAATGAATTGTTTATAGGTTGTGTGACTGCCCAATCCATACGTATTTGCCTGGGCACTGTTCTTATTCAAGTTTTAACTGACCATTTTTACTCTTGGACATTTCTGAAGCATTTCCGGTGGAACTGGTTACATTATGGACATTATTTTTATGATACACCATCTTTAATGAGTACAGAATTAAATAAATTAAATTTCTTGTATGTTCAACTTATCGATCTCCAAACGAGTGTGAAGTTTTTTATTTTGGATGAGTATGAAATGATGTTTCTTCCTGGGAAATTCCCTTTGAAAAAGTGGGTTCATCTTCTTTTCGGAGACTAGCAGTCTGTTCCAGCCAACCAGTAACTTGTGTTTTCACAAACTTCTTTCAGTGAAAGTGCCCTGGAACAGCTGTCAAACCCGTGACATACCTCCAGTGAACTCGTATCAGATCGATGTACTCCCAGTTACAAGGTTGTGAAAACATGAGTTACTGGCTGGCTGGAATGGACCGTGGGCTTTCAAGACATAATCAGTGATTCTGTATCGTCTATAGTCAATTTACACTGACAACAATAGATGGTGCCGAACAACATCCTGCCTTGTTTTATATTGGTTTTCTCAATGTTTCATCAGTATTTTCAAATAATTTTTTTCCTTGATTATTATACTCAGCAACAAAAGTTTCTGTGACACCAATATTGTTAATTATTTTTCATAACGCAATTATGAAATTGTCATACATGGTGATATCAGACTGAAACAGTACACGTAAACACAGCATTGAAATGGAAATCATGAAAATGCGAGAAAATGACTTTGCACGTGAAAATGTGCGTAAATCATGCTTGTGGATGGCGATAAAAGAGGAGAATTTTTGGAATGTTCACATTGTGCCTGATGAACGACGGAAGCATCACTTATCGAAAACACAGCCATTTCGGATCAGGAACTCTACCCTCTAAATGCCAAGACTGTCTGAAAATGATCGGTGGAGGGCCATTGGGATGATTGAATCCGTAACCTCGCAGAGGGAAGTTGCTCATCGCCTGAATGTCCACCGAAACACCATTTGGAACTTATGGCAGCGTCATCAGCAGACAAGACATGTCAGAGACCGTCCTCGCAGCGGCCGTCCACGAGTAACCACTCCCAGACAGGACAACTGGATTCCAACAACCCATCTCCGAAATCGATTCCAACCTGCAACCATAACTGCAAGAACGATACCTGGTTTGAGGTGACTGTCTGCACAGACAATCCGTCGCCGTCTCCGTCATTTTGGCATTGTCCCACGTCGGCCAGCAAGACGTCCAATACTCACAGTACAACACCGACGACTGCGTCTACAGTGGGCACAACAACATCGACGGTGGATCCAACGTCAGTGGGATCTTGTACTCTTCACTGATGAATCAAGATTCATGCTTAACCGATGTGATGGTCGTTTACGTGTATACCGTCGACGTGGAGAACGTTATGCCAACAACTGTGTTCAGGAATTTGATCGTTTTGGAGGTGGTAGTGTCATGATTTGGGGAGGAATCACGGCTAGAAACAGAACAGATTTGCTTGTTATTGATGGAAATCTGACAGGTCAAAGATATCGCGATGAAGTGCTACGGCCATTGGTGGTACCGTTTTTGATGCAACATGGTCCCGGAATAACGCTGCAACATGATAACGCCAGACCACACGTTGCAAGGATTGTACAGCAGTATCTGATGCAACAACATGTCAATGTCCTGCCATGGCCAGCCAGATCCCCAGACATGTCCCCAATCGAGCATCTTTGGGACGAGATGGATCGACGTTTGCGGCGGTTGGATAACCCGCCAGCTACACTCCAGGAATTGCGACAACGTCTACGTCAGATTTGGAATGACATCCCACAGCAATTTCTGGCACATCTGATTCGGTCCATGCGCCGGAGATGCGTTGCTTGCATCATGGCACGAGGAAGTCACACCCGGTATTGAAGTGTGAAGGTCACAATTGGTTAGACGTCAGACAAGTGCTTCATGACGCATGAAAATGACATTTTTCGTTTTGAGTGACGTTGGCACTGAAAAGTCAGTGTTTCTCCTGTTAAATAAACATATTGATTGCATTGAGATCTTTGCGTGTCATTTATAACATACACATAAATGGTGTCACAGAAACTTTTGTTGCTGAGTATATTTCGTGATTAAAACAAGATGTCATGGGGCGCCCTGATGGTCCATCGGTCTAAGTGCGTGCATCATAAAGGCTGTGGTCTTCCTGCGTTGACCCGGTTCGATTCCGGCTCACGTCATTTATCGCATGTCTTCCCCCATTCTTTTCCCCAGCTTTCCAGTCTCTCTCTACTGTGTGACTATCAAAATAATTTTTTGGGATTTATCTTTATCACCTTTATCTTAAAAAAGCAATATATCATGAAAACCCCCTTTTTCCAAAAATCTGTCTTGAGAAAGAGGTGTCGTCTTATATCCAGGATCGTCTTATATTCTGAACAACACGGTAATAATGATTTTTATTGCTTCCTTAAATATGTAATTGATGTAACATAGACTAAAGAGATACTCCCCTTTATGTATTAGAAATGTTGATTAAAAGTATATCTAATTTTGCTCATGTGATGTTTTTTTAATAGTCCGTTATCATATACTGAGTACAAATGAAAACGCACCACTCACGAAATCTGGAATAGCTCCACGGATTGATATGTGAAGTATGTACATATGATGCATTTGAGATAATGAATGATTTGAGAAGACATGTAAACATCATTCAATTTCATTCGCGATAATGTTAATGCGCGAGAGAGGTTTAACTGGTGTAGGGGTCAAACAGGAAAGTCAATAACGAGTGTGACCGCCATTTGCATTGACACATGCGGTGCATCGTCGTCGCATGGGGTTGATCAGTCTCTGGATAGTGTTCTGAGGGATAGCATTCCACTCCTGAACAAGGGCAACCTCAAGTTCTCGGATGTTGTCCATCTGGCGTAGACGAGAAAGACATCGTCCAATTTCATCCCATAAGTGCTCGATAGGGGAGAGGTCCGGTGACAGAGCTGGCCACTGAAGCACGAAGATGTTCTGCGTGCAAGGTACTGCATGGACACCCTTGCAGTGTGTGCCCTAGCGTTGTCCTGTTGGAACGTGTGGACATTGTGGTGTTGGTTGAAGAACGGCATAACATGGTTCTGCAGCACCTGGTCCCGGTAGTAGATGCCGCTCACCCTTCCTCTGCAGATATGGAGAGGGGTTCTGTGACAGTAGCTTATTCCACCCCACACCATAACGCTGCCACCACCCCAACGGTCTGTTTGAACAACACAATCGGCGTTATAACGTTCACCACGTCTCCGCCAAACACGTATACGGCCATCTGCGTTCCTTAAGTGAAATCGTGACTCGTCAGAAAAGATGACACCGTGCCATTGTCGTAGTCGCCAATTCTGGTGCCCGTCTGCCCACTGTAGACGCTGGTTTCGGTGACGATCCGTCAATATGGGGCCGAAATAAGGACGTCGTGCACACAGGCCTGTACGGTGTTGGGGTGAATGAATCCACCTCGTCCTTGGACTTGAACAGCCGTTCTTGTCACTGGTAGTGTTCGGTCTCGGACATGATCCCGTACGATCTGACAGTCCTGACGTGCCGTTGTCACACGTTGTTGACCCAGTCGAGGACGGTCCCGAGTGCTCCCCGTTTGCAGAAACCTTTGATGGAGTCTTGCGATGGTTTTGTGTGCGCAGTGTAGTCGTCTGGCAATTTCCCTGGTGCTGGCGCCAATTTGAAGCATGCCTATGGCACGTTCCCGTTCAGGGGCTGTAAGTCGTGGCATAGTGTCGACGTTTCACAAGTGTCAGTGAAGAAGTGAAATTTTATTCGGATTCACATGCTTTTAAAGGCAATGTGTGCTCAAATTCAAACACATGAGGCTTCTCACAGGCTAATTGTAGTGTTCATATTTGATTAGGGTACCCAGGGTATGGCTTCATTTAATTTTACCTCCTTTTAACAGTCATTAATGGCTATTATTTACTTAATGAGTGCAATTATGATCAAACTTTATTCACAATTGCAATATTGCTGTTATGAGAGGTACATAGATAAACATTAAGTATCTCAGTTTCTCTGGGGTTAATTGCAATATTTCCATGAAGAAGCCAGAGCGGGTGTGGTCTTATCACCCGTACATATTTTGAAAATTGCTGGTTTATTTTACTTCACCTTGTGAGCATTAATTTGTTGTTGTTTTTTTTCACAACTAACACCAAAAAATAGTGTACACATATACCTACATTAACAAAATCTTACAAAAATTATAAACATGATCAGAAATGAAGAAAAATCGCACCACACATTTTTAGTTCAAGGTATTGAGGTATACACAGACCTTCCTTTGATTACACATTCAAACCACAACCCCTATTCCAAAATAGTTGGGACGAAGGGTAAATTGTGAATAAAATCCAAATCCAATGGCTTTCAGATCACGTGAGCCAATATGTTGTTAACAATAGAACATAGATAACATTTCAAGTGTTGAAACTGAGACGTTTTACATTTTTATCCACAAAATTAAATTTTTCCTGGTGCAACAGGTCTCAATAAAGCTGGGACACAGGCAAAAAAGGGCAAAAAACGCAATTAATATCTAAGAGAATCAGCTGAAAGAACATTTCGCAAGTAATTACATTAACTGGCATCAGGTGTGTAACATAATTGGCTATAAAAGAGATGTCTCAGAGAGGCTGAGTTTCCAACCTGTGAAGGCTTGCATAAAAAAATTGTGGCATACTTTAAAAACGATGCTCTTCAACGACAAATTACAAAGACTTTGAAGGTCTCATCATCGACAGTGCATAACATCATCAAAAGATTCAGAGAAACTGGAAAAATCTCTGTGTGTAAAGGACAAGGCCTAAGACCTTTATTGGATGTCCGTGATCTTCAGGCTCTCAGACGCCACTGTATCACTCACCGGCATGATTCTGTCATTGACATTACTAAATGGGCCCAGGAATACTTCAAGAAACCACTGTCTGTCAACACAGTCCGCCGTGCCATCCACAGATGCCACCTCAAACTCTATCATGCAAACAGGAAGACATTTTTAAGCATGATCCAGAAGCGCCGCAATGTTCTGTGGGCCAAGGCTAATTTAAAATGGACTGTAGCAAAGTGTCCTGTGGTCAGAAGAGTCTAAATTTGACATTCTAGTTAGAAATCATGGGCGTCGTGTCCTCTGGGCTAAAGAGAAGAAAGACCAGTCCTCCTGTTATCAGCGTTCAGTTCAAAATCCAGCATCTCTGATGGTATGGGGATGCATTAGTGCATATGGTGTGGGACACGTTCATGTTTTAAAAAACACCAAGAATAGAGAAAGGTATATATAGGTTTTGGAGCAACATATGTTCCCCTCCAAATGACATCTATTCCAAGGAAGGCCTTGTGTATTTCAGCAGAACAATGCAAAACCACGCACTGCAGCTATTACAACAGCATGGCTTCGTAGGAGAAGAGTCCGTGTGCTGAACTGGCCTGCCTGCAGTCCCGATCTTTCACCGATTGAGAGCATTTGGCACATAATTAAACAAAAAGTCCGTCAAAGGAGACTCAAAACTCTCCAGCAGCTGGAAGCCTATATTAAACAAGAGTGGGATCAAATTCCAAAGGCGAAACTCGAGAAACTTGTCTCCTCAATGCCCAGACGCCTCCACTCTGTGTTGAAAAGAAGAGGGGATGCTAGACCATAGTAAACAGTCATCAAATTTGAAATGAGCTCATTTTGTGGATAAAATTGTAAAATTTCTCAGTTTCAACATTTGCTATGTCATCTCTGTTCTATTGTGAGTAAAATATTGGCTGGTGTGATTTGAAAGTTATTGCGTTTTGATTTTATTCACAATTTACACTTTGTCCCAACTATTTTGTAATTGGGGTTGTAAGTAAATTGACAGCAAGTTTAAATATTATACTGTGTTTTGCACTAGACGATATGATGAAGGTATTCATAGTGTACTGTCATTGAATATCTATTGTAATGTGAATATGTGCCACTGGATGGCAGTATTTCCTTTTTTTTTCAGCTCAGACTGGAGCTCTGTTTAGACATGTCCTGGACATGTCTGGGGCAAGTCCCCGAAAATTAAAAAAAAGAGGTCTAAATGTGGGTGGGGTCTGCAAAAGAGTATATAAGGAGAAGAATTGAGACAGTGGGGTAGTAGGAGAAATTGCAAGAAGATGACCAGACCTGCCATTCTGTTCAAGACCTGTGACGTTTCTTTTGTGGATTTCTTTGCCTGTGTTTGAGCATTTTCATCATCCAGGACATCACCAAGCCACCCCCACGAAAAGGGATTGTAAATATTAATGTTTTGTACATAATTCAATCTTGGTCTTTAGGTTAGTTAGTTGTTATGGTGTTTGTTAATTAAATGTGTTGAGGTTTTCAAAACTGTGTCTGTCATCCCTTGCTGTTGCTGTTGTGTTATAAATGTAATAACAAATTGGGGCCATAACAAATTGGGGGCTCGTCCGGGATAGACCATTTTGTGAGTAATTTATTGAAAATCTAACATTTCAGATTGTAAAATTGTTTTTGTGAATTTTCCTATATAAATATATTGACAACAGCAATGGATGATTTCTTGGCATCACCAACCGTAGGGGTTTTGAAGTCTTTTAAAAAGACAGAACTGCTAGAAATTTGCAGACATTTAGAGCTGACAGAGGTGAAACCAGCCATGCGAAAAGCAAGACTGGCTCGAGAGATAGTTGAATATTACATTGATGAAAATGTGTTTGCACCCGGAGATCTGGAACAGTTTCCAGTGGAAAATCCAAATATAGAAATGGAACTTAAATTAAAAATGCTAGAGATTGAAAGGGAGGAAAGAGAAAAAGAAAGGGAGGAAAAAGAAAAGCAAAGAGAATTTGAGAGGGAAGAAAGAGAGAAAGAAAGAGAAAGATTGCTGAGAAAGAGGTTGAGTACATGTTAAAACATGATATTATTAGACCCTCCAACTCAGATTGGAGTTCACCCTGTGTGCTAGTTCCAAAACCTGATGGAAGTACTAGATTCTGTACAGATTATCGCAAAGTCAATGCTGTAACTAGAACTGATGTGTTTCCTATACCTAGGATTGATGATTGTATTGATAGAGTAGGGCAAGCAAAGTTTCTGACCAAGATTGATTTAGTGAAAGGGTAATTGGTGTGTGCCTTTAACTGAGAGGGCCAAGAGCATCTCTGCTTTTGCCACACCATCTGGATTGTACCAGTATGAAGTCCTACCCTTTGGCATGAAAAATGCCCCAGCCACGTTCCAAAGGATGATACAGTCTACAATCGCCGGATTGCCACTCACGGGTGCGTACATCGACGACCTGATCACATGGAGTGACTCCTGGGAAGAACATCTGAAAGATGTAGAGACGTTGTTCCAGCGCCTGACCCAGGCTAACCTGACTGTTAACCTGAACAAGAGTGACTTTGGTTGTGCTACTGTCACCTATCTTGGCTACGTCATAGGCCAGGGTAAGGTGGCACCCATAAATTCTAAAGTCCAAGCCATCATGGACTTTCCAGTTCCTCACAACAAAAAAGCTTTGCGCCGCTTCCTTGGAATGATCGGGTACTACCGCAAGTTCTGCAAGAACTTTGCTGAGATTGCTCTCAGTCTAACTAACCAACTGAAGAAAGGCGTAAAGTTCACTTGGGATGATGCATGCCAGAGAGCCTTCGATTGCCTGAAGTCTCTGCTGTGTCACTTCCCCGTGCTCAAATCTCCTGACTTCAACAAACCGTTCTCCATCGCGGTCGATGCTAGCGACCAAGCTTGTGGATCATTGCTCCTACAGAGAAGTGACTCTGATGACATTGAGCATCTCGTGGCATACTTCTCCAGGAAGTTCAATCGCCACCAAAGGAACTATTCCACAATAGAGAAGGAACTGTTGGCTCTGGTCCTTTCTTTACAACACTTTGAGGTTTATGTTTGTACAGGACAAAAGCCAATGATTGTGTACACTGACCACAATCCGTTAATGTTTTTGAGTAAGATGAAAAACAAGAATCGGAGATTGTTGAATTGGAGTTTGATTTTACAGGAGTTTGACTTGGAAATTAAGCATGTGAAGGGTACAGACAATGTAATTGCTGATTGCTTATCCCGTGTTTGAATATGTATATATATATATCCTGTGTTTATTTGAATATTGTATGATATGTATATATAGACAAGTGTCCACTTAACCATTTTGTATTGAAAAGAAAAATTTTGCCTTTGTAAGTCAAAATTTTTCCCTTTTGGAATGGAGGTGTAATGTGAATATGTGCCACTGGATGGCAGTATTTCCCTTTTTTTTTTTCAGCTCAGACTGGAGCTCTGTTTAGACATGTCCTGGACATGTCTGGGGCAAGTCCCCGAAAATTAAAAAAAAGAGGTCTAAATGTGGGTGGGGTCTGCAAAAGAGTATATAAGGAGAAGAATTGAGACAGTGGGGTAGTAGGAGAAATTGCAAGATGACGACCAGACCTGCCATTCTGTTCAAGACCTGTGACGTTTCTTTTGTGGATTTCTTTGCCTGTGTTTGAGCATTTTCATCATCCAGGACATCACCAAGCCACCCCCACGAAAAGGGATTTTAAATATTTATGTTTTGTACATAATTCAATCTTGGTCTTTAGGTTAGTTAGTTGTTATGGTGTTTGTTAATTAAATGTGTTGAGGTTTTTAAAACTGTGTCTGTCATCCCTTGCTGTTGCTGTTGTGTTATAAATGTAATAACAAATTGGGGCCATAACACTATAATATATTTGAGGTCGATGTCTGTCTGTCTGTGTGTATGTACACGTTTTTCTCCTACATTTCTCAACCAATTATCACCGAATTTGGTGTGAATATCCACTTGGACACCAGGAAGGACTTGACGTTGCCTGATTTTTGAAAAACGGTCATGCACGCAAAAAAAATGGCAATTTCACTCCGGGTAGTGGGTAGCAGCTAGTCATCAATATTTCTTATATATACCATATATGTATTTATATATATATATATCAACACATGATGTATGCAGATAAGGTGTGGCTGAAGTTAAGTTAGCCTCGGCTGTGGATGTGCTTCGTAAAAATACATGCGGCTGTGGTGCGGCTGCAGATCTGGACCAGAAAATTATTGCTGATGTGGTGCGGAGGCAGTAGAAACATTGCGGTGACGGTGTGTATATGACTGCAGATTTTACAGCCACACAGACCTCTGATGCATTCCTGGTCTGAAGCATTCCTGGTCGGGCGTCACTCACTCATCAATCAATTTGTCGTTGGTACACCCACAGACGGTAAGATAAAAAAGATCTTGACATGGATGACCGGTCTTATCCAGGAATTAACGATAGTGTCACTTTGATTACTCCTTATATTGTGTAATGCGAATAGAAGCCACTACATGGCAGTATTGACCTTTCTTGTGTTAAGCCCAGACTGGAGTTAGGTTTGGGCATGTCTTGGGCATGTCTGGGACAAGTCCCAGAGAATAAAAAGGTCTAAATGTGGGAGGGGTCTGCAAAAGAGTATATAAGGAGGAACATTGAGGGAGTGGAGTAGTAGGAGAAATTGCAAGCAGAAGGATACATGTGACCAGACCTGTCATTTTTTTTCAAGACCTGTGTAGTTTTTAGTGGATTTTTGCCTGTGTTGGAGCATTTTCCTAACCCAGGACATCACCAAGCAACCCAACCAAAGGGACTGTAAATATTTTTGTTCTTGTGTTTAACAGTCTTGGTCAGTAGAGTAGATAGTAGATCAGTTAAAGGTCTTTGTTTGATTAAATGTGTTTAAGTTTTAAAATTTTGTCTGTCATCCTTTGCTGTCATAAATGTCATAACAAATTGGGGCCATAACAACTGTGTTTAGCAACCTGTCAAATCTCGACACAGTCTTCCTTCATTGACTGAATTGGATTGAGGATTGGGTCTGAGCTAGCTGCCATGCTAAGATCTGTTGCTTCTTTTCCAGCATTGCTGCTGGCTTGCTGTATAAGTTCCAGCATGGAGTCTATTTTCGCAAGTTTTTTTTGCCTGTTTCGCTAATTTTGCCAATCAGGATTGTTCTAAGTTGAAGTAAAAAACATTGTGGCGGCAAAAAGTTAACTGAGGTTGTTTGGTTGACAAAATTTTGCAACTTTACGGAGGAGCTCTGACACCCACCTGCTCAGCATCGCACCATAGCCAGAAGTCTGACGATATCTCATGCAGTTAATATATGCCTGAGTTCGATACAGCACCACGTCGCATGGAGTGAATTGTGTACTTATTGTACAAAATAAGACATGGTTTCAGAAGAAAACAATTTTCCACTGACAAAAATGGAAGTTAAGGAGTTCTGTCGCCCCAAATGGACTGGGATGTTAACAATCTGCCTAAAGAATGGTGCAAGTTTAAGCTTCGCATGGATTTAATGTTTTCTGGTCCGTTCAAAAAGAAGAAGGGAGAGTACCAGTGGCGGTTCTAGAACCGGGCACAGATATGTCCCTTTATAACAATTAGTCCTGGCAAGTTCTCAATCATTCTCCTTTACTGACGCTTTTTCCAATTATCCTAATTGGCAACTGAAGACACGGTTTTTCTCCATATGCGATCTAACAGCAATGAAATAATGGACGAAGTTAGAGATTGAGAGATTAGCCTGTAATTATAAGCAACTGAGGATTACCCTCCTTTTAGCAAAGGTAGAACATAGGCAGATTTCCATATTGCAGGAATCCCATTGTTAGAGAAGGTTAAATTGAAAACATGGGACAGAGGTTCTGCCATAAAGTCAGCAGCAGACTTGAGGAAGTAAGGCTGAAGCTTGTTGGGAGTCGGGACCCGCAGATTTGTTAGTCCAGCTGCTTTAAGGCTCTATGGACCTCTCTCACTTCAAGAAGAGTAAAACTTGAAAGGCTGAACCATAGAAATAATTGGGGAAGGTGAAGAGTGAACCCTTTGCTCATTAGGCTGTTTTTGATCTCTATGTAAAGACTCAAACAGAGACCCTGAAGAGACAAAAAGGCTTTTACAATCTTTTACAATGTAGGCTGGCAATTAATTTATGATTTAATCCCCAAATGAGGATTTTACGGCTTTCCAAAATTTTTTGGATTAGTTAAGTTATACGTAGTATGAGAAATGTAGTACTCAGATTTAGCCTTTTTGACAAGAGTAGTGAAAGGATTTCGGAGTTGCCAAAAAATCAGCCAATCAACCTGGGATTTGGATTATCAAGCCTTAGCCCAAGCAGCATTCCCTTCTTTCAAAAAAGTGAACAGTTGAAGGGAAAACCAAGGATTATTACGGTCTTTTACTCTAAATTTGCGGGTACGAGCATGTTTATTTATTATATTAAAATAACATCATAAAAATATTTCCATGCCAGTTCTACTTCAGTAATAAGAGTAATCTTATTCCAATCAAATTCCCATAAATCGTGAAAAAAAAGCTTGCACACAGAAATTCTTTGTCTCTCGTTTGACAATAATTTTTGGTCTTGATTTTGGGAGCTTACGCTGTCTGACTGCAGCTACAACGCAATGGTCACTCACATCATTTGCAAAAAAACCAAGACCTGAATATTTATGTTGTTGTTATTCAAAATTAAATCAAGAAGCAAGGATTTTTCTGGATGTTTAAGATTTGGCCGAGTAGGGTCTGTGATTAGTTGAGCAAGATTAAATGAATCGCAAATAGAGTTAAAACTGTCAGAGACTGGGGACAACCAGTTCCAATTAAAATCTCCCGCACGGAGAGTCTCATTATAATTTACGTTAGTTGTTTACTCAGCGAAGATAAAGCCTCATTGCTTTCACACGGAGGTCTATAAAAACCCTCAACAGTGATGAAATGATCCTTCAGAAGTTCCAGTTTCAAAGCAAGAAATTCAAATTGTTTGCTGAGAGAAACCGCAGATAAGATGGAAGCATGAAATTTATTTTTTATATAAAATGGCAACACCACCACCTTTCCTGTGACAGTCACAATGAAAGACATTGTAACCCTTAATTGCAATATCTTTGTCAGTGGTGGATTTGTTTAGCCAAGTTTCAGATAAGATATGATGCCATCCAGATTTTCACCAGATCAAATTTAGGAAGGAAACTCCTGACATTTAGGTGTATAATACCCAACCCTGATCTAGCTTTAAAATCAGAAGGGGTACTGAAATTATTAAAAACAGGCCCAGGGTTGAACATTTCCCGACAGAAGCATTACTCAGCCTAGGTCTACTTGTGGGATAAGAATAAAATCAAAACAACCAGTCATAAGAGCTAAAAAGGTTAATATAATATAATTAATTTGTAAGATCTGTTGGGGTTTTCTTCATCATATTGAGGTTCCCCCATCCTCAAGCAATTGGAGAGAGACAGATTCTGAAAAAGAAAATTAGGCTTTATTGTGTCATGTTGATAAATGTAAAGCCTCCTGTACAAGAAGAACTCTACTCCCCCCCGAAGGTTTTCCAGAGGTTACAATGGGTCTTATAGCTCTCATTCCCGCAGTACCATTGGACAGGTAACCTGAGATCCCAGTTAGGTAATCCTTCAGGAATTTGACGCATGAGCATCACAGTGGAAACTTACAGCCACACCCAGCAAAAGATATACAGAGATACACAGACAGAAAATACAGCCAGATGAATATGATAAAAAAAAAAAGATACCAGTGGATGAATTCGATGCATGTCAAATTATTACATATCATTCAATTGCTTATGTTTTTCAGGAACAAATATTGATCAAAGCTACAGAAATCAAATACATCGTCTGATTATGTTTTTTGAATCAACTAAACAGAAGCCTGATTACTAATCAAAGCTACAGAAGCGTGCTGCTTATGTGTGTGCTGCTCATGCATGTGTGAACGGAATTGCTTGTATATGTGTGTCTGTCTGCGTGTGAACTGCTTGTATGTATATTTGTCTGTGTGTTTGCACTGCAGTATGTGAACTACTTGTATGTACACTGCCCGGCCAAAAAAAAAGTCGCCATTTGGAGATTAACGAACAAATTCTATAATTGGACCATTATTGTGGTTATTAATATGTTTCAGCTGGCAATAATCATTTTACCCTGACTGATGAAGCGCGTCGCTACTCATTTCTTAAAAAATCATGTTGGAAGACACATCCCCTGATGGTGGAAAAGATGTTACAATATTTCAGAACGGGCAAATTATTGGCCTGTATTTAGCAAAGAAAACATTGAATGACAAAAACAAGTATGAGGAATCATTTTCACAAACAAATTTGCCACCACAAAATCCTGACCTTAATCACATTAAAAGTTATTGGGATGTGCTCAAGAAAGACCACAGTGGTTCAACCATTATGTCGAGAAGACAAGATCTCGGCCAAAAATTATGGCATTTCTGATCTAAAATAAATGTTCTGGCATTGCATATAGATGTTAAAACAATGACAAGAAGAATATGCACTGTAATCAAAGCTACAGGGGTTCCAACTAAATATTTCAGTGGACGACTTTTTTTTTGGCCGGGCAGTGTATGTGTGTGTGTGTGTCTTTCTGCTGCCCACATAATATGGTTATTGATTATTAGTATGGGCAATGAATGAATAATGATAAAATATACTGTATATATAATCAATATTAGTGAATACAATAAATAATGCTGAAATAAAATCTTCAACAGATCTTGAGTAATTTGAGCGATCCAATTAGGAGGGTTCCGAAAAGGATTATGATCACAATTTGTGCCTCTGAAATTATAGAAAATTAGGCACACTATGGTCTCCACAAATTTGCAGCTCCTTGTGAGGATACAATACAAACAATAAAAGCCAAAGAGGCGCTGAAAGAAGCATGCAGATCGGCATGTTGTAAGCAACAATTTAATGTAGTAACTAAAACCCAGGTCAGTTCAGTCTACAATCCAGTCTGAGTTTTCCATGTCGCTGGGATCTTATGATGACGTTGCGTGACGTCTCACGTTGCACACAGTGGGTGCATCTCAAAGCACAGGCTGCAGCGTTTGAAGGCTGCATATTTAGGGGTCATCACTTCATTTCATTTCATCTCCGTTAAACAGTTTTGGTTTAAGCAAGTCGTCACTAGTTTCCCTAACCTTTACCTTAACTCTAACCCCGAACCCTAGACCTAGCCCAAAACCTTACCCTAAATTTAACCTTGTACCATACCTTAAATGTCAGTTTGGTGGATAGAAGTAAGTGACAACCCCTAAAAATGCAGCCTTCGTAGGAAGCAGCCTACGCTTTGGGATGCACCCAGGGTATGCATCCCAGAGAGGAAAAAGCTGCAAATAAATGAATTAAAATCAACACCAAAATGGGGTTTAAAACGATGAGACAGTTTCACGCGGCAATGTTAGAGCCAAGAAAAGCACTTTCCTTTATCGTGTGAGACCCGAGCCTCCAGAAATTCTGCGGCGTGACAGCATTCCAGCGATGGGATGTAGACCGTCGCCAAAATCCAAATGAAAGAATGATCCAAGCTTTCAGACTCAGTAAGCCAGTAAGACACACTTAATGTTGATCCAGAGGCGCAGTTCAACAACCCGATTTTTTTGTACACCGGGATTGTATTAAAGTTTGATTTGCACTTGATTTAGGACGTCCACAGTCAGCTATACAGACCTGGCCGGGTTAGATTCAGTCTCTGCCAGTCTGATCCCCATTGGATTTACTGATCAACACAGTATCGTTACACACTGGGTTTAAAGTATTTGAAAGTCTGAAAAAAAGATACTGAAATAAGACCCATGTCATTTTGTAGGTCTTAGTGAGCAGATAAAGAAAATGCAAAAAAAAAAAAAATCTGTTGGGAATTTTTGGAGAAAATACACTTTTTCATCGGCACCAAACTTAAAATTTTCAAATTGACGTTAAAGGGTTAAAAAACTTCTGGTGATTTATTTCTGAATGTCTCCTCTGCAGGGTTGTCGATCAAAAGAATGTGAAAAATAGTAATAGTAGTCCATCTCATTTCTTTAACCCTCATGTGGCAAAAATGTTCTATCTAGCAAAATGTAAAGCTTAGACATGTGCGCTATGGTATGGCCTGCTTTAAGGGCAAACCAAAAAGTTTATTGCTGCTATCCATTATCTGATGCCTCTCCCAGAATGTTGAGAAGTCAGCGTGAACTGCTTCGAAAGCTTGCTCAGAATGTCTAGCCAATCCACAATCATGGCTCTTACAGAACTCACGCAAATGGTCTCTGATGATGTGGAATTTGGCTGTGATCGAGAAGCCAAGTTTCGCATAAGCCTTGCAGAAGTCGGCAACATGGTCCTCCTATCCACTTTAGGCCTCCGAAGCAGGAAGTGACCATCTTTCCCACTGCTGCAAATCCATTTGCGAAGGGTGTGGCTGGATCGCTTGCTGGTGTTTTCGTCGTTGAACTTATGAGCTGGACTAAGACATCAGTTCTGCAAAGTAAGGTGAAGCATTCGTTTCCCTCAAACTGTTTATGGTATTCTTCCTTCACCACATGTAGCTTCCTTGGCCACTGGATTGCTTCTGAGTATCTTGTTTCTACTTCCACTCCAGCTGAGGTAATGAATGAAAAGTCCTATTATACATGATGTAATCAGCTGCCAATTGTTCCTACCTCACAAAAGGAGTTTTGGAATATTGGACTAAAGCCGACCAACATTTTGAGCAACATTATGCATTATATTCAGGAATTTAATATTTTCATATTTTTGACAATAAATTTGGTTACCATGGTAACCATTTTTTTTTCTCCAATCTGACACTGTGGTATGATTATCTAATAAATCAAACTATCGAAAAAAACATGATGTTTTGCAATTATTAACCAATTTCTTAGGATTTTGCAATTCAAGATGACTGCCAGATAAAAAATGGTCATATGGTTGATAGTCAAAATTTCTGTCCATGTCATAGATGAAGTTGGTTTCTAGGCTAGCCACCTACGGAATTCTTTGGATATGTCTAATAACCAATTCTGATAGGACACTTTGTCAAAGAGAAAATTTATTAAAACATACGAGCATACATTGAGTTTGGCGGTATGGCTCCGTTCGAGAGATCCCTGCCCGTCCAGCGTGGAACCGAAGGCAGGGAGCAGCTATTAACCCCCCGTCCATAGAACAGAGCCAAAAGCAACAATGACCTCAAACAGAAGAGACATTGTTATTGTGTGACAGTTAGACATGAAAGAACAGGATTACAGAATGCTAAGAATGACAGGAGGAGCTGGGGAGGAGGAGGGATGTTAAGCATACATACTACAGAGCCTCTGCTCAGAATGCGAGCTTAAGTAAACTAGCATATCAATCGAGCAATCATGTGACGGCAAATCAGATGACATCCAAGAGCACTCAGGTGATTCAAGGTCAAGAAGCGGCTACTATAGTTACCAAGCTTGACTTCGTGCCTATCAGAATTACGCCAAGCTCCATTTCTGATAGGACACTTTGTCAAAGAGAAAATTTATTAAAACATACGAGCATACATTGAGTTTGGCGGTATGGCTCTGCTCGAGAGATCCCTGCCCATCCAGCGTGGAACCGAAGGCAGGGAGCAGCTATTAACCCCCAAAACAGAACCATACTGATGCACGCCAACGATGGAATATGGTTCTTCCATAGGTCTAGAGGCAGCCCGGCGGCTTTCAGAATTTCCCTTGAAGCCAAGTGCGAAAGAAATACTCCATGTGAAGTGTACTGTGTGTTGTGACAGACCGCAACTGGCACAATTCTCTTGAAGCTAAATACAAGAGAAAAATCCTGTGTGGAGTGTACTGTGTGTCGTGACAGCCCGGCAGCTGACAATTTCTCTTGAAGCCAAACACAAGAGAGATATTCTATGTGGAGTGTACTATGTGTCGTGACAGCCAGACGGCTGGCACAACATCTCTTGAAGCCAAACAAGAGAAATATTCTATGGGAGTGTACTATGTGTCGTGACACCCCGCCGGCTGGCACAATTTCTCTTGAAGCCCAACACAAGAGAAATATTCTATGTGGAATGTACCATGTGTCGTGACAGCCCGGCGGCTGGCACAATTTCTCTTGAAGCCAAACACAAGAAAAATATCCTAGGTGAGTGTCAAAAGACAGCCCAGTGGTTGGCACAATTCTTGAAGCTGTGTACAATGAAATAATCTATGTGAAGTGTAGCATGTGTCATGACAGCCAGCGGCTGGCACAATTTCTCTGGAAGCCAAACACAAGAGAAATATTCTATGTGAGTGTATTATGTGTCGTGACAGCCCGGCGGCTGGCACGATTTCTCTTGAAGCCAAACACAAGAAAAAGATTCTAAATGTAGTGATAGTCCTCTCAAAGTAGATTCATGAGAATTATACTATTTGATTTGAAGTAAATAACATGAAGGCAGATACCTATAATAACTGAAGTGTATGTTGTGGTGAATGACTTGACATGCGTGCTGAGGAGTGACGCTGCGTGCCCTGACTATGTGTATAGAAGTATACTAAACGAACACATGAAACGGATAAGTGCAAGGGATTTTGTTTAACATACAGAACATGGTGACCACTTACAGTCTTACGCATCCATTAGAGCTTCCACAACGTCTTTAATTCCTGGGTGAAGGTAATGTTCTTGGCTGCGTGTCCAATGTCCTGAGGCCTTAATACCTTCATTAGGCCACAAAGGAGGCAATGCGCTGCTTGAACATAGACATAAAGCAGAGCTGGGCAGTGAACTAGAAATAGGTTCCCCAGCCTCCGAGATGATCGAAGGAACTCAATTGATCACAATGCACTTTGTAGAAAAAACCCTGGTCTGAACCCCTCAAAAGCAAGCCAGTGGCGACAATGGCAAGGAAAAACTCCCTACGTGCTAAAATATAGGAAGAAACCTTGGGAGGAACCAGGCCTAAGAGGGAAGGTCCATCCTCCTCTGACCGTCCCAGGGTCCAAGTACATGGTTGCTGTAATGCGAAAGGAAAGTTGACAAGCAGCCCAGGATTTGTAGTTTGCTGATGCCATGACCCAGTCCAAGATGGTGGAGCAGCGCTTGTGCAGAGGCCAGGTGGCATTGATGGCAAAGCTTCAGCAGCAGCATGCTCAGGGCAGGGTCCACCGTGGACATGCAGAGAACGAAATGCAGGCAATTAATGGAGAACAGTGGGAAGCAATGCTAGTAATGTACCATGAATAAATGCTGCCAACTCCATAAATTTGATATAAAAGGGAGAATATAAATATATACACAACATGCATGTGCACACGCTTCATGAATGAAAACGGTAAAAACCTTGTTGAATCTGACAGCTGGGAGAGCTACTAGAATCCCCTAAAAACAATGGTGTTGCAAAAACTGAACATCTGAGGCTAATGACTGAGCCCTGCAGCAGTGACGTTTGGGTCAATCCAGCAACTGGCTGTTATAGGCTGTAGGACATACTGAGCAGGCAAAGCAAATCAGTTTGAATGTAATGAGTAGCAGACCACAAGTACTAGCTGGATGCTGACATGGGGTAAATATTAGGGAAGCATGGCAAACATGCCGCGTCATGGCATGCTGAGCATGCGCAAGATAAGCCACAGCTTGAGTATGTGAGCTTGATGTTGGCAAGCACTCCAAAGTTTTCTTGATTGCCACGTTCTGCTTTGCAAAATATTTATTAATTTTTAATTTAATTATTTATTTATTATTTTTTAAAACCAACTTGAGTGCTAGTGTATGGTTATACAGGAACACTAGAGGCCCTTCTAGAGTGCAAACCTTCACTAAAGCAGCACAGCCTGAATCTTGCTGAGTGGAGCAAGTACAATCATTGAGTGTCATAGGATTTCAAGGTGGCTTGCATATTGTACTAGTGATAGTGATAGTGATCAAAATCAGCAGGGTCTATCCCTGATGTAATTGTGACCCACCCACAGGATTTTCAGAAATATTTGCTCATTACATATGCGTTGAGCTGTTCGAACAAAACAAACAAATGTACGGATCACATGACCTCCTGCCAACTCGCATTGCGGACGTAGATGCCACCAATGATGGCCGTTTCCCCCAATTTGATAGTAACAAAGACTTGTCAATTACTGACAAGGAGAAGCAATACCAGATTGATTTCAGAAACTAAAGCTGACTGGGAAGGCTGTTCCCACTGATTCCGCAGCTTTATGTTTTTTTTTTTTTTTTACATTAAGATTGACCGAGCAGGCCAGAGTTAACATTTCCCATCAGTTTGCTGGTGCGAGGTGAATGCCGTGCAATTTCCAAAGAGTTACCACAACTTAACACTGACAATAGCAGCACCTGCTTGGAGCAGATGAACAAAACCAACAGGGAAGTGATTGCAGCATAACTATTGGATCCAAGCAGCATATCGTTAATCGATTTTTACTTAAATGAGGATTACAATTTGGACCAGTCATTTGAACAGCATTAGAGCAATGATGAAAATAACGCTTTCGTTTTGGCCACGGATACATAAATTACTGAATTTACTACGATTCCTGTGCCAAACATACCGTTGTTGAAGCATAAATGAAGAGCCAATTGCTTTAGATGTACTTCAAGACTTTTATTTTTTTTAAATAATGAGTTGAAGACAGTCTGAGCCATAGGACATTTCTTTATAGACACTCAAACTATGCAATCATGGGCGCTGAGAATGGGAATAACTGGCAAACTGTAGCATTTCGGCCCGTAAGTTGCTATAAACAGGCTTGGTAAAAGGCAAAAGTTAAGTCGCAATCCAATAGACCTCAGAACCAGTTCGAGCGAAACTGATTACTAGTGCACACTTAATCCATGTAACTACACGACTGAGAACCTGGGAAAAAGAGTTAACAATTCGAGCTGAACGCAAGGGTTTCAAACTTAAATCACGGTGAGAGTACCATACACAACCTCCAGCAAAATCGAAAAAAATCACAACTTTTTCAGCTTACCTTAATGTTTACCTTAATGCTGCAGCTCGTCTGGTCCACAACCTCCCAAGACACTCCCACGTCACCCCCCTGCTCACAAAGCTCCACTGGCTCCCAGTTGCTGCTCGCATCAAATTCAAGACTTTGGTGCTAGCCTATCAGGGAGTCAACAAGACTGCTCCAGCCTACATCCAGAGACTGTCCAGACCCTACACCCCTGCCAGAGCACTCCGCTCTGCTACATCTGGTCGCCTGGCTCCTCCCCCTCTCCGCTCCTCCCCTTCCCGCTCAAGGCTGCTGTCTGTCCTGGCACCTCGTTGGTGGAATGATCTACCTATCGAGGTCAGAACGGCAGAATCCTTGAGCATCTTCAAGCGCTGCCTGAAAACCCACTTCTTCAGGCTCCACCTCTTCCCTACTCCACTGCCTTGATTCCTGTCCCTACATCCTTTTGATTTGATGCACTTTATTCTGTTTACCTTACTTCCCGACTGTATCACTTGATTTGGTTTCCCTTCATTTTGTTGCACTCTATTGTCAGTTTACTTGATTTTCCTTCCCCTTTGTTCCACCTGACCTGTTGCCCTTCTATTGCACTTATTTTATTGCTCTTTGTTGCACTTGCCTCTGCACTTAACCTTGTTGCCATTTTGTTCACTTTGTTATGGCCCCAATTTGTTATTACATTTATAACACAACAGCAACAGCAAGGGATGACAAACACAGTTTTAACAACTAAAACACATTTAATTTTTAACAAAGACAAAGACGAATAACAACCTACAACTAAAGACCAAGATTGATAAATAAGAAAAAACAGAAATAATTACAGTCCCTTTTTGGTGGGGTGGCTTGGTGATGTCCTGGATGAAGAAAATGCTCAAACACAGGCAAAGAAATCCACAAAAGAAACGTCACAGGTCTTGAACAGAATGGCAGGTCTGGTCATCTTCTTGCAATTTCTCCTACTACTTTACTGTCTCATTTCTTTTCTTTATATACTCTTTTGCAGACCCCACCCACATTTAGACCTCTTTTTTTTAATTTTCTGAGACTTGCCCCAGACATGTCCAGGACATGTCTAAACATGACTCCAGTCTGAGCTTAACAAAAAAAAGGTAAATACTGCCATCGAGTGGCCAATATTCACATTACACCTCCATTCCAAAAGGGAAAAATTCTGACTCATAAAGGCAAAATTTTTCTTTTCAATACAAAATGGTTAAGTGAACACTTGTCTATATATACATATCATACAATATTCAAACACATGATATACACATTCAAACACGGGATAAGCAATCAGCAATTACATTGTCTGTACCCTTCACATGCTTAATTTCCAAGTCAAACTCCTGTAAAATCAAACTCCAATTCAACAATCTCCGATTCTTGTTTTTCATCTTACTCAAAAACATTAACGGATTGTGGTCAGTGTACACAATCATTGGCTTTTGTCCTGTACAAACATAAACCTCAAAGTGTTGTAAAGAAAGGACCAGAGCCAACAGTTCCTTCTCTATTGTGGAATAGTTCCTTTGGTGGCGATTGAACTTCCTGGAGAAGTATGCCACGGGATGCTCAATGTCATCAGAGTCACTTCTCTGTAGGAGCACAGATCCACAAGCTTGGTCGCTAGCATCGACCGCGATGGAGAACGGTTTGTTGAAGTCAGGAGATTTGAGCACGGGGAAGTGACACAGCAGAGACTTCAGGCGATCGAAGGCTCTCTGGCATGCATCATCCCAGGTGAACTTTACGCCTTTCTTCAGTTGGTTAGTTAGACTGAGAGCAATCTCAGCAAAGTTCTTGCAGAACTTGCGGTAGTACCCGATCATTCCAAGGAAGCGGCGCAAAGCTTTTTTGTTGTCAGGAACTGGAAAGTCCATGATGGCTTGGACTTTAGCATTTATGGGTGCCACCTTACCCTGGCCTATGACGTAGCCAAGATAGGTGACAGTAGCACACTTCAGTCACTCTTGTTCAGGTTAACAGTCAGGTTAGCCTGGGTCAGGCGCTGGAACAACGTCTCTACATCTTTTAGATGTTCTTCCCAGGAGTCACTCCATGTGATCAGGTCATCGATGTATGCACCCGTGTGTGGCAATCCGGCGATTGTAGACTGTATCATCCTTTGGAACGTGGCTGGGGCATTTTTCATGCCAAAGGGTAGGACTTCATACTGGTACAATCCAGATGGGGTGGCAAAAGCAGAGATGCTCTTGGCCCTCTCAGTTAAAGGCACACACCAATAACCCTTCAATAAATCAATCTTGGTCAGAAACTTTGCTTGCCCTACACTATCAATACAATCATCAATCCTAGGTATTGGAAACACATCAGTTCTAGTTACAGCATTGACTTTGCGATAATCTGTACAGAATCTAGTACTTCCATCAGGTTTTGGAACTAGCACACAGGGTCAACTCCAATCGGAGTTGGAGGGTCTGATAATATCATGTTTTAACATGTACTCAACCTCTTTCTCAGCAATCTTTCTCTTTTCAGGATTCATCCGGTACGGATGCTGTTTTATTGGTTTGGCATCACCAACATCTACATCATGAGAGGCTATAGTAACTCTCTTTGGAACATCAGGAAACAAATCCTCATATTTCTTGATCAACCTTTCAAACTGATCTCTCTGTGAGGGTTCTAAGTGCTGGAGTTTTACATCAAGATTTTGCAACACTTCAGTGTTTGACAATTTACATGAAAGAACTTCAGCTTTAATTCTTGGTTCATCATCTTGAAACTCCCCCTCATCTTCACACGTTTCGACCATTGGAGAATCTGAAGTGACAGCTGCAACCCTAGCATTTCTGTCATGATAAGGCTTTAGCATGTTAATATGACACAATTGTTTTGGTTTTCTCCTATCTGGAGTCTTCACAATGTAATTGAGATCATTGAGTTTTGTCAGAATTTCATAAGGACCATGAAATCTAGCCTGCAATGGATTGGACTGCAAGGGAAACAACACAAGGACCTTGTCTCCTGGTTTAAACTCACGGCTTCTAGCCTTATGATCATACCAAGTTTTCATTTTTCCCTGACTTGATTTCAAGTTCTCTTTGGCAAGGTCACAAGCTGCACGCAATCTTTCCTTGAACTTGCTAACATAGTCTAACAGACTGATTTGCGGCTCTTCCTCTTGCCATTGTTCACTCAATAATAGCAAAGGTCCTCTCACTTCATGACCAAACACTAGCTCAAATGGACTGAATCCAGTAGACTCCTGCACTGCTTCTCTAGCTGCAAACAACAGCAAATGAACCCCTTCATCCCAGTCTTTCTCATGGTCATAACAATAAGTCCTCATCATTGTCTTGAGAGTGGAATGAAACCGCTCTAAGGCACCCTGACTTTCTGGATGATAGGCACTAGAAAGAATCTGTTTTGCACCTAGTTCATACACAACCTGCTGAAACAATCCTGAAGTGAAATTGCTACCTTAGTCTGACTGAATTTCCCTGGGAAGACCAAACAACGTGAAGAACTTTATCAAAGCCTTCGAGATTGCAGTTGCCTTGATGTTACGTAGAGGTATGGCTTCGGGGAATCTGGTAGATGCACACATGATTGTCAACAAGTACTGATTTCCAGATCTAGTCTTGGGTAATGGACCAACGCAATCAACAATGACCCTAGAGAATGGCTCCCCAAATGCTGGGATAGGCTGCAATGGGGCTACAGGTGGGTCTAACTGGTGTTTTCCAACTACCTGACAAGTGTGACAGGTTTTGCAAAAGTTGGAAACGTCTTTCCGAAGCCCAGGCCAAAAGAAGTGTTTCATGATCTTTTCAACAGTCTTGTTAACACCAAGATGACCTCCTAAAGGTAAACTATGAGCCATTGTTAAGATCTCATTCCTATAGACCTTTGGAACAACAATTTGCCTGACCACTGCCCAATCTGCATTGCCAGGGATATCAGGAGGGCGCCACTTCCGCATCAACACACCATCCTTGAGATAATACCCAACTGGAACTGCATCTATTTCTTTTTCAGGAAGGGCTCTCCTCTTTAGTACACCAATTTCAGGATCATTAGTTTGCTCCTCAATCAACCGCTTTCTGGACAGAGACAAGTCTCCGGACACATCAGAATCACCAGACCCATCCGGCTGGCTGAATAGAGAACTGATAAAAGTATCTGATAAGTCCTCAAACGGAGAAACCATAGTAGGCCAATCAGAGTCATGAGGCGAACCACCTGAGTCCTGACTATTCAATGTGCTGGACGGCACCACAACATCTTCTTTAGCCTTCTTGGCCATAGCACGAGTCACTGCGCAAGAAGGATACAGAGATGGGTCCTCATCCCCATTTTCAGTGCTCGGCTGTGAAGTAAGATGTGCAGGGGGAACTACTTTGCCCCCAGCCAGGTCATTGCCTAGCAACAGAGAAACACCCTTTATAGGTAGACTTGACATAAGTCCCACCTTTACCTGTCCTGTAACTAAATCTGACTTCAAGAATATAGAGCGCAGGGGTACAGATACAGTCCTCCCTTCAATACCTTGTACAAGTATGAAATCCCCTGAAGCGGTCTCATCACGTAACTCCAAGGAGTCCATCAACAAAAGTGACTGAGAAGCTCCGGTATCCCTTAGGATATATATGGGGACAGGAGTAGTATGCTCATTCAGAGCCACAAATCCCTCTGACACAAATGGAAGAAATTCCTCCCTCACAAAGTCAGCTGTATTAGGCTTTTTAGCCCCACAAGAAGCAGGCAATTTAGCAGATTGGTTATCTACTACAGGGGTTTTTAACCTTGTTTTCACAAAGGCATTTGGTTTGGTATCCTTTTCTTTTTCTTTCTTAGCTTTAAGGAACCAACAGTTAGTTGTAACATGACCAGATTTCTTGCAATAACTGCAAACTAGACCACTTTTGTCACTGTCAGCTTTCACACTTTGATCAGACCTGTTACTGGATTTCTGAGCACCATCACCAGATTTGTCTTTGTCTTTGGGTGAGGAATCTTGGGTATCACCGTAACCCTTTTTCTGAAATTGGGACCATTTATTGTTACTGCTAGACTGAAATTTGGACTTATGAGTGAGAACATATTCATCTGCAAATTTGGCAGCTGATTGCAAGTTCAGTGCTTGCTTCTCATTAAGGTAGGTCTTAACATCATCCTTAACACAGTTCTTGAATTCTTCAACTAACACCATCTCTTTTAGTGAGTTGAAATCATCCTTGACCTCCATAGAAGTACACCAGCGCTCAAAGCAAACCTGCTTCTCATTAGCAAATTCAACATAAGTCTGATTTTCAGATTTCTTCAGACCTCTGAATTTCTGTCGGTAAGCCTCTGGAACCAACTCATAAGCTCTCAAAATAACCTTTTTGACAACCTCATAATCAGAGGAATCATCTGCAGACAAAGCCGAATAGGCTTGTTGAGCTTTACCCTTGAGGACAGTTTGCAACATCAGAGGCCAGTGTTCCTTTGGCCACTGGCAACTCTTTGCTACCTTTTCAAAACACTGGAAATAGTTGTCAACATCCATTTCTGAAAATGGAGGCACCAGTTTTACCTCCTGACTGGCACAAAATTTATTTTTAGTTTCAATTTTAATTTTTAGTTGCTCCATTTGGAGTCTTTCTTCTCTATCGAATTTCTCTAATTCAAAATCTCTCTGTCTCTGTCTCTCTCTTTCTGCTCTTTCCTCTTTCTCTCTCTCAAATTCTCTTTGTTTTTCTTCTCTTGCTAATTTTTCTCACTCAAACTGCCTTTGTTTTTCTTTTTCTTCCCTCTCAAATTCTCTTTGTTTCTCTTTTTCCTCCCTTTCTTTTTCTCTTTCTTCCCTTTCTTTCTCTCTTTCCTCCCTTTCTTTTTCTCTTTCCTCCCTTTCAATCTCTAGCATTTTTAATTTAAGTTCCATTTCTATATTTGGATTTTCCACTGGAAACTGTTCCAGATCTCCTGGTGCAAACACATTTTCATCAATGTAATATTCAACTATCTCTCTAGCCAGTCTTGCTTTTCGCATGGCTGGTTTTACCTCTGTCAGCTCTAACTGTCTGCAAATTTCTAGCAGTTCCGTCTTTTTAAAAGACTTCAAAACCCCTACGGTTGGTGATGCCAAGAAATCATCCATTGCTGTTGTCAATATATATCTAGGAAAATTCACAAAAACAATTTCACAATTTGGAATGTTAGATTTTCAGTAAATTACTCACACAATGGTCTATCCCGGACCTAGAGCCCCCAATTTGTTATGGCCTCAATTTGTTATTACATTTATAACACAACAGCAACAGCAAGGGATGACAAACACAGTTTTAACAACTAAAACACATTTAATTTTTAACAAAGACAAAGACTAATAACAACCTACAACTAAAGACCAAGATTGATAAATAAGAAAAAACAGAAATAATTACAGTCCCTTTTTGGTGGGGTGGCTTGGTGATGTCCTGGATGAAGAAAATGCTCAAACACAGGCAAAGAAATCCACAAAAGAAACGTCACAGGTCTTGAACAGAATGGCAGGTCTGGTCATCTTCTTGCAATTTCTCCTACTACTTTACTGTCTCAATTCTTTTCCTTATATACTCTTTTGCAGACCCCACCCACATTTAGACCTCTTTTTTTTAATTTTCTGAGACTTGCCCCAGACATGTCCAGGACATGTCTAAACATGACTCCAGTCTGAGCTTAACAAAAAAAGGTAAATACTGCCATCTAGTGGCCAATATTCACATTACAACTTGCTCTTGACCTTGCCTTTTTGTTATTAGTCTAGATCTGTAACAATGGAACGTGTTCTGTCACTTACTGTTAGCACTTTTACTTGTCTCCTAGGAGGTCTGCACTTTTGTACTGTTCTTATGCACTTTTGTACGTCGCTCTGGATAAGAGCGTCTGCTAAGTACCTGTAATGTAATGTAATGTAATGTTTACATACCAAGTAAAGTATTCGGATGTGGAAAAACGTCGACCGTACATCCAGTAAAGATAATTTACACTTTAATTTCCACAACGGCTACACGTGCTACTAGCTTATAAAGGTGGCAGCCATGACACTGTTGACAATACTAGGGCATGCGCACTTTGCGCAGCGTAAGCACGCGCGTGCCACAAGGGCGAGCGCTCAGTTTCCGCGCGCTAGTGTGTTCCACACCCAGCCGCTTGTGTCATTGTGGGGCTTCATTCATTCGCACCTGGACCTCTGTTTGAGTAATGATTTGCGTTCTTAAGTTTGCTTTGCGCTTGACGACAGTAAGTTCGGAATTTACGCGAAGTTGGCTCTATGATATTATTCAATGGACGTCATCTCGGTGTGCAAATGATGCTGTGTGGTGGTGCCCGGAACCGTAAATAATGCGGTTCCAGGCGCAAAGTTTCATTGTTCTTTCTTTGGACCTTATAGGAGACCTCTGCCGAAGCAGAAGTCTGGAGAGTGGTGGCGACAAGATGTTACATGCTCTTTGGTGGCGCATACAGCAACAGGATGTCGGCTAAAATTTGAGCAAAGTGGTCGGCGCCGCTGTGTTTACGTCGCCACATGTACTCTGCCAAATAGAACCCTAAGCCGTTGCTGCAGCTCGTGTGCGTGGATAGCAAGGACCTCATGATCTGCCACCACTGGCACTCAATATTTTGAGTGTGCATGCCAGGGGAGGCAGGATCAACGAAGTTCAAGGAGTGGTTCACAGTGAGATGCTGGAAGTTTTCCCTCGCTGAGGCTATCATATGCTCGCCAGCAGTCGGTAACGATTTGCGAACCGGCGGCAACATACCTTTTTAGTAAGGAGTATCAACGTCGCCGAATTCCGGTTCTCAACCTCGACGAAAAAAACCTTCTTAGTCTCGCGGCAAATACCCCCCAAAACCCACTTGCCATTGCGCAAACGACCGCGGTTGTATTTTCGGCGGCCAAATTTGGACTCGTCGATTTCCACGATACGTCCTGGGCCCCCTATAGCGGTGGTACTACGCTGCTGCACGACGTGGAGGCAAATTTCGCGGCAATAAGTGAACCAGTCGACGACGGTCTCCTTGCTCGCCGCTTTGTTTGACATCTGTGCCGCCCAGCAGTAGGTGAGCACCAGGACTTTTTCCAATGACATCCTGCTGCCAGCGAACCAGCTGCCACGACAAATGCTGCGGTCGGAGGTCCGAGTGTCAATTTCATCGCGCCCTTTATTTCCATTCGAAATAGGAAACACGTGAGTGCATTTAAGGCTGCCCATTTATATGACGTTAACGACAATAATAGATCATTAAGAAGGAAAAGGACCTTATCTATAATTTCGCTGATTAAGTTATCCGTGCCTCACACAGCGAGAAATCAAACTGTCTGCCTCATAACTTGAGCTGCAAGACTTTGGCACCGCGCACATTGTTTTTAATTTGTCATGACACTGATCTATTGTTCTGTCATAAGCAGGCGAATGCGCACAAAGTTTAGTGTGTGTGCGTGTGCGTGTGTGTGTGTGTATGTATATATATATCGTGCCGAATCCCCCTCCTCCTCTTCCAACCGTACTCGCCGCGTGCCGCACGGCACACTCATCACCAAACGAACTAAACCATCTCTATCCCTATCCAACTCATAGGGAATGCTATCCCTATCCCTAACCCTCACCTTAACCCAACTCAGCCTCAAATGTTTGTTCTGCTCAAATTATTCTACCTAGTGTCTCCGGATCGGCCACCAGCATGAAAGACATCAAAATGGATATTCACTGGTCTCCTCATTGACAACAATAAATAAAAGAGAAAATGAATTTATGAGAAAAAAAATCATATATATATATATATATATATATATATATATATGATCTTTCGATGGTCTTTCAAGCTTTAGCGATAAATGGAAACTAATGGCATTGAACTGGCAACAAACTCAGTTGGTATATGCGATTAACATTGCATTCTCCACAGGGTTCCTGGTTCGAATCCCACTGCAGATGCTAATGTAATGTATGACTTAACATGTAAAACTTTGTTCACAGCATCGTCGATGGAAAGTAGAAAAAAAACTAAAGTCCAAAAAAACAATAATTCAAGAGATAGGACCAGGGCCGGCACTAGCCATTTTGGTGCCCTAAGCATAAATGCTTTGTGGAGCCCCCCCCACATACCAACCCACCCAACCCCACCCCTGACAGAAATGAACAATATTTGAGTATCTGTCAGTTTTGCTTTATTTTACAAAATAAGTTGTCAATGTTAATGGTTCAAAAACTGAGATAGAGGTAAATAATAATAATAATAATAATAATAATAGAGATAAAATAGAAAAGCACTCAGAGACCGCAGAACCTCCGCCAGGGGGCAGCAAAGCCAAAAGCACGACGATTGGAACTCCGGCCCATTAGAAAGACTTGAAATCTTGAACTTTGGCGTATATCTCAGCAGTACTTTGGCCTAGATATGCCAAAATTTAATCACCTCTTCCTTGAGTTAATATTCACCTACCCTGAAAAAAATTTCGTCAAAATCCGGCCATAAGTTTTTGAGTTATGTTGTACACAAGCAAACCAACAAACAAACCAACAAAAGCACCAAAAACATATACCTCCTGGCGGAGGTTAATAATAATAATAATTTAGTCTTAATAAAACACTAACAATGGCACCAAATACTCAAATAAATAAAAATAAATCATCTAAATTTTAAAAAAATATATGCCACGACTACTAACAAATAAACATCTGTTTTTAACTGTAAACACAGTTCTGAGTAAGTAACTTAAAATACAAATTTTAAAATGGAAGCACCAGTTGTTAGAGGCCCTACAGAGGCACACGTCTGCATTTCCGGGCTGCGAAATCAGTTATCAGGTCATCATATGACAGTTTCTGAGCAATTTCCCCATTGATGCTGATGACAGCAAGACCACTTAAACGCTCCAGGTCCATTGATGAGCGCAATGTTTTAATGAGCTTAAGTTTGGAGAAGCTTCGGACGTAGCTAACTAGAGACGCTTTATGGACACCAAACTGATTCGCTATCAGCCTATACTCTCCGCAGCTAGCGAGCTTGTATAACGCAATCGCCACTCGCATTTCTACAGGCACAGAGGTCATCTCTTCTGGGCTCATGACATCCTTCATCTGATCACACAGTTTCACGAATGCTCCCCGAGACATCCTGAAAGTCTCTCTCCATTTTACAGCTGAAAATTCATTGAGCACCACTCTCTCCCATCAGTCCTTACTCCTAACGCACATCCAGCAAGCACAAGTTTTTGGTAGGAGTGGAGGAAGGCCTATGCAGACACCAAGAGTTTTACGTCATGTACTTGGAAAGAAATCGAACTATTGACTGAACCATGTAAACCAGGTTTTTCTGATTATGACATTACTGAAGTACATGTAAATGCGTCAAATCATATTATTGCCATTACCCGATTATTCCCAGTTATCGGATTATTGTGGTCATGTAAACGTAGCTGTTACAAAATAAATAATTGTTAATTAAAACATTGTTTTACCTGCAAGTGACGCGCGAGCATCATCTCGCAGTTTTTTTCTTTTCCGCCCCAGACTCTTGATGGCTTTTCGATGACATATCCAGATCTCAGGAATAAACTTCTGCCAAATTTGCGATTGAAGCATAATGGAGCAAACTACTAGGGAATGGGGGAGGGGGGCACCAAAGGTAGACCGATGAGAGGGCCGGACAGGAGATGAATCTTTTTTCGCGTAATTAAGCCTACGTTATTTTTGTATTACTTATATTTATTAACATGCTTCACAAACTATTATTTTAAATATTGAATACTGTTATTATTATAATTTTTTCATGGGCTTGATTTTTTTGGTGCCCCCCCCCAGGCAGTTGGTGCCCTACGCGCAGTGCGTGATAAGCGTATGCCGAGCGCCGTGTCTGGATAGGACATAGAGTGAAAAGCACAAGGTAACAATACACACGCGTGCATCGGCATTAGCGCAATTTTTTTTTACGCGCGCCGCGTCTACCCCTTCCTTTTAAAATTGTTCCCCCATCATTCTAAACCCCCTTCTCACTCATAAAAAACTAAACCCCCAAAAATATTTGTGCCCCCCTTTAAAATTATTCTGGCCAAAAAAAAAAATGAAAAAAAGTGGAGGTTGTGTATGGTACTCTTGCCCAACACTGCAAAGACTGAAATTAGCATTCCGGCACGCTTGTCTGAAAGACACGCAGATTTAAGCACTACGCTCCCGATTAAGACAAGACTGCAGTGCATTACTGTGTTTATCTAAGCATCCAAAGGTTTTTTTTTTCCGACACCCGCAAAAGATCAAAAGATTGCCTTCAAAAGCAAGTGGGTGCTCCCATCAAGTAAACTTATTCAAGAGGTGGACACAAGATGGAACAACACCTTAGACATGCTGCAAAGGCTATATAAGCAGGGAGAACCAGTGGGTGCAGCCTTGGCCTTTCTCCAAAGAGGTCAGTTACTTTGGACACCGTTTCATTAAAGACGGAATCAAGCCTGATCCAGCTAAGGTAGCAGCTGTGAAGGACATGGAACCACCTCAAGACAAAAGTGAGCTGGAAACAATCCTTTGCATGGTTAACTATTTGTAAATTTGTCCGTATGCTCTTAGACATTAATCAACCCATGTTCACCTGTTGAAAGAATCCAGTGAAATAATTTCAGATGCTCAACATGATGAAGCATTGAGAAAAAATAAAGAGCAAAGAGAGCCAGGACCAGCTCTAGTATATTTTGACCCCAGCAAAGAACTTAGGCCATAAGTTCACGCATCCAAGTACGGACTTGGAGCGGTTCCACTGCAGGAGGGCAAGCCTATTAGCTACTAATCTAAATCAATAACTGATAGTGATGTCATTTATGCTCACATTAAGAAAAAACTGTTTGGCATTTCATTTGGGTTTCAACGTTTTCACCAGTTCTTCTTTAGCCATCATTCATTGTAGAAAGTGACCACAAGCCACTTGAGTAAATAATGCGAAAAACACTCATATCAACACCTCCAAGGCTGCAGTAGATGATGCTACAACTACAAAGATATGATTTTACAACAGATGCCTTCTCAAAGAATTCACTGTTTGACTAGGATGAGAACCTCAAAGGTATGGACATACAGATAATCACAGAATACAGCAGCTTACATGTCAGTGACACTAAGATGAAGATCACACTAAGATCACTGGCAACATGTCTGATAGTGTAGGGAAAAGGGCCCGAACAGGAAAATTTGCCCCGGGGCCCATGACAATCTTGCAACACCACTGGATGACACCATTCTGCCTTCTCGCTGCTGGGCTATGGCGGAACTGTGGGACTTGCAGACAGCTGTCCATAATGTGCAGGGTACAGGTCCTGTTCCCAGG
This sequence comes from Gymnothorax reevesii, assembly GCA_029721435.1. Classification (NCBI taxonomy): domain Eukaryota; kingdom Metazoa; phylum Chordata; class Actinopteri; order Anguilliformes; family Muraenidae; genus Gymnothorax; species Gymnothorax reevesii. Next base: position 57,219,818 of record CM056574.1, read on the forward strand.
GCCTGCCCGGTGAATTGTCTCTATGTGCCCCATCCGGCCGGCTCATAAGTCCTTCAGTGGGGTCAATCCTCCTGCCTATCTAGATATTCTGGGGTTAAAAGTACCTTAGCCTTTATCAAACAGCACTTCTGGTAGTAATCCATAGAGAATGCCAAGGAATTGTCTCCCCCCCCCCCCCCCCCCCATATATTGTTTAAAGGGACAAAGTGTAACATTGCCAAAATCTAAGTCTGGATTCATATATATATGGCATCATTTGTGTATTATGACCTCCGTTAATAATCTGATATTCTTGGAAACAAAGAATTTTAGACTTGTTTCTACATTGGACGGGTAAGCTGGTAAGGGAGCGCCATGACAGTCAGCCATCTTGAAACAGTCGCCTCCGGCAAGGGACAAATAGCACCAAACACGGAATAGATATGCGTTTGCCCTGTCAGCCAGCGCAGAGTGATTGAGACACTGGAGGAAGAAAGGCTATCGCGGCGACTTTGAAAATCAGTACTACTGCAGCATCATGCAGGACCATACATATGCAGCAGCAGCACAGGAGACGAAATCCTCATCCGCAAAAAAACAAAAAAAAGAATTGAAAAGGCAGCGCGACCGGCGTGCTCAAAAATCAAGGGTGAACATCGAGCTAGCCTTCCCCAGGTGGATGGAGCAAGATTTTCTAAGTGACGCTAAAGTTGCCAGCTTTCTCCTCGACAAGTAAGTCAACTGTACAGCCTAAACAATCTGTAACAATGGGAAGTGTTCTGTCACTTACTGTTAGCACTTCTACTTCTCTCCTAGGAGCTCTGCACTTTTGTACTGATCTTGTGCACTTATGTACGTCGCTCTGGATAAGAGCGTCTGCTTAGAACCTGTGATGAAATGTGTTACAACTGGGTCTAGGAAGTGCAGCCACAGGTAGAGAAAAAAAGAAAGCACGGGGAGAGAAAACTGCGGCAAATACAAAAGAACCTGAATGCTGCACAGCACTCCAGTCCCTATACTGCCTAACCAGAGCTAACTGAGACCTACCGCTAGTCTTCGAAAGTTTACCAGGCATGGGGCGGCTTTTAAACACTTAACTCCAGAACACTCCGTCCAGAAGCGCGGACTGAGCGAGCGAACCGTGTACCCCCTTCGGAAACAAGTTTCCACCCAGAGTCACCTCCAAAAATAACAAAGGGAAAATAACAAAGCAAAACAATAAAGGGGTATCCCGATGGAAGGATGGGAAGACCCAGCTGGGAATACCCTAGCTAACCAGAGTAACCGGACAGCGTACAGAAAGGACGAGACGAGCGAGGCAGTCGGACAAGCGAATCAAAAGTCAAAAACCCGGGCATCTATTACCAAACAACCAGATAGAGGGGCAAGAGCAAGAATCAAAGTCACAAAGCGACAAGCCAAGGGTCAATCACAGGGATCCAAACGAACCAAAAATGGGGCCAGGCAAGAATCGTAGGTCAAGACAAAACCGGTCCAACACAGAAGGCAATCCAAATACTCACAGTTCCGAAACGCTAATTGCAAATGGTCGAAGAGCTAGTCTCCCCTGGCACGTGCAAGCGGCGGCCTTAAAAAGCACCGCCCCCTCCCGAAGTGGAAACAAACAATTAAGAACAAGGCGAAATAAATACAACAGAGCTCGTAACACCCCCATCCTTAAGAGAAAACCTGCAATCTAGGTTTTCAACGAGGAATGACAACGCGAAAGCGTGTCTGCTACAATGTTCTCTGAACCTTTTTTGTGCAGAACTCTTAAATTAAATCCTTGGGTAATCAAGGACCAACGCATAAGACGTTGGTTAGAGTTACACATGGGCTGTAGGAAAACAATTGGGTTATGATCAGTGTACACTACAATGGGCTCTGGGCTTGAGCCAAGGTACACCTCAAAGTGTTGTAGAGCTAACAGAAGTGCCAGTGCTTCCTTTTCTATTGTGCTGTAATTGAACTGATACCGGTTGAATTTTTTTGAAAAAAAAAACACACTGGGTGGGCGATTCCAAGCTCGTCCTCCTGAAGCAGCACTGCACCAGCCCCAGTGCCACTGGTATCCACCTCCAACATAAATGGTCTCGTAAAGTTGGGAGCGGACAAAACTGGGGCATTGCACAATAGACATTTGAGAGCTTCAAAAGCATGCTGACAATCAGCTGACCACAGAAATGGCTGAGAGGCACGCATTAGGTTTGTGAGAGGTGAAACAACAGACGAAAAGTTCTTAGAAAAACTCCTGTAGTATCCAGCCATTCCTAAGAAACGCCTGAGTTCCTTTCTAGTCTTGGGCACAGGGAACGAGTTGATTGCCTCAACCTTGGCGTCCACAGGACGAACTGACCCCTGGCCCACCTTTTTCCCCAAATAAGTAATTGTCCCATGACCAAATTCACATTTCTCAAGGTTTAAGGTTAGTGAGGCATCCTGAAGGCGCGAAAACAGTTTCCAACGTAAAAAGATGATGTTGCCGAGTTGAAGAATAAACTACTACATCATTAAGATAAGCTTCACAATTCTCAATATCGACTAGAACATGGTTCATTAACCTGTGGAATGTAGCAGGTGCATTTTTTAAACCAAAAAGCATCACTGTGTATTGCAAGAAGGCGTCTGGCGTGACAAAGGCCAACTGTTCTGAAGCAAGTTCAGTGAGAGGAACCTGCCAGTATCCTTTCAATAAATCGAGCTTGGAGACAAACTTTGCATTTCAGATTCTGTCCACACAATCCTCAACTCGCGGAAGGGGTAAAGAGTCAGATTTCGTCACACTGTTAAGTCTCCGGTAATCTTTACAAAAACGGGACGTGCCATCAGATTTTGGTACCAACAAACAAGGGGAAGACCAAGGGCTAGAGCTAGGGACAGCAAGACCATTCTGCAAAAGGTATTCAACTTCCTTTTTCATAATAGTGCGTTTTGATGGGTTAACACGATACGCATTCTGTTTAATAGGCTTATGATCGCCCACATCAATATCATGTTCCAAAATAGTGGTTTTCAAAGGTACGTCTTGAGAACAGCTGCAAATATTTCTCAATAAGACCTCGGATATCAGCCTGAGCCGTCTCAGGTAAGTGGGACAATTTGGATGGGAGAGCACAAAGAGCTTCAGAGTTCAGCAAACGAGCAGGCGGAAGACAGGCACTCGTCTGGCCAAGTCTATCCAGTTCAGGGGAGTATTCTGACATGGGCACATCTACATGAGGTGTTGCAATCAGGACCACAGGTGGTGTTGAGAGAAGCTTTGCATCCTCTGAGCGTGACACGTAGGCTTTTAGCATGTTAATGTGGCAAACCCAAGACTTGCGTTTTCTATCAGGTGTCTTTACAATGTAGTCAGTATCACTTAATTTTTTTTCTATTACATACGGCCCACAAAACTTCGCCTGAAGGGTAGATCTAGGAATAGGAAGAAGCACTAGGACTGCATCACCAGCCTCAAAAGAGCGTTGAACTGTCTTCCGATCATAATATGCCTTCATCTGGGCTTGGGCGGAACTTAAGGAGTGCTTGGCTAAATCCCAAGCCATGTGTAACCGTTCCCCGAAAGTGCTAACATAGTCCAAAACATTGCGTGGAGCAGATAGGCTCTGGTCAGTCCCCAACCACTGATCCTGTAGGATCTTTAGTGGTCCACGTACTGCGTGCCCAAACACCAATTCAGACGGACTAAACTCAAGGGATTCTTGCACAGTGTTCCGAATGGCAAACTACAAAAAGGGAACCGCCTCATCCCAGTCCCTCCCTTGGTCCATGCAATATGCTCGAAGCATGGTCTTTAAAGTTTGATGGAACCTCTCTAACGCTCCCTGAGACTCTGGGTGGTGAGCACTGGAGGTTTGGTGAGTTATATTCAACTGTTTCATTGTCTTTGTAAACAATCCAGATGTGAAATTTGATCCCTTATCCGATTGCACATACTTTGGCAAACCAAACGTAGTACAAAACTTAACCAAGGCCTTCACAACTACTCGAGCTTTCAGAGTACGAAGGGGAATAGCTTCAGGGAACCTAGTTGCAGTACACATGAGAGTCAACAGATAACAATTGCCAGATCTGGTTTTTGGGAGAGGTCCCAGACAATCAATTAATATCTTTTCAAAAGGTTCCCCCATGACAGGAATTGGCTTGAGAGGCGCAGGGGGAATTACTTGGTTAGGTTTCCCCACAAGTTGACAAACATGGCAGGAACGACAATACGAGACACATCAGATTTCATGGCAGGCCAAAAGAAATGTTTTAAAATGCGAGTGAATGTTTTCTTAACCCCAAGGTGACCAGAGAGTTCATGGTCATGAGCTACAGCCAAGACTTGTTGTCTGAATGGAGTGGGAACTACTACTTGTACAACTGAATTCCACTCTTCTCCAATGTCAGAGGGGGTCCATCTGCGCATTAGTATTGTATCATCAATAAAATACGAAACAGATTTGGACGGCAACGCAGAGTCACCTTCAGCCGCAGCAAAGTATTTACTCAAGGAATCATCTGCCCGCTGAGCAGCAGCCAACTGCAGCCTCCCAAATGGCTGGAGGAGTTCAGAAGTACCCTGACTGGCTAGGTTGTTTGGAACAATATCCGCAACAGTGATAGCATTAGAATCCTCTTCAGCAAGCACACTTTTGGACATGTCAGCCTCTAGCAAGGTATCCGATAGGTCAATTGTATCTCCGTATTTGCGGGCCTGCACGCGAGTGACGACACATGCAGAAAAAATGGAAGGGAATTCTGAAACTGCATCATCAGCGCCCCCGTTCATGTCAGGCTCATGGGTGACCTCAGGCAGAGGGAATACGTGTCCTCCCGCTAAATCATTGCCGAGAATTAACAAAACGCCTTTAACTGGCAATTGAGAGCAGACTGCGATTTTCACCATATCAGAAACTATATCCGACTGCAGCACAATATTGTGCAAAGGAACTTTCATGACACCTAGCTCAATAACTTGAATTAATACATCAGTGCCGCAACTCGATCGTTCAGAAAATGGCAACACACATTCTAATATGAAGGACTGAGCAGCCCCCGTATCACGCAATATTTTAACAGGTATTCTTTCGAATTCGGAATCAGAGAGGGACACCATTCCGTCAATAATAAACGGCCGGAAAGACGATTCCGACAACATCCCACATTGTTTCCAGTCATCATGGAATGACGGAGAGTTAATAAGCCCAACCTCCTTAGGAATCAATTGAGACTGACTTTGATTTTTACGTTTTAACGCTGGGCAGACGGCAATAAAGTGACCGGTTTCATGGCAAAAAAAACACTCACTCAAATTGTTTGGGGTTTAGTTAGTTTCGCCGAACCAGGTAAAACCCCGCCCTGAGCAATGTGATCACCACCAAAACTTCCAAGAGACGAAAAGACAGTCTTATGTGTAAGGACGAACTCGTCAGCACACACAGCCGCTTCCTCGATAGTAGACACTTTCTGCTCATTCAAATATACTGCGATTCTATCGGGAATGCAGTTTTTGAATTCCTCGTGCAAAATCAACTGTTTCAGTTGTTCAAATGAAGTAATGTCACTCGCCGAACACCATTTTTCAAAAAGAACAGATTTCTCACGAGCAAACTCAACAAATGTTTGTCCGTTGGATTTCACATGCTTCCTGAATCTTTGTCAGTAAGCCTCAGGAACAAGTTCATACACCCGTAACACAGCACTTTTCACTGTATCATAATTCATTTTATCCTCTAGGGACAAAGATGAACACACCTCCTGAGCTTTCCCGACAAACGTACATTGTAATAGCAACGTCCAAATACTTTGCGGCCACCCGATTGTTGTCGCAATCCTTTCGAAAATAGGGAAATATTTATTAACCTCACTTTCCCTGAACGGAGGTACCAAGCGAATTTGCCGACTGAGATCTAAATCCAGCGAGGTAGCTGTGGAGGGGTTCTGCGAAAGCGCAACATGACCTTGGACAGGAGATGGCCTGGGTATTGGAGAAACGGTAGTACGCGAATCAACTTGAGATTTCCGTGGCATTGGAGTGGGAGCCAAATCCCTGGCTCGCAATTCAAGCTCCTTCAACTTGACCTGACGGTCAGTTTCCATGTCATAAGCTCGGAGTTGGAGCAACCGATTCTGATATTCCTGTCTACTGAGCTCCTGCTCCAATTCTTTCAAACGCAAATTGAGCAGTGGGTTTCCCGTGGATGAGTGCAATTTACCGGGAGACGCACTATTCTCAGCTGTAGCCTCCGTCACAGTCGGATTCTGAAGCGCTGCAAAATCGGAATCAACACTCGGGAGCACCTCTTCATCAGGTAAATATCCCTGTTCCACCAATTCCTTATACAGCACTTTCCTGATTTCCCGTTTTGCCTAACTTCGTGGCACGGAAATGTTGTAAAAGTCCGCGATGATTAATAAGTCATTCTTTCTGCAACGGTCGAATTCCTCCTTGGTCGGAAAAATAGTAAATTCCTCCAAGTTAAATTCGGCCATTGTAAATTCGGACGAGCCCCCACTTGTTACAACTCAGTCTAGGTAGTGCGGCTACAAGTAGAGAAAAGAAGGAAGAACGGGGAGAGAAAACTGCGGCAAATACAAAAGAACCTTAACGCTGCACAGCACTCCAGTCCCTATACTGCCTAACCAGAGCTAACTGAGACCTACCACTAGTTTTCGAAGGTTTACCAGGCACGGGGCGGCTTTTAAACACTTAACTCCAGAACACTCCGTCCAGAAGCGCGGACTGAGCGAGCGAATCAAGTACCCCCTTCGGAAACAAGTTTCCACCCAGAGTCACCTCCAAAAATAACAAAGGGAAAATAACAAAGCAAAACAATAAAGGGGTATCCCGATGGAAGGATGGGAAGACCCAGCTGGGAATACCCTAGCTAACCAGAGTAACCGGACAGCGCACAGAAAGGACGAGACGAGCGAGGCAGTCGGACAAGCGAATCAAAAGTCAAAAACCCGGGCATCTATTACCAAACAACCAGATAGAGGGGCAAGAGCAAGAATCAAAGTCACAAAGCGACAAGCCAAGGGTCAATCACAGGGATCCAAACGAACCAAAAACGGGGCCAGGCAAGAATCGTAGGTCAAGACAAAACCGGTCCAACACAGAAGGCAATCCAAATACTCACAGTTCCGAAACGCTAATTGCAAATGGTCGAAGAGCTAGTCTCCCCTGGCACGTGCAAGCGGCGGCCTTGAAAAGCACCGCCCCCTCCGGAAGTGGAAACAATCAATTAAGAACAAGGCGAAATAAATACAACAGAGCTCGTAACAAATATAATGTAAATTGGCCTAAACACAACTTTTCATTCAGTTTTGTTACACAGTGTTGCTTGTTACCATAAGCAGCATAATAGTAGATCTTGCTGAAATACTGCATCTTCATTGTTACAGGTGGAACTGTATGTTTACATGGTTTCAGTAGCTTTCATAATCGCGGTAAACGCCAGCTTTCGAAGCCTACCCACTGGCTTTTAGTGGCGGTGAAGCTGGTTGGTAGACTTTAGAAGCTGGCATTTACTGTGACTAAAAGCCGCCGTTTATCGCGACTAAAGCTACTGAAACCATACATACAGGCTCATAACTATGAAAGGTGCTTATCTCCTATACCTGGATGAAACGGCTAAACAGTTCCTAAAATGTGCTTAATTTTTGTCATATGTCATATATTATAAAGAATAAGCTACGCTTATGGTCATGTTTTAATAATGAGAAGGTGCCACCACCTGTTTTCAGTGCATCAATTTTTCGGGCTCGATCGGCAGACTTTTATTTGTTATTGTTGATATGTTTTATTTTTCATTCTTTGTACTCTTTGACCTTTCTTCTTGTGCGGTCCGGAAAGAATACTGTTATTGCACTTTATGATGTTGCCAACTGAAGACACTGTTTCTCTCCATATGCGATCTAACTGTGATGAAATCATGGGATAAATTCAGTATACAGTGGCGTAGCCAGAACTGAGAATTGGCTTGCACAAAACATCCGTTTTAAACAATTTTAGTCCTGACCTGTTCTCAGTCATTTTCAAAATTAACAAAAGGTTCACTCCGAGCCGTCGCACGCTTTTAATAGCCTATTTAACAGCAGAGTGCCACATTTTTTATCAAACCATGCAATACGGAGAGTGAAAGGCGATATTTCATTACAATGCGGACCAGTTCAATCGAGGCAAAGCATTAGCGTCTTAATAAGTACATTATTTCTCTGTACCGAAGGCTATGCCACTGTATACTGAATTTATCCCTCGATTTCATTGCTGTTAGATCGCATATGGAGATAAACGGTGTCTTCAATTACCAATGAAGATAATTGGAAAATGCTTCAATGAAGGAAAATGATCGAGAACTAGCCAGGACTAATTGTTGTCATACAGGACGTTTATGTGTCCCTTCCAATTCCCAGTTCGATTTGCACTTCTGGATGGTGGTCCATGCAGCAGACTTCTTTTTGTTAGACTTCGCATCAGCTTCCTGTCCCAAATGACACCTGTCCGTGCTTTGACAGTATCTATGAGGGTCTGCCTCATCCGACATTAAATTTTCACAACGGTGTCTTTTGTCCGTAATTTTGCATCTACAGGTGGTCGAGACACACTGCTAAATGTACAGCTACTTCCCCTAATGCATTATGCAATTAACAGGCCGAACAATAAAACGTGTTTAACTCCGCCTGACTGCTCGATCACGTGGATACAGCTAAACATCTGATTACCTAGGGTGAGTGTAGTAAAATATTAAAAGTTTTTTTGTACTGAGCGCTTAAGAAGCAATGTCTAACACAAATGTGTTTTAACTTGGTTCAAGCTCTATACGCGCAAGGACTTCGCGGTCAAGGTGATCACAAGTGACGTGATGCCATGGGGGGCAAAAGGAAATTATTCCGTAAGGAACAATTGAAAAAGACACTCTTATAGATCCGTGAACAAATTTTTTGACTATCGCAAATGATCAATACATAATCTTCTTCTCTTATAAATTGTTGGTGCCTTTTTCCACGGCAGAGAAAATTTAATATTAATTCAGGCTACGCGAACACCAAGGGGACCTTTTCTCCTTGTTTGTCCAGTATCTCATATTGAAAGAATGCAGGCACCTGTAATCAGTGAAAGGGGGGCGCACTTTAATTTTAGACTATCCGTGCCTTTTGAAGACCCCAGCTGCGCCATTAATCTATTGGCATTGTCTAAAAAAAAGATTAATACCTTCCGGGTATTAATTCTTAGAGGAGGACAGACATCATAAGGGTCAGAAATGGGTTATGTTCCTTGGTAAAATATCTCGTGATGTGTGGCGTGGGAGCTGCGTGGGGCTCATGAGTTTGGAAGTCCCCGGTTGGATAGAATTCATGCATATTTTTACTCTGAGGGAGTTTTGCAGCTGGAGATCATAAAGAGTCGAAAGATTGACAGCAAAGGGACAACGAGCTATAAAGATGGGGACTTGGAAGAGCTCTGGGCTGCTCTCAGCCCACTGGTCTTATGACCAATGCGTCTGTTTATCTGACAATTCTTCTTTCCAATTCTTTGCTAAAGATCATCAGTTGGGTATGGTTTCTGTATTATTTGATGGTTTGAAGCCTATCTTTCATTTGTCTGTATCTGTGCACATGAATTTACCTTATTGTACTGTACTGTATTATCGTCTAATGGTTTGATTATTATTGTCTTTGATGTTTATTACCTTTATTTGATTACATGCATATGATTTCTCTTGATTATGTATTGAGTTACTTTATGATTAAATGATGAAAACATAAATGCAAATATAAACGTTGTTTTGGGTCCTTCATTTAAGATCAATTCCAAGCCAGTCACGAATTCCTCACAGGACTGATTTCTAAGATAGTTCACTTGGTAGTACCCCCAGCGAAAGAAACTGTAGAGATCACTCCCAATCATGTTTTTAGAATACACGGTCCCCCATTGGACATTTTTTCTGACCGAAGCCCCAAGTTTGTGTCCAGCTTCTAGCAACCTTTTTACAAGCTACTGGGCGCCTCTATGAACTTCTCTTCTGACCACCATCCCCAACCTAATAGCCAGATGGATAGGACAAACAAGCAGATGGACACCATGCTATGCTGCCTCACCTGAGAACCTTCCTCCTGGAGCCTATTTTTTCTTTGTGAGGAGTATGCTATAATCTCTCTCCTGTCTGCATCCATAAGGCTCTCCCCATCCCAGTGTTGCCTTGGATACCAGCAACTTCTGTTCCTGGCCCAAGAGGAAGAGGTGTATGGAAGTAAATCCCAATCTTTATTCAAGAGCATGGTATTTCGTTTTGTGCGTAGACTGTACAAAAATTTTCCCCGAAATTCTGCTCTCGCACTCAAATTGCACTCGCTCGCCCTTGGATTTTTTTCACCCCGCACTCAAAACTCTCTGCATGCTCAAAACATTTCTGCTTGCACTCAAAACATGCTGCTCGCGCTTGGATTTTTTCTTCGATACATTCCCATCCAAAATCGCCAATCAGTAGAATGCCAGGTTCCGTGTTGACAAATGAAATTATCGCTGTCTCCTTGCGGGCCCATTCTTTTAACTTCATACAGTGTACCGTGGGGGCGGTGATGCTAAAACAGACCCACTCGGAAGATTCTGCGGATCTTGGCTACGCCGCAAATGCGCGATCGCTTATTAAACTATGGTACTCTGTAGCTTATGTAGCCCTCTAGCTAGTTAGCTAACATTAACTATGGAGAATCTTTATAAATGATCATCCTACTTAAGCAGTGTCATTTGTTTTTGCCTTAATTTCACCAGCTTGTTAGCTGTACCAGTGATTGCTCTTCAGGTAGCATACCGTAGAGGCTGGGGGCAATGACTCTCAAACCCACTCCCGAAGACACTGCAGTATCTTTGGCTATGCTGTGTGACCACTCGCTAATTAAACTACGCTACTCTTTGGATTATTTAACCATCTAGTTAGCTAATGTAACAGACTCCATGTCAGCCACCTCAGATGCATACGACTGTTATTTGCACCTCTGTGGCAAAGGCAAGATATGTCACGGCTTTAATAACAAACACGGCCCCAAGGCACACATTCACTGCTGCATATACCATATCAGCATGAAGGCAATAGACAAAATGGTCTCTTGACGTCACGGATATCTCCTGCTGTCATTGCATCCCATTGCAGACTGACTATCAAGAAAGAGAGTAAACGCGATTGTTCCAATTAACATATAACTGAGTGAGCATCTTCAAGTCCAATTAAATGCTTCAAAACTGTCTCACGGGGAAGCAACTTCTATACAAATTGCTATCAGCTGCATTCCAGGAATAGCTTGGGAAAGATGGCAAACATAACAGGGAACTGCAACGCAATAGTGGTGAAAGATCTACACCTGCCGAGTTGATGGATTTCAAAACCACTCTGTCACACTAACGTTAACTGTGGAAAATCCTATTTAAGCAATCCATTTGGTCATGACTTCACTATCTTAGCTAGCTTCCATGCATCCAAACTGCATTTACACATTTTTGGGACATTGGCTAGCTAGCAAGCTAGCTCCAAAGCAATCGCTAGCACTGCAAACTAGCTAGTGAAGTTACGGAAAAATCAAGTGACACCGCTTAATTAGGACGATTATTTACAAAGATTCTCCATAGTTAACGTTAGCTAGATGGCAACATAATCCACAGAGAAACATAGTTTAAAGCTGCAGTTGGTCTCAAAAAAGTAACCTTTAGTCATATTTGCTAAAACTGTCACTGTGTACAGTCAGTGTGTATGTAATACAGAATTACATAAAACTAGGCTCTTTTAAACCAACGCACTGCTCCTACTGCAATTTAACAGAATGGTTCGGATCGACCAAAATGAACCAATCAGAGCCAGGATGGTGTTTGACAGCCATCAAACACTGCGCATGCACGCGCCGCTGACAGTCTCCTCCCCTTCCTCCTCAGTTCACGCCAGTGCTCAGTGAAGCTCAAGTCTCCGAAAGAGGATTCAGGAGCTTAGAGAAACTAATAGTGCAACAACAGCCATCAGCAAGGAAAAAAATACCGATGCCTCCATTACAACACCATACACAGCTAAGACAAGTAAGAAGAGGAGGCCAAAAGAAAAAAAGCACAAAAGAAAGAATTAGACAAAGCCCGGGATAAAACCAGAGTGAACATCGGAGTGGCTTTTCAGAGGTGGAGGGAACTCTGTGATCTGGAAGGATTAAAAACGCAGATTTGGCGACTTCTGTTTGACAGGTATACCCCCGCTTTATTCGTTGGTTCATTTTTGCTCCGCAATGCTCTGCAAATAAGTGAGTTGGTATCGCTCACATGCATAGCTTCTACTAACCCCAGCCCTTACTGGCATCAATTCATTTTTGCTCGGCAAATAAGTGAGTGAACGTCGCTTACAAGCACAGTCTCTGTTCGATTAGCCAGCATCTTGTAATTGTTACAGTACTCCATAGTGCATTTGATGTTACTGTGATGTTGCAGTCGAGCTCACGTCAGCTTTTTTCCAAAGCGAGGGCTGACGTTACTAGAATCATTTTATGAGAAAGTAGCAGAAAATATCTTTATGAAGTTACCTGACAGTCTTATCAGTTGTGTTGTTGTCCTCATAAATATGTGTAACGTTTCTGTGCTCTCACGGCTAAATGCTGTCTTACATGGTTTACTGGCCATTCAGCAGGATTCACGAGTTTCTGTACCGAAAAAAACAGGTAACTCACTGAAATAAGGGTGTGTTGGGTTTTTCCTGAATACATACTGCAGTAGATTACTTTTCAAGGTGACATGATTTATTTCTGCTCGTGTCTTGGCCAGCAGTGTGGACTGTTCACAACAGTAATGTCTAGCCTTGGCAACTTGGCCATTTTCATAATGTGAACTTGCAAAATCTCTCCACAGTCGCATCCATAACAGCTTGCATGCCTTTGCATGCAAAGCCGCCTCCTCTGAGGGAGGGTCTTAGGGCTGGAGTGCAGTGGAGAGAGAGGGAGGGATCTGAAAATTGCATTTTTTCAAATTTTCATGCGAAGTCCTCTCTCTCTCCTCATATACTCAGCAACAAAAGTTTCTGTGACACCATTTATGTGTATGTTATAAATGACACGCAAAGATCTCAATGCAATCAATATGTTTATTTAACAGGAGAAACACTGACTTTTCAGTGCCAACGTCACTCAAAACGAAAAATGTCATTTTCATGCGTCATGAAGCACTTGTCTGACGTCTAACCAATTGTGACCTTCACACTTCAATACCGGGTGTGACTTCATCGTGCCATGATGCAAGCAACGCATCTCCGGCGCATGGACCGAATCAGATGTGCCAGAAATTGCTGTGGGATGTCATTCCAAATCTGACGTAGACGTTGTCGCAATTCCTGGAGTGTAGCTGGCAGGTTATCCAACCGCCGCAAACGTCGATCCATCTCGTCCCAAAGATGCTCGATTGGGGACATGTCTGGGGATCTGGCTGGCCATGGCAGGACATTGACATGTTGTTGCATCAGATACTGCTGTACAATCCTTGCAACGTGTGGTCTGGCGTTATCATGTTGCAGCGTTATTCCGGGACCATGTTGCATCAAAAACGGTACCACCAATGGCCGTAGCACTTCATCGCGATATCTTTGACCTGTCAGATTTCCATCATAACAAGCAAATCTGTTCTGTTTCTAGCCGTGATCCCTCCCCAAATCATGACACTACCACCTCCAAAACGATCAAATTCCTGAACACAGTTGTTGGCATAACGTTCTCCACGTAGACGGTATACACGTAAACGATCATCACATCGGTTAAGCATGAATCTTGATTCATCAGTGAAGAGTACAAGATCCCACTGACGTTGGATCCACCGTCGATGTTGTTGTGCCCACTGTAGACACAGTCGTCGGTGTTGTACTGTGAGTATTGGACGTCTTGCTGGCCAACGTGGGACAATGCCAAAATGACGGAGACGGCGACGGATTGTCTGTGCAGACAGTCGCCTCAAACCAGGTATCGTTCTTGCAGTTATGGTTGCAGGTTGGAATCGATTTCGGAGATGGGTTGTTCGAATCCAGTTGTCCTGTCTGGGAGTGGTTACTTGTGGACGGCCGCTGCGAGGACGGTCTCTGACATGTCTTGTCTGCTGATGACGCTGCCATAAGTTCCAAATGGTGTTTCGGTGGACATTCAGGCGATGAGCAACTTCCCTCTGCGAGGTTCCGGATTCAATCATCCCAATGGCCCTCCACCGATCATTTTCAGACAGTCTTGGCATTTAGAGGGTAGAGTTCCTGATCCGAAATGGCTGTGTTTTCGATAAGTGATGCTTCCGTCGTTCATCAGGCACAATGTGAACATTCCAAAAATTCTCCTCTTTTATTGCCATCCACAAGCATGATTTACGCACATTTTCACGTGCAAAGTCATTTTCTCGCATTTTCATGATTTCCATTTCAATGTTGTGTTTACGTGTACTGTTTCAGTCTGATATCACCATGTATGACAATTTCATAATTGGGTTATGAAAAATAATTAACAATATTGGTGTCACAGAAACTTTTGTTGCTGAGTATAGTTACCAACTGCAGCTTTAATAAGCGGTCGCGCATTCGTTGCATAGCCAGATTCTACGGTATCTTCGGAGTGGGTCTGTTTGTGACCGACACCATCCCTACAGTGCACTGTATGAAGTTAAACGAATGGGCCCGCAATGAGGCAGCGATTGGTCATTGGTCAACACGGAATCTGGCATTCTATTGGTTGGCGATTTTTGATAGGAATGTACCGCAGAAAAAGTCCAAGCGTGAGCAGCATGTTCTGAGTGCAAGCAGAAATGTTTCAAGCGCGCAGAGGCTGTTTTGAGTGTGAGGAGAAAAAAATCCAAGAGCGAGTGAGGACAATTTGAGTGCGAAAGCAGGATTTTGGGGAAAAATTTTCTCCAAACAAAACAAAATACCACGCTCTCGAATAAACATTGGGATTTACATCCATAAAGGTGGGAGTACTATCAGCTAAGCACTTCATCCAGTGGTGCCAACGCACCTGGAAGAGAACTTGAGCGACCCTCCACAAGTCTGTCCAATGGATGAAGAGGGCTGCAGGTTCAGGGACCTTACTATGCACAATGTCAGGCTTGGCTCTCCACCTGTGACCCCCCTTTTGAAAGTTCAAAACTTGGGGAAGGGTTCAATGAACCCTTCCTCATGACCAATGTCATCATCTCGGAGGGTGTTCATCTTTAGCTGCTGCAAAACCTGTGAAAAATTCATCCCACTTTCCACGTCTCTCGAGTCAAACCTGTTTCCTGGAGCCCACGTGCCCCTGCCCCTGTTGTACCCCCTCTCGCTGACCTCATCAATGGAGTCCAAGCACACACTGGACGTGAGGTGTGACGTCATTTTTTTTTCCATTTCTGCCAAAAATGAGGGTAACTAGTTCAGGCAGGAAACTCGAGAAGAGCTACATCAGCTGACAGCAGCCTGGTAAGCTACCAGCACGTCAGCATCAGCAGGCAAACAATTGGAGGATACACATCACAAGGTCATACAGTGGTCTAGTTGAATGATGTCAAGCTTCCTCTGCTTTTTGCACTGACTTTTCATGCTATGCAACATGCTGTTTGGTTTTGTGCTTGATGTTCATACTGGCGCTTGCAGCTGTCCCTCGCTACGCAGATGGCATTTGCACCTCATTGCTGTCTTTGTTAGTTATTATACTGCTATTTTGTTTCTGCTCAGTTTACAATGTGTTGTTCCTTGCACTTTTCCTTGGCTTTTGGCGTGTATTCTCTCAGTGTTCCAGGATAAATGGGCGCCTGATGAAATTGAATTACTACTGCAATCAGATTTTATCCTGTTAGAGCTGTGACTAGTAAAGTGCATGTGAATGCCCCTAAAACGTTATTTTCAACTCGAAAACCCAAGATAATTCCGTTTCAAGTGAGTCTCCTCCAATAAGTCAAAATGACGGTCAATGGACTGATTCAGTTGGAAACCTGGTTCCTGTCTAGACGCAGAACGCCAACTTCTGCAAACCGACGGAGTCCGTTTACCACATCGGCAGCTTCTGAACAACCCTGGCATCCAAATTTGAAGGTAATTTAAATTTTGCGATTAATTCTGCTTTATTGTGCTACATTGTTGACCGAAGGCTGCTTAATTATGGATATAATTATGTTCCTTTAAGTTGCTAAGCATGTCCCTGTCTCTCATAAATAAAATAAATAAATAAATAAAAACTAGATGATGCGCACTCTATAGAGATGCTAACCCACGCCTCTTGTTGACCTTGACCTTTAACCTTTCGACCTCAAAATGCAAATTTGGACAGGGTACCCTAGGATCATCTACCCCACAAAGTTTGGTCACCCTAGCTTCAGTGGTGGCCGAGCTGCCGCGTGCACTGTGTACTGACCAGACCATCTGCTAACGTCACTTCACCCGTCATACCAATCCGTTCATATCCGTATTCATTTATCCAATGGTAGCACACCAACTAACCCCACCAATTCTAAATCCTACCCATAATTTCAACCTCTTTCAACCAGCAAGGAAAACAAGAAGAAACACCAGTGCCGTCATTTCAAAGCCAAATCTGCTCTTTCCTTGAGCTTAGTTTCTCGTGAATAACCCATGACTTCGGAAAACCACTGTGTACTTCACGGTAAGAGCAAGCCTCGTCTTTGGAGACCATTAGTCAAACAATGTCTGATTCAAAGCATAATTTATCTGTTTCGGTAAAACCCACAGCAAAAGGAATCTAAAGGGCTGCTGCTCCTGACTGATCCCGACTGCAACTGACGGGAGGTATGGCGTTTTGTATTTTTTTGATGTATTTTTTGTAATACTACGCTGTAAAGCACGAGCTGTTAAATTGTTCTTCCTGGTTGTCTCTGTAGGGTGGGATCCGTGGTAAAACCCGGAATGGACTATAGAATGTTGCGATAAGAATGAGCTGGAATTGATGTGCTGACTACTGGATGAGAATTGTGCTGGCGATTGAGTGCACTGAAGAAATATATATTTATAAAAAAGAGAACTTGAGTTGTGAATATTTATGGCAATTTATGTACTGATATGCTTTCATTGACCAAATTTGTTTTGTACGGGTTGAATATTTAATTTCTTTTGGTTCAAAATATATTTTGTTTTTGTCAGACACGACTCTGACTGGCACCCCTTCCTGATAAAGACTCGTCCCGTAACAAAAAATGGCATCCCAGATTTGAAAAACAAAGAACACCGCTATCCTCCTCAAACAAAACTCCGAGAACAATCAATAAGTGATTGTTCAGAACTTGAAAGGACCTCAAAAAAAAAAAAACCAATCCTGTGACACAAACAAAGAAACCTAAATAAGTTAAAATGGCAGATTCATGGGACCTCTTTGACTTAACCGGAACAGCCCAGGAGGACCTACTGCCATGTTTACCCCCTCCGATTGCACTGACTGTTATTTCAAATTTAAACTTGCCATCTACTGGCCGAGAGGCCAAACTACAAGCTTCAAATTCAGTTACAGCCTCTAAGCCACTGGTGGTACCCCTCGTGGAGCAACATGGTACAAGGCCACATAGAACCACTGAGGAAACTGATCAGTCATCGTCAAGATATGAATCTGTGTACTGATTCAGAGCTCACCTTGGATGTTCGGGGGCCTAAGGATCAGAAACAACCTATTCTTCAGCATACAACGGGACTTGGTACTGCAAAGAGTAATTTTGATGACAAAATGCAAACACTTATAAAGGCACAAATAAACAACAAGGAGGAACTACTGGGTACATGAAAAATTTTATTAAAGGATATCAATGATGGAATGGAGCAGCGCTTTCAGAAAATGGGCCATGGAGAAACATATTATTTACATGAGAAATCAGGTGGCCTCAAAACTGAACTGGCGTTTGGTTCACTATCATACAGAACTGTTGAGGGATGTCAAAGATTTTATGATCCCAGTGGTTACTGCTGTTGACGATGTTGTTGTTAAGCTGGGAAACATGACACAGGATGTAGAAACAATGTATCGGGAGATTATGACGATGCGACAGACCCTGAATGTGTCCGCGCTTGGCTCTATGCCTGTACAGGCAGTTCCAGTACCGGCCACTGGACATTTGTGAGGGGCCCAGAGGGAGCAGAGGGAGCGCCTTCACTTCACTGCATTGCTGTGGCCAAAGAGTATCCTGTTAGACTCTCCAAAGAGTTCACCTGTTTGCCTAGGGGTCAAGGGACGAGTGGCTGGAAAATGCCCCGTGAAACTACAGTTCCCCACCTTTGGAATAATTGGAGATGAAACGGATCCCCTGATATATCTGGAAAAATGTGATGACTTCCTTGCTCTAAATCCACTAACTGATACGGAAGTACTGGCGACTCTGAGAAACGTCCTTCATGGAACAGCAGGAGATTGGTTGAATGTTACTCGCTTTAGCTTACATACTTTGTCGGACCCGGAAGTTCTGTGCAGCCTTTCTGTCTGAAGACTATGAGGACAAACTGGAAGAGCGAGTGGGAACAAGAGTACAACTTGAGGGTGAAGGCATCTGAGACTTTGCCTATATGTATCGCCCCTTATTCTAGAGGCGGAAACCAAATATTCAAAAGGATACTGTACTTAAAATGATACTGAGGAATCTTAAGCCTCAGATGGCAAGCCAGATCCGAGGTAGGGTCGCCACTGTAGACGACCTGGTGCGGTTGGGTCACCAGTTAGAAAAGGACAAGTCAGGTGCAATATGAACAGCGAAAAAGACATAATTGGAAACCAGCTGGGAAGGAGAAGGTGGATTCATCCTCTGCTGGTTCCCTGCCACAGACAAGCAACATCCCGACGATGATTTACTGCTGGAGATGCAAGGGCAATCATGCCCCACGTTCGTGTCCTAATTACAATCCACACAATAAGTACAAATCCTCTAACTACCCTGATTCACGGCAATCTGACCACTCTCAACCTCACCACTCACAACAGCCCAGCCTACAAACCACTCATTTTACAGATGGTCACACTAACGCTTCTCTAGGCTTGGCCCAAGCAGCACAGCCAAACCAGAGTGTTACCTCTCTCTCCTTTGTGCAGTGACTAAATTCTAAGATATTTCTTGGACTTAGCTATGGCTCAATGGTCCCCAGATTGTTGAAAATACCAGTGTCTGTGAAGAATTGGAAAGGGGATGTGGAGTTGGATACAGGGTCATCATACACTCTGCTCAGTGAGCAGGTGTGGGAAGAGACAAAAGTGCCAGAAGATAAACTTGCACTATGGTCCGGGGGTCTACTGTATCTCGTAGACGGACAGCGAAAGATGCCCCTTGGATGGGGGGAGGTAGGGATGTGCCTACAGGGCAGGACATGGCTGATACCTGTGGTGGTGCTGGATATCACATCTCTTGCCTTCCCTGCTCTGCTGGGGTTGGACTTTGTTTATTTCACCGGATTAGTCTGGGATGTTGTTGGACAAGTGTACTAGTTTAGGGATGATGAGACAAGGAAGTATCCCTTCAGTGTAGTGTCTTCTCCTCTGACTGAAGTTAGCAACTCTCTTGCTCCTTTTTCAGTGGAGGCTCCACTGGCCACAACCTTGTTACCGTCCTTGAAAACACTGGAGGACACCGATTTAGCCCTGAAAGCGATACAGGATTCCCATCTGGAGGAACACCTAAAAACCCAGTTGAAGAGCTTACTCTTTAATAATTTGGATGTGTGTATAACCAAAGTAGGACGCACAGATCTGCTGAAGCATGAGATCTATCTCACCAGTCCACATCCTATTCGTCAAAAATCTTATCGCATCTCGCCTACTAAGGTACAAATAATGACTGAGCTGATCAATGACATGCTGAAGGAAGGCATCATTGAACCATCATCTTCTGCATGGGCTTCTCCTGTGATCATGATACCCAAGAAGTCTGGTGGAAAACCAAGATTCTGTGTGGATTTCAGGAAGGTTAATGAGAACACCATCACAGATGCCTATCCTATTCCAAACATCCAGGAGACACTGGACAACCTTGCTGGTGCCGCTGTTTTTTCTTCTCTGGACTTAAACAGTGGATATTGGCAACTTGAAATGGACCCTATGGTGCGTGAAATCACTGCCTTCATCTGTCCTCTTGGGTTGTTCCAATTTTGTGTCATGCCCTTTGGACTCAAAAATGCTCATGCCACATTCCAGAGGCTCATGGAGAGAGTACTAGGAGAACTGAAGGGAGTTATCTGTTTTATATTTATGGATGACATCATCATATTCTCTCAGTCATGGGAACAGCACTTCTTTAATGTCCAGGCTGTCATTGACAAGCTCCGTGTTGCTGGGCTTTCTCTTAATATGAAAAAGAGCAAGCTGTTCAGGACCTCCTTGATGTTTCTGAGACATGTTTTATCTGCAGAAGGAGTCCATGTTGACCCAGGTAAAACAGAGGCGATTAACAACTTCCCAGTCCCCACCAACTTGAAGGCCCTGCAGAGGTTTCTGGGCATGGCAGGGTGGTACCACCAATTTGTTCCCAACTTCTCTTCAATTGCTGAACCACTCAATGCCTTAAAGAGAAAAGGAGCAAAGTTTATATGGCCACCCCTATGCCAAGCTGCTTTTGAGAAATTAAAAGAATTTCTGGTCAACCCACCTATTCTTGGGCACCCAAACTTTGACATTCCTTTTGTGATCTACACAGATGCCAGCGAGATCGGGCTTGGTGCAGTCCTTGTTCAGAAGTCCAATACTGGAACTGAGGAAGTCCTCGCTTTTGCCAGCCACAGCCTGAATCTAGCAGAGAGGAACTATTCTGCCACTGAATTGGAATGCCTGACTGTAGTGTGGGCATTAGAGAAATGGAGGCATTATTTAGAAGGCCTCTGTGGTGACAGACCATGCTGCTCTTTTGTGGGTTTTGAAAACTACCAAACCCGCTCTCGGCTAATCAGATGGGCACTTTGATTACAAGAATTCACTCTTACAGTGGAATACAGAAAAGGAAAGTACAACATCATGCCGGATGCCCTCTCCCGAGCGCCAACTGATCAGCCTTCCTTGCCTGCATGTGCAGCCCTTGTTTCTGCTTCATCCTGTCCATCCATAGAGCTCCCCATCACCATGGAAGCCATGTGGAAAGCACAGCAAATGGACCCTGAATGTCAGGCCTTGTACCAAAAGGTGGTGGAAAAGGGAAAGTTGAACATCAATTGTAATACCTATATTGACATCATGAAAGATCTAATCTATCCTGTACTTGCACTTCCCTACAAAACTCTTTACCAACTGTACATCTGGATGACATCTTCCAGCTTCAGGAAGCAACTTTTGGAGTACTTTCATCAGGACCCTCTATTTGGTCACCTTGGAAGGCACAAAACATACAGGAGACTACAAAATCTGGTCTACTGGCCAAAGCTGAACTGGGATGTCAGAGAACATTGTCAAAAATGTCATACGTGTCAGGCATACAAACCTGAAAACAGTAAACTGGCAGACAAGCGACAGCAGACTATAGTCCATCGTCCCTGGGAGATGCTTGGCATGGACCTGATGGGGCCATTTCCCAGGAGCATCAACCAGAATGACTACCTGCTTGTCTTCGTAGATTACTACTCAAGGTGGGTGGAGTTATTTCCTCTGAGAACAGCAACAGCTGAAACCATCTCTCGTGTCCTAGTAAAAGACATCCTGACTCGATAGGGCATACCAGATTATCTACTATCCGATCGTGGGTCACAGTTTGTCTCATCAGTCTTCCAGACAGTATGCCGTTCCTTGAATGTAGGACACAAAATGACCTCTGCATATCACCCCCAGATCAACCTTACTGAGAGAATGAATCGCACCTTAAAAATCATGGCCGCGTCATATGTTGGGAATCAGCATAAGCAGAGGGATAAAAACCTGCCAGAGTTTCGATTCGTCATCAACTCTGCAGCGCAGGAGTCCACCGGCGTTACCCCTGCAGAACTGAATCTTGGACAGCCTCTCAGAGGGCCACTGGATGTCGTTTTATAACCTCCACATAAGGTTGTCCACATCTCCCGCTTAAAGCCCTGCTACCTTAATGCTCCAGACCTAGAGAAGCAGGAACGTCAGCGAATTTTGGACATTTTTAAAGAAGAGTCGGATGAGGAGGAATTTCTTGGATTCTCAGACACTGCATGTTCTGCTCCTAGTGAGGAATGGCTACCTGGACCAGCAAAGTCAGACAATGATGCATGTTCCTCTGGTGCCAGCGGTTACAGTAATGATTAATTTTGAGGGTAGCTCTGGATCTATACACTGCCTTACCTTAGGTCGGCTTTCACTAAAGGGGGGGGAGTGTAGCGACCAGACCATCTGCTAATGTCACTTCACCCGTCATACCAACCCGTTCATATCCGTATACATTTATGCAATGGTAGCACGCCAACTAACCCCGCAAATTCTAAATCCTACCCATAATTTCAACCTCTTTCAACCAGCAAGGAGACCGACAAAAAGAAACACCAGTGCCGTCATTTCAAAGCCAAATCTGCTCTTACCTTGAGCTTAGTTTCGTGTGAATAATCCATGACTTCGGAATGCCACTGTGTACTTCCCCGTAAGAGCAAGCCTCGTCTTTGGAGAGCATTAGTCAAACAATGTCTGATTCAAAGCGTAATTTATCTGTTTCGGTAAAACCCACAGCAAAAGGAATCTAAAGGGCTGCTGCTCCTGACTGATCCCGACTGCAACTGACGGGAGGAACGGCATTTTGTATTTTTTTATGTATTTTTTGTAATGCTACGCTGTAAAGCACGATCTGTTAAATTGTTCCTGGTTGTCTCTGTAGGGTGGGATCCATGGAAAAACCCAGAATGGACTATAAAATGTTGCGATAAGATTGAGCTGGAATTGATGTGCTGACTACTGGATGGGATTTGTGCTGGCGATTGAGTGCACTGAAGAAATATATATATATATATATAAAAAAGAGAACTTGAGTTGTGAATGTTTATTGCAATTTATGTACGGATATGCTTTCATTGACCAAATTTGTTCAGTACGGGTTGAATATTTAATTTCTTTTGGTTCAAAATATGTTTAGTTTTTGTCAGACATGACTCTGACTGGCACCCCTTTCTGATAAAGACTTATCCCGTTACAATACACACACACACACCCAGACGGTGCTAAACTGTATACCCGCGCCGCCTCGTCAGGCGTGGGTAAAAACACAAACACTGGACTTTAATAGCACTAGGGCAGTGCATGGATACTTATGCGATCTTTTCCTACAAGATTTGTGAATTGTGCGCCAACCTAGTATTTGTTTTGCCTCACAGAGGAGGTGGTACTTTTACTCATGACCCTAGTTTTTCATGAAGCATTTTGTACTGGGATTTAATTCTTAATTTGCGAACTCAAATCGTTTGGCAGTCACGCTCAGGCTGTAGTTTGCTGACTACGTCAGGGAACTGAAATCTTTAAATTCCATGCTTTTATGCCCATTGAATTGGTGTGGTTATATCGTGATGTTCAACAGTGAACATAACGTCAGTAAGTGGTTAGTGTCAACATGTTTCATTGTTGAAGATGGATGTTTGACAACAAACGTTTAACAGGGTATATGGGCAACAATGTTTGCTATACTGCCTGGATTGCTGTTATTGTTAATAAGTCACGGGTGCAAACTTCATGAATACTCACTCATACGACTGCGCGGCACAAATAATTCCTGTTTCCTCAACTTTACAATCTTTCTGGCCAACTGATTGATTTATATAAAAAAAACAAGTCATTGCTTCAATTGTATGCAAAATTAGTCTGCGTTTATTTTTAGCTGTCAAATGCATAGCCGATATGATTTATCAAGTTGAGTAATGTTTTGTCCAATGTAAATGAGCGTTAGACCCAACTGAGCATGAATAGTCGTATCCGTCTATGGTTTGTTCAGTACGAAAGCATTAAGCTATGTTTCCATTAATACGGCTGAAGTCTAGCTACGATAGGCTGCGGGGCAGACACGGGACATCGCATGCGCGCCATGGTGCATCCTCAGTGTTTCCTTATAAACGGCTGAACTACGCCATTCATCCATTTTCATCCTTTTGGCAGGACCCAACACAGCACTACTTAAACAGCACCTCATGGTAGACGAAGAGCTCATCATAATAATTAAAAGCTACACTTTACTTTACTTTTTTTAATACAGAAGAAGAAACAAACTCAAAGAAAGCACCGTTAAAGTTGGTAAAAAGAGAGATGGCTGGAATTATGTTCTGTTGAATAATAAAGTCTGATTCTGAAGATTGGGCTTCATCCTCTGAATTGCAAGAATTAGATTAAATTATGTTAGTATGTCGCAGTAAAACCACCAGGCCTACTCTGTTATCATCTCGTAACAAATGTAAGCCTGTGACACACTCGAACACTTCTGATAAACAGAAATCACAAAGGTATCGTGGCATTACAAAGCTCAGATCATAATTTAAAACGGCAGTATGCTACTGATTCACTGAGAATGGTAAATGCATGTATGTTGCTCTAGAAACCTTGGCTCTGCTCTGAACAGGGCGATAAATATACATTGCTTCAAAGGTACTAATTTGTAAACAAAAAAAAGTGGGGAAACCATGTCATGTCTGCTGCAGCCGGCCTCCTGTGGTTCAGTGTTCTATTAAGAACAAACTAGCTCATTTGGAATTTGATGCCTGCAAAATGTTTCAAAAAAGCTGGCACAAGTGGCAAAAAAGACTGATGAGCATTTCTGAACTCTCTCAAACACTTATTTGGAACATCCCACAGGTGAACGGGCTAAGTGGGAACAGGTGGGTGCCATGATTGGGTATAAAAGCAGCTTCCCTGAAATGCTCAGTCATTCACGAACAAGGATGGGGCGAGGGTCACCACTTAGTGAACAAATGCGAGAGCTGATTGTCGAACAGTTTAAAAACAACATTCCTCAACAAGCAATTGCAAGAAATTTGGGAATTTCATCATCTACGGTCCGTAATATCGTCAAAAGGTTCAGAGAATCTGGAGAAATCACTGCACGTAAGCGACAAGGCCGAAAACTAACATTGAATGCCCGTGACCTTCGATCCCTCAGGTGGTACTGCATCAAAAACCGACATCAGTGTGTAATGGACATCACCACACGGGCTCAGGAACACTTCAGAAAACCACTGTCAATAACTACAGTCCGTCGCTACATCTACAAGTGCAAGTTAAAACTCTACAATGCAAAGCGAAAGCCATTTATCAACAGCACCCAGAAACGCCGCCGGCTTCACTGGGCCCAAGCTCATCTAAGATGGACTGATGCAAAGTGGAAAAGTGTTCTGTGGTCTGACGAGTCCACATTTCAAATTGTTTTTGGAAACTGTGGACGTTGTGTCCTCCGGACCAAAGAGGAAAAAAACCATCTGGACTGTTATAGGCGCAAAGTTCAAAAGCCAGCATCTGTGATGGTATGGGGTTGTATTAGTGCCCAAGGCATGGGCAGCTTACACATATGTGAAGGCACCATTAATGCTGAAAGGTACATACAGGTTTTGGAGCAACATATGTTGCCATCCAAGCAACGTCTTTTTCATGGACGCCCCTGCTTATTTCAGCAAGACAATGCCAAGCCACATTCTGCATGTGTTACAACAGCATAGCTCCGTAGTAAAAGAGTGCGGGCACTAGACTGGCCTGCCTGTAGTCCAGACCTGTCTCCCATTGAAAATGTGTGGCGCATTATGAAGCGTAAAACACGACAACGGAGACCCCAGACTGTTGAACAACTTAAGCTGTACATCAAGCAAGAATGGGAAAGAGTTGCACCTGAAAAGCTTCAAAAATTGGTCTCCACAGTTCCCAAACGTTTACTGAGTGTCGTTAAAAGGATAGGCGATGTAACACAGTGGTAAATAGGCCCCCGTGCCAACTTTTTTGCAATGTGTTGCTGCCTTTAAATTCAAAGTTAATGATTATTTGCAAAAAAAAAAAAAAAAGTTTCTCAGTTTGAACATTAAGCATCTTGTCTTTGCAGTGTATTCAATTTAATATAAGTTGAAAAGGATTTGCAAATCATTGTATTCTGTTTTTATGTACGAATTACATAATGTACCAACTTCACTGGTTTTGGGTTTTGTAGTACCAGGAAAAATACCTTGTGCAAAGGTTTGGGAACCTTGTCAGCTCGTACTTTGTAACTACTCCTTAGGAAGCTATAGCAGCTTGCAAAAGCTGTAGCTAGCTAAGAGTCTTTCAATTCTTGTCTTTGAATTTCTCCCCACTCTTCCTGACAGAACACCTCTAGCTCAGAAATATTCTTCAGCTTCTTGCATGCATGGCATGATTGAGGTTTCTCCACAGATTTTCAATAATATTCAAGTCTGGGGACTGTGATGGCCATTCCAAAACCTTCATCCGTCTTTCCTGGGAGTACTTAATGGTGGATTTTGAGGTATGCTCCAGGTCATTGTCTTGCTGGGGTACCCAACATTTCTTCAGCTTCAATTTCTGGACTATTATTATTATTATCTTTATTCGTACTCGTGGTACAGATTGGTATTTACGCATACATACATATACACATCTATATATATATATATACATACATAAACACATCCACATATATATATATACATATACACATCCATAAATACATACATACATACATACATCTCTCTCACTCACATAACACGTAAAACAACATTTGCCTCACAATATCAAGATTAAAACCATCAATATAAGCATTACCATTCATTACATCGATAAGTTCTTTTGAGATACAAATTACACTATCTTTCTCTTCTGTTGGTTTAGCTGATGCATATATACGAAGCAGATTACCAAGTAGCGGGCGATTAAAATTCACACCATACATAAAACGAAGACGAGCTATGTTGGCACCCATTGGAGAATCTGCGTTACGCATAGCCATCTTACCAAGAAAACCTACAATTTCATTTTTACTGCTGGCCACGGAAAATTAAAACTTCAAGGTTTTAGCACACAATTGTTCACTAATATGTGCCTGTCCCAACAATGGACCTAAAATACAAGTATGTGTACGCAGTGGTAAGTCTAAAAGTTTGCGAACTGCCTTGTTCCACTGCTTGCAACAGGACACAAAACCAGAAGAACCAATTGACCACAACTGTGAACCATAGAAAGGACAGCACTGAGTAACAAACAATTTAATTTTAACACTAGCTGAAAGATAGCTATAATTACTCAAAAGTTTATTTACAGAGCTATTGAACTGACACTTCTATATACAAGAGTCGTCAGAATCGCAAATGTCAGAATTAACAATAACGCTAAGATGTTTAACTGAGGTCGACCATTTCAGTTCGTTACCGTTTAGATATACCTTTTCACATGTTTCGACCGGAGCACCAAATTTAATACCGATAGACTTCTTAGGGTTGAAGACAACGTTATATTCTCTGGCAAAAGACTCACACAGCTTCAACATCTTGTTTAGGCCAGCTAAACTAGGGCAACTAAGCGAAATATCATCGGCATATCCAAGCGATCCCACGTAATAATGACCAACGTGACACCCTATACCGGCATTAGCTAACTTGACAATTAATTCATCAATGTAGAGTATAAACAACACAGGAGATAAAACCCCTCCTTGCTTTACGCCATTCTGAGCATTAAAATTACGAGACATCAAACCGTCCCATGAAACACTGATCACCTGCCGAGCGTAGCAATCATAAAGAATCCGAATGATAACAGTTGGCAGATTTCGCTTAACCAAAAGTTTAAACAGTTTACCATAATGCACTCGGTCAAAAGCCTTACTGGCATCTAAAAGACAGCTGTACACATGGGAATTTTTCTTTAGATAATAGTTTACTGTTTCCAGATATATTGCAGTGCACAATGTAGAGGAATGACCAGGCTTAAATCCAAACTGCAAGTCAGATGTATACAAACGGTTTACATAAAATTCCAGAACAATCAGATCCAGAAGTTTGCACAAGGAATAACACAAAGCGATACCTCAATAATTATCGCTGGAGCACAGCGAAGAGCGCATATTTTTAGGTATTGAAATAATGGTCGACTGCAACATGCGTGTCCATGCGAGATCATTACATTGTACAAAATAGAAATAAGAGTGTACAACCGTGTTGTTCCATTAATGATATGATCACTATCAAAACCAATCAGACCATCACTTTTACCTCTTTTTAGCTTGTTGACACATTTAGCAGTTATACTTGGCAAAATCAACGAAGGAGTATCTTCCAACATTTCCCTTGAAAGACGTGAGTGTATGAACTTTTTAATTTCATCTAACTCTTCTTTTTCAGTAGGTACGCTTGTATACAATTTCTCATATTTGCTAGCGAATAACTCAGCAATATCTTCCGTCGAACAAGCATCATCAACTACACTTGGAATACATTTATTATTTGGATTAATTTTTCTAAGTTCTTTCCAAAGATCTGTAGAATTGTTTACATGGTCAGCCAACGCCAACTTTCTGAGATCATTGACATGCTTCTGTACATTTCGTACCGCATAATGATACCTGGATCTACTTGGTTTCATTACTTCGTGTATTTGTCCATGATTCGGTCGACCACATTCTAACCAAATCCAGTGCCAAAATAATGACCTGTTCTTATCTGCCTGGACTAAGTCTTTCCATCCTGGCATAGATTTACCTGTCCAATGCCGGGAGGAAATGGTGGATTCACCGATTCAAGGCAACACTGAACAATATCCCAGCATAGCCTGTCAATCTCGCTTTTATGCACAGGATCATTACAAACTAGATTGTTACACAACATAGCGTTACAAGGTAAAAGTATTTCTGCAAGCTTTGCATCCAGTAATATTTTATAATCGTCCAAGTCTTCAAGTCTGGCTCTGTTCCGAGAACGACGGTTGTTCTTGCCGTAAGTGTCTCGTACACAATGCACATTTGGAACGTCGCATGCAGCTGACATAAAAACAACGTTGTGATTGGACGGATTTGTCGGGTCATAGGACACACCATATTTATCGACTAGATTAAAGATATTTTCACTTAATAAAAAGTGATCTATACAAGAATGTTGATTAAGAGAGAAATTTGTGTAAGTATCCACGAAAGTCCCTTCTTTATCCCATAGAATCTTTAAATTATGCTCATTGATGAACTGGCGCAGGTATCTCGACTGCGCATTCTCTCTCTGAAAGCTAGTATTAAAATCACCACACACCACTACTGAACTACAATCAGTTCTCTCAATAATATCCTGCACAGTATATAAAACCTCCACAAATTCCTTGTTAACACAAGTGCGCGAGCAGGTGTCACATGGCATGCATAAGTTGATTAACAACAAGGTAAAACCATCTTGTATCTCAATCACAGCACAACATAATCTTTTGCATGCAGTTTCGATAATTTTAAAACATTTTGCGATTGCCTTTTTATACAGTATTCCTACACCTCCGCTTGGTCGACCAACGACAATATCTTTAGCAGCATCAATACCAGACTTACCATGAAACAAATAATCAGTGTTAATGACACCAAGTTTAGGTAAATTACACTCAAGCAACCATGTTTCCTGCAAACACAAAATATCACAGGATGAGGTCCTTAAGAAGTCCTTAATAAACTTAATGGACCGATTAAAGCCTTCACAATTAAGCGAGGCAAACTTGAGATGACTGTTTGATGAAAGTTCCACCATCACTGCCTTTTGGGTTTCCAGAAGCGTCGACACCCGATGCCATCAGGCCAGAAATATGCTTTTAAAATATTCTCAATGTTATCAGCTTCTATACAGACGCGATAGGACTTATTCCAGGCGTTTTCCTTTGACATTTTCTCCATCTCATGCACTTTAATCCCCTCGTCAGTAAGAAATCCGAGCACCTCGTCATCATTGATGTCGCTGGCTACGCGAAACACAAACAGTTCGTGACGTTTGGGTCCAGATCGAAGCTTACTGCCTTTCCTGGTTTCAAACACAGTCGGCCTCTTCTTCTTCTTCCTCTTCTTTTTTATTTCCGGCAGAGTAGACGCCGTACGGCGTATTACTGCCCTCCACTGGTTTGTTGTGCTATCGCTTATACTCTTTCATACAGTCCGGTATTGTGCAGGAACTGCAATACTGCCTTCGTGATCTTCTGGTGGTTCTCGCTGTGCCCAAATAAAGAAGAGACAGATAAGACCTCCACTCCTAGCTTTGCCATACCAATAAATAGTAACTCTCTTTCTGTGTTGTACTCCCTACACTCTACAAACACGTGCGCCACTGACTCTGGCTGTCCACACTGACATAACCCTGTGTCATGTTTCCCTATTAAAAACAAGTTCTTATTCAACCCACTGTGCCCCAGTCTCAGTCTACAGAGCTTCACTTCGTCCCTGCGGGATGCAGCATTACAGTTACATTTCTGACCTATTTTTGGTTGAACCAGGTGGTAATGCCTCCCCTTCACTTCACTCTCCCATCCAGCTTGCCACTCTCTCATTAAGTTCTTTTTAATCATTCC
Organism: Gymnothorax reevesii; assembly: GCA_029721435.1. NCBI lineage: Eukaryota > Metazoa > Chordata > Actinopteri > Anguilliformes > Muraenidae > Gymnothorax > Gymnothorax reevesii. Next base: position 57,250,196 of record CM056574.1, read on the forward strand.
CCTCAGTTCCACCCTCCCCAAGGGTAGCTGTACTTCTATTTCCCTGTTCAAACTTCCTTTTGCTAGAATGTCAACCTTCTCGTTCCCCTCCACTCCGGCATGTCCTGGGACCCAGCATAGTGTAACCTCACAGTCTACTATTCTAAATAAGACCTCTAATATCTCTGTTACTATGTCTGGCCGAGCCTTACTTTTGCCTGATTTTACTGCCTTTAGTGCAGCTGCAGAGTCAGAGCATGTTAAAACTTCTTTTGGCCTCTCCCTCTCCACCCACCTTAGTGCCCATAGGATTGCCGTTAATTCTGTTGTGAACACCGAACTTTCATCGGTTATTCGGACGCTATGTTTTAGTTCTAATCCCTTAATGTAGACGCCAAACCCTACCCTCCTCCTCTCTGGGTCTTTTGAACCATCAGTATATACAATGACCTTACCTTCCCTAGCTACATTAAGGTACTCCTCCACTCTCGCTCTCACCTCAGTCTTGTTTTCTAACTGGAGGAAACAAAGCTCGACGTTAACCTCTGGTAACAGCCACGGTGCTGTCGGTGACCAAAAGGTTTGAGCTGAAATACCTACCTGTCCTACTCCTACCTTCTCTGCCCACTGGTTCACACTGGCCACAAATGTTTCATACTTTGACTGAGACAAATCCTCCTCAAGCAGACATCTGGCTGGGAACCCCTGAGAACTTCCACTGACCTTTATCCAGTACTGCAGTCCCAATTTAACACGCCGCATCCATAATGGCATTTCATCCATTTCAACTAGAAGAGCTGGCACTGGGGACGTACAAAAAGCCCCACAACACTGCCTTAAGGCCTTAGCTTGAAGCACGTCCAGCCTACTTAACACTGATTTAGTCGCTGCCTCGTACACCATACTGCCGTAGTCTATAGCCGCCCTAATCATGGCCTGATAGATTAAATGTAACGTCCCCCTGTCAGCTCCCCACTCACACCCAGACAGGCTTCTCAAAACATTAATAACTTTCTCACATTTCTCTATCGTTTTTCCTACGTGTACTGCCCAGGTCATTCTCTCCTCAAACCACACCCCCAAGAATTTGAAGACCTTGACTTTTTCCAGTGGTGACCCATATAACTTTAATTGAACCTCTGGTAGCTTCCTTTTAAAACCCAAAACTACATACTTGGACTTGTCTACCAAAATCTTAAACCCCCATGCATTGCCCCACTCCTCTACTGTCTGTTGTACCTTCTGGGTCTGTTTTAAAATAAACTCCACGTTTCACCCTCTTTTCCAGATCGCAGCATCGTCCGCAAATAATGAGAGGCCATACCCCCCTCCTATATTTGCAAAAATATCGTTAATCATGATATTAAACAGCACTGGGGAGATCACACTCCCTTGCGGAGTACCATTCTCTATTCCCACTATTATAGATGTTATGCCTTCTACTCTGACCTGAATTGTTCTATTTATTAAAAAATCTTGGATCCCATTAAACATTCGCCCCCTGACCCCTAAATCATTCATTTTAATCAGGAGTCCCTCCTTCCACAGTGAGTCATACGCTTTCTCTATGTCCAGAAATACCCCTACCACCACCTCTTTATTTCTAAATGCCCTTTTGATGTCCTGGTCCAGGATTGCAACAGACTCCGTTGTAGACCTCCCGTTTCTAAAACCGTTCTGGACATTGACAAAAAGCCCTCTGGTCTCCAAAAAATATACTAACCTATTTGTAACCATCCTTTCCATAATTTTACATAATACCGCCGTCAGTGCTATGGGTCTGTATGACCCCGGGTCAGACGCCTCCTTGCCTGGCTTTAGTATTGGCACCACTACTGCATGCTTCCACTCCTTTGGGAGACAATCCTCTTCCCACACTGTGTTTATCAGAGTTAAGATCTCCTCCTCCACTAGCTCGTCTAGATGCTTAAACATCTCATAAGACAGCCTGTCCCACCCTGGCCAGGTGTTACCCCCGGACCTGATGGCATCCTTCAGCTCTTTCCTGGAGAAATACAAATTGTTAGGGCTATCATTTTCTATGTTTTTCCCCAATTTCCATTTATTGGCTGCCAGTATCTCTGATCTCCTCCTGCACCTTTCCTCTCCAATACATTCTGATCTATGCACAGCCTGGAAACTCTCTACCAACATGTCAGCCTTCTCCTTATTTGTCACTGCCTCTACCTCTCCCTTCAGTAACACTGGAATGGACCTTTTTTTTTTATATGCTCCAGACATTCTATGCACTGCATACCACAGCTGACTTACTGGGGTTTCTGGGCCAATTTGCTCACAGTTTTCCCTCCAGCTTTTTCTCTTTTCTTGCTTTATAACTTTTCTAGCCACTGCTCTTAACCGCTTATATTCGATTATATTTTCTAGCATAGGATATTTCCTCACTTGCCTATATGCTCTATTCCTGTTTCTTATAGCTTGGTCACACTCATTGTTCCACCAGGGCACCCGCTTTCGGGCCTTAGGCTCCTGTTTCAAAGGGATGGCACTACTAGCTGCACTATGAATCATGGAACACAGGGAGCTGTTCCACACATCAACTGAACCCTCACTGTCTACCTCTCCCAATAACTTCTTAGCCTCTTCTTGGAACTCATCCCACTTTGCACGAGAGAATTTATATCTTGGGACCATCTCTCCCTCTTCCCTCCTCAGCTCTCTCCCAAACCTGCTCAATACTGGATAGTGGTCGCTTCCTAGGTTGCTACCCATTACTTCCCACTCCCCAACTCTAGCTAGGCTAGGTGAGACTACTGTAAGATCCAATTGGCTGCATGTGTTACTTGCTAAGTTATACCTAGTTGGTCTCCCATCATTTAATACAACCAACCCATGCTTATCTACCCAGTCCTCTATGACCCTACCATTAGAATCCCTGTGTCTGCTTCCCCATAACAGTTGTGTGCATTAAAGTCCCCTGCCCACACAACTGGGCATCTTACCTTCTCCATAACTTCATCTAATTCCTGCATTACCAGGGGTTTACAGGGGTTATAGTAATTAATCACAGTTACACTATTTCTACTACTTGTTCTTGCCTCACTACTATTGCCCCTGCTCCTCTGACTCTGACTGTCCCAGACCTCCACAGCTACACACTCCATTTCCCCATGTGTTCCCACTCTCCTATACTGCAGCCCCTTCTAAATAAAAGTTGCACAACCCCCATGGTTAATATCAGCCTCCTCTAGCACCCTTCCTCTAATTTCAGCCCTGTCCAATCTCACACTCTCATAGTCCGGTATTACAAAATCTTAACAGGGCCGCAGCCACGTTTCTTGTATACATATTACATCTAGCTCTTTATCAAACCTGTCAATACATTTCTTCAGTTCCAGTCCATTTAGTATTAAGCTTCGTGCATTCCATTGCAATACACTAAACATAAAAATGCTAATAAGCCTCCACATCATCAGCTATGTCTTCTTCCCCATCTCTGAACTCCCTGTGCGTCTTTCCTCTCGTCCGTCCTTCTGAGAAATACTCATGCAACTTCTCTGGGCCCTGCTTCATTCCAAGAAACATGTCTGCTGCTCCCACCACCTCCTTAACGAGGTCTGAGTTATTTGACGACTCCTTTGCAAAAACCCTCTTAGCTGCAGCCAACACCTCGACTATAAAAGCCAAAAACGCCTCCTTACTCATTATCAGCATATCCGCCGGCATGGTTGGTCCCTTGTTAAGCTCCGCTCTGTTGTTCCCCATCACTGTCCCCCTTCCACTCTGACTCTCCACTGAACTTTCCCTGGAAACTTTCCTGACAGCCTCAGTATTGGAAACGTTCTCTCGCTCCTTTACTTCCTGCACTTTTCGAGCCTTGACAGTGTGCGTGCATCCCCAGTATGCTGCCTTGTGGCCCCCCCCCCACAATTCGGGCACTTAGGGGCGTCTGCCTCGCACTCTTTAATCCCATGCTCCCCTCCGCACTTCCCACACCTTTTCTTCCTTCAACATGCGTCTGCAATATGTCCATACCTTTGGCAGTTATAGCACCGCAGTGGTGGTCTTATATATTCCCTCACCTGGAAAGCCATTGATCCAATGAACACTTTACTTGGCAGTTTTGCATCTTTAAATATCAGCAGGACCGGAGGATCCCCGCCGGCTCCCTCCCTGCCCCTGAATCTCTTCACCTCTACCACCTCACCGCCCTCAATATTGTCCAAAATGTCTCTCTCCGACAGGCCAGAAAACACTCCATAAATCACTCCTTTACTGCCCCCACTCTCTTTTGGCGTCACATTTATCCACTCCACCTTGTTCACAATTCTCCCCATCTTCCTCACTTCCTCAAACTGGTTGGTGTTCACACAGGTCACTTTTAGCACTCCATTGAAAAGCACCTTTATCGAAAACCCACCTCCTATCTGACTTCGTATGGCCGCGTCAATATGCAGCGGATTGACTGCTTTAAATCCAGGTTCCCCTGGTTTGGCCCCCCTCACTCTAAACAGCACTACCAGCTCATCAGGACTATGGGTTCGCTTTTGCTTTTCAGGCACCGACTCGCTATCACCTTGGTTTTTCCTCTTACCTCCTCCCTGCGTCTGCCTCCCCCCTCCCACATCCCCCCCACTGCTTTCGGAAGGCATTTCCCCCGACCCCCCTCCCTCCCTTCCCTGCCTTAGCTCTATCCCCCCTCTGCACTAGACACCGTCTACTGTAACCCAAACGGCACAACTCACAGGAAAAAGAGGCCAGCAAGCACCACCAGTGATCACACAAACTTGACAGTATACTTATTCAAGTTGGGCGATTCAAGTCGCCCGCTCCACACGAGCTTAAGAAATGAAATCGATTTTCTTTGCAATGTTTCAGAATTCGGCGTGGCTAACTTACAACCCCGTTTCTGAGCTCAGCGTTCAACTGCGCTCATACAAGCTCAATGCTCCAGGCTGTAATCAGGCACAGTCGGCCCCCTGGGTTTCGGGTCCGCTAGTATCGATTCCCTCGGCCTGTCTCGGTCAGCTCGCAATATACGCCTCTCCAGTTTGGCCTTGATTCCCGTTTGGGCTTTACGTTCAAAAAAGCTGTCGTTACTAGGTCCATCCGACATGTCACCGTTTCTCTCCGGGGGGAGACGAACCACAATACCCGAACCAGAAGGCAGGTCTGTATCGGTTGAACATGCGTTAGGCGTCACTCGCGCTGAAATGTCGTTTTCCGTTGAGACTACCTCAGCATATGCTCGTTGTTGGGGTGGATAACACAGTGCCATTTGTCGCTCCAGCCTGTTTAGGCGCTCCAATATTGAGAGTGTCTCTGTTTCACCTGGCTTTATGTCGGGGAGTTGGTTTAAATCCCCAGCCACAAATTTGACAGGTTTCTCGTTGCTGCCATATTTCGAATCTAACAATTTCAATTGCGTCAATATGTCGTCTGTGTCTTTTTCCTTTGCAGCTTTACTTCCCTTGTTGGTTCTGCTTGTCCAATGTGGCAAGTCACTAGAGTAATGTTCCCATAACTTTCTCTTCGCCTCCAGGATTGCCTCGCCACAATAAAACTGCAGTACGACAGTCTTGATAGAATTAATCGGGTACGAGTTCAAATGAAAGGAACAATACAAAAGCAGCTAATTCGCAACAAGACACTGTGTAGTGAACGCCATATTGGGTATGCTTGGAGGAAAATGCCGATATAACAAGTGTTAGATTAATAACTCGATTATGTCTAATGTAGCTAGTTTAAGCTGAGCAGTGAACATTAGCCTCTAGAATGTCTTGATATTTAGTGGAATCTATTCTTCTGTCCACTCACACAATATTGCCTGTGTCCCCAGCTGCTACACAACTCCAAAGCATAATGGATACACTTCCATGTTTAATAGTTGACGATGTGTTTTTCTCCACAAATGCTTCACCCATTTTTCTCCAAACATACCTTACTTGAAACAGTTCAATTATGGTTTCATCAGTCCAAAGCACATTGTTCCAATAGGCTTGAGGTTTCTTAAGTTTTTCTTTTGCATACTTCAGATGCTTAATTTTGTACCGAGGTCGTGGGAAAGGAAACTCTAGCCACTCTGCCATGTACAGGTGCTGGTCAACGAATTAGAATAATTTGAAATAGCGGAATCTTTAAATTTTCTTGATCCATTTTTTGTGCAGAAAGCAAATCCGGTGTTCATTGCGCCTGTCCTACTTGTTAGAGTATTCACAGAACTCGCTACCAGTAAAAAATTTGCTCAGCTGAGCTTTCCAAAAGGCCCATTTAGGCCATTTAACTGTGACAATGTTGTTTTATTGAATTAGAATAATTGAGAAACCGTTTTACTGAATTAGAATAATTTTTATTATGATTAGAATCATCACTTTCTCAGTATTTTGTGGCTGCCCCCTTTGCTTGTATGACTGCCTGAAGTCTCCGCGGCATCGATTTAACCAGCTTGTCACAAGTTTCCGCACTCACAGCTTCCCAGGCAGTGGCGATGTTCTGCTTCAGTTGGTCCAGCGTAGTCGGCTTTCTGTCGCAAATTTTCCGCTTGATGATGGCCCAAAGGTTTTCAATAACATTGAGGTCAGGCGAGTTGGCCGGCCATGCCAAAACTTCAAGCTGTTTTTCAGCGAACTAGTCTTTGGTCGACTTTGCCGCATGAGCCAGTGCAAGATCCTGTTGAAATATGAGGTCTTCTTCGCCAAACTGTCCCTCAACAGTCGGAATCAGGAACTTTTCCAGAACATCTTAGTATACGGCAGTATTGACAGTCTTCCCGAGGAAGCAGAGTTTCCCTACACCCTGTGCGGGCATGCATCCCCAGACCATAACGCTCTGGGGAAACTTGACGGATCTTTTTACGCACTCGTGATTGTAGGTTTCGCCACCACAACGCCAGACACGAAGACCTTGGTCACCGAAGGAGATGCAAAAGCGTGACTCGTCACTGAAGACCACTTTCTGCCAGTCTTCAGCAGTCCACTCGCCGTGTTCTTTGGCCCACTTCAGCCATTTCTCCATTTGTTTCTTGTTCAGCATCTGTTTTACTGCTGGAACGCGAGATTTTAAGCCGAGTTCGCGCAGACGACGGTAAGTGGTTGATCTCGAGACGTTAGCGCCGGTCTGCTCGTTCCACAAGTCGCTGAGCTCAGAAATGGACTTGAACCGGTTGCTGACTGCAATCTTTCTCAGCTGTTTGTTGTCACGAGCAGAAGTTTTTCGGATGCCGGAACAGTTGGTGCGCTTGCTGCAGTCTTTCTTTAGAGCTTTGCAGATGGAAGACGGGCTGATGCCGAGCTGCTCAGAAATTTTAGTTTGGGTCAAGCCTTGTTAGCGAAGGGCTTGAATTTGAGTCACTATTCCCATTGAGAGGTCACGCTGCTTACCCATGATTGATTTTACAACTTAGAAATTCTACTCAACCCTGACTTTATACTGCACAGTGAACACTCTTCACAGAAAACAAAAATTCGAGCACTTATTCTAATTCAATTAAATGACTTAGGAATTATTCTAATTCAATGAAACAACAGTGTCACGGTTAAATGGCCTAAATGGGCCTTTTGAAAAGCTCAGCTGAGCAAATTTTTTACAGGTAGCAAGTTCTGTGAATACTCTTAACATGTAGGACAGGTGCGGTGAACACCTGATTTGCTTTCTGCACAAATAATGCATCAAGAAAATTTAACGATTGCGCTATTTCAAATTATTCTAATTCGTTGACCAGCACCTGTAGGTCTTTGTTGTTTAAGGTATGCTGTATTGTTGTCCTGTGAACAACTATACCTGTGTCTGCTGCTCTTTTTTGCAGCTCTTTTGCAGTGATGTTTGGGTTCTTCTGAGCATTTCTTACCAAATCTTGGGCCATTCTATCTGAAATTTTTCTTGGTCTTCCAGATCTTGCCTTGACTTCAATTGTTCCATTGCTGTATAAATGCCTTCCCCAAAACCCAGAGGACAAAACCAAGGGTGCACCATTAAAAATCTGAGGGTGGCCACAAAATTTTGGGCCTGTAGTGTACTATTGTATGAGTTTGGCACTTTATCCACTGCAAACTTCCTCATTTGCAAGAACTACACCCTCTAAAATATTGACCCCCACCCCCCCCATTCAATTGTCTTCATTTGCACATTACAAAGCACCATTTTTGACGGCCATTTATTTAATAAGTTCATCATGGAATCATTTCATATTCGGTGCGCTTGCACTAGAATGCATGTAGTATGGTATGGAAGGGTTATTTACTACAGACTTTCAGCTAAATTGGAATTACGGCCCTCAAATATGGCTCTCCGTTCATTTGCACATCGCAAAGTACCAGCTTTGACAGCTATTTATTCAAAATTCCGCCATATCATCTCTTTGTATTCAGTGGGCTTGTGCTTAAGTACATCTATTATGGTAGTTAAGTGTTATTTTTTGCAAATTTGTTGCATTTCAAAAGTTACAGGCCCTGAAACATGGCCCTCCATTCTATTGTCTCTATTTGCACATTGCCAAGTACTAACATAGATGGGCATTTATTTAATTCCACCACAAAATGACCTCATATTCAGTATTCCTGCATTAAAGACATTCATGTTGTATCGTATAGAAGTGTTATTTTTAGAAAAATTTTGGATTTGCAAGTATTAAAGGCCATGAAAATGGCCACCCATTCAGTTGTCTCAGTTCCCACATTGCAATGTACCAGCTTGGACAGTCATTTATTCAATAATTTCACCATAAAATCTCTTCATATTCAATTTGCTTGTTCTAAAATACATGTAGTATGGGATGCAAGTATTATTGATTTGTGGGAATTACAGGCCCTCAAACATGGCCCTTCATTCAATTTTCTCCAATTGCACATTGCAAAGTGCCAACTTTGGATAGCCATTTATAAAATAATTCTCCCATTGAATCTTTCCTTATTCAATACACTTGTACTACAGCACATGCAGTATGGTCGTGTATTTTTCCTCACTCTTTCTCCTTTTCACCAGATACCAATTTTGATGGCAATTGTATGTATTAATTCCAGAGTATTTTCTGCTCTTATTGGTTTACTTGCCTTATGTAAGAACACATGTACTGTAACAAGCCATTGTAAGTGCTGATATAGAATAATAGCACCTTACCAAAATCGCACCCATCACGTTGGCCAAACTACCAACTTCCTATCCTGTTTATTATGTACTTTTTTCACCATTCAATCACAATTGATTATTATCGCAAATAATTCAAGTTTGCTTGCGTATTTTTCTGAACAAAGTACACATTCATTTTTGTTGAACAAGCCTCGTTATATCTTTCCGTGTGACGATTATTTGACAGCAAGTACATCACGTAATGTTGCTAACGTGATGTCTGCTGTATTTGCGCATTTTATTATTAGCTGTGACGGTATGACCGTCGTTTTCCGAGCTAGTGATAGCTTGACCAATGTTCAGAAACGTCGCTACCTCCAGGGGGTCAGGCTCATTCTGTCTTCTGTACAGCCCCAAGCATTTTAAAATCCCTCTCATTGTACGCATACTAATCACAGTATCGCCCATCGTGCCCAATAACAGCATAATCTCGCCATGTTTCAAGAGAAGCAAGAAGTAGAACTTAATCAAACCATGTAAATGAGCCAAAAGTTTCTTGTCATAATGTGATATTTTCGCGTTGAAATAACGTGAAGATATCTTGTTAAAACGTGAAAATATGTTGCCATCAGAGCGTGAATGTGTGAGGGAATGAATAATGCCTCCATTGTAAAGCGTCTTTGAGTGTCCAGAAAAGCGCTATATAAAATTGATACATTATTATTATTATTATTATAACACGAAAAGGATCTTGTAATAACAAGAAACTTTTCACTCATGCCGTGATCACAGACCCGTTTTTTTTCCAGGAATGGCAGCAATACGCTACCGTAAGTCAGGGACACTACCACATGACCTTGCCCATTCATAAGTTTCAACGTTCTCTTTGGAGATGATTGACCAATCAGAGGACAAGTGAAAGGTGCGTTTAGAGAAAAAAAATTCGCGGCCCGCCTGCGTCATGAATATTCATGAAAAAAGCGAAATCTGGCCTCGCTTGATTACGGAAAAAAAGACGCGTTCGGTAGTGGTTTAAAATGGCAGCTTCCAGTGGATCCGCGGAAAACTCCGTTATTTCATTATAGAATTACCCCTTCTCAAGGCGTAACGTTACACTGGAAGAGAAAAGAGGATGAAGGAGCTTGGACCTGACCGACCCGATTTAATGATTCAGCTGCAGGCAAGTGATCGTGGAGGAGCTGACACCCGGGGCTTCTCCCGCACTTGTTGCGAGAAACAGCGATGGCTAGCTGGATTTGGCATTAGCAGTGCCGTTTATTGCTTTCCCTGTTTGTGTTTCCAGTTTGACAGATTCAACAGAGCCACGGTGAAAAGAACAGTACATCTACTACTGAAGGTCTGGCCAGGAATGTTCCCCCTTCTTTATTTTACCACGCTGGACACCATTTTGCAATATCCTGAGCCCTATTTCATACTGTGAAGCCAGTTTTTGCCGCGAACGTAATTTCTGCCCGATGTGTGGTCTTAACATTCGCTCTGCATTCCGCATTGACATCTCCATTTTATAAAAATCGGTAGTGTGAAAGCGGGGTAAAGTATATGAGCGAGCGGATGTTTAAGTTACTTCCTGGCCTTCTAGAATTTACCAACTCGCGTCTGTGTTCCTCATCAAAAAGGTAAAAAATTTCCGTCCATAGTAATAACGTTAGCAACGACCTGTAATCTCAGTACAGCACTGCTGTGGATGAGATTTGGCGGCTACTGGCAGCGTAAACCCTTTTGAGCAGATGTGTCCGCCAGTGGACACGGAACTGCAGATTTATGCACGCAGTTACAATATTCTATCACTAGATGGCACACCCGGATCAGTTATTGAATTTTCACAAGCAAGCCAAGTTCGAACGCTGTTTATATTAAATGGACTCAATCCCTGGATGGATCTAGCCAACCTTGGTTTGACTAAAAGGGGTTGGCACATCCATACTACTGGGTGGCCCAAAAAAGCGTCCCATCTTCCTCTCAGAGCTCCAGGGTGGATGAGGAACTTGGAAATGAGTGGGCAGGATTGGCAAAGCCCTGCTTTATGTGGATTAGTGGGTTGGTCACTGGTGTGCCTTCCCTTTTCTCTGCTCATCGTGCCTGTGACGGAGCTAATGTCCGTCACTTAAAAACAAAGACTCAAACGCTGTGGTTTAATTGTTTATTGTTTAAATGCAAGGGGGAGAGAGTGTGATTGAGCGTGTGTGTGTGTGTTCTCCGAAGTCACGGGAACCTGCGTTGTTTGGCGGCGTGGTCTGTGGAAACATTAAAAACTGTCTTAGTTCGTGTGCTCGGGGTGGCCAACTGGGTACAAGTTAAAATGGACACTTTATCTTTGATTCTCATTCATTACAATCGCCAAACGTTGAAAGGATTGTGGCAAACAAAACTTACCAGACATGCCGCCGGCTTGCAGCAGGTTCACCGGGCGAATGGAGAACCCGAGTTTGGTGCGAGACGGCTACTTCCCTGTTTCCCTTGCGTCACCCATACCATCTCGCGGTTAGAGAAAGGGGGGTTTTTCATGTGTATTCTTAAAACTTGTATATTGGTGTAAAAAGAAGACTATGATGGTAAAAACATGAAATAATGCATTTTTTAAATTATTGACTTTGTGTAAACGTAATTAGCTATGGATAAAATGTAATGTTGGCATGATTGTAGTTTTGGGGATTAAATGGGTCAGGCTAGTCAAGTCAAAAGGCCTGGGTTTGACATGGCTCTTTAGTCTGCCATGGGGTGTACCACTGAGAGTACCTAGACTCAGCCTTTAATTATTATGGGCACTGATTTATTTGGAACTCTGATTTAGTAATTGTTTATGCTTTTGACAATTTATTTTTGTTGGTTGATTTATTCTATTATGAGTTAACATTTTGATAATTGAATTCATTTGAAAGTTTTTTTCCCTTTATTTATTTTTTTTTTGAGCTGAGTGAAAAATAAAAGAGGGAAAACTCCTCATTTGACCCTCATCTTGGACGCAGTGTCTCCTTTGCCTTCTCCGCTGGTCACCTGACTTACAGTGCCATTATTGGCGTTGGCTCAGACAGTCTTGTCACCGTTTCAGTTCCGTCCTTTGAGCACCAATTATACGTCCATGTAACATTAGCAACAAGACTAAATTTTTTAATTCCTTTTTTTTTTTTTTACCAAAATTGCAGTGATCCAGGGCTAAAACTTCCTGTAAACATTTGTTTATGTTATCAATGAAATAAACCACACATATACCATTAATTTATAATTTCATCCTGTTAAGTACAGTGGGAGCTGTTGGTCACACTTTCTGTGAAATCTGTCATTTATGTATATAAATATGTAACTTACCACAGCTGTAAGGTACTGGAAAAGACCTTGACATTGAAAATCCTTGAAAAGTGCTTGAATTTCACTTTGTAAAAGGTGTATGAAGCCTGTAGACAGCATTACAGTGCTGTGTTTTTAGATTTGTGGGGGTTTTTTTTTTTTTCTGTTTAACTATGTTCCATTTATTGTTTGCATCTTTAAAAAACTTCAAAATCTCAGTTAGTGGAATCTTTAACATGACCGCTTTTACAATCGATCTGTAAGTAATGTAAGGACAGATACAGTAATCTGTAAGTAATGTAAGGACAGATACAGTGATCTGTAAGTTCTGTAAGGACAGATACAGTGATCTGTAAGCAATGTAAGGATAGATACAGTGATCTGTAAGTAATGTAAGGATAGATACAGTAATCTGTAAGTAATGTAAGGACAGATACAGTAATCTGTAAGTAATGTAAGGACAGATACAGTGATCTGTAAGTAATGTAAGGACAGATACAGTGATCTGTAAGTAATGTAAGGACAGATACAGTGATCTGTAAGTTCTGTAAGGACAGATACAGTGATCTGTAAGTTCTGTAAGGACAGATACAGTGATCTGTAAGTAATGTAAGGACAGATACAGTGATCTGTAAGTAATGTAAGGACAGATACAGTGATCTGTAAGTAAAGTAAGGACAGATACAGTGATCTGTGGACATGGGGGATACATCCTCAATTCATAATAAAAAAGGGCACAAACCCTGATAAAATCTATAGGCTACATTTTCCTTCTTAATAACTGACTGTCTCGACATCAAAGCACCTGTCAGGTGTGCTGCGCCAAGGTAAATTGCGCCCGACCCCCCCCATCCGCCAAAATTTTTGGCACCAGCGGTCACTGGTAGAATTATAATGCAACAAGCGGATGGAGGGGCGTTGGCTGTTTTCTGACCAATTGCTCCTAAATTCTTACTTGCACATGAGACGGGACAGTATATCTATTGTATGGGGTAGTTTTATCCAGTGCCTCACCCCCCTTTTTTCTGTCTCTTTCTGAGGATCTTTCCCTCCAAAACTGAGTCTTTGACCATCTGAGCCCTGTCCTTCAACATAAGTGCTGGCTGCTGCAGTCCTGATCTGGTCCTGATCCAGTTCAGCTCCTTCCTCGACATGCCACTTCCTGGAGCTGCAGACACCACTGTTTAGATGCCATTTTATTCTATTATTACTTTAATTAGCTAGCCCGCGGAGGATGGTCTCCCCCACTATTGTCGGGTTCCTCCTGAGATTTCGTCCCACTGGGGAGTTTTTCCTCACCACTGTTTGAGGATTTTTCTCCCTACTGGACGTTTTTTTGCCTCATTTGCTCTAGTGGGGATTAGGCTGGCCACTGCCCTTTCATTTACTTAATCTCTCAACATAAAGTGTCTTCCTGACAGTCTATCTGTGAAAAGCGCCATACAAATAAATTGAATCGAAAAATTAGATTTGAATTAAAAATAATAAATTGCTTTGCGCAGGTGGTTGGCTGGGCCATACTTAATGGTAGAATGTTCATACTTGATCCAGGTAATCTGCATTGGCGGTAGCAGATGTGCGCTAAAGGCTGGGCAGCCTTTAGCAGCCAATTTTGTGACCCTGGATATCTCTATGGACTTCCTGGTCATCCAGGAGGCAGTGGGTGCTCCAGCTGTACACATAGTTTTTCTCACTAGGTAGAATGTTCACCAGACCAAGATGACGCTTCATCTTGCCTGTTGCATCTGTAGGGGCTGCAGACATGCACTAGAGGGAGCGGCATGCGCCTATTCTCTAGAGGACCTGGCCAAGTATCCAGACTAACAGTGAGGCCCTGCCCGCAAGTACAGACGTGAGGGCACCAAGCGGTGTGTTCTCTGGAAAACGAGCCTAACAGGTCCCCGCAGTGGAACCAGGCGACACATGGTGAGGTCATGTACAGTAATGGTAAAATGTCAATTTTTGATCCAGGTAATCTGCATTGGTGGCAGCAGACGCGCGCTAAAGGCTGGGCAGCCTTTAGCAGCCAATGTTTGACCCTGGATATCTCTATGGACTTCCTGGTTATTCAGGAGGTAGTGGGTGCTCCACTGTACACATAGTTTAGCCTCATTTGGCGGTGGTTGCTGTTTTGGGGGATTTTGATTTCTGTTCATGACTATGTTTGTATGTTTGCTGTGGCTAGGTAGGACATTCCTCCAGAGCAGAACCGCCGCCACAATACAATGTAATGCTTATACTCATGAATAAATTGTTCAATTTTATTGAAACTTGAGTTTTCCTGACTGAAATGAGTGTAACTAGTTCAAGCAGGAAACCCGAGAAGAGCGACATCAGCTGACAGCAGCCTGGTAAGCTACCAGCACGTCAGCATCAGCAGGCACACAATTGGAGGATACATATCACAAGGTCATACTGAGGTCTATTTGAAAGACATAAAGCTCACTAACTTCCTCTGCTGTTTGCAATGACTTTTCATGCTATGCAACATGCTGTTTAGTTTTTTGCTTGCCGCCTCCACCCCAGCCTCCACCTGTTTGCTTCTGCTCACATCGGGGGGATTTTGATTTCCGTTCATGACTATGTTTGTATGTTTGCTGTGCCTAGGTAGGACATTCCTCCCGAGCAGAACTGCCGCTAAAATACAATGTGATGCTTATTCTCATGAATAAATTGTTCTGTTTTATTGAAATGTGAGTTTTCCTGACTGAATTATTTTTTTGATTTTGTTCTTAAGACATATGATATATCTTTTCACCTTTTTTAAAATTTTGATTTCAGCAAGTCGTCGTTCATAAAGAACTTTTCATTTTTCAGGTTTTATTGTTTATTTTAGCAGTTCATTGTAATACACCTCTGCCAACTATGGCAACAGGAAGCAAGTTACATAGAAATGTATTATACTTGCCTCCTTTTGCCATGGTTGGGCTGACTTGGGTTCCACTCATCTGTCACTTGCCATGCTCTTTCTGTTTTCACTCCCTCTCATACACTGCCCTTTGTTCATTGTTCATAATTGATTTGTAAATCATTGCATTTTGTTCTTATTTACATTTTATACAGCGTCCTAACAGTTTTGGAAATGGTGCTGTTCTACAAAGAATGATTTCATCGGCATGTATTGGTGATTGAGCATCTGTGGATGAGTGTGCATTGTTTTTCATTATGGCCGAAAAACTTTCATGTAATTTTCTGTTTAGTTTGGAGACTGAATGAATAGACAAATTCCGTCATGATACAATTCTCATGAATTTTTCATAACAGGTTTTACTAGTTTACAGTTTCATTTGTGGTTTTGGAGCATTTACCCCACCCACCAACCTCCATTGACTTACAACGCAATGACTGACATTCAGTTGTGAATTTTGAGTGATCATTTCTTGAGGAACTGAAACTTTCAGCAAAACTGGATTAGTATAGTCAGTGCCATTTGTTCAGTTTTCAGAATCTAATGGCGGGGATTTTCTATCAATGAACCACACTGCTGTTTGTGACATCTTATGTGTGTTTCAACCACCCTTTACAAATGAGATGCAGTCTTTACAAATCCAGCGGACTAATTCTTTCTCCCGTGGAGGCAGTGAGATTTGTTTCTTTAAATTCTTTTTTAGAAACAGTTACAAAATGAGGAAGTAGACGTTGCTGCTGTGAGAAACATTGTTTTGCCTTCAAACCCGCACAATGAGAAATTAATACCATTCCTACAGCGATTTGGATTTTTTTGTCCTGCCATGAAATGACTGACTGAAAATGAATTTGACCCTTTCGTGAAAAGTAAGTATGCTTTTGTTGGTTATTTGTAATTTAGAGACTTGTCAGTATTCCAGAATAATTTTGAGAATAAGCTATCCAGTCATCAGTATTACACAAAAATGGCAATATGTTTTGTTTGTAAGGCCATCAACATTATTGGCTGGCAGGTTGAGTTCTACTCCATGTGCCTTTTACCATTCAGGAACTTCAACACCAGTTCCCATTTCTAAGACCTATTTTATATTTATACAGTTTATTCATATTTTTTTCCATATTCCCCCCGTGTAGCTTGTTTCATGTTAACTGCTAATGGACTTAATCACGTGAAATGGAGTTTGTTTCTCATGTCATGAAGATTTTTGTTTGTAATGCACATTTTAATATCTGCATAGAATTTGCACAATAAAAATAAATGTATTACAATCATTATTATTAATGAGTCAGTTCTAACCATTCCTTTACATGCAGGGGTGGGTCCAGTAGTTATTGATAAATCATTTCAGAAATACTGGTTGCTACAAAATGCTTGGCAACTAGGATGCTCTGCCTACAGTTACATTACAGGTCATAATTTTCAGTTCTGTCTTCTTGCTCAGATCATATGTTTGATCATATTTGCATATGCTTTTCTTGACAGTTAACATTCATAATAACCAGTATCTCATGGTAATGTGAAAGCATCTGTCCTCCGTCACGGCACACATGGGCTCGCTGATAGATATGCACAAGACATATGCATTGCCAAAAACGAAAGAACTCATATTTGAGAGAGCGCTCATGGTATTCAAACTGAGAAAATGAACATACTTGTAGCAAATTTATGGGATTGCATATGCATACAGGCAAAAAAACAACGCATGGATTCCAAACTGACCATTCTCATTCATGTCACATGGCCATGTATCAGGACAATTTATGAAAGTGATTTAAAGATTAGATCATATGCCCACCTAGCCCTGAAAAACTGAAAGAGATCTGAGGTTAAGGCAAAAAAATCAGATATGAGCCACTTCACCCTGGTAATGGTGGTAATGGCCTGATTTTCTTGCATGCGTAGGTCTCAGATAGATTAGAAGCAAGTCTGTTCTGAGCCTAGCGGCTCATCTGGTCGGTGCTTACCCCCGGTTTCAGTGAAGCGACTGGGAGTATTGCTGTACTCCATGGATTGGATGCTAGTCCATTGCAGGTTATCTCCCCAGCTCTTGGTCAGGCTCCCATGACAATTTTCCTTTACACCTGGGTGGAGTGAGGCACTTTTGGAGTGAAGTGTATTGCCTGAGAACACAGTGCAAAAGCCATGACAATGACTCAAACTCAAGAACTTTCAGACCCAGGTCAAGCGCTTAACCTCTGCATTTTCACGTCCCCATGCTTAGATAGGAATTGGGAATTAATGCGGCAATCTATCAACCACAAGCACTAATTCCTTATTCCCTGCCTGCATTGCACGCAACTGGATGGAAATTTGAAGCACGAGGGTGTAGTTTGTTGTTCTGTATAACGTGGGAGGATTTCCAAGTAAATTTGATGGCACAAGTGGGAATTTTATTAAAATGAGGTTTTACAAGCGAATATTTAGAATTTCCCAAAACTTAAGGCCGGCTAGTGTGTCTTGCGAGAACCATGTCTAAACTGATTCAAAACCTCCAAAACTCATTTCTGATTTTACTACTCTTCATCAAATAACCATATGCCAAAAATGGACAGTGGTGATGGTGATTGTGGGAAACAGAAGAATGTGTAACAATGAAATGTATCAATATAAATAATCTGACATGATTGTGTCAAATATTGTATCATCATCTGCAACAATACATTCGGCATGAGGACAGTGTCACTTAACTTTGGAGACTGCATGCTTTTTCTCACTGCTGACTAAGTCTTTCAGCGGCTATACAGAATGATTGAAGAAAAGTAAAAACGTCAGTTCTTGACATAAGTGCAGACTCAAACGTTTTTTTTAGTTCATTTCATTAGATCCTACCCACTCAATTCAGAATATTATTTTGGAATACATAATGTGAATGTTTTTGTTGTTAGACAGAACAGAATAAAAATGTCCCAGGAGACACTGAATAGCCAATGAAAGTGCTGGAATTAGTGAGAAGTTTACAAGAAAGATTAAGATGGCAAGAAGCTGAGCTGCGTGCAAGAAAGTGCAGAGAGAAAGAGAGAGAGTGAGCTGCTGAGTTTTTGGCAGTTTATGGAATCATCTATTATAATATTATATATATATATATATACTATATATTATATTCTGACTGCCAGGGGTCCTCGGGAGGAGGGGGCATACTTTTAGAGGGCCCTCTGATTATGAGCTCCTACCAGGGGGCCCTAGGGAGGAGCAGGGAATACCATTAGAGGGCCCTCTGATTACAAGGGCCCCTACGAGGGAGGCCCTGACTTCTGGCTACCAGGGATCCTTGGGAGGAGGGGGGCATACTTTTAGAGGGCCCTCTGATTATGAGGGCCCTTACCAGGGGCCTCTGACTTACCAAGGGCCCTGGGTGAGGGTGCTTTCAGCAGGCACTCTGACTACCAGGACCCCCAGCCCTGCTATAGGGCCCCTTATGAAAATGGATGATGGGGTGGCAGTCCTCTGACTTCTGACTACCAGGGGTCCTCGGGAGGAGGGGGCGTACTTTTAGAGGGCCCTCTGATTATGAGCCCCTACCAGGCGGCCCTAGGGAGGAGGGGGGCGTACTTTTTAAGGGCCCTCTGATTACGCGTCTGACTAACCAAAGGCCCTGGGTGAGGATGCTTTCAGCAGGCCCCACAGCTGGCCAGCCATGGGGCCCGCTTAAAGCACCTCCACCCTGGGCCCTTGGTAAGGGTGGGTGTGATTGTGTGAGTGGGGGGGGGGGGGGCTCATGGACAATGAGTGGCCCCTAGTCCTTTTACTACAAGGGCTGCTGACCTCACTCAGGGCCTACTCACACAAGGCAGCCCATAATGTATCCAAGTACACTTGATTCCCAAAGTCTGATTTGATCGGTCTTTCGTACCTGGATATGATACACTAGTACACTTAGAAGAGTTGGACTCTTGCACGATGCACATGTAGTGTGATCGCTAACCGTGCCCCAGCATGGATCTCAAACATGACGTCAATGACAAGACTCTAAATAATAAATATTTCAATGCATTTGAGAAAGTTGTTAATAACTGGTGTTTCTTTAAACACATTATTTCAGAGCATAGTGAATTTTATGACATGACATTCAAACTGCATCATCAGTCTGCACTGTTGAGTAAAACTGGACTGGTTCTAATATTTTCTGATTTCATAATCAATATTTTTATTTCACTCGATATCAGAACTAGCTTGTTAACTAATGATGGCTAGTGTGAGTACGGCCTAAAACGAATTTCACAAGCTTTGTGTTCTCTTATGAAACCCTCTCACTACCAGAACCTTGGTCTCTTCATGTACCATGGCTCCTTGAACCTCTTGAAGTACAATACACTAACATACAGAGCGCAGCGCAGAGTGCAGAGCGCCTCATATGCTATTGATTATTGTTTTGCTTCTACTGGATAGTCCGACCTTGATTCTTGCCATAGCCCTTTTTGTACTGTTTTTGTCTTTCTGGATTTCGGCCTATTTTTGTATGACCACAAGTTCTGTGTTTGGTTGCCCTGTGTATGACCATTGGCTTTGCCCATCGACTACGAATTTTTGCCTATCGTTTTTGTACCTCTGCCCATCTATCTTACTGTTTCTGACCCCTGCCAGTCTAGTCGATACTGTTTTTGGATTTCGTATTGTGGCTTGGCAATTCCTGTGTATTTTGGCTTTGATCCAGACCCCATTAAAGGCATACGTTTTTTTGGATTCCTGTCTCTCGCAAGTGGTTCCTGAACTGTACCTCACATTTTGGGCCTACTGAAAACCATAGTGGGGACAGTTTGGCTGAGAATCTGGGCCTAGACTTATTTAACTGTAGAGGCCAGTCATATGATAATGCGAGTAACATGTCAGGAAAGTACAATGGAGTCCAAGCTCATCTTAAACAAAGAAACCCATTGATTATGTCCCTCGTGCAGTACATTCATTGGATTTAGTTGGTGTCAATGCTGTTGACAGTGACCCAGAATCTGGACGTTTTTTTGACGTAGTTCAGCCAATGTACACATTTTGTGCATCTACACACAGGTTGGGAAAGGTTTTTCTTGGCATTGATGTCAAACTCACACTGAAATCACTGTCAGGTACTCGGTGGAGTGCACGGGCTGAGTCGAATAAGGCTCTTTGGACATATTATCCACAACTGAGAGCGGCATCCAATGCTATTTCTAAAGATATGGAGGAGAAACGTGAAAATGAAAGTGAAGCCTCTACACACCGTGGCAAATTGGACACGCTGGAGATGGCCTTCATGGCATACTTCAGGGACACGATACTGCAGAGGTTCCAAGCCACAAGTGTGCAGTTGCAGAGGCATGATATTGACATAGGTACAGCTACACAACTTCTCTTGTCTTTACGAGACTTTGTGGCAGCACAGAGAGATCACTTTGAGGTATTTGAAGGTGCAGCTTTAAATTTCACCACTACTGTCTGCCAAGAGTACAGGCATGACCTCCAGCGCACGAAGAAGCGCAAAAGAATGCCTGATGAAAGTACAGAGCCAGGTGTAGCATTTGATGAAAAGGACAAGTTTCGGATCGAAACTTTCAATGTTGTCATTGACAAACTTGTATCCTGTCTTGACCACGGTTTGAATGCATACACACATTTAACCAAGCTATTTAATGTTTTTTTCATGCTCGACAATATATCCAACAGTGAGCTCACGTTGAAGGCTAACTCACTTACTGCAGCATATCCTTTAGATTTGATCATGAACCTGGCAGATGAACTGATAAAATTCAAATCAATCATATCAGAAAAAGAAAAATTCCCAAGTAAAATGCTCAAAACCATCATAGATTTCGGTTTACAATCAACCTTTTCCAAATGTCAACATTGCACTTAGCCACTGTCAAAAAAAGTCTAATACAAATTGTGAAGGGGAGCGTTCGTTCTCCATACTGACACAAATTCAAAATGAACTCAGGATTAGGATGTGTCATAACTGCCTGCACCCACTGCCACTTCTGGCCATTGAATCAGAGTTGGTCAGAGAGCTTAACTTTGATGAATTAGTGGATGACTTTGCAAGAAGGAAGAGTTGAAAGAAACTCATAGATTATTGACGGATTCTTAGGTTAGGGTTAGTTATTGACACTAGGTTGTTTATCATTTTCCCTTTTAAACTTCTTGACAAAATATCTGTAATTAGTTCTACATTTACATTTATGCCTAAATGTTACACATATTATACATAATAGCGCATTAACTTGGGAGTAGAAATCGTAAAATTAAATTGTTTTTCTCCCTCTAGCTTAAACAGAGCTCTTATTCCACTTTCACAGCTGGTTCACAAATTCATCAAAATCTCCCCCTTCCTTTACAGCGTAACACATGCAGGCTGCCAGTGTGAAAGTGCAACATGGAGTTTGTTTTTTGTTTTAATCTCTGTTAGAATATCCTTTCTTCTTCCCTTGCTAAATCTAGATGGCAGAAAATAATAGAACGAAAGTTAATGTAATGAATGTGCCATTACAATCAAAGATTTAAACAAAGTAAGACTTTCATAGTATGGGCGACAAGAAGACAAATGGATCATACAGCTAATGGTAAGATTTACTGTAGCCACAAAGATTTAAGGTAAGACAATAGGGTTTCCTTTATCGTATGCCCACCGTGGCAGTAGTTACCAAGAGAAAGTCACAAGAAATATTATTTGAACTTCCTATTTCACGAAGGGTGTATGTCTTGTATCTTATTCTACGGTCAGAGTCATAGCATGAAAGACTGTCTAGCTAACGCACTGCCACCTCTCAACTACATGAGAACACGGTGCACTTCTGACAACCCACATGTTGTGGTTTAGCCAGTAGTTTTGAACAATTCTGTATGCGTCTTTGCATTAACTTCGTTGTTGGCCATGTGCATATAGCTACCCTTTTAGCAGTCTTTCTGCGGGTTTGCATTTAACTCTGGTTACACACAGAACCCTGGCTGTTGAGATGTTAGTGGTTTAATGTGGCAGGCTGTAGTTGTCTTCTTCGGGAAAGATGTAAAGCAACATACCAGTTGCTTACATATGTTACATATGATCGAACTAGCACACTAGGTTGCGCAATGTTGCTAACCAGATGGATTTAGCACTGCAACAATAGCTTTCTTAGCGTTTATGATAATTAAATTTTTTACATTTTTGGGGGGGCCTCCGCGAACTCATTGCCCAGGGGCCCAGACAACCCGTAATCCGTCCCTGTGTATACTGGCTACACTGCAAACAAGTTATCAGGGACGTGACGTCATATCTGCCTGATCATGGCCCAACTCTCTCCGGTGGGCTGTGGTACAATTGATTATTCAATTCCAAATATGTTATGGTTTAGAAGCTTTGAAAGCTCTTTTTGTTGCTCTCGTCCGGGATGAAATTTACCTCCCAATCAGATTCCTGGGCCGGCTGGCATTCATTTGGGGCATTGCCCGGACTCTATTTAAGCTTCAGTTTTGTCTTGCGTCCTTTGCTAGAGTGTCAGTGTCTTATTTGCGCTTTTAGCCGCTAAGGTCTTGAGACAGAGCTCTGAGCTAAGGGCTAAGTTGCATATTTGAGGCCTAGTTATATTGAGAGAGGGAATATTTGTTTTATTTTTTCCCTTTTCTTTTGGTATCTTCGAGCTCGCCTGTTTTTCTACCTCAGACGGCGTCAGGTCCATTGGTAGCGTGAGTCTCGCTATTTCAGTCTGTTTAAGTCTCTCAGCATGCTGCGGTTTTTGCCTTTAATTTCTGGCTGCCTCTAGCCATCATGGAGACACCAGCGGTGGCTGAAATTAAGAGGGCTGTTGCCAGCCAGCAAGATATGTTGGCAGGCTTCACCAAAGGACTTTCTGGCTTGGGCAGTCAGCAATCTGAATTAGTTGAGAGACTACACCTGCAAGAAAACACGCTTAAGAATCAAGAGAGTGTTCTGTTAAGCTTGACGGAGAGTATCAAATCTCTCAGTACACAAGTTTCACAAAACGTTGCAGAAGCACCATCCATTCATCCTCCCCAAGAACCTAAGTTTCAACTGCCCCAAAGATATAGTGGCGAGGCCGGAAAGTGTAAGGATTTCATCGCCCAGCGTGAAATATTTTTTAAGGTTCAACCGTCACGATTTGTTAATGAGGATTCTCGAGTAGCATTTATATTATGCCTGTTGGCTGGCACTGCACTCACTTGGGTCAGGCCACTAATCAGATCCAATTCATCTTCATCCGGTCGTAGATTCTGTGGAGGCCCTTGCTAGAGAGATGGTATCTGTTTTTGATCAAGACATTTGTGGTCAAGACGCAGCTATGCGTTTGATGCACCTTAAACAGGGCAAAGAAAGCGCAGCTGAATTCTCGATCGCTTTTCGTTCTCTAGCCATAGAGACAGGCTGGCCGGAGGCTCCTCTTATGACCGTATTTAGTCATGTCCTTACTGAGAAGATTAAGGACGCTCTGGCTACTTTAGAACCCTGTTCGACTTTTGACTCCTTAGTCCGTAAGGCTGTGCGAATTGACAGCCACATATGCAAACGCATCAGGGAGAAGTTAAATAGATTACCGCTGGCTGATAATGGGGCTAAAGTTGCTAGTGGCGAGTGTGCGCCTCCTATTCCACCCACTAAAGATTCTACTCCGGTTGAGCCCATGCAGGTTGATGGTTCGTTTGACCGTTGAACTAAGAGACCAACTCGCAGAGGAGTAATCTGCCTTAATTGTAATAAGCCGAGTCATATCCGTCCACTTTGTCCTAAGCTTCGGGGAAATGGAAAACCCCTCCTGCAATTCAGGGGGTGCTAGAGGGGCAGACTCAATTTCCCTTCCAAACAGTAATCCCTGTAGAACTTACTGTGGGGAGCAAGAGAATTACCAATGAAGCGTTCGTGGACTCGGGCGCAGTTGATTGTTTAATGGATATTAAGTGGGGCAGGAAGCACTCCGTTCCCACTGCTACGCTTTCACAATCACGCTTTGTAAGAACTTTGGATGGTTGCCCGCTGGGCACGGGCGTTATAACCGAAGTTTCGGAACCACTAAAAATGTTAATTTCCTTTGGTGGCCACCCTGAGGAGGTTCGGTTTTTTATTATCCGGTCCCCCACTTTTCCTATTGTTTTAGGGCATTCATGGAACATAAACCTTGTATCAGTTGGGGGGAACAGAATAATCCTATCATCCACTGGGGTCCCAAGTGTAACTCTTATTGTAGAGATAATGAGACTTGTTTTTCCGGACGTCAAGCTATGGGGCAGGCTGACGCCGAGAGTGAGTGTGAGAAAGTTCTCACCGTGCCTTCCTATCCCTTGGAATGGGATCCTCAATTTGACTGGCGACAGCCAGAGGACAATTACCTTTTAGAGGATTAGCGATTCTGAATCAGTCACAGAGACTTTAGATTCGGAGCAGGGTGAGGAATTTGGGGCCACCCTGAATTTTGACTTGCCTTCCACTAATCTCTTCCACTAATTACACTAATCTCGCTGAAGTGTTTAGTAAGCAATGAGCATCGACCTCACCCCCTCATCGTCTGTACAACTGCGAAATCAATCTCTATTCTGGGACAACTCCGCCCAGGGGTTTGCTATATTCGCTGTCAGGGCCTGAGCTTAGGGCTATGCGAGAATATATTCAGGAGGCTCTTGCCAATGGTTTTATTTGGCTGTTCACATCCCCTGCCGGAGCGGGATTTTTATTTGTGGGGAAAAAAGATGGCGGTCTGAGACCCTGTATTGATTGTAGGGGTTTGAATAAAATCACCATTAAAAACCGATACCCCCTTCCGTTACTGAATTCTGCATTTGAACGTCTGCAGGAGGCGTCATTTTTTACGAAGCTAGATCTTCGTAATGTGCATAATTTGATTCGCATTCGGGTGGGGGACGAATGGAAAACGGCTTTTAATACTCATGACGGGTACTACGAATATTTAGTCTTACCGTTCGGGCTTGTTAACGCCCCCTCGGTGTTCCAGGCATTCATCAATGATGTGCTCCGAGAGATGTTGGAGAAATTTGTATTCTTTTATTTTGACATTTTGATTTTTTCTTCAACACTCTTGGAGCACTAACAACATGTCAGACGCGTACTTGAAGCCCTTCTCAATGCCAAGCTTTTTGTTAAAGCCAAAAATGTGCTTTTCATGCCCAGACTGTCTTGTTCCTGGGTTTTATTGTTTCTAAGGGGTCGGTGCGGATGGACCCGGACAAGGTGGCTGCGGTTAGGGATTGGCCTGCATCGCAGAATGTTAAAGAGGTTCAACGCTTTCTGGGCTTTGCAAATATTTATAGGAGGTTTATTTATAATTTTAGCGTAGTTGCTGCCCCCATTATTGCGCTCACTAAGAAGAATACCTCCTCAGCATTTTTTTTGTCTCCTGCAGCTGATGCTGCCTTTCAGGAATTTAAGAAATGTTTTAGCTCAGAGCCTATTTTGGTTTTGCCTGATCCCTCCCTCCCATTTGTTGTGGAGGTAGATGCTTTGGAGGTAGGCGTGGGTGCTATTTTTTCCAAGCGCCCTCATTGGGATAATCAGCTTCACCCATGCGCGTACTTCTCCCGGTCTTTGTCCACCGCGGAAAGCAATTATAGTATCGGTGACTGGGAGTTATTAGCCGTCAAGCTGGCGCTCGAGGAGTGGCGCCACTGGTTGGAGAGAGCTGAGCACCCTTTTGTGGTATGGACCGACCATGAAAACCTCCAATATATCCAGCAAACCAAGTGGCATAATTCCTGGCAGGCGCGATGATCATTATTCTTTAACCACTTTGATTTCATGCTGACCTATTGCCCAGGCTCTAAAAATATTAAGCCTGAGGCCCTGTCACAAATGTATGATCGCACTGATCGCGATCCCACCCCAGAGCCAGTTATTCCTTCTGCCCAGAACGTGGCACCCATTCAATGGGAGGTTGAGGCAGTGGTTCAGGAGGCGCTGAAATCCGATCCCGGTCCTGGGGGGAGCCACCTGGATGTTTGTTTGTTCCACGTAGTGTTAGGTCATAGGTCCTCCAGTGGGGACACTCTTCTCGCTTGGCGGGGCACCCGTGGGCCCATCGGACTAAGCAGTTCCTTGCCCAACATTTTTGGTGGCCGGATATGATGAGGGACATTCGGGAGTTTGTTGCTGCCTGTGGCGTATGTTCCAGGAATAAGACTTCCCACCTCCCTCCCTCTGGTCTGCTGCGACCTTTGCCCGTTCCCAGGCGCCCTTAGTCGCATATTGCTCTTGATTTTGTTACGGGGCTGCCTGTATCTACGGCAACACTGTTATTTTGGTCATGGTTCACCATTTTTCTAAAGCGGCTCATTTTGTCGCGTTACCCATGCTGCCTTCGGTGTGGGAGACAGCGCATCTTGTGGTTAACAATGTGTTCCAGTTACATGGGCTTCCGCAGGATGTCGTCTCTGACCGAGGCCCTCCGTTTACCGGCAGATTCTGGCAGGCATTTTGTAAGCAGTTGGGAGCCACTGTGACACTCTCCTCTGGGTTTCACCCAGAGACCAACGGGCAGACATAACGGACTAATCAGTCTCTAGAAAACACTCTTCAATATTTGGCGGCGGATAATCCCTCGTCGTGGAGTCGATTTTTAGCTTGGGCCGAATACTCCCATAACTCGCTGTGTAACTCCTCCACGGGGCTCTCCCCATTTGACGCTCAGGTGGGTTACCAACCCCCACTATTTCCGAAGACTGAGAATGATTCCAACATTCCCTCAGTCAACCACTTCATTCGTCGCTGTCGGTCGGTTTGGACTATGGTCCGTTCTGCTCTGTTGCGCTCGGGGCGCAAACAAAAATCCTTAGCTGATAGAAGGCATCATTTAGCCCCATCTAATCGGATTGGGCAGAGAGTTTGGCTGTCTACCCGGGACCTCCCCTTGAAGGTGGAATTCCAAAAACTGGCGCCCTGCTATATCGGCCCGTTCAAAATAATTTGGAAGATCAATGTGGTTACGGTCCAGCTAAATCTCCCTAGATCTTTATGCATACATCCGTCATTCCACGTCTCTCGGATTAAGCCAGTTAGCACTAGCGTCCTGGCACCCACCGACACACCCCCACAGCCGCCACAAATGGTTGAGGGGGTGCCGGTTTATCCCGTGCGCTGCATTCTGGCCGAGAGGCGTGTTGGTCGTGGGGTCCAGTTCCTCGTAGGGGGGGGGGGGGGGGGGGGGGTCCTGTCATGGTTTAGAAGCTTTGAGAGCTCTTTTTGTTGCTCTTGTCCGGGATGATATCGTTAAGCTCCCAATCGGATTCCTGGGCCAGCTGGCATTAATTCGGGGCATTACCCGGACTATTTAGGCTTGAGTTTCGTCTTGC
This sequence comes from Gymnothorax reevesii, assembly GCA_029721435.1. Classification (NCBI taxonomy): domain Eukaryota; kingdom Metazoa; phylum Chordata; class Actinopteri; order Anguilliformes; family Muraenidae; genus Gymnothorax; species Gymnothorax reevesii. The sequence continues at coordinate 57,277,665 of CM056574.1, forward strand.
GTCCTTGAGTGTCAGTGTCTTATTTGCGCTTTAGCCAGTAAGGTCTTGAAACTGAGCTCAGTTAAGGGCTTAGTTGTATATTTGAGGCCTAGTTATATTGAGATAGGGAATCTTTGTTTTATTTTTTCCCTTTTCTTTTGGTATCTTCAAGCTCACCTGTTTTTCTACCTCAGACGGCATCAGGTCCGTTGGTAGCGCGAGTCTCGCTATTTCAGTCTGTTTAAGTCTCTCAGCACACTGCGGTTTTTGCCTTTTATTTCTGGCCGCTGCTTTTGGCATCCAAATCCTAACATCCATTGCAAAATATTGTGTGCAAACTCCTTATTAGTATAGCTTTGTGTGCACAACTGACGTGGTAATATACGAATATAGACGAATATAGACGTAGGCCTATATTCCACCACTGAAATTTTCTTGCTTTCCACCTCAAGCATTCTCGAAGTGTCTAAAACGCATATTTTAATTTGGTAATAATCCAGCGTGACATGTTTGAAAACCAGCGAGTCTTCAAATTGGCGTCAATATCATGGGCAGACATTTTTATTTAGAGAATCTTCTGATTTTGAAGTCGATCTTCGGAAACCTCGCCTTTAAATTCTTAGTAATCTAAACATTGCCACAGTTGCTCAGTACTTACAGGTACTTACAGTACTCAGTAAAACTGAGTGAACAGTGGCTGCATCTCAAGTCCCTTAAATTGCATCCTCGTTCCCCTCACTTATGTCTTATCCTTGTGCGTTTGTCCCTACCACCAAGGATGCATGGAGGAAACAGGAGAGAAGACAGACGAAATGAGGATATATGTTTTAAAGGTGCACTATGTTAGTTTGTTTATTTTCTGCGCAATTATATTTTTGTCTCGATTCGCCAACATCTCCCTACGTTCCGCTACCCCTGAATTCACTGTAAAAAAAAAAAAAGCCGGGCTCTGGTGACCGCACAGGCGTCACAAACTGCAAATAAACACAAGGAGCACAGGCTGTGCCCCATAACATAAGAAGCTATTCCGGCCAATCACCGACCAGAGTTGACAGTCACAGAAGCATGGTAGGGAAAGAACTTTGGGAGGGATGGGCAGGCTACCTCTGTTTTGTTTGAATTCGAATGTCAACAGAAGTGATGTCAACAAACTTGCATAGTGCACCTTTAAGCGATATGAGATGGCCTTTCGTCAGTTGAGTTACATGAAGCAACGCTCGTTTCTGATGATGACCTCTGGATCTGTTGGAATATAATCCGCGGGCATTGGCAAGCAGTTAAATCGTGAATTAATTGCAAAATTTAATCATCAATGCGCAAAATACAGTTTAACATAGAGATGCACCGATCCGATACGCGGATCTGATATCGGCTCTGATATAGACTAATTAGCTGGATCGGATATCAGGTGAATGAGGCTGATCCAGCATTCCGATCCAGTCATTTCTCTTTTATTAATATCATACCCAGCAATACAGTTACAGCCATCTACTCACTTAAATTCTATGTTTGCAACGCCGGTTACATCGTCACGCAGAGCACGAACAGCAGCTAGTGATGAGCAAACACAGAGCAACATGGAGCAAGCCAAGTCTGCTATTTGGAAACATTTCAAAGTTGATACACCAAGTCCGACTGCAACATGCAATATCTGCAACACGACAGTTGCGAGGGGTGGTGATAAAGTTGGTAAATTCATTACCACAAACTTAAATAAGCACCTCCGATGCACTGTCGATTTCGCTATAGTCTTAGAGTTGCCAACTTGACGACTTTATCGCTAAATCTGGCGTCTTTCCAAATCGGGATTGTTTGTCCACTCAAGAGGTATGTATACGTCTTGAGAAAGTCGTCAAGTTGGCAACTCTAAGACTATAGCGAAATCGACAGTGCATCGTTCATTTTCGGCAGGGTGACATGCTAAAATAAGCGAATTTACGAAAATGTGGATGTAACGGCTACGTCTTACAATTCATCGTTAAACATCTGCATTAACAATAACGTCATATTTGGAAGTTTTACTTACCAACCGAAGGAGACATGCCTGATTCCGCCGTCTCTGAAAGCAGCCTGGGCCGGTACGCGCAAGCGCAGTAAATGGCAAAGACGGATGCGAGAGAAGATGTTGCAGTTTCATAGTCTTATGCTACGAGTCAACATTTTATGTTGCGGTTTTTGCAGTTTCGGTAGCGGGGTATTATTTTTCTGTTGCTATTTCCGCGATTAATGTAGGCATTTCAAATTTTTTGTGTGCTGAGGCTACGTTTTCTTTGGTAGGCCTGTAGTTGATAGACAAGATAATGACAAGAGATCCATTGAAATCCATCTAATCAGTGCTAAAATAATTTGTATATTTAAAACTGTCCAACAGATTAGTGATGCGCGGGTCGGCCCGGAACCCGTGGGTCCCGCGGGTTGACCCGCGGGTCGGGCGGGGCGGGTCAATATTTTAATACCATTTAGCGGGTGCGGGCGGTTTGGGCCAAACAGTGGCGACATCCAATTCCCAAGAAATTGCAAATAAAAAGTATAATAGGCTATCGGCCACTTGAGGACTCTAGACAAACAGCCTAGATAATATGCTCTAGTCAAACGATGTAACGCTACCTTAAGCAGGATAGAATGGCAATGGTACCTCTCCCTCTTCCTACTCTCGATGTACACGCAGTGACTGGTGCGCGGCATAATCCTCCACGGTTAGACTAAGGATCTAAAGGTTGAATTAAAGCTCATCTTATAAATCATTCTGCAGTCAGCACCAAAATATTAGGCTATATAGTAGTAGTAATTTTATTGACCTGTGGGTCCAAACAGCACAGACAAAACATTTTTTCGCCACTTCACCGTGAAAGGCATATCACGATTCTTATTCAAAAATAAAATCAACTTGTTGAGGTGCTTCCGTTTATCAGCTACGTGTCTGACAGCAGAGCGTGTGCTTTGCTGCCATCGGCAGTAAAGATACTTCTTAGATATACATTTCTATAACACCATTCTATACACATATCACCCAAACGAAGATGTAACTTATCATTACTGGAGCATGTATGGTCATAAACTTGCTTTCATTAATTACCATACCATGAGACAAAGAATAATCACGTAAAACTCCATGGTGGCCAAAGCAGTTCTCTGCGTCCCAACAACTAGCGCAACAAGAGAGCGAACCTTCAGTTCAGCTGGCCGTGTCCTGGAAGCGCGCCGTAATCGCTTAAACCCTGGCACTGTTGACGCGATTTTGTTTTTGCATAGTTTGGGAAAAAATACGCCTAGGCCTACATTATAAGCGGTGTTGAAAAAATACCCTAAAAGCCCCCCCCCCCAAATCAATCTTGAAATAAATATACGAGGAAAATTAAATTTCCTCGTCGACAGGATATCGCAACACTGTATGGGAGAGTAGGCGATAGCGCCAGTGCGCCACTGTCATGTTAATTTTGTTCCAATAAAAAACAGCCTGTTTGCAATATCTTGCCAGATGGTATTTTGTTTAGTTGCAAAGATCAGAAATCACGGTAAGGCTCATTTAAAAAACAGAGCCCAAACTTTGGATCAAGAATTCCAGCCAAAAGCCAAATGTATATTGTGCTCCACTCAAATCCATAGCGTGACAGAGGAATCGTTTTTTTCCATTGCAAATCATGTCATACAGACCCACTGTATTTTTTTTCTCTTGCCTCCTTTTTGTGTCGGGTCGGGTTGGGTTCGGGTTGAAAATCAGTCCGAGTTTTAGCGGGGCGGGCGGGTCGGGTTAGCTGTCATGTCGGGTCGGGTTGGTGCGGGTGTTAAAAAACCTCGACCCGCGCATCACTACAACAGATGTCTTGGCTAATGTAAAATAATTAGCAATGGAGGTCATCATGAGGCAGGAAGACCCTCTTGGTCCTGTAGCTGAAACAAGATGGTAACAGCTGGTCTTAGGCTGGAGCTCCGGGCCAGGGGGTGTTCGGTGAAGCTTGATCTAGAGCTCAGGGCAAGTGAGCAAGCTCAGGGCAAGCAGGAGGAGGAAGAAAAAAAATATATTGTTAGGGAGGTGGAGTTGTATGGCAAGCACAGAGAGCAGGAGAGACAGAGGTGCCTGTGTGCGATAAGGAAACCCCAGCAGAATAAGACTATGGCAGCATAGTTATGAGAAACAGGGGCAGGGGCCAACACAGCCACGAGGGCAGGTTGAGACAGTCACCACCAGACCATGACCAGTTCAGCAGAATTGGGCACCACCAGCAATGATCCAGTGACAGCACTGACTGCTCAGTCCACCAAATATTCTATAGCTTATGCCAGCCACCCACTCCTGTCCCTCAACTATAGGACAGACTAAAGAGATATGTTTTGAGCCTAACTTTAAATATACTGATAGTGTCTGCACCCCGAATATGAGCAGGCAATTCGTTCCATAAGAGGGGAGCACGATAGGAAAAAGCTCTACCGCCTTTGGTAATTAGGGCCCGAGCACCGACCGGTGCCAGGAACCTATTGTTTTTGATGGGATTTTTGTTATTCTTCTTCTTCTTCTTCTTTTTATTCTGCAGCGAGAACGCATTTTTGAGGGCTTTGCCATGCACGAAAACTCACAAAAATTTGCCCACACGTCAGTCGTGGTGAAAATTGCAAAGTATTATTAATGTTGTGCTTGGACATGCCCCGGTGGCTCCATAGTGCCACCAAACACACGGCCATTTTGGAATGCACTGGCTTGGATTCTAATGAAATTTTATAGGGTCATAGTAGTCATCATTAATTTTTTTGTCAATTTTTTTGAAATTTTTTTGCCACACAGGAAGTGAGCTATGAGCCATTTCCTGCGTTTTTTCAGACTTTACGAACACATTTTTGAGGGCCTTATCATACTCGAAAACACTCCAAACTTGGCTTATTGACTAAAATTATTAAATTCTTTGATTGCATATCTCATTTGGCAGTAAGTGAGACATGGTGGCTCTATAGCGCCCCCTAATACATAATTGCATTTTTGAGGGCATCACCATGCTCGAAAACTCAAAAAACTTTGCAAACATATTAATCTGGTCATGCTCTTTACTAGGATACAGAGTTTAAAGATGGATGTGGCAAAATTGCATTACAGCGCCACCTAGAAAATTTCAATGAAGCAGCCCTCGCAGCGTGTTTAACCTACATGTACGAAATTCGGTGGACATGTGCACTATGCCAAGACCAGAAAAAAGTCTCTTGGTGTCATGACCTAGACTCAACAGGAAGTCCGCCATTTTTAATTGAATTTGCAAATTTTTTAAATTTTTTGCCATTCACAGGCGTCGTACTTTAACGAACTCCTCCTAGAGATTTTTTCCGATCACTTAAAACATGGTGAATAATATCTAAAGATCTTGCTGATGTTAAATTGCAAAGCTTTTTTGGATTCATTGAACGATGTATCCGTGGCATTGCGGCGAATTTCGATGTTCCGCCATGAAACAGGAAGTTGCTTTTATGAGCACATACTTTGCGGGATTTGCGTGAAACTTTCCAAGCTTGATAAAATTGTCCTCCCTAGCATAAATATATGCTAATATTAGATCGGGAGGTGCCAGGTGGCTCCACAGCGCCCTCTAGATATGGCCATGTTAGGATAAAAGTGCTTGAATGTTCATGAAATTTGGTCTGATCATTGCATTAGTCATTCCCAGCAACTGATAATTTTTTGAAATTTTTTTGCCGAACAGGAAGTGAGCTATGAGCCATTTCCAGCGTTTTTCCAAATTTTACGAACTCATGTTTTCAGGCCTTCGAATGCACCAAAACTTAAAAAACCAGGCAAACATGATAAATATCTTATTCTCTTCAAAGTCATCCATCAAGTGGCGTTAAATATGGCATAATGGCTCTATAGCACCACCAGTCAGTTATTTAAAAGTATTGCTCCTTTGATCATCTAAACATACTGGAAAATTTACAAAAATCAACACACTCATGGAGCCTGACATTACGATTGCCTTGTTGTAGATTTTGCACACAGGCATGTCAAAATGGTATTGTAGCGCCCTCTAGAAAATTTTTGCACTCCCCTCAGGAAACCACATTGCACACATTCTAGCAGTGCCCAATGGCTCTTAATGGACACTTGCACCCATCAAGATGTTGCTGCCACCCCAACGTGCATGAGGGGTGCGAGGGCCCTTTCAACGCTGCTTGCAGCTTTAATTTTAGCTATTTTTGGAACAACAAGGAGGCCTGCGCTCTGCGAACGGAGTGTTCTGGAGGGAATGTAGGGTAAAAGTAAATCACTTAGGTACAATGGACCAAGCCCATGTAAGGCTTTTATGGTAAGAAGTAGTATCTTATAGTCTATTTGGAATTTAACTGGTAACCAGTGAAGTGAAGCTAGCACTGGGCTGATATGCTCGTGTCTCCGTGTTCTAGTGAGAATACGAGCAGCTGCATTTTGAATTTGCTGGAGCCCCTTTAGAGAGGATTTTGCACAACCAGACAAAAGAGCATTACAGTAATCCAATCTTGAAGTAACAAAGGCATGGACAAGCTTTTCTGCATCATGTAATGACAGCATTTTCCAAATTTTGGAAATATTCCTCAAGTGGTAAAATGCAACTCTTGAGATGTTCTTTATATGTGTATCAAGTGCGAGATCAGGGTCAAGAGTAACACCAAGATCTTTAATAATGGCACTTGAAGCGATTGAAATTCCATCAATGTTAAGCATGTAATCTGAGATTTTGCATCTCTGGGATTTGGGACCCACTACGATTATTTCTGTCTTACTAGGGTTCAACAAGAGAAAATTGTGACTCATCCATTTCTTTATGTCTACAAGACAGGCTTCCATCTTTGACAGCTGGGCAGCTTCATCAGGCTTGACTGACAGATATAGTTGTGTGTCATCAGCATAGCAGTGAAAGTTAATGCCATGTGCGTGAATAACTTGTCCCAGTGGAAGCATATATATTGAGAAAAGCAGAGGTCCAAGCACAGATCCTTGTGGTACTACATATCTAACCCTTGATTGATACGAGGAGTCATTATTAAAATGCGCAAATTGATATCGATCCGATAAGTATGATCTGAACCAGGAAAGAGCCTGTCCACGGAGGCCTACAAGATTTTCAAGTCGATTCAACAGGATATCGTGATCGATAGTGTCAAATACTGCACTTAAATCAAGAAGCACAAGTACAGAAATGTAGCCACTGTCCGAAGCGAGGAGAAGGTCATTGAGTACTTTGACCAGGGCTGTTTCAGTACTGTGACAGGGTCTGAAACCAGATTGAAAAACTTCCAATATACAATTGGAGTGTAAAAATGAACAGAGTTGTTTTGAAACGGCCTTTTCTAGTATTTTAGAGAGGAATGGGAGGTTTGAGATAGGCCTGAAGTTAGACACATTATTCGCATCTAAGTTTGATTTCTTAAGTAGGGGTTTGATGACTGCAAGTTTAAGAGTGTGTGGGATGTGTCCAGATGCTAAAGAAGCATTGACAATATGTAATAATGGGGTTCCAATCACTGGTAGTAGCTCCTTTAAAAGCTTCGTTGGGATGGGGTCCAGAAGACACGTAACAGATTTTGACGAATTTACAATGGTATTAAATTCGCTGACATCTATTGGTGTAAAAGAGTTCAGGTAGGACACTTGTCCTTGTGATAATTCTAAATCCATAAGCTGGGTAGATAGAGAAGAAGACCCTATATGAGGAGAGACAAAGGAACTCTGAATCTTGTCCCTGATTTTTATAACTTTATTATCGAAGAAATTCATAAAGTCATTGCTGTTAAATGGTACAGAAACACAGGGATCAGCTTGATTCTTGGTTAGCTTGGCAACAGTGCTAAACAGGTGCCTGGGGTTGTTTTTATTTTAATCCATCAATGTAGAGAAATATGAGGAACGTGAAGTGGAGAGGACACGTTTATAGGCAAGTAGACTGTCTTTCCAGGCATGGAAGAATACCTGCAATTTAGTTGAACGCCATTTGCGCTCCAGTTGGCGTGAAACCTGTTTTAAAGAACGAGTATGGTCATTGTACCATGGTGCTAATTTCTTATTGCACGCTTTCCTCTTCTTTAGAGGTGCAACAGTATCCAGGGTTCTGCAAAGTATGTTATTTACATTGTCAGCTGATCAATTGTGTTTTTACTTGCATTTGTATATGCATTATGGCTAACCCCAAGAAAATCTCCACAGTGTACAAATGAGCCTGGGAGTTCATTTATAAAAGCATTTGCAGTCCAGGAAGAAAGCTTTCGGCTGTAGTAGAATGCGGGATCCAGTGACACATGACAGCCTTGAAGAAGTTCGAAGGTAATTAAATAATGGTCTGATAAAACTGGATTTTCAGGCATGACTGCTACATCTGTTATTTCAGCACTATAAGTTAGGACTAGGTCAAGTGCATGGTTGTGGGAATGCGTGGACTGATGTACATGTTGATTGAAGCCAATAGATTCAATGATAGATAAGAAGGCTGATCTGAGAGGATCACCTTCATTGTCCATGTGAATATTGAAATCCCCTACAATTACAACTTTGTCTGAATTTACAACCATATTTGAAAGGAAATCGGCAATCTCAGTTAAGAAACCACTGTATGGCCCTGGTGGCCTGTATATAATAGCAAGGACAAAACTGACTGCTTTTTTGTCTGGATGTGCAAAACTGAGAACAATAACCTCAAAAGAATTAAATTTGAAGCCAGATTTCAAGGTAGGCAGGAGATTTGAATTGTATGTGGCAGCAACCCCACCTCCACGACCCGTGAGACGCGGAACATGAATAGAACTATAACCAGGAGGGGTGGCTTCATTTAAGGCAACATATTCATCAGTTTTCAGCCAAGTTTCGGTTAAACATAGAATATCAGCTTTGTGATCAGTAATTAATTCATTTACAAAAGTTGCCTTAGAAGTTAGTGATCGAATATTAATTAATCCAATTTTTAACTTGGGTTGTTTAGCCACATTATTAATAAAATGACAGGTACTAATTTTTTTTTATTTGCCCAACAAACACTCCTATGGTTTTTAGCAGAGCTTAATTTAGTTCGAGGTAGAGACACTATCTCAATAGCATAAAACCTGGGCAGCAGCTCTTGGGAACAAGCAGAAATCTGTGGAAGACAGTATGTCTGCTGCCTGGTCTTGGCTCTGGTGTGTCAGGAAATGGAATTTCTAAGACTAAACGATAAATTATTAGAAAGAAGAGCGGCACCCTCCCACGTGGGGTGAATGCCATCTCTTTTCAAAAGACCAGGCCTCCCCCAAAAAGTATCCCAGTTATCTATGAAGCCAACACCGTTTGCAGGGCACCAAACAGACAACCAGTGATTTAGTGATGTGAATCTGCTGTAGATTTCGTCACCACGCCGAGAGGGAATGAGACCAGAGCAAGTTACTGACCTCGACATCTATTTTGCCATATCACACACCGATTTAATGTTATTTTTGGTAATCTCCGACCGCTTCAATTGGACATCGTTAGCGCCGACATGAAAAACAATTTTAGAAAACTTACATTTACCTTTTGCCTGCACCTTCAAATTTGCTTCGACGTCGGTCGCTCGAGCCCCAGGAATACAGTGGACTATGGTCGCTGGTGTCGCTAAATTCACGTTTCTTAAAATAGAATCGCCAATTACCAGAGTTTTTTCAACAGATTTCACAGCTGGTGCGCTGCTGAGGGGGGAGAACCTGTTGGAAACGTGAATAGGTTGTTGGTGCACAGGTGGCTTAGGCTTTCGTCTACGTTCCCGAACTGTAATCCACCCGCCTTGCTGCGGAGGCTCTGCTGGGGTGCTAACTGAGGAAAGGCTAACTGGTGCATCCGGAACCGAGAAGGATTCTATATACTTTTCGCTATCTCGAATTTCATATAAGGTACGGATGCGACTTTCCAATTCAGCAACCTTCTCCGTCAGCCTATCATTTAACTTACATTTATCACAGATAAAGTTATCACTAACTGCGGAGAAGGAATAACTAAACATATCGCACACAGAGCAAGAGACAGCCCAAGAAGCAGAGGAAGGGTGAGGGATAGGCGAAACCGGAGAGCCAAACGCAGCCACTTAAGCTTGATGACTACTTACGTTTTATTTGGCTTTATAAAGTCCGGTTGCTCGTGGAAAAAATAGGATCCGAGGGAAAATATGGAGCGCCTTGTAGATGGGTAAGAGTTCAAGGATTATATTCAAAAGATTATGATAGAAAAAATGAAGAAAAGTAGCCGCATGAAGAGGCGCCTCTGGATCGAACAGCAACAGGAAAGCAAACAGGAAACAGGTTCTCAAACAGTCAAAAAAAAAAATTTATGACGGTTGTTGTTCATAAGACTACCCCTAGTCCTATAAAGATTATTCGATTCCTTCAATTGACATTGGAATCACTTGATAGAGACTCCATGTTGAATTTTTATTGTTTAAACATCTTCCCCAGCCTCAAAAAACCTCTATTTAAAAAAAGCTAGTCGAAATCACTCAAGAAATGGCCAAGATATGACCGGTATGGTCTCTCGCCCGACAGGAAACTTTTGGAGCAAGCTGGGCAAAATCTATTGGGATTTCGAGCGAGAACCCAATTTTTTTCTTAAGTCAAGGAAATATTCTACCATATAAAAATGTGTTTTCCCCTGTACATATAAATGCATACAACTCTGTCCCAGCCCCAGGAGTACTGGAAAACTAGAGTTTGTATTCGTGTAATTACATTTTTTCTCTGTTTAGTACTCTGAGTTGAAATTCGTCGATGAATGTATAACCGCGTGTTAAGGGTGGACAACACCGGGTTGGCACGTTCGACAATAGTTTTATTGCTCACATTTTACAGAGGATATGGTCTAGGGCAGGGGTGGGCAATCACGGTCCTGGAGGGCCGGTGTGTATGCTGGTTTTTATTCCTATCAATTACCCTGACTAATTGAGTTAATTGATTGCATGCACAAATATAGATTTTCGCAATGACTCGATCAAAGGAAAATGTTTTATGAAGAGAGACAAGACTAGTCTTTGTAGTTTCATGATACAGTAATTTGAAGAAATGCGCATGAAACGTCAGATTTCATAAATGGTTTGGCTAATTGAGACAATCAACTAATTAAAGACCAGACGTTGGTGTGAAAACCAGGGACAGATACGGCCCTCGCTGCCCACCTCTGGTCTAGGAAAAAACAACTTACGACAATAACGCGACGCGGAGCCTGGATTGACGACCAGTCTTGCACAAAGAGGAAACCAGGATGGAATTGGGTGCGTCCCAGCCAGCCCCGATGAATGCTAACCTCAGGGTCCCAGAGGAGGGGTTTTGTGGGCAAGGCCTAGCCTAATGCTCTGCATTACCTGTGGTCTAAGGGGAAATTAACCCCTTTGCGCAAAAGCCAAATCTGGCTATTTAGGTGTTACCTGATTTAAGGCTTTATAATTCAAGATTGCAGCTTTACAGGCAGAAAAACTTTGGCTCAATTGAGTCAAGACACTTGAAGCATTTAGACTCCCATCGTATTTCAGTTTATTTTTATGCTTTTGGTGGAGAAAAGGGGCTGCAAACACAAAAAATCTTCAAGAAAATTCAACTTGAATTCAACTAAATTGAATTAGCAAAAAAAAAAGTAATACTGACAATTGAAGAACTGCTGGGGCTTAAAACTATACATTTCTAGAATCATAAACTTCTTGACCACAAGCACAATTCATCTTGAACATTACACTCTAGATTACCCGCTTGCTATGAGCCAAATTAGACAGCTATCCAGGTGTCTCCCCAAAGTCTGCGATCCAACAAAATGGTTCACTGTCAAATCATACATTAATCATATATTTAACACAAATAAACTTTAGGGGCATGAAATTCAGCATGAACTAATGATTTTCTGGTTGAGTTTAGCATGCATTTATCAATATCAGTGCAGTTGAGCATCCTTGGTCACCAGTAACCTCTCCAAACACAAAACATGCCTTTTCTCCATAATAAAGTTAACAATATTGTCCATTTTTCTTCGAAGTCCCCCAAGCATTAAATAAAGTGCTGATTAAACAGCTTTAACATTTGCGCTGCAATGATAAGGTAACCGCTCTGACATCTGAGCTCATAACCTTCCACCTTATAAGAGTAAAAACTCACTAACTCAGTAATATCTGAATTCTGAAATATACCTTATTTTAACAGAACAGAAATTTCACTTTCAGGAAAAATCAAACGACATATGTTTCCATATTCAACAGAATGGTGAAATGAACGTACCGAGGGATCTACCGACGTGCGTGGGATGCATGCATTTGGAGAAACGAAAACCTCGCCATTCGATGTCTTTAAACGCAGTATAAATTCTACAGCAAAAAGCCATATTGACCAAAATGCAAACTGAGTGGAAGTATAACCTGTCTTCTTCATCGATGCCCTCCTCCAGAGACAGATGTATCGGGTAGAAGGAACCCTCCAGTACTGTTTCATTCGGAATAATTCCCATTGACCGCGTCCATACAACATGTGTCTCGTAAATGAAACTGAACACTTCAGGCCGGTTTCGAGTGTCATTGTTTCTTCAATATCGCATCATTTTCAGCTGCGCAACCGTGGCTAACATTCGAAGAACACAACCGACCTTACTTTTACGCTTAGCTTTGTATCCTATTCTTATTGTCTGATCAATGTATTTCAGTTATTGAGGAAAGTTTAAACACTCGGGAATTGGATAAGAAACGAGTCTGTCAATACATTATTACCGGGGAAGCTTCACGAGGGCGTGAACTATAACAGTAGGGTTACGCAGATGAATCTGAGTATATAATTGAGTGACTGGCTATTGACACCAATACTTGGGTGGATAGAAGGGAGCGCTGAATTTGTTAATGGAGGAATATACGCATTAATCCATGGGAGGGAACAACGCATATTTTGTGTGTGATGACTGTAATTGACAGTAGAATGTGAGACAATCAATACAATGTCGGATTTTTTGCTTCACAAAACGTATTTTTTTAACCACTAATTGGAATACTGTTGGCTCACTGTAGCTAAAATGTTTTTTTCTGTCGCAAGTGATAACTTTTTGAAACTACTGGATCGATACTATGGGCAAGGATATTGACCAGTTTGCACATCAGGCTTAGCTGAGGAGTTTAATTCATGCAACTCCTGAAAAACAGGGATTGGAGGGAAGTTATCCATACTCTAAATCGCGTTTCAGCTCTGCCTGCTTGGGAAAATTCAATAGCTGATCCGGGGGTGCCATCTCGTGGTCAAGTACTGTAACTAAGTGCTTAAATTTGCAGGTCGATAGACGCAAGCGCCTACATCTGCAGAAAGGGGTTAAAAGACAGACCACTACCAGCAGAGGTAGCCAAAACCAACAATCGCACCTTAGAATGGAGCCACAGTAGGCTGAGGGACGTAACACCGTGTGATAAGTTTAGCTAAAGTGGTGATCTATGTGATGTCGTTAATACTCATTTTGTAATGCAAAGCAAAGATACTTGTCGGATACCTTGTTGTAGCTAACACCAATGGTGTAAATTTATCGTCTAGCAATGGCCATCATTTTCGCTACCGGGCGTTTATTACAACGAGATGTAGACGGCTATTTACCCAGCTGACTGAGCCATTCTTAAGCTGCTTTCACACCGGTCGCAAAACAAATTTTCTGCGCAACAGATTACTTTCAAAGTCAATTCAAAGATGCGGATACACGCGTTTCGAGCATATTCACGTCTTTGCATTGACTTTGAAGGTAATCTGACGTGCAAAAAATTCGTTTAGCGTCCGGTGTGAAAGAAGCCTTTGTAATAAAAAAAGGAAGGAACAATTCTAATCTTCCTAAGAAACTTGTTTATTTCCAGTAAAAACGTTAGTAGTCAGAAACATGGGCAACATACTCTGGGTTCAGCAGAGTCAAAGTGAACCCCAAACAGTCGAAAGGCTTTACCATTCATACCGTACAACATGTTTGTGTATGTCAAATAATGGGGATTGTTCTGGCCTTCAATGTATAATGGTGAGGTGTATCATGCGTAATTGGTCAGAGGACCATTGTTTTCTCAGCAGTATAGCCGTGTGGGTGCTAATTGCCTTTGGATGGTCTCTGATTGACTTTGGCTGCTCACAGTACGTCTCCTCGAACAATTTATGGCCGTCGTTAGCTTTTCCTGTCTCCAAGTGTTACCATAAGGCCAGGTTGTGGGCCCTCTCTTTGTTATATTGACAAGATTACTATTTCAGAGCATGTGGCGGTTCCATGCTTGTTGATTGCAAGGGCTAATTAAATTATGAGTCTCCCGCTCTCCAGCAGAATGATTCACAATTCCTTACAGTCCCCCCCTTTGATGCTATTAAGCCACGTATAGCATCACACCAACTGCCTCAATCACACTTGCCACAGAGGTGTCCAGTAGGGTAATGTTCTGCCTTAGGTTGCCCCCGTCTATGGGCATCAGGGAGACTTACCTGTCGTGGGACTCATTACCATCAATCATACTGGTAATGGCATCTCGTCATTAGGGTTGATGGAGTGTCAACTGAGAACCACTATAGCCAACAGGACTGTTCCAGAGTTATTCTTGAAGTGTTTGCAATCTGTCATCTCAACAAAACACATTCATTGCATTACATTACAGGGTCTTAGCAGACGCTCTTATCCAGAGCGACGTACAAAAGTGCACAGGATCAGAACAAAAGTGCAGAGCTCCTAGGAGACAAGTACAAGTGCTAACAGTAAGTGACAGGACACTTTCTATTGTAACAGATTGTTACAGATCTAAACCAATAACAAAAGGGCAAGGGTAAGTGAACAAAATGGCAACAAGGTCAAGTGCAAAGTCAAGTGCAAAAAGGGCACTTAAATAAAATAAGTGCAACAAAAGGGGTAACAGGTCAACTGCAACAAAGGGGCAGGAACATGAAGTAAACCAACAACAAAATGGGGTGCAACAAAATGAAGGGCAACCAAATTAAGCGGTAACAAAGTAAACAAAATTAAGTGCAACAAGATCGTGAAAGGTCAACAAATTAAGGGAAGTAGGGACAGGATTCAGGGCAGTAGAGTAGAGAAAGGTGGAGCCTGAAGAGGTGGGTTTTCAGGCAGCGCTTGAAGGTGCTCAAGGAATGTGCTTTCCTGACCTCGATAGGTAGATCATTCCACCAACAAGGCACCAGGACAGATAACAGCCTTGAGCAGGAAGGGAAGGATCAGAGAGGGAGAGGAGCCAGGCGACCAGAAGTAGCAGAGTGGAGTGCTCTGGGAGGGGTGTAAGGTCTGAACAGTCTCTGGATGTACGCTGGAGCTGTTTTGTTGACTCCCTGGTTGGCTAGCACCAAAGAGAGAAGAGGAGTGGACCAAGAACTGAGCCTTGGGGGACGCCTGTGGTAAGGGGGCGGGGTGTTGATACTTCACCAGCCCAGGCAACCTGGTAGAAGCGACCGGAGAGGTACGACTTCAACCAGATGAGGGCTGTACCACAGATCCCCAGTGCAGACAGGGAAGAGAGGAGGATGGAGTGGTCGACAACGTCGAATGCGGCAGTGAGGTCGAGGAGGATCAGGATGGATGAGAGGGAGGCGGCGCGTGCAGTGTGAAGCGCCTCACTGACAGAGATGAGTGCGGTCTCCGTGGAGTGGGCAGCTCTGAATCCCAACTGGTTGGGGTCCAGGAGGTTGTTTTTGGCAAGAAAAGAGGAGAGTTGATTAGCAACAGCACGTTCAAAGGTTCTTGACAGGAAAGGGAGGAGGGAGACTGGGCAGAAGTTCTGAATGACTGAGGGGTCAAGGGAGGGTTTTTTCAGGACACGGGTAATGGTAGCCTGTTTGAATGGAGAGGGAAAGCATCCAGAGCACAAAGAAGAGTTAATAAGGGAGGTGACGAAAGGATGGATGTTGTGTGTGATAGCCCGGAGGAGGGGTGAGGGGATAGGGTCGAGAGCACATGCGGTAGGACAGTGAGAGAGGAACAGCTGGGAGACATCAGAAGAGGAGAGGGGGGAGGACAGCGGGGGGGGGGGGGGGGGGAAGGAGTAGCGGATGGACACAATTTCATCCTCGAAGAAGGCTGCAAAGTCCTCTGCTGTGATGGAGGTTGCAGGTGTGACAGGTGGAGAGCTGAGTAGAGAAGAGAAGACAGAAAACAATTTGCGAGGGTTAGAGACTGAATTCTGGATTTTGGAATGATAAAATTAAATTTTAGCAGAGGTAATTGAAGAGGAAAATTTGGCTAGCAGGGACTGGTAGTGGGACAGGTCTGCTGGGGCCCTGGATTTTCTCCATTTCCTCTCTGCTGCACGAAGGCTTTTCCTGCTGGAGCGGAGAGTTTCTGACATCCAGGGGCTGGGTGGGGATGGCCTGGAAACAAGTGGAGAGAGAGTGTTAAGTGAGGATGAGAGGCAGGAGAAGAGAGAGGAGGCAGCAGATTCAGTGGGGAGATCAGAGAGGGAATCAAGGGAAGGGAGGGAAGCAGTGACATGGGAGGCGAGAGCGGAGGGGGAGAGAAAGCGGAGGTCACGGCAAACTGTAACAGAGGAGGTTGGAGTGGGGGGAGGGAGAAGGAGATTAAGTGGTGGTCAGACAGGTGGAGAGGGGTTACAGTTGGATCAGAGGAGGAGCAATTACGAAGGAATAATTCATTCAGGATAACATGAAACTTAGGCAAACACTCATCTTTGTATCTCAACACAAAATCCATACAGGACAAATTTTCACAATCTTATGTCTCATCATGCATCCTTGTGTGTGTGTTTGTGTGTGTACGTGGATGTGTGTGTGTAGGATGTGACCTAGTGATTGTCTCTCAGTCTCTCAGCTCTCAGTCTTTTCCTGAAGTTCTCCCCTCCCAGCCTCTTGCATACTCTGTCAGGAGAGCTCCAGACAGACAAGTGTCTTGCCAGTCCGCTCGCTTTTTTTTGTGCAGTCCACATCTTTGTTAGTCTGTGGTTTTTGAGCGTCCATGTCCTTTGGCTGTCTGTAGTTCTGGTCCGCAGAATTCTGCTGTGAGGTTGATCACTCTGGCTTCCCTCATGATCCTGTGCCCGCTCTTTGGGAGCCCTGTCCTCATCTTTTATCTCTCCATGCCCCTGGTCTCGCAGGTGGATTCTGGCCCCATGGTTCCTGTGCCATTCGGATGGTCATGTGATTCCTGAAACAATAACTAAAGAAAAAAATGTTGCCCCCCTTTTCCCCTCACACCCATCCATCATACATAAACACAAACAAAACTGCCACACTCTCTCTTATACACTCATCTTTTTACAGTGTTGGTCTTAATCTATCAACTGCTTGTGACTGAGCTACAGGCTATTCTCTCAAGTAGTGATTTTCTGGCCTGAGTGAATGGCCTCCTCATTTGGTCTTTTGTCTTAAGACAAAGCCAATTGTGCCTCCGAACGGTGAACTTTTTTAAGCCGGTCTTGATAGTTTTTCACTCTTAATGGTGAAGAGAAACACCTTCTGGCTTTGTGTCCCCTTTTACCACATGAAAAACAAACAGGTACCTAGTCTCTTGTTCTCTCTGTGCAGTTCCTTGCAATGTGCCCCTCTTTTGCACATGCATAGCAAACTATGGTTCTGAAGTTTGGAGGTCTGTGATTCCATTCTGAAGAATGAAAGGATTCCACCCCTTGGTGTCCTCTGGTCCTGTAGGAAAGTCTTCCTATTGCTGCAACTGGATGTGATTTCCTTGACAGAGTCTGATCATTATAAATCTGGGTCATTTTTGAAATTATATCCTCATAGGCTGAATCATGATTAACAAACAGGTTAATGGCAGAGCGGGACTTGGGGTCAGTTTTACTGATCAGTTCAGATTTATACGCTGTATGCTCAGTTGTGATGTCTGAGGATCCGCTGTATACCTGAAATGCTTCTAACAGCCTCTCTGCCCAGGCTGCCGGGTGTTCCCCCTTCCTCATTGTCACCTCTGCTAATCGTTCCATGCTCGCCAAGTCCAACCAATCTCAGCAAAGCCTCTCTTCTTGCAAGTTTATTTGCAGTCTTGTTTCGTACCTCCTGTGAGATTGCTCTCACAAATGTATGATCAAGACAGGCCATAAGCAGCACACATGAATCTGAGTCAGTCAAACTAAACATATTCACCACATGCTCAAACTTGGATAAGAATTCAATTGGCTCTTTCTCTCCCGGCTGGAAAAAGCCCACTGTCTTAACCAGACCCTCCACATCAGTCAGAGACAGTTGTCTTGTCGATAGGCTATCTCCAGATCTTGAATCTATGTCTGTCCCGTTGTTTGATCTTGTTGCACCAGACCGCATAGGAGCTACTGGGAACCTTACTGGACTTTCAGAAACATGTGATGCTACTGTCTTGTTACCACTGGTTTCTAACTCGTTGCATGTCAATCTCACATTGTCTAGTTCGTGTGACAACACATCAACTTTCAACATCAGCCTGACATTATTTAGCTTTAGCAATGTAATTTCAGTCTGTAATTGAATTTTCTTATTTGACTCCTCTTGAACACGCGCTAAAAGTGCTTCCATTTTGCTTTTCAGTCCATCTCTCTCTGCTTGAACTTCATGTAGCCTTTTTTTGGTCATTTTAAATGTTTCAAGAAGTCCTTGAAGGGCATTTGCAAATTACCTTTTCTTGTTTTTTGAATTGTTTGGATAGCTATCGAATTTGGACAGAGCCCACTCATAGGGCTAATCCTCCTTCCCTGTCCCATCAAACATACCCTATGAACCGTATTTAGCAATATATTCAGAAATTAGACTCTCCATTGTCACTGTTTAAAAACACACCACCACAGGTCTGTTTAAAACTGTTTGTCTTCTGCTATTCAAGTAATGTGTTTTCAACACTTTTAGTTCCAACACCACAACCAATAAAGTTCAAAATCTTGCCTCTGTCCATTGGACACAACCACAATATTTCAGGTTCATTTTAAACTTTTCTTGCCCACAGAATCCTGGTTTCCGCTTGCTTCAGTTGCTTTAGTAACTCAAATTCTCAGCCTCTGTCCATCTGGCTCAACCACTAAACGTCATATTCAAATCTTTCTTTCAATTACTTTAGAACTGCCACTCAGCTTGGGCTATCTGTTTCAGTTACATTAGAACCAATTCTAGTACAGTTGCTTTGAGTCGATTCAGTTACTTCAGGATTGTTACACAAAATTGTACAGGCCTATTCCTCTGCCGGACACCTCCCGCTAATTACAGAACAAATACAACAAACAACAAGTAAATTCCAGTCCTTCTCTCTAGGTTGTTTTAACGTGCAGATTTTCTGAAACAAGATTTGGTTAGTTAGTAGAATACTCAAATTCCCCTCATTTTTCAGAAATCGCACAATGGGTGACTTCCCAGTGTAAGAAAAAAAGAAGGGAAAATTCCAATCTTTGTCCGAAAAATTGTGTTTATTTCCAGTAAAAACGGCAGTGGTCAGAAATATGTGTAACATACTCTGGGTTCAGTGGAGTGAAAGTGAACCCCGAATAGTCAAAAGGCTTTACCATTTATACCATTCAACATGCATATGTATATCAAGTAAAGGGGATGGGTCTTTGCTTCAATGTATATTAATGAGGTGTATCATGATTATGCAACAAATGGTCAGAAAACCATTGTCTGTTCAACAGCGTAGCAGTTTGGGTGCTAATTTTCAACTGTAGATGGCTGTCGTTGGCTTTTTCTGTTTCCAGGTGTTACCATGATGCCAGGGTGTGGGGCTTCTCTTTGATACCATGACAAGATTACCATTTCAGAGGTGGCGGATCTATGTTTGTTGATTGCTGGGGCTAATTAGATTATGAGTCTCCCGCTCTCCAGCAGAATGATTCATAATTCCTTTCACCTCATTCAGAAGTTTTACTTTAAGAAAGACGCATTCATGATCCAAGCTTCTGAAGGGGAGGGGCGAGAGGCTCATTTGCGTTTTGAGAATGTTTCAACTGTCAACATCAGTGATGTCATATTCCTGATACAGCCTTTAAGCAATGAACCTTCTCTCGTTACGTGGGTTAACTTAGAGTGAACTTAAGAGATACTTAAGTTAACGAATGTCTTTGGGAAACCCATGTTGTTTTCAGAACGATCTTAAGAGTCATTTAAAGAGGGTCTTAGCGTTAAGAAGCTTTCAGAAAACACACCGCTGGTCAGTGACGTCCTGCATAATTAAAACCACAACTTTATGATTCATAACAGTTGGTTGACAATATAGATTTGAGAACACAAGCTAAGATAAAATAATTTAATAAGTATATACAGTTGGATTAAATGAGTTGACTTTTTCAGCCAGGGGTAAATTCTAAAATTGAATAAATGTAGCATTTTTTCTAAAATTATTAGCGGCAAGATGACATGTATCATTAATCTTAAGTTTTGCTATCAATGACTAATCTACAGAAGCTGTTTATTCGATGAAAAAATGCCAAACGTTGAAAATGAAAATTTTTTCACATTTTGGTGTCTCATTTTCTACCAATATATTATATTATATTATATTATTTTCACCAATAAAATACAACTGCACCTAGTAGATACTGCAATCATTATTTAAAAAATGGGAAGGTTTTTTAAGCAACGAATAATATTTGGGGGGTCAGAAACGCATCGATTCATGAAAACTTGACTTTTTCTACCAATACATTCTGTCCGTCAAAAAATGTCTTCTCTGGAAATGTTTTTGACATGATTAATATTTTAACAGAGAAGGGGGGTAAGTTTGGATGTATTGTATGATTTTGACTCCACATATTCATATCATTGCGCATGAGAAATACTATGTCAGTATATGCACTGGTCATTACACTGTGTACCATGTTATGAGTATATGTTCTTTGTGCGTCAAAAATATTTCTTTTCTGGAACTGGTTAAACAGTAGAAATAGGCAAATTGTCATTTGAATGAATTTTAGGAGAACCCGTGAAACCAACGCTCCAAAATTTTCAGCATGTGTCCTCAACAACATATGTAAACAAATAGGCATCAGTTTGATTTTACAAACCCAATTCCGAAATAGCTGGGACAAAGTGTAAATTGTGAATAAAATCAAAATGCAATGACTTTCAGATCACATGAGCTTATATGTTATTCACAATAGAACATAGATAACATTTCAAATGTTTAAACTCAGACATTTTACATTTATATCCACAAAATGAGCTTCAAATTTCAAAATTTCAAATTTTATGGCTGCAACAGGTCTCAAACAGTAAGGAAACAGGCAAGAAAGGCCTGAAAAAGCATTTAATATATAAGAGAATCAGCTGAAAGAACATTTAGCTAGTAATTAATTTATTGTTAAACTGGCATCAGGTGTGTAACATGACTGGCTTTAAAAGGGATGGCCTAGAGAGGCTGAGTCTCTCAGAAGTAAAGATGGCCAAAGGCTCTCCAACCTGTGAAGGCTTCTGGAAAAAAAATTGTGGAATACTTTAAAAACAATGTTCCTCGACATCAAATTGCAAAGGCTTTGAAGGTCTCATCATCGACGGTGCATAACATCATCAAAAGATTCAGAGAAACTGGAAAAATCTCTGAGCGTAAGGGACAAGGCCAAAGACCTTATACTTTCGCACCTGGTAGTCTCATATTTTCCATACCGTTGTATAAATAAGAATATGTGTACTTTTCAGGTTATATCTTATTGCAAAGCTAATATGAATAACTTCATATAATTCACTGGAATGTGGATTCCAGTTGTATAAATAACAGTTTCTCATTTTAATTTGGGATGTCCGATATTGGCTTTTTTGCCGATATGTCAATATTGACCGACTCTTAATTTACGATTCCGATATCAACTGATACCAATATATCTGGGCTATATTTCCCCAGAGAAGAATTTGAGGCAAGATGACATATCTCCTGTCGTGGAATAAACACATCATATCAACTTTTCTCCTGATGCCCCACTGGATGCAATCACAAATCCAACAAGGCTTTGCAAATGTAAACAATAAAGAAGAAAAAAAATAAGAAAACAAGTTCAACTCCCTTATGGAAAAAGCACCATATTTATTTTTTTAAATTTTGTCTCAACAATTTGGATCACTGTCTCCCTGAGATAATCCTGACAATGCCCCCTACACCTAGGCAATTTGACACAAATTTTAAGATATTGGACCAGTGCCACTGTGTGCAGCAAGTAAGGTTGACTGAAATAACATGTACGGTGTACATTTTAGGACATCCTCAGGTCTCACAGTGAGGCATCATTTGTCAAACCAAGCGACGTCATTTCTTAGACAAACCTCCGTCAAACCAAATGGTCTCAGGCTTCAAAATAAATGGCGTCAGATGAAACGGCCTCAGTTTAAACGGCGTCATCGGAACGGCCTCAGTTTAAGCGGCTTCATCCAAAACGGCTTCATCCGAAACGGCGTCAAATTAAAAGGCTTCATCCAAAACAGCCTCAGATTACACGGCTTAAAAATGAAAGTCATCACACAAAATGGAGTCAAAAAACAACCTCAGGTCGCAAAACATGACATAACATTTTATTTTGAAGGAAACGGAAATATACGGTAGCAAGCTAGCTAATGTTAGTTTGATTGCTTAGCTACCAAGTGCGTTAGCCTTGCTATCCAACAGTTTGGTGCAGGAATGTCAATAGAAAATAAATGAATAAATAAACATTATTCTGCTATCTCACTCAGCTAGAGTTGAACCGCGAGCATTTGTTTATATACCAAATATAGCTACTCCTTAGCCTTAATTCGCTTGCTCAGCTTGCTAGTTCGCTAGCCTAGCTAGCCAACAGTTTGGTCCGCTATACTTAATGTCACGGTCTGCGAACTAATGTTAGTGAGCTAGCTAGTGAACAGTTATATTTGGTATGACATAAATGATAGCAGTTCGCCTCTAGCTAAGTGAGATGGCGAAATAATGGATTTTTTTATTGGTGTATTTTCTATTGATTTCCGTGCACCAACCTGTTGGCCAGCTAGGCTAGCAAACTTGCCAGCTAAACAAGTGAACTAACGTTAGCAAGCAATTATATTTGATATAACAGAAATGATCACGGTTTAATCCTAGCTAAGTGAGATAGAGAAATAATTGATTTTTTTATTCATTTATTTTCTACTGGCAAATATAACTGCTCGCAGGCTAGCTCGCTAAGGTCAGTTTGCTTGTTTAGCTAGCAAGTTTGGTAGCCTAGCTAGCTGACAGTTATATTTAGTACAACGTAAATGCTCGCGGTTCAACTCTAGTTAAGTGAGATGGCAAAATAACATTTATTTTAATTCATTTAATTTTCATTTACTTCCGTGCACCAAACTGTAGGCTAGCTAGGCTAGCAAGCTTGCTAGCTAAACAAGCGAACTAACGTGAGTGAGCAGTTATATTTGGTATAACGTAATACACGCGAAACGTCATCAATATTTGACACTGCGGTCAAGCTATCACCAGTTCGCATAACGAAGATCAAACTATCACTGCTAAAAATTTTCAGCGCAAATACAGTGGATAGCGCGGTACTATGGTCACGTAATACAATTGCTGTCAAAAATCGGCTTGTTGAGAGAAAAACCGAGGCTTATTCAATGAAAGAATGCGTGTATTTTGTTCAGAAAAAAATCTTGAACAACTTCCATAATGCGGTTTGAAAATGATTTTTATTTTTCTTTTTTCAATAAATAGTTGACATTTTGTGCAGATTGAAATCTGAGATTTTGGTAAGCTGCTGTTAATCCAGATGACAAGCAACTGCATGTAACTGAAATAATGTTTTACTTTAAAGCAAAAGGAAAAAAAGGTAGATTTCACTGTGGCATTAATGTCAGAATTCCTATTAGAATGGTTCTTTTTAGGTGGACAAAATACGAGAAAATTCAAGCAGGGACCATAATATTTGGGTAATTCAAAATGTTTTGGGAAATTAGGGGGCCCAAAACAAACTGCACATGGTGTAGTAAAAGCTTATTGAATAAAGAGAGATTGCATGGGTGAATCAACATGTAAACAGCCATCAAAGTATGTGCGTTGCAATTGGACACAACTAAATGGGGGCATGTCTGAGGGCCTGTAATGGTTAAAATTGGAAAATTTAGCACTTGCATGCAACACTGCCTGCATTCAAGTACAGGGTGTCTGAATAGGAAGAGATTCCATGTGGGATATATTAAATAAATGGCTATCAAAGTTGGTACTGTGAAATGTGCGAATGCAGATGATTTAGTTGGGAGGTCAAGTTCTGAACATAGAATTACTGCAAATCAAAAAGTTTGTCAAAAGCAACACTTCAGGAGCATAACACATGGATCCTAGTAAAAAATTGTAAAATATGAAAAGATTCCATGGTGGAATTTTAAAATAAATGGCCGTAAAATTTGGTGCTGTTTAATGTGTGAATGCAGACAATTTACTGGGGGTCCATACTTGAGGGCCTGTGGTTCCTGCAAATGAAGAAGTTTGTTAAAAGTACCTCTTGCTCACTGAATATGAAGAGATTCTATCGTGGAATTATGAAAAAATGGGCATCAATGTCGGACCTGTTGCAGTGTGCGAAAGATGATTGAATGTGGGACCTCGTTTCAGGGTCTGCAATTCCTGCAAATCAAAAACCTTTAGAAAAATAACGCTTGCTTGCCACATTACATCTTTTCTATTATAATAAAAAACTAAATGTAGAGATTCCACATTGGAATTATTAATTAAAAAGCCATCGAATTGTGTTACTCTTGCAATGTACGCATGTAGACAGTTGAATGGGGGTGATTTCTGAGGGCCTGTAATTTCTGCAAGTCAAAAAGTTTGTGAAATATAACACCACCTGCTTGCTTCATACTTCATGTACCTTCCCTTGCACCAGAAATATCCATGTATGCCTTGCAAAATAAAATAACCTTGAGCATATTGTTCAATTTTCTCTTATGCAAAGTATTTCAAGTTAATATATAATCTTACAGACCAAATATGTAAATGATAGAATTAGATATCTCCAACTGAAGTACCTGAACACAAGTGTTCTATTTATTTCAAAATCATTTTCTTTATTTTCAAAATTCTGCCACAGAATCTATTCATATTATATGGGCTTATGTTATGATATGCAACCGTTATTTTTCACAAACTTCTTGATTTGCAGTAATTATATGCCCAGAACATGATCTCCCTATTAAATCATCTGCATTCGCATATTTCACAGTACGAACTTTGATAGCCATTTATTTAATACAGCACCCTCCATAATAATTGGCACCCCTGGTTAAGATGTGTTAAAAGCCTTAAAATTAATTCAAGTTTTATTGCAGAAGCATACTCTCACAAGGAAAATTGTAGAAAAATGTAGCTTTCAACTCACGTGAATTTTAAGGGGAAAAAAATCCCTGACTAAGAAATAATTATTTTTCATAAAATCACCTGTTTCACGATTATTGGCACCCCTAACAATTCCTAGGGATTAAATATAAATGAAATATTTCTGTCATTTCTACAGTAGTTTACAAGGTTGATCAGAGTATTTAGGAACATTTAATTGGTAAATCATTACTTTCTGCTTCCCTGGGGTAGAAATATGACGTGACACAGAGGCCATTTCTCTTATCCACTCTTCAACATGGGAAAGACAAAGGAACACACCATTCAAGTAAGGTAGACGTGTGTCAACCTTCACAAGTCAGGCAATGGCTACAAGCCACTCGCCTGCCCCTGCCCATATCTACTGTCAGAGGAATCATGAAGAAGTTTTAAACAAATGGAACAGTGGTAAACAAGCCTGGATGAGGACGCAAGGTTATTTCACAATGAGGAGGATGGTAAGAGAAATAAAAAGTTCTCCAAAGCCCACTGTTATAGAATTGCAACAAATGGTAGCATTTTGGGGTCACAAAGTCAACCATCTTTGGTCAACCATCAGGCGCTATCTACATTCCAACAAGCTGTTTGGGAGGCATGCACTTAAAAAACCTTTTCTCACTCACAATCACAAATGCAAACGTCTGGAGTTCACTAAGCGGTACTGGGACTTCAACTGGGACCGTGTGCTTTGGTCAGATGAGACCAAGATAGAGCTTTTTGGCAAAAAACACTCTAAGTGGGTCTGGCGGAACACAAAAGATGAGTATGCAGAAAAGCACCTCATGCCCACTGTGAAGTATGGGGGAGGATCGGTGATGCTGTGGGCCTGTTTCTCTTCCAGAGGCCCTGGGAACCATGTTAGGGTGCACTGCATGGCATCATGAATGCTTTGAAATACCAGGACATTTTAAATCAAAATCTGGCGGACTCTGCCCGAAACCTGAAGATGGGTCGTCACAGCAAGATAATGACCCTAAACATGTGGCCAAATCTTCACAGAAATGGTTCACCAGACACAGAATCAAGCTCCTCCCATGGCCATCTCAGTCCCCAGACCTCAACCCCATTTAAACCTGTGGAGTGAGCTGAAGGGGAGAGTGCAGAGGAGAGGACCCAGGTCGCTGGATGATATAGAGAGATTGTGCAAAGAATAATGGTCGAAGATGCCTCTTTCTGAATTCTCCCATGTTGTGAAACATTACAGGAGAAGATTAGGTGCTGTTCTGTTGGCAAAAGGGGGTTGTACAAAGTATTAACACCAGGGGTGCTAAGAATTGTGGCACACGTGATTTGAAGTAAAAGAATTATTTCTTAAAGTGGGATTTTTTCCCACTGAATAAATGCACTTGAATTAAAGGTTGGATTTTCCTCTTTTTTTCATTGTGGTCCTGTATTATTTAGAAAAAAAACAGAATTTATTAGAAGCTAAAGAACACATCTTAACTGGGGTGCCAATAATTATGGAGGGCGCTGTATATCTCTCATGGAATCTCTTCCTATTCAGACATCCAGTACTGGAATGCAGGCAAAGTTGCATGCAAGTGCTAAATTTTCCAATTTTAACCATTACAGGCCCTCAGGCATGCCCCCATTTAGTTGTGTCCAATTGCAACGCACATACTTTGATGGCTGTTTACATGTTGATTCACCCATGCAATCTCTCTTTATTCAATAAGCTTTTACTACACCGTGTGCAGTTTGGTTTGGGCCCCCTAATTTCCCCAAACATTTTGAATTACACAAGTATTATGGTCCCTGCTTGAATTTTCTTGTATTTTGTCCACCTAAAAAGAACCATTCTAATGGGAATTCCTACATTAATGCCACAGTGACATCTACCTTTTTTTCCTTTTGCTTTAAAGTAAAACATTATTTCAGTTACATGCAATTGCTTGTCATCTGGATTAACAGCAGCTCACCAAAATCTCAGATTTCAATCTGCACAAAATGTCAACTATTTATTGAAAAAAGAAAAATAAAAATCATTTTCAAACCACATTATGGAAGTTGTTCAAGATTTTTTTCTGAACAAAATACACGCATTCTTTCGTTGAATAAGCCTCGGTATTTCTCTCAACAGGCCGATTTTTGAGAGCAATTTTATTATGTGACCATAGTACCGTGCTATCCACTGTATTTGCGCTGAAAATTTTTAGCGGTGATAGTTTGATCGTGGTTATGCGAACTGGTGATAGCTTGACCGCAGAGTCGAATATTGATGATGTTTCGCGTGTATTACGTTACACCAAGTATAACTGCTCCCTAACGTTAGTTCGCTTGTTTAGCTAGCAAGTTTGCTTGCCTAGCTAGCCTACAGTTTGGTGCACAGAAGTAAATGAAAATTAAATGAATTTAAAAAAATGTTATTTTGTCATCTCACTAAGCTAGAGTTGAACTGCGAGCATTCACGTTGTACTAAATATAACTGTCTACTAGCTAGGCTACCAAACTTGCTAGCTAAACAAGCAAACTGATGTTAGCGAGCTAGCCTGCGAGCAGTTATATTTACCAGTAGAAAATAAATGAATAAAAAAATCAATTATTTCTCTATCTCACTTAGCTAGGATTAAACCGTGATCATTTCTGTTATATCAAATATAACTGCTCACTAACGTTAGTTCGCTTGTTTAGCTAGCAAGTTTGCTAGCCTAGCTGGCCAACAGGTTGGTGCACGGAAGTCAATAGAAAATACATCAATAAAAAAATCCATTATTTCGCCATCTCACTTAGCTAGAGGCGAACTGCTATCATTTATGTCATACCAAATATAACTGTTCGCTAGCTAGCTCACTAACGTTAGTTCGCTGACTGTGACATTAAGTATAACGGACCAAACTGTTGGCTAGCTAGGCTAGCGAACTAGCAAGCTGAGCAAGCAAATTAAGGCTAAGGAGTAGCTATATTTGGTATATAAACAAATGCTCACGGTTCAACTCTAGCTGAGTGAGATAGCAGAATAATGTTTATTTATTCATTTATTTTCTATTGACATTCCTGCACCAAACTGTTGGCTAGCAAGGCTAGCGCACTTGGTGGCTAAGCAATCAAACTAACATTAGCTAGGTTGCTACCGTATACTTCCGTTTCGTTCAAAATTAAATGTTATGTCGTGTTTTACGACCTGAGGTAATTTTTTGACGCTGTTTTGTGTGATGACTTTCATTTTTAAGCTGTCTAATTTGAGGCCATTTCGGATGAAGCCGTTTAATCTGACGCCGTTTCGGACGAAGCCGCTTAAACTGACGCCGTTTCGGATGAAGCCGTTCGGATGACGCCGTTTAATCTAAGGCCGTTTTGGCTGACGCCGTTTCATCTGATGGCGTTTATTTTGAAGCCTGTGACCGCTTGGATTGACGGAGGTTTGTCTGAGAAATGACGCCGCATGGTTTGACAAATGAGGCCATTTAGTTTTACAAATGATGCCGTTTTGTCTGACACCTGATACCTCACTCTGAGACCTGAGGATGTCCTAAAATGTACACCGTAAACATGCAAGTGGTTAAATCTTGGCATATGTAACCACCGACGTCACCATCTGCTGGCCATTAAATATTGTACAATGCAATTTTAAGGCTCTGCCACATTGGCTTCACTTTTCAGACAGGGGTGCTGCATCCATCATTTTAAACAGTCTATGTTCAATACTGATTGATGTCGTGGCTTTTTACTGAAAGTGTTCCGGGAGGGCTGCTCTCATGCATCAGCACTCAGTGGCTTGCCCGAGCTCTATCCTTCCTCCTCTCTCCTCTGTCTCCCAGCACAATTCAGCTCTTTGAGATGGACAGCAAGAAGGTAGACACAGAACAACTGCCGGTTCAGTAGGAGCAGTGGTTAAAGTGGGATTTGACTGGTGGGGGAACCCTAAAATTAGGTGTTGCAGCGCAGTGGGGGAAAATGACACAAATGATTGCAAATAACTGTATTTGCTTTATTTTTGGCCCATTGGGATGATGACATTGAATTTTCGTTTTCACCTAATCAGGAAGTGGGCATAACAAGAGAAACGTAGTGATGGATTTGGCTGAAAACTTGCAGAATAATGGGAAGTATGACAACGATGATATTCTACTGCAACAGTATTTTTCATTTCCTAAAACAGTAAATCAAAACTATTACATAATTAACAAAATGAACAGGCAACAGAAATCTATTAATCTTTTTGTGATTTTAAGACACTGTCCTTACATTGCACACACAAACCAAATTCTACTTCCAAAATGTTCTGATTTCCAATGCAAAATTATGGCTTGATGTATCCAGATGGATCTCTAATAATATTATGCTTAAATGCAGTTAGCGACTATGCTCTTAGGAAACGCATCCTTAAATAATACAGGACGCTGCGATGCTGCCAGGATAATATAGCTTGCTTGCCAGCTACATAAAAAACATGCTTCTTGGCGCAATGATTTTCAAGTACCTCTGCCGCTAACTAGCTGGCGACTGTAGGCCTAGATGTCAAAGAAAGATGTGCACAAGTAACGTTACTGCTGAGCTTGAAACACAAACCAACATTGCTCGCATAACTATCGGTTCAATTGAGCCTTTGTCAGACTAATAATTTTATTAATGCACTAGCTAGCTGGTAAGCAGCCTGGTTAGTGTTTTGCACATAGCCTAAAGCAGCTAACATTAACCCTTTTTAAATTTAAATTCTTGTAGTTGGCAGGTTTGAATTGCTGAATATTACAAAACTTCACAATCGACTTCAACTAAAGTTAATCCACTTACTTCGGCTATAAACGCCGTTTCAAACATTAACAATTCCTCGCAGGCTGGTACGTAATCGATGCATTCATTCAAATGAAATACAGCATACGCTGCCATTTACTGAAGGCGGGGCTAGCAGAGACTGATGTTGCGCTCTGATTTCTTGAGCATCTTGGTGCGTTTGACAGAGTGGCAGTGTGTAGTTAATTGAACGCAGCATCCGAAAATGATCTGTAGTCCGCGGCGCTACTGTTAAGGCGCTTTCACACTGGATGTGAAGTGAATTTTTCACAAGAGAAATGACATTTAAAGTCATTGCAAAGACGCGAATACACATGTTTCGCGTGTATTTGCGTCTTTGCGTTGATTTTGAATGTAATCTGTCGTGCAAAAATTTGTTTCACGCCGGTGTGAAAGCAGCTTTAGTCAAATAAATATTTCAATTCAAACTTACGTGGCAGAACGCAGTTCCGGACCGTTCCGGGCCACTTTGACCCCTGAGTAGGAGATACAACAAATAACTGAATTGAGATGCACCCTATGAAAGGAATGAATTTAACTGACGTCAGAAGCACCGCGCCACAGTCTATTGAACTGGCGTTTGACTGGATAAAATTATGCCGCCCTTACACTTGCACAATTTTGTTTCCCGCATTGCCACGCAATGCGTCGTGGCTGAAGGGTGCGGGGGTTTGTGCCATATGTCGTAGAGGGAATTTTGAAATGTTCAAAAATTCGGCACGCAAGGTTCGTGCCATGCGCATGCCACTTCGTTGAAGTGTGTGTGAACACAAGGCAAACTCGGCGCGAACACTGCCGACGGTGTGTGTAAATGTGTGCCGTGATAAGTTGTTGTCACGAGTTGTTCACGTGATCATGGCACGCCCAGCTCATCGATAGTTCGCGCATGTCACGAACCATTCGCACATGGCAGGAACTTCTCTAGTGTTCACTCATATTTGGCCGCGCATTGCGTAGACAGTGGGTAACTTAAGCCTCGGTCGCAAACCGGCCGTACTTCCACTCCACCCCGTATCCACAGCAAAAAAACGCTAAGGAACTCAAGGTTCTTCTTACGAAATTTTGAGCCTGCAGACTGCCCGTAAGCACGTACAACAGATTTTGATCATGCACAAAAAACACGATTTCCAGAAAAAGGTCAAGGATGCAAGTTTCACTTGCTCCCGACGCAAGGAGCATGCGGCTCAGACGTGCGTTTTTTTTACTGGTCGCGAAAATAGAACCGTTTGTCCAAGACGCAAGTCGAGCGCTAGTTTCCCGCGGGTGTGAAATCAGACGGGCGCACACACAACATAGGAAATGAATAGAACCTCCGAGCGCGGCTGGGGTATAGGAAGAAGTGCGCAGCTGTTGCAAGACTACCGCACGTCCTCCTTGCTACCTCTACGAAGCACGTGCCAAATCGCAAGATTGTTGCTGCAAACTTCTGTTGTCACCCTCAAGGGCAGCATGGCACGATTTTTCCCGCATTACAAGTTGACTGCTATTTCTTTTTAGCCTCCATGTCCTCTATGACTCTCACCCACAGCAAAAAACGCAGAGAATGCACAGATTTTTTTAATTTCCCGTTGTGAACGAGGCTTTAAGTGTATACAGTGCGCGAACAGGGCACTAACAAGGCTCAGCTGCGTACCACTGAAATGGCATGCCTTGCCACGATGCATTGCGCGGCATTGTGGTGACAAAAATCAGGGTAGCATTAGATTCCCCAAGTAAAAATGTCTGCCCTATGATAGTGATGCCAATTTGATGACGAGCTGGTTTTAAAATGCGTCGCACTGGATTATTACCAACTTAAAATCTATAAAAGTATGCGTTACTTTCCGCTGAAATATGGTTTGCTGAGGTGAGGTCTCCTTTAATTTGTTAATCATATCATCAAAATGTTATGCTCATTGAAAATCATTTAGTAGTCCCCCCAGGAATCCGCGATCGCGGAATTTACCGCAGATTTCAAAGCCCTCCGCGGAAATCAGAGCAGTTCGCGGAATATAGGGCGAGGTGCAGAATTTTATATTTTACATGTATTTTTCATCCCGGCCGCTGTTTGGTGTTTTGTGTAAAGTTTTTTGCACTTTATAAGTTATGAATATAAATCTGCTCAAGAGGGACAAAAAGAATATTGATGCTGCTTATTTTATAACCACAATGTTTCGCAGTGTTTTGGTATTGCAAATAATTTCATAAGAGAATTTTTGCTTCATTATTACATAAATTTGCTTTATAACTGGTCATTTTAGGTTTTTTTTTAATGCCCGCGGAAAATAAACTTTCAAGCCGCGGAATCAAGAATTGCTCTCAGCAGAATCAGGAATTTTCTCCGCGGAATCAACACTTTTTCTCCGCAGATTCCTGGGGGGACTAATTTAGGTACCCTTTGACTATTTTAAATAGAATAGTTTTACTTTGTATCCTTCTATTGTAGATTTGTAATCGTATTTAATTTGCCATTAATGCTGATATGAGGATCTCCAGCCCATTAAATCTGTCTCTTAAGGTCTAAACAATTAAGGCACAGTGGTTAGCACTCCTGCCTCATAGCAAGAAGGTTATGGGTTCAAATCTGGCCTGGGGCCTTTCTGTTTGCATGTTCTCCCCATGCTCGCGTGGGTTTTCTCTGGGTACTCCAGTTTACCCCACCCACAAAACATGCAATATATAGGAATACTGTATGGCTGTGTGTGAATGTTTGGTGGTGGTCGGAGGGGCCGTAGGCACATACTGGTAGCCACGCTTCCGTCAGTCTGCCCCAGGGCAGCTGTGGCTACAAAAACATAGTTTACTACCATCAGAGTGTGAATGTGTGAGTGAATGAATAATGTATCCTTGTGAAGCGTCTTTGAGTGCCCAGAAAGCAGTAAAGCGCTATATAAAATTGATGCATTATTATTATTAAAGTAGAGACAGGTTGTGTGAATGTTGGAATCAGTTTGCATTCTCTAATCTGCAGTAGATTTGGCAGAGGATGAGGAATGAGTGCCACGTGGCTTGTCCAGAGACAAAGAGAAGTGCTGCTGCAGGCCCTTTGCCATGGTGGATCTGCTGAGCGGCTGGAGAGCATCAGTGACTGGCTGCAGGCATGGGATCTGCTGACATGGGAGGACAACCAGGAGTTGTGCATGCCATGCCAGACTTTAAGTTTCAGAGTCAGGAGGCTGCTAGACTTGGTCTGCTTCAAGGGAGAGCATGCATGTACCCTTCTGCTGGCAGCTTGCAGCCAGGTCTTTCCAGAGGCTGAGAAAAAGTCTCTATCCTTTGGGAGGTGCAAGCCTCCCCTAGAAGTGGAAGAGCCTTGCCACAAAGCTGCAACTAAGGCCTTGAAGTGCCAAAGGCCCCACCTAGTGAATACCCTGCGAGGAGGCATTGCTGCAGCACTGAAAGTCTTGCAGGAGTCAGGTGATTTCACGGCCTCTGATTGCGATGAAGTGCAACTGCTACTCTTCACCCCAGCCCAACAGGTAATGGTAACCAAAGATTTTTTTTTTGCACTTTTGCAAAGCAAAAAAAGTGAGAGAGATGATGAGGCCTTTACATATTTTGACAGTGACAATTTTAGAGGGGCTCCCAATTAATACCCATATGGTTGTAAGTACCCTCAAGTGCAGTTGCTAATGTTACATCAATATTGAGTGGAGTTATGTAGAAATTGCAGCCCTTTGAAATTGTGTCACTATCAAAATATCTATTGATAGAGGACTGCAGGACATAATTTGTAATCACTTGAAAGCAAACTCGACAGGTACACTATCCAAATATCAAATGGATGTCTTTAGTATTTATTGATGGAACCTGCTGGAACCTTATTCTATTTACATTCATCAGAAATGACCGTTCTCTGTATTTCTTTAATACGAGGTAATCAACTTTCGCATGAACTTAACTAGTCCTCCGCACCTTCATGATAGTACACCACTTTTTTTGTCTTGACTTGGTTGGGTCCATGAGAAGGGTCTAGCAATCTGCCGTGAATGTAAATGCACCGCAGGAGGGGGCAGCACTCCAGCAACCTGATACAGCGGGGAGAATAAGTATTGAACACGTCAACATTTTTCACAGTATATATTTCTAATAGGGCTGTTGACATGACATTTTCACAAGATGTTGGTAACAACCCAAATAATCCACACATACAAAGAAATCAGAACAAATAAGTGTAACGTCTCATGTCCTGTGCACAGTGACTGGTACGGAGGACAGGAACCGGTGGACTGGACTCAGATGCAGGGATTGATTTGAGCTTTTACTATGCTCGCACAGCAGTGCAGATTCGGATCAATATGAAAGAAATTTGAACTGAGGTCCCACAATGATAAATGGGAATACAGCTGAAGACTAAGTATTACTCAATCAAAGAAAATGGAACGAGGTTGCTTTTCACAATAAAATAAAAGGGCTGCTTTAAAGTAAGCAGCTCTTAGTTTATCATTTGGTTTGGTACACGCAAAACGCAGGAATAGTCTGACTACAGACCTACAGCACCGTTACTGCATGGCATTCAAGAGACATCACAAAGAGCCTTAGCATAGGACTCATGTAAATCGCTCTGCTACCACTCAGAGAGAACGACAAACAGGTATGCAGGCTGATTGACTAATGACAAATGATAATTGAATAATCATTAGAAGTGCGCTCCGCGATCTAATGGAATGACAAGCTGGCTGGCAGGAGGAGTGTCCTTACAGTACCACCCCCCCAACCCCCCCGTCTGAGGCACAACTCCCAGCGTGCCCGATCTTCGGCTTAAAGGCCAACTTCTGGGACACGGAGCAGGCTGCTCCAGATGGGCTTGATGGAATTCAGCTAGGAGTTGTGGAGCCAAGATGTCACCGCGATCTACTAAGCTCCTCTACTCCAGAGCATAGCCTTCCTAGTCCACCAGATATTGGAGTTTGCCTGCTCTTTGTCTGGATTGGAGCAGGCTGCGCACCTGGTAGGCTGGGTCTCCGTCTACCTACAGGACAGGGAGAGGGTCTTCATCTCTTTCATGTAGAGATGGTGTTGAAGCAGGTGCTTGAGTACTCTCCTCATGTGTGTCACATGCTCTTAATAATCCCCAGATTAGATCAGGATATTGTCTAGGTAGGCAATGACAAACCTACCCAGCATCTCTCTCAGCACGTCATTTATGAAGGAATGGAACACCCAGGTGGCCTTAACCAAACCATATGGCATGACGCAGTACTCATAGTTCCCTGAGGTGGTGCTAAACGCTGTCTTCCACACGGCTCCCTCCTGGATACGGATCAGGTCATAGGCACTGCGGAGGTCGAGCTTCAAGAAGATGGTAGCACCTCTGAGCTACTCCACTGCACTGGGGACCAGAAGGAGTGGACATCTGTATTTCACTGTAACATCATTATGGCTTCGGTAATCGATACAGGGGCGGAGACCTTCATCCTTCTTCTGGATTAAAAAAAGCTGGCTAATGCTGGCGAAATAGATGGGCAAATAAAGCCTTGCTGTTGGGCTCCTGGGAGGTGCTGTGCCAGACAGTAGCTTAATAGCACAATCTCATGGATGATGTGGGGATAGTTGCATTTCTTTGGTCTTGTTGAACACAGCACACAAGTCCTGGTATTTAACAGGAATCTCCAGCTGCTGTCCTTGATCAGGTCTCTCTATTGCATTAGAGGCAATGAAGAGGGGCCCGTGATGCCGCCAGCAGAAAGGGGACCGGAAGCTAAGACATCGGGTGGGCCAGGAGATAGTGGGGTTGTGTATAGTCAGCCACGGGAGTCCAAGGATGAGTGGGTGGCTTAATTGGTTTAGGATCAGCAGGGGAAGGTCCTCTAGATGGCGCTCTGGGATCGCGAGAGAGATTGGGGCCATCTGGTGGGTCACCCTGCTGTGGCTCAGCGGCCCTCCATCGATGACCGCCATGAAGAGGGGGATTCGGAGCTGGTACCTTGGGGCATTGAGATGACACAGCAACTGGTCCGAGACAAAGTTGCCCGCTGTACCGGAATCAATTAGGGCCTCTTCTTACAGAGTGACACCGCTACAGGATACGGAGACAGGGATGATGAAGCGCTGACCAGTAGGTGCTGTAGGTGCCACCTTCACCTTGGGAGGCACTGTTCCTCCATCTTAGCTGAAGGTGCAGGGGCTGGTCTTTTTCCTGGAATGGCGCTCAGATGTCTGTATTGCTCTTGTTCCATCGGCTCTGCCCCCTCTGTGGGCAGCTGGGTGGGGCCTCTGAGTTGGGCCCGCCGTCTCTCCTGCAATAGCTGGTCCAGGCTGATGGCTGCACTGATGTAACTCGACAGGGATATCTCCACATCCCTGCAGGCCATCTCTGCTCTTAGCTCTGAACAGTCCTCTCCTGAATATAGCCAGGAGTGCAGGCTCATTCCAGCCGCTGGCAGCAGCCAGGGTGCAGAACTTGAGGGCACACTCCGCAGCGGTAGCACTATCCTGGCTGTGGTCCAGCAGCTGGTCCCCCGCCTTCTTCCCAGGGTGATCAAAGACCAGGCGAAACTGCTGGAGGAAGTCCGCGCAGGTGGTAAAACGCGACTTCTAGACAGCCGTTGCCCAATTAAGCGCCTTCCCTGAGAGGAGGGTCACCACTGCAGTGATCTTCTCACCCTTGCTCAGATGCAGATGGTACGTGAATTAAGTCAGAACTGAAGTATGAAGCCTTTACATGCTGTGGGGTTGCCGTCGTAGCACTTAGGGAGGCGCACTGGCGAATCACCCTGGGGAACAGCGGAGGGAGCCTGCAGTTCTGCAGGAGAGACGGAGGGAGGCGCTGGTGGCAATGCACGAGGGAGGGATAGCTTGTGGATTTGTCTTGGTAATGGGGGTGAGAAGGTTGGCGTCAGCAGAGCAGAGGTGACGAGTGGGGGAGTGGTGGTGGAGGAGATCAGTCAGGTATGAGGGGTCGAGGTTATTCAGACCTTTTTAGGCGATGAGGAGGATCTTGAAGTTGATGCGTTGCAGTATGGGGAGCCAGTGTAGGTGACGGAGGATGGGAGTGATGTGTTCTTTGGAGCGGGAGTGGGTGAGCAACCAGGCAGCTGAGTTCTGAACATATTGTATTTTATGGAAGACAGTGGAAGGGAGGCCATAGAGGATGCTGTTGCAGTTATCTAGTCTGGAGATGATGAAGGCGTGAATGAGTGTTTCAGAGTGTTTAAAGGAGACCTATTATGCTGATCCTTCTCTTAATACATATTAGTAATGTTATACTGTTGGTTGTCCATACTCCACCTCTGAAAAGTTTCTAAACATTAGATACAGAGGTTTTGCCGTAATCCAAGAACGTGATTTCATGAATGTGATTTCCTCTTGAACAGCTCCTCCCGAGATCTTCGCGAGATCTGCGTAAAACCTGACATCAGGTTGTGCCGTCCAATTAGTACAGACCTAGGCAGAGCCAATCATGGCACTGGACCTGCCCACACCGGAAACTACTCTAGCAGGCACTAACAATGGCAGATCATACTATGCCTAAGTAGCATCTACACTTTTGGAAATGCAAAAGAAGAACCGCAGATCATTTGAGGTGCAGTTTTGTCAGCATCTCTCCCAAAGCTGCTTGTCCATTTAGTTTTGGATGCGAAGAAAACCTCCAAAAGAGAATGCCACCAGAAATCAGTGGGTAGCTTTTTTGTTTGCTGGCAGCAAACAGCCACAGCCAAAGGGAACGTTAGCTGCTTGTGGTCAGCATTTCACCAAAGAAAGTTTTGTCAAAGGATAATTCAACGCTGGATATGCGTTTCAGCTGCTTCTCAAACCTGAAGCAGCTGCATGATCAAGCGCTCAGAGCCACAAGCTGTAAGTAACAATATAACAGCAAATTATCTAATTGTAATGTAAGTGAGGCTGACGTGTTACGGGTGGCAGGCAGGACCGCTAGCGATAGGTAGCACTAACAACTGGCCTCAAACTCAGGCTTTGTAAAATATATGAACATAAAGCCTGTATTGGTTGTAACTGACTCACAGACACAGAAGCTGTAAGTTGCTTTCACTGCATAAGCCCAACCTGACGTGATAGCCTGTTGATTGTGGCTGTAGCACGGCGGCTAACGTAGCCAAGTTATTGTTGCTAATGTTTGTGTCCTAAATATGCAAGAGTGATATCAGGGGAAATTCTACAGAAGCTGTGTGAACATAAACCTCATTTGAATTTAACTTTTAATACTTGTTTTTAATCTGGATGCTTGGTACAACTGTCCACGGTAACGGAACGGAACTTGCTGTCTGTAAAACCTGTATTGCAAGGGTTTGTCTCTGTGGTTGTTGTGACCACTCGGTAACCAACTATTGCATGTTATCCATGACCGGGATCAGCCGGATACTTCACTGGGTTAGCTCTCTGATTCTGCTATGAAAGCAATGAGAAACACAGAAGGTCTAACCTGTCTGGTATAACAAATGATTTCTCTGCACTAGCGTGACATAATTTCATCCCCCTTTAGAAATTCTTCTGGGTAATAAAAAGCCGAATAAGGTTAAGATTGAATAGGAAATTCTTTCCTGTAGAAGTGATTGATTCACTAGCTCCACACAAGCAGCTTGTCCACGCAAACGGAACTTACAGTCTGTAAAACCTGCATTATGTTCATAAACAACCATGCTCTCTCTAGCTGTCGGGTACTATCCATAAACCTGCTCTCACATCAGATGCGAAATGAATTTTTCACGGGACGGATTACATTCAAAGTCAAAGCAAAGATGCAAATACAGGCGTTATGGGCGCATCAAGCAGCTTTCACACCGGACGTGAAACAAATTTTTCGCGCGACTGATTAGCTACATTCAAAGTCAAAGCAAAGATGCGAATACAGGCGTTATGGGCATGTCAAGCGACTTTCACACCGGACACGAAACAAATTTTTTGAGCGTCAGATTACATTCAAAGTAAATGCAAAGGTGCGAATAAACTCCTTATTGGCAGTTCAAGCTGCTTTCACATGGGACGCAAAATGAATTCGCACGACTGAGTAGCTACATTCAGTCAATGCAAAGACGCAAATGCATGCATTATGGGCATGTTATAAACTTTGTATAAACTTTGTATTGATAATCTTGAAATCAAGTCGAATTTCACCGTTTCCATAAGGCATTTTTAATTCGATATGACTTAATTTGCATAAGAACGTGTGGATGGAAACATGGCTATTAACTTTGAATGTAATCTGTCGCGCGAAAAATTTGTTTTGCGTCCAGTGTAAAAGCTGCTTATCGCACCCATTTTCCGCAAGCAAACGTAGGCCATTCCGACGCAATAAGTAAACCATTACCGCGGGCAATTGTTTAGCCTGGAGCACATACCAGCACAGAAGCTGTTTGTTACTCCACGCTAGCGACATACCACAGCTATGCACACGAACCAGCAGGTCCTTATAATACACACCGAAGCAGTCCATAAGCTGTTGGTTCACTTTTAGCTGCTCCTCACTGTCCCTGTTTCCCTCTAAACACAGACCCACCGGATTTCTACGGTCTCCGGGCTACACTCGGGCATGTCGACCCGTTCTACAAATGCGTCTGTATGGGGTGGATTCTAGCTTTCCCTCAATCCTAGCTAGAGTAGAAACACCGGTGTAACTCACCATAGCCGTAGGTAGTCAGCAAATTCGAGCTTGAGCAGCCGGACATTCGCACTGCCTCCTCCACTTTCACCATTGCATTTATTAGAACAGGTTCATTTCATTAGATCTAGACACGTACTGCCTTTGATTACGGAGTTAGCCCGTCAAGTCCTTCTCAAACAGCAGTCGCGTCTCAGGTTCACAGTCTGGGGAGGCAGAGCTAGAAAACTTCATTCTTCTGCGTCATCCTGCCTAGATTTGCCCTCCACAGAGCTGCAGTCAGAAGAAAGTGGGCAAACGTGGAGGGGGGCCACAGCGGAAGAGCCACCCGAGTGAGGCGTTTCAGACAGAGACGACTATGTACTACAAATGCAGTTTTTTGAGGATGGCAGTGTGAGCAAAATAAATACCCTTTTTTTACTTTGCACACTCAGGAGTACTCTTGGGCAGTCAAAGACCGAAATATTAACTTGGAAAAATAGCATAATAGGTCACCTTTAAACAAGAAAATAAAAGACCTCCTTTAAAGTAAGCTGCTCTTAGTTTATAATTAGGTTTGGTACATGCAACATGGCAATAGGGAATATGGGAATAGTCTTACAAAAGACCTATAGCACCGTTACTGCGTGGCATTTAATAAACATGGCATGGCCAGGCACAAAACATAAACATGGCATGAACAGGATCCTAACACAGATGACAATTAAAAATCATTAGAAGTGTGCTGCTGGGTTGAATGGAGCGATGAGCAGGCTGGCAGGAGGCGTGTCCTTACAATGTCTATAAATTATGTGTAATAAAGTGGAATGACACAGGGATAATGTATTGAACACGCTTACTGAAATTTTGTTAATACATAGAAGAAAAGCCTTTGTTTGTAATGACATCTTCAAGATGCCTTCTGTATGGAAAAACTAATTGCATGCGTTGCTCAGGTGTGATTTTGGCCCATTCTTCCACACAAACTATCTTCAAATCTTGAAGGTTCCAGGGGCCTCTTCTATAAACTCTTCTATAAACTAAAATTTTAGTTCCTTCCATAGATTTTAAATTGAATTCAAGTCAAGTGATTGGCTGGGCTATTCTAGCTGCTTTATTATTTTTTTTCTGAAACCAATTGAGAGTTTCCTTGGCTGTGTGTTTGGGATCATTGTCTTACTGAAATGTTCACCCTCGTTTCATCTTCAGCATCCCGGTAGATGGCAGCAGATTCTTACCAATAATGTCTCTGTTCATTTCTCCATTCATCCTTCCTTCAATATATGAAGTCTGCCAGTACCATATGCTGAAAAACACCATGATGTTCCCACCTCCAAACTTCACTGTTGGCATGGTGTTTTGGGGGTGATGTGCAGTGCCGTTTGTCCTCCAAACATGGTGTGTGCTATGACATCCAAAGAGCTCAAATTTGGTCTCATCTGACCAGACTATATTCTCCCAGTATTTTATCAGCTTGTCCTAATGTTGCGCAGCAACGTCAACATTTGAACAACTGTTCCGGCTAATTCCAGGTCTTTCTGAAGCTCACCGTGAGTGGTCCTTGGCTCGGACAACTCTTCAGATTATTCTTTTGACTCCTGTGTCAGAAATCTTGCAAGGAGCACCTGGTCATGGCTGGTTTTTGGTCAAATGATGTTCTTTCCACTTCCGGATTATGTTCCAAATGGTGCTCACTGGAACACCCAGAAGTTTAGAAATACATCTGTAATCAAGTCTATTTTGCCCCCTTCCTGATTTTTTCCTGATTTGTCACACTTAAATGTTTCAGATCATCAAACAAATTATAATATTAGACAAAAATAACCCGAGTAAATACAAAACACAGTTTTTATATGGTGATTTAATTTATTGAGGGAAAAAAGCTATCCCTTGTTCCGCATTATTATAATAATTATTAACCTGATTTTTTGAGTCCAATTTCACTTACTACACCCAGGCCTGATTACTGTCAGACCTGTTTAATCAGGAAATCACTTCAATAGAACCTGTCTGAGTGAAGTTGGCTTGAAACTCAAAAAGCAACACATCACGCAATCTAAAGAAATTCAAGAACAGATGAGAAACAAAGTAATTGACATCTATCAGTCTGGAAAGGGTTACAAAGCCATTTCTAAAGCTTTTGGACTCCAGCGAACCATGGTGAGAGCCATTATCCACAAATGGAGAAAACTTGGAACAGTGGTGAACCTACCAGGAGTGGATTGCCAACCAAAATTACTCCAAGAGCGCATCGACGACTCATCCAGGAGGTCACAAAGGAACCCAGAACAGCATCTTAAGAACTGCCAGCCTCAATTGCCTCATTTAAAGTCAGTGTTCATGATTCATCAATTCAACAATAATAAAGAGACTGAGCAAAAATGGCATCCAGGAGAGAGTTCCAAGAGGAAAACCACTGCTGACCAAAAAGAACACAAAGGCTCGTTTCACATTTGCCATCTTGATGGTCCCTAAGACTTTTGGGAAAATATTCTGTGGACTGACGAGACAAAAGTTGAATTTTATGGAAGGAGTGCAGCCTGTTACATCTTAAGTACATCATATGAAACATTCAAATATGGTGTTGATAGTGTAATTGTCTGGGGCTGCTTTGCTGCTACAGGACCTGGACGACTTGCCGAAATTGATGGACCATGAATTCTACTCTCTACCAGAAAATCCTGAAGGAGAATGTCCGACCATCATTTCGTGACCTCAAGCTCAAGCGTACTTGGGTTATGCAACAGGACAATTATTTGAAATACACGAGCAAGTCGACTTCTTAAAAAAAACAAAATGAAGGTTTTGGAGTGGCCTTGTCAATGCTCGCACTTAAATCCAATTGAGATGGTGTGGCATGACCTTAAACAGGCCGTCTATGAGTGAAAAGCCTCCATCGTGGCTGAATTAAAACAATTCTGCAAAGAAGAGTGGGCCAAAATTTTTCCATAGCGATTTGAAAGACTGCCAGTTGTCGCAAATGCTTAGTTGCGGTTGTCACTGAGGATGGCAAAACCAGTTATTAGGTTTAAGGGGCAATTACTTTTTCACATGGGGCCAGGTTGGTTTGGATAGCTTTTTCCCTCAATA
Source organism: Gymnothorax reevesii (assembly GCA_029721435.1). Taxonomy (NCBI): domain Eukaryota; kingdom Metazoa; phylum Chordata; class Actinopteri; order Anguilliformes; family Muraenidae; genus Gymnothorax; species Gymnothorax reevesii. Next base: position 57,320,189 of record CM056574.1, read on the forward strand.
AATGAAATCATCATTAAAACTTCATATTGTATTTACTCGGGTTATCTCTGTCTAATATTAAAATTTGTTTGATGATCTGAAAAATTGAAATTATGTTTCAAAATATGTTGAAGTTATGTTATGTGACAAATATGAAAAAAAAAAAATCAGGAAGGGGGCAAATACTTTTTCACAGCACTGTACACATATACAGCAGTGGTTTTACCTTGCAGCTCTCCCATGGATGCCATTTTTGCCTAGTTTCTTTCTGCTTCCAGAATCATGAATATAAATGGAGATAAATGAGGCAATGGGGGCCTGTGTTATGATTCTGCCATGTCTGCCTTGACCATGTTCATGCCTAGTAATTCTGACTGCCTTTTGTGTTTTTTGACCCTTTGCCATGTCAGACTATTCTTTAGTCTTTAGTTTAGTCTTAGTTTACTTTTCCATGTTTTGCATTTTGCCATATCTCATTCCGGTTCATGTTTTCCATTTTGCTTTGCACTTTGTCTCCCCCGTCTGGTCTCATGTCTTGTCATTGCACACAGCCCCAGTCTTGTGTTTTACTCTTCGGGTGATTTATTGGATTCTGGTTTTCAAACTTCCTTCCGATCTCGTTTACTGGCTTCACTTTTCTTTTCTATCTACTAACAATACTAACAGTTTATTATTTTCTCCTGAGATTACTAAAAACAATTAACCTTGTATATAATACTAACTTACTAACGAGCAGCAAGGATTTGTATAGTTGCACTTACTAATTGGTTAACAAGCTCTCAGCACTCGCCCAATTCTAGTCCCCGCCTCCTTGCCTTTCCCTAATTATCTCTGCTGCTATTTTCTGTGGATCTCCACAAAATCTTTGTGCTTTCCTTTCTCTAATCTATACACATTAGTACTCCTTGACCGGAGCTGTTGCTCTGTTCATAGGTTTGTCTTCTGATCCCTGTCTGCGTTTTGGCTACAGCCAAATTCATGTAATTAGTTTACTCCTAATGTGTCACTCCCTGATTGTTACCATTGATGGCACCTGTTCTCCCTGGTCATGTGTTCTCCCCGGATGTGTATATAAGATGTCTGTTTTATGCTTTTTTTAATGCTGTTTTTTTTTTTTTTTTTGCTTCTCTCGCCTTGATTTATAGTGATTTATCTTTCTGACTGGACCGTCCTTGATATCAAGCTTTGCCTATTCCCTGTACTGTTACCGCATTCTTGTTTTTTAACCTCTTTTTGTCTGACTACGATTTTTGTGATTGGTGCCCTGTGTATGACTCTGGATTTCGCCCCTTGGACTCTGATTTTGGATTGTGGACTTTGTACTGTTGCCAGCTCTGTTGGCAAAAAAGCCTCCTTTTGCATTTTACTGGAGTTTGCTCTTGATTCATTTCGTAAAAACCTCACAGCCTGCAGTTCTTCATATGTTAGTCTGGGTTCTTTTGTGACCTGGATGAGTTGCTAATGCGCTCCTGTAGGAATTCACAACTGTTCCAAGTTTTATATTTTTGTGGATAATCGCTCTCCCAATGGTTCACTAGAGTCCCAGAGCCCTAGAAATGGCTTTGTAACCTCCTCTAGACACTACCAGACATTCAAGTGCGATAAAAATGCAATACTAGAAGAAATTGGCAGGGAAGAGAACTTAATCACAGCATTATAGAGGGACTCATGAGGGTACTTAATCTTTTTTTTTTTTTTTTTTCCTGCACATTCTTGTGGCCACTTTGTTGCATTTTTCCTCAAAAAGGGCACTGAAGAAGGCACTTGAACATGAATATTCCTTTGGACGGAAAGCCATCATCAGGGCAATTTGTCATGTTTTTTTTCTTCTGGAAGAGCACTCATTTATGGCACTTGCATTTAGATTTGGTGCTCCAGAAGGGCACTATCAAGGCATGCTATTGTTCTTTTTTTTTCTCTCCAGAATGGCAATCATGAGGGCACTATATAATATTTCATCTGTAGGGGGCACTGTTAAGTTATTTTTGCAGCATTGTTCGACCATGGGGCCACCTGCCGAGGCAGTTACCCCCTGACCCCCCATGCAGATGAGTTACCATGGTTTTGTTATTCATGTGAATAAAAAATGGAAATCCAAGTGCATTTCCTAGTTTTATTTTCAAGTCAGCAACAGGAATAGAAATGAATCCAATGACCGAAACACAACTTAAAAACCATTGATCCATTTCTCGTGCTGAGGGTCGAGTTGAGGGTTGGGTTGTTGGAATCTGAAAAGGGTCAAATTTTTAGCGTCAGAGCCCCTGCCTTCTTCCCTAATTCTTTTATATTTGATTGAAAAACAATTGAATAATTATGATCAAAGAGTTGGGGGCTAAGTTGCTCAACACAGGACAGGGTCATGTTAACCCCTTTGGGCAGAAGCCAAATCTGACTATGTGTTACCTTATTTAAAGCTTTATAATATAAGATTGCAGCTTCACAGAGAGGATGGAAATGGCTAAACTGAGTCAAGACACTTGAAGCATTTCCATAATATTTCAGTTTATTTTCATGAATTTGGTAGAGAAAAAGGGCTCCAAACATAAAAAATCTTCATGAAAATTCAGCATTGAAATTCTATAGAAAATAATACTGAGAATTGAAAAATGGCTGCGGGATAAAACTATACATTTCTGGGAACATAAACTCCTTGATTATAAGTGCAATTCACCTGAACATTACATTCTAAATTACCCACTCTCTAGGAGCCAAATAAGACAGCTATCCAGGTGGCTCCCCAAACTCTAAGATCCCTGAAAATGGCTCACTGTCAGATAAAAAAATAATTATATACAATGTATTTTTGTCCATTTTTCTTTTTGAGTCCCACAAGCCAGGACACATACTCAATAAAGGAACTGCTTGTTTTATGGTCAGAACATTCACCCTGCAATGAAAAGCCAGAAGTTCCCACCTCTGAGCTTGCACCTTTATATAAAGACTTTCCACATCTTATAAGGAACAAGTATAACTCACTAATCAGTAATATCTGAACCTTATAACAAAACAGACATTCCACTTTCAGGACAAAATCAGGCAACAGTCTACCAATTCAACGGAATGGTGCAATGAAAGTACCAGGGGGTCTACCGATCAGTTACTGTGGAAAGATTACACACTCGGGCACTGGATAAGAAATGAGTCAATCAAAAGATCATTACCAGGGAAGCTTCAAGTGGGCGTGAACTATAAGTGTGCACGCAGATGAACCTGAGTAAATAGTTGAGTGATTAGCTATCAACATGAGTACTTAGGAGGATATAAAGGAGCACTGAATTTGTCGATGGAGGAATCTACGCATGAATGCACGGTTGGGAACTACGCGTTTTTGATATGTGATGACTATAATTGATAGTAGAGTGACATAGTATCAATAACATGTCAAATTTTGGCTTCAGAAAATGTATTTCTCTTAACTACTAATTGGGATTCCACTATCTCATTGTAGCTGAAGTTCTTGCTAAAGAGAACAATGATTATTTTTCCTGTCGCAAGAGATCATTTTTTGAACTGCTGGATAGATACTATTGGCAAGTATATTGAGTAGTTTGCACATTCGGCTTAGCTGAGGAGTTTATTTCATGTAACTCCAGAAAAACAGGGATGGGACTGAACTCTACATTAATATTCTAAACCGTGTTTGAGCTCAGCTTGCTTGTAAATATTCACTAACTGATCTGGGTGTGCTATCTAGTGATGGAATATTGTAACTGCGTGCATACATTTGCACAGAAGCTGACTTTGTTCTACTAAGCACGTTGGAAAACTGACTTGGGGTCAGTGGTGTGTCCTCTGGCCACGATAGCCTTTATCAGCTATTGTTAGCTAATTTCTCTGTATTTTTTGCGTGCATTCATCACACTATGAAATAATAATGTATAATTATGTAACAATACGACACATGAAGCAAATACTCTGAACTACTTTCTTATTCCAAACAAAGTATTGTTGTGAGTTCTGGAGTAGCTGCAGTAAACATTTGCTTTAGAAATCACTCTGCCTAGCCAGTATGTCTGGAATGTAGTTCCGGTTATGCATTTGCCTTGAAAATAACTCTGTCATGTAATTTTACATTATTATTTAATGGCTTGGTGAGTGTGCAGGTCACAAGTTGTCCATGAGAGTGTTTTGGAACTGTTGGATTGTCTATCTGATGAGTTTTGAAGGAGGGAGGGACCTGTACCATTCACTTTCATTATGTTCGTTGAGCAACTTGCGTCCCCCTCCCCTGAATCTCAAAACAACAGGCACAAATAACTAAAGGTGATGTACCTACTCAGATAACTATAGGGATTATTGCAATAGGTCAATTTCCGAAAATGTTTAAATATCCATTTAAGAGAGTTATCACAGATGATGCCTCATATAGCGATGAATTTTGATCCTCTGCTATCTGCTAAGATATGGTCTTTGGCAATTTTGAGCTCTTTCCTAGGCAGTGATCACACAATTACCCCATGCTTCACCTCTTAAGCCGGATTGCCCTTGGTACTGGGGGCAATCAATAAAAATCATAAATGCCGCCTGTTTCCTAACATCGTCATGCAGCATATTCACTTAAAGTGAAGAAATTCTGCCATTTTTACCTCAACTGAACGCAATTCAAGCACCAAGCAAGTAAATATGCATAAAGTAAATATGTGGTTCTATCAGTCCCTATTTAAGATTTCCTCTCCTTGGGTTTGGGTGCATTCCCTTTCGGTTCGCCTCTTAAGTTGAGGCATTAGTGGTGATATCTCCCGGGATATCACTTTTAGACTGTTCAGGTTGCATTTTTCCCCTCAACAATCTCCTTTGTGCACAAGCACGAACCAACGCATCACCTTTCATATTTCTACGCATTACAGAGAAAGCAAAAGTTGAAAAGGCTATAAAAGCTCGACTATGATTGGTTCCTTCTAGTGAACGAAAACGGAATCACGTTGCCACATTGGCTGATGACTTAGGAAAATTTGAAAAGTTTTCTTCTTTGACTTGGCGGGTTTTGACAGAGTTTCGCTTTTTCCATTACATTTTATATGATTTAGTAGGTTTTGAAAGTGGAGCATTGAACCTACAACCAGAAGGTAGGAGCTGGAATTTGTTAGCCAGAGGGTGGGAGTCATCACTTGTGATGCAGCTGGATATCCGCTGTAAATGTTTGGTGTGCAGGGATTCTAAGCTCAGCTGCGATTCACCAATCAGTCGACTGGACCTTTTAATGATCTGACACAATCTGTTCCTGTCTTTCAGTGTCAGACTGCCAAACCATGCCATCAAAGAATAAAAAGAGGCTAAGGGAGATAACGCATTTATTTTCAAAACTTGACTTAGCCGGTTTTGCTAGTCGACTCCACAAATATTCAAAAGTTGTTTCTGACTGAGAATCCTTGTGCAAATATCTGAAGAGTGCAACAATACAAGTAGGTCATTCCACATCAAATCACCCAGGGGGCGCCAGGTCACCTCCTCAAATTTCTTTGAAAAAATTCACGAGTAAATATTCACAAAAAGAGAAATACCACATATTAGGCCAGTATCTTAAATAGTTTTCAAGTTATAGCCCTTTTGAAATTTGAAGTTTTTTGGCAAACCCCTTTTCAGTACACTAACCATATTCATCCCTTAGAGTCTGAAAATGGCCTTAGATTCTGTGTATCTTGATTCACTTTTGTATGGTAAAGCCTCAAAATCAGCAAAAAACACAAAATTCCCAAAAACAACACATTTTATGACCTGTAACTCAGGAACTAAATAAGCTAAAAGGCTAGAATTAATTTTTATTATTTTATGATATATCTTGCGGTAAAAATGCAGTATTTCAAGCGGTAAAAATGCAGTAATTCAAGCAATTTCATTTGGAGAAGGTTTTTAATGAAATAATCTCTATGTAAATTTTTCCAGTTTTGCCGCCAAATGCCCTCATTTGGGACAAAAAAATACCATGTCACCAGTTATTAATCTCTCTGAAATTTTTATTGTGCAATCTTATAAATGTGAACAATGTCTGACAAAAAAATTTGAATGATGTTCAGATCAGCTGTCTAACTTCCCTAGACGTGCTGCACTTGAGATGGCTTTTTATCAACCATTTCGACCAATAAGTCCCAAACACGTTTTACTTTAATTCAGCTGTTAGAAATAGGAGCCTATTTGTCTGTTTACTTTGCCAAATATGGCTTCTTTGAGAATTCCAAAATTTTGGACACAATTCAAAAAGTCAGTTATTCTCTTTTCACTTCTGACTGTTTACCTTTTACAAAATTCCATTTGAGATTATAAAGAGAAGTAAAGCTGCTTAAATTTCTCTATAAACAGAGTATGTGCCATTAGCAACGTTTGTCCAAACTTTTGACTGGTTCTGTATTGGAGAAATTAAATTTGTTTTACCCGAGAAATCTCAATTGGCGCACAGTGTCCGTAAAGGTGCCGATACTGCCAATTTGGAGATTCTAATTTTGCTCTGTCTCACTTGATTAGAATAAACTTTGGCATTGATGATGGTGAGATTCTGTGCTGTAATTCTGTAGAGGTTTCAGACTGCAGCTAAATTGTTTCAAAAGGAATAAAAGTAAAAATTTTGTGAGGCAAGAATGAGATCTTACATTTATGCTGTGTTCGATTTTCATTTATGCCGACTCAGTGACATATGTACAATGATACCTACATGGTTCAAATGGTCCAAGTTGTTACAGAGATATACTCAGTTCATTTTGGGCATGACATTTTTGAGTCAGAGGCTCAGGGCTAAAGAGGTTAACAATCTGTTCTGCCGTCAAATTCAGATTAAAATGTACGCTTGCTCTCCACACTATTTGGGGAAACAGAATTTGATTGGGGAACTCAATTGGACACAACACTGGATCAGGATCTGTGATCTGCTCTGAGCACTTCACCGATGACTGTTTTTATCAGCCAGATTTTGAGCCCCCTGGAAAAATCTGGACATCACTGTGAGTTAGGAATTACTTAAATTTCCGCAGAATATGCCATCGGTCAATTATCTGAGCCCAAACTGCTCCAGTCCCGAATCTTCCCCATCAGTTCTGTACTCAGAGGAGTGGGTTAAATATCTCAGGGCGCCGTTTAATAAGCCCATCCGAAAATGAGTGTAAAAACTATTTTATTCAAAAAAAAAAAAAAACTCAGAACAAAACAAGATCTCGAGTAAAATCGAAACTTGGTCATGATAATGAAGTTGGAACAAGATCAGGAGCTGCGATGGGAGAATGAAAGAAGTGTAAGCTTCCAGTCTGTTCAAGTCAATGAGATAGTAATAATAATTTGCTTACTAACATGCTAAGGCTTTTTGCCAGAAAATTAATAAATTCAAGTTTCTATGATAACTGTTACATGTGTAACTTAACCCCTTTGCGCAGAAGCCAAATCTGACTTTTTAGGTGTTACTGATTCAAGCCTTTATAATTCCAGATTACAGCTTCACAGACAGAAAAACGTTGGCTCAATCGAGTCTAGACACTTAAATATTTAGACTCCCATTGTATTTCAGTTTATTTTTATGATTTTGGTGGAAAAAAGGGGCTGCACACATAAAAAATCTTCATGAGAATTCACCATTGAAATAGCAAAAAAAAACTGACAAATGAAAAACTGCAGGGGCTTAAATCTATACATTTCTGGGATCATAAACTTCTTGACCACAAGTACAATTCATCTTGAACATTCCATTCTAGATTACCCGCTTGCTATGAGCTAAATTAGATAGCTATCCAGGTGTCTCCCCAAAGTCTGAGATCCATTAAAATGGTTCACTAATCATATATTTAACACAAATTAACTTTCGGGGCATGAAATTAAGCATGAACTAAAGATTTTCTGATTGAGTTTAGCATGAATTTATCAATATCAGTGCAGTTGAACATCATTGGTCACCAGTAACCTCTCTAAACACAAAACATGCCTTTTCTCCATAATAAAGTTAACAAGATTGTCCTTTTTTTTTTGAAGTCCCCCAAGAATTAAATAAAGTGCTGATTAAACATCTATAACATTCACCTGCAATGAAAAGCTAACCGCTCTCACATCTGAGCTCATAACCTTACACCATATAAGGGTAAAAACTCACTAACTCAGTAATATCTTAACTCTGAAATACACCTTAATTTAACAGAACAGAAATGTCACTTTCAGGAAAAATCAAACGACATACGCCCCATATTCAACAGAATGGTGCAATGAACGTACCGAGGGATCTACCGACGTGCGTGGGCTGCATGCATTTGGAGAAACAAAAACCTCGGAATTCGATGTCTTTAAATGCGGTATAAATTCTACAGCAAAAAGCCATATTGAGCAAAATGCAAACAGAGTAGAAGTATAACCCGTTTACTTCATTGATGCCCTCCTCCAGAGACAGATGTATTGGGTAGAAGGAACCCTCCAGTACTGTTTCGTTCGGATTAATTCCCATTGACCGCGTCCATACAACATGTATCTTGTAAATGAAACTGAACACTTCAGGCCGGTTTCGAGTGTCTTTGTTTGTGGCCAACATTCGAAGAACACAACCGACCTCACTTTTATGCTTAGCTTTGTATCCTATTCTTATTGTCCGATCAATGTATTTCAGTTATTGAGGAAAGTTTAAACACTCAGGAATTGGATAAGAAACCAGTCTATCAATAAATTTTTACCGGGGAAGCTTCACGAGGGCATGAACTAAAACTGTAGAATTCCGCAGATGAATCTGAGTATAAAATTGAGTGACTGGCTATCAACACCAGTACTTGGGTGGATAGAAGGGAGCGCTGAATTTGTCAATGGAGGAATATACGCCTTAATCCAAGGGAGTGAACTACGCATATTTTGTGTGTGATGACTGTAATTGACAGTAATATGTGAGAGAATCAATACAATGTCAGATTTTTTGCTTCAAAAAACATATTTCTTTAACCAATAATTGAATACTGTTGGCTCACTGTAGCTAAAATGTTTTTTTTCTGTCGCGAGTGATAATTTTTTAAAACTACTGGATAGATACTATGGGCAAGAATATTGACTAGTTTGCACATCAGGCTTAGCTGAGGAGTTTAATTCATGCTACTTTTGAAAAACAGGGATTGGAGGGAACTTCTCCATACTCTAAATCGCGTTTCAGCTCTGCCTGCTTGTGAATAATCAATAGCTGATCCGGTGGTGCCATCTCGTGGTCGAGTACTGTAACTAAGTGCTTAAATTTGCATATCTTTAGACGCGAGCGTCTACATCTGCAGAAAGGGGTTAATACATTAACAGCGAAAAGCTTAAGCCTGCTAGCCAGCCAAAGGGTGCCCGCATTCCCCAAAAGCATAGTTGCCTCCTAAGTTAGCAACTTACATGGTTGGTCCATCAGTCAATAGTTCCAAATAGCATCTGTGATTTTGACAAACGCACCCCAGCTGCGCAAACAGGGCCTCATTCGACTAGCATGGACCATGTTGTTTCTCAAGTGGGCACTGTGGGATCAGAGTTAATAGACTGTTAAGGTCTCTTGTTGACATCATATATGTAATCTGTCTATTTTCAGACACCTTTCCTCCTTCTGGCCAAATAAAACTCTCCGCAAGTAGTTTCAGTGCACTATGCCTCCTGGCCGATTGTCACGTTGTTCCTTTTGCTCCTTGGATGTGAAAAATATTTGTTTTCAATAATTTATAGAAATAATATTCTTGAAATTCCGTTTTCCTATTGTTATCAGCTTAACTTCTGCTTTTGGAACACCTCCCGTTACACCACATCCGCCAATAGGCGAATTTGGGTCAATCTTCATTTTGTTTTCAGAAAACTCTGCTTGGACTTCAAGAAAAGGCTCATTTTCAAGAAAAAGCAGCAAATTTTGGACAATTAATTTGCAGGATACTGTTCATGATCTGTTGGGTCAAAGGAATAACAGATCAGTCTTTATTTGAGAATTGTCAAAGAATTTTCACTTGAATGTTTGTTCACAAACTACACATTCTAATTTGTCCTTGGTGTTAGATACATTGTCCTCAACTGTTAACGTGATGATGATGATACAAAACTGTTTTTGAATTTAAAAAAAAGTTATGGTACCATTTTATTACGTATAATTTGGCCAAAGGCTGTGTATCTTAACCTGTTTTAACCTGGAGTCATGAAAAACTTTTATTAAATGCTAATTTTATTACCCAGGCAAGGCGTCTGCTGGACCTGGTGCAGTCTAAAGGGGAGTCTGCAGCAGCCAAACTGTTCAAGCACATCCAGGAGTCTGAAATCAACCCAAGAAGTCCTGACCTTGAGGAATACCCCGGAGGTAGCTTAAGAAAAATATGCACTGTATATCCATGAAATATTTTGTGTAAAATTAACAGAGTCTTTACAAAAAAATGCTTCAGGGCGCTATCCTGGGCACATTAAACCATAAACTCAAACCGAGTTATCGTCTGGAAATTCAGACAGACACTATTGTAAGTTTCTCATCCAATACCTCCAATGTTAAAATAATGAATGATTTTACATGTTGGTGAGTGTAGTGGTCTTGTAATGAGGTGTGGTCAAGTGAGAATAACAGTGGCTGGTACTCAAAACACATATACCCTGATACATGCATGCAGGACTTCACATAACTTTTCGGGCCACCAAAATTATGGAATTTCATATTTTTGGTGGCCCGGACATAAAATTTGGTGGCCTGAAAAAAAATTTAAGGGAAAACATGAACAATTGTTAAAAATTGTATAGTTGGGCTATTTATGCAAACATCCTTTAAAGCCATCATTAAATCAATTAATTTAAGCCTTTTCTATCAATTAATTTTCAGTCATGTCGGCTATAAATAACTATTAGTACCCGTTTACACTTTAAAAACACAGGCACTCCCCCCAGCCCCCCCCCCCCCAACCCCCCACATACACACGCACACACACCACCACCATCACCGCCAAAATGCCAACAATGACAATTTCAACAAACATATGAGAAAAAAGGGAGATGTTTAAATTTAAACAACAACATATGTACATTTTATTTACAACATAAGACTCAGAGAGTTGTGGGTTCAAAACAAGTTAAGAAGCCTATACTAAGCCTGCAAACAAAGATATTGACCTTTGCAGATAAAACCAAAACAACAACAACAAAAAAGATATTGCGGAGAATCAACAAGCTAGGTTATCACAGGTCTGGTATGATGGCAAGGAAATTTAATCAAGAAGAAAGAACCGATTTCTTATGAAAATCTTATTATAAACTTCGTCTACTAAACAATGAAATAAATAATGAATAGAGTTTTGTCACACACGGTTAGATGTTACTATTCAGGAAAGTACAATAATAACAGCAGTATAACCTGTGACATTGCACATTTTACTATACAGCCGACATGTTTTGCTCTCAATGTCAATCAGAACGTGTCATCATAAAAAGTAGCCCTCATTAGCAAAACTTTGTTTCAGGATTTGAAAAAGAAATATGATCATTTTAATCATTAATGGCAGCTTGTCTTGTATAACTATTAAATTATTAAATTTACAGGCATACAGCAAATAATCTGTGATGAAAGAGAACTAAAGAAAATGTGTGTTACATATTTGCTCCTCAATCTAAAATGGGAATGTACTTGTACTGGGGTTTAAATCTTATTAAGCCCGGGACGGTTACGTACATTCAATGTTCCTTGCGATCGACCTAGCTATCAGACTATACACGCGGCATGCATGCATGCATGCACACACACTGAAACAGAGCATGTCTTCTACTCAGAATCTTAATTTAAATAAACAAGAGGCGTTACTGATCGCAAATTAACAAGTGTCCCCAATCGCGCTGCTCGAGCTTCTTGAATGAAAGTAATACAAATACATTGACCTTCACTGTTTATGTGCATGTTTTCTGTATTTTCTTTGGTGGTCCGAGCGGGCAACTAAAATTGATCAATCTCTGAAATCTGGTGGCCCTGGGCCACCGGGCCACCGCTTATGTTGAGCCCTGCATGCATGGGTATGCACGAACAAATATAACAATGTCAAGAGAGCGATTTAAAAAAATACAGCATGCATCAATGGCTAACCATTAGAAATATGCCATAGGACATGGTGCATGATTGTAATTGCACAGAAAATGTAAGTAAAACCAGGGCAGTTTTCTGTCAGAGAGCGCTTACAGTGGGAGGGAGGGAAGGACCTGTGCGTGTTTACAGCCATGCTGTCGGTCCAAACCAAACCCACCAATAGCCTCTCATTTGTCAGCGTAGATCCAGCCCATTACGCCCAATTCAACTTGAACGCAAAGAGGACTGTTTCATATCCAAAACTTTTTCACTTGAAAGCAAAGAGGACTGTTTTGCAACCAAAACTTTTCAACTTGCAAGCAAAGAGGACTGATTTGTAACCAAAAGATTTTAACTCACAAGCAAAGAGGACTGGTTTGTAACCAAAACTTTTTGTAACGCAAGAAAAGTCGTCTGCGTCAGAAGCAAAATTCTCACGTTTGTAACTGAATTCACTTAAACTGTAACCAATAATTTGCTTGTTTTCTTACAAATTTTACAAACTTAAAAATTTTAAATGTCTCAAAACAGTTTGTTATGCTTGCATGATAAAGACACAAAAATACCCCATCGTTTGCAGCCCTTTTTCTCCACTAAAATCATGAAAATATACAGAAATATGATGGAATTCTTCATGATAAAGTTAAGAATTTCTTCAAAGTCCCACAAGCCAGCACACATACTCATTACTGCTTATTTAATGGTCAGAACATTTAACCTGCAATGAAAAGCCAGCTGTTCTCACTACCAAGCTTGCAACCATATATAAATACTTTCCACGCCTTATAAGGAACAAGTGTAACTCACTATCTCAGTAATATTAATATTCTTTATAACAGAGCAGATATTCCACTCTCAGGAAAAAGCAGATAATAGGCCATTGATTGATCAGAATGGTGTAACAAACGTTAACAGGTCAACCGAAGCATTTGAGCTGTTCGCATTTTAAACAAGAGCGTGTTCACAATACTGGTCATCAATTCCAGTTTACAACTTTTTGAAGCTTTAGAGAAGTTAATATCCACTTCTTGTGAGATATGGGTCATTTTATTTAGCACCCAATGCCAGCAAGCAGCAAAGACAATTATAGGTATAGTGCATGTTCCATCTACCTGCAGCAACCATTTATAATCCAAAATATGGCCAGTTTCTGGCAAAAAAAAAAAACATTTGAAAAAGAGCATCAGTTTACCTGTGTTAAAAACTTGGGCCCCATCTTACTCCAGAGTCCCTAAACCCGTTATTTGGGGATTTAGCATTGCGTAAAAGTTGCTATCTTGCACACCTGCCTATATCCCTAAAACACCTGCGCCACCCGTTATATTATGCATAGGCGTGGTTTGGGCGTTACGCCAGTTAAACAGTCAGGGTGCCAGGTGCCATTCCCTTTAGGAGCAGGCTGCGCTATCCCAAATCCTCAAACCGAAACCCGTGATAGAGAGAGGAAGGTCGCCACGTTTCTCCGAAGACGAAGTTAAATTGCTCATGCAGGAAGTCAAATCCAGACAGGGTTGGATCTGTTTTTGTTAAGTTAATCATGAATTGTATTATTATTATTATTATTATTATTATTTGACATTGACATATTGCTTAATGTTTGGTATGTAATTAAAAAAAACATTAAGCCTACCCCTTTTGTGATGGAAACTTTAAAAAAATTTTAAAAATGCATTTCGCCATGCACTTCCAACTCCCTCTCCCATCTGAAATGAAGCACAGAACAAAATCACATTTTAGAAAAATAAAACTAGGTCTATACACTGGCACTTAACGACGTAACTTTTTTCCACCGAGAGAGACATTTCAGAACTCTTCAGCGAATGAAGGTAATGCTGGTGATAGGTGCGTGCTTTCATCCGATTACATTCTCCAATCAGACAGCTGTCTATTTTTTACAGCAAGTTGCGTGACGTGTGTGTGCAGGTGTGTGCACTTGTCGCTGAAATTATCTTTTTTCACTCACAAAAGAGTTCTGAAATGCCGCTCTCTCTGGAAAAAAAATTACCGTTGCTGAGAGCCAGTACATAGACCTATTTATCATGAAATTATTTTTCTGTACTGAATGTAGCCCATTATTTTGTCGCTGTTAGATCGCATGGGGGAGAGAACCCGTGTCTTCAATTGCCACTTGATAATTCTTGAATCGGAAAACGTGTTAATAAAGGAAAACCATCAAAAATTAGCCAGGACTACTTGTAGTCAATAAAGGGATGGATATTTTCCCCCAAATTTTCAGGTCTAGCGCCGACCCTGATATTATATATAATATATATCATTAATATATATTATACCTGTATATTATAATTATCTATATTATAATAGCTGAGTGCCCTCTATGTGCATGTGTGTCCGGCCACTCAGTGCTAGGTTCCATCGAGCGCGTATCTGCAGCATAATGTGAGCGCCTCTATTTGGCTCTGTCCAGAAAAAACGATTGATACAAAATACAAACAATATTGACTGACCTGAAAGGTCCAGGTAGCAGGTGCGCTGGCGGTACACGCATTCTGAGCATCTTCTATTATTTAACTGGATATCAAGGTGATTTAGTACTCTCTCTGCCATTTTCTCAGGGGTTCAACTGAGGCTAAAGCAAGGTGGCTTTTTAAAGGCGAGTTAATTCGGGAAGTGGAACCGCATGTGCACGTCCACATGTGTCCAAGTGGACGCGCATTAAAGCGGCCTGGGCGCGCTCTTGTAAAAACCCAAATGGGTAGCGGGTGGTTTGATGACCCACTATACGCTTTCCCTACCGTGTGTGGTCAAGATAGCAATTGTAGGGAAAGCGCATAAACACACCCAAGGGCACACCTCCAGGGGCTAATAAGGGAGTCAGCGTAATGCATAGCGGGTAGTGTGACCGCAAGATACCATTTAGGGATAGTGGAAGCTGCTAAATGTGTAATTCACAGGTAGCGGGTAGAGGCAACGGGTAGGGCAGTGTGAAAGATAGAGCCCCTTATCTACAAGTGAAGAATAGTGTTAATTTAATGAATATAATGAATTCTACTTTCCAGTGATATATAGTATGTTACATCTATGTTGAGATTTCAAGTACTCAGGATGCTTGAATGAAATTTTACTAATATGAAAAAATTGACCCCACCTTGGGAACTGAGCATTTAATTCAATCAATTTAGCCAAATTACCTGCTTAAAATTGCTTAGAATACCACTTCGTTCATCAAAGATTTTGTAGAATTGTACACATTCTCATCATCACATACTTTTTTGTAACCAGCCTGAACATACCTGTTTAAGTTTTCTGTCCCACAGTTTCTGTCGTTAACACTGAAAATTTCTCCTTATTGGATAGTGCTATTGTAATTACACCACAGTGGGAGAAAAATTTTACTTATAAGGAATGTCTACACAAGGTTTGCCCCCAAAATTCTGACTGGCCCCTGAACCACAGAAGTTTTACTCTTTCCGTCCCACAAAATGTTCGTGGGACACTTTCACTTGTGCTTATATATCTTATATGTCTCTTGGTACTGACATGATTTCTAAAATTTCCTCATGGTTTAAAGAGGTTTTAGGATTAAGTCATTAATGGTTGGAGTAAAATAAGCATTGTGCACACAATCATATTCACCTCTGATTGCATCAGATGATCAGCCGGGCCGTCGTATAGGGGGGAAAGCTGATGACAATTATAAGGGCCCACAGACCATTGGGGCCCACAAAACCCACAGTAACTGCCATGACTAAATTATTATGCATAGACCTAACTGCTATTCATACTAATGCACCAGAGTTAATCACATAGCCACAAAGGCATGCAATATTGATGAAATAAATTTCAACAACCCCCTTCTTAAAAAATGGTGCGGTCCATGCTTCGTCCTCCTCATGGAAAATTGTTTGTGCATTTTTGCTTGCGAGGTTCGTGAACTACTGAAGTCAATAGTACGCGCAGCCCACACACGAATCTGGACACCAGAAAAGGAGAGAGAGAGTGAGGCCAGCAGAGCAGGGGCCCAGAAAATTACAAAATTCTTTTCAAAGAAAGGTGAGGGTATTAAACTAGCTTGCTATGTTAACTGTTCAGGTTGGCTGTTCAGCTGCTAACATGACGTTAATGTAACATGCGGTTAGCTGAGTAAATAATCGCCTGACAATGATGACACTCCTCATTTATTAATGGTATCATCTACAGAGAAGTTTGGTATGGTCATCAGTCGCCACTCATTATAGTATACCGTCAAAAAATCTGGTTGCAGCAGGACTTGTTCCTCCATTCTTATTATGAGTGGTTACTGCATACTTGGCTTTCGTGACTGTAGTAACAGGCTAGATTTGGATAGCAAACTACATGCAGAGTGTGGTAACCGTAGGTGTAATTGAAACAATCGCTTGACAAGGCTGACATTTTACTTTCTTACAAAAGTGTTCACTAAAACTAAACTGCTACTTTATTCGGTCGACATAAGCCTTGTTAACGTGGGGGGTAATTGTACAGAGCTTGCCCTCCTCATACAATATCAAAGTGAAGCTGTGTGTTTAGAGCTATGGTACTGAGAGAGAAGGCCATCTAAATTTGGTTAATTCCAAGACTAGGTATGTTAGTCTTTATTAGTTGGTCCATTAAATATAATTTTAAATGTTTACAAAAGCAATATGAAAAGGAATAATTAAACCTTTATGTACTGCCACTTCAGCATCAGCTGTGGTCACTTCATCTGTACCTGACCCAGCAGTAGATCCTCACCACCAGCAGTCTGAAGATGTTTTTTTGATGGTATGTGAGTGAGTGTGGCAGAAACTGGTTGGCTGTTTAGATTTATTAGCATTTATTATTTATTTATTTATTAAAATTCACCATTTTTGCCATATCTTTGGAACTATTCATCCAATTGACATGAAACTATGTGCAACTGCAAGGTCATGACCTCACAACCTGTCATGCCTGTATGGTTCAATATTTTGCCACCAAGTGGTGCTTTGTGATGGAAAATGACCATTTTGGCCATGTCTTCAAAACCATTTGTCTGATTGACCTGAAATTAAGTTCAAATGAAAGTCTATTCAAGGTCTATTCAAGGATTGGGCAATTGGAGGATTGGGGGCGTTCGGGGATATACCCCCAGTCATTGCCTCCAACAGCATAAGCCTAGTTAAAAATGCTTGTGGTAAACTGATATGCAGTAATTCTGATCGGTATGCTTGTGTTACTTCGGCAAGCATCAATGGGGCAGTTTCATCATAACGTTGCCCGATTGTTGCCTCTACACTTAGTGATCGCTTCACTCATCCATAACCGAGATCAGCCGAATACTTCACAAATGTCTGAGCAAGCTCTCTGGTGCTACCGTGAAAGCAATGCGAAACGCGGAAGCTCTAATGTATATTAATGATTTATGTTTGGTTTCCAAGGCACTCAAGTTTATTTTATTTGCTGATGACACAACAATCTTTTGTAGTGGGAAACATCTAAAACAACTTCTGGATACAGTAGAGAGTGAACTTCAGAAACTTAAAAAATTGTTTGATGCCAATAAATTGTCACTTCACCTTGGAAAAACAAAATGCATGATTTTTGGACACCGGGCATGAAACCTTGACTATAAGATCGCTATAAATGAAGTTGAAATTGAAACTGTGTCTGAAAAATAAATTTCTAGGTGTGATGATTGACAACAAATTAAATTGAAAATCTCATATAAACCATGTTACAGCCAAAATGTCTAGATCCATTGCAATTCTATATAAAGCTCAAGACTTCTTAAACCATAAATCTTTGTGCACTCTCTATTACTCACTTATCATCCCATACATGACATTCGGGGTGTAGGGATGCAGGGAAAGCATCTAGGACAGCCGCTCCAGCTAATGGAGGATCCTGAAGCCGGTACTCATCCTAAACTCTCACCTGTGACTCCAAGTAGTTGTTAGCTTAGGAGAACGGTCACATCCCGGGCAACCATCTCGGCTGATGGGCTAAACCAGGTGAGGGACACCACAACATCGTGGTGGTGTAAGAGGAGTGCCAGCTCTACTAAGCGAAGTCTGGAGCAGAAGTGCGGCGTATGAGATGCTCAGCATTCACCGGGGCACAGCTGTGACAGCGAGGTGTGTGACACACTTCAGGGCGAGCCAGGCATCAAAGTCGGTCATCGGCCAGTCACCGTAGAACAGGAGTGGAGCCCTCACTACGTATTTATCCTAGTTAAAACCATGGACTTCTCAGATATGCAAGATAACAACAACGGCGTTAATGGGAGCAGTGGTCACCAGACAGCTGCTGTCGCGCCTGGTCAGGGAACCCATGTGCAACAGGCGAATCCTGTCAGTCATCAAGCGACTGTTTGCAAACAGAGAAAGGAGCGGAAAAGTGCGACATGGAACAACCGAACAATGTATCAAGCAGGAAAGCTGGCAAATGTACACCAAGAAATGAAGAGACTGAACATAAATGTGTTCGGAGTTAGTGAAGTAAGGTGGACGAGAAGTGGAGAAATGCAACATGAAAAGAGCAAGTTTGTCTACTCGGGAGGAGACAGTCATGAGAAAGGCGTAGGAGTACTGTTGTCTGAGGATGCTGCTAGTAGTCTTAAAGGGTACTGGGCTGTGACGGACAGAATCATCCTGGTGAAGTTACGAGGAAATCCTATGGATATAAACATAATACAAGTATATGCCCCTACTATGGATGCAGAGGAGGAAGAAATAGATCAATTCTATGAAAACGTTCACGAGGTTTTGAGACAGTGCAAGAGACATGAAGTTAATATAGTTATGAGTGATCTAAACGCTAAAGTCGGAGAAGGAAGAGTTAATCAGGTTGTGGGACCGTTTGGCCTTGGAGAGAGGAATGCCAGAGGTGACAGATTTGTAGAGTGGTGTTTGGAAAACAGGCAAATTGAAGTGAACACGTGGTTTAAACACCACAAGCGACACCTGTGGACTTGGAAATCACCCGGAGATATAGTAAAAAATCAAATAGACTACATTACGGTAAATGAACGCTTCCGGAATTCAGTTACACAGGCGAAAACCTTCCCTGGTGCAGATGTGAACAGTGACCATGTACCAGCAGTGGCGAGTGTTAAGCTTAAACTTAAAAAGTTGAGAAAGTCAAAGTTCAAAGCAAGGAAGAATTTGGAATTAATAGGTAAAGATGAAGAGATAACAAAGAGGTATGCAATAAAAGTCCAGAACAGATACGCGGTACTACAAGAAGACGCAGCTGGCAACAGCGCAGAGGAGCAGTGGAACGTTCTAGCTGGAGTTTTGCAAGAGGGAGTGCAGGAAGTGATCCCAGATGTTAGACGAAGGAAGAAGAAGTCGTGGATGACGGAAGAAATACTAAACATGATGGACGAAAGGAGACAGTTAAAAGGGCAGGACGAAGTGCAATATAGGATCAAGAACAGAGAAGTTCACCATGAGCAGACACGGCGCTCGGCATACGCTTATCACGCACTGTGCGTAGGGCACCAACTGCCTGGGGGGCACCAAAAAAATCAAGCCCATAAAAAAAAATAATGATAATAACAGTATCTAATATTTAAAATAAAAGTTTGTCAAGCATGTTAACAAATATAAGTAATACAAAAATAACGTAGGCTTATTTACGCGAAAAAAGATTAATCTCCTGTGTGGCCCTCTCATCGGTCTACCTTGGGTGCCCCCCCCCTCCCCCATTCCCAAGTTGTTTGCTCCATTATGCTTCAATCGCAAATTTGGCGGAAGTTTATTCCGGAGATCTGGACATGTCATCGAAAAGGCATCAAGAGTCGGGGGCGAAAAAGAGGAAAAAGAAAAAAAAAACAGCGAGATGATGCTTGCGCGTCACTTGCAGGCAAGACAATGTTTTAATTAACAATTATTTATTTTGTAACAGCTACGTTTACATGACCACAATAATCCGATAACTGGGAATAATGGGGTAATGGAAATAATCTGATTTGACGCGTTTACATGTACTTCAGTAATGCGATGATCGGAAAAACCTGGTTTACATGGTTCAGTCAATAGTTCGATTTCTTTCCAAGTACATGACGTAAAACTATTGGTCTCAGCATAGGCCTTCCTCCACTCCTACCAAAAACCCGTGCTTGCTGGATGTGCGTTAGGAGTAAGGACTGGTGGGAGAGAGTGGTGCTCAATGAATTTTCAGATGCAAAATGGAGAGAGAATTTCAGGATGTCTCGGGGAGCATTCGTGAAACTGTGTGATCAGATGAAGGATGTCATGAGCCCAGAAGAGATGACCGCTGTACCTCTAGAAATGCGAGTGGCGATTGCGTTATACAAGCTCTAGCTGCGGAGAGTATAGGCTGATACCGAATCAGTTTTGTGTCCATAAAGCGTCTCAAGTTAGCTACATCCGTTTTTCCATTTGTGCACATTTGCAGATAAAGAACGAAAGAAATTGGATTAACCGTATACATGGGCCTGTCACATTTTCCTCTGCTGAGCGGAGCTTCTCCAAACTTAAGCTCATTAAAACATACCTGCGCTCATCAGTGGGCTAGGAGCGTTTAAGTGGTCTGGCTGTCATCAGCATCAATGGGGAAATTGCTCAGAATCTGTCATATGATGACCTGATAGCTGATTTTGCAGCCCGGAAATGCAGACGTGTGCCTCTGTAGGGCCTCTAACAACTGGTGCTTGCATTTTAAAATTTGTATTTAAAGTTCCTTTCTCAGAACTGTGTTTACAGTTAAAAACAGATGTTTATTTGTTAAGAGTCGTGGCATTTATTTATTTTTTTTATTATTTAGATCATTTATTTTTATTTATTTGAGTATTTGGTGACATTGTTAGTGTTTTATAGAGACTTCATTATTAATTATCTGTTTATTATTATTATTATTATTATTATTATTTTTTATCTCTATCCCAGTTTTTGAACCATTAATATTAACAACTTAATTTGTAAAACAAAGCAAAACTGACAAATACTCAGATATTGTTCATTTCTGTCAGGGGTGGGGTTGGGTGGGTGGGCACCACAAAGCATTTATGCGTAGGGCACCAAAATGGCTAGCGCCGGCCCTGACCGTGAGTGCAACCTAAGAAAGGAACAGTGGCTAAATGAACAGTGTGAGGAAGTGGAACTGCTGTGCAGCACACATCAGAACGCAAGATTCGAGAAAATAAAAGAACTTACTCAGAAAAAGAAATGGAATAAGGGCGGTGCTGTAAAGAAGGGAGATGGGATAGTGGTGATGGAAGCAGAGGAAATTAGACAAAGATGGAGTGAATATATTGGAGAATTGTTTCATGATGAAAGGGAATAGTTAGAAGATCTGACTGATAGTGGGGAAACTTTAGAAATTTTGGAAAGCGAGGTGGAAAGTGCAATGAAGGAAATGAAAAGAGGAAAGGCTGCAGGGGAAGATGGAGTTACAATAGAGATGTTACGAGCTGCGGGAGACATGGCAGTGAGAAGTATCACCGAAATAGCAAATAAGGTTTACAACTCAGGTCAGATAACGGAACAAATGTGCAAGTCTGTTTTCATTACCATACCAAAAGTGAGTGGAACACTAGACAGTGATAAGCATAGAACAATAAGCATTATGAGCCAAATAACAAAAATGATACTAAAAGTAATACTCAAACGTTTACGTGTAAAAATAAGGCAAGAAGTTCAGGAGGAGCAATGTGGTTTTATGGAAGGAAAAGGCACGGGTAATGCTATATTTACGCTAAGAGTAATGGCCGAAAGAATAATTGAAAAGCAAAGGGACCTATTTGTCTGTTTCATTACAAACAAATTATGAGAAAAGCCTTTGATAAAGTTAGACACGTAGATCTGATGGAAGTGCTGAAGAGTTTTGGAGTAAATGAAAAGGAATACAGAGTGATAAAGAATTTATACTGGGCACAGAAGGCATGCGTAAGAGTAGACGGAGAAGAAACGGATTGGCAAGAAATAAGAAGAGGGGTTAGACAAGGGTGTGTGTTGTCACCAGATCTGTTCTCACTGTATGGAGAAATAATAATGAGAAACATTGAAGAAATGGAAGGAATAAGAGTAGGAGGACGGAACATTAATAACTTAAGATGCGGACGATACAGTGCTGATAGCTCACTCAAGTCAACAACTACAATTATTGTTTGATAAAGTAAAAGAAGAGAGTGAGAGAAAAGGACTGTCAATAAACGTAGGGAAGACGAAATGCATGGTAATGTAAAAAAATACCCCAGTGCCAAGGTGTGCGTTACGATGTGGAGTGCAGATAGTGAAGCAGGTGAACTGGTTCAGTTATCTAGGTGGTGTGATAACAGAAGACGTGAGAAGTGACTCTGAAATCAAGAGAAGGATAGGGATAGCGAAAAGTGCATTTAGCAACATGAGAAATGTGTTGACAAACAGGAAATTGTCATTAAAAACGCATTTGTGGTCAACATTGTTGTACGGTGTGGAGGGATGGACTGTGTCAGTTGCTATGGCTAGGAGGCTGGAGGCGATGGAGATGTGGTGCTGGAGGAGAATGATGAAGATCCCGTGGACAGCAAGAAGAACGAATGAAGCAGTATTGGAGATGGTAGGAGAGAAGAAAGAACTAATGAGGGTGGTGAGAGAAAGACAGTTGAGGTTCTTCGGTCATGTAATGAGAAGAGAAGGGATGGAGAACTTGCTAAAAACTGTAATGGTGGAGGGAAGAAGAGGAAGAGGAAGACCGAGAGAAAAATACATGGATGGACTGATCAAGTTGATGCGAGGTGGAATGCAATGATGGCAGTTCATCCGAGCTACGCAAGATAGAGAAGGATGGAAGTCCCTGGTTGCCGACGTCCAGGAGGATATGGCACATCGGTAAGGTAAGGTACATGACATTCTGTGTAGAGGTTTGGGGAAACATCTATAAAACAAATACAAACTCCATTTTTCTGTTACAAAAAAAAGCCATACGAATTATCCGTAAAAAACCCTATTGTTAACCAACCAATCCTCTATTTCTGCAGCTAAATATTCTAAAATTTTCAGACTTAGTGGACCACAGTATAATACAAACAATGTACAAAGCTAAATCTGGACAATAACCAGAAAGTATCCAGAAGTTGTTTATGATGAGAGACAGTCAATACAGTTTTACAGGTACATTTATTTTTCAAAAACCAAAAATACGAACAACTATCAAATCTCATTGTTTGTCAGTTACAGGGGTAAATTTGCGGTATTCTTCTTCTGAAAATATAAAAACAAGCACAACATTGGTAAGGCTCAAAAGACTCTACAGTATAAGAATCAAGTGGTTTTGAAATACGCCATGGATTATGTTAGTTAATATTTCTATGTTATAATGTACATATCTGCACTTTATGTATATTTACATGGATTATGTTAGTTAATGTGTCTATGTTATGTATCTGTTTAATATGAATGCAAACCACAACAATGCATTAGCATTGTTCTTGCTGTAATTTTTGGGATAGTTCTGTTTTGTTGAATGGGTAGGCTTAAATAAGCTTAAGCTTCTGCCTACACCCTTTCGGTGAGCTTGAAATCTTTGAATCTTTCCTATGATCTACTAAGTTGTTTTGTTGCAAGTGAACCGAAATAAATTTCTTTCTTTCATTCATTCATTCATTCATTCATTCATACATACCGCGGAGTTCAGTGCATGTTAGTGCAAAGCACGGTTAAGTGCGAGCAGGACTCTACCTACAGTTAAAATGAAAGGCGACAATGCGTTAATTTAATGGTTAAATTCAGTCAGTTTATGTGTAGGAAAGCTAAACCGGCCTAGTGCCGGTCCTTGCAAAAATAAATAATGGCCTGTTACAAATACCCGCCTGGTTCTAATAAACGCCTGGGGTCCAAGTCGATTTTGCGAAATAAAAGCCGGGCCACTAAATGGTTATATACGGAATCTTACATATGGGTCATTTGCGGTCTGATTCTGCCCTCTGCTGGCCTTTTCCCACACCTCTACACTGTTGTTTTTAAGAGACAAAGATACATACGACTCTAAAAGAATAATTCTGCGTCAAACTCAGTGAAAGAATTTCCGGTGTACTAGTTGGTACAGTCCCTGAAACCAGCTCCGGGACATGAAATCTTTGTGGACTTCATTTGAAAATGCGGTGTCCGTTTCCGATCCTGCCTATCATTTTTAAGGTTTCCAGCCAGGATTGGTTAAAATCATCTGTTCAGAGCATTCATATCCTCTAGAATAAGCTGACACAATCTCGGTTATTTTTACATTATTAGTGCAAGGCCAGTGAAGAGAAAAAAATTAACTGCCTCAAGACACTCCTTCAGTAGTCCGGCACAAGGTCGCCGATTGGCGGTACGCAAAAGAGTGTCTGTTGGTGTATGGAACTCTAGTGGAGAAAAAAAACATTTTGCCTCCTGCGAAAGCAGATTGAGTGCGGGAAAGGAGACACTTTTTGCTGGGTGCGTCCAAGACATCACGGTACAGTAAAAATGGCAAAGCAGAAAAAACAATAGCTCGAGATCCTATTCATAGGATCTCTTATATCCATATAACTACCAGCAACTGTTTTCATTCTTTTTTTTTGCTCAGCTTTCTGTTTTTTTAATAAACATTCAAGTACTCAACATAATTCAAATATTATATTTTCATGGCAGCTATTCAGTGTGGCATCAGCAAACATTCAAATCATTCAAACTTTATTGTATTCAAGACAGCATCGCAGTTTGGGCTCAGTGTGCAGCATTCACACTCGCAATTTCTTCAGGAATTGCCTCTCAAGTTACTATTATTATATTATGCTTCCGCTTTTTTCTGCTATTGAAGTCTATAGCAGCCCTAAAAACCATACCCGGGAAAATTTTATCGATTTGGCGAACTTGTTTAGGACAGTCCCTTGATCACTCACACCAATTTTCATGCCCCTTGCTAAGAAGCTGTAGCACCACCAACATGTTTACCCTCATAAATTCTGACCTATTAATCTGATTTTCACAAGTAAAGTACCGTTGGAATCCTTGGGCCAAGCCAAGTTCAACGTACCCTATGACGTCATTTTCCACCATATTGGATTTTCTGCCATTTAGAATTTTAGCAAAAGCCTTCAAAAAGTTTCACGGGTCCAGTGGATATCCCTAGGCAAATCTTCAAAGATTGTGTACATTAGCCTCTGAATTTGGCAGCCATTTTGAATTTTGTCCAAAATTCACTTACAAAAGGTAAATTTACAGAAATTACATAACCGTTAATAGATCGACATTGAAATTTGGCATGCCCATTAAGTTAAGTACCTTGATTAAGCACACCAAATTCCATGTCCCTAGCTTAAAAGCTCTAGCACCACCAAGAGGTCAAAGTTTGACCAACATTTACCTTCATAACTTCTGACTCGTTCATGCGATTTCCAAATATGTAGTATCATTGGAATCCTTGCGAGTTCAACGCATCCTATGACATCGTTTGCGGCAAATTAGATTTTCTGCCATTTCAATTTTTTTTTTTTTTTTTTTAAATTTGGCATCTCCAATCCCACCCGAATCTGGAATGCCCAATTGGTGAACTATGTACAAAGCTTGCTCGTATGCGACCCCTTGCTGCCAACTCAGGATAGTGAAGACACTTCACGGCTCTCCTCCGAAGCACGTGCCTGTCAGCCACTGCTTCCTATGCACTCATTGCTTGAATCTTCGCAAGTTCAGAACGGGGGCGGAGGATACCCGGACATGAACAAACCCAGAATCTTCCTGACGAGCGCCTGTCTGGCCAACAGGAGGCGCTTGAGCAACGAACAAAGCTGTTTGCATCCCATACCCGTCAGTCCCTTCCCAATTTGAAACCCTGTAGCGTGATGCCCAATTGTGTGCTACTCTGAAAAAGCTGCCGACCACTGCCGGTTGGTATGATAGTTACCTCTGCCCTGCAGCACAGTGCCTTAACCGAGTGAGCTATCCGGCAGCTCTTGCCATTTCAAATTTTAGCAAAAACATTTCAAAAAAGTTTCACAGGTCACAAATTTTTTCTAATTTGAGCGAAACATGGTTCATAGAATCTGGAGATCGAGCCGCACAAAGCATACTAAAAGCCGTTTCAATATTCAAAATCGCTTACCTGTAATAGCTAATGAAATTTGACGGCAAAGCCGCCAAACAGGATGTTGGCGGCCATTTTGAATTTTGTCCTAAATTCATTAAATTTACAGAAATGACAAGCATTGTCTGATCATTACGAAGCTTGGCTGACATGATTTACAGACCAAGCCTGAGTTTGGTATCTCAAATCCAAACCCTTTGGCCATGACAGGCAATCAAAATCAACAGAGAAGCCGCCAAACAGGAAGTAGCCCCATATCTCAGCAATGCTTTGGTGTATCAACACAAAACTTTTTATAAGAACATACAACACTGTCTGGAGAAAACCTATTTAATTTGGTGACCTTTGACCCCTGGAAAATATTCAAGTCACAGAAATTTAAGTCATATCTTAGCTTTCAAATCACTTTCAAATCACCAAACCAAACTGAACAGTTGAACTCAGGACCTCATCTCTATATTGGCTCATGAAGCTGTTGGGCATTAATCCTCAAAACCAATCAAAATGGATCGTGAATCTGTGAAACAGGAAACAGGCACAGAACTCTGTTGATTCGTGTAGATTTAATCTTAAATTTCTCAACAGTGCAAAGCATCTATGTATCTGACAGTTCAACAGTGTTAGCGTGGTCACCCGGGCTGAGCTGCTATGCTGCTAGGCCACCCCATTGCTGCTTGCAGCTATACTTTTATTTTGGATTGAGATGTTCAGGGGTTAAAAAACATCAACATAGTTTGCGGGAATATGGCATTAATTGCGTAGCCAAGCCAATGAACATAGCTTATTATGTTGATGATAAAAGAGTATCAGGGCAGTAACTTTTGCGAATCTCTCACTCTGGCCATGACACCCACGCAATTGCTGAACCTTCCTACGACCCTCCACTTGTATCAGCAACACTTCAAGTGACTGTTTCAATTGGTAAAGGAAAAAAAAAACTGGATACACTGGCTAGACGAACGTACAGCACATCAGCCAGTCTCTGAATTGTCTGAACTGTTCTTCATTTGGCGCCTAGCTTATACGAATGGTTTCAGCGTCGACTAATGCAAATCAGATCGGTTTTGAAAGCATATTCCGTATCTCGACACCCTCCCCCTACCCCGAAAGACCTTCAAACAGAGCAATTCAGAAGGGTTTGCTGTGCATTGTAATATATATCATAATATTCAAGCATGCTTCCCCTACCTTCAATAAGAAATATTAATCACGTGTTGGTTATAACGACGTGAGACAAAATAATATATTCTTTCATACTGATTTTTTGGGCAAAGTCGTGCAAAGACAGAGTTGGAAGTGGAGCCTGCGGCAGACCTCCCGCTGCAGAAATGCAGGCAGTGTGACCCATCTGCAAGCGGTAAGTGGTTGCAGTGCTCGGCTTGCAGAATCCGCATCGCTACTGCAGGCAATGTGGCCCAGGCCTTAGAGTTCACACCCAACTTATCAATAACTCCTTAATTATATATTGATTGACACATTTTTATCAAATTCCAGACAGTATAAGCATTCCACAGTAATTGAGACTGATTGGACCCTCAGCAAAGTATTTAAACCCTTGCGTTAACAGCAAGTTAGGTTGTAATCTCTCGACTGCATGCAGCTGAATGATGAAAGTACAAAGAAAAAAGAGACTTACAAAACCAACCTAGAAGTGGCTAGGTTGCATTTACATGATGGCAGTTTAATTCTGAGGTGGATATTAGGTGTAATTGTGAATGGAACAGTACTGGAACAGTACTCGTGCCTGCAGGCTCTGTTGCTCTGTTTATCTGGAAGAGGACTTCAATTGTGGAGTGTTCTGATTCATTTTGAGTGAGTAGAATGGAATATTAAGGCACTGTTATGGCTAGCTACCCATCTGGCTTGCTGTTTTTTATTTTTGGTTTACCATAGCCATCATGATCACAGAGCTTGTTTGCCTTATTGGTTAGTATGAGTAAGTGTTAGCGTTTGCTAATAATACTGTAAATGGCACTATTTCACTCATAGTGATGTTTTAGAATTTATACCACATCACAAAATCAGTTGCCTAGGTTTTCGTTTGTACAAAATGAGAACTGGTCTAAGACATTGGTAAAACTCCTGCTACAAACCCCAATTTCAGTGAAGTTGGGTCATTGTGACATGCACGGCTACATCTGACATAATGAAGTATCAGGTTAAACCTGTTTCTTTTTAATATGAATATCTTTTAAATATTCTTAACAAAACAAGCATGTAATAATCAGGATGTTCCAAAGTTGATAACTACAGCTCTAAAATGAATGGTCAATCACAGGAGATTATTCCCTCTTACTAGATCTGTTCCATCTTGAGTATGTATGTTGATTACTGTGTTTTTCCATCTCTATACCATTGCAGAATGCCTATTGTACCAGAAGAAGCTGAAAAGTTCCCTTTCTGCTCAATCACACTTTCTCAGCACTTATGGTGGCTCAGAGAACCTGTCTTTGGATGATGTCTACACAGAGGGGCAGCTGGAGGTTGCTCAAGGTTCCGGAGAGGCCCAGCAGCCACTTGGCCTGGAAGACATTCTTGGGCATGCCGGAACTGTGAATGAGGAAGCTGACTTGGTGCTGGTGTTGGGTGATGCTGGCAGCGGGAAGAGCACCATGCTACAGAGGCTTCTCCAGCTTTGGGCTCAGAATATGGCACTGCAAAACTACGTCTTTCTTTTCTCCTTCAGTTGTCGCCAACTTAGCACTGAGGAAAAAGAACTCTCTCTCAAGGACCTGCTTTTCACACGCTGCTGCTGGCCAGACCAGGGCCAAGACCTAATTTTCCAGTATATACTGAACCACCCGGACAAAGTGCTCTTTACTTTTGATGGAGTTGATGAGTTCAGGCTGGCCTTCTCTGATGACCAGAGACTATGCTGCCCTACTGAGTGTGCCCCCATGTCCATTATACTTTTTAACCTGCTACAGGGCTCACTTATGAAGGGCATACGAAAGCTAGCAACCAGCCGGCCAGTAGCAGTGACCCCCACGCTGAAGAGGTACGTCCGTAAGGAGATCACTTTGAAGGGATTTTCCACAGAGGGAATATATTGCTTTGTCAGGAAGCACCAGAGAGATGGTGCTGTGGCTAACCGTGTGCTGGCCTGCTTGCAGAACAACACTGCTCTTTTTGGCCTCTGTCATGTCCCAGTTTTCTGCTGGATTGTATCTCAGTGTAGCAGGGAACTCCAAGGTGGAGGAACGAGCCCTAAAACCATCACTGACATTTACCTCATGATCATGCAGCACTTCTTTCAACGCTCCCCTAAGCAGGCTGGCTCGAGCTTGGGATGGCTGCAGAAAAGTGTTGGTGTGGTCATGCGTCTGGGTCGGGTGGCTCTAGAAGTCCTAAAGTCCTCTTGCTTTGTGTTCTCCGGAGAAAAACTTCAGAGGTGCGGCGTAACAGAGGAGGACATTTGTTCTGGGTTCCTAATTTACACCAAGGACAACTCCACTCCAGACAGCAAAGTCTATGAGTTTGTTCATGTCACCATGCAGTGCTTCTTTGCTGCTCTCTTCATGGTCTTTAATAAAGATATCAACCGCTCTACTATTCAAAACCTCTTTCACCCTCAGTGCCAGAAGAATTCAGCTCTCGCTGAAGTATGCTTAGGGCCCTGCCTGTCTGCTGGTTCCCGAAGGAAATATTCTGAGGAGCGTGCTGAAGATATTGAAAGGCCCAACCTGGAGATGGCAGCAACTTTCGTGTGTGGGCTGCTGTCCCAGAGACACCGTAAACTTCTCCAGCAAGCTTGCCCTCCCACAAACCTGGATAGACAGTACAGGCTGGTGGTTAGAGCCCTATCCAAGTGCATTCAGAAGCACTTTAAATCAATCCCCCAGCCCATTCAGGGTGAGAAAAAGAGCATGCATGCTATGCCTGAGTTCATCTGTCTAATTCAGTGTATATATGAGATGCAAGAAATTGGCATTGCGAAAGACACAATGGCTAGGCTCGAAGTGGAGCACCTGAAACTGACATACTGCAACATTGGGCCGGTGGAGTGCACTGCTCTGGCATATGTGCTGCAGCATCTGAAGACCTCTGTGGGACTTCAGCTGGACTACAATTCTGTGGGTGATGTCGGCGTGGAGCAACTGCTGCCCTGTTTGGAAAAGTGTCACTCAATATAGTATGACGAGAAACACCTGTTATTCTGTATTGCTTCTTCATTATTAATAACTTTTGTTTCTTTATGAATCTGTTGGAAAAAAAAATCTTTTTCAAGATCACCTTCCAAGACAGATTTAAAAAATTACATTTTGATTATGAAAAACAAATCAATGCAATTATATTCATACCAAATCAATTAAATGCAGCAAATAGAATGTTATACTTCAAAGGAAAAAAGTACATAATATTAATTGTACATTAAAAAGAAGTATTATGATAAAGAGAAGAGTGTTAAAGCTGTGGTTGGTAACTGGAGAAAAGAGCAACAGAGAGAGACTTTGATCATTAACACCACCACTCCTGCCTCTCTGCTCCCTGCATCCCTTGTATAGCCCCTCCTTCCCTCCTGTGTCCTGTCCCTCCAAAGAAGGAACATGCTCATTCACAATTTATGAAGAGAAACACATGAGGTGCCCCAATATGTCTGATTCTGACATAAGCAACACTGGTAGTTGCAAAAAAAAAAAAAAAATGTACACGTTTACATGAGCATTTACATATGACTCAAAATCATTGAGATAGTGCTTGGCAATCTAAAGATGTAAGACAAACAGGGCTGTATATGAGTCAAGAAAATGAGCGAGCTAACGTTGCTTTGACAACATTAGCATTAGCTACCAAACCTCACCATAAATATTACGAAAGCTACCTAGGAATGAATAATTTAAAGACTTTTTTTCCATTATTATCAAGATGAGACCCCTTGCTATGGTGGTGACAACACACCACCGACCTCAGGACGAGGGAGGCAGAGTAGAGGAGGCCCTCTTCAAAAACAGACTAGTTTGCATCCCTCAACTCTGCAGAGTGAAGTTCACTTCCCTGCTGATTCTAACTGATCTGCCTTTATGTGGACAAACTTGGCAATGTTTTCATTGCCTCACTGGGCTTTGCTACACGAAGCCACGGCACCACACTAAGCTATCAAACATATGTAGCACTGCATTTTATAAGTGTTACACTCTGTCATCAACTCTGTTACAGAAGGATTGCTTTTATATTATTATAACTGGAGCACTGGAGTCACAGTGCTACATTGCTAATGTAGGAGCATGCTAATCAGCCACTTGGGAAAACATTGCCAGCAGACCTTTAAAACACTTGAGCTGAGTAAATGTGGGTTGCAATAAGAGCGACCTGATATAGCGCAAAACTGCCGTAAATTGGGAGACGAGATGAATGAACAGTAAAGTTGCTATCTTGTACACCTGCCTATATCCCTAAAACACCTGCGCTACCCGTTATATTATGCATAGGCGTGATTTGGGCGTTACGCCACTCAAACCAATCAGTGTGCCAGGTGCCATTGCCTTTAGAAGCAGGCTGCGCTATCCCAAATCCTCAAACCGAAACCCGTGATGGAGAGAGGAAGGTCGCTATGTTTCTCCATTGACAAAGTCAAATTACTCGTGCAGGAGGTCAAATACAGACAGCGGAGGATCTGTTTTTATTAAGTTAATCATGAATTGTATTATTATTATTATTTGACATTGGCATAATTTTATTATTATTATTATTGTTCAGTGTTTGGTTTATAATTTTAAAAAAATATCAAGCCTACGCCTTTTGTGATGGAAACTTTAAAAAAAAAGGCATTTCACTATGCACTTCCAACTCCCTCTCCCGTCTGAAATGAAGCATAGAAAAATAAAATTAGGTCTATGCATTGGCACTCAGCAACATAACTTTTTTTCCAGAGAGAGTGGCATTTCAGAACTCTTCAGTGAATGAAGGTAATTCTGGTGACGAGTATACGGTTTCGTCCATTTACATTTTCCAATCCGACAGCTGTCTATTTTTTACAGCAAGTTGCGTGACTGTGCTGCAAAGACAGGTATGTACTTGTCGCCGAAATGACCTTGATTCGCAAAAGAGTTCTGATATGCCGCTCTCGCTGGGAATAAAAATTACTATTGCTGAGTGCCAGTGCATAGACCTATTCATAATTTAATTATTTTTCTGTACTGACTGTAGCCCATTATTTTGTCGTTGTCAGATCACATGGGGGAGAGAAGCCATGTCGTCAATTGCCACTTGATTATTCTTGAATTGGAAAACGTGTTAATAAAGGAAAACCATCTAGAATTAGCCAGGATTAATTGTAGTCAATACAGGGATGGATATTTTCCCCCCAAATTTTCAGGTCTAGCGCCAGCCCTGATATTATCTATAATATATATAATTAATTTATATTTTGTATCATAATGATATATTATCATAAAAGCGGAAAAAATTATTGATACAAAATACAAACAATATAGACTAGGGCCTGGGCGCGCTCTTGTAAAAGCCCAAATGGGTAGCGGGTGGTTTGAGGACCTGCTGCTTTCCCTAATGTGTGTGGTCAAGATAGCTCTTGTAGGGAAAGCGCATAAACACGCCCACGGGCACACCTCCAGGTGGAGATAAGGGAGTCAGCATAATGCATAGCGGGTAGTGTGGCTGCAAGATACTGTTTAGGGATAGTGGAAGCTGCTAAATGCGTAACTCGGGTAGCGGGTAAAACAGGTAGCGGATAGTGGCAACCGGTAGGGCAGTGTGAAAGATAGAGCCCCAACTGAAGGAATAAAATGTAAAAACTTTATCGACAGAGCACTTTTCAAACAAATGACAAACTCAACACGAACAGGAAATTAAGGGCATTTATTCATGAGCTGGCTACTGATCCATGATAGAAGCACAAAAATCATGAGAAAGAGACAAATCAAAGCAAGTCAACAGTTCTTTAACCCCTTCGGTAGGGAACAAAGCCTGTTGCTTGTTTGTTGTTGCATTTAATACATGTCGCGTTATCTCGGGCGATTGTGTGCAATTCTGTATTTATGGCTAGATCGTTCGTCTCGCTTCCCTAGTTGCAGTAAAAACGTAGCCAGTGGGTGTTGAGGGACAACAAAGCACGGATCAAACGCAGCAGAGTGGAGGCGGCTCGAACACACATCTGGTGTAGACCACTTCAGTGTCTGATTGGTTAAAGGGTATTTAGACATTTTTTCCAAAAAAAAAAAAGGAAAAACACAAAGTTACCAACGGCAGCTTTAAGTTGGTTGCGGGTGCAACCAGAGATGTGGCACTTTTACTGCAAGATATCTTCAGTTAAGTTTTATTAAGTGAGCATTACAGGTACTACCCAGAAAATTAGAATATTCTCAAAAAGTTCATGTATTTCTGTAATTCAACTTAAAAGGTGAAACCTACATATTATATAGACAAATAACATGCAAATCAATATATTTCAAGCTTTTATTTGTTTTGATTTTGCTGATTAGGACTTACAGCTTAAGAAAACCTCAAATTCAAAAACTTAGAAAATTAGAATATCACATGAAATCGGTTAAAAAAAAAAAAAAGGATTTTAAATACAAAAATGTCCGGTCTCTGAAAGGAAAATCTTGCACCTGTAATTAGTACTTGGTTGGGGCCCCTTTTGCACGAATGACTGCTTCAGTCCTGCGTGGCATGAATGCTACCAGCCTGTGGCATTTCTCAGCTGTTATCGAAGACCAGCATGCTTCAATCACGGCCTTGAACTCTTCTTTATTGTTTGGTCTCTTTTCGTTCACCTTTCTCTTGACAATGCCCCATAGATTTTCTATGGGGTTCAGGTCAGGTGAGATTGCGGGCCAATCAAGCACAGTAATCCTGTGGTTGTTGAACCAGGATTCGGT
Source organism: Gymnothorax reevesii (assembly GCA_029721435.1). NCBI lineage: Eukaryota > Metazoa > Chordata > Actinopteri > Anguilliformes > Muraenidae > Gymnothorax > Gymnothorax reevesii. Next base: position 57,353,975 of record CM056574.1, read on the forward strand.
ACTTTTGGCAGTGTGGGCAGGTGCCAAGTCCTGCTGGAAGATGAAGTCTGCATCCCCATAAAGCTGGTTCGTTGAAGCAAGCATGAAGTGCTCTAAAATGTTCTGGTAGACTGCTGCGTTTACTCTCGACTTTAGAAGCACAGGGAACCAACACCAGCAGCTGACATGGCTCCCCCAGTCATCAGAGACTGGGGAAACTTAACACTGGACTTCATGCATTTTCCATCATGCGCCTCTCCAGTCTTCCTCCGGACTCTTGGACCTTTGTTGCCAAATGAAATGCAAAATTTGCTCTCATTAGAAAAGAGGACTTTGGACCACTGGGAAACAGATCAGTTCTTCTTTTCTTTAGCCCAGCAAAGGTGCCTCTGGCGTTGCTTGCTGTTGAGGAGAGGCTTGACAACAGGAACTCGACATTTAAAGCCCATGTCCAGCATCCGCTTGTGTGTTGTTTCACACACAATATTGGTTATATTCACAATATTCTAATTTTCTGAGTTTTTGTATTTGAAGTTTTAATGAGCTGTAAATCATAATCATCAAAATTACAACAAACAAATGCTTGAGATATCTCACTTTGCATGTAATGAGTCTATAAAATATATTAGTTTTACCTTTTATGTTGAATTGCCAAAATAAACCGACTTTTACATGATATTTAAATTTTCCGAGTAGTACCTGTATACTATCCACATTGCTAAGTAAAATCCACAAACATGCAGAATATAAATTGTAAAATACATAGAAACTGGATTTTTTTTTCACTTTTTTCATGATTCAGTCTCAGGCACAACAACATTTCAGATGAGGGAATTTGCAAATTGATCGAAAAAAGTATCCAGTCTGAGAATCTCCAGAAGATTGCGTAAGTACAGCAGTGTGAGTGAAGTAAAAAATCCTGGTTCAGGCTATGCTATGTAGTGTAATGAAAAAATCATTTGGCCCCTTCCTTATTTCTTCTATTTTTGCACATTTGTCACACTTCATTTTTCAGATCATAAAGCCAATTTAAAAATGAGACAAAGATAACCCAAGTAAACTTGAAATGAAATGCACTGTCTTGATGATGACTTTATTCAAGGAACAAAGCTATCCAACCCTACCTGGCCTTGTATGAGAAAGTAATCGCCCCCTTTCTTTCTAAATCAACCAATTAAACATACTTAATCAATAACTGGGTTCATTTCTCCAGACACACCCAGGCATGATTAATGCCAGTTATCAAAAAGCAGCACATAATCATAATAATAATAATAATAATAATAATAATTATTATTATTTTATTTATAGAGCACATTTCAAAATTCACATTACAAAGTGCTTCACAAGGCAGCAAGATAAAGGAGAATTCAAACGTCCAATAGCAGATAAAACAGTAAAAACATTTATCCAAAAAATAAAAAACTGTTTAAAACAGTTCAACCTTAGATAAAATCAGGAAAGGCCTCCGATAAAAGTATGTTTTAAGAAGGGATTTAAAGGAGTTTAATGACTCAGCTGACCTTCGACTCAGCTTCTTCGGGCAGATTGTTTCTGAGCCGTGGGGCTCTGAGTGAAAATGCCCTGTCCCCTTTAGTTTTCAGCCGAGCACATAGAACCAACAAAAGACTTTTGCCCAAGGATCTCAAGGTACATCCTGGAATATAAGGTACTAAAAAGGTCAGTCATATATGAGGGAGCGAGGCCATTAAGGGCTTTCAAAGTCATCAGTAAAATATTAAAATCAATCCTAAAACATACTGGGAGCCAATGCAAGGAAGCTAAAACAGGAGTGATATGGTCATGCTTCTTAGTTCTAGTTAAAAGCCTGGCAGTTGAGTTCTGCACATGTTGAAGTCTATTGGATATTGGTCTATAGTTTTTTTTTTAAAGGGGGGTTCACACATGCCGTTTTAAAATAATCAGGGACAAAGTCAGTAGATAAGGAATTGTTAAAAATGGAAAGCTAAAAGGTCCCGATAAAATCCATACCTTTCAGTAAAAACTGTCAGTACCACATCAAGAGGGCTGGACGACACTCTCATAGGTGACAACGTTTCTAGAAGTTCAGATAGGGCCATAGAATAAAGTTGGTTAAAATGATCATGTTGTGGGAGGAGGTTATCAGAGTAAGTTGTACTTGTTATAATAGAGGCTCTAATAGTCTCCACTTTATCAATAAAATAAGATAAAGCATTTCACAATCAGCATCGTTTTCGGCTGGGGCTTGAGGGGGGAGTGGATTTACTAGCTGTTCAACAGTTTTAAATAGAACTTTAGGGTTATGTTGATGAGTGGAAATGTGTTCTTGCGGCCTTGAACATTTTGTCAAAATGAAACAGTAACTTCTTCATTGTAGTATCATGTGCATGGAGATTGGATTTTTTCCATCTGTGCTCTGCTTTTCTGCATTCCCTTTTGAAGCTGCGGAGGTCATCATTTATCCAGGGTTGCTTTTTTACTGAGGGCTTAGACCTAACTTTAAGAGGTGCAATGGTATATAGAATAGACTTGCAGATTGAATTGAAGCAGTCAGCTAAATCATGGGTTTTGGAAAGTTTGGACAGTTGTGAACTTTGATAATCAAACAGAGTGCCAAACTTCAATATGCTTTCCTCATTGAGGTAGCGAGTGCGCAAGGTCAACTGTATTGATCACAGGTAATTCACAATTAAAAACTATGCATTTGTGATCTGATGCTGTCATATCTAGTATAGTTTTACAGCAGATATTCTTTCAAATATATTTATCGGGAAACCAGTCAATCAACAGAGAAATTAACACTCCACAGTTATGTTTCCTTTCTTGTTTTTCACAGAGAGTAAGAAAAAGTCTTTTCATTTTCTGTTAACCCTACCAGCCTTTTAACACTTCATCGTTCCTCCTGAAGCCCTACCTTGAAATCCAGTACAACAGTTCTGATAAAAAATAAATGTGAATTATTTGGGAATTGTTTAGAGTCCCTCCAATGTGGAATGGGAAACCATTATAAAATGCATTTGTCATAGACTGGTACAGAATTTTATCACTCTTGAAAATTCCAAAAGAAACTAGAAACCACTATTAATGAAACCACTACCAAACTAGGCCGGCTATTGAATCTCACAAGCTAGGTCTCCATCCAAATATATCGCAAATTTTAACCGAATTTTCAGAAATTCAGCAAAACAAAGTGCGAATTTATGCGCGTCTCCATCCATTACTGTAATACGAATATTAGGAGTTGGTTCATTGAGATAAGAAATAGGTGGCGTTAATTCTCCAGCCGTGTGATAGTACACCACTGCAGAAGAAGAGGGCGCAACGTGATGACGTAGTTTCAGCCGCATCTTTCAAACCTCGAAACATACAACAGCAATTGAAGAAAGCTATGGACCAAATGGAGGAAATATTACGATTATGCGCTCTTACAAGAGTAAAGGCAACAGCGCTGGGCGCATTCACAATCGTGTTGAAAGCATAAATATATATATTCAGAACACTAGATTGGATAATGTAAATATGACAACATGAGCAAAGTGGGGTATTCGACCGTAATATTGATACACCCAACTTCTTCATAAAAATGAATGGTTTCCTATGAGGTCAATTTCAAATTAGTCAATACAAGCTTTAAAATGCCGAGATGTGCGGCTGCCTTTTGCAGCAATATTCTTTTGAAGGGCTGTAATAAAAAGTTTCATGTGTAAGTTAACGTAGAAAAGCAAATGTGTAACTTAAATAGAAAAAATTTCTTTCGCGAGCTCGATAGCTAATTAGCCGTCCCATTGACTTGAAAAAAAACCGCTGACTAAAGCAAATGCCAGCGATTGATAACTGTCACCAGTGAGCTATCTTGGTAACCTTACTGTTGCGTCACCGTTTATTCGCTAAATCTATTTCCAGAGCACTATTCCCATTTTCCTTTTATCATACACCAACTTTTCCACCTTCCCCAAGCGTAAAAACTTTTTTTGCGATATTTGGACATTTTTTCAAATTTTCAGTGTTTCCATTCCGGTTTTTAATGCGAAAATTGAAAATGTGAACTAAAACAGGTGGATGAAACCCAACTACAGTCACATGCATGATACTTTTCAATGTGGTAAACAGTCGGTTTTTGTATTCAACATGTTGGATGTGGAAAAAATGGGAACTTAACACTTTTGACAAAGGCCAAATAGTAATAGCCTCACGAGTAGGTCGGAACATCTCTGAAGTAGAAAGAATTCTGGGGTGCTCCCTGGCAGCAGATGTGAGTACCTGCTGACATTGGTCTAAGAATGGATGAACACTGCCATGAACCGGCGACAGGGTTTTCTGCGCCCAGGGCTCATCGATGCACAAGTGCTATGAAGGCTATCCCAGCTGGTCCAAACTTACAGAAGGCTGTAAGCACAAATCACTCAGAATTTCAATACTAGTTACATGAGGAATGTTTCACAACACACAGTGCATTACACGCTAGCGTACATTGCACTTTTTAGCTTGCAGATCAGTGCCTGCTCTAACCCCGGTAAACCCCTGAAAGCACCCCCAATGGGTACCTGACCTTCAGCACTGGACTTTGGAGCAGACAGAGATGGTTTCCTAGTCCAGTGGGCTCCATTTTCTTTTATATCATGTGCTTTGGTACGTGAGCACCATTTACCTAGGAAAAGATGGCATCAGAATGCACTGTGGGAAGAAGACAAGCTGGTGGACGGAGTGTGATACTCTCAGAAATGTTCTGCTGGCAGACCCTGAGTTTGGGTATTCAAGTCACATCAGTTTGATGGTGTTGCTTGGGCAGCACAAGGGTGTCTTCGAAGGGTCTTCGAAGACCCTGCTGGGTTTAAATTTTTTTTTCACATATGTGATATAGTTTTTGAATGGCTCTTTACTGTCAATAAATGAAACAACTGCATTTGTTGTACACTTTGGTCATCTTGTATTAAAATTAGTTGGATGATCTGAAACATTTAAATATGGCAAATCAGCACAAAAAAAAGATATTTGGAAGTGGGCAAATAATTTTTTCACAACTTTGTACATGAATTGAAAAAAGGGCACACTGTATAGTTTGCAGAGTCTAGTACTAAGCAGCCTGAGATAACCCACTGATTTTGCTTCAGTTTGATGTTTCATAGTGGTATCAGAGCTGGCATTGAAGATAAATGTTCTGTCATGCAATCTGTGGTTTTATTTTCAGCAAGGATCTTTAACCTCCAAGGGTGTCATAAAACCAAAAATGAGTGAGACTCTTGAAAGAATAAAAATATATTCTAACCATGGACTGTTATTTATTTTTTGTTTACAGGCTCTTCAATAACAAGTTAACTGATGCCTGCACAAAGCACTTTGCTGAACTTCTGAAAAAGAAGCAACATTTTCTTGCATTAAGGTAAATTCTGGATTTATTTTCCGAAAGTGTCACAGCAACCTCTTTCTATATATACTGAAACACAGTGAAAACCCGACACCTAATTTTTAAAATTGTAGCTGATTTTTTGCAGCCAAAAAAATTACCACAGAAGAGATATAGTGGTATAAAGGTAAAAAGATGGAATTTGTGCAAGCCCAGGTTCAAACCCAGTTTGTGCATCTGTCAGGGGATCACTTCTCCAAAACCTAACTTTGCCATGTCATTAGCAGAAGGTTGAATGAATCACTTGAATGACATGCAAATGCAAAGCAAGACATTGGGCGCATAAAAGGCACAGTGTTTCATCCCCACCAGCATCAGCGTCAGAATTCCACAGCTTACAGAACAGCAGCGGCAGTGAACTTTGGGGATGCTGCTTAGGGGAACATCTCAAAGAGAGGTTGCTTGCCGATTCAGAGTCAATACATACACCATCAACAGACTGGGGCATTGCTACCAACAGACAGGAAGCATTCACCACCGCCCCCAACCAGGACAACGTCCAGTTACAACGGCACGTCAGGACTGATGCATCCGGCGGATCCATCTGAGGAACAGGCTCCAAACAGAAGCAGACACAGCTCAGAACATGACACCACGGATGCCCCATCCATGCCATGACTGTGATTCGGGGAGCTGCTGGGTTAAGATGCTGGAGGCCTTATCAAGGCAACATCATGACGCAATGTCATAGAGACAACAGATTCCAATTTGCTCGATGTCATTATCTTCAGCTGCAATGAGTCTTTCATCCTTGGGTTTTTTCAGATGAATCGAGGATCTGTGTCTCATTTGCTGATGGCTGACAATGGGTGTATAGGAGGCAGTATGAACAACATCAAGACAGATGTGTTCTGGGGAGAAATTGGTTTGGTGGGGGTAGTATCATGCTCTGAGCTGCCATTCATGTGAGATTTTGGACTGAACTTGTTGTGATTCGTGGAGGTCTAACGGCACAGCAATATGTGGATACGATTTCAAGACCAGTTCTCCAACCAATGTTGAACAACCATGGACAACAATGATTATTGTTCACGTTTCAACACGACAATGCCCGTCCCAATTGTTATGGCCCCAACATGTACTCAACCTCTTTCTCAGCAATCTTTCTCTTTTCAGGATTCATTCGGTACAGATGCTGTTTCATTGGTTTGGCATCACCAACATCTACATCATGAGAGGCTATAAAAACTCTCTTTGGAACATCAGGAAATAGATCTTCATATTTCTTGATCAACCTCTCAAACTGATCTTTCTGTGAGGGTTCTAAGTGCTGGAGTTTTACATCAAGATTTTGCAACGCTTCAGAATTTGACAATTTACATGTAAGAACTTCAGCTTTAATTCTGAGTTATTCATCTTGAAACTCCCCCCTCATCTTCACAAGTCTCGGCCATAGGAGGATCTAAAGTGACAGCAGCAACCCTTGCATTCCTATCATGATAAGATCTGATTAGATTAGATTAGATGAATTTATTGTCATTGTTACAGAATAACAACGAGATTACGTTTGGAGAGAAAGTGCTCCGGCCCGCTGCAACATGCGTCGCGCCGCCAACTCCACTTCCTTCTTCAAAAAATAAGGTTGCAGTTAACACAGGAAAAAAACCACATATTGGTAACATCAGACATATAACATTATGAGAATGGGGGGGGGTTAATGAAAAATGAAAAATGCAGGAGGCAGCCTTGATGGAGGGTCCAAAAAAATAAAAAAATGGAGGGGGTAACAGGAAAAAGAAAGAAGACGCAGGCAGGAGCAGAGATAGGGTACGACTGCTCTCCTCAGGAGGCGGAAGAATCACCAAGTGAAGATCTTTCACTTGTTGATACAAGCACCAAATTTGCCACACAAGTGCTTCAGAACCTACTCACTCAGAAAAGTACGTTATCCACTTGAAAAAACAAAATGGCCACCATTTTTAAAGATGGCCGCCATTCGAAGTGGTTTTAAACGGTGTTTGAACGATATATTGATTGAATAATCCTATTTTGATGGTCTATACAGTGAAATATATGTTTTTGAGTGTGAGAAATCCAATTGAGCCTCTCATTTAGCTGTATGGTCATGGCTTGTTGCAGCTCTGATGTTGGTTCCATCTTTTCACAAAAGAAACACCGCTGCACTTCAATGCTAGTCCTTCGCATTTTTTAGTGTCCTTCAGCAGGATCATTCTGAATTCCAGCTACTCTCTTAGTAGCACGCTGGAGGATCTAGTTGCTAAACATTTGGCAACAATTTTGGTGATACTTTGGTGATATCCTCAATACCACCTCCATCATCCAATCTCGATGGGTCTAACCTGATGGGCAAAAGGTTGATTGCCTGAAACTGTGATATGTTTTTGGCTATCATGGAATAGCCGTCAGAACTACACTCATACTCCTCTTTCATATCTATCTGTCAGAGGCAACACTTCCTCCAGTCAGTTTTACTAGTCCAACTCAATGGATTATTGGCAGACATCTTCGACAGCTTTTTTTAATTTTTCTATTTATTTTTTATTCGTATATAAGGCCCGGAGGCCAAGAGTACAATGTGAAGTACCTATAAAAGCATGGTACCAGCGCTACCGTGTAATAGACAGCATATACATCAAACATATCAATCTCAATTACAGCCTGTGAGCTGTAATGGCAGACATCTTGGGCTCTAATTTCCTGGCGCAGCGCAGGTGGCGTAGCGAGGCGCAGCCCGCGCAGTGGTAATTTCGAACGGCGCAGCCCGCGTAGTGGTAATTTCGTGAGGTGCGCAGCCTTCGGTAGACCAAGGTGCGCCGAGATGGGTGTGGCGGCGTAGTAGGGGGAGGTGTCACATATTCATCGAGACGCAGTGAAAATTTCGTAGAAAAAGTCTCCGCTGGAGTTGCGCAGGAAACTCGCCAGCTCCAACCTGGTTTTATTTCCGTGCAGAGGTAATTTGGCTGACCGGCGCAGAGTGCGCACACGTCACCAAAATCTCACAGGCAGGTTTACAGAATGTCAGCCACATTTCAATGCAAGAAATAATTACAGGAAGCACTATTTAATGTAACTATCTGAATAAGGACATAAATTATAGTATCTATATCGATTGTCCTGATGTCAGATTAAAGGCGGTTGGCACGCGTATATATTATATATATATATATATACAGTATCTCACAAAAGTGAGTACACCCCTCACATTTTGACAATTAATTTATTATATCTTTTCAAGGGACAATGCTACAGAAGTGAAACTTCTATATATTCCAGAGTGGTACAATATGTGTAGCAGTGTAGATTTACTGCATTGTCTAAATACCTGAACAAACAGTCACTATTTCCAAAATGGATGGCAACAAAAGTGAGTACACACCCCAATTGATAATGGTCAACCAAGCAATGAAACGCAACTTGTTCATCATGTTCATGCTTTTGTCTGTTCGACTGGGCCATATGAGGTTGTGTAACATGTTGAAGGGTTAAATTGTGGTGCTTTGGGTGCAATGCTCTCATTCTGGTCACTGGATGGTCAACATGGCACCTCATGGGAAAGAACTCTCTAAGGATCTGAAAATGAGAATTGTTGGTCTCCACAAAGATGGTCAATGCTACAAGAAGATCCGTGAAACCATGAAACTGAGCTACAGCACGGTGGTTAAGGTTATCCAGCGGTTTTCCAAGACGAGTTCTGCTCGGAACAGGCCTCGTCAGGGTCGACCGAAGAGGTTGAGTCCTTGTGCTCTGCGTCAGGTGCACAAGTTGGCTTCAGAAAACAGACGCAGGAGTGCTGGCAGCATTGCTAACAAGGTTGTAGCAGTGGGAGAACACCCTGTCAGTGCTCAGACCATACACCATGCTCTGCGCAAAGTTGGTCTGCATGGCCGTCGGCTAAGATGGAAGCCTCTTCTGAAGCTAGCCCACATGAAAGCCCGGAAACAGTTTGTTGAAGACAACCAGTCCAAGAACATGAAATACTAGAACCATATTCTGTGGTCTGAAGAGACCAAGATAAACTTGTTCGGCTCAGATGATGTCCAGCATGTGGGGCGGCGCCCTGGTGAGAAGAATGAAAACAAGTGCGTACTGCCTACAGTGAATCATGGTGGCGGCAGCATCACGGTCTGTGGCTGCATAAGTGCTTCTGGTCCTGGGGAGCTGCACTTCATTAATGGAATAATGGATCCAACATGTACTGTGAGATCCTGAAGCAGAACCTGATGCCCTCCCTTCAGAAACTGGGCCGCACGGCTGTTTTCCAACGAAATTCTCGGTACTCATCTTGAAGAACTGAGCCCTCTTATCAAAACATTCACGTTTAATATCTAAAAGAGTCAGCAGATTTGAAGAAATTAAAAACAATAATAGACTGTCAGACACGGAGATTTATTAAAACCCTGTCAGACTTTCGGACACAAGACACAATCTGTTGGGCGAAAAATTTGTTTCGCATCCAGTGTGCAAGCGGCTTAAAACTAGGCTACTATTATTGTCACTTAGGTTTTATCGTCTTCAGTGGGGGAAAGGAATACAGCCTGATCGTTATGATCTCGTACTGCGTTAAGATCACATATTGAAAATAAATGTGTCACGTATCTTGCATTGTCGTCCATGCATGTTAATCCAAAGATTTAAGGCAGCAACAGTTTGTAACTAATGGGAACACGCTATACATTGTTTATCTTGCCAGTGAGCAAGATTTGACTAGGCTGTGTCGCCTTCTTTGCCAACTTGCGCTGGAAGGAGGGGCAGCGGCGGGACAGAGGAGTACTTGCGCCAGGCTATGCCTGGCACGAAATTGCCACATACGCCTGGACACACCTCGTTGGCGTGGCGCACCCCCCATGCGCCGCGCCTGGTCTACGAAATTAGAGCCCCTTGTGTTATATGGTTAAAGGCCGAGGGGCTATCCTTTCACCACCCAATCGTACAAAACATCGAAGCACATTGAAATATGGAATTCAACTAGGTTCAAGCATCTGATGCCCTCCACCTAGCCCGATCGTTCATTCAGTGCAATTTAAGTCCCGTGCGATCTGTGCACGATCCAGGTAACTGAAGCCCCTTTACCCTTGGCTCGGCTGTCCTGCGCTGGCACATCCTGTCAATTCAATATCTAACTACGATACTGCAACTAAACTTTTAGTTGAAATATATATAGGGGCTTATTAGATAGCGTTTGGGACACTGAAGTATACTACAAATTACAGTGAGTACACCACTACAACAGTTAGCAAACTACAACTACAGCTAGTAGACTACAAGCTGACAATGAAGCCTATGCTGAGTCTCACAGCAGTGATGTCACCAGTGTGCCCTGGTTGTGCTTCTCTGATAAAATAATACAAACCAATAGTGCTAGGCTAGACCACAGCATTTCAATGAATGATCATGGGTATTGCCCTTCAACTAAATACAATATCTGTGATCAGACAGCTTTCGAAAACGCTAATTTTGAGTCACGTAATAGCTGCGATCTTGAAAACTGGTGGCCATATTGGAGTTTAATTGACACCATTGAGTTCCTCCAGTCAGAATATATTCATTTTGATGTTTGGGTCATTAACACATTTCCGTTTATTCAAGTTCTACTTCAAAAACCATTTTTTGTTAGAAATCGGTGATTTATATGTTTGTTTTCAGTATGTTTTAGTAATTTTAGTTACTATTTATTTATTTATCATATTTATTCTTTTAGAGTATGTATGTTTCTGTAAGATTGCACTGTCTTTAGTCTTCAGTGTCTTCCTTTCGTTTCTGTCTTGTGGTGTCTTGTCTTTTTCATCACACTCTCTTCCCTGTATTTCGGCTAGGTATTTCCTCTTCCTTCTCTCTTGTTGTTCTCATTGGCTATACACACCTGAGAGTAGTTTAGTGAGGCATGGGTGTTTAGTTAGATTAGAGTTAGAACTCCACCCTTTTCCTCTCTCTCTCCTATCATCGTCCTTGCTTTTCTAGCTCCACCTCTCTCTACAGCTGTCCTATGTTTAGCTGGAATTCCACTTACTTAGTTTGTGTGTTTAAAAGGCCTACTTTCCTGAGCTTCTTGTCAACTCTTTTCTTCCCATAGCTCGTCTTGGTTAAGTCTCATTTCTGCACTTTTCTGGTTTCGATTGTTGATTGCTCGTTTCTTGTTATATCTTCCGTAAGTCTTGTTATTGATTGTTTGTATTACGTTGTTTGATTGCTGGCTGATTGATTAGTACTCTGTTCTCCCTCATTCCCATTTTGAACCCAACTGTTTAGTTTCTCCTTTGTTCTCCCTTATCCCATCCAACTCCCTTTTTCCTTCCCCTTCCATTCCCTTAGCTCAGCCCCTTTGTTACTGTCTTTGTGCGGATTGATTCTCTGGTTACTGAACTACTTGCTTGTCCCCTGACTTTGATTCTGACTCTTCTGCATTACTCTGTTTGCCTGGCTATTGATCCATTTCTGTCCTTGACCATGAGCTTGGTGAATCCCAATAAACGCCCTGCCGATGCTGAACTGCACTTGGCGTCTAAGCCCGTTCCTTTTATTTTTTGCATTTGACGAGGTGGCCATCTTAAACTGGCAGCCATCTTGGATTTTCAGCTGTATAACGTACTTTTCTTAAAGTACATCATTTCTGCCAAATTTGGTGCTTGTATCTCCAAGTGAAAGATTCTTATGGAATATTGAATTAATCTGCCCCACTAATGTGGAGTCTTCACAATGTAATTGAGATCATTGAGTTTTGTCAGAATTTTATAAGGACCATAAAATCTAGCCTGCAATGAATTGGACTGCAAGGGAAACAACACAAGGACCTTGTCTCCTGGTTTAAACTCATGGCTTCTCGCCTTATGATCATACCAAGTTTTCATTTTTTTTTTCCTGACTTGATTTCAAATTCTCTTTGGCTAGGACACAAGCTGCACACAATCTTTCCTTGAACTTGCTAACATAGTCTAACAGACTGATGTGCGGCTCTTCCTCTTGCCATTGTTAACTCAACAATAGCAAAGGTCCTCTCACTTCACGGCCAAACACTAGCTCAAACGGACTGAATCCAGTAGACTCCCGCACTGCTTCTCTCCTGCAAACAGCAAATGAACACCATCCCAGTCTCTCTCATGGTCATAACAAGTCCTCATCATTGTCTTGAGAGTGGAATGAAACCGCTCTAAGGCACCCTGACTCTCTGGATGATAGGCACTGGAAAGAGTCTGCTTCGCACCTAGTTCATACACAACCTGCTGAAACAATCCGGAAGTGAAATTGCTACCTTAGTCTGACTGAATTTCCCTGGGAAGGCCAAACAACGTGAAGAACTTTATCAAAGCCTTCGAGATTGCAGTTGCCTTGATGTTGCGTAGAGGTATGGCTTCAGGGAATCTGGTAGATGCACACATGATTGTCAGCAAGTACTGATTTCCAGATCTAGTCTGGGGTAATGGACTAACACAATGACCTTGGAGAAGGGCTCCCAAAATGCTGGGATAGGCTGCAATGGAGCTACTGGTGGGTCTAACTGGTGTTTTCCAACTACCTGACAAGTGTGACAGGTTTTGCAAAAGTTGGAAACCTTTTTCCGAAGCCCAGGCCAGAAGAAGTGTTTCATGATCTTGTCAACAGTCTTGTTAACACCCAGATGACGTCCTAAAGGTAAACTATGAGCCATTGTTAAGATTTCCTTCCTGTACGCCTTCAGAACAACAATTTGCTTGACCACTGCCCAATCTGCATTAGCAGGGATATCAGGAGGGCGCCACTTCCACATCAACGCTCCATCCTTGAGATAATACCCAACTGGAACTGCGTCTATTTCTTCATCAGGAAGGGCTCTCTTCTTTAGTACACAACTTTCAGGGTCATTTGTTTGCTCCTGAATCAACTGCTTTCTGGACAGGGACAAGTCTCCAGACACATCAGAATCACTAGACCCATCTGGCTGGCTGAACAGAGAACTGAAAAAAGTGTCTGAAAAGTCCTCAAACTGAGAAACAGTAGAAGGCTGAACAGAGTCATGAGGCGAACCACCTGAGTCATGACTATTCAATGTGCTGGAGGGCACCACATCATCTTCTTGAGCCTTCTTGACCATAGTGTGGGTCACTGCACAGGAAGGATACAAAGATTGGTCTTCATCGCCGTTTTCAGTGCTCGGCTGTGAAGTAAGATGAACAGGGGAAACTACATTGCCCCCAGCTAGGTCATTGCCTAGCAACAGAGAAACACCCTTGATAGGTAAACTTGACATAAGTCCCACCTTTACCTGTCCTGTAACTAAATCTGACTTCAAGAATACAGAGCGCAGGGGTACAGATACAGTCCTCCCTTCAATATCTTGTACAAGTATGAAATCCTCTGAAGCGGTCTCATCACGTAACTCCAAGGAGTCCATCAACAAAAGTGACTGAGAGGCTCCAGTATCCCTTAGAATATGAATGGGTACAGGAGGAGAATGCTCATTCAGAGCCACAAATCCCTCTGACACAAATGGAAGAAATTCCTCCCTCACAAAGTCACCAGTATCAGGCTTCACAAGGAGTAGGCAATTTAGCCGATCGGTCAACTACTACAGGGGTTTCTAACCTTGTCTTCACAAAGGCATTAGGGTTGGAATCCTTTTCTTTTTCTTTTTTAGCTTTAAGGAACCAACAAGATTTCTTTCAATAATTGCAAACTAGACCACTTTTGTCACTGTCAGCTTTCACACAGTTTGATCAGACCTGTGACTGGATTTCTGAGCACCATCACCAGATTTGTATTTGTCAATGGGTGATGAATCTAGCGTATCACCATTACCTTTCTTCTAAAATTGGGACCATCTATTGTTACTGCTAGACTGAAATTTGAACTTATGTTTGAGAACATATTCGTCTGCAAATTTGGCAGCTGATTGCAAATTCAGTGCTTGCTTCTCATTAAGGTAGGTCTTAATATCATCCTTAACACAGTTCTTGAATTTTTCAACTAGCACCATCTCTTTTAGTGAGTTGAAATCATCCTTGACCTCCATAGAAGTACACCAGCGCTCAAAGCAAGTCTTCTTCTCGTTAGCAAATTCCACATAAGTCTGATTGTCGGATTTCTTCAGACCTCTGAAGTTCTGTAGGTAAGCCTCTGGAACCAACTCATAAGCTGTCAAAATAACCTTTTTGACAACCTCATAATCAGAGGAATCATCTGCAGAAAAAGCCGAATAGGCTTGTTGAGCTTTACCCTTGAGGACAGTTTGCAACATCAGGGGCCAGTGTTCCTTTGGACACTGACAACTCTTAGCTACCTTCTTGAAGCACTGGAAATACTTATCAACATCCTTCTCTGAGAATGGAGGCACCAGCTCCACCTCCTGGCTAGCATGAAATTTGTTTTCAGCTTCCATTTTGATTTTAGTCGCTCCATTTAGAGCCTTTCTTCTCTGTCAAACTCCTGTAAATCGAAACCTCTCTGTCTTGCTATTTTTTCTGACTCAAACTGCCTTTGTTTTTCTTTTTCCTCCCTTACTTTTCTCTATCTCTCCCTCAAATTCTCTTTGTTTTTCTTTTTCCTCCCTTTCAATCTCTAGCATTTTCAATTTAAGTTCCATTTCTACATTTGGATTTTCCGCTGGAAACTGTTACAGATCTCCTGGCGCAAACACATTTTTATCAATATAATAATCAAAAATCTCTCTAGCCAGTCTTGCTTTTCGCAAGGCTGGTTTTACGTCTGTCAGCTCTAACTGTCTGCATATTTCTACCAGTTCTGTCTTTTTAAAAGACTTTAAAACCTCTACGGTTGGTGATGCCAAGAAATCATCCATTGCTGTTGATCTGTCTATATATCTAGGAAAATTCGAAAAACAATTTCACAATTTGAAATATTAGATTTTCAATAAATGACTCACACAATGTTCACTCCCGGACCAGCCCCCAATTGGTTACGCCCCCAATTTGTTATAACCTATCGGACAGCAAGGAATGACAGACATAATTTTAAAACTTAAACAGATTTAATTAAACAAAGCCCTGACCAAGATTAAAATATAAAAAAATTAGATAGTTACAGCTCCTTTGGTAATTGAGATTTTGCGATGTTCTGGGACAGGATAATGCTCCAGCACAGGCATAAATCCACAAAAAGCTTCACAGGTCTTGAAAAGAGTGACAGGTCTGGTCAAATGTATCCTTCCACAATATCTCCTTGCAATTTATCCTACTACTTTACTCTCTTAATTTTTCTCCTTATATACTCTTTTGCAGCCCCCTCCCACCTTCCAGACTTTTTTTTTCAATTCTCTGGGACTTTCCCCTCTGAGGCATGCCCAGGACATGCCCAAAACCTAGCTCCAGACTGGGCTTAATAAAAAAAATGTCAATACTGCCATCTAGTGGCTTTCCCCCCCCCCACATTACACCATACTGCACGCCTCACTGGAGACTTTCTCCAACAAACAGGGGTTGATGTTCTGCCTTGGCCATCCATTTCACCTGATCTTAACCACATTGAACACGTGGTATGAACTGGGTCGTTGTGTGCCCCAGCGTCAACGTCAACCACGCAACGTTGCCGAGTTGACAGCAGCACTGCAGAAGGAATGGAGGAATTTTCCCCAAGCAACTGTGCGACATTTATGTGAAACGATGCCTCACCGTTTACATGCACGTGTCCAAGCACAGGGAGGACACACTTGCTATTGACAGTTTGAGAAGGGTCTGTGCATTCACTGTGGCGTATCGGAAATATTTGTTTAGATAATGTGATGAAACTTTACCGTGTTATGGACAATTAAATACTTTTTCTATTCCAATTAAAATTCAATCAAAAAACATTGGTTGCCTCTTCTCAATGGTTATGAAATATGGGTGTTGCGTTTTCACTGTGTGTCAGTAAAGCTGGAAATACAGAACTTCAAATACAACATATTCATAAATTGAGCTTGTGAGGATTATGGAGCCTTCAATTTCTGGAATGTGCAGAAATGGGTACGGAAAAAAGAAATGGGTGTAACCAAATTAGTATTTAATTAGTCTTTCCAGTCATCCAGCTTCTAAATGCAGAAAAAGCCTTGCATATTAAGCGCAAATGTTAGCTTATTTACCACATATTGTGAGAACTGCCTCTTGCAACTTTCGTAGCATTTCAAAACATGAACTTAAAATGCTTTCAGGCTTATTCTAAAGCTGGAGTCCCATTAAGGGCGTTTTCTGGCCCAAACCACCAAATTCAAAATAATTTTCAGCATTGATAAACCACCCCATGGGGTTCATGAATCCACCAGAGAAACCTGCAATATCAATTTTCTTTATGAAAAAAAATTATATTTTTAACATTTTTTAGTTCTTAGGGGGCTGGTTGGCTTCAGTAAAAACCTAAGCTCAATTCAGAGCGTCCCATACAACAGATTTTTTCCATCCCATACGACAGGTACCCCCTAGAATTTTTAACCCTGTTGAATTCATGTCTTGTTCAATTTTTTTTTAACAAAACTGCTTTAGCACAATACAGCAGACTCTGTCCAATATTTCTTGACTATTTTTTAAAAGTTTTCAAAAGCCAATTCACAGAGTTCTTGAAAAGACTTTATTGGAAAAAAATTATGATTTCTCTGCGTCCTATATGACAGATCAGATCATGCTTTTGCTTATTTCACCCCCCAAAAATGGAAATGAATCAGTTTGGATCATTGAATAATGAAGTGTGGTAACACAATTTAAAGGTCACAGCCTACTTTAAAGCCAGTCATTGTTTTATTTTCTGGATGTAAAGTACTGTCTGAATGTCCTGTACGACAGGCATGGAATTGCCCTATTACTGAAAAAACTGAAACTACAAGAATTAAGTGAGAAACATACTCACACAATCCATTTCGTTTCAACACACCCCATTTTAGGGTTTACAACAGTTGGTTGATGCAAGTGGTCGGATGAAGATGTTGCTGGTGTCGGCAAATCCTGGTTTTTTCAGTGAATGTTGGCCATACCCTCGGGAAAATTTCTGCAAATTCTCTTAGTGTGTCATGGCTGGGAACTTTGTCAAATGTACTGTGATTTACACGTGGCCCTTGGAAATCTCCATTTCAGAACATATTTTTTTTCAGAACATATCTCGGCAGTGTGACATCAATTTCAACAAATTCTTTTTTCACTCATTAGGAAAATATATCAGCTACAATATGCATTGATAAGCATCTGATTATAATCATTGGTGACACTTTGTGGGGCCCAAGAATGGGTGGCCCCTCCAAAAAACTAAAAAATGTTTAAAATATAATTTTTTTGCCTAAAAGAAAATTGATATTGCAGGTTTCTCTGGTGGATTCATGAACCCCATGGGGTGGTTTATCAATGCTGAAAATTATTTTGAAATCGGTGGATTAGGCTTTTTTTACACTCCACCTTTAATACCTGTGTGGCTTTTAAAGTACTTGATGGGTGGAAATGCAGCTTCTTCTTTTTGTCTCATATATATGGGTCCCCTGTCTCAATTATGATGCCTTGAAGGTGGTACATAAGCAGAAATTCAGTTGATTTTAATTGTAATTGGTTATGTTTACTCCATGCTTATTCAACATATCTAGTCCAATTCACCAAAATTGACTTTGGTAAATTGTCGTGATCTATCATTTGAAATTACAAAAACGCCAGCCAACAAATGGCAACAGGCACATAGTAGTATCTGCAGTGCACAATGTTCTGTGGGTGTTGATCACTCTTAATATTGTAATTATTCTACACAAAAATTTGCACTGAGTTGGACAAATGCACTCTTTCCATATGCTATGCTTTTAAAGGGAAACTGGCTGGAACAGTGAAAGATGACTTGTTTTCAAGAGAGGAATAAACATTATACACTCAATTAGCATAGCCAAGTTGAGAAAAATGAACGATTATCTGCATGTGCCAAAAGCTTACACTTTGCTCCCCGCATAAAGTCTTGCCTATTGCGGTGTTCTTTTGACAGCTGTTTCAATGACTAGCTATTTAAAATTATTTCAGTAACATGTATGGGAGACTGGTGGAAGCAGATCCAAAAGCTAGTCTTCTATACGTCACCCATTCTGAAAAAATATTTTCACAGCCAGTGCTTTTAGGTTTGCTGGCTCAAGATATCCATCGCAAACTCCTAACTCCTTGAAAGACCATTTAATTGATTGGTATCTTATTATGGATGGTGGATTGCTGTTGATTTCTGGGTCAGTCAATGAAAAGGTGATAAAAAAGGGAGATGGCATGATTATCAAAGTTAGTGACTGGATGAGCCCCCCTTTTCAGGCTGATGCAAACTAAACTTATAAAATAGGATGCACTAGTGAATTTCCATTTTGCTCTCATGATCAACAGATTTTGTTTTGCAGGTTGGGAAACAATTACATCACAGCTGTGGGGGCAAAGCAGCTAGCGGATGGCCTCAGAGCAAACAGATCATTGCAGTACTTGGGGTGAGACCATACCCATGTTGGTAACTTTTGCTACAGTGCTGTGAAAAAGAATTTCCCCCATCCTGATTTCTTCTATTTTTGCACATTTTTCACTCTCAAATGTTTCAGATCATCAACCTAATTTAAATATAGAAAACATAATCCAATTATACACAAAATGCCATTTTTCAATCATGATTTCATTTATTGAAGGAGAAAAAGCTATCCAACCCTACCTAGCCCTATAGTATTTGCCTAAGTAGCAACTAAATCAACAAATTTAATTTATAAATGGGTTAATTTCCCTTGAAACACCCAGGCATGATTGTGGGATTTTAAAGAGTTCACTGTATTCCTCCATACTTCTGTAAGTAGAAAAATAACTGCAGGCATGTCTTAGTTGCAAAATGGAGAGTGTAATAGAGTAGAGGAACTAGTGGGTCTGTTCCCCAAGTACAGATGAACAAGAACCAAAAACTGAGGGAAAATGTGAACTCATAGCTGAAAGTTCAAAGGATGCAAAGGAACAAATGGTAATTTGTCTAGAGCGATAGGAGGTGGGGGGAGAGACAAACAAGGTGAAGTTAAATTGGGGTGTGGGCTGAGGGGTGATGAGGTTAACACACAAAACAAATGATCAAGGAATTATATACCAGAACTATTGGGGCCGGACAAGGCTGTGTATTGGTCCTCCACAAAGTGCAGAACTTCAGAGGACCTATCTGCTATTGGCACCCATGTTTTCCAACAATGATTAGCCCTGTTGAATCTAAACATCAGTGAAATAAAACCTGCCACCAAAGGCCCACTATTAGGCTCCAGACTGGCCTAGCCTCTCTTGCAGTCGCGCACCATCCGCTGCCTCCAGCTATATGCTCCCCACTATTAAACATAATTTCGTAGTGGTTCATAAAACATGGCATAATACCAAATCACAAACCACTTACGTGTGGCTGTAGTGTGACATCATCCAATGCTGTGGTTAGCAGCCAGGATCGCTAAAGAGGGATTTGAGTCAAAATAGTCACACAAAAGCTGCTGTCTCAAGATACGGTCAGATGTGACATTATAGTTCAATTTCGTCAATATCTTTCCTCCTACTTCTTCCTTGGTGGTTCTAATTGGAGTCGATGCAGCCAATCAGAATTTACCCGCCCCTGAGTTTTCTGATTTGTTGATCATGTGGCACATTCGTAACACATCGCACAGCTTGAGGGAGTGCGTAGGCAAAGTTGAGCGCACACAGAGTGGGCAGATTGAGAGAGAAAGAGAGACACGCTTTGAGCGAGTATGCTGCAGTCTGTCATGAGCATGAGTTTGTGAGAGGGCATAGGGTCAAACTGAGTGAAAAGGGATTGTTATGGCACGTTCATATTGATCGTAGCAAACATGTAAAGACATTCGTTGAGCACAGGATAGATTTTTGTTTGTTCAATAGGAAGTTTTTTTTTGTCATATTTATTTTTTCCTCAAAACAAGATTTGTGTGCTTGCACAATATATTTTTCTGCACTCAAAATCTCCAATTGCTTGCTCAGGATTAAGACACAAATGTAACTCCATACAACTCTGGTTTATTAAAAAAAATGCATGAAATGACGTCATTTGGGTTGCAAGCATGATGTTTGGTTGCAACACAAATAGATTGCGTTGTACATGGGTGGCAATCAAACAAAGCCCTTTGAAATGAATCAAAATTCAATTTTGAAATCACCATCTCTAGAAGTATTATTTATACATCATTGTATAAGGCACAAATTCTGCTCACTAAGGATTTGTACGCTTTTATAAATATCGTTCATCTGGTTCCGCATGGTTGGGCGGAACTGTGGGATTACGTTTTATAGTCGGCTGCGGCCACATAAATGAACTGCCTGGCGTACTTCATCTGACGCACCGCATGGGGCTTAATGTCCTATTGCATGTCGGCGCTCATGATGGTCATACAGGTGGTGTCAGTCGAGCTATGTCCTGCTGTTCTGATTTGTCTTTGACTTTTTATATTAAAAAAAAAAAAATTCTGAATGCAATGTCTCGATCATGTTCATTTCAAGTAGTTGATTCCTCACCAGTGCTTCAGCAAGGATATGTTTGGTGCAGGAAATTGTTTTTGTTAATTGCCAATAATTCCTTAATTTGAATAACCATGGCCAAAAATAGTTGAAGTGTTATTCAGATAATGGTTGCCTTATTGCTGTTCAAATGACTGGACCAAATCATAATCGCCATTAATATTTATTTTTATTCAGAAAGGTACGGACAGTGCATATTTATGAACAATTCTTGGTGTGCAACCATGTGACAAAATAGTGAGATGTAAGCATCCATCGCCATGTTGGATAATATGAATCTACAATGCCGTCTCCAGTGGTGGCTGGTGAACTGGCGATAGGGGAGGCAGAAACCCATCCCTTAAAAATAATGATTGGTCATGACTTGTTTTTAATCATTCATTTAAATTACAATTTCAGAAACCCCGAAAACTCTAAGCATTATCAAGTGTGGCCAGTTTTCACTTACAACGCGTACCTGTTAACTCTCATGCATTCGGCGTCAGTTTTTGTGGCATATTTAAGTTTCCCTGCTGTAGTCAGCAATTACTCAATCAATGCATATGTAATGCATAGATTCTCAGGCTGAACTGAAGTCCTTACGCATGGAGGTTTAACATTTTTACGTGCAATTATGACTCCGGACTTCTTACGCTTTTCTTTACTCAGGGGTTGGAAGCAATGCGCATGTTTCATTATCGTTTAAATTGTTTAAATGAAATAAGATCATTTGAAACGTCTTTCTTCCAATGATCTTATTTCATTGTAAATAAGCGCTTTCATAGCGCTAACAGTGTGAACCATCTCGTTCTACAACAGTGGGGGACACAGAATTGGGTATTGGAAGCACCGTGAAGAACCATAATCTTGTTTGTGGTTATCTCTGTTGGACAGAGATGGGGGCGGGACTCTGTTAAGCGATTTCGCTTCGCCCGCGACCCTTTCGGTCATGATACATGTTGTGTCGTGTTGAAATTGTCATGAAATGATTTACAATCATGCCGAAATTTAAAAAAAAATAAAAACATCCTAAAATACTCTGTGTCCGAAAGTCATAAAAGTTCTAATTTTTTGAGTATTCCAGCAATTATTAGACGTACAAACTTGGCCATGTTTGTGTTCGACCTTCACAAAATGCAATTTGATAGATATTGACTTTTCTTGGTCTTTTTATTTGTCTGTTTTCTTCCGTTGAAGATAGACAACAGTCTTGTTTCCGTCTCTCTTTTGAAAATTAGTCAGATGAATTGAACACGCTTTATTTCCACACCAGAGGTAAAATAGTGCTTGTAGTCACTGAGCAAATCTATTCCATGACCAGTGACATTGAGAATTAAATATCGCATGCAGGCCCTTACGAAAAAGAAGTTTATTCAAGTGAGCTATTAGTATACTTCTTCTAAACTAAAAATAAGAGGGTGTACTTTCAGTTTACTTTTGATGTACTTATCAGAGATATACTTAGCAAAGTAATACTTAAGTTTACTTAGCTTATACTTAAAAGTACACAGAAAAGTCTAAGTATATTTTGCTAATATTTGTACCTAAACTCTTGATTATTATACTTTTCTTCAGTATATCTCAAACTATTAAAATATTCATGCCTAATGTTCAAGTATACAGGCTTGCGGTAAGGCTACTATAAAAAAAATAAGCACATCAAAATATTTATACCATACATATTGACTTTTTTGAAGTATACTGCACTATATTTTTATATTTATATTTTTTACTATGTCATGGACTTACATATTTCGCATGTACATTTGCAGTAAAAGTCAGCTTTGGGGCAGCATAGCAGAGCAAATGGCACATGGGTGGAGCTGAGCTTGATTTTTATGCAGTGCTATTAACCCACACAGAATCAGATAAACATTGTCTGATTTTGAGAACAAAATTGACAATTATTCCAGTATTTACAGACTTGATACATACTCTTACAAAAAATTATACTCCAAGTTTTAGCAACATAAACTTAAACTACCCATCTAGTTTACATCCAAGTTTTATTTTGTACTGCAAGTACACTACAAGTGATCTTTTAAGTATACTGTGACTGAACTAGTTGTATACCTCTAGCATACTTTTTTGAAAGTAAGAAAGTATACATTTAAGTGCTCTGTAGGTAAACAGAGATATACTGCTAGTTTATTAGTTATATACTTTAACCTCTTAAGCCCCAGCCTCTTTTTTAGGTTATGACATACCCAAAATGAATAGAGTATATCTCTGTTTGTGTAGCATGAAGTATCAGAGAGGGAGACATGAAAATGTGGAGAGAGGGTTGATTTTCTGACGCTACTCAGATTTTGATATTTGAACATTAATATGCTTGGCGTTTGAGTTGTGCTTGGTGTATGTAAAATGACTTATATGTGCTTGTAGCAGAGGCTCTCCTGTTTCATTTGATGTGTAATATGACTATATTGCTACTTAATTAGCGTGGCGTTGTAGGTATTTTTCTGCGGTGAGTCTCAGGGTCTCCCAATTGGGGGACCCTGGAGTTTAAGAGGTTAAAGCCTTTCTTCTCTATGCTGGACGTCCTGAGTATTTATTTTCGCAAGCTAAATATACATAGTGATGAAAAAACAACAACAACTGTGAAAACAAAACAATAACAAGAGGCTCCTCAGAGCCTGTACTCGGGCCAGGGTCTAGGCCTGGGCCAATGGTGAAACCACACGTGCGCAGAAGCAGTACAATCGCTACCCCCCCAAAAAACAAGGGGCTCCTCAGAGCCTGGGGGGTATACTAAAAAGCAAGATAAGTGGGTTAGCGAGGTATGTCGAGCCTAAACCTAGGCTTTTCAATGTCACAAAGGTGCCTCTCTTTTAACGTGGCTAGATTACCATGGTAACTTACGCGGCAAACTTAACCTGGTCGGGAGCAGGTTATGTGCCGAGTTTCGGCTGTAATCGGCGGTACATGTGCTGCCTTATCACTAAGCACCTCCTTTGAAGTTGGCATCACCTTTCTTGAATAACCCTGTGGACTTTGGTGCCCGAAATGTACGCGGTTCTCTTCGGAGTGAGACAGCATGACCAGTTAACTTTTTCTGATGATATTCTCTATGAATGCTACAGATTCTCAGCTGAGGGAATTTGTTACTTATGTGAGCTACTGGAGCCATATATTGGCAATGTAGCAAAGAGAGGCACTTAAGTTGCATGAAAAGTATGCATAACACAGTTTTTTTTTTTTTTTAAATTATTATTATTTTGCCACGGGAACCAACAACATTCAGGAGGTGATGCAGAAAATATGAGCAAGAATATTGTCTTCCATGCTATACATTTTACACACAGCATACTTTAAAATTATTTAAATAATTATGGAAGCAAAGCAGCATAGGACATACTACTTCTAAAATGTTCTCATGCTTTGTTTCAACTTGCTGCCATGTCCTCTTGACAGTGCTGGTACTGCAACTATTAAAGCGTATTCAACTATTAAATTGTATTTTATGCCAGAGGACTACTGTAAATTTGCAATGGTGCAACTAGTTAGGATTAGTGATGGAATACAATTTAATTAAAATCATGCTGCAATAAAGAAAAGCAGTGGAAAAAAATACTTGAAACAAAAAAACAAAGAAATGAGTAAAACGGAGTTTACTATTGGTATTTGTCAGTCAGATAATATTCAATCTATAATTTAATTTCACTTTGTTTCATTTGGCCGAGAAACTAAAGTGATTTCCACTTGTCCTTCATCAGAGGACTTATGCATTTACACGGTCAGCAATTTTCCCCCAGAATTCCTCTCTGGCTTTATTACAACCCACAAGAATACATATACTAACATAAATCTCAATTACAATTTCCCAAATGTCTATCCGAGTAAGCGCACGCACAATCCGGCAGTCTTTCAAAGTGTCCAACCAATCAGTCTAAAACTTTGTATGTCTCCCATTGAGCCGCTGGGGCACCCCCTGGTGCCGCGGGGGAGATATCCCGCAGTCTTCCTGCTCCTGGATCAGGGATAGCTTCCTCGGAGGAACATTCAGCACGCGAGCCGGTTGATGACAGACATACATACAAACATACGTACATACAAACAGAAGGTGCATTGAGCTGACCAATAAGGGACTCGCTGCAACTATTAAGTCTGTTGTCAATGTCGCCCTTCAGTAATCTGTCATTTTTTAATACTTTCTTAATAATCACAGGTCTTTATAATAGGTCTTGTTTATTCAGTAAATAAATTGTGATTATTGATTAAGCGATCTTAAACAGGGTCAGCTTGACAGCAATTACAGCATGAGTTTAAGGGTCAGAGACTTACAGCATATCACTTGAGTATCCCATAATGCCAGCGTTACTGCCAGGGGGACGTAGAGCTTGCGGGAGTTAATGTTTTGATGGAGACAACTCAAATCATTGCAATCATTTGATACAAAACAAATTTCAACAAAATCAAGGTTTCATAATAATGCAAAACCTTGAACACAAGTCAAGCATCACTGTACACATTAAAAACAACTCTATGTTCGTTGTTACTGAAGTGCTTGACATGTGCATGTGGCGTGTATCAGGATTACAATGCCACGCGCTCATCTTTATTTCTATGGAGGGTGATTTGTGCCATAATTAAATACAATACACACATTGAAATACAATGCACTTATTGAAATGCAATACACATCTTGAAAATACAATACATGTGTAGCAATAAATACAATACAAAAATGCTTAAATACAATACACATCTTGAAAATACAATACATATATTGAAAATACAATACATGCGTAACAGTAAATACAATATAAAAATGCTTTGTTTTTCAATGCGAGTCAGGAATATTAGTGCCAAAATTAAAACACTACAACTGCATTGTATTTTAAGATGTGTATTGTATTCTCAATATGTGCATTGTATTTCAATGTGCGCATTTTATTTAATTTTGTCATGAATAATCCTGACCGACATTGAAAAACAAATTATGTTTGTATTGTATTTATTGTTACTCATCTATTGTATTTTCGAGGCATGTATTGTATTTCGAGCTCTGTGCCCAAAGCCTCGCAATGAAATACAATACACCTTGTATTGTATTTCGATATGCAGTTTTCGCACGATGTAGGCTGGTTCTTGGCTAGATACGCCCTGCGTGGCCAGGATCTGCCAGTCGCCCACGCTGGCCGGCGGATTTATTCGGACCAACAAGCCTAGCGAGCTGAAATCAGTCTGTTGTCAGAGCATGTAGTCAGCGAACTGTCAGCAGTCGCTGACAAATGAAGTGGACATGTTAGCTTCCTTTGTAACTGTACACAGTTACTGTCGTTCAATGAATAAAGGATGATTACTTCGCTACTTTAATTTTTACGGTCCTTATCCCTGCAGCACCTATTGTTAACCGCCCCGCAGGACGATCTCGTGTCTTTGCATTGACTTTGTATAATCTGTCGTGCGAAACATTCGTTTTTCGTCCAGCGTGAGCTTAACTCAATTCTGTAAAATGAGCGATTGTGACGATAGGAATGTTTTAATGTCTCTTGTGTGTAAAATAGCTTTGTTTTGTTACCAATCGTAGTTTTAGCACAGAGTGCACAATGAGCAAAGACTGCTTTTAATTAGCTGGACTGTATTCAGTTAACAGCCTACTGAAAATGATACTTAACATTATGTGACATCGTACAGCGATGTGCGCAGTTAATTTATTTCTGAATAGAAGTTAATGATCTACCTAATCAAAATCTGTTTTTTTTTTCTTATTTAATTTAACGTTAACTTATTTCGAATATTTGAACGTCAAATAGCGCAGCAGTGCATCGGTGAGGTGTGAACTCTCACGCAACTTCGAACGAACAGTGATGAACCATCGGACCATGGTCGGACATCCTACTTTTGTTTTATTGAAACACCTGACGGACATGGTTTGTCGAAGGACCGACTTTTCACTCGACTGATGGTCTGACTCGGTCAGACAAGTAAAGTTTATTGAAACAGTCCCCTGAAGATAAATGAGTATCTAGGTTTCTGTTATACCTAGCCAAATGCCAGTGCTCTTACGTTGCTGTGGTTGAATTTCCCACTTCGAACGGTCAAACTAACGTAGCCAAACTATCTGTGCGATTTCTCGGTTTTAATTAACACCTGCCAGCCAATCAGACAAGTGTATTCACCCAGACCATCGTATACATCAGAGTACCAATCGGGCGTGACTTAGGCACTCTATGGAAAGCCTCGTCCAATCATATTAATTGGTCGGAGCTCATTGACTAAAATTTACATAGTGCCAAAACCACACATGGAAATACAATGCACACATTGAAATACAATACACAACTTGAAAAACAATACGGTTGTATTGTTTTAATTTTGGCACAAATATTCCTGACCGACATTGAAAAACAAAGCATTTTTGTATTGTATTTATTGTTACATTTATATTGTATTTTCAAGGTATGTATTGCATTTCGAGGTGTGATATGCATTCATTTTGGCATGAATATTCCTGATAGACATTGAAAAAGAAATCATTTTAGTATTGTATTTATTGTTACACA
Organism: Gymnothorax reevesii; assembly: GCA_029721435.1. Lineage (NCBI taxonomy): Eukaryota > Metazoa > Chordata > Actinopteri > Anguilliformes > Muraenidae > Gymnothorax > Gymnothorax reevesii. Next base: position 57,381,226 of record CM056574.1, read on the forward strand.
TGAATTGTATTTTTAAGGTGTGTATTGTCTTTCGAGGCATGTATTATATTTTCGATATGTGTATTGTATTTCAATAAGTGCATCGTATTTCAATGTGTGTATTGTATTTAATTATGGCACAAATCACCCTCCATATATTACTGCTCATATCTCACTGGAAAAGCAATGAAAATCGACTGATTCTTCAATTTGCTGCAAATACCTCAGCTGTGCGATTTTAATCGCTCCGGGTATATTTACCAAGAAATTGATCCATTTTGTATCAATATTGCAGCATTTACTTGCTACAGCTGTGCCAATTAGGCAAGGATATGTTGTCAAGGATATGTGGATGTAATATTCTTGGTGAAGGATTCAGTGCACTGTCATGCTGATTTGAGCACATTCAAAATGTCTTTTTGGTCAATCACATTGCTTAGTCAGAACTACTTTTTGTATAATGTGTATGCTAGTTTGATTTTATAACCGTTTGGTTAGGAATGTGTAATGCTGATACTAATATCAATGTTTTTATGATATGGGATCAGTAAGACACCAGATGCGGGGAGAAGGGAATGAGGATTTATTTCCAAACAAAACAAAACAGGCACGAGGGCCAACAAAAAACTTGGCCCAAAGGGTTGCAAAAACAAACTAAGGTATGCTACTCAGAGCTATAAACAAAAATGCAAAATGGCAAAAAACAAAAGGCACTGGAAACTCCAGGCAAGAAGCACAAGAAAAATAAATAACCAGACTATATATAAATTCGAAAAACAAGAGGCTGGGACAAGACTTGAAACTAGAAAAGCTAGGGAATCTTGACAACAAGAACTTGACTACACTTGCACATGCAATGAGACGCGAGACACTGTCTGCCAGCCAACTTCCACCGCATCCAGATAAAGGCTTGGAAATCATGACATGAGGGGTAACACCTGGAGAGAGAGAAACAAGAGGCATGGCAAGATCAAGACATGGACAGAGATTGGATGACATGACCTGCTCATTAAGAGAATGAGCGTGTTCAGCTTAAGTACCAATTAAGTATGCAGTTTGGAAGCAAGCATGAATGTTAAGAACAGAAAAGCACAGCAAGATCTTGAAATAGCAAAGCAGGAATCATGACAATAAACTCCCTGTCTAAATTAGTAATATTAGTAATGTGCCTATCTAAGAATTACACCAACCCAGTGAGTGTTAGTAAATGTTAGTAACTTAAAAACAGTTAATTGTCAATTAAGCTTAGAGAGCCCCGAATCAGCACAGCACAGAAGGAAGAGGGAAATACCAAGGCCAACCCAGAGCTCTGAAATGTGCAACAACGAAGGCACGGGGCGGAACGCAGACAAGCGGTGGAGTGGCATGGCAGACCTGGCGAAAACAAAAACATGGAAAAGTAAAAACATGGACATGGAACCTGAATTATGAAATGTAAAATCCTAATACAAGAAACTGTTAAAACTATGGCTATGAAACATGAACTATGGAACTATGAACTATGGAATCTTGATACATGAAACTGTTAAAACCATGGCATGAACGATGAAACTTGAATATGAACTGTTAAAATCATAAGCAATACTGTTCTGGCCAAAGGCCAGAACCCTGGAACACAACATTTTTATGGTTCAGAGAGGTCTATTTTGTTAAGTAGTCTATTCTGTCGAGTAATGAGATACTCCGTTACACACTGTATTTTACTGAGCATCGTGGCTTGTTCACATGAACTAAACGTGAGTTTCGCTCACCAGGCTATTTCCTACTCCTCAAACAAATATATCGACAGCGATGAGAATGGGATTTTGGAAAAAAGGAGGAAACTTAGCCAGGGGTCTTGGGGGACGCAGGCCCCCAAGCGGATCCAAGGCATAGCCTTGGTGGGGGTGTAGGGGGGCAACGGCCCCCATAAGCTAACGAAATCTGGTGTTTTAGAATGCTCAAAAGTGCTCTTATATTGAGGGTTAAAATAAATACAAATTCATTTATAGTTTACCTTTTTAATCTGCTGATGCATCACGTGTCATGTTCAATACTGTTTTGATTCAGTGTCACACTGGTAGAGAAATAGAAAATGTCACTTACATATTTACAATGCCAGTGATACTACTCTATTGACTTATGTACAAGTCAATGTAATTTTCACAACTAATTGTGCATTTTCTTCTTTTTGGCTACCAAAGCCTGGAGCCCTTCTGTAGCCTTCCTCTTCTCTGATCTTCTGTGGGCAAGCAGTGCCTGCTTAGCTGGAGCTTCTCTGTTCTTTTTCATGGCTTCCCTGCTTCCCACAGAATCAAGTTGAAGATTGAGTTCTTTCTGTTTCATTTCCTTCTCTTTCCTTTTTTCTTCCTTTCCATGCCTGTAGGCACTTGCTGCATTTTTGAAATTGACACACAGCCTTTCATCAACTTTGGTGTGCTTGACATCATGTTTCTTGAAGAAAGCAAGTGATGTAGTGTCCCTAGCCTTGAGACTGTACTTAACAGTTTGAATGGAACTGAATGTTTTAATGTTCATTCTGGTTGACCTTATGTCAGTGATATCTCCCATGGTGTTGAATGACGACTCAACTCTAGGCCCATGGAAACAGCTTAGAGAGACCATGGCCATTCTACAGAGAGCTGGACAGTTGTTTGTAGTGAAGACTTTACCCCACCAGACATAAACTCTTCCTTCCTCCAAAGTTTGTTTTAGACTTGAGTCTACCTGGAACTTCCTGATCTCCATAGACACTGAATCCTTCTGTTTGTCTGTCAGGAGAGGGTCCAGGAGCCGACTGAGCTTCTCTAGGGCCTTGATACGCCAGTCGTAATCTTACTCCAATTTAGGAGCTTCCGTATGCTCATGCACAATGTAGGAAATCAGGACTATAATGTATCGTCTGACGTTAGCTAGCAAGACGGCTTTAACGTTACTTATGTTTTCTTGTTAGTCGCTTAATTTAGCTAACAGGTCAGGTAGTTATGAGAGTGTAATTTTAGTTTCAACGTTTGCTCCCTAAAATTTGGAGAACTGTCAGGTCGTCACTCTCCACAATCAATAGTCAGTAGTGATTAGTGTCGTGTAGAAGAGCTGATAGCTGCACAAAGTTCGTTCTTGCAAGAAATTCTAGAGTACAAGTTGGCTAATGAGTTAGATGGCAAGCTGGCAAAGTTAGCTGGCTAATAACTAACCTTACCTAATTTGAGTAGAGGACATCCTGACTGTAACTTAAAGTAAGTAAGCAGGCTACCTGGTCTAGTAATGTGAACCATAAGGCATGCAGCGAAAGCGGGATGTTTTCAACCCAGTTGAGTCGCAATTTTTTTCCGAGGCAGAATTTTGTATTGTGCATGCGGACACGGAAGGTCATAAGAATAGTAAATTACACCAAACTCACTACTAGCTAAATAAATAGCCACTGCCAAAAACAAAACAATACCAGCGGAACTGATCTAGCCAGTTTAATTTATTTCGCAGTCATGGATGAAATTCTGGGACAGAGACCGCTGGCGATGGCAATGGCTAAGAGAGTGGAGTCGATGTCGGCTTTAAAGCTCAAACTGAAGGCAACAAAAGCCATGACGATTACTTTCAAGCATTATATTTGCTGGAACCCGATGTTGAGATTGGACCTAACTGGTGGATATAATAACATGTGAACGGAATATTCTCATCGCTTGGCGCATGTTAACAGCTTATTCGGAATACTACCTTAACCCGAATATGGACCTTAATTGGAATATGGTGTGCATGTAAAAGCAATTACGCAAGTGTTCAAGTACAAAACCCAAAACCAGTGAAGTTGGCACATTGTGTAAATTGTAAATAAAAACAGAATACAATGATTTGCAAATCATTTTCAACCTATATTCAATTGAATACACTGCAAAGACAAGTTACTTAATGTTGAGTTGAGGAATGCTCATCAAACACTTATTTGCAACATCCCACATGTGAACGGGCTAATTGGGAACAGGTGGGTGCCATGATTGGGTATAAAAGCAGCTTCTATGAAATGCTCAGTCATTCACAAACAAGGATGGGGCGAGGGTCACCACTTAGTGAACAAATGCGTGAGCTGATTGTCGAACAGTTTAAAAACAACATTCCTCAACGAGCTATGGCAAGAAATTTTGGGATTTCATCATCCACGGTCCGTAATATCGTCAAAAGGTTCAGAGCATCTGGAGAAATCACTGCACGTAAGCGACAAGGCCGAAAACCAACATTGAATGCCCGTGACCTTCGATCCCTAAGGAGGTACTGCATCAAAAACCGACATCAGTGTGTAAAGGACATCACCACATGGGCTCAGGAACACTTCAGAAAACCACTGTCAGTAACTACAGTTCCTCGCTACATCTGCAAGTGCAAGTTAAAACTCTACAATGCAAAGCGAAAGCCATTTAACAACAGCACCCAGAAACGCCGCTGGCTTCACTGGGCCCAAGCTCATCTAAGATGGACTGATGCAAAGTGGAAAAGTGTTCTGTAGTCTGACGAGTCCACATTTCAAATTGTTTTTGGATACTGTGGACGTCTTGTCCTCCGGACCAAAGAGGAAAAGAACCATCCGGACTGTTATAGGCGCAAAGTTCAAAAGCCAGCATCTGTGATGGTATGGGGGTGTATTGGTGCCCAAGGCATGGGCAACTTACACATATGTGAAGGCACCATTAATGCTGAAAGGTACATACAGGTTTTGGAGCAACATATGTTGCCATCCAAGCAACGTCTTTTTCATGGACGCCCCTGCTTATTTCAGCAAGACAATGCCAAGCCACATTCTGCACGTGTTACAGCAGCATGGCTCCGTAGTAAAAGAGTGCGGATACTAGACTGGCCTGCCTGTAGTCCAGACCTGTCTCCCATTGAAAATGTGTGGCGCATTATGAAGCGTAAAATACGACAACGGAGACCCCGGACTGTTGACCAACTTAAGCTGTACATCAAGCAAGAATGGGAAAGAGTTCCACCTGAAAAGCTTCAAAAATTGGTCTCCTCAGTTCCCAAACGTTAACTGAGTGTCGTTAAAAGGAAAGGCGATCTAACACAGTGGTAAAAAGGCCCCTGTGCCAACTTTTTTGCAATGTGTTGCCGCCTTTAAATTCAAAGTTAATGATTATTTGCAAAAAAAAAAAGTTTCTCAGTTTGATCATGAAACATCTTGTCTTTGCAGTGTATTCAATTGAATATATGTTGAAAAGGATTTGCACATCATCGTATTCTGTTTTTATCTACGATTTACATAACGTGCCAACTTCACTGGTTTTGAGTTTTGTACATTTCTCGCAACGAGAAAAAAAATCTTACCTCGGAATGTGTCTTCCGGTCGCTAATTGCTGTTAGTGTTAGTGTTGAACTTTGATCGACTGGTATCTGAGTTTTTACCTTGTCCATCGATCGTTTTGAATGCAGCACCGAGCGAATAGTTTGATCTCCTTATAGCCACAATCTTGAGATGTTTCCGTTTTGAACAGTGTTCAACGAAGGCAACACATCCACGAGATCCTTAACTCAGGAAATCGTTGCAATAAACACATTGGGCTTTCCCTGGTACATCGCATTTCGCTATGAAATCGGCGATTTTTTTCAACCACAACTTCGGTTTTTTTCCGATATTTACAGTCATTGACACAGTTTTTTCGAGTCATTCCCAACGAAACTTGTTCTTTATCCCTTTGTCGATTTCCAAAATTCTTGCTTTGTTGTCGTTTGTGAGTTTTAGATTCTCCATTCCCACGAAATCGGGAAAACTCGGCTAAATATTTTGAACTGTCCACCATTTACATTTCGCTCCACGTGTTGGATTATGTGACAAAGGAAACCTAACAAAATCGCTGATTGGTTGCTTCAATAAGTATCAGCCAATCAGTGGCCTTGTTACATTACATTACTGATGTCGCTGGGTAGCGCCTTCTGCGCGGTGGATTTCAGCAGCCGATCGAAAATACGACTCGCCGGTCATATAATCACATATAATACCTCACGCCCCCAGCCCCCCCCTCCCCCCCCCCCCCCTAAAATTTTCTCCTCGAATTTAGACGATTCAGGCGAATTACCCTGGGGATGATCCAAGGAAAATTCTCATCCCTGTATCGAGGGCTGACTGCAATAAACAGTTATGCCCAATATATAACATCTGGACATAACAGATATTGCAGTCAGCTCCCGATATGTAAGCTAATTTGAAGAGCGTTTGTCTCTGTGTAGAGGTCATGTTTTCGGAGCTCTATGAGGTTGACATCTCACACACGCGCACACACCAACAGACATAGCCCATAGACATATTCGAGATCTAAGAGATCCTTGATATAATGTGTTACAATGCTTTGTTTAAAAAAAACCTTCAGTTGGTGTATCTTTCAAATTTTTCAGGAGCTTCAGACTAAGTCATAAAAATAAAGATAGTCTCACAGGAAACTCATTCAATGTCTTTTATATTTTATCTTAAACGTTCACTCAGAAAATTTTTTGGTTATTTTTTTCGAAGAAATGGATCATATGTAGCAAATTAATATGCATCACACACTTGTAAATGCTTTCTATAACTTTTTATCGTTATTTGAAATCTAAAATTTGGCTGGTTTGTACAATCCTAAGCCCCGCCCCTCAAAAAATTGGTTGCACACGGTCCTCGTCGTCATATGACCTGTGACATGTGAAAAGTAAGTTGCAAACGTTCCCAGCTGATCGACCAGTGGTTTGTTCTATACCAATAATTGATTTCACCTTGATCAATCCTGGATTTCGTGGATTTTGAGATAACATTTATCAACATGCCAAATAGGTGTATAGTGGTAGGCTGTGACAAGACTCCAAACGATGGTATGAGTTTACATCACTTCCCAAAAAAAGAGATGCCAAGTCTCACGCATTCAGTAGAGTCTCTTGCCTCTTAGTGGCATTCACCGGCCTGTGCCGTAGTTCGCAATTTTCCAATCGGTGCACACTGGAGAAATTCACTCGCGGAATTTAAGTCATTGTGCATCATGGCGGATTTCCCCACTAGTGTCACGGAAATCGATTATGACTCGGGAATTCTCACGCTTGTCTTTACTGAGAGATTGAAAGCAATGGAATTGCGATAAGGACATTTAAGGAAGTGGTGGGGCTAGAAATGGAAATAGGGGCAGCACAGACACATCCCTTTATGACAATTAGGATAGTCCTGGCTAGTTCTCAATTATTTTTCTTTATTGACGTGTTTTCCAATTATCGTAATTGGCAACTGAAGACACGGTCTCTCTCAATACGCGATCTAAGAGCGATGAAATCATGGGGCAAATTCTGCTGAACTGAGAATTGGGCTGGACAAAACATCCGTTTTAAACAATTATTAGTCCTGACCTGTTCTCAGTCATTTTCATGATTAACGAAAGGCTCACTCCGAAAGCGCTCCACACTTAACAGGTGCTACTTGTTCTCCCCGATTAGGTAGGATGACAATCATTCATCTGGACGGGTATTTGCTGAATTTAAATCAACGTCAAATACTTTGAGCCACATGCTTTTTATGCCCCCATAAACAAAGTTTCGGGGGCATATAGTTTTTCACCTGTCCGTCTGTCTGTCCGCACTTTGCGATGGCTATATCTTTTGATCAGCTCATGATAGGACTTTGATTTATGGCATATGCATTGCTTGTGAGAAGGCATTTCAGATGGGGTCATGACTTTAGACCTTCTGACCTTGGAGCATGACGTTTGGTGACAAAAACTTTAACATGGGCCATAACTTTTCATTAGCTAGTAATAGGCATTTGACACCTGGCATATGTATTCCGTAGGATAAGGCCTTTCTGATGAGGTAATGAATGTTGACCTTGACCTTTAACCTTTGATTGACTCATTATAGGTCTTTAATGGTAAGCATGTGCATTTTATGTACGCGGGCATCAGTGTTTCACAAACACATCTTGTTATAGCCTATTTCACTGCGAAGTGCCACTTTTTTCCACTCAATACCGAGTGTAATTTTGAATAACGTTGATTTAAATTTAGCAAACGCGTCCATATGAATGATTGTCGTCTTACCTAATCGGGGACAACAAGCAACACCTGTTAAGTGTGGAGTGCTCTCAGAGTGAACATTTTGTTGATCATGAAAATGACTGATAACAGGTCAGGACTAATAATTGTTTGAAATGGATGTTTTGTCCACCCCAATTCTCAGTTCTACGGAATTTAGCTCATGATTTCATCGCTGTTAGATCGCATATGGAAAGAAACCGTGTCTTCAGTTGCCAATTACAATAAGTGGAAAACGTGTGAACAAAAAAATTATTGAGAACGAGCCAGGACTATCCTAATTGTCATAAAGGGACGTGTCTATGCCATCCTGATTCCCATTTCTAGTTCCGCCACTGGTTTCATTTGGTCTTATTTAATTGTATCCCCCGAACAAAGTTCGAGGATACTATGGATTTGGCCTCGTCACGCATCCGCGTCCGCAGAGATTTTCTTGTGAACGCTCTACAGCCCACATAAGAGCACCGATTCTTTTCAAATTTTGCAGGGACATGTATTATTGTAAGTTCATGACACCTACTGATTTTGGGTACTCTGCGACTATCTGGGCCCAACTGGGGGGCCTTCGGGGGATACATGTGCTCGGTTGCCAAGTGCTCTAGTTAAAACAATTGAAACGATCATGAAACACATGCATTGTTTCTTTTCCCTGAGTAAAGAGAAGCACGAGAATTCCGAAGTCATAATCGCTTTCCATGTTGTTTGTGGTGAGGTCCACCTTTACGCAAGTGAAACTGAAACTTCAATGCACGAGGATTTTAATTCCGCGTGAGAATCTCATTATTAAGCTTTCATTGAATAATTGCGCACTACGGTGAATAAGCCTAAAGAATGCGTAGGACCTACAAATGCGTGAGACTTGGCATCTCTGAGATCCATTCTTGTGCTTACTCCCCCACTTGATCAGCTGCTACCCCACCGGGCGGGTAGCCCACGGTCCAGCCCAGCTGTTCGGCTTTGGTGTTAATGTCTATGTAAGTGTGCTGTGAAGACGAGCTGACAAGTGAGCTTGTGTTTATGTTGCTTTGTTAGTTACTTGGATCGTTGATCATTGTTGGTGATGACATTCAAATTTTGCATTTGTGTTCGTTAGTCCCCCCAGGAATCTGCGGAGAAAAAGTGTTGATTCCGCAGAGAACATTCCTGATTCTGCGGAGAGCAATTCTTGATTCCGCGGCTTGAAAGTTTATTTTCCGCGGGCATTAAAAAAACCTAAAATGACCAGTTATCAAGAAAATTTATGTAATAATGAAGCAAAACTTCTCTTATGAAATTATTTGCAATACCAAAACACTGCAAAACATTGTGGTTATAAAATAAGCAGCATCAATATTCTTTTTGTCCCTCTTGAGCAGATTTATTTGCATAACTTATAAAGTGCAAAACATTTCACCAAACTATGGGTGAACGAGGCTTAGTAACTCAGCAAGTGCCAAAGATCAAAGTAAAGATTTAAACAAAGTGTACACTTTTCACTGTATCCTCAGGATATTGTAAACGTTACTGCATACCATAGACTGTATGAAAAGATGGATGAAGCTACCGTGATGTCACCCACTGGTTCGAAGATGAAGAAGTGACCGTATCGGACGAGGACCAGAGGGTAGCGACGCCCCAGAAGCATATTCTGGCTTTATACTTCATTTTAGTTTATATGGGACCATAATTCACGAAAATGAATGTCATGATATATCGAAGGAGACCTGAAACTTGCTATAGCTAACATAAAATGATGTGAAAAATCATTATTTAAATTAAAAATCAGGTCGGAAAGTAGGATCATTTTCTCATAGACTTCTATGGCATTGAACTTCTTTCTGCAACCACTGACGTCGCCATCTGCTGGCCATTAAATAGAATGCCATTCTACGGTACTTCCACATGGGCTTCTTTTTTCAAATCAGGGTGCTGCGTCCATCTTTTTATATAGTTTATGCTGCATACAGCAGAGAAAAATCAGTTTCCGTAACCGGCAGCACCAGCTGTCAGTCTTAGATCCCGTTTATCTGACCGCAAAATCTAGCGGCCGGGATGAAAAATACATGTAAAAGATAAAATTCTGCACCTCGCCCTATATTCCGCAGACTGCTTTGATTTCCGCGGAGGGCCTTGAAATCTGCGGTAAATTCCGCGATCGCGGAATCGCGGATTCCTGGGGGGACTAGTTCGTTACTGAAGCACTGGCCATATCGTGATCCTAGTCACCAGGGAATTCTAGAACTTCGGGCACATATCCGAAAGCGAAACTCAAACATAAACACAAGTGACCGGTCAATGCGAGTATGAAGTTTCCGTGTTTCTCAGTGGCTTACTGTGTTCGAAGTCCAAAATTAGCATTAATTTTGTGAAGTATACAATGCTCAAAGTGTCTAGTTTCTTCTTCTTCTTTTTTTTTTTTTTGCCAATATGACATACAATTATACGTCTACACCGTTTATTGTTTTCTAACTTAGTTCACCTTTAAATGTGTGATAGGCCTACCAGAAACATACATGATTTTCCCCCATTAGGCTATGTTGTGAGCTGTAGTCCTACGTCCTGAAATTGAGACTAATATCTGTGTTTATGACCTCACGTGCATGCGCACTACGTCAAGTGTCCCAGTTTTAGTTCCAGAAAATCTGGTCACCCTACCCAATTAGCAACTAGACATTAACTTATTCATTTGTGAAGTCTAATCAGTACAACTAGAATGACCAGAAAGTTTGTTTTAAGCTGGTATTAGTCTTCATTGCACCACAAAGTTATCAAGTATTTTCCTATCAACATTGATGATGTCATAAAACATCAACGTCTGTCAATTCCTGCAGAAAAAAAAAACTGTACACAGAGGGCTACTCAGGGTTCGCACAGCCTTGAAAAGTCCTCAAATTTTACATGCGATCCAGGAAAAATACTTGAATTTGAAAAAGCATCTAAAAGTCCTTGAATAGTGCTGGAAAATTTAGAATAAGTACTTGAAAATATGATTATAATTTATTATGATTATAAAATTATACTTAATTTTTATTTTGGGCTGAAATGTACAAAAGTGAGAAACTTTTAGTATTTTGAAATATTTTGTTCCGTACTGATTGAAATATGAACCTGGAATGAGTAGGAATCTTATAAGCAAGCTCATGGTTCTGAGTGAGCATGTCAGGAGAGTTTCTTTCTACTTCTATGTCAGAGGTCAGGGCACATAAACACCAGGGCATGCGTTAGTTTATGTCATGTGCTTTTATCCAATCTGCACGAATAATCACTCGCTCTGGGATGCATTTCCTGAGAGAACAAATGCTAACTTACATAGCTCGTCCATCACAGTCAGTGTTTGAAACAATTGTAAGTTGCTATCTTAATTAGCAACTACGCTTATGGGAAAGGCACCCCTGATTAGCAACAGCTCTGAGCTCTGCCCAACTTGGAAGTGTGTACTGAACAGTATCAATCCTTGTTTGCAAGGGTATTGGTGCTTGAACACTCATGCCTAGGGGCTCATAACTTCTTCCATTAATCCGCAAGTATTATCAAATGACTTGCGCATCATCCAAAAATTTTCCTTGCTCTTGCCATTGGAAAAATGACTCTCTCCCACTGGTCTTTACTCCTTACCTGCAATTAACATGCACTGGAAGGTGCGTTTCCTGAAAGCGCAAGTGCTAACTTACATCTGAAGATGAATTACCCAAGGCACTCTTCAAAAGAATTATTTTAAAAAGCTTTAATAAATAGGCTTAATCATATTTGAAACAGTAAAACTGCCAACATGTTTCGGCTATGGCAGGCCTTCATCAGGGCACGGTCAATTACAAAGTGTTCTGACAGGTATTTCAAGTTAGCTGTTGAATTAACTCCAGCTGTAGTAGGCGGAGTCAGCAAATTGCATAATCAAGACCTATATCTTAAAATCGTATCACAAATGCACACACAAACACAGAATAGATCCAGTATCAAATCACAAACGTAATTCTTAAAATAATTTAGAATAGTATAGCTAGTTATGTAGCCTACTATTCATCACATCTAGGATTGTTACCAAATCTATAGAATCATTCAACCCTGGGAATGTCATAGCATTTAGCTTATAAATCCAGCGACTTTCTTTTCGGTTTAATGTTTTTTTTCTATCACCCCTCCTGGAGGTAAAGGGCACATTATCAATACCCATGGCAGTGAATGAAATATTTTTATCATCATGCGCTTCTTTAAAATGTTTTGTCATAACATAGTCGCAATTTCCTATTTTTGCGGCATATATATGTTCAGCCTAGCGGTCCTGCAGCCATCGTTTTGTACGCCCTACATAGAAGGCGTCACACAGAGAGCATTCCAAAATATAGGTAACAAATGTAGTCTTGCAATTTATGAAATGGTTGGTAAAGAATGTAAGTTGTGTGACCGGGTGGGTAAACCCTTTTGCCTTTGATACCACTTCACATAATTTGCTGTGCCCACATTTGAATGTACCGTTAGGTACTTTGGGTAGCCATGTAGACTTTTCTTTGGCTGGCAAATAACTACGCACCAGTCTATCACCCAAAGTAGGTGCTCCTCTGAAGGAGAAGATTGGGGGGTTTTTAAAGAGATCATTTAGAGAGTTGTCACATTGGAGGAGATTCCAGTTCTTTTTAATTATATTACGTATTATGTACGCATCTGTGCTATAGCGTGTAGAGGAGAAAACCTTCTCCTTTTTAGCAGATGCTGGCTTTCTGTAAAGCAGAGAGATACATTCAATGGAGCTCGCCCTCTCCAGGGCTGTGTCTAAGACTTTAGGAGAATAACCCCTCTCTCTGAAACGGTTGTACATCTCTTCACTTTTAATATCAAAATCTTGATCATTATCACAAATCCGACGTAATCTCTGAAATTGCCCAAAAGGAATGTTCTTAATTAGTGTAGGTGGGTGGAAGCTTTTAGCATGTAACAAAGTGTTTTTATGGGCCTCCTTCCTAAATATTGTAGAGTGTAAGTATCCCTGAAAATCTTTATAAATTTCAAGGTCAAGAAAATGTATTTTACCTTTATCATAATCAAGAGATAATTTAACGTTGGTATTCGCTGCATTTAAATAACCATGAAACGACAATAATTCATTTTCTGTACCCCTCCACCACAAAATAATATCATCAATGAATCTTGCCCACCAAATGATTTTATCTCTAAAAACATAAGAACAACTAAATACAACGTCTTCTTCCCATTTACCCATGAACAGGCCCGCGTTTGAAGGACTTTTGTCTACTTGCTAACTTACATCGTAGGAATCACCAACTGTGAGTGGATGAACAATGTAAATTCCTGACAAGTAAAGCCCCTTTCAGATTGACAGTTCATTCCGTATCAGCAATGCAGCAGCTCCAGAGTAGCACCGTGTTAAAGTTTGTTGTAAAATAATTTATGGCAGAGTAATTTACTGTGGCGTAGTTTATCCCGGAGTAATTTAAACCACCTCTGGAGGTGGATTAGCTCCATGGCAGTACCGGAGAAGCTCTGTATTAAGTGCGATATGAATTCCACTCCTGCTTAACGCCATACTAAATTTACTCAAGCAGAGTGGAAATGATCAGTGTTTGTTGAACAGTTTTCCGCTGATGCGCCAAGCGAAGGCACAAGTTTCCAGGAAGTATGTGTTCTGCTGATCAGCGTCATTCGCCCTCAATTTGATTAATGAACATATTGGTTTTTTCCCCCCTTTCGTAAGAAGTTACTATTTATTGTCGCATATTTTGAATCACAGCTATAATGGCCAACAAAGACGGACGTGGATGTTACTGGTCGGCGGGTAATCCATAATGCATCGCGGGCGATTACGCAAAGGGAATTTCCCGGCCCATGCCAAGGCTTCAGTTTAGGAAAACGATATCATGACGACCAATAGGGTGGCGAGATTTCGATATGAATGGGTCTCGCCAATTTGATGCGGATATTTTATTACTTTTATACAGTGTTTTAAGGTTGATATGAATGGGTTTAAGCGGGAGTGCCGATCCGCAGCAGCACCAGATTGCAATCGGGTGTGTAGATATGAATGAGGCATTAGTTAGAGACTACACATTTGGGAAAGGAATTCGCCCCACAGCAGGGTGAATTGGGGAAAGAGATTGGCTATCTGCCCCGCAGAGGGGCGGACAAGGGAAGCAGTTTCCACATTACAAGTGACGGACAGTTGCGCTTGACCTAGCCATGGTTTTTAGATTCATAGTCTACTGCAGTGGTATTCAATGTCATTCCAGGGGCCCACTGTGCATGCTGGTTTTTTTTTCAAAATTGTAATTGTAGGATTTTAACAATCTGTTCTTTATATGCATTTAATGCTTAGATCAGTTAATTTGCCCTCTTAACCCACATGTTAACAGATATATCTATGTATGCCATGAAGAACTGAAATAACCATACCTGCATTGTGTTGTATTGGAAAAAATCGCTTAAAATGAGAGAAAACAATATAACCAATCAAATCAAAGAAGTAGTGGGCCACTTATTGGTAAAAACTAATTGGCACATTATGACAAATTTATTCAACAAGCAAACGATAAAGAGTCAATCCAGTTTTGTGTTATGTTAATCTAATTAAGTTTAAGACACTTCTGACTAGTAACCCAACTCGGGATGACTGATTTTCTAAGGGTCTAATTTGATCTGTGTAAAACATAATATCACTTGAACTTGCTTGCAGTGTAGAAATAAACACACTATCCTCAAGAGTATTTTATTCTTCATGGCATGCATGGATGTTACTCTCAAAATTTCGCCCCGCTTTATTTGCAGGAGTTTGGCCGCGGGATCATTTTTATTGTTTCGAGTTGAAGATCTTCCACCTTTGCGCAAAGATTCCATTCAATTCTATGGGAGAACAACCTGGATTGAAACACAAGATTGACATGCCAATTCACATCGCAGACCAATAGCAGTGCCAGTTGACCCTTGTTTACACTCAATGGGCTGTAGTTTCTGCAATCTGAAAAAAATCATCAACCAGAAGGCGACGTCACAAACATTTAACTTTATGAACATTGTGCCGGCTTCAGAATAAAAATATTCACGAAACTGATAATGTCGTCATATCTGATGTTGAGCTAGACGGCTCTTTTATTTTTTTGACAAATTTGGCATCTCCAAACCGCCCAAATCTCGAATGCCCAATTTGAGAAATAGGTACAAGCTTGCTCGTGTGCGACCCCATGTTGCCAACTCAGGAGAAAGGAACAGTTTACGGCTTTCTTCCAAAGCACGCAGCTGTCAACTACTGTTTCTTTATAGGCATAGGTCTAAACTTTGCAAGTTCAGAACGAGTGCGGAGGACACCCGAATATGAACAAGCTTAAAATCTGTCTGACAAGCGCCTGGCTGGCCAACAGGAAGCACCAGAGCAACGGACAAAGCTACGTTTCTAATATCCCAACCTAGCAGTCCCATCCCAATTTATTTCCTAGCAGCAATTTTGCGCTGCTCTGAGAAGGCTACCAACCACTGCCAGGTGGTACGGCCAAGGATCGAGCCTGCATCTAGGTGGTCACTACTGACACCTTAACCAAGTGAGCCAACCCGGCAGCTGAACTAGACCACAATTTTATTGTGAATCTGAGATCCATAGGTTATTTGAGACAGCTAGCTCTGTAGCTACCTAGCTAGCGAGCAAGGTAGCTAGCGTTCCCATTATCTCAAGCAATGCAGCTAACTGCAGCTCGAATACAAAGCTAGGTAGCCTAGCTAGCAAATGTGACTACTTGTAAAGATGCTATTCAGAACACTGCTTTACTCCGCAAAATTTTTGAAAAAGAATATTTTGGCGTGGTGTAAATCTACTGCGTGATTCACGTCAGCCGGCCCGAACTAGTGTCTTTTTGTGTGTTTTCATGTCTTTGCATTGACTTTGCATGTAATCTGGTCACGCGGAAAATAGTGTTATGTCTGGTGGGAAACGCAGCATTAGGGATGCCATTTTGCGCCAATTTTCGTAAGCCGATGCTGATAAAGATTTTTCCCCGCTTTAAATATATTCTTTTTAACACTAAAAACATTTTGAATGATTTAAAATTAAGAAGAATGCTGTTACAATGGGAGATGGACTTCAGACCAGGTTTTGGATTAATTAATTGTGTGTATAACTGCCATCCTTATAAAATTACATTTATTAAATGTACGTTGTCAGTGGGAGCCTATTGGTGATCTCCATATAATTTCTTAATGACTTCTTAGTAGTTTACTGTCCCAGTTCAAATTATTTAGTAAATAAATGGTTTTGATTATTGATCTGGCCATCTTGAATGGGATGAGGTTGAGAGCAATTATGCTTTTAAAGGTGAGACGCTTAACATGTCCTCATATAGTGTTTGTTTAGATATGCAGATTATTTTGTATGTATGCACAAGTATTTAACAGTAATAGCAATTCTTAATATTATCAGTAAATTTTATCCATTTACTGGTAATTCCCGATGACATAGGTTAATAAACAGGACCACTCCCAGTGAGCCTTCCTATTCGTCCTCACACCTATATATGCCACCTTCGTTCCCACAGTCCCCGCTCGTCTCGTTTCTACATGGTTTACTCGTAACCAGACAGCCCGAGTGCTCAACAAGACTTTGCTTACCCAAAATATGGAATCCGAAATCCTACTGAGTCCCTCGGATGTAGAATTATTTCAAGACTCCGATGCTCCAAAGGAATATTCTCCATACGTTCTCACAACTCCCGTTTCTCGTCCACGCACCCGCCTGCGCTCCGCGATTTTTGTACCTTCACCACGAAGCATCGCCCGCTCCCGTTCAAGCTCTGCGCCGCAGGAATTCCAGCCGGCCGTCTCCAGTGCCGTCTCAAAGAAGCAACGTCATTCGTTAACGGCGGAGCCCAGAAGCGTGGGCTCGCGGCTCCCCTGCAAGGCTCACCATGGCTCGCACTCCAGGCTCACCCGAGGCTCCATGTTGGACTGTCGCCAGACTCCATCAAGCACTCAAGCAGAAGAAAATCCGCTTCCACTGCTCTGAGGCCAGACTACTAAAATTATACACTGACTCCCCCGCCAAAAGCAGCTGATACTCCATATCTGCCTGCAGCAGACCACACAGCTCTTCCGGGTTCCGCCGTTAATGCCCCCAGCGCCAACATCACCATGCTCGGTAACATCTTCTCAGCTCCAGATTCAGCAGAAGCCACTTCTTCCGCAAACCAGCCAGTTCCCCCCGTGCCTGCTCCCACTGTTCACAACCTCTTTGGTCTCTTTTCGTCCCTTGTTTTGTCCCTGTGTCCACAAGCTGCACTATTGCCCTGTGCACATGCATCCCATTCCCCACCCCCATCCCTTCTACCGGATGTAAAGTGGCTTCTGCGGCTCCTTCAGCTTACAACTGAATTCTCCAAGGCTCAAGGTTAACCCACCTACATCCGGAGAAGCACCCACTGTCGCTTCATCTGCTTATCTCTTTCCCACTTCACTATCTCTCCCTGCCCCAGTCCCCTTCCCCATTTCCCAATGTTACTAATTCCTTGCTTCCTTCTACAGGTCAGCCACTCCCACCAACTACAGTTTTCCTCTCCACACTTTCAATACACACTAGCCACTGCCCTATCTCCTATATGCCCCTCACAGCCTATTCCTAACCCTTCGCCACTATCCCCCATTTTTAGACAACAAATTTCATCCAGTACGTATGTTGATTTAGCCCAGCTCATTCACCCTTCCTTTCCAATCCAAACTAGCCTCGGCCCCTCTCAAACACCCACCCCCTGCTCGTTCCAGGGAGCTTACTCTAACTGAGATTGCACTTGCCTGTTCACTCTCCTGCGATACAATCTGCCAGTCCTTTCCTTATCCTAAGGGGCAGTTTCACAGACATGACTTAAGCGTAGTCTTGGACTAAGCAGAGTTTTGTACATAGATTTTCTGTTTAAAATTGAATTTAGTCTAGGATTAAGCTTAATCTATGTTTGTGAAACCGGCCCTGTGACCATAAGCATGATAACTCGACACCGTCAGTTCCTTCAGGGGGGGGTTTAAATATGGTTGCGGATGTGGCGAAACTGTCTGCAGCTGAGCAGTAGTTGGGCACATCCAGATCAGAGGCTAGACGTGACATGGAGTAGCCAGGAAGAGGAAAAAAAAGGGAGGGACTGGGAAATCAGCTCAGAACCTGAAAGGGCCAGGTTGAGCCATGACAAAGGCACAGATGGGACAAATTACCTGATATTTTTTGTCTGAGAAATAGAGAAATTCTGCTGTTGCTGCACTTCAGCAGTGTTTTGTAACCCTGTGACACTTTGTGTTTCTTAGGCTGTGGGGAAACAAAGTAAGAGATCGTGGGGCAGAAGCACTGGCACAGGCACTGCAGGACAGCCCAAGTATTGTGTGGGTCAGGTAATGATTATTGCTTTCTGACTTACTGTGTTCAGATGTTAATAACTATGTTACAATAAAACTGGCCTGACTCAGTTTAAAACTGGTTTACAGCCAGTGGCAGCTGGTAACAGGGGAAGCTCAAACCATGCCTTAAAATAATGATTGAAAATGACCAATCATTCATTTAAATTACCATTACAGAAACTCCAAAAACACTCTTCATTAATAACACATGCCTGTCAGCTCTCATACATTCGGCGTGAGTTTTAGTGGCATATTTACGTTACCCTGCTGTAGTCAGCAATTATTAAATCAACGCGTTTGTGAGAAATTCTCGCACAGAATTGAAGTCCTTGTGCACAGAGGTGTCAGTTTCACGTGCGTTGCGGTGGATTTCACCACTAGTAATTGGAAACCAGCTATGACTCTGGACTTCTCACACTTTTCTTTACTCAGGGATTGGAAGCAATGCATGCATTTCAATGTCCTTTAAATGAATTAAGATCATTTGAGACGTCTTCATGCAATTCCATTGCTACCAATGATGTTATTTCATTTAAACAATTGATCACGAAAACTCATGCATTGCTTCCAACCCCTGGGTAAACAAAAGCACGAGAAGTCCTGAGTCATAATAGGCTTCCAATTACTACCATAATACATGTGAAACTGATGAACCTCCATGCACAAGGTCTTCAATTCCGCATCAGAATCGCTTACTTATGCGTTAATTGGAAAATTGCTGACTACAGCAGGGCAACGTAAATATGCCACTAGAACTCACGCCGAATGCGTGAGAGTTGACAGGGAAGTAAACCAATGAACAAAAATAAATGAACTTTGCAATGGCATAAGACACATGCAAAAAAACAATACCAGATCTATGAAGAAACCATAACGAACAAGAACCGCTATAAACCGCACATAAAACACTGAGGAAACGAGACTCTGTCTACCAGCCAACTCCAACCTCTCCCCAGATATAGGAGAGGGAATCACGAGACAATGAAGAGCACCTGTAGACCGGCAGGGAGAAACAAGATTGCATGATTACAAGGCACAAGGACGAGAATGAATGATTGAAAACAGGTCACGACCAATCATTATTTTTAAGGGATGGGTTTAATCTTACCCTATCGCCAGTTCATCAGCTGCCACTGTGAACAGCAGGTTCCTATTTCGCTGCATGATAAAAGGCAGGATCACACGAATTAAGGCTTTATTTCAAACAAAAAGAGCAATCAAAAACGGTTAAAACAAAACAGTTGAAACTAAATTAGCTTAAGATGTTGAAAAAGCAGTAGGATGAAGCAGAAGCTTATTTAAAGGGTTTACTATATATGTATAGTAAAAATACAAAATGTGTGTGTTTTGGAAACATATTTTTCGAAATAATGTTTTTCTCGGGCCAAATGTACACGACAGTGCGCCCTGTAGCGTTTATGTAAGAATTAAGGTCACGTGACCCGATTGACGTCAGAGAGGTCTTAATTGATGACCCGGGGCAGCCATATAAAGCTATGTTTCCATTAATACGACTGAAGTCTGGATGCGACAGGCAGACACGGGACATCGCATCAGGCCCATGGTGCGTCCTCAGTGTTTCCATATAAACGGCTAAACTACGCTATTATTGTGAAATTAATCGGAAAAATACGCATGCGGCTCCGCCCCAAGAGCCGGGTGAAAATCGCATTTTTCGCAGGCTCGCGTGAGATTTTCTCTGGGGGGGGGGTTTGATAATCCCATTTTCAAAGGTGCAATTTAAGTGCATGTACTTCGTTACAGCACTTCAGGTTTTTTTTTTGAGGATTTGTACATTACTTTTTTTTTTAAACAGGGACTCTTACTCTACTACATTTAAAAGATAGGGATCGGTTGCGGAAGTTTTGTGCGTTGTAGGCTATTTGCAGAATGAATGCTGACCGCGTTGTCCGTCGCATCTCGTTGTCTGAAGTGGTAGCTCAAGTAGGCGAGCAATTAAACGTTGTGATATACAACTATCTATCTTATATCTGCATGTTGCGTGTATATTTCCTTTTACTTTGCAACATCAAGCATTTTACAACACAGCTAACAGCTGTGCTAAGCGTCACGAATATGAGTTTGCTGGCCAGCTACGGCATTTGCGAATGCTATTTGACATGAGCTTAAAAATTTGATTTCAACTTGCTAGCGTTTCCCCTTGGAGTAGTTGATAGATTTTGAACAAGATAATGTTTAGCCATACGTGTACTTTCTTTTTTATTTCAGTGGGACTCCCCAGTATAATAAAGGCTAAATTAAATAATTCTTTTGTGTATTTGTATCGTTTTGTCTGTCACAAACAAGAGATGTTGCGGTACCACCTGTGACACCGGATCGGAGCAGGGTTTGTTTTCAGCCAAAATACACTACATGGATAGTGACGTGATTTGACGCTGCAATTTCACCTAGCAACAAGGAATACTATTTTCTGATTGGCTGATAGGTTGCTGATTCAAGCAGAGCAGTCTCTTTACTGCAGTGTTTTGAGTCTACCAAGTGTTGCGGAATGCCTTGTTGTAACTAGGTTCTCGACTTGTGCTCTCTCTTTGTCTCTAGGCTACATGTAGGTTAAGTTAAATTTTTTATTTCGGTGACCATCTCTCTCTCTCTCTGTCTAGACATTTGACGTGTGTCAGTGGGGAAAATCTCTCTCACACTCTCTCTCTCTCTCTCTCTGATTTATTTCACCTGTGCCTGCGGAGTCACCCATATTTTCTTCACACGCCGACGATCAGACACGCTATAACACCACCTCGACTATAGACCTTGATAGCGGCTAGGCAAGATGAAGACCTCTCCGACGTCATCGGATGACGTCACGGGCACCTAATTAACTTTGTGGCTGTGCAGCCACAGACATTATTTTGTGTATTTATAGAAAAGATAAACTGCCTATATATTTTTTTATTGATTTTAATGAGGTTATATACACAAAATCTACTTTTTAAAAACATATTAAGTTAATTGTTCACAAACCCTTTAAGCCTATACCTTCTCCAGTTATTAATCTGCATGTTTCCTGTTCATCCTGTTTTGTTTTTTTTTCTTCCCTTCTTCCCCTAATCACATACTCACAAACATGAATGTGCACACAATAGAGAATAAATAAACAAGTAGACAATATGTGAGAACCCCAGTATTTGTCACACCCTTCTTCTTCCCTATACTTTGTGAATACCATGTGTTTGTACCACTGTTTGAACTTGCTCATGCTTGGACACTGCTTCAGCTCCCCCATCAGTCTGTTCCACAGTTTTACTCCACATATGGAGCTACAGAAAGTTAACTTTGTGTGAGCAACAGAGATATTTTAAATTCAGGTCCACCCTCAGATTATTTCCCTCCTCTCTTTGAAAAAAACATTTTTGTAAGTTTACTGGAAGTAGATTGTGTGAGGTAGTGTTCAGGAACCAGAAGCGAGACCAGAAATCTCCAGAAAACTTGATCTTTATTGGATCTGGGGTGGAAACCCCAGCAGGGCAGTAAACAACGGTACAGAGTCCATAATCCAAAATCAGAATCCAATAGTCGTAATGCAATTTGTGCACAGGGCAGCAAACACAAAACTCAGGGTCGGGCAAAGCAGGTATGGTACACGGGCACAGGAATATCAAAGGTAAAGTCAAAATCCGGGACGTTCCAGTCAGAAGTATAACACAAAGAGTACACGACATAAATGATCGCAGCACAGGGGAAAGGTTCTGACAAGAGCTGGTCGCGAAATGACTGCTTAAATACACATACGGGAAGTCACATGCTATAATAGGGAACAGGTAAGCTGGATCAGACTAATTATCAAATGAATGAACAAGAGGAAGTACCTGACCACACGAAATTCACGAAAGCCAAAACGCGGACAGGGATTACACAGACAACCTATGACAAACAGACGACTCCAGTTAGGGAGTTCTAAAGTGCACAGAGTGAGAGGCAGAACAGTGATTAACTTGGTGCGGAGAATCCGCTGAAGCACAGCAAAGTAAATTGAGTGAAGGCAAGGGGCGGAGACTAGAGCAGAGCGAGTGCTGAGAGCTCGTTACTCAATTAGTATTGTGCAGCTATACAGTCCCTAGTGCTTGTTAGTAAGTTAGGATTATAAACAATGTCAGTTAGTGTTAGTAATTAATTTAAAATAATAAACTGTTAGTAATGTTAGTAAAGATAGAACAGTAAGGCGAAGGAAGCAAACGAGATTGGAAGGAATGTTTATAAACCCAGAAACCATGAAATCACCTGAAAGCGTGGCACACAAGACTGGGGAATAAAACTGTGACATCACATAAGACCAGTCAGGGGAGACAATGTCTAATGCAGGGTATGAGAATTACAAAAACCAGAATGATAACTAGACTGTGAGTATGGGAAATGGCAGGGAAAGGACATGACAAAGACAGGCAAAATACAAAACGTGGCATGGACTGAATAAGAAAACATGGCTTGGAATCAGGGTCATTACAAAACATGGTACGGCAACAACAGAATCATAACAGATTGTTTGTTGCTCTATACATGATTTGTGCTGTTTGAAAATGAACCAGATCAGTTTCAATGTTTTTGATTTTAAGAATAGAGGATGTGTGTGTTCTCTGTGACCAGTGTTATGAATTATCCCAATAGCTCTTTTTTGCAGTATAGACAGTGGTTGTAATGTACGTTTATAAGTATTGCCCCAAATTTCTGCACAGTAATTAAAATTTAAATATGGTAATATCAGTGAATTGTAAAGAATGTGGAGTGATTTATGGTCCAGGAAGTGTTTTGCCTTACTTAGTACTGAGATGCTCCGTGACAGTTTGTTTTTACGTTTTATGAGAGATTTCCATGATATTTTATCGTCCACAATTACAACTAGAAATTTATGTTCCTGAACCCTCATAATGTCAACCACATCTATCTGTATTCGTGCTTGAATGTTCCTCTTCCAATACCCAAATAACATGAATTTCTTTTTGTTTAAATTTAATGCTAATTTGTTTCTGTCAAACCACTTCATTAATTTACACATTTCTCCATTGATCATCCCCAAAAGCTCATGTAAGTTCCCCCGAACAAAAAATATTTGTGTTGTCGGCAAATAAAACCAATTTTAAAACCTTAGAGACTTTACAGATATTGTTTATATAGAGAATAAACAGTTTTGGACCCAGTGCTGACCCCTGGGGGACGCCACAAGCAATGCCCAAGCATGAGGAAGAACAGTCTCCTAACTTCACAAATTGTCTCCTGTCCCTTAAATCACTCTTCACCCAGTGCAAAACTATCCCCCTGATCCCACACCTTTCCAGTTTATTGATTAATATGTCATGATTGATTGTGTCGAAAGCTTTCTTGAGGTCGATGAATATTCCATTTGCGTACTGTTTATGATCTATATCATTGGTTCTTTCCTCAATTGATTCCATTAATGCAAGTGATGTTGAACTGTTTGATCTGAACCCGTACTGACTGTCAGAGAGTAATTTATGTTTATCTATGAATTAGTCTAATCTGTTGTTGAATATTTTTTCTAGAATTTTTGAGAATTGTGGAAGCAAAGAAAGGGGCCTGTAATTTGTGAAGTGGTGTCTATTCTCAGTTTTGTACAGCGGCACAACTTTTGCCATTTTCATTTTGTTTGGAAATATACCAGTTTGGAATGAAAAGTTGCAGATGAAAGTGAATGGTTTTGAAATCGCCTCAATGAGCGTTTTCACAATTTTCATATCAATGTTATTACAGCCAGTAGATGTTTTTGTTTACATTTATTTACAATATCAATTATTTCTCTTTCTTCCTCTGTTTTGAGGAACATTGAACTTTGATTTCTATCACATCACAACACAACTCAACACAAAAAGGAACCTACAACAAGATATAAATAACTACACAGATGAAACAAAGGAGAGAACTTACAAAACCCAAAACTAGTGAAGTTGGCACGTTGTGTAAATTGTAAATAAAAACAGAATACAATGATTTTCAAATCCTTTTCAACCTATATTTAATTGAATACACTGCAAAGACAAGTTACTTAATGTTCGAACAGGTAAACTTAGTAATTTTTTGTAAATGTTAGCTCATTTGGAATTTGATGCCTGCAACATGTTTCAAAAAAGCTGGCACAAGTGGCAAAAAAGACAGAGAGAGTTGAGGAATGCTCATCAAACACTTATTTGGAACATCCCACAGGTGAACAGGCTAATTGGGAACAGATGGGTGCCATGATTGGGTATAAAAGCAGCTTCCCTGAAATGCTCAGTCACTCACAAACAAGGATGGGGTGAGGGTCACCACTTAGTGAACAAATATATGAGCTGATTGTCAAACAGTTTAAAAACAACATTCCTCAACGAGCTATTGCAAGAAATTTAGGGATTTCATCATCTACGGTCCGTAATATCGTCAAAAGGTTCAGAATCTGGAGAATTCGCTGTACGTAAGCGACAAGGCCGAAAACCAACATTGAATGCCCGTGACCTTCGATCCCTCAGGCGGTACTGCATCAAAAACCAACATCAGTGTGTAAAGGACATCACCACATGGGCTCAGGAACACTTCAGAAAACCACTGTCAGTAACTACAGTTCGTCGCTACATCTGCAAGTGCAAGTTAAAACTCTACAATGCAAAGCGAAAGCCGTTTATCAACAGCACCCAGAAACGCCGCCGGCTTTGCTGGGCCCAAGCTCATCTAAGATGGACTGATGCAAAGTGGAAAAGTGTTCTGTGGTCTGACGAGTCCACATTTCAAATTGTTTTTGGAAACTGTGGACATCGTGTCCTCCAAAGAGGAAAAGAAACATCTGGACTGTTATAGGCGCAAAGTTCAAAAGCCAGCATCTGTGATAGTATGAAGGTGTATTAGTGCCTAAGGCATGGGCAACTTACACATATGTGAAGGCACCATTAATGCTGAAAGGTACATACTGGTTTTGGAGCAACATATGTTGCCATCCAAGCAATGTCTTTTTCATGGACGCCTCTGCTTATTTCAGCAAGACAATGCCAAGCCACATTCTGCACGTGTTACAACTTCATGGCTCCGTAGTAAAAGAGTGCGGGTACTAGACTGGCCTGCCTGTAGTCCAGACCTGTCTCCCATTAAAAATATGTGGCGCATTATGAAGCGTAAAATACGACAACGGAGACCCCGGACTGTTGAACAACTTAAGCTGTACATCAAGCAAGAATGGGAAAGAGTTCCACCAGAAAAGCTTCAAAAATTGGTCTTCTTAGTTCCCAAATGTTTACTGAGTGTCATTAAAATGAAAGGCGATGTAACGGTGGTAAAAAGGCCCTTGTGCCAACTTTTTTGCAATGTGTTGCTGCCTTTAAATTCAAAGTTAATGATTATTTGCAAAAAAAAAAAAAGTTTCTCAGTTTGAACATTAAACATCTTGTCTTTGCAGTGTATTCAATTGAATATAAGTTGAAAAGGATTTGCAAATTATTGTATTCTGTCTTTATCTACGATTTACATAATTTACCAACTTCACTGGTTTTGGGTTTTGTAAGTGAAATGAATTTATAAGTGTAAATTGAGTCAGCTGTTACTTACTTTACTTTATTGAACAAGCATTCAGCATGAAGTGTTCAAAAGGATAAAAACACAATAAAGCCCAAAGGCTTGTGTCCATTGTGGTCCTTACATGAACTAAAACATTTAAGACAAAAAGAGGAAAGGAATCAACAGGGAATCAAGACAAACAAGTAAAACAAAAAGAAAGAGAAACAATTAAAAACAAACAGAATATAATAACAAATAAACAAGGGCTAAACTAAGACACGCAGACAGTACAAAAAACCTGGACTTAAAGGATCTTTTAACTCTGTTTATGAATTTGCTAACCATTTTTTAATTAAAGATTTAAATTGTAAATATGATGAGCTCAAAGTTTTGATATTGGAAGGTAGGCCATTCCACAAAACAGCTGCCGAGTATAGGAAAGAATACTTTCCCATACAACACTTAAAACAGCATAGCCTGTAATCAGTGGAACTCCCCCGAGTGGAATAATTGTGTGTGTCACTAATTTTAGAGAAGTAATTTAATAAATACTTGGGTACCAGGTTATTTCTTATTTTATAAACTAAACACAATTTAAGTTGGGAAACTCTCTCCTCCACTCTAAGCCATCTGAGACTTGAAAAATGATTAGGAAGGAGATGAGTTCTTGGATGGAGTTTAAGGATCACTCTGATCAATTTATTTTGACAGATCTGTAACTTGTCTTTGAGGCCTTTAGTAGTGCCAGTCTACCAAGATGTACAGGCATAGTCAAAGTGGCATTGAACAAGAGCATCAGCCATGATTTTCAAGGTGTCGCTATCTAAGAGACTGGATATTCTTGCCAGAAACTTAGTCCTTTGGCTGACCTTTGAGATAACTCTTTGGGCCATAGACTCCCCTGATAGTTTGTTGTATACTATACAGCCTAAGTAAGTGACCACTTCCTTGGCCATAATTTCAATATCACCCACAACTACCCTAAAACCCAACGACTTTTTCAGTTTATTTCTAGACCCAAAAAGAATTGATTCTGTTTTTCCAAGGTGGAGAGACAGCTTATTGTCTATTAACCAAGCCCTGAGGTTAAAGAGTTCTTGACTAAGCAGCCTCTCCACCTCTGATTTCTCTTTATGAGAGACTAGGATAGCTGAATCATCTGCAAATTAAAACAAATTACAATCTATAGCTGCCTGCATATCATTAACATATGACCAAAAAAGGAGAGGGGCCCAATATACTCCCCTGGGGAACTCCTCAAGTTAATTTAAAAGGTGAGGACAAGGTCCCTTCCACATCCACCACCTGTTCTCTGCCACATAAGTATGACCTCACCCACTGAAGAGTTGAATTTGAAAATCCCAAAGCTTTGAGCTTGTTCAAAAGGACATCATACTGAACCGTATCAAAGGCCTTTTGAAGGTCTATTAACACCATGCCACAAAAATTTCCCTTATCCACGTCTTTCCTAATAAGATCTGTAAGAAAAAGAAGACAGGTATCAGTGGAGTGGGCTTTTCTAAAACCTGACTGAAAGTCAAATAGCAGGTTCTGCTCAGCTAGATAACTGTCTATTTGTTCATAAATTATCCTTTCAATAATTTTTGATATTGAACACAGGACAGATACAAGGCGGAAATTTCCAGGATCAGATTTGGGCCCCTTTTTAAATAAAGGTATTACTCTTGCCACCTTAAGTTTACTGGGAAAGTGGTTATTTTCAATGGATAAGTTTATTAGATGAGTTAAAACAGGAGTGATTATTTCAGAAGCATCTCTGAGAAACCTTGCAGGGATGTTATCAAGGCCTGTAGCCTTGAAAGGATTCAGGCCTTTGAGTTTTTTTAGTACCAGCTCCTCTGTTACCTGTTTGAAATAAAACGTGTTTGGCTTGACTCCCCTTTCTTCATTAAACTTATGCACCCTCTGTGGATCACTAAAAACACCAGAGGTAGATGGAAGCTTCTGTACCAGATTACTTGCAACTGTTGTGAAGAAACCATTAAAGGTGTTTGCCACCAATCTTTTATCATATGATATGGACCCTTTTATGTCTAGGCCTATTTTACCTTGCTTTTGCTTTGGGTTCTCTTTCGTCCCCAAAGATCTAAGAGTTGCCCACAATTTCTGAGAATTATTTTTATTCTCCTCAATTTTTGTCCTAAAAAAGTCCTTTTTTGCCTCATTTACCATTCGCTGCACCTTATTTCTTAGTATTTTATAGTCTTTAAAAAAAGCAAACTGCCTGCTCTTTTTAAACTCACTTAATTTTTTATTCCTTAGGTGAATGGTATCCAGGATATCATTATTTATCCAAGGCTGAGATCTCCGTTTTATCCTGGTCTCTTTTAGTGGGACCGTTTTATCAAGTACTTCCAAAAAAATAGATTGAAACCAAACAAAATTGGTTTGCTCTTTCGAAGTAAAATATCAATCCACACAGCTTCCAGGTTGTCATTGTCCAGATCTAGTCTTACTCTAAAATCAATATCAGACCGTACAAATATACAAACCCCTCCCCCTTGTCTATTCCGGTCTTTACGAACAATAAAAAAGTTTTCAATTTCAACTTCGGAATCAGTGATATTAGAGTCTAACCATGTCTCTGAGAAACATAGTATGCTTGCGTTGATTGTTCTGGCCAGCTCACATACCTCGGTAATCTTTGGCAGTAAGCTGCGAATGTTTAAATGAAAGCAGTGCAAACCTTTCGATGTAAAGACGGATAACTGCTCCTCATTATAGTCCATTATGTTACTTCTCACTGGAGTAACCTTTGGCAGCGCTTTAGTTGCCGACGCTGCTGGTGTCTCTAACTGCCCACAGCATGTGTCGGCCCCCACACCTTCCCCGGGTAGCAGCACCGTCAGTGTCTCCACCGGTGTTGCGTGTCGTCCAGGCGCAAATGACTCGGTTGACCACGGTGGCCTCATCCTCTTTTCTTCCAGCGCCTGGTACCCGCTGGCGTTGGGTACTGAAGCCCCAATAGCACACTGCAGCCCCACTCGCTTCTGCCTCGGCACCCGGTATCCATTGGCTCTTGATTTTACAACCGTGTTCGAACCAAGCAGCTCTCGCTCCGGCTGCCGCTGCTCCCCGTGTCAGCTAGCCGTACTGCAAACCGCGTTGGACGCCACAAATTGGGTAATGTTGGCCTATCTTCCAAGTTCATGTTCGCAACCGCAGCAAATTGCAGGCGGCCGATCGCTTTCTCGCGTGGTGACTTTATGGAAAGTTTGGCTGAATTCACATTTCCCCTGGGTGTATTTGTCTCAGGACCTGGGCATTGATGTATATCGCCAGATAGTAATAAACAGAGGGAGATTACCAACCTGTTATTATTCTGATTTTTACTCGCGGGCTGCGTTTTTTGCTTCGGTCCAATTTGTGGACACAAACGCAAGTATAAATTACACACCGTTCAAAGCCGAAATGTTTGTAGCCGGTGCCCATTGTTTTTAAAATTTCACCGATCTGGAGTTCAACTCCTTGGCATTTGGAGGAAATATTCTTCCTGAAACAAATAATCTTTAGGGCTTTCAGTTGTATTCTCACAAAGGCTTGATAGTACAACGTACAACAGGAGAGCAGCAAACACACCTGTCTCACCTCTCGACGCCATATTGGATTGGTTGCATGTGCTGCCTTCCATTCGGTCAAGGGTAGGGAACTTTATCCAGAAAGGGCTGGTGTAGGCGCAGGCTTTCATTCCAACTTAGCAGTCATACAGCTGACAGTACTAATCAACCTCTGGAGTCTTTTCTGAAGACCTTGATTGTAAAAATCAGGCGTGTATCTGCTTGGTTGGAATGAAGGCCTGCACTAGCCCTTCTGGATACGGTTCTCCACTCCTGCGTTAGGTTTAGTATAATTTAGTATATGTGCAGAAAATTATTTCTGACCTTTTTTATTTTTGAAGACAGATATTGCAATAAGCGCAAAAGAAACTGATCTAGTGATGTGTTCTTGTTTTGATTTATGTCTCAGAAGTAAAGCACCAAATGCCAGAGAAGAATTAGTAGTTTGGATCTGAAAGTAACATTTTATAGCAAGATTCTTTTTCAAGTTCTCAAAGGTCAAGACATTAGAATATGAAAGTTCAGTGCATTGGTGAGTCCAGGGAGAAAGGTTACCATGGATTTAGAAGCTCAGTTGTAAAGTCTTGCTCGATTCTTAAGCTTTCATCCATATGATGAAACACATTCCAGAACTGAGCAGAGCCAACTGCAAAATACCACAGTTGGCCTTTAACAACAAAAAGGAACTGGACACAAAGGGACTTAAACAACAAAGTCCACAGTCAGGCTGATTTTGCTGAAGACTGAGGATTTGAAGGGGCTGGACTGATATTGAAAGCAACAACTTCACAATTCTACAGCTTTCTTGAGCCAGATATGTATTTGTTAGCTGTAGGTCTCAAATTTGAGGTGACCTATAAGGCTCTTCAGTACTTTTTGTTTGTGCTAACTTTGCACTTATTTTACAGTCTGGTAGACAATGGGATTGGAACTGCTGGAGCATTCGCTCTGGCTGAACTCATCAAGAGCACTAAGACACTTCAGGAGTTGTGGTAAGTCATGTAATAAGTTGATTTGTAAGCCCTAGTGATCAGACATATTATGGCAGGTTACAGCCGAGAGGTTATGGCACTTGACTTGTTCACGAAGGCAGGTGGTTCATGTGTTCCCTCGAAAGTAAGAACAGTGTGGTTGCTGGGCGTTGTAGCAGGGGCCTTGACCTCACATTGCTTGTGGAAATTGGCTCCATTGTAGTCCAATTAACTTTAAGTGGTTTTGTGTAAAAACATTGTCTAAATAATTGAATAATGAATGTTATTCAATTACAATACAGACTTTGTGCACAGACACTGCAATTGAAAGAGTTTGAAACATGTCATGCTTCATGATCTTTATGAACCACGCTGGTGTTTGACTTCACCAAAAAATCAGTAATTCATTTAGACCTAAAAAAGGTAAAATAAGTAATTTTATTTAAGTAATTCATATCATTCAGACAGCTTTACTGATAAAATGCTCGGTGACAGTGAAGACTTGTGGGCCCCTTTGATCTCCACAGGCTTCACTTGTCATCTATTGTTAGAATGTTATTGTTATTGTTAAATGTCCTTGAATCATAAGTATGATCATTTCTGACTGAATTATGGAATTTATTATATACCCCAGAATACACCTATGTTAATCCAAATCACAGCACCCTGTGATAGAATAGGGAAATTGCATGTGTAGAGCTAGCAGAAAGTAAACAGTCAACCTTTAACACATTAAAAAATCAATGTGATATATTTTCTACATTACATTATATTACAATTATCAATTGCAATCATTAATTGAATTGCAATTTTAAGGTATGTTTAAAGGTTGCCAAATCCATTAAATGTTATCAAGAATTAGTCTTTTATAATAAACGCAGTGCAGCAGAGGTAAGCTTTAGTAATAATCTTTTCAGGACCTACGGTGTAGACACAAACACATTGACACTATAGTGCAATATAAGCTTGTTTAATGAATCCAACTGATACAGGTCTAGAGGGAATCCAGCAGCTGGGAGCAGGCCGTTTTCAGAATGCTCAGGAGGAAAATTGCAGGGGAGAGGAGCAGAGCAGGAACAGAGACTGAAGGCTGGTGATGGCCTGATAGTAGCAATGACTGGGCTGCCGAGCCGTGGTAGGGCTGGCAAAGCATGCAAGGCAGTCGGTGGCTGAATAATCTGGCCGAGTCTGCATAAATGAAGACTGAACATACTGCAGGCTGGTGGGTGGTTGATTGGCTGATTGATTGCAGGTGTTCAGGTCAGGTGGCAGGAGTCTGGAAGACCATGCCCAGCGAGGCAGAGATAGACACCAGCACAGACACAGAGAGAGAGAAAGAGACAAACAGAAACAAGATGGAACGAGAAACAGAGAACACAAGAGACAGGCACAAACTGGTCCTTATGCTGGCCTCACAGTTTTCTCTGCGATTTACTACACTACTGCATACCAAGATTCTGTACGTCCTGCCGTAGACAATTGCGGCAAATCATAGTCGCAGGCAGGCCATTGCTGCATAGTATCTCTGACGTGCTACAAAAACCAGCAATATCTTACATTATCTGAGTGTCTCAAATGAAAGACTTTCCTCTGGCATGAATTCAGAAAAGGCAGATGCATACTCTACACCAGGAAGTCCCGGAAGTAAAATTTCCCTGCAAAGAAATAGAAATATATTTCCAAGATTTTGACTACCTCTCTTGGAACATTAAAAAAAAAAGTGTGGTTTATTGAGTTACTGATATATTTATGAAGCCCCTCATTGTACAGCGCCCTCCATGATTATTGGCACCCCTGGTTAAGATGAGTTAAAAGCCTTAAAATAAATTAAATTTTTATTGCAGAAGCATACTCTCACACTGAAACTTGTAGAAAAATGTAACATTCAACTCAAGTGAATTTTAAGGGGGAAAAAAACCCCTGACAAAGAAAAAATTATTTTTCATATAATCACCTGTTCCACAATTATTGGCACCCCTAACAATTCCTAGGAAATAAATGTAATTGAAGTATTTCTGTCATTTCTACAGTAGTTTACAAAGTTGATCAGAGTATCTAGGAACATTAAATTAGTAATTCATCACTTCCTGTTTCTCTGGGGTATAAATATGATGTAACACAAAGGCCATTTCTCTTATCCACTCTTCAACATGAGAAAGACAAAGGAACGCACCATTCAAGTACGGCAGATGTGTGTCGACCTTCACAAGTCAGGCAATGGCTACAAGAAAATAGCCACTCGCCTGCACCTGCCCATATCTACTGTCAGAGGAATCATTAAGAAGTTAAAACAACTGGAACAGTGGTAAACAAGCCTGGATGAGGACACAAGGTTATTTTGCCACCATGGACAGTGAGGAGGATGGTAAGAGAAATAAAAAGTTCTCCAAAGCTCACTGTTCAAGAATTACAACAAATGGTTGCATCTGGGGGTCGCAAAGTCTCCAAAACAACCATCAGGCGCTATCTACATGCCAACAAGCTGTTTGGGAGGCATGCACGGAAAAAACCTTTTCTCACTCACAGTCATAAACGCAAACGTCTGGAGTTTGCTAAGCGGTACTGGGACTTCAACTAGGACCGTGTGCTTTGGTCAGATGAGACCAAGATAGAGCTTTTTGGCAACAAACACTGTAAGTGGGTCTGGCGGAATACAAAAGATCGGGATGCAGAAAAGCACCTCATGCCCACTGTGAAGTATGGGGGAGGATCGGCGATGCTGTGGGCCTGTTTCTCTTCCAGAGGCCCTGGGAACTTTGTTAGGGTACATGGCATCATTAACGCTTTGAAATATTAGGACATTTTAAATCAAAATCTGGTGGCCTCTGCCCGAAAGCTGAAGATGGGTTGTCACTTGGTCTTTCAGCAAGATAATGACCCTAAACATGTGGCCAAATCACACAAATGGTTCACCAGACATAGAATCAAGCTCCTCCCATGGTCATCTCAGTCCCCAGACCTCAACCCCATTGAAAACCTGTGGAGTGAGCTGAAGAGGAGAGGACCCAGGTCGCTGGATGATTTAGAGAGATTGTGCAAAGTGGAATGGGCGAAAATCCCTCTTTCTGTATTCTCCCATCTTGTGAAACATTATAGGAGAAGATTAGGTGCTGTTTTGTTGGTTAAAGGGGGTTGTACAAAGTATTAACATCAGGGGTGCTAATAATCGCGGCACACACGATTTGATGTAAAAGAATTATTTCTTAATGTTGGATTTGTTTCCCACTGAATAAATGCACTTGAATTAAAGGTTGAATTTTTCCTCTTTTTTTCATTGCGGTCCTATATTATTTTGAAAAAAACTGAATTTATTAGAAGCTAAAGAACACATCTTAACCAGGGGTGCCAATAATTATTGAGGGCGCTGTATCTTCTTGTGCATTGTTTATTGTGAGAAAAGAAAATGCTGTATGTTGCTCCTAATATTCACCAAATAACCAAGACCAATACATATGCCTGTAACAATTCAGAAATTATGAATCAAGAAATGACCAAGAGACCACTGATAGTGTACATTGAAAGCGTGCATGTGTTGGACCTGATCTTTTAAAGATGACAATTATACATAAAATTAATTAATCAAAAACTTTCTATGAATTCCATTGCCCATTTTAGTATTTTTTACAATTTTTTCCCATTTTAAACGTATTGGTGTTTTGGATCTCATGAATTTTTTTGTAACTTTGGTTTATAAAATGCTGTTTTTAGACAGCAGCTGTATACCGCCCAGTTCTGCCTTGATGTGCATACCTGAGGCAAGCGAGAAAGCAGTTTTTGACCACAGTGAAAAATTTGTTTTTTCGTCCAATAATTGCCAAGAAATATGGACTGAAGTAGAATATTTAATTTGTTGAAGGTATGTTGTGAATTTTAGAAATTGCTTGATTTATCTTTTTTGATATATTTTTTTAACTTTTGGAACTAGTCTTCAGAACGGTCTGGAGTTCTTGGTAATTTTTTATATCACAGGAGTAAGAAACCATCCTTACGAGCTTTACTCTGTAAATAGTGCTGGAAGTTAAAGCAGCGTAGCTGCAGTATAGGCCTACAGCTGTATATTAACAGTTTAGATAGACTAGCATGGAGCACACGTTGGCCACATGTGCCCTATATACCTGTGGGGCCAAGTTCTGGTGACATTTCTTCCAGGGTCCTTGCTTTCACACTTTTGTTTTGAAAGGTCTTTCACACCACAACTCCACCGAAAGGTCTTCTTTTGCTTCAGTCCAATCGAACACCATTGTTGATGCTGATCGTTTGTTCACAAGAAGTTGTCCATGGTCACATCTCACAGTTGTCTGTATAACCCCGCAAATACTTATGATTTTCCACATCCTCCCCTCACATGGCACAGTTTTCTACGATTTCCTTTGCTGAGCCAAAATTTTTTATGGCACAACTAAAAAAAGTTGAGCATACCCAAAACTCTTAAGACACTATATATCAACCTATGCCACAAGCATACCACAGGAAATCATAGTTGTAGGGACCCTCAAATGGTAACATGCTGTATTAATTTGTATCTAATTGGAGGTTATTGTGCGGTGTGGTAGCCAAACCGCACCGTATTAGGCTGGCTTTACAAGCAGATCTTGCCCTTTTTGATAGTTTGGTGTATGGTGCAGTCCACAGAGCACATTTTCAGGGACTGGACTGTGTACACAAAATGGCTGATCAAAAAATACCGCTTCAATCACGTTATTGAATTTGTAGGAGGGTTTTGGGACTTAAATTTTAAGAATAAACCAACAGCAGTTGTGCCATCCTTGTTCACATCCAAGGCATATCCACTCTGGGTTTTTTAACTACTAGTCCCTTCTGGCATGAGATTACAGGTCGATTGGGCATTTTTCAACCTTAAAGGTACCATATTATACCATATTTAGTTTAAAATATGTCCATTGGGTCTTTAAAATAATGTTAAGAATTCAGTTACTAATAAAAACCACACACATCCGGGCCTAGTGAGACCTCTTCTCTTACCCCGTCTGTACCGGCCTCAAACATGAGCTGTTTGAGTCGGGGGGAAAATATGCTAATGGGGTGCTGCTCTGATTGGCTGCCTGGACACTTCAATTCCGGGGGAGGGTGCAGACCCAAAAAAAAGGAAACCAAGATGGCCGGTATTTCAGGACAGCTGTCTGCGGCATCTGTTGCTGTAAGACTGAACTTGTTTGATCCCAAATCCAATCCCCCAATGGGAAAAGGAAGCAACTGAAGTATTGCAGCAATGTGTACAGCAAGATGTTGATGAGTGGCAAGTTGAAATTTTAGTGTTAAGCTTGTACTGTCTCGCCTCGCATGCATGTGATTGTAGCTGGACTGTCATATATTCATGTTACATATCCACTTGGCTATCCGGAGGAAACTTCGCTGGAAGGTCCTGCTAACCATTTCTACCAAAACGAAACACAAATTCTGACACCAAGCCACCGAATGGGTTTGTTGCAAGAACACACAAATGGTGTAAGCATTGCTTATGTGGAGCTAGCGAATCGATAACTTCGAAAATTTACGATAATCGATAAATCGATAATCGAAAATTAAATCTGACCTCCACTTTTTTTTTTTAGGCTTTTTATTAGCCAGAAAAATTTTCAAAGGTGGATGAAATTCAGCCCCAGCAATGCCGAGAAATTGTTTGTAAAACCAGACATGTTATAGTGCGTTTTGCGATTGCTTTCACTGCAGTAGGATCAGAGAGCTAGCGCACACCACGGCAAAGTGCCTGGCTGACCTCGGTCATGGATAAATAAAAACAGTAGAGCAGCATAAACAAACCTATACACGGAACCTAAGCTCCACAAAGCATACGTCTGGTCTAACTGCAGCCTTATCAACCCAGTGTTGCAAACACGCACAACTCCTCTCCGGTTACCTTCAACTGTAGCGGCTATGGCCAGGTATCGTTATGATGAAACTACCACCTTGATGCTAACCAAATTAACAAAAGCATACCAACCTTAATTACTGCATACAAATTAAACAGGAGCATTTTTTTAAGTAGCACGGAACGCTAACTAATATGTGCTAGTACCCGAGGGGTCATCATAACGACAGATTACTTTGCAATAGAGGTTTTACAGACAGTAAGTTCCGTTACCGTGAACAGTTGTACTAAGCATCCAAATTACAAACAAATATTAGAAGTTAGCTTCAAATGAGGTTTATGTTTATAAACCTTCTGTTGAATTTCTCCTTGAGATTATTTACTCTGGCATATTTAGGACATGAACATTAGCAACAGTAACTTAGCTACATTAGCCACAGTGCTACAACCACAATCAACAGGCTATCACGTTAGGTGGGCTTATGCAGTAAAGGACCACAAAATCGTAAAACTTACTGCTTCCGTGTCGGAGTCACGAGCAGTTCGTACCGATCCAGGCTTTATATTTTACAAAACATGCATTTGAGGCCAGTTGTTTGTGCTAACTATCGGTAGCGGTCCTGCTAGCCACCCGTCACATGTTAGTTTCACTTACATTATTTGCTGTTATATCGTTACTTACAGCTTGTGGCTCCGAGCAGCTGATCGATGCGACTGCTCCAGGTTTGAGAGCTGAGACGCATATCCAGCGTCAAATTATCCTTTATTGACAAAGCTGTCTTTGGTGAAATGCCGAGCACAAACAGCTAACCTTCCCTTTGACTGTGGCTGTTTGCCGACAGCAAACAAAAGCGCTACCCACTGATCTCTGGTGGCATCATCTTTTCGAAGAGAAAATAGTTGTGCTTTTTCTCACATCCAAAACAACACGAACGATATGTACTGTTTGCATTTTTGGCTGGGGATCTGAGATTTAGTATTTAGTTAGTAGGCAGCAGTCACTGAGTCGTCCTTTTGGTTAGGTTGGAATTTGAACAGTAAGTTTACCGGAGTGCTCCGCCTCCTCCCTCCTCCAGTTTCTCCTGGGTGTTGTAGCCAGTCCGTTCTATCTGGGTTCTCAGCTAAGCCCTGTGATATTTTTAGGTTAGTATATTAATAGTACTGGGACCAGATAAACTCAAGTTGGCTTATTAGAAGTGCTTATTACATATATAGTTTGGCTCAAATTGGTATTTCATTTCTGTTAACTGAAACCAAGCCCCTGTTAAAAGAGGCTTATAATACATTCACATAGTTTCCCCACAGTTTCTATTGTGACTGCTGCTTAGGGCTTCTTAGGTTGATAAATATATAAATTGTGGTTCCTGAGCTTCCGTCTCGGCATTAGTAATTTTCTTTTATCTAGGGCGAGCGAGGTCATTAGGTAGGGGGTTCAAAATGTGGCCAAAACTATGTGACAGTTGCAGGATCGCACTTTTGGAAAGAGATTTCCAGGATGGGTTTGTTTGCCACTGTTGCCAGCTAATTGAGCATCTGGAGAGCAAGATCCTTGATCTTCGGGGCCAGTTGGCGGCACTACATAGTTCGCAATCAGTAGAGTTCCTAGAGGAACTAAGTAGTATGTCGTTTTGAGAAATGGTGTGTACGCCGAAGCAGGATGGTACAGGGATCCCAGAGCAGGCAGGGCGAGGAAGTTGAGTAACTGTAGGTCGACAGCGCAGGAAAGGACGTGCAAGCCATACAGCGACAGCTCCTCCAGTGGTTGAGATGTCCGGCCCTTGCAGGAACTAGAATTGGCCCCTAACCCTGAGAGTGTGGGGACTGTTGAGCAGCAGGGCACCCTGTTGGCCTTTACTCCTCAGAAAAGAGAGTTAGTGAGAGTGGGGGACTCAATACTAAGAGGAATAGATAGCTTAGTCTCCTTCGACAAGGAGTCTCGTGCAGCGTGTTGCCTGTCTGGTGCCCAGGTAGGAGACCTCCTGGAGCCTGCAGACAAGCTCCTGGCCAGAGCGGGGAGGGATCCAGTTGTCATGGTCCATGTTGGGACAAATGACATAGGTGAGGGTAGGTTTGAGGTTCTGCAAGGCAAATTTGTGGAATTAGCTGCGAAACTTAGGAGCAGATCTTCAACGGTAGTGTTCTCCGGGATTCTACCGGTACCACGTGCAAGCAGAGGAAAGCAGAATTTTACCTGGAGGTTAAACACGTGGCTCTGAACCTGGTGTCGGAAAGAAGGGTACAGGTTTATGGGGCACTGGAACTTTTTCTGGGACAGGGGTGACCTGTTCAAACCTGACGTGCTGCACCTCAACCGGAGGGGTACCTTTGCACTGGGCCAGCATATGTTTAGGGTAACACAGGATTATTTAAACTAGGGACTTGGGGGCAGGGAGGTTAGTGAGTGTTACACATAGGGAAATGCAGACTGCCCCGATGGAAGCTGACGGCGTTACATGCACTATTGACAATATACTTTTAGAGCAACAGAGTGTAGTGGGGGGCTTGAAGCAGCGGCCGCATGGGAAATCAAGGGGGAAAAAGCATTAGTAATAACCTGAAATGTTTTTACACCGCTGAAAAAAAATAAAGGGAAAACTAAAATAACACATCCTAGATCTGAATGAAATATTCTAAATACTTTGTTCTATACATAGTTAAATGTGCAAACAACAAAAATCACCCAAAAATTATCAATGGAAATCAAATTTATTAACCCATGGAGGTCTGGATTTGGAGTCACACTCAAAATTAAAGTGGAAAAACACACTACAGGCTGATCCAACTTTGATATAATGTCCTTAAAACAAGTAAAAATCAGGCTCAGTAGTGTGTGTGGCCTCCACGTGCCTGTATGACCTCCCTACAACGCCTGGGCATGCTCCTGATGAGGTGACGGATGGTCTGCTGACGGATCTCCTCCCAGATCCACCAACTCCTGGACAGTCTGTGGTGCAACAAGGCATTGGTGGACGGAGCGAGACATGTCCCAGATGTGTTCAATTGGATTCAGGTCTGGGGAACGGGTGGGCCAGTCCATAGCATCAATGCCTTTGTCTTGCAGGAACTGCTGACACTCCAGGCACATGAGGTCTAGCATTGTCTCGCATTAGGAGGAACCCAGGGCCAACCGCATCAGCATATGGTCTCACAAGGGGTCTGAGGATCTCATGTCGGTACCTAATGGCAGTCAGGCTACCTCTAGCGAGCACATGGAGGGCTGTGCGGCCCCCCCCCCCAAAGAAATGCCACCCCACACCATTACTGACCCATTGCCAAACCGGTCATGCTGGAGCATGTTGCAGGCAGCAGAACGTTCTCCACAGTGTTTCCAGACTCTGACATCTGTCACATGTGCTCAGCGTGAACCTGCTTTCATCTGTGAAGACCACAGGGTGCCAGTGGCGAATTTGCCAATCTTGGTGTTCTCTGGCAAATGCCAAACGTCTTGCATGGTGTTGGGCTGTAAGCACAACCTCCACCTGTGGACGTCGGGCCCTCATACCATCCTCATGGAGTTGGTTTCTGACGGTTTTAGCAGACATGAATATTTGTGGCCTGCTGGAGGTCATTTTGCAGGGCTGTGGCAGTGCTCCTCTTGTTCCTCCTTGCACAAAGGCAGAGATAGAGGTCCTGCTGCTGGGATATTGCCCTCCTACGGCCTCCTCCACATCTCCTGATGTACTGGCCTGTCTCCTGGTAGCGCCTCTATGCTCTGGACACTACGCTGACAGACACAGCAAACCTTCTTGCCACAGCTCGCATTGATGTGCCATCCTGGATGAACTGCACTACCTGAGCCACTTGTGTAGGTTGGAGAGTCCGTCTCTTGCTACCACTAGAGTAAGCACCGCCAGCATTCAAAAGTGACCAATACATCAGCCAGAAACCATAGGAACTGAGAAGTGGTCTGTGGTCAACACCTGCACAGCCACTCCTTTATTGGGAGTGTCTTGCTAATTGCCTATAATTTCCACCTTTTGTCTATTCCATTTGCACAGCAGCATGTGAAATTGATAGTCAATCAGTGTTGCTTCCTAAGTGGACAGTTTGATTTCACAGAAGTGTGATTGACTTGGAGTTACACTGTGTTGTTCAAGTGTTCCCTTAATTTTTTTGAGCAGTGATTTTAAATGCAAGAAGCATTAAAAAAAATTTCCAGAGCTTGAGGCCGTTATGATAAGTGAGGGCTATGACATAGTTGGGATTACAAAGACATGGCTTAGTGAAGAGAAAAGAGATCAATATAATATAGAAGGTTATAAGCTCTTTAGGAAGGATAAATGTAATAGGCGAGGAGGGGCATAGCAGTCTAAGTGAACGAAAACATAAATGTACAGGAAATTCCCAAAATTGAACATTCCTCGCTCTGTGAAGATATCTGGGTCAGGCTCATTGGCAAACACGAGACAGGTTTAAACATAGGAGTATGCTATCGACCACCAGCTTTGGACAGTACAGTCAATTAAATGCTTTTTAAGAGGATTACGCAAGCTTTTAGAGGTGGAGGGACTATTATTATGGGAGACTTAAATTATCCTGGTATCGATTGGGAAATGGTGAAAGGACAGGGTAGGGGGGAGGAAGAATTTGTAGATTTTATAAATGATAATTTTTTGGTGCAGTATGTCTGATCCCGGGACGATATCGTTTCCTGGGCTATCGGATTCTTTGCTCAGCTGGCTGATTGAGCTGGGGTGGCGCTTCCCCAGAATCCATATAAGCAGGTCCGGCACACCTATTTCGCTAGAGTGTCTGTGTTTCGCTATGCACAATAGCTGAAGAAATCTTTAGTCAGGTTTTGAAAGACTGTTCTCAAATTTTTGGAGTTTCTTCTACCTTTTTCTTTCTCGCATTGCCTCTGGTGTTCGGACTATTAGACATCCCTTGGAGGCGCGAGTTCTTGCGTTTGGTCTGTGTTGTTCTCTGTTTTTGTGCTGTTTACTCGCTGCTCATGTTCTCTCTTTTCGCTGCTCCTGGCCTCCTACACAACCGGCCATTACAGTTATGTCTTCGCCCTTGTTTGTTTGTCTGTCTGTCTGTCTGTGAACAACATCACTCAAAAAGGAATGCACGGATATGTCTGAAATTTTTTGGGTGCATTGCTATTACATCAGGGAAGGATCCCATTGATTTTCACCGCGATCAGTGAGACAATATGGGCGCCCCGGGAGCCATCTTGAAATCGTATGACACACGATAACTCAACTTTGCTTCCACTCATGAAGATTTGGACTGTGCTGCCTTGGTGGAGGTTTGCACTCTACGAGTGCCTTTAGTTCTCGTTGCTTTCAGCATTTTCCTTGTTGGTGACAGTTATTTTGAAATGTCTGTGGTTAAAGACATATTAATTGGGTTTAAACTAGAAAACAGCCCTGACCTAAATGGGGTTCATTGGAATCACTGGTTACCCTGGGAATGTACACTGGACCAACACACTGGGTCTCCATGGGTTTCCAGCCTGAAGTAGGTGATCCAGATGGGGATATTGTACATTCTTGGATGTTTTACTTGAGTAGAGGCTTTACACACTTTAAATTAAAGAACTAACCTTCTGTCAGCATCAGTCACTCTGGATAAAACAGGGACCTACTTCAGTCTGAAGCCACCTGCTGTCTGCTAGAGGAATGTGAATTCCTTCTGGAAATTTCCAACAATTTCTAGTGCCCCCGATTATTTGACACTATTTGGTCAATTAGAAAAGTGACCTCTAATTTTTTAATTGAAATTATTCACATCTGTTTGACTTTAAAACCCCATTAAAATGGAGGAAATGGCAGTGTGGCATACGGGACAAGTTCTAACAACTAATTAACACATGAATTAATAATCAGATTCTCCCTGGAAATAGATGCACCACTGCTCAAAGACAGAGAATATGGAGTATTAACATTCTTGTTCATTAAAAATGGAAATACATAAAACTTTTGTCATCTTGTGTGGCGTACGGGACATGGCGAAAAATGCCTAAACAATTATTGCCTGCCCTCACCCTCCGACTTGAGTTAGCTGATCGGAATTGTGCATGAGTGAAATATTCATCCAACCCTATTGACTACTTACAACAAAGATTCTGTTAAAGTTAAACAATTAGAACAATTAGAAGAAAAGTTTTCATTTCACACTGTTATCACAATT
Source organism: Gymnothorax reevesii (assembly GCA_029721435.1). NCBI lineage: Eukaryota > Metazoa > Chordata > Actinopteri > Anguilliformes > Muraenidae > Gymnothorax > Gymnothorax reevesii. Next base: position 57,423,566 of record CM056574.1, read on the forward strand.
TTCGAAAAAGCAAAGTTTTATTGATTAGATTAAAAAAAAACATGTTCTCCTCCAATTTTCAGAATAACAGTGTTTGGTCCTTGAGGCCTGGGTTTCATAGTAGAGAAGTTACTTTACTCAATTTTCTACAAAAAATCAATTTCTAGTGTTATGGCCCCAATTTGTTATTAAATTTACAGCAACAGTAACAGCAAGGGATGACCGACACAATTCAAAACCCAAACACATTTAATCAAACAGACAATAACAACTAACTAATCTACTATCTACAACTACGACCAAGATTGATTTATATACAAACAAAACAGAAATATTTACAGTCCTTTTTGTTGGGGTGGCTTGGTGATGTCCTGGGTAAAGAAAAATGCTCAAACACAGGCAAAATCCACAAAAGAAACTTCACAGGTCCTGATCAGAAATGACAGGTCTGGTCACATGTATCCTTCTTCTTGCAATTTCTCCTACTACTTTACTGTCTCAATTCTTTTCCTTATATACTCTTTTACAGACCCCACCCACATTTAGACCTCTTTTTTTTAATTTTCTGAGACTTGCCCCAGACATGTCCAGGACATGTCTAAACATAGCTCCAGTCTGAGCTGAACAAAAAAAAGGTAAATACTGCCATCTAGTGGCCTATATTCACATTACACCTTCATTCCAAAAGGGAAAAATTTTGACTCATATAGGCAAAATTTTTCTTTTCAATACAAAATGGTTAAGTGAACACTTGTCTATATATACATATCATACAATATTCAAACACATGATATATATATACACATTCAAACACGGGATAAGCAATCAGCAATTACATTGTCTGTACCCTTCACATACTTAATTTCCAAGTCAAACTCCTGTAAAATCAAACTCCAATTCAACAATCTCCGATTCTTGTTTTTCATCTTACTCAAAAACATTAACGGATTGTGGTCAGTGTACACAATCATTGGCTTTTGTCCTGTACAAACATAAACCTCAAAGTGTTGTAAAGAAAGGACCAGAGCCAACAGCTCCTTCTCTATTGTGGAATAGTTCCTTTGGTGGCGATTGAATTTTCTGGAAAAGTATGCCACGGGATGCTCAATGTCAGAGTCACTTCTCTGTAGGAGCACAGATCCACAAGCTTGGTCGCTAGCATCGACCGCGATGGAGAACGGTTTGTTGAAGTCAGGAGATTTGAGCACGGGGAAGTGACACAGCAGAGACTTTAGGCGATCGAAGGCTCTCTGGCATGCATCATCCCAAGTGAACTTTACGCCTTTCTTCAGTTGGTTAGTTAGACTGAGAGCAATCTCAGCAAAGTTCTTGCAGAACTTGCGGTAGTACCCGATCATTCCAAGGAAGCGGCACAAAGCTTTTTTGTTGTGAGGAACTGGAAAGTCCATGATGGCTTGGACTTTAGCATTTATGGGCGCCACCTTACCCTGGCCTATGACGTAGCCAAGATAGGTGACAGTTGCACAACCAAAGTCACTCTTGCTCAGGTTAACAGTTAGGTTAGTCTGGGTCAGGCGCTGGAACAACGTCTCTACATCTTTCAGATGTTCTTCCCAGGAGTCACTCCATGTGATCAGGTCGTCGATGTACGCACCCGTGTGTGGCAATCCGGCGATTGTAGACTGTATCATCCTTTGGAAAGTGGCTGGGGCATTTTTCATGCCAAAGGGTAGGACTTCATACTGGTACAATCCAGATGGTGTGGCAAAAGCAGAGATGCTCTTGGCCCTCTCAGTTAAAGGCACACACCAATAACCCTTCAATAAATCAATCTTGGTCAGAAACTTTGCTTGCCCGACACTATCAATACAATCATCAATCCGAGGTATTGGAAGCACATCAGTTCTAGTTACAGCATTGACTTTGCGATAATCTGTACAGAATCTAGTACTACCATCAGGTTTTGGAACTAGCACACAGGGTGAACTCCAATCGGAGTTGGAGGGTCTGATAATATCATGTTTTAACATGTACTCAACCTCTTTCTCAGTAATCTTTCTCTTTTCAGGATTCATCCGGTATGGATGCTGTTTTATTGGTTTGGCATCCCCAACATCTACATCATGAGAGGCTATAGTAACTCTCTTTGGAACATCAGGAAACAAATCCTCATATTTCTTGATCAACCGTTCAAACTGATCTCTCTGTGAGGGTACTAAGTGCTGGAGTTTTACATCAAGATTTTGCAACACTTCAGTGTTTGACAATTTACATGAAAGAACTTCAGCTTTAATTCTTGGTCCATCATCTTGAAACTCCCCCTCATCTTCACACGTTTCGACCATTGGAGAATCTGAAGTGACAGCTGCAACCCTAGCATTTCTGTCATGATAAGGCTTTAGCATGTTAATATGACGCAATTGTTTTGGTTTTCTCCTATCTGGAGTCTTCACAATGTAATTGAGATCATTGAGTTTTGTCAGAATTTCATAAGGACCATGAAATCTAGCCTGCAATGGATTGGACTGCAAGGGAAACAACACAAGGACCTTTTCTCCTGGTTTAAACTCACGGCTTCTGGCCTTATGATCATACCAAGTTTTCATTTTTCCCTGACTTGATTTCAAGTTCTCTTTGGCAAGGTCACAAGCTGCACGCAATCTTTCCTTGAACTTGCTAACATAGTCTAACAGACTGATATGCGGCTCTTTCTCTTGCCATTGTTCACTCAATAATAGCAAAGGTCCTCTCACTTCATGACCAAACACTAGCTCAAATGGACTGAATCCAGTAGACTCCTGCACTGCTTCTCTAGCTGCAAACAACAGCAAATGAACCCCTTCATCCCAGTCTTTCTCATGGTCATAACAATAAGTCCTCATCATTGTCTTGAGAGTGGAATGAAACCGCTCTAAGGCACCATGACTTTCTGGATGATAGGCACTAGCAAGAATCTGCTTTGCACCTAGTTCATACACAACCTGCTGAAACAAACCAGAAGTGAAATTGCTACCTTGGTCTGACTGAATTTCCCTGGGAAGGCCAAACAACGTGAGGAACTTTATCAAAGCCTTTGAGATTGCAGTTGCCTTGATGTTACGTAGAGGTATGGCTTCAGGGAATCTGGTAGATGCACACATGATTGTCAACAAGTACTGATTTCCAGATCTAGTCTTGGGTAATGGACTAACGCAATCAACAATGACCCTAGAGAATGGCTCCCCAAATGCTGGGATAGGCTGCAATGGAGCTACAGGTGGGTCTAACTGGTGTTTTCCAACTACCTGACAAGTGTGACAGGTTTTGCAAAAGTTGGAAACGTCTTTCCGAAGCCCAGGCCAAAAGAAGTGTTTCATGATCTTATCAACAGCCTTGTTAACACCAAGATGACCTCCTAAAGGTAAACTATGAGCCATTGTTAAGATCTCATTCCCATAGACCTTCGGAACAACAATTTGCCTGACCACTGCCCAATCTGCATTGGCAGGGATATCAGGAGGGCGCCACTTCCGCATCAACACACCATCCTTGAGACAATACCCAACTGGAACTGCGTCTATTTCTTTATCAGGAAGGGCTCTCCTCTTTAGTACACAAATTTCAGGATCATTAGTTTGCTCCTCAATCAACCGCTTTCTGGACAGAGACAAGTCTCCAGACACATCAGAATCACCAGACCCATCCGGCTGGCTGAATAGAGAACTGATAAAAGTATCTGATAAGTCCTCAAACGGAGAAGCCATAGTAGGCTAATCAGAGTCATGAGGCGAACCACCTGAGTCCTGACTATTCAATGTACTGGACGGCACCACATCATCTTCTTCTTTAGCCTTCTTGGCCATAGCACGAGTCACTGCGCAAGAAGGATACAGAGATGGGTCCTCATCCCCATCTTCAGTGCTCGGCTGTGAAGTAAGATGTACAGGGGGAACTACTTTGCCCCCAGCCAGGTCATTGCCTAGCAACAGAGAAACACCCTTTATAGGTAGACTTGACATAAGTCCCACCTTTACCTGTCCTGTAACTAAATCTGACTTCAAGAATATAGAGCGCAGGGGTACAGATACAGTTCTCCCTTCAATACCTTGTACAAGTATGAAATCCCCTGAAGCGGTCTCATCATGTAACTCCAAGGAGTCCATCAACAAAAGTGACTGAGAAGCTCCGGTATCCCTTAGGATATATATGGGGACAGGAGTAGTATGCTCATTCAGAGCCACAAATCCCTCTGACACAAATGGAAGAAATTCCTCCCTCACGAAGTCAGCTGTATCAGGCTTTTTAGCCCCACAAGAAGCAGGCAATTTAGCAGATTGGTTATCTACTACAGGGGTTTCTAACCTTGTTTTCACAAAGGCATTTGGTTTGGTATCCTTTTCTTTTTCTTTCTTAGCTTTAAGGAACCAACAGTTAGTTGTAACATGACCAGATTTCTTGCAATAACTGCAAACTAGACCACTTTTGTCACGGTCAGCTTTCACACTTTGATCAGACCTGTTACTGGATTTCTGAGCACCATCACCAGATTTGTCTTTGTCTTTGGGTGAGGAATCTTGGGTATCACCATAACCCTTTTTCTGAAATTGGGACCATCTATTGTTACTGCTAGACTGAAATTTAGACTTATGTGTGAGAACATATTCATCTGCAAATTTGGCAGCTGACTGCAAATTCAGTGCTTGCTTCTCATTAAGGTAGGTCTTAAGATCATCCTTAACACAGTTCTTGAATTCTTCAACTAACACCATCTCTTTTCGTGAGTTGAAATCATCCTTGACCTCCATAGAAGTACACCAGCGCTCAAAGCAAACCTCCTTCTCATTAACAAATTCCACATAAGTCTGATTTTCAGATTTTTTCAGACCTCTGAATTTCTGTCGGTAAGCCTCTGGAACCAACTCATAAGCTCTCAAAATAACCTTTTTGACAACCTCATAATCAGAGGAATCATCTGCAGACAAAGCTGAATAGGCTTGTTGAGCTTTACCCTTGAGGACAGTTTGCAACATCAGAGGCCAGTGTTCCTTTGGCCACTGGCAACTCTTAGCTACCTTTTCAAAACACTGGAAATAGTTGTCAACATCCTTTTCCGAAAATGGAGGCACCAGTTTTACCTCCTGACTGGCACAAAATTTATTTTTAGTTTCAGTTGCTATTTTAATTTTTAGTTGCTCCATTTGGAGTCTTTCTTCTCTATCGAATTTCTCGAATTCAAAATCTCTCTGTCTTGCAAATGTTTCTAACTCAAATTCTCTTTGTTTTTCTTTTTCCTCCCTTTCTATTTTCTCTTCTCTTGCTAATTTTTCTAACTCAAACTGCCTTTGTTTTTCTTTTTCTTCCCTTTCTTTCTCTCTTCCCTCTCAAATTCTCGTTGCTTTTCTTTTTCCTCCCTTTCTTTTTCTCTTTCCTCCCTTTCAATCTCTAGCATTTTTAATTTAAGTTCCATTTCTATATTTGGATTTTCCACTGGAAACTGTTCCAGATCTCCGGGTGCAAACGCATTTTCATCAATGTAATATTCAACTATCTCTCGAGCCAGTCTTGCTTTTCGCATGGCTGGTTTCACCTCTGTCAGCTCTAAATGTCTGCAAATTTCTAGCAGTTCTGTCTTTTTAAAAGACTTCAAAACCCCTACGGTTGGTGATGCCAAGAAATCATCCATTGCTGTTGTCAATATATATGTATTCAATTAAAAAAAATCAATTTTACAATTTGAAATGTTAGATTTTCAATAAATTACTCACAAAATGGTCTATCCCGGACCTTGAGCCCCCAATTTGTTATGGCCCCAATTTGTTATTAAATTTACAGCAACAGTAACAGCAAGGGATGACCGACACAATTCAAAACCCAAACACATTTAATCAAACAGACAATAACAACTAACTAATCTACTATCTACAACTACGACCAAGATTGATTTATATACAAACAAAACAGAAATATTTACAGTCCCTTTTGTTGGGGTGGCTTGGTGATGTCCTGGGTAAAGAAAAATGCTCAAACACAGGCAAAATCCACAAAAGAAACTTCACAGGTCCTGATCAGAAATGACAGGTCTGGTCACATGTATCCTTCTTCTTGCAATTTCTCCTACTACTTTACTGTCTCAATTCTTTTCTTTATATACTCTTTTGCAGACCCCACCCACATTTAGACCTCTTTTTTTTAATTTTCTGAGACTTGCCCCAGACATGTCCAGGACATGTCTAAACATAGCTCCAGTCTGAGCTGAACAAAAAAAAAAGGTAAATACTGCCATCTAGTGGCCTATATTCACATTACACTAGTGTGGAATCGCCCATATGCGATTGCACACATTGCAGAATAACAGGTCATCGAGGCATAATTGGTAAGTGAGCCATTAAGTTAGTCCACTAATATTTACTGTTTACTGTTTACAATCAGTTTACTGATTGATAACCTCATTAATCTTAAGCGCCGAACATGTTGCCAAAAGCTTTAAATGGCTATGAAATTATATCTGGCTTGTTTACATTAGATAACAGAAGCTGTTATTCTAGGTTGCAGGAGGTATTGTGGGTGTGATCTCACTGAAAGTGACCAATCATAAGAGAGCAAGCGGCCTCCCTTGGTCTCCGCCCCTAAATGTCAAAAGTCTGTGTTCCGCTTGAGCAGATATGAGTTTCGAGCATAGACTGTATAAAAAGATGGATGCAGCACTCGGGTCTGAAAACTGAGGCCAATGCGGAAATCTCCAAAATTTGCATTCTATTTAACGGCCAACAGATGGCGACGTCAGTGGTTACAGAAAGAAGTTCTGTCTTATAGAACTCTATGAGAAAATGACCCACTTTCCAACCAGATTTAAAATGTAAATTATTTTCCACATTACTTTATTGTATCAATCACTAGTTTCAAGTCTCCTTCGATATATTATGATGTTTATTTTTGTAAATTATGGTCCCAAATAAATTAGAATAAAGGATAAAACCAGTATATGCTCTAGGAACGTGGTTATGCTCTGGTCCTTCTCTGATACGGTAAGATCCACCAGTAAATCCACCCCTCGCTTTGCCCCGGATATTCAGTTCATGCTCTCGTCCAATAGGAATCACGTCCGGTTACAAAATGACAAAATGGCGCAATTAAAATTGCCAAAATCGAGGCTTCCTCAATGGTATGCTAAAACCAATGGGTGACATCACGGTTGCTTCATCCATCTTTTTATATAGTCTATGGTTTTGAGCAAGGAGGTATGGCCCGGGGGGGCAAGAGATCAGGTTTGAGCGAGTAGATATGGCCTGTGCGAGCGTGCATGCCTTCTCGCGCGAGCAGAAATGAACTTTGCGAGGGAAATATGAATTTGAGAGAGAATACATTCCCTCCAGCACGTATGAAGCAGAAGTTTCCTCGCGCGTGCTGGCTGTTTTGTGCGCTCGCTACCAATTTTTTTGTGCAGAGGTGCCATTCTATGCGCGCAGAGTAATATAATTTGTGCTCACGACTTTTTTCAAAAATATGATTCCATACATATGTCTGGGATTTGTTGTTTTAAGATACAGAACTTTTGTCAGAATACTCAAAACAGATGGAATTTCACCCATTTTTCCCTCCAGGCGTAAAAGGTAATGCTTAGATTCGACAAGGCTGACAGCAATCACGCCTGGTAGTGTCCAGTGAAAATGAGCCCAATTTTTAGCTCACCTGAACCAAAGGTCTAGTGGGCTTATGTCATGGGCCATCTGTCCGTCGTCGGCGGCGTCAGCTTTGGCATCGATCGTAAACATCTTCCTCTCCAAAACCATCGGATCAATAAAACTGAAACTTGGCATATATGTTCCTACACACGAGGACACCATAGTTTGTTCATGGCATTCCGATCCCATTTCAAGTTTGGCCGGCATGGTGGTCATATTGGAATTATTTATTTATTTATTTTGCCTTTATTTAACCAGGTCGATCCCATTGAGACTCAAAGATCTCTTTTCCAAAGGAAGCCTGGCCAAGAAAGCTGCTTAAAAACATCAAGTTACAGCAGGACAACACAGAATCAAACAACAATAAAATAGACAAGGTACAATCTGGTCATGTCATAGAGTTAGTATGGGGCTTTCATGAGCAGGAACAAGAATAATATGAGGCAGATACTCATAAGGTTTTTAAATGTTCCAACAGGAGTTAGTTCCCTCAGGTTAAAAGTGCTCTGTAGTGAGTTCCAGGCAGCAGGTGCGAAGTCCATGAAGGAGTGCTTGCCTAACTCAGTGCAAACTTTGGGGACATTGAGCAAATAATAATCATTGAAACACAAGGAATAAGTGCTCTGGTTTCTCGAAATGTAGCCACATAGATATTGGGGGAGTAGACCTAAGATCACTTTGTAAATAAACGTGCCAGTGTGAGAGACAACGTGCAGCCAATGAGGGCCACTCGACTCTGCCATATAAGGTGGAATGGTGAGTGAGGCCTTTGCAACATGTGACAAACCTCAGGGCACCGTGGTACATGGAGTCCAGAGGTTGGAGACAATTTGCAGGGGCATGCATATAAAAAAGATCAGCGTAATCCAATAAAGGAAGAAAGGTGGCAGCTACTAACTTCTCCCTGGAAGCAAAAGTAAAACTTGTCCTGTTGTGATAAAAGAACCCCAGTTTTAGCTTTAGTTTTTGATCAGGTTCTCGATATAAGACTTAAAAGAAAGCCTGTCATCAATCAGAACACCCAGGTACTTGTAGCAAGGCACTAGCTCAATCGTGTTTCCTTGCAAGGAGAACACAATGGGAGGGGGGTCAGGTATCTTCCTGCCATTCGAAAAAATCATAAATTTGGTTTTAGGGTCATTCCATATCAAATCACCCAAAAAAAATCAAAATTGTCACCCACCCCCCACAGATTTGGTTTCTAGGGTGATTTTTGCTGGCAAAGCTGAAATTCCAAATATTAGCTCAATCCAACCAGTGGTTCCTGAGTTATAGCCCACCCAATTTGACAAAAATCGCCCAAAACAGGGTGACCGGCCGAAGTTTGACCACCAATATCTCAGCAACCAGTGGGGCTATCACAATAAAATTGGTGTCTGTAGACTGGAAATTCACCAAGGAATCCAAATCTGGCCTTAGATTTGATGTGGGGTAAAAATAAAATATAATGACCTTTTGACCTTTACTTTGACCTTGACCTTGTTGACCTCACGACCTTGACACAAAACAAGCGCAAAATTGTAGCATCATATGTTCCCTTTATTATATACAAAAACCAGAGGTGTATTTTCCCCTTAGTTTTCACAAATCCACACCATATATCCTTTGTCTTTGCAATTTTAGCCCGGTTTTTACACCAATGGCTGTAAAACAATGTAATGCTTCAACACTATTCACTAAAAACTTTGTAAAGGTTTTTCTATAATGTTCTGAACTATTTTAATGATTGTTTTACTTGATTATCTAACATTCATTATTTATCCTTGAGCTGAGAACTTGCATTTCAGTTACAGCACGCATCTGAGTTCATCCAAATCTACTTATTATCAAGGAGCCACATGCTACAATTCTTAGAAATATTCATCACATCATTTCTACTGATGCTGTGTCCTCGGGATGAAGAGGAACAGAATGATGGGGCATCCACTACACAAACTATGTCCTCATGCCGCAACCATTATACTTCAGATCAATTTTTTAAATTTAAGTTTATTAGAAAAGTAATAATCAATCATAGTTGTCATGCAAAGCCAGGGGTGCACTAGGAATTAAGTATGGTACTTAAAAATTGAGGTAGACATCACAGCACCTTTCAAAAGTTAATGTGTTGTTGATGATCACTGAGAATGATGAATGCATACTTAACATCTTCAAATTCACTTCACAATGTCAAAAATAGTCCAAAATCTCCCCTCTTCTTTCTTCATTCTTTCAGATAAATAGCCTTATTTGAGGTCCATTTAGAAAATTGAAGGACACTCAAACGCTGTAAATTCATGTAGATTAAGGTAAAACTGCACAGACAAGGTATATATGATGTGGATTTGTGGAAAATGAGGGGAAAATACACCTCTGGTTTTTGTTTATAATATAGGGAACATATGAGGCTACAATTTTGTGTGGGTTTTGTGTCAAGGTCGCGAGGTCAACATGGTCAAGGTCAAAGTAAAGGTCAAAAGGTCATCATATTTTATTTTTTTCCTACATCAAACCTTAGATTTGGATTCCCTGGTGAATTTCCAGTCCAAAGACACCAATTTTATTGTGATAGCCCCACCGGCTGCTGAGACATGGGTGGTCAAACATCAGCCAGTACCCCCATTTTGGGCGATATTTGCCAAATTTGGAGGGCGATAACTCAGAAACCACAAGTCAAATTGAGCTAATATTTGGAATTTCAGCTTTGCTAGCAAAAATCACCCTAGAAACCAAATTTGAGCAAAATCTGAGGGGGTGGGGTGACATCCATTGGGTGATCTGACATGGAATGACCCTTTACAAGCGTTAAGAACAAGTTTCAGGTCTACAAGCTGACGTTCCACAAGGTTAAAGGCAGTCTGTAAATAGCTAACGGTAGAACCACAACAATAAATGACAGTATCGTCAGCACAAAAATGGAGTTTAGCATCAGGGACGTTTCTGCCAAGTACATCCACAAAAATGCTAGACAAAATTGGACCCAAAACAGAGCCCTGGGGCACACCAGAGGAGACTTTAACATTGTAGAAGAACTACCACAGAAGTGTGTATAGTACCCGTGGAACTATTTTTAATTAAATTTGTACAACGGTCGATTTATTCACTCAGGCGGGCAATTACTTTTTCACACAGGTCCAGGTAGGTTTGGATGGCTTTTTTCCTTCAATAAATGACTTTTTTTTATAAATTCCATTTTCTGTTTACTCAGGTTAACATTGTCTAACAACAAAATTAGCTTGATGTTCTGAAACATTTAAATATGACAAATATGTAAAAAGAACAATTGGAAGGGCTTTATACTTTTTCACAGCACTATACGGTTGTCCAATAGAGGAGCTTGGACATACACTTTATCACAAATGACCTCTACGATGGATCTATTCATGGTGGTGGAGTATCCCACTACTTGATGTGATGTCATGCCTTAACATTTTGTAAAATCCAGTCTGGCAGAGAGGCACTCTTATTTCTTGTGGATAGACTGGCAAGCACAGATGGTGCCAAAAATAGTTGGACTGTATGGTTATAGTAATTATATAGCTGAAACTACAACCCCAATTCCGAAATAGTTGGGGTAAATTGCAAATAAAGTCAAGACACAATGACATTCAAATCACACCAGCCAGTGTTTTATTCACAATCAAACAGAGATAACATAGCAAATGTTGAAACTGAGAAATTTTACAATTTTATCCACAAATTGAGCTCATTTCAAATTTGATGGATGTTACGGGTCTCCAAACAGTTGGGACAGGGGCCTGTTTACCGAGCGCAGTCTCATCCCGATGCGTCATATGTTGACGCTACCTGGCCAAGCGTCGATATACACTCAACAAAAATATAAACGCAACACTTTTGTTTTTGCTCCCATTTGTCATGAGATGGACTCAAAGATCTAAAATTCATTCCAGATACACAATATTACCATTTCTCTCAAACATTGTTCACAAATCTGTCTAAATGTGTGATAGTGAGCACTTTTGCTTTGCTGAGACAATCCATCCCACCTCACAGGTGTGCCACATCAAGATGCTCATCAGACACCATGATTAGTGCACAGGTGTACCTTAGACTGTCCACAATAAAAAGCCACCCTGAAATGTGCAGTTTTTGCTTTATTGGGGGTCTGGGGACTGGAAACCAGTCAGTATCTGGTGTGACCGCCATTTGCCTCATGCAGTGCAACACATTTTCTTTGCGTAGAGTTTATCAGATTGTCAATTGTGGCCTGTGGAATGTTGGTCCACTCCTCTTCAATGGCTGTGCGAAGTTGCTGGATATTAGTGGGAATTGGTACGCGCTGTCGTATACGCCAGTCAACCACATCCAAAACATGCTCAATGGGTGACATGTCCGGTGAGTATGCTGGCCATGCAATAACTGGGACATTTTCAGCTTCCAAGAATTGTGTACAGATCCTTGCAACATGGGGCCGTGCATTATCTTGCTGAAACATGAGGTGATGTTCATGGATGTATGGCACAACAATGGGCCTCAGGATCTCATCACGGTATCTCTGTGCATTCAAAATGCCATCAAAAAAATGCACCTGTGTTCTTCGTCCATAACTGATGCCTGCCTATACCATAACCCCACCACCACCATGGGCCACTCGATCCACAACATTGACATCAGCAAAGCGCTCACCCACACGACGCCAAACACGCTGTCTGCCATCTGCCCTGAACGATGTAAACCAAGATTCATCCGTGAAGAGAACACCTGTCCAACGTGCCAGACGCCATCAAATGTGAGCATTTGCCCACTCAAGTCTGTTCCAGCGACGATCTGGAGTCAGGTTAAGACTCCGATGAGGACGACGAGCATGCATTTGATCTTCCCTGAGACGGTTTCTGACAGTTTGTGCAGAAATTCTTTGGTTATGCAAACCAATTGTTTCAACAGCTGTCTGAGTAGCTGGTCTCAGACGATTTTGGAGGTGAACCTGCTGGATTTGGAGGTCCTGGGCTGGTGTGGTTACAAGTGGTCTGCGGTTGTGAGGCCGGTTGGATGTACTGCCATATTCTCTGAAACGCCTTTGGAGACGACTTATGGTGGAGAAATGAACATTCAATGCACGAGCAACAGATCTGGTTGACATTCCTGCTGTCAGCATGCCAATTGCACGCTCCCTCAATGCTTGTGCCATCTGTGGCATTTTGCTGTGAGACAAAACTGCACATTTCAGAGTGGCCTTTTATTGTGGGCAGTATAAGGTACACCTGTGCACTAATCATGGTGTCTGATGAGCATCTTGATGTGGCACACCTGTGAGGTGGGATGGATTGTCTCAGCAAAGCAAAAGTGCTCACTATCACACATTTAGACAGATTTGTGAACAATGTTTGAGAGAAATGGTAATATTGTGCATCTGGAATGAATTTTAGATCTTTGAGTCCATCTCATGAAAAAGGGGAGCAAAAACAAAAGTGTTGCGTTTATATTTTTGTTGAGTGTACGACAAACGAACCCGAACCCCTAATCCCTAACCCTTAACCCGAACTCTAACCATCAAATAAAGACGTAAAAAGCTTCCTTCTGCGTGCTATATCGATGCTTGGTCAGGTTGCTTCAACATATGATGAGTCCGGAAGAGAATGTGTTGATATACCATGGTGTACCATCCCCTCTTCTTTTTAACACAGAGTGGAGGCATCTGGGCATTGAGGAGACAAGTTTCTTGAGTTTAGCTGTTGGAATTTGATCACTCTCTTGTTTAATACAGGCTTCCAGCTGCTGGAGAGTTTTGGGTCTCCTTTGACAGGCTTTTCATTTAATTATGTGCCAAATGTTCTAATCGGTGAAAGATCAGGACTGCAGGCAGGCCAGTTCAGCACACGGACTCTTCTACTAAGAAGTCATGCTGTTGTAATATCTGCAGTATGTGGTTTTGCAATGCCCTGCTGAAATACATAAGGCCTTCCCTGGAATAGATGTCATCTGGAGGGTAGCATATGTTGCTCTAAAACCTTTATATACCGTTCAGCATTCATGGTGCTTTTTAAAAGATGCAAGTGTCCCACACCATATGCACTAATGCATTCCCATACCATCAGAGATGCTGGCTTTTGAACAGAACGCTGATAACAGGAGGAGTAGTCTTTCTCCTCTTTAGCTCGGAGGACACGACACCCACGATTTCCAATGCGAATGTCAAATTTAGACTCATCTGTCCATAGGACAATTTGCCACTTTGCTTCAGTACATTTTAAATGAGCCTTGGCCCACAGAACACGGCAGGGCTTTTGGATCATGGTCAACAATGGCTTCCTTTTTGCATGATAAGAGTTTTAGGTGGCATCTGTGGATGGCACAGCGGACTGTGTTTACAAACAGTGGTTTCTTGAAGTATTCCTGGGCCCATTTAGTAATGTCAATGACAATATCATGCCGATGAGTGATGCATTGGCATGCATCAAGCATCTGTGATGCTTTGGCCTTGTCCCTTACGCACAGAGATTTTTCCAGTTTCTGTGAATCTTTTGATGATGTTATGCACTGTAAATAATGCAACCTTCAAAGCCTTTGTAATTTGACGTTAAGGAGCACTGTTTTTAAAGTATTCCACAATTTTTTTATGCAAGCCTTCACAGGTTGGAGAGCCTCTGGCCATCTTTACTTCTGAGAGACTCAGCATCTCTAAGACATCCCTTTCATAGCCAATCATGTTACACTCCTGATGGCAGTTAAATTAAGTTCTTGCTAAATGTTCTTTCAGCTGATTCTTTTATATATTAACTGCTTTTTCAGCCCTTTTTTCCCTGTGTCTACACTTTTTTGTGGTTTGTAAATTAAGGGCTATAGTCACTTCACTGACATAATCCACAGTACTTGCTAACAAACCAGCTGGACAACTAACCGTAGCTGGCACCTAGATGCCAAACATTCCCAACCAGGGGAGTACAACTGTGTATTGTTCTTCCAGTTTCGTACATTGAACACAGTGCCTTTACCAAAAACATCTGATTTTATGGTTATGTAAACATTTTTAAATAAATATCAAGTTTTGCTTTGTGTGAATATACTGTGCTGAAAATAACCAACAAAAGCTACCAAATGATCTTGTTGTTTTCAGCAATTCATGTGGCATTGCTTCGTGATGTGATGAAATTTTGGTTTCTCACTTCAACAGTGACCAAGGCATCTGCGGTATACACTGATCAAAGAATGAGGTCCCTTTGATTTTTCATTAGTTGACAGTTGCTGCTTCCCATGGTGCTCATCTGCTCTATCTTCACAGGTTGACAAAGAACTACATTACGAAAGAAGGAGTTGATTATCTTCTTCAAGCACTGGAGAAAAACACTAGTGTGAAGTCAATTTGGTGAGATAACCTTTCAGAATTCCAGCAAATAGCAACTGTAATAGACCTCCTTTGCCTGAGGTGAAAAATGATCTTGTTGAGATGACCAATTGTTCAATTTAAATGTCATTGCAATTGCCATAAATTAGAAATGCAGACATAAAACTTTGTGTGAATACTGAAAATGTAATTGTTCAGCATGTCTAAAGCTGTGTATACAATGGATAACTCTGTTCTACCCGCAAAGAAGAATTATAAAAACTGTAATGCGTGCTGCTCTTCTCTCACAGTTCGTTTAGAGCTGCAGTCGGTAACTTTGAGGAGAGAGAGGACTTTGCACAAAAATTTGAAAAAAAAGCAACTTTCAGATCCCTCCCCCTCCCTCTCCACTGCACTCCTCAGACCCTCCCCTTGAAAGCTACCGTGCACGCGAAGGCACGTGAACTGTTATCCATGCAACTGCGGAGAGATTTTGCACGTTCACATTAACAAAGCGGCCAAGTTACCGAGGCGAGACGTTACTGTTGCGAACAGTCAACACTGCTGGCCAACACACGGCGCGTCATTAGACCTGAAAATTCCGGGGCTAATATCCCTCCTTTTATTAAAAACAAGTGTTTACCACCAACATGGCAATATCCCCCGCCGCCTCAATTTTATGTGTCTGTACAGACGGAGCCCAATGCTATATCCCCTGCTTCGCGCTAATCACGCGGCGAGGGATGATAATTAGTCCTGGCAGATTCTAGATGGTTTTCCTTCATTCACACATTTTCCAATTCAAGAATAATCAAGTGGCAGTTGAAGACACGGCTTCTCTCCCCCATGCGATCTAAAAGCGACAAAATATTGGGCTATATTCAGTACCGAAAAATTATTAGATTATAATTAGGTCTATGCACCATCACTCGGCGATGGCATTTCATAACTCTTCAGCAAATAAAGGTAATTTCGGTGACAAGTACATACACCTGTTTTTACAGCACGGTCGCTCAATTCGTAGTTAAAAAAAAAAAAATAGACAGCTGTCCGATTGAAAAATGTAAACGGACGAAACCACTTACTAGTCTGAAATGCCGTTGCCGAGTGCAGGTGCATAGACATAATTATAATTAAATTATTTTTCTGTCCCGAATGCAGCGCATTATTTTGTCGCTTTTAGATTGCATGGGGGAGAGAAGCCGTCTCTTCGATTGCCACTTGATTATTCGTGAATTGAAAAACTTGTTAATAACGGAAATCCATCTAGAATTAGTCAGGATTTATTATTTAAAAAAAAAGGAGGAATATAAGCCCCGGATTTTTCAGGTCCAACGAAACGCCTGCCATCAAAGGAGCAGAAATAAATCATGTCGACATAAAAAGTAATCTACAGCAGCATGTATTCATTAAAAACCCAGCACATACTTATTTCAGGAAATTACCTGTTTTTTGAGTACAGAAACCGTTGTGAATCCAGCTGAATGGCCAGTAAATCATTTATGTCAGCATTTAGCTGTGACAGGACGGAAACGTTACACATATTTAGGACAAATATGTATTTAGGACAAATACACATAAGGACAACAACACAACTGATAAGACTGCCAGGTCACTTCATAAAGAGATTTTCTGCTGCTTTCTAATAAAACAACGCCAGTAACGTTAGCCCTAGCATCTGAAACAGGCTAACGTTAGTTCGACTGCAACATCACAGTAACATCACATGCACTGCGGGGTACTGTAACAATTAAAAGACTCTGGCTATTCGAACAGCGACTGTGCTTGTAAGTGACGTTCACTCGCTCATTTGTAGAGCGAAAATGAATTGAAGCTGGTTAGGGCTGGGGTTTGTTTGGTGATCATGTCAGCGACGCCAACTCGCTTATTTGCAAAGCAAAAATGAACCAACAAATAAAGCAGGGGTTTACCTGTCAAGGAGAAAAGTCGCAAACTCCGCGTCAGTTTTTAATCCTTCCAGATCACGGAGTTCCTTCCACTTCTAAAAATCCACTCCGATGTTCACTCTGGTTTTATCCTGGGTTTTGTTAAATTATTTCTTTTGCCCTGGTTTTTCTTCTGGCTTATTTTTTTACTAGTCTTAGCCATGTGTGCCGTTTCTGGTAACTGAGGTATCAATATTTTTTTCCTCGCTGATGGCTCTAAGCTCCTGAACCCGCTCTTGGAGATTTGAACTTGAATGAGCACTGGCGTGAACTGAGGAGGAAGGGGGAATGGGCTGTCTGCAGCGCGTGCATGTGCACTGTTTGACGGCTGTCAGACACCATCCTGGCTCTAATTGGTTCTTTCTAGTAGGTCCGAACGATTATTTAAAATTGCAGTAGAAGCATTAGGTGGGTTTCAATTAGCCTTTTTTTTTATTACAGAGTACTAGTTTTATGTAATACTGTCTGTACACAGTGACAGTTTTGCCAAAAATGACAAAAAGTTACTTTTCTAAAACTTACCAACTGCAGCTTTAATGAGTCACTTTAAAAACTTTCTATCAGCTGTCAGTATTCTGCACAATCAGAGTGGTCACAGTAGTCACATTCATTTGATCACTTTTCTGTATGTTTTTCTGTAAATATACCTTGCTACTCAGTACAAGATCATTAAATTTTTCTTCTTAGCAATAGTCCCTGAATTTTTATGTGTATTCTTTTAGCTGAATTTTCATGCGTAATATTGTCAGCATTGCAAACTGCTTGATGTAGAGATTTTCCCTGGGAGATATTTTGGCTAAGATGTATATCCTAGGACTGCAGTGATGTTCCCCTGCAACAGATTAACAAATTAATTTTTTTCTCTAGCCAACTCCAAACGTGATTCAGTTTTTATCATCATGCAGGTTGAAAGGTAATGAGCTAACCCCAGAGGAAGTGGAGGAAGTCACACAGAGAGATCATCGAGTAGTCTTCTAAAGATGTTTCATTCTCTTGAGCAGTTGTAACACAGACTTTGTGAACCCACCAATCGAAGGACTTGAGCAGTCAATGACATACTCATTTGGTAGCTCTACTTAGATTGGAGGTCACATGCTGTGCGCCCTTCTCTCTTCCATGGAAAGATACAAGTTGTGCCAACCTTGAAAACCCTGCAAAAACTGCCGTAAATATCCAGCTTTGTGAAGCTAATGAGTCATGACATTGTTTTTGCTGAAAGTTTGATATGGATTGAATCCATAATTTAGTCATTTATTCAACTGTAATTCAGTGACTATGAGCAATTATGCCATCAAATGTCCCTCTGTCCCTGATGGAAAGTTTTGACTCTCAGCAGAAGTTTTTTTCTGCTGCTGCTGTTTTTTGGTGTTTGGCATTTGAAGTGTGAAAAACATATTGACATTTTACATCATCATTTAAGACCCTAAACACTAAAGATCTTAGTGATGCAACTTCGAGCAGTGCAATCAGAAACAATTTGACAGTCATTCTACCAATTCGTTGTAGCAACCGTTGCTATTTCAGGCATAGTAAACTACAACAGGATTAGGTAATTAAGCATTCAATGGTGAGGTTACTGAAGACCATTGATACCGCCAATGGACTGCTACTGATCAAAAGCACTTGTCTGTCACTCTGGACACACAATCACCGATTACTGTAGACAGTAGCGGACTTTATTTTTGACATTTAATTAATTATTTAATGGTGAATTTATTTATTTAATTTTGGCACATTTAGTCCTCCATACAAAATGTGTTCATGAATTTTATCAAACAAATTTTCGGTTATCTTGAAATTTTCTTTTCAGAAACAAACCAGGCAAACTTTCTCTCGGCATTTAACATGAAACATCTTTCAAGTGACTGGGCACTTGTGGTTAACACCAAATTTTGTACACCTTTATGATGTAAAGTCAAGTCAAGTCAAGTTTATTTATAAAGCAAATTTAAAACAACAGAAGTTGAACCAAAGTGCCGTACAGTGGTGCTTTTTGATGTGCATGTCACATCATTACATCCTGGTCCAATCTATTGATTCCATGTCCTTACCATTACCTAATGCTTATTATGCCATTCAAAATAGGCCTTTTCAGATGAAATAAGTGCGGGTGGAATTTGTTGAATGCAGCTCGGACTTCCCTTGAAACCATTTATCCAAAACAGGTCACTGTCCTGCAATGACCAGTTATAGGTGTCAACTATTGGGTTCTTACATAATTATTTGATCATACAAACAAAATGGAAGTTGGTTTTGAATTGATAAATTGGCAATGCGTGGGGAAAATTGCTAGTTACATTTGTAATGTGGAAAGAAGCCACTAGATGGCAGTATTGACCTCTTTTTTTGTTAAGCCCAGTCTGGAGCTAGGTTTGGGCATGTCCTGGACATGTCTGAGACAGAAAGTCCCAGAGAATTAAAAAAAAAAAGTCTAAAAGGTGGGAGGGGTCTGCAAAAGAGTATATAATGAGGAAAATTGAGAGAGTAAAGTAGTAGGAGAAATTGCAAGGAGAAGGATACATTTGACCAGACCTGTCACTTTTTTCATGAACTGTGAAGCTTTTTATGGATTTTTGCCTGTGTTGGAGCATTTTCCTCACCCGGAACATCACCAAGCAACCCAACCAAAGGGACTGTAAATATTATTTTTATTGTATATATCAATCTTGGTCAGTAGAGTAGATAGTAGATTAGTTAATAGTCTTTGTTTAATTAAATGTGTTTAAGTTTTAAGATTGTGTCTGTCATCCCTTGCTGTCGTAAATGTCATAACAAATTGGGGCCACAACACATTCCAAAAATAAAATAAATATATCTCAGAATTCATGATTTTCTAAAAACACAGATTTCTCAAAAATTTTCTTTGGAAATATTAAACGGTTTTCATGGTTGATACTAGTGGGCCATATAGAACAACTTCGAAGCACTAGTTTCTCTGGGCAATTTTTCTCAACTTTCTTCAAGTTAAAACCTGGTGTGAATGGAGTTGCAGAATGGCCAATCCCAAGGATGATAAAGGAATTGGGACGCTTCATGAGGTTTGCAAACTTCTATCAATGCTTCATTAAAAGCTTCAGCGCAGTAGCCCACCCTCTGACTTGTCTTTTTAAAGGAAAACCCAAAAACCTGGGGTGGAATCCGGAAGCAAAACATGCATTAGTCTGCTCGTCACTGCTTCTACAGTGGCTCCAATAAGTATTTGTACACTACTTGAAAATTCGACTACATTACAGCTTTTGAATATTCGGTTAAATGCTTGCTATTGTGTGTAAAAGTGATTAAAATACTGTATTTGATAATCAATATGTTTTAAACAAATATTTTATTTAAAAATGGAATATTTGGTCAGAAAGGCGATTATCTGACCCAATATGTATCTGTACAGTTCCATTAGTGAGTCACAAAACTTATAATACTCACCTAAAATTGACTCAAGATGTTTACAGGACATGGTTGACTCACTTGGTCTGATTTGGTCAAGCGTGACCATACTGGACACTCCCTCTGTACACAGACTGGCCTATGTAAATGGCCATACCATGCCCATAATGTATTCCTGTGATATATGGCTAAGACAGGCGAGATACCCCGTCCAATGCGGGAGCAAATCATTCAGCTACATAAAGAAGGCCAAAGCACCAGAAAAATTGGAACTCGGCTATCGTTACGCCACACGACCGTGCAGTACATCATCAAGAAGTACAAACAGTCTGAACGCATAGCCAATGGAGCCAGGAAAGGACGTCCCAGGAAGACCAGCCAGCGCACTGACCGGTACATCTCCCTGATGGTACAGAGGGAGAGACAGTCC
Source organism: Gymnothorax reevesii (assembly GCA_029721435.1). NCBI lineage: Eukaryota > Metazoa > Chordata > Actinopteri > Anguilliformes > Muraenidae > Gymnothorax > Gymnothorax reevesii. The sequence goes on from CM056574.1 coordinate 57,444,185, forward strand.
TCGGCCTTATTGGAGCCACTGTAAATCCTTATTTTTTGAAGATGGCAATTTCTTAACTTATGAACAATTCTGTATGAAATATACAGTGGCTCCAATAAGTATTTGTACACTACTGTACTTCATGGAGCCGGTTACGGATGGCCTTGGCACAAACATGGCTTCCAGTTCCTTCCTCCACTTAGGTGGCAAGACTGGAGGCCGAGGACTGTCTCTCCCTCTGTACCAGCAGGGAGATGTACGGGTCAGTGGAGTGTCCAGTATGGTCACGCTTGACCAAATCAGACCAAGTGAGTCAACCATGTCCTGTAAACATCTTGAGTCAATTTTAGGTGAGTATTATAAGTTTTGTGACTCACTAATGGAACTGTACAGACACTTATTGGGTCAGATAATCGCCTTTCTGACCAAATATGCCATTTTGACATTAAATATTTGTTTAAAACATATTGATTATCAAATATTTTAATCACTTTTTACACACAATAGCAAGCATTTAGCCAAATGTACAAAAGCGGTTATGTAGTCGAATTTTCAAGTAGTGTACAAATACTTATTGGAGCCACTGTATACTCAAATTACCAGACCCCAAGCCCTTTATGGTGGAAGTTGACGCCTCCAGTGCGAGGATTGGAGCAATCTTATCCCAACGGCACTGGACACCAGAGAAGTTGTATCTCTCTGCTTATTTCTCTTACATTCTCACACCTGCAGGGGCCAAATACAACGTGGGAAACTGGGAGCTGTTAGCAATCAAATTAGTGCTCGAAGAATGTTAGTACTGGTTAGAGGGGGCCCGTCATCCATTCCTCGTGCTGACTGACCACTGAAACCTGGAATATCTGCAAAAGGCACAATTGCTGAATCTATGGCAAGCCAGGTGGGCACTTTTCTTAAGCACTTTTCAATAACCTATTGCCCAGGCTCCAAGAACATCAAAGCAAACACGCAGTCCCGAAGATACAAGGTAGAGAATTCTGCCCTCCTCCTGCATCCTTACCCCCATCAAGTGGCAGTTGGACAGGGAAATAGCAAAAGAGACCAGGAGGAATCCCCCTACCACCACGGTGTCAGCGAGTAAGACATTTGTTCCCGCTGCTTCGAGGCGAAGTGATTCTGTGGTTACATACCTCCCTGTCAGCAGGACACCCCGGAGCCAAAAGAACAACAAACAGTATAAGCCAAAAAATTGGTGGTCTCACCTGGCCTCTGATGTGGAAGCAGCCGTGTGCTCCCACACAACTTGCGCCATCGATTTCGTTACCGATCTTCCCACATCAGAAGGTAACGCGTACCCTGGTGATCATCAACCAGTTTTCCAAATTATGTAAATTTGTGCCTTCGCCTCTGTGGCATCTACTCTCTAGATTGCAGATACCCTATTTGCACAGGTATTCAGAAATTTTGGCCTTCCAGAGGACATCCTTTCTGACTGTGGACCACAGTTGACATCCCGAGTGTGGAGAGCTTTCTTCAGGAAGCTTGGAGCCTCAGTCAGCCTCACCTCGGGATACCACCCTCAAACCAATGGGTGGACAGAGAGAGCCATCCAAGATGAGGGGAGGTTCCTCCAAGCATACTGCCACCAGCATCAGAGGAATTAGTCCAAATATCTGCCCTGGGCTGAATATGCTCAGAGTTCTCTGAAGAGCGTGTCCACGGGACTCACCCCCTTGTAGCCTGCGCTCGGGATGGCAACCTCCCCTGTGCCCATGGGATCAGAGTCAGATGGAAGTCCTGGCAGTGAACGCCTGGTTCAAGGAAGTGGAGAAGGTCTGGGAAAACACCAACGTACAGATCTGCAGGGCGCTCCGCCACCAAAAGATCTAGGAGGACCGGAAATGCAACAAGCAACAAAGCGTAATGAGGGGCTTGGAGCAGCGGGCACATGGGAAATCATAGGGGAAGAGTGTTCGTGATAGCCTGAAATGTTTTTTATCTAAATGCAAGAAGCATAAAAAAATAAATTTCCAGAACTTGAGGCTGTTATGATTAGTGAGGGCTATGACATAGCTGGGATTACAGAGAGATGACATAGTGAAGAGGATGGAGATGAATATAGTATTGACGGTTATAAGCTCTTTAGGAAGGATAGATGCAATAGGCGAGGAGGGGGTGTAGCTCTCTATATGAATGAAAACATAAATGTTATGATTCTAGTCTGTTTACCATGTCTTTGTTCTGTCTGATCTCTGTATTGCCTGACCATGCCTTGAATTGTGTATTGTGATTTGGTAACCTGATTATGTTCTTGTTTTGTCTAGTCTAGTAATTCCATGTTTTGTATTTTGCCATTTTTTCCCATTCCTGATATTATTCCGGTCCATGTTTTGGTTTCACCCATGCATTGCACTTTGTCTCTCCCTGTCTGGTCTCATGTCATGTGATTGCTCACAGCCCCAGTATTGCATGCCAAACTTTCGGGTGATTTAATGGTTTCTGGGATTTTAAACATTCCTTCCAATCTCGTTTACTTCCTTCATCTTGCTTTTTCTAGATTACTAACCATTCATAACAGTTTTTTGTTTTTGTTAAATTACTAACCAAGACTAACATTGTTCATAGTACTAACTTACTAACAAGCACCAGGGATTGTATAGCTGCACTCTACTAATTGACTAATGATCTCTCAGCTTTTGCCCTGTTCTAGTCTCTGCCTCTTGCCTTCACTCAATTTACTTTGCCGTGCTTCTAGCAGATTCTCTGCACTTGTCTAATCACTGTTCTGCCACTCACTCTGTGCATGTAGAAAACCCTAACCGGATCTGTTTGTTCTTTGTATAGGCTGTCTTGTGATCCCTGTCCGCGTTTTGGCTTTTGCCTATTTCATGTGATTAGGTTCTCCCTCATGTTTGCTTCCTTTGTAATCAGTCTGACTTCCTGCACCCGTGTTTTGTTAGCATGTGACTTCCTGTGAGTGTATATTAGGAGTCTTCTCACTGCACTTCCTTGTCAGAACGTTTCTCTTGTTTAACTGTGCTGCTATCGTCTTCGCCTTGTACTCATAGTGTTACTCTTCTGACTGGACCGTCCGACTTATGATTTTTGGCTCTGCTTTTTGGTACTATTGTCTGCTTCAATTGACAAACCCTTTTTGCCCGACTACGAGTTTTGTGATTGGTGCCCTGTTTATGGTTCTGGATTTCGCCCTTTGGATTCTGATTTTTGAATTGTGGACATTGTACCGTTGCCTGCTCTGTTGGGGGTCTCCCGCCTTCAGAAATAAAGCCTCCATTTTTTGTACTCTCTGGTACTCGCTTGTGGTTCCTATTCGTAATCCTGACAAATGTGCAGGAATTCCTGAAATTGAACATTCCTTGCCCTGTGAAGATATCTGAGTCAGGTTCATTGGCAAACATGAGACTGGTTTAAACATAGGAGTATGCTATTGACCGCCAACTTTGGACAGTATTGTCAATGAAATGCTCTTTATGAGGATCATGCATGCTATTAGAGGAGGAGGGATTATTATTATGGGAGACTTAAATTATCCTGGTGTCGATTGGAAAATGGTGAAAGGACAGGCTTGGGGGGAGGAAGAATTTCTAGATGTTATAAATGATAATTTTTTGGTGCAGTATGTTAATGAACCTACAAGAGAGAAGGCAATTTTAGACTTAGTGCTCTGTAATGACCCACATAGAATTAGCAATGTTGAGGTACTGGAACCACTTGGGACAAGTGATCACTCTACTGTTAATTTTGATGTTTCATGGGAAGTCAATTTTAGGCGAGAAAACTTGGATAGGATGCACTCATATCTAAGTGAAATAAAGTGGGAGACTGTGACGGTGCGTTCAGGAACCACACGCAAGAGAGGGAAATCCAAAAAACATATGCCTTTAATGCAGTTGGAGTCAAAACCAAAAAACACAAGAATTGCCAAGCCACGATACGAAATCCAAAAACAGTGTCGACTAGACAGGCAGAGGTCAGAACCAGTAAGATAGGTGGGCAGAGGTACAAAAACGATAGGCAAAAAGTCGTAGTCAATGAACAAAGCCAGGGGTCATACACAGGGCATTCAAAAACAGAAATCATTGTCATACAAAAATGGGTCGAAATCCAGAAAGACAAAAACAATACAAAAAGGGCTATGGCAAGAATCGAAGTCGGACAGTCCAGTAGAAGAGAAAGAATACTCAATGGCATACGAGGCGCTCTGCACAATGAAATATTGATCAATGTTCTGACAAGAGCTGTGAGTGAAATGACTGCTTAAATACTCACAGGGAAGGTCAATGCTATACAGGAATCAGGTATAGAAAATTAGACTTATTACAACGGGAGAATCACATGAGGGAAGGCTTAACCACGAAAATTGGCGAAAGAAAAAACACGAAAGGGAATCACACAAAGAGCCTTTGACATTCAAACAGCACCATTCTAGGAGTTCTACATGCACAGATAATGAGCGCAGGAGAGTAATTAAGCACGTGCGAGAGATCTCGCCGAAACTCAGGAGAGGACAGAAACAGCTGAGCGAGAGGCGGAGATTAGAACAGGGCGATTGCTGAGAGGGAATTTGTCTAAATTAGTAGCGGTGCAACTTTACATATTAAAGTAGAGTGCTCGTAGTAAGTTAGTAATTTTTACCACCGCTGAGGAGGTTATGTTTTTGGTGGCTTTTGTTTGTTGGTTTGATTGTGTACAACATAACTCAAAAAGTCAAGGACAGATTTCAATGAAATTTTCAGAGAAGGTGGGTATTAAGTCAAGCAATAGGTGATTAAATTTTGGCATATCTAGGCCAAAGTACTGCTGAGATATATGCCAAAGTTCAAGATTTCAGCTCTTTCCAATGGGCCGGAGTTCCAATCACCGTGCTTCTGGGTTTTGCTGCCCCCTGGCGGAGGTCTGCGCTCTCTGAGTGCTTTTCTAGTATATACAGGTGTTGGTCAACGAATTAGAACAATTTGAAATAATGCAATCGCAAAATTTTTAAATGCATTTTTTGTGCAGAAAGCAAATCCGGTGTTCACCGCCCCTGTCCTACTTGTTAGAGTAATCATAGAACTCGCTACCTGTAAAAAATTTGCTCAGCTGAGCTTTCCACAAGGCCCATTTAGGCCATTTAACTGTGACACAGTTGTTTCATTGAATTAGAATAATTCATAAGTCATTTCATTGAATTAGCATGAGTGCTTGAATTTGTGTTTTCTGTGAAGAGTGTTCACTGTGCAGTATAAAGTCAGGGTTGAGTAGAATTTCTAAGTTGTAAAATCAATCATGGGTCAGCAGCGCGACCTCTCAACCGGAATAGTGGCTCAAATTCAACCCTTCGCCAACAAGGCTTGACCAAAACTAAAATTGCTGAGCAGCTCGGCATCAGCCAGTCTTCCGTCTGCAAAGGTCTCAAGAAAGACTGGAGCAAGCACACCAATTGTTCCGGCGTCCGAAAAACTTCTGCTTGCGACAACAAGCAGCTGAGAAAAATCGCAGTCAGCAACTGGTTCAAGTCCACTTCTGAGCTCAGCGACTTGTGGGACGAGCAGACCACTACTAACGTCTCTAGATCAACCACTTACCGTCGTCTGCGCGAACTCGGCTTCAAATCTCGCGTTCCAGCAGTAAAACCAATGCTGAACAAGAAACAAATGGAGAAACGGCTGAAGTGGGCCAAAGAACACGGCAAATGGACTGCTGAAGACTGACAGTAAGTGGTCTTCAGTGACGAATTATGCTTTTGCATCTCTTTCGGTGACTAAGGTCCTCGTGTCTGGCATCGTGGTGGCGAAACCTGCAACCACGAGGCCGTGAAAAGATCCGTCAAGTTTCCCTAGAGCGTTATGGTCTGGGTATGCATGTCCGCTCGGGGTGTAGGGAAACTCTGCTTCTTCAAGAAGACTGTCAATGCTGCCGTATACCAACATGTTCTGGAAACGTTCCTGATTCCAATTGTTGAGGAACAGTTTGGCGAAGAAGACCTCATATTTCAACAGGATCTTGCACCGGCTCATGCGGCAAAGTCGACCGAAGATTAGTTCACCGAAGAACAGCTTGAAGTTTTGGCATGGCCGGCCGACTAGCCTGACCTCAATGTCATTGAAAACCTTTGGGCCATCGTCAAGCGGAAAATTCGCGACAGAAGGCCTACTACGCTGAACCAACTGAAGCAGAACATCGCCACAGCCAGGGAAGCAGTGAGTGCAGAAACTTGCGACAAGCTGGTCAAATCGATGCCGCGGAGACTTCAGGCAGTCATACAAGCCAAGGGGGCAGCACCAAAATACTGAGAAAGTGATGATTCTAATTATAATAAAAATTATTCTAATTCAGTGAAACGGTTTCTCCATTATTCTAATTCAAATGTGTCTCAGTTCATTTAACTGTGTCACAGTTAAATGGCCTAAAAGGGCCTTTTGGAAAGCTCAGCTGAGCAAATTTTTTACAGGTAGCGAGTTCTGTGATTACTCTAACAAGTAGGACAGGCGCGGTGAACACCTGATTTGCTTTCTGCACAAAAAATGCATTTAAAAATTTAACGATTGCACTATTTCAAATTATTCTAATTCGTTGACCAGCACCTGTACATGGATTAGTGGTGTTAGTAGACTATGATACAAAATACAAATGTTTGTCTTGTTAGTAATCAGAAGAGAAAGATGAAGGAAGTGGAATATTTTAAACACCGGAATTCATTTAAATCACCCAAAGTCAGTGGGCACGCAGACAGGGAAGACGGACTGAACCAACTAGATCACAAGAAAAGGGGAGACTAGTGCAATGGAACTGACCAATGGAATAAACAAAAAACCTGAGTTTTACAATAACCAAAAAGAAAAGACAAAATCATGATCACAGAACCTGAACATAAACATGACCAAAAACCACAACCATGACAGAGACTGTAAGGGGTCTATTCTCCCATTAGCGCGCAAGTCTTTTTTTACGCGTTTAGAGTTAAGCGTTTTTGAGTTACGCGTATTCTCCCCTGCTCGCTTCGATCACGCCCACAGCGCTTAACTTCAGAATGTAGGTGGCCTTATGAAAGAGGTGTGACTGATCCAAAAGAGAGGCAGACTCTGTACAAAGCTCATTGATTATGGCTATCAGGAAAACATGGAAAATGGATTTTCTGAGTAACCATGAAAACGCATTTGTGGTCCATGGAAAACGCAAACCAGACTTTAAATTTGAATATTGTCGGCCTGCTGATGAAACCTCGTATCTCCAAACTGATAAGAAAGGAAAACTCGTATGTCCACTATTCTTACATGCAAAATTAAACATTTTTATTTTAAACTATATTTATCCATGTATATTATTATAATTATTTTATTTTCCTGTGAAGTTTGTCATTGTGAAGATACGAGGTTTTATATGCCGCTGTAATAGTAGGCCGTACCAATTACAAGACGTAATTCAGACATCTCTTTATTTATCCCCCGCCGGGGATAGCGGGGGATATAGCATTGGGCTCCGTCCGTACGGACACATAAAATTGCGGCGGCGGGGGATATGTTAGTAACAAACACTTGTTATTTCTTGCTCTAGCCACCATGGCATTAAAGCTATGCATACAAACAAATTGCCGCGATAATGAAATAATAAATAAAGAATTTAGCGCTTCTCAATCAGCGCAATCAGATCATTGAAAATGTGCCCCTCCTACACCAGCCTGTTTGTTCCGTGGAAGACAGGGAAGAAGACAAAGGGAACATTCAAGTCACACAAAGACAATCAAAGACAGTTTATATGATCTCATTTAGAAATTGCGCACTTGAAAACTACTCCGATGTCAGGTTTGCAACTAAAGGACATGGAAACGCTTTAACAAGGATTCTTTCCCCGCCCCAAAAACCGCCTCAGCAATGACGGAATTCCATATCCATAGCCTATCATCCTATTTGATTTGAGCGACACATTCACTTGAACTTGTGCCTAATACTTTATTATAATCAATTATCCCATTTACTGATAATGATTCTTCCCATGTCAGCTATTCTTTAAAGGCTAAAATTGATTAACAAATGGATAGTGCTCTGGTATTTGCCAGGGTAGGGCTCAATCTAGAGTAGCCTATTTAATAATATCTTTATTCACACATTAAATTACACAGTATTACCAATGGTAAAACATTACTAGGACTCGAGTTAGTTAATACAGATATCCTCAATTAGAAAATCAATCCCCTCACTCGTGAGAATATCACAACTTTTTAGATTATCACGAACATAAAGGGCAGTCGAATTTGTTAATAGAACATGGAAGACAATGATGGCGACGTCGAGCCAAAGCCGAAAACCAAATTTCACAGATGTTGGTGTTGTATGGCAAGCAAGCAATGAAGGCTGATCCGAGGAATTAATCTGCGAATAGTTCTGGTTGTGGATTCGATGGGGAGATGTAAGTGCAGTATCCCCGATTTAAAGCATAAATGGAGAGATCTGCGGGGCGCTGTAAAAGCCAGGTTCTCTGCACACCGGAGAACTGAACACGCAACAGGTGGTGGGCAACCATCATCCCCTGTGCATTTCACTGCACAGGAGGAGGGGGTGGCATCTACTCTTTCTGCAGTGGAAGTGCATGGAGAAGAACTTGAAGCGCCAACGAACTGCGTCAGACACCTTGACACAGACGCCTGTGATGTGTATGACATGACCAGCCACTCTCTGGAACGACCCAGATGCCAGGAGCGACAGCGCAGTTCTGACGTTGATGACCACGGGTATGTTTTGTGGATAATTGCTGCGGCTGGATAGTTGTTCATCCAGAAGTCGGCAAAGATAGATGATTGCCTGATGCACGGCCCAGGCGAAAGCGCTGGATGCACTCGATGTTTGTTTGTCCCAGGATGTCCAAACGAAGCCGATAAATGCGTGTTCGTCTTCGAGCTCGGCGCGCTCCTCTTACTCTTTCCCAATCACGCAAGAGTGCAAGCAAATGCAGGACTGGCATTTTGGCTTTAGATTTTGAGGGCATGGTAGAATGATGGTCTTATGTATACTCGTATTAATGAATTGTTTTGCGTTTGTAATTTAACTGATTGGAGAAGAGGCTGATGCGTTATATCATGTGATGATTTCGTTTGATAAATTATCATGGCTTTGAGAAATGTAGTTTAGAAATAAGGAAGAACAATCGAATATTAAATGTCTCAACCTTTACCATGTTAAATAAAATAAAAGTAATGTTAAAATTCGGCCTATAACCGACATCAAACGCAATATTCAATTTCGCCTAATGTTGGCGCTTGACCTTAATACAGCCCTCAAAAGCGCTTCACAGAAAAAGCGCGTAAGCCAGGGGGAGAATACGCGTAAGTGTTATTTGCATGAGAAACGCCCGGAAACGCACCGATTTTGGCCTTGCTCCGCCCCAAGCGCGAAAGTGCCTTCAAGGCGCGTAATGCACGGACTTAAGTCGAGGGGAGAATACGCGTAGGCTGAAAAGCGCGTAGCTACGCGCTTTTTTCGACTTAAGCGCATGGGAGAATAGACCCCTAAGTGAATGAGTCTGTAAATGAAATGTGGGAAAGATTTAAGGGGGTTTTACTTGATTTAAAAAGCAAATTCATTCCAAGGGTGTCCAAAAGTAAGCTGAAAAAGCAGAAACCTCAGTGGATGACCACAGCTATCTGTAAGAGCTTGAGGGAAAAAGAGGAATCTTTATAAGATGTACAAAAAGGATAACAATGAGATTACTCAATACTGTAAAATGTGGGCTGTGGTCAAAAAAGACCTGAGGAATGCTAGAGGACTGTATGAAAGACAAATTGCAGAGGGGGCAAAAACTAACCCTAAGCACTTTTTTCAGTACCGTTGCAGAAAAAGGAAAGTCAAAGAGGAGGTTAAGTGCATAAAGAATAAATATGGAGCACTGCCATGTGATAAAAGGGATATTGTGGATACCTTAAACAACTACAGAGAGACAGAGAATTTTACCTCAGAGCGGGTTTTTATTTGGCCAGATGGCATGTCCAATGCCCAATTATTTAGTGGAAATTGAGGTTAGGGATAATGAAGTATTAGACAAGTTGCATAAATTAAAGGCAGATAAGGCGGCGGGTCCTGATGGCTTACATCCTAGAGTGCTCAAGGAAGTTAGTGAGATCATCTTTAACCCCTTTCTGCAGATGTAGATGCTCGCGTCAATAGATATGCAAATTTAAGCACTTAGTTACAGTACGCGACCACGAGATGGCACCCCAGGATCAGCTATTGGATATTCACAAGCAGGCAGAGCTGAAACGCGATTTAGATTATGGAGAAGTTCCCTCCAATCCCTGTTTTTCAGGAGTAGCATGAATTAAACTCCTCAGCTAAGCCTGATGTGCAAACTGGTCGATATCCTTGCCCATAGCATCGATCCAGTAGTTTTAAAAAATTATCACTTGCAACAGAAAAAAAACATAGTACTCTGTAGTAACCATTTTAGCTACAGTGAGTCAAAAGTATTCCAATTAGTGGTTAAAAAAATACGTTTTGTGAAGCAAAAAATCCGACATAGAATGTAAGAGCATCAATACTACTGTCATTTACAGTCATCACACACAAAATATGGGTAGTTCCCTCCCATGGATTAACGTGTATATTCCACTATTGACAAATTCAGCGCTCCCTTCTATCCACCCAAGTACTGGTGTCGATAGCCAGTCACTCAATTATATACTCAGATTCATCTGCGTAACTCTACAGTTATAGTTCATGCCCTTGTGAAGCTTCCCCGGTAACAATGTATTGATAGACTCATTTCTTATCCAATTCTCGAGTGTTTAAACTTTCCTCAATAACTGATATATATTGATCGGACAATAAGAATAGGATACAAAGCTAAGCGTAAAAGTAAAGTCGGTTGTGTTCTTCGAATGTTGACCACGGTTGCGCAGCTGAAAATGATGCGATATCAACGAAACAAAGACACTCGAAACCGGCCTGAAGTGTTCAGTTTCATTTACGAGATAAATGGTAGGTATGGTGGGGAGTGGAATCCCCAAGGGATCAGTGTTGGGGCCCCTGCTGTTCCTCATCTACATTAATGACCTTGATAGGAATATTGAGAGCAATTAATTAAATTTGCAGGAGACACTAAATAGGGAGGTTTGGCAAATATTTGAGTCAACTAAAGTGATTCAGGATGATTTGGATAGAATCCTGAATTGGGCAGATATGTGGCAAATGAAATTTAATGTAGCGAAATGTAAAGTTGTGCATGTAGGTAATAATCACACTAGAGGGACAACTTCATGGGAGGTTTAAAACTGGAATGTGCCATTGTGCTGTAGCAGTTAAAAAAGCCAATCGGATACTGGGATACATTGCCAAAAGTATTGAGTACAAATCCAAGGAGGTGATGCTTCTTTTGTACAACACATTGGTCAGACCACATCTGGAGTATTGTGTACAATTCTGGGGACCATACTTTCAGAAAGATATAGAGGCTCTAGAAAAAGTTCAGAGAAGAGCCATCAAACTAATTACGGGTATAGAAGATGAAAGCTAGGAGAAGAGGCTGAAGATCTTAAATCTCTTTAGTCTTAGGAAAAGGAGAGTTAGAGGTGATCTGAAGTCTTTAAATATGTTAAAGGGATTAACAAAGTGAATTTTGTAGGGTTCCTTCGACTAAGTGTTGTTAGTAGAACTCGGGGGTCACAAATGGAAGTTGATCAAAGGCAAATTAAGCACTGATATTTGGAAATATTTCTTCACCCAAAGAGTAATTTCGATGTGGAATAGCTTGCCTGACCATATTGTTGAGGCAGAGACGTTGGGAGTTCTCAAGAGCAGGCTTGACTTAAAGCTAGATACCATTGAGTATCTGAGGTGATATATTCAAAATAGTACAAAGAAACTGGCAAGCCTAGTCGGGCTGAATAGCCTGTTCTCGCCATTCAAGTTGTGTTAAATGTCGAAATGCCCCTAATTACCAGGCAGGGGTGCGAGTCTGGCTGTCTGCAAGGGACCTGCCCCTCTGCCTGCCATGCAGGAAGTTAAGCCCACGGTTCATTAGCCCCTTCCGCAGTTCATTTCGACTGCAGTAGATCGAATATCATCTTGCCTTATCTTTTCAAATAAATCAATAATAGAAATATACACCCCATTCCACCACTTACGTTAAACATGTCTCCATTAGAATTGTATTTTCTGTCCCTTGGGCTTGGATTTTAACAGAGAGCCAAAAAAAAAAAAAAAAAAAAAAAATACCAAAATGGATCAGCTAAGGATAAAATCTGGCGACTGTCAAACTTTTCAAAGTGGAAAGCTGGCAACGTGACTCTAAAAGAATTATTAATCTTTATTTAACCCGGAATAAAAACTCTTGAGATTTAAAATCTCGAGAGTGTTCTGGTCAACGCAGGCAGCAGCTCAGTGATGCGAGATCAGGAAGACACCAAATGCGAGGTGAGGGGAAAAGGGAAACAAAATTGAAATTGAAACAAGAAAAACAGGCACGAGGGCCAATTTAAAAAAAAAACCACACTTGGCCCAAAGGGTTGCAAAATACAAAGTAAGGAGTGCTTCACAGAGCTATGAACTAAAGAGCAAAAAACGGCAAGAACAAAAAAAAAAAAAACCACTGGAAACTCCAGGCAGAAATCCAAGAACAAAAATAAACAAGACTATGGCTATTAATAACTAGACTTGGAAAACAAAACACTATATACAAGACAAGAACTATGATTATGAAAAGCAATGGACATGGACATGGACATGAAACTTGTAACAAGGGCTTGGGAACATGAACTTGAGACACTGTCCGCGCAGCCAACTTTCACTGCACCCAGATAAAGGGGAAGAAATCATGACATGAGGGGCAACACCTGGAGAAGGAAAAGAGGCATGGCAAGATCATTGGACATGGACAGAGATTGGTGGACAAGACTTGCTCATTAAGAGAATGAGCGTGCTCAGCTTAAGTGCCAATTAAGTATGCAGTTTGAAAGCAGCATGAATGTTTAGAACAGAAAAGCACAGCAAGACTTGAAATAGTAACGCAGGAATCATGACAATAAACTCCCTGTCTAAATTAGTAATATTAGTAATGTGCCTGTCTAAGAAATAGACATCCCTGTGAATGTTAGTAAATGTTAGTAACTTAAAAACAGTTAATTGCCAATTAAGCTTAGACAGCCCCGAATCCAGCACAGCACAGAAGGAAGGGGGAAATACCAAAGCCAACCAGAGCTCTGAAATGTGCAACAACGAAGGCACGGGGCGGAACGCAGACAAGCGGTGGAGTGGCTGGGCAGACCTGGCAAAAAAAAAAAAAAAAGAATGTTCAAGTTCAACTGTTTATTTGTCCCATAACTGGGCAATTCAAATAGCAGGCAATAAAATAATACAGGACATACCAATACAGTTTAAAACACGGCATAGAGTGCGATACAAAAGTAACAAAAATTTACCACCCTTATCACATCACAGTATCACAAACCACCTTTACAGGAGTGCTCCATGGGGAGCGGGAGAGATAAATTGTACAACTAATTTATCCTACGACCCAGCTCATTTAATGCCTGGATAGAAACAGGGACAAAGGAATATTAAACCTGTTTAGGGCTTTTGGGGCACTCAGGCAAACTCCAGAAGGGAGGAGCTGATATTCAGCTCTGAGAGGGTGGGCACTATCATCCATAATGCTCCTGGCTTTGTTATGCACCTGTTTGCTGAAGATGGCATTCAAGTTTCTCAGTGGAACCCCTGATATTTTGCTTGCCATCTAAATGATTCGGTCAAGAGCATTTGTGTCTGACACTCAGATTCCCATACCAGCAAACAATGGAAAATGACAAAACTGACTCAATGCAAGCTTTGTAAAAGAGTGACATTAGAGTCTTATCCACCTGAAACTTAGCCAGTTTCCTTAAACAGAACAGGCGCTGCTGGCCTTTCTTACAGAGCATTTCAGTGTTGACAAACTTCAGGTTGTTGTCTATTATAGTGCCCAGGTACTTGTAGTTGGACACTACCTCCACAATTTGGCCCTTGATCACTGTGCTCTGGGGAGCAGGGGGGGCTCGCCTAAAATCAATAACCATGTCCTTAGTCTTAGAGATGTTTAGCTGGAGAAAGGCGTCATCACACCAGCTAACAAAGTCGTCAACAGGACCATGGCTGACCTCCTCCTCATTTAGTAGGCTGACTACTGAGTCATCTGCAAATTTCAATATTTTAAATTATTAATTGGACTATGTATTGAAATGTTGTTAAATAATTTAATATATATATTGTTAACTATTTAATGCAATAATTTAAAGAGCCATTTTCTTAAAGTATATGATAATGTAATTATTTACTAAACTTTTCTTTAAAGAGATTGTTGTAATTTATTAAATATCTCATTGGAATATTTCTATGGAATTATTGCATATTCACTGCAATACTTTCTAAAGATTAAATTTGCATTTGCCATCTTATTTTTTTAAACATTTTTTTGGGGGGGGGGGGGGAATTTTCTCCCCCTTTTGACAGCCGCACAGTGGAGAGAGACAGGAACGCCGGGGAGAAGAATACGGAAGACATGCGGCAAACGACCTAAGCCAGAACCAAACCCAGGCCGTCGCAGGGAGGACACAGCCCCAACGGCGCGCGCCCCCAGACCGATGAGCCACCGGGGCGCCCCCATCTTATAATTTTATTTTAATATATCTGAGGTCAAATGTTCCCCTTTATGCATAATATACTGAGTACAAATGAAAACGCACCACTTGAAAAAAGTCAATATTTAAGTTCAAATAAACTTCTGTATAATTTTTATACAACAACAACACTACAGTGACGTCACCCGACATGCCAGGTGCAAGAAATGCGAGAATTTCAAGTTAACTGTAACGCTAGGCAATTTTTTGCAAAAACACATCTTGCACGCACACCACGGGAAAAATGAATTTCACTCTGAATTTGTGCACACATTGCCTTTAAAAGCATGTGAATCCGAATAAAATTTCACTGCTTCACTGACACTGTGCCACGACTTACAGCCCCTGAACGGGAACGTGCCATAGGCATGCTTCAAATTGGCGGCAGCACCAGGGAAATTGCCGACGACTACACTGCGCACACACAACGATCGCGGGACTCCAAAGGTTTCTGCAAACGGGGAGCACTCGAGACCATCCTCGACCGGGTCAACGTGTGACAACGGCACATCAGGACCGTCAGATCGTACGGGATCACGTCCGAGACCGAACACTACCAGCGACAAGAACGGCTGCTCAAGTCCAAGGATGACGTGGATTCATTCACCCCAACACCGTACGGAACAGTCTGCGAGCTGCAGGCCTGCGTGCACAACGTCCTCATTCGGCCCCATATTGACGGATCACCGAAACCAGCGTCTACAGTGGGCAAACAGGCACCAGAATTGGTGACTACAACAATGGCACGGTGTCATCTTTTCTGACGAGTCACGATTTCACTCAAGGAACGCAGATGGCCGTATACATGTTTGGCAGAGATGTGGTGAACGATATAACGCCGATTGTGTCGTTCAAACCGACCGTTGGGGTGGTGGCAGCGTTATGGTGTGGGGTGGAATAAGCTACCGTCACAGAACCCCTCTCCATATCTGCAGAGGAAGGGTGAACGGCGTCTACTACCGGGACCACGTGCTGCAGAACCATGTTGTGCCGTTCTTCAACCAACACCACGATGTCCACACGTTCCAACAGGACAACGCTAGGGCACACACTGCAAGGGTGTCCATGCAGTACCTTGCACAGCAGAACATCTTCGTGCTTCAGTGGCCAGCTCTGTCACCGGACCTCTCCCCTATCGAGCACAAATAGCGGTCACACCCGTTATTGACTTTCCTGTTTGACCCCTACACCAGTTAAACCTCTCTCGCGCATTAACATTATCCTGAATGAAATTGAATGACGCTTACATGTCTTCTTAAATCATTCATTATCTCAAATGCATCATACGTATATACTTCACATATCAATTCGTGGAGCTATTCCAGATTTCGCGAGTGGTGGGTTTTCAGTTGTACTCAGTATACAAATAAAGAAGTATTTTTTTCCTGCTGTGCAAGAGCTTATTTAATGCTTCACTTAGTATTTGTATCGCAGATACTGGCCAAATGGTTCAATTGAAGTAAAACATTAAAAAATTCAAATGCAGAATTAATTTAGCCATTACATTCCGATATTCATGAATTCAGTTGTATATTCCTGTGCTAAGCGGTGAATGTGAATTGTGAATGTAGGATACTTTCTCCCTACAATTTCATTGGCAGAACATTTGGCACGTCCTGCTCCATATACGTAACTGTATGGATTTAAGTTATGTTTCAAGTAGAAATACGATAATAACACTATGCATGATGATTAACATTAGATGGTAATTTAAAGAATACTTTCTTCGTGGTCATTCAGTATTCTGATACAACTGTTCTTTGGTTGAAGCTAAGCTAAAATTTCACTATTATCTGTTCACATGATCCACTGGGAGTAATTAAGCTGAGTGAAAGTGGAAACTTGTTTTTAAATGGTATCTTACCTGTTGAAGATGCGGTCAGCAAGGAGACGACGACGGAGACAATCGGCCGGCCCTCAGCGTTTCACCTGTGCGCTCAAGAATTTTCCTCAGAGGTAATGCCTAACGGCAAAATGCCGGTCGGGGGGTCGAAAACTGCTATTTCAGGTTGGCTAAAGTCAGGTAGTCTAAACATCCTGTTTCAATCCTGATACGAGATCAGGTAGACACCAGGAGCGAGGTGAAGGGGAATAAGGAATTTATTAAACAAAAACAGGCACGAGGGCCAACGAAAAACTTGGCCCAAAGGGTTGCAAAGACAAATTAAGGTACGCTACACAGAGCTATAAACAAAGAATACAAAAACAACAAAAAACAAAAGGCACTGGAAACTCCAGGCAAGATGACCAAGAAAAATAAATAACAAGGCGGCACAGGCACAGGCACAGGCACAGGCACAGGCACAGGCACAGGCACAGGCACAGGCACAGGCACAGGCACAGGCACAGGCACAGGCACAGGCTATGAACAAGGCTTGGAAACTTGGCAACAAAACTTGGGAACATGAACTAGGAACAAGCTTGGCAAAACTTGAGACACTGTCTGCCAGCCAACTTCCACCGCATCCAGATAAAGGCTTAGAAATCAGAACATGAGGGGCAACACCTGGAGAAAGAGAAACAAGAGGCATGGCAAGATCAAGACATGGACAGAGATTGGATGACAAGACTTGCTCATTAAGAGAATGAGCGTGCTCAGCTTAAGTACCAATTAAGTATTCAGTTTGGAAGCAAGCATGAATGTTAAGAACAGAAAAGCACAGCAAGATCTTGAAATAGCAAAGCAGGAATCATGACAATAAACTCCCTGTCTAAATTAGTAATATTAGTAATGTGCCTGTCTAAGAATTACACCACCCAGTGAATGTTAGTAAATGTTAGTAACTTAAAAACAGTTAATTGTCAATTAAGCTTAGACAGCCCCCAATCAGCACGGCACGGAAGGAAGGGGAAATACCAAAGCCAACCATAGCTCAGAAATGTGCAACAACGAAGGCACGGGGCGGAACGCAGACAAGCGGTGGAGTGGCTTGGCAGACCTGGCGAAAACAAAAACATGGAAAAGTAAAAACATGGACTATAAATGTGAAACATGAAATGCAAAAACCTGATACAAGAAACTGTTAAAACTGTGACTATGAACTATGAACTATGAAACTATGAAATCTTGAAACATGAAACTGTTAAAACCATAAATGCTGTCCTGGCCAAAGGCCAGGACCCCAGAACACAACAAATCCCCTCAAAACGAATGCATATTTTTCTCTTTTTGGTCTTCTGCGCATTGATATGTTAAGGGGGTTTAATTTAATTTAATTAAGGTAGCCTGACTGCCATTAGGTATCGAGATGAAATCCTCAGACCCCTTGTGAGACTATATGCTGGTGCGGTTGGCCCTAGGTTCCTCTTAATCTTTTTTTTTTTTTTTGTTTTCTTAATTTTAGTTGTAATGCGTCCAATGCAAGTTTTAAAGTTGACTGGCAGAGAGCAGTAATACACCTTAGTAGCGTCCACACTGCCGGTGTTCTGACAAATTTTGCTACTTTGTCAAAATATGCTACCTTGCGGTTCTGCGCTTGCGCAAGCCTCAAATCTCAAGCTGTTTCCTTGCTCATATCTTAAGTATCTTGAAAAAAAAGATTTATTTTCAGTGCGCATTTCGACCTGTAAGCGTACATATATTTGCATGTACACGCTGGGGTTTCCCGAAAATGCAGAAATTAGATAATGGCGTATATGGGCATATATCTTTGAACAAATTTATCCAACTCGTTATAAAATGTGAGTATGATATAATAAGCTGATAAATAACAAAGTTACTACTGTAAACTGACTCACATTGCAACATCAAGGCGAAAACAAAGACTTTAAGATCGCTTTATATTACGGCAGCATTTTTTGACAGGGTAGCAAAATTTGTCAGAACACTGGAAATATAAGAAAAGTAGAGGGTGACTAGGCCTACTCGGTGAAAAACTGCATGGCAGAGATGCCAAGTTTCACGCATTCGGCGTAGGCCTTACGCATTCTTTAGGCTTATTCACCATAGTCTGTAATTTTTCATTGAATGCATAATGAGATTCTCACGCGGAATTAAAATCCTTGTGCATTGAAGTTTCCGTTTCACTTGCGTAAAGGTGCACCTCATCACAAGTAACAAGGAGAGCGATTATGACTCTGGACTTCCCGTGCTTCTCTTTACATGGGGATTGGAATTAATGCATGTGTTTCATGATCGTTTAAATTCTTTTAATGAAATAAGACCATTTGAAACGTTTTTATGCATTTCCATTGCTTTTAATTCCTCAGTAAAGACTGAGATTTCCCGAGTCATAATCGATTTCCGTGTCATTAGTGGGGAAATCCAACATACTGCACATGAAATTGATTAACTTGATGCACAATGACAAATTCCGCAAGTGAATTTCTTCAGTACGCTTTGATTGAATAATTGCTGACTACTGCACAGAAATGTGAAGCCACTAAGAGGAGAAACTCACGCCTAAGATGTAAGCCTTGGCATCTCTGGCAAGGGCAAATCGTTGAACAATTTAAGAATAGCATTTTTAAGTGTAAAATTGCCAATAATTTGGAGATTTCATCCCCCACGATACTCATCATTACAAAAAGATTACTGGAATCCAGAGCAATATCTGTGCGCAACCGTTTTCAGTGAACATTTTGTCGTTGCATCCAGAAATGCAAGTTAAAACTTTGCCATGTTAAGATTCAACTGTATATATTCGAGATTCAGAGACCATGTCACTTTCTCTAGGCCCATGCTCATTTTTGACAGACTGAGGCGAAGTGGAAAACTGTCCTGTGGTTTACCCAATCAAAATGTGAAATGAAAGAATGGGAAATATTTTGGTGTCAAAACTACAGCCGTTGCATTCCTCAGTAACTACATCCTTACAGAGTGACACACCTTATTCAGCACACCTTATTCAAGTATAATTAGCTACTTAACAGGGGCGGTTCCAGGATTTTTTTTTTAAGTCGGGTGGCACAGGGGGGACCAATAATCAGTCAGGGGGGGCTCCTGGGAAACATAGGAATATAGGAAACATATTACAGGATAGAACACAATGGAATTCTGCTCAAGTAAACACATTTTTTCATTAATTTTACTTGTTTTTATTTTTAATAAAGTGTATCCAAATACAATAAACATTCTCTGTTGTGTGCCACTTGTTTCAAAAACAATTCCATGGTATTAGAATTTTGGAACTTCTATGACACACAGATATCCATGGTACATATTTTATAACAAAAGTAAACAGCTGTTTCACATTGCAGTGTGTGTGTCTATAAATGCAGTAGTGTCAATATCCCAGACCATTGTGGTCAAATTCCCCATGCCAGCCCAAGCAATTTAGAAGAGAGAGAAATAAATTTAATGGCAACGGCATACACCGTGCTTCATCTTAAAATTTCAACGACGTTCGTCTGATCACTACATTCTCAACATTTTCAGACTCCTTAAACTTCAGTGTTAATTTAACCACATTATCTTGGAGAAATTTGGAGAAATTGATTGTGATTTCAGTCTTTAATCAAACATGAAAGACAACATCAAGATAATTGGAAAGTTTTGATTTAGGGAAAGTAACCAAGCATGTAAATAGGCTATAGCTTAATGGGAAAGTTTCTTTGTATCGCCAAAAATTTGCAGTTGTTTTTGCTACTTGCCTCAGTTGAGTTGACTACAGCGCCGACCAGCATTAATTTGCGAGTAGCGTTTTACTTTGAAGGGACGCTTCTACAATGTTTCAAAATACAGTATGGAACTGAGTTTATACATACCATGAAGTGAGATGTGGTGATTATGGACCACTCTAAAATTCTATGCATCGCATGCATTCCTATGCCAAAACGCAGCGCTCCTCTGTAGTGTCCCGCAGTGTAATGGGGATGATATATTGCACTGATCTCATTTATCATCGTTTTCCGAAAAACCATCTTTGTTGAAGGGAATGGTTGAATCAATAAGGAGAGATGAATAGCTGGAACTATAGGGGTTTTATGACCGCGATACACCTTTCCAATGGTTTTATTTATCAAGGCATTAGCATTGGCCAGATCAGGTCATGACTGACAGTATAAGATTCTGTTTATCACAAGCACAAATTGCACAATTTAATAGACATCAAATGTAATTTCCGCAAGCGCCTGGATAGTAATTCCCAATATATGTAACCACTGAGCTGACGCCATCACTCTGCTAACTTACACAGCGGTCAAGCCATTACTCTCGCGTTTGAACTAGCAACGGTTTGCTCTGATAACTTCCACATTATTAGCTTGTCGGGCAGTGGGAGACGTACTAACGATAGTTAGCTATGTGAGAGAAAAAATTGGGAACCAATGCCGAATTCCGGTATTCCTCGCCAAGGTTATGTTAGATTGATATTCAGACATTCGGCGCTGCATTCCGCCCAGTGGCGGTTTGTCGGCCGGAACAAAAGGAGGCCAAAACCTTGTCCTTCAAAGCTTAATGACTTAAACCTTTCGCAGTTTACTTTTCTTGATCAGCAGTTGCTCATACAAATTGGTTGAAGGACAGTCAAATTTATTTTTGATAGCATTGTTATACATTGCACCACAAAATTATTAGGTTTTCTTTCACACAGAAATTACAACGTAAATTAGGCCTACCATAGGCCTACATCTTTATAAATTCCACGCTTAAGTATCTGGTGAAATGGCATATATTCGCAAATTGATTAGTGAGGCTCATTAAGCAATCAGCTGCGCAACATTGTATTCTTTACTTCAATATTCAGATTGTAGAAAATGTATTCTCATGGCTTCTTTGCAAGCTAAAAGACGTATTGATAATTTGTGTAGTCATTTGCTATCGAACGTAAATTTGACTGTCCTTCTACTGATTCGTATCAGCAATTGCTGATCAAGAAAAGTAAACTGCGAAAGGTTTAAGTCATTAAGCTTTGAAGGGCGAGGTTTCAGCTTCCCTTCATTGCAGCCGATGAACTGCCACTGATTCCTCTGGTGTCAATTGAGTATATGGCTAGCTAACGCAGTAGGGGCAAGTGCAAATTGTGAGGTCCCCTAGACGTTTGTGTTTTTCCACCTTTACCGGCACAGGATAATGTTTCCCATAGACTTCAATTCATTATGCTAAGCTAGCGCACTGTGCTAACTCTAGATTCGACTTACTTATCAACTTCATTTAAACATTTGTAAATCATTTAACACTACACATTTTGAGCGACTGTTTACTTACCCTTGTTTTCTCCTTTTTAGCCAAAATAGTGCAAATCTGCATGAGAAAGTTGAAGTGAAACCGCCAACCAGAGTGCATCCTGCATATTTTTTGAACATCAACTCGGACGAACTAATTGACAGCTCTGGTGGGGGTGGCCAGGCAGGGTGGCCCATCGTATTCCAGGGGTAGCCAGTGCCCCCCCCAAGCCACCCCGGTGGCCCCGCTCCTGCTACTTAACAAGATCACGAGCTGGGCAATTAAGTTGCTAATTACTTGAATTCACTTGAGGTGTGCTGAATAGGAGGTAGAGCAGAATCCTACAGGATGGTAGCTCTCTAGGAACAGCAAAAACCCTGACAGAATACAACAACACCAATAGGACTCAGCGAGGCCACTTACTAGCAGTCTGACCATGGCCCGGTGGTCCTGGGTCAATTCCTGCAGCGGAGACCATCAGAAGGGTCTATTCTTGCAGCCGCGACCATCAAAGGGTCTATTCATGCAGCGGTGACCACCAGAGGTGTCTATTCCTGCAGTGGCTTCCAGAGTTTCGTCTGCGGCTTCCTGCGTTAGCACACCAGCTAACCCGAGCCAGTCCGGGCCCGATGACAAATATTTACCTTAATTGGTGTCAGCTAGATAGGAAGATGGTTAACGTTAATGTTATAATCTGAGGAGTAATATACAGCCCCAATTCTGAAATAGTTGGGACAAAGTGTAAATTGAGAATAAAATCAAAACGCAATGACTTTCCAATCACATCAGCCAGTATTTTATTCACAATAGAACAGAGATAACATAGCAAAAGTTGAAACTGAGAAATTTTACAATTTTATGCACAAAATGAGCTCATTTCAAATTTGATGGCTGTATAGGTCTCAGAAAAGTTGGGACGGGGCCTGTTTACCATGGTGTAGCATCCCCTCTTCTTTTTAACACAGGGTGGAGGCGTCTGGGCATTGAGGAGAAAAGTTTCTTGAGTTTAGCCATTGGAATTTGATCCCACTCTTGTTTAATACAGGCTTCCAGCTGCTGGAGAGTTTTGGGTCTCCTTTGACAGTCTTTTCCTTTAATTATGGGCCAAATGTTCTCAATCGGTGAAAGATCAAGACTGCAGGCAAGCCAGTTCAGCACACAGACTCTTCTACTATGAAGCCATGCTGTTGTAATAGCTGCAGTATGTGGTTTTGCTTTGTCCTGCTGAAATACACGAGGGCTTTCCTGGAATAGACGTCATTGGAGGGTAGCATATGTTGCTCTAAAACTTTATATATTCCTTTCAGCATTCATGGTGCTTTTTAAATCATGCAAGTGTCCCACACCATATGCACTAATGCATCCCCATACCATCAGAGATGCTGGCTTTAGAACTGAACGCTGATAACTGGAGGGGTAGTCTTTCTCCTCTTTAGCCCAGAGGACACAACACCTATGAAACCCAACAAGAATGTCAAATTTGGACTCGTCTGACCACAGGATACTCTGCCACATTGCTACATTCCATTTTAAATGAGCCTTGGCCCACAGAACATGGTGGCACTTCTGGATCATGCTCAACAATGGCTTCTTTTTTGCATGATAGAGTTTTAGGTGGCATCTGTGGATGGCACGGCAGACTGTGTTTACAGTCAGTGGTTTCTTGAAGTATTCCTGGGCCCATTTATTAATGTCAATGACAGAATCATGCCGGTGAGTGATGCAGTTGAGTCTGAGGGCCCGAAGATTTTTTTTTTACGCAAGTCTTCACAGGTTGGAGAGCCTCTGGTCATCTTTACTTCTGATAGACTCAGCCTCTCTAAGACATCCCTTTTATAGCCAATCATGTTTCACACCTGATGCCAGTTAACTTAATTACTTGCGAAATGTTCTTTCAGCTGATTCTTATATATTGATTGCTTTTGCAGCCCTATTTTGCCTGTGTCCCAACTTTTTTGCAGCCAGAAAATTTGAAATGAGCTCATTTTGTGGATAAAATTGGAAAATGTCTCAGTTTCAACATTTGACATGTTTTCCATGTGCTATTGTAAATAACATACTGGCTCATGTGACCTGAAAGTCATTGCATTTTGATTTTATTCACAATTTACACTTTGTCCCAACTATTTTGGAATTGGGTTGTAATACGTGATAGCATGCACAGAAGGATAATGGAGCTAAAACTAACTATGAGATAACATGTCTCAGGCTAAACTGTCTGTTTGCTCTTTAGGTAAAAGAAGCTGGTAATCAATGTTGACAGAGGTTTTGTGTGTGCGATGGCATTGTAAGTGACAAATCAGACCTGTAAAAACTTCTGCAATAGGCATCATAAGTACCATATGTTCACTTGCTAGCTAGCTGTACCTTAGTGTCTCAAAAATCTGCGAGCACACTTCGGTTGCACATTGTTGCACTACACTGCTGTGAAGCCTCGAATGAGTTCATGTATATTATAGCTAGCGGAGTTAGTTGGGTCAAAAAATAAATCTTATTGCTTAAATGTGATGATCATTGACAGAGATGTTCCTTAGTTAATGTTAGCTCGCTTACTAGATGCCTACTTGGCTATATACAAAGAGCAATGTAACTTAGTGTGATGGCACACATAGCAGCCTAGCCATTATGACATTGACCACATTTCCCAGATTTATTTAAAAAGATTTTAGCGCTAAGAGCTTCTTTAGATCCTTATTAAGGCTCCAGTAAGAAGCAAATGAATTTCCCGAATTCCTTCTTGCCTGAGATGGCTCCCTCTTAGCTGAACTCTTCTTTGGAGCCTTCTTAACTCCTTAAAAATGCTCTTAACTGGGAAACGCGGCCAATATCAGTAAGCCACTGTGTGTACATGCGCTAGCCAGAAGCTGATTGGTTGGTATGCAAATGAGGACCATTGTTTTAGTTTGCACCCTGAATGAGTGACGTCCTAGCTGAAGACCCGCCTTGATGAGATGCCTGACAGATTGCAATTTAATTTGCATTGTGTCCCAAAAAGAGCATGGTGTCATGTATATGTAAATGCAATGGACTGGGAGGCAGCTTCCCTTACTGCATTTGAGTATTGTCCATGTACTGCAGGTTAAGTGTTGGAAAATGAAACGTCAAATGCCATTATCATTATTTTTAAGTGATTAGAAAATAGCATTTACATTTTCATGTTGACCCTAAACGAGCATGGTGACATGTAAATGCAATAGGCTGGGGGTGCTGTTTTGCCTATTGCATTTGAATATTGACCTCTGTATTGCGGGGCACAACTTTGAAAATTACATATCAAACCTCTTTTTCATTAATATGAATATAGTCAACTATCCCATATGAGTATGTGGAAATGAAAGTGATCATTGGATTTATGCATTTTCAGTTTAATTTTGTCTAAAATAACGCATTCATTAGTGGAAAATTATAATGCAATAGTGGAATTATATTTTCATTTTAACCTTGTCCCCCATGGGCTTCCATACTGATAATTGATGCAACCGCCTGAGACAAAGGCTTTGCCCCTCCCAGTTCAATCAACTCAAACCAATCAAGTGCTTTGCAGAGGGTTATAGCTTGTTGTGCCAACAATTTATACACAGTTGCTGTAATTTACAGATTACTATTAAAGAGGTATAGTGGTAAAAAAAAAATGCCAATTTTAATTTTTAATGCCAATTTTTGATTTTAAATTTAATTTTTAAATGCCAATTTTTTTGATGGACCAATTTAGCCGGTGTCACCCAACTTTCCTGTGAGCTACTGAAAACAGCAAAAACTTGGGGAAGTAGCAGTCGTTGCCATAATGCATTTCATGAACAACCCTATTCAGTTAAATGGTAGGTAGAACTCTCCCCCATCCTGCGGTAATGCGGAAGGAACTCCGAGTTGATTATGGTCGCTGTTCTAAGCGTGGGCTGCATCCTTCGAAGGCTGCGTTTTCAGGATGCTACGTAATCGTAGGCTGTTCCATTGTGAAGATGCTTTCGCATACAGCCGAGAAATGCACCCTTCATTTCGCCTGATAGATGAAGTAGTTGACGTGGAAACGGATCGTAAACGAAGTGTTGATTCCGTCTGCTTTCAGACAAGATGAAGGCTGCATTTCTCGGGTGTTCTCAATACTGTCTTCATAATGGAACGGCTTGCCATGACGTAGCAGCCGGGAAATGCAGCTTTCGAAGACTAGCTTACGCTTTGAGAGATAACCACTGCGATGGAGTGATGGGGTTCAGTCAATAACATGAGTCTGCCAGCTAGGTTACATCTTCAATAAAGTTACTATCATGCATGATTGCAGTTTTGTGTCAGAGTGGTTGCCGATTCAACGAGAAATGATACCGGAAAACCGCTGGCCGAGTTTTGAACGCCCCTAGCTTGCCAGACAAGTGATAACGCATGCTAACGTTATTTGTAAGCTGATTTGTAGGCTCTCGATTGCTGTTGAGGATAACCTCAACATACTGACGGTAGCCAACTGTCTAATGTCATTATTGACATCTGAACCAGGTAAGAAACGACGCTTTAACATTTCTTTAAAATGTTCATGTCAGGTTATACCTGGAAGCCAGTCAACGTAAGTCATTGAATTCGCTTACATTTACCAAAATGGTTGCCCAAACATTATTTAACGTGGACAAGCTAGCTAGTAGCTAATATTAGCTAGCTAATTCAGCTATTCAATTGTGTTCCTGCGGTAGAAACCAGGACAGGATTACTAAATGGTGATATCGGCTGAAGCAGCAAGATAAAGTGATTATTACAGGTAAACAGTGACGATCTGTCGCGCTCGGTGTCAGTTTGGAATGCAAGTTTGATGGCGTTGGAACTGCATCTCGTAGTGATTGATGTTAAGTAGTTAGCTATCTTAGTTGCCAGCCAGGTTGTAGCTAGCAGGCATTAGATGGCTAGCCAACGAATTAAGCTCAGATTAATTTGCTACATGTTCACTTGCAAGGTAGTTAAATTGCCTTCATAATTTGTGTTTGAATGTTTTCAACTTGCCAGAAACTGAATAAGGACTGCATAGCTTCTACGAGTAACGTTACGATTTCTGATTGTAGCGAAAAGCAACGTTTGTCTCTAGTCTGATAATCTCACCTAGGTGGCAATTGTTCGTCACAAGCCATTTAACTGGTAACAAGCAGTTGAGTAGTAGCTTTATAGTAATTGAGCCTCCCCAAAGCACGTCTATCTGATAGAAGCTCATCTAACTGAAAATTATTTGGTTCTCAGTAAAATTATCGACGACAATGCCAATGACTTGGTTATGTAAATGACGACTGGTGTATGCCAAAATTTATCATGATTCGAGAGCACATTTCGGCGCTTAAAACTGAACTATTTTGGCTTATTTGGCCAACATCGCTCTAAATGTCGATGTGCGGTTCCTGTAAGGTCTGGTATACGACGGAAATGGTTTGTGCTGGACTGCGCATCCATGTTGTCAGTTCTCTTGAAGACGCAAGCATTGACAGGCAGTTGGCCAGTCGTCCCCAACCCTGTTCCTGGAGGTTGTTTATGAGCAGAGCTGGGTGTGCCAATTTAGGGTTGGTGGGAAAGAATATTAAGGGCAAATCTCCAGCAGCTGGGCGCCACCGTAGGTTGCAATCAAAGATTGAAGGAAAATGTGTAGTTCTGACCCTGATTGGTCAGTTCAGTGTTCCAGCCCTGCTTACAGTATCCTCAGTGAAGCAATACAGACGTTAACCTCAAGGGCCCTTCACACCAAATATGTCACTCATGCGTCCTGTTAGTTTCTTTGCATTGGCGTATTCAGCAGACTCCTGCCAAAGGCAAGTGGTGTGGTCGATTGAGCATTTGTATTTAGGTGCTTTCTTTTTTTTGTTTTTACATTAAAAAAATGGCATCTCCAATCCCACCTGAATCTGGAATGCCCAATAAGCGAACTATGTGCTCAAGCTTGCTCTGTGACCCCATGTTGCCAACTTGCCATCGCGGGAGAGCGAGACAGTTTGCGGTTTTCTCTGAAACGTGCCTGTCAGCCGCTGCTTATATTTGCTTTGATAGCTCAAGACTTAGCAGGTTCAGAACTAGGGCAGGGCATACCCAAACATGAACAAGCTTAGAATTTAAATGCCAAGTGCCCGGCTGGCCAAAAGGAGGCGCTAGAGAACAATGCTGCAATTCCACAATCCCTATCCGGCAGTCCCTCCCACTTTATTTCCCTGCTGTGCAAAGCAAATGGTGCGCTGCTCTGAAAAAGAAACTGACCACTGCTGGCTGGTACGAGTGGGGTTTGAACCCGGGTCGTGTTGGTCATCACCACAATGCGGTGCCCTAACCAAGTGATCTAACCCAGTTGCCATTTGGGTAGTTTAGTATTATGAATGCCAGCATCGCTATGGGAATGAATTCCATCAATTCACGTTAGCTGGCTTACATGCCTCAGGTCAAACTTGACTAGACCTTGCGCTTCAAATATGAGTCAGAATTAAGCAGCCTATTTTCCTGTTTCAAGCCCTCATATTTTTTCAAAAATATTGTTTGCATGCCATCTCGGAGGAATAAGAGAGTTTGAGTCATATTGTTGGGAATTGAAGTCAACTAATTACCAGTGAGTTTGGAGAGCCTCCATCACTTTGGCATAATTGGTCTACTTTAAATCTATTTCCAAGTACTTTGCATGACTAATAGTTAAGCCATTTATTTTGTCACCTGACCAATCAAAACCAATATGTAGCCAATAATGATTAAGAAGTGATGATAAGAAGCAGACAGACAACCAGGCTACTGTGTTAGATAGAAAGAATGTCAATAATCTGAAGCATGAGGAGAAAAAAATCCTCTGAATTCCACACTTCATTGTAAAATTTTGACATTCTATTAAAGAATGATTAAAAATTACCTCATTTTATGATTTTCCTGATTTTTAAATGTCAAAAAATACACGCAAAATGAAAAACGTTGAGTGAAACATATCGAAAGTGAATGTGGGAGAGATTATTTTCTCACTACACGAAATGGTCAAATCGGGGCTTTCAAAAGTTTTTTGAGTATGCGGCTGGCGGAATAGAGCCACTAGCTATGGCTGGTGGCAAACATCTCAGTGCTGATGTACTCTGGGGGGTTTTAGGGGAGATTCACCCCAAGAAAAGTTTGAAAATTTGAAGCCCTATGGTGCACTCTGGTGGCTTCTAGAGTCTAGTTTCCTTAAATTTAACTTTTTTCTCCCCTTTTCCTTGGTGAGGTGAATTTAACTTTTTTTTACTTTTAACATGTATATTTTTTGTGCATAATTGTCATAATTTGCTAATGTAGAGTTACTGCATATAGTATTTTATACATTTTAGATTTTTTTGTGTTTTTACTTCTGATGATCAGTTATTCGCATTAGATCCATGTACAATAGATGTTTTAGTTTTACCAATATCGACACACATCCTCGCCATAACGGCCCTCTGCAGAATGCCAGCTTGTTGATACCATACTGCATGGCCAGCAGATTGCACTTATTAATTTGCCTGTAGTTGGCTGACTGCTACCCTGCCTTTATTTTCCATTTTTATTACCAAAACATGTTTACATGGTGGTAGTGCTAATGCTTTATTTATTTGCTTGCTGCAGAGACCATTTCAGACATGTGGATGGGGGTTCATGTTGGGAAGGGAATTCTTTACAGATGCAATAATATTGATGCAATAATCAATAACTGTGGAATCATTTTAAGAATATCGTCTAAATTAGTATTTTCTTAAGTTTGATATGTTCACGGCCTAACCGTAATAATAATAATTACCACTAACAGTGAGTCTGAGGGTACTGAGTCAAAATATTATTGATAAAACTTCTAATAATATAGAATATACAGCGCCCTCAGTAATTATTGGCACCCCTGGTTAAGATGTGTAAAAAGCCTTAAAATAAATCCAATTTTTATTGCAGAAGCATACTCTCACACTGAAAATTGTAGAAAAATGTAACCTTCAACTAAAATGAATTATAAGGGTGAAAAAAAAATCCCTAAGAAATCATTATTTTTCATAAAATCTCCTGTTACACAATTATTGGCACCCCTAATAATTCCTAGGTAATATATGTAATTGAAGTATTTCTGTCAGTTCTTCATTAGTTTACAAAGTTGATCAGAGTATCTAGGAACATTTAATTAGTAATTCACAACTTCCTGTTTCCCTGGGGTATAAATATGACGTGACACAGAGGCTATTTCTCTTATTCACTCTTCAACATGGAAAGACAAAGGCAGTAAGGCAGATGTGTGTCAACCTTACTAGTAACAAGCCCAAAAACATATCTGATGGGTTTTGTGAATTGTACAAACTTGACCTAGGTTTGACCTTTGATCTCATGGTGGCCATATTGAAAATGCCATATGTTCTCTCTGGGTGGTCATTTTTGTAGCTATCGAGCTGCAGGTTGGTACAATGGTAGGTAGTAGCAAGCCCAAACACTTATGATGGGTTTTGTGAAATTAAAAAATTTGACCTTTGTTTGACCTTTGATTCCTGGTCAGACCCAGTATTTCCTTTAAAAATCTTCTCCTCTGTAACCATTGCAGCTATGAAGGTGAAACTTGCTTGCATGTTCCTACCTTTGAGGACACCAAACTTTATATTTCCGATCCGATTTCAAATATTATACATGTACTTGATTTTTTTTTTTTGTGTGTTTCCTGGGACCCATCCTCTAACATGGAGGGGGCAGGCTTATAAATTGAGCTGCAGCCAGCCTCTGGATGGCGATCGAGAGGTTTCGGCTTTATTTTTTGGGAGCTGTTCAGCTGTCCATGTTTATATACAGTCCAAGATGAAAATACTGTTTTTGTTTTGGCACTATGTTATTTAACTAGTAATGCCATCAGGTGGCACAATGGCAGATCTGGACAGATTGTTTGTGAACTCGTCAATTTGAAGTTGATATACATATAGGGCCAATAAGAAATGGAATTGTTTTTGTTGTGATTTGTTGTCTTTTTCAAAATTTTCAACAAAACACTGTTGCAGGCTAGACTGTTCTTAAATTCAGCCTTTTCCTTGCTATCCTGTGAGGTTTCTACTTTTTACTTGCATTCAGAAGTATTAAGTGACTGCACAATGTTAATTGTTCCCCCCTACTAGTGGGCGATTCCATGGTTATGGAATTACGATCAAGAGTAATTTTCATGTCATTTTTACCAGCCATCTATTACTCCAATGCATTAGCTACTTGCCTGTGGTTTTATCAGTTCCACTGGCATGCCCACTGAGCTGTATAACACAAAGTTTGGGGTAATCTATTTTGTAGAAGGCTATACGAAGGTGAAAATGTCCGTAACGGAATTACGGCAGAAAAAAATGCCATTATTTTTGCCATTACTTTGACAGGCATTTCTCTTTGAAATCTGGCAATGATGGGCAGTAGGTTTAAGCTTAAGTTGGTAGCCTAGGATGTGACCTGGCCATGGTAAATTTATATTCACTGGTATGTTTGCAGATATTTTGTAGGATGCCATATATGAGAAAGACGGTATTAACGGAATTACAAAATGGTAAGGGAATTACATTTTCTGATAATCTACCAAATTTATTATACTCAAAACAACAAAGCAATTGAAAATTCCTATCATAAATGATGTTTGTGTTGCTGACCTCCTGTTGAACCAAAATTTTGATCAATAAGTCTGGGCAAAAGGAAGGCAATACATGATACCGATGAAAATAACTTATTTCTGAACCAAAATGTGAGCTTATGATGAATATCAATGGTTACATGCTTGAAAATTGTTGTTCGTTCACTGACTGGATTCTGAAACATTTGTTTTTACTTTGTGTGCTCCAGCATTAATCACTTGGCAAATATTGAGTAATGAAGTTGGTAACGAAATTACGGCAACATAGCCAATGTCATCAGCACTCTGCAAATCTCAAATGTGTCATTACTTGTAGTATAGGTATTTTTTCTAACTTTTCTCAGTCAAGCGTGGCAGTATTTTCACACTAAATAAAATATCAATTACTCTGCTCCTGAAACTTGCAAAGCTCAAAATGAGCATGTTAATATTAAACACAAGTAAATGTACCATTAGTATTATCCAGTATTGGCAGAAGACAAACACTGTTTATACAAATGTAATCCTGTCCCTTCTATCCATCTGTGGCTCTTTGTGCTCAGAAGTCCAGCGCAGTGTGACGACAGGAGCCGCAAAGCTCAGTTGCTGTGTTGAAAACCGCCACTTTTTATAATTTTTGGGCACCAAGGCCACAAAAAAGGGCAAGCCAAACTGGTCATTTGGGTGGTTGGCCATGAGGGCTAAAGAGGGGCAACCACAGCAATTGCCGCTAGGCCGTGGTATAATTCATGCACTGGTTATGGAAACTTAAATCACAGGAAGAAACACTCAACTATAGATGTCCAGAACAATGAGCCACTATGCTCCATAAAGTCCTCATGCCTCTTTGCACCATCTTCTGTTTTCAGAATAATTCTGTTATTCTGTTACTGGTGTAATTCCGTTACCACAAATTTTCCCTGATTACAACTAAGTATTAGAGAGGTTAATGTCTTAAATTCAGCATAGACAATAGAAGGAAGAGAATTCTTAATAACAATAAAATAAATGCAGAAATAAAATGATGAAGAGAACTATACTGCAATTTCAGTAACGGAATTACGTAGAAAAATGACATTTCACAATGAGCCACTGGAATTGTGCGTTTCAATTTCCTGCAATGACTTCCAGCCTCAAATAATTTGGCTACCAATGTTTGGAAATACCGTAAATGCCGGGAAATAGCTAAATATCCCTTAGGAATTGTCAGCTTTGGAAAAATGGTCTTTGATCCTTGTCCTGGAGCTAAAAAAAATCAAATTAAAATCTAAATTTCGAGAAGACCGTCAAAGGTATTTCAAAACGTTTTTCAGTGTCTGATTTGGTAATGTGTCATCTACTTTTGTTCTTGAAAACCTATTTATGTCTAATAACACTTTATAAAAATTGCTGTTTTGGCAAATCGCATGTGGAATTGCCCTAGTGTAGATTTATTTCTAGAATAGATTTATTATGTATACCACAACCAACAAACTCAACTCTCATGAATTTATCTGTCGTAGTTATTATTCCATTATACCATCCAAATGTAACAAAATAACATGTTGCTCACCTGTTTGAAACGTTAAAATTTATCTTGCACCAATAGCTCTATGGGCACCACCGATCTCTGTGACAAATTAAACCAGCCAACTGCCAAATAAAAATCAGTGTTTTTCACAATATACACTGCTAAACAAATTCATTAGACCACCTAATATAAGGTTTATGCCACAGCTGCACTAAAGTAACAGTGTTGGTAATTACCAAAATCATTTCTGTAATGGTTAATCCGTCAGTTTGTGCAAGCTCTTTCACTGAAATTATATTTTTAATAGTTTAAAAACAAAAAGGACCAAGGGTCCTGTAGCTGACAGGCAAGCAGTCTTTCAGCGATGATACAAATTAAGAAAATTTGTTTGAAAGTTTGACATTTGAATCAATGAAAATCAATGTCAAGGTCACTAAATAAAAGTCCACAAACATTTAGAAATATTATTTTCTTACCTTCTGTAATACAATCCTAAGCTCTGAAGCAGTTTTGGTGTTATAAGTCATTAAAATATGTCAATATGAATTCAATATGTCAATTGTGAACTTTACAGGTCACAGAATGTCAAGTTGTGGTCAGCAAATGGACTTCATATATGACTTTCTAAATTCTCTATATAACCTTGGCTCAATCTGTGACCATTTTGGTGATACAAGTCCATTTTAATTTCACTGTTGAGTTTAAGTCTCAAAGGTCACTGACGGTCAAGTTGAATGTCACCAAATGAAAGTTCATATGTGACTTCCTAGATGTCAGTAACACAAAATTAGGCTCCATCTGTCACCGTTTTAGTGATACAAGTCACTGAATTTTCACTAGGTCACATTTGACCTTTGAAAGTCAGTAGGAAGGTTACCAAATGAAAGTTCATGTATGACTTCCTATATGTCTCTAATACAAACCTAGACTTCATCTGTGACCGTTTCGGCAAGACAAGTCATTTTAATTGTATTATTTCAAGTTTGACCTTAAGATTTCATCAACAGTCAAGCTGAATGTCACCAAATGAAAGATCATCCATGACTTCCTATCAGTGTTCAATGCACATATGTTCCCAATCTTCAATATTTTCAAGCCTGGAAACCTTTGAAAATTGTAACATTTTGCTTGACCTCAAAAGTTTGACCTTTCAAGGTCATTTGAGGTCAACTTTAATACAGCCAAAATATTGGTCATGTTTTGCTTCCTATATGTCAGTAATACAAACTTAATCTCTATCTGCAACCATTAAGCTTCCACAGGCAATTTGGCCCACTCTCCACAACACCCAGTGTTAACGTACAGCACCCCCACTAGACCCACTTCCATGTTGAATTTTCAAGGACTTTTATTACCAAAAACTTTTATTTGGTAACCTTGACATGGACCTTCAATAATTCGAAGGTCAAACTTCACATAAAATTTTCATAACTTGTATCATCACAGTATGATTGCTTGCCGATAAGCTACAGGACCCATGGTCCTATTTTTTTTTAATTGAAGTTATGGGTGCTATGTTTCTGAGTGTCTCAATAGCTCTGTAACCAATTTAAAGTGTACACGAATAGTTATTGCAATTTGGACTAAATTGATGAAAATATTGATGATTGGCTTGTCAGCATTGGAAAGTGAACCCCACAAAGTGATGCACCTCTCATGCATAGTATCCACTGTACAAGTCTATGGGGGCAGTGTTTTGATCTTTGATCTAGTCCATTTGTAAGAGCTATGATTTCTTAATCATAGTTGCTAGCTTGCTAAAAACGCTCAGTTGCCGCTCTTTTAATAAAAAGTAGAGCTGTGGCTAGCTTAGCTTGCCAGTTAAATAGCTGCAAATTGGTTATTGAGACCCAGAGAGAAACACTAACCATTCTGCAAAAAAAATCTCAACACAAACACAGAAATGTTAAATTAGAAAACATTTATTTTATTTTTTAATTATAGTATTCTTAGTTTATTTTTACAAAAAAGATCAATTATGGTAGGGCTGGGCGATATGGATTAAAACTCATACCCCGGTATTATTTGTCTGACTGGCGGTATACGGTATGAAAACGATATTTCATACAGAGCAAGAAAAGTGATTCATTTTACTCAACATCAGAATATCAAAACCTATAAGACTTGGACCACATACAAAACCTTACAGACTTTATTTCTCTGCTTAAGAAGGCACAGCTGTGAAAATAAATGTAAGCAGCATATCTTTTCTGATGGAAAGCGATACACAGTTATGTAAAATCAAATCTCTACAACAATAGTCTATACTTTATACAAATAGGCATAATTCTGCTCATACAGAGCTCCAGATCTGTGCAAATAACAAAACAGTAAAGAGCATTGAAGTAGCTACAGGCCAACCCTGAATGAGAACCTAGGCCTTATGTTTCACATGAGAAGAGATTCAAATAAAAATGCCAAAAATGGCTAATTGATACCTAAATGTATACCTCTGCTCCTGCAGAGCTGTGTGAAAGTCAAAAATGTAAACGGATTCAATAGGCCAACCCTGGCTAAGAACACAGGTCTGCGGCTGTGCATGAACACAGATTTAAATAAGGGAAAAAATAATTCTAGAATAATCAAGTGGCAATTGAAGAAACGGCGTCTCTCCCCCATGCGATCCAACAGCGACAAAATAATGGGCTACATCAGGGCTACCACCTTTCTACGCATTCTCATGCATATGGCGTTGGTCACACGCATTTTGAAGGCATATTCACCGAAGTCAGCAACTGTTCAATCAGCGCGTACATTTGAGATTCTTACGCATAATTTAAGTCCTTGTGCATGGCAGTTTATTTCCCTTGCACAACGGTGAATTTCACCAATACGGAAAGCAATGACGACTCTGGACCTCTTGCACTTTTTAAAATTGGGGATTAAAAGCAATGCATTTGTTTCATGATCGTTTTTATTGTTTGAATGGAATAAGACAATTTGAAATGTCTTTATGCCATTCCATGGCTTCCAATTCCCGAGTAAAGAAGGAAATCGATCATGACTCCCGAATTCTATGTCACTAGTGGGAAAATGAACTGTTATGCACGTGAAACTGATTAACTATCGTGCACAACGACTGTAATTCTGCAAGAGAATCTCTTAAATGCGCATTAACTGAATAATCGCTGACTACAGCACTGGAACGTGCTAATAAGAAGCGCGAGACTCGCACGGAATGCTTGAGAGTTGGCAGCTCTGGCAACATTCAGTACAAAAAGATAAATTAATTATAAATAGGTCTGTGCAAATTGGACAAAAAAGCAGAGACCAGTAAAATTAAAGAGAACTGCAACAAGCCATCTCACGCAACCTGTGATAGACTGGCTATACATCACAATACATCCACCTTTTGAAACAACTTGCTTGCGACAGGTTTTACAGATAGCGTCTTGTTGCTCCTCGGTATATATCTAAAATACCTCCAAATTACAGAGGTGTTGTTTTTTTTTTTTTTTCTTCTGCGGAACCAGCTCCTGTTCATCGTCGACCGCCATACTATTGTCTGCTAAGTCGCTCGCCTCTACCGGCAGTCATGTTCATGGAAACTGTGTGACGGGGAGCGCACCTGCTCACGCAAGGGGCGGAGCTTGAAGGCCCCGAGCAGTGAAAGCTGCCTGAAAACGCCTGATCGGAAAGCAGCGGAGTAGGCGACGTACACATAATAATATAATAAATAATAAAACACCGGTATGGGGGTATTGTCTCAAATTCATACCTCCATCAAAATTATACCGGTGTAAGTCATAAAACCAGGATACCGCCCAGCCCTAAATTATGGTCATCTCAAGTGTGGCATAAAAATAAAACTCAATCTACCGCTGACCTCAATGCATTGAAACAGCTGCCTGTATTGCCGAGGGGTATTGTCGTCCCTTGCGGTGTCCGTCTGTCCGGCCGCCTGTCTGTTCGTCCGTCTCTCCACGGACAACGTTACCGCTCTAGCGCCTTCAGGTTTGCTTCTAGCTTTCTCATTTCTGGGTGGCTGGTACGTCTACGGATCATTCACTTACCTATCGAATTCTGGCCATTTTCGACTCTTTCTTTGGCCACCAGGGGGCTTATTGTGAAAAGTGAAAAATTGCCAAAACTTCCTTTTTATTTCAGCTAGGACGCTAAAATTTTCAATGAACGTACATGGGATCACCCTTTATCACAGCTCAGATGCGTTTCTGATTTCAGCTCTTTTCCTCCATTTTCTGCCAAATGCTGCCGATCTTTAAATTCAACGATTTTACCGCTCTAGGGCCTTCAGCTTTGCTTCATGGTTTTTCATTTTACAGTGGCTGGTACGTCTATAGATCCTTCACTTTCCTATGGAATTCCACCCATTTTCAGCTCTTACTTTGGCCACTGGGGGGCTTATTGTACAAAATGAAAAATTGCCATAACTTCTTTATTTTACCTTGGACACTCAAATTTTTACTGAAGGTACATGGGATCACCCTTCATCACTAATCAGACGCGATTTTCATTTCACCTATTCTTTATCGTTTTCTAGGTCGAATAGTGCAAATGCTGCTGATCTTTCAATTCAATGACTTTACCACCCTAGCGCCTTCAGGTTTGCTTCTAGGTTTCTCATTCTTCCTGGAAGCATTTCAAATGACCGCATTAGGTATGTGTCATAGGAAGGGTAATAAGCTACTAGCACGTCTGTCTACCTCATAGAGGAAGTTACTTTTATTTCGCTTAAAATAATCGCCATCTATTTATCGCAACAGCCCTACTTATTTAAGTATAAGAAGTGATCATGTGAAGTCATTTATCATCACATAGGTGTTTGGCTCATTTTGGCTCGTTTAAATCATAATAACTGAAATCACCCAAATGGCCCTGATCATAAGTTTTCATACCTTTGAGTGTTTGACCTTGTTATATTGACACAAGGTGACACACTCAGGGTTAAATGGATGTTCTGGGTTCCACATCTGTGACTTTTTAAATTTTGACTCGTTTCTGTGTATAGTCTTTGTTTGCTAGCTCCCGAGTGGATGCACTGATCTGGCTGGACACTAGGCATAGGGAATAGAAAAAATACTGTCTGAGGACCTTTTTAACAAGGTAGTACAATTATTTAACCCCTTTGCGCAGAAGCCAAATCTGGCTTTTTAGGTGTTACCTGATTTAAGGCTTTATAATTTAAGATTGCAGCTTTACAGACAGGAAAACTTTGGCTCAATTGAGTCTAGACACTTGAAGCATTTAGACTCCCATCAAATTATAGTTTATTTTTATGATTTTGTTGGAGAAAAGGGGCTGCAAACATAAAAAATCTTCATGAGAATTCACCATTGAAATAGAAAAAAAAAATAATGCTGACAATTGAAAAACTGCTGGGGCCTAAAACTATACATTTCTGGGATCATAAACTTCTTGACCACAAGTACAATTCATCTTTAACATTCCATTTTAGATTACCCACTTGCTATGAGACAAATTAGACAGCTATCCAGGTGTCTCTCCAAAGTCTGACATCCATCAACATTTTTAACTGTCAAATCAAACATGAATCATATATTTAACACAAATAAACTTTTGGGGCTTGAAATTCGGCATGAACTAATGATTTTCTGGTTGAGTTTTGCATGAATTAATCAATATCAGTGCAGTGGAACATCATTGGTCACCAGTAACCTCTCAAAACATGCCTTTTCTCCATAATAAAGTTAACAATATTGTCCATTTCTCTTCGAAGTACCCCAAGCATTAAATGAAGTGCAGATTTAACAGCTATAACATTCACGCAAGACCAAACATGATATGAATAAAAAGCTAACCGCTCTCACATCCGAGCTCATAACCTTACACCTTATAAGGGTGAAAACTCACTAACTCAGTAATATCTGAATTCTGAAATACACCTTATTTTAACAGAACAGAAATTTCACTTTCAGGAAAAAAATACAACGACATATGCCTCCATATTCATCAGAGTGGTGTAATGAACGTACCGAGGGATCTACCGACCTGCGTGGGATGTATGCATTTGGAGAAACGAAAACCTCGGTATTCGATGTCTTTAAACGCGGTATAGATTCTACAGCAAAAAGCCAAATTAAGCAAAATGCAAACAGAGTAGAAGTATAACCTGTTTTCTTCATTGATGCCCCCCTCCAGAGACAGATGTATCGGGTAGAAGGAACGTTCCAGTTCTGTTTCATTCGGAATAATTCCCGTTGACCGCGTCCATACAACATTTAAATCTCGTAAATGAAACTGAACACTTCAGAACGGTCTCGAGTGTCTTTATTACTTTGATATCGCATCATTTTCAGCTGCGCAACCGCGGCCAACATTCGAAGAATACAACCGACCTTACTTTTACGCTTAGCTTTGTATCCCATTCTTATTGTCCGATCAATGTATTTCAGTTATAGAGGAAAGTTAAGACACTGGGGAATGGGATAAGAAACGAGTCTGTCAACACATCGTTACCGGGGAAGCTTCACGAGGACGTGAACTATAACTGTAGAGTTACGCAGATGAATCTGAGTATATAATTGAGTGACTGGCTATCGACACCAGTACTTCGGTGGATAGAAGGGAGCGCTGAATTTGTCGATGGAGGAATCTAAGCGTTAATCCATGGGAGGGAACTACGCATATTTTGTGTGTGATGATTGTAACTGACAGTAGAATGTGAGAGAAGCAATACTATGTCGGATTTTTTGCTTCACAAAACGTATTTTTTTAACCACTAATTGGAATACTGTTGGCTCACTGTAGCTAAAATGGTTGCTACAGAGTAGTACGTTTTTTTTCTGTCGCAAGTGATAATTTTTTAAAACTACTGGATCGATACTATGGGCAAGGTTATTGACCAGTTTGCACATCAGGCTTAGCTGAGGAGTTTAATCCATGCTACTCCTGAAAAACAGGGATTGGAGGGAACTTCTCCATACTATAAATCGCGTTTCAGCTCTGCCTGCTTGTGAATATCCAATAGCTGATCCGGGGGTGCCATCTTGTGGTCGAGTACTGTAACTTAAGTGCTTACATTTGCATGTCTATAGACGCGAGCGTCTACATCTGCAGAAAGGGGTTAAAGATGGGAAAGGATATAAAAAGACACATTACTGGGTCATATCCAAAACCTCTGTAATGTCAGGGACGGACATTTGATAAAAAAAATAATGAAAAAAATATTTTCGAGACTCTGAATTCCAGATTTCATTGGTTGTTTTGGCACTTGGGATGCACCATTTCACAATTAAATGGGGAGCCTCGGATGTTACAAATGCCAGATTAAATTTCTTCATCACTGTTGTAGGAATTTTGATTTTATATTCCTGTTATTACCTTTACAAAAAGAAACTCCGATGACTCAAGGGAAAAATCAGACGGAGACAGAGAAGTTAATATCCAAGCCAAAGTCTTGTTTACTTTTTCTTCAGAAAAAGGATCCCCGCATACAAGTCAAGTCAGCAAAATCAAAGATGAATACAGTGAGTCCCTCTGTGGTTTATGTAGGAATACTTTGTGACGTTCTCCTCCCCCCGTGCTGATTTACACATCATGAGGTAATCTGGAGAGCTCCTGCCATCTCATGCAACCCACGTCAAGCTGTTCTTGGGTGCGCACATACATCTCGTTAGAGAGGACAGGTGATCCCCTCCCTATAATCTCCCATGGCTCCAGCTTATCTTGTTTTACATTCGGAAGCTTCTCCCTTGTACTACTTCTTCTGTAAACACAGAAATTAAGAGAGAGAAGCAACATCTTGCCCTTGTTATGGGCCCATCAGGTCCGCATGGCTCGATAAGCTATATGCCATGACGCACTGGTCAGATTTATGGAAACTACATTTATGCAGACCCAGAAACATGCAAGAGTACACACTAAGGCCTAAGAAAAGCTAAATAAGAGCAAGCTATGATAAACAATAATAATTAAAAGAATCAATAAAAATGATTCCACAATTACAGACCGACATCGATAAATTCTTCACAAACTGGGTTTTGAGTTTCAACTCGTATTCTATCAAATAATACACTGCCTGGCCAAAAAAAAAGTTGTACACTGAAATATTTAGTGTGTAGCTTTGATTTCAGTGCATATTCTTCTTGTCATTGTTTTAAAATCTATATGCAATGCCAGAACATTTATTTTATATCAGAAATGCCATAATTTTTGGCCGAGATCTTGTCTTCTCGACATAATGGGTGAACCACTGTGGTCTTTCTTGAGCACATCCCAATAACTTTTAATGTGTTTAAGGTCAGGATTTTGTGGTGGCAAATTTGTTTGTGAAAATGATTCCTCATACTTGTTTTTGTCATTCATGGTTTTCTTTGCTAAATACAGGCCAATAATTTTCCTGTTCTGAAATATTGTAACATCTTTTCCATCATCAGGGGATGTGTCTTCCAACATGATTTTTTAAGAAATGAGTAGCGACGCGCTTCATCAGTCAGGGTAAAATGATTATTGCCAGCTGAAACATATTAATAACCACAATAATGATCCAATTATAGAATTTGTTCGTTAATTTCCAAAAAGCTAAAGCCAAAAGCCAAAGCTAGTGAAAGGGTGCAAAACTGTGAAAAACAAAATGTTCACGGACTGATGTGATGGACGGACAGAGGCTTGCTGAAATCATAAACTAGTCAAAATTTCACAATCAAGCAGTACCTCAGATTAGGTTATGTTAAGGAAAGTCAGACAACCACCGTTTTCACCCAGCCCAAAAACACATCTATACTTGACTCCAACAGTATTTAGTTGCTCGCGCTTA
Source organism: Gymnothorax reevesii (assembly GCA_029721435.1). Classification (NCBI taxonomy): domain Eukaryota; kingdom Metazoa; phylum Chordata; class Actinopteri; order Anguilliformes; family Muraenidae; genus Gymnothorax; species Gymnothorax reevesii. Next base: position 57,485,662 of record CM056574.1, read on the forward strand.
AAACAATGCGCTGATTTTTTCAAGCCGGAAAGTTGCATGGTCGTAGGATACTGACCTCACACAACGCTGCCATATTCCTGAGTGAGTAGGTGTGTCGTTGGTCGCACAAAATTCTCAGAAGTCTAGCGTGACGACGGGAGCTGCACAGCTCAGTCGCTGTGTCAAAAATCACCACTTTGGGTCATTTTTGGGCACCGCGGCCACTTGAATAAAGGCCAAGCCAAACTGGCCGTTTGGGTAGTCAGGCATGACAGCCACCAGGGAAACCATGGCAATTGCTGCTAGGCTGTGATATAATTCATGCGCTGAATACCTGTTGTCTTGGATGTTCACAACTCCGGCATATTGTTTACACTGCTAGGCTTCCAAAGCCTGAAATTTGCAAACAGGACTGAGCGCCCTTTAGCTGCTTTGTGTAGGTACTTTGGCAACCTCTTTGAAGACCGACAATCTTCAAGAGACATCACTGCCAGTATCAAAAGACACAGCAGGTAGTGACCCTTCTCTACAGCACAATACTACACCTGTTATGGACAATACAGCTCGAGGTTAGTGCCATTGTAGACAACGATGAAATGAATCTAAGTGATACAAAATTCAACATAGAATATGGTTGGAGTAATTAACACCCTTTGTCGATTTCTGTTGAGTATTTTCTGTGATCTTGGATGGAAAACAATATGATACCTGCACGTGTCCTAATATGCATTACAGGGTAATTTATAGAGTCATCTCATGGTCACTGAAGGAGTAACAGCTCTGAACAGCGACTGCGCGAAATACTGGAATACAACAGCAGAGTCGGGAGAAAAGTTGAGTGAAAAACTTTCTGACAATCTCTGTGATCGCCAAAATCCCTTTTCTTGAAGCTAAGAAAATGGACAAGCCTGGTGGAAGCAAGGAAACTGGGAAATCAGGCTCACTGGATCTCGCAGCAGTCATGGAGGCTCTCGCTGATTTGAGAAGGGAAGTGAGGGAGTGGAGGGACAGTGAGGGAGCAAATGGAACGGCTGATGGAGTAAAACCGTGATCTCAGAAAAGAGATTGCTAAGAAAGACATGGAGATCAAATCTTTAGGAAGCAATCTGGAGGAGCGGGAACAACAAGAAAAACGTAATGATGTTATCCTGACCGGGCTCAAAATCAAACCCAGGAGCTAGGCCAGGGCAGCAGCGAATGCTGATGAATTGGATGAGGAGGAGAACAAATCCGTGGAACTGCAGGTGATGGAATTCCTTCAGTCCAGACATATTTCTTTGGACCAAAACAATGTGGATTCATGTTATCTGCTTCCGAAAAGGAATGTAAGCCGAGACCAAAATGCAACAACACGAGCCGTGTTGCTACGACTTACAAGTAACAAGCAAAAGATCTCTCTGTTGAAGCAAGGGAAAAATCTCAAAGGATCCAATGTATTCATGAATGAAAACCTCACCAAGCAAAATGCAACACTCGCATGGAAAGCTCGTCAACTACGGAAGGTGGGTAAGATACACAGCACCTGGTCGACAAACTGCAGAATTTTTATCAAACCAAATGGATCTTCACCGGAAACCACCAGACCGGTGCTGATCAAGATGATGCATGATTTGGAGAAGCACGACCACTGAGGTCCCTGACAGATATTCATGAGTAGTCATCAACCTACAGAAATAAATTTTTCGGGAAATGGATATTTGACAGGAGGTCGCCATTCTTCCGAAATAGACCCAAATGAAGAAATCGATCCGAATAACAATTTTTTCTAAAAAGAGTCCAACACATGCAAATACTTTTCTGTGGACAAATTCAACAAAAGCATTAAAATGGATGGGAGTTTGTCCATTATCCACTTTAATAGTAGGAGTCTATATTCCAACTTAGATCAAATAAAGGAATACCTTCAGTCATTTGCTAACCCGTTTAACATCATCGCCTTATCGGAAACTTGGATTAAAGAGGAAAAGGGCAAGGACTTCTACATGGAGGGATATAACTTTGTGTGCAAGAGTAGACTGAATAAAGCAGGTGGGGGAGTTGGTCTATTTATTCATGAAGCCATAAACTTCCAGGTAATTGAATGTAAATCATATGTTGTGGAAAATGTTATGGAATGCCTTACAATTGAGATTCCCAGATTGAAAGGTAAAAATATCGTTATTTCTTGTGTGTACAGGGCACCAGATTCGCAAATTGATGTTTTCAGCAAATGTATGGGCAAACTACTCACTAATGTAAGCCATAAAAATGTTTTCTTGTGTGGGGACTTCAACGTTGACTTGATAAATCCAAATAACAGCTCTGTAATAGAAGATTATATTCACACCACGTATGCCATGGGTATGCAACCATTAATTACAAAACCAAGCAGGATTACTAGGCATAGTGCCACCTTGATAGATAATATCTATACTAATGTACTAGATTCTGATAAATTTTGTGGCATCATGATAAATGACATTACTGATCATCTGCCAGTCTTTGCTATTTGTGATTGCAAGGTAGATATAAAAGATCAGGCTAGATCGAAAATCCGGGAATACACAGAAATCAGAACTAAAAGTGAAAAAAGGTTAAAGGATCTGGAAATAGATCTGTTAAATCAAAAATGGGATAATGTATTAGCAGAAAACGACCCGAATAGAGTGTATGAGGCATTCCTGTTGACTGTAAATTCTCTGTATGATACCCACTGCTTAGTCAAAACAACCAATAATCTGAAGAAAAACAAAGAGAGAAGACCTTGGGTTTCAAAAGCACTGGCCAATGCCTGTAAGAAAAAAAATACTCTATACAAGCAGTTTCTGAGAGAAAGGACTGAGAAAGCGGAAGTAAGATATAAAACTTACAGAAATAAAATTACAAGCTTGTTGAGGAAGCATAAAAAGGAGTATTACGAAAAGCTTTTAACAGGAAATAAACATTACACCAAAAATCTTTGGAATATAGTAAAGACCGTTTCTGGGAGGTCTCCGAAGAAGGAGTACCCTGTCTTCTTTAATGTTCATGGTAAACAGGTAGAGAACATGGATCTAGTCATGGAACATTTTAATTATTACTTTGTGAATGTTGGGCCAGAACTAGCAAAGGGCATCAAACCCTCACACCTTAGATGGGACTACCTTGATAAGGATGAGGAAGTACAAGACACATTGACATTAACTCCTGTTACTGAATCCGAAATTAGATCAATTCTGAATAACTGTACAGCTAAGACATCTGTTGACGTAAACCAATTCGATATGAAATTACTGAAAACACTAACCAACGCAATTGTAACTCCACTTACGCATATATGTAATCTAACCTTCTCTTGCGGAGTGTTTCCAGATAAAATGAAGATAGCAAAGGTTATCCCTCTCTACAAAAGTGGGGATAAATATGATTTCTCAAACTATCGACCTGTCTCGATTTTACCTCAATGTTCAAAAATCTTAGAAAAACTCTTCAATGATAGATTGGACAATTATATAGATAAACACAAATTTCTATGTGATAGTCAGTATGGGTTCAGGAAAAAGCATTTGACAGCACTAGCCCTAACAGAACTTATTGAGATGATCAAAGATTCACTTGAATCAAAACTATATTCTATAGGTATATTTATTGACCTGAAGAAGGCTTTTGACACTATAAATCACGATATATTGATTGAAAAACTGTATAAATATGGAATAAAAGGGACCGCATTAAAATGGATTAAAAATTATTTAACAAATAGAACGCAATTTGTACAGATGGGCAATAATAAATCAAATTGCCTGGACATTACCTGTGGAATTCCTCAGGGCTCGGTCATAGGTCCTAAGCTCTTCATAATCTACATAAATGACATTGTTAAGGTATCAGATATTCTAAGATTAATTTTATTTGCTGACGACACAACTATTTTCTGCTCTGGTGCTGATCTCAACCAATTAGTCAAATTGGCTAATAATGAAATGTCTAAACTTCACACGTGGTTTAATGTAAATAAACTATCATTAAATCTTACAAAGACCAAATTCATGGTATTTGGGAAAAAAGGTCTAAAGGACGACATAGACTTAAAAGTTAATGGTATCAGCATTGAAAGAGTAAACGAATATAAAGTTTTGGGTGTTATGATAGATAATCTCTTAAGCTGGAAACCGCATGTAAATTTAGTTCAAAGAAAGTTGGCTAAAAGTGTATGTATTCTTTGGAAACTGCAGAAATTATTAAACCTTAAGTCTCTTAAAATAATATATTCAGCCCTCATATCACCCCATCTACATTACTGCGCTGAAGTGTGGGGTCACACTTACAAAAACACAATAGAACCTTTATTTAAACTTCAAAAAAAGGCCCTTAGAATTATTTGCTGCGTACCGTATGGAACTCATACAAATGATTTGTTTATTAAGGCAAAGCTTCTTAAATTAGCATATAGTAAAATTCAACTCCTTGCAACTGGTCTACTTGGGATATAAAAATTGTTTGCCCAAAAATGTACAAAACCTATTTCTTCAGCGTGACTGCATGCAGCACACCAGAAGTAGGATGTTATTACAATCAAGCAAGGTCAGAACGACTCGTAGGGAGCATTCGCTATCTGTGGCTGGAGTCAGGGCATGGAATGTACTTGATGGTAATATAAGGATTGCTGGAGAGCTGAAGGTCTTCAAATATTTGTTGAAATGTGCATATCCGAGTAACTATAAACATGTTTAATCTTGTTCAATTGTATCCTGTCATTGGACGCTCAAGAGATCCAAGGATAGATCCGGTATCTGCTTCCACTCATCTACGCCAAATCAGCTGGAACAAATCAAATGAGCAAGAATGGGGATTCGGGACAATGTCGCTTTGGATCAAGAGTGACATTTGAATCTAAGTTATATGATCACTCACTTAATTTGCAATTATAATTCTTATGATATTCATAAACTTCATGATCTTATTTTCTGAAGTTAAAACGTAGCGGTCATGGACATTAACTCTGCTGTGATTTATAATCCTTATGATATTTTAATCATAACCAAAATGTTTTTTTTTCTGGAAGCTGGGGGCGGGACTCTGATAAGCGATTTCGCTTCCCCCGCGACCCTTTCGGTCATGATACATGCTGTGTGTTGAAATTGTCATGAAATGATTTTCAATCATGCCGAAATAAAAAAAAAATAAATAAAAAAAAATTTTCTAGGCAAGGTTTGTAGTTGGCCAATATTCATGACAAGGTTTAGAAATTGAAATGACCACAATACCACTAGTACCACAATATCTCACATAAAAAGTAGGAAATGACACAATTGCTAATAAAATCCTGGCACTTTTTATCCAGATAAGGTGTAATTAATGCAACGCATGAAATTAAAAGTAGCAGTGAGATGAGGGATTGCACCACGGAGTACGTTTATCAAGATTAGCTGGATATCCGTCCGTGACACATCTTACATGTCCGTCCGTGACAAGAAATAAAATGGACGGGGCAAGCTGGGCTTGCAATACATTTGCACATGACTTATCATATAAGACCCTTTGTTCTTTGCTAAGGATAGCGATATACCTCATCTTTATTTATCTGCTTGCATGTGTTAACACTTTTCTGCAGATGTAGACGCCTGCAGACATAGAGCAGATCTTTTTATGGAAGCAGTTGCACTAGTCTATCACGGGATTGCACCCCCGGATCAGTTATTGAATACTCACAAGCCAGCAGAGCTGGAACACAGTCTAGAATATTGACGAGTTTACTCCTATCCCTGTTTTTGAGGAGTTGCATGAATTAAACTCCTCAGCTAAGCCTGATGTGCAAACTGCTCAATGTCCTTGCCCATAGTATCTATCCAGCAGTTTAATAAAATGATCTCTTGTGACAGCAAAAAGTGTTGTCCTCTGTAGCAACCACTTCAGTTACAGTGACCCAATGGTATTCCAAGTAGTTAAAAAAAAAATCAGTTTCCTGAGGCAAAAATTTGCCATGATACCGACACTGTCATTCTACTGTCAATTTCAGTCATCGCATATTAAAAATGTGCAATTTCCGATTGTGGATTAATGCGTACATATGTCGGTTGAAGAATTCAGCTGTCTTTTAGAGCTCTCATGGAAATCCAATCACTTTAATGGTGATTCAATGGTATCAGCTTGAAAGCCCAGCTGTAGTTCACGCTCACGTGAAATTCTCCTGGTATTTACCAGTTGTTTGACACGATTTTTATCCAATTGCAGACAGTATAAGCTTTCCTCTGTGAGTGAAAGACATTGATTGGGCCTTAAAAAACAGATTAAAATACTTGCAAAATAGTGTTACATTGTACTCAATACACTTTACGCAGCTCGGACTGACGTGGTTGCATGGGAACAAAAAACCTCCAGAACTGAGCCTGGAGAGCTGAGCTTATTTGCGGGATGGAAATGTGAGTCTGAGATGGAAAATAGCAGTTATTCTGAATGGAACAGACACCATTGATACTTTTGAGGAGCAGCTCAATAATTCTATTGAAAAGTGAGTAAAGCTGTCTTTGTATGGTGTCGCTCTATCTTACTTTTAGCTTGCTAGCTAACTAGCAAGCTATTTCTTATTTTTCGTTTACCACCATGATCACAGAGCTAGTTTGTGACACTGGGTAACAAAAGAGTCATCCATACTGCAGTGTGCTGGCATTTTTCTTTACTAGGTGATCAGTTTTAGAATCTATACCACATTCAATGAAATGGAATGCCTTGCATGTTCGCTCTTTTAAAGTACGAACAGCTATTACTGTGACCTGAGTTATACTTGTTCCATAGTGAGTGAAAATGTCGTTACAAGCTTGTGTTTCGCTGGGATGATCGGAATTGTAAACGGCTAGCTTTCCGCCTGCCTGAATATTCTGACCGTAAAATATGCAGTTCCTCTAATGAGTACAGTACAGGCCAAAAGTTTGGACACACCTTCTCATTCAATGCGTTTCCTTTATTTTCATGACTGTTTACATTGTACATTCTCACTGAAGGCATCAAAACTATGAATGAACACGTGGAATTATGTACTTAACAAAAAAGAGTGAAATACCTGTAACTGAAAACATGTCTTATATTCTAGTTTCTTCAAAGTTTGCTCAGATTTTGCCCTATGCCCTTTGCTCTGATTACTGCTTTGCACACTCTTGGCATTCTCTTGATGAGCTTCATGAGGTAGTCACCTGAAATGGTTTTCACTTCACAGGTGTGCCTTGTCAGGGTTAATTAGTGGAATTTCTTGCCTTATCAATGGGGTTGGGGCCATCAGTTGTGTTGTGCAGAAGCCACAGCCAACAACCCTATTGGACAACTGTTTGACACATGCGTACATAATTCCCCATGTGTTCATTCATAGCTTTGATGCCTTCAGTGAGAATCTACAATGTAATGCCAGCCAGGTTGGGGCAGGTGCCGTGCTGATGCAAGATGATGTAAATGAAATAGACCGTCCAGTGTTACACTTTTCAAGAAAGTTTAATAAATACCAGCTTAATTATTCAACCATTGAAAACGAGGCTCTGGCATTGATTTGGGCATTGCAACACTTTGATGTGTATGTGGGTGGGGGTGTCCATCCAGTGGTAGTGCTTTCTGATCATAACCCGTTGACATTTTTGCATTCGTTACAGAGTCCAAATCAGCGCTTGATGAGCTGGGCTCTGTTCTTGCAACCGTACTACTTGCAAATCCATCACATTCTGGGTGTGGAGAATATGATGGCGGATGCCCTGTCCCGTGCCCTGAATTAATTCTCTCCAGTTTGTCTCTGCATTATGTCCGTCTTAAATTGCTTTTCAGGCGCCGAATTGCTGGGGGTCATGAAGCAAAGGTGGAGGTGGTGAGGATTGATGGGGGGTGTTTGTGTGCATGAATGGGGTTTATGTTCAGCGTGCCCGAGTGTGAGTGTATGAGTCTTTGTTATGGTGATGGCATGGTGTTTAGGTATTATTGGCGATGATCTATGTTTTAAAATAAAAATGTGTTTTGGTTTTGATTAGTGACAGAATCCCACTTAGGTGGGCTCCTGTTTTAAGGGGGGAGATATGTTACGACCCTGGCGGGTCTTTTGAGTTAGCCACGCCCCTTTGGGCAGGTGTACCCGTTTCTGCTGATCTGTCTTTCTGTCTTCAGGTGCATTGGACGGGCTGCGGTATAAAAGGCCTGCCTTATTAAATGGCGTGGTTCTCTCCTCCTCCTGGCGTTTGGGTTCCTTTAGTTATTCCCCTAGACTGACTTGACGCAACACTTTTGGTTGTCTCATTATACTGACTTACACTACACTTTACTGTTTTTATCTTTTATTATTATTCTTCAATAAATTATTTAATTATTTGGAAATCTGCGTGTGGTCTCCCCTTTATGTAGCCTGGTTTGAGTCGCCGGTGTTACAATAGTCATGAAAATAAAGGAAACGCATTGAATGAGAAGGTGTGTCCAAACTTTTGGCCTGTACTGTATGTGTGCTTGTTGACGCGACTTTGTAGATAAATGGACGAGACTCTAAACTTTATCGTGGAGAAAGGGCATGTTTTTGGTTTGGTGAGGTCAGTGGTGACCATTGATGTCCAGCTGCACCTATATTAATAAACTCATACCAAATTCAACCAGAAAATCATCCATTCATATTGGACTTCCATCAGTACAAATTTGATTTGAGTTAAAAATATGATTATTTTATGAATTGAAAGTGCGCCATTTTCAAGGCTCTGGGAGTTTGGGGAGCCACCTGGATAGCTATCTTATTTGGCTTATAATAAGTGGATAATTTAATATTTCATGTTCAGATGAGGAGTACTTCTGGTCTAGGAGTTTATTATCCCAGAAATGAATTGTTTTAACCTCCAACCATTTTTCAATCCTCAGAATTATTTTTTTTTTACAGTTTACAGTTGAAGATTTCTTATGTTTGCAGCCCATTTTCTCTCCCAAAATCATGAAAATGAACTGAAATACATTGTAATTCTAAATGCTGCAAGTGTCTTTTCTGAGTTGAGCCACACTCGTCCTCTTTATGAAGCGTGAATCTTGAATTATAAAGCATCAAATTGGGTAACCCATAAATAGCCAAATTTGGCTTCTGTACAAAGGAGTTCAACACTAAAAACATAGAGAAAATTTACTCCAAGCGTGTCCGTCTGGAACAGTCAGGGTCAAAATATTTTTCAGGACTTTTGTGCTTTGGTAAAGGAGTGTATGAAGTTTTTTCAATCAAGGTTTCAGTGATAACATTAATTCATGCACGTGGCAGTGGAGGTGGAAATTAAACTGTCCGTCCGTGACAGAAATTTTGTCAAATATGAATATTATTTAGGCTGCTAAAACACCATCGAGTAGAAAAATGTTCAACTTTTGCTAAAAATGGAAAATTTTGGGCATTTATAAATTTGTCACATTTAATTTTGTTAATCTTTTACCGTTTTCATAATTTTGCCTTGAGGGTGACTAACTTTGGATTTGGCCCTACTCAAAGACTTAAGTTCCAGTCAGTACTCAGTATTGTTCAGTCCCTGATTAAGAGGTGGAAAATAAGGGGATATGTTGATGCCAAGCTAAGGTCAAGTCGGCCAAGAAAGATTTCAACTGTCAAGAAAATTGTTCTGGACTCAAAGAAAAATCCAGAAGCTACCTCATGAGAAATGCAGGATGCTCTGGAAAAAGATGGTGTTTTTGTTTCAAGGAGCACAATGAGGAGGCACTTAAACAACAATGAGCTGCTTGGTCAAGTTGCGAGATGGAAGCCCTGATTGCGCCAATCCCACAAAAAAGCCCACCTAAAATATGCCAGACAACCCCTTGACACACCTCAACTTCTGGAATACTGTCATTTGGAATGATGAGACCAAAATGGAACTTTATGGTCCCAACCATGAGTGCTGTGTTTGGAGAGCAGCCAACAAGAACCACGGTGAAAAATATACCATTCCCACAGTAAAGCATGGTGGTGGCCCTCTGATGTTTTGGGGGTGTGTGGGCCCAAAAGGCGCAGGGAATCTCTTTAAAATTGATGGCAAGATGAATTCCGCATGTTATCTGAAAATACTGACAGGCAATTTTCATTCTTCAGCGGGAAAGCTGCGCATGGGACACACTTGGAATTTCCAGCATGACAATGATCCAAAGCACAAGGCTAAGTTGACCCTCCAGTGGTTACAGAATCGAAAGGTGAAGGTTATTTATTTATTTTATTAACCTTTATTTAACCAGGTAATTAGGCCATTGAGATCTAGGACCTCTTTTGCAAGGGAGACCTGACCAGGAAAGGCAGCAACACACGTCTGTAAGACAAAATTTAAAAACGATACACACAACTTTCTGAAGCAAAAATGGAGCAAAGTACAGAGCAGATATACAAATAATAAATCGTGATCATATAAAATGCAAATTTTTGATACTGATGATATTTAAATGCGGCAACACTGTCCAATGGATTTACGTTCAAGGTCCTTTAAAATCATAGCGAAGGCATCATAAGTAATTAATTCTGGCAGTTTTAAATCTTTTTGAAGGGTGTTCCATGTAAAAAGGGCAGCATATTTGAATGCTCTTTTTCCCAACTCCGTGCGGACTCGCAAAACAGTCAATTGCACAGTATCCTTTGAGCGAAACCCTTTTTGGCTTTGGCTTCTCAGGATATATGTTAAATTCGAAGGGACCAGCCCAAGGAGAGTTTTATAAATAAAACCTAACCAATGCATACATCTGCGTACATACAAAGACGGCCAATCAGATTCTGCGTACAAGATGCAGTGGTGGGTGAGACGTTTACATCCAAAATGACTAATGATACACAGAATCCAGCGATCGCAAACATTGGGCTGAAGCATCCATGTATAACACATCCTCGTAATCTATTAAAGGCAAAAAGGTTGATGATACAAGATATTATGGAGTGACCATTATTGTCTCCTGACCTTGATATAATTCAGCCTCTTTGGGGAGATCTCAAATGTGCAGTTCATGCAAGATGATCAAAGAATTTCCGGGAGCTGGAGGTATTTTGCTAGGAAGAATGGGCAGCTATACCACCTGAGAAAATTTGGGGCCTCATTGACTACTATCACTAAAGACTGCACACTGTTATTGATGCTAAAGGAGGCAATACACAGTATTAAGAACTAAGGGTATACACACTTTTTAACAGGGTTCTTTTCTTTTGTTTCCCTTATTGCCATATTTTATTAGATGATTATGCCATTCTAAGTGACCGACAGTTGGATAGGAATCCAATAAGAAGTAAAAGAAATGTGTTTTCCTGGCCATTCATGTTGTCTTTAAAATATGTTACCCATTTTACAGATTCAGCCAGGGTATGCAAATTTTTTAGCACAGCTGTATGTAGACTAAATTTTGTCTACGCATTTGGTTAATGCCCACCTCGCTGCTAATCTAATATGAATGACTGATTTGATTGCCAATGCCAAAATACTGTTTTTTTTTGTTTTTTTTTTTGTCAGGTGTTGTTATGGAAGGATATAAATATTTTATTTAAAGCAATGTGACACGATATAATTTATTCATGCACCCTTTGAATAATTAAATGGAAGGTTGGCTGGGCTTAAGGTAGAATGCTTCTTGAGCTTTTTGTTATGATGCAGGCTCCTCTGATATGCTCCTTTCTGTGGCCCCTAATAGATGTGCATTTGAATGCAACATTTTAAGTGTGGTTTGAATCACAACCAGCTTTGGCCTACAATTGGTCATCTCCATAAGCATTTGAGCAGTGGAACATTTTTCATAATTTTGGCTCATTTCATATATATTTTGGATATGAAAGGAAACGGTCACAATATCTTGAGTGTCAGAAATTTAATGAACCATGAGGGAATTGCAACTGGATTTAAATCCATAGTAGCCCAATTTTAGTAACTGAAGCAATTGGATCAACTAACACAACCTTAGAATAGAATTCTTATATTTTTTTCAGGAAAACTGTATCGTGTTTGCTTCAGCATGAAAATGTCAACAAAAAGTAGACATTTGAACTTATTCACTTTATTTGGCACTTAAAATTTAGGAACATTTTGGAGAACCTTTGTCTTAATGAAATAGTCGGTTCAAATGTAAATACACTGCCCGGCCAAAAAAAAAGTCCTACACTGAAATATTTAGTTGGAACCCCTGTAGCCTTGATTACAGTGCATATTCTTCTTGTCATTGTTTTAACATCTATATGCAATGCCAGAACATTTATTTTAGATCAGAAATGCCATAATTTTTGACCGAGATCTTGTCTTCTCAACATAATGGTTGAACCACTGTGGTCTTTCTTGAGCACATCCCAATAACTTTTAATGTGTTTAAGGTCAGGATTTTGTGGTGGCAAATTTGTTTGTGAAAATGATTCCTCATACTTGTTTTTGTCATTCATGGTTTTCTTTGCTAAATACAGACCAATAATTTGCCCGTTCTGAAATATTGTAACATCTTTTCCACCATCAGGGGATGTGTCTTCCAACATGATTTTTTAAGAAATGGGTAGCGACGCGCTTCATCAGTCAGGGTAAAATGATTATTGCCAGCTGAAACATGTTAATAACCACAATAATGATCCAATTATAGAATTTGTTCGTTAATTTCCAAATGGTGACACTTTTTTTTGGCCGGGCGGTGTACTTTATACCCTAATATACCCTCTGAACTGTATGCAAGTGTGAATCATTAACATCACACTTGCAAGTTGTCACAATGCTCATTGTTCGTCCTTGTGAAGCCGTTGTTATCATGTTTTTTTTGGCATTGACAGTTCTTCAATTTTACCTGCAGTCCTCCATTTCCACATACAACCACCTCTGCAAATGAGTGAAAATGAGTGTAGTAGTAGACCCATACTTTGCCTTAATGTCTTTGCACTAACAGGCGTTTTCAAGCTACTATGCCTGACTAGTTGTTTCTGAATGATTAATTGAGCTGTGTCTGTTCTGTAAGTAAGTCCCTAGAGGTGACACTTGATACAAAGCTCAATTTCCTCCCCCTTTGCTGCGCAGCTGCAGATCCTCTGGGACATGCTTCTAAAATACTGTTGCACAGTGCAGAGAACTTTGAAGGATATATGTTGTCATGAACTGGCTATTTTCAAAGCTGATTTTAGTCAAAGAATCTTTCTTGGTTCTTTGCATATTTGATCTGACACCTTCATAGGGCCTTATGATTTCCGCGATCGCGGAATTGCAGAATTGGCCAATAAAGGCCCCTTCAGACTGGGGCGAAGCGAAAAAGCGGCACGGATTTGCAGAATGTTCACTGCACAAATTCCGCGTGACATCATGCACACTGAACTTGGTTTGAAATTTTGTGTTCTTGTGTTCCAATAGCGCACCACAGATGCCCAAATCTGCGGGTTATAATTTAATCTAAATGAACCATGAGAGCAGCAGTAGCAGCGACGATGGCATTGTGGTCTCTAAATTCATAGACTAGGCACAGGCGAGGCTAATGGGGGGGGAGCGCCGTGCCAACGGGATGTGTCCAGGCGTGGCCCGGCGCAAGTCCTCCTCTGTCCTGCCTCTGTCCCTTCTGCCGGCGCACGTGGCAAAGACTGAGGAGAAAAGAAGTGGGTTTAACACAGCCGAGTCAAATCTTCACCAATAAAATGAGCTCCTCTCTTCACCTTTAATGTCTTGGAATATAGAAGCCTCTGTCCTATAACTGCATGATACGTTAATGTTGCATTTTACTTTGCAGCTTCAGGCATGTTTTCTGCACCGCTTACGCCTATATTAAGCATTACGAATATGAGTTAGCTGGCTAGCTAGGACATTCTCGAATTATTACCAGTAGCAAACTTGAATAGAATTTCAAAACGAAACTACGTCAGATCATTCAAACTTATGATGTTGGAATGAAATACGACGGTTGCTCATTTATTTCCTGTGCCTGCATCATTGGGAAGAGAAACGATGAATAGTGTGTTTCTATAATTACACCCTGTTGCTGCTTAAAATTTTGGGATTAACATGCATGGTTAACAAAGCAAGATACGTTACACATTTATTTTCAATATGTGATCTTAACTCGGTACAAGATCATAGCAATGTGGCTATATTCCTTTCCCTCACTAAAAACAATAAAACCTATGTGAAAATAATAGTAGTATTAAGCCGCTTGCACACTGGACGTGAAACAAATTTTTTGCATGACTGATTGCGTTGCTGCGTGTGTCTACTAGTGTTGTAGTGCTTGAGACCAAGACCACTTTTACATGGTCTTGGTCGTGTCTCGGACTCGACAGTCTCTGGTCTTGGTCTCGGACATAACGGTCTTGTGGGGATTTTATAATCCAGGCAAGCAGCTGGTCCTGGTACAGCCTCTTTATTACTATGCAGCCTTCTTTAAATGCAGCCAATAAGAGGGATCTATTTTAAAAACGTTACAATACATATTTTTCCCTGCCTGCAAGGTCCCCCGTCCCGTCTCTCTGTCTCGCCTCGCTACTTATGCGCAACTAATTAGTCCAGTGAATCAGTAAAAATGTAAGCTAATTCATTCATGATAAGGTTTTAAATACAGATTGCAAAGAATCTATATGCGAAATAACAAAGAAAATCAGGGTTTCTGCTGTGTGCAGATTTTGTCAAATCACCCTGACAGAGACTGCTTGTACCAGGGTTGGGTTCAATTACTTTTTTCAATTACAATTACAGGAATTGTACTCAATTACTTTCATAATTGTAATTTAGTTTTAATTGAATTTTTTATCGAAAAGGAATTGCAAGTGTAATTTAACATTATGTCCGGAAAGTAACGATGATTACAATAACAATCAATTGTAATTGGAAAAAAGTAATTGAACCCAACCCTGGCTGGTTCAACAGCAACTTTCACCAGGCACTGGAAGAGGAAACATGCTGAGGTAAGCTAACATAAACATAAACTCTGTGAGGGGGGAAAAAAACTCCAAAGGTCTCAAGACCAAATACAACTTGTACATACTTAGTATATTATTGTAAAAATGTTGTACATGCATGCACGGTATAATCTGTTCAGGACTCGAAATTTAAGTTGTTTACAAGCAACTGCTGACTATCCCTGGTTAACTGCAGTTAATCTTGCTAGCTCTAGCTAAGTTAACGGTCATAGGTAAGGTCAGTTATCACTAGCATTTTTTTAAGTAAATTTCCTTGCGAATTCACTGGATGATGCATATTGCTACTCAGTCACAGTATTGGGGTGCTTGTGCTGTTTTACAAATGAATGAGTTTGAAGTTTTGAGGATCGGTATGTTTGCAGAGTAACTTCTGAAGGGTGTATAAATGTCTTGGTGTCATTTTGAGTGTTCTGATCTTTCGTGTCTTCAATGGATTTATCCGAAACCATCAGCCAGGTGAAAATGCCAAAAAACGGCAGGTAGTCGACTTTTGGTGGTAGCCCCCTATTTGCCCAGTTTGTCATCATTACTGCCGATATCAGTCTTCCTTAGTAAAATTTGCTAAATAAGGCAGGCTATTCATTGGATTCAGACGATCCTAAAATTCATGCAAGGGAACTTTCCTCATAGGCTATCTGCATTCCAGCCTCGTGAAGTTGGCACCCTATATGACAAAAATCTGAGTGAAACCCATTACATTTGTTTCCGCTTCGTTTGTGCGCGTTTGTGCAAGCAAAATGAGAATTCATCGCCTGCCGCTGCTATTTGTATTGGATGGAAATCTTAAATGTTTAATGTCTCCTGAACGGTGACGACAGATTTTGGATTGTGTACCCATACCAATCCCTATCAGGAAAAAATTTTAAATGCCCATAAAGTCTCAGTCCTCTGAAAGGGCAGTAATTGCTGTTATGCAGTTGCTACACACAATTGCTTTCACCCAAACACTGCCCATATTTACAGTGAAGTGAAATGCTTTTTTTGGTCTCTGTCTCGTCCTGCTCTGGTCTTGGTCTCGAAATGGTCCGTCTTGGTCTTGGTCCCGGTGTTGTCTTAGTCTCGCTACCCTTTGGTCTTGGCGATGTCGCGGTCTTGACTACATCACTAGAGTCTACGTGTCTGGACTGGGTTTCAATATACCTCCGTGTCCGACATTCGGATGGTTTCAATATAACTCCGTGTCCGACAGTCGATTATTATTTATTTCTTTTTTTTTTTTCAACTCTACTGAATCTTTTAGATATTAAACATGAATGTTTTGATAAGAGGGCTCAGTTCTTCAAGACAAGTACCGAGAATTTCAATCAATGTTTCTGTTTAAGCTCTGCTCAATGAAGTGAGTCGACATTGGCGCGGGACAATGTACAATGCCCATCGAACATTAAATGCAAAATAGGGGAGAGCTGGTACGAAAGTAACATTTTTCACATGGACGTTATATTAAAACATAACGTTACAGACCGGAAAAAATTTTCGGAGCGATTAACTACTTACGTGTGTGCTCTGTCAATATTAGTTGCTAAATCATCCCAATATATATTGACTTCGGCATAGTTTGACGTTGAACGGAAGTTGCGCTTTGCTACTTTCACCCCATCCAGTCGGGATGAAAGTAATGCACGAGCAGGGCAAAAGTCACATGATCAAATTTACTGGAATCTTCTTAAATTTCTGCCATTAAAACAGAAGCAAAAACAGGCAGACATTTGTTTTAAACATTTTAATTTGCCTGAAATGTTTCAAAAGTAAACCTGAACATGTATAAGGTGCAATTGGTCCATTTAGAAAAATTATGATATTACTCATTATCACAATTGTGACTGATATAATGAGCGGCACCCTCAGAGCATGCCTCATGTGACCACTGCAGACAAAAGATGCACCGCACCCACACTTCTCTGTACAAACAAGACATTCCTCATCATTGCCCTGAGAAACTGGTTGCAGTGTGACCACTAAACCTCATTTTTTTTGGGAGTTTTGAAGAGGACTGTTTTTTCTGGCCCTTCTGCTGACTCTCCCCCTCCAAAGCAGCTTTTACTGGGGTGTCTGTCAGTATTGCCGTTGACCTGCCACATTCAATGGGATTATCGTCGGAATAGGCTTGTTTTTATACAAGCAAGAGAATCAAGACGAGTTAAAAAACAACACTATGCTCACCTCTTTCTGCCTCATCTTTTATTTTCTTTCCTCGAGCCAGCCTTTGGATATGGGCAAACCTTTTCTGGGCTGAACCTCTGTATTGGCGTGTCACTAGATGTTCCTGGAACCACAAGCTTACCTGGATAGATAATATTAAAAAAATGCTTTGCAAGGCTCAACATACACATTTAAAGACACACAGACACAAACTCTCCATCTACAGGAATGGCAGAGTCATGGGGATGCAGGTCAAATGGGCTCTGGCTAGGTGGTGTCTTAAGGGAGCTGGTGCTGGTGATGGAGCTGGTGCTGGTGCAGGATGGCCGGTCACATAAGCTAGAGCAAAGTCTGTCTCACTGAAAATATCTGGATTCAACACTCGAACCCAGATGAAATGCTGCTTGGTGTTGCAGCTTGAGGCAGAGCTTTAGCCACAAGACTTAGGATGTTGTAGATGGTCAAAGTTCTTCCAGGATTCATTCACATCCAATTGTCTGCTGCACTGTTAATGTAGTGCTTCAGAGGGCCAAAAACTCTTTGGTCTAGCGGCTGAAGATGGTGGGAGCAGTGGGGTGGAAAAGACAGGAGTACAATGCCATGTGGCTTGCAAAAGTCAATAGCTACCACAGAGAGGTGTGATGCATGATTGTCTAAGAGTAGCAGCAACTTGGACTCCGGGACGCGTGTGTGTCTTGCAAAATGCTTTAAAAAAGCCCAGAAATCTGTCTCCTCCATCCACCCCGCAGTGATTTTGTCTGGCACTTGAACCGTTGTGGTACCTGAAATAATGAATGAAATGAATTATTGCTGTTGCAAATCACTGTTGCTTTTTAATTTGTCTAAATATAAATTTTTTCCTCTTTCATCCATGTTCCCGATGTAATTTACTTCAAAATTATTGCGGGTGAGGACAGTCTTTCGGTTGTTAAAACTTAGTATGCGTTATCCTTAAATTTGTGTCAATACATGGTGAAAATGTCAAAGTTGGCTTTCACTGTGATTTTGCAGCTTCTGGTGGTGAAATATGGACTAGTTTTTGGAAAAACGTAAAACGTTCTAATATAAATAGGCCATTGGAGATGGAAGAAATGGTTATTTAAAACTTATGACTCTATGTACACATGCATAAACATCAGTTTAGGCATGAAAAATTTCAGATCTAGATAATAAGCCATTCTTTCTCAGCAGAACTGCAAAGATGGAGCATAGTTTTGTGAAATCAGTTTTCTATTCATTTTGGGAGGTCAGTAGATGATCACAGACTGAAGATACACCTTTTAGTCAAAGTCAAGTCAAAAATGAAAAATTAACCCTAGCAACATTACTTTGCCATAAATTAGCATCAAATTTGGTCAAAAATGCATTTTGCAAAAATGGAAGAGAAATGCCTTAAAATATAAATGGCCATATCTCAGCAACTACTGCACTTACAGACCTGAAATTTTGCTCACATTCATTTCTTAGGTAGTACTTCAACTGTAATTTTTTTCAGAATTTTCTGAGACAGTGACCTGGGGACCTCTGGTTGATATGGGATGGAATGACCCAATTGTTCTGATTCCATTATTGGCAAAGGTCAACTTGTATTTTCACAAGGACAGTTCTTCTGGAAACGTTCACCATCGTTGGTGTTTGCATCTTGTTGACAGTCTTATTGAATTCAATGGGAATAATAATTTGTTGGCTAGCATGTTTACCTATTTTGCTAGTAATTCATTACACGTAACTTATTGTAAACATTTGAATTTAATAATTTAATGACAAAAAGCCTTAGCATGCTAGCTAGCAAATTATTCATCCCATTGACTTCAATAATCTGAACTAGGAGACAAACACTATTTTTCCATTTTCCAAATAATACGATGCTGACTTGTATGGGATAAATATTATCTCACATGAATGACATCGAGCTATCAAATTTATGAAACTCAAGTAGTAGTTTATTTAAATGAAAATTACTACTCTCGTTGCATGAATTTGATGTTTAGGGCTCACTCATTGGAGACCTTCATTTTGCAGTAAATATTTTTATTTGTGTAATTTCTACTGTTGTGGTAAAAAACATGAAATCTCGATCACTGCATCGACTTTCTCTTTGTTTTAGATTTGCGATCTGTCCTGTTAGTTAATTTTTGTCCCCAGACCTCTGCTTGGCAAAGTCAGAATACAGAATTGAACCTGTGCAGTTTATCATTGGCTACAAGTTTTAATGCTAGTTTTGTGACTTCTGATCTTACAGCCCTGAGTTAGTGATTGTCACACAGACTTGTTTCTGCAGTTCTCGTTTTGAGTAAGTAATGTGTTAAGGAAGTGGATTGAGTCAGCAGTCTTCAGTGTGAAGTAAAAAAAAAAAAAAAAATACTGGATTGTTTCAACAGAGTAAGGATATAAACACCTGCATAGATATAGTGCATTGATTGCTCCTCACCTGATTCGACAGCTATTGAGTTTGATTGATTTAAAGACCAACCTGAATAAAATTATTTCATAATAATGTTAAGTGCAAGGTACAGTGTAATTGATGCACACTACCAAAACAAAGTCACAATGATCTTATAACCTATTCAGTCATGCACAGATGTGGTCATTTCATCATTCTACTGGACTTTTTTCAGTAGCAAGTTTTGTTTTACTTCAGTGCACAAAATGTAACATCTGTCACGTTACGTCCGTCACAGAGGATTTTGCGCAATTCTATAATTTCCTTGTAAGAGACGCTAATTTCGAGCTGTATTATAATTTGTGTATTAGGTTGCCTAGTTCTCGTACAATTCTGGGATAAACATTCATGTGTACCGTTGTTGAGAGAGAGAGAGAATTTTGAAATATACATCGCTGAATTCTTTCCATGTCTTTTTCATGTAACTTCGTCACATTCATAATTGTGGTTCATATGAAACACAAATATCACTGGATGGCTTTTCTTTTCCCATCAAGCAGCCTCAGACCTAAGCTAGTAATACCCATAAGGTGAATTCCTTGGAGTAAAACTTTGGCTGTGAGGGTATTTTGCCCCAATGGAGATGTCATGCTTTGTCTCATTGTTGTCCTCCAGGTTGTTTTTGCCTCAGCAAGTTTTCCTTTCCTTATGTTGACTCCCAAGATGACTGAGATCCTCTTCTATTTCTAGATCTCTTACCTGCTGATTGGTCTGCTGCCTGATTTTTCTTCCCGGCTGGTATGTCATAAAGGAGGGTCTCTTTCAGAATGGAGAAAAAGAAGCAATGTCCTCGCCTTTTGGACTACCTGGTTGTGGTCGGAGCCAGGTAGGTGTTACTCAGTTCAGCAATGGAAAACTAGAGGCAGTCCTTAAGTGCAAACCTCTGCCAAGGCAGCACAGTCCAAAGCTTGGTGAGAGGGAGCAAAGTTCAGTTATCGCGTGTCATAGGATTTCAAGATGGCTGCTGTGGCGGCCATATTGTTTGACTGATCGCGGTTAAAATAAATAGGGTCCATCCCCATGATGTAATGGCGATCCACCCACAAAATTTCAGGGATGTTATTTGAGTGATCTTGTTCACAAACAAACTGACAAGCAGACAAACAAACAGATGGACAAACAAAAGGCTCTGATGACATAACCTCCGGCCAACTTCGTTTGGCAGTGGTAAAAAAAAGAAGTAAACTAGAGGGTGTGTCCAGAAGGCCACATCAACCCGTCCGCGCCCTCAGCGTCACATGAAGGTCAATGTCATGGTGCAATTGGTCTCCCCTTATATGGTTCCCTATTTGCATTTGAGCATAACATAGGGCCTATCTCTGCTGCTATCCCTGATACAGAGCCTCAAAATATGGAGGTCGGCCATTTTGACCATTCAAGGTCAACTGAAGTTCAAGGTCACTGCGACATTAGATTCCCCACATATAACTTCCAATTGGTCTCCAGTAGTAACTATGGGTCTATCTTACACCGTTTGGCTGCTGGAGCACTCGGAGAAGTGGTGACGCTGAGTTTCATCTTTCAAGGTCACTTGAAGGTCACGGTCATGGTGCCATTAGATTCTCATATACAGTGCCGTGAAAAAGTATTTGCCCCATGCCAGATTTCTTATTTTGTTTTGCATATTTTGCAGACTTAAATGTTTCAGGTTATCAAACAAATTTTAATATTAGACAAAGATAACCTGGGTAAATACAAAATGCACTTTTTAAAAGATGATTTCATTTATTGATGGAAAAAAGCTATCCAAACCTACCCGGCCCAGTGTGAAAAAGTGATTGCCCCCCCACCCCTTGTTAAATCATGAATTAACTGTGATTAACCACATTTTTCGAGTTCAATTTCACTAGCCACACTCAGGCCTGATTACTGCCAGACCTGTTGAATCAAGAAATCACCTAAATAGAACCTGTCTGACAAAGTTGAAGTAGGCTAAAGGATCTCAAAAAGCAGAACATAATGCCGCAATCTAGAGAAATTCAAGAACTCAAGAAATTCAAGATGAGAAACAAAGTCATTGACGTCTATCAGTCTGGAAGGGGTTACAAAGCCGTTTCTAAGGAACCACGGTGAGAGCATAACTTAGGGCCTATCGCTGCCGGTTTCGCAGACGCTGAAAATCTGAAGGTCAAGTATTTTGACCTTTCAAGGTCACTTGAAGGTCAAGGTGATAGTGCTATTAGATTCCCCATAAATGACTTCCTATTAGTCCTCAATAGTAACTATGGGTCTGTCTTAGACCGTTTGGCTGCTAGAGCACTCAGAGAAGTGGCGATGCTTAGTTTGACCTTTCAAGGTCACTTGAAGGTCAAGGTGACAGTTCCATTAGATTCCACATGTATGACTTCCTATTAGTTATTTATAGTAACCATGTGTCTATCTCCCACCATTTGGCCCCTAGAGCAGCGTGAGAAATGGGTGACCTTGAATTTGACCTTTCAAGGTCGCTCAATTTTCACCAAAAAATTATCATTTCTTCCCTTTAGCCAAAGGATTGTTCTTACTAAATCTGGAGAGAATCCATCCAGAATTGTGGCTTGTATGTGCAAACAGACACGGAAATAAATATACGGGACAACCACAAACACCCCCTCCGCAACATTCGTTGCGGCCCGGGTGAATAAATCAGTAAATGGACTCAAATACAAAACCCAAAACCAGTGAAGTTGGCACGTTATGTAAATCGTAGAACAGAATACAATGATTTGCAAATCCTTTTCAACTTATATTCAATTGAATACACTGCAAAGACAAGATGTTTAATGTTCAAACTGAGAAACTTTATTTATTTTTTTTTCAAATAATCATTAACTTAGAATTTAAAGGCAGCAACACATTGCAAAAAAGTTGGCACAAGGGCCTTTTTACCTCTGTGTTACATCACCTTTCCTTTTAACGACACTTGGTAAACGTTTGGGAACTGAGGAGACCAATTTTTGAAGCTTTTCAGGTGGAACTCTTTCCCATTCTTGCTTGATGTACAGCTTAAGTTGTTCGACAGTCCGGGGTCTCCGTTGTCGTATTTTACGCTTCATAATGCGCCACACATTTTCAATGGGAGACAGGTCTGGACTACAGGCAGGCCAGTCTAGTACCCGCACTCTTTTACTACGAGGCCATGCTGTTGTAACACGTGCAGAATGTGGCTTGGCATTGTCTTGCTGAAATAAGCAGGGGCGTCCATGAAAAAGACGTTGCTTGGACGGCAACATACAGTATGTTGCTCCAAAATCTGTATGTACCTTTCAGCATTAATGGTGCCTTCACATATGTGTAAGTTGCCCATGCCTTGGGCATGACGTCCACAGTTTCCAAAAACAATTTGAAATGTGGACTCGTCAGACCACAGATCACTTTTCCACTTTGCGTCAGTCCATCTTAGATGAGCTTGGGCCCAGCGAAGCCGGTGGCGTTTCTGGGTGCTGTTGATAAATGGCTTTCGCTTTGCATTGTGGAGTTTTAACTTGCACTTGTAGATGTAGCGACGAACTGTAGTTACTGACAGTGGTTTTCTGAAGTGTTCCTGAGCCCATGTGGTGATGTCCTTTACACACTGATGTCGGTTTTTGATGCAGTACCGCCTGAGGGATCGAAGGTCACGGGCATTCAATGTTGGTTTTCGGCCTTGTCGCTTACGTACAGCGAATTCTCCAGATTCTGAACCTTTTGACGATATTACGTACCGTAGATGATGAAATCCCTAAATTTCTTGCAATAGCTCGTTGAGGAATGTTGTTTTTAAACTGTCAGCTCATGCATTTGTTCACTAAGTGGTGACCCTCGCCCCATCCTTGTTTGTGAATGACTGAGCATTTCAGGGAAGCTGCTTTTATACCCAATCATGGCACCCACCTGTTCCCAATTAGCCCGTTCACCTGTGGGATGTTCCAAATAAGTGTTTGAAGAGCATTCCTCAACTCTCTCAGTCTTTTTTGCCACTTGTGCCAGCTTTTTTGAAACATGTTGCAGGCATCAAATTCCAAATGAGCTAATATTTGCAAAAAATTACAAAGTTTACCTGTTCGAACATTAAGTAACTTGTCTTTGCAGTGTATTCAATTGAATATAGGTTGAAAAGGATTTGCAAATCATTGTATTCTGTTTTTATTTACGATTTACACAACGTGCCCACTTCACTGGTTTTGGGTTTTGTATAATTGTGCTCAAAAGTTCGCATACCCTGGCTGAATTTGTAGAATAGGTAAATTTTTTTTTTCCCGAAACCATGAATGGCCAGACAAAACAAGTCTTTTGTTTCTTATTGGATTCATATCTAACTGTTATGTAGACTGGCACAATCATCAAATAAAACATGGCAATAGAGTGAAAAAATCAGACTAGCAAAGGATAAATTTTCTGAAGAAAATTTGTGTGCTTGCTTCAGCTTGAAAAATTGAAGAGTTTGGCTTATAAAATGAAGGTGCTTGGAAACTGGGAGGCAAAGGAAATTGCTTAAGAAATGTTGTACAACTGTTGAAATACAAACACAAGACTTTAAAGCTGAAAGCAATTGTCTTGACTAAGAAGTGTTATCTTGGACTGCATTTATGCGAGCTGCGCTGCGTTCAGTTTGCCTTCAGGAGAGGTCCGGCAGAGCTCTCTTCTCCTTTATTTCTTCCTCTTCTTAGGCTCGACACAGCAAAGGCGTATTGCTGCCCCCCACTGCTGAATCTACTGAATCAGCACAAAAATGGCTTGATTTAATAGGACTTCAAAAAATGGTCACAGATGGAGCCTCGGTTTGCGTTACTGACATGTAGGTAGTCACATACAAACTTTCATTTAGTGACATTCAACTTGACCGTCAGTAACCTTTAAGGGTCAAACTCGACAGTGAAATTAAAATGACTTGTATCACCAAAATGGTCACAGATTGAGCCAAGGTTTGTATAGCGATATTTAGAAAGTCATACATGAAGTCCATTTGCTGACTACAACTTGATATATTGAATTACTTGTATCACCAAAACCGCTTCAGAGCTTTGTATTGCATTACAAGAGGTCTTGTACAGTAAATGTATGTTAAACTTTTTTTTAGTGACCTTGACATTGACCTTCAATGATTCAAATGGCAAACTTCACATGAAATTTTCATAACTTGTGTCATCACCAGAAGATTGCTTTCTGGTAAGCTCCAGGACCCTTGGTCCTATTTTTTTCTTTTTTTGTCAGCCCATATAAAACTCGCCATTGTTTGCATTTTTTAGATCATTCGGCTTGTGCGCTCAGCAAAAAAAATCTCAGACGCTGCGCTTGACCCTGTATGTGGTAGGGGAAACCCTGACTACACTGTGATCAGGGCAAAAAGATTTTGTGTTTTGATTTTAATTGCTTCCTAAGGTGAGCTTGCTTTTACTTTTCAAAAGTACCATGGCTGCTAACAGCATCTCACTCTTCGTTCAGAGTAAATAACTTTTTACTGTCAGTTTTCATAGTATTTTCTCCAACTTGACAGTCCGGTCGACAGTCCGCATGGGTGTAGCCCCCGAAAGCCCACTTCTCCCCCCTTTTGCATATTATTCCGCCAATAATGTAGCCATGCCAACCAAAATTGATAGGCATCATTACTTAAGTATAACACATGTCCATACCAAATATCAGAGTAATCAGTCAAAAATTTACAGCCTACACCGTGTCCACAAGGAATTGTCTACGGATGTAGATGCGGCGGCGGCGGCATCGGGGGAGACAACAAGCATGAATCCATAGTAGCCACCCGACTTCGTCCTGGGGCTACAATTATATTCAGTTCTAGTGAGACTAAGTTATTTACTGCATGTGTAACATCAAGTTATATCTCTCATCGATGATCGCACTTTAGTACTGTAGTTACCATCTCTGAAAAGAAGTTCGGAGAGGACTCCGGGACTACCTCACTCAGAGCAGCTGTCAATCACCACCGTCAATCATGACATTACACATCCTGTCTCCGGTATTAAAAACTTACGAAAACCAAACTTGTCAGAAAAAATTACATTTGAACATACATCAGCATGGTAAGACCTTCTTAAAATGGCAGAAATTATCTTTCGGAAAAATTTATTGGACATGTATTTAAATTTTTTAGTGTGGCCCATCCACTTCATTGAGGGGCATGGGTTTGTGATCCATACTTCAGCTTGCCACCAGGGGGCAATCAAGGTGCTTCGGCTTTAATTTATGGGGAGCTGGCAATTAATTCATTTTTATATACAGTCAATGCTTGATACTGAATAACACATTTCATTGAATGTTAAATAAAGGTTTACCAATCTCTGTTCAGCTGGCAACCTCCCAAATCGGGCTCAGTCCTGTCTGCTTCACTGCGATGTTCATCAATATGCTTCACTGACTTATGGGGTAATGATGATTATGTCCCCTCGCCAAAGGGAGGGGGAACGATTGTTTTTGTCTGATTTCCCATGCACGTCCACGTGCGCATCCGAGTTGGCGTTCCCACCATTTCTAGGCCATATCTCGGTTAACCGTTTGATATATTTCCTTGAGAGATTGCACACATTTGCATCAGGTTGTGCAGATTGCACATATTTGAATCAGGGTGTGCAGATGTGCCTTTTGGTATTTTGAAGTTATAGCTTTTCTAGATTTTTCCTAAATGTCTGTGAACATCAATGAGGGGCAGCTGGGTTGGGGTGGGGTGTTTTTTGCCTTAAAAATATTCTAATTCAGTGTTTCCCAAACTTTTCTCTCTCGCGGCACACTGTTTACGATGAAAAAATCTCACGGCACACCGCTATAATATTATATTGTTCTGCTCGCGCTACCTACCCCACAGCACGACCGAGTGACGAGACAACCGCTCAAGCTTTCCAACCAGGTTTCAGGCTTTTATGCAATCATAAAATAAATGACTCTATGGAGTCTTTCGAGTTCCACTTCTCCAGATACTCAGATGTCACTCGAAACACTTCCTCACCTGTAGTTTTTTTAAATTAGATTTTAAAAAAAAAGTGATTTTCTATAATTGTCTCCCCATAGACATATCTGACATTAGCCAGTAATTGTGCATGTCCACTGACATCTGTTGTTTCATCCACCTGCAGCGCAAATTTTATTTTCTCAATTACAACATCCTCTATATTTGCCGACATTTCTCCAATTTGTCTGCCAATTGTATTGTTTGAGAGGGGAACCTTTGATATTTCATTGGAAGCATTTTGACCCAACATGGTCCCAACGATAGCTTTGCATGCTGGCTGGATAAGAGATTTGGCAATTGTGTGAGACCTCTTTGATTTTGCTACTAGTTCTGCGACCAGTTAGCTTCTAATGCTTTTTCTGACACTAGCAGTTTTCTTCATGAAACTAGCTTGCTCGTTCGTCTGACTTCTCGACCGCATTAAAGATTCACAATTTTTTTTTTATGCGAGAGAACCCAGCAGGCACTTTAACGTTTTTTCACTGTTCAATCAACGTCACTGACCATAGTAGAATCACTGCTGAACTAGGCTTATGCCATCGGATGCGACGGCTGGGGGTATATCCCCGAACGCCCCCAATCCTCCAATTCCCCAATCCTTGAATAGACCTTGAATAGACTTTCATTTGAACTTAATTTCAGGTCAGTCGGTCAAATGGTTCTGAAGATATGGCCAAAATGGTAATTTTCTATCACAGAGCACCACCTGGCGGCAAAATATTGAACCCTACAGGTATGATGTCATCATGTGACACGTTGTGAGGTCATGACCTTGCAGTTACACATAGTTTCATGTCAACTGGAGAAATAGTTCACCATAAATGGTGAATTTTATGTGACAAAGCTCCACCTTGTGTCAAAATTTTGACACATCCTCAGGTCATGACCTTTCATTTGCACTTGATTTGAGGTCAATCTGACAAATATCTCCAGAGATATGATAAAAACAGTGATTTTTCCAGTTTTTGGTCCCTGGTGGCTAATCTAGAAATTGTAAATTGTCCAAAATCAAATCAGTTCTTCCTCTTTATGATACTTACTTAGGTGCAAAACTTGCAATTTGTAATTGAAATATTACTGAAGTTATCGCGGAACAGTGATTTTTTTTTTTTTCTGTTTTTGGCCCCTGGTGGCCAATCTAGAAAGAGTTAATTGTCCAAAATCGAATCAGTTCTTCCTCTTTATGATAATTACTTAAATGCGAAAGTTGGAATTTCTAATTGAAATATTACAGCGGTTATAGCGTTAACACTGAAATCAGTTTTTGGCCCCCGGTGGCCAGTCTAGACATTGCAAATTGTCCAAAATTGAGTCAATTCTTCCCCTTTATGAGACTTACTTCAGTGCAAAATTTGGAATTTGTCATTGAAATATTACTGAAGTTATCGCGTTAACACGTGGTGCGGCGGCAGTTGGACCAAAAACGTAATATAATTATGTTTTGACTTTGAAAGATGAATCAACGTTGATTTCGCAACGTTTTTTCAATGTTGGGCATTATGGATCATAGTTGAATCACCGTTTAAGTAGGTTTTGATTTTGAAGGATGAATCTCGATTTTGTGACGTTTTTTCAACGTTGGGCTTGAGTACCATACACAAACTCCACTTTTTTGGGTTTTTTTTTTGGCCAGAACGAATTTAAAAGGGGGCACAAATATTTTTGGCAGGGTTTTATGAGTGAGAAGGGGGTTTAGAATGATGGGGAAAATTTTAAAAGGAAGGGGTAGATGCGACGCAAGGGAAAAAAATTTTGTGGTAATTACAGTTTTTACCACTAAGCTCTTACCTGGTAACATTCACTTTGTGTACGAGCTCTCCAACTTGTTCTGCCCTTCTTTTATTATGTGTTTTTTTTTTTTTTTTTTTTTCTTCTCGATCGGTGAGGCTGGGATCCAAGGTTTACATGTTAAGTGAGACATTACATCAGTGTCTGCAGGACCTATGGACAAAGCAGTTCCGAACACACCATACACTGTGGCCTTAACCACTACACCAACTAAGTTTGTTGCCAGCCTAGCATATCAATTTCCATTCATGAAGGTGGATTTTCATATTTTTTATATATATATATATATATATATATATATATATATATATATATATACACACACTATATATATATATATATATATATATATATATATATATATACACACACTATATACATATATATATATATACATACACACACACGCAAAGTCTCCGTTTGGAAATAAATGAACAAATTCTTTGATTGGATCATTATTGCGGTTATTGATATGTTCAGCTGGCAATAATCATTCTAATCCTGACTGAAGTGCGTTGCTACTCATTTCTTAGTAGCGTGGGCTCCCAGAACAAGGTCGGTCAGCTGCGGTGCCAGCTTGTTGGAGACGTGTCCGAAGATCATGGATAGTTTGTCAACTGCATCCCATAACCCTTGCAACGTTAGTGAGGGATGTTTCCGTATTCAGCATGCCAATGGCACGTTCACGCTGAATGTTTGACGGCCATGGCTTTGAAAATCAATGAATAATTAACTGTAAAAACTTGTTTTTCCGAGATATCACTCTATCGTGCTAACGTGAGCTCAGTTGCACATCTCTCATGTGGTCACGTGACTAGGAACACAAGAGAACATGGTTTCAGCTTAAAGTACGCTCGCACGTGCTATGTACCTGTGAACGTTGGAGTTTATGTGTGTCATGATGTCTTTGACATCGCATTTACCCCTAGTGATAATAAAAACTCGTAATAAAAGTTTCAAGAAAATATTTACGAATTTATGAGTGTGAAGTTTCTTTTTTGACTCTGTGTGTGTGTGTATACACATACACATATATATATATATATATATATATATATATATATATATATGTGTGTGTGTATGTGTATAAATATATATATATGTGTATGTGTATAAATATATATTTATGTGTATGTGTATATATATATATATATGTTTGTGCATATGTATATATATATATATATATATATATATATATATATATATATATTAAAAATATGAAAAACCACCTTCATGAATGGAAATTTGCTTGGCTGGCAACAAACTCAGTTGGTGTGGTGGTTAAGGCCAAAGTGTATGGTGTGCTCGAAATTGCTTTGTCCATAATCCCATGTTCGAATCCTGCTGCAGACAGCTGTAATATTTAACTTTACATGTAAACCTTTGATCACCGCCTCAGTGACTGCGTTTACAAGGTCTTTAGTATCCCGGTTTTGATTGGGTTTTTTAAGTATCCCGTTTTTGTGTTTGTCCATGTAAACACCATATCCCGAATTCAGAAACCGGGTTATGCCCTTATCCCAGTTTCAAGAAACCCGGTTTTGCCACCTGGAGTACTCCGATAGAAGCCGGGATACTGGAGCATGTATACGCCTTATCCCGGTTTCTTACGGCTGCCCATCGTGTGCGCAGGCACCAGAGTGACTGCGAGGTGGCAGTGACAGCCAAATACCAGCAGAGATATAAAAAAAGAACTATAGTGGACAACGTCATTGGCTGGACCAAAGCGCACACGGAAGAATAGCTCCGCTGTATTGTGTATGTACAAAAATGTCCAATGAGGCACATATGAACAGTAAACGTGGGTGACAACAAATGTTATATTTGGGTTGGGGGGACTTGTTTTCCGTGTTCTTTTTTATCTTTTCATAGGCCTACTTAAAAAGGACACGAATAAGGAATTGTAAATCAACAATATTTATGCTCCATTATTCGGCAAAGCTAAAAAATAAGCGCTACGATTGCCGTACCCTTTATATCATCGCTCAGTTAACTACGTTTTCGTTCGGTTCAAAGAAAAAGCGTTTGCATTCAGCTGTGCCTGTTAGTCTGACTCAGGTCTATACCTGGAAGAAACTACTCGTTTTATGCATATGTGAATTTATATGTGTACATTGAGTATTAAGATTGGAACAACTTCATTCTGAAGTGTTGCTGTCTTCAATTAGTCCATCTTTGCCCTGACACAATGGATAACAGGATGGTAGCTACGGCGTGTTTCCCCAACTGGGATCAATGTAGAAGTCTCAAAAAGTATAAAACCGCGCCAGTTCCAGTTTCTGCGAATACACAGTTAATAATAAACGAATAAACTGAAGCCTATTTTGACAAGTAATTTAACTGGCACCTTTTTGCCAGTTATGTTAACTGTAATTTCACAATAAGTTTACCACAGAGTTCAGTGCATGTTCAGTGTAAGCCACGGTAAAATGCGCGCAGGACTTTACTTACAGTAAAAATGACAAGGAGGCAATGCGTCAATTTAACGGTTAAATTCAGTAAATTATAACAGCTTAGGAAAGCCGAACTTGATTTCGTTGCTTTGTTGCAACTACGTAAGTGCATGTTGCAAACCAGCTTGTCCAGTATACACGAGTGTATTTGAATGGAAATGCAATATGGCGGGACTGGAAATTTTGTCCCACGTAAGCGAAAATTCATTATGAAAATTCCGGTGTAGCCTATTCAATGTTTATTTAATCGAAAAACGGCACAGAAAAAAACGGGACTTGAGCTGTTGTCCGGCATGAGCGATTTTCCGTTTTATACGAGGAAGGTTTTGGCTTTATTCAATAAATATTGAATAGCCCACGTCACCACTCTTGTTCTTTATATCTCTGTGCGAATACCTATTAAAGTTGGTGATGTATTCAATATTTTTTGTCGCTCTCTCCTCCCATTGCTGAAAATGAAGTGGATGAGCCATAGCTGTGATGCGAAGTGAGTATTTAGTAACCCTAAGCCCGCTAGAAGCCACAGAGGTCTCATGTTTGTCTACTTCTAAATCACACCTCCCGCTCAATCTGTTGTAAACATAAGACATAAAAGATGTAACTCACGCCTGCGCAGATAGGATACAGTGATCAGAAAACGGGCTACTGGTATTTATCATGTGTACAGGGATATGAATAACCGGGTTTCTCCGTGTTCCATGAAAACATCATATCCCGGTTATGCTCAAAGCCCGGGATAAGCCTCAAAGCCGGGATACTAAAGACCTTGTAAATGCAGTCAGTGATGGAGGAGAAAAAAAGAAAATAATACGAAAAGAAGGTCAGCAGCAGTTGGGGACATCGTGCACAGAGGGGTCTATTCTCCCATGCGCGTAAGTCAAAAAAAGCGCGTAGCTACGCGCTTTTTAGCCTAAGCGTATTCTCCACTCGACTCAAGTCTGTGCATTACACGCCCCCACAGGCAGGTATGCACTTGGGGCAGAGCAAGGCCAAAATCGGGGCGTTTCTCAGGCAAAAACACTTAAGCGTATTCTCCCCCCGGCTTACGCACTTTTTCTGTTAAGCGCTTTTGAGGGCTGTATTAAGGTCAAGCGCCAACATAAGGCAAATGGAATATTGCGTCTGATGTTGGTTATAGGCCGAATTTTTACATTAATTTTATTTTATTTAACATGGGTAAAGGTTGAGACATTCAATATTCGATTGTTCTTCCTTATTTCTAAACTACATTTCTCATAACCATAATAAATTATCAAACGAAATCATCACATGATATTGCGCAACAGCCTCTACTCCAATAAGTTCAATTACAAACGTATAGCAATTAATTAAAACGAGTATACATCAGACCATCATTCTACCATGCCCTCAAAATCTAAAACCAAAATGCCAGTCTTGCATTTGCTTGCACTCTTGCGTGATTGGGAAAGAGTAAGAGGAGCGCGCCGAGCTCAAAAACGACCATGCATATATCGGCTTCGTTTGGACATCCTGGGACTAACAAACATCGAGTGCATCCAGCGCTTTCGCCTGGACCGTGCATGAGGCAATCATCTATCTTTGCCGACTTCTGGATGAACAGCTATCCAGCCGCAGCAATTATCCACAAAACATACCCGTGGTCATCAACGTCACAACTGCGCTGTCGCTCCAGGCATCTGTGTCATTCCAGAGAGTGGCTGGTGATGTCATACACATCACAGGCGTCTGTGTCAAGGTGTCTGACACAGGTCGTTGATGCTCCAAGTTCTTCTTCATGCACTTCCACTGCCAAGAGAGTGGATACCATCTCCTCCTCCAGTGCAATGAGATGAACTGGGGATGATGGTTGCCCACCACTTGTTGCGTGTACACTTCTCCGGTGTGCAGAGAGCCTGACTTTTACAACGCTCCGTTGATCTCTCCATTTATGCTTTAAATCGGGTATACTGCACTTACATCTCCCAACCGAAGCCACATCCAGAACAATTCGCAGCTTTCTTCCGCGGACAGTCTTCAGTGCCCCCTTACCATACAACACCTCGTGGTGCCTCTTCACTGATTTCACCATTACCTCTCACTCCTCATCTGTGAAATTTGGTTTTCGGCTTTGGCTCAACGTCTCCATCATTGTCTTCATTTTCTATTAACAAATGCGACTGCCCTGTATGTTCGTGATAATCTAAAAAGTTGTGATATTCTCACGAGTGAGGAGATTGATTTTTCTAATTAAGGATATTAGTATTTACTAACTTGTGTCTTATCAATGGTAAAAAATTACAAATACTGTGTATTTTAATGTGTGAATAAAGATATTATTAAATAGGCTACTCTAGATTGAGCCCTACCCTGGCCAATACCAAAGCACTACCCATTTGTTCATCAATTTTAGCCAATAAAGAATAGCCGACATGGGAAGAATCATTATTAGTTAATGGGATAATTGATTATAATAAAGTATTAGGTTCAAGTGAAAGTGTCGCTCAAATCAAATGGGACATAATAGGCTATGGATATGGAATTGTGTGATTGTTGAGGCGGTTTCGGGGCGGGGGGGATGACCGTATGCGGGGTAAGAATCCTTGTTAAAGCGTTTCCATGTCCTTTAGTTGCAAACCTGACATCGGAGTAGTTTGGGATAAAGAGCACAATTTCTTTATGAGATCAAATAAACTGTCTTTGATTGTTATTTTTGTGTGACTAGAGTGTTCTCCTTACTTGTCTTCTTCCATGTCTTCCACGGAACAGGCTGGTGTAGGAGGGGCACATTTTCAATGCTCTGATTACACTGTTGAGAAGCGCTAAATTCTTTATTTTTTAATTCATTATCACGGCAATTTCTGTGTTTGCATAGCTTGAATGCCATGGTGGCTAGAGTGAGAAATAAAAAAAAGATGTCTCCAATCGGCAGTGGTCGGCAGCTTTTTCAGAGTAGCGCACAATTGGCCATTGCACTACAGGGTTTCATATTGGGAAGGGACTGCCGGATATGGGATGCAAACGGCTTTGTTCGTTGCTCAAGCGCCTCCTGTTGGCCAGATGGTCGCTCGTCAGGAAGATTCTGGGTTTGTTCATGTCCGGGTATCCTCCGCCCTCGTTCTGAACTTGTGAAGATTCAACCAATGAGTGTATAAGAAGCAGTGGCTGACAAGCACGTACTTTGGAGGAGAGCGGTGAACTGTCTTCACTATCCTGAGTTGGCAGCAAGGGGTTGCATACGAGCAAGCTTTGTACATAGTTCACCAATTGGGCATTCCAGATTCGGGTGGGATTGGAGATGCCAAATTTATAAAAAAAAAGAGATGTCTTAATTACTTCTTGTAATTGGCACAGACATACATAGGCCTACTATTACAGCGGCATATAAAACCTCGTATCGTCGAAATGACAAACTTCACAGGAAAATAAAAAAGAAATATAAAATAAAATTTATAATATTTTATTATTATTATTTAATCAGCAGGCCGACGATATTCAAATTTAAAGTCTGGTTTGCGTTTTCCATGGACCACAACTGCATTTTAATGGTTAATCAGAAAATCCTTTTTCCATGTTTTCCTGATAGCCATAATCAATGAGCTTTGTACAGAGTCTGCCTCTCTTTTGGATTAGTCACACCCTTTTCATAAGGCCGCCTACATTCTGAAGTTAAGTACTGTGGGCGTGATCGAAGCGAGAAGGGGAGAATACGCGTAACTCACATGCGCTTAACTCGAATCGTGTAAGAAAGGACTTGCGCGCTAATGGGAGAATAGACCCCTGAGTGAATATCACGAGGGAAGAGCATGGTGGTGGAAACTAGAATTACTGCAGAATTTTTTTTTCCTTATGCCACATTTACCCCTTTCTTTTAAAATTTTTTCCCCATCATCCTAAACCCCCTTCTCACTCATAAAACCCCCCAAAAATATTTGTGCCTCCTTTTAAAATTGTTCTGGCCAAAAAAAAACCAAAAAAGTGGAGGTTGTGCATGGTATACATGCCCAACGTTGAAAAAACGTAGCAAAATCAACGTTGAATCATCTTTTTTTAATTTAAATTTTTTTATTCATCTCCAATCCCATCCGAATCTGGAATGCCCAATTGGTGAACTATGTACAAAGCTTGCTCGTATGGGGTCCTTTGCTGCCAACTCAGGATAGTGAAGACAGTTCTCGGCTCTCCTCCGAAGCATGTGCCCATCAGCCACTGCTTCTTATAGAGTCATTGGTTGAGCCTTCGCAAGTTCAGAATGAGGGTGGAGGATACCTGGACATGAACAGACTTAGAATCTTCCTGACGAGCGCCTGTCTGGCCAACAGGAGGCGCTTGAGCAACGAACATTGCCCGGCAGTCCCTTCCCAATTTTAAGCCCTGTACCGCGATTGCCAATTGTGTGCTACTCTGAAAAAGCTGCCGACCACTGCCGGTTGGTACGACCGGGGCTCGAACCTGCGACGTGATGGTCACTTTTGCACTGCAACGCAGTGCCTTAATCGAGTGAGCTATCCGGCAGCTTCGTCGTTGATTCATCTTTCAAAATCAAAACATAATTCAACGGTGATTCAACTATGATCCATGACGTTGATTCAAAAGTTAAAAAATGTTAAAGTGCCTGCTGGGAAGGGTGTTTGGTTAAAAGGTGTCTCTCTAATTTATTTGGCACCTTAACTTCGTTCGCCAGCTTTTCGCTGCAAGCAAGACACAATAGTATTGGGGTAGCGGGATCTCCGGTGAATGTAAACTCACAAGTCAGATATTCCTCACTGTAAAGTCTACTCACCACTTTGATTTTCTTTTTCTGGCCAGCGCAGCAAGAGTGAGGTGGTTCAGGGTCTTAGTCGGACAGCCTTTTCGAAGTTTTGGGCAGGAATTTATCCATCTTCGTTGTTTCGTTTCAACTAGCCTACATTGCAGTTTTAAATAAGTATTTCTGGGGGGTGTTAAATTTTCCGCGTTAGACTATGTGTGTTTGACCAATCACGAGAAGGAATTGTGCAGTCGGCCTAGAATACATGATGCAGAAATATTGAGAAGGAATTATAAATAGGCATTTTAATAAAAGGAATTGAATGAACAGATAATAGCTTGAATTGTTGTTTTTATATCCTGTAAGTTCAGCCGTTTTATATTATTAGGCCATCAGAAAAAAACAGCAAGTGTGTTTTCTCGCGGCAAACCTAGGAAGCTGTCACGGCACACAGTTTGGGAAACACTGCTCTAATTCATGATGTGTTGTTGAAAAATGCTGCTGTAATCAATAACAGAGTCTTTCAATATTGTTATGAGTTTAAGAATGTTTACGCAAGTGTTGTTTTATTATTTACTCTTCATATAAACGTATTGCCTCAAGCTGTCATTGAGAATAAACTTCTGTGACACTACTATTTATACCAGAGCCTTTGATGGAGAGCGTGTCCACATCACATGAATGCGTTTTAAGGACTGAGCTGTGCCTTAAAGGTGCCCTATGTAAGAACTGAGGTCAAAATATCAAAAAAAAAAAAAATGAGCTAGACACAACAAAAGAATGAGAAGAAATAAGGGCAATGATGTCATAAAAAAGATGACAAGGTATAGTGCTGCAGAGATATCAACCTGAATTAAATAGTGCTGCAGAGATTTCAACCTGAATTAGCACGGTAAACCACTAGCTGCACACCGTCCTGTGTCATAATACCAGTTTCTGCCATCAGGGGTGACGGTATGCGGGCAACATAACAGCAACCAAACTGCAGTGCACGAATAAATTTCACGGTTCGAGGGCGTACTTGAACCTGATGTCAATCGTGTGGAAGGTACGTTAGCTAAGAAGCTTGAAATGGCTTCGATGATGATGAACCCTAAATGAACGCACAAAACGTAACGGAAAACTTTGCATGATGTAATGAAACATGACAATGTTTAGTTGGGACTAATGATACTTGATTGTTAGGTCTTGCTAATGAAGACTGCATATCAGGGAAACTGGTTGCGTACTGTGAAATTATCATCAGTTGGGCGGCATAATGTTCTAAAATGATTTGTCCCTAGTTTTGCTTGTACATGTGCAGCTAAGATTACTTCATAATTCTGAACTCCACTATAACTGCTTTGATGAGGTACGGTAAAGTGATGGTCAACTAACAGTGGCGATCGACTGGCCAGCTGATTTTCGGATCAGAGACTGGTTATGGTAAAGTCCGGCATTAGATAGATTTATTCACGTAAATGTTGGTTCAGCATTAGCGCTTAACATTAGCTAATGTTACTTTGACGCTAGCTTGAAGATGTCATAGTACAGAATCAATTGACATCAACTAACATTCATTCATGTGTTTATATCTCAGAGTTTTGGAGTCAGAGCGGCCCTGTTTGGATTGTAGATAGTCGGCTATGGGGTCATTGGGAAGGTGGGGGTGAATCATGGACAGTAGGCTTAATGAGAGGAGAGACTGTGCCATTTCTCGATTGTTGTGTTAGGGTAGACCAACCTACTTTCTGTAGGTATACATACAGCCCCCTTTCTCTTTGGAGTGTGAAGAGTATGAATTTAATTTTTGGCTGTCCATTACATAAGGCACCTTTTTTAAAAAAAAATAAATAAATAAAATTTTTTTCATCATAAATCTTTTGCTCTGGTGTGGTAATGAGGGGAAAAAAGTCACATATGCAGTGAAGGAGGACTTCCACACAGAACAAATAGACTTGAGACTTAGTGTGCCAGGAGGCTATAAAACCTTGTTTTTGTCTATTCAAACAACTCACTTTCTGCAATTCATGTTGATGATTGATTCCTGACAAGTAACTACTGTTTGGAGAAATTCTTATTTTACTATTAGGAGTCCGGAGTCCGAGTCGTCAAAGAAATGTCTTCGGAAATCTTTAGAAGTCTTAGGGTGATGATGTATGCAAAGGGATTCGTAGTTATGGCTGCCATTGTGTACTTTAGGCACGTCATTGAGTTTTTGTCGAGATATAAATTGCACGGTCTTTGTCCCAAGTGATCACACTAGAGTCTGCAGACGGGTCATTCCATGTCTGATCATCAAATGGGTCTCACCACCACCTTCTCAATTTAGCTAATTTTTTGTGTGCAGCTGTATAAATATATATCACTGACTAATCCAAAATTTCAGCTCATTCAGACCGAGAATTTTTGGTAAATTATTTTCTAAGGGTACTGTCTGTCAATTTTTTTTTTTGTCAATTGACATTTTTCTTGTATTTAACATGGCTAAACTTTTATGATTACACCTATAGCTTTGAAACTTTGCATCTAAGCTAGTGTTATACTGCTTAATTGGAGAATGCAGTCCATTTGACTTTATCTGTCTTTGTTATGGAGCTATGAGGACACCAAAAGTGCCTTGTGTTCAGGCAGTCCCATGTTTAGGTCCCAAAAGAACCCCTAATATAAACCCGAGCATAGGCTCTCTGGAATCTTTTCCATTCATTTGTGTCTGCTGAATATAAACTGCAGTCAGTACCTTGCCGAATATGGAAAAAAACGGCTAAGATGCCACTTGGATTTTCTTCTATTTTTTTAAACTGATTCCTATATTATAGTAATTCAAAGAATTGTTGATGTACACTGCTCAAAAAAATTAAGGGAACACTAAAATAACACATCCTAGATTTGAATGAATGAAATATTCTTATTAAATACTTTGTTCTTTACATACTTGAATGTGCTGACAACAAAATCACAAAAATTATCAATGGAAATCAAATTTATTAACCCATAGAGGTCTGGATTTGGAGTCACATTCAAAATTAAAGTGGAAAAACACACTACAGGCTGATATAACTTTGATGTAATATCCTTAAAACAAGTCAAAATGAGGCTCAGTGGCCTCCACGTGCCTGTATGACCTCCCTACAACACCTGGGCATGCTCCTGATGAGCTGGTGGATGGTCTCCTTAGGGATCTCCTCCCAGACCTGGATTAAAGAATCCGCCAACTCCTGGACAGTCTGTGGTGCAACGTGGCGTTGGTGGATGGAGCGAGACGTCCCAGATGTGTTCAATTGGATTCAGGTTGGGGGAACGGGCGGGCCAGTCCATAGCATCAATGCCTTCCTCTTGCAGGAACTGCTGACACACTCCAGCCACATGAGGTCTAGCATTGTCTGGCATTAGGAGGAACCCAGGGCCAACCACACCAGCGTATGGTCTCGCAAGGGGTCTGAGGTTCTCATCTCGGTACCTAATGGCAGTCAGGCTACCTCTGGTGAGCACATGGAGGGCTGCGTGGCCCCCCAAAGAAATGCCACCCCTCACCATTACTCACCCACTGCCAAACCGGTCATGCTGGAGGATGTTGCAGGCAGCAGAATGTTCTCCACGGCGTCTCCAGACTCTGTCACGTCTGTCACGTGCTCAGTGTGAACCTGCTTTCATCTGTGAAGAGCACAGGGCACCAGTGGTGAATTTGCCAATGTTGGTATTCTTTGGCAAGTGCCAAACGGCCTGCACGGTGTTGGGCTGTAAGCACAACCCCCACCTGTGGACGTCGGGCCCTTATACCATCCTCACGGAGTCAGTTTCTGACCGTTTGAGCAGACATCGCACATTAGTGGCCTGCTGGAGGTCATTTTGCAGGGCTCTGGCAGTGCTCCTCCTGTACCTCCTTGCACAAAGGCGGAGGTAGCGGTCCTGCTGCTGGGTTGTTGCACTCCTACCTGTCTCCTCCACATCTCCTGATGTACTGGCCTGTCTCCTGGTAGCGCCTCCATGCTCTGGACACTATGCTGACAGACACAGCAGACCTTCTTGCCACAGCTCGCATTGATGTGCCATCCTGGATGAGCTGCACTACCTGAGCCGCTTGTGTGAGTTGTAGAGTCTGTCTCACGCTACCACTAGAGTGAAAGCACTGCAAGAATTCAAAAATGACCAAAACATCAGCCAGAAAGCATAGGAACTGAGAAGTGGTCTGTGGTCACCACCTGCAGAACCACTCCTTTTCTGGGGGCGTCTTGCTAATTGCTTCTAATTTCCTCCTGTTGTCTATTCCATTTGCACAACAGCACGTGAAATTGATTGTCAATCAGTGTTGCTTCCAAACTGGACAGTTTCATTTCACAGAAGTGTGATTGACTTGGAGTTGCATTGTGTTGTTTAAGTGTTCCCGTTATTTTTTGAGCAGTGTATTTTAACCATTGCAAATTTTGCAGGTGTCTCAACAGGAGTGGGGTAATCTCAAGAATCGTTTGGCATTTTCAGCTTCCGATACGTTTTATTGAATCACAATAATTGTAAGTTCTCAATTCATCAGTGCATGACTCATTCACAGAAAGGTCAGCATATGCAGGTTGGTAGATCATGTTGGCTAGGAGAAACCTGAACCAGTTATTGATCAATAATTTCTGATTTTTGCTATTATTTTTCATGAAGCGAAACAAGAGGACACAAACATTAACACGGTCTGCTTCTGAAAAATTCTGGGTGCCATTCAATAACATTCTCTGAACTGTTCCAACTCCAGATGTCACTGGACGCACAGCCTGACGGTATAAGTTGGACAAAACTGGGACAGACAACATTGCTGTGCTCTTTTCTGCATTTAGGAAGCAATAACACTGTTAACATAGCGTGGAATACAAAGTTTTAATTTGATAGTCAGTTTACAGGAAATAGTGTCAGTAAATTTTATTGGTGCAAAGAAGTGTGATTCTCAAAAATTGCCTGACCCCTATTTAGACAGTTCTGAAATATGTCGCTCAAGTCACATCAACAATTTTTGTTTTGAGATGTCCATGATAATACAGGAATTAGAACAATTTGTTTGTGATTGCCTAATGATTGAAAACACTTAAAATGTTGCATAGTAAAATGTGTAGAAGCTTAAAGTGACGCACGATTCTCAAGATTACCCCACCCTGTTCAGACACCTGCAAAATTTGGATAAGTCGAAACACAACAATTTTTGGATTTGTCTTTCTATGTTCATAGAGGAATCAATTCAAAAATAGAAGAAAATCCAAGGTGTGCCCCTGGAGATACGAGGGTTTTAACAGTTGGCATTTTAGTGTTTTGTACACGTTTGGCAAGGTACTGACTGCAGTTGGTAATGAATTCATGGTGAATTCAGCCTGATTTATATTCAGGAGACAAAAATGAATGGAACAAAATGCCAGAGAGCCTGTGCTAGGGTTTATATTGGGGGTGCTTTGGGGACCTAAACATGGAGCTGCTTGAACAAAAGGCATATTTGGTGTCCTCATAGCTCCACAACAAAGACAGATAAAGTACTGCATTTTCTGATTAAACAGTATAACATTAGCTTGGATGCAAAGTTTCAAAACTATAGGTGTAATAATCAAAAAGTTATGCCATGTTAAATACAAGAAAAATGTCAATTGACAAAAAATTTGACAGACAGTACCCTTAGACAGATTTTCGTCATTTGCAGTCCATATAGATCATTTACTGTATGTCAGATCAGTGTGAATCCGAGTGAATAAAAAAGAAAAAATGGGGGCAGGAAACACTAGTCCGCAAGGTTGGCATCAATTGGTACCAATTACGTCACATTCGAAATACCCACGCGATAATTGTGTCCGATTTGAGTTTTCTACCTTAATCATAACCACAATCAACACAGCACCTTAAGCTTAATGGGAAAGTCTGCTTTTTTAAAAAAGAAAAACATATAATTGTGGTTATGATTCATATCTTTTACCTCCTACTTTATTTTGTCCCTGGACATCTGTGAAACATCTGTCAAATTTTCTTTTTCTTTTTTTTTTTACTAATTAAATTTGGCATCTCCATTCCCACCCAAATCTGGAATCTGAATTGGTGAACTATGTACAAGGCTTGCTCGTATGCGACCACTTGCTGCCAATTCAGGAGAGTGTAGACCGTTTGCGGCTCTCCTCCGAAGCATGCGCTTGTCAGCCACCGCTTCTTATACACTCATTGGTTGAATCTTCACAAGTTCAGAACGAGGGCGGAGGATACCCAGACATGACCAGGCTTAGAATCTTCCTGATGAGCGCCCGTTTGGTCAACAGGAGCCGCTTGAGCAACGAACAAGGCAGTCTCTTCCCAAGTTGCAACCCTGTTGCGCAATAGCCAATTGTGCGCTACTCTGAAAAAGCTGCCAACCAGTGCTGGCTGGTACGAAGCGGGGCTCGAACCCGCAACGTGAAAGTCACTTCTGCTTCGCAGCGCGATGCTTTACTGAGTGAGCTATCCGGCAGCTCCAAATTTTATTTTTCCTGACATTTAAAACGTTATCCATCTTGTAGCTATGTAATTCATTCCTGTACACCAGAGAGAGCCTGAAGGCCTACAGAGTACAGATGCCTTATCAATAGAGATCAACACTCTGGCATCTGGGGACGTAAAATGTCCATGTGTGTAATTAAACAACAATTATCAACTGCTTTATCTTGGCGGTGGATAAGTCTAGAATGCTACTATTGCTTGTTTGTTATAAGTACATGTATGACTTTTCCTGTAGCCTTCAGTATAACGGCCATAGGCCTATGTTAATCTTAAAAACAACAGACTACCACACATTTT
The DNA here is from genome assembly GCA_029721435.1 of Gymnothorax reevesii. Classification (NCBI taxonomy): domain Eukaryota; kingdom Metazoa; phylum Chordata; class Actinopteri; order Anguilliformes; family Muraenidae; genus Gymnothorax; species Gymnothorax reevesii. The sequence goes on from CM056574.1 coordinate 57,527,686, forward strand.
TGATTTGCATATCTTTCATTTACGTTAGCGTTTTATATCAGCAGTTATTTGAATGATTGTCTACAGTTGCAGATTTAGCAGTTTGGTCATTTCCTATGCATTCTGTCATCTAATCCAATGAAGGTAACCTGGCTAGCTAATTCTCCAGGCTCTGTTTATATCAACTTGAAGGCCTAGCAAAGCTAATTCACCCCTATTATTTATTCCTTTTAAGAAAGTTTCTTTCTGCGTCAAACCATGAAATGCGAGGCAAACATTTGCCGGAAAAACATAAAAAATTTAAACATGACGTGAATGAATTCAAAAAACCACAGTGCAGTCTACTTTAAATGAACGTACTGCTTTACGAAACTAGTGTTTGTCAAATGCAACAATTGTAGCTTTTTATTTCGTGCTACAGGACAATGAAACTGCCAGGTGTGTGTTTCTGTAGCTATGGTTTGCCACAAAAGAATACAGTATGGCAGTAATGGAAAAAGAAGTGCGAGCTTGCTATCCGTCTAAAGTGTGTCACAAGGCTGCTCTGTATGCTATTCAGACGTCTCTTTGCTCCTGGGTGCAATTACCACCACAACGGAGGTTCATCAATTCATTGCCGTCCGTGTGTGCAACCAAAAAGTGCGCGCATTCTCTTTTATAGCCAAACATGACCCCTCACTGTTGTTTTAAATTAAATAAAAACATATATATTGAAAAGTTGTATAGATGGTTGATTATTTGAAAGAGTAAAAACTGAGATAAGCTTTGCAAAATATTATGATGATTATTATTATTATTATTATTATTATTATACAACCTCACTTCCAAGAAGGATGGGGCGCTGTTTTAATGTACAAAACAGAATGCAATGATTTGCAAACCACTTACACTGTTATAAATTGACTGTATTTAACAGTTAAATTAACGCATCATCTCCTTGTTATTTTAAACTGTAAGTAGAGTCCTGCACGCATTGAACTGTGGTTTACAGTTAATATATACAGAAACTCTTATAAACTGATTGTAAAATTACAGTTAAACTAACTGGTAAAAAATATGCCAGTTAAAATAACTGGCAAAAAAAATGTGCCAGTTTATAACATTGTACACCCCATATTAAATTGAAAATGGTACAGATACAAAGACAACATAACAAATGTTGAAACAAAGGAATTTTATTGTTTTTTGAAAAACATCTGCTCATTTTGAATTTGAAGTCAGCAACATGTTCAAAGAAGTTGGGACAGGGGCAACAATGGACTGGAAAAGTTGTGTGATGTTAAAAATGCACCTGGTGGAACATCTCTCTGCTAATTACTTTGGCCGGGACCACGAGTGTAAGTTTCAGCTCTGTATCGTCTTTTTACTCATGCCAGTAAGGCCACGAGTCTAAGTTTCGGCTCCGGATCTTTTTTTATCGGGATCGCGATTGTCCTGCTCATGCGCGCGCTCGGTTTTGCGATTGGCCCATAGATATACAGCGCCCTCCATAAAGGTAAAGATGTCTTCTTTAGCTTCTAATAAATTCATTTTTTTTCTCAATAATATAGGACCACAATGAAAAAAAGAGGAAAATCCACCTTTAATTCAAGTGCATTTATTCAGTGGGAAAAAAATCCCACATTAAGAAATGATTATTTTACATCAAATCATGTGTGCCACAATTATTAGCACCCCTGATGTTAATACTTTGTATAACCCTTTTTTGCCAACAAAACAGCACCTAATCTTCTCCTATAATGTTTCACAAGATGGGAGAATACAGAAAGCGGGATTTTCAACCATTCCTCTTTGCACAATCTCTCTAAATCATCCAGCGACCTGGGTCCTCTCCTCTGCACTCTCCTCTTCAGCTCACTCCACAGGTTTTCAATGGGGTTGAGGTCTGGGGACTGAGATGGCCATGGGAGGAGCTTGATTCTGTGTCTGTTGAACCATTTCTGTGTAGATTTGGCCACATGTTTAGGGTCCACCAGATTTTGATTTAAAATGTCCTGTTATTTCGAAGCGTTCATGACGCCATGCACCCTAACAAGGTTCCCAGGGCCTCTGGAAGAGAAACAGGCCCAGAGCATCACCGATCCTCCCCCATACTTCACAGTGGGCATGAGGTGCTTTTCTGCATACTCATCTTTTGTGTTTCGCCAGACCCACTTGCAGTGTTTGTTGCCAAAAAGGTCTATCTTGGTCTCATCTGACCAAACCACACAGTCCCAGTTGAAGTCCCAGTACCGCTTGGCGAACTCCAGACGTTTGCGTTTATGATTGTGAGTGAGAAAAGGTTTTTTCTGTGCATGCCTCCCAAACAGCTTGTTGGCATGTAGATAGCGCCTGATGGTTGTTTTGGAGACTTTGTGACCCCAAGATGTTACCATCTTGTGCAGACACATCCCTTTATGACAATTAGTCCTGGCTAGTTATCAATTATTTTCCTTAAATGACGCGTTTTCCAATTATTGTAATTGAAGATACGGTTTCTCTCCATATACAATCAAAAAGCAATGAAATCATGGGCGAAATTCATTACAGAAAAATAATTTATTTATTAATGGACCAGTACTTCGGGTTGATTGATCAAGTCCGCGATCCAATGAAAAATCGCCTTTTACTCGCAATACCGGTATTTACCGCAATACTCGGTATTGCGTGGGTTGATTTAAAAAAAAAAAAAGTGGTACTCGGCAGTTAAATAGGCAGCATGCTGCTCAAGCTATTTGCGTGAGAGTTGACTGGTATGCACAGTTGAATAACGTTGATTTATATACAGCAAATATGCGCCCAGATGAATGATTGTCTTTTTACGTAATTGGGGAGAACAAGAAGCACCTATTAACTATGGATTGCTCTCGGAGTGAACCTTTTGTTAATCATGAAAATGACTGAGGACAGGTCAGGACTAATAACTATTTTAAACGGATGTTTTGTCACAATTCTCAGTTCTGGTTCCGCCACTGTTTTGAATTAAGCCCATGATTTCATCACTGTTCCATCACATATGGAGCGAAACCGTGTCTTGAGTTTCTAGTAACGATAATTGGAAAATGCGTCAGTATAGGAAAATGATTCGGAACTAGCCAGGACTATCTTAATTGTCATAAAGGGACGTGTCTGCGCCCCCCCCCAATTCCCGGTTTTTGAACCCCCACTGGTATAAACAGACAAATTGACTTGTCCATTGTTTTAAATATTTTGCAGGTAAGAAATTGTCCTTGAATGTCAATTTCAAGTAGCTAGCTCATTAGCCACCTTTTTAATTTTATTGACTGCTTAGTCAATACAGTCCCTGTGAGGGATACCAAAGTAGCTCGCTGGAGACCGTTATCGATGGCTAGCGTTTGCTTTTGTCAGCAGTGTGTTCAAGTCAATGGGATGGCTAATTAGCTAGCTAGCAAGCAAATGCAATTTTTTCTATTAAAGTGACAAATTTGCGTTTCTAGATTAACTTGCGCATGAAACGTTTTATTGCAGCCCTTCAAATGACTATTGCTACAAAAGGCAGCCACACATCTTGGCATAAGGATCAAATTTCTGGATAAAAATTGCAAAGAATCTGGTGATTTTATACTCTATGCTCCATGACATCATGAGAAGATTCAGAGAATTCAGAGAAATCTCTATGCAAAGCTCAAGGCCAGAAACCAATATGAAGATAAATAGTTACGTTTTGAAATTTCCGGGATTCATTGGAATTCAACGGCCGCAAATTTAGTTTAAAACTGACAACGTTAGTCGGAGGTTTTAAACATTTAAATTTGCGGGCGTTAAATTCCAATGAATCCCGGGAAATTTCACAAACGTAACTATTTATCGATATTGTAAACCATAAATTTCACAAACGTAACTGTTAATCGATATTGTAAACCATAAGCGAGAAAGAAACGTTTTTTGCACGGACTCTTTCGTATGGCGACGTGATCCGTCACAATTAGGTCATCGAGTCGCGCGCGCTAGAATTCCACAACCTGTCAAGTTGAACTGATGGGCTGAATGAACGAAAGTAGGTCCGTTTTCATGCTAACAGAGGTGTACAATCCAGGTTCAGAAAGTAAAAGTCCATCCCAGGATATTGTTCCAGCCACAAAAAACCTGGCAGCTGACACTATTCTTCAGCTGTGTGGTAAAACTAACAAGTCAAATCTGCTGACAGGAGTTTACGGTTGGAATGAAAACATGGTAGGATTTTTACTTTCTGAGCCCTGGATTATACAGCTCTGCATGCTAATGTATTCATGAGCAGGTGAAAAGGTCCTGTCATTTCAGGGATGTCGAACACTATTCGACAAGGGTAATTAACCAATCAGATTGCGAAAAATGCCTACTATTGGTTTACAATATTGAATAACTGATCTGCCGACATCAAATTCAAAATGAGTATATATTTCAAAAAAAAAAAAAAAAAAACAATAAAATTTTATCTGATGTGTTGTCTTTGCACTATTTTCAATTAAACATCGGGATTAAATGATTTGCATATAATGGAATCATTTAGTTTCCAGGGGGCTCAACTCCAATCATTTAGAGGTCTGCATGTCTTTTAACAAAAAGGGAACTTTCTTGTAATTTCAGCCAAAAGTATCCCAAAGACACTCTCTTGAAAAAAGAAATAAAGTAAAAATATTTGAGTCATAACATGGACAAAAAAAAAAAAAATCCCTCTCTTTAAATGGTGTGTTACTTGGAGGTAAGCGCTTTGGAAACTTAAGAATTCAGTTAAATTCTGTTTTTATTCACAGTTTACACCCAACCTTTTGGGACTTGGGGTTGTCATAATAATAATTAGGCTTTACACGATCAGGATTTTTGGGGTCGATCACCGATCACCGATTAGTGAGTTTACATAAACCGATAACCGATCACGATCCGATCACGTGAGTGAGCAATATGTCTATTTAAAGAACTTATTTACTGAGCATCAACGACAATATTTTTAACCATTTTTTGGCAATGTTTTACAATGTTTGCCATGTCTCAAACCGAGATGCAGGGGTTCAAGCATTTAACGGTACCAAATTGCTACAAACATCAATGACCTGTAGAGAGCACTCAAGAACTGGCCAAAAATAAGTTCAAAGTTCAATCAGGACAAACTCATATTTATTAAAAGGCTGGAACCACAAAACAACTTGGCACAGAAGTTATGGGCCCAACAAATTAAGTGAAAACTTTCTGACAGTTGTCCACAGTTGTTGCATCAGTGCCAAGTGCCAGCTAAAGCAGTATTATAAAATTAACAATGAAGTTATATAACAGTGTATACAATCTTACTGTACTGTAAATGACTGCACTGTAAATAAAGTGCAGAATAATGCCTCAGAACATTGACCAGCATTGTAACTTCATGAAGATAAGTGTATACAGTCTTACTTTACTGTGACAGGTAAATACTGCAAATAAAGGGCTGTAATACTGCCCCAGAACATTGGCAAGCATTTTTATCTCAAAAATAAACAATGACACCCAGGCCACATGTATTTCCAAAAAGTAAAAGAAATGAATACATAAGTAAATGAACTGTAAAAGTGCTTTCTCAGGCATTAAAATTATATAGCAGCCACGTAGTATGGTACATAGTCCTCAAGACCCTAAAATAAAGAAATGGCACACAGCCCAAACAAATATTTCCTTAAATTGAGAGAATGGGGATAAACTTGCTATATTACTTAGGCTAAAAGCCTATGCTTCTGTAAACATCAGTGGCAGATTCTTTTTAACAAAGAGGAGCATCTCAACTTTACTGGCTGAAAGCCTGCTCCTTCGATCATCCAGGATGTTGGATGCAGCACTGAACAGACGCTCACTGTCCACACTTGTGCAGGGTGCAGACAGGTAAGCTCTTACAGCAGTGGTGAGGGCAGAAAAGCGATTTTGATTGGCTCTCCAGTAAGCCAGTGGGTCAGCATCCCGAAGAATGACTGGCTCTGCCAGGTAGAGATTCAGCTGTGACACTGCTGCAGTGGCCTGCTGTGGCCTTTCTTCTTGCATGATTTCACCCAACATTGATGACAAGGAACCAGGTCGTGGCATCTTCTCAGCTGGCTCAGCTGTGTTGTTTGTTCCGGGTCCTTGGCCTTCATCAGGGCCTAACTGTGCTGCCAGCAAATCTAAAAGTAGGCCCCTTGTTTGTGCCTTGAGCTCTTCAGAGTAGCATCAATCCTTGTACCTTTTGTTAAAACAAAATAAATCATTAATTTAATCGTGTGCTTTTACCACAAAAATTTTAAAAACTTTTACTAAAAAATGTAAAAAGTTTTTTTTTTTTTTTTTTTAACTTTTTGAAAGGTTTTTTACAAACTTTTTAAATTTGTATGTTTTACTTTACATTTTTTAAAATGTCTTTTAAAAGTGGGGTTTTATTGTCACAAGTTTTCATTTCATTTTCATACACACATTAATTTAACAGGGCATTTGTTCTTTTAGAGCAATTTAGGATAAGACTTACTATAACCAAACGGTCCATATGATTCCATTTGTACACTCTTAAATAAAATGAACACTGACAATTTTACTGAGTAAAAGCCAAATGTATATGCTGGATAAAATAGATTTTATCCAATTAATAGACTGTATTTTTGCTATTCAGGATGTTAAGCTAATCTAAATTACTTCATTTTATTAAGTATAGTATATTTATTAAATCATCCTAGGCCAAATGTTTTTTTCCTCACCTTGGGTCTAATAGAGTAGCCAAACTGTAGAGGGGTTCGTTTTCAATTCCATCAAATCTACGGGTTACAGCTTTCAGCAGCTCAGCTTTTGCGGTCCCCACACCATGATCCGATGGGGCATTTTTACTCAGGAAAAGTTTTAAGGCCATCACAGAAGGGATAACATCGGCGGCAGATGCAGTAGATGAGCTAATTTCTCTCGTGAGCTCTTCAAATGGTTCCAGAATTTTTATTATGTTTTCGATCAGAACCCACTGGTTGGAACAGAAGGAAGCAGGTACTTCATGCTCTGCTCCAAAAGCAGCCAATGCGCGTTTTTGCTCCAGCAGGCTTTGGAGCATATAGTAACTACTGTTCCACCTGGTGCTGACGTCTTGCTGGAATTTTTTGACGTCTTGGCCGAGCTGTTGCTGCACATCATGAAATGCACAATATGCTTGAGGAGAGCGTTTGAAGTGCCCGATGATGCGTCTCCCCGTAGCTAGGATGTCTATTATCATGCGTTGAGCCAATAACCCGTCATGGACAGCCAATTGAAGCGTGTGCGCCATGCATGGCAAAGTGGGTAATCCTGCTTCTCGCATTGCTTTTGCCATGTTTGCAGCATTATCCCGGAGTACGACATGAATACTTTCTCTCGCAATCTTCCACGTCAGGAGCATGTTGTCGTATTTCGTCACCAGCGCTGCAGCAGTATGTGAGCCGCGGAATTCCTGAGCGTGTAGGACCGCCGTGCGGAGTTGAAATTTTGAGTCAATCCACTGGGCTGTCAAACTCAGTAATGACATCGGGCTGACGTCTGATGACCAAATATCTGTGGTGAAACTTATCGAAGGACTGTCTTCTTTCAGAAGGCCCTCGACGTGCGAACGCACATCCCGGTGTAGCTCATTTAGGCCGGTATCACCACAGTATGTGTGCCCTGGGAGGAGGTATCGCGGATCAAAGTATGCGAGCAAACGCTGAAATGCGGAATTCTCCACAATATTAAATGGCAAGTCGGCCAGAACGATAAATTCCATTACCTTCCTTGTACCAACCTTAGCCTTCTCACTTCCTCGGCTGTACGGGCGGGTACTGTCTAAAGAGGTTTGCTTTAGCGTCCGTTTCGGTGTTTTGTGCTTATCTTTTTCCGCGGACTGTCTCTGGAACTCGGAATGCTCCTCTTTGTGGTCCTTATCCAGGTGTCTGATTAAATTTGTGGTGTTGAAACTTTTTTTTGATGATTCCCCACGAGGTATTTTTGCGTTGCAAAGATTGCACATGGCTTGTGCTGTATCCGTCTCATTCACCCTGAAGAAGTTCCACACCGCCGACATGTTTCATGCAAAGCTCATGTTTATGCCGTCATTGATCGGATCGGTGAATTGGACATTATATCGGGTTTAACCGATTGCACATTTATGCAAATTATCGGTCGATCCGATCAGTGCCGATCAGATCTGCGGAAAGCCTAATAATAATATACCAGTGTCATTTCATTGATCAAAAATTACATTGGAAAGACAAAGAAAACTGGCAACAGAAAAGCTATTCAAAAGCATCTTCTTCCCTTCAAACATTATTGGTCTGGAGTAATTTAAACTTGATGGCTGCATAAGAGAACTGCATCATTGGTTCTCCATGAATCGCTATCCATGTTTTCTATTCACCCACTGGCTTTGTTTTGATCGGGAGTCCCTTTGAAGACGTCAAGCTAATTATAGTGTTCGATTGAGGTTTGCTGAATATGGATTCGGAAAACGCTCAACTGCAGTGAATAGAAACATGTTATTTTTTGCACCGGATTATTTTTTATGATGATATGATACATGTCTCTAACACATAATTGAGCATTGTCAGAACTACGACCTCCTGGCACTGTTAGCCTTTTATTTCTTATTAAATTAATTACAGGGCTGTACAGACATTGAAAACTGTTCGAAAGTGCAAATGTTTCAGTCCATGTTGGACTTTCCACAGTGCAGAATAAAGCATGCATAATGAGCCACCCTAGTTCAAGATGGCCTTACAGGGGCTCTCATTCAATGATTTCATAATAATTATATATAGATATATGTGTATGTGTGTGTGTGTATATATATATATATATATATGGATATATGGTCCCCTTTTTAAAGTAATTTGATTCAAGCCCTAAAAGAGGCCTGAGGGTGGCCTCAGGACTGTGATAAAACCTTCTGGTGGGGCCTCGGGAGATTGTGATATTACTGTGGTGGATTGTCTACTGATTATTTGCTGCCTCCTCTGCCACCCTGACAGGCAGCCCAGCAGTGACAGCGTGGCTCAGACACCCCAACTACTCCGGCGCTACCCTCTGGAGGATCACCATGAATTTCCGCTGCCGCCAGATGTGGTGTTTTTTTGCCAGCCTGAGGGATGCTTGAGTGTGCGGCAGAAACGTATGAGTCTGCGAGATGACACCTCCTTTGTCTTCACCCTAACCGACAAAGACTCTGGTGTGACGCGCTATGGCATTTGTGTCAACTTCTACCGCTCCTTCCAAAGGCGCGTGGCCAAGGTGGACCGTGGAGAGGACCACCGCAGCCGCGACAAGGACAAACCCTCAAAGTCTACCCTGGCCCCACAGGGAACAGCTCATATTGCTCGGGGTGACGCGCCAGGAGGGGCTGCACCTGAGGAAACAAGTTGCGAGAGCTCCGGCAGTGGCCAGTCCCTGCTGCCCCCTGGCGCGGATCCTGTTTCTGATGGGGGCAAGTTGCCTAGGCCCAGTAAGAGCGCCAAGATGGCCTTCATGAACCGCAATAGCACGCTGACCTCCCTCTGCATTCTCAGCCACTATCCCTTCTTCTCCACCTTTCGGGAATGCCTATACATCCTGAAGAGGCTGGTAGACTGCTGCAGTGAGAGGCTCGCCCAGAAGGCTGGGATTGGCAAGGCCATTCAGAGGTGAGCACCACTGCTGTTAGACAACGTTGCTTATGATCCTTTGAAGAGTAGTTTTTAAACGGAAAAGCAGCGTGCTGTTGCTCAGTTTCAATTACAATAGGACAGGTGACAGTTAATGCTGATCTTACGACTTTGAAGGATGCGTTCTGATTTCGGATCATATGGGCTTGGGCTGGGCTATAAATGTATCGTGATACTTTTATTGCCCTTAAAAATTAACTGCCTCTATGGGGCATACAGAGGAGCTTGATTATTACCTTTTCTATGCCACATACCTTTAATTTAGTGTTGAACTAACATCAGAGGCCATTTGAAATTCTTCTGGGAAGAAATGTGCGATTTGTAGTCTGCTAATTATCAGCGAGGTTGGACTGCCTCCATCGCCTTAGCATAATTGGCTTACCTTAAATCAATTCCTGTGTACTTTTCTTCGTTTGCAATCAAGCCATTTATTCAGCCAACTGACCAATCAAGACCAAAATCTGGCCAATAATGATTAAGAAGAGATTATGAGAATCAGACTAACCAAACCAGGCTGCCGTGTTAGATTGAAAGAATGTCAGTAATCTGAATAAATAGCAGACCTCTGAATTCTGCCTCTCATTGTGAAACTTTAATGTACTGGCCTGGGAATTCCGAATTTGCTTATAAAGGGTTCTCCACAGCATTTTTGTGTTCTAACTGCAGCAATTCCCAACTCTTCCCAACTCAATTCACATTCTACACAAATATGCTACACATCATTGGAAAATCCTCATTATGCACTGTAATTATGTTAGGATAAAAATAAGCAGAGTTTATATAATTATGTTTATATAGACGTAATGATTAGGTTACTCACCATTCAAAATCAGGGTCCTTCCCTTCCAAGAAATCTATCAGAATCAGAATCCTCAGAGATTCACTTTCTTCAGTTTCTTTTATTTCTTCCTCAATATCACTTTCTGTCTTTCCTCTTCCTTTGCTCCTTCTTCCTCCATGTGTTTTGTTTTTCCTGCCGTTTAGGCATTTGCGCAAAATATGAAAGTTTTGCGTTGGAGCAAGACCTGCTATAATGGAGCTTCATTACGCACTGGTGTTCAATGAGAAGTATGCACTCAATTTCCCAGGTTTCCCGAGAGAGTGAGGGGAAGTGCTGTACCTCGTTGTAAATATCTCCTTATTGGTTACAAGGACATCTTGGTCCCATCTTCGTGGCTTGTGATATGATGGAGCAACCGTCAATCAAAGAATGTTGGTGTGATTTCAAGTATGCGAGACTCATTGCCTTTCAAGACTTGTAACTCGACGACAGGTCCACGGACGTGCATGGGGTGTCTACGTGATCATGAGAGTCTAACAAACACGGCGAGCAGTGTCAATCCAGTGTACATAATGGAGAATTATTCAAAATGTCTTGCTTTTTACCGGAGAAAAGTTCGCGTTTGGTTTTTGTGTCGCCTGCGAAGCATAGCGGCACATAGGGATCACTTTGTCCGCCGTCTGTCTGTCCGTCCGTCTCTCTGTCGGTCCGGTAGTCACACTTTCACATAAGCTTCGCAGGCGACACATGTCTTCACCTGAGCACTCTAGTTTTATTACAAAACTGTTTTGTTTGAGTTGGATAATGCATCTACCATACGTAATATCAGCAAAACACTGTGGATATTCAAATTTGCTGGGTTCTTAGGGACATTTAAAGACCAAGCATGCCAGGGTCGGATACAGTCTTCGGATATAAACACTGGTTTAAAGGTAGGATGACGCGATTCAAGGGGTAGTTTTGGGGGGTGTTTTGAAACGTGACACAGTGACATAATTTGACTGTTTTAATGATCAAAACATGTTTTTTCACTGTATGTTATGTTTATTTAGATTCCCAAGACTCTCAGCTTTCCAATGATATGCGCTGTTACTATGTTATTTCATGATTGGTTGCGTTCCAATTCGTTTACCGTTCATTTCAATTATCGTTCGTCGGCATTTAGGTCGGTACCGGGTAGTCAGCTGAGTATAAGGTTAAACCAGATTCCAAAGAATGGGGAAGAAGAAGAAAGACAAACAAGTTTTTTTTCGCCGGCCAAAGGTTGCCGTCGTTTAATAGTACAATTGGCGGCGATTCTGTCGAATTCGGCAGCAAATGCCACGAGTGCCGTTGTATATTTCCAGGCCTGATGTATTATTCAAAAGGATTTCTTAAAAATCAAATCATAGATGGCCCTGGTTTTTAAGTATTTAAAAAATATACGTGGAAAACATTGTGTGATCCACCGTGAATGTGAGAGAGAAATTATTTTCACATTGCAAGCAATGGACAAATGCACCAAAGACTTAGCAAGCACTTTCAGGAAAATCTGTGCCACAAATTTTTTTAGCATTTTTACTCGGGCCGGTAGGGCACGAGTCTAAGTTTCGAGTGTTAGTTTTTTCGGGGTCGCAATTGTTCTGCTCATGCACATGCGGGGTTGCGCGATTGGCCTATACAGTGTGTGTGTATATATATATATATATATATATATATATATATACATATATATATATACATATAGAACACTACATTGCTGATAGGGTACGCTCAAGTGAAGCATGTCTTCCAGGAGCGTATACACCCGGAAGTTAAATTGGCACGTACACTCCCATTCATTTTCACCTACTGTAAAATTATATTTTCAAAAACAATTGCGATCGAGTCAAGGTGATTTTGGTATCGCTGTGCTGAGCAACATTTTCTCTCATTAAATATGTGCTTTTTTGGAGGATGGAAAGCGGCACGCTTAGGGAGCTTGTCAATATTCTGAACAGTGAACGCATTCATTTTTGTACGGACGCCTGTTCATTTTTGGATGCATTCGAGGCTGCAAATCTGGGCACTCTGTTCAATAATGAACACCCTTCTGTTTGTTTTCTGATGCATTCATTTTCCGCTGCCTGCCCAAGGCCTGATGCGTTCATCTAAAACTGAACGCCATTCAGATAAAACTAAAATCTTCATTATAAAATGTTTGCAATCCAAGAATTTTTGTTTGTAGTCAACTGATCTGACGTTTTATTGCAGATTTTGTCGATGTCTGTGACAGTTTATTTGCGGTTAACGCCGTCTCCCTGTTTTCCGTCATTTACCAAAGATAGATTTTATAGATAGAAATTATCGGTGTTACAGCTGGAGCCTTCTCTCTGTTTTATGCATCAGTTATATAAAAAATTGTCTTCGCTCATTTCTTTTCTCTGAAATGTAGGCCTACATTTGACTGTTGACGTGGAACCAGAATTTGGATATATTACCCTTTGCCCGCCGTCGTTTTTGTGGTCTTGCAGTTGTGTTTTTCTGTATCTGATTTTTTTCTACGTCAGCTAAAGTTACATAATGTAATAAAAAATATCATTCAACGATAAAGATTTATTGCAAGATTTTAAGGGTGTCAAGAACAAATTTTCCATAATGACTGAAATAATCAGCAATAGGGGAGGCCGGGTCTAGCTGTTTGACTTTTTCTTTTAACGGCTGTAGAATTGGCATTGTTAGGTTTTGTTACCAACATGCACTGTACAGATAGAAAGTTCATTAGACTACATGACTGATCTGCAGCAACCCCTATATTCTGCGCACGCGTGGTGCTGGTGCGGAAAAAATAGACCCCCGTGACCTCTAACAAATGACCCCATATATGAGGTAGTTTGTTAAAGGAGGGGTAGTTTTGTACAGGTTGTGGGGCATTTTGTTACACTAAGAATATGCTTATTAAAGTGCCAGTAAATACCTTGCATGTCTTCAATGCGACAACATATAAAAATGGTATCAGTAGGTAGGGAAATCATTCATCTTCACATCGATATGTTATACAAATTTTTACGACATCGAAAAATATGGATTTTGATGTTAAAAACTTCCCTTTCTTGTGTACCACGTGACGTGTGACGTAGCACACACAACAGCAATAGTGGAAAGAATCAAGTTGACGGCCTCGGAGAGAAAACGCCGGAAAATTGCCCTTGATGCCAAAAGAAGACTATCCTTCGTACATATTTTAAGTGCTATTGATCGGTGGAAGAGTCTGAGAGAGCGACTGGGCATTGACAATGATGAGTTGGCCCTAACTTTGATGGATTAGTAAGTTGAAATACTGTGTTGGTTTCTCTTAGCAACATTTCTTGCGCTACTCGAGTTCATAAAAGTAAACAACGTAAATGGTAGTGTGCCTCGAATGGGGGAATTATGTTTTGCTTATCGTGTTTTGCTTAACGTTTGACAGGTTATTGCAGTCGTGAAATCGTGATGTATTTAGAGAGCAATCAGAATTTAATCAACATGGGACCCGATGTTCTCGTTATATGTTATATGGTCTGCGATATAGTAACTAAATGTCAAGGATCTACAGAAATGATAGTCTGAAATAGATAGCCTCTTAAAACAAATATGGAGCTAAGATAAAAGACCTATAAATATCATTGCCCACTGAACATTACAGAACTCTGTTTGTTGCATGTGATATGCCACAGTAAGTTCAAAAATTCTTTTATTGCATTTTACTCCAGATTACGTGTCAGAATGCTGCCAGATAAAATATAATTTCCGATATTTCGCCACAACCTTTTGTAAATACATCATTTAGATTGTGTTATTTTTCTTCGATTTAAAAAAAATCCAAGTTAACAATATCTGGGTTTTTTTTTTAAAAAAAAAACAACAATAACATCCGTAAGACAAAAATATTCCTGCTGTAAAAATAGACATTTTAACTCCAATAGAAGCCAATCAATGACATTCAATGAGTGTCAGAACGTAGGCCTACAGTACCGTTCATTTAGCAACATCTTCACGGAAAAAATCAAAGAATCGATATACTTCAATTACATGACGCTTATGCATTCATAATATGTTCAAATGGTATTCCCATATGTCATCAAGTGATTACTCGCCTCCACATTCTCCAAAAACGTTCCTGTCTGTCTTCTTTTTCGTCCGCACGACGCCATCTCCGTTTACAGTGCGCGATTTCGACCCACAATGCTTTGCGCGGTGAATAATCTAGCCGATCTATTTTTAAACCGGGAAACCCCTTTTTTAAAAATTGCATTTCCTAAGGTTATTTTTGGTCAAATATTTTTTATAATTTTTTTTGGGCCATATTACAGACAGCTTGATTTTTGGAAATTAAAAAAAAAAAAAAAAACATGCAAGGTACTTACTGGCACTTTAAGTGAGACGTGTTTCCCACTTAGGTAGGCAAGTCAAGTGGATGCCTCGCTATTTTACTCCTTCAAAGCTTCTGTAAGGAATTGCCTGAGTCATTCTCACACGACATTGTCTCATATCGTTATACGATTGCAGTGACGTATAGTGTATAGATAATTGGGGGCGTGGAAAATATTCCTCAAAACGGATGAGATTAGTGACCCGACTTCAATCATTGTTTTTGGTCATGTTCGTTTCCCTAATAATAAAATATTTTGGCAAGTGAATAATTAATTCTATAATAATGTTTAATTCACATGCCAGAATAGGCGATTCTTCACGAAAAAACTACTGCGGATTTCCCGCGTTAAATTTTGTCACATTCTAAGCAAGTCGTCAAACGTGTGCATAATGTTTGTTCAATTGAAAAAGATTGAAATGCGCTGTTTTTTGCGTTAAGCTGATGCCTTTGATTTCTCGTCTTAATGAAGACAATTAGCTACACCTGAGAGGGGAGAGTTACAGTGTCGTTTACCAGGGAAATTGACTGAAAACAGATCAAGACTAATAAGCAGTTTAAAGACGTTTATCGCCCTCCTTGTTCTCTGTCCACCACCCGCCACTGTTCGTTTGTCATTTTGCGGCATCTTTCTCAAATAAAAAAGGTAGAAAGTCATTCAGTGAAGTAATTTGATCCCAGGTCTTCCTTGCACTGCTGACTCCTTTTGTTTTATATGAAACTATCTTATCTTTTGTATAGACTATGCTGATTTCTGCAATTTGCTGCTAACGTGTATTAAGTGAGCTTGTAGATTATGGGCGCGGATATTCTTTTGTGAACGACGACTGAATATGGATGGCGGTTTATAAACCTTTTGTACAGGCCTATTTTTCTAAGGTTCTATATATAAAAAAAATAAAAAATAATAACAACCATAATACCTAATCCTTATCCTAATCCCTTCAAATCGACAGCCGTACCTATAAAACTTCCGTATTTCTAGACACTACGCGAAGTGAAATGGTTCTCATTGTCGTTGTTAGGGTATTTTTTGTTTGTTTGTTTTTTTTTTCTCCCTATACTGGGTATAATCAACCTGCTAAAGATCATTTGCCAATTTAGGTGACACTTCAGGAATGGGATTATATGCGACCTACTCCTGTTCTCTGAACAAAAGCATATTCCGGTTATCTAAACAAAAACATATTAAACTTAGTCGACTAAACAAATTAAGTATTAATCGTGCACATCATCCAAAAGTCAATGGTATTCCAGCGTGTCGCATGAATTCAGGTCTCACGCCGTGATCTCATAACCATGAACCAGCTAATCACAAGACGTGGCATCACATCTTTCACATCCGTTGTAAAATTGACTTGGGGTGTATTGAAACATGATAACGAGTACTAACTTTTGTCAAATACCCCATCTCCGTACGCACGCAACATTTCGAAATACATGGCTTTTTAGCAGAAGCTCCCAACAGGCTTACAATAGCAGTGAATTGGGCATAGCGTTGCCATGCAAAGAAATTGCTATTTTTTCATCATCAACAAGGCTCAATGTAGCTCCACACTCCATCGGTAGAATTCCGAGGGGTCTGACCTTTAAAACGAAGCAATGAGAACTTTGAAAAGGCACAGATAGTTTATTAAAAAAGACTTTCCTTGAGGTAGTTTCCAGTCGCCTCCATCTCGAAAGTCACAATAAGTCGATTGAGGAGCATGAATGAATAGGAGGGTTAGGGGAACAGATTGCAATCTATTCGTTCGTGCTCGTCAATAGACTTGTTGTGACTTTCAAGATTCACTACCAATTCACTACTATTGTAACCCTGTTGGGATCTTCGGCTAAAAAGTCATGTATTTCGAAATGTGTCGTGTGTACGGAGGTGGAGTATTCGACAAAAGTTAGTACTTGTTATCATGTTTCAATACACCCCAAGTCAATTTCACACCGGAATTCTCCTTTAATGCTTATATTGACTTACTTGAAATTGGCCTCATAGGAAACCATTCGTTTTTATGAAGAAGTTGGGTGTATCAATATGGCGGCCGGGTGCTTCACTTTGGATCCTATAAATTTGACATCATCAGTGATCTAGTGTTTTAAATATATATATATATCTATGGATTGGCCCAGGCCTAGACCTGGCCTGAGTACAGGCTCTGAGGAGCCTCTTGTTTATTTAATAATTGAACAAGATTAATTTGAAGTTTAGTATTTCATAGCTCTTGATTTTAGTTACTTTTGAGCATCTGAATAGTGTACAGTGAAGGTGGATAACATTTTTTTAAGCGTATCAAACGTTACATGGAAATTGTTATCGCATTTGCACACTACGGCCAAATGTAGCAAACGTGTTCAGGCAAATTGCGTACTGAACCAAGCAATGTTAAGGTCTTCAAAATCATCCTCTACATGACAATTGCTTTCACCCCTTTCCCATTTACTTTGCTCAATTTGCAATCAGTTGATTTGCTCAAGGAACAATTTAAATTGGTTGGCAGTCTAATTTATTTCAATATCATTTTTGTTTGTCGCATTTTGAAATTTGAACGGCATTGAAAAATGAGTTTCCTGAATGCATTTGGTATATTATTTCTAGTTTCACATTTGGCCTCTGCGTGCGAATGCGTTAACAATTTACATGTCACGTTCGATACACTTAAACAAAATCTTTTCCACCCTCACTGTAGGCCCACTCCTATTCCCAAACCCAACTCCCATTCTTTTTAATGGGAACTTTTTGGTCGGTTTTTTGGGAATATTCTGGACACAGCACAACAAAACTCAACCAAAATTGGCTTCATACTCTAACCGCTATCAAACTGCACGTGAAATATCAAAAGGATTGGATAAGAATTACAGTCTGTAGAGCATTCACAAGAAAATCTCTACGGAAGCGGATGCAGACACGCGACGACTGCAAATCTATAGTACCTCGGGACACTCTATCTGGGGATACAATAAATATGATCAATAAACTAATCTGTACATTTGTCTATCCAAAATGACCTCTCGGGAAATAAAATGATTGTGTTGAGTTAAATGCCATATAAATACAAATGGGTGATCTGTTTCGGGCAGGGGTGTGAAACTGACCCGTTAAAGGGCCAAGAGGCAGCAGGGTTTCACTCCAACAATGCAGAAGCACACCTGAAACAACTAATCAGTTGTGCAGGCCTAGATCAGTTGATTAAATCAGTGGTTTCAGGTGAGCTTCTGCTTGGTAGGATTGAAAACCTGCAGCCTCTTGGCCCTTTTACAGGTCAGTTTGACACCCCTGGTTTAGGGTAGTTTTGTTTGTATTATATATTCTCTCAAAGTGTTTACAGTTGTGTTGATATTGTAAAATCATAAAATGCTGTATGTTGGTCAGAGATAAGGCAGAATGTTTGTCCGTACAAAATATGTCCACTGGGTGTGGGAATGGGAGTGGGTGATGTCACACCTTGAGTGGGAGCTGGGAGCAAAGAGGCTGAAAAAAATACTTTTTTTTATATAACTTTCACAAGTTATATAACTAAAACTTCCACCAATATCAATCCCTCTTCATGAAATTTCACAAAAACATAGGAAAATTTGTTGTCACAGCAGTATCATTTTTGTAGCGCAGAATTACATACTTTTTGCTCAGGGAACAGTCAAAGGACACGAAGCACCTAAAATCTTTTCCATTCAAAAATCACCCAAACATTTTTGGGAGAACAGCAGACAGTTTTTACATCGCTGTAATTCCAACATTATATCACTCAGAGAAATAAAAAAGTCATCCACACACAAATATCGCGCCTTGAATGTTTTTTTGCAGGAGTTTGAGGTGTGCGCAAACAAGTATTTCTTTGACTGAGTCACTCAGCGTTTCTCTGTGTGCCGGGAATCAGTCCTGGTATGGCCCTCTGTGGTTGGCAAATTTTTATTATTGAGTCTGTATGTGCGAGTTTGCTTTTTTAACCCGTCAGTGCAGATGTTGATGCCAGCGCGGACATGGAGCTGCTCTATTTATGCATGCAGTTACACTATTCTCTCACTAGATGACACACACGGATCAGTTACTCCGTCGAGGATACTATGGATTTGCTATTGTCGCGCGTCTGCGTCCGCAAAGATTTTCTTGTGAACTGCAATTCTTAACCGATCCTTTTGATATTTCATTTGCACATTGATAGTGGTGTGAGGATGAAGCCTATCGATTTCGGTTGAGTATCTGTATTTTTGATAATAACTACACCACCACTAAATGGAGTATACAAGTGTAGCATATAAAACGTTGTTGACAATATGTTCGATTTCCCTCATGCACGGATAGTTCTGGCCCACCTGAGGGGCCCCTCAATGTCAGCAAGATTGATAAAAACCTAGGTTACAATAACAATTATTTTGTTCTCGACATCCCCACCCTTACTTGGGGTACAGAAATGTAGCATATGTTAAGATGTTCAGAATATCCACAGTGTCCCTCATGGGATTGTGGGATTGTCCTCCCTTCACCCTTTTTCCTAACCCCCCTCCCAATGTACAACCCCAATTCTGAAATTGTTGGGACGAAGTGTAAATTGTGAATAAAATCAAACTGCAATGACTTTTAGGTCACATGAGCCAATATGTTGTTTACAATACAACATAGATAACATTTCAAATATTGAAACTGAGACATTTTACATTTTTACAAAATGAGCTTATTTCAAATTTTCTGGCTGCAACAGGTTAAACACAGGCAAAGAAGGGCTGAAAAAGCTATTAATATATAAAAGAATCAGCTGAAAGAACATTTCACAAGTAATTAACCCCTTTCTGCAGATGTAGACGCTCGCGTCTATAGATATGCACATTTAAGCACTTAGTTACAGTACTCGACCACGAGATGGCACCCCCGTATCAGCTATTGAATATTCACAAGCAGGCAGAGCTGAACAGCGATTTAGAGTATGAAGAAGGTCCCTCCAATCCCTGTTTTTCAGGAGTAGCCTGAATCAAACTCCTCAGGTAAGCCTGATGTGCAAACTGTTTAATATCCTTGCCCATAGTATCGATCCAGTAATTTAAAAAAATTATCACTTGCGGCAGAAAAAAACTTAGTACTCTGTAGCAACCGTTTTAGCTACAGTGAGCCAACAGTATTCCAATTAGTGGTTAAAAAAATACTTTTTGTGAAGCAAAAAATTCGACATAGTATTGATTCTCTCACATTCTACTGTCAATTACAGTCATCATACACAAAATATGCGCAGTTCCCTCTCATGGATTAACGCGTATATTCCTCCATTGACAAATTCAGCGCTCCCTTCTATCCACCCAAGTACTGGTGTCAATAGCCAGTCACTCAATTATATACTCAGATTCATCTGCATAACTCTACAGTTATAGTTCACGCCCTCGTGAAGCTTCCCAAGTAACGATGCATTGATAGACTCGTTTCTTATCCAATTCCCGAGTGTTTAAACTTTCTTCAATAACTGAAATACGTTGATCGGACAGTAAGAATAGGATACAAAGCTAAGCGTAAAAGTAAGGTCTGTTGTGTTCTTCGAATGTTGGCCACGGTTGCGCAGCTGAAAATGATGCAATATTAAAGAAACAAAGACACTCGAAACTGGCCTAAAGTGTTCAGTTTCATTTACGAGATACATGTTGTATGGACGCGGTCAATGAGAATTATTCCGGATGAAACAGTGCTGGAAGGTTCCTTCTACCTGATACATCTATCTTTGGAGGAGGGCATCAATGAAGAAAACAGGTTATACTTCTACTCTGTTTGCATTTTGCTCAATATGGCTATTTGCTGGAGAATTTATACCGTTTAAAGACATCGAATGCCGAGGTTTTCGTTTCTCCAAATGCATGCAGCACACACACTTCGGTATGTTCATTACACCATTCAGTTGAATATGGAGGTATATGTCGTTTGATTTTTTTCTGAAAGTGACATTTCTGTTCTGCTAAAATAAGGTATATTTCAGAATTCAGATATTACTGAGTTAGTGAGTTTTTACCCTGAAAAGGTGTAAGGTTATGAGCTCTGATGTGAGAGCGGTTAGCTTATCATTGCAGCGTGAATGTTATAGCTGTTTAATCAGCACGTTATTTAATGCTTGGGGGACTTAGAAGAAAAATGGATAATACTGTTTACTTTATTATGGAGAAAAGGCATGTTTTGTGTTTGGAGAGGTTACTGGTGACCAATGATGTTCAACTGCACTGATATTGATAAATTCATGCTAAACTCAAAAAGAAAATCATTGGTTCATGCTGAATTTCATGCCCCAAAACTTAATTTGTGTTAAATATATGATTCATGTATGATTTGACAGTGAACCATTTTGATTAATCTCAGACTTTGGGGAGACACCTGGATAGCTGTCTAATTTGGCTAATAGCAAGCGGGTAATCTAGAGTGTACTGTTCAAGATGAATTGTACTTGTGGTCAAGAAGTTTATGATCCCAAAGTGTATAGATTTAAGCCCCAGCAGTTTTTCATTTGTCAGTATTTTTTTTTTTTTTGCTATTTCAATGGTGAATTCTCATGAAGATTTTTTATGTTTGCAGCCCCTTTTCTCTGCCAAAATCATAGAAATTAACTGAAATACGATGGGAGTCTAAGTGCTTCAAGTGTTTAGACTCAATTGAGACAAAGTTTTTCTGTCTGTGAAGCTGCAATCTTGAAATATAAAGCCTTAAATCAGGTAACACCTAAAAAGCCAAATTTGGCTTCTGCTCAAAGGGGTTAAGTTAACTGGCTTCAGGTGTGTAAAATGATTGGTTATAAAAAGGGATGTCATAGAGAGGCTGAGTCTCTCAGAAGTAAAGATGGCCAGAGCCTCTCCAACCAGGGAAGGCTTGTGTAAAAAATTGTGGAATACTTTAAAAACAATGTTCCTCAACGTCAAATTGCAAAGGCTGTGAAGGTCTCATCATTAACATCATAACATCATCAAAAGATTAAGAGAAACTGGAAAAATCTCTGTGTTAGGGACAAGGCTAAAGACCTGTACTGGATGCCCGTGATCTTCGGACCCTCAGACGCCACTGTATCACTCACCGGCATGATTCTTTACTTTATTCTTTATTGCAGGCACTGACTGGCCCATAGTTAAAACAGAGTATATACATACAACATAACAGCATTAACACATAAAAAACATAGCACTCTATACAGCGCCCTCCACAATTATTGGCACCCCTAGTTAAGATGTGTTCTTTAGCTTCTAATAAATTCAGTTTTTTTCAAAATAATACAGGATCACAATGAAAAAAAGAGGAAAATTCAACCTTAAATTCAAGTGCATTTATTCAGTGGGAAGAAAATCCCACATTAAGGAATAATTCTTTTACATCAAATCATGTGTGCCACAATTATTAGCACCCCTGATGTTAATACTTTGTACAACCCCCTTTTGCCAACAAAACGGCTCCTAATCTTCTCCTATAATGTTTCACAAGATGGGAGAATCCAGAAGGGGGGATCTTTGACCATTCCTCTTTGCACAATTTCTCTAAATCATCCAGCGACCTGGGTCCTCTCCTCTGCACTCTCCTCTTCAGCTCACTCCGCAAGTTTTCAGCAGGGTTGAGGTCTGGGGACTGAGATGGCCATGGGAGGAGCTTGATTCTGTGTTTTGCGAACTATTTCTGTGTAGAAATGGCCACATGTTTTGGGTCGCTATCTTGCTGAAAGACCCAGTGACGACCCGTCTTCAGCTTTCGGGCAGAGGCCAGCAGATTTTGATTTAAAATGTCCTGTTATTTCAAAGCGTTCATGATGCCATGCACCCTTATAAGGTTCCCAGTCACTTTTCAAAATGTGGGTACAATAGTTGAAATGACCTTGAGAATAATGGCAAGGTCACGTAAATCTGAGCACTCCCCTAATACACCTTAACACCAAAGACGAATGGAATCGGTCAAACCGTTCTTGAGATATCATGTTCCCGACAAACGGGACAGGACAGACGGATGGGTGGAGCTGAATATTATGTCCCCCACCCCTAATACACCTTAACACTAAAGATGAAGGGAATCGGTCCAACCGTTCTTGAGATATCAGGTTGTCAAGGACTTTGTAAGTGGTCAAGTGGTCGTAATGACCTTGAGAATAATGGCAAGGTCAGGTAAATCTGAGCACTCCCCTAATACACCTTGACACCAAAGACGAATGGAATCGGTCAAACCGTTCTTGAGATATCATGTTCACGACAAACGGGACAGGACAGACGGATGGACGGAGCTGAATATTATGTCCCCCACCCCTAGTACACCTTAACACTAAAGATGAATGGAATCGGTCCAACCGTTCTTGAGATATCAGGTTGACAAGAAATTTGTAAGTGGTCAAGTGGTCGTAATAATCTTGAGAATAATGGCAAGGTCACGTAAATCTGAGCACTCCCCTAATACACGTTAACACCAAAGACGAATGGAATCGGTCAAACCGTTCTTGAGATATCATGTTCACAACAAACGGGACAGGGCGGACAGATGAAGCTGAATATTATGTCCCCCGCTTCTAACACACCTTGACACTAAAGATGAATGGAATCGGTCCAACCGTTCTTGAGATATCAGGTTTACAAGAAATTTGTAAGCGGTCAAGTGGTCGTAATTACCTTGAGAATAATAGCAAGGTCAAATAAATTGAGTGGGCTGTGAGCACTCCCATAATACACCTTGACACCAAAGATGAGTGGAATCGGTCAAACCATTCTTGACATATCGCGTTCATTACAAACAGGACATGACGGACGGACGGACGGACAGAGCTGATGCTATTTCCCCCGCCCCTAACACACCTTGACACCAAAGATGAATGGAATCGGTCGAACAGTTCTTGAGATATCATGTTCACAAGGAATTTGTAAGTGGTCAAATTATTGTAATGACCTTGAGAATAATGCCAAGGTCACGGTAATCTACTGGAGTCAGCGAATCACACCAATATACCTTAAAAACAAAGATGAATGGAATAGGTCAAACCGTTCAGATCTCGTTCAGAACAAACGGGAACTGACGGACGGAAGGCCGGACGGAGCTGAATACTATGTCCCCCGCTCAGCTCGCTATCCTGGCGGCGGTGGGCAAAACCCCCCTTTATGAGTATGTTGCAGGGATTTATGTGGACCTATTTTGTCAGTTAATGAGTGGACCAACAACGTATGATGTATAGTCTAATTTGTGTTATGTTAGGCTATTTTGTGCATTTATGGTGCCCCCTACTTGTTGATTTGATTGAAACTTTCAGGCCATGTTTCAGGTTCTTATGTGGACATATCCTGTGAGTTTTGTAATGATTGCAAAAACTATTTATGATTTATAGTCTGATTTGTGTTACATGACGTTGCTTTGTTTTGCATTTATAGCGCCTCCTGTCAGATAATTTGAATGAAAATTTCAGAGTATGTTTCAATTACTTATATGAATATATCCTGTGAGTTTTATACTCGCTTAATTTCCCTCTAGTATTGGAGAAGGATAACCAAAGCAGTTAAACTGCACAATATGTGGCTCTCTTTTGAAACTTCTTCCCTGCAGCATGATTGGCGAGACATGGCTCTGTCTCTGCTGTCATTATTTTTCAGTTGGTTTTCTGTATAAATTTTTGTCAATCCAATCAATGATCGCTGCTGACATGCCATCAAACATTTCTCATTTTTTGATTGGAGAAAATGATATTGAGATGTGTCCTAGCCCTTATGCTTACATGTTTTTGCAGGGACACAATGTGGCGGGTGTTCACCGGTTCGCTGCTGGTGGAAGAGAAGAACAGCGTGCTTCTCCAGGACCTTCGTGAGATTGAATCATGGGTGTACAGACTCCTCCGCTCCCCAGTCCCAGCAGCTGGGCTTAAACGAGTAGATGTGGAAGTGCTTCCGCGTGAGCTGCAGCCTACCCTCACCTTTGCCCTGCCCGACTCCTCCCGCTTCTCCATGGTGGACTTCCCCCTCCACTTACCGCTTGAGCTCCTGGGTGTAGACGCCTGCCTGCAGGTGCTTAGCTGCATCTTGCTGGAGCACAAGGTATGCCCCATTACCACTGTGTCCGCCCTCTCCGCAATCTCTGCCCTGTGACCCTTGTGCAGCTGCTGCGCTGGGGTACCCACTAGTCTAGTCGTTGCATGGAGGGCTCGATCAAATCCACCCAAAATCGAGGAAACTAGATTGTATAGTGAATCTGTTTTTCGCCAGTGCAGTTGTGTGATTCTCTAAAGTTGCGCTTTATCATTTCTGCATTAAACTCTCTTTCAGTCTTGCGTACTAGTGGTGTGTGACGATGCCCACTCCCTTTGTCTCTGCTGCACACCCTCAGTTTAGACATGAACATCTGCTCATGTACCTCTCAGCCTCTTTCTGTTGTAGACACAAACTTAATAACTGCTGATTCATTCACACTCTGGTAGGGTTCTGTCCATCTACCTATTTTTCTCTGACATGATAACACTTGTGCTACCCCAACTTGGGGTATATATATGTAAAAAAATATATGTACAATGGAAAAGAAAGCAGTGAATTATAAATTTACTTTGTGTCGAATTTTGTTGCAGCCAGTACGAAGACGAGGTTAATTGTTTGGTCAAATCCAATTTATGGCCCGTATTCAGAAACGACACTCATACTAATTGAGTGCGAGTGAGTACTAAAATTTAGTTAATGTCAGGTTATACTGAATGAGTCAGAGGTTGCCTTAACACTCACTTACTTTCAGAGACCTCACTCACACTGAAAATAGCGTCTCTTTCTGAGTGAAGGTTGAGTGCAGAGAACACCTCCCTTGAGCCACACTAACTTGCGCCGGTATTTCGTTGTCATGGCTTTCAGGTGGTTACAAACATTAGAAACTCTGGATCATTTACAGCCACGTGCTCAACGCAATCGCAACTATGCAAATTTGAACTCTAATGATGATAACGATGACGGTAACTTACTAACTGACCACCTGGTTTCAGTGTTTACGAACTGCACTGTGGTGAGCTCGAGGTTAGCATTTGTGTACCCACCAGTAGCCACTGGTGAACTGACAATAGGGTAAGCTCAAAACCATCCATTAAAAATAATGATTGAAAAAAGATCATATCCAGTCATTTAATAAAATTTTATTTACTTGAACTACAAAAATCCAAAGGATTATCATGTGTCGCCAGTTCTACTTGTTAAGTTAGAATGAGCATTGATAATTATTGCCCTGTTTTCAATTCATTTAAATTACCATTGCAAAAACTTCGAAAACTCTAAACATTATCAGATGTGGCCAGTTTTCATGAATGACGCATATCTATTAACTTTCACGCATTCGGATTTCTCGCACTTTTCTTTACTCATGGGTTGAAAAATTCTGCGCTCAGCTGGCTCGTGGGGTGCGTGTGGATTGGTCTGCGAGGCTCATGTAGCTGTAAGTCACGAGACTCCATTCTTTTCTACATTCTAATTGCTGAATGTAGAAGGAAATGTCCAGCGCGTTTCACAGCTTGTTGCTCAGTGAGTCTCGCGGGCTGTCCTGCACCTTTCGCGAGCCACTCGACCACAAAATTTATGAAGACATGCTGATATTTTACATCGTCATTTATGTGCGAAAGAAACGCCTCAATTTTGTGAAGCAATGTATGACGACACGATAAAAATAAATTTGATTGTCGTTTTACCAATTAGTCTGATAAGCTTTCTAATCAAGAAAAGTAAACTGCGACAGGTTTAGGTCATTCAGCACTGAAAGGTGAGGATTGACCGTCCCTTTGCAGCAGCCGACGCACCGCCTCTGGTGCCCAGTGCCCACTACTGTCAGTTATGCTCAAGTGGCGTTTGTGAATAGCAACTGGTGAGGAGTGGGACCGCTCTCTCGGTTAGTGGTAGGTCGATCACTTTCTCACACTCCAGTTACATTTCAGTCTTACTCACTATATGGTGAGTGGAGGGTGAGTGTGAGTGTCGTTTCTGAATACGGGCCTATTTGTTAATCCCATAATTCCTACGGACCATATGTAAGTCCATCAAATGCATCTGCTATATTCAAGCCTGCGGAACTTCAGGCTCATTTTTAATTCTAATGGAGATCCCAAAGTTTACATCGATCCCAAAAGTGATTCTGATTTACAGGGAAATGTGAATGATATGATGTAAAAGATCTAGGTATTTTACATTTGATGTAGTGCTGTGACCAGAAAAACATGGCATCCTGGGTTTGTATATTTCTCTCAATTTGTGTAATGTTGCTTCAGTGAAGCGCTGCAACCAGCAGATATAGAATAATGTACAAAATGAAATGGATGCTTTTTTTAGACTTTAACCAACTAAAGGGAAAATTTTAGTGAATAGTTTGAGTTTAAGGGGGTGCATCCATTCCTCCCATTCAAGCCTGCAATGTATTCCAAAAAGAGTTTATGACAAGAATGAGGTAAAAATTTTGAATGATGTCATTAGAAACTGCTGATGTCAGTAGGAGACTGGAATTATAATTTGGTTCAAAAGCAACATCCTCGAAAGGCCAAGAGGTTCAGGCGGAATATCTTCAATTCACCCACAAATGTTTTACATTACAAGTTCTTAGCAGACGCTCTGAACCAGAGCTACGTACAAAAGTGCACAAGAACAGTACTAAAGTGCAGACCTCCTAGGAGACAAGTACAAGTGCTAACAGTCATTGACAGAACACTATCCATTGTTACAGTGCAACAAAGGGGCAGAGTCAAATTTAAGAAAAGGGCAATAAAATAAGTGCAATAAAAGGGCAACAGGTCAAGTGTAACCAAAGGGGCAGGAAAATCAAGTAAACTGACAAAATATGGTGCAGAAAAAATGAAGGGAAACCAAATCAAGCTGTAACAATCGAGAAGACCAGAATTAGCAGAGCGGAGTGCTCTGGCAGGAGTGAAAGGTCTGAACAGTCTCTGGATGTCGGCTGGAGCTGTTTTGTTGACTCCCTGATAGGCTAGCACCAAAGTCTTGAATTTGATGCGAGCAACAACAGGGAGCCAGTGGAGCTTGGTGAGCACGGGGGTGACGTGGAAGTGTCTTGGGAGGTTGTGGACCAGGTGAGCTGCAGGGGTCTGATGGCAGATGCTGGGAGGCCAGCGAGGAGGGAGTTGCAGTAGTCCAGGCGGGAGAGGATCAGCGCTTGAACTAGGAGCTGCGCTGAGTAGCTGGTGAGGAAGGGCCGGATTCTACGGATGTTGTAGAGGAAGAACCTGCAGGTCCGAGTCACTGCAGCGATGCTCACAGCAGAGGAGAGCCTGTCGTCAAACAGGACCCCAAGGTTCTTCACACTCTGCGAGGGGGAGATGGTCGTATCCCCCAGGTTGATGGTCAGGTCCAGGAGAGGGGAGGATGGAGCAGGGATGTAGATCATCTCCGTCTTGGTTGTGTTGAGCTTCAGGTGATGGTTGTCCATCCAGCTCTGTTTGTCATGTAGGCAGGCGGAGATGCGGGCGGAGACCTGGGCATCAGGGGGAAAAGAGAGAAAAAGTTGAGTGTCATCAGCATAATAGTGATATGATAAACCATGAGCAGAAATGACAGGACCGAGAGACTGGAGATAAAGAGAAAAGAGGTGTGGACCAAGAACTGAGCCTTGAGAGATTTTAGTAAATCATTGAAAAGTATAAAAATTATGTTCCTCCAAGAAATAAGGAAAAGTATTTGGATATTTCACACTCTATGGAGCATAACATAATTAAAAGATTTTAGGAATCTGGAGAAATTTCTGTGCATAAAGGGCAAAGCAGCACGCCTAAACTGAAAACCTGTGATCTCCAATCATAGTGATGGCATTATATCGCAAACTGTCAGTTATCTGTAAGAGATGTAATTATCCACATAAGCTTAGGATCACTTTGGGTTACCTTTGTCGAGTACTTCATTACGTACAGTGGGGCAAAAAAGTATTTAGTCAGGCACTGATTTTGCAAGTTCTCCTACTTAGAAAGATGAGAGAGGTCTGTAATTTTCATCA
This sequence comes from Gymnothorax reevesii, assembly GCA_029721435.1. Classification (NCBI taxonomy): domain Eukaryota; kingdom Metazoa; phylum Chordata; class Actinopteri; order Anguilliformes; family Muraenidae; genus Gymnothorax; species Gymnothorax reevesii. Next base: position 57,556,329 of record CM056574.1, read on the forward strand.
GAGATACACGTCAACTATGAGAGAGAAAATGAGAAAAAAAAATCCAGGAAATCACAATGTAGGATTTTTAAAGAATTTATTTGCAAATGATGGTGGAAAATAAGTATTTGGTCACCCACAAACAAGCAAGATTTCTGGCTCTCACAGACCTGAAACTACTTTTTTAAGAAGCTCTTCTGTCCTCCACTCGTTACCTGTATTAATGACACCTGTTTGAACTCGTTATCTGTATAAAAGACACCTATCCACAGCCTCAAAAAATCAGACTCCAAACTCAACCATGGCCAAGACCAAAGAGCTGTCGAAGGACACCAGGAAGAAAATTGTAGACCTGTACCAGGCTGGGAAGAGTGAATCTACAACAGGCAAGCAGCTTGGTGTGAATAAATCAACTGTGGGTACAATTGTAAGAAAATGGAAGACATACAAGACCACAGATAATCTCACTCGATCTGGGGTCCCACGCATGATCTCATCCCGTGGGGTCAAAATGATCATGAGAACAGTGAGCAAAAATCCCAGAACTACGCGGAGGGACCTGATGAATGACCTGCAGCGAGCTGGGACCAAAGTAACAAAGGCTACCATCAGTAACACACTACGCCGAGAGGGACTCAAATCCTGCAACGCCAGGCGTGTCCCCCTGCTTCAGCCAGTACATGTCCAGGCCCGTCTGAAGTTTGCCAGAGAGCATATGGATGATCCAGAGGAGGATTGGGAGAATATCATGTGGTCAGATGAGACCAAAATTGAACTTTTTGGCAAAAACTCAACTCGTCGTGTTTGGAGGAAGAAGAATGCGGAGTTGCATCCCAAGAACACCATACCTACTGTGAAGCATGGGGGTGGAAACAGTATGCTTTGGGGCTGTTTTTCTGCAAAGGGGACAGGACGACTGATCCGTGTCAAGGGAAGAATGAACGGGGCCATGTATCGTGAGATTTTAAGCCAAAACCTCGGTCCATCAGTGAGAGCATTGAAGATGAAACGTGGCTGGGTCTTCCAGCATGACAATGATCCCAAACACACCGCTCGGGCAACGAAGGAGTGGCTCCGTAAAAAGCATTTCAAGGTCCTGGAGAGGCCTAGCCAGTCTCCAAACCTCAACCCCATAGAAAATTTGTGGAGGGAGTTGAAAGTCCGTGTTGCCCAGCGACAGCCCCAAAACATCACTGCTCTAGAGGAGATCTGCATGGAGGAATGGGCCAAAATACCAGCTACAGTGTGTGCAAACCTGGCAAAGACTTACAGGAAACGTTCGACCTCTGTCATTGCCAACAAGGGTTATTCTACAAAGTATTGAGTTGAACTTTTGTTATTGACTAAATACTTATTTTCCACCATTATTTACAAATAAATTCTTTAAAAATCCAACATGATTTCATGGATTTTTTTTTTCATTTTGTCTCTCATAGTTGACATGTATCTCTGTTGAAAATTACAGATCTCTCTCATCTTTCTAAGTAAGAGAACTTGCAAAATCAGTGCCTGACTAAATACTTTTTTGCCCCACTGTAGTTACATTCTCATATTCCAGTGAAAACGGTTTGCCAAAAGGAAACCTTATGTTAACAATGTCCAGAAGCACTGTTGACTTCTCTGGGCTCTGATGCATCTGCAAAGGACCTTCGCCCAGTGGAAATTTTTATTTTTTTTTGTCAGACAAATCAGTATTTCTGGTCTTTTTCTGGAAGAAATGGTGGTGCCCTGGACCAAAGAAGAAAAGGACCATCCAGACTGTTAACCAGCAACAAGTACAGAAAACATACTCGTCATGGTATGGGGTTGTCAGTGCCCTTGACAAGGGCAACTTGCACCTCTGTGAGTGCACAAATAATGATGAAGTGCACTGAGCAGCATGTTATGCCTTCAAGGTGATATGTTTTCCATGGACTCCCATGTACATTTCAACAACATGATGCAAAAACCGCTTTCAACACACATTATACAGACATGGCTCTGTAATGAATGTAATGCATGTGCGGGTGCTGGACCGGCCTCCAAGCAGTCCCGACATGTTCCCAGTAGAAAATGTGTAGCGCATTTTGACTTTTTTGCTGGAAGAATGAGACAAAATTATGCAGGAAACACTTATTCATTTGGTGTCAGTTCCAAAATGTTTTGTAAGTGTTCTGAACAAGAATGGCAACATGAAAAAAGCAGAAGAAAGCAAAATGGCTGCTTGAGCTCCACATCGCCTCAGTGATTAATTTGAAATTTACTAACTCCAGTCAGCAGAAATTTAAGTTTTATTTTGATCTAAGCTTTTAACCCCTTTGTGCAGGAGCCAAATTTGGCTACTTATGGGTTACCCAATTTGATGCTTTATAATTCAAGATTTAAGCTTCATAAAGAGGATGAATGTGGCTCAACTCAGACAACTTTTAGAATTACATCGTATTTCAGTTTATTTTCATGATTTTGGTCGAGAAAATGGACTGCAGACATAAAAAGTCTTAGGTTTCTAAGCAAGAGAAATTAAGACGAGAAATCAAACTCACCAGTTGAACACAAAAAAGAGCGCATTTCTATCTTTTTCAAATAAACAACCATTAAGCACAGGTTTGACGACTTGCTTAGGATGTGACAAAATTTAACGCGGAAAATCCACAGTGATTTTTTTGTGATGAGTTGCCTATTAAGGCATGTGAATGAAACATTTTATAGAATTTATTATTTACTCACCTAAACATTTCATTATAAGGGAAACTGACATGTTGACCAAGAACAATGATTGAAATCGGGCACTAATCTCATCCGTTTAAAGGGATGTTTTCTGCCCCCCCAGTTTTCAGTCTACCGCCCGCCACTGTCCTGAAATGTGTTTCGTCTTCCCTGTGCTAAGAACTAATGTATCCGGTCCATAACTCAAAATTTCACTCGCACGTCACAAAAAACAGGGGTCGGGCGGCAGTGGTTAAAATTTTTCAAATCTCATGAAATTTCACCCAATTTATTTTTTCCCCTAAACGAACCAAAAAATTAAGAGGCACCTTGAAAAAGTTGAATTTTGTTTTTCGAGACCACCTTATTGGGCATTTAAGTGTTAAGTAAGTCTAGTCAGACTAACAACCTCAGATGTGACTCAAGATCAGGTTGCACCTTTTGGGGCACTGGGGGTGAAAATTAAAATTCATCATTTTACGTTTTTTTTTTTCAGTAACTATGGTATTCCCGGTTAACTACTTCAAATTTCATGGACTAGTCACTAATGCAAAGAATTGTATGGCCTCAAATGTACGCAAACCCTTTTGTGACGTTACAGACACTGCAGGGCGATTCCACAATAGAAATAGATTTTTTTTTTGTAGAAAATTGAAAATTGAGTAAAGTAGCTTTTTGTTCGCCTGTTATCTACTATGACACCCAGGCCTCAAGGACCAAACAATATTTTTCTGAAAATTGGAGGAGAACATGTTTTTTGTTATTTTAACAAAAAAACTTGACTTTTTCGTGAATTCTGATAAGAGTGTGAAATGCAAACTTTTCTTATAATGGTTCTAAATATTTAACTTTCACAGAATCTTTGTTGTAAGTAGTCAATAGGGTAGGATGAATATTTCACTCATGCACAATTCCGATCAGCTAACTCAAGTCGGAGGGTGAGGGCCGGCAATAATCGTTAAGGCATTTTTCACGATGTCCCGTACGCCACACAAGATGACAAAAGTTTTATGTATTTCCATATCTATTCAACAAGAATCTTCATACTCCATATTGTCTGTCTTTGAGCAGTGGTGCATCTATATCGAGGCAGAATTTGCAATCTGATTGATAATTAGTTGTTAGAACTTGTCCCGTACACCACACTGCCATTTCCTCCCTTTTAATGGGGTTTTAGAGTCAAACTGGCGTGAATTATTTCTAGTAAAAACAAAAAAATAGAGGTCACCTTGTTAATTGACCAATTATTTTCAAACAATTGGGGCACTAGAAACTGTTGGAAAGAAGGAATTCACTTTGGCTTCAGACTAAAGTCGGTCCCTGTTTTATCCAGAGTGACTGATGCTGACAGAGGGCAAGTTCTTTCATTCAAAGTGTGTAAAGCCTCTACTCAAGTAAAACATCCAAGAATGTGCAATATCCCCATCTGGATCACCTATTTCAGGGTGGAAACCCATGGCGACCCAGTGTGTTGGTCCAGTGTACATTTCAAGTGTAACCAGTGTTTCCAGTGAACCACATTTAGTTCATGGCTGTTTTCTAGTTTAAACCCAATTAGTATGTCTTCAAGCACAGGCATTTCAACCTTTGAAAATTTCGACCTTTTGAGCTGAAATAATTCCTGAAAGAATCTTGAATTTTCTGCGTCCCGTATGCCACTCAAGTTTTTTCATAATATCCTTTCTGTAGTTGACATTTAATGTAAATTATCCTTGGTGGAGTAACAGTCAAGGGGCCCTACATTATCATGGTGTACAATAATATTGCCAAGTTGAGTGCTTACTAAGCAGGGTCGAAAAACATTTCTAAACGTCCTGTATGCCACGCGTGGAATCGCCCTGCAGCAATAAGACGATGACTTAAATGTCTTGGAAAAAAAAACTTGTTTTGTTCAATAAAACATGCTAAATTCATACATTTAATCATAGTATAAAATCAACATAATAGAAAAAAATTCAAATTCTTTCATACACTAGTGACTCATACCTAAAATGTTGCTTAGTATAACCACTGTTCAATACAGCATCAACAGCTAAAATTCTCACCTTAGAATTTACTGGCATATCAATTTAATTAGGGGACGATTTATTACACTATAAATACATACATTATTATGTCATAAATACATAAGTACGGACACGCTCCAAATTGATCTTTTAATTTATTTTGTAAGTTTTTTTTTGCATAAATCACAGTAGAACTTTTCTTGCTCCACCAATATTTTAATGCACTGTTACTTCTTGAGCACCCAGTATATCTTCAGTGGGTGTGGATTAATTCTGTTATGAGGTAATTACTGTAGTTTAAACTTTTAATAATCATATTATATGAGTATATTCATTTGAAGAGTGCTTGATACAGTATTCGAGGATGTGGGGGAAAACGTTGTGACAACTACATAGCATTGCGGACACTACAAACAATATTTGAATTCATTTGTGAACCACAAAAGGACCTATATCATGAAATGATTTTCCTGAATATAAGTCTTATTTTAGGAGCATTATTCAACTTAAGTGGGATAATCCCCCTTGGCCAAGTCTTTACAGAAATATATGATTGACAGTATACCATAGCGGACACTGCATATTTTTGGCGATAGTATTCGATACCAAAATCAAGGTAGTATACCAGGCAGGGAAGTGTTCCCCTATCAGAAGTGTCATGGAACTCAGATGTAACTTTAAGATGTTTTAAAGTGATTATAAACCCTTAAAGCAAGTAAATATTTATAAACTAAGGCAAAAATTAACTCTCTCTAAATGAAAAAAATCTAACTTTATTATCTTTGCAAATAAAAAAAAATATATTGTAAAGAGGACAGAAAAATTCTTATTAATGGTACAATGTTATCACAGGCTGCCTCGGTAAAGTTTTAGGGAGTTTTAATTGATGAGAAGCTTAATTGGAAAGGACACATCAATCTAGTCTGCAGTAAAGTCTCTAAATCGCTGGGTGTTATTAGAAAACTTTGTGGCCTGGTTAATCAGAACTGTCTGCTTACATTATATTACAGTTAGATTTATCCACACTTAACTTATTGCAATATTTTCTGGGCTAGTGCATATGTTTCCTATCTTCGCAGTATTTACTTACTTCAAAAAAAATTTGTTAGAACTGCTTCTTTCTCAAGAAGTATAGTTCCTGCTGGTCCATTATTCAAACAGCTCAAGTTGCGTACTGTCTACCAGATTAATACCTATCAAGTATGTATTTTTATATACAAGTATTATCATATTCTGAACGCCATTCCTAAACCTTTCAAAAACTTCTTTATAAAAAATTCTCAAATTCATATCTACAATACAAGACTGGCTACAAGCCTTCACCATCCCCTTTACCGCACTAATTATTCCCTCAGATGCAAAGGCACGAAATTCTGGGACATGTATTTTAAGAGTTTACAACCCACATCACTTAATTCATTCAAAAAAGATTTAAGAGCTGTGCTGATTGACCAGGTCACCATATAGTTTAAAAACATTGCATCTTACATATGCATAGGTGCACAAACACACATACATGTACACGCACACACCCAATCTATTCCTGTTTAGTATTTCTTCATAGTATTTTTTTTCTTTTGAATTTTTTGGGTTTAGTACACTGTCTATTGTGAACATAGTTTTGTGTAAGTATGAAGGTTATTATATTCAGTATGTTTGGTGTTATTGTATGTTAATGCTTGATATGTTAAATATTGTTTCATTTTTTCTTTTTTATTTACAGTGGCTCCAATAAGTATTTGTACACTACTTGAAAATTTGACTACATAACAGCTTTTGTATATTCGGCTAAATGCTTGCTATTTTGTGTAAAAGTGATTAAAATATTCGATAATCAATATGTTTTAAACAAATATTTAATGTCAAAATGGCATATTTGGTCAGAAAGGCGATTATCTGACCCACTAAGTATCTGTACAGTTCCATTAGTGAGTCAAAAAACTTTTAATACTCACCTAAAATTGACTTAAGATGTTTACAGGACATGGTTGACTCACTTGGTCTGATTTGGTCAAGCGTGACCATACTGGACACTCCCTCTGTACACAGACTGGCCAACGTAAATGGCCTGACCATGCCCATAATGTATTCCTGTGATATATGGCTAAGACAGGCGAGATACCCCGTCGAATGCGGGAGCAAATCATTCAGCTACATAAAGGAGGCCAAAGCACCAGAAAAATTGGAACTCTGCTATCGTTACCCCACACGACAGTGCAGTACATCATCAAGAAGTACAAACAGTCTGAACATATAGCCAATGCAGCCAGGAAAGGACGTCCCAGGAAGACCAGCCAGCGCACTGACCGGTACATCTCCCTGCTGGTACAAATGGAGAGACAGTCCTCAGCCTCCAGTCTTGCCACCAAAGTGGAGGAAGCACCTGGAAGCCATGTTTGTGCCCAGGCCATCCGTAACCGGCTCCATGAAGTACAGTAGTGTACAAATACTTATTGGAGCCACTGTATATTTCATACAGAATTGTTCATAAGTTAAGAAATTGCCATTCGTGTCCATCAAGTCAACTATAGACCATATATTCCTCTCATACCAATCTTCAAAAAATAAGGATTTACAGTGGCTCCAATAATAGCGATAATTCTAATAGCGATAATTATGGCATCCCAGGTAATATCTCCACAAAATAACTGCCATATAAACCAGAAAAAACTACAGAATTAATGTACGCATAAAACTAGTCAACAATTTTTTTTTGCTTCATGTAGACGATCACAATTCAAAATGAGTTAATATTAAAATGACCCTCCATAACAATGTGAAATGGTACAAACTGGCTTCTAGTAGTCGCTGCCTCAGCATCTAAACAGCTGGAAAATTCCTCAGTTGCAGTGCAACTGATTATTGTATGTGTATGTTACTAAAAAGTATAAGATTGAAAAGTGTTGTGTACATATTATTTAATTTATTTAATGGAGCATACTATAACACCGACCAGGGGGCATTTGCAACCTGATTTCGATTCACATCACAGCTCTAAATCTTCAAAGGTACTCTCAGGGCTATACGCAGCATGTGGTTTAATTGATGTTTGGCATGAATTAAACCAGGGTGTCAAAGACTTCTCAAATGCTCATAATTTGTATTCTCAAATAGTTTTTTTAATTCACTCTAGATACTATAAAGCTGGATTCACTCTACAGGATAATCAGGCCGGATTATTTAGGATTTAGGATTTTAAATCGGTAGGAAAACGTCTGGAGGAATACGTTGGCTAACGTAGTCTCGCGAGACCACAGTAGTCAAGCAGCACAAGGAGGCAGACTTTGTACTTCTACGTAGAAGACTTTGACATGGCGATGGACAAACAAGCTCTCCGGTTACGCTGGACAGCGGAGATGGAGGAAAAACTCATCGTGTTGCAAGAACAAGAATGTCTTTACAACGTCCAAAACATCCATACCTTACGGACAAAGAGACAAAATTTCTTCACCCAGACGCGTTTTCCTCCTTCGGTGCAAAGCATAGGACCGCAAGTTTAATACGATCCATTGTTTACACCGGATTGTGTTTTCCAGAGACGTTGAAAAACAGAGTTATGGCAGGGATTAAGGATGTGATGAGATCACGTGAGGTGGTGCGTTCGCTGCTTCGTCGGACACAACAATCTTAATATTACCCTGTAGTGCGTGATGTGCCACAATTGTTAAATCTGGTAGTGTGTGCACGTTTGAGATTTTAAAGAAGATTATCTGTTGAGATTCTCCTTATGTGTGATGCATCCAGATTTCTAAATCGGTTAGGAGTTCCGAACTCCTGTAGTGTGAGTCCAGCTTAAGAAAGGGGACCATGCTGAGTGAGGATACATTTTAAGCCTCTCAGCTTAAAATGCTGGAATCTTTTATTAGATAAGCTGGAATTATTCCTTAAATGCAGTAACATCTTGAAGGATGGCTCACATGGTTTCCTTCAGGGAAGGTCATGCCTGACCGACCTTTTGGAATTCTTTGCCCTGCTGAAAATTCCAGCTTTTCTGGTTTAAGCTGTGTTTAAGCTGTGTTTTGGACAGTTTTAGCTGGTCGACCAGCCCTTCACCAGCTGTCTCCAGCTGAAAATAGCAGCTTAACCAGCTTTGACCACCTTCATCAAGCTATAGAGACCAGCTGTGACCAGCTAATAACACAACTCAGACCATCTTAAACCAGCGTAGAGTTCTAGCTGCTAGAAAACTGTTCTACTTGAAAAAGATTTGGGAATAATTGTTGACCAAAACTTCACAGGTTTTAACTCCTGGGCTGTAACACTGAACAGGGCCAACAGGATGCAGGGATATATTGCCAGACATATTGAGTATGATTCTAAGGAGGTTATACTTCTCTTGTGCAATACATTTGCCAGATCACATCTAGAGTATTGTGCACAGTTCTGGGGGCCATACTTCAAAACAGACAGTAGGCTTTAGAAAAGATTCAAAGAAGAGCCTCAAGGTTACTCCTGGTATAACCAGCGCCCTCCATAATTATTGGCACCCAGTGGCGTGCGCAGACATTATGGGGGGCAAGTGCTCAGGGGGGAGGGGGAGGGCACTTTTTTGCACTCGTGGAACATGTCATTATAGTGTGAGATTAAAAAATAAAATAAACATTACACCCACATGTTCAATGCAATTCATGACTACTGTCATTCATTTCAAGAAGGCACATGGGTAGCCTTTATGGGGATATTTCTCTCAGGCAATGGGTACTGCCTGATTCTTCTTTATGTGTTCATTTATGTTGCCTTACAAAACCTACACAAAAGAAAACGTTCAGCTTAACAGATAGATTTGCAAAGTCGACCGACATTGTTTGTGGTGGTCGTCCTCACGTTATCTATCATTGATTTGGGATATAGCATTAAACTGGCTAATCAGGTGACCAGTCAGCTAAAAAATGCTCAGTTGTTTGGTGCTGTATGAGCAGTGGCGTACCGTCAGATGCCAAGAAGGCCTTCAGTAACATCACCCTTTCCCGGATAATTGCTCTTAAACTGTTTGCGATCAGGTTTGATTGATTAACAATCAAACAGTTAATTAACAGAATAGCTACCACCAATGCGTGACACGTAATGATTAAGAAATGCTAATTACAAAGAGATTGCCTGTTGGCTATGTTGATATAATTGATGTGAATCCGCAAGGATGACCATCTGCAAAAAATCCGAAACTTTCGCGGACTTATACTTTCGCAATTATTTTCCTCTTCACTCAGCTGTGCTTCTAACCTAACAACGCACTTTAGCTGTCACATTCACAGTATATAGAACGGTTTCTCATGGCTAATTGCTCAATGAACGTCGCAAATTAATTTACGCAAATTCGGAAATTATAAAGACGTAGGCTATTGATATTTTTTCCGTCGCCATTGGTGTGCGGAAGTAAGTTAAACGCCGTATAATTTATTGCAATGTATAGCAAGGCTTTCAAAAACAAGTTAGATTCTCGTCGGTTCCTCCAATCTGTCTGAGCAACGGTTGCTAATCAGGGAGGTAGACTGCGAGAGGAGTCTGTCATTAAGAAGTGAAAGGTGAGGTTATTGCTGGCCCCGTGTTTCTGCCGACGGACCATCACTGTGTAGGAGACATGCTACTGCACAACAAAATGATTACAGGTTGGGCTGTACGATTTCACTTGATCTGTGTGTTACCTGGCTGGCGGGGCACAAGACTGTGACTTCCAGTCGCTCAGCTGATATGCTCCTGCAGCGCATCCACAGAGATATAAGAACACTAGAGTGGACAATCCTGTCGCTTCCGAGGCGGCTATTCTGCCGTCAGCGCTTTGGCCCAGCCCACGCGGCGTCCACTCTAGTTTTCTTATATCTCTGTGAGCGCATATACTCTGCGCGTATGTTCACGTGACAAAGGAAGAGAGATCGGAAGCTCGTGAGGAGGTGGCCCATTTTGGGGCATTTTTTTCAGTAGTTTTTAATCAGACAGCTTTTCTAAAAGATCATTTCAACATTGGCCCCACTAAAGTGTTAATAATAATAATTTAAAAACAAAAAAAAACGAAGTTCCAAAGGGGACTTTCATTGATAAAGGGCAAAGAGGCAAGTGCTGTAGCACCACCTAGCGTCTATCTGTCCACGCCTATGTTGGCACCCCTGGTTAAGATGTATTCTTTAGCTTCTAATAAATTAAGTTTTTTCCTAAATAATATAGGACCACAATGGAAAAAAGAGGACAATCCAACCTTTAATTCAAGTGCATTTATTCAGCGGGAACAAAATCCTACATTAAGAAATAATTCTTTTACATCAAATCATGTGTGCCAAAATTATTATCACCCCTGATGTTAATACTTTATACATCCCCCTTTTGCCAAGAAAACAGCACCTAATCTTCTACAATGTTTCAAAAGATGGGAGAATACAGAAAGAGGGATCTTCAACCATTCTTCTTTGCACAATCTCTCTAAATCATCCAGCGACCTGGGTCCTCTCCTCTGCACTCTCCTCTTCAGCTCACTCCACAGGTTTTCAATGGGGCTGATGTCCGGGGACTGAGATGGCTATGGGAGGAGCTTGATTCTGTGTCTGGTGAACCATTTCTGTGTAGATTTTGCCACATGTTTAGGGTCATTAGGGTCAAGACCCAGTGACGACCCATTTTCAGCTTTCGGGCAGAGGCCACCAGATTTTGATTTAAAATGTCCCGGTATTTCAAAGCGTTCATGATGCCATGCACCCGAACAAGGTTCCCAGGGCCTCTGGAAAAGATACAACCCCACAGCATCACTGATACTCCCCCATACTTCACTGTGGGCATGAGGTGCTTTTCTGCATACTCATCTTTTGTGTTCCGCCAGACCTACGTAGAGTGTTTGTTGCCAAAAAGCTCTATTTTGGTCTCATCCGACCAAAGCACACGGTCCCAGGTGATGTCCCAGTACTTCTTAGCGAACTCCAGATGTTTGCGTTTATGATTGAGTGTGAGAAAAGGTTTTTTCTGTGCATGCCTCCCAAAGAGCTTGTTGGCATGTAGATGGCGCCAGATGGTTGTTCTGGAGACTTAGTGACCCCAAGATGCTACCATTTGTTGCAATTGTGTAACAGTGAGCTTTGGAGAACTTTTTATTTCTCTTACCATCCTCCTCACTGTGCGTGGTGGCAAAATAACCTTGCATCCTCGTCCAGGCTTGTTTACTACTGTTCCAGTTGTTTTAAACTTCTTAATGATTCCTCTGACAGTAGATATGGGCAGGTGCAGGCGAGTGGCTATTTCCTTGTAGCCATTGCCTGACTTGTGAAGGTCGACACACATCTGCCTTACTTGAATGGTGTGTTCCTTTGTCTTTCCCATGCTGAAGAGTGGATAAGAGAAATGGCCTCTGTCACGTCATATTTATACCCTAGGGAAACAGGAAGTGATGAATTACTAATTAAATATTCCTAGATACTCTGATCAACTTTGTAAACTACTGTAGAAATGACAGAAATACTTCAATTACATTTATTTCCTTAGAATTGTTAGGGGTGCCAATAATTGTGGAACAGGTGATTTTATGACAAATAATTATTTCTCAGTCAGGGATTTTTTTTCTTTTAAAATTCACTTGAGTTGAAGGTTACATTTTTCTACAATTTTCAGTGTGAGAGTATGCTTCTGCAATAAAAATTGAATTTATTTTAAGGCTTTTAACACATTTTAACCAGGGGTGCCAATTATTATTTAGGGCACTGTAAGATAAAAGACACAAGGAGAGGCAGGCTCAAGAATCTTGATCTCTTCAGTCTTCGTAAAAGAAGTCTTTGGAGTGATCTAATTCAACTCTTTCAGTCAGCTTCTTTTAGCTGTACTCGGGGTTAACAAACTGCAAATTTAGCACTGATACTCAAAAATATATTTTAGGCAGAGTGTGATCACTGTATGTAATAGCTTGCCAGGCCTTATTTGGGAGTTTTTAAGTATAGGCTTGATTTGGTGCTGGATATCATTTAGTCCTTGAACATCTGTAGTGGTAGGTTTACTTGAGTGATAGGAAAATAGTGAGCCTAGTTGGGCTGAATGGCCTTTTCTCGCCACTCATGTTATGTTATACCCGAGGACAATCTAGAGATGATATTCTGTTCAATTCTCTTCTGTTTTTTTTCCCAAAATCAAAGTTTTTTTTTTCCAAATCTCATGGTATTTTATTATAAATTTTATTATATCATAAATCTTATGGTAATATTATTGGCTGGTCAGGAAGCATCATCAAGCCATAAAAGCTAAAAGTGCTATGGATGCCAGAGATTGCTCTTTGTAAAGACATCATTAACATGCAAGTGGGTTTCTGACACTGTGCAAATGCTTTTCAGGTGGTGCTGCAGTCACGGGACTACAACGCCCTGTCGATGAGCGTGATGGCTTTTGTGGCCATGATCTACCCTCTGGAGTACATGTTCCCTGTCATTCCTCTGCTGCCCACCTGCATGGCCTCTGCAGAGCAGGTACCCCTTTTGCATATTGTCATTGTCATCAGTAGGTGTCAAAGTTGGGAAATTCTGTTTTTTTTTTTGTTTGTTTTGTTTTTTTTTTCTTGTTCCAATTTACCAAATATGATAGTAAGTAGCCAGGAGCTTGATCTTATTTGAGAAATTATATTGAACTGAGTTTATAGGTAGAAGTCGTGCATGGCAAGTTTATACTTTTGGCCCTTTAAATCTTATTTCTCTGACAAAGACCATAATGTTTGTATCTTCAGTTGCTCTAGTAGTTGCTACAGAAATATTATGTCATAGTTGGTATAGTCTAATAGATAATGCACTGCCATGGATGGCAGTAATAGTTAGAGGCCCCATTTGGAATGGTGGTTGTAGAATTAATTGCAGCTACCAGTAGTGATAAGAGCAGCAAGGTGCATGTACTGAAATGGTCCAGTCTATGGTGTTAGGCACTCATTTCTGCATCTGTGATGCTGTATTTTTTTCTGATGTGTTATCGATATCATCTTCAATTCAGTCTGTTACTCTACTGCCTTTACCTGTTCTCTACAGCCTGCAGGTTGACTACATTTGTAGTTTAAGTCACTATTTTTAACATTGTAGCCTCCTTTAAGTGTTAGTAATTCCCCATATTGTATCATTGGGAGTGTTCTTAAGCCTTTGCTTTTCATAAACCAATACAATTTTTACTTCTACTTCCGCCCAGCTGCTTCTCGCACCCACTCCATACATTATCGGTGTGCCAGCCAGCTTCTTCCTGTACAAATCGGATTTCAAGATGCCAGACGATGTGTGGCTGGTGGATCTGGACTGTAACAAGGTTAGAGCTGAGAATGACCCAGCTTCATATTGCCAATTTTATTCTATCTCACATGTCAATCTTGTTTCGGGAACTCTGCTGCAGAAACATCTACCTTCCCCTTGTGCAAAAGTAGCATTCACAGTGCTATGGTCAGCAGCCAGTCAGAATATAGTGAGTAATGGTTTTGGAGGTTCAGGAAGAGTGACTTTGTTCTGGCCCACAGGTCATAAAGCCCAGCAATGCAGAACTCCTGCCAGTGCTCCCAGAACCTGAGGCCACAGAACTGAAGAAACATCTCAAGCAGGTAAAGCCAGAACCTAAGGCAACATTAGCCGAACCAATCGGCTTCAAATCACCAGGATGTCCCACCTGCCCTTTTTGCTGCACTTTTTCCAGTGCAGTCCATTAACTTCACAGCCGTTTGTATCGACATGAGAGATCTCATATCTGCCGTTTTCCATTCAGGCTGCTGGTTACATTGTTTGCAATGTCGTGAAAAAGTATATTCCCCCTTCCCAACGTCTTATATTTTTGCATGATTGTCCCACTTAAATGTTTCAAATCATCAAACTGAATCGTAATGTTTGACAGAGTAAACTGACTTGGTAAACAAAAAATGCAGCTTTTAATCTATGAATTAATTTAAGAAAAAAAAGATATATAATCTGGGCCAGGTTACTAATTTCCCGCTTAGTAACTCGTTACTAGTTGCCCCCTTATCAAATTGGTAAATTAATGAAATTGGTAAAATGGTTCAATTTCACCTGACACACCCAAGCATGATTAATGCCAGCCCTGTTTAACTAAAATGTCACGTCATTGTAACCTGTCTTGCAATGTGAAGTAGGCAAAAACCAGCACATGATGCCGCGTTTTAATAAAATTTAAGAACAGATGACAAACAAAGCCTTTTGACATTTGTCAGTATGGAGTGGGTTATAAAGCCATTTTAAAGGCTCTAGGACTCCCGTGTACCACAGTGAGAGCTATTATCTACACATGGAGAAAACCTGGAACAGTGGTGAACCTTCCCGGGAATGGGTGGTCTACTAAAATTCCTCCAAGAGCCCATTGATGACTCAGCTTTAAGGTCACAAAATAACAGCACTGACATCTAAAGAATTGCAAGCCTCACTTGCCTCAGTTAAGCTTAGTGTTCATGATTGCACAATAAGATGGAGACTTGGCAAAAATGGCATCTATGGGAGAGGTGCAAGACAAAACCAGTGCTGACCAAAAAGAACACTAAGACTTATCTCACTTTTGCCAAAAACATTTCGTTGACATTTAAAAGTTTTGGGATGATATTCTGTGGTCTGATTTGTCAAAAGTGAATGTTTTTGGGAGACATGGGTCCCATTACTTCTGGCGTTAAGATAACACAGCATTCCATGATTAGAACATCATATCAACTGTCAAACATGATGAAGGTAGTGTGATGGTCTGGGTCTGTTTTGTTGCTTTGGGACATGGGCGAATTGCCATAATTGATGCTGCCATGAATTTTGCCATCTTCTGAATAATCCCGAAAGAGAACGTCTATCCACCTGTTTGTGAACTAAAGCTCAAGCACAGCTGGGTTAAGCAGCAGGGCAGTGATGCAAAGTACACAGGAAAGTCCACCACTTGATTGAATCAAAAGAAACAAAATTAAAGTTTTGAAGTGGTCTAGTCACAGTTCAGACTTGAGTCCAACTGAGATGCTGTGGCATGACCTTAAACAGGTAATTCATGCTCAAAAACCCTTCATTGTTGCTGAATTAAAAGTTTTGCAAAGGGGAGCAGGCAAGAATTTCTCCACAGTGATGTAAGACTCATTGGCCTCTATCTTACACCCAGCGCAGTGGGGTGCAAAAGGTAGCACAACTGTCTTTGCTATTTTATGACTGAAGAAAATACCAATTTCCTGTCTAGCGTCCTCACTGCATAAATAGCCAATTCATTTGCGGCAAATCGAGCGCCCGTGGGCGTGTTGATCATAAAATAGCAATGCGCCAGACCGCACCTTATCTTGAGACCGATCACGCAATTGGCCAGAAAAATCTGGTCTAAAGTCGATGGTCAGTTTTTGACTGCTGATTTTAGGGCGCATAGTCAGATAGTATTTTGCATCTTTCTGATCGAACACAATGAACATCTATACCTACAAAGTCCTGTTACTGTGTCCCATAGCGACCCACTTGCGTTGATTGAAGAGAGTTAAGATATGGTTGGTTTTTAACTGAAACACATTTATTAACCAATAAAACAAATAGTGTTGCTTGATTTCAGTGACCCCCATCCTCCTGACTTGTTTAAGGCACAACTGTGTGTGCAAAAGCCAAAACCAGTGAGAAACTTGATAGTAGAGCAGTAAACAGAATCTTAAGTGTGAGTAGATGCATTTCTGTAAATTACATCACCATAATCAAGCATGGGGAGTATTATTGAATGCACAGTATTCTTCTTGCGTTCAAAATTGGAGCAAGTCCTATTTCTATATTATAACCTTATTTTCACCTTTATCTTTTTGGTCAAATTTTCACAAGTTATATCTCGTGGCCAGTGATTAGCTAAATTGTGGTAATGGGTTAATTAAATTTAGGGAGCGAGTTATATCCGAAGGCCATAAATTAAGTAAACTGTCAATTTTTTGTCTGTGTCATTGCACTTCCTGGGCTCTGTATAATTATCTACATTAAGGGGACCGAATGTACACTTCCGGTCAAAAGTTGTAGGACATCCCAATTTTTCCAATTCTTTATCGAATATGATGCAGTTCCAGTCCAACAAATAGATTGAAATGGTACAAAGGTAAGAGGTGAACTTTCAGAAGTTTTAATCAAAAGGTAAGGTTACCCAGGTTTTTTGTACACCCTCGAGTAGGTGAAAGGATGGTTCCTCGGTGTTTGACATCAACTGTCAAATATGGAAGAGGAAGCGTGATGGCCTGGGGCTGTTTTGCTGGATCCAGGGTCAGTGACTAATAGTGAAAGGCACCCTGAACCAAAATGGCTACAACAGTATTCTGCAGCACCATGCAGTACCCTCTGGTATGTGCCTAGTTGGTCAGGGGTTCATCCTACACCAAGGTAATGACCCAAAATATAAGTCCAAGCTCTGCCAGAATTACCTTAGGAAAAAAGAACAAGATGGTAAGCTTGAGAGCATATAGTGGCCAGCACAGTCTCCAGACTTGAGGCTGATTCATACTCCAAAAGAACAGAGAAATTTGTTCTTGTTCTCGGGGCTGCGAGAACAAGAACAAGGTTTGTTTTGACCGGGACATTTCATACTTCACGAGAAACTCAAGTGCCGAACTCCTGTGGGCTGTGTCAAAAAACTTTACTTGTCCGACCGAGTCAGACCATCTGTCGAGTGAAAAGTCGGACCTTCGATGTCCGTCAGGTGTTTCAATAAAACACAAACAGGATGTCCCACCATGGTCCGACGCGGACGGACGGTTCGTCACTGTTGGTTCGAAGTTGCATGAGAATTTACACCTCAGCGATGCACTGCTTTGCTATTTGGCATTCAAATATTTGAAATAAGTTAACGCTAAATGGGAAAAAAAGGGGAAAAAACCATTCTGATTCGGTAGATCATTAACCACTATTCAGACATAAATTAACTGCGCTCATCGCTGTAGGAACGTAACGTCCATTTTCAGTAGGCTATTAACTGAATACAATCTAGCTAATTCAAAGCAGTCTTTGCTCACTGTGCAGAAACTACGATTGGCAACATAACGAAGCTATTAATGACACAAAAGACATTAAAGCATTCATATCAATACAATCGCCCATTCTGCAGAATTGACTTAAGCAGTCGGGCGATAAGCAGAGCTCCACTCTCGGTCACACTAAGCACCACGAATACGATGTTTAACCACTGAGCACCCAGGCGAGACCGCTGCTTAGGCAGTGCCCCATTTGTGTTCACATAGCATTCATAAAAACACAACTTTTTGTCGCACTTGAGGTGTACGGTACCAGCGATTTAAATTTTAAATCCTCACGCGTTGTTATTAAATTATGCGTAGTTGTAAGAAAAATTCATTCACGGATTTAACAGAGCCCCGCTTCTGGGTGTAGGCCATTATGGTTTTGCAGGCACTGTCTTTCCATTCTCGATATATTTTGGGCTGTCTGCACTTCCAGACAAATTCAAACAAGAACGCCATATATTGGGCTTATATTTTTTTTGTCCGACCGGGTTTTAGGACAACACTCGAGTAGTCCTACAAAGTGGACGGGCCGTTTAATGTAACACTCAGAAAAAGACGGACCATCCGATCCAGTCTGTCGTGTTGATTTAAACAGACCCCTGTTAAGTCAAAGGGTCACTCCCACTCCATCTTTCTGACCAATCACCCAACAGTTCTCGGACCCCATACGAGAAAAAAGTTCTGCCCAGATGAGGTGTCGAGAACAAGCGGCAAGAACTACGAAACCCGGGCTGCGAGAATAAAATGACGTCATTTTGTTCTCGCAGCCTCGAGAACAAGAACAAATTTCTCTGTTCTTTTGGAGTATGAATCAGCCTTTAAACCCCATCAACATGGTTTGGGATGATCTGGACTGAGGAGTGAAAGCGAAGCAACCTACAAGTGCCACACATTGTGGGAACTTCTGCAACAGAGATGGGAAGATCTTTATGAAGAATATTTGATTTCCATTGTACAAAGAATGCAACGAGTGTGTTCAGCCGTTATATCTGCCAAAGGTGGCTACTTTGAGTCAGAAGTTTAAAATACATTTTGTTTCATAAAAAATAAATCATGGAATAAATTTAACTACGACTGTTAATTTGTTCGATCGTGTCTATGCTTTCATTCCAGAGTAGAATGAGACATTAAACTGCGTAATTTTATATTAACCCTCGTCCAACCAAGGGTTTTTTTTACTACAACCCCAACCGAGGGGAGTGGTTACCCCCCCCGATTATTTGGAAATTAAGGGATAAACATCATCTTGTTTGGTATCAGTGTACAACTACAGATGTCCTCTTTTCAAATCAAGTACAAATAAAACACATTTTAACATTATGACATCATAGTGTCGTCATAACTAACACCATATTCAGAAAAAACATCCATTTTTAAAATATTTTTATTGGTTTTAGTTAACTTTCTGTAACCTCTTGAACTACTGGTACTACAATTAATATTTTAGTATCCATCCATTTTCTATACCCGCTTATTCCTCACTAGGGTCACGGGGCGAGCTGGAGCCTATCCCAGCTGACTACGGGCAAAGGCAGGGACCCACCCTGAACAGCTTGCCAATCCATCGCAGGGCGCACACACCATTCACACACCATTCACTCTCACACCTATGGCCAATTAGCCTGATATGCATGTCTTTGGACTGTGGGAGGAAACCGGAGTACCCGGCGAAAACCCACGCAACACGGGGAGAACATGCAAACTCCCCAGGCCGGATTCGAACCCAGGACCTTCTTGCTGTGAGGCAGCAATGCTAACCACTGTGCCATGCTAACCACTGTGCAAACAAATGGTTATCTGAACATTTTTCACATTTTCTTTTTACCCATGATAGAACAAGGCTTATAATATCAGTAATATGTCTGGTACATATGTTATCTTTCCAAACAAGAATCAAAAATCACAAACTTCAGTACTGTGACATCACAATGATGTCATTATAGATGTCATATCTGAAAAAATAAAAAAGTCCATGTTTTTTTTTTTTTCGTATTTTTCCCTCAATTTTAGCTGTTATGCAAGGTATGCAACTTTCCACTACTCTACAGGTACTATACAAGTGCCACTGCAAACAATATTAGTATCATACATATTGTTATATACCAAGGAGTAACAGTAATGTAATAAATGTACATTACAATGACGTCACTAATTAGTAAAATGACTCATGTTGACCAAAGCGTAAAAAATGAAAAAGACAAAGACAAGCTACATCAATAAATCAATAAGGATGACAATCAGTGTGGTCTACAAAGTTCATTGAACATGAAACATAAAAATAGCATACTATTT
Source organism: Gymnothorax reevesii (assembly GCA_029721435.1). Lineage (NCBI taxonomy): Eukaryota > Metazoa > Chordata > Actinopteri > Anguilliformes > Muraenidae > Gymnothorax > Gymnothorax reevesii. Next base: position 57,576,222 of record CM056574.1, read on the forward strand.
GCAACTAATTTTTAAGCATGTTTTTTATAAAAACAGGCAAAAATTGACGCTGGTGGCAACCATCCCTCCCGCCCTTTGAATTTGATGGCCTGCCCTACCCCCGGGGCGTGAGATACCCTCATCATTTTTTCATTAAAATAAGCGCAAAGGATGAATAGACAATTACCTAGAAGCATTAGAACATATCTGTTAACGTTTTTGTGCGACAGTAAAAAATCTGGTTACCCCCCCTTTTGGACGTGGTGTCCTAAAACTTTTGACCAGTAGTGTAGTGCCAAAATGTCTGTTGCTATTCTATCTCATAGGTATGGCTTGGGGGAACCACTGCTATATTTAAAACCGGTTTTGTTACCAAAATCTATATCATGAGCCTGGGCTAGTTTGGTGTTGCTAGCCAAGGGGAGGGACATACGTTATCTGTATGACTTATGCTCTGCTCATATCATGTTCACGTAACTCGGGAATCTTATAGACATTCATACACCTTGTTTTCCTGGTTCAACATGAGGGAATGTTTGTGCTCCTGCCTCAACTGTTCTACAGGTGTTTAAAAAAAAAAAAAATCTGCGCACATTCATTTTCATACACTGACTGGCGGTGTGTGAAAAACATATGGCTTTGTAACTACACAGAGACCTATCAGCCAATAAGACAGTATTTGGATGCATTTTCCTGTAATAAACCCTCTCTGATTGCTTTTTCTTGCCTCCGTTCATTGAACATGAAAAAAATATATCACTGCTGGCTTATTTTGCTGACCTTCAACTACATAGTGACTAACTGCTCAAAGTGAAGAATTATTAGGGATACAGAAAAAAATTATCTTGAACGCCCTGCCGAGGTGACACCATTGTTTGTCGTTGACTTTTTTTTTCATCATAAAACAATAATATTCACCACTGTGACTACTGCTAGTAATTTTCTCCTCATCACTGATGGATTACGGTCATCAATTACGATTGTGATGAGCCCCAGTGGGAACCCTGCCTTTTTATTACCTCCGCCAAGGAGGTTATGTTCTTGCCTGGGTTTGTTTGTTTGTTTGTTTGTGTGTTTGTCTGTTGGTTTCCAAAATAACTCAAAAAGTAATGAACCGATTTTGATGAAATTTTCACCGAAGGTGGGTATTAAGTCAAGGAACAGGTGATAAAATTTTGGCATATCTAGGCCAAAGTACTGCTGAGATATACGCCAAAGTTCAAGATTTCTACCCTTTCCAATGGGCCGGAGTTCCAATCGCTGTGCTTTTGGCTTTTGCTGCCCCCTGGCGGAGGTCTGTGCGCTCTGAGTGCTTTTCTAGTTTTCATATGTGACCACACCTCAAGACAATATTTTCAGAAATTTCAATACAAAGTTTAATATGCAGTTACCAGCATGTAATACATTTAGCAATTTTTGCTTCAGATTCCATGCCTCTCTGACAAAGAGGACGTGTTTAAAATTTATCTCCCCATTGACTTGCCTTGCAATTGAATTGAATATCGCAGAATAATGATTTGTATACTTAGAAGAAACTATCCAATGCTGGGTGTTTCTTATATGATGTTTTTCCTCTTAATGGTCTGTTAAATTTTTTCCAAATTGTTTTATTAGTTTGGTCCTATATTATCTCACCGTGCTGCTCAAAATTGTGCAAACAAGCTGTAGCCACATAATCTGATCCAAGAACTGCAGAGTTTATTTATTCTGGAAAAAACCTGCCCCTGCTAGGTGTTCAGACCAATCGAAGAATGTCTAGTGGCACATTGAGGTCATGACTGTTGTCAAAGGAATTCCTGTCCAAAAGAACGGACCTAAATGTGTTTAAAATTGTATAGAGGTTATACTTGCATAACAACCAAGCACAGAAATCACTTGCAGAAAAAGACCCTTTATTCTTTAGTGTATGAATATCACAGTATGCTGGAAACATCAGATTTGGAACGTGTAGTTTATATTTATGCAAGTAACTTTTCAATGCAAGTCAATGGGGAGGTAAATTTTAAATGCTCCCTCCCTTGTCACATAGGTATGTAGTCTTTGTTAGTTAATTGAAGAAAGTAAACATTGGTAACTGCATTTTAACAGCCAAAGTCAAAGTTTTGGAAATATTGCTATAACCCCTTTATGCAGAAGTTAAAAATGGCTATTAATTCATGTCTCTATTTAACCCTTTGAGCACATTTAGACACCAGCGCAGATGGAGCTGCTCTATTTATGCATGCAGTTACACTAGTCAGTCACTCGATCATTCATTGAATATTCACTGGCGAGCAGAGCTCGAACACGGTTTAGAAAATGTAGGAGTTATGTTTCATCCCTGTTTCTCAGGAGTTTCATGAATTAAACTCCTTAGCGAAGCCTGATGGGAAAACTGTTCAATATACTTGTCCATAGTATCTATCCTGCAGCTTTCCTCAGTAACTGAAAGAGATTGATTGGGCTCTCAGAAACGTATTTAACACGTTGACTATCGACTACGAGGTAACTTATAATGGCGGGTCAGGGCCGGTGATTGACCTGAAAATTTAGGGGAAAATATCCATGGCTTTATTGACAACAATTAGTCCTGGCTAAATCTAGATGTTTTTACACGTTTTCCAATTCAACAATAATCAAGTGGCAATTTAAGACACGTCTCCTCCATGCGATCTAACAGCGACAAAATAATGGGCTACATTCAGTACAAAAAAATAATTTAATTATAATTAGGTATATGTACTAGCACTCAGCGACAGCTTTTCAGAACTCTTCAGTGAATGATGGTAATCTCAATGACTAGCATGTGGTTTTTTCAGTTTACATTTTCCAATCAGTCAGCTGTCTATTTTTTACAGCAAGTTGTGTGACTGTGCTGCAAAAACAGGTGTACGTACTTGTCGCCGAAATTACCTTCATTCGCAAAAGAGTTCTGAAATGCTGTTTTCGCTGAAAAAAAAAAAAAAAAATTAAATAATTTTTCTGTACTGACAAAGTATGATTTGAGAAATAATAAGATTTTATTCAATACAAACATATTCAGGACACCGCCTGCACATATTCACACCCAATTTTCAGTCCATGTAGCATATGTTAATTTCAGCTGAGCTAAACTTCAGCCAATTTTTTCTGGTCAACCATCACTTGACTTCACCTTTGCAGAGCTGGATTTAACGCTTCATTAAGATTGTACTGCTGCGGAGAAAAACCTTCTGCATGAAGTTCGATTTTACAGTCACCTCGTCCCTGAATTCTGCCGCCTGGAATCGCCCTTTAGAAATCAACAAAGCAAACAAGGATTTTTTCATTATTTTTGCGCACATATTGATCAGTTAGAGTGTGTAATGTAAAACTATGGTCTGTGGTTCTAAATTTAGGTGGGAATCCAATTTGGCTTTTGCTTAATGAATGGTGGTGTTTGAAGTCTATGATTCTTGAGTTTAGTATTCGCCATAAAACCTTTCCTAGACAGGAATTTATGTAGATCCCACAGTAATTTTGGGGGTCTGTCTTGTCTCCACTTTGGGGCTTATCATTCCTTCACTCCATATCTCGGGGAAATGGCTGATTGGTATCAAATTGAAGATTTTCAGAATGGCTGATCTGAATTTTGACTCTATTTCAGGGTTTTCCCTAGGTTTTTTTGAGATTAAGGTGGTGAAGGGCAGGGAGCGATATGCGTGGCGTGCAAAGTTTATGAACACACCTTTGGATTGTTGGCCCTTAAGTGAAAAGTCATAAATTGATCAATGAACATTATATAATTACATTTTTTAAAAAATAAATTTGCCTAGAATTTTTCGTACAAACAAGACAAATTGATTCACAAAAACGATAAAACCTAACAGCAGATTGTGCAGTCTTTGTCCTTGCGTTTAACTCTTCTGTATTTAATTTTCTGATAAATGATAAAAAAGTCTAACTCCGCTACACTAGGTGGCGCTGTAGCCCCTTTAACTAGCGGTAAAGAGCCACTTGAGGCTAACTGATTAGCTGGCATTTCAACAAAACCGCCGTTCCGTGTTTTCCTCCCAGCTATAAATTTCAGAATGTTTAACTCTTGGAGCTGATGAAGCATAAAACGTGTCTTTGTCCGTCCAAAAGTGTATTTTCGGTTGGGCAAAGGCCGTTTGTGTCGCTTGATGTTCCCAGCAACAACGCTGCTTGAGCATGAATAGAACGCAAAGTCTGACTCTGGTCAGGTTGGACGTTTACAAGCAGAGAATAATTTGACTATCAATCAAATTATCCAGTTGTGTGTCTAGAACAGGGAATAGGGGTGGCACAGATATGTCCATTTTAGTCCTGACAAGTTCTCAATCATTTTCCTTTATTGACGTGTTTTCCAATTATCGTAATTGGCAACTGAAGACGAGGTTTCTCTCCATATGCGATCTAACAGCAATGAAATCATGGGCTAAATTCAGTACAGAAAAATAATTTACTTATTAATAGGCCAATGCTTCGCGTTGATTGATATGGTCCTCGTTACAATGAAATATTGCCTTTCGCTCTTGGTATTGCATGGGTTGATTTAGAAAAAAAAAAAGTGGCACTCGGCAGTTATATAGGCTGTTAAAAGCCTACGGCTCAAGCTATTTGCTTGAGAGCCGACAGGTATGCAATTTTGAACAACATTGATTGAAATACAGCAAATATACGTCCAGATGAATGATTGTCATCTTACCTAATTGGGGAGAACAAGCAGCATCTGTTGAGTGTGGAGTGCTCTCAGAGTGAACCTTCTGTTAATTACAAAAATGACTAAGAACAGGTCAGGACTAATAATTGTTTTTAACAGATGTTTTTTGCACCCAATTCTCAGTTCTAGCTTTGCCACTGTTGTCTACTGATTCTGAATTTAGCCCATGATTTCATCGCTGTTAGATCGCATATGGAAAGAAACCGTGTCTTCAGTTGCCAATTACGATAATTGGAAAACGCGTCAATAAAGGAAAATGATTGAAAACTTGCTAGGACTAAAAAGGACACACCTGTGACACCCCAATTCCCAGTTCTAGACACGCCACTGCGTGTTACTGTGTGTGATGGACGTAGTAGTTGTCCTTTTGTTTGGAATATCGCCTCGTCCATTTCGCGCGCTTGCAGTAAACTGACATGTACGCAAGCGACGTAAACGCTTTTGATGTATGACACAATGAGGCTTGTGTTTTATTGACAGCTCTGTTACTCTAAGAGCCTTGGATAGGAAGATTACGTAGTGCAGTTCTATGAATCCCATAGTGATGAAACGGAACTGTCCTTTCAGCCCCCTTTTAACTAAGGCGGCGGCCAAAATGACCAAGGCAGCCCGCCTTGGCGTTAGATAGGCAGGGAAAACCCTGTATGTATTTAAGCATCTCAATAAGGATGCCATCAAGTCCACAGGCTTTTCGACATTTTAGGGTTTTCAGGTTTTGGCCTAATTATCCATGTCGGTATCACATTGTCATTACAGAAATGTAACCTAGGCACCTTCTGTGTTGGTTTTGGAAATTTGGAGAAAATTTTTTTTCCCCCCTTTGTCCTCACGTCATTCTCAGCTGAGAGAATACAACATAATTTGCTGTTACGCAATAGTTTTCTGAAAGTGCAATCAAAGTCTTTCAATTCCTGTGGAAAGATGATAATGTCTGGAATGGGATGAAAACGTAGCGATCAATCGATTATTACGAGGCAGTAGTTCACGTGGACATAAGCTATAACTGTGCTTTATGCAGACAAGTCTGAGCAAGCATTTGAGAGACTGGATTTCAGTGAGAAGGTCGTTTTTGAGGTTGTATGGAACCACTAAATTTGTCAAGGGATGATTCTTTGCATAAATCAATGGGAGGGAATCATGCATTTTTAATATGTGATGATTATTATTGATTTTGGAATGGTATAGTCTCAATGCATTGTTGAATTTTTGCTTCAGAGGACAGATTTTTTTTCAATATTTAATTGAGAAACCTTTGGCCTATTATGGCTGAAGTGGTTGCAGAAAAGGACAACAATTCTTTTTTTGTCACTAGAGATCGTTTTGATGAACTGCTGGATAGATACTGTGGGCAAGTACGTTAGGCAGTTTGCACATCAGGCTTAGCCGAGGAGTTTAATTCATAGATTTCCTGGAAAACAGGGATGGAACTTAACTCGTCTATATTCTAAATTGGGTACAGGCACCGCTTCCTTGTGAATATTTAATAACTGATCCAGGTGTGCCACCTATTGATAGAATAATGCAACAGTATGCATAAATAGAGCAGCTCCATGTCCGTGGGGATCTTAACTGTGAGGAAGTGGTATAAAGGCATATCACACGAAACCCAGTAGTTTTTCTGAACTGCGAAATAGAAGTACGCCCTTTTGTGTGATAAAATTTAATAACTTCATTACTCACATTGTTGGTAAATGGATTTTTTTATCCGGTTAATTCTTAATGGCAAATATGGTAAATAATTCATCTTTAACATCTCCAAGGGTCTTTATTGATATTGGTCTGCTTATAACCAAAATTTGCTGTGAACATTCCTGGAGCCCAGAATAGTCCTGTTGATTTTCTGACCCTATGCTTTTCTCTGTTGCACATCCACTTGGCCAAACTGTGAGCTTTGCCCGTGGGAAGAATGATATCATTCTGGGGACATACCCTGCGGGTGTCCATGGACAGCAATGATGATGACATCATGATGACAAACTCATATTTCATCACTGAAGCATCAGAATGGATAGGTTTTTTTTTTTTAATGAGTAGCATCACTTTTTCCCTAAATACAAGCAATCCTGTGGTGCATTCACTATGGTAACCAGCGATTTGTCAGATTCGTTGCTTTGCTTTTAAAACTCGATCTTTCCTGTCATTGTGAGTGGGAGCTTGCCTGTGCTAAAATGAAGCCCTTATTCCCTGCCAATGACTTTATGGCAGATGGGCACTTATGTTGGCACATGACATCAGATATTTTTTGGTTGGGATCCACTGATTGACTTAAAGGGGCATGACCTCAACGGGCTTCTCAACACTGGTTTGACAGCTTAGTATTCGTACTACATGGTGAAATGCTGCATTCTTTTCAGTTATAGTGTCCCTAACTATATGTTGAGTCTGTGTCCTGGTGAACCTGATGATTAGTGTTTGACGCACTGTCTCTGTCAGTATTGTGTATTGTCGGTTTTTGTCTATTCGTGTGTTCATCCCATCTTTCAGCCTCCTCCAATGTCCTAGAGCATACAGTGGGCTCTGAAATTACTGGCACCCCTGACTGGCTATGCACAAAAAATACATACAATATATTATCTTAATCATAATAACTTGAAAGAAATGAAATATACCAACATATATGAAGTACTTTATTAATGTTTTGAGGGAAACAACCAAAATCATAACAATCATTTTATACCAAGTAAATTTCAACTAAATCAAGGTTTCATAATTATTGGTACCCTTCATTTAGTACTTTGTGCAACCACCTCTGGCAAGGATAACAGCATGCTGTTTCTTACTGCAATTTTTGACAAGGTTAAGGCACATATACTGAGTACAAATGAAAACGCACCACTCACGAAATCTGGAATAGCTCCACGGATTGATATGTGAATTATATACGTATGATGCATTTGAGATAATGAATGATTTAAGAAGACATGAAAACATCATTCAATTTCATTCACGATAATGTTGATGCGCGAGAGAGGTTTAACTGGTGTAGGGGTCAAACAGGAAAGTTAATAACGGGTGTGACCGCCATTTGCATTGACACATGCGGTGCATCGTCGTCGCATGGAGTTGATCAGTCTCTGGATAGTGTTCTGAGGGATAGCATTCCATTCCTGAACAAGGGCAACCTCAAGTTCTCGGATGTTGTCCATCTGGCGTCGACGTGAAAGACGTCGTCCAATTTCATCCCATAAGTGCTCGATAGGGGAGAGGTCGGGTGACAGAGCTGGCCACTGAAGCACATAGTTCTGCTGTGCAAGGTACTGCATGGACACCCTTGCAGTGTGTGCCCTAGCTTTGTCCTGTTGGAACGTGTGGACATCGTGGTGTTAGTTGAAGAACGGCACAACATGGTTCTGCAGCACCTGGTCCCGGTAGTAGACGCCGTTCACCCTTCCTCTGCACATATGGAGAGGAGTTCTGTGATGGTAGCTCATTCCACCCCACACCATAACACTGCCACCATCCCAACGGTCCGTTTGAACGACAGAATCGGTGTTATAACGTTCACCACGTCTCCGCCAAACACGTATACGGCCATCTGCGTTCCTTAAGTGAAATCGTGACTCGTCAGAAAAGATGACACTGTGCCATTGTCGTAGTCGCCAATTCTGGTGCCTGTTTGCCCACTGTAGACGCTGGTTTCGGTGACGATCCGTCAATATGGGGCCAAAATAAGGACGTCGTGCACGCAGGCCTGCAGCTTGCCGACGGTTCCGTACGGTGTTGGGGTGAATGAATCCACGTCGTCCTTGGACTTGAACAGCCGTTCTTGTCGCTGGTAGTGTTAGGTCTCGGACATGATCCCGTACGATCTGACGGTCCTGATGTGCCGTTGTCACATGTTGTTGACTCGGTCGAAGACGGTACCGAGTGCTCCCCGTTTACAGAAACCTTTGAGGGAGTCTTGCGATTGTTGTGTGTGCGCAGTGTAGTCGTCTGGCAATTTCCCTGGTGCTGGCGCCAATTTGAAGCATGCCTATGGCACGTTCCGGCTCAGGGGCTGTAAGTCGTGGCATAGTTTATCCCAGCAGCCTAGTATGGGGAAATATGATTGATCCTGAAAGTCATTGCATTTTGATTTAATTCGCAATTAACACTTCTTCGTCCCAATTATTTCGGAATTGGGGTTGTATTTCCTTAACACTTAAATAAAACTAAAATAAATGGAATTTAATACCTGGTTCAAGTTTGGTAGAAGTTACTTACAATAATCTTAAAGGGTGCCATTAATTAGGAAACCTTGATTTAGGGGAAACTGATTTTTAATTAAATCAGTAAAGGTAGTTGGTTGTGTTGCTCACAGGTTATTCAGAGTTTCTCTATAAATATATATATATATTTTTATTTTATTTTTTTTTGTAAATTTGGCATCTCCAATCTCCAATGCCCAATTGGTGAACTATGTACAAAGCTTGCTCGTATGCGACCCCTTGCTGCCAACTCAGGATAGTGAAGACAGCTCACGACTCTCCTCAGAAGCACGTGCCCGTCAGCCACTGATTCTTATACACTCATTGGTTGAATCCTCGTAAGTTCAGAACGAGGGCGGAGGATACCCGGACATGAACAAACCCAGAGTCTTCCTGACGAGCACCCGTCTGGCCAGCAGGAGGCGCTTGAGCAACGAACAAAGCTACTGTTCTATCCCCAAATCCGGCAGTCCCTTCCCAATTCGGAACCCTGTAGTGCGATGGCCAATTGTGCGCTACTCTGAAAAAGCTGCCGACTCCTGCCGGTGGGTACGCCGGGGCTCGAACCCGCGACGTGATGGTCACCTCTGCACAGCAGCGCAGTGCCTTAACCGAGTGAGCTATCCGGCAGCTCCTTTTTTAGTTTTTTAAAGCATTGTTTGTGCATTGCCAGTCCGGGGTGCCAGTAATTTTGGAGCCCACCTCTCCCTTTCTCCCCCCAATGTGATGGGTCATTGTGTGTCATGTGACCTTCCATCTCTCTTGTCCCTCAGTGTCTGGTTAGGTTGACTGCAATCACCCAAAGGCAGATCTTCGCCTCCGACCAAAAGGTTTCCGTTTCTCGTTCATTTTGAGTTTGCCTTGCTTTTGCACGGAAAATTTTGGAACCTGAAGTGTTCGCTTTCCATTTTGCCTTTTTATACACTATTTTTCAACTTGCACCATGTTTAGAGAGATTTTTAAATGCATCTCATTTCAGATATTGAATCATCCATCAGTCTCCCTAATTTTTCCAAGGCATCTGTACCACAGAAATGGAGAGCCGCTGTCCTCTCTTGCTACCAGTGTGATGCTATATTGGCTTTTAGCATGACGGAATGTATGCTCTCAGCCAAAGGTCACAAATTAAATGAAATTTGCCTCTGGCTTTTGCATCGCACACAAGACTGACGAAATAACCAGTTTTTTGACCCATGCCATGTATGACAAGGTTGCCCTATTTATCTGCTGCCTGGTGCCCTTCCCTCTAACGTTACCCTTGATGTTAAACTTCCATTTCAGGCATTGCAGTTGCCATGTGCTCACATACAGCTAGCCAATTTCCACTGTGCGTGCCTCAGTGTTGTTGCTCTGACAACCCTGGGCCTCGTGGCAAGCCATAGCAATGCCGCGCTACTGCAACTACTATAATAATCGCAAAGCACTGAATCTGGTGAAGGAAATATCATGTTCATGACATCATAATTTCTCAAGACATCATCTTAAACTAATTACTGTTTGGATCACAATGCACGTGTAATTGCAGATTTAACTGATCCTCAGCCCAGCTCTGCGTCATTGCATAGCCTACTGGAAAAGGGTCATCTTAAACTGCACAGGGTTGAGTCCACAGTTGGCCATTACCGACCTAATTAGCCAATTAGCAATAAACTTTCATGAATCAAGTAGCTATAAAATCTGTGGTTATTTCTGGAACATTTGTCTTTGAAATAGCCCTTATGTATTTAAATCCATTGATCTGTAGTCCTGTATGACTCCAACGTTACATAGTCGTCTTTTTTCCCCTGTGAGGAAAAAACTAAACTTGTTATTTGCTGTGATGTCACGCATAGTGCCATAAACAGTACAGATGGCTTGAGTGAAGAAGGGGGAGGGTACTACTTTGTCACTGGCTGCTATGTAGATTAATCTTTCAATTAATTGTTTTCAGGTCCTTTCTGCTTGAACAAGAGCTTTCCTTTAATTTATTAAGACACTATCGTTAAAAAGTCTTTGGATTTATTTCCTTGCTGTCTTTATTCATCATTTCAGGTACTGGATTCTGAAAGAAAAGAGACTATAAACTTTTTAAAGAGAACAAGCCTCTAACAGACATGTACCACTAGGCATATTTTCCTTTACTAGTCTTCATATTTATCCAGTTTCTGAGGTAACTTGCCAATCTTAATTTTATGACATTACATTATTGAATCGCTTTACAAGAGTCGTATTAGTTAATTAGCCTGATCATTTGAAAACGTAACATCATCACCTGGCAGTTTATAATGAAGCTACAGAGAGATGTGATGAGAAAAATGCATTAGCTAGGGCGATTGTTTAGGATGGAAATACACGCTGACTCAGCGCTCACTTCAACAAAACAGGGCCTTACTGGGCCTTCTACACTTTTGATTGGGTCACCTGTTGCTCATTACTGATCCAGTAACATTTTATTTCACAATTATAAGGTGCAAAAATATTTGTGTGAACTGTACCATAAATACTATGGAGGCAGTAGCACAGAGAGCCAAGGCTTGTCACGGGGCCCAGGGTTGTCCCAGCAACAACACCAAGTTCAGTTGAAATTGGCTAATTACGTTAAGTTCAGCGATGACATCACAAGAAGGCTACTACTGTAAGTTATCAATGACAAAATCATTTGTAATTCAGTTGGTGATGGTACATTGGTCGGACATTTTCAATTATATAACTAATAGATTTTGTGCCCTGTGTTCACCTCGAGCAGCAAATATCAATTAACGTAGGTAGTTACTCATGATACATTTTATATTACTATAATAAAGCATACACTGTTCAGATTGCCCAGTTCAGCACTTTTTGGTCAACTTTTGGATTATGCAGCCCCAAATTGCTGCTTTTTTCTGGTATCATAACTGTATGTCGGCACGTTCATGGCTTGGAAGCTCCTCTGGCTAGTGCATGAGATGGAAGTGCTGCCCCTGTGCTTGCTTCTTAACACAGTTACAGTTCAATCTGGCCTCCAACCCTTTTTGCCCCCTGATTTCTTGAAGGCATTGGCGAGCATGAGTCTCAACACCCAGCCCATCCTCAATCTGGAGAAGTTCCAGGAGGGCCAGGAGATTCCTTTGCTGACCAACCGAGACAACGCCTCCACCCCTTCGACGGAGTTCAACCCCCTCATCTATGGGAATGACGTAGACTCTGTGGACGTTGCCACAAGGCAAGACAGAACCTTTGAGTCCATCAGCTTTCTCTGACTCCTCCGGCCCCACTCTTGATAAAATAACCCAGCAAGCTGAAGTTGAATTGGTTTTCCTCTTGCAGTGTCGAATGATTATATATTTGCTGCAGCAGGCAGAATTGAACCAAGATTAACACCCATGCTATTTGCATATTTATTCAGTGGCAGCATGCAAGTTGCTTTGGGGTTGCCATTGATCACCAACAGATTTTGCAGCGCAGCTTGGATTGCAAAAAGCTGGCCTGCATTGCATTTCTTAAGATAGAAGAAGCACTATTTTCTTCACGATGGTAGAATCTTTAGCTTTGACCATGTGATAAGTTATGTTCATTGTGTATAATTCTCAAAAGAAAATTTTCACGCAGGAATGATGTAAGAATGTGAAGCAGCTTTAGTCTTACCTTGAAGAATGTCATATTAAGCTCATAATTAACTTAACTCTTTAAAAACTGAAAAACCTTTCAGAAAATATTAAAGGGGTTCGTGCTCATAATCAGGGTTAAGTTAAGGCAGTTTTTTGCTCAAGTACTAAATTTTCTTACAGAGCAAATGGCAAAGTGAGTACAACTTTTATTCAACCTTTAGCTGACTCATCAGGAGCATCACCAGGCCTGTTTCAGGGGGTCTTTGACCCGCCTAAAATTCACTTCAGCTGCATATCAGGCCACCTCCCAAAGTAAATTCTTAGCCCCCCATCCTTCAATTTTTTGCGACACCCTTGCAACACACTCTTATGAAACAGATGAAAAAAATCAAGTAAAAAAGCAGGCAATGCAGAGACTATGGCGTGAACCTGAAATTTTTCTACATTGATAGAATGATATTTTATATTCTGGCTCCACCTGATTCTGGCTAGATAACTGCAAAAAGATCTTTTGAGAAGACCCAGCTTTAGAGTAAAGACAATGCATTAATTTGGCTTATTTGAGACAAGGTGAGAAGGTCACAGTATGCACTGTATGATGGACTAGTATGAAGTCAATATTTTTCATGCCAGGTCAAACTAGTGGTCTTTGCTAAGTCTTGCCTGAAAAAGAGGATTAAGATGGAACTTTGATAATTGTCGTCCTACCTGGTACATGCTTGTGTTTTCGGACAAACGCCGCTCCAGGAATATCTCACTACCTTGCTAATACTTGTATTTTCTGCTTGTTGAGTGTCTCCCTCAGCAACATTCAGCCATAATGCTTATATTCTCTTCTTGGTGTCCTCTCTCTGCGGCAGGGTTGCCATGGTGAGGTTTTTCAACTCCCCGAATGTGCTACAGGGATTCCAGATGCACACGCGTACCCTGCGGCTCTTCCCTCGGCCTGTTGTAGCCTTCCAAGCAACCTCCTTCCTGGCCTCCCGGCCAAAGCAGACAAGCTTCGCGGAGAAGCTCTCCCACACCCAGGCTGTGGAGTACTTTGGGGAATGGTCCCTTAACCCCACCAACCTGGCCTTTCAGAGAATCCATAACAGTAAGCACCTGCTTTTTGCTTGGGCTGTGTATGATCCATATGCACTCTAACTCATTGTACTTACTTTCTTACTTACTTACCCACTCGCACACCTATACACTGAATCACTGGCAGTTCAGCAAAACACACACTTGACACTCTAAAATGTTTCTGTATTCTGCTGCCAGTTGAATTTTAACGTCAAACTCTTTTCACACCTTTTAAGCGCTGGCCACGTGTCAAGCTGTAAAATGTATGCCTGTATGTATATATATATATATATATATATATATATATATATATATATATACACATACACATATATATACCATGCCCAGACGCACTAAAAAGCCTCTGGACCCATGGTCCTAAACCCAACAGGAAGATGGCCATTTTGATTTTGGTGGTCATTTTTGCCGATTTGCATGCTTTGTATTTCGACGAACTCCTCCTGCAGGATTTATCAGATCGACTGCAAAATCAGTGTGAGACATGTAGACTAAGTTGTGATCAAAAGTTATAAAAAGATCCAGTCATTGTTGAACGGTGTAGTGGTGGCGTGGCGTTGAATTTTCAGTATTCGCCATGAAACAGTAAGGTTACAGAAAAATAGCCCGGACAAATTTGGCCTCCACGCCCGCCCGGATGCCCGCCCTTCGAAGGGATGACAATACCCCTTGTGCCCTTGTCGGACTGAGGGGTAAAAAGGACACTTCCTGTTACCACCGGGGGTAACTTTGACTATGACTATGACAAGATATTGTCATGTAGACGTGTTCAGGGCGGGACTCTTATCAAACATGTGAAGTTTGGGGCAGATTGGACAATATACATTGAAGTTACTGCAACACTTGGGTTAGGAAGTTCATATTGCATATGTGGAATCCCCATGGGGGGTAGATGTGCCTTTTCAAGGTTTCGTCCCAGTTTGACCTTTGACCTTGCAGCAGTGACCTTGACTTTCAAAACTTTGTCCGGGCTATTTCTCTGTAACCACTTGGGTTAGGAAGTTCATATTGCATATGTGGACTCCCCATGGGGGGTTGGTGTGCCTTTTCGAGATTTCGTCCTAGTTTGACCTTTGACCTTGCAGTAGTGACCTTGACTTTCAAAACTTTGTCCGGGCTATTTCTCTGTAACTACTTGGGTTAGGAAGTTCATATTGCATATTTGGACTCCTCATGGGGGGTAGGTATGCCTTTTCAAGGTTTTTTCCCAGTTTGACCTTTGACCTTGCAGCAGTGACATTCGGGGCTGAGGGGTATTGCCCGCTTCAGCGAGGCCCATTTTTTTTTACTCTAACATGTACTGATTCAACATAGTTGACCCCACCAACTTTATTCTACTTCTGTGATGGTCAGAATAAGTTGATGAAGCTACATTATGAATGCTGGGAGGCTACAAGCAATGGCATCCATCTGCCAGCTTGGCAACTATCGATCCCTCACCATCAAATTACATTTGGCTTTTTCATGGCTTTAAAAAAGTAATCGCACTGAACTATGACTGGGATTTGTCAACAGCACAATGATGGAATTCTGAGAATCCATCAGTCGGCAGATAAATTTGTACATTAAGGTTCTCATAAGAGCCTGAAAAGCGTTAACTCCTGAGTTACAAAATAACTCACTTGCACTCGTCCATCAAGGTTTTTTAAACAGTATTCTCATGGAGTCATTATAAGCAACTTAAAGCTTTCGTTAGCTAGCCTTTTTAAACCTAGGCCACATGAGGGCAGTATAAAGATGAGTGCAATATGCTCTGAAGAGATTTTTCTTAACATTTTCTGTACACATTGAACACACAGTTGATGGTTTTTTCAAGGGCTCGCTCTCAGTTAGCCGATAACTTAAACATTCATACTTATGAAGGTAATGCCATTGAAAGGATGCACTGTTATAAGTACTTGGGCATATGGGTAGATGATAAGCTTTCTTACAGCGAGCATATTTCAAATCTCTCAAACAGTGCTGAAGAAAATTAGGGCCACGCCTAATGGCCAAGGTTTAACATTGGATATACTATACTCAGGTGACCGTTAAGGCCCATGTGCCTCTTGATTATTATTATTTTTTTTTTGAATGCATATGTACTCAACAAAGTCGAATGTCGAGGTTTTTTTCCTGTTTAAAACGCAAACTGCCCGTGCATTTGGGTGGACCCCCTGGTACGTTCATTGCATGTTTCTCTTGAATCCAGGGAGGCACTGGATTGTTCCCTGAAAGTGGAGTGTCTGTTCTGTTAAAATAAGGTATATTTCAGAATTCAGATATTACTGAGTTAGTGAGTTGTACTTGTTCCTTATAAGTGTTGAAATAGGTTCGTCAGCTTAGAAGAGGAGACTGGTATCTTCCATTACAGGGTGAATGTTCTCACCGTTTAATAAGCAGTTTATTTAATGCGTGTTTGTGCTGGCTTGGGGGAATTTGAAGAAAAATGGCCAAAACTCAAAACTTTATTATGGAGAAAAGGCATGTTTTGTGTTTGGAGAGGTTACTGGTGACCACTGATATTAATATGGACTGAAATGGATAAAGTCATACTAACCTCAACCAGAAAATCATTTGTTCATATTAAATTTCATGCCTTAAAACTTTGTATTATATACATGATTTTTTTATGATTTGACAGGACATCATTTTGAGACTTCGGGGAGACACTTGGATAGCTGTATAATTTGGCTAATAGCATGTAGGTAATCTAGAATGTAATGTTGAAGATGCATTCTACTTGTGGTCAAGGAGTTTATGATACCAGAAAAGTATAGTTTTAAGCCCCAGCAGTTTTTCAATCCTCAGAATTTTTTTGCAATTTCAATGGTGAATTCTCATGAAGATTTTTTATGTTTGCAGCTCATTTTCTCTACCAAAATCATGAAAATAAACTGAAATACGATGTAATTCTAAATGCTGTAAGTGTCATTTCTGAATTGAGCCACATTTTTCCTCTTTATGAAGCTTAAATCTTGAATTATACAGCATTAAAGTGGGTAACCCATAAATAGCCAAATTTGGCTTCTGCACAAAGGGATTAATAACTTTCATTTTTTGGAGACAGTTGTATTATTAATGTGGAGTGATGTATTGTAGTTTTCTAAACATTAAAAATATATTTATTGGCGCTTCTTAGATTTTGGTGTGTGTGCTCCTAAATTTTGACTTGCACTCCTAACGTTTTGAACTTGAGTGCGCAGCGCTACCAAGCTGAAAAGTTAAGTTTGGAGCCCTGTACTGTAGTACTTTAGCTGCATTGGCGCATATGCGCATAATTTATGTGTCAGCACGTGGCTCTTTGAAGAGAGTGTGTCTCTTCTTTGCGAACATTAATGTTCATCAGACTGCCACTGGTGGGTGAATACTTGAGCATGTCAAGTGTGGTTGAAGGAGGTACTCTTCTCCTCCCCCTTACCCATCATCCTGTCTGTACCTGGCTATTCAACCAATCCAGTCCCATTGTTATGTCTCCCCCTTCCTGGGGGGGGGAGCCATCTTGTTTTTGCCTGAATTCCAGTTGGTGTTGGCGTCGGTGTTCCCATTTGTTTCCGGAGCATAACTCTGAAACTGTTCGACCAATTCTCACCAAATTTGATATAGTGTCTCTCCATAACATGTAGATGTGCCTTTTGAGGGTTTGAACTGCTTTTAAATTTTATTTTTTCTGTTTCCTTGGCAACAATTTGGACTTAGGCATATTGAAGGGTGGGACTTGTTTCCGGACCATAACTCTAAAATGTGAAATGGGGGAAGGGGGAGACATTTTTTTTTACGTGTAGAAACCATTCTAGTTATCTTTTGAATGTCCCTACAACCCCCCTCTGTTGATCATTCATTGGTTTTCTCTGCAGTTTTTCCTTTTGTATCCAATCAGTTCAATTTTTACTCTCACGTACAGCCCACCTTGTTTCAGTGTAAATCTCTGGGCCTCCATCTTTAAGGGCTCTTGCTATGCTGGTTCCAGACAGAGCCACAGAGTTCAGCAGTTGGTTTTCATTGGTATGATTCACCGTTTATTCAAAATTGTAACCGTAAAATAAACTTGTTAAAAGACTATTTGTCATAATCTCTCAGTTCTACGACACAAGCATAGATGCACAGCTAGGGCACTCTGACATGTCCACACCCAATTTCATAGCTTCATTAAGGGATATACTTGTCACTGCTGTAAGCACCGAGGCATCAGCACCTTCAGTGCTTTCATATTTAATTATTATCCCCCCGCATAGAAAGCGGGGGGAAATAGTCATCAGTGTGGTCATCTGTCCATCTCTCTGTCAGTACTGAAGTTTCTGTAAAATATACCAAGGAATAAACTGGTGCCAGGCATTTGAAGCCCACCGGTCACAAGATTCATTCACATATACGCTTCAATTCGAGACTGCAAGGATGGAAATCTGAATAATCAATTAGGAAAAATTCTCGGCTCTCGGTAATTCTGAATATTGTTTAAACATTTTGTTAATCGGATTATGAAAGAAGACTGAAAATAAGTGCTCGCTTTTTGTTTGGGTGTAAAAGCGCGTATTTAAAGGAGAAGACATTGTATATTGATTAAGCATTGAACTCTGCATAAGTCGAACTGTTTAAATATTTGTTGATGACATTGTTTCGGCTTCCTGGAAGCAAGTACGTGCAAATCTGCTGTCTCGTGAGCATTTCAGGTCCGATGTACAGAGTAATAACGCCACGGAAACTTAAACTGGCCCGTCATTTTGCCGAATAGTCTTACTAAACTACTTAATCGTCTGATTGTTAATCAAGCAAAGGGGAGGTTTCTGCCTCACCAAACTAACCTCCAACTGCATGTCACTGTGTTTTACTATGAATTATTCATAGTAGCTCATTGAAACTATTATGGGAGGAGGGTATTTGGACATAGTAAAAAAAACAGTGCAAAATTAGTTTTTTTTAAATCACCACAGGTAATTGAAGGGGGAACATTTGATTCATTTGAGAGCGTGGAACCGCTTCAATGAGTTTTGTTGAAAAATGGTGAAATCAGCCATTTTTGGGACCCTGTGGCTCTGAGGCCCTTTCCTGTAAAGGCATTGGACTTGTAGCACACTCTTCATCTGTGTCTTCTGTACTTTCCTGCAAAAATTCATTAGAAAATAATAAAAACCTTCTTCTCAGCAACTCAAGAAATGTTGTCATTTTATTCAATTGTATTGCCCATGCCTACTTAGGAATCATTGCTTTATTTGCACATCTGATGACGACCCCCACTCTCTCCTGCTCGCAGATGTATACGACCCCTCCTTGATTGGTGACAAGCCCAAGTGGTATGCCCATCAGCTTCAGCCCATCTATTATCGCGTGTATGACGCCAACTCCCAGCTGGCTGAGGCCATGAGTGTGCCACAGGAGATGGAGAGAGAGGTGGACTCCGACCCCAGTGATGACAGGTGCGGTTAGGGACACAAAAAAAATAATCCTTGATTTTCTTCTCAGGTGGAGGTTTCTTTGGGTGTTTTGAATTGTGAACGTGATAACTTATAATGTTTTCATGTTATAATTTGCTACTTGTGTGCTTTAAGCCTATCACAAATAGCCACCCTTTCGGACTTCTGCGTGTCCTAATTAATCAAGCACTGAACTCTGGTTGTAGGTAGGCAGGATTAAAAATAGACCGAATCCTGTTTTGCCATGCAGCCTCTATAAGGGAGTAACAGTATTCTTCAGAAAATTATTTTGCATTATACTATTCCACCGGAGTAGGATCATGTCACAAGACAATGACAACAGCATGAACAAAATGAGCTGTGCATAAATACTGTAAGGTGAGAGACCGTAACTGCAGTACAGGTTAAAAGTTTGACCACGCTTAATTGTCTGTGAATACTGCACAGTCGGGGGTTGTTGTTGTTATTATTAGCTTACTGGCCCAATGGGTGTGGTGTCCGTCGTCTGGAACATTTTTAATATTTTTTTTGACCTGATGATTTTTTGTGTAAATTTACCATAACATACTACTACACCATATCTCCAGTTGTTTTTTTTCTTCAGATTTTTGATTTAATAATTTTTGTCCGGTTTATGGGCCCTTGAAATTTTGGCCCCAATGTTAAAGATAGAAATAAAAAATAATTTCTGAAAAACTGCGTAATAAATTTTTTTCTAAATCAGGAAATCAACTTTCCTTGGTACCATCATTGTACAGTGAGAGTGCCATTTTGATTGAATCAACGGAAGTGGGTCTAGTGGGGCCGCTGTATGAATATGCAAGATGGCCTGTGGAGGCCAAATGGTTTCAGGTAGAGATTTGTTTGTATGGTTTGTAAGTTAGTATTATCGACATATAGAAAGTCATATATGACCTATATTTTGGCAATATTAAATTTGAAAGGTCAAACTTGAGGTCAGGGAAAATATTAATCATGTTTAAAGATGGGACTTGAAATTAAAAAAAAACTGTTCGATAAACTGTTCCAAATCTGACAATTAACTCACCTTAATGCACTTAATATGCAGTGCAAGTTTCATTTTGATTGAATCGACGGAAGTGGGTCTAGTGGGTGCGCTGTACTTTAACATTGAATCTTATGGAGAATGGGAAAAATTGCCTATGGAAGCTGAATGGTTGCAGACAGAGATTAAGTTTGTATTATCAACATATAGGAAGTCATATGACCTATATTTTGGATGTGTTAAAGTTGACCGCAGATGACCTTGAAAGGTCACACTTGTGGTCAAGCAAAATGTTACAATTTTCAAAGGCTTCTATGCTTGAGAATATTGAAGATTGGGAACATATATGTATTGAACACTTATAGGAAGTCATATATGAACTTTCATTTGGTGGCCTTGAACTTGACCTTCGGTGACCTTCAACTACCAAATTTCAGAGTGAAATTTCAAGGACTCATATCAGCAAAATCATTACAGATAGAGTGTAGGTTTGTATTGGAGATGTATAGGGAGTCAGATATGAACTTTAATTTGGTGGTCTTCTACTTGACCTTTGGTGACTTTTGAAGTTCAAACTTCTCATAGTAAAATTTCAATGACTTCTATCACCGAAACTATTACAGATAGTTCAAAATTTGATAAGGATCATTGGAATTTTTTTGTGAAATGACATGCAAAGTTGGTAACTGCCACTAATGAACAATATATTGGATAAATGACATGCAGTCAGACACAAAACACATTTGCACATGCATTTAAAGACATAAAATGAGCATGCAGCCTCACACTTTTGGCCTTCACAAGCACTTCATGGTTTCACCTCTGACTTGTAAAGTGAAAACAGACAGTGTTCGTTAGATGTTTCATTACAACAGTTAATGTCAATAACGGGTATGGCCTCCCCTAGCTTGAATGACTGCTTGAAAACGTCGGGTCATACTGTCAATCAGAACCTGGATGCTTGTAATTGAAATGTTGTTCCATTCTTCAACAAGGGCATTTCCGAGCTCTTCTAGAGTTGTGGGTTGTGCCCTGCGACTGGAAATGGCGACCTGTAGCGTGTTCCGCACATGCTCGATAGGGTTTAGGTCCGGCGAACGCGCGGGCCAGTCCATGCGGAAAATTGTCTCCTGCTCTAGGAATTGATTTGTAGGCTTCATTTAATCGCTCACATTGTCTTCGCCATACCCATTGCCTCCTGTCAGTAAAGGTAAAGCAATATCGGGACTCCTCAGTAAAGAGAACTGGAGCCCAATCGTTGTGTGTCCATGTGACAAGATTGTGAGCCCAATCCAAATGGTCACACCTATGACGCACGGTCAGTGGGATTCGAACACATTGCCTTCTTGAGTTGAGGCCGGTAGTATGAAGACGATTCTGTATCGTCTGAGCGGATACCCTGACCCCCAAGGCGTCATGAAGGTCTTTTCGTAGGATTGTGGCTGTCCAGAAAGGATGACGTCGTGCCTGAAATGTGAGAAAGTGGTCTTGTCGTTGTGTAGTCAATGTCTGACGACCACCCCCACGACGGTGTGCTGCTGTATCAAATGTTTGATGCCGGTTCCACGCTCTGTTCACAACGCTTTGGCTGACGTTAAGTGCATTAGCAATGTGACGTTGTGAGAAGCCAGAGTCAAGCATTCCGATGCATCTTCCCAGTTGCTCTGAAGTCAATCGACGTCTAAGACGTTGAGGAGACATTGTAATTGCTACATGTAGTGCAAAAAATTTGGGAACTTCCAAATTTTCACCAACAAGCAACACACGTCTGAGTTGAAATGGTGAAGTGTTAGTCAAAGCCAAAAGTGTGAGGCTGCACGCTCATTTAATGTTATGAAATGCACATGCAAATGTGTTTTCTGTCTGACTGCATGTCATTTATCCAATATATTGCTCATCAGTGTCAGTTACCAAATTTGCATGTCATTTTACAAAAAAAATTCCGATGATCCCTATCAAATTTTGAGTAGTACATAATGACATTTAGAAAGTCATAAAAGAAGTCCATATGTTGACTTCAACTTGACCTTCTGTGACCTTTAAAGCTCACGGTTGACTTAATGAATTTTCAATTACTTGTATCACCAAAACTGCTTCATTTATTTTGCAAATAATGATTAACTTAGAATTTAAAGGCAGCAACACATTGCAAAAAAGTTGGCACAGGGGCCTTTTTACCACTGTGTTACATCGCCTTTCTTTTTAACGACACTCAGTAAACGTTTGGGAACTGAGGAGATCAATTTTTGAAGCTTTTCAGGTGGAACTCTTTCCCACTCTTGCTTGATGTACAGCTTAAGTCGTTCAACAGTCCCGGGTCTCCGTTGTCGTATTTTATGCTTCATAATGTGCCACACATTTTCAATGGGAGACAAGTCTGGACTACAGGCAGGCCAGTCTAGTACCCACACTCTTTTACTAAGGAGCTTTGCTGTTGTAACGCGTGCAGAATGTGGCTTGGCATTGTCTTGCTGAAATAAGCAGGGGCGTCCATGAAAAAGACGTTGCTTGGATGGCAACATAAGTTGCTCCAAAACCTGTATGTACCTTTCAGCATTAATGGTGCCTTCACATATGTGTAAGTTGCCCATGCCTTGGGCACTAATACACCCCCATACCATCACAGATGCTGGCTTTTGAACTTTGCGCCTATAAAAGTCCGGATGGTTCTTTTCTTCTTTGGTCCGGAGGACACAACGTCCACAGTTTTCAAAAACAATTTGAAATGTGGACTCGTCAGACCACAGAATACTTTTCCACTTTGCATCAGTCCATCTTAGATGAGCTTGGGCCCAGCAAAGCCGGCTGCGTTTCTGGGTGCTGTTGATAAATGGCTTTCGCTTTGCATTGTAGAGTTCTAACTTGCACTTGCAGATGTAGCGACGAACTGTAGTTACTGACAATGGTTTTCTGAAGTGTTCCTGAGCCCATGTGGTAATGTCCTTTACACACTTATGGCGGTTTTTGATGCAATACCTCCTGAGGGATCGAAGGTCACGGGCATTCAATGTTGGTTTTCGGCCTTGTTGCTTTCGTGCAGTGATTTCTCCAGATTCTCTGAACCTTTTGACGATATTACGGACCGTAGATGATGAAATCCCGAAATTTCTTGCAATAGCTCACTGAGGAATGTTGTTTTTAAACTGTTCGACAATCAGTTCACGCATTTGTTCACTAAGTGGTGACCCTCGCCCCATCCTTGTTTGTGAATGACTGAGCATTTCAGGGAAGCTGCTTTTATACCCAATAATGGCACCCACGTGTTCCCAATTAGCCCGTTCACCTGAGGGATGTTCCAAATAAGTGTTTGATGAGCATTCCTCAACTCTCTGTCTTTTTTGCCAAGTGTGCCAGCTTTTTTGAAACATGTTGCAGGCATCAAATTCCAAATGAGCTAATATTTGCAGTTCCAACATTAAGTAACTTGTCTTTGCAGTGTATTCAATTGAATATAGGTTGAAAAGGATTTGCAAGTCATTGTATTCAGTTTTTATTTGCGATTTACACAACGTGCCAACTTCACTGGTTTTGGGTTTTTTATATATATATATATATATATATATATATATATATGTATATATATATATATACACATATATATATACACACATATATATATATATATATATATATATATATATATATATATATATATGTATATATATATACACATATATATATATACACACACATATATATATATATATATATATATATATATATATATGTGTGTATATATATATATATATATATATATACATATATATATGTGTGTATATATATATATATATATATATATATATGAAACAATTAGGCAGACTATGAGATGTTGCATTTATTCAGATGAATTGTAGACATCAATATTACCCAATTAACTTAAATGTCATTATAAATTATTAATTCAGAGTAATTTAATTTAACGATAAATTATTCAGAGCAAACAGGCCAGGGCTGGGAATGAAGGATTGTCACAGCAGTACCCACTGCGTCACAAATGGATTATTCTATCGTGTATTTACGATTGCTATGCCAAAACAAATCCGCATCAACCTAACAATCGACCAGACCATTACATGTGGACAGCCCTCGTGGTTTTTCTGTATAAAAGATTACTGTTCGTTTGTTCAATCCAGAATAAAGCTGACCTACTTTCTTCTGTCAGAAAATCGTACACGATAAATGAACGTGAACCCTGAACCTTTTCCGTCAACAACTGTAAATCTGACAAAGTAAACCATCTCTGACATGGAAAACAATTAAGAAATAGTTTTTAAATATATACCCAATTAGCATTATAATGCTCTGTTCCGAGGCTGTCATTTGACACTGCATATTGAAATTAACGCAAAGTGATATCAAAGAACTTTCTTACGAACCCATTCCGCTGAGAAAATGAACTCCAAATCAGTCTTTCATGCGAGAGAGATTTTCACAGCCTCGAAATGGTGATGAACCGTGCGTGGGCTATATAGACTAGAATTGATTGAGCATCAGAACGTACGTCAGAACGTATCGAGGAACATTGGTATTGTATAATAGGAAAAAAAATATTTAGACTGAATCGAGACATTAGCCCATGAATGTGACTTTATAATGCGCCATATTTTTAATTTATTCGCCATTTGCGCATGGCGCGTCCTTCCAAACCCCTGAATATATTGGCTATCTGGTGGAGTGTTTTCACATTTTGCCAACACGCAGTTTCGTCATCCTTCTTCAAATACAAGTCATTTCAAAATAAACTTCTGGCTGTTGGTTATGCTTACTTGGCTAAAGTGTGTGGCCAGCAGTTTCGAGAGGGCAGCGCACAACTGGCTTTGCATTGCTTAGAGATGGGATTGATACGGTTGATTTGGGATAGGATCGTTCATTGCTTATGCTCCTCCAACTAGCCATTCAGGTGCCTATTGTTTGCTGTCTGAGCAAGCTCATGTTTGGATTTCCTCTGCTCTTGTTCTGTGCATGCTCAGGCTGTTGCCATGAGTGTAAGCGAGCAGTAGTTGTCTATACCATGTTTTGGAGGAGAACCAGGATCTATTTGTGCTGTTTTGAGTCGGCAGTGAATGAGTCATATGAATGAGTCTCATTCAAGCATGCTTGTACATAGTATACAAAGTTCGCACATTGGAAATTTCCAATTGAGGTGAGATTGGAGGCCCCAGATTTAAGGGAAAATGTCATTTTGATCTGGACATACTCTTGCTGTACTTTGGACATAGGATCACTGGGGACCTTCTGTCATTCTTAAAATGTTCTGTTTTTTTCCAGTGGTAGTGACAGTGTGGACTATGATGACTCAAGCTCTTCGTACTCCTCCCTCGGGGACTTCGTCAGCGAGATGATGAAGTGTGACATCCAAGGGGACACGCCGAGTAAGTGATGAATGGCACTGTCCAGGCCTCATTTTGAGCAATAGCTATTCTTTTATTACTGTAATTGCATTGACCAGCAGTGTCAACCCCATGGACAGCTGTGGAGCTGGGAGGATGGTTTGGGAAGACAGTGAGGAAAATCAATGGTACTGTAACATTAGTCAAACCCAGCCCCCCTCCTGCCACAGTAATATGATGTTTTAAGGACTGCTGACTGAGACCACTTTGAATATAGATGTGTCCATTCAAAATGATCAGAAAGCAATATACATACGTAAAGGGACACAGTTTTTCACTAATTTCTGTAGAAACCTCCATTTTGTTTTATTTTTCTGCATGTATATTCAATTTTGTATTTGTTCCCCTTTTATCTTTACACTGTCACCTGCATTCAGTTGGATTGCTGGTAGTTTTTACCTGTGTCGCAGAAGGCAGCAGGTCTAGGAATGGCTTTGTCACTTCCGGACCCGAACTCCGAAAAATGCTTGGGGTACAAAAATCTCTTGGGAAAGCGCCAAACTCAAATAGAACGGGTGAATTTTTGTCGTCCATTGTCCTTCTGTCATTCCGTCTGAAGTAACAACGTTATCGAGACAACTCAAAAAATAATTGGCCGAGGAAGTTGTAATTTGGTATGATGATGTATCTTCACCCAAGGCAGGTCGCTGTTGAAAATGGGCGCTCTACATCAAAAACCAAGAAGGCCACCGCCATTTTTAAAAAAAACGACATTATCAAGATGACGCAAAAAATAAGTGTCATAGGATGTTCTGATTTGGTATGCTGATGTATCTTGACCTTAGGCAGGTCGCTATTGAAAATGGCCGTGCTGCATCAAAATCCAAGATGGCCACCTCGATTTTTGTTAAAACGACGTTATTGAGATGACGCGAAAAATGAGTATCGCAGGAAGTTTTAATTTTGTATGCAGATGTATCTTGTCCTAAGAAATCAAAATCAAAATCTAAGATGGCAGCCGCCATTTTTGTAAAAACGATGTTATCGAGATAACATGAAAAATAAGTGGCTTAGGAACTTTTAATTTGGTATGGTGGTGCATCTTGACCTATTTCATGTTGTTATTAAAAATGATATCACAACATCAAAATCCAAGATGGCCGCCAAACAACGTTATCGAGATAACTCGCAAAATTAGTGGCTGACCCAAGGCAGGTTATTATTGAAGATGAATGTGCTACGCCTAAATCCTTTCCAGTTTATCTTTTCCATATGGCTGCATCTATCGATCATCATCACCGTCGTCATCATCATCTCAACAATTTCCCATTGCTCAATCAATGCAAATTTTATTCACCAAAGCATACTTCTACATAACACCCGCGCAGAAACACAGTGACTTCGCACTTGTTTCCTGTAACATAATAACATTTTGGACTTGCCTGCCGTGTTTAACTGAATATTTATTTCTGCAAGACTACGTTTTGTTGATATTATGGAATCATCATCGCGTCTGCATCCGCTGCCGATCTTTGTGTTAACACAATAATTCAAAAACTTTTTAATAGATCCTTTTTGCATTTTATCAGTTGGACGTTGTATTATGAATAATGATTAAATGTATTTGTTTATTAATTAATTGGTTTCCTGGAACACCTCTTTTAGGGGAGCTTTCACTTTGCTTGGTTTCACTGATATTACTTTTGCCGCCAGGGCGACAGCATTACCCTTCTTGGAAAATATTTTTTGCTTTTTGGCTCTGTACTCTGTACATTGGGCTTGAAAACAATATGAGATTAAACTTGCTTTAATTTTACAGGTATTTAAATTTCCAGTATATTCTTTGGCCCAGGATGGAACTGCAGCCCATTAGCTGTTATTTTACAATTCCTTATTGACTGTTTTGTGACTATGATCCCCTCTTTGTGTTATACAGTCTGATTATATTTTGTCTCAGTGCACTGCCATTCCGCTCTTTTTTTTTTTTTTTTTTAATTCCCAGACGTGGACCCACCCACGCATGCTGCCCTGGGAGATGCCAGCGAAGTGGAGTTCCAAGACTTCCAGGAATACAGAGTGAAGGCCTCAGATCAGCCCTTGGAAGCTGATGGCTCCCTGGACACCCAGCAGCCTAAATCTAGCTCTTCCACCACAGCCAGCTCTAGTCCTTGCACCATCATCCAGGGCACTAATTATGTGAGTCTCCCCGAATGTCTCTCTTGTGAGTTTTAGGTTTCATGCGACTTAAAATTAGATTTTTCTCTGAAGTGAAAATTGCTGGCTTTAAGTTGCTGTTTTCTTGATGAATGGATTACCCTCCTGGTAGATTTTGAAATGGGTGCATTTGTCCTCACCGAGAATATTTTTTGCTTTGTTTACTCCAAATATTTAATGGAAATGTAAACAATCAAAATGGAATGATTTGAAAGTCCATTCACCTTCCACTTATTTGATGGTTTAACTTGCGAATTCTAATTTTTTCTGAAATTATATACTTATTTCAAGTCTGATGACTTCACGGCTCCAAAATGTTTGCACAAAGGGAATTTGGGACTGATAATCATGCGACCAATTGCTGTAATAAGGTGATGTGAAACCAGTGAAATTTAACATTGGAGCTGATTGTGTCATACAGTACCGCTCAGATAAAAAGCAGCATTCTGTTCACCTTTGCCTTCTTTGCTGTCGCACTATAGTACTGGAGTGTCTTCCTGCGCTGGCTAGCTACACTTGTATTGTCAAGTGGCATGTGCCTGATGAGCTATGATATGTAATTCATACTTTGTCTCTAAGATGCAAACATTTATCCACAGTCCATTTCTGCACAATGGCCCACATTTACAAAACGATCGTAAGCAGGCATACTTCAGGCGTACGGTCATTTCTACGCAAACTATTTATCAATATGGGCGTGAACTAGGTTACGGTGAAATCTCAATCAAAAATCAACTTGTGTATGTACGTTTTTGAGTGTTCCATGGCCTTGCGGTGTACTATAGTAATTCTGAGTGAGTTTTAGAATTGTTAGATAAATTAGATCTCACTGATGAATATTGAACCATCATCGCTAGCCCATATTATGAAATGTTTGCCATTAATGGGTTTTATTTGTTTGTTTGATTGACCAGATTAATTTCTTTTTGACTTGGTTATGGAAAATGCTGGCTTAATTACAATGTTTATCAAGCCACTTAAAATGACAAGAAGTTATTTGTAGCCCCCAGAGGAAATCTTGTGGCTATTATGGATTCACACGTGTCGTCTCTGCCGCCGCCGCTGCATCCGCATTGGTAGACACTTCGTTTTGGACGCTCAGTCTGCAATTTCTGACCGATTACTTTCGTATTTGATATGGTCATGTGTTGTACTTCTCGAATGACACATATCGATTTTGGTTGCCATGGCGGCAGTTTAGGTCGAACAATACGCAAATTGGTAAAAAATTGTGATTTCCTTGTGAACACAGTAGAGGCTGCAATGTTCGACCGATTACTATTTGGCATGAACATGTGTTACAATTCACTTATGACATCTATTGATTTTGGTTGCCATGGCGACTGTATTGGCAGAATAATGCATGCATTTGTGCTGAAACATTCACACTTCCTTGTGAACGCTGTTAAATCTGTAATGTTTGACTGATTAATTTCATATTTGGTATGGCCATGTTACACTTCACTTGTGACATTGATTCTGGTTGTCATGGCGGTAGTATTGGCTGCATAATATGGAAATTAGGGGCGAAACATAGACAATTCCTTGTGGATGCAGTACAGGCTGCAATTTTTGACCGATTACTTTCATATTTGGTTTTTCATGCGTTACACTTCCCTTCTGACTCCTATCTATTTTGGTTGCCATGGCGACAGTATTGGCCAAATAATATGCAAATTAGTGATAAAACATGGAGATTTCCTTATGGACGTGGTACAGGCTGCAAATTTGGACCGGTTACTTTCATATTTGGTAAGGACATGTGATATATTTCACTTTTAACACCTATCGATTTCGGCTGCCATTGCGACAGGAATTGCCAAATCATGCACAAAAAAGGGGAGAACCGGGCACCCATGCGGTCGCAGCCGACAGGACTATGTAGTTTTAGACCCTTTTCTGGTGCGATGTTCAATTTTGAATTTGAATTTCAAGTTTGAATTCAAAGTGAAATTTTGAATCTGAATTATAAGTTTTGAATTCAAATTGTGCAATTCAAATTCAAACTGAGCTATTCAAATTCAAATATCAGCAATTCAAATTCAATTTCAAGTGGCACATATTTCTGCCCATTTTCCGACTTCCATAAAAAACCGTCCAGTGTAATTGAAACTGAGATGTGTCTCAAAAAAAAAAAAAAAATTTTTTTTCTTTGTTGGATGGCGTTTTTTGTAAGTCCTTCAAATCTAAGCGAGGCCTCTAAATCTTGAATATTTTGGAGGCGTAGTATTTAAATGACACTTGTTTTCAGCCAATGCATTTATCAATGCATGGTCATTGATATGCCTTAATTGAAGAGATACAAACTTTTCATGAATTGCGATTGAGTTCTTCGTAAAGACACTACATGGAAGAAGGGCAGAAAAGGATGCTGAGTCACCCAGTCTAACTTGAAAATATCTGTCAGACTAGGAGGACCTGAATCAGGACCTTTTAAACCAACACAGTGTTCTAGGCAAGTGATGAGAGTAGCGTGATAAACTGTATCAAAAGCAGCTTCAGATCTAAAAGTATTAAAACAGCAGAGTCGTCTGAGTCAGTTATTCGTAAAAGATTGTTAAAAACTCGGTGCTCTGGAAAGCCTTGAAGCTGGATTAGAAAACTTCAAGAATGCTATGCACCTTGAAGTAAGTCTGAAGTTGCAAAACCACAGCTATCTCTAAGATTTTAGAAATATAATGAAGCTCAAAGATGGGTCTAAAAATTAGACAAAACAGAGGAATCTTAGTGAGGTTTTTTAATCATAGGTTCTATGACAGCTTGCTTAAAATAAGCTGGGACAGGTCCTGAAGCTAGACTCCTGGTTATAATAATTTGGATGTTGGGACCAGTGGTCTCCCGGAACTCTTAAAAAAGATGAGGTGATACATTGTCAGTGGGACCGCTGGGTCATTCCGTGTCAGTTCACACCCCCTCCCATGGTGACCGACTCGGATTTTGCTGAAAAAATGACTCAATATATTTTGACAAAAATATTGAGCAAATCCAAAGTTTTAGCTCCAAATTCCCAAGGATTTCAGAGTTATGGCCCATTTAATTTTGAGGGTTACACCCCTCTCTAAAAGCCACCAAAGGTTTTCGCGTATTCATGAGCTCATATCTTTTCACCCGAAAGAGGTAGAGACCTGAAAATGGCTACTCTTACTAACCTTTGCCCAGGCTTTCAGAATGCAATCAGAAATATTCTTCTACTGCCTGAGATTATTGGCAATTGAAGTCTGAATTTCTTTCATGACACAAATTTTTTTTCGCAGTTTTTGCATGACTACCAAATTACAGTAATTAATTTGAGTTACCAAAACAATGTACAAATTATATATTTGGGAACTGTACAATAGTTCAAAACAGTTTAAGGTTCATCATTGCCTCAATTTAGGAGTTACTGAGCAGTAAATATAGACACAGGGCTAAAAGTGTCCAAAGCACCTTATGTTTAAGTGGCTGTTTACTCCTGAGGAATACGACTCAGGGTATTCAGACTTTGGTCACCCAAGGATAAACACCGCATGAACCTTTCTAGAAAATTTTATCTTGGTGTCTCAATCATTTCTATGAAAAATCATTTTTTAGAAAAAATGCTTTTTTGGTTTCTTTTCCTCATTGTACAACATGCTTTTTGTTCATGTACTTCCATACTTCAAATTTCAAAGCCCTTCAGTACCTTGGACCGAGCGAAAACCCTAGCCAATTACTGACATGATCTAAAATGCTGGTTTGTCTACTTACAATTATTTTCAAATGTAAGTCGTAGAAACAAAATTCTGTTTTTGTTCAATTCCGTGGATCCAGACAAATCAACCAATATAAGCCCCACTCATTTACGTATTTGCAAATTTTCCGTAATTTTGAATTGTTTGTAAAAACTTCCATTTCTATCTCCTCCAAGATGGTGCGATCTATTTCCACAAAATTTGGTAGACAGCATCCCTGCTAACAGAATTTTGCTGTGGAAGCATGTAGCCACAGTAACTTAATAAATTTTAAAGGCATGGCCTCTATGCACATAATGAGCTGTAAATCCTGAAAGCAATAGCCAATCCTCACCAAACCTGAGATCTGTCATCCACAGGCCAGGTCTCTCAAACCCACCAAATTTGGCGTAAATCTGTCCCGAGGTGGCACTATAGGAAATAAATGGTCATAACTCCTAAACCATTTGTCTGATCAATTGAATTTTGCATGCCTCATGTTAGTCAGGGTTGCTGTGAAAACCTACAAGAACAAATTGAAACAACATGCGCAACATCAGCTAATCAAATTCAAGTTGCCCTTAGACTCACTTTAGTGGTTTCCTGTCATCATCAAACTTTTTATGAAAATGACTTTGATTGGCCATATGGTGGTGCTAAAGAGAGGTGCAATATGTCTTGGACAATAACTTCTCAACCATAGGTTTTAGAAACAAAATTCTTTCTTGAATTTGGGTCAAGACCAATCAGTCCATGTAGCGCACATCCATTTTTGTATTTGCAAACTTTCCACCATGCTGAATTGTTTTTGAACCCTTTAATTTTTATCTCCACCTAAGCAGTGAGATCAATTCACAAAAATTTAAGGGCATGGCCTATATTAATATGAAGAGCTTTATTTCCATAATGCAGTATTTAGTCATCACCAAACTTGAGATCACATATCTACATGCCATGCAACTTCTTCTCACCGAATTTGGTTTAAATCTGTTTTTAGGTGGCGCAATAGCAAGCAAATTATCATAACTCTTTTAAACTAATGGTGTGAGAAACCTTAAATTTTGCATGCTTTATAATGGTGATGGTTTCCATAAAATCCTGGAAGAACAAAGTGATAGTTCAAACAAGATGGCTGAAAACAAGTAAGCTACAGTGCCCATGGCACAATTTTTCAGTAATGTTACTTAGCTAATTGCGACTGCATTGTTAAATTGGGTGTTCTCGTGATCCATATGACCAGCTTTGTCACAACTTTCATGTTATATCCCCATTGATTTGCTAGCCTTGCTAGCCAGCAGATAAACACGGTGCATAAAGTAGGCTAATAGTGGGGTAGTAGACAACGGTGACATGTAACACCAACTAACAAATCTGGCACTCAAAATTCAGTTTGTTTTTCCCTGGTACTTGCCCTCGAATGCGGTGGGAATTGGGGAATTTAGAATTTGAAACTTCTCAGTTCCCAGGACATCTCGACTGCAACATTCATTTCATAGCCATCTTATTGCATGGCTAGTTGGGGGAGCAAGACGAACACAATTGATTTGTGAGCTCACACATTGATTAACCAATGACTTCAATGGTACCATCCAGGTACACCTCCTCAATATTCATGCGTGTGGAAAAAAAGGGCAGAAATGAATAAAAATGGAAAATAATAAATAGGGAAATGAATAAATAATACATTCATTCATAATAAATAATAAATAAATTAGGGCTGTCGGAATAATTAATCGCGATTAATTTAAGCGCAATAAAAGTAAATGCCACTATGAGGCAGACAGACGTGATTGCTTATTACCTTTTCTATGACACATACCTAATGCGGTCATTTGAAATGCTTCCAGTAAGAAAACCTTGGTTTGAAGTCCACTAATTACCAGCCAGGTTGGACAGTCTCCATTGCCTTGGCATAATTAGCTCACCTTAATTCAATTCCCGTGTACCCGTGTGAAAGCAGTGGACTTCAAATCACAGGTTTCTTCCCGGAAGCATTTCAAATGACCGTATTAGGTATGTGTCATAGAAAAGGTAATAAGCAATCACGTCTGTCTGCCTCATAGTGGCAGTTACTTTTATTGCGCTTAAATTACTCGCGATTAATTATTCTGACAGCCCTAAAATAAATGTATCTATTTATTGGATCATTTGAGTTATTTCTTTACTTTTGACTTTGGCAGTTTTGGTCCTCCACAGGAAGAAACCCATGCAAACTCCTCACAGAAAGGCATCTGGCCAAATTCAAACCTACAGCCCTCTTGCTTTGAGAAACAGTGCTTTCCTCTGCATCACAGTGCCGCCCGTGTCATCACAGATCTAAAATTTTAAAAATGGAATTAAACTCACATTTGAACCTCAAATACAATTGAGCTTGACTGTTTTCAATGTGGTTCAGGATGATTGGACTTTTCAGATCAGCCCTGTCAGACTTAATTTGCATTTTCCGTTCTATGCCAGCTTTTCTGGAATTGGGGTTGTATGAACTTTGTCAGTCTTAAATGTTCCAGAGATGGAGGTACTTTTGAAATTACTGTATGAACACTGCTCTGCACCTTCTACTAGACTTTTGTGTTCAGCAGGAAAAAAAAAGTGTTTTTAGGAACACAGTGAACTTGATATTTACTTTTGAAATCAAGTCCACTGCATTTGAGGATGTTTCACAATGTGCTCAATTTGGTGAAACAAATACACTGTCTGTCAAAGCATGTGAAAGCATGTATGTTTGCTCTACTATGTCAGTTTGGAAATATGCAGTTATGACTGAGCATACATTCTTTTAGCACACATGACCTGAATGCCCAGTTTGGTTCACAGGACCAGGGTGAGCCCGCAGATATGGAGATATCAGCCAGCACTGTGGTGCCCAATCATGTGTCTGGCTTTGGGACACAATCCTTTCCCAAGATGGGGCTTGAGCAGCGGGACAGTGAGGCGGCACCTCCTCTGGATGCTTCGGCAAAACGCAGAGAGTATGATAACCCCTATTTTGAGCCGCAGTACGGCTTTCCTGCTGAGGATGACGGGGATGCTGAGGGGGAGCAGGAAGAAAGTTACACCCCCTGCTTCAACCAGAACCTTAATGGGAGCAAGTGAGTTACCTAGAACATGCATATACACGCGCACACCCTCATATATCCTCCCTTCCTTCCCGAAATTACTGCTTTCTTATCATGTTACTTGTGATTTACAACGTATTACTATGGTGGTCATTTGAATTTGAAAAAATTTCAGACAGGAAGTATTTAGCCATTTTTCTGCTCAAACAGAAAAATAGCTAACCCTAGCGAACCTTAACCCTTCAACTTGTGAAAAGACATTTCTGTCCCCAATGGCTTACCAGCAATGAATAGTGCTGCATTGTTCAAAAACTTGTCGCAGTCTTTCTATTCACTACAGCAATGTTTTTTTCTTTTTCATTATTATCATTATTATAAAAATTTTTTTGTTTAATTTAAAAAAAAAATCACATAGTGGTAATGTATAGCTGGAAGTAAATTGACCAGTGAAAGGGTTAATTAACACAGAAAACACCCCAGTCTGGAAAATTTTCTCACTTTTTTGTGTTATCGGTGGATGGAATATCTTACAGTAGTTTATTCAGGAAAATTAGATCTCCTCGCAAGTACATTTTAATCATAGAAATATAAAAAAATTTTAACTGAAATGTTGCTGCTTGTAGTACTCAAGTGGTGCTCTCCTTATTTATTCTGAAAACATCAAAAAAATGCTGATAGTTCAGTTTAGTACACAGAATTATCAGTATTCAGTAGGTATATTGAAGTTGTATTGGGAAGAGTTGGGCTAATACATATCTCATAATGATTCTGTCCGTCACAGGACAGCCCTGAAAAAATAAATTTCTTTGACTTCAGAAGGTCTGTTTGGCTGTTGTCTCATTACTATCCTTTGAAAAACAGACTCCTAACAGTTGATGTACCACGTCTTTAGCAGGATCCTTCATTTTGTTGCCTACCCATCATAGTTTTTGATTTTATCCCCCTTGGTTGAATAGAAAGCGGTCATCCGCTATGCTGGCTCATCTCTCCTTCAGTGGTTTTAGACCCTGGGTTGCAATAACAGCCCTCATGAGGTTCCGGAACAGGCTGAGGTAAGGCTCACAGTGGGTGGCTGGGTGAGTTTTTCAATGGGCGCACCCCTTCTGTCATTAACAGTGCACTTGTCTCCCTCAGGGCTTTGAAGCCTGCACGACCCAGCAGCCTGAAGCTGCCTGGTGACTCAGATGGAGAGTCTGATTCACATGCCAGCTCACCCAACTCCACCGTCTCCAACAACAGCACTGATGGCTTTGGAGGCCTCATGTCCTTTGCCAGTGAGTAGGAGACCATAAAAATTCAGCTTAAGGTTCATGTGTTAAAAAAATCAAATTCTGTTCCATGCTGTAAAAGCTGAAGCTGCTGCCTTTTTTTGTTATTGCTCATAGAGTCAAAGCCCATTATTTGAATGACTTGTACCGAATTACTTGCCTGCGTCTACAGTGCTGTTCATTTCCTCATATGTATGATGAAAGCAAATGCTGTAAATGTCATTTGGAGAAAGGAAGCAGAATAAGAAGAAACTTTATTGTAGCCACCGAATAAAGTCGGGCGACTACTATGGATTCACGTGTGTCGTCCGCCGCCATGTCCGTCGACACTTTCTTGTGGACGCTGTACAGGCTGTCATTTTTGACTGATTTCTCTCATATCTGATATGGACATGTGTTCTATTTAACTTGTGAGACCTATCGATTTTTGTTGTCATGGCGACAGTATTGGCCGAATAGTATGCAAATTAGTGGTAAAACATACAGATTTCCTTGGGGAATCGGTGCAGGCTGCAATTTTTGACCGATTACTTTCATATTTGGTAAGGACATGTTACATTTCACTCAGAACAACATTCGATTTCAGTTGCCATGGTGACTGTATTAGCTGCATAATATGCAAATTAGTGGCAAAACATAGAGATTTCATTGTGCTAGTAGTACAGGCTGCAATTTTTGACCAATTACGTTCACATTTGCTAAGGACGTGTTACATTTCACTTTGAACAACTTTCGATTTCAGTTGCCATGGTGTTTGTATTAGCTGCATTTTATGCAAATTAGTGGCAAAACATAGAGATTTCATTGTGGACACAGTACAGGGCTGCAATTTTTGACCGATTACGTTCAAAAGTTTGGACACACCTTCTCATTCAGTGCATTTCCTTTATTTTCATGACTGCTTACATTGTAGATTCTCACTGAAGGCATCAAAACTATGAGGGAACACGTGGAATTATGTATGTATCTAACAGTTATCCAATAGGGCTGTCGGCTGTGTATCAGCCTGACTTCTGCACAACACAACTGATGGTCCCAACCCCATTGATAAGGCAAGAAATTCCATTAATTAACCCTGACAAGGCTCACCTGTGACGTGAAAACCATTTCAACCAAGAGTGTGCAAAGCAGTAATCAGAGCAAAGGGTGGCTACTTTGAAGAAACTGGAATATAAGACATGTTTTCAGAGACAGGTATTTCACACTTTGTTGTTGAGTACATAATTCCACGTGTTCTTTCATAGTTTTGATGCCTTCAGTGAGAATCTACAATGTAGTTTTACATTTACAAAGTTCTATTTCAGAGTATGTAGGTCAAAGGTCGCAGCTCATTAAATATGGAAAAAATGGTTTACGTTCAATAACTTGAGTAATGTTCGACGGATTTTAATGCAATGATACATGGTATTAAAATACGGCCAGTTAGATTTCAGAGTATGTAGGTCAAAGGTCATAACTCATTAAATATGCTAAAATGGTTTCCATTTGATAACTTCAGTAATGTATGACGGATTTTCATAAAATTTGATGTGAAGGTACTTTATATCAAAATACAGGCTTTGTTCGATTTTGGAGCATGTAGGTCACATGCCATAGCTCATAGCTCATTAAATATGTGAATATGGTTACCGTTTGATTACTTGAGTATTGTTTGACAAGTTTTTATGAGATTTCATGTGAAGGTACTTCATATCAAAATACAGCCGAAGTTCAATTTCGGGGTATGTAGGTCAAAGGTCATAGGTCATTAAATATGCAAAATT
This sequence comes from Gymnothorax reevesii, assembly GCA_029721435.1. Classification (NCBI taxonomy): domain Eukaryota; kingdom Metazoa; phylum Chordata; class Actinopteri; order Anguilliformes; family Muraenidae; genus Gymnothorax; species Gymnothorax reevesii. The sequence goes on from CM056574.1 coordinate 57,613,434, forward strand.
GTTTTCCGTTCGATAACTTGAGTAATGTTTGACGGATTTTCGTGAGATTTGATGTGAAGGTACTTCATATCAAAATACAGCCGAAGTTCAATTTCGGGGTATGTAGGTCAAAGGTCATAGGTCATTAAATATGCAAAATTGTTTTCCGTTCGATAACTTGAGTAATGTTTGACGGATTTTCGTGAGATTTGATGTGAAGGTACTTTATATCAAAATACAGGCGAAGTTCGATTTCGGAGTATGTAAGTCAAAGGTCATAGCTCATTCAATATGCAAAATTACTATCCGTTCCATAACTTGAGTAATGTTTGACAGATTTTCATGAAATTTGATATGAAGGTACATGGTTTGAAAATACAACCTAAGTTTGATTTCAGTTTGTATGTCAAAGGTCATAGCTCATTAAATATGCAAAAATGGTTGCCAGAAGATTTAACAGTATAACATGATGACTGTCCCATTGGACCTTCTCATTTTATTGCCATAAATGCTGCTTCTTAATCACATCCAAGATTTCTGCCATTTGACGGTTTCCAATTTTATACAGTACTAAACTTTGAAAGTTGAAGGATAAGTTCATATTATGTTTTAACTTTTCACTCTAATTTTGTCACCTTCCCATATATGCTTTAGTCTTCTCCTTTAAATGAAAAAAGATTTTATTCACACTCTTTAATTAAATCTTCATACCAATTAACATAAAGTTTATTTTCAGATCTTCTCACTGGCCACTCCATGAAGTAGTAAACTTTCTGTACATCCAATCCCCGGGTATGAATAACTTCCTTGCCTAGTAATATAGTATAGTCTAAATGAAAGTAATTTCATCTGACGTATATACACATGTACATGTACAACATTTGTACCCGGCGAGGGGATGCTACACTTTGCGTTGCCCTTGTTTACAAATATGCACATGTGGTTTTTTTTATTTTTCTGTTTTTAGAAGGGTTTTTTTTTTAAACCACTCTCTGAGCAGGGTTTGAAATTCCCAGTAGTCTGCTAGTCCGTGCACTAGTAAAATTAATACTAGTTATAATATTAAATATTATTAATTTTTAATGTATGTGTTAGAGGACACCTAGCTAAATGAGTGATAACAAAAACAAACATCGGAAACACAAGAATACGGTGACAAAGCGATTTCACCATGGATTATATAATCTCTCCCGAAGTTGACCTTAGTTCACAATGCGGCAATACAAGCACAAACATATTAACTATTTATTGAGGAAAGAATTCCGTATTCAAACTCCACCAGTAGGCTATGGAATGAAATCGGCGCTTTTTCAGATTACCTTGATCTTTGGGTACCCAGAGAAACATTCGGGTGTTAAAGAACATCACGCATACATCCACTCAAGAAAATTTAGATTAGTTTCTAGTGCTGCTAAACGTGGAAATGGCACATAAAGGTGGAAGCCATGTTGCTGACACACTGGGTTGCTAGGGTATGCGCAGCATATGCATGTGCGATATTAAATATTAATATTAAATTATAAAACCCCCCAAAATATATTTGCGCCCCCTTTTAAAATCATTCTGGCATATGAAAAGCTGAGAAGAGTGGAGGTTAGATACAATATTATTTATCATTTATAAGTAGTTGACAATATTTTACAAGACACTCGGACTAGTTTGAGGACAAAAGGACAAGTTTACTAGTTTTCCGTAAGATTCCATCTGTGCGTATATAGAGACGTTAAGCTGTTTAAATTACTCGAAAAACAGTGCTGTGACATTAGCAAAGTGTGTCCAAACTTGACTGGTACTGTAAGTCAAGGAGGGACAATTTTGGTTTAGGGTTATAAACTATCAAAGGTTTGGCACGGACACCATTTCACTTGCGTTGCGGTTTGATTGCGCTTCTGAATTTCTGCTTTATGATATTTTCCTGCGCCATCCAATGCACTGTCCGCATCTGTTCAGTGACTGCGTCCCTCATGTTGTCGTGCGCTTTCCTTTTCTTTTTTTTGTGGCCTGTTCAAAAAAAAACCTTATGTCCCATGTCTGTTTTGCATTGTTCTTGCCAGCTATGTGGACAATTCACGTTGGACAGGTATTGCAAGTCTAGCCATTTTTTCATCACACATGCTCATGTAAAATGACTGTGGTGATCACTGTAATCCTCAATACAGTGTTCTTTGGTGGCTTCTGTGAGTGGTGTTGTGCGCCTCCTGATGGATTTATTATAGCTCAGATGACGGAAAAAATGCAACAGGTCTGATAGAAACCTAAAATCTGTTTGCTTATTTTTCGACAAAAAAAATGGCCATTCGGTTAAGAGTAATTAGCAGTATTTCATGCATGACTGAATTATTAACTGTGCAGCTGAGAATGTTAATTCTACTATATTCTGTTAAACCAATGTACTGGGCAGCGATGTTGATCAAATGGGCATAAAATTTCAATTTCCGATGTTGAAATGAATGCTAACAAGCATACTGCCTGTTTATATTTAGCAGACAAACGATCGTGTTGACAAGGATTTTGCATAGAATTGTACTGAGCAGATGCGGTCCGCTTGCAAGCCATCTGGAATTGGAAAATCCACCAATAAAATTGGAATCACCAATTTTATTAAAGGTGGTATAATGTGTTATATTTTCCTCTGTCTCTAGTTAGCTGCGTTTAGCATTTTGTTTTCCACTGCTGGACATAGCAAAGCATTTTTGTGGTTATTTGTGCAGTATGTATGAATTTGACTAATATTACGTAGCGAGCTAGCTTGCTAGTTGCCCGGGATAAACTAAGCCATGCCTCGAGGACCAGCGCATTGTTCGTCGGTCTTCATATTAAAATGGAGGCTGCTGCGGCCCGTAGGCCTATTTGCTTGATGCCTGAGGAGCCTGGATTATTGTGTATTATATTGTCTTCTTTGCCTGCTTAGGTTATCTTTATGCTGCATGCTAGCTAGCTACATGGAACTCCGTTTTGTGACACGGAGCCCTGCGAACCATAATCGTAATGCATTTTCGTGAAACAATATGCTAGTCTGCAGAAGATATTTTCTTTGTATTATTCAGCATATTTGCACTCACATCGGAAGAAAAACAAGATGGCGGCATTTCAATTTTGTCCCGATGCTGTTTAGCCAATTGGAGAAGTGAGAGAGAGTGGTCGTGCAAGAGAATCTCGTTCCCATTGAAAATGAATGGGCTCCATTCATTGTCAGTGGGGATTTTTTTCATTTTTAATTGCTAATAATTCATAAACCATAATTAATATTGATATTATTTTGAATAGCGACAATCTGCACATATAGTAAAATCATTTGGTATGCAGGTTGTATGGGTAGTATGAATACTGTTGGAGGAATTAGTGTTTACAAAATGGGAAGAAAGAGAATAATACATAACTTGAAAGAACAATAGTTTGCATGCTTCACATGCAAACTAGCTAGAAAAGTGCAGTTCCAGGGGAAACTGCGTGGGCAAGCTGGAAGCTGGCGATAACGTGAAGTTCAGATTGCTGACAATGGCCCTCATTTATCAAACTTGCTTACACCAAAAAAATGGGTGTACGCCAAATCTCCCGCAATAATGGGCGTTTATCAATTTGAACGTGAGCGAACAGTCCGCAAAAATCTCATGCCAGCCCTGACCACGTGTATGCAAATCTGAAAACCGCAAACAACCTGCAGGAACGAGTGCAGCTGTCAAAATGAGTAATAAACTATAAGCAGCGATGCAGACGTCATGCCGTTGTTGTTCTTATAAGTAAAAATATAAATAGGCTAAATAAATGAATGAATATATAAATTAATAAAAGTAGGTTGTTTCCAAATGTAAGTGCAAGTAATTTCTCTAGACAGTGGTCATTAATTAATTAATTAATTAATTAATTGTATTTAATAAATAAATAAATTGCACCTGTTGAGAAATTAATTACACTTATTTGGAAACAACCTGCTTGTCAGGCCAGAAGGCTGGCAATTACAATCAATTTCATTAAATGCAATGCGTGGCTTCACAGATATGCAGTGCGATTGGTCAGATGCTCATCCAATCGGATATATATCGGCTAACAAACACTTTTACCGTGATCACATTTTGACAGTGGCAGATCTTCTATTGCTAGAGGAATAAGCTTCTGTTCGACGTGAGAGGAACTATCGGCTCAGAGAAGATCTCCTCCGGGAGAGTGACCAGTGGCTGGTCGTTTTGTGTGGTACCCAATAAAATGTCATGGAGTAATGCAATTAAAAGTACAATGAAGAGTTATCTCTGCAGACTGTATTTTAACAATTGCCCTCATGCAGCTCTGATCGAGGCAGTGGGGACTCATCCGCTCCTCGAAAGGTGACAGCTGGAGGTTGGAGTCAGGTTGGTCTCCACCGGTCCGTGCGCTGCTGAGCCTAAGCGCCGCAACCCGTTTTTTGGTGTTGATCTTAAAATCGGACCACTTTTTTTTAACCTACGTGTAAAGCATTTGGATTGTCAATTATATAGGCTTTATTACATGAAATATCGTGGATTTATAAATTGAATTTATTAAGGCCGATGTTATTCGCACTTATACGTGTGGCCAATGCTGATTTTTTTTTTCTTGGCCACACTTATTTGTGCGCCAGTTGATAACCATTCCAGTGCCGCTTATAGAAAGAACTGCTTAAAAGACGTTTGGCCAAGAAAATTTTTTTTAGCTTTGAACACACTTAAAATAAGTGCGGGCAATGGAGAAATGAGCATCTGGGCACACAAGTGCGAATAGTCGCTTCGATTTATTAATGAATTAAATCAAACGTCTGCTGCACTCCGATTTTCCACCCCAATGGGGTTTACCACAGCATTAATAGTTTTCCAAACTGCAGCTTTCTGGGCTCTCTTTATGGCACTTTTAAAGCTTCCAAATAAAAATACTTTGTTTTTCTCCACCTCGGAAGTGATATTTCCTCCTCAGTGAAGTCCTTTCTTCTTTGCCGTTTTTCGAGAGTCCCTGTCGTAAAGTGGGCAGGACTATGCTTCCTGGAGCATGAATTTATAGGGGCGTCATGTAAATTATGATGGTTTCAGCCGCCAGATTTATCAACGCCACGGCAGTTCTACACTGAAATCTGCAACGTACACACTTTCAGTAAATCAGACGTGACACCTGGCGAATGCTAATATTTACACCAGAATCTACACCAGATCCTATGCAAGTTTGATAAATGAGGGCCATTGTGAGGTTAAAGCTGCTGGAAATGAATTTAAAGCTTCTTAAATTAAAATTATCTATGACAGTGGGATATTGTATTGTTTTAAGGGATAGCTCAGATTTTTTGACATGAAGTTGTATGAAAGCGCTTATTTAGGATGACCTCCCCAAGATGCAACGTTGCGACACATCAAACCTACTTCATATTTTTATTTGACAGAAATTGTTGATGTTGCCTACTTTAAGATTGCCAGAAAATACATGTGCTCCATAAGAAAAATATTACATGAGAACGAAGTAGTCTATAGCAAAATTGCATCAAAATTATATTTACACATATTGCTGAAGATGATGGGAATTATTCGGGCGCAACATGGAAAAACAAAAAGGAAGTGGTTATTCACCCCGTAGTGGGGTGAATTCAGGGAAAGACATTGCCTATCTGCCAATGTCTCCTTGTTACTTAAACTGTAAGCTGTATTGCAAGGGTTTGTCTCTGGTTGTTATGACTGCTCGGTTACCAGCTACTGCATGTTAGTGTGTGTGCCGTGCTAATTAATAGGCTATATTTGGGGATAAATTAATAGCTTTGTTCGTTACTCCAGCACCTCCTGCTGGCCAGACGGGCGCTCGTCAGGAAGAGTCTGTGTTTGTTCATGTCCGGGTATCCTCCGCCCTCGTTCTGAACTTACGAGGATTCAACTAATGGGTATATAAGAATCAGTGGCTGACGGGCACGTGCTTTGGAGGAGAGTCGTGAACTGTCTTCACTATCCTGAGTTGGCAGCAAGGGGTCGCATACGAGCAAGCTTTGTACATAGTTCACCAATTGGGCATTCCAGATTCGGGTGGGATTGGAGATGCCAAATTTAAAAAAAAAAAAAAAAAATGCTCATGGTCAACTTATATGCTATAATTCTGATCGGTATGCTTGTGTTTCTTCGATAAGCATCAATGTGGCAGTTTCATCATAACCTTGCCCAAATGTAGCCACTACAGTTAGTGATCACTTCACTAATCCATGACCGGGATCAGCCGGATACTTTGCAAATGTCTGGGCTGCTGGGCAGGCTCTCTGGTGCTACCGTGAAAGCAATACGAAATGCAGAAGCTCTACTATGTCTGGTATAACAAATGATTTCTCTGCACTACCTTGACATAACTTCATCCCCCTTTCAAAATAGTTGTGGCTAATAAAAAGCCAAAAAAGGGGAAGATTAATTCGGAAATTCTTTCCTGTAGAAGTGATGGATTTGCTAGCTCCACATTACCAACTTGTCTGCATTAACAGAACTTACGGTCTGCAAAACCTGTAGTATGTTCATAACATTACTGAGCTCTCTCTAGCTGTCGCTTACTATCCATAAAGCTGCTTTCACATCAGACAGGAAACAAATTTTTCACGAGACAGATTAGCGAACATTCAAAGTCAATAAAAAGATGCGAATACACGTGTTATGGGCGCGTTAAGCAGCTTTCACACCGGACGCGAAACGAAATTTTCGTGTGACAGATTAGCTACATTCAAAGTCAATGCAAAGACAGGAATACAGGCGTTATGGGCACGTCAAGCCAGTTTCATACCATACGCGTAAAAAATTTTCGGCACGACAGATTACATTCAAAGTCATGACCGCTTATCAGCTACCGCATTTTAGTTTGCGTGCTCTGCAAATTAGAAATGCTCCTGGTTAACTTATATGCAGCAATTCTGATCGGTATGCTTGTGTTACTTCGGTAAGCATCAATGTGACAGTTCCGTCATAACGTTGCCTGATTATAGCCACTACAGTTGAAGCTAACCAGAGTGGTGCAGTTAGACCAAACATAGGTTTTGCAAAGCTTGGGGTGCGTTTTTGGGTGCTTATGAAATGATCGCTTTAACTTATCCATGACCTGATACTTCTCCAATACCTGGAGAAGCTCTCTGATGCTACCGGTGAAAGCAATAGGGAAGCGCGCAGGCTATAACGTGTCTGGTATAACAAACAATTTCTCTGCATTGCCGTCGATTGAATATTAAATCAGCAATTGAATATTAAATTCTTTCCTGTAAAAGTTATTGATTCGCTAACTCCACAAAAGTAATGGTTCACGCAAACGGAACTTACGGTCTGTAAAACCTGTATTATGTTCATGACATAACCGGAGCTCTCTCTAGCTCCCGCGCACTATCCATTACATGCCCATTCTCTGCGAGCAAACACTGGTCATTCCGATGCAATAAGTAAACCGCTATCACAGGCAATTTCCGAAAAAGGCAGTTTAGCCTGGAGCTTTTGCCCCTCCGTCATATACCAACACAGAAGCTGTTCGTTTCTCCACGCTAGCGACATACCACAGTTATGCACACGAACCAGCAGGTCCGAATACACATCGAAGCAGCCCATAAGCTGTTGGTCCACTTTTAGCTGCTCCTCACTGTCCATGTTTCCCTCTACACTCAGATCCACTGGATTCCTATGGTCTCCAGTCTACACCTGGGTATGTCGACCCGTTCTACAAGTGTGTCTATATGTGGTGGATTCTAGCTTTCCCTGCATCCTAGCTACAGAGTAGAAAAACCTCTGTACTCACCACTGTTGCCATAGCAAACTGTAGCCGGCAGCAAGTTCCACCTTGAGCTGCCAGACTTTCGCACTGTGTCATCCACTTTTGCCGCTGTTTATGAGAACAAGTTCATTCTCATAGATCTATATTCAAGTAGCCTTAGATTTCAGAATTTCCCCGCCAATTCTTTATCAGATGGCAGCCGTGTCTCACGTTTCACTCTGGGGATGCGGACCCGGAAAACTGCGTTCTTCAGCCTCTCCCGCCCAACTCCCTCCACAGAGCTGGCCAGTCAGAAGTAAGTGGGCACACGGGGAGTGGAGGCCATAGTGGAAGAGCCACCCCAATGAGGCATTTCAGACAGAGACTACAAAGGACTACCAATGGGGTTTTTTGAGGATGGCAGTATGAGCTAAATAGAACGATCAGGAGTACTCTAGGGTAGTCCAAGATCAAAATATGACCTTATAGATATTGCAAAATAGGTCCCCTTTAACCAACACAGTGGAAAGTCTGTTGAGAAAAATAAAATGATGCAGATATGTTTGTGGTGAAAGGGTTGAAACAGCGCTTGTCTGGTCTGCAGACAGCAAGGTATCTTTTGCTAGTTACAGTGATTTTAAACACGTGTTGTTGTTCACTATGGGCCGATTTCACAAAAGCATTTTAGCGTGCGTAGAACTAACACACGTTTACATTTTAAAGGCATATTGAAATGCCGTTGTATGCGGACAGCTAAATGGAACGTTTAAACACCATTTCACAAGATGGGATCATAGCACGTTTAACTGCACGCGGATAGCCTTCCGTTTATCCCTCAGACTAAACAGGTGAGGTCAAATTATGAAAATCAGCCAAATTACCCCGTATGTAAAGGTAGTTGCATTGTAGACACGCGTTTCGCAAAAAGATGACTGCAAAGAAAACACGGCGAGAATTTCACTTCCTTTCAAAGAATGTCAAACTTTCTATGCGTGTCCTGTGAACGTGAGCAAGATGCTGACGTCAGACGCATCCTTCACCAAAACCGTTTCATCCTCGGCATTCATGGTGATTTCGCACACTCATTTGCTCTCATTATCGGTGAAGACTAAAAATGCAGTTCGGACTTCACTCGCAGTCGCCTTCTTAGAAAATGTAAACGAAAAACGTGGCCTTGCCAAACCGCTCTAATAAGTTAATAAGAAACTGAAGAGAGCAACTAATTTATGCATTCATTTCATTTATTTTAATTATGAGTTTCTTTTCCAGAAAAGGCGCAAGTCTTGCTCAAAATTTACCAGGCAACCAGATGAAGGCAGGTCGGCGTCACTTATTTAGTTGCAAATCAATCTGTGGTAGTAGTTGTCGAAAGTTAAACATAACTTAAACGCTCGTGAAGGTTTCTTTTGTTATTTGACTGCAGGCGTTTATAATATTTAGACACACGCGGACAGTTGCTCCTCGTGAAACGGTGATTAAAATTAAACTCATGCTAAATTCGCGATTAAGAAAGTTATCCGCATGTAAACCTAAAAAGGCTTTTGTGAAATTGGCCAAATGTATTATTTTTCATGGGAAAAATTAGCTGCGTCCCTGGGATGCATCGAAAGTGAGTTTACTGCGTCCTTTCAGATTTTAATGCGTCAGGGACACAGAACGCGTAGTACCTAGCAATATCACTGCTCTTTAGAAGCAGTCGCCCTTGACATTATACCTGACCAAATAAAAGGCGGTAACGGCTTAAAAAAACTTCTTCAACGGGAAACTTTTTGGATTGTCACATAAAAGGCCGCTCAATCCCCACGGTTAAATGATGAATTTGATTTTCTCCCGTTTCTGTGATTTAAAAAAAAATCTCATACCAGCTTTTATCCTTGACAATGATTGATTTTTTTTTTCTGCATCTGGAAACATTATCATCTTGCATAATTGTATGATTATTGTTCCCAGTGGTGTCTCGAGCTTAATATCTTTAACATTTTCTATGTGACTTCCATTGTAGAAGTTTGATAATATTTACAGCTTTTGAAAAAATTGTATGGATCATCTCTACATACACTTTTTAGCTTGGGCTGTTTAAATTTATCTATCTAGTAAATGTTTACTTTTTTGATGTTGAAGTCTTTTGTGTCTGTTGCATGTATATGGGCTTACAGTTATTGGCACCTTTAAATTTGTTTGGAGCTTACGTGGCAACTCCTGTGCACTGCGAAGATCATGTGTTAGGCCTGGTAGCCAACCAGGGCCAGCCTATTTCAACCTGTCAGATGGAATGTGTGTTAGACCTTGATGAAGACCTAAAATGGGAACACTTGGGCTGTGTCTGAAATCACTCACTCACTCACTACACAAGGACTCACAATGTAGTTGACTATATAGTGAGCTCATTGGCAGAGGGAAGAAACGCTTTCGGACACTACCTGGCTCGTTTTGTCGCAGCTGTTAATAGCGTCATAGCTGTCGCAAAATTACATCATACCTATTCAACTTCAGTTGAAGTATTTGAGCGTATTTCTGTAATAACCGAACAGAGTATTTTCCCCCACTGTGTTTGTTACCATTATCGTTTAAATGATAAAATTTGCCATAAATTTTTAATATCATCATCTTTTTTTTTGTCCTCTAAGTCATCATTATTCGTTTTAATAGTACCTAAATGTTCGTTTATATCCTGTAAAAAAAAAAAAAAACGGGTCTCCTGCGCTGCTTGGTTTCCAATAAACAAAAAAAAAAAAAAACATTTTCACGCCTGAAGCTAATAAATGCTTAGTGCCTGTTTTCAAACTCCGTTGACTAAAAGCGGCTCTTGGAGCTTGTCGGTTTGTGTGCAGTGCATGATTGGATGTATAGCTGGGTTAAAAATGTATAGCTGTGACCATCGTATGTTCACTACATTTTGCGGTGGATTGTAGGATGTAATGAGTTCACTGTTATTCACCTTATTCAGCCACGCTCATTTTTTAAATTTCTGTCTTCCCCAATTGTCTTGAAACTTCCGGTCGGCTAGCTACGGCAAGTTAGCTACGTTGAAAAACCCGGAGAATTAAGATGGAGAGGCTAACATGACACCGAGTCAAAATTAAATATTAAAAGGTCGGATGGAGGGATTGTACTTGTACAAAACCCAAAACCAGTGAAGTTGGCACGTTATGTAAATCGTAGATAAAAACAGAATACAATGATTTGCAAATCCTTTTCAACTTATATTCAATTGAATACACTGCAAAGACAAGATGTTTAATGTTCAAACTGAGAAACTTTTTTTTTTTTTTTTGCAAATAATCATTTACTTAGAATTTAAAGGCAGCAACACATTGCAAAAAAGTTGGCACAGGGGCCTTTTTACCACTGTGTTACAATGCCTTTCCTTTTAACGACACTCAGTAAACGTTTGGGAACTGAGGAGACAAATTTTTGAAGCTTTTCAGGTGGAATTCTTTCCCATTCTTGCTTGATGTACAGCTTAAGTTGTTCAACAGTCCGGGGTCTCCGCCATACATTTTCAATGGGAGACAGGTCTGGACTACAGACAGGCCAGTCTCGTACCCGCACTCTTTTACTATGGAGCCATGCTGTTGTAACATGTGCAGAATGTGGCTTGACATTGTCTTGCTGTAATAAACAGGGGCGTCCATGAAAAAGACGTTGCTTGGATGGCAACATATGTTGCTCCAAAACCTGTATGTACCTTTCAGCATTAATGGTGCCTTTTCATATGTGTAAGTTGCCCATGCCTCGGGCACTAATACACCCCCATACCATCACAGACGCTGGCTTTTGAACTTTACGCCTATAACAGTCCGGATGGTTCTGTGGACACGACGTCCACAGTTTTCAAAAACAATTTGAAATGTGGAGTCGTCCGACCACAGAACACTTTTCCACTTTGCCTCAGTCCATCTTAGATGAGCTTGGGCCCAGCGAAGCCGGCGGCGTTACTGGGAGGTGTTGATAAATGGCTTTCGCTTTGCATTGTAGAGTTTTAACTTGCACTTGCAGATGTAGCGACGAACTGTAGTTCCTGACAGTGGTTTTCTGAAGTGTTCCTGAGCCCATGTGGTGATGTCCATTACACACTGATGTCTGTTTTTGATACAGTACTGCCTGAGGGATCGAAGGTCACGGGCATTCAATGTTGGTTTTCGGCCTTGTGGCTTTCGTGCAGTGATTTCTCCAGATTCTCTGAACCTTTTGACGATATTACGGACCGTAGATGATGAAATCCCTAAATTTCTTGCAATAGCTCATTGAGGAATGTTGTTTCTAAACTGTTCGACAATCAGCTCACGCATTTGTTCACTAAGTGATGACCCTCGCCCCATCCTTGTTTGTGAATGACTGAGCATTTCAGGGAGGCTGCTTTTATACCAAACACGGCACCCACCTGTTCCCAATTAGCCCGTTCACCTGTGGGATGTTCCAAATAAGTGTTTGATGAGCATTCCTCAACTCTCTGTCTTTTTTGCCACTTGTACCAGCTTTTTTGAAACATGTTGCAGGCATCAAATTCCAAATGAGCTAATATTTGCAAAAAATTACAAGTTAACCTGTTCGAACATTAAGTAACTTGTCTTTGCAGTGTATTCAATTGAATATAGGTTGAAATGGATTTGCAAATCATTGTATTCTGTTTTTATTTACGATTTACACAACGTGCCAACTTCACTAGTTTTGGGTTTTGTACATCCGAGGTTAATGAACTCCACCGAGTGGGTGAATGTCATGTGGCAGTGGCCTCAGGTGTCATATATGGAGATATTTTTTATTATTTAGTGCTGTTGGTGGGCGTCGATGGGGCGGCCATGAAAAAGTGAGCTGGCGTTAAGGTGGAAGTATACACTGGCACTCTGCGATGGCATTTCAGAACTCTTCAGCGAATAAAGGTAATTTTGGTCACCAGCACATGGTTTTATCCGTTTACATTTTCCAATCAGATAGCTTTTCTTTTTTTCTTTTCTTTCAGCAAGTTGCGTGACTGTGCTGCAAAAACTGGTGTACGTACTTTTCTCTGAAATTATTTTCATTCGCAAGAGTTCTGGAAAGCTGCTCTCGCTGGAAAAAAAAAATTACCGTTGCTGAGTGCCAGTCCATAGACCTATTTATAATTGAATTTTTTTTAATACTAAATGTAGCCCATTATTTTGTTGCTGTTAGATCGCATGGGGGAGAGAAGCCGTGTCTTCAATTACCACTTGATTATTCTTGAATTGGAAAACGTGTTAATAAAGGAAAACCATAAAGAATTAGCCAAGACTAATTGATGTCAACAAAGGGATAGATATTTTCCCCCAAATTTGCTGGTGTAGCGCCGGCCCTGACCCGCCATTACGAGTTATCTCATTGTTGGCAGTCTTAATTAACAACAAACCGGAAAGTAAGTTTGCACATAATTATTATAGAAAATCCATATGTATGCACATTTATACTTGTTTCATCAAACTTTTTTTTGTTCTGCGGTCACCTTAACTGAGTAACCATAAGAGTACATTAACTAACTAGCTAGGTTGCTTTTCTTTTGTTGCTCTGTATATTTTATTTTAATTGATGAATGGCCATAAGATGTAGCAAGTTTGAAGCTACTACAGTCAAGTATGTGGGCGTGAGAGCATTGGGAATCCCAAACGTATTTTCATGGCGAGGGATCCAAAGTCACCGCGTCGCCACACACACGCCATTATGCGTAGCTTCTTAGCATTCATAAGGTAGCTTCATCAATTTGTTCTGCATGTAATAGAAGTAGAATGAAGTTGATGGGTTCAACATTGTGTCATCAGTACAAATGTAAGTAACAAGTGGTCACTTCCTGTTACCACTGGGGGGCACTATTAGCAAAGTGGGTAGGTAATTCAGGGCGGAGCACTCATCATGTTCCGCAAGTTTGAAGCTACCAAAATCAAGTATTTGGGTGTGAGAGCATTGTGAAATTTTTTCGTCAAGTCATTAAATTTGTCACGCCCTAGCAGCCATGCCCTTTGACGTACAGATATGCAGAGCACAACTTTTGATCAGTTTGGTCTCACAATGATGTGTACCAAATTTTAAGTCGATCCGGCAAAATCCCCAGGAGGAGTTTGTTTTAAAATGTAAAAATTCTAATCAAAATGGCCGACTTCCTGTTGGGTTTAGGGCGTGGCTCCAATTTAGTTTTTTGTATGCCCTGGTACGATTCATATAATTACCAAATTTCGTCTGCCTACGACAAAGTAACCAAATTTGGGGTCGAACCTGTGCAACCGCACAAAAATATCAAATTTCGGATCCGGCCGGACTTATGTGGAAAGTTAGACGCGTTTTCACCATTGGAAAAGGGGCGAAATTGCCCTTTGAATTGTCTCAATAATAATAATAATAATAATAATAATAATAAAAATAAACAGCACGATTTCAATAGGGTCCTCGGACGACTTTCAGTCGGCTCGGGCCCTAATTAAATTCCCCAGCTAAGCCTGATGTGCAAACTGCTCAATATACTGGCCCACAGTATCTCTCCAGCAGTCCTAAAAAATTCTCTTTTGCTGCGGAAAAAAATTGTTGTCCTCTGTAGCTACCACTTTGGCTACAGTAAGCCAATGATATCCCAATTAGTAGTTAAGAAAAATCAGTCTTAAGCAAATTTTCGACATGGTATTGATACTATGTAATTCTACTATCAATTATACTCAATTACAGTGGTTTTTCAAACTGCCAGTAAAATCGAGGAAGAGGAAGAAGAAATATATAAAGGAGAGATTGCCTGTCTTGTTTTTTGAATACTGCATCTTTCATTCACCTGAAAATTGATTAAAGAGCACAAGGAGAGAACAATACATGGTTGCTTTGCTTCTTTCTATGCATACTATAAAAGTACTTTGTACATGCAGTTTTGATACATAAACTTAAGTACTTTTAATATGAACTACTTTAAGACTTACTCAAGTAATTTTCTTATGAGTGAATTCAACTTTACCCAAAGTAACTTTCAGTTATGGTACTTCAACTTTTACTTAGATTTTTTTCAGTATTTTTTACACCTCTGGTTTCTGATGAGTATTGAATTGTATCATTTCATTTCAGTATTGTTTTGATTTCAAGTATCTTTTTTGTATCGAGTATCGTGATACTAAATTTGGTATACAAAGTCAAAATTTTGGTATCGTGACAACACCAGGACTTAGTATGCATTGACGCGAATGCAGTAGGAATCGAGATGAGTGGAGGCGATTGATCGTGAACCCAATACGCATACACCACGAACCACCGCAAATTAGTACGATTGAGCATGACTCCACTACGAATGAGTGCGAACTGTGGGAAGAGCCCCTGCGAATGGCCACCGGGGCTGCATATGTAGCTACTTCTGTGGCTTTCTTCTGACTTTGGAATAAAAGGACCGCTTAGATATTAATACATCAGTGCCCATGCTTTTCTTCTACCTTAACAGCTGCTACATATAATAGTTGCCGGGTAACAAACACATCGGCTTCCAGTTGGTGTGCCTCTCTGCAATTTTTTGGATGAATCGCAGGGGTGCACTGAGCTCCAGGAGAGAGACGCATCCTGTTGCAAGCGTAGTGTCGCCACATAAAACAAATGTGCAAAACTGATCACAATCTGGACAGGTTTAATGGACTGGAAGCAAGTTTTATGCAGTAGTTGTTTGTAATGTTCGTCAACATGCAAGAAAGTAGTTAGCTAGCTAATTAACATGGTGTTCGCCTAACGATCTGACTGTTCATGTAAAACGCTTTGATTGGCCGAAACATATCACTGTGTCGACATCTGGCTATGGCCAGCTATAACATATTATTACAAGCGACTTTACGGTATAATAAGAGAAATCACAGATCTATGGATTTTGTTAGTATTTCTTCTGCAACAGCAGGCTGCAATCAAATGGGATCGATCTCACTTTCTTAGCTGAGTCCACCTCTGAGATTCATCCACAGACTCGCATATCGGTCAATGAATGTGTTTTTCATGAACAGTCAGATCGTTAGACGAACACGATGTTAATTAGCTAGCTAACTACTAACTACATGAACGGTCAGATCGTTAGACGAACGCGATGTTAATTGGCTAGCTAACTACTTTCCTGCAAGATGACGAATATTACAAACAACTACTGCATAAACCTTGCGTCCAGTCCATTAAACTTCACCAGATTGCGATCAATTTCGCACGTCTGTTTCATGTTGTAACACTACGCTTGCAGCAGGATGCATCTCTCTCCCAGAGCTGCACCACTGCAATTCATTCACAAAATTCCAGTGAGGCACATCAACTGGAAGCCAATGTGTTTGTTACCTGACAATTATTATATATAGCAGCTATTAAGGTCAAAGAAAAGTATGGGCACTGATGAATTAGTACCCCAGTTTCGAAATAGTTGGGACAAAATATAAATTGTGAAAAAATCAAAACGCAATGACTTTCAAGTCTCACCAACTAGTATTTTCTTCACAGTAAAACAGAGATAACATCGCAAAAGTTGAAACAGAAATTTTACAATCTTATACACAAAATGAGCTCATTTCAAATTTGATGGCTGCTACAGGTGTCAAAAAAGTTGGGACAGGTGCCTGTTACTTGAGATTAGCCATTGGAATTTGATCCCACTCTTGTTTAATACAGGCTTTTAGCTGCTGGAAAGTTTTTGGTTTCCTTTTACGGACTTTTCGTTTAATTATGCGTCAAATGTACTCAATCAGTGAAAGATCAGGACTGCAGGCAGGCCAGTTCTGCACACGGACTCTTCTACTACGAAGCCATGCTGTTGTAAAAGCTGCAGTATGTGCCTTTGCATTGTACTGCTGAAGTACATAAGGCCTTCCCTGGAATAGATGTCGTCTGGAGGGGAGCATGTTGCTCTAAAACCTTTATATACCTTTCAGCATTCATGGTGCTTTTCAAAACATGTAAGTGTCCCACGCCATATGCACTACTGCATCCCCATACCATCAGAGATGCTGGCTTTTGAATTGAATGCTGATAACAGGAGGGGTGGTCTTTCTGCTCTTTAGCCCAGAGGACACGACGCCCATGATTTCAAACAAGAATGTCAAATCTGGACTCGTCTGACCACAGGACACTTTGCTACTTTGCTACAGTCCATTTTAAATTAGCCTTGGCCCACAGAACACGGCGGCGCTTCTGGATCATGGTCAACAATGGCTTCCTTTTTGCATAATAGTTTTCAGTGGCATCAGTGGATGGCACAGCAGACTGTGTTTACAGAAAGTGGTTTCTTGACCTATTTCTGAGCCCATTTAGTAATGTCAATGACACAATCATGCCGGTGAGGGATGTAGTGGCGTCTGAGGGCCCGAAGATGACGGGCATCCAGCAAAGGTCTTCGGCTTTGTGCCTTTCGCACAGAGATTTTTCCAGTTTCTCTGAATCTTTTGATGATGTTATGCACTGTCGATGATGAGACTTTCAAAGCCTTTGCAATTTGACGTTGAGGAACATTGTTTTTAATGTATTCCTCAATTTTTTTACGCAAAATTTTATAGGTTGGAGAGCCATCTTTACTTCTGAGAGACTCAGCCTCTCTAAGCCTTTTATAGCCAATCATGTTACACACCTGATGCCAGTTAACTTCATTACTTGCTAAATGTTCTTTCAGCCGATTCTCTTATATATTAATTGCTTTTTTTTGCCTATGTCCCAACTTTTTGGAGACCTGTTGCAGCCAGAAAATTTGAAATAAGCTTTTTTTTGTGGATAAAAATGTAAAGTCTCTCAGTTTCAGCATTTGAAATGTTATCTATGTTCTATTGTAAGAAACATATTGGCTCATGATCTGAAAGTCATTGCATTTTGATTTTATTCACAATTTACGCTTCGTCCCAACTATTTCTGAATTGGGGTTGTATATAAGCGGTCCTTTCATTCTTATTTTTTAATATTTTATTATGCTTCAATACTAAAATGGCCTTGTCGCATCGCAAATCTTTGGTCTGAACTGGGCTTAAGATAAGATGACACACATTGCGAAAATAAAGACTATGTATGCTTGCACACCATAAGACTTGTTTTTGCGTGGAAAGTGGGACAAATTACTTCTGAAACGCTTAATAAATGTTTTAGGGTCCGAAGACTCCAAGTGATTGCGTTGTGAAATGGAGTAGCAACTTATCAAAGTGGTAAATACTGTACCATCCCAATTTAAAAAAAAAAAGTCATTGGAAAAAAATGAAATGAATTTTATTTTGAAAAGTTTACAAATTTATCTGTTGGAACATCAAACAATGTGCCGTTGTGTTGTCTTCGACATAATACAGGTTGTAAATAATTTACAAATCTCTGCTTTTAGTTTGAATTAGAATTTGACGTACCCTCCCAACTTTTTTTGATTTGTTGTGCATGCCCTTGGCTGTTGACATCAGCATACATTTCTGACCTTTACAGGTAATCTTTACAAGAACCATGGGACCAGTTTTAGTCTGTCCAACCTTGCTTTGCCCAACAAGGCAGCCCGGGATAAGACCACTCCCTTCCCCAGTCTGAAAGGTAATGCATAATTTATCCTTATTATTCTGTATAACTGTCCCCCAATATGCCCCATACAATGTATTGCCTGTCTGATGCATTTCCCAGCTGTTAACAGCTATTGTGTTCAAAGGGGTATTCAACTTCCAGCTGGCCTGAACCAAAGTTACTAGTTTTCCCCTGGCCTCAACATTCAGAGTTAAGTTTTGGCTGAGTACAGTTTCAGAGTTGGAGACGTAGTAAAGTGTTGGTCAGTAAGTGAACTACGTCTGCTGTGAAAAAGTATTTTCTCCGTACCTGATTATTATTATTTTTTTCGTATATTTTAAGGCTTAAGTGATTCAGATCATTTAGCAAAAACAAAACCCTATAAATGTAAAATGTAGCTTTTAAATGACCGTATCATTCATTGATAGAAAAAAATGTAAAATGTATCCAACATTGACTAGCCCTGTGAGAAAACATTACTTCCCCAAATTGATACTCATTTCGCTGATCATCAAGCAGTGCATTTTGCTGCAATGAAAGGATATTCTTCAACAAGATTTGTGCTAAAGGGAGAGTTGCTAGTTCCATGGAAATTAAGCTGGGGAATGTTGGAAATATTCCCATTTGGAAACTTTACATGGGAATTAACTGACATTTACTGGTATTAACTGGAAATTTGGGTAATTTATACGAATGGTATTATATACAAAGCTGCTGTGCGCAAAATGATACTAATTTTTTGAAAAACTTTGACTTTCATTTATTTGTGAGAAGAATTTTAATTGATCCTTTCACTGAACTAATAAAAACATGAATGTTGAATAAAATAAACATATTCCCTGTGGTCCCCCCCCGCCCCAGCCTGGTAAAATCAGACTGGTAGTTTGCTTTGCTTCGTACACAGAGTCTGGACAGTTGTCATTGACAAGTGTTTACTTCCTGGTGGATGGGCGCTTGTCTGAAGTTTAAAATCATTTGTATACCCGTAAACTAATTACTAACGTTTGGCGATGACATATGTTATGCGCCGGCTCAGCCCCCTAGCATTTTTGCTGTAAACACAGTCCTTCATACCAGGAATGCATCTAAAACAAACTGATCAGTACATTAAAGTTAATACTGTACCCATACATATGCCCATCTACCAAATTGAATCCTTCACTCATTCACTAAAAAGAACCTAAGGCGCCCTTTCTGATCTCCTTACAAGAAACAAACTGTTGAGCTATCGTTTTTCCGGCAGATACTGCTGCTGTTAAAAAAAAATGTAAGAGACCTGAAACCAACCGCCGAATCGGCGAGAATAATGCATTATTTACATCAGGACGAAATCTGCATTGACTCGAAAACTGAACCGTTAACCATACTTGCGCGAACATCATACCGAGCTTGCTATCTAACTTTACAGATACATAGTTTGGCTCTAAGCGTTTGGCTGTGTCAGACAGCCACTTCATTCATGGATAATGAAAACATAGCACTGAGACAGCGAATAGGTCTTGTGACATGAACAAAAACACAGCTTTTAAAAAGTTCGCTGCCAACTTAAATAGTAGGAAATTCGCGGGCCATGTAATACTAGAAGCTACAAACTAGCTCAGATGGTTCGGCTATCTCTCACAGGGATGAATGGGTGCCTATTTCATATATTTCATGATAGATATTAAATAGATTTGACAACTTTTCTCGAATCTGTCGGGAGTAGCACTACAACATCATTTCCATTCAAAAAGCTATCCAAACATTCAGATTGTTGTGGCTATAAATCGCTGATAACTGGGATTTACTCCATGACAGAGCGAATGGCCTCCCGTGTATCTATGTCCATCGCCATTGTTGATTTCAGAGACTACAATTTCAAACTCGGCGCAGCGGCTACACCATGGCTCTCGGCCTCACCTTCTGTTTGTTGGTTGGTCTGGCATATTTTCTGCAGAGGTAAACGTGGCAGAGCTCCGAGTGACCAGACTGAGTAGTGCAGCGAAATGAAATTAAGCGGAAGTACGAAGGTGGGCGGAGTCAAGCTACAGCCCCCCCCCCAAAAAAAATATATAAATGAATGAAAACACTCCCATTCAAAATGTATGTAAAATGAAAGCACTTTCCCTCAGGCATCTCAAGCCTCTGGTTTCTGCATTTTTCCTCAGTCCATACAGGTCTCAATGGTTTCTTCCTGGAGCTCATCAACATCCTCCATGTCTGCTTCTTCAACATCTAACTCATCTCCATCTTAGGCATTACTCTTCAGCCTTGTTCAGGATGGCTTTGTGTCAGGATTCATGCCAGCAAGTTTCCTAATTTACAGCCTACAATGCTTTGGTAGAAATTATATTATTAATTTGAGCCATGAGTAACCACTCAACTTGGAATTTCTACAGTCTGTGTTTTTCTGACTATTAAAAAGCATGAGGGGATTATACATATTTGAGATTTGAGAGCGAAGCTGTCTGTCACTGTAAGGTCAACAATAAAGCTGATATTTGCATTGCTCCATTGACTCGCTCAATCGCTTACTTTCTCAACAATTAAAACTTTTTTGTATGTTTTTATGCCAAAACTTGCTGGATGCTTATTGAATGAGCAGCATATGCCTGAAATAGCTTGCTGAAGAAGGGATGTCTTTCTTTCTTTTCCTTTCCAAAGAATCAAGCAACGCAGAAACAATGGCTTTCCAGTGGGTCAGATTTCTAGTCCAACATAATCTAAATCATTTTGTTTCATCGGCTTGCCTTACTTTGACGTCACTTTGGTCAAGTGACCCGCGGCTCATTAACTTTTGTTATGGATTGAGTTTCCTGACTTGGAAGCCAGGAATTCTCTGTGGGTGGTAAAACCAACTGGAAAAGTACAAACTGGAATTACTGAGCAATTTACATACAATAAAACCAAAAAAAAAAAATTACTACTTATGTTGGTATGAATCCTGTAACTCCATATTACACTGGATGCATGTTCGGTCCATATCTGGTCTGTCACAGCAGCGGAACCGATAGGTTTCTCTGTAGTTGACGTGCGTGCGTCCACTGGCTCCGCACCATTGTGTTTTTCTGCCGTCGCAGCTCCAGCAATCAAGAGCCCTCCACAGCAGATGTGTAAGTCTTTTATTTCTGCTGGATGCCAGAGCACAGCAGCAATTCGGCACAGAGCAGATTGATTGGGACAGGAAGCCAGACACTGATACAACATAAAAACATCTGGGTCACACTTTATTTGAAGTGTTGCTCATAAAGGCTTTATGCAGCATGTCTAATGCCTTCATAAATGAGACATAATGTCTTCATAAATCATACATAAGCAAATGTCATATTTTGTAAAGGGTGGAGTCACATATCCTTCTTCAGCATGTGATGCCAGATGTGACAATGTCACTTAGCTGACAATGTCACCCTTTATCTCATTTATCCACTAGCTACTTGACAATGTCAGCTATATTACAGCTAGCCTCATATGTTGAAGAAGGATGTGTTATTTCAACCTTTACTAAGTATGACATTTGCTTATGTATGATTTCTGAAGACATTATGTCTCATTTATGAAGGCATTATACATGCTGTATAAAGCCTTTATGAGCAACACTTCAAATAAAGTGTGACCAACATCGGTTTAATAAGATCAGTAATAATAAAACATGAGTACAATTTTGTCTACATAGCTTCATGGTATAATAATAACATTTACAAACTAGGGCTGTCGCGTTAATTAATCGCGATTAATTTAAGCGCGATTAATTTAAGCGCAATAAAAGTAACTGCCACTATGAGGCAGACAGACGTGATTGCTTATTACCTTTTCTATGACACTTACCTCATGCGGTCAATTGAATGCTTCCAGGAAGAAAACTGTGATTTGAAGTCCGCTTATTACCAGCGTGGTCGGACAGCCTCCATCTCCTTGGCATAATTAACTCACCTTAAATCAATTCCTGTGTACTTTGCCTGACTTGCAATCAAGCCATTCAGCCAACTGACAAATCAAAACCAAAATGTGGCCTATAATGATTAAGAAGAGATAATGACTGCGTTTACATGCGCACCATATTCCGATTAAGGTCTATATTCGGGTTAAGGTGATATTCCAAATAAGCTGTTTACATGTGCTTAGCGATGGGAATATTCAGTTTACATGTTTATTAGCATATCCAACCCTTGGGTCCAGTCTCAACATTGGGTTTTTAGCAAATATAATGCTCGAAAGTAATCATCATGGCTTTGGTTGCCTTCAGTTAGAACTTTAAAGCCGACATCGACTCCACTTTCTTGGCCATTGCCATCGGTCTCTGTCCCAGAATTTCATCCAGGACCGCGGAATAAATGAAACTGGCTAGATCAGGGCCGCTGGTATTGTTTTGTTTTTGGCGGCCGCTATTTTTAGCCAGTCGTGAGCTTACTGTAATTTGCTATTCTTATGAACTTCCGCATCCGCAAGCACGATACAAAATTCGACCTCGGAAAAAAAATGCGACTCAACTGGGTTGAAAACATCCCGCTTTCGCTGCGTGCCTTGTGGTTATCATTACTAGACCGGCTAGCCAACTTACTTTAAGTTACAGTCAGGATGTGCTCTACTCAAGTTAGGTAGGGTTACTTATTAGCCAGCTAACTTTGCCAGCTTGCCATCTAACTCATTAGCCAATTTGTACTCTAGAATTTCTTGCAAGGACGAACTTTGTGCTGCTATCAGCTTCTACACGACACTAATCACTACTGACTGTTGATTGCTGAGAGTGACGACCTGACACTTCCCCAAATATTAGCGATCAAACGTTGAACCTAAAATTACACTCTCATAACTACCTAACCCGTTAGCTAAATTAAGCAACTGGCAAGAAAACAAAAGTAGTGTGATAGCCTCGCAAGATAACGTCAGGCGATACATTATAGTCCTGATTTCCTACATTGCGCATGAACATACAGAAGCTCGTAAGAATAGCAAATTGGAGTAAGATTACGACTGGCGTTAAAAGAGCCACTGCCTTTATTTTTTTCGCTTTGGAATATACCGCCTTCAATTCTCCAGCGATGCTGAACTTGGTTGGCACTTGGCAGTTGACACAAAACAAGCCTCTCTCCACTTTTCGCACACCTTAAAGATATCATTGTTACAGTGCTTTCGACCATCAATATATTCTAATATATTCATGTCCTTCATTATCTGAATGCACACAGCCGTCTCCTCTTAGCTCCAAAATGCAAATTCCTTGCGAAGTGAACAGGCGCACACATCGTTGAATATTCTGTTCGGGGGCATATTAAGGTGTATACATGAGCCAATATTCCGATTAAAACAGGCATATGCCAGGGGTCTTAATCGGAATATTTCAAATCGGAAAATGACCTTAATCGGGTTATTGCACGCGTTTACATGACAGGTACGCAATTGGAATATTCTAATATTCTGATTAATACAGGAATATTGGTGTGCATGTAAACGCAGTCACTGAGAAGCAGACGGACCTAACCAGGTTGCCGTGTTATATTAAAAGATTTTCAAATTCGTTAACAATTTACATGTCACGTTCTATACGCTTAAACAAAATGTTTTCCACCTTCACTGTTGGTTATTTAGACGCTCAAAAGTAAATGAAATCAAGTGCTATGAGTTACATTATGTTATGACTTGAAACAAAGAAAACCAGAAAGTACAACTAAAACAAATTTATTCTTCACAAAAAAGTTGTACAAAAAAAGTATATCCTGTATTCAATTCTCTAATAACACTCCAATGCCACTATTTAACTGCTGCCAAAACAAAACTCTGTGTCTGCTCTGCTCTCTTCTGCTGTCTGCTCTCTGCTCAAAATCACAGCATTTATATAGACTAGCAACCCAGAAAGATCCACAGGATTCTAGGGAAATCCCGCCCCCTCCAAGCAGGAAAGTGCCAGAAGCTTCTAGAGATCACAAGTCTTTTCCTAATGATTTTACAGACACGCCACCAGAGGGTGCCAAATGAACAAAATAAATATAGCTGACCAGCAAGGCAGCAAAACGGCATGTAACAAACCTTCATTTACAAATGAAATATAATGCTGTACAAAAAAATGCTCATACATAACACCTCCCCTCTTTAAGAAAAGAAAGGTTTGCTAAAAGCTTTCTTTTGTTAAAATTAACACAGTTTTATAATCAGAACAATCTTGATCATTGATCATGATAACAATCGTATACATAACAACCAGTGCAAGTCTCACGATCAAATAGAAAAGTAAAATTACATTTTTCACAATCAAATAAAGAAATAAAATTACATGCGTGAAAGTGTATCTGGGATTACATTATCTTTTCCCCTGATGTGAGAAATATCCAAATCATACTCTTGCAAAAGTAAACTCCATCTCAGTAATCTTTGATTCTTTTTTTTGATCTTGTGCAAGAATGTGAGGGGATTGTGATCACTGAAGACCTTGATGGAAGTAGCTGAACAAGTCAAGTAGACTTCAAAATGTTGTAAAGCCAAAACAAGTGCCAAACATTCTTTTTCAATTGTTGAGTAGTTTTTCTGATGTTTATCAAACTTTTTGGAAAAGTAACAAAAAGGATGATCTACTCCATCAGTGTCTTCTTGCAGTAAAACTGCACCTGCACCAATGTCACTGGCATCAACTGCCAACTTGAACTCCTTTTTGAAATTGGGAGATACGAGAGGCATTTTGCATTTTTGAGAATAGCTTTCAGCTGGTCAAATGAATTTTGACATTTTTCATCCCAAACAAATTTTGCATTTTTCTTCAGTAAATTTGTTCAAGGTTCAGAGATGATAGAGAAATTTTTACAAAATTTTCTGTAGTAGCCAGCCATCCCTAGAAATCTCATGAGCTGTCTTTTAGTTGTTGGCTCAGGAAATTCAGTGATAACTTTGACTTTTGCATCAACTGGTTTGACTTGACCCTGTCCTACAACATGACCTAAGTAAACAACTGTAGCTTTACAAAAGTCACTTTTAACAAGGTTGATAGTCAGCTTGGCATCACTCACTCTCTGAAAGAAGTTTCTGATGTAGGTGAGGTGCTCTTGGAAGCTGTCGCTAGTGATGATTACATCATCGATATAGCCTTCACATCCTGGTAGTCTAGCAATCACTCTGTTTACCAGACGTTGGAAGGTGGCCAGAGAATTTTTCATTCCAAATGGCATGACCGTGTATTGGTATAATCCATCTGGCGTGACGAAGGCAGAGATCTCCTTTGCTCTATCTGTTAGAGGGATCTGCCAGAAGCCCTAGAGGAGATCAAATTTTGTGACATACTTTGACTGTCCAACTTTGTCAATGCAGTCATCAATCCTGGGAATAAGATATGAGTCCGTTTTTGATAGAGCGTTCGCTTTCCTGTAGTCTGTCACCACTCTATATGTTCCATTGGTTTTGGGAACTAGGATGCATGGAGAACTCCAGTCACTGTAACTTTGTCCAACAGATTCATTTTCAAGCAGATATTTGACTTCTTGTTTAAGGTGTTTCTGCTTCTCTGGATTCATTCTGTAAGGATGCTGTTTTACAGGCTTGGCATCATCTTGTAGGGTGACATCATGGTAAACCAAATCAGTCCTTGATGGAACGTCAGGGAATATGTGACTATATTCAAATATGAGCTGCTTTAGCTGCTGTTGTTGAAAAGGGTCCAGATGGGACAACTTGCTGTCAATATTTTGAAGAATGCCTGAATTTTCAAGTTTGACTGGACCAGGTTCATTTTCTAAGGGGCAGTCACAATCTTCTTTGAAATTTTCCAGTTCAACTGTATTTACCACATTGACTGGCTTTTGCTGAGTGTCTCTATCAATGTATTCTTTCAGCATGTTGATGTGACACATTTGTTCTTGTTTCCTCCTTCCAGGAGTTCAAATTATGTAATTTAGATCACTGACCTTTTTGAGGACAGTGTAAGGGCCGAAATATCGGGCTCTTAGAGGGTTTCCAAGTACTGGCAAAAGTGCAAGAACTTTGTCACCAGTTTTAAAACTTCTATCTTTTGAATGAAGGTCATATCTGGCTTTCATTTTGCCCTGAGCTTCTTTGAGATTAGACTTAGCAAAGTCACAGGCTTTACAGAGACTATTACGGAAGTCAGAGACATACTGAAGCAAGTTCATTGGGACATCATCTTCAGCCAGAAACTTTTCCTTCAGAAGCTTCAAAGGTCCACGGACTGTATGCCCAAAAACGAGCTCAAAAGGACTGAACCCAAGAGACTCCTGAACAGCTTCACGGGCAGCAAACAGAAGAAGATGGACACCTTCATCCCAATCTTTCTCAGTGTCAAGGCAGTAGGTCCTTATCATGTTCTTCAGGGTTTGATGGAACCTGTCCAAAGCACCTTGACTCTCCGGATGGTAAGTTAATGACCTGTATTGTTTAATACCAAGCTCATGCATAACTTGTTGAAATATGCCAGACATGAAATTTGATCCTTGATCAGACTGAATAGACTTAGGAAGACCAACAAAGCAGAAAAACTTGGTAAGAGCCTTGATGATAGTCTTCGCCTTGATATTACTAAGTGGAATTGCCTCAGGAAACGGGGTGGAAGCACACATGATAGTCAGTAAGTACTCACAACCAGATCTACTCTTCGGCAATGGTCCAACACAGTCAATGATGATTCGACTGAAAGGTTCTTCAAAAGCAGGAATGGGCTTAAGTCGAGCCTTTGGAATATTCTGGTTCGGCTTCCCAACCATTTGACATGTATGACAGGATTTGCAGTACTCCTGTACATCAGACCTCATGGAAGGCCAGAAGAAGTGGTTTCTGACACATTGAAGGGTCTTCTTGATACCCAAATGACCTGACATAGGATTGTCATGGGCCAGACTAAGAGTTTCTTGACGATACGACTTTGGAAGAACAATTTGATGGGTGATCATCCACTCTTCATCTGCAGAAGCATCAGGTGGACGCCACTTTCTCATAAGCACACCATTTTTGTAGTAAAAACAGAGAGGAACTTGAGTAGCCTCTTGTTCACTTGCAGCCTGTGGTAGAAGATGCGCTAGATCACAAGCTTGTTGTTGCTCATGAATAAGTTGTTTACGAGACAAAATATCATTAGAATGACCTGACAAGGACATGTCTGAAGATTTCCCAGACATCTCAGGACTGGAAGGTTCCTGATGAAAAGACTGCCCAATGAAGGTGTCAGCCAGGTTAAAGTCCAGGTCAGCATCATCTTGAATAGCCTTTTTGGCCATAGAACGAGTAACTGCACATGAAGGATAGAGGTCTGGAATTTCCTCCTCTATAGAGTCAGATTCTTGATGAATCAAAGGAGTGTCAGTTACAATAGTGTAGAGCACAACCTTATCCCCAGCAAGATCATTACCAAGAAGCAAATGAATGCCTTTGAAAGGAAGAGAAGACCTAACACCAACAGTAACAGGCCCAGAGACCAAGTCTGATTTGAGATGAACATTATGGAGAGGTACACTTGTAAAACCACATTCTACTCCTTGAATAAGGACATTTGCCTGAGTAGACGATTTGTCCGAGAAAGGCAGAATATCTGCAAGAATAAGAGATTGGGAAGACCCAGTATCCCTTAGAATTCGAACTGGAACAGATGAGGAAAAATCATGTGAAAGTGAGATTTGACAAAATCATAATCAGCACACTGTTGGACTGATAACTGGTTATAGATTTTCCTAGCTTTACCAGTAAGAACACTTTGTAACATCATTGTCCAATGCTCTTTTGGCCATTTCAAATTTTCAGCAATTTTTTCAAAATGGGTAAAGTATTGGTCACCATCATTTTCTAAGAAAGGAGGAACAAGTCTGATATGCTTAACCACATCAAAATGATCAGAAAGTCCAAAAGATTTTGAAACAGTAACTGCTTCTATTCTCTTCACTTCCAATTCGTACTGCATTCTTTTCCGTCTAGTTCTTTCTCTGTCTCCATCCTTCTTCCTCCAGTTCTCTCTCCCTTTCCAACCTTCTTTCCTCCAGCTCTTTCAGGCGTAGCTGAAATTCAAGTCTTTGCAACTCCGTTGCAGGCACTTCCACAGCTTTAATTAATTCTGCTGCTTCTTCCCCAAAGATATCTTCATCGATGAAATGTTGCACCAAAAGGTTGAATATTTCTTGTTTCTTCATTGATGACTTCACATCAGATAATCCAAGGGTTGAGGCTATTTGCAGCAAGTCCTTCTTCTTTGCCAGCACAATTAATTCCTGGGTTGGAGTTTTCAAAAAACTTTCCACATCCAAGGTCATGATTGCTGGTTTTTAAACTAGTCACAAGATTTAAAATAATAATCTTTGGTGAATCCAATCTCTGTAGAACCTCCAATTTGTTATGACTTGGAAAAAAATCACAACAACGAAAACCAGAAAGTACAACTAAAACAAATTTATTCTTTACAAAAAAGTTGTAAAAAAAAATATATCCGGTATTCAGTTCTCTAATAACACTCTGATGCCACTATTTAACTGTTGCCAAAACAAAACTCTGCTCTGCTCTCTTCTGCTGTCTGCTCTCAGCTCAAAATCACAGCATTTATATAGACTAGCAACCTTGTAGAAAGATCCACAGGATTCTAGGGAAATCCCGCCCCCTCCAAGCAGGAAAGTGCCAGGAGCTTCGAGAAATCACTAGTCTTTTCCTAATGATTTTACAGACACGCCACCAGAGGGTGCCAAATGAACAAAATAAATATAGCTGACCAGCAAGGCAGCAAAACGGCATTTAACAAATCCATCCATCCATCCATTTTCTATACCCGCTTATTCCTCACTAGGGTCACGGGGCGAGCTGGAGCCTATCCCAGCTGACTACGGGCAAAGACAGGGACCCACCCTGAACAGCTTGCCAAATGTAACAAATCTTCATGTAGAAATGAAATATAATGCTGTACAAAAAATACTCATACATAACAATTATTTTAAATCACTCTCGTTCAATTATCTAATAAAAAACTCCTCAAATTTGCGGCAAAGATTTGCCTGAACGTTAATTGCCAAATCTTTGGTGCATTTGACTATTGCCTGCAATGCAAACATATTTTCTCTTGCATTCACGTTCGGTATGCTTCACAAAATGTTTCCCACTTCACGTTGCCTATATTTTTAAGCTCTTAAAACCAGGGCCATCTTTGAATAATTTCTTTTTTTTTTTTTTTTTTTTTTAGAAATATCTTTTATAATGCATACAAAATTCCTCAAAGAAAGGTGGAATTCAGAGGTCTGCCATTTATTCAGATTATTGAAATTCTTTCAGTCTAACACGGCAACCTGGTTAGGTCCGTCTGCTTCTCATTCTCACTTCTTAATCATTATAGGCCACATTTTGATTTTGATTAGTCAGTTGGCTGAATAAATGGCTTGATTGCAAGTCAGGCAAAGTACACTGGAATTGATTTAAGGTGAGCTAATTATATCTCCGAACGCCGAATGGCATTCCGGGGATATTATGTTTTTGGTCCGGCTGCCGCCGCCGCACTACGTGTAAACACGATAACTTCAGTGATATTTTAATTACAAATTCCATATTTTGCACATAAGTAAGTATCATAAAGAGGAAGAACTGATTCGATTTTGGACAATTTACAATTTCTAGATTGGCCACCAGGAGCCAAAAATTTAAAAAATCACTGTTCCGCGATAACTTCAGTAATATTTCAATTACAAATTTCAAGTTTTGCAAATAAGTAA
This sequence comes from Gymnothorax reevesii, assembly GCA_029721435.1. Lineage (NCBI taxonomy): Eukaryota > Metazoa > Chordata > Actinopteri > Anguilliformes > Muraenidae > Gymnothorax > Gymnothorax reevesii. The sequence goes on from CM056574.1 coordinate 57,643,211, forward strand.
GTATCATAAAGAGGAAGAACTGATTAGATTTTGGACAACTTCCGATGTCTAGATTGGCCACCAGGGGCCAAAAACTGATTTACATGTTAACTCGATAACTGCAGTAATATTTCAATTAGAAATTACAAGTTTTGCATATAAGTTAGTATCATAAAGAGGAAGAACTGATTGGATTTTGGACAATTTACAATATCTAGATTGGCCACCAGGGGCCAAAAACTGAAAAAATCGCTGTTTTTATCATATCACTGGAAATATTTGTCCGATTGACCTCAAGTCAAGTGCAAATGAAAGGTCATGACCTGAGGATGTGTCCCACGATGACATTATACCTGTTTATATGCAACTGCAAGGTCATGACCTCACAAAGTGTTACACGATGACATCATACCTGTATGGTTCAATATTTTGCCACCAGGTGGCGCTTTGTGATGGAAAATTACCATTTTGGCCATATCTTCGGAACCATTTGACCGATTGACCTGAAATTAAGTTCAAATGAAAGTCTATTCAAGGTCTTTTCCAGGATTGGGGAATTTGAGGATTGGGGACGTCCGGGGATATACCCCCAGCCGTCGCCTCCGACGGCATAAGCCTAGTTATGCCAAGGCGATGGAGGCTGTCCAACCTCGCAAGTAATTAGCGGACTTCGAATCTCAGTTTTCTTCCTGGAAGCATTTCAAATGACCGCATTAGGTATGCGTCATAGAAAAAGTAATAAGCAGGAAAGTCTGTCTGCCTCATAGTGGCAGTTACTTTTATTGCGCTGAAATTAATCGCGATAAATTAATGCGACAGCCCTAGTGCAAACTTTATTATGTAAGACTTTCCAAACAAATAACAAACCCAACATGGACAAGAATGTTTCATTTTGTTTTGTGCAATCGCCCGTGATTCTAGAATTACTGCATGATCTCACCAGTCTCGTTTCTCCTGCTGTCCAGCAATAATGCGCTGTGAAACGCAGTCGGTGGGTGTTGACATATGATATAGCACGAAGCAAACCCGCAGCGGAGCATAGATGGATCAAACACTCATCTGGTGTAATCCTAGGGTTAGGTTTGCCCGAATGGTTACCAATTTTTCTGCCTTCGCATTTGTGAGCTTGTCATGAACCTTTGTGTGCATATTGACAAACAGCCGCCAGTTGCACTCAGAGGAGGGTGATGTTGGTAGGATTTGGAGGATGATGGAGGTTACTAGTGCAAGGGCCTCAGATCCACCAAGTCCCCTCCATCAGGTGGATGCAGATACTGTATGAGCTAGCAAGGCTGCAGTATCCCATCCCCTTCCTACAGGCTGTGCTTGGTTTGGCATTTTGCCAGATTGCTGAGAACTTTGCCTTCAACAAGACCCAGATAATGCTCCGTTGGTCTCTTCACCGCAGCGTGTGTTCTCTCAGACTTGTATGCTGCTGCGTGTACTGGCTTCATTCAGAACTCTTGGCACTTCTGCATTGATTTGACCACTGCGGTTTTCTCTGCTTGGAACAGTGGGAAAGTGGGCAGGACCGAACCTTATTTATTTTCCTAACCAAGTTGTGGCGCCGCTTCTGGTCTGAGCCACACTTCAGCCAATCAGATTGTACTATCTACCTGGGGTTTTTTTTTTCCCCCTTAACTTGTAGGGCTGTTCCCGACCAAAACAAATCTCGGTTGAACAACATTCAGCCGTTTTTTTTCCAGTTTTTTGATTGCTGAAAATGTTTTTACTCCGATCAGAGCCTCCTCTTCATGCTGTCCTTACAGATACTGCTGTTGCCCTTGAAAAGTTGAAGTATGAATACACAATAGGCAGATAGTTTTACTTGACTAAAGCATAATACATTATGACATTGTAATGCATTGGCAGTGTCTTATTTAATAAACCTAGTTGGTTTCATTGAGATTTTGAATCATTTTAGCAAAAATATTGTTTTATCAAAGACTATTACACTCAAGAAGTCTAAAATTCTCATGAACTCTGATAGTATATGTCAGATAGATGCAGAGTGGAAATTACATTAAAAAAGAATACAGTTGGATCAAAAAGCTTTTTTTCATTTAGGCTATTAATTGTTTATGGTTCAATTCTTCGTTTTTAATTTGTGCTTGAGGAAAAGGCTGACGATCGGACCATTCCACTGGACTACCGAAACAGATGCCTTGTTTTTCCACATTAAATGAAACTGCAATAGCAAGTAAACCAGTTGAAGGGTGCTGAGAATTGAACAAAATTGAGCAAATATGGTTAGTAACAAAATGACAAATCAAAGGAACTATAGGAATAAATAGGATAAAATTAATTCACCCATCATGCTTCAAATCGCAACTTATTAATTGCAATGCTGACTGTACATAAATGCGTCTCTATCGTAAAAACGTACCTTACTCGGTTACTAACCATTCTTTAGTATTATTATTCTCATAATAAAGAATTACAACCCCAAGTCCGAAATAGTTGGGACAAAGTGTAAATTGTGAATAAAATCAAGACGCAATGACTTTCAAATCACACCAGCCAGTATTTTATTCACAATAGAACAGAGATAACATAGCAAATGTTGAAACTGAGAAATTTTACAATTTTATCCACAAAATGAGCTCATTTCAAATTTGATGGCTGCCACAGGTCTCAAAAAAGTTGGGACAGGGGCCTGTTTACCATGGTGTAGCATCCATTCTTCTATTTAACACTGAGTGGAGGTGTCTGGACATTGAGGAGACAAGTTTCTTGAGTTTAGCCATTGGAATTTGATCCCACTCTTGTTTATTACCGGCTTTCAGCTGCTGGAGAGTTTTGGGACTCCTTTGACGGACTTTTCTTGTAATTATGCGCCAAATGTTCTCAATCAGTGAAAGATGAGGACTGCAGGCAGGCCAGTTCCGCACACGGACTCTTCTACTACGAAGCCAAGCTGTTGTAATAGCTGCATTATTTGGTGTTGCATTGTCCTGCTGAAATGCATAAGGCCTTCCCTGGAATAGATGTCGTCTTGAGGGGAGCATATGTTGCTCTCAAACCTTTATTTACCTTTCAGCATTCATGGTGCTTTCTAAAACATGCAAGTGTCCCACGCCATATGCGCTAATACATCCCCATACCATCAGAGATGCTGGCTTTTGAAATGAACCCTGATAACAGGAGGGGTGGTCTTTCTGCTCTTTAGCCCAGAGGACACAACCCCCATGATTTCCAACAAGAATGTTAAATTTGGACTCGTCTGACCACAGGAAACCTTTTTGCATGAGTTTTGAGTGGCATCTGTGGATGGCATGGCGGATTGTGTTTACAGACAGTGGTTTCTTGAAGTGTTCCTGGGCCCATTTAGTAATGTCAATGACAGAATCATGCCGGTGAGTGATGCAGTGGCGTCTGAGGGCCCGAAGATCACGGGATTCCCTTATTCTTTGATCACCATGAGAGAGAGCCTCTTCAATTGTCAATGAAATGGTGTTAGCAAGCTTACATTTGGCATATCTGATTTACTGGCTGGCTACCGACAATATAAACACATTTTGATTTGTTTTTTGCTTGTGAAACTGTAGCCCTTTTTCCATCAGACTTTCAAGCGAATTAACTCTGAGTCAAATTATTTTTTAGCGACATAAGAAGCGTCAAAACGGTATTCCATAAACGGAATGATTCTAGCAAATTAAAATTATGTTACAATGCCCCGAGTTGAAGCGCATTTTTCTGACCCACTAGATCAGCGGTTCCCAACCTTTTTAGGCCGTGCATCACCTCCTACTTCCCGACCTAGCTGACGCACCACCACGCCCAACACATAAAAAGGCAGCATCTATTTATAGTCTCATTGAGGACATCAAGTTTAATTCAACAAAATATAAGAACACACACCTGTTCATTAATGAAGTAAGGGATAATTAACGAGAAGGTGTGCATTCCACGGTTTTAATGCACGACGCGGAGGCAAATAACCTGGTTGCTTCCGCGAAGTGCATTAAAACCGTGGAATGCTCACCTTCGAGTTGATTATCCCGCTTATACCATGGTCATTTGCCTGCAATATCAAATCGCAGCATTCGGAAATTTTTGGTTAAAGTTCTGCACTAAAAAAAAAAACACTATGCGCGATTATGCAGACTGTAGCTAGCTTGCTACTCACAATTACAATGAACTAATGACGGTTTACGCAGTCAGGGAGCTGAAATCACCTACCAGCCAATCAGAAAAAAGTATTCATCCAGACCATGGTATAATGTGCAATAATAGGCCAATTGTGCTCTCACATTTGCAAGGTGAGGAGAATAAAATGAAAATAAAAAGTCTGGTCGCTTTGCGAGCCCACAATTAACTGGCCAACAGACTACCGATCAAAAAAAATGCCACAGTCTTTTTATAGCCTCATTGAGAGCATCAAGTTTAATAGAAAAAATAATAAAAGAGAAGTAAAAGAGTGAATTTTAATTTAAATAAGAGTTTTGAATTAAAAGCCTACAAATGATTTTCTTGAATTTTTCTGAAAAATCTGCCACACTGCCACATAAATTTTAAGTGTTCTCTTGTTCTTTGAATTATGTTCAAGTTAACGAAATATGGTTGTTATTGCATTTTACGAGTTTCCCGTTATTCTACCTCGAAATAATGTATGAAGCTCTATTGCTCTCTAATGACGTCTTTTATCTTCATTTTTGCTTCATCATAGCGGGGTACTTTTCTGTGGCTTATTTGGGACTCACTTGGTGGACTGTCACTTTATATGTCACGGACGGAGTTTTCCAAGGAGCTCCTCCTTGGATTTTTCCCTTTGCTTCACTTGCTACTGCTACCTCGCGGTTCTGCGCTTGGGCAACCCTAAAATCTCGGGCTGTTTCCTCGCTCATATCTTAAGTATCTTCAAAAATCATGAAAATAGATTTATTTTCTGTGCGCATTTCGACCTGTAAGCTTACATATATTTGCATGTACATGCTGGGTTTTCCTGAAAATGCAGAAATTAGATGATAATGGCGTATATGGGCATAGCTATATCTTTGAACAAATTTATCCAACTTGTTATAAAATCTGCTTATGTTATGATTTAAGCTGACAAATAACAAAATTACTACTGTAATCTGATTCATATTGCAATATCAAGTCGAAAACAAAGACTTTACGATCGCGTTGCAAAAGGTAGCATTTTTTGACAAGGGAGCAAAATTTGACAGAACACCGGCGTTGCCACATTGACTGTGGAAAACGCATATGCGCGCTAGAACTGTCTGAATGTGCGCGTTTTGTGGGACTGAAACAATGTTTTGAGCGATCCGAATTGATCTGTTTGAGCTCTTTGTTACAAGTGAAACTCCATTGGAAATAATGCATGATTTATTTATTTTTCAGTAAAATAAAACACAATAGGCCGCCATTACCCTTCTCATGTCGCGTATGGAGTTAAATTACTGCCAAAACCTAATATACAAACCTAACATGTTTTACAAATGCACAACGATTCACAATCAAATACAATGTGATTTGCAAATATAAAAATGATTCACGTGCAAACAAAGTGTGGTTTGCAAATATAAAAACGATTTACAAACAAATACAGTGCGGTTTCCAAATATAAAAACGATTCACGTACAAACAAGGTGTGGTTTGCAAATATGAAAAACGATTTGCAAACAAATACAGTGTGGTTTGCAAATACAAAACACCATTAACAAACGAATGTATTCAATTTTACCAATACAAAATGTACCGAATGCAAGTATACGACGAGAACCATTTCCTACAAGTACAAATCACTTTTGGCAGTTTTCTACCGGTGACATGACGTAATGGATTTTCTCACAAATGTCCTCACTGTTATTGGCCCTGTTAAACAGCAGGTGGGGCTATGACTCAATATCCTAGATCGCTACACCGTGAAGTTGAACAGAATAGAGAACGGCCGCCAGCGACAACCGTGGACATGAGAATGATGGCTGAGGCTAAATAAAAACGCAGTGTCTACGTGTTCGAAATAACTCCGTGTCCGACAGTGGGATGGTGTCAATATAACTCCGTGTCCGACAGTCGATTATTGTTTTTAATCTCTTGAACTCTACTGAATCTTTTAGATAGCCTATTAAACGTGAATGTATAATCAGATGCCTCAGTTCTTCAAGATGGGTACTGAGAATTTCAATCAATGTTTTTGTTTAAGCTCTACTCAATAAAGTGTTCTGATTGTTAGTGATTTATTTTTATTTTCCATTTCATTATAAATCTGGGCCCGTATTCACAAAGCATCTTATCTTAGCGCTAGGAGTACTACTCCTAAGTCGCGCTAAAACATTTTATGTAGGAGTAAAATCTTAAAAGTAATTCACAAAACCACTGAGAGCAACTTTTAGCCATCCGAGACACCAAGGGTAACGCTGCAACGATCTGTAGGCTGATATTATCCCACGCGTACCGCTTGGATTTGCTGTTCACCCCCGAGCCAATTTTCCCTCTGATTAGGCTACATTCTTTTGCTCCAGCACCAACTGGCCCAGCAGCAGTAACTGGTCTTTGCTCCAGCTGGGCTTTCGCGTCATTTTTGAACTTACATCCATTACAGTTTAGGGCAAACAAACTTAAACGGCTCGATATTTAAATGATCGCAACATATTCTCATTCTCATCGAGTAACAAGTAGCTCTTGGGGCAAGTGACGCGTTTCATTAATAACTCGTTTAATGCTATTAATGTTTTTACAATTATCTCTTTCCTATGAAGGTTTATTTTCCTAGAGCGTGATATGCGGGGACCGTGCATTGCAATTTTCAAAAGTGCTCAATATGTTATTATCTTAAGCCGAATCTAAAAATGCCGATATGTTGTACTTTAACAATAGCTTACTTAAAAGTATTGTTATGACTTGGAAAAATCCCAACAAAAAAACTGGCAAGTACAACTAAAACAAATTTATTCTTTACAAAAAAAAATTGAACTAAAGAATATCCACGATTTAAATCAGCAAATTACACTCTGCCACTATTTAACTGTTGCCAAAACAAAACTCTGGTCTGCTCTCTTCTGCTGTCTGCTCTCTTTGTTGTCTGTCTCTGCTGTGCTTAAAATCACAGCCTTTTTATAGTCTAGCAACCTTCCAGAAAGATTCACAGGATTCTAGGGAAATCCCGCCCCCTCCAAGCAGGAAAGTGCCAGAAGCTTCGAGAAATTACTAGACTTTTCTTAATGATTTTACAAGTACGCCACCAGATGGTGCCAATGAACAAAATAAATATAGCTGACCAGCAAGGCAGCAAAACAGCATGTAACAAACTTCATTTACAAATGGAATATAATGCTGTACAAAATTATCATACATAACAGTATCCGAGTTTTACATTATATGTTTCCTACGGGGGGAAGTTTATATAAATGTCAGTGTTAAGGTTAAGGTTAGGCTTAGGGTTAGGGCAGTGTTTAAATTGTCATCGTCGTACCTCTCTTCTTTGAAATGCATTGGAAAACTGCCGTACTCGTAACAACTGCCATTATTTTATGGGACAAACCAGCCCCTTGGACTATTTTCTCATTTTTTCCTCCGTGGGTTGTATGTGGGATATTTTTTTCAAAGGGCTGCCCTGCCACCAAACAACCAATCACCGTGCTCATTGTCCCAAGACTCGTGCATGAGAATTGACGTCAGCCATACAGAGATTACTCCCGCCTATCTCGGAGCTACTTCTATTCTAGGAGTTACCAGTTTTCTTAACTAAAAGTTGCTCTCAGCGGTTTTGTGAATTTTAAGATTTTACTCCTACATTAATGTTTTAGCGCGACTTAGGAGTACTCCTAGCGCTAAGATAAGTTGCTTCGTGAATACCGGCCCAGATTTATAACGAAATTGAAAATAAAAAAATATCACTAACAATCAGAGCACTTTATTGAGCAGAGCTTAAACAGAAACATTGATTGAAATTCTGGGTACCCATCTTGAAGAACTGAGCCACCTGATCAAACAGTTACGTTTAATGGGATATCTAAAAGATTCAGTAGACTTCAAGAGATTAGAAACAATAATCGACTGTCGGACACGGAGTTATATTGACACCATCCCACTGTCGGACACGAAGTTATTTCGAACACGTAGACACTGCGTTTTTATTTAGCCTCAGCCATCATCCTCATGTCCACGGTTGTCGCTGGCGGCCGTTCTCTATTCTGTTCAACTTCACGGTGTAGCGATCTAGGATATTGAGTCATAGCCCCACCTGCTGTTTAAGAGGGCCAATAACAGTGAGGACATTTGTGAGAAAATCCTTTACGCCATGTCAGCGGAAGAAAACTGCCAAAAGTGATTTGTACTTGTAGGAAATGGTTCTCGTCGTATACTTGTAATTGGTACGTTTTGTATTTGTAAAACTGAATTCATTCGTTTGTTAATGGTGTTTTGCAATTGCAAACCACACTGTATTTGTTTGCAAATCATTTTTTATATTTGCAAATCATACCTTGTTTGTACGTGAATCGTTTTTATATTTGCAAACCAAACTTTGTTTGCACCTGAATCATTTTTATATTTGCAAATCACATTGTATTTGTTTGTGAATCGTTGTGCATTTGTAAAACATGTTCGGTTTGTATACTAGGTTTTGGCAGTTATTTAACTCCATAGTCGCGCACCACCTAGCGGCAGCTTGCGCACCACAGGTTGGGAATCCCTGCACTAGATGATTTTCCATCAATAATGTAGCGAATTAGAATCGTCAGAGAAGGTTAGTGTAGCGCAGAGGTCGGGAACCTGGAGCTCGCCAGCCGCAGGAACTTTTGTTGCTCTGCCGGGGCTCTCGGATGACAAAAATAAGTAAATAAATAAATAATAAGCATGCAATCAAGGAATAAGCCTAGGCCTAGTAGAAGATTAAAATAACAGCCAATACTGCTTATATTAAAATGGAAAATACTTTGGTCTAACTGAGTTGAAAATGTATTTAAAAAAAAAAAAAACTTAGTTGAATAAAAGGCAAGGCAGTTTTATTTCTATTTCTTACATCAAGACATTTCTATGCTTTACAGACCAAAAAAAAACAAAAAAAAACGGTATAATTGAAGAAAGCATTGACATCGAATAAAAGTAACTGTAAGTTAAATATCCAAACTTTTTCTTGTAACCGCCTTTCTTTATGTGGCTCTTCTGAGATTAAAAAATAGGCTAATCTTTCCAGTGCAGCAAGCATTTATCAAGTTATTTGGCAAGAAAATTCATTGGCTGTCAATGCGATGGATATATCGTCAGTAACAAGTGAACGTTAAATGGCTATTATCGATCTACCTTAACATGACACCATCAGCAGCTATAATCAACTAGCCAAGGCGGTCATCTCTAGAATACAGCCCACTTCAAATTAGTAACCCTTTGTGTTAGCCTAATTTATACAAAAGATTTCACGACTGCATCTGTTATCAATGAGATCCATGTCACACGCCATAACTTTTTTTAAAGCCAGCATTATTGATACGCAATTCTGTTTTATAATAGACTGGTCTTACACATGAAAGTGCAGTAAAACAAAATTTAGGCGGTAGATGGGGTTATTGGCTCATTTATGGAAAGCTAAACTTCCACTGAGGTGAGTACTGAGGATATGTGAAACACCGAAAGTCCCTGACTATTTTCAAGCTAAAGGGAGAAAAAAAAACATGCTGAAAAAATAGCGACTTGACGCCATACATGGATTGCATTTCTTCCACATAGTTAACCACAGGTTAATACCAATACTTTGCCTGTTTTGCGTATGATCGTGAGTATGCTGAAGTTTAGGAAACGCACTCGGTCTGTAGTCTGACAGATGCCTGAATGCTAGGCTAACGTTAGGCAATCACTGGTTAAATCATCAAGGCTAATTTTAACCAGCACAAACGAAGCGAACCTCATCATATCTCCCAATCATCTGATTTGAATCTAATTTTTAGCTCGCCGGGACGAATGTCCGGAGGAGAGCTATTGTCGTACCCCCGGCGTCCGCGTCCGCGTCCGCCCGCGCGCAGAAAAACTTTAACCTTGCCCCGGCGAGCTTTGTTGTCTTTCTGACAACTCTTGTTCAAGGTTACTAGTGGAAATATATAACTGCTGAAGTGGCATAAAATGATCACTATCACAAATATCAAATCGTTTCAGCTAGCTACCGCTCACCTCTCTTCTCATGTGAACGACTACTTTATTATGCTAAGCTTAGCTGATGTAACGTTATCTTTACCGAACCCATTTGCTTCCTACGACTGTCACCCTGGCTGCTATTCTGCTATGTGAGTGACAGGTTCTGAAAGTATGAGGGGGTAGATCAAAATTTTTTGCGTCCAAACGCGCATAGTTTTTTCTGGCATTTTTGAGCCCTTATAACTGCATATGCATTAGAGATGGCTAAATGAAATTTTTAGAGCTGAAAGACATGGGAGAACTGTTAAAATCTGCAATTAAATCAGCATGCCCATTCACTATTTAACAATCTTTAGGCAAAATCTGGATTTTCTTCAATTAGATTTGTTCTGTAACCAACTTCAAGCTTGGGGTCAAGAAATAACTGTGATATGGTGTAATATAGACAAGTATTGGAACCATGGATATGTCACACGTTTTTTTTTTTTTGTAATTGTCTGCGAAAACTTGAAAAAGTGCATGTTAGGAAAAGTTCTAGTGGGTCGTCATCATGTTGTGCTATAGGCTGATGATCAAATCAAGTAAGGACTAATGAAAGATTTCATTTTAATCTACATTTTGATACCATGCTCATCTTCTAGCCATGATTCCTTCTGTCAAATAATTTTCACTTGTCAATGAAGCTCTACACATTGGGTTGTAAGGGAACGTTTTCACATGACAGTTTAATTTAGCATTTTTTGTTTGTTTTGCTTTGATATATTTATATTTATTTTTAATTCTATGTTCTTTTTGCAACAAATTATCAATTGGAATTAGAATATTTTAAGTTTGATGTGGAACATGATGTAGAACGAGGTTGGTATGTTAAACTTTACTGTCCATTGCACTATTTTGGAAGGAATGACTGAGTGCTTTAAGCAAATTTTTTTAGGCCATTGTATGCCAAATTTCCTCGTGGTGTGGCTGCAACCCCTTGGATTTTCCTGAAAAAATTCCAATTAAAAAATGCCTTAAAGTGTTTTATGAACAAATTCAAAGCTGTAGGCCCAAGAGACCTACAGTTTTTGAGTTATGGCACTTTTTAAAAAAAGGTTGTGGTGCCCCTATTTGGTGCCAGTGATACACTTTTTCAGTTAGGGAGCAATTTGGAAAGTCCATTACTTCCTCATAGATGAATGTACCCAGCTGAAATTTGTTATTTTTGGCTTTCTGAATATGCTGTCAGAAAGAGTGTAGACTGGAATGAAACGGAGCGGAACTGTTTCCTAAGAGGGACACGTTATTGCTTATATTTTATAGAAGTTTCCGTTAAACTGCTGATATTGATTATTGTGTACCATTTTCTGTCAAATTAATGGGTTAAAGTATATTTCACAGATCTAATATCTAATTTCTTACCTTTCTAACCAGATATCGTTTAATCATTTACTTGTGCTTTGTCTTTAACCCCTCTCTGCAGATGTAGACGTTCGCGTCTATAGACCTGCAAATTTATGCACTTAGTTACAGTACTCGACCACGAGATGGCACCTTTGGATCAGCTATTGAATATTTACAAGCAGGCAGAGCTGAAACGCGATTTAGAGTATGGATAACTTCCCTCCAATCCCTGTTTTTCAGGAGTTGCATGAATTAAACTCCTCAGCTAAGCCTGATGTGCAAACTGGTCAATATCCTTGCCCATAGTATCGATCCAGTAGTTTTAAAAAATTATCACTTGCGGCAGTAAAAAAGTACTCTGTAGCAACCATTTTAGCTACAGTGAGCCAACAGTATTCCAATTAGTGGTAAAAAAAATATGTTTTGTGAAGCAAAAAATCCGACATAGTATTGATTCTCTCACATTCTACTGTCAATTACAGTCATCATACACAAAATATGCGTAGTTCCCTCCCATGGATTAACGCGTATATTCCTCCATTGACAAATTGAGCGCTCCCTTCTATCCACCCAAGTACTGGTGTCGATAGCCAGTCACTCAATTATATACTCAGATTCATCTGCTTAACCCTACAGTTAAAGTTCACGCCCTCGTTAAGCTTCCCCGGTAATGATGTATTGATAGACTCGTTTCTTATCCAATTTCCGAGTGTTTAAAAGAGTTGGCAAAAGGACATGAAAGCTGGTGATTTAGCTGTGCACAAACTGTTTCTTGTACAGAACACCCATAGCTCCTCTGAACACCCTGAACACTGCTGTTTTTACAATAAAAATAGCCTACTTGAATACCTTGTTTGCTTTAGGGGAAATAAATACCTACTGAATTAGGTGAAATAAACTGCTGTAGACATGTATTATTGCCTGTAATACACAGATCCAGGATTTGTATCTCATACTGGTAAAAAAATGAAAAAACTAGACATTCTGAGATCTCTCCTTAAAACTCGCAAGCGATTGGCTAATCGATGTCACATGGGCTGTAACGTGTGAGAAGTAAGTTGCACCGGAACTTGTACACAAAATGACTTGTTTGACTCCTCATTTCATCAGCCAATTTATGAAAGAAAGAGAAGTTTTACTAATCTTATTTGAGACAAATATTCTTATTAATACATTTTCTACATACTCGATGAAATGATTTGACACAAAATGTCCAGATTTTGCAAATTTGGCATGTCAACAGGCAAGAAACATATGGGACTAGTAAGAAGTAGTAGTGAGTGAGGAGTGATCGATTGTAGCTCAATGGCAAATTGTCTAAGGTTAAAAAACTGGCAATTTACCCTTCCCCATTTTTTTGGAAACGGGGCCAGGCCAGATTCGGCAGGCTCAGAGAATTTCGGCATTATCGTGAAATAAGTCTCCGTAGACAATATGTCCTGCCGGACAGTCCTACCTATGACATGGATGAACGCGCACTCGCATTCTGAACAGAATAATATGTTAATATGTTTCTTACGGGTGATACACAAAGGATTATAAGAATCCAAAACAACCAAGTAATGGCAGTAAACTGCTCAGAGAGCTAGAAACAGAGTCAGGGACTCGACACATTGTATTGCGGAGGTTCGATTCCTCGTCAATATTTTTATTTTATATGGGTAAGGTTTAGGTTTATTCCATCAGAAAACTGAAGATTCTTAAGACATCAAAGTTTAAGTACACAAAAGCAGTTTATAGCGTCGCAGGAAACATTGGCTCATAGTCCTAGTAGTCCCCTGTGACTAGGATCACGATATGGCTAGAATTTCAGAAGCAAACACAAATGCAAAATTAGAATGTCATCAGCATTAACAATGATCAACGATACTAAGTTACTAACGACAACAAAACAACAACAGCAATGTGAACACAATCTCCCTTTTCAGCTCAGCACTTTTACATAGACATTCACACTGAAGCCGTACAGCAGGGCTGGGCCCTGGGCAACCCGCGCTGGGCCTGCCGGGGTAGCGGCTGAGCAAGTAGGGAGTAAGCATGATCTATTTCAAATGACCCTTTTTTTTCCTCCTCTCTTCGCTGCATCCGATCTTGGCGGTTTAGCTTTCTTGTCAGAGGAAGTCAGTCTGATGACAGAGATTGCAGTTGCTTTAAGCTTCCTCTGAAACTTCATTCCGAAATCTGAGTAAAATCCAGATTCGTTAAAGTCATCGTCTGTGAGGTGATTGCTGCGTATTGTGCTGTATGGAGTTGGCTCTTGCCACTGTGGACATGTAATCCTCATCTTTGCCGTCCATATTTACTGCAATTTTTCATCTTTTAAGAAGTGATGTAAACTCAAACCATTGTTTGGAGTCTTATAACAGCCTGCCACTACACACTGAGTTGGCATGTCGATGAATGTTATCTCAAAATCAACGAAATGAAGGATTGATCAAGGCAAAATCAATGATCAGTATAGAACAAACCACTGGTCAATTAGCTGTTAACGTTTGCAACTTACTTCTCACAGGTCACATGACTACGAGGTCCATGCAACGACTTTGTTGATGGGCGGGGCTAAGAACCGTACAAACCAGCCAAACTTTAGTTTTAAAATAATGATAAAAAGTTATAGAAAGCATTTACCAATGTGTGATGCACATTAATTTGCTACATATGATCTATTTCTCTGAAAAATAGACAAAAATTGTTCTAATTTAGGACACCATTAATCTTTTTTTGCAGTCATGGTTCAGTGGTAAGAAAAAAAAAAAACAAGAGTTTGATTATGCTGAGTGATTCTTTTTTTTTTTTCAGACACTTAACGTTTCTGCCTCCCAAGTCTCTGGTGTACAAATTAATACAGATCCAATTGTGACACATAATCATATATTTTCATTGGCTATACCTAGGAGCATGAAAAGCCTTTATAACCCTTTATAATGATGTATGGAACCCCCTACCAGAATACACTTGAGAGATATTAATCATAATTTTCTTGTCATCATTCTAGCCCTCTGTGTTGCAGGTCACCATCATTTTGAAACTCCCCCAATTCGGTGACGTGCAGTACTGTGCCTAAATGCGTTTTTCCATCCTTGATTGGTCGATGTTCTTGTTAGACAACTGTTTTACGTTAGTAACCAAAATGACTTCATATTAATACAACGTAATTCGGTCATTGTAAAATATGAAAAAAAATGTAAAAAGCAAGATGTTTTCATCCCATGAATGATTAAAACTCCATGTGATACAACCGATTAGATACGAGTTTGGTATTGTACGTGTAATACAGCTTTCTCGCATCACAATTGGTCAGATTCTGATTGGTCAGATTTTGGCAAACATCAGCCAAAATGTTCGCAAAGCCAATTGTGTAGGAAACATTCGACATCGCTGGCGTTAGCCTCTAGTTGACAGTCTATTCGAGGCAATGGGATGACTAATTCGTTAGCTTGTATGCTAATACTTTTGGCAAGTAAAGTAATGAGTTACATGCGTGACTGTTATTGTAAACTCTCAAATATGATAAATGGCGGTTAGCGTTAACAAGCTAGTTAGAGAATTATTCATCCCATTGACTTGAAAAGACTACCAACTATAACCCCAATTCCCGAAAAGTTGGGATGATGTGTAAATGTGAATAAAGACAGAATGCAATGATTTGAAAATCTCATAAACTGACATTTTATTCACAACAGAACATGGATAACATATAAGATGTTGAAAGTGAGACATTTGATTATTTCATGAAAATTATTAGCTCATTTTGAATTTGATGCAGAATGAATTTCTTGCTCAGCGGAACCTCACAACCATGCTATGTGTATTTGAAATGCATATCTTCAAGTGTATTGCATTTGAACAAATCTGTATTGAACCTTACTTAACCCAAATTTTTTTACATTTTCATGTTTTGATTGCTTCATGGTCATAGTGGAAATGGATATCCCAATATAAAATTTAATCTTATTCCTTGGATTTTGGAAGTTGGAGACTACAATGACTTGCACACATTTACAGAAAACAGTTTTTCTTTTTTTCTTATTGAAAATCAGTTATTTGTTTTATGTGTATGCCTGTTTTCACCCTTGCTTGCTTGCTTGTGAAAGTTTTTGTGTTACTTTGTGTATGGGATGAATTTTTGTTTCTCTGACCGGTCATCTTTTGGCAGCAGCCATGAAGATGGGGGAAGGGCCCCCTCTCGCACCAAGAATATAATTTGAACAAGATAGTGGGTTGATTTTGGGTAAAGTCACTGCTACTTTTGTTGCACTGTCTGGAATTGAGCAGTGAGCTGCTTTGAGTTCTTTCCACTGAACTGTAGGGCTCCGTAAGTACTCAGCACAGGTGGTCATCCCAGCACTTATGGCAATTACCCATATCGTGTTGCTGCTCATAGATGCTCCAGTCTTGATAGAGATGTAGTGTTTGAACTCAGTTGCACGGCTCTGGCCTCTCATGTGTCATTGTTCAGTGCGCCTTGGTCCTTGCATCCTTCATCTCTGGTTGTTGTGCTGTGTAATTCATCATCTAAAGATGTGAAAAATAATTGATTCATCTTTAGTCGTGAAATTGCATGTTTACAATGGGGCTAAGTAACTGAAAATCTATTTTCCTTCACAATAGAGTAAAAGTTGGCCACATTTTATCTAGCATATTGCTCAAAATGGGTGATGGAGAAGGTGGGTGCAGGTTTAATCAGCTGAATGGACTGCTACATTAAGATGCGTACGTTGATTCAGGTGTAACTCTGTTCACTGTAGTTTTATGCTTTTTTTGTAGTGGTGCTTTAATTTTTAATTAATTGGGTAGGACATTGGCACAGTGGGTAGCATTGTTGCCTCACAGGAAGAAGGTCTGTGTGTGGAGTGTATGCTCTTGCCTGATGGGATTGCTCCGGGCACTACAATTTCCTCCCAATGTCCAAAGACCCATAAGGCTAATTGGTCTTTCTGAACTGCTCATAGTTATGAGAGCGTGAGTGAATGATGCGTGATTACAGCTATTGCTTTGAAAAGAGTTTGAAGGGTAACAGTGTATAGCCTTAAAAATGCACAGAAGTGTTTTAAAGAATTTGTAATGTATCTGCAATATCTGTTGCGTCAGCTGCAATGTTTTATTCTGATTAAGAAGTAGTTGGCAAAATAAGGACGTGTTCTACTTCATTGAACGCATCGAATTGGATGTTGA
The DNA here is from genome assembly GCA_029721435.1 of Gymnothorax reevesii. Lineage (NCBI taxonomy): Eukaryota > Metazoa > Chordata > Actinopteri > Anguilliformes > Muraenidae > Gymnothorax > Gymnothorax reevesii. The sequence continues at coordinate 57,659,825 of CM056574.1, forward strand.
TGGAAACCTATAAAAATCTTCTTAAAATAAATTGGCTACTTTACTTGCTGTACTATAATAGCGTCTTATATAGGTTCCAGACTAATTATACAAAACCCAAAACCAGTGAAGTTGGCACGTTGTGTAAATCGTAAATATAAACAGAATACAATGATTTGCAAATCCTTTTCAGCCTATATTCAATTGAATACACTGCAAAGACAAGTTACTTGATGTTCGAACAGGTAAACTTTGTAATTTTTTGCAAATATTAGCTCATTTGGAATTTGATGCCTGCAACATGTTTCAAAAAAGCTGGCACAAGTGGCAAAAAAGACTGAGAGGGTTGAAGAATGCTCATCAAACACATATTTGGAACATCCCATGGGTGAACGGGCTAATTGGGAACAGGTGGGTGCCATGATTGGGTATAAAAGCAGCTTCCCTGAAATGCTCAGTCATTCACAAACAAGGATGGGGCGAGGGTCACCACTTTAAAAACAACATTCCTCAACAAGCTATTGCAAGAAATTTAGGGATTTCATCATCTACGGTCTGTAATATCGTCAAAAGGTTCAGAGAATCTGGAGAAATCACTGCACGTAAGCGACAAGGCCAAAAACCAACATTGAATGCCTGTGACCTTCGATCCCTCAGGCAGTACTGCATCAAAAACCGACATCAGTGTGTAAAGGACATCACCACATGGGCTCAGGAACACTTCAGAAAACCACTGTCAGTAACTATAGTTCGTCGCTACATCTGCAAGTGCAAGTTAAAACTCTACAATGCAAAGCGAAAGCCATTTATCAACAGCACCCAGAAACGCTGCTGGCTTCGCTGGGCCCAAGCTCATCTAAGATGGACTGATGCAAAGTGGAAAAGTGTTCTGTGGTCTGACGAGTCCACATTTCAAATAGTTTTTGGAAACTGTGGTCCGGAGGACACAACGTCCAAAGAGGAAAAGAACCATCCGGACTGTTATATGCGCAAAGTTCAAAAGCCAGCATCTGTGATGGTATGGGGGTGTATTAGTGCCCAAGGCATGGGCAACTTACACATATGTGAAGGTACCATTAATGCTGAAAGGTACATACAGGCTTTGGAGCAACATATGTTGCCATCCAAGCAACGTCTTTTTCATGGACGCCCCTGCTTATTTCAGCAAGACAATGCCAAGCCACATTCTGCACGTGTTACAACAATATGGCTCCGTAGTAAAAGAGTGCGGGTACGAGACTGGCCTGCCTGTAGTCCAGACCTGTCTCCCATTGAAAATGTGTGGCGCATTATGAAGCGTAAAATACGACAATGGAGACCCCGGACTGTTGAACAACTTTAGCTGTACATCAAGCAAGAATGGGAAAGAGTTCCACCTGAAAAGCTTCAAAAATTGCTCTCCTCAGTTCCCAAACGTTTACTGAGTGTCGTTAAAAGGAAAGGCGATGTAACGCAGTGGTAAAATGGCCCCTGTGCCAACTTTTTTGCAATGTGTTGCTGCCTTTAAATTCTAAGTTAATGATTATTTGCAAAAAAATAAAGTTTCTCAGTTTGAACATTAAACATCTTGTCTTTGCAGTGTATTCAATTGAATATAAGTTGAAAAGTATTTGCAAATTATTGTATTCTGTTTTTAGCTACGATTTGCATAACGTGCCAACTTCACTGGTTTTGTAGATAGCATGCAGGCACATGCAGAGATTGACATGAGGTAACGGTTTGGCTTTTTAACAGTACAGGGGAAGGGCTTTAAAAACACCCTCACTCAGTGTTGTTGGATAATACTTGGTAACAATGCTTAGTATTGATGCATCGCATGGCACTTGCACCAGAAATGGACCAATGCAGCCAGCATCAGAACATTCTTGTGATTTCCTGCAGGTTCTTTTGCAGAGTGTTCTCACAAAGCCCCCAGGTGATGCTAGCCTTACTTAATCGGCCAGCCCTTCACCTGAGCACCCGTACAATTCAGACATGAACGACACTGGCCAGCTTCAAACAAAATCCTGTTATTGTCTAATTTAAATGGGCTTTGGGTGGCTGTCTCGCCCTTGATGATCTTCTGTTGGGCTTGGGGTGGAGGGGGGAGGGGATTGAAACAGCATAATATCGCAATATTTTACGTGGTGATGCAGAGACCGTGTCATGTTTTTATTACGTAAATTCTTGATAAATGCTGCAAATGCAAACTCAACGTTTGGATACCAGAATGATAAAAATCTATTGACTTTTCAGCCCAAATTGGTGCCAAGATGGTGCTCAGTGCTTGTTGTCAGGTTAGGTCAGCACAGCAAAGGTGTGACTTTCATGAGATGTAGTTGGATGTTGGCCAGAACAAAGATGGAGGATGGAGATGTGCAACCGGAGAGACACATTGCATTATCGTAGTTGTATCATGGGGCCTCAGGTGATTCCCACCCCCAGCTTGTTTGCTAGGAGTTGCCTTTCACACAAGCAAGCATACTGAAATATACCCACCACCCTTAGATTATAGTCCTCTGTGATGTCTGTTCACTCTGGCATGCTGTCAGTTGCAGTGTGGCCACCATCTTGTCTGGGCCTTGCCACTCAACCACCGTAGTGTCACAGACTTATTATGCACATACACATTATATTTTGGTTTGGTGTCTTGTTCCCTTTTTTTGGCTTGATCTTTTGAATATTCGTTTCTTCATTGCACTAACTGTGGCTTTTGTGTCCAGTATTTGGGCTTAATTCTCTTATGGAGATAATAACTGATGCCGGCCCAGCGAGCGGTGAAGGTGGGTCTTACCCCTGCATTAGCTGCATGCTTTCTCCTCCAATAGGCCACCATCTCCCAGCATCCTCTAATCCACTCGCTTTGCCGGGCTCTGTTGTTGGAGAGTGAAAGTCACCTGGCGACCACCATCCTTGATAGCCCATCAGACTTTTGTCTTCTGTGACTGGGCCACCCCCTTCATTGTATTATATATCATCAGTGTTACAGATTGTATTGTTTAGTACCTGTGGATAATGTGTGTAAGCATATTGAACTTATATGCACATATTGCATTTGGTACATAATTTTCTCCATCATCTGCATGATAACATTGTGATACGTTGTTAAGTCTCCTAATTGTTTACTATTGTTTTTTCTAAGTTTTTGAGCTCCCTTCTGTTTTCTGCCAATGTGTGATGGCAGAATGATGTCATGTCCTTTTTGCACTGGAATTCTTTTTTCTGTAATTGTTACCAGCAATGTGAATCAAAGGACATTACCTATTACTGCTATTTAGTGTTTTTTTTCAGTTTATGTATCGGCAGTCTATGTTGTGTGACTGTATTAGGTGTGCGTGCGTTTAAGTATATGTGTGTGGACGGGGAAGACTCTTGCATCACGCACTCTTTCTGCATGAGGCTGCCATACACTGCCCATTTATGTTTTTAGGAACTATCTGCTGTGTTTTTGAATACGCTCCAAAAAATCACTTTGAAAAATTATCTCTTGTTTGAAATAATTTATGACCTGTTTTTGAGTTCATTTTAAATCTGAAGTCTTATTTCATCGGGAGACTGTCCTCCTTGTTTGATTTTTCTTCTGTGCAGAAGTTGAATCTTTATTTTTATCATGAGAAAGGAAATTGTTCTCTGCTCAGTGTTGGCCTGCATCCACTCTGTTCATGCATTGCTGATATTCTGACTGGGCCTTTCAGGGAACCGCCCGCCAAGGGCTCTGGTGGATCAGAAGTCTTCAGTCATTAAGCACAGCCCCACGGTCAAGAAAGAATCCCCTTCCCCACAAGGCCGGGCCAGCAACACCAGGTGAGGAATAGAACATGGTGACTTAGTCAGTGTTAGTTATTCCTCAGTTAAGTCTCAGTAGAATAAAAGCCCATTGGGTGTCTTTACAGATGCTCCAAGTTTTCAGACTTTTAACTGGGTATTTCACCTAGGTGTTACTGTATTGTTCTTACACCATTGTGTTTGCGGAGAGTAAATACTAACATCATAAGCTGTCCCTGCTGACCATCAACTGTTTAGTCATTTCCCCTTGCTGTTCTGTTCAATTTGTTTTGTTTCCCTTCAGAATTAAATGTTCGAAATCACTGTTGGTATGGTGTTTTGGGGGTGTTGTACCGTGTTGTTTGTCCTCCATACATGCTGTGTGCTGTGAGTTCAATTTTAGCCTCACTTGACCAGACTATACTCTCCCAGTATTTCATAGCTTGTCCAAATGTTGTGCTGCAAACTTTAAACGAGTTTCAACACGCTTGTTCTTCAGCAATGGAGTCTTGCGTAGTGAGCATGCATGCCATGGCAGTTGAGTGCATTAATTATTGTTTTCTTTGAAACAACTGTACTTGCTAATTCCCGATCTTTCTGAAGCTCTCTGCAAGTGGTCCTTAGCTCTTGGACAACTCTTCTGATTATTGTTTTGACCCCTCTGTCAGAAATCTTGCAAGGAGCACCTGGTTGTGGCTGGTTTATGGTGAAATGATGTTCTTTCCACATCCGGATTATGGCCCCAACGATGCACACTGGAATATTTAGAACTTAAGAAATACGTCTGTAACCAATGCCATCAGTATGTTTTACAGTAAGGTTGCAAAGGTCTTAAGAGAGCTCTTTGCTTTTACCCATCATGAGATCCTTCTTGTGTGACACCATGGTAATGGTAATGAGAAACCTTTTTACTGGCCATCAATTAGGACTAAGCCATCTGATACTAATTTGCACTGATAGAGGTGAGGGTAGGAACGTAGATTGACTGGTAAATTGAGAGCTTCGCCTTTTGGTTCAGCTCCTTCTTCACCACAATAGATCGGTACAATGACCGCATTTCTGCTGCCTCTGCTCCGATCCGTCTGTCAATCTCATGCTCCATCCTTTCCTCACTCGTGAACAAGACCCCAAGATACTTAAACTCCTCCACTTGAGGCAGGAGTTCTCCTCCAACCCGGAGGGGGCTAGCCACCTTTTTCCAGTCGAGGTCCATGGCCTCGGACTTGGAGGTGCTGATTCTCATCCCAGTCGCTTCGCACTCGGCTGCAAACTGCCCCAGTACATGCTGAAGGCCCTGGTTTGAAGGAGCTAACAGGACAACATCATCCGCAAAAAGCTGAGATGAGATCCTCTGGTCCCTGAACCGGATTCCCTCCGGCCCCTGGCTGCGCCTGTAAATTCTGTCCATAAAAATAATAAACAGAACCGTTGACAAAGGGCAGCCCTGCCGGAGTCCAACACGCACCGGAAGCAGGTCTGACTTGCTGCCGGCAATGCGAACCAAGCTCCTGCTCCAGTCATACAGAGACCGCACAGCCCTTAGTAAAGGGCTCCAGACTCCATACTCCTGAAGCCCCTCCCACAGAATTCCACAAGGAACATGGTCGAATATCTTCTCCAAGTCCACAAAACACATGTGAACTGGATTGGCAAACTCCCATGAGCCCTCAAGCACCCTGCGGAGGGTATAGAGCTTGTCCAGTGTTCCACGACCAGGACAAAAACCTGAATCCGAGGTTCAACTATTAGCCGAATTCTCCTCTCCAGCACCCTGGAATAGACTTTACCTGGGAAGCTGAGGAGTGTGATCCCCCTATAGTTGGAACACACCCTCCAGTCCCCCTTCTTAAAAAGAGGGACCACCACCTTGGTCTGCCAGTCCAGAGGCACTGTGCCTGACTGCCATGCGATGCTGCAGAGGCGTGTCAACCAAGAGAGCCCTACAACATCCCGAGACTTGAGGTACTCAGGGCGTATCTCATCCACCCCCGGTGCCTTACTACCGAGGAGCTTCCGAACTAGCTCAGTGACTTCAGCCCGATTGATGGATGAATCAGCCTCTGGGCCCCCAACCTCTGCTTCCTCTATGAAAGGCCTGTCAGTGGGATTAAGTCAAAGTCAACAGCTCCCCACCTCCACTGTAAACAGTGTTGGCAGAGCACTGCTTTCCCCTTCTGAGGCGCCGAACGGTTTGCCAGAATCTCTTTCGGGCGACCGATAATCCTCCTCCATGGCCTCCCCGAACTTTTCCCACACTCAAGTTTTTGCTTCCGCCACTGCCCGGGCTGCACTACACTTAGCCTGCCGGTACTCGTCAGCTGCCTCAGGAGTCCCATAAGCTAACCAAGCTTGATAGGACTCCTTCTTCAGCTTGACGGCATCCCTTACTTCTGGTGCCCACCACTGGGTTCAGGGGTTGCCGCCCTGAAGGGCGCCGGAAATCTTACGGGCACAGCTCCGAACGGCCGCATCAACAATGGAGGTGGAGAACGTGGTCCATTCAGACTCAATGTCTCCAGCCTCCCTTGGGATCTGGTCAAAGCTCTCCCGGAGGTGAGAGTTGAAAACCCCTGTGACAGAGGGTTCTGCCAGACGTTCCCAACAGACCCTCACAGCACGTTTGAGCCTGCCAAGTCTGTCCAGCTTCCTCCTCTGTCAGCGGATCCAGCTCAGCACCAGACGGTGATTAGTGGACAGCTCAGCTCCTCTCTTCCCCTGAGTGTCCAAGGCATACGGCTGAAAGTCAGATGACATAACCACAAAGTCGATCATTGACCTCCGGCCTCGGGCGTCCTCGTGCCACGTGCACTGATGGACACCCTTATGTTCGAACATGGTGATTGTTATGGACAAACTGTGACTAGCACAGTCCAATAACAGAACACCACTCGGGATCAGATCGGGGCGGCCGTTCCTCCCAATCGCGCACCTCCAGGTAACACTATCGCTGCCTATGTGGGCGTTGAAATCCCCCAGCAGAACGATGAAGTCCCCAGTTGGAGCATTTTCCAGTACCCCTCCCAGGGACTCCAAGAAGGCGGGGTACTCTGCACTGCCATTGGGCCCATAAGCCAAAATGACAGTGAGGCACCGGTTCCCGAACCGAGGGCGCAGGGCAGCGACCCTCTCCTTCACCGGGGAAAACTCCAACACATTGCGGCTAAACTGGGGGGCTATAAGCAAACCCCCATCAGCCCGCTGCCTCTCACCGAGGGCAACTCCGGAATAGAAGAGAGTCAAGCCTCTCTCGAGGAGTTGGGTTCCAGAGCCCAGACTGAGGTGAGCTCGACTATCTCTAGCCGGAACCGCTCGACCTCCCGCACAAGCTCAGGCTCCTTCCCTCCCAGTGAGGTGAAATTCCCAGTCCCGAGAACCAGATTCACTGTCCAGGGATTAGGTCACCGGGGCCCCCGCCCATGACGGCCACCCGAAACACAAGGCATCGGCCCCTTTTGACCCCTCCCGCGGGTGATGGGCCTACGGGAAGGCGGGCTCAAGTCGCTCGTTCGGGATGTGTCCGGCCAGGTCCTGTGGTTAGAGACCCAACCACCAGGTGCTCTTCTGCCAGCCCCAACCCCAGGTCCCGGGTGGGGTCCCGGTGACGTCAATCCGGGCGACATGAACGTCCTTAGTATACATTCATTCATTAGGGGGTGTGTCATTCCACTTTTTTACTCAGAACTTATTTTATGGGCTTATTTGTTTTGATGTCTTTATATGTGTGGAATGCTTGGGTTGTTACCAACATCAATTGAAAATTTCATGTCAATAGTCCCATTAGAAATATATTTATTGAGAAAAATGTTGTCGCATTCAGTACTTATTTTTCCCTCCGTATATAAATGATAAATAGTCAGCTCTGTCAGAAATAATATTTTAGCATTTTTCTGGCCAATCGCATAGGTATTTTAGCCAAACTCCATGAGTCTCAGCCAGTTTATTTCAATGTTCACTCAGATATAACTGCGAATGTTGACATTGATATCTATGACTGACAGACTGACAAAAAAATTAGACAAACCTACACTTAGGAGATAAACCTACAGTTTTTTTTGGAACACAAGGTATTTATCGTAGGGCAGATACCTGGAAATTTCATTTGAAACCGAGCGCTTGCGGGAGGTAGTTTACCGGTAAATAGATGCGTAGTGTTAACCAATCAAAATGCTGAATTCGCTGGAATGAGTGGTAGAATGAATAATATAATAACAGCTTTAATGCTACATTTGTGGTGTAATTGTGGTGTTTTAATATGAAGAGATGACTTGCTGGCTCACAATTTTTGTCAGCATGCCCCTTAAATGCAAAGTGACATAAGACTGCCATTTGCCATTATAAGCTTGTGAAACGCCTGAACAGTAATCTGGTTGCAATGGTAATGGATTACGTCTAACTATTAACCACGTTATCCACAAACAATGAACCTACCAAATGAAGTGACAGCATTGAAATTTTGCATGGGCGCCAGATTTTTTGCAAATTCTGTTGAAGTGACTGAGGCAGAAATGGCAAGTCCCACCAAAACCCCTCATATCTGTGTTCTTCTTGATAACCAAGTCATCGTTCGTCAAAATATCAAGTTATGGCCTTAATCGAAAAAAAAAAATTAACAGTGGTGTTCACTCACCTGTGTTTATTACATGCCCTGATAAATGCCCAGGATCATAATAATCCACGAGACATGGTTTTGAAAAATCTTTAAAGGTCCCCTATTAGGCTGATCTTTCTTTTAATACATATAAGTAATGTTATAACGTTGGGTGTCTATACTCAACCTCTGCAAAGTTTCTAAACGTAAGATTATAGGGGTCTTGCCATAATCCGAAAACAGGATTACCTGAACGTGATTTCCTCTCTAAACAGCTCGTCCGGAGATCTTCACGAGATCTGGGTAAAACCTTACGTTAGGTTGTTGCATCCAATCAGGACAGACCTGGCCAGAGCCAATCATTGCACTGGACATGCCCACCCCGGAATTTATTCTATCAGACACAAATAAGCCCAAATCATATAGCGTGCCGATTTACCAGTACGTCTCCCAAAGCTGTTCGTAAGTGTTTTTTTGGATGCAAAAAAAGCACAACTATTTTCTCTTCCAAAAGACGATGCCACCAGAAATCAGTGGATAGCTTTTTTCTTTGCTGCGGCAAACAGCTACACTCAAAGGGAACATTAGTGGTTTATGCTCAGCATTTCACCGAAGACAATAAAGGATATTTTTTATTTGTCAATAAAGGATAATGTGATGCTGGATATACGTCTTAGCTGCTTCTCAAAGCTGGAGCAGCTGCATCAATCAAGCGCTCGGAGCCACTAGCTGTAAGTAATGATATAACGGCAAATAATGTAAGTGAAGCTAACGTGTTAGGGGTGACTAGCAGGACTGCTAACGATAGTTATTACTAACAACTGGCCTCAAACACAGGCTTTGTAAAATATCTGATTAATGCAGCATTGGATTTGTACTGGGAAGTTGTGATTTCTGATATCCCAGTCAGAAATTTCCATTCGAATGCCCTCTGAAGTCGGATTTCCAACTCAAAAATTCGGAGATTCCTCACTTACCTCAAGTTCCGAGTTCAAGATGGGTGCACCATAAATCAATAGTAAGCGAAAGCTGTAATAACAAACTGTATATTTGCAATTCTGTGTCATTTGTGTTTCATTAAATCAGTTGTACATACAGTTCTGAATAGTTTTTCAGCAGAATTGTTGATAAGATGTTTTCATGTGAATAATACCTAGAAATGCGTTGTCATCAACTAGAATAGCTAACAATAGCTTATAAAGGCTATCCTGGCCAGAGGACACACCACTGACCCGAAGTCAGTTTTCCGACTTACTTAATAGAACGCAGTCAGCTCGGGTATGACGTTATTCCCAGCACGACTTCCAACTTCTGAGCCAAATCGAAGGAAGCAAAAGCCTGGATCGGTAGCAACTGTCCGTGACTCACAGACGCGGATGCAATAAGTTTTTCAATATTTTGTTGCTTTACTGCATAAGCCTACCTAACGTGATAGCTTGATGAATGTGGCTGTAGCACTGTGGCTAACGTAGCTAAGTTACTGTTGCTAAAGTTCGTGTCCTATATATGCCAGACTAAATAATATCAAGGAGACATTCAACAGACGTTGTGTGAACATAAACCTCATTTGAGGTTAACTTTTTATACTTGTTTGTAATTTGGACGTTTGGTACAATTGTTCATGGTAACGGTACTTGCTGTCTGTAAAACCTTTTATTGCAGGGTAATTTTTGTCTCTGTCGGTATGATGACTGCTCGGTTACTACCGCATGTTAGTTTGCTTTCCCTGCTACTTAAAAATGCTCCTGCTTAACTCATATGCAGTAATTTAGATTGGTATGCTTGTGTTACTTTGGTCAGTATCAAGGTGGTAGTTTCATCATAACGTTAGCTGATCGTAGCTGCTATTGTTGAAGCTAACTGGAGAGATGTTGTGCGTGTCTGCAAAGTTGGGCTGATAAGGTTGCAGTTAGACCAGATGTTTGCTTCGCGGAGCTTAGGTTACGTGTTTGGGTTTGTTTACTGCTGCTGTGAAACGATTGTTTTACTTATCCATGACCAGGGTCGGCCGAGTACTTTGCCGTGGTGTGTCTTAGCTTTCTGATCCTATGGCGGTCAAAGCTATGACGAAACACACTGTAATGTGTCCGGTATAACAAACAGTTTCTCTGTATTGCCTTGGCAGAATTTCATCCACCTTAGAAAATTGTTCTGGCTAATAAAAAGCCGAAAAAAAAGTGGTTGTCGGATTTGGATTTCCGGCAGAAGTTATCGATTCGCTTGCTCCACATAAACAACACTTACACCTTTTGTGTGCCTTTGCTACAAACTCATTTAGTAGCTTGGTGTCAGAATTGTGTTTCATTTTGGTAGAAATGGTTAAATCAGAGCTTTTAGCAAAGTTTTCTCCTGATAGCTAAGTGCATATATAACGTGACTATTTAAAAGTACAGCTACAATCACCTGCGTGCAAGGCGAGATGGTACGAACAAAACACAAAAATTTCAACTTGCCACTCATTGATATCCAGCTGTAAACAATGCTGCAGTACCTCAATTGCTTCCTTCTGCCATTTGGGGTCAGATTCAGGATCAAACAAGTACGGTCGTGCAGTAATATAATACCTGCCATCTTGGTTTCTTGGTTTGTCGGGTCTGCATCCTCCCCTGAATCGAAGCGTCCATGCAGCCAATCAGAGCAGCGCCTCATTAGCATAGCCTCCCCGCCCCCTCAAAACAGCTCGTGTTTCAAGACAGCACAGACATGGTGAGAGAAGAGGTCTCACTTGGCCTCGATGTGTGCGGTTTTGTTTGTTTTTTTTTTTTTTTGGTAACTGAATTCTTAACATTATTTTAAAGACCCATTGGTCATATTTTAAACACCTAAAAACAGCATAGTAAGGGACCTTTATGCAGTTGAGCTTCAAGAAGAATCGTTCGGATATTTTACTTATTTACTGAACATTGCGCATCTGCTTTCCTAGTTGTATAAATCCACTTCACCACAATCTAGAGCTTCAGTGATTTACACTTCCATGTTAGAAAGGTTGCTGGATGTAACGGGAGATTTTCGTGATGAGCTCTGGCTAATTTGCTGTGCTTGCCTGACTGATAGGGACTCAACCAAGTGCCTTTATGTCTACAGCAGTGAAAGAGCCTTTCCGCTTGGGTCGTCACATGGAAACATGTACCTGTCAGTCTTTGTAATCATTGACATGCAGCCAGGTCACAGCCAGATTGCCCCAAGAACAATCATTGTTTGCGTCTGGGTTGGTTTTTCTGGAAATCTAGACCAATAGGCGCTGCCAACTACGTATCAGAATGCACTGTTTTTACAACCTTATTTTCAAAAGAGTTGGAATGCTGTGTAAAATGTGAATAAAAACAGAATGCAATGATTTTCAAATGTCATAAACCCACATTTTATTCACAATAGAACATAGACAACATATCTGATGTTGAAAGTGAGACATTTTATAATTTCATGAAAAATAGCTCATTTTGAATTTGTTTGCAGCAACACATCTCAAAAAGGTTGGGAGAGGACCATGTTTACCAATTTGTACTATCACCTCTTCTATTAACAACGGTCTGTAAACGTCTGGGAAGTGAGGAGACCAATTGCTGGGGTTTTGGAAGAGGGATGTTGTCCTACTCTTTTCTGATGTGGGATTCTAGCTGCTCAACAGTCCTGGGTCTTTTTAGCCAAATTTTTCATTTTATGATGCACGGTTAAAACATTCGTTATGATGTGTGGTTCCTTCAGTTCACCAGGTCAAGGCTCTGAATTCAGCAGACATGCCTGAATTTACTGAGTGAATAGTAACCTATCGATGTAATTTTTATTCTAGGATGATAATGCTAGGATTCATTGGGATAAAATGGTTTGACTCACCCACTCATCGTTTGGTATCAGCTTGTTCGCAATACTTAGACCTTTTATTTAGGTCTTGAATTGGCAGTTTTAATTACGTATTTTTGAAAATATAGACCATGTGATCCGCTACTCATTATAATTAGTTATCCCTTAATATACTACGACAGCCACAAAATGGGGACCTTGAACATGAAACATCTTGTCTACGCTAAATGTTCCTCTATATCTCTCTTTGCATTCCAACCCCATCAGATTAAATAAATAACTTGAAAATAAGCGAAATGAAGAATCGGTCGAAAAATAAAATCAAAGACTGACTGGTTTCTATTTCGCGTTTGCCTTTTATATAATACCTGTTCGTTCTGCTGTTGTGAGAAGGATTTATTAACAATTCCACATGCTCTGCCAGGACTCTAGACTGAGGAGTTCATATTGACTTGGTGAATGGCTTGTTTGGAAGGGCTGCCAGGAGGCCTCTTCTCTCTATAAAGAACATGGCAGCACGGCTAAGGTTGTTGCATCTGAATAAACCACAAGCCTTCTGGAACAATGTCCTTTGGACAGCAAAGACCATAGTGGAGTTGTCTGGCCATAAAGCACAGTGCCATGTTTGGTGCAAACCAAACACAGCCTAACTGCACAAACACCTCATACCAACTGTTTAGCATGATGGTGTAAGGGTCATGATTTGGGGATGTTTTGCAGCCACAGGACCTGGGTACCTTGCAGTCATTGAGTCAACCATGAACTCCTGTGTACCAAAGTATTGTAGAGTAAGAAACCAGCTGTATGACAGCTAAAGCATGGCTGCAATTGGGTTATGCAGCAGGACAATGATCCTAAGCACACCAGTTAATCTACAAATCAAGGCCTAGTCAAAGTCCAGACCAATGCCCGATTCAAATGCAGTGGCAGGATCTTAAGAGAGCTGTGTATAATCAAATTCCCACACACATCAATGAACTGAAGCAATGTCATAAAGAAGAATTGGCTGAAACTCATCCACCACGATGTGAAAGACCGATAAAATCATACATAAAACGCTTAGTTCAAGTTATTGCTGCTAAAGATGGTTCTGCCAGCTATTCAATCATGGGCCGTACTTAGTTTTTCACAGATGACTAATGCATTTTGGCTGAATTTTGTTTTAATCAATAATGGCAAAGTGGAACCTGTTGTGTGTTCTTTTACACCTGAGGCTAGATTCACCTAATTTTAGATCCTGATAATGACCAGCTGATTTTAAGTCCTGATGCATAAAACTATTAAACTTAAAGAGGTTGTACTTTCTTTTTTCATGACTGTATGTGACAGCATTGCTAGTATATTTGGGGTAGCAACTGCACCCCATCTGACATTATATTGTTTGTCGGTGCCTTTATTTGAATCAGGACAGGTGTGCAAGAGCAGCCGGTTCAAGTGAATGGTGTATTTTTTGCTCACTTGTTCCAACGGACTCGAAGGGAGCTTATGCGATCACATGGCGGGGTTGGCGTTGGCGTCTGCTTTATTGTTAATTTTCTTCTTGCAAACCACTGAAAAGATCAGTGTGAAATTTGATGGGCAGATACATATGGATGTACAGATTATAAATTGTTTGATTGGGGCAAATCCATAGGTGGCACTATAGAGATATAGAATGCGTTACTGTCTTCTGAACTGTAAGTCATAGAAACAAAATTCTTTTTTGTTAGAGATTGCGGATCAAGACTAATCAAACTATATAAGTCCCACCCATTTGCACGTATGCAAATTCTCTGCGTTTTTTAATTGTTTTAGACAATGCAATAATTTTGCACAAAATTGAGACTAAGATCTAAAATCCGAGCAAAGAGAACTTTGGTAAGTGAAAGAATGTAGCCACAGTGAGTTAATACATTTCGAGGGTGTGGCCTCTATGGATATAATGAGCTGTAAGTCCTGAAAGCAATGGAAAATCCTCACCAAACTTGAGATCTGTCATCCACGGGCCAGTTCACTCAAACAAGCCAAATTTGGCTTAAATCTATCCGTAGGTGGCGCAATATCAAGCAAATGGTCATAACTTCTGAACCATTTGTCCGATCAACTAGAAATTCTGCATGCTTAATGCTTGTCACTGTTGTTGTGTAAATCTATATCTCCAATGACCCAATGTCTTTCAGCTCTAAAAATTTTATTTTGCTATCTCTAATACACATGAAGTTGTTAGGGCTCAAAAATGCTGGAAAAAAGGACACAAGTTAGAATACACACAATGTCAACCTACCCTTGTGCAGTTTTGGAGCCTTTGACTCATAAAATATTCAAAAGATCAAAGTAAAATTTGGCAAGGATTCATTAAATATACTGGAGTTATTGTCCTAGAAAAATTTGATTCTGAGAGGGTCAGGTGGGAAGCACTTGTTGATTTTACATTGCATTCACCCAGTATATTATTCACCCAGTATATTACTTCGCGGAGGCAACCACCCTTCGCGTCGGGTGGTTATTCGCCTCCACGTCGTGGCTTAACCCTCTCCAGCCCAATTTATTATTTTGAGATTTGGAAAATCTTTCATTCGTGGAGAATAGTTCTCATACGCTTGTGGCTGCTGGTAGAACTAACATTGTATTTTTGCAATACTGAGCTGGAAAGCTAACTTTATCAAACCATTTCCCATGTGGTCTTCATATTTTATAATCAGTCATCAACTGATTTATTGTTGATTTATTTGCAACATGAGCCTGGAGAGGGTTAAAACCGTGTGATGCACACAACCCATGTGAAGTACAATGTCAGGAAATGTAATCGCCCGTTTGTCTTTCTTTAAACTCCGACAATCGCACCGATCATTCTGCCACATCTTCGGATGCAGTTTGCCCATGAATATATAGCTTATGCGGTCTCAGGTGCAACTGCATCCTTGGTGTTTCCACCATTAGTGGGCAATTTTTTCAATTTCAGCTGTTGTTTGAAATTTTTTCACTTTCCACTGCCTCCACTGACCGCTGCAAATGACTTGCGTGCACTCACAAAACCCACTCAGTTCTGGTAGAGTGGACAATTGACTGTGAATTGGACAAAGCCGCAACCGTGGATGCACTGACATAACATTGGACTGGGGCATGTTACATTTACAATGTCGCCTTTCCTCTGTTTACCCCATTGATTGAAATTTGGTCGAGATATTCTTGCCATGTTCAAAAGTGGATATGCCCTGATCATCTTGACACAATTCTACGCCTGTGCTTGTCAGCATTAGGTAAATGCCCTGTAGTTTATCTTAGTGATTTAAATTTATTCATGTAACTATTATGCTGGAGATTCTGTAACATTTGCCATCATTCACCAACACGACAGCTCCCTGACTGGAAAAAATTAAACACATCCTCAAACCACCACAATGCCACATTGGTGGACCAGAGAGTCTGGGCTAAACAAGAAAGCGCTTTTTCAGCTTTCCAGAAGACCCAGTCTCTTGCTTTAATACCTTCTCAAAGATATTTTCTTGCAGACATTAACGATTTTATCTTAAAATTATCGTGGCCTATTTCAACATAGTTATTGCTGGCTAATGTAACCTAAGTGAAAGAGCCAGATATTATAAAGGCATGTAAACTCTGGTTTTGTCACCTATTTTGTTCTTGTTGTATATCAAAGAACTTTTCAAAGAAATGTTAACTAACGATTCAAGAGGTATCTTTATTAATGAAACAATTTCTGATTTGTCAATACTATTGTTTGCAGATGATGTAGTTATATTTGCAGACACGGTAGTTAATTTACAACGTGAGATAAATGCTCTGATGGAATATTGTACAAAATGGGGTCTATCAGTTAACATTGATAAAACTAAAATTATAGTATTCAAAAATGGTGGTAAAGTTGCAAAGTATGAAAAATGGTATATTGGCGATACTCAAATAGAAGTTGTGTCATATTATAAATACCTAGGAATTGTATTTTCATGTAGAGATATTTTCTCTAAAGCTTGCAAAACACTTGCTATGCAAGCAGAAAGAGCACTCCACGTTGTGAAACGTTTTATTTGTAAATTTACAAATTTGCCGATCGAGTCTGCAATGAAAATGTTTGACGGCAAGATTCAACCTATTCCTTTATATGGTGCAGAGATTTGGGGGATTAAAAATAACAAGAATATTGAAAAAGTTCATACTAAATTTTGTACATTTATTTTGAAAACTGAATACAAATCAGCAAATAAGATTATATTGGCGGAATGTGGATGCTTTCCTTTAGTCACTAATGCTGGTTGTCGAGTAATCTCATTTTGGATAAGGCTGATTAGACAGCCACTTACGAGGATATCTAGAAATAGTTATGAACTTTTAAAGAAGTTAGATGATGTTGGAGATATAAACTGGGTTTCATCTGTACGTGAATTATTATTTCAATATGGATTTGGCCATGTTTGGATCGCTCAAGATGTGGGTGACAGAAATGCATTTCTACAGTTATTTTAGCAGAGATGTAAAGATATTTACCAACAGGAATGGTTTAATGATGTACGTTCTTCAAGTAGTATTAGTTGTTATTCTGACTTCAAAATATGTATCAAACCTGAATTGTATTAATCTTCTTTGCCAACTCTCTTGAGAAGAAATGTAACCATGTTTAGATGTAATGGGCATAATTTTAAGATAAAATTTGCAAGATTTTCCAAACAGCCACTTGATGAAATTACCTCGTGTATTTATTGTAACTTAACAGAAGATGAATATCATGTACTTCTAGAATGCCCTCAATATTCAGCTCTAAGAAATAAGTTCCTGCCTTTATATCTATGTGGACAACCAACAAGAGAAAAGTTCATTACTATTTTAACAACAAATGATGTGAACTTAATATATAAATCAGCATTATTTATATCTCATGTTAATCGCCTAAGAACGAATGAGTTTGCAGGCTGTAATTGAGATTGATATTGTTTGTTTGTATATGTTGTCTATGCGGTACTACATGGTAGCGCTGGTACTATGTTTTATAGGTACTTTACACTGTACTCTTGGCCTTCGGGCCTTATATACAAATAAAATAAAGCATTTCATCACTCTGGTGATTGGTGCTACCTACTCACAGAAATGGGAATATTTTTTGAGAGAGCAGGGCAATGTTAGCCTTCTTGAATATTATTTAATATCCTCAACAGTTTGATGGTTGATTTGTTATTGATAATGAAACAGCCAAAACAATCTGAATTAGCTAGCAAAACCATTCCGTTGCTATTCGCCAATGTAATGATGGGCTATTTTTTCAATTTATTAAATGCATTTGTCAATAAATTTGGCTAAAAGTCAATTGATGAGAAAAGATGTCAGTTTTCCTCGATTTTTTAATAATTTTTTATTGGTAAAGCATACAAGCAGTGTAGTTTGAAAGCATGCAATTGTAAACTTCGTTAACTAGCATTGTTATTTTCCAGTACGTCTTCGTATAATAAAAGTAATATTAATAATAATATTTTAATTATAAAAAGCAGTGCTAATGAACTAGCTGCACTACAGCAATTAACTTGAAGTGCCTTACCGTAAAACGTTATTGTTACCATTATCCGTCACTTGACTTCAGTGGGAAAAAGTTCTAGTTCTCAGCCTAAGGTTCGGGATTGCCACATCCAAATTAATTCAAAACATAGAATAAATGGAGGAATTCGGCCTCTTGGGGTGATTACCTGTAATAATGACAGGTCATTAATGACATTGTGGTCAAACTCAAAATGCATTCGATCAGTCCACTCATCAGGATAGGCCCTCCAGCCAGATATCAATCATTTTCTGTGGCCAAGATACCATAGGATACCAACCAGAACCTGAGTTTTATGGGAGGAATTTCATTCTGGAGCTGAAAAAAAAGTTTATACTCAAGTTGTTACTCAATGTTTGAAGGCTTGAAATTAAATAAAAAAGGTTTTGCTTGAGTTTTTAATGCTTGAATAATATTATGATTGGCTGAAAAAAATGTTCAAATTACTACAAACATAAAATAAGTGTTCATATATTTAATTATGTATTCTTGACTCGCTGTGCATAAATGATCTCATTCTGATTGCCAGTGAGGTACACTGACCAAGGTTGAAATCTGAGACTTTTGGTCAATGATTGGTAGTGGACGACTGGCTGACGGGCTTCATTTCTATTCTATCATGTTCATTAAAGATAAATGCATCAGTGAATATATTCTCTCATTATCGCCAACGGTGATTATAAAACAAGTACCGAAAAAGCAAACTTGAGCATTTTTGTTGTATTACCTACGTACAATGAATAGATGACCGTTTTCCACAGCTGCTATTGGCACATCTATTTATGGCGTCCGAGCAGAGAAATATACCCTTTATATTTCCAGGATCATCTCATCTCTAAATTAATGAAAATAGCTGACATTCAAAGGAATCTCTGGGCATATATATTTGTTTGGGTTTGAAAGTTCACACCAACAGAGCTGTTGTATTTCTCGACAATGATCTGCCATTGTTGGTCACTTCTTAATTATACTTTTGTTTGGCTTAAGTTATTGTACTTTTGAGTTAGAAATTTGCTAACTTGGTGTATTTTGTCAAATATAGGTTTATAAATTGCATTTGAAGTAAATCAGAAGTAAGTAAATATAAAAATAAATCCTAAGAATTTCTGATTGAATTTCACTAAAACTGGGGACTAAATGCAAGTAAAGTGAACTCAAACTTTTGACTTGGTCTGTATATGGCTTTTGAGATGGTGATTCAAGCTTCTTCGGATAGGAAAGCCATCCTTTTACACTTGCCTAAAATGAGAGTTCTGTCCATAATGAACCTGCTTAGCATCACTATTTGGCCACCTCCACTGCTCCATCTAATATCCATTGATTTAGTGCTAAGGACCATCTGTAAAAGGGCTTTCTCTGACTTCTCTTTGGGTTGCAGTCTGAGAAAACGTTGTCTGGCAACGCCATGATCTAGGAGAGAAATGCAGATTAGAGAGGTCCTAAATGGGCAGTGTGGGGGTGGACATCAGGTGCTGTTGCATATTTGTAAGGATGGTAGCTATTGGGCTTTTTCAGCTCCTCTTTGTTTCCAGAAAAAAAGGTTCTCACGCAAAAATTAATGTTTACCAACTCATGCATATTACAGGAGACCTATCTTACAAGTCCGTGTCTGCCCTGTTCATATGCTCCAGTGAGCATGGTGGCCTGACAACTTTACTGCTCTCGAATGCCTCTGTTCTTGTTTCCTGTGTGTGCAGTCACATTGAAAATTGTCATTGATTTACCCTAGCGAGAACCAGCAGTTCCTGAAGGAAGTCGTGCAGAGCGTGTTGGAAGGCCAAGGTGTCGGCTGGCTGAATATGAAGAAAGTGCGCCGCCTGCTGGAAAACGAGCAGCTGCGTGTCTTTGTCTTGAGCAAACTCAACAGGGCCATTCAGTCTGAGGAGGATGCCAGGCAAGAAGTCATCCATGACGTGGTAAGACCTAGGCTAATAATGCTTAGAAATGGATTTGAATTAGCACTTTAAAGGAATAGTTCACCCAAAAATGAAAATTCACTCATCTTCTCACCCCAAGGCTAATCGAAGGGTCCGTGAATTATTTTCATCCTCAAAACACTTTGGGAGTTTCAAAGAAAAACAGCATTGAAGACAAATCCAAATTAACTGAAGTCATTGGTGACCACTCTTTCAAACGCAAAAACAACATTTAAAAAACACAAAATGCCTCCATACTCCTTGTGCGGCGTAATCCAAGTGTTCGCAAGCCCTGAAATTTAAATTTGAATTGAAAAGACATCTAGTTACCATGTTTTTAGCCAAAATGTCGAATGTAGCCACTTAGCTAGGAGCCCTTTTTATGTTAATGGAAGAAGTTGTCCTTACTGCAGTGGCCAGCAAGGGTAAATAAGCTCTTAAGTCAGTGAATGCTAACATTCAAAACTGCTGCCCGTTTCTCCAACAGGAGATATTTAGGCCATTGCAGCGTTATTTACCCTACTTGGCCACCTGGATTGAGGTCAGCTTCTTCCGTGAAAATAAACAGGGCTCCAAGCTAAGTGGCTACATTGGACATTTGGGCTAAAAACATGGTGAAAAGACACCTTTTCAAGTTGTATTTGAATGTCGAGTCTTTCAGACACTTGGATTACGCCGCACGAGCAGTATAGAGGCATTTTGTCTGTTGATTTTTTATGCTTAAAAGAGTGGTTACTAATGACTTCAGTTGATTTGGATTTGTATTCAATGCAGTTTTTCTTTGAAACTCCAAAAGTCTTTTCAAGACGAATGAAATTCACCGAACCTTCGATTTGCCTTGGGGTGAGTTGATGAGTGAATTTTCATTTTTGGTTGAACTATCCCTTTAAGGCCATAAAAAATGTTGTCAGAATCTTCACCTGCTCAAGAATAACCCTTCATCCTTTAACTTTATATTACTGTCTTTATTTAATAAAATGGTTAAAATCTATGAAAAGCCATTTGGGTCCATTTTAAATAAATAAATACATACATTAGAACTTTAGCGCATAAGGCAAATCTGGCTATGTATGTGTTACCTTGTTTAAAGCATTATAATTCAAGATTGCAGCTTCGCAGAGAGGAAAGGAATGGCTCAAATGAGTCCAGACACTTGAAGAATTTATTTTCATGATTTTGGTACAGAAAAAGGGGTGCAAACATAAAAAAAATCTTCATGAGAATTCGGCATTTAAGTTATAAAAAAAAATACTAAGAACTGAAAAATGGCTGGGGGATAAAACTATACATTTCTGCGATCATAAACTCCTTGACTACATGTATAATTCATCTGGGCATTGAATTCTAAATTACCTACTCTTTAGGAGCCAAATAAGGCCACTATCCAGGTGGCTCCCCAAACTTGAAGATCCCTCAAATGGCACACTGTCAAATCATAAAATAATCTTTTTTATTTTGTTAATTAATTTTTTCAATATAGTTGGCATTTTCAATCCCTTACGAATTTTAAATGCCCAATCCGAGAAGTTTAGTTTAGAACGAGGGCAGAGGATACTCGAACATGAGCAAGCTTAGAATCTCACTGACAAGCGCCCGGCTCACCAACAGGAGGTGCTTGAGCAACGAACAAGACAATCATTTTTGATTTCCCTTCCCAGCAGTCCATTCCCAGTTAGCATCCCTACAGCGCTTAAGCCAATCGTGCGCTGTTCTGAAAAAGCTGCCGACCACTGCTGGTTGGTACGACCGGGGATCGAACCCACACCATAATAGTAACTCACTAAACCAAGTGAGCTAACCCAGCAGCAAATAATCATATATTTCACACAAGTCTACGTTTGACGCATGAATGTGAACTATGGATTTTTTCTGGTATTATTTAGCATGAATTTATTAATATAGGTGCAGGTGGATATCAGTGGTCACCAGTATGCTCTCCAAACACAAAATATGCCTTTTCTCCATGATAAAGTTGAAAGTGTCGTCCATTTTTTTTCAGAGTCCCACAAGCCAGAACACATACTGATTTAAGGAACTTATTTAACGGTCAGAACATTCACCCTATAATGAAAAACTAGCAGGTCCCACATCCGAGCTCGCAACCTGATATTAACGCATTCCACACCTTATAAGCAACAAGTATAAATCAATGAGTAATATCTGAAATATACCATATTAAAACTGAACAGACGTTGATCTATCAGGGAAAATCAGGCAATATTCTACCCTAGATTGTACAGAATGGTGCAATGAACATATCAGGGGTGTCTACTTGAACATCTTCCATTTTAACACGGTGCTCAATCAGCCTAAAACAATGTTAAACTTTGCCATCCACTTCTATATTTGCAGGGCACTGATCCACCCTAGTATTTCTTAAAAGTCCTCAATCCTGGCCAAAAGTGCATCTGCTGATCAACCATGTTGTTCAGTTTGTTCTGCTAAGGATTGTATTGAATTTCGGAGCTCACCATGGTCTTCCATACTGACCGTGCAGCAGCTTGACCCACGCAATTCAGTGCTGTTATCGATGCTGTTGCCTCAGTCTGAATGAGTCAGCTTACCACGCCCCATTCATTTCAATGTGTGATGGTGCGTTCAGGAACCACAAGCGAGAAAGGGAAATCCAAGGAACGCATGCCTTTATTGAATACTTGGTCAAGACCAAAAGACACAAGAATTGCCAAGCTACAAAACAAAATCCAAAAACAAAGTTGACTAGACAGGCCGGGGTCAGAACCAGAAAAACAGAGGTGCGAAGGTACATGGACAGTAGGCAAAAAAGTTGTAGTCGAATTCCAAAGCAGTGGGTCATACACAGGGCATCCAAACACAGAAGACGTCATACAAAAATGGGTCAAAAATCCGTAAAGGCAAAACAAGAAAAAAAGGGCTATAGCTAAATTCTTGGTCGGACAAAACAGTCGAAGAGAAGCAATAATCAATTGGCATACACAAGACTCTGCACAAAGGAATATTGATCAACGTTGTGACCAAGTCAGAATAGCAGTGAGGACTCTAAATAGACAGAAGGGAAGTTGCATGCTATGCAGGGAACAGGTGAAAGGGATGAGAGCTAATTACAGAGGAAGGTACACGTGGGGAAGTCCTAAACCACAACAATTGGCAAAAGCCAAGACACGGACGGGATTCACGCAGACATCCTATGACAATTAAGCAGCTCCGGTCAGGGAGTTCTAAGTGCACAGATAATGAGTGCAGGAAAGCAATTAAGCACGTGCGAGAGATCTCTTTGGAACGTACAGAGAGACAGGGAAAGCCAAGCAAGAGGCGGAGACTAGAATAGGGCAATTACTGAGACTGAATTTGTACTAATTAGCAGCAGTACAGCTTTACAGATTAACTAAAGTGCTCGTTAGTGAGTTAGTAATATTTACATGGATTAGTTGGGTTCGTAGACTATGATACAAAATACAAATGTTAGTCTTGTTAGTAATCTAGAACAACAAAATTGAAGTAATAATATGAAACACCAGAAACCATTGAAATCACCTGAAGCAGGTAGGCACACAGACTGGGGATATGGACTGAACCAACTAGATTACAAGACAGGGGAGATTAGTGCAGTGAAACTGAAAATGGCATGAATTGAAAACCGGGAAATACAATAACCAAAAACAATAAAGAAAAGACATAACCATGAACATGAAGCATGAACACAAAAACCAGAACCATGACAGAATGTGAGAAATGAAAATAAATAAATGTGGCGTTCTGAATTAAAAGTGCCATTAAATAAATAAATGTGGAATTACGAAATAAAAATCCCCAGAAATAAATGAAAGAAGTCCCTCAAAAATTTTTATTTTTTACAGTAAAACATTTATTTATTTACTGAACTCTATTTACGTTATACGTTAATGTTTAAATGAATTTATATTTTAATATTTATTGCTCCATTTTCTTATTTCAAGATGCATTTCATTTCCATATAAATTTATTTCATTGAAATATTTAATTATTTATGTATGTATTTATTTATTTAATTTTGAGCCAAATGGCGATCCATAAAAATTGGGCAAAAAGTGTTGTCAGGCAAAACAAACCTCGCTCAGTTACACTTATTTTAGAGCTTTAGCTGCTGATTTGATAGCTCTCTCAAAATGCACAACCTTGAATTAGACCTTTTAATGTCGCTCACGGTCAAAGGTCACGGTACCAAATAAAAGCCTGCATGCGATTTCCTGTATGTTGATAGAGTAAAGATCTCTGTGTCTGCAACAGTTTTAAAGTTATAACCCTCTGAAAGTTTGTGACCTTTTGTTTGACCATTTAGGGTCACTCACGGTCAGGTAATCATGCCAAATGAAAGCCCATTTGTGACTTCCTATATGTTGATAATAATGAACACCTCTAACACCTCTATATCTCTTGCCATTCTTGACTTATAATAGAAAAAAAGCAAATTCAAGCAAATTACCATGACCCCCCCCCCCTTACATTTAACCCCCAACTGCTACGAACACTGAGAGATACCCTATCATGTAGCACATGAGTGGAAGTGGAATTGAAAGCTGCACATTCTGGATATACTTTGAAGGTGATCTGACGTTTTTACCAAAGTTATTGCAGAAAAACCATTTTGACCTTTCTGGTGACCTTGACCTTGACCTTGACTTGATGACCTGCAAAATTCATAGTGGTGTAGTCTGGACAAATGCCCACCTATCTTGAATGTTTCATGAAGATTGGTCCTGCCATTTTGCTGTAATGTTGCTAACAAAGAAAGAAATAAACAAACAAAGAAAAAACCCCTACCCAACGAAATGCCTCGCCATCCAAACTCTGTCCCCGGGCAAGGAAAAAATATGAGATAAATGCTCTGAATCCCTGTCCATGCAGCTGACGATTTGTTCACCTCTCACTCACTATGCTGCCTTTGGGTTTGGCAGATTTGATTCTTGATATTGATACATTTGCTTGCAATCTGAATTTGTTGTCATTTAGATCAGAGTGTTCAAAAGAAACCACATATAATAGCTTTGGAAAACAGTATACGTACTGTTGAACTCAATAATGCTTCATTCAGATTATCTCCTGATCAACCTAAAATATTTCCACTGCCCACATTTTGAGAAACAGGGTAAGTATTCCATTCTGAAATGATGCAAAATTTTCTATCTCTGTCATGTTCCCAGGAAATTAGCCGGAAGGTGTACAAGGGAATGTTGGACCTTCTGAAGTGCACAGTTTCCAGCCTGGAGCACTCCTACACCAATGCAGGCTTGGGTGGCATGGCCAGTGTTTTCAGCCTGTTGGAGATTGCACGCACACATTACCAAACCAAAGGTAGTGAAGCATCGAATGCAAAATCAATCCAAAGATGGCATAAAATTTTTCACAAACTCATATTACTAAGCAAAGGTAACACAAAAAACTAAAACATAGGTAGTGTAACGTGACTTGTAAGTACAAAGTTTCACACCAAAGTAGTAGAGCATTACTCTCATTCACAGACTTCCCAACCAATCCAAAGATAATGTTGCAGCACTTCATGCATAAGGATTTACTTTAATATGATTGGGCTGTCTTTGAGAAGAGATTAATGAGGGGCAGAGTCAGCGTGGAATTGAGCAGACAATGCACCTCTGCTTTTGACTGTGGTGGTCTGGTTGCACGAGATGATTCTTGGTCAGCATGCATGAAAGCTGCTATAAAATGATTTAGAGGAGGGCACTTTTTTGGATTGCACTTAGTTAATGCTCTTCCTGAACATGATCTTGATCTCTGCTTTCCTTTCTTAAGGGGCACTCTCCCCACCTCTCACTCCCAGAAAATTATAATGTCACATTTTACATATATTTCTTTTTGAAAAACAGTTTTGTCCTTTAAATGAGCTTGGTCTTGAATGGTTAAGTATCAGATGATTTTCTCGACATATTTTGTTGTGCCAATTTCAGGTTCTCTCCTGATTTTCTGTTGTGTTGCAACCAGACCAGTGCTGCTAAAATTGGCCAAAAATGGTGTTCAAGTATTTTTTCTAAAAACACTTGCAGGTTTGAATCGTTCAAATAACATTTTTATAATACCCTCGACCTATGATGGGTGGGGTATATACTATACACCAATAAATTCTGTCTCTCCATCCGTACATCTGGACCAGATTGCCCTATGGATTTCTCAAAAACCGCTGATTAGATTGTTTTCAAATAGCAGTCATGTATTCTACTCTTCATGGAGAGGTGCAGTGCAAAGTTTCATGAAAATTACATAACATGACTGGTGAGCACAACCTGTTCAGCCTAACTAGGCTCAGCAGTTTCTTTATACTATTGTTAATGTATCACTTCAGATACTCAATGACTCAATGGTATCTTGCTTCACGTCAAGCCTGCTCTTGAAAACTCCCAAGGTCTCTGCCTCAACAATATGGTCAGGCAAGCTATTCCACATCGAAATTACTCTTTGGGTAAAGAAATATTTCTGGATATCTGTGCTAAATTTACCCTTGGTCAACTTCCATTTGTAACCTTGAGTTCTACTAACAACACTTAGTCGAAGGAATCCTACATAATTCACTTTGTTAATCCATTTAACATATTTAAAGACCTCAATTAGATCACCCCTAAGACTAAAGAGCCTCTTCTCATAGCTTTCATCTTTCATACCTGGAATTAGCTCTGTGGCTCTTCTCTGAACTTTTTCTTGCGCCTCTGTATCTTTCTTAAAGTATGGTCCCCAGAACTGTACACAATACTCCAGATGTGGTCCGACAAATGTGTTGTACAAAAGAAGAATCACCTCCTTGGATTTGTACTCAATACTTTTAGTAATGTATCCCAGCATCCGATTAGCTTTTTTAACTGCTACGGCGCTATGGCTAGAGCCTGTGAGGGTTTGGTCAACAATCACTCCTAGATTTTTTTCATTTGGAGCATATTCCAGTTTTAATCCTCCGATGAAGTAATCCTGTCTAATGTTTTTATTAACTACATGTTCAACTTTACATTTCGCTACATTAAATTTCATTTGCCACATTTCTGCCCAATTTTGGATTCTATCCAAATCATCTTGAATCACTTTAGTGGACTGTAAACTATTTGCCAAACCTCCCAATTTAGTATCATCTGCAAATTTAACTAATTTGCTCTCAATATTCCTATCAAGGTCATTAATATAGATGAGGAACAGCAGGGGTCCCAACACCGATCCCTGGGGGACACCACTCCCCACCATACCGAGCTCAGATGAGATACCACTGACCACCACTCTTTGTGTTCTGTCCTGTAACCAGTTTTGAATCCACTCCAGAATACCTCCAGTAAATCCCGCAGAGTTTTATAACATTTTTGTAGATTACTGTATTCCCGTTTCCATATTTCAAGTTCTTGTTCACATGCGCACTTTGCAGACCGTTTCATTGGCAGCGAACACTTGGCAAGTACGCCCTTATAATAGCAGTTTGCTTTGGTGCAAGAGCATCTGGCTTTCAAAGAACGTGGAATGACACTGGCTAATTTTGTGTTATGCCCATAACTCGCCTATAATTAATTAAGAGATTAAGTACGACCCCTTTGAACCTTGCACTTTGCATTGCCACCAGATAACCTGCTTTTAAACTAGAAAAAATTTATTTGGACACTGTGCGCTTCAATCCTTAAAATAAGGCCCTAAATTGCTTGGTGTCTTTAGCCCCTAGGCTTTTTTATCCTCTGCCACGATGTGGTTTGGGATATTGCAATGACTTTTGTTCTTCTGCTCCTTCTGTCCATCCCTCTGTGCATCAAGCTTCTTTTTCTAACTGTGATGCATTTTTTAATGTAATTTAATGTACGGGTACATCTTGTTGAGTAGATGTGCCTTTTTCTGCTTCCATTTGTCCATCTGCTGTCTCTCTGCCGCATTTTTTTTTTCCAGGCCAGGTATTGGGTATAATGTTCTTTTTCAGCCCAGAACTCTTAAAATATTCAGTATTTCTAAATGAAAATTAATATGTGTATCCATCGAATTGTGCAGATGTCCCTTTATATACTTTCCTCCATCCTACGTTTCATCTGTCGATCTCTCCCCACTTTTTCTCCCAGGCCAGGTATCAGCAATCTCATTCTTTTTAAGCCCCGAAACCGTTCAGTATTTCTTAATGAAATCTAATGTATGGCTATACCTTGTTGCTTAGACGTGCCTTTTCTTTCTTCCATCCATCCTCATGTCCGCCTGTGCGTCCTTCCATCGTGTTTTGTTTACTGGTCAGATATCAGCCATCCCGTGGTGGGGGATCTGAGTATTTCATGCTTGCCAAGTGCTGTGCAAAGAAATGACAACATTAGAAACTGATAAAAACTTTTCTTTCCCAACTCTTGTTGAAATATGGTACAAGGAAAAAAAACTGCTGTTGTATTGTTTTCAGTGAAATACAATGCTTGTTAAAATTAGGGCAGGTTTGTATTTGACTAGCCAACTAACATTCTCATAAATTTCTTTAACAATACCATTACCATTAAAATAACGCCACTATTTTAAAATTTTCCTTTCAGTATTGGGACCAGTTTGCATTTGTCCAACCTATGCTTGGCTCCAAAATTACTGGCACCCCTGATTGCCAATGCACAAAAAATACCTTAAAAAATTCTTAAAGTATATATACTCAGTGAAAATAAAAACTTCACACTCGTTTGGAGGTCTATAAGTTGAACATACAAGAAAGTAGGTTTTACTGTATTCATTAAAGATGGTGTATCATAAAAATAATGTCCATAATGTAACCAATGCTACGGAAATGTCCAAGAGTAAAAATGGTAAGTTAAAACTTGTATAAGAGCAGTGCACAGGTGATTACGTATGGTTTGGGCAGTCACACGACCTCAAAAGAATTCATTCCAAGTGGACGTTGCAGTGACAAATCAATTATGCAAATGACATAAGACAATTTGTCGGTCTTCTACTTTTGACATTACATGTAAGCTACCAGAACGAGGTCGGTCAGCTGTGGTGCCAGTTTGTTGGAGACGTGTCTGAAGATCATTGATAGTCTGTCGACTGCATCTCATAACCCTTGCAACGTCAGTGACGGACGTGTCCGTATTCAGCATGTCAATGGCACGTTCACGCTGAATGCTTCACAGCCATGGCATTGAAAATCAATGAATAATTAACTGTAAAAACTTGTTTTTCCGAGCTGTCACTCTAACGTGCTAATGTGAGCTCATATCATATCGTCACGTGACTAGGAACACGAGAAAACATGGTTTTAGCTTAAAGTACGCTCGCACATGCTATGTACCTGTGCATGTCGGAGTTCATGTGTGTCATGATGTCCTCGACAACGCATTTACCGCTAGTGATAATAAAAACTCTTTTATTAAAAGTTTCAAGAAAATATTTACGAATTTATGAGTGTGAAGTTTCTTTTTTGACTCAGTATATTTGTAGAGAAACTCTCAATGACGACAACATGTGAAAAATACTGTACAATATTTATGTTCCAATGGAATCAACCTTAATCATTTACTGATTTAATTAAAAATCAATTTGATTGAAATCAAGGTTTCCCCATTCATTGCACTCTGAACGATAACTGTAATGGCATCTACCAAATTTAAACCAGGTATTAAATTCCACTTAAAGCTGCAGTTGGTAACTATGAGGAGAAAGAGGACTTAACATGAAAATTTAAAAAGATGCAACTTTTAGATCCCTCCCCTGCCTCCCCACTGCACTCCTGCTCTGCCTCCAAAGACCCTCCCCCAGAGGAGGCTGCTGTGTACTCAACATTTAGCTGTGACAGCACAGAAACGTTACACATATTTATGAGGACAACAACACATGTGATAAGACCAGGGTTATTATAGTTAACAAAAACTAAGACTAAAACTAAAACTAGCTGTGAAAAAATAATTTAGTTAACTGAAATAAAAATAAAAATGTCATTTTTTTGAAAAACGAAAACTAAATAAAAACTACAATGGACAATACAAAACTAACTAAAACTAAACTGAATTGCAGATAAAATTAGCTTCGTTTTCGTTGATAGTTTCGTTTTCTCCCTCGATTACTGTCCTGTTCAGTCAGAGTTAACCGGTTGCTTCCAGAGGGGGGAAGGATAGCGGCTATTAGCTGCCGTAGTTGCTGCAGGCGTCAGCCTAAGATGATGCTTCACGTGCACAATTCAGCCAAAAGGGTCTAGCTGCAAACGCACGGGGGAGTGGAGCTCCACTACTTCTCTAATTCAGCGCCTTCATAAGGGCTCACAGTCCATTTGGGCCCACAAAACCCACAGTAGACGCCATGACAAAATTATTTGGAATAGATTTACCTAATGTTAATACTAATGCATCAGAGTTTAAACAAAGCTACTAAGGCATGCAATATTGATGAAATACATTTCAGTAACACCCTTCTTTGAAAATGGTTCAATCCATGCTTCATGCTCGTATTGGAAAATTGTTTGTGCGTTTTTTTCTGGCGAGGTCGCGAACTAAGGCAGCAAACAGGGATCACCGTCCTTGCGAATATGATGTCCAAGAGCAAACAAACAAACGCACAAATCTGGACGCCAGAAAAGACTAGAGGGAGGACAGGAAGAGAAAAGCAGGGGTCCAGAACAGTACAAAATTCTTTTCAAAGAGAGGTGAGAGTATTAAACTAGCTTGCTATGTTAGCTGTTCAGGCTAGCTATTCAGCTGCCAACGTTACGTTAAAGTAACATGCAGTCAGCTGAGTTAATAATCGCCTGACAAGAATGACATTACTCAGTTATTAACGGTATCATAAACAGAAAAGATCGGTATGGTTATCATTCGCCAGCCATCATAATATGCCGTCAAAAAATTTGGTAGCAGCAGCCTAGGACACGTTCCTCCGTCCTTATGAGTGGTTACTGCATACTCGGCTCTCTCTAGCTGTAATTGACTGTACACGCTAGGTTTGGCTAGCGAACTACATGTAGTCAGTGCGGTGACCTTTGGTGTAACTTAAATAATCGCTTGTCAAGGCTGACATTACCTTTACCTTAATTGTTTAATAAAACTGAACTGCTACGTTAGCCTGTTGGCATAAGTCTTGCTCACGCAGGGGGTAATTTTACAGAGCTTGCCCTCCTCCTAACAATAGCAAAATGAAGCTGGGTGCTTAGAGCTATGGTACTGAGAAGCCCATTTAGATTCTGTTTATTCCAAGACTCGGTAGGTTAGTTCTTCATCAGTTGTTCCATGGAACATAACCATAAATGTTTACGAAAGTAATATGAAATGGAACAATTCAACCTTAATGCACTGCTACTTCAGAATCAGCTGTAGTCACTTCATCTGAACCTGACCCAGCAATAGATCCTCACCACCAGCAGTCTGAATGTTTTTGATGGTGAGTAAATAAGTGAATAAGACAACTAATAATTCATAATTCACATGATGATACTCTCTTTGTTGAGTGGTTAATTTTAAAAAAGGAAAAATTGGGAGTATTGCATTAGGCACTGTCAAGAACACTGAGAAACAAAAAAAATAATGAATAACATCATGATATATTTAAAGAGTGGCAATGTAAAGTCGGGGGCGGCGGCCCACGCCGAGGGGCCCCAGAATTCCAAGCAACTGCCCTGCGCACATACAGTGAAGAAGATGGTTAGCTCTCAAAACATGGCAAAAACTGTGGAAATAACTGAGCATGATGACTGTATGGGGTGAGATGGATTGGATTTTTTTTCCCAGTTATATTAGTATCATCAGTGTCTTGATTAAAGAATACAGGATTAATAAAGGACTCGGTAAAAACATATTTGCTGTCATACATTCTTTTATCCTTGTCAGCTTCTACAAATTAAAGCCTTCCTCTTAATAGCTGTAAAACTAAAACTAAGACTAAAACTAAATAAAAACTAAACTAAAACTACTGAATTCCTCAAAATAAAAACTAAACTAAAACTGCTTAATCACTTGTTCAGCTAACTAAATCTAAACTGAAATAAAAAAGCAAACTTTAAAACTAAATAAAAATAAAAACTAATGAAAATTTCAAAACTATATTAACCTTGGATAAGACTGCCAGGTCACTTCATAAAGATAATTCCTGCTACTTTCTAATAAAACGATGCCAGTAACGTTAGCCTTAGCATTAGAAACAAGCTAACGTTAGCCGGACTGCAACATCTCAGTAACATCACATGCACTCTTACTACTGTAACAATTATAAGACGCTGGCCATTCAAACAGCTACTGCTTGTAAGCGACGTTCACTCGCGTATTTGCAGAGCGAAAATGAATTTATGCCCGTTAGGGCTGGGGTTAGTAGCAGCAGTGCATGTAAGCGACGCCAAGTCTTTAGCCTCGCCAAAAATCAAACATTACGTAAATAAAGCAGAGGTTTACCTGTCAATCAGGAAAGTTGCAAACTCTTTTTTTTAATCCTTCCTGATCACGGATTTCCCTCCACCTCTGAAAAGCCACTCCAATGTTCACTCTGGTTTTATCCCGGGTTTTGTCCAGTTCTTTCTTCAGTGCTTTTTTTTTTTCTTCTGGCTTCCTCTTCTTACTTGCCTTAGCCATGTGTGCTGTTGCCGGTAATGGAGGTATCGGTATTTTTTTCCTCACTGATGGCTGTTGAGCCATTAGTTTCTTTAAGCTCCTGAACTCTCTCTCGGTGATTTGAGCTTGACTGAGCACTGGCATTAATTGAGGAGGAAGGGTCAGGAGGCTGTCCACAGCGCGTGCATGTGCAGTGATTGACAGCTGTCAGATACCATCCTGGCTCTGATTGGTTCTTTTTGATCGGTCCGATAGATTCTGCTAAATTGCAGTTGGAGCAGTAGGTGGGGCTAAAGGAGACTTTTTAAATTTTTTTATTACTGAGTACTAGTTTTATGTAATGCTGTCTGTACATAGTAACAGTTGTAGCAAATATGATTAAAAGTTACTTTTATAAGACTTACCAACTGCAGCTTTAAATTTAAGTTTTATCTAAGTGTTAAGGAGCAATATGTAGCCATTAGATCAGGCAGATCATGTCGAGTGTACTGTTCCAACATGCTGTGGGCTGCCGTTTATCAGGCTCTTGGTTTTAGATTTGTTGAAATATACTATCTTCACTTTCAGCCTACTCTTAGGGGTTATAAAGGCTCTGACCCTGAGCTCTCTATGCACAGCCAAGTTTATGGTGTGTGCCACTCATGGAATTTTCACTGTTTCCAGATATAACTCTGCTGCATTGATTTAATTGTTAGCATTGTTCATCACAGATTATTTTTTATGCAGTTGAATGCATTTGCCTGCATTCTCTGCAATATGGTTTTCTAAAAGCATTTTAAAGTGCATTGATATTCAATTACCAATCCTTTTGGCTGTCGCTGTGATGTCGAATGTTGTTGCTTGGGAGGTTAACTCATTCATGGTGGAAGCCACATTTTTTTTCTGTCCATCTGTATGAAGTCTCTCTGATCATTACATTTGCTCCTTTCAGCTTGATCTATGCAGTGTACTCAAATTTAGAAAAAGAATTGACAACACCAGACTAGACACATTCAGGTGTACCTTATTTCATACAGCACCAAAATTACTGATTGTATTATTTTATATGTCCTTTTTTCTACATTCCAAGCACAAAGTACTTGTGACAGTGGTGCTTGAAGTACTCTGTGTGAAGTGTACTTCACCTGCTGAAAAGATCTCAAAATGGCATGTAATCTGTCAAAGAAGAAATCATGCTGATTATGCTACAAATTTTCACAACATTAATTGTTTTATGAAGAATTTTGGTACAAAGTTCCCTTCCGATTTACGTGATTGCATTTGTCGGTTGAAATTTTGCTTAAAATAATGTTTGTTTATAAGTTGTTAGGATGTTCAAGCTTGAGCTTAATTAATCTTATCTGATATTCAACCCAATCGTCCTTCCTTGACTGTCCTGTCCAGAATTTCAGCTGTGGGCTTTTGACTGTGATTAGGCCACCTTGACGAATGGGTTGAGAAATGAGCTGAAACACTACTGGCTCTTGAGGTACAATGCTGTGAAAAAGTGTTTGCCTTGTTCCCGATTTCTTTTATTTATGGTAATTATATTTCATTGTTTCAGTTCATCTAGGTAATTGTTCCCTTGGCCACGAATGAATTGGCCACGAATGAACTAAATCGTGGGAATGACTTGCATCTCATGGCTGCAAAATATTATTTTCTTAATGTCATTGAACTTCCTGGGCTCCGTACGAAGGTAAAGAGTTATCCAAATCCTTTTCATCCATGTGAAAAAAATAATTGTCTCCAAAGCTAATTGTTTGTGCCACCCTTAGTGGCAACAACTACAGTCACAGATTTGCTATAACTGGCAAGGAATCTTCTACATCACTGCAGAGGAATTTAGCCCACACTTCTTTGCAGAATCTTTAAAACATTTAGCCACATTGAAGGGTTTTGGAGCATGAACTGCCCATTTAAGGTTATACCACCGCATATCTGATTCCAGTCTGGACTTTGACTCGACCACTCCAAAACTGTCTTTTTGTTTCTTTAGAGCCATTCGGTGGTGTTCTTGCTTTTGTCCTTTGGATCTTTGTCCCGCTGCTTAACTCAACTGCGCTTGAGCTTTTGGTGACAAATTAATGGGTAGAAATTCTCCTTCATAATTTTCTGATTGGGCCAAATTCATGGTTCCATCAATGATAACAAGTCACCCTGGTCTTGACGCGGCGAAGCAGCCCAGACCATTACACGACCACCATCATCTTTGACTGTTGGCATGATGATCTTATTGTGGAACAAAGAGTTTGCTTTACCCCAGATGCAATGGGACCCTTTTCTTCCAAAAAGTTCCACTTTTGACTCTCCAGTCCAAGCAATATTGTCCAGAAAGGTCATCAAGATGTTTTTTGCAAATGTGAGGTGGACCTCTGTGTTCTTTCTGGTCAGCAGTGCAGCTGTCTCATGAATGTCATTTTTATCTTGCTTCTTTTTTATTCTGAAATAGTGAACACTGATCTTCACCCCACAAAACCTGCAGACTCATATATGGGTCCTTCAAATATAGCTGCTGTTTTCAGAACTTTGGAAGTTCTGGCTTTTTTCATATTCTTGTGGACCTCCCAAGGTTTCCAACAATACCAAATATGTCCTGCTGAATTACATGGAAATTCAGTTATAATGGTGTACAAGATCTCAGCATTTTCAATTTGATATAATGCTTTGGCCGTAGAAACATGGCATCCTGGGTTTGAATATTTATCTCAATGTAAGTTAGATGTAGCGTCTGGAAAAGAATCAAGCAGAGAATGACTTTAGTTCAGTCAGAACAGATTTGAGACTAGCTGAAAAAAAAAAATACTCTGAATTGGAGAGAGTGAGGAGGTTGACAAAAGCAGGCAAAAAAGAGTTCGTAGAAAGACTTGTGGTTGAAGCTGATGCGGCTGCAAAGAAATAAGACCAAAAGACTTTTCACAGAATCAAGAAAACGCTCAATAACAGTTCCAGAAACGGTGATGATCCTGAAAAATCTCAGAATGGTAATGGCCTTTTGACAGAACCAGAGGAGCTTCCCCAATGTAAAGAATATTTTGTAACTATTCTAAATTGGATGAAGCCTGGAAGCATGCCGGAGATCCTGCCAGCAGTAGACGACTTGGACATCTGCGCAGAGACACCTACCCTTTGGCGGAGGGAAGAGGTGAAAGTAGCCATCAAGGCAATGAAGAATGGGAAGGCAGCTGGATCAGTGTGTGACAGGAGAAATGGCTAAGGCTGAAAAAGTGGATTGGCCACATCTTCTGAAGGACGTATTTAGAGATATGGTCAAATCAACGGATGTGGAAGATGGACTCATCGTCAAACTGCCAAAGAAGGGTGCATGAATGACTGCAGCTACTGAAAAGCATCACACTGTTCCTCATTATCTGCGAGGTCTTCAGCAAGATCATCCATACAAGGCTGGAGGTCACACTAAGAGACATAACATTTTGAGATTTCTCATTCTGTTCGGGTGAAAAGACCACCTGAAATGTGCCAAATTTTGGATTTTGCCTGTTTTTGAAGGACAACCGCATAGACATGAATTGGTTAATTTTGTTAATTTGTTAATTTGGAAGGTTAATAATTCCTGAAAAAATGAAGTCCATATCTTATTAGTTCTTGATTTATGGCCTCATGAAAATGGCTATAATTCATTTTGCTGCATTTTGCTTAGGGTGCCATGCCCCCTTTTCTGACGCTCCAGAAAATGAAAACCACTGGGGGTATTGAGCTAAAACATGGTTTTTGTTCATTTGGCCCCATGTACAACATTCTATTAAAATTTAAAAGAAATCCATGACCATGACACTGGGAAGTTCCTGGAATTTGGTTGATTTCATGTGGAATGACCCCATAGGAATTTATATACTGAGTACAAATGAAAACGCACCACTCACGAAATCTGGAATAGCTCCACGGATTGATATGTGAAGTATATACGTATGATGCATTTGAGATAATGAATGATTTAAGAAGACAGGTAAACATCATTCAATTTCATTCACGATAATGTTAATGCACGAGAGAGGTTTAACTGGTGTAGGGGTCAAACAGGAAAGTCAATAACGAGTGTGACCGCCATTTGCATTGACACATGCGGTGCATCGTCGTCGCATGGAGTTGATCAGTCTCTGGATAGTGTTCTGAGGGATAGCATACCACTCCTGAACAAGGGCAACCTCAAGTTCTCGGATGTTGTCCACCTGGCGTCGACGTGAAAGACATCGTCTAATTTCATCCGATAAGTGCTCGATAGGGGAGAGGTCGTGTGACAGAGCTGGCCACTGAAGCACGGGGATGTTCTGCTGTGCAAGGTACTGCATGGACACCCTTGCAGTGTGTGCCCTAGTGTTGTCCTGTTGGAACGTGTGGACATCGTGGTGTTGGTTGAAGAACGGCACAACATTGTTCTGCAGCACCTGGTCCCGGTAGTAGACGCCGTTCACCTTTCCTCTGCAGATATGGAGAGGGGTTCTAT
Organism: Gymnothorax reevesii; assembly: GCA_029721435.1. Lineage (NCBI taxonomy): Eukaryota > Metazoa > Chordata > Actinopteri > Anguilliformes > Muraenidae > Gymnothorax > Gymnothorax reevesii. Next base: position 57,696,297 of record CM056574.1, read on the forward strand.
GATGTTCGAACGACACAATCGGCATTATAACGTTCACCACGTCTCCGCCAAACACGTATACGGCCATCTGCGTTCCTTAAGTGAAATCGTGACTCGTCAGAAAAGATGACACCGTGCCATTGTCGTAGTCGCCAATTCTGGTGCCTGTTTGCTCACTGTAGACGCTGGTTTTGGTGATGATCCGTCAATATGGGGCCGAAATAAGGATGTCGTGCACGCAGGCCTGCAGCTCGCAGATGGTTCCGTACGGTGTTGGGGTGAATGAATCCACATCGTCCTTGGACTTGAGCGGCCGTTCTTGTCGCTGGTAGTCTTCGGTCTCGGACATGATCCCGTACGATCTGACGGTCCTGACGTGCCGTTGTCACACATTGTTGACCCGGTCAAGGACGGTCCCGAGTGCTCCCCGTTTGCAGAAACCTTTGATGGAGTCTTGCGATCGTTGTGTGAGCGCAGTGTAATCGTCTGGCAATTTCCCTGGTGCTGGTGCCAATTTGAAGCATGCCTATGGCACGTTCCTGTCAGGGGCTGTAAGTCGCGGCATAGTGTCGACGTTTCACAAGTGTCTGTGAAGAAGTGCAATTTTATTCCGATTCACATGCTTTTAAAGGCAATGTGTGCTCAAATTCAGAGTGAAATTCATTTTTCCCGTGGAGTCCGTGCAAGATGTTGCGTTTTTGCAAAAAATTGCCCAGCGTTACAGTTAACTTGAAATTCTCGCATTTCTTGCACCTGGCATGTCGGGTGACGTCACTGTAGTGTTGTTGTTGTATAAAAATTATATTGAAGTTTATTTGAACTTCTATATTGACTTTTTTCAAGTGGTGCGTTTTCATTTGTACTCAGTATAGATAGTTGCATCCCTAGGGGGTTAATTTTGAAAATGAAGCAAGTTGATGATCACAGTTTTCGTTATGGTGACATAACGGAGCTCATTTAATATTCCTGAATGTTCCAAACAAAAATACCTGTCATTTCATAGAACTATCTTAAACCTTTCACATGAGACCAATTTGAGTAAAATCTGACCATGGGTTATTGAAATATCAGTGCCACAATATATTTTCAGATTTTGTCATTAAAGTACCATTTTCATGGTACTTTACCATTACCATTGGGCGGCATGGTGGCATAGTGGTTAGCACTACTGCCTCACAGCAAGAAGACCGTGGGTTCGAATCCGGCCTTTCTGTGTGGAGTTTGCATGTTCTCCCCGTGTTCGCGTGGGTTTCCTCCGGGTACTCCGGTTTCCCCCACCCATCCAAAACATGCAATATAGGAACCCTCCCTCCCTCCTGTATGGCTGTGTGTGATTGTTTGGTGGTGGTCGGAGGGGCCGTAGGCGCATACTGGCAGCCACGCTTCCGTCAGTCTGCCCCAGGGCAGCTGTGGCTACAAAAACGTAGTTTACCACCATCAGAGTGTGAATGAATAATGCCTCCATTGTAAAGCGTCTTTGAGTGTCCAAAAAAGCGCTATATAAAATTGATGCATTATTATTATTATTCATGGCAACCATGTAAATGTTTATCACAGTACTACATTTTGTGGGGTTAAAATCATGCTGAGTATGTTTATTTCTTAGTTTTTACATTATTATGGCTATTTCTTCACTTTACTATGAAGACCCCTTAAGCATCAAGGTCAGATAAAAAATACCAAACATTGCTTCACTGGATCTGCAGTTCATCCTTCATGCTGGAAGGGGAAGCAGTTGAAGAGCTTGAACACTTAGCTGAGATCAAAGGTGTCAACCAATGGAGATGAAAAGGAAGTGACCCAAGCGCCAATCAAAAGCAAGTCAGGCCTTAGCCTTGCTTAGCAACATTTGGAGTTCATGGAATGTCAGCCAAATAACCAAAATCTGACTCTTCACGAGCAACATTCAAAGCACATTACTCTATGGGGTGGAATCCTGGGAGATGACCGAGACCATCAGCCACAAACTGAAAGTCTTTTAGAAGAGATGTCTTGCGATGAATTTTCTACATATCGTGGCTGGATCTCAAACTACATTGACAGACAAACAGGAACAAAACCCATCACCCAGCAAGTACAGTGAAGAAGATGCAGATAGATTGGTCATGTGATTCAAATGTCACCTACAGCCCTGCCTAAAGTATTCTCCAGAGGGACCCCAGATGGTTGCAGAAAGAGAGGCTGAGCAAAAGGAACTTGCAGGAGGACAGAAGAGAAGAGGGACATGGGACAGAGGTTGGACAAGGGGGCAACTGAAGCAACAGGCAGCTAACCAGAACCAGTAGCGCCCTCTAGCAGCGGCGTTATGTGCAACCATGCACAGAAAAAATTATTAGCGGTAGTAGTAGCTTCAGTTAAGCACTGGAGTTCCAGAGCTATAGAAATGACTTTGTAGCTTGTAATTCCAGGCTGGTTGATGTCATTGACTTTGTTTCTGGTTTGTTGTTGAATTGCTTTAGATTGCAGCATCATGTGCAGCTTTTTTCCTCCTTCACATTCCCAAGCGGGTTCTACTTAAGTGACTTATAGATTCAACTGGGCTGGCTATTATCATGCCTAATGCAATTGAACCCAGTTAGCAAATAAATGTATTTACTTTTTTTGATGCAGTAACTCACGGGGCGATAACTTTGTCATAGGGCCAGGTTGGGATGGAGGGTTTTTTGATCATGAAAGTAATCACAGAACTGGCATTAAGCAAAAATAATTGCATAGCAAAAAATCCTACGCAGTATCAAGAAGTCTAGCATTTTGCGGCATTTTTCAGAACTGCATAGCAACAATAAAACTTAACAAAAAAGTCTGTATATGCATTTTAATTTTTTATTTTCAACTTGGAACACTTACCTAACAATTCTAACTCTAATCAATATAGCCTAATGAGGACCATGGCAGTTGAGTTACAGTAGCATTGCAGGATTAAAACTACTTGGGTCCCACTTACAGCTAACATGTAATAACCCAGTAACTGAATAGAAATTAGTAAGTTTTAGTTGGTTCTACCAAAGCCAGTCACCTGGCTCGGGCTGTGAATGAGTGAATATTTAGGACTGATTTTTATCATCCATAATATTTTTACTGTGAAAGAAATTAATACTGGTAATTACTATGAAGGAAGATGAACATTTAATTATTAAAATAAAAGTTGTCATTATCTACAATAAATAGCACTACAGGAATTCAAGGTACAAATGCAAATGTACATGTGTTCAAAATATGAAAACAGCATTCCTTAGACATAAATATACAACACTTCTATATATATTAACAGTGAATTTAAATTAAAAAATTTTTTTTTCTTTTAATTTGGCATCTCCAATCCCACCCCAATCTGAAATGCTCAATTGGTGAACTACGTACAAAGCTTGCTCGTATCCAACCCCTTGCTGCCAACTCAGGAGAGTGAGGACAGTTCACGGCTCTCCTCCGAAGCACGTGCCTGTCAGCCACTGCCTCTTATACACTCATTGGTTGAATCTTCGCAAGTTCAGAACGAGGGCGGAGGATATCCGGATATGAACATACTTAGAATCTTCCTGACGAGCGCCCGTCTGGCCAACAAGAGGCGCTTGAGCAACGAACAAAGCTGATTATTTATTTACCTTTCCTGGCAGTCCCTTCTGAATTTTACACTTTGTAGTGCGATGGTAAATTGTGCGCTACTCTGAAAAAGCTGCCAACCACTGCCTATTGGTACGACCGGGGCTCAAACCCATGACCTGATAGTCACTTCTGCACTGCAACGCAGTGCCTTAACCGAGTGAGCTATCCGGCCGCTTGTAATTTTTTGAGTTTTAACTTGGTATTAAGAATTTTCTGCCAACAAAATCATAATTAATTAAATAATGATCATGTTTGTCGGCTGATTTGTGACACCATTCCAGTGTTCATTTTATGTAGTTGCATATACACACATGCAGCGTTTGATTGTGCATTTACCCCACTGATTCCTCACACATGATGGCAGACGCGTCTCACATTTTGAGGTTCGTTCAGCCAATGACTTTGTCCACTCTAATGTTTGGCTTTGTGGGCGGGACTGGCGCGGAGGTAAGAAAATAATGGGGTCATTTTACTCGCTACCTTGGTTTCAGAGTTGCCCCCGAATCATCATACATAAATTGCATTTTTGGTGTTCTCTGGTCACTCATGTTTTATATTAAGATTAGTTTGATGGTCTGAAGCCGTTAAATGTGACAAATATGCAGAAATGGAAAAAATTGGGAAGGGGGTAAATACTTCTTCATGGTACTGTACCTCTAGAGCCATTCGTGTTTCAGCTCACGACTCAACTTTGAATGCAGGAGGATTTAGGGCATTAGGGCATTTCTTGTTTTTTGCTCTCAGATGTCTCAAACCTGCCTTTCCACCTAAAGAGTATTTTGCTAACGTAAGGTCTTTGATGCAATCATAGGCTGTAGTGTAGTTCTTTGGGGAGTGCCTGTAACTGTTCAGCAACACGGACAATGAGCTATCCTGTCTTTTCTTCTTCCCGCTCCATCCTTTTGAACTTTCACATGTCTGCCTCTCCTGTCCGCATCCTCCTTGAAGACTCAGAGAAGCGTAAGCGGAGCCCCATGGACGGTGGGAGCAGCAGTAGCCCGAGCAGTAAGGGCAGCCTGACCCCGCGGGGGGATATTGCTCAGCCCATTGGGCCTCTGGTGGTGCCTCGCCTCCAGCTCCAACCCCCCTCGACCTCCACCGGCAAGGAGGTCCAACAGTTTGACACCAGAAGTCTGAACGAAGAAAATTTTATTGCCTCTATTGGTGTGTACTCCTATCTCTCACTTCCCTGCATGTGTTTTCATATGGCCCTGCGGTTTCATCCCTGACCTTACTCTGTGCCTCATCCACATTCCTGTGGATGCAGGGAGCTGTTAAACTCCCAGCCACAATCAGTGATTTTTTGCTTTGCTTTGCAACTTCAGCTCTGAACCTCCTCATCAATTTATTAGCATTTTTAACCCTTTCCTTAAAATGGTAGATCAAATTCTGGTTATTTGTATACTATTTTTGTCAGAAGATAGTGTTTCTTGATACAAGATAATTGGTAAGCCCAGCCTTATTTAAAACCCCATTGTGCAAATTTAGACTCCAGCGTCCGAACATTCCATAATATAATCGCTAAATAATTCTGTAATTGATTTGCCAAATGTCTTACTTCACTGGAATAATTTTCCCCAGGTTTTGTGACGCAAATATTGAGTTATCAACCCTTAAATAGGTGCATGCCCGACAAACAAAAATTGGCATTATTTGTATTCTGCTCAAAGGGGTTAAAAAGTTACTGGACCGCAGCAGGAACCCATGAAATTCAGCCTCTAAAACTTACCTAATTGAACATAGTGTTTGATTGACCAGATACTACGGTCATGCAGGTTAAGCTTGAGTTATTGATCTGTTACTAATAGCTATAGTACTATAGTGCTACCCCAGTTTGTCTGTATTTTTTTTCCCACCGGTGATAAAATTGTATTTCTCTATTAATAATTCAGTTGTGTTCCAATTTGCAGATAAGTGCCCTTTCCTGTTCCCTGAACAGAACAACACTAAATGCATGCTCTTCTCCCTTTAGTAGAATTTTAATCTTCATGTGAAATCTGCAGTACCTCTATAATTGGCATCATCATTGAATTTCACACTAAAAAGAATTGGTCACTTACATTGAAAAATTCAGTTAAGTGAGCTCTGTGACTACTGCAGTTTTCTCAGTTGAGGTGCAATAGGATATTGCCACCTCTTTTCAGGCAACCCTGTATTCTACTCTACACAGATCCACAAATACAATGCAAATTGTTTACTTTAAAGTAATTTGTATTCTTGACTTAGTTGCCAATGTATATGACTGGTTTCTACATATCACTTACACATCTGCAACATCCTAAATCCCATGTCTGCCTTGGTAACTTGGAAAGTTGCTGGTCTTCAAGCTAGTGTCTGCTGGGTCTGTGTTGATGGAAAGGGTTCTGCCTCCACCATCCTTTTTTGGAGGATGTACTCTTAACTCTAAAAACCAGCTTTGAGACTGCATCTATGCTTTTGCTGACTGCCATTCTAATGCTGGCTGTCTGGCTGGCTGCTGAATTACCACCTCAGTTATGGCTATTTTTCAGTTTTGGCTAAGCTACTCAAGGCTACATCCTTGGAGGATCTCAGTCAAGATGTCTTGGCTCAACTAAAAGCACATCAAAAAACAAAAAAACATCAAAAAGTACTGAAATATTAACTGAATCAGACCATTCTGTAGTATGATTTGGGGGGAGGATGCCATGTTGGGCTGATATCCTCCAGGACAGTTGGCTGGGGCTGAGGAAATGCTTTGGAATGTGCTACTTGTGGCAGGGATGTGGCTATTGAAGATTTACATGTAGACAGCGTGCTTTGATGTTGAATGAAAGTGGTGGCTTCTGGACATTGCAAAGCATCTCTAATTGGCAGGTCATTATTATGTGTCTTTATATTTTTTCAATTATTTTTTGATCAAGTATATGCCCATTATCCATACCTGCCTATCATACAAGCTCTCTGACTCTCTCTGTCTTTTTCTCTTTGCTTGCAATGCATCTTGGGTAGAATTGTGGAGCAAGCACCAGGATAACAGAAAGCTTAAAGCTATGGAAAAACAACAGAGTAAGGCTTTTCACATGCAAAAAGACCGGGGACTCACATAACTGCCAACTTTAAATTTCTCACTTACTCTTCCCCTTCACCATCCTCACTCCTAATCTACACCTGTCATGCTCCTGTCACTGTGTGCGTTGACAAAAGAAATCAGCATGTGGCCGAGTCAACTTTGTTGAATTTTGGCAAAATTAATAAGGATATAGGGTCACCATAGAGGGTCTTAAATCTTTTGTTTAAGTTGCAGAGGTTTACAATTAATGGTTGTATTCACAGTTAGTGTCCATTTGGTGGGGCTGTGAATCATTGTTCACTGCAGCCAAAATTTTTGTAAAAAGTGCATACATTACTCTGATTAAGGTGTGAATGGCAAATTAGAGAATACAACAGGGGTGGTTCAAGGTGCATTAACGTGATGGGCATTTTGAGTTAGTAGCTGGACAGCTTTGGCCTTCTTTTCAAACACTCCTACTTGCATTTTTGTGAGCAGACAAGGAAACTAATTCAAGAACTGAATGGCCTTATGAGAGGTCTCAACATAGCGAAACAATAGCCTGGATCGTGGACTTAAATCAAAATTTCAATTTATACAATTGCGGTTAAAGGCATTCTTTGAATAGCTAATCAGGGACATGTTGTGGTGGGAGTGATAACGGAGCGGTGGGGAAGCGACCTAAACAACAGCACATTGCTGGAGTGTGCAACTACAGTGCTGTGAAAAAGTATTTTCTCCTTTCCCAATTTATTCTAATTTTGCATATTTGTCACCCTTGACTGTTTCTGATCTTCAAAATAATTTTTATATTAGAAGATAGCCTGACTAAAGACAAAGCACAGTTTTTAAAGGATGTTTAAAACTCTGCAATCCAATCTGACCCTTTTTGAAAAAGTAATTGCCCATTTAGTTATTTAACAATGACTGCCAGCCCTGCTCATACCATGCATCTCTTCAATAGAACTCTTATGGCAATGTAAAGTAGGAAAAAAGCAGCACTCGACGCTGTGACTGAAAGAAATTCAAAAACAGATGAGAAACAAAGTTATTGACATCAGTCAGTCTGGGAAGGGTTCAAAAGCCATTTTTAATGCGCTGAGACTCCAGCAGTCCCCATTGTCAGAGCCATATCTACAAATGGAGAAAATTTGGAACAGTGATGAATCTTATCAGGAGTGGTCAGTCTCCCAGAATTCCTTCAAGAACACATCAACACCTCATCTATGAGGCCATAAAACAAGGCCCACGCTAATACTGAAAGAACAGCAGTCTTCAAGTAAGGTCAGTGTTCACAATTTCACAATGAGACAGAGACTGGATGAAAATGAAAATTGGAGAGCTGCAAGGCAAAACCACGGCTGACAGAAAAGTACACAAAGGTTTATGTCACATTTGCCAAAATCCTCTGTTGATCCCCTTGGCTTTTGGGATAATATTCCGATGGGTCCTGTCACATTTGGCACAAAGTTAAAATCGCGTTCTACAATTAGAACATCATACCAACAGTCACAAATCTTGGTAGTGTGATGGTCTGGAGCTCCTTTGCTGCTGCAGGACCTGGGCAACTTGCCATAATTGATGAAATCATGAACTCAGCTTTCTAATAGAAAATCCTGAAGGAGAACATCTGACCATCCATTGGCGACCTAAAGCTGAAGCGCAGTTGAGTTATGCAGCTGGTCAGTGATCCAAAGCACAAATGAAAGTCCTCCCCTTCTCGGCTCTAAAGAAACAAAATGAAGACTTTGGGGTCGGCTAGTTGAATCTGATTAAAATGCTGTGGCATGACCTTAAACAGGCAGTTAATGCTTGAAACTCCTCTATATGACTAAATTAAAACAATTCTGCAGTGAATAGCAGGCCATAATTCCTCCACATCGATATAAATCACACAATAAATTATTACAGATGATTGATTGCAGAAGTTGCTGCCAAGAGTAGCACAACCGGGTATTAGTTTTGGGGGGTTTTACTGGTTTTGAATAACTTGCTACTTTCAATAATTTATGATCATTTAAAAGCAGCTATTGGTGTTTACTCACGTTGTGTTTGTCCTTCATTGAAATTCATTGGATGATCCAAAACATTTACATACAACAATTTGACTAGTGCTATTGGTGGTTGACAACAGGGTATATCCCAGAAACAGCAGCATTCTCGCCATGGGGTTTGGTTATAGCAGTGGTTCCCAAACTTTTTCTGCTGGGCCCCCCTTTGGTACATAAAAAAATTTAAATAGGTAATACATACGCACATTTTGTTTTCAGAGACCATTGCAGTTTATTTCCCTCATTGTAATTCATATAAACCTCAACCTTTTTGGAAAAAATGTAAGTAAACGGTCATAAACTGTAGATTGTCATAAACTAAAACTAGGCTACTTTTAGAATTGGAAATAGCAAAATAACAAACAACCACGGTGTAATTATTTTAAGTGTAACTGTTTTCAAGCACCTTAACTTTGTAATTATGTTCAGTTTAACAGGTTTATTTTTTTTAATATACAACAACATTGCTATTTATGCATTTTCCGGACACCAACAGAAACTTACTTGCAAACAGCCAATCAGCAACCTTGTGCGGACCGCTGAAGGAGTGTCTCGAGACAGTTACATTTTCCTCTCTTCACTGGCCTCGCACTTTTAAGTTAAAATACGTTAACCGAGATCGCGTCAGCTTATTCTAGAAAATATGAATGCTCTGCACAGATTATTTTTGTCCAGCCTAGCTGGGAACATTAAAAATGATTGGCACGTTTGGAAACGGCCACAGTTATTTTCCAATTAAGGACACGAAAATTTAATAATGCAAAATCTCTTTTAAAGTATAAAATCATTAGGCTGTATCACACTCCTCTGCCTGAGTATAGCCGTCTACTTAAAATTATGTTTCTATGATGCAGAAAGACCGCGAAGTACGAAAAAAAATTCATGAACACCACTTGCCGAACCTGCCGATCTGTTTGTAACGTTCAGTTGGTGGGCTGGATAAAAATAATCTGTCGGCATACAGAGCATTCATATTATCGAGAATAAGATGACGCAATCTCGGTTATTTCTGCTTTGTATTCATCGGATTTTCTTCGGTGTCACTTACCATTTTATTATCAATATGCCAGATCAGTGCAGGATAAAAAGCGGCGAGTTGGGTATCGCGAGACTACATTACCGGCTTCAAATATTTGAACTACTACATTCATAAATTATTTATGAAAATGGCAGGCTAGATGAATGATTTGGCGAAAAGTTATGTTGAGAGTAAGGCGGGCATTTACGATGTAATCGCAGAATTCTGGGCAGCGAATGGACTGTATGCAAATGATTTTCTGTTGGTGTCCGGAACTCCCGCACCCCGCGCCCCCCCTGCAATTGCTCTGCGCCCCCCACTTTGGGAACCACTGGGTTATAGGATGTAGTCTGGAATCCATCCATATCAAGGTTTGGTCGCTCCCAACGGTCAGTTGCTGATATAGTCTGGCCTCAGTCAGTAGGCCAGTGTCTAGCCCTTACGTCACTAATGAACTGGATATATTCAATATTCATGTTTTTAGCTCTTGGCTGATTGGGTGACCTTTTGTCAACAACTACCAATCGTGCTGCATCATTTGCAGAATGAATGCTGAACGGGTTATCCGTCGCATCTTGTTGTCAGAGGTGGTAGCTAAGTAGGCGAGCAATTAAACGTTGGGATATACAAGTATCTATCTTATATCTGTGTGTTGTGTGTATTTCCTTTTACTTTGATACATTGGGCATTTTACAACACACACAACGACTGTACTCAGCATTATGAATATGAGTAAGCTCGCCAGCTACGGCATTCGTGAATGTTATTTGACAGGAGCTTAAAAATTAGATTGTGGCTTGCTTGCGTTTACTCTTGGAGTGGTTGCTAGTTTTTGAACAGGATGTTCAGCCATGTCTGCATTTTGTTTATTTTTTGTGGGATTCCACGATATAATAAAGGCAAAATTAAATAATACTCAAATTACATAACGTATTTCACTGTAATTGGCATTAGCTATAGCTTGACAGGAATCAGCTAGTTTAAGCCTTTGAAGTAAGCCTGTACGAGCCTAGAGGCCCATCGGGCCGGTGCTTAACCCCGGTTTCCATGGCATGAAGCGACTAGGAGTATTACTACTCCCCCTGGATGGGATGCCAGTCCATCGCAGGTATTCCCCCCAGCTCTTAGACAAGTTTCCCTGCCTATTTGCTGGTACCCATTTATACACCTGGGTGGAGTGAGGCGTGGAGTGTGGGAGTAAAGTGTTTTGCCCAAAGCTGGTGTGTAATACAACAGTTGCTTATTTATTCCTTGACTGTCTACTTTCTTCGGAAAAGAGAAGAGGGATAGCTTGTTCCTAATATTGCAACCTATTGCTGCTCAACGTTTTGGCTTTTTTAACGTGGATGGCCAACGCTTATTTTGCCACTTTCCCCCCGCTTGTTTAATATCTGATATCAATCCAGTTCTCAATCGTAGCAATCAAATATATTCCTTTTACCTTTAAAAATGATTAAACATCGATGGTAATAACAGTATCACTGAACATATAAACATAAGCATTATTTCAGTTTGAAAGTTTAATTCGTAGTTTGTCGCAGTCCATACTGTATTTCTGTATTGCCAGATGTTACGTGACCGCTGTTGAGAGAGACACAGGTCTCGAACAAAGTTCATTTTCTTCTGATCTCTTGGTCTTAAAAATGCCATTGCAGCATCAAAATGTTTGGAAGATATGTGGTCTGTGAAATACAAGTCCAATATTTAATTCTGTGACAATGGGGCAAAATAATCTGTGATAATCTGTGCTCACGTTCACTTATCCCCATTAGGATAAATTCATTCAGGACCCACCGCAAGTCTTTCTAAAGGGGCGGGGCACCTTTGCGACTGTGAGCCAATCGCAGATCTTGCATGGATTTTGTGGGAGTATTTGAAAGTCAAACACTAGCCTACTGACTGAGGCCATACTTTTCAGCAAGTGATCGTTGGGGGCAACCAATGCTTGATATGGATGGATTCCAGGCTAATAGGATATGCAACAGGAAAGAGTATATGGTCCAGGAAATCAACAGGAAAAATACTCTGGGCTCCAGGAATTATTACGGCCAGTTTTGGTCATAAGATGACTAATATCAGTAATGCACTTTCTCTATGCACCAGAAAAAAATCACAAAAATTGCGACATGATTCCGATCAAAACTGTTTTGAGTTATGTCATTAATTAATAAAATTGACCAAGTTGCTAAAAGAAACATAGAGCCATTGTGATGCACCAGGAATGTTGAAAGCAGAATATAGAAAATTCCCATGAATTTTTAAATTAATTTATAGTTCTGTCTTGGTGGTGCTGTGGCAAAGGCCATAGGGTGACCAAAATCAATAACAGCTCTTCTCTATCCACCAGAAATGATTGGAAGAAGTACGACTTGATTCCAAGTGATACCAAGTTATTATTTGAAATATAAAGTTCGACCTGGTGAAGATGCTTCAGGAAAGGTCATAGGCTCACACAATACTATAGGGTTTCCCTTCTGTGCACTGGGAGGAAGGAGAAAACAATATTTTTTGTGATTCCTTAAAAACTGTTAGCTTTCAAGTGAACACCTGGGATCTACAGTGGTGGCTGTGGTAAAATCCTTATCGTCAGAGACTGTTGTGGGGATATAAATATGCAAAAATAGAATAAATCGGGAAGGAGACCAATATTTTTTCACTGCACTGTAAAATTGAGCCCATCAATGTGGGTACATTAGCAAGTGCTTAAACTGGCTAAGCTCAGCTAAATTATCAAAAGTTCAGAAAAAAAGCATGGTTATAGAAAGATATTCCTCTCAACAGTGGAGGCATGGATTTCTGTAGAAAAAAAAAGTGTGATTGCTTTGCCGTTTGGCTGCGATGCCCTCAAGGTTGAGGGAAATAAGCAGGAACTTTAGGAGTTGTAGTTAATTGTCGAATTTGTGTTACCTATCAAATGATGTACGACAATGAGATTCCAAAGTCTTTGATCTTTGAATATGTGCAAAATGTGGCAGTAAATGAGACCTATGGTTTTCACTTCTCAACATCAGGAGAAGTAAAAGTAGCGTATTGGGGTTTGGGCACCACTGTCCTAGCGCATTTGATTGGAAGGACCCCCGCAGTTATGATCGACTTCTGTTTGGGTCTTGTGTATTGGGAAAAAAAAAAGGAAGGTTCTGAAAAATATTGTCATCTATTGAATTCAGTCCATTTTCTTATTTTAGAAGTTTTAGTGTAATTTAATACATTTTATGGATCCAGAGTGCAGCCAGCAAGTCTGTCTATTAGAACTGTTGGTGTCTCAAAGAGAAATAAATTGTAGCCCACTGATATCAAAAATTCTGCAATGTGCAGAAACTAGCTCATTTAGATGCTATTGAGTATTCATGTCACGGTAGTCATGGTAGCTGGTGACGCAGTCGCTAAAAGCTGGTCTCCAATACTTATTTGCACCTTCAGTGCCGAGTTTGTTTGCTGCCTAAGCTAATAGTGTCCAGTCAAGGTGTTTTTTTAAATAGAAAAGATGGTATATACAGCAAGATAGAAAATTACTGGCACCCCTGTCCGGCAATGCAAGTTTGCTTGCTAGCCTGGGTGAAGCTTGCCAGTTCCCGCCCAGCCTGTAAAATGATGTTTATTTTTTCTGTATTCTCCCTTCACCCTCACGTTGTAAACATATCCACTTGACTGTCCCATGCTTCGATAGTGTGGTACTAGCTTTACAACATCTATGTCTAGTGGTGGCGGCAGTTTTTTTCCTGCCTGCGGGGAAAACGTTCATGTGCGCATACATGATCATTGTTGAAATGCCGAATTAACGAAATCTCAATTGCCAGGCTTAATCTGGTGTTGATCAAGCTTCATAGCTGATTCATAGGAATGCTATGGTCTGTCTGGGGGGAGGTATACAGAGAGAGAGAGTGGTGTCCTTTGTCGCTATTTCTGATAGGTGCTTGTGTGGGCGGTGTCATCCCCATGGTCATTCCATGGAAACTGCAGTGTGACATCAGTGTATGAAAAATTTGTGCGTCTGACGCGGATAAACTTGAACCCACTGACATAAAATTTGTTTATTTTTGACAGGGGACGAATGGACCCTGTTTAGGATGAATTCTTACACCCCGCACAAACACAATAATTCTTCATTGCAAGCTGCTGTATAGTGCAGGCTCATTGACAGTCATACTCTGACAGGCTCTTCTCCTACGTGATGTAGGTGTTGCATTATGGGAGAATTGTAAACCGCTGTTAAAAGTACCTACTTTTTTGTATTATATTCCGTTTTCTGATAACCAACAACATAAAAATATGATTTATAATCTTTCAGATATTGAATCCCTCAAGAAAATAGTACAAAATCTTCGAAAAATTTACCTAACATGTACACTATAAATATTAAAATTAAATTCCAAAGAATGGTGTGTGCACCCCGCAATGGATTTGCGAGCTGTCCAGGGTGGGTCCCTGCCTTTCGTCTAGAATCAGCTGGGATGGGCTCCAGTCCCAGGTATAGAGAAAGGATGGATTTAATGAGCTAATGTTAAGGTGAATCACACATTGGTGATTTTCCGAGGTCAGCGGAATACTGCTCTGTACCGTACATCTTTTCTAATCTGAACACCTACTGACCGAAAATCAAGACTGGGTCACATATACTTGTTTAACTCATTTTGATGCTGAAAGCAGCTCCAGGCTCATGACGGCAATAGATGGTTGCTAGGTAGGTACACATTTGAATCTGTCTTTATCTTCTGATTAATCCTAACTTTAATTAACCACTGGAAATAATCAACAACCATTGGATTTTATATTTGTACTGCTGTTTTTTTGAAAATGCATCGCAAAGCAAAACACTTTAGAGGCGTAACAAAGTTAAACTTTTTGCGAGACTGAGTCAGTGAATTGTTCATCCAGCAGTGTCAACTAGAAGAAAAAATGACTTCACCGGTTCTGAAATTGAGTGTCATATTAGTCCTTTAAGATGGAATGTGCACTTGCTGATGAAGATTGGTTTTTATAGTTAGATGTATAATTTTAAGAATCGTTTTGTGCCAGGCAAAGGAAACGCATTGCGCTGGATGAGAGTGTGAATCTTAAAACGAACCAAGTCTGAATTTGATCCTTGATGCCACTGCATTAAGGCAGTTAGGCAGGACATCAGTAGATTTAATTCGGAATTTGGAAACCAAATAAATAAATAAATACAATGCCAAACCTGTGCTGCTTTTGTTTCAATATATTAAGCATTGAACTGAATAATTACAATATTTATGTTAATAAAAATGTGCGAAGCCCTGTATTCTCTACATTTTTTTAATGATGTTATCTACCGTAGATGATTAATTCCCTGAATTCTTTCATTTTTACTTTAAGAAATGTTGTCCTTAAATTCTTGAACTTTTTGCCCATGCAGTCTTCCACTGAGTGGTGAAGATCTCTACATCTTCTTAAAGATTCAGACTCTCTGGGATACTCGTTTTATGCCCAGTCATGGTACTGACCTGTTGCCATTTATCCAAATTAGTTGTGAGATGTTCCACCGTTATTCAACTTTTCTGGTCTTTCGCTGACCCTATCCTAACCTTTTTGAAAAGTCTTGCTGGCATCAAAATCCAGGAGCATCTGGTCGTTTCGTCCCCTGGACCCTTAGCAGGGGCAGTGCCCCTGCACTCCTTTGGGGGCTGCACCCCGCTACTTTTAGGTTTTTTCTGTTCAGTCTGGTCTCATTTCTGAATTTATTTGCGCCAAGTTTGCTGTTTTGACTACAAATGTTTTTTTCCCCCCTCTCAATAAGTTTGAAATCATGAATTATGATTTGGCAGTCTTTTGGATTTAAGGGATAAGAAATCCAAAACAACAACCAAACATCCTTCATTTAGCTTTTGAATTCATAATTTGACCATTTGATTGGACTGTTTACTATACAGTTGCACTATGTGGGACGAGACATGGAGCTGAACCTTCTCATTGTATCTCCCTGATGTGATAGTCGGGAGATACTATGGTTTAGGTTCCGGAGCCTCCGCGCCCGCAGATTTTCTGTTCCGGGCTCTAGAAGTGACAATTATTGCAGGATTTTTTTCTAATTTTGCACAGGCAAAGATATTTATTTCACAATGGTCAAGACCAATTTTCGGCAATTTTGGACATCCAATATGGCTGTTGGTGGCTTTTTTTGTTCGAAATTTGGAGATCGGGGAGACGTACGACTTGGTCCCTGTGGCGACTAAGTTATCTAGTTGAAAATTGTGCTCGTTTCTTTTCTGTCAGGAGAATTAAATTTCCAAAATTATCACATTATACTTGATATTTTATGAAGATTATAATTGCAGCACCTGCATAGTTCACTACATGTCCCTACACTGAACTCTGGACTGCAGTGTTAATGGTTATATATGCAATCAATTTGAAGGTTCGATTCTCCTGACAAAAATAATCCATGATGATGTTTAGTTAGAACAATCTATCAAGTGTACAGAAATTAATTTGAGAAGTTCAGCTCCATATAATTTGTCCCACATGGTGCATTTGTATCATATACAGTCCAACAAAATATTCAAATTTTGGGGGTCAGAGGCTTAATAAGGAATGTCTGGTTTTCTGTTTTGGATTCCTTGTGTCTTCATCAGTACTATGGCCAGAGCTGGTTCAAATCAGGATCAAAAGTTATTTTACGGGAAAAAAAAAAATCTGCACTCAAAATGGCTTAATTGGCCCATAATGATTTATGAAAGCAATAAACAATTCAACAAAAAAAAAAAAATTTCAAAAGAATACATCCCTCATCTGATGTCTTTCATCTACAACATCTGAGATGGTGGATGCCAGACCAAGGTGATTTTATCTGGGAATACCCCCTTCATTCTCGGCATGTTGGTTGGCAGCTATGGAAACCAGGAAGCGCCGGATTTTTTTTTATTATTTTATGGTCGGTTAACATGCAAAGGGATAGAAAACCCCAGTTCTTGAAGCCCAAGTTTATTTATTTAATTTCTGTTTGTCTATGATGGTAAAATCTTTATGTATTTTTAAATTCCTTTAAAAAGTATGGGTAGTAGTGAGGACTGCAGTATCCTACCCCAGACAGTTTACTGTTGGGTATTCTTCCTGAATCTAATCCTTGACTTCTAAATGCCTGCCTACACGCAGGTTGCATGTTTATTTGCCTCTTGCACTCAGCTGTTCACACAGTCACGAGCATGTGGCCCACTCCCTCCTCTACTCCTCGTCCCTTCCCCTAGGCCAAGCTACTTTGAGGGAGCAGTAATGGTGTTGGCTGCTAGGACCCAAGGAAGTTCACTCTGCTTGCCTCTTAATACGCATAGAAACATTTCACACCCCAAATTCTGACCCAACCTTGATAGAAGAATGAATGTTTTCCTTGTTCTCAAGGGCCTCAGAAAGCCTTTAGGCCTTTTTTTTAACACAGTCTATAGTTTTGACAAGGAGGCAAATGACATGGGTTTTATATTATGAAGGAAGTGACATCATGAGTGCTTGAGCAGGATAACTGAATGGCAGCAGAGTGAACTTTGGGGAGAGCTCTACGGCCAGTCCTGACTTTGATCACCGCAGCGGGCCCTTGTACAGGTGCTACAGTGGTGACCAAACGCAGGAGGCCCAAGGAGATATCCCGTCCATCTCACTGGGATGATCACCGGCCTCTGCCTGCTGTCACGGCCCGTAGGATTCCTTGCAATCTGGTCGCGGTCACTGTCCCTCTTTCTCTTTTGATCATTCTCTTCTCCTCCTTTATTGGCCTCTCTCAAAAAGTCACATGACAACAGGGCTGGAAGTTTGTCTGTGGGGTCCCACTTGGAGAAAAGTGATATATTCTCAATCCTGAATCCTCAATACATTGAATAAACATTGGTTGGTTGAAATGGACATTGAAATGACTCACGCTGACGGCTTGCGCGTGAACACTTGCACATGTGGTAGCCTTGTCCTATTAGATATCAATTTTAACCCCAACAGTGCAAGATTGAACTTCTCTCACCTTTTGAGAAATACACATTGATGTCCTGATCAAAACTGTCAGTGAAAATAGAGATGTAGTTTTGTCCTAGCCTCTGCTGATCATGTGACTGGGTTCTGAGAGGCTGAGTGGAGGGAGTTTGTGGTTGCCTTGCTAATCGTTTTTCTCTTGCAGGGTTAGAGGGTGCAAAGCATGACCTTGGAGACACTGATGAAAAGAAGTCACAGATCAGTGCTGACAGTGGACTGAGCGTCACCTTTGGCTCGCAGGTCGGGAAATTTTTATGCTCATAGCTTTTGCCAGGAGAAATCTGCATCTCGCATAAATATCACGTCACATGCTTGAGCTGGGTGAAACAGGTGAAAGGATTACCATTTTTTTACAAAAAGGAACTCAAACATAATAACATAATTTTTAATTGTTCCTGTAAGACAATTTGCTTATATCAGATAACAAGATGGACTTGTCTGTGCACTTCAGTTCAATAAAGTCTCTCTTCAACCATTGAAGGATTCTGAGAAGGATTTTTCGGCTGTGGTTTGTAAACACAACTTTCAAATTAGGCCCCTCCTCCCGGGCTCAAAGACACCAGAAGTGCTACTCTGCAGTGCAGGACTATTTGCCCCGCCCTCACATTGATTTATATGAGTCTATAAATTGTTTTGAGAAAAATCTTACTCATTATGGCTTTAAAGTAATTTTTTGTGAGCAACGTCACGAAACAACATTGTGCTGCCTCCAACTTGTGGAGATGTTTTTGTTCTTTTTTTGAATTTCATCACGATACTGGATTTTTGTATGGCAGTTACAATTTTCTACTTCGTTTCGCAATGCCTCTAATGCAGGACTGCAAATGTAGTACTGCATTCTTAAAGTAGCACTGCTATCTGGGTGGTGGGCTCAAAGGGAGGGAAGGCCATATTTTTGTTAACTCCCATTCATTTTGACAAATGAAAGAAAAATTATTGCCACAAGTGTGTTTTGTAGTTTTTTTTTTATGTCAGTATGTTTATTGTTGCCCCCGGACTAAGTCGGGTGGCTACTGTGGACTTATGCGTGTCGCTTCTGCCGCGTACGCAGACACTTCCTTGTGGACGCTGTGCAGGCTGTAATTTTTGACCGATTACATTCATATTTGGCACGGACATGTGTCATTCTTTAGTTATGACACCTATTGATTTTCGTTGCCATGGCGACAGTATTGGCCAAATAATGTGCAAAACTGGCCTTTCGGAGGCTACACCCATGCGGTCGCGGCCAACTGGACTGTCTAATCCTGTGGTAGGGAACCTTCTCCAGAAAGAGCCACTGTGGGTGCAGGCTTTCATACCAACCAAGCTGCTACACACCTGTTTATACTAATCAAGGCCTTTAACAAACATTCCAGACATTGATTAGTAGAGTTAGGTGTGGTTGGTATGAAAGCTTGCACCCACAGTGGCTCTTTCTGAAGAAGGTTCCCTAGCCCTGGTCTAATCTGTCACATTTTTTTGGGAAACAGAACAGACTACTATGTCTGGGGTGAGACGGTGGTTAATTTGTTTTACTCATCAGACAGTAGCGTGTTAGGGAAAAGTCCCGACTTTTTTATACATACGTTGTGTATAATATGAATAAAAACAGAATATAATGATTTGCTAATCCTTTTTGACATATACTCAGCAACAAAAGTTTCTGTGACACCATTTATGTGTATGTTATAAATGACACGCAAAGATCTCAATGCAATCAATATGTTTATTTAACAGGAGAAACACTGACTTTTCAGTGCCAACGTCACTCAAAACGAAAAATGTCATTTTCATGCGTCATGAAGCACTTGTCTGACGTCTAACCAATTGTGACCTTCACACTTCAATACCGGGTGTGACTTCCTCGTGCCATGATGCAAGCAACGCATCTCCGGTGCATGGACCGAATCAGATGTGCCAGAAATTGCTGTGGGATGTCATTCCAAATCTGACGTAAACGTTGTCGCAATTCCTGGAGTGTAGCTGGCGGGTTATCCAACTGCCGCAAACGTCGATCCATCTCGTCCCAAAGATGCTCGATTGGGGACATGTCTGGGGATCTGGCTGGCCATGGCAGGACATTGACATGTTGTTGCATCAGATACTGCTGTACAATCCTTGCAACGTGTGGTCTGGTGTTATCATGTTGCAGCGTTATTCCGGGACCATGTTGCATCAAAAACGGTACCACCAATGGCCGTAGCACTTCATCGCGATATCTTTGACCTGTCAGATTTCCATCAATAACAAGCAAATCTGTTCTGTTTCTAGCCGTGATCCCTCCCCAAATCATGACACTACCACCTCCAAAACGATCAAATTCCTGAACACAGTTGTTGGCATAACGTTCTCCACGTCGACGGTATACACGTAAACGACCATCACATCGGTTAAGCATGAATCTTGATTCATCAGTGAAGAGTACAAGATCCCACTGACGTTGGATCCACCGTCAATGTTGTTGTGCCCACTGTAGACGCAGTCGTCGGTGTTGTACTGTGAGTTTTGGACGTCTTGCTGAAAAACGTGGGACAATGCCAAAATGACGGAGACGGCGACGGATTGTCTGTGCAGACAGTCGCCTCAAACCAGGTATCGTTCTTGCAGTTATGGTTGCAGGTTGGAATCAATTTCGGAGATGGGTTGTTCGAATCCAGTTGTCCTGTCTGGGAGTGGTTACTCGTGGACGGCCGCTGCGAGGACGGTCTATGACATGTCTCGTCTGCTGATGACGCTGCCATAAGTTCCAAATGGTGTTTCAGTGGACATTCAGGCGATGAGCAACTTCCCTCTGCGAGGTTCCGGATTCAATCATCCCAATGGCCCTCCACCGATCATTTTCAGACAGTCTTGGCATTTAGAGGGTAGAGTTCCTGATCCGAAATGGCTGTGTTTTCGATAAGTGATGCTTCCGTCGTTCATCAGGCACAATGTGAACATTCCAAAAATTCTCCTCTTTTATTGCCATCCACAAGCATGATTTACGCACATTTTCACGTGCAAAGTCATTTTCTCGCATTTTCATGATTTCCATATCAATGTTGTGTTTACGTGTACTGTTTCAGTCTGATATCACCATGCATGACAATTTCATAATTGCGTTATGAAAAATAATTAACAATATTGGTGTCACAGAAACTTTTGTTGCTGAGTATATATTCAATTGAGTACACAACAAAGAAAAGAATATCTAATGTTCAAACTGATAAACTTTATTGTTTTTTTTTTTTTTTTTGGACATATTCACTCATTTTGAATTTGATGCCTGCAACACATAGCGTGTTAGGGAAAAGTCCCAACTTGTTTATCCAAACGTTGTGTTTAATATGAATAAAAACAAAACATAATGATTTGCAAATCCTTTTTCACCTATATTCCATTTCAATTTCAATTTATTTGTATAGCGCTTTTCACAGATAAACTGTCACAAAGACGCTTTACAGTCAGAGATGAGTTACTGAAAGGGCAGTGGCCAGCCTAATCCCCACTAGAGCAAATGAGGCAAAAAAAACTCCCAGTAGGGAGAAAAATCCTCAAACGGTGGTGAGAAGAAACTCCCCAGTGGGAAGAAATCTCAGGAGCAAACCAGCTATAGTGGGGAAGGCCATCCTCCGTGGGCTGGCTAATTAATAACAAATTGAGTATTATTCAAATTGAGTAAATTATTCAATTGAGTACACAACAAAGACAAGAATATTTAATGTTCATACTGATAAACTTCATTGTTTTTTTGGACCTATTCACTCAGTTTGAATTTGATGCCTGCAACACATTCCATAAAAGCTGGGACAGCGGCATGTTTACCACGGTGTTATATCACCTTTCCTTTAATCAAAACTCAGTAAACGTTTGGGAACTGAGCTCACTAATTGTAGGAGCTATGTGGGTGGAATTCTTTCCCATTCTTGCTTGAAGTAGGACTTCAGTTGCTCAACAGTTCAGGGTCTCGGTTGTCATATTTTGCGCTTCATAATGCGCCGCACATTTTCAACGGGAGACAGGTGTGGACTGCGGGCAGGCCAGTATATTACCCGCACCGTTTTACTCTGAAGCCACGCTGTTGCAACACGTGCAGAATGTGGCTTGGCATCGTCCTGCTGTGAAATAACAGGGGCGTCCCTGAAATAGACGCCACTTGGATGGCAGCATGTGTTGCTCCAAAACCTGTATTTACCTTTCAGCATTAATAGTGCCCTCATAGATGTGCAAGTTACCCATGACATGGGCACTAACACATCCCCATACCATCACAGATACTGGCTTTTGCACTTTACGCTGTTAACAATCTGGATGGTCCTTTTCCTCACTAGCCCGGCGGACACAACATCCATGATTTCCAAAAATAATTTGAAATGTGGACTCGTCAGATCACAGCACACTTTTCAACTCTGCGTCAGTCGTCCATCTCAGATGAGCTTGGGCATAGAGAAGCTGATGGCGTTTCAGGGTGTTGTTGATATTCAGCTTTCGCTTTGCATGGAAGAGTTTTAACTTATTTTTGTGGATGTTGCGACAAACTGTTAACTGGCAATGGTTTCCGAAATGTCCCTGAGCACACATGGTAATATCCTTTACAGAATGATGTTGGTTTTTAATGCAGTGCCACCTGAGGGACCGACAGCAGGCCTCAATGTAAACTTTTTTCTCAAGGAGCATGCATGCTCCTAAAAAAAATTTTTAGGAGCACAATTAAATTTTTAGTAGCATGAAATACGTTTTGGGAGCGCAAAATTAACAAAGTACAGCCTCCATCGCCTTGGCATACTTAGCTCACCTTAAATCATTTCCCTTGTACTTTGCCTAACTTGCAATCAAGCCATTTATTCAGCCAGCTGACTAATCAAAATCAAAATGTGGCCTACCATGATTGAGTAGTGATAATGAGAAGCAGACAGACCTAACCAGGCTGCCGTGTTAGATCGAAAAAAAATTCAATAATCTGAATAAATAGCCGACCTCTGAAATCCACCTTTCATCAAGGAATTTTGTATGCATTATCAAAGATATTTCTAAAAAAAATGAAGTTATTCAAAGATAGCCCTGGTTTTAAGAGCTTAAAAATATAGGCTACGTGAAATGGAAAACATTTTGTGAAGCATACCGAACATGAATGTGAGAGAGAATACGTTTGCATTGCAGGCAATAGTCAAATGCACCGAAGATTTGGCCATTAACGTTCAGGCGAATCTTTGCCGCAAATTTGAGGCATTTTTATTACGTAACTGAACGAGAGTAATGTAAAATAATGTAACTCATAGCACTTGATTTTATTTACTTTTGAGCATCTAAATAACCAACAGTGAAGGTGGAAAACATTTTGTTTTAGCGTATGGAACGTGACATGTGAATTGTAAATGAATTTGAAAATCTTTCAATGTAACGCGGCAGCCTGGTTAGGTCTGTCTGCTTCTCATTAATCACTTCTTAATCATTATAGGCCGCATTTTGGTTTTGATTTGTCCGTTGGCTGAATAAATGGCTTGATTGCAAGTTAGGCAAAGTACACGGGAATTGACTTTAGGTGAGCTAATTATGCCAAAGCGATGGAGGCTGTCCAACCTCGCTGGTAATTAGCGGACTTCAAATCGCAGTTTTATTCCCGGGAGCATTTCAGATGACCGCATTAGGTATGTGTCATAGAAAAGGTAATAAGCAAGCACGTCTGTCTGCCTAATAGTGGCAGTTACTTTTATTGCGCTTAAATTAATCGCGATTAATAAACGCGACAGCCCTAGTTTTTGATATAATAATGAATTTTAGATCACTATTTGGTCGCACATGGTCAAAATTTTCAAGGCGCACGGGTGCGACCGGAAAAAAAATTATTGATCGCAAAACTGAAATATGAGTCGCCTATGCGACCAAAACAGTCGCAACATTGAGGCCTGGACAGTCACGGGTGTTCAATGTTGGTTTTCAGCCTTGCCGCATTAGTGTAGAGATTTATTCGGATTCTCTGAATCTTTTGATGATATCATGGACTGTAGATGATTAAATCCCTAAATTCCTTGCAATTGTTTTTTGAGAAACATTATTCTTAAACTATTGGACTGTTTGCTCATGCAGTTGTTCACAAAGTGATGAACCTCGCCCCATCCTTGCTTGGGAACAACTGAGCCTTTTGGGGATGCTCCTTTTATACCTAATCATGACACTCACTTGCTCCCAGATAACCTGTTCACCTGCGGAATGTTCCAAACAGATGTTTTTTAAGCATTGCTCAAGTTTCCCAGTCTTTTGTTGCCCCTGTGTCCACCATTTTGGTACCAATTGCAGGCATAGAATTCAGAATGAGTGAATATATCCAAAAAGTTAATTATCAGTTTGAACATGAAATATCTTGTCTTCGTAGTGTACTCAATTGAATACAGGTTGAAAAGGATTTGAAAATCATTGTATTCTTTTTTTTTTATTGACATTTAACTCAACGTCCCAACTTCATTGGAATAGGTGCTGGGCAAAAACCCTGGTTTTAAAGGGATATCGCGACTCTGATGCATCCATGTATTATCTGTATCTGGGGATATACGGATCGATACGCTCTGGATACCGGTTTGTGCACGTCTCGTTTGCGGAGGTATCCCAACTTCTTAATTTGGCTTAGTGTATGTGAAACACGGGAACTGTCTTACAAAAGACCTACAGCACCATTACTGTGTGACATTTAAGAGACATCACAAAGAGCCTCTGCTCAGGACTCCTGTATGTACCCCTCTGAGGGAACAACAAACAGGTGCGCAGGCTGACGAGATGATAATTGAATAATCATTTGAAGTGTGCTCCAGGGTTTCATGGAGCGTTGAGCTGGCTGGCTGGAGGCATGTCTTTACGAATTGTATTTACACTTAAATTGGGCAAACAAGTGCATGTCAATGACAATGACATTGCTGCCCAGTTTTGCATGGATGGAAACTTTTTTTTTTGTTGTTGTTATGTAGTGCTGCACGATTTGGTAAAAATGTGCGATTGCGATTATAGTGGACCATATTGCGATTTGCAATATGATTTTTTTTTTTTTTTTTTAATGATATCTTGAGCCTACTTGCTTTGTTATCAAGGAGAGAGCAGAGAATAATGATGATTTTGTAGGGTATTTTTCTCAACTCAAAAAATGCAAACATTAAGCTGCATAAAAATACAAAACAAGTTTATAGCTCTGTTTTCAAAATAACATTTTCCAAAAACTAGGTTTTTCCTTTTTTGAAAATCAGGATATTTTCTGCAAAGTACAAATGCAGTGGCATTATTGTAAACTTAGATGCCTTTCTGCAAACATTTTTGTAAACCTATTAAGTACTAGGCCTACTTAATGCAGAAAGTTTGTACAGTACCCTTAGAAAATGAAGGCATTTCTACAAAAGCAGTGGCACCACTGGGCATTAGCGGATTTCAGTGCCTCTGGCTTTACTTTGCTTGGCTTTCATCACATGCATTCCTTATACTTCTCTCTGTGCTGTCCAAAGTGTTCATGCAGATTGGTAGTGTTGCTGCGGGATGTGGTGATTTTAACTTTGCAAGTTTTACGCAAAACGTCTAATTCTGTTCAACGTCGCCGTACCTGAAATCAAAGTATCGCCATATGCCGAGATGCCAGGTCTCACGCACTCGGCCTCAGTCTTGCGCATTTTTTTTTTTTTTTGCTTATTCACTGTAGTTCGCAATTGTTCAATGAACACTTATTAATGGGATTCTCGCGCGGAATTAAAATCCTTGTGCATTGAAGTTTTTGTTTCACTTGCATAAAGGTGGACGTGATCGTTTGAATTGTTTAAATGAAATAAGAACATTTGAAACGTCTTTATGCAATTCCATTGCTTTCAATCCCTCAGTAAAGACAATCGTGAGAGTCAGTCGATTTCCGCGTCACTATTGGGGAAATCCACCGTAATGCCCGTGAAACATATCAACATAATGCACAATGACTTAAATTCCGTGAGTGAATTTCTTCAGTGCGAGTTGATAGAATAACTGCTGACTAAGACACAGGAACGTGAATGCCACTAAGGGGCGAGACACTCGCACATAATCTCTGCATATGATAGTAGATGTTGCAGGGTTTTTTTCGCCACAAACTCACTCTCAGCCTGGGCTTGCTCACGCTCCTGGTCATGATTTTACTCAGCGTCAGTGCTGGTCTCTGAGAACTGTAGCGAGTAGTCAAGTGACCATACCTGCTGCACAGACCACAGCAGCGTCTCAGTTTTTTTTCGCTGGGGAAAGTTCCTAATTCCTGAAAAGTGATCCGGAAATGATTACGTGCCGTGGCAACTATGATAAGAGCCTTCGAATTCTTTAAATGTTAAGGAACGGTGTCTCAGTTCTTCTTAATTTATCTCCTTTAGCATAGGGTACACAGACGCATCCTTTTCGAAAAGAAAGGAGATAACGCCATTCCACAATTCTACGCAGCAGCAGTATTTAAAGCAGGGATGTCCAATCTTATCCGTAAAGGGCCGGTGTGGGTGCAGGTTTTTGTCCTTTCCAGCAGTGCTACTGCACCTGATTCCATTAATTAACTAATCAGGGGTTTCAATCAGGGCCTTAGTGGGTAGAATCAGGTTTGTTAGTGTTGGGCTCAAACAAAAACCAGCACCCACACCGGCCCTTTCTGGATGAGATTGGACACCCCTGATTTAAAGGGTCAACTATTCATCTGACCAATCGCGTAAAGAAACGTATGGGACCCCATCATGTTCACGTTGCCTGCTTAAAGTGCATTCTGATTTACTCATTAGTGCGGTTGTATTCCTAAGCGGTAGGAATTCAATGTTACACCATTCCTTTATCTTCAGACATTTTTCAGAAATATTTAAAGAAAAATGGAGTGGAATTATTCTATAGGATGTAATTTTTGACTACTCGGACTGTTGCAGCCATTATGGTAATGATGTTTTATTATTGTAATGTCACTATATGACCACTGGGTAATTTTGGTGTCGGCCCACAGCACATATCGGTGAGCTCACCCGTATAGGTGTTGCTGATTGGGACTGGGAGGCAAACAGTCTTTGACCTTGAGCCATACGAAGTGAGCCAGTGCTATCTCGTGTTATTTATTGGAAATAAACGGATTGCATCATATTTTGAAGACGTCGTATTTCGGGTTCATGAGTCTACTATAATGTCAACCAGTCCAACAGTGGTGGTAACCTTCGTGAAAGTCAAAACATTAAGTCAAAGACTTGCTCCGCGTGAGTAGACTAAGTGGCAAAGTGTTGCGAAATAAATTACCGACGTTTCTCCACTTTGAATGGATACAAGCGGATTACGGAAGATCAAAGGACGACCTACTTTCGCATCGCAAAACTCTGGGTTAAAAGTCGATCAACGAACAAGTCAGTGATCAATTTGCCACCACATTTGGACATTTACAAACAGACCGGTAAACGGTAAGATTGACTAAAACCTGATGATGGCCTCGTATCAAAGTAAAGATGGAGATGTGTTGAATCCGGGAAATAATGATACTGATGGCAAAGCGATTTATGTCACCAATTCTTCTGATGTGGGGGGCGTGGCTGATGACAGACCTGCGCCTACCGATAATGTGGAAATTCAACAGGCTTTAAAACGTAAAAGGCAACTCACAGCGAAAGCTTTACTGGACAAAATTGACACTTTGCAAACAAAATGAAAATGTTTTCTAAACAGAGCGAGTAAAATAAAGGACAACATTAACGAATTAATGTGTAGCAGGGATCGGGATTGTAAAGAAATAGTAAAATCTGAGTTTGACAAATATACATTGATGTGTCAGGACGCACAAAATGCACACACAATTCTGTTGTCTAAGGAAATAGAAGATCATGGGCAACAGGAAAGGGCAAGTGATAGCACAGTTGTCTCTACATTTTCTGGACATACAGGAGCCGGCAACAATAATGGGATTCTCTCAATTCTCCAGTACAAGTAAAGTCCTCCAAAGGTGATACAATCATTCAAACATGTGCTGCCTGGGTCAAGAAATGCATATCAACATTCTGCTCTGAGGGCTTGATGACGAAACTAAAAATGACCGGAAGGAGAGCAAAGGCTTACTTGCGCACTATGACATCAGATAAAGAAGTTTCAAGTTTCAACAATACCTGTGTCAACATCTAACATAATCTCAGACAAGGAAGTGGCAAAATGGCCATATTTGAATGGCATCCGTATCCCTCGCATCCAGTCTCAGGTGGATCTACTGATTGGCATTAACGCTTCCAAGTTCATAGAACCCTGGGAAGTGATAAACAGCATTGGAGAAGGACCACACGCTTTCAACACTCTGCTGGGATGGGTTATAAGTGTACCCCATCAAGAAATCAGAAACGTCCAAAATGGTTGCTCTACAGTGTTTGTAAACAGAATTGCAGTCGACAGGCTGGAGGAACTGCTTGTCGATCAGTAAAACACTGATTTCAATGAGAGAACCTCAGGCGAAGAAGAGATGTCCAGAGAAGACAGAAGGTTCATGGATGTCGCATCTAGTTCAGTGCAGTTGCAAGATGGACATTACAAAATGAAACTCCCCTTTAGGACAGATGATGTTGTGCTACCAAACAATCGCAAGATTGAGTGGACTGAGGAAGAGGTTCCTACGCAATCAGGCCTTCTATCAAGAATACAGGGTCTTCATGGAGGATGTGATCAGCAAAGGATATGCTGTAAGAGTACCCCAGCATGAACTGAGTCAACCCAATCATAAAGTTTGGTACTTACCCCACCATGGAGTACATCACCCCAAGAAGAAAACACCGCGAGTAGCGTTTGACTGTGCTTCCGAATTCATGGGGACATCACTGAATCAACAGCTTTTACAAGGACCTTATTTAACCAGTACTTTAGTGGGCGTGCTGATCAGATTCAGACTTGAACCGATAGCAGTAATGGCAGATGTTAAAGCCATGTTCCACCAGGTCAAGGTTGCTGAGGAACACACTGACTTGTTGAGATTTTTGTGGTGGCCAGCAGGTGACATCAAACAGGATCCGGTGGAATACCATATGACTGTTCACCTTTTTGGTGCAGCCTCTTCACCCAGCTGCGCTTGCTACGCCCTCCGCAAGACCGCAGATGACAGCCAGCAAAGGTTCCCTGCTGAAGTAATAAACACCATGAAACGCAACTTTTACGTTGACGATCTGCTCAAGGGCATGCCAACGGAGGAGGAAACTGGGCACATGGTTGATAACCTAATGGCACTCTGTAAAAAGGAAGGATTTCAGCAGACAAAATGGACTAGTAATAGCCGTAAAGTGTTGCAGGCCATTTCCAAAGAGAACAGATCAGCACCTGTTCATGAACTTGATCTTGACCGCGATAAGTTGCCATTGGAGAGGGCCTTGGGCCTACAGTGTTGTGTCCAAACAGACAAATTCACCTTCAAGTTTGCGATCAAGGAGCAGCCGTACACAAGACGTGGAATCTTGTCCACGGTCAGCTCAGTGTATAACCCCTTGGGATTTTTTGCACCACTTACACTTGTGCCAAAAATGATTTTGCAGGAGCTTTGTCGCATGAAGTATCAATGGGATGATCCAATACCCCAAGTTCTGCTGGGAAGGTGGAAAAGGTGGTTGACTGACCTTGAAAGGGTGTCAGACTTCAGAGTTCGTCGATGCCTTAAGCTCAAGAGCTTTAGACAACCATCAAGCTTTCAGTTGCATCATTTTTCTGATGCCAGCCAGGATGGATATGGCACGGCCAGCTACATCAGGATCCAAAGTAGAGAGAACACTCGTGTCGCCTTTATCCTTGGTAAGGCAAGAGTGGCACCTGTAAAGCAAATGACAATTCCTCGGATGGAGCTCACGGCTGCTATTGTTGCTGTCAGAGTCAACCGGATGCCGCAAGGAGAACTGGACCTTGAACTGGAGAAATCTGTATTTTGGACGGACAGCACCTCGGTTCTCAAGTACATCAAAAACGAGGATAAAAGATTCCACACATTTGTTGCTAACCGAGTGTCTCTCATCAGGGAAGAATCTGACATCTCACAGTGGAGATATATACTTACAGCACAAAATCCGGCAGACGACGCTTCGAGAGGACTGAGAGTAGAACAGCTGTTGAGGCAGAACAGATGGATTGAGGGACCAGAGTTTCTGAGAATGCCAGAAAAAAAGTGGCCAAGTGAAAGAGCAGAATCAGACTCAGTCATTGATGAAGATCCTGAGGTCAAGAAGGACCACATTGTGAATGCTGTTGTGGTTGCTGGCAGCCCTAATATCACTCACCAACTGATAACGTACTTTTCAGACTGGAGGAAGCTTAAAAGCACAGTTGCCTGGTTCATAAAGGTGAAGAGGACTCTATTGAAGTTGTGTCAGAGGAGAAGGCATTTACAGGAAAAGGCCCAAGTGGACCCTCAAGTTCAGGTGAAAAATGAAATGTGGCAGCTGAAAAGTACTCTTGGTGGACAAAGCCTGTCTGTGAAAGACCTTCAGGAGGCAGAGTCAGCCATAATCCACTTCAGTCAGCAAGAAATGTATCATGTTGAAATCAAAGCATTGACATCAGGCAGCCCTGGAGTAAAACGGGGCAGTGCAATTTACAAGTTGGATCCCATACTGCAAGATGGGTTATTGAGAGTTGGAGGGTGTTTGAGTAAAGCAGCAATGCCTGAAACAACAAAACATCCAGTCATTCTCTCTAAGGAACATCCCGTGTCCTCCTTGATTCCGAAATATATCCATCATCAGTTTACGCAGGAGCTACTGGATAACAAACGCCAATGCTGCAGCAAGAAAAGTGATTTCAAACTGTGGAGTCTGTAAGCGACAAAGAGTACAACCAGGAGAACAAAAAAATGGCTGACTTACCGAAAGAGAGAGTTTCTCCTGCCCTCCCCCCCTTTACAAATGTAGGAGTTGACTATTTTGGACCTGTGTAAGTAAAGAGGGGTCGAAGCAAGGTGAAGCGCTACGGGGTCATTTTCACATCCCTGGCAAGCAGGGCAGTCCACCTGGAATGTGCCTACTCATTGGACACAGATTCATGTATCAATGCTCTACGTGGATTTGTCTGTCGACGTGGGCAAGTTCTGCACATGAGATCGGATAACGGAACAAATTTCATCGGAGCAGAGAGAGACTTGAGAGAGATGTTGGCTTCTCTGGACCACAGCAAAATCCAGAGAGCTTTTTTGCAAGATGGAATTGAGTGGAGTTTTAACCCACCTGCTGCATCCCATCATGGAGGAGTATGGGAACGTATTATCCGGATGATTCTTTGGAATCTGGTTTAACCTCATACTCAGCAGACGACCCGGTACTGACCCAAATGCCGTCGAACGATAATTGAAATGAACGGTAAATGAATTGGAACGCAACCCATCATGAAATATATAAAACATAGTAACAGCGCATCATTGGAATGCTAAGTGTTTTGGGAATCTATCATAACTTGCAGTGAAAAAACATGTTTTGTTCGCTAGAACAGTCAAATTATGTCACTGTATCACGTTTCAAAACACCCCCCGAAACTCCCCCTCGCGTCATCCTACCTTTAAACCGGTGTTTACATCCGAAGCCTGTATCCGACCCTGGCATGCTTGGTCTTTAAATTTCCGTAAGAACCCAGCAAATTCGAATATCCACCGTGTTTTGCTGATATTACGTATGGTAGATGCATTATCCAACTCAAACAAAACAGTTTCGTTATAAAAGAAAAACCAAACGCGAACTTTTCTCTGGTAAAAAACAAGACATTTTGAATAGTTCTCCGTTACGTACACTGGATTGACACTGTTCGCCGTGTTTGTTAGATTCACGATCACGTAGACACCCCATGCATGTCTGTAGAACCTATCCATGTCGAGTTACAAGTCTTGAAAGCCACTGTTTCTCAATACGCGTTCCTGTCTGTACTTCTGTTCTTGTGAGCTTGAGAAACGTCATCCCTCTGAGTCTCAATTCAAAGTTCGCATCTCGGCAAGAATGGTTACCAGTTTTGGAAGTGTTCTTGATACGCCCATTTTTCCGAGGACGCATCGGATGGTAACTTGTGTGAACCTGACGGCACACATATCCCAGAATTATTTTCGGCATCTTAGCGGGTGCGGGACGCTCCTGAGAGAGAAGGGCAGGGTTACGTTTCTCAAAAGTGCAGTTGCTAACTAAATTAGCAACGTACATAGTTCGTTTATTCACAGTCAAATGGGTCTAACTATGTAACTTCTCTATGTAAGCATCTGTGATTTCGGGAAATGCACCCCAGGATCGGTAAAGCTGCTTTCACACCGGACGCGAAACAAATTTTTCGCAGGACAGATTTACATTCAAAGTCAATGCAAAGAGGCGAATTTGCATCTTTGCATTGACTGAATGTAATCTGTCGGTATTCGTTCACTATTTCTTAGCGAAATACTATTCTGCTAATTTTCAGGCGAGGAACTATTATCGGAGTACATTTGGAATATTGCCTGCTTTACGATGTTTGATGTTGAATATTCTCCAGTGTTTATTTAGTTCTGCAACAGCCAGCGGAACGTAGCTGAGCTAAGCACCTTAAGCAGCTCACGCTCACAGACCCCTCTTCCCCCACAGATAACATTACTGGGGGGAAAAAAAGGATGAACGCGGAGGAAGTTGCGGCTCACTGGCTGGCGTATTGCGTGATGCCAACGAGAACACATCGTCTCAAACTGTCGACAGCATTCTGAGTGCTCGTAGCCTTGGAAGTGCGCACTTCCTAGAACGACTAGCGAGAAACGTTCCTCCCAAGAATGCAAGTTTGTTCTTTGCATTCTTGGTATTGAGAAACGGCCAATGAGTCTCGCATACTTGAAATCACACTAACATTCTTTGATTGACAGTTGCTCCGTCATATCACAAGCTAGGAAGATGGGCCCAAAATGTCCTTGTAGCCAATAAGGAGACCTTTACAACAAGGTATAGAACTTCCCCTCACTCTCTCGGGAAACCTGGGAAATTGAGTGCATATTTTTCATTGAATGCCAGTGCGTAATGAAGCTCTATTATAGCCGGTCTTGCTCCTACGCAAAACTTTCGTATTTTGCGCAAATGCCTAAACGGCAGGAAAAACAAAACACACGGAGGAAGAAGGAGCAAAGGAAGAGGAAAGACAGAAAGTGATATTGAGGAAGAAATAAAAGAAATTAAAGAAAGTGAATCTCTGAGGATTCTGATAGATTTCTTGGAAGGGAAGGACCCCGATTTTGAATGGTGAGTAGCCTAATCATTACGTGTATATAAATAAAACAATATAAACTCTGCTTATTTTTATCCTAATTACAGTGCATAATGAGGATTTTCCAATGATGTGTAGCATGTTTGTGTAGAATGTGAATTGAGTTAGGAAGAGTTGGGAATTGCTGCTGTTAGAACACAGAAATGCAGTGGAGAGTCTTTATCTCTTCAGCATTTTTTTGCTGTAGTAGAACACAAAAATGCTGTGGAGAGCCCTCCATCTCCACAGCATTTCTTCTTATAAATGCTGCTGTAAGCAAATTGGGAATTTCCAGGCCTGCAGTTGTTTTGCATTTTACAAAACTGGGACTGGCATTCCTTCTTTAGATCTTGACACCTCATGTTCTTGGCATATGATGTAGGGTCTTTCTCATGGGCAGTTCTAATTTTCCTTTTCACATCGATAAGAGCTGTGATATCTTCATCCTTGCTGTCGAATCAGTCCTGATATTTCTTCTTCTGGAAGCCAATGGTAGCTCTGGCTGTGTCAGTGATGGAATCTTTTAGGGTTGTCCATTCCTCATCTAGCATCACTTCCTCTGTTTGGGCTGATGCTAGGCATTGTTTCACTTCCTGGTAGAATGTATGTGCCATGACTGGATCTTTGAGCTTGTCAATGTCAAACTTCCTCCTTGGCTGGTTGTTCCGGCCCCTGGGCCTTTTGACGGAGGGACATTCTCTCTCGTAATGAGGAGATGATGGTCAGTCCAGCAGTCATTGGCACCTGACATACATCTGATGATTATGACATCCTTTTTGTGTTTTTGTCTGAGGATGACATAGTCAAGGATATGAACAGAGACCTCACAGCCAGATGTAGTTTATGGTCATACCCAGGACTACATAAAATGCCATCAGGTGAAGTTAATATAAGTTGTATGCTATCGTTTTATTACCATCTGAAGATTCACCTTATTGGTTAAGTAAGATGCTTCGTATATAGCCTTATAGTGATATAAGTGATCAAACTGAATTTTTGATTTCCACCAATAAAAAGTTTAATATTTGAGAGGCCAATATCTTAAAAATGAAAATAGATGGATAAATTTTGACTAGAAATTCTGAAAGCCTGCACCCAAATTACTCTAAATAGCAGTTGGCAGCCCATGCCTATGATTTGTTCCGAAGCTATTGGCCTCCAAAATCCCTATAAATTAAAATTCGCTATTCACTTGGGGCAGGGCCTCCCGATTTTGGGGGTTCATATCTCAGAAACCCCTTTGGAGTTGCAGCCTAAAATTTTGCATGTGTACATTGTGAATATAAAGGGTACTCCAAAAATAAATTTGAGCGAGTGACCAAATCTGAGTGAGTGACCGTGGAAGATTGTTGTACTTTGGTTGAGTTCATATGGGATGACCCAGTTATTTTTACCTTTGATAGAATTTTTGAGTTCTTGTATTGCAATTTCAAATATTCATTTTCAACTTTAGGAAGAAGTTGCACACCTCCCTCTGTTTACAACATGTTAATTTGCAGTTAAATACGGTGTATAATTTTTTCAATGTTTTGCTCTTTTAAATAAAAACTGCTGTGCGGTTTACTCCAGCCTCCTGTAACCTTGCATATAATACCAACAACAGTAACAATATGCACGAAAATATCATTCTGGTATCAGACTAGTATAGGTATCGGCAGATATTAATATCCAGATGACAGAATCGAATTGAAACTGAAAAAAGTAAATTGTCGAATCCTTACTGTGCTGTGAACTGATATGGAGCGTTTTCTTCAATGTGAAGACGTAACTAAAGAACAACTATTTCAGCCAGTAATGGTGATTAGTATTTTGAAGCTGTTGCAGTAACTTTGGTGTATTTTTATCCATTTACTGTCACCTCACTGCAACTCTGCTCACTCCTGTTCTGTCTCTTCCTCATCAGAAGAGTGACTCCGAATCTGCGGCCAGCTCGGAACCCCCAGCCCTCACCAGAAGCACCAGCCAAGATTCGGAGGCCAGCACAGTGGTAGGGCACGCCCAACCCGGAGAGACACCTGACCTGTTGTTGTGCCATGTGCTTTACATACTGTCTGTCTACGTCTAACACAAACAGTATTTCAGAGATACCCTGGCATGTGTTTGAAGGCTTTCTGCAAACAAAACACATTCTTGCTATGCACTGGCTGTGTTGTAAAATGCATCCCAGTAAGCTTGTAAGGACATTTCTTCTGTATTGAGAATGCTCCATGAAGGAATCTGGCTATGTACTCAAGAAAGACCTCACTTTCCAATGGAATATACTGATCCCATAAACTGCCTGCTCAACTCGTCTGTAGAGCACATTCTGATTCACTGCATCTAATTCAAAGATGTGATGAACGAAATTGATTGGATTTTTTCAGCATAACAAACCTCAGCTGAGTGTTGGAGGTGGCTCAGTCTGGTTGTCTGGTTGGAGGTGGTTCAGTCCATCTTTCAATTAGATACAGCAACTCAAAATGTGCTCTTCCAAAGGCTGATGGGTTAAAGTGTAAAATAGGAAACTTGTGATCTGAAATGGGCCGTCAGATTCTCTCAAAACATTGCCTGCTGTATTTGGCTGATGTTCATTGCTCTGATTCGGTAATCTAAAAATACTGTATTCTGTTTAGCTTATATTGCTTAAGCAAGGTTTGTTTGCATGACGGTATGCAAAGTTTATATGCGGGTTTGGTTTTTACAAACATGTAAATGTAATAATGCTGAAGTTGTATTTTTGATTTTACGCTCACCATCAGGAAATGGTGCTGTTGTGCGTCCTGATTAAAGCTGTATTTATTTTGTGCTGGCACAAAATATTGGAAAATTTTAAACGCCTATTGTTAACTACCTCGCAGGACGAGACTAAACGCCTATGGATTGCCACCTCTCGAACTTCAAATTTACTCATGAGAAATTGATAAGTTTTTTTTAAACCCATTGAAATAGTAGTGCAGTAAAAATTACGTATGGTAAACTGTATTGCGGTTAAAAAAAAAAAATCTTCATTCTCACATTTTATAGGCTAAAAATCATAACAATAGGCCGATTATATTTGGGCTCCACTCGTAAAGATTCTTAGACTACTGGCACGACGGTAGGTTTGCTGATAAGGTTTCATTTTCCAACCACACCGTCTTGAGGCTATTTGTTTTCCAGCCACTAAAAAAGACGAATATGTTATAGAAACAAAATTGCATTTTGCACTGCAGAGATGTGTTTTGTATCAAAATTTTTTTTAATTATGTCATCTGCAATTTTTCTGCTGTAGGTCATAGAAAATATTTGAGTGTCGAAAGGTAGTTTTAATGGCACGGAAATGAGTTACCTTCTGCTTTTGATTCTTTGTTTTCTAATATCAGTAGTATCCATAACTATACCAGGTAAGCTACTCTGACCCACCTGCCTATAACATGAGACATAAAAAGCTGAAGTTCTCAGGACCCAAATTTTGGAACACATTTGACTCTGATCAATGTAAAACAGTCAATTATCATATCTTTCAAGGAAAGCTGTAATTAAAGTTGGCAAAAAAGTGAAAGCCTGTCAGAATTCTTGATGTGACGCCTTTTCACAGTGTCAATCAACCTTTTTTTTGGTCCTAGTCACGGGATGTAGCCTGTGTGCACATCGAGTGTACTCATTTCAGTGTGCATGCATTGCTCCTGTCAAATTCTTCACCGATAGAGGACCAGCTGGCTTCTAACATTCAAGGCCAAGGGCTCGGGAGGGATGAGGGAGCTGCATGGAGTACATGCATAAAGACAGTAGTGACAACCTACAAATTGACGCCATTTTCATTCCTTTGCCGGTGCACGCTATAGCATCTGTATATGTCTCTGTGTGTATTAGGGTTGCCAACCATCCCCAAAATTACAGAATTGTCCTGTATTCAGAAAACAAAAGACTTTTCTCCCATTGAACTGGTAAGGGACGCTCTTAGTTCCATATTTTTGAGCCAGTGCTGCTGCTGCTGCTCTCTCTGCCTGACTGAAATTGCCTCACATTCATCAATGAGGAGCTTGGCGTCAGTGTTACCCACTGATCTCCCCTCAACATCCACACATTTTTACAATGCTATTTTGAAACTTCAAAATACTTGCGATTGGTTAACGGCTAGTTGGTTATCACTGCTGTCAGTCCTAAACTGGGGTGTCGGCAAGCCAAGCAGCTTGGCGGGCCAAGTAAGTTAAAGTTTGTCAGACACAATATTTGTACTTTTTGCCAAGCTTCCCGTTAAATTTTAGTTAATGTAGCAAATGAGCCAGCCAGCTAACCTCTCCAACAGCTGAAGCCAACTTGGTTGGCCAATTAGTTAATGCTGAGCAAACATTACCAAGCTAGGTAGGTAGCAAGCATTACCAGCTAGCAAATGCACACTAGAGTACAACAAAGTTGTTTTCCATCCCACTCTTCTCACTTTGTTTTCCCAAACCTTTTGTCTTCATTGATATGTAGGTAAGCTGTACATCTTGTACCCTTTCTACGATCTGTGGCTGTGCCTAAAGGCGCAACAACCCATGATTTTGTTGGATTACTTTGATTCACCATACAGTGCCGGAATCAAAATTCCTTAGTGACCAACATTTTTCAGGTCCACCAATGCTGCTACTCTCTTTATTCAGGTACTCAAGGCCTGCACAAGCTGAAGCCTCTCCACCATAAAAAATTAAATGTGTAGAACCACAATAACAAATATTTCAGCTAGTTCGTCTTTTTGGCTCAAGAATCATAATAACTTGCATCCTTTAAAAAGAGAGATCATATTTTGCATCTTCCTTTGCTGGGCGCTCAGTGCTCCACATCACTTTCATACCCACTGTGGAGAGATGTAAAAGAAATCGCTGGTTTGTAAGCATTTTAAGAATGCTCATGATAATCCTTAAGGGCACAATTACACTGCCCGGCCAAAAAAAAAAGTCGTACACTGAAATATTTAGTTGGAACCCCCCCTGTAGCTTTGATTACAGTGCATATTCTTTTGTCATTGTTTTAACATCTATATGCAATGCCAGAGCATTTATTTTAGATCAGAAATGCCATAATTTTTGGCCGAGATCTTGTCTTCTCGACATAATGGTTGAACCACTGTGGTCCTTACATCCCAATAACTTTTAATGTGTTTAAGGTCAGGATTTTGTGGAGGCAAATTTGTTTGTGAAAATGATTCCTCATACTTGTTTTTGTCATTCATGGTTTTCTTTGCTAAATACAGGCCAATAATTTGCCCATTCTGAAATATTGTAACATCTTTTCCACCATCAGGGGATGTGTCTTCCAACATGATTTTTTAAGAAATGAGTAGCGACGCGCTTCATCAGTCAGGGTAAAATGATTGATTATTGCCAGCTGAAACATATTAATAACCACAATAATGATCCAATTATAGAATTTGTTCATTAATTTCCAAATGGTGACTTTTTTTTTGGCCGGGCAGTGTATTAGGGTACCATTGTGTTATGCTTTTTATTGGATTAGCCTGCTGCCTGCATGTATTTATGTATCCATGTATTTATGTTGATGGAGCTGAGAAGCTACATTCATTAAAAAAAGTTGAATGAATTGGAAAAAAAACTCATTTAATGCAAAAAAATATTTTATTCTAATTGAGGATCTGAGAATTCTTTCGGGGGGGTTGGACGCGGGGGCTTATGACGTGCTGTTGGTCATAAAACGGCCCATAATAACTTGGCTTACAAAGTGGCACCGTTCAGCGCCAATATTTCATTAGCTTGGACACAAAACTGTTTCCATTTTAGACGTTTAAATGGGAGATGGATTTCAGAGAAATTTTTGGATTAATTAATTACCCACATAATTGTCATCCCAACAATATCCCATGTAGCCTATCGTTGGTCTCTTGGTCATTTCCGAAATTAAATGTTTTGAAGGGCAATTTTATTTGCAGCAGACACATTCGAACAACATAAGACATACATAATAAAAAAATACAAGATGTGAGCAGCAAAAGTACAGCAATAAAGTGCATAACAGGTGATAATCACTAGTTCCCAGTGCAAATATAAATAGTAAAATTGATAATGCAGATCGAGGGCCGAGGATTAACTAGTTCTATCTAGCATTTTTTACTTTTTGAGAAAAATGAGTTTTTATATTTAGCTATTTGCTATTTTAAAACAATAAAAGGTACATATCTCATAACTTATTTGTAGTTAGGATATGATTCTTTGATTTTGGAACTAGTTAGTATTGAGACTATTGTAGGACAGATATCTCATTTTTGAGTAAAATGTCAGATAGAACTAGTTAATCCTCGGCCCTCGAGATGTAAAATAAATAATGATAAAAAGCTGAAAAGACAAAAAGTTATTAGTGCAAATGCGAATAGCAGCAATGGAGGCGATGTAGTCACCTCCTTCTCTCTGCGGCATTTAAAGCCTGGATGGAGAGAGGTACAAAGGAGTACTTAAGTCTGTTTTTGGTAGCTGGGGGGACAGCTAGACAGGCACCAGAAGGAAGCAATTTGTATTCCAGATTGAGAGGATGAGTAGCATCAATACAAATAAAATTTGCTTTTTTAAGCACCTGGATGTTAAAGATCTCATCCAGAGATCTGAATGTCACCCCTGCTACCTTAAGCTGGACTCACATTACAGGAGTTTGGAACTCCTAACCGATTTAGAAATCTGGATGCATCACACACATAAGGAGAATCTCAACAGATAATCTTCTTTAAAATCTCAAATGTGCACACACTACCAGATTTGACAATTGTGGCACATCACGCACTACAGGATAATATTAAGATTATTGTGTCCGACGAAGTAGCGAACACACCACCTCACGTGATCTCATCACATCCGTAATCCCTGCCGTAACTCTGTTTTTCAACGTCTCTGGTAAATACCAGCCGGTGTAAACAATGGATCCTATTAAACTTGCGGTCCTAATGCTTTGCACCGAAAGAAGAAAGCCGAGGAAAAAACGCGTCTGGGTGAAGAAATTTGTCTCTTTGTCCGTACGGTTGTGATATGTTTTGGACGAGACGTTATAGAGACATTTGTGTTCTTGCCACATAACGATTAGTTTTTCCTCCATCTTTGCTGTCCAGCGTAACCGGAGAGCTTGTTTGTTCATCACCATGTCAAAGTCCTCTACGTACTTGTACAAAGTCTGCCTCCTTGTGCTGCTTGGCTACTGTGGTCTCACGAGAGTCCCGCCGTCAAACAAATGACAAATGAACAAATGATGAACGGATTCCAAAACGTTAAAAAATCTGTCTTAACCCAATTATGCCTGAATTTTCTTTTTTTACTTTTTTATGTTATTATACCTCAAAATACCACTCTAATAGCCATTCAAACATGACACTTTTTCTTAACAGTCCTCCTGAGGACGCTAGGCATAAATGGGTTAAAACACTCATGAACTGACTTCCCTTTTATTTTCGGCAAGTGCCTGTCTTGTGTGGAGAGGTTATGGTAAGAGAGAACATTGATAGAGCCAATGCACAACTGTATGAGAAAATCATATATTATGGACATGCTAAAAAGGAAAGGGAGCAACACTGCAGTCTTTGCTGTTAATATGCAAAATATCAACAAAAAAATCGCAAGAAGGTAAAGTGTTCCAGGAGTCTTTTGGTTTTGTTTTGGTGTACCACGGTCTCTTATTGGGATGTTTCATTTGTATTCTTTTTTGAGTTTGGTACCCAGCCAGATTGCAGCTGTTTTTAGCAAAGAAGCACTTTTTCTGCCTCATAATCAGCAAAATGTGTTTGTCACCAACTGTCCGGACTACAGTAACTTTTATTCTGTTCTCGGGTGTTACAGCACTCTTTATGAGTAAGAATGTTGAGTATACCTGTCAATTGCGATTTTAAGTCAAAGGCCAGCCAGTCAGTATCACAGATCTAAACATTTCCACGTTTCTGCAATTATCTGTAATACTCTTTTTGGTGTAGCACACTGTCCTTTTTGCAAATGTGTTGCTCACTGTGGCTAAAAACTTGGTCAGCTGGGAGTAACATCTGATGGGAGACGCATACTCGACCGATAGGAAATCTTTCCTTCTGCCGTACTTGCAGGATGACGATGAAATTTATATTTTTCTTTTCCTAAAACAAGAGTCGCGAGTAGGCTGCTGACAGCACAGGCTTCTGTGTTGTTGACTGGCTGCTAGGATATATCGCAGTTACTGGAAAAACTGGCTCGGCTCTTATTATATGGACTGAAAGCTGATGTTCAAGAATTTTAAACCGCTTTTGCTATAAAAGTCCTCATATCCTAATCGTTATATGCTTATGTATCAGTCAGGGTAATTCATTAAATAAATTATATTATATTATATTATTCAATGAATAAATAAACTGTTTGATTGTT
The DNA here is from genome assembly GCA_029721435.1 of Gymnothorax reevesii. Lineage (NCBI taxonomy): Eukaryota > Metazoa > Chordata > Actinopteri > Anguilliformes > Muraenidae > Gymnothorax > Gymnothorax reevesii. The sequence continues at coordinate 57,737,400 of CM056574.1, forward strand.
AATCAGGTGGTCTCAAACAGAGAGGGGTTGTAATCTGTCACCCGTGAAAGGTGAAAGGTTTCTAATTGACGTCACTGAGCAGAAAATCTCATAACGTCAGCATTTCCATGGGGCTGGGGTTGAAATAATCTCACAAGAATGACAGCTTTTTTTTTTTTTTTTTTTTTTAAATTTGGCATCTCCAATCCCACCTGAATCTGGAATGCCCAATTAGTGAACTATGTACAAAGCTTGCTCGTATGCGACCCCTTGCTGCCAACTCAGGATAGTGAAGACAGCTCACGGCTCTCCTCCGAAGCACGTGTCCGTCAGCCACTGATTCTTATACACTCATTGGTCGAATCCGCGTAAGTTCCGAACGAGGGCGGAGGATACCCGGACGTGAACAAACCCAGGGTCTTCCTGACGAGCGCCCGTCTGGCCAACAGGAGGCGCTGGAGCAACGAAAAAAGCTGATATTCTTAACCCAAATCCGGCAGTCCCTTCCCAATTTGACACCCTGTAGCGCGATCGCCAATTGTGCGCTACTCTGAAAAAGCTGCCGACCCCTGCCGGTGGGTACGCCGGGGCTCGAACCCGCGACGTGATAGACACCTCTGCACTGCAGCGCAGTGCCTTAACCGAGTGAGGTATCCGGCAGCCCGACAGCTTTTTAAATGACGCATATAGGCCTGTAAAACGCTGAAACTAACTGTGATAAAATGTTGAAAAAAATATAGGACTGCAGAATGATTGTCAATTACCATTTTTTTGTGACAGGTTATGATTTATATGGCTAGTACTTGTTGATTTGAGTTCTCATTTGCACCTCTAGCTGCTACGATGCTGTTGTAAAGACCAACATTGCCATAGCACCCCTATTCTGTGCTAAAAAAAGAAATTGATATCACTTTTTTTAAATTTGCTTGGCACCCCCGCCAACTGAAAACATCTTCCCATGCACATGCTTGAAGCTGCGGTTCTTGGAGGAATTGTTTTGTATTAAGCCAGATAATGCACTCAAGGAGGTTTGTTGTCATCGACTATCAAACACTAACAATTGAACCACCTTGGCAGATATATATCCTCTGGTTCTCTATTAGAATTTGGCTAAAAGCCGAAGTATTGTCAACTTGGTGAGGAGGTTTTTTTCTTACTCAACAAGTTGTTCTCTTGAGCTCTTAGCAATATACCTATGAATTGTCAGACTAACTGGCCTGTACCACCTGGTGGGCTATGCAAGGAATTAAATTTAACGTCATGACTCTTGACTCATTGGAAATATAGACTTAAGTCTAGTGGCCTAGCATAAGGCTTGTTAATGGTGAACTATCATTGTCAAGTAATGAAATAATAACAGTAATAAGAATAATAATAAGCAGTGGTGATTATGATTGTAATACATTTTTAACCCCCCACCCCAACAGTCATGATGGTATCGTCAATCGGCGATGATTGGAATGCAAAATGTGATGATGCTTTATCACAGAGAATGTCTAAGTTACTTGATATATTTTTCTTCCTTGCCTAGGTGAGTAACAGTTCAGGGGAGACGCTGGGGGCTGACAGTGACTTGAGCAGCAATGCCGGCGACGGACCAGCAGGCAGGCTTGCCCCACACCTCAGTATCTCTAGGGGAACCCTCTCTGACAGCGAGATTGAGACCAACCCAGCCACCAGCTCTGTATTTGTGAGTCGTCTTTCTTACAGAGCAATGAATCGTACAGAGTTAGGGCCATATCTGGGCAATTCCATCATAACGAAATTACATTCAAGAGGAATTTTCATGTCAATTTTACCTGCCATCTATTACTCTAATGCAGTAGCTACTTGCCTGTGCTTTTATGAGTTCCAATGGCATGCCTACTGAGCTGTATAACACAAATTTGGGGTAATCTATTTTGTAGAAGGCCATACGGAGGTAAAAGTTTCAGTAACAGAATTACAGCAAAGAAATGCCATTAACTTTGACAGGCATTTCTCTGAAATCTGGCAATGATTGCTAGTAGGTTTAAGCTTAAGTTGGTGGTCCAGTATGTTGACCAGGCCATGGTAAGTTTATATTGACTGGTATATTCACAGATATTTTCTTGGATGCCATTTATTAGAAAGAGACACCGGTAACGGAATTACAAAATGGTAAAGGAATTACATTTTCTGAGAATGTACAAAATTTATTATACTCATAACAACAAAGCAATTGAAAATTGGACTCATAAATGATGTTTGTGTCGCTGACCTCCTGTTGAACCAAAATTTTTATTAACAAGTCTGGGCAAAAGGAAGGCAATATATGATATTGATGAGAATAACACATTTTTTTACAAGAACAGTATATATTAGTGCTGCACAATTAATCTAATCCCCACATAGAGGGCTACTATATAGCTAGCTACATACCTAGAAATGAAAGAAAGAATCACAATGAATAGTTATTTCACCATTTAGCTAACTAGCATTAAGCTACGCTAGCAGACCACCGAGCTGGCCAGCTAGTGAGCTTATTACATCTTGTGCACATAGCTAAACCGATAGAAGCAGTAAATGGTAATTTACCGTCACATACTGTTATTAAGCAAGCTTGCTAGTATGAGTATTCAATAAATATCACTAGCTGAGCTACCGAAATGGCTTGCTCGCTAGTGAGCTAGCTAAGTGAATAAAAGCAGTGAAGAGCCATTCTTTGGCTACTTAGCTAGCGCTGAGCTGTGAGCATTTCACAAGCTGGCATTTAACTAGATGCGCCAAATATGAAGTTGGACAACTACCAAAGTCAGTAAACTAGCTCGCTGGCTATGTTAGCCTGCTGACAGCTAGATTGCTGTCAGTTATGCTTTGACAAGGCTGATAAGCTCGGTCACTGACTACCATTATTAAGCAAACAAACGTTGGCCAAAGATGCCTTGTTATTAAAGTAAATTGCCGCTAATTGTAAAACTTAATATCTAGCAAGGAAAGCATAACCAAGTAGAACGTAGAGTGGCTAACTAATTAAGCAAAGAAATGGCTATAGCAAGGTGCTGGAGAATTTGAGAAGGGAGACCTCTACCGCGTCCTGAACTCCTTCAACACGGAAATCAGGAGGATCATGGGACGTGTAGTTTTTAGACTGCAAAGAGGATTAGCATGGTGGTGAAAAATTAAAATGATTTGAAATATAGCTGATTCCAGCCGAGAAAAAATATATTTGTTTTTAGTTGGAAATATAATGCAAAATCTCAAAAAAGATGCAGGCTTGTAAACAATGGAAAGTGATTCAAAAGTGAACTGAAAAAACAGTCTATGGGTAGAATGAATGGGAAATTTTACTTCCGACACCAGCGTGACGTCATCACTTGAATACGCTATTGGACTGGGAGCCCAGGTGGGTCAGCCCAGAGCGGTGGATTACTCAGAGTGGCGACACCAATGAGTGTGTTTAGAACTGGAGAGGCTGTCAGAGCGAAAAATTGAAGAAACCAATATGGCGTCCAGTGTACAGCACCTCTCAATTTCCCATTGACTATAATGGAAAAATTCCTGTCATTATTTTGTTATGAAAAGAACACACAATCGAATTTCCTTCTTAATTAGTACTGCAATACATATAAAAAAATGAATCAAAGCGCAATTTTGGTTCACACTTTTCGAGAACAAAGTCATAAGGAGTTGTTTTTCATCAACGATTAAGGCACTGGTTGGTCAATATATGCCTCACATCTGACTCTGAATGGTCAAACGCGTGGTACTGGTGAATAGCCTACAGGGAACATGGCCGTAAAGTGGTTTTTTGCCCATGGGCATTGTACTAATCCTATCTCAGGATGCTTACGCGGTCCTAGATAGCCTAATGGGTATCTAACCAACCGCAGGGAAAGGCTCTGTACGTTTTTCCAATCGGTTGGAATGAAGATCACAACACGAACGTGTTTCTGTGGTCATGTCACACTTCAAATTGGTTGTGAATTTAACGTTAGCGAGATATTTATTCCCTTGTAATCAGAGATGCCAAGTCTCACGCATTCGGCGTAGGTTTTACGCATTTTTTAGGCTTATTCACCATACTCCGCAATTATTAATTGAATGCTTAATGAGATTCTCATGTGGAATTCAAGTCCTTGTGCATTGAAGTTTCTGTTTCACAAGTAACATGGAAAGCGATTATGACTCCGGACTTCCCGTGCTTGTCTTTACTCTGGGATTGGAAACAATGCATAAGTTTCATGATCGTTTAAAATGTTTTAATGAAATAAGGCCATTTGAAATGTTTTTACGCAATTCCATTGCTTTTAATCCCTCAGTAAAGACAAGCCTGAGAATTCCCGTGTTATAATCGATTTCCGTGTCATTTAGGGGGAAATCCACCATAATGCACATGAGACTGATTAACTTAATGCACAATGACTTGAAGTCCGCGAGTGAATTTCTGCAGTGCACTTTGATTGAATAATTGTTGACTACGGCACAGAAATGTGAATGCCACTAAGAGGAGAAACTCAAGCCTAAGACGTAAGCCTTGGCATCTCTGTGTAATGTAGCGCACCAAACTGAATTCTAACCTTTTGCCTGGCTCTCTGGAGCTTGACCGTATCCCTGCTGAAAAGCTTGCTAGCATTCCATCCCGCTAGTTTCTCACTCGGTTTGTTTAATTCCCACAGACTGTTGTCACTAAATTTTTTCTGGACATTTGGTTTCAAGTATAACGTGTCGTTCTCTCATATCCATGAGCTGCATTGCTATCAACCAGCACTTTGGCCTTGGAGTTCAGCAAATGTGAACATTGCCTTGTATTTTCCGTTTGGTAACTGGGCTTTTTCCACAGCTAACATTAATGCGTGAAAGCATTATTGCTACCTTGCATTGCTGGAAGCATTTACAGTCTGTAAGTAAAAACCATGCAAGTTGCTGACATGGTTAACAGTGAGGCTTAGGAGAAACGTGCCCAGAGCTAGCTAGCTAGTTAAAAGTTACTGTGAAGTCCTGATTCCCAGTTTAAAGCTGTAGCTAACGTAATGCTAGCTTGTTCTTAGACCTCCTTTGTGCCTTCGAATTCACAATGTTTGCTAGTGGATTTCGATCTCTGCCCCTTGCCCCGTTTCCTTTCCTATGAGAATTTCCGTTTCAAATACTATAGGGGTTGGATCTTTCGAGTTTGGAGGGATTATCACGTATGCCCCATGATTTCACATGCTGTTCACGATACAGGAGCATTAGTTATTCACATCTCAGGCAGTCATTGCTAAGTTCGAGGTGAAAGATACTGCCGCCTTTTAATTTGTGCATCCAACCCAAATCTTACGCCCAGACAGTGTATCCGAACACGAGCTTATGCCGATTTATTAAAATTAACATTCATTGGCTGCCGGATAGCTCACTCAGTTAAGGTCACGGGTTCGAGCCCTGGTCGTACCAACCGGCAGTGGTCGGCAGCCTTTTCAGAGTAGCACACAATTGGCCATCGCGCTACAGGGTTTCAAATTGGTAAGGGACTGCCGGGAGAAGGGAAATAAATAAATAGCTTTGTCCGTTGCTCATGCGCCTCCTGTTGGCCAGACGGGCACTCGTCCAAAAGATTCTAAGTCTGTTCATGTGCGGGTATCCTCCGCCCTCGTTCTGAACTTGCGAAGATTCAACTAATGAGTGTATAAGAAGCAGTGGCTGACAGGCACGTGCTTCGGAGGAGAACCGTGAACTGTCTTCGCTTTCCTGAGTTGGCAGCAAGGGCTCGCATACGAGCACGCTTTGTACATAGTTCACCAATTGGGCATTCCAGATTCAGGTGGGATTGGAGATGCCAAATGAAAAAAAAAAAATTTGACATCCGTATTAAATATTAAAATGGACAAATACTTGCACTGAGGAATTTTTGCACATATTATGCTTACAATAATAAAGGCTTAAGCTCATCAGTGTAGGCAACACAATGGCCCCATTTCCAGCCAGGTTAGACCACCTTATCAAAATCAGCCCAATACAGTAAAGAGAATTTTGCTCATTTTCTGGACCACACATTCATTATCTCAATCTTCCTGCCACCTTTAACAATAGACAATGGATTGAAAACGTTGGGGATGGTGATAATGTTCACTAAGCTCAACGGCTGCACTGCGTTGATGCATTTGGCCAGCTCATGTTCGCTAATTGAGGCTCCATTGGTGCTTCAAGCAGAAATCAGATATCGTACAGGCTATAGCTCAATGTGAAGTGAACATAGACGTTAGCTGGCTGGCTACTCAGCCACGCTCGCTCAGCATCAAACCTTAATGCCCATTTACATTTTTGAGCGATCTATTGAAAATATTGATCAATGTTCTTATAACGTTAGCCAAGTGACATTTGTGTCTTTCAAGCATTATTAGAGCGAGCAGTGTGAAGCTGTGGCATTTTCATTGCGAGCGACCAAGCAGGCAATGTTGGCAGCAGATCGGACTCATTCTCAAATGGGTATTGCTGCGGAGAGATGGGTTTTAGCTGTCTAAGCTAGCAAGCTAATTTGGTGGGAGTGTTTGTAATCATGCTAACTAGCTAATAGCCAACATGTGGATTTAATCAATTTTGATGTTATAACCGTTTTAAAGGTTTACTGGCACGTTCAGCACGCAATGGCAAGCATATCTGAGTTCAATGATAACTAGCATGCCAGGTTATATTTCAGTCAATTAACTTTAATGGAAAAGATGTTTATCCGCACAATACCCACAACAGAACACATAAACCAATGCCAGCTAGCTAGAGAACGGAACAGGCACGTTCACAATTCGGCCATCCACATTACTTGATGTCGCAAATGAATTTTTTTTATGTGGCAAATGAAATTACGTTGAGTGCGATGAATAAAACAACACCCTATTCTTACATGCATTCGAGTTATATATGCGTCGGATTTCTCCATTATAGTCTATGGGAAATTGAGAAGTGTGATGCACTTGACACCATATTGGTTTCTTCAACTGCGCTTATAGAAGAAAGCGGCGGCAGCCTCTCCAGTTCTATATACACTCATTGGGCGACACCCATTGACTTCATTATTCGAGTGGTCATGTGGTTCGTGGGGAAGCGCGATAGTTCCTAACGAACGCCGCACTGCCATTGTCTCCTATGGGACAGACAGCAGCAATTGCGTTACTGAACGTTAAATATTAAATTAAACCTTGCACAATTGTCACACATTTCTCTTTATGAATTACATTATTTACATACATGTTTATAGAGGTCTTGCTTTTACTTCTAAGGTCATGTCATAGCTTTTGGGGGGGAAAGATTCATATTAGCATCAGTGAGCTAGTAGGCCTACTTATACCTTCCATTGATCCGCTATAATTTCTAAGTAAATTTAACCCCGTATTTACGCTGTCATGGGGATGCTTAAGTTTCCATATGCAGTATTAGCTTTATTAAGTTACATTATTGGATTACCAGGGTCTGCGTTTATCTTCTGGATTTACCCACAACTTACCATGTTAAAGTTGTGCTGACCTGTAATAGGCCTATCATTCAATGTCATGCCAGTTCTTCCTTAAAGCATGTCATGTCCACCTTTATGCAAGTGAAACTGAAACTTCAATGCAATTCAATAAAACTTCAATAAAATTCAAGATTTTAATTCCACGTGAGAATGTCATTAATATGCGTTCATTGAACAATTGCGGACTACGGTGGATAGGCAAAAAAATAAATAAATAAAAAATGTGCGAGACTTCGGCCGAGTGCGTGAGACTTGGCATCTCGGCATGGGGCGATATTTTGATTTCAGGTACGGCGATGTTGAACAGAATTGGACGTGTTGTGTTAAACTTGCAAAGTTAAAATCTTGACATCCCGCGACCACACTACCAATCTGTATCAACACTTGGGACAGCACAGAGAGAAGCATAAGGAATGCATATGATGAAAGCCAAGCAAAGTAAAGCCAGAGAGACAACTGAAAGCCGCTAATGCCCAATGGTGCCACTGCTTTTGTACTTTGCAGAAATGCCTTTATTTTTTTAAGGGTACTGTGCAAACTTTTTGCCTTTTTGTATTAAGTAGTACTTAATAGGTTTCCAAAAATGCCTGCAGAAAGGCATCAAAGTTTACAATAGTGACACTGAATTTGTACTTTGCAGAAACTATCCTGATTTTCAAAAATGGAAAAACTTTTTTGGAAAATGTTATTTTGAAAACAGTGCTATAAACTTGTTTTGTATTTTTAAGCACCTTTATGTTTGCATTTTTGAGTTGAGAAAAATACCCTACAAAATCATCATTATTCTCGGCACTCTCCTTGATAACAAAGCAAGTAGGCTGAAGATATCATTAAAAAAAAAAAAAATTGCAAATCGCAATATGGTCCACTCTAATCGCAATCGCACATTTTTAAAAAATTGTGCAGGACTAGTTTATACATCTCTGAACCTCTCACGAGCCCTATAGCCTCCATCGCCAACAGCAGCCTCTGCCATATTGACAGTAAATTAACTCTAAGCCTACATGGCACAATTAAATGAGCACAAAAAAGTAATAAAGACTAACCACAGCCACCACATCTCTTCAAGAGCAAATCATTTAAAAAGACCATCTTTTTGCAAAATACAACAAGGCATATAATACAGCTGGCTGACTACAGCAAGATCGCTTGCAAGCCTACAGCGCCTGGCATGACAAATGCAAATTGACTGAGGCAATTTCATAATAGCTAGCTAAAACATGATGGGTGACACTTAAGTTGTCAATATCCTAACTTGTGGTTTCATTCAATTTTAAGAATAACAAGTGGTTTTAGTCCGAAATGATTATTGAGAGCTTAACTGAATCAGATACTCCGCAACCATTCGTGATTAAACTTAAAACATGTCAAAATCGTCAAAGCTAACTTTAAAATAAAATAAAAAACTTTGCCGAAACCAGTCACAGGCACCTCATCCCATCATTTACCGTCATGATTTATATCAGTTTAATGAGAAATGGAAATAGAAAATCCACAGAGTTCCCACAGCTGACCAAGGTAACTATGAAGCAAAGAACATGAGCTTAAATCATCAGAACCTCTTCAAATTTAAAATATATATATACTCAGCAACAAAATTTTCTGTGACACCATTTATGTGTATGTTATAAATGACACGCAAAGATCTCAATGCAATCAATATGTTTATTTAACAGGAGAAACACTGACTTTTCAGTGCCAACGTCACTCAAAACGAAAAATGTCATTTTCATGCGTCATGAAGCACTTGTCTGACGTCTAACCAATTGTGACCTTCACACTTCAATACCGGGTGTGACTTCCTCGTGCCATGATGCAAGCAACGCATCTTCGGCGCATGGACCGAATCAGATGTGCCAGAAATTGCTGTGGGATGTCATTCCAAATCTGACGTAGACGTTGTCGCAATTCCTGGAGTGTAGCTGGCGGGTTATCCAACCGCCGCAAACGTCGATCCATCTCGTCCCAAAGATGCTCGATTGGGGACATGTCTGGGAATCTGGCCGGCCATGGCAGGACATTGACATGTTGTTGCATCAGATACTGCTGTACAATCCTTGCAACGTGTGGTCTGGCGTTATCATGTTGCAGCGTTATTCCGGGACCATGTTGCATCAAAAACGGTACCACCAATGGCCGTAGCACTTCATCGCGATATCTTTGACCTGTCAGATTTCCATCAATAGCAAGCAAATCTGTTCTGTTTCTAGCCGTGATCCCTCCCCAAATCATGACACTACCACCTCCAAAACGATCAAATTCCTGAACGCAGTTGTTGGCATAACGTTCTCCACGTCGACGGTATACACGTAAACGACCATCACATCGGTTAAGCATGAATCTTGATTCATCAGTGAAGAGTACAAGATCCCACTGACGTTGGATCCACCGTCGATGTTGTTGTGCCCACTGTAGACACAGTCGTCGGTGTTGTACTGTGAGTATTGGACGTCTTGCTGGCCGACGTGGGACAATGCCAAAATGACGGAGATGGCGACAGATTGTCTGTGCAGACAGTCGCCTCAAACCAGGTATCGTTCTTGCAGTTATGGTTGCAGGTTGGAATCAATTTCGGAGATGGGTTGTTCGAATCCAGTTGTCCTGTCTGGGAGTGGTTACTCGTGGACGGCCGCTGCGAGGACGGTCTCTGACATGTCTTGTCTGCTGATGACGCTGCCATAAGTTCCAAATGGTGTTTCGGTGGACATTCAGGCGATGAGCAACTTCCCTCTGCGAGGTTCCGGATTCAATCATCCTAATGGCCCTCCACCGATCATTTTCAGACAGTCTTGGCATTTAGAGGGTAGAGTTCCTGATCCGAAATGGCTTTGTTTTCGATAAGTGATGCTTCCGTCGTTCATCAGGCACAATGTAAACATTCCAAAAATTCTCCTCTTTTATTGCCATCCACAAGCATGATTTACGCACATTTTCACGTGCAAAGTCATTTTCTCGCATTTTCATGATTTCCATTTCAATGTTGTGTTTACGTGTACTGTTTCAGTCTGATATCACCATGTATGACAATTTCATAATTGCGTTATGAAAAATAATCAACAATATTGGTGTCACAGAAACTTTTGTTGCTGAGTATATATCGTTGTGCCGATCATACACAATTGGAGATTATAAATGATACATGACCACTGATATGATATATACATTTCGTGAATCATAAGACTTCAATATTTTATTACTTACCGTCGTTGTCGTCTCAATGGAAGTGAATCGGTCTGAAGCTGAGAGAATCCTCTTTAGGAACTACAGTAAATTCCAGTACCTGGAAGTGCGCCGCCATTTTTGTTCACAAAAGTCAATTGTAGTGTCGCAAAGCTGAGAATATCCATGGCTCTGGGTCAGCCTAGCTGGGAAGGTTACCTATTCTAATCCCTATCACAGTGTTGGGCATGGGTCCCAATAGAAGGATCTCAAATTTTGCCGAGCTCCATCTGGTGGGTGCAGTAATGAAAGGTAAAAATGTGACACCCAACCCAGCTAGATGAACTTGAAACATCTCTGTGTTTAATGCTGGTCATCTCCACACTTTAGGATGAGGGGTGCCAGAAAATTTCATTGGTGGGAGGAGTCCAGCAGACAGAATTATAGGGGTCCCCAAAATTGATCTAGATCAGCTATTTGAGTCATAGGATGAAACCTGGTGCAAAATGTTCAGCAAACCCCCCTGGTTCACGAATGGCCACTGCCAAAAATATTCTGTGATGGGGTGCCCCTGGCAGAAGCACCCAAATGGGCCACTCCCTAAATTGAGCTAGATCAGCTCATTGACTTACTGGATAAAACCTAGTGCGATATGTTCAATAAACTACCTTGTTTCAGAAATGGCCATTGCCAGAAATTTTCTATATTGGGGTACCCCCAGCAGATGCCTCTGATTGGGCCACACCCTCAATTGAGCTAGATCAGTTCATTGAGTTATAGGATGAAACCTGGTGCAAAATGTTCAGCCAACCCCCTGTTTCAAGAATGGTCACTGCCATAAATTTTCTGCGGTGGGGTACCCACAGTAGAAGCCCCTGATTAGGTCATGCCCAAAATTGAGCTACAGAGGGGAAAATAAGTATTGAACTTGTCAACCTTTTTCCTCAGTGAATATATTTCTAATGGGGCTATTGACATGAAATTTTCACTAGATGTTGATAACAACCCAAGTCATCCACACATACAAAGAAATTAAAACAAATAAGGCCATAAATTGAGTTATGAGTAATAAAGTGGAATGACACAGGGAATATGTATTGAACCCATGAAGAAAAGGAGGTGCAAAAAGGTATGGAAAGCAAACGGACCCGCTGAAATCTGTCAGTACATAGAAAGCAATCCTGCCCCCCATCAGTGTAAATTAATATCAGCTGCTTTAGTCCTAGTTGATGGCCCATAAAAAGGTTTCTCATGACCAAGGTGTTACACAAGAAGCATCTCTTGATGGGTAAAAGCAAAGAGCTCTCTCAAGACCTTTGCAACCTTATTGTTGCAAAACATACTGATAACATTGGTTACAAACGTATTTCTAAACTTCTGAATGTTCCAGTGAGCACCCTGAGGCCAAAATCCGGGAGTGGAATGACTAGGTGCTCCTTGCAGGATTTCTGACAGAGGAGTCAAAACAATAATCAGAAGAGTTTTCCAAGAGCCAAGGATCACTCGCGGAGTCCTTCAGAAACATCTGGAGTTAGCAGGTACAGTTGTTTCAAAGAAAACTATAAGTAATGCACTCAACTGCCATGGCTTCTGTGCACATGCACCGTGTGAGACTCCGTTGCTGAAAAAAAAAGCATGCTGAAGCTTGTTTACAGTTCGCTGCACAACATTTGGACAACCCGTTGAAATACCGAGGGAATATAGTCTGGTCAGATCAGACCAAAATTGAACTCTTTGGATGTCATAGCACACACAATGTTTGGAGGACAAACAGCACTGCATATCAACCCCGAAAACACCATACCAACAGGGAAGTTTGGAGGTGGGAACATCATGGTGTGGGGCTGTTTTTCTGAATATGGTACTGGCAGAAGTCATATAATTGAAGGAAGGATGAATGGAGAAATGTGCCGAGACATTCTTGATAAGACTCTGCTGCCATCTACTGGGATGCTGAAGATGAAATGCGGGTGGGCATTTCAGCAAGACAATGATCCCAAAAACTCAGCCAAGGAAACTCTCAATTGGTTTCAGAGAAAGAAAATAAAGCATTAGAATGGCCCAGTCAATCAACAGGCTTGAATTCAATTTAAAATCTATGAAAGAACTGAAGATCAGAGTTCACAGAAGAGGGCCCCAGAACCTTTGAGATTTGTAGACGGTTTGTGTGGAAGAATGGGCCAAAATCACACCTGAGCAATCCATGCAACTGGTGTCTTGAAGCTGTCAAAGTATTAATTACATTTCAGGAAGCATTTTCAATACTTTACCTCGTGCCATTCCACTTTATTACACATAATTTAATTTATGGACTAATTTGTTTTGATTTTTTTGTTTGTGTAGATTACTTGGGTTGTTATGGACATCTGGTGAAAATTTCACAACTGAGAAAAATGTTGATGAGTTCTATACTTATTTTCCCCACCTTAGATCAGCTCATGGAGTTGCAGGATAAAACCTGGTGCAAATGTTCAGCACTGCCCCTTGTTTCAGGACTGCCAGAAATGTTCTGTCGTGGAGTACCCCCGGCAGAGGTGCCCTAATGGGCCACACCCAAAATTGAGCTAGATCAGCGCATTGAGTTACAAGGCCAACCCTGGTGCAGCGCCCTGGCCAGAAACATCCTGTGGCACAGTGTGCTTTTTTCATGCATCCCAAATGGACGGTCAGTGATAACACAAGCTAATTCTTTGGAAACGTTTGCGAAGCTGTCGATTTAGTCTTGTGCTTGGATCTTTTTTGCACACTTAGATTGAGTCATAAAATTTATTCAGTTGAGAATGGCGGTTTGCCTTTTATTTCAAGGCCAAAGCATTTCCCACGACCCACAGTGCAATAATGGAGGGACATGAAGGAAAGTGGTGAGTGGAAGACATTCTGACGCATCAAGTTGTTGCAGAATACTGTAAAATTTGTGGTTTGTGCACAGTTCAGATGCACAGAGGAGCTGAGGACTCAGGTGCAAGGGAATTGGTTGTATTTTATTATGCTTGCTGCACTGCAGCTGGCACAAACATTGCAATACAAAAACAAAGAGCAAATGAGGTTCCTTATCAGCACTATCAGTAATTTCGAGTCTGGGCTAAGGCTGCAGTAACAAAGTATTACAAACAAGAAAGCAAAAAAGGAAACAATGCTGGAAAAAGGAAACAAGATGACTTGTCTCAGTACACTGACCATGAGCCTCAGTATTGGTAAAGAACAATGGCCTACTGTATTCCATATATATACTGGTTTATAATTAAAATACTTTAGCTAAATTTGTGTTTATAAAACAGGTGCTTCCTATCCTTAAATGTGATTGGCTGAGCTGCGTTCCATGCCGGTATAAAGTCCGTGTAACCCACTGTATTCTGAGGCAGTCCGCAGCATAAAATATCCCTGCGCGCCTGGCCAAGCAACCAACTACTCTGCGCCCAACTGACTCGTTAGGTTACGTTTGTTTTAAAACTTTTAGCTCGCTATTTCAGTGTTGGCGAAGTTAAGTTTTTGAACCCGCTGATCAGTTTGCTATTTACCTAGCTAGCTATTTACGTCGATATCACTTTAGCTTGCTAGTTATGTTGCTAACTAGCTCGCTATTTCAGTATTAGCGATACATTGTTGATATTTTTTCTCGTGTGTTTATTTTTGGGGGTAAGTGTAGGGTAACCACATCCATCGTAATGAATGCTAGGTAGTTGACAAGCTGGCTAGCAAACTAATGCACAATTCAACATATTTTCCAGGACACCGGCAGTGGAGAACAAAAGTCAATCTTGTTCTCTACTCTCGCTGCTGGTTGTAATGATATGGCCGATAGGCGCAGGTTGAGGACAAGGAAACTCGAAAACCGAAACGAACGCAAAATTTTTAAACTGGGCCTTGTAGAGGCCGAAGGAGGCATTCCAAATAGCCTGCTTTTATAGTATATCTACATTAAGGAGCCCAAATAGCCTGATGTGACATGATAATGGCGCTAGATGAAAAAGCAATCTTCGCGTCTGTGTTGCTTGCCATCCATTCTGTCCACTCTAGCTTGCTTGGTGGAATTATTGTTGCATTATTACCAATAAATTGATGATTTTTTTCTTGTGTGTTTATTTAATGGGCTATATGTAGGGTAACCGTTTTATAAAAGCAATAAGCCCCTTGAAGCAGTGGGTTACAGTGATTTTATAACGGCGGAGGGGCACTAAGGCACTCCGCTGCGCGTCGCCCCTCCACCGTTATAAAATGACTGTAACTCACTGCTTCTCAGGGCTTATTCCTTTATTTTATCATTGCTTCCAGGATACAATATTTGCTTTTATAATTGTACTTAATACATACTATGCATGTATTTTAAAACATTTACATCATTGAGTATTGCTTATGAATCAATATAAGTGTGCACAAAAGATCCCAGCACAACCCTAAATTCACAGCTTCGCTAATGTTTCCAAAGAATTAACTTGTGATATCACTGACTGTCTATTTCGGATGTACAAAAAAACCACACTGTGCCACAGGATGTTCCTGGCCAGAGTGCTGCACCACGATTTGCCGTGTAACTCAATGAGCTGATCTAGCTCAATTTTGGGTGTGGCCCATTTGGGAACTTCTGCCAGGGGGTACCCCACCACAGAAAATTCCTGGCAGTGGCTATTCCTGAAACAGGGGGGTTTGCTGAACATTTGCACCAGGTTTCATCCTGTAATTCAAGGAGCTGATTTAGCTGAATTTAGAGAGTGGCCCATTGGGGTGCTTCTGTCAGGGGCACCCTTCCACAGAATATTTCTGGCAGTGTCCATTCCTGCACTAGGGGGGTTTGCTGAACATTTTGCACCAGGTTTCATCCTGTAACTCAATTAGATGATTGAGCTCAATTTCGGGGACCCCTATAATTCTGTCTGCCAGACCCCTCCCACCAATGAAATTTTCTGGCATCCCTCATCCTAAGGTGTGGAGATGACCAGCATTATACACAGAGATGATTGAGTAAAAGTGAAGTTATAAAGTTGTTACTTTCTAGATTGATCTAGCTGGGTCGGGCGTGTCACATTTTTACCCCTCACTACTCCACCCACCAGCGGGAGCCAAGCAGAAGTCCATATCCTTCTATTGGGACCTATGCCCAACACTGTGATAGGGATTAGAATTGATAACCTTCCCAGCTAGGCTGACCTCCCTGGGCTCCCGTTCTATATTGCATAGCGCAAATCAAATCATGTGTTGCACTTAAAAGGCTAACGGCCACAGGCTAACAGCATTGGCAGGGCTGGGATTCAAACCTGGGCCATGTTGGTCACTATTACTGCTCCCCCATGCAGTCCCTTAACCAAGTACGCCAACCTTACAGCTGGACTCTTAAATTTGGCGCAGCAGCTGTGTTACCTTATTGTACATTAAAGTAATACATTAGATACTCAATGGTTGCATAATGGTGCAAGTTTTACTGTTATCTAAAAACCTGCGTAATGTGTTCTGAAATAAGTTAGTCGTTATGGTAAGCACTTGCATAATTTTTGAGCAAACGGGAAGGCTTTTGTCTTCTGCATCCCAGTAAATAGTGCTTCCGCATTCCTGAAGACATGGCAGTTCTTTGTCTGATGATGTTCTCAAAATCTCTCAACCTCCCCCTCACTTTGCTCAGGGCAAGACTCATAAGCTGAAAGCAGGAATGAAGAAGCAACGTGGAAGTATGGGGAGGGGGCCTCCGGTTATGCCTCTGCAGGACGTCAGCATGAGAATCTACCTCTGTGAAGGCCTGTTGGGTAAGCTGTCACTGACTGCACTCCTGCAAATAAAGTTCTCACTTAAGTGTCATTCACAGTTTTCCAATTTCATTCAGGGATTGTTGGCCAGCCTTGACCCTGAAGATCTACGGTCCTGTAGAGTTGGTTGCTTCTCCTGTCTTCGTCTCATCTCAACCTGTAATCATTGAATATCTATAGTTGTGTTTTGAACTGCTCTGTAATTGAGATGGGTTTCCTCAATTAGGATTGAAATGAAAACCAAGAATATGGTTCATATCCAGGAACAGAGTTGGTTATCATTGATTAAGAGCATGATTGAACTACACTTAAATTTGAACAGTTGAAAACTTGAATGTTTGTGATTCCTTATTGGAGCTTTATCAGATTGAAATGTCTCAACAAAGGAAATGGCAAAAAAGATGCCCATATTTGAACCCTCATTTTTGGTCATTTTTAAGAATTTTGCTTACTTTTAAATATGTTGGGAAAGGAAAAGCAATCAATTGTGCCACATCCAACTTTCCCTGCTTTTAATTGTTTGTGTTTTTTTTCCGGAGCTGGGTTTTAATTCAGTATTGTAGCAGACCAATGACATCATAGTAATCATTCAAGGGCTCACAAGCTCGTGTTTCATCAAGGACAATTTTGGTCAAAATTGGTTTGTATTTCATGCGCATATTGCTCGCAATGCTGCAGATGCAGGGAGTTGGGTTCCTATTTTTTCCCATTTATTGAGCAATTTCTGTTTACTCCTATTTTCCAAAGAAATTCCAGTTTTCCCCTGTTTTTCACACTTATCATAAAAGAATTGCAGCCATTGCTGATACATGTACATGAATTGGCTTTTGCGGATAGTTTTATGTCTTTGAGGGCAGTTCTAACTCAATTTGGATTTTTTATATGCCACGCACGGATTTTGCAACTGTGGTATCATTGTGAATCGTAGACTGTGTATAAAGGTGGACGACGCGTCTGCACTTCCTAGCGCTATACAAAAATGAGGCCAAAACATCCCTCATACGTAGGCTGCCATCTTGCAAATTTGGAGCCAAAGTCTTCACAATAGTGATCGGGGATTGAGCTGTGGTATCAAAGTCCCACCCATACACTTGTCCCACTTAGTGGTAGCAAGCACATCCCCTGAATTTTCATATATCCTGGGTGGCTGCCTGAGCTTTGGCGTTCAAGGCCACGTCTTGTACAGAGACTTGAGTCTGCTTCTACTCTGACTGAGGACTTGTTAAGGGCTTATTGTGTTTGGATTTGTATCCAAGTAGAGTTGTTTGAGACTAAAATACATTTGCTGCTTTCTTTATCCTTGGAAGTGCTTTCCTCACATGCCAATGTCAGGTACTAGTTAACTTGCTTAGTAGCTAACATTAATACATTGACTGTGGATAAGCAGCTAGCTAGCTACCTCATACAACCTTACTTCAAAAAAATTGAACTAACTATGAAAAGGGTAAATACAGTCTCAGTAAATAAACTCCCCACTATTATGTGTTTCAGTATTAGTTCTAACTACCTCGGTAGCTTGCTCGCGAGGGTGACCCAACTGAATCTCAATTTAATACTTTGATAGCTTGCTTGCTTGCAAGACTCAGTAATAGATCGCTTATGCTAGTAATGAAAATCAATAGTAAGTGGCCCTTTTCGTTGAACATAACATTGTTGGTAACAGTACATTACACTGTGCTCACAGTTGAGGGCTGTTTACCATCTATTACCATTGCTGCCAACAGTGACCTACTATAGAATCTTGCAAAGCTAGTGAGCTAGCTTGCTTTGCTTTTCTATAGTGCCATTGCTGCTAACAGCACAGGATACTATGTTCAGAGCAAAGACTTGTACTTTCAAAATTACTATGGGTTTTATTCAATTCTACTCCAACTGAAGGCTTGTTAAAGGGTTAGCACATTCCAATTTGTATCTACATAGAGTTGTATGAGGCTAAAATACGTTTGCTGCTTTCCTCTTGGCAGTTCATTGCTCGAATCCCTTGCCAATGTGCAGTGCTAGCATGCTTGCTAGGCAGCTAACATTAATGCATTGACTATGGCTAAGTAGCTACCTAGCTACCTCACACGGCCTTACTTCAAAAAATTCAAACTAAGCATTCAAAATGAAGTAAATCCAGTTTATGGGTAAATAGACTCCCAACTATTGTGCGTTTTAAGGTTCAGTCTAATCATCTATCTTGCTAATGAGGGTTACACTACTGAATCTTGATTTACTACTTACGTAGCTTGCCATCTAACAGTTTTTAGCTTGCTAGCAAGACTCGATAATGGGTTAATTCTGCTAGTTATGAAATTTTTGTAACAGTCACTTTTGTTAGCAATGAAAATCGGTGGCAAAACGGCATTTGCTTAAAACACAACATCTCGGCTATGTTTAATTGAGCTAGGCGGATTAAACTGTCCTTGATTCAGGCCTGGAAATTCCCAATTTGCTTACAGCAGCATTTGTAAAAAGAAATGCTGTGGAGATGAAGGGCTCTCCACAGCATATTTGTGTTCTACTACAGCAAAAAAAAAAAAAATGCTGAGGAGATAAAGGGCTCTCCACAGCATTTTTGTGTTCTAACTGCAGCAATTCCCAACTCTTCCCAACTCAATTCACATTCTACACAAACATGTTACACATCATTGGAAAATCCTCATTATGCACTGTAATTAGGATAAAAATAAGCAGAGTCTATATAGTTTTGTTTATATAGACGTAACGATTAGGCTACTCACCATTCAAAATAGGGGTCCTTCCCTTCCAAGAAAGAACTAGGTTCACTAACCCAGATAACTGGCCCTGTATTTTCGTGAATTACCAAACACAACCTTGAACAATTTTCATTTGTCGAGTCAATCGTTAGAGATATATGCCGTCCAACAATAAACTTGCCGTTGGTTCCCAAGACCCAAAATTGATTTTACGGATGCTTCAACTAGGCAATGACTTCACTTCAAGAGATTTAGAGCGAAAAAGACGACGTTCAAATCAGTTTTTCGCGTGGGCGGCATACTTCGCCCAAAATAATTTATATATCAATCAAATCTATTATAAATTCTTTACTTATTTGCGTAGGTTGTATTGTGGGCGCCCGAGTTTAATTTCGAAAATGAGTAGTTTACATTAGTGACGCGCTCAGTTACGCAAAATATATAAATGTGGGATTGGCATTTACGAACGGAAATAAAATTGAATTTTGTGATATTTTTAAAAATAATAACTTAAAATGTAACGTTATTTCATACAACTGTAAGTATTTTTATGTGTAATCAAACAAATGTGTGGATTGTGTGTTTTTCGCTAAGGATTCAACACCAGGCACGAATCGTATTTCATATTGAAATCAAACTTTTCGATTGCACCTCTTGCTTTAGCGGCGTTCTTTGATGTACAGCTGTTCGCATTTCCTGCTTTGTTGACGCGTTATATTTTGATTGATGATTCTTCTCTAATATGTCTGATATGTAAATATCAAGTAAATAGTTTAGTGTCGTTGAGTGTTAGGCCTAATTACTCAATGTACGAGCCAGATAATCAGTGGCGTAAGGCTTTTCGGCGCGATGACCCAGTTTAGTCTTTCGACAATGATCCGATGAGGAAATGCTCCAGGTGAACTACAGGTACACGAGGAAAGGTAAGTTTTATGTATGCAAAATCTATAAAAATCTGTTCATATACGGATATTCTGAGTTATGGTAGAGATGTAGAACCAATAAATAACTCTTTGAAAAATAAGATAGGCCTATAGGCTATCTGATGCCCGATCGATGCCCGACATTTCGCCCCTCGATCAGCTCGGCCCTTGAGCACGCATCATATTATGCAACTTTGAAGTTTGTGAACTGAATTGAATCTGACCTTAATTTTGTTTTTAATATAATTAATGGGTAGCATAATGAATTCAGAAATATAAAAGACAGATATAATTTTGCTTCAGTATAAGTGTGATAAGGCATAGAGAAAAATACCCGTGATTCCTATTACCCGACAGTCCCTATTTTCCCCCTACCCTACACATTTTACTGGCGTTTTTGATTGCTAAAGGTATCTTGCCTACTGTCGTTGCACACTTTTTGGACAAAAAAAATAATTTTTGAGATAACTGTAGAGATTTGAGTGTAGGGCCTATAGAGTGGCTGTATTGTGATTTAAAATTTTATTAAGAAGTACTGCATTAAAATATTTAAAAAAAAATAAAATAATGTTCGTACCTACCTACCTACCCACCCTATTTCTATTTGGGACGTAATAGGAGTCGAACCTATTTTTTTCTAGGCCTAATATCAGTATTTTTTTCTGACTTACTTAACTGATTCATCAAACATTTCTGTTTATTATTTATAATTTATTTATTTATATTTATATTTATTATTTATATCTCCCGTTGCCATGGCAACCAATCATCTTGATAATGTTGAACTGTTAATTATTTATATAATAATTGATATACATTAATTATAAGACAATATATTGAACTCTTTTGCTCTTCGAATTGAAAATATGCCAAATAATGACATTTTGAATGGAACAATTTCCTCTCCCGTTGCCATGGCAACCATGGGCTAGACATCCTGGTAATGTTGAATTGATAATTTTTTATAAAATAATTGATATACATGGTTTATAAGACAATATAATGAACTCTTTTGCTCTTGGAATTGAAAATATGCCAAATAATGACATTTTCCATGGTGCAATTTCCTGTTCCGTTGGGCTTATAACATTCATTTTTTTTTTTATTTTGGCTATTATGTCAATAAATGACACCAATGATTATTAGTTTTTAGACAGGGCCAATTTTGATGGTTAGTGAACCTTGTCCTGTATCAGAATCCTCAGAGATTCACTTTCTTCAATTTCTTTTATTTCCTCCTCAATATCACTTTCTGTCTTTCCTCTTCCTTTGCTCCTTCTTCCTCGTGTGTTTTGTTTTTCTTCTCATTTAGGCATTTTTGCGCAAAATACGAAAGTTTTGCGTAAGAGCAAGACCTGCTGTAATAGAGCTTCTTTGCGCACTGGCGTTCAATGAGAAATACGCATTCAATTTCCCAGGTTTCCCAAGAGAGTGAGGGGAAGTGCTATACCTCGTTGTAAATATCTCCTTATTGGCTACGAGGACATCTTGGTCCTAGCTTCATAGCTTGTGATAGGACTGAGCAACCGTCAATCAAAGAATGTTAGTGTGATTTCACATATGCGAGACTCATTGGCTTTCAAGACTTGTAACTCGACAATGATAGGTCCTACAGTCATGCCTGGGATGTCTACGTGATCGTGAGTCTAACAAACACGGCGAACGGTGTCAATCCAGTGCGCAAAACCGAGAACTATTCAAATAGTCTTGTCTTTTTTTTTACCGGAGAAAAGTTCGCGTTTGGTTTTTTTTAGAACAAAACTGTTTTGTTTGAGTTCGATAATGCATCTTCCATACGTAATATCAGCAAAACACGTCGGGTATTCGAATTTGCTGGGTTCATATGGACATTTAAAGACCAAGCATGCCAGGGTCGGATACAGTCTACGGATGTAAACACCAGTTTAAGGGTAGGATGACGCGATTCAAGGGGGAGTTTCGGGGGGTGTTTTGAAACGTGACACAGTGACATTTTTCACTGTAAGTTATGTTTATATAGATTCCCAGGACTCTCTGCTTTCCAATTATATGCACTGTTACTCTGTTATTATCCCCCGCCAACACGAAGTGGGAGGGTGATATAGGTTTGACCTCCGTCCGTCCGTCCGTGCGTCCGTGTGTGCGTCCGTCCGTCCGAGATAAAGGGGACAGCTTTACTCAGAAACTACTACAGATACAGTAACCAAATTTGGTGTGTAGCTTCAGACCATAAAGGCCTTGATTGAGTTCGAAAATGAGAAGCGCACGATTGGCGGGGGATGTTGTAGACCATGTCGACTTGTTTCATGATGGGTCGCGTTCCAGTTCGTTTACCGTTCATTTCAATTATCGTTCGACGCCATTTGGGTCGGTACCGGGTCATCTGCTGAGTATGAGGTTAAACCAGATTCCAAAGAATGGGGATGAAGAAGAAAGACAAGCAAGATTTTTTCGCCGGCAAAAGGTTGCTGTCGTTTAATAGTACAGTCGGCGGCGATTCTGATGATTTTTTCGCCAGCAAAAGGATGCTGTCGTTTAATAGAACAATCGGCGGCGATTCTGTCGAATTCGGCAGCAAATGCCGCGAGTGCCATCGTATATTTCCAGGCCTGTTGGTTTCAAACATAATTACCGCAGAAATATTAACACTTTTTCCGTCCATAAAGTATTACTAGGATTACCTCAATGTTGGGGTTTACTTAGTTCATTGTTTGTGATTTTATTTTTATGTGCATGCATCTGAAATATAATTCCTATTTTTGACATACCTCCTGTCTGGTTTTCCTGTTTTATTCCTTTTTTTTTTTTTTTTTTTAAATCACATTCCTATTTTCCTGCTTTTCTGACGGAATTAGGAACTTGACACCCTGCAGTTGCATGCTAAGGGTGGCAGTATAGTATAATCGTTTTGCAACTGGGCATGAAACTCTGATGTTCTAGAATTGTTTCACTGGAGGGCAACTGCCATTTCACACTTTAGTAAAGAGCTTAAAGGGAAAGTTCACCCAAAAATGAAAATTCACTCATCACATACTGACCCCAAGGCTAATTGAAGGGTCGATTTCTTTTGTCCTCAAAATAGTTTTGGAGTTCTAAGGAAAAATGGAAATGGAAAATGGAATCCACTTTTTCAATCTTAAAAAAGTAACCTTAAAGAGCATAAAATGCCTCCATACTGCTTGTGTGACCTTTTCGAAGTGTCTGCAAACCCCGACATTATGATTTGACTTGAAAACATGTCATCTTCGCTATGTTTTTCGCCTAAATGTCCAATGTAACCACTTAGCCATGAGCCATGTTTTTTTTCCTCGGGAAGAGTGAAGTTTCGTTGCTTGGAGGACTCAAAATACAAAGAAGAAGGGGACCTAGAAACACCCGCCATAAAACTAGAAAAAGAAGCGGACCTAGAAAACTTGGTGTAGCCTCGAGCTTATGTTTACGTGCAAGCAGTGAACTGTGCTGCAAATGATGGGGAGATCTGTCTAATGAATTAGGCCAGTTTTACCGCATGATGGAAGCAGAAGACACGTGTAACATGTAGAGAACAATGGAAGAGGAAGAGGTCGCAAATTGGAAAAGAAACAAACTGAAGCATAACAACCAGAGGACAAACAGCTGGAGGAGAAATGAGATGCTGTAAAAATGGAGAGAGTCCTACAGGAGTTGCATGCAATTCCGCAAATCATCATAGACCTTTTCTTTCTGATAATGATTGCAATGTTTGCTGCTATCCATAGAGGAAGACTGAGTCAAATGTAAATTCACGAAGCGGCAGCAAGGCAGCTATTTCAGAACTTAGTCAGATAAGCTGTTTCCATGCCACATGTTGCGTATAACTCTTAATTGCAAACAGCAAAAATGACCTTAAGCCAGCGTATAAACTTTTATATGACTTAGAGGAAGTTCATTCACATTTTGCTGCTTCCGTCTGCTTTTTCCAATACAAATTTTCAAAATGTGCAGAAGAATAGTGAGATGGAGATGCGACCACAGTCTCCTTATTAGCACTACAGACGGATGATGTCATTATCTACTATACATTACGCATTACTCATGAGTAAATTATCATAATTCAACTGTAGTGGCATGAAGTTTTACAAATTTCGGTATTTCCAGTCAATCCACAAGCAAATTGGTGTTTATTATGGACATAACATGTGTACGCGCTATTTCTTTGGGAATATCAGTGCATCCAGTGGTCGTGTGAGATATCAGGGGAAACAGCCTTTTTAGGCAAAAGCCACGAATTGGCTTTTACAATCATAGCTAACATACAAATAGGAAACTGTATTATCTAATATAAATAATTTAAATTTAGCAAGCTGAACAGCTAACCCTTTGCCTCAGTCATATGCATCTTATCCAGGCTTTATGATTGCTTGTGATGTAAGCGTTGATACTCAATGAAAATGGGATATTTAACTTCCTGCTTGTTTGGTAAGTGGGGAATGTATGATTAGATAATTTTATTTTGCCTCAAATATGTCTTCTGAAAATTATTACCCTGCGCACACTAATGAGTTGAAATAAAATGCGAAAAGTAAGGTCTCTTTACGCTGTAGTTTACAACCTCTTAGGAACGAGATTCTAATTAATGCAGTTCTCCTTTTAAAAATGAATGTTGTCTTCTATCAGATTAAAAAGCTGTAGCTCTTAGCATAGCCATGATTAAGGTTTTACTGAACAAAATATGCAGAGGGAGACCATTATTGGTCATGGATCTTTTTTTTTTTTTTTTTTAATTAATTTTTTTCCCCGGATTGTTCACAAACGAGAGGAAAAAAATGCTAAATGTGTGAAGGAGCCGCTTAGCACCTCTAACATTTTGTATTTATAATAATATTAAATTGGAGATTTTGATAGTTAACTAACAACTCTGGAATTGTGTATTTTTTGATTCCCTAAGCAGCATTTTACTGCTGTATTCACATTAAGTATTTATGGCTTTATATTGTTGCTATGTTTCTTATAATCACTATGTATTATGAAATTATACCTGGTTGCTTCTGTAGCCCCATATGCCAGGCTGGTAGCAGATCAGTCTTTATGGGGAGATATGATTACTGCAACATTTATTTCACCATTTTAGACATAAGACCTCCCATCTTTTGAATAGTTCTAGGGCCCCACCTCCTCATGAATGTTAAACATACAGTTATGTACTTGCAGTGACATCATCATTTAGACAGCAGGTCTATGACTCTGCACAAGTGGGTTAAAATGACTATTTACTATTTGTCCAGAGTTTCCCTTTGTGACTGCTGTCACTCCTCTTTGCTGCCACAAACCATTTTTTCCTCAGGTCTTTTATGTTGGGAAATATGTGTCCTCCTCTATTTTGACAACCAGGAATGCAACACAGAGTATTTGGAATTTTATAGAATTCAAAGTTGCGAGGCACTAGATAAGCTTAAGAAAATCACAATTTCATCAAGGTTTCCAAGGATGCGCTGTCCCTGCTTTGTTTATTTCCAGTTTCCATATACCCTGTATACTCGGACTGTCACCCCAGAGCGGTTAACACATTTTATAGGAGTCCCTATTGGTTCGGGAAGCAACAGGATGAATAAAACGTAGGTATGAAAAGAATGGATGTTGTTCTTTCCTTGGAAATGAAACGTCATGAATGTGTTTTTAACTCTGAGTTGGTTCTCACCAATGATATGGAGAATGGCAGCACTGTCATGATTGCTGCTGACTCATGAACCAGCTTGAAGATCACAGACATCACAAAAATGAAAAAAACTGCTTATAAGATTAACTATCTAGTGAATAATAATTATTTCTTTTCTGGAAAGTTATAGAAAGGTGTCTAGCACGTTCAGCATATTTGGACATTGATATTGTGGCCTGCATCAGTTGGTCATTTTTAGCTTTAGAAAACTCATTTTCACACATTTGTGAGGCCAACTAAACCTTCAGATATTCATATGATGTTTATTGATGGTTTGATACATTATATAGCTTGAATAGAGTTTGGTAATAAAGTAATAAATTTGTTGGTTTATAAATCTGATGTTTTGTTCACAAACCATTTATGGTATTGGTTTTAATTCAGACATATTTTCTTATTATGAGGTTCCCCCATGCTTAAGCAATTGTCCGATCCCAAGCCCCACCTCCCATTGTTTCTGTTGCTAGGTCGGACAACTAACCAGGAAACTTCAGCCTTGCCTGAGTTCAAAACAACAGGCATAGCGGCGCCGGATCCATTCTACTGATGTGTTGCTTGCGAGTCGGTGTCATTTTGGCATCGGCATTTTGTCTCCCTAAATATGTGCTTTTTGGAGGATGAAAAGTGGCACACTTACTAATGAGAAGATCAAAACTTGACTCTGTGTCAACGTTTAAGTGCGAGCAGAAAAGTTAACGTGACCGAGGCTTTTAATGACCCTCTAATAAGATATGTGCTTGGAAGTTTTCCCCGTTATAAGGAATGTTGATGAATGTTCGTGTATGTTAGCAAATTACTCTCTGGTTTCCTCACTTCATTGTACCCTGGTTGAGCATATTTTCCGTCAACCGAATTGTTCATATTGAATCATTTGGCTAATGCCAACGTTCCTCAAAGGAAACACAAGTTATTTCCTTTCCTCAGCTTCTTCTTTGCTCCTATCCCATTAAAACACTGCTCTCAAAAATGATCACTGCACAGCACAGATCAAGGGGACAGAGAATACTTTTTTCTCCTGATTTCTAGCTAACAGCCAAGCCTTGCTCCCCTCCTTCTCTTTTTGAAATCTGTAAAAACAGACAAAGTGACCTGTCCACTGTTTTAAATATCATGCAGGTGAGAATATTGTCGTTGGATGTCAGTTACAAGCTAGCTTGTTAGCCACCTTGTTAATTTTATTAACTGCCCAACTAAAGCAGTCCCCGCGACAGTAAGGGTACCAAGGTAGCTCGCTGGTGACCTTTATTTATCGCTAGCATTTGTTGCTAGTCAGTGGTAGGTTTGTTTGCTAAAAGTGCCTTCTGTAATATTCTTGTGTCGTAAATTGTAATTATCTTGTCAGGTTTATCACCAATGAAAAAGACACCAATTTCACGACGGTTTCAGATCTGTTTTTAAATTAGTTTAGGAATACATTAAAAAGCTTATTGTGGTTTTGGAAATGGAATTTTAAAAAACGGCCTTTAACATGGTCGGCATATCGAGTGTCTGTTACATGTTTCATCGTTTTACCACTGTCCGAAACCCAAAATGCCTGGTTTAACGCCTACCTGAGGTGAAAGTTGTCCGGGGTTCGGACAGACCCCTGCTAGCCCCATGGTGACGTAGCCAAAAGTGGGCAGGGCTTGGGATCGGTCAATTGGAGAGAGACAGATTCCTCAGACAATTAGGCTTTATTGAGGCATGTTGATGAATGTAAAGCAGAGTTCTTTTCCTGTCGGAAGAACTGACATTTTTCTTTTTTTTTTACTTGCATTTTTATTGTTTTCCATTTATAAAAAACAATTTCATATAAAAAATAAATTATACAGCTAACATTTACCCGAAACAACCCCGCTCACCAACCCACCCCAACCAGAGGGAGACCAATGACTCAGGCCGTATGGCTTTGCGACCAACCGAAAGAAATAAATATTCAAATAATAATGGAAAAAAATACATAAATAATGACAATAAGTAAATAACACGAAGGGATTTACACTTCCCAACTTTCTTATGTACTCGTAGTAAAGATGTATCCATAGTTAAGATGTATTTCTGTATTTTTGTGCCTTGTTAGTCATCCTGTAAGACATTTTTTCATACGCAGCCACTTTTCCTACCTCGGAGTTCCATTCATCAAATGGGGGGGTTCCTGATGACTTCCAGTGTCGGAGCAGAATCTGTCATCCAATCATTATCACTGTCTGTGTCCATCCTTCAGCACCTCGGGCCAGTTCAACAATACCTTGGAGTGACCAAGGACATACCAAGGACAAAAATCAAAACATTAGCCTGTTACATGCACATTGTAGTTATTTATCCTTATCCAGAATAACTGGATTTGTGTGCAAGACCACATCACATGAATTAAAGTACCCTCAACCTGATTACATTTCCAGCATAGTGTTGAATTTAACAAACCTATTCTAAATAATCTGCTTGGTGTCCAGTAGAACCGGTGTAGTATTTTTAGCCACATCAATCTCACTCTTAAGTCTCTCGATAAAGTACGACCATTAGCACATATTTTCTTCCTGTCGTCAAAAGAAACTCCCAGATCTTTTTCCCATGCAGTTTTCAAAGAAGCCATACTTTTATTCTCACTGACACTGAACAGCAGTTTATAATACAAAACCCAAAACCAGTGAAGTTGGCACGTTATGTAAATCGTATATAAAAACAGAATACAATGATTTGCAAATCCTTTTCAACTTATATTCAATTGAATACACTGCAAAGACAAGATTTTAAATGTTTAAACTGAGAAACTTTTTTTTTTTTTTTTTTGCAAATAATCATTAACTTAGAATTTAAAGGCAGCAGCACAGGGGCCTTTTTACCACTGAGTTACATCGCCTTTCCTTTTAACGACACTCAGTAAATGTTTGAGAACTGAAGAGACCAATTTTTGAGGCTTTTCGGGTGGAACTCTTTCCCATTCTTGCTTGATGTACAGCTTAAGTTGTTCAACAGTCCGGGGTCTCCGTTGTCGTATTTTACGCTTCATAATGCGCCACACATTTTCAATGGGAGACAGGTCTGGACTACAAGCAAGCCAGTCTAGTACCCGCACTCTTTTACTACGGAGCCATACTGTTGTAACACGTGCAGAATGTGGCTTGGCATTGTCTTGCTGAAATAAGCAGGGGCTTCCATGAAAAAGACGTTGCTTGGATGGCAACATATGTTGCTCCAAAACCTTTATGTACCTCTCAGCATTAATGGTGCCTTCACATATGTGTAAGTTGCCCATGCCTTGGGCTCTAATGCACCCCCATACCATCACAGATGCTGGCTTTGGAACTTTGCGCCTATAACAGTCCGGATGGTTCCTTTCCTCTTTGGTCCGGAGGACACGACGTCCACAGTTTCCAAAAACAATTTGAAATGTGGACTCGTCAGACCACAGAACACTTTTCCACTTTGCATCAGTCCATCTTAGATGAGCTTGGACCCAGCAAAGCCGGCGGCGTTTCTGGGTGCTGTTGATAAATTGCTTTCGCTTTGCATTGTAGAGTTTTAACTTGCACTAGCAGATGTATGGACGAACTGTAGTTACTGACAGTGGTTTTCTGAAGTGTTCCTGAGCCCATGTGGTGATGTTCTTAACACACTGATGTCGGTTTTTGATGCAGTACCGCCTGAGGGATTGAAGGTCATGGGCATTCAATGTTGGTTTTCGGCCTTGTCGCTTACGAGCAGTGATTTCTCCTGATTCTTTGAACCTTTTGACGATATTACGGACCGTAGATGATGGAATCGCTAAATTTCTTGAAATAGCTCGTTGAGGAATGTTGTTTTTAAACTGTTCGACAATCAGCTCACGCATTTGTTCACTCAGTGGTGACCCTCGCCCCATCCTTGTTTGTGAATGACTGAGCATGTCAGGGAAGCTGCTTTTATACCCAATCATGGCCCCCACCTGTTCCCAATTAGCCTGTTCACCTGTGGGATGTTCCAAATAAGTGTTTGATGATCATTCCTCAACTCTCTCAGTCTTTTTTGCCACTTGTCCCAGCTTTTTTGAAACATGTTGCAGGCATCAAATTCCAAATGAGCTAATATTTGCAAAAAATGACGAAGTTTACCTGTTCGAACATTAAGTAACTTGTCTTTGCAGTGTATTCAATTGAATATAGGTTGAAAAGGATTTGCAAGTCATTGTATTCTGTTTTTATTTACGATTTACACAACGTGCCAACTTCACTGGTTTTGGGTTATGTATTTAGAAGCCTCCTTTCCTCCTCCCAATATCTTGAAAATCATTTTGACTTTATCTGCTGTCTGTGGGGCCTGATAATATGAACCAGGGACCCCCTTCAAAACATGGTGAATTTGCAAATATCTCCAGAGGTGATTTCTACCCAGCCCATATTGTTGTGATAGATCTTGGAATGATTTAACTGTTTATTCCCACAGTATAGGTCCCCTAAGGTACCAGTGCCTTTATCTAGCCATTCCTTTCTCAAGAAGGGAACTTTGTCAATACAAACCTTTGGATTTAGCCGAATACTTGATGTACAATTAAGATAAGGCAATCGGAGTCTCCAGATTTGAAACTGCCCACATAATATTAATGAACCTCCTAATATTAGCTGCTGAGTTCCATTTATGAATAAACCCCACCTGATCCTCGTGTACTAAAGAAGTGATTACACTGTTCAGCCAGATTGATAAAATCTTAGCTTCTCGAGAAATGACGGAAATGGGCCAATCATTCTTGCACTCATATGGATCCTTGTCCTTTTTCAAGATCAACGTGATCAAGGCTTGAGATATAGTTAGTGGTAATTCCCCTCTGTCAAGTGACTCCATGTATATATCACATAATAAGAGTCAATTCATTGGCGAAGCATTTAAAAAATTCTGCTGTAAACCTATCAGGACTTGGAGCTTTATCATTTGGTTAGCCTATAATAACCCTTGCAATCTCCTCATGAGTTTTTGGTGAATCAAATTCCATCCTTCGAACTTCTCTGTACTTTGGAAGGTCTAGATTTTCAAAAAATCCTTTCATATTCTCCTCATCATTGCTGCAGTCTGATGGATACAACTCCCTGTAAAAATGTTTTAACGCATTATTAATATCAATTAATTTAGTTAGGAGGTCTCCCCCCAGGGACCCAGATTACCGGAATCAAAAAAGATAGTTCCCTCTGTCTTAAGCAATTAGCCAATTATTTCCCCCATGTTGTCCCCCGACTCAAAATATTTTTGTCGCATCCTAAACAGAAGGAACTCTACTTTCTGTGATGAGATACAATAATGCTCATACTTTAATTAGTTAAATCTCTGAGCCCATTACCATTAAAGCACCTTTTTCAACTCTCAACTCTGTTTCCAACTTTTTAATTTTATTTTCAAATTCCCTCCGTTTCATAACACTTTTCTTTTTCCTAAATAAAGCATATTGTATAACAAAGCCTCTCACCAAGGCCTTCATAGACTCCCAGGCCACTCCAGCAGGGGGTACAGTAGCAACATTTAGAGCTGTATAAAAATTAATTTCACTCCTCAGTGCCACCTTGAACTAATTTTCTTGTAGTAAGGAAGAATTTAATCTCCATCTTGGCATTCAAGTCCTATCAATGACATGTAGCAACTCCAATACTACTAAAGCATAGCCTGAATGCTACATACTACAAGAATACTCCCAATTGAACATGTGACAACAGATTGCAGAATGGACTTGGAAGTCAAAAAGAAATCTGTATGACTGAAGGTTTTATGGGGAGGAGGAAAAAAAGTGTAATCTCTGTTCTTTGATTTAAGACTCTCCACCCATTAATTGACTCCCAAATCAATTAACTCCCAATTCTCACACATACTCTTCACTGTTCATGCCGCTTTTGTGCTCCTACAACTCACCGAACTACTACGATCCAAAATTGGATCCATCACAAAATTCAAATCTCCTCCAATTACAATATCATAGTGTCCCATTTGTTGAATTATCGCGTCCAATACACTGTAGAAATCTGGGCTCATCCTCATTTGGAGCTTAAATATTAGCTAATACAATAAGCTGACACTGCATTTCTGCCAAAATTACACAAACCCAATTCCGAAATAGTTGGGACAAAGTGTAAATTGTGATTAAAGTCAAAACGCAATGACTTTCAAATTTCATATTTCAGAAATACATCAGGTGAACTGAGAAAGAATTGTCGAACAGCATAGCATAATCGGCTGTAAAAATCTCACTTTTTCCTCTCATTTCTTAAGCCAACCTTCCTGTATCAACATTGAGATCTATTTCGCTTTGAGTTGAATATCAAGGATGGGAGACTGAGACGTGTTGCTGCTGAGAGAGGATGCATGTTGGATTTAGCATTTAAGAACTCTTACTACGCATGGCTTAAAAATGTTGCAAGACGTGATTTAGGAAGCTTCTTCAAAAATGCATTTATTCTGTTGTCTTGTGGTTGTGGTCAGAACTTATTGAAAACAGCACCCCTATGAGGCCAGCGTTTCTGTTGAAACTTAAACTCCATTTAGTTAACATTGTGCAATAATTTCTTAGTTCTTTTGAACGCTTCCGTTTTTAGCTCCTCAAAGTAAATGGTGTCCACTTCATGTCTTTCGAATTGCTGTTGAACTTCTCGATCTTGCCAGCATTTTTTTTTGTCATCGTATTCAGCTCCATCTGTCCATTCGCCCTTCCCTCCGTTGTCGGTACGAGTTCTCAGGAACCAGTTGATGGAATTTCTTCAAATTTGGTAGTGATATGTGTTTGGGGAATGCATGGACACCAGCCTAATTTTTAAGGTCACTACAGGAGATTGACAACTTCAAACCAGACTTATGGTGCAGCTTCTCAAGAACATTTTAATGAATTCTGCTCATTTTTTTAATATAACATGGTCTACATTGATGATATGCAAATCCCAATAAATTATGGCGATTGTATTCAGCTCCTTCCATTTGTCTGTCCATCCTGCTCTTTGATAGTGCAATATCACAAAAACCAGATGATGAAATTCTTTTTAAAATTTGGTCACTAGGTTTGTGTGGCAAATGCACGGACACTAGTCGATTTTTGTAACCTAGGTCACAGGCAATTGACTACTTCTAACCAGACTTATGGTGCAGTATTTCAGGAACATTCTGCTCATTTTTTTTATCACATGGTCTACATTGATGATATGCAGATGGAAAATTGTGGTGACCCTGACTTAATTGTGTGTGAAGAACAATGTTGGAGATTTCATCCATATTTGGTACCAAGGTCTGTTTGGGGATGTACAGCCCTCACTGGAGCCAAGTGACATGCATTTGTAATAAGGCTTTTGTTGTGATATCTCAAACACCATTGATGGATTCCTTGAATTTTTTTATAACAATGTTGCAACAAGACATCTATTTTGTCTTTGTGGTGGGGGACAGTCACATTTGTGACATATGCTAGATTGGTTCATTGAATATGCGCATTAACTTGCAGGTGTACCCAGTAAAGTGGCCCTCCATGTAAATGTGGCACATTTGAGATTTTAAATCTGCTTCTGATTCAGCTCATTCATTTGAAAGACTAATTGGTAGCCTGACCAGCTGGCCATGGAATATGGCCACTTGCTACTCTGATTTACTTTAATGGGGCGACAGCTTTCATAATGAGCTTATAAAGTAATAGATAATTAATATCTATGCCAATCTGCTGGGTAATGTTAGGGGCATGGAAGGGTTCTTGGCACAGAAGTGCAAGCACTCAAGAATCTCTAATCTTTTTCACGTGTGCATGCATATATCTCTTTAACTTTCAAGTGTTCATTTTACATTTAACACATCCTTTCAATTAATAATAGCTAAGTACTTGACTACTAATACCGATGCAATGGTAGGAATGACAGCAGGTCTTGTTTTATTTCTTGTTTACCCTCTGCGCTTGCAGTTAACCCAAATGCAGTTTGATGTAGCATGGGCTTTTTCTCTCTTAACTCTTTGCGTGCTGCTTCTCTCCCTCATCGGCTGCGCAGGGCGGGACAGGAGCTCCGTGTGGGATCAGCTTGAGGATGCAGCCATGGAGACCTTCTCTCTGAGTATGGCTTCGTCTCTGTTCTCTGAGGGCGCCTCACCTCTGCAAGCTTTGTGTTATCTGTCTGCATGCTGTCTGCTCAACAAAACGCTCTGTGGCTTTTCCAAATTTACTTTCCCAAAACGCAGCATTGAAGCTAATCCTCTGCTATCAATAGATCTTTCCTCTTGGCTCAGGGTTTCATGGAAGGAGTCTCTGTAGTGCTCAATCACACTTTTAAATAAGTAGGAGAAAATCTAAGAATTCTTGTCACTGGCTTGACCTTTTTATGACTGGTGGTCTAGATTAACTGCGTTGTGAGGAAACTTGCAGCATGAAGGATTCAGGGACCAGAGCTTGACTTGAAGTGCTTTCTACATTGTTAATTCTACTCCTACACAGTAAAGTCAGGTCTAAAATTGTCAGTATCCTTGATACTGAAGAAAAAAGGTTGCTTATAATAAAAATCTCCAAATATTTGCATTTAAATAATAATAATAATAATAAACTTGTTATTTCGAAGTTTTGGGAAAAGTAATGGGCTGTTTTGTATTATTTAAATGTATTTATTGTCACATTTATAACGTCACTACTGGTTCACTGCTTTGTGAATACACCCCTGAGAAAGATTAAACTTCTCTCATAATTAATGATTTTCTAGGGTACTTTTCATGACTATGAGACTAGAGATGTTCACATTTTAAGATCACCTTGGGTTTATATGTGCAGATTGCCAGTTCAGAATTTTGATGGCTGAAAGTCCACTGGCTGAATTGGCCACTGCAGAGCATTGACTTCACTTAACTATTTCTGCGTGGATTTTTGTGTGTCTTTGTGGTCATTCTTCTGAATCTAAAACCTGGTCTCAGCATCCAAAAAGAGTCGGCCGCAAAAATTTCAACTCCTTGGTAGAATTTATTGTACCATTGATCTGAACTTGAGTTCTTGGACCACTGGCTGCAAAACTGGCTCAATATGATCCACTTCATTATTTTGCCAGAAGAATTTAGGGCGTCTCCTTTTATGCATTCCTCTTTTGCCTTCAAAATAGCCTAATTGCGTGTGGCCAAAAATGTCCATTTTCAATCTAAGGACCACTTCCTTTCACAGTTCCAGTGTTCGGAAAATTCTCGATGCTTGGTTTTGTTTCTCCTGGACTGTTAGAGCTTTGCAGAACCCTAACAAAAATGTTTCTGCCATGGCAGTGGCATTTTGGTTGTTTTTTTAGACATGGTGACCCAAAATTGTGCTAATTGCTAAAATTACAAACCTTGGGTCTTTTGTTGCCTCCCACTACCCTTGGGGATTACATGTGGCCCTCTCATCCTTTTTCAACCAGTTTGGCTTCATTCCATAGGTTTGAGACTTAGTCATCATTGCCCCCACAAAGATGGGTGGTATTTTTAATGGTGTTTGTAATCTGTTTACTCTAGTCTCTCACTTGCGTAGGTCAATAACTGTCTCTTATAAATTGAAAGCTAAGTTTTTTCCATGGTGATAGACGGTAAACTGTTTTTGCATAACTTTTACCTCATTTTTATACCATACTGGAACTGGAAGTGATGTAATGGGTTTATGTAGTTCCCTTCACTGGAGATGAACTTGATTACATAAAAATGTACATATTTAATTTTGCCTTAATTTTATTTACAGTTCTGGTTTCCTCTAATTTTTACTCTCATCCTCTCTGTTAAATGAGGAGATTTCTCCAGAAGAAACACTAAAACATGGAACAAAAAGAACTACCTTTTGTAAGATTAAGATGTACACTTACCCCCGAATTCATAAAGGGTGTTTTTACCTTGATCATGGTTAACTTGGCTAAACAGTTTATAAACAGGTGATGATCGAGCAGAGAAATTTATGCCCGAATTCATAAAGAGAGATCAGATCAGCTGCTGTTTATCCAATGTACATGGTTAGTCACAGCTGTCCAAGTAAAAAAAGAAATTTTAATCGTCCCAAGGGGCTTGTTTATCACGTGTACAAGCTACCAATTCTCTGTTGGCTTGGTTGTGTAGCTGGATGTATGACCATGGATCTCTTACGCATAATTTAAATGGCACTGGAAGAGATGGCTGACCAAAGGCAAGGTGCCGAATTGAGGGTTTTCAAAGACAGGATGAATTCTTTAGAAGAGTATAGCGACACTAAATATGTCAAGCGATACAGAATAACTAAAGAATCATGCCATTATATTCTACACCTAATCACAGCAGACATTGACGAGCCCACAAGACGAAACCATGCCCTTCATCCAGTACACCAACTATGCATTGCCCCGTGCTTTTATGCATGTGGTACATTCCAAATGGTTGTTGGTGACACGTGTGGTGTATCACTGGCTACCTGCTGTCGAATGGTTCGTTGTGTTACTGAGGCAATAAGTGCCAAGAAAAACCACTTCGTACCAAGCAAAGTGTCACATGACATCACTACACATCGGCTAAGCAGGGACTTGTACACAAATGGGTAAACACCCAATTATGTTCTACCTGAATTGTGCTAGTCACAGAAGTTTATCCAGACGCGTACTTCTCTGTTTTAGCCAACGTACGGTAGTTGTGCGTGACTAAAATAATCGGGTGATCATCACCCTTTATGAATTCGGACAGTAATCTTTATTTTTTTGCAGCCATGTTTTATGTTTCATGCCAAAATTTATTTCCCTGACTGTGAGTTAAGTAGGAACCATACAGTACCAATCTAGTGCTGATACCAGAGACATGTTTAGTGCAAGGAGATGGCACACTCCATTATGGAGACAACTGGTAATAGTGTTTACCTTAATACAGGACTTTTTTTAGCAAGATTAAATTTGCTCAGGCTAGCAGTATTTTGTTAAATATGCCTTTTGTCACTAGATGCATACTTGTCATATTATCAATGTCGGTACACTAAAAGCAGTCAAGTCTAATAATTCCATACAAGGTGTTATTTCAGTTTAACAAAAGCACTTCAGCTCTAGATCTTCCATCTGGCTGTTGAAGGGTATGTTTACATCACGCAAGTTTTGATAAAACTGAAAATGGTTTTCTACTGTGCTTTCATTCAGGGCTAGACACGAACTGTTGCTTGATTTCCCAGGGCAATTCATATTGCCTTTTATTAAATTATATAATTTTCATTTTCCAAATGCTCTTATTCAGGGCAAAGAACAACAAAGTGCTTTAAAAGGACAAGGAGTGTATTGAACCCAATACCGAGGTACCATTCAATGATGCCAGGTGTGATAATGCATAGAAAGTACTCAGTGAAATACCTTGCAGAGGAAAACAAAATAATCAGTAAATGAAAAATCGGACCAAGGGTCCTGTAGCTTACTGGCAAGGGATCTTATGCAGTAGTGATGATACAAGTTATGAAAATTTCATGTGAAGTTTGACTTTCGAATCATTGAAGGTCAATGTCAAGATCACCAAATAAAAGCTCACATACATTTATAAGACCTCCTGTTATACAATCCTAAGCTCTGAAGCAGTTTTGATGATATAAGTCATTGAAAATTTAATATATCACTTGAGAACTTTAAAGGTCACAGAGGGTGTAGTTGCGTTCAGAAAATGGACTACATATATGACTTTCTAAATGTCTCTTTACAAACCTTGGCTGGTCCGACCATTATGGCGATAAAAGTCATTAGAATTTCACTGTCGAGTTTGACCTTTAAAGGTCACTGACGGTCAAGTTGAACAGCTCCAAATGAAAGCTCATATGCGACTTCCTTAATGTCTGTGACACAAACATAGGCCATTTGAGTAATACAAGTGACCATTTTAGAAATACAAGTCATTGAATTTTCACTTCAAAGGTCAACAAATGAAAGTTCAATGACTTTCAACATGTCTCTAATACAAACCTAGGCTCCAACTGTGACCGTTTTGGCAATAAAAGTCATTGGAATTTCATTATGTCACGTTTGACCTTCAACGGTCACCAACAGTCAAGTTGGCTGTCTCCAAATGAAAGTTTGTGTGACTTCCATTAAATCTGTGATACAAACCTAGGCTCCATCTAAGTGATAGAAGTCATTGAATTTTCACAAGGTCAAGTTTGACCTTCGAAGGTCAATATGAAAATCATCAAGTGAAGGTCATAGATTACTTCCTATACATTTCCAATACAAACATACGCTCTATCTGTTACGATTTTGCTAATATAGGTCATTGAAATTTTACTGCGAAGTTCGGCCGTTGAAAGTCACTAAAGGTAGAGTTCAAGGTCACAAAATGAAACTTCATACATGACTTCAAATATGCAACCAGTGCACACCTAAGCTCTATGTGTGATGGTTTTGGTGATGGAAGTCATTTAAATTTTATCATGTGAAGTTCACGCTTTTCAAAGGTCAAGCTTCACTTAGTGAAATTTCAATGACTGCTATCACCAAAACTATTTCAGCTGATGGAGCATAGGTTTCTATTGTGGGCATATAGGAAGTCATGTATGAACTTTCATTTGGTGACATTGAACTTCACCTTCGGTGACCTTGAATGCCCAAACTTCACAGCAAAATTTCAATGACTTATATCAGCAAAATGGTTACAGATAGTTTTGTCTTGTGTTGATGTATAGGAAGTCACTCATGAACTTTCATCTTGTGGCCTTGAACTTGACCTTTAGTGACCTTCAACGGCCAAACTTAGCAGTAAAATTTCAATGACCTATATTAGCAAAATCGTAATAGATAGAGCGTATGTTTGTATTGGAGATGTATAGCAAGTCATCTATGACCTTCATTTGATGATTTATATATTGACCTTTGAAGGTCAAACTTGACCTTGTGAAATTTCAATGACTTACATCAGCAAAATCGCTACAGATTGAGTGTATGTTAGTACTGGAGATGTATAGGAAGTTATGTATGAACTTTCATTTGGTGACCTTCATATTGACCTTCGAAGGTCTAACTTGACCTAGAGAAAATTCAATGACTTCTGTCACTAAGAAGGTCACAGATGGAGCCTAGGTTTGTGTTGCTGACATAGGAAGTCACATAAGAACTTTGATTTGGTGACATTCAGCTTGACTGTTGATGACATTTGAAGGTCAAACTTGACATAATACAATTACAATAACTTGTATTGCCAAAACGGTCGCAGATGGAGTATAGGTTTTTATTAGAGACATATAGGAAGTCATATATGACCTTTCATTCGGTGACCTTCGTATTGACCTTCAAAGGTCAAATTTGACCCATTGAAAATTCAATGACTTGTATCACTAAAACGGTCACAGATTGAGCCCAGGTTTGTGTTACTGACATCTAGGAAGTCACATATGAAATTACATTGAACTTGACTGTCAGTGACCTTTGAGGATCAAATTCGACAGTGAAATTACAATGACTTGTTTGACCAAAATGGTCACCGATTGAGCCAAGGTTTGTAAAGAGACAGTTAGAAAGTAATATATGAAGTCCATTGGCTGACCACAGCTTGACATTCTGTGACCTTTAAAGTTCACAAATGACATATTGAATACATATTATCATCACTTGTTTAACCAAAACTGCTTCAGAGCTTAGGATTGTATACTAGAAGTTGTACATATAAATGTATGTTAACTTTTATTTAGTGACCGTGACATTGATTTTCATTGATTTAAATGTCAAACTTCACATGACATTTTCATACCTTGTATCATCGCTGTAAGACTGCTTGCCGGTAAGGAGCTACAGGAGCCTTGGTCCTATTTTTGACTTTTTGGAATATGCAATAAACTAAAAGATTTTTAGAAATCTTACTTTCTGCCAGTCGAAATACACCAATATCCCTATAAAATTGTCCTTGAGACTTGGCCCGGGATTGCCTACTTGTAACATCAATGTAATTGATTGCAGTCTCAGTGTGGTTCAGCTTTGAGTCATTTCACTAACATTTGCTCGCCAAAATCAACGCGGTGCCACTGCTCAAATTTGTTCCATTTTGTCCTCAAATTGGGATCTGAGGAAGACTCGCGTATCAATATGCCCGCTGTGTTAAATGTTTATGTTCAGCTCTGGTTGTTCGGCACTCCACCCACTAAATATTGCTTTCTGGGGCGGAGCTAGGCTCTCAGCCCAGAGGGAGTGGAGCATTATCGAGAGGCCCCTCAGATTGTCATCGCTGTCAACTGCAGTTTTCGCATTTACAAACCACAGTTTGTGTTCGTGAATCGTTTTTTTGATTTATATTAGCATCGAGTTCTATGTTTGTTTGAAAATCGTTTTTGTATTTGCAAACCACACTTTGTCTGCATGTGAATGAGTTTTGTATTTGCAAATTGCATTGTCTTTGTTAGTGAAGCGTAGTGCATGCGTAAAACATGTTCTGTTTGTGCATTAAGTTTTGGCAGTAATTTAACTCCATAATGTCATGTGTTAGCAACTGCTGTAAATGATTCATCAAATATGGCTAGCTAGCTATGAAACGGGAGCATGTATGCACCTGCATAACCAAGTGCACGCTAGAAGTGAATCTATTCTGGCGCCGTATTTCAGCAGAGAGCATACTGGATATTTGTTGAGTCCCCCGCACTCTTGACTGCTCATTTTTGTGAAGATTAATTTGCTTGTGCATAAAGCACCACTCCAAAAACACAATCCTTCTTTGCTGGCAAGTTAAATAGGGGGTGAGTTCATTCGCAAGTTTGCGTTTAATTGCGGTTTCTTACTCTCGAAGGTGTGTCTTCATTTAATGATTTCTGCACCATTAGGCCATGTGAGGTTAAAGTTGAGATACTGAGCTGTTGTCTCTAGCTAGTTACCACCACCCAAAGAAGTTGAAGGAGGTTATGTGATCATTACCGTTTGTCTGTTATTTGGTTTGTTGTTTTGTGTGTTAAGCAGGATTGCGCAAAAAGTTATGGATGGATTTTCCTCAAATTTGTGGAATCATCAAGCAATGTTCAGAGAAGAGGTGATTCAATTTTGGGAGGTCAAGGTCAAAGGTCAAGGTCAAGAACATGCAAAAGGCTGTGTCCTTCCCGCAGTGACCTGGGTTCGATTCCGGCTCAGGTCATTTGCTGCATGTCTTTCCCCATTCTTCTCCCCAACCTTCTTGTCTCTCTATACTATATAACTGTCAAATAAAGGAATAATCCCCCCCCCCCCCCCCCACAAAAAAAATCTAAAAAAATCATATTTGTGCGAAGACTACAGGACTGCATAAACACTGGGGTTGCTAGCTAATACTGGCAAAAATAACATTGAGTACATTGGCGGAGGGACTTGCGATCTGAGCGCAGCGCTAGTTATTTCAGTTTTGTCAGGCTAACATTATTTACAATGGTGTTGCTTGTTCTCCCGATCTGTATGAGTTTATGCTTGCATGAATATAGGCAGCTTGTGAGGCAATATGTTTTAGCTCATCCTTTTTTGGGCTTA
Organism: Gymnothorax reevesii; assembly: GCA_029721435.1. Lineage (NCBI taxonomy): Eukaryota > Metazoa > Chordata > Actinopteri > Anguilliformes > Muraenidae > Gymnothorax > Gymnothorax reevesii. The sequence continues at coordinate 57,778,351 of CM056574.1, forward strand.
ATGTGTTAATTTATTGTTTACTACTCTGAAGTAAAACAAGAAAATATTGCATGCATTTGCTACCATGAGCTAGTGAGCTTGCTCATGATTAACTGTTGAAGGCTAGTATGATGTGATTAAATAAGTAAACAAACTGATAAATAGCCTTAGTTTTGGATAATGTTTTAGGGTGGTTTTTTAAAGCAGTTTGGTCAATTTTGAATCCATTTTGGGCAGGAAAATCTCAGCTTCACGCATAGATTGTAGGACAATATGGACAAAGCCACAGCGTTTACCAAGGGAATACTTGCTCTGCTTTATTAGCCTCCACTTTTACATATTCCCTGTATACTCATACAGCCACCCTCCGGCCTAGCAGAGAACTGACTTTGTACAAGTGCACTATTAGGGCTGTCTCTGCCCACATATTTCCATGCGTCTTTTGTGTCGGCTTGGATGTTCAGCTGTAAATCCGCAAGGGGGCAGCTCAGAGTGAAGGTTTTGAACAACAACAAACGTATCTTTATTGACAATTTTCTTCATGTCTCACTCATGGATCAGTCTCTTTTACTATGGGCTACACTGCCCCCACAGTGGGCAGTGCTACCGGTCCATTTCATCTGTATCTGTAAGCTTCCTGCTAACTTGCTGAAATACGGAAGAAGCGAATGCAGAGTACGGATAGAAGTCTCCATCTGAATCTGTATCCGTACTTAACATAAATGAGCCTTTAGGCAGTGATGAGAAAGTAGCTCATTGAGGTAGTATACCCTGTGGCATCTGGGCGGGTGTCGGCTCCATAATTTGTTCAGGCCATATCTCCTTAAGTGCTTGTTGCAGGAGCTTAAAATTGTGCAGGTTCTTTATGAGGGATAGGTGTGCAGCATAAGGGTCCTTAGTCGGTTTTACCTTTGGCCTTGGTACAGTGAGCTTGAACTTAAAAAATTTTATCTGGGCCTTATTTCCAAAAGTATTATGCACAGCAAGTTGGTATGCTGGTTCCTTGCATGGGTTAGGTGTGCAAGGTTACGGTCATGAGTGGATTTGACCTTTGACCTTGGCACTGTGGCCTTGAACTTGGAAATATTGTCTGGGGCATATTTTCCCTAGTACTGATCACATTAGCTTAAAATTTGGAATGCAGATTCTTATTGAGGGTAGCTGTGCAACGGAAGAGTTATAAGTGGATTTCACTTTTTAGCTTCGTACAGTAACCCAAGTCTTGCCGTAGGTGTATGCCGCTATTTTTCCATTGAAATGTTACAGCAAACAAACTTATATTTAAAGGAGTAGTTCAGGATTTGGACTTAAGACCTCATTTCCAAGTGAGCCAGAGTGTTTGAGATATGTGGAGACAGTTTTCAACTCATCTCATTCAGTCCTTCTATTTGCAGAGTTCGCTGGTGCTAGGCTAGCGCAAGTCAACGGTTTTAGTTAGCCTACCAATAAAAACAGTCTTACCCACTGCACAGTGCACCCGAAGCAAGTCAGTTATAACGCCAGGCTATCGATGTATATGTCTGTGTTGATAGAACAATGTTTGAAATAAAACTGACCTTGCATTTTGAACGATTTATGTCTCAGCAGCAGCAGCTCCTTATACTTCCTGATAGTAAGCTAGACAGCGGCGGACTGATTTCACGTAGCAGCTAGTTTACCGGCCCTATAATAGTTTGTTGACCTGAACCTGTTGTTTCTAGACGTAGCCTACTGTGTAAAGTACAGGAAAAAGCCTGTTATCTGAACCAGATATGGCCGCGTTTGGAGGACTTTCCGATGAAGAGGACGATAGATTTGTTTTCTCCAAGCAACCCTACATGTTTGAGCCGGAGTACACAGACAATTCGTCCATGAAGGTGAAGTTTGGCTATGTAAAAAAAAAAAAAAAAAAGCTCAAAGTCGCTTATAATTAGTGGAATTGGCGACCCCGTAGCTACGTCTCTCACGCCTCTCTATTGAAGTGAGTTAGTTACTTCACGACTAACTGGAGCAAAGTGAAATTCCACTGCTGCTGAGAAACTAGTCCATCAAAATGCGATGAATCATGAGATGCAAGCTCAGTTTTATTTCATACATTGTTCTATCAACAGACATATACATCGATAGCCTGGCGTTATAACTGGTTTGCTTCAGGTGCACTGTGAAGTGGGTAAGACTGTTTTTATTGGTAGGCTAACTAGCCTAGCACCAGCAAACTCTGCAAATAGAAGGACTGAATGAGATGAGTTGAAAACTGTCTCCACATGTCTCAAATACTCTGGCTCACTTGGAAATGAGGTTTTATGTCCAAAATCCTGAACTACTCCTTTAAGGATGGCCCAATTCTTTCACACGTGCTGTCTGGAATGCGTTTTTCACTCCGCTTACTGCACAAACTTCGGCGTGTACATATGTATGTGTACTTGCACAGGTAAGGAGCGTTCTACTCTGTGGGACCAGGTCCAATTCTGGGAAGACGCTTACCTGGATGCAGTCATGTTGGAGCGAGAGGGGATGGGCATGGACCAAGGGCCACAGGAAATGATTGACAGGTGGGAAAGATGCTTTGATGGGGGTAGGGTGGGGCCATGTCTGCAAGCGGAGCACTGGCTTACTGCAGTCTTCTGTTCAGATACCTGTCTCTCGGAGACCATGACCGAAAGCGCTTGGAAGATGATGAAGACAAACTGTTGGCCACTTTGTTGCACAACATGATTGCATATATGCTGATGATGAAGGTATCAGACCGAAAAAAAACTATTGCCTTTTTCTTGCATGTACAGGCATCCACATGCGCCTGCACACAAACACCCTTGTTAAGGCACACACCAGTTAATTGAGTGATTTACAATATGCGGAACAATTAATGTTGACCAGATTTGATTGACTGAAGTGCTGTTATGGTCCCCTCCACAGGTAAATAAGAATGACATCAGGAAGAAAGTCAGAAGGCTGATGGGAAAGTCTCACATTGGGTTGACCCACAGCCAGGAGATCAATGATATTCTTGAGCAGCTGCCTACCCTGGTAAGCTTACGCTTGTCACATACAGGCTGATCCTTAACACTTACACTACTGGTCAAAAGTTTTAGGACACCCCAGTTTTTTATTGAAAATTATGCAGTTCCTGTCCAACGAATAGCTTGAAATGGTACAAAGGTAAGTGGTGAACTGTCATAAGTTTTAAATAAAAGTTAAGCTTACCCAGGCTTTTTGTACGCCATCAAGTTGGTGAAAGGATGGTTCTGCAGCGTGTGACATCAACTGTCAAACATGGAGGAGGAAGAATGATGGTCTGGGGCTGTTTTGCTGGATCCAGGGTCAGTAACATACAGAGTGAAAGGCACCCTGAACCAAAACGGCTACCACAGCATTCTGCAGCACTATGCAGTACCCTCTGGTATTTACCGAGTTGGTGAGGGGTTCATCCTACAGCAAGATAATGACCCAAAACATAAGTCCAAGCCAGAACTACCTTACGAAAAGAGAATAAGATGGTAAGCTTGAAAACATGGAGTGGCCAGAACAGTCTCCAGACCTAAACCCTATCGAGATGGTTTGAGATGAACTGGACAGGATAGTGAAAGCAAAACAACCTACAAGTGCCACACATTTTCGGGAAGTTCTGCAGCAGAGTTGGGAACAACTTTCTGGAGAAAATTTGATTTCCATTGTAGAAAGAATGCACCAGTGTGTTCAGCCGTTATATCTGCCAAAGGTGGCTACTTTGAGTCAAAAGTTTAAAATACATTTTGGTTTATAAATTAATTCCATGATTTCTTTTTTTTAACTTCAATTGTTAATTTGTTCTATCATGTCTGTGCTTTTATTCCAGAGTACAATGAGACGTTAAACTGCACAATTCTATATTAAAAAACTGGAAAAATTGGGGTGTCCTAAAACTTTTAACCAGTAGGGTACAGGCATAAAAAATTTCTTATGGCATATTTAAAGGAGCAATATGTAAGAATTTTATGTTGATTAATCATGAAATGGCCCTGATATATCACCAGACATTAAGGAATGATGTTAATTTCAAATACAAAACCCAAAACCAGTGAAGTTGGCTTGTTGTGTAAATCGTAAATAAAAACAGAATACAATGATTTGAAAATCCTTTTCAACCTATATTCAATTGAATACACTGCAAAGACAAGTTACTTAATGTTCAAACTGGTAAACTTTGTAATTTTTTGCAAATATTAGCTCATTTGGAATTTGATGCCTGCAACATGTTTCAAAAAAGCTGGCACAAGTGACAAAAAAGGCTGAGATAGTTGAGGAATCCTCATCAAAAACATATTTGGAACATCCCACAGGTGAACGGGCTATTTGGGAACAGGTGGGTGCCATGGTTGGGTATAAAAGTAGCTTCCCTGAAATGCTCAGTCATTCACAAACAAGGATGGGGCGAGGGTCATCACTTAGTGAACAAATGCGTGAGCTGATTGTCGAGCAGTTTAAAAACAACATTCCTCAACTAGCTATTGCATGAAATTTAGGGATTTCATCATCTATGGTCCGTAATATCGTCAAAAGGTTCAGAGAATCTGGAGAAATCACTGCATGTAAGCGACAAGGCCGAAAACCAACATTGAATGCCCGTGACCTTCGATCCCTCAGGCGGAACTGAATCAAAAACCGACATCAGTGTGTAAAGGACATCACCACATGGGCTCAGGAACACTTTAGAAAACCACTGTCAGTAACTACAGTTCGTTGCTACATCTGCAAGTGCAAGTTAAAACTCTCCAATGCAAAGCGAAAGCCATTTATCAACAGCACCCAGAGACTTATGACCAGAGCAGGGCTTATGACATCATATTCTTGGATTTTCAGAAAGCATTCGATAAAATACCGCATAAGAGAATAATTTTTTAAATGAGCTCCATTGGAGTTACAGGAGGTATTCCGAAGTGGATTCAGAACTGGTTACAGGACAGAACACAATGAGTGGTGGTAAGCGGTATCTCATCTGAGCTAGGTATGGTGGGGAGTGGCGTCCCCCAGGGATCGGTATTGGGACCCCTGCTGTTTCTCATCTGCATTAATGACCTTGATAGGAATATTGAGAGCAGATTTGAGAGTTAAATTTGCAGATGGTACTAAATTGGGGGGTTGGGCAAATAGTTTAGGGTCCACGAAAGTGATTTAGGGTGATTTGGATAGAATCCAGAATTGGGCAGAAATGTGGCAAATAAAATTTCATCTAGCAAAATGTAAAGTTGTACATGTATGTAATAAAAACATTAGACGGGATTACTTCCTGGGAGGTTTAAAACTGGAATGTGCTGCAAACGAGAAAAATCTGGGAGTGATTGTTGACCAAACAATGGTTCTAGCCATTGTGCCGTAGCAGTTAAAAAAAGCTAATCGGATGCTGGGAAACATTGCCAAAAGTATTAAGCACAAATCTAAGGAAATGATGCTTCTTTTGTACAACACATTCATTAGACCACATCTGGAGTATTGTGTACAGTTCTGGGGACCATACTTTAAGAAAGATATAGAGGCTCTAGAGAAAGTTCAGAGAAGAGCCACTAAGCTTATTCCAAGTATAAAAGATGAAAGCTACGAGAAGAGGCTGAAGATCCTTAATCTCTTTAGTCTTAGGAAAAGGAGACTCAGGGGTGATTTGATTGAGGTCTTTAAATATGTTAAATGGATTAACAAAGTGAATTATGTAGGATTCCTTCGACCAAGTGTTGTGAGTAGAACTCGGGGTCACAAATACAAGTTGGCCAAAGGTAAATTTAGCATTGATATTCTGAAATATTTCTTCACCCAAAGAGTAATTTCAATGTGGAATAGCTTGCCTGACCATATTGTTGAGGCAGAGACCTTGAAGGTTTTCAAGAGCAGGCTTGACTCAAAGCTAGATACCATTGAGTCATTCACTATCTGAAGGGATAATTCACAATAGTATAAAGAAATTGGCGAGCCTAGTTGGGCTGAAAGGCCTGTCTTGCCATTCATGTCATGTCATGTCATGTCATGTCATGAAAGATCAGGACTGCAGGCAGGCCAGTTCAGCACACAGAGTTTTCTACTACAAAGCCATTCTGTTCTAATAGCTGCAGTATGTGGTTTTGCATTGTCCTGCTGAAATACACAGGCCTTCCCTGGAAGAGATATTTGTCTGGAGGGGAGCATATTTTGGTCTAAAACCTTTATATACCTTTCCGCATTCATGGTGCTTTTTAAAACATGCAGGTATCCCACACCATGTGCACTAATGCATCCTCATACCATCAGAGATGCTGGCTTTTGAACTGAATGCTGCTTTCAGGAGAGGTGGTCTTTCTGCTCTTTTGCACAGAGGACATGACGCCCATGATTTCCAACAAGAATGACAAATTTGGACTCGTCTGACCACAGGGCACTTTGCCACTTTTCTACTGTCCACTTTAAATGAGCTTTGGCCCACAGAACACGGCGGCGCTTCTGGATCATGCTGAACAATGGCTTCCTTTTTGCCTGATACAGTATTAGGTGGCATCTGTGGATGGCGTGGTGAACTGTGTTTACCGGCAGTGGTTTCTTGAAGTATTCTTGGGCTCATTTAGTAATTTCAATGACAGAGTCATGCCTGTGAGTGATGCAGTGGCCTCTGAGGGCCCAAAGATCACGGGAATCCAGTAAAGGTCTTCAGCTTTGTCCCTTGCATTCAGAGATTTTTCCAGTTTCTCTGAATCTTTTGATGATGTTATGCACTGTGGATGATGAGACCTTCAAAGCCTTTAAACATTGTTTTTAAAGTATTCCACAATTTGTTTTTCCGCAAACCTTCACAGGTTGGAGAACCTCTGGCCATATTTACATCTAAGAGACTCAGCCTCTCTAAGACATCCCGTTATAGCCAATCATGTTACACATCTGATGCCAGTTAACCTAATTACTTGCTAAATGTTTCTTTCAGCTGATTCTCTTATATATTAATTGCTTTTTCAGCCCTCTTTTGCCTGTGTCCCAACGTTTTTGAGGAAATTTGAAATAAGCTCATTTTGCAGATAAAAATGTAAAATATCTGTTTCAACATTTGAAATGTTATCTATGTTCTATTGTCAATAACACATTGACTCATGTGATCTGAAAGTCATTGGATTTTGATTTTATTCACAATTTACACTTTGTCCCAACTATTTCGGAATTGGGGTTGTATTAGGAATGTTCGTTTGCAAAACAATTGACTTTGTTGTTTGAAAAAAAAAACAAATCTTTTGAGAAAAGTCTTTTGTTTGCATGGGTGACATTATTCTCCTGCACACTTGTAGAAATTTTAACATGACCAATGAATGGGTTTGATAGGTGGTTTTCAGCCCCCCTTCAACAAATCAGAATGGACTAAATGGAAAGCATGTACATAAAATACAGCGTCATCCATAGCAGCGGTGAATAACTGCTGCTAATCTTAGTGCTGGAATTTGACCACATCATAAGAGTTACTTTTAGCAGCTTTGTGAATCATTTTAAGGAGGCAACTAGGTTTGGAACTTTCAGCACCATTTAGGAGTTCGCTTAGCGTAAAGGTAAGATTCTTTGTGAATTTGGCACCATTTATGCTGCCCGATAAATTTCTACAGCAGTCAAGCAGCAACCTGCCCAAATAACATACGCCTTCCTATTTTGTACCTAAAAATAGTGAACATAACCCAAGTTATTTTTTCATTCATCGTCTACCGTAAACATGTCATCTACCTGCCATTGGGGGTGTGAAACTGATTTCCTAGGCCAACAATTTGAGAGGCCACTTTTGTAAAAGAAAATGTGCTGCTTCTGAATTACAGACTGGGCGGGAGCTCTCAATTCGGCCTAGTGGAAGCCGCCACATCAAGAAGCAGACTTTTGTGGTGCATGCTGGGACAGACACCACTGGAGACATCTTCTTCATGGAGGTATTTGTAGAATAATTTTCATCCTCCACCTATTCCTGCACTTCTCCTTGCTGCTGTTGAACAGTGTCCATCTTATAGTGAAGCTTGAACAGATTGAAAGGAGGTTTTTCTGTTCTTTAGCGATCATTTCCCAGCCATTTTCCATAAAAATCCATTAATGTAAATATTGTTTTTGAAACTATGCTGACTATTTTCACTTGCTTGAACAGGACTGGTAATAAATGATATCAGTTTGAGATGATCAAACTGAATAATTTAAGAAGACAGTAAGACTGAAGAATATGACAGGCTTTGGAATAACGTTACTGCCAGAAATTACAGTTGAAAGAGCTTAACAACAAGCAGAAAGTATTGAGTTTGATGGGTTTTTTGAGAGGATAGTGACTCCACTGAAAGATGGGACCCCTCCCCTAACCCCCTTCCCCAGGTGTGTGATGACTGCATCGTCTTGCGAAGCAACATTGGAACAGTTTATGAGCGCTGGTGGTATGAGAAGCTCATCAACATGACCTATTGTCCCAAGACCAAAGTTCTTTGTCTGTGGAGACGCAATGGCCAGGAGACACAACTCAACAAGTTCTACACAAAGAAGGTGAGCCCCGACAGACCGCCTTTGGCATGTGAGTTGCGTTTACCTGGAAGAACAAGCGGAATCATAAAAATTGGTTCTCCCCAACACTATGATGTCAACATAGGAAACAGAATGCCTGTTTATATGGGAACTGGGAATTTCTGCTTTTGATGAATTTACCACACTCCAGTTTAAAGCAGTTGCCAATATTCAATAATCTAAATTAATTAATAACATTTAGTTTGTGCTTCTATCACTCTCAAAGTGAATTACACAGATGAGGGGGATGCATCCTTCAACCACCCATTAAGCACTCACCTGGACTTGTGCACCAGAATGCTCCCACACGTGATTTTACGCCAGTGTTATCAGTGGATGATAAGGTGGAAGGTTGAGGGAGTCGGGCTGATAGTTAGACCAAAACACTCGAAAACCTCCTACTTGTGATTTGTAATGACGACAGTAAGTCAGGACCTTGATTGAACATATCATCCAAAAGACTAGTGTAATTTCCTCTACCAAAGACATTATTTTTTACCTTGGGTCAGCGTGTTTCTGGTTTTTGTTGTCATCTTAAAGTATTTAAGATAATTTTAGTAAGCATCCTATTTGATACTCTTCTTTTTTTTCCCCCCCTCCAATCAACTTTATAATTAAATTACATTGTTCATCTGAACAATTTTTGGAATGGCCCATTTTTCTTCGCAGTTGACCTATGGATAACCCCCACCCCCTCCACTGACTCGGACAAACAATCAACATTTTAAAAAAGGTGCTAATGGCTGGTATCGCAGTCTGAGATATTTTTCAGGATGCTATCAATGATTTTTGGCGATAGAGGGCTCAAATATCATCAATGTTATGGCCCCAATTTGTTATCATATAAGACGGCACGGGACAGACAAAATTTTAAAACTTTAAACAGATTTAATGAAACAAAGACTGACAACTAACCTACAATTTATACTACTAACCAAGATTGACATTTACAAGAAAAAAAAATATTTACAGTCCCTTGAGATGGGGTTACTTTTCCTGTGACAGGAAAATGCTGCCACACAGGCAAAAATCCACAAAAAAAACTTCACAGGTCTTGAAAAGAGTGACAGGTCTGGTCAAATGTATCCTTCTCCTTGCAATTTCTCCTACTACTTTACTCTCTCAGTTTTTCTCCATATATACTCTTTTGCAGCCCCCTCCCACCTTCCAGACTTTTTTCAATTCTCTGGGAGATGCCAAGGACTTGCCCAAAACCTAGCTTCAGACTGGCTTAACAAAAAAGTCAATACTGCCATCTAGTGGCTTCTTTTTTTCACATTACATCAAGAAGTTAGTAAAAAGGTTACTCTGTCCATTGGAGGGATGCATTAATGAATTTAGACCGGAGAAGGTCAACGAAAAGTTTAAATTAGAAGCATATTTTGTATAGAAGCAAAATTTTTTCAGGTCTCGGTGCAAACGCGATCAACCACATCAACCGCAACCGCAACGTCACTCTCTCACACAACAAGATAGAGGATCAGCATTGTTCGTGCATTACAGGGTAATAAATTTAACTTATGTATTATTATTGCTACAGAATTTAAGAAATCTATCCTGACGTGACTTAACTCCCAAGTAAACAGGGTGACATATTGAGCAACGCAGCCACGAGCTCACGTTAAGCCAATGTCCGTCAGCACTGAAGTTAGCCATAGCCAACTTTAGCTAACGTTAGCTAACTCAGCAATGTAAAAGCTAGCTTTACATGTCGCCTTAAATGCAATATTTAGTTAGTTTGGGACAAATGTTGACATCCTTGTTGACCTTTATTAGCTACGTTAAGCAGATAGTGGGGTCTTCCACAAAGCTTTATCCAGAGGGGACACTTCTCTCAGTTATTATGTGGCTTTGGGAAGGGTATAAAATACCCCCCATCGCCTAGCTTCTCGGGATACTTTGCATCGGAGTTCCATTTACCCCAAGCACAGCGTTTGACTTTTTTTTTTTTTTTTTTTAACTAGGAAACATTTTAAAACCCCATAAAAGCGAACGAGTTTCCATAATGCATTTCAATGGAAGTTCAGGCTCAGAATGTCCGAGTATATGGGGAGAGAATACGCACTGCGATTGGCTTATCGCATTTGAGGACTGAGCTTAGCCATAGGTCAATTGGAAGGAAATTGGGAGCAAATGGAAGAAAGGAAATGAGCAACTACTATTAAAATGGATCTAAGAATAGTCAGAATGGCAAAGATTAAGCCAGTCATCACCTCCAGAAAAATCAAAAATGATATAAAATTACCTGAAACTGCTGTTAGTCAAAAGACGTTTGATCAAAGCTAAGCTGTCTGCAAGAAGCCTCCATAAAGCATCATTGTTGAAAAAACAGCATGGGCAGAATTGGTTAAAATTTGCCAAGGAACACAGCGATTGGCCCAAAGAGAACTGGCATAACATTCTGTGTACTGATGAGAGTAAAATTGTTCTTTTGGGGTTTAGAGGTCATCAGCAGTATGTCAGGCAACCCCCGGGTACTGAATTCAAGCCATGGTATGCTGTGAAGACAGTGAAGCATGATGATGCAAACATCATGGAAGGGGGATGTTTTTCATACTATGGTGTTGGGCCTATTTATCAGATACCACCCATTTAGCAATATTGGTCTGGCCCACATACAGCAAGAACGATGGCCCTTTAGTAGCCCAGATCTGGTTTGCCGGAGCTGGCCCAAACATGGGCCAACACAGGGCCAGCTGTGGACACAATCAGCCCACCTGTGGCACCCCATCACATAAACGGTGCCATCATTGCCAGACCTGGCCCACATCTGGTCAACATACCACTTGCCATGCCTGCAGTCGCCCAGCAGAGCCGGCTTGAAGCCGGATTTGAGCCAGACCTGACTGCTATGTGGGCAGGGATTATGGATCAGTTTTAATACATCAAAATACTTGAAGAGATTACGTTGCCATATGCTTAAGAGGAAATGCCCCTGAAACAGGTGTTTCAACAAGACAATGACCCCAAACACACAAGTAAGTGAGCAACATCTAGGTTCCAGAAAAACAGGATTAAGGTAAGGGAGTGGCCAGCTAAATCCCCAGACCTCAACCCCATTGAATACTTGTGAGGTGACATTAAAAATGCTGTTTCTCAAGCAAAACTCAGAAATTCATTATTTTGCTCATCCTGGGCTTAGATATCTGTTTCTAGGTGCCAGAAGTTGGTTGACTCGATGCAACACAGATGCACAGCCATGATCAAAAACAGTGGTTATGAAACTAAATATTAGTTCAGTAATTGTGAAGTTAAATCTTGAGTTAAATTTAATGTTTGAGTTTGAAGAGAAAATGTCAACATTGCTTTTTTTAAACAGATTAATATTCTTTTTCTTTGGTTCCTGTAAAAGAATAACACAGACTTGATCAAATTTGACAATGCTTCGATTTGGAATTGAATGTGAAATGTATTCATTACCTTTCAAATATGGAAATGAAGGCTATAAAAAAAAATCGGAAATTTATTCATATTTTTTCAAGTACTGCTATTTTATTTAACACAACTGTATTTTGTATTAAATGATTGAAATGATTTTGGTTGTTTCCATCAAAACATTCATGAAGTATTTCTCCCATGCTGGTATATTCAGTTTCTCTTTAATTATACTGTTTATATATTTATTTAAAAATTTTTTTTGTTCTTGTTTTGTGCATTGCCAGTCAGGGGTGCCTGTAATTTTGCAGCCTACTACATATAAACCCCTCAAAAAAAATGAAGGATCAAAGGAAATTTTTTCATTATTTTTGTATAGGCCTATCTTTTAAAGCCAGATAGGGTTGGAATATCCCCCTTTGAGTTGTCATTTGGACTCTAGATATAACATTTTTGTGGGACATGTAGTCATTGCACAGATTTTCAGCAGGAAAAAGAAATGCTGACTACACACTGTGAGAGGAAAAACATCAATCTGGTCTGTAAAGAAGAACATTTATGGCAGCTCACATACCAAAAAGTGCCAAAGTGCAAAAAAAAAAAGGTGAAAAACAAATCCAAACGTTTCGGTCACTATCAGACCATCATCAGTGCTAAAAAAGCATCAGTCACAAGCGCTTAAATTAAGAAATCCCATCGGGTTGCTGCCATCAAATTCAAAATGAGCTAATATTTTTCATGAAATGATAAAATATCTCACTTTCAACACCTGATATGTTGTCTATATTCTATTGTGAATAAAGTGTGGGTTTATGAGATTTGCAGATCATTGCATTCGGTTTTTATTCACATTTTATCCAACGTCCCAGCTCCATTGGAATTGGGGTTTTTATCTTGAACCTAACAAACTGAGCTGGTCTGAGATTTGGTCCACATATTTTGGTTTTAACAGAATATTTGAATTCTATAATATTGGCTCTGCTCAGTCTACTTTCAGTATGTTTTTCAAGTTGACCAACACTTGTGAAAACCAGAAAAACTGAAGCACCCCATGTTATGGGTCAGGGCATTGGCAAAAAAAAAGTCTCTCAAAGAGGCTTCACCTTTGGTGCTGCCCCCACATATACTTTAATTAATATGCAGTTTGTTATTTTACCATTTGCTTCATTGCCAGCTGTTGTGATTCCCTTTTGAAACCAATTAGTCATTATAAGCATTTCCTGAAGAGACTACTAAAGTGGGCTGGTTTGAAGGAAATCAATTACAGTGGATGGGTGTTTTTAACCGAAGATTTCCCAGGGTTGTTGAGTGTCTCTCATCTTCCTTTAGTGTCGGGAGCTGTACTACTGTGTAAAGGACAGCATGGAACGCGCAGCTGCCCGGCAGCAGAGCATTAAACCAGGTGAGCTTTGAGACGACTGATCCCTTAGCAGGTACTTTTTTGTGTGTGTGTGTGAGCAGACTCCTGTGCTGTGAAAAACAATTTGCCCCCCCTCCCAATTTTTTTATATTGTTGCTTATTTTTTTATGCCCCCGCCCTCCAAAGAGGAGAGGGGGCATTATGTCGACACCATGTCCGTCCGTCGTCCGTTAACTTTTCGTTTCCGTGGGATAACTTTAGAGTCCCTCGTCGGATTGATGCCATTTCTTAATGGCGTATTGGGAGTGGCTAGAGGAAGGTTCCTTTCGAAAACCGGCGTTGTGCAATATCTAATATGGCCGCCACAGCAGCCATCTCAATATGCCCTTGATCAACATACCGGCGGGGGCATATGCCACGCTCTGCGTTGCTCTTGTTTGTATATACAGTGCAATCAGACTGTATTTGAACCCCTCACTATTTTCACATTTGTTGTGTTGCAGCCTTGTACTTACAATCTTTTATACTCTATTTTACCCTCATCAGTCAACACTCAATACCCCAAAATGACAAAGCCATCACGGAATTTTATAAATTTTTGCAAATTTAATAATAAGGAAAGCGAGTCCTTCCAGTGCTTTTTTTTTTTTTTTTTCTGCGTCTTTCGCTGAGTAGAGGCTTCTGTCTGGCCACTCTGCCATGAAGCCCAGATCAATGGAGTGCTGCAGTGATAGTTGTCTTTCTGCAGGTTTCTCCAATTTCCAGTCGGGATCTCTAGGGCTCAGCCTGAGTCACCACTGTGTTCTTAGTCACGTCTCTCACCAAGGCTTCTCTCCTTTATCACTAACAAAATGAAAACCCAACGTGAATACAAATACAATGTCGGAAATGCTTCTTTTTTTCGAGAGGCAAACGCATTAGTTGTATCATCATGCAAATGATCACATAATTGTCTGCCCTGCGCTGCTCGTGGGGAATGGAGAAATGCTGGTGGGGCGTGGCAAACTGAAGGAAATATGCTGATTTTGTGCCTATCTCTTAATAAAAAAAAGCATTATCAAAAAAGATCATACACTGTGAACAAAAGAAAACAAACACAAACAAATCTATATTTAACATATTCATACATGTCAACCTCTTTCGGTTCCCACCCGTATTGCTTCCTGTTAATATCCATAAAATCCTTTTAAAAAAAATCTATGATTTTTTGAAGGTATTTTTTTGAATATGACTATTTTTTTCATGACTGAAATTATAAATGGAACGTGAAAGTTTCATTAAAATGTTTTTACAAGTTTATAAGCTTTCTATTCAAGTATGAAAATAAAAAATTAATAGCCTCTGTCGTAGAACCGAGAGATTACGACAAATGGTCTTTTAACAAGTTTATTGTACTGTTACAATTGTGAACAAATGGTGAATCATACTAATGAAAACCAACAGCTCAAGTCTGTGGCTCTGTCTGGTACCAACATGGCAAGAGGCCCTAAAGATGAAGGCCCAGAGGTTTATGTTGAAACAAGGTGGGCTGTTCTTTACAGTAACGATAGAACTGATTGGTTACAAAAGGAAAAATGGCTGAGAAAATCAATGAATGATCAACAGAGGGGGTGTGGAGGAACATTGAAAAAATAACAATGGGGCTGGATTGGTTGAATAGCCAGGCACAGAGAGGATGATGGGTATGGGGGAGAAGAAGGGTGCCTTCTACCACACCACACCCAGGACAGTGAAAATTGCGATGTTTGTGCCGATGTTACACACTTGCATGTCAGGGATGCCCGATTGTGCTCCGCTCTGTGAAAATCTTGACCAAAATCGTCAAACTTTTATCCATATTCTTATCATTCCATATATGTCATGAGGGAGAAATGTGATGCCCGGTAATATCCAAGTGCAGCCTAGAAAAACAAGCTGCTCTTCATAATTTTTTAGTTTTTATCCCCCCGGCATATAATGTTACTCGTAATTTAACGACACTCGCACATTTAGTCAACTATAGACAACTTTTGTGAAAATATCTTAGATGTGTTTTCGTAGGAACCTGGTTGTTTTTCAAGATGAACTTTTCGTTTTACATCAATTTTTGTCAAGACAGATGCATTTTTCAATTGGAAATTATCTGAAACTTCTTCAGTTTTTACCCCTCAGCCCGACAGGGGCACGAGGGGTATTGTCGTCCCTTCTGCGGGCAGGCGGGCAGCTGCCTTTTGTCCAGGATATTTCTCTGTAACCACTTGGGTTAGGAAGTTCATATTGCAAATGTGGACTCCCCATGGGAGGTAGGTGTGCCTTTTCAGTTTCGTCCCAGTTTGACCTTTGACCTTGCAGCAGTGACCTTGACTTTCAGGACTTAGTCCGGGCTATTTCTCTGTAACCACTTGGGTTAGGAAGTTCACATTGCATATGTGGACTCCCCATGGGGGTAGGTGTGCCTTTTCGAGGTTTTGTTCCAGTTTGACCTTTGACCTTGCAGTAGTGACCTTCGGGCTGAGGGGTACTGCCCGCTTCAACGAGGCCCATTTTTCACATTCATACTTATGTTTGGTATCAAAATGTCCGTCATGTTGTTGTGTAGCCATTAAAAATCATCTGGTTTTTCAGAACAATCATTTATGGGTTTAAATATGAACTTTTCGTGGCCTTGCCCCTCAAAAATTTTGAAATCACTACATGGGTCACAGTTCACTTCCTGTATGCAAATTTCACATTTCAAATCAATTTTCTGAACAGTCCCACAACTATAGTGACCAAAAAAAATTTTCTATTTCTTGATTTTATGGAGTGTAGCTGTTATTAATCAACACTTCATTGATATCAAATGAAAGAGGGAATCTCAGACAATAGATATAACAGAAAATCGGGTTGGAATATCGCCATGCTTTTATTTAACAAGGTGAAGTTTGGCATTACAAAACACAAATGACACTATCAGTATCTCATATGTCCCCCGTTAGCATCGCGCATGGTGGTACACCTGCGTCACACAGACATCACCAGATTGTTGCTTGTGGAACGCTGTTCCACTCTTCGGTCAGTGCTTGTCTTAGCTGACTTACTGTATCTGACGGAGTTTGACGTCTCTGGATCGCTCTATCCAGAATGTCCCACAAGTGTTTTATGGCTGAAAGATCTGGAGAAAATGCTGGCCAGGGAAGAATTTGCACGTTTTCGGCCCAAAGGAACTCCATACAGATGCGTGCCATGCGCGGACGCGCATTGTCCTGTTGGAAAGTCAGTCGGTGATGTCAAACAAACAAAAGACTGGATGGAGGATTTCATCACAGTAACAGACAATGGTGAAGTTTTCTTCAACAGAATGAAGGTTGATTCAGTGTGTTGCAGACGGTCAGCTGTGATATGAAGGTCAGACACTGGAGTCATAACACATGGCCTACTGGATCTGGGGCGATCGGACATGCGTCCAGTGGCATTAAAACAGGTTCTGAAGCAACTAATTTCGTAGAATGCATACCGAATTGACTGGCAACTCTATCTACCCGACTTCCAGCCTGTAGCATCCCAATCGCACGTTCTCGTTGAACTTTCGTTAGTCGTGGCATTATAATCCGTTTGATTTTCACTCATTGTCGGTCAGACTTTTGACTTTTTATAGGCCCCATTGTCTATGAGGAACTCAAAACAAAAATGGGTGTGTTAGGACAATGGTAGTACTCAAACCCAAGCACTGCCAATTGTTTGGATCCAGACCAATGGCGGCTCCAGAACACGCGCTGTGACCGCGAAAATTTGTATGGTAGAAGTACTCACCTCCAAAAATAACTCAGAACAAAAGCATCTTTTTCAATGGGTTTGTCGAAATTTGGCACCTGATTAAGTAATTGTGTTTCTTTTTTTGGTCAGTATAGTTACATATAACCAGAAGATGGTTCAAATTGGGCTGAGGGAAAATTGGCTTATACCCTGCAAAACGTCCTTTATTTATTAATTTATTAATTTTAATGAAGCCACCCCTCAAAGGTTAAGCAGATTTTGTGTCTTATATTTACCTAGCACTCTGCCTGTGGGGATCCACGGGTTCTTTTTCATGTAACTTTATCTTTATATTATAGTGAACAATGTACCATTGTGATGTCATCACATGCACCTCTATGATGTCATCACGTTGCTATGGTGTTCCCAGATAGCAAGCCCCTCCGCTTCGGATCTGCCCTGGCTCTGATCCGGATCAGCTGGGGATCAGCACGCAGATCTGGAGCGGAGGTGCTTGCTATCTGGGTTTCTATGAACACCAAGGTGGCCGTCATGCGACCAAAGTTTTTATAGTAATTAAAACTAAGTAATCATCAAGGGGAATACGCTGCGCTGACATACCGCGCTCAGTGGAACACGAAGTCGCCTGCAAGAGGGAGCAAAATGGCGTTGCTCACGTTATGCTGCAGATTACGCGTTACTTTCTCTTGCGGCCTGGCATCTGTTTTTTGGGATTTAGGACTCCTGTGGATGAATTGGCTGGGGTTCAGAAGGGGGATTCCCCCATAGAGGACATACAGGGAGAATCCCCCCTGCATGCCTGTATTATAATAGCATCGCTTGGAGCCAAATAGCAGTGCTCACGTTATGCTGCAGATATGCGCCCGGCGGAATTTTAATTGGCCGGACACGCACGCACACGCACAAAGTCCACTTGGCTATTATAATATAGATTAGTTCAACCACAAAATCAGCCTATTTTACTGATGGTATTCTTTGCCACCCAAGAGACCCCATCAACATACCTTCGGGAAGTGCATCTCTGAATTGTTTCAGATCTCTTCCCGCTGTTCGTCTGCTCTGATGTGATGACCGGAATCCTGCGTCTAAAAACCGTAACTTTACCATCACAGGAGGAAACAGCACAACCTTAGTGTTTATGTTTCCACCAGGCTATCAGTTGTTCCCCTTTTATTTCACACTTGCACAAATATGAAAGACAATTGAACTCCAGCCTCTCAGCCGCTGGTTGCTGGGCTGAGATCCAGCGCCCTACAGCCATAACCGGCAGGTTAGACGATGAATGGATGGATTGAAGTTCTTATGTCCTTTTCTGTACTGTTTTTTTAAATAAATGTTATGCATTTTGGCCTTCATGACAGCAGAGAAACATGTCTCATTTGAGTGTCATCCCTGCTTGTAGAAACCACTGAAGCTGTCTTTTCCTAACAAAATTCATGTGGCAGGAGCAGCCAATGAATTCCTGCAATCCCCTTACTGCAGGGCCAGAGCTGGGTGGGGAGTTCCCTGTGCAGGACATGAAGACCGGAGAGGGTGGGCTATTGCAGGTCACGCTGGAGGGCATTAACCTCAAGTTCATGCATAACCAGGTAGGAAGCCCAATCATGACCAAAACTCTTTGTCTGTCACCAGCCCCTCATAACATTTTATTCCCTTTCACATTCTCATTTGCTCTCTCTTACTCCATCTCAACAGAGTGCAGCCTATTTCCTCCAAGAAGTAAATCATTCATATATGCACAAAAACTATATATCCGAACAGTTTATACAGTACATAATTTTTTGCTATCGGACCATATACTTAGACTTAAGAAGATACGGCACATGGTCACCATATTTTTGAAGTGACATTTGTGATTTAAATATATCTTGGAGGAAGCTTTCGTTTAGTGTTTTGGCCTTATTCATTTGCTGGATGTTACCTTTTATTTGTTAAAGTCTCTTAAGCAGAATTATTCGTGTGAAATGAGTGCTTTTCATACGTATTCTTTGTAGATTTGTATGTTAATACTAGGGATGGGCATAATTAATCGATGATCGATAACTGATCGTTAAGAATTTTGTTGATCAGAAGAAATTTGATCGATCAAACGATGTTGCACAGCGTGTCTTAAGGCAATTTAATGAGTTCACTATATGGTAGCAATAAGACATCTTACCAACAGGGAGCAATAGCTAGTTTTAGGAGAGAGAAAACTCAGCCATCTTCGGGCTGCTGTGGATTATCAAAAGTCAACATGAAGATGTCAATGCAAAGTTTTGCTCGGGACCATTTTGATTAGGGGTGTCAACATCTACACGTGTAGACTGCCACACAGATAACAAATCATAACCATTTAGCAAAATCAATAACCGTGTACATGTCATTTTTTTCCTCCTCTTCCTCCTCCTCGATCATTTCTCACCAATACGTACAGTCACCTATTTTTAGGGGTGATAATGTTGCCTGAAAGCTTCAGGTAATAACATTAACTAACTATACACTTAAATGTTGCCACTAGTGCAGTTATCCACACACAGATGGATGGGGCGCAATGTTACCTTGATATAAAAAAAAAAAACCCTGCAGCCACAGCCAGTGTCGCGCCTTTTCAAGAATAGGCTGCGGAGGACTTGCGAAGAGTGCGGCGCTCATCATCATCTCCGTGTGCAAATGTCGTGCAGCTGAAAGCAAAAACTGTTAATGGCTTGTTATTTTAGCCTATATTGTTGCATGTTGTTGTAGGTTATATTGTTGGTTGGTGTTCTGTTGGCTTTTCACGACCTGATCACACATCCTCGCGTCTAAAGAGGAGGAAGAAAACATATTGTTTTCGCCAACTTTAGTGAATAATTGTGAGAGTCCCTCTCTACTTTTTTAACTTTGTGGATATAAAGGTGAAGTTTTTTCCTCTCACTTCAGCTTACTTTGGCTTTTTTTGAGTTGCTTTCTCTCGCCAATTCCACATTACTTTTACTATGAGACGTATATTAAAATTCAGACACAGCTCCCGTTGCGAGAGAGGGATGCAGTTTGCACTTTTAAGTTTAAAAAATGTACAAAAGTGATTAAAAAAGCAGTGATTAAAAAAGAAGGTTAAACCTTTTTCAGCTTTCACTTGTACGTTTTCTTACCTGTCAAAATGATCAAGGATTTTATTTTCAACTCATTTTACTTTCTGTGGTTATATAGCGCAACTGCGATAGAAAAAGCTCATAAATCTCCAACTTGTAACTGGGTACACGTCGGTTAGAAGTCCCGTGTACACGTGTCAAGAAAATAAACGTTGACACCCCTAATTTTGACACTAAAAATGATTAGGTTTTCTGTAAACATTGCCCAGCTGTGTACAAGTACAATACAACAATGACCCTTATAATGTCCCATTTGAAGACTGTGCATCCGAACCATATTAAGATATACGATTCCACCTCTCAACCTACCATCACCACAGCCTTCACACAGGAGCTGTGATGCACACTGGGCAGAGAATAACCCAAGGGATCTGCAAATTTATAGAGATGGATATGCTGCCCGTAAGTATTGTTGGGGGCAAAGGTTTTATAGATCTGATTAATTTAATTGAGTCACCATATCACATGACCTCACAACGTGCCATCACCAGGTTCCCCAGGCTGGCCAAGTCCTCGCGACGATACCTTTGTCGCCCATCAACTTCAGTCCCCTCAGAGCAGGTGTATTCCGCTGCTGGGCTTACTATTACCAGGCTACGTTCATGACTGAACCTTGAGAATGTTAATATGCTAATATTAAAAAAAAAAAAAAAAAAAGATGATTAACCCTAATAAGCAAAACGTGGGTCAGATATGACTCAGAGCATGAAAAAGCGTTCATATTTTTCCAAATCTCAACCTGTCGATCCCAATTTTTTTTTTTTTTGTGTGAACCAAATTTTCAACCGGGTCAGTATTGACCCAAGCGAATGTTGTCACTTATTTCATGCTGAAATTCGGATTTTGTCAGCTAATATTGGTTTTCTTTTGCAGGAATGTAAAGAAGTGAACCATGGCAAGTAAAAGAACAAGATATACAACCCAAAATAATCGTACTTTATATAACTGTGCTTGCAGTTATCAAGCTATTTGTGTCAATCAGTTACTATTGATTCGTATTCAGTGGATATTATCTTGCTTATTACCTCATTTCATTCAAGCTGAGTTATTGAAAGGATTGTTAAAATATCTGAGAAAAGCAAACTTTTTCTTTTCCTTGTATAAATGGTAATTTTCATACAATGGTTTGATTGGTATGGGGTGCCAAAATCAGTCAAAATCGTTACTTTACATGACTTAAAAATTCATAAAAAAAGAAACTACTTGTTATAAAAATATTTGTTATATAATTTCAGTATCAGTGTACCTAGCATGAAATAAAGTGTCAACAAGATTTTAATTTCACTATTTGAGTTGTTGGGGTAATGGCCTCGCACAGCAGAGTTATTAAGGAAAAAATATTTTCAGTTTTACATTTTTCTACATATATGGAGAAATGTGAAACTTTCATATGGTTTAAATCGTAATTATTTCAAGCATACATAAAAGAAGAGAGTTTATCCTCTCAAGTGAGCTATTGATCATTAAAATAGGAGCAGTATTAGATTTTTTGTGAATTAAAAAAAAATTCTGGTCAGTTCTGACCCACGTTTTACACCAACGTAAGTTTTTATGTTTTACTGATATGGGTTAATTGTTCTTTGATAATTTATTGTTAATTTTCACGATGATTGATCAGGCAAATTTCTTCAAATGCCCATCCCTAGTTAGTAGTGTTGTTTTCAAGCCCATTTTCACCGTAAGTATTCACTGTTACTGTAACTTATTTGTTGTATATTTGGTGAGCTTTTCATATCGGATGCTCTTGAGGTGAAGAGAGGTAAGCTTTTAAGGCCTGAAAAAAACTGGTGTTTCTGCACATATTTTGAAAATGATTTTATTTTTTATATTCTTTTTACAGAACTGAATAAGGTTTGGGAATAGAGAAGGTTATCCTGCCCAGTTTTTTTTCAAGTTTGTATGAAATTTACAGTACTGTGCAAAAGTCTTATGATATTTGAAATATGAGGGAAGAAATAAAGCCCAAGATCATGGGTTTGTGCATGCGCAGACAGCATATCTTGTGAGGCAGCATATCTTAATAGGTGGCAGAAATTGATAGAACACCTACTATAAGCATAAACAGCGCAATAACGGAAGCGAATACTTTTTCCATCAATCTGCGGATGTCACGCAGCTGTTAAACGTATGTTCTGATTAAATAAGGTTGCCCATATAAACACCAGATTGGAATAGATCACGTCTCATGTAAACGCTTGACCTAAAATCTTCAATCAGAATGATTTCAATCGGAATAAAAAAAGTCTGCATGTAAACCAGGCTAGTGCGACATACATAAAAACACACAGGAAGGGACAATATCGAGGGCTGACTGCAATAAACAGTTATGTCCATTGAAAAACATCTGACCATAACTGCTTATTGCAGTCAGCCCTCGATATAAAGAGGAGGGGAAGGATTGGGGTGGAGGGTCCAGTTGCACATTCAATTAATCCTTCCCAGCCAGGGTATAATTATAGTGGGTCAGCTGGAAGTTTTATCTCTCCAATTGAAGCCCATCAAAGTGCTTTACAAATTCAATAAAGTCATTCCACGTCTAATGAAAGTTCTGAGGAGTACCATTAACAGTATGCCTGATCTTTTCCAATTTGAGATTGCACATGATACTCTTGATGAGATGTTTGTGGGTGGGTGGAGCAGCATTCTTGCAGTTTAGCAAAATCAACCGCCTTGCTAGTAAGGAGGAAAATGCCAAAGCCTTGCGTTGAAAGGAGGTCATAGATATGTTTTCTGAGGTTACACTAAAAATGGCCATAAAGAGGCAAGGAGTAACAAGGTTTTTTTTTCAATATTTTAGAGAATAAATCAAAGAAAGAGGACCTGAATCAATCTAATTCAGGGCAACTCCGGAACATATGATATACAGTCTCAGGAAGCATTTTGCATCTATCACACAGGGGGTCAATGTGTGGGTAAATTTTCGTAAGGGCAGTCTGACAATTATGTAGCGGTGCAATACCTTGAACTGGATAAGACTGTGACATGTGCATATGGATGAGGGGTGTACACAATCCAAGGCTGCATCCCAAATGTCATTCAAGATGTCAAACTCAAGCTCCTCTTCCCAGTGCTTTTTTATAATAGTTGAAGAGGGCATATTAATTGAAAAATGACGTATTTATGAACTTTGGCCAGCCTCCCCCTTTGAGAGTGTAAAAGCATGTTAATAATTTGATCAAGATGAGTTTTAACTGGGAGAGAGGGAAAGTCTGGGAATTTTTTCCAAATAAAATCCCTCACCTGCAACAACAGAAAAAAAGCAGACTTCGGCAGATCAAATTTTTCCTTTAGTTGCGTGAAACTGGCGAAGACACCATCTATGTATGAGTGCTCCAGTTTTTGGATGCCCTTGGCAAGCTAGATTTTAAACACAGAGGAATAGCTAGAGGGGGGGAATAAGGGGTTTTAAGAGAGCGGGGAGAAGAGAGAGATGTTCTGCAGGCCAAAGGAAAATTTAAGTTGCTTAAGAATTCTTAAAGAATGCCACCCAACAACATTATGTTTAGGGATTGAAACTGAGAGGGGGTGCGATGCCCCTAAGAGAGCAGAGAGGGAGTACGGATGGCAAAGGGAGGCCTCGATATTGACCCATGCAGGACAGTTTACACTGTCAGAAGATAAAAGCCCGAAAGGCATGTTGGTCAAAAATTCTACGCCCAGGAGTATAGTTGAAAATTAGGGGCAGAAAGGCCCCCAAGCCGCTTAAGTCTCTCAAGGAACTCTTTACGTATGCGTGCATGTTTAACCCCCCCCCCCCAGATAAAGTCAGAAATTAGTCTTTGTAAAGTTTTAAAGAATGAGCGAGTAATAAAAATGGGGAGACATTCAAAAAATCGAAAAAATTTCCAAATATTGCAAAAAAGCTTTTACGCTTGGGGGAGGTGGACAAGTTGCCGTATCGATAAAGGGAAAATGCGAATAAGTGCTGTGGAAACAGATGTAGCGAATAAACGGTGATGCTCATAATCATGTGACTTGGGCCACTGCAAACTCTCTTCGTCTCTGGGTGGCATTCAACCATATATATCTGTGTATATGTGTGGGTATATATATACAAAACCCAAAACCAGTGAAGTTGGCACATCATGTAAATCGTAGATAAAAACAGAATACAATGATTTGCAAATCCTTTTCAACTTATATTCAATTGAATACACTGCAAAGACAAGATGTTTAATGTTCAAACTGAGAAACTTTTTTTTTTTTTTTTTCAAATAATCGTTAACTTAGAATTTAAAGGCAGCAACACATTGCAAAAAAGTTGGCACAGGGGCCTTTTTACCAGTGTTTTACATCGCCTTTCCTTTTAATGACACTCAGTAAACGTTTGGGAACTGAGGAGACCAATTTTTGAAGCTCTTCAGGTGGAACTCTATCCCATTCTTGCTTGATGTACAGCTTAAGTCGTTCAACAGTCCGAGGTCTCCGTTGTCGTATTTTACGCTTCATAATGTGCCACATATTTTCAATGGGAGACAGGTCTGAACTACAGGCAGGCCAGTCTAGTACTCTTTTACTACGGAGCCATGCTGTTGTAACACGTGCAGAATGTGGCTTGGCATTGTCTTGCTGAAATAAGCAGGGGGGTCCATGAAAAAGACGTTGCTTGGATGGCAACATATTTTGCTCCAAAACCTGTATGTACCTTTCAGCATTAATGGTGCCTTCACATATGTGTAAGTTGCCCATGCCTTGGGCACTAATACACCCCCATACCATCACAGATGCTGGCTTTTGAACTTTGCGCCTATAACAGTCCGGATGGTTCTTTTCCTCTTTGGTCCGGAGGACACGACGTCCACAGTTTCCAAAAACAATTTGAAATGTGGACTCGTCAGACCACAGAACACTTTTCCACTTTGCATCAGTCCATCTTAGATGAGCTTGGGCCCAGCGAAGCCGGTGGCGTTTCTGGGTGCTGTTGATAAATGGCTTTCGCAGTGTAGAGTTTTAACTTGCACTTGCAGATGTAGCGATGAACTGTAGTTACTGACAGTGGTTTTCCGAAGTGTTCCTGAGCCCATGTGGTGATGTCCTTTACACACTGATGTCGGTTTTTGATGCAGTACCGCCTGAGGGATCAAAGGTCACGGGCATTCCATGTTGGTTTTCCGCCTTGTCGCTTACGTGCACTGATTTCTCCAGATTCTCTGAACCTTTTGACGATATTACGGACCATAGATGATGAAATCCCTAAATTTCTTGCAATTGCTTGTTGAGGAATGTTGTTTTTAAACTGTTCGACAATCAGCTCACGCATTTGTTCACTCAGTGGTGACCCTCGCCCCGTTTGTGAATGACTGAGCATTTCAGGGAAGCTGCTTTTATACCCAATCATGGCACCCACCTGTTCCAAATTAACCTGTTCACCTGTGGGATGTTCCAAATAAGTGTTTGATGAGCATTCCTCAACTCTCTCTGTCTTTTTTGCCACTTGAGACAGCTTTTTTGAAACATGTTGCAGGCATCAAATTTCAAATGAGCTAATATTTGCAAAAAATTACAAAGTTTACCTGTTCGAACATTTAATTTGTCTTTGCAGTGTATTCACTTGAATATTGGTTGAAAAGGATTTGCAAATCATTGTATTCTGTTTTTATTTACGATTTACACAACGTGCCAACTTCACTGGTTTTGGGTTTTGTATATATAGAACACGAAATTGCTGATAGGGTTCACTCAAGTGAAGCATCTGTTCCCGGAGCTTGTACACCCGGAAGTGAAATTTGCACGTAGACGCCCATTCATTTTTCGCATCCTTTAAAATTACATTTTCAAAAAGACTTGGGTGCGAGTCGGGGTGATTTTGGTATCGCTGTGCGGAGCAACATCTTGTCCCCCTAAATATGTGAATTTTGGAGGATGGAAAGCGGCACACTTACTCAGGGCCGGCACTAGCCATTTTGGTGCCCTAAGCATAAATGCTTTGTGGTGCCCCCCCACAAACCCACCCACCCAACCCCACCCCTGACAGAAATGAACAATATCTGAGTATTTGTCAGTTTTGCTTTATTTTACAAAATAAGTTGTCAATATTAATGGTTCAAAAACTGAGATAGAGATAAATAATAACAATAATAATGATAATATTTATTATTATTATTATTATTATTATTAAGAGATAAATAACAATAATTAAGTCTTTATAAAACACTAACAATGGCATCAAATGCTCAAATAAAAATAAATAATCTACATTTTTAAAAAATGCCACGACTATTAACAAATGAACATGTTTTTAACTGTTATCACAGTTCTGAGTAAGGAACTTTAAATACATATTTTAAAATGCAAGCACCAGTTGTTAGAGGCCCTACAGAGGCACACGTCTGCATTTTCGGGCAGCGAAATCAACTATCGGGTCATCATATGACAGTTTCTGAGCAATTTCTCCATTGATGCTGATGACAGCCAGACCACTTAAACGCTTCTGGCCCATTGATGAGCGCAGGTATATTTTAATTAATTTAAGTTTGGAGAAGCTTCGCTCAGCAGAGGAAACTGAAAGGGATACATCTGCAAATGTGTACAGATAGAAAAACAGATGTAGCTAACTAGAGACGCTTTATGGACACCAAACTGATTCGCTATTAGCCTATACCTCATCTCCGCAGCTAGCGAGCATATATAACGCAATCGCCACTCGCATTTCTAGAGGTACAGCGGTCATCTCTTCTGGGCTCATGATATCCTTCATTTTACCACACAGTTTCACGAATGCTCCCCGAGACATCCTGAAATTCTCTCTCCATTTTGCATCTAAAAAATTAATTGAGCACCACTCTCTCCCACCAGTCCGTACTCCTGACGCACATCCAGCAAGCACAGGTTTTTGGTAGGAGTGGAGGAAGGCCTATGCTGAGACCAAGAGTTTTACGTCATGTACTTGGAAAGAAATCAAACTATTGACTGAACCATGTAAACCAGGTTTTTCCGATTATCACATGACTGAAGTACATGAAAACGCGTCAAATCAGATTATTGCCATTACCCGATTATTCCCAGTTATCGAATTATTGTGGTCATGTAAACGTAGCTGTTACAAAATAAATCATTGTTCATTAAAACACTGTCTTACCTGCAAGTGACGCGCGAGCATCATCTCGCAGTTTTTTTCTTTTCCTCTTTTCCGCCCCCGACTCTTGATGCCTTTTCGATTTCGATGACATGTACAGATCTCCGGAATAAACTTCTGCCAAATTTGCGATTGAAGCATAATGGAGCAAACTACTAGGGAATGGGGGAGGGGGGAGGGGGAACCAAAGGTAGACCGATGAGTGGGCCGCGCAGGAGATTAATCTTTTTTAGCGTAAATAAGCCTACGTTATTTTTGTATTACTTATATTTATTAACATGCTTTACAACTTTTATTTTAAATATTAAATATTGTTATTATTATAATTTTTTTATGGGCTTGATTTTTTTGGTGCCCCCCCAGGCAGTTGGTGCCCTACGCGCAGTGCGTGATAAGCGTATGCCGAGCGCCGTGTCTGCACTTACTAAAGGGAAGATCGAAATATGACTCGGTGTCAACGCTCAAGTGCAAGCAGAAAAGTTTAGTTAACGTGACCGAGGCTTTTAATGACCGTCTGATAAGATAATTGCTTGGAAGTTTTCGCCGTTATAAGCAACATTGATGAATGTCCGTGTAAGTTATCAAATTACTCTCTGGTTTCCTCACTTCATTGTACCCTGGTTAAGCGTATCTGCCGTCAACCAAATTTTTTATGTTGAATCATGTTGCTAATGCCAAGGTTGATCATCTGTGACTGTGGGTGGGGGGTAGCATAAGCTAGGTTGGTTAGCTAGCTTAGCCGTAGAATCGGAGTCAGCTGTGAAGGGATGCATATCTTTAGTCTTCAGTCTCGTTTCTGGCATATTTCCAATCTCTCAAGTCTCTTACAACTTTGGGATAAAGATAACTCAGTAGAAGTTTACAAAAGCACCAATAAAATATATTTCAGCAGGAGGTGCAAGGAGACTGTCTAGCATGCACACATGCTTCCCAGAATCCCAGCTGTTAAAAACTATATCAAACCAATATTTGGTGCAAATACATTTTGCCCAAAAATCTGGGGCACTGTCCTGTTGTGGTATAGTATATAAGATGAACGGCTTTTTGCTTGTTTTAAGCTGAGTGGAAAACTTGCCACTGTTCTTCTGCAGACTGACTGTCTCACTTATGTCCGTCCCTCCAGATAATTGCGGACAGCCATGATGATGCCCACAACAGGGCTCTATCAAGGCTATATTATCTGTATTGGCAGTGTTTTAATGAAATACAAGCATTTATTTATAAAACTTCTCTTTAAATTAGCATTTGGAATATTTTATCTTCAGCAACTCTAACTAGGAGAAGAGAAAGTAAACATCTAAAGCAGATTTAAATTTTAAAAAGTGCAGGATGCCTAAGACTTTTGCACAGTACTGTATGTAATTAAGGATAATAAGAGCATCAGAGCATACTCGTTAAAACCTATTGTCAATATAAACTTTTTTTTTACATTCTGGTGGAGTTATAAGACACATTATGAGCCTTGTGATTTCAGGAGTCACGAGATACCAAATAATATCTGGATAGGGATTGTCCATATGTTACTGCGGGTGTAATTGAATTGCACAATTTAATGGAAAACAAAACCTGATTTCCATTAGTGCCTTAGTCGTAATTCCCATTATATGTTAGCATTGAACTATCTCCGTCACACTGCTACTCAGTAAGTCAGTTGGTCATAGACATTCACGTTTGAACTAGCGACTGTTTCCTAATTCATTAACGCCTTCTCGCTGGCTAGCTAGCAAACAAAGTAATATCATATCATGATTATGGAAAGGTACGCCATGCATGTTAGCTAGCTAGCTGAGTAACGTTAACTTCGTTATATAGGTGGCACTTGGCTAGCTTGCTACAGTTTTTAGCCATCTGATTTAACTAACATTACACTAGATATTCAGTTTGGAAAAATATTAACCGAAATTGCAGATCATTTGCTTCATCATGGCCGACAGTTTGTTTTTACCCATGGGCTACTGGAGGAACTACCAGTCCATAGACTGTATAAAAAGATGGACAAAGCAACTGTGATGTTATGCATCGGTTTCAGCATCCCATTTTGGAAGCCTCAATTTTTGCAATTTGAACAGCGCCTTTTTGTCATTTTGAAACTGGATGTGATTCTTATCGGACGGGGGCGGGAATTGAAGATCCAGGGAGGAGGGAAGGGTGGATCAATGGGTGGATTTGGCTGTATCTGACGAGGACCAGCAAATAGCCACGCCCCCAAGAGCATATCTGGCTTTATCCTTTATTGTAGTCTGCTTGGGACCTTAATTTACAAAAATGAAGATCATTATATTTCGAAGAGGACTAGACACTTGCGATAGATGCCATAAAATAATGTGTAAAATCATCATTGAAGTGATAAATCAGGTGAGAAAGTACGATCATTTTCTCATATGCCGCGTTTCCATCAAGCGGAACAGTTTGGGTCGGTACGGGTCGTGTCACATTTCAGAGCGTTTCCATTACAAAAGTTGTGGATGGTACCTTTGGAACCGGTTCTAACCGTTCCCATTTTTCGTCACTCCTCTGGTTGGGGTACTAAGCGTTACCATCCGATACTAATGAGGCGGAGCTAAAACATTCCTTCTGTATTTGTCGGGAATCGTCATCACTGCTGTCTGTTGATTGGAACAGAATCGTCACTCAAGCGCGACTTCCATAAGGAAACAGTAGGAAAACACCTGTCTTGCCTACCGTTGTGAGAAAAACATTTTTGGAAATGTTTGTTTGCAACAACGCGCCATGGAGCAATGAGGAGGTGCAGATAGTTCATGCATTTAAATTTAGTCAATTTAAAATGCATATAGCCATTATTATGCAAACTAATTTTGCTGGAGTTGCACCTCAAGCATTTAGCTCACTAGCTGCCATTAACATACACCGAATAAAAAGGTTGCCAGCTAAAGCCGCTTTCACACCGGACGCAAAACAAATTTTTCGCACGACAGATTACATTCAAAGTCAATGCGTTTCAAGTGTATTTTCTTGTTTGCATTGCATTCTACCATCCGGTAATTAAACCCTGCCTACATTTAAGGGTACTGTCTGCAGTGGAAACTCAAACGAGATCTACGGGTTTGGTACCAAAAGTACGGTTCCAAGGGCATTGAACTTCCTTCTGCAATCACCAACGTCGCCATCTGCTGGCCATGAAATGGAATGTAATTTTAAGAGATTCCTGCATAAACCTCACTTTCCAGATCCAGGTGCAAGGTCCATATTTTTATACAGTCTATTTACCATGATGTAATGCAGTGCAATTTTTTTTTTTTTTTTTTTTTTTTCTTTTATCCCCCATGCTGTCAGCCAATGAATTTTTTGCAGAAATGCTATGTACTTCAGGTAATAATAATATAATGAGCTGATGAAAACGTCTGCAGTTATGTGATAAAGAGAATTAACTGATTTTTGCTATTGGTTACATCAAGCATATGCAATTAAATCATTAATAAGCTTTCATGTGAAACTGTAAGTATATACTCTGAGCAACAAAATAAATGCAAGTTAACACAAGACTCAGCAGAAACTAAGAATGTGTGTAATTACTATAAAAATCTTATTTATTATTTGCACATACACTTTTACATTTCTTCAAATATTTATTTGTTTTGCAGTCACTTCGACTGGGTGACCATGCAAATACATTCACTGACTTGTTGCCTTGTGTTTCCTTTGTTTCTCAGTATATTTTTATTTTGTAGGTTGTATGCTAAAAGTTACTTTTAGTTGCTCCAGTTAAGTTTAAATGTCAAATGAATTTCTTTTACTTTCACGTTAAGGAATAAAAATGTAATCAGCTTTATCTGTGAGGTAAAAAATGGTAGCCATTATTAGGAAATGAGTGATTAGCTAGAAAAGGTGGACTTGGGAAAACTTTCAATTTTTTGCTCTCAGCTGTAACTTATATGTACATTTATGCACTCAAGCATCAGTCATTGCTCTTGGCACGCCTTTTGAAGGAAGATTTATGAATATTTTTTGAAATCACTAAGAAGGTATTCTAGCCTATGACTTGAATCTCTGGCATATACTTGGTTTTGGAAATTGAAAACACTTAGGGGGCATGAGAGGTTGGAATAGCCATTTGCAAATTTTATTTGCCCAAAAATGCAAGTGATAATTTGATTTAAATTAAATAAAAAATAATGGTAGTTATGATAAAATTATGCAATAGTACAACATTTCACCTGCATGTTAGCCGGTGCTACTTGCTCTTCTGTAGATCTGGTCATAATCCATAACCTTTGGCTGCCCCAAAGTTCCATCAAACACTATTCATAGTCCCATCCAAGCTAACACATAATATGTTCGCTGCAGATCTCTACTGCAGTGCTGTGGTATGGTCAAGGGATTGTCTTATTTGTGTTACATTTGTGGGTGCCTGCTCTCATTGCTGGAGGAGGACGCATGGAGGGTTTTAGGGGCGCTGGGGGTACTGACTTCCAAAATTAACACATTTTCCAAGTCCCAGCACATTCAGGAAAATGCCGCAATTTATTAGTTATATAGTTTTTTCCCCCCTTGTAATTGTTATCGCCATTATTGACGATTAATTATTAATGGTTGAATTTATGACATCTCAGAGGGGTATACTGTTAGCGTTAAGCACTATTTTGAGCGCCAGTGTGTCTGTGCTCTCTTGTGTCCAATATTAATCCAAACCATTTCTCTCCCATGCTCTCTCCCCCTGCAAGGAGCGGAAGGTACACATCTTCTGCCATCTTTGCTTCTTAGCAGTCATATCATTTGTTTCTGTTTTCATTGTTATTGTATTTTTTTCCCCAATTCTGAATTTTAACATGTCGCAGAGTTATATGTTAAGTTATATGTTGTGGACAGTCGTCTTATGTCTTCCTATGCGTTACTGTGGTGGAATTCCCACATGTTCCCACATTGGCTGTAGGTACAGTTACAAATTTGGAGAGAATCAGGATTTGATTTTTGAGGGCTAACAGCAACTCGTTTTTTTTTTTTAAACACCTTTAATATTGACTTACCTGGGAAAATACTGCATGTGGAGATTCCTCTATTGTGGGATCATATTTATTTTTGTTTTTAACCCCTTTTCTACTAAGGACTTATAGAAACTGTACGTCCATGCTGCAGACATGTGGCCACCCAAGATGTATGTATATGTCCTCAAAACAACAGTTTGATACAATCATGCTACTTATGGCGGTGGCTGGGAAGAGTCTGGAACTGACTGGTAAAGATTGCTGACAAAAAGCATTCATTCATGTTCCAGAAAACCCCACTTGTTTATGCTTTTAATGTCAAAATGGCATGTTGCCCTCATTTACACTCATCAAAGGAAGATATAAACAAAATCTTTGTGAAAGCAGATTCGGAATACAATGAAAATAGCAAAGACAATGATTTGTTTGTGTCAAGCGGTTTTGAGGAGAGCTCAAAAGAAGAAAATATGACTTCACGCAATCAACTGTGGTTTGTTGTTTTCTTTATTTCTTTGTGATATTGGTATTTTCTTCTTCTGAGCTCTTCACTAAACCGCTTGGCACATACAAAAATTTTGTATATATATGTTCTTAGTGGGGAAGGGGTTAATTATTGGTTTAGCATCTACAAGCTTGACAACTGTGGTCTTCTTTTTCCTTATTTTCATGTGTTTAAATATTTAATCCGTCTGTTCTCCTGTCTGTTATCAAACCGTGTTCTCATGATTTGAGGCCATTGCACCATTTGCTGATATTTGTCTTTTCATGTTTTTTTTTTTTTTTCTCTTTTAGGTTTTCATAGAGCTGAATCACATTAAAAAGTGCAATACAGTCAAAGGAGTCTTTGTCCTGGAGGAATTTGGTAATTACACTATTTTGATACTAGGTTTGTGCACGACAAGGCAGTAACTCATATTCTTGGCACACATTGCATTATTTAGGTGAGCTCATTTTAAAATGATGGATGTAGTTCAGAAGGGCATAGGGCTATTATTCTCAGAATTTTGATTGGTCGTTGTCTCTATTCATTAATTGTTCTGCATTGCATTGAATTGGTTATAACCATTTGTATGTTGAATCTTAATTCAGGCACTTGGTTTTGTGATTTGATTGGGTTTTTAGGTTGACCTGATTGAGCAAGAAAGGTTACCCTTTGATATTGGTTCCTTTTATCTTTGATGTCGGATTATATTTGCACCATATCTGCAATGAGGTTATTGTGTGGATTGTATCCTCAAGAGGCAGTATTTTTTTGCAGAATCAGTTGTGTTTTCATCAACTTGGTACGGATACCAACCCAAATAAAATTGGAAAGTCAATTAAGTAAGTTAAGAACAGAAAAGTGATGCATGACACTGGTGCTCTCACATCTGCAAAAGAGCAAATCCGTTTATGTAAGGACAATTGGCGTTGATTGGTTACCACAGTGGACCTCAAACTCAGTCCTGGACCCCCCTGTGTATGCTGGTTTTTGCTCTTACTGCAATACCAATCCCAGAATCTTAATTTTCTGAACCTCCAAGCCCCAACCAGTTTCTGTACGTTTTCTGCTCCCATCGCATTTTCACTGAAATGGTCACAGCTCATTCAAACATGGCTTCCCAGTTGCACTGAGAATGACAGAATTTCTTGTTTTTTATAGGATCTGGTCAGGCAAACACTTTATTTTGGCAAAAATAAGGTGATTTATCAGTTATTTTATGCTTAAATTTGTTTATTATTCCAGATGGAAGGATTGGTACATCCACCAAAGTATCGATGGAAAAAATTAAATGTACTATATGTGATAAAATGCATAACAAAGATGGACTCATCAAAACTTTCTTGTGGACTGTATGGGCATGGCCGGGGTGAACTTCTCAGGAGGATTTATATTAACTCAGGCCGATGTTAACTCTGTAATTGGTTGCGCTTCACACTGATGACATCATGAGGAATTTCAAGTGTACAGTGTGCCGCCACAGGGGGGGGGAATAAGTCTAAATCCAGTGGCTGGGAAGGGAAAATCTTTCTATTTGTGAATCTATTGAGGGAAATTTAGTCGTCATCTCATATTTTGTGTATTTATGCTGTGTACCGCCAAGGTGCCAAAACGCAATGAGAATTGATGATTACATTTTCCAGAGACTTTGACTAGAGGCTTATATTGTGGGATTACAATAAAACCTAAATCACATTTAGTTATAAATGGCTATTGCATGCCATGAAGAATTCAGTTTCTGTTGGCATGTAGGTGATTGGTCAACTCTACCATCTGAATATTGGGCTTTACCAAGCCCTCTATTGCAGTTTTTTTATAATGGCTAAAGCCTGCTTTTTCTGTCAGAAGAGCCTCAGTTCTTCGTGTCATGGATTCCACTAGAGGTTGAAAACATTTATTTGAGAGTCTCGTCAGTGTTCACGATTGCATTACATAATTTCTGCACATTTGTCAGAAGCAAATACCAGCTCTGATTCCCTGTCTGCCACATCCCAAAGGTGCTCTTTTGGATTCATACCTTGTGACTAGTCGGGCTTTCGAAGTTCTCGGAAATCATTTTCATATTCATAAAACCAGTTTGAGACAACTCCTATATTGTGTCATGGTCCATTATCATGCTGGATGTTGCCTTTATAAAATGAGTAGATTATGTCTGCAAAGTGATTTGCATGCCCATCACATAACAATACTTTCATTGGCTGAGGCATTTTCAGGATGATTGATTGAAAAAAGTGTACCAGTGAAACTTTCCCCAGCTGTTAACACCAGGCAAGTTTGGTTGATGAATTCTTGCTGTTGACTCAAAATTTGGATCCGACCATCTGAACGTTGAAAGAGAAATGGAGTTTCATCAGGCCTGGTTACATTTTTCTAATCTTCAGTTGTCCAGTTTTGGTGAGCCCATGCCCACAGCAGCCTCAGAATTCTGGTCTTGGATGATGGGTAAAACCTGACAGGGTCCTCTGCTGTTGTTGCTTACTTGCCTGCTTGCAATATGTTGTGCAGTCAGAGATGCTTTTCTGCTTAACACAGTTGTAAAGGGTGGTCATTTGCATTGCTGTAGTCTTTAGGTCAGCGATGATTCGTCTGGCCATTTTCCTCTGACCTCTCTTATCAGCAAGATATTTCCATCTGTAGAACTGGTGTTCACTGGACGTTTTTAATTTTTCAAACAATTCTATGTTAACTGTCGAAGCTATTCTGTGTGAAAATTGTGAGGGATCAGGATTTTCAGAAATACGCATGCCTATGCCTCTGGCACTGACAACTCTGCCACAGTCAAAGCCATTGCAATCTCATTTTTCCCCCTTCTGATGTTTGATGTGAACATATACTGAAGCTCCTGGATCTGCGTAATCTCATTCAATGCACTGCTGTCACGTGATCAGATAATCTTGTGAACAAGCAGGTGTTAAGTTGCCCCTAATAAAGTGTTTGTTGAGTATATATTGCATATAATGCTTACATTGTAACATGCATAACATTGCATAGTAGGAGGTAAACTAACTATAATTGTTCCAATAAAAGACTGAAGTGAATCAGTAGGGTTGTAATTGCTGTAGCATGTGCAGACACTTAACCACTAAACCTAATTAACTTCCTGAATTCAAAGACAAACCAAATGACGATGAGGCAAGCCTGCTCAGTGTTGGATTTTATAGAAAAATATGCTCATAAATTTGCCATGTATTCAACAACCTTGGCCCATAAATCTTGGGCTTTTGTTTGTATCTCTTTTGTGAAAATTTACTTGTTGGCCCTATAGTGAAATGAGGGCTGTGAATGGGGGATTTTTATATTATGTCAGTATGAAAAATAGATTGGTCTTGCTCCAAAAATATAAACTTTATTAAATAGAAAAAATGGCAATGTTTCGATCACTCTGGATCTTCGTCAGGCATATGAGAAACAGGAAGAGAGCAGCCTATATCGCATGACCATGCGCCCGCCTTAGCCAGCGGGGCACACCCAAGGGAGGCAATCAAAATGACACACATGCTGCTTAGCCTAAATATCAGTGATACAAACATAGGGAAAATGCATAACATGATTAGGCCGCTCTCTTCCTGTGTCTCATATGCCTGACGAAGATCCAGAGTGATCGAAACGTTGCCATTTTTTCTATTTAATAAAGTTTATATTTTTGGAGGAAGAACGGTGTGCAGACCAATCTATTTTTCATGTCTGCCACGCTTGTCTGGCACCTTCGTAATACCTTTTTGGATGTGCGCACCCATTCTCCAAAACTATTATGTGTCAGTACAAAGCGATTTCTGACGGATTAAGACTGTAATAATTCCTCTGACAATGAAAAATACTCTAAATGACCAAATTATCAGATCTTTAGGTTTGGCAATTGTTTGCAAAAAGATTGCTCGTTTTCATTCAGTTACTCAATAAAAATGTAGCATTTATGCAATATAGTGAAATATAGTCATGTATTAATCATTTCTTTGTGAACATGGTACTGTAAGGGGCAGGAAAGAAACTACTTATTGTCTGCATTGCTCGTCTCCCCGCCCCTGACATGACCAACAACAGTGAGTGCTATGGACTCAGCAAACAGATCTGGCAGAAACAAATGGTTTGGGGCTCTTGTGCCTGCTCAGGGAAGGAGAGGGAAACAATTTTATCACAGATATTCATTTTATTCTGATGGGGTCCTTCACAATTATCAACATTTTCACACATGTACAAACTGTGCGCTTGGGGGGGGGGTCAATGCCCGTGTGCGCTTTTTTCTTCGAAAAATGTCGATAGATTCCCCACGCGCCCCACGCATATCGCATGCATCCTCACGCTGCGACGAGCCTCAATCCCGCGCCTGACTTCAGTGAAACAACCTGCACTATGATGGACAATAGTTCTTGCTGCTCTAGTGATCTGGATCACCTTTTGAAATTCCTCTATCAACATGGATGTATAGTCCATAAGAACCCATCCAACAAATACATGGAGTATATAAATGCAAATGTTTGTGAATGATCAACGCAAACGTCGTGTCAGACAGCCAAAGACTGTGGTGGAATGAGGTCATTCTAATGATCCAAAAGCACCAAAGCACAAGCTTGAGATAGATTTCTGAATAAATCATAGCTCTTGACAAGAGATCAGAAATTTGACGGATCGCCCAACCTAAAACATATGAAAATATTTGCCTGATCATAATCCCCTAACCGTAACTCTCCCGACCGAGGTCCATTTGGTGGATGGACTCCATACTCGACCCATTCTGATCTGTCCAACAAAGTTCTGCATCTGAATTCGACAAAATTCTTTTTAGCTGTTACAAAGGTATGTTTCCATATACTTTAAGATTGAATTTTTGCGCAGAATTAGAGTGAGAGTTTAATTTGCGATTCAGATGGTTGAATTTATTGTAGTATAGCAAAGCCCACAGACTTATCAGCAAGGCTACATGGGGGGGTGGAACCAGCGAAACAGATTTTTTTTCACCTTGAAATTAATTTTTTGAAAATATTGTGAATAATTATATGATTATTTCAGTGGGATATTGTGCACCATAGATCTATATTCGACCAAAATGTCAATAGTTTTTATGATGGATCGCCAAACCGAGTGATTTTTTCTTTGGGTTGTCAATCTTTGAATTGATTTTGAGTGTGGTGTTGAGTCCATACACTATGGTACTGTAGCCTAAGCCTAAATACCTCGTGAGAGAAAACTTTATCAGAGCCCGAGCCGACTGCAAGTCATCCGCGGAGGAAACTATTGAAATCACGCTGTTTATTATTATTATTATTTATTATTCTTCTGTCGAATTTTCGTGCCCCAATTTCGCCCCTTTTCCAAAGGTAAAACACATCTAACTCTCCAGATATGTCTGGCCGGATCAGAAATTCAATATTTTTGTGCGCACGCATGTGGTCGACGCTAAATGCCAAAATAGCACCCCCTAAGCATGTTTCAATATTCCCATAGGGAAATTCGGTTACTTTCTTGTCAGCAGACGAAATTTTGTAGATATATGTATCATACCCAAACATACAAAAAATTTAATTGGAGCCATGCCCTAAACCCAACAGGAAGTCGGCCATTTTGATTTTAATTTTTGCATTTTAAAACAAAATCCTCCGAGGGATTTTGCCCGATTGAGTTCAAAATTGGTACAGATCATCTAGAGACCAAGCTTATAAAAAGTTGTGCTCTGCATATATGTACGTCAAAGGCCGTGGCTGCTAGGGCGTGACAAAGTTTGGCAACTTGCCAAAAAACATTTTAAAATGCTCTGACGCCCACATATTTGATTGTAACAGCTTCAAACTTGCTGGGCATGATGATGGCTATGCCCTGAATGTCAGAATTTATTAATTTGCCACTTTAATAATGGCGCCCCCCTGTGGTAACGGGAAGTGACCAGTTTTTACTTTCACTCGTACTGATGACACATACTTGAACCCATCAATTTCATTTCACTTCTAAAACATGCAGAACAAGTTGGTGAAGCTACATTATGAATGCTGTGACGCTACGAGTAATGGCATCCGTGTGGGGATGTGGCGACTATAGATCCCTTGCCGTGAAAATACTTTTGGGTTTTTGATGTCTTTCATGAAGTCGAATCATCATAAAAATTAATACACAGGTCAAGGGTGGCGAGCTCTTACATCTGATAGGAGCAGCGTTCCTGGCGGCAAAATGTCTCAATAGCGCTCAGAAAATAATTGAAAAAAAGTTTGTTTGGGAACTGCGTGGATTTTGGTAGTTTGACCACGAAATATATGATAATATTTGTGGAAACAAATCCAAATTATATTTATGAAATCGTAATGATAATTGTTGTTTTGCGCCATGCTTTTTTAACGAATGATAGTCATAATTCAGGCACTATTTTTTGCGCATCTTGATTAGTGATGATGTAGTCATTCTCACTCAATGATGTATAAAATGGCTAGTTAATTTATTTTATTTGTTTATTTTTTATTCCATGAAGATCGTCATGTCAGCATAATGAAAAGTACCATAATAGACCCTCTGAATTCTTTTCCATCTCCCTCATGATTCCCTCCTCCCAAAATTTACTGTGACACCAGTCTTGATTTTTGAGAGTATGCACAAATTTATCCGAATGCCAATGATTTCTATTCATGTCATTTTTCCACAACTGATTTTTAAGCCCCAGTGGAAGAAGACTGCAAAGTACTGATTCTTGATGCAAAAACATTGAATTACAAAACCCAAAACCAGTGAAGTTGGCATGTTATGTAAATCGTAGATAAAAATAGAATACAATGATTTGCAAATCCTTTTCAACTTATATTCAATTGAATACACTGCAAAGACAAGATGTTTAATGTTCAAACTGAGAAACTTAATTTTTTTTGCAAATTATCATTAACTTAGAATTTAAAGGCAGCAACACATTGCAAATAAGTTGGCACATGGGCCTTTTTACCACTGTCACATCGCCTTTCCTTTTAATGACACTCAGTAAACGTTTGGGAACTGAGGAGACCAATTTTTGAAGCTTTTCAGGTGGATCTCTTTCCCATTCTTGCTTGATGTACAGCTTAAGTTGTTCAACAGTCCGGGGTCTCCGTTGTCGTATTTTACGCTTCATAATGCGCCACACATTTTCAATGGGAGACAGGTCTGAACTACAGGCAGGCCAGTCTAGTACCCGCACTCTTTTACTACGGAGCCATGCTGTTGTGACACGTGCAGAATGTGGCTTGGCATTGTCTTGCTGAAATAAGCAGGGACGTCCATGAAAAAGACTTTGCTTGGATGGCAACATATGTTGCTCCAAAACCTGTATGTACCTTTCAGCATTAATGGTGCCTTCACATATGTGTAAGTTGCCCATGCCTTGGGCACTAATACACCCCCATACCATCACAGATGCTGGCTTTTGAACTTTGCGCCTATAAACAGTCCGGATGGTTCTTTTCCTCTTTGATCCAGAGGACACGACGTCCACAGTTTCCAAAAACAATTTGAAATGTGGACTCGTCAGACCACAGAACACTTTTCCACTTTGCATCAGTCCATCTTAGATGAGCTTGGGCCCAGCGAAGCCGGCGGCAATTCTGGGTGCTGTTGATAAATGGCTTTCGCTTTGCATTGTAGAGCTTTAACTTGCACTAGCAGATGTAGCAACAAACTGTAGTTACTGACAGTGGTTTTCTGAAGTGTTCCTGAGCCCATGTGGTGATGTCCTTTACACACTGATGTCGGTTTATGATGCAGTACCGCCTGAGGGATTGAAGGTCACGGGCATTCCATGTTGGTTTTCGGCCTTGTCGCATACGTGCAGTGATTTCTCCAGATTCTCTGAACCTTTTGACGATATTACGGACCGTAGATGATGAAATCCCTAAATTTCTTGCAATAGCTCGTTGAGGAATGTTGTTTTTAAACTGTTCGACAATCAGCTCACGCATTTGTTCACTAAGTGGTGACCCTCGCCCAATCCTTGTTTGTGAATGACTGAGCATTTCAGGGAAGCTGCTTTTATACCCAATCATGGCACCCACCTGTTCCCAATTAGCCCGTTCACCTGTGGGATGTTCCAAATAAGTGTTTGATGAGCATTCCTCAACTCTCTCAATCTTTTTTGCCACTTGTGCCAGCTTTTTTGAAACATGTTGCAGGCATCAAATTCCAAATGAGCTAATATTTGCAAAAAATTACAAAGTTTACCTGTTCGAACATTAAGTAACTTGTCTTTGCAGTTGAATATAGGTCTAAAAGGACTTGCAAATCATTGTATTCTGTTTTTATTTACGATTCACATAACATGCCAACTTCACTGGATTTGGGTTTTGTAAAAAAAGATATATATATTTTTTTTAAATATATATTTCCCCACCATAGTAGAACTTAAAGCTATGATCATTGCAAATTCATTGATAATGTCCATTTTTAACACCATTTGCTGAACTTTTAGATAACTTGGCTCATTCTGTATTGTCGTCAAACATTCTACATTGGATCCCGAGTGAATATCTGAAATTTTAAAGAGGATACCTCTGAAGCCATACGTTTTCCGAGTATTAGCCGAAATTAAATGTTTTTTTAATCACCCCAGCCTAAAGAAAATAATATGTCCTTACTACAAATTCATTGCCTTCAATCATCGCACACCAGACGATTTAGTCAAGTACCTCACTCTCAGATTTTTATACTCCAATTTCTGTGAGTTGTGATTCCATAGACTTGCAGAAACTTGCATAATTACAAAATTCAGAACAAATATCAGTTTGTGCGCGTGCGGTGTTTCTCAAAAACAAACCAAAAAAGCCATATGAATATTTATTTGATTTTTCTGATTGGAGGGCATTAATGCAGACACTGTAACCCTAGTGGATGCATTTAAAATACATGGCAACGTGGAATCATCATAGTATCTTTAACCCCATAGTGACGGGGGCATAACCCCTTTATGCCTCCAAGTGTAGTGGCGTAGCCAGAACTGAAAATTGGTGGTGCCCAAATCATTCCTTTACAACAATAATTATTCCTGGCTTGTTCTTAGAAATTTTCCTGAATTAAGACATTTCCCAATTATAATAATAATCCATTGGCAATTGAAGTCACAGCCTCTCTATCTATGCTATCTATCGGCGCCAAAATAATTGACTAAATTCAGAACAGGAAAATAATTTACTCAAAAATAGGCCAATGCTCTTAGAAAGTCAAACTGCTTTGAAATTTCTGCGCTACCGTCTCCGCACATCAGGCGGTTTATCTTGCGCTTCATGATTGTTCAAATTATTTAAATTAAATAAAAGGCCATTTGAAACATCTTTATGCAATTCCATGGCTTTCAAACCCTGAGAAAAGAAAAGTGTGCAAATTCCGAGTCATAATCAGTTTCCATGTTACTAGTGGTGAAATCTACCATAACGCACGTGAAACTGAAACACTTCCATATGCAAGGACTTCAATGATGAATGACTGATTCGCGTTCCAGCAAAATATTGTCTTTCACTTGGTACAGCTTGGGTTGATTAAAAAGTCGGACTCTGCAATTAATTATGTTTATAGTAATTAAATTTGTGTGCCAAATTTGAATTTTCAATCTTCCCTTTTGTTATTAAGTGTGAGATTGCTGACTACGCTGTGAGAATGTGATATGCCATTAAAAAGCGCCTGATTCACGCCATATATGTGAGAGTTGACAGGAATGCAATTTTTAACTAGAGCACTCGGCAACCCAGCACATGTATCCCCCGAAGGCCCCCAGTTGGGCTCAGATGGTCCCAGAGTACCCAAAATCAATAGGTGTCGTGAACTTACCATAATACATGTCCCTGCAAAGTTTGAAAAGAATCGGTGCACTTATGTGGGCTGTAGAGCGTTCACAAGAAAATCTCTGCGGATGCGTGACGAGGCCAAATCCATAGTATCCTCCGACCTTCGTTTGGGGGATACAATTACACTGACTGAAATGCACTCAGTCACACGTCCAAATTAGTGACTGTCATTTTACCTAAACGGGGAGAATGAGCAACACCTGATGGCATGGAGCGTTTTCAGTGTGAATCTATTGTTAATTATGAAAATTGAGATTTAGAACAAGTCAGGAGTAAAAATTGTTTTGACCCCTTTGCGCTGAAGCCAAATTTGGCTATTTCTGGGTTACCCAATTTGATGCTTTATAATTCAAGATTTAAGCTTCACAAAGAGGATGAATGTGACTCAACTCAGAAAAGACACTTACAGCATTTAGAATTACATCGTATTTCAGTTTATTTTCATAATTTTGGTAGAGAAAATGGGCTGCAAACATAAAAAATCTTCATGAGAATTCAGTATGAAACTAAAAAAAAAAAATAAATAAATAAAATCATTCTGAGGATTGAAAAATGGCTGGGGGTTAAAACAATACATTTCTGGGACAATCAACTCCTAGACCACAAGTGCTCCTCATCTGAACATGACATATTAAATTATTCACTTTTTATAACCCAGATAAGATGACTTATAAAAAGCTTGAAACAACTCTTTTCACACCCTCTATGGAACAAGTATAACTCAGGTCTCAGTAATAGCTGTTTGCACTTTAAAAGAGTGAAATGCAAGGCATTCCGTTTCATTGAATGTGGTATAAA
The DNA here is from genome assembly GCA_029721435.1 of Gymnothorax reevesii. Classification (NCBI taxonomy): domain Eukaryota; kingdom Metazoa; phylum Chordata; class Actinopteri; order Anguilliformes; family Muraenidae; genus Gymnothorax; species Gymnothorax reevesii. Next base: position 57,821,473 of record CM056574.1, read on the forward strand.
TTCTAAAACTGATCGCCCAGTTAGAAAAATGCCAGCACACTGCAGTATTGACTACTCTTTTGTTACTCAATGTGACAAACTAGCTCTGTGATCACGGTGGTAAACCAAAAATGGGAAATAGCTGGCTTGTTAGCTAGCAGGCTAAAAGTAAGATAAGGTGTCTTTGTACACCATACAAAGACAGCTTTACTCACTTTTCTAAAGAATTATTGTGCTGCTCTTAGGGCTGCTCGATTAATTGTATGCAATTAATTTAAGCGCAATAAAAGTAACTGCCACTATGAGGCAGACAGACGTGATTGCTTATTACTTTTTCTTTGACACATACATAATGCGGTCATTTGAAATGCTTCCGGGAGGAAAACTGCAATTTGAAGTCCGCTAATTCCCAGCGAGATTGGACAGCCTCCATCGCCTTGGCATAATTGGCTTACCTTAAATCAATTCCTGTGTACTTTGCCTGACTTGCAATCAAGTCATTTATTCAGCCAACTGACTGATCAAAACAAAAATGTGGCCTATAATGATTAAGAAGTGATAATGAGAAGCAGACAGACCTAACTAGGCTGCCGCGTTATATTGAAAGAATGTAAGTAATCTTAATGAATAACGGACCTCTGAATTCTACCTCTCACGGGGGAATTTTGTATGCATTTTGAAAGATATTTCTTAATGAAATTATTTTAAGATGGCCCTGGTTTTAAGTGCTTAAAAACTGTGGCGGGCGGTGGACGGAAAACCGAGGGGATGGAAAACAGATGAGATATCAATCATTGTTCTTGGTCATCATGTTAGTTTCCCTTATAATGAAATGTTTAGGCGAGCGAATAATAAATTCTATGAAATGTTTAATTCACATGCCTTAATAGGCAACTCTTTAAGAAAAAACCACTGTGGATTTTCCGCGTTAAATTCGTCACATCCAGTCGTCTAACCTGTGGTAATGATTGTTAAATTGAAAAAGCTTGAAATGCGCTCTTTTTGGTGTTCAATTGATGCGTTTGATTTCGTCTAAACGAAGACAATTGGCTACACCTGAGAGGGGAAGGTTAGAGTGTTCTTTACCAGAGAAATTGACTGAAAACAGAAAACAGAAGACTAATAAGCAGTTTTAAGACATTTTAATCGCCCTCCTTGTTCTCTGTCCACCACCCTCCACTGCTTAAAAATATCGGCGACGTGAAGTGGAGAACATTTTGTGAAGCCTAATTGGCTAATTGAGCGAATCAACTGTTTGATTGCAAATTGAGCAAAATGGTAAGGGGGTGACAATTGTTGGTTAGGGGATGAAGACTTTGCAGACTTTCACTTTTCGTTGTTCAGCATGTAATTTACCTCAATGTGTTTTCCAAGTCTTCGCTGAATTTATCTATTGCGTGCAATGCAACGCTTAAAAACCAAGACCCATATTAAAATGATTTTATTTTTAAGAAATCTTTTTAATGTTATGTAAAAATTATACGGGAGGTGAAATTCATAGGTCTGCTGTTAATTCAGATTATTAACATTCTTTCAATCTAACACGGCAGCCTGATTCGGTCTGTCTGTTTCTCATTACCTCTTCTTAATCATTATTGGCCACATTTTTGGTTTTGATTGGTGAGTTGGCTGAATAAATGGCTTGATTGCAAGGTAGGAAAAGTACAGGGGAATTGATTTAAGGTGAGCTAATTGTGCCAAGGCGATAGAGGCTGTCCAACCTCGCTGGTAATTAGCGGACTTCAAATCACAGTTTTCTTCCCGGAAGCTCTTCAAAGGACCGCATTAGGTATGTGTCATAGAAAAGATAATAAGCAAGCTCGTCTGTGTGCCTCATAGTGGCAGTTACTTTTATTGCGCTTAAAATAATTGCGATTCGATTAATTGAGCAGCCCTAGCTGCTCTTCAAAAGTATCTGTGCTGTCAGCCCTCCTATCTGTTCCATTCAGAATTACTGTTATTTTCCATCTCCGAATCAAAAACATTTCCATCCCGCAAACAAGCTATCCAGGCTCAGTTCTGGAGGTTTTTGTTCCCATGCAACCATGTCAGTCCGAGCTGCGTTAAGTTATTGAATACAATGTTACCCTATTACTAGGGTTTTTTATTTTAATAAAAGTATTTTATTATGTTTTCTAAGGTCCAATCAATGTCTTTCACTTACTGAGGAAAGTGTATACTGTCTACAATTGGATAAAAATCGTGTCAACCAACTGGCTTTCACGCAGATACCATTGAATCACCATTAAAGTGATTGGATTTCCGTGAGAGCTTGTATGAGGCTCTAAAAGACAGCTAAATTCTTCAACTGACATATCTACGAGTTAACCCACGATAGGAAATTGCGTGTTTTTACTATGTGATGACTGAAATTTATAGTAGAATGACATGGTGTCAATACCATGGTGAATTTTTGCCTCAGGAAACTGATTTTTTTTTTTTAACTACGTGGAATACCATTGAGTCACTGTAATTGAAGTGGTTGCTACAAAGGACAACAATTTTTTCTGTCACAAGAGATCCTTTTTTTTTAAACTGCTGGATAGATACTATGGGCAAGTATATTGAGCAGTTTGCACATCAGGCTTAGCTGAGGAGTTTAATTCATGCAACTCCTGAAAAACAGGGATAACTCGTCAATATTCTAAACTGTGTTCCAGCTCTGCTTGCTTGTAAATATTCAATAACTGATCCGGGGTTGCCATCTAGTAGTAGAGTTAAAAGATAAAGATAAAGAGAGCTGCTCTATGTCCGCAGGCGTCTACATCTGCAGAAAGGCGTTAAAGGAATGTTCTGTGCCCCACCTAATTTTCAGTTCTCGCTACACCACTGTGCAAGTGCTAAGTTCTATGTCCCTAGCCCAAAAGATATATATGCGGGAATGAATACCAGTGTAATTATCCCCCATTGCGCGCCAGTCAGTGCGAAAATAATTCCGTCCGCAGCGTGTGCTCAGCAACCAGCGCCGCTGCCCACCTATATGTGGTTCCCGTCACTAAGGGGTTAATTTAATGTTTGTGTTGCAATGTATCCAAAATGTTTGTTTTTCGCATCACTCACTCTATAAAATTCCATGTTTTAGGCCTGTAATCTTGGCTTGATTTAATCCAGTTGAGAGTCTTTATTCTATCATTGGCTAATGAATTAAGTAATAAAAAATGCTTGCAGAATGTGTGGATCACCACCTCTCCTTTGTTCTTAGTTCCGGGTGTTTCTAATGTGTAAACACGCTACTGGTATATAGAATTCCCAGGAACGAGTTTGAGAACTACTGTTTTAACAAATCAATAGGAAGAAGAATTGAGAATTATGTGTTCTGAGTAAATGTCCGTATCTCACAGTCTTTATTCCCATCCTAATTTGCTATTGTTAGTAAAGTTTGGTTACACTTGGTTACTTTGATTGGAGGAGTATTCAGGGAGGTAGTACCAGTGAAGCATCATTCTTTCTTTATATTGGGGTTTCTATTTTGCCCAGAGGAATTAATGACAGAAGAGTCTGGCTGTATTTAGAGTACCTCCTTCTCTCCCCTTCCCTTTTGTTGGTGCGGGTTTGAGTTACTGCCGTGTCTCTGTGCTTCTTTTGTAATCTGTTCCCTCACCTTCGCTGCTATGAAAACCTTCATTCTCCTGCAGGTAAAGTGATGTCTCATACACGCGCGCATACACGCACACACACACACACACACACAGGCGCGTGCGGGCGTGCACACGCACACTCCCACGCACACATATATATGTATATCCTCTACAGGCCAAAAGATTAGAAGCAAGATCAAATTTGTACAAAAAAAAAATCAGTTTCATTGGCATACAAAATTAAAAAAAAAAAAACAAAATAAACACGATTATTTTATAGAGCCACTCATCAGAATACATTTTTACTCAAATTATCAGGCCCATATTACTAGGCCCATGGTCCTAGTGCCCACCGGATTGCTGTTGGCATCTGATGGGCTGTAAACCATGACATATAGTGAATAATACAAACTGCGATTTGCCCTAAGCCCTAAGTACCTAAAGTACTAAGTACTAGTACCTAGATGAAAATGGTGCATATCAATGAAAGAAAAGTCTAATCATGCAGTAAATACATCCCAAAATCTATAGATTTCATACTGATTTTTAAGAAAGGTATTGTGAACAGAAGCTTGAAGTTGCTTCCAAATGTTTGACCTGTATTGGCTTTGCTTCCAAACCTCTGGCCTGTAGTGTATATAAACACGCATTTCACCCACCTGTCCCCCAGTGATCAGTCGTCCATTTCTCATCCCCTATCATTATGTCAGTGACCTTTTCATGCCTCCCCCACTGAGCTGTTCAATTTGAGTTGTGAAATCCCCTTAAAACTTCCATAGATGTGCTCATAATCAAGGTCCTGTTAGCCTTAATAATCATATTTCAGTTTGATGGTTTAATATATTTCAGCTCTTTTTTATCCCGCTCAAACCTGTTTGTAAATATAATTGTTCCCCTTCATCAATCCCACAAGCTGGAGAACTTGAAGCAAGAGGCACTTCTCAGGTTTCTACAGTTTGGGTCTATTTAGATTTATAGATTTTTATGAGTTATGACCACCAAACCTCCTGGGATGTACTTTGCTACCAAATTGACGGAAGTAGCATTTTCTCATTAGTCATGATGAGGTGTATGCCAGGCACAAATTGGATATCGACTTTCAAGCACTGACCAACAAAAGTGGTTGAATTTCAAAAACTTAAGCCTGCCTTCCCAGACAGTCTAGAAATGTACTTACTGGAATCAGGACTGTCAAGAATGATGACTCTTGATTTCTTCATTTGCTTGTTGTTCTACAGTTAACTTTTGTTTTAGTCAATTATCTTTTTATAGGCCTTTTGTACTTGTAAAATTAGGTTTTCTTACACTGTTCGCATTTCATCAGAGCACATTGCACGGTTATGCATTTTTTCGTGTTGAGCCCAAGAGGGTCACCATTGTACACAGATTCATCCATATTCAGTGTTTCAACCTGTTTAGTAGCAAATGGGATTTTATCTCTTGTGCTTGCAGGTTGATAGTTGATTTTCTTCTGAGAGGTCATTTTTATGCACAGTTGGTGCACTCGTGATGCAGTAGTTTAGACTTGGAAAGAATTACATTAAACATTCAGTAACAAAATTCATTACAATTGTCAGCAGGGACTGAGTTGACGTAGCGTACCACAGATTGGGTGAATTGACTTATTGAGCTTTAGACTACCTGGTTTAGAATTGCATGGCTGCTGGCATAAAATTTATACCAAACCAAGCACTCCAGCTCTGATGTGCTCTTTAACTGTGTCCTGAGGGGAGAGTGGTGAAGTGCAGGTGCTGACTACTTTTATTTGCCTTGTGTGTTACACTGGTGGAGTTTGATGTTTGTGTGTTCAGGACAATGGGGGGGGTGGGGGGGGGGGAGGCTGGGCAGATCTTAGGGACACTTTCCCATTCACACAAAGTGGCAGATTTTGGGGTCCTACCCCAATATAATTCTTGCATTATTTGACTGAAAACTTTGCATTTCTGCATCATTCTGACAATTTGCATTAGGTCACTATATTTATTATACTGTGAAACTTCAATTAATAGCCCAGGCTTTTATTTCCTTCAATCAGTGACTGAACTGCCCTATTGTTGGGACAGACATAAACATGAGATAGACCTTTAATTTCTATTGCACAGAACTCTTGTCCAGCCAAAATTGAAAATATTCTTCAATCGTTGACTTACATAATTGGGCTGTCAACTTGTCTCACTGATAAGAGGCTGAACTGATGATTGAATGTAGAGTTCATTTTTATCAACAAGAAGGACGAGTATGGCCCAGTCCCCAAGATTGGGAAAATCCTCTTGATGCACCCAGTGATCATTTGATTTCCGGGACAGAGCTCGAAAACTGTTTGGAATTTATTTCCTGAAACTTTACCATTATATTGATATAGATCGACCATTGAAGTGGTGCCTTTTGCTATTTTTGAATTTCAACTATTTTAGCCCTCCAGCGTATAACGCGGGGGGTATAATCATCAGTATGTCGATCCGTCTGTAATAATTTCATTTCCAGAGCAGAGCTCGAACACCATTCAGTATTTTTTATCGAGACTTGCTGTGCATATTCAGGGTATGACAAAGAAACAAAAAACATACAACTCTTGCTGGGGTTATACAAAACAAAAATAATGATAAAAATGAACACACACATTTTGTACATACATATACACTTATACAAATGCATACACATATGTATATACACACAGGTTGATATCATTCACAATACAGTGGGGGCAGACGACCAAAAAAAGAAGGGGGGAGAAATTATACACACAAATAAAGCAGGACATCATCATTGCTAATGTGCTTTGTATGATGTGAAAGGGTGCATTCAGAGGTACTGGGGAACTTCTGGGAGGTGAAATTTTGGAGTTTAAATGGAGTTAGCTCATCAGCAGATGTAAGGAAACACTAAGTGATATCCAGATTTCATTAAATGTTTCTATTTGATAATTTGAAAGTGCCGTCATTTTTTCCATCGAGATAACCATTGTAATGTAGTAATTGTGTCTCTACTTTTCCATTTGAGGAGTATTGTTTTATTTAGTCGATGGTTAAAGTAATTAGAATGGGTTGTTGATGTTGTTGTTGATGGTGGTTGTGGTTGAATTAATGACAGGTCTCCAAGTAGGCAAAGGTATGGAGAGAGTGGAATGCTGTAGAACAGAAAGTTGGGTAATCAAAGTATAATGTTTTTCCAGAATGTTTGGATTGGTGGACTGAGCCAGGTGGCATGAAAGTAGTTATCTATGATGTTGAGACTGCAATGTGAACATGTCTATATCAGTAAATCCTATTCTATACATTTTGTGTTTTGTGATTCATGCTCAATGAATAATCTTATATTGGATGAGTTGGGTATTTGGGTTGTTTGTCATGGTGAAGATATTGCTGTTGATTTGTTTCCAGAAATTAATATTGGTTGTTATGGACAAACTTTTTCCCATTCTGAAGTTGGTAGTGAGAGTGTGGTATCCGTGTTGGATATTAATTTATATACAACGTAATTTTTATAAGGGGTTCTTTGACTTTCCAATGAGCATGAGCTGTTCTGTTAATGGTGGAGGTTAAAGACAATTAGATATATTTATCTTTGATTTCAGTGAGTTTTTTAGTTGGAGGTATTGTAAAAAAAAATGGTCACAACCAATATTATATTTCTGAGTTAGTGCTGTGAAAGATATTTGTGAGTTATTCTCAAATATGTGCTCTAGGTGAGTTATTCCTTGTGAGTTCCACAAATTGAAAATGAAAGATTTATTTTGGATTTTGTAATCGGGGTTATACCATATTGGAGTGAGTCTGTTGGCAGATGGGGTTAAACCAGTGATCGTATTGATTTTCTGCCAAGCTGTCCGAGTTGTTGTGATTACAGGGTTGTTGAAGCAGTCATGTTTTTTAGTGACTGAGTGAGGAAAGGTAAATCAGCAAGTGAAATTTATTTGCATTCTGTTTGGGCTTTGTTGTTCATTGGGAAGTTGCGGTTTTATGATATATTGAAGATGGTTTGCCAGGTAATAATGTCTGAAATTTGGGGCTGCTAAGCCCCCAACATCTTTGCTTTTTTGTTGTGTGGCTAAAATAATCCTAGGTTTTTAATTTTTCCAGGTGAATTTATTAATTTTGGAGTCAAGAGTATTGAACCATTTTGGTGTTAGTGGGACTGGGGTCATTGAGAATAGGTAATTTATTTTTGGTAATATATTCATTTTAACTGCTGCTATTCTGCCAATTAATGAATTGGGAGTGATTCCAACAGTTTAGATTATCTTCAATGCTTTTAAGAAGGGGGATGAAATTAAGTTGGAATGACTGAGACAGATTGGTTGAAATGTCAATACCAAGGTACCTTATATTGCCTAAGGTGATTTGAAGTAGACGTTTCTGAGTCACGGCACTCAGGTCTTCGATTGTAAGTGGTAAAATTGTGGATTTGGTCCAGTTGACTAAGTAGCCTGATATTTCTGAAAATCTGTTTATAACAGTGAAGATTTCCGGTATAAATGTGGCTGGATTTTGCAGGTGTAGGAGAATATTGTCTGCATGTAAGCTTATTTTATGGGATGGATAACTGGTCTATATTCCTTGAATGCTTCTGTTTTGTCGGATGGCAGCAGCAAGAGGCTCGATAAATATGGCAAATAATGCTGGATAGAGTGGGCATCCTTGTCTGGGGCCCCGGGCAATGTGAAACATTGTGAAGTCAGACCATTACTGATCATGGATGCTGTGGGTGAGTTATATAGGATTTGAATCCATTGAATGAATGACTCTCCAAAGCCAAATCTCTTCAATGTGGCAAATAATAAGTTTTCTTTATCAGCATCCGGCGATGCAATGATTGTATTCAGGTTATTTCTTTTTGATACGCTCATTAAGCTGAATAAGCGGCATATGTTGTTTGAAGAGTATTTACCTTTGATAAAACCTGTTTGATCTTGGTGAATTAGGCATTTGATTATTGATTCCATTCTATTGGTTAGAGCTTTACTGATGATTTTTATGTCACAAGTAATCAAACTTATAGGGCGATAGCGGGAGCAGAGGTTTGGATCTTTATTAGGTTTGAGCATAACAGAGATAAGGGCAGTATTCATATGTGGTGGGATAGTTTTGGATTTTTTTTTTATTATTTTAGTGGTCATTCTGATGAATAATGGTGCTATTAATTGCCAGAAATGTTTTTTAAATGCAACTGGGTAGCCATCCAATCCAGGTGATTTATTGTTGGGCATTGAAAATTTTTTTTAAATTAATCTTTTAAGCGTTTTTAAATTAATCTTTTTTTATGGGATTATCCAGTGCATTTGCCTTTTCATCCAATAGTTTGGGAAGCTCAATGTTTTCCACACAACTTGCTTGCATATTACTCAGTTCGTAGGCTTGTTCCTTTTGTTATTTGGGATTTCTGAGGTTAGATTGTGGGGGCTGGGGGATATCTTTGTGGGAAAAACATTAAAAAACAAAAAAGTCCATTGGAATCAGGGAACTGCGCTTATTTTTGGGGTATAACTTCAGCTACAGTCAAATGTAGAAATGCATTTGTCAAATGCAAGACTAATAAGTATTTTGGGAAACCAATGGGTTCCCAACCAGACAGTTTTAGTGTATTTTTTTTGGAATTATTAATATTTATTAAGGCAAATAATGTCATTAATGTTAATCAAAATTATAATAAAAATAATTTAAACTTTGCATGCAGCTTGATCTTTGCTTTAGCAGGGAGGAATATGAAATGTTACGTTCATTGGTCTGTGATCTAAGTGCTGTGAACAGCCTTATGGATGTGATATTTGACAATTCTTCATTATATAAACAAACAAAATTTGTGAAAACAAGTAATTTGGTATTTTCAAAGTAATTCATTCAAGCTAAGATTGATTCTATTGGTCTAATCCATTCATGTTCAGAGGCTGCTGCTGCAAGCCTTATGCAATAGCCAAGCAATGTTGGATATTTCAGCTATGATCACTCGAAATTAACAGAACAAGTCATTTTAAGGATAACTGGGCAATTTACGTTTAGGTAGCATAAGTACGTGCATAAAATGCTGACGAAATAGCACAGATTTGTGTTTGCGAGCTGACTTGAAGAGCAGTAGCCTGCTGCCTATAGTGTGTTCAACTCTAATTCAGAAAAAAGATATGGATATGGTAGATGACATTTAGAGTGTTTTTCCAATGAATTATGCGGATAATTTCTGTCCATAAAATCTGATATTGTCTCTTTATTAGCTATTTGTCATAGTTGTGTTTTAATCATTGTTGGCAACGTTTCAGCTAATTTATTCTGCAATTCTCATTTGAAACGGGTTGAGAGAGATCCTGCATTAAAGGTAGTCGCTCCATACCTTTGTACATATCTTTGTGTCTAAATATATTTCAATTCTAAGTGTTTTTCCTCATGTTTTTTCCTGGTTCCTGGTTATCACATTTCTCTGCAAGTGCTGTGAATGGGTAGTCCCAGGAATCCCACTTTCCGACATTAAAGCCTTGTGCAGCGGTGCAAGAAAGCTGTATTCAAAGGTTGTTGTTGTGATTTATTTTAGCCACTGCGAGACCCTGCCCCAAACTTCACCTATATGCAGCAGTAGTGTCACAGTTGGATTAATTGGGGCAGGAGGTAATAGTGATTTTTGCAGACAAGATTAGTTACTTTGTCCTTACTGGTCACAGTGAAGATATTGAACTAACAAATGGCACAGTATATAAGAACAGGCTTAATAATATTGCAACACAGGGGAAGGAGAAAGTGGGGCTGCATGGAGAGGTGTTCAACTTACGGATGGCTGTGACTCTTTGTTGGCAGCGTATGTAGGTGTTGTATTGTATCAGATTCCTTGATGGTGATGATTTGATTCCAATCTCCATAGTGCGCTCAGTGAGGTTGTAAAGTTCCTCGAACATTTCTGTTTTTTAAGGATTGGTAATTTTTTTTTAAAATATATTTTTGGACATGTTGGGGTAATTTTAGGGGTTTATACTGTTCACTATATTTTATCTAGTAAACTCTCGGTGCAGTACCATTCAACAGTTTACTTTGAAATAAAAAAAAAATGGAAGCAGCTCTTTGTCGAGGTTGCAATATATTGATCATGAATACAGCCTAGATATGGGAATATTAGGATAACAGATTGTGCGCTGCTCCTGTGAGGCTGATTAGCTCCTTACTCTTGTGTACTTACTATGCGTCATCCTCAAATAATCACCCTTGTGAGCTATATTAGTGAGGGAGAAATGTCATATGTTAAATTACGCCCACTTATTGTGTTATATGGCAATAATATCTTTTAAGTTGCAGTGACACGTTGTACTTTGACATTACTGAACTTCTAGTAAAAAATAAACCACTTTCGGTTGAAACTTGCCCTCAGCAAATATAACCACTGTGTAAGTTGACAAGTACATCAGAGCCTCTTGTTCGCAGAACAGACAACTGACAGTTAGTTACCAGCTGCATTGAAGAGCACTGGCCAGACAGTGGTCCGACTTCACTTCAGTTTCTCTCCTGGTTATTCCCAGTTGATGCTCTTCTTTCAGGACACAAGAGCATGAATTCAGGCCTACCAAAGAAAACGTAGCCTCAGCACACAAAAACTTTGAAATGCCTACATTAATCTCGGAAATGGCAACAGAAAAATAATACTCCGCTACCGAAACTGCAAAAATCGCAACATAAACTGTTGACTCGTAGCATAAGACTAAGAAACTGCAACATTTTCTTTCGCATCCGTCTTTGCCATTTACTGCGCTTGCGCGTACCGGCCCAGGCTGCTTTCAGAGATAGCGGAATCAGGCTTGTCTCCTTCGGTTGGTAAGTAAAACTTGCAAATATGACGTTATTGTTAATGCAGATGTTTAACAATGAATTGTAAGACGTAGCTGTTACATCCTCATTCTCGTAAATTCGCTTATTTTAGCATGTCACCCTGCCGAAAATGAACGATGCACTGTCGATTTCGCTATAGTCTTAGAGTTGCCAACTTGACGACAGGCCCCACAGTAACCTCACTTTTTGCCAAAAAATTCCTATGAACTTGTTACAAAAAAATTAGGAAAGGTAAATCTAAGCCGGTTTGGAGTAATCATGCATTTTAACCCTTTAACTTCCTGCTCAACCGTTTTGTAGAGCAAACCAATGCTGCTCCATTGCTTTTTCCTTGTGAGGAAGTTAAAGGAATAAGGTGAAGGAATAAGGGATAAGGTGATGTCATAGAGGGGCTTTTATATCTTTGAGGGCTCATCACTGAAAATACCATAATGTCTGGGTTGCAGAGATATTTCTTGTCGGACATTTTGAAGCTGAAATTTAATTTTCCATGGGGTAACTTAATTATTAACATACTTTTTTAAGCATCTGCTTCCCTGAATATAATAGGAGTGATTTCACTCCTGCCAAATTGGCTAAACTAAGCATTAAATGACACTGTGTTTTTGGTAACAGTGGCAGCTTAAAATGGAGCTTTGCAATTGTAAAAGATTAAAATAAAGCCAAGGTAGGTAAGATTTTTCTGAAGCATTTTTTGTTATATTTGTTGAAGTTCTCTTTTCAGCCCGGCAGCAATCAGTGAATGAAATGGTTTACAAAAATAAATTAATAATTGACAAAAATTTTGAACCTATAATAAGCCGATTCAATAAATTCATCTCGCCTAAATTAAATGATTAGACAGCCAACCTGCCTGTCCATCTAACCCATCTTCCTGCATGCACCCTGCCTACACACTCATTGCTCATGCCTTGAGGCTACATAGACAAAGCTGGTTAAACTCAGGATCTAGTCATGCAACTTCCAATTACACCTTCAACAGCTTCTACTGCTAAACAAAGTAAGTTAAGAAAGTCAAAAGAGGAAAAGACAGCGAAGAATAATTTGGGTTGATATCCCTGCCAGTTGTTCTCTTTTACTAGGCTTTCTGGGTTCTGGTGTATATTCAGGATCAGAGCCAATTTTTCTCTTCTTAGGAACTCTAAAATGTAGATCACTCTACAACTTGCTGTGATTTCGATGCAAAATTCTGGCTTGCCAATTTCACTGATGAGCTGTAATGAAATAGTTTGGTAGCTCACTAGTTAGCAAGGTGGGTAGATACTTAATGTTGATTAATGGGAACACTATGCGGGTAAAATGCCATACAAATGCAGAATAAATACTCAAAATGTACAACCCCGATTTCGAAATAGTTGGGACGAAGTGTAAATTGTGAATAAAATCAAAATGCAATGACTTTCAGATCACATGAGCCAGTATCTTATTTACAATAGAGCATAGTTTCAATATTTGAAATGTTATCTGACTCATTTAACATTTTTTCCACAAAATGAGCTCATTTTAAATTTTCTGAGTGCAACAGGTCTCAAAAAAGCTGGGACACAGGCCAAAAAGGGCTGAAAAAGCAATTAATATATAAGAGAATCAGCTGAAAGAACATTTAGCAAGTAATTAAGTTAAATGGCATCAGGTGTGTAACATGATTGGCTATAAAAGGGATGTCTTGGAGAGGCTGAGTCTCTCAGAAGTAAAGATGGCCAGAGGCTCTCCAACCTGTGAAGGCTTGCATAAAAAAAATAGTGGAATGCTTTAAAAACCATGTTCCTCAACGTCAAATTGCAAAGGCTTTGAAGGTCTCATCAACATTGCATAACATCATCAAAAGATTCAGAGAAACTGGAAAAATCTCTGTGTGCAAGGGACAAGGCCAAAGACCTTCACTGGATGCCCGTGATCTTCGGGCCCTCAGACGTCACTGCATCACTCACCGGCATGATTATGTCATTAACATTACGAACTGGGCCCAAGAAAACTTCAAGAAACCACTGTCTGTAAACACAGTCCACCGTGCCATCCACAGATCCCACCTAAAAATCTGTCATGCAAAAAGGAAGCCAATGTTGAGCATGTGTTCGGCTGTGTTCTGTGCGCTAAGGGTCATTTAAAATGGACTGTAGTAAAGTGGCAAAGTGTCCTGTGGTCAGACGAGTTCAAATTTGACATTCTTGTTGGAAATCATGGGCGTTGTGTCCTCCAGGCGAAAGAGTAGAAAGACCACCCCTCCTGTTATCAGCATTCAGTTCACAAGCCAGCATCTCTGATGGTATGAGGATGCATTAGTACACATAGTGTGGGACACATGCATGTTTTTAAAGTACCATGAATGCTGAAAGGCATGTGAAGGTTTTAGAGCAACATATGCTCCCCTCCAGATGACTTCTACTTCAAGGAAGACCTTGTCTATCTCAGCAGGACAATGCAAAACCACCTACAGCAGCTTTTACAACAGCATGGCTTCGTAGTAAAAGAGTCCATGCGCTGAACTGGCCTGCCTGCTGTCCCGATCTTTCACCGATTGAGAACATTTGGTGCATAATTAAACAAAAGGTCCATCAAAGGAGACTCAAAACTCTCCAGCAGCTGGAAGCCTGTATTAAACAAGACAGTGATCAAATTCCAATGACTAAACTCAAGAAACTTGTGTCCTCAATGCCCAGACGCCTCCACTCTGTGTGAAAAAGGAGAGGGCAGGCGACACCATGTTAAACAGGCCCCTGTCCCAAATTTTTGAGACCTGTAGCGGCCATCAAATTTGAAAAAGCTTATTTTGTGGATAAAATTGTAAAATTTCTAAATTTCAACATTTGCTATGGTATCTCTCTTCTATTGTGAATAAAATACTGGCTAGTTTGATTTGAAAGTCATTGCGTTTTGATTTTATTCACAAAATACACTGTGTCCCAACTATTTTGGAATTGAGGTTGTATTTGTGCTATGTGGAATCCTTACCTTGTTCATTTTACCCTTGCTCGTTTTGCAGCATTACCACTGCCAGATACTGCAAGGCAACCAATATAGTATTGCTGGCAATAAACAGATTTTTTCTATCAAATTTACTAGTTATTGCTCCCATGCTTGCAAGCAGGACAGGTGCGATTAGAGGATGACTTCCGCTGTGCTTATTTACACTCATTGCATTCATATCATTCATGATTAGGTTTTTGGCATATAGCTTATATGATGTTTTTTTCTGGAATATAAATGATTCATGAAATGGCTGAGTAAGGTTTGCAATGGAAAGTAATGAGTGAGTTGTGCACAACTCTTCTCCCTGCTCCTAGTTGTTCTGTGGGCGGTTATTCTGTTTGCATTCATGTCTTTCGGGGGATTGGCTCTGGAGGGATGACTCAAACATGGGGGCACTCTTTATTTTTCAGCTCACAACTTTCAAAATCTGCGTTGTGCTCTCTGGTTTATCTAAAGTTACCCACCCTATTTTTAAAAGCACTTCACTTGATTAAGAACTTAAGAAGTAATGGTACCTTGTCTTTGTCTTTTTGATGAATGTAATTTTGCCTTTGCGAATAGAAGAATCAATTCTGTTCAAAAACATTAGTTTCCGTGTAATTCTAAAGTTTTGAATGTACTGTATTTGCCTTATTTTATGTGTATATTATTGTAATGCATTAAAAACAATTAAATGTTCAGGATCTGAACACTGGGAATGTACTATCAGTACTTTCAGAAGGAATGTCTCACTTGTATGCACTTGGTCCGGACATCCCATAGTTGAATTGTGTTATAAATATATTGTTAAATGTCTGTCCATATGCACATTTTTTAGGTATAAAGCTTAGTACATTAGTTCAACTAGCAGGTAAAAATTGAGTCCTTGATGGTGAGCTACTGTGCATTCCGTGTGTGAATGATCTTTTTCAACCTTACCTCCCATCACACGTTGCCCTTGTAGACTGTATTTCCGTGGAATACACAGTGATTTACTTCCATTTGAAGACTCCAAAATGTGATGTGTTCTCTTTAGGATATTCAAAGTTTGATTTCTTTTTAAATTATTAGTTTCACCATGTATTATCACAATAAAACACTACAAATGAAGATTTTTATTCACCTCATTTAGCTGTCCTAATTGGTATCCAAATTCATGAGTGACAGATCCAAAAACAAAACCTGGCTCAGACATCATAATTCTGCGTAGCTGATACCCTTTTCCTCTGTCATTTAACCTGCACTTCTGAAAATTAAATATTGATTATTTCTATAATTTGGATGCTGCAATCTTGTTTTATATTTTGCTGTATGCATGCTTATTGCCAACACTCTCATTGTCAGCTAATGTTATTTATTGTTTGTGCCTGTACTTTTAAGTCCTGTCAAGTAAGGTGCACATTGAGTTTACAATGAATGGATGAAGTGCTGCGTCTGCAGACACAAAATCCTTGACTTGTTACACACACAAGTATCATCATTGACTGGTTCACGCAGCACAGTCCTTTTTCAAGGTCAACCTGTCATTTAGCCTGGAACAAGCTGTCATGGCCTTGCTTGGTGAATGTGTGCAGTTGCAGCTATGTGCATATCCGTATAAATTTAGCTCTTACTTTCAGTAAGATTTTCAATCTGTATTGAATTCCTTATTTTGTCTCTTGCCCGTTCGGTTGTAGTTCCTGAAACTAAAGAAGTGGTGATCCACAAGTACAAGACTCCAATGGTGAGTGATTTGCTTCTGAGTGCCTCAACCCCATCATGTTCCAAAATACTAGCATCTAGCTACTAATTCTGCATGATATTTCACTAAACAGATCCTTAGCAACATAGTTGCATAGAGGTCACTGAAGAACTAGCATTAGAAGTATGTGCAGCTTGATTGGGAACTGGAGCAAATAAATTGCCCACAGTTACACCAGCCGTGTCCCAATCAGCATTACATTGTATCCATTAGATATGTAGTCTGGGTTAGAGTCCCTGGATAAAGAGTCGTAACAACTTGAGTAAGGGAAGCCACTTTGTTTCCATCACGCTAAACTGAGCCATTTTGCACAATGAAAATTGATGATTTTTTTTTTTCATTCTCTTCCTGGAAGGGAAACGTATTATTTTGGGGGAGAAACCATAAACCAGCAAGCAATGGTATTGGAAAGCAAAAGAGTAGGAAACGCTTGGACATGAGAAAGGAGAAAATTGAAAGAAAAAAAAAAAACTCATTCACTTTGAGATGGTGCCTGATAGGGATGCGCAGATAAGCTCTCACGTCACCCGAATCCGCATACGATATATGCTTAAATCAGAAATTGTTATTTTCTCCATTTTATAGACTCGTATCCACATGGACATCTCACTCCACCCATTAGCTATATTGCCTTTTTTGCTATATTTTGTGTTTCATTGATGTATGAGTGTTTTCATGAATGCTTTACTCTAAAGATTAGAGATTCTGCCAGTCTTTACAACGAAGGAGATGTTTCAGCTCTGATCTTTGCATTCTTAATTATCCCCACTGCACGATTAGCGCGAAGCGGGGGATATAGCATTGGGCTCCGTATGTACATACGTCCGTCCGTACGGACACACAAAATTGAGGCGGTAGGGGATATTGCCATGTTAGTGGCAAACACTTGTTTTTTTTTTTTCACAAAGCAAAATTACTGATAACCTACTCAGGTCAGTCAGAGGTGCGGACTGTTTATCACACACTGTTGCTAGACGTGCCTGGCATGCGCAACTCATAGGTAGTCAAGCAAGTCCACTGCAGAAAGTCAATAAATAATCAGACAATTAAATAGATCACATTACCATAATGTAGGTACGTGACAAATCAGTTTCATCGCCCAACTACTGCAAACCATTTTTCTGGGATACTTTTCCCAAAGGCACAGATGTTAACTTACATAGTTGGAGCCATTGATTGTGTTTGTTCGAACTATGTAAGTTGCCACCATAGTTGGCAGCTATGCTTTTGGGAAACGCACCCCAGTGTGATCATTGCAGCTGTATGTGGTGCTCATTGAAATTCGGCTTCTCTCTTGCTATTTTTTTTGCTGACTACATAATTTACATCCTAGGCTTCTCCTTCTTTATTAAATTGTTCCAATCGATTGTCAACAATGTTGATTCGAATTTTTATTTGATTGAAAAGAGGCCCGAAGTTTGCCCTCAATTGATTACAGTAAGCTTTCATCTTTGGTTGCTATAGCGAGAGCGCACATCGTTCCTTGAAACTATAGTCATTTTATACAATTTCCATTGTTTAATTATCACTTTCTAATAATGTTTTTTAAAATTAAAAAAAAAAACTATTGAAAGAGTAGCTTTCCCCTTTTTCAGACTGTCAGATGCCTAAATTCCTTTATAATTGAGATGTAGGCAAAAATTTGTCAATTTGCAGGGTTTTTTGTGCTCAGACCAGTGGAATTGGGGATAGGGTGATCCTTTAAGAAATATTTTTGTCACGTACTTACTTAAAGGTGACCTTGGCCTATTTTTTTCAAGGTCACTGGCCTAAAAATATCACCAAAAACTTTGACTATTTGCTTTATTAATTATGCATTATTTCATCCATCTGCAACCCATCCACTATATCAAAAACTTAATTTATGTGACCCACCCACCCGATCTGTAGATCAACCATGGGTCCAACGGATATGACTGCAATCCACACATCTCGAGTGTTTGATAACAGGATGGAAACGAAATGGCTGAATTACCAGTTTTTCTCACACTTTCTTGTTACAACTCTGTCTAGGAACTTTATTCTGGGTTAATTTAGAATATTGAGAGTGATGTATGTTCTAAGTGTTCGAATTTTTCAATTGCACTCTGACTGATACATTCACCTGTGTGCTGCCCTCTCTGCAGGCTCACCAGATCTGCTACTCTGTGCTGTGTCTCTTCTCCTATATGGCTGCTGTGCGGGGAAAGGAGGCAGAGTCCAAGCCCAAGGCCCTATCCCCGCGGCTCCTCACCAGCTAAGCTATGTCTAAAAACTTTTTGCTCCTGGTTCCTAATGATTCCATGCCCAAAAACATTCTCACCTCCCCTAATCAACAAGTTGACCATGGTCCAAAACCTCTTCTATGTTATTGCTCACAAAGTAAGTCGACATCTCAAATCCTTTTGCCCTTAGTTCCTCTGTGGGTAGTTGACACCCCGGAAACCTCTGGAAACCATTTTCCATGCTCAATTCTTCCACTGGCGCTTAACAAATCCTTGATCCAAGTGATTTCCCCAGCTGTCAATCTATATCCATTTTCTTAACCTCCACCCTAACCTCCCATCTCGTTGGTAAAATAGATCATTGGTCATTCAATAACAAGTACACTACCTTGTGCCCCTGCCCAGTGTCTTTGCTCTGCTCGAGCCTTTCCTGCTGTCTCATTTTCACCCACCATCCCCTTTCCTTGTCACACCTCCGCATTTACTCACAATCTTTGAGGTAAAATAATGAATTTACTGCTGCTGTTCCAATAATGCTTATTTATTTCTCCTCCTATGTAATTTAAGTAATTATTTAAAATGAAAGGAAAAACAAAAACTGTTTCTAGACTACGGTTGGGTCCTGACCAAGGAAGAATTTGAAAAATGTTTCAAATGCAGCTACCCGCAATGTGCAGATTTGCTGCTCTTTAAACTCACATGCAACTCTACAGCTCTTAACTGCATAAAAGACATTGTGTGTGTTTTTATGATATTGTAAATCTTAGTGTTTGCTCTGTTTGAATTAATTGAATATTTAAAAAGCACAGCTGTCGGAGTGCACTATAGCTGTTTGTTGTCTTATTTAGTGGAAAGTTGTAAATGTCTTTCCGTATGTCTCCTGAATCCTGCAGGGACTATGAGAAAGTGTTAATTATGACAATGAAATAGTCAAATGGCCAATTGTCGCTCAAGATGTTGATTGAATTCCTATATTGTGATTGGTCAACGATGTGTGCATCTCCTTAGCTTGCCTACCAAGGTTTATCTACTGTACTAATTACAATAATTGTGTCTGTGGTCAGCAGTAGAGCATTGCATGTTACTGAGAAACATTGTTCAAAAAAGTAATGCTGTACATTTCACTGCTGATTCTCCTATTCAATCAGCTTTCGTTTGTTCTCTAGATGTAAAATACTTTAGAGTAATGGATCAAAGAATGATTCAAAGTTATAGCACTCAAACTACTTCTGGCCTCTTGAATTTCTAGAGTGTAAGGACTTGAAATCGATTTGTCTGTATGAAGAAGTAGTTAGAATTAATTTAAAGAGATACTGTATTTCTTAATTTGTTTATGGATGTGTTTGGGGATTCTATCTCTTTGAGAGGTCAAACTTTCCATCCTGTTATAATGTGCATGTAATGGAGAAATGTCTGTCTCTGTTGTAATCCTTCTCGCAATGTTTGAAAAATCTTAGCCATTTTAGTTTTTTTTTGTTTGTTTGTTTGTTTTCCTGTCTGAGTTTTAAAGTAAGACATTACTGAATAATTCTGTGTCGTCCTTGCACATCATTGCTACTTCCAGGATTCACAATTCCATGAGAATCTGCAATGCTGAGAAATGGATCAGTCAGTTTGGTGTAGTGTAAATAGACTGGCTCAGAAGAATCTTTGAAAGCAGGTGTCAGAGTGGAGGCATGGGGGCTGAGATAGTCGTTGAATATTCTATATAACAGTAAATATGTTGAAAATGTTTGTGACCCCTCTGAAACTATGATCATCCATGTCTACTGCTGTCAGGGGGGGGGGATTGCTGAGTGAGTTGTATATATTTCAGTGTTAAAGTATTTATAGAAGATGTACAGCTTTGCCGGTATAAAAATAAAACATGGCCAACTTGAAAAAACCAGTTGAATTGCATTTATTTCTACTGTGTATGTACTGAGCTGACACTTCTTGTGAACAAAGGCATGGATACTTTTGGTGTGAGTAGAGAAACCATAGAGCATTTTTTGGGTGATATTTTCTATTTGTGGTCCTTGAGTTCATGTGTTTTGTCTGGAAAACGTATTGTTGTATGTGCCCTTTCTTTGAAGGCCATTGTCATGCTTTGTCCATGCAGTGACCGCCGGGATCAGTGGGGGCACACAACAGAGATCTAAGTCAAGAGATTTTGGGAACCAGAAATTTCCCTCTTTTTTTTTTTTCCTCCAAGAAAAACCACCCACAGAAATGTGCCCCTGGTCTCAATACCACCAGTCCATACAGTCCTCCTCTCCCCTACTGTCAGCAGTTTGTCATACACAAACATTTTTACATAGGGTACTGGGATCTACTCTCAGATGTACCTTGGCAATTATGTGAAAATGTTTAACCATTAAACTGTTAACTTTTAACCTAACTTTTCACTTAAGTAGGTTCAAAGTTGGAAAAAAAAATTTTTTTTTTTTTCATATTTTAGGACAATCTCACATATGTATTCTGTCTCTAATGGTTGCAGTGCTTCGATGTTGCTACGTCACACTAATAGTGACTCCAAAATTTATGGCACCCATGACTGGCAACAAACTAACAAGTCAAAGTAATATAAACAATATAATTATAGAGAAACAGAATATACGAACGTGCAAAATCCTTAACTTTATCAATCTTTCGATGGAAACGAGCAAAATCTTAATAATTTAGTCCAAAATGAATTTCAACAAAATCTAGGTTTTATTATAATTGACACCCTTCATTTAGTACTGCATGTGACCACCTCTGGCATTGATTACAGCATGAAGTCTTTCCCTGTCATTTTTGAAAAGGTTAAGGCACACATCTGGGGGCATTTTGGACAATCTTTTAGCAGATCATTTCAAGATCCTTCACATTCTTGGGTTTGTGTTTATCAACTGTTCTCTTTAACACAGCCTAAAGGTTTTTAATTGGACTGAGGGTCTGGCGACTGAGATGGCCATTGCAGAACGTTGATTTTGTTGAAACATAAACATTTGTGCTTGGATCTTGAGATAGGCTTTGTGTCATTGTCAAGTTGGAAAGTCCACCTCTGGCCAAGTCCCAGCCTTCAGCCAAAATATCTTGGCACTTGGTGGAATTAATTATGCCTTTAACCTTAACCAGTGCCTCAGGACCGGTTGAATAAATACAACCTCCCACCATCATATTTCGCCTTTGGTATGAAGTGTTTCTCAAAATTTCCATCTGTTTTGACACCAAACATGCCAATGCTGTACCTGAAAAAAACATGGAATTTTGGCCTCATCTGACTAAACCACCTCTTTCCAGTCCCAATTGAAATGGTGTTTGGCATACGCTAAGAGCCTAGCTTCTTTGCCATTTGGTCGGAAAAGGCTTTCTTCTGGCAAACTTTCCAAACAGCCTGCGGTTGTGGAGGTGGCGCCTGATGTTGCTTTTTGGAACCTGGTGACCCCAAGATGCCACTAAGGCTTGCAATTTCTTCACAATGATTCTCAAGGATTTTGTTGCATGTCTCATTATGCTCTGCTGTATCCTGGGGGGCAAAATGCAGTTACATTCTCTACCCTTGAGGT
Source organism: Gymnothorax reevesii (assembly GCA_029721435.1). Lineage (NCBI taxonomy): Eukaryota > Metazoa > Chordata > Actinopteri > Anguilliformes > Muraenidae > Gymnothorax > Gymnothorax reevesii. Next base: position 57,843,256 of record CM056574.1, read on the forward strand.
TTTAACAGTTCTGTATCTTTGAAATTCTTTAAAAAAAAAAAAATAATTGTCCTGATAGTGCTCAGTGGCACATTAAATCATTTGTGAATACACTTTTGGCTATTACCAAATTTATGAAGGTCTATGACCATCTGCCTCTTTTGAACTGATAATTGTTTCATCTCCTTCTTGGTGTTGGATGACAAAGGAATATTGCATGTGTGTTACCTCTTTTTTTATACCTAAGTGAAACAAGAATTTAAAGTACTGCCTCAATATAATTCCTTAATTTTTGGATGAAACTTAAATAAGAGGGATTTAATACCTGGTTTAATTTTGGCAGATATTGTCAACAATAATCTTTATGGGTGCCTTTTATATTGAAACCTTGATTCAGCGAAAATAGATTTTTAAGCAAATCAGTAAATGATCTTGGTTGGGTCCATTGGAACATTAATATTGCGCAGCATTTCTCACATGTTGCTAGTTTCACTATATATACACTACCACTCAAAAGTTTGGGATCACTTGCAAATTTCTTTGTTTTCCAAAGAAAAATACTTTTTTTCCATTTCATAAACGATTAAAATTAATCAGATGATTTTCAAAGAATGATCTACATTTTTGCTTACCTATTATCATCAACTGTCAGTCCTCTGCATCAATCTCCTGGTATAGCTGCTAATCCAAGTTAAGCATTTTTTAAGGTTAATTGATTATTAGAAAACCCTTCTGCAAATGTGTTGCACAGCTGAAAACCATTCAACTAATAAGGGAGCATGGCATTATTGAGGTTTAGTACCTGAAGCATTAGCAGTTGTTTGTTTGTTTACAGGCTCAAAATGGCCAGAAAGAAAGAATTTCCTTTAGAGACCCGTCAGTCTATTGTTGTGCTTAAAAAAGAAAGCTATTCAATGCGAGAAATTGAAAACTTAAAATCTCTTACTATGCTGTCAACTACTCCCTTCAGAGAGCAGCACAAACTGGTACTAACAAGGACAGAAAAAAGGAGTGGGAGGCCCTGATGCACAACTGTGCAAGAAGATAAATATCTGAGAGTGTGTAGTTTAAGACAAAGACACCTCACAGGTTGTCAACTAGCAGCTGCGCTAAATAGTTCCCGTCAAACACCAGTTTCAGTACCAACAGTGAAGGTGTTTTTTTTTTTTTTTTTTGATGAAGGCAAAGTTTGAAGTACATATTCACCTTTTTCCATTAAAATCATTATTTCGAACGCAGACAATGTCAGCATGTTCTATTAATTTGCTATATTTCCTATTCAGACTAATTTCATGTGCGTTTCCATGGAAAACAAGAAAATTTCTAAGCGATCCCAAACTTTTGAGCGGTAGTGTATATATAGAGGCAATGAAAACTCAACACCAGCTTGAATTCAAATAATTTTGTGACTCAAATTTATTTTATTATTTCAACAATTCAAATATGTTGGGTGGGTTGACTTTGATTAATTAAATGTGTTAAAGGGCCGATTTGGACAATAATAAACTGAATTAAACATAACGAGCACAAGTTGAAAATGAAAAATCACAACAAGACTGAACGGAACACACATTTAAAAATGAACTCAAAACAAACGTCAGTATCGGGTGTGACCCCCACGAACATCCACACAGGCAGTCCAACGTCTCCTCATGGACCTGACTAAGCGTCTAAGGTTGTCTTAGGGAAGTAGTCGCCACTCTGCCTGTTGTGCATTCTGGAGTTGCTGCCTGGTTTGAGGTCTGGGTACTCTTGATGAAAGAGCTTGTCCCAGTTGGACGTACTACACCCAAAATGTACTGATGCTGGACGTACTACACCCAAAATGGTGAGCCACTTGCCGGGCACTTACTCCTGCCTCTAGCATACCCAGCGCCCTGTTCCATTGTTCAGTCAACAGACGTGGCATTATGACACGTAAAAATGTTTTTTGTGTGGCTTTTATCATACCTTTTTTTAGGGAAGACAACCCCTCCTTCATTTCAACCCCTGTACTTGCACAACTCCTAATCCCATATGTTGTACTCAATACGTATTGATGAGAGTCCAACTCACACTGTTGAGTTACATGATGATCATTCATGTGTAACGAGGTACACATTGTGACCCCAATGGTCACTTAAGAACTCAAATTGGACTACTCTGGTCCTGAGAAAAAATCAAAATTTAGAGTGTCGCGTTTTTATTGCCTTTGAGTGTATATACAGTATATATATATATATATATTGTAATGTGAATAGAGGCCACTAGATAGCAGTATTTACCTTTTTTTTTTTTTTGTTAAGCCGAGACTGGAGATAGGTTTGGGCATGTTTTAGGTATTTCTGAAACAAGTCCCAGAGAAAAATTTAAAAAAAGCCTAAAAGGTGGGAGGGGTCTGCAAAAGAGTATATAAGGAGAAGAACTGAGACAGTGAAGTAGTAGGAGAAATTGCAAGGAGAAGGATACATGTGACCAGACCTGTCATTCTGTTCAAGACCTTTGAAGCTTTTAGTGGATTTTCGCCTGTGTTAGAGCATTTTCCTCCCCCAGGACATCACCAAGCAACCCACAAAAGGGACTGTAAATATTTCTGTTTTTGTATATAATCAATCTTGGTCTGTAGAGTTGAGTAGTTTGTTGTTAGTTGCCTTTGTTTAATTAAATGTGTTTTAGTTTTAAAATTTTTGTCTGTCATCCTTTGCTGTCGTTAATGTCATAACAAATTGGGGGCTCGTCCGGGATGGACCATTGTGTGAGTCATTTATTGAAAATCTAACATTTCAAATAGTAAAATTGTTATTGTGAATTTTCCTCTATATATATATATATGACAGATAGACAGCAATGGATGATTTCTTGGCATCACCAACCGTAGAGGTTTTGAAGTCTTTTAAAAAGACAGAACTACTAGAAATATGCAGACATTTAGAGCTGACAGAGGTAAAACCAGCCATGCGAAAAGCAAGACTGGCCAGAGAGATTGTTGAATATTACATTGATGAAAATGTGTTTGCAACCGGAGATCTGGAACAGTTTCCAGTGGAAAATCCAGATATAGAAATGGAACTCAAATTAAAAATGCTAGAGATTGAAAGGGAAGAAAAAGAAAAACAAAGACAGTTTCAGTTAGAAAAATTAGCAAGAGAAGAAAAACAAGGAGAATTTGAGTTAGAAAAATTAGCAAGACAGAGAGATTTTGAATTAGAGAAGTTGAATAGAGAAGAATGACATGCAATGGAGCTAGTAAAAATTAAAATTGAATTTGAAAATAAATTTTGTGCTAGCCAGGAGGTAAAACTGGTGCCTTTATTTGCAGAAAAGGATGTTGACAACTATTTCCAGTGATTTGAAAAGGTAGCAAAGAGTTGCCAGTGGCCAAAGGAACACTGACCTCAAACTGTCCTCAAGGGTTAGGCATACTTCTCCAGGACGTTCAATCGCCACCAAAGGAACTATTCCACAATAGAGAAAGACCTGGTGGCGATTGAACTTCCTGGAGAAGTATGCCACGGGATGCTCAATGTCATCAGAGTCACTTCTCTGTAGGAGCACAGATTCACAAGCTTGGTCGCTAGCAATGTAATTGAGACCATTGAGTTTTGTCAGAATTTCATAAGGACCATGAAATCTAGCCTGCAATGGATTGGACTGCAAGGGAAACAACACAAGGACCTTGTCTCCTGGTTTAAACTCACGGCTTCTAGCCTTATGATCATACCATTTCATTTTTCCCTGACTTGATTTCAAGTTCTCTTTGGCTAGGTCACATGCAGCATGCAATCCTTCCTTGAACTTGCTAACAAAGTCTAACAGACTGATGTGGGGCTCTTTCTCTTGCCATTGTTCACTCAACAATAGCAAAGGTCCTCTCACTTTATGGCCAAACACTTACTCAAATGGACTGAATCCAGTGGACTCCTGCACTGCTTCTCTAGCTGCAAACAACAGCAAATGAACACCTTCATCCCAGTCTTTCTCATGGTCATAACAATAAGTCCTCATCATTGTCTTGAGAGTGGAATGAAACCGCTCTAAGGCACCCTGACTCTCTGGATGATAGGCACTAGAAAGAATCTGCTTCACACCTAGGTCATACACAACCTGCTGAAACAATCCGGAAGTGAAATTGCTACCTTGGTCTGACTGAATTTCCCTGTGAAGGCCAAACAACGTGAAGAACTTTATCAAAGCCTTCGAGATGGCAGTTGCCTTGATGTTACGTAGAGGTGTGGCTTCAGGGAATCTGGTAGATGCACACATGATTGTCAACAAGTACTTATTTCCAGATCTAGTTTTGGGTAATGGACCAACACAATCAACAATGACCAAAGAGAAGGGCTCCCCAAATGCTGGGATAGGCTGCAATGGAGCTACAGGTGGGTCTAACTGGTGTTTTCCAACTACCTGACAAGTGTGACAGGTTTTGCAAAAGTTGGAAACATCTTTCCAAAGCCCAGGCCCAAAGAAGTGTTTCATGATCTTATCAACAGTCTTGTTAACACCAAGATGACCTCCTAAAGGTAAACTATGAGCCATTGTAAAGATCTCATTCCTGTAGACCTTCGGAACAACAATTTGCCTAACCACTGCCCAATCTGCATTGGCAGGGATATCAGGAGGGCGCCACTTCTGCATCAACACACCATCCTTGAGATAATACCCAACTGGAACTGCTTTTCTTTCTTTATCAGGAAGGGCTCTCCTCTTTAGTACACAAATTTCAGGATCATTAGTTTGCTCCTCAATCAACCGCTTTCTGGACAGAGACACATCAGAATCACCAGACCCATCCAGCTGGCTGAATAGAGAACTGATAAAAGTATCTGATAAGTCCTCAAACGGAGAAACCATAGTAGGTCGAACAGAGTCATAAGACGAACCACCTGAGTCATGACTATTCAATGTGCTGGACGGCATCACATCATCTTCTTCTTGAGCCTTCTTGGCCATAGCACGAGTCACTGCACAGGAAGGATACAAAGATGGGTCTTCATCGCCATCTTCAGTGCTCGGCTGTGAAGTAAGATGAACAGGGGGAACTACTTTGCCCCCAGTCAGGTCATTGCCTAGCAACAGAGAAACACCTTTGATAGGTAGACTTGACATAAGTCCCACCTTTACCTGTCCTGTAACTAAATCTGACTTCAAGAATATAGAGCGCAGGGGTACAGATACAGTCCTCCCTTCAATACCTTGTACAAGTATGAAATCCCCAGAAGCGGTCTCATCACGTAACTCCAAGGAGTCCATCAATAAAAGTGACTGAGAAGCTCCGGTATCCCTTAGGAGTAGTATGCTCATTCAGAGCCACAAATCCCTCTGACACAAATGGAAGAAATTCCTCCCTCACAAAGTCAGCAGTATCAGGCTTTTTAGCCCCACATGAAGCAGGCAATTTAGCAGATCGGTCATCTACTTCAGGGGTTTTTAACCTTGTTTTCACAAAGGCATTTGGTTTGGTATCCTTTTTTTTTTTCTTTCTTAGCTTTAAGGAACTAACAGTTAGTTGTAACATGACCAGATGTCTTGCATTAACTGCAAATTAGACCACTTTTGTCACTGTCAGCTTTCACACTTTGATCAGGCCTGTTACTGGATTTCTGAGCACCATCACCAGATTTGTCTTTGTCTTTGGGTGAGGAATCTTGGGTATCACCGTAACCTTTTTTTCTGAAATTGGAACCATCTATTGTTACTGCTAGACTGAAATTTGGACTTATGTGTGAGAGCATATACATCTGCAAATTTGGCAGCTGATTGTAAATTCAGTGCTTGCTTCTTATTAAGGTAGGTCTTAATATCATCCTTAACACAGTTCTTAAATTCTTCAACTAACACCATCTCTTTCAGTGAGTTGAAATCATCCTTCACCTCCATAGAAGTACACCAGCGCTCAAAGCAAACTTTCTTCTCATTAGCAAATTCCACATAAGTCTGATTGTCAGATTTCTTCAGACCTCTGAATTTCTGTCGGTAAGCCTCTGGAACCAACTCATAAGCTCTCAAAATAATTTGACAACCTCCTAATCAGAGGAATCATCTGCAGACAAAGCTGAATAGGCTTGTTGAGCTTTTCCCTTGAGGACAGTTTGCAACATCAGAGGCCAGTGTTCCTTTAGCCACTGGCAACTCTTTACTACCTTTTCAAAACACTGGAAATAGTTGTCAACATCCTTTTGCGAAAATGGAGGCACCAGTTTTACCTTCTGGCTAGCCCGAAATTTATTTTCAGTTGCAATTTTTATTTTTAGTTGCTCCATTTGGAGTCTTTCTTCTCTATCGAATTTCTCTAATTCAAAATCTCTCTGTCTTGCTAATTTTTCTAACTCAAATTCTCTTTGTTTTTCTTCTTTTGCTAATTTTTCTAAGTCAAACTGTCTTTGTTTTTCTTTTTCTTCCTTCTTAAATTCTCTTTGTTTTTCTTTTTTCCCCCTTTCTCTTTCTGCCCCCTCAAATTCTCTGTTTTTCTCTTTCCTCCCATTCAATCTCTAGCATTTTTAATTTAAGTTCCAATTCTATATTTGGATTTTCCACTGGAAACCGTTCCAGATCTCCTTTTCTTGCTTTTCGCATGGCTGGTTTTACCTCTGTCAGCTCCAAATGTCTGCATATTTCCAGCAGTTCTGTCTTTTTAAAAGACTTTAAAACCTCAACGGTTGGTGATGCCAAGAAATCATCCATTGCTGTTGATCTGTCAATATATATACATAAATATATATATATATATATATATATATATATATATATATATATATATATATATATATATATATATATATTTAATTTAAAAAAAAAACAATTTTACAATTTGAAATGTTAGATTTTCAATAAATGACTCACACAATGGTCTATCCCGGACGAGCCCCCAATTTGTTATGGCCCCAATTTGTTATTGAATTTATACAACAGCGAAGGATGACAGACAAAAATTTTAGAACTTAAACACATATAATTTTTAAAAAAGACAACTTACTTTCTACTCTAATGACCAAGATTGATTAATAACAAGAACAAAAATATTTACAGTCCCTTTTTGTTGGTTTGCTTGGTGATGTCCTGGGTGAGTAAAATTCTCCAACACAGGCAAAAATCCACAAAAGAAACTTCACAGGTCTTGAACAGAATGACAGGTCTGGTCACATGTATCCTTCTCCTCGCAATTTCTCCTCCTACTTTACTGTCTCAATTCTCCCCTTTATATACTCTTTTGCAGACCCCTCCCACCTTTTAGGCTTTTTTTTTATTTTACTCTGGGACTTGTTTCAGACATGCCCAGAACATGTCCAAACCAAGCTCCAGTCTGGGCTTAACAAAAAAGGTAAATACTGCCATCCAGTGGCCTATATTCACATTACAGTGTACACTGACCACAATCCGATAATGTTTTTGAGTAAGATGAAAAACAAGAATCGGAGATTGTTGAATTGGAGTTTGGTTTTACAGGAGTTTGACTCGGAAATTAAGCATGTAAAGGGTACTGACAATGTAATTGCTGATTGCTTATCCCGTGGTTGAGTATGTATATATATCACGCGTTTATTGGAATATTGTATTACATGTATATATAGACAAGTTTCCACTCAACCATTTTGTATTGAAAAGAAAAATTTTGCCTTTATGAGTCAAAATTTTTCCCTTTTGGAATGGAGGTGTAATGTGAATTTACCTTTTTTTTTTTTTTTTTTTTTGTTAAGCCCAGACTGGAGATAGGTATGGGCATGTTTTAGGCATGTCTGGGGCAAGTCCCAGAGAAAAATTTTTAAAAAGCCTTAAAGGTGGGAGGGGTCTGCAAAAGAGTATATAAGGAGTAGAATTGAGACAGTGAAGTAGTATGAGAAATTGCCAGGAGAAGGATCCATGTGTCCAGACCTGTCATTCTGTTCAAGACCTGTGAAGCTTTTAGTGGATTTTCGCCTGTTTTAGTGCATTTTCCTCCCCCAGGACATCACCAAGCAACCCACCAAAGGGACTGTAAATATTTCTGTTTTTGTATATAATCAATCTCGGTCTGTAGAGTAGAGTAGTTTGTTGTTAGTTGCCTTTGTTTCATTAAATGTGTTTTAGTTTTAAAATTTTTGTCTGTCATCTTTTGCTGTCGTTAATGTCATAACAAATTGGGGCCATAACAATATACATACACTACATATATAATCAGTGGCGGCTCGTGAACTGGTGATAGGGGAGGTTTAAATCCCTTAAAAAATAATTAGTCAGGACCTGGTTTTCAATCATTCATTTAAATTACCATTACAGAAACTCCAAAACTCTCAACATTATCAGCTGTGGCCAGTTCTCATTTATACACATACCTGTCAGCTCTCATGCATTCGGTGTGAGTTTCCTTCCATCCATCCATCCATCTTCTTCCGCTTATCCGGGGCCGGGTCGCGGGGGCAGCTGTCTAAGCACGGATGCCCACACTTCCCTCTCCCTGGACACTTCCTCCAGTTCTTCCAGGGGTATCCAGAGGCGTCCCCAGGCTAGCTAAGCGACGTAGTCCCTCCAGTATGTCCTGGGTCTTCCCTGGGGCCTCCTCCTGGTGGGGCATGCCCGGAACACCTTCCCAGGAAGGCGCTCAGGGAGCATCCGATATAGATGCCCGAGCCACCCCACCTGGCTCCTCTTGACATGGAGGATCAGCGGCTCTACTCTGAGCTCCTCCCGGGTGACAGAGGTGAGGGTAGGATCGTAGATTGACTGGTAAATTGAGAGCTTTGCCTTTCAGCTCAGCTCACGCTCCATCCTTCCCTCACTCATGAACATGACCCCAAAATACTTTAACTCCTCCAGTTGAGACAAGAGCTCTCCTCCAACCCGGAGGGGGCTAGCCACCTTTTTCCAGTCGAGAACCATGGCCCTGGACTTGGAGGTGCTGATTCTCATCCCAGCCACTTCACACTTGGCTTCAAACCGCTCCAGTACATGCTGAAGGTCCTGGTTCGAAGGAGCCAACAGGACAACATCATTCGCGAAAAGCAGAGATGAGATCCTCTGGTCCCCAAACCGGACTCCCTCCGCCCCCTGGCTGCACCCAGAAATTCTGTCCATAAAAGTAATGAACAGAACCGGTGACAAAGGGCAGCCCTGCCAGAGTCCAACATGCACCGGAAAAAGGTCTGATTTACTGCCAGCAATGCGAACCAAGCTCCTGCTCTGGTTATACAGAGACTGCACGGCCCTTAGTAGAGGGCCCTTGACTCCATACTCCCGAAGCACCTCCCGCAGAATGCCACGAGGGACACGGTCGAATGCCTTTTCCAAGTCCACAAAACACATGTTAACTGGTTGGGTAAACTCCCATGAACCCTCAAGCACCCTGTGGAGGGTATAGAGCTGGTCCAGTGTTCCATGACCAGGACGAAAACCGCTTTGTTCCCCCTGAGTCCTGGACTATCCTTCTGTCCTGATCCAGTTCTGCACCATCCTCGGCATGCCACTTCCTGGAGCTACTGATGCCACTGTTAAGATGGACTTTAATGGAACTGCATTGCCATTTTATCCTATTTTGCTTTATCTTGTTATTAACTAGCTAGCCCGTGGAGGATGGGCTTCCCCACTATAGCCAGGTTCCTCCTGAGATTTCTTCCCACTGGGGAGTTTTTTCTCACCACTATTTGAGGATTTTTCTCCCTACTGGGAGTTTTTTTGCCTCATTTGCTGTTTTGGGGAATAGGCTGGGCACTGCACTTTCAGTAACTTCATCTCTCACTGTAAAGCATCTTTGTGACAGTCTCTGTGAAAAGCGCTATACAAATTAATTGAAATAGAAAATTGAATCTGAGGTTCGACCATCGGCCGTATTCTCCTCTCCAGCACCCTGGAATAGACTTTAAACAGGAGGCTGAGGAGTGTGATCCCTTTATAGCTGGAGCACATCCTCCGGTCCCCCTTCTTAAAAAGAGGGACCACCACCCCTGTCTGCCAGTCCAGAGGTACTGTCCCCAACTGCCACGTGATGCTGCAGAGGCGTGTCAACCATGACAGCCCTACAACATCCAGAGACTTGAGGTACTCAAGGCGGATCTCATCCACCCCCGGTGCCTTGCCACCGAGGAGCTTCCGAACTACCTCAGTGACTTCAGCCCGAGTGATGGATGAGTCAGCCTCTGGGTCCCCAGCCTCGGCTTCCTCTATGGAAGGCGTGTCAGTCGGATTGAGGAGATCCTCGAAGTATTCCTTCCACCCGCAGACAATATCCCCATTGTAAACAGTGTTGGCAGGGCACTGCTTTCCCCTTCTGAGGCGCCAAACGGTTTGCCAGAAACTCTTCGAGGCCGACCGATAATCCTCCTCCATGGCCTCTCCAAACTTTCCCCATTCCCAAATTTTTGCTTCCACCACCTCCCGGGCTGCAGCACGCTAGGCCTGCTGGTACCTGTCAGCTGCCTCAGGAGTCCCATGAGCCAACCAAGCTCACACTGAAAATTGTAGAAAAATGTAACCTTCAACTCAAGGGAAAAAAAATCCCTGACTAAGAAATAATTATTTTATATAAAATCACCTGTTCCACAATTATTGGCACCCCTAACAATTCCTAGGAAATAAATGTAATTGAAGTATTCTGTCATTTCTACAGTAGTTTACAAAGTTTATCAGAGTATCTAGGGTCATTTAATAAGTAAATCATAACTTCCTGTTTCCTTGGGGTATAAATATGACGTGACACAGAGGCCATTTCCCTTATCCACTCTTCAACTAGATAAGAAAGACTAAGACAAAAGAACTCACCATTCAAGTAAGGCAGATGTGTTTCGACCTTCACAAGTCAGACAATGGCTACAAGAAAATAGCCACTCACATGCACCTGCCCATATGTACTGTCAGAGGAATCATTAAGAAGTTTAAAACAACAGTGGTAAACAAGCCTGGACGAGGACGCAAGGTTATTTTCCCACAACGCACAGTGAGGAGGATGGTAATAAAAAGTTCTCCAAAGCTCACTGTTAAAGAATTGCAACAAATGGTAGCATCTTGGGGTCACAAAGTCTCCAAAACAACCATCAGACAGTATCTACATGCCAACAAGCTATTTGGGAGGCATGCACGGAAATGTTCTCACTCACAATCATAAACACAAACGTCTGGAGTTCGCCAAACAGTACTGGGACTTCAACTGGGACCATGTGCTTTGGTCAGATGAGACCAAGATAGAGCTTTTTGGCAATAAACACTCTACGTAGGTCTGGCGGAACACAAAAGATGAGTATTCAGAAAAGCACCTCATGCCCACTGTGAGGATCGGTGAGGATCGGTGAAGCTGTGGGCTTGTTTCTCTTCCAGAGGCCCTGGGAACCTTGTTCGGGTGCATGGCATCATGAACGCTTTGAAATACCAGGACATTTTAAATCAAAATCTGGTGGCCTCTGCCCGAAAGCTGAAGATGGGTTGTCACTGGGTCCTTCAGCAAGATAATGACCCTAAACGTGGCCAAATCTACACAGAAATGGTCACCAGACACAGAATCATGCTCCTCCCATGGCCATCTCAGTACCCAGACCTCAACCCCATTTAAAACCTGTGGAGTGAGCTGGAGAGGAGAGTCCAGAGAAGAGGACCCAGGTCGCTGGATAATTTAGAGAGATTGTGCAAAGAGGAATGGTCGAAGATCCCTCCTTCCCCTCCTGTATTCTCCCATCTTGTGAAACATTATAAAAGATTAGGTGCTGTTTTGTTGGCAAAAGGGGGTTGTACAAAGTATCAACATCAGGGGTGCTAATAATTGTGGCACACAAGATTTGATGTAAAAGAATTATTTCTTAATGTGTGATTTTTTTTCCCACTGAATAAATGCACTTGAATTAAAGGTTGGATTTTCCTCTTTTTTTCGATGTGGTCCTATATTATTTAGAAAAAAACTGTATTTATTAGAAGCTAAAGAAGACATCTTTACCAGGGGTCCCAATAATTATGGAGGGCGCTGTGTGTGTATATATATATATATATATATATATATATATATATATTCCCCCCCCTCCCCCCCTAATAAGCAGGACATTCCACAGGTTTGAATACAGCATTTTTACAGACCCTTATCTGGGTCCATTGGTTTTCTAAGGCTAAGGGGTTGAGACATCGCTACAATTTTCAGGAATAGAGCCCCTACTGTGCAGATTAGAATAAGATTTTGCACACTAGTCTGGAGTGTCTTGAGAACTTTGTCAAATTTTGAGCTTTTTGGACGCAGCTTTACAGTTCTATTGCAATGATGCTCTGACACATAAATCGATCAAATTTCTTTTATTTCTCATATGGAAAATCACTTGCGAAGATTACAGCTCTGAGTATTCTATAGTCTATTCTAGAATAGTCTAAAATGTAGGGGTGTAACCATTCTGAATCGATTCTGTATCTATGTTTTTTACGGCGTAGGACCGCCATTGGGCGAACATCCGAGTTTTCCCTTCTCCTTTATTAAACCTGACAGAGTCTTGAACAAAAGTGCCAAACCTCAAAGGGCATGAGAAATGCTTCTGGAAAAAAAACTTGACTGTTTCAGCGACATGCTGCACGGAACCAAGTAAAGGACTACAGAATTGTCTCCTTTTAAGCAATTAGGTTACCCTAATCTTGTCCCTGTTTACTTTACTCAATTAGCAATCAAACAGGCGATTCGCTTTATTTACTTTGTGAATGAGTAGAGCTGTTTATTAAGACAGCATCTTTGATTGCCGCAGTCTGAAAGTTAAATGGCCATAGATTAGCAAGAACGCGTACTTAGCCATTTTGTGTGATTGTGATCATATAGTGATAGCTCACATTCACGTTTCATCCGCTTTATTGTTTTCCACCTTGTGTATATTTTACACGCTTGAAATCCAGGGCGATCTGAAAATAAATCGCTTTATTTTTATTTTATCATTATAGATCTCCTAAAAATACCACAATGAGAGATTAAATGCTGAGTTAGGATGTGGCGATGTTGAACGAGGACTTTTTTTTTAAAGTGTGATGAGACAACTTGCCGTCATGGGGTGTGTAGGCAGTCGCGTGAAGCGGCTTAAAGTGATTCAAAATGCCGTCGGGAATAAGCCTGACACTTCGTTTACACGTGGCTGGCTATTTTCATAAACGAACATTTCATCGTCTCCGTTTTCAAAAATATTATCATGCACACGTATCGGTTTTCAGAAAAGTTTTCGTTTACATTTATGAGTTACATCTCTCATTGTAGCATTTTCAGACATTATCCAAGATTAGTTTAAAACAGATTAGTTATGAGATCGACCTGGAGTTTAGGCCTCTAAAAAATACACAAGGTGGAAAACATTCTGAAAAGCGGAGGAAACGTGAATGTCAGATATAAATTATCACAGTCGCATGAAATGCCGTGGCAGTGACAATCGTGTTCAAGCAGTGCTGTTCTATGCCCATTTAAATTTCAAAATGCAGCAATCAAACATGTTGTCTTAATGAACAGCTCTACTCATTCAACTTAAAGAGTAAACAAATCCACCATTTGATTGCTAATCAGGCAAAGTAAATGGGAACAGGTATACGTTTCTTAGAGTTGCCTAATTGCTTAATAGGATGACGATTTTGTTTTCTTTTGCTTAGCTCCTCTCCCCGAAAAATACTGACGTCAGTCAAGTTTTTTCCGGAAGCATTTCCCATGCCCTTTGATATTCAGCACTTTCGTTCAGGACATCATGGGGGTTAATAACAGAAAAGGGAAAGCTCCGATGTTCGCCCCATGGTAGCAGGTGGTGTTACTACGCTTTAAAAATACATCCATTCAGAATCATTACACCCCTACTAATAAGACTGTTCTTCCCAGAGATCTGAGACCATTCCTTGCAGAATCTCTCCAGATCCTTTGAATTCTTTTTCCACCTTTATAAACTGTTGTCTTCAGCTCATCCAACAAGTTTTTATTAGGCTTAAGGTTAAGGGGCTGAAATAGCCATGGCAAAACCTTGATTCTGGCGAATGGTTGGTGAATCATTTTTGTGTTGATTTCAATGTAAGTTTTGGCTCACTGTTCTGTTGTAAGATCCAACCATGGGCCAGTTTAAGATTTCTGACAGGTGCAATCAGGTTATCATTTGATATCTGGTGGATAGAATTTATGGTACCCTAGAGTCTTAGAAGTTATCCAGGGCCTTTGGTAGAAGAATTTTTTGCACAATATGTGACAAGAAAACTGTGATTTGTAAATCATCATTCACCTATATTAAATTGAAAACAAGGGCAAGGAAAAAATATTTGTTGCCAAACTCCTTCCCCGCTTGTTGATATTTTTCTGCTTTATTTTCATGGACACCAATTATTCCAGGTTTGGGGGATTTATTTTTTCATTTTTCCTGTACATCTTCTGCTGCTCATCTGGGGTCTTCATTGTCCTATTTTAGACTTCCTAAAGCTCCACACTACATCTTTTTAACAGGAGACATGACTAAACTGCAGGTAGGCCAGTCTAGTAGGCGCACTCTCCAGTGAAAAAGCCATGCTGCTCTAACACATGCAGGGCATGGTTTGCCATTGTCTTGCTAAAATGAGCAAGGATGACTTTGAAAAGCTGAGATCTTAAAGACAGCTCTTGTTGCTCCAAATTCTATCAGTGACCAGCCTTGACCACTAGACCTTATGCAAATGCTTCTTTCATATCCATGCATGATAGTGCTACCTGTTCCATCACTCCAGACAGTGCTTTTAGCATTCCATGGTTTTCTGAGTCAAATTCAGGATGAATGTGAATTGGCAAAAAAGGAATGAAGTTGATGAGGTAAAACATGAAATATTTTGTCATGGTATGTTATCGGGTCACAGGTCAAGGGTGATTTCTAAATCACAGCTGTCCATTTTCATTTGGATTTTCAATACCATCCCAACTTTTTCACAAATGGCATTGTAAGTCAGATGTTTATGTTTTTGAATATTTTGAATTTAAAATGGCTCTAGCTCTTGTTCTAATTTATGAATCCATCATACACATCTCTGAATGTAATTCTGTAATTCCCCATGATGCCAGAGCTTTTTTTTCTCCATATAAAAAATGATTGACATATTTTTAGAGAAAGATGTTTCTTTGGCCATTTTTTAAACAAGACTGAATTTTATACACACTAGTGTGCTACATTGGACTGCAGTTGTCAAGAACATTTTTAAGCCTCTGCAATACTTAATACAGTGGGACTGGTTTCTTAGCACCAAACTGTAATGTTACCCTAATTACTCAAGGATGAGGTTGTAATAATAATGCCAGTAGCCCACACTTGAGTCCTGGCTCCTGAAAATGTGACTCTGCATTTACATGTGAAAACTCATTAAAAAAAAAAAAAAATTTAAAAATAGAAAAAAAAAAAAACTTGTTTCAAACTGTAATGGTAGTATTTAACATTATTATTGTTTTGGCTTTATCTGATTGATTATTGTAATGATTCCTAAATGTAGCAATTAAGGAATAAAAGAATCAGTTTCTTTCAAAAACACCAAAATTTGTAAGCAGTTTTAAGATTAAGATAGCAGTCAATTACAATAAATAATTTTTAATGTGGGGGCTTGCAAGCTTATACCATATAACGAAGGGTAAATTAGAGTAATGTGTGAAAATATGGAGCTAATCAGAGTAATCATACAGAACCACTCTAATGCTCGTCCGCTGATATAACCTGAGTCAGTATAATAAAACCAATAAATGTTTCTCTTGGTGATCAGTTAACTTTGCATTCCAGTGATGGTCTTTTATATAGGAAGTTGGGGAAGGGATTCACTAACGTGTTGTCAGTGGTGACACCCTGTTTGCTCGGGCTGACCATGTCGCGTGTTGCAATCATTTTTCTCGAAAGTAAATTACGTTATAATAGTATTTTGAAGAATTCTTTTGTTTTCTTTGTGAAAACAGAATGGCTGCGACTACGTGGTGGGTTTCAAGGGATGAGACATAGTCAGATTCGGTGTTAGAAAACACAGTCAAAAAGAAACTGAGTTTATTCGTCGTCTCGACCAGTGCAGTGTCCAGTATAATTACGATCTGACTGCCTTCATTGGGATACAACAGGTTTAAATATTCATAGTGAACAAAAGATATTGGCCCAGGAATTTCGTTATGGTGCAGAAACAATATTGCCTGATTAACTCATTGGGTTAAACATAGATGACAATGTCTCAGTGAATACAGTACATAACCCATCAGTGTGTTCCTTCTTGACTACATCAACCCAGCAGTGGACTGAAAATGCCTTAAGTAGTTGGGCTAGACAGAAGACCTGGGGCCAGTTGCATAAAATTAGACCCAGTCTTTGACTTTAATGTCATTTTTAGTCAATCTTACTGTAGACAATTAAATATGCCGGTTGCATAAAACCTGTCTTTGAGTGACTTATTTAAGACTGACTTGGATAGTCGGTCCAAGGGAATTAAGACACTTCACAGAGGAGAAAAACATGGCGGACACTATTGCGACACTTGATGGCAGCGGGAGATCATCGCACTTTATATGCAACGGAAAACATTTTCTTTGCTGGAGGAATATAATGCCGATAGAAGTCTTTTGTTCAATAGTTTTAATCAAGCGAATGGAAATTTGATACGTCATCAAGTTAGGGGAGAAAATTACAGAAAAGGCGAACGGTATCAACGGTCGTGAGAACCGTAAAAGATGTTCAAAAACGTTTTAAAAATATTGTGCAAGAATCCAAAGCTGCTTTCACACCGGAAAGCGTTTCGCCTGTATTCGCGTCTTTGCATTGACTGTCGTGCGAAAAATTCTTTTCGCGTCCAGTGTGAAAGCATCTTAAGACGGAAATATGGAAGAGAAAAAAATCCAGTCACCGGAGGAGGACCCCCTCCAAAACTACAAAATAAATAAATACAAATTTAAAAAAAAAACTGCGCTGATAATCCTGTTTCCAGTGTAAAATATTTTTTATCCTTTTTTTTTTTTTTAAATAAATATTACTGTATCTGTGTCCTCTAACAGGCGTTCTAACAATGTGTTGCCATGGCAACAAAGCTCTCATCTCAGGGGCCGGTTGCATAAAATTAGACCCAGTCTTAGACTTAAATGTAATTTTAAGTCAGACTTACTATGGACACATAAATAAGCCTGTTGCATAAAACCTGTCTATGAGTGACTTATTTAAGACTGACTTAGATAGCCTGTCGCGCTATGTACCATGGGTAAAATAAGACCATTCACAGAGCAGAAAAAAATGGCAGACACAACAGTGACATTCGGTGGCAGCGGGAGATCACCGCACTTAAACGGAACAGAAAAGCTTCGCTTGCTGGCGGAATATAATGCCGAAAAAAGTATTTTATTCAATCGTTTTAATCAAGCGAACAAAAAATTTGACACGACATCAAGTAAGGGGAGAAAATTACGGAAAGACGAACAGTATCAACGGTCGTGAGAACCGTAAAAGATGTTCAAAAACTTTGGTGAGAGAATCAAAAGCAGCTTTCACACTGGACGCGAAACGAATTTTTCGCACGACAAGCTACATTCAAAGTCAATGCAAAGACGCGAATACATGCGTGTATTTGTGTCTTTGCATTTACTTCGAATGTAATCTGTAATCTAGAGCATGAACCGGTCCTTAGTCTCTCTAATAATGACATCATTAGCAACTTCAGGTGCAGCTCTACCACCCTTTTCGGAAGTAGGGACCTGGGTTTCTCGTGTCTCTCAAACATGATTTCACCAGCGAAATTAGCGAATCAACCAATACTGAGCCGTAAACTTATGGAAATTATCCTCTCAACACTTACCAGGAGGACAACCCAATTTATCTTATCTATTCAAAGGAAGTAGAAAAAATAATGCTGTTAAGACCTTTCAATTAGTTGTTTTACTTTAACATGAAACAAACCACAGTCCTGTTCCTATACCCCACACGAATGGCGCAATTTTATTTTAGGACTCTGGATCTATTACGGATTGTAGTAGCCTCCTTAGAATTTTTAGAGTAAACACAACAAAGACGACCAATTAAACGTTCACAGAAACCAAGCTGGTATGAGAGGTATCAGGACCATATATATTTAGAACACTAGATTGCTGATGTTTTCATATTTACATTATCCAAAGTGAAGCACCCAACCGCCATATTGATACACCCAACTTCTTCATAAAAATGAATGGTTTCCTATGAGGCCAATTTCAAATAAGTCGATACAAGCGAGAAAATGCCAAGATGTGCCGCTGCCTTTAGCAGCAATAAATATTAGAAGAGCTGTAATAAAACGTTTCATGCATAAGTTAATGTATAAATACAAACTTGTCACTTTAATAGTTAAAAATCGCGTTTGGTGCTAGCTAGCTAATTAGCTGTCCCATTGACTTGAACAGACCGCTGACTGAAAGCGAACGCGAGCGATCGATAACGGTCACCAGCGAGCTACCTTGGCGTTACGGAGACTGCATTGACTTAGTGGTAAATAAATTTAAAAGGTGGCTAACAAGCTAGCTAGCTACTTGTAATTGACATTCAACGACAATACTTCTTTTTTGTTTTTTTTTAAACCAAATTTTATTCATCAATCTGCACACATGACAGAACAATATTACAGAATTATATTTTTGTTACTTATAATTCAAAAGTAAACACATAGAACAAATAATGACTCCAACATTAAGTTAAGAGTTAGATAAATGTCACTAAAAAAAGGGGGAGGAAAAAGAAAAAAGAAAGAAAAAAAGGAGAAAAACATAGAAATATAGAGTCAGCATGTACTGCCAGAAATAAATATATAGAAACAACCAGACAGATTCTGATGTTCTAGTCTAGTGAGATTGATTGCATTGTTCTAAAGTGGGAGATGAGAGGCTGCCAATATTTGTAAAATTTGTCAGTGGAACCACGTAGAGCAAATTTGATCTTTTCAATCTTCAAAAATAACAGTAGGTCCCGCAGCCAGGATGTGTTTGAAGGGGGCAAACGATTTTTCCATAAAAGAAGAATCCGACGTCGGGCAATCAATGAGGCAAAAGAGATGACATTAATTTGTCTGGCTGTCATTCTAACTTCCTCCCCTGGTATACCAAAAATAGCAATCTGAGGTGATGGGACCAGCGTCAGCTCCAATATCTCTGACATAAGATCAAAGAAAGACCTCCAGTATTCTACCAAGCTCGGGCATGACCAAAACATGTGAGTCAGGTTCGCCGGCGCTTGAGAGCACCTATCACAAATATCAGAGAGGTTTGGGTAAATCTTTGATAGTCTGGCCTTGCTAAAATGGGTCCTGTGGAGAACCTTAAACTGAATCAGGCTGAGCCTTGCACAAGAGGAGGATGAGTTTATTGCATGTAATGCATTGTTCCACCACTCATCAGTCAAAGTGATACCCAATTCGGTTTCCCAACCAGTCTTGATCTTGTGCAGAGCTGGGGGAGTTTCTACTGACAGAAGGTTATATATAAAAGAGATGTGCCCCCTTGCCCTGTCTACGGCTGGAAGTAGAAGGTCAACCCCTGAGGCCAGCGGAGCCTGCGGAAATGTCAATGTGTTGGATTTAACAAAGCTGCGAATTTGAAAATATCTGAACAAGTCAGAGTGATGAAGGTTGAAGGTGGAGCATAACTGTTTAAAACTAACAAAAAGACCATCAATGTAAAGGTCCCCTAGGCAAGACATACCTTGTCTGCTCCAGGTAGCAAATTTTGAGTCTATCCTGGCTGGTTGAAATAAATGATTGCCACAGATGGGAGTGGCTAGTGGCAATGAAGTCCAGCCAAATTTATGTCTGACCTGTTGCCAGATTTTCAAAGTGTTAATAACCATGGGGTTAGTGGAGTACTGTCTAGGTCTAATTGGAAGACTACTACATACCAAAGCATTTAAGGATGAGGAGTGACAAGAACTAGCTTCTAGTTTGACCCAATCGTTATCCATGTCTGAAATCCAAAGTGCAATCTTATGCAAATAAGATGCCCAGTAATATAATTGAAAATTGGGCAAGCTAAGACCTCCCTGTGACCTCCCTCTCTGAAGGAGGGATTTACAAATTCTTGGATTTTTACCTCCCCATATAAAATCCAAAATCATTGAGTCCAATTGAGAAAAGAATTGTTTAGGTAAATAAATAGGTAAACATTGAAATAAGTACAAATATCTGGGGAGAACATTCATTTTCACAGACTGCACTCTACCTGCGAGAGAGAGAGGCAGACAGCTCCAACTTTGTAGGTCAGACTTCACTTTAGTTGATAGAGCTGTAAAATTTTCCTCACGAAGGGAGCGGATGGAGCTGGTGACAGCAATTCCTAAGTATTTAAACCTTAAGAAGGATAATTTAAAGGGGATACTGGACTGTAATATTCCACGAGCTAACTGATTAACAGGAAAGCATTCACTTTTCTGGATATTTAATTTGTACCCGGAGAACGTGCTAAAGGATGAGAGAGTGGTTAAAATGTGTGGAATAGAAGCTACTGGATCGGAGACATAAAGGAGTAAGTCATCTGCATATAAAGACACTTTGTGCTCAACTCCACCTCTTTTGATAGCTGAAAACAACTTATTCGTTTTAAGTGCAATTGATAGAGGTTCAATAATAATAGCAAAAAGAAGGGGAGACATTGGACATCCCTGACGTGTACCACATGAAAGAGGAAAGCATTGGGATTGCTGGGTGTTGGTACGTACGCAGGCCTGTGGGGAGGCATATAATAAACGAATCCAGGATACAAACTTATCACCAAACCCAAATTGATGTAATGTAAAAAACAGATGACCCCACTCAACCCGATCAAAAGCTTTTTCCGCATCAAGCGAAATGACCACCTCTGGACTAGACAACTGAGCCGGTGAATGAATGATGTTAAGAAGTCTCCGAATGTTTGTGAAGGAATGGCGCTTTTTGATAAACCCTGTTTAGTCAGTTGAAATAATAGATGGTAAAACTGCTTCAAGTCTACAAGCTACGGCTTTGGCAAGTATTTTTTCATCTACATTAAGAAGTGAAATAGGCCGGTAGGAGGAACATAGCCTAGGATCTTTACCTTTCTTAAGGATTAGTGAGATTGATGCTTGGTTGAGTGTCGGCGGTAATATACCCTTTTGAAAAGAATCTACAAACATTTCTAAAAGCAATGGTGCCAACTGATGAGAGAACTTCTTGAAAAATTCCACAGGATAGCCGTCCAGCCCAGGGGACTTCCCACTCTGCATTGACTTGATGGCATCAGTTATTTCATTAGGAGTTAGGGGTCCCTCCAATTTTTCTTTATGTTCCGGTGTTAATTTAGGAACATTAAGTTTACTAAAGAAATTTAACATGTCAGTTTCATTTCCAGATGAGTCTGATTTGTAGAGATTGGAGTAGTAGGATTTAAAAGTCTCACTAATTTCGTAAGGATTAGTTGTCAGTGAACCTAAATTATTTATAACTTCAGAAATTTGTTGTGAGGCTGCCCTGCCCTTTAACTGGAGCGCAAGAAGGCGCCCAGCCTTGTCCCCATGCTCATACAGTATTCCACGGGCTTTGGATATCATCTTTTCTGCCTCCCTCGTGGACAGAAGATTGAGCTCAGTTTGGAGGGAAAGCCTCTCCTTGAACAGCTCAGGAGATGGTAATATGGAGCATTGGCGATCCAAATCAGCTATTTCCTCCATAAGCTTGCATTGTCGTTGTTTTTGTGCTTTGTTAATATGGGCAGTATAGGAAATTATCTCGCCCCTCAGAAAGGCCTTCAATGTTTCCCATAATAACGAAGGGCTAGTATTTTCATTTTTATTGGTTTCCACAAAGAAGCCAATTGATTGGCTGATATGCATACAGAATTTGGCGTCGGATAGAAGTGTAGAATCCAGTCTCCAAGTGCGGCTCTCTTTCTCTTGAGTTTCAAATTTTAGGTCAAGTGTCACTGGGGAATGGTCAGAGTGAACTATAGCGGAGTATTCAGCTGATTTTACAGAGGGGAGAAGTGTCTTGTCTACAAAAAAATAATCTATACGGGAGTAAGAATTATGGACATGAGAGAAAAAGGAATAGTGTCTATCAGTTGGATGAAAAAATCTCCAAGGGTCGACACAGCCACACTGAGCCATGAAAATAGCCAGAGCTTGTGACATCTTGGATGGTGCATTTGTCCGCGAGCTAGATCTGTCTAGACTGGGATCCATCACACAGTTGATGTCTCCCCCAAATATTAATTTATGGGTGTGTAAATCGGGAAGTAATGATATAAGTTTCTTCATAAACTCCACATCGTCCCAGTTTGGAGCATACACAGAGGCAAGAACAACTGGAGTTTGGTAGAGGGAGCCTGTTACTATAATATAGCGCCCATTGGAATTGCATATGGTATTGGAGTGAACGAAGTTGACTTTTTTATTGATCAAGATGGCTGTGCCCCTTCATTTAAAATTGAACGCAGAATGGAAAATATGACCTATCCAAGGCCTGCTAAGTCGTCTGTGGTCTGTTGTGCGTAGGTGTGTTTCTTGTAAAAATGTGATATCTGCATTTAAATGTTTTAAGTGAGAAAACACTTTAGTACGCTTCACGGGACCATTTAGCCCCCCTACATTCCACGAAACAATTTTAATGGAGTCTCTCACTCTCACTGCTCCACTTGAGTTATTTATCATACCTATGATGTATCATATCAGTCTGGTTTAACAGAGGAGTAGATGACCCAGTACAGTGGGAGTGACAAACATGCTGATCCGAAAGTAAGAGTTAAAGATAAGAAGAATAGGAAAAAACAAACAAAAAGCAAAATATAATAAACACAGATTCCCTGTCCCATCCCACCCCACCCCAATCCTATGCTCACCTTCCCACCTATGATGAGCTGCAGGTAACCTACTTACTAACTTCCAGAATTTAAATGCAGCATAGGAACATCATAGAAAATATATGTACAGTTAATACACAGACATTTCAGAACACAGTCCGTTCCTATTACTCTGTATAAAGTACACCTGAGACCAAGTGTTGGTGTAATTAGTAGAAATTCAAGAAGTCACTCAGGAGCTACTCTCTGTGCGTCTGCTTCACTTAGCCGCCATACCGGAAGTCCCAATGACAAGACTTCTTACCTGCATGATATTTAAAACAGTGGACAAGTCGCTTTGTCTGTTTTATACAGAGCTTCAAAAGACAAGGCGGGCAGAAAGGCTTCACCTGCGCTTCCTTTTATCACCGTTGGCATTAAATCGGGTGATTTCAAATAGTCAACCAGGGTACAGTGAAGTGAGGAAACCAGAGTATAATTTGATAACGTACACTGACATTCATCGACGTATCTTATATCGGCGATAACTTCCAAGCAATTATCTTATCAAAGGTAAAAGCCTCGGTCACGTCCCTGTTGCACTTTAACGTTAACAGTGAGTCACGTTGCGATCTTCGCTTTAGAAAGTGTGCCGCTTTCCATCCTCCGAAAAGCACATATTTAGGGTGACAAAATGTTACTCTGCACAGCGATACCAAAATAACACAGACTCACACGCAAGTGTTTTTGAAAATGTAATTTTAGAGTAGGCTAAAAGGAATGGGAGTCTATGAGCAAATTTTACTTCCGGGTGTATAGGCTCGTAGAACAGATGCTTCACTTGAGTGCACCCTATCAGCAATCTAGTTTTCTATATATATATATATATATATATATATCTACGATCAGGACTGGTCACACAAAAAATTTCAAGCTTGAATTCCCTAAACTTTCTGATCTGTAGCATTTAAAAAGTACAGCAATTTTTGCGATTTTTGGTTTTTCAGCCAACTTTGGAGCCCTATTGTGGAGCGACCAAGGTAGATACACCTAATCTGACCAGATATTCTAATTCTAGGGAAAAAGTTGACCAAAAATCTGATCTGTAGGTGAAATAATAAAGGAGCAGTGGAAGCCCAAAGTTGGATGATACCCAATTTCATCAAAAAATTTTTTTTAAAATTTATTTAAAATTGTGACAGGCCATCACTTCAAAACTATTAGGTATATCGGTCTAATACTTGGTATTATTTCATAAGTCCACCAGAGGTTTAAGGATTGATATATGAATATATGAATTTATGAATATGAATATGAATTTTTTGAGAAATATCTGAGGGAGTGACCCAGGAATTTTCTGATTTTCTGGATTCTGATTTCACTTGGACTGACCCAACAGGCATGGCCTTGTAAGACTGAACCCCTTTGCACAGAAGCTAAATCTGGCAATTTATGCGTTACCTTACGTAAGGCTTTTTTTATTCAAGATTTGAACTTTGCACATCTATGGGTCAGAATGAGTTATCATAACAAATTTGGTGAAACTGTGAGGATTATTTGCCGAGCACTGACCCGGAGAAGATTTCCAGGGTCAAGGTCAGAGAGCGAAGGTCAAAGGTCAAATCCAGCAAAAAAACTTGACATTGCACATGCATGGGTCATAGTGAGTTACCTTACCAAATTTGGTGAAGCTGTGATAATTACTTGCCGAGTACTGACCTGGGCAAGATTTCCGAGGTGAAGGTCAAAGCGCTAAGGTCAATGGTGAAATCCAGCAAAAAACCTGACGTCGCACATCTATGGGTCATAGTGAGTTACCATACCAAATTTGGTGAAGCTGTGAGGATTAATTGCCAAGGACTGACCCGGATAATATTTTCAAGTTCATGGGTACAGCGCCAAGGTCAAAGGTCAAATCCAGCAAAAAGCCTGACATTGCACATCTGTGGGTCATAGTGAGTTATCATACCAAATTTGGTGAGGCTGCAATGATTAGTTGCTGAGTACTGACCCGGATAAGATTTGTAGGGTCAAGGTTACAGAGCTAATGTCAAGGGTCAAATCCAGCAAAAAACCTGATGTTACACATCTATGGGTCATAGTGAGTTACTATACCAAATTTGGTGAAGCTGCGACCATTAGTTGCTGAGTACTGGCCCGGACAAAATCGTCGACGGACGACACACGGCCACGCAGGTGACGACAATACCCCTCCGGCCAGAGTCGGCTGAGGGGTCAAAAAAAATACTGATAATTGTAAAAAAAGCTGGGAGTTAAAACAATGCATTTCTGGGATCATAATATCCTTGACCATAAGTTTATCTGAGTGTAATTTTCAAAATTATCTGCTGTTTATGAGCCAAATAAAGTGGCTCCCCATGCTGTCAGAACCCTCAAAATTGTGCACTGCCAAATCATAACATAATTGTCTTTAATCATATTTAATGCCATTTCCTTCGGACTCATGAAGTTCAATATGAATGAATGATTTTCCTTGCGGAATTTAGCATGAGTTACAGGCACAATCAATAGAGGCACAGTTGGACATCAATGGTCACCAGTAACCTCTCTAAACCCAAACATGCCTTTTATCCATGATAAAGTTTAGAATTTTGTTCAATTTCCTTCTGAGTACAAGCCAGAACATCTACTCATTAAAGGAACTGCTTATTTAACGGAGAGAAAATTCACCCTGCAATGAAAAGCTAGCAGTTCCCAGTTCCAAGCGTGCAACGTTATATAAACACTTTCCATAACTCATAAGGAAACAAGTATGGCCTGAGCCACATACTCAGCAGCTTTTATCCCCTTTACCCGCGGGAAATTACCACCGCGGAAATTGTGCACAGTGCAATAATTCCTTGAAAACCAACTTTTTTTATCATCCCCATACTAATAAGAAATTTTCCATAAAAGATTGTGTGCGTCTACACATGTGATATACATGCTGCGTTGTCCCTGTGGTTTGGCATATGTGGGTAAGACATCCAGGCAATTGAAACAGCACATTAGTGAATATAAAAGCTCTATACGCAGAAATGAAAGAAATTATCCTGTGGCTGTTCATTTTAATGATAAAAACATGAGATTTCCACCTTACGTTTCTGTGGCCTTGAAAATGTCAGCCTTCCACGGAGAGGTGGTGATCTTGATTTGCTGCTCAAACGTCGCAAGGTGTATTGGATATTCATTTTACAGACTTTAACACCTGATTGATTGAATGATGAACTTCCCCTAAATGTTATCTTGTGAATTTTGTTTCCTAATTATGGTGGGACTATTCCACTATAGAATAATTGTCTTTCATTGATTGTATTTCTTTATTTTGTTCACTGCGTATATTTTCAGTTTTTACTTATATGATGAAGCCTTTCTAATCTGGTCTCCTCTCCTGTTTGCAGAGGTTAGGACAATTAGGAGGCAGCAAGATGTTTTTGCAAAAAATTTTTTGCATTTTCATTCTCATACCATCATGTTTTCTATCTCATGATTGTACTGTAAACGTGGTTATTCTTAGGGCTTGGAAACTGTTTTTATTTTTCTATGTTTTGCAAACACTGTATTATGTCTTCCCTAAATGAGGTTATTATTACCTTTGTACATGGTTATTTGTATTGATGTTTTTACTTATGAGATGCGCCTTACTAGTGGTCATGTGTTTTTATGTGATTGGGCCTGGTCGGCCTTGAAGGAATACTAAAAGCTACAGACTGCTTTTGATGATTTGGGAGAGGGGATTGAATGGATGAACAAGCTGGTTGGCTACTAAGCAGCTCAGTGAATACAGCACCCCGCCCCACACACGCACACAAACGCATACACACACTCAAATAGCACTGCCATTTTGAGTATATGTTATGTTCTTGAAAGTGCATGAATTAATAAAGAGGTTCTTCATATTTCTGTGAGTTATGTGCCTGCATTATATTTGAAGTTTTTGAGGATTACATTTCATCACTATTCATCATATTCAATAGTAATCACAATATTTCATTACTATTCATTATATCTACTATCAGTATAGGTTTATCAGTAAACCAATAACCATATTTAGTTACCATAATCAATAACCATATTATGTAAGCAGCAGATAAAACACACATACAAGGCAGTTCACACATGCATGAGCAGTGCACAGACACATGCACACACGCGCGCGCCCTGCCCGCGCGCACACAAGCAATTCAATTCATATATCAGTGGCAGCTCATGAGCTGCAATCCCTTAAAATTAATGATTGGTCACGTCCTATTTTCAATCATTCATTTAAATTACCGTTACAGAAACTCCAAAAACTCTCAACATTATCAAGTGTGGCCAGTTATTTTTCATTTATTACGCATACCAGTCAATTCTCACGCATTCGGTGTGAGTTAAAGATGCATATTTACGTTACTCTGCTGTAGTCCGCAATTATTTAATCAACGTGTAGGCTATGTAAGAGATTTTCACGCGGAACTGAAGTCCTTGTGCACAGAGGGGTAGGAAGCAATGTAATCGCATAAAGATCTCTCAAATGATCTCATTTCATTTAAAAGATCACGAAACACATGCATTGCCTCCAACCGCTGAGGAAAGAAAAGCGCGAGGGGTCCAGAGTCATAATCGTTATGCATTATAAATTAAAAATGGCCACATCTGATAATTTTGAGAGTTTTTGGAGTTTCTGTAATGGTAATTTATATGAATGATTGAAAACAGGTTGTGACCAATCATTAATTTTAAGGGATTGTTTTGAGCCACCCCTATTGCCAGTTCATGAACCACCACTGATTCTTTTTTTCTTGTGGATCTCAATGCAGCCATAGAAGGATACTTAGTGTGTCTGATCATACTATCCAAATGCCAAATTGTTCACTCAATTTATCAATATCCACAAAAAACGGCTCACATGCGGTCAATATGCATCTGGTTTATTTATTAAATTTTGCAGGAATATGTTCTGTATTTCCAAAGGCACCAAGAAAGACAGGACATGAAACTAATATGATACATCAGAGAAAAAAAAATTCTCACAACAAGTTTATGATGTCTCATTGATGGGGATACTATGATAACACGCTCTGTAATGTAGCACACAAAAAGTGAATGACTAAACAATAAAAATATGCAATAAAATATTCTTCTGACTGTCTTCATCCTGCTTCAGAGTGTCCAGACTTCCAGATGATCTGTCTTGAGAAAACTGTACATTTGAAGAAAGAGTTACACACACATTGTGTATAGGTGCAAGGAAATCAAATAAAACATGTCGATGAAGAAAGGAGAAGACGCCTGCACACTTACTCCAAGCCACCAAGGAAATCTTAATTGATTACAAAGAGACAACATTTCGATCCAACTTGGATCTTCGTCTGGTCAACGTGTTTAAAAAGGGGGAACACACGCATATTTATATATAGTCCACACCAATAGGCTGACAAGAATAATTACAACTGGCGTGGTAAACCCACCTATAAATGTCCAGAAAAGTCAGGAGAATGAAAATTCAACAAATAACACAAAAGGAGAAACTGAGAATATATACAAAAGACAACAACCAATTGACCTATGGCTAAGCCCCGCCCTCAAATGTGATGAGCCAATCACAGTGCGTATCCCCTCCCATATACTCGGACATCCTAAATCTGAACTTCCATTGAAATGCATTGCGGAAACTCCGAATCGTTTCCTTTTAGGGGGTTTTAAAATAGTTTTAAAATATAAAATATAAAATATAAAATATTTTTTTAAATATAAGTGGAAAAAAATGGTCAAATGCTGTGTTTGGGGTAAATTTAACTCATGATAATCGAGAGAAGTGTCTCCTCTGGATAAAGTTGCTTTCACACCGGATGCGAAACAAATTTTTCGCGCGACAAATTACATTAAAAGTCAATGCAAACACGCGAATACACATGTATTCGCATCCTTGCATTGACTTTGAATGTAATTCGTCGTGTGAAAAATTTGTTTCGCATCCAGTGTGGAAGCAGCTTAAAACTTTGTGGAAGACCCCACTATCAGCTTAAGGTAGCTAACAAAGGTAAATAAGGATGTCTTCATTTGTTCCAAGCTAAGTCAGCATCGTGTTTAAGGTGACATTTTGTCACTTCGCTGGAGATTAATGTAAGTTATCTTTTACATCGCTAATTTTACTAACTTTAGCGAGCGTTAGCTAACTCTATGGCTAACTTCAGTGCTGACGGACGTCGGCTTAACGAGAGCTCTTGACTGAGTTGTTTTTCACCTTGTTTACTTAGAAGGAGTTCAGTCACGTCAGGTTGGATTTCTTAAATTCGGTAGCTAGTAGTAATAACGTAAATTAAATGTATGATTTATTCTTATTTTACATGAGGGCAGTACATTGGTCATAGATCTGTACAGAAAAGAAACTAACAAATGTTCTTTTTTACATGGGCAGTCATTTCATCCTGTTCATCAGAATAAAAAGCCTTCACATTGGAAGAATTTGCAGTAACCAAACTTATTTTGATAAACAAGTTGATTAATTACAGCATAGATTTAAAGTAAGGAGGGTGTAATGAAAGCTGGGTAAAATCTGCCAGAGACAGGAGTGTTAACATTACTCAGGAAGAGTCCCTTACTGAAAAAGATAAATCAAGAACAATAATGCTCCTAGATGTTTTTTTAAATATCCAGCTCTGGGCAAAGACTTAGAAGCAATTATTAGAAAGCATTGGCATATTCTGAATTCTGATCCACAACTACAAAATGAATTCAAGATTTACCCAATGAAGCATACAAACGTCCACCTAATTTGAGACAAATATTGGTAAAATCTGATCTCTTACCTCTTAGAAACACTACTTTTCTAGATCCTCCATCAGGGAATTATCTTTGTGGCTTGTGCTCAGTGCAATTTTTCAAACAAATGTTCCACATATACCCACCCAGTTTCAGGAAAAATTATAATAAAGGGTGTTATATCGTGTTCCACAAAAAAAAAAAATGTAATTTATCTCATCAAATGACCTTGTGGTTCAGCATATGTGGGGAAAACACAAAGGGCACTAAAAACAAGGATGGCTGAACACAGGAGTTGCAGTCGCACTCAAGACCAGCGTAACCCGATTGCACTGCATTTCAGAGAGGCCAACCACCCAGTGGCCTCTCTGAGATGCACTGGCATTGAGCATGTTCAAATTCCTAGTAGAGGAGATGACATAAATGCCCTCTTGCTGAAAAGGGAAAGGTTTTTTTTTTTTTTTTAGCTTTATTGTTTTATTTAGGGATTAAGTGGACAATTACTTTTTTACTTTGGGCCAGAAAAGGTTGGATAGCAATTGTCCTTCAATAATGAAATAATAATTTGAAAATCGCATTTTTTGTTTACTCATGTTTTCTTTATCTAATATCTAAAATATGTTTGATGCTCTGAAACATTTAAGTGCAATATCAGAAGAAAAAAATAAGCACAATTAGAAGAAATTAAGAAGGGGGCAAACACTCACTGCAATGTTTTTTACAAGCAAATCCATTTGTTGTTGGAGAGATTCATATAATGTTCATATTTGATTGTTTTGTAATATATAAGTACATGATTAATTTTTTTCCCATCATCTATTGTGTTTTATTGAGCATAAACAATTCAACTTGTAACCTCTAGCAGTTACAAATATTAATCGAATTTAGCACAACTTAGTTTATGTGCCAAAGATGTTGCATACTAATTTGGAATTGTATTTCAGCTCTGCCTCGATGAATGTGGGTATGGGAGGGTAGTCGCACTGAAAAACCAAAGTTGTCCATTTTTCACCTATTTAATTTTGATTAAATGATAAAACTTGGCATGTAATTAATGTATAGTGTCTCAACATATGAGTAAGGGGTTTTGATGATATCTGAAAAATGGCAGTTTTGTGACCTTTCACTTTCCTTCTCCCATGGACACCTGCTCCCTTAATGTGTAGCAGTCATAAATCTGAATGAAATTTATTAAAATTTAACAAACAACATCTTTTATTTTTATCCCTCCACCCCCCCCCCCCCCATTTTGGGGTCTCCTGAATTCCTTCAACAACAAGAAATTTCTCGAAAGACCCCACACCCACCCTTTGACTCCCATCACAGCACCATACACCCACCCCTCCCCTACACCCATATATACAGATGAAACAGTGAAAAGACAATGACATACAGTGCCCTCCATAATTATTGGTACCCCTGGATAAGAGGTGTTCGTTATCTTCTAATAAATTCATTTTTTTTCTAAATAATACAGGACCACGATGAAAAAAAAGAGGAAAATCCAAGCTTTAATTCAAGTGCATTTATTCAGAGGGGAAATAATCCCAAATTAAGAAATAATTCTTTTACGTCAAATTATGTGTGCCACTATTATTAGCACCCCTGATGTTAATACTTTGTACAATCCCCTTTTGCCAACTAAACAGCACCTAATCTTCTCCTATAATGTTTCACAAGATGGGAGAATACGGAAATAGGGATCTTTGACCATTCCTCTTTGCATAATCTCTCTAAATCATCCAGCAACCTTGGTCCTCTCCTCTCCACTCTCCTCTTCAGCTCACTCCACAGGTTTTCAATGGGGTTAAGGTCTGGGGACTGAGATGGCCATGGGAGGAGCTTGATTTTGTGTCTGGTGAACCATTTCTGTGTAGAGTTGGCCACATGTTTAGGGTCATTATCTTGCTGAAAGACCCAGTTACGACCCATCTTCAGCTTTCCAGCAGAGGCCACCAGATTTTGATTTAAATGTCCTGGTATTTCAAAGCATTCATGATGCCATGCACCTGAACAAGGTTCCCAGGGTCTCTGGAAGTGAAACAGGCCCACAGCTTCACTGATCCTCCCTCATACTTCACAGTGGGCATGAGTTGCTTTTCTGTATACTCATCTTTTGTGTTCCGCCAAAGTTTGTTGCCAAAAAGCTCTATCTTGGTCTCATCTGACCAAAGCACACGGTCCCAGTTGAGGTCGAGGGGCTATTTTCTTGTAGCCATTGCCTGACTTCTGAAGGTTGACACACATCTGCTTTACTTGAATGGTGTGTTCCTTTGTCTTTCCCATGTTGAAGAGTGTATAAGAGAAATGGCCTCTGTGTCACGTCATATTTATACCCCAGGGAAACAGGAAGTGATGATTTACTGATTGAATGTTCCTAGATACTCTGATCAACTTTGTAAACTACTGTAGAAATGACAGAAATACTTCAATTATATTTATTTCCTAGGAATTGTTAGGGGTGCCAATAATTCTTGAACAGGTGACTTTATGAAAAATAATAATTTCTTAGTTTGGGATTTTCTTTCCCTTAAAATTCACTTGAGTTGAAGGTTACATTTTTGTACAATTTTCAGTGTGAGAGAATGCTTCTGCAATAAAAATTGAATTTCCTTTAAGGCTTTTAACACGTTAACCTGGGGTGCCAATAATTATGGAGGGCGCTGTAAATCAGAATGTAAATATACACAAAAATGTGTAAATTGAAATGAAAATGAACAACATACCTGCACCATTACTTTTTTGTACATTGGTCATAATTTTATATATAAATATATATACACACTCTCATGATTTAGCGTACGTACATTCATACAAACACAGACTAACATATCATATATACTAATAGACTCATACACATTTACTTGTATTAAATTCACTCCCAGCCTTCTGCTACTCTCAGCCTCCTCCATGTATCCTTATATACACTTAACCTACTGTTTTCCTGTTCCATCATAGATTCAGTTTTACAAAGAGTTTGAATCTCCCCATCCTCCACAGATTCTGATTTAAAAATGGAAATTTTGCCAAGAAGTATTATAATATTGACTATTTTTCCGGAACCATTTGTTGGACTGCCCAGAAGTATGGTAGGCAAATCCAGTGTAAAGTTACTTGAATATAAAGCCAGCCACCTCTGAACCCTTGTCCAAAACAGACCTACACAGAGGCAGTACCAAAATAAATGATCCACTGGCTCAAGCTCTTCGCCACAGAATCTACACAGGTTGGACCCCTCAATTCCCCAAGTATGAAGCATCTTTTGAGTGGTCAAAAATGTATATATTAATTTAAACTAAAAAAATTTTATTCACAAATCTATTGTTGTTTTGTTAAATTAAAGAAACTTTTTGTATTTTCACACTTCAGACTCTCACACCAGGAGGACTGAATCAAGAATATGATCTGAAACCTTTACTTTGATGATACTTATAACTACATTGGTGGTAGGCTTGTTACTTTTTTTGTAAAGGTCTTTGGCGCATATATTGTGACGACATACTTGATATGTATGGATGTACAACCCAAATTCCGAAATAGTGGGGACTAAGTGTAAATTGTGAATAAAATCAAAATGCAATGACATTCAGATCACATGAGCCAATGTTATTTGCAATAGATCATAGATAACATTTCAAATGTTGAAACTGAGATATTTTACATTTTTATCCTTAAATGAGCTTATTTCAAATTTTCTGGCCGCAACAGGTCTCAAAAAAGTTGGGACACAGGGGAAAAAAAGGGCTGAAAAAGCAATTAGTATATGAGAGAATCAGCTGAAAGAACATTTAGCAAGTAATTAAGTTAACTGGCATCAGGTGTGTAACATGATTGGCTAAAAAAAGGGATGTCTTAGAGAGGCTTAGAGAGTCTCTCAGAAGTAAAGATGGCTACAGGCTCTCCAACCTGTGAAGGTTTGTGTAAAAGAAATTGTGGAATACTTTAAAAACAATGTTCCTCCACGTCAAATTGCAAAGGCTTTGAAGGTTTCATCATCGACCGCGCATTACTTCATCAAAAGATTCAGAGAAACAGTAAAAATCTCTGTGCGTAAGGGACAAGACCGAAGACCTTTACTGGATGCCCGTGATCTGTGGGCCGTCAGACGCCACTGCATCACTCACCGGCATGATTCTGTCATTGACATTACTAAATGGGTCCAGGAATATTTCAAGAAACCACTGTCTGTAAACACGGTCTGCCGTGCCATCCACAGATGCCACTTAAAACTCTATCATGCAAAAAGAAAGCCATTGTTGAGCATGACCCAGAGGCGCCACTGTGTTCTGTGGGCCAAGGCTCATTTAAAATAGACTGTAGCAAAGTGGCAAAGTGTCCTGTGGTCAGACGAGTCCAAATTTGACATTCTTGCTGAAAATCATGTGTGCCGTGTCCTCTGGGCTAAAGAGGAGAAAGACCACCCCCTCCTATTATCAGTGTTCAGTTCAAAAGCCAGCATCTCTGCTGGTATGGGGATGCATTCGTGCATATGGTGTGGAACACTTGCATGTTTTAAAAAGCACCATGAATGCTGAAAGGTATAGACCCATCTACAGCCAACATCATCAAAAAGATGTGTGCACATCTTGGCAACGGTAGTGGTCTCCCCCATTCAGTCTGACGAGTTATGAATCTGCAAACATTTAATTAGATATTTTACCAGCACCGAAATGTCTGGTTGTTGCATGTACAGCTGTCAGAATTAATATTTCATAGGTGGACTCAAACTTTACAGGATTCCAAGAGGATCACATCCGTATAACGCCCACTGGCCGCAAGCAAAGCATCAAGTCAAACTCCGAACGTTGCCTTAATGCTTTTAAATGCCCACTGAAAGCGTCCGCCGCATCAACATTGACAGCTGTCAACAAGACCGAGAAGCCATGAGTGCCACTCTCAAAATATTCAAAAAGAAAACGTTTAGTTTTGAAAAAAACCTACTGATAAAGCTTAGTTTAAGTGATGAAAAAGTGTGACGTTCAGATTACTGCGCACTATATGTTATATATAGGCATAATTTTCCTCCTCAGTTTAGCTGTCCAGTAAATTAAGATTATGATTCACTTTACTTCACCCAGCAGCAAAGTAGCTAGCTAGCTAACTTAGTAGTGTTAAATTCTTACCAGTGTACCTTGAGTTAGGTTCTGTCAAACTGCAGATTGCTTGATAACTTAAATGCGCACAAAATAACGGATTTCCTCTCAAAACTGCAACTTGGTTAAAAAGCAGGTATATCGGTTTTGACAACTGCATGTGAGGTTTCCGTGTGTGCCACCAACCATGACAAGGCAAATGCGCTTTTATTGAGTTGACGCTCAAGAAATTGAGCTATGGCGAAAAGTAAAAATCTGACGCATGTCACACGCTGTCAGTGGGCTTTGCTTCATTGAAATTAATGTAACCAATTTTTTGACATGCGTCTCATGGTTACAGACTTTAAATGAAATATGTGAGAATAATGGTAAACCGAGCAGATTTCATGTCTGCATGACAACTACGCAGTCAAACTCGCGAGCTAGCAAGCCCATAATACAAAATAATACTTAGTCTGCCATGCAGGTACAATTAGCCGTCAGGATGTAATTTTCTGTTTAATTATTTTTTCCATTATAACCCATGCGTCATACACGGCGGTTTTATGCCCTTGTGTTAGACTAGGAAGGACCTCTGATTTCGCGACTGTCGTGGTATTTAACATTCTGCTTATATCAGCAGATAACATAGTCATAAGCATCCAGTGACTTGTATGCTCGCAGTTCCTCCCTAGTGTAAACGGTATGTTTCTCAATCAAATGGGTATATATATATCAGGCCACGGAATACTGGGCCACTAACGTCATCTACTCACTCTACTGATACCATACGGATCTGGAAATTGGATGCCATTTGTCAAAGTTAATTTGTTTAGGTAGAATTCTAGATCTTTGATGGCTAATGCCCTCGCATAGATTGACAAGCTATTATGGTCCACCATACTTCCGTTGCCGAGCTGCGCGCACAACCTGTTTTGTTTGCAAACAGTAAAAGGGTCTATATAAAGGTTTAAGAGCAACATATGCTCCCCTCCAGACGACATCTATTCAAGGGAAGGCCTAGTGTATTTCAGCTGGACAATGCAAAACCACATACTGCAGCTATTACAACAGCCTGGCTTCGTAGTAGAAAAGTCTGTGTGCTGAACTGGCCTGCCTGCAGTCCTGATCTTTCACAGATTGAGAACATTTGGTGCATAATTAAACGAAAAGTTCGTCAAAGGAAACCGAAAACTCTCCAGCAACTGGAAGCCAGTATTAAACAAGAGTGGGATCAAATTCCAATTGCTAAACTCAAGAAACTTGTCTCCTATGCCCAGACTCTGTTAAAAAGAAGGGATGCTACACCATGGTAAACAGGTCCCTGTCTCAACTTTTTTGATACCTGTAGCAGCCATCAAATTGGAAATGAACTTATTTTGTGGATAAAATTGTAACATTTCTCAGTTTTGAACATTTGCTATGTTATCTCTGGTCTATTGTAAATAAAATAGTGGTTGGTGTGATTTGAAAGTCATTGCGTTTTTATTTTATTCACAAGTACCACTTTGTCCCAGCTATTTCGGAATTGGGGTTGTAAGTTTCATTCTACATGCAATTTTCATGATGTATTTGCTGGCCCCTTTGCTTCAATTGGTTGTTGTCTTTTGTATAAATTCCCAGTTTCTCCTTCTGTGTTATATGTTGAATTTTCATTCTCCTGACTTTTCTAGACGTTTGGGTTAAGCACGCCTGTCGAATTAATCTTGTCAGCCTATTGGTGTGGACAATATATAAATATGCTTGTGTTCCCCCTTTTTAAACACGTTGACCAGACAAAGATCCAAGTTGGATCGAAACGTTGTCCTTTTTTAATCAATAAAGATTTCCTTGGGGCTTGGAGTAAGTGTGCAAGATCTTCTCCTTTCTTCATCGAAACTGCACATTTGCTCATTTTTTGCTTCATTGGTGACAGCAACTAGAATTAAATCCAAGTCCTGCTGTGTCATTTAAATCATTACAAAGCCATGACTACAGTATATGCAAGAACAATTAGACAACACAGTCATATTATGTAATGTTATTTTCACAAATTTGGCCTAAGTTTTCTGCATGCGCTACATCTAACGCTACATCTTCAAACCAATCACTGCACCTATTCCTATTTTCCTCCAGATACAAGGACTATTGGGTGTTTTTTGCTAGGGCTGCATGCAACTGGGCAGAGAAATGAATATCAAGGGTTTAGATCTATTTCAGGGGGTGTTTTCCACGTAAATTAGATGACGTCAGTGGACGCGTCATTTAAATAAGGTTGTGCAAGGCCATTTTTGGAATCTTTCATATGCATAAAGCTGAACATATATGATTTGCCAAAACCATGCCCAAACTGAAGCAGAACCTGATTCTAATATCACCAGAAGGTCCCAGTAAAGAGAACTAGACCACTCGGTCGCCCGCTGGTCAACGTGTATTCCCGGATCTCCTAAAGCAATCGCTCTCAAAATCCAAAGGCTTTGTGACCTTATCACACACAAGTACCACGCCGAATATGAAATGACTTGGTTGAAATTTGTGGCCTGCTGAGTGTTCTCAAACAAATCTCTACAGACGCGGAGTGAAGATCACAGATCCGTAGTGTTCCCGACTCATTGTACAGGGATACGATAATCTCTATGAATTTAACAATGTCAATATTTACGAGAGAATGTAATTCCAGGGAATTACAAGTGCATGAAAATGCAAACTGTAGTTACTGAAGGTAGAATTTGTGGCAATTAATTGCATTATGATATTAGTAGCTTGGCTGTTAGTAGGCTAATTATGGTAGTGGCTATGGTAACTAGTATGGTTGTTATGTTGGTTGCTAGGGTAATCATTTTGGTCGCGAGGTTGTAACTAGAAGTGGTTGCAAGGCTGTTGCAAGGGTACTTGAGGTGGTTGCTATGCTGGTTGTTAGGTTAATTATGTTGGTTGCTAGGTTGAAACTGGAAGTGGTTGCTTAGTTGTTGCAAGGGTACTTGAGGTAGTTGCTAGGTTGTTGCTTGGGTGATCAACGTGGCTAAATAAAGCAGTTACTATTGTTGTTGGTAGTATGATCATGTTGATTGATAAAGAAACTGACATAGATGCTATAATTTCAATGGTTGCTATGCTAGTTGCTAGGTAGGTGGTGGTTTACTTTAGTTGACTGGAGGCATAGTTGATGAAAACTGACAGTTTGAATGGCTGAATAGTTAAATAGTTGAATAGTTTAAATAGTTTAATTATTTAATATTTCATAGTGACGTCTTTTATTTTGAAACAGTTGTGGGCAGAGGAAACAAGTTGGCGGGAGTCATAGTTGATGTAAATAGTTGAGTAGTTTTAATAGTTAAATTATTTGACTAATGCTACTAATAAGCTAACTATGTTAACAGTGAGCTAACAGTGTTCTTAACTAATTTAACTAATGTTTGTTAGCATTTATGCTAATCATGCTGACTATGTCACTTAGCTATCTTAGCTAATGTTGTTAGTGGTTATGCTAACAATGCTAACCACCTTAGCTAACTAATGTCATTAATTATTATGTTAACAATGCTTACTATGCGAACAACACTAATCACGTTACTCAGCTAACTTATCTAATGTTGTTAGCATTTATACTAATTATGCTAGCAATGCTAACCACGTTACTCAGCTAACTTAACTCATGTCACTAGCTGTTATGCTAACCACATTACCCAGCTAACTTATCTAATGTTGTTAGCAGATATACTAACGATGATAACTATGCTAACAATGCAACCCATGCTAACCACGTTACTCAGCGAACTTATCTAATGTTGTTGGCAGTTATGCTTACTATGCTAACAATGCTTACCATGTTAGCCATGCTCACCGCATTACTCAGGTAACTTAACTAATGACATTAGCTATTGTGCTAACAATGGCAAGTAGCTAGTGCGGACTTCTATTTTGAAACAGTTGTAGGCAGAGGACACAGTTGGCGGAAGTCATAGTTGATGACAACTGACAATTGGAATGGCTCAACAGTTAAATAGTTTTGATGTCATCAGCCCAATGTTAAGCCTATGGAGAAAAAAATTAATAGTTTTTAATTAATAATAAAAATAATAATAATAAAAAGTATTAAAGTTACAAAGATGAAAAATACATAGCACAGCTGTCCTAAGTAAGACCAACGCAACGCAGTTTGAATGAAGTTTCTCCATTAAACTGTTGAAGCCACATTAAGTGTGTTAGAAGATAATAATAATCACTTGAGAATGTAATTCCAGGGAATTACGAGTGCATGAAAATGCAAGCTGTAGTTGCTAAAGTTGCTTTATGATATTGGTAGCTAGTAGTGATGCGCGGGTCGGCCCGGGTCGGGCGGGTCGGGTCAATATTTTAATAACATTTAGCGGGTGCGGGCGGGTTGGGCCATACAGTGGCGACATCTAATTCTAAGCAGAATAGAATGCCAATTGTACCTCTCCCTCTTCCTACTCTCTACTCTCGATGTGCATGCACTCACTGGTGCGCAGCTTAATCCTCCACGGTTAGACTGAGGATCTAAAGGTTGAATGATAGCTCATCTTATAAATCGTTCTGCAGTCAGCCCCAAAATATTATATAGTAGTAGTAATTTTATTGACCTGTGGGTCCAAACAACACATAGTCAAAACATTTCTTTGCCACTTCACAGTGAAAGGCATATGACGATTCGTATTCAAAAATAAAATAAACTTGTTGAGGTGCTTCCGTT
The DNA here is from genome assembly GCA_029721435.1 of Gymnothorax reevesii. NCBI lineage: Eukaryota > Metazoa > Chordata > Actinopteri > Anguilliformes > Muraenidae > Gymnothorax > Gymnothorax reevesii. The sequence continues at coordinate 57,882,392 of CM056574.1, forward strand.
TATCAGCTACGTGTTCTCTAACAGCAGAGCGTGTGCTGCCATCGGCAGTAAAGACACTTCTTGGATGTACCTTTCTATAACACCATTCTATAGGCTACACATATCACCCAAACGAATAGGTAACTAATTACTGAAGCTTGTATGGTCATACACTTAGCCTTGCTCTCATTAATTACCGTACCATGAGACAAAGAATAATCCTGTAAAACTCCATGGTGGCCAAAGCAGTTCTCTGCGTCCCAACAACTAGCACAACAAGCGAGCGAACCTTCAGTTCGGCTGGCTGTGTCTTGGAAGCGCGCCATAATCGCTTAAACCCCGGCACTGTTGACGCGATTTTGTTTTTGCCTAGTTTGGGGAAAAAATACGACTAGGCCGACATTATAAGCTGTGTTGAAAAAATCGCCTAAAGCCCCCCCAAAACAATCTTGAAATAAATACAAAACCCAAACCAGTGAAGTTGGCACGTTATGTAAATCGTAGATAAAAACAGAATACAAAGATTTGCAAATGCTTTCCAACTTATTTTCAATTGAATACACTGCAAAGACAAGATGTTTAATGTTCAAACTCAGAAACTTTTTTTTTTTTTTTTGCAAATAATCACTAGCTTAGAACTTAAAAGGCAGCAACACGTTGCAAAAAAGTTGGCACAGGGGCCTTTTTACCACTGTGTTACATCGCCTTTCCTTTTAACGACACTCAGTAAACGTTTGGGAACTGAGGAGACCAATTTTTGAAGCTTTTCAGGTGGAACTCTTTCCCATTCTTGCTTGATGTACAACTTAAGTTGTTCAACAGTCCGGGGGCTCTGTTGTCGTATTTTACACTTCATAATGCGCCACACATTTTCAATGGGAGACAGGTCTGGACTACAGGCAGGCCAGTCTAGTACCCGCACTCTTTTACTACGGAGCCATGCTGTTGTGACACATGCAGAATGTGGCTTGGCAGTGTCTTGCTGAAATAAGCGGGGGCATCCATGAAAAAGACGTTGCTTGGATGGCATGATATGTTGCTCTAAAACCTGTATGTACCTTTCAGCATTAATGGTGCCTTCACATATGTGTAAGTTGCCCATGCCTTGGGCACTAATACACCCCCATACCATCACAGATGCTGGCTTTTGAACTTTGCGCCTATAACAGTCCGGATGGTTCTTTTCCTCTTTGGTCCGGAGGACACAACGTCCACAGTTTCCAAAAACAATTTGAAATGTGGACTAGTCAGACCGCAGAACACTTTTCCACTTTGCATCAGTCCATCTTAGATGAGCTTGGGCCCAGCGAAGCCGGCTGCGTTTCTGGGTGCTGTTGATAAATGGCTTTCGCTTTGCATTGTAGAGTTTTAACTTGCACTTGCAGATGTAGCAACGAACTGTAGTTACTGACAGTGGTTTTCTGAAGTGTTCCTGAGCCCATGTGGTGATGCCCTTTACACACTGATGTTGGTTTTTGATGCAGTACCGCCTGAGGGATCAAAGGTCACGGGCATTCAATGTTGGTTTTCAGCCTTGTCGCTTATGTGCAGTGATTTCTCCAGATTCTTTGAACCTTTTGACGATATTACGGACCGTAGATGATGAAATCCCTAAATTTCTTGCAATAGCTCCTTGAGGAATGTTGTTTTCAAACTGTACGACAATCAGCTCACACATTTGTTCACTAAGTGGCGACCCTCGCCCCATCCTTGTTTGTGAATGACTGAGAATTTCAGGGAAGCTGCTTTTATACCCAATCATGGCACCCACCTGTTCCAAATTAGCCCGTTCACCTGTGGGATGTTCCAAATAAGTGTTTGATGAGCATTCCTCAACTCTCTCAGTCTTTTTTGCCACTTGTGCCAGCTTTCTTGAAACATGTTGCAGGCATCAAATTCCAAATGAGCTAATATTTGCAAAAAATCACAAAGTTTACCTGTTCAAACATTATGTAACTTGTCTTTGCATTGTATTCAATTGAATATTGGTTGAAAAGGATTTGCAAATCATTGTATTCTGTTTTTATTTACGATTTACACAACGTGCCAACTTCACTGGTTTTGGGTTATGTATATGAGGAAAAAAGAATTTCCTCGTAGACAGGATATCGCAACACTGCATGGGAGAGTAGGCGATAGCGCCAGTGCGTCACTGTCATGTTAATTTTGTTCCAAAAAAACAGCCTGTTTGCAATATTTTGCCTGATGGCATTTCGTTTGGTTGCAAAGATCAGAAATCACGGTAAGGTTCAATTAACACACTGCGCCTAAACTTTGTATTAAGAATTACAGCCAGAAGCCAATGGTAGGTTGTGCTCCATTCAAATCCATAGCATAACAGAGGAATCGTTTTTTCCATTGCAAATCATGTCACACAGACCCACTGTATTCTTTTTCTCTTGCCTCCTTTTTGTGTCGGGTGGGGTTGGGTTCGAGTTGAAAATCGGTGCGAGTTGTAGCGGGGCGGGCGGGGCGGGTTTGCTGTCACGTCGGGTTGGGTTGGTGCGGGTGTTAAAAAACCTCAACCCGCGCATCACTAGTAGCTAGGTTGTTAGTCGGATAAATGGAAAAATCCAGTTGAAATTTTGAATGTGCCTGATGCTCTACATACAGTACTCGGGGTGCTTGCCAGGGTTCTGGGAACCGGTTGCTATGGTGCTCCAGGTGGTTTCTAGGATATTGCTAGGCATTTGCTATGGTGTTCTGGGTGATTGCTCGGGCATTGCTAGGCGGTTGCTATGGTGTACCAGGTGGCTGCTAGGGCATTGCGAGGCAGTTGCTATGGGGGTCTGGGTGGTTGCTCGGGTGTTGCTACACAGTTTCTTTGGTGTTCCAGGTGGTTTCTAGGGTGTAGCTAGGCGATTGCTATGGTGTTCCAGGTGGTTGCTAGAGCATTGCTAGGCAGTTGCTATGGAGTACTGGGTGGTTGCTTGGACATTGCTAGGTGGTTGCTATGGAGTGCTGGGAGGTTGCTAGGGTGTTGTTAGGTGGCTTTGATGGCATTATTGAAGGTTTCTAGGCCGTTGCTAGGTCGTTTCTAGGTGTTCTGGGTGGTTGCTTAGGCATTGCTTGGCGGTTGCCATGGTGTTCCGGGTGGTTGCTAAGGCGTTGCTAGCCAGTTTCTATGGTGTGCTGGGTGGTTGCTAGGGTGTTGTTAGGTCGTTGCTATGGTGTTCTGGGTGGTTGCTAGGGCATTGCTAGACGGTTGCTCTGGGCTTCTGGGTGGTTGCTAGGGCATTGCTAGGCAGTTGCTTTGGGGTTCTGGTGGTTGCTAAGGCATTCCTAGGCAGTTCCTATGGTGTTTCGTTTGGTTGCTAGGTCGTTACTAAGCGGTTGCTAGTTGGAATGGCTGAACAGTTAAATAGTTGAGTTGTTTAAGTAGTTAAATTATTTAACAGTGAATTATTTTAGTGAGGACTTTTATTTTGAAACAGTTTGGACAGAGGAAACTGTCGACAGCAGTCATAGTTGATGACAAATGGCAGTTGGAATGGCTGAACAGTTGAAAAGTTGAGTAGTATAAATAGTTAAATTAGTTCCTTGTTATTTGTTGTAATGAGTACTTTTATTTTGAAACAGTTTTAGAGGAAACAGTTGTCGGTACTTATTGTTCATGACAATGGGCAGTTGGAATGGCTGAATGGTTGAAAAGTTGAGTAGTTTAAATAGTTAAATTATTTACGTGTTATTAATTGCAATGAGGTCTTTTATTTTCAAACAGTTGTGGACAGAGGAAACCGTTGGCAGCAGTCATAGTTGATGACAACTGACAGTTGTAATGGCTGAATAGCGGAGTTATTTAAATAGTTAAATTATTTAACAGTGAATTACTTCAATGAGGACTTTTATTTTGAAACAGTTTTGGACAGAGGAAACAGTTGGCAGCAGTCATAGTTGATTACAAAGGGCAGTTGGAATGGCTGCACAGTTGAAAATTTGAGTAGTTTAAATAGTTAAATTATTTAATTGTGATTAATTGTAGTGAGGATTTTTTTTTTTAAACAGTTGTAGGCAGAGGAAACAGTTGAACAGGATCTGTAGTCTTAAAAGAGCCAGATTGTAGTCTTAAAGCCTGAGAAACTGACAGTTGCTGCAGGTGGTCAGGACACCTGGCACAAGATTCTATTTGCTTCATGGCCCTACTGTGATGTCATCAGCCTAATGTTAAGTCTATGGGGAAAAAAAGAATAGTTTTTGATTCATAGTTTAAAAAGAATAAGAGTTGCAAAGATGAATAATACATTGCACAGGTGTCCTAAGTAAGACCTACAGAACGCAGTTTGAATAAAGTTTCTATGTTTAATGGTTGAGGCCGCATTAAGTGTGTTAGAAGAATAATAATAAGAAGAAGAACTTGGATAACAGTAAAGAGCATTTTCATGCACTCTAATAGTAATAAGAAGACGACTTTGGATAATAGTAGAATGCATTTTCATGCACAGTGTACATGTGCAGTGTATCTACAGTGTATCTAACACACCTAGAGCCCAAGCTGTGACAAAATAGTTTTTGAAGAATCTGCAGTTACTGCCTTTTTCCTTGGTATGGTGCCACATCTTTGGTAAGTAATACAAGGCAAGAATACAGTAACTGCAAAATCGGGGTCGAACATCAAATCAATTATGAGGATTAATATGTACAAAGAATAAGCTAGTTTAAAGTAAGAAAACTGCCACATATCCATTAATCTACCTGCAACTACTAAGGGTGGACGACAGGGTAACTTTAAAGTCATTTTTCTCAGTTCTGCACTCTGCGTAGTTACTGCCTTTTTGCTTTGTATGGCAGTGTAGGCCGACAGATTTTTTTTAATCTAGCCTATCAACTGAACGTTACAAACATATCCGCAAGTTGGGCAAGTGGTGTTCGTGAATTTTTTCCGCACTTCGCTGTCGACTGTTAATATAGGTTGATTATGGTGCTTTCTTTCTCCATCATAGAAACATAATTTTAAGGAGACTGCTATACCCAGGCAGAGAGGAGTGATACAGCCTAATGATTTTATACTTTAAAAGAGGTTTTTAATTATTAAATCTTCGTGTCCATCATTTGAAAATTACGGAGGCCATTTCCAAACCTGCCAATTATTTTTAATCCAGCTAGGCTAGACAGAAATCATCTCGTCAGAGCATTCATATTTTCTACAATAAGCTGACGCAATCTCAGTTATTTTTACTTCATAAGTGCAAGTGAAACACTCCTTCAGAGGTCCGGCACAAGGTCGCTGATTGGCTGTATGCAAGTAAGTTTCTGTTGGTGTCCGGAAAATGCATTAATAGCAATGTTGTTGAGTATTTAAAAAAAAAAAAGGTGGTTCGTTATTTTGTTATTCATTTCTCATTCTGAAAGTAGCCTAGTTGTAGTTGATGACATCCTACAGTTTATAGCAGTTTACTTTTTTTTTTCAAAAAAGGTTGAAGTTTAGTATTAATTACAGTGTATGAAATAAACTGCAATGGACTCCGAAAACAAAATATGTGTATTACCTGTTTTTTTTTGGGGGGGGGCAAAAATGTAACAAAAATACGAACAAAGAGTCTAAGGCACTCTGTTAGTGGGGAAAAAAGTAAAAAGCCATTATTGAATGGCTAATGCACCGGCAAGATTGAAAAGCACACCTGTGCATTACGGCAATACAGGCCTTCATCAGAGTGACTAACTGAATGAAATTGTGACTTCGCGCGCTGATTGGCTGGCGCTTGAGAGACTTGGCAAGCGCCAGCCAATCCGCGCGCGTCACAATTTCAAGGCTGTGCCGTGACTCTGGGGAGGAAGTTAGATTTCAGGGGTGAAGTTTTGCCTTTTCCAGATTATTTTTCGGAACGAGAGGAAGTTTCAATGAATGGTTGGTGCAGAACGAATCTTTAATATGTTGTTGTTACGCCGATACCAGACACAAGGTAAAACAAAAGAATATTTTGACACTAGCAGCGGTAGAAGACAAGTGGTGTCTGGCCATCAGCTGACCAGCCCTTCACCAGCTTTGACCACCTTCATCAAGCTATAAAGACCAGCTATGACCAGCTAATAACACAACTCAGACCATCTTAAACCAGCTTAGAATTCTACCAGCCTAGAATTCTGGCATGTGACTCCGCTGGGCGAGTGAATGTCAGAATGTTAAATCAAGCCCTCGGAGGCACGAATGGGGCTAGGCATTCGCAGAAATTAAAGAGGAACTCATCAGTTGGCGTGGATGAGTGTCGAGTGCAATAGTCGCGAGTTCAGTTCAGTCTTTTTGTGCCAAATATGATAATGTGCAATAAATGTACAATAGTGAGAATGTTTTCGTTATGTAATTTATAATGTTCAAAGTCTGGAATAAAGGTAAGTTAGTGGAGGTGATTGGAGAGCTTACCTTGGTTTTTCACATGGCCTGGCTACTGAGGAGCTGGGGAAGAGGAATAGAAGAGTTGGGAGTGGTATTCAGGAGAAACATACACATAAGGATTGATGAACAAATGAAACAGTAGCATGGATGATCGATACACTAGCCAGATGACCTGCCCCATATTCTTCAAAATAGAGGTTCTATTACTATTTTAAAAAGTAGAGTACTTTAATTTATGAAGGTCCTATGTGCCACCTTTTCAAATAGTAAAACAATGCATCAAATAATGATAAAGTAATGAACCATTACATACCAAACCCAGAGGTAGCACCAAGGCACCTCTTGAAATTTCTTATTTCGCCATTTAATGGTAGAAACTGGTGACATGTAAAATTCCTAAAACATTAGGCTTCATACCATTTTAAAAGCAATTTTTGTTGAGCAGGTATCACAATAAAAAAAAGTGTAACAACATGACATGATTTCTAGATGTCGGCAACTTTCAAGCGGACAGCCATAAATGCTGCTTGGATGGAAGCAATGGCATATTCCAGGATGACGATGCCAGGATTCATCAGGCTCAAATACTCAAGTGTAGCTTAACAAACATGAAGAATCAGTTTCACACAATTGGTGGGCAACCATCATCCCCTGTTCATTTCACTGCACTGAAATGAATTGGCCACCAGAGAGGAAAATATGAGAACAGTTTGAGGCAGGACACAGGTGAATAATACAACACTGTAACAAGCCTGATCTTGAAAATCCCCAGAGTTTCTGCCGCTGCCATGTGGAGTAAAATTATCAGCATCGGTCTAAAATATCTGTGTGTTCGGATCGGGCTATGTCTTCCTCATGGTGAATCTCGTGCTTTCTCACTCAAGTCGCTCTGCCCTGTGGTGACAGACATCAATAGCAGAAATCAATAAACTGTGTGTAGTATATATCAACACAAATACATTTTTATTATGGTGGTCTACAAGGTCGTAAGTTTAATGTGAGAGTTCACATACTGTATGTAATGTGAGTGTGCATATCGTGCTAGATAGAACATTTTTGCAATAATCTGAGTGTAAATACTGCCTTACCCGTATACAGAGATTATCCTAATAAGCGTTACTTTGTTTATATATGATGCCAAGCAAGGTGCTTCCATTAATTTCTTACAAAGATGCCATATTCATAAAATTATTTTGTTATTATGATCTAAATACTTTTAATTTGCTTTATTGAAACAAGTTTCCAATTGTTATTTATGTTCTGAACATTTATTCAGAACCGTGACAATATCGAACGATTGAAATACTCTCCCCTATTTATCAGTTACCTATTTACATGATACTATGTTGTATTGTAAGCAAACTTTACAATCACTATCCAGTAATGTATTAGCTAACTATAACTCGCAAGCTAGCTGGCTAGCTAGTGATTTAACGCTAGTCAAGTTCTGAAGCCAGCCACACAATTAAAGGCTGTAAAAATCAGATTTGGAAATGCATAACTCAGTTTCTTTGTTTCCCAACATCCTACATCGTCCCAACATAAGTTAGATGACAGTTTTAACACTAGGATCTTTTTTTAATGGAGGACTGTTATATGGCATTTTCAGACCATCGCATTTAATTGATAAAGCAAAAAACACCTCATATTTTCATGATTAAGTGCTTTCTTTTAGCCTAGATCATAAATCTTTGATACAGTGTCCATTTGAACTTCAAACAGAAACTGAGTGCTGACTAAGGGCCGGATCTACAAAAGCTTTGCGTGTATAAAAATGTGTGCAAACTCATTGCACACGCAAAAAAATGTACAAACTGATTTACTAACAGTGCACAGAAAGGGTTGCCTCTTTCAAAGGTGCAAAATAGCACGTCTGCATCCAGTTAGTACGTCTGCCACAATGAATATGCAATATGGGGCGTTTACACGCAATTGTGCGTGTGTTGGGAGGAGAAAATGTAAATATATTAATTTAGCACGCACAAATTGATTTATCAAACCTGAAAGAAATTTTGCTAATAAAATCTGCGTCTATATTTTAACACGTGTCAAAAGGAGGTGCTAACGGTTTGTATGCGTAATTGAGCACACATGGCTTCAGTTATTGTCGCAAGAAGGAGACATCGAAATCATGAAAGGAGACGCAGAGAACGCATTTTTCACCCTCGTGTGAACGTTTTTGGAATGAACGAGGAAAAAATCATTAAAACATATCGCCTATCCAGCACTGCCATTTTGGGGCTGTTGGAGGAACTCAGAGAGGATTTGGAGCCAGCCACGAGAAGGAGTCACGCAATACCTGCAATGACAAAACTGCTTGCAAGTTTGCATTTTTTTGCATCTGAGTCATTCCAGCGTACGGTAGCTATCACAGCTGGGATCTCCCAATCCCGTTTTTCAGATGTGCTGTCTGAAGTCCTAAATGCCATGTCGCGCTGGATGGCCAAGTTCATTAGGTTTCCACGCACTCGGCACTTATTGAATGAGACCAAACAAGGTTTTTTTTGCAGTAGCTGGATTTCCTAGAGTTATACGGGCGATTGACTGCACCCATGTGCAGCTTGTGCCCCCCGCAGACACTGAGCACGTGTACAGAAATCGCAAACACACGCATTCATTGAATGTGCAGTGCGTTTGTGATGCCAAAGGCTTCATTTCCAACATTGTGGCAAAATATCCCGGGTCAGTACATGATTCTTTTATTCTGAGAAACAGTTCTCTGTTTTCCAAGTTGCGAGATGGCGAGTTTGGAGATGCCTGGCTTGTAGGTGAGTCAATTTGTAAAAATCTTAGCGAAATTTATTTCATTAAAAACAAGAGCATGTTTCACATTGATTCATATGTTTTTTTAAGGTGACAGTGCATACCCCCTACACCCCTTCCTCCTGACACCTGTTCTCAACCCGACCACTGTCGGAGAAATAAGATACAACGAGGCCCATATCTGTACACGGAATATTGTGGAGCGCACCTTCGGAATCCTGAAGAGCAGGTTCCGTTGTTTGGATCGCACTGGTGGAGCACTGCTGTACAGGCCAGAAAAAGTGGCCCACATTGTAGTGACCTGCTGCATGCTACATAACATCGCCAAGCAACACGGGCTGGAGAATGAGGCCATGCCGGAGGAGAACGCCGACCTGCCGCCCTGTATGGAGCAACAACCCAATGCTGCGGGGATGCAGACACGCAGCAATCTCATTCGAAGTCACTTCTTGTGAGCTGTTTGGTATGTGCATTTTTCTATTTTCATTCAATAATGCGTTGTAGATTGCAATACAATGCCGTTCCCTCTGGCTAGTGTGACCCAACAAACTGCAGAACATTGCAAAGTTAAGCAAATCAACATTTATTGAAAAAAAAAGACTGAAATCACTTTCTGAATTCCAAACATTATCAAACGAAATACTCATTCACGTCTAATTATGTCAAGTCCCGCAAAATCATATTAAAGACAATCATATTATTATTGTTTCAGTCAGAAAATGTATTAGGCTATAGTCAAAACATTTATGGTGGAAAAAAAAGAAAATAGCAGTTCTTCATCATATAGCCCATTTTATACATAAAAAAAATACTCACAGCTAATAGAAGACAACTTAAACGTGACGGTTGAATGTATCACTTGTGTTTCCTTTTACGCAGGTGGAACTTGCCCGTCATGCGCACTTCTCCTCCCTCTCCGGTGCCCGGCTGCCTAGCTGTCGCTGTGGGACTCGGTCGGCCCGCTTCTCCACCTGGATTGAGGGCAGTCATTGCCTGCATCCCTTCCCGTAGCCCTCTTGCCACAGAATTGACGGCCATCGTCAGGGCAGATACTGCGCTGACCATCTGTCTGCAGTGCGTGGCAATGGCCTGAGTATCGCGCCTTGCCGCCCATGCCAACGATGACGCCGCTCGCATCTCCCGTGCAATTGTCTGAATGGCTGCAGACTGTTTCTTTTGTTCCTCCAGCAACTCCAGATCAATGTCCTCGGGACCCTTTCGAGGCTCTGCAGGGGTGGCGGCTGCTCTGGGGGGATTTGAGGTGGATGGCTGGACTTCTACTGAAGATTCTACATGTAAAAAATAAATGTTTTTTGTTTGGGATTTGAGTTAAAGGACAGCAAAATGTAACCACAGGAGGTACATTCATTTTTCACTTACTAAATAAATATCTGTTCAGAAAAAGTGTGTTTATACAGTATTATTGTGCGCCTACCTTGTTCTGCGGTTTGGTCCAGTGTGTCATACCCGGCAATTCCAGTGACTTGCGTCTCGCAGAATGTTAACTGCACCTGTTCCTCAATGCTGGTCAGAGGCATCTCATCCACTGTGCCCCACCTGTTTTCTTTGCAGATGTTTTATTATATGCCAATTTTTCTTTTGTTCGTCTTCGGATATCTTGATATTGTCTTTTCACTTCATTCACTGTTCGCATCGTTTTACCCACAGCATTTACTTCTTTACAGATTTCCGCCCATATGGCGTTCCTTTGTGCGACAGTCAGATTTCTTTGCTGTAGCTCATTCACGTGTTTATTGGCTTCATCCACCAACACCTCTAATTCCATAGGGTCGAATTTCATTTTGCGCTTTCTTCTCTCCAAACTCTCCATGCTGCAAACCATGAAACATGCAAAGCCCTCATTTAAATAGGGTGTGTCCAACACGTTTGCCCCTGTTGCCATTTGCGCAATCACTCTTAGTAAATCACCTGCAAACCGCGGTTCAGCCCCACACGCAAAATTCTAGATTGCACGCGCAAATTAGTTCACGCAAATTGGGATCTTAGTAGATCATCCAATTGCCGACTGTCTTGTGTGGGCATAATGGTTCTGCTGGAAAACCAGCTGCATGTAAAACTAGAGGCATTCCTAGAGTGCAAATCTCCGCCAAATAAGTACAGTCCAAATCTTGGTGAGTGGGAGCAAAGTTCAGTTATGGTGTGTCATTGGATTTCAATATGGCTGCCGTGGCAGCTATATTGTTTGACTGATCACGGTGAAAATCAATAGGGTCCATCCATGATGCAATTGCGAGCCACCCACATAATTTCAGAGATATGTGTTCAGTTCTTCTTGAGTTATCTTGTTCACAAACAGACAGACAGACAAACAAACAAATGGCACCTATCACATAACCTGCTTCCAATTTCGTTCAGCGGAGGTAATAAAGTCCCATGCCAAAGGTCTGATGTAGGTTAACTAGCTAGTCAGCCAGAAAGCATCGTGGCTGGCTACAGTAATGCCGTCTGATTTTCCTGAGTTCCTTTACTGCAGCATATCACGCAAGGAGACGAAACAGGAATTTACTTAGGGCAGTATTACCCTTGCCTCATCTTCCTCTCCATTCTCTTTTTTCTCTCATTTTTGTGTTTAGTCTTGGAAGACTGCATTTTCAGGGAATTCAATTCGATTTATCTTCCTATTTCCCATAAATCTCCATAAAAAAGTAAGTAGAGGATATTTCCCATAATATAAACCAAAAATGTGCATCCTATCCATGACCAATTTCAAGAAAAAATTGATCTTACCAAGGCCCCCACATATTTACATGATTAGCAAACATTTATGGACTGAAATCTTAAGAATATTGTTTATCACAACTGAGACTTTTTTTTGTTTTTGCTGTCGTTTAAAATACTGAAAAACTTGGTCAAGCAATGCAGCTTAACACTTTGATGGAGTGTTCGCATAAATATGGGAAAACGTCTTTTTTTCAATGCGATCATATTACTGCAGCATTGAGTTTAATTGTGAACGGATCCCAATCACACATGAGCTAGGATGCAATTGCACCTCTGTCAAACAAGTTATGAAGAACTATGCATTAAAAGGTGAGAGCAAACAATCTGTGGGTGAGAGGCTTCCATACCTCTGATGGCATGCCATAGAAAATTCATCAGAAAATCTCATGGAAAAGTCTTAGTTAGGTGCTGGGCTTCCACAATTTGCGAAATCAGCTTCAGCACGACTTGGAAAACAGCTAATAAATGTAAAACTTTACTGGAGGGATGGAGGACCTTTCTTCTGTGACATTCTCTCATTTGGTATTTTGATGATGGTGACAGAGAGTGTGTAACATGTTCCAGAATCTCCCAAATGAGTTCCAATGGTTTGAGATGTGGTTTGATGCTCAGGATTATTTTCATACTAAGTGAGTCTGAAAAATGACCCCTTCTGCCCTCTGGGGCTTGGACTATTGTCATCCTGGAAGAAACCGTTTCCATTTTGCGAGAAATGCTCCTTTTCCAACACATTTGTTATATTATAGCGTGGATATATGATGTATATGAATCAATAAAATCAAAATAACGTGTTAAATATCTCACCGCATATAATGTACTTCCTTCATATTTGTCCGCAACATATATACTCACACTCTTTCTCACAGACACACAGACTCCTCTTTTTCTCTTTTTACCTCTCTGCCCTGATTATTAGAGATAATTAGAGATTATTAGTTTCATCCCCTTTGTGTCAAGAACTTGTATTTAGTTATGTATCTATTCTGTTCACTTAGGGGTCTATTCTCCCATGTGCGTAACGCATATTCGCCCCTTGACTTAAGTATGTACATTACGTGCCCCGAAGGCAGTTACACACTTCGGGCGGAGCAAGACCAAAATCTGGATGTTTTTCAGGCAAAAAACATGCGTATTCTCCCCCTGGTTTTGAGGGCTGTATTAAGGTCATGCGTCAATATAAGGTGAAATAGAGTATTGCATTTGATGTTAATTATAGGCTGAATTTTAACATTTGTCTTATTTTATTTAACATGGTAAAGGTTGAGACATTCAATATTGTTCATCCTTATTACTAAATTTCTCATAACCATAATAAATTATCAAACAAAATCATCACATGATATTACGCAACAGCCTGTACTCCATCATTCTACCATGCCCTCAAAACCTAAAACCAAAATGCCAGTCCTGCATTTGCTTGCACTCTTGCGTGAGTGGGAAAGAGTAAGACGAGCACGCCAAGCTCGAAGATGACCGTGCATATATCGGCCTTGTTTTGATATCCTGGGATTAACAGATACCGAGTGCATCCAGCGCTTTCGTCTGGACCAGAGGCAATCATCTATCTTTGCCAACTTCTGGAAGAACAGCTATCCAGCCGCAGCAATCACCCACAAAAAATACCTGTGGTCATCAAGATCACAGCTGCGCTGTCAGTCCTGGCATCTGGGTCATTCCAGAGAGTAGCTGGTGATGTCATACACATATCACAGGCCTCTGAGTCAAGGTGTCTGACACAGTTTGTTGACACAATGCTCCCCCACATCAGCCACTTCATAAAGTTCCCTGAAACACCCGCTGAAATACGGAGAGTTAAAGGGGGGAGGGGGGGGGGTGGTTCTACCAGGTCCCCGGCTTCCCCAGTGTTGTGGGAGCCATTGATTGTACTAACGCGGCAACCAGAACCCCTTCCACTAATGAGAATATGTACAGAGACCGTAGATGTCGGCCCGGCATTAATGTTCAGGTTGTGTGGGATCATGATGCGCGCATATTAAGCAACTCCGCCAAATTCCCTGGCTCGGCCCATGACGCCTATGTACTGCGCATCTGCTTGAAATGCCAAAAAATACAATAAATATTTGAAACCTAAGCATGTTTCCAGTATATATCACAATGATACTTTGAGTATAGGCAAATAAAATGACCATTTTCCGTAACCCTCCTTCATCCGTATCCACTCCAAGTTCTTCTCCATGCACTTCCACTGCAGAAAGAGTGGATGCCACCTCCTCCTCCAGTGCAGTGAAATGAACAGGGGATGATGGTTGCCCACCACCTGTTGCGTGTACACCTCTCCGGTGTGCAGTGAGCGCGACCTTTACAGCACCCTGCAGATCTCTCCATTTATGCTTTAAATCGGGTATACTGTGCTTACATCTCCCCACCGAAGTCACATCCAGAACGATTCACAGCTTTCTTCCTTGGATCATCCTTCAGTGCCTCCTTGCAATACAACATCTCCTGGTGCCTCTTCAGTGATTTCACCAATATCTCTAATTTTTCGACTTCGGCTCGACATCGCTATCGTTGTCTTCATGTTCTATTAACGAATCTGGCTGCCCTATATGTTCGAGATAATCTAAAAAGTTGTGATATGCTCACTAGGGAGGAGATTGATTTTCTAATTGAGGATATCTGTATTAACTAACCCGTGTCTATGTAAATATGTTGTTTTATTTTTATTTTTATTTTTACCATTGACAATTCTGTGTATTTTAATGTGCGAATTCTTTATTAAATACTCTAGATTAAGCCCACCCTGGCCAATACCAAAACACTGCCCATTTGTTAATCAATTTTAGCCAATAGAGAATAGCCGAAATGGGATGAATAATTTTCAGTAAATGGGATAATAGATTATAATGAAGTACTATAGGCACAAGTTCAAGTGAATGTGTCGCTCAAATCAAATGGGACATAATAGGCTATGGATATGGAATTGTGTAATTGTTGAGCCGGTTTCGGGGCTGGGGAATGACCGTGTGCGGGGTAAGAATCCTTTGTTTGTTAAAGCGTTGCCATGTCTTTTAGATGCGAACCTGACATCGGAGTAGTTTGAGATTTCAAGTGCGCAATTTCTAAAAGAAATCATATAAACTGTCTTTGATTGTTTTTTTTGTGTGACTAGAATGTTCTCTATATTTGTCTTCCCTGTCTTCCACGGAACAAAGAGGCTAGTGTAGGAGGGGCACATTTTCAATGATCTGATTGCGCTGGTTGAGAAGCGCTAAATTCTTCATTTGTTATTTCATTATCCTGGCATTTTGTTTGTTTGCATAGCTTTAATATCATGGTGGCTAGAGTAAGAAATAAAAAATGATGTCTGCATTATTTCTTGCAATTGACACAGACATACATAGGCTTACTATTACAGTGGCATATTGTGTCGGCCTGCTGATAAAACATTGTATCTTCAAAATTATACACACAGGAAAATAAAAATTAGATATGAAAAAAATAATGTAAATATGTTGATAAATATAATTTAAAAAATGATTAAAATTAATTATTTTTTATTTTTCATGTAAGAATAGTGGACATACGAGTTTTTGTTTCTTATCAATTTGGAGATTTGAGGTTTTATCCGCAGGCATACGTTATTCAAATTTAATGTCTTGTTTGCATTTTCCATGGACTACAACTGCATTTTCATGGTTAATCAGAAAATCCTTGTTCCATGTTTTCCTGATAGCCATAATCAATGAGCTTTGTACAGAGTCTGCCCCTCTTTTCTGTTAGTCACACCTCTTTCATAAGGCCACCTACATTCTGAAATTAAGCGCTGTGGGCGTGATCGAAGCGCGTAGGGGAGAATACGCATAACTCGAATTGCGTAAAAAAGGACTTGCGCGTAAATGGAAGAATAGGTCCCTTTCCGTGCACACTGGGTTTAAAGTGCTTGAAAGTCTGAAAAAAAGATACTGAAACAAGTCCTGTGTCATTTTGTTGGTCTTAATGAGCAGATAAGATGCAAAAATAAAAAAAACCTGTTGGGAATTTTTGGAGAAAATCCATTTTTTATGTGGCAGTTATCTTGAACTGCAAAATCCTAGGAAAGGGGTTAATAATTGCAAGCCATCATGTTTTTTTCGATAAGTTGACTTATTAGATAATCATACCACAGGGTCAGATTGGTGAAAATACAAAATGGTTACCGTGGTAACCGAATTTATTGTCAAAAATATGTAACTATTTCATCCCTGAATATAACCCATCATGTTGCTCAAAATGTTGGTCAGCTTTAGTCCAATAGTCCAAAACTCTCCTTTTGTGTGGTAGGAACAATTGGCAGCTGATTACATCATGTATAATAGGCCTTTTCATTCATTACCTCAGCTGGAGTGGAAGTAGAAACAAGATGCAATCCAGTGGCCAAGGAAGCTACGTACATCTGGTGAATGAAGAATTCCATAAACAGTTTGAGGCAAACAAATACGTCACCTTACTATGCAGGACTGATGTCTTAGTCCAGCTCATAAGTTCAACAACGAAAACACCAGCAAGCCATCCAGCCACACCCTTCGCAAATGCATTTGCAGCAGTGGGAAAGATGGTCACTTCCTGCTTTGGACAAAGGCTAAACAGTGGATGGGAAGACCATGTTGCCGACTTTTGTGAGGCCTATGCGAAACTTGGCATCTCGATCACACCTAAATTCCACATCATCAGAGACCATTTGCGTGAGTTCTGTAAGTGCCATGGTTGTGGATTGGCTAGATATTCTGAGCAAGCTTTCAAAGCAGTTCACGCTGAGTTCTCAACATTCTGGGAGAGGCATCAGATAAAGGATAGCAGCAACAAACTACTCTGTTTGCACTTAAATCAAGCCGTCAAAGAGTACAATAGCGCACATGTCTAAGCATTACATTTAGCTAGATAGAACATTTTTGCCACGTGAGGGTTGAAGAAAGGAGATGGACTACTATTACTATTTTTTACATTCTTTTGATCGACAACCCTGCAGAGGAGACTTTCAGAAATAAATTACCAAAGCGCAGAAGTTTTTTAACCCTTTAACGTCAATTTAAAAATTTCAAGTTGGGTGCCGATGAAAAAGTGGATTTTCTTCAAAAATTCCCGACAGATTTTTTTTATTTTTTACATTTTATTTATCTGCCCACTAAAACCTACAAAATGACATGGGTCTTGTTTCAGTATCTTTTTTTCAGACTTTCAAGTATTTTAAACCAAGTGTGCATGTTGTGTAATTTGTTGATTATGTATCTTATCAGTTCATTTACTTTGTAATAGCTTGTTTATGTATGTTTTCAGCTTATTTACAGTATCTGTAATTGCTTTTTGTACACAATAAAAATGTTTTCATTATGATAATCATAATGAATTTAAATAGTAAAAAATATGGAAGGGAATCTACTTTAAAATAAGATATTACAATTAGAGTTTTCTCATAAGATTTTCATCGCGTGCCAATGATTGCGGCACTCATATTTATCATATTATTTTCTCTAGATTCAAGGTAAGATTTAAAAAATATTACAATATAAAATAAGAAGGATTGACAAGAAGCACTTTTTCATTTTTAGCTGATAACATAAAATAACATAACATGAATGGCAAGAACAGGCCTTTCAGCCCAACTAAGCTTGCCAGTTTCTTGTGAATATACCCCTTCAGATACTAAATGACTCAATGGTATCTAGCTTTAAGTCAAGCCTGCTCTTGAAAACCCCCAAGGTCTCTGCCTCAACAATATGGTCAGGTAAGCTATTCCACATTGAAATTACTCTTTGGGTGAAGACACATTTCCGAATATCAGTGCTAAATTTACCTTTGGTCAACTTCCATTTGTGACCCCGAGTTCTACGAACAACACTTGGCCGAAGGAATCTTACATGATTCACTTTGTTAATCCCTTTAACATATTTAAAGACCTCAATCAAATCACTCCTGAGTCTCCTTTTCCTAAGACTAAAGAGATTAAGGATTTTAAGTCTCTTCTCGTAGCTTTCATCTTTTATACCTGGAATAAGCTTAGTGGCTCTTCTCTGAACTTTCTCTAAAGCCTCTATATCTCTCTTAAAGTATGGTCCCCAGAACTGTACACAATACTCTAGGTGTGGTCTAACAAACGTGTTGTACAGAAGAAGCATCACCTCCTTAGATTTGTACTCAATACTTTTGGCAATGTATCCTAGCATCCGATTAGCTTTTTTAACTGCTACGGCACAATTGCTAGAACCTGTGAGGGTTTGGTTAACAATCGCTCCCAGATCTTTCTCTTGAGCAGCACATTCTATTTTTAAACCTCCCATGAAGTAATCCCGTCTAATGTTTTTTTTACCTACAAGTACAATTTTACATTTTGCTTGGTTAAATTTAATTTGCCACATTTCTGCCCAATTCTGGATTCTATCCAAATCGTCCTAAATCACTTTAGTGGACCCTAGACTATTTGCCAAACCCCCCAATTTAGTGTCATCTGCAAATTTAACCAATCTGCTCTCAATATTCCTATCAAGGTCATTAATGTAAATAAGGAATAGCAGGGGTCCCAACACCGATCCCTGGGGGACGCCACTCCCCACCATACCCAGCTCAGATGAGATATCACTGACCACTACTCTTTGTGTTCTGTCCTGTAACCAGTTTTGAATCCACTTCAGAATACCTCCTGTAACTCCAATGGAGCTCATTTTAAAAATTAGTCTCTTATGCGGTACTGTATCAAATGCTTTCTGAAAATCCAAGTATATGATGTCATTAGCCCTGTTCTGGTCGTAAGTCCTGGTGGCCTCTTCCAAAAATTCCAGAAGGTTTGTTAGGCATGACCTTCCCCTCTGAAAACCATGTTGGCTATCCCTCAAGATACTGTTACGTTCAAGAAATAAGTCCAGCTCATCTTTTATGATAGATTCCAATATTTTGCACGAAATGCAACTTAAACTCACTGGCCTGTAGTTTCCTGGCTCGGTACGGTCCCTTTTCTTATATATTGGTATTATATTGCCCTGTTTCCAATCATTTGGTATTTCCCCAGTTTCTAAAGACCGTCTGAAGATGGCGGATAGCGGCTCAAAGATGAACTCACCAGCTTCCCTGAGCACTCTAGGATATAAGCCATCAGGACCCGCCGCCTTATCTGCTTTTAGTTTATGCAACTTGTCTAATACTTCGTTATCCCGAACCTCAATTTCCGCTAAATAATCATGAGCATTTGACATGCCCTCTGGCCAAATAAAGACCCCCTCTGAGGTAAAATTCTCAACAAGGTAACTATTTCAGGCATCCGCAATATGCTTGTTATCATATAGCAGCGATCCATTCTTATTCTTTATGCTCTTCACCTGCTCTTTAACTTTCCTTTTTCTGCTACAGTACTGAAAGAAGCGCTTAGGGTTAGTTTTTGCCCCCTCTGCAATTTTTCTTTCAAACAGTCTTCTAGCCTTCCTCTGCTCTTTTTTTACCACAGCCCGCATTTTACAGTATTCAGCCCTAGTATTCTCATTGTTATCCTTTATGTACATCTTATAAAGATTCCTCTTTTCCCTCAACATCCTACGAATACTTTGGTCATCCACTGAGGATTCTGCTTTTTCAGCTTACTTTTGGACACCCTCGGAATGAATCTGCATTGTGATTCAAGTAAAACCCCCTTAAATCTTTCCCACATCTCATTTACAGACTTACAGTCCAGGAGTGTCTCCCAATTTATTTCAGCTAGATATGAGCGCATCCAGTCAAAGTTTGCTCGCCTAAAATTGAAAATTTTTGTTTTAGAATGCACCTTTTTAACTTCCCATGAAACATCAAAATTAACAGCAGGGTGATCACATGTCCCAAGTGGCTCCAGTACCTCAACATTGCTAATTCTATCGGGGTCATTACAGAGCACTAAGTCTATAATTGCCTTCTCTCTGGTAGGTTTATTAACATACTGCACCAAAAAATTATCATTTATAACATCTAGAAATTCTTCCTCCGTCCTACCCTGTCCTTTCACCATTTCCCAATTGATACCAGGATAATTGAAGTCTCCCATGATAATAGTCCCACCACCGCTAAAAGCTTGCGTCATCCTCCTAAAAAGCATTTCATTGACTGTACTGTCCAAAGCTGGTGGTTGATAGCATACTCCTATGTTTAAACCTGTCTCGTGTTTGCCAATGAGCCTGACCCAGATATCTTCACAGGAAAACGAATGTTCAATTTCGGGAATTTCCTGTACATTAATGTTTTCGTTCACATAGAGTGCTACGCCTCCTCCTCGCCTATTACATCTATCCTTCCTAAAGAGCTTATAACCTTCTATATTATATTCATCTCCATCATCTTCACATAGCCATGTCTCTGTTATCCCAACTATGTCATAGCCCTCACTGATCACTACAGCCTCAAGCTCTGGAAATTTATTTCTTATGCTTCTTGCATTTAAATAAAAACATTTCAGGTTATTACTAATGCTCTTCCCCCTTGATTTACCACGTGGCCGCCGCCTTGAGCCCCCCTCTACGCTTTGTTGCTTTAAAAGTAAAACATCGATAGTGCATGTTACGCTGTCAGCTTCCATCGGGGCAGCCTGCATTTCCCTATGTGTAACACTCACTAATCTCCCTACCCCCCAAGTCCCTAGTTTAAATGATCCTGTGCTGCCCTCAACATACGATGTTTACGAAGGGTTTCTATCTTAGTACTTTTCACATGAATGAAGTGTATGTATATAAATGTATTTATTTTATACTCTTAAGTACAATTTGAGATGGCTTCTGTATCAAATAATTGATGATACAATAAACCATCATAGGTAAACCATCCAGGTTCAGAAGTAGAAGGCATCCTCAGTATTTTGCTCCAACTACCTGGATTTGCCAATTTAGTGTCCTTCCAGGAGCTAGGAAGTTGAACTAAAAGGTGAAATAGCCACGAAACGGCATCACTTAAGGTCCTAGCTACCAAAAATGTGCCATTTTATAAGCTGCATAAATTCAGAATCAAAGAATGACACTGACATTTTATGTCATCATTAATTTTAATGGAACCATGCTTAAGAATTTATGATACAGTGAACAATAATGCCGTTAATAGAAAAATTGGCCAGTCATTCTACCAATCAGGCTTCACAACCTTTGCTTGCCAATTCTAAAAAAATAAGTGGGAACCAGATAAGAATAATAATCCAGTATAAGGTCAGGTTACTGAAGGACTATTAAACCTCTTTGACAGCACGTCACTGAAAATTCAGTAACAACTGGGCTGAAGAGGTCAACAAGCAATTTTCAATACTTCTTATTTTCATCTGGTTGACTAGCTGTTCATCAGAAGAGAATCCCAGGGAAACTACCAGTTTGGCCACCAGCTTACTGTACCAGGGTAAACAGATTTAGAACTTTGAACAGCCACAGACCAGCTAGCCAGATCATTTTTCATAAATGAGTGTAACTAGTTCAGGCAGGAAACTCGAGAAGATCTACATCAGCTGACAGCAGCCTGGTAAGCTACCAGCACGTCAGCATCAGCAGGCACACAATTGGAGGATACACATCATGAGGTCATGCAGCGGTCTATTTGAAAGACGTCAAGCTCACTTACTGTTTGCAATAACTTTTCATGCTATGCAACATGCTGTTTGGTTTTTTGCTTGCCACCTCCACCCCAGTTTCCACCTGTTTGGTTCTGCTCATATCGGGGGGATTTTGATTTCTGTTCATGACTATGTTTGTATGTTTGCTGTGCCGAGGTAGGACATTCCTCCAGAGCAGAGCCCCCGCCAAACTACAATGTAATGCTTATAGCCATGAATAGATTTTCTATTTTATTCAAACGTGAGTTTTCCTGACTGAACCAAGCTTGGGAAAATATCCAGTTACTTACAATCTGATTGGCTAACAGTTCCAGTCGAGTACAGTCTGATTGGCTGAAGTATGGGTCAGTGCAGAAGTGGTATCGCAGCTTGGTTCAGAAAAATAAGCCCGCAATCAGCTATGACCATTAACAGAGCAGCCAAATAACAGCTTAAAAGGGCAGCTGGTCTCAGCTTGATTTTGTAGTAGGGTGATCAGACATACTTACAGCGGACTTGTAAGTTGCACTCCACAGTGTCTTCTCCAGAGTCGTTGATGGCTCTGCATGTGTACACGCCTCCGTCAAAGGGGCAGGGCTTCCGGATCTCCAGAGTCAGGACCCCCTGCTTGCTGAACATCCTATACTTGGCTTCACTGGAGATGTCCACTTTGTTCTTGTACCAGGTCACTTTAGGCTGTGATTTTTTTTTTAAACAAAATGAAAACACGTTGATTGCTTTCATTTGTCAAATAATAATAATAAACTTTATTTAGATAGCATCTTTTATACAGTTTACTGCATGTAGTTCAAAGTGTTTCGCAAAAAACAAAAACAAAAAAACCCAAAATGAATTCATGGAACAAAACTTAGATTAATATCAAGCATAACATAAAAGAAGACCCATAAAAAGTGGCAATTGAAATCCATGGGGTTATTTCACTCTTAAAGCTGCATGAAATAAAACTTATTACATAAAAATGATAGATTCTAAAATAATATGGTAAAAGAATGCACAATGAAAATTTCACTAAAAAAGTTTATTTAATTTTAATCTAAGTAAAAGCTAGCCTCCATTGCGGACGTCTCGAAGGGTTTGCTTCCCTGACACAACATCGTTTGCACACTCATGCCAGGTTTTGAATTGTGACACAATGACATTGTGCAAAATAAGCAAATCAGAAAACTTGTTAAATGATAGTCCTGTTGGGTTTCCCTGTCAAATGAACAAAATCGTGGGTAAAGAAACTCAAAAAACTTGCTGAAAATGACATTTATTTTGTACATAAAACTACAAAATTCCAGCAGAAATTTTGAATGAGCCTGCTGTTCTATGAGTACAGTGTTGGAGGTGGTTGCCAGCATTTTGGTACAGAGTAGATATCATGTTCTGGGTGGTTGCTAGGGCGTTGCTAGGCTGTTGCTATGATGTTCTGGGGGGTTGCTACGGCATTGCTAGGTGGTTGTTACAGTCTTCTGAGTGGTTGCTAGGGCATTACAATGGTATTCTGAGTGCTTGCTAAGGCGTTGCTAGGCAGTTGCTATGGTGTTCTGGGTGGTTGCTTGGGCGTTGCTAGGCGGTTGCTATGGTGTTCTGGTGGTTGCTAGGGCGTTGCTAGGCGGTTGCTATGGTGTTCTGGGTGGTTGCTAGAGCGTTGCTAGGAAGTTGCTATGGTGTTCTGGGTGGTTGATAGAGCTTTGCCAGTCAGTTGATATGGTGTTCTGGGTGGTTGCTAGGGCGTTGCTAGGCGGATGCTATGGTGTTCTGGGTGGTTGCTAGGGCATTGCAAGGCGGTAGCTATGGTGTTCTGGGTGGTTGCTAGGGCGCTGCTTGGCAGTTGCTTTGGTGTTCTGGCAACCACCTCCAACACTGTACTCGTAGAGCAGTAGGCACATTCAAAATTTCTGCTGGAATTTTCTAGTAATTATTCCAATTTCTTCCGTAATCGCACGATTCGCTACTTCTCCCACAATTTTCACCCGATCCCCATACATTACACGTCAAAATGTGCGGCTCGCTTGTGAGGTGTGTGCTTTGAATTTTTGAATTTAGCAACCACAGTTGCTATGTTGTTCTGGATGGTTGCTAGGCAGTTGATATGGTGTTCTGGGTGGTTGCTAGGGCGTTGCTAGGCAGTTGCTATGGTGTTCTGGGTGGTTGCGAGAGCGTTGCTAGGCAGTTATTATGGTGTTCTGGGTGGTTGCTAGGACGTTTCTAGGCAGTTGCTATGGTGTTCTGGGTGGTTGCTGGGGCGTTGCTAGGCAGTTGCTATGGTGTTCTGGGTGGTTGCTAGAGCATTGCTAGGCAGTTGCTTTGGTGTTCTGGGTGATTGCTAGGACGTTGCTAGGCAGTTGCTATGGTGTTCTGGGTGGTTGCTAGGCGGTTGCTATGGTGTTCTGGGTGGTTGCAAGGGCATTGCTAGGCGGTTGCTATGGTGTTCTGGGTGGTTGCTAGGGCGTTGCTAGGTGGTTGCTATGGTGTTCTGGGTGGTTGCTGGGGCGTTGCTAGGCGGTTGCTATGGTGTTCTGGGTGGTTGCTAGGGCGTTGCTAGGAGGTTGCTATGGTGTTCTGGGTGGTTGCTAGGGCATTGCTAGGCGGTTGCTATGGTGTTCTGGGTGGCTGCTAGGGTGTTGCTAGGCGGTTGCTATGGTGTTCTGGATCGTTGAGTAAAGTCATAACACACTCCTCACAAGCGAACCGCGCGTTTTGAAATGTAATGTGTGGGGATCGGGTGAAAATTCTGGGAGAAGTAGCGAACCGTGCAATTAGAGAAGACCGATTTTCTCATTGATTCCCATTATAATGAGGTTTCAGAGGTTCATGTTTTTTGGGAATGGGAAATCTGTAGGTCGGATCGCTGAGTAAAGTTATAGCACACTCCTCCCAAGCGAGCTGCATGTTTTGACGTGTAATGTGTGGGGATCGGGTGAAAATTGTGGGAGAAGTAGCGAACCGTGCGATTACGGAAGAGATTGGAATAATAAAGAGAAAATTCCAGCAGAAATTTTGAATGTACCTGCTGCTCTACGAGTACGGTGTTGGAGAAGGTTGCCAGCGTTCTGGGATGCAGTAGACATCATGTTCTAGCTGGTTGCTAGGGCGTTGCTAGACTGTTGCCATGCTGTTCTGGGGGGTTGCTAAGGCATTGCTAGGTGTTTGCTACGGTCTTCTGGGTGGTTGATTGGGCATTGCTATGGCATTCTGAGTGGTTACTAAGGTGTTGCTAGGGAGTTGCAATGGTGTTCTGGGTGGTAGAAAGGGCATTGCTGGGCGGTTGCTATGGTGTTCTGGGTGGTTGCTGGGCGTTGCTAGGCAGCTGCTATGGTGTTCTGGGTGGTTGCTAGGGCGTTGCTAGGCGGTTGCTATGGTGTTCTGGGTGGTTGCTAGGGCGTTGCTAGGCAGTTGCTGTAGTGTTCTGGGTGGTTGCTAGGGAGTTGCTAGGCGGATGCAATTGTGTTCTGGGTGGTTGCTAGGGCATTGCTTGGCAGTTGCTGTAGTGTTCTGGGTGGTTGCTAGGGCGTTGCTAGGCAGTTGTTATGGTGTTCTGGGTGGTTGCTAGGGCATTCTGGGTGGTTGCTACGGTGTTCCTAATGTTGTTTGGGCATTGCTTTTCTTTGTTTGAGAGTTGGAAAAGAGTTTCTATATGAGTGTATGAGTTCAAGGCGAGAGAATGAAGATGAGAGCGAGTTTCTCATTGACTTCCATTATAAAGAGGTTTCAGAAGTCCATGTTTTTTGGGAATTGTGGGAAATCTGTCAGTCAGATCGCTGAGTAAAGTTAAAGCACCCTCCTCACAAGTGAGCCGCACGTTTTGACATGTAATGTATGGGGATCGGGTGAAAATTGTGGAAGAAGTCGCGAACCGTGCGATTTCGGAAGACCGATTTTCTCATAATCTTCCATTATAATAAGGTTTCAGAGGTCCATGTTTTTTGGGAATTGTGGGAAATCTGTAAGTCGGATCGCTGAGTAAAGTCAAAGCACACACCTCACAAGCGAGCCGTACATTTTGACGTGTAATGTATGGGGATCGGGTGAAAGTTGTGGGAGAAGTAGCGAACCGTGCGATTACGGAAGACATTGGAAAAATAACTAGAAAATTCCAGCAGAAATTTTGAATGTGCCTGCTGCTCTGCGAGTACAGTGTTGGAGGTGGTGGCCAGCTTTCTGGTATGCAGTAGATATCATGTTCTGGGTGGTTGGTAGGGCGTTGCTAGACTGTTGTTATGGTGTTCTGGGGGGTTGCTAGGGCATTGCTAGGTGGTTGCTACGGTCTTCTGGGTGGTTGCTATGGCGTTGCTAGGCAGTCGCTATGGTGTTCTGGGTGGTTGCTAGGGCGTTGCTAGGCGGTTGCTATGGTGTTCTGGGTGGTTGCTAGGGCGTTGCTAGGCGGTTGCTATGGTGTTCTGGGTGGTTGCTAGGGCGTTGCTTGGCGGTTGCTATGGTGTTCTGGGTGTTTGCTAGGGCGTTGCTAGGTGGTTGCTACGGTCTTCTGGGTGGTTGATTGGGCGTTGCTAATGATATTCTGAGTGATTACTAAGACGTTGCTAGGCAGTTGCTATGGTGTTCTGGCTGGTTGCTAAGGCGTTGCTAGGCAGTTGCTATGGTGTTGTTGGTAGTTGCTAGGGCATTGCTATGTTGTTCTGAGTGGTTGCTAGGGCATTGCTGGGCAGTTGCGATGGTGTTCTGGGTGGTTGCAAGGGCATTGCTAGGCAGTTGCTATGGTGTTCAGGATGGTTGCTAGGGCATTGCTAGGCGGTTGTTAAGGTAATCTGGGAGGTTCCAAGGGCATTGCTAGGCAGTTGTAATGGTGTTCTGGGTGGTATGCCGGCGGTTGCTATGGTGTTCTGGGTGGTTGCCAGGGCGTTGCTAGGCAGTTGCTATGGTGTTCTGGGTGGTTGCTAGGGCATTGCAAGGCGGTTGCTATGGTGTTCTGGGTGGTTGCTAGGGCGTTGCTAGGAGGTTGCTATGGTGTTCTGGGTGGTTGCTAGGGCATTGCTAAGCGGTTGCTATGGTGTTCTGGGTGGCTGCTAGGGTGTTGCTAGGCGGTTGCTATGGTGTTCTGGATCGTTGAGTAAAGTCATAACACACTTCTCACAAGCGAACCGTGCGTTTTGAAATGTAATGTGTGGGGATCGGGTAAAAATTCTGGTAGAAGTAGCGAACCGTGCAATTAGAGAAGACCGATTTAATCATTTATTTCCATTATAATGAGGTTTCTGAGGTTCATGTTTTTTGGGAATTATGGGAAATCTGTAGGTCGGATCGCTGAGTAAAGTTATAGCACACTCCTCCCAAGCGAGCTGCATGTTTTGACGTGTAATGTGTGGGGATCGGGTGAAAATTGTGGGAGAAGTAGCGAACCGTGCGATTACGGAAGAGATTGGAATAATAAAGAGAAAATTCCAGCAGAAATTTTGAATGTACCTGCTGCTCTCCGAGTACGGTGTTGGAGAATGTTGCCAGCGTTCTGGGATGCAGTAGATATCATGTTCTAGCTGGTTGCTAGGGCGTTGCTAGACTGTTGCTATGCTGTTCTGGGGGGTTGCTTAGGCATTGCTAGGTGTTTGCTACGGTCTTCTGGGTGGTTGATTGGGCATTGCTATGGAATTCTGAGTGGTTACTAAGGGGTTGCTAGGGAGTTGCTATGGTGTTCTGGGTGGAAGAAAGGGCATTGCTAGGCGGTTGCTATGGTGTTCTGGGTGGTTGCTAGGCCATTGCTAGGCAGCTGCTATGGTGTTCTGGGTGGTTGCTAGGGCGTTGCTAGGCGGTTGCTATGGTGTTCTGTGTGGTTGCTAGGGCGTTGCTAGGCAGTTGCTATGGTGTTCTGGGTGGATGCTAAGCTGTTGCTATGGTCTTCTGGGTGGTTGCTAGAGCGTTGTTAGTCGATTGCTATGGTGTTCTGGGTGGTTGCTAGGGCGTTGCTAGGCAGTTGCTGTAGTGTTCTGGGTGGTTGCTAGGGAGTTGCTAGGCGGATGCTATTGTGTTCTGGGTGGTTGCTAGGGAATTGCTTGGCAGTTGCTGTAGTGTTCTGGGCGGTTGCTAGGGCGTTGCTAGGCAGTTGTTATGGTGTTCTGGGTGGTTGCTAGGGCATTCTGGGTGGTTGCTATGGTGTTCCTAATGTTGTTTGGGCATTGCTTTTCTTTGTTTGAGAGTTGGAAAAGAGTTTCTATG
Organism: Gymnothorax reevesii; assembly: GCA_029721435.1. Taxonomy (NCBI): domain Eukaryota; kingdom Metazoa; phylum Chordata; class Actinopteri; order Anguilliformes; family Muraenidae; genus Gymnothorax; species Gymnothorax reevesii. The sequence continues at coordinate 57,909,901 of CM056574.1, forward strand.
TGAGTGTATGAGTTCAAGGCGAGAGAATGAAGATGAGAGCGAGTTTCTCATTGACTTCCATTGTAAAGAGGTTTCAGAGGTCCATGTTTTTTGGGAATTGTGGGAAATCAGTCAGTCAGATCGCTGAGTAAAGTTAAAGCACGCTCCTCACAAGTGAGCCGCACGTTTTGACATGTAATGTATGGGGATCGGGTGAAAATTGTGGAAGAAGTAGCGAACCGTGCGATTTCAGAAGACCGATTTTCTCATTATCTTCCATTATAACGAGGTTTCAGAGGTCCATGTTTTTTGGGAATTGTGGGAAATCTGTAAGTCGGATCGCTGAGTAAAGTCAAAGCACACACCTCACAAGGGAGCCGCACATTTTGACGTGTAATGTGTGGGGCTCGGGTGAAAATTGTGGGAGAAGTAGCGAACCGTGCGATTACGGAAGAAATTGGAAAAATAACTAGAAAATTCCAGCAGAAATTTTGAATGTGCCTGCTGCTCTACGAGTACAGTCTTGGAGGTGTTTGCCAGCGTTCTGGTATGCAGTAGATATCATGTTCTGGGTGGTTGCTAGGGCGTTGCTAGACTGTTGCTATGGTGTTCTGGGGGTTGCAAGGGCATCGCTAGGCAGTTGCTTTGGTGTCCTGAGTGGTTGCTTGGCGGTTGCTATGGTGTTCTGGATGGTTGCTAGGGCGTTGCTAGGCAGTTGCTATGGTGTTCTGGGTGGTTGTTAGGGCGTTACTAGGCGGTTGCTATGGTGTTCTGGGTGGTTGCAAGGGCGTTGCTAGGCAGTTGCTATGGTGTGCTGGGTGGTTGCTAGGCGGTTGCTATGGTGTTCTGGGAGGTTGCTAGGGCATTGCTAGGCGGTTGCTATGGTGTTCTGGGTGGTTGATAGGGCATTGCTAGGCAGTTGCTATGGTGTTCTGGGTGGTTGCTAGGCGATTGCTATGGTGTTCCTGGTGGTTGCTAGGGCGTTGCTCGGCAGTTGCTTTGGTGGCCTGAGTGGTTACTAGGCGGGTGAGATGGTGTTCTGGGTGGTTGCTAGGGCGTTGCTAGGCGGTTGCTATGGTGTTCTGGGTGGTTGCTAGGGGATTGCTAGGCAGTTGCTATGGTGTTTTGGGTGGTTGCTAGGCGGTTGCTATGGTGTTCTGGGTGGTTGCTAGGGCGTTGCCAAGCAGTTGCTATGGTTTTCTGGGTGGTTGCTAGGCGGTTGCTATGGTGTTCTGGGTGGTTGCTAGGGTGTTGCTAGGCAGTTGCTATGGTGTTCTGGGTGGGTGCTAGGCGGTTGCTATGGTGTTCTGGGTGGTTGCTAGGGCGTTGCTAAGCAGTTGCTATGGTGTTCTCGGTGGTTGCTAGGGCGTTGCTAGGCAGTTGCTATGGTTTTCTGGGTGGTTGTAAGGCGGTTGCTAAGTGTTCTGGGTGGGTGCTAGGGGGTTGCTATGGTGTTCTGGGTGGTTGCTAGGGTGTTGCTAAGCAGTTGCTATGGTGTTCTGGATGGTTGCTAGGGCATTGCTAGGCAGTTGCTATGGTGTTTTGGGTGGTTGCTAGGCGGTTGCTTTGGTGTTGTGGGTGGTTGCTAGGGCGTTGGTAGGCAGTTGCTATGGTGTTCTGGGTGGTTGCTTGGCAGTTGCTATGGTATTCTGGGTGGTTGCTGGGCGGTTGCTAGGGAATTCTGGGTGGTTGCTATGGTGTTCGTAATGTTGTTTGGGCATTGCTTGTCTTTGTTTGAGAGTTGGAAAAGAGTTCATGTGCGAGTGTATGTGTTCAAGGCGTGAGGGTGAAGATGAGAGCGATTTTCCCATTGAATTCCATTATAACGAGGTTTCAGAGGTCCATGTTTATTGGGAATTGTGGGAAATCTGTAAGTCGGATCGCTGACTAAAGTCAAAGCACACTCCTCACAAGCCAGCCAAACGTTTTGACGTGTAATTTGTGGGGATCGGGTAAAAATTGTGGGAGATGTAGCGAACCGTGCGATTTCGGAATACCAATTTTCTCATTGACTTCCATTATAACGAGGTTTCAGGGGTCCATGTTTTTTGGGAATTGTGGGAAATCTGTCAGTCGGATCGCTGAGTAAAGTCATAGCACACTCCTCACAAGCGAGCCGCACGTTTTGACCTGTAATGTGTCGGGATCGGTTGAAAATTGTGGGAGAAGAAGCAAACCGAGCTTGGGAATAATAATAATAATAACAATAGTAATAATTATAACTAGAAAATTCCAGCAGAAATTTTGAATGTACCTGCTGCTCTACGAGTACAGTGTTGGAGATGGTTGCCAGCGTTCTGGTATGCAGTAGATATCATGTTCTGGGTGGTTGCTAGGGCGTTGCTAGGCGGTTGCTATGGTGTTCTGGGTTGTTGCTAGGGCGTTGCAAGGCAGTTGCTATGGTGTTCTGGGTGGTTGCTAGGCGGTTGCTATGGTGTTCTGGGTGGTTGCTAGGGCGTTGCTAGACGGTTGCTATGGTGTTCTGAGTGGTTGCTAGGGCGTTGCTAGGCAGTTGCTATGGTGTTCTGGGTGGTTGCTAGGCGGTTGCTATGGTGTTCTGGGTGGTTGCTCGGGCGTTGCTAGGCGGTTGCTATGGTGTTCTGAGTAGTTGCTTGGGCGTTGCTAGGCAGTTGCTATGGTGTTCTGGTTGGTTGCTAGGGCGTTGCTATGGTGTTCTGGGTGGTTGCTAGGGCGTTGCTAGGCGGTTGCTATGGTGTTCTGGGTGGGTGCTAGGGCGTTGCTTGGCAGTTGCTATGGTGTTCTGGGTGGTTGCTAGGGCGTTGCTAGGCGGTTGCTATGGTGTTCTGATTGGTTGCTAAGGCGTTGCTAGGCAGTTGCTATGGTGTTCTGGTTGGTTACTAGGCGGTTGCTATGGTGTTCTGAGTGGTTGCTAGGGCGTTGCTAGGCAGTTGCTATGGTGTTCTGGTTGGTTGCTAGGGTGTTGCTATGGTGTTCTGGGTGGTTGCTAGGGCGTTGCTATGGTGTTCTGGGTGGCTGCTAGGGCGTTGCTAGGCAGTTGCTATGGTGTTCTGGGTGGTTGCTAGGGCGTTGCTAGGCAGTTGCTATGGTGTTCTGGGTGGTTGCTAGGTGGTTGCTATGGTGTTCTGGGTGGTCGCTAGGGCGTTGCTAAGCGGTTGCTATGGTGTTCTGGGTGGTTGCTAGGGCGTTGCTAGGCAGTTGCTATGGTGTTCTGGGTGGTTGCTAGGCGGTTGCTATGGTGTTCTGGGTGGTTGCTAGGGCGTTGCTATGGTGTTCTGGGTGGTTGCTAGGGCGTTGCTAGGCGGTTGCTATGGTGCTCTGAGTGGTTGCTAAGGCTTTGCTAGGCAGTTGCTATGGTGTTCTGGTTGGTTGGTAGGGCGTTGGTGTGGTGTTCTGGTTGGTTGCAAGGGCATTGCTATCGTGTTCTGGGTGGCTGCTAGGGCGTTGCTAGGCTGTTGTTATGGTGTTCTGGGTGGTTGCTAGGGCGTTGCTAGGCAGTTGCTATGGTGTTCTGAGTGGTTGCTAGGCGGTTGCTATGATGTTCTGGGTGGTGGCTAGGCGTTGCGAGGCAGTTGCTATGGTGTTTTGGGGGGTGGGTAGGGCGTTGCTAGGCAGTTGCTATGGTGTTCTGGGTGGTTGCTAGGCGGTTTCTATGGTGTTCTGGGTTGTTGCTAGGGTATTGCTAGGCGGTTGCTTTGGTGTTCTGGGTGTTTGCTAGGGCGTTGCAAGGCAGTTGCTATTGGTGTGCTGGGTCGTTGCTAGGCAGTTGCTATGGTGTTCTGGGTGGTTGCTCGGGCGTTGCTAGGCAGTTGCGATAGTGTTCTGGGTGGTTGCTAGGGCATTGCAAGGCAGTTGCTGTGGTGTTTGGGCTGGTTGCTAGGGCGTTGCTAGGGCGTTGCTGGGGAGTTGCTATGGTATTCTGGGTGGTTGCTATGGAGTTCCCAATGTTGTTTGGGCATGCTTCTCTTTGTTTGAGAGCTGGAAAAGAGTTTCTACGTGAGTGTATGAGTTCAAGGCGAGAGGGTGAAGATGAGAGCGATTTTCTCATTGACTTCCATTATAACAAGGTTTCAGAGGTCCATGTTTTTTGGGAATTGTGGGAAATCTGTAAGTCGGATCGCTGAATAAAGTCATAGCACATTCCTCACAAGCGAGCCGCACGTTTTGACGTGAAATTTGTGGGGATCGAGTGAAAATTGTGGGAGAAGGAGCGAACCGCGCCAATTTGGAAGACCGATTTTCTCATTGACTTCCATTATAACGAGGTTTCAGGGGTCCAAGTTTTTTGGGAATTGTGGGAAATCTGTCAGTCTGATCGCTGAGTAAAGTCATAGCACACTCCTCACAAGCGAGCCGCACGTTATGACGTGTAATGTGTCGGGATCGGTTGAAAATTGTGGGAGAAGAAGCGAATCGAGCGATTTTGGAAGAACTTGGAATAATAATAATAAAGAAGTATGTAGGATTTTAATATGTGTCTGCATTGCTGCAGGTACATAATAATAAAGAAGTATGCAGGATTTTAATATGTGTCTGCATTGCTGCAGGCACATATTAATAATAATTATAATAATAATAATAAAGAAGCATGCAGGATTTTAATATGTGTCTGCATTGCTGCAGGCACATAACTAGAAAATTCCAGCAGAAATTTTGAATGTGCCTGCTGCTTAATGAGTAGAGTGATGGAGTTGCTTGCCAGCGTTCTGGCACACAGCTGATATCATGTTCTGGGTGGTTGCTAGGGCGTTGGGAGGCAGTTGCTATTGTGTTCTGGGTGGTTGCAAAGGCGTTGCCAGGCAATTGCTATGGTTTTCTGGATGGTTGCTAGGGTGTCGCTAGGCGGTTGCTATGATGTTCTGGGTGGTTGCTAGGCGGTTGCTATGGTGTTCTGGGTTGTTTCTAGGGCGTTCCAAGGCGGTTTTTATGGTGATCTGGGTGGTTGCTAGGGCATTGCTAGGCAGTTGCTATGGTGTTCTGGGTGGTTGCTAGAGCGTTGCTAGGCAGTCATTTTGGTGTTCTGGGTGGTTGCTAGGGCGTTGCTAGGCAGTTGCTATGGTGTTCTGGGTGGTTGCGAGGCGGTTGCTATGGTGTTCTTGGTGGTTGCTAGGGCGTTGCTAGGCGGTTGCCATGGTGTTCTGGGTGGTTGCTAGGCGGTTGCTATGGTGTTCTAAGTGGTTGCTAGGGCGTTGCTAGGCAGTTGCTATGGTGTTCTGGGTGGTTGCTAGGTGGTTGCTATGGTGTTCTGGGTGGTTGCCAGGGCGTTGCTTGGCAGTTGCTATGGTGTTCTGGGTGGTTGCTAGGCGGTTGCTATGGTGTTCTAGGTGGTTGTTACGGCGTTGCTAGGCGGTTGCTATGGTGTTCTGGGTGGTTGCTAGGCGGTTGCTATGGTGTTCTGGGTGGTTGCTAGGGCGTTGCTATGGTGTTCTGGGTGGTTGCTAGGGCGTTGCTAGGCGGTTGCTATGGTGCTCTGAGTGGTTGCTAAGGCTTTGCTAGGCAGTTGCTATGGTGTTCTGGTTGGTTGCTAGGGCGTTGCTATGGTGTTCTGGTTGGTTGCAAGGGCATTGCTATCGTGTTCTGGGTGGCTGCTAGGGCGTTGCTAGGCTGTTGCTATGGTGTTCTGGGTGGTTGCTAGGGCGTTGCTAGGCAGTTGCTATGGTGTTCTGAGTGGTTGCTAGGCGGTTGCTATGATGTTCTGGGTGGTTGCTAGGCGTTGCGAGGCAGTTGCTATGGTGTTTTGGGTGGTTGCTAGGGCGTGGCTAGGCAGTTGCTATGGTGTTCTGGGTGGGTGCTAGGGGGTTTCTATGGTGTTGTGGGTTGTTGCTAGGGTATTGCTAGGCGGTTGCTTTGGTGTTCTGGGTGTTTGCTAGGGCGTTGCAAGGCAGTTGCTATTGGTGTGCTGGGTCGTTGCTAGGCAGTTGCTATGGTGTTCTGGGTGGTTGCTCGGGCGTTGCTAGGCAGTTGCGATAGTGTTCTGGGTGGTTGCTAGGGCATTGCAAGGCAGTTGCTGTAGTGTTTGGGCTGGTTGCTAGGGCGTTGCTAGGGCGTTGCTCGGGAGTTGCTATGGTGTTCTGGGTGGTTGCTATGGAGTTCCCAATGTTGTTTGGGCATGCTTCTCTTTGTTTGAGAGCTGGAAAAGAGTTTCTACGTGAGTGTATGAGTTCAAGGCGAGAGGGTGAAGATGAGAGCGATTTTCTCATTGACTTCCATTATAACAAGGTTTCAGAGGTCCATGTTTTTTGGGAATTGTGGGAAATCTGTAAGTCGGATCGCTGAATAAAGTCATAGCACATTCCTCACAAGCGAGCCGCACGTTTTGACGTGAAATTTGTGGGGATCGGGTGAAAATTGTGGGAGAAGGAGCGAACCGCGCCATTTTGGAAGACCGATTTTCTCATTGACTTCCATTATAACGAGGTTTCAGGGGTCCAAGTTTTTTGGGAATTGTGGGAAATCTGTCAGTCTGATCGCTGAGTAAAGTCATAGCACACTCCTCACAAGCGAGCCGCACGTTATGACGTGTAATGTGTCGGGATCGGTTGAAAATTGTGGGAGAAGAAGCGAATCGAGCGATTTTGGAAGAACTTGGAATAATAATAATAAAGAAGTATGTAGGATTTTAATATGTGTCTGCATTGCTGCAGGTACATAATAATAAAGAAGTATGCAGGATTTTAATATGTGTCTGCATTGCTGCAGGCACATATTAATAATAATTATAATAATAATAATAAAGAAGCATGCAGGATTTTAATATGTGTCTGCATTGCTGCAGGCACATAACTAGAAAATTCCAGCAGAAATTTTGAATGTGCCTGCTGCTTAATGAGTAGAGTGATGGAGTTGCTTGCCAGCGTTCTGGCACACAGCTGATATCATGTTCTGGGTGGTTGCTAGGGCGTTGGGAGGCAGTTGCTATTGTGTTCTGGGTGGTTGCAAAGGCGTTGCCAGGCAATTGCTATGGTTTTCTGGATGGTTGCTAGGGTGTCGCTAGGCGGTTGCTATGGTGTTCTGGGTGGTTGCTAGGCGGTTGCTATGGTGTTCTGGGTTGTTTCTAGGGCGTTCCAAGGCGGTTTTTATGGTGATCTGGGTGGTTGCTAGGGCATTGCTAGGCAGTTGCTATGGTGTTCTGGGTGGTTGCTAGAGCGTTGCTAGGCAGTCATTATGGTGTTCTGGGTGGTTGCTAGGGCGTTGCTAGGCAGTTGCTATGGTGTTCTGGGTGGTTGCGAGGCGGTTGCTATGGTGTTCTGGGTGGTTGCTAGGGCGTTGCTAGGCGGTTGCCATGGTGTTCTGGGTGGTTGCTAGGCGGTTGCTATGGTGTTCTAAGTGGTTGCTAGGGCGTTGCTAGGCAGTTGCTTTGGTGTTCTGGGTGGTTGCTAGGTGGTTGCTATGGTGTTCTGGGTGGTTGCCAGGGCGTTGCTTGGCAGTTGCTATGGTGTTCTGGGTGGTTGCTAGGCGGTTGCTATGGTGTTCTTGGTGGTTGTTACGGCGTTGCTAGGCGGTTGCTATGGTGTTCTGGGTGGTTGCTAGGCGGTTGCTATGGTGTTCTAAGTGGTTGCTAGGGCGTTGCTAGGCAGTTGCTATGGTGTTTTGGGTGGTTGCTAGATGGTTGCTATGGTATTCTGGGTGGTTGCCAGGGCGTTGCTTGGCAGTTGCTATGGTGTTCTGGGTGGTTGCTAGGCGGTTGCTATGGTGTTCTGAGTGGTAGCTAGGGCGTTGCAAGTCAGTTGCTATGGTGTTCTGGGTGGTTGCTAGGGCATTGCTATGGTGTTCTGGGTGGTTGCCAGGGCGTTGCTTGGCAGTTGCTATGGTGTTCTGGGTGGTTGCTAGGCGGTTGCTATGGTGTTCTGAGTGGTTGCTAGGGCATTGCTCGGCGGTTGCTATGGTGTTCTGAGTGGTTGCTAGGCGGTTGCTATGGTGTTCTAAGTGATTGCTAGGGCGTTGCTAGGCAGTTGCTATGGTGTTCTGGGTGGTTGCTAGGCGGTTGCTATGGTGTTCTGAGTGGTTGCTAGGGCATTGCTCGGCGGTTGCTATGGTGTTCTGAGTGGTTGCTAGGCGGTTGCTATGGTGTTCTAAGTGATTGCTGGGGCGTTGCTAGGCAGTTGCTATGGTGTTCTGGGTGGTTGCTAGGTGGTTGCTATGGTGTTCTGGGTGGCTGCTAGGGCGTTGCTTGGCAGTTGCTATGGTGTTCTGGGTGGTTGCTAGGGGGTTGTTCTGGTGTTTTGGGTTGTTCGTAGGGCGTTCGAAGGCGGTTTTTATGGTGATCTGGGTGGTTGCTTGGGGATTGCTAGGCAGTTGCTATGGTGTTGTGGGTGGTTGGTAGAGCGTTGCTAGGCAGTTATTATGGTGTTCTGGGTGGTTGCTAGGGCGTTGCTAGGCAGTGGCTATGGCGTTGTGGGTGGTTGGGAGGGGGGTGCTACGGTGTTGTGGGTGGTTGCTAGGGCGTTGCTAGGCGGTTGCTATGGTGTTCTGGGTGGTTGCTAGGCGGTTGCAATGGTGTTCTTAGTGGTTGGTAGGGGGTTGCTAGGCAGTTGCTATGGTGTTGTGGGTGGTTGCTAGGTGGTTGCTATGGTGTTCTGGGTAATTGCCAGGGCGTTGCTTGGCAGTTGCTATGGTGTTCTGGCTGGTTGCTAGGCGGTTGCTATGCTGTTCTGAGTGGGTGGTAGGGCGGGGCTACGCGGGTGCTATGGTGTTCTGGGTGGTTGCTAGGCGGTTGCTATGGTGTTCTAAGTGGTTGCTAGGGCGTTGCTAGGCAGTTGCTATGGTGTTTTGGGTGGTTGCTAGGTGGTTGCTATGGTGTTCTGGGTGGTTGCTAGGGCGTTGCTTGGCAGTTGCTATGGTGTTCTGGGTGGTTGCTAGGCGGTAGCTATGGTGTTCTGAGTGGTTGCTAGGGCGTTGCTAGTCAGTTGCTATGGTGTTCTGGGTGGTTGCTAGGGCGTAACTAGGCTGTTGCTATGGTGTTCTGGGTGGTTGCTAGGCGGTTGCTATTGTGTTTTGGGTGGTTGCTAGGGCTTTGCTAAGCGGTTGCTATGGTGTTCTGGGTGGTTGCTAGGGCATTGCTAGGCAGTTGCTATGGTGTTCTGGGTGGTTGGGAGGGCGTTGCTAGGCGGTTGCTATGGTGTTCGGGGTGGTTGCAAGGGCGTTGCTAGGCGGTTACTACGGTGTTCTGATTGGTTGCTTGGCAGTTGCTATGGTGTTCTGGGTCGTTGCTAGGGCGTTGCTTGGCGGTTGCTATGGTGTTCTGGGTGGTTGGTAGGGTGTTGCTATGGTGTTCTGGGGGGCTGCTAGGGCGTAGCAAGGCGGTTCCTATGGTGTTCTGGGTGGCTGCAAGGGCGTTGCAAGGCGGTTGCTATGGTGTTCTGGGTCGTTGCTAGGGCGTTGCTAGGCAGTTGCTATGGTTTTTATGGTGGTAGCTAGGGCGTTGCTATGGTGTTCTGGGTGGTTGCTAGGGCGTTGCTAGGCAATTGCTATGGTGTTCTGGGTGGTTGCTAAGGCGTTGCTAGGCGGTTGCTATGGTGTTCTGGGTGGTTGCTAGGCGGTTGCTATGGTGTTCTGGGTGGTTGCTAGGGCGTTGCTAGGCGGTTGCTATGGTGTTCTGGGTGGTTGCTAGGCGGTTGCTATGGTGTTCTTAGTGGTTGCTAGGGCGTTGCTTGGCAGTTTTTATGGTGTTCTGGGTGGTTGCTAGGTGGTTGCTATGGTGTTCTGGGTGGTTGCTAGGGTGTTGCTATGGTGTTCTGGGTGGTTGCTAGGGCGTTGCTAGGCGGTTGCTATGGTGTTCTGGGTGGTTGCTAGGGCGTTGCAAGGCGGTTGCTATGGTGTTCTGGGTCGTTGCTAGGGCGTTGCTAGGCAGTTGCTATGGTTTTTATGGTGGTAGCTAGGGCGTTGCTATGGTGTTCTGGGTGGTTGCTAGGGCGTTGCTAGGCAATTGCTATGGTGTTCTGGGTGGTTGCTAAGGCGTTGCTAGGCGGTTGCTATGGTGTTCTGGGTGGTTGCTAGGCGGTTGCTATGGTGTTCTGGGTGGTTGCTAGGGCGTTGCTAGGCGGTTGCTATGGTGTTCTGGGTGGTTGCTAGGCGGTTGCTATGGTGTTCTTAGTGGTTGCTAGGGCGTTGCTAGGCAGTTTTTATGGTGTTCTGGGTGGTTGCTAGGTGGTTGCTATGGTGTTCTGGGTGGTTGCCAGGGCGTTGCTAGGCAGTTGCTATGGTGTTCTAGGTGGTTGTTACGGCGTTGCTAGGCAGTTGCTTTGGTGTTCTGGGTGGTTGCTAGGCAGTTGCTATGGTGTTCTAAGTGGTTGCTAGGGCGTTGCTAGGCGGTTGCTATGTTGTTCTGGGTGGTTGCTAGGGCATTGCTTGGCGGTTGCTATGGTGTTCTGGGTCATTGCTAGGGCGTTGCTAGGCGGTTGCTATGGTGTTCTGGGTGGTTGCTAGGGCGTTGCTATGGTGTTCTGGGTGGTTGCTATGGCGTTGCTGGGGGGTTGCTATGGTGTTCTGGGTGGTTGCTAGAGCGTTGCTAGGAAGTTGCTATGGTGTTCTGGGTGGTTGATAGAGCGTTGCCAGTCAGTTGATATGGTGTTCTAGGTGGTTGCTAGGGCGTTGCTAGGCGGATGCTATGGTGTTCTGGGTGGTTGCTAGGGCATTGCAAGGCGGTAGCTATGGTGTTCTGGGTGGTTGCTTGGGCGCTGTTTGGCAGTTGCTTAGGTGTTCTGGCAACCACCTCCAACACTGTACTCGTAGAGCAGTAGGCACATTCAAAATTTCTGCTGGAAATTTCTAGTTATTATTCCAATTTTTTCCGTAATCGCACGATTCGCTACTTCTCCCACAATTTTCACCCGATCCCCATACATTACAAGTCAAAATGTGCGGCTCGCTTGTGAGGTGTGTGCTTTGAATTTTTGAATTTAGCAACCACAGTTGCTATTTTGTTCTGGATGGTTGCTAGGCAGTTGATATGGTGTTCTGGGTGGTTGCTAGGGCGTTGCTAGGCAGTTGCTATGGTGTTCTGGGTGGTTGCTAGAGCGTTGCTAGGCAGTTATTGTGGTGTTCTGGGTGGTTGCTAGGACGTTTCTAGGCAGTTGCTATGGTGTTCAGGGTGGTTGCTAGAGCATTGCTAGGCAGTTGCTTTGGTGTTCTGGGTGGTTGCTAGGACGTTGCTAGGCGGTTGCTATGGTGTTCTGGGTGGTTGCTAGGCGGTTGCTATGGTGTTCTGGGTGGTTGGTAGGGCGTTGCTAGGCGGTTGCTATGGTATTTTGGGTGGTTGCTAGGCGGTTGCAATGGAGTTTTGGGTGGTTGCAAGGGCGTTGCTAGGCAGTTGCTATGGAGTTCTGGGTGGTTGCTAGGGCATTGCTAGGCGGTTGCTATGGTGTTCTGGGTGGTTGCTAGGTCGTTGCTAGGCGGTTGCTATGGTGTTCTGGGTGGATGCTAGGGCGTTGCTTGGAGGTTGCTATGGTGTTCTTGGTGGTTGCTAGGGCATTGCTAGGCGGTTGCTATGGTGTTCTGGGTGGCTGCTAGGGTGTTGCTAGGCGGTTGCTATGGTGTTCTGGGTGGTTGCTAGGGCGTTGCTCGGCGGTTGCTATGGTATTCTGGGTGGTTGCTAGGCGGTTGCTATGGAGTTCTGGGTGGTTGCTAGGCCATTGCTAGGCAGTTGCTATGGTGTTCTGGGTGGTAGAAAGGGCATTGCTAGGCGGTTGCTATGGTGTTCTGGGTGGTTGCTAGGCCATTGCTAGGCAGTTGCTATGGTGTTCTGGGTGGTTGCTAGGGCGTTGCTAGGCAGCTGCTATGGTGTTCTGGGTGGTTGCTCGGGCGTTGCTTGGCGGTTGCTATGGTGTTCTGGGTGGTTGCTAGGGCGTTGCTAGGCAGTTGCTGTAGTGTTCTGGGTGGTTGCTAGGGAGTTGCTAGGCGGATGCTATTGTGTTCTGGGTGGTTGCTAGGGCATTGCTTGGCAGTTGCTGTAGTGTTCTGGGTGGTTGCTAGGGCGTTGCTAGGCAGTTGTTATGGTGTTCTGGGTGGTTGCTAGGGCATTCTGGGTGGTTACTAAGGTGTTGCTAGGGAGTTGCAATGGTGTTCTGGGTGGTAGAAAGGGCATTGCTGGGCGGTTGCTATGGTGTTCTGGGTGGTTGCTGGGCGTTGCTAGGCAGCTGCTATGGTGTTCTGGGTCGTTGCTAGGGCGTTGCTGGGCGGTTGCTATGGTGTTCTGGGTGGTTGCTAGGGCGTTGCTAGGCAGTTGCTGTAGTGTTCTGGGTGGTTGCTAGGGAGTTGCTAGGCGGATGCAATTGTGTTCTGGGTGGTTGCTAGGGCATTGCTTGGCAGTTGCTGTAGTGTTCTGGGTGGTTGCTAGGGCGTTGCTAGGCAGTTGTTATGGTGTTCTGGGTGGTTGCTAGGGCATTCTGGGTGGTTGCTACGGTGTTCCTAATGTTGTTTGGGCATTGCTTTTCTTTGTTTGAGAGTTGGAAAAGAGTTTCTATATGAGTGTATGAGTTCAAGGCGAGAGAATGAAGATGAGAGCGAGTTTCTCATTGACTTCCATTATAAAGAGGTTTCAGAAGTCCATGTTTTTTGGGAATTGTGGGAAATCTGTCAGTCAGATCGCTGAGTAAAGTTAAAGCACCCTCCTCACAAGTGAGCCGCACGTTTTGACATGTAATGTATGGGGATCGGGTGAAAATTGTGGAAGAAGTCGCGAACCGTGCGATTTCGGAAGACCGATTTTCTCATAATCTTCCATTATAATAAGGTTTCAGAGGTCCATGTTTTTTGGGAATTGTGGGAAATCTGTAAGTCGGATCGCTGAGTAAAGTCAAAGCACACACCTCACAAGCGAGCCGTACATTTTGACGTGTAATGTATGGGGATCGGGTGAAAATTGTGGGAGAAGTAGCGAACCGTGCGATTACGGAAGACATTGGAAAAATAACTAGAAAATTCCAGCAGAAATTTTGAATGTGCCTGCTGCTCTACGAGTACAGTGTTGGAGGTGGTGGCCAGCTTTCTGGTATGCAGTAGATATCATGTTCTGGGCGGTTGCTAGGGCGTTGCTAGACTGTTGCAATGGTGTTCTGGGGGTTGCTAGGGCATTGCTAGGTGGTTGCTACGGTCTTCTGGGTGGTTGATTGGGCGTTGCTTATGATATTCTGAGTGATTACTAAGACGTTGCTAGGCAGTTGCTATGGTGTTCTGGCTGGTTGCTAAGGCGTTGCTAGGCAGTTGCTATGGTGTTGTTGGTAGTTGCTAGGGCATTGCTATGTTGTTCTGAGTGGTTGCTAGGGCATTGCTGGGCAGTTGCGATGGTGTTCTGGGTGGTTGCAAGGGCATTGCTAGGCAGTTGCTATGGTGTTCAGGATGGTTGCTAGGGCATTGCTAGGCGGTTGTTAAGGTAATCTGGGAGGTTCCAAGGGCATTGCTAGGCAGTTGTAATGGTGTTCTGGGTGGTATGCCGGCGGTTGCTATGGTGTTCTGGGTGGTTGCCAGGGCGTTGCTAGGCAGTTGCTATGGTGTTCTGGGTGGTTGCTAGGGCATTGCAAGGCGGTTGCTATGGTGTTCTGGGTGGTTGCTAGGGCGTTGCTAGGAGGTTGCTATGGTGTTCTGGGTGGTTGCTAGGGCATTGCGAAGCGGTTGCTATGGTGTTCTGGGTGGCTGCTAGGGTGTTGCTAGGCGGTTGCTATGGTGTTCTGGATCGTTGAGTAAAGTCATAACACACTTCTCACAAGCGAACCGTGCGTTTTGAAATGTAATGTGTGGGGATCGGGTAAAAATTCTGGTAGAAGTAGCGAACCGTGCAATTAGAGAAGACCGATTTTCTCATTTATTTCCATTATAATGAGGTTTCTGAGGTTCATGTTTTTTGGGAATTATGGGAAATCTGTAGGTCGGATCGCTGAGTAAAGTTATAGCACACTCCTCCCAAGCGAGCTGCATGTTTTGACGTGTAATGTGTGGGGATCGGGTGAAAATTGTGGGAGAAGTAGCGAACCGTGCGATTACGGAAGAGATTGGAATAATAAAGAGAAAATTCCAGCAGAAATTTTGAATGTACCTGCTGCTCTCCGAGTACGGTGTTGGAGAATGTTGCCAGCGTTCTGGGATGCAGTAGATATCATGTTCTAGCTGGTTGCTAGGGCGTTGCTAGACTGTTGCTATGCTGTTCTGGGGGGTTGCTAAGGCATTGCTAGGTGTTTGCTACGGTCTTCTGGGTGGTTGATTGGGCATTGCTATGGCATTCTGAGTGGTTACTAAGGGGTTGCTAGGGAGTTGCTATGGTGTTCTGGGTGGAAGAAAGGGCATTGCTAGGCGGTTGCTATGGTGTTCTGGGTGGTTGCTAGGCCATTGCTAGGCAGCTGCTATGGTGTTCTGGGTGGTTGCTAGGGCGTTGCTAGGCGGTTGCAATGGTGTTCTGTGTGGTTGCTAGGGCGTTGCTAGGCAGTTGCTATGGTGTTCTGGGTGGATGCTAAGCTGTTGCTATGGTCTTCTGGGTGGTTGCTAGAGCGTTGTTAGTCGATTGCTATGGTGTTCTGGGTGGTTGCTAGGGCGTTGCTAGGCAGTTGCTGTAGTGTTCTGGGTGGTTGCTAGGGAGTTGCTAGGCGGATGCTATTGTGTTCTGGGTGGTTCCTAGGGAATTGCTTGGCAGTTGCTGTAGTGTTCTGGGCGGTTGCTAGGGCGTTGCTAGGCAGTTGTTATGGTGTTCTGGGTGGTTGCTAGGCGGTTGCTATGGTGTTCTGGGTGGTTGCTAGGGTATTGCTAGGCGATTGCTATGGTGTTCCTGGTGGTTGCTAGGGCGTTGCTCGGCAGTTGCTTTGGTGTCCTGAGTGGTTACTAGGCGGTTGATATGGTGTTCTGGGTGGTTGCTAGGGCGTTGCTAGGCGGTTGCTATGGTGTTCTGGGTGGTTGCTAGGGGATTGCTAGGCAGTTGCTATGGTGTTTTGGGTGGTTGATAGGCGGTTGCTATGGTGTTCTGGGTGGTTGCTAGGGCGTTGCCAAGCAGTTGCTCTGGTGTTCTGGGTTGTTGCTAGGCAGTTGCTATGGTGTTCTGGGTGGTTGCTAGGGTGTTGCTAGGCAGTTGCTATGGTGTTCTGGGTGGGTGCAAGGCGGTTGCTATGGTGTTCTGGGTGGTTGCTAGGGCGTTGCTAAGCAGTTGCTATGGTGTTCTCGGTGGTTGCTAGGGCGTTGCTAGGCAGTTGCTATGGTTTTCTGGGTGGTTGCTAGGCGGTTGCTAAGTGTTCTGGGTGGTTGCTAGGCGGTTGCTATGGTGTTCTGGGTTGTTGCTAGGGTGTTGCTAAGCAGTTGCTATGGTGTTCTGGGTGGTTGCTAGGGCGTTGCTAGGCAGTTGCTATGGTGTTTTGGGTGGTTGCTAGGCGGTTGCTTTGGTGTTGTGGGTGGTTGCTAGGGCGTTGCTAGGCAGTTGCTATGGTGTTCTGGGTGGTTGCTTGGCAGTTGCTATGGTATTCTGGGTGGTTGCTGGGCGGTTGCTAGGGCATTCTGGGTGGTTGCTATGGTGTTCGTAATGTTGTTTGGGCATTGCTTGTCTTTGTTTGAGAGTTGGAAAAGAGTTCATGTGCGAGTGTATGTGTTCAAGGCGTGAGGGTGAAGATGAGAGCGATTTTCCCATTGAATTCCATTATAACGAGGTTTCAGAGGTCCATGTTTATTGGGAATTGTGGGAAATCTGTAAGTCGGATCGCTGACTAAAGTCAAAGCACACTCCTCACAAGCCAGCCGAACGTTTTGACGTGTAATTTGTGGGGATCGGGTGAAAATTGTGGGAGATGTAGCGAACCGTGCGATTTCGGAATACCAATTTTCTCATTGACTTCCATTATAACGAGGTTTCAGGGGTCCATGTTTTTTGGGAATTGTGGGAAATCTGTCAGTCGGATCGCTGAGTAAAGTCATAGCACACTCCTCACAAGCGAGCCGCACGTTTTGACCTGTAATGTGTCGGGATCGGTTGAAAATTGTGGGAGAAGAAGCAAACCGAGCTTGGAATAATAATAATAATAACAATAGTAATAATTATAACTAGAAAATTCCAGCAGAAATTTTGAATGTGCCTGCTGCTCTACGAGTACAGTGTTGGAGATGGTTGCCAGCGTTCTGGTATGCAGTAGATATCATGTTCTGGGTGGTTGCTAGGGCGTTGCTAGGCGGTTGCAATGGTGTTCTGGGTTGTTGCTAGGGCGTTGCAAGGCAGTTGCTATGGTGTTCTGGGTTGTTGCTAGGCGGTTGCTATGGTGTTCTGGGTGGTTGCTAGGGCGTTGCTAGACGGTTGCTATGGTGTTCTGAGTGGTTGCTAGGGCGTTGCTAGGCAGTTGCTATGGTGTTCTGGGTGGTTGCTAGGCGGTTGCTATGGTGTTCTGGGTGGTTGCTCGGGCGTTGCTAGGCGGTTGCTATGGTGTTCTGAGTGGTTGCTTGGCCGTTGCTAGGCAGTTGCTATGGTGTTCTGGTTGGTTGCAAGGGCGTTGCTATGGTGTTCTGGGTGGTTGCTAGGCGTTGCTAGGCGGTTGCTATGGTGTTCTGGGTGGTTGCTAGGGCGTTGCTTGGCAGTTGCTATGGTGTTCTGGGTGGTTGCTAGGGCGTTGCTAGGCGGTTGCTATGGTGTTCTGATTGGTTGCTAAGGCGTTGCTAGGCAGTTGCTATGGTGTTCTGGTTGGTTACTAGGCGGTTGCTATGGTGTTCTGAGTGGTTGCTAGGGCGTTGCTAGGCAGTTGCTATGGTGTTCTGGTTGGTTGCTAGGGCGTTGCTATGGTGTTCTGGGTGGTTGCTAGGGCGTTGCTATGGTGTTCTGGGTGGCTGCTAGGGCGTTGCTAGGCAGTTGCTATGGTGTTCTGGGTGGTTGCTAGGGCGTTGCTAGGCAGTTGCTATGGTGTTCTGGGTGGTTGCTAGGTGGTTGCTATGGTGTTCTGGGTGGTCGCTAGGGCGTTGCTACGCGGTTGCTATGGTGTTCTGGGGGGTTGCTAGGGCGTTGCTAGGCAGTTGCTATGGTGTTCTGGGTGGTTGCTAGGCGGTTGCTATGGTGTTCTGGGTGGTTGCTAGGGCGTTGCTATGGTGTTCTGGGTGGTTGCTAGGGCGTTGCTAGGCGGTTGCTATGGTGCTCTGAGTGGTTGCTAAGGCTTTGCTAGGCAGTTGCTATGGTGTTCTGGTTGGTTGCTAGGGCGTTGCTATGGTGTTCTGGTTGGTTGCAAGGGCATTGCTATCGTGTTCTGGGTGGCTGCTAGGGCGTTGCTAGGCTGTTGCTATGGTGTTCTGGGTGGTTGCTAGGGCGTTGCTAGGCAGTTGCTATGGTGTTCTGAGTGGTTGCTAGGCGGTTGCTATGATGTTCTGGGTGGTTGCTAGGCGTTGCGAGGCAGTTGCTATGGTGTTTTGGGTGGTTGCTACGGCGTTGCTAGGCAGTTGCTATGGTGTTCTGGGTGGTTGCTAGGCGGTTTCTATGGTGTTCTGGGTTGTTGCTAGGGTATTGCTAGGCGGTTGCTTTGGTGTTCTGGGTGTTTGCTAGGGCGTTGCAAGGCAGTTGCTATTGGTGTGCTGGGTGGTTGCTAGGCAGTTGCTATGGTGTTCTGGGTGGTTGCTCGGGCGTTGCTAGGCAGTTGCGATAGTGTTCTGGGTGGTTGCTAGGGCATTGCAAGGCAGTTGCTGTAGTGTTTGGGCTGGTTGCTAGGGCGTTGCTCGGGAGTTGCTATGGTGTTCTGGGTGGTTGCTATGGAGTTCCCAATGTTGTTTGGGCATGCTTCTCTTTGTTTGAGAGCTGGAAAAGAGTTTCTACGTGAGTGTATGAGTTCAAGGCGAGAGGGTGAAGATGAGAGCGATTTTCTCATTGACTTCCATTATAACAAGGTTTCAGAGGTCCATGTTTTTTGGGAATTGTGGGAAATCTGTAAGTCGGATCGCTGAATAAAGTCATAGCACATTCCTCACAAGCGAGCCGCACGTTTTGACGTGAAATTTGTGGGGATCGGGTGAAAATTGTGGGAGAAGGAGCGAACCGCGCCATTTTGGAAGACCGATTTTCTCATTGACTTCCATTATAACGAGGTTTCAGGGGTCCAAGTTTTTTGGGAATTGTGGGAAATCTGTCAGTCTGATCGCTGAGTAAAGTCATAGCACACTCCTCACAAGCGAGCCGCACGTTATGACGTGTAATGTGTCGGGATCGGTTGAAAATTGTGGGAGAAGAAGCGAATCGAGCGATTTTGGAAGAACTTGGAATAATAATAATAAAGAAGTATGTAGGATTTTAATATGTGTCTGCATTGCTGCAGGCACATAATAATAAAGAAGTATGCAGGATTTTAATATGTGTCTGCATTGCTGCAGGCACATATTAATAATAATTATAATAATAATAATAAAGAAGCATGCAGGATTTTAATATGTGTCTGCATTGCTGCAGGCACATAACTAGAAAATTCCAGCAGAAATTTTGAATGTGCCTGCTGCTTAATGAGAAGAGTGATGGAGTTGCTTGCCAGCGTTCTGGCACACAGCTGATATCATGTTATGGGTGGTTGCTAGGGCGTTGGGAGGCAGTTGCTATTGTGTTCTGGGTGGTTGCAAAGGCGTTGCCAGGCAATTGCTATGGTTTTCTGGATGGTTGCTAGGGTGTCGCTAGGCGGTTGCTATGGTGTTCTGGGTGGTTGCTAGGCGGTTGCTATGGTGTTCTGGGTTGTTTCTAGGGCGTTCCAAGGCGGTTTTTATGGTGATCTGGGTGGTTGCTAGGGCATTGCTAGGCAGTTGCTATGGTGTTCTGGGTGGTTGCTAGAGCGTTGCTAGGTAGTCTTTTTGGTGTTCTGGGTGGTTGCTAGGGCGTTGCTCGGCAGTTGCTATGGTGTTCTGGGTGGTTGCTAGGGCGTTGCTAGGCAGTTGCCATGGTGTTCTGGGTGGTTGCTAGGCGGTTGCTATGGTGGTCTAAGGCGTTGCTAGGGGGGTGCTAGGCAGTTGCTATGGTGTTCTGGGTGGTTGCTAGGTGGTTGCTATGGTGCTCTGGGTGGTTGCCAGGGCATTGCTTGGCAGTCGCTATGGTGTTCTGGGTGGTTGCTAGGCGGTTGCTATGGTGTTCTAGGTGGTTGTTCCGGCGTTGCTAGGCGGTTGCTATGGTGTTCTGGGTGGTTGCTAGGCGGTTGCTATGGTGTTCTAAGTGGTTGCTAGGGCGTTGCTAGGCAGGTGCGATGGTGTTTTGGGTGGTTGCTAGATGGTTGCTATGGTATTCTGGGTGGTTGCCAGGGCGTTGCTTGGCAGTTGCTATGGTGTTCTGGGTGGTTGCTATGGTGTTCTGAGTGGTAGCTAGGGCGTTGCAAGTCAGTTGCTATGGTGTTCTGGGTGGTTGCTAGGGCATTGCTATGGTGTTCTGGGTGGTTGCCAGGGCGTTGCTTGGCAGTTGCTATAGTGTTCTGGGTGGTTGCTAGGCGGTTGCTATGGTGTTCTGAGTGGTTGCTCGGGCATTGCTCGGCGGTTGCTATGGTGTTCTGAGTGGTTGCTAGGCGGTTGCTATGGTGTTCTAAGTGATTGCTAGGGCGTTGCTAGGCAGTTGCTATGGTGTTCTGGGTGGTTGCTAGGTGGTTGCTATGGTGTTCTGGGTGGCTGCTAGGGCGTTGCTTGGCAGTTGCTATGGTGTTCTGGGTGGTTGCTAGGCGGTTGCTATGGTGTTTTGGGTTGTTTCTAGGGCGTTCCAAGGCGGTTTTTATGGTGATCTGGGTGGTTGCTTGGGCATTGCTAGGCAGTTGCTATGGTGTTCTGGGTGGTTGCTAGAGCGTTGCTAGGCAGTTATTATGGTGTTCTGGGTGGTTGCTAGGGCGTTGCTAGGCAGTTGCTATGGTGTTCTGGGTGGTTGCGAGGCGGTTGCTATGGTGTTGTGGGTGGTTGCTAGGGCGTTGCTAGGCGGTTGCTATGGTGTTCTGGGTGGTTGCTAGGCGGTTGCTATGGTGTTCTTAGTGGTTGCTAGGGCGTTGCTAGGCAGTTGCTATGGTGTTCTGGGTGGTTGCTAGGTGGTTGCTATGGTGTTCTGGGTAGTTGCCAGGGCGTTGCTTGGCAGTTGCTATGGTGTTCTGGCTGGTTGCTAGGCGGTTGCTATGGTGTTCTGAGTGGTTGCTAGGGCGTTGCTAGGCGGTTGCTATGGTGTTCTGGGTGGTTGCTAGGCGGTTGCTATGGTGTTCTAAGTGGTTGCTAGGGCGTTGCTAGGCAGTTGCTATGGTGTTTTGGGTGGTTGCTAGGTGGTTGCTATGGTGTTCTGGGTGGTTGCTAGGGCGTTGCTTGGCAGTTGCTATGGTGTTCTGGGTGGTTGCTAGGCGGTAGCTATGGTGTTCTGAGTGGTTGCTAGGGCGTTGCTAGTCAGTTGCTATGGTGTTCTGGGTGGTTGCTAGGGCGTTGCTAGGCTGTTGCTATGGTGTTCTGGGTGGTTGCTAGGCGGTTGCTATGGTGTTTTGGGTGGTTGCTAGGGCTTTGCTAAGCGGTTGCTATGGTGTTCTGGGTGGTTGCTAGGGCGTTGCTAGGCAGTTGCTATGGTGTTCTGGGTGGTTGCTAGGGCGTTGCTAGGCGGTTGCTATGGTGTTCTGGGTGGTTGCAAGGGCGTTGCTAGGCGGTTACTACGGTGTTCTGATTGGTTGCTTGGCAGTTGCTATGGTGTTCTGGGTCGTTGCTAGGGCGTTGCTAGGCGGTTGCTATGGTGTTCTGGGTGGTTGCTAGGGTGTTGCTATGGTGTTCTGGGTGGTTGCTAGGGCGTTGCTAGGCGGTAACTATGGTGTTCTGGGTGGTTGCTAGGGCGTTGCAAGGCGGTTGCTATGGTGTTCTGGGTCGTTGCTAGGGCGTTGCTAGGCAGTTGCTATGGTTTTTATGGTGGTAGCTAGGGCGTTGCTATGGTGTTCTGGGTGGTTGCTAGGGCGTTGCTAGGCAATTGCTATGGTGTTCTGGGTGGTTGCTAAGGCGTTGCTAGGCAGTTGCTATGGTGTTCTGGGTGGTTGCTAGGCGGTTGCTATGGTGTTCTGGGTGGTTGCTAGGGTGTTGCTAGGCGGTTGCTATGGTGTTCTGGGTGGTTGCTAGGCGGTTGCTATGGTGTTCTTAGTGGTTGCTAGGGCGTTGCTAGGCAGTTTTTATGGTGTTCTGGGTGGTTGCTAGGTGGTTGCTATGGTGTTCTGGGTGGTTGCTAGGGTGTTGCTATGGTGTTCTGGGTGGTTGCTAGGGCGTTGCTAGGCGGTTGCTATGGTGTTCTGGGTGGTTGCTAGGGCGGTGCAAGGCGGTTGCTATGGTGTTCTGGGTCGTTGCTAGGGCGTGGCTAGGCAGTTGCTATGGTTTTTATGGTGGGAGCTAGGGCGTTGGTATGGTGTTGTGGGTGGGTGCTAGAGCGTTGCTAGGCATTTGCTTTGGTGTTCTGGGTGGTTGCTAAGGCGTTGCTAGGCGGTTGCTATGGTGTTCTGGGTGGTTGCTAGGCGGTTGCTATGGTGTTCTGGGTGGTTGCTAGGGCGTTGCTAGGCGGTTGCTATGGTGTTCTGGGTGGTTGCTAGGCGGTTGCTATGGTGTTCTTAGTGGTTGCTAGGGCGTTGCTAGGCAGTTTTTATGGTGTTCTGGGTGGTTGCTAGGTGGTTGCTATGGTGTTCTGGGTGGTTGCCAGGGAATTGCTAGGCAGTTGCTATGGTGTTCTAGGTGGTTGTTACGGCGTTGCTAGGCAGTTGCTTTGGTGTTCTGGGTGGTTGCTAGGCAGTTGCTATGGTGTTCTAAGTGGTTGCTAGGGCGTTGCTAGGCGGTTGCTATGTTGTTCTGGGTGGTTGCTAGGGCATTGCTTGGCGGTTGCTATGGTGTTCTGGGTCATTGCTAGGGCGTTGCTAGGCGGTTGCTATGGTGTTCTGGGTGGTTGCTAGGGCGTTGCTATGGTGTTCTGGGTGGTTGCTATGGCGTTGCTGGGGGGTTGCTATGGTGTTCTGGGTGGTTGCTAGAGCGTTGCTAGGAAGTTGCTATGGTGTTCTGGGTGGTTGATAGAGCGTTGCCAGTCAGTTGATATGGTGTTCTAGGTGGTTGCTAGGGCGTTGCTAGGCGGATGCTATGGTGTTCTGGGTGGTTGCTAGGGCATTGCAAGGCGGTAGCTATGGTGTTCTGGGTGGTTGCTTGGGCGCTGCTTGGCAGTTGCTTAGGTGTTCTGGCAACCACCTCCAACACTGTACTCGTAGAGCAGTAGGCACATTCAAAATTTCTGCTGGAAATTTCTAGTTATTATTCCAATTTCTTCCGTAATCGCACGATTCGCTACTTCTCCCACAATTTTCACCCGATCCCCATACATTACAAGTCAAAATGTGCGGCTCGCTTGTGAGGTGTGTGCTTTGAATTTTTGAATTTAGCAACCACAGTTGCTATTTTGTTCTGGATGGTTGCTAGGCAGTTGATATGGTGTTCTGGGTGGTTGCTAGGGCGTTGCTAGGCAGTTGCTATGGTGTTCTGGGTGGTTGCTAGAGCGTTGCTAGGCAGTTATTATGGTGTTCTGGGTGGTTGCTAGGACGTTTCTAGGCAGTTGCTATGGTGTTCAGGGTGGTTGCTAGAGCATTGCTAGGCAGTTGCTTTGGTGTTCTGGGTGGTTGCTAGGACGTTGCTAGGCGGTTGCTATGGTGTTCTGGGTGGTTGCTAGGCGGTTGCTATGGTGTTCTGGGTGGTTGCTAGGGCGTTGCTAGGCGGTTGCTATGGTATTTTGGGTGGTTGCTAGGCGGTTGCAATGGAGTTTTGGGTGGTTGCTAGGGCGTTGCTAGGCGGTTGCTATGGTGTTCTGGGTGGTTGCTAGGGCGTTGCTAGGCGGTTGCTATGGTGTTCTGGGTGGTTGCTGGGGCGTTGCTAGGCGGTTGCTATGGTGTTCTGGGTGGTTGCTAGGGCGTTGCTAGGAGGTTGCTATGGTGTTCTGGGTGGTTGCTAGGGCATTGCTAGGCGGTTGCTATGGTGTTCTGGGTGGCTGCTAGGGTGTTGCTAGGCGGTTGCTATGGTGTTCTGGATCGTTGAGTAAAGTCATTACATACTCCTCACAAGCGAACCGCGCGTTTTGAATTGTAATGTGTGGGGATCGGGTGAAAATTCTGGGAGAAGTAGCGAACCGTGCAATTAGAGAAGACCGATTTTCTCATTGATTCCCATTATAATGAGGTTTCAGAGGTTCATGTTTTTTGGGAATTATAGGAAATCTGTAGGTCGGATCGCTGAGTAAAGTTATAGCACACTCCTCCCAAGGGAGCTGCATGTTTTGACGTGTAATGTGTGGGGATCGGGTGAAAATTGTGGGAGAAGTAGCGAACCGTGCGATACAGAAGAGATTGGAATGATAAAGAGAAAATTCCAGCAGAAATTTTGAATGTACCTGCTGCTCTACGAGTACGGTGTTGGAGAAGGTTGCCAGCGTTCTGGGATGCAGTAGACCTCATGTTCTAGCTGGTTGCTAGGGCGTTGCTAGACTGTTGCTATGCTGTTCTGGGGGGTTGCTAAGGCATTGCTAGGTGTTTGCTACGGTCTTCTGGGTGGTTGATTGGGCATTGTTATGGCATTCTGAGTGGTTACTAAGGTGTTGCTAGGGAGTTGCAATGGTGTTCTGGGTGGTAGAAAGGGCATTGCTAGGCGGTTGCTATGGTGTTCTGGGTGGTTGCTAGGCCATTGCTAGGCAGTTGCTATGGTGTTCTGGGTGGTTGCTAGGGCGTTGCTAGGCAGCTGCTATGGTGTTCTGGGTGGTTGCTAGGCGGTTGCTATGGAGTTCTGGGTGGTTGCTAGGGCGTTGCTAGGCGGTTGCTATGGTGTTCTGGGTGGTTGCTAGGTCGTTGCTAGGCGGTTGCTATGGTGTTCTGGGTGGATGCTAGGGCGTTGCTTGGAGGTTGCTATGGTGTTCTGGGTGGTTGCTAGGGCATTGCTAGGCGGTTGCTATGGTGTTCTGGGTGGCTGCTAGGGTGTTGCTAGGCGGTTGCTATGGTATTCTGGGTGGTTGCTAGGCGGTTGCTATGGAGTTCTGGGTGGTTGCTAGGCCATTGCTAGGCAGTTGCTATGGTGTTCTGGGTGGTAGAAAGGGCATTGCTAGGCGGTTGCTATGGTGTTCTGGGTGGTTGCTAGGCCATTGCTAGGCAGTTGCTATGGTGTTCTGGGTGGTTGCTAGGGCGTTGCTAGGCAGCTGCTATGGTGTTCTGGGTGGTTGCTCGGGCGTTGCTTGGCGGTTGCTATGGTGTTCTGGGTGGTTGCTAGGGCGTTGCTAGGCAGTTGCTGTAGTGTTCTGGGTGGTTGCTAGGGAGTTGCTAGGCGGATGCTATTGTGTTCTGGGTGGTTGCTAGGGCATTGCTTGGCAGTTGCTGTCGTGTTCTGGGTGGTTGCTAGGGCGTTGCTAGGCAGTTGTTATGGTGTTCTGGGTGGTTGCTAGGGCATTCTGGGTGGTTGCTACGGTGATCCTAATGTTGTTTGGGCATTGCTTTTCTTTGTTTGAGAGTTGGAAAAGAGTTTCTATATGAGTGTATGAGTTCAAGGCGAGAGACTGAAGATGAGAGCGAGTTTCTCATTGACTTCCATTATAAAGAGGTTTCAGAGGTCCATGTTTTTTGGGAATTGTGGGAAATCTGTAAGTCGGATCGCTGAGTAAAGTCAAAGCACACACCTCACAAGCGAGCCGCACGTTTTGACGTGTAATGTATGGGGATCGGGTGAAAATTGTGGGAGAAGTAGCGAACCGTGCGATTACGGAAGAAATTGGAAAAATAACTAGAAAATTCCAGCAGAAATTTTGAATGTGCCTGCTGCTCTACGAGTACAGTGTTGGAGGTGGTGGCCAGCGTTCTGGTATGCAGTAGATATCATGTTCTGGGCGGTTGCTAGGGCGTTGCTAGACTGTTGCAATGGTGTTCTGGGGGTTGCTAGGGCATTGCTAGGTGGTTGCTACGGCTGGGTGGTTGATTGGGCGTTGCTAATGATATTCTGAGTGGTTACTAAGACGTTGCTAGGCAGTTGCTATGGTGTTCTGGCTGGTTGCTAGGGCGTTGCTAGGCAGTTGCTATGGTGTTGTTGGTAGTTGCTAGGGCATTGCTATGGTGTTCTGACTGGTTGCTAGGGCATTGCTGGGCAGTTGCGATGGTGTTCTGGGTGGTTGCAAGGGCATTGCTAGGCAGTTGCTATGGTGTTCAGGATGGTTGCTAGGGCATTGCTAGGCTGTTGTTAAGGTAATCTGGGAGGTTCCAAAGGCATTGCTTGGCAGTTGTTATGGTGTTCTGGGTGGTATGCCAGCGGTTGCTATGGTGTTCTGGGTGGTTGCCAGGGCGTTGCTACGCAGTTGCTATGGTGTTCTGGGTGGTTGCTAGGGCGTTGCAAGGCGGTTGCTATGGTGTTCTGGGTGGTTGCTGGGGCGTTGCTAGGCGGTTGCTATGGTGTTCTGGGTGGTTGCTAGGGCGTTGCTAGGAGGTTGCTATGGTGTTCTGGGTGGTTGCTAGGGCATTGCTAGGCGGTTGCTATGGTGTTCTGGGTGGCTGCTAGGCTGTTGCTAGGCGGTTGCTATGGTGTTTTGGATCGTTGAGTAAAGTCATAACACACTGCTCCCAAGCGAATCGTGCGTTTTAAAATGTAATGTGTGGGGATCGGGTGAAAATTCTGGTAGAAGTAGCGAACCGTGCAATTAGAGAAGACCGATTTTCTCATTGATTTCCATTATAATGAGGTTTCAGAGGTTCATGTTTTTTGGGAATTATGGGAAATCTGTAGGTCGGATCGCTGAGTAAAGTTATAGCACACTCCTCCCAAGCGAGCTGCATGTTTTGACGTGTAATGTGTGGGGATCGGGTGAAAATTGTGGGAGAAGTAGCGAATCGTGCGATAACGGAAGAGATTGGAATAATAAAGAGAAAATTCCAGCAGAAATTTTGAATGTACCTGCTGCTCTCCGAGTAAGGTGTTGGAGAATGTTGCCAGCGTTCTGGGATGCAGTAGATATCATGTTCTAGCTGGTTGCTAGGGCGTTGCTAGACTGTTGCTATGCTGTTCGGGAGGGTTGCTAAGGCATTGCTAGGTGTTTGCTACGGTCTTCTGGGTGGTTGATTGGGCATTGCTATGGCATTCTGAGTGGTTACTAAGGTGTTGCTAGGGAGTTGCTATGGTGTTCTGGGTGGTAGAAAGGGCATTGCTAGGCGGTTGCTATGGTGTTCTGGGTGGTTGCTAGGCCATTGCTAGGCAGCTGCTATGGTGTTCTGGGTGGTTGCTAGGGCGTTGCTAGGCGGTTGCTATGGTGTTCTGGGTGGTTGCTAGGGCATTGCTTGGCGGTTGCTATGGTGTTCTGGGTCGTTGCTAGGGCGTTGCTAGGCGGTTGCTATGGTGTTCTGGGTGGTTGCTAGGGCGTTGCTATGGTGTTCTGGGTGGTTGCTTTGGCGTTGCTGGGGGGTTGCTATGGTGTTCTGGGTGGTTGCTTGGGGATTGCTAGGCGGTTGCTATGGTGTTCTGGGTGGTTGCTAGGCGGTTGCTTTGGTGTTCTGGGTGGTTGCTAGGGCGTTGCTATGCAGTTGCTATGGTTTTCTGGGTGGTTGCTAGGCGGTTGCTATGGTGTTCTGGGTGGTTGTTAGGGTGTTGCTAGGCAGTTGCTTTGGTGTTCTGGGTGGGTGCAAGGCGGTTGCTATGGTGTTCTGGGTGGTTGCAAGGGCGTTGCTAAGCAGTTGCTGTGGTGTTCTCGGTGGTTGCTAGGGCGTTGCTAGGCAGTTGCTATGGTTTTCTGGGTGGTTGCTAGGCGGTTGCTAAGTGTTCTGGGTGGTTGCTAGGCGGTTGCTATGGTGTTCTGGGTGGTTGCTAGGGTGTTGCTAAGCAGTTGCTATGGGGTTCTGGGTGGTTGCTTGGGCGTTGCTAGGCAGTTGCTATGGTGTTTTGGGTGGTTGCTAGGCGGTTGCTATGGTGTTCTGGGTGGTTGCTAGGGCGTTGCTAGGCAGTTGCTATGGTGTTCTGGGTGGTTGCTTGGCGGTTGCTTTGGTATTCTGGGTGGTTGCTAGGGCGTTGCTAGGCAGTTGCTATGGTGTTCTGGGTGGTTGCTAGGCGGTTGCTTGGGCATTCTGGGTGGTTGCTATGGTGTTCGTAATGTTGTTTCGGCATTGCTTGTCTTTGTTTGAGAGTTGGAAAAGAGTTAATGTGCGAGTGTATGAGTTCAAGGCGTGAGGGTGAAGATGAGAGCGATTTTCCCATTGAATTCCATTATAACGAGGTTTCAGAGGTCCATGTTTTTTGGGAATTGTGGGAAATCTGTCAGTCGGATCGCTGACTAAAGTCAAAGCACACTCCTCACAAGCCAGCCGAACGTTTTGACGTGTAATTTGTGGGGATCGGGTGAAAATTGTGGGAGATGTAGCGAACCGTGCGATTTTGGAAGACCGATTTTCTCATTGACTTCCATTATAACGAGGTTTCAGGGGTCCATGTTTTTTGGGAATTGTGGGTAATCTGTCAGTCGGATCGCTGAGTAAAGTCATGGCACACTCCTCACAAGCGAGCCGCACGTTTTGACGTGTAATGTGTCGGGATCGGTTGAAAATTGTGGGAGAAGAAGCGAACTGAGCGATTTCGGAAGAACTTGGAATAATAATAATAATAATAACTAGAAAATTCCAGCAGAAATTTTGAATGTGCCTGCTGCTCTACGAGTACAGTTTTGGAGATGGTTGCCAGCGTTCTGGTATGCAGTAGATATCTTGTTCTGGGTGGTTGGTAGGGCGTTGCTAGACTGTTGTTATGGTGTTCTGGGGGTTGCTAGGGCATTGCTAGGTGGTTGCTACGGTCTTCTGGGTGGTTGCTATGGCGTGCTAGGCAGTCGCTATAGTGTTCTGGGTGGTTGCTAGGGCGTTGCTAGGCGGTTGCTATGGTGTTCTGGGTGGTTGCTAGGGCGTTGCTAGGCGGTTGCTATGGTGTTCTGGGTGGTTGCTAGGGCGTTGCTAGGCGGTTGCTATGGTGTTCTGGGTGGTTGCTAGGCGGTTGCTATGGTGTTCTGGGTCATTGCTAGGGCATTGCTAGGCGGTTGCTATGGTGTTCTGAGTGGTTGCTAGGGCATTGCTATGGTGTTCTGAGTGGTTGCTAGGGCGTTGCTTGGCGGTTGCTATGGTGTTCTGGGTGTTTGCTAGGGCGTTGCTACGCAGTTGCTATGGTGTTCTGGGTGGTTGCTAGGCAGTTGCTATGGTGTTCTGGTTCGTTGCTAGGATGTTGCGAGGCGGTTGCTATGGTGTTTTGGGTGGTTGCTAGGCGGTTGCTATGGTGTTCTGGGTTGTTTCTAGGGCATTGCTAGGCGGTTGCCATGGTGTTCTGGGTGGTTGCTAGGGCGTTGCTAGGCGGTTGCTATGGTGTTCTGGGCGGTTGCTAGGCGGTTGCTATGGTGTTCTGGGTTGTTTCTAGGGCATTGCTAGGCGGTTGCTATGGTGTTCTGGGTGGTTACTAGGGCGTTGCTAGGCGGTTGCTATGGTGTTCTGGGTGGTTGCTAGGGCGTTGCTAGGCAGTTGCTGTAGTGTTCTGGGTGGTTGCTAGGGAGTTGCTAGGCGGATGCTATTGTGTTCTGGGTGGTTGCTAGGGCATTGCTAGGCGGTTGCTATGGTGTTCTGGGTGGTTGCTAGGCCATTGCTAGGCAGTTGCTATGGTGTTCTGGGTGGTTGCTAGGGCGTTGCTAGGCAGCTGCTATGGTGTTCTGGGTGGTTGCTAGGCGGTTGCTTTGGTGTTCTGGGTGGTTGCTAGGGCGTTGCTAGGCGGTTGCTATGGTGTTCTGGGTGGTTGCTAGGTCGTTGCTAGGCGGTTGCTATGGTGTTCTGGGTGGTTGCTGGGGCGTTGCTAGGCGGTTGCTATGGTGTTCTGGGTGGATGCTAGGGCGTTGCTAGGAGGTTGCTATGGTGTTCTGGGTGGATGCTAGGGCGTTGCTAGGCGGTTGCCATGGTGTTCTGGGTGGTTGCTAGGGCGTTGCTAGGCGGTTGCTATGGTGTTCTGGGCGGTTGCTAGGCGGTTGCTATGGTGTTCTGGGTTGTTTCTAGGGCATTGCTAGGCGGTTGCTATGGTGTTCTGGGTGGTTACTAGGGCGTTGCTAGGCGGTTGCTATGGTGTTCTGGGTGGTTGCTAGGGCGTTGCTAGGCAGTTGCTGTAGTGTTCTGGGTGGTTGCTAGGGAGTTGCTAGGCGGATGCTATTGTGTTCTGGGTGGTAGAAAGGGCATTGCTAGGCGGTTGCTATGGTGTTCTGGGTGGTTGCTAGGCCATTGCTAGGCAGTTGCTATGGTGTTCTGGGTGGTTGCTAGGGCGTTGCTAGGCAGCTGCTATGGTGTTCTGGGTGGTTGCTAGGCGGTTGCTATGGAGTTCTGGGTGGTTGCTAGGGCGTTGCTAGGCGGTTGCTATGGTGTTCTGGGTGGTTGCTAGGTGGTTGCTTGGCGGTTGCTATGGTGTTCTGGGTGGTTGCTGGGGCGTTGCTAGGCGGTTGCTATGGTGTTCTGGGTGGATGCTAGGGCGTTGCTAGGAGGTTGCTATGGTGTTCTGGGTGGTTGCTAGGGCATTGCTAGGCGGTTGCTATGGTGTTCTGGGTGGCTGCTAGGGTGTTGCTAGGCGGTTGCTATGGTGTTCTGGGTGGTTGCTAGGGCGTTGCTCGGCGGTTGCTATGGTATTCTGGGTGGTTGCTAGGCGGTTGCTATGGAGTTCTGGGTGGTTGCTAGGCCATTGCTAGGCAGTTGCTATGGTGTTCTGGGTGATAGAAAGGGCATTGCTAGGCGGTTGCTATGGTGTTCTGGGTGGTTGCTAGGCCATTGCTAGGCAGTTGCTATGGTGTTCTGGGTGGTTGCTAGGGCGTTGCTAGGCAGGTGCTATGGTGTTCTGGGTGGTTGCTCGGGCGTTGCCTGGCGGTTGCTTTGGTGTTCTGGGTGGTTTCTAGGGCGTTGCTCGGCAGTTGTTGTTGTGTTCTGGGTGGTTGCTAGGGAGTTGCTAGGCGGATGCTATTGTGTTCTGGGTGGTTGCTAGGGCATTGCTTGGCAGTTGCTGTAGTGTTCTGGGTGGTTGCTAGGGCGTTGCTAGGCAGTTGTTATGTGTTCTGGGTGGTTGCTAGGGCATTCTGGGTGGTTGCTACGGTGATCCTAATGTTGTTTGGGCATTGCTTTTCTTTGTTTGAGAGTTGGAAAAGAGTTTCTATATGAGTGTATGAGTTCAAGGCGAGAGACTGAAGATGAGAGCGAGTTTCTCATTGACTTCCATTATAAAGAGGTTTCAGAGGTCCATGTTTTTTGGGAATTGTGGGAAATCTGTAAGTCGGATCGCTGAGTAAAGTCAAAGCACACACCTCACAAGCGAGCCGCACGTTTTGACGTGTAATGTATGGGGATCGGGTGAAAATTGTGGGAGAAGTAGCGAACCGTGCGATTACGGAAGAAATTGGAAAAATAACTAGAAAATTCCAGCAGAAATTTTGAATGTGTTCTGAGTGGTTGCTAGGGCGTTGCTAGTCAGTTGCTATGGTGTTCTGGGTGGTTGCTAGGGCGTTGCTAGGCTGTTGCTATGGTGTTCTGGGTGGTTGCTAGGCGGTTGCTATGGTGTTTTGGGTGGTTGCTAGGGCTTTGCTAAGCGGTTGCTATGGTGTTCTGGGTGGTTGCTAGGGTGTTGCTAGGCAGTTGCTATGGTGTTCTGGGTGGTTGCTAGGGCGTTGCTAGGCGGTTGCCATGGTGTTCTGGGTGGTTGCAAGGGCATTGCTAGGCGGTTACTACGGTGTTCTGATTGGTTGCTTGGCAGTTGCTATGGTGTTCTGGGTCATTGCTAGGGCGTTGCTAGGCGGTTGCTATGGTGTTCTGGGTGGTTGCTAGGGTGTTGCTATGGTGTTCTGGGTGGTTGCTAGGGCGTTGCTAGGCGGTTGCTATGGTGTTCTGGGTGGTTGCTAGGGCGTTGCAAGGCGGTTGCTATGGTGTTCTGGGTCGTTGCTAGGGCGTTGCTAGGCAGTTGCAATGGTTTTTATGGTGGGAGCTAGGGCGTTGCTATGGTGTTCTGGGTGGTTGCTAGGGCGTTGCTAGGCAATTGCTTTGGTGTTCTGGGTGGTTGCTCAGGCGTTGCTAGGCGGTTGCTATGGTGTTCTGGGTGGTTGCTAGGCGGATGCTATGGTGTTCTGGGTGGTTGCTAGGGCGTTGCTAGGCGGTTGCTATGGTGTTCTGGGTGGTTGCTAGGCGGTTGCTATGGTGTTCTTAGTGGTTGCTAGGGCGTTGCTAGGCAGTTTCTATGGTGTTCTGGGTGGTTGCTAGGTGGTTGCTATGGTGTTCTGGGTGGTTGCTAGGGTGTTGCTATGGTGTTCTGGGTGGTGGCTAGGGCGTTGCTAGGCGGTTGCTATGGTGTTTTGGGTGGTTGCTAGGGCGTTGCAAGGCGGTTGCTATGGTGTTCTGGGTCGTTGCTAGGGCGTTGCTAGGCAGTTGCTATGGTTTTTATGGTGGTAGCTAGGGCGTTGCTATGGTGTTCTGGGTGGTTGCTAAGGCGTTGCTAGGCGGTTGCTATGGTGTTCTGGGTGGTTGCTAGGCGGTTGCTATGGTGTTCTGGGTGGTTGCTAGGGCATTGCTAGGCGGTTGCTATGGTGTTCTGGGTGGTTGCTAGGCGGTTGCTATGGTGTTCTTAGTGGTTGCTAGGGCGTTGCTAGGCAGTTTTTATGGTGTTCTGGGTGGTTGCTAGGTGGTTGCTATGGTGTTCTGGGTCGTTGCCAGGGCGTTGCTAGGCAGTTGCTATGGTGTTCTAGGTGGTTGTTACGGCGTTGCTAGGCAGTTGCTTTGGTGTTCTGGGTGGTTGCTAGGAAGTTGCTATGGTGTTCTAAGTGGTTGCTAGGGCGTTGCTAGGCGGGTGCTATGTTGTTCTGGGTGGTTGCTAGGGCATTGCTTGGCGGTTGCTATGGTGTTCTGGGTCATTGCTAGGGCGTTGCTAGGTGGTTGCTATGGTGTTCTGGGTGGTTGCTAGGGCGTTGCTATGGTGTTCTGGGTGGTTGCTATGGCGTTGCTGGGGGGTTGCTATGGTGTTCTGGGTGGTTGCTAGAGCGTTGCTAGGAAGTTGCTATGGTGTTCTGGGTGGTGGATAGAGCGTTGCCAGTCAGTTGATATGGTGTTCTAGGTGGTTGCTAGGGCGTTGCTAGGCGGATGCTATGGTGTTCTGGGTGGTTGCTAGGGCATTGCAAGGCGGTAGCTATGGTGTTCTGGGTGGTTGCTAGGGCGCTGCTTGGCAGTTGCTTAGGTGTTCTGGCAACCACCTCCAACACTGTACTCGTAGAGCAGTAGGCACATTCAAAATTTCTGCTGGAAATTTCTAGTTATTATTCCAATTTCTTCCGTAATCGCACGATTCGCTACTTCTCCCACAATTTTCACCCGATCCCCATACATTACAATTTAAAATGTGCGGCTCGCTTGTGAGGTGTGTGCTTTGAATTTTTGAATTTAGCAACCACAGTTGCTATTTTGTTCTGGATGGTTGCTAGGCAGTTGATATGGTGTTCTGGGTGGTTGCTAGGGCGTTGCCAGGCAGTTGCTATGGTGTTCTGGGTGGTTGCTAGAGCGTTGCTAGGCAGTTATTATGGTGTTCTGGGTGGTTGCTAGGACGTTTCTAGGCAGTTGCTATGGTGTTCTGGGTGGTTGCTAGAGCATTGCTAGGCAGTTGCTTTGGTGTTCTGGGTGGTTGCTAGGACATTGCTAGGCGGTTGCTATGGTGTTCTGGGTGGTTGCTAGGCGGTTGCTATGGTGTTCTGGGTGGTTGCTAGGGCGTTGCTAGGCGGTTGCTATGGTATTTTGGGTGGTTGCTAGGCGGTTGCAATGGAGTTTTGGGTGGTTGGTAGGGCGTTGCTAGGCGGTTGCTATGGTGTTCTGGGTGGTTGCTAGGGCGTTGCTAGGCGGTTGCTATGGTGTTCTGGGTGGTTGCTGGGGCGTTGCTAGGCGGTTGCTATGGTGTTCTGGGTGGTTGCTAGGGCGTTGCTAGGAGGTTGCTATGGTGTTCTGGGTGGTTGCTAGGGCATTGCTAGGCGGTTGCTATGGTGTTCTGGGTGGCTGCTAGGGTGTTGCTAGGCGGTTGCTATGGTGTTCTGGATCGTTGAGTAAAGTCATTACATACTCCTCACAAGCGAACCGCGCGTTTTGAAATGTAATGTGTGGGGATCGGGTGAAAATTCTGGGAGAAGTAGCGAACCGTGCAATTAGAGAAGACCGATTTTCTCATTGATTCCCATTATAATGAGGTTTCAGAGGTTCATGTTTTTTGGGAATTATAGGAAATCTGTAGGTCGGATCGCTGAGTAAAGTTATAGCACACTCCTCCCAAGGGAGCTGCATGTTTTGACGTGTAATGTGTGGGGATCGGGTGAAAATTGTGGGAGAAGTAGCGAACCGTGCGATACAGAAGAGATTGGAATGATAAAGAGAAAATTCCAGCAGAAATTTTGAATGTGCCTGCTGCTCTACGAGTACAGTGTTGGAGGTGGTGGCCAGCGTTCTGGTATGCAGTAGATATCATGTTCTGGGCGGTTGCTAGGGCGTTGCTAGACTGTTGCAATGGTGTTCTGGGTGTTGCTAGGGCATTGCTAGGTGGTTGCTACGGCTGGGTGGTTGATTGGGCGTTGCTAATGATATTCTGAGTGGTTACTAAGACGTTGCTAGGCAGTTGCTATGGTGTTCTGGCTGGTTGCTAGGGCGTTGCTAGGCAGTTGCTATGGTGTTGTTGGTAGTTGCTAGGGCATTGCTATGGTGTTCTGAGTGGTTGCTAGGGCATTGCTGGGCAGTTGCGATGGTGTTCTGGGTGGTTGCAAGGGCATTGCTAGGCAGTTGCGATGGTGTTCAGGATGGTTGCTAGGGCATTGCTAGGCTGTTGTTAAGGTAATCTGGGAGGTTCCAAAGGCATTGCTTGGCAGTTGTTATGGTGTTCTGGGTGGTATGCCAGCGGTTGCTATGGTGTTCTGGGTGGTTGCCAGGGCGTTGCTACGCAGTTGCTATGGTGTTCTGGGTGGTTGCTAGGGCGTTGCAAGGCGGTTGCTATGGTGTTCTGGGTGGTTGCAAGGGCGTTGCTAGGCAGTTTCTTTTGTGTCCTGAGTGGTTGCTAGGGCATTGCTTGGTGGTTCCGATGGTGTTCTGGGTGGTAGCTAGGGCGTAGCTAGGCGGTTGCTACGGTGTTTTGGCTGGTCGCTAGGGCGTTGCTATGCAGTTGCTATGGTTTTCTGGGTGGTTGCTAGGCGGTTGCTATGGTGTTCTGGGTGGTTGTTAGGGTGTTGCTAGGCAGTTGCTATGGTGTTCTGGGTGGGTGCAAGGCGGTTGCTATGGTGTTCTGGGTGGTTGCTAGGGCGTTGCTAAGCAGTTGCTATGGTGTTCTCGGTGGTTGCTAGGGCGTTGCTAGGCAGTTGCTATGGTTTTCTGTGTGGTTGCTAGGCGGTTGCTAAGTGTTCTGGGTGGTTGCTAGGCGGTTGCTATGGTGTTCTGGGTGGTTGCTAGGGTGTTGCTAAGCAGTTGCTATGGTGTTCTGGGTGGTTGCTTGGGCGTTGCTAGGCAGTTGCTATGGTGTTTTGGGTGGTTGCTAGGCGGTTGCTATGGTGTTCTGGGTGGTTGCTAGGGCGTTGCTAGGCAGTTGGTATGGTGTTCTGGGTGGTTGCTTGGCGGTTGCTTTGGTATTCTGGGTGGTTGCTAGGGCGTTGCTAGGCAGTTGCTATGGTGTTCTGGGTGGTTGCTAGGCGGTTGCTTGGGCATTCTGGGTGGTTGCTATGGTGTTCGTAATGTTGTTTCGGCATTGCTTGTCTTTGTTTGAGAGTTGGAAAAGAGTTAATGTGCGAGTGTATGAGTTCAAGGCGTGAGGGTGAAGATGAGAGCGATTTTCCCATTGAATTCCATTATAACGAGGTTTCAGCGGTCCATGTTTTTTGGGAATTGTGGGAAATCTGTCAGTCGGATCGCTGACTAAAGTCAAAGCACACTCCTCACAAGCCAGCAGAACGTTTTGACGTGTAATTTGTGGGGATCGGGTGAAAATTGTGGGAGATGTAGCGAACCGTGCGATTTTGGAAGACCGATTTTCTCATTGACTTCCATTATAACGAGGTTTCAGGGGTCCATGTTTTTTGGGAATTGTGGGTAATCTGTCAGTCGGATCGCTGAGTAAAGTCATGGCACACTCCTCACAAGCGAGCCGCACGTTTTGACGTGTAATGTGTCGGGATCGGTTGAAAATTGTGGGAGAAGAAGCGAACTGAGCGATTTCGGAAGAACTTGGAATAATAATAATAATAATAACTAGAAAATTCCAGCAGAAATTTTGAATGTGCCTGCTGCTCTACGAGTACAGTTTTGGAGATGGTTGCCAGCGTTCTGGTATGCAGTAGATATCTTGTTCTGGGTGGTTGGTAGGGCGTTGCTAGACTGTTGTTATGGTGTTCTGGGGGTTGCTAGGGCATTGCTAGGTGGTTGCTACGGTCTTCTGGGTGGTTGCTATGGCGTTGCTAGGCAGTCGCTATAGTGTTCTGGGTGGTTGCTAGGGCGTTGCTAGGCGGTTGCTATGGTGTTCTGGGTGGTTGCTAGGGCGTTGCTAGGCGGTTGCTATGGTGTTCCGGGTGGTTGCTAGGGCTTTGCTAGGCGGTTGCTATGGTGTTCTGGGTGGTTGCTAGGCGGTTGCTATGGTGTTCTGGGTCATTGCTAGGGCATTGCTAGGCGGTTGCTATGGTGTTCTGAGTGGTTGCTAGGGCATTGCTATGGTGTTCTGAGTGGTTGCTAGGGCGTTGCTTGGCAGTTGCTATGGTGTTCTGGGTGTTTGCTAGGGCGTTGCTACGCAGTTGCTATGGTGTTCTGGGTGGTTGCTAGGCAGTTGCTATGGTGTTCTGGTTCGTTGCTAGGATGTTGCTAGGCGGTTGCTATGGTGTTTTGGGTGGTTGCTAGGGCGTTGCTATGGTGTTCTGAGTGGTTGCTAGGGCGTTGCTAGGCAGTTGCTATGGTGTTCTGGGTGGTTGCTAGGCGGTTGCTATGGTGTTCTGGGTTGTTTCGAGGGCATTGCTAGGCGGTTGCCATGGTGTTCTGGGTGGTTGCTAGGGCGTTGATAGGCGGTTGCTATGGTGTTCTGGGCGGTTGCTAGGCGGTTGCTATGGTGTTCTGGGTTGTTTCTAGGGCATTGCTAGGCGGTTGCTATGGTGTTCTGGGTGGTTACTAGGGCGTTGCTAGGCGGTTGCTATGGTGTTCTGGGTGGTTGCTAGGCAGTTGCTATGGTGTTCTGGGTCGTTGCTAGGACGTTGCTAGGCGGTTGCTATGGTGTTTTGGGTGGTTGCTAGGGCATTGCTATGGTGTTCTGGGTGGTTGCTAGGGCGTTGCTAGGCAGTTGCTATGGTGTTCTGGGTGGTTGCTAGGGCGTTGCTAGGTGGTTGCTATGGTGTTCTGGGTGGTTGCTAGGCAGTTGCTATGGTGTTCTGGGTGGTTGCTAGGGCGTTGCTAGGCGGTTGCTATGGTGTTCTGGGTGGTTGCTAGGGGGTTGCTTAGGTGTTCTAAGTGGTTGCTAGGGCGTTGCTATGGTGTTCTGAGTGGTTGCTAGGGCGTTGCTAGGCAGTTGCTATGGTGTTCTGGGTGGTTGCTAGGTGGTTGCTATGGTGTTCTGGGTGGCTGCCAGGGCATTGCTAGGCAGTTGCTATGGTGTTCAAGGTGGTTGTTAGGGCGTTTCTAGGCAGTTGTTATGGTGTTCTGGGTGGTTGCTAGGCGGTTGCTATGGTGTTCTAAGTGGTTGCTAGGGCGTTGCTAGGCGGTTGCTATGGTGTTCTGGGTGGTAGCTAAGGCGTTGCTAGGCGGTTGCTTTGGTGTTCTGGGTGGTTGCTAGGGCGTTGCAAGGCGGTTGCTATGGTGTTCTGGGTGGTTGCTAGGCGGTTGCTATGGTGTTCTGGGTCGGTGGTTGGGCATTGCTAGGCGAATGCTATGGTGTTCTGGTTGGTTGCTAGGGCGTTGCTATGGTGTTCTGGGTCGATGCTAGGGCGTTGCTTGGCGGTTGCTATGGTGTTCTGGGCGGTTGCTAGGGGGTTGCTATGGTGTTCTGGGTGGTTGCTAGGGCGTTGCTAGGCGGTTGCTATGGTGTTCTGGGCAGTTGCTAGGCGGTTGCTATGGTGTTCTGGCTCGTTGCTAGGGCGTTGCTAGGCGGTTGCTATGGTGTTCTGGGTGGTTGCTATGGTGTTCTGGTTGGTTGCTAGGGCGTTGCTAAGCGGTTGATATGGTGTTCTGGGTGGTTGCTTAGCGGTTGCTAGGTGTTCTGGGTTGTTGCTAGGGCGTTGCTAGGCAGTTGCTATGGTGTTCTGGGTGTTTGCTAGGGTGTTCTGGGTGGTTGCTAGGCGGTTGCTATGTTGTTCTGGGTGGTTGCTAGGGCATTTCAAGGCGGTTATTATGGTGTTCTGGGTGGTTGCTAGGCCGTTGCTATGATGTTCTGGGTGGTTGCTAGGCAGTTGCTTTGGTGTTCTGGGTGGTTGGTAGGGCATTGCTAAGCGGTTGCTATGATGTTCTGGGCTGTTGCTAGGGCGTTGCTATGGTGTTCTGGGTGGTTGCTATGCGGTTGCTATGGTGTTCTGGGTGGTTGCCTGGGCATTGCTAGGCGGTTGCTATGGTGTTCTGGGCGGTTGCTAGGCGGTTGCAATGGTGTTCTGGGTGGTTGCTAGGGCGTTGCTAGGCAGTTGCTATGGTGTTCTGGGCAGTTGCCAGGCGGTTGCTATGGTATTCTGGGTCGTTGCTAAGGCATTGCTAGGCAGTTGCTATGGTGTTCTGGGTAGTTGCTAGGCGGTTGCTATGGTGTTCTGGGTGGTTGCTAGGGCGTGGCTAGGCGGGTGCGATGATGATCTGGGTGGTTGCTAGGGGGTTGCTACGCGGTGGCTATGGTGTTCTGGGCAGTTGCTAGGCGGTTGCTATGGTGTTCTAAGTGGTTGCTAGGGCGTTGCCTAGGCGGTTGTTATGGTGCTCTGGGTGGTTGCTAGGCGGTTGCTATGGTGTTCTGGGTCGTTGCTAGGGCGTTGCTAGGCGGTTGCTATGGTGTTCTGGGCGGTTGCTAGGCGGTTGCTTTGGTGTTCCGGGTGGTTGCTAGGGTGTTGCTAGGCGGTTGCGATGGTGTTCAGGGCAGTTGCTAGGCGGTTGCTATGGTGTTCTGGGTCATTTCTAGGGCGTTGCTAGGCGGTTGCTATGGTGTTCTGGGTGGTTGCTAGGCGGTTGCTATCGTTTTCTGAGTGGTTTCTAGGGCATTGCTAGGTGGTTGCGAGGGTGTTGACAGGCAGTTGCTGTGGTGTTCGGAGTGGTTGCTAGGGCATTGCTCGGCGGTTGCTATGGTGTGCTGGGTGGTTGCTAAGGCGTTCCTAGGCGGTTGCTATGGTGGTCTAGGTGGTTGCTAGGGCGTTGCTAGGCAGTTGCTTTGGTGTTCTGGGTTGTTGCTAGGGTGTTGCTATGCGGTTGCTATGGTGTTCTGGGTGGTTGCTAGGGTGTTGCAAATCAGTTGCTATGGTGTTCTGAGTGGTTGCTAGGCAGTTGCTATGGTGTTCTGGGTGGTTGCAAGGGCATTGCTAAGCAGTTGCTATTTTGTTCTTGGTGGTTGCTAGGGCGTTGCAAGTCGGTTGCTATGGTGTTCTGGGTGGTTGCTAGAGCGTTGCTAGGAAGTTGCTATGGTGTTCTGGGTGGTGGATAGAGCGTTGCCAGTCAGTTGATATGGTGTTCTAGGTGGTTGCTAGGGCGTTGCTAGGCGGATGCTATGGTGTTCTGGGTGGTTGCTAGGGCATTGCAAGGCGGTAGCTATGGTGTTCTGGGTGGTTGCTAGGGCGCTGCTTGGCAGTTGCTTAGGTGTTCTGGCAACCACCTCCAACACTGTACTCGTAGAGCAGTAGGCACATTCAAAATTTCTGCTGGAAATTTCTAGTTATTATTCCAATTTCTTCCGTAATCGCACGATTCGCTACTTCTCCCACAATTTTCACCCGATCCCCATACATTACAAGTCAAAATGTGCGGCTCGCTTGTGAGGTGTGTGCTTTGAATTTTTGAATTTAGCAACCACAGTTGCTATTTTGTTCTGAATGGTTGCTAGGCAGTTGATATGGTGTTCTGGGTGGTTGCTAGGGCGTTGCCAGGCAGTTGCTATGGTGTTCTGGGTGGTTGCTAGAGCGTTGCTAGGCAGTTATTATGGTGTTCTGGGTGGTTGCTAGGACGTTTCTAGGCAGTTGCTATGGTGTTCGGGTTTTTGCTGAAGCATTGCTTGGCAGTTGCTATGGTGTTCTGGATCGTTGCTAGGACATTGCTAGGCGGTTGCTATGGTGTTCTGCGTGGTTGCTAAGGCATTGCTTGGCAGTTGCTATGGTATTTTGGGTGGTTGCTAGGCGGTTGCAATGGAGTTTTGGGTGGTTGCTAGGGCGTTGCTAGGCGGTTGCTATGGTGTCCTGGGTGGTTGCTAGGGCGTTGCTAGGCGGTTGCTATGGTGTTCTGGGTGGTTGCTGGGGCGTTGCTAGGCGGTTGCTATGGTGTTCTGGGTGGTTGCTAGGGCGTTGCTAGGAGGTTGCTATGGTGTTCTGGGTGGTTGCTAGGGCATTGCTAGGCGGTTGCTATGGTGTTCTGGGTGGCTGCTAGGGTGTTGCTAGGCGGTTGCTATGGTGTTCTGGATCGTTGAGTAAAGTCATTACATACTCCTCACAAGCGAACCGCGCGTTTTGAAATGTAATGTGTGGGGATCGGGTGAAAATTCTGGGAGAAGTAGCGAACCGTGCAATTAGAGAAGACCGATTTTCTCATTGATTCCCATTATAATGAGGTTTCAGAGGTTCATGTTTTTTGGGAATTATAGGAAATCTGTAGGTCGGATCGCTGAGTAAAGTTATAGCACACTCCTCCCAAGGGAGCTGCATGTTTTGACGTGTAATGTGTGGGGATCGGGTGAAAATTGTGGGAGAAGTAGCGAACCGTGCGATACAGAAGAGATTGGAATGATAAAGAGAAAATTCCAGCAGAAATTTTGAATGTGCCTGCTGCTCTACGAGTACAGTGTTGGAGGTGGTGGCCAGCGTTCTGGTATGCAGTAGATATCATGTTCTGGGCGGTTGCTAGGGCGTTGCTAGACTGTTGCAATGGTGTTCTGGGTGTTGCTAGGGCATTGCTAGGTGGTTGCTACGGCTGGGTGGTTGATTGGGCGTTGCTAATGATATTCTGAGTGGTTACTAAGACGTTGCTAGGCAGTTGCTATGGTGTTCTGGCTGGTTGCTAGGGCGTTGCTAGGCAGTTGCTATGGTGTTGTTGGTAGTTGCTAGGGCATTGCTATGGTGTTCTGAGTGGTTGCTAGGGCATTGCTGGGCAGTTGCGATGGTGTTCTGGGTGGTTGCAAGGGCATTGCTAGGCAGTTGCGATGGTGTTCAGGATGGTTGCTAGGGCATTGCTAGGCTGTTGTTAAGGTAATCTGGGAGGTTCCAAAGGCATTGCTTGGCAGTTGTTATGGTGTTCTGGGTGGTATGCCAGCGGTTGCTATGGTGTTCTGGGTGGTTGCCAGGGCGTTGCTACGCAGTTGCTATGGTGTTCTGGGTGGTTGCTAGGGCGTTGCAAGGCGGTTGCTATGGTGTTCTGGGTGGTTGCTGGGGCGGTGGTAGGGGGTTGCTATGGTGTTCTGGGTGGTTGCTAGGGCGTTGCTAGGAGGTTGCTATGGTGTTCTGGGTGGTTGCTAGGGCATTGCTAGGCGGTTGCTATGGTGTTCTAGGTGGTTGCTAGGGCGTTGCTATGCAGTTGCTATGGTTTTCTGGGTGGTTGCTAGGCAGTTGCTATGGTGTTCTGGGTGGTTGTTAGGGTGTTGGTAGGCAGTTGCTATGGTGTGGTGGGTGGGTGCAAGGGGGTTGCTATGGTGTTCTGGGTGGTTGCAAGGGCGTTGCTAAGCAGTTGCTTTGGTGTTCTCGGTGGTTGCTAGGGCGTTGCTAGGCAGTTGCTATGGTTTTCTGGGTGGTTGCTAGGCGGTTGCTAAGTGTTCTGGGTGGTTGCTAGGCGGTTGCTATGGTGTTCTGGGTGGTTGCTACGGTGTTGCTAAGCAGTTGCTATGGTGTTCTGGGTGGGTGCTTGGGAGTTGCTAGGCAGTTGCTATGGGGTTCTGGGTCGTTGCTAGGCGGTTGCTATGGTGTTCTGGGTCGTTACTAGGGCGTTGCTAGGCAGTTGCTATGGTGTTCTGGGTGGTTGCTTGGCGGTTGCTTTGGTATTCTGGGTGGTTGCTAGGGCGTTGCTAGGCAGTTGCTATGGTGTTCTGGGTGGTTCCTAGGCGGTTGCTTGGGCATTCTGGGT
The DNA here is from genome assembly GCA_029721435.1 of Gymnothorax reevesii. NCBI lineage: Eukaryota > Metazoa > Chordata > Actinopteri > Anguilliformes > Muraenidae > Gymnothorax > Gymnothorax reevesii. Next base: position 57,951,042 of record CM056574.1, read on the forward strand.
GGTTGCTATGGTGTTCGTAATGTTGTTTCGGCATTGCTTGTCTTTGTTTGAGAGTTGGAAAAGAGTTAATGTGCGAGTGTATGAGTTCAAGGCGTGAGGGTGAAGATGAGAGCGATTTTCCCATTGAATTCCATTATAACGAGGTTTCAGCGGTCCATGTTTTTTGGGAATTGTGGGAAATCTGTCAGTCGGATCGCTGACTAAAGTCAAAGCACACTCCTCACAAGCCAGCAGAACGTTTTGACGTGTAATTTGTGGGGATCGGGTGAAAATTGTGGGAGATGTAGCGAACCGTGCGATTTTGGAAGACCGATTTTCTCATTGACTTCCATTATAACGAGGTTTCAGGGGTCCATGTTTTTTGGGAATTGTGGGTAATCTGTCAGTCGGATCGCTGAGTAAAGTCATGGCACACTCCTCACAAGCGAGCCGCACGTTTTGACGTGTAATGTGTCGGGATCGGTTGAAAATTGTGGGAGAAGAAGCGAACTGAGCGATTTCGGAAGAACTTGGAATAATAATAATAATAATAACTAGAAAATTCCAGCAGAAATTTTGAATGTGCCTGCTGCTCTACGAGTACAGTTTTGGAGATGGTTGCCAGCGTTCTGGTATGCAGTAGATATCTTGTTCTGGGTGGTTGGTAGGGCGTTGCTAGACTGTTGTTATGGTGTTCTGGGGGTTGCTAGGGCATTGCTAGGTGGTTGCTACGGTCTTCTGGGTGGTTGCTATGGCGTTGCTAGGCAGTCGCTATAGTGTTCTGGGTGGTTGCTAGGGCGTTGCTAGGCGGTTGCTATGGTGTTCTGGGTGGTTGCTAGGGCGTTGCTAGGCGGTTGCTATGGTGTTCCGGGTGGTTGCTAGGGCTTTGCTAGGCGGTTGCTATGGTGTTCTGGGTGGTTGCTAGGCGGTTGCTATGGTGTTCTGGGTCATTGCTAGGGCATTGCTAGGCGGTTGCTATGGTGTTCTGAGTGGTTGCTAGGGCATTGCTATGGTGTTCTGAGTGGTTGCTAGGGCGTTGCTTGGCAGTTGCTATAGTGTTCTGGGTGTTTGCTAGGGCGTTGCTACGCAGTTGCTATGGTGTTCTGGGTGGTTGCTAGGCAGTTGCTATGGTGTTCTGGTTCGTTGCTAGGATGTTGCTAGGCGGTTGCTATGGTGTTTTGGGTGGTTGCTAGGGCGTTGCTATGGTGTTCTAAGTGGTTGCTAGGGCATTGCTAGGCAGTTGCTATGGTGTTCTGGGTGGGTGCTAGGCGGTTGCTATGGTGTTCTGGGTTGTTTCGAGGGCATTGCTAGGCGGTTGCCATGGTGTTCTGGGTGGTTGCTAGGGCGTTGATAGGCGGTTGCTATGGTGTTCTGGGCGGTTGCGAGGCGGTTGCTATGGTGTTCTGGGTTGTTTCTAGGGCATTGCTAGGCGGTTGCTATGGTGTTCTAAGTGGTAGCTAGGGCGTTTCTAGGTCGTTGCTATGGTGTTCTGGGTGGTTGCTAGGCAGTTGCTATGGTGTTCTGGGTCGTTGCTAGGACGTTGCTAGGCGGTTGCTATGGTGTTCTGGGTGGTTGCTAGGGCATTGCTATGGTGTTCTGGGTGGTTGCTAGGGCATTGCTAGGCAGTTGCTATGGTGTTCTGGGTGGTTGCTAGGGCGTTGGTAGGTGGTTGCTATGGTGTTCTGGGTGGTTGCTAGGCAGTTGCTATGGTGTTCTGGGTGGTTGCTAGGGCGTTGCTAGGCGGTTGCTATGGTGTTCTGGGTGGTTGCTAGGGGGTTGCTATGGTGTTCTAAGTGGTTGCTAGGGCGTTGCTATGGTGTTCTGAGTGGTTGCTAGGGCGTTGCTAGGCAGTTGCTATGTTGTTCTGGGTGGTTGCTAGGTGGTTGCTATGGTGTTCTGGGTGGCTGCCAGGGCATTGCTAGGCAGTTGCTATGGTGTTCAAGGTGGTTGTTAGGGCGTTTCTAGGCAGTTGTTATGGTGTTCTGGGTGGTTGCTAGGCGGTTGCTATGGTGTTCTGGGTGGTAGCTAAGGCGTTGCTAGGCAGTTGCTTTGGTGTTCTGGGTGGTTGCAAGGGCGTTGCTAGGCGGTTGCTATGGTGTTCTTGGTGGTTGCTAGGGCGTTGCTAGGCGGTTGCTATGGTGTTCTGGGTGGTTGCTAGGGCGTTGCAAGGCGGTTGCTATGGTGTTCTGGGTGGTTGCTAGGCGGTTGCTATGGTGTTCTGGGTCGTTGCTTGGGCGTTGCTAGGCGAATGCTATGGTGTTCTGGTTGGTTGCTAGGGCGTTGCTATGGTGTTCTGGGTGGTTGCTAGGCCGTTGCTAGGCGGTTGCTATGGTGTTCTGGGTGCTAACTAGGGCGTTGCTAGGCAGTTGCTATGGTGTTCTGAGTGGTTGCTAGGGCGCCGCTAGGCGGTTGCTATGGTGTTCTGGGCAGTTGCTAGGCGGTTGCTATGGTGTTCTGGCTCGTTGCTAGGGCGTTGCTAGGCGGTTGCTATGGTGTTCTGGATGGTTGCTATGGTGTTCTGGTTGGTTGCTAGGGCGTTGCTAAGCGGTTGATATGGTGTTCTGGGTGGTTGCTTAGCGGTTGCTAGGTGTTCTGGGTTGTTGCTAGGGCGTTGCTAGGCAGTTGCTATGGTGTTCTGGGTGTTTGCTAGGGTGTTCTGGGTGGTTGCTAGGCGGTTGCTATGTTGTTCTGGGTGGTTGCTAGGGCGTTTCAAGGCGGTTATTATGGTGTTCTGGGTGGTTGCTAGGCCGTTGCTATGATGTTCTGGGTGGTTGCTAGGCAGTTGCTTTGGTGTTCTGGGTGGTTGGTAGGGCATTGCTAAGCGGTTGCTATGATGTTCTGGGCTGTTGCTAGGGCATTGCTATGGTGTTCTGGGTGGTTGCTATGCGGTTGCTATGGTGTTCTGGGTGGTTGCCTGGGCATTGCTAGGCGGCTGCTATGGTGTTCTGGGCGGTTGCTAGGCGGTTGCTATGGTGTTCTGGGTGGTTGCTAGGGCGTTGCTAGGCAGTTGCTATGGTGTTCTGGGCAGTTGCCAGGCGGTTGCTATGGTGTTCTGGGTCGTTGCTAAGGCATTGCTAGGCAGTTGCTATGGTGTTCTGGGTAGTTGCTAGGCGGTTGCTATGGTGTTCTGGGTGGTTGCTAGGGCGTTGCTAGGCGGTTGCTATGATGTTCTGGGTGGTTGCTAGGGCGTTGCTAGGCGGTTGCTATGGTGTTCTGGGCAGTTGCTAGGCGGTTGCTATGGTGTTCTAAGTGGTTGCTAGGGCGTTGCTAGGCGGTTGTTATGGTGTTCTGGGTGGTTGCTAGGCGGTTGCTATGGTGTTCTGGGTCGTTGCTAGGGCGTTGCTAGGCGGTTGCTATGGTGTTCTGGGCGGTTGCTAGGCGGTTGCTATGGTGTTCTGGGTGGTTGCTAGGGTGTTGCTAGGCGGTTGCTATGGTGTTCAGGGCAGTTGCTAGGCGGTTGCTATGGTGTTCTGGGTCATTTCTAGGGCGTTGCTAGGCGGTTGCTATGGTGTTCTGGGTGGTTGCTAGGCGGTTGCTATCGTTTTCTGAGTGGTTTCTAGGGCATTGCTAGGTGGTTGCGAGGGCGTTGACAGGCAGTTGCTGTGGTGTTCGGAGTGGTTGCTAGGGCATTGCTCGGCGGTTGCTATGGTGTGCTGGGTGGTTGCTAAGGCGTTGCTAGGCGGTTGCTATGGTGTTCTAGGTGGTTGCTAGGGCGTTGCTAGGCAGTTGCTTTGGTGTTCTGGGTTGTTGCTAGGGTGTTGCTATGCGGTTGCTATGGTGTTCTGGGTGGTTGCTAGGGTGTTGCTAATCAGTTGCTATGGTGTTCTGAGTGGTTGCTAGGCAGTTGCTATGGTGTTCTGGGTGGTTGCAAGGGCATTGCTAAGCAGTTGCTATTTTGTTCTTGGTGGTTGCTAGGGCGTTGCAAGTCGGTTGCTATGGTGTTCTGGGTGGTTGCTAGAGCGTTGCTAGGCGGTTGCTATGGTGTTGTGGGTGGTTGCTTGGCAGTTGCTATCGTTTTCTGAGTGGTTTCTTGGGCATTGCTAGGTGGTTGCGAGGGCGTTGACAGGCAGTTGTTGTGGTGTTCGGAGTGTTTGCTGGGGCATTGCTCGGCGGTTGCTATGGTGTGCTGGGTGGTTGCTAAGGCGTTGCTCGGCGGTTGCTATGGTGTTCTAGGTGGTTGCTAGGGCGTTGCTAGGCAGTTGCTTTGGTGTTCTGGGTTGTTGCTAGGGTGTTGCTATGCGGTTGCTATGGTGTTCTGGGTGGTTGCTAGGGTGTTGCTAATCAGTTGCTATGGTGTTCTGAGTGGTTGCTAGGCAGTTGCTATGGTGTTCTGGGTGGTTGCAAGGGCATTGCTAAGCAGTTGCTATTTTGTTCTTGGTGGTTGCTAGGGCGTTGCAAGTCGGTTGCTATGGTGTTCTGGGTGGTTGCTAGAGCGTTGCTAGGCAGTTGCTATGGTGTTCTGGGTGGTTGCTAGGCAGTTGCTATGGTGTTTTGGGTGGTTACTAGGGCATTGCTAGGCAGTTGCTTTGGTGTTCTAGGTGGTTGCTAGGGTGTTGCTAGGCAGTTGCTATGGTGTTTTGGGTGGTTGCTAGGGTGTTGCTAAGCAGTTGCTATGGTGTTCTGGGTCGTTGCTAGGGCGTTGTTAGGCGGTTGCTATGGTGTTCTGGGTGGTTGCTAGGCGGTTGCTATGGTGTTCTGGGTCGTTGCTAGGGCATTGCTAGGCGGTTGCTATGGTGTTCTGGGCGGTTGCTAGGCGGTTGCTATGGTGTTCTGGGTGGTTGCTAGGGCGTTGCTAGGCGGTTGCTATGGTGTTCTGGGTGGTTGCTAGGCGGTTGCTATGGTGTTCTGGGTCATTGCAAGGGCGTTGCTAGGCGGTTGCTATGGTGTTCTGGGTGGTTGCTAAGCGGCTGCTATGGTGTTCTGGGAGGTTGCTAGGGCGTTGCTAGGCGGTTGCTATGGTGTTCTGGGTGGTTGCTAGGCGGTTGCTATGGTGTTCAAAGTGGTTGCTAGGGCGTTGCTAGGCAGTTGCTATGGTGTTCTGTGTGGTTGCCAGGGCGTTGCTAGGCAGTTGCTATGGTGTCCGGGGTGGTTGCTAGGCGGTTGTTATGGTGCTCTGGGTGGTTGCTAGGGCATTGCTAGGCGGTTGCTATGGTATTCTGGGTGCTTGCTAGGGCGTTGCTAGGCGGTTGCTATGGTGTTCTGGGTGGTTGCTAGGCAGTTGCTATGGTGTTCTGGGTCGTTGCTAGGACGTTGCTAGGCGGTTGCTATAGTGTTTGGGTGGTTGCTAGAGCGTTGCTATGGTGTTCTGGGTGGTTGCTAGGGCGTTGCTAGGCAGTTGCTATGGTGTTCTGGGTGGTTGCTAGGGCATTGCTAGGTGGTTGCTATGGTGTTCTGGGTGGTTGCTAGGCAGTTGCTATGGTGTTCTCAGTGGTTGCTAGGGCGTTGCTAGGCGGTTGCTATGGTGTTCTGGGTGGTTGCTAGGCGGTTGCTATGGTGTTCTAAGTGGTTGCTAGGGTGTTGCTAGGCAGTTGCTATGGTGTTCTGGGTGGTTGCTTGGTGGTTGCTATGGTGTTCTGGGTGGCTGCCAGGGCATTGCTAGGCAGTTGCTATGGTGTTCTAGGTGGTTGTTAGGGCATTGCTAGGCAGTTGCTATGGTGTTCTAGGTGGTTGTTAGGGCGTTGCTAGGCGGTTGCTATGGTGTTCTAAGTGGTTGCTAGGGCGTTGCTAGGCGGTTGCTTTGGTGTTCTGGGTGGTAGCTAGGGCGTTGCTAGGCGGTTGCTATGGTGTTCTGGGTGGTTGCTGGGGCGTTGCTAGGCGGTTGCTATGGAGTTCTGGGTGGTTGCTAGGGCGTTGCTAGGCGGTTGCTATGGTGTTCTGGGTGGTTGCTAGGGCGTTGCTAGGTGGTTGCTATGGTGTTCTGGGTGGTTGCTAGGCGGTTGCTATGGTGTTCTGGGTCGTTGCTAGGGCGTTGCTAGGGGGTTGCTATGGTGTTCTGGTTGGTTGCTAGGGCGTTGCTATGGTGTTCTGGGTGGTTGCTAGGGCGTTGCTAGGCGGTTGCTATGGTGTTCTGGGTGCTTGCTAGGCCGTTGCTATGGTGTTCTGGGTGGTTGCTATGGCGTTGCTAGGCGGTTAGTATGGTGTTCTGAGTGGTTGCTAGGCGGTTGCTATGGTGTTCTGGGTGGTTGCTAGGGCGTTGCTAGGCGGTTGCTATCGTGTTCTGGGTGGTTGCTAGGCGGTTGCTATGGTGTTCTTTGTGGTTGCTAGGGCGTTGCTAGGCAGTTGCTATGGTGTTCTGGGTGGTTGCCAGGGCGTTGCAAGGCAGTTGCTATGGTGTTCTGGGCGGTTGCTAGGCGGTTGCTATGGTGTTTTAAGTGGTTGCTAGGGCGTTGCTACGCAGTTGCTATGGTGTTCTGGGTGGTTGCTACGGCGTTGCTAGGCAGTTGCTGTGGTGTTCTGGGCGGTTGCTAGGCGGTTGCTATGGTGTTCTGGGTGGTTGCTGGGTGTTGCGAGGTAGTTGCTATGGTGTTCTGGGTTGTTGCTAGGGCATTGCTAGGCGGTTGCTTTGGTGTTCTGGGTGGTTGCGAGGTCATTGCTAGGCGGTTGCTATGGTGTTCTGGGTGGTTGCTAGGCAGTTGCTATGGTGTTCTGGGTGGTTGGTAGGGCGTTGCTAGACTATTGTTATGGTGTTCTGCGGGGTTGCAAGGGCATTGCTAGGTGGTTCCTACGGTTTTCTGGGTGGTTGCTATGGCGTTGCTAGGCAGTTGCCATGGTGTTCTGGGTGGTTGCTAGGGCGTTGCTAGGCAGTTGCTATGGTGTTCTGGGTGGTTCCTTGGGCGTTGCTAGGCGGTTTCTATGGTGTTCTGGGTGGTTGCTAGGGCATTGCTAGGCGGTTGCTATGGTGTTCTGGGTGGTTGCTAGCCGGTTGCTATGGTGTTCTGGGTCGTTGCTAGGGCGTTGCTAGGCGGTTGCTATGGTGTTCTGGGTGGTTGCTAGGCGGTTGCTATGGTGGTCTGGGCCGTTGCTAGGGCGTTGCTAGGCGGTTGCTATGGTGTTCTGGGCAGTTGCTAGGCGGTTGCTATGGTGTTCTGGGTGGTTGCTAGGGCGTTGCTCGGCGGTTGCTATCGTGTTCTGGGCAGTTGCTAGGCGGTTGCTATGGTGTTGTGGGTCGTTGCTAGGGCGTTGTTAGGCGGTTGCTCTGGTGTTCTGGGTGGTTGCTAAGCGGTTGCTATGGTGTTCTGGGTGGTTGCCAGGGCGTTGCTAGGCGGTTGCTATGGTGTTCTGGGCGGTTGCTAGGCGGTTGCTATGGTGTTCTGGGTCGTTTCTGGGGCGTTGCTTGGCGGTTGCTATGGTGTTCTGGGTGGTTGCCAGGCGGTTGCTATGGTGTTCTGGGTGGTTGCCAGGGCGTTGCTAGGCGGTTTCTATGGCGTTCTGGGTGGTTGCTAGGCGGTTGCTATGGTGTTCTAAGTGGTTGCAAGGGCGTTGCTAGGCAGTTGCTATGGTGTTCTGGGTGGTTGCCAGGGCGTTGCTAGGCAGTTGCTATGGTGTTCTGGGTGGTTGCTAGGCGGTTGCTATGGAGTTCTGGATGGTTGCTAGGGCGTTGCTAGGCGGTTGCTATGGTATTCTGGGTGGTTGCTAGGCGGTTGCTATGGTGTTCTGGGTGGTTGCTAGGGCGTTGCTAGGCGGTTGCTATGGTGTTCTGGGTGGTTGCTAGGCGGTTGCTATGGTGTTCTAAGTGGTTGCTAGGGCGTTGCTAGGCGGTTGTTATGGTGTTCTGGGTGGTTGCTAGGCGGTTGCTATGGTGTTCTGGGTCATTGCTAGGGCGTTGCTAGGCGGTTGCTATGGTGTTCTGGGTGGTTGCTAGGCGGTTGGTATGGTGTTCTGGGTCGTTGCTAGGGCGTTGCTAGGCGGTTGGTATGGTGTTCTGAGGGGTTGCTAGGCGGTTGCTATGGTGTTCTGGGTGGTTGCTAGGGCGTTGCTAGGCGGTTGTTATGGTGTTCTGGGTGGTTGCTAGGCGGTTGCTATGGTGCTCTGGGTGGTTGCTAGGGCGTTGCTAGGCGGTTGCTATGGTATTCTAGGTGGTTGCTAGGCGGTTGCTATGGTGTTCTGGGTGGTTGCTAGGGTGTTGCTAGGCAGTTGCTATGGTGTTCTGGGTGGTTGCCAGGCGGTTGCTATGGTGTTCTAAGTGGTTGCTAGAGCGTTGCTAGGCAGTTGCTATGGTGTTCTGGGTGGTTGCCAGGGCGTTGCTAGGCAGTTGCTATGGTGTTCTGGGCGGTTGCTAGGTGGTTGCTATGGTGTTCTAAGTGGTTGCGAAGGCGTTGCTAAGCAGTTGCTATAGTGTTCTGGGTGGTTGCTAGGGCGTTGCTAGGCAGTTGCTGTGGTGTTCTGAGCGGTTGCTAGGCGGTTGCTATGGTGTTCTGGGTGGTCGCTAAGGCGTTGCTAAACAGTTGCTATGGTGTTCTGGGCAGTTGCTAGGCGGTTGCTATGGTGTTCTGGGTCGTTGCTAGGGCGTTGCTAGGCGGTTGCTATGGTGTTCTGGGTGGTTGCTAGGCGGTTGCTATGGTGTTCTGGGTGGTTGCCAGGGCTTTGCTCGGTGGTTGCTTTGGTGTTCTGGGCGGTTGCTAGGCGGTTGCTATGGTGTTCTGGGTGGTTGCTAGGGCGTTGCTAGGCGGTTGTTATGGTGTTCTGGGCAGTTGCTAGGCGGTTGCTATGGTGTTCTGGGTCGTTTCTAGGGCGTTGCTAGGCAGTTGCTATGGTGTTCTGGGTGGTTGCTAGGCGGTTGCTATGGTGTTCTGGGTGGTTGCCAGGGCGTTGCTAGGCGGTTGCTATGGTGTTCTGGGTGGTTGCTAGGCGGTTGCTATGGTGTTCTAAGTGGTTGCCAGGGCGTTGCTAGGCAGTTGCTATGGTGTTCTGGGTGGTTGCCAGGGCGTTGCTAGGCAGTTGCTATGGTGTTCTGGGCGGTTGCTATGGTGTTCTGGGTGGTTGCTAGGGCATTGCTAGGCGGTTGCTATGGTGTTCTGGGTGGTTGCTAGGCGGTTGCTATGGTGTTCTAAGTGGTTGCTAGGGCGTTGCTAGGCGGTTGTTATGGTGTTCTGGGTGGTTGCTAGGTGGTTGCTATGGTGTTCTGGGTCGTTGCTAGGGCGTTGCTAGGCAGTTGCTATGGTGTTCTGGGTGGTTGCTAGGCGGTTGCTATGGTGTTCTGGGTGGTTGCTAGGCGGTTGCTATGGTGTTCTGGGTCATTGCTAGGGCGTTGCTAGGTGGCTGCTATGGTGTTCTGGGTGGTTGCTCGGCGGTTGCTATGGTGTTCTGGGTGGTTGCTAGGGCGTTGCTAGGCGGTTGCTATGGTGTTCTGGGTGGTTGTTAGGCGGTTGCTATGGTGCTCTGGGTGGTTGCTAGCGCGTTGCTAGGCGGTTGCTATGGTATTCTAGGTGGTTGCAAGGCGGTTGCTATGGTGTTCTGGGTGGTTGCTAGGGCGTTGCTAGGCGGTTGCTATGGTGTTCTGGGTGGTTGCCAGGCGGTTGCTATGGTGTTCTAAGTGGTTGCTAGGGCGTTGCTAGGCAGTTGCTATGGTGTTCTGGGTCATTGCTAGGGCGTTGCTAGGCGGCTGCTATGGTGTTCTGGGTGGTTGCCAGGCGGTTGCTATGGTGTTCTAAGTGGTTGCTAGGGCGTTGCTAGGCAGTTGCTATGGTGTTCTGGGCGGTTGCTAGGCGGTTGCTATGGTGTTCTTAGTGGTTGCTAAGGCGTTGCTAGGCAGTTGCTATGGTGTTCTGGGTGGTTGCTAGGGCGTTCCTAGGCAGTTGCTGTGGTGTTCTGAGCGGTTGCTAGGCGGTTGCTATGGTGTTCTGGGTGGTTGCTAGGGCGTTGCTAAACAGTTGCTTTGGTGTTCTGGGCAGTTGCTAGGCGGTTGCTATGGTGTTCTGGGTCGTTGCTAGGGCGTTGCTAGGCGGTTGCTATGGTGTTCTGGGTGGTTGCTAGGCGGTTGCTATGGTGTTCTGGGTGGTTGCCAGGGCGTTGCTAGGTGGTTTCTATGGTGTTCTGGGCGGTTGCTAGGCGGTTGCTATGGTGTTCTGGGTGGTTGCTAGGGCGTTGCTAGGTGGTTGTTATGGTGTTCTGGGCAGTTGCTAGGCGGTTGCTATGGTGTTCTGGGACGTTTCTAGGGCGTTGCTAGGCGATTGCTATGGTGTTCTTGGTGGTTGCTAGGCGGTTGCTTTGGTGTTCTGGGTGGTTGCCAGGGCGTTGCTAGGCGGTTTCTATGGTGTTCTGGGTGGTTGCTAGGCGGTTGCTATGGTGTTCTAAGTGGTAGCTATGGCGTTGCTAGTCAGTTGCTATGGTGTTCTGGGTGGTTGCTAGGGCGTTGGTAAACAATTGCTATGGTGTTCTGGGCAGTTGCTAGGCGGTTGCTATGGTGTTCTGGGTCGTTGCTAGGGCGTTGCTAGGCGGTTTCTATGGTGTTCTGGGTGGTTGCTAGGCGGTTGCTATGGTGTTCTGGGTGGTTGCCAGGGCGTTGCTAGGTGGTTTCTATGGTGTTCTGTGTGGTTGCAAGGCGGTTGCTCTGGTGTTCTAAGTGGTTGCTAGGGCGTTGCTAGGCAGTTGCTATGGTGTTCTGGGTGGTTGCCAGGGCGTTGCTAGGCAGTTGCTATGGTGTTCTGGGTGGTTGCTAGGCGGTTTCTTTGGTGTTCTGGGTGGTTGCTAGGGCGTTGCTAGGCGGTTGCTATGGTAATGTGGGTGGTTGCTAGGCAGTTGCTATGGTGTTCTGGGTGGTTGCTAGGGCGTTACTAGGCGGTTGCTGTGGTGTTCTGGGTGGTTGCTAGGCGGTTGCTATGGTGTTCTAAGTGGTTGCTAGGATGTTGCTAGGCGGTTGTTATGGTGTTCTGGGTGGTTGCTAGGTGGTTGCTATGGTGTTCTGGGTCGTTGCTAGGGAGTTGCTAGGCAGTTGCTATGGTGTTCTGGGTGGTTGCTAGGCGGTTGCTATGGTGTTCTGGGTCGTTGCTAGGGCGTTGCTAGGCGGTTGCTCTGGTGTTCTGGGCGGTTGCTAGGCGGTTGCTATGGTGTTCTGGGTGGTTGCTAGGGCGTTGCTAGGCGGTTGCTATGGTGTTCTGGGTGGTTGCTAGGCGGTTGCTATGGTGTTCTGGGTCATTGCTAGGGCGTTGCTAGGCGGTTGCAATGGTGTGATGGGTGGTTGCTATCCAGTTGCTATGGTGTTCTGGGTGGTTGCTAGGGCGTTGCTAGGCGGTTGCTATGGTGTTCTGGGTGGTTGCTAGGCGGTTGCTATGGTGTTCTAAGTGGTTGCTAGGGCGTTGCTAGGCAGCTGCTATGATGTACCGGGTGGTTGCTAGGGCATTGCTAGGCAGTTGCTATGGTGTTCTGAGTGCTTGATAGGGCTTTGCTAGGCAGTTGCTTTTGTGTTCTGGGTGGTTGCTAGGCGGTTGCTATGGTGTTCTGGGTTGTTGCTAGGGCATTGCTAGGCAGTTGCTTTGGTGTTCTGGGTGGTTGCTAGGGCATTGCTAGGCAGTTGCTATGGTGTTCTGGGTGGTTGCTAGGCAGTGGCTATGGTGTTCTGGGTGGTTGCTATGGCGTTGCTAGGTAGTTGCTATGGTGTTCTGGGTGGTTGCTAGGGCGTTGCAAGGCAGTAACTATGGTGTTCTGGGTGGTTTCTAGGGCGTTGCTAGGCAGTTTCTATGGTGTTCTGGGTGGTTGTTAGGGCGTTGCTAGGCGGTTGCTATGGTGTTCTGGGTGGTTGCTAGGCGGTTGCTATGGTGTTTTGGGTGGATGCTAGGTGGTTGCTATGGTGTTCTGGGTCGTTGCTAGGGTGTTGCTAGGCGGTTGCTTTGGTGTTCTGGGCAGTTGCTAGGCGGTTGCTATGGTGTTCTGGGTCGTTGCTAGGGCGTTGCTAGGCGGTTGCTGTGGTGTTCTGGGTGGTTGCGAGGCGGTTGCTACGGTGTTCTGGGTGGTTGCCAGGGCGTTGGTAGGCGGTTGCTTTGGTGTTCTGGGCGGTTGCTAGGCGGTTGCTATGGTGTTCTAAGTGGTAACCTGGGCGTTGCTAGGCAGTTGCTATGGTGTTCTGGGTGGTTGCCAGGGCGTTGCTAGGCAGTTGCTATGGTGTTCTGGGTGGTTGCTAGGCGGTTGCTATGGTGTTCTGGATGGTTGCTAGGGCGTTGCTAGGCGGTTGCTAGGGTATTCTGGGTGGTTGCTAGGCGGTTGCTATGGTGTTCTGGGTGGTTGCTAGGGCGTTGCTCGGCGGTTGCTATGGTGTTCTGGGTGGTTGCTAGGCGGTTGCTATGGTGTTCTAAGTGGTTGCAAGGGCGTTGCTAGGCGGTTGTTATGGTGTTCTGGGTGGTTGCTAGGCGGTTGCTTTGGTGTTCTGGGTGGTTGCTAGGGCATTGCTAGGCAGTTGCTATGGTGTTCTGGGTGGTTGCTAGGCAGTGGCTATGGTGTTCTGGGTGGTTGCTATGGCGTTGCTAGGTAGTTGCTATGGTGTTCTGGGTGGTTGCTAGGGCGTTGCAAGGCAGTAACTATGGTGTTCTGGGTGGTTTCTAGGGCGTTGCTAGGCGGTTTCTATGGTGTTCTGGGTGGTTGTTAGGGCGTTGCTAGGCGGTTGCTATGGTGTTCTGGGTGGTTGCTAGGCGGTTGCTATGGTGTTTTGGGTGGATGCTAGGCAGTTGCTATGGTGTTCTGGGTCGTTGCTAGGGTGTTGCTAGGCGGTTGCTTTGGTGTTCTGGGCAGTTGCTAGGCGGTTGCTATGGTGTTCTGGGTCGTTGCTAGGGCGTTGCTAGGCGGTTGCTATGGTGTTCTGGGTGGTTGCTAGGCGGTTGCTACGGTGTTCTGGGTGGTTGCCAGGGCGTTGCTAGGCGGTTGCTATGGTGTTCTGGGCGGTTGCTAGGCGGTTGCTATGGTGTTCTAAGTGGTAACCTGGGCGTTGCTAGGCAGTTGCTATGGTGTTCTGGGTGGTTGCCAGGGCGTTGCTAGGCAGTTGCTATGGTGTTCTGGGTGGTTGCTAGGCGGTTGCTATGGTGTTCTGGATGGTTGCTAGGGCGTTGCTAGGCGGTTGCTAGGGTATTCTGGGTGGTTGCTAGGCGGTTGCTATGGTGTTCTGGGTGGTTGCTAGGGCGTTGCTCGGCGGTTGGTGTGGTGTTCTGGGTGGTTGCTAGGCGGTTGCTATGGTGTTCTAAGTGGTTGCTAGGGCGTTGCTAGGCGGTTGTTATGGTGTTCTGGGTGGTTGCTGGGCGGTTGCTATGGTGTTCTGGGTCGTTGCTTGGGCGTTGCTAGGCGGTTGCTATGGTGTTCTGGGTGGTTGCTAGGCGGTTGCTATGGTGTTCTGGGTCGTTGCTAGGGCGTTGCTAGGCGGGTGCTATGGTGTTCTGGGTGGTTGCTAGGCGGTTGCTATGGTGTTCTGGGTGGTTGCTAGGGCGTTGCTAGGCGGTTGCTATGGGGTTCTGGGTGGTTGCTAGGCAGTTGCTATGGTGTTCTAAGTGGTTGCTAGGGCTTTGCTAGGCAGTTGCTATGGTGTTCTGGGTGGTTGCCAGGGCGTTGCCAGGCAGTTGCTATGGTATTCTGGGTGGTTGCTAGGCGGTTGCTATGGTGTTCTGGGTGGTTGCTAGGGCATTGATAGGCGGTTGCCATGGTGTTCTGGGTGGTTGCCAGGCGGTTGCTATGGTGTTCTAAGTGGTTGCTAGGGCGTTGCTAGGCAGTTGCTATGGTGTTCTGGGTGGTTGCCAGGGCGTTGCTAGGCAGTTGCTATGGTGTTCTGGGTGGTTGCTAGGGCGTTGCTAGGCAGTTGCTGTGGTGTTCTGAGCGGTTGCTAGGCAGTTGCTATGGTGTTCTGGGTGGTTGCTAGGCGGTTGCTATGGTGTTCTGGGTCATTGCTAGGGCGTTGCTAGGCGGTTGCTATGGTGTTCTGGGCGGTTGCTAGGCGGTTGCTATGGTGTTCTGGGTGGTTGCTAGGGCGTTGCTAGGCGGTTGCTATGGTGTTCTGGGTGGTTGCCAGGGCGTTGCCAGGCAGTTGCTATGGTATTCTGGGTGGTTGCTAGGCGGTTGCTATGGTGTTCTGGGTGGTTGCTCTGGCGTTGCTAGGAGGTTGCCATGGTGTTCTGGGTGGTTGCCAGGCGGTAGCTATGGTGATCTAAGTGGTTGCTAGGGCGTTGCTAGGCAGTTGCTATGGTGTTCTGGGTGGTTGCCAGGGCATTGCTAGGCAGTTGCTATGGTGTTCTGGGTGGTTGCTAGGGCGTTGTTAGGCAGTTGCTGTGGTGTTCTGAGCGGTTGCTAGGCAGTTGCTATGGTGTTCTGGGTGGTTGCTAGGCAGTTGCTATGGTTTTCTGGGTAGTTGCTAGGGCATTGCTAGGCAGTTGCTATGGTATTCTGGGTGGGTGCTAGGCGGTTGCTATGGTGGTCTGGGTGGTGGCTAGGGCGTTGCTAGGCGGTTGCTATGGTGTTCTGGGTGGTTGCTAGGGCGTTGCTAAACAGTTGCTATGGTGTTCTGGGTGGTTGCTGGCTGTTGCGAGGTAGTTGCTATGGTGTTCTGGGTGGTTGCTAGGCGGTTGCTTTGGTGTTCTGGGTGGTTGCTAGGGCGTTGTTAAGCGGTTTCTATGGTGTTCTGGTTGGTTGCTAGGGCGTTGCTATGGTGTTCTGGGTGGTTGCTAGGGCGTTGCTATGGTGTTCTGGGTGGTTGCTAGGCGGTTGCTATGGTGTACTGGGTGGTTGCTAGGCGGTTGCTATGGTGTTCTGGGCGGTTGCTAGGGCGTTGCTAGGCGGTTGCTATGGTGTTCTGGGTGGTTGCCAGGGCGTTGCTAGGCAGTTGCTATGGTGTTCCGGGTGGTTGCTAGGCGGTTGCTATGGTGCTCTGGGTGGTTGCTAGGGCGTTGCTAGGCGGTTGCTATGGTGTTCTAAGTGGTAGCTAGGGCGTTGCTAGGCAGTTGCTATGGTGTTCTGGGTGGTTGCCAGGGCGTTGCTAGGCAGTTGCTATGGTGTTCTGGGTGGTTGCTAGGCGGTTGCTATGGTGCTCTGGGTGGTTGCTAGGGCGTTGCTAGGCGGTTGCTATGGTATACTGGGTGGTTTGCAGGCGGTTGCTATGGTGTTCTAAGTGGTTACTAGGGCGTTGCTAGGCAGTTGCTATGGTATTCTGGGTGGTTGCTAGGCGGTTGCTATGGTGTTCTGGTTGGTTGCTAGGGCGTTGCTAGGCGGTTGCCATGGTGTTCTGGGTGGTTGCCAGGCGGTTCCTATGGTGTTCTAAGTGGTTGCTAGGGCGTTGCTAGGCAGTTGCTATGGTGTTCTGGGTGGTTGCCAGGGCGTTGCTAGGCAGTTGCTATGGTGTTCTGGGTGGTTGCTAGGGCGTTGCTAGGCAGTTGCTGTGGTGTTCTGAGCGGTTGCGAGGCAGTTGCTATGGTGTTCTGGGTGGTTGCTAGGCAGTTGCTATGGTTTTCTGGGTAGTTGCTAGGGCGTTGCTAAGCAGTTGCTATGGTGTTCTGGGTGGCTGATAGGCAGTTGCTATGGTTTTCTGGGTAGTTGCTAGGGCGTTGTTAGGCAGTTGCTATGGTGTTCTGGGTGGTTGCTAGGGCGTTGCTAGGCGGTTGCTATGGTGTTCTGGTTGGTTGCTAGGGCATTGCTAGGCGGTTGCTATGGTGTTCTGGGTGGTTGCTAGGCGGTTGCTATGGTGTTCTGGGTCGTTGCTAGGGCATTGCAAGGCGGTTGCTATGGTGTTCTGAGTGGTTGCTAGGGCATTGCTATGGTGTTCTGAGTGCTTGCTAGGGCGTTGCTTGGAGGTTGCTATGGTGTTCTGGGTTTTTGCTAGGGCGTTGCTAGGCGGTTGCTTTGGTGTTCTGGGTGGTTGCTAGGCAGTTGCTATGGTGTTCTGGGTCGTTGCTAGGATGTTGCTAGGCGGTTACTATGGTGTTTTGGGTGGTTGCTAGGGCGTTGCTATGGTGTTCTGAGTGGTTGCAAGGGCGTTGCTAGGCAGTTGCTATGGTGTTCTGGATGGTTGCTAGGCGGTTGCTATGGTATTCTGGGTTGTTTCTAGGGCATTGCTAGGCGGTTGCTATGGTGTTCTGGGTGGTTGCTAGGGCATTGCTAGGCGGTTGCTATGGTGTTCTGGGTGGTTGCTAGGCAGTTGCTATGGTGTTCTGCGTCATTGCTAGGACGTTGCTAGGCGGTTGCTATGGTGTTTTGGGTGGTTGCTAGGGCGTTGCTATGGTGTTCTGGGTGGTTGCTAGGGCGTTGCTAGGCAGTTGCTATGGTGTTCTGGGTGGTTGCTAGGGCGTTGCTAGGTGGTTGCTATGGTGTTCTGGGTGGTTGCTACGCAGTTGATATGGTGTTCTGGGTGGTTGCTAGGGCATTGCTAGGCGGTTGCTATGGTGTTCTGGGTGGTTGCTAGAGCGTTGCTAGGCGGTTGCTATGGTGTTCTGGGTGGTTGCTAGGGTGTTGCTAGGCGGTTGCTATGGTGTTCTGGGTGGTTGCTAGGGCGTTGCTAGGCGGTTGCTATGGTGTTCTGGGTGGTTGCTAGGGCGTTGCTAGGTGGTTGCTATGGTGTTCTGGGTGGTTGCTAGGCGGTTGCTATGGTGTTCTGGGTCTTTGCCAGGGCGTTGCTAGGCGGTTGCTATGGTGTTCTGGTTGTTTGCTAGGGCGTTGCTATGGTGTTCTGGGTGGTTGCTAGGGCGTTGCCAGGCGGTTGCTATGGTGTTCTGGGTGCTTGCTAGGCCGTTGCTAGGCGGTTGCTATGGTGTTCTGAGTGGTTGCTAGGCGGTTGCTATGGTGTTCTGGGTGGTTGCTAGGGCGTTGCTAGGCGGTTGCTATGGTATTCTGGGTGGTTGCTAGGCGGTTGCTATGGTGTTCTAAGTGGTTGCTAGGGTGTTGCTTGGCAGTTGCTATGGTGTTCTGGGTGGTTGCCAGGGCGTTGCTAGGCGGTTGCTATGGTGTTCTGGGTGGTTGCTAGGCAGTTGCTATGGTGTTCTGGGTCGTTGCTAGGATGTTGGTAGGCGGTTGCTAGGGTGTTTTGGGTGGTTGCTAGGGCGTTGCTATGGTGTTCTGAGTGGTTGCAAGGGCGTTGCTAGGCAGTTGCTATGGTGTTCTGGATGGTTGCTAGGCGGTTGCTATGGTGTTCTGGGTTGTTTCTAGGGCATTGCTAGGCGGTTGCTATGGTGTTCTGGGTGGTTGCTAGGGCATTGCTAGGCGGTTGCTATGTTGTTCTGGATGGTTGCTAGGCGGTTGCTATGGTGTTCTGGGTTGTTTCTAGGGCATTGCTAGGCGGTTGCTATGGTGTTCTGGGTGGTTGCAAGGGCGTTGCAAGGCAGTTGCTATGGTGTTCTGGATGGTAACTAGGCGTTTGCTATGGTGTTCTGGGTTGTTTCTAGGGCATTGCTAGGCGGTTGCTATGGTGTTCTGGGTGGTTGCTAGGGCATTGCTAGGCGGTTGCTATGTTGTTCTGGGTGGTTGCTAGGCAGTTGCTATGGTGTTCTGCGTCGTTGCTAGGACGTTGCTAGGCGGTTCCTATGGTGTTTTGGGTGGTTGCTAGGGCGTTGCTATGGTGTTCTGGGTGGTTGCTAGGGCGTTGCTAGGCAGTTGCTATGGTGTTCTGGGTGGTTGCTAGGGCGTTGCTAGGTGGTTGCTATGGTGTTCTGGGTGGTTGCTACGCAGTTGATATGGTGTTCTGGGTGGTTGCTAGGGCATTGCTAGGCGGTTGCTATGGTGTTCTGGGTGGTTGCTAGGCGGTTGCTATGGTGTTCTGGGTGGTTGCTAGAGCGTTGCTAGGTGGTTGCTATGGTGTTGTGGGTGGTTGCTAGGGTGTTGCTAGGCGGTTGCTATGGTGTTCTGGGTGGTTGCTAGGGCGTTGCTAGGAGGTTGTTATGGTGTTCTGGGTGGTTACTAGGGCGTTGCTAGGCGGTTGCTATGGTGTTCTGGGTGCTTGCTAGGCCGTTGCTAGGCGGTTGCTATGGTGTTCTGAGTGGTTGCTAGGCGGTTGCTATGGTGTTCTGGGTGGTTGCTAGGGCGTTGCTAGGCGGATGCTATGGTATTCTGGGTGGTTGCTAGGCGGTTGCTATGGTGTTCTAAGTGGTTGCTAGGGTGTTGCTAGGCAGTTGCTATGGTGTTCTGGGTGGTTGCCAGGGCGTTGCTAGGCAGTTGCTATGGTGTTCTGTGCGGTTGCTAGGCGGTTGCTATGGTGTTCTAAGTGGTTGCTAGGGCATTGCTAGGCAGTTGCTATGGTGTTCTGGGTGGTTGCTAGGGCGTTGCTAACAGTTGCTCTGGTGTTCTGGGCGGTTGCTAGGCGGTTGCTAGGCAGTTTCTATGGTGTTCCGGGTGGTTGCTAGGCGGTTGCTATGGTGTTCTAAGTGGTTGCTAGGGCATTGCTAGGCGGTTGCTATGGTGTTCTGGGTGGTTGCTAGAGCGTTGGTAGGCGGTTGCTATGGTGTTCTGGGTGGTTGATAGGGTGTTGCTAGGCGGTTGCTATGGTGTTCTGGGTGGTTGCTAGGGCGTTGCTAGGCGGTTGCTATGGTGTTCTGGGTGGTTGCTAGGGCGTTGCTAGGTGGTTGCTATGGTGTTCTGGGTGGTTGCTAGGCGGTTGCTATGGTGTTCTGGGTCTTTGCCAGGGCTTTGCTAGGCGGTTGCTATGGTGTTCTGGTTGTTTGCTAGGGCGTTGCTATGGTGTTCTGGGTGGTGGCTAGGGCGTTGCTAGGCGGTTGCTATGGTGTTCTGGGTGCTTGCTAGGCCGTTACTAGGCGGTTGCTATGGTGTTCTGGGTGGTTGCTAGGGCGTTGCTAGGCGGTTGCTATGGTATTCTGGGTGGTTGCTAGGCGGTTGCTATGGTGTTCTAAGTGGTTGCTAGGGTGTTGCTAGGCAGTTGCTATGGTGTTCTGGGTGGTTGCCAGGGCGTTGCTAGGCAGTTGCTATGGTGTTCTGTGCGGTTGCTAGGCGGTTGCTATGGTGTTCTGGGTGGTTGCTAGGGCGTTGCTAAACAGTTGCTATGGTGTTCTGGGTGGTTGCTGGCTGTTGCGAGGTAGTTGCTATGGTGTTCTGGGTGGTTGCTAGGCGGTTGCTTTGGTGTTCTGGGTGGTTGCTAGGGCGTTGTTAAGCGGTTTCTATGGTGTTCTGGTTGGTTGCTAGGGCGTTGCTATGGTGTTCTGGGTGGTTGCTAGGGCGTTGCTAGGCGGTTGCTATGGTGTTCTGGGTGGTTGCCAGGGCGTTGCTAGGCAGTTGCTATGGTGTTCCGGGTGGTTGCTAGGCGGTTGCTATGGTGCTCTGGGTGGTTGCTAGGGCGTTGCTAGGCGGTTGCTATGGTGTTCTGGGTGGTTGCTAGGCGGTTGCTATGGTGTTCTGGGTGGTTGCTCGGGCGTTGCTATGCGGTTGCTATGGTGTTCTAAGTGGTTGCTAGGGCGTTGCTAGGCAGTTGCTATGGTATTCTGGGTGGTTGCTAGGCGGTTGCTATGGTGTTCTGGGTGGTTGCTAGGGCGTTGCTAGGCGGTTGCTATGGTGTTCTGGGTGGTTTGCAGGCGGTTGCTATGGTGCTCTGGGTGGTTGCTAGGGCGTTGCTAGGCGGTTGCTATGGTGTTCTGGGTGGTTGCTAGGCGGTTGCTATGGTGTTCTGGGTGGTTGCTCGGGCGTTGCTAGGCGGTTGCTATGGTGTTCTAAGTGGTTGCTAGGGCGTTGCTAGGCGGTTGCTATGGTATTCTGGGTGGTTGCTAGGGCGTTGCTAGGCGGTTGCTATGGTATTCTGGGTGGTTGCTAGGCGGTTGCTATGGTGTTCTGGGTGGTTGCTAGGGCGTTGCTAGGCGGTTGCTATGGTGTTCTGGGTGGTTTGCAGGCGGTGGCTATGGTGTTCTAAGTGGTTGCTAGGGCGTTGCTAGGCAGTTGCTATGGTGTTCTGGGTGGTTGCCAGGGCGTTGCTAGGCAGTTGCTATGGTATTCTGGGTGGTTGCTAGGCGGTTGCTATGGTGTTCTGGGTGGTTGCTAGGGCGTTGCTAGGCGGTTGCCATGGTGTTCTGGGTGGTTGCCAGGCGGTTCCTATGGTGTTCTAAGTGGTTGCTAGGGCGTTGCTAGGCAGTTGCTATGGTGTTCTGGGTGGTTGCCAGGGCATTGCTAGGCAGTTGCTATGGTGTTCTGGGTGGTTGCTAGGGCGTTGTTAGGCAGTTGCTGTGGTGTTCTGAGCGGTTGGTAGGCAGTTGCTATGGTGTTCTTGGTGGTTGCAAGGCAGTTGCTATCGTTTTCTGGGTAGTTGCTAGGGCGTTGCTAGGCAGTTGCTATGGTGTTCTGGGTGGCTGATAGGCAGTTGCTATGGTTTTCTCGGGAGTTGCTAGGGCGTTGTTAGGCAGTTGCTATGGTGTTCTGGGTGGTTGCTAGGGCGTTGCTAGGCGGTTGCTATGGTGTTCTGGGTGGTTGCTAGGGCATTGCTAGGCGGTTGCTATGGTGTTCTGAGTGCTTGCTAGGGCGTTGCTATGGTGTTCTGGGTGATTGCTAGGGCGTTGCTAGGCGGTTGCTATGGTGTTCTGGGTGGTTGCTAGGCAGTTGCTATGGTGTTCTGGGTCGTTGCTAGGATGTTGCTAGGCGGTTGCTATGGTGTTTTGGGTGGTTGCTAGGGCGTTGCTATGGTGTTCTGAGTGGTTGCAAGGGCGTTGCTAGGCAGTTGCTATGGTGTTCTGGATGGTTGCTAGGCGGTTGCTATGGTGTTTTGGGTTGTTTCTAGGGCATTGCTAGGCGGTTGCTATGGTGTTCTGGGTGGTTGCTAGGGCATTGCTAGGCGGTTGTTATGTTGTTCTGGGTGGTTGCTAGGGCGTTGCTAACAGTTGCTCTGGTGTTCTGGGCGGTTGCTAGGCGGTTGCTATGGTGTTCTGGGTGGTTGCTAGGGCGTTGCTAAACAGTTGCTATG
Organism: Gymnothorax reevesii; assembly: GCA_029721435.1. NCBI lineage: Eukaryota > Metazoa > Chordata > Actinopteri > Anguilliformes > Muraenidae > Gymnothorax > Gymnothorax reevesii. Next base: position 57,971,863 of record CM056574.1, read on the forward strand.
GTGTTCTGGGTGGTTGCTGGCTGTTGCGAGGTAGTTGCTATGGTGTTCTGGGTGGTTGCTAGGCGGTTGCTTTGGTGTTCTGGGTGGTTGCTAGGGCGTTGTTAAGCGGTTTCTATGGTGTTCTGGTTGGTTGCTAGGGCGTTGCTATGGTGTTCTGGGTGGTTGCTAGGGCGTTGCTATGGTGTTCTGGGTGGTTGCTAGGCGGTTGCTATGGTGTACTGGGTGGTTGCTAGGCGGTTGCTATGGTGTTCTGGGCGGTTGCTAGGGCGTTGCTATGGTGTTCTGGGTGGTTGCTAGGGCGTTGCTAGGCGGTTGCTATGGTGTTCTGGGTGGTTGCCAGGGCGTTGCTAGGCAGTTGCTATGGTGTTCCGGGTGGTTGCTAGGCGGTTGCTATGGTGCTCTGGGTGGTTGCTAGGGCGTTGCCAGGCGGTTGCTATGGTGTTCTGAGCTGTTGCAAGGGCGTTGCTAGGCAGTTGCTATGGTGTTCTGGGTGGTTGCCAGGGCGTTGCTAGGCAGTTGCTATGGTGTTCTGGGTGGTTGCTAGGCGGTTGCTATGGTGCTCTGGGTGGTTGCTAGGGCGTTGCTAGGCGGTTGCTATGGTATTCTGGGTGGTTGCTAGGCGGTTGCTATGGTGTTCTGGGTGGTTGCTAGGGCGTTGCTAGGCAGTTGCTATGGTGTTGTGGGTGGTTGCTAGGGCGTTGCTAAACAGTTGCTATGGTGTTCTGGGTGGTTGCTGGCTGTTGCGAGGTAGTTGCTATGGTGTTCTGGGTGGTTGCTAGGCGGTTGCTTTGGTGTTCTGGGTGGTTGCTAGGGCGTTGTTAAGCGGTTTCTATGGTGTTCTGGGTGGTTGCTAGGGCGTTGCTATGGTGTTCTGGGTGGTTGCTAGGCGGTTGGTATGGTGTACTGGGTGGTGGCTAGGCGGTTGCTATGGTGTTCTGGGCGGTTGCTAGGGCGTTGCTAGGCGGTTGCTATGGTGTTCTGGGTGGTTGCCAGGGCGTTGCTAGGCAGTTGCTATGGTGTTCCGGGTGGTTGCTAGGCGGTTGCTATGGTGCTCTGGGTGGTTGCTAGGGCGTTGCTAGGCGGTTGCTATGGTGCTCTGGGTGGTTGCTAGGGCGTTGCTAGACAGTTGCTATGGTGTTCTGGGTGGTTGCCAGGGCGTTGCTAGGCAGTTGCTATGGTGTTCTGGGTGGTTGCTAGGCGGTTGCTATGGTGCTCTGGGTGGTTGCTAGGGCGTTGCTAGGCGGTTGCTATGGTGTTCTGGGTGGTTTGCAGGCGGTTGCTATGGTGTTCTAAGTGGTTGCTAGGGCGTTGCTAGGCAGTTGCTATGGTATTCTGGGTGGTTGCTAGGCGGTTGCTATGGTGTTCTGGCTGGTTGCTAGGGCGTTGCTTGGCGGTTGCCATGGTGTTCTGGGTGGTTGCCAGGCGGTTCCTATGGTGTTCTAAGTGGTTGCTAGGGCGTTGCTAGGCAGTTGCTATGGTGTTCTGGGTGGTTGCCAGGGCGTTGCTAGGCAGTTGCTATGGTGTTCTGGGTGGTTGCTAGGGCGTTGCTAGGCAGTTGCTGTGGTGTTCTGAGCGGTTGCTAGGCAGTTGCTATGGTGTTCTTGGTGGTTGCAAGGCAGTTGCTATGGTTTTCTGGGTAGTTGCTAGGGCGTTGCTAGGCAGTTGCTATGGTGTTCTGGGTGGCTGATAGGCAGTTGCTATGGTTTTCTGGGGAGTTGCTAGGGCGTTGTTAGGCAGTTGCTATGGTGTTCTGGGCGGTTGCTAAGGCGTTGCTAGGCGGTTGCTATGGTGTTCTGGGTGGTTGCTAGGGCATTGCTAGGCGGTTGCTATGGTGTTCTGGGTGGTTGCTAGGCGGTTGCTATGGTGTTCTTGGTCGTTGCTAGGGCATTGCTAGGCGGTTGCTATGGTGTTCTGAGTGGTTGCGAGGGCATTGCTATGGTGTTCTGGGTGGTTGCTAGGGCTTTGCTTGGAGGTTGCTATGGTGTTCTGGGTGTTTGCTAGGGCGTTGCTAGGCGGTTGCTATGGTGTTCTGGGTGGTTGCTAGGCAGTTGCTATGGTGTTCTGGGTCGTTGCTAGGATGTTGCTAGGCGGTTGCTATGGTGTTTTGGGTGGTTGCTAGGGCGTTGCTATGGTGTTCTGAGTGGTTGCAAGGGCGTTGCTAGGCAGTTGCTATGGTGTTCTGGATGGTTGCTAGGCGGTTGCTATGGTGTTCTGGGTTGTTTCTAGGGCATTGCTAGGCGGTTGCTATGGTGTTCTGGGTGGTTGCTAGGGCATTGCTAGGCGGTTGCTATGTTGTTCTGGGTGGTTGCTAGGCAGTTGCTATGGTGTTCTGCGTCGTTGCTAGGACGTTGCTAGGCGGTTGCTATGGTGTTTTGGGTGGTTGCTAGGGCGTTGCTATGGTGTTCTGGGTGGTTGCTAGGGCGTTGCTAGGCAGTTGCTATGGTGTTCTGGGTGGTTGATAGGGCGTTGCTAGGTGGTTGCTATGGTGTTCTGGGTGGTTGCTACGCAGTTGATATGGTGTTCTGGGTGGTTGCTAGGGCATTGCTAGGCGGTTGCTATGGTGTTCTGGGTGGTTGCTAGAACGTTGCTAGGCGGTTGCTATGGTGTTCTGGGTGGTTGCTAGGGTGTTGCTAGGCGGTTGCTATGGTGTTCTGGGTGGTTGCTAGGGCGTTGCTAGGCGGTTGCTATGGTGTTCTGGGTGGTTGCTAGGGCGTTGCTAGGTGGTTGCTATGGTGTTCTGGGTGGTTGCTAGGCGGTTGCTATGGTGTTCTGGGTCTTTGCCAGGGCGTTGCTAGGCGGTTGCTATGGTGTTCTGGTTGTTTGCTAGGGCGTTGCTATGGTGTTCTGGGTGGTTGCTAGGGCGTTGCCAGGCGGTTGCTATGGTGTTCTGGGTGCTTGCTAGGCCGTTGCTAGGCGGTTGCTATGGTGTTCTGAGTGGTTGCTAGGCGGTTGCTATGGTGTTCTGGGTGGTTGCTAGGGCGTTGCTAGGCGGTTGCTATGGTATTCTGGGTGGTTGCTAGGCGGTTGCTATGGTGTTCTATGTGGTTGCTAGGGTGTTGCTAGGCAGTTGCTATGGTGTTCTGGGTGGTTGCCAGGGCGTTGCTAGGCGGTTGCTGTGGTGTTCTGGGTGGTTGCTAGGCAGTTGCTATGGTGTTCTGGGTCGTTGCTAGGATGTTGCTAGGCGGTTGCTATGGTGTTTTGGGTGGTTGCTAGGGCGTTGCTATGGTGTTCTGAGTGGTTGCAAGGGCGTTGCTAGGCAGTTGCTATGGTGTTCTGGATGGTTGCTAGGCGGTTGCTATGGTGTTCTGGGTTGTTTCTAGGGCATTGCTAGGCGGTTGCTATGGTGTTCTGGGTGGTTGCTAGGGCATTGCTAGGCGGTTGCTATGTTGTTCTGGATGGTTGCTAGGCGGTTGCTATGGTGTTCTGGGTTGTTTCTAGGGCATTGCTAGGCGGTTGCTATGGTGTTCTGGGTGGTTGCTAGGGCATTGCTAGGCGGTTGCTATGTTGTTCTGGGTGGTTGCTAGGCAGTTGCTATGGTGTTCTGCGTCGTTGCTAGGACGTTGCTAGGCGGTTCCTATGGTGTTTTGGGTGGTTGCTAGGGCGTTGCTATGGTGTTCTGGGTGGTTGCTAGGGCGTTGCTAGGCAGTTGCTATGGTGTTCTGGGTGGTTGCTAGGGCGTTGATAGGTGGTTGCTATGGTGTTCTGGGTGGTTGCTACGCAGTTGATATGGTGTTCTGGGTGGTTGCTAGGGCATTGCTAGGCGGTTGCTATGGTGTTCTGGGTGGTTGCTAGGCGGTTGCTATGGTGTTCTGGGTGGTTGCTAGAGCGTTGCTAAGCGGTTGCTATGGTGTTGTGGGTGGTTGCTAGGGTGTTGCTAGGCGGTTGCTTTGGTGTTCTGGGTGGTTGCTAGGGCGTTGCTAGGCGGTTGCTATGGTGTTCTGGGTGGTTGCTAGGGCGTTGCTAGGCGGTTGCTATGGTGTTCTGGGTGCTTGCTAGGCCGTTGCTAGGCGGTTGCTATGGTGTTCTGAGTGGTTGCTAGGCGGTTGCTATGGTGTTCTGGGTGGTTGCTAGGGCGTTGCTAGGCGGATGCTATGGTATTCTGGGTGGTTGCTAGGCGGTTGCTATGGTGTTCTAAGTGGTTGCTAGGGTGTTGCTAGGCAGTTGCTATGGTGTTCTGGGTGGTTGCCAGGGCGTTGCTAGGCAGTTGCTATGGTGTTCTGTGCGGTTGCTAGGCGGTTGCTATGGTGTTCTAAGTGGTTGCTAGGGCATTGCTAGGCAGTTGCTATGGTGTTCTGGGTGGTTGCTAGGGCGTTGCTAACAGTTGCTCTGGTGTTCTGGGCGGTTGCTAGGCGGTTGCTATGGTGTTCTGGGTGGTTGCTAGGGCGTTGCTAAACAGTTGCTATGGTGTTCTGGGTGGTTGCTAGGTCGTTGCTAGGCATTTGCTTTGGTGTTCTGGGTGGTTTCTCGGCGGTTGCTATGGTGTTCTGGGTTGTTACTAGGGCATTGCTAGGCGGTTGCTTTGGTGTTCTGGGTGGTTGCTAGGGCATTGCTAAGCAGTTGCTATGGTGTTCTGGGTGGTTGCTAGGCAGTTGCTATGGTGTTCTGGGTAGTTGCTCGGGCGTTGCTAGACTGTTGTTATGGTGTTCTGTGGGGTTGCTAGGGCATTGCTAGGTGGTTGCTACGGTCTTCTGGGTGGTTGCTATGGCGTTGCTAGGCAGCTGCTATGGTGTTCTGGGTGGTTGCTAGGGCGTTGCTAGGCAGTTGCTATGGTGTTCTGGGTGGTTGCTAGGGCGTTGCTAGGCGGTTGCTATGGTGTTCTGGGTGGTTGCTAGGGCATTGCTAGGCTGTTGCTATGGTGTTCTGGGTGGTTTCTAGGCGGTTGTTTTGGTGTTGTTGGTGGTTGCTAGGGCGTTGCTATGGTGTTCTGGCTGGTTGCTAGGGCATTGCAAGGGGGTTGTTATGGTGTTCTGGGTGGTTGCTAGGGCGTTGCTAGGCGGTTGCTATGGTGTTCTGGGTGGTTGCTAGGGCGTTGCTAGGCGGTTGCTATGGTGTTCTGGGTGGTTGCTAGGGCGTTGCTAGGCGGTTGCTATGGTCTTCTGGGTGGTTGCTAGGCGGTTGCTATGGTGTTCTGGGTGGTTGCCGGGGCGTTGCTAGGCGGTTGCTATGGTGTTCTGGGTGGTTGCTAGGCGGTTGCTATGGTGTTCTAAGTGGTTGCTAGGCCGTTGCTAGGCAGTTGCTATGGTGTTCTGGGTGGTTGCCAGGGCGTTACTTGGCAGTTGCTATGGTGTTCTGGGTGGTTGCTAGGCGGTTGCTATGGTGTTCTGGATGGTTGCTAGGGCGTTGCTAGGCGGTTGCTATGGTATTCTGGGTGGTTGCTAGGCGGTTGCTATGGTGTTCTGGGTGGTTGCTAGGGCGTTGCTAGGCGGTTGCTATGGTGTTCTGGGTGGTTGCTAGGCGGTTGCTATGGTGTTCTAAGTGGTTGCTCGGGCGTTGCTAGGCGGTTGTTATGGTGTTCTGGGTGGTTGCTAGGCGGTTGCTATGGTGTTCTGGGTCGTTGCTAGGGCGTTGCTAGGCAGTTGCGATGGTGTTCTGGGCGGTTGCTAGGCGGTTGCTATGGTGTTCTGGGTGGTTGCTAGGGCATTGCTAGGCGGTTGCTATGGTGTTCTGGGTGGTTGCTAGGCGGTTGCTATGGTGTTCTGGGTCATTGCTAGGGCGTTGCTAGGCGGTTGCTATGGTGTTCTGGGTGGTTTCTAGGCGGTTGCTATGGTGTTCTGGGTGGTTGCTAGGGCGTTGCTAGGCGGTTGCTATGGTGTTCTGGGTGGTTGCTAGGCGGTTGCTATGTTGTTCTAAGTGGTTGCTAGGGCGTTGCTAGGCAGGTGCTATGGTGTTCTGGGTGGTTGCCAGGGGTTACTAGGCAGTTGCGATGGTGTTCTGGGTGGTTGCTAGCGGGTTGCTATGGTGGTCGGGGTGGTTGCTAGGGCGGTGCTAGGCGGTTGCTATGGTATTCTGGGTGGTTGCTAGGCAGTTGCTATGGTGTTCTGGGTGGTTGCTAGGGCGTTGCTAGGCGGTTGCTATGGTGTTCTGGGTGGTTGCTAGGCGGTTGCTATGGTGTTCTAAGTGGTTGCTAGGGCGTTGCTAGGCAGTTGCTATGGTGTTCCAGGGCGTTGCTAGGCAGTTGCTATGGTGTTCCAGGGCGTTGCTAGGCAGTTGCTATGGTGTTCTAAGTGGTTGCTAGGGCGTTGCTAAGCAGTTGCTATGGTGTTCTGGGTGGTTGCTAGGGCGTTGCTAGGCAGTTGCTGTGCTGTTCTCAGCGGTTGCTAGGCGGTTGCTATGGTGTTCTGTGTGGTTGCTAGGGCGTTGCTAAACAGTTGCTATGGTGTTCTTGGTGGTTGTTGGGCGTTGCGAGGTAGTTGCTATGGTGTTCTGGGTTGTTGCTAGGGCATTGCTAGGCGGATGCTATATTGTTCTGGGTTGTTGCTAGGGCGTTGCTAGGCGGTTGCTATGGTGTTCTGAGTGGTTGCTAGGGCGTTGCTAGGCTGTTGCTATGGTGGTCTGGGTGGTTGCTAGGCGGTTGCTATGGTGTTCTGGGTCGTTGCTAGGGCGTTGCTAGGCAGTTGTTATGGTGTTCTGGGTGGTTGCTAGGCAGTTGCTATGGTGTTCTGGGTGGTTGCTAGGGCGTTGCTAGGCAGTTGCTATGGTGTCCTGGGTCGTTGCTAGGGCGTTGATATGGTGTTCTGGGTGGTTGCTACGGTGTTAAGTCGGTTGCTATGGTGTTCTGGGTGGTTGCTAGAGCGTTGCTAGGCAGTTGCAATGGTGTTCTGGGTGGTTGCTAGGGCATTGCTAGGCAGTTGCTATGGTGTTCTTGGTGGTTGCTAGGGTGTTGCTTGGCAGTTGCTATGGTGTTTTGGGTGGTTGCTAGGGTGTTGCTAAGCAGTTGCTATGGTGTTCTGGGTGGTTGCTAGGCGGTTGCTATGGTGTTCTGGGTCGTTGCTAGGGCGTTGCTAGGCAGTTGCTATGGTGTTCTGGGTGGTTGGTAGGCAGTTGCTATGGTGTTCTGGGTGGTTGCTAGGGCGTTGCTAGGCAGTTGCTATGGTGTCCTGGGTCGTTGCTAGAGCGTTGATATGGTGTTCTGGGTGGTTGCTACGGTGTTAAGTCGGTTGCTATGGTGTTCTGGGTGGTTGCTAGAGCGTTGCTAGGCAGTTGCTATGGTGTTCTGGGTGGTTGCTAGGGCATTGCTAGGCAGTTGCTATGGTGTTCTAGGTGGTTGCTAGGGTGTTGCTAGGCAGTTGCTATGGTGTTTTGGGTGGTTGCTAGGGTGTTGCTAAGCAGTTGCTATGGTGTTCTGGGTGGTTGCTGGGGTGTTGCTAGGCGGTTGCTATGGTGTTGTGGCTGGTTGCTAGTGTGTTGCTAGGCAGTTGCTATGGTGTTCATGGTGGTTGCTAGGGCGTTGCTAGGCGTTGCTATGGTGTTCTGGGTGGTTGCTAGGGCGTTGTTAGGCAGTTGCAATGGTGTTCTGGATGGTTGCTAGGCGGTTGCTATGGTGTTCTGGGTGGTTGCTAGGGTGTTGCTAGGCGGTTGCTATGGTGTTCTGCGTGGTTGCTAGGACGTTGCTAGGCGGTTGCTATGGTGTTCTGGGTGGTTGCTAGGGCGTTGCTAGGTGGTTGCTATGGTGTTCTGGGTGGTTGCTAGGCGGTTGCTATGGTGTTCTGGGTCTTTGCCAGGGCGTTGCTAGGCGGTTGCTATGGTGTTCTGGTTGTTTGCTAGGGCGTTGCTATGGTGTTCTGGGTGGTTGCTAGGGCGTTGCCAGGCGGTTGCTATGGTGTTCTGGGTGCTTGCTAGGCCGTTGCTAGGCGGTTGCTATGGTGTTCTGAGTGGTTGCTAGGCGGTTGCTATGGTGTTCTGGGTGGTTGCTAGGGCGTTGCTAGGCGGTTGCTATGGTATTCTGGGTGGTTGCTAGGCGGTTGCTATGGTGTTCTAAGTGGTTGCTAGGGTGTTGCTAGGCAGTTGCTATGGTGTTCTGGGTGGTTGCCAGGGCGTTGCTAGGCGGTTGCTATGGTGTTCTGGGTGGTTGCTAGGCAGTTGCTATGGTGTTCTGGGTCGTTGCTAGGATGTTGCTAGGCGGTTGCTATGGTGTTTTGGGTGGTTGCTAGGGCGTTGCTATGGTGTTCTGAGTGGTTGCAAGGGCGTTGCTAGGCAGTTGCTATGGTGTTCTGGATGGTTGCTAGGCGGTTGCTATGGTGTTCTGGGTTGTTTCTAGGGCATTGCTAGGCGGTTGCTATGGTGTTCTGGGTGGTTGCTAGGGCATTGCTAGGCGGTTGCTATGTTGTTCTGGATGGTTGCTAGGCGGTTGCTATGGTGTTCTGGGTTGTTTCTAGGGCATTGCTAGGCGGTTGCTATGGTGTTCTGGGTGGTTGCTAGGGCATTGCTAGGCGGTTGCTATGTTGTTCTGGGTGGTTGCTAGGCAGTTGCTATGGTGTTCTGCGTCGTTGCTAGGACGTTGCTAGGCGGTTCCTATGGTGTTTTGGGTGGTTGCTAGGGCGTTGCTATGGTGTTCTGGGTGGTTGCTAGGGCGTTGCTAGGCAGTTGCTATGGTGTTCTGGGTGGTTGCTAGGGCGTTGCTAGGCGGTTGCTATGGTGTTCTGAGCGGTTGCTAGGCGGTTGCTATGGTGTTCTGGGTGGTTGCTAGGGCATTGCTAGGCGGTTGCTATGGTGTTCTGGGTGGTTGCTAGGCGGTTGCTATGGTGTTCTGGGTGGTTGCTAGGGCGTTGCTAGGCGGTTGCTATGGTGTTGTGGGTGGTTGCTAGGGTGTTGCTAGGCGGTTGCTTTGGTGTTCTGGGTGGTTGCTAGGGCGTTGCTAGGCGGTTGTTATGGTGTTCTGGGTGGTTGCTAGGGCGTTGCTAGGCGGTTGCTATGGTGTTCTGGGTGCTTGCTAGGCCGTAGCTAGGCGGTTGCTATGGTGTTCTGAGTGGTTGCTTGGCGGTTGCTATGGTGTTCTGGGTGGTTGCTAGGGCGTTGCTAGGCGGATGCTATGGTATTCTGGGTGGTTGCTAGGCGGTTGCTATGGTGTTCTAAGTGGTTGCTAGGGTGTTGCTAGGCAGTTGCTATGGTGTTCTGGGTGGTTGCCAGGGCGTTGCTAGGCAGTTGCTATGGTGTTCTGTGCGGTTGCTAGGCGGTTGCTATGGTGTTCTAAGTGGTTGCTAGGGCATTGCTAGGCAGTTGCTATGGTGTTCTGGGTGGTTGCTAGGGCGTTGCTAACAGTTGCTCTGGTGTTCTGGGCGGTTGCTAGGCGGTTGCTATGGTGTTCTGGGTGGTTGCTAGGGCGTTGCTAAACAGTTGCTATGGTGTTCTGGGTGGTTGCTAGGTCGTTGCTAGGCATTTGCTTTGGTGTTCTGGGTGGTTGCTAGGCGGTTGCTATGGTGTTCTGGGTTGTTGCTAGGGCATTGCTAGGCGGTTGCTTTGGTGTTCTGGGTGGTTGCTAGGGCATTGCTAGGCAGTTGCTATGGTGTTCTGGGTGGTTGCTAGGCAGTTGCTATGGTGTTCTGGGTGGTTGGTAGGGCGTTGCTAGACTGTTGTTATGGTGTTCTGCGGGGTTGCTAGGGCATTGCTAGGTGGTTGCTACGGTCTTCTGGGTGGTTGCTATGGCGTTGCTAGGCAGTTGCTATGGTGTTCTGGGTGGTCGCTAGGGCGTTGCTAGGCAGTTGCTATGGTGTTCTGGGTGGTTGCTAGGGCGTTGCTAGGCGGTTTCTATGGTGTTCTGGGTGGTTGCTAGGGCTTTGCTAGGCGGTTGCTATGGTGTTCTGGGTGGTTGCTAGGCGGGTACTATGGTGTTCTGGGTCGTTGCTAGGGCGTTGATATGGTGTTCTGGGTGGACGCTAGGGCGTTGCTAGGCAGTTGCTATGGTGTTCTGGGTGGTTGCTAGGGCGTTGCTAGGCGGTTTCTATGGTGTTCTGGGTGGTTGCTAGGGCTTTGCTAGGCGGTTGCTAGGCGGTTGCTATGGTGTTCTGGGTGGTTGCTAGGACGTTGCTAACCGGTTGCTATGGTTTTCTGGGTGGTTGCTAGGGCGTTGCTATGGTGTTCTGGGTGGTTGCCGGGGCGTTGCTAGGCGGTTGCTATGGTGTTCTGGGTGGTTGCTAGGCGGTTGCTATGGTGTTCTAAGTGGTTGCTAGGGGCGTTGCTAGGCAGTTGCTATGGTGTTCTGGGTCGTTGCCAGGGCGTTACTTGGCAGTTGCTATGGTGTTCTGGGTGGTTGCTAGGCGGTTGCTATGGTGTTCTGGATGGTTGCTAGGGCGTTGCTAGGCGGTTGCTATGGTATTCTGGGTGGTTGCTAGGGGGTTGCTATGGTGTTCTGGGTGGTTGCTAGGGCGTTGCTAGGCGGTTGCTATGGTGTTCTGGGTGGTTGCTAGGCGGTTGGTATGGTGTTCTAAGTGGTTGCTAGGGCGTTGCTAGGCGGTTGTTATGGTGTTCTGGGTGGTTGCTAGGCGGTTGCTATGGTGTTCTGGGTCGTTGCTAGGGCGTTGCTAGGCGGTTGCTATGGTGTTCTGAGCGGTTGCTAGGCGGTTGCTATGGTGTTCTGGGTGGTTGCTAGGGCATTGCTAGGCGGTTGCTATGGTGTTCTGGGTGGTTGCTAGGCGGTTGCTATGGTGTTCTGGGTCATTGCTAGGGCGTTGCTAGGCGGTTGCTATGGTGTTCTGGGTGGTTGCTAGGCGGTTGCTATGGTGTTCTGGGTGGTTGCTAGGGCGTTGCTAGGCGGTTGCTATGGTGTTCTGGGTGGTTGCTAGGCGGTTGCTATGGTGTTCTAAGTGGTTGCTAGGGCGTTGCTAGGCAGTTGCTATGGTGTTCTGGGTGGTTGCCAGGGGTTGCTAGGCAGTTGCTATGGTGTTCTGGGTGGTTGCTAGGCGGTTGCTATGGTGTTCTGGGTGGTTGCTAGGGCGTTGCTAGGCGGTTGCTATGGTATTCTGGGTGGTTGCTAGGCAGTTGCTATGGTGTTCTGGGTGGTTGCTAGGGCGTTGCTAGGCGGTTGCTATGGTGTTCTGGGTGGTTGCTAGGCGGTTGCTATGGTGTTCTAAGTGGTTGCTAGGGCGTTGCTAGGCAGTTGCTATGGTGTTCCAGGGCGTTGCTAGGCAGTTGCTATGGTGTTCTGGGCGGTTGCTAGGCGGTTGCTATGGTGTTCTAAGTGGTTGCTAGGGCGTTGCTAAGCAGTTGCCATGGTGTTCTAGGTGGTTGCTAGGGCGTTGCTAGGCAGTTGCTGTGGTGTTCTAAGCGGTTGCTAGGCGGTTGCTATGGTGTTCTGGGTGGTTGCTAGGGCGTTGCTAAACAGTTGCTATGGTGTTCTGGGTGGTTGTTGGGCGTTGCGAGGTAGTTGCTATGGTGTTCTGGGTTGTTGCTAGGGCATTGCTAGGCAGTTGCTATGGTGTTCTGGGTGGTTGCTAGGGCGTTGCTAGGCGGTTGCTATGGTGTTCTGGGTGGTTGCTAGGGCGTTGCTAGGCGGTTGCTATGGTGTTCTGGGTGGTTGCTAGGCGGTTGCTATGGTGTTCTGGGTCGTTGCTAGGGCGTTGCTGGGCAGTTGCAATGGTGTTCTGGGTGGTTGCTAGGCGGTTGCTATGCTGTTCTGGGTGGTTGCTGGGGCGTTGGTAGGGAGTTGCTGTGGTGTCCTGGGTCGTTGCTAGGGCGTTGATATGGTGTTCTGGGTGGTTGCTACGGTGTTAAGTCGGTTGCTATGGTGTTCTGGGTGGTTGCTAGAGCGTTGCTAGGCAGTTGCAATGGTGTTCTGGGTGGTTGCTAGGGCATTGCTAGGCAGTTGCTATGGTGTTCTTGGTGGTTGCTAGGGTGTTGCTTGGCAGTTGCTATGGTGTTTTGGGTGGTTGCTAGGGTGTTGCTAAGCAGTTGCTATGGTGTTCTGGGTGGTTGCTAGGCGGTTGCTATGGTGTTCTGGGTCGTTGCTAGGGTGTTGCTAAGCAGTTGCTATGGTGTTCTGGGTGGTTGCTAGGCGGTTGCTATGGTGTTCTGGGTCGTTGCTAGGGCGTTGCTAGGCAGTTGCTATGGTGTCCTGGGTCGTTGCTAGAGCGTTGATATGGTGTTCTGGGTGGTTGCTACGGTGTTAAGTCGGTTGCTATGGTGTTCTGGGTGGTTGTTAGGGCATTGCTAGGCAGTTGCTATGGTATCCTGGGTGGTTGCTCGGGCATTGCTAGGCAGTTGCTATGGTGTTCTAGGTGGTTGCTGGGGTGTTACTAGGCAGTTGCTATGGTGTTTTGGGTGGTTGCTAGGGTGTTGCTAAGCAGTTGCTATGGTGTTCTGGGTGGTTGCTACGGTGTTGCTAGGTAGTTGCTATGGTGTTCTGGCTGGTTGCTAGTGTGTTGCTAGGCAGTTGCTATGGTAATCATGGTGGTTGCTAGGGCGTTGCTAGGCGTTGCTATGGTGTTCTGGGTGGTTGCTAGGGCATTGCTAGGCGGTGCTTTGGTGTTCTGGGTGGTTGCTAGGCGGTTGCTATGGTGTTCTGGGTGGTTGCTAGGTTTGCTAAGCGGTTGCTATGGTGTTCTGGGTGGTTGCTTGGCGGTTGCTATGTGTTCTGGGTTGTTGCTAGGGCGTTGCTAGGCAGTTGCTATGGTGTCCTGGGCGGTTGCTAGGCGGATGCTATATTGTTCTGGGTTGTTGCTAGGGCGTTGCTAGGCAGTTGCTATGGTGTCCTGGGCGGTTGCTAGACGGTTGCTTTATTGTTCTGGGTGGTTGTTAGGGCGTTGATATGGTGTTCTGGGTGGTTGCTAGGGCGTTGCTAGACGGTTGCTATGGTGTTCTGGGTGGTTGCTAGGGCGTTGCTAGACGGTTGCTATGGTGTTCTGGGTGGTTGCTAGGGGGTTGCTCTGGTGTTCTGGGTGGTTGCTAGGGCGTTGCTAGGCGGTGGCTATGGTGTTCTGGTTGGTTGCTAGGCGGTTGCTATGGTGTACTAAGTGGTTGCTAGGGGGTTGCTAGGCAGTTGCTATGGTGTTCTGGGTGGTTGCTAGGGCGTTGCTAGGCAGTTGCTATGGTGTTCTGGATGGTTGCTAGGCGGTTGCTATGGTGTTCTGGGTTGTTTCTAGGGCATTGCTAGGCGGTTGCTATGGTGTTCTGGGTGGTTGCTAGGGCGTTGCTAGGCGGTTGCTATGGTGTTCTGGGTGGTTGCTAGGCAGTTGCTATGGTGTTCTGGGTAGTTGCTAGGGCGTTGTTAGGCAGTTGCTTTGGTGTTCTGGGTGGTTGCTAGGGCGTTGCAAGGCAGTTGCTGTAGTGTTTGGGGTGGTTGCTAGGGCATTGCTAGGCAGTTGCTGTAGTGTTTGGGGTGGTTGCTAGGGCGTTGCTAGGGAGTTGCTATGGTGTTCTGGGTGGTTGCTTTGGTGTTCCTAATGTATTTTGGGCATGCTTCTCTTCGTTTGAGAGCTGGAAAAGAGTTTCTACGTGAGTGTATAAGTTCAAGGCGAGAGGGTGAAGATGAGAGCGATTTTCTAATTGACTTCCATTATAACAATGTTTCAGAGGTCCATGTTTTTTGGGAATTGTAGGCGGTTGCTATGGTGTTCTGGGTGGTTGCTAGGCGGTTGCTATGGTGTTGAGGGTGGTTGCTAAGGCGTTGCTAGGCAGTTGCTATGGTGCTTGGGTGGTTGCTAGGTGGTTGCTATGGTGTTCTGGGTGGTTGCTAGGGCGTTGCTATGGTGTTCTGAGTCGTTGCTAGGGCGTTGCTAGGCGGTTGCTATGGTGTTCTGGGTGGTTGCTTGGCGGTTGCTATGGTGTTCTGGGAGGTTGCTAGGGCATTGCTAGGTGGTTGCTATGGTGTTCTGAGTGGTTGCTTGGGCATTATTAGGCAGTCGCTATGGTGTTCTGGGTGGTTGCTATGGCGTTGCTATGGTGTTCTGGGTGGTTGCTAGGGCATTGCTAGGCAGTTGCTATGGTGTTCTGGGTGGTTGCTAGGCGGTTGCTATGGTGTTCTGGGTGGTTGCTAGGGCGTTGCTAAGCGGTTGCTATTGTGTTGAGGGTGGTTGCTAAGGCGTTGCTAGGCAGTTGCTATGGTGCTTGGGTGGTTGTTAGGCGGTTGCTATGGTGTTGTGGGTTGTTGCTAGGCAGTTGCTATGGTGTTCTGGGTGGTTGCTAGGGCGTTGCTAAGCAGTTGCTATTGTGTTGAGGGTGGTTGCTAAGGCGAGCTAGGCAGTTGCTATGGTGCTTGGGTGGTTGCTAGGCGGTTGCTATGGTGTTCTGGGTTGTTGCTAGGACGTTGCTAGGCAGTTGCTATGGTGTTTTGGGTGGTTTCTAGGCGGTTGGTATGGTGTTCTTGGTGGTTGCTAGGGCGTTCCTATGGTGTTCTGGGTGGCTGCTAGGGCATTGCTAGAAAGTTGCTATGGTGTTCTGGGTGGTTGCTAGGCGGTTACTATGGTGTTCTGGGTGGTTGCTACGGTGTTTCTAGGCAGTTGCTATGGTGTTCTGGCTGGTTGCTAGTGTGTTGCAAGGCAGTTGCTATGGTGTTCATGGTGGTTGCTAGGGCGTTGCTAGGCGTTGCTATGGTGTTCTGGGTGGTTGCTAGGGCGTTGCTCGGCAGTTGCTATGGTGTTCTGGGTGGTTGCTAGGCGGTTGTTATGGTTTTCTGGGTGGTTGCTAGGTTTGCTAAGCGGTTGCTATGGTGTTCTGGGTGGTTGCTTGGCGGTTGCTACGTGTTCTGGGTTGTTGCTAGGGCGTTGCTAGGCAGTTGCTATGGTGTCCTGGGCGGTTGCTAGGCAGTTGCTATATTGTTCTGGGTTGTTGCTACGGCGTTGCTAGGCAGTTGCTATGGTGTCCTGGGCGGTTGCTAGACAGTTGCTATATTGTTCTGGGTGGTTGTTAGGGCGTTGATATGGTGTTCTGGGTGGTTGCTAGGGCGTTGCTAGGTGGTTGCTATGGTGTTCTGGGTGGTTGCTAGGGCGTTGCTAGGCGGTTGCTATGGTGTTCTGGGTGGTTGCTAGGCGGTTGCTCTGGTGTTCTGGGTGGTTGCTAGGGCGTTGCTAGGCGGTTGCTATGGTGTTCTGGTTGGTTGCTAGGCGGTTGCTATGGTGTTCTAAGTGGTTGCTAGGGCGTTGCTAGGCGGTTGCTATGGTGTTCTGGGTGGTTGCTAGGGCGTTGCTAGGCAGTTGCTATGGTGTTCTGGATGGTTGCTAGGCGGTTGCTATGGTGTTCTGGGTGGTTGCTAGGGCGTGGCTAGGCGGGTGCTATGGTGGTCTGGGTGGTGGCTAGGCAGTTGCTATGGTGTTCTGGGTAGTTGCTAGGGCGTTGTTAGGCAGTTGCTATGGTGTTCTGGGTGGTTGCTAGGGCGTTGCAAGGCAGTTGCTGTAGTGTTTGGGGTGGTTGCTAGGGCATTGCTAGGCAGTTGCTGTAGTGTTTGGGGTGGTTGCTAGGGCGTTGCTAGGGAGTTGCTATGGTGTTGTGTGTGGTCTCTTCGTTGTTCTGAATGTATTTTGAGCATGCTTCTCTTTGTTTGAGAGCTGGAAAAGAGTTTCTACGTGAGTGTATGAGTTCAAGGCGAGAGGGTGAAGATGAGAGCGATTTTCTAATTGACTTCCATTATAACAAGGTTTCAGAGGTCCATGTTTTTTGGTAATTGTAGGCGGTTGCTATGGTGTTCTGGGTGGTTGCTAGGCGGTTGCTATGGTGTTGAGGGTGGTTGCTAAGGCGTTGCTAGGCAGTTGCTATGGTGCTTGGGTGGTTGCTAGGTGGTTGCTATGGTGTTCTGGGTGGTTGCTAGGGCGTTGCTATGGTGTTCTGAGTCATTGCTAGGGCGTTGCTAGGCGGTTGCTATGGTGTTCTGGGTGGTTGCTTGGCGGTTGCTATGGTGTTCTGGGAGGTTGCTAGGGCATTGCTAGGTGGTTGCTATGGTGTTCTGAGTGGTTGCTTGGGCATTATTAGGCAGTCGCTATGGTGTTCTGGGTGGTTGCTATGGCGTTGCTATGGTGTTCTGGGTGGTTGCTAGGGCATTGCTAGGCAGTTGCTATGGTGTTCTGGGTGGTTGCTAGGCGGTTGCTATGGTGTTTTGGGTGGTTGCTAGGGCATTGCTAAGCGGTTGCTATTGTGTTGAGGGTGGTTGCTAAGGCGTTGCTAGGCAGTTGCTATGGTGCTTGGGTGGTTGTTAGGCGGTTGCTATGGTGTTGTGGGTTGTTGCTAGGCAGTTGCTATGGTGTTCTGGGTGGTTGCTAGGGCGTTGCTAAGCAGTTGCTATTGTGTTGAGGGTGGTTGCTAAGGCGAGCTAGGCAGTTACTATGGTGTTTAAAGTGGTTGCTAGGCGGTTGCTATGGTGTTCTGGGTGGTTGCTAGGGCGTTGCTAGGCAGTTGCTATGGTGTTCTGGGTGGTTGCTAGGCGGTTGCTATGCTGTTATGGGTGGTTGCTAGGGCGTTGCTAGGCAGTTGCTATGGTGTTTTGGGTGGTTGCTAGGTGGTTGCTATGGTGTTCTGGGTGGTTGCTAAGGCGTTGCTAGGCAGTCACTATGGTGTTCTGGGTGGTTGCTAGGCGGTTGCTATGGTGTTCTGGGTAGTTGCTAGGGCTTTCTGGGTGGTTGCTAGGCGGTTGCTATTGTGTTCTGGGTGGTTGCTTGGGTGTTGCTAGGCAGTTGCTATGGTGTTCTGGGTGGTTACTAGGCGGTTGCTATGGTGTTCTGGGTGGTTGCTAGGGCGTCTCTAAGCAGTTGCTATGGTTTTCTGGGTGGTTGCAAGGCGGTTGCTATGGTGTTCTGGGTGGTTGCTAAGGCGTTGCTAGGGAGTTGCTATGGTGTTCTGGGTGGTTGCTAGGCAGTTGCTATGGTGTTCTGGGTGGTTGCTAGGCAGTTGCTATGGTGTTCTGGGTGGTTGCTAGGCGGTTGCTATGGTGTTCTGGGTGGTTGCTAGGCGGTTACTATGGTGTTCTGGCTGGTTGCTAGGCGGTTGCTATGGTGTTATGGGTGGTTGCTAGGGCGTTGCTAGGCAGTTGCTATGGTGTTTTGGGTGGTTGCTAGGTGGTTGCTATGGTGTTCTGGGTGGTTGCTAGGGCGTTGCTAGGCAGTTGCTATGGTGTTCTGGGTGGTTGCTAGGCAGTTGCTATGGTGTTCTGGGTAGTTGCTAGGGCGTTGTTAGGCAGTTGCTGTGGTGTTCTGGGTGGTTGCTAGGGCGTTGCAAGGCAGTTGCTGTAGTGTTTGGGGTGGTTGCTAGGGCGTTGCTAGGGAGTTGCTATGGTGTTCTGGGTGGTTGCTATGGCGTTCCTAATGTTGTTTGGGCATGCTTCTCTTTGTTTGAGAGCTGGAAAAGAGTTTCTATGTGAGTGTATGAGTTCAAGGCGAGAGGGTGAAGATGAGAGCGATTTTCTCATTCACTTCCATTATAACAACGTTTCAGAGGTCCATGTTTTTTGGGAATTGTGGGAAATCTGTAAGTCGGATCGCTGAATAAAGTCATAGCACATTCCTCACAAGCGAGCCGCACGTTTTGACGTGTAATTTGTGGGGATCGGGTGAAAATTGTGGGAGAAGTAGCGAACTGCGCGATTTTGGAAGACCGATTTTCTCAATGACTTCCATTATAACGAGGTTTCAGGGGTCCATGTTTTTTGGGAATTGTGGGAAATCTGTCAGTCGAATCGCTGAGTAAAGTCATAGCACACTCCTCACAAGCGAGCTGCACGTTTTGACGTGTAATGTGTCGGGTTCGGTTGAAAATTGTGGGAGAAGAAGCGAACCGAGCGATTTCGGAAGAACTTGGAATAATAATAATAATAATAACTAGTAAATTCCAGCAGAAATTTTGAATGTCCCTGCTGCTCTACGAGTACAGTGTTGGAGATGGTTGGCAGCTTTCTGGTATGCAGTAGATATCATGCTCTGGGTGGTTGGTAGGGCGTTGCTAGACTGTTGTTATGGTGTTCTGGGGGGTTGCTAGGGTATTGCTAGGTGGTTGCTACGGTCTTCTGGGTGGTTGCTATGGCGTTGCTAGGCAGTCGCTATGGTGTTCTGGGTGGTTGCTAGGGCGTTGCTAGGCGGTTGCTATGGTGTTCTGGGTGGTTGCTAGGGCGTTGCTAGGCGGTTGCTATGGTGTTCTGGGTGGTTGCTAGGGCGTTGCTTGGCGGTTGCTATGGTGTTCTGGGTGTTTGCTAGGGCGTTGCTAGGCGGTTGCTATGGTGTTCTGGGTGGTTGCTAGGCAGCTGCTATGGTGTTCTGGGTCGTTGCTAGGATGTTGCTAGGCGGTTGCTATGGTGTTTTGGGTGGTTGCTAGGGCCTTGCTATGGTGTTCTGAGTGGTTGCTAGGGCGTTGCTAGGCAGTTGCTATGGTGTTCTGGATGGTTGCTAGGCGGTTGCTATGGTGTTCTGGGTTGTTTCTAGGGCATTGCTAGGCGGTTGCTATGGTGTTCTGGGTGGTTGCTAGGGCGTTGCTAGGCGGTTGCTATGGTGTTCTGGGTGGTTGCTAGGCAGTTGCTATGGTGTTCTGGGTAGTTGCTAGGGCGTTGTTAGGCAGTTGCTATGGTGTTCTGGGTGGTTGCTAGGGCGTTGCAAGGCAGTTGCTATGGTGTTCATGGTGGTTGCTAGGGCGTTGCTAGGCGTTGCTTTGGTGTTCTGGGTGGTTGCTAGGGCGTTGCTAGGCAGTTGCTATGGTGTTCTGGGTGGTTGCCAGGGCGTTGCTAGGCAGTTGCTATGGTGTTCTGTGCGGTTGCTAGGCGGTTGCTATGGTGTTCTAAGTGGTTGCTAGGGCATTGCTAGGCAGTTGCTATGGTGTTCTGGGTGGTTGCTAGGGCGTTGCTAACAGTTGCTCTGGTGTTCTGGGCGGTTGCTAGGCGGTTGCTAGGCAGTTTCTATGGTGTTCCGGGTGGTTGCTAGGCGGTTGCTATGGTGTTCTAAGTGGTTGCTAGGGCATTGCTAGGCGGTTGCTATGGTGTTCTGGGTGGTTGCTAGAGCGTTGGTAGGCGGTTGCTATGGTGTTCTGGGTGGTTGCTAGGGTGTTGCTAGGCGGTTGCTATGGTGTTCTGGGTGGTTGCTAGGGCGTTGCTAGGCGGTTGCTATGGTGTTCTGGGTGGTTGCTAGGGCGTTGCTAGGTGGTTGCTATGGTGTTCTGGGTGGTTGCTAGGCGGTTGCTATGGTGTTCTGGGTCTTTGCCAGGGCGTTGCTAGGCGGTTGCTATGGTGTTCTGGTTGTTTGCTAGGGCGTTGCTATGGTGTTCTGGGTGGTTGCTAGGGCGTTGCTAGGCGGTTGCTATGGTGTTCTGGGTGCTTGCTAGGCCGTTGCTATGGTGTTCTGGGTGGTTGCTAGGGCGTTGCTAGGCGGTTGCTATGGTATTCTGGGTGGTTGCTAGGCGGTTGCTATGGTGTTCTAAGTGGTTGCTAGGGTGTTGCTAGGCAGTTGCTTTGGTGTTCTGGGTGGTTGCCAGGGCGTTGCTAGGCAGTTGCTATGGTGTTCTGTGCGGTTGCTAGGCGGTTGCTATGGTGTTCTAAGTGGTTGGTAGGGCGTTGCTAAACAGTTGCTATGGTGTTCTGGGTGGTTGCTGGCTGTTGCGAGGTAGTTGCTATGGTGTTCTGGGTGGTTGCTAGGCGGTTGCTTTGGTGTTCTGGGTGGTTGCTCGGGCGTTGTTAAGCGGTTTCTATGGTGTTCTGGTTGGTTGCTAGGGCGTTGCTATGGTGTTCTGGGTGGTTGCTAGGGCGTTGCTAGGCGGTTGCTATGGTGTTCTGGGTGGTTGCCAGGGCGTTGCTAGGCAGTTGCTATGGTGTTCCGGGTGGTTGCTAGGCGGTTGCTATGGTGCTCTGGGTGGTTGCTAGGGCGTTGCTAGGCGGTTGCTATGGTGTTCTGGGTGGTTGCTAGGCGGTTGCTATGGTGTTCTGGGTGGTTGCTCGGGCGTTGCTAGGCGGTTGCTATGGTGTTCTAAGTGGTTGCTAGGGCGTTGCTAGGCGGTTGCTATGGTATTCTGGGTGGTTGCTAGGCGGTTGCTATGGTGTTCTGGGTGGTTGCTAGGGCGTTGCTAGGCGGTTGCTATGGTGTTCTGGGTGGTTTGCAGGCGGTTGCTATGGTGCTCTGGGTGGTTGCTAGGGCGTTGCTAGGCGGTTGCTATGGTGTTCTGGGTGGTTGCTAGGCGGTTGCTATGGTGTTCTGGGTGGTTGCTCGGGCGTTGCTAGGCGGTTGCTATGGTGTTCTAAGTGGTTGCTAGGGCGTTGCTAGGCGGTTGCTATGGTATTCTGGGTGGTTGCTAGGGCGTTGCTAGGCGATTGCTATGGTATTCTGGGTGGTTTCTAGGCGGTTGCTATGGTGTTCTGGGTGGTTGCTAGGGCGTTGCAAGGCGGTTGCTATGGTGTTCTGGGTGGTTTGCAGGCGGTTGCTATGGTGTTCTAAGTGGTTGCTAGGGCGTTGCTAGGCAGTTGCTATGGTGTTCTGGGTGGTTGCCAGGGCGTTGCTAGGCAGTTGCTATGGTATTCTGGGTGGTTGCTAGGCGGTTGCTATGGTGTTCTGGGTGGTTGCTAGGGCGTTGCTAGGCGGTTGCCATGGTGTTCTGGGTGGTTGCCAGGCGGTTGCTATGGTGTTCTAAGTGGTAGCTAGGGCGTTGCTAGGCAGTTGCTATGGTGTTCTGGGTGGTTGCCAGGGCGTTGCTAGGCAGTTGCTATGGTGTTCTGGGTGGTTGCTAGGGCGTTGCTAGGCAGTTGCTGTGGTGTTCTGAGCGGTTGCTAGGCAGTTGCTATGGTGTTCTGGGTGGTTGCTAGGCAGTTGCTATGGTTTTCTGGGTAGTTGCTAGGGCGTTGCTAAGCAGTTGCTATGGTGTTCTGGGTGGCTGATAGGCAGTTGCTATGGTTTTCTGGGTAGTTGCTAGGGCGTTGTTAGGCAGTTGCTATGGTGTTCTGGGTGGTTGCTAGGGCGTTGCTAGGCGGTTGCTATGGTGTTCTGGTTGGTTGCTAGGGCATTGCTAGGCGGTTGCTATGGTGTTCTGGGTGGTTGCTAGGCGGTTGCTATGGTGTTCTGGGTCGTTGCTAGGGCATTGCAAGGCGGTTGCTATGGTGTTCTGGGTTGTTGCTAGGCAGTTGCTATGGTGTTCTGGGTCGTTGCTAGGATGTTGCTAGGCGGTTGCTATGGTGTTTTGGATGGTTGCTAGGGCGTTGCTATGGTGTTCTGAGTGGTTGCAAGGGCGTTGCTAGGCAGTTGCTATGGTGTTCTGGATGGTTGCTAGGCGGTTGCTATGGTGTTCTGGGTTGTTTCTAGGGCATTGCTAGGCGGTTGCTATGGTGTTCTCGGTGGTTGCAAGGGCATTGCTAGGCGGTTGTTATGTTGTTCTGGGTGGTTGCTAGGGCGTTGCTAACAGTTGCTCTGGTGTTCTGGGCGGTTGCTAGGCGGTTGCTATGGTGTTCTGGGTGGTTGCTAGGGCGTTGCTAAACAGTTGCTATGGTGTTCTGGGTGGTTGCTGGCTGTTGCGAGGTAGTTGCTATGGTGTTCTGGGTGGTTGCTAGGCGGTTGCTTTGGTGTTCTGGGTGGTTGCTAGGGCGTTGTTAAGCGGTTTCTATGGTGTTCTGGTTGGTTGCTAGGGCGTTGCTATGGTGTTCTGGGTGGTTGCTAGGGCGTTGCTATGGTGTTCTGGGTGGTTGCTAGGCGGTTGCTATGGTGTACTGGGTGGTTGCTAGGCGGTTGCTATGGTGTTCTGGGCGGTTGCTAGGGCGTTGCTATGGTGTTCTGGGTGGTTGCTAGGGCGTTGCTAGGCGGTTGCTATGGTGTTCTGGGTGGTTGCCAGGGCGTTGCTAGGCAGTTGCTATGGTGTTCCGGGTGGTTGCTAGGCGGTTGCTATGGTGCTCTGGGTGGTTGCTAGGGCGTTGCTAGGCGGTTGCTATGGTGTTCTAAGTGGTTGCTAGGGCGTTGCTAGGCAGTTGCTATGGTGTTCTGGGTGGTTGCCAGGGCGTTGCTAGGCAGTTGCTATGGTGTTCTGGGTGGTTGCTAGGCGGTTGCTATGGTGCTCTGGGTGGTTGCTAGGGCGTTGCTAGGCGGTTGCTATGGTATACTGGGTGGTTGCTAGGCGGTTGCTATGGTGTTCTGGGTGGTTGCTAGGGCGTTGCTAGGCGGTTGCTATGGTGTTCTGGGTGGTTGCTAGGGCGTTGCTAAACAGTTGCTATGGTGTTCTGGGTGGTTGCTGGCTGTTGCGAGGTAGTTGCTATGGTGTTCTGGGTGGTTGCTAGGCGGTTGCTTTGGTGTTCTGGGTGGTTGCTAGGGCGTTGTTAAGCGGTTTCTATGGTGTTCTGGTTGGTTGCTAGGCGGTTGCTATGGTGTTCTGGGTGGTTGCTAGGGCGTTGCTATGGTGTTCTGGGTGGTTGCTAGGCGGTTGCTATGGTGTACTGGGTGGTTGCTAGGCGGTTGCTATGGTGTTCTGGGCGGTTGCTAGGGCGTTGCTATGGTGTTCTGGGTGGTTGCCAGGGCGTTGCTAGGCAGTTGCTATGGTGTTCCGGGTGGTTGCTAGGCGGTTGCTATGGTGCTCTGGGTGGTTGCTAGGGCGTTGCTAGACAGTTGCTATGGTGTTCTGGGTGGTTGCCAGGGCGTTGCTAGGCAGTTGCTATGGTGTTCTGGGTGGTTGCCAGGGCGTTGCTAGGCAGTTGCTATGGTGTTCTGGGTGGTTGCTAGGCGGTTGCTATGGTGCTCTGGGTGGTTGCTAGGGCGTTGCTAGGCGGTTGCTATGGTATACTGGGTGGTTTGCAGGCGGTTGCTATGGTGTTCTAAGTGGTTGCTAGGGCGTTGCTAGGCAGTTGCTATGGTATTCTGGGTGGTTGCTAGGCGGTTGCTATGGTGTTCTGGTTGGTTGCTAGGGCGTTGCTTGGCGGTTGCCATGGTGTTCTGGGTGGTTGCCAGGCGGTTCCTATGGTGTTCTAAGTGGTTGCTAGGGCGTTGCTAGGCAGTTGCTATGGTGTTCTGGGTGGTTGCCAGGGCGTTGCTAGGCAGTTGCTATGGTGTTCTGGGTGGTTGCTAGGGCGTTGCTAGGCAGTTGCTGTGGTGTTCTGAGCGGTTGCGAGGCAGTTGCTATGGTGTTCTGGGTGGTTGCTAGGCAGTTGCTATGGTTTTCTGGGTAGTTGCTAGGGCGTTGCTAAGCAGTTGCTATGGTGTTCTAGGTGGCTGATAGGCAGTTGCTATGGTTTTCTGGGTAGTTGCTAGGGCGTTGTTAGGCAGTTGCTATGGTGTTCTGGGTGGTTGCTAGGGCGTTGCTAGGCGGTTGCTATGGTGTTCTGGGTGGTTGCTAGGGCATTGCTAGGCGGTTGCTATGGTGTTCTGGGTGGTTGCTAGGCGGTTGCTATGGTGTTCTGGGTCGTTGCTAGGGCATTGCTAGGCGGTTGCTATGGTGTTCTGAGTGGTTGCTAGGGCATTGCTATGGTGTTCTGGGTGGTTGCTAGGGCGTTGCTTGGAGGTTGCTATGGTGTTCTGGGTGTTTGCTAGGGCGTTGCTAGGCGGTTGCTATGGTGTTCTGGGTGGTTGCTAGGCAGTTGCTATGGTGTTCTGGGTCGTTGCTAGGATGTTGCTAGGCGGTTGCTATGGTGTTTTGGGTGGTTGCTAGGGCGTTGCTATGGTGTTCTGAGTGGTTGCAAGGGCGTTGCTAGGCAGTTGCTATGGTGTTCTGGATGGTTGCTAGGCGGTTGCTATGGTGTTCTGGGTTGTTTCTAGGGCATTGCTAGGCGGTTGCTATGGTGTTCTGGGTGGTTGCTAGGGCATTGCTAGGCGGTTGCTATGTTGTTCTGGGTGGTTGCTAGGCAGTTGCTATGGTGTTCTGCGTCGTTGCTAGGACATTGCTAGGCGGTTGCTATGGTGTTTTGGGTGGTTGCTAGGGCGTTGCTATGGTGTTCTGGGTGGTTGCTAGGGCGTTGCTAGGCAGTTGCTATGGTATTCTGGGTGGTTGCTAGGGCGTTGCTAGGTGGTTGCTATGGTGTTCTGGGTGGTTGCTACGCAGTTGATATGGTGTTCTGGGTGGTTGCTAGGGCATTGCTAGGCGGTTGCTATGGTGTTCTGGGTGGTTGCTAGAGCGTTGCTAGGCGGTTGCTATGGTGTTCTGGGTGGTTGCTAGGGTGTTGCTAGGCGGTTGCTATGGTGTTCTGGGTGGTTGCTAGGGCGTTGCTAGGCGGTTGCTATGGTGTTCTGGGTGGTTGCTAGGGCGTTGCTAGGTGGTTGCTATGGTGTTCTGGGTGGTTGCTAGGCGGTTGCTATAGTGTTCTGGGTCTTTGCCAGGGCGTTGCTAGGCGGTTGCTATGGTGTTCTGGTTGTTTGCTAGGGCGATAATATGGTGTTCTGGGTGGTTGCTAGGGCGTTGCCAGGCGGTTGCTATGGTGTTCTGGGTGCTTGCTAGGCCGTTGCTAGGCGGTTGCTATGGTGTTCTGAGTGGTTGCCAGGCGGTTGCTATGGTATTCTGGGTGGTTGCTAGGGCGTTGCTAGGCGGTTGCTATGGTATTCTGGGTGGTTGCTAGGCGGTTGCTATGGTGTTCTAAGTGGTTGCTAGGGTGTTGCTAGGCAGTTGCTATGGTGTTCTGGGTGGTTGCCAGGGCGTTGCTAGGCGGTTGCTATGGTGTTCTGGGTGGTTGCTAGGCAGTTGCTATGGTGTTCTGGGTCGTTGCTAGGATGTTGCTAGGCGGTTGCTATGGTGTTTTGGGTGGTTGCTAGGGCGTTGCTATGGTGTTCTGAGTGGTTGCAAGGGCGTTGCTAGGCAGTTGCTATGGTGTTCTGGATGGTTGCTAGGCGGTTGCTATGGTGTTCTGGGTTGTTTCTAGGGCATTGCTAGGCGGTTGCTATGGTGTTCTGGGTGGTTGCTAGGGCATTGCTAGGCAGGTGCTATGTTGTTCTGGATGGTTGCTAGGCGGTTGCTGTGGTGTTCTGGGTTGTTTCTGGGGCATTGCTAGGGGGTTGCTATGGTGTTCTGGGTGGTTGCTAGGGCATTGCTAGGCAGTTGCTATGTTGTTCTGGGTGGTTGCTAGGCAGTTGCTATGGTGTTCTGCGTCGTTGCTAGGACGTTGCTAGGCGGTTGCTATGGTGTTTTGGGTGGTTGCGAGGGCGTTGCTATGGTGTTCTGGGTGGTTGCTAGGGCGGTGCTAGGCAGTTGCTATGGTGTTCTGGGTGGTTGCTAGGGCGTTGATAGGGGGTTGCTATGGTGGTCTGGGTGGTTGCTACGCAGTTGATATGGTGTTCTGGGTGGTTGCTAGGGCATTGCTAGGCGGTTGCTATGGTGTTCTGGGTGGTTGCTAGGCGGTTGCTATGGTGTTCTGGGTGGTTGCTAGAGCGTTGCTAGGCGGTTGCTATGGTGTTGTGGGTGGTTGCTAGGGTGTTGCTAGGCGGTTGCTATGGTGTTCTGGGTGGTTGCTAGGGCGGTGCTAGGCGGTTGCTATGGTGGTCTGGGTGGTTGCTAGGGCGTTGGTAGGTGGTTGCTATGGTGTTCTGGGTGCTTGCTAGGCCGTTGCTAGGCGGTTGCTATGGTGTTCTGAGTGGTTGCTAGGCGGTTGCTATGGTGTTCTGGGTGGTTGCTAGGGCGTTGCTAGGCGGTTGCTATGGTATTCTGGGTGGTTGCTAGGCGGTTGCTATGGTGTTCTAAGTGGTTGCTAGGGTGTTGCTAGGCAGTTGCTTTGGTGTTCTGGGTGGTTGCCAGGGCGTTGCTAGGCAGTTGCTATGGTGTTCTGTGCGGTTGCTAGGCGGTTGCTATGGTGTTCTAAGTGGTTGCTAGGGCATTGCTAGGCAGTTGCTATGGTGTTCTGGTTGGTTGCTAGGGCGTTGCTAACAGTTGCTCTGGTGTTCTGGGCGGTTGCTAGGCGGTTGCTATGGTGTTCTGGGTGGTTGCTAGGGCGTTGCTAAACAGTTGCTATGGTGTTCTGGGTGGTTGCTAGGTCGTTGCTAGGCATTTGCTTTGGTGTTCTGGGTGGTTGCTAGGCGGTTGCTATGGTGTTCTGGGTTGTTGCTAGGGCATTGCTAGGCGGTTGCTTTGGTGTTCTGGGTGGTTGCTAGGGCATTGCTAAGCAGTTGCTATGGTGTTCTGGGTGGTTGCTAGGCAGTTGCTATGGTGTTCTGGGTGGTTGCTAGGGCGTTGCTAGACTGTTGTTATGGTGTTCTGTGGGGTTGCTAGGGCATTGCTAGGTGGTTGCTACGGTCTTCTGGGTGGTTGCTATGGCGTTGCTAGGCAGTTGCTATGGTGTTCTGGGTGGTTGCTAGGGCGTTGCTAGGCAGTTGCTATGGTGTTCTGGGTGGTTGCTAGGGCGTTGCTAGGCGGTTGCTATGGTGTTCTGGGTGGTTGCTAGGGCATTGCTAGACGGTTGCTATGGTGTTCTGGGTGGTTGCTAGGCGGTTGCTATGGTGTTCTGGGTCGTTGCTAGGGCGTTGATATGGTGTTCTGGGTGATTGCTAGGGCATTGCTAGGCGGTTGCTATGGTGTTCTGGGTGGTTGCTAGGGCGTTGCTAGGCGGTTGCTATGGTGTTCTGGGTGGTTGCTAGGGCGTTGCCAGGCGGTTGCTATGGTGTTCTGGGTGGTTGCTAGGGCGTTGCTAGGCGGTTGCTATGGTGTTCTGGGTGGTTGCTAGGCGGTTGCTATGGTGTTCTGGGTGGTTGCCGGGGCGTTGCTAGGCGGTTGCTATGGTGTTCTGGGTGGTTGCTAGGCGGTTGCTATGGTGTTCTAAGTGGTTGCTAGGGCGTTGCTAGGCAGTTGCTATGGTGTTCTGGGTGGTTGCCAGGGCTTTACTTGGCACTTGCTATGGTGTTCTGGGTGGTTGCTAGGCGGTTGCTATGGTGTTCTGGATGGTTGCTAGGGCGTTGCTAGGCGGTTGCTATGGTATTCTGGGTGGTTGCTAGGCGGTTGCTATGGTGTTCTGGGTGGTTGCTAGGGCGTTGCTAGGCGGTTGCTATGGTGTTCTGGGTGGTTGCTAGGCGGTTGCTATGGTGTTCTAAGTGGTTGCTAGGGCGTTGCTAGGCGGTTGTTATGGTGTTCTGGGTGGTTGCTAGGCGGTTGCTATGGTGTTCTGGGTCGTTGCTAGGGCGTTGCTAGGCAGTTGCGATGGTGTTCTGGGCGGTTGCTAGGCGGTTGCTATGGTGTTCTGGGTGGTTGCTAGGGCATTGCTAGGCGGTTGCTATGGTGTTATGGGTGGTTGCTAGGCGGTTGCTATGGTGTTCTGGGTCATTGCTAGGGCGTTGCTAGCCGGTTGCTATGGTGTTCTGGGTGGTTTCTAGTCGGTTGCTATGGTGTTCTGGGTGGTTGCTAGGGCGTTGCTAGGCGGTTGCTATGGTGTTCTGGGTGGTTGCTAGGCGGTTGCTATGGTGTTCTAAGTGGTTGCTAGGGCGTTGCTAGGCAGGTGCTATGGTGTTCTGGGTGGTTGCCAGGGGTTGCTAGGCAGTTGCGATGGTGTTCTGGGTGGTTGCTAGGCGGTTGCTATGGTGTTCTGGGTGGTTGCTAGGGCGTTGCTAGGCGGTTGCTATGGTATTCTGGGTGGTTGCTAGGCAGTTGCAATGGTGTTCTGGGTGGTTGCTAGGGCGTTGCTAGGCAGTTGCTATGGTGTTCTGGGTGGTTGCTAGGCGGTTGCTATGGTGTTCTAAGTGGTTGCTAGGGCGTTGCTAGGCAGTTGCTATGGTGTTCCAGGGCGTTGCTAGGCAGTTGCTATGGTGTTCTGGGCGGTTGCTAGGCGGTTGCTATGGTGTTCTAAGTGGTTGCTAGGGAGTTGCTAAGCAGTTGCTATGGTGTTCTAGGTGGTTGCTAGGGCGTTGCTAGGCAGTTGCTGTGGTGTTCTAAGCGGTTGCTAGGCGGTTGCTATGGTGTTCTGGGTGGTTGCTAGGGCGTTGCTAAACAGTTGCTATGGTGTTCTGGGTGGTTGTTGGGCGTTGCGAGGTAGTTGCTATGGTGTTCTGGGTTGTTGCTAGGGCATTGCTAGGCGGTGCTTTGGTGTTCTGGGTGGTTGCTAGGGCGTTGCTAGGCAGGTGCTATGGTGTTCTGGGTGGTTGCTAGGGCGTTGCTAGGCGGTTGCTATGGTGTTCTGGGTGGTTGCTAGGCGGTTGCTATGGTGTTCTGGGTCGTTGCTAGGGCGTTGCTAGGCAGTTGCTATGGTGTTCTGGGTGGTTGCTAGGCAGTTGCTATGGTGTTCTGGGTGGTTGCTAGGGCGTTGCTAGGCAGTTGCTATGGTGTCCTGGGTCGTTGCTAGGGCGTTGATATGGTGTTCTGGGTGGTTGCTACGGTGTTAAGTCGGTTGCTATGGTGTTCTGGGTGGTTGCTAGAGCGTTGCTAGGCAGTTGCAATGGTGTTCTGGGTGGTTGCTAGGGCATTGCTAGGGAGTTGCTATGGTGTTCTTGGTGGTTGCTAGGGTGTTGCTTGGCAGTTGCTATGGTGTTTTGGGTGGTTGCTAGGGTGTTGCTAAGCGGTTGCTATGGTGTTCTGGGTGGTTGCTAGGCGGTTGCTATGGTGTTCTGGGTCGTTGCTAGGGCGTTGCTAGGCAGTTGCTATGGTGTTCTGGGTGGTTGCTAGGCAGTTGCTTTGGTGTTCTGGGTGGTTGCTAGGGCGTTGCTAGGCAGTTGCTATGGTGTCCTGGGTCGTTGCTAGAGCGTTGATATGGTGTTCTGGGTGGTTGCTGCGGTGTTAAGTCGGTTGCTATGGTGTTCTGGGTGGTTGCTAGAGCGTTGCTAGGCAGTTGCTATGGTGTTCTGGGTGGTTGCTAGGGCATTGCTAGGCAGTTGCTATGGTGTTCTAGGTGGTTGCTAGGGTGTTGCTTGGCAGTTGCTATGGTGTTTTGGGGGGTTGCTAGGGTGTTGCTAAGCAGGTGCTATGGTGTTCTGGGTGGTTGCTACGGTGTTGCTAGGCAGTTGCTATGGTGTTCTGGCTGGTTGCTAGTGTGTTGCTAGGCAGTTGCTATGGTAATCATGGTGGTTGCTAGGGCGTTGCTAGGCGTTGCTATGGTGTTCTGGGTGGTTGCTAGGGCGTTGCTAGGCAGTTGCTATGGTGTTCTGGGTGGTTGCTAGGCGGTTGCTATGGTGTTCTGGGTGGTTGCTAGGTTTGCTAAGCGGTTGCTATGGTGTTCTGGGTGGTTGCTTGGCGGTTGCTATGTGTTCTGGGTTGTTGCTAGGGCGTTGCTAGGCAGTTGTTATGGTGTCCTGGGCGGTTGCTAGGCGGATGCTATATTGTTCTGGGTTGTTGCTAGGGCGTTGCTAGGCAGTTGCTATGGTGTCCTGGGCGGTTGCTAGACGGTTGCTATATTGTTCTGGGTGGTTGTTAGGGCGTTGATATGGTGTTCTGGGTGGTTGCTAGGGCGTTGCGAGGCGGTTGCTATGGTGTTCTGGGTGGTTGCTAGGGCGTTGCTAGGCGGTTGCTATGGTGTTCTGGGTGGTTGCTAGGCGGTTGCTCTGGTGTTCTGGGTGGTTGCTAGGGCGTTGCTAGGCGGTTGCTATGGTGTTCTGGTTGGTTGCTAGGCGGTTGCTATGGTGTTCTAAGTGGTTGCTAGGGCGTTGCTAGGCAGTTGCTATGGTGTTCTGGGTGGTTGCTAGGGCGTTGCTAGGCAGTTGCTATGGTGTTCTGGATGGTTGCTAGGCGGTTGCTATGGTGTTCTGGGTTGTTTCTAGGGCATTGCTAGGCGGTTGCTACGGTGTTCTGGGTGGTTGCTAGGGCGTTGCTAGGCGGTTGCTATGGTGTTCTGGGTGGTTGCTAGGCAGTTGCTATGGTGTTCTGGGTAGTTGCTAGGGCGTTCTTAGGCAGTTGCTTTGGTGTTCTGGGTGGTTGCTAGGGCGTTGCAAGGCAGTTGCTGTAGTGTTTGGGGTGGTTGCTAGGGCATTGCTAGGCAGTTGCTGTAGTGTTTGGGGTGGTTGCTAGGGCGTTGCTAGGGAGTTGCTATGGTGTTCTGGGTGGTTGCTTTGGTGTTCCTAATGTATTTTGGGCATGCTTCTCTTCGTTTGAGAGCTGGAAAAGAGTTTCTACGTGAGTGTATAAGTTCAAGGCGAGAGGGTGAAGATGAGAGCGATTTTCTAATTGACTTCCATTATAACAATGTTTCAGAGGTCCATGTTTTTTGAGAATTGTAGGCGGTTGCTATGGTGTTCTGGGTGGTTGCTAGGCGGTTGCTATGGTGTTGAGGGTGGTTGCTAAGGCGTTGCTAGGCAGTTGCTATGGTGCTTGGGTGGTTGCTAGGTGGTTGCTATGGTGTTCTGGGTGGTTGCTAGGGCGTTGCTATGGTGTTCTGAGTCGTTGCTAGGGCGTTGCTAGGCGGTTGCTATGGTGTTCTGGGTGGTTGCTTGGCGGTTGCTATGGTGTTCTGGGAGGTTGCTAGGGCATTGCTAGGTGGTTGCTATGGTGTTCTGAGTGGTTGCTTGGGCATTATTAGGCAGTCGCTATGGTGTTCTGGGTGGTTGCTATGGCGTTGCTATGGTGTTCTGGGTGGTTGCTATGGCATTGCTAGGCAGTTGCAATGGTGTTCTGGGTGGTTGCTAGGCGGTTGCTATGGTGTTCTGGGTGGTTGCTAGGGCGTTGCTAAGCGGTTGCTATTGTGTTGAGGGTGGTTGTTAAGGCGTTGCTAGGCAGTTGCTGTGGTGCTTGGGTGGTTGTTAGGCGGTTGCTATGGTGTTGTGGGTTGTTGCTAGGCAGTTGCTATGGTGTTCTGGGTGGTTGCTAGGGCGTTGCTAAGCAGTTGCTATTGTGTTGAGGGTGGTTGCTAAGGCGAGCTAGGCAGTTGCTATGGTGCTTGGGTGGTTGCTAGGCGGTTGCTATGGTGTTCTGGGTTGTTGCTAGGACGTTGCTAGGCAGTTGCTATGGTGTTTTGGGTGGTTTCTAGGCGGTTGGTATGGTGTTCTTGGTGGTTGCTAGGGCGTTCCTATGGTGTTCTGGGTGGCTGCTAGGGCATTGCTAGAAAGTTGCTATGGTGTTCTGGGTGGTTGCTAGGCGGTTACTATGGTGTTCTGGGTGGTTGCTACGGTGTTTCTAGGCAGTTGCTATGGTGTTCTGGCTGGTTGCTAGTGTGTTGCTAGGCAGTTGCTATGGTGTTCATGGTGGTTGCTAGGGCGTTGCTAGGCGTTGCTATGGTGTTCTGGGTGGTTGCTAGGGCGTTGCTCGGCAGTTGCTATGGTGTTCTGGGTGGTTGCTAGGCGGTTGCTATGGTTTTCTGGGTGGTTGCTAGGTTTGCTAAGCGGTTGCTATGGTGTTCTGGGTGGTTGCTTGGCTGTTGCTACGTGTTCTGGGTTGTTGCTAGGGCGTTGCTAGGCAGTTGCTATGGTGTCCTGGGCGGTTGCTAGGCAGTTGCTATATTGTTCTGGGTTGTTGCTACGGCGTTGCTAGGCAGTTGCTATGGTGTCCTGGGCGGTTGCTAGACGGTTGCTATATTGTTCTGGGTGGTTGTTAGGGCGTTGATATGGTGTTCTGGGTGGTTGCTAGGGCGTTGCTAGGCGGTTGCTATGGTTTTCTGGGTGGTTGCTAGGGCGTTGCTAGGCAGTTGCTATGGTGTTCTGGGTGGTTGCTAGGCGGTTGCTCTGGTGTTCTGGGTGGTTGCTAGGGCGTTGCTACGCGGTTGCTTTGGTGTTCTGGTTGGTTGCTAGGCGGTTGCTATGGTGTTCTAAGTGGTTGCTAGGGCGTTGCTAGCCGGTTGCTATGGTGTTCTGGGTGGTTGCTAGGGCGTTGCTAGGCAGTTGCTATGGTGTTCTGGATGGTTGCTAGGCGGTTGCTATGGTGTTCTGGGTTGTTTCTAGGGCATTGCTAGGCGGTTGCTTTGGTGTTCTGGGTGGTTGCTAGGGCGTTGCTAGGCGGTTGCTATGGTGTTCTGGGTGGTTGCTAGGCAGTTGCTATGGTGTTCTGGGTAGTTGCTAGGGCGTTGTTAGGCAGTTGCTATGGTGTTCTGGGTGGGTGCTAGGGCGTTGCAAGGCAGTTGCTGTAGTGTTTGGGGTGGTTGCTAGGGCATTGCTAGGCAGTTGCTGTAGTGTTTGGGGTGGTTGCTAGGGCGTTGCTAGGGAGTTGCTATGGTGTTCTGGGTGGTTGCTTTGGTGTTCTGAATGTATTTTGAGCATGCTTCTCTTTGTTTGAGAGCTGGAAAAGAGTTTCTACGTGAGTGTATGAGTTCAAGGCGAGAGGGTGAAGATGAGAGCGATTTTCTAATTGACTTCCATTATAACAAGGTTTCAGAGGTCCATGTTTTTTGGTAATTGTAGGCGGTTGCTATGGTGTTCTGGGTGGTTGCTAGGCGGTGGCTATGGTGTTGAGGGTGGTTGCTAAGGCGTTGCTAGGCAGTTGCTATGGGGCTTGGGTGGTTGCTAGGGGGTTGCTATGGTGTTCTGGGTGGTTGCTAGGGCGTTGCTATGGTGTTCTGAGTCATTGCTAGGGCGTTGCTAGGCGGTTGCTATGGTGTTCTGGGTGGTTGCTTGGCGGTTGCTATGGTGTTCTGGGAGGTTGCTAGGGCATTGCTAGGTGGTTGCTATGGTGTTCTGAGTGGTTGCTTGGGCATTATTAGGCAGTCGCTATGGTGTTCTGGGGGGGTGCTATGGGGGTGCTATGGTGTTCTGGGTGGTTGCTAGGGCATTGCTAGGCAGTTGCTATGGTGTTCTGGGTGGTTGGTAGGCGGTTGCTATGGTGTTTTGGGTGGTTGCTAGGGCATTGCTAAGCGGTTGCTATTGTGTTGAGCGTGGTTGGTCAGGCGTTGCTAGCCAGTTGGTATGGTGCTTGGGTGGTTGTTAGGCGGTTGCTGTGGTGTTGTGGGTTGTTGCTAGGCGGTTGCTGTGGTGTTCTGGGTGGTTGCTAGGGCGTTGCTAAGCAGTTGCTATTGTGTTGAGGGTGGTTGCTAAGGCGAGCTAGGCAGTTACTATGGTGTTTAAAGTGGTTGCTAGGTGGTTGCTATGGTGTTCTGGGTGGTTGCTAGGGCGTTGCTAGGCAATTGCTATGGTGTTCTGGGTGGTTGCTAGGCGGTTGCTATGCTGTTATGGGTGGTTGCTAGGGCGTTGCTAGGCAGTTGCTATGGTGTTTTGGGTGGTTGCTAGGTGGTTGCTATGGTGTTCTGGGTGGTTGCTAAGGCGTTGCTAGGCAGTCACTATGGTGTTCTGGGTGGTTGCTAGGCGGTTGCTATGGTGTTCTGGGTAGTTGCTAGGGCTTTCTGGGTGGTTGCTAGGCGGTTGCTATTGTGTTCTGGGTGGTTGCTTGGGTGTTTCTAGGCAGTTGCTATGGTGTTCTGGGTGGTTACTAGGCGGTTGCTATGGTGTTCTGGGTGGTTGCTAGGGCGTCTCTAAGCAGTTGCTATGGTTTTCTGGGTGGTTGCAAGGCGGTTGCTATGGTGTTCTGGGTGGTTGCTACGGTGTTGCTAGGCAGTTGCTATGGTGTTCTGAGTGGTTGCTAGGCAGTTGCTATGGTGTTCTGGGTGGTTGCTAGGCAGTTGCTATGGTGTTCTGGGTGGTTGCTAGGCGGTTGCTATGGTGTTCTGGGTGGTTGCTAGGCGGTTACTATGGTGTTCTGGCTGGTTGTTAGGCGGTTGCTATGGTGTTATGGGTGGTTGCTAGGGCGTTGCTAGGCAGTTGCTATGGTGTTTTGGGTGGTTGCTAGGCAGTTGCTATGGTGTTCTGGGTGGTTGCTAGGGCGTTGCTAGGCAGTTGCTATGGTGTTCTGGGTGGTTGCTAGGCAGTTGCTATGGTGTTCTGGGTAGTTGCTAGGGCGTTGTTAGGCAGTTGCTGTGGTGTTCTGGGTGGTTGCTAGGGCGTTGCAAGGCAGTTGCTGTAGTGTTTGGGGTGGTTGCTAGGGCGTTGCTAGGGAGTTGCTATGGTGTTCTGGGTGGTTGCTATGGCGTTCCTAATGTTGTTTGGGCATGCTTCTCTTTGTTTGAGAGCTGGAAAAGAGTTTCTATGTGAGTGTATGAGTTCAAGGCGAGAGGGTGAAGATGAGAGCGATTTTCTCATTCACTTCCATTATAACAACGTTTCAGAGGTCCATGTTTTTTGGGAATTGTGGGAAATCTGTAAGTCGGATCGCTGAATAAAGTCATAGCACATTCCTCACAAGCGAGCCGCACGTTTTGACGTGTAATTTGTGGGGATCGGGTGAAAATTGTGGGAGAAGTAGCGAACTGCGCGATTTTGGAAGACCGATTTTCTCAATGACTTCCATTATAACGAGGTTTCAGGGGTCCATGTTTTTTGGGAATTGTGGGAAATCTGTCAGTCGAATCGCTGAGTAAAGTCATAGCACACTCCTCACAAGCGAGCTGCACGTTTTGACGTGTAATGTGTCGGGTTCGGTTGAAAATTGTGGGAGAAGAAGCGAACCGAGGGATTTCGGAAGAACTTGGAATAATAATAATAATAACTAGAAAATTCCAGCAGAAATTTTGAATGTGCCTGCTGCTCTACGAGTACAGTGTTGGAGATGGTTGGCAGCTTTCTGGTATGCAGTAGATATCATGTTCTGGGTGGTTGGTAGGGCGTTGCTAGACTGTTGTTATGGTGTTCTGGGGGGTTGCTAGGGCATTGCTAGGTGGTTGCTACGGTCTTCTGGGTGGTTGCTATGGCGTTGCTAGGCAGTCGCTATGGTGTTCTGGGTGGTTGCTAGGGCGTTGCTAGGCGGTTGCTATGGTGTTCTGGGTGGTTGCTAGGGCGTTGCTAGGCGGTTGCTATGGTGTTCTGGGTGGTTGCTAGGGCGTTGCTTGGCGGTTGCTATGGTGTTCTGGGTGTTTGCTAGGGCGTTGCTAGGCGGTTGCTATGGTGTTCTGGGTGGTTGCTAGGCAGCTGCTATGGTGTTCTGGGTCGTTGCTAGGATGTTGCTAGGCGGTTGCTATGGTGTTTTGGGTGGTTGCTAGGGCCTCGCTATGGTGTTCTGAGTGGTTGCTAGGGCGTTGCTAGGCAGTTGCTATGGTGTTCTGGATGGTTGCTAGGCGGTTGCTATGGTGTTCTGGGTTGTTTCTAGGGCATTGCTAGGCGGTTGCTATGGTGTTCTGGGTGGTTGCTAGGGCATTGCTAGGCGGTTGCTATGGTGTTCTGGGTGGTTGCTAGGCAGTTGCTATGGTGTTCTGGGTAGTTGCTAGGGCGTTGTTAGGCAGTTGCTATGGTGTTCTGGGTGGTTGCTAGGGCGTTGCAAGGCAGTTGCTATGGTGTTCATGGTGGTTGCTAGGGTGTTGCTAGGCGTTGCTTTGGTGTTCTGGGTGGTTGCTAGGGCGTTGCTAGGCAGTTGCTATGGTGTTCTGGGTGGTTGCTAGGGTGTTGCTTTGCGGTTGCTATTGTATTCTGGGTGGTTGCTAGGGTGTTGCTAAGCAGTTGCTATGGTGTTCTGAGTGGTTGCTAGGTGGTTGCTATGGTGTTCTGGGTGGTTGCAAGGGCATTGCTAAGCAGTTGCTGTTGTGTTCTTGGTGGTTGCTAGGGCGTTCCTAGACAGTTGCTATGGTGTTCTGGGTGGTTGCTAGGCAGTTGTTATGGTGTTCTGGGTGGTTGCTAGGCAGTTGCTATGGTGTTCTGGGTGGTTGAGAGGGCATTGCTAGGCAGTTGCTATGGTGTTCTGGGTGGTTGAGAGGGCATTGCTAGGCAGTTGCTATGGTTTTGGGTGGTTACTAGGGTGTTGCTAAGCAGTTGCTATGGTGTTCTGGGTGGTTGCTTCGGTGTTGCTAGGCAGTTGCTATGGTGTTCTGGCTGGTTGCTAGTGTGTTGCTAGGCAGTTGCTATGGTGTTCATGGTGGTTGCTAGGGCGTTGCTAGGTGTTGCTCTGGTGTTCTGGGTGGTTGCTAGGGTGTTGCTAGGCAGTTACTATGGTGTTTTGGGTGGTTGCTAGGGTGTTGCTAGGTGGTTGCTATGGTGTTCTGGGTGGTTGCTAGGGTGTTGCTAGGCAGTTGCTTTTGTGTTCTGGTGGTTGCTAGGGTGTCGCAAGGCAGTTGCTATGGTGTTCTGGGTGGTTGCTAGGGCATTGCTAGGCAGTGGCTATGGTGTTCTGAGTGCTTGATAGGGCGTTGCTTTGGTGGTTGCTATGTGTTCTGAGTGGTTGCTAGGGCATTGCTAGGCGGTTGCCATGGTGTTCTGGTTGGTTGCTAGTGCATTGCTAGGCGGTTGCCATGGTGTTCTGTGCGCTTGCTAGGGCGTTGCTAGTCTGTTGCTATGTGCTCCGGGTGGTTGCTAGGGCCTTGGTAGGCAGTTGCTGCGGTGTTTTGAGTGGTTACTAGGGCATTTTTATATGGTTGCTATGGTGTTCTGGGTGGTTGCTAGGCGGTTGCTAGTCAGTTGCTATGGTGTTTTGTGTGGTTGCTAGGCGGTTGCTATGGTGTTCTGGGTGGCTGCTAGGGCATTGCTAAGCAGTTGCTATTGTGTTCTGAGTGGTTGCTAGGCGGTTGCTATGGTGTTCAGGGTGGTTGCTAGGGTGTTGCTAAGCAGTTTGCTTTGGTGTTCTGAGTGGTTGCTAGGCGGTTGCTATGGTGTTCTGGGTGGCTGCTAGGGCATTGCTAAGCAGTTGCTATTGTGTTTCTCGGTGGTTGCTAGGGCGTTGCTAGTCGGTTGCAATGGTGTTCTGGGTGGTTGCTAGAGCGTTGCTAGGCAGTTGCTATGGAGTTCTGGGTGGTTGCTAGGCAGTTGCTATGGTGTTCTGGGTGGTTGGTAGGGCATTGCTAGGCCGTTGCTATGGTGTTCTGGGTGGTTGCTACGGTGTTGCTAGGCAGTTGCTATGGTGTTCTGGCTGGTAGCTAGTGTGTTGCTAGGCAGTTGCTTTGGTGTTCATGGTGGTTGCTAGGGCGTTGCTATGGTGTTCTGGGTGGTTGCTAGGGCATTGCTAGGCGGTTGCCATGGTGTTCTGTGAGCTTGCTAGGGCGTTTTTACATGGTTGCTATGGTGTTCTGGGTGGTTGCTAGGGCGTTGCTAGTCAGTTGCTATGGTATTTTGAGTGGTTGCAAGGGCGTTTCTAGGCGGTTGCTATTTGTTCTGGGTGGTTGCTAGGGTGTTGCTAAGCAGTTGCTATGGTGTTCTGAGTGGTTGCTAGGCAGTTGCTATGGTGTTCTGGGTGGTTGCTAGGCAGTTGCTATGGTGTTCTGGGTGGTTGCTAGGGCATTGCTAGGCCGTTGCTATGGTGTTCTGGGTTGTTGCTAGGGTGTTGCTCGGCAGTTGCTATGGTGTTCTGGCTGGTAGCTAGTGTGTTGCTAGGCAGTTGCTATGGTGTTCATGGTGGTTGCTAGGGCATTGCTAGGCGTTGCTATGGTGTTCTGGGTGTTTGCCAGGGCGTTGCTAGGCAGTTGCTATGGTGTTCTGGGTGGTTGCTAGGGTGTTGATATGCGGTTGCTATGGTGTTCTGGCTGGTTGCTAGGGTGTTGCTAGGCGGTTGCTATGGTGTTCTGGGTGGTTGCTAGTTGTTCACAGGTCAACAATACAGCATACCTTAAACAACAAAGACCTACATGGGAGAGTCGAAAAAAGAAGCCTTTCCTACGACCTCAATGCAAAATTTTGCATCTGATGTTTGCAAGAGAACACTTGAGAAACCTCAAGCCTATTGGAACAATGTGCTTTGGACTGAGGAAACCAAAATTGAACTATTTGGCCACAACCAAAGAGGGTATGTTTGGAGAAAAAGGGTGAATCATTTGTGGAGAAGAACACGTTGCCAACTGTTAAGGACAGGGGTGGATCCTTTATGCTTTGGGGTTGTGTGTCAGCTGGGGGCTCAGGCAGTATTGTGGGGGTGGAAGGAAGAATGGATTCCACTAAATATCAAGACATTCTAGAGGCTAATGTTCAAAGCTCAGTCCAGAAACTGAAGTTGAAGAGACGTTGCATATTCCAGCAAGACAATGACCCGAAGCATACCTCAAAATCCACCATGAAGTACCTCCAGGAAAGACGAATGAAGGTTTTGGAACAGGCATCACAGTCCCCAGACTTGAATACTATTGAAAATCTGTGGAGAGACCTCAAACATGCCGCGCATGCAAGAAGGCCAAAGAATTTTCCTGTTCTGTCAGGAAAAACGGAAAAAAATTCCAAAGACAAGAATTGAAAGATGCTTGGCTGGCTACAAGAAGTGTTTGCAAGCTGTTATTGCTGCCTGAGGAGGAGTTACAAAGTACGAGCTGACAGGGTTCCCAAACTTTTGCACAAGGCCTTTTTCCTTGTTTTAGTATTTTGAAACTGTAAAAAGTTAAAAATAAAAAATTATTCTTGCTTTCAAATGGTGACCTTGTGGCATTTAGTGTAAGTTTTGCACCTACCCTAGCAAGCACCCAGAACACTACAGCAACTGCTTAGCAACGCCTTAGCAACCACCCAGAACACTATAGCAAGTGCCTTGCAACCACCCAGAACACCATAGCAACTGCCTAGCAACGCCCTAGCAACCACCCAGAACACCATAGCAACCGCCTAGCAACGCCCTCGCAACCACCCAGAACACCATAGCAAATGCTTAGCAACGCCCTAGCAACCACCCAGAACATCATAGCAACTGCTTAGGAACGCCCTAGCAACCACCCAGAATACCATAGCAACCGCCTAGCAACCACCCAGAACACCATAGCAACTGCCTAGCAATGCCCTAGCAACCACCCAGAACACCATACCAACTGCTTAGCAACGCCTTAGCAACCACCCAGAATACCATAGCGACCGCCTAGCAACCACCCAGAACACCAAAGCAACTGCCTAGCAATGCCCTAGCAACCACCCAAAACACCATAGCAACCGCCTAGCAACGCCCTAGCAACCACCCAAAACACCATAGCAGCTGCCTAGCAACCACCCAGAACACCATAGCAACTGCCTAGCAACGCCCTAGTAACCACCCAGAACACCATAGCAACCGCCTAGCAACGCCCTAGCAACCACCCAGAACACCATAGCAACCACCTGGCAACGCCCTAGCAACCACCCAGAACACCATAGCAAATGCTTAGCAACGCCCTAGCAACCACCCAGAACATCATAGCAACTGCTTAGGAACGCCCTAGCAACCACCCAGAATACCATAGCAACCGCCTTGCAACCACCCAGAACACCAAAGCAACTGCCTAGCAATGTCCTAGCAACCACCCAGAACACCACAGCAACTGCTTAGCAACGCCCAAGCAACCACCCAGAATACCAAAGCAACTGCCTAGCAACGCCCTAGCAACCACCCAGAACACCATAGCAACCGTCTAGCAACACCCTAGCAACCACCCAGAACACTAGTGCACCTCCCAGCTTCAGAAATTTCAGAGCCTCTCTATGATTAATTGAACCCAAATCTGGCTAGAGTGTATAAACATTGTGTGAGGGAAGCAAACAACATAAGTGTGCAACAGAGGCTAGGTTAAGGCTAAATCAAGAAGACAAGTTTTCATCATCTTCTAAAAAATATCAATGCAATTTGACTCCATTTCCCTCCTTTGAAGTAAAGCTTGTCGTCTTAGGTTTAGTGAATAAAGAATTACATTGCTTGCAAAACAATAACAAGCTACTTTGATTTCATGCATATCATTTAGGAATTCAGTTCCATGGAACACCACAAACAGCACAATACATATTCATGCCAGTTTGTAAACAGCAGATATAGCCTACTTCTTATGCTTCGTACATTGAAAGAAAAATTCCATTTACCTTTGGAATTCCCCTTACTGAGCAGCTCAAGGTTACATTGTACCCAGCGATCACCGAACGGCTCACCAAGGGGTGAGTGAATTTTGGGGCCTCTGAGAAGCTGAGAACCTTGAAGATTGGTGGCTTGTAAACCATCCCTGTGGAACAAACAACACTTAAATCCAACAATATGTGTCTCCTCCTGTGTATGCAGCCTAGATTATCTTCCAATGACAGATTATTCATAATTAAATAATGAGAAGATTTTAACTTATAGTTGTTTATATAGGTGATGTTCTGAAGTATGAGGTGAAAAAATTCCTGTAGATTCCTTTCATGGAAATAGTACTGAATGTTTATGAATAAAAGACTCGTTTAAAGTGATGGTTCACCAAAATCAAAATTTCACAGCTATGGAGGCATGTATTTAGTACCACAGGAGCATGTGAAATCAAGTCTATTCCAATCAAGCTCAATTTTAACATTGTACAAGTTTAACCTGCTCAATTCTTTTTTTCTTATTCTTATTCCTCTTTATTTGACAAGGTTAAAGTCTCATTGAGATTAAAGGTCAACTATTATGCTGATCCTTCATTTAATACATACAAGTCATTTTATAATGTTGGATGTCCACGCTCAACCTCTGCAAAGTTTCTAAACATAAGATACAGGGGTTTTGCAGTAATCCAAGAACGCGATTTCCTTAATGTGACTTCCTCTCTGAACAACTTGTTCCGAGATCTTCATGAGATCAGGGCAAAACCTGATGTCAGGTTGTTGCGTCCAATCAGAACAGACTTGGCAAGAGCCAATCACAGCGCTGGACCTGCCCACCCAGAATATATTCTATCAGACACAAACAAGTACATATCATTTAAGGTGTAGATTTATCAGTGTGTCTCCCAAACCTGTTAGTACGTGTTTTTTTGGATGCGAAAAAAAAACAATAATATTTTCTCCTCCAAAAGACGATGCTTTTTTTTGTTTGCTGGTGGCAAACAGCCACACTCAAAGGGAACGTTAGCTGTTCATGTTCACCATTTCACCGAAGACACCTTTGTCAATAAAGGATAATTTGACGCTGGATATGCGTCTCAGCTGCTTCTCAAACCTGGAGCAGTTGCATCGATCAAGCACTCGGAGCCACAAGCTGTAAGTAACGATATAATAGCAAATAATGTAACTGAAGCTAACAGGTTACGGGTGGCTAGCAGGACCATAAGGATAGTTAGCACTAACAACTGGCCTCAAATGCAGGCTTTGTAAAATATCTGAAAATAAAGCCTGGATCGGTAGCAACTGTCCGTGACTCACAGGCGCGGAGGCAGTAAGTCTTATCATTTTGTGCCTACCTAACGTGATATCCTGTTGAATGTGGCTGTAGCACTGCGGCTAAGGTAGTTAAGTTACTGTTGCTAACGTTTGTGTCCTAAATATGCAAGAGTTTTATCAGGGGACATTTAACAGAAGTTGTGTGAACATAAACCTCATTTGAAGCAGATTGTTTATGCTTGTTTGTAATTTGGATGCTTGGCACAACTGTAAAATTTGTATTGCAGGGTAATGTTTGTCTCTCTCGTTATGATGACCGCTCAGTTACTACCGTATGTTAGTTCACACTCCGTGCTACTGAAAAAATGCTCCTGGTTTATTCATATGCAGTAATTCAGATTGGTATGCTTGTGTTACTTTGGTTAGCATCAACGTAGTAGTTTCATCATAACATTACCTGACCGTAGCCACTACAGTTGAAGCTAACCAGAGAGGCGTTGTGTGTGTCTGCAAAGTTGGGCTGATAAGGCTGCAGATAGACCAGATGTAGGCTTTGTGGAGCTTAGAGTACGTGTTTGGGTTTGTTTACTGCAGCTATGAAACAATCGTTTTACTTACCCAAGACTGGGGTCAGCCGGGTACTTTGCCATGGTTTGGGCTAGCTCTCTGATCTTACCATGGTGAAAGCTATCACGAAATGCACTGTAATATATCTGGTATAAAAATGATTTCTCTGCATTGCGATGGTGGAATTTTATCCACCTTTGAAAATTGTTCTGGCTAATAAGCCAAAAAAGAAGTGGATATGGATTTCCGGTAGAAGTTATCAATTCGCTAGCAACGCTAACACAGTTTGAGTGTTTTTACTATGAACTAATTTAGTAGCTTGGTGTCGGAATTGTGTTTTGTTTTGTTTTGGTAGAAATGGTTAACAGTAATTTTTAGAAAAGTTTCCTCTGAATAGACAAGTAAGCATATAACATGACTATATAACAGTACAGTTACAATCAAATGCTTGCAAGGCGAGACAATCCAAGCGAAACACAAAAATTTCAACTTGCGAATCATTGACCTCTTGCTGTAAACGTTGCTGCAGTACTTCAGTTGCTTCCTCCCCCCGTTCAGGGGGAGATTCGGGATCAAACAAGTACGGTCTTACAGTAATGGATGCCGCGGAAAGCTGTCCTGAAATACCTGCCATCTTGGTTTCCTGGTTTTTTGAGTCTGCATCCTCCCCCAGAATCGAAGCGGCCAGGCAGCCAATCAGAGCAGCGCCTCATTAGCATAGCCTCCCTGCCCACTCAAAACAGCTTGTGTTTCAGGTTGGCACAGACGGGATGAGAGAAGAGGTCTCACTCCGCCTGGACGTGTGCGTTTTTTTTTTTTTTGTAACTGAATTCTTAACATTATTTTAAAGACCCATTGGACATATTTTAAACAACTAAATACAGCATAATAGGGGACCTTTAAAATCTCTTTTTCAAGGACAACCTGGCCAAGAAAGCAGAAGAGAAAATGTTTACAACAATAAACAAGCAAATAGTAAAATGATACAACTGTGAGACATTACAAGCAGTGCGCATAATATCCAGTTGGTTAACAATACTTGATCACAGACAAAGTCAATTTTTGATGCATGAACACGTACAGATTTATAAAACATTTTCAGTCAAATTTTAAAGCGACCACATTTACCAAGAGAACCATTTTCTCCATCTTTCAACGTAAATTCCCCCATGGTATGCAGCTCTGGCAAGTTCAGGTCTTTCAAGTTCAGGAAAATGGAGCAGCATACTTTAAAGCAATTTTTTTTCTCACCCTTGGGACTCGCATACAGTTGTGGCCTGGCCATCAGGCACACCGGGACATATCCCAGCGGGCCGCTGTGTAGTTGAGCAAGTCAATCATTTTCGTCAGCCTGACTTTTCTCTTCACTAGTCCTAGTTTCCCATCAGCCATCACTGACATATGTTCAAATTTGTGGATTAAAGAGTAATAACCTTAGTATGTGTGAGAACCTCATAGCTCTATAAACAACTTTTGATGGTTGGACTTCACTTTTACCTGTGGTCTTCATTTCAGTTTCTTTGTATGTATTTGTATATTTCCCAAATGCGATAGGAATGTCAGCCGAAGGCTGTCCACCATTTATTTAATTTAATTGTTTTTGTCCCAAAAGTTTACATAGATAAGTTTTGGGAAGTTTGCTTGACCAATGGTCTTGCTTGTCCCCTGTTGCATTAACTATCTTGAAACATGCATCAACGAAGCAAAGGAGGAGTGGGAAGGCTAAGAGAATAAAAGAAGCAGGGGTTGTAGGCTCGGCTTTCACATGCAAAAAACTGACCAGCTGTTTGGCTGTAATGAACCTCATGGGGCAAGCAGTTTTCATTTGGAGGGAGACGCGAAAGTGATAAGATTGAAGTTAAAATAGGCTATCGCAGGAATGTGTTCGATTAAAATTTGCTCAAGCTTACAAAAGGACCCCACTGACAGAGAAGTTGTTATTAGCCTGCTTTTTATTGCAATATTAATTTTATTGATGTGCTTTACAAGTTTCCGTTACAGTTTCAAATGAGATTTGTCCAGGAATACAGGAAGACTTTCCAAACTTTTCCATCCAAAAACACTGTCTTGTCTTTTAGAATCACCAGCCATCATTAGACTAGCAATCACCGACTACTATGGCTCCTAAGCTAGTGGGCTATGCTATGACATTTAGAGTCTGAAAATAGGGGATGTAAAGTTTTTTTAAAAAGGCGATGTGTGAATCAATCCAAATAACGCAATTGTCTTACTGAAAAATTCTTTAGTGTAAATGGCTCCAAAGTCACTTTTCTTTTTCACATTCATTCATGGAAATAGAAAAATAATGGCAATTAATGCTGCAAGCAGCGTTGAAAGGGCCCTTGCACCCCTCGTGCACGTTGGGGTGGCGGCAAGATCTTGATGGGTGCAGGTGTCCAGTCAGAGCCATTGGACACTGCGGGACCGCGTATAATGTGGTTTCCTGAGGGGAGTGCAAAAATTTTCTGGAGGGCGCTATGATACCATTTTGACATGCCAAACACCCCTCCCCTCCCCTACCTGCCCTGAGACCAAGCAGCTCAAATTACACAATGACTGCTGCTGCAGCACTCACTGTAAAATTTGAATTAAAACTTTTGGAAATATTATTACATTATGATTATCAAGATATATTGAAAAATTTAGAGAGACGGACTTCAAAATACAATATGGGTTGCACTGTACCAAAGTTCCGCCTTGGTCTGATGGTTAACTTGAGAAATTTTCAGCTCATTTGGACTTTCTGGTGAATTTTGGGAATTTGTTTTTCATCCACTTCCTGGGTCACGGCACATCCTCAACTTTGATGGGCTGCCACGGCCGCGCCGTGT
This sequence comes from Gymnothorax reevesii, assembly GCA_029721435.1. Taxonomy (NCBI): domain Eukaryota; kingdom Metazoa; phylum Chordata; class Actinopteri; order Anguilliformes; family Muraenidae; genus Gymnothorax; species Gymnothorax reevesii. The sequence goes on from CM056574.1 coordinate 58,015,949, forward strand.
GACGAAAGCGCACAATATTCGCAGCAGTTCATCAGCAAAGCCTGTAGGCCAATCTAGCCAAGTTTGAGGAGGACATGATGAACTGTCTGGTAAATCTTCCTTAATATGTTGGAAGTGCACATAAAAGGCTGAAACATGACATTTCCTGTCGCCAGGTGGTGCTGTGACTTTTACCAAATGTTGACGAACAGACGTCTTCAAGGTAAGACTGTCATCACACGTGTGAAGTTTCACGTGGATCAGATCACGTATGGCCGAGATATAACAACATATTTCTCGTGGCCACGCCCCCACGCCCACGCCCTAAAACTTCTGCGCAAGTTTTCACCAACTTTTGCTCTCACAGGTCTTTTGGAGGTACAGACCGAATTTGAAGTCGATCACATTAAATCTGTAGGAGGAGTGTGTTGAAGTTCGATACTTGCACATTGCCCAAACATGATCATAAAATTCAAAATGGCTGACTTCTTGTTGGTTTTACGATATGGCTCCAAGAGGCTTTTTTGTACGTCTTGGCCTCCTACAGGTGACTGGTTATTTTCATAAATGTAAGTGAAATGGTACGCAGGGGCTGCGTCATTGAAACACTATCGGCAGTGCCTAGGGAGCGCCATTCAGCCAATTTGCCACGCCCATGCCCGCTACCCCCTTCAAAAATCAAGTCCAGTAGCTTACGACATACATGCCATGTATCATGCGCCTACAAGCTACCTACCATCTGTAATACCATAAAACGCGTTAGGGGGCGCTACAGACCTGGTCTGCCATGCCTGTGGCCAGCTGTGATATATATCAAATTCCTTAAGATTTCAGACATATGTGCAGAGTTTCGTGAGATTTTTTTCACATCCTAAAGGCCACAAAACTGCGATTGTAAATTGAAAATTTCTGCAGGAAATGGTCCACAGCTGACTTCCTGTCGAGCAAAAATTTTTTTTTTAAATCTCATGACATCGTAATCATGTGAGCTATGATTTCACCAAATTTCGTGCACCTCCGATGAAATATGCCCAAAAACGGCCCTACATTTGGGGGCGCTGTGGAGCCCCCTGACCACGCCCGAGGCCAGTCACTCCAGAAAATGTTGAGTTACACCAGGATTGAGGTCTGTGCCAAATTTGGCGCGGCTCAGAGCGCAAGAAAGGCCTCAAAAGTGGGCGTAAAGTCAAGAAATCATAATAAAAATCTCTACAAAAACAATAGGTTCCTCGCACCTTCGGTGCCAGAACCCGTTCCGGGCCCCGGCACCGGTCGGTCCTCGGGCCCTAATAATAATGATGGGTCGTGAGCCGAGTGGCTGAAAAAAGGCTTCTAAGTGTGAGAGTGCTCCGACCTACTTGGTGAATGAAAGAACAACACGCCAAAATTATCTTTATATTTCATGTATTAAAAATAAACAAAGTTCAACCAAAAATGCGTGGACGTTAAAGTCCGTGTAAAGTCATAATAAATATGTCTCCTGAGTTTCTCTTAACAGACAAAAGTGTGTTATTAACCACCCAGCAAAATTTGAATGATCAAAAAATTTGCCAAGTATTAAAAATTAGGTTTCAAAAACGCGTTATGAAGGCGTTATCTCTGCACTAAGATGCTGGGGGCGTGTCTGCTGGGGGCCCTGAAACGACGCCCACTCTCAATTGTCACCTGTCAATCAAATACCACCACTGCGAAGTGAAAAATGGATGCAGATGCATGTAGCAGCTTCATTGGGGTCACACCAGCTCTACATGATCGAACCACGAACCTGCTCAGTTTTTACTATTCGCCACTGCTCAATTTCTGAGGCGTCAACTAAATAGAAACGCATTTGCCTTGTAGGTTATTTAACTATTTCACCTTGTCTTGGTTGGTGGCACATATTTTGCGGAAACCTCACATGCAGTTGTCAGAACCGATATGCCTTTTTTTAACCTAGTCGCAGTTCTGAGAGGAAATCCGTTATTTTGCGAGCATTTAAGTTATCAAGCGATCTACAGTTAGTACTTCATTCAGGGTACACTGATAAGAACTTAACACTGCTAAGTTAGCTAGCTAGCCAATTCGCTGTTGGGCGAAGAAAAGTGAATCATAATCATAATTTACAAAACGGCTAAATTTAGAAGGGAAATTATGCCTGTATACAACGTATAACGTTAGTGCATAGTAAGCCGACCGTCGCACTTTGCCATCAATTAAAATAAGCTTGATCGGTAGGTTTTCTTTTTTTTCAAAATTAAACGTCGTCTTGTTGAATATATTGAGATTGACACTCATCGCTTCTCGGTCGTGTTGTCAATGTTGAAGTGGCTGACGCTTTCAGTGGGCGTTTAAAAGCGTCAAGGCAGCATCTCGGAGTTCGACGCGACGCTTCGCTACGCGGATAGTGGGCGATGGGCTTAAATGTTGCGTCCCATATTGAACCAATACGGGACGCGATTTATTCCGTATTTTCGTAAATGTCCAATACACGTCTGTCACTGAATCTAACAATAGTGAACAAAATTAAACACAGGATACTAAGGACAGCAAAATAGTCGTGGCGCTGATCTACGCAGCGCCTGTGTGTCTGTGCCTGGCTGCCTGCGTGTGTTTCTGTCACGGTTGCCTAGAGACAGACACCGCACACTGGCGCTGCTCGCAACATCCGCGCCTTTTAAAAATTCCTGATGCTGTCGTCCGTTGGAAACTTAAATAAACTGACAGAGCCACTACCCTGCACACTGCGGCATCCAGGAAAGATGCAAGAACGTGGAGGAGATATGACTAGTTAGTTAGCTAGCTAGCTGCAAACTATCGTCAGTTCATGCCTTTTAAGACTCGAGAACGAGCAGGAACAGTTCAGAGGCTTTTGCGCTGAAAGTATTTATACTGCTACAGCAGCAGGGGTGGGGTTCTACAAATCACCGCCAGACCCGCCCAATAAATCCTGAACACAGAAACTTTGAAAACAGTTTCTGAAGCCTAGCACCAAAATTCAAATCGAAATGGTTGGAATGCTTTTTACCCCTTATCGAGAAATGCATTTATGACCTATTTAATGTGTTAAGAAGAAAATGGCTGAATTCTCTTTACACTGACTTTAAGGGACTGTACCTGGATGAATATATCATATAGGTTCACATGCAGTTCAAATTTCAGCAGAGCTATCAACAGTTTGTCTTTACAATACAAGAGTTTTTGAGAAATATTTGTAAAAAGTACTCACGGCATCAAATTCCTTCCAATAAACAATATTCACATCTGCAGAACTGTCTACAACCCTGTTTCCAAAAAAGTTGGGTCACTGCAACTAGAAATACAAGGAATGCAATGATTTGTAAATCTCGTGAACACTAAATTTAATGGAAAACAATACAAGCACAACATATCAAACTACAAAATGTTATTGCTCTCTGAAAAACATCTGCTGATTTTGAATTTGATTTAATTTTTCAAAAGAGTTTGGACAGGGGCAATAAAACACTGGAAAAGATGTAAGATGCAAAAAAAGTAGACCTGATGGAATACCTTGCAGCAAAATAGACTAATTGGCAACAGGTTAGTAACATGACTGAGAATAAAAATTCTTTCAGTTATATGTAAAAAATGGCAAGGGCCAAAATACTCTGAAAAACTGCAAGGGCAATGAGGTCAACAATTTAAGGATAATGTTTCAGTGTAAAACTGCAAAGAAAAAGGGGGTTTTATCCTCTGCACTTCATAATACAGTTTATAGCTGATAAAATAATTCAGTTAAAATCATTTCATGGCCTTTGGACCACTTCTGTCAACCAATGTTATTGTGCAGTTTGGTGCTGCATCCACAAATACAAATTAAAACAGCCATGTAAAGTTTCAACCAAATACAAACAAGATACAGATATGCTGTCACCCTCTCTTGGCCGAAGCTCATTTAAGATGTACAGAGGCAAAGTGGCAAACTGTCCTGTGGTCCAACCAATCAAATTGTGAATTTCTTTTTTAGAAATCATGGATGCTGCATGTTCCAGGCAAAGGAGGAAAGGGTATAATTGTGCAGTGTAATGCACAGTTCAAAAGCCAGCATCTGGGATGGTGTATATTAGTCTGCATTGGGTGTGCAATAGTGCACGCAGCATGTTTAACTTCTACATCTGTGAAAATAACACTGATGCTGAACAACATATGCAGGTTTTTGGGGCAACATTTACTACCACCAGACATTTTATTCAGGGAAGGCCTTGCTTATTTCAGTAAAACATGGCCAAACACAACATTCTAGCTATATAACAACAACATGGTTTCCTAGTAAGAGTCTGAGCTAAACTGCATCTTAAAATTGGCTCAGTGATTTAAAGTCATTGGTACAATAGGGCCGTTTTCTGTCTCCAGTACATGGCAAACACATTGCCATAATGGGGTGCGTTTCCCAAAAGTTTCACAGTGAATGGGTCAAACTATGTACAACCCTAATTCTGAAATAGTTGGGACGAAGTGTAAATTGTGAATAAAATCAAAATGCAAAGATTTCAGATCGCATGAGCCAATGTGTTATTGACAATAAAATATAGATAACATTTCAAATGTTGAAACTGAGATACCTTAAATTTTTTTCCACAAAATGAGTTCATTTCAAATTTTCTGGCTGCAACAGGTCTCAAAAAAGTTGGGACACAGACAAGACGGGGTTGAAAAAGCAGTTCATATATAACAGAATCAGCTGAAAGAACATTAAGCAAGTAATTACGTTAACTGGCATCAGGTGTGTAACATGATCAGGTATAAAAGGGATGTCTTAGAAAGGCTGAGTCTCTCAGAAGTAAAGATGGCCAGAGGCTCTCCAACCTGTGAAGGCTTGTGTAAAAAAAAATAGTTTAAAAAAATGTGAAAAACAGTGTACCTCAACGTCAAATTGCAAAGGCATTGAAGGTCTCATCATTGAAAGGGCATAACATCATCAGAAGATTCAGATAAACTGGAAAAATCTCTAGGCATAAGGGACAAGGCTGATGACCTTCACAGGATGCCCCTGATCTTCGGGCCCTCAGACGCCACTGCATCACTCAACAGCATGATTCTCTCATTGACACTACTAAATGGCCCCAGGAATACTTCGAGAAACCGCTGTCTGTGAGCTTCCGGACAGCTCACTCGGTAAAGCATTGCGTTGTGAAGCAGATGTGACTATCACGTCGCGGGTTCAGGCCCCTCTTCGCACCAGCCGTCAGTGGTCGGCAGCCTTTTCAGAGTAGCGCACAATTGGCTATTGCACTACAGGGTTGCAAATTGGGCAGGGACTGTCGGGAAAGAAATATAATAGTTGCCTTGTTCGTTGTTCAAGCGCCTCCTGTTGGCCAGACGGGCGCTCGTCAGGAAGATTCTAAGCCTGGTCATGTCCGGGTATCCTCCGCCCGCGTTCTGAACTTGCGAAGATTCAACCAATGAGTGTATTAGAAGCGGTGGCTGACAGGCGCGTGCTTCAGAGGAGAGCCACGAACTGTCTTCACTCTCCTGAATTGGCAGAAAAGGGTTGCATATGAGCAAGCCTTGTACATAGTTCACCAATTGGGCATTCCAGATTCGGGTGGGATTGGAGATGCCAAATTAAAAAAAAATAAAAAAGAAACCACTGTCTGTAAACACTGACCGCCGTGCCATCTACAGATGCCACCTAAAACTCTATCATGCAAAGAGGAGGCCATTGTTGAGCATGATCCAGAAGCACCACTGTGTTCTGTGAGCCAAGGCTCATTTAAAATGGACTGTAGCAAAGAGTCCTGTGGTGAGACGAGTCTAAATTTGACATTCTTGTTGGGAATCATGGGTGTTGTGTCCTCCAGGCTAAAGAGGAGAAAGACCACCCCTTCCTGTTATTAGTGTTCAGTTCAAAATCCAGCATCTCTGATGGTATGGGGATGCATTAGTGGATATGGTGTGGAACACTTGCATGTTTTCACCATGAATGCTGAAAGGTATGTAAAGGTTTTAGAGCAACATATGCTACCCTCCAGCCGACATCTATTCCAAGGAAGGCCTTGTGTATTTCAGCACGACATTGCAAAACCACATACTGCTGCTATAACAACAGCAAAGCTTTGTAGTAGAAGAGTCTTTGTGCTGAACTGGCTTGCCCGTAGTCCTGATCTTTCACTGATTGTGAACATTTAGCGCATAATTAAACAAAAAGTCAGTCAAAGGAGAACCAAAACTCTCCAGCAGCTGGAAGCCTGCATTAAACAAGAGTGGGATCAAATTCCAATGGCTAAACTTAAGAAACTTGTCCCCTCAATACCCAGATGCCTCCACTCTGTGTTAAAAAGAAGAGGGGATGCTACACCATGGTAAACAGGCCACTGTTCCAAATTTTTTGAGACCTGTAGCAGCCATCAAATTTGAAATTATTTAAGAATAAAACTTCTCAGTTTCAACATTTGCTATGTTATCTCTGTTCTCTTGTGGATAAAATACAAGCTGTTGTGATTTGAATGTCATTGCCTTTTGATTTTATTCACAATTTACACTTTGTCGCAACTATTTCGGAATTGGGCTTATAAGGTAGCATCTGTGCTTTTGGGAAGCGCTCGGCATATATGGAAGAAAATGGCTTTGCTGTTATCTGATAGGTGAATTTTACCCTGCACCCATGGCAACCAACAAAACAAATTTGCTGACATTAAGTAAATTTTTCTGGTTAACAAACACATGTGCGAAGTAGAACTTCATCATACTTTTGATAAAAATGAAGAGGCATACTCTTCACCTTTTTGACAGGAGCACTTTGATACAATATCAGGGTTCGGCCCATGGCTTATAATAATAATATCTCAGTAAAAATATATTAGTTAATATGTTGACAATGTTATGTTTTTGATTTAGGACAGCATCATTGTATGTAATTTATTTCAGAAAATCTTTATTATAAATAGGATCTTTAATTTAAATCAGATTATTTGGTTTTGGACATTAAACCCCACCCCCTCTCTCCAGCCCAGAGCCGCTCAGAGATGGAAAATTCAAGGGCCAAATTGCACACCCAGTATACCCCTGCTAAGATCTGCAGAATATTGTGAGAGTGCAGATTATATTGATTTTTTTTTAATGTGCATGTATGTATGTATGTATGTATGTATATACATAAGGTGGAACCAGCCCAAGGAGAGATTTATATGCAAGTGCCAACCAATGGGAATGTGTGCAAAAGTACTGGGAGGGCGAATTTGGAGCAGCATACAGAGTGCAGTGGTGCACGTGATTGCCACGTAGAGCTCAATGGTAAACAGTATCCAGTTTCTTTAGCCACTGTCAGGTGCATTCATAAAGAGCAGATCACCGTAATCCAATTCGTAAACAAGACTAGGTTCAACCTAGTATATGGCTGGGTCGTCAAGTGCTATATGAGAATGTGGGCCCAAGAAAAGGGTGCTAAATGGGGCAGAGCTCCCACAATTATATGAAGCCCAAGTTTAGTAATGAGCTGGAGTTGATAAATTATTTACAAAGTGGGTGGGGAGAGTGGGAGAGTGAGTGAGTGTGTGTGAGGAAGTGGGAGTGGCCCACATTTATCAAATGTGCGTACACCAAAAACAAATTGGTGTACGCCAAATCTCCCGCAAGGATCGGCATTTATCTATCTGAATGTGAGCGAACAGTCCCCATGAATGTCACACCAGGCCTGACCAGGTGTACACAGATTTGAAACCAGCGAACAATGTGCAGGAACGAGTGCAGCTGTCAAAATCAATCAATCAATCAAACCTTTATTGCAGGGAAGTCCCACTGAGACAGAGGTCTCTTTTGCATGGGAGCCCTGATAACAGTAAAACCATCACAATGGAAGGTTAAAGACAAACAGCATACATAAAATACACAGAAGTCACAACAATTTCAGATTAAATAAATAAGTTTTGAACTGCAATAAAACATAATAAAATTATTTTTAAAAAATAAAAATATATATATAAATATATATATACATACGCACATATATATATATACACATACAAAAACATACACACATACATACGTATGCACGCACATATACAGTATCTCACAAAAGTGAGTACACCCTTCACATTTCGACTATTAATTAAGTATATCTTTTTAAGGGACAACGTTACAGAAATGAAAACTGAATATATTCTAGAGTAGTCATTGCACAATAGGCGTAGCAGTGTAGATTTACTGCACTGTCCAAATAACTGAACAAACAGTCACTATTTCCAAAATGAGAGGCAACAAAAGTGAGTACACCTCACTGTCAACGTGCCAAATTGTGTCCATAGTGTCAATATTTAGTGTGCTCGCCATTGTTATCCAGCACTGCCTTGATTCTCCGAGGCTTGGAATTCACCAGAGCTGCACAGGTTGTTGCTGGGATCCTCCACTCCTCCATGACCACATCACGGAGCTGGTGGATGTTGGACACCTGCTGCTCCTCCACCTTCCTCTTTAGGATGCCCCACCAGTGCTCAATGGGATTCAGGTCTGGAGCCATACTTAGCCATACCATCACCTTCAGCTTCTTCAGCTTAGCCGTCATGTGTTGGAGTTTTTCCCGGTGAATGAGAGGGTCGCTGCCCTGCGCCTTCGGGTCGGAGACAGGTGCCTCACTGTCATCTCAGCCTATGGGCCGAATGGCAGTGCAGAGTACCCGACCTTCTTGGAGCCCGTAGGAAGGGTCCTGGAAAGTGCTCCGACTGGGGACTCCATCGTTCTGCTGGGGGACTTCAACGCCCACGTGGATAGCGACAGTGTTACCTGGAGGGGTGTGATCGGGAGGAACGGCCTCCCCGATCTGAACCCGCGTGGTGCTCTGTTATTGGACTTCTGTGCTAGTCACGGTTTGTCCATAACGAACACCATGTTCAAGCATAAGGGCGTCCATCAGTGCACGTGGCACGAGGACGCCCGAGGCCTGAGGTCAATGATCGACTTTGTGGTCGAGTCATCTGACCTTCGGCCGTATGTCTTGGACACTCGGGTGAAGAGAGGGGCTGAGCTGTCAACTGATCACCACCTGGTGGTGAGTTGGATCCGCTGGCGGAGGAGGAAGCTGGACAGACTTGGCAGGCCCAAACGTGTTGTGAGGGTCTGTTGGGAACGTCTGGCGGAACCCTCGGTCAGAGGGGTTTTCAACTCTCACCTCCGGGAGAGCTTTGACCGGATCCCAAGGGAGGCTGGAGACATTGAGTCTGAATGGACCATGTTCTCCACCTCCATTGTTGACGCGACTGTTTGGAGCTGTGGCCGTAAGGTTTCCGGTGCCTGTCGTGGCACAATCCCCGAACCCGGTGATGGACACCGGAAGTAAGGGATGCCGTCAAGCTGGAGAAGGAATCTTACCGAGCTTGGTTGGCTTGTGGGACCCCTGAGGCCGGCAGTAAGTCAGACCTGTTCCCGGTGAATGTTGGACTCCGGCAGGGCTGCCCTCTGTCACCGGTTCTGTTCATTATTTTTATGAACAGAATTTCTAGGCGCAGCCAGGGGCCGGAGGGAGTTCGGTTTGGGGACCACAGGATCTCATCTCTGCTTTTTGCAGATGATGTTGTCTTATTAGCTCCTTCAAACCAGGACCTTCAGCATGCGCTGGGGCGGTTTGCAGCCGAGTGCGAAGCGGCTGGGATGAGAATCAGCACCTCCAAGTCCGAGGCCATGGTTCTCGCCCGGAAAAAAGATGGCTAGCCCACTTCAGGTTGGAGGAGAGCTCTTGCCTCATTGGAGGAGTTCAAGTATCTTGGGGTCTTGTTCACGAGTGAGGGAAAGATGGAGCGTGAGATTGACAGACGGATCGGTGCAGCGGCAGCAGTAATGCGGTCATTGTACCGATCTGTTGTGGTGAAGAAGGAGCTGAGTCGGAAGGCAAAGCTCTCGATTTACCAGTTAATCTACGTTCCTACCCTCACCTATGGCCATGAACTGTGGGCCATGACCGATAGAACGATATCTCGGGTACAAGCGGCTGAAATGGGTTTCCTCCGCAGGGTGGCGGGCCGCTCCCTTAGAGATAGGGTGAGGAGCTCTGTCACCTGGGAGGAGCTCAGAGTAGAGCCGCTGCTCCTCCACGTCGAGAGGGGTCAACTGGGGTGGCTCGGGCATCTCTATCGGATGCCCCCTGGACGCCTTCCTGTGAAGGTGTTCCGGGCATGCCCCACTGGGAGGAGGCCTCGGGAGACACAGGACAAGCTGGAGGGACTATGTCTCTCGTCTGGCCTGGGAACGCCTCGGGATACCCCCGGAAGAACTGGAGGAAGTGTCCAGGGAGAGGGAAGTCTGGGCATCCCTGCTTAGACTGCTGCCCCTGCGACCCGGCCCCGGATAAGCGGTAAAAGATGGATGGATGGATGGAAGAAATCAGACAAACAAACAGACTTACGTAGAATTTGCTAACGAGAAGGTTTGATTTGAGCGCTGGTGTACTTCTATGGAGGTCAAGGATGATTGCAACTCACTAAAAGAGATGGTGTTAGTTGAAGAATTCAAGAACTGTGTTAAGAATGATATTAAGACCTACCTTAATGAGGAGCAAGCACTGAATTTGCAATCAGCTGCCAAATTTGCAGATGAATATGTTCTCACACATAAGTCCAAATTCCAGTCTAGCGGTAACAATAGATGGTTCAAATTTCAGAAGAAAGGTAACGGTGATACCCAAGATTCCTCACCCAAAGACAAAGACAAATCTGGTGATGGTGCTCAGAAATCCAGTCACAGGTCTGATCAAAGTGTGTAAGCTGACAGTGAAAAAAGTGGTCTAGTTTGCAATTATTGCAAGAACTCTGGTCATGTTACAACTAACTGTTGGTTCCTTAAATCTAAGAAAGAAAAAGAAAAGGATACCAAACTAAATGCCTTTGTGGAAACAAGGTTAGAAACCTCTGTAGCAGATGACCGATCTGCTAAATTGCCTGCTCCTTGTGGGCCGAAGAATCCTGATACTGCTGACTTTGTGAGGAATTTCTTCCATTTGTGTCAGAAGGATTTGTGCCTCTGAATGAGCATTCTCCTCCTGTCCCCATATATACCCTAAGGGATATCGGAGCTTCTCAGTCACTTTTGTTGATGGACTCCTTAGAGTTACGTGATGAGACCGCCTCTGGGGATTTCATACTTGTACAAGATATTGAAGGAAGAACTGTATCTGTACCTCTGCACTCTGTATTCTTGAAGTCAAATTTAGTTACATGACAGGTAAAGGTGGGACTTGTGTCAAGTCTACCTATCAAGGGTGTTTCTCTGTTGCTAGGCAATGACCTTGCTGGGGGCATTGTAGTTCCCCCTGTTCATCTTACTTCACAGCCGAGCACTGAAGGTGGCGATGAAGACCCATCTCTGTATCCTTCCAGTGCAGTGACCCGTGCTATGGCCAAGAAGGCTCAAGAAGAAGATGATGTGGTGCCGTCCAGCACATTGAATAGTCATGACTCAGGTGGTTTGCCTCATGACTCTGTGCGGCCTACTGTGGTTTCTCCGTTTGAGGACTTATCAGGTAATTTTATCAGTTCTCTCTTCAGCCAGCCAGATGGGTCTGGTGAATCTGATGTGTCGGGAGACTTGTCTCTGTCCAGAAAGCGGTTGATTCAGGAACAAACCAATGATCCTGAAATATGTGTTCTAAAGAGGAGAGCTCAACCTGATAAAGAAATAGACGCAGTTCCAGTTGGGTATTATCTCAAGGATGGTGTGTTGATGCGGAAGTGGTGTCCTCCTGATATCCCTGCCAATGCAGATTGGGCAGTGGTTTGGCAAATTGTTGTTCCGAAGGTCTACAGGAATGAGATCTTAACAATGGCTCATAGTTTACTTTTAGGAGGGCATCTTGGTGTTAACAAGACTGTTGTTAAGATCATGAAACACTTCTTTTGGCCTGGGCTTCGGAAAGACGTTTCCAACTTTTGCAAAACCTATCACACTTGTCAGGTAGTTGGAAAACCCCAGTTAGACCTACCTGTAGCTCCATTGCAGCCTATCCCAGCATTTGGGGAGCCCCTCTCTTAGGTCATTGTTGATTGTGTTAGTCCATTACCCAAAACTAGATCTGGAAATCAGTATTTGTTTGCAATCATGTGTGCATCTACTAGATTCCCTGAAGCCATACCTTTACACAACATCAAGGCAACTGCAATCTCGAAGGCTTCGATAAAGTTTTTCACGTTGTTTGGCCTTCCCAGGGAAATTCAGTCAGACCAAGGTAGCAATTTCACTTCCAAATTGTTTCAGCAGGTTGTGTATGAACTAGGTGCGAAGCAGATTCTTTCTAGTGCCTATCATCCAGAGAGTCAGGGTGCCTTAGAGCGGTTTCATTCCACTCTCAAGATAATGATGAGGACTTATTATTATGACCATGAGAAAGACTGGGATGAGGGTGTTCATTCGCTGTTGTTTGCAGCTAGAGAAGCAGTGCAGAAGTCTACTGGATTCAGTCCGTTTGAGCTGGTGTTTGGCCATGAAGTGAGAGGACCTTTGCTATTATTGAGTGGACAATGGCAAGAGAAAGAGCCGCATATCAGACTGTTAGACTATGTTAGCAAGTTCAAAGAAAGACTGCGAGCAGCTTGTGACCTAGCTTAAGAGAACTTGAAATCAAGTCAGGGAAAAATGAAAACTTGGTATGATCATAAGGGTAGAAGCTGTGAGTTTAAACCAGGAGACAAGGTCCTTGTATGGTTTCCCTTACAGTCCAATCCATTGTAGGCTAGATTTCATGGTCCTTATGAAATTCTAACAAAACTCAATGATCTCAATTACATTGTAAAGACTCCAGAGAGGAGAAAGTCTAAACAATTGTGTCACATTAATATTCTGAAGCCTTATCATGATAGGAATGCTAGGGTTACAGCTGTCACTTCAGATCCTCCTATGGTCGAGACGTGTGAAGATGAGGGGGAGTTTCAAGATGATGAACCTCGAATTAAAGCTGAAGTTCTTTCATGTAAATTGTCAAATTCTGAAGTGTTGCAAAATCTTGAAGTAAAACTCCAGCACTTAGAACCCTCGCAGAAAGATCAGTTTGAGAGGTTGATCAAGAAAAATAAAGATCTATTTCCTGAAGTTCCAAAGAGAGTTTCTAAAGGTTTTCATGATGTAGATGTTGGTGATGCCAAATCAATAAAACAGCATCCGTACCGGATGAATCCTGAAAAAAGAAAGATTGCTGAGAAAGAGGTTGAGTACATGTTAGAACATGATATTATCAGACCCTCCAACTCAGATTGGAGTTCACCCTGTGTTCAAGTTCCAAAATCTGTACAGATTATCACAAAGTCAATGGTGTAACTAGAACTGAGGTGTTTCCAATACCTAGGATTGATGATTGTATCGATAGAGTAGGGCAAGCAAAGTTTCTAACCAAGATTGATTTATAGAAGGGTTATTAATGTGCGCTTTTAACTGAGAGGGCCAAGAGCATCTCTGCTTTTGCCACACCATCTGGGTTATACCAGTATGAAGTCCTACACTTTGGCATGAAAAATGCCCCAGCCACGTTCCAAAGGATGATAGAGTCTACAATCGCCAGATTGCCACACAAAGGTGCGTACATCGACGACCTGATCACATGGAGTGACTCCTGGGAAGAACATCTAAAATATGTAGAGACATTGTTCCAGCGCCTGACCCAGGCTAACCTGACTGTTAACCTGAAAAAGAGTGACTTTGGTTGTGCGACTGTCACAAATTTTGGCTACGTCATTGGTCAGGGTAAGGTGGCACCCATAAATGCTAAAGTCCAAGCCACCATGGACTTTCCAGTTCTTGACAACAAAAAAGCTTTGCGCCGCTTCCTTGGAATGATTAGGTACTACCGTAAGTTCTGCAAGAACTTTGCTGAGATTGCTCTCAGTCTCACCAACCGAAGAAAGGCGTAAAGTTCACTTAGGATGAAGCATGCCAAAGAGCCTTCGATGGCACTGAAGTCTCTGCTGTGTCACTTCCCCGTGCTCAAATCTCCTGACTTCAACAAACCGTTCTCCATCGCGGCCGATGCTCGTGACCAAGCTTGTGGATCTGTGCTCCTACAGAGAAGTGACTCTGATGACATTGAGCATCCTGTGGCATACTTCTCCCGGAAGTTCAGTCGCCACCAAAGGAACTATTCCACAATGGAGAAAGAGCTGTTGGCTCTGGTTCTTTACAACACTTTGAGGTTTATGTTTGTACAGGGCAAAAGCCAATGATTGTGTACACTGACCACAATCTGTACATATTTTTGAGTAAGATGAAAAACAAGAATCGAAGATTGTTGAATTATAGTTTGATTTTACAGGAGTTTGACTTGGAAATTAAGTATGTAAAGGGTACTGACAATGGAATTGCTGATTGCTTATCCCGTGTTTGAGTATGTATATACAGTATATTACGTGTTTATTCAAATATTGTATTATATGTGTTTATATACACAAGTGTCTCCTTAACCATTTTTGTATTGAAAAGAAAAATTTTGCCTTTATGAGTCAAAATTTTTCCCTTTTGAAATGGAGGTGTGATGTGGAAAGAAGCCACTAGATGGCAGTACTGACCTTTTTTTTTGTTAAGCCCTGTCTGGAGCTAGGTTCGGGCATGTCCTGGGCATGTCTGAGAGGGGAAGGTCTCAGAGGGAAAAAAAGTCTAAATGTGGGAGGGGACTGCAAAAGAGTATATAAGGAGAGAAATTGAGAGAGTAAAGTGGTAGGAGAATATAAATTGTAGGTTCGTGTTGCTCATAGTTAAATTAAATCTGTTTCAGTCTTAAAATTTTGTCTGTCATCCCTTTCTGTCTTATATGTTGTAGCAAATTGGGGCCATAACAACGCGAAGATCATTGGATAAAGCAACCGAAAACCAAGGATTTTGTCTATGTTTTACTCGGAATCTCTTGACCGGAGCATGCTTATCAACAACATGATTAAACACAGAAGTAAAATGAGCTTACACTAAGTCAGGGTCTGGAATAAAACCTGCAAAGCTTAAATCACTCTAGAAAATATTGTGAAGGAAGGTCTGTTCACAGAAATGTTTAAAATTTCTTTTAGTAATAAAAAATGAGTAATATGCAGCGATTCAGACGTCATGCTGTTGTTACTCTTATTAGTAAAATGAATAAATAGGCTAAATAGATAAATAGGCTAAATAAATAAATGAATAAATAAATAAATTATACACCTGTGTTGAGAAATTAATTAAACTTATATTCTGAGACAACCTGCTTGTCAGGCCAGATGGCAGACAATTACAATCAATTTGATTAAGCGCAATGCGTGGCTTGACAGATATGTAGTGTGGTGTGTCAAATGCTCATCCAGTCAGATATACGCTGAACAACAAAAGAAACGCAAGTTTATTAAAGGCAGACTGGAAAATATGTTTGCACGTACTTATTTTAGAAAGTCAAATTTATTATTTGCGCGAGCACATTTACACTCATTTCATGAAATTTTTCTTTATTTTGTGGTCACTTTGACTGAGTAACCATAAGAGTACATTAACTAACTAGCTAACTTGGGTTTCATTTGTTGCTCAGTATATATAGGCCTACGGACTATGATCACATTTTGACTGTCAAACTGTTGCACTTTATTATGTTGATTGATCAAATGTGTTGGTCAATAAAAAATATTTTCAGGTAACAAGTTTGGGGTCACTCTTTAGTATGAACTTTGATATTTTAAATATTGTGCCTAGTTAGAAGGTTTCTTATTAATAATTCAAATAAAAGCATAATTTCTGCCATTAGTTCTTTAAGACTCCCTTTCACAGGCCTACCAAAGAAAACGTAGCCTCAGCACACAAAAACTTTGAAATGCCTACATTAATCGCGGAAATTGCAACAGAAAAATAATACCCCGCTACCGAAACTGCAAAAACCGCAACATAAACTGTTGACTCGTAGCATAAGACTATAAAACTGCAACATCTTCTTTCGCATCCGTCTTTGCCATTTACTGCGCTTGCGCGCACCGGCCCAGGCTGCTTTCAGAGATAGCGGAATCAGGCGTGTCTCCTTCGGTTGGCAAGTAGAACTTCCAAATATGACGTTATTGTTAATGCAGATGTTTAACAATGAATTGTAAGACGTAGCTGTTACGTCCACATTCTCGTAAATTCGCTTATTTTAGCATGTCACCCCGCTGAAAATGAACAATGCACTGTCGATTTTGCTTTAGTCTTAGAGTTGCCAACTTGACGACTTTCTCAAGACGTATACATACGTCTTGAGTGGACAAACAATCCCGATTTGGAAAGTCGCCAGATTTAGCGAGAAAGTCGTCAAGTTGGCAACTCTAAGACTATAGCGAAATCGACAGTGCATCGTTCATTTTCGGCAGGGTGACATGCTAAAATAAGCCAATGTACGAGAATGTGGATGTAACAGCTACGTCTTACAATTCATTGTTAAACATCTGCATTAACAATAACGTCATATTTGGAAGTTTTACTTGCCAACCGAAGGAGACACGCCTGATTCCGCGATCTCTGAAAGCAGCCTGAGCCGGTACGCGCAAGCGCAGTAAATGGCAAAGACGGATGCGATAGAAGATGTTGCAGTTTCATAGTCTTATGCTACGAGTCAACAGTTTATGTTGCGGTTTTTGCAGTTTCGGTTGCGGGGTATTATTTTTCTGTTGCAATTTCCGCGATTAATGTAGGCATTTCAAAGTTTTTGTGTGCTGAGGCTACGTTTTCTTTGGTAGGCCTGTTTCATATTCAAGCAAAACAGGTACTGGAGCTGAAATATCCATCAATGAATCAATATTGACTCGAATTGGAAATCGAACCAAATTGGGACATTGTGAATCAAAATCAAATCGATTCAGGAAATTAGTGGCTATACCCAGCCCGAGTACTAACTGCATCTGGTCTTAATTTCTAGAAACATAGGTGATGCAACCACCAGCAGTGCCATTCACATATCCTCAGTCACTGTCTGCTTTGAAGTGTCATAAGGTTAACCAGAGGATACGGTTGTGACATGTGTATTGTAGGGCAATTGCATGCAATGGAGGTCACATTGCTTTAACACTTTCATCCCATTGTTTTCCACAGGAACAGTTGCTGGCTCAGGAAGACCCCAACTAATCTTGAGTGTCTCATTTCAAAATGCTTCCAATTAACTTTCACCTATTCTGATTCCTGCAGGTTGAGCAACAATAAATTACCTTGGTCCTGTCTCGTCTTAGTCTACCTTGTTGTTGTCAAATTTAACAGGTCGCTGTTATAAAAATTTCTAGGGATTTGAGGACCTGACTTAGCCATTCACACCTGGGGAACAGAAGCTCAACTGATACGCTTTTGGCTGATTTGGCATCAGGATTTCAGCACAAACCCTCAACATGTTAGTGAATGAAAGGATGAGACATCAACCAGGGCACAATAATCCTTGTCCACCCTTCTGGCTCCTGGGAGCCATTTCCTCTTATATGCAATGCTCTGAAGACACATATTCAATTTCTCACAGATATGTGCACCAACGAAGGCAGCTGCTGGACCTTGGACAACATCTACTGTACAACCTTAACTGGATTCATACAGGAAAAAGGACTGTTTCATATGGACTGCAGTTCAGTTTATGATTGTGATTTGTGAATTACGAACATGCACAGAGTGTGGGTTAATGCAAAAATATGTTGGGAGGATACAATTAAATAATATTGTATATTTATAGTCATTAAAATGCAGCAGGTAAAGGACTGGAGCATGTAGGTTCCTTATACTGAGGACCAAATATAAGTGTGCTTTAAAAATTAATAAAGTAAGGTAGAACTACACATGCATTGTTCCAGATAATCCTAATTTAGCTTAATAAGGTATTTCGGAATTAAATGGGAAGGTCCTACAAAAGAAAAGCTTCTGACCAGCCTATTATGTGTATCAGCCCCACTCTCTCAATTAATCTCCAGATCATATGACGTGGTATAAATCGCTGAATGTCTTGACATACAAATATCACAATGTTTTATCCTATTACTTAACAATTTAGCTCCCCATATAAATATTTTAACTTTGTTATTTTCAGATGTAACTGTTTATGTATTTATTCTTTTATTCCACTTAAAAATAAATAATTCACTACATAATTTTTTGTGCACCTCCCTTTGGAATTTATTCCCCTCTGGGTTTTTTTTTTTCTCCAAATGGTAGGTCATTTAGTGGCTCATGCAATCTTTTTGCTTTTCCTAGTCAAGTGTGGGGAGGTTTTTGGTTGATGTGCTGGTTTGTTCTGTGACTTCTAGTGTTACTGATTTTAGAAGAAATTACTTTTCAACCATCATTTCATTGGCCTTGATAACATTTTTCTGACTGATACAATCAACTAACTTCAGATAATAGACTCATAGAGCAAACCAAGATAACGTACTTTTAACTAAATCTTATTTTTCTAACTTTAAATTTTTTTCAAGTTTTTTAATGCTATTTTTTGTACGTTGTAAAAAGTGAGGAATTGTGATAGAAGGAGGCACTCTTCTCCCCTTATCCATCATTCTGTCTGTACCTGGCTATTCAACAAATACACTCCCATTGTTATCATTTGAATGTCCCTCTAACCCCCCTCTGTTGATCATTCAGTGGTTTTCTCTGCCATTTGTCCTTTTGTATCCAATCAGTTGAATCTTTCCTGAAAAGAACAATCACCTTCTTTCAGCATAAATCTCTGGGCCTCCATCTTTAGGGCCTCTTGCTATGCTGGTACTAGACGGAGCCACTGGCTGACTTTGGTTTTTACTGGTATGGTTCACCACTTGTTCACAATTTTACCAGCACAATAAACATGACAAAGGACTATCGGATGTAATCTCTTGGTTTTACGACATTGGCCACCCCTGGGAAGGTTCAACACTGTTCCAAGTTTTCTCCATTTGTGGATAATGGCCCTCACCGTGATTCGCCGGACTCCCAAAGCCTTAGAAATAGCCTTGCAACCCTTTTCAGACTGATAGATGTCAATTTCTTTGTTTCTCATCTGTTCTTGAATATCTGTAGCTCGCAGCATGACATGTTGTTTTTTGAGATCTTTTAGCCTACTTCACTTTGTTGGACAGGTTCTATTTACTTGGTTTCTTGATTCAACAGGTTTGCCAGTAATCAGGCCTGGATGTGGCTAGTGAAATCGGACTCAAAAATTACTTTCTCAAACAGGGCCAGGTAGGTTTGGATAGCTTTTTCCCGTAATAAATGTAATCAACATTTAACAAGAGGCCCATGGGCCTTAACAGTCACCTGAGTTGTATAAAAACTAATGTCATTGAGGTCAATGAATCAAATATACCCAGAAGTATCTTTTTCCTATATACTATAGTATATGGCGTATACGTGCGTATCACGCAGACTACGCCACTGAATAAAACCCGAATGACGGCATCACAGGGTTTCCATCTGGGGTCGCCAATACCAACTTTTCTATTAGTTTTTTTTTTTTTTGCGAAATAGTGTTTTATAGCCTCATAGATGACAATAGCCTTAGTTATAGTTTTCAGAGGCAGCAAAGTAAGCATCTCCTCCTTCACAGCGAAATCACTGAACACCATTCTGAAAAAAGACCATCAGCTGATCTACTTTTATCCACCGTCTCATCACACTGGATGCTAAAGTACCTACCTGTACTCATGTAATGGTTCTGCTGCTCTATGAAATTGGTGGACACTGCCGACACTCCCCTGGCAATGGTATTTGCACTTAGCTGAACATCTCTGATTGCAGCAGTAATCTCTCTCCCGTTCTTATGATCTTTAAACAAGGTGTCCGCCACCTGTGACATCATCCTTTTGACGACCTTTCAATCTGAAAAGGCCTTATAATGCTTAGCCAGGTAGAGTGCTGCCCTGAACAAAGCTTCAGTTGCTGCTTTGGATTGCTTTGCCAACTTGGTGAAAAAAGACTGGTGTCTGCTCAAAGCTGCCTTGAGTTCACCAGTCTTTTGGTCTCTTAATGTGCAGCCCGATGAGCAGGTCCAATCGAGCATTTGGTGACATGTAGAAAAATGTCTCTCCACATTGTGTCGCTTAGCCAAGGCTATGGCAGCTCCACAAATCAGACACAAACATCGTTCACCAACTTGAGTAAAGAAGAACTCTTCCAATTTCTCCTCAAAATAGTAAGTCTTCTTTTTTTGCTATCCAACATCGCTGTCAATCACTTTCATAAGACAATATTTACAGGAAATTTACTACCGAACGCACTGTGTTTTGCTAACTATTGGCAGACATAAAGGAGAGTCTGCGCACTGGCGTAGCAAAATTTTGACCCAGTATTGAAAATTAGGCTACTAACTTAATTTAAAATGTTAGAGGAAATTTGAAAAATTGTTCTGCTTTAAACTTAAGGTTTTTTTTTTTTAAATTAACCGCATATAATTTATACTGCAGTGGTCACTGGCTATTTTTAGAACATCCATTGCGGGCGCGTCACAGGGTCCCGGCGGGCTACCTAGTGCACATGGGCACCGTGTTCACAAAACCTGAGATAGAAGTCTTAATAAACCTAATTAACCCTTAAATGGCCAACTATAGTAAAAGTTGAAAGAAAAATCTATGTATTCCGTTAATATGTCCTGGGGAGGGGCTAATAACAACAACGCAATGGCAATTTTTAATTTTTAGTGACCTTTGACCTAATTTTAGTTTTGTGACATATATGTCACAATGGGCATTTCGGGGACCTTATTGCTAAAATGACTTGAATGATAAAACAGTTGACATATAGCTGAAGTATTAACCATAGCTAATTTTTCATTAGCTTACCTATTTGCCTACTTTATCCAGTGATGAATGGATGCTGATCTATCGTGTGGATTCCACCATGGGGGCGGCCATATTGGAAAGGTTATCTGGTGCAGCCAGTGTAGTGTCAGTTCCACTTTTATGCATCAGATGGCTGCACTGATGGTCTAAAATGTCACTATGGGCATTAGGTTGCAAAATTTATGTGGGGTCAGTGGTTTTGACAACCCCCAAAATCGCGTGACAAATTTGCCGCAGGGGGCATTTAAGGGATAATAAGTTTAGCATTATGGACTTCAGTGGCATATAACTGATTAAATTAATTGAATACATCTAGAGTGATCTTCTTTACAGGCATGCCAGGCTAATAACCTACCACATTCATGCCTATGCTCTAAATATTGTTGTTTGGTTCTGGCCATTGTGTTTTCCACAGCCCAAGTTGTAAGCTAGTCATACTCAATTCCTATTTATTCAGGATATGTCTAGATACATGTCTGAAAATGTTCCCTCTCAAGATTCCTAATCTCTAATTCAAGTTTCTCCATTTTAAATAGTGTCACTGAGCAGGTATATAGGCAATCTCCATAGTCTTAAGCTCCCTGATGAGTTATTATGCACTGTATGGAGCATGAGAGGGGCATGGCCTGATTGAGTCATAGCTAGGTATTCACATGAATTTTTTCCAACATGGACAAAAAAAAAAAAAAAATATATATATATATATAAAATATATGATGAACTGAAGGGACACATTCATAAGTCCATAAGTCCATATTTTCACCCCTGAAAATTTGAAGGACCTAGCTGAAATACTTTTTTAGACAAGTATTTGCCACTAACGTGTCTTAGTCCCCCGCCAGGTAATGGCAAATCGTGTCAAAATGAACAGTGTCTCGGTGTAACATTGAAAGTGACACGAAGGTCACCAAAATCGACTGGTGCCGGGGCACCACCCTGATACATGTTGACATGAAATTTGAAGGAAATCCGTCAATTCGTTCTTGAGATATCTCGCTGACAAGGATTCGGGACGTAAGTACGTATGCACGTACGGAGGGACGGTCTTGAATACTATGTCCCGCCGCTTCGCGCATTCGCGCGGCAGGGGACAATAAAGCCATGTGAGAGCGGCTCCTCAGAAATCGCTGTTCAAAAAAGGCCCGGAACTTCATTGCAAAACAATTTTTTCATGACAAAACTATTAACGGTTCACTCGGTAAGAAATTTTTTTGGCTATTTTACGAAGAAATGGATCATATGAAGCAAATTAATATGCATCACATATTTGTATATATAACTTCTATAACTTTTCAATAACTTTCTATAACTTTTTATCATTATTTGAAAACTAAAATATGGCTGGTTTGTATGGTCCCCACCCCCAAAAAAAGTTGTTGCACAAAGACCTCATAGTCATATGACCTGTGACGTGTGAAAAGTAAGTTGCAAACGTTCCCAGCTGATCGACCAGTGATTGTTCTATACTGATAATTGATTTTGCCTTGATCAATCCTTGATTTCATTGATTTTGAGATAACATTCATCAACATGCCAAATAGGTGTGTAGTGGTAGGCTGCAACAAGACGCCAAACGATGGTATGAGTTTTCATCACTTCCCAAAAAATAGATGCCAAGTCTCACGCATTCGGTGGAGTCTCTCGCCTCATAGTAGCATTCACCTTCCTGTGCCGTAGTAAGCAATTTTCCAATCAGCGCGCACTGGAGAAATTCACGCGTGGAATTGAAGTCATTGTGTATTACATTAATCAATTTCACGTGCATTACGGTGGATTTCCCCACTAGTGTCACGGAAATCGATTATGACTCCGGAATTCTCACGCTTGTCTTTACTGAATGATTGAAAGCAATGCAATTGCATAAACATGTTTCAGATGGTCTTGTTTCATTAAAACAATTTAATCGATCATGAAACACATATATTGTTTCTTTTCCCTGAATAAAGAGAAGCACTAGAATTCCGGAGTCATAATCGCTTTCCATGTTGCTTGTGGTGAGGTCCACCTTTACGCAAGTGAAACTGAAACTTCAATGCACAAGGATTTTAATTCCGCATGAGAATCTCATTAATAAGCTTTCATTGAATAATAGCGGACTAGGGTGAATAAGCCTAAAAACTGCGTAGGACCTACGTCAAAAGCGTAAGACTTGGCATCTCTGAGATCCGTTCTCGTTCTTATTCCCCACTCGCTCAGCTGCTACCCCGCTGGGCCCGGCGCGGGTAGCCCACAGCCCAGCCCCGCTGTACGGCTTCGGTGTTAATGTCTATGTAAGAGTGCTGTGAAGACGAGCTGACAAGTGAGCTTGTGTTTACGTTGCTTTGTTAGTAACTTAGTATTGTTGATCATTGTTGTTGCTGATGATGACATTCAAATTTTGCAATTGTGTTTGTTTCTGAAACACTGGCCATATCGTGATCCTAGTCACCGGGCACTACTATGACTTCGGTACGGCACATATCCGAAAGCGAAACCCAAACATAAACACAAGCGACTGGTCCATGCGAGTATGAAGTTCCCGTGTTTCTCAGTCGCTTACTATGTTCGAAGTCCAAAATTAGCACTCATTTTGTGTAGTATACAATGCAAAAATGCGTAAAACGACTACACACGTTTACAACAAATTCAAACTTTTCATTTTGCAATCCCAGATGAGATCAGAGCTTTGTTCACGGAAAAGTTAAAAACCCACAAAACCTGGACAGTTGGTGTCAAATCATTTCATTGGTTTTGTAGAAAATGTATCGATGAGAAAATTTGTCCCAAATAAGATAACTATAACTTGTCTTTCTTTCACAAATTGGCTGTAGAAATGAGAAGTGGAACAAGTCATTTTCTGCATTAGATCCGGTGCAACTTATTTCTCATACGAGTTTTAAGGAGAAGTCTCAAAGTGTCTAGTTTCTTCATTTTATATTTTTTTTTGCCAAGATGACATACAATTACGAAACGCTGGATTCTGAATGACAGCCAATAATACATGTCTACAGCATTTTTTTTTTTCTAACTTAGTAGACCTTTAAGAGTTGAGAGCTAAAGGTGAAGGTGAATGCACCCTCTGGAATTTTTTTCAGCCAAATCTGAGATGGCCAAGTGGGAAGTTTCCCTGAAATTAGGACATTTGACATGGAATGACCCTACATTCTAACTCAATTTTGAAATTTTTGATCGATATCCAAAAAGTTTTGTTTGATAATTTTGACACAAATCTGATTCCATAGATCTGTCCCAAAATCAAACTTAGTTAGTTTCATGTTGTAAATCTGATCATTCTTTCAAAAGACTCTGTCTGGAAACTATCAAAGTGCATCAAAATCAAAATGCAGCTGCTTTCTGGACACCAATCACAAGGCAGCAACCTCTTCAAATAACCGCAGATCTGTGTCTAAATTTAAAGTATGAAAGCTGATTAAATTTCAATGAAATCCAATCATTCTTTCAATAGTTACTGTCTGTAAACCAAATTCCTCTGATGGATATTGTCAGGAAACTATCAAACAATGAAAATGCAGCAGCCTTATTAAACATGTGCAGATCTGTCCCAAAATCAAACTTGTCAGACAAACCTTGGTAATAAGTAAACTTAGCAGGTTTCATTCAACTCCGATCATGTTTTAAATAGTTATTGTCCGGAAGCCATCAGCCAATCACAACCCAGCAACCGGCGCACACTGCACAGGTCACCGAAACCTCACAGGCAGGTTTCCAGAATGTCAGGCACATTTCAATGCAATAAATAATCACATAAAAAACACATTGACTGGCCGAAACATATCACTGTGTCGACGTCTGGCTATGGCCTGCGACAACATATTATTACAAGCGACTTTATGGTATAATAACAGATATCATAGATCTATGGATTTCGCAAGCCTTTCTTCTGCAGCAGCAGGATGCAAGCGAACAGGATGAATTTGACCCTCTCTTAGCTCTAACTGTTTCTAACTGTCTTTTCACTCCAAATTCATGAAGAAAGCAATGGAAGTGCATGAAGCTCAAAAGAGCAGGAGCGTATTAACTTTGTTTGTAACCGACTGAACTACATAACAGATGATGCGCAGATAACCCGTCCGAAGATGGACAGATCTGGGTGTAAAGCACATAATTTCAGTGGAGGCAGCGCTAATCCAAGCGCACCCAGGGGTAATTGAGTGCGAGAGCAGTGTCTTTCGGAGGAAAACTTTAGCTATACTCTCAATCAAACTCCGCAATGTCCAGGGAGCGTCCATGCACAGTCAGTGGCTCCAATTATTTAAGTTGCCATTTGTGCATTGACATAAACGTGCATGCAGCAGCAGCAGTTTCGCCCTGATTGATAACCAAAGAAATCGCTTGTATTTGTTAATATCCAATCTGTACCAATTTGTGGAGGAAGTCCCGCCTTCTCATCGACAGGGTACACCCAACTCGGGAGGGTATTTTCTTTTTAATTTTGTTAGGAAAAGCGCGTGGGACCTCAAAAACGAAAATGCAAAGCCAGGCAGGGCAGTCTGTCACGAAAATGAAAAGTGGCTAATTGCGTTAGCGATTTAATTATGTAACAGATATCGCGTCTGCTTCTTGAAAAAGAAAAAGCATTTCCGAGAATGTATTTGCTTTATGAGATTAGCGTTTTCGATTTAGTTTTGTTAGAGATATTGCGGGGCACATCTTGCAAATGAAAACAGTGCCTACATGGACTTGAAAATGCAAACATAAAGTGGAGGATGACTTTAGTATTTTAGTGATGATACAAATAATGCATGTGCTTCTCGAAAACGAAAAAGCATTTCCGAGAATGTATTTGCTTTATGAGATTAGCGTTTTCGATTTAGTTTTGTTAGAGATATTGCGGGGCACGTCTTGCAAATGAAAACAGTGCCTACATGGACTTGAAAATGCAAACATAAAGTGGAGGATGACTTTAGTATTTTAGTGATGATACAAATAATGCATGTGCTTCTCGAAAACGAAAAAGCATTTCCGAGAATGTATTTGCTTTATACGATTAGCGTTTTTCTTTTTCGTTTTGTTAGTGATATTGCAGGGCACTTCTTGAAAATGCAAATGTAAATGAAGAATGTATTTTTTTTTTCCAATTGTTATAAAAATTGCAAAGTGGAGGATTACATTTGCATTTTCATTATGATACAAATATGCGCTTGTATCTTGAAAATAATAATGCATTTCTGACATTGCATTTTCAATTCAATTTCGTTAACTATATGCTTCCATACCAATACGCTTGTTCAGCCCCTACCTTAACCTC
Source organism: Gymnothorax reevesii (assembly GCA_029721435.1). Lineage (NCBI taxonomy): Eukaryota > Metazoa > Chordata > Actinopteri > Anguilliformes > Muraenidae > Gymnothorax > Gymnothorax reevesii. Next base: position 58,041,842 of record CM056574.1, read on the forward strand.
AATTTTTGGAACACCTTTACCAACACTTTAAATTTGACTAATCTGCGGCATGTTAAGCTTTGTACAGCAGATGTGTGTCAAATAAAATATTAGAGCTAAGTCTAAATTGGCTGGCACCCAAAAAAGTTACCTGTTTTCTGGATGTAGGCACCATCCTTGGAAATGCAGGGTTCCGGACTCTGGCCCACCATGTTTGTGGCGTAGACACGGAAGACATATTCATTGCCCATGATGAGGTCAGACACGACGCAGTTAGTGCGTCGGTAATGCTCAAATACATCAAACCACTCCTGTAGATGAACACAAAATCAGGCACACACAAGTGTACCAGGACTAAGTAAGTCTCCCACTATTTGAGAAAGTTTATTCATAGGGTAAACCCCTTGAGTTGTAGCGACTCGTTTTCGAGAGGGTCCCACACACATCACTTACCAAAAAAAGTACGACCCAATAAAATACAGTATGATAGAATAAGAAAACATATAATAAAATGAAATAAAATACAGACAATTCAATGGAAAATAATATAACAAGACAGGACAAACAAATAATCATTCAAACAAGTTGCAACGTCAGTTTGGACAAAATGTCAACAACAAGTGGTGACAGATTCAATGAAAGCCTGAACAAGTTGTTTCCAAGTAGGAAAACAGGGCTTGTTTAAAGCTGCTTAAGATCTAAATACCCACAGGTAGGTGATTCCGATCATTTGAAGCTTTGAACGTAAAAGCTTTTCTATCAAATAGATTACTTGTACGTGGAACAGAAAAACAACGCTGAGTGTAGTGCCTGATTTGATAATTAGAGGTAAGTTGGACAAAATATTGCGTAAGATAAGGGGGGTAGTTAAAGTAAATGCATTTAAATGTAAATTGCAGCCAACGAATCTGTCGTCTTATATGTACAGATGGAAATCGAAGAGTCTGGTGCATTGAGCAATGATGAGTATGATAAGGACACCCAAGTATAAATCTACAAATTCTATTATGCACTTTAATAAGTGGATCTAGCACATGCTTAGATGCAGAATTAAACACAACATCACAATAATCTATTATAGGAGGAATAAGTTGATTAACAAGTTTCTTTCGGACGCTACGAGTAAAGCAGCTTCTGGACCAATGTAGCATATTAATTTGACTATTAACCTTACGTACAGTATGATCAATGTGCACTTTAAATTATAAGGTGGGATCTAGCCATACACCAAAATATTTGATTTTATCGACCATCTGCAAAGGAGTACCGTCTTTACTAGTTATCACACAAGCATCTGAAGTGGATTTCAACTTGCAATTAGTACCCAAAGATCATGGTGAAAGTTTTGTTTTTGTTAAGGAGTAGTTTGTTATGCAAGAGCCAATCTTCAAGTATACTGAAGTCAGATACAACAGTGGCTTGAACTTCAGATAAATTAGTTTTCAAGAAGTAAATGACAGTGTCATCCTCATACAGTTGAGCACAAGAGTTATTGAAGATGGATGGTACATCATTAACATATAAAGAAGAGAGAAGGGGTCCCAAGGTTGATCCTTGGGGCACAACTCTTTGTTGAACCAACAAATCAGAACATTTACTATCTATTACAACACATTGTTTCCTGTTATGGGGATATGAGTTAAACCAAAAAATTGCCAAAAGCCTTGGTTAAATCAATGAATATTGCACCAGTAACTTCACCTTTACCTGCAGCGGTAAAAATATAATTTGTTATTTTCATCAGGGCAGTAGTTGTTGAGCTATTGAATCTAAAGCCAGACTGAGAGCGTGAGAAGATATTATTAGTCTTCAGGTATTCAGAGAGTTGATAATGGGCCAGTTTACTGAAGATTTTGGCAATTGAAGAAATAATAGATATAGGTCTATAATTATTACATTCTCAAACATCTCATGCTTTATGGAGTGGAGTAATTCTTGCACATTTCCAGATAGTAGGTAATTCACTTCTTAATAATGAGAGATTATATAAATCTGCAAGAGGATACATAAGAACATTGGCTGCTAGTTTAATATATCTATTATTATACTTGGATAATAATTACCACACAAGTCAATGGTATATTAAACAGGAAGGAGAGTAGACCAGACAGAAGAAAAATGCTGATTTAGTGCTTGAGCAACAGATAAAGGGCCATGTAAAATTGTATCATCAACTCTTATTTGATTGATAGTACATTTTTCTTTGGTATTCGTAAAAGATTTAATTTTTTTGCCAAATTGTTTTGGATTTTTGAAATTAGAGTTCAAACAATCATTATAATAATTAGACTTGGCATTACGAGTCTTAACTTTACTTTGGCTTCTAAGTTGCTTATAAACTTCCCAGTCAGCATTGTGTCTTGTCCAGCAATAAGTTGACCATGCTTTATCTTTCTGCCTAGAGGCAAATAAGTTTAGGGGTGATCCAGGGTAGATGTTCACCCATGACCTGAACCATTTTCCATAAAGCATGTCTGTCAAGCACTCCATTATAATCTGTGTTAAAAAGTTCCAGGCATCATGTAAATTAGGTATGAATTGAAATTGGTCCCAGTTTATGTTCATCAAATCATTAAAAATTAATCAGAATCAATTTTCTTATGCTGTCTAATCTTGATCAACTTTGGTGGTGACTTGGGGAGTTACACAATAAATGATTGAATGATCACTGAAGCAATCTGACATAACACCCAACAATTTTCACAAAAACTGACTCGAAATCTTGAGGTTCAACAAGGGGAATAACGCATGCAAATGCAATGTCCGCAGAGACATAAATAGCCACACCTCCATGCCTGGAAATTCTGTCAACTCCATATAAAACATAATTTGTGATGCAAATTTCCTTATCAGAAATATCACTGTTAAGAAATGTTTCAGAAAGTGTCATCATATGTGCTTTATGAAGAAAAACCCATGTACAAAGTCAATCAATCTTGGGTACAAGACTTCTAATATTTAAATTAATTGCTTTTAATCCTTTAATATTATCCAGTGTGTTTTTCAAAGTAAACAATACCGTCACCAGACAGGATAAATTAAACTAGAATAGGGTCGCAAACATTGCAAATGTCACATACACATGCAACAAGTAACAAAAAACACAAAATAAAACGCGTTCCATAGCCCAGGGCATGCCAATAAGGATTCCCAATCAACTCAATGTTTTTAATTAAAAAAAGTAGCCTGCCAGAAGAAAGAATAAGAAGCAACAGAGAGGGAAAGAGGGGAAAAATATATATATTTCTTTTTTATTTTTGTTAATTAGGGCCCGAGCACCGAATGGTGCGAGGACCCTATTGCTTTTGCTCGGATTATTATTATTAGGGCCCGAGCACCGAACGGTGCGAGAACCCTATTGCTTTTGCTCGGATAATTATTTTTATTATCATTAATTATGCGAGTAAACTGTTTATTTGGGGTGTTATGGCCCCAATTTGTTATTACAATCTAATACACAACAGCAACAGCAAGGGATGACTGACACAGTTTTAACAACTAAAACACATTTAATTAACAGACAAAGACTAATAACAACTAACTATGCTAAAGACCAAGATTGATTATAACAAAAACAAAAAGAAATATTTACAGTCCCTTTTTGTGGGGCGGCTTGGTGATGTCCTGGGTGAGAAAAATCCACAAACACAGGCAAAAATCCACAAAAGAAAACTTCACAGGTCTTGAACAGAAATGACAGGTCTGGTCGCATGTATCCTTCTTCTTGCAATTTCTCCTACTACTCTTTTCCTTATATACTCTTTTGCAGACCCCACCCACATTTAGACCTCTTTTTTTTACTTTTCGGGGACTTGCCCCAGACATGTCCAGGACATGTCTAAACATAGCTCCAGTCTGAGCTGAAAAAAAAAAAAGGTAAATACTGCCATCCAGTGGCCTATATTCATATTACAGGGGCCTTTAACATATTGGAAAACTCACCAAATTTGGTGGTTGCATCAGTGGCGGCAAAAATTTAGAAGTTTTAGGGGTCTTGGCAGTGTGTAGGACGAATTGGCTCTATAGCTCCATGTAAAGGCAAGCCCCAAAAGCACGTTTCACCGACTTAACCAAAATCGGTACTCATATGTATCACACAAAAAAGTCTTTTGGAGCTATAGCCTGACAGGAAGTCAGCTATTTTGAATTAAGTGGCCATTTTTTGCGTTTCGCACTCTTTGTATTTTAACAAACTCCTCCCACAGGATTAATCACAATTACTTCAAACTTGCTGTGTACCATCTAGACAACTTTGTGATCCAAAGTTATCAAAAGATCACACTATCATTGAAGGGCGTGGCCGTGAGGTGGCAGCAAAGTCTGATGTCTTGCCATGAAGCACGAAATTGCGATAACTTTAGCATAAATGGTTCGATCTGCACCAAACTTCACGATTGAGAATAGTCACAGGTTTATGAAAAGATTTGATAATTGTCATACCACCCCCTGATGGCGACAGGAAATGACAAGTTTTACAGTTTGAGGTGCTGCTCTGAGCACATTCACTATATCTGACTCAAATTTGGACAGCGAGGCCTTAACACCTTGGTAATACTACCTGCTCAAAAAAATAAAGGGAAAACTAATACAACACCAGGGATGCACATACAGTACAGCTGCCGTTAAAACCAAAGAGACGGCGTTAGTTCACGCCCCGTTATCTCGAACATTTCGCTCTTCTGACCCATTTCTAACCACGATCTAACCAATGAGCCGTATCACAGGACAATTTACTGCCAGTAATAACCATATGTGGCTCCGCGGAACTGAATGTAGTACCGCGTGTATGTTATAGAAAAGAGGGCATTTTGACTGTTAGAATTACATGTATTTGCCGTTATGTATTTTAACATCTTTTTAGGTGTCTCCCCAAAGTCAGATTTCTATCAAAATGGTTCACTGTCTAATCATAGATTAATCATATATTTAACACAACTTAACTTTTGGGGCATGAAATTCAGCATGATCTTATGATTTTCTGGTTGAGTTTAGCATGAATTTATCAATATCAGTGCAGTTGAACATCATTGGTCACCAGTAACCTCTCCAAACAAGCCTTTTCTACATAATAAAGTTAACAATATTGTCCATTTTTCTTCGAAGTCCGCCAAGCATTAAATGAAGTGCTGATTAAACAGCTATAACATTCACGCTGCAATGAAAAGCTAACCGCTCTCACATCCGAGCTCATAACCTTACACCTTATAAGGGTAAAAACTCACTATCTCAGTAATATCTGAATTCTGAAATACACCTCTTAATAACAGAACAGAAATGTTACTTTCGGGAAAAATCAAGCGACATATGTTTCCATATTCAGCAGAATGGTGTAATGAACGTACCGAGGGTTCTACCAAAGTGCGTGTGCTGCATGCATTTGGAGAAACGAAAACCTCGGCATTCGATGTCTTTAAACGCAGTATAAATTCTACAGCAAAAAGCCATTTTGAGCCAAATGCAAACAGAGTAGACGTATAACCTGTTTTCTTCATTGATGCCCTCCTCCAGAGACAGATGTATGGGGTAGAAGGAACCGTCCAGTACAGTTTCATTCGAAATAATTCCCAATGACCGCGTCCATACAACTTTTATATCGTAAATGAAACTGAACACTTCAGGCCAGTTTCGAGTGTCGTTGTTCCTTTGATATCGCATCATTTTCAGCTGCGCAACCGTGGCCAACATTCGAAGAACACAACCGACCTTACTTTTACGCTTAGCTTTGTATCCTATTCTTATTGTCCGATCAATGTATTTGAGTTATTGAGGAAAGTTTAAACACTCGGGAATTGGATAAGAAACGAGTCTGTCAATACATTGTTACCGGGGAAGCTTCACGAGGGCGTGAACTATTACTGTAGAGTTACGCAGATGAATCTGAGTATATAATTGAGTGACTGACTATCGACACCAGTACTTGGGTGGATAGAAGGGAGTGCTGAATTTGTCAATGGAGGAATATACGCGTTAATCCATGGGAGGGAATTACGCATATTTTGTGTGTGATGACTGTAATTGACAATAGAATGTGAGAGAATCAATACTATGTCGGATTTTTTGCTTCACAAAACGTATTTTTTTAACCACTAATTGGAATACTGTTAGCTTACTGTAGCTAAAATGGTTGCTACAGAGTACTAAGTTTTTTTCTGTCGCAAGTGATTATTTTTTAAAACCACTGGATCGATACTATGGGCAAGGATATTGACCAGTCAGGCTTAGCTGAAGAGTTTAATTCATGCTACTCCTGAAAAACAGGGATTGGAGGGAACTTCTCCATACTCTAAATCGCGTTTCAGCTCTGCCTGCTTGTGAATATTCAATAGCTGATCCGGGGGTGCCATCTCGTGGTCGAGTACTGTTACTAAGTGCTTAAATCTGCATATCTATAGACGCGAGCGTCTACATCTGCAGAAAGGGGTTAATAGGCTACAATGAGCTTAAAGGGAATATTAGGGTGACAATATAGACGCGAATTAATTGGCCAATTATAGGCTGATCTCAAACCTTCCATTTCTATCCAAGATCCTTGAGAAATGTGTTGCCCAACAGCTCACTTGCTTCTTGCAAACGAATAAGGTAAATGATAGGTTTCAATCTGGCTTTAGAAAACATCATAGCACTGAAACAGCCCTCACTATAGTAATGAATGATCTACTTCCCTCCATGGACTGCAGCCGTATCTCTGTCCTTGTCCTACTTGATCTAAGTGCTGCCTTCGACACCATAGACCACCATATTCCTCTTCACAGGCTAGAAAATCTGGTTGGTATTTCTGGACTCGCCCTTTCATGGTTTAAGTCCTATCTTTGTGATAGATGTCAGTTTGTCAGAGTAAATGGTAATTCCTCTGAGTATTCCAAGGTGAACTTTGGAATACCTCAAGGATCTGTTCTGGGCCCTCTGCTATTTTCCTTATACATGCTTCCCCTTGGAAGCATCATAAGTAGTTATGACGTGAAGTACCATTGTTATGCAGATGACACGCAGCTTTATATATGTTTTAAGCCAGGTGAAATCGATCCACTAACTAGATTAGAGATGTGTCTTAAAGCCGTTAAAGCATGGATGACACAGAATTTTCTCTCTTTAAATCCAGATAAAACTGAAATATTGGTAATTGGTCCCAAATCACTCAGAGACACATTCCTCAAGTTTTCTCTCAACGTCGACAGTCTCCGGGTTCCTGCAAAAGCTGTTGTTAAAAACCTTGGTGTCACCCTTTATTCAGAACTCTCTCTGCACTGTCACATTAACAACATCATAAAAGTGGCTTTCTTTCATCTTAGAAATATATCTAAGCTGAGAAAAATGCTGTCTCTTCAGGACGCCGAAAAAATGGTTCATGCATTTGTGTCCTCTCGGCTGGATTACTGTAACGTTTTACTGTCAGGCTGCACCAGTTCAATCCTGAATCGCCTTCAATTAGTGCAGAATGCTGCTGCTAGGGTTCTGACCAGGACGAAGAAATATGACCACATTAGCCCAGTACTCAAAAATCTTCACTGGCTGCCTGTCAAATTTAGAATTGAATATAAAATTCTACTGCTTACCTACAATGCCTTAAATGATTTGGCCCCAGAATATCTTAGTGCACTTCTCATTCCTTACTCCCCTCCAAGATTACTTCGTTCACAAGGTGCTGGATATTTGAAAATTCCAACTATATCCAGAGTTACATCTGGAGGGAGAGCATTCTCCTACAAAGCCCCAATCTTGTGGAACAATCTCCCAACGGACATTCGGGCCTCAGACACAGTCTCTGTGTTCAAGAGTAGGCTAAAAACTTACCTTTTTAGTCAAGCCTATGATTAGATCATGATTAGATCATTATGTATAAAACATTACTTGGCTCTGATGGGACTGACTAAAACCTAGTTGATGGGTTCATAAGATATTGGAAGCCTGAGTTAAGTAAATCCATGTGGAACCGGTGGCACTGAGCATGCATTAACGGTGCCAGTGGGGCTTGTTACAGCCTTAGTCACCGGGGAGGTCCATATGGCACTGGTGTAGTGCTACGCAAATCCATGTGGAACCGGTGGCACTGAGAATAGCACTTACACGGCACTGGTGGGGCTTGCTACGGCCTTAGTCACCGGGTAGGTCCACATGGTGTTGGTGGTATCTGATTGAAAAATTACGCAGCCTTGGTCGGATGGAATTTCAGGGCCTCTGTGCTGCATTAAGTGGATGAAGGATACTAGCTTTTGGTCGTTAAAATTGCTTAAATCCATGTGGAACCGGTGGCACTGAGATTGCACTTACACGGCACCGGTGGGGCTTGCTATAGCCTTAGTCACCGGGGAGGTCCATATGGTATTATTGTTTAGAAAATGAAAAGTGATCTAACAGCCTGGAATAAGTGTTGGGCCTCTGTGCTGCAGGAAGTGGATGGAGGGGTGTTGACTGTTTCCTGACCAGTCTCCTTATAACTTCTCACTTGGCATATGACAGAGGACGGTACTTTTATTATCATGCAGTAGTTATCCAGTGCCTCACACCCCTTTCTTCTGTGTCTCTTTCCGAGGATCTTTCCCTCCACTTCCCTGAGTCCTGGACCGTATGAGCCCTGTCCCTCACCATGAGCGCTGGCTGCTGCTGTCCTGCTGTCCTGATCCGATCTGGCCCTGGTCCAGTCCTGCACCATCCTCGACTTGCCACTTTCTGAAGCCACCGTTGCCACTGTTTAGATGGACTTAAATGGAACTCCTCTGTCGTTCACTCCATTCTACTTTTTTGTTCTTAATTAGCTAGCCCGCAGAGGATGGGCTCCCCCACTATGGCCGGGTTCCTCCTGAGATTTCTTCCCACTGGGGAGTTTTTTCTCACCACTGTTGGAGGATTTTTCTCCCTACTGGGAGTTTTTTGCCTCATTTGCTGTAGTGGGGAATAGGTTGGGCACTGCCTTTTTTATTTCTTTAAACTCTCACTGTAAAGCGTCTTTGTGACAGTCACTGTGAAAAGCGCAATACAAAATAAATTGAATTAAATTGAATTGAATGAGTGATAAATTGAGATTACACGAACTGAGCTGTATTGAATCAGTGCCAAGTGTATCCGCTTTAAATTCCGTGAATTCAGTTTACGAAAGAGCCATTCAGTTTTAAGTGACATTGTCCTTTAGAGAAAAGATATTGAGCAGATCTTTTTTTAAATTCCGTTTCCTTATTGATAGATATAGAATAAGCTGTGTAAGGTTCCGCAAATAGTTTATTTTGCTTCTTTTAGCGCATTCAAGAGTCGTTATGGCCGAACTAAATTCATATTGTACGCAATTATTTTATAGTTGCAAGCTTTGCGAACATTATGTTTGAACATCTGAATGGTTATCTGAATGGTTATGAGAAGTCATCATTAAAACAAATACAGACGATACAAAACGTTTAGAAAAATTGGTTAAAAATGGCTAATTAGCAGTTTAAAACGAAACAGTATAGAAATCTAAAAACATTAAAGTTCTTTCCCTAAATGAATTTTACTGAGACGGGGTGCAAGGCATCTTCGATATGCAGTGGGTTGACCGGTTCCGGAATTTGACCGATTCCGCAATTTGCAGAAATCAAACTTTTTTTTGCGGGAAAACGACTTCGCTGTCAGCCTTGAGTTTGACACCGCTAGAAAGGTAAATTATTGTGGATTTATCTCTTAACTATCGTTTCAAAATATTTGGCTTCATAGAGAAATAAATGCCCGATAACTGTTGCTTGTCGTTGCAGCAGTAGGCTACCAAATCAACGCTTGTGATAAGGCGCACTGTGCAGTGTATGGGCGTTAAACACGTGTATTCCTGGGATTCATCACATTATTAGTGTCATTATGATCGGAAATTATCGTATAATTGACCTTATAAATCCCAATTTTGTACTATTGATACTTTTTCATCAACACCCATTGGAGTGACTGCTTGTCATTTGACTCGTTCTGCAAACGCCATTTTGTCGGTTTTCAAACTTGTTTATTCTTGTTTATTTTTTCTGAAATAATTTTATGTAAGTTTATTGTAGTCAGTGTGAAATAAAACATTTTCCCTCCCACCATAACTGTTTTTCTGTGGCTCAACGGGCTGATAATGACTCATATCCTGTGTTATTCTGAACTTGAAGACTCATCCTGATAATTTTAACGTATAGGCCTACTTGGCATTTACTAGGCCTACTTGAATTGGAAAGAGTAGAAAAAATCATCCGTAGTCGCTCATAGCAGTTGAATATCGATGGATGCACAAATCATTGTGAACTGAGGCCAGCGCACGTGGAATCCAGCTGACACAATGTCGACACACGGAACAGTTAGCCATAAATTTGACCAATTATTGTTATATCCCCTATAGAGTAATGCTGGCTAAAATTGGTGGAAAATACATGTGTCTGTTTTGTTGTGGCCAGGGGCACGCAATAATGCCAATAAACAAAGAATATCATAAGCTCGGCCTGACAAAGGGCGCTGTGTGCGAAACTGGAAATTATTTGCGGAACCAGTCAAAGGACGTGCCACTGAAAAATGACTGTGCAAGGCTTTATTCCTAATGACTGAAGAAAACTAACTGATCCACAAAAAGCGTGAGTAATTTCCGCAAATTCGTGAACAGATAACTTTCCGCCAGAGAATTCTGTATCGATACCAGACGCTTCAAACAAATTCCATTTGCGGAACCGGTCAACGTGCTGTAGGAATGGATAGGCTATACTAAATTTCAGGTTTGCAACAGGAAAAATAATATATTTCGGCACTTGGGTGTAAAATAGGCCTAATAGTACATAAAAGCATGTATTATCTTCGAACATAAAATATTGCAGAAATGATTCCTGACAAATAAAATCCTCACCAAAAATAGCATGATATTTAATAATCCAATTGCGTATTATACCGAACTACAGTTTTAAATAGTAGCACAGGTTGAGCAAACTGTATCGTCAAATATAAAAAGGTTTGCAGAAATGATTACCGGCAACATCACCCCCGCCAAAGCAAATTAATATTTTATGTAGGCTTACGTTACTTTTGCAATCATATATGGAAATAAATCGCAAACAAGCTGTGCCATTATCTACATGTACAGACTACTGTCAAAAAGACCGTCCCAACAGCCCTCGTGGCTCAGTTATAATCGCCTAGCTACCCCGTGCGCGGTAGGCAGCTGGAGGTCTTCTTTCGTCTTCATGCAAGTCAATACGCCGGTCCTACTGCACGGCTGACGACAAGATTTCATGGTCCTACTGAGAGTTTAACGCCGCCGTACTGGCGGATTAACGACTTTTTCTTTGGTTTTAACAGCGGCTGTACTGTAATTGGTACGCAGGTACACATGCGCGACACAAATCACTAAGGCATAACCTCACTTGCGTCACCACGCGCCTTTGCGTACCTGACAGTCAGGTTACAAATAACATGTGGCTCATCTGCATGTGCTAAGCACAACGGAGGAGTCAACTGTGGGAGATGGCAAAAAAACAACAAACTTTAAGCAGCTTCTTTGGTGTCTCACCACCACCACCAACAAAGAAAAGGCAAACTGAGCCGGAGCCGAACAAAAGAGTTTTTTCGGAAAAGTGGCTAAAAGATGTGCCATGGTTTGAAGCTAATGATGAGCGCACTGAAATGTGGTGCAAGATTTTCCGGTCACATCCACATCTAGCAGGCAAAACAGGTGCGTTTTATAAAGGCTCAAAGAATTTCAGTCATCCTTTATTTGACCAACATGAAAAAAGCAAAGAGCACGTTAATGTGGCGCAAACCATTGCTAATGAACAAGCTAGCCGAGAAGAAATATCCAATCGCCCGCTTGCCAGATGGCGAGACAGGCTGAATGAAGAACAACGGCAAGCTCTGTGCAATATTTTTCTGCTCGCCTTTCATAAAGCTAAACACGCACGTCCCATGTCTTCTTATTCTGAGGATATTCCTTTACTGAAACGGCTAGGAGTGAATGTCGGAGGTGCATATCTTTCACGTGAAGGCGGCTCACGGATAATGCAGAGCATCGCGCACACCATCAGCCAGGAGTTAAGAGCTAAGTTGCAGTCTGCTGAATTTTGGGGGCTGCTTTTTGACGGATCTGAGGACATCACAAAAACCGAGCAGGAAATCGTGTATGTTGTGTCTGTGTCCAGTGACGGAGAGTTTACCTCGGACTTCCTTGGACTGATTGAACTGGGTGCTGATCGGAGCGCGCAGGCCATAACTGACGGACTTGTGAAGCTTTTCCAGGATGCAGGCTTGGATGACTGGACCGTTAAGTTGGTCGCTGTGTGTACAGACGGTGCTGCTGTTAACGTCGGTGCGTACAACGGCATTGTGCCGAAGCTACGGAAACTCGCTGCGGTTGGAGACTCTCTCGTGCACATTTTGTGCACCGCACACACACTGGAGAACTGCGCATAGTCAGCTGATTGCAATGTTCCTTACTGTGAGACATTTAATCACTCTGGGGTCTATTCTCCCATGCGCGTAAGTCGAAAAAAGCGCGTAGCCACGCGCTTTTCAGCCTACGCGTATTCTCCCCTTGACTTAAGTCTGTGCATTACGCGCCTTGAAGGCACTTACGCGCTTGGGGCGGAGCAAGGCCAAAATCGGGGCGTTTCCGGGCGTTTCTCATGCAAATAACACTTACGTGTATTCTCCCCCTGGCTTACGCGCTTTTTCTGTTAAGCGCTTTTGAGGGCTGTATTAAGGTCAAGCGCCAACATTAGGCGAAATTGAATATTGCGTTTGATGTCGGTTATAGGCCGAATTTTAACATTACTTTTATTTTATTTAACATGGTAAAGGCTGAGACATTTAATATTCGATTGTTCTTCCTTATTTCTAAACTACATTTCTCAAAGCCATGATAATTTATCAAACGAAATCATCACATGATATTACGCATCAGCCTCTTCTCCAATCAGTTAAATTACAAACGCAAAACAATTAATTAATACGAGTATACATAAGACCATCATTCTACCATGCCCTCAAAATCTAAAGCCAAAATGCCAGTCCTGCATTTGCTTGCACTCTTGCGTGATTGGGAAAGAGTAAGAGGAGCGCGCCGAGCTCGAAGACGAACACTCATATATCGGCTTCGTTTGGACATCCTGGGACAAACAAACATTGAGTGCATCCAGCGCTTTCGCCTGGACCGTGCATGAGGCAATCATCTATCTTTGCCGACTTCTGGATGAACAGCTATCCAGCCGCCGCAATTATCCACAAAACATACCCGTGGTCATCAACGTCAGAACTGCGCTGTCGCTTCTGGCATCTGGGTCGTTCCAGAGAGTGGCTGGAGATGTCACACACACATCACAGGCGTCTGTGTCAAGGTGTCTGACGCAGTTCGTTGGCGCTTCAAGTTAGTCTCCATGCATTTCCACTGCAGAAAGAGTGGATGCCATCCCCTCCTCATGTGCAGTGAAATGCACAGGGGATGATGGTTGCCCACCACCTGTTCCGTGTACACTTCTCCGGTGTGCAAAGAACCTGGCTTTTACAGCGCCCCGCAGATCTCTTCATTTATGCTTTAAATCGGGGATACTGTGCTTACATCTCCCCACCGACGCCACATCCAGAACGATTCGCAGCTTAATTCCTCGGATCAGCCTTCATTGCTTGCTTGCCATACAACACCGACATCTGTGAAATTTGGTTTTCGGCTTTGGCTCGACGTCGCCATCATTGTCTTCCATGTTCTATTAACAAATGCGACTGCCCTGTATGTTCGTGATAATCTAAAAAGTTGTGATATTCTCATGAGTGAGGGGATTGATTTTCTAATTGAGGATATCTGTATTAACTAACTCGAGTCCTAGTAATTTTTTACCATTGGTAATACTGTGTAATTTAATGTGTGAATAAAGATATTATTAAATAGGCTACTCTAGATTGAGCCCTACCCTGGCAAATACCAAAGCACTATCCATTTGTTCATCAATTTTAGCCTTTAAAGAATAGCCGACATGGGAAGAATCATTACCAGTAAATGGGATAATTGATTATAATAAAGTATTAGGCACAAGTTCAAGTGAATGTGTCGCTCAAATCAAATAGGATGATAGGCTATGGATATGGAATTCCGTCATTACTGAGGCGGTGTCGGGGAGGGGAGATGACCGCGTGCGGGGTAAGAATCCTTGTTAAAGCATTTCCATGTCCTTTAGTTGCAAACCTGACATCAGAGTAGTTTTCAAGTGCGCAATTTCTAAATGAGATGGTACAAACTGTCTTTGATTGTCTTCTTCCGTCTTCAACGGAACAAACAGGCTGGTGTAGGAGGGGCACATTTTCAATGATCTGATTGCACCGATTGAGAAGCGCTACATTCTTTATTCATTATTTCATTATCGCGGCAATTTGTTTGTATGCATAGCTTTAATGCCATGGTGGCTAGAGTAAGAAATAACAAGTGTTTGTCACTGACATATCCCCCCCCGCCGCAATTTTATGTGTCCGTACGGACGGAGCCCAAAGCTATATCCCCTGCTTCGTGCTAATCGCGCGGCGGGGGATAAATAAAGAGATGTCTGAATTACGTCTTGTAATTGGTACGGCCTACTATTACAGCGGCATATAAAACCTTGTATCTTCACAATGACAAACTAAAATAAAAAATAAATGTAAAATAAAATAATAATAATAATTATAATAATATAGATGGATAAATATAGTTTAAAATAAAAATGTTTAATTTTGCATGTAAGAATAGTGGACATACGAGTTTTCGTTTCTTATCAGTTTGGAGAAACGAGGTTTTATCGGCAGGCCCACGATATTCAAATCTAAAGTCTGGATTGCGTTTTCCATGGACCACAAATGCGTTTTCATGGTTAATCAGAAAATCATTTTTCCATGTTTTCCTGATAGCCGTAATCAATGAGCTTTGTACAGAATCTGCCTCTCTTTTGGATCAGTCACACCTCTTTCATAAGGCCGCCTACATTCTGAAGTTAAGCGCTGTGGGCGTGATCGAAGCGAGTAGGGGAGAATACGCGTAACTCAAAAGCGCTTAACTCGAAGCGCGTAAAAAAAGACTTACGCGCTAATGGGAGAATAGACCCCTCTGTGATCAAGCTGCTGCAGTTTTATTTACGGAAGGGTGGAGCAAAAAAAACACTGCTGCACAGAAAAAATTGGAAAATGGGAAAATGGGATCTCCTTTGTGAAACTGGGTAAGTTTCATCATATCAGATGGTCTGCATGGAGGCATGAAACACTGTTAAAAATAACAAGACTATTGCCAGCCATTAAAATACAGCTGGCTACCAGTGATAACAGTGAAATGCAGCACATCTGCACAGAGCGTTTTCAGTGTTTTTTGACCAACATGCTTGACATTGGCAACATTTTGAAGACCACATCCCTGAAGTTTCAGAAGGAAAACCTGACCATTGGAGAATGTAAAGATGAACTCATGGTGGCCATTGGACAGTTCACACTACTGCTTGATGGTGAAGCACCAGCCTCTGGCAAGATGGAGGCCAGACAAGACAGGACACAAACTGTTTCTAGTGCTGATGCTGACAGAGACAAGGCAAACTTGCTCAGGAGGTTAACTGAAGAGTTTGAAATCAGATATGACTCCCTCAAGTCATGTGATCATTTTTTAGTATTTGATCCCTCAACATGGCCTCAGGAAATGCAAGATCTCCACCGTTTTGGTAATACAACAGTCTGCAGCATTCTTCAGAAATATGAGGTCATCTTGCAACTTGACAGAGACACCACTGTGAGGGAATGGATGCACTTAAAGCAGGCTGGAAAACGCCTGGGAGCCTCCTCTGTGCATTACTTGGTTCGAATAGTAAATACAAGTAACCCTGACACGTACACCAGCATCAATAAGGTGGTTAAACTGTCTCTTACACTGCCTTTAAGCAGTGCAGCTTGTGAGAGGGAATTCTCACATCTCAACATAATAAAAAAGTACAGATAAAGTACAGAGAAAAGTACAGATCTCGTCTGTCACATGCTCGTCTCTCAGCCCTGATGCACATTCACCTGTCAAAAAAGACCACAGAGACATTTGAGCCAAAGCCAGCTGTTGACCTGTGGATGGAGACAGCTAATCGGAGGTTCAGCCAGGGACAGGGAGATGCATCTGCAGCATCTTCATCATCTACCATGCAGGAAACTGAAGCAGAGGACAGAGAACAGTGAGGAAGACTGAACTTGTTAAGACCACAGGGTGAGTGCCAAGCACTATCTCCTGGTACTCACCTGAGTAACTCACTAAAAACGTTATGTTCCTATGCTATCTGGCTGATGTTTTGGTTGCTTTTGAATGCTGGCGGTGCTTCTACTCTAGTGGTAGCATGAGACGGACTCTACAACCCACACAAGTGGCTAGGTAGTGCAGCTCATCCAGGATGGCACATCAATGCAAGCTGTGGCAAGAAGGTTTGCTGTGTCTGTCAGCGTAGTGTCCAGAGCATGGAGGCGCTACCAGGAGACAGGCCAGTACATCAGGAGACGTGGAGGAGCCCGTAGGAGGGCAACAACTCAGCAGCAGGACCGCTACCTCCGCCTTTGTGCAAGGAGGAACCGGAGGAGCACTGCCAGAGTCCTACAAAATGACCTCCAGCAGGCCAAAAATGTGCATGTGTCTGCTCAAACGGTCAGAAACCGACTCCATGAGGATGGTATGAGGGCCCGATGTCCACAGGTGGGGGTTGTGCTCACAGCCCAACACCATGCAGGACATTTGGCATTTGCCAGAGAACGCCAAGATTGGCAAATTCGCCACTGGTGCCCTGTCCTCTTCACAGATGAAAGCAGGTTCACACTGAGCACATGTGACAGAGTCTAGAGACGCCGTGGAGAATGTTCTGCTGCCTGCAACATCCTCCTGCATGACCAGTTTGGCTGTGGGTCAGTAATGGTGTGGGGTGGCATTTCTTTGGGGGGCCGCACAGCCCTCCATGTGCTCACCAATGGTAGCCTGACTGCCATTAGGTACCAAGATGAGATCCTCAGACCCCTTTTGAGACCATATGCTGGTGCGGTTGACCCTGGGTTCCTCCTAATGCAAGAAAATGGTAGACCTCATGTGGCTGGAGTGTCAACAGTTCCTGCAAGACTAAGGCATTGATGCTATTGACTGGCCCGCCCGTTCCCCAGACTTGAATCCAACTGAGCACATCTTGGACATGTCTCGGTCCATCCACCAATGCCATGTTGCACCACGGACTTTCCTGGAGTGGGCGGATGCTTTAGTCCAGGTCTGGGAGGAGATCCCTCAGGAGACCATAGTCCACCTCATCTGGAGCATGCCGAGGCGTTGTAGGGAGGTGATACAGGCACCTGGACGCCATACACACTACTGAGCCTCATTTTGACTTGTTTTAAGGACATTACATCAAAGTTATATCAGCCTGTAGTGTGTTTTTCCACTTTAATTTTCAGTGGATTTGACTCCAAATCCAGACCTCCATGGGTTAATAAATTTGATTTCCATTGATAATATTTGTGTGATTTTGTTGCCAGCACATTCAAATTTGTGAAGAGCAAAGTATTTAATAAGAATATTTCATTCATACAGATCTAGGATGTGTTCTTTTAGAGTTCCCTTTATTTTTTTGAGCAGATTGTGAAGATCATGACATTGTCAAACAGCATTGTGCCCAGAGCGTGGCAAAGTCGATGTTTCACCAAAACGCAGGAAAGTGGCCTTTTGTGTCCTTAGTCATATCTATCTGAGATTTCACATGTGTGTTAATGATGCAGGCCTGAACATGTGATATGAATTTCTTTGATGGGCCAAGCCCTTTTAACATCAGCCCCTGCGCCACATTTCACTGACATGCACGAAAATTGGTACATACCTAAACCATGCCCAGATGCACAGAAAAGTCTCTTGGAGCCACAGCCTAAACCCAACAGGAAGTCGGCCATTTTTAATTAAGTGGCCATTTTTGGCATTTCACACATTTTGTATTTTAACCCTTTCTGCAGATGTAGACGCTCGCGTCTATAGATATGCAAATTTAAGCACTTAGTTACAGTACTCGACCACGAGATGGAACCCCCGGATCAGCTATTGAATATTCTCAAGCAGGCAGAGCTGAAATGTGATTTAGAGTATGGAGAAGTTCCCTCAAATCCCTGTTTTTCAGGAGTTGCATGAATTAAACTCCTCAGTTAAGCCTGCTGTGCAAACTGGTCAATATCCTTGCCCATAGTATCGATCCAGTAGTTTCAAAAAATTATCACTTGCGACAGAAAACTTTGTTGCAACCATTTTAGCTTCAGTGAGCCAACAGTATTCCAATTAGTGGTTTAAAAAAAAACATTTTGTGAAGAAAAAAATCCAACATAGTATTGATTCTCTCACATTCTACTGTCAATTACAGTCATCACACACAAAATATGCATAGTTCCCTCCCATGGATTAACGCATATATTCCTCCATTGACAAATTCAGCACTCCCTTCTATCCACCCAAGTACTGGTGTCAATAGCCAGTCACTCAATTATATACTCAGATTAATCTGCGTAACACTACAGTTATAGTTCACGCCCTCGTGAAGCTTCCCCGGTAACAATGTATTGATTGATTGATAGTTTCTTATCCAATTCCCGAGTGTTTAAACTTTCCTCAATAACTTCAATACATTGATCGGACAATAAGAATAGGATACAAAGCTAAGTGTAAAAGTATGGTCGGTTGTGTTCTTCGAATGTTGGCCACGGTTGCGCAGCTGAAAATGATGCGATATCAAAGAAACAAAGACACTCGAAACTGGCCTGAAGTGTTCAGTTTCATTTACGAGATACATGTTGTATGGACACGGTCAATGGGAATTATTCCGAATGAAACAGTACTGGAGAGTACCTTCTACCCGATACATCTGTCTCTGGAGGAGGGCATCAATGAAGAAAACAGGTTATACTTCCACTCTGTTTGCATTTTGCTCATTATAGCTTTTTGCTGTGGAATTTATACCGCTTTTAAAGACATCGAATGCCAAGGTTTTCGTTTCTCCAAATGCATGCAGCCCACGCACGTTGGTAGATCCCTCGGTAAGTTCATTACATCATTCTGTTGAATATGGGGGTATATGTCGTTAGATTTTTCTTGAAAGTGAAATTTCTGTTGTTAAAATAAGGTGTATTTCAGAATTCAGATATTACTGAGTTAGTGAGTTTTTACCCTTATAAGGTGTCAGGTTATGAGCTCGGATGTGAGAGCGGTCAGCTTTTTATTGCAGCGTGAATGTTTTAGCTGTTTAAACAGCACCTTATTTAATGTTTGGGGGACTTCGTAGAAAAATGGACAATATTGTTAACTTTATTATGGAGAAAAGGCATGTTTTGCGTTTGAAGAGGTCACTGGTGACCAATGGTGTTCAACTGCACTGATATTGATAACTTCATGCTAAACTCAACCAGAAATTCATAAGTTCATGCTGAATTTAATGCTCCAAAAGTTAATTTGTGTTAAATATATGATTAATGTATAATTTGACAATGAACCATTTTGATGGATCTCAGACTTTGGGGTGACACCTGGATAGCTGTCTGATTTGGCTCATAGCAAGCGAGTAATCTAGAATGTAATGTTCAAGATGAATTTTACTTGTGGTCAAGAAGTTTATGATCCCAGAAATGTATAGATTTAAGCCCCAGCAGTTTTTCATTTGTCAGTATTATTTTTTTTTGCTTTTGCAATGGTGAATTCTCATGAAGATTTTTTATGTTTGCAGCCCCTCTTCTCCACCAAAATCATAAAAATAAACTGAAATACGATGGGAGTCTAAATGCTTCAAGTGTCTAGACTCAATTGAGCCAAGGTTTTTCTGTCTGTGAAGCTGCCATCTTGAATTATAAAGCCTTAAATCAGGTAACACCTAAAAAGCCATATTTGGCTTCTGCGCAAGGGGTAAATGAACTCCTCCTACAGAATTTAATCAGATCGACTTCAAAATTGGTGTGTGTCATCCAGACTAGTTTGTCACCAAAATTTATCAAAAGATCCACTCAGCGTTAAACGGTGTGACGATGGCGTGGCGTTGAATTTCCAGTATTCGCCATGAAACAGGAAGTTGCTGTGACTTTATCGTCCAAACTTCACAAGTTTGATAACAATCCCCCCGAACATGTCCACATGACAATATCCCATAATTCTCATAGCGCCCCCCCATGGGAACAGCAGGTGACCTTTTTTGACTCTACCATGTTCTGATCCAACATAGTAAAATATAGTTGGTGGGGTCAACTAAGATGTGCGCAATAAGTTGGTAAAGCTGCATTATGAACGGTGGGAAGCTATGAGCAATGGCATCCATCTGGCAGCGTGGCCACTATCAAATCCTTGCCACCAAATTACGTTAGGCTTTTTCATAGTTTTAACAAAGTCATAACCTCATGAAAATTAACACATCCAGAATGGCGAGCACTTACATATGATAGGGGTGCCGCCCATGGGATAGGCAAAATGGCTCCGTAGAGCCCCCTAGAAAATTTCAACAAAACAGCTCTCGCAGCTTCTTTAACCAGGTTTCCATGATCAAATTGTTTTGAATGCACAACTGCACCCATCCACCCCCAACGTGCACAAGTGTGTGAGGGCCTGTTCATCGCTGCTTGCAGCTTTAATTAGGGCCCAAGCACGAAGTGCGAGGACCCTATTGTCATGGTGCTGTTTATTAGGGCCCAGGCACCAGAGGTGCGAGGAACCTTTTGTTTTTGATGGAATTTTTATTCTTCCTCTTTGTTATTATTATTTTTATTCTACTGCGGGAACGCGTTTTTGAGGGCCTTGCCATGAACGAAAACTCACAAAAATTTACAGAGATGTCAGTCGTGGTGCAAATGATAAATAATTGTTATTTATGTGCTTGGACATGCCCCGGTAGCTCTATAGCACCACCAAACATGCGGCCATTTTGGAATGCAATTGCTCGGAAGTTTTTTGTCAAATTTGTTTTCTTTTTGCCTCTCAGGAAGTGAGCTATAAGCCATTTCCTGCGTTTTTCCAGATTTTACAGACATTTTTTAGGGCCTTAGCATACTCTAAAACTTGCAACAAAATATGCAGCTCCTCAATTTGATATCCCCGTTGGCACTAGGTGTGACATGGTGGCTCTTTAGCACCCCCAATACATGATTGCATTTTTCAGGGCCTCAGCATGCTCGAAAACGTACAAAATTTACGAAAATTTACGAAATTCGGTGCCCATGTGGATTATGCCGAGACCTAAAAAAAGGTCTCTTGGTGCCATGACTTAGACTCATCAGGAAGTCTGCCATTTTTCATTGAAATTGCAACTTTTTTGGATTTTTTTACTTTTAAAGATCGTGCTTCACAAACTCCTCCTAATGATTTTATCCAATCAACTTAAAATTTGACCTGTTTCAGCCAAAGACCATGCCGATATAAAATTTTTTTTTTAAATTAATCAAACGATGTATTTGTGGAGTTTTCGATGTTCTGTCATGAAACAGGAAGCTGTATCGCACATACCTTGTGATACTTGCCCAAAACTTTACAAGCTTGATGAAAATTTCATCTTAAGTGTAAATATATGCTGATATTAAATTGGGCGTGGCCAGTTGGCTCCATAGCGCCCTCTAGCCACAACCATGTTAAGATTAAAATGCTTGAATGTTCCTAAAATTTGGTGTCGTCATGGGATTTGTCATGCAGGAATATAAGAATTTTTTTGACATTTTTTGGCCAAACAGGAAGTGCATTTTTCTAAATTTTACAAGTACATGTTTGAAGGCCTTAGGACACTCCAAAACTCGCAAAACATTGCAAGAAGTGCCCCCCTATCATTTTTTCAAAAGAATCGCCATTTTGAGGATCTAAACATGCTTGAAAATTAATAAAAATCTTCACACTCATGGAGCCCGATATTACTATTACTATGGCATAAATTTTGCACACAGGTGTGTCAAAATGGCACCATAGCGCCCCACAGAAAATTTCAACAAAACAGTTCTCAGGTTTCAGTTCAACTGCATGAATAAAATTTGGTGGAGACACGCCAAGACTTAAAAAAAGTTACATTGACCCGAACCCAATAGGAAGTCCATTATTTTCAATTTAAGTTTCAACTTTTTTTTCATCAACAAGCGTCATACTTTTACCCCTTTGCACAGAAGCCAAATTTGGCAATTTATGGGTTAGCCAATTTAATGCTGTATAATTCAAGATTTAAGCTTCATAAAGAGGAGAACGTGGCTTTACTCAGAAAAGACATTTACAGCATTTAGAATTACATCGTATCTCAGTTTATTTTCATGATTTTCGTAGAGAAATTGGGCTGCAAACAAAAAATCATCATCAGAATTCACCATTAAAATTGCAAAAAAAATAATACTGAGAATTGAAAAACTGCTGTGGCTTAAATCTATACATTTCTCAAATCATAAACTACTGAACACAAGTAGAATTCATCTTCAGCATTACATTCTACATTACCTACATGCTATTAGCCAAATTACACAGCTATCCAAGTGCCTCCCTAAAGTCTGAGATGTTGCACTGTCAAATCATCAAATAATCATGTATTTAACACAAATAAAGTTTTGAGGCATGAAATTTGATATGAACTAATGATTTTCTGGTTGACTTTAGCTAACCTCTATGATACAGTCGTTATGTTGCGCTCCTCATTGACTGACTGTCGCTATACTAACGCCTGTACGGGAAAGCTCTAAAAGTGCTTCACGCGGCCTCGTTATGAGTTGGAGGCTTCTTCTTCTTATTTTTGGTTTTATGGTGTTTACAGACCTGTTGGTGTATTACCGCCAACTACTGGATTCATTCAACATAAATTTCCCTATTCCTCTTATATCGAATCCGCACCAAAGCCTCGCCAAAGCAAACGGTGCACTGTGTCGAACAATGCGTTTGTACTCTGCATGTGTTCAGTGTGACTACAATTTCGATTTGTGTAATCTACGAGCCGAATGTAGACGCAATGCATTGGCTTTTGAAGAAGGAAATTACGTCAACACCAAAGCTGCCTGCTGATTGGTCCAGCCAAAAAATTTCAGGCGAAGCGCCGCGAGGTAGCTTTCCCTTAACGCCCTGATGGGAGCGATCGTCAAAGCCACCTAGCGGACACAGGGCGTTAATCATTAACGTTAGACTTTAGCATGAATTTATCGATACAAGTGCAGCTGAACATCAGTAGTCACCAGTAACCTCTCTAAACACAAAAGAATGCCTTTTCTCCATAATAAAGTGGAGAGTTTTGTCCATTTTTCTTCTAAGTCCTTCAAGCCAGCATACACAGTCATTAAATAAAATGGGTGTGTAAAGGAAAGTTCAATCACGAGACGTAGGATTCTCAAGCAATTACGCTTACCCAGTCGGCGCCTTCAGTCTTCTTTATATATGCTTCTGACGTATCCGTGTCTGCTGTTACACAGATTCAGCATCACCCACCGCCTCCCCACCACCACCAACTTCTGACTCCAGCCTCTTCAGCATCTACTTAATCCGTATGACCCTTCTGTCCAATGGGGGATGGCTTCGTCCCTGCCTGCTACCCAGGCAGATCAGCGCCCCGCTTCGTTTGAGGGTCCTCAAGGATGGAGTCATCGCCAAATACTGGATTTATTTCATGTCATTGCATTGTTAATAAATCTCCTTTCCTTAAATCCGAAGTCTTCGTGATTGAACTGCTGATTAATGGTTGCTACACAGGACAACAATTTTTCTGTCGCAATAGATCATTTTTTTAAACTGCTGGATTGATACTATGGGCAAGGATATTAACCAGTTTGCACATCAGGCTTAGCTGAGGAGTTTAATTCATGCAACTCTTAAAAAACAGGGAGTGGGGTGAACTTCCCCATATTCAAAACCGCATTCAAACTCTGCTTGTTTGTGAATATTCAATAACTGATCCGGGGGTGCTATCTAGTGGTCGAGTACAGTAACTGCGGGCTTGAATTTACAGTTCCATAGATGCAAACGTCTACATCTGCAGAGAGGGGTTAAGGTACTCCTCCTATTTATTTCAGGAATTGCGTTTGCACTGAACTCAGGGAATAACATTGTTCACAGTCCAGCACTATCCAATGGTTGTGCATGCACTCCTGCACCCATCAGGGTGTTCCCACCACCCCCAATGTGCATGAGGGGTGTGAGGGCCCTTTCAACGCCGCTTGCAGCTTTAATTATTATTATTTTGCTGCAAGAATGCGTTTTTGAGGGCTTTGCCATGCATGAAAACTCACAAAAATTTGCACAGATGTCAATCGTATGAAAAGTTACAAATTATTGTTGTTCTTGTGCTTGAACATGCCAAGGTGGCTCTGTAGCGCCACCAAACACGTGACCAATTTGGAACTCAGTTGCTCGGATTCTTACAAAATTTGGTGGGGCCATAGTACTCATAATGAAGTTTTTTGTAAATTTTTTTTTTTTTTTTTTTTAACCTCATAGGAGGTGAGCCTTGAGCCATTTCCTGCATTTTTCCAGATTTTACTCAGACATTTTTGAGGGCTTTAGCCTACTCGAAAACTCACCAAACTTGGCACATACGTTAAAAATACAATGGTGTTCGATTTGATATCCCAATTGGCACTTGGTGTGACACGTTGGCTCTATAGCGCCCCCTAACAAAGAGTTACATTTTTGAAAGCCTAAGCATGCTCAAAAACTCACAAAATTTTGCTGAGGTATTTAGCCGGTCAAACCTTTTACTATGATATAGGTTTTTACATAAGTGTGGCAAAATGGCAATATGCCGAGACCTAAAAAAAATAAAAAGTCTCTTGGTGCCCTGATCTAGACTAAACAGGAGGTTCACCATTTTTTATTGAAATTGCAACTTTTTTTGATTTTTTGCCATTAACAGGCATCGTACTTTAACGAACTCCTCCAACAGATTTCATCCTATCAACTTAAAATTTGGAGTTTGACATCTAAAGACCTTGGCAATGTTAAACTGCAAAGCTTTTTTGGATTCATCGAACGATGTATCCGTGGCGTCGTGGTGAATTTCGATGTTCCGCCATGAAACAGGAAATTGGTTGTACTCACACATACTTTGTGAGATTTGCCCGAAACTTTACAAGCTTGATTAAAGTCTTGTCCCGAGTATAAATATATGCTGATATTAGATCTGGTGTGGCCAGGTGGCTCCACAACACCCTCTAGCCACAGCCATGTTAAGACAAAAGTGCTTCAATGTTCATGAAATTTGGTGTGATCATTGAACTTGTCATGCAGTCTTATGGTAATTTTTTTGAAATTTTTTGGCCAAGCTGGAAGTAAGCTATGAGGCATTTTCGGTGTTTTTCCAAATTTTATGAGCACGTTTGCAAGCCTTAGAATACTCTTAAACTTGCAAAACGCTGCAGCAATTCTAACTATCTTGTCGTCTTTAATTTGATACACCAGATGGCACTTAATGTGGCACAATGGCTCTATAGTGCCCCCAATAATTTTTTGAAAAATTAATTGCCCTTTTGAGGGTTTCAGCATGCTTGAAAATTCACAAAATTTTGCACACATATTAAGCCGGTAATACCTTTGACTATGATATTGGGATTACCCATTACTGTGGCAAAATGGCATTATAGCCCCCAGGGCCGTAACCAGGATTTTTGACATACTGAGGTCCAATAATGCGCGCTAACCCAAGCTAACAAAAGTTCTTTAGCTACACAGCAATGCACTTTGGTCAGTGTTTCAGTAGTTAGACGTTTGATGCGGGGCCGGACGCTATCATGGAAAAGTCGCTTAATTTCCTTAATGTTCTCATGTTTTATTGTTTTTAATGTTTTATTTTAAAGAACTACTAATAAACGGTAGCATCCCGTGTGGCACACAAACAGGTCACTTGAGGGATATACAGAATTTTATTTAAAAAAAACACAACTTACTATTGAAGGAATATTGAGTTGGCTTTTTCCATATACGCGCTTTTTCTTTCTTTGATCCAATTTTCATAATAAAAACAAAACAAATGTCACTATCAGCAAGTTTTTTTAAGAGTATCAGTACTGGCTGTTAACATTTGACTGGAAACGCCCAAAAAGACTACCGTTTAAGAAGCATTCTGATTATTTTGAACAATGCCATTACATCACCAAACTCAAAACCTGACTTGAGTGCGCAAGCTTTAGAGCAGAGGTGTCAAACTCATTTTAGTTCAGGGGCCACATACAGCCCAATTTGATCTCAAGCTTAGTTGGGCTGAAAGGCCTGTTCTTGCCATTCATGTTATGTTATGTTATGTTATGTTAAGTGGGCCGGACCAGTAAAATCATAGCGTAATAACCTATAAATTATGACAACTCCAAATCTTTCCCTTTTTTCATTCATTCTGAAAATGTTCACATTTAATGAACTACCTTTTTACAAAACATATTATGAACCTGAAATTTCTTAAGAAATATAAGTGCAATTTCAACAATATTATTCCTCAGTTCATAATTTGCAAATGTGCATTAGAACTTACAGATCACAGTAGACGTACAATGGCACAAAACATTTAGTCACAGGTATCTGGAACTGAACAATATGGTATTTTACTTTATGGATAAAACAACTTGTCAAGATCTACAAATTATTTTAATTTTACATATATTTCTACATCTGTGTTGTAATCCTGACCACCTGAACTGAGTCACCACACCATACAAACTAAAGTGGGAGCTATCAAGGGAGAAGGTTAAATGATCCCCCCGCCTTGTAAATGAATGAAACATATAAAAATACCGAAAAGTTGAGGCAGTGCATGAGCAATAGGGTTCCACCAAACCAAAAAATCTTTTGTACTGAAGCTGCTGACTTATATTACACAATGTTCAGTGTCTTGTAAATATTTTTCACAGTATGAATTCATTTTCACAGAACTGTATTTTTCAGGGTGCAAAAGTGTCTGAAGCAGCATTTTACATTAATTAGGCTAACTCATTGTTTAATTTGCTCCTGAAACTTTTAGCATCTTTTAGACTTCACAAGTGCATCAACATCAGGTGTCAGATCCTGAGTAGCAGCCAATTTCAGAATGTCATTCAAGTGCTTGTGTGTGAGCCTTGAGCACAGCTTTGTTTAATTGAAACTCATTACAGAGAAAACCTGTTCACAAAGGTAGGTAGTCCTAAACATGCATAAAACTTTTGCAGCCAGGGCTGTCAAGAGATACTGATAAAATGTGTCCAAGCCCGCTGAGGCAAATTTGTCCTTAAAATCTGAATCACACTGCGAATCAATTATTTTAAGTTGGATGTCGACGGGCACATCAGAAGCCTTGACTGTGAATGGCGAGCGGAAAACTGCAAACTCTGTCTTAACTTCGCCAAAGACCTGAAACCTTTGCTCAAACTCCTGCAGTAATCCCTTTATCTTGTTTTTGTACCGACTCATGTCAGCATTAACTCCGGTCGCACTGTTATGGCCCCAATTTGTTATTACATTTATAACACAACAGCAACAGCAAGGGATGACAAACACAGTTTTAACAACTAAAACACATTTAATTTTTAACAAAGACTAATAACAACCTACAACTAAAGACCAAGATTGATAAATAAGAAAAAACAGAAATAATTACAGTCCCTTTTTGGTGGGGTGGCTTGGTGATGTCCTGGATGAAGAAAATGCTCAAACACAGGCAAAGAAATCCACAAAAGAAACGTCACAGGTCTTGAACAGAATGGCAGGTCTGGTCATCTTCTTGCAATTTCTCCTACTACTTTACGGTCTCAATTCTTTTCCTTATATACTCTTTTGCAGACCCCACCCACATTTAGACCTCTTTTTTTTAATTTTCTGAGACTTGCCCCAGACATGTCCAGGACATGTCTAAACATGACTCCAGTCTGAGCTTAACAAAAAAAAAGGTAAATACTGCCATCTAGTGGCCTATATTCACATTACACCTCCATTCCAAAAGGGAAAAATTTTGACTCATAAAGGCAAAATTTTTCTTTTCAATACAAAATGGTAAAGTGAACACTTGTCTATATATACATATCATACACATTCAAACACGGGATAAGCAATCAGCAATTCCATTGTCTGTACCCTTCACATGCTTAATTTCCAAGTCAAACTCCTGTAAAATCAAACTCCAATTCAACAATCTCCGATTCTTGTTTTTCATCTTACTCAAAAACATTAACGGATTGTGGTCAGTGTACACAATCATTGGCTTTTGTCCTGTACAAACATAAACCTCAAAGTGTTGTAAAGAAAGGACCAGAGCCAACAGTTCCTTCTCTATTGTGGAATAGTTCCTTTGGTGGCGATTGAACTTCCTGGAGAAGTATGCCACGGGATGCTCAATGTCATCAGAGTCACTTCTCTGTAGGAGCACAGATCCACAAGCTTGGTCGCTAGCATCGACCGCGATGGAGAACGGTTTGTTGAAGTCAGGAGATTTGAGCACGGGGAAGTGACACAGCAGAGACTTCAGGCGATCGAAGGCTCTCTGGCATGCATCATCCCAGGCGAACTTTACGCCTTTCTTCAGTTGGTTAGTTAGACTGAGAGCAATCTCAGCAAAGTTCTTGCAGAACTTGCGGTAGTACCCGATCATTCCAAGGAAGCGGCGCAAAGCTTTTTTGTTGTCAGGAACTGGAAAGTCCATGATGGCTTGGACTTTAGCATTTATGGGTGCCACCTTACCCTGGCCTATGACGTAGCCAAGATAGGTGACAGTAGCACAACCAAAGTCACTCTTGTTCAGGTTAACAGTCAGGTTAGCCTGGGTCAGGCGCTGAAACAACGTCTCTACATCTTTTAGATGTTCTTCCCAGGAGTCACTCCATGTGATCAGGTCATCGATGTATGCACCCGTGTGTGGCAATCCGGCGATTGTAGACTGTATCATCCTTTGGAACGTGGCTGGGGCATTTTTCATGCCAAAGGGTAGGACTTCATACTGGTACAATCCAGATGGTGTGGCAAAAGCAGAGATGCTCTTGGCCCTCTCAGTTAAACGCACACACCAATAACCCTTCAATAAATCAATCTTGGTCAGAAACTTTGCTTGCCCTACACTATCAATACAATCATCAATCCTAGGTATTGGAAACACATCAGTTCTAGTTACAGCATTGACTTTGCGATAATCTGTACAGAATCTAGTACTTCCATCAGGTTTTGGAACTAGCACACAGGGTGAACTCCAATCGGAGTTGGAGGGTCTGATAATATCATGTTTTAACATGTACTCAACCTCTTTCTCAGCAATCTTTCTCTTTTCAGGATTCATCCGGTATGGATGCTGTTTTATTGGTTTGGGATCACCAACATCTACATCATGAGAGGCTATAGTAACTCTCTTTGGAACATCAGGAAACAAATCCTCATATTTCTTGATCAACCTTTCAAACTGATCTCTCTGTGAGGGTTCTAAGTGCTGGAGTTTTACATCAAGATTTTGCAACACTTCAGTGTTTGACAATTTACATGAAAGAACTTCAGCTTTAATTCTTGGTTCATCATCTTGAAACTCCCCCTCATCTTCACACGTTTCGACCATTTGAGAATCTGAAGTGACAGCTGCAACCCTAGCATTTCTGTCATGATAAGGCTTTAGCATGTTAATATGACACAATTGTTTTGGTTTTCTCCTATCTGGAGTCTTCACAATGTAATTGAGATCATTGAGTTTTGTCAGAATTTCATAAGGACCATGAAATCTAGCCTGCAATGGATTGGACTGCAAGGGAAACAACACAAGGACCTTGTCTCCTGGTTTAAACTCACGGCTTCTAGCCTTATGATCATACCAAGTTTTCATTTTTCCCTGACTTGATTTCAAGTTCTCTTTGGCAAGGTCACAAGCTGCACGCAATCTTTCCTTGAACTTGCTAACATAGTCTAACAGACTGATTTGCGGCTCTTCCTCTTGCCATTGTTCACTCAATAATAGCAAAGGTCCTCTCACTTCATGACCAAACACTAGCTCAAATGGACTGAATCCAGTAGACTCCTGCACTGCTTCTCTAGCTGCAAACAACAGCAAATGAACCCCTTCATCCCAGTCTTTCTCATGGTCATAACAATAAGTCCTCATCATTGTCTTGAGAGTGGAATGAAACCGCTCTAAGGCACCCTGACTTTCTGGATGATAGGCACTAGAAAGAATCTGTTTTGCACCTAGTTCATACACAACCTGCTGAAACAATCCTGAAGTGAAATTGCTACCTTGGTCTGACTGAATTTCCCTGGGAAGACCAAACAACGTGAAGAACTTTATCAAAGCCTTCGAGATTGCAGTTGCCTTGATGTTACGTAGAGGTATGGCTTCGGGGAATCTGGTAGATGCACACATGATTGTCAACAAGTACTGATTTCCAGATCTAGTCTTGGGTAATGGACCAACGCAATCAACAATGACCCTAGAGAATGGCTCCCCAAATGCTGGGATAGGCTGCAATGGAGCTACAGGTGGGTCTAACTGGTGTTTTCCAACTACCTGACAAGTGTGACAGGTTTTGCAAAAGTTGGAAACGTCTTTCCGAAGCCCAGGCCAAAAGAAGTGTTTCATGATCTTATCAACAGTCTTGTTAACACCAAGATGACCTCCTAAAGGTAAACTATGAGCCATTGTTAAGATCTCATTCCTATAGACCTTCGGAACAACAATTTGCCTGACCACTGCCCAATCTGCATTGGCAGGGATATCAGGAGGGCGCCACTTCCGCATCAACACACCATCCTTGAGATAATACCCAACTGGAATTGCGTCTATTTCTTTATCAGGAAGGGCTCTCCTCTTTAGTACACAAATTTCAGGATCATTAGTTTGCTCCTCAATCAACCGCTTTCTGGACAGAGACAAGTCTCCAGACACATCAGAATCACCAGACCCATCCGGCTGGCTGAATAGAGAACTGATAAAAGTATCTGATAAGTCCTCAAACGGAGAAACCATAGTAGGCCAATCAGAGTCATGAGGCGAACCACCTGAGTCCTGACTATTCAATGTACTGGACGGCACCACATCATCTTCTTCTTTAGCCTTCTTGGCCATAGCACGAGTCACTGCGCAAGAAGGATACAGAGATGGGTCCTCATCCCCATCTTCAGTGCTCGGCTGTGAAGTAAGATGTACACGGGGAACTACTTTGCCCCCAGCCAGGTCATTGCCTAGCAACAGAGAAACACCCTTTATAGGTAGACTTGACATAAGTCCCACCTTTACCTGTCCTGTAACTAAATCTGACTTCAAGAATATAGAGCGCAGGGGTACAGATACAGTCCTCCCTTCAATACCTTGTACAAGTATGAAATCCCCTGAAGCGGTCTCATCACGTAACTCCAAGGAGTCCATCAACAAAAGTGACTGAGAAGCTCCGGTATCCCTTAGGATATATATGGGGACAGGAGTAGTATGCTCATTCAGAGCCACAAATCCCTCTGACACAAATGGAAGAAATTCCTCCCTCACAAAGTCAGCTGTATTAGGCTTTTTAGCCCCACAAGAAGCAGGCAATTTAGCAGATTGGTTATCTACTACAGGGGTTTCTAACCTTGTTTTCACAAAGGCATTTGGCATCTTTTTCTTTCTTAGCTTTAAGAAACCAACAGTTAGTTGTAACATGACCAGATTTCTTGCAATAACTGCAAACTAGACCACTTTTGTCACTGTCAGCTTTCACACTTTGATCAGACCTGTTACTGGATTTCTGAGCACCATCACCGGATTTGTCTTTGTCTTTGGGTGAGGAATCTTGGGTATCACCGTAACCCTTTTTCTGAAATTGGGACCATTTATTGTTACTGCTAGACTGAAATTTGGACTTATGAGTGAGAACATATTCATCTGCAAATTTGGCAGCTGATTGCAAGTTCAGTGCTTGGTTCTCATTAAGGTAGGTCTTAACATCATCCTTAACACAGTTCTTGAATTCTTCAACTAACACCATCTCTTTTAGTGAGTTGAAATCATCCTTGACCTCCATAGAAGTACACCAGCGCTCAAAGCAAACCTGCTTCTCATTAGCAAATTCAACATAAGTCTGATTTTCAGATTTCTTCAGACCTCTGAATTTCTGTCTGTAAGCCTCTGGAACCAACTCATAAGCTCTCAAAATAACCTTTTTGACAACCTCATAATCAGAGGAATCATCTGCAGACAAAGCCGAATAGGCTTGTTGAGCTTTACCCTTGAGGACAGTTTGCAACATCAGAGGCCAGTGTTCCTTTGGCCACTGGCAACTCTTTGCTACCTTTTCAAAACACTGGAAATAGTTGTCAACATCCTTTTCTGAAAATGGAGGCACCAGTTTTACCTCCTGACTGGCACAAAATTTATTTTTAGTTTCAATTTTAATTTTTAGTTGCTCCATTTGGAGTCTTTCTTCTCTATCGAATTTCTCTAATTCAAAATCTCTCTGTCTCTGTCTCTCTCTTTCTGCTCTTTCCTCTTTCTCTCTCTCAAATTCTCTTTGTTTTTCTTCTCTTGCTAATTTTTCTAACTCAAACTGCCTTTGTTTTTCTTTTTCTTCCCTCTCAAATTCTCTTTGTTTTTCTTTTTCCTCCCTTTCTTTTTCTCTTTCCTCCCTTTCAATCTCTAGCATTTTTAATTTAAGTTCCATTTCTATATTTGGATTTTCCACTGGAAACTGTTCCAGATCTCCTGGTGCAAACACATTTTCATCAATGTAATATTCAACTATCTCTCTAGCCAGTCTTGCTTTTCGCATGGCTGGTTTTACCTCTGTCAGCTCTAACTGTCTGCAAATTTCTAGCAGTTCCGTCTTTTTAAAAGACTTCAAAACCCCTACGGTTGGTGATGCCAAGAAATCATCCATTGCTGTTGTCAATATATATCTAGGAAAATTCACAAAAACAATTTCACAATTTGGAATGTTAGATTTTCAATAAATTACTCACACAATGGTCTATCCCGGACCTTGAGCCCCCAATTTGTTATGGCCCCAATTTGTTATTACATTTATAACACAACAGCAACAGCAAGGGATGACAAACACAGTTTTAACAACTAAAACACATTTAATTTTTAACAAAGACAAAGACTAATAACAACCTACAACTAAAGACCAAGATTGATAAATAAGAAAAAACAGAAATAATTACAGTCCCTTTTTGGTGGGGTGGCTTGGTGATGTCCTGGATGAAGAAAATGCTCAAACACAGGCAAAGAAATCCACAAAAGAAACGTCACAGGTCTTGAACAGAATGGCAGGTCTGGTCATCTTCTTGCAATTTCTCCTACTACTTTACTGTCTCAATTCTTTTCCTTATATACTCTTTTGCAGACCCCACCCACATTTAGACCTCTTTTTTTTAATCTTCTGAGACTTGCCCCAGACATGTCCAGGACATGTCTAAACATGACTCCAGTCTGAGCTTAACAAAAAAAAGGTAAATACTGCCATCTAGTGGCCTATATTCACATTACAGCACGCACATCTCTTAGACGAGGAAAATGAGCTGGATCGCCACTTGACAGCTGTCTCTCCCACAAAGTCTGCTTAAACTTGAACGCATGTATGCTGTCATAATACTGTGTGACAACTTTTTTGAGGCCTTGAAACATTTTGTTCAAATTATTCAAGTGCTACGTAATATCCACCACAAATGCAAGGTCCTGCAATCATTCAGGGGATTTAAATTCCAACAATGGTTTGCCCTTTTTCTCCATGAACTGTCCAATTTCCTCTCGTAGATCAAAAAAAACGCTTCAGCACGGCACCTCGGCTTAACCACCTTACCTCAGTGTGGTATGGCAGTCCATAGGTAATGTCTTTATCACTAAGAAGGCTGTCAAACTGATGGTGAGTTAAACATCTAGCTCGAATTAAATTAACTGGTCGGACAACCACTTCCATGACGTGATCCATTTTTTTTTTTTTCCAACAATATCTTTATTGAGTTTTCCAAATTTTTCAGCAATAACTACAGATAATTTTGCTCTCACATCAAAGGAAGTGTCAAAGACAGTTGAAGTATTGTCCATCATTCAAATCGCCATTCCTTGTACGTCAGTTATTCATGGGATAACATAGAACAATATTTTGGTAAAAGCACAAAGTATATGGCCTGACTAAATTAAATAAGAAAAAGAGAGAAAAAAAAACACAACAGCCTAAAAAAGGGGTTTCTCTATTTTTCAACGGTTAGCCTAGATTATATCATTATTGTATGTGGTTTAAGAGAGCAAACTCAAATATACAATTCACTCAGAACAAAAGATCAAGTATCAAGAGAAAGGAAATTGATTTTAGGGAACTGCAGAGGACCACCAACAGCTATGCCTCATCTGCCCCACTCACATTTCTTAAATCAACACTCTCCATATATTCCATGAAAGGTCCCCAAATGTTTTGAAAGAGTGATAGCTTCCCCTTTATAATATATGTAATCTTTTCCATAGGTAAAGTTAATGATAGTTCCTTCATCCAGTTGATGAATTTTGGTTTGCAGGTATTTCTCCATGATAATGCCATGACTCTTTTTGCAAGCAGTAAGCATAAATCTAGTGCAGTAATTATTTTTCTAGACATATGATGTCCATCAGGATATATACCGAGAATAAACAGTTTAGGTTCAAGAACTAATTTTATATTTACTATAGTCTCTAAAGCTTGTTTAATCTCCCCCCAGAACTGTTGAATTTTATAGCATTTCTAGACACAGTGAAAAAGCGTCCCTTTCTCCTCTCCACATCTGAAACACAAGTCTGGTATAGCACCATTATACTTATTAAGCTTTTCTGGCGTCACATATGTCCTCATTAGCCAATTATATTGTAGTACTTTGAGACGAGTATTGGTAGTCTGTGTCTGTGCTTCAGCACATGCATCTTCCCAGTCCTCGGAGGGCAAGTCCTCCTGTAAATCTTCCCTCCAGGCCTTAAGTTTCCGTACAGAAGACTCAGAAGATCCCTTTACTAACATGCTATATAGTTTGGAGATAATTCCCTTTCCCATGCAATCATTTTTCATTTCCATTTCCAAGGTGGACAATGGGGGAATCGACACACACTGATTTTGAGATGCTCTAATAAAATTTCTCACCTGAAGATATTGAAAGTGATGTTTGCGTGGGACATCGTACCTTGCCATCAACTCCTCAAATGATATCAAATGATATCTGATTCCCTAAGATCCCCAATTGTCTTTCAACCTTTTTCAGCCCACTTCCTAAAACCAGGGTCTGCCCTGCCTGGAGGGAAAAAATGATTACCCCATATTGGGCTAAAGCATGACAAAGAGGAGGATTCACCCAGGTACTTCCTAACCTGACACCAAATTATGATCATATTTCTGACTATAGGATTTTTTGTCTTTTGTTTAAAGGTTTTGAGTTTTGCGGAGTACATGTACTGCAGGAAAGGAAGAGGGATTGAGCAGTTTTCAATATTAGTCCAGGGTGGGAGGGACTCATCTGTAAAATAGTACATCATAGTCCTCAATTGAGCCGCCCAATAGTACCAAAGTGGATTGGGGCATTTGAGGCCTCCTCTATCATATGGTAAGTACAAGAGTGATAAACGCAGCCTCGGTCGTCTATTATTCCACAAAAAACGTACAAAGATTTTCTTAAGTTGTGAGAATAAATTAGTAGGAGGGGGCAATGGGATGTTCTGGAACAAATACAGAAATTTAGGCATTATATTTACTTTAAGAACATTCATTCTTGCTATAAGCGATAAGGGTAGGGAGTTCCATCTATCTATAGAGGAAGTAATTGAGTCTAACATGGGGTTGTAGTTAACTCCAACAATGTCTCTTATACATGGCACTATCCTAATCCCCAGATATGTAAAGCAGTCTACCATTTTGAATGGGTACACATTACCAGTATTGTTTCTTTCTTCTGAGTTAAGTAGCATTAATGTAGATTTTTCTTTGTTTATTTAATAAACAAAAGATATCCTGATATCCTTCCAAATGCGTTTATTTAATTTAACAAAGCAGGTATGGAGGTTTTCAGTTTTCCCAAGAAAAGAATGACGTCATCAGCAAATAAAGCAATTCTTTGTTCCTGTTAGTCTTTTGACAAACCAGTTATGTTTTTATGAGACTGCACTGCAATTGCAAATGGTTCAATTGCTAAAATAAATAATAATGGGGACAAAGGGCACCCCTGCCTACAGCTCCGCTTGATTTTAAATGATTTAGATATAACTCCATTTGTGAATATTTCGGCATATGGTTCGTTGTATAAAAGTTTAACCCACTGACAGAAATTATTGCCACAGCCAAATCTTTTTAATATTTCGAATAAATAGGGCCATTCAACTCTATCAAAGGCCTTCTCGGCATCCAATGACAGTAAAGCGGTGTCTGGTTTTTCTTTCCAATTATGAAGAATGTCCAACACTCGTCTCCCATTATGAAATCCTTGTCTACCTGCAATAAACCCATTCTGATCGCAAGCAATTATATCAGGTAATATTCCCTCAAGTCTTCGAGCCAAAATTTTGCAAAGTATCTTCAAATCTACATTAAGAAGACTTATTGGTCTTAGGTTTTCACATTTATTGCTTGGTTTGCCCGGTTTTGGTCATCAAGTTATCAAAGCTCCTCTTAATGAAACAGGGAGAATTCCCTTTTCAAATGAGTCTAAAAACATGTTGAAAAGTGGGGACAGCAATTTAGCTTTAAATTTTTTATAAATTTCTGTTGGCAGCCCATCTGGGCCAGGGGGGCTTTACCTGATTTCAAATTATCTATTGCTACTGATATTTCCTCCTTGGATATAGCTGCTCCAAGATCTGCATTTATTAATCCTGAAATATTGGGTATTTGTAGGGTATCTAAGAAAAGATTTTGCTCTTAACACATATGGGACATGTCTGAGCTGTATAACTTTTCAAAAAAGGCCTTAAAAGTTTCATTAATTCCTAAGGGGTCAACAATAATCTGCCCATC
Source organism: Gymnothorax reevesii (assembly GCA_029721435.1). Classification (NCBI taxonomy): domain Eukaryota; kingdom Metazoa; phylum Chordata; class Actinopteri; order Anguilliformes; family Muraenidae; genus Gymnothorax; species Gymnothorax reevesii. Next base: position 58,078,628 of record CM056574.1, read on the forward strand.
ACTATTTTCGACTGATGCAATGTTTTTCTCATTTTGCAATTGTCTGAGGCGCCAGGCTAGGAGCTTCCCGGGCTTTTCCCCTTGGTCGTAAAACGTCTGCTTAAGACGCAGAAGATGTGAGGCTGCTCTCGAGGCAGAAAGTTCATTATACTGTGTTCTTAGCAGCAGGAGTTTTTGATGGACATTTGGGCATAATGTTTGATAAAATTCCCCCTCAAGCAGTTCAGTATCTGCTTTCAACTTTTTTGTTTTCTGATAAGTTTGTTTTGCCTTATAACTAGTAAAGCTAATTATTTGACCTCTTATGTATGCCTTAAAAGCTTCCCACCTTGAAGAGGGTGATGTTTCAACTGTATTAGTTTCAAAGAAGATATTGATTTGATTATCTATGAACGATACAAACTCTGAGTCTAGGAGCCATTTTTGTTTGAATCTCCACCTAGGGGGAATTCTCCTTAATCTTAAATCTGTATATATCAATGAGTTTACCGCATCGTCAGATATTAAAATGCTATCATAGTGACAGTCCTTTATTTTATGTCTCAAATTAGCAGAAACTAAAAAACAATCAATAGGTGAGTATGATTTATGTGTATTTGAGTAGCAGGAGTATTTGACGTGATCCATTTTTAACGACTTGCAACACAATGCCTCCTGGTGCAAAATACAGTGAAATTTCCAAAAATTATGTCCTCCATTTGCAGCCTGTACTTTCTCTCTGAATTTTGTCACAACACCTGCTTTTTTCCCGATCATTGATGGTGCGCCATCTGTATCCAGGCTGACAGCGCGGGCCCAGTCCACTCCGACCCTGTCCAGCCCTCAAACAAGAGAGTTGAAAATGTTGACTGCTGTTGTGGTGTCCATCATAGGCACCAACTCAAGGAACTCCTCGGTGATGGTCAAAGTCTCATCAACACCACGAACAAATATGGCTAGTTGCGCAACATCTGTAGTGTCCGTGCTCTCATCAATTGCGACCGAAAATGCAACAAATGACTTGACTTTCTGCTTCATTTGGTTGTCCAAATCTATCAAAAGATCTGAAATCCTATCTGCCACAGTGTTTCTCGTCAGACTTATGTTGGCAAGAGCCTGTCGCTTTTCAGGACACACGATTTCTGGAGCCTTCAGTATGCACGTTTTCACGAACTCACCCTCATAGTATGGCTTTGATGCTGATGCTATTTCGCTTGCAATTAGGTAGCTAGCTTTCACTGCTGCGTCACTGATCTCTCGGCTATGAGTAAAAACAGACTTGTTTCCTCAGACCTGCTAACAATTCATTTATCCTATTTCTTCTATATTGTCCTTGCAAGCTGTTGTATTTTTCGCCATGATTAGTCTCATAGTGGCGCCGAATATTATATTCTTTGAGCACTAAAACTGGCTGCGAGCACACCAAGCACACAGGTTTCCCATTATCCTCTGTGAATAAATAGGAAAGGGTCCATTTTTCTTGGAAAACTCTACACTCCGAGTCCACTTTTCTCCTTTTAGACAAAGCCATTTTGAGTAATGCGGGTGCCACAGAGTGTAATTTTGACAGTGAAAAAAAAAAGTGCGACACCGAGTGGACAAATTAGGAATAGCAGTTACCTTAATTGAAAAATTGTAGTTCATGTTTTTTCTGTAATTTTTATACATTGCTAACCCCCCGTTCACACAGAGCTGCGACTTTAGGATGATCATCCCGATCAATCCACGATCAGAAAAAGTATTGGATCGGGGTGGATCGGCGTCTAAATCGAGCAATTTGGCAAATTATGGTCTTCATTATGACCGTACTACGATGCTCCGACGTCCAACACGCTGCTGACACACTTCTACTACGATGTTACGCAGACCGTTGCCGACCAGCGGCCGCGTTTACTGCATTTATACTACGCTGCCGCTACGACACTGAAGATCATACTACGAGGCTACGCAGACCTACAAGACTGTACGACGATATCGCTACGGTCGTGCCGCTCATATCACGCTTGTAGTACGCTTCTAGTACGATTTTGGCGATGATATATATATACACACACACACACACACACACACACACGCGTAATTTGGCTGAAAAAAATCCCTGATCCGATCCGGCGTCAGAGGCAGTGCCGCAACATCTCTTCTTTGTGACAGACAAAACGGTACAAATACACAAAAGAATTATTTAATTTAGCCTTCATTATACTGAGGAGTCCCACTGAAATTAAAAATCTACTTAAATACTGTAATGAAGTACATGTACATGTACATGTACAAACTGCTGCCTGATAGGTCGTGGTGTGATCGGCGTAAGGTCATGGTAGGTCTTCGTAGGATCGTCAGGAACGTAGAGAGATTGTAGTGGGAACGTAGTAACAACGTAGTGGGAGTGTTGTAGGAGCGTACTCGATATGTTCACCGACTGTACTACGCTTTTACTGCGCTTTTACTACGATCGTGAAGATCTCTCCACGATGCTTCCGTGCTGCTTGTACGATTACGGCGCTTCTACTACGCTCTTTTTACAACTTTACCCCGATTTTTGTTGGCCACAATCCCGCTACGCTTGTATTGAGCATGTTCAAAATAAGCGTGGCGAGAGCCGAGAGCTTCCCGATCAGGAAGACCCTACTGCGATCATACTGCGCTTATGAAGACTCCACTACGTTTCTCCTGCGATCGGCCACGTTTTCGGGCCCCGGTTTGATCGTAGTAGAAGCGGCATCTATGTGTAAACGGGGGGTAAGTCATCCTGCGGGCCGGATTCGACCCTCTGGCGGGCCAGTTTTGGCCCGCGGGCTGTACGTTTGACACCCCTGCTTTAGAGTGTGAGGGAAGGGAACCACATAAGATGTCTGCAACAGAGGCTCAAGGCAGTGATGGTGATTTGAGATAATGGACCAGGTGCTAAATGGAAATAGCTGGCAAAATGCATGAGCATTGGGTTACTGAAAATGTGGATAGTGAGACCAAGAGAGAGCTTTCCATTGAGTAAAATATGTTATTTGATAAAGTACACATACCGTGGCTGCTCAGATGGATACCGTCCCTAAAATGAAATGAAGGACAATACCAGAATAGGTTGTCAATAAAAGTTGACAACATTGTCAAGTTGTCAATAAAAACCATGCTATGGTTTCTGAGCAAGGACGGAGACAGACGGAGGAGAGCAGTGGCTCCATTGCCACTGGTGCCCCAACGACATCATCAGAAGTCAAAGGATAGGGGGTGTACGGTGTGCTAAACAGGCAGATTAACAGTGGAGGCTAAAACAACCATTCTTTCCACTGAGTGGAGGGATAGGACTAGAGATAAGAACACACTTTCTGACATTTTTAAGCACGTGAAGGAGCCTGCCAACATCCTGTTTTTAAACATCAGAGTTTTGGTCAGAAATATCATTGCAGCCAACATTGATGATGAGATTCCGAGTGGTGGGATGTTTAGTCAATAGGGTGGGTATCCTCTCCATGATGCCAGCCACCTTAGCATCTGGATAGCTGTGCATCTTCATGGAGGATCCCCTGATGCGCCTCACTTTAGAATCCCCAATTAACGAAGTTGGTGAGGAGGGAGCTGACTGTGATGCCAGTTTTGCTTGCGATGATGGGACTAATATTGGAGGACATTCACTGGAGTGACTAAAGGAAGAACCCCACGGGACCGAGGCAAAGTTTGGCTGAGATCGGCTTAGTGCAAGGCAAGTTTTCCACCCAGGTACATGTGGTAAGGAGGCAGCCGGGGAGAGCAGGGAGCGACCTGGCTCACCCAATAACTTCAGAGATGTTGGATTAGGCCGTCCCAAGTTACCAGCCAGTGGAGTTCAAAGTTCAAAATATCATACCTGTTCTGTGGCCAGATAGAATGAGACTAGATTAACAAAGGTTACGGACATGCTACCCTTCCTTTTGCTGTGGTCACCGAATAGAACCCTGGGCTCTGAATGTGATGGAGTGGAGCTGACTAGGGCTTTGGGTTTAGCCCCAAGCTGGAATCACAGATCCTCGGAGACCGCACCCAGAGCTGGTTCAGAAGTTGACAGGGAAACAGCAGTAGCAGCGGGAGGTGAAGACATCCTAGACAGTAATGGAAAAACAAAGGGAGCCGTATCATCTATGTTATCCGCACTGGTCATGGCTTGTCCAAGGCCGATGAGGATTGTGTTGAGGTGTTTCTCGGCATCCAGGATTTTTCAATTTTGGTCCAACTCTGAGATTCTCTTACTGAGGCATAAACAGCTCTGACAGCAAGAAGGTGAGGTGAATGGAGCCATGTTGAGAGAGTTGCACATCATACAAAACTCCTGACTTATATCCATTTGAGATGTAGTGCCATGACTTTAAAGTGTCCCTATTATGTTACTTTTCATTGATCATTCATGTATTCTTGAAGGCTACTAAAAAAAGGTTTAAATATGTCAATGTTATAAAAACACAGGAGTTTACTCATGCTGGCTATTTCTGCAGTAACTCTGAATTGCTCTGTTGAGGTTTTGCCCCTGCCCTCCCGAAAACCCCAGTGTGCTGTGATTGGTCAACTTGATTGGTCCCTCGTGATTGGTCCACTGTTTGCATGTGTGTCGGCAAATGTCGTGCCCCTTACCATAAATGGATTTCCGCTCCAGACTGTCACAATGTTGACATCACCAATTCATGAAAAAAATGGCCAGAAGCTATTGGGTGTTTCAGTCGGTTCTAGATTTGTGTGTTATGCTGCATTATACGACATTTAGATCCAACCGAGCAATCTGATTGGTCAATTAGACGTTTAGAATGTTCTCAAATGAGCAAGACAGTACGGGTAGCCTGTGCTCAAATGAAAAACACCTCATCACGGAAAATATTACTCCGCCTATCTAAGTTGCCGAGGCCATTCATTTCATAAATTTGTCAATTTGTTTGCATTTGTACATTGAAATGAACATTTAATAAATCAACACATCTGTGAAAACTGTCGTCTTTATTTCAGAGGTAAATTGATAATTGCCTGAAAAGGTGATTAGCTAAAGCCCCCGAAAGGTGGGGTTGAATTTATGTAACTCTGTTCAGCCTAAACGGTTACTTTTGCTGTTTGGGCACATTAATTGGAGCTAACGTTAAATTGGAGTGACACATCCCCAGCTGAAATGAAACATCTGCTGGCAAGTTTATTTAAATACAGATTTTTGTCCTGGTGCCGACACTGGAAAGCCGTTGCTTATAAAAGGAAAGACACTGGAAAGCTTATAATAACCGTTATTATAAGTTTGTTCGATAAAGATCAGCTGAGTCACGGCACCTGTTAGCTTAAAAATGACTGAGATGTCAGAGTTGTTTTCTGACACAGACCTTTTACATTTGCAGAAAAACAATAGGATTCACACTAAGAAACGAGACATTCCCGCAGAAATTGTAAGAGTGGGCCTGGCCTCTGCAAGTCAGGATGCAGGGGTGCCCTGAGATGCTGCTTGGACTACTCAATAGTCTATTTTGTCTCTGTCTATATTTTGTCTGCATGTTTTAAATGTAAAAAAGGTGGTTGCTATGGTGTTCTGAGTGGTTGCTAAGGCATTGCTAGGCAATTGCTATGGTGTTCTGGGTGGTTGCTAAGGCGTTACTAGGTGGTTGCTATGGTGTTCTGGGTGGTTGCTAGGGCGTTGCTAGGGCAGTTGCTATGGTGTTCTGCATGGTTGCTAGGGCGTTGCTAGGCAGTTGCCATGGAGTTCTGGGTGGTTGCAAGGGCGTTGCTACGCAGTTGCTATGGTGTTCTGGGTGGTTGCTAGGGTGTTGCTAGGCAGTTGCTATGGTGTTCTGGGTGGTTGCTAGGGCGTTGCTAGGCAGTTGCTATGGTGTTCTGGGTGGTTGCTAGGGTGTTGCTACGCAGTTGCTATGGTGTTCTGGGTGGTTGCTAGGGTGTTGCTAGGCAGTTGCTTTCATGTCCTGGGTGGTTGCTAGGGTGTTGCTACGCAGTTGCTATGGTGTTCTGGGTGGTTGCTAGGGTGTTGCTATGGTGTTCTGGGTGGTTGCTAGGGCATTGTTAGGTGGTTGCTATGGTGTTCTGGTTGGTTGCTAGGGCATTGCTAGGCAGTTGCTATGGTGTTCTGGGTGGTTGCTAGGGCATTGCTAGGCAGTTGCTATGGTGTTCTGGGTGGTTGCTAGGGCATTGCCAGGCAGTTGCTATGGTGTTCTGGGTGGTTTGTAGGGTGTTGCTAGGCAGTTGCTATGGTGATCTGGGTGGTTGCTACGGCATTGCTACCCAGTTTCTATGGTGTTCTGGGTGGTTGCTAGGGCGTTGCTAAGTAGTCGCTATGGTGTTCTGGGTGGTTGCCAGGGCGTTGCTAGGCAGTCGCTATGGTGTTCTGGGTGGTTGCTAGGGTGTTGCTAGGCAGTTGCTATGGTGTTCTGGGTGGTTGCTAGGGCGTTGCTAGGCAGTTGCTATGGTGTTCTGGGTGGTTGCTAGGGCGTTGCTAGGCAGTTACTATGGTGTTTTGGGTGGTTGCTAGGGCATTGTTAGGTGGTTGCTATGGTGTTCTGGGTGGTTTCTAAGGTGTTGCTGAGCAGTTGCTATGTTGCTCCTGGTGGTCGGCAAGGTATTGCAAGACATCCCATGGTGCTCTGGGCTTTTGCTAGAGTGTCGCTAGGCTGTTGCTATGGTGCTCCTCCTGGTTGCTAGGGCATTGCCTGGCAGTAGCTATGGTATTCCTGATGGTTGCTAAGGCATTGCTTGGCAGTTGCAATGGTGGTGTGGGTGATTGCTTGTGCGTAAATAGGCAGTTGCTATGGAGTTCTGCCTGGTAGCTAGGGAGGGATGAAAATCCATGTTTTTTGGGAATTGTCGGAAATCCGTAAGTCGGATCGCTTAGAAAAGACATACCACACCATTCCTGATCGAGCCACACGATTAAATATATATATTGTATGGGTTTTCTCAAATCTGTAAGACTAGTTGTGAACCGAAATTTTTTCGGAAGAATAAACAATAATAATAAAAATATAAGCACAGAATAATATAAGTGGCCCAGGCCCACTACACTCCCTATTGGGGAGAGTAGTGGGCTTGCCTTCAGCTCAGGCCCACTAATTAAAAAAAACCATAATAGGTGCACTTTGAACAGGAAACCCCATTGTGGCTGAAATGAAACCACCCTGCAAAGAAAAGAGGGCCAAATTCCCCCCAAGATATGTGAAGGGCTCACTGTCATTTTTCACAAACTTTTGATTGCAGTTGTTGCAGCCAAGGGAAGCACAACCAATAATTAGGTTAAGAGAGGGCAATTATCTTTTCAAAAGAGATACAGGTTTTGAATTGCTCTTGACCAACAATAAATGAAATTTAAACACTACATTTTTCTTTACTCGAGTTGTCTTTGTCTTAAATTAAAATTTGGTTGGATGATCTGAAACATTCAAATATTTTTTAGATATTGTAAATTGGTAAGGGGGCATATACTTTTTCACAGCACTGTATGTGTACTCAATGTGTTAGGACAGTTACTGATATATTATTAAAATGTCTGCAAGGGTGAACACGCCTGTGTCTCTCTATACAACATTTTATCACTTTCCCCGGAAAAAAGGAATTGAAGTCCCCATTATGGAAATCAATAGGCTATATGCATCAAGCATTATCTGCTGCAACAGGCACAGAAGCTTCAAAATTATCAAGAGCTTTGTCTATTTTAAGATACAAAATTTCCCATACCTTAGCACCTTGATTACCTTTGATATTTTATCTTTCTCAATAGACTTTCCTAATATATTACTTCTCAATTTTAGATGAAAATGTATTACATAATTCTATTGTGGGCAATGAGAATAAAAAAATTATTTTTTAAAGTATATTGAGGTAAAAATATGGTAAAAAGTAAACAAAAACCCTGAAAACTAACAGTTTTCTAACAGTTGAAATTTGTGGCAAATTTATTTTTTAGACTCTTGTATAGCCTGAATGCATGTTTGAAGGCACATTCCATTTCTGAAGCTAGGAAGTAAGGCGACATGAACTTTGAGCAGTGTCACAGTGTTAAACACGATGACATGATAGAGGGAGCTCTTTGAGAATGCTGTCACCGCATTGTGGCCTTAAATGATAATAAAGACGTTAATTGCTGCAATGGCACTGTGAGAAACACCATCAAGCATTTCAAAGAGGCCAGTTTGCTGAAAACTAATGGCAATAGAGGTGCGAAACGGAAGTTAAGTCCCTCTGATGTTCATTATCTGTGTATGACATGTAAAAAACAAGATGTGTTTGTGAAACACTGATGCCCTCAAATATAAGCATAGTTTGGATTTATAATATGGAAAAGGACCAGATGAAATTGCTTGGACTTTCAAAGAGTTAAATTGACTAATAGAATTTTTAAAACTTTCCCAGGAAACTATTGTGAAATCAAAATGATGCCAAGGTGAAAGTCACAAGGTGGGAAATGATGACCTCATCCAAAAGGTCTTGTGTCTAGGGATACACATGTCAAGTATAAAAGGTCTATGACTGACTAATGATAAGTTATGGCCAAGGTTAACGTTTTCGGAAAATGCGTCCCACACCAAGGTTGAGGTCACAAGGTCAAAATTGATGACCTCATCCGAAAGGTCTCGTGACAAAGGAAACACCTGTCAAGTATCAAAGGCCTATCTCTGACCAATCAAAAGTTATGGCCAAAGTTAAAGTTTTTTTTTTAAAAAGGCGTCCTACGTCAAAGTAAAGGTCAGAAGGTAAAAAATGATGACCTCTTCTGAAAGGTCTTGTGACAAGGGATACACATGTTAAGTATCAAAGGCCTACCTCCGACCAATTTTATTGGTACCTATTTTCTTTTTAAAAACTAATTTTATCTGCAAACGAAGGGGACAGCAATGGGTAACACTATGGCACCCAATTATGCTTATCTGAATATGGGATACTTCAAAAACCGACATATCTATAACCCTGATGTTAACGCCTTTGTCTCTAACATCCAGGTATATTGATGACTTGTTTGTAATTTGGACAGGAAATGAAGCATCTTTAATGGCGTTTCATCAATATATTAACTCAGCCAATCCACATCTAACTTTTACTTTGGAGTTTTTGTCGTGTAATGCAAATAGAAGCCACTAGATGGCAGTATTGACTTTTTTTTTGTTAAGCCCAGACTGGAGCTAGGTTTGGACATGTCCTGGGCATGTCTGAGATGGGAAGTCCCAGAGAATTTTAAAAAGTCTAAAAGGTAGGAGGGGTCTGCAAAAGAGTATATAAAGAGGAAAATTGAGAAAGTAAAGTAGTAGGAGAAATTGCAAGGCGAAGGATACATTTGACCAGACCTGTCACTCATTTCAAGACCTGTGAAGCTTTTTGTGGATTTTTGCCTGTGTTGGAGCATTTTCCTCACCTGGAACATCACCAAGCAACCCAACCAAAGGGACTGTAAATTTTTTTTTCTTGTATATATCAATCTTGGTCAGTAGAGTAGATAGTACATTAGTTAAAAGTCTTTGTTTTATTAAATGTGTTTAAGTTTTAAAATTGTGTCTGTCATCCCTTGCTGTCGTCAATTTAATAACAAATTGGGGCCATAACAGTCGCACCAGCATTGGTTTCTAGATGTGCTCGTCATTAAAAAGGTCACTCCATCTCCCCCGACCTGTTCCGTAATCCTACGGACAGGAACACATTGCTATGCGGTGAGTTTCCACCCCACGCATTTGAAAAAAAGCCTACAGATCAGTCAGTTTCACCGAGCCAGGAGAATCTGCAGCTCGGACCCTCTCTGTCAGAGGCAATCATCTGATCTCAATAAGAGATTTTGTGAAAGGGGGTATAATAATGAATGGATCAAACAGGCTGCTAATTGCTTTAATAATACGACACAGGAGGATTGCCGACAGTCTAAACCCAAAGTTCACAAGGATCATACTCTTTTATGTTTTACTAAATACTCTACAACTGGCTTTGAGTTTGCTAAGGTTATTCGCAAGCATTGGCACATAATCGAATCAGACCCTAAACTAAAAAACTTATTTTAAGAACCCCATTCCATTGTGTATAAGCGACCTCCCAACCTTAAAGATCTTTTAGTGAGGTCTTACACACCGGAAAGGAGAGACACCTTTCTGAATATTTTACCCGAAGGCAACTGTAAATGTGGCAATAGTGTACAATGTGGCTATACCATCTGAAGCAAGACATACATGCATCCCCATAGTGGCAAGACTCTCAGAGTTCTAGGCGGGATTACCTGTAACAGCAAATTTATAATCCCAAAAGTGTATAGATTTAAGCCCCAGCAGTTTTTTCAATTTCAATGGTGAATTCTCATAAAGATTTTTTTAATGTTTGCAGCCCATTTTCTCAACCAAAATCATTAAAATAAACTGAAATACAATGCAATTATAAATGCTGAAAGTGTCTTTTCTGAGTTGAGCCACATTTTTCCTCTTTATGAAGCTTAAATAAATCTTGAATTTTAAAGCATTAAATTGGGTAACCCATATATAGCCAAATTTGGCTTCTGCGCAAAGGGGTTAGGAGTATGTTGCAGACCTATTTGGCCAGTTTAATAATTGGACCAACAACTTATGATGTATAGTCTGATTTCTGTTCTTTTAGGCTATTTTGTGCATTTGTGGCACCTCCTACTAGTCGATTTGTTTGAAACTTTCAGGCTATGTTTCAGGTTCTTATGTGGACATATCCTGTGAGTTTTGTAATGATTGGGAAAACTATTTTTGATTTATAGCCTGATTTGTGTTATACCACGTTACTTTGTTTTTCATGTATAGCACCCCCTATCGATCAATTTGAATGAAAATTTCAGGGTATGTTTCAAGTACTTATATGAATATATCCTGTGAGTTTTATGGCTATAGGACAAACACTTGCTGATTTATACTCTGATTTGTGTTATACCATGCTACTTTGTTTTGCATTTATAGCGCTCCCTATAAGTCAATTTGAATGAAATTTTCAGGGTATGTTTCTGGTACATATTTAAATATATTCTGAGAGTTTTATGGCTATTGGACAAACAACTGCTGATTTATAGTCTGATTTGTGTCATGCGATGCCCATTTTATGCATTTATAGCGCCCCCTATGGGCTAATTTGCATGAAACTGTAAAAATGTTCCTATGGACTTATATTGACATATTCTGCAAGTTCTATGATAATTGACCCAATGGTTGTTGACTTTTGTCCATTTATGTGCGAAGCCACGCCCCTGCTGAAGTTCATTGGTCAATATCTTGGAAACGAAATGAGACTTTAACAAGCCTGAAGCAATATGATATGAACTTGGTTCAATGATGATATACAGTGAATTTCAAAGGAATTGGACCTATGGCCTAGGAGGAGATCTCAAAAATGTGTTTTTCAAAAAATTCAAAATTCTGGAAAATGTAATATAGCAAACCATAGAGGTCCAGAATGGAAAGCTGTACAGTTTAGAACAAGGAATGTCTATACAAGGATATTTGTAAATCAAACTTACTGCGTAGGAGTTATGACCTATAAAGTGAAAAACAGTTTTTCTTGAATTATAGCGCCCCCATCAGGCAAATGGAGTTAAAAATACTTTGGGCAGCATTTACACACAACTTCCAACAAATGTGCAAAATTTCAGGTCTCTACCGTAAACCATCTCACAGGAATTTGTGAAAACCTTTCTAAAGAAGAAAATAAATAATATTATAGGTTTTCTCGGTCAATTTCATACTTCTGTCATTCCAATTCATGAATGTGCATTCAATTTCACCCGGTGCACGCACGCGAAAAATATTTGGGCTTTCAAATTCAGAATCCGAGCAATCAATTTCATTTATGCAAGCTCGATTTTGTTTCCAGAAAATCAAATTCACACGTGTGTTCAATTTCCAAATGCGAGCATTGCATTTCCGACTTGCGCATTCAAATTTGCGCGATAATCACAATAAGCCTGTTTGGGGCGTTCAATTTCATTTTCACGCGATCAATTTCCTACTTCATGCATTCACTTTAGTGGAGAAGACAGGATAGATTTTTGAAGAGGGGGTTATTGGGGGGAGAAGGGGGCGAACGTTTCTCATAAAACCAACACACATCCAGAAACCGGCCCACCCTCCCCCAACACACACACACACAAAATTCGTATTTCCAATTCCATCGTCTTCTATGTATATATTTGTTTATATATTTTTTTAAGGTTCTGTATTGTTCTGTTATGGTATCTCCGTGATATCACAGTGATATCATGTCCTTGTATAAGTTCATGTATTCTCGTTGTTTCATTTCAAGAAATTTTAAATGATAAGGCCAAGATAGCAGTACATCCAAACAACACAAAGTCATTTTCTAACTTACATCCCTTGATAACACCACACATAACAAAGACAACATCCACACAATGCGTCAATCCGAAGACCAACTGATAAACAACATGATATCTCAATCTCACGGGTGGAAAGTGAATAAGATACCAATAAACAACAAACGATCATGTTATAAATTTTAACATATTTAACATATTGAAATTGAATATGAACTTGAATGACAAAATAATGAAATTGACCGGGAAAACCTATAATAACAATAAACTAGCACAAAAACAATAGGGTTTCTGCCCTACAGGCTTGAAGCCCTAATAACTTTCAAGGTTCGTTGAAATCTGGAATATGTTCTCACCATGGTCTTTTTGTCTGCTTTTTGGATGATGTATCCAGTGATATCACAGTTCCCATTGTTCTTAGGTGGCTTCCACTCAAGAGCGACGCTGAAGCCCCACACATCCATAATCTTTAGGTTCTCAGGTGGCCCTGGCAAGTCTAACAAGTGCAAAAAAGAATCAACTTTATTTAATATTATTTTCATATAATTTCCATATCACTTGTTTCTATCATCCAAAGAAAATAAAGATTCAGCAGTTATTTGTGGCTTGGCTCAATAGCTTGGACCCAGAGTTCCCAGACAGAGTTGCGACAATTGGAGAATAGGGGCCATTTAGACTCCATCACGCGAAACTGAGCCAGTGTACACACAGGAAATCTTAGAATTTTAAAAAATCTTTTCTCGTAAGAGAAACAGTCATTTCAAGACAAAAACAATAAACCAACAAGCAATGATATCGACACGCAAAATAGGGAAAAATTTTGGTCATGGGGAAAAAAAACTGAACAGAAACTCTGTACATAGTTCACACTCTTCTCTAAAAGCATCTGGTTGTATTATGGGCAATTTCTCGCCAAGTGAAACTAGGATCCCTTTAAATGCGATTTCTCTGCCATCATTTATTATTATTAAGTTTTTTTATGGTAATTTTATGTCTATTACACAATCATTTGACAGAGAACTTTTAGAAGCACACCAGGAATAGGTAGGAATAGGAATAGCCTATCAAGTTGGCTACATAAGTTATCCAATTGAGAAAAACCTTCGTTCTAAAGAATAGCACTGCCTGGTGTCAAAGCAATTTTTTGGATGGGCTTAACGGTCCCCTATTATGCCACCATGTGGACTACTCATTAGGCATTATAGGCCAGATCAAAGTCTTCCAGTCCTGACATCACAAAGGACAGTTGACCACCCAGAATAATGATTGACTGCTTGGCTAAAGCTGATCAGTTCTTCTTGCCTCTCGTTGGTTAGTTCCCCATGTCATGTCAAGAGTGGAAAGATTTTGAAATGGCTTGTAATAACTAATTGGCTGTGCACTTGGTGACATACAGTTGCAATAAAAATTATTCAACCCCCGCCGCAAATTAGGTTTACTAGCAAAATTTACAAACTTTCAGCTGTTTGCAATGAACAAATCAAACAAGAACAATTTAAATAGCTAAACACAACAAATATCACAAGTGTCTTCTCCAAATTCAACACAAAATGCCACTTTTAATGACTACTGCAGGCTCAAAATTATTCAACCCCTTCATGATAAGCATCTTTAATACTTAAAAGAGCACCCTTTTGCCTCTATGACTTTCTGGAAATGTGATGCCTAGGCAGACAACAGCTTCTGGCAGGATTCCCTAGGAATCTTAGCCCAGTCCTCATGGACAATGGCCTCCAGTTCACAAATATTCTAGGGTTTGCATGCTGCAACTGCCTTCTTCAAATCCCAGCAGAGATTTTTTATGGGGTTCAAGTGAGGTGAATGGGGTCTGCACTCTAGAATATTTCCAAACTTCTTCTGGAACCAAGCCTTGGTGTATGTTGATGTATGCTTTGGACCTTCCAACAGGGCAATGATCCTATGATGCCCAAGCGTCAGCTTCCGCACAGATGGCATGACATTTTCTCCTTGGATATCCTGGTACTTGACTGAATCCATCTCGCCCTCCACACTTTGCCAGTTTCCAGTGCCAGAGGAAGCAAGGCAGCCGCAGAACATCAAAAAGCCCCCACAATTCTTCAATGTAGGCAGGGTGTACTTTTCAGCATATGCCTCTTTATTCCCCCCGCAGACATACCACTGATTCATAAGCCCAAAATATTCCAGTTTTGTTTCATCATTCCACAGAACAGTATCCTAAAACTTCTGTGGCTTATTTATTTGGTTTTGAGCATATTAGAGCTTGTGCTTTTGGACCAGTTGCGGTGTGTGTCTTGTAGACCTTCATCATTTAGTATGCGCCCTACTGTGCGACCTGAAATCTCAGTGCCTCCTGCCTCCAAGCCTTGCTGCGGGTCTCCTGTAGTCACTCGCAGGTTTTTGACCACCTGTCTCGTCAGGAATCAGGTGGCAGCCATTCATAGCTTCCTCTTTCTGCCACATCCTTGTACTGTAGCCAATCTTACTTTAACTCTTAACCTGCAAACTATGCTTCCAACTTTATCTCTATGAACATTCAGAGCCTGTGCTACCTTTCTGTATCCTTCTCCTTGCTTGTGCAAGCTCTATGAGCTTTTTGGACAAATCTCAATCAAATATCACTGTCAACAAACCCCTAGCGAGTGCAAGTATTTGATGTATTCTATCTCAAGCAAAGATGATGCAACTAAATAAGCTCTTGTTAAGCTGCATTGGGTGTGCTTGAGACAATACCTGACTTGCAAATCTATTCTTATGGCAGTTGAATAATTTTGAGACTGCTGTAGTCATTGTAATATTAGTTGTGTTGAGCTATTTAAAATGTTCGTCCTTAATCTGCTCATCGCAAACAGCTGAAAGTTTGTAAATTTTGCCAGTAAACCCAATTTGCAATGAGGGTTGAATAATTTTGATTACAACTGTAATAGGGGATCTTTAATTAGGTGGAAAAAATATGTTTTGCTGCCAGCCACAGCCATACATTGCAATACTTGTGTGCCATTATTTCTGCATGCTTTTCCGAAATGCGGGCATTCTGATCACTGATCAAAGGTAATACACGGACTTTGGATATGTACCACATTCCACTTTGCTAAACTAGAATGGTGAGAGGTCATGTTTACCTCCCTCACCTATTCAAATGCATGCAACTGAATAAAAACCCTCTGGCCCTCATTTATCAAACTTGCATAGGATCTGGTGTAGATTCTGGTGTAAATATCAGCGTTCGCCTGGTGTCACGTCTGATTTATACGTTGAAGATTTCGCTGTAGAACTGCCGTGGTGTTGATAAATCAGGCGGCTGAAACCATCGTAATTTACATGACACGCCCCTATAAATTCATGCGCTGGGAAGCATAGTCCTGCCCACTTTACAACAGAGACTCTCCAAAGACAGCACAGAAGAAAGAACTTCACTGAGGAGGAAATAAGAATTATCACGTCTGAGGTGGAGAAAAACAAAATATTTTTATTTGGAAGCTTTAAAAGTGGCATAAGGGGAGCCCAAAAGGCTGCAGTTTGCAAAAACTATTGATGCTGTGGTAAACCCTGTTGGGAGTGCAGCAGACGTTTGATTTAATTCATTAATAAATCGCAGCATCTATTCGCACTTGTGTGCCCAGATGCACATTTCTCCATTGCCTGCACTTATTTTAAGTGTGTCCAAAAAAAATTTTTCTTGGCCAAACTTATTCTAAGCGGAACTTTCTATAAGCGGCACTGGAATGGTTATCAACTGGCGCACTTAAAAGTGTGGCCAAGAAAAAAAAATTTGCATTGGCCACACGTATAAGTGCGAATAACATCGGTCTTAATAGTCCCCACCGCCTCGATCGGAGCTGCATGAGGGTAAATGTTAAAATACATTCTGCAAAGATCACTCTTCATTGTACTTTTAATAGTAGTACTCCATGACATTTTATTGGGTACCACACAAAACGAGTAGCCACCCGTTACTTTCCCGGAGGAGATCTTGACTGTGCCGACAGTTCCTCTCATGTCGGACAGAAGCTTATTCCTCTAGCAATAGAGGATCTGCCGTTGTCAAAATGGGATCACGGTCAAAGTGTTTGTTAGCCGATATATATCTGTTTGGATGAGCATCTGACCCATCACACTGCATATCTGTGAAGCCACGCATTGCGCTTCATCAAATTGATTGTAATTGCCAGCCATCTGGCATGACAAGCAGGTTGTTTCCAAATGAGCGTAATTACTTTCTCAAAAAAGGTGCAATTTATTTATTTATTAAATAAATGTATTAAATAAATAAATGACATCTGTGTAGAGATTAATTACACTTATATTTGGAAACAACCTACTTTTATTAATTTATTTATCCATTCATTTATTTAGCCTATTTATTTATTTTACCAATAAGATTTATTTATTTTACTAATAAGAACAACAACAGCATGACATCCACATCGCTGCATATAGTTTATTACTCATTTTGACAGCTGCACTCGTTCCTGCCGGTTGTTCGCTGTTTTCAGATTTGCGTACAACTGGTCAGGGCTGGCGTGAGATTTTTGCAGACCGTTCGCTCACGTTCAGATTGATAATGTCATGGTTATGGTTTTTGGTCATGTTTATGTTCAGGTTCTGTGTTCATGATTTTGTCTTTTATTTATTCTTTTTGGTTATTGTATTACTCAGGTTTTTAGTCCATTCAATTTCTCAGTTCCATTGCACTTGTCTCCCCTGTCTTGTGATCTAGTTGGTTCAGTCCGTCTTCCCTCTCTGCGTGCCCACTGACTTTGGGTGATTTAGATGAATTACGGTGTTTAAAATATTCCTTCGATTCTCGTTTTCTTCCTTCGTCTTTCTGTTCTGATTACTAACAAGACTAAAATTTGTATTTTTATAATAGTGTACTAACACAACTAATCCATGTACTTTTAGATAAGATTACTAACTTACTAACGAGCACTCTAGTTTAAGATGTAAAGTTGCACCGCTACTAATTTAGACTAATTCCCTCTCCACAATCGCCCTGTTCTAAACTCCGTCTCTAAGCTGTTTCTGTCCTCTCCTGAGTTTCAGCGAGATCTCTCGCACGAGCTTAATCACTCTCCTGCGCTTGTTATCTGTGCACGTAGAACTCCTGGACCAGAGCAGTTTAAATGTCAAAGGCTGTTTGTGTGATTCCCGGTCGTGTTTTGTCTTTCACAAATTTTTACGGTTAGGGCTTCCCTCATGTGATTCTCCCATTGTAATTAGTCTGATTCTCTACTCCTGATTCCTGTATAGCATGTGGCCTTCCCTGTGTGTATTTAAGCAGTCTTTTCACTCACAGCTCTTGTCAGAACGTTGATCAATATTTCATTGTGCAGAGCGCCTTGTATGCCATTGAGTATTGTTTCTCTTCTACTGGACTGTCCGACTTTGATTCTTGCCATTGCCCTTTTTGTATTGTTTTTGTCTTTCTGCATTTCAACCCATTTTTGTACGATCACGATTTCTGTGTTTGGATGCCCTGTGTGTGACCCTTAGCTTTGTTCATCGACAACGACTTTTTGCCTATCGTTTTTGTACCTCTCCCCATCTGTCTTACTGGTTCTGACCCCTGCCTGTCTAGTCGGCACTGTTTTTGGATTTCGTATTGTGCCTTGGCAATTCTTGTGTTTTTTAGTTTTGACCCAGACTTCACTAAAGGCATACGTTTTTTGGATTTCCCTCTCTTGCGAGTGGTTCCTGACCGCATCGTCACAGATAAATGCCGATTATTGTGGGAGATTTGGCGTACACCCATTTTTTCGGTGTACGCAAGTTTGATAAATGAGGGCCTATGTATCCCAGTCAGTGACTTTTCCTAAAAGCATGAGATTCATCACTTTATCTGTTATGGGGGTTCTGAAAAAATAAAAAATAGGAGTGGTTGAGTGGTTTTACCCAAAAGGTCCATGAAGTCATTTTTACCTCAGCACTACTCCTGGTGCAAAAAGTCTGTATTTGTGCCATTTACACTTTTCCTTCTTGCTTAACTATCAGCACCCGCTGCTATTTCTCCCTTTGTGTGTGTGTGTGTGTGTGTGTGTTTGTTTGTTTGTATGTGTGTGTATGCGCGTGACTAACCTGTCTGAATACCAAGTTACTGTCTTGCCTTCAGAATCAGTGTATTTATCACATTTTCTAAGTATATTCGTTTAATGAGTGTGTACGTGCGTGTACCCGTGTGTGTGTGTACGTGTCTGTGTTAATAATCCAGTTGAAATTCCCCGTCATTTTCTTGCCATCAGAAGTAGCGTATTTCTCCCATTTTTTAAGTGTATTGTTTTGAATCATAGTTGCCTGGTAATGCAAATTGTTACATTCTGACAAGAGTGTGAATAAATACACCAATTTGAATTCCTTTTCAGTCTTGCCTCTAGAATTAGTGTATTGCTCTCCTGTTTTTCAAGTGGCAAATTCAAATTAGCCAGTTCTAATCCATACCCATAACCATTTTTACCCCACCCCACCCAAAGGGTGAGGGAAGGGGTATTGTTTTTGGTTCGGTTTGTTTCTGGGTCTGTTTGTTTGTTCATTTGTTAACACTCTAGCGGCAAAACTAATGGCCAGATTCACCCCAAATTCGGTATAGGATATGTCACTGTCCCAGAATAGATCCCCAATGAATTTCGTACAAGGTGAAAGTATGTGCAAGGGGCGGGGTTTGTTATGCCTGGCGCCACTTGTTTCTTGATATTTTGAAGAAAAAAAAAGACCAGCTATTCCAGTAACTGACTTCTAATTTCCATTTCTAAAGGCTGTAGTTGTGCAAGGTAAAAATTACCTCTTAGCCCTTCCAGGAGGGACAGCATTATTGGCCATTCTAGTATGATAATCCAAACTAACCTTTTAAGGTGCTAGCTAGCCCAAGTCTCTGTACTCCTATTTTTTTGTGATGATATTTGACGATACACAACACAGTTTAAGAGTCTGAATCACATCTTATACCTAGCCTAACTCTAAAGGTAAGTCATCACAGATCATTACCTTTTTCAGATCATTCTGAAAAAGGTCATCTTGGCAAGCTACATCTCAAGCTACCATATACAGTAAGGTATAGGAAATGCTTTGATTTAACTTATTGAATTCATTTTCATCAGGCGCTGAGATAAAACGAATCCCCACCGCGGATCATAATTAATGATAAGAGGAGAGAGTTAACTCATAATTTGACAATGACTAAGCTGGTTTCCATCCTTCATGACTGACTTAAGTAGCCCATATTAGAGTTCTGGCTGGATTAGCAGAGCCTTACTCTAATCTTACCATTTTGTGGTCTCACTCCGATCTATGGCTGCGCCATCATATCAAAGAATTTTGAATACTTAGCTTCAAAATTATGAACTCATTCACGCGTGAATTCCTTCACCTTGACACGGCGCCCAATTATTCAAGGGAGTCAATGATTCCATCTGTCAAGTGGCCAGGTTTTTCTGAAACCTTCATGTTGCAATTCTATCTATCTTGGAACTCTATTTGCATCAATATAGTTGTAAAATGGGATTCACTGCTTGCCAACAGAATGATTTTTGTGGACTTTTTGGCACTGTCAGTCAGGGTTGGGTTAGATTGCTTTTTCAATTACAATTGATTGTAATTACAATTACAGTTACCTTCTGGACAGAATGTTCAATTACAATTACAAATTACTTTTCAATAAAAAATTCAATTAAAAAAAGTACAATTATGAAAGTAACTGATTACAAGTACTGTAATTGTAATTGAGAAAAGTAATTGAACCCAACCCTGCTGTCGTTACCCTACAATCAAGGGGTAAAGCTGATCTGCAACAGGAAAAAGCACTGAAACAAAAGTGTATATGCGGTGTACTGGCTTGTCTATGGCTATGTCATTGGATACCAAAACAAACCGTTTTACCCAATGTTGCCTGTGTATACTTAATCAATTAATAAAATCCAAGACCATCCCTTCTTCCAACACAAAATGACTGTCCAAATTAATACTTACATTGGAATTGACATCAAGTGGTCTTCAGGATAAAAAGTGTAGAAATAACCATAATAATGTAAAAACAAAGAAATAAACATACTCAACATTACTTTAACCTCATAAAATGTAGTATTTTGATAAAAATTTACATAGTTGCCATGACAAAATCTGAAAATATTTTGTGGCACTGATATTTCAATAACCCATGGTCAGATTAGTCTCATATGAAAGGTTCTATGATAGATAGAAGATAGTTCTATGAAAAAACATAAGAGGTTTTTGTTTGGAACATTTATGAATATTTAATGAGCTCTGTTATGTAACCATAACAAAAATCCCTATCATCAACCTGCTTCATTTTCAAAATTAACCCCCTAGGTATGCACCTTTCTGGAAAATCCTACGTCATTTCATAAATCTCCAAAAGATACAATTTCAATCCAAATTTCGAGTCAATCAGATGAATATTGACGATTTTATAAATGCCAAAAGGTTGAAAATCAGTCAAAATTGTGATTTTTGGTAATTTGCATTTAAAGTCACTAGTAACAACTGAGGCAGAGGAAAAACATAGATTCTTACTGTTTACTGGCATCTCACTGCATTCCTTTATTTATTTTATGTGAAATATTGAAATTATCCAAAAACATTTTTTACCCTTAAGACCCCTTAAAATGCTTAAAGCAGGGGTGTCCAATCTTCCCCATTAAGGGCCGATGTGAGTGCAGGTTTTTGTTTCAGCCCGGTGCTACAACACCTGATTCCACTGATTACCCGATCAGGGGGTTCAGTCAAGACCTTGATGAGTAGAATTAGTTGTGCTAGTGCCTAGCTGTAAAAAGAAAAAGCCGTACCCACACCAGCCCTTTGTGGATTAGATTGGACACCCCTGGCTTACAGCAAAACCTCATGCAAGTGATCATTCTCCTAATTATAAAAATAGTGAATCAAAATAAACAAGATCATCTCACCCACTATTTCAATGGTGACATTGGCCTTGTCCTCCACGTTCTCAATCTGTACCTGCATTGCATACACCCCAGTGTCTTTGTGGTGGGACTTGCGAATGAAGAAAATAGAGTCTGTATCACTGTTCCGGATGTTGACATGCTTCAGATCAAGAGGCTCCCCACTCTTGGTCCAGGTAATTTTAGGCCGAGGTTTGCCCTGAACAGTGGGACAGACAAAAATGTGGGGAAATGACCTGGGCCCCAAGATCATGATGACAATGACTGAAGCAAATTCTGAAGCAATAATTCTGATTAATTTATGCAATTGTTTGTATGGTTGACATAATTTTGAGACAAAGGTTGTTTCACCTTTTTCAGACAGATTCCTCTTCTCTTTGTGATGGCGTTGGTGTTAAGACGCCAAGAGCAGTGGCATGAAATCAAAGTAAAACCCAGCAACGTGCTGAGAGGCTAAAACAAATGGAAATCACAAGGCTCGCGCTACCAACGGACCTGACGCCGTCCGTGGTAGCCAAAAGGCGAGCTCAACAAAATACAAAAGAAAAGGGAAATAAACCAAAAGAATCCCTTACTCACTAACACTATTCCTCTTATGCAGCTAAGATCCTGCCAATACTCTAACTCAGGGGTGTCAAACTGACCCGTAAACGGGCCAAGAGGCTGCAGGTCTACAATCCTACCAAGCAGAAGCTCACCTGAAAGCACTGATTTAATCAACTGATCTAGGTCTGCACAACTGATTAGTTGTATCAGGTGCGCTTCTGCATTGTTGGAGTGAAAACCTGCAGCCTCTTGGCCCGTTTACGGGTGAGTTTGACACCCCTGCTCTAACTTCTCAAATACCTTACCGACTAAAGCATCAAGCGCAAAATGACACTCCAGTAACACGAACAAGGAAGGACAGGAGCTTAAATAGGGTCCGGGCAACGCCCCCAATCAATGCCAGCTGGCTAAGGAATCCGACGGTGAGCAAAACGATATTGTCCCGGACGAGAGTAACAAAAGGAGCTAATAAAGCTCCCAAACCATGACATTCTTAAGGTAAACATAATCACAAGTGGAGCCTTACAGAATAAAATGAAATTTAAAGGTGTGAGAGAGAGGCTATGGCTAATAGGGCTGTACTGAGGAGTTTCAAACTTTGAAGTTTTGTTCAAAATGCTGACATTCAAATTCTAAATCAATATTACCATGCTGGCATGCAGTGCATGCTTTTTTAGATGTCCATTAGATGCCTAATTCTGTTTGAACCCTGTATTTCTGCATAGTTACACACAAAGATTAGGCTACACTAATGTAGAACTCAAGCAGCTCGACCAACGGCGGAGGAGCCAGGAGCGAAGGTTTATGCGTGTGGACTCCGGCTGTTATGAGGCAATGGAACGTGTCAATTAAATCTTTCGTGCCAGTGTCCCGCCTTGGACCCAGCCTGAGACTTAGGGGTTATGCTCAACCAAGGACTGACAGATCAGCAGCTTTGGGATGAGAATCAGTTTTATTAAGTTGGAGTGACAACCATGATCTACTTACATAAAGGGTGTATGTATTGCCGGTTCTGGGATTTTAGCCTTAAGGAAACCCATGGACGAATAGTCGGTTATCTGTTAAAATTCCCTGAAGGAACCCATGGGCATGCATGATCTGGGTTCGTTGCAATTCAAGCCGAAAGATGCTGTTGCAGTGATGGCTGACTTCTAATCCTCTGGTATTACAGACAAACCTGAGCTGCGGAAATAATGCCAAAACCCGGGGGCATATATTTTAGTGACGCAGGCTTGCATTTAAGTGTCCGGGGGGTAATCTCCCCGAGGTCCATGCAGGTTGTCCCTAAATTATAAATTCTAATTCTAATTTGGAGTCAGATATTTAACAAGATATAAAAACCGTAAATTTGGTATTCTAAACGCATTATGGAGTCAGATTTGAAACGAGAGTAAACATTGTAATCGTTATGCTTAGTTTGTTTGAATCATTGATATATCTGATGTTTTCAGTTGCTACCTGTGATAAAAAGTGCACCTTGGATTATTCGCAGCACGACATTAAGTTAGATGATTCTGTGATTTCTGCATAGCCCCGTTTTCGACCGGAGAACTACTGAGAATACCTCAGGTAAGTCTCAGGCTGGGTCCGAGGCGAGACACAGGCATGAAAGATTGAATTGACACATTCCATTGCCTCATAACAGCCGGAGTCCACACTCGTAAACCTTTGTTCCTGGCTCCTCCGCTGTTGATCGAGTTGCGTGAGTTCTACACTAATATTATTAGAATTAGATTGTTCATGGAATTATATTTCAAGGGTCGCTGCATAGTACTGTGATTAAAATAGGCGGGCAATGCACAGAATACCCCTCAGACTGATGTTGAAGTTTTTGGAGACGCCCGACCGCCCGCCCACCCAACCACACGAAGGATAGCAATACCCCGTCAGCCTTTAGGGCTGAGGGGTAAAAAGGGGAATGACCAGTAGAATTGAGAGGCCAAGTGCAGCGGCAAGAGGGAAATATATATAGCGGCACGGACACAAAAGGACGTCCAAAAATCAGACAAAATAGAAGCAAAGCAAGAGAGAAAAATAGGAGAAGTAGCCGAGAAAAACAAGGCACCTTAAATTTTGCGACACAAAGGATAGAGAAGATACAAAGGCACATAAATCCCGACTACAGACATCTTTGGCAAAAGTGCATAACTAAACAGACACTCTAGCAAAGGAGGCGCGGAGGATTTCCGGGTAATATATAGAGTCCGGGGAAGCGCCACCCAAGTTCAATCAGCCAGCTGGGTAAAAAATCCGATTGAAAAGGAATTTGATCTCGTCCCGGGACAAGAGCCTCAAAGAAAAGTCCTGAACACGCGCACACCTCCCAAACCGTAAAAAAAAAGAATCTTTTGCCTCTCTCATTTGTTGCATACAAAGGGATGCGCA
The DNA here is from genome assembly GCA_029721435.1 of Gymnothorax reevesii. NCBI lineage: Eukaryota > Metazoa > Chordata > Actinopteri > Anguilliformes > Muraenidae > Gymnothorax > Gymnothorax reevesii. The sequence goes on from CM056574.1 coordinate 58,102,688, forward strand.
TTAGGGGTGTCAACATCACACATGTAAACGGTTACACGGATAACAAATTATAACCGTTTAGAAAAATCAATAACCGTGTACACGTCATTTTTTCCTCCTCTTCCTCCTCCTCGTTCATTTCTCACCAATACATATAGTCGCCTATTTTTAAGGGTGATAATGTTGCCTGAAAGCTTCAGATAATAACGTTAAGTAACTATACACTTAAATGTTCCCACTAGCGCATACAGATGCATGGGGCGCAATGTTGCCTTGATATCAGAAAAAAAAAAAAACTCCGCAGCCACAGCCAGTGTCGCACCACTTTAAGAATAGGCTGCAGAGGACTTGACAAGAGCGCGGCGCTCATCATCTTCTCCATGTGCAAATGTCGAGCAGCTGAAAACAAAAACTGTTAATGGCTTGTTATTTTAGCCTATATTGTTGCATGTTGTTGTACGTTATATTGTTGGTTGGTGTTCTGTCGGCTTTTTACGACTTGATTACACATTCTCGCGTCTAAAGAGGAGGAAGAAAACATTTTTTTCCTGCCAATTTTAGTGAATAATTGTGAGTCCCCCTCTACTTTGTTAATTTTGTGGATGTAAAGGTGACGTTTTTTCCTCTCACTTCAGCTTACTTTGGCTTCTTTTTGAGTTGCTTTCTCTCGCCAATTCCACATTTCTTTTACTATGAGACGTATATTAAAATTCAGACGCAGCTCCCATTCCAAGAGAGGGATGCAGTTCGCACTTCCAGTAAAAAACAAAGTACAAAAGTGAGCAATAGATATAACAATGATTAAAAAAGGTTAACCCTTTTTCAGCTTTCACTTGTACGTTTTCTTATCTGTCAAAATGATAGAGGATTTTATTTTCAACTCATTTTATTTTCTGTGGTTATATAGCGCAACTGCGATAGAAAAAGCTCATAAATCCCCAACGTGTAACCGGGTACACGTCGGTTAGGAGTCCCGAGTACACGTGTAGAAAAAATTGTAAACGTTGACACCCCTAATGCGCACACCTGTATATATCAGGAAATCTAGCAGTAATCCAGCAGCACCATAAATTACATCTATATAAGCCACAACAACAGAGTCATGGACCTCTTGTCCATGAGTAAGAGCATGCTTTTTTGTGTGCAACAATACAGTTGGCAAGAATAGTTTGGTACAGTTTCAACAACATCAGCCCTCGTCCTTTGTGTTGGTCATACTGAAATTCAACAATAGATAAATACAACCTTTAATACAATATATAGTACAACCAGTAAAAAATGCAACCTATTTAAGAAGGAATTAAAGAGGGGTCTGAAGTCTGAATATTTTTGTGTTTAAGTGGTAGATTATGGACCAAATAATTTTAAAAAATCAATTTGAGAGATTTGGGTGAGAAATATGTTTTTTGTGCCGACATTGTCAGAAATGGAAAATCATGATTTTTTTATGGGAACACCTGACGTTATTCTGAGACTCAGTTGCACTGTGTTCAAGCTTTACAGTGTATAAGTAAGCCTTAGTCTGCCGAAAGGCGACAGACAGTCACAGAACTGTTGAATTAAATCGAGCCATTATCAGATCGTTCATGTTGCATCTTCATCTTGTCATCAAAGATGAAGATGTAAAATCAATAGCAACAAAAGCTCGAAAATGAATAATTTTTTTTGTTTTTTTTTTATTTGGCATCTCCCATCCCACCTGAATCTGGAATGCCAAATTCAAGAACTATGTGCAAGGCTTTCCCGTATGCTAACCCATATTGCCAACTAGGGAGAGCAAAGACACTTCATGGCTGTCCTCTGTAGCATGCGCCTGTCAGCTGCAGCTTCTTTACACTCATAGGTCGAAACTTCGCAAGTTCAGAACGAGGGCAGAGGATCCCTGAACATGAGCTAGCTTTGAATCTTACCGAAGAGCACCCGGCAGGCCAACAGGAGGCGCTTGAGCAAGGAACAAAGGTACTATTTAAGTATCCCATTTGGCGTAGCTACGCGCTTTGTTCGACTTACGCACATGGGAGAATAGACCCCTACCTGTTTATTTTCATATGTGACGCACTTATACGGAGTGATAATGATTCCCTCATTATTTTATCGGACAAGCCTGCTGCCAGCATGTAGCCTGTTTATCCTGACGAGTCTGCTGAATTCTATTCACTAAAGTTGGTTAAATAAAAAAAAAATAGACTGACTCATTTAATCCTATGAATCATTTTATTAAAATAAAAGATTTTGTCAGTTCATTTTTCTATAGTGAGTAAGTAAAATAGATATTAAACATTCAAATCTTTGTTAAAAAGCCTCAAGCAAAGCATGAAATGTAAAGACATGACATTCATACAACCCTAATGGCTAGTATAATGTTATACATGTAATTGAAGAGCATTGTAGTACCTCCTAGTGGTTGCTTTAAAAACTGCTGTCAGTTTAATGTTTGTTTCCTATTGGTCATTTTTGATCACATGGGTAGGGTCATAGTTCAGACCAGCCATCTTGTTTTGAGGTCTACATGGCAATGTGCTCCAGAGTGTTCTTTGAAAATCCATCGCATCTGCCAGTGCCTTGGAGAAGCTTTGTCCATAAGTTTATATTATATGTTAAATCTTTATAGATCGCCGGGTACTCCGGTCTCCTCCCACAGTCCAAAGACATGCATATCAGGCTAATTGGAGACACCAAATTGCCCATAGGTATGAGTGTGAGAGCGAATGGTGTATGTATGGTGTGTGCGCCCTGCGATGGATTGGCAAGCTGTTCAGGGTGGGTCCCTGCCTTTGCCCGTAGTCAGCTGGGATAGGCTCCAGCTCGCCCCATGACCCTAGTGAGGAATAAGCGGGTATAGAAAATGGATGGATGGATCTTTATAGATAAGGACTGATGAACATTTTGTTGTTTTATTTCATATTTGTGAAGATTTATAAATAATTACTTACATCCTTTTTTGTCACATGTAGTGCAGCCATCTGCTTAGTTTGTTTTGTTAAGCAAGTATTGCCATTTCTACACTATTTTTATGTACATTAAGAACATTTTCTTCTGTATTATTTTCAGTTTCACAGAGTTTCTGTGATTGTAAGAAAGCAACTTGATGAAGATTAACAAGTAAAGAGCCTTCCACTTTACTTCTACGTCTGAGTCATCATTAACCCTTTCAGTGTTTAGCTATCTGTCACTTCGTGTAGAGCCATGCACGCAGGGGACAGAATAGCTAGTGTTGATTGTTTCTTCTTCAGAATATCCTATGCTCCCATGAAACAAATGAAAGGCTCTGAAACTCTTGGCAACTGAACTGGAAATAGCAATTACAAGAAAGTAAAAAAATTAAAGATACTGTAACACTAAAGAATGCTGGATCACTCTGACAATATACCATCTTTAGAAGGCATAAGAAAGAAGGTGTTACCAACCAATCTGAGGTCTGGATTACAAACTTTTCCACCCTCACCAACCAGCACCGGTCGTGACCATTACCTAGTCCCTCCAGGAATCTGCGGAGAAAAAGTGTTGATTCCGCGGAGAACATTCCTGATTCTGCGGAGAGCAATTCTTGATTGCGCGGCTTGAAAGTTGATTTTCCGCGGGCATTAAAAAAAACCTAAAATTACCAGTTATAAAGCAAATTTATGTAATAATGAAGCAAAAATTCTCTTATGAAATTATTTGCAATACCAAAACACTGCGAGACATTGTGGTTATAAAATAAGCAGCATCAATATTCTTTTTGTCCCTCTTGAGCAGATTTATTTGCATAACTTATAAAGTGCAAAACATTTCACCAAACTATGGGTGAACGAGGCTTAGTAACTGAACAAGTGCTAAAGATCAAAGTAAAGATTTAAACAAAGTGTACACTACTCACTGTATCCTCAGGATATTGTAAACGTTACTGCATACCATAGACTGTATAAAAAGATGGATGAAGCTACCGTGATGTCACCCACTGGTTCGAAGATGAAGAAGTGAATCGCAGATCCGGGGAGGAACGTGGCTCTGGATCTGACCGTATCGGACGAGGACCAGAGGATAGCGATGCCCCAGAAGCATATTCTGGCTTTATACTTTATTCTAGTTTATATGGGACCATAATTCACGAAAATGAATGTCATGATATATCGAAGGAGACCTGAAACTTGTTATAGCTAACATAAAATGATGTGAAAAATCATTATTTAAATTAAAAATCAGATCGGAAAATAGGATCATTTTCTCATAGACTTCTATTGCATTGAACTTCTTTCTGCAACCACTGACGTCGCCATCTGCTGGCCATTAAATAAAATGCCATTCTACGGTACTTCCACATGGGCTTCTTTTTTCAAATCAGGGCGCTGCGTCCATCTTTTTATATAGTTTATGCTGCATACAGCAGAAAAAAATCAGTTTCCGTTACCGGCAGCACCAGCTGTGAGTCTTAGATCACGTTTATCTGACCGCAAAATCTAGCGGCCGGGATGAAAAATACATGTAAAATATTAAATTCTGCACCTCGCCCTATATTCCGCGAACTGCTTTGATTTCCGCGGAGGGCTTTGAAATCTGCGGTAAATTCCGCGATCGCGGATTCCTGGGGGGACTAATTACCAGGAAGTTTGTAAAGATTTCCAGTGGTTCACAGCCAAAATATCCCCTAATAAATAAATGGGACTGATGTATGTGTGCATAGTTCTTCAACACTCAAGCGACGGAGTGGGGTCATTTACGACTCCAGGAGTATTTTTTTTTTTTTGTTTTTTGAGACAGAAAAAGGGAGAAGAAACTCCAACAATAAGAGGATAGAAAGTGATCCAAAACCTGACTTCAGAAATCTTCAGTTATAGAGGGAAGCTAAACACAGACACTCTAGCGAAGTCCTGCTTATACCGGAAATCCTGCTTACGTAGATTCTGGGGAAGCGCTGCCCCAGCTCAGACAACCAGCTGGGTAAAGAATTTGATGGCCCAGGAATTCGATATCCTCCTGGGCCGCAAAGAAAGGTCCAAACAACACGCACACCTCACAAACCATGACATATATGTCAATTACTAGTTTCTCAGAGCCATATTCTGAGAGAATGGCACTGGTAGTGAAGTTGACATCTCTGAATTGCATGAAATCTGGCAGAATGGTGCCCATGCATGGGTAATGGGAAAGGATAAAATAATATCAGCGCTCAATCCCTAGTGTTTCTTCTGAATTTGTGCTAGGCATGCAAACGATACATCAAATGAAAGAGGAAAATGAACAGACTCCAACGATATAAGCATTGTCATTTCAAATCGACACCACACCGAAAGAACAGCAGGCATACACTTTACATTCTACAGAGATGAACATTTTTCTTACCTTTGATATTTTGAAATAAAAAACTGTTTGAGGGTAAATCTGCACTTGCAATTGTAAGCCCAACGTGTCCATGTTATATGCATGTTTTTTTTCCGGAGCACTGCTTCAAAGGATGCCAGCTCCTCCACATTCCAGTTGCTTGAAATTTAGTTTTCTCTCTCGGATAGGCTTGTGATGTTGTCAGCAAGACTATGCAGGTGGCCATTTGATTCTATGAGCTCTGACATTTCCTACAAGTCCTTATCCACTTTAATCGCAAAAACCTAGCCTGAGATAGAGCCTCATGTTCCCAGTGCGTCAGACTGTGTCCATTAGCCATTTACATGTACATAAAGAGCGCGACAATATAAATTCTTAACTGGTTTATTTGTGGTATTTTCGGTATGATTATCCGCTAAATATTCAACAAGTCTTTTCTGACTGAGAGTCGAAAAGACGAGCAACAATGCAAACACTAAATCGGGCTACATGACCTGTTTCACTTACTTTTTATATGGGCAATTTGACGTCGGCTAAAAGGCCAACTGGATAGTCTTGTGATTAGGGCGAAGAGCTCGCACAGGACTTCTAGAGTTTGAATCCCCAGACAGAATGTTCTTTATGCGATAAAAGCATTATTCTCGTACAAGTAATTAGTGGGGTTTTTGTTATTTTACATTTTTATTTTTGAATTTATAATTTCGTTTACTCGCTTGTTTTTCTTTAAATGAATCTGCTCCAGTGGATTCAAAACATTATTTTATTTGTATGTATTTTCTTTGAATGAGAAAATGTATTCAGGATTGGCAGAAAAAATAATTTAAAATTTTTTAAATTTTAACAATTAAAAAAGTGGTTGTATTTGGATGGAATGGATGCCTGAGTGACATTTAAGTGAAATTATATGAGTTTTATAAATTGGTATCTGAGAAATCTGAAATGGCACACAAGGTTCCTGAATTGCCAATTTGGAGAAGCCACCTTGACATTCCTCTCTAATTTTGCTCTGATTTACTTGATTCGCGTAAACTTTGGCACTGGTAATGATGACATTCTGAATTACAAAACACGCACCAATAAAACGATGTTTAAACCATTTGCACGGGATAATCGCCTGCTGAGCAGGATGGAAATGGACAAAATTCGGAAAGTTTGAGCTCCTCCAGGCACATAAAACATGCGAGGAAATTTGATGACTGGTCTGGCAAAGATACAATGTTTCTTGGTACATTGTGCCAATATTAGCACACAGATCCGGTTAGTGGAGGTTGTTTTTTGATCATTTTCGTGAAGCCATTTCAGGTCTTCTAAAAAAATTTTTAATAAAAAAATATTGACTTGAACACCAAAATTTGAACTTTGCCAGGAAGGGGAGTCGTGCTGCGTCATGCTTAAGTAGAAAAAACATTTTTGAACTGAATTTTGAACATTTTGAAATGAATGGCATTTTTATGAAAATTTTTCTGTCCTCAAAAATGCCAAATTTGCTCTCATTTATTGCTGGCTGACAGGCACATTTGAGCTCAAAAATACAAGACTGGTTTCCATGGCAACATCTAAATGCTATGCTGCAATATTTTGGGAAAAGTTGTTGACTAGCCAAGTACTTTTCATACACCAAGTTTCATCAAAATCGGTGAGATGTCACTTTCCATGTTTTGTGGCCCCATGGCTGATTTTCTCAGTCAGCTGCTCTTAAGAGTTGATGCACTTGGGTTTGGTATTCAGAGTGCCGTATGTTAATCACGGGCTACTGTTAAAACTGCTGAATTTGGGAAGTTATAACAATGATAATAGCACCGGCCAATGATATTATTATTATTAGTTATAATAATAATAATAATAGCTACATATATGTGTGTATGACTACACACATATGTCTCTCAACAAAAAATTGCCACCGTCTATTACAGCCAATTACATAGCCAACTGGCTATTACATTAGTATATTTGAGCAGGTTGTCCACAACCAATTTCAATATAATTTCTGCCATCTAAGTCAGAGGTTACCATCACAACTGAGGCTGTGACAAGGTCAAAGTTTATTTGAAGCCTCGGCAACATCCTCAGCTACTGTTGCAGCAACCTCAAGGTGACTGAGTAAAATGCAATACATTATGTGTTGTTGATTTGACTTGCAACAGCTTATTTTATCTAACAAAAAAATAACATGTCACAAATATAAATTACATGGGACATCAATAGATAACTCAATCCAGGGGAAAAAATGAACAAAAAATGAGAAGTTGATCAAGACTTAAGATTTACTTTGGGGACTTCAACATGAGGAAATAAATGCAGATTGTTGCATCAGGATGATAACATCACCAATTTCCGAGATTTTGCCAGGATATCAGCAACTAAACTGCTATTTGTTATTTACTTATTCTACTGAGTACCGAGCAAATAAATTCTACACTATGACGAAGTGAAATTTATATGCAATAAGGAACTCTGAAATAGAATAGAAGCCACCTTTTTTGATGTACATTTCTAAATCTTACCAAGTGATGTACCCCAGACCTTTTTCTAGTGTCAGATGTGTCATGCTTGGCGCATCTTTGGGCTGCCAGCTTCCTACTTCTGGGATGATGCTGTTTTCCCTGTTTCTTAATGAGAAGGCTGAGCTTGAGCAGTTTTTGTAAAGAAAAATTTAGTAAAATTGCTGAGTCCAGATAAGCTGATAGAGACTTATCCACACAGGCTCAGCGCTGTAATAGCGGCCAAAGCGACTAAATACTGACTTGAAGGGAGTGAATACTTATGCAATCACATATTTTACATTATGTATTTCTAATTAATTGACATTTCTTTGGAGAAGTCTATTTTCACTTTGATAGTAGAGTTTTTTTGTGAATTCTGATCGCAAGACCCAAATTGCTTTATAAAAGCAATAAAAGAGAAAAACATCCAAGGAGGGTAAATACTTTTTATAGGCAATTTAAACACAGAGCAATTCTAGGCTGTGCCTACCTGGAAGGGTATCACAAGATTAATGGTTTCTCCAACCTTCTTCACAAGAGTCTGACGCAAATATCGTGGGAGCAAGATTTTAGGGCGCTCTGCAAATAGAAAATGAAACACCATGAGTGACCTGAAGTTCAACATGTAAAATTCTCTGTAAACATGCATTGTGTGTTGGGCCGGATTCACACAAAATGCATAGTGCTTGCGTTGTTTATTCAATATCATCATAGAAGCACAGCCCTGGACTTTTTCATTAACAATGCATCATCATTTGTTTATTGCCAAATGTTTCTTACAGATAGGCTCCTGGATATGCAGCAATGTAGCACCGCAGTGCTTATCGCTGAGATTACAAATGTCCAAATTTTCTGTCAAATAAACCCATTTTCAAGCGAATATTGGCTGTGTCACTTTCCTGACAGGAATATTAATTAAAATACATTTCGATTGACTGTTTCGACAGCTATGTCTAAATGCACAGCCTAGATACAGGGCTAGTAATGCATTCTCTTGGCTTCAAGAAAGGTCGACCATTCAAAAACCACAACATGTCGTTCTGAGAAAAAGAAGTAAACACAAGGGGCTCTAAATTCATAGATCAGGTGCAGGGGCGGCGCAGGCGTGGTGAATGGGGGGTGCACTGCGCCAACAGGGTGTGTCCAGGTGTATGTTGCAATTTCGTGCCCAGTGTAGCCTGGCGCAAGTACTCCTCTGTCCCGCCTCGGTCCCTCCTGCCGGTGCAAGTGGCATAGAAGGCGTGTTTGGGTAGAACACAGCCGAGTCAAATTTTCACCAATCAAATGAGCTCCTCTCCTCACCTTTAATGTGTTGGAATATAGAAGCCTCTGTCCTATATCTGCATGATGTGTTAATGTTGCATTTTACTTTGCTGCTTCAGGCATGTTTTCTGCACCGCTTACATCTATTTTTTTTTTTTTTTGAGGTTTTATTTTTTATTTTATTTTTTTTAAATATGTGACCAGACAAATAAATGGGTAGCAAGTTGTGGAGTTGATTTACAGAGTAATATACATACTATAATATTACACAAAGACATCAACAAAAGGAATAGAAAAGAAGAGAAAATAAAACAAAGAAAAAAAGGGGGGAAAAGAAGGGAAAAAAGGAGGGAAAAAACCACAAAGGAAGAAAAAAGGAGAGAAAACAAATGAATAATAACAATAATAATAGTAATAATTATAATGAAATAGAGAGATAAGAGCCGAAAGGGGAAAAAGGGAAACAAGGCAAAACAGTGTAACAACCAAATGATCCGAAATGAAGCAGAGTTGTATTTTGGCAGTTATTTCACGATGTGTTTGTTATAGAAGTTTCCTTAAAGATTTATACAGATTAACAGGTTCCAGTTCCCCAAGTTCTTTTTTTTTTTCAATATCCCTTCTCCTCTCCGTGAACAAGCCTTTGTATATCTATGCTGTGGCATTAACTCACCGGCATCGAGATGGCAGTGAGAGTTGTGGAGTAGATGTTGTTGAATTCTTGTAATTGATTCTTGTGGGTTGCTGACTTTTGTTCCATTGATATATGTTGAGTATAGAGATCTAACCATTGTGTTGTTGTAATGTTTTTTCTGTTTTTCCAGTTGAGCAGTATTGTTTTCTTGGCGATAGTTAGGGCCACAAGCAGGGGAATTGTGATTTGTTTTGAGTTAGTGTTGAGTTCTTCTAAATTTCCAAGTATGCAGACGGTGGGGGATAGTGGGATATTGTGGTCGAGGAATCGGGATAGGGCGGTGGTTATTTTTTTCCAGAAGTTATGAATTGGTGGGCAGAGCCAGAGTGCGTGCAGGTGGTCGTCGATGGTGTTGAGTGTGCAGTGGGTGCAAATGTCTTACTTCTATATTAACCCCTTTGCGCAGAAGCCAAATCTGGCTTTTTAGGTGTGACCAGATTTAAGGCTTTATAATTCAAGATTGCAGCTTCACAGACAGAAAAACTTCGGCTCAATTGAGTCTAGACACTTGAAGCATTTAGACTCCTATTGTATTTCAGTTTATTTTTATGATTTTGGTGGAGAAAAGGGACTGCAAACATAAAAAATCTTCATGAGAATTCACCATTGAAATAGCAAAAAAAAATAATAATACTGACAAATGAAAAACTGCTGGGGCTTAAATCTATACATTTCTGGGATCATAAACTCTTGACCACAAGTAAAATTCATCTTCAACATTATATTCTAGATTACCCGCTTGCTATGAGCCAAATTAGACAGCTATCCAGGTGTCTCCCCAAAGTGTGAAATTCATCAAAATGGTTTACTGTCAAATCATACATTAATCATATATTTAACACAAATTAACTTTTGGGGCATGAAATTCAGCATGAACTAATGATTTTCTGGTTGAGTTAACAAAGTTAACAATATTGTCCATTTTTATTCGAAGTGCCCCAAGCATTGAATAAAGTGCTGATTAAACAGCTGTAACATTCACGCTGCAATGAAAAGCTAACCGCTCTCACATCCGAGCTCATAACCTTACACCTTATAAGGGTAAAAACTCACTAACTCAGTAATATCTGAATTCTGAAATACACCTTATTTTAACAGAACAGAAATTTCACTTTCAGATAAAATCAAACGATATATACCTCCATATTCAACAGAATGGTGTAATGAACGTACCGAGGGATCTACCAACGTGCGTGAGCTGCATGCATTTGGAAAAACGAAAACCTCGGCATTCGATGTCTTGAAACGCGGTATAAATTTTACAGCAATAAGCCATATTGAGCAAAATGCAAACAGAATAGAAGTATAACCTTTTTTCTTCATTGATGCCCTCCTCCAGAGACAGATGTATCGGGTAGAAGGAACCCTCCAGTACTGTTTCATTCGGAATAATTCCCATTGACCGCGTCCATACAACAAGTATCTCGTAAATGAAACTGAACACTTCAGGCCGGTTTCGAGTGTCTTTGTTTCTTTGATATCGCATCATTTTCAGCTGCGCAACCGTGGCCAACATTCGAAGAACACAACCGACCTTACTTTTACGCTTAGCTTAGTATCCTATTCTTATTGTCCAATCATTGTATTTCAGTTATTGAGGAAAGTTTAAACACTGTGGAATTGGATAAGAAAGGAATCTATCAATACATGGTTACCGGGGAAGCTTCACGAGGGTGTAAACTATAACTGTAGAGTTGCGCAGATGAGTCTGAGTAAATAATTGAGTGACTGGCTATCGACACCAGTACTTGGGTGGGTAGAAGGGAGCGCTGAATTTGTCAATGGAGGAATCTACGAATTAATCCATGGATGGGAACTACGCATATTTAGTGTGTGATGACTGTGATCGACAGTAGAATATGAGAGAATCAATACAATGTCGGATTTTTTTTGCTTCATAAAAAAGATTTTTTTAACCACTAATTTGAATACTGTTGGCTCACTGTAGCTAAAAAGTTTTTTTCTGTTGCAAGTGATAATTTTTTAAAACTACTGGATCGATACTATGGGCAAGGATATTGACCAGTTTGCACATCAGGCTTAGCTGAGTAGTTTAATTCATGCAACATCTGAAAAACAGGTTTTGGAGGGAACTTCTCCATACTCTAAATCACGTTTCAGCTCTGCCTGCTTGTGAATATTCAATAGCTGATCCAAGGGTGCCATCTCGTGGTAACTAAGTGCTTAAATTTGCATATCTATAGACGCGAGCATCTACATTTGCAGAAAGGGGTTAAGCATTACGAATATGAGTTAGCTGCTAGGGCATTCACGAATTATTACCATTAGCAAACTTGAATGGAATTTCAAAATAAAACTACGTCAGATCATTCAAACTTATGAAGTTGGAATGAAATACGACGGTTGCTCATTTCTTCTGCCTGAATCATTGGGACGAGAAACGATGGATAGCGTGTTCCTATTATTTCACCCTGTTGCTGCTTAAAATTTTGGGATTAACATGCATGGACAACAATGCAAGATACATTACACATTTATTTTCAATATGTGATCTTAAATCAGTATGAGATCTTAGCAATCAGGCTGTACTCCTGTATTCCCCACTAAAAACCTAAGTGACAATAATAGTAGCCTAGTATTAAGCTGCTTGCACACTGGACGCAAAATGAATTTCTCGTGCAACAGATTGCGTTGAAGGCAGGGTCTACGTGTCCGAAAGTCTGACAGGGTTTTAATATATCTCCGTGTCCGACAGTCGGATGGTTTCAGTATAACTCCGTGTTCGACAGTCGATCATTGTTTTTAATTTCTTCAAATCTACTGACTCTTCTAGATATTAAACGTGAATGTTTTGATAAGAGGGCTCAGTTCTTCAAGATGAGTACCGAGAATTTCAATCAAGGTTTCTGTTTAAGCTCTGCTCAATGAAGTCGACATTGGCGCGGGACAGTGGACAATGCCTTGTGTGTGACAGCCAAAAAAAAAAGAAGAGAACGATTAGAACAGATTGATAACGAAATAAAGAATAAAAAGAAACATTTTAACAACAGAACATCCAATGAACACTGCGATTCATTTATTTGCGGGTCATCTTTTTTGGATGTTCTGTTTGTTGGTGATATATTTTTATTCTTTATTTTGTTATAAATCTGTTCTCATATCAATACTTTTACTTTTTGCTGGCTGCTGGAGATTGAGTATTTTGCATTTTGGGTCGGACAGTCTTGATCCTGCATGCGATTATTTATTTACACTGTCAATAGTCAATGAATTGATTTTGCTCACTGACTACAAGCACTATTTTATCTCTGCTGTGGAAATAAAGCATGAATCTGTCTAATTTTCAAAATAAAGACCGGATAAAGACTGTTGTCGATCTTCAACAGAACAGATGAATAAAAAGACCAAGAAAAGTCGATAGCTATCAATTACGGAGCTATATTGAAACCCTGTCCGAATATTGCGACTTTGCATTGACTTTGACTGTAATCAGTCGTGCGAAAAATTTGTTTTGCGTCCAGTGTGCAAGCGGCTTTACTAAGCATAGAACGCAAGCATTATACATCCGCACTGCCTGATGCCGAGGCAGTTTGTGGTTGGCTGAGAATGATGTGAAGTCGTTAGTTTGCATCACAGATTGAGCTGCGTTGATTAAGCCAGGTGAAGTTTCCATTACGCGAGCCAACCAGCTTTGATCAGGACAGTCAATATACACTCAACAAAAATATAAACGCAACACTTTTGTTTTTGCTCCCATTTGTCATGAGATGGACTCAAAGATCTAAAATTCATTCCAGATACACAATATTACCATTTCTCTCAAACATTGTTCACAAATCTGTCTAAATGTATGATGGTTAGCACTTTTGCTTTGCTGAGACAATCCATCCTACCTCTCAGGTGTGCCACATCAAGATGCTCATCAGACACCATGATTAGTGCACAGGTGTACCTTATACTGCCCACAATAAAAGGCCACTCTGAAATGTGCAGTTTTGTCTCACAGCAAAATGCCACAGATGGCGCAAGCATTGAGAGAGCGTGCAATTGGCATGCTGACAGCAGGAATGTCAACTAGATCTGTTGCTCGGGCATTGAATGTTCATTTCTCCACCATAAGCCATCTCCAAAGGCGTTTCAGAGAATATGGCAGTACATCCAACCGGCTTCACAACCGCAGACCACGTGTAACCACACCAGCCCAGGACCTCCGCATCCAGCAGGTTCTCCTCCAAGATCGTCTGAGACCAGCTACTCAGACAGCTGCTGAAACAATTGGTTTACATAACCAAAGAATTTCTGCACAAACTGTCGGAAACCGTCTCAGGGAAGCTCAACTGCATGCTCGTCGTCCTCAGCGGGGTCTTAACCTGACTCCAGATCGTCGCCTTAACAGACTCGAGTGGGCAAATGCTCACATTCGATGTTCTCTTCACGGATGAATCTCGGTTTACATTGTTCAGGGCAGATGGCAGACAGCGTGTGTGGTGCCGTGTGGGTGAGCGCTTTGCTGATGTCAATGTTGTGGATCGAGTGGCCCATGGTGGTGGTGGGGTTATGGTATGGGCAGGCATCTGTTATGGACGAAGAACACAGGTGCATTTTATTGATGGCATTTTGAATGCACAGAGATACCGTGATGAGATCCTGAGGCCCATTGTTGTGCCATACATCCATTAACATCACCCCATGTTTCAGTAAGATAATGCACGGCCCCATGTTGCAAGGATCTGTACACAATTCTTGGAAGCTGAAAATGTCCCAGTTCTTGCATGGCCAGCATACTCACCGGACTTGTCACCCATTGAGCATGTTTGGGATGTGCTTGACCGGCGTATACGACAGCGCGCACCAGTTCCCACTAATATCCAGCAACTTCGCACAGCCATTGAAGAGGAGTGGACCAACATTCCACAGGCCACAATTGACAATCTGATAAACTCTATGCGAAGAAGATGTGTTGCACTGCATGAGGCAAATGGTGGTCACACCAGATACTGACTGGTTCTGAGTCCCTAGACCCCCAATAAAGCAAAAACTGCACATTTCAGGGTGGCCTTTTATTGTGGACAGTCTAAGGTACACCTGTGCACTAATCATGGTGTCTGATGAGCATCTTGATGTGGCACACCTGTGAGGTGGGATGGATTGTCTCAGCAAAGCAAAAGTACTCACTATCACACATTTAGACAGATTTGTGAACAATGTTTGAGAGAAATGGTAATATTGTGTATCTGGAATGAATTTCAGATCTTTGAGTCCATCTCATGACAAATGGGAGCAAAAACAAAAGTGTTGCGTTTATATTTTTGTTGAGTGTAGATACTATAATTTATGCGCTGATTCAGATTGTTAGGGGAGACCGGGGTTACTTCCCAGCAACATCATCTCTTGGAAAGATAAAGGACTTGTTGTGTCATGTAAGTGTTTTCTGCCTAAATAACTGAATTTTGGCCCAAATTCCAAACTTTAAGTTTCTGAAAGAAATGCGTCTAGCTTCTTTGAAGACAAAGATTTTCAGTTTTTTTTACTGTTTCATAGACATATGTAACTAGAATTACTAATAACACATTAGATAAAGGCCTGCTGTGATAATGAGATGAGAGATGCGGCCTGATTTCCAAAATGGGAGCACGGGGCTACACTGGCCAAGCAGCACGGGGTTAGTTTGTCATGGTGCTGAGGTTGCACCACTTGTAAGTCCTGTGTTAGGCCTTTATTAAAATATTCCAAAGTCAAATATAAGAGCCGATTTATTGTTTTTCAGACAACCATAGGGTCTTAATATTTCTAATATTTGCATTTATGTTATGTTTATGACAGAGGACCTATTTGGGCCTTTGTTTGGAAGACACAAGTATGAGCTTGTAAGGGTTTGCTCCTTGCAACCCCTCCCCTTTCTTATTCTTTCACCTCAACCTTAATGGGCTACAGGTGGGTCCCATTAAAGTGGAGGTGTTGGCAGAGTATTTAGGGTTGGCAGTGCCAGCCCTGGGCCTCTGCATTTCATTCCATTCCCTCTTCAGTGGGAATGTTTGCTGCTCCTCTTTGGTGCTGTGGTCCTTACTCATCTTCCAAAGGTGGAGAGGAGGGGGTCCAATGTTTCTCATGCAAAAGGTGGGCACATGAGGACTGTGCAAATGTCACTGTGCTCGCCTACATATGTCATAACTGCTACCTTGATGGTGATTATGCATAAATCATAGCTTGTCTTGGTTCGTTGTAAAAATAAAACAGTTCTCACCATTTCTGTTATGAGAATATCGGACTGTCTTTTTCAGCTTCAGCTGATTGCCAACTGTAACAATTTTACCCCACCCATCTGACAAAGCAACCCCGGGTATGGGGTTACTTCGGCATGTTTGTGACATATCGAAAATTGAATATTGTGACAAAAGTACGTTATATTGAGATTGTATCAATACAACTTTTGTAGGCCACATTCTGCTCTACACATAGGCATAGATAAAGTTTTAGCAACAAAGAGTTATGAAGCCGAATACAAAATCATGACGAGGTAACCCTGGTCTCCCCTACATTAAAGAGTGCTTGCTGTAATTATTTACTGTATTGAAATGTGCCTGGCATTCTGGAAACCTGCCTGTGAGGTTTTCGGTGACATGTGCGCACTGTGCGCCAGTCAGCCAAATTACCGCTGCACAGAAAGTAAACCAGGTTGGAGCTTGCGAGCTTTCTGCGCAACTGCAGCAAAGACTTTTTATTATTATTATTATTATTTTTATTATACGCCCGTCTTAAGACGAGACGTAATATGTCATCACCCCTATCCGTCCGTCTGTCTGTTGTCTGTTAGCAATTTCTTGTCCGGGCATTACTCCTGAGCCGCTTGAGCTACATTCGTGATACTTCACATACACGTGCACCATCACTAGGCGCTGTGTCGCGCACCATGATTTCGTTCACCCGGTCAAGGTCAAGGTCACTGGCAAAGGTCAAAGGTCAAATGGGGCCCAGATGGGGCTTGTCCGGAGCATAACTTCTCAACCGCTTCAGATACATCCATGATATTTCACACACACGTCTACCATCACTGAGCGGAGTGTCGCGTACCATGTTTACGGCCCTCCCTCCAAGGTCAAGGTCACGGACAAAGGTCAAACTCACATGGGGCTGTTGTCTGTTGGATATTGGTATCATGTTGTCTGTCCACTCCCTGATCCATGTTCATGACGGGCGTATTATGCACCATTGACGGTGCTCTTCTTGTTCTACAAAATTGTCACTGCGTCTTGATGAATATGTGACACCTCCCCCTACTACGCTGCCACACCCATCTCGGCGCACGTTCGTCTACCAAACGCTGCGCACGGTGTTGCACCTCACAAAATTACCACTGCGTGGGCTGCAATGGATGAAATTACCACTGTGTGGGCTGCATCAAGCTACGCCACGCTGCCCCACCCTGGGCTGCGCCAAGAAATTAAAGCCCAAGTTGCGCAAGAGTCTGATGACAAAGATTAAATTCAGAAAGTTAATTCCCAAGATGCGAAAGTATCATCCATTTACCTCTATTTTTTTGTTCAATAAGCATGTAGCAGTGGTTAAAGGTCACAGGCCAAGTCCACTACTTCAAGTCAAAACATTTTTTTATCCTTCCTATTTAGCAGTATGACAAAAAAAAAAGTCACATCCCATCCACGTAACAGTTGTCAAACAATTGAAGTTCAGTCTACTGATCTGCATAGCAAAACAAAGTTTTACACGTTTCCTTGCAATAAATCCCGGACTCTTGACGAGACATGGACAATAACGTTAACTGTACAGATACAATTGATTTTGATGAGGATGAGGAGGCGAGTTCTGTGCAAGTTTACGGCCTGCAGCCGTATTTATTCGAGCCGGGTGTTGAAGAAAGCGGGCAACGAGTCGTCACAGTCAGGCGATTCCGAAGACGACGACGATAGCGCTGCCTCTGTCGAAGGTGGAGATGCAGGGGCTGACAAAGTGGAAGGGATAACCCTATGGCCCGTATTCAGAAACGACACTCACACTCACCCTCCACTCACCATATAGGGAGTACGACTGAAATGTAACTGGAGTATGAGAAAGAGATCGACCGACCACTTACTGTGGGAGCGGTCCCACTGCCAGTTGATATTCACAAATGCCACTCGAGCATAACTGACAGTAGTGGGAACTGGGCACCACAGGCGGTGCTCGGCTACTGCAAAGAGACGCTCAATCCTTACCCTTCAATGCTGAATTACCTAAACCTGTCGCAGTTTACTTTTCTTGATTAGACAGTTTCTCAGACAAATTGGTAAAATGACAATCAAAATTATTTTTGATAGCATTGTTATACATTGCTTCACAAAATAGAGGCGTTTATTTCGCACATAAATGACGACTTAAATAGCATGTCTTCATTAATTCTGTGGTCGAGTGGCTCCCGAAAGGCGCAGGACAGCGCGCGAGGCTCACTAAGCAACACGCTGTGAAACGTGCCAGACATTTCCCTCTACATTCAGCGGTTAAGAAAGTAGAAAAGAATGGATTCTCGTGACTTGCAGCTACACGAGCCTCGCAGACCGATCCACACGCGCCCCACGAGCCCGCTGAGCGTAGAATTTTTCAACCAATGAGTAAAGAAAAGCGCCAGAAATCCGAATGCGTGACAGTTGACAGGTGTGTGTCA
Source organism: Gymnothorax reevesii (assembly GCA_029721435.1). Lineage (NCBI taxonomy): Eukaryota > Metazoa > Chordata > Actinopteri > Anguilliformes > Muraenidae > Gymnothorax > Gymnothorax reevesii. The sequence goes on from CM056574.1 coordinate 58,121,025, forward strand.
TTAATGAAAACTGGCCAAACCTGATAATGATGAGAGTTTCTGCAATGGTAATTTAAATGAATTGAAAACAGTAATTTAAATGAATTGTCATGTCCAATCATTATTTTTATGGGATGGTTTTGAGCTTCCCCTATTGCCAGTTTGCCAGTAGCCACTGGTGGGTACACAAATGTTAACCTTGAGTTCACCACAGTGCAGTTCGTAAACACTGAAACCAGGTGGTCAGTTAGTAAGTTACCGCCATCGTTATCATCATTATAGTTAAAATTTGCGTTGTTGCGATTGCGTCGAGCAAGTGGCCGTAAATGATTCAGAGTTTTCAATGTTTGTAACCACCTGAAAGCCATGACAACGAAATACCGCACTAACTACCCGTTCGCTAGTACTCGCTCCATTTTATTTTTTGATGAATGTCTTATTAACCCCCCAGTAAGGACTGATTGCAATTTCTGTCACCGAAAGCCGGAGAATGCAACTTATGCAGAAAATTTTCAAAATTCATCCAAACTCCATAACGTGGTTACTCATTGGAAAGCTCCATTAAGCTATTTTGTTTGGCAACTGTGACGTAGCGCCGCGGGAATACCAGAATCACTTTCAGGTAAATCTCGCATTTTCTCGGGCCAGGCGGCCGCTAGCAGACAATGCATTTGGAAGAATTTTAGCCGTTTTTTTTTTTACTGTAACTGATTAATTCGTTGGGGCCAGACCTAGTATTACGACATAACCGATCATTTGAACCAAATTTAGCTTGAATTTCTCATGACTTGGAATGACTTGGCCTGTGACCTTTAACCAAGCCTGGATTGAAGAGTCACAGGTGTGCTGGCATTTTGCCAAGCCTGGCCACAGAAGACATAATTGTTCAGGCAACAATGACACTCACATCACATTTAACCTTTTTTTTTTTTTTACAAAAGAACATGCATTTGTGTTCGGCGATAACTCTAATTGAGAGATGCTCTGGAATAATATCAGCTAGCATAACACAGATCCTGAGATGACAAACCCCCCAGCAGAGCCAGGTATTCAGGACATTTAAATGAATGAACACAATAAGAACAGATACTGCTTACAATTAACAAAAGCAAGAGGTTGGGGAGAGGGAAAAGATGAAAACCAGATCTGTTGCAGGCCTGAGTAGAGCAGTGGAGAAGACACGGAGCATGAGTGATGAATGAACATTCCTTATATGGTTAAAAAAGCTCTACAACAGGGTGGGAGATGCTGTAGTCATGAATGATTGGAGACAAAGGTGCTTGCGATTAGGCCAGACTTCTGTGCCAGCCTGATCTATTGCTAAAGCTCCATTAAGAAAAGCATAGCTGTCATTCAAAACCCCTCAGAGCTGGAAAATGCCATGGGATTAGCCTGTAAAAAGAGCTCTTGCATAAACATGTATGCCTGCTAGTGAAACTGGTTTCCTTGTATTTACTGATGGTATCATAGCTATCAAAAGCATCTGGATGAATTCTGAATTGCACAGGCCTATGTTATCAGCTCTGATTCAACCAAATGCTTCAAATCGCTTTACACGGCGCTCCAGAGAACATGTGGACAATGACATGAAGAATACTTTGTAAGTTATTCACAAGTATTAAATTCGCCAAATGGCCGGCCGTATTAGCCATTGTTAATTCGTCATTAGTCGGGTTTTGACCTTTCCTATTTTCAGCATGCCACCGATCAGCCCATTTTTAAAAAGTCAAACCTTGACCGTACAATGCACAAGAATTCCAGGCCCATTTCCAAAATTACCATTTCTGCCTAAAATTCTGGAGAATGTGGTGTCTAAGCAACTCACTGATGTACTAGAGAGGCAAACATCTATTCTAAGTTTCATTCTGGGTTTAGAAAGTGGCACTCCAATAAAATCACACTGCTACGAGTCGCAAATAATATTTTAATGTCCTCAGACAGGGGTGATTGTAGTGTGCTGGTGCTGCTCGACCACATACCAGCGGTCGATACTGTTGACCACTCTATATTGATAAAGAGGCTACTTGACTGGGTGGGCATAAGAGGCGCAGCACTGGGTCAGTTCTCCTCCTACCTCAGTGGGAGAAGTTTCACTGTCTGCCCTGTGTCCGATTCTTCTCCACAGCATTGCAGTGTTCCACAGAGCTCTGTCCTGGGACCTTCATTGTTTGCTCTAGATCTGCTTCCACTTAGCCAGATCATTATTAGTTTTAATATTTTTTACCATCTTTATGCTGATGATATTCAGCTCCACATTTCTTTCAAACCAAGTGAGGTCCATCAGTTAACTAGGCTTCTTGACTGCATATGTGTTATTAGGGTCTGGATGGCCGAAAACTCTTTTCAGCTTAATGCTGAAAAGACTGAGGTCTAAGTTGTTGCCCATGATAATATCACTCCCCTTATCTTACATGGCATTGGATCTCTGTCCTCTGCTGTCCGCACCAACCTCCGTTACCTTGGGGTTATCTTTGATAGCTCAATGTTGTTGTATACCCATGTTAAGCAACTGTTCAAATCATGCTTTTTCCAAATTAGAAATATCAGCAAACTTAGATCCGTAGTCTCTGACACAGAGCTGGAGATGCTAATCCATGCCTTGTCACTTTGTGCTTAGATAATTGCAATGCGCAGCAAGAAACGTTTATCGACGGTGACCAATTCCCAAAGACTCAGGACTGATAGTGATACAAAAGAAGACAAAGAACCACTAAGGAAGTCAAGATGATTAGTTGAGAAACTGGAGGGGGAGAGGCGCAGTGAGAATGTGCTTCCAAGATATTGCCTGATTTGCTAAAAAGGAAAAATGGATACTTAGATTTCACAGTCATCGGGTTTATGTTGTTTTGGACACTTAGCCTGAAATCAGCATAAAAAAATTATGAGAGATCTTGCCATGCTTCTGGTAGTGGACAGGATATTTGTATTCTCAACAGATCAGAAGTTACCTGCTCAGTAGATGAAGTTCCTTGCCAATGGGAAAAACAAGAAAAACCTTGTGGAATTCCTCTTTGAATACTGGTCTGGTTCTGGTGGTTGTGTTCTCTCTGATATTGTTTGGTATGTTACACATGGTTCATCTTGTCATAGACTGAAAACGACTGATGGCATTGTTCGTGTTGAGTTCAGATCATGAAGAAGCAGACAAGTCTCTTGTTGCAGGCTTGTCATTCCGGGAAAGACTTCAACAATGTTCTCATTCAAAGTTTCGACACTGATGTTGCTATAATTGCACTTGATTTAGGGAAGGAATTGCGACGTCAGTTGTTGGTGTTAAGAACAAAGCCAGAGTCATCAATCTTAGCAAGATCATTTCTTCACAAGGTCTTCATACCTAAACAGGATGTGACTCGACAAGTGCCTTTACGGGAAAAGGCAAAAAGAGGGCATTGGATTTAGTCTCACAGTCTGATGAGTTTATTGACATGTTTGAAGAGCTTGGCACAGATTTTGTTCCTCCAGACAGCCTTTTGAAGGCCCTAGAGAAATTTGCCTGTTCGCTTTACCGTCAAGCAAAACTGACCGATATCAGCAAAGCCAGATATATGTCATTCTGTCTAACATCTTCTTTTGAACACACTCTTCCACCTACAAGGGATGCACATACACAACATGTTTGCAGAGCTTCGTACCAAGCTGCAATCCACAAACGATCATTACAGGCTTTGATTGAGGCCCCATCCCCTGATAGTCATGGTTGGAATGTTACAGATGGAGAAATCCACATTCACTGGATGAGGGCAATTTAAATTCATATGCAGCAGGTACAGTGAAACCCCAGTAACAAGACCACCCTTGGGACCCAGATGAAGTGGTCTTCTGAGTGAGGTGATCTTGTTACTGGGGTTCATTTCTATGGATTTGATGAACTTTGGGATGAGGTTGAGTGGTCTTCTTAGGCGAGGTAGTCTTGTTACTGAGGTGGTCTCCAACCGGGGTCCCACTGTACATTTCAAGACAAGATACAGCCTTGAATAATTTCCTTACAAATTCTAATCCTTTACCTGCCAACTGTGTCATAATGTAATAATGTAGAAATACATGTAAAATTATATGAAATAAATGTATATATCATTGTTTAATGATGATTTTCTCTGTCATTTACTTTTCCCCACCTTTTTGAATGTGTTTGCACACCATTTGAATGTTAAAGAAGCACGTCTTGTACATTTATACAGTTTTGCAGTACAGGTCCCCTTGAAGAGGCAATTATGACTTAATGTGCAACTTTCATGCTTGGGGGCAGGCAGATTTGGAATCAGCACCCTCAGATTGGCTTATTAGTGTAGAAACAAAGCTCCCCTCAAACAGTTGTCACTAAAGTTGATTTCTAGCCACTGTACAGATTTCACCTCACAGCCTACTACCATGTATTTACATGAAGATTCCTCCATCGACAAATTCAGCACTCCTTTATATCCTCCTAAGTGCTCATGTTGATAGCCAATCACTCAATTATTTGCATAGGCTCATCTGCGTAATTGCACACTTATAGTTCATGCCCACTTTGACACTTCCCCAGATATGATGTCTTGATTGACTCATTTCTTATGCAATGCCAGAATGTATAAACTTTCCACAGCAACTGAAAAGACAATGATTGGATAATTAGAAGAGTATGTAAGCCTTTGCATGAGCAAGGTAGGTTGTATTCTCTTAAAGTTGGCACAGTTGAGCAGCTGAAAATGACACAAAATTTAAAAAAATAAATAAATTTGGCATCTCCAATCCCACCCGAATCTGGAATGCCCAGTTGGTGAACTATGTACAAAGCTTGCTCGTTTGCGACCCCTTGCTACCAACTCGGGATAGTGAAGAAAGTTCATGGCTCTCCTCCGAAACACGCGCCCATCAGCCACTGCTTCTTATACACTTGGGTGAATCTTCGCAAGTTCTGAATGAGGGCGGAGGATACCCGGACATGAACAGACTTAGAATCTTCCTAACGAGCGCCTGTCTGGCCAACAGGAGGCGCTTGAGCAACAAAGCAGTTTATTTATTTCCCTTTCCCGGCAGTCCATTCCCAATTTGAAACCCTGTAGCGCAATGGCTAATTGTGTGCTACTCTGAAAAAGCTGCCGACCACTGCCGGTTGGTACGATCGGGGCTCGAACCCGCGACGTGATAGTCACTTCTGCACTGCAATGCAGTGCCTTAACCGAGCGAGCTATCCGGCTGCATGAAAATGACCCAATTTAAGGAAGAAAGACTTCCAAAACCGGAAGTGTTGTGATTCTGCCTTGTTTGCCATGTTTATTGTGATTTTGCCTCGTTTTCCATGTTTATGAATCCTGCTTTGTCTGACTATGATTTGATATTGTTAGTTGGATTCCATGCCATGTTTTGTTTTTGCCTTGTCTTTACCTGTTTTCCATATTCCACCTTTGCAGTTATTTTTCGGTCCATGTTTTCTCTCATACCGTGCATGTTTTCTGGGATTTAAATTGTTCCTTCCAATCTCGTTTACTTCCTTCACCTTTATTTAATTACTAACAAGACTAACAGTTTATTTAACCCCAAACTAACTGTTTATAATACTAAATTACTAACGAGCTCAAGGGATTGTATAGCTGTACTTACTGATAGACTAACAAGCTCTCATCAGTCGCCCTATTCTAGTCTCCACCCCTTTGACTTTACTCAATATACTTTGCTGCAGTTTCAGCAGAACCTCCGCGCTTGTTAAACTCTGTTCTCTCTCCTTTTCTGTGCACCGCAGAACTCCCTAACCGGAGCCGTATGTCTGTCTGTAGGCTGTCTTCGTGATCCCTGTCCGTGTTTCGGCTTTTGCCAATTTCTTGTAATCAGGAACTTCCTCATGTTCATTCCTTTGTAATTAGTTGATCCAGCTCACCTGTTTCCCATTGTAGCATGTGACTTCCCGATGGTATTTTTAAGCAGTCATTTCACAGCCAGCTCTTTGTCAGAACATTTGTCCTGGTTTACCTGTGCTGCGACTGTTTATGCCTTGTACTCTCTGTGATTCACTTTTGACTGGACCATCCCTCATTACGATTTTGGCTTTGTCTTGGATTTGTTTGCATCTCTGTATCAAACCTTTATTGCCCGGCCACGAGTTTTGTGTTTGCTGCCATGGTTACGACTTGGATAATGTCCCTGGGATTCAGATTTTTAGATTATGGACTTTGTACTGTTGCCTCCTGGTCTGCGGGAGTTTGTACCCTTTCCTAATAAAGCACCAGCTTTTTGGATTACTTGGTTCTCGCGTCTGGTTCCTGAGCGTAACCTCACAGGAAGGGGAATATCTGTTCTGTTATAAGCTATATTTCAGATATTATTGAGTTGGTGAGTTATACTTGTATCTGGTGTGGAAAGTATTTATATCAGGTTATGAGCTCAGAAGTCTCCTGTGATCTGAAAAAACCCAGTCAGTTTATTAGTAGCTAAGATTTCGCAATTGTACAAACTTTTAGGTATGTCTTCTCTTTGAAGAGGTTACTGGTGACCACTGATACCCAACTGCACCTATATTGGTAAACCATGCTAAATTTAACCAGAAAATCATTAATTCATATTGATTTTCATGCGTCAAGTTGATTTGTGTAAAATATGATTACATTATGATTTGACAGTGCGCCATTTTGAGGGATCTTAGAGTTTGGGGAGCTACCTGGATAGCTGTCTTATTTGGCTCCTTGAGAGTACTTAATCTAGAGTGTGATGGTCAGATGAATTATGCTTCTGGTGAAGAAGTTTGATCCCAGAAATGTGCAGTTCTAACCCCCAGCCATTTCAATTCTCAGTATTTTTTTTTTTTTTAAACAACTTCAATGCTGAATCTCCATGAGATTTTTTTTTATGTCGGCAGCCCTTTTTCTCTACCGAAATCATTAAAATAAACTGGAAGACGACAGAACTCTAAATGGTTCAAGTGTCTTGCCTCAGTTGAGTCTTTCCCTTCCTCACCATGACGCTGCATTATGATTGAATTATAAAGCCTTAAATAAGAGCACATAAAAGCGAGATTTGGCTTCTTACCAAAGGGGTTAATGCCTTATAAACTGGACATTTTGTCCAGTGAAGAACAAGCACCTAACTTCAGCTACCAGTAACTTCAGTCCCAAGTGAACTGTGCTCTAATGTAATAATACGTAGAGGCCTTAGTGGGTATATAGACCAAGCAATGCATTTTGTATGAACACATGTGGGTGATTTAAACCATATAAAAAGTGGCACTTATGGTATTAAAGCAAGGTGCGAGACTGAAGTTAATCATTTGTTTCTCCCCCCAAAATAGACGATATTCACATATAATACCCCTTTACTCTCCACTTCGTATTTGACCGAACCACCATTTTGACGCCATTTGTTTTTGTTTAGAACTGAACAAAAATGGATATGGGAAGGAAACTTCCACTAACTGCAATTAAGTCCAATGAAACTACCATAGAGGGAGAGCATTTGTCTTAAAACATATTTAGTGCCTGATAAGAGTTTACATTTTCAAGATAAATTTGTCATGTTTCTGAGCGTAGTGGCCAGGTGCTGCCACTTGGAACCTATTATAATCATGATTTCAATTATCTACGGCAGCTGTTTTGGGCTACGCCTCTATTTAAGCTCGCACTTCCGTGCAGTCAGTGCTTCTGTGTCTAACTAGCCATGCACAGAGCCGGTATTGAGAGTGGTGCGGACGGTTGTGACAGAATCATTGTTAAAAAAAGAATTATATCTTTTGATTCTGAGTCCGCTCAGAGGTTTCGGGTATTCTGTTTGTTGCCGCTACTAGAACTCCGAATACCTCCCTCATTGGTTTCTTTTTAAGGTCCTTTTGTTTGTTTGGGCTGCGACCCGACAGGAGATTCAGAGGGTGGGTTCTTTCACTAGGGTGTCCTAGTGGGGGTTTATTCCTGACTGCGTTCGGGTTTTGGGCTTTGTTTTGTTTAAGGACCTTTTTTGCTTATTGTTCATTCATTACGTCAACCGTCATCTTCGGACATCTCCGTTCCTTACTTCTGGTCGATCTATATCCTGGCATCAGTCTTGAGGTCCTTACGGTGGTTTTTTCCTTATCCTATTATTATTGTTGTTGTTGTTGTTGTTGTTTTCTATCGACGTCAACTGTCGTTGTCCGGAAGTTTCTGAATGCATTTGAGTTCTTTACCTTTTACCAGAAATACGTTTTCATTTTCTTGTATTTTCATTTTCTGAAGGTTATGCTGTAAGTCTTTATGAACTAAAATATTTGAGATTCTTAGCCCATGGTTGTCAAGTGTTTGCTCTGTTTTGAGGCGGAGTTTGTTTTGAGTTTATTTATTTTCTTATATTTAGCGCTATTAGGCAACTTCCGGGTTTACTTTGCCTGTTAAAAAGAAAAACAGGATTTAATACGTGTGAGGTTTATTTTGCTCGCTTCATTTTGAGGCAAAGTTTTTGCATTTTCCGAATCGCCCAGCATTTTGGCTGGGGTTCCTTAGTTTAACGTTATTTATTATTTTTTATTATTATTTTGTATCGCCTCTGAAGGCAAGGTAGTGGCCATCTACTTTTTTGTTGGCCTTAGACACGGTTTTCTCTCGCGTCTGGTTACCCAAAACTCCTCCCTCACAAAATTATTCCAAATATTAACCAATTGCCATATTTTAATCCTATTCTTAAGACACTTTAAAAAAATATAATGGTTCATTCTCTCTTCATCAACACAACTTCAGTGACCACAGAATAGAGGATTACTCTCTGCATGGATGTTTCCCAATGCATTGCTTTAATGACCCCTTTCACATCTGGTATTAAAATGCGTTTTTTGTGATCGAATTGCAATCGGATAGTATTTGACCACATATGACCACATACATTTACTCCTGGTATCAACATCCATCCAAAATGGCGCTTCTCATGTATGTGTTTCCGACCACGGAGCTACGCTCCTCGCTCAAGTGTTTTCGCTAAACGGGGTTGTTGCATGCAGATTAAAGATGCATTTACAATTGTGTTCAGAGTGGACAGAATCCATCCCAGGCCACCTTCAGAAGTGGTTTGCTGGATCGGATCACAAGCCGGCCTCAGTGTGTTTGGAGCGCATTTACATCTGTACTCATTACACATGTGGTCAAGCGCTATCTGATTGCAATCCAGACACAACAAACGTGTGTTAGCTGAGAGAAGAGGCGCAGTTAGGGCAGTGTTGTAAATTAGAGACTCACGCATGATTTCCTGTATAGTGATGGCCTGAGCAAGAGTGGCTGGTTTGCTGGGGCCAGCTAGGTTGTAGGCCTGCACCCGGAAATGCATCTTTTCACCAGTTGGGAGGTCACGGATGATGACTGAGTTCTGATCTGTCAGACCATCGAAGGCTGGGACCCACTCATCTGCTGTAGCCCAAAAGAATGTTTAATCATGTCAAAACTAGAGGTGGGACGCAATTAAAAAAAATTAATCTAATTAATTAGAGGCTTTGTAATTAATTAATCACATTTTTTTCAAACAGCAATATTTGACACAGTAAGCAAAGTTTTTCAATTCAAATAAATTTTGACAATCAGTGAATAGACATAAACGAACTTAAACAACAAAACAACAAAAATGTATTTTTCTTCTATATTTTTCTGTGTATTTTTTCATCTGTCTACTACATTCACAGATTAGTGCAAACTCAAAGTGCAATTATAACCATTATATTCAACATCTTAAGACGTTAGGTGCATTACCGCCACCCACCAGTCTGAAGTGGGTGCATCAGTGTTACCGTTGTGCCAAAAATTAGGGAACTGAAAAGGGTGCGATTAAATGCATTATTTTTTTAACACGTTAATTTTTCTGTAATTAATTCATCAAAAAAAAAGTCCCAGCCCTTGTCAAAAAAATCTTCAAATGCAATCACCTGCTCATTTTATGGTGATTATCTCATACCCCTTTTCATACCCAAATTTTAACCCCTCCATCAGTTCCCTATGTATTTCCAGATTTTCTTACTTCATTTTGGCCAATTACCCATTGCTTTAACTGTAATCTAGCCCATCCGCTCCACCTGTGCAAATCATTCTTATCCATTTTCTCAACCACACTGCAATATATTGGTCTCCCTGTTCTAAAGTGGGCCCTAGTCATATCTCTTTCAAAATTGCTTTGAGCAAAGTAACTGTGTGCAACTTCAAGCCAGTATGACATGGTTATCCAGAACAATTAAAGTCCAGCTATTATGCTTTTTCATTATTTTCATGTTGCTGTGTGAATCATATCGTTTTTATGTGCATTTAAGAGGTAGGTGTCTGAAAAATAACTTAATATTAGCTTCGGAAGAAACTTTCTCTGTCAGAAAACACGCTGCTCCAGAGCTGACTGAAATGCCCCGATAGCTTATGCCCATTTTTCCCATCAATTGGAGATGTCACCAATTGAATTTTCGCACAAGCAGATTGTTTGGAATCAAGTAGGTTATGCCCACAAGGCTACATCGGTATTTGTTTCTAAAGCTCATTTGCACTCTGGGACAGAAATCCATTCATGGTAAGGGGCGTGACAGTTAGTGACATGTGAAGCAGTTGACCAATCACAAGTGAGTGATCAGGCTGACTAACCACAGCACACTGGGGTTTTCGTGAAGGCAGGGGCTGGAGCTCAACAGAGCGTTTCACACTCAGGCGCTGCAAAAATGGTCAGCATGAGAAATCTCAAGTGTTTTATTAACAATGGCGCATTAAAACCACTTTTAGTAGAATTCATGAATAATTCAGTCTTGACCAAAGAAAAGTAACTTAATAGGTGCACTTTAAACATACCAAGCTTATTCTCTCATGATTGACAAAACAATGCAAAAAGTAATCTTGCATGCTCCAAGCTGTTTTTTGCGAGTGATTATATGTTGGCAATTCTGTATCAAGGAATCCATTTGATATTGATTTCCCAAAAAATTTCTTTACAAAAAATTACAATGTGCAAGACTTGGCTAAGTATAAATACAGTTTTGATGAATTACTTGTTAATATAACTTTACCTACTCACACATGATACTGTAATGATAGTTTTTGTTCTGCTCATATTAAAGGTATTCAAATTTTTCATGATGAAATAATTAATGCTTGTTTATTCACTAGTTGCGGTAAACCAAGATGGAAGCAAAAATTTTGTACTCCTGGGTAGAGTGATTATGTTATGCCCCTTAGGAAACAAGCCATGTTTTGGCATTCTCAGTGGAAATGTAATGGTTCCCCTGGGTTGGAGCAGTTGTAGTTATTAGGCATAGAACCAGTAGTAATTATTACCAGGTGATTAAAAATTTAACGTAATGAAAATACTATAAGAAACTGTAAAATGACTGACAGCTTTTTTGCTCTGATAAAGGTAATTTCTGGGTTGAAGTAAAGAAAGTTAAGGGTGGTGATGTTACTTGTCCTGCTTCTGTTGATGGTATAGCAGATAACAATATTGTTGGGCTTTTTTCAGAAAAATGTAAATGTTTATATAACTCTGTGCCGTATGACCGTAACCAAATGTATAGATTATTACAAAGAATTTCTGGTGCAGTAAATACACATTAAATATTCTTGTCATCATGTAACTGTTAAGGATGTTGCAGAGAAGGTTAAAACATTAAAACCCCACAAAAGTGATGGTAATATGTGAATGTTTTCTAATCATATCATTCAGGGAAGATCAAATTTGATAATCCCTTTCCCTGTATCTTAGAGTAAGAGCCAGCTACATCACTCTGCAACTCAGTCCGTCAGCTAGTCACAGATATGCATGTTTGAACTAGCCAGCAAGGGTTTCTCAATTCAGTCAATTGAGTAGCTAGCTAACAAACTAATATGACAATGGTTACGGAAAGGTACTGCCTGCATGCTGGCAAGCTTTTTAAGCAACATTCATAATGAGAGTGGCACTTAGCTAGGTTGCTATCAGCGCTTGGCCCGACCGATTTTACGAACGTTACACGTGGTTATTTATGTTTACTCTTTGATTGTGTGATCAGACATGAATGTGTACCAAAGGATTTCTTGTTATCCACTTTGGTGCCTACTCATAAAGGGATACTTCACTCATTTATCATATTTGAAAAGGCACAATTATATGATAGATTATCATAACCTCTTCCAATCCTAAAATTTCCGTTGATTTCTGAGGTATTTTACAATTTTAAATCGATTTTTATTGGCATGGTTCTGCATTTATGATGAGGGCCACCATTCTTACCAAGTCACACGATTCTACACAGGGAAGTGATGCCAGCTGTGCAGTAAACAACCGGCCCGGGCAACAAATGTTTGGCTAAACTGTTCTGATCACAATAAATCAAAACGTGCATTGCATGATTTCATATCAAAACACTGCTGTGTTAGTCACAAAACCCGGTCGCTATTGCACTTACTCTACGAGAGACATCCCTTTTGCCCCGCTGGCTTAGGTTTTATCTAGTTTCTATTCAGGATGTAGCAGTATATTAAGATGCGGTAGTAGAATCTGCGCTTCACTCTACTGCCTGTGAGCCAGATACTGTGCACCAGATAATCAGATCTAAAATGCATCAACAGACAGGTTTTGGTGAATAAACAGAAAATTCTTAGTCAAGTCAACATAGACGAAAATTAATCATCGCTTATTAGCATACATTGTCCACGTTGTAATAATACAATGCTTTCTCATGGGGTGTATTTCCCAAGAGCACATTTGCTCACTATGGGGTCTATTCTCCCATTGGCGCGTAAGCCCTTTTTTACGCGATTCGAGTTAAGCGCTTTTGGGTTATGCGTATTCTCCCCTACGCGCTTTAATCACGTCCACAGCGCTTAACTTCAGAATTTAGGCGGCCTTATGAAAGAGGTGTGACTAATGCAAAAGAGAGGCAGACTCTGTACAAAGCTCATTGATTATGGCTATCAGGAAAACATGGAAAAAGGATTTTCTGATTAAGCATGAAAATGCATTTGTGGTCCATGGAAAACGCAAACCAGACTTTAAATTTGAATATCGTCGGCCTGCTGATAAAACCTCGTATCTGTAAACTGATAAGAAACAAAAACTCGTATGTCCACTCTTCTTACATGCAAAATTAAACATTTTTTATTTTAAGCTATATTTATCCATTTATATTATTTTTATCATTATTTTTTTGTTATTATTATTATTATTATTATTATTTAATTTTATATTTATTTTTTATTTTCCTGTGAAGTTTGTCATTTTGAAGATACAAGGTTTTACATGCCGCTGTAATAGTAGGCCTATGCATGACATCTCTTTTTTTATCCCCGCCGCGAAGCGGGGGATATAGCATTGGGCTCCATCCATACGGACACACAAAATTGAGGCGGCGGGGGATATTGCCATGTTAGTGACAATCACTTGTTATTTCTTACTCTAGCCAATATGGCTTTAAAGCTATGCAAACTAACAAATTGCCACTATAATGAAATAATAAATAAAGAATTTAGCGCTTCTCAACCAGCGCAATCAGATCATTGAAAATGTGCCCCTCCTACACCAGCCTGTTTGTTCTGTGGAAGACAGGGAAGAAGACAAAGGGAACATTCTAGTCACACAAAAAGATCAAACTACTCCGATGTCAGGTTTGCAACTAAAGGACATGGTAACGCTTTAACAAGGATTCTTACCCCGCACGCGGTCATCTCCCTGCCCCGAAACCGCCTCAGCAATGACGGAATTCCATATCCATAGCCTATCATATCCTTGAGTGACACATTCACTTGAACTTGTGCCAAATACTTTATTATAATCAATTATCCCATTAACTGATAATGATTCTTCCCATGTCGGCTATTCTTTATAGGCTAAAATTGATTAACAAATGGTTAGTGCTTTGGTAATGGCCAGGGTAGGGCTCAATCTAGGGTAGCCTATTTTGTAATATCTTAATTCACACATTAAAATTCACAGTATTATGAATGGTAAAAAAAATTACAAAGACAAATTACACTCAACAAAAATATAAACGCAACACTTTTGTTTTTGCTCCCATTTGTCATGGGATGGAATCAAAGATTTAAAATTCATTCCAGATACACTATATTACCATTTCTCTCAAACATTGTTCACAAATCTGTCTAAATATGTGATAGTGAGCACTTTTGCTTTGCTGAGACAATCCATCCCACCTCACAGGTGTGCCACATCAAGATGCCCATTAGACACCATGATTAGTGAACAGGTGTACCTTATACTGCCCACAATAAAAGGCCAGTCTGAAATGTGCAGTTTTGTCTCACAGCAAAATGCCACAGATGGCGCAAGCATAGAGGGAGCGTGCAATTGGCATGCTGACAGCGGGAATGTCAACCAGATCTGTTGCTCGGGCATTGAATGTTCATTTCTCCACCATAAGCAGTCTCCAAAGGCCTTTTAGAGAATATGGCAGTACATCCAACCGGCCTCACAACCGCAGACCACGTGTAACCACACCAGACCAGGACCTCCACATCCAGCAGGTTCACCTCCAAGATCATCTGAGACCAGCTACTCAGACAGCTGCTGAAACAATTGGTTTGCATAACCAAAGAATTTCTGCACAAACTGTCAGAAACCGTCTCAGGGAATCTCAACTGCATGCTCGTCGTCCTCATCGAGGTTTTAACCTGACTCTAGATCGTCGCCGAAACAGACTTGAGTGGGCAAATGCTCACATTCGATGGCGTCTGGCACGTTGGAGAGGTGTTCTCTTCACGGATGAATCTCGGTTTACATTGTTCAGGGCAGATGGTAGACAGCGTGTGTGGTGTCGTGTGGGTGAGCAGTTTGCTGATGTCAATGTTGTGGATCGAGTGGCCCATGGTGGTGGTGGGGTTATGGTATGGGCAGGCATCTGTTATGGACGAAAAACACAGGTGCATTTAATTGATGGCATTTTGAATGCACAGAGATACCGTGATGAGATCCTGAGGCCCATTGTTGTGCCATACATCCATGAACATCACCTCATGTTTCAGCAAGATAATGCACGGCCCCATGTTGCAAGGATCTGTACACAATTCTTGGAAGCTGAAAATGTCCCAGTTCTTGCATGGCCAGCATACTCACCTGACATGTCACCCATTGAGCATGTTTGGGATGTGCTTGACCGGCGTATACGACAGCGCGTACCAGTTCTCACTAATATCCAGCAACTTCGCACAGCCATTGAAGAGGAGTGGACCAACATTCCACGGGCCACAATTGACAATCTGATGCGAAGAAGATGTGTTGCACTGCATGAGGCAAATGGTGGTCACACCAGATACTGACTGGTTCTGAGTCTCCAGACCCCCAATAAAGCAAAAATTGCACATTTCAGGGTGGCCTTTTATTGTGGACAGTCTAAGGTACACCGGTGCAATAATCATGGTGTCTGATGAGCATCTTGATGTGGCACACCTGTGAGGTGGGATGGATTGTCTCAGCAAAGCAAAAGTGCTCACTATCACACATTTAGACAGATTTGTGAGCAATGTTTGAGAGAAATGGTAATATTGTGTATCTGGAATTAGATCTTTGAGTCCATCTCATGACAAATGGAAGCAAAAACAAAAGTGTTGCGTTTATATTTTTGTTGAGTGTAGTTAAAACAAATATCCTCAATTATAAAATCAAGCTCTTCACTCGTGAGAATATCACAACTTTTTAGATTATCACGAACATATAGGGCAGTCGCATTTGTTAATAGCACATGAAGACAATGATGGCGACGTCGAGTCAAAGCCGAAAACCAAATTTCACAGATGTTGGTGTTTTATATCAAGCGAACACTGAAGGCTGATCCGAGGAATTAAGCTGCGAATCGTTCTGGATGTGGCATCGGTGGGGAGATGTAAGCGCAGTATCCCCGATTGAAAGTATAAATGGAGAGATCTGCGAGGCGCTGTAAAAGCCAGGCTCTCTGCACACCGGAGAAGTGTACACGCAACAGGTGGTGGGCTGCCATCATCCACTGTGCATTTCACTGCACAGGAGAAAATGGCATCCACTCTTTCTGCAGTAAAAGTGCATGGAGAAGAACTTGGAGCGTCAACAAACTGCGTCAGACTCCTTGACACAGATGCCTGTGATATGTGTATGACATCACCAGCCAATCTCTGGAACGACCCAGATGCCAGGAGTGACAGCGCAGTTCTGACGTTGATGACCACGGGTATGTTTTGTGGAAAATTGCTGCGGCTTGATAGCTGTTCTTTCAGAAGTCGGCAAAGATAGATGATTGCCTCATGCATGGTCCAGATGAACGCGCTGGATAGGGCAGTGCAATTAATCGAATTTTGATCACGATTTCGATTTTGTTGTCAAACGATCTTAAAAATCATATAATCGAGTTTAAACGATTATTTTCCATTTTTCATTACACAATTACAATAAATTTGAGAGACGCGCATGCGCAATACGTTCCATTCCACGCAGCCCTGCTAATTTACAGGATATCCCATAGCCCTACTCCCTCACGCGAATGAGATTGAGAAATGGCAGAAGGAGGAGGGAAGAGTCGTTTGGTTGAAAAAAGGGGTAAGAGAAGTTCTGTTGTATGGGAACACTTTGGATTCGCCGAATCTGATGAGAAGCAGCAGCACACAACGTGCAAAATATGCTTCAAAGTAATAGCCGCTCCCGTTGGTAACACAACAAATCTTTTCAACCATCTCAAACTAAACCACAAAGTCATTCACGACGAATTAATGAAAAAACAAAAAGACAAACCCAGTGCCACAACCAGCAAAACGTCAACCCAGTCATCGATCACGGACACATTGTTTAATGCGACTCCTTATCCGACAAGTTCGGAGAGGCACAAGACATTGACAGCTGCCGTTGGATATTTCCTGGCGAAAGATATGCAAGCCATTAATACAGTCGAGGGTGAGGGGTTCAAAAAGATGCTTATTGCCTTTGATAAACGTTATGCGTTGCCTTCTCGGCACCATTTCTCCAGAATGGTTCTGCCAGACATGTATCGACAATGTCGGGAAGAAGTAACCAAAGAAGTGTCAAAAGTGGACGACTTTGCGGCAACGACAGATCTATGGTCCAGTCGTACAACGGAGCCCTATATCAGCCTAACCATCCATTTCATAGACAAAGAATTCAAATTGAATGTAAAGTGTCTCCAAACGGCGTTCATGCCTGAAGACCACACGGGACAAAATATCGCCGATGGACTGAGAGAAGCTTTGGCAGAATGGGGATTGCATGAAGGAAAGCTGGTGTGCATCACAACGGATAATGCAGCCAACATAAAGCTGGCTGCTCAAATCAATGGTTGGTTGAGGCTCCAGTGTTTCGGGCACAGACTCCACCTGGCCATTGGTGAGTAGCCTAACAACTATTTTAATGAATGAATGAATAAATAAGTGAATGAATGAATGAATAAATGAATACATTACCATTAGCACTCACCTCAGTGAAACAGCTAAGACTGCTTATGGTCTATAGGCCTAAGCACCATTCCCCAGTTCTATGCAGGCCAAAGCAGTGTATTTTAATTAGCCTATAGGCCTATTCATTGTGATTTACAAATCAATAAGGAGTAAGCAATTAGTGTATTGTTGTGTTGCCTTCCCATCACTATCCAAGTAGACTAAAACATGATTATGGCAATAGTATAAATCATGCTCCTTTTTCATATTATGTGATATCCTACTAAATGTTTTAGGCTAAATATTGTATTTTATTTATCTTAGCTTATGCTTAACTTGTGTGGCAGAGGTGTAGAACAGTACAGAACTGCCAAATAATCTTCTGTGATATAGTATAATTCTAAAAATGTATGTATCTTCATTTTATTTTTATCTTGGAGAATGCAATGAAGGATTACAGGATTGCCCGTGCAATGGGGATCTGTAAGAAGTTGGTCAGCAGTTTTACCTACAGCTGGAAAAAAAAGAGGGATCTTGAAGAGGTGCAGAAGCAGTTGAATCTGCCTAAACACTCCCTCAAGACAGATTGTCCAACTAGATGGGGATCTAGGCAGGCCATGATCGACAGGATCCTGGAGCAGCAAAAGGCCATTACCCAGGTCCTTTCCAATGACCGGAAACTCCGACATCTCATCCCGTCCTGGCAGGACATTGATGTATTGGAAGCCGTAAATAAGTCACTAAGCCCTCTGGTTGAATTCACAGATGCGCTTTCAGGAGAGAAATACATAAGTGTGTCTCTTGTGAAGCCAACCCTGCACCTATTCAACAGTTCAATCTTGGAGGACCAGGAGGATGACACACAACTTGCCAAAACCATCAAACATAATATACTGCAGTATCTGAATGACAAATACAGTGACAAAGAAACACAAGAAATACTTGACATGGCATCTGCCCTTGACCCAAGATTCAAGCTAAAATATGTGGATGAAGACATCAAAGAGTCCATTGTAGATCGACTGAAAATGGAGATGAGGGATGTGAAGACTGCCAGTGGTGCCAGTGCCATGGTAATTATAAGGAAATTAATAACAATAATTAGGTCTACAATAATAATCTCAGATGTGAATTTATTTGTTGGCAAATATTTTGATATTAACACACACAGCAGTCAAATATGTTTCCCTTTCTTTTTGACTATAAGGAGAGAGCCCCATTTGAAACTACTGCTCGGCCTGCTGATACAGAGCATGGTGTTCCTTGCAAGTAGAAGAAGGGCCTGGGCAACTTCTTCAAGGTCACCGCAGACAAGACTGCAGGACCTGCACCACAAGAGGACCAAGTCATTGCTCTTGAGATCCAGTCATACTTCCAGACAGAGACAAAAGATCCTGAGGAGGACCCTCTGACGTGGTGGAGAGATGCAAAAGCTATTTACCCACGTCTTTCAAATCTTGCCAGGAAATATTTGTGTATTCCTGCCACAAGCTCCTCTTCAGAGCGAGTCTTTAGCACCAGTGGAAACATTGTTTCTTGCTTGCGCTCATCTCTGAAACCTGATCATGTTAACAGGCTGGTATTTCTGGCAAAAAACCTTTAAGTAGGTTAACCTTACCAGAATTTGCCATGTTCACCAAAAATGATTGTTAAGTTAAAGTTCATTTCAGTGGCCTCTCACCAATGCAGTTTGCTGGGTATCATTAACAAAAATGTTAGATTTGGAATATTGTAGCATTGCACTAAAGCTTAAAGTTTATTTTGGGATGTATAAATAAATAAATATATTTATTTTGTTCTATAAATACAGAGAATTTGCAGAGCAGCTGCATTCTGGATAAATTTGTTTTTCTATGCCTTATTTAATGTTTAAAGTATATTTAATTGATTTTATTCATTAAATATATAGAAATTGCAGAACAGCTGAATACATAGTTTATTTTGGATGCATTTATGTTATTCTATGCCTTATTCCATAAAAGAGAGAAATGCTGAATAAATGCATTGTGAAACTCAAAATTAATCGTTTGAATAATCGTGATTTCAATATTGACCAAAATAATCGTGATATTGATTTTTTCCATAATCGAGCAGCCTTAGCGCTGGATGCCCTTGATGTTTGTTAGTCCCAGGATGTCCAAACGAAGCCGATATATGCGTGTTGGTCTTCGAGCTCGGCGCGCTCCACTTTCTCTTTCCCAATCACGCAAGAGTGCTAGCAAATGCAGGACTGGCATTTTGCTTTTAGATTCTGAGGGCATGGTAGAATGATGGTCTTATGTATACGCTATAAATTAATTGTTTTGCGTTTGTAATTGAACTGATTGGATAAGAGGCTGATGCGTAATATCATGTGATGATTTCGTTTGATAAATTATTATGGCTTTGAGAAATCTAGTTTAGAAATAAGGAAGAACAACCGAAAATTAAATGTCTCAACCTTTACCATGTTAAATAAAATAAAATTAATGTTAAAATTCGGCCGATAACGGACATCAAACGCAATATTCCATTTCGCCTTATGTTGGCGCATGACCTTAAAACAGCACTCAAAAGCACTTAACAGAAAAAGCGCGTAAGCCAGGGGGAGAATACGCGTAAGTGTTATTTGCATGAGAAACGCCCGGAAACGCCCTGATTTTGGCCTTGCTCCGCCCCAAGCGCGTAACTGCCTTCGAGGCGCGTAATGCACAGACTTAAGTCGAGGGGAGAATAAGCGTAGGCTGAAAAGCGCGTAGCTACACGCTTTTTTCTACTTACGCGCATGGGAGAATAGACCCCTACGTTGCCAACCTACATAGTTTGTCCGTTCAGTCAATGATTCCTGCTATGTAAGTTAGCATCAGTGCTTTAAAGAAACGCACCACAGTCTGCTGCTAACCTGAGCTTGCTTGTCATTCCTTCCTAATCAGTGTTCTGTCAATTTCTCCTTCCTGCCAAGATATGCTACCCTGCGCTTCTGCGTACATTCAAACCCACAATCTTGGGCTCTTTTTCCTCCCTCGTGTCTTAAATATTATAAAATCTTAGAAATACAGTTTTTTTTTCAGTGCGCTTTTTGACTTAGCTGCAAATAATTGCATATAAACGCTGGCTTTTCCTGAAAATGCCAAAATTAGACGACAGTGGTGTGCAGCATGATGTCTTTAATGAACTTTGGACCACTTCCAAAGTGAAGGAGGGTATTTTTTTTTTTTCTTTTAAAAATTTGGCATCTCCAATCCCACCCGAATCTGGAATGCCCAATTAGTGAACTATGTACAAAGCTTGCTCGTATGCGTCCCCTTGCTGCCAACTCAGGATAGTGAAGACAGCTCACGGCTCTCCTCCGAAGCACGTGTCCGTCAGCCACTGATTCTTATTCACTCATTGGTCGAATCCTCGTAAGTTCCGAACGAGGGCGGAGGATACCCGGACGTGAACAAACCCAGAGTCTTCCTGACGAGCGCCCGTCTGGCCAACAGGAGGCGCTGGAGAAACGAACAAAGCTGATATTCTTAACCCAAATCCGGCAGTCCCTTCCCAATTTGAAACCCTGTAGCGCGATCGCCAATTGTGCGCTACTCTGAAAAAGCTGCCGACCCCTGCCGGTGGGTACGCCGGGGCTCGAACCCGCGACGTGATAGACACTTCTGCACTGCAGCGCAGTGCCTTAACCGAGTGAGCTATCCGGCAGCGTGAAGGAGGGTATTTGATTGAACTATGGATAGGAGATCGGGGCAAAGGTGATGTTGTATGGACTTGGACTGATTGTGCGAACATTGGGAGCCCCAAGTGATGAGACTCAGGGTGGGGCTCGCGTCTCTCATCGGAGTCTGTGTAGGCTCCTAACCCCCCCCCCCGGGGTCCCAAGTGGTGGCTGTTTCTTGCTTCCTTCTTGGAAAGGGGAAGGGTAGGAGGGACGTAGAAAGGAGACAAGCCGGGATTGTGGGAATTTAGGTGGTGTTTTTATAGGCGTAAGGACGAATAGGAAGACGCATTAGGAGTGGTCCTGTTCATTAACCTATATTATCGGGAACTCTCTTTAATGAACTTTGGACCACTCCCAAAGTGGAGGTGAGAATTAGGTGGAACGATGGATTGGACATCGGGGTGAAGGTGATGTTGTATGGACTTAGTCTGTGATTGTGCGAACATTGGGACCCCCAGGTGGCGAGACTCAGGGTGGGGCTCGCGTCTCTTGTCGGAGTCCGTGTAGCCTCCTAATCCCTCAAGAAGTGTCAGTGATCAGCGAGAGATGGGCTCTATGTATGTCCTCAATATTATTTTGAATATAGCTTGCGTAAGAGTTTGGTGTTCAGTGGCTGAGGATTATAATTAGGTGGCCCGGAACTCCTTGCTTGGATGCTGTAGTGGCAGCGCCGATGTGAAAGGCATGCCCGGAGAAGTATTTGGGCGGAATATTAGATCTAATTAGAGCATGACGGAAATGGTAGAGGAACTTGTGGTGAGTGGCGACGGCCCCGTGTTGGTCGTAAATAATGGGTCTCAGGGAGAAGCATGGATATTGTACCTTGTGGTGACGTAGTTTGATATTCGCTTGAACGGACTGAGAGCGGAGTCTAGGCAAAACATGAAATAGGCTGAGAAATGCTGAACTGATCCGTTTGACTTCTCTTTATCGTGAACATAAGTAGAATGAGATGTCGTTTAGTCTGGCGTGACGAAAAGAATTGTAATTAGTGGAGAGCGAAGTGAACTCAGAACATTTCGAGAAACCTACAAAGGCCAGTGGGAACACAGCTTCGAGAGTGGAATCCGTGTATGGAGAATGGTACCTTAAGTGCAGCGTTGGGACGCAGCGAGAGAGGAGGTCACGATCGGTCAGATCCTTTTTTGCCTCACCCCGAAGGGATTTGCGAGACACAGGCGCCGCTTTTTCGGTCCGTGGCGTCGGCGTCCGTCCACAAAAACTTTAACCAAGGTTAAAGTTTTTGGTTGAGGTTTTCGGAGGCAGCCGGGGCGAGACATACCCGCAGCGTTAGTGCTTGTTTTTTCTGATCCACCATTATTTCTGCATTTTATTGTCTGACAATACACTCGTCTCTCTGTGTTAAGCTCTCTCAGGTCGCGGATGTAGACATCCTTGCGTGTTTTCTTTGATATATGTGATAGCTGGCGTGCAGTGATAACAAGAGGGAGAAAAAAGTTCAATTTCATTGTAAAGTGCGAGTTATTCACTAATCGTGGTTTTGTGACTGAAATATATTACTCTTTTAAGCCCATGTTGTTTTGGGAAGCAATTTTTTATTTTTGTGACCCCAGCAATCCAGCCGCAACAACTTCATCTGAAACTTCGAGAGGCAAGAACTCCACTCACAAGACTCATTAAAAAAAACAATCACGCCTTATGCTTTACACTGCTGAAGAGTATTTGTAATGTGAAAAAATGCCACTAGATGGCAGTATTGACCATTTTTTTGTTAGCCAGTCTGGCGCTAGGTTTAGGCATGCCCTGGGTATGTCTGAGAGGGGAAGTCCCAGAGAATTAAAAAGGTCTGGAAGGTGGGAGGGGGTTGCAAAAGAGTATATAAGAAGAAAATTTAAGAGAGTAAAGTAGTAGGAGAAATTGCAAGGAGAAGGATACATTCGACCAGACCTGTCAAGACCTATGAAGTTTTTTTGGGGATTTTTGCCTGTATTGGAGCATTTCCCTGTCCCAGGACATCACCAAGCAACCCCATCTCAAGGGACTGTAAATTTTTTTTTTCTTGTATATTTCAATCTTGGTCAGTAGTATAAATTGTAGGTTAGTTATCAGTCTTTGTTTAATCAAATCTGTTTAAGTTTTAAAATTTTGTCCGTCATCCCTTGCTGTCTTATATGTCATAACAAATTGAGGCCATAACAAATTGGGGGCTCAGTCCGGGATATACCCTTGTGTGAGTCATTTATTGAGAATCTAACATTTCAAATTGTGAAATAGTTTTTTTAATTTCCCTATATATATATATATATATATATATATATATATATATATATATATATATATATATATATTGACAGATCAACAGCAATGGATGATTTCTTGGCATCACCAATGGTAGAGGTTTTTTAAAAAGGCAAAACTGCTAGAAATATGCAGACAGTTAGAGCTGACAGAGGTACAACCAGCTATGCTAAAAGCCAGACTGGCTAGAGAGATTGTTGAATATTACATTGCCTGGTGCAAACACATTTTAATCAATCTGGAACAGTTTCCAGTGGAAATTCCAAATGTAGAAATGGAACTTAAATTAAAAATGCTAGAGATTGAAAGGGAGGTAAATGAAAAACAAAGGCAGTTTGAGTTAGAAAAATGAGAAAAAGAAGAGAAAAAAGAACGAGAGGAAAATGAAAAACAGGCAGTTTGAGTTAAAAAATTAGCAAGAGAGAAAGAGGAAAGAGCAGAAAGAGAGAGACAGAGACAGAGAGATTTCGAGTCACAGAAGTTTGATAGAGAAGAAAGGCTCCAAATGGAGCAACTAAAAATTAAAATGGAAGCGGAGAACAAATTTCATGCTAGCCAGGAGGTAAAACTGGTGCCTCCATTCTCGGAGAAGGAGGTTGATAAGTATTTCCAGTGTTTTGAGAAGGTAGCTAAGAGTTGCCAGTGGGCAAAGGAACACTGGCCTCTGATGTTGCAAACTGTCCTCAAGGGTAAAGCTCAACAAGCCTATTCAGCTTTATCTGCAGATGATTCCTCTGATTATGAGGTTATAAATAAAAAATAAATAAATAAAAAATAAAAAGGTTATTTTGAGAGCTTATGAGTTGGTTCCAGAGGCTTACCGACAGAAATTCAGAGGTCTAAATTTCAGTCGAGCAGTAACAATAGATGGTCCCAATTTCAGAAAAAAGTAATAGTGATACCCAAGATTCCTCACCCAAAGACAAATCTGGTGATGGTGCTCAGAAATCCAGTAACAGGTCTGATGAAAGTGTAAAACTGACAGTGACAAAAGTGGTCTAGTTTGCAATTATTGCAAGAAATCTGGTCATGTTACAACTAACTGTTGGTTCCTTAAAGCTAAGAAAGAAAAAGAAAAGGATACCAAACCCAATACCTTTGTGAAGACAAGGTTAGAAACCCCTGTAGTAGATGACCGATCTGCTAAATTGCCTACTCCTTGTGAGGCTTAGAAGCCTGATACTGCTGACTTTGTGAGGGAGGAATTTCTTCCATTTGTGTCAGAGGGATTTGTGGTTCTGAATGAGCATTCTCCTCCTGTATCCATATATATCCTAAGGGATACCAGAGCTTCTCAATCACTTTTGTTGATGGACTCCTTGGAGTTACGTAATGAGACCGCTTCTAGGGATTTCATACTTGTACAAGGTATTGAAGGGAGGACTGTATCTGTACCCCTGCACTCTGTATTCTTGAAGTCAGACTTAGTTACAGGACAGGTAAAGGTGGGACTTATGTCAAGTCTACCTATCAAGGGTGTTTCTCTGTTGCAAGGGAATGACCTGGCTGGGGCAATGTAGTTCCCCCTGTTCATCTTACTTCACAGCCGAGCACTGAAGATGGCGATGAAGACCCATCTCTGTATCCTTCCTGTGCAGTGACCCGTGCTATGGCTAAGAAAGCTCAAGAAGAAAATGATGTGGTGCCGTCCAGCACATTGAATAGTTATGATTTAGCTGGTTCGCCTCATGACTCTGTTCAGTCTACTATGGTTTCTCCGTTTGAGGACTTATCAGACACGTTTATCAGTTCTCTGTTCAGCCAGCCAGATAGGTCTGGTGATTCTGATGTGTCTGGAGACTTGTCTCTGTCCAGAAAGCGGTTGATTCAGGAGCAACTAATGATCCTGAAATTTGTGTACTAAAGAAGATAGCCCCTCCTGATGAAGAAATAGATACAGTTCCAGTTGGGTATTATCTCAAGGATGGTGTGTTGATGCAGAAGTGGCGCCCTCCTGATATCCCTGCCAATGCAGATTAGGCAGTAGTCAAGCAAATTGTTGTTCCGGAGGTCTACCAGAATGAGATCTTAACAATGGCTCATAGTTTACCTTTTGGGGGTCATCTTGGTGTTAACAAGACTGTTGATAAGATTATGAAACACTTCTTCTGGCCTGGACTTCGGAAAGATGTTTCCAACTTTTGCAAAACCTGTCACACTTGTCAGGTAGTTGGAAAACACCAGTTAGACCCACCTGTAGCTCCATTGCAGCCTATCCCAGCATTTTGGGAGCCCTTCTCTAAGGTAATTTTTGGTTATGTTAGTCCATTACCTAAGACCTGGAAATCAGTACTTGTTGACAATCATGTGTGCATCTTCCAGATTCCCTGAAGACATACCTCTACGCAACATCAAGGCAACTGCAATCTCGAAGGCTTTGATAAAGTTCTTCACGTTGTTTGGCCTTCCCAGGGAAGTTCAGTCAGACCAAGGAAGCAATTTCACTTCTGGATTGTTTCAGCAGGTTGTGTATGAACTAGGTGCGAAGCAGATTCTTTCCAGTTTCTATCATCCAGAGAGTCAGGGTGCCTTAGAGTGGTTTCATTCCACTCTCAAGACAATGATGAGGATTTATTGTTATGACCATGAGAAAGACTGGGATGACGGTGTTCGTTTACTGTTGTTTGCAGCTAGAGAAGCAGTGCAGGAGTCCACTGGATTCAGTCCATTTGAGCTAGTGGCCATGAAGAGAGAGGATCTTTGCTATTGTTGTGTGAACAATGGCAAGAGAAAGAGCCGCATATTAGTCTGTTAGACTATGTTAGCAAGTTCAAGGAAAGATTGCCTGCAGCTTGTGACCAAGCCAAAGAGAACTTGATATCAAGTCGGGGAAAAATAAAAACTTATGATGATATGATCATAAGGCTAGACGCCGTGAGTTTAAACCAGGAGACAAGGTTCTTGTGTTGTTTCCCTTCCAGTCCAATCCATTGCAGGCTAGATTTCATGGTCCGTATGAAATTTTGACAAAACTCAATGATCTCATTTACATTGTGTAGACTTCAGATAGGAGAAAGCCAAAACAGTTGTGTCACATTAACATGCTGAAGCCTTATAATGACAGAAATGCTCGGGTTGCAGCTGTCACTTCTGATCCTTCTATGGCCGAGACTTGTGAAGATGAGGGGGAGTTTCAAGTTGATGAACCAAGAATTAAAGCTGAAGTTCTTTCGTATAAATTATCAAATTCCGAAGTGTTGCAAAATCTTGATGTAAAACTCCAGCACGTAGAACCCTCGCAGAAAGATCAGTTTGAGAGGTTGATCAAGAAATATAAAGATCTATTTCCTGATGTTCCAAAGAGAGTTTCTATTGCCTCTCATGATGTAGATGTTTGTGATGTCAAACCAATAAAACAGCATCCTTACCGGATGAATCCTGAAAAGAGAGAGATTTCTGAGAAAGAGGTTGAGTACATGCTAGAACATGATATTATCAGACCCTCTAACTCAGATTGGAGTTCACCCTGTGTGCTAGTTCCAATACCTGATGGAAGTACTTGATTCTGTACAGATTTTCGCAAATTCAATGCTGTAACTAGATCTGATGTGTTTCCAATACCTAGGATTGATGATTGTATCGATTGAGTAGGGCAAGCAAAGTTTCTGACCAAGATTAATTGATTGAAGGGTTATTAGTGTGTGCTTTTAACTGAGAAGGCCAAGAGCATCTCTGCTTTTACAAC
This sequence comes from Gymnothorax reevesii, assembly GCA_029721435.1. Taxonomy (NCBI): domain Eukaryota; kingdom Metazoa; phylum Chordata; class Actinopteri; order Anguilliformes; family Muraenidae; genus Gymnothorax; species Gymnothorax reevesii. The sequence goes on from CM056574.1 coordinate 58,147,930, forward strand.
ACCATCGGGGTTATACCAGTTTGAAGTTCTACCCTTTGGCATGAAAAATGCCCCAGCTACGTTCCAAAGGATGATACAGTCTACAATCGCCGGATTGCCACACACGGGTGCGTACATTGACGACCTGATCACATGAAGTGACTCCTGGGAAGAACATCTGAAAGATATAGAGACGTTGCTCCAGCACCTGAGCCAGGCTCACCTGACTGTTAACCTGAACAAGAGTGACTTTGGTTGCGCTACTGTCACATATCTTGGCTACGTCATAGGCTATGTTAAGGTGATACCCATAAATGCTAAAGTCCAAGCCATCATGGACTTTCCAGTTCCTGACAACAAAAAGGCTTTGTGCCGCTTCCTTGGAATGATCAGGTACTACTGCAAGTTCTGCAAGAACTTTGCTGAGATTGCTCTCAGTCTCACCAACCAACTGAAGAAAGGTGTAAAGTTCACTTGGGATGAAGCATGCCAAAGAGCCTTCGATCTCCTGAATTCAAGAAACCGTTCTCCATTGCGGTTGATGCTAGTGACCAAGCTTGTGGATCTATGCTCCTACAGAGAAGTGGCTCTGATGACCTTGAGGATCCCGTGGCATACTTCTCCAGGAAGTTCAATCGCCTCCAAAAGAACTATTCGATAATAGAGAAGGAGCTGTTGGCTCTGGTTTATCCTTACAACACTTTGAGGTTTACATTTGTACAGGGCAAAAGCCAATGATTGTGTACACTGACCACAATCCGTTAATGTTTTTGAGTAAGATGAAAAACAAGAATCGGAGATTGTTGAATTGGAGTTTGATTTTACAGGAGTTTGACTTGGAAATTAAGCGTGTAAAGGGTACTGACTATGTAATTGCTGATTACTTATCCCGTGTTTGAGTAAGTGTATATATCCCATGTTTTTATCCATGCATTTTGTCATGTATGTATATATATATATATATATATATATATATATATATATATATATATATATATATATATATTTACACAAAAGTGACTGCTTTACCATTTTTGTAGTGAAAAGAAAAATTTTGCCTTTGAGTCATTTGACCAGACCTGTCAGTCTTTTCAAGACCTGTGAAGTGTTTTTGTGGATTTTTGCCTGTATTGGAGCATTTCCCTGTCCCAGGACATCACCAAGCAACCCCATCTCAAGGGACTGTAAATTTTTTTTTTCTTGTATATTTCAATCTTGGTCAGTTGTATAAATTGTAGGTGAGTTGTCAGTCTTTGTTTAATTAAATCTGTTTAAGTTTTTTAAATTTTGTCTGTCATCCCTTGCTGTCTTATATGTCATAACAAATTGGGTCCATAACATATTCCATACAACTTCATGTCAAAAAATCCGAACTATCCTTTCAACATATCTATTCAGAAAATTATTAAAAACTAAATAAACTGATATTTTTGATTAATATAATATTTTTAGGTTTTTTCTTTGCAACATAAAATTGATCTGAAAGAAGCACTGTAGTGTCACCAATTTTAAGGCACATCCTGCCAGTTTATTTCAGCAGTGTATGCCATGGCTTTTGACAGCTTGTCTATCTTTAATGCTTCAGACTCCACTGACGTTTGCATGGTATACCACATGATAACAGATAACACTTACATTAGCCTTAATTCGGAAAGAATGCAAAATGAATTTTACAAGTAGTTGCAGGTATAAAGTTGACATTAGAAGGAGGCTGAACTCAGGGCGAAAACATGCAGAACTCTAAACAAGAGCAAAGTGAGGTGTAAAATATGGACCCAATGCCGCAGTTGAGAAACCTGTACAGATATTGAGTGCATAAGTTCCCAAGTGGAAACTGCAAAAAGCTTGACATAGTCGTTCTGTACTTGGCTGAAAGAGAGTTTGCTTGATGAGATATTGCAGTGCATCCATTTTTGAAAGAAAGCTTTCTGTTCACACCCCAATACACTGAGTAAATTTGAAATTGATAATTCACTCTCCTTTAAAACCCCTTTCTGCAGATGTAGACGCCGGCGTCCGTAAATTCCAAAATTTAATTCCTAAACAATTCTGTAATTGAATTTCCAAATGTCTAGCTTCACTTGAATAATTTTCAAAAATCTCTGTGTCACAAATCCTGAGTTCTAAAGCTTAAATAGGCTCATGCACAACAGGAAAAATTGGCAAAATTTTGTATTCCGCGCAAAGGGGTTAAAGTGGCACTGACATGAATTTTAAACCCATAAAAAAACAATACTTTTTTTGTTTCCAGATATTTTTCCTGTCATAAGCAAGTACACAAAAATATTTTCAGTGAGTTGATTATAATAAGCTTTTTTATTCCGTGTATTTTGCCTCCCGTGGATCGGTTTCATATTGCCCAAGGCCAAGTTCCACTTTGTACTCGCTGGCATGTGTGACGTCTCGTCAGTGTGTGCATGCATGTGTGTCCAGAATGTCAATCACATAACTAACTTTAACCTTGCCGTTTAAAATTAGTGGCCCTATGCTTATAATAGGATTCGCAAAGCCAGTTAGATTGTAAGTAAATTGTGGGGTTCTTGAGGAATTCACACAATATCACAACATCAATAATTAATATTATTGCTAGAACATAAGAGTAGTATGCTGGCTCACCATGGGTCATACTGTGATCTGTGGCTAGCTGGCTAGTCTCTACTGCTTTCACATGAACAAGGCTAAAAGGATGTCTTGTACAGTAAATCTCACAAACATACTTTAATGCATTTGGTCTCTAGATATCACGTCTCTGAAGCTCATAATGAATCGTTCAGTAAACATCAGTAAGATGTGCTCTGGGACGTCTAGTGGATAACGCATGTGTAGGCGAAAGCCGGTGGGGACCCCAGTTAACAGTAACCTTGGTCACCCTATAATTGCTGTATGGTATAATTAAATCTGTGTTTTATTAACTTACTGCTTAAACTGACATGGTTGGAACCATTTATTGGTATTGTACTTGGCTAATTGCTTCTGCCGCAAAATAATTAATCGTATTAGGAGGGTAAAATTCCGTGTCCAACTTTCACTTCTTCAGGCTTTTTTATTTGCCAGAACAATTTTAAAAGGGTTTTATTAGTGAGAAGGGGGTTTAGAATTTAATATTAATATTTTGTATCTCCAAAGCATATGCTGCGCACGCCCTTGCAACCTTTTGTGCCATCAGCATAGACTGTATAAAAAGATGGACGCAGCGATGTCTGAAGTTATAAGCCCCAAAAACACAGTCTGTTTTGTGACCGTAGACTGTTTGTGACAGGCTCCTATTTGAGGCATTGCACGCTCGTCACTAAAGTACATTGGGGAGGCGATACCAGTTATGGATGCATGTGTCCAATGGTAAATGGTTTTATTTAGCTAGCTCACATCAACATCAATCAACATCAAACATCTAATCCTTCTATCCTGATGGATTAGATAGGAGGCTGCCTTCCACTCTAATCAGAAGTCCCGCATGGAGGCTACATGATTACATGATTTGCGCAGCTTATATGAAATCGGTGACAGGTTGGTCTGGGTGCAAGATGATTTATTTCCATGAGCGTACAGTAAAGATAAGAAAAGCTGCAGTTCTAAGATTTATAGTGTATTTTCTTTGGTGGTACGATAATAAGCCAGCAGTTAGTTGAATAGTATTCTGTAGGTTAAAATTGTGGTTCAGAAAGTTGCTGGTAATGTCTAACCAATGTACTCCAGTGAAGAGCATATGCTTACCAGCTCTATGCCTCAAGTAGGAGCCTGTCAACAACAGTCTACGGTTACCAAGCAGACTGTGTTTTTGGGCTGATAGCGTCAAACATCGCCCTCACTTTCTGATATCACAGAAGTTGCTCTCTGATCTGCAGTGTTAGTCACCAAAGCTAAGTGGAATTTCACCTCCTAATCAGTCGTGTTGGAGCAACCAAAAGCGACGCTGATTATTCCCTTCCTTATTTGACCAGTAGAAGTCGATCTGGGTGCAGTTATTCAAGCAAAAGATATCGAGCAAGACAAACTGTTAACATTTCCCGCCATTGCTACTCCAGCAAACTCAAACGAGAACCCACAAGATCAACAGCTACCGCGTACACGCAGATACACTGATGTGATGTCAGACAACTGCTCTCTGCTGGGCGGCAAGAGCCAGGAGTTTGAGCGATGGAAATTTCGTGCGGGAACTTTAAACAGTGATACATCAATTAAGATGTACAGTACATCAAAATATCAATGTGCACGAGTGTACTTATGTTCACCGACGTGTTGAAAAGTGTCACATCTACTTTAAATAAACAAAGCATGGAAACAAAATTGAAAACGGAAGTTGGCCATTTTTTAAAGGAACATTGCTCTACCCTCTACCAACGCACACAGTTATGGCCCCAATTTGTTATGACCTATCAGACAGCAAGGGATGACAGACAAAATAAAAAAAAAAACTAACAGATTTAATTAAACAAACAAAAACTGACCATGATTGATATAAACCAAAATGAGATATTTACAGTCCCTTTGGTGGGTTTGCTGTGCGATGATCTGGGTGCGGTAAAAGCTCCAACACAGGCAAAAATCCACCAAAAGCTTCACAGGTCTTGAAAAGAGTGACAGGCCTGGTCAAATGTATCCTTCCACAATTTGTCCTCGCCATTTCTCCTACTACTTTACTCTCTCAAATTTTCTTGTTATATACTCTTTTGCAGACCCCTCCCACCTTCCAGACTTTCTTTCAATTCCCTGGGACTTCCCCTCTCAGACATGTCAGGACATGCCCAAAACCTAGCTCCCAAACTGGGCTCAACAAAAAAAATTTTCAATACTGCCATCTAGTGGCTTTTCCCCCCCCCATTACACCTCCATTCCAAAAGGGAAAAATTTTGACTCATAAAGGCAAAATTTTTCTTTTCACTACAAAAATGGTAAAGTAGACACTTTTGTGTGTGTATATACATACATTACAAAATGCTAATAAACACGTGATATATACACAAACTCAAACACGGGATAAGCAATCAGCAATTACATTGTCAGTACTCTTTACATGCTTAATTTCCAAAAATCAAACTCCAATTCAACAATCTCCGATTCGTGTTTTTCATCTTATTCAAAAACATTATCGGATTGTGGTCAGTGTACACAATCATCGGCTTTTGCCCTGTACAAACGTAAACCTCAAAGTGTGGTAAGGATAGAACCAGAGCCAACAGCTCCTTCTCTATTATGGAATAGTTCTTTTGGTAGCGATTGAACTTCCTGGAGAAGTATGCCACGGGATGCTCAATGTCATCAGAGTCACTTCTCTGTAGGAGCACAGATCCACAAGCTTGGTCGCTAGTATCGACCGCAATGGAGGACGGTTTGTTGAAGTCAGGAGATTTAAGCACGGGAAGTGACTCAGCAGAGACTTCAGGTGATCAAAGGCTCTTTGGCATGCTTCATCCCAAGTGAACTTTACGCATTTCTTCAGTTAGTTAGTGAGACTGAGAGCAATCTCAGCAAAGTTCTTGCAGAACTTGCCGTAGAAGTGCAATCTCAGCAAAGTTCTTGCAGAAGTAGTTCTTGCGGTAGTACCCGATCATTCCAAGGAAGTGGCGCAAAGCCACTTTGTCAGGAACTGGAGAGTCCATGATGGCTTGGACTTTAGCATTTATGGCTGTCACCTCAACCTGGCCTATGACGTAGCCAAGGTACATGACAGTAGCGCAACCAAAGTCACTCTTGTTCAGGTTAACAGTCAGGTTAGCCTGGGTCAGGCGCTGGAACAACATCTCTACGTCTTTCAGATGTTCTTCCCAGGAGTCACTCCATGTGATCAGGTCGTCGATGTACGCCCCCGTGTGTGGCAATCAGGCGATTGTAGACTGTATCATCCTTTGGAACGTGGCTGGGGGATTTTTCATGCCAAAGGGTAGGACTTCATACTGGTACAACCCAGATGGAGTGGCAAAAGCAGAGATGGCACATACCAATAACCCTTCAATAAATCAATCTTAGTCAGAAACTTTGCTTGCCCTACTCTATCGATACAATCATCAATCCTAGGTATTGGAAACACATCAGTTCTAGTAACAGCAATGACTTTGCGATAATCTGTACAGAATCTAGTACTTCCATCAGGTTTTGGAACTAGCACACAGGGTGAACTCCAGTCTGAGTTGGAGGGTCGGATAATATCATGTTCTAACATGAACTCAACCTCTTTCTCAGCAATCTTTCTCTTTTCAGGAATCATCCCTTACGGATGCTGTTTTATTGGTTCGGCATCACCAACATCTACATCATGAGAGGTTATAGAAAACTCTCTTTGGAACATGAGGAAATAGTACTTTACCTTTAGCCAAAGATTTTGACCAGTTTTACCTCTTGGCTAGCATGAAATTTGTTTTCAGCTTCCATTTTTATTTTTAGTAGCTCTATTTTGAGCCTTTCTACTCTATTGAACTTCTGTAACTCGAAATCTCTGTCTCTGTTTCTCTCTCTGCTCTTTCCTCTTTCTCTCTAATTCTCGTTTTTCTTCTCTTGCTAATTTTTCTAACTCAAACTGCCTTTCTTTCTCTCTTTGTGCCCTCTCAAATTCTCTTTGTTTTTCTTTTTCCTCCCTTTCAATCTCGAGCATTGAAGTTCCATTCCTACATTTGGATTTTCCACTGGAAACTATTCCAGATCTCCTGGAGCAAACACATTTTCATCAATGCAATATTCAAAAATCTCTCTAGCCAGTCTTGCTTTTCGCATGGCTGGTGTTACCTCTCTCAGCTCTAACTGTCTGCATATTTCTAGCACTTATGTCTTTTTAAAAGACTTCAAAACCTCTTCAGTTGGTGATGCCGAGAAATCATCCATTGCTGTTGATCTGTCAATATATATCTAGGAAAATTTAAAAAAAAAAATTCACTATTTTAAATGTTAGATTTTCAATACAGCACCCTCCATAATTATTGGCACCCCTGGTTAAGATGTGTTCTTTAGCTTCTTTTAAATTCCATTTTTTTCTAAATAATATAGGACCACAATGAAAAAAAGAGGAAAATGCAACCTTTAATTCAAAGGTATTTATTCAGAGGGAAAAAAATCCCACATTTAGAAATAATTCTTTTACTTCATATCATGTGTGCCACAATTATTAGCACTCGTTATGTTAATACTTTGTACAACCCCCATTTGCCAACAAACCAGCACCTGTTCTTCTATAATGTTTCACAAGATGGGAGAATACAGAAAGAGGGATCTTTGACCATTCCTCTTTGCACGATCTCTCTAAATCATCCAGCGACCTGGGTCCTCTCCTCTGCACTCTTCTCTTCAGCTCACTCCACAGGTTTTCAATGGGGTTGAGGTCTGGGGACTGAGATGGCCATGGAAGGAGCTTGATTCTGTGTCTGGTGAACCATTTCTGTGCAGATTTGGCCACTTGTTCAGGGACATTATCTTGCTGAAAGACCCAGTGACGACCCATCTTCAGCTTTTGGCAGAAGCCACCAGATTTTGATTCAAAATGTCCTGGTATTTCAAAACGTTCATGATGCCATGCACCCTAACAAGGTTCCCAGGGCCTCTGGAAGAGAAACAAGCCCACAGCATCACCGATCCTCCCCCATACTTCACAGTGGCCATGAGGTGCTTTTCTGCATACTCATCTTTTGTGTTCCGCCGGACGTACTTAGCGTATTTGTTGCTAAAAAGCTCTATTTTGGTCTCATCTGACCAAAGCACACGGTCCCAGTTGAAGTCCCAGTACCGCTTAGTGAACTCCAGACCTTTGGGTTTATGATTGTGAGTGAGAAAAGGTTTTTTCCGTGCATGCCTCCCAAACAGCTTGTTGGCATGTAGATAGTGCCTGATGGTTGTTTTGGAGACTTTGTGACCCCAAGATGCTACCATTTGTTGCAATTCTTTAACAGTGAGCTTTGGAGAACTTTTTATTTCTCTTACCATCCTCCTCACTGTGCGTGGTGGCAAAATAACTTTGCGTCCTCATCCAGGTTTGTTTACCACTGTTCCAGTTGTTTTAAACTTTCTTGTCGCCATTGCCTGACTTGTGAAGGTCGACACACATCTGCCTAACTTGAATGCTGTGTTCCTTTGTCTTTCCCGTGTTGAAGAGTGGATAAGAGAAATGGCCCCTGTGTCACGTCATATTTATACCCCAGGGAAACAGGAAGTGATGATTTACTAATTAAATGTTCCTAGATACTCTGATCATCTTTGTAAACTACTGTAAAAATGATAGAAATACTTTAATTACATTTAATTCCTAGGAATTGTTAGGGGTGCCAATAATTGTTGAACAGGTGATTTTATGAAAAATAATTATTTCTTAGTCAGAGATTTTTTTTTCACTTGAGTTGAAGGTTACATTTTTCCACAATTTTCAGTGTGAGAGTATGCTTCTGCAATAAAAATGGAATTTATTTTAAGGCTTTTAACACATCTTAACCAGGGGTGCCAATAATTATGGAGGGCACAGTAAATGACTCACACAAGGGTCTATCCCGGACTTGAGCCCCCAATTTGTTATGGCCCAGTAAATGTAAATGTAATCAGATCATCTTTTGTCCTTAAAATCGACAAAAACATATTCAAGATGGCTGCTGAGGCGGACATACTGAAAACCACAGCATGTCCATTTTTTACAAAGAGCTTTCCTTCCCTCATGATGAAACCATACAGTGAATTTGAATTACTGTGAATCATCCATTCTCCTCAAAATTGACAGAAATCAAAATGAAGATGGTCACTCAGGCAGCCATACTGAAAATCGCAGCACATCCCTTTTGGAAATCTTCCTCCACCCAGCATTAAAGCACACAGTAAATTTGAATTTGATTGGATCCTTCAAGAATCCACAAAGTCAAGGAATTCTAGGACTAATAATTGTCACAAGATTGATATTGGAAAAGGGAATAACTCCTGCTAAAAACAAAAATGCACATTCGCATCTTCATCCAAATAGAATTGTGCAACTTTGATTGGAAGCAGTCTACAGAGATCTTTGCAGATGGACGGACATGGAGATTCACAAATGGACAGGGCAATATCATAAAAAGCTGATCATTACTGATGCCATATTTTAAAAAAATTAACACAAAATAAATCCTGCTTTGAGCATCCTGGATAAACAACTTGTGAATGAAATGAATGAATATAAACTCACAGCCTTCTTTGCGGTACTCAACCCCATAGCCACTGAAGGGAGTTGAACCCATACGCTCAGGGGCTCTCCACTTCAGGGAAATGGTGGTGTCACTGATGTCATCCACACTCAGGCCAGTGGGCTCGCTGGTCGGAGCTAGAAGTGGAGCAAACAAAGGATGCTGGCTAGCAAAATGACACAATGCAGAAAAATATGTTTAACATTGGGCCATTCCATGTCAAAACAGCCAATACTGAGATGCCTTGTGCACGACACCTCTCAGGTTTTGCTCAAACCTTGTCAAAAAATACTTTGTGACCAAACAAAAGAATCCCAAGTTTCAAGTCAATATCCTTAGGACTTTCATGTGGCACCCTCATGAAATTTGGGAGTGAAGTCTCTTCTTGGTCATTTCGTTTCGTTGCATTTTGGAAGGACCATAACTTCTCGCATAATAGATACAGGAAGCTAAAATCTGATGTGATAGCCCAAATATCAGCATATTTCAGCCAGAATCACCATGAGACATCAGAGGGGTGAGAGAAGGGCCCCCAAAATCCAAATTTTTTTTAGGAGACAAATGTTGTTTTCAGGATATTGCAACAAGGCGTTGCTTTAAATATAATTTGACATGTGAATTGATAGATTTGTTGCTTTATTTATGACACAATGAGACGTGCACAGAAAACATTCTACGGAGCATTTACAGCATAAATATTTAAGAATAAACCAACATCGTCAAACAGAAGGTTATTAAACAGCAAGCATTACATGAGTTATCTCCCTCTACCACATGAACTGATGAAATGATGAAACAGTATACAGGCTGAAATAAATGCAAAATTACAATCTACATGTATTAGCACATTATGTCTTATTCAGACCAGCAGTACATGTATACTGAGATTTCCAAAGTGATTCTTCAACTGCTGTTGGATATTGTATTGGCTACTCTTCTTCAGCCCACCCTCGATTTTCACGAATTAGTGATTAGCGATTACCACCAACAACGCAGCAACGCAACAACGTATTATATCTATTAAATCCGCATATAAAAAGTAATTCTTGGTAACAACTGTGCTTAGGCCTAATTTGGACTACATTACATCGTGCATTTGGCAGGCTCTAGGCATACGTATGTAGGTTCGGTGGCCGGCCTACTGCGAAGTTTGTTTCGGCGGAGTATGAGGTTGATAATAGCACGCGATATAAAGAGGAGATTATCGCGAGAAAGCCATGAGAGATACACGTAGCGTCTCGTGGGAATTAGGCAGTATCTGCTGGCCTGTACGGTATCAATACTATGTCAAATTTTTGGTTCAGAAAACTTATTTTTCTCAACTATTAATTGGGATACCATTGGCTCAATGTAGCTGAAGTGCTTGCTACAGAGGACAATGATTTTTCCTGTTGCAGGAGATCTTTTTTTTTTAACTGCTGGATATATACTATGGCCAAGTATATTGAGCAGTTTGCACATTAGGCTTAGCTGAGGAGTTTCATTCACGTAACTCCAGAAAATCAGGGATGGGACTGAACCAGTCCAGATTCTAAACCGTGGGCTCGGCTTGCTAGTGAATTTTCAATAACGGATTCAGGTGTGCCAGACACATCTGCACAAAGGGGTTAATCCTTTGAACGTCTTTTCCAGACCCACATTGATTTGTGCCTGCAAAATAACATTAACAATAACAAATTAAGATTAACGAAAAGAAATCGCAAAATTCTCCAAATACATCGTACATTACTGAAAATCCAGGTGATCTGAAACAAACAAAAAAATCAAACCTACAAAATAAACCTGTTTTTTTTGGGGGGGGGGGGTTCCTCAACTATTACCCCATCAACCTTGTGATATTTTTTTTGCAAAAGTGGTTACACATCAAACGTGGAACTAGACAAGCAGATCAACGCAAGCACTTACAGTGACGGAAGGAGTTTGGTTTAGTCTTCTATGCTTTTTCTACTTAGGGCCAAATTACAGAGCAAAGACAGAATGTTTTCTGTTCTTCCTTCCCTACTTTATTTTTTATAAAATAAACACTCCTTCTGAATTTTATGCCTGCAACACTTTTTAGAAAAGTTGCCACAGGAGTGTCACAATAACTGTATCTCTTTCATTGTCTCCTCTACCTTTCAAGCAACCTGCGTGGCTTTTAGAGGTATTATCTCCTTAATTAATTTGGAGTCTTGGATTCCTCTCCTCATCCTGTTGTAATCCATTTTGAGCCTCACTCCCTTGTGTTCCTGGTGTTTCTATCAGCCTCATTTCTGCCCAGCCCAGTTGCTGTATTTTCAAGCTAAATGCCCTGGATTCAGCAAGCAATCAATTTATATCCTCTAGTTATTAATTTTATTGCTGTCTTTGAAAAGTACCGTAACCTTTATCATAGTGATATACGCAATTATTCTTCAGAGCTTTATTATTGTGCTCGATTAAGAGGGTCGTCTTGTTGACTTTGAGACAAGAAGGGGTTGAATATCACTGAAGTCCAGCCTATGTGTCTGAATAACACGATCTAGATACAGTAATTTAACTGGATATTAAAAGTATCCAAATAGTTCAAAGTTGGTCTAATTGTCATTTAAAAATTAAAGATGTTAAAATAAACATTTTTAAAGACATTATTAATATTAATCATGATAATAAATAGCCGATACCCATGCTACGCACGGGCTATATGCACAGGCGTTGTTTTTCAATGCAATGTAGACAGCCTGGGTTTTTTTTAACATGATAAAAGCTGATTGAATTCGCTGGTGTTACTTGCAAAAACAGCTTAAAAATGCAGTTTTCACTTTATAACGAAGTTCGAAACCAGGTGCATCGTCTTTGTCACACAGTAAAACCGGTGTATGCGGAACAGACTCATTATTCACGGTGGTTTTGGAGGAGATGTGTGATGTGTCAAACCATATGCAGCGATGCGGACGTCATGCAGTTGTTGTTCTTATTATTAAAATAAATAAATAGACTAAATAAATGAATGAATAAATACATGAATAAAAGCAGGTTGTTTCCAAATATCAGTGTAATTAATTTCTCTACACAGATGTGATGAGTGGCTGCTCGTTTTGTATGGCACCCAATAAAATGTCATGGAGTAACACTGAAAAAAGTACAATGAAGAGTGATCTCTGCAGACTGTATTTTACCAATTACTCTCATGGTGCTCGATCGTACTCCGATCGAGGCGGGGGGGGGGGGGGACTCATCCATGTCCCCACCGGCTCGCATTCCTGCGATGGAGGGGGAGCCTATCAGTGCTGTGACAGCTGGGGTCTAGTTGGCCTCCACCGGTCTGTGCGCTGTTGCAACCCGTTATTTAGAGGAATAAATAACAATCTTAAAATCGGACCATTTTAATAACATGTAAAGCATTTGGATTGTCAATTATGTAGGCAATATAACATGAAATATCGTGGATTTATAAATTGAATTTATAAAGGCCGATGTTATTCGCACTTTTACGTGTGGCCAATGCTAATTTTCTTTCTTGACCACACTTGTAAGTGCCCAAGTTGATGACCATTCCAGTGCCGCTTAGAAAGCACCGCTTAAAATAAGTTTGGCCAAGAAAAACTTTAGCTTTGGACACACTTAAAATAAGTGCGGGCAATTGAGAAATGTGCGTCTTGGCCACAATAATAAGTGCGTCTACCATTAATTTTGGTCATTTAAGTGCGTCAAAGCACAAAATTTAAGTGCGAATAGTCACTTAGATTTATTAATAAATTAAATCAAACCTCTGCTGCACTCCGGTTTTCCACCCCAACAGTGTTTACTACTGCAGCAGCAATAGTTTTCCAAACTGCAGCTTACTGGGCTCCCTTAATGCCACTCTTAAGACTTCCAAATAAAATAATTTTGTTTTGCTCCATCTATCGTCGGCCTGCTGATAAAACCTTGTATCTTCAAAATGATAAACTTTACAGGAGAGCAAAAAAAAAAAAGTTTAATTTTGCATGTAAGAATGCAGTTGAGCTGTGTTCGGGTTGGATAACTATTTTTCCCTCAAGATTGTATCCAATCAATGAAATTTTGTATTTTGCAATGTTTATGAAATTATTGTGGACATACAAGTTTTTTTTCACATCAAATTGTAGATACGAGATTTATCAGCAGGCCGAAGATATTATGTACAAATGAAAACGCACCACTTGAAAAAAGTCAATATTTAAGTTCAAATGAACTTCAATATAATTCTTATACAACAACAACATGCCAGGTGCAAGAAATGCGAGAATTTCAAGTTAACTGTAACGCTAGGCAATTTTTTGCAAAAACGCAACATCTTGCACGCACACCACGGGAAAAATGAATTTCACTCTGAATTTGTGCACACATTGCCTTTAAAAGCATGTGAATCCGAATAAAATTTCACTTCTTTACTGACACTTGTGAAACGTCGACACTATGCCGCGACTTACAGCCCCTGAACGGGAACGTGCCATAGGCATGCTTCAAATTGGCGCCAGCACCAGGGAAATTGCCAGACGACTAAACTGCCACCACACAACGATCGCAAGACTCCATCAAAGGTTTCTGCAAACGGGGAGCACTCGGGACCGTCCTCGACCGGGTCAACAACGTGTGACAACGGCACGTCAGGACCGTCAGATCGTACGGGATCATGTCCGAGACTGAACATTACCAGCGACAAGAACGGCTGCTCAAGTCCAAGGACGACGTGGATTCATTTACCCCAACACCGTACGGAACCGTCTGTGAGCTGCAGGCCTGCCTGCACGACGTCCTTATGGATCGTCACCGAAACCAGCGTCTACAGTGGCAAACAGGCACCAGAATTGGCAACTACGACAATGGCACGGTGTCATCTTTTCTGACGAGTCACGATTTCACTTAAGGAACGCAGATCGCCGTATATGTGTTTGGCGGAGACGTGGTGAACGTTACAACGCCGATTGTGTCGTTCAAACGGACCGTTGGGGTGGTGGCAGCGTTATGGTGTGGGGTGGAATAAGCTACCGTCACAGAACCCCACTCCATATCTGCAGAGGAAGGGTGAACGGCGTCTACTACCGGGACCAGGTGCTGCAGAACCATGATGTGCCGTTCTTCAACCAACACCACAATGTCCACGCTAGGGCGCACACTGCAAGGGTGTCCATGCAGTACCTTGCACAGCAGAACATCCCCGTGCTTCAGTGGCCAGCTCTGTCACCCGACCTCTCCCCTATTGAGCACTTATGGGATAAAATTGGACGACGTCTTTCACGTCGACGCCAGATGGACAACATCCGAGAACTTGAGGTTGCCCTTGTTCAGGAGTGGAATGCTATCCCTCAGAACACTATCCAGAGACTGATCAACTCCATGCAACGACGATGCACCGCATGTGTCAATGCAAATGGCGATCACACCCGTTGTTGACTTTCCTGTTTGACCCCTACACCAGTTAAACCTCTCTCGCGCATTAACATTATCGTGAATGAAATTGAATGATGTTTACATGTCTTCTTAAATCATTCATTATCTCAAATGCATCATACGTATATACTTCACATATCAATCCGTGGAGCTATTCCAGATTTCGTGAGTGGTGCGTTTTCATTTGTACCCAGTATATAACCTCCTCAGTTAAGTTCTTTCTTCTTTGCCATCTTTCGAGAGTCCATGTCGTAAAGTGGGCAGGGCTATACCTCCCGGAGCATGAATTTATTGGGGCGTGTCATGTAATATACGATGGTTTCTGTCGCCAGATTTATCAACGCCCTGGCAGTTCTACACCGAAATCTGCGACGTGCACACTTTTAGTAAATCAGACGTGACACTTGTCAAACGGTGATATTTACACCAGAAACTACACCAGATCCTACGCAAGTTTGATAAATGAGGGCCATTGTGAGCTCACTATTGGAGTAAAGTTTGTCTATGGTTTGTTTATTGTGAAAAATAAGACTCTTTGTGAGATTCCTGGTCATTTACAATTACCTTGTGAAACTTTTGTTTCAAAGAACCTGTCTCGTTCTCAGTAAAAGCTTTTACTCTTTGGGACTTTTATTTAGCAAAGCAAAAGTCATTGTGACCTAAGACCTTAAATAAAGTCTGTCAACGGGGCTTTTATTTAGATAAACAAGTCCTGAAAAACTTTTAAAAAGGCCCATGTGTGTATGTGCAAGTTTGTGCGTTTGTGTGTGTGTGTGGTTCTGCATGTGCACGTGTGTGGGTGCGTGTATGTGTTTGTATATGTGTGCAAGCATGTGTGTATGACTGTGTATGTGTGTGTATGTGCGTGCGAAGGAGAGTATGTGTGTGTGCATGTATGTTTGTATGTATGTGATTGTGTGTGTGCGTGTGTGTGTAACTGTGTCTGTTCATGCATGTATGTGTGTGTGTGTGTGGCTATGCATGTGTGTGTGTGTTTGATTGAGTGTTTGCTGCCAGCCCGGATGACATAGGCATCTTTTTCCAACCAAATGAGCATGTCAGCTTTCTTGTGCTGCCTTATACCTAACACTTATTTGCAGTTTGCATGGTGCAAAAAAAAAAACATAAAATAATGGCTTATCTTTTTAGATAGAAGAGACTATGACCTTTATTTGGCAATTTAACTTTATTATTGTTTTCTTATCATTTCAGGAGAAGTTATTGAAAGGGTCCCATACCTCTGATGGCACTGCACTGAAAATCCCATGTGGAAGAGGTTAAATATGGCAAATAAGCAAAAATAGAAGAAATGAGAAAATGGGCAATTACTTGTTTACAGCACAGTACACTTGTCAAAATGAAGGTGTCGACTCTTAAAACAAATTCATTATTTATTTATGTATTAATGATTAATATTAAAATTAAATAAATATTAATTATGTATTATATAATTAATTGTCATACATCTGATGAAAATGCAACTGGTTACCCTCCAACTAGTCATCTTTTGCATTACTGAGTCAAACCTTGAGTTCAAGCTTTTTTGATTGGGGTATGCTTTTAAGTCGTTGACATATTTGAGAAGGGAGGACAGTGTAAAAAAAACTCACCCATTGGTACAAATGGCTGGGAAGCAGGACTGTGGTTAGACATTCCAATGGCATTCACTGCATAGACCCTCATCTCATATGCCACACCCTCAATCATCCTTCGAGCCTCATAGGTCAGCTCTTTATATAAATCATAATTCAGCCTCATCCAGCGGTAGCTGTTCTTCTTCTTCCTCTCGAGAACATAACCTAGTGGCAAAAATTTCCAATGAGTGTTACAACCTCAAAGCAGTTGGGACTGTATGGTGAGTCAAAATTAAAACCGAAAGCAGCAATTTTTCAATTATCTTTGACCTGAACGATGAAAACAATGCAAATAATGCAATTTGATGTTTGACCACATGAATTTAATTGATTTTTCAAAATAAATGCACTACAGGCAAAAAGGTGGAGCCACCCTCATATTAAAAAAAAAAACACACATCAACTGTAGTTTCCTTATTTTTTGCACATGAAATGACTTCTGTGCATAAAATATCGGAAGACAATAGGTTGTGAGTGAATTCCAGACCTCAGACCACATTTTAAAGCTGTCTTGACTGATTGAACACTGACCAAAATATTTTATAATTCAGTTTCTTTGCCTTTGTGTTTCATGATTTTATGTCACAAGGACATGAACAGTTTTATGTAACAAGAAGGCATGCTGTATAAATACCTTTCCCAAAATCAAGGGGTCACATTGCTAATCTGAGGATGGCCCCAAACTTTTGGCCTGTAGTGCACTTATTTCAAATTTTATTCTTGCAACATACAGTATTTCAACAAAGTTGGAACACTAAAGTATTTACCATTTGTAATTCTGCAATGCCTTTTTCACAACAATAAAAAAAAACAAACATTTATGCTGCAATCACATGGAATCAAGTAGACGGCAGACACCTGCTGGACGGAACAGAAAAACAAACAAGCAGCCCAAAGGAACAGCACGAAGGCAAAATGAGACCCACGTGACCCACGCTAGCCATCTTTCTTGGATATTTATTTTATTATTATTTATTGGCAATAACAACTTTCTGTGATGGCTGGTGTTTTGAGACGCCAAATTCAGTGGCCGGAACGAAAGGAAGTACAGGAATGTAAAAGAGACAAACACAGACAAAATGGGAGAAAGAGACTCATGCTTCCAAAGGACATAAATCCAGTCCAAGTGAAACAAGGAAGCAGAGCGAGTTAGCCAGGAAAAAATCTCTGGAATTTAGGTAAAAAGACAACGCACCAGACGCTACACAGAATGAGGAAAGGAAAAAGAAAGATTCCCTTTACTAACTAACAGAAGTCCCCAAGGAACCCTGCGCGCGGAACTCAGAAATAAGCGTGGGATCCAGAATATCCCAAGAAGGGACCCAGCAGCGCTCCTCAGGGCCCTATCCCTCCCAGTCAACAAAAAACTGGACCCCTCAACCAACACGCCTCTTGGCAAGAATGCGGCACATGGTGTAAACCAGCCCCCTCTCAGCCATTCGCAGTGGCAGCGGGGGTGTGCCAGGACCCTAGTGCTAACTGGCTTAATCCGAGAAACATAGAATGATGGGTGGATGCATAAAGATCTTGGGAGCTTTAACTGGACAGTGATCTTGAATGGGCCAATATTGCGGGGCGCCAATTTTCAGAATTCTACCTTCAAGGGGAGGTCCCGGGTAGACAGCCAAACTCTCTGACCGACCCGATAAGATGGGGCCAAACGACATCTTCTATCAGCGGTGGATTTTTGTTTGAGCCCCGATCGCAATAGAGAAGAGAAGAGGGACTGTAAATAATTTTTTTCTTGCATATTATCAATCTTGGTCAGTAGTATAAATTGTAGGTTAGTGTTGGTCTTTGTTTAATTAAACCTGTTTTAGTTTGAAAATTTTGTCTGTCATCCCTGGCTGTCGTAAATGTCATAACAAATAGGGGCCAGAACAAATTGGGGGCTCAAGTCAGGGATAGACCACTGTGTGAGTCATTTATCGAAAATCTAGCATTTCAAATTGTATATATTGTATGTATATATATATATATACATATATATATATATATATATATATATATATATATACATATATATATATATATATATATATATATATATATATATATATATATATATATTGATAGATCAACAGCAATGGATGATTTCTTGGCATCACCAACCAGAGAGGTTTTGAAGTCTTTTTAAAAGACAGAACTGCTAGAAATATGCAGACATTTAGAGCTGACAGAGGTAAAACCAGCCATGCGAAAAGCAAGACTAGGTAGAGAGATTGTTGAATATTACATTGATGAAAATGTGTTTGCACGAGGAGATCTGGAACAGTTTCCAGTGGAAAATCCAAATATAGAAATGGAACAAATTAAAAATGCTGGAGATTGAAAGGGAGGAAAAAGAAAAACAAAGAGAATTTGAGTTAGAAAAATTAGCAAGACAGAGAGATTTCGATTTACAGAAATTTGAGAGAGAAGAAAGGCTCCAAATGGAGAAACTAAAAATAAAAATAGACGCTGAAAATAAATTTTGTGCTAGCCAGGAGGTAAAACTGGTGCCCCCATTCTTGAAGAAGGACGTCGATAAGTATTTCCAGTGCTTTGAAAAGGTAGCTAAAAGTTGTCAGTGGCCAAAGGAACACTGGCCTCTGATGATGCAAACTGTAATCAAGGGTAAAGCTCAACAAGCCTATTTGGCTTTGTCTGCAGATGATTCCTCTGATTATGAGGTTGTCAAAAAGGTTATTTTGAGAGCTTATGAGTTGGTTCCAGAGGCTTACCGACAGAAATTCAGAGGTGGGAAGAAATCTGACAATCAGACTTATGTGGAATTTGCTAATGAGAAAAAGGTTTGCTTTGAGCGCTGGTGTACTTATAAGGAGGTCAAGGTTGATTTCAACTCATTAAAAGAGATGGTGTTAGTTGAAGAATTCAAGAACTGTGTTACCTGAATTATTTTCCAAGGTTGTGAAAAATATAGCAATCCCTGATTATCAATTCATTCTCTTGTTCTGATGTGCTATTTTCATAGTGACAAATTCATTCTTCCCTTGTGTAGAATTGAGTTCAATGACATAGTTTCACACCCACTGTCCATTCAAATGGACAGCAAAATTTGAGTAAAAACTGCTGTTAAACATTTGATATTATGCTTTAATTCAAACATTCCATCTGTCAAAATTGTTTTAAAAGTATGATATCTTTGCCCAAATATCTATAAATGTGAATAAAACTTTTGAAAATAGTCCTTACTTCGTCGTGTGGAGTGAAGTCTTGCCATGCCTCTCTTCAGGGTGTTGTATTTTTTAAAAATGGCCACAAGGATACCTATACTGCTGTTTGATTGGTTGCTAAACGTCCACTCAAATGGTCTTGAGGTGGTGTTAAATGTTGCAAAAAAAAAAAACAGTTGTCATGTGACGTCCATTGTAATGGACAAAGGGTCTGAAGGGGTTAAGAGTGATATTAAGACCTACCTTAATGAGAAGCAAGCACTGAATTTGCAGTAAGCTGCCAAATTTGCAGATGAATATGTTCTCACACATACGTCCAAATTTCAGTCTAGCAGTAACAATAGATGGTTCTAATTTCAGAAGAAAGGTAATGGGGATACCCAAGATTTCTCACCCAAAGACAAAGACAAATCTGGTGATGGTGCTCAAAAATCCAGTCACAGGTCTGATCAAAGTGTGAAAGCTGAAGGTGACAAAAGTGGTCTATTTTGCAATTATTGCAAGAAATCTGGTCATGTTACAACTTACTGTTGGTTCCTTAAAGCTAAGAAAGAAAAAGAAAAGGATACCAAACCAAATGCCTTTGTGAAAACAAGATTAGAAACCCCAGTAGTAGATGACTGATCTGCTAAATTATCTGCTCCTTGTGGGGCTAAGAAGCCCAATACTGCCGACTTTGTGAGTGAGGAATTTCTTCCATTTGTGTCAGAGGGATTTGTGGCTCTGAATGAGCATTCTCCTCCTGTCCCCATATATATCCTAAGGGATACCAGAGCTTCTCAGTCTCTTTTGTTGATGGACTCCTTGGAGTTACGTGATGAGACCGCTTCTGGGGATTTCATACTTGTACAAGGTATTGAAGGGAGGACTGTATCTGTACCCCTGCGCTCTATATTCTTGAAGTCAGATTTAGTTACAGGACAGGTAAAGGTGGGACTTATGTCAAGTCTACCTATCAAGGGTGTTTCTCTGTTGCTAGGCAATGACCTGGCTAGGGGTAATGTAGTTTCCCCTGTTCATCTTACTTCACAGCCGAGCACTGAAGATGGCGATGAAGACCCATCTCTGTATCTTTCCTCTGTAGTGACCCGTGCCATGGCCAAGAAGGCTAAAGAAGAAGATGATGTGGTGCCGCCCAGCACATTGAATAGTCATGACTCAATTGGTTCGCCTCATGACTCTGTTCGGCCTACTATGGTTTCTCTGTTTGAGGACTTATCAGATACTTTTATCAGTTCTCTGTTCAGCCAGCCAGATGGGTCTGGTGATTCTGATGTGTCTGGAGACTAGTCTCTGCCCAGAAAGCAGTTTATTGAGGAGCAAACTAATGATTCTGAAATTTGTGTACTAAAGAGGAGAGCCTTTCCTGATAATACCCAACTGGAACTGCGTCTATTTCTTTATCTCAAGGATGGCGTGTTGATGCGGAAGTGGCACCCTCCTGATATCCCTGCCAATGCAGATAGGGGAGTGGTTAGGCAAATTGTTGTTCCGAAGGTCTACAGGAATGAGATCTTACCAATAGCTCATAGTTTACCTTTAGAAGGTTGTCTTGGTGTGAACAAGTCTGTTGATAAGATCATGAAACACTTCTTCTGGCCTGGACTTCGGAAAGATGTTTCCAAATTTTGCAAAACCTGTCACACTTGTCAGGTAGTTGGAAAACACCAGTTTGACCCACCTGTAGCTCTATTGCAGCCTATCCCAGCATTTGGGAAGCCCTTCTCTAAGGTCATTGTTGATTGTGTTGGTCCATAACCTAAGACTAGTCTGGAAATCAGTACTTGTTGAAAATCATGTGTGCATCTACCAGATTCACTGAAGCCATACCTCAACGCAATATCAAGGCAACTGCAATCTCAAAGGCTTTGATAAAGTTCTTCACGTTGTTTGGCCTTCCCAGGGAAGTTCAGTCAGACCAAGGTAGCAATTTCACTTTTGGATGGTTTCAGCAGGTTTTGTATGAACAAGGTGCGAAGCAGAGTCTTTCCAGTGCCTATCATCCAGACAGTCAGGGTGCCTTAGAGCGGTTTCATTCCACTCTCAAGACAATGATGAGGACTTATTGTTATGACCATGAGAAAGACTGGGATGAAGGTGTTCATTTGCTATTGTTTGCAGCTAGAGAAGCAGTGCAGGAGTCTGCTGGATTCAGTCCGTTTGAGCTAGTGTTTGGCCATGAAGTGAGAGGACCTTTGCTATTGTTGAGTGAACAATGGCAAGGGAAAGAGCCGCATATCAGTCTGTTAGACTATGTTAGCAAGTTCAAGCAAAGACTGCGTGCAGCTTGTGACCTAGCCAAAGAGAACTAGCAATCAAGTCAGGGAAAAATGAAAACTTGGTATGATCATAAGGCTAGAAGCCGTGAGTTTAAACCAGGAGACAAGGTTCTTGTGTTGTTTCCCTTGCAGTCCAATCCATTGCAGGCTAGATTTTATGGTCCTTATGAAATTCTGACAAAATTAAATGATCTCAATTACATTGTGAAGACTCCAGATAGGAGAAAGCCAAAACAGTTGTGTCACATTAACATGCTGAGGCCTGATCATGATAGGAATGCTAGGGTTGCAGCTGTCACTTCAGATTCTCCAATGGCCGAGACTTGTGAAGATGAGGGGGAGTTTCAAGATGATGAACCTCAAATTAAAGCTTAAGTTCTTTCATTTAAATTGTCAAATTCTGAAGTGTTGCAAAATCTTGATATAAAACTCCAGCACTTAGAACCCTCACAGAAAGATCAGTTTGAGAGGTTGATCAAGAAATATAAAGATCTATTTCCTGATGTTCCAAAGAAAGTTTCTATAGCCTCTCATGATGTAGATGTTGGTGATGCCAAACCAATAAAACAGCATCTGTACCGGATGAATCTTGAAAAGAGAAAGATTGCTGAGAAAGAGGTTGAGTACATATTAGAACATGATATTATCCGACCCTCTAACTCAGATTGGAGTTCACCCTGTGTGCTAGTTCCAAAACCTGATGGAAGTACTTGATTCTGTACAGATTTTCGCAAATTCAATGCTGTAACTAGATCTGATGTGTTTCCAATACCTGGGATTGATGATTGTATCGATAGAGTAGGGCAAGCAAAGTTTCTGACTAAGATTGATTTATTTAGGGGTCATTAGTGTGTACCTTTAACTGATAGGGCCAAGAGCATCTCTGTTTTTGCCACACCATCTGGGTTGTACCAGTATGATGTCCTATCCTTTAGCATGAAAAATGCCCCAGCCACATTCCAAAGGATGATACAGTCTACAATCGCCGGATTGCCACACACAGGTGCATACATCGATGACCTGATCACATGGAGTGACTCCTGGGAGGAACATCTGAAAGATGTAGAGACGTTGTTCCAGCGCTTGACCCAGGCTAACCACCCATAAATGCTTAAGTCCAAGCCATCATGGACTTTCCATTTCCTGACAACAAAAAAGCTTTGCACAGCTTCCTTGGAATGATCCTTGGAAGTTCTGCAAGAACTTCGCTGAGATTGCTCTCAGTCTCATCAACTGACTGAAGAAAGGCGTAAAGTTCACTAGGAATGAAGCATGCCAAAGAACCTTCGATCGCCTGAAGTCTCTGCTGTGTCACTTCCCCGTGCTCAAATCTCCTGACTTCAACAAACCGTTCTTCATCGCGGTCGATGCTAGCGACTAAGCTTGTGGATCTGTGTTCCTATAGAGAAGTGACTCTGATGACATTGAGCATCCCATGGAATACTTCTCTAGGAAGTTCAATCGCCACCGAAAGAACTGTTCCACAATAGAGAAGGAGCTGTTGGCTCTGGTTTTATCCTTACAACACTTCGAGGTTTATGTTTGTACAGGGCAAAAGCCAATGATTGTGTACACTGACCACAATCCGTTAATGTTTTTGAGTAAGATGAAAAACAAGAATGAAAGATTGTTGAATTGGAGTTTGATTTTAAAGGAGTTTGACTTAGAAATTATCCATGTAAAGGGTACTGACAATGTAATTGCTGATTGCTTATCCCGTGTTTAAGTATGCACATATATCACGTGTATATTCAAATATTGTATTAAATGTATATTTACACAAGTGTCTTCTTTACCATTTTTGTAATGAAAAGAAAAATTTTTCCTTTAA
Organism: Gymnothorax reevesii; assembly: GCA_029721435.1. Classification (NCBI taxonomy): domain Eukaryota; kingdom Metazoa; phylum Chordata; class Actinopteri; order Anguilliformes; family Muraenidae; genus Gymnothorax; species Gymnothorax reevesii. Next base: position 58,171,327 of record CM056574.1, read on the forward strand.
GAGTCAAAATTTTTCCCTTTTGGAATGGAGGTGTAATGTAGAAAGAAGCCACTAGATGGCAGTATTGACCTTTTTTTGTTAAGCTCAGTCTGGAGCTAGGTTTGGGCATGTCCTGGGCATGTCTGAGATGGGAAGGTCCCAGAGGAGAAAAAAAAGTCTAAATGTGGGAGAGGGTTGCAAAAGAGTATATAAGGAGAGAAATTGAGAGAGTAAAGTAGTAGAAGAAATTGCAAGGAGAAGAATACTTTTGACCAAATCTGTCACTCTTTTCAAGACCTGTGAAGCTTTTTGTGGATTTTTGCCTGTGTTGGAGCATTTTCCTCACCCGGAACATCACCAAGCAACCCCATCCCTAGGGACTGTCAATATTTTTTTTCTTGAATATTATCAATCTTGGTCAGTAGTATAAATTGTAGTTTAGTGTTGGTCTTTGTTTAATTAAACCTATTTTAGTTTAAAAATTTTGTCTGTCATCCCTTGCTGTCGTAAATGTCATTACAAATTTGGGCCATAACACTAGTGTCTCGATGTTATATAAATCTGTCTAGCAGCAACGGCTTATCACGTTCACGGTAACGCTGGAGTACATAAGCTACTGCTTTTCAATGGCACTGACACACCTCCCGAGTTAAGTTTCACTTTAGTTTAGCTCACTTTAATACTCCTCTCAAACATCTTGCACCATTCAGACAGATCAGGTGGGAAAAGCCCATCAGAGACTCTACTTCCTCAGGAAGCTGAGGCAGTCCCAACTCCCTCAAAATCTGCTGTACAGCTTTTACAGGGCCACTGTTGAAAGCCTCCTATCCTACTGTTGCACTGTGTGGTTTGCTAGCTGCATGGCAGAGGACAGGAAAACTCTACAGCGGGTAGTGAAAACAGCAGAGAGGATAATAGGGACCACATTGCCCCCTCTGTCTGAGATCTACACTGGCCGGCTACACAGGAAAGCCAGTTCCATCTCTAAAGACCCCACACACCCTGGACACTAACTGTTCACCCCCCTCCCCTCTGGAAGGAGATACAGGGCACTGAGTGCACGCACCAACAGACTACTTAACAGTTTTTACCCACAAGCGGTCAGGTGTGTGAAACCTCCTCCCTAATGCACACTATGGGTATTGTGCATCAGCACGTTTCTCTTTTTATACTTAAGTAATGCACTTATTTGAGCCTCAGCACCAGCACTTGTTTTTAAGAGTGTTTGTGTATATATGTATGTGATGTGATATGTGTTTTTGTGATATGTGAGACGGTGCTGAAATGATGTTTCATTGTGACTACAATGACAATAAAGTTCTTTTCTATTCTATTCTACTGAAGGAGTACCAAGCAGAGGCGTTTCAGAGATACCGTTGTCCCTCCGTGCGAATGCGGTCTTTGCGTGAAAGCTGGCACATGCATGTGCTGCAACTACTAAGTGTCCAAAGTGATGATCAGTGATTCTGTGATCGATCTCAGGGTCTATTTGAGGTAGCCGTGTGCGCGCACTCAACAGGATCAGCAGCAGCGGGCCTCACTTAGCCGATCCTCTGCCACCCGCTGTTGGCTTTGTGCAATCAATTAAGCCAGCGATGCGCTGTTTGGGATATGGAAATCCTCGCTTTGATCCAAGATTCAACTTTTGTGCAAAAGTCTTCAGCTCAGAACACCATTCTCTGTCAGATTGTTCCGTTTCACCCTTTGGTACAGATGTCCAGCCAACTCTAGCTTTAAGTTTATGAGATACAAGATTCTTGCTTTTGTGGAATAATCAGTTTCTTCTGCCCCAGGTTCAAGGCTCTCAATTCTGCCTCTGTTCTGCCAGCACCTGCAGCTCATCTAATCACCGGCCTCAACTTTCTGTTACTCAGCTTTTAAGGCAGCTACAATTCCTCATCACGCCTGGGAATCCTCTTCAGCCTCTTTACACCAGACTGGAATTGCAGTTATTAAATAAATCTACCTTTTTCTCTACTGAGAATTACTAATGCTGCGTCTGCATTTTTGGGTCCCTCTAAAATACATTTTAATAAGTGCCAGTGGCACCATGTACCACCGTCCGTTGTTCTGACAATTTATGCAGCCTTGTCAAAAAATGCTACTATAATGCAAAGCGATCGTAAAAGCTTTGTTTTTCGTCTTTTGAATCATATGCAATTTGAATAAGCCTGCAGTACTTAGATATTTGTTAGCTTATTTTTACATTAACAGGTGTTATAATGAGTTGGATAAGTTTTTTTAGAAATACGTGCCGCACGCCATTATCATCTTATTTCTACATTTCCGGGAAAACCCAGTGTGTACATGCAAATATATGTATATACGCTCACAGGTCTAACGCACTGAAAAAAGTATTTACATGATTTTTGAAGATACTTAAGATGTGAGCGAAGAAATGGAGCCAAAGATTTTCGGTCTGCACAAGCGCAGAACCACAAAATAGCGTATTTTGATTGATAGCAAAAATTGACAGAACACCGTCTCACATGTTCTTTGGGATATTAACATCGCGGAAAAAAAAAACATCTCTCGTGAATAACTACAAAATCCTGCTACATAACACCGTGGCATTATGAAAAAAAATTGTAAAGGGAAACTGAAAGAATAACATAACTCCAGACATTTCAATATGTTTTGCGTGCTTCGCCTGGAAAAATTTCTGCCGCTAACATCATACCCACCTTCTTCTTCGCTAGCAATGAGGCATTCAGTTCATGAGCAGGAAAAACAAAAGGTCAACAACACATTTTGATCCAAAATTTAGTTTCTAATTAAGCTAGAGACTTGAAATGAATGCCATTATTTTCTTCATCACAATTCAGTTCAAGCGGTTAGGGGCCTGACGTTGGTATGTGAAAATGACGTCTAAAAGTGATTTTTTAAATGTTTGCCAAAATGATTTTTTTTAAATCTGCTCTTTAGACCATATGATAAATCTTTTCACCTTTTTAAATTCCGATTTCGGCAAATCACCATTCGAAGAATGACCTTTCATTGTCTTTTGTTTTTATGTGAAGTTTACGCATCGTCCCAGCTTCATCTATGTTGGGAATGTAAATGCACAAATGACGTATTGATGATGCCCACTTATATTTCCAGATATATTATATATTTTTGGATACATATACACACATCACTAAATTGTAGAACATATATATTTTCATATTTGGTATACTCACCCAGGACTGGTTGGCCGCCATCAAACAGTGGGGGCTCCCACGTCACCAGACAAGAGTCCTCACCAACACTGAGGACTTTAGGTACCTGGGGAGGATCAGGTACATCTGTAGAAACAAATAGTACACAACAGGCATGTGACTGGGCAATTCTGAAAAACTCTGAAAAATAGCCGGGGATCTGGGGGCCATAGGTCCCCAGTCAAGTCCAGGGTGGAACCCTGGTGGGGGGACAAGGGGGACCTCCAGTGTTTTCATCATTTTTCCATTTAAAAAGTACAAAAAATTTATACTTTCATGAACATTATTTTGTTTTAGTAAACAATCCTGATCATTTTTACCCACCTGACAACATAGCAGACTCCTGTCAAAACTGTACCACTAACTTCTGTCACTATTATGACTATAAAGTCCAAATAAAATACTCAGTCCTCAAAAATGTAGAATGGGTGCTAAATCCTCAAGAAATAATTAAGTTAAAAAAATGTACAGCACTCCACTGAATAAACTGTATTTCCACATGAACGTTTCGGGCGTACAACCGTTCCTCAGCGTGTTTCAGGCAACAAAATGAATAAATCGCACACACACACACACACACACACACACACACACACACACACAGGTGTCATTTATCAGGAATCAGACTGACGCAGCAGACTGTTCAAACCACTATTTTAAATGGTTCAAATACACTGAACAAAAATATAAACCCATCACTTCTTATCGTGGGAAATATGACCATGTTCAGAAGCTCATTGTACTTTCATTGAGTGAAGACAGATTGTATGACCATATTGCAATAAATTTCGATCAATGATTTAAAAAGACAAACAAGAATCTCTTGATGGGGTGATGATAAAGGGGATGGGGTCTATTGTCCAAATTTCATAAATCAATATTGGGTATGTCCGCCTTTGGCCTGCTGCATTGCTACACATCTTTGCGGTGTGGACTGTAAAAAATGGTCAGTGGTGACTTGGTGGACATGTTCCCACTTCTCTTCGAGAGCTGTGCGGAGATGGCGTCATTTTGGCTGAAAATGACAAACTTGTTGCTTGTGGGCATTGCAAAGATGCTGGAAGGGGGACAAATCCAAGGAATAAGCCAGCCATTCAAGCACACAAATGTTTTCAGGCTCAAGGAATTCTGTGCATACACAGGTGACTTGGGTCTGGCATGGTCATGCTGGATGGTTATTGTTTTGATGGATGAATGATAGGATGATAGGCAGCAGCATCTCATCGTGAAATCACACTGCATTCAAGTTGCTATTCATCAACTGCAGTTGGGTGTAATATCCATGGAATATTCACACCCAAACCATCACTCCACCACCATGCGGCACCTTGCACACCACAATGATGTCAGCGTAAACGATCCTCCGTCCATCCGCTCTGTGAAGTTATAGATATCTGATACAGATATGAGGTCAGTAGTAGTGTGATTATGGCTATTAAAATGCCTAAGCCTAATGTGGAAATTGCTCAATATACTTGGCCATAGTATCTATCCAGCAGTTCAAAAAAAGATCTCTTGCAACAGGAAAAATCGTTGTCCTCTATAGAAACCACTTCAGCAACAATGAGCCAATAGTAGCCCAATTAGTCATGAAGAAAAATAGGTTTTATGAAGTGAAAATTCAACATGGTGTTGATACGGTGTCATTCTACTATCAATTATAGTCATTATATATCAAAAACGCATAGTTCCTCATCGTGGATTCCTCCATTGACGAATTCAGCTCTCCTTCACATCCTCCTATATACTCATGTAGATAGCCAATCGCTAAATTATTTACAAAGGCTCATCTGTGTAACTGCACACTTATAGTTCATGCCCACGTAAATCATCCCCGGTGATGGTGTGTTGATGTGTCATTTCTTATCCAACACCAGAGAGTTTAAACTTTTTGCAGTCACTGAAAGACAGTGATTGGACAAAAAGAAGACTATACAAACCTCTGTGTAACAGCAAGGTAGGTTGTATTGTCTTTATGTTGCGTACGATTGCACAGCTGAAAATGACGCGATTTCAAAGAAGAAAAGACTCCCAAACCAGCCTGAATTGTTCAGTTATATTTATGGGATTTAACCTTCATCCTACCAACATATTTTACATACAAATCCTACCAACTGGGGTCCGTTCGGACCCCCCAGATATTTTTGTTTTTGTAACAAAGAAAAATTAATCACAAAAGACCGTTGCTTGTTTAAATGTGAAATTGGTTACATACAAGTGATAATAGCACAAAAATACCAGAATATTAATCAAAGCAGTCCTTGATGAGTCAGTTGTCAGGAAATACCACCTAAATTTAGTTCATTGTTTAGCTAATATTGGCATATTACATGTATCTGAACTAAACAATAACATAATACTTTACCAAACTATAACCTGAGATACCTTCAACAAAATAAATTGATTTTCTATCATCATGCTCAGCAGAAACAAATGTTTTGACTTGACTAGTGTGCCACGTTTGGATTTATAGGCATTGTTCGCAAAAAACTTGTTGGGTAATGTGATCAGAACATACAGGCTTCCTACATTCCCCACACTCCAGCCTAACTTTCTTGTCAACTTCCCGAGGAAATATAGTAATGCAAATATAGTAGGAACAGGATGTTACACATCTTAAACCCATTGCAAAATTACCAATTTTTGCTGGGGTCCGTTTGGACCCCAGCATAAAAATCAATCTTACCACCTTATACTCTGCTAGCATCTGAAAGTGTCACATGGCCTGAAGCAGGCTAGGGTAGACCAACAAACTCCTAAAACCTGGACACCAAAGTGCAGGTGGTAAAAATTTGACATGTAAAAAATACCATGCGGGGTCCAATCGGACCCCAGCTGGTAGGATGAAGGTTAAATGAGGTACAAATCTGGGCCCGTATTCACAAGGCATCTTGGCGCTAAAAGTAGGTCCTAACTGCCGGATTTAGGAGAAAATCCTTCAAAAAATGGGCGTGTTAGTAAAAATAATTTGGAGTCCTAAATTTATAAAGTGTTAAAAGTGCTAAAGTGTTATTCACAAAGAATTTTTGGCCTAAAAGTAGCTCCTAAGTCTGGGAGGGCTTAAAAGTAGTCAAGAGGACTCCGAACTCGCTAAAACCTATTCACAAAGAATCGGAAAATGCTGCTGCTGTCGAAAGATGGAATGACTTGGAAATTCTGAATGATGTGCAGTTGTTGAAAAAACATCAGTTTGAATGTGAAGGGATTTTATTTGTTGTTGACTTGGTGGGGGAGAGAATTACATCTCCAACCATGAGAAACAACCCAATGACACTTCATGCGACTTGGCCATCAGAAAAATTAAACATTGCAACGCGGAAAATTTAGGGATTTCAAAATTATCTGTCAGTCGTTAAATTCGACAAACAATCAATGCGCTCAGTGAACACCATATCATCCGACAGTTTATCCGGTTTCCAATGCACATTTGCCTGCAACACAGCATCAAACTTGAATTCATGCACATCTCAGGTATGCCCGGTATCATCGGTGCTATTGACGAGACCCATATTCAAATTATTGCTCCGACCCAAGATGAAGAGGTATTTGTAAATAGAAAAAAGTTCATTCCATCAACACCCAGATGTAGTATTTGATGCTGAATACAATATTTTGGACTTTACTGTGAAATGGCCAGGATCCACGCATGACTCGCATTTTAATGGAAAGCAGCTTATGCCAATTATTTGACAGGCATTATGTGCCTGCAAGATGCCACTTGATCAGGGACAGTGGCTTTGGTGCTGTACCTCCAGCTATGCATGGATTATTTTATTAGGCTATTGAGCGAGGGTTACATTTAATAGATCATCATTATAATACCAGCCTATGTTATATTTTGTATGCATATTTAAATTGTAGGCTATACATTACAAACCAAGCTTAGTATGCTTTCCTGTTTGAACGATAGCCTATTTATAGGCTACAGTCTCGGACCTCCCTCACGATTGCAGCCCATACCCCCACTTCTTGCAGTCGTCTGCCGCCCAAGACACCGGGGAATGCAGCAATGATCTGCTGGCTGATATTATCCCATGCACCCCACTTGGATTTGCTATTTGCCCCAGAGCCAAATTTCCCTTTGATTAGGCTACATGCTTTCACTCCAGGAACAACTGGGCCAGCAGCAGTAACTGGTTGTTGGGCTTTCACGTCCTTTTTGAACTTTCATCCATGACAATTTAGGGCAAACAAAGAACATCCCAAAATTTAAATGATCACAACATATTCTCTTTAGGGCAAATGACACGTTTCATTATTGACTCGTTTATGCTATTGGCGTTTTTACAACTATCTCTTTTCTATGTATGTTCATTTGCCTAGAGCGTGATATGTGGGGACTACAGGAGTGCTCAACATGTTGTTATTTTATGGGGCAAACCAGCCGCTTGGGCTATTTCCTAATTTTTCCCTCCATGGGTTGTATGTGGGATATTTTTTTCAATGGGACGCCCTGTCACCAAACAACCAATCACCATGCTCATTGTCCCAAGACTAATGCATGAGAATTGATGTCATGCATAGTAACGGAGATTTACTCCAACCTCCATATCTCAGCGCTACTCCTAGTCTAGGAGTTACCAGTCTTCTTAACTAAAAGTTGCTCTCAGTGGCTTTGTGAATAAATTTTAAGATTTTACTCCTACATAATGTAGCAGGCCGAAGGAGGGCCCAGGCGAGGACTTGAACCTCCAGACTCCCGGGTAAGAGTCATGCGCGCTGACCACGTCACCAAAGAGCCAGGCTCGTTGGCAAGGTAGCCAGGGCATGTACTTATTAGGAGAAACTTCCAGTGACAGAACCCTTCAACTGTCACAATAATACTTTTTAGCGCAACTTAGGAGTACTCCCAGCGGTAAGATAAGATGCTTTGTGAATACAGGCCCTAGTCGATGGTAATTATTCCAAATGAAACAGGACTGGAGCATCCCTTCTACCCGATGCAGTTGCTTTCCTGGAGGAGGGATTCAATGAAGACAGGTTTTTGTTCACTTTGGGTAAGTGTTATTTTACATATTTTTGAATTTATGGGTAGATGCCTTGCTGGCTAGCTATTTTTTATTCTCGTTTTGCCATGATGATCACAGAGCTTGTTTGTCTCTTTGGTAAGTAAGAGTAACTCTTCATTATATTAACAGTATGTTGGGGCATTTTTTAGTTTTTCCTGGTACTGGAATGTCTGTACTGTTAAAATATAAGGTATATTTCAGATACCGCTAAGTTGGTGAGTTGTTCTTGTTCCTCATAAGGTGTGGAAAGTGTTTATGTAAGGCTGCAAGCTCGGAAGTGGGAACTGCTAGCTTTTCATTGCAGGTTGAATGTTCTGACCATTAAATAGGCAGTTCCTTTAATGAGTATTTGTGCTGGCTTGTGGGAAAAATGGACAAAATGCTAAACTCTATCATGGAGAAAAGGCATGTTTTGTGTTTGGAGAGGTTACAGGCGATCACTGATGTCCAACTGCACCTACATTAATAAACTCATACTGATTTCAACAAGAAAATCATTAATTCATATTGAATTTCACGCGTCAAAAGTTGATAAGTGTTAAATATATGATAATTTTATGATTTGACCATGCCCCATTTTGAGGGATCTTGAGGTTCGGGGAGCCACCTGGATAGCGGTTTTATTTGGGGCCTACAGAGTAGGTACTTTAGAATGTCATGCTCAGATGACTTGCGCTTGTGGTCAGGGAGTTTATGATCCCAGAAATGTATAATTTTAACCCCCAGCCATTTTTCAATTCTCAGTATTATCTTTTAACAACCTCAATGCTGAATTTTCATGAAGATTTTTTATATGTGCAGCCCTTTTTCTCTACCAAAAATCATGAAAATAAACTGAAATACGATGCAATTCTAAACGTTTCAAGTTTCTTGACTCAGTGGAGCCATTCTCTTCCTCTCTGTGAAGCTGCGATCTTGAATTATAAAGCTTTAAATAAGGTAACATAAATAGCCAGATTTGGCTTCTGTGCAAAGGGGTTATGTTGCATTTGGTAATTAGTTATTGACAGTATGGTATTTGACTTAAAGAATTGTTTATGGATTTATATTGCTCCAGGTACCTCACTGAGCCATGTCCTGTGTATTGTCACTTCTTGTATTTAAATGGTACTTCCCAATTGGCATTCTAAGCACTCCTTGTGCAGTCTAAGCAGTTGTGGGTCGCTCTGGATAAGAGTGTCTGCTAAATGACAATAATCTAACAATGTAATGTAATGTTTGTTTTGAAGTACAACTGTAACTAGTCATGCAGAGTACTGCTAATGGGTATATGCCATTTATGATAGTAAAAACAAAGAACTACCACGTGGTTTTCAATCAGCATACCATGTTGGCTATTTGACAGTTTTACTGGATGGTTCAAGGTAATTCACCCCTATATGTTTATTTCAAAAAGTATCATACAGTTAAATGCAAGGAAAAGTCAGCTCAAATTGTAATGCTAAAAATAAAGACTGAGTTCATGCAGCATACCACTGCTTGCAATAAACTTTAAATTGACGTACTGTATTGCTTACCTAAATTAGTTTTTGGTGACATTTATTAGCTGCCATTGTAACTTAACTAAGTACAATACAGGCGAGCTGAGGTCACAGCAACTGTGCGCCAAAGTCACCGACAAGATAAGCCCTCCGTGAACATAGAGATAACGTTACAGCTATCACAGGGAAAAATAAATACAATAATAGCATCTCAGTGGCAAGCAGACTAAAGTTACTATTTGTATCCCATTCAAGTTCTGTCACGTTGTGCTAACTAGTGAGCAAATGAGCAATATTAATTACCACTTTACTGTTTTGAGAGACCTAACAAGTAATCGCGGGACACCTGACATTTTCCCTTGAAGTTAATTAACCACATTTGTGTGTTTCAAGTGTTTTGCAAGTGGTTTCCTAGCAACCGGAGCTAAAAGATAATAAAAGTCTCTAGACTTTGTAGCTTACATGGTTATTCAGACTGCAAAGAATATTCAAAATTGTAGGGCAACAACAAAGAACAAAGAACAGCCATTTTAACTATGTTTCCCAGAACTCCAAAAGCATTATCTCTTATGCAATTAAGCCTAATGACGTCAAACCCCCTATAAGTGCAAAAAGCAAACCATTGTTCTCTCTCTCTCTGGATTCTGCTACGGCGGAGTTAATAGAGATCAAGGGTGCACATCCATCTGACCGAAAAGTTTCCTTGGAACAAACAAAGAACAAAGTTTTTCGGACCTCTCCAGTCGGCTACGGTAGAGAAAAAGATTAACTACGTTCTCCTTTGTAGTTACTCTGGTTGCCTATAGGCGTATCTATTCAAGAACAGGTGAAATAGAATAGAGACGACAGTGGAATTTCTTTTGTTTCAACTTCTTTAACTTTTGGAAGAAACAGAAAGGCGACCAGCTTCCCTTTTTGCTATTTTTCAAATCAACAAGTCAACAAACTTGCATTTTACCGGGCATCATTGCGCCTGGGAAAGCAGACACCGTTTCCAGTCCGCTGACGAGCACTAAGGAAAGAAAGGACTGCCGCCCAAGCCTTCACTCGGACACAGTCACTGATACTGGAGAACTGGCAGTCCACGGGGATTTCTGCGGTAAAAAAAATGAAATTCCGCGGAAAATCTCACCAAATTCTGCGCTCAAAAAAGCTAAATTCTGCGGTTATTCTGAAAGAAATTGTCAATTCTGCAAAAATTCTGCGGTCGCCTTCTGCAAGTAAGTACAACCCTCATTCATTCAAAAATCAAAGAAGTTTACCTTTACTTTTAGAATTAAAGAATGTCTTGAAACAAAGTAGGAAGACACTAAAATCTGTTGCACAATTATTGCTCTTGATGTTTAATTCTTGAATGATTCATTACAAAAACTTGCCTTAAACGTAAAGACTTTTGTTATTAATATCAAAAAAGCGAGACACAGTGGGTGAAATCACCTTGATTTCACACTGAAAAGAAAATGAAAAGATGATGAAAATAAAGATGATGAAAATACCTGTCATATAAATTTACATTTTACCACATATAAATTACGTGTCAGTACTGTCTGGGACACTGGCAGCAAAACGGAGGCAGTGCCAGGTCCGCAGGAGCTGCTCACAAATTAAGACGCTCGTCATCTGCTGCAGGTGCCTCAGACCCGTCAGGGAATTTTAGCACCTACCTGTTGTTTTCTAATTCCGTGTCATTGTTCCGATTAATTATTTCATAATAAATAGGCTACGATTTTCCATATGGTTATGCCGTGGCCCGTTAGGCTATAAATGTTAAATCTGAATGTGTATTAATCAAAATAGATGTTTTAATTGTTGTTTTGTCGTTCTGAATTGTTTAATTATATCTTTACCCAAAAATGTCGTTGTAGCTAAATGTTTACAATAAAGCTGCTTTCACACTGGACGCAAACGAATTTTTCGCACGACAGATCACATTAAAAAGTCAATGCAAAGACGCGAATCCGCGCGAAACGTCTTTGCATTGAATTTGAATGTAATCTGTCTTGCGAAAAATTCGTTTCGCGTCCAGTGTGAAAGCAGTTTAATTCATGTTACTTGTATACAATTCTATTGCCTAAATATTCATAAATGCATTATTAAACCAGTAAAAACGTAATGCTGGTGTTGTTTCGTTCTTTTGAGAATCATGGTAACATAGGTGCTCAGAGAGTCGGATTAGAATGCTTTGAACCGAGCGGTCCAAACGACCGTTCACGGTGGTAAAATGGAAATGATAAAATTCCGGCGCTTCTAGTGTGGCCTAAATATTGCTGATTTTTGAAAAAAGAAAAATTAGGACTGACGTGAAGGCAGTTCCTTACCTCGATCCGCTCACACGCTGATCTGTCTTGTAGTGCATTGTTGTGGAGATGGTTTTTTGCTTTTGGCCGGTAGACCTACTCTGTTTTTGTTCTTGAATTCATCTTTTGTGTTTTGCTGATTTGGCATGGTCCTCGACTGTCGATTTTCTAATGTGGTCTATTAGCCTACCACTTTAAAGGGCCGACAAAAGAGCTTTCCGCCGTCCTTGTAACAGAAGGAAAACTGACTGGCCCTGTCCTTGGCTGTAATATACTTGGCAGTCTAGCCAACTGCTGGCTAGGGTCTCTTAAGAAATCGCTTCATTTTTAAACTTCCATACAGAATACGCCACGCAACTTAGGCAAAGAACGTAGATTTGTCGCCAACGACGCAATCACTGCCTGGCGGTCAAGTTCACACTTGATGAGATGAGATGCGCGGCGGTAACAGATGTCTGTGAATTGACAAAATCGTGGTTTTTACCAGTTTGTGTCGGTATATTTTGAAATTCCGCGGCGAAATCAGTGAATTCCGCGGTTTCCGCGGTGAAGTGTGGATTCTGCGGAAAACGCCGCGATCGCGGAATCGCGGAATTCCCCGGGGACTGAACTGGGTCACTCACTCGGAAATGATCCCAAGTAAGGCAATTTGCATCTGGGCAGATTTTGATAGAATATGAAACGCGCGATTCTATGCTAATGGGTGATTTTTGAATGTAATTATTACTGTATACTTTGAGCTGTGCTTTTCTTTCCTTGCTGGATTTAATGTACTAGATCTTACTGTTGTACTGAATGTAAAACTTCGGTATGTAAGAGAATTTGTCTGGAAATCGCAGATATTTACTCTACATTGCTGCATTGATGACCTGTTATGCTGCCTGTGGCGTCTGTTCCAGAAATAAGACTTCCCACCTCCCTCTTTCAGGTCTGCTGCGACCTTTGCCCGTTCCCAGGCACCCTTGGACACATATTGTGCTAGATTTTGTTACGGAGCTACCTGTATCTGATGGCAACGCGGTCATTTTGGTCATGGTTGACCATTTTTATAAAGCGGCTCATTTTGTCGCGCTACCCAAGCTGCCTTCGGCGCGGGAGACAGCGCATCTTGTGGTTAACAATGTGTTCCCGTTGCATGGGCTTCAGCAGGATGTCATCTCTGACCGAGGCCCTCAGTTTACGGCCACATTCTGGCAGGCATTTTGTAAGCAGTTGGGGACCACTTTGAGTCTCTCCTCTGGGTTTCGCCCGGAGTCCAACGTACTAATCAGTCTCTAGAAAATACTCTTCGATTTTTGGCGGTGGATAATCCCTTGTCGTGGAGTCGATTTTTAGCTTGGGCCGAATATTCCCATAACTCGCTGAGTAATTCCTCTACGGGTCTATCCCCGTTTGAGGCCCAGGTGGGTTACCAAACCCCACAATTTTTTGAGACTGAGAATGATTCTGAGATTCCCTCAGTCAACCATTCCATTCGTCGCTGTTAGTCGGTGTGGACTAAGGTCCGTTCTTCTCGGTTGCGCTCGGGGCTCAAACAAAAATCCTTTGCTGATAGAAGGCATCGTTTGGCCTTGTCTTATCGGGTTAGGCAGAGAGTTTGGCTGTCTACCCGTGACCTCCCCTTGAAGGTAGAATCCCGAAAACTGGCGCCCCGCTATATTGGCTCATTCAAAGTAGAGCGGAAGATCAATCTGGTCAGTCCAGTTGAAGCTCCCGAGATCTTTATGCACACATCTGTCATTTCACTTCTCTCAGATTAAGCCGGTTAGCATTAGCTTCCTGGCACCCACTGACACACCTTCGCCGCCACCTCAAATGGTTGAGGGGGGGCCGGTTTACACCGTGCGCCACATTCTGGCCGAGAGGCGTGTAGGTCGTGGGGTCCAGTTCCTCTAGGACTGGGAGGGATATGGTCCCGAGGAGCTGTGCTGGGTCCCTTCGCGGGATATTCTGGATCCCTTGCTAATTTTGGAGTTTCATGCACGGGGTTCCTTGGGGACTTCTGGAGCTGTCCCTTAGAGGAAGGGTCCTGTCATGGTTTGGAAGCTTTGAGAGCTCTTTTTGTTGCCGGGACGATATCGTTTTGCTCCCTATTGGATTCCTGGGCCAGCTGGCATTAAATGGTGGAGATGTCTGGACTCTACTTAAGCTCCAGTTTCGCCTCGTGTCCTTTGCTAGAGAGTCAGTGTCATATTTGCGCTTTAGCCGGTAAGTTCTCGAGACAGAGCACTGTTAAGGACTTAATTGCATATTTGAGGCTTAGTAATAGTTAGAAAGGGAATCTTCATTTTATTTTTCCCTTTTCTTTTTGTATCTTCGAGCTCGCCTGTTTTCTACCTCAGACAGCTTCCAGGTCCGTTGGCAGCGCGAGACTCGCATTTTTAGTCTGAATGAGTCTCTCAGTTCACAGCTATCGTTGCCTTTTAATTCTGGCTGCTGCTTTTGGCATCCAGCATTCTACAACTATCAGAAATTTCCCTGGCTTGCTTATGCTGCGATTGTTTAAGCCTTGTACTCTTGGTGTTATACTTATAGCTGGAACGTCCCGGATTCTGATTTTGGCTTTACCTTTCATATTCCTGTGCCCGTGTACCATACCTGGTTTGCCTGACTCAGAGTTTTGTGTTTGCTGCCCTGTGTACAGTGTGGATTACATCCCAGGGAATCTGATTTTGGATTGTGGACTCTGTACCGTTGCCTTCTGCCCTGTGGGGGTTAACCTCCCTATCTCAATAAAACTCATCTTCGCTGTAACTTCCTGGTCTAGCATTTGGTTCCTGAACAATACCTCACAGATTAAAAGAAAATAAGTACCCATAAAATTGGTTCGTTATGGCTTTTTCATGATAAATTGAAGGTATTCATTCATATAACAAGAGGAAAAAAGTTTCATGCGACTTGATATTCGCTTTCCAAATGTTGCACCTTTTCCATCATAACCAGTCCTCCGACAGTCTCATTTTCTGTGATGTCACACACGAGCAGTGTACTCTGAAAGAACCCAGATGCTCCATAGTTATAATAGAGTAAACACTGTGAAAACAGTTTTAAATTTCGTTTTTGAAGCCTCACGAGTTAGAACTCGTAATAGATTTCTTCCAGATCTTCCAGTAGTTCATAGTTTTAAATCCCATGTTTACATCTTTATTTGTTTAAGCTACTGTCGCATAAAAGTGATTTCTATCATCGATGCTTGTTAGTTTTGCTGCCCATTTTGGTTTGTTCCATGCCTGCAAAAAGTCCGGTCACCATGTTGGCTATACACGTACAGTTTGTCTAGTTTATAAAGAAAGTTATGTTTTTACTGGAGTCATGCTACCATTCCGAGGAAGGTTGGATAAACCAAAGCTGGGCTACGAGAGAGAGTATTTTATTAACACGATCAAGTGGACTCTCATAACAGTGACTGACTGACATAGAAATATGGAGCGATGAGGTTGAAGCCATTTAGAACACAGTCGTACCCCTCAAATACATCATACAATACATCAAAAGCAGTCTGAATTGTCCATCTGTACTTCTCATGCACTCAAGCTCAATTTCAGGTCTTAATTGTGTTTTTATAGTTGTTGTAGCCTACTCGTCCCATGGTTCTTTCTTCAACTTCTGGTCCTTCCTCTTCCATGATGGTCAAAATGAAACAAAACTTCAATTTTAATAATGTTAGGTAGTTACAGTATATGCAATAGAAAGATCTGACGACAGGCAGCTGAAAGTGCATGAACAATTAGTATTCCTGTGCAACTCAAGAGGATAGCTTACATTCTAAAAATCATCTTTTCTTGATTTTTTGTCGCTCTCATCTAGTCTACTCATCCAAAGAATATCATAATAAATTAAGGTATCAGTCCTTCCCTCAGGGTTTCCGCTGTAATGGGCGGTGACAGGACGCCAGGTGCCGCGACCAGCGAGAGAAAGAACTGAGAGCAGCCCAGATAAGAGGCAAACACAAAAGAGGGACACACCTCTGGTAAAAGCTCACGCTTCCAAGTACGAATAAAAATCTGCAACACGGAAGAAGTGCGAGAGAGAATAAACAACAAGAGAGAAGAGAGAAAATTTCTAAAAGAAGCAATTCCTAACAATAAAGGGAAAAAAAAAATCTCTAGGATATCTGACTAGAGATTTTTTCCGGCCGAAGTGCTATAAACAAACAGACACTCTAGCGATAGGCGTGGCGAACCCCCGGGCATATATATATATAGAATCCGGACAACTCCATCCCAGCTCAATCAGCCAGCTGGGCCAGGAATTCGATGGAAAAGAAATCCGATATTGTCCCGGAAGATAGAACAAAGAAAGTGTCATGGTTTGGGAGCTCTGTTAGCTCCTTTTGTTACTCTCGTCCGGGACGATATCGATTTGCTCACCATCGGATTCCTTAGCCATTGATTGAGTGCGTTGCCCGGACTCTATTTAAGCTCCTGCCCCTCCTTGTTCGTGTTGCTGGAGTGTCATTCTGCTTTTGACGCTTGAGCCGGTTAGGTATTTGTGAAGTGAGAGTATTGGTAGGATCTTAGCTGCATTAAGTATTATTGTGAGTGAGTAAGGGATTTATCAGGGTTATTTCCCTTTTCTTTTGGTTTATTGTTTGAGCTCGCCTTTGGGCTACCACAGACGACGTTAGGTCCGTAGGTAGCGCGAGCTTTGTTATTTCCATTTGTTTCAGGTCAGCACGTTGCTGGATTTGTCTTTTATTTTGAGCCACTGCTCCTGGCGTCCAAACACCTGCGCCATCACAGTACACTCCAGCCACAATGGAGACGTCAGCGTTGGCTGAAATTAACAGAGCTATTGCCAGTCAACAAGAGATGTTGACTGGATTTGATAAATTCACTTAAATTCTGTTCTGGTTAATCAGCGCTCTGAACTGGCTGATAGGCTACACGTGCAGGAGACTGCTCTGCAGAACCAGCAGAGCGTCCTGTTAGAATTGTCGGAGAGTATTAAACCTCTAACGTTACAGACTCCACAAAGAGTTGCACAAGCACCACCCATACATTTTCCCAGAGAACCTAAGTTACAACTCCCCCAAAGATACAGTGGCGAGGCTGGAAAGTGTAGGGATTTTATTGCCCAGTGTGAGACATTTTTTTAAGGCTCAGCCGTCTCGCTTTGTGAATGAGGATTCTCGGGTTGCCTTTATATTATCCCTGTTGCCTGGCACAGCGCTCAATTGGGTCGGCCCACTAATTAGATTTAACTCACCGGTTGTTAATTCGGGAGAGGCTCTTGTTAGGGAGATGGTTTCTGTTTTTCATCAGGGCATTTGTGGACAAGACGCAGCTACGCGTTTAATGCACTAAAGACAGGGCAAAGAAAGCGCAGCTGAGTTTTCTATTGCATTTCGTTCTCTGGCCACAGAAACAGGCTGGCCAGAGGCTCCTTTGATGACAGTTTTTAGCCATGCACTTACGGAGGAGATTAAGGATGTGCTGGCTACGTTAGAACCCTGCTCAACCTTGGATTCCTTAGTTCGTACTGCTGTGCGAATTGACAATCGCATTCGCGAACGCAGCCGAGAGAGACTAAATAAATCTCCGCTGGCTGACAATGGGATTAAAATTGCTAATGGAGATTGTGCATCTCCTAGTTAACCCATTAAAGATTCTACTTCGGTTGAGCCCATGCAAGTTGATGGTTCGTTTAACCATCAGTCTAAAATACCCATTAGCAGAAGAATAATCTGCTTTCATTGTAATAAGCCGGGTCATATCCGTCCACAGTGTCCTAAACTACGGGGAAAAGGAAAGCCCCTCTAGCAATTCAGGGGACGCAAGAGGGGCAGACCCAACTTCCCTTCCGAACACTAATCCCCGTAGAACTTACTGTGGGGAGTAAAAGATTTACCATTGAAGCGTTCGTAGACTCAGGCGCTGTGGATTGTTTCATGGATTTTAAGTGGGCTAGGAGGCACTCCGTCCCTATTGTTGCACTTTCACAATCACGTTCTGTCAGAACTTTGGACGGTCGCCCGCTGGGAACGGGAGTTACAACCGAAGTTTCTGAACCATTAGAGATGTTCATCTCTTTTGGTAGCCACTCTGAAGAGGTTCGATTTTTCATTATCAAGTCTCCCACTTTCCCTATAGTTTTGGGTCATTCATGGTTACGGGAATATGAGCCTTGCATCAGCTGGGTGAAACAGATTAATCCTATCGTCCGCTGGGGTGCCAAGTGTAGCACACATTGTAAACTAATGATAATGGTTCTTTCGGACGTGAAGCTATGGGTCAGGCTGACGCCGAGAGCGAATTTGAGAAGGTTATTACTCCGTACCCTCCTAGACTGGAAGAAGGGGCAGAGGAGGGGTTAAAATGGGATCCTCAATTTGACTGGCGAAAGCCAGAGGATGATACCTTTTTGGAGGATTCGGATTCATTAGACTCTGATCAGGGTAAAGAATTTGGGGCTACCCTGAACTTTGACTTGCCTCCGAATGTTCCCAGGGATTACGCCGATTTGGCTGAAGTATTCAGCAAACAACGAGCCTCTACACTACCCCTGCATCGTCCGTACGACTGCGAGATTATTCTCTATCCTGGGAAAACTCTGCCTAGGGGTTCGCTGTTCGCTGTCAGGACCTGAGCGTAAAGCTATGCGAGAGTATATTCGGGAGGCTTTCGCCAATGGTTTTATTCGGCCATCCACGTCCCCTGCCGGAGCAGGATTCTTTTTCGTTGGGAAAAAGGATGGCAGGCTGAGACCCTGTATTGATTAGAGGGGTTTAAATAAGATCACTATTAAAAACCGATACTCCCTTCCATTAATGAATTCCGTGTTTGAACGTTTACAGGAGGCGTCATTTTTTACGAAGCTAGATCTTCGTAATGCTTATAATTTGATTCGCATTCGGGAGGGGGACGAATGGAAAACGGCTTTTAACACGCATGACAGGCACTACGAATATCGGGTCTTACCTTTCGGGCTGGTTAATGCCCCCTCAGTGTTCCAGGCATTTGTTAATGACGTGCTCAGAGAGATGTTGGAGAAATTTGTCTTCGTTCATCTCGACGACATTTTGATCTTTTCTTCAAAACTGTCTGAACACAAACAACACGTCGGACGTGTACTGGCAGCCCTGCTCCGTGCCAAACTTTTTGTTAAAGCCGAGAAATGTGTTTTCCACGCCCAGACTGTCTCATTTTTGGGCTTCATTGTTCGGTGTGGATGGACCCAGACAAGGTGGCTGCGGCCAGGAATTGGCCTGCACCGCAGAGTGTTAAAGGAGTCCAGCGCTTTCTGGGTTTTGCGAAATTTTATAGGAGGTTTATTCGTAATTTCAGCAAGGTTGCTGCCTCCATTATTGCGTTCACTAAAAAGAATACCTCCTCAGCATTTTTTTGGTCCCCTGCAGTTGATGCTGCTTTTCAGGAATTAAAGAAACATTTTAGCGCGGAGCCTATTTTGGTTTTGCCCGATCCTTCCCTCCCATTTGTCGTGGAGGTAGATGCTTCCGAGGTGAGCGTGGGTGCTATTCTGTCCCAGCGCCCATGTTGGGATAATAAGCTTCACCCATGCTCGTATTTCTCCCGGTCTTTGTCCGCCGCCGAACGCAATTATAGTATTGGTGACCGGGAGTTATTAGTGGTCAAGCTGGCACTCGAAGAGTGGCGCCACTGGTTGGAGGGAGCTGAGCACCCTTTTGTGGTTGGGACCGACCACAAAAACCTGTAATATATTCAGCAGATCAAATGGCGTAATTCCCGGCAAGCACGATGGTCATTGTTTTTTAACCGTTTTGATTTTAAGCTCACGTACCGCCCAGGCTCTAAAAATACTAAGCCTGACGCACTGTCATGTATGTTCGATCGCACTGATAGCGATCCTTCCCCAGAGCCTGTTATTCCTTCGGCCCAGATCGTAGCACCTATTCAGTGGGAAGTTGAGGCGGTTGTTTAGGAGGCGTTGAGGTGTGATCCCAGTCCTGGGGGGGAGCCTCCTGGTTGTTTATTTGTCCCACATGGTGTTAGGTCACAGATTCTTCAGTGGGGACACTTTTCCTGCCTGGCGGGGCACCCGGGGGCCCATTGGACTAAGCAGTTCTTGGCCCAACGGTTTTGGTGGCGTCTGTTCTAGGAATAAGACTTCCCATCTCCCTCCCGCTGGTTTGCTGCGACCTTTGCCCATTCCCAGGCATCCTTGGTTGCATATTGCTTTAGATTCTGTTACGGGGCTGCCTGTTTCTGACAGCAACACGGTCATTCTGGTGGTGGTTCTAAAGCAGCTCATTTTGTCGCGCTACCCAAGCTGCCTTCAGCACGGGAGACAGCGCATCTTATGGTCAACAATGTGTTCCGGTTGCATGGGCTTCCGCAGGATGTTGTTTCTGACTGAGGCCCGCAGTTTACGGCCAGATTTTGGCAGGTGTTTTGTAAACAGTTGGGGGCCACTGTTAGCCTCTCTTAAGGGTTTCACCCTGAGACCAACGGGCAGACGGAACGCACTAATCAGTTTCTCGAGAACACTCTCCGATGTTTGGCGGCAGATAATCCCTTATCTTGGAGACGATTTTTAGCTTGGGCCGAGTATTCTCACAACTCGTTGTGTATTTCCTCCACGGGGCTTTCCCTGTTTGAAGCCCAAGTGGGTTACCAACCTCCACTTTTCCCAGAGACTGAGAACGATTCCGAGATTCCCTCAGTTAACCACTTCATTCGGTGCTGTCGGTCGGTTTGGACTAAGGTCCGTTCTGCACTGTTGCGCTCGAGGCCCAAACAAAGATCCTTCGCTGATAGAGGGTGTCGTTTGGCCCCATCTTATCGGGTTGGGCAGAGAGTTTTGCTGTCCACCTTGTTATTGGTTATTTCCATTTGTTTTAGATCAGCACGTTGCTGGATTTGTCTTTTATTTCGAGCCACTGCTCCTGGCGTCCAAACACCTGCACCATCACAGAAAGGTCCAACGAACAAATGCATACCTAAACCATGACATTCCACTACATGTAATTAATCGTTGCGCACCACCACAGCAAAATAAAAGCCACCACGCCTATGTAAAATGACTTTACATAAACTCCAAAAAGACAAAAAGACAATCAGGTGCTGCCAGTTGTCATTGTTAAGTTAAAATAAGCGTGAATAATTCTTGATTTGTTGTCAATCATTTTGCTTGATGAACACGTTTTACAATGAATAAAATTAGCCATCGGCAGTAAACTGCTTTCCTCTTTATGCAATGTGGGCAACGATTAGAGAAAAAATATTTAGTTCACTTTGCAAAATGATAAACTACGATGTTAACTTCTTTGTTTGCTGAGAGCACTTCACTTCATCTTCATGATTATTTAACTCATAATCGGGTCATAATCGCCTACGTACTGATTAATGAAAACTGGCCACACCTGAAAATGCTCAGTTTTGACCAGCCCTCCGCCACAGTTTCAAAAAGTCCTGGAGGAAACCCTGCCTTCCCCGTATTTACACAATTTCCATCAGATCGCGTATGGGTCATTCTACAGTAATTGCACAATTTCAAGTCTACATTTTTTAAGAAATAACTTGTATAGAATTGATCATTTCTTGATGCTATGATCAGCTGTTACGATAAATAAATCAGACAAAACAAATTAAATGTTTAAAGCCATTTATTTGAGTTATGGCACCTTCTCAAATTTTTGTGTCATCGGATATACTGTCAGTGGTGTTACCAACAATCGAACAGTAGTGGATAACAGTGGGAGTAACTGGCCAAAACATCAATACCAGCATACTACCGAGGGGATGTTACCTAGCTTACATACGCATTTCATTACTCAGGAAAGTGGGCATGAACGGAATATGAAGAAGGACAATGCTATCTGAGGGGTCCAATGGCAATCACGATGCCATTTCTTTAAGTATATTGTTATTAGATACAATACTAAGTAGTATTCTGCTATTATATCAGTTACACTAAACCAGCCTCTCTCTATTAGCACAGAATCTGTGGTGCCTCCGGCATGTATGTAATAAATTGAACATAAAAGATAATGGTAACACTACTGACGTAACAGACAAACACATGGCCAGAATTACATAACAGATGAACAACCTTGGTCAGAACAGAAAATGACTGGCCTTTAACATGTTTAACAATATTTTGAATGCTCATCAGAACAATAAAAGTTATCAATGAAATCTACTACATAGACTGTTTATGTAAACCTAACCCTGAGGTAGTTTCTAGTCGCCTCCATCTTGAAACTCATCATAAGTCAATTGAATCACGAACGAATAGGAAGGATAGGGGACAGATTGCTATCTATTCGCTCGTGCTCGTCAATTGACTGACCCTCCAGATGACATCTATTCCAAGGAAGGCCTTGTGTATTTCAGCAGGACAATGCAAAACCATGTACAGCAGCTGTAACAACAGCATGGCTTCGTAGTAGAAGAGTCCGTGTACTAAACTGGCCTGCCTGCAGTCCGGATCTTTCATCGATTGAGAACATTTGGCGCATAATTAAACTAAAAGTCCGTGAAAGGAGACCCAAAACTCTCCAGCAGCTGGAAGCCTGTATTAAACAAGAGTGGGATCAAATTCCAATGGCTAAACTCAAGAAACTTGTCTCCTCAATGCCCAGACGTCTCTACTCTGTAGAGAAAAGAAGGGATGCTACACCATAGTAAACAGGCCCCTGTCCCAACTTTTTTGAGACCTGTCGCAGCCATCAAATTTGAAATGCGCTCGTTTTGTGGATAAAATCGTAAAATGTCTGTTTCAACATTTGCTATGTTATTTCTGTTCTATTGTGAATAAAATCCTGGCTGGTGTGATTTGAAAGTCATTACGTTTTGATTTTATTCACAATTTATACTTCATCCCGACTATTTTGTTGGGGTTGTAGTTATTATAAAATAACATTTATTTTTTTCCTTTATATTTTGAAAATTAGCACAACCATTTTCTCATAGCCACGTTAGCTAATATTTGCATGGGCTGTTGATATAAGTCAGCACATTGTTTGATTCTTTCATTCATTTTCTATACCCGCTTATTCCTCACTAGGTTCGCGGGGCGAGCTGGAGCCTATCCCAGCTGGCTATGGGCAAAGGCAGGGACTCACCCTGGACAGGTTGCCAATCCATCCGACGCACACACCATTCACAGACCATTCACTCTCACATTCATACCTATGGGCAATTTAGTGTCTCCAATTAACCTGATATGCATGTCTTTGGACTGTGGGAGGAAACTGGAGTACCTGAAAAAACCCACGCAAACACGAGGAGAACATGCAAATTCCACACAGAAAGGCCCTAGGCCGGATTCGAACCCACAACCTTCTTGCTGTGAGACAGCAATCCTAACCACTGTGCCAACATTGTTTGATAAAATTT
The DNA here is from genome assembly GCA_029721435.1 of Gymnothorax reevesii. NCBI lineage: Eukaryota > Metazoa > Chordata > Actinopteri > Anguilliformes > Muraenidae > Gymnothorax > Gymnothorax reevesii. The sequence continues at coordinate 58,194,614 of CM056574.1, forward strand.
CCAGAATTTTTGTGAAAATGGTAGAAATCATGGCTGATATCAAAGCAAAATTTCATATTTTGATTAGATATACACAAGTTGGTCATTTACATATCATTGTGCTTGGCCAACTGTCTTCCACAACATCCGACACATTAGCCTCAGCATTAGGATGCAGGGCCTCCAAAGCGCTTGCAACCAGCCGGCGTTTCTTTCAAAGCAATTTCTAAATTCCAGCAGATATGTTGTACAGGTAGATATTACTGTCAAAAAGAGGTAAACTGAAATGAGGAGCTAATTGAGACAGAAATATTACAGAAATAAAGGAAAGTCATTTGTTTTATGTTAACCATAATTAAATCATGAAAATTGTAGTTGTGTATGGAGTTATGATCTCTGAGGTCTCTCACATTCTTTTCTATTGTATGGATCAAGGAACAAGTGGCCTCACCGACTACTTTGACTGTGATGTCAGCTGTGTCTTCTCCAGCTGGATTCCTCACAACGACAGAGTAGATGCCTTCGTCCTGACGCTCTGCTCCCTCAATGGTGAAAATGCAGTGACCCTTTGTGCACTCTACATGGATCCGGCCATCAGTGTTTAAGATTACCTGACAAATGAAATGAAGATTTGAGCACAGACACGATCATTCAGACATTTACAGGACAGGTCACAGGTAGATCCTCCATCGGGGAAATGTCAAGAAATTTTGTTTTACGCCGCAAAGACCACGTAACTGTAACTGGCTAATCAGAGCCTGCAAGACATCTCAAAGAAAACCCGACACACAGCTTTGATTGGTCCATAATTAAAACAGCACACCCGTGGTAAATCGGGTCCATGGCACTGGTCCGACCTCCCATTGGTCCGACCTCCCCGTGTGTGTGTGTGTGTTGTGCGTTTCTGAGAGCTCGCTCTCTCTCTCTCTCGCTCTCTGTGGTCGATTTTGTCGGAGTAACGGGAGGTCGGACCAATGGGAGGTGGGACCAATTGGGTCATTTTGTCAGAGGAACGGGAGGTCGGACCAATGGGTCGTCGGACCAATGGGCAGCTACCTGGTAAATCAGACCTTGTCCACACATAACCGGGTATCTACTAAATCGAAGATATTTTCCTACATTTTGGAGTAAAAAAACTCCGAGGCAAAGTGAAGATTTTTGAAAACCCCGTTTATGCATTTGCGTGTAGACAGAGATAACTGGAGTTTTGGGTTTTCGAACGTCACAACCTGCGCCAAAATGACAACAAATCTGCTCTGACGTCAAACGTGCGACCTTTGTTTACTGCAGAAGCCAGAGCAGAAGCATGGACAAAGAGTAATGGACTGGAGTAGTGCCTTGAAAGCTGTGATAGCGTTAACTATTGTGCAGGCGCTTTATACATGTTTAATTTTAGAAGCCCAACTACCGCTCCAAGAGCTCAGGCGATGGACAACATTGCGGTCGGTGATTTACCCCATCATTACCATTGGGTAGGATTTGGGGAAATAATGCCATCTAAAGATTTGGAGGCTTATTGAAAACGCAGATGTTCGGATATGTGTGGAAGGTATTTTTTTCGGAGACGGGGTTGTGTGGATACATTTTTTTTTATATACGGAGGGGGGGAAATATTTGTTTTTAAAAATACCCGGCTACATGTGTACATGGCCTCAGACGTGTAATGGAGACTTTGTTCATAAGCAAATTGAAAACTCTTTTGAACAAACAAATCCAAACAATCCAGTTAAAAATGTTCCCCAATAGAATATCATAAATACTCAATTAGAAACTAAACTTGTCTCAGTTACCGGAGGATGATCAATCAATCAAAACATTTGTTTTCCTTTCATAATTTTCACAATTTTAAATAATTTTGCCACGTATTTTATTGAAAAATTTCTTCTTTGTGATGGGAATTCTACCTCTTTTTGTCATGGTTATGGTTTTTGGTCATGCTCATGTGCTTGTTCTGTGTTCATTATTATTATCCTTTATTTATTCTTTTTGGTTATTGTAACACTATCATTGTAATCTATCCATTTTCTGTCTGTCCGTTCATCTGTCAACAATGGTGGCATATTTTGTTATCTTTCGGGGACGAAAAATCTGAAAAGAAAAGTCCTTGGGGACGAAGAGTCCAAAGACGAAAAAAGTCTTCAGAGATGACGAGTCCAGGGAGAAAAATCCATGAGGACGAAAAGTTCCGGGACAAAAAATCTAGGGATGAAAAATCTGAGGACAAAAATTCCTCTAGCTGTCTAAAATAAAATATAAACTATCCAAATGCAAATCATTTCAAACATATCTCACTCTAAACAGAACACGGTGTACCTTGTTTGCCTTTTTTCTTCAAACTACACTGTTGGATGTACGGGAGACGGGGGTCCAACGAGCCATGGAGACCGATGAGCCATATTTTGCGATAAATTGTTGACAGAGCTGCTTAAAATAGGCAAAATATTTAACCATTGACTGATGAGTCATGGGGATAAATGAGCCATATCACTATTTTGCCTATTTTAAACACCTTTGGCATCAACTGATCACAAAATTGTGATATGGCTCATTGGTCACCATGGCTCATCAGACCCCAGTCAGCCCTTCAATTCTAAAATGCCTATGAAGGTTGTTAGTTTACCCTGCTTGAGTTGATGCTCTTATCTTACAAATTCTACCTTTGTTTTGTCTTTGTAATTAAAATGCTTCTTCGTTTGTGACAATCACTCATCTTCTTTTGAGTGTGGTAAAAAGATCGTCCAATTATTCTGTCTTGTATTAATTTAAAAAAATAAGAACCGGCTCTGAGTCGGGAGTCAGCTCACATCGTTCAACTAAAGGAGCTGGCTCATAGAGCCGACTCGTTCGTGACCAATACATCACTACTTCCTCTGCTGGTGAGTTTTGGTTATTTTCATATGCAGACCTTCTACATGCACAGAAAAAGAATATTATGCACACAAGCACATTAAAAAATGAAAAATAGGACCAAGGGTCCTGTAGGTTATCGGCAAGCATTCTTATAGTGATACAAGTTATGACAATTTCATGTGAATTTTGACATTCGAATTATTAAAAGTCAATGCCAAGGTCTCCAAATAAAAGTTCACAACATTTACAAGACCTAAATATAATCCTTAGCTCTGAATCAGTTTCAAGTGTTTGAAAATGTCAATTGTGAACTTGAAAGGTCACAGAAGGTGAAGTATAGGTCAGTAAATGGACTTCAAATACAACTTTCTAAATGTCTCTACACAAACCTTGGCTCAATCTGTGACCATTTTGGTGACAGAAGTCATTGTAATTTCACTTTCGAATTAGAACCTCTAAGGTCACTGACAATCAAGTTGAAAGTCACCAAATGAAAGGTCATACGTGACTTCCTAGATGTCAGCAACACAAACCTAGGCTCCATCTGTGTCCATTTTAGTGATACAAGTCACTGAATCTTCCCTAGGTCACATTTGACCTTCGAAGGTCAATATGAAGGTCACCAAAAGAAAGCTCATATCTCATTTCCTATTAATCTCTAATACAAACCTAGGCTCCATCTGTGACTGTTTTGGAAATATAAGCCATTGTAATTGTATTATGTCACGTCTGACCTTCAAAGGTTACCAAGTCAAGTTGAATGTCACCAAATGAAAGTTCATGTGTGACTTCCTTGAAGTCTGTGATACAAGCTTAGGCTCTATGGGTGACCTTTTTAGTGATAGAAGTCATAGAATTTTCACTTGGTAAAGTCTGACTTTCAAAGGTCAATATGAAGGTCACCAAAAGAAAGTTCATATTTGACTTCCTATAGGTCTTCAGTACAAATCTACACTCTCTCTGCAACAATTTTGATGATATAAATCATTGAAATTTCACTGTAAAGTTTTGCCAGTGAAAGTCACTGAAGGTCAAGTGCAAGGTCACCAAATGAAACTTCATACATGACTTCCTATACGCCCACAATACAAAGCTCTATTTATAATAGTTTTGGTGATAGAGGTCACTATAAATTTGCTATGTGACGTTTGACCTTCAAAGGTCAGTCAAGGTCAAGTTCAAGGCCACCAAAAGAAATTTCATACATGCCCCTATCAGTGTTTAATACAAAAATGTTCCCAATCTTCAATATTTTCAAGCCTAGAAGCCTTTTAAAATTGTAACATTTTGCTTTGACCTCAAGTTTGACCTTTCAAGGTCATCTGAGGTCAACGTTAACATTGCCAATATATAGGCTATAAATGTCGATAATTCAAGCTTTACCTGTATCTGCAACCATTTGACCTCCACAGGCATTCTTGCTTACTCATTAAGTACAGCGCCCCCACTAGACCCACTTCCGTCAATTCAATCAAAATGGCGCTTCCACTGTACATTGACGGTACCAAGGGAAATTGATTGCCTGATTTAGAAAAAAATTATCCCGTGGTTTTTGAAAAATAATTTTTTGAAATTTCAAGTCCTATCTTTTAACAATGATAGTATTTTCCTTGACCTCAAGTTTGACCTTTCAAAGTCATCCGAGTTCAACTTTAACATAGCCTATGTATAGGTCATATATGACTTCCTACATGTTGATAATACAAACTTCATCTCTATCTGCAAACATTTGGCCTCCATCGGCCATCTTGCTCATTCATAAAGTACAGCGCCCCCACTAGACCCACTATCGTCGATTCAATCAAAATGGTGCTTGCACTGTACTAAGATGGTCCCAAGGAAAGTTGATTGTCTGATTTAGAAAAGAAGTATCACGTGGTTTTTGAGAAATTTAAAAAAAAATTTCTCAGTCCTATCTTTCACATTCATGGGCCCTTGAAGTTTTGGCCCCAAACGGACTAAAATGATTCAATCAATAATCCAAAAAAAAAAGTCTGGAGATATGGATATGGTCTGGAGTATGTTATGGCAAATTTACACAAAAATTAATCCGGCCGAAAAAAAGTTTAAAAAATGTTCCGGACGATGGACGCCACACCACCACAATAGCTTGTCGGCCCATAGGGCCGGTAAGCTATAAACCATAATAGGTGCACTTTAAATATCACGCCGGGTGCAAAATTCTGATGTCTTTGAAACAAGATATGTGACTACAGTGCAATGCAGCATTACTAACATGGCCATCTTACATTAAATGACTTCACGTTTGTTACGGCCCTGGCCGTATTTTGGTTTTATCCTGTTGCTTGCCATTATAAAGTGGGGCTCCTGTCCCAATATTTCTGTAGTCAGCCAATTGACAGGTGCCGGGTCCAGCGCAGATTGGCTGAGCTGCAGTGGCGTGGACGTTGCGGATTTGCTGTCTTCGGGGGCTTGGTTATTTAACTCCTGGATCCACCGGAAGAAAGAAGGAACGCAGGCGGCTTGGTTTTTTTTTGGTGCTTCTCGTTATTTGGGTTTTTTGTTATTTGAGCGAGAACTATGAAATGTGTCTGACACGATCTCGTAAACTTGTCTCCGGAGGACGAAAACATAAGGAAAGCTTATTGTGGCTTGCTGACTGCATTGTTGTTAACCTGTAAACTTGTGAAAATCCAGAACTGGTAGCCGCAGTGCTGTTGAACTATAAATCCCAAACTGCTGACTGCATTATTGTTAACCTGTAAATTTGTGTCTCGAGACCTCTGTCCGTTATAATGCTGTCTGTGTAGTGAAGCTGTAGGAGTGAACTGCCATTTCATTTGAAAACTTTTTCTCCTGTTTATTGGCCAGATCAGGGAGTCCAACTAGCGATTGTATGCATTTTGTTTTTCTTTTGTTTCTTTCGCGTATCATTATCCGAATCGGGAGTTTCTATTTTTTGCTTTTAACGTCCTACTTCTTTTATCTTAACATTTCTTGTTCATAACAAAACAATAGTTTACAGTAGAAACTTACAGTAATCTGTCGTAAATTTACTATATTACTCTGTAGAAATTTGCAAGCCATCGTGTGGCCTTCGTGTGTCCTGCGGGTAAACTACTTAAGAAAAATTCACATCTTTTTTGTTGCCTTCATGTGCGGTTCGGGTGCCATCGTGTGACCTTCTGTAGGCATCGTACTTGCTTCGGCTGTAGATTGGCTTTTGACCAAGTTCGGGGCCATTGTGTGAAATTCAATATTCGTATGGCCATCTGGTGTCAATTTCAGGACAGTGTGATGCCTGCTTAAGGGACTAGGGATCTAGGGATTCAGAGAGGAAAAGGAATATAAAGGTTGGGACATCTGGACATGGCTTAAAGATACTATATGCAAAACAATATTTTAGGGAGGAACGTGAGCAATGGGCACAGAACTTCTACATGTTTTACCATGGATGTGATACCTCATGGTAATTTTCCACTGACCTAGGACTACCCATCATTCATTTTAGTCATTTGTACCTTTGAAGGCCAGTTAGTCATTTTGCAGAGACAACCTATACTTCTTTTTCCAGAGGGTCTGAAAGTATGGCTCTATAATGAGGTGGAGCAACACAGGGGGAGTTTTCAAGGATTTTTCTGAAGAGGTTAAGGATGCTATTGTCCTTTTGAGCTCATACCAAATCCTTGTGTGTTTCTGGAGCGGTCAAATTAGCTGAGATGGTGCCTAGGGTACTGGAAATGATTTGGACCTTGGCACTATGTGGGTTATAATATCCATTAGAGGAGAGGGCTATGGTAACTCTGAGTCTGGTATACTGATTTGCCACAGTTGACCCATGGATACTCCCTCTTTTTCCATGGTGTCAACACGATCATTTCTTCCTTTGTCAAAACCCCCAAGTTTGGAATAGCCAGGAATTGTTTTCTGGATAGAGTGGTATCATGTGTCAAGGAGGTGTTGTATAGTCATGAACGGTTCAGCGTGGGCTACTGGTTTGCCATCAATAGTCAACCCATGAAGTTGGTAGTCCAGAGAACTGAACTGTGTACTTTTAGTCCATGCAAATAACCAGGTATTTATCCCTCAGCCATTATTATGGCCGAAGGGGTACTGTCATCATGATAGTGTCTGTACGCCTGTCTGTGTGTCTGTCTGTCTTTCCCAATTTTTCCACAAGCCAGTACTCAGTAGCTTTTATAATTTAACACCTCATACTTATCACCTGGAAGCACCTAAGGATGTAAGGACCTTTGAACTTTATACAATGACGTTGGATACTTTTTCACTCACGCAAAAACCAATCCCAGAATTTTACATTTCAACACAATGACATGAATGTGTATAGTTGGTAATTATGCAAATAAATACTTACTGTTTAATTTACACTACTGCTCAAACGTTTGGGATCAGTTGGAAATTTGACTTGTTTTCCATGGAAACAAACATGAAATTAGTCTGAATAGCCAATATAGCAAATGAACAGAACATGCTGACATTGTCTGAGTTAGAAATAATGATTCTAACGGAAAATGATGAATATGTACTTCAAAATTATCCTTCATCAAAAAAAAAAAAACACCTTCACTGTTGATACTGAAACTGGTGTTTGACAGGAACTATTTAGTGCAGCTGCTAGTTGACAACCTGTAAGGCATCTCTGTCTTAAACTACACACTGTCAGATATTTGTCTTCTTGCACAGTTGTGCATCGGGGCCTTCCACTCCTTTTTTCTGTCCTTGTTATTTTAAGTTTTCAATTTCTCACATTGAATAGCCTTCTTTTCTAAGCACAACAATAGACTGACGGGTCTCTAAAGGAAGTTCTTTCTTTCTGGCCATTTTGAGCTTGTAAACAAACAAACAACTGCCGATGCTTCGGGTACTAAACCAACCTCAGGAATGCCATGCTCCCTTTTGCGCTCCCTTAATAGTTCAACGGTTTTCAGCTGTGCAACACATTTGCAGAAGGATTTTCTAATAATCAATTAGCCTTCTAAAATGCTTAACTTGGATTAGCAGCCATACCAGGAGATTGACGCAGAGGACTGACAGTTGCTAATTATAGGTCACTAAGCAAAGATGTAGAACATTCTTTGAAAATCAACTGATTAATTTTAGTCGTTTATGAAATGGATAAAAATGTTTGTGAAATGTAAAAAAATGTTTGTGAAATGAATGAAAATGTATTTTTCTTTGGAAAACAAAAATCTGCAGGTGATCCCAAACTTCTGAGCGGTAGTGTAGGTCCCAATGACATATTTATGCTGGTTATGCAAAAAAAAAAATTTTGTTCAGATTAGGTCGCTGTGACCTGCAGGCTTTATATCAGGTATTCTTATGCACCTTTGTGTTGGATCTTTGGGCTGTATGACATTGAAAACATTGGGGAAAAGCTAGCTGGATTGCCAGTAAATGGCCCTTTTCAGTAGGTTTGTACCAGCCGAGTGTTGAGTGTCATCATCGCTTGAGCATTGCCGTTCTGTTAGGGCATTGAGTTAATCTTTAATCTTTGGAGAAAGGAAGGGATGCTTGCAGACTTACTCCAAGCCATGTTAAGGACAATGTTTCAACAAAATTTTGTCAGCCTATTGGTGTGAAAAATCATTAAATATGGGTGTGTTTTGTGTTTTTAAGCATGATGACCAGACAAAGATCTGAGTTGGATCGAAACATTGTCCTTATTAAAAAAAATAAAAATTTTCTTGGTGGCTTAGAGTAAGTGTGCAGGCGTCCCTTCCCTTCTCCATTGACTTGTTTTATTTTATAGCCTTGCGCCTACAGTTACAGTCAAAATTATTCAACCCCCATTCAATAGCAAAATTTACAAACTTTCAGCTGTTTGTGATAAACCAGGGGTCACAAACCCTGTTCCTGGAGAGGTATTATCCTGTAGGTTTTTTCTCTACCTCCTATTCAGCCCCTGATTCAACTAATTAGCTTCTTACCAACATCACAAGCTGGGAAATTAAGTATCTAATTGTTGAATCAGGTATGCCGAACCTTCACAATAAACAGAATAAACAAGAACATCACCACACAACCAATTTTACTAGTGGTTTCTCCAAATTTAACTCAAAATGACACTTTTAATGACTAATGGAGCCTTGGATTCTATTCAGGAGTGGAATAATTTCGTCAGAAGAGCATATTTGCAAGTCAGGTCTAGTCTCAAGCACACCTAATGCAGCTAATCAAGAGCTTAATTAGCATCAGGTTTGCATGGGATAGAACACATCTGTGCTGTAGCAATGTTCGGTGGTGATCGTTCTGCTTGAGTGAGACAGAGGAAGACGTGTGGGATTGAAGCTGAGGATTTACTTTTGTGTAAACGGGGTTTTCTGAAAATAATTTGTGTGTTAAGGCTCAAACAATAATAGAAATTAGACGATTTGCTCTGAGGTATAAACTTTGTCGCAGTAGGGACAGGGAGAATCTTCCTCCTTCTTTTTCCCCTTTTTCCCCCTGTAACAACTCGGCGAGCAAACAGCCAAATTAAGTCGCTAATCTGGTCAAACAAAGGCGGCAGGGGTTTTTTTTCAGTCTCCCAGGAGCAAAGTAAGGTAAAGTAAAATAAATTTGTTTATTCTCTAAATTTAGAGAATAAATTAAACGCTAAATAATTGTATAACTAAGTGAATTGTGCGATACACAAAGTAAAACAGTTGTTTTCAAGGACTGTGGAACTCTTGCCTGGTTTTTCTATCGCTGATTTAGCTAACGAACCCCAGCAAGCTCTCAACGCCAAGATTATTATTGAATTACCTGGATATCTAACTATAACCCAGCTTGGTTTCATACTTAGTTGCTTGCCTTTCATACAGTCTTCTAGCTAAGAAATATTGACGTTCACCAGGGTTTATTAGTCCCCTTCGTTCTCTATCCTGACTGCAATACTGCATAAACGCATTGCCAAGCTTGAATATTAACGCGAACGGGGGTTTTTGTCTTTTTTGCATTTTATTATTACCGAAGGGCTCTTATGATTAAACACATAGGGTAATTTACAATCTTTGTATTTTCCTCCAGTTGCTGTGCCTTGTTAACAGGGGCTTATTTTCAGTTAACAGAAATTAAATACCAAACTGAGGCAAACTCTATATGTAATCAGCACTCCTAATAAGCCGACTTGAGTTTATCTAGTCCCAGTACTATTAATGTACTAACCTAAAAATATTACCGGGCTTAGCTGAGAACCCAGATAAAAAGACTGGGTACAACGCCCAGGAGAATCTGGAGGAGGGAGGCGGCGGAATATTCCGGTAAAACTTACCATTTAAATTCCAATCTAACTGAATGGACGAGTCAGTGACTGCTGCCCTACTTACTAAATACTCTCAGATCCCCAGCCAAAAATGAAAACAGTACTTATCTTGCTAGCTAGCTGCAAATACAACCAAGGGTAACCGAGAAAAGAGTAAAGCCCCGGTTCCCTTTGATTAAAACGGACCGAATAAACAATTTGTTTACTATGTGAGCGAACTAAAACATGATACTTCCCCCAACAAGCTGTCCAAAGCACTCAAACAAGCAGTTAAAAGAGGCATATAATCCATTTACATAGTTTCTCCATGGTTTCTATTGTGACTGCTGCTTAAGGCTTCTTAGGTTAATAAATTAATAAATTGTGGTTCCTCAGCTTCTGTCTCCGCAGTAGTAACTTTATTTTAACTAGGGTGAGCGAGGTCATTAGGTAGGGGGTTCAAATTGTGGCCAGAACTATGTCATGGTTGCAGGATGATTGCACTTTTGGCAAGAGATTTCCAGGGTGGGTTTGTCTGCCACCGGTGCCAGCTAATTGAGGATCTGAAGAGCAAGATCCTTGATCTTCAGGGCCAGTTAGCGGCGCGACATAGTTCCAAATCAGTAGAGTTCCTATAGGAACTAAGTAGTATGTCGTTTATAGAAATGGTGTTTACGCCAAAGCAGGGTGGATCCCAGAGCAGGCAGGGCGAGAAAGTTGGGTGACTATAGGTTGACAGCGCAGGAAAGTGCGTGCACGCCGTACTGTGACAGCTCCTCCAGTGGTTGAGTTGTCCAACCAATTCCGGCCCTTGCAGGAACTCAAAATGGCCCCTGACCCTGAAAGTGAGGGGACTGATGAGCAGCAGGGCACCCTGTTGGCCTCTATCCCTCAGAAAAGACAGTTGGTGATAGTGGGGGACTCACTACTTAGAGGAATAGATAGCTTAGTCTGTTCACGTGACCAGGAGTCTCGCACGGTGTGTTGCCTGTCTGGTGCCCAGGTAGGAGACCTCCTGGAGTGTGCGGACAAGCTCCTGGCCAGAGCGGGGAGGGATCCAATTGTCATGGTCCATGCTGGGACAAATGTTATACAGTATCTCACAAAAGTGAGTACACCCTTCACATTTCGACTATTCATTTAGTATATCTTTTTAAGGGCCAACATTACAGAAATGAAAACTGAATATATTCGAGAGTAGTCATTGCGCAATATGTGTAGCAGTGTAGATTTACTGCACTGTCCAAATAACTGAACAAACAGTCACTATTTCCAAAATGGGTGGCAACAAATGTGAGTACACCTTACTGTCAACATGCCAAATTGTGTCCATAGTGTCAATATTTAGAGTGACCGCCATTGTTGTCCAGCACTGCCTTGATTCTCCGAGGCATGGAATTCACCCGAGCTGCACAGGTTGTTGCTGGGATCCTCCACTCCTCCATGACAACATCACAGAGCTGGTGGATGTTGGACACCTGCTGCTCCTACGCCTTCCTCTTGAGGATGCCGCACTGGTGCTCAATGGGATTCAGGTCTGACATACTTAGCCATACCATCACCTTCAGCTTCTTCAGGAAGGCAATTGTCATCTTGGAGGTGTGTTTCGGGTCGTTATCATGTTGGAAAACAGCCGTGCGGCCCAGTTTCTGAAGGGAGGGCATTATATTCTGCTTCAGAATCTCTCAGTACATGTTGGATCCATTATTCCATTAATGAAGTGCAGCTCCCCAGGACCAGAAGCACTCATGCAGCCCCAGACCACGAAACTGTCAGCACCATGTTTGACTGTAGGCAGTACACACTTGATTTGATACTTCTCACCAGGGCGCTGCCACACATGCTGGACACCATCTGAGCCGAACAAGTTTATCTTGGTCGCGTCAGACCACAGAACATGGTTCTTGAAGTTCATGTTCTTGGACTGGTTGTCTTCAACAAACTGTTTTCGGGCCTCCTTGTGGGCTAGCTTCAGAAGAGGCCTCCATCTTGGCTGACAGCCATGCAGACCAACTTTGCGCAGAGCATGGCGTATGGTCTGAGCACTGACAGGCTGTTATCCCACTGCTATAGCCTTGTTAGCAATGCTGCCAGCACTCCTTCGTCTGTTTTCTGAAGCCAACTTGTGCACCTGACGCAGAGCACGAGGACTCAACCTCTTCGGTCGACCCTGACGAGGCCTGTTCCGAGCAGAGCTCGTCTTGGAAAACCGCTGGATAACCTTGGCCACCGTGCTGTCGCTCAGTTTCATGGTTTCACAGATCTTCTTGTAGCTTAGACCATCTTTGAGGAGAGCAACAATTCTCTTTTTCAGATCCTCAGAGAGTTCTTTCCCATGAGGTGCCATGTTGACCATCCAGTGACCAGAATGAGAGCATCGCACACAAAGCACCACAATTTAACCCTTCAACATGTTTCACAACCTCATATGGCCCAGTCAAACAGACAAAAGCATGAACATGATGAACAAGTCGCGTTTCTTTCCTTGGTTGACCATTATCAATTGGGGTGTGTACTCACTATTGTTGCCATCCATTTTGGAAATAGTGACTGTTTGTTCAGGTATTTGGACAGTGCAGTAAATCTACACTGCTACACATATTGTACCATGACTACTCAAGAATATATAGAAGTTTCACTTCTGTAGCATTGTCCCTTGAAAAGATAAAATAAATTAATTGTCAAAATGTGAGGGGTGTACTCACTTTTGTGAGATACTGTAGGTAAGGGTAGGTTTGAGGATTCTACTGGAACCACGTGCAAGCAGAGGAAAGCAGAATTTTATCTGGAGGTTTAACATGTGGCTACGAACCTGGTGTAGGAAAGAGGGGTACAAGTTCATGGGGCACTAGAACTTTTCTTGGACAGGGGTGACCTGTTCAAGCCTGACGGCTTGCACCCGAACCGGAGGGGTACCTTTGCACTGGGCCAGCGTATGTTGAGAGTAGCACAGGATTATTTAAACTAGGGACTTGGGGGGCATTCATTGATTCATTCGTTTCATAATTTTACTCACACACAAACATACTCATACTTACATAATAAATACACTTTTCAACTCAGGAAGGTGTGCACTTGTGCATGAATCAGGTCTACCTGTGAAGCTAAAAGCTTTAAGGCGGGAGCCTGTTTTCAAAAATCAGTTTACAACAGTCAAACAAAAACTCAAACCAAGAGGCAATAACACAAATAATTCTAATCAGAGGATAACAAGTATATATATGAAAAGAAGTATAGATATTACATAATATACATTTAATATTTTACAATTTAGAATAAAGACAGATTATTCCACCTCAAGATAATGTAATAGGCTATTTGAAACAATATTCCATCAATTACCATAGGAATCTATAAATTTTTTCCATACTGTTCTTTTAAAGGGGAAGTAAGTTAACCGTTTTGTGCTCGTGTCTAGCTCATTCCAGCTCATATGTGGGGGCCATGACCTACAAAGCTCAGACTAGTACGTTTGAGTCTTCTTTTTTTTCCTGTAATAAGATGTTTATTTCTAGTGTTATGAACATGAAGGGGCCTGCAGACTGGAATGAGCTCTTATAATCTCTGATTTAGTCTGTGTACTATTTCAAACATATAACAGGCATTTTGAAAATAGATTAACTCCGGAAGTCTGAGAAGACCAAAACACCAGAAAAGAGGGCATGAGGAGGCACCAAACTCAGACCATGACATGGCTCGTATTATTTTCTTTTGGAGGCTTACAAGTTTTTTAAGATGGCTGGGGAAAGTGTTACCCCATATAACATTACAGTAATTAAGGTGTGGTTCAAACAAAGTTTTATAGAGAGTGAGATACAGGGATACAGGGAGATAATGTCTAAGTTTGTAAAATAAGCCAACATATTTAGACAATTTTGCTACCTAGTACTGTATGTGAGATTTAAAACTAAGCGACTCATCTATATGGACCCCCAGGAATTCTTGGTATGTACTCTTTTTATTTCTTTTCCCTTGATCTCAATTTTGAGATGACCTGATAGTTCATTTTTATTTGAGCTGAACAGAATATAATTCGTTTTACTAATATTAAGTGACAACTTATTGCAGCGAAACCAGATGTCAGCCTCTAATAGTTCATTGTTTAATAATTCTTCTAGTTTCTGTGGGTTCTTGTGAGATAAAAAAAAAATTGTATCGTCTGCAAAGATTATTTTTTGCAAAATAGAAGAGCAATTTTTGAAATTATTAACATATGATGAAAAGCAAAGGCCCCAAAATTGAGCCCTGGGGGACCCCATATTTGATGTCTATATGGTGAGAGTTTTGGTTATTAATATTTACAAAGTGTTTTCTGTTCCGTAGATAACTTGAAAACCTACTTAGTGCCAGACCTCTGATACCATAGTGTTTCAACTTTGTGAGAAGGATATTAAAGTCTAGGGTGTCAAAGGCCTTTGATAAGTCCAAGAAGACCCCAACACCACATTCTCCCTCTTCCATGGCATCATTTATTTTTACTATTAAGTCTAATAGCGCCATGCATGTTGCACTCTTTTTCCTGAAACCATACTGTGTTTTAGAAAGAATATTCATTTTGTTCAAATAATTTCTTAATCTGTTATACACTACTCTCTCATACACCTTTGAGAGAGTAGGCAATACTGATATAGCACGGTAGTTACATATATTTTTTTTTGTCTTCAGATTTATAAATTGGAATAATTCTGGCTATTTTTATCATTTTTGGGACAATACCATATACCAGAGATTGGTTTATACAGTGTGTAAGACTTTTGTAATTTTCCCACATATCCCATCTGCACCAAATGTGTGTGAGCCTTTTAATTTGGAGATGATTTCAAACACTTCAGGGAGGTTAGTGAGTGTTACACATAGGGAAATGCAGACTGCCCCGATGGAAGCTGATGGCGTTTCATGCATTATTGATGAAAAACTTTTAAACCAACCAAGTGTAGTGGGGGGCTTGAAGCAGAAGCCGCATGGGAAATGAAGGGGGAAGAGCATCAGTAATAACCCAAAATGTTTTTATTTAAATGCAAGAAGCATAAAAAATAAATTTCCAGAGCTTGAGGTCGTTATGATTAGTGAGGGCTATGACATAGTTGGGATTACAGAGACATGGCTAAGTGAAGAGGATGGAGATGAATACAATATAGAAGGTTATAAGCTCTTTAGGAAGGATAGATGTAATAGGCGAGGAGGGGGTGTAGCAATCTACGTGAATGAAAACATAAATTCAGAGGAAATTCCCGAAATTGAACAATCCTTGCCCTGTGAAGATATCTGGGTCAGGCTCATTGGCAAACACGAGACAGGTGTAAACATAGGTGTATGCTATCGACCACCAGCTTTGGACAGTACAGTCAATGAAATGCTTTTTAAGAGGATTACGCAAGCTTGTAGAGGTTGAGGGACTATTATCATGGGAGACTTAAATTATCCTGGTATTAATTAAGAAATTGTGAAAGGACAGGGTAAGGGGGAGGAAGAATTTCTAGATGTTATAAATGATAATTTGTTGGTGCAGTATGTTAATAAACCTACAAGAGAGAAGGCAATTTTAGACTTGGTGCTCTGTAATGACCCAGATAGAATTAGCAATGTTGAGGTACTGGAGCCACTTGGGACTAGTGATCACTCTGCTGTTAATTTTGATGTTTCATGGGAAGTTAAAAAGGTGTATTCAAAAAGAAAAATTTTCAGTTTTAGGCGAGCAAACTTTGACAGGATGCGCTCATATCTAAGTGAAATAAAATAGGAGTCTGTAAATGAGATGTGCAGTAATGTGCAACAAAGTTTCTGCCACAATTTCTCTGTGTGATCTGTGCGACTTGTGTTCAAACTATGCGTGTTAAATAATCAAAATTCAAAAGCCGCTGGGGAGGGGTGTCCAGTTTCATCCGTGAAGGGCCAGTGTGCGTGCAGGTGTTTATTACAGCCCAGTACTACAGCAGCTGATTCAACTAATTAAATGATCAGTGGGTTCAATCAAGACCTTGATAATTAGAAGCAGGTGTATAGTGTTATGTTGTCATGAAAACCAGCAACCTCAAAGGCTCTTTATGCCAAAGACTGGCCACCCCTGCCGTAAGGCTAATTGGGAAGCAGGGGAAAACACTTTGTTCAATTAGTCAAGGAAAGCGTTAAGATGTCAGAGAACAAAAAAAACGACTGG
Organism: Gymnothorax reevesii; assembly: GCA_029721435.1. Classification (NCBI taxonomy): domain Eukaryota; kingdom Metazoa; phylum Chordata; class Actinopteri; order Anguilliformes; family Muraenidae; genus Gymnothorax; species Gymnothorax reevesii. The sequence goes on from CM056574.1 coordinate 58,210,804, forward strand.
GAGATCAACTCGACCAAGGTACTAAGGGAGCAGGAGAGAGTGAACGCTACCTTCCGGGCTTGGTGCGGCTATGGCCGCCGAGACTGGAGAGAATTGAAAGAGCAGTGGAAGCAACTGAAGATTTGAAGGATATAAAGGGCTTTTTCCTTCTAAGTAAGACTATTTCAAAAGTGCAAATATCTCCCCCAGGTCTTGAAATATTTCTCACCTGACACCAGTTCTCTGAATGTCCCAGGCCCATTTCAGCCGATCTACACCATTGATGAGAAAAACAAAAAATCTTACCTTCTCAGACTTGGTCCAGACCACAGTGGGAGCTGGGTCACCAGTAATAGGCACATCTAGCCTTAGCTTGTTTCCTGCCACTACAACGATGGTAGACTCAGCTGTGTGGCTGAAACAGTCCAGGTGAATTTTTGGTGGATCTTCAAAGATAAACAAAAGCAATAATTTATGAGTGTGATTGATTACTCAGTATACATCATAATAGAATACTTCATAAAAGCTTTGCATGAGTTTAAATGTTATATAGGCACTCACCTTGTCGAGGAACATAGTCTATCTTGACCTCTGTAAAAATGTATAAAAGCCATATATATATACACATGAGCTTACATAGAATCGGTGGTTCATCATTCTAATTTCTATTTAGGTCACTGGTCTGAAATACCCACTCAAATTTTTACAGTTGTTATGCTGATAGGGAACTTAAATTTTTTAGATAAAAGTTTTCCAATACCAAGGAAGTTGAGTTTAGCAGAGAGGTTAAATGCATATCCTTCCGGAACAAATGTGTAGTCTCCCTCGTCTTCGGGTTTAACATCATCAATTGCCAACTTATGGATCCTGGGAAAAAAATGAATTCATTTACATGAGGTTAGAAAAAATCTAATTATTGTGTTAGTCTGTCTAAAACCGTACTTTTCAAATACATGTGAACGCTAGTCCGACTGGAATTTTACTAAATCAAATTTCTCATAGTCGGACTAACACACCCAGATCACGCAGTTACTAGGCGCATTATTCCTCCATGTATATGCTTGAATCAAACCGAACTGGACTATGTACTCTGCGCATGCTCCACAGTTCATTGTACAGGGCTTTGACCCAAAATTCTTGTAGATTTGTAAAACGGCAAACTGATTAGCAACAACTCCGTGCTCTGCTCAATTGACCTATGGCAAAGCCCAGCCCTCAAATGCGATGAGCTAATCACAGTGCGTATTCTCTCCCCATATACTCGGATATTCTGAGCCTGAACTTCCATTGAAATGGATTACGGAAACTCTGTATCATTTGCTGTGGGTTTTTCTTTTTTTTTTTTATTTGGCATCTCCAATCCCAACCAAATTTGGAATGCCTAATCCGAGAACTATGTACAAACCGCCTTATACAACCCCCTATTGCCAGCTCAGGATAGAGAGACAGTTTGCGGGTTTCCTCTGAAGCACGCGCCAGTCAGCCCCTGCATTTTTACACTCATTGGTCGAAACTATCGCAAGTTCAGAACAAGGAAACCCAAACATGAGCATGCTCAGAATCTCACTGACAAGCGCCCGGCTGGCCAACAGGAGGCGCCTGAGCAACGAACAAGGCAATCATTTTAATTTCCCTTCCCAGCAATCCCTTTCCAATTTGCATTCCTACAGCGCTTTAGCCAATCGTGCGCTGTTCTGAAAAAGCTGCTGACCACTGCTGGTTGGTATGACCAGGAATTGAACCCGCGCTGTAGTAGTCACTACTGCAAGTAGTGGCCTGGGGCCTTTTTGTGTGGAGTTTGCATGTTCTCCTCGTGTTCGCGTGTCTTTTTTCCGGGTACTTAGGTTTCCCCCACCCACAAAAACATGTATCATAGGAACACTCCAACCAGTACCCCTGACCGAGGAACTGGCTTTAGAACTGGAGTTAGTCCCCAGCGCTGCTCTGTGGCTGCCCACTGCTCCTAACTATAGGATGGGTCAAATGCGGAGGACAAATTACCTCACGGGGTTCAATAAAGTTCAAAATTTTATCGCTTTCCTTGCATGCAAATGTACCACCATTATGATGACATCATCCCAAGAACAACAAAGCTAGAAATGGCTGGAGAAGTGATTGAGTAATGTGTTTTGCCTCCTGAATATTCCATAATTGTAGCAATGCTGCAATGGTGTGTCACAATGTTCTGTGGACAAGAGGACAAAATAGACTGTTTGGGTTTCCGAAGGTCAAGTTGTCAGCGCAAAACTGGGCCCGGTTTGTCAAATATGAGGTGGGCTGGGTGGAAGCCCTAAGCAACCAGCGTCCTTTGCTTCAAGAACTTCAAGAGGAGCTCTTTCAAGAATGTGATTCAGGTTGAAATAAAATGCACCAACTAGTAATCATTAAAAATTTCCTTCATTTTTTATCAGCAAGTGTCATCGTCACCTCTGACTTCATTTGGTCTCTTAAACCAGAAAGCCTCCAGTATTGATGGCAAGCTGTGCATATAATAAGAAACACTCTAATAAGCATGTTATCAGATGGCAATATAGTCATGCAGCATATCCACTTAACGGGAAGAAACTCTGCTAAAAGATCATGACCTCTACAGATACCATTCAAGAACCAAGCAACTAAAATATCAGTGCGCAATCGCATATGGGTCAATGAAAAATAAGCCTTTTAAAAGTGTTTTTTTAATAAATCTTTAAAAATGTACAGAATACATTTATTTGAAGTTTGAAGAGTGTGTTTAAACAAGTCTTAATGGTTGCACATTTACAGGGTTTTAGTACAGTTTTAGACTGTCTATCTGCAATTTCACCAACCAAAAAATGTCAGGTGGCGCAATCAAACGTTTCTCGAAAAAAAACAAAATTTCCTCTAAGTGATTTTTTTTAGTAAGTACTTGAAAGTGTCTACTCTGCCCAAAACATTTCTATTTTGTAATTGAGCAGCGTATTACTAATGGATTCTTTATTGTACCGGGTGGGTATTTTGGTTTTCCAAACAATTTAAGAACAATTAAACTTTTAAACTTTGATTATTTGAAAAGTTTTCAATATAGAATTATGCCCCCATATTAATATTATATTAATTTAATATTTGAAATTACTAATTTAATACATTTCACATGGTGTTAACTTGTTTGGACGGTTGCACCACCTGACATTTTGGGTCGGTGATGTCTGGACTCTGCAGGGGCGTCTTTGTTTGGCGCAGCCCGTGAGCAACTGAGTGTCCCTCCTTAGACGCTTTGGGTCATGGTTTGGAGACTGATGTGTGTGGCTGCCATGTAGGAGCGATGCATGTAAGCGTGGACAGCCATGGAGGCACATAAAACAGAGCTGAGAAGATCTGTTTTTCTTGTTGGAAATGAGTATACTCATGATGGTATCTCGGCAGGTGGGTTACATCTGATAGCTTATAGAGAAATGGTTTATAGTTTGCTTTATCACAATATTGGGATGTGTTAATGATTTTCTAGTGGAATTTAGCATGAGCACCAATATAGGTGCGGATGGACATTAATGGTCACCAGTATCCAGTAACCTATCCAAACCAAAAACAAGCTTTTTCTCCGCGATAAAGTTTAGAATTTTGTAAATTTTTCTTCAGAACCCCATCAGCCAGAACATGTGCTCATTAAAGAGACTGCTTATTTTACAGTCAGACTGTTCACCCTGCAACGGGCTGTTTCCACCTCCAAGCAACCAAGCGAAATGCAATCGCTTTCCACAACCTATAAGGAGCAAGGAAAAGCAGGCAATACACTACCCTCAACTGAACTGAATCGGTGCAATGAACATTGCAGGGGGTTTTCTGAAGTCCTCGAGCTGTTCGTAAACATAACCAGAACACCTCTAGGTTTCTTTTGGCAGTGTTTGTTCAATGCATTTGCATCATTCAGATTTGCAAAGTTGTGAGGATGTGACCAAACTTTCTATTACACATGGGTTTAAATACTTTTATGAGGGTTCAATCAGTGTTTTCGAATTACCGTGGAAAGTTCATTCTGTCTGGAGTCGGATAAAAAACTTTCAATCAATAGATAATTACCAGGAAAGTTTAATGTGGGCGTTAACTATAGCTATGCCTCAGGCAGATTAACTTGAGCAATCACTTAAGTGACTGCTTTTCAATAAGGGATTGTTTTAGGCTTTAAGTGACCACTTCTAGGAGGGACAAATCTATGCATATATTTGATGACAATTATCAACAAGAGAATGACATAGGATCAATACCATGTTGAATTCTTCCTTCAGAAAGCTGATTTTTTTCACCGCTTAATTGGAATACCTTTTGGCTATTTTTGCTGAATTGGTTCCAATGGAGGAATATTTTTCTGTTGCAGGAGATAATTTTTATTTATTGCTGGATAGATACTCTGGGCAAGTATATTAGGCAGTTTGCCCATCAGGCTTGGCTGAGGAGTTTAGTTCACACAATTACTGGGAAGCAGTGATGGGACATAACTTGTCCATATTCAAAATTCTTTACTGGCACTGCTTCCTTATGAATATTCAGTAACTGTTTTGGGCGTACGACCTGTTGATCGTGTAACAGCATGCATAAATAGAGCAGTTCTTGCCCGCTGGCATCTACATCTGCAGGGAGGGGTTTAAGAGCATGGCAAATGACACTCTGATTGGTTTATTTTGTGTCACGCCCAAAACACGCCCATGATTAATTAAGAATTTAAGTACAACCCCTTTGAATATTGCGCCTTAATTTGCGGCCAGATAACCCGCGGTTAAACTAGCAAAAATTTATTTGGAAACGCCCTAAATGTGCAAGGGCACAAATGTGCAAGTCATTAAATGATTATGCCGAGCCCAAATGGGCTTACAAGACACCATTATCGTTACAGAATGACCAGAACCAAAAATGCACTTAATAATATAGTAGACCAGTTAAACTAACCATCTTGACGCTTTTTCCAGGCTTTTGCAACAAAAGAGGCCAACTTATAAGTATTAAAAGTAAACAACCATTCCATCCGGTCATCATCGTTGCTCCAGAATATTTCAGGATTTTTTACGGAAGTTTCAATCATCAAAGGAAATCTTTGATCATCATAGAAAGGACAGAAGAGAATAAAATGAGATTCATTTTCGACTTCACCTAAATCACAGAGTTCACACCATCTCTGCTCCTGAGGGATGTTTTTAACCTGCCAACTTCGAGAGCCAGTGGGAGGATTCCTGTTCTTAGCTGGGCAACCAGAGATCTGACTTCTTGTTAAATTAGCTTTAACATAAAATTCTGTACCATAATCATGCTTGATCTGAATGTGTTCTCAATTTAGGTTTCTCCAAGACATTTAACCATTTATATTCAAATCTAGATAGTAACTTCTCTCTAATCATATTAACGCTGCATGATAAATGATTTCAATATAAATATTGTCACTCAGCTTCACCAAAAACTGCATGAAGCTCTGCAGCCCATGAAGAATTCTTAACTCTAGTCCAAAGAAAAATTTTCTTATTGATCCTATCATCAGGCATATTAATAAAACTATTCCACAACCTAATCATATCACATTTCCTCCTTATTGAACCAGGAATCCAGCCCATGTCACCCTCAGCAGCCAGTATAGGCTGGATAGGATCATTTATCCAGGCGCTATGGACCCTGGATTTGATCCCATATCACTTGAGGTGTTTTCTAAGTCTGGTATGACAATAGTGGACGGTGATTATACTGGTCGACCTTATGGTGGGGTCTCCATTATCTGTAGGATGTTTGATGGGTTAACCTGGCAAGAAATTGATGTGGTGTCTAATTGACTTATTGGTGTCTCTCTGAGTGACGGCTCGGGGGTCTGTCAGGTTATTATGAATGTTTATATGCCATATTTTGAAACTTCCTCGCATGAAAATCTGGCGGCATATATTGAATGCCTTGATGCTTTACTGGTATGTCATGATGAATGGAGTAGCTGTGCTCCCGTTAAGTTCTGTGGCGATTTTAATGCGCAGCTACCCAAGGATGTTGTAATAGGACATAATTGGTTTAGATCTAAGGGTTATAATGTTCAGTAGAAGTTACTGTATGATTTCACGACTTCTAATAGTTTGGTGTCAGCCAACTTTTCTTCTAAACAAACTGTCCATTACACATACTTTTGCATTAAACACGGGGTCCGCACTTGGATAGACCATGTTTTTGCAACTGGGACTGAGATTTATGAGTGTAATGTGGCTGAACCTGAGGAGGATAATTTGAGTGATCATTTACCTTTGAAATTTTCCTTTGGAGTATGTGTAAAGCCTAATGTGGGTAGTATTAAAACGCAGAGGAAATGGAATGCCGGTAGGCGACTGGTATGGGACAAATATGGTAATTCTGTTAGGTATAACCAAATTCTGTGAGGAAAACTGGCTTATCTAGATCTAAAAGGTGCTGCCTCTTTGAACGATCGTCATTCAGCTCAATCTTACGTTAATGGTCACGTAGATGAGCTCAACAATGCTATACACACTGCTGCAATTGAGTCTGGCTGCTCTCAGAAGTGTTGCCGTAAGCCTAAGGTCCACTGGTGTGCTGACCTCACCAGGCTAACAGATTCAAAGCGGTTCTGGTGGCATCTATGGGTTGCCAATGGCCGCCCCAGGGCCGGAGTAGTTTTTGAGTGCTGAAAATTCTTGAAAAAGCAATTCCGCAGAGTATCCCGATGCTCTCTTCATCAGATTGTTAATAAACCAATAATTGATTTAAACAACTTATTTAGATCTGGCAATAGCAAGAAGTTCTGGAATGTCTTAAAGAAGTGTGCACCGGCTAATTCTTCGGTTTTGACCACAAATGATTTTCATTATGCTTGATGATGATGATCTAGATCTATTTCAGTCAGAAGTCAGAGGCCAAGTTGATTCTGTTTTTGAATAAAATTGTGACAAGTATTTTGAGAGTTTTAATACGGTGGAAGATATCCAGTTGGCCATCTGTGCTCTTAAGAGGGATGAGGCTGCTGGTGTCGATGGCATAACTACTGAGCATTTACAGAATGGTCTCTCCTCCCAGCTCTGGGATATATTATGTAATTTATTCAATGTAATGCTGAGTTGGCATGTTGTATGCCCTGATATGTTGGTTGGTACTATTACACCAGTTCTTAAGAAGCCAACTCTGTCTCCTAATGACCCGGCTAACAACAGACCCATTACTATTAGTACAATTTATTCTAAGGTACTGGAATCCCTATTGATGCCAGAGACTGACATTCACAGCTCTCAATTTGGGTTCAGAGATGGCTTAGGTGTGGATCACGCCTCTTCTTTTTAACATGATCTTGTTTTATACTTATTTTTATTACAAGGGAACCCCTGTTAATGTATGTAGCCTTGATGCTGAGAAATGTTTTGACTGGGTTTGGCACGCAGTTTTATTTTATAAGCTTTCACCAAGGAAACCTCTTAATCACTGGCTTGTCTTGTACGTGTGGTATAATAACCTTAAGGTTGTCTTCAAATGGAAAGGCCTGTTAGGCACACAGTTTGGTCTTACCAGGGGCATCTGACAGGGAACTCTCCTATCGCCTGTATTATTTAACATGTTCATTGATGAACTCTTTGATTTACTCTTTGATCTTTCTAACTCTGAGTATGGGTGTCGAATTGTGACCTGTAATATCTATAATATTGCCTATGCTGATGATACTGACCTGCTTTCAGCCAGTGTACCTGGATTGCAGGCCCTACTCGATAAGTGTTGTCAATATGCCAAGACTTTGCGCTTTTCCTTCAGTATTCGTAAGACTAGGTGTATAACGTTTGGGAAGTACAAAACCCAAAACCAGTGAAGTTAGCACGTTGTGTAAATCGTAAATAAAAACAGAATACAATGATTTGCGAATCCTTTTCAACCTATATTCAATTGAATACACTGCAAAGACAAGTTACTTAATGTTCGAACAGGTAAACTTTGGGACAGATATGGCATGCCAGGGCCGCGGAGCGAACTCTCACTCGATTATTAGTTACGGCTTTTTAGCTCTGTAATGTTTGTATTTATACTCTGTAGATTCTCCTTCTACAGAGGTTTTATATAAATAAATAAATATACCCAGATAACAATGAATGGCTCTGTTTTGTATAGAATCTGAAACTGTTTTTGACTTTAAACCCCAAACACCAGCAGCATAATTACAGATAGGATTAACACAGGTATCATATAGCTGAGTGTAAGTGGAGCATCCCAAATCTTTGCAAACCTTCAATTTTTGTAACAATAGACCCGAGGCCTCTGCTAGCTGAACCAGCCAGAAGCTTGATTCCAGTTTAAAGCCATGCCCTTAATATTCTGGAGCAACGATGATGACCGGACGGAATGGTTGTTTAATTTTTAATACTTATAAGTTGGCCTCTTCAAGTCATAAACTCATCAAGAGGAAATGGTAAATATTTATAGTCCGATTTGTATTCTAAATTTGTATTTCCATATCTCATTTCTCTCCTGCTCCTTGGAATATTCCTTCTTCTGAAATTAATGATTTGAGTTTTACTCAGATTTATTGATAACCGCCATTTATAACACCAGTTCTTTAAAATGTTTAACATATTCTGTAAATCTTCCTCTGATTCAGCCAGCAGAGCAATATCATCGGCTTACTTCATGATACTCACAGTCAATTCTTCCAAATGTATACCTAACTTAGCATTCTTGATTTCTAGCACCGGGTCCTTAATATAAGGAGAAAAAAACACTTGGGGACAAGACATCACCTTGTTTGACACCAAAGGGTGTTTTAAACCAGTTAGTCCTTTCATCATTCACTTGGATACAAGCAGCAGAGAAGCTATATTAAGATTTTAGAACTTGGCATCCACCCCAGATTGTTAAAGTTTTAAAGAAAGCAAATCTCAATCAACCTAGTCAAAAGCTTTTTGAAAATCAATAATACATACAAAATTTGACTTGCTTCCTGAAACTCATGTCCTAATTGTTATGGCCCCAATTTGTTATTACATTTACAACATAACAGCAACAGCAACAGCAAGGGATGACAGACACAGTTTTAAAAACTTAAACACTTTTAATTTTTAACAAAGACAAACTAACTACTAACTAATCTACTGACCAAGATTGAATACAAAAAACAGAAATATTTACAGTCCCTTTGGTGGGTTTCCTGGTGATGTGCTGGGTGAGGAAAAAGGCTCAAACACAGGCAAAAATCCACAAAAGAAACTTCACAGGTCTTGAACAGAACGACAGGTCTGGTCGCATGTATCCTTCTTCTTGCAATTTCTCCTACTAGTGGGGCTGCTTTAGTCCATTTTTGAGCCGAATCGTTCACTTCATGGTACTAGCACCAAATTTGGTACAAATGATGTCCAGGACATACCTTCTAATAAAAGTACGTTGCCCAGCTGAAAATCCAAGAGGGCCGCCAGTTTTCAAGATGGCCGCCTCGTCAAACGCCAAAAAAAGGTTTTCGAGGTAGAACTTGAATTAACAGAAGAATGTTAATGATCCAAGCATCAAAATGAATGTATTATGACTGGAATAACTCGATGGTGTCAATTGAATTCCTATATGGCCACCAATTTTCAAGATAATGGCTATTAAATGACTAAAAAGTGAGGCATACCATGAACAAAGTCAGGGATGCTATTGCACACCTCAACCCTGGTCAGGTCCCTGTGATAACTGCAGACCAGCCTATTTATTCTATTGCCAAACAAGTCCAGTGGCACTGGCCTGACCTGTATGGTGAGGAAAAATTTGTTGTAATGTTTGGCGGTCTCCACATAGAGATGGCTGCATTCAGATCACTTGGGACCCTGCTTCAGAGTAGTGGGTGGACAGGTGCTCTAGTGGAGGCTGGGGTGGCCTCTTCAGGAACAGCTGACTCCTTTCTTTCTGCCTCAAGTGTCACAAGAACACGCCACATGCACCAAGTTACAGCATGCTGTCTGTACATGCTCCGAAAGGAAGCATATGAGTACCATTGCGCAGAACAGAATGATGGAGCGCTGAATTTCAATGACTGGTGTGAGAAGTGCAGGAAAGAGAGTCCTCAGTTTCAATTCTGGGAGCTTGTGTAGTCAATGGAATTGGTGATTTTCTCGCTGGTCAGGTCTTTCAGAGAGGCTAACTTCAACTTGTATTGCCAAGCACTGTCTGCTCTAATCCCCTTCTTCTTTGCAAACAACAATGTGAACTATGCTCGATGGCTCCCCATTCACCTCAGAGACATGGTTTCTTTGGAGCAAACTCACCCTCAGATTTTCAATGAATTTCAGCTGGGAAAGTTTGTGGTCCACAAGACTCACAGGGAGTTCTCAGGCATAGCCATTGACCAAGCTCACGAGCAGGCTAATGCAGTTGTTAAAGGTGATGGTGGTGCCATTGGAGTTACTGAGGATCCATCTGCACTGAGGCGGTGGATGGTGTCTGGACCAGAAGTTAGCCAGTTAGTCAACCAGTATGAGTTGGCATCTGAGGTCAATGAAGCAACTGAAGATATCAGGCATCATGAGCAGACTCGTCAGTCTCAGAAGTCCTTCACTGACAAGGTCCAGAGGTTGTTTGCTGTGATGAAGGATCTGGGTAATCCTTTTCAGGAAGAGTCCAAAGATCTGCTCACATTGGGCACAAAAAACATTGCACATCCCAGTGCTGCTGAGCTTGTAAGAACTCACTTTGAGAAAGGTCAAGTTGCCTTCAGAGACTTTTTCAATGGTCTGGGTGATGAGACTTCCTTCTATAGGCCGATTAAAAAGAACAAAGTTGACTTCTTTCGCCAAGAAGCAGCTTCAGCTTGCAGTGACATGAAGAAGCAGGTACTCAAAGATGACTGTCGCCTGTTCTCACAGCTCTTTATATCCTGCCAATCACGAGAGTGTGACCTGCTTGAGTTCTTTAAGCATGAGAATCAGTCTTTCCCTGCAGCACTGAGCGACACAGGGAAACTCTACTACGGTCAGAAGTCTCAGCTTGCAAACATTTTGGAAGCTACCATTTCTCCTCCTGACAAACAACCAGAATGTGGTGCTATTATCATTGATGGTTCCTCTCTTGTGTATTCATTGTCTCCAAAGACATCAAAGACCTTTGAGGAATATGCTGTCCAAGATGTAGTTCCAAAGATCCAGGCATACTCATCAAAGTATGAGCGAACAGACATAATTTTTGATGTCTACTGGACTTCAAGCCTGAAGGCTGAAACAAGGTCAAACAGAGGTAAGGGAGGTTGACGTAGAGTGACCGACAAAACCAAACTACCGCCCAACTGGAAAAGCTTCTTGCGAGACAACGAAAACAAGACTGAACTCTTTGGGTTCCTAGCAGAGAAGATAGTGACCTTGTGTCCTGACAATGTCGTAGTTGTGACCAAAGGAGAGCAGGCTCTTTCAAACAAACCCATCAGCCTTGAAGGTTTAAGTCCTTGCAACCACGAAGCAGCTGACTCCAGAATCTTCACACATGCTCTTCATGCAGCCAAGCAACAGATAAAGTCTGTGTTGATTAAGGCATGCGACACAGATATTCTTGTGGTTGCAGTCAATGTTTTTGCGACTCTTCAGGATGCAGGCTTGGAAAAGATCTGGATAGAATTTGGCCAGGGTCAGTCCATTAGGTGGTTGCCAATTCATGATATGGTGGTGAATCTTGGCCCAGAGAAATCCAGTGGCATGCTGTTCTTCCATGCCTTCACTGGCTGCGATGTTGTGTCAGCTTTCCGTGGTAAAAGCAAGAAAAGTGCATGGCAAGCATGGGAGGTTTGCCCTGAAGTTAGTCCTGTCTTCAAAAAGCTCAGCCAATACCCACCTATCATAGAAGATGCAGACCTCAACATCCTTGAGAAGTTTGTCATCACCATGTATGACAAGCAAAGTACTACATGCAAGGTTGATGAGGCAAGACTGGACTTGTTTGCTCGGAAGCAAAGGTCTTATGATGCCATTCCACCAACAAGCGCATCCCTCGTTCAGCATGTGGAACGGTCTACTTTCCAAGCTGCCTGCATATGGGGCCAAGCAACAGTGTGCAAAATGCAAACTGAAAGTCCTGCCAACTGGGGCTGGCAAAAAGATGGTCAGATCTGGCAAGTTCTCTGGACAACCCTTCCACCCATTGCTCAGACTTGTGAGCAGTTGACAAAATGTGGCTGCAAGACTGAATGCCAAGGACGATGCAAATGCTATCGCTTCGGCCTGAAGTGCACACAGTTGTGTGCCTGTGCATGTGAGGGCTAAGAAAATAGAACAACCAAGTTTAAGTTGAATGTTTGAGTTGGATATTTGTATTATTATTTTTTAAGTTATGTTGATTCAAGTTCTGCATCGTAAAACATGCAGCCTATGCTTTGACACCTTTTCTGTGTTTTTATAACGTTATCTAAAATGTAAAAAAAAAAAATGGGGGAGACAAAGACAGCCTCTACGTGGCCTCCCCTACAAGTAGCTTACAGGTCCAAAAGCTTTAAGTGAAACTAATGTCTTTGTTTGTGAGTGTTTTTTTCATTTAATTCGCATTGTATCATCATAATATTCAATAATTTTGATTTTCTAAATGCAGAGTTGTATTTCTCATGTGCAAAAACACATATTTCAATGTATAAACCATCAGAATAGGACTATTCAATCAAAATATAGTTCAAACGCTGTTTCAAACCACTTCGAATGGCGGCCATCTTGAAAAATGGTGGCCACTTTGTTTGTTCAAGTGGGCAACGTACTTTTATGAGATAGTAGGTCCAAAAGCACTTGTGTACCAAATTTGGCACTTGTACCACAAAGTGAACGATTTTTCATTAATGTGCTCCACTATACTACTTTACTGTCTCAATTCTTTTCCTTATATACTCTTTTGCAGACCCCACCCACATTTAGACCTCTTTTTTTTACTTTTCGGGGACTTGCCCCAGACATGTCCAGGACATGTCTAAACAGAGCTCCAGTCTGAGCTGAATAAAAAAAGGGAAATACTGCCATCCAGTGGCACATATTCACATTACATAATAATTGTTATGATTGAGTGAATGTGATCAATACACGCCCTATCCTGTCTGAACCCATTCTGCTCATCAACCAAGTATTCAGTTGTCTCCAGTTACTGTGTCAGGCAAACATTTAAAGTACTATAATATAGTAATAATTTATACACTGTACTAAGAAGGCTGTAGTTAAGTGGTACTCTAGGATTATTCTTGGGTGATTTTGGAATAGGTACAATAATTAAAAATAAATAAATAAAAATTATTAATAAGGCCATTAGTGTTAATGGTATATTTAAGAGAATTTTTGTATTCTCTCAGTGTTCCCTTTGGGACATGATATTTAACTTTTGAACTTTACTAACCTTTGATAATGTATTCCATGAAGAACTAAAAAGGGCTACTCTGGGGAAACGAGCAAAATGAGCTCTTTTTGGAGAGTGCGTGTGCAAAAACAGGGAAAAAACCAAATCCAATAAAAATACATTTTATTGCTACTAAATACTAAACACTTAATGCAGTTTCCACAGGGCTCGTTGAGCCATAATGCTTACCTGCCAATATGGGTGATGTGAGTCCTCGCATCAGGTTTTACCTCCTTGCCATTTTTGTGCCAGATGCCTTTCACATTTTCATCTGAAACCTCACACTTGAATACTGCCTGCTCTCTGGCCTTCACAGTTAGATCTGCGATGCTCTGATAAACCTCCAACTGTTTTTCTGAGTCAGAAAATACAGCAACCAAAAGACGGTTAGACACACTGCAAATATTTAATACTCCTAAGATTGAACTATAATGTACTTTTCACAGTTATTACTCTTATCTTATTCACCTTCAACTGCTTAAACTGGATTACACCACCATTAATGTGCTCCATAATCTGCTCAATAAATCTGCCACACATTTATAATCGAGCAATAGTTCAAATTTATAACAGTAGTAAAATTGCATGCAGAACAAACATCACACACAAAAAAATGAAAACAAAAGCAGAAATGGCATTTGTCCTTGACAAAACATCTGCATGCAAAGAAAACACTGAAAATGGAACCTTTCAATAATAATTTGGGAATACAGTGGGCTTTAGAGTTATTTGCACCCCTGAATGAAAATTCCCTAAAAATACTGCAGAAAATAGGTAGTCATATAATCGAGCTAAAATCAAAATGCAAAGTGCTCTGATCCATACTAGGAACCAGCTGCAGAGATGGAGTACAATCCAATGGTATGATTTTTAAGTTTTTTGTTTTTTTGGCTGTGATAGTGTATAAAGTAATCAAAAAAAAAAATCTAAGTAAAAGTAGAAGTACCATAACTGAAAGTTACTTTGGTAAAAGTTGAAGTCACCTATAAGAAAATTACTTGAGTAAAAGTCTAAAAGTAGCACACATTAAATGCACAGTACCTTGTGGAAAAATATACTTACTTAAGTATCAAAAGTGCAAGTACAAGCACAAAGTATTTTTCATAGTACGCATAGAAAGAAGCAAAACAACCACACATTGTTCCCTCCTTTTTCTCTTTAATCAACTTTCAAGAGAATGAAAGTATTCAAAAAACAAACAGGCAGTCTCTGTTCTATTTACTTCTTCCTCTTCTTCTTCTTCTTTGAGTTTACTGATGGTTTAAAAAAAAACGCTATAATTGCCTTTTATTAATAGTAGAATGAGATCAATATCATGTCAAATTTTTGCTTCAGAAAACTGATTTTTCTGAACTACTAATTGGGATACCATTGACTCACTGTCGCAGAAGTGGTTGCTGCAGGGTACAACATTTGTTTCAGTAGCAAGAAAAAGTGTTTTTTGAACTACTGGAGAGATACTGTGGGCAAGTATATTGAGCATTTTGCACATCAGGCTCAGCTGAGGAGTTAAATTTAAGCAACTCCTGAAAAACAGGGATTGGAGTAAACTCGTCCATATTCTAAACCCTGTTCGAGCTCGGCTTGTTTGTGAATATTCAATAACTGATCCGGGCGTGCCATCTAGTGATAGAATATTGTAACAGCATGCATAAATTTGCAGCTCAATGTCCTCTGGCGGACACATCTGCATAAAGATACCCTGCCGAGCACCATTGTTCTTCTCGAACACGCCAAATCTATATAATCCTTAAATGATGAATTACATTCATACTTTAATTTGTAATGAGTGAAGAATTGGCCAGTGTCAAAGTAATAAAGTAAAAGTATACTTTTTATGTTTTACTTTTACTCTACTACATTTAAAAGTCCTGGTTAAAAAAAAAACTCAAGTAAAGTAAAAATAATACATGTACTTCGGTATTATGCACCTCTGGATAGTTTTGGTAACTATTAAACCATACAGTATATATGCCCATTTAAATGATTAGTGACATACTCTGTATACCATATGCATTCTAAATCAAAGTCGGCCTCCCTCCCCTACATCTGCAAGACACACAGTCTGTAAGATGAATGTTTATTTTTCCAATTCCAACATAAGTCGGGAAGTCTTTGCCATAGTAGTAGCAAGTGCTCAGTCAAAACTTATTCCCCAGCCAAAGTAAAAACATGGAAAGGTCATGGGACTGAGTCCCTTATGTGATGGGAGGGGAGAAACTGCTGAGATGTAGAAAATTACTGGGGCATGTCAATATATGACAAATTTGTATGATTTAATGCTAGACTACTTTTTTCAGTTTTCCCACTCTCTGGTTCAGCTTGCAAAGGAGTAAAAGTCTTATTTAGGTTTTGCAGTAGATCTGTGTTTAAATATGACTATGCTCAGCCTGGCTTCATGTGAAAAATGGTTTTTCCCTCAAACAACTTGGCATTGTGAGCAGGGTTGCTATCATGGTTTTTTCCCAAAAATACAGGTCAGTCGTCTCTGTTTGGAAAGACAGTGCACGGCTGGTGTCATGTAAAATCCAGCCCCCCCGTAAAATACGAACCCCCACGAGACCTTTGTTGCATATTGCGCGTACATTTGCGTCAAATCACTTCATTTCAGTCATCTACGTAATTTTTGCAGTAACAAAGTGTTCACAAAAATAAATATGCCATCAATTAGCATTTCAAATTCTGTGATAGGATTACACTTCAAACGAGTTTTATACCAACACAATATATGAGTGGATGCATTTGGCTTACTGCCCGTTTGGAAGCAATTGCTGGCAAGATCACGAAACAGCTAAAGCTGTCACCAAATCAGACAAACGTTTGCGGATGGTACACAATCATTCGCTTGTACTGAAATCAACAGCTAGCCAGCTTGTTAATAAGGCTACAGTTCACTTCTACTGTAGTTCATACCCACTACCAAGCTAGCTACAGTGATAACAAACTCTTGAATAGCAAGCACACAGTGTACCAAGCTAATGTCATGTCCCACTCTTTAATGCTATAGCTAGCACATCAATATACATACTTAACTTGTTAGTGAGCATGATAATTCACTCTTTAATGTCATACCTAACACACCAATCTATCTAACTAGCTAGGCAAGGGCATAGAGCTATTTCAACAGGGAGCGATACAAAAACCTTGCAAGATACGTCATTTGTCGCGCATTGTCTGACAGAAGTCAGGTGGGAGGACCAGATTATATGGGGAGACTAGATTTCACATGACGCTGGGAGTCTGAGATCCCGAGACCACAGCCCACCTCCAAGATAAGGTGACTGTGATCAGTAACCTGGAGGGAAGACAATGGCCACTAATTCAGCAGGGAGACGGGATCTGTTTTGGGAAACCAACATGCAATCCTAGACAAACGAGCACACCAGCAGGTGAGGCCAAGGCAAAATTATGTGGATATAAGGATTTAAGGAAAGGTACCAAATTTGAAATTTGATGAACAGGGCCGACAGGTCCATCACTCTGGGTTAGAGGCCCCAGCAGGTTAGAGGCTCAAATAAGAGTAATTCAAACAATATTAGAGCGGTTAAGAGCCCCAATAGGGTTAGAGGCTATGGTAAAGTATAGATTACAGGCCCTAGAAAAGTATGGGTTGGAGGTCCCATTAAAGTACAAGGGTTGGAGACCCCAGTGAAGTAGAATAAAACAAGTGAAAAAAGTGAGCACAGCTCACCAATACCCCGACCCTTGAGCACTGAAGAGATAATGGCATATTTTTATATAAATTGGCACTGCACCTCTGCATGAAGTTTAGAATGCATGACTGAAATTTGAAAAGAATCTGATGAGTGGTTTTTGAGAAATCGGTCAGACAAACTGTCATGGTTTGGAGGTATTGAGAGCTTTGTTGCTCTCGTCCGGGATGATATCGTTTTGCGCCCTATCGGATTCCAGGGCCAGCTGGCATTAATTGGGGGCGTTACCCAGGCTCTATTTAAGCTCCTTTTCTGCCTTGCTCTCGTTGCTAGAGTGTCAGTGTTACTATGGCGCTTTTTAGCCGGTAAGGACTCTTGAAAAAGTATTGTCAGGGACTTAGCTGCATTACAGGATTAGTGTTAGTGAGCAAGGGAATCTTTGGTTTGTTTCCCTTTCCTTTTGGTTTTCTCGAGCTTGCCTGCTTTTCTACCATGGACTGCGTCAGGTCTGTTGGTAGTGCGAGTCTCGTTATTTCTATCTGTTTTTAGTCTCTCAGCACGCTGAGGGTTTTGCCTTTAATTTCTGCCCGCTGCTCTTGGCGTCCTACTTCCAGCACCCACCACACATACTGGTACGGATGGCCCGAGGGCCAGATAGATGAATGGAATTCTTGGGTAAATGCAATAAACCCTAATTCCAATGAAGTTGGGACATTGTGTAAAACGTAAATAAAAACAGAATGCAATTATTTGCAAATCCTTTTCGACCTATATTCAATTGAGTACACCTCAAAGACAAGATATTTAATAATAAACTTCATTGTTTTTGGAAATATTCACTCATTTTGAACTTGATGCCTGCAACACATTTCAAACAAGTCGATATGGTCTACAACATCCCCCGCCAATCGTGCGCTTCTCATTTTCGAACTCGATCAAGGCCTTTATGGTCTGAAGCTACACACCAAATTTGGTTACTGTATCTGTAGTAGTTTCTGAGTAAAGCTGTCCCCTTTATCTCGGACGGACGGACGGAGGTCAAACCTATGTCCCCCTCCCACTTCGTGTTGGCAGGGGATAAAAAGCTGGGAATCCCACCTACAAAGCTTCCACAATCAGTGTCCTCAGTTCCTAAATGCTTATTGAGTGTTTTTAAAAAGAAAGGAGATGTAAAACAGTGGTAAATATGCCCCTATCCCAGCTTTTTTACGAAAATGTTATGTATACACGAGGAGTCCACTTGCAAAACCCGCTAAGTCAAGGAGGAAAACTCTGTCACGTGATTCCATTTTCGTTCGCTAGAAAGAACCGATCACAGTCGAGCTTTTATAGTCTGTTCAGCTTTTGCTTTTCCTAACTCAAGATGGGGGATACAGACTCAAGTTTCATTTTGATGGCAGAAAATGCAAACAAATCTCCTCGTTAGAGATAAAAAAGGGAGCTCCTCAAGCTTGAAATGTAAGGCACACTGTTATGAGTTTGAATGCATTGAAGCATTCAAAGCATTGAATTGCATGTAGAATGGTCAAATACCTTCATGTATTGAGCAGCGGGGCTGGTTTAAAGACTATCAAAACCGGCTAAATTTCCACTCCACTTTCAAAACCTGTTAAGTCAAAACTTAGTGTTGCAAAATCAATATCATTTCTCAAAAAAAATAATGAATTGCTTCGTGGATTATGTCTGTAAGGCTAATAGTTCAGTGAAGTGAAAATTGGTATCGATGGAAGATAATTTCTACGCCTACCAAAAAATCAGATTTTTATATAAGATGGATCAACTTCACTTAGAAGGCTTTGCAAGTTTTCTGCGTTCATGTTTGATCGGCTTCATAAGCTTACGAAAACATTGACAAAAATGTGGTTTTGCCTACTCAGGTCTACGTGATAAGGCTGCTCATATAAGAATACAACTTACTCAACACTCACCCTATTTCCAAGAAAGAATTGGGTAATATATTAAATTCATTTACTGAGCAAATGGGCCTCCAATAAGCTGTATTGCCATTAACGATTAGGACATACAGCTTTGCGTCCGCGAGAAAGGCAACTATATGAGATTGCTTAGACGGCAATTAACTGATTTTTCTCGAAAATCCATCTTGAATTACAATGTAATGTAGTACATCCTGCTGAGGGTGGCATTTAGATAAGGTTTAGATTTTGTTGAAAAACTATGCATTTTAGGGTCAGAGGCTTACAGCATTTCATATGAAAATCCCGTAACATCGGCGTATCCGCCAGAGGGAAGTTAGGCTTTAGGAAGTTAAGGAGACAACTTAGCCTGGTAGACAAAAGTTTGTTACAAGCATTCAATTTATTTAAGAATTGATTTTACAATTTCCTTGATTTCCTGCGAAGCACTTCACAGTATGACTCCAGAATATGTCAGTGAGCTTTCAATTTCTTAAGTAGGGACTCAAAGAAAGTAAGTACCCATAAAATTGGTCCGTTATGACAATTTCATGATATGTTGAAGGAATTGACTCATATAACAAGAGAAATAAAGTTTCATGCTACTTGATATTTACTTTTAAAATGCTGTTCTTTTTCGACCGTAATCAGTCCGCTGACAGTCTCATTTTCCACCACGACACACAAGAGTTGTGTACTCTGAAAGTGTGAACACTGTGAAAATTATTTTGTAATGCGGAAAGAAGCCACTAGATGGCAGTATTGACCTTTTTTTAAAGCCCGGACTGGAGCTAGGTTTGGGCATGTCCTGGGCATGTCTGAGACGGAAAGTCCCAGAGAATTTTTTTTAAAAGTCTAAAAGGTGGGAGTGGGCTGCAAAAGAGTATATAAGGAGAGAAACTGAGAGAGTAAGGTGGTAGGAGAAATTACAAGGAGAAGGACACATTCGACCAGACCTGTCACTCTTTTCCTGCGTAGCTTTTTGTGGATTTTTGCCTATGTTGGAGCATTTTTCTCACCCGGAACATCACCAAGCAACCCCATCTCCAGGGACTGTAAATATTTTTTTCTTGTATATAATCAATCTTGGTCAGTAGTATAAATTGTAGCTAAGTTGTTAGTCTGGTTTCATTAAATCTGTTAAAGTCCGCACAATTTTGTTTGTCATCCCTTGCTGTCATAAATTTCATTAAAAAATTGGGGCCATAACACTTTTCAATGTTGTTTTAAAAGCCTGACGAGTCAGTACTCCTAATAGATTTCTGCCAGATCTCCCAGTAGTTTATAGTTTTTATAGCAAATATCGCATAAATGTGATTTCTTTCTTCGATGCATATTAGTTATGCTGCATATTTTGATTTGTTCCGTGCTGCAAGAAGTCCAGTCGCCATGCTGGCTAAAAGCTATACACGTACACGTTGTCTAGTTTAGAAAGAAAATTATGTTTTTATTGGAGTCATCATGCTACCATTCCAAGGAAGGCTGGCTAGCAATGCTCTGGGCTACAAAAAAGATAGTATTTTATGAACATGAACAAGTGGACTCTCATAACAGTGATTGACTGACATAGAAATATGGAGTGACGAGGTCGATGCCATTTAGAACACAATTGTACCCCTCAAATATCTCCACCCAATACCTCAAGAGCAGCCTGAATCGTCCGCCTGTACTTCTCCTGCACTGAAGTTAAATTTTAATTCCTTTTTTTTAGTTGTTGTATCTCTTCCCATGGTTCTTTCTTCAACTTCTGATCCTTCTTAACGTTAAAAAGTTACAGTATACGTAATAGAAAGATCTGACGACAGACAGCTGCAAGTGCATGAACAATTTAAATTTGTTATGGTTCTGAGTTTTGATGCCATGCTCATGTGTTCATTGCCATGTCTTTTCTTTTTGCTGATTATACATCCTGGTTTTCTCTTCATCCCATTTCAGTTTTCATTGCACTTTTCACCCCTGTCTTGTGATCAGTTTGGTTCAGTCCATTCTCCCAGTCTGTGTGCTTTCATGCTTCGGGTGATTTCAATAGTTTCCGGTGTTTCATATTATTTACTTCAATTCTCGTATATTTCCTTCGCCTTGCTTTCCTTAATTACTAAAGATTTTAACATTTATATTTTGTATCATATTTTACTAACCAAACTAATCTATGTATATATTACTAACTACTAATGAACACTTGTGTAAGTTGTGTTACTTTGTAAAACTGTACTGCTACTAATTACCACTAATTCAATCACAGCTATTGCCCTGTTCTAGTCTCCGCCTCTTGCTTTGCTGTCTCTGCATCTTTCGGCATTTCCCCGAGATCTCTCTCACGTGCTAATTGCTATCCTGCTCTGTTTGTCTGTGCACTAAGAAACTCCTTTACTGGAGCTGAATATCTGTCATAGGATGTCTGCGTGGATCCTGTCCGTGTCTTGGTTTTTGCCAGTTGTTGTGGTAAAGCACCTTCCCGTGTGTGCTTACCTTTGTAATTAGTTCCTATCCAATTCACCTGTTCCCTGCATATCATGTAAATTCCCTCTCGTCTATTTTAAGTCTTCACTGCAGTTCATTCTCTGTCAAAACGTTGATCAATACACATTTGTGCAGAGCTCCTCGTATGCCCGATGTTTATTAGTGCCTCACGACTGTTTTGTCCGACCTTGAGATTGCCTCGCTCTTGCCATTCTTGCTTTGTCTATTTTTGTATGACCACGATTTCTGTTTTGTATGCCCTCTGCATGCCCTACCCTTCTGGATTCTGACTACGATTTTTGGCTTATTGTTTATGTACTGTTGCACATCTGCCTTACTGGTTCTGACCCCTGCCTGTCATTTCGGCTTCACTTTTTTGGATACTGTTTTTGGCTTAGCAATTCCTGTGTCTTCTGGTCCCAAGAGTTAAGAGAATACATTCCAAAAATCTTCCTTCCTTGTTTTGTTGTTGCTCTTTTCAAGTCTAATCATCAAAAGAATATCATAATAAGTTAAGGTATCTGTCCTTCCCTGTATTTACACATGATTTCTGTCAAATTGTTTAGACTATGTCCATGTTAATCTTCAGTGTACTATAAAGAAAAATATGAGTTTAAATTAAAACGACAGATGAATGTTTCTCCATTATAATTTATCCATCTCAAGTAAATTATGACAATTTGAAACTTGAATAACAAAATATAACCCTTAGAGACGTACACTGCACGCAAATTCACTGAGCAGAGCTTTCAACAGGAGTGGGCAATCACGGTCCTGGAGGGCCGGTGTGTATGCAGGTTTTTATTCCCATCAATTACCCTGACTAATTGAGTTAAATGATTGCATGCACAAATATAGATTTTCGCAATGATACGATCAAAGGAAAATGTTTTATGAAGGGAGACAAGACTAGTCTTTGTAGTTTCATAATAATTTAAAGAAATGCGCATGAAACGTCAGATTTCATAAATGGTTTGGCTAATTGAGACGATCAACTAATTAAAGACCAGACCAGGGACAGATACGGCCCTCCCTGCCCACCTCTGGCTTACAAATCACGCATGTGACATCACTCAAAACGGGCGTCATTCCTAGCATCACGGAAGTATTCACCCTCGATAAAGTACTGTCTTTCCGTGCGTGTTTCCATTTTCTCATATCGATAATGTGAAGGAAGGACATTACATTGCATTCTTTGCGTTCCCAGCTTTCCATTGATGTCAAAATTTCCCTATTTCAGTTTTTCCTTTGAATCCCTACTTTAAAGACTGAACAGATTGCTCAGGTCCTCAAAGCAGGCCCGGCGCTAGACCAGGGCATTGATTTAAATTAATTTAAACCAACGTTATTCAAAATTACTCTCGGTATTGAGTGAAAAAAGTGGCATTAGCCAGTGGAACAGGCTATAAAAAGTATGCAGCTTAAGCTATTTGCACAGGTCTGCAATTTTGAATAACGTTGATTTAAATTCAGCCAATACCCGTCCAGATGAATGACTGTCTTCCTACCTAATCGGGAGAACAAGCAACACCTGTTAAGTGTGGAGTGCTCTTGGAGTGAACCTTTAGCTAATCATGAAAATGACTGACAACAGGTTAGGAATAATAATTGTTTAAAACGGATGTTTTGTCCTGCCCAATTCTTAGTTGTACTGAATTTACCCCATGATTTCATCGCTGTTAGATCGCATATGGAGAGAAACCGTGCCTTCAATTGCCAATTACGATAATTGGAAAACGTGTCAATAGCCAGGACTATCCTAATTGTCATAAAGGGACGTGTCTGTGCCCTCCGCAATTCCCTGTTCTAGCGTCGGACCTGCCTCAAAGGAAGCATTACTGCCTGTTCTAGAGTCCAAGTTAAAAACTAGAAAAGCACTCGGAGAGCGCAGACCTCCGCCAAGCACAACATTTCCCTCCATATTGCGACTTCCACCATAGATATTAGTCTAACATTTATTTTATCTTCATTTTTAGATTCCTTGACCATGAAACATGGCAATTTGATTCATAATGCTATATCGATATTAGTTCAACAGTGTCTTGGCTATTGAAAGATGTCTGTTGCATGTTTCTAGCTTCATTTGTTTTTGTTTTTTTTCCTGTGATGCAACATTTCCCCTCATGTTGTGATTTACACATAAATATTAGTCATACATTTATTTCATCTATTTTTTCAGATTCCCTGACCAAGGAAACATTCCATTAGCAACTGAATTCATAATGATATCAATATAAGTTCAGTAATTATTCACGAAAATCAAATTTTCCGTAATGGTGGTTTTCTTCTGGATCTAGTTCCCTGGCTTTTGAAGACGCAGTAAATCCGGTGACACCTTTCTAATTCTGCAATATCTTGGCTATATAATGGTGTTAGTTGAATGTTTGTAGCTTAATTTGTTCTCTTACTATAATGAAAGTTCCGAAGGTCCCCTACTTTCGTATTCTGGATCATAGTATCATAGTATCCGGAATTGTTCCATTTTCAGGATCAGTCTTTGATATATTGTAGAACATGTTCAAAACTTGTCCTGTATTTTTTTTCCAAGTGCCCTGACCATTTTTGGTGGAGTTATATGCATAAATGTCGAAAATGGCTCCATCTCCCAATGTTAAAGAATCTTTAAAAAAATTCCTGGATCCAGACGAAGATCCGGATCACTTCCAAATTCTAATCATTTCTTCCTTATACCAATTTGTACAATCCTTAAAAATTTCATCAAAATCTGTTGATAACTTTTTTACTTATTTTGGAAACCAACAGACAAACAAACAAAAACAAAACCAGGCAAAAACATAACCTCCTTGGCGGAGGTAACAAAGGGTGATCTAGCTTTTACTGTTAAAGTCCCGAGACTCAGGAATGGCCTCCCAATCATAAAAAAATCCGATGCTTACTTCTTGAGATATCGCGCAGACAAGCATTTCAGTGTCAGAATCTATCATACCTCGGTGTGACCTTGAAAATGTCGCGAAGGTCACCAAATTCAACTGGCGCCGGGACATTACCCTAATACATGTTGACACCAAATTTGAAAAAAATCCGATGCTTACTTCTTGAGATATCGCGCAGACAAGGTTTCGGGACGTACGGACGGTCGTGAATACCATGTCCCCCGCTTCGCGCGTTCCACGCGGCGGGGGACAATTAGGAATGCTGAATTTTTATCTTCGTTAAAATCTCTTTTGAAGAGTCATTTTTATTGGTTTCCTTTCGTGATTAGACAATTTTATCACAGTTTTTTCTGGTGTTATTCTGTTTTTAAAATCCTTATTACTCCAATTTTGATGTTCAATTTCCTAACATTTACCCTCCCTGTGCTACTGCTTTTTATATATATTTACATTTTTTGTACCCATTTGTGAAGCACTTTGAGCAGTATTGATTGAAAGGTGCTGTATAAATAAATTGATTTATCATTATGAAACTGTTAGAAGACTTCTCTAGAACTGTTCATTAATTTTTTCTGAATGTGTTTCAACTCATAATCATCCAATAAATTAACAGTTTTTAAGTTCATATATCAACAGTAGAGAGAGTAATGGGATTCGCCTTCTGTCAAAATGATTGATGGCTTTTTAATGAGTTGAAGAGTTCACATGAGTTCATACGAAAAAATAAAAAAAGAAAAAAGTTCATTTTGTATTTCCCGCCCTTTTCTCCTAATCCGCTCCCCCCTCGCCTCTTCTCTCCGGGAGGCTGTGTGTGAGTGAGATTCAGCACCGTCCCAACCCCCCTTCCCCCTTGAACGTTCGGGTGCGGGGAGAGAATTTTATACATTTTAGTGTGTTTTAGCGCGTTTTTTGTGGGGATGAGCCTTTTAAAGCATTTATTTTCTTGTGTTATAGTTTGGTGGTTTTTAAAACGGTTATTATATGCGTGGTTGTAAGGGGGCAAGTGGGAGTGATAAAAGTGGTAAAACTTTATTTCAAGAGTTTTGTTGGTTGAGTGGTGTAATAAAAGAAATGAAAGACAGTTTAAATTCGGATTTTGGGAGAGAAAAGTGTGTTTTTTAAAGCAGAAAAAATATGAGAGCATGAAGTGTTGAAATAAAACGGGTGCAGTGTATAAATGTGTGTTAAGGAGAAAGAGAGAAAGAAAATTATTGACCAGTTTTTCGGTGCGATGTGCGAGGAAAAGTAAAGTTACCAAAAAGTTGTAATGTAGTTGACGAAAGAAGTGCGAAATAAGGATGGTTTCCATGCAGAGTGTTAATTACGTACGTCTTCTTCCCTGGTCTGTGTCTCTCCCATCTGTGTGTCTGACTATGGGCATTGAAAGTGAGCGGATCCCATGGGCAGGGCGGGGTTTGCGGGGAGGGGGAAAGCCACGGAATGATTGATTGCGCATTAATGCGCGATCAGCTTCTGTCAAAAGCAGGAGACCGATAAAACTTACCCAGGCGGGGAGGGGTTGAATCCTACAGGTGTTTACGCGCGTTGCTGAGTTGGCGGAAATTGCGGATGTGCACAACATTATTCTTTTAAACAACAGCTGAATTCGGGATGATTGATGCGCGAACGACTTCTGTAAAAAAGCAGGAGAACGATAAACTTACACAGGTGGGGCTGGTGGTTGAAATCAGCGGTGTGTTGGTGCGTGGGACACCATGGGATGGCTGAACTTGCGTTGGGGTAGTGATTCATGGATGAAATCTTCTGTGGAGAAATAATAGTGTAATGAAAATTACCCAGGGCTGGGTTCTGAACGATACGGGTGTCTGCGTGTTGTGAGATTGTTCCTGGGCCTTCGTATAAGGAGCGAGAAAATCATACATTAAGCACGTTCACAATGTCAAGTTATTGAATGGAGGGGGTGCGAAATTGTTCAGAACTATGAAAGGTCCCATATAAACATGTCTGAATAATTATTTTGAAAATTACACCTGCAGTATTTGCAATCTTAATTTAAAAAGTTTTGAGGTGGCCTAGGCAACAGGGTATTCACATTCCAAAGTTTTTGAAGGCCTGGGAACTCTTGAAGTGAAAGAGTAAACATGAAATGATATATTATTCTGAAATTATCCATGGGAATGCGTTGGTTGGTGATCTATATGTTTTTGAAGGTACGGAGATGTGCACAGCTGTCATCATTTATTTTTAAACAACAGCTGGACGGCTAATCTAAACAATACTACTTCCCGCCAGCACAAGCGCATTGTGCGTGTGGGGTCTTGTAAGGTTTGGGAAATAATAAGATTTGTAATTGTAACTGGAGAAGGGGGGAAAGGGGGCTACCTCACGGATCTATAAATTAGGGCTTTTGATGATCAATTATCAGAAAGTTCGTTTCTGACAGCGCAGCACCCGGCCAAGCTCCAGAAGAAATGCCCTATTATCACGCCATCGAGGAATATTCTGCTTCGCTTGACTTGTAAGTGCTTTTATTTTCTTAATTAACAATAATTTAAAAATGTTGGTTGGGGGTTATTTTTTAATGTTTTATTTTTAAAGCTCCTGAAACACAAGGACACGATGATGATGATGATAATGAAGTACAGCTGGTCCAAAATACTGTAGAGTCCACGGGCCCAAGTAAAAGAGAACGCGGTAAGGCTTTAGATGTAGCCATAGAAGGTAAAATAAATAAATAATGTATTCAAACAAAAATGACCGTAATTCTTATGGCTTGTGTGTGTGTGTGAGATAGAAGACAGCGTTTCTGATGCAGAGCTGCTGGCCATCGAATTGGACGCATCCATCCTTGAGGGACCCAGTGTTTCTGAGTCATCCGAGGCCTCACGTTACAAGCACGGATCCACGCAGACTGACTTCGGTGAACAGAGACGAAAGAAAGCGCGCTCAATAAGAATTGCTGCAACCCTGAACCAACTCCGCTTTGAACTCAGCCGTCTTGAACATTTGGTTGGATCTTTGAAACGAATCATCCATGGCCCCGAAGAGACCGCGTAGTCCAGAGCCTGAAGCAGAGGGTAATGTTGATGTGAGAAATTGGATGTTGAATTCTAACATTGACAATAGCATAGGCCCAGATCAATTCGTGGTGAGAATTGCTGGTGAATCTGCCGTTCAGAGTTTTGCTACAGTGAACATAAAAAACCAAGGGTTTCCGAGGGCGAAATGCGCATGCGACGCGGTGAAGTTCTGCACTAAATGCTACAGTCGGTATGATGTCAGCGCCCGAGAGCGAGAGCCACACACATGTCACCCGAAACAATGTCATGTTTGCAATGCAATTTTGACGCCTGAAAGCGGGCACGATTGTTTCATTCAGGAGGTGAAGAGCGAAGAACCGCATCAGCTTTCTGTCTTTTATGATTTCGAGTGTCGCCAAGATCATGGAAAGCACGTCGCAAATTATATTTGCTGTATAGACTTTGAAGGGAAACCCTGGTCTTTCGCCGGTGAGAAATGCGTTGAAGTCTTTTTTCGAAAGTTTAGGACGCCCAAGTACAAGGGCTATACATTCATTGCTCACAACTCGAAGGGGTATGACGGTTACCTGTTGATGCAATATTTAATTGAACAAGGCGTGACACCCCATTTAATCACACAAGGTAGTAAGCTTTTATGTATTACTGATGCTGCTTTTGAGCAATGGTATATTGATTCTCTTTCATTCCTCACAATGAAATTGAGCGCCATGCCTGCCGCCCTAGGTTTTGAAAATTCAAAGAAAGGCTACTTTCCCCATTTTTGGAATAAAATTGAAAACCAAAATTACATCGGTCCGTACCCGTACGAGGTTCTTAGGAGTACAGGCCTGGACCCTTTCCAGTGTGTGACCATAGCATCTGCATGCATGAAACAATACCACGCAAGGTTTTTACCCAAAGACACTATAGCCGTAACATCACCAGACAATTACATCCGACAGCAGAAGTCGTTTTCCACATCGAGTATTCAATGGTTGGAATATTTATGCTACCGTGGCAATATTTTCATCCAGCATGCTCTGAATCAAGGGAGGTTAAGATGGGTCCTTACTATCTGGACAGTTATTCTGAGTCATCAGGTGTGCGCACAGCATACGAACTGGCCGGCTGTTACTGGCATGGCTGTCCAGTCTGCTACAATCCCAGTACAATTCAAGCACAGACTAATTTGGATATTGGCACCTTGTATGTTCAATTTCAAGTAAAAGTTGAAAATCTGCGTAACATTTACAAACTACTGGTGATTGTGATGTGGGAGCATGAATGGGTAAAGCTTACAAAGGAAAATGACGATGTTCTTGCGTTTCTTAAAAATCAGGACTACCCCGAACGAATGAACCCGCGTGATGCTTTGTTTGGTGGTAGAACTAACGCACTTCAACTTTATTACAAAGTCCAAGAAGGTGAGCAAATCCATTATTATGATTTTACCAGTCTATATCCATTTGTGAATAAAACAAAAATATACCCCACGGGGCACCCTACCATCATCTTCTGGGATTTTGGCCCCCTCAAAAACTATTTCAGCTTGGCCAAAGTGAGGGTAATACCCCCACGGCAGCTTAACCTTCCAGTGTTGCCTTATCGGGTGTCGGGAAAGTTAATGTTTCCACTTTGTAGGAAGTGCGCGGAATCTGAAAACCAAGGTCTCTGCGATCATTCTGACGGAGAGCGCGCTCTCAGCGGCGTATGGTGTACAGTTGAATTAATCAAAGCGGTGGAGATGGGTTACAAAATTGACAAGATTTTCGAAATTTGGCATTTCTCACAGCGCTCTGATTCTCTATTCAGCGAATACATCAAAACGCATTTAAAGGGTAAACAAGAGTCATCAGGATACCCCTCTTGGGTAGCCAGTGATGCTGACAAAGAGGCTAATTTCAAAATGTACTGGGAGAAAGAGGGGGTTCGATTGGATCCAAAAGACAAATATCAAAGTTATTTTTAAACAGTCTTTGGGGGAAATTCGGCCAGAGAGTTAACCAAATGAACAACCTTGGTTAGTGATTCTGAGCATTATTTGCAACTGATTTTTTCAGATGAGCATGACATCTCACATTTTTCATTTCTTACAGAAGATGTTGCTCTTGTGCAGTGGAAATAGGCAAAGGGTTTTCCAGTTCCCCCCAAATATAGCAATGTGTTCATTGTGTCGTTCACCACGGCCTATGCTCTCCTGGAATTGTACTCCATCATGGAGATTTTGTCTGACAGAGTCTTGTATCACGATACTGACTCAATCATCTTCTTACAAAAGACCCCCGATGATTATAAACCCGATATTGGTGATTACCTTGGGAGCTAACGAGCGAGCTGGACCCAGGTGACCACATTGTTGAATTTGTGTCTGGAGGCCCAAAGACTTATGGTTATAAGACTATGCTTGGTAAAGTTTGCATGAAAGTTAAAGGTGTAACCCTCCACAGTACAAACAATCAGGTTGTTAATCTTTCATCCCTCACAGATTTGGTGTGTCATTATGTACAGAACCAGTCGGCTCCAGCTCATGAAATTTCAACTTCAATGCAGGAAATTGTGCGCAACAAAAAAGGCTTTACACTCACAAACCGCACAGTTTCTAAAAAATTTTGAGTGGTGTACAACGAAAGAGTTTTGCAGCCTGATTTTAAAACTTTACCATATGGCTTCTGAAACTGTGTTTGGGGATGAGGGGTTTGACAACCATCTTCAACATCCGTATTCTTGAATCATATCAGGGCCATCAAACTGTGTCAAAAGTGTTTTTGTCAGAAAGTTGCTGGACAACGCACCCCATGTACTATCATGTGCGCCACAGAATATTGTGTGGTTTTATTCATGCTGGCAACTAATGTATGATGATTTGCGCTGGAAAATAAAGAATTTACATTTTGTTGAAGGTCTGCCTGAATCATTGACCGATGAAGCACTGCTTCCTTTGCATAAAACTAATTTGGTTATTATTGATGATCTCATGGAAGCTGCCAGTAATAGCTCTGAAATCGAAAAGGCTTTTGTCAAGTACATGCATCACAGGAATATGAGCATTATTTACCTGGTGCAAAACCTTTTTTCCAGGGTAAAAAGAGCCGCACAATAAATCTAAATGCCAACTATATGATTTTGTTTAAAAAGCCTCGAGATAAATTACAAATGAATGTTTTAGCACAACAGATGTACCCCAGACATTCCAGTTTTTTTTAGAGTCTTTTGAAGACGCAACCAAGAATCCTTACGGGTATATATTGGTGGATCTCAAAGCTCAAACACCAGAACAGTATTGTCTTAGAACAGGTTTGTTCCATCCAGAGTGGCCTGTGGTTTATCTACCGAGGAAGAAAAAGTGATGTCAGACCGAATTCTGCAAAATCTGTCACTTCTAAAAGCGCTATTTGAAGGCAATGCACGTCAGCGAAGCGCCATTCTTCAATCAGCCAGCCCAAAACTGATAAAAACTATTTGCGAAATCGCCCTCAATATTTTACACGGCAATATACCTCTAACAAGGCCTCAACTAAAAAGACTAAAGAGGCAGCGTTCCGGAATCAAGATTCTGGCTAACAAAAAACGCTCGATCAAACATAACAGAGCTGTAATTCAGAAAGGTGGCTTCCTTTTACCGCTTCTCAGTGTGGCATTACCTTTCTTGATCAGCTTGATAGCATCACGTAACAGCTGTAATGGATCATGCCCAAAAAATGTTTCTTGCACCCAACATCAACTGGATAAATTGAAAGGTCTTCCTTTTACACCCGCACCCATACGACAAACCGTGGAAGACGAATTGGATCAATCCATGCGTGAAATTCTATCAAGGGCTGATGTGAGTCCACATGAGAAAGCAAAACAGTACGCGATGGCTTTACAAAGATTCATTGCCGTTGTTAAGCAAGGTGAAAAAGAATCAAACATTTTAACATTATCTTTACCTACTGATGATGCAAAAGAATCCGATACTAAAGATGATCAGATACATGGGTCCGACGCCTTGGTTCAAGACGTGATAAAAAGTGTTCCGTCAAGAAGCAAAAAAAATGCCACATATGTCTTGGAAAAAATAGCCAAATCGGGAAATGTTGCAACATGGAATGATAAAGAGGAATTTGTTTTCAGAGGGAAAGCCGTGAGCGGATCACATATGTTGGATCTTATAAAAAACATACAGCCCCTCAAAAGGTTTCTGATGATCGAAGACCACTTGGATGGCAGAAATTTATTGAGGCTTTAGCTATAATTAATATGCCTCTTTCGGTTGTACCTAACCAGCAGGTCCGCAACAAAATAACTACTCATAAAAAAACGCCTAGCAAGCCGTCTTTGAAAACTGTGGTAACAAGCGCTAAAGCGGCTGACCGCGAGTTTCCTTCACCTGCTTTTTCAGGGTCCATGGCACTGGTCCGACCTTCCATTAGTTCCCTTGCGTGATGAATAAACACGCATCTTTGTAAAAAAGTCCAGATGTGAACTGGTTTGACAAAGTCTCATCTCCATAATTCAATAGGCATTCAAGAATAGCCCTATAAGGGAACGTATTGCTGGCCTGTGTGATCAATCGATCCCCAAGCGAAACATCCACTTGTGAAAAAATAGTGGCAATGGGGTAATTGATGATGCTGACATTATTAGTTTGATCAATATTGTTGCCATCGGCTCGCGTGATTTTGCATCGAAGGTAAAGTATTGTTCAACTCAACATAATCTTTGCCGTTCCCTGCAATGGAAAATTCTAAAGGGCCTGTGTCTGAAACGGCCGACAACGGCGATACTTCCACATAAATGTTCTTTTCGATACTTGTTCGAGTGTATGGCACTGCAAAAAGATCCAATTCTGACTTCATGCATTCCTCGGACATGTTGTGTATGAACGCCATTGCTTAAAAAATGAGCCTGCTTTTCCGCGTAGGCTTCTTTTTCTTCTTAGTTTGTTTTTTACCCTTTCTCTTGCTCTTCCCAAATGCGCGTGAAGTGATTGTTACCCGACGTTTTTTAGACTTTATGGAGACACGCCCTCCTGGTGGTCTTTTTTGTGAGCATTGTGACTTTACCATAAGCCCTGACCCTTCCTGACTGTCAGTTTGCAAGCGGCTCTCTACAACTTTATTTATCACGTCTTTAGCTATGTTCTTGGCCGCCGAAGTCAGATGTGGTTTGGCTATATTGAACCCTTTCTTAAGTAGCGGTAGAGCCATCCGGAATAAGCCTCTGAAAATTCCTCCAAGGCCCCCGCCATACATGACTGTACCGCCTCTAAAGCCGGGCAACCCATTACCAGACTGGGGTGCGTTTCCCGAAATCACAGATGCTAACTTACATAGTTCCTCCAATCACAGTCAATGGGCCCAACTATGTAAGTTGCTAACTTAGTTAGCAACTATGCTTTTGGGAAACGCGCCCCTGTGCGGTGTAATATTCAGCGTATCTGTGCGGGTCGGTGTAGAGTACAGAACTCTTCATATTTTACTTGTGATAGCGATGTTTTACCAGCCTGAAGTGCAGCTTTGTAATGACTTTTCCGTAACGAAAGTTTATGTTCTGGTTTTGATCTGTTTTCAGTTCAATGGTTATGTCATCAATGTGCTGTTTGCTCACCGGTACATAGTGTGGCTTTTCATAAGCCTTTGTGATCACCTCGTTGTTTGTCCCCGATGTTTCAACACATCGCAAGAGGGGTACAAAACTATCTCCGACTCTGTGGTGTTTTATGACGTCTGTGTAAATGAAAATTGTATAGAAACCTGCATGAATATCCGTGGGGTGTGGCGCAACTGGGTTCTCATAGGTCAATTCGACACCTGGATCGAGGCCAAGAATTTCAGCTAGTTTTCCTGTCGCAGAAAATGACACTCCTGGCGGGGCTACAATTTGGATTCTATTTTTAACGTTTGAGTAAGTAATTTCAACACCCTCCTTGCTAAAAGTACGGTTGATTATTTTGTTAACTATTCTGACTATAGTCCTATAATAGCCTGGGGTAATGTCATGATATTTTATGTCTTGATTTACATTATTACGTGTGGTACAACAGCCGTCTTGGTGCGAAAATACGTCCCAAGTATGCGGGTACTGTATTTCGGCGAAGCCAACCTCCCACTCGCCTCGTAGTACGATAGGTCTGACAAACTTTATCCTATAGCTTGAAATTTTGTTTTCGGGGTAAGTTTGCAAGGATGCATTACTTGGGAGAGTAACGTAGAAATCTGTCTCCTCCATGGTCATTTACTGTCTGTCGCAGTGTATGCTTTTAAAAATATTTTTAAGCTTAAATGTCGGTCACATGACTTGCCGGTATCCAACTGTTAAATTTTTCAGGCCACCCGACCCATTTGACTACGACCAGCTTTTTTCCCTTTACTTACTTCTGCGCGATGATTTTTTCAACCTTAAATGCTTTATCTTTACTCACAGTTACCCTCTGTAATTCAGCCTCATAAAATGTACCGTCAATGTCTTCACCATCGCAATCCTTCAACTTGTATACGAGAGGGATTCTGTGAACCTGTTCAGCCACTGTGAAATATTCATCCGTATAGGTCTGTTCATAACCTTTTGCAAACGCCCCACGTACTTTTGAAACACGTACTGTATCGCCCTTCTCCAATTTAAACTTTTGCTTTTTAAGCTTTTTTGGGAAGGGCCCGTATATGGTTTTAAAAACATTAAAGATTCATTTACATCAACAGGTTTCATTTTAATTGTGCTATGATAGCTTTTATTATATGATAGGACCAGGTTCTGTATTACATCAATGTACTTGTACGTATTATGGGCGCTGAAGTATCTCCGCATCCTGTTTTTAAGAGTCCTGTTAAACCGCTCCACTACACACGCTTTCTTATCATTGCCTGTGGCGAAATGCCTTATTTGATATTGTTTCATCAACTTCTGAAAATCCTTGTTGAAAAATTCCGTACCTTTGTCAGTTTGTAGTTTTTTGGGCCTGCGGCCTTGTGCAAGTATGGCTTGGAGGGCCCGAGTCACTTCTTTACCACTTTTATTCTTAAGAAGACCAACCCATGCAAATTTTGATAAGACATCTATGCAGGTCAGCATAAATTTAATATTATCATTATGCTGGGATAAACCTGACATATCGACTAAATCGGACTGCCACTGTGCGTCAACATTTGAGACAAAAACCTTGTTCCTCTTGAAATTAACTCTGGCTGTCTTGTGCAAGGTGTATGCATCTTCACCAGACAACCACTCTGTAAGTTTCTTGTTGGAAATGCTTCACCCTTAAGTTTCCAACAAACCCCTCTGCAATCTTTCTTTTCCACTAAAAGAACCAGGATTCTCCGTGGTATAATAAACAGACTTCAAACACTCCTGAACATCCATCTTCGCCACCAAAACAAAAATGACGCGGCCTCACACGACAGTTCATTTAATACAGTCATCATTTTATTAAAAACTGTAACAAAACAGACAAAACATTGGGTTATCTTATACTTTATCGTCAGCCCACAAGCTTTCTTGCATCGCCCCCGAAATCTCCCAGAAATCTCTCCGGACTTCATCGACAATCTTGTTACCAACATGCCCCAAGTCACGGTGTTTAATTTCCTGCAGCTTCCCCATAATGTGCAGCTCGTCCTTGAGTTCCGAAAGAATGGTGTCAACAGCCCCCTCAACACGCATGGGGCTCGGCCTAAGCCCCAGCACTTTCAGTGCCTTGGAGAGCAAACAGTCAACCATGGCGTTTTTCAAAGTTATGTTGAAAATAAAAAGAATCAGGCTCAAACAGGCAGCTGTGCCTGATTTGACTGGGGTGGTTATACTCGCACCCCTGGCACTCGCTTTTCAACAACTCTTCAATCACCGTGTCCAGAAGACAAGCCATGATCATCTTCAGGACTTTAACCATGGGGGCTGTGAGGCATCCATCGATTTCATCAGCAGGTCTCTGCGGTACTGATGGCTGATACTTTTTCCGGGCGCATTTCCCCGGGCAGCATGGTCTGTCGTGCGGCACACCGTTGTCAGCTTCAATTCCTTCTGTCAGCCAGGGGTCCGAAATGGGCGTATCGTTATCAGCGCAGTACTTAGTCTCCACTGATTTCGGTGATGCCATCGAGTCCGCTCGGTTGATCGGGACATAGGTTTTGTACACTGCCTGAGACATGGCTACTTAGCATAAAGTTTGTGGGGTTGTTTATAAGGATAGCCTTCTAACCCAGACCTTTGAAAGACCATCTTACGTGGTTTTCCCTCTAACCACGCCTTTAAAGAGTTTACAGCCTATCAACGGCTGTGCGGGACCCCGCAAGTAAACGCTATGAAGTGCATGAATAACCTTGAAATGAAACGGCATAGACAATAAGTGGTTTATAAAAAGTATTTTTATTATTTAAAACACATGGTGCATAAAAGGCACAAAATGCACACAGATCACATGGCCAACTTTTTTCAATTCCAAATATTACATCATCATAAATGAACCATTTCACATTGTAACGACTTGTACTAATTTTAATTAATTACAAATTGTTCAACGGCGTAAACATATTAACATCATAAAACGTTAATGATACATATAGCCTATTTCACAGCCTCAATTTGACTTGCAAATTAACAGCTTTAACTTTTTCATCTTTGAACTTGGATCTGATTCCGGCATGATGCGTTCTTCAGTGGCCTCCTCTTTGACCTGATGAAATGCGCTCCCTGAGGCTCCCTTGAACTTCTCGCTCAGGCGCATCCTCACTTTATCTATGGCCTGCCAGTGCTCAAAATCCTCAAACACTTTATGAGCATCAACCAGCGCGTCCAACATCAAAGATTTCTCGCTTTCACGGAAGTAAAACTCTTTATATTCTGCCTTCACTTCTTCTGAGGCAGATACCGTGAAGACTTTCCCTTATAATCATCCTGCCCAGTTCTCCAGCCGACACAGTTATCAGGTGCTTTTTTCGATAAGAAGACGATTCAGAAGGAAAATCAAATTGCTTCTGATAGCTAGAGACGACATACGCGAAAGCGCATCTGAAATTATCCCAGTCACAACTGTCGATAAGAATACCACGTTTTCCAATTGAGTCAAAGTCCTGGTCATCACACAAATTAAATAAAGAATTTCTGGAACATCAGCATCCGTGTAAATGTGGTAGCCGCAGCGGTAGTACCGCGGATCATCAGCGACTCCACCCCACTCAAAGTGCATCACCCGCAAAAGGGCTCTTGACATTGCTGTAAAAGGCTTCTTTGGACCCCGCGGAGCAGTTTGCAGGCCGGCCTCGGTCTCCATAGATTCAGGCGTTGAAGCCGAAGACATGCTTTTCCTTTTAAAACTCAACTGTATTCTTGACTTTGTTGCGAAAGGCTTCTTTGGACTCTGCGGTGTCGCTTGCAGTCGGGCATCGGATCCCGTAGACTCTGGCGTCGAAGTTGAAGACATGTTTTTCGGTTTAAAAGCAACCAGTTTTCTCAGTGCACCAAGACAAATCAGCTCAAAGGTCGTTACAAGTTAAATTAGCTTAAAGACCACGTTTTATTCAAGTCCTGAAGACCGGCTTCGACTTTACTTTTCTATCAGCGCATGCGCTTTTGACGTCATCCATCAGTACACACACACATACATTGTTTTTTTTTAAAAATGACAGGTGTGGGCATCCGCAAGTTCCGCTAACTCACCAACGCGCGCAAACACCTGTCGGATTCAACCCCTCCCCGTCTGGGTAAGTTTTATCGGTCTCCTGCTTTGACAGAAGCTGATCGCGCATCAATGCGCAATGAATCATTCCGTGGCTTACCCCCCTCCCCGCAAACCCCGCCCTGCCCATGGGATCCGCTCACTTTCAATGCCCACAGTCAGACACACAGATGGGAGAGACACAGACCAGGGAAGAGGACGTACGGAATTAACACTCTGCATGGAAACCATCCTTATTTTGCACTTCTTTCGTCAACTACATTACAACTTTTCGGTGACTTTACTTTTCCACGCACATCGCGCCGAAAAACTGGTAAAAAATTTTCTTTCTCTCTTTCTCCTTAACACTCATTTATACACTGCACCCATTTTATTTTAACACTTCATGCTCTCATATTTTTTCTGCTTTAAGAAAACACTCTTTTCTCTCCGAAATTCTCCAAATTTAAACTCTCTTTCGTTTCTTTCGTACACCACACAACCAACAAAACTCTTGAAATAAAGTTTTACCACTTTTATCACTTTCACTTCCCCCCTTCCAACCACGCATATAATAACCGTTTTAAAAACCACCAAACTATAACACAAAAAAATAAATCTTTAAAAGGCTCATCCCCACAAAAAACGTAAAACACGCTAAAACACACTAAAATGTATCAAATTCTCTCCCCGCACCAGAACGTTCAAGGGGGAAGGGGGGT
The DNA here is from genome assembly GCA_029721435.1 of Gymnothorax reevesii. Lineage (NCBI taxonomy): Eukaryota > Metazoa > Chordata > Actinopteri > Anguilliformes > Muraenidae > Gymnothorax > Gymnothorax reevesii. Next base: position 58,248,330 of record CM056574.1, read on the forward strand.
TGGGACGGTGCTGAATCTCGCTCACACACAGCCTCCCCGGAGAGGGAGAGAAGAGGCGAGGGGGGAGCGGATTAGGAGAAAAGGGCGGGAAATACAAAATGAACTTTTTTCTTTTTTTATTTTTTCATATGAACTCGTGAACTCTTCAACTCATTAAAAAGCGATCAATCATTTTGACAGAAAGCGAATCCCATTACTCTCTCTAACAGTTTTACACCCAATGGGCTTATTTAAGGTTGAATTATTTGTGAACACATACTTCATTCATTTATCAAGTATTTACTTTCAAATACAGTCGAACTTGCATACATTGGACTCGCATAAACTGTAAATTCATGTATAGTGGATGGCTTATCTGGTCCTGGTCTCGTTTTATTATTTTTCCAATAAAATACCTTGCATATAATGGACACTTTATATTAGACTATCACCTATATCAGACCAAAATCGCCAGTCCCAGCATCAAGCATTTCCTTCTAAACAGCCTTGCATCAGACATTCTTGATGATGCTGATCTTGCAATACAAATCAGCTCAGCATCAAACTGTTCTCATCAAACGACTTCATTTATCCTAATCAATGCTTTCATTCCAAATCATGTGTGCACTGTACTTTACATGTAGCCTTACAAAGTCACTTGGTCTGATTTTTTTTTGTCCACACTTACATCTGGAAATTCTCGCTTGCAGGTACTGATCAAACAAAGCATTCTGCTGCAGTGTATGTGGACTTGCATTTGGGTGTGGAATATACCTTTCATGTTTCTTTGAATACTGGTAGAGGAGCCGTAAGGAAAGATGGGACTTCATTTTTTCACACTGAAGATTGTCAGTACAAAGTTTCACATTATATCCAATGGGTATCCGACAATTATTTCTGTAGTTTTGAGAGCAATTATGAGAAAAGTTGTACCGAAGGAAGCTTTCTGTTCATTTGTCTGAGTATGAACTTATACTTCCATGCATGTTTCTTTGAAGGGGATCCTGTCTGCGTGGAAAGATCAGACCTACCTTTTGGTGACAAAGCAAAAATTGTCATATACCTGTGGATATCCACTGATGCATTTTACATGTCCTTTTGTAATCTGGGTGAAATGTTCCCCTTATCTTCACTTTTCAATACCTATGAAGTCAAGCTAAACTTGGCACCTACCTTGCACAAGCAGTTCGGCGGTGGACTCTCCCCCATTCGTTTTCACTGTGTAGTGCCCGCAATCCTCTTTGGTAGCCTCATTGATTATCAGAAAATGCTTCTTTCCATCCGTCTTGAAACGATACTTGAATGCTTCTTCCCTTGTCAATTCAACACCATCCTTTTCCCTAATTACAGAAAAAATTATTGAGCTTTCATTTTAAGCACACTGACACTATCTTTAATTCATCATTCAGTCCGGTGAATAATCTTTGAAAAATTTATGCTTGACTTCTGTCAAATCTTAAAACAAACCATGAGCACGTTCTCTTCGTGAACCTGGAGCACAGTTAGACTTTTCTTAGATCATTTTCCCCACGTGCACAAAAGATAAGAAGATGTGATTACATTTCTCCTGTGATCTGGAAAAACCTAGTATGTGTCACTTTTGGTAGAAATTGAATTTAACCTTCATTTGCAGTAATTAAAATGGTAAAAAATCTTAAAACACTAGCTACAAGTGTCATTTGTACTTTTAAAATCAAGTTTCTATCATTTTTTTCTTAATTTTATACGCCCCCGCCCTCCAAAGGGGAAAGGGGGCATTCTGTCCACACCATCTCCATCCGTCGTCCGTCCGTCGTCCGTTACATTTTGGTTTCCGTGGGATAACTATAGAATCCCTCGTCGGATTGATGCCATTTTTTAATGAAGTATTGGGAGTGGCTAGAGGGAGGTTCCTTCCGAAAACCAGCGTCGTATGATATCTAATATGGCCACCACAGCAGCCATCTCAATATGCCCTTGATCAACATACAGGCGGGGGCATATGCCACGCTCTGCGTTGCTCTGGTTTCTGATAGGAAAAGTTCAGACCCGAAAAGTTTTTGTTCATTGCCCCGCCCACTTTTACCCTCCTCCCACTTTCTTTTTTAACATAAAGACTATAGGAGGTTTGCGCATACATAGTCTTTTGTCACGCTGTCTTCAATGGGCATAATTTCAGCACAGCACTTCTCTGCCCAGTGGCGTAACAATAGGTGACGCAGCGAGTGCAATAGCGCTAGGACTCAGTGACGGGGGGGCCATGATGGGCATACTACCCATAGTGCCAGGCACCAACTGATGTCAGAATAGATACATTTCAAAACTGACACACTCATTCCACTCAAGACCCACAATTAACACAAGAGTACGCCTCTGTGCTACTGGATATTTATACCACTGCAACTACATTCATTTCTCAGTCATGGTGCTGGCAAGTCGATGTCATCACGGTACATTATTAGTCGTTATGAGATAATGTAGTTTTTTTTGTAAAATGCTTAACAAAAGAAACAATGATAATTTTATTTTGTTGTTGATATTGTCATTGAGACAGCAAGTGTTTCTAGGTAATGGCCATGAGCTTGAGCGCAGATCAACTGTTTTTACAATATTCACTTGCTTGCTGATTATTGTTCCTATAATTCCTTGCTGTTCACAAAATTTCAGATCATCCCAATGAAGTTATGTTAATGTGTTGTTCATTTGCTCATTATGCCCTATTGTTCTTGATGATGACCATTATTAAGATCATAATTTTAAGATGATATTGTTAAGAAAGAAATACGAAATTCGATAACTTTATATTATAGAATGAAATAGTGTAGTAACCCTTCGTGTGTTTTACATAGGTCTACAACAGTGTGAGGACCATGCCAACACCTTTATCTCATAGATTGAACTTTATGCTGTGAGTGCGGTGTAAATGCCATATTCCATGTGGAAAAAACACATCCGTAACTGTGTGCGATTTCGATTTGCAAGTAATGGTGTGCGCGCTAAAATCCGCCGATGATAAAAGCTTGATTGATGTTGCCTTGGTTTTAATAATGAGTTCTACTTAATACATATATTTTCATGCATGTACTATGCGATTTGAGCTCCGGCTGATCCTGCCTACCCAGCCACGGACCTCACTACGCGTTAATTCATGATGAAAAAAAGAGGTGATGGATTCGGGACGTGTGTCTGGATTAGCGGGAATAAGCCAAACCTCTTTTTATTTTTTATACCGATGCAATATTGGGGCACGGGTGAGGTGCACAGAATAGAGGCATTGTGAACGAGCTAAACACACAACACAGTACTTTTTGGCCCCCCCACTTAAGTGAATCCAGCGCCCCTGCCATCCAGTCATTGTTCATATTGACTTTTGGAAGGGTAAAAGACAGCAGTGCATGTATGTTTAAAGTACAACCCAATTCCGAAATAGTGGGTACAAAGTGTAAATTGTGAATAAAATCAAAATGCAATGAATTTCAGATCACATGAGCCAATATGTTATTTACAATAGAAAATAGATAATATTTCAAATGTTGACACAAATGTTTATCCACAAAATGAGCATAATTTAAATTTGCTGGCTGCAACAGGTCTCAAAAAAATTCACATATAAGAGAATCAGTTGAAAGGACATTTTGCAAGTAATCAAGTTAACTGGCATCAGGTGTGTAACATGATTGGCTATAAAAGGGATATCTTAGAGAGGCTGTGTCTCTCAGAAGTAAAGATGGCCAGAGGCTCTCCAACCTGAGGCTTGAGTAAAAAAATTGTGGATTACTTTCAAAATAACAGTCCTCAATGTGATATTGCTCAGGTTTTGAAGATCTCATCATCAACAGTGCATAAAATCATCAAAAGATTCAGAGAAACTGGAAAAAATTTTGTGTGTAAGGGACAAGGCCAAAACCTTTACTGGATTCCCTTGATCTTTGGGCTCTCAGACGCCACTGCATCACTCACCAGCATGATTCTGTCATTGACATTGCTAAATGTGCCCAGGAATACTTCAACAAACCACTGTCTGTAAACACAGTCCACCGTGCCATCCACAGATGCCTCCAAAGACTCGATCATGCAAAAAGGAGACCAATGTTGAGCATGATCCAGAAGCGCTGCCGTGTTCTGGGGGCTAAAGCTCATTTAAAATGGACCGTAGCAAAGTGGAAAAGTGTCCTGTGTCCAGACGACATCTATTCCAGGGAAGGCTTTGTGTATTTCAGCAGGACAATGCCAAACCACATACTGCAGCTATTACAACAGCATGGCTTCGTTGTAGAAGAGTCTGTTTGCTGAATTGGCCTGCCTGCAGTCCTGATCTTTCACCAATTGAGAACATTTGTTGCATCATTAAACGAAAAGTCCGTCAAAGGAGGCCCAAAACTCTCCAGCAGCTGAAAGCCTGTATTAAACAAGAGTGAGATCAAATTCCAATGGCTAAACTCAAGAAACTTGTCTCCTCTATGCCTAGACTCTTCCACTTTGCGTTAAAAAGAAGAAGGGATGCTACACCATGGTAAACAGGGCCTTGTCCTAACTTTTTTGAGACCTGTAGCAGCCTTCAAATTTGAAATGAGGTCATTTTGTGGATAAAATTGTATAATTTCTCACTTTCAAAATTTGCTATTTTATCTCTGTTCCATTGTGAATAAAATACTGCCTGGTGTGATTTGAAAGTCATTGCGTTTTTTAGAAATTTGCCTGCACCTTGCCACTTTTCAGAGCCTAGCTATCAAGTATAAGACAGCCTGACGAGGCTTTACTAATCATTTAGCTACTGTATGTTCAACTTCATTAAGTTAACCTGGGTAGTTAGCAAGTTATATAGCCAACACTAATTTAAATTGATGGCTAAGAATCTTTGGCCATCTTCAGTCCATGTAAAAACCTGGTAGCCACTGAACTAGCTAGCCAATTGGCTAATCCATCTCATCAGTGCATTACTGACCTAGCTTGCTACTTAGGAAAATAATCACGACTTACTCACTCACGACTTGCAAGCTCAGTTGCAAAAAAAATCACAATTTAGTTTTTCATTGATTTGTATTCACCAAATGAGGCACCAAATGTAATAGTAGCCAGCAAATCAGCTAGCTGGCCAACTAATCAACCTTTCCAATGAACCACTGACCAACCCAAATAGCAGAGGGGTTTGGCCCCTATCCGGCTTCAAGCCGGCACTGCTGGGCGGCTGCTGACATGGCAAGTGGTATGTTGACCGGATGTGAGCCAGGTCTGCCAATGATGGCACCGTTTGTATGATGGCGTGCCAAATGTGGACTGATTGTGGGCCAGCTCCGGGACACCAGGTCTGGGCTACTAAAGGGCCATTATTCTTGCTGTATGTGGGCCAGAACTAGGCCTTGTAAAGTGCATTATGTGGGCCAGACCTGGGCCAGGCCAATATTGCTCTATAGGAAGCTAGCTGGCTAAAATACTACTCATCGTTCTCTCTGATCTAACGATAGCTAAGTAGTAAAAGAATCACTATTCATTGTTCTCTTGATGATGCATTAGCCTTGTGTTTTTCAATTAATGTTGCTGATAGTCTCCTTCAAGTTATGACTGTAAAAGTTTGCTGAAACTGAGGTACCAGATGGGCCAGAAACAAATCACACGCTTTTTGCACATTTTTCATGTGGATATGTACAGTAGGTCACAAAAATGGACCACACATTTCAATAACATCACATTTTCAAGAATAAACTATGAATTTGGTGTGCTCACTTGCATCTGTACACACCACAGAGTAATGTCAAAGCAAGCTGCCTCATAAAATCCGATTCAAGTGATGTTGAAAAAGGTCTGAACTCGCTTATTAATTTCCTTAGGGATTTTACTTCCGACACCAAAAGCTGAGTGACAATGAAAAAGTCACCTCAGTAATCTATGCAACGACAAGATATTTGGGATGGCTGCAATAAAAAAAGCCCCTGAATAATTAAAAAAGCAAACTAATGTGCCTGGAGTTTACCAAATGATCCTGATACTTCCAATGAGACTGACTTCTATGGTCAGTTTAGGGTTATTTGGCAATAAGCATCAGAGATGGCTATAACACAAAAGCAAAGACTGCCAATCTTTAATGACCTTGATTCCCACTGTGAAGTACAAATCTTTTATTTTGTGGGGCTTTTTTCTTTGAGAGGCTCGGGCCAACTTGTTGGGATTCATGGTATCATGTTTTCCATCATGGAATTTGTTATTTAATGGAAACCTGATTGCCTCTACCAGAAATCTTAAGCTGGGCTGTGGTTGGGTCTCCCAAGTCTACAAAGAATGCATTATGGTTATATGACCACAGAATCAAGGTTTTGCCATGCCTGTCCCAATCCTCAGATCTAAACACAACAGAAATCCTGTGGGACCAGCTGAAGAGAGAGTCAACAGACGTGAACTTCAGAATAAGTAGGATCTGGAGAGATTCTGCTAAGAGGAATGGCCCCTGATTCTTTACTGTGTTTTCCCCATCCTCACTCCACACCAAAGAGAAAGACAGGGCTGTTGTTTTTGCAAGGGGACAGTGGACAAAGTATGTAATAAAGAGGATTCAGTGGTTGTGGGACATGTTTCTGACAAAAATACTGTTTCATTTTAGTACTTACTATTTTCTTTCAATATTTCTGTTCATATTTCAAATGAAATATCAAGGGAATAAACAATTATGGCAGTTCAGTCACTAAATTTACATCAGATTGAATCTTTTTTTTCCAGAACAACACACATTTTTGTTTGGCGGTGACTACTGGCATGATTCTCTGCAACAATCTGAGCAAACAGAGAGCCTGAGATTCAGGACATAAATGAACAAATGTGAACAATTGGTGTTTACTTGGACAATGAACAATGCCATTTTTGAAAGAGAAGGCACCGGTGGATGGGGAGATGAGGTGCTGAGCCTTGGTTAGGCTGAGTGGGAGTGGCATGGAGGGCAGAAAGTAGAAGCAGTGAATAAACACTACCTTAGTTATAAAAGCTCACCAATTAGGTGGGACATTCGGAACGGTTGCATGATCAAACAGAAAGGGCCTCATGCCTGGGACTGATTTCCATGCTAAAAGTAAAGCTCCATTTATTCATAACATTTCTTAATATATACTAAGGGTGCCAATATTAGTGGAGGGCCCTGCACATGCTGCATAGATTTCAACACCGCGCCATCTTTTGGATGTGAGTATACTGTACGTACAAGTTCTCCAATTGTATGTCTAGTTCATTTGAGTATACTTCTTATAATATTCTTGCAATCATATGGGGCTTCCTGTCATAGGTAATTGATGCGTGTTCCTGTACCTTAAACCAACTGACAAAGACCACAGATCAGGGGAAAGGAATCGCAGCCATTTCATATCAGCAAATCAAGAATTGGACTGTTTTTTTTACCACTTGACAGGGGAGCCCTCCTCAGAGACCTCGCACTCAAACTCCACCCGCTCTCCCTTCATCACCATCTGATCCTCCAGGATACGAAGAATGAGTACCGGGGGCTCTGTGAATACAGAAGGTTGGGGGAGCAGAGAAGAATACAGATTCTGGGTCCAGTTGATAGAGAGAAGCAGAGTGCTTTTTTGTCCAGCGATCCCTCAACTTTTGGCATGCCTTTAAATAACATACCTTCTCTTCAAAGGTATGTTATGCCTTGTACTTAGTCAACATCTGTTCTCAGCTTTAACTTGTTAATAAGTGTTTGGAAAGATTGCAGATTGCTAAATGAACCAAGCTGTATCTTATATAAAAAGAAAAATATTGTTAAAAAAGTACAAAATTCAAAACCAATGAAGTTGGCACATTATGTAAATCGTAGATAAAAACAGAATACAATGATTTGCAAATCCTTTTCAACTTATATTCAATTGAATCCACTGCAAAGACAAAATGTTTAATGAGAATGATGAGAAACTTTATTTTTTTTGCAAATAATCATTAACTTAGAATTTAAAGGCAGAAACACATTGCAAAAAAGTTGGCACAGGGGCCTTTTTACCACTGTGTTACATCGCCTTTCCTTTTAACGACACTCAGTAAACTTTTGGGAACTGCGGAGACCAATTTTTGAAGCTTTTCAGGTGGAACTATTTTCCATTCTTGCTTGATGTACAGCATAAGTTGTTCAACAGGCTGGAGTCTCTGTTGTCGTATTTTACGCCTCATAATGCGCCACACATTTTCAATGGGAGACAGGTGTGGACTACAGGAAGGCCAGTCTAGTACGTGCACTCTTTTACTACGGAGCCATGCTGTTGTGACACGTGCAGAATGTGGCTTGGCATTGTCTTGCTGAAATAAGCAGAGGCGTCCATGAAAAAGACGTTGCTTGGATGGCAACATATGTTGCTCCAAAACCTGTATGTACCTTTCAGCATTAATGGTGCCTTCACATAAGTGTAAGTTGCCCATGCCTTGGGCACTAATACACCCCCATACATCACAGATGTTGGCTTTTGAACTTTCTGCCTATAACAGTCTGGATGCTTCTTTTCCTCTTTGGTCCGGAAGACACAACGTCCACAGTTACCAAAAACTATTTGAAACGTGGACTCGTCAGACCACAGAACACTTTACCACTTTGCATCAGGCCATCTTAGATGAACTTGGGCCCAGCGAAGCTGGCGGCGTTTCTGGGTGCTGTTGATAAATGGCTTTCGCTTTGCATTGTAGAGTTTTAACTTTCACTTGCAGATGTAGCGACGAACTGTAGTTACTGACAGTGGTTTTCTGAAGTGTTCCTGAGCCCATGTGGTGATGTCCTTTACACACTGATGTCGGTTTTTGATGCAGTACCGCCTGAGGGATCGAAGGTCACGGGCATTCAATGTTGGTTTTCGGCCTCGTCGCTTACGTGCAGTGATTTCTCCAGATTCTCTGAACCTAGTGACGATATTACGAACCGTAGATGATGAAATCCCTAAATTTCTTGCAATAGCTCGTTGAGGAATGTTGTTTTTAAACTGTCCAACAATCAGCTCTCGCATTTGTTCACTCAGTGGTGACCCTCGCCCCATCCTTGTTTGTGAATGACTGAGCATTTCAGGGAAGCTGCTTTTATACCCAATCATGGCACCCACCTGTTCCCAATTAGCCTGTATACCTCTGGGATGTTCCAAATAAGTATTTGATGAGCATTCCTCAACTCTCTCAGTCTTTTTTGCCACTTGTGCCAGCTGTTTTGAAACATGTTGCAGGCATCAAATTCCAAATGAGCTAATATTTGCAAAAAATTACAAAGTTTACCTGTTTGAACATTAGGTAACTTGTCTTTGCAGTGCATTCAATTGAATATAGGTTGAAAAGGATTTGCAAATCATTGTATTCTGCTTTTATTTACAATGTACACAACGTGCCAACTTCACTGGTTTTGGGTTTTGTAAATCCAGGAAATGGTGGAAGGCTGCATGCAGGAACTGAATTTTAATTTCCCAGTTATTTTGGTCACGTTCAAGCTATGGAGTGGCGAAGTCCCGCTCCTTCCGGTTGATGACCATGGGACCATATTTTGTAAAATCATGCACTGAATTACACTTATGATGATTATTGATTTAAAAGATAATTTTTCAAGCCTATAAGTTATCAGTTTGTCGTACTACTGTTTAAATATACTAGTAAAAGACTACAGACCCAAAATGTTGCATTAATGACATTATTGATTTATCTGGTTGTCAAGCTACTCGGAGCCCCTGTAGGTATGATGCTTTCGTGCTTTGTAGCGGAGTGATCCCACACGAAAGGTATTACTTGTTTTTGCTCCCTGATGGATTAAAGGCCCTCGTTACAGGACCAGGAGTAGCTAGATAAAACGTATCAGGTAAGATGATGTTTCTTTTGTGCACAGAACATCACGACCTTATCAAACTCGCTAGTTGCCCAACTAATCAGTTAAGTCACCTAGCTAGCAAGCTAATGTTAGCTAATAGCGTGAGGCCTGTGATTTAACTTTCAAAAGCATGAAGAGTAATTTATTTGTAATGAGGACAAAAGCCACTAGATGGCAGTATTGACTTTGTTAAGCCCAGTCTGGAGCTAGGTTTGGGCATGTCCTGGGCATGTCTGAGAGGGGAAAGTCCCAGAGAATTAAAAAAAATCTAAAAGGTGGGAGGGGGCTGCAAAAGAGTATATAAGGAGAAAAATTGAGAGAGTAAAGTAGTAGGAGAAATTGCAGGAGAAGGATACATTTGACCAGACCTCTCACTCTTTTCAAGACCTTTGAAGTTTTTTTGTGGATTTTTGCCTGTGTTGGAGGATTTCCCTGTCCCAGGACATCACCAAGCAACCCCATCTCAAGGGACTGTAAATATTTTTTTCTTGTATATGTCAATCTTGGTCAGTAGTATAAATTGTAGTTTAGTTCTCAGTCTTTGTTTAATTAAATCTGTTTAAGTTTTAAAATTTTGTCTGTAATCCCTTGCTGTCTTATGGCCCCAATTTGTTATGACATATAACAAATTGGGGGCTCAAGTCCGGGATAGACCACTGTGTGAGTCATTTATTGAAAATCTAAAATTTCAAATTGTGAAATTGTTTTTTCAATTTTCCTAGATATATATTGACAGATCAACAGCAATGGATCATTTCCTGGCATCACCCACCGCGTAGAGGTTTTGAAGTCTTTTAAAAAGACAGAACTGCTAGAAATATGCGGACAGTTAGAGCTAACAGAGGTAAAACCAGCCATCCGAAAAGCAAGACTGGCTAGAGAGATTGTTGAATATCACATTGATGAAAATGTGTTTACACCAGGCGATCTGGAACAGTAGCCAGGAGATAAAACTGGTGCCTCCATTCTCGGAGAAGGAGGTTGATAAGTATTTCCAGTGTTTCGAGAAGGTAGCTAAGAGTTGTCAGCGGCCAAAGGAACACTGGCCTCTGATGTTGCAAACTGTCCTCAAGGGTAAAGCTCAACAAGCCTATTCGGCTTTGTCTGCTGATGATTCCTCTGATTATGACATTGTCAAAAAGGTTATTTTGACAGCTTATGAGTAGGTTCCAGAAGCTTACCAACAGAAATTCAGAGGTCTGAAGAAATCTGACAATCAGCCTTATGTGGAATTTGCTAACGAGAAGAAGGTTTGCTTAGAGCGCTGGTGTAATTCTATGGAGATCAAGGATGATTTCAACTCACTAAAAGAGATGGTGTTAGTTGAAGAATTCAAGAACTGTGTTAAGGATGATATTAAGACCTACCTTAATGAGAAGCAAGCACTGAATTTGCAATCAGCTGCCAAATATGCAGACGAATATGTTCTCACACAAGTCCATATTTCAGTCTTGCAGTAACAATAGATGGTTCCAATTTCAGAAGAAAGGTAATGGTGATACCCAAGATTCCTCACCCAAAGACAAATCTGGTGATGGTGCTCAGAAATCCAGTCACAGGTCTGATGAAAGTGTAAAAGCTGACAGTGACAAAAGTGGTCTAGTTTGCAATTATTGCAAGACATCTGGTCATGTTACAACTAACTGTTGGTTCCTTAAAGCTTAGAAAGAAAAGGATACCAAACCAAATGCCTTTGTGAAAACAAGGTTAGAAACCCCTGTAGTAGATGACCAATCTGCTAAATTCCCTGCTCCTTGTGGGGCTAAGAAGCCTGATACTGCTGACTTTGTGAGGGAGGAATTTCTTCCATTTGTGTAGAAGGGGATTTGTGGCTCTGAATGAGCATTCTCCTCCTGTCCCCATATATATCCTAAGGGATACCGGTGCTTCTCAGTCACTTTTGTTGATGGACTCCTTGGAGTTACGTGATGAGACCGCTTCTGGGGATTTCATACTCGTACAACGTATTGAAGGGAGGACTTTATCTGTACTTCTGCGCTCTGATTCTTGAAGTCTGATTTATTTACAGGACAGGTAAAGGTCGAACTTATGTCAATTCTACCTATCAAGGGTGTTTCTCTGTTGCAAGGCAATGACCTGGCTGGGGGCAATGTAGTCCCCCCTGTTCATCTTACTTCACTGCTGAGCACTGAAGATGGCGATGAAGACCCATCTCTGTATCCTTCCTGTACAGTGACCCCTGCTACGGCCAAGAAGGCTCAAGAAGAAAATGATGTGGTGCCGTTCAGCACATTGAATAGTCATGACTCAGGTGGTCCACCTCATGACTCTGTTCGGCTTACTATGGTTTCTCCGTTTGAGGACTTATCAGACACTTTTATCAGTACTCTGTTCAGCCGGCCAGATGGGTCTGGTGATTCTGATGTGTCTGGAGACTCGTCTCTGTCCATAACATATTAAATGCATAAACCATGAAACACATCTCTAAGTGTTTAACAAAAACGGTTACCACACCGTGATCATTCATGAATGAATGAAAAGGTTTACAATGTGGAGGTAGTAATTACCTGGCCCCTCCCCTAGGGGGCCAGGTTAAGCAATGATCATGTCTGTGTGTGTGTCAGTCAGTCTGTCTGTCAGCCCGTGACTGGGGCCAAGTCTGCTATCTCTGATTGCCTTGTTTTTAATGTTAACACGCAAAAACAGCTCAGGTGATGGAGTAAGGCAGCCCTGCTGGACAGTCTTCCAATGTTTTTCATTACGGAATTGGGTGAGTTAACTTTTTTTCCCAAGACTGTAGTTTGATCATCACAAAGAGTGAATGTCTGCTAGGGAGGACCTAGGTGAAGTACAGTTGCTGACCATTTTTGTCTTTTCTTTTTCTATTTACGAGTAACTGAGATGTTGAGGAACTTTAATGTACCCTAAACAGGACGGCTCTGGAAACCTGATTGCCACTGTACATATTTCATGTGCATGCATTGATTGTGACATTTTGCTGAAGTCATATGAACACATCTTTCCTCAGTTCAGTAACTGCAAGAACTGCATTATGCAGGGCTGCTAACTTTCTACGCAATCTCACGCATGCGGTGTAAGTTTCACGCATTTTGAAGGCGTATTCACCGTAGTGAGCAATCATTCAACCAACGAATATTAATCAGATTCTTACGTGTAATTAAAGTCCTAGTGAGTGGAAGTGTCAGTTTCATTTGCATTACGATGGATTTCACCACGAGTAACATTGAAGCGATTGTGACTCCAAACATTGTGTGCTTTTCCTCACTCAGGGGTTGGAAGCAATGTTGAGTGTTTCATGATCGTTTAAATTGTTAAAACGAAATGGGACCATTTGAAACGTCTTTATGCAACTCTATTGCTTCCAACCCCCGTGTAAAAAGAAACTTGAGAATTCCAGCCATAATTGATTTCCACGTCTCTAGTGGTGAAATCCACCTTAATGCATGTGAAACTGGTTAACTTCCATGCTCGAGGACTCAATTCCGCGCGAGAATCTCTTAAATGCACCTCAGTTGAATAATTTCTGACTGCGGTATGGGAACGTGAATGCCTCTAAGAGGCGCGAGACTCACGGCGAATGTGTCAGAGTTGGCATCCCTGAATATGCATTGATTTGAAAATTTATCTGCTCCTCATTCAAGCCTGATCTACAAACAGCCTTACAAACCCCTCAAGATGCCGAATTGTCAAATCATGAAATAATCATATACTGATGGACTTTAAAAACTTATTAGTCTGACTAGACAGAAATACCGTACAGGCCAGCAGACACTGCCATTTCTACACAAGATTATTGGGAGACATACACGAGACAGACACGAGAATATCGAGACGTAGTACGAGTCACATATATTGTGCGTAGGAAAAGTAATAGGCCTCGTGTTTGTGATAATTTGCATTTCAGTGCATTACATCGGCAAAATCTATACACCAAACAAATATCAAACTAATAGGCCAAATTTCTGTACACCTAACCAATTCCAATTGATGGAAAAAAGACATGGAATGTGAGCTTTGTCGTTTTTAGGATACTGCAAGAAGGTGTCGCTTTAAATATAATGTGACATATGAATCGATAGATGTGTTGCTTTATTTATGACAAAATGAGACGTGCACAAAAAACATTCTACGATGCATTTAGTGTAAGAGTTTAAGAATAAACCAACATTGTCAAACAGAAGGCTATTAAACAGCAAACATAATGAGTTATCTCCCTCTACCGCGTGACCTGATGAAATGATGAAACAAGGCCCGTTCTCACATAGATGCCACTTCTACTACAATGGAAAAGTGGCAGAGAGCATGGCTAATCATGGGAGAATCTCCATGAGCGTGGTTTGGTATCTCCTAAGTCAGGAAGCTGCACATCTTTGCTCTCCCCTCGCTTATTTTGAACGTGCACAAAATATGCGTAGCCGGGTCGTGGCTAACAAAAAGCGGGGCAGTCTTATTAAGAATGTAGTGGGAACGTAATTATTGTACATGCAGCGCGATAGCATCGTGGGAGATTTCTGTGGCCGAACTAAAAATGCAGCACCGTTGGAGCAGAGCCAGTTGAATCAAATCAGCATCACGTCTGTTCATCTTCGAAGTTGGGAAAGAACTGAAGAAATGCTTGAACACCCCGACTAATACAGTATATACTGAGCAACCAAAGAAACTCAAGTTAAAGACAGACCGAAAAATAAGTTTGCACGTGATTATTATAGAAAATCAATTTTATCACTAGCGTGTGCACATTTACACTCGTTTCATCAAACTTTTCTTTTTTTTGCGGTCAATTTGACAGAGTCACCATAAGAGTACTTTAACTAACTAGCTAACTTGCGTTCCTTTTGTTGTTCAGTAGATGTAACCCTCGTTTCTCGATTTAGGTAGCGTGCTCCAGGTCCCTGGGCTGTGGGAATGAGCGCTACAATTGGTGGTGCGCAAATCAATCTTCGTTCTTCGTTAATCACACCAATACAGTACAGTACAGCCAACGTTACATCCAACAAGACGGACTGCTCAACTCAATCTTTTTTTCTGCCACTTCCTTTTCCCCCATCGCGCCCCTTCTTCTCCACTAAACAATTTTAAATAGGAACTGATATTCAATCGAAGCGCGAGGACATAAATTATAACTCAATTCAGTGCACAAAATGATTGCATACATTAAATACTAAGTACAATGACTTTTGCTTACTGTATATTTTCTTCACTCACTGTATTTAACTTATACTTTACAAAGAAATATCATGCATACGGTAATTACAATTACATAGACATTGCCACAAATTGTACTGGAAGCGTAATATAGTCAGCACCAGTGTAGCGACATTATCATACAGTCTACTAGGTCTGTGTAACAACGTAGTATGGTCCTGTACATTGTAGCGGCACCATAGCAGAAACAACCGCTTGGTCGGCATTGGTTTAGGTGTAATCGTAGTGGCAGCAAGTCAACAGCGCTTAGAACGTTTTGACGTAGAGGCATCGCAGTTCAGTTGTGATGTGGTCTTAAATTTCCCAAATTGCTGGATTTTCACAGCGATAATGCTCGATCAGGGTGATCGGCATGGTCTTCATAAGGTCACAGAGCTGTGTGAACAGGGTGTAAACAGGCTGAAATAAATGCAAAATTACAATCTACATGTAAGAAGCACATTATGTTTTACTCAGACCAGCGGTACACGTATAATGAGATTTTCAAAGTGATTCTTCAACCGCTGCTGGATATCGTATACTCTTCTTCAGCCCACCCTCAATTTTCATGGATTAGTGATTAGCGATTACCAACAACAATGCAGCAACCCAACGTATTATATCTATTACTTTTGTAAATCCACATATGAAAAGTAATTCTCAGTAACAACTGTGCATAGGCCTAATTCAGACTACATTACGTCGCACATTTGGCAGACTCTAGGCATACGTGTGTAGGTTCGGCGGCCCGCCGACTGCGAAGCTTGTCTCAGCAGAGTAAGAGGTTGATAACTGCACGCGACATTAAGGGGAGATTATCGCGAGAAATCCGCATGAGATACATGAGACGTCTCCTGGGAATTAGGCAGTATCTGCTGGCCTGTAGGGTAGTATAGTTTGGTTAGGGGAACTTTAATTAGATGATTACATAATTGATATGCAGTTGTATCTCAGTAAGGAGACACAACAGTGCGTGAGGTCATGACCTTGTTTGTGTCTGTGGAGCAGGATTTGAGAAATTAGTGATGTAACTTCGTCCGGCTTACCTGATCACAATTGCAATGCTGTCAAATGCCTTAAAACAATCCTTGAGGTCATTAAGGCCAGAACCCGAGAGCATTTGTTCAAAGACACTACGTGAGCCATACCTCGCCTTTCCAAATCCCAACCTGATCAAGCCATTGGGCAGTGGATAGCTGGAACATGCCAAAATCGCATCACACAGCGTTTCGGGGTAAGCCAACCCACAATCTCTAACCTTGTGGCTTGTTACCAGGAGACTGGTCGGCCTAGGGTCACGACCCCAGCCCAGGACAATCAGATCCGCCTCTTCCACCTGAGAGATTGGTTTCGAACCTGTAGCACGACAGCTCTAGAGACCGTAGGAATCCATAGACCAAGGATCATCAGAAGAACAGTGAGTCACCGACTTGGCGGTCACACTCGGTACTGTGATTTGAGTCGATCTTTGTCGTTGATTTTGTTTTTAAGTTTGTCATTTTAAATTTGTTGATTCTTTTGTCGTTCTTTTTTTGTTGATATTATCTGACATTTTGTCGAAGTTGTTGTTATGGGTAAAGTCAATAAATGTTTCCGAATTTGAATCTGAGTTTGGCTATAATTCTGGTTAAAAGTTTTTAAAGTCCATCAAAGTATATGTAACATAAATGCATGAATCGCCACGATAAAGTGGAGAGTTTTGCCCATTTTTCTTCAGAGAGCCACAAGCCAGCACACATACTCATTAAAGGAACAGCTTATTTAAAGGTCAGAACATTCACCCTGCAATGAAAGCTAACAGTTCCCACTTCCGCCCTTGCAACTGTATATACACTTTCCACTCCTTATAAGGAACAAGTATAAATGCAGTATCTGAAATTCCACTATCAGGCAAAACCAAAAATGCCACCATAATCGCTAGTTATTATTGGCAAAGAATAGTGGTTACCGTTACTAATCAAAGTGGCAAACAAGTTTTACAATCATCATGGCTGCAGCAAACCGAGAATTAAAAACAGCTAGCCATAAGTTAAAATAATATAAAATTGCTCTTACTTAATTTCACCACAGGAAAGCCTGTGGACTACTGCAGCAACGGGTATAGACTATTTATTAAAGCTAGAGTGTATACACAAAAGAAACGCGCATACAGTCAATCAAAATATCTATTTAACTGAGTAAATAAAACATATGTATCTCAAATTTCATCACCAATTACAAGCTGTTGCTATCGAGCAATAATATCATATTGGTAGGGTACTGCAACTGAATACATCAGTTGAGCAAGTCCATAGATGCTAGTGTCTATGATCTGCTCCTCTGCGCAAAGGGATTAAAGTCACAGCAACTAAAACAGCCAGTTTCAAGTCGAGTGAACCTGAGGTGTTGTGCTTGCATGCCCTGTACAGCGATTACTAGGTGCTATTTGACTGTGAAAATATTAGTTCTATTTTGTTTTCAGTGTTTGTGATAATTTTTATTTTCTTGGAAATTAGACCTTACTGGTGTTTTGTGTTGATCATCTAATAAATCCCCTTGCAGAACTTGGGTTGGCATGGCTCAAGAGGTAGAGTGGGTGGGCTAGGAGCCAGAGGGTTCCTAGATCGGTCCTCGGCTCCTTCAGAGAATATGTCGAAGAGTACTTGAGCAGGACACTGATCCCCACACTGCTCCTGATGTGCAGGATGGTGCCATGCATGGCAGTCTCTGCCATCAGGGTGAATGTGTGGCATAAATGTAAAGCGCTATGGGGTCATGTCATGTGACTAAAAAGTGCTATATAAATGCAGTCCATTTACCATTCCATCTCAGCACCTACCATTACACATTAAGATCATCACAGTAAGGTCCACAAAATAAAGGCTTGATTTTGACGGGAAAAAAAAATTCAAGTTAAGTACAGCAAAACATTTTTGTGATACTGAAGCTTGGGCCTCTTAGAACACAAGCTCCACAGTATTTGCTGCTATGTTATGTGTGTTCATCCTCACTGGAGCAAACTTTCACCAACTACTGGGTCATTCCATATCAACTCAACCAGAGCCCACCACATCAAAATTTTGATTTTGATAAAACTTTGCACATCTCAAGAGTAATGCATTGGCAGTACTGAGGTCAAATAATTCAGCTCAATTATTGCCAATATATGCCCTGCCAATTGTACTAGGTGTCTCACTTAATTTTTGGGGCACCTTAGCCATGCTGTAGGTGAAAAGATGAATGTGACACATGCACTTGTTCACTTCCACCAATGAGGTATATGTTATCGCCAGCTTTGGTTGGTCTGTCTGTCCGTTAGCAGGATATCTCAAAAACGGGCTCATGGATTTTAACCAAACTTTGCCAAATGTTAGAATAGCACAAGAGGAACAAGTACTTAAATTTGGGCGTACTTTTGGGTTTTGGTGCCACCTGGCGGTGGAATGCAACAATACCGTACATCAGCTAATGATAATCACCTAATATGACTGGCATGCTGTACAGTCTAAAGGAAGAGTTTTACATCTCCAGTTTTTTAATATGTTAGACACAAGACCCATGCCTTCAAACACTAAAAATATGACATTGATCACTTGTGTCCCTTTTGAGATATATACCCACTATAATGACCCAAAATGCACTATTCATTCTAAAGCAAACTTCCAAGGTTATTAAAACATTTAATACAACATTGTGACTTTAATATTTTTTGTGGTCTTCAGAAAGCTGACTGACAGTTTGCATACCAGGGCTCTGTCTTAATTAGTTACAGAATAATGCATGCATAAAATTTTGAAAAAAAATTGTATAATTGTTTTTTTTTTTTGCTTTTTCCAGGCCACAGTACAGATAAATTAGACACACTGAGTAAAGAAAAGTAGGTTAAGGCAAGAGTTCAGGAACTATTCTGATGACAAAATGAAACTTGTGGGTCTGTTTGCTCTGCAAATGCATATCTCAGGCCCTCAAACTTAATCCAAAATTACTTTCAGATTTTCTTAAAACTAACCCTCTCTCCCTCCCTAAAAGAAGCTTAATCTCAGAAACTGGCCATGATTGAGTTTAATTATTTTACCATTTCACACAAGATACATAAATCTTCCACTGTGGGGAAAATAATAAAAATGAATTATTTTGGTGGGGAAGTTCCAAAAATTTGGCTGATTTCACATAGAATGACCCTACTGCAACTTTATTGCAAAATGGCAACACAAAACATCACTTCGTGTATCACAACTTTAAGGAGAAACCAAGCATTTTATGTCTAAACATTAACTAAAAATTCTGGTGGAAGTGTTATTTTATCTATTCATTTTTCCACTGGTGTACTCTTTCCCATTTCCTGGGATTCTTATTTTTTATGGTCTCAGGGCTTGGAAGATTACCTTTGACAAAGAGCTCTGAGAAGCACTTCTCATCACCGATCACACAGGTGTAAGCAGCATCATCAGCCAAGGAACAGTGATTAATAGTGAGCAGTCGCTTGCTGCCAATGTTTTCAAAGATGTACCTGAGAAAAATAATAAGAAAATATTATAGGACAATCAGACTTCTCAGAGTAAAGCCCAAAGATGATGGCTAATAGCATTTATCATTTTCAGAAAATGGCTGCATGTGGGCACTAGCTATAGTAGAAATGCATTTTCAGTCTATTGTGGCTTTTTGCTCATGCAAACCTTTTACTTAAATCACGGATACCAAGACAGACACAGGAAGGATGGGGAGGGAAGGTGAAGAATGCTTCCTTTCTCCACAACCCCCTCAGATTCAGAAAAAGATACACTACCGCTCAAAAGTTTGGGATCACTTGGAAATTTTCTTGTTTTCCATGGAAACACATATGGAATTAGTCTGAATAGGAAATATAGCAATTGAACAGAACATGCTGACATTGTCTGAGTTAGAAATAATGATTTTAATGGAAAATGATGAATATGTACTTCAAACTTTGCCTTCATCAAAAAACCACCTTCACTATTGATACTGAAACTATTTAGCGCAGCTGCTACTTGACAACGTGTTAGGTGTCTTTGTCTTAAAATACACACACTCAGATATTTGTTATCTCGTACAGTTGTGCATCGGGCCTCCCACTCCTTTTTTCTGTCCTTATTAGTGCCAGTTTGTGCTGCTCTCTGAAGGGAGTAGTTGACAGCATGGTAAGAGATTTTAAGTTTTCACTTTCTCACACTGAATAGCCTTCTTTTCTAAGCACAAAAATAGACTGACGGGTCTCCAAAGGAAGTTCTTTCTTTCTGGCCATTTTGAGCCTGTGAACAAACAAACAACTGCTGATGCTTCAGGTACTAAACCAACCTCAAGAATGCCATGCTCCCTTTTGCGCTCCCTTAAAAGTTGGTTTTCAGCTGTGCAACACATTTCCAGAAGGATTTTCTAATAATCATTTAGCCTTATAAAATACTTTACTTGGATTAGCGGCCTTACCAGGAGATTGATGCGGAGGACTTACAGTTGCTGATAATAGGCCTCTATGCAAAAATGTAGATCATTCTTTGAAAATCTTCAGATTAATTTTAATTGTTTGTGAAATGGATAAAAATGTTCGTGAAATGGAGAAAAAAAATATGTTTGTGAAATGCATGAAAATGTAGTTTTTCTTTGGAATACAAAATTTGCAAGTGATCCCAAACTTTTGAGCGGTAGTGTAGATTAAAGCAAATCGAATTAAATTCCTCAGGACTTAAAGATAATATATGAGGGTAAATCCCTATCTTTATTTGTGAGCAAGGTATCTCCACTTGAGGGCAGGCACATCGATTTCATGCGTAGATTTACCAAAAGTTTTCCCCAGAATTCTGCACTTGCACTGAAATAGGCCCTGCTTGGGCTTAGATCTGCTGCTGTTTGGACTGATTTTTTGTGTGCGAACGTCAGCTTTTTCTCCTTGCGTGCATAACTGCCTCTGCATGTTTGAAACATTTCTGCTAGCACTCGGAACACTTCTGCTCACGCTTGGATTTTTTAGATCTAGATAGCCTATATAATCTAAAGATTAAAAGTTTTATAAGTGATCGCACACACAGCAGTATAGCCAAAGATATTACAGTAACTTTGGGAGTGGGTCTGCCTACCCACCCCCACGGCACACTGTTAAGTTAAACAAATGGGCCACAACGAGACAGCAATAATTTCATTGGTCAACACAGAACCTGAAATTCTTTTGGTTGGCGATTTTTGAACGGAATGTATCACAAAAAATCTGCACGTGAGCAGAAATGTTCCATGTGCAAGCAGAAATGTTTCAAGCACGCAAAGGCAGTTCCGTCCAAGCGGCACCATGGCTGGAGGTAAGAACAATACATTTCTGGGATCATTAACTCCTAGACCACATTCTTCATTTGAGAGATGAAACCAAATAAGACAGCTCTACTGGTGGCTTCCAAAAAACACTCACCATCCTCAAAATGGCGCGCTGTCAAATCATAAAATAATCATATTTTTTACACAAATCAACATTTGACTTATGAAATTCAATATAAATGAATGATTTTCTGGTTGAATTTAGCATTAGTTTATCAATAAAGGCGCAACTGGACATTTTTGTGGTGCAGAAAAATAGGTTTCACCAGGAATGTTACTTGCGACCTTTTGTTATTCATGGGACAAATTCCGATCATCCGAGCAAAATGCAAGCTTGTAACAATGCTTTTCACACCCTATAAAGGAGAGAGTATAACACACTAACACAGTAGTATCTGAAATATTCTCTTTCTTTGAATGCAGTATGAATTCTAAAACAAATTGGCGCATTAAGTGAAATGCCAGCACATGCTGTATTGGAAACAAAGGCTATCAACTACTGTTGTTACCCAATGTGACAAATTGCCTCTGTGATCACGGTGGTAAACTGAAAATAAGAAATAGCTGGTTAGGGGGCAAGCTGGCTAGAAGTAACATTGAGCTACACCATACAAAGACAATTTTACTCACACTTCATGGGAAAAAAACTCCATCATTGAATTGCTCCTCTAAAGAATAAATAACATCAGCCCTCTAGTCTGTTTCATTCAGAATGACATTGCTATCCCTCAGATATAAGCTAAGCACTCCAGGCTTGATTCTGGAAGTCTTTTTTCCATGCAATCACATCATTCTCAGTTGCGCAAAGTTGGGAGAATACATCATAACCGTTATTACGCAAGTGTTTTAAATATGTTTCTGATAGTCCAATCAGATAACATTGAAAAACCATTGAAGTGCTTGTATTTGTATTTTCTTGTATGAGGCTCCAAGAGACAGCTGAATTCTGCGAGAGATGAATCCAGAGTGTAAATCCACAGTAAGAAATTATACGTTTTTAAAATGTGATGACTGTAACTGACAGTAGAATGACATAGTATTAATACCATGGCAAATTTTTGCTTCAGAAAACTGATTTTTTTAAACTATTCAACTGGGATACTATGGGCTCATTATAGCTGAAGTAGCTTTTAAGAAGGACATCGATTTTTTTCTATCACAAGAGAGAATTTTTTTAAACAGCTGGATAGATACTGAGGCCAAGTATATTGAGCTCATATATTGCACATCAGGCTTAGCTAGAAGTTTAATTCATGGAACTTCTGGGGAACAGGGATGGAACATAACTCAACCATGTTCTAAACTGTGTTCAAGTTCGGCTTGCCAGTGAATATTCATTAACTGATCTGGGTGTACAATCTAGTGATAGAATAGTGTTACTGCGTGCCAGGGGCGGTTTTAGGAATTCTGAGGCCCTGGGCAAAGAACAATTTTGAGGCCCCACCCCCCAACTCAAACCCATACATCTGTTAATAATGAGAAAATCGATCATATGCAAGGAAAAACATTTTTTTTTTATTAAACACGACATGAAAATGATTGAAAAAATAGGTTGATGTCTGATGTAATATATACGTAACATGCTCACGATATCAATCCTAACAATATTTACAATTCTTCGGTTGAACTTGTGAAGAAGGTGGTTAATTTGGGAAGCTTTTGAACAAATCCTTCACTTTCCTTCTCTCTCTTCCTTTTCTTCCCACCGTTTAGAAATGGTTTCATTCTGTGAACACAGATATGTGTCGCTCTTTCGAAAAAATATTCGACTTTGGTATTCTATATACCGTATTCCCGCCGGGCTCGCTCAAGTCGTTGGCTAGGCTACCTCAGACGCCAGAGCCAGAGCGAAGCCGGACAGCTGTGTATGATGTCACGTCACTGACTGTAGTTTTTCGCTGGGATTACACGCATTGAGAATACATTAGAATATATGCCTACTCTCAACACGAATAATGCTTAATATTAATATTGCTTTTATCACTGTCATATCAGTGTGATTCTCAAATATGCATTCATTGACAATCAATTATTTCATAGTAATCCATGATGAATTGGTGAATAAATGCAGGAAAACAGCCAGGATCCATGAACTTGACGTTACGTTCCATTGGCGCTGCATTCAGACAATACAGTTTCTTTGAACGCAGAGGATGAAAAGCAGCAAGCAGCTAGATAAGTTTCAAACCATTGAAAGGCTTGAGATGACTACCACTTTGGTGACAGTTAGTTAAGACCCTTAACATTAAAAACGAGACATTTAGGAGCTTTGAAAGTGCATAAACACTGACTAAATGGAGTGGAAATGAGACCAGTCAAAGCAGAGCTAGATGCTAGCAGGGGCGAAGCTAGAACCGGGAATTGGGGTGGCACAGACACGTCCCTTTATGACAATTAGGATAGTCCAGGCTAGTTCTCAATTATTTTTCTTTATTGACGCGTTTTCCAATTATCGTAATAGGCAACTGAAGACACGGTTTCTCATGCGATCTAACAGCGATGAAGTCATGGGGTAAATACCGTGAAAATTAGAATTGGGGTGGACGTAACATCTGTTTTAAAGAATTATTAGTCCTGAGCTGTTCGCAGTCATTTTCATGATTAACAAAATGTTCACTCCGAGATCGCTCCACACTTAACAGGTGCTGCTTGTTCTTTCCGATTAGGTAAGACGACAATCATTCATCTGGAAACGTTTGCGTAATTTACGTTTGCGTAAGCCCCCCAGCTTAGCCGTCAGGTGTTGGAGTTTTCCCCGGGTGAACGAGAGGGTCGCTGCCCTGCGCCTTCGGGTCGGGGACAGGTGCCTCACTGTCATTTCGGCTTATGGGCCGAATGGCAGTGCAGAGTACCCGACCTTCTTGGAGTCCGTAGGAAGGGCACTGGAAAGTGCTCCGACTGGGGACTCCATCGTTCTACTGGGGGACTTCAACGCCCACGTGGGTAGCGACAGTGTTACCTGGAGGGGGGTGATTGGGAGGAACGGCCTCCCCAATCTGAACCCAAGTGGCGCTCTATTGGACTTCTGTGCTAGTCACGGTTTGTCCATAACGAACACCATGTTCAAGCATAAGGGTGTCCATCAGTGCACGTGGCACGAGGACACCCGAGGTGGGAGGTCAATGATCGACTTTGTGGTCGTGTCATCTGACCTCCGGCCGTATGTCTTGGACACTCGGGTGAAGAGAAGGGCTGAGCTGTCCACTGATCACCACCTGGTGGTGAGTTGGATCCGCTGGCGGAGGAGGAAGCTGGACAGACTTGGCAGGCCCAAACGTGTTGTGAGGGTTTGTTGGATCGTGTAGCGGAACCCTCTGTCAGAGGGGTTTTCAACTGTCACCTCCGGGAGAGCTTTGACCAGATCCCAAGGGAGGCTGGAGACATTGAGTCTGAATGGACCATGTTCTCCACCTCCATTGTTGACGCGGCTGTTCGGAGCTGTGGCCGTAAGGTTTCCGGTGCCTGTCGTGGCGGCAATCCCCGAACCCGGTGGTGGACACCGGAAGTAAGGGATGCCGTCAAGCTGAAGAAGGAGTCTTACCGAGCTTGGCTAGCTTGCGGGACGCCTGAGGCAGCTGACCGGTACCGGCAGGCTAAGCGTGCTGCGGCCCGGGCGGTGGTGGAAGCAAAAACTTGAGTATGGGAAAAGTTCGGGGAGGCCATGGAGAAGGACTATCGGTCGGCCCCGAAGAAATTCTAGCAAACCGTTCGGCGCCTCAGGAGGGGAAAGCAGTACCCTGCCAACACTGTTTACAGTGGAGGTGGGGAACTGTTGACTTCGACTGGGGATATTGTCGGCCGGTGGAAGGAATACTTCGAGGACCTCCTCAATCCCGCTGTTACGCCTTCCGTAGAGGAAGCAGAGGCTGGGGACTCAGAGACTGACTCATCCATCACTCGGGCTGACGTCACTGAGGTAGTTCGGCAGCTCCTCGGTGGCAAGGCACCGGGGGTGGATGAGATCCGCCCTGAGTACCTCAAGTCTCTGGATGTAGTAGGGCTGTCTTGGTTGACACGCCTCTGCAGCATCGCGTGGCAGTCGGGGACAGTGCCTCTGGATTGGCAGACCGGGGTGGTGGTTCCTCTATTTAAAAAGGGGGACCGGAGGGTGTGCTCCAACTATAGGGGGATCACTCTTCTCAGCCTCCCGGGTAAAGTCTATTCCAGGGTGCTGGAGAGGAGAATCCGGCCGATAGACGAACCTCGGATTCAGGAGGAACAATGCGGTTTTCGTCCTAGTCGTGGAACACTGGACCAGCTCTATACCCTCCGCAGGGTGCTTGAGGGTGCATGGGAGTTTGCCCAACCTGCTCACATGTGTTTTGTGGACTTGGAGAAGGCATTCGACCGTGTCCCTCGAGGCATTCTGTGGGAGGTGCTTCGGGAGTATGGAGTCCGGGGCCCTCTACTAAGGGCCGTGCGGTCTCTGTATGACCGGAGCAGGAGCTTGGTTTGCATTGCCGGCAGTAAGTCAGACCTGTTCCCGGTGCATGTTGGACTCCGGCAGGGCTGCCCTTTGTCACCGGTTCTGTTCATT
This sequence comes from Gymnothorax reevesii, assembly GCA_029721435.1. NCBI lineage: Eukaryota > Metazoa > Chordata > Actinopteri > Anguilliformes > Muraenidae > Gymnothorax > Gymnothorax reevesii. Next base: position 58,274,099 of record CM056574.1, read on the forward strand.
ATTTTTATGGACAGAATTTCTAGGCGCAGCCAGGGGGCGGAGGGAGTCCGGTTTGGGGACCACAGGATCTCATCTCTGCTTTTTGCGGATGATGTTGTCCTGTTGGCTCCTTCGAATCAGGACCTTCAGCATGCACTGGGGCGGTTTGCAGCCGAGTGTGAAGCGGCTGGGATGAGAATCAGCACCTCCAAGTCCGAGGCTATGGTTCTCGACCGGAAAAAGGTGATATGTTCCCTCTGGGTTTGAGGAGTTCAAGTATCTTGGGGTCTTGTTCACGAGTGAGGGAAGGATGGAGCGTGAGATTGACAGACGGATCGGTGCAGCGGCAGCAGTAATGTGGTCGTTGTACCGATCTGTCGTGGTGAAGGAGCTGAGCCGAAAGGCAAAGCTCTCGATTTACCAGTCAATCTACGTTCCTACCTTCACCTATGGCCATGAACTCTGGGTCATGACCGAAAGAACGAGATCTCGGGTACAAGCGGCTGAAATGGGTTTCCTTTGCAGGGTGGCGGGCCACTCCCTTAGAGATAGGGTGAGGAGCTCTGTCACCCAGGAGGAGCTCAGAGTAGAGCCGCTGCTCCTCCACGTCGAGAGGGGCCAGCTGAGGTGGCTCGGGCATCTTTATCGGATGCCCCCTGGACGCCTTCCTGGGAAGGTGTTCCGGGCATGCCCCACCGGGAGGAGGCCTCGGGGAAGACCCAGGACACGCTGCAGGGACTGTCTCTCGGCTGGCCTGGGAACGCCTCGGGATACCCCCGGAAGAACATGAGGAAGTGTCCGGAAAGAGGGAAGTCTGGGCATCCCTACTTAGACTGCTGCCCCCGCGACCCGGCCCCGGATAAGCGGTTGAAAATGGATGGATGGATGGATATGCCCAATACATTTTCTGTGTATTTTTAGGAAAGTCAAGCTAGAGGTAAATGCTGCCCTAAATGCTAAATAAATTCTTTCTGGGACAAAGTAAACACTGTGACATTCAATGACAACTCCAGCAGGTAACAGATATACATTGTAGTATTTTATTGGTTTGTTGGTTGACATAAGGTATAAGGTATGGCATCTTTGCGTGCAGCGCATCTGATGACATCACCCATTTAAGCAGGGCTCTTCACCTGCAGCAGACAGGAAAGGTGCAGTAATTCCTTTCATCCCACCAGAGGCGTGTTCAGAACCGCAGGCTCCCACGCGACTGTCTCACGTGAGTGCTTGCGCCGATTCCGTACGGAGGCGAGCGCTCGGTCTGTAATCAAAATGGCGACGCACAGCGAAAGAGACTGGCTGTGTCCCAATTCAGCGGCTGCATCCTTCGAAGGACGCAGGCTCTGAATTGGGACACAGCCACTGTGTACTTCGAGCTGTTATAAATGAATTGTCTGAATTATGCTGCCGTGGCGGACACATTATTTATTTGTGAAGAGGATGCCATGATAAGAGGCAAGAATCTCCTTGGAACGGACTGTATTGAAAACTATGTGGAGGAAACCGTGCCAAGATACAGTGATCTTTTGTTTCGTGCCCATTTCCGGATGACACAATCCTCCTTTCAGGCTGGACGCCATCTTGGATCGATAGGCAAGGCAGCTCAAGCGATAGTTCGTGTACGCTCGCAAGCGCCCAGGCGGGCAAAGGCGTACAGGATCGAACGCTCGTGAGCATCCGTTGGCGCCTGCGATTCTGAAAATGCCTCAGGTAGTAATCTGAGTAAGAGCAAGTGCTCTCTCTCTCTCTCTCACATGCACCTCTAGGATGACTGAAGTGGCAGCTTTTGTCACCCAGCTGAATGTAAACTATATCTCAACAATGTTTTTATTTTCAGCTTTACCCTTAATTGCCCAGTTGGTAAAAGGAACAATTTCTGGTGTCCCTGTGTTAATTCCAAATTAATCTCTTGAGCGGGAGCTGCTGCAGTTTGGGAAAATGGCTAGCTCTTTTAAGACTGTCTGATGAGGCTGTAAAATTAAGAAACTTTTCCAGATTATGTCTCTTGGACACAGGTGTTTTTGTTTCCACGTTCTCCGACAAAGACTGGAAGTGTCTTTCAGAGTAAAATTAGAGGAGAGCCATTATATGGTATATGCCAGCTCTGGAAGCATGACTTGCTTCCAATGTGCTGACATAGGGTGTAAATGTTTTGCTTGTCTGCACAGACAGCAAGCAGGGGAGGAGCCATAAGCCAGCTTTCTGTCATCGGACCCAGGCGCAGGGAAGGAATGAGTGTACTGGAATAGCAGAAACCAAATGAAAGTAAAAAGGTTTCCAGAGGTTGTCCTGGTTGCTCATGCTCACTGCTAGTCACCTGGCAATGTGCAATACTGTGTCCAGGCCCAGAAAAGGGATTAGCCTTTTAAAAATTTTCAGCCTGTTGCCTTTTTATGTACTAATTATAAATCTTATTAAAGGTACTTTCAAATAGACTAAAAGCATATTTGGAGGGACTGATTCACTGCAATCAAACAGACTGCATTCCAACAGTGGTTAATTTGTTTTTATTATGTGATGTACTTGATGTATGGAGTGGGTGTGGATAATCTTTCCCTGGATCAGGAGAGAGCTTTTGATCGTGTAGATTGTGGGTTTTTATTTTCAACTCTGAAAGTTAATGGGGACGGTTTTTTGTCCTGGCTGGGGTTGCTGCATCGAGGAGCAGTGAGCTCCTTAGGGTGGCGGCGGATTAAGCCATTTAGTACCTGTTCAGAAGGGGAATCGGGCAGGGCTTCCCTATTTCAGGCCAGATCTACAGTCTTGAGCCCTTTCTTTGTCGGCTACGGGAAAAGCTGACAATGCTTTCCCTCCCAGACATATTGCAGGGACTGAATGTAGCTGTGTCTGCCTATGCAGACAACTTTAATGTAATTAATATAGGGCAGGAGGATGTTCAATTTTTAATTGATAGTCTCCAGCTGTATGAAAGGGCATCATCAGCCAGGATTAACAGGGAGAACAGCAAGGTTTTGCAGGTTGGTCAGTGGCGGCAGCAACAAGCAGCTGTTCCTGATTCAGCTGACCTAATCAGGCTAACACCTTTGTGCCAAGCTGTGTTGCAGGCCTGGCAGGTTTTTACAGGTACCTTGCAACCTTGTGGAATGCCAAGAATGTGGCTGAATGCGGAGCCATTATTTTATAACAAAGTCAATTGTTGTCCTCGGCTACCCTATGCTCTCGCTTATGGGAGGCTTGGTGTGTGAAGCTGGGGCATCTGATGAAGTTCACTCAGACATCAATGGCAGTGCTAAGGGAGATGACTGGAATCAGGTTGTCGAGGCTGCCGCTGTGGGAGAGTTTTTAACACCCCAGCCAGAACCCCTTGGAGCATTTGCGGAAAACCATGCTCATCCTGACCAGTGGGATGTGAGCATGTGAACGTAAAACAGAATATAAGCATGTTTTTCCTACTCTCACTGTCTCTGCTAACACTGGGGACCGGCAGGAGACAGGGGGACATTTCCTGTGTCTCCAGTGCTGGGGAGTTCCTGGCAGTCGGGAAGAATATGGCTTATTTCACACGCGATAAAGTGTCTCAATTATGCTCACTGGCAGGGATGAAGGTGTTGAGGTGGACTAAATATTTTTGGCTGCTGAAGGTCCCTATGCAAGCCTTCTTTCGAGAAACGGACAGCCAACCAGCAGTGTGGAATCATACATACTGTAGGGTGATGCCACAAAATTGCCACAAATAGGCATCTCCCTTATGAAAAATTAATATTGCTCAAAACTAAAGTTATCCTGCATATCCATGCATTATAGCTGTGGTTCCCAAAGTGGGGGGCGCAGAGCAATTGCAGGGTGGCGCACGGGGTGCGAGAAGCGAATCCCCCCCCCCCCCACTAGAGTTCCGGACACCAACAGAAAATTATTTGTATACAGTCCATTCGCTGCCCAGAATTCTGCGATTACATCATAAATGCCTGCCTTACTCTCAACATAACTGTTCGCCAAATCATTCATCTAGCCTGCCATTTTCATTAATTATTTGTTATGAATGTAGTTGTTCCAATATTTGAAGCTGGTAAAATGAGCTGGTTACAATCAATGTAGTCTCGCGATACCCAACTCGCCGCTTTTTATCCAGCACTGATCTGGCATATTGATAATAAAATGGTAAGTGACACCGAACAAAATCCGATGAATGCAAAGCAGAAATAACCGAGATTGCGTCAACTAATTTTCGATAATATGAATGCTCTGTAGGCCTACAGATTATTTTTATCTAGTCTAGCAACTGAGCGTTACAAACATATCGGCAGGTTTGGCAAGTGGTGTTTATGAATTTTTTTCGTACTTCGCTGTCGGCTGTTAATATAGGTTGATTACCGTGCTTTCTTTCTACATCATAGAAATATAATTTTAAGTAGACGGCTATACTCAGGCAGAGGGATGTGATACAGCCTAATGATTTTATACTTTAAAAGAGGTTTTGAATTATTCGTGTCCTTAATTGGAAAACTACGATGGCCGTTTCCAAACCTGCCAATCGTTTTAAATATTTCCAGCTAGGCTAGACAAAAATCATCTGTTCAGAGCATTCATATTTTTTAGAATAAGCTGACGCGATCTCGGTTAGCATATTTTAACACTTATGCAAGTGAGTTTCTGTTGGTGTCCGGAAAATGCATAAATAGCACTGTTGATGAATATTAAAAAATAAACCTGTTACACTGAACTTAATTACACAGTTAAGGTGCTTGAAAACAGTTACACTTAAAATAATTACACCATGGTTGTTTGTTATTTCTAATTCTAAAAGTAGCCTAGTTGTAGTTTATGACAACCTACAGTTTATGACCGTTTACTTATATTTTTTCAAAAAAGAAAGGTTGAGGTTTATATTAATTACAATGTGTGTAATAAACTGCAATGGACTCTGAAAACAAAATGAGTGTATGAATTACCTATTTTTTTGGGGGGGGGGGGGCAAAAATTTTCTTATGTTCCAAAGGGGGGCCCAGCAGCAAAAGTTTGTAAACCACTAACTTGATGGTATTTTCACCACCATTAGTATCATTTATAGTAGTATTATTGTCAGGCGGACCATATTCACTGGTAATACCATGGTGCTGCTGACCACAGAAGCACTATACTTGTTTGAACTACAGTAATGCTTTGGCACTGCTGATCATAGTATCACTACAGTTGTGTGAACTACAGCAATACCATGATAATACTGCCTACAGTAGTACTATAGTTACATGGACTATGGTAACGCTACGATACTGCAGAATAGAGTAATGCTGTAGTTGTAGGTATATTTTAAAACTATGGCAAAACTAGTTTTCATGTGAAAAGTACATGCATAGCCGTACTGTGAGGGCTCTTGTACAACTGCCAATTCCAAAAAAGTTTGGATGCTGTGTAAACTGTAACTAGAAACTGAATGCAATGATTGGCAAATCTCAAACCCACATTTTATTCAAAATAGAACATAGACAACATATTAGGTGTTGAAAGTGAGACATTTCACCATTTCATGAAAAGTATTAGCTCATTTTGAATTTGATGTCAGCAACACATCTCAAAAAGGTTGGGAGAGGGTCAAACTAATTAGATTAATTGGCAACAGATCACTAACATGACTGGGTATACAAAGAACATTTTAGAGAGGCAAAGTCTCTCAGAATAAAGATGGACATAGATTAACCAATCTGCAAAAAAATGCATCTAAAAATAGTGGAACAATTCCAGAAAACATGTTCCTCAATGTAACATTGCGAAGACTTTGAATCTACAGTACATTGAATCATCGAAACCTTCAGAGAATCCGAAGAAATCTCTGTGCACAAAGGACGAATCCGAATGTCAATATTGGATGATCGTGATCTTTGGGCTCTGAGGCAGCACTGGATGATTCTCCACTGGAATACATTGCATGGGGTCAGAAACACTTCCAGACATTTTCTGTGAACACAGTTTGTCGTGCAATCACAAATGCAAGCTAAAGCTGTATCATGCAAAGAAGAAGCCATATGTGAACACAAACCAGAAAGGCCGCCGTCTTCTCTGGGCCAATGTTCATTTAAAATGGACTGAGAGAGAATGGAAAACAAATCTGTGGTCTCATGAATCATAACGTGAAATTCTTTTTGGAAACCAAGGATGCCGTGTTGTGCGGTCTTATCAGCGCACAGTTCTAAAGCCTGCATCTCTGATGGTATCGGGTTGCATTAGTGCCCATGGTGTGGGCAGCTTACACATCTGGAAAGGCATTATCAATGCTAAAAAGTATGAAGAGGCTTCACAACAACATATGCTCCCATCCAGACAATGTCACAGTCAGGTAAGGCCTTGCATATTTCAGCAAAACAATGCCAAACCACAAACTGCATCCATCATAACAGCGTGGCTTTGCAATAGAAGTGTCTGAGTGCTTAACTGGCCTGCCCTGCAGTCCAGACCATTCATTGATAGAAAATATTTTCCATATGGTAAAAGAAAAATCCAGCAAAGAAGACCCTGGACTGTTGAGCTGCTAGAATCCTACATCTGACAAGAGTGGGACAACATTCCTCTCCCAAAACTTCAGCAATTGGTCCCCGCACTTCCCAGACATTTACAGACTGTTGTTAAAAGAAGAGGGGATATTAAACAATGGTAAACATGGCCCCATCCTAACTTTTTGAGATGTGTTGCTGCCATCAAATTCGAAACGAGCTAATGGCCTCTAATTTCTTGGCGCAGCGTAGGTGACGAAGAGTGGCGCAGCTCACGTAGTGGTAATTTTGTCCGGCGCAGCCCGCGCAGTGGTAATTTCGTGTGGTGCAACACCGTGCGCAGACGAACGTGCGCCGAGATGGGTGTGGCGGCGTTGTAGGGGGAGGTGTCACTTATTCATCAAGATGCAGTGACAATTTCGTAGAAAACGTCTTCGCTGCAGTTGCGCAGAAAGCTCGCCAGCTCCAACCTGGTTCACTTTCTGTGCAGTGGTAATTTGGCTGACCGGCGCGCAGTGCGCACAGGTCACCGAAACCTCACAGGCAGGTTTCCAGAATGTCAGGCACATTTCAATACAGTAAATAGTTACATTAAACAGTGGTTGCTGTAATTATCTGAATCAGCACATAAATTATAGTATCTATATCAATTGTCCTGATGTCTGATCAAAGGCGGGTGGCACGCGTGATGGAATCTCGACCTGACTTAATCAACACAACTGAATCAATGATGCAAATTAATGACTTTGCATCTTTCTCAGCCAACCACAAACTGCCTCGGCATCAGGCAGTGCGTATATAATGCTTGCGTTCTATAGTTGGTAAAGCCGCTTGCACACTGGATGCGAAACGAATCGCACGACTGATTACAGTCAAAGTCAATGCAAAGAGTTATCGACTTTTCTTGGTCTAATTATTCGCCTGTTTTCTTCCTTTTGAAGAAAGACAACAGCCTTTATTCGGTCTTTCTTTTGAAAATTAGTCAGATGGATCAAACAGATTCACACTTTATTTCCACAGCAGAGATAAAACAGTGCTTGCAATCAGAGAGCAAATCAATTCCATGACCAATGACAGTGCGAATAAATTATCGCATGCACGATCAAGACTGTCCGACGCAAAATGCAAAATACGCCATGTCCGGCACCCAGCAAAAAATAAAAGTATTGATATGAGAACAGATTTATAACGGAATAAAGAATAAAAATACATATGCATCACCAACCAACAGAACATCCAAAAATGACCCGCAAAAAAATTAATCGCAGTGTTCGTTGGATGTTCTGTTGTTAAAATGTTTCTTTTTTTCTTTATTTCGTTATCAATCTGTTCTAATCGTCCTCTTTTTTTTTTTTTTTGGCTGTCAGACATGGAGGCATTGTACATTGTCTCGCGCCAATGTCAACTCACTTTATTGAGCAGAGCTTAAACAGAAACATTGATTGAAATTCTCAGTACTCATCTTGAAGAACTGAGCCCTCTTATCAAAACATTAACGTTTAATATCTAAAAGAGTCAGTAGATTTGAAGAAATTAAAAACAATAATAGACTGTCGGACACGGAGATACATTAAAACCCTGTCAGACTTTCGGACACAAGACACTGCTTTCAACGCAATCTGTCGAACGAAAAATTTGTTTCGCGTCCAGTGTGCAAGGGGCTTAATACTAGGCTACTATTATTGTCACTTAGGTTTTATCTTTTTTTATTGGGGAAAAGGAATACAGCCTGATTGCTATGATCTCCTACTGAGTTAAGATCACATATTGCAAATAAATGTGTAACGTATCTTGCATTGTTGTCTATGCATGTTACTCCCAAAATTTTTTAGCAGCAACAGGCTGTAATAATAGGAACACACTATCCATCGTTTCTCTTGCCAATGAGCAATATTTGATTCGGCTGTGTAATACCCAAACACGCCTTCTTTGCCAACTTGCGCTGGAAGGAGGGACAGAGGCGGGACAGAGGAGTACTTGCGCCAGGCTACGCCGGGCACGAAATTGCAACACACGCCTGGACACACCCCGTTGGCGCGGCGCGCGCCTGTGCCTGGTCTGCGAAATTAGAGCCCAATATGTTTCATGAAGTAGTATAATGTCTCACTTCGATATCTGAAGTTTTTTCATGTTCTATTGTGAATAAAATGTCAGTTTGCGATTTGAAAAACATTGTGTTCTGTTTTTATTTACATTTTACACAATATTCCAACCTTTTTGGAATTGGGGTTGCAATATTACATTTATCTAAAACTACAGTAATTCTATAATGATACTGTGGTTATCAATGGCAATACTATAGTTTACTGCAGGACTACAGCAACATTATGGTTATGCTATTTGTACTTTTTGCGTTACACCAGGGCTGCCCAACCCTGTTCCTGGAGAGCTACCATCCTGAAGGTTATTACCCCTACCAAAGCAAACTACACCTGCTTTCCCAGTTAGAGATCTTGATGAGCTGTTAATGAGCTGAATCAGGTGTGAAGTCTTTTTTAACTTTTTTTTTTACTTTTCGTGAAGTCCTGACTGGTGTCTCCAACTTTAGGAAGGTCAAATCTGAGGGGCAAATAGTCAATTTTGGGTGGTGTAATGTATGTATGTCTGTATGTATGCATGTGCAGTTTATATTATATATACAATAATATATAAATAAACATTAGTAACATAGAATGAACGGAACTAAGACAGCTACAGCACACAAAAAAGCAAAGAGGTAGTTTTTTTCTGAATCATAGCTAAATAAATAAATAGCACCATGGTGCAGTCCCAAATGAACAACCCAGAAAGTGCCAAATATCAGAGGGCGTGCAAAAATTTTCTGGAAAAAACTTGAATGACATCAGAATTTTTCAGCCACGTACTCAATGGAGCTAAGCAGGGGGCTACAAAATCGTCTCTGTTAAACCAATTAGGCTACTCTAAGCCTGTCCCCATTTACTTTGCTCAATCAGTGATTTGCTTATTTAATAAACTGAATGAGTAGATTCTCCAATTTATCAAGATAGCATGTTTGATTATCACATTTTGAAAATTAATTGGCCACAGAACGGCACAGTTTTGCAGGTATGTGATTGAGATATAAATTATTGCAATCTTGCAATGTCACATTTCTTTTTTTATATGGAATGTTTTCCACCTTGTGTGTTTTTTATATGCCTAAAATCCATGGCCATCTTAAAATTAATCTCTTTGTTTAATTAATCTGTCATAAAATCCTAAAAATGCTACAATGAGAGATGAAATTCACACTTGGGATGTGCCAATGTTCAACCACGATTTTTTAAAAAGCGTGACCACTTGCCGCTGCGGGGTATGTAGACAGTTGCGTGCAATTTCTTGAAATGTATATACTTGAAGTGGTCTCACTGTACCAATTTTAGGAGATTATTACATATAAATTGGACAGAAAGATATTTATTTGAAGATCGCAGCACACTTTAGTCACCTCCCACCACACGTAAGTTTCTGTCGTAATTCCGTGTCCTAACTTGTGTTGGTGCATTGGCTATCAACAGCGAAAAGAGCCATTGCACCAACACAATTTGTCTTATGAAAAGCTTTGTCCTAAGTGCTGTGTCTTAATTCATCGTTGGTGCAACCCATTTTCGTGCGTAACTTCAGGTTAACACTTGATGCAACCGGCCCCTGGAGAATTTTTGCAAGGACGAGCTGGCAAATATTCCTGAGTCATGATGTACCAAGCTGATGGACTCCTACCCAAAAAGACATAATGCTGTAATAAAATCAAAAGGTGCTTCAACAAACGGGGTGGATCTGAAGGATCTGTGACCTAACTCTATGCGGGACAAATAAACATCCAGGAGGCCCCCCCCCAAGGACTGGGATCAGATTTCAACACCTCCCAAACTACCGCTTCAACCTCTTACTGAATGGGTGCCACGATCTGTGCAGTAGGAATAACAGGCTCCGGGGTAGGATCGCGATCAGTGCCATCATACATTCGTGACAGGGCGTCAGGTTTAATATTTTTTGAGCCCGGGCGATAGGTGAGCGTGAAATCAAAGCGGTCAAAAAATAATGACCATCGCGCCTGCCGGGAATTACGCCGCTAGGTTTGCTGAATGTATTGGAGGTTTTCATGGTCGGTCCATACCACAAATGGGTGCTCAGCTCCCTCCAACCAGTGGCGCCACTCTTCGAGGGCCAGCTTGACCGCTAATAACTCCCGGTCACCAATACTATAATTGCGTTCCGCGTTCTCCTATAAAAATTAGCGAAGCCCAGAAAGCGTTGAACCTCTTTAACTCTCTGGATTGCAAGCCAATTCCTGACCCCAGCCACCTTGTCCGGGTCCATTCGCACCGACACCTTTGAAACAATAAAGCCCAAGAATGAGACAGTTTGGGCGTGGAAAACACATTTTTCGGCTTTTTGTTAAAGTTTGGTATTGAGCAGCTCTTCCAGTACACGTCTGTCATTGATGTTCGTGTTCCGACAGTGTTGAAGAGAACATCTAAATGTCGTCAAGATAAACGAAAGTGAATTTCTCCAACATCTCTCGGAGCACGTCATTGACGAATGCCTGAAACACCGAGGGGGCGGTAACCAGTCCGAATGGTAAGACCTGATATTCGTAGTGCCCGTCATAAGTGTTAAAAGCCGTTTTCCATTCGTCCCCCTCCTAAATGCGAATCAAATTATACGCATTACGAAGATCTAGCCTCATAAAAAATGACACCTCCAGCAGACCTTCAAACGCAGAATTCATTAACGAAAGGGGGTATCGGTTTTTAATGGTGATTTTATTCAAACCCCTGTAATCAATACACGGTCTCAGACCGCCATCCTTTTCCCCCCGAAAAAGAATCCCGCTCCGGGAGGGGACGTGGACAGCCGAATAAAGCCATTGGCGGGAGCCTCCTGAATATATTCTCGCATAGCTCTACGCTCAGGTCCTGACAGCGAATATAGCGAACCCCTAGGCGGAGTTGTCCCTGGATAAAGATTAATTTCGCAGTCATATGGACGATGCGGGGGTAACGTAGAGGCTCGTTGTTTACTAAACACCTCAGCTAGGTCAGTGTAATCCCTGGGAACATTCGAAGTCAAGTCAAAGTTCAGAGTGGCCCCTAATTCCTTACCCTGTGCAGAATCTAATGACTCTGTGACTGATTCCGAATTGCTAAAATCCTCTAAAAAATAATTGTCTTCTGGCTTTTGCCAGTCAAACTGAGGATCCCATTCCAACCCATCCTCTACCCCTTTTTCTAGTTTAGGAGGGTACAGTGGGATGTCCTCCTCACACTCGCTACAGGCATCAGCCTGCCCCGTGGCTTGATGTCTGGGAAAACAAGTTTCATTATTATAAACAAGTTTCAGTTATCAACAATGAGAGCTGCAATTCGTGCCCCAGTGGACAACAGGGTTGTTCTGTTCCCCCCAGCTAATGCATGGTCTGTGTTCCTGAGACCAAGAATTCTCTAAAACAATAGGAAAAGCAGGGGAACGGATAATAAAAAACCGAACCTCCTCCGAGTGGCCACCAAATGAGATGAACATGTTTAACGGTTCAGACACTTCGGTTATCACTCCCAATCTGAGCGGGCGACCGTCCAAAGTTCTGACTGAGCCTGACTGTGGAAGCATAACAGTGGGAACGGATTGCTTCCTAGCCCACCCAATATCCATGAAACAATCTACTGCGCCCAAATCTACCAACGCTTTAATACTAAAACACTTTCACCCCACAGTCAGTTCGACAGGGATTAATGTTCGGAAGGGAAATTGCCCCTCTATCGCCCCCCATGTAGCAGGAGGGGTTTTCCGTTTTCCTGATGCTTAGGACAATGTGGACGAGTATGACCCGGCTTATTACAATTAAAGCAGATTATTCCTCTGCTAGTGGGTTTATTAGTCTGACTGTCAAACGAACTTTCAATTTGCATGGGCAACTTTAATCCCATTATCGGCTAGCGGCAAGCTGTTGAGCTTCTGCCTGTTGCGTTCGCATATGCGGTTGTCAATTTGCACAGCTGTACGTATTTAACCCGTTGCCACTCCGACGGCCCGTAATCGGGCCGTCAGGGAAGTTAAAAACATACTACGTCATTTACACAACTTGCATGCAACTGAGATACTCATGCCGCATATCGTCAGAAAGCTAAGATTCTTGAAATTCGAGTAATGCCAACCATTTCAAAGTATAATCATCACAGCAGCTTTAATCAATGCCTATGTCAGACCACAAACAAATAAACGAACAGTTACAAAACTGATGTAACTCACCAATGATGCGTCCTAGCACTCCTCCAGTCCGACATATCCCCTCAAACATGGTCTTGTAACATCCACAAAGCTCCAGTAAATGCAACTAAGTAAAGTTTTTAGTCCAAAACACACTCTTATACCGGTAAATATCCATGTACAGCCGCTGCATCGTTTGAAATGAGTCGGTGGTTATCCACAAAGTTCGCTGCATTAGTAGTCTTTGCTTCGCTGCAGAAATAAACAGTCCAAATCCATTTGCGTCAAAATGGAGTCTGCACTCTAACCTTTCGATTGACACCTCACTCGACCAGTTACGAGCTTCCCTGCCCTGTCTACAGCCTGCTATACGAGTGCCTGTGTTGAAACGAAGCTCATGCCTCCTTTTTTTGCGTGTAGCCCGAGCAACCAGCAACCAATGGAAACGACGATTAATGCATTGTAAAGCCAAGGAAATTCTGCAAACGCCGATATATAGCTTGTTGGGGTGGCTACAAAGCTGAGGCTGCGTGTTGCTCGCGTAAGAGAGAGGACAGAATATGGCTCAGTCGTGCGTAATGCGTGCTTGCGCGTTCCGCAAAACAGAGCGAGGCAGAGAGAGATTTCCAGCGAATGGTTTTTTACGAAGTTTGAAAGAAAAAATAGTGGAAAGGTTGCGAAAAAAATTATTTTCAGTTCAGAAGCTGCAGAGCTGTGCACTCGGCGTGCAAGTTATAGCTCAGGGGAAGAAATATCTGACCAAAACCGTGATGGCTCCGTAGCAGAGGAAATGTTTCTCGAGGGAGATGACATTACTCTTGACAAGTAGGCTATGCATCATATTATAACTTATATCTCATTATATAATAATATTACGTTTATATTTTATTATTATTACTATTATTATTATTATTATTATTATTATAATAACAACATTACAGTACGTATTATTTGCATCGGTCACGGAAGGTGGAAGGACGTCATGTTTTCACAGGTGATTCTGTTTGTTGTTCTGTAATTCTCGGTAAGGATCACGGGAAAAGGATATTATAATATTATGCTGATATTATGATGATTATATTATTACCATATTACGCATTATTACCTCCGTCACCGAAGGTGGAAGGAAGTTATTTTTTCGCCGGCGTTGGTTGTTGTGGAAATTTTTATTTTCATCCCTGTAAGAAATCAGAGTGAGATAAAGTAAGTAAATAGGATCCATTTTACTATGTGCCACATAGGGTCTTCCTTACAGGCAAGAACAGAGACAAAGAAATCTCTCCATTGCTTTGGATATATTAAAAAGAACTAAGTCAGAATCTCCTCCCCTTGGGGTTTATATGCACAAATTTGAGTTTATGCCTCAGTAACCTTTTAATTTTTTTTATTTTTTATTTATCATATATTGTTAATAGTTTGCTATGGAAAGGTTATTTGCTTGTTTACATTTCATATAAAAAAGCATTTTTTACATAACAGCACTCGTTTTGACTTTTATATGCACAAATTTGAATTTATGCTTCAGTAACTTTTAATTTTTTTTATTTATCATATATTGTAAATATTTTGCTATGAGTTTGCTGCATAAAGGTTATTTGTTTGTTTACATTTCATATAAAAAAGCATTTTTTTACATAACGGCACTCGTTTTGACTCTTATGTGCACAAATTTGAGTTTATGCTTCAGTAACTTTTTTTCAGCAATATTGATAGTGAATCTGGATATGGGATTGGATACCTCTAAGTGTCACCTTTCATTAGAACCCACAATTATGACTGTACGTTGAAGCGTTCAAGAGTTATGCCCTTTTATCCTAGGTATGTGACCATGGTTATTCAAGGGTCCTTTTGGGGTCTCCAAATGGCCATTTTTGGAAACGCCTAGACATGGCCTTAGAAAAACATGTGCAAAATGCTCATTTTCTATAGGATTGTTTTAAAATTTGAACTGGAACTAAGTAAGGCTTCATGCTGTGGTCCCATTGTGTTTTTCAGCTAATAAGTCCCAGCTGCTCTCATCTACAGGCATCTGTTTGCAAAAAAAAATTTTGGCGAGAGTAAAAACCTTCTACTTCAGTGTGTTCCAGCTAGGATTACTCAATGACAGTAGCACTTAGAGTGTTTCTTTCAGTTGGAGGAAAAACTTCAGAGTGTTTCCTTTCAAATGAGACCATAACCATCCATATTATCCAAACGGTTCAAGAACTGCGTTCAATTTACTTTGGGTACGCTTTTGATAGGCATTTTAGGCAAATTTTCCCGGTCTAAAGTTGAACAGGGTTCTATAGTAGACAACGCATCCTTTATTTCCTCAGTAAGGGCATGGCTAAATACATTAGAGGTGCCTCCGGCCAGCCTGTCTCTGTGGCCAGAAAGCGAAATGCAACAGAAAATTCAGCTGCGCTTTCTTTACCCTGTTTAAGGTGCATTAAACGCGTGGCTGCGTCCTGACCACAAATGTCTTGATCGAAAAGAGACACCATCTCTCTAACAAGGGCCTCTGCAGAATTTACGACCGGTGAATTAGATCTAATTAGTGGGCCGACCCAATTGAGCGCTGTGCCAGCCAACAGGGATAATATAAATGCAACCCGAGAATCCTCATTAACAAAACGTGACGGTTGAGCCTTAAAAAATATCTCACATTGGGCGATAAAATCCTAACACATTCCGGCCTCGGCGCTACATCTTTGGGGCAGTTGTAACTTAGGTTCTTGGGGGGAATGTATAGATGGTGCTTCTGCAACTCTTTGTGAAGTTTGTGACGTTAGAGATTTAATACTCTCAGAAAAATCTAACAGAACGCTCTGCTGATTGCGAAGAGCAGTCTCTTGCAGGTGTAGTCTCTAAACAAGCTCAGATCGCTGATTGCCAAATTCTGAAAGTGATTTAGCGAACCCAATTAACATCTCTTGTTGGCTCGCGATAGCCCTCTTAATTTCAGCCACCGCTGGCGTTTCGATGTTTTCTAGAGTGTACTGTGATGGGTACTGGCAGTGGACGCAAAGAGCAGCGGCCAGAAATAAAGGGCAACACTCACAGTGTGCTGAGAGACTAAAACCAGATAAAAATGACTAGGCTCGCGCTACTGTTGTCTGTGGTAGAAAAAACCGGCAAGCTAAAGGAAAACAAAAGAAAAGGGAAATAAGCCCACTAACTTACCCACTAAATTATTTCCTGATAAGCAACAAAGTGCTCGGCTAAATCTCTCTAGAGAGCCTTACCGGCTAAAGCAAAAAGAACTGACTCTCTAGCAATGGGAGCGAGGCGAAATAGTAGCTTAAATAGAGTCTGGGCCACGCCCCCAATCAATGCCAGCTGGTCCAGGAATTCGATAGGGAGCAAAACGATATCGTCCCGGGCGAGAGCCACAAACAGCTCTCAAAGCTCCCAAACCATGACACTTATGCTCAGAGATATTTCCAATTTCTCTGAATCTTTTGATGAAATTATGGACCGTCGACGGTGAGACCTTCAACGCCTTCGCAATTTGACATTGTTTTTAATGTATTCCACAATTTTTCATGTAAGCATTCACTGGTTGGAGAGCCTCAGGCCATCTTCACTTCTTAAGTTGCTTCTAGGAAACGAGACACAAGTTGTTTTATTGTCATTTTTTCCAGTTTGTAATAGTTTGTTTTTCAACAGTATTTTATAATTGATAGGTCACATT
The DNA here is from genome assembly GCA_029721435.1 of Gymnothorax reevesii. Lineage (NCBI taxonomy): Eukaryota > Metazoa > Chordata > Actinopteri > Anguilliformes > Muraenidae > Gymnothorax > Gymnothorax reevesii. The sequence continues at coordinate 58,290,404 of CM056574.1, forward strand.
ACAGGTGGAAGGAATTTTGAAATAATTTATCTTGGTTTACATTTTTTTACATCGCAAAAACTTGCCATTTTAACAGGGTTGTACAGACTTTTTATATCCACTGTATAAGCACAGATGGTTGATGACGTAGAATCATCCTGCCAAAGAATCCCAATAAATTTTGAGGCAAAGAAGAACATAATAGAACATTTGACCTGAATCCAGTTGCGCATACATTTGACTTACTGAGGAAAAAACTGAAGACAAATAACAAAGCAGGAACTGAAGACCACTTTAGTGAAGGCCAGCCAGAGCATCAGCAGGGAAGAAACCCACAGTCTGATAATGTCTGTGGGTTCCAGACTTCTGGTGGTCATTGACTGCAAAGGGTTTGCAACTGAGTATTAAAAATTACTATTAATTTTATCATGATGTCAGTTTGTCCAATTACTTTTGAGCTCTGAGAACTGAGGGCTATAATTCTGAAACAATTCATAAAAAATGTTGCATTGCATAACAGGGCGAGCATTACATGGAGTATGAGGACATGCTCCTGTTTTCATCCCAACACTTTTTCAGGGAAAACAGATGTATCGCATTTTACGTAATTAGCCTGTGCTCACTCATGCGTGATAAGCACTGAACCCTTTTCTCTCAACCTATGTAACAGGTTTTCCAAAAGAAATTATAGAATATTAATATTAGGGCAATTTTTCAAAGTGGGACATTTATTACCCTGTATTATACATACAGTATCACTAAATGGCACACCTGGATCAGTTATTGGATATTCACTAGCAAACCGAGCTCGAACATGCTTTACAATATGGATAAGTGTCCATCCCAGCCCAGTTTTTCAGGAATTGCATGAGATAAACTCCTCAGCTGAACCTGATGTGCAAACTGCCCAATATATTTGCCCATACTATCTGTCCAGCAGTTCAAAACAATTATCTCTTCCGACAGAAAAAAATATTGTCCTCTGTAGCAGCTGCTTCAGCTATATTGAGCCAGTGGTATCCCAATTAGCTGTTAAGAAAAATCGGTTTTCTGAAGTATATATTTTACATGGTATTGGCACAATGTCATTCTATGATCAATTGTAGTGATCACATGTCAAAATCGCATTGTTCCCTACCGTGGATTCACGTGTAAATTCCTCCATCAATTAATTCAGCGCTCCTTTATATCCTCCTTAGTACTCAAGTTGACAGCCAATCACTCAATTATTCACTTAGGCTCATCTGCGCAACACACACGTATTGTTCACACCCACGTGAAACTTCCCCGGTAATGATGTATTGAGTGGAAAGTGTCTTATCCAGAGAGTATAATTCCAGAGAGTATGAACTTTCCATTATAACAAAAAGACACTGATTGGGAAATCAGAAAAGTATATAAACCTTTCTATAGCAGCAAGGTAGGTTGTATTTTTTTAAGGTTGTGCATGGTTGTGCAGCTGGAAAGGGAGAAGAAGGAAGAAAGACTCACAAAACTGGCCTGAAGTGTTCAGTTCCATTTATGGGATTTAAATAAGATAAGGTCAGTGGGAATTACTCCAAACAAAACAGGGCCGAAGAGTTCCTTCTACCCGATACACCTGTGCCTGTGGATGAGGGATTCAATTAAGAAAGGTTTTTGTTCAATTTATAAGTGCAATTTTATATATATATTTTAATTATGGCTAGCTGTATAGCTGTTTTTTATTCTGTTTACCATAGCCATGATGATCGCAGAGCTTGTTTGCCACTTTGGTTAGTAAGAGTGACCATTAGCCCTGCTAATAAAAGCTACTGCAGGTGGTGGCATTTTTGTTTTTTCCTGATAGTGGAATGTCAGTTCTGTTGTAATAAGATATATTTCAGATATTACTGCGTTATTGAGTTATTCTTCTCCATATAAGCTGTGGAAAGTGTTTATACTGTATAAGGTCGCAAGGTTGGAAAAGGGATCCACTGGCTTTTCATTACAGGGTGGATGTTCTGACCGTTGAATGAGCAGTTCCTTTGATGAGTATGTTGTGCTGGCTTGTGGAACTCTGAAGAAAAATAAACAAAATTCAAAACTTTATCCTTGAAGATAAGGCATATATGTGTTTGGAGAGGTTTCTGGTGACCACTGATGTCCAACTACACATCTATCGATGAACTCATGCTAAATTCACCCAGAAAATCATTCATATATATTGAATTTCATGCATTAAACGTTTATTTGCGTTAAAATTATGATTATTTTATGATTTGACAGTGCACCATCTGGAGGGACCTTAACCCCTTTGTGCAGAAGCCAAATCTAGCTTTTTAGGTGTTACCTGATTTAGGGCTTTATAATTCAAGATTGCAGCTTCACAGACAGAAAAACTTTGGCTAAATTGAGTCTAGACACTTGAAGCATTTAGACTCCCATCGTATTTCACTTTATTTTTATGATTTTGGTGGAGAAAAGGGGCTGCAAACATAAAAAATCTTCATGAGAATTCACCATTGAAATAGCAAAAAAAAAAAAATAATACTGACAAATGGAAAACTGCTGGGGCTAAAAACTATACATTTCTGGGATCATAAACTTCTTGACCACAAGTACAATTCATCTTGGACATTACATTCTAGATTATCCACTTGCTATGAGCCAAATTAGACAGCTTTCCAGGTGTCTCCCCAAAGTCAGAGATCTATCAGAATGGTTCACTGTCTAATCATAGATTAATCATATTTTTAACACAAATAAACTTTTGGGGCATGAAATTCAGCATAAACTAATGATTTTCTGGTTGAGTTTAGCATGAATTTATCAATATCAGTGCAGTTGAACATCATTGGTCACCAGGAACCTTTCCAAACACCAAACATGCCTTTTCTCCATAATAAAGTTAACAATATTGTCAATTTTTCTTTGAAGTCTGCCAAGCATTAAATAAAGTGCTGATTAAACAGCTATAACATTCACGCTGCAATGCAAAGCTAACCGCTCTCACATCCGAGCTCATAACCTTTCACCTTATAAGGGTAAAAACTTACTAACTCAGTAATGTCTGAAGTCTGAAATACACCTTATAATAACAGAACAGAAATGTTACTTTCGGGAAAAATCAAGCAACGTATGCCTCCATATTCAACAGAATGGTGGAATGAACGTACCGAGGGATCTACCGACATGCGTGTGCTGCATGCATTTGGAGAAACAAAAACCTCGGCATTCGATGTCTTTAAACGCGGTATAAATTCTACAGCAAAAAGCCATATTATGCAGAATGTAAACAGAGTAGAATTATATCCTGTTTTCTTCATTGATGCCCTCCTCCAGAGACAGATGCATCGGGAAGCTTCTCGAGGGCGTGAACTATAACTGTAGAGTTACGCAGATGAGTCAGAGTACATAATTGAGTGACTGGCTATCGACACCAGTACTTGGGTGGATAGAAGGCAGCGCTGAATTTGTCAATGGAGGAATATACGCGTTAATCAATGGGAGCGAACTACGCATATTTTGTGTGTGATGACTGTAATTGACAGTAGAATGTGTGAGAATCAATACTATGTCGGATTTTTTGCTTCACAAAACGTATTTTTTTAACCACTAATTGGAGTACTGTTGGCTCACTGTAGCTAAAATGGTTGCTACAGAGTAGTAAGTTTTTTTCTGTCGCAAGTAATTATTTTTTAAAACCACTGGATCGATACTATGGGCAAGGATATTGACCAGTTTGCACGTCAGGTTTAGCTGAGGAGTTTAATTCATGCTACTCCTGAAAAACAGGGATTGGAGGGAACTTCTCCATAAAGAAAAATCGCGTTTCACCTCTGCTTGCTTGTGAATATTCAATAGCTGATCTGGGGGTGCCATCTCGTGGTCGAGTACTGTAACTAAGTGTTTAAATTTGCATATCTATTGACGCGAGCGTCTACATCCGCAGAAAGGGGTTAAGAGTAATGGGAGCCACCAGGTGAGCTGTCTTATTTCGTTCCGAGAGAGAAGGTAGTTTAGAATTTAATTCTCAGATAATTTAATCTTGTGGTCCAAGAGTTTATGATCCCTGAGATGTTTTGTTTTACCCCCATCCAATTTTCATTCTTAGTATTATTATCCCCCGCCAACACGAAGTGGGAGGGGGATATAGGTTTGACCTCCGTCCGTCCGTCCGTCCGTCCGAGATAAAGGGGACAGCTTTACTCAGAAAGTACTACAGATACAGTAACCAAATTTGGTGTGTAGCTACAGACCATAAAGGCCTTGATCGAGTTCGAAAATGAGAAGCGCACGATTGGCGGGGGATGTTGTAGACCATGTCGACTTGTTATTTTTTACCATTTCAATGCTGAACTCATGATTTTTTAAAAATCTTTGCAGCCCTTTTTCTATACCAAAATCATAAAAATAAACTGAAATATGACAGAATTCTAAATGCTTTTAGTGTCTTTACTCAGTCGAGCCATTTCTCTCCTCTCTGTCAGGCTGCAATCTTGAATTATAATGCCTTAAATAAGGTAATACATATAGAAAATATTCAGATTCGGCTTCAGCGCAAAGGGGTTAATGACATGAAAGCGGCACGTACTAATAGTTTGTTTCTACATGAAAATGATTTAGCAGTTCTTGTATCACAAAGATTATGATGGAATACAGAAAATTGTTATGATCCGTATTTCTGGTCATGTTGAAGTTCTGTGCCTGGCTTTGCCATGTTTATTGATCTCTGTGTTTAGCGACCTCTGCCGGTCCCCTGACCATACTTAGTATTAAGTATTGTGTTTTGGTTATTTTAGATTTCTTGTTTTTCATGTCCTGATTTATCCTGAGCCTTGCCATGTTTTCCCCGTCTTGTCTTGTGTAGGTCTTTGCTCACGGTCTCTAGTCTTACGTGCCACTCATTCGGGTGATTTACTGGTTTCTGGGTTTTCAATCTTCCTTCATATCTCCTGTTCTTCCTTCCTCTCTCCTTTTGCTATCTACTAACAGTCCTAACAGTTTATTGTTTTCGATAATTACTAACACTTATTAACATTGTATATTTTTACTAACTTACTAACTTGCACTCGGGATTGTATAGCAGCACATACTGATTGACTAACGATCTCTCAGCATTCGCCCAATCTGTATCTCCGCCCTCCTTGCCTATCACTAATTATCTCTACTGCAGTTTCCGCGTACATCTCAGGCTTTCCCTTTTCTTTAGACAGTACACTTTAGTACTCCTTAACCGGAGCTGTTGTTTGTTCATAGGAATGTCTCGTTATCCCTGTCTGCGTTTTGGCATTCGCCAAATTCATGTAATTAGATCATTTTTCGTGTGTCAATCTTTATTATTGTTTCATTGATCACACCTGCTTCCCCTTGTCATGTGCTCACCCCGGATGTGTATATAAGGTGTCTTCACATTCAGTTCCTTGTCAGATCGTTATACTTCCTTGTTTCTTGTGCCACGTTTCTCGGCTCATTGTAATATTATCTTTCTGACTGGATTGCCCGACTACCGATTCTTGGTTTGCCCTTTTTAGATATTTTTGCATCTGTGTGTTTTTGACCTTTTTTTTCTGCCTGACCTTGATATTGCGATTGCTGCCCTGGTTTTGGATTCGGTCTTTGGCTTATGAGTTTGCTTCTCCTACAAACCTACGCCTGTGTACCGGATACTTTTTGTCTGACCACGTATTTTGTTATTGGTGCCCTGGTTACGATTCTGTATCACGCCCCTTGGATACTGTTTTTGGATTGCGGACTTCGTACTGTTGCCAGCTCTGTTGGGGGGTTTCCCCCTTCAGAAATAAAGCCTCCTTTTTGCATTTATATGGTTGTCGCAATCGGTTCATTTCGTAATACGCAACATTATTACTTGTTGATGAGTTGGGGAGACTAAAGACCTGGTTATCAGATATCAGGTATTAGGAAGACTGAATTGATTTTGTTTGGTTCGGGGCAAAGGTTAAAGGAGGAGACCAAACTTCAGCAAAGTATATTTCAGTGGAAAGTAGAATTCTTAAAGTGCCTAAAAGGCATATTATAATAGGATAATTAACCCTATGCAACACATTTTTAAACCAGCGAGTCTTCAAATTGGCTTAAATATCAAGGGGCAGACATTTTTACCTGGGGAATCTTCTGATTTTGAATTTGATCTTTTAAAACCTCACCTTTAAATGATTAATAATCTGAAGCTCTCACAGTTTACATCTACCGATTAGCCACAGTTGCTCAGGCTAATTGCTCATATATACTGTGTGATTGTACTTGTCTGGCTGTAATGTTGGTTTTTGTTACTGTTGAAATTGCTTCATGCTGCCGTCTTGGCCAGGTCACTCTTGGAAAAGAGATTTGTAATCTCAACGAGTCTTTACCTGGTTAAATAAAGGATAAATAAATCAACTAAATTGGTGAAAACCAATGATAGTATAATTTACTTTTTATAGCATTTTTATGCATTGCACCACAAAATTATGAGGCATCTTCATCTGCGCATCGATGAAAAAGTAAAATATCAATATGTCTTTCTAATTTCAGCACTTGCGTTGCTTGTTAAGCAGCACAGATTTGCGTAAATTAGTTTTCAAGGCTGCGAGAATCCGTTCTATATTCTGAATGTTGTCACGGCTAAAGGGCGCTGTAAGACAAGTTGCACAGCTGTGTGAAAATCATAAGGACGGCAAAAATAAATGCTGCAAAATCAGCGAAAGTTTTGGATTTACAATGCCATATCAGTTATATGAATCAAGGCAGTAGAAATTCACCTTTTCATTATTATTTCTAATGATTGGTCATGTATTAGTCTTGGTCGCTCAATGGATAAATTGTTTGATTGTTAAACAGGCTAGCTTAAATAAACAGAGCTTGCGGGCAGTCAAGCCATAAAAGGAGAGCTTACTGAAGGCTCTCTGAACTACTCCATGGTCCGGATGAAAGGAAAGAGAACAACTGATGTCACAAAAGAGAATAACTGACGCCACAAGCACCACGGCACTGGCGTTTTATGTACACTCACGCACTATACAGGGCATTATATAGTGAATGTTCTTCATTGAAAACAATATAAAGAAAGTGAGTGAGTGAGTGAGTAGACAAGTGAGCATTCCGAACGCAGTCTTAGATTCCCGAAGTAAAAATTTCTGCCCCCTGATATCGACACCGATTTGAAGACTCGCCGGTTTTAAAATGCGTTTCACCGGATCATTACCAAATTAAAATTGATAAAACTATGTGTTTTAGACACTTCAAGAGTTCTACTTTCCTCTGAAATATACTTTGCTGAGTTGCAGTCTCCTTCAAACAAAGAATCAGCACTGGAAATGAAAATTGAGGGGAACCCTATTGTATCAATGTCTTTTGTTAGTATCTTAGGATGCACTCTTGGGAGGGGGGCTTTCATGGCTCTGAAGATTTTTGGTAAGGAGAATTCCAGAACAAAGTACTTCACCTGGAAAGCCAGATGACTGGATAGAGGATCCTTGAAAATGCTGGCCTTCCGCCTTGTCCAGTGCTACTTGGATAATGCTATTAGTAAATGGGGCCTAAATAAAGTCCTGAACAGAATCTTGGTAGCACAAAAATAAAAAATAAAATAAAAATTGGTGACAGTCATGCTCGGGCTGGATTTCAGGACTCATGTGGGTAAAACTCAGTTCCAGCAGCTCCAGTGGCTTCCAGTTGAAGAAAAAGTACATACATAAAAGTTTACAGGATTCTGAATAATGGACCCCAAGTTATCTCACTGACTATTTTACTAAGTTTGCAGATGTACATACTTACAACACTAGAGCAAGGGCAACTAACCTAAAACAGTATAAATTGGGTAAAGTTTCCGTCCTTTTTGCAGTTGCTACAGAGTGGAATAAGCTTCATTTTGAAATAAAAGAAGTGCATAACATAGAAACATTAAAGAAAAAAGACAAGCACGAGCTGTTACATTACATCTCCAGATAATGACAAGGTTATTTTAAAGAACTAACACTGTTGAACATTGCTGCCAATCCTCACTCATGTAATCATGGACGTTGACCAACTCCCTTCATCTAGCACTTAGAGTGTGTACACTTTCAGAACATCAGGGACCACAATGTAAGTAAATCCTGGAATTTTTCATGTTATCCCTGACAAAGTCTCATACATGTGTTGACTGTGTTTATTAGCATCTGTATTTTAACTAATAGTAGTAATAGTAAATAAACTAGACTACACTAAATCTCCTTGAGTGGGTTGGGAATGGCCACAGCGTTTCCTGCAGGCATCCAGTTTATGAAGTTTATCAATTATTTGTATTTCATTCTTTTTTTTTTTTTTGCAGAGGGAAGAGCACATATGCAATAAAATCAGTGACCATAAAATTCCCTCTTAAAATATCTTACTTCTACAAATGCAGGACTTGTAAAGCTCTCTTTAAAACTATAAGATGACTCCCTTTTTGCAGGATTCCACATGCAAGGCTAGCTTGCAATTAACCTTTAGCAGCACAAGCTCTCTCCTATGTACTGCAAAAGTATTTTGCAACATTTATAACCATTGTCAAAATTAAAAACTTAGTTACTTACTTGCTGTGGATTGAAGTGTTCAGTGCAGCCGATCATTCACATATTTGTGAAGTTGAAAATGAAAAAGAAAACAAAGTGAACTGCTTTACAACAATACAAATGCATCCTGGACATGTATGTGCCTTGTGATTGATGTTTTCAAACTTATAATAGACTCTTTCATCCATGTTTTGATACTGCTGCCTGTCATATATGTAATCACATAAGATAAATTATGGTTGCAGTTTCCAGTGATCTTTACACAAAACTCAATGTTAGAGTCATGGTCAAACAAAACTTTTTTTTTCTTTTTTGTTTGATTGCAAATATTTACAAAATGCTAATTAATACCACATTGTTTATACTGTATGTTGCCTGGAGCAATCAGTTCATTCAACCAAATTATAAATTCAGATTACAGAAAGCATAAGAATGATGAAAATATTCACATGTAGACATACCTTCCACATGGATGGATTTCCTGACCATTCTTCAACCATTTCACCTCTGCATCTGGATTGGCCACTTCAACGGCAAGTTTGATTCGGTGACCCTTCTCCACCTGGTAGGCTGGTTCCAGCTTCTTCAGAAATGCTTGCATTTTAATAGCACATGTATTAATAAGTTAATCTTAGTAGAATACATTAATGATAGTGTAAGTAGTTAAAGCAATAGGTAAATGTCTGTATGGACTAAGCATGATAACATTGATTACAGTATTTCTCTGCTTGAAAACATTTCCTTGATCTTACAGTATCTGTACTCAAATGTCAAAATTATTTGAATTTAGTATTATTCTAAAATGTGTGCTATGTATATGATGTTAGGCGGGGTTGTTTCGCCAGGATACACCTGCACTCTTCTTCTCCTCCTTCTTCATCTTCTTCAGTCTTTTCAGCATACCACGCAGGTCAGTAATGCCAAACTGGAAGGCAATTTTCTCATACTCTGAGGGTGGTGCTTTCTGAAGGATCTCCCAGACATCCACCTCTGGCCCTGCATTGGCCTGGATTGCTCTAACAAGGGAAGGGAAACAAGGACTCCGTTTTCATGCAGTCAATAACCCTTTCATAACCAGAATATTAGCAATAACCCGGTTGCGCAGGACAATGTTAACACCAATAACCTTTTTTTGCCGAGTAGGGCAGGGAGAAAATTTTCCACCATTTTCTTTTACCATAGCCAAATATTTCAACTTGGTTAGCAAATAGCCAAATAAAGTCACTAATCTGATCAAGAAAAGTGGGGGTTTTTTTTGGGTGAGTTTTTGTTCGCCTGGGAACAAACTGAAATAAACATACTTTAGCTAATACATAAAAACAAAGCCATTGAAATCTGGTCTGGTTGTTGCAGCTAATTTTTGAAAGTAGCTACTTAATGCAAAGTAACAAATTATCGAATTATATACCTAGTTACGACTTCGATTGGTTTCATACCCGGCTGCTTGTTTTTAGGGTGTAATAATAAAAGGACTGCCATTTATTGGAGGGCTTTTACTGAAATACAGTACCAGCGTGGATAAAGGTACTGAATGGATGAGGATGGATGAGGACTGAAACCTCCGGATTTCCAAAGACCGAAACATTTCTTGCGGACTTACAATAAGGGTGTCACTTTTTCCTAAGTTACAAGTACATTGATGCGTATTTGTGTATTTTATTTCTAGTTTCAGAAGTGCGTGTACTATTCATAATTTAAATAATATTAAAGTGGTGGGCAAAACATGTTGTTGTTTTGCTTTCTCCGATAACGGCGCTTTAGAACTAAAGATTTCATTTCTTAATTCTTATAGGAAAATATTACAGCAAAAATGTCATGGCAAAAATACAGAAATTTGCAGACATTAACTTTCCAGGAAATAAATATATCGACAACTGCGCAAAAGAAAATCTGTAGCAAAAATTACTTTGAGTGTTTACACTATACTACAAATATAATGGACGTCATGTTGTCCGACGAAAAAATTTCAACGCTGAACTTATTTGGAGTTCTTATCGACGGGGATTTGCACTAAGATATGAGTGAAACAGCCGGCCAACATGCCTTCTCTCTCCCCCTGCTTCCCAGTTCAGTGAGCAGGGCACATCTACCTGACACATGGCCGACGGCGCGTTGGCAAAAGTGGAAGCTTTATCCACGCTGGTACTGTATTTTATTGTTTTTTTGGAAAAATTTGTGCTTATTTTGAATTTAATGCCAGGAACACGCTTCAAATAGTTGGCTTAGGGGTATGTTTACCACTGCGTTGCATCACATCTCAGCTCTACAGTGGCAAAAGGCAGTAACTCCAATTGTCATGTATTGGTGTTACTGCCTTTTGGCGTTGTAGGGCTAATCTTCTTCAATCACCACTCGGTAAGCATTTGATTTTGAACCCGGTGTAAGAAAGAGGGGTACGAATTTATGGGGCACTGGAACTTTTTATGGGACAAGGGTGACCTGTACAAGCCTTGCAGGCTACAAATGAAACAAAGCCATGCCTTTGCATTGGGCCAGTGTATGCTTGGGGTAGCACAGGCTTATTATATCCCCGAACGCCAAATGGCGTTCCGGGGGTATTATGTTTTTGGTCCGACCGCTACCGCTGCCGCCGCACTACGTGTTAACGCGATAACTTCGGTAATATTTCAATTAGAAATTTCAAGTTTTGCATATAAGTAAGTATCATAAAGAGGAAGAACTGATTCGATTTTGGACAATTTACAATTTCTAGATTGGCCACCAGGGGCCAAAAACTGAAAAAAATCACCGTTTTTATCATATCTCTGGAAATATTTGTCCGATTGACCTCAAATCAAGTGCAAATGAAAGGTCATGACCTGATGATGTGTCGCACGATGACATTATACCTGTTTGGTTCAAACTTTTGACACAAGGTGGAGCTGTCTCTCATAAAATTCACCATTTTTGCCATATCTTTGAAACTATGTGCAACTGCAAGGTCATGACCTCACAACGTGTCATATGATGACATCATACCTGTATGGTTCAATATTTTGCCACCAGGTGGCGCTTTGTGATGGAAAATTACCATTTTGGCCATGTCTTCAGAACCATTTGTCCGACTGACCTGAAATTAAGTTCAAATGAAAGTCTATTCAAGGTCTTTTCAAGGATTGGGGAATTGGAGGATTGGGGGCGTTCGGGGATACACCCCCAGCCGTCCCCTCCAACGGGATAAGCCTAGTTTAAATAAGGTACTAGTGGAGCAGGGAGATTAGAGAGTGATATGAAAAGGGAGATGCAGACTCATAGCTCCCAAGTGACCCGCATCTGGCGGGTCTAATTGTAGCATTCCTTGTGAATGAAAGCCTTAATGTGCATGAAATTCTTAAAATCAAGCATCTCTTGCCGTATGAAGACATTTGGGTCAGGCAAACAGGCGAATGCAAGACAGTTCTAAACATATGAGTGTGCTATCAGCTGCCAGCTTCAAACAGTATTGTAAAAAAAATGCTTTTTGAGGTTAGACAAGCTCATAGAGGAGGAAGGTCAAATTTGTGCAATCAGCTGAAAAGCTTAGGGGACAAATCCACCACGATAGTGTTTGACGAGATTCTATCAGTACCATGTGCAAACAGAGGGAAGCAGAATTTTATCTTGAAGTTTAACAGGTGGCTGCAGACCTGGTGTCGGAAAGAAGGGCACAAGTTCATGGGGCACTGGAACGTCTTCTGGGACAGGGTGATCTGTACAATCTGGACAGGCAACACCTGAATCGGAGGGGTACGTTTACACTGGGCCAACGTATGTTGAGGGTAGTACAGGGTTATTAGTGTGCTTGCTCAATCACACAGCAGCCAAAGGTTGCTTGTTCTTCTTAGGTTTTCTTATTATCCCCCCTTCACCTGTTTTTGGGGCCCCCTACTGCTTCTAGGGCTTTTAAGATAAAGACACCGTTCTAACTCTGAGACGTCTGGGCTGATTTGGACATAATGGCTTGTCAAAATGGTTACCCTGACCTATGTCGTTTGTTTGGTATTCCAGTTTTTCTGGCGAAATTCCGTGCCATTTAAATGAATGGGTAGACCTTTGAAGTGATTACGTCATAATGCACTCCACTCTAGACATCAGAGTTGGAGCAGCAGAGAAAAGCCTATTTAAACTGGGATTTAAAAGCTAAAATAGAAATTTTAAACCATGTAAAACCTTTGCATTAGTTGAAAACCATAAAGAAGGGTAGAAAAGAGATTTCACTGCACTTTGCACAGTGAAATCTCCCTTCAAAACAATGTCTAAGAGACTTTGAGCCAGAGAAAGAGTTAGAGCTGTTGACCAAAGCCATTTAAAACAAAGAGCGCGAAAAAAATCTTGGAAAACCAAAATTCTTTATTTTAGGCAAGCAAACTTTATCAGGATGCGCTCATATCTAAACAAAATAAAACAGGAGACACTCCTGGATTGTAAGTCTGTAAATGAGATGTGGGATACATTCAAGAGGGTTTTACTTCATTCACAATGCAAATTAATTCCAAAGTTGTCCAAAAGTAAGTTGAAAAAGTAGAATCCTCAGTGGGTAACCACAGGTATTCGAAGGAGTTTAAGGGAAAAGAGGAGTCTTTATAAGATGTATGTAACAGGACGGCAATGAGAATACTAAGGAATGCTGTAAAGTGCAGGCTGTGGTCAAAAAAGAACTGAGGAATGCAAGAAGACTGTATGAAAGGCAAATTGCTGAAGGGGCAAAACTCATCCTAAGTGCTTTTTTCAGGACTGTAATAGAAAAAGGAAAGTCAAAGAGGAGGTTAAGTGTATCAAGAATAAAGATGGATTGCTGCTGTGTAAGAATAAGGATATTGCCGATACCTTAAATATTTAAATTGTTGAGAGTTTTACCTCACAGCAGATTTCTATCAGGCCAGAAGGCATGTCCAATTTTTAGATTATTTAACAGAAATTGAGGTCAGGGATAATGAAGTATTAGACAAGTTGGATAAACTTAAGACAGATAAGGTGGCAGGTCCTGATAGCTTATACCCTAGAGTACTCTGGGAAGTTAGTGAGATCATCTCTAAACTACTCTCAGCTATCTTCAGACAGTCTTTAAAAACTGGAGAAATACCAAATAATTGAAAGCAGGGCAATATAATACCAATATATAAGAAAGGGGACCGTACTGAGTCAGGAAATTACAGGCTAGTCAGTTTAACTTGCATCGCATTCAAAATACTGGGCTCTATCATACAGGACGAACTGGAATTATTTTTGAACGTAATAATACCTTGAGGTAAAGCCAACATGATTCCCATAAAGGAAGGTCATGCCTGACAAATCTTCTGGAATTCTTTGAGGAGGCCACCAAGACTTTTGATCAGAGCAGGGCTTATGACATCATATACTTGGATTTTCAGAAAGCATTTGATACAGTACCACTTGAGACTAATTTTTTATGTGCTCCGTTGGAGTTACAGGAGGTATTCCGGAGTGGATTTGAAACTGGTTACAGGACAGAACACAAAGAGTGGTGGTCAGGGGAATCTCATCTGAGCTAGATAAGGTGGGGAGTGGAGTCCCTCAAGGACCAGTGTTGGGACACCTGCTGTTCCTCATCTACATTAATGACCTTGATAGGAATATTGAAGGTAAATCAGTTGAATGTGCAGATGATACTAAAGTGGGAGGTCGGGTGAAGAGTCCACTAATATGATTCACGATGATTTAAATAGAATCCAGAATTAGGCAAAAGGAGACAAAAGGAGTGATCTGATTGAAGACTTTAAATATATTAAAGGGATTAACAAAGTAAATTATGTGGGACAACTTTGGCCAAGTTTTGTTAGTAGAACTCAGGATCACAAATGGAAGTTGGCCAAGTGTAAATTTAGCACTGATATTAGGAAATATTTTTTCACCTCAACCAATCAGTCTCCTTCCAGATGGCAATGTATGCCATATAAGGCTGAGATAATAATGCTGTACAAGCCTCTGCGGGCAGTATTATGACCTGGAGTTCACTGGTGAGTCAACCCAGCACGCGCTTCCTAATCCCTTTCAACACTTTCAATGACTGTTAAGCATCTCAAACACACTCTGAATTAAAGTACATTTAATCTCCCGCAATTTCAACAAGCAAACTATTGTAGTCTCAACTACTTTGCTAGCAACCACAGCAAACAATGCATCCAGGTTTGAAACTACCTTGCTCATCAGTAATGATGTCATCACAATTGCTGCCTAATGGCTGAGAAGCCTGCGTTTTTCAATTTTCTTTTCTTTAATTTTTGCTAAAATAATTCAATGGAATGGTTTTCCCACAGCACTCTTCTTTATGACTTTTCCCACACTAGACCAGGGACACAATAATGCACAGTTATTAACAAAGACACTGAAGAGCAAGATCCCCATTGAAGACTAATTTCCTGTATCAGTCACGTGAGTGCCCCGCCCATTTAGGAGACTAGCAGGGGTCCTAAGTGTATTAATAGACCACATCGGAGTTAGCTTTGAAATTTGTATTGTTATGGCCCCAATTTGTTATGACATTAATGACAGCAAAGGATGACAGACAAAAATTTTTAAACTAAAACACATTTCATTAAACAAAGGTAACTAACAGCAAACTACTCTACTCTACAGACCAAGATTGATTATATACAAAAACAGAAATATTTACAGTCCCTTTGGTGGGTTGCTTGGTGATGTCCTGGGTGAGGAAAATGCTCTAACACAGGCAAAAATCCACTAAAAGCTTCACAGGTCTTGAACAGAATGACAGGTCTGGTCACATGTATCCTTCTCCTTGCAATTTCTCCTACCACCTTACTGTCTCAATTCTTCTCCTTATATACTCTTTTGCAGACCCCACCCACATTTAGACCTCTTCTTTTTTTTTTTCTGGGACTTGCCAAAGACATGTCTAGAACATGTCCAAACCTAGCTCCAGTCTGGGCTCAACAAAAAAAAGGTAAATACTGCCATCTAGTGGCCTATATTCACATCACACCTCCATTCCAAAAGGGAAAAATTTTGACTCAGACAAAATTTTTCTTTTCAATACAAAATGGTTAAGTGGACACTTATAATATTCGAATAAACACGTGATATATATACATACTCAACGACGGGATAAGCAATCAGCAATTACATTATCAGTACCCTTTACATGCTTAATTTCCAAGTCAAACTCCTGTAAAATCAAACTCCAATTCAACAATCTCCGATTCTTGTTTTTCATCTTACTCAAAAACATTAACGGATTGTAATCAGTGTACACAATCATTGGCTTTTGCCCTGTACAAACATAAACATCAAAGTGTTGAAAAGATAGAACCAGAGCCAACAGCTCCTTCTCTATTGTGGAATAGTTCCTTTGGTGGCGATTGAAGTTCCTGGAGAAGTATGCCAATGAAGGATGCTCAATGTCATCAGAGTCACTTCTCTGTAGGAGCACAGATCCACAAGCTTGGTCGCTAGCATCGACCGCGAAGGAGAACGGTTTGTTGAAGTCAGGAGATTTGAGCACGGGGAAGTGACACAGCCGAGACTTCAGGCGATCGAAGGCTCTCTGGCATGCATCATCCCAAGTGAACTTTACGCCTTTCTTCAGTTGGTTGGTGAGACTGAGAGCAATCTCAGCAAAGTTCTTGCAGAACTTGCGGTAGTACCCGATCATTTCAAGGAAGCGGCGCAAAGCTTTTTTGTTGTCAGGAACTGGAAAGTCTATGATGGCTTGGACTTTAGCATTTATGGGTGCCACTGTACCCTGGCCTATGACGCAGCCAAGATACGTGACAGTAGCACAGTGGTTCTCAAAGTGGGAGGCGCAGAGCAATTGCAGGGGGGGTGCAGGGTGCAGGAAGCAAATCCCCCCCCCCCCCCCACTGGAGTTCCGGACACCAACAGAAAATAATTTGTATACAGTCCATTCGCTGCCCAGAATTCTGCGATTACATCGTAAATGCCTGCCTTACTCTCAACATAACTGTTCGCCAAATCATTCATCTAGCCTGCTATTTTCATTAATAATTTGTTATGAATGTAGTTGTTCAAATGTATGAAGCTGGTAAAATGAGCTGGTTACAATCAATGTAGTCTCGCGATACCCAACTCGCCGCTTTTTATCCTGCACTGATCTAGCCTATTGATAATAAAATGGTAAGTGACACCGAACAAAATCTGATGAATACAAAGCAGAAATAACCGAGATTGTGTCATCTTATTCTCGATAATATGAATGCTCTGTAGGCCTACAGATTATTTTTATCTAGCCTAGCAACTGAACGTTACAATCATATCGGCAGGTTTGCAAGTGGTGTTCATGAATTTTTTTTCGTACTTCGCTGTCAGCTGTTAATATTGGTTGACTATGGTGCTTTCTTTCTGCATCATAGAAACATAATTTTAAGTAGACGGCTATACTCAGGCAGAGGGATGTGATACAGCCTAATGATTTTATACTTTAAAAGAGGTTTTGAATTATCAAATTTTCGTGTCCTTAATTGGAAAATTACGGTGGCCGTTTCCAAACCTGCCAATCGTTTTTAATGTTTCCAGCTAGGCAAGACAAAAATCATCTGTTCAGAGCATTTATATTCTCTACAATAAGCTGACGCGATCACGGTTAACGTATTTTAACTTAAAAGTGCGAGGCCAGTGAAGAGAGGAAAATGTAACTGTCTCGAGACACTCTTCAGCGGTCCGGCACAAGGCTGCTGATTGGCTGTATGCAAGTAAGTTTCTGTCGGTGTCCGGAAAATGCATAAATAGCAATGTTGTTTAATATTAAAAAATAAACCTGTTGCACTGAGCATAATTACACAGTCAAGGTGCTTGAAAACAGTTACACTTAAAATAATTACGCCGTGGTTGTTTGTTATTTTGTTATTTCTAATTCTAAAAGTAGCCTAGTTGTAGTTTATGACTGCCTACAGTTTATGACCGTTTCCTTACATTTTTTCAAAAAAGCTTGAGGTTTATATTAATTACAACGTGTGAAATAAACTGCAATGGACTCAACATGTGCGTATGTATTACCTATTTTTTTGGGGGGGGGCGCAAAAATTTTCTTATGTACCAAAGGGGGGCCCAGCAGAAAAATTTTGAGAACCACTGCAGAAGCACAACCAAAGTCACTCTTGTTCAGGTTAGCCTGGGTCAACCGTTGGAACAATGTCTCTACATCTTTCAGATGTTCTTCCCAGGAGCCACTCCATGTGATCAGGTCGTCAATGTACGCACCCGTGTGTGGAAATCTGGCGATTGTAGATTGTATCATCCTTTAGAACGTGGCTGGGGCATTTTTTATGCCAAAGGGTAGGACTTTATACTGTTACAACCCAGATGGTGTGGCAAAAGCAGAGATGCTCTTGGCCCTCTCAGTTAAAGGCACAGACTAATAACCCTTCAATAAATCAATCTTGGTCAGAAACCTTGCTTGCCCTACTCTATTGATACAATCATCAATTGTAAAAGGTATTGGTAACACATCAGTTCTAGTTACAGCATTGCCTTTGCGATAATCTGTACAGAATCTAGTACTTCCATCAGGTTTTGGAACTAGCCCACAGGGTGAACTCCAATCTGAGTTGGAGGGTCTGATAATATCATGTTCTAACATGTACTCAACCTTTCTCAGCAATCTTCCTCTTTTCAGGATCCATCCAGTACGGATGCTGTTTTATTGGTTTGACATTACCAACATTTACATCATGAGAGGCTATAGAAACTCTCTTTGGAACATTAGGAAATAGATCTTTATATTTCTTGATCAACCTCTCAAATTGATCTTTCTGTGAGGGTTCTAAGTGCTGGAGTTTTACATCAAGATTTTGCAATACCTCAAAATTTGACAATTTACAAAAAGAACTTCAGTTTTAATTCTAGGTTCATCATCGTGAAACTCCCCCTCATCTTCACACGTCTCGACCATAGGAGAATCTGTCGTGACAGCTGCAACCCTAGCATTTCTGTCATGATAAGGCTTCAGCATGTTAATGTGACACAACTGTTTTGGCTTTCTCCTATCTGGAGTCTTGACAATGTAATTGAGATCATTGAGTTTTGTTAAAATTCATAAGGACCATGAAATGTAGCCTGCAATGGATTGGACTGCTAGGGAAACAACTGAAGGACCTTGTCTCCTTGTTTAAACTCACGGCTTCTAGCCATATGATCATACCAAGTTTTCATTTTTCCCTGACTTGATTTCAAGTTCCCTTTG
This sequence comes from Gymnothorax reevesii, assembly GCA_029721435.1. NCBI lineage: Eukaryota > Metazoa > Chordata > Actinopteri > Anguilliformes > Muraenidae > Gymnothorax > Gymnothorax reevesii. The sequence goes on from CM056574.1 coordinate 58,309,037, forward strand.
ACTAGGTCACAAACGGCACGTATTCTTTCCTTGCTAACAAAGAACTTGCTAACATAGTCTATCAGACTGATATGTGGCTCTTTCTCTTGCCATTGTTCACTCAACAATAGCAAAGGTCCTCTCACTTCATGGCCAAACACAAGCTCAAACAGACCAAATCCAGTAGACTCCTGCACTGCTTCTCTAGCTGCAAACAACAGCAAATGAACACCTTCATCCCAGTCTTTCTCGTGATCATAACAATAAGTCCTCATCATTGTCTTAGAGCGGTTTCATTCCACTCTCAAGGCATCCTGACTCTCTGGATGATTAGCACTAGAAAGAATCTGCTTTGCACTTAGTTCATACACTACCTGCTGAAACAATCCGAAAGTAAAATTCCTACCTTAGTCAGACTGAATTTCCAAAGGCCAAACAATGTGAAGAACTTTATCAAAGCCTTCGAGATTGCAGTTTCCTTGATGTTGCGTAGAGGTATGGCTTCAGAGAATCTAGTAGATGCACACATAATTGTCAACAAGTACTGATTTCCAGATCTAGTCTTAGGTAATGGACTAACACAATCAACAATGACCTTGGAGAAGGGCTCCCCAAATGCTGGGATAGGCTGCAATGGAGCTACAGGTGGGTCTAACTGGTGTTTTCCAACTACCTGACAAGTGTGACAGGTTTTGCAAAAGTTGGAAAAATCTCTTCGAAGCCCAGGCCAGAAGAAGTGTTTCACGATCTTATCAACAGTCTTGTTAACACCAAGATGACCTCCCAAAGGTAAACTATGAGCTATTGTTAAGATCTCATTCCTGTAGACCTTCAGATCAACAATTTGCTCAACCACGGCCTAATCTGCATTGGCTGGGATATCAGGAGGGCGCCACTTCCACATCAACATACCATCCTTGAGATAATACCCAACTGGAACTGCGTCTATTTCTTTATCAGGAAGGGCTCTCCTCTTTAGTTCACAAATTTCAGGATCATTAGTTTGCTCCTCAATCAACTGCTTTCTGAACTGAGACAAGTCTCCAGACACATCAGAATTACCAGACCCATCTGGCTGGCTGAACAGAACTGATAAAAGTATCTGATAAGTCCTCAAACGGAGAAACCATAGTACGCCGAACAGAGTCATGAGGTGAACCACCTGAGTCATGACTATTCAATGTGCTGAACGGCACCACATCATCTTCTTTTTGAGCCTTCTTAGCCATAGCACGGGTCACTGCACTGGAAGGATACAGATATGGGTCTTCATCGCCATCTTCAGTGCTCGGCTGTGAAGTAAGATGAACAGGGGGAACTACATTGCCCCCAGCCAGGTCATTCCCTAGCAACAGAGAAACACCCTTGATAGGTAGACTTGACATAAGTCCCACCTTTACCTGTCCTGTAACTAAATCTGACCTCAAGAATATAGAGTATAGGGGTACAGATACAGTCCTCCCTTCAATACCTTGTACAAATATGAAATCCCCAGAAGCGGTCTCATCACGTAACTCCAAGGAGTCCATCAACAAAAGTGACTGAGAAGCTCTGGTATCCCTTAGGATATATACGGGGAATGGAGGGGATGCTAATTTAGAGCCACAAATCCCTCTGACACAAACGGAAGAAATTTCTCCCTCACAAAGTCAGCAGTATCAGGCTTTTTAGCCTCTCACGAAGCAGGCAATTTAGCAGATCGATCATCTACTACAGGGGTTTCTAACCTTGTCTTCACAAAGGCATTTGGTTTGGTATCCTTTTCTTTTTCTTTCTTAGCTTTAAGGAACCAACAGTTAGTTGTAACATGACCAGTTTTTTTGCAATAACTGCAAACTAGACCACTTTTGTTACTGTCAGCTTTCACACTTTGATCAGACCTGTGACTGGATTTCTGAGCCCCATCACCAGATTTGTCTTTGTCTTTGGGTGAGGAATTTTGGGTATCATCGTTCCTTTTTTCTGAAATTGGAACTATCTATTGTTACTGCTAGACTGAAATTAAGACTTATGTGTGAGAACATATTCATCTGCAAATTTGGCAGCTTATTGCAATTTCAGTGCTTGCTTCTCATTAAGGTTGTCTTAATATCATCCTTAACACAGTTCTTGAATTCTTCAAATAACACCATCTCTTTTAGTGAGTTGAAATCATGCTTGACCTCCATAGAAGTACACCAGCGCTCAAAGCAAACCTGCTTCTCGTTAGCAAATTCCACACAAGTCTGATTGTCAGATTTCTTCAGACCTCTGAATTTCTGTCGGCAAGCCTCTGAACCAACTCATAAGCTCTCAAAATAACCTTTTTGACAACCTCATAACCAGAGGAATCATCTGCAGACAAAGCCGAATAGGCTTGTTGAGCTTTACCCTTGAGGACAGTTTGCAACAACAGAGGCCAGTGTTCCTTTGGCCACTGGCAACTCTTTGCTACCTTTTCAAAACAGTGAAAATAGTCGTCAACATCCTTTTCTGCGAATAGAGGCACCAGTTTTTCCTCCTGGCTAGCCCGAAATTTATTTTCAGTTGCTATTTTTATTTTAAGCTGCTCCATTTGGAGCCTTTCTTCTCTATCGAATCTCTGTAAATCGAAGTCTCTCTGTCTTGCTAATTTTTCAAACTCCAACTGTCTTTGTTTTTCTTTTTTTACCTTTCTTTCTCTCTTTCTTCCCTCTCAAATTCTCTTTGTTTTTCTCTTTCCTCCCATTTCTTTTTCTCTTTCCTCCCTTTCTTCCCATTCAATCTCTAGCAGTTTTAATTTAAGTTCAATTTCTACATTTAGATTTTCCAAAGGAAACTGTTCCAGATCTCCTGGTGCAAACACATTTTCATCAATGTAATATTCAACAATCTATTTAGCCAGTCTTGCTTTTCGCATGGCTGGTTTTACCTCTGTCAGCTCTAAAGGTCTGCATATTTCTAGCAGTTCTGTCTTTTTAAAAGACTTCAAAACCTCTACGGTTGGTGATGCCAAGAAATCATCCATTGCTGTTGATTTGTCTATATATATATTTATATATATATATATATAGGAAAATTCAAAAAACAATTTTACATTTTGAAATGTTAGATTTTCAATAAATGAAAATGAATAAATGAAATGAAAATGACTCACACAATGGTCTCTCCCGGACTTGAGCCCCCAATTTGTTATGACATTTATGACAGCAAAGGATGACAGACAAAATTTTGAAACTTAAACACATTTAATAAAACCAAACACTTTTAACTAAACTACTATCTACTTTACTGACCAAGATTGATATATACAACAAAAAAAATATTTACAGTCCCTTTGGTTGGGTTGCTTGGTGATGTTCCCGGTTGAGGAAAATGCCCCAACACAGGCAAAAATCCACAAAAAGCTACAAAGGTCTTTAAAAGAGTGACAGGTCTGGTTAAATGTATCCTTCTGCTTGCAATTTCTCCTACTACTCCACTCCCTCAATTTTCCTCCTTATATACTCTTTTGCAGACCCCTCCCATATTTAGACCTCTTTTTTTACTTCTCTGGGACTTGTCCCAGACATGCCCAAGACATGCCCAAACCTAGCTTCAGTCTGGGCTTAACATAAGAAAGGTCAATACTGCCATCTAGTGGCTTCTATTCGTATTACAAATGACTTGAAACTTCTACGTATGACATGCATACTAAATGATTTTAAATGCATGCCATTCGTCGAACTTCCAGGATGCAATAATATCCAATTTACTAAATTATTGAATCACCAATGCTTCGATGTAAGATGCGTTAGTAATTTAATAAATTAATCATTATCACTTTGCACAGGAACTAGCGTCAAACTAAGCTTCCCTGCAAATGCCACCTATTCTTTAGAAAGTTGAAAAAATTATGATTATGTGCAATCTTAAAATGAATTAGGTTGCACAGTTCAAAAAATATCTTAGAATGGGAGATGGAATTCAGAGAAAGCACTGGGTTAATTCATTATTTTTATGATTATTATTAGTTTTTTTTCCTCCATCCAATATCACTAATACAACCCCAATTCCAAAAAAGTTGGGAGGCTGTGTAAAATGTAAATAAAAACAGAATGCAATGATTTGTAAATCTGAAACTGTCATGTTATTCACAATAGACCATAAACAACATATCAGATGTTGAAAGTGAGCAATTTTGCCATTTCTTGAAAAAGATTAGCTCATTTTCAATTTGACTTCTTTTAACAACAGTCTGTAGATATCTGGGAAACCAAATGTTTTCTATTGGTGAAACGTCTGGACTGCAGGCTGGCCATTTTAGCACCCGGACTCTTCTACTGCCAAGCCATGCTGTTGTGATGGATGCAGTATGTCATTTAGCATTGTCTTGCTGAAATATGCAAGACCTTCCCTGAAAGAGACGGTGTCTGGATGGTTATGTTGTTGTAAAACCTCTATAGATTTTTTCAGCATTGATAGTGCCTGAAAAGCTGCCCACACCATTGGCACTAATGCAACCCCTTACTATCAGGTGTGCATCAGATGCATGCTTTGAAACTGTGTACTGATAACAAGCTGAATAATCCCTCTCCCCTCTCCTCCCTTTCTTAGTCAGCACGACACGCCGTCCATGGTTTCCAAAAAGAATTTCGAGTTTTGATTCATCTGACCACTAAGCAGTTTTCTATTCTGCCTCAGTCCATTTTAATTGAACTTTGGCTCATAGAAGACAGCAGCATTTCTGGATCATGTTCACATATGGCTTCCTCTTTGCATGATACAGCTTTAACTTGCATTTGTAGAGTGCATGGCAAACTGTTCACAGAAAATGATTTCTGGAAGTGCTCCTGAGCCCATGCATTGAATTCTAGTGCAGAATGATGCCTGTTTTTAATGCAGCAGAATTTCTCCAGATCTTTTCATGATATTATGTACTGTAGATGGTGGGATATTCAAAGTCTTTGCCATTCTACATTGAGGAACATCATTTTGAAATTGTTCCTCAATTTTTAGATGCAGTTTTTCCACAGATTAGTGAATGTCTGCCCATCTTTACTTCTGAGAGACAGTCTCTCTAAAATGCTTTTTTTTTGTACCCAGTCATATAATCTCATATGTTGTCTATGCTCTATTGTGAATAAAATGTGGGCTTATGAGATTTGCAAATCATTGCATTCTGTTTTTATTTACATTTTACACATCCAGGATGGATCCTATTGATTTTGAACAATATGGCCTCCACGGCAGCCATCTTGCTGCTTTGGCCGAAGTTTGCACTCTCGGAGTGCCTCTAGTTTCACTTTTGCTTTAACAGCAGCTTTATCTGTTTTTTTCATAATAACTACATTTGACTCCCATGTTTATATCAATGAACCTATTCCCTAGCCTCCTCTAGGACCATTATTTGTAGTCATTATAGTGAAAAGGAGAGGGGAGACTACGGGGAAGAGTCAAATTGGGTAAAATTCTCTTAAGCTCTGAGCCTCTGGCTTGAAAATGACTTCCCCAAAAGGAAATGAGTATATCTCTGCAACTACTTGGTCCATTTGAATAATGTTGATATAGTAATAAAGGTAACGCCTTGGGGATTTTTCTCATAGTGTAAAAATCAGTATGTATATCACTGAGTCAGAGTAAATAAAGATGGTGCACAGCAAAAATAAAATATCTCATTTGCGCCTAACAAAGTTTTAATTTTATCCCTTGTGAAGTATTTAGCTGCAGCCTGAAACCTCGAAATAATTATAGAACAGAATGTCACCATTATTTGTGCCAAAGTTTGCTCAAATCGAGTAAATCAGAGCATAATTAGAGAGCTCTTACTTCGGGAACGTCTCGGTGGCATCTCCAAATTGGCATTGTGCGCCATTTCAGATTTCAGAAAACTCATTTAATTTCACATAGATGTCACTACAGGCATACATTCCATCTAATTGCAACAATTTAAATAATTAATTAATTTATGTACTGCAACCAGTCCTGTATAAATTTTCCCATTCAAAGAAGACACATACAATTTAAGAAAATGAAGTTTGACTACACTGGAGCAGATTTTTTTTCAATTAGACAAGCAAATAAACAAAATCATTCATTCAAAGATAAGGTAAAAATGGTAGAAAGTAAAAACAAACACCCACCAATTATTTATTATTAAGTAGTATGCCCTTGCTGCTCTAAAGAAGTCCTCTGCCTGAACTGAGATTTCAACCTCAAACCTCCCACAGGTGAACGCAACGCTTGAGCCACTTGGCTGTTTAGATAATGACGGCTCTGCCGCATTTTATATTTCAAGAGTGAGTCAGCAAAACACATCATGCATCGATGTTCCAGTCGTGCTGGTAAATTTGTATGCCCCTAATTAGGAGAATGTGAATTCTTTCAGCAATCTGTATGCACAATTTCAGATCCTTATAATCAACAATTTATTATAGGAGATGATATCAACTGTGTTTTGTACCGGTCAAAGTGCACGTCTGGAACACTGAATTAGTCTGCTCATTACGAGAAAGATTTTTTTCAGACTTACGGTATAATTGATGCTTGGCAGTATAAGAATCCTAAAACTAAACAGTATTCATTTTTCTCTGCAGCGCACCAGTCTTATTCTCGAATTGATTTTTTATTTATAGATAAAAGAATGCTACCTTTATTAACATCTTGTGAATATACAGGCATTGTCATTTCATGCCACAGCCCTGTTTGCATGAAGCTTTGTCTTCCAAATAATAGATATTCTAAATATATGTAGAGACTCAATCCAAGGCAGCTAGCAAACAAGGAGTCTGTGGCTTTTGTATCTTCTCAAATAGACTTTTTTGCAGATAAACCGGACACCAAATGAGACTGTACAGACACTTCGGGAGGCAACGAGGGCCTTCTTGAGGTGCCAGATAATTTACTACAATGCTTATAGATATAAAGTAAGAATAGAAAAGGTACATTTTCTTATTTCTGAAATAAATTTAATAGACCAGGAACATTCACTGACTCCTTTGACTGGCCTCTATATGAAACGTGTGGCTTTACAAACAGAATTAGTCATTAACTACAGAATCAGAGGAGGAGTGGTTTCTTAAAAGACCAGTGTGTAATATTTGGCATGGTTTATTGGCAAAATCTGAATATACTACCTATTAATATGTTTATATAAGTGTATAATCACTATTAAATAAAATTTGTTTGGTTTTCATAGCCTTATAATTATGTGTTTATACATACATATAGCAAGGGCCTTGCTTTAGATACGTCGCCATCTTGCACCGTCATGTTGGTACGGCAGCCCTACTGGACAATCCAGCCAGCTAGAGAACGTGTTTTGCGTGTATAATCCCAGTCGTGGAAGACGCCATTTCTGCAAAAGTGTTTTGGTCCTTGGAGGCCACCGTATTTTTGCCTACGGGAGGAGTGAGCATGAGTGAGTGAGCGCTGCAGTCTAGAATCTGAACACTGGATATCACTATTCCCCCCCCCCCCCATTTTACACGCTGGTCTTTTAAATCGAGACAAAAGGAATATGAATATGGTGAGACAGCTTGTAAATTATTATACCATCAGCTGAGACAAACTGCTTATACAGAGGAGATACAAACAGCTCATGGCATAATCACTGACCAATTTGATATTAATCAATGTAAAAAATTTTATGAAGAGCTTTATACCTCATAATCCAATGATAAAATTGAAATAAATAATTTTTTGGACAAATTGGAATTTCCAGCAACTAGTGAACAAGAAAATGATAACCTTGACCGACCTATACATATCTATAAAAGAAACTGAGTCAGCAGTTACACAAATGAGAAGTGGTTAGGTACTGGGACCTGATAGGTTCCCCATTAAATTGTCTTGTGTTCTAAGTGCTTACAGAAACATTTGAGAAGTCATTACCACCGAGCATGACAGAAGCTATAATCTCAGTCTTGAGGGCAAGGATCCTTTGAAGCGTGAATCATATAAACCAGTAAGTTTACTTTCAAGTGATTATAAGATTTTAACCAAGATCCTTGCAAGTTGGCTGGATATATCATGCTTTCCATTTTACATCCTCAGACAGGATTCATCTCAGGACGACAACTTTCTGGTAATTTACTCACCTAATCTGGTTTGTTATTTAACATTTTATATATGCTAGATGGTTCACAGTCGCCAGACGTGATTATATCCCTTGATGCCCACAAAGCATTTGACCGAATGGAATATAAGTATTTGTTTACAGTTCAAGAAATTTGGCTTTGGTCCATCTTTTCGCTCTTGGATTGAGATTGTTCTTCTACTAGCCTTTGGTGGGGCATATACAAACAAATTTGCTTCTAATTATTTTACCCTATAAAATAATAATTTTAAATAATAATTAATATAAAATAAAATAATCATTTTACCCCTATTGTCCCTTGTCCTTGCTCCTTTATGACATAGCTATTGACCCCCTGGCTATGGCAATGAGGAATAAGACAAATTTGAAGGGAACCTGCAAAGGACATGGATCTTCAAATCACAGTCCTCAAGGGCTGAGAACTGCTGGTTTTCCACCCCCCCAAACCTGCGAGTCAGGTGTGATCATGGTCAGCCAATCAGAGGGAATAACTGTTCCCTCAACTCCCTGAAAGGACAGAAAATTAATATAATTTAGCAAGTAATTAACTTAACTTGCATCAGGTATGTAACATGATCGGCTATAAAAGGGATGTCTTAGAGAGGCTGAATTTGGACTCAAGGGCCAGATTTGAGGAGCCCTGGCATGGGAGGTCAAACTAATAAATTAACCTCATTTTCTGATAATTTTTTATCTCTCCCAAGCCGACACTTCCATTCCTAAGGCTCTGGATATAATCACTAGCTTGGGGGAAATTTCAGGTCATAAAATTTATCTGTCAATGAGCTTAGTATTTCCAATTGACACCCAGGCTTGCTGCATGAACCTTGACCAGTTTCCATTTAAAATAGCCCTTGACAACTTTACCTACCTGGGGGTCTCAGTAACACGTAAATTTAAAGATTTATTTAAATTTAATTTGAAACCAGCTTTGGAGAAGGCAGAACCGGATCTAAATTATTGGTTATCACTTCAAATCTCTTTAGCTTTGTGAAGGGGGAATGGGGCCCAGACGCAGGGTTTTGCAAAGCCACCCACGAAACTTGAGTGACCACTAAAGGAGAAACAGTAAAAGAAAAAAGGAGCGTAACTCCCCGCCGATGAAAAATAACCCAGAGAAAGTGGGCAAAAATCTTCCTAGAAAAATAAGAGCTTTTTTAATAAGAGACAGAGAGAGTAACCAGTCCCTTCTGTGAGGACAGGAGCAAACCAACAGGGGTCTGTGAGCAAAGACAAGACCTCCTGCAGGACAGAACATACACTCTGACGAACAGAATGATAAACAGGATGGACAAACACCAAACCTTAAACTCTTTAAAGGAGTTTCCTCTGACTGAAACCTAAGGGCTTTGTAATCCTCGCAGGAGTGACGCAAAAGCACCAGACTGTGCCAGAGGAGCCCCTTAAATAGTCTCTCCACTGCTGCAAACCATAAGCAATCGACCACCTGATCACACAACAGGAGAGCCCTCTGGTGGCAAAGAAAATGCACAGCAGGCTACAACCCCCAAACCATGACAAGCTGGTAGAATAAAATCTGTAAAAATGAACACCTTGTCACATTTTTTATTTCTCCTTTTAACAATGCCTGTTTTTTATTGTAAAATCATTTTTATAAGGAACTGGATAAATGTATTTCATCTTTCATGTGGAACAAGTCCATCCCAAGGATTAGAAAATTGTATCTAGTGAGACAAAAGGGAGATGGGGGCCTGGCACTGCCAAAATCTTTATATTATTATAGCACTTGCAATATTCATAAGATGGTTTATTGGGTGTCACCATTTCATCACAGTAATGGGCCGATATGGAGCAGGCTTCATGTAATCTGGTCTCTTTAATGTCAATGTGCATCTTTCCTATCAACAAGGAAAATCTGACAAGTCCTATTGAGATAAATACACTAAAAATATTGTCTCAATTTAGGTTGCATTTGAAGTATAAACAGGCACTACCCCTGCTTCCTATTATAGGGAATACATTATCCCCACTATCTCTCCTGGACTCTGTGGATTAGGAAGGGGCTTAAATGTGTTAGGGATCTATATCAAGACAGCATTTTTATTTCCTTTGAAAAAATGACAACAGTATAACATTCCTCACTCCAATTTTCACAGATATCTTCAGGTGCGTAATTTTGTTTGTTTAAGGAGCTGTTGGCGAAAGACTTTGGATATGGAATTTCTGATGAAGTATGGCACTCTGCAGCCTCAAGAATCCATTCTACATCCATTTGAATTAGACATGGCCTTCTGCAGTTTAAAGTACAGCCCCAATTCCAAAATAGTTGGGACAAAGTGTAAATTGTGAATAAAATCAAAATGCACTGACTTTCAGATCACATGAGCCAATATGTTATTTACAATAGAACATAGAAAACATTTCAAATTTTGAAACTGAGACATTTTACATTTTTATCCACTAAATTAGCTCATTTCAAATTTTCTGGCTGCAACACGTCTCAAAAAAGTTAGGACACAGGCAAAAAGGGACTGAAAAAGCAATTAATATATAAGAAAATCAGCTGATAGAATATTTTGCAAGTAATTAAGCTAACTGGCATCAGATTTGTTACATTATTGGCTATAAAAGGGATGTCTTAGAGAGGCTGAGTCTCTCAGAAGAGAAGATGGCCAGAGGCTCTCCAACCTGTGAAGGCTTATGTAAAAAATTTGTGGAATACTTTGAAAACAATGTTCCTCAATGTCAAATTGCAAAGGCTTTGAAGGTCTCACCATCAACCTCTGGATAAGAGTGTCTGCTAAGAGCCTGTAATGTAATGTAATGATCGCGGTGCAACGTAGCTAAGCGAGATAGCGAAATAATAGATGATTTTTATTCATTAATTTTCTATTCAATTCTGTGCACCAAACTGTTGGCTAGCTAAGGTAACGAACTTGGTAACTTAGCAATTAAACTAAAATTAACTGGGTAGCCACCGTATACTTCCGGTTCCTTCAAAATAAAATGTTATGTCGTGTTTTACGACCTGAGGCCATTTTATCCGAGGCCGTTTTTGACGCTGTTTTGTCTGATGATTTAAATTTTTATGCCTTTTAATCTGAGGCCATTTTGTCTGAAGCCGTTTAATCTGAGGCCGTTTTATCTGACGCTGTTTCGTCTGATGTTTATTTTGAAGCCTGAGACCGTTTGGTTTGAAGGACGTTTGTCTGAGACATGTTTGTCGTTTTTTTTTTTTTTTTTAAATTTGGCATCTCCAATCCCACCCGAATCTGGAATGTACAATTGGGGAACTATGTACAAAGCTCGTATGTGACCCCTTGCTGCCAACTCAGGATAGTGAGACAGTTCACGGCTCTCCTCCGAAGCATGCGCCCGTCTGCCACTGATTCTTATACACTCATTGGTTGAATCTTCGCAAGTTCAGAACTAGGGCGGAGGATACCCGGACATGAACCAACCCGGAGTCTTCCTGACGAGCGCCCGTCTGGCTAACAGGAGGCGCTGGAGCAATGAACAAAGCTGTTATTGTATACCCAAATCCGGTAGTCCCTTCCCAATTTGAAACCCTGTAGCACGATAGCCAATTGTGCGCTACTCTGAAAAAGCTGCCAACCCCTGCCGGTGGGTACGCCGGGGCTCGAACTTGCGACGTGGTGATCAGCTCTGCATTGTAGAGCAGTGCCTTAACCGTGTGAGCCACCCGGCAGCTCGACATGACATCGTTTTGTCTGACAAATGTATGCCATACTCTAGCTATTTTCAAGTCCAGGAGGTGCTTTCTACTGAGGGGTAGGAAGGCGTGTGCGCAATGCATTCCATGCCTTCTCCTCTTCGCTACTCGTGAATCTTGTTGTTGACAAGTGTTGTTGTCAAGGATTTCAGGATATCCACTGGATTCTCCAGTATCTGATTGCTCGATAGAGATGTCAATCATCAAAAGTGACCTGCCGACTGTAAAGATATTGCCCGGCATATCCTAGTGAATAACCTATGCTGAATGCCAAATATGCACTGACGCTCTACTGCTCCTATTGTTTTTCAAGATCAGTGTTGTGCGCGGAGTATAGAGCTCCATTTCCATCGATTTCTGAGTTCAGGTATTGTTATTAACTATTTCACAGCCAGACATAATGGCAGACAAAGGAAAAAAACTTTCAGCAATGGCATGACCAACTTTAGAGTAAATAAATTGATGTATGCTGTATAATTGCAAAGTGATTGTTGTTTCTGCTTGTGTTTTTTATTATGTTTCTACACTTTCATCTTATCACATTAGTCGTTGTAAATAAATCTCTTCCAGTTGCAGTCCAAAATTTCTTTCCTTTATATGGTTATCTTTTAATGGGAAGCTGCACAAATGTCTGATTTTTGAAAACAAAACCAAAACATTGGCACTTAGGAATGAATACCTTTAATGACGTAAGAGAATTAAATTCATTTTACAGTTTGGTACCTGGAGATTTCAAATGGCACAGCTGGTGCAGCCAATGTGCCCAAATGGCAAATTTGGAGATAGTAAAACCTCTCGAACTTTGCTCTGCTTCAGTCTTTTAGCATTAATCGTTGCACTAGTAATGCTCTGGGCTGGGTTGCACCAAGGAGGCGTATGCGCGCTGTTTTTAATGGTAAACGCAGCACTCGGAAACGCTAAGCCTTTAATTTACACTTACACCGATTGCACCAATAGAGCATTTCTTTGGCGTTTGTATGCCAAGGGTGCCATATGAAATTCTGGGCATTTTGCTAATTTAAATAATTATGTTGCATATGTCACAATGGAGTCGAGGATGGCTACGTCTGCTGCCATAAAGCAGATAAAATGGGACTTGAGTGATTCCGAGGAAAGAAAACTGATTTGGCACTATATTTGGGACTATATTTGACAAAGAACGTGTTAGCCAGTAAGCTGCAGGACAATGTCACCTGCATAAAGAAGAAGACAATCTGGCTGTCATTAGCAGACTCCATAAATGCAATTGGCGTCAACAATCGCACAGTGGAAGAAAAAAAACACTAATGGTGAGATTTGTTCCAATAATTCTCTGATAGTAACTCGCAGTACAGTGGAAAGATGTATAGGAGTCATAAAGAAACAGTGGGCCTGCTTGCTCAGTGGCTTACGCATGTTGCCAAAGTGTGCATGCATAGTCATTATGGCAACCCTTGTATCACACATTAAATGAAGACTTGACGTAAGTTCTGATAGGCCATGGAGTCAAGCCTGCTAACAGAGGAGCAGCCTCTACCTTATTGCACATGACTATCATCTGACCTAGCTGCCTGATTGCTTGGCTGGTAATATGCTACTCTACTTAAGCTCGCCATGGGTAGCTGCTCCTCAGTGCGCTTGCTCAACAAAGGTGCGTGGTATTCATTATCGCTGCAGACTCCTATAACACTGTTTATATTGGCGACCGCACTTCGGTGCGGTTCATGTTAGCCCGGTGTATGATGTCATGTTTGCTCTAGCTATTCTACTACGCTGGGAGTGCTCAGTTATGAAAGCCAGCATGCGCAAGCTTATGTCTTAAAATATGGGTTGTTTCAAAACATTGCCCTATGTGTTTGCGGAAGGAATCTTTGTGTAATTGCCGTCATTTGTCGAACTGTAAATTTAGAGCAGCAAATGCTAATCCGGATGCAGCTACGAGTGCTCGTCATTTCTAGTTATCGCTGGCAAGGCAACACTCATTGTTGGTAGCTAAATAATTTCTCTATGGTAACAATTAGGATCTGCTCGCCTATTGCGAATTGCCACTGCTCGAAAGCAGTCTTTTCCGGGTGTCAAAAGCAAGTGGATGCTTTTAAAACACAGCAAGTGTACTGTGGTATTGTCCCAGTCGCCAACATGTTAATTGAACCTGTGTCTTGCAAACATTACATGAGAGCCGCGGCAGTGCTTGGGCTTCAGTAATATCGCATTTTGTGTAGTTACCCGAGCTGCTAGTCCTCTTCGATTTTACTCCTGGATAAGTGAAGCTCAGGAAAGTTTTTGTGATGAGACTCAAGTGTTATGCACAAATCAGTTTGCTGTTAGCACGACCACAGGCGGTAAGAAATATGTTCTTGGCACGAATGACCGGTCCCTGATTCACTACGGCTTGTTGAGGAGTTGACGAATGTCACTTTGATTTTTTTGTACAGGTTGCTCGCTAGTTTCTTTGCACGGTCATTGTATAGCCTAGTTGCAAGCCTAACAAAACGCATCATGAACGTTTTTACCGCGGCGCTGAACCTGCTTATGGCTTCCATCGGAATGCTTATATCGAGTCGCGTTTATGCCTGTTATTCCCATTGGAATATTCATAGATGTATTGGATGTACTTTATGCGTTGTTTTATATATTTTTTGCATGGCTTTGATTTACTTCATGCTCTCAAATATCAGCTACGGTATGTTTGGCATAGGAAATTGTTTATGTATTATTCATAATTTGAATAGCCGTAGCTGAAATGGATTAAGTATAATCCAGATGATGGTTGGCTTACTGCTGTTAAATAACTGGACCAATTGTGATTGCCGTGAATGCTTAAATCGATTGCTGCTATGCTGCTTGAATTCTACTTGTTTCCAATTGTCATGCCGTAACTACACTTTTGTTAGTTATTGTCTGTCCCTAGCAGGTGCTGCCATTGGTACCGAGTTCAGTTAAGGTAACAGTTTTCAAACTGCATCGCATACACCGCATGACGAACCTACAACAAATGCTAGCAACTGAAGCGCTCAGCAATTGAAAAAAAAAAAATAATAGTAATAATATTTTACTTAAAGTGGATGTGGCTCCGACCAAAAATTCCACTTAATGCTGTGGAATGATCAGGACTTGGGGAATTCATTCCAGTTGGCAGTGGAATTTATGTTATCAAGCAGGTCATACTCATCCTTGCTTGTAATTGAATTTCTATCATATTTGCATTACCTTTTCTATTGCCTCCGTGTTTTCCCCATAATTTGGCAGTGATTCTTTTTGCATCTTTGAACACGCACTTGTAACCTAGTAGGTAGAATTGTTTGCCGTGCAAGTTATTGCTTGCTTGGGAAGTAAGCCTTTGGTTGCTTGACAGTATCAAGCTCACTTCCTCGGATGTTGCTGATCTTGCACACGCTCAGCAATGCCATGGTGCAGCGATATTTTGCTGATACCTCACCAATATTTTTCCTGTGTCTGCCAGCTAGCTTGCGCTTTGGTCATGTTGCCTATCATTTCATTCAAAATGGCTTCGTTTCTGTCTGCTCAGAATGTACTATAGCCCTTAAGTTTGCTAGTTAACCAAAAGTCATAAAGACCACACGGTCTCTGGCTGTAAAGGCATCCTGTTATTAGAAACTGGTGTTTGGGTTATGCCCTTTATTAGCTTCTGGTCTTTGGTTTATGCCGACGACATTGTTTTTTTTTTGGGGGGGTGGATTTTAGTATCTTTCAGATTCATGAATGATCTTCATATTTTGCAATCATGGTGATATATAATTGTATCAACTTTGAGTACACAACATTATTTCATGGTATATTCCTAGCACTGCTTCCACCTCCTGCTCTCCACTAATTGCCTGGTTTGTCTTCCCTCCATGTCTGCGAAGGGGCCCTGCCCTGAGCATGCTGCTGGTATTCTTTGCCATCATTGCCATCTGACCCTCTGCTAAGTGCTGCCCACTCTCCACCATCGGAACAGTCTGGTCCAGCGAACTACATCTGTTCCTCATGGAAGCTGAGAGACCCATCTCTCGGTCCTGGTTTGCTGCACGACTTCACCTAGTTTGGTAGCTGTGGCCTCTCCCTTCAACTCCACACACTCAACTCTTTCCGTATTGGAGCAGCACAACCGCCGCTTCCGTTGTGTCTGTCTCGACACTGAAGGCCATGGGACGTTGGTCATCTTTGACATATAATCAATACCTTCACTCTGGATTCAAGGACATTATGAGCCGCAAAATTAATGGACAAATGTTGTAAAATATGTCTGGTTGCAATGTTTGTATGCCCTAAACACTACACACTAATCTCCACTCCTACACACATTTCTGCTCACGCGTCGTCTATCCTCTTCCAGTCACATAGTTAGGGTATCAGCGTCACAACACTATTCTACTCCATCTCATTCATCACCACTCTCACTTTCATTAATATATTAAAAAAGCTCATCTCGTTTCATCATACTTGTACCAGCTTGCTGACACGCTAGATCATATTGTAGCGTATTTCTCTTGAAATGGTTTCAAGAGAAATTAAGGTGGCTGTCGGGCTATCTCTACACATAGTATACCTCATAAAGTATATTTCTCTTGTATCGGCATCAAGAGAACTCGTGCCAGCCGCCGGGCTGTCACGACATGTAATACACAGCATATAGAATTTCTCTTGTATCGGCATCAATAGAATTGTGCAAGCTGCCGGGCTGTCACGACACATAATACACAGCATATAGAATTTCTCTTGTATTCGCATCAGCAGAATTGTGCCAGCTGCCGGGCTGTCACAACACATAACACACTTCATATAGTATATTTCTCTTGTATCGGCATCAAGAGAAATTGTGCCAGCCACTGGGCTGTCACAACACATAACACACTTCATATAGTATATTTCTCGTGTATCAGCATCAAGAGAAATCGTGCTAACCGCCGGGTTGTCACTACACATAATTCAATTCATATAGAATATTTCTCTTGTATCGCCATCAAGAGAAATGAGTGCCAGCCGCTGGGCTGTCACTCTTAAAATATTTGTATGGAATATTTCTCTTGTATTGGCATCAAGAGAGATTTTGCCAGCTGCCGGGCTATCACGACACATCGTATTCTCATATAGTATATTTCTCTTGTATTGGCTTCAAGAGAAATTGTCAGGCCCGAGGGACCACTATGCATCTACTGCTTAACGTTTCTGCATTTCAGCTGGCCTTGCTGGCATGGTTCTGTTGGGGGATTACTAGCAGCTCCCTGCCTTTGGTTCCTCGTTCGGATGGGCAGGGATCTCTCATAACAGAGCCATGTCGCCAAACTCAATGTATGATTGCATGCCTGTATGTTGCAAAAAAAATTATTTTTTGACAAAGTGGTCCTATCGGAAATGAAGACTTGACGTAAGTTCTGATAGGCCATGGAGTCAAGCCTGCTAACAGAGGAGCAGCTTCTACCTGAGTGCACATGACTGTCATCTGACCAAGCTGCCTGATTGCTTGGCTCGTAATATGCTACTCTACTTAAGCTCGCCTTGGGAAGCTGCTCCTCAGTGCGCTTGCTCAACAACCGTCTTCCACCCCAGCTACACCAATCTATTATATTCATTAACCTGGCTCTCTTTGTCTAAATTTTTATTCTATAGCAATGTCTCTTTCGTAAGGTCATTGCTGCTGTTGGCTCTGTTCCTTGGAGGGGGATTACTAGCAGCTCCCTGCCTTTGGTTCCTCGTTCGGATGGGCAGGGATCTCTCATAACAGAGCCATGTCGCCAAACTCAATGTATGATTGCATGCCTGTATGTTGCAAAAAAATTATTTTTTGACAAAGTGGTCCTATCGGAAATGAAGACTTGACGTAAGTTCTGATAGGCCATGGAGTCAAGCCTGCTAACAGAGGAGCAGCTTCTACCTGAGTGCACATGACTGTCATCTGACCAAGCTGCCTGATTGCTTGGCTCGTAATATGCTACTCTACTTAAGCTCGCCTTGGGAAGCTGCTCCTCAGTGCGCTTGCTCAACAACCGTCTTCCACCCCAGCTACACCAATCTATTATATTCATTAACCTGGCTCTCTTTGTCTAAATTTTTATTCTATAGCAATGTCTCTTTCGTAAGGTCATTGCTGCTGTTGGCTCTGTTCCTTGGAGGGGGATTACTAGCAGCTCCCTACCTTCGGTTCCTCGTTGGGACGGGCAGGGATCTCTCATAACAGAGCCATATCGCCAAACTCAATGTATGATTGTATGCCTGTATGTTGCAATAAATATTCTTTTTTGACGAAGTGGTCCTATCAGAAATGCACCTAAGACCCTACAGAGGAACTCATCCACGCTGATGACGTTAAAAATGTACAAGATCATTATGATGTGATTTGACACATTGCAAGACAGCAGTGTTTACTTACTTCAGTAAGTATTCAGTATACGGTGACGTCAGCTGTCCAGCCTCGCTGGTAATTAGCAGACTTCAAATCGCACTTTTCTTTCCGGAAGTATTTCAAATGGCCTCTGATGTAAGTTCACCAATAAATTAAAGTTGTGTTGAAAGTAGCTAATAATCAAGCTCGTCTGTCTGCCCCATAGAGGAGCGGGAATATCTCGGTTATTCGACAATCACAATGCAAGACCGCAGGACAGTTGTGTTGGAAATAGCTAATAATCAAGCTCGTCTGTCTGCCCCATAGAGGAGTGGGAATATCTCGGTTATTCAACAATCACAATGCAAGATCGCAGGACAATGGACATTCACGGCGATGACAGCCCACTGACGTCACGATTAGGGGCGCCCCAAGTGGATCGAGGGTTAATTTTTGTGTGCTGTGGTGAAAATGGCGCGGTCCACTAGTTTTGTAAAATCGCTCATAAAAATGAAAGAAATCGCAAAATAAAGGAAAAAAGTCATAGGAGCTTTTTTCAAGATAAATTCAAATAATATCACCCACCTTTCCCAGCCCAGCTATGATAGTCCTCCTTTAAGGTTTCCTGCCTGGCCTAGGTGGAGGAAGCACCTTAGAGAAGCAATCCCCCCCCCCCCCTTCAGCAGCATTGAAACGATGTCAAATCATTTTAGGGCATTTCAGCATTGAAAAATCATCATCATTACAACAGTGATTCAACAACAGTTTTCAAACGTTGAAATGGTAACTGTAATTAACATTGAGTCAAAATTTTTCAACCTCAACCAAAAATAACCAATCTGACCAAAATCCAACATTGAAATAATGCTTTTTGCTATCTGGGTTAGTAGCAGATATACTCCATTCATTTTGGGCATGTCTTTCTCAAGTATTTTCAGAGCCAGAGGCTCAGGGTAACTCAGTTCATGTCTGTCCAGTTTAGTGGGAACAAGCTCCAAAGCCTAATTTAGGGTCCGAGATTGGGACTGTGCTCTTATTAACCCTCCCATGAATGGTCGTCTGTCCAGATTGTAAGGAACAAGCTCCCAATCCTTTTTCGGTCATCAGGATTGGAACCATGTTCCCCTCAAGCTACTCCATCCTCCTGTGGGACATTTCGGCTCTGGCAAAGTGTGCACTTCACCTGGTTGTCATCCTGGAAGCCACTGGCCTTGCTTCTTCCAATACATCTGTGCTGAACTGTGCTCCTCCTCTGGGGTTCCAATTCCTTCCACTGGAGTATTGTCCCCAAATTTACTGTTCCGCTGTTAATAAACCTACTTATGGAGGCACTTTGTCTCCGTGCTTGATTCCTGGTCTAGAGAATGATAAATTCAGAATTGAAGCACTGATTACTAAAACCCCACAAGTCAAGTCAAGTGTGACTTATGGGTTTTAGTAATAGGTGCTTCAATTGTTCCTGTGCATTGTCATCTACATGACAAAAAATTGTCCACTTGCACCTGAAAATAATGTTTTCCACACATTTTTTATTTCTTCAGCAAACGTCCTTTTCTTCCCGCGAAAATCTTTCGCTTGGCCGTGTTGTTGCTCTAAACAATAATACATAAACCTGATTTAGATAGTATCGGGTTTTAGTGCACACTGTTTTGTCGCAGGACTGATGGCATATATTAAGTACTGGTCCTCTCAAAAAGAATGAGGTCAAAGATGCTTGAACATAACCGTGAATTATGGTTTGGTTTGAAGCCAGCACATTCCACGTTCTTCAACCACTGTTGCAATATGACAAGTCTTAACTCAGAGAACCTGAGGAGGGTCAGTTTAATTAACTTAAAACTCTCCCAGCTTGAATCACATGTCCTATTTGCACTTCCAAAGCTGCAAATTGTGGTTATGGCAACTCCAGTCAGCTTGTAAATTTCTTTTAAGTAAAAATTAAACAACGTCTTCTTCATTTGATCGCATTGCATTTACACCACTTGGCATTCTCATGGACTCAACTGAAGTCAAACCGGAAATATTTCAAGACTTTTCTGACTGGCTTATGCCATCACATGGCTGTACACATCGAAATGGTCCTAAGTGCAACTTTGGCACCTTTTCTGTCGATTTGACCATTTTTTGCCATTAAATAAAATTAATTATTGCACATTTTGAAAAGCAAACAGTTTGTTCTTTGTATTTCAGAGTGCAAGTTGTATCACTTGCCTTTTCCTTTAAATTTGACTCCGACATCAATTGCATGCAATAACAACAGTGATGGAAACATTTCTACTTTTTACCATGAAATGAAATAAATGTATTCTACCGGGCTCACGGGCGTTTTGGTAATATGCAATCATGTTGTTTTTCCATTTGTATTGGTGGGTGTCGGTTTGGATATCAAACGCAGGGTGCTTCTTAACACAAAGAAAAAGATTTGGGGAAAATGCCTTGGAGGATCTTAAGTTCTTTGTATTAGTCCACTTGAAATGTTCACAATCCATATTGCATACACAACTACTGTAAACCCTTGTTTATTGTCCCTCCTCAAAAACAATGAATAGGCATTTTTCAGATTTTTACAAAACATTTCATTGGTTATTGTTGGTGTATTGACTGAAATTACTTTGGTTGTAACTCCAACTATCTTTCATTCTACCATCAATTCGCGACATACTAGCCATTATCTGGCTAAGAATGCATTTCATGCAATCGTACCTTTTCTTCAGTAGAGCACTGAAGTCCAGGTCTCCAGCTTGCTTGCCTCCATCAAGACTACTACAGTGACACATTTCAGCAAAGAAATCAGTTAGTCATCCATAATGTAGTGCAACATCATACTGTATCATATAACATGTACTGTAGTTTGGTCACAGGATGGTTATGCTCTGCACTTTTAAAAAGGTGTTGGGGAAAAGATCACTTTACAGTTTATGTTGCCTTCAATACTGTATAATGTTCATTATACACATAAGAAAGGCAAAGCTTAAAAATATACTGCCTGGCCAAAAAAGTTGCCAATTGAATTTAAATAAGCAAACACTTTAAAAAATTCTATGATAGAATCACTATAGCCGACATTAACCTCCTCCCTATTAAGGACGTATATGCATATGTAAATAAATGTCCATGCTGCAGACATGCAGCAACCTCAAACATTTATATACGTTCTCAAAACAACTGATTGACCCAGAATCTGCGTGAATATGAATGGTGCCTATGCTGGAGGCTCTGGAGAGTCTGGTTCAGACTGGTAAAGACCACTGACAACAAGCATTTGCTCATTTCCTAGAAAACCCTACTTGATTATACAGACCACAACTGTAATCGTCACTCATGGAGGAGGAGACTGTGTGAAGACAAGTTGACAGTCCATACCTCTACACTTCTGCACATCCAAAGAGAGACCGATCAGAGAATGCATCTTATAAACTGCTCTTCTGTTCCTAAACTGGGAATGATTCATTAACGAATGGTGCTTTTAAAGCCACAAAAGAAGGAAAAAAATATTTTTTCTTGATGGGGACGAGAAAGTCGGACCTGCAAAAGCGAGATTTTCCAAGATTATATTCTTTGATGGTGAAAGTGCGACTTTGATTTTGAGGGCTCTATTTTAACAATCTGAGCACGCAGTCTGAGGCACATGGCTCAAGTGAATTTAGGGCATGTCCAAATCCATTTTTGCTGGTTTAATGGTGGGTTATCGGGGTGCAAGTAAGGCACATAATTCAAAGGGTTTGTTCTAAATCTCTTAATTATTCGTTGGTATGTTCTGGGCAAAACATGAAATAAGCCAATCAAAGAGTCATCTCACACTCCCTTTAAAAGCCAGATGCACTCCAGGAAACTGGAGTACCTGGAAGAAACCCATGGAAACACAAGGAGAACGTGCAAACTCCACACAGAAAGGCTCCAGGCCGAATTGGAGCCCATGACCTTCTTACTGATAGGAGGCAGCGCTACCCACTGTGCCACCATGCCGAGTCCAAAATTTTGGCTACCTGTATCAAATAGTCACTGAGATATGGCC
Source organism: Gymnothorax reevesii (assembly GCA_029721435.1). Classification (NCBI taxonomy): domain Eukaryota; kingdom Metazoa; phylum Chordata; class Actinopteri; order Anguilliformes; family Muraenidae; genus Gymnothorax; species Gymnothorax reevesii. Next base: position 58,331,064 of record CM056574.1, read on the forward strand.
ATTTGAAAGTAGAGTCGGAAAATTAAATGTAATTTTTTTTTCAGATTTTCACATGCAGTACAATTATAGCTTTGAATTTGCAGATTAGCAATTTGGTGCAACTTCCATGCTCTGACCTATTTCTTCAGCGCCTTCTGGCGGCAAAAGGAAAGTTACAACTATTGAATTTTTTAAAAATATTTCAGCAGACTCTTGCATTCCCAGTATTATATGCAGAAGCTCTAAAATCGGTGGGTGATGTTTGGGAGTCTGTAATCAATTTAGAAAAGAATTTGAGATGATAAATCCCTTACATAACACTCAGCCTCAAATGTAATTTCAGGCCTTGAATTCTAAATTTAGTATCAATTTACATGTGTAACATATTTTGATATGAAACTAAAAATAACTAAGAAAAAATATGTATTTCTGAACATGTAATGCAAAATAAAATATTCAGACTCAAAACTATTCGGATGCATAGATCTCATATTTTTGTATTTATTTGTACGGCCCTTTTTCGTAATCCCTGGCACTGGTCTGAGATGTCTTTTGTGACCCCTCAAAAGTGCTGTGCAATATTTTTTTTTTTAAATCTTGGCCCACTCATCCTTGCAAGTGATCATCTTATCCTGTTGAAAGATCTTCTAGGGGCCTGCGTTTTTGAGGGGTCGGAGGTCCAAGCTTTCTCAAAGTTTTCAAGAGCTGAGTTCTCGAGACACCCTTGAAACAATAAATATCCTGTCAATGCATCTCATGCACACCGCTGTACATGAAATTCAAAGCTGAGACACTTACGTGCGTCTGAACGCTGCACGGATGTCAACCTCTCCCACTGATGGGGCCTCTGTTGAATTAAAAGGAGCCAGCAAGACTTAATTGTCATGTCTTTAGAAAATATACTTAATATAGTATGAGGAAGACAGTATATGTATGAAACCTTTTTTTAATGTCATCTGACAAAATTTCTAATAAGACAACTTGAGCAAACACAAAATATGGCTTTTAACTGACCATTTACCCAACACCAGCTGGCCCTGCGTGAAAAAGTAATTGACCCTTATTAACTTAATCAGTCAATAAACCTATAGTAGTGTGCAGTGATGATTATACATCACCACTTTCGTACAAAAGGGATCCCAATATATTACTCCTATTTAATTTTTTGGTGAAAATTTATTGAAAAATACTACTGTAGACTATGATAACAAAAAGTATCATTTCCACAAGTACGCTGATGTAAAAGTATGGGTAATAAACAAAAATGGCGACTTTTGGTCAAATCTGTTGTAAGCGTCTCAAGAAGAACTTTTGCTTGAAACATCACGCAAATAAATTATTTTTGCATTGGAGCTCTTTTTTGTGTGCGGACCTTCTTTTTTTGATTTTATGGGTATATTCTTTTTTGGTCAAGCACCCATGCTTAATGTGTTTTTCCGTGATGTGCGTGGTGACTTTTTTACTCTGACTTAAGAAACAAAAACACTGTAAACATAATTTTAATATAAAAATTCAAAGGTGTCGCAAAAAAATAATCAAATGCATGATTATTGATGCTAAAAAAAATTTTTTAAACTGCTTTGAGGGAACATTATGCTGAAAATTTACCTCTGATGGTCAGTTGTTCCATTTTAATAGGTGACATTATCTTTGAACAATGTCACAGTGTTATTTATTTATAATATTTTTTGACACTATGGAATTCTTGTAGTGCAAGATGAGTCTGAAATAAATAATTGAATTGAATTAAACACAATTACACAATGCAGGGAGCTCTCTGAGATTGTTCGCTGCTATATTGTGGCCTAACATGATGCTGAAGATGTTAAATGCTGCTATGATACTGTAAGAAACACCATTAAGCATTTCAAAGAGAGCGGTTTGCTGAAAACTAGAGGCAACAGAAGTGCATAAAGGTGTTCGTTATCTGTGTATGACAAGTAAAAAAAATTGGCGGTTGACAGAATGACAACTCCGTGATGATATTAATAGCACCAGGGGTGAAGAGATTAAAGTATAAAGATCTATTATTTCCAGAAGCGTGTGTAAAAATGGTCTGATTGGTCGTGTTGCTGCCAAGAGCTGGCAAAATAAAAAAAGGACTTGAATTTGCCAAGAAATTCAAGGGCTGGACACCAGCGGACTGGGAAAAAGTCCTTCGGACCGATAAATCAAAATTCCAAAATTTCTCACCCAAACGCAGAACTTATGTGCGCTGTAGGATTGGAGAATGTTTGACAAATGACTGTTAAATCCCTTCAGTAAAACATGGAGGAGGTAATATTAAGGTCTTGGGTTCAGCCTGCTTGAAAGGAGCTGGTGATCTAATATAAATTGATGGAATCAAGGATCAAAAGACGTATCACAGCATCCTTATGAGGCAGGTCTTGTCCTCTGGAAAGAGACTGATTGGTCTAAGATTGTATTTCCCTAAATACACCTCTTAGATGTACAAGAATGATTTCAGTCGTAAAGAAACACCTGGTGACATAAAAGTTAGGACTTGGCCTGCTCCAAGTCCAGACCTTAATCTGATTGAGAAAATCTTTTGTAACATCGAAAGAATCTTTTAGGAATTAACTGAAACCAAATGCAATGGCTTAGTGAGTGACAAAATTCAAAAAATGTGAAAACTGTACCTTGAGAGATTTAGAGCCACTCCATGAAAAAATGGCACTTTTTGAAGCTGAGCAGTTGACTCCCCTGGAATGGAATAAAACTTTGCGCATAGGTAGATATGGGTGTCTCACGGAAAAGCCATATTTTTAGGTCCATATCTCACTTTACCTGCCAATGGCGCCACCTGGAAGCCACAAAAGTGGCTCAGTTTTTGTCGTCCAAAAGCAGTCGACAGCACATTTTACATCATCTATCATGATTTAAGTGTAGGCTGTACCAAACATGTTATACTTTTATCTTGACCTGTGACACAGTCCGGTTAGACATCAGCACTACATAGTGACTAAGCTGGGTAACTACGTTTTTGAGCTGGTATCATTTGAGAAGTAACAATAAAAATTGAAAATGGGAATGGGAATGAAAAAATATCCCAGACACATACCAATCTAGAATGCTTTATTATGTGTTAACTCAAAACAAGGCTATCATTTTCAGAACAGTATCTTGGTGTCTTGCTGGGTTTGTGCAATGGATGGCCGGAAAGATGTTCGAAATTGATTTTTGGGGCATGTTTGTAGTATATTTTCACAATAACCCAGATACGTACTGTATGTACTGAGGTGCTACATGCTGTATATTGCGCTTTTGGAAATCTGTTTTCAGGAATATTAAGCATTTCTTTGGTAGTATCTACACTTTTCAAGCTTTTGACTATAAGTTATCTGTTAACATATGTTAAAGTAGCCTACATATTTTATTTTATATGCAGAGTTTATTTTCTTATCCAAAATAAAATTCTATGCTCTGGTCTGGATCCCAAGTGGTACAATAAATGATTGATAAAGGAATATAACATGCATGTTTTTATTCAGAATATCATAAGCAGTATTTATCTTTATGTTATAGAACCTTTTGATACCAAAGAAAATTTAGGTTTGAGAAAATTGCAGCTGATCAATTTATTGTAAATTGATCGAAAAGGTGAACCAACTAACAATGAATGTATTAATCGTTAGTTTGCAGCCCTAATTCCGGCTTAATAACATAGTTACCCCAGTTGGCCACTATGTCGTGCTGATGTCTAACCTGACATGAAGTCTCACAGGTCATGATGAAAGTATAACATTTTGGTACTGGGTAGCCTTCGGTCATGAGAGTTGATGTAAAATGTGGTGTCAACTGCTTGGAAGACAAAACTAAGCCACTTCAATGGCTTACAGGTCGCACCACTGGCAGGCAAAGTGAGATACGAACCTAAAAAATTGGCTTTTTCTGTAAGACACCCATATCTACTTATGTGCCAAGTTTAATTCAATTTCAGGGGGGTCAACTGGGCATGGAATTTCAATCGGTCATGGAATGGCTATTAAATGCAGTAATGCAACCAAAGGGTGGCCTGACTAGATACTGAATTTTTCCACGAAGAAAAAAAAAAAACACATTTTGGTTTTGACTATAAATTGTTATCTGCTTACTTATTTTCATCTATATTATCCCTATCACATGCAATAAATATTTGAATAGTACTTGGTTTCTAGAGTATCTTCATTCTGTATAATCAAGTGTATAGTCACTGCACACTGCTGTACTTCAAGTAACAACTGGGTTAAAGTTGATGACTGATTACTTCCTGTATAAATCTAAAAATTGGTTAAATAAAACATTTCCAGCAGAAAGATATAGGCAAAAGGTATCAACTAAAATTTGGAAGAGGTGAAAAGTAGGTCATGGGAATGTATCAGTCAAGAAAGAGTTGAAAAGCTATTTTGAAACATTAGACAGGGTAACAAAACTATTTCTAACTATTTCTATGCTCTGATTCTCCAGCAGGCCACAGTGAGAGCCATTTCCTCCAAATCAATAAACTTGGACTAGTGGTGAATGTTAAACGGGATTATCGGTCCCAAAAATTTGCTCCAAGATTGCAGTGAGTTTCAAAGTACCCAGACAAATATCACAACTAAAAGCCTCACTTGACTCAAACAAGGTCGGTAATAATTTCACCATTTGAAGGAGACTGGGCAAAAATATTATCCAAGGGAGATCTGGAAGATGAAAACCACTGCTAACCAAGATGATAACTGCGCATCTCACAATTGCTACAAACAGCATGAAGATCTCATCCTTTTGCAATAATGTCACATTGACTGATCAGACGAATGTGGAAAGTTTTTGCGGACCTGGGTCCCATTAAGATGTGGAGTGAACTCAGCATTGCATAAAATATGAACATACCAGCATAAACAGTTGGGGTAGTATGATGTTAAGGGAAGGGTTTGCTGCCTCAGGACTTTGGTGACTTGCCACAATTGACAGACCTATTCTTTCTTGATTCGAAGCTAACAAATGGGTAATGCTACAAAAAAATGATATACCAAAGCTGAAGAGCAAGTTCTCATCTCAATGTTGCATGAGAAATAAAATTTTACTGCAGCCTAGTCCAATTCCTCATTTGAACCCTACTGGGATGCTGAGGCTGGACCTTAAAATGGGCAGTCCCAAAGAAAATAGTAATTTGGTTGCACTTGTGGCTGCTTCAGTTGGCATGACTACAGATTAAGTTAAGAGGAGCAATTTTTCATCCAGATGTAAAACCTTTTCACATCAAAAAATAAAATGATAATTTAAAAGCTGTATTTTGCGTTTACAAATTATTCTTTTCTAACATTACACTCTGCATAAAGATCTGAAACCATTTGAGGCAAATATGCAAAAACAGAGTTAATTGGGGGGGGGGGATTTTACGGTGCCATACCAAAAATAGTGAATGAAGGTTACACTCACTTTTGCAAACAATCGAAATATAAATACCATTTCATCATGAGTCACTGATTTTTTGGATGGATGCAGTAGACTGTTCAACACTAATGAAACCATATCCAATGTCAGGCAGAGAGCTGGGCATTGAACCTACATACCATGTACAGTGAGTTCAAAGTTGCAGCTATCAAATTTATCTCTGGAGGACACTTCACATCGATATCCACCAGCAAAGTTGGGCTTGGCATTGATGATTTGCATCTCAAATGTGTGCACCTGTAAGACAGAAAATCCTCAGAGAGCTGGTGTACTATTGAGTGAATTTTACAAGGGTGCTGGTTCTACAGGCAGTTCCTCTTGACAGAGAAAGGGACACCTCTATTTGAAATTTGCATGCCTGTGTTCATATGACTGGGCAATCATGCAGTGTGCGCTCGGGTGCATGTTCCAGTATTTACCTTGGAATTCCGGTCATACATTTCCTTCAGCTGCAGGTGTTTTCCCACCTTGCTAGCCAGATCCATCCATTTTCCCTTGAACCACCTGATAGTGGGCTTCTTCAGGAGGGTGGATGAGCTCACCTTCGCGATGAATGTGATGCTTCCACCTGGGCATAATGAGAAGAGACGTGGTTGCTGGATATGGTAAATAAAAAACCTCAGAGTGAACACTTTCTAAAAGGGATTTAAAAACCAGGAAAAATATCCATGAAGCAGTGGCTAGTTTCTAAGAGGAGTGGGTTACTGAGGGGAGGTAACTTAACCTGTTATCAAAACTGAAATTGAGGTATCATTCAGGAACCAGTGGCGAGAACCAAGCAGGGCAGTAAAACTGGATTTTATTAAGGAAGGGGGAGAACCCCCGCAGAGCAGGAGGTAGCAGTACAGAGTCCACAATCCAAGTCAAAATCCAAGTCATAACCAGGGCACCAATCACAGTACTTGTAGTCGGGCAAAAGAGGGTCGGTACACAGGCACGGGTTTGTCAGAATCCAAAGCCAAAATCCAGTGGGCGTAATCCGAACCGTTAACAGGGCAGCAAACACAAAACTCGGAGTTGGGCAAAACAGGTATGCTACACGGGTATGGGAATATCAAAGGTAAAGCCAAAATCAGAATCCAGGACGTTGCAGTCAGAAGTATAACACTAAGAGTACAAGGCATAAACAATCACAGCACAGGGAAAGCATTCTGACAAAAGCTGTGAATGAATTGACTGCTGAAATACACATAGGGAAAGTCGCATGCTACAAACAGGAGGCAGGTGATATGGATCAGACTAATTACAAAGGAATGAACATGAGGAGGTTCCTGATTACAAGAAATTCGCAAAAGCCAAAATGTGGACAGGGATCACAGAGACAGCCTACTGACAAACATTCGGCACCGGTTAGGGAGTTCTACCGTGCACAGAGTGAAAGGCAGAACAGTGATTAACAAGGTGCAGAAGATCTACTTGAAGCACAGCAAAGTAAATTGAGTGAAAGCAAGGGGCTGAGACTAGAGCAGAGCGAGTGTTGAGAGCTCGTTACTCAATTAGTAATGTGCAGCTATACAATCCCTAGTGCTTGTTAGAAAGTGAGTACTATAAACAATGCTAGTCTTGGTTAGTAAGGTTAACTAAAACAACAAACTGTTAGTGTTGTTAGTTAAATAGAAAAGCAAGGTGAAGGAAGTAAACGAGATTGGAAGGAATGGTTGAAATCCCAGAAACCATGAAATCACCCGAAAGTGTGGCACACAATACTGGGGCAGTGAGCGATCACATGACAAAAGACCAGACAGGGGGAGACAAAGTCCAATGCATGGTACGAGACAAAACATGGACCGGAATATAACTGAGAGAATGGACTATGGGAGAATATGCAGGAATAAGCAGACACAAAACATGGCTTGGATCAAGACATGGCAAAACATGAACAGAACAAGGCAGAATCATAACTGACTTTTTTTACCTAATCATGTTACTGGCCAATAGTTAAATAATCTTATGAGCTGCAAGATGTTCTGGCAGTTGTCTTTTTTAGCATCATGCAACTTTTCCAATATTTTACTGTCCCGTAAAACATGTTGCTGTCATTAAATTCAAAAGGAATGGATATTTTTCAAGCAACAATAAAATGTATCAGTTTCAACATTTGATATGTTGTCTTTATTCTATTTATAGTTAAATATAGGATTTTAATTGATTTGAAAATCATTCACTCGTTGTGATCTTGAGGCTCCTTCAGTTTGAGGGTCTAAGAATAGGCAATAATTTTAAGCATAAACATCATTAGGGTCATAGTTAATAATCATATTACTTAAACTTAAACTAGAAGAATTAAGTGAGAGCCATACTCTCACTTAACGGCCATGACAACGGCCATCGGGGTATTGTCTTCCCCTGTGCTGCTGTCCATCCATTCATCCGTCCCTCTTTTCGTCCAACGTTAACGCTCTAGCTCGTTTATTATTGGGCGGAAACCTCTCAAATTAGATGTGCAGATTGAGCATCACCGTGAGAATTTCCCTCTTAAAAATCGGCATGTTTCGATTCTCCGTTTGGCCACTCAACCACCTGCAAAATCCGCAAAATTAAACAGCCAGCAAAAATTTCCTGGGTTACTATATGCTCGCAGCTGAGGGGTCTTAAGTGTGACTAGCACCGTATTTTTTATTCATTAGGAAAATATATCAGCGACAATGTGCATTGATAAGCTCATGATTATATTCCATTGGTGACACTTTTTGGGGCCCCAGAATGGGTGGCCCCTACCAAAAACTAAAAAAAATGTTAAAAGTTATAATTTTTTGTCATAAAGAAAATTGATATTGCAGGTTTCCCAAGTGGATTCATGAGCCCCATGGGGTGGTTTATTAAAGCTGAAAAACATTTAAAATTCGGTGCTTTGGGGAAAAAAACGCAGTAAATTGGACTCCACCTCTAGCTGGCGGGTAAACCTCTGTTGAAATGGGCTGCTGGCTCGGCTTACCAGTGATTTGCCAATTTGCTTACACAGACAAACATCAAGCAAGTGCATCAACACAAGACGTCACAAGCAAATGTTTTTCACTGGTCCAACAGCAAAAGGCCAAATCTAGAGGGTCTGAATAAAAGCTATGCCAGGAATTACACGTTTGGCCCCTTGGTAGTTCACTTTCCCTTTTTCTCTACTAAGCTTCCTCCGTAAACGTACTCTTTAGCCTGTTCACCCCTGCCATGACGTCTGCATTGAGAATACTGGACTAGCTTCTACTTATAGCTAGCTAAAAACCCATAGTTGGTGATGTGATGTAGTTAGTTTTGCGAAGCATTACTTAGCTGTTCAGGTGCAAACACCAGGGAAAAGTATAGTTACATAGTGCAAGAACAGATGTTTGGGGCCTCAAGTAGGGATTAAAGATTAAGTCAGCGTAGAAGAAACATTTCTGTGAAGCTGTTATTTTAAGATAAAATATTTTCATAATATTACTTTAATTTTTCCCCTGATAGTCACAGTGTGTATTTCCAACTTATTAGGTACTTCTTGAATGTTTCTCTATTCCTTAAGCTCAACGATTTTCAGTCACACATCACTGTTCCATTATTTTGTCTGAACTATATTGGCAAGGGGAATTATTTAGAACTTGCTTATTGGTGTTATTATGCAGACCATTTTGATTCTTTATCCCTAAAAGGATCTGCAAATTGCCCACATATTGCGTCACTGACAGTAATATTGTGGACACTTGAGCACACTAGCATTGCACAGCACAGTTTTCTTTATGTGTATGGCATATTGTCATTTGTGCATTTTTGCTGGTTTTGCTTTATGTGTATGGCACATTGCCTTACGTTGGTATGCTACAACACTAAATAAATAAGCCACCCCTCTGTAAAGTAGCATGTCAGCAATGGTCAATTTAGCTACAGCCACCTCCTGATTCTACTGGTTCTCCTTACCTACTATCACCTCCCCACTTAGTGGTTTCTCAGTGAAAAGTCCTGTAAGGTCCTCTCTTGTGTCTGGCAGCTGGTTCTCCAACAAATCTGGGAAAGATGAGGGGGGCATGCCATTTAACAATGCAATATAAAATAGACTGCCAGTGTCTTGTTATTGAGGGAAAAGAATGAATAATTACAGTGAGTTAGTTAATTTTCCCCGAAGGGAAATTTGTTTTCATGAATCTGTACAGGTTCACAGGGTAGACATTTTAAAAAAAAAAACACACACACATACACAACTGCAATTAAGCCTACAAAGGTGGACGTGCAGATTCACACAGTATAGGGCAATGGTGGTTTCATATGATAGTGGATGAGATGAAACAGAGCCTTAGCACTTTCTTCTGTTTAGGGTGGCTATGGCTGAGGGTAGCAGGCTGTTCCTAAAATGGGCTCTTCGGTTCTTCAGTGTCCTCTACCTCTGCCCGGAGGGCAGAACAGTGAGGCGACAGTGTAGTGGATGGGTGGAGTTCTGTGCTATTGCATTTGTGATGTGTATGATGGCCTTCTCGTTCAGTTCATTAACTTAACCACCACACTGCCCATATAGTAATTTTGCTTTATTTTTTAAAAATTTCCAAACAGCATATTTGAAAATGTTTTTATTTTATTTATTTAACCAGGGAAGTCCCGTTGAGATTGAAATCTTTTTCAAGGGAGCCTGACTGCGCATAGCTGAGAAACTAAGGGTTAGACCAAACAAAAAAACATGTGGAATGCATCTCACGTTCAGGTGCAAAACCTTCCTGCTGGGCTTCAGCTGGAGCTGTCAGTGCTACAGCAGTAGGTCCTTCTGCAGGGTTTAGGGATGGCTCTAGGTCTACAGCACAGCTGGAGGCTAGAGATGCAGCAGTTTCTGCTGGGGGTGGAGCAGAATCTTGTCCTGGAGATGGAGCTGTTTCCTCTGCAGGAACAGGTGCTGGATCTTGGGTGACACTAGAGCAGTTCTCAGGTTGTTCTGTAAAGTACGTTGGCAGACAGTGACTGGAATATTTTTCATTTCAATTGACCATACTGCCTGAGAAAAATAGAATTTGATGTCATAATTGTTGTAGCATAGTAAACTACGTGTGTAAATGCATCCTGCCATAAATGAGTCCTCTTAGGCCTGAGCTATCCGGCTCGCAACACTGGTATCAGACACAGACCCAGGAATAGAAATGATCTGGTTATCTAATCACAGTTGACAGTCCAGGTATAGTGCACAGATATCAAGGTAATGTAAGCAAGACAACTGATAGTTGGTGGACTGTGTCAAAACAAAGCAGCGAGAAACAAAGAGGATTAGCTGTACGAAGGGAAAGAGGTCAGAACAGGTTCATCAAGGGGTAGAAATGGATATAAGCGATGGTGAAGGACCTGGGTATAGACTGACAAAGGGAATGGGAGGTAGATGAGGAGAGTGGGTATGGAAACAAGGAACAAGAGTAAGGAACAAGACTGCAAGGACCGGAGAATACACTGAACAAGCAAAGACAAGCACAATGTTGCCACACGAAATCTTAGCAAAAAACACAAACAAGAGCAATGTTGGTACAAGAAATCATGGCAATTAACATAAGAAATACAAGCTTAAATACAGAGTTGGTGAGGATATAATAAGAATCAAGTGTGGGGAGTGATACAGAAGGTATGTGGATGAGATTAAACAAATATCAAGACAACAAGCAACTGAAAAAACCAACTACGGAAAGCAACATGGGGAAAGAGATGAAAACAGATATAACATGCAAAAAAAAATGCTGTGACATGCTGAAAGGTGTCTCTGTGCTTCCTAATTTTCCTCTTTTAGCATAGGGTACATAGAACCATCCTTTTTAAAAAGAAAGAAGATAACACTATCCCACAATTCCATGTGGCAGCAATATTTAAAGCGACTGCCATTCATCTGGCCAATCATGACAACAAATGAGCATGACGGGCGAGAGACAGATGGTCACCTTGCCTAGTGTACATGCATTCGGATTCTCTTATTAGCACGCTTATCTCCCTAAACTCTTTTGAATTCAGCTTTACACCTTTCTTTCACAAGTACCTTATAACGTTTTTTACAAAGGTGAAAGAAAAGTTGCTAGAAATTGGTGGATAGGATGTCAATTTTTGACTATTTGGATGGAACCGAGCTAGGTTTCAAGTGTTGCACGAATAGTAATATCAGCGTTATTGTCACCTACTGGACACGTTGTGCATGTTTGGCAAAAAAAAAACAGAATTTGCGAATATTGCAATCGACACTCATCTGCACCAACTGATGAGTTTCACTTTAATTTCTGCGGATGCTTTGAACCGAACAATAGACAAATGCTCCGAACTGTGACTAGTGAACCGAACGGTTAAGATTTTTTACTTGAACCATTCCATCCCCACTACGAAGGTAGTGGTTTTTTACTCTTCCGGGGGCAATTTAATGAAATATTCAGCAATTACATATCTGGGATGACTGAAAAGCTATCTTGGTAGCAAGTTTCAGTTTGTCCAAATTGACAATTATATTTCTACTGGTAGGGTCATCACATGCGGCGTACCTCAAGGGTCAATACTAGGGCCTGTTCTCTTCAATCTGTACATAAATTACATCTGTAAAGTATCAAAATTTATGATATTTGTACTTTTTGCTGACGATGCTAATATTTTCTGTTCTGGTGAGGATTTGCAGCAGCTTTTACGAAAGATCACACAAGAAATGAACAAATTGAAGACTTGGTTTGATGTAAATAAATTGTCTCTAAATTTGGACAAAACAAAACTTCCAGTCCAAATAATAATAAATAATGCAGTCATTTAAAGAGTGGCCCATACTACATTTTTAGGTGTGATAATAAAAAAAAAATAATAATAAATATATAAATAAAAAAATCTGCTGGAAATCTCATATTAGTCATGTATGTTCCAAGATGGCAAAGAGTGTGGATGAACTCGGCATTTATTGAATTAACAATCTTTGCTTATTTTATATTATTGTTTTGTTTTACCATATTTGAGTTATTTTGTGGAGTTATACTTATAAGACCCATTTGCTCCCTCTGTACATACTGCAAAAAAGAGCCATAAGACTAGTTTATGATGTCAGGTTCAATGCCCCTACTAATCTACTGTTTCTGAAGTCATTTGTGCTGAAATTCCAAGACCTGGTAAAATTAAAAACTGCACAAGTCATGAATAATGCACAAATAATATTTTACCTGGTAACATTCAAAAGCTGTTTCAAGAGAGGGAAGGTATTTCAAATTATAACCTAAGAAGAAAATTCAAATTAAAACAACAAAGTGTTAGAACCACCCTCAAAAGTATGTGTATTTCTGTTTGTGGGGTTATGTTATGGAACAGATTAGATCAGGGCTCTATAAATCCCAGTGTGTGTGTGTGTGTGTGTGTGTGTGCATGCATGTGTGCCTACGTGTGTGCTTGTGTTTGTGTGAGATGGCACGCGTTTGTGCATATGCGAATGTGTTCGCGCGTGTGCGCCAAATTCAGCCAAATTTGAACCACAGAGCAACCCACAATTTTTAAACGATACATACAACAGCCAACCGGGTCATATTTGACCCGAAACACTACAGATGTCACTGATTTTTTAAAGACCTTCAGAATTGGTTAAAATTGCGAAACTTTCTTTCGTTGTGTTAAAATAGCTGTGTCTGAGGATATCATGAAGATTTGTCCCAATATAAAAAACTGTATGGTACTTTTTACATAACTTGAAAACAGGTTAAATTTGACTCTAACACAATAAAAGCACTTGGTCTTAAAGCTCACAAAGTGAGGAAAGAAAATTGCCTGATTTGGTTCAAATGGTCAGCTTTGGTGGGACCTTGGACAGCTGCCTCCTGTTTCCTTAGGAAATAGATCAACAATGAGTCGGAGATGCTATAGATCAGTGATCCGCTAGCCGTATGCGCTGTCACCACATCCATAGAAATTTTCTTGTGAGCGCTCTACAAGCCACAAATTTCAACAGATTTGTTTCATATTTGGCACGGGCCTTGTGTGTGGTTAGTCTTTGGATTTTGGGAGTGATTGCTTTAGGGCATCTGGGGATGCACATAGACCTGCGGGTGACCGACTGTCTAGTTTATGGATGCTTTAGTTGTATGTAGGCAGATGACTAGAGGAAGCCTTTCAAAATTTAAATTTAAATTCTTGCCAATAACTTCACCCTATATGTACAGTGCTGTGGAAAAGTATTTTACCCCCTTCCTGATGTCTAATATTTTTGCATATTTGTCACACTTAAAGCTGCAGTCTGTAACTTTGAGGAGAGAGAGGACTTCGCACAAAAATTTGAAAAAAGCAACTTTCAGATCCCTCCCCCTCCCTCTCCACTGCACTCCTCAGACCCTCCCCTAGAAAGCTACCTTGCACGCGAACTGTTGCATGCAACTGCTGAGAGATTTTGCACGTTCACATTATGAAAGCAGCCAAGTTGCCGAGGCGAGACGTTTCTGTTGCGAACAGTCAACGCTTCTGGCCAAAAAACTGGCGCGTCGTTAGACCTGAAAATTCCGGGGCTAATATCCCTCCTTTTTTTGAAGACAAGTGTTTGCCACTAACATGCCAAAATCCCCCGCCGCCTCAATTTTATGTGTCCATACAGACGGAGCCCAATGCAATATCCCTACTTCGCGCTAATCGCGCGGCGAGGGATTATAATTAGTTCTGGCAAATTCCTTCATTCACACGTTTTCCAATTCAATAATAATCAAGCGGCAGTTGAAGACACGGCTTATCTCCCCCATGCAATCTAAAAGCGACAAAATAATAGGCTACATTCAGTACCGAAAAATTATTAGATTATAATTAGGTCGATGCACCATCACTCGGTGATGGCATTTCATAACTCTTCAGCGAATGAAGGTAATTTCGGCGACAAGTACATACACCTGTTTTTGCTGCAGGGTCACTCAATTCGTATAAAAAAAATAGAATAGATTTGTCCGATTGGAAAATGTAAACGGACGAAACCACTTACTAGTCTGAAATGCCGTCGCCAGTGCAGGTGCATAGACATAATTATAATTAAATTATTTTTCTGTCCCGAATGCAGCGCATTATTTTGTCGCTTTTAGATTGCATGGGGGAAAGAAGCTGTCTCTTCGATTGGCCCTTGATTATTCGTGAATTGAAAAACGTGTTAATAACGGAAACCCATCTAGAATTAGCCAGGATTAATAATTTTTTTTTTTTAAATCAGGGTTATTAGCTCCAGATTTTTCAAGTCCAACGACACGCCTGCCGACAAACGAGCAGAAATAAATCATGTCGTCATGAAAAGTAATCTACAGCAGTATGTATTCATTAAAAACCCAGCACACACTTATTTCGGGAAGTTACCCGATTATTGAGTACAGAAACTCGTGAATCCAGCTGAATGGCCAGTAAATCATGTATGTCAGCATTTCGCTGTGAGAGCACAGAAACGTTACACATATTTATAAGGACTACAACACAACTGATAAGACTGCCAGGTCACTTCATAAAGATATTTTCTGCTGCTTTTTAATGAAACAACGCCAGTGACGTTTACCCTAGCATCTGAAACAGGCTAACGTTGGTTTGACCGCAACATCACAGTAACATCACATGCACCGCAGAGTACTGTAACCAGGGCCGGCGCTAGCCATTTTGGTGCCCTAAGCATAAATGCTTCGTGGTGCCCCCCCCTCCCCCTGCCACATACCCACCCACCCAACCCCACCCCTGACAGAAATGAACAATATCTGAGTATTTGTCAGTTTTGCCTTATTTTACAAATTAAGTTGTTAATATTAATGGTTCAAAAACTGGGATAGAGATAAATAATAACAATAATAATAAAGAGATAAATAATAATTAAGTCTTTATAAAACAGTAACAATGTCACCAAATACTCAAATAAATAAAAATAAATAATCTAAATTTAAAAAAATAAATAAATGCCACGACTATTAACAAACCAACATCTGCTTTTAACTGTAAACACAGTTCTGAGAAAGGAACTTTAAATACAAATTTTAAAATGCAAGCACCAGTTGTTAGAGGCCCTACAGAGGCACACGTCTGAATTTCCGGGCTGCGAAATCAGCTATCAGGTCATCATATGACAGATTCTGAGCAATTTCCCCATTGATGCTGATGACAGCCAGACCACTTAAATGCTCCTGGCCCATTGATGAGCGCAGGTATGTTTTAATGAGCTTAAATTTGGAGAAGCTTCGCTCAGCAGAGGAAAATGTGACAGGCCCATGTATACGGTGTTATGGCCCCAATTTGTTATTAGATTCACAACGCAACAGCAACAGCAAGGGATGACAGACACAATTTAAAACTTAAACACATTTAATTAAACAGACAAAGACTAATAACAACTAACTAACTGACCAAGATTTAACACAACAAAAAACAGAAATATTTACAGTCCCTTTTTGTGGGGTGGCTTGGTGATGTCCTGGATGAGGAAAAATGCTCAAAAGAAACTTAACAGGTCTTGAACAGAAATGACAGGTCTGGTCACACATATCCTTCTTCTTGCAATTTCTCCTACTACTTTACTGTCTCAATTCTTCTCATTATATACTCTTTTGCAGACCCCACCCACATTTAGACCTCTTTTTTTTACTTTTCGGGGACTTGCCCCAGACATGTCCAGGACATGTCTAAACATAGCTCCAGTCTGAGCTGAAAAAAAAAAAAGGTAAATACTGCCATCCAGTGGCCTATATTCACATTACAACGGTTAATCCGATTTCTTTCGTTCTTTATCTGCGAATGTGTACAAATGGAAAAACGGATGTAGCTAACTTGAGACGCTTTATGGAAACAAAACTGATTCGCCATCAGCCTATACTCTCCACAGCTAGCGAGCTCGTATAACGCAATCGCCACTCGCATTTCTAGAGGTACAGCGGTCATCTCTTCTGTGCTCATGACATCCTTCATCTGATCACACAGTTTCACGAATTGTCCCCGAGACATCCTGAAATTCTCTCTCCATTTTGCATCTGAAAATTCATTGAGCACCACTCTCTCCTATCACTCCTAACTCCTAACGCACATCCAGCAAGCACGGGTTTTTGGTAGGAGTGGAAAAGGCCTATGCTGAGACCAATAGTTTTATGTCATGTACTTGGAAAGAAATCGAACTATTGACTGAACCACGTAAACCAGGTTTTTCCGATTATCGCATTACTGAAGTACATGTAAACGCGTCAAATCAGATTATTTCCATTACCCCATTATTCCCAGTTATTGGATTATTGTGGTCATGTAAACGTAGCTGTTACAAAATAAATAATTGTTAATTAAAACATCGTCTTACCTGCAAGTGACGCGCGAGCATCATCTCGCAGTTTTTTTTTCTTTTCCACCCCCGACTCTTGATGCCTTTTCGATGACATGTCCAGATCTCCGGAATGAACTTCTGCCAAATTTGCGATTGAAGCATAATGGAGCAAACTACTTGGGAATGGGGGTGGGGGCACCAAAGGTAGAGCGATGAGAGGGCCGCACAGGAGATTAATCTTTTTTCGCGTAAATAAGCCTACGTTATTTTTGTATTACTTATATTTATTAACATGCTTTACAAACTTTTATTTTAAATATTAATAAATACTGTAATACTGTTTTTTTTTTTTTATGGGCTTGATTTTTTTGGTGCCCCCCAGGCAGTTGGTGCCCTACGCGCAGTGCGTGATAAGCGTATACCGAGCGCCGTGTCTGACTGTAACAATTATAAGACTCTGGCTATTCGAACAGCGACTGTGCTTGTAAGCAACGTTCACTTGCTTATTTGCAGAGCGAAAATGAATTGATGCTGGTTAGGGCTGGGTTAAGTTTGGTGATCATGTCAGCGACGCCAACTCGCTTATTTGCAAAGCAAAAATGAACCAACAAATAAAGCAGGGGTTTACCTGTCAAGGAGAAAAGTCGCAAACTCTGCGTCAGTTTTTAATCCTTTCAGATCACAGAGTTCCTTCCACTTTTAAAAATTCACTCCGATGTTCACTCTGGTTTAATCCTGGGTTTTTGTTAAATTCTTTCTTTTGCACTTTTTTTTCTTCTGGCTTCCTTTTTTACTAGTCTTAGCCATGTGTGCTGTTTCTGGAAACTGAGGTATCGGAATTTTTTTCCTCGCTGATGGCTCTAAGCTCCTGAACCCGCTCTCGGAGATTTGAACTTGACTGAGCACTGGCGTGAACTGAGGAGGAAGGGGGAGGGGGCTGTCTGCAGCGCGTGCATGTGCACTGTTTGACGGCTGTCAGACGCCATCCTGGCTCTAATTGGTTCTTTTAGTCGGTCCGAACGATTCTTTTAAATTGCAGTAGGAGCATTAGGTGGGTTTAAATGAGCCTTTTTTTAATTACAGAGTACTAGTTATATGTAATACTGTCTGTACACAGCGACAGTTTTAGCAAAAATGACAAAAAGTTACTTTTCTCAAAGTTACATACTGCAGCTTTAAATGTCTCAGACCATCAAACAAATTTTAATATTAGACAAAGATAACCCAACTAAATACAAAATGCAGTTTTTGAATGATGATTTCAGTTATTAAGGGAAAAAAGCTATCCTAACCTACCTGGCCTTATGTGAAGAAGTAATTCCCCCCTTACTACTGCCAGACCTGTTGAATCAAGAAATCACTTATTAAGAACCTGCCTGCCAGAGTGAAGTAGGCTAAAGGATCTCAAGAAGCAACACATCATGACGCAATCTAAAGAAATTCAAGAGCAGATTAGAGACAAAGTCATTGGGCTCTAATTTCGTAGACCAGGCGCAGGTGCGGCGCAGGCGCGGCAAATGGGGGATGCGCCACACCAACGGGGTGTGTCCAGGCGTATGTTGCAATTTCGTGCCCGGCTTAGCCTGGTGCAAGTACTCCTCTGTCCTGCCTCTGAGCCTCCTTCCAGCGCAAGTTGGCAAAGAAGGCGTGTTTGGGTATAACACAGCCGACTCAAATATTGCTCATTGGCAAGAGAAACGATGGATAGCGTGTTCCTATTATTACAGCCTGTTGCTGCTTAACATTTTGGGATTAACATGCATGGACAACAATGCAGGATACGTTACACATTTATTTTCAATATGTGATCTTAACTCAGAACGAGATCATAGCAATCAGGCTGTCTTCCTTTCCCCCACTAAAAACGATAAAACCTAAGTGACAATAATAGTAGCCTAGTATTAAGCAGCTTGCGCACTGGATGCGAAACAAATTTTTCGCTCGACAGATTGCGTTGAAAGCAGTGTCTTGTGTCCGAAAGTCTGAGAGGGTTTTAATATATCTCCGTGTTCGACAGTCTATCATTGTTCAATCAATGTTTCTGTTTAAGCTCTGCTCAATAAAGTGAGTTGACATTAGCGTGAGACAATGTCCAATGCCTCCGTGTCTGACAGCCAAAAGAAAAAAAAAAAGAGGACGATTAGAACCGATTGATAACGAAATAAAGAATAAAAAGAAACATTTTAACAACAGAACATCCAACGAACACTGCAATTAATTTATTTGCGGGTCATCTTTTTCGGATGTTCTGTTGGTTGGTGATGTATATATATTTTAATTCTTTATCCAGTTATAAATCTGTTCTCATATCAATACTGTTATTTTTTGCAGGGTGCTGGACATGGAGTACTTTGCATTTCGTGTCGGACAGTCTAGATCGTGCATGTGATAATTTATTCACGCTGTCAATGGTCATGGAATTGATTTGCTCTCTGAGTGCAAGCACTATTTTATTTCTGCTGTGGAAATGAAGCGTGAATCTGTTCGATCCATCTGACTAATTTTCTGAAGAAAGACCGAATAAAGACTATTGTCCATCTTCAAAGGAAGAAAACAGACGAATAAAAAGACCAAGAAAAGTCGATAGCTCTTTGCATTGAATTTGACTGTAATCAGTCGTGCATAAAATTTGTTTCGCGTCCAGTGTGCAAGCGGCTTTACCGAGCATAGAACGCAAGCATTATATACGCCCTGCCTGATGCCGAGGCAGCTTGTGGTTGGCTGGGAAAGATGTGAAGTTGTTAATTTGCATCATTGATTCAGTTGCGTTGATTAAGTCAGGTCGAGTTTCCATTATGCGTGCCAACCGCCTTTGATCTGACATCAGGACAATCGATATGGATACTATGATTTATGTGCTGATTCATATAGTTACATTAAACAGTGGTTGCTGTAATTATTTACTGTATTGAAATGTGCCTGACATTCTGGAAACCTGCCTGTGAGGTTTCGGTGACGTGTGCGCGCTGTGCGCCGGTCAGCCAAATTACCACTGCACAGAAAGTGAACCTGGTTGGTCCCGTTACATGTGGCATACAACTAACACAGCATTTCATAAAAAGAACATCAGTGAAATGTGGTAGTGGTGGTGTGATGGTCTCAGGCTGCTTTGCTGCTTCAGGACCTGGATGACTCACCCTAATTGATGGAACCATGAATTCTGCTCTCTTCCAGAAAATGCTGAATGAGAATGTCTGACCATCAGTTCTGTGACCTCAATGGCATAGAACTAACAATGCTCTTCCGTTGCATCACCGCTGAGATGGCCGCATAGCGAGAGAGCTCCCTGGTGAACCAGAGCAATTAGAGAAATTCCCTTAAATAAACCAAGAAAATCATTCCACCAAAAGCGTAGAGAAAGGGGACAAGTCATATCACCACTTTGAGCAGTAAGTTGCCCAAAGACAAGTGGGTGAGAAAGACGAGGCGCGGCAACAATTAGCAGCTAACAGTTTTAAGCTTGCAAAAAATGCGGTGCAGTACAGGGAAATGGCAGACTTGGAAGTGATTCTGCGAGAACTAAGAGGGATTCGCCAAGAAAATAAAGAACAATTAGAGACAATAAAAGAAGAAATTGTAAAAGTGAATACCAGACTGGACGAGGCAGAAGGACAAATTGAGCACGCAGAAGCAAGGATACAAAATACAGTAGAAATCATCACGGCTATGCTAAAGCTGCACACCAAGTTGGAGGATAAGCTGCTGGATTTGGAAAGCTGCTCTAGACGCGAGAACATAACAATCTATGGGGTGCTGGAGGGAACCAAGAAGGAATCAACAACGATGGCGTCATTTGTGGAAAATTTTACTCCATTTTACTCCGCGAGGGCCTTGAACTAACCAACATGCCCGACCTGCAGATTGAAGGAGCTCCTCGTTCAGTGGGATCGCCACCACCAGTGGATGCGCTGCCCCGCTCAGTCATAATTACATTTTTGAGTTTTAAAACAAAAGAAACATTACTCCGCGTGGCATGGCGGAGGAAGGGGTTCACCTGGCAAGAAAACCAGATAAATCTGGATCACGACTATCCTCCTCTAATATTAAAAAAACTAAGAGAATGTACAGAGATCCGCAAAGTGCTGAAGGAAAATAAAGTTCAGTTCCAGACCCTCTTCCCCGCCTGGTTGCGCGTGAGACATGACGATGGAACCAAAACCTACAATAATATAGAGGAGGCATTAGAGGACCTGCTGAGAAGAGGCTACACCGTGACAACCATTAAACCTCCAGAGACGCTCATGGAGCAGGTGCAGAGGCTATCCTGGAGGAGAGTGGACAGACGCGCAACGAAGGGCACAACCGGACGAGATTCAAATTACAAAGAGAAGCTCCGAGCTTTCAGGAGATCATCACCAGCCTCCTCCGGGACCTAAAGCAGCTAACCCACAGCTTGAAGACGGCAGAGTTAATTGTGAGATCTCTTGTACTGCACTATGACTGTAATTAGTGGTGGACTATTTCACTATTGAACAGACTGGTTTGTTCTGGGACAGTTTTTCACAATCAATGTTTTTTTGTTTTTTTTTTCTCTCTCTCTGCCACGCGACTGTTGCAGGTAAGGGCCTCTGCCTCCGGTCTGAGGAGGGAGACATTTCCATTCGAGCCACTTTGGGAGGCTCAAGACCCCTACATAGGAAATCTCATGGACAAATTGTGTTTAGTTTGATGTTTATTAATATGTTAGTTGTTTGTTCCCTGCTGGTTCTCGCGGGGAATGGGAAGCGCACCACGTGCTTGAGTGGGATGGAGGAAGGAATCACATAGATGCAAAACAACTCTTTAAAGGTGGCGTCATTTAATGTAAATGGAGCACTCAATCCAATTAAGAGGGGGAAAATCTTATCAAAATTAAAGAAAGAGAAAATCCAAGTAGCTTTCTTGCAGGAGTCACACCTTTACAACTCTGAGCATGCCAAATTGAACTACAAAAGCACTCGGAGAGCGCAGACCTCCGCCAAGCATAACATTTCCCTCCATAGTGCGACTTCCACCATAGATATTCGTCTTACCTTTATTTTATCTTCATTTTTAGATTCCTTGACCATGAAAACATGGCAATTTGATTCATAATGCTATATCAATATTAGCTCCACAGCGTCTTGGCTGTTTAATGATGTCTGTGGCATGTTTCTAGCTTCATTTTTTTTTTTCTTATGATGCAACATTTCCTATCATGTTGTGATTTACACGTGAATATTAGTCGTACATTTATTTCATCTATTTTTTCAGATTCCCTGACCAAGAAAACATGCCATTAGCAACTGAATTCATAATGATATCAATATTAGTTCAGTAGTTATTCACGAAAATCTAATTTTCCGTATTGGTGGTTTTCTTCTGGATCTAGTTCCCTGGCTTTTGAAGATACAGTAAATCCGGTGACACCTTCCTAATTCTGCAATATCTTGACTATATATTGGTGTTTGTCGCATGTTTGTAACTTCATTTGTTCTCTTCCTTTAATGAAAGTTCCGAAGGTCCCCTACTTTCATATTCTGGATCATTGTTTCATAGTATCCGGAATTATTCCATTTTCAGGATCAGTCTTTGATATATTGTAGAACATGTTCGAAACTTGACCTGTATTTTTTTCCCAAGTGCCCTGACCATTTTAGGTGGAGTTATATGCATAAATGTCGAAAATGGCTCCAATGTTGAAGAATCCTTTAAAAAATTCCTGGATCCAAACGGAGATCCGGATCACTTCATTTTATTTCTTCCTTAAACCAATCTGTACAATCCCTGAAAATTTCATCAAAATCTGTCCATAACTTTTTGAGTTATTTTGGAAACCAACAGACAAACAAACAAACACAAAAACCCAAGCAAAAACATAACCTCCTTGGTGGAGGTAATAAATCAGGATTTAAACGTTTACTTTTCTTTCCATGTATCGGGGAGGCGGAGAGGAGTGGCGACTCTGATATCCAGTGCTGTAAATTATGAACACACATCGGAACATAAGAATAAGGAAGGCAGACTTGTTATGGTTTTAGGCAAAATAGAACGTATTGTGATAAGCCTCCTTAACGTGTATGTTCCTCCGGGCAGCGACTGGTCCTTCTATAAACATATAGTTCATTTAATGACAACAAAAAGTCAAGGGATTTTAATATGTGGTGGAGATTTTAACATCCGATTATATCCGAAAATTGACTCATCAAACAGGAAATCTGACGCAAAAAAAGTAGCAGAAGATTAAATTCTTTGATGCATGAAGTGGGGATTGTGGCTGTATGGAGAGAGATAAACCCGACGAGCCGAGACTACTCACTATTCGTCCGCTAACAATGTCTCCTCGCACATAGATTACTTTTTAGTGCTTAAAGGAGATCTTTTCAGAGTGAATAACTGTGAAATGAGACCCAGTACTATTTCAAATCATGGTCCCATCTATATGTCAGTCCATCTGAATAATAATAAGTCCACTCTCTGGAGACTGAACTCAAACATTCTGAATAATCCAACTAATAAAGATGGATTGAGAAGGGAAATCAAATTTTATCTGGAAAATAATGATAATGAAGAAGTGACCCCACCCATTCTTTGGGATGCATTAAGAGTGGTGATTAGGGGCAAAATAATATCCATCTCCTCATATGATAAGAAAATTAGAGAACAAAAACTCAAAAAATTAGAAGAGGAATTGAAGACACTACAGAAAGAACACGCAAAGTCTCTCAATGATGACAATAAATGCCAGATTATAAAATTTAAAAAAGATATAGATGAAATAAATACACAGGACATTCAAAATAAGCTTATTTTTACAAAACAATAATACTATGAGACAGGTGGAAAATCACTGAAACTCCCATCCTACAGGTTAAGAAAATAACAAGCGGATAGAACTATACATAAAATAAGAAACACCGCAACAAATGAAATAGAAACTAGTCCTGTGAAAATTCAACAGTGCTTCCAAAAATATTATGAAATATTATATTCCCAACCGCAGACAAGCAACGACAATCAGATCGATACCTCCTTGGCCCAGATAAAGATCACTGATGAACAAAATGAACTAAGTCTGATTTACATAGATGGAATGTTATTCCCTTTTTAAGTTTAAGCTCCTGGATAGAGTTAATCAGGATGAATATTCTTCCACGGATGCTGTACCTTTTTCAGTATTCTGTATCATTTTTCAGTATTTCTGAAATCCTGGCAGGAAATAGTCAAAATTTGCAAATTAAGAGACGCATCAAAAATTCTGAGGTTCTGTACCTATGACTTGGACTTTACTACAAGTAGAATCAACAGCAGATTTAAGATTTGGATTGCAAAAGGTCTAACCACCTATTACTCATTTGTCCATATAGGCATATTTCAAAGCTTTGAAGCCCTACTGAAGGATCATGGTCTGGGAAGAGGTGACTTCTTTAGGTACCTGCAGGTGAGGCACTATTTTAACAAAAATTTTAAGGAGGTGTTACGAAAAGGTGAATCAGGGTTCATGGAAGTTTTTTTTTTTTTTTCATTGACTAAGCCTAGATCATGCAACAAAATAATCTCCAAATTATATGACGCCGTACAATTATCTAAACTAGAGAATACAGAGTACATAAAGAAGAAATGGGTAAAGGAAGTAGGGATAATGATTACATAGGAGAGCTGGGAGAAAATATGCCAGCTTCAACGGTTCTCAACCGGGTCAAACACATGGCGGGAGTTCTGCTGGAAAAATATTGCAAGATTTTTCATCACACCCATTCAGAAACAACATCAAGGCGGTGGAGACGCATGTTGGAGACTTTGTGGGTCTAATGGAGGCAACCATTTCCATATTTTTTGGGACTGTCAGGCAATAAGACCTTACTGGGAAGAGATCCACAAGCATATTAAAAATGTAATTAATGTAAACATTCCATTTAAATGTGAAACTATGTATTTGGGCAATTTATTGTTTGAAACATGGAACGTGAAAGACAAAAAACTGCTGGCTATTCTATTAGCAGCCAGTAAGAAATCTGTCACGAGGAAATGGTTGAAAGTAGAACCTCCCACCATTAATGAATGGATTGAAATAGTCTACGAGATTTATGTTATGGAGAAGATATCCTTTTCCCTCAAAGCCGAAAAAGAAAAATTCTATGAGATCTGGACCAAATGGACTGAGTATGTAAAACCAATAAGATCAGATTTCACATGACTGTACTTGTGCTTTGTGTGAACCTAGCAGTGGTTAGTGATTTGTGGTCCGTAAAGCAAAACCCCAGAAGGGCAGTATGGACAAGATCATTCAAACTTTTTACATCCATCCTTTACTGTGTCATTGAATGATTACAAATGTAATCAACGCATTTGCTGGAAATCTGCCTTTCTACATAAATAGAGAATATAAAAAAAAGAACTAACATAGCATTTCATAAAAAGAACATCAGTCAAACGTGGTGGTAGTCTGATGATCTCAGGCTGTTTTGCTGCTTCAGGACCATGACGACTTGCCTTAATTGATGGAACCATAAATTTTGCTCTCTTCCAGAAAATGCTGAAGGAGGATGTCTGACCTTCACTTGCATGACCTCAAGCTCAAGTGAACTAGAGTTATGCAGCAGGACAATGAAACACATCAGCAAGTCCACCTCTGAATTGCTTATAAAACAAAATGGTTTTGGAGTGGCTAGGCAATGTTCGGACATAAATCCCATTGAGATGCTACGGTATGACCTTCAACAGGCCGTTCATGCTCGAAAACCCTCCAATCTGGCTGAATTAAAACAATTCTGTGTGGGCCAAAATTCCTTCACAGCGATGTGAAAGACTCATTGCGAGCTATCATAAATGCTTGATGGCAGCTGTTGTCGCCGAGGGTGGCACAAACAGTTATTAGATTTAGGGGGCAATTACTTTTTCACATAGGGGCAGGAAGGTTTCATTAGCTTTTTGTCCCATATCAAGTGCCCAAGTGTTCCCGACAGAGAACGCCGAAGCGTCCGTGTCTCTGGGCCTTGTACAAATGGTTGCATAGCTCCTTTCTATTCTTTTGCAATCCCTGCCCTGTTGAGGGCGGCCTCGACACCACAACCAGTATACAGACTGTGTGTGTGTGTGTGTGTACGCGTGTCTGTGTGTGTGTGTGTGTGAAAAAGAGACAGACAGACATTTTAGCAAGCACACTCGCATGGTTTGTCCTGACGAAACGCAGTTCTAGTTTATGCTGTGTTCCATCTTCATTTACGTTCACTCATATATACTGATTTTTATACTATGACTAAAATCCCAAAAGTATTTCCTTTATTATGATAATTGTTGTGTTCCAGGGTCCTGGGCCTTTGGGAAGGCTGGATTAATATCCCCAGGGGCCACCTGGCACTGAAGCTCATGGGGCCCCCCCTCCCCTCCCGAACAGCCACACCTTCCAAAGAAGTCGATGACAAAGCGGAGATATAACACTTTCTCTTCTTTTAAAAAATAAATATCAATGTTTTGTTTAATATGCTGAACTCTTGAAACAATCTGTGTACACAAAAAACTTAACCTACCGTGGCAATTAACAAATGATGAACCATGCCACAAGATAAAATGCACCCACATTTCTGGTGATCTAAACGATATAATTCCAGCTCTTGCTTGTGCTCCGTAACTTCAATATAATAAACAGATCAACCAAACAACCTCCCACCAACTGAAAGTGTGATCGTTTCAGCTGCAAGTTAAGACGTCATTGCTAGTTCGAACTGATACCGGAAACACAATTTTCAATATGATAATTAGATTCTGAAGCACATAAACCCATAAAATGACACTCACAAAGTGATGGGCCAAGCAATCATATTTAGTGATCGACAGTCCGGCACTGGCTTTTCTGGTGAAATCATTGCAAGTATTCGATAAAGGAGTAATAAAGCAGACAAGTTTTACTTTGACTAGGATCAGACCCAAACGAATTTTGATACGCGCAATACAATCATGAGGTGAACGACAACGACGCATAATCAATGTCCGTCATCAACCCTGAGCCCAAGGTCTATTTACTAACAACATGCCGTTTTTTTTTAAATCAATTTAATATTTTAATTTCTGTATTAAACGATGACAAGCGGTGTAATTCGGGTCCTCAGTGCGCTACTTGTCATTTTTTCCCCGCGATATTATCCTGACAAAGCAGAATCAAATCAAACTATTAAAAAGTTCAAGTTTTGCAGGAGTCCAGGTAGTTCCATTGCTACTGACGACTCATTTTTGTAAGCAAATAAATACACTTTCTGTATTAATCCTAATGATTATCATGTGTCGTAAGTTTTACTTGTTAAGTTGTGAACTGGTGATAGCTTGACCGCAGTTAGAAAAAGCACTAATTATTGCAATTTTCAATTCATTAAATACCATTGCAGAAACTGCCAAAAACTCTCAACATTATCAGGTGTGGCCAGTTTTCATTAATGACGCATATCTGTCAACTATCTCACATTCAGATTTCTTGTGCTTTTCTTTACTGATGGGTTGGGAAATCCTGCGCTCAGCTGGCTCATGGGTCGAGTGTGGATTGGTCTGTGAGGCTCATGTAGCTATAAGTCACGAGAATCCATTCTTTTCTACATTCTTAATTGCTGAATGTAGAAGGAAATGTCCGGCACGTTTCACAGCTTGTTGCTTAGTGAGCCTCGCGGGCTGTCCTGCACCTTTCGCGAGCTGCTCGATCACAGAATTTTTGAAGACATGCAGATATTCACGTCGTCATTTATGTGTGAAGAAAACGCCTCAATTTTATGAAGCAATGTATAACAACGCTATTAAAATACATTTCATTGTCGTTTTACCAATTAGTCTGAGAAACTTTTGAATCAATAAAAGTAAACCGCAACAGGTTTAGGTCATTCAGCACTGAAGGGTGAGGATTGAACGTCCCTTTACAGCAGCCGACGCACCGCCTGTTTTACCTAGTGCCCACTACTGTCAGTTATGATCGAATGGCGTTTAGTGGGACTGCTCCCTCGTTTAGAGGTAGGTCGATCTCTCTCTCACACTCCAGTTACATTTCAATCGTACTCACTATATGGTGAGTCGAGGGTGAGTGTGAGTGTCGTTCCTGAATACAGGCCTTTGTTCATGTCTCATGATCTTGCCTTGCCCATTGTTTCCTCTCCAGGTGTTGCTCCTCATGTGTCCTGATTTCTCTCCCTTTATCTGGAGGCGGTGGAAGTTGGCTGGCAGACAGAGTCTCGAGTTTTTCATGTTCACTGCATTTCATGTCCATGATCTCCTTGTGTGTAGTAGTCTTTACGTATTTCTCCTTAGCCAAGTCTTATTGTTTAAATTCTTAGTCAAATTATTGTTTTCTGTTCACGGTTTTCTGCCCGGAGGCTCTAGTGGTTTTGTTTTTGTCGTTTTGGGTTTTTAGTTATCAGCTCTGTGAAGCGCTGCTTAGTTGAATTTTTGCAACCCTTTTGGCCAGGATTTTTGTTGGCCCTCGTGCCTGTTTTTCTTTATTTTAATAAACTCCCTATTCCCCTCTATCTCGCGTCTGGTGTCTATCTGATCTCTTTTCAGATAATAAGATTATTCAAATGGACCTAGTAGTTGCAGAGATATACTCATTTCACTTAGGGCTGTCATTTTTGAGCCAGAGGCTCAGGGTTTAAGAGGTTAAGTACTTCCTAATTGTGCTCCTTGAAATGACCACACCATCTTTTACCAGAGCATCTTGTATTTCTCTTGAAATAGCTTGAGGATTTTTCTGTGTCATGCACAATTCTCCTGGCAGTTTGGGCTGAAATCTTTCATAGCCTACCAGACTTTGGCTTGGTATCAACATATTCCCAAAAGGCAGGCAGCCACTACGGATTCATGCTTGTCATCTCCACCGCCGTGCCGTAGACCCTTCCTTGTGGACACTGTACAAGCTGTAATTTTTGATTGATTACTTTTATATTTGATATTCTTTATTGATGACACCTATCTATTTTGGTTGCCATGGCAACAGTATTGGCTGAATAAAGCACAAATTTGTGCTGAAACACGAGCTTTCAGGGCTTTCCTTGTGGACGCAGTACAAGCTGGAAAAGCAGCATTTTGGGGGCTACACCCATGTGGTTGTGGGAGACCAGACTGTCTAGTTGGTTTTTGGGAGGATTCTAGCCACTTTCTCAACTTTCAGATTCAAGTATGCTGTTTACCGTTTTGAGTCATGGTATTTTTTTTATCTTGTTATATCAACTTTATGTAGTACATAAAGTTTTCTCGTATTGAGTTCCCTTGTTTGTAACAGAGGTTGGAAAACCCCTCATTTATTTGGTCTGGGTTTACTGCTCGGCTCTGCCTAATTCGTCAGTACCATGGCCTCTCCCTCAGCTCTACACTTCTCACTCATTCCGTATTCGACCAGCAACAACTGCTACCTCAATGGCCTCCATTACGTCACTGATGGCCGCGGAACTTTGGACATCTGCAGCCTATGAACAATACCTTCTCCCAGGGATTAAGGACATTTTGTAAGGTCAAAATTGAATAAGATTGTGGACATTGTTACCATGTTTTGTTTAAAATTACATCCATATTTTACTTGCATCTGGTTCACATGTCGTTTAGATCACCATTCTATACACAAAGTCAGGACACAAAGCGTTACTCCTCAGCATCCATGCAAACTCACTCACCACTACATACGCTTCAATCATTTAAAAAAAGTACCAGCTTTCAAAATTTCTCTTCTTGTAATACTCATAAATCATGTGGTATATCTCTCTTGAATCAGCTTTGAGAAAAATTGTGCCAGCTGCCAGGCTGACACCACACATAATATACTGCACATAGAATATTTCTCTTGTATTTGGCTTCAAGAGAAATCATGCCAGCCGCCAGGCTATCACTTCACGTAGTACACTTCACATGAAATATTTCTCCTGTATTTGGCTTCAAGAGAGATTGTGCCAGCTGCCAGGCTGTTATGACACATGGTACAATTCTTGTGCTTCAAGAGAAACTGTGCTGACCGCGGGGTTGTCACAGCACATAACATGCTTCACAAAGAATATTTCTCTTGTATTTGGGTTCAAAAGTAATTGTGCTAGCCGCCGGGCTGCCGCATAGTACCCTTTGCGTGGAATATTTCTCATGTATTTGGCTTCAAGAGAGATTGTGCTAACTGCCAGGTTGTCACTACACATAATACACTCCAGAATGTTTCTCTTGTACTGGCTTCAAGATAAATTGGCCAGATGCTGCTACTAAACATATGAAAGCTTCATATTTTTTACATATTTTTTACATGTTACTGACATGGTTCTATTTGGGGGGTCATTTGCAACTCCCTGCCTTCGGTTCATTGCTTGGACGGGCAGGGATCTCTCAGAACATATTCATGTCGCCAAACCTAATGTATGCTTGTATGCCTGTATGCTTCCAAAAAATATTCTCTTTTCGACAAAGTGGTCCTGTGGGATATGGAGCTCTGTCATAAATTCTGATAGGCCTCGGAGTCAAGCCTGCTAACATAGAGGAGCCATCTCTCCCTCCAGTGAATCACCTGAGTCCACATGACTGTCATCTGACTCTGCTGTCAGATGATTACGTGACCGATAATGTGCCGGCTTACTTTAGCTCATGAGAAGCGGCACCTCAACGTACTTGCGCAACAACCCTCCTAATCCCCACCTCCACCTGTATACTGTTAGCGTTCCTTAATCCTGTTCCTTTTATAACTAAACTAAACTGTTGTTCAATAGCAATGTCTCTTCTTTTATCATTGTTGCTGTAGGCTCTTTTCCATGGAGGGGGGATTAATTGCAGCTCCCTGCCTTTGGTTCCATGCTTGGATGGGCAGGGATCTCTCAGAAAAGAGCCATTCCACCAAACTCAATGTATGCCTGCATGCTTTCAATAAATATTCTCTTTGTGACAAAGTGGCCCAATCAGAAATGGAGCTTTGATGGAAATTTTGATAGGTCAGGGAGTCAGCTTGCTAACGCAGAGGAGCTGCTTCTCCCACCAGAGAACCGTCTGAGTGCACATGACTCATCTGACTTAGCTGTCACATGATTCCTTGACTAATGATATGCTGGCGTACTTAAGCAGTTATCCTGAGAAGCGGCTCCTCAGCACTTATGCTTATCCTTATATGTTCCTCTCAAGCTCTTCTCGTCTATTTAGCATTCTGTAATTCTGTTCTTTCATGACTTAACTGCTGTTCAATAACAATGTCTTGTCTGTTTGAGGTCATTGTTGCTGTTGGCTCTGTTCTATGGAGGGTGGTTAGTTGCAGCTCCCTGCCTTTGGTTCCATGCTTGGACGGGCAGGGATCTCTCAGAGTAGAGCCATTCCACCAAACTCGATGTATGATTGTATGCCTGCATGCTTTCAATAAATACTCTCTTTTTGATAAAGCATTCTTATCAAAATGGAACAATTGGAAAAAAAAAACAGCCAACCGTAGGTTGACCAAGATTTGTATAAGTCAGGGACAGCCCTAGGCTAGATACAGTGTACACAGCTGACTGCAATGCTTAGGTGCAAGTTAATGCATTTCGTGGCATAATAAAAGATAATTATCACTGTCTGTCAAAAAGCTGTTGTAAGCTGGTTTTTTCCAACCATAATTGTAATCACAGGATTTTAAGAAGCTGTCTTAAATGCATTTAATGTTCACAGCAGTTATTTTCTCACTTACCCCACATGTTAACAGATATATCTGAGTATGCCATCAAGAATAAAAAAATACCATACTCTCATTGCATTGTATGGGAAATAACAGCATAAAATGAGAGAAAACAATATAACCAATTAAAATCAAAGAGTGACAGGACCTTTCAACTGTCACTTCTCTCCCCCATGTGTGAGGTTTTACGAAATGAGCCAAGAGCGAGAACCAGATAAATGCAAAATGGAGGCTTTATTTCTGAAGGGGGAAACCCCCCAACAGAGCTGGCAACAGTACAATGTCCACATTCCACAAACAGAATCCAAAGGGCAAAATCCAAAACTGTAACCAGGGCACCAATAACACAACTCAAGGTCAGGCAAAAATGGTTCGGTACACAGGCGTGGGTTTGGTGGAGAGACAAACTCATAAGCCGTAAACAGTCCGAATCCAAATACCAGGGCAGCAAAGACAATAGACGTGGTCGGGCAAAAATAGGTCAAAACTCACGAAGGCAATCAGATCAAAAGGGCAAACCAAAAAACAAGTGTCGGGCAATCCAGTCAGAAAGAAAATATCACAGTGAGCAAGGCGAGGAACGTAGCACAAGACAAAGGAGTAAAGACGATCTGACAAGGAACTAAAAGTGTAGACACCTTATATACACATCCGGGTTAAGCACATGACTAGGGTAAACAGGTGTAATCAATAACATGGGAGAGACACATGAGGAAAACTAATTACATGAATTTGGCGAAATGCCGAAACGCAGACAGGGATAACGAGACATTCCTATGAACGAATAAACGGCTCCGGTTAAGGAGTACTAAAGTGTACAGTCTAAAGAAAAGGGAAAGCAAGAGATATAAGAGGAGACTGCAGTAGAGATAATTAGTGATAGGCAAGGAGGGCGGAGATACAGATTGGGCGAATGCTGAGAGATCGTTAGTCTATTAGTATGTGCAGCTATACAATCCCGAGTGCAAGTTAGTCAGTTAGTATAAATGTACAATGTTAATCGGGGTTAGTAATTATCGAAAACAATAAACTGTTAGTAGGGTTAGTAGATAGCATAAAGAGAGAGGAAGGAAGAAAATGAGATATGAAGAAAGATTGAAATCCCAGAAACCAGGAAATCACCCGAATGAGTGGCACGTCAGACAAGGGACCGTGGGCAAAGACCTACACAAGACAAGACAGGGTAAACGAAGTGCAGGACTAGAAATCACAACAAGACTATGAAAGAAAGGCAAGGCTATGAAACATGGCAAGACTGTGAAACATGGCAAGACTATAAAACATGGCAAAGACATAAATAATACCAAAACATGAAACATAATAAAACATGAAATCAAACAACAAAACAGAATACATAATCATGGGGATGGTCAGGGGCAGGCAGTGGTCACTTAAACACAAAAAGCATACATGGCAAGCCAGGCACAGAACTTAAACATGGAGCTAGGGAAAGCATGGGTGAGATGCAGATTCACAACACCATGTCCTCACGCTCCATGCTTGACGCATGCTGCCATCCATTAGGATCCCCCAGATCCTGCCGATTACGCCAGAATGTAGCAGGCCGAAGGAGGGCCCGGGCTTGCAATGATGCAAGACAACCGGAATAGTGAAGTTGAACTATTAAAAGTAGCATATAAACCGTGAAGACTTCCAAGTCATATGTGGTTATAGACTCGGAGATTATCAGAATTGTTCATTGTCGTCAATATATACGTGTACATATTTGATTTGAGCTTATTCGAGGAGTAGTATGCGCTCTATATTTTAAGTACTCTGCAAAAAAGTGGGGGGGGGAGGATCCCCCTTGGATCTGCCACTGTTATTCATGCTGTGTGTCTCTTTTGTAGAGCTGAGATACAGATGGCGAGATGCATTTTGTGGCCGTTTCAGTGTTCAAATCGATCCCTTCATCCCAAAACAAATATTCTGTGAGTGCTTCAAATCTATGGTGTTTCCAAGGTAAAGCTCAACACACTAGAATGTAATGTCTGTTGAAATTATTGGAGAACTGTTTTCCAAAGGCTGCAAAGGAAAGCTGTCTCTAACCTATCACTTTTCTTTCTTTAGTCTGTCTGCCACTTCGCAGGTTGTTAAATTTTGGCTGGTATAGTCACTGATTAGCTCAAGAGGCTGCCAAATATTTCCAGAGTTAAAATTAAGTCCTTTGGTGGTGCTGGAATGAGCAGACCATCGCATATCAGATAAGCCCTTGAATGTTGTAACTTTATTTGTTGCGACTTGGCTGTTACCCCAAAATAACAATTTGCCAGGGCTAGATTGACGGAAGAGAAGTTAAAATACCCAGCTCAAATGAGAAAAAGTTGACAGTCTCAAGACAACTATTTACACTTGTTACGCCTACTAAATTTGGGATATGTGAAGTGCATGTAATCCACTGAACAAGTAGATTTATATTCCTGTAATTCTTTGTACACCCCTGCCACGTTACTGGCATTGTCATATCATTGTGCTCTAAAATCTGTTAATACTACATCCATCTCCTGCAAAACAGCAGGAACCGAATGGTGCAGAGGTTAATCAGAGTGACTTTCTATCCCTAAAAATTTCAGGATGCACTCTTGAACTGTTATATCCATTGAAACACATTGTAAAATAAATGTAAGTTGTTACGTCAGGAGTAGAGTCAACACTGATGAAGTATAATTTTGCTTTTTTCAATTAATTATTTTTTAGAAGACCTTTTGTCCCATCAATTTAAATGAATTATTCACAAATAATGGAAGAATGGTACAGGGTGTCTATGGCCAGCATCCCCCCTAGCACAATGGTGTGTCTCGCACAGCTTTCGTGTAGCATACTGATTATACAACCCCATTTCCAAAAATTTGGTACACTGTGAAATATGAATAAAAACAGAATGCACTGTGTAACACATGAATAAGACCAGAATGCAATGATTTACAAATCATTTGAACTTCATATTTATTTGAAAATACTACAAAGACAATGTACAGATGTTGAAACATATTTTACTGTTTTTCGGAATTATGAGCTCATTTGGAATTTGATGTCAGCTACCCATTTCAAAAAAGTTGGCACAGGGGCTTGTTTACCACTGTGTTGCATCACGTCTTCCTCAATCTACACTGTAAGCATTTGAGAGCTAAGGAGACCAACTGCTGTAGTGTTGAAAGCAGAATATTTTCCCATTCTTGCTTTGTGTAGGATTTCAGCTGCTCAATAATTTGCAGCCTCCTTTGTCCTGTTTTTCATTAACATAACAGGACTAAGGTTCTCTCAACTTTTGGGAAATTTCAGTTCATGGTCAAGGTCATACTGAGGTCATGGTCATGGATGTCCAGATTCTTTGCAATTGTAACTTGAAATCCTTAAAATGTTGAACTATTTCCCCATGCAGTCTTTCACAAAGAGGTTAAGCCCTCAGCATATTTACTTACGGAAGGCTATTATACTCAGTCATGTCACTGACCTATTACTAAATAGTTAATTTATCAGTGAGTTGTTCTGCCATTTTTTCTTTTTTCACACAATTTTTCCAGGCTTTTATTGTCCTGTCCCTACTTTTTTAAAACATTTAAAAACATGGTCATCAAATACAAAATGAGCAGAAATTTTTGAAAAAACAATAAAATGTATCAGTCTCAACATTGGATACGTTGCCACTGTCCTATTTTCAGTTAAAGCTGTAGTATACGATTTGAGAGTTTGATCATTCTTATAACCTCATTTAGATGGTGGTTATGGCCCTTTAGAACAATCTACACAATGTGAAGAGCAAAAAAAACAAAAAAAAATCCATTCACTCTAGTGGCTGCAGGGCTGCAGAAACGTTGACCAATATAAGCCATCCGGCCGGATGACTTACATTGGTCAACGTCTCTCTCCTACACTCATCCAATCCCTTCACTCTAGTTGGCACTCCCACTAGAGCTTGCTCTGACTCCCCGTGCTCCGCGTTCCGCCTCGTCCCCACCCCCTTCCGCGATATAAACTTTCTGCAAAAAACAAGTAGCTGGTGGCAGTAATGCACCAAGTGTTGCAAACCGCCATGAAACATTAAAGAAGAAGAAGAAGAAGTAGCTGAGTAGCAGCTTAGCAACAAGGGCTAGAAGTATGGAAAAGAAAGCCAGCGGCAGCAGCAAGCGGCCCCTGCTTGCCCTACCGGCAAAAGTTGGGAGAAAGCGTAAGTCTGCAGAGACAAAGAGGAAATGTGAGCAAGAGTAAACATCGGGTCATCCATTTACCGCTGAAGGAAGCTCCAGGAGGATTTCTGTCTGAAAACTGATGCTGATTCAGCAGATTTTTTGTTGAACAGGTAGGTAATTTTTTACTTTTATCGTGTGAGTTGTTACATAAATAACTTTTAATAAGTCTATGACAATGCTGGCTTATGACTGTAAATGCTGCCGGTTTTCTCTGTGTCGACAGACTGCATCGGACCGTTAGCCGTTTATTTTTAGCATTGTAAACTAGCATTGCTATCATCAGTGTTGTGCCTGAATGCATTCAATGAGCTCATTCATATGTATTTCCAATTGATGGATGTTATTGTGAATGTGTTCATTATGGCGTTTGTGAACGGCGCGCTCTCTTACTGATGCAGAAACCCCAGCCAAAAAACACTGCAAACATCCCGGTGATTGAGAAAGGCAAATATTTTATATTTGACCGGATGGTCTTGTTCATTTATGTGGAATAAATATTGCACTGTGGAGCTGTTGAGGTTTTTTATCATTAGCGAGACTATCATGACAGCCTTCACTAAATATCATGGGCTTGCTATTGAGTCAGGCCTATTGTAATATTGTGAGGAAGAAACAATATCTCCTGACATTGTAATTTCTGTAATGTTTAACATGCATTAAATAACTTTAAATGTTGCTATACCGGCGAATCCGACATGGTAAATGTTCATTCAAGGCTGGCTCTGTGTCTGTTTACTGCCGGTGTTCTGACAAATTTTGCTACCTATCAAAATATGCTACCTTGCGGTTCTGCGTTTCGCAAACCTGAAATCTCGGGCTGTTTCCTCGCTCATGTCTGAAGTATCTTCTAAAATCATAAAAATAGATTTATTTTTAGTGCGCATTTCGACCTGTAAGCGTACATGTATTTGCATGTACACACTGGGTTTTCCTGAAAATGCAGAAATTAGATGATAATGACGTATATGGGCATATATCTTCAAACAAACTTATCCAACTCATTATAACATCTGCTTTTGTAATAATAAGCTAACAAATAACAAAGTTACTTTTGTAGCCTGATTCATATTGCAATATCAAGGCGAAAAAAGGAATACGATCGCATTGCATTACGGTAGCATTTTTTGACAAGGGTGCAAAATTTGACAGAACACCGGCCGGCTTGTTGCTCTGGTAGAGGGGGTGTGTCTGGGAGTCTCCAGGCAGACGGCCACACGTGATCGGTGGGAGGGATCAGGAAGCACTGAGGGGAGGGGTGTGTGTGGGGGCGGGATGCTTTTTTCAAATTTTTCTCAACATCTTAATATTTCTCAACTGATTCTCAAATCGTAGACTACCGCTTTAAATATAGGGTTTTAATTGGTTTAGAAATCATTGCACTCTGTTTTTTTTACATTTTACACAGTGTCCCAACTTTTTTGAATTGGGGTTGTAACTATTTACTAGTATATTTAGCAGACTATTGTTAGTCTAGTGTATTTTGTAATATTTGGGAATTATTGTCCTGCTGCATAGTTTAATTATCGTCTGCTTTTTAAGTTCTCCATCAAAAGGCATAAACAGCACATTTTCTTCTTTGCACCTGAATCCAATTGCCACCATTTTCATTTCAGTGCACAAAACACGGTGGCTGGAACAAACCAGCGGTCCTCACCATCTACCACGATGGACTACAGCCAGAACTGAAAGCAGAGATGGCATGTCGGGACCATGCCGCTTCCCTGGACTTCTACATAGACACCTCCACACGTCTAGACCAGCTGCTGCAGGAGAGGCAGAGGGGGCGCCCCAGAGACCAGGCCTTGTCTTTTGACGTGCTCGAACGCACTCACGCCTCATAACGCCCGTAAATTCCACCTCAGGGCCCTGACATTTCCAATACACGTGCAAAATATGCGCGAAGCATATAAAAAAGAACGAGAGTGATTCCCATCTAAAACGCTGCACACGATCGGAAATGATAAAGTTTGCTGAGGATACGGAGTTCATCAGCAAACAGGGTTTATACTGCATAAAGAAATTGTGAGGTGGCTGCCTCCGCCTCCCAAAAAAAATCAAGTACTTGTTTTCATGGGAAACAGTATTTCCTAACAAGCCTTGAACTCTGTAGATCTCATGTTTATAACTTGCGGCTCTACGCCACCACGATACAGTGTTGCTGTATCGTAACCTGTGCATCAGGCAAAGCTGGTGACCATTGCAACTGTTCAGAGTTCTTTTTATCTCTGATTCTTTTACAATTGCAAGTCCAGGAGTAGAGGCAAGTTATTAGTTAAGTTCATTTCAGTTGGGAGTAACTAAGGGAGTGACTGTGAGTGCAGCTCAATGGCAGGTGCTGGGGAAATTTCTCATTCTGTGTATTAAAATGTTTGTTTGAATTTATATGTTTTAAAAGTTATCTTACTAAGGTATTTGTTATTCCACATTCCAAAAATCACCATTAGGTGTCACCTCCACAACCACAGTCTCATTGGAAGGGTTTCAAGAACAAAGCCTTTTCTGTACAAAAGACAAAGAAGCAAGCACTTGGAGTTTGCCAAATCTCATTTAAATTATCACTGGGAAAAGGTGCTTTGGTCAGTTGCACGTTTTGGTCAGAAACAGCATTGGCATGTTTGGCATTGAAACAGAGATGCACACCAAGAGAAGCATCTCATACCCATGGTGAAATTCCGATGCAATAAGTAAAGCATTACCACAGGCAATTTCCGAAAAGGCTGTTTAACCTCCGTCATATACCAGTGAAGAAGCTGTTTGTTACTCCACGCTAACGACACACTACAGTATGAGGGGCCGTATAGGCCATAATTCATACTTCCCTCTCATTCACACTACTGAAAATGAAACCTCACATACTCATTACTGAAAAACTCTCACATACACCTCTGAAAACCTTTCACACACATGACTGAAATAGGAACCTTTCACTCTCAATACTGAAAACCTCTTACATATACTACTGAAAACCTCTCACACACATGACTGAAATTAAACCTCCCACACTCATTACTGAAAACCTCTCACATACACTACTGAAAACCTTTCAGGCATACTATTGAAAACCTCTCACTCACACGACTGAAAAAGGAACCTCTCACACTCATTACTGAAAACCTCTCACATACATGACTGAAATTAAACCTCCCGCACTCATTACTGAAAACCTCTCACATACACTACTGAAAACCTTTCACGCATACTATTGAAAACCTCTCACTCACATGACTGAAAAAGGAACCTCTCACACTCATTACTGAAAACCTCTCACTCATACTACTGAAAACCTCTCACATACACAACTGAAAACCTCTCGCACATACTACTGAAAACCTCTCACATACACTACTGAAAACCTCTCACACATACTACTGAAAACCTCTCACATACACTACTGAAAACCTTTCACACATACTACTGAAAACCTCTCACATACACAACTGAAAACCTGTCACACACATTACTGATATCAGCTCTATCACACACTACTTAAACCTGCAAACCTGTAATAACCAGGGGAGTGTTTGAAGTATCCAAATAGTAGACAATTTCAGTATAAAATTCATAAAATGTCTACTTAAAGAAGGAACTCATTTGTTTTTAAGCAATGGCACTCGTAAAAGAGTATGTTGACATACAGTTGCAAAAAAAGGTTGGAGGAAGCCTCTGCTCTTTTGGTATTGGTATGCAATATTTTTCCCTCATAAACCTAGCATTGATCCAATAGTTCGAACAGTGCTGTGGGACATCCTGGTAGGTTTTAGAAAACTTGAAATGGGCAGCAATTTATTTATTTATTTTTATTTTTGAGAGCAATGGCTTCCTCTGTGGTTGCACTTTATTTATTTCTGCAGATAAAGTAGAAGGATTCTTACACTTTTTCTTGAAACGGTAATGAAATTTGTTCAAACTTATTATACATAGTCTAATTTTCCAAGCCCGTGTAAATTATAAGGAATAATAACTATGATGGAAATCATGAATCCATTCATAAAATAATATAATGACACAGACATAATATATTCAACTTTAAAAATTAATTTAGTTTTCTAGAATGATAAAACAATCTAAATAATAATGAATGATAATTAACAACACTAATCATGAAGGAAGTAATAAAATAATATACTGAAACATGAAATAAAAACATTATTTTCTGTCTTGATTTTTACAAGAAAAATCAAGACTGCAAGCCTGAGATCTGCAGCCTGGCCTATCTCCATATTTTAGTTGTATTTATCTCAGTTGTTTGTGTGAGACTATCTCAGTAGTGTATGTGTAATTAGATCTCAGTCGCGTATGTGAGACTATCTCAGTAGTGTATGTGAGAGCATTTCACTGAAACGGAAGGCATTTCACTGCAACGGAAGGCACACCAACAGGACAGAAGTCTCTCTCGCCTCTCGGCAGGCTGTGTCTCAAACCGCACGCGATAGGCTACAGTTTGCGTAGTCTTCCTCGCTAGCAAGCTAGTTGGCTACCTAGCTAGCAATAGTACAGCTAGCAGGCCACTGTATTTAGCTACATAGCTAACTGGCTAGCAAGCTATAAAGGCAACAGTTCGCTTACAATGGGATACTCGCGAGCGAGCTATTTGGCTACCTAGCTAGCAAGATAAAGATACATAGATATCTATGATGGTATAGCTAGCATGACAATGTATTTAACACCCTAAAGTCGCTTTCACACCGTACGCAAAACAAATTTTCCGCACGACAGATTACATTCAGTGTCAATGCAAAGACGTGAATACACGCGTTTTCGCGGGTATTCGCGTCTTTGCATTGACTTTGAATGTAATCTGTCATGCGAAAAATTCGTTTCACGTCCGGAGTGAAAGCGACTTTAGGAGGTTAAATACACTGGCATGCTAGCTATAACAATTTAGACATCGATGTCTCTTTTTCTTTCTGGCTAGGTAGCCAAATAGCTCGCTCGCGAGTATTCCATTGTAAGCGAACTGTAGCCTTTTTAACTCGCTAGCCAGTTTGCCATGTAGCTAATTACACTGGCGTGCTAGCTATGACAGACAGTTCATTATCTCTTTGGCTTGCTAGCTAGGAAGCCAACTAGCTCGCTAACGAGTATGACAGTGTACGCAAACTCTAGCCTGAGAATACTTCGGTCATTGAAAGCGAACTGCAGCCTTTTTAGCTCGCTAGCCAGTTGGTTATGTAGCTAAATACCTTGGCGTGCTAGCTGTTGTATTGTTAGCTACCCTGCTGAAAAGTCCAGCTTTTACCAGCCTTAGCTGGTCAGGCTGGTTTAAGCTGCGTTTTGGACAGTTTTAGTTGGTCGACCAGCCCTTCACCAGCTGACAATACCAGCTTAACCAGCTTTGACCGCCTTCATCAAGCTAAAGAGACCAGCTTTAAACATCTAGACCAGCTAATAAGACAGCTCAGGCCATCTTAAACCAGCTTGGAATTCAAGCAGCTAGAATTCTAAGCTGGTTTAAGATGGTCTGAGCTGTGTTATCTACAGTCTCTACAGCTTTATGAAGGTGTTCAAAGCTGGTTAAGCTGGCATTGTCAGCTCATGAAGGGCTGGTTGACCAACTAAAACTGTCCAAAACACAGCTTAAGCCAGCCTGACCAGACTAGCCTTAATATCGCGAGCGGTTTGAGACACAGCCTGAGAGGCGAGAGGCTTCCGATACAGTGAAATGCCTTCCGTCTACAGAGAGAGTCTCACACAAACAACTGAGAATAATACACTACTGAAATCTGGAGATAGGCCAGGCCACAGATCTCAGGCTTGCAATCTTTATTTTACTAGTAAATCAAGTCAGAAAATAATGTTTTTATTTCATTTTTAAGTACATTACTTTATTAATTCCTTCATGATTATTATTATTAATTATCATTCTAGAAAACTAAATTAATTTTAAAAACTGAATATATTATGTCTGGGTCATTATGTTATTTTATGAATGGATTCATGATTTCCATCATAATTATTATTTTTTATAATTTAGAAGGGCTTGGAAGATTAACATAAAATAACATAACATAACATGAATGGCAAGAACAGGCCTTTCTGCCCAACTAAGCTTGCCAGTTTCTCTATACTATTGTGAATATATCCCTTCAGATACTGAATGACTCAATGGTATCTAGCTTTAAGTCAAGCCTGCTCTTGAAAACCCCCAAGGTCTCTGCCTCCACAATATGGTCAGGCAAGCTATTCCACATTGAAATTACTCTTTGGGTGAAGAAATATTTCCAAATATCAGTGCTAAATTTACCTTTGGTCAACTTCCATTTGGGACCCCTTGTTCTACTCACTACACTTGGTGGAAGGAATCCTACATAATTCACTTTGTTAATCCCTTTAAAATATTTAAAGACCTCAATCAAATCACCCCTGAGTCTCCTTTTCCTAAGGCTAAAGAGATTAAGGATCTTCAGCCTCTTCTCGTAGCTTTCATCTTTTATACCTGGAATAAGCTTAGTGGCTCTTCTCTGAACTTTCTCTAGAGCCTCTATATCTTTCTTAAAGTATGGTCCCCAGAACTGTACACAATACTCCAGATGAGGTCTCACGAATGTGTTGTACAAAAGAAGCATCACCTCCTAAGATTTGTACTCAATGCTTTTGGCAATGTATCCCAGCATCCGATTCGCTTTTTTAACTGCTACGGCACAATGGCTAGAACCTGTTAGGGTTTGGTCAACAATCACTCCCAGATCTTTCTCGTTTGCAGCACATTCCAGTTTTAAACCTCCCATGAAGTAATCCCGTCTAATGTTTTTATTACCTACATGCACAACTTTACATTTTGCTACATTAAATTTCATTTGCCGCATTTCTGCCCAATTCTGGATTCTATCCAAATCGTCCTGAATCACTTTAGTGGACCCTAAACTATTTGCCAAACCCCCCAATTAAGTATCATCTGCAAATTTAACCAATCTGCTCTCAATATTACTATCAAGGTCATTAATGTAGATGAGGAACAGCAGGGGCCCCAACACCGATCCCTGGGGGACGCCACTCCCCACCATTCCTAGCTCAGATGAGATACCACTGACCACCACTCTTTGTGTTCTGTCCTGTAACCAGTTTTGAATCCACTCCAGAATACCTCCTGTAACTCCAATGGAGCTCAATTTAAAAATTAGTCTCTTATGCGGTACTGTATCGAATGCTTTCTGAAAATCCAAGTATATGATGTCATAAGCTCTGCTCTGGTCATAAGTCTTGGTGGCCTCTTCAAAAAATTCCAAAAGGCTTGTCAGGCATGACCTTCCCTCACTAAAACCATGTTGGCTATCCCTCAAGATACTGTTCCGTTCAAGAAATAAGTCTAGCTCATCTTTTATGATAGATTCCAATATTTTGCACGCAATGCAAGTTAAACTGACTGGCCTGTAATTTCCTGGCTCAGTACGGTCCCCTTTCTTATATATTGGTACAATATTGTCCTGTTTCCAATCATTTGGTATTTCTCCAGTTTCTAAAGACCGCCTGAAGATAGTGAATACCGGCTTAAAGATGATCTCACCAACTTCCCTGAGCACTCTAGGATATAGGCCATCAGGACCCGCCGCCTTATCTGCCTTTAGTTTATGCAACTTGTCTAATTCTTCATTATCCCGAACCTCAATTTCTGCTAAATAATCTTGAGCATTTAACATGCCATCTGGCCAAATAAAGATCCCCTCTGAGGTAAAATTCTCAACAAAGTAACTGTTTAAGGCATCCGCAATATCCTTGTTATCAAATAGCAGCGATCCGTTTTTATTCTTTATGCACTTAGCCTGCTCTTTAACTTTCCTTTTTTTGCGACAATACTGAAAAAAGCGCTTAGGGTTAGTTTTGCCCCCTCTGCAATTTGTCTTTCATACGATCTCTAGCATTCCTCAGCTCTTTTTTGAACACAGTCCGCATTTTATAGTATTCAGCCTTAGTATTCTCATTGTTATCCTTTATGTAAATCTTATAAAGATTCCTCTTTTCCCTCAAAATCCTACAAATACTTTTAGTCATCCACTGAGGATTCTGCTTTTTTAGCTTACTTTTGGACACCTTTGGAATGAATCTGCATTGTGATTCAAGTAAAGCCCCCTTAAATCTTTCCCACATCTCATTTACGGACTCACAGTCCAGGAGTGTCTCCCATTTTATTTCACCTAGATATGAGCGCATCCTGTCAAAGTTTGCTCGCCTAAAATTTAAAATTTTTGTTTTTGAATACACCTTTTTAACTTCCCATGAAACATCAAAATTAACAGCAGAGTGATCACTTGTCCCAAGTGGCTCCAGTACCTCAACATTGCTAATTCTATCTGGGTCATTACAGAGCACTAAGTCTAAAATAGCCTTCTCTCTGGTAGGTTTATTAACATACTGCACCAAGAAATTATCATTTACAACATCTAGAAATTCTTCCTCCCCCCTACCCTGTCCTTTCATCATTTCCAAATTGATACCAGGATAATTTAAGTCTCCCACAATAATAGTCCTTCCACCTCTACAAGCTTGCGTAATCTTCCTAAAAAACATTTCATTGACTGTACTGTCCAAAGCTGGTGGTCGATAGCATACTCCTATGTTTAAACCTGTCTCGTGTTTGCCAATGAGCCTGACCCAGATATCTTCACAGGGCAAGGAATGTTCACTTTCAGGAATTTCCTGTACATTTATATTTTCGTTCACATAGATTGCTACGCCCCCTCCTCGCCTATTACATCTATTCTTCCTAAAGAGCTTATAACCTTCTATATTATAATCATCTCCATTCTCTTCACTTAGCCATGTCTCCGTAATCCCAATTATAGCCCTCACTAATTATAACAGCCTCAAGCTCAGAAAATTTATTTTTTATGCTTCTTGCATTTAAGTAAAAACATTTCAGGTTATTACTAATGCTCTTCCCCCTTGATTTCCCATGTGGCCGCTGCTTCAAGGCCCCCACTATGCTTTGTTGCTTTAAAAGTATATTATCAGTAGTGCATGTAACGCCGTCAACCTCCATCGGGGCAGTCTGCATTTCCCTATGTGTAACACTCACTAACCTCCCTGCCCCCTAAGTCCCTAGTTTAAATAATCCTGCGCTACCCTCAACATACGCTGACCCAGTGCAAAGGTACCCCTCTGGTTCAGGTGCAGCCCGTCAGGCTTGAACAGGTCACCCCTGTCCCAGAAAAAGTTCCAGTGCCCCATAAACCTATTCCCCTCTTTCCTACATCAGGTTCGTAGCCACGTGTCAAACCTCCAGATAATATTCTGCTTTCCTCTGCTTGCACTTGGTACCAGTAGAATCCCGGTGAAAACTACCGTTGAGGATCTGCTCCTAAGCTTCTCAGCTAATTCCACAAATTTGTCTTGCAG
Source organism: Gymnothorax reevesii (assembly GCA_029721435.1). NCBI lineage: Eukaryota > Metazoa > Chordata > Actinopteri > Anguilliformes > Muraenidae > Gymnothorax > Gymnothorax reevesii. Next base: position 58,375,768 of record CM056574.1, read on the forward strand.
AACCTCAAACCTACCCTTAACTATGTCATTTGTCCCAACATGGACCATGACAACTGGATCCCTCCCCGCTCTGGCCAGGAGCTTGTCCGCACGCTCCAGGATTATACATTAGACTAAACATTATTATTATAATTATTATTATATATTAGACTATGAATAATAAGTTTGAACAAATTTCATTTACCGTTTCAAGAAAAAGTTTATGAATCCTTCAACTTTATCTGCAGAAATAAATAAAGTGCTACCGCAAAGTAAGCCATAGCTCTCAAAAATAAAAAAAAAATAAAAAAAATTGCTGCCCATCTCAAGTTTTCCAAAGCCTACCAGGATGTCCCACAGCACTGTTGGAACTATTGGATCAGTGCTAGGTTTATGAGTGAAAAATATTGCATACCAGCGCCAAAAGACCAGAGGTTTCCTCCAACCTTTTTTTGCAACTGTATGTCAACATACTCGTTTGCGAGTGCCAAAAACAAATTATTTCCTTCTTTAAGTAGACATTTTATGAAAATTATACTTAAATTGTCTACTATTTGGATACTTCAAACACTCCACTGGTGATTACAGGTTTGCAGGTTTAAGTAGTGTGTGATAGAGCTGATTTCAGTAGTGTGTGAGAGGTTTTCAGTTGTGTATGTGAGAGGTTTTCATTAGTATGTGTGAGAGTTATTCATTAGTATGTGTGAGAGGTTTTCAGTTGTATATGTGAGAGGTTTTCAGTAATGTGTGTGAGAGGTTTTCAGTAGTATGTGTGTGAGGATTTCAGTACTATGTGTGAGAAGTTTTCAGTTGTGTATGTGAGAGGTTTTCAGTTATGTATGTGAGAGGATTTCAGTAGTATGTGTGAGAGGTTTTCAGTAGTATGTGTGTGAGGATTTCAGTACTATGTGTGAGAGGTTTTCAGTTGTGTATGTGAGAGGTTTTCAGTAGTATGTGTGAGAGGTTTTCAGTTGTGTATGTGAGAGGGTTTCAGTAATGTGAGAGGCTTTCAGTAGTATGTGTGAGAGGTTTTCAGTTATGTATGTGAAAGGTTTTCAGTAGTATGTGTGAGAGGTTTTCAGTTGTGTATGTGAGAGCTTTTCAGTAATGAATGTAAGAGTTTCCTTTTTCAGTCGTGCGAGTGAAAGGTTTTCAGTAGTATGTATGAAAGGCTTTCATTAGTGTATGTGAGAGGTTTTCAGTAATGAGTGTGGGAGGTTTAATTTCAGTCATGTGTGTGAGAGGCTTTCAGTGGTGTATGTGAGAGGTTTTCAGTAATGAGCATCAGAGGTTTCTATTTCAGTGGCGTGTGTTAGAGGTTTTCAGTAGTATGTGTGAAAAGTTTTCAATGGTGTATGTTAGAGGTTTTCAGTAATGAGTGTGTGAGGTTTCATTTTCAGTAGTGTGAATGAGAGGGAAGTTTGAATTATGGCCTATATGGCCCCTCATACCACAGTTATGCACATGAACCAGCAGGTCATAATACACATCAAAGCAGTCCATAAGCTGTTGGTCCACTTTTAGCTGCTCCTCACTGTCGATGTTTCCCTCTAAACTCAGACCCACCGGATTTCTACGGTTTCTGGTCTACACCTGGGTATATTGACCCGTTCTACAAATGTTTCTGTATGGGGTGGATTCTAGCTTTCCCTGCATCCTAGCTATTGAGTAGAAAAACTCACCACTGTTGCTGCAGCAAACTGTAGTCGATAGTAAGTTCGAACTTGAGCTGCCAGACTTTCGCACTGCGTCCTCCCCTTTCGCTGCTGTTTATTAGAACAAGTTCATTTCAATAGATCTATCTTCAAGTACAGCCTTAGATTTCGGAATTTCCTCGCCGATTCTTTATCAGATGGCAGCCGTGTTTCAAGTTTAACTCTGGGGAGGCGGACCCGGAAAACTGCGTTCTGCAGTCTCGTCTCACCCAACTCCACCCTCCACAGAGCTAGCCAATCAGAAGAAAGTGGGCACATGGGGAGTAGGGGCCATAGCGGAAGAGCCACTCCAATGAAGTGTTTCAGGCAGAGACAATGGACTACAAATGGGGTTTTTTGAGGATGGCAGTATGAGCTAAATAGGGACCCTGTTTTTGGACGATCAGGAGTACTCTAGGGGAGTCCAAGATCAAAATATGACCTTGAAAATATAACAAAATAGGTCCCCTTTAAAAACGCAGATATTTTGGCTTTTCTGGCAGTTGACATGACATGTTCTCCTCCGCTCTCTTGCTGTCCGCTGCTGGGAGTGTGCTCGTGTGTGTGCACGTGTCTCTGTGTGTGCGTGTGTATGCACATATCAGAAACAGAAATGACACGCCATCAGAAAAATACGATGAATAACATGAGGCTTTGTTTAATAAAAGGACAAGGTCTAGGCCTGCTCTACAGGACTGGTAACCTTAAATGACTTCTGTTGTGATCTGGCACTATATAGAAAATTAAATTAAATTAACTTGACCTTCAAAGGGGGGGCGGGGCTCCTCCCTAATATAATGGTAGGGATAACATTGAATTTCAATGTAGCCTATTCATGGTCTTTTGGTCATTTCCGAATTAGTATTTTTTTAACCACTGTAGCTTATATATCGGTCCTAGTAATTTGTTAAATAAATTGGTTGATTGTTAATCAGGCCATCTCAAACATTAACAGGTTGAGATCTACCATGTGTAAAAGATGAAAGACTTCTACCTGATGTCCCTTCAATGCTAGCAGCATCAGTAGTTGGAAATGAAGCAGTTGAAAAAAACATTGGAAGAAATAATGACAAATAAAACAGCAAGGACGTTTATTTGAGTGCTTATTTGCACCCCTCCCGGATAGAACCCCTCTTCCAGAAGTAGCTGCGGGTGAGGACATTCAGCAGTGGAATGGTTCGCGCTTCCGCAGTACAGACAAAAACCCCACTAGATACGCCACAGTTGCTCTGCTGGAGGCAGCTGATGAAGACAGGCTCAGTCAACTGCCATAGACTCAAGCAAGCTGGGCAGGACATCGCTCAAATCTGAGCACTTGGCACACACGTAGTTACTAGCAACCGTACATGCTAATCCAGCCACTTCTTGCGCAGCTAGGCATTTATCCACAGCACCAAGCCAATGAGGCTGTCTAGGTCTTGGGAGAGGATGCTTATTGTCAGCTTGTCCTGGACCTGATCTGGCAGGTCAAAAAGGTTGTTGTCGTACAGAGCCCAGTGGTTCCAGTGTGTTGATGCAGCCAGTGTCCGGACATCGATGGAGTACTACGAAACAGACGGGCTGCCTTTGTGAAGCTGGAAAAGCATCCGGGCAGTGACAGGGCCAGACTGGGACCGGTCAAGAACTTCCTTCATAGCCTTGGCGAAAGATGTAATCGTTTGAACTGTAGGATCTCCTGCCTCCCAACAGGCGGCCCCCCCAGTCTCTGGGTCATCTGGAGAGGCAAATAATGAAGAATGCCATTCCAGATTGTTTGGTGGGGAATGAAGATGGTTGGAGCTCACAGACTATTGAACATTGAGCCAAGAAACTTTCACAGGCTGAAGGATTTCCAGCGTAGGGGTCCAACAAAGCTAGGATGGGTTCCTGTTGGGCGACTGCCAGAAAAAAGGTGAGCTGCAGGAAAGAACTGGCTGTTTGAGCGGAGGTGGCAGAATCCTGGGAGACGTCCATGATAGCCAAAAAATTATTGGAGATTGCAGCAATGGAAAGGTGCTGCTGACGAAGCTTTTCTTCTTGCTGAACCATCCAAACCCCTTGGTATTTCAGGGCATCAACCAGACAAATCCGCTGGTTCCATTCCTCATCAATATTGTACTGTAATGATCCAGATGTGGAACCAAACTCAGTCTCAGTACAATCCACAAGGGAGTATTTATTAACAGGAGCACAGTAATAGATGAGGGAAGGCTGTAGTCCAGAACATAAGAGGGGAAATCCAGGTAAGTGTGTGTTGACTGGAAAGCATAGGGGCATGTTCGTGCCCAGGCCAGGGGCTGTACCTGGGCAGAAGCCAGGTGGTTAATAATCACTGCAGAAGCAGGACTGCTTGCCGGTAAGATGGAAGAATTTAGCAGGAATGTGGTCCCAATCCTGCAGACCAGCTAAAGGCTTAGGAGCTTGTTCCTATTAATTACAATGCCAATCCCAAAAAAGATGGGATGCTGTGTGAAATGTAAATAAAAACAGAATTCAATGCTTTGCAAATCTCATGAACTGACATTTTGTTCACACAAGAACATAGACAGCATATCAGATGCTGAAAGTGAGACATTTTACCATTTCATGAAAAATATTAGCTCATTTTGAATTTGATGGCAGCAACATATCTCAAAAAAGTTAGAGTAGGGTTTGGGATTGGGATGTTTACCACTGTTTAATATCCCCTCTTCCTTTAACAACAGTCTGCAAATGTCTATGAAGTGCGGAGACCAGTTGCTCAAGTTTTGGGAGAGGAATGTTGTCACACTCTTGTCAGATATCGGATTCCAGCTGCTCAACAGTCCTGGGTCTTCTTTGCCAGATTTTTCGTTTTATGATGCATCTATTTTTTTTTTGTTATTAGTGGATGGTCTGGACTGCAGGTAGTCCAGTTCACCACTCAGAATCTTCTACTGTGACGCCATGCCATTGTGATGGATGCAGTAAGTTTTGTTTTGCTGAAATATGCAAGGCCTTCCCAGAGAGAGATTTTTTTTTTTTTTTTTTAATTTGGCATCTCCAATTCCACTCGAATCTGGAATGCCCAATTGGAGAACTATATGAAAAGCTTGCTCGTATGCGACCCCTTGCTGCCAACACAGGATAGGGAGGACAGTTCACGGCTCTCCTCCGAAGCACGTGCCTGTCAGCCACTGATTCTTATACACTCATTGGTCGAATCCTCGTAAGTTCAGAACGAAAGCGGAGGATACCCGGACATGAACAAACCCATAGTCTTCCTGACGAGCGCCCGTCTGGCCAACAGGAGGCACTGGAGCAACGAACAAAGCTGATTATGTATCCCATATCCGGCAGTCCCTTCCCAATTTGAAACCCTTTAGCGCGATGGCCAATTGTGCGCTACTCTGAAAAAGCTGCCGACCCCTACCGGTGGGTACGCCGGGGCTCGAGCCCGCGACGTGGTAGTCACCTCTGCACTGCAGCACAGTGCTTAACCGAGTGAGCTATTCGGCAGCTCCCCCAGAGAGAGATTTTGTCTGGATGGAAGCATATGCTGCTGTAAAACCTCTATATACTTTTTGGCATCGATAATACCTTTCCAGATGTGTAAGCTGCCCACACCATAGGCACTAATACAACCCCATACCATCAGAGATGCAGGCTTTTGAACTTTTGAACTGTGTGCTGATAAGAAGCTGAATGGTCCCTTTCCTCTTTAGACCACATGACATGGCTTCCATGGTTTCCAAAAAAATTTTTTTTCAAAATTCATGTGACCACAAAAGAGTTTTCTATTCTGCCTCAATCCATTTTAAGTGAACTTTGGCCCAGAGAAGACGGCGGCGTTTCTGTATTGTGTTCACATATGGCTTCTTCTCTGCATGATACAGCTTTAGTTTGCTTTTGTATATTGCTTAGCAAACTATATTCACATACAATTATTTCAGAAAGTGTTCCTGAGTCCAAACAGTGTATTTCATTGCAGAATCAGGTCTGTTGTTAATGCAGTGCCACCTGAGTGCCTAAAGATCACAAGTATCCAATATTGACCTTTGGAGTTGCCCATTGTGCACAGAGATCTCTACAGATTTTCTGAATCTTTTGATATTATAGACTATAGATTCAAAGTCTTTGCAATTTTACATCAAGGAACATTTTTCTGAAATCGTTCCAAAATCAGCAGTTTTTTGCAGATTGGTGAATCTCTGTCCATCTTTACTTCTGAAATTCACTTACCATATTAATTTACCATAACGCATGGAAGATGAGCTTAGCTAAAAACTACAAGAAACAAACTGCATGGAAGGTTAAGTAAGGTAACATGACAATCAAGCAACCGCACTGATACCACAAGGATATTAGATAGATGGGACACTCACAATAGGGGCGAGGCATAAAAATGAAAACACAGGTAAGTAAGAGAGGAGATAAGATAATAAATCAATCGAAGACCTGCATGCAAGAAGTACTTTAGTCACATTTTTGAAAAAATTGAGCTGGCACCAGTTCTGGAATCTGCACTGAAAGAAAAGAATCATTTGATACCTAAATTAGGAAAAAAGAAGTACTATACCCCTGTTTATTGTTATATGGTGTTTTTGGAATACCCTAAAATTTTCTGCAACAAGTACTCAAGTCCATAAAATGTGTGCAATAAATGCCCAAGTCCACGACCGGCCAATCAAAATACCGCAATTGAGGGGTTGCCATGGTTACCAGGGGAATGTTCATACTCCCAGAAGTATATTTTGTTGTTATAAACATTACATAATTTAGTATTTTGAAGCAATCATTGAAGGAGAAGGGTGGTGTTATTTGAAAGATGACTGGTACTCTAAAATGAGGTTTTTCAACATTTTGTTTCTGCGATGGGTTTCCCGAAAGCCTCTTAGCGCTAAGAACGTCTTTAAAAGACTCTTACGATCGTTCTTAAAAAAGCATGGGTTTCCCAAACATGTTTGTTAATAAATTGTCTCTTTAGTTCGCTCATAACTAATAAGAGATCCAGACCACTCGTTCATAGCAAAGAACTGCTTACAGATCCCTCAGGCAGCCATCCACTCTTGCCGTGCACACAGTACGCACGCGCTTTCGAATACAGTGCTTATTTCATGGGTAAATATTTTATCTTATGCACTGATTTGGAATGACAGTGTATTAAATTAACCTGAACATGATAATATCACATTGATAATTTGATAATATTTAATCAATTTAAATGAGAATGATTCGAAAATGATAATGTAAATACTTTTCTTATGACAAAAATGGCAGCACCTGAATAATCTTATAAATAAGGCCGAAACACCACCATCTCTGCATTCAGTCACGGCCTTTTCCCGCCATGACCGATTGTCAGACACCAAATTGTCACACACATTGCTAATTAACTGAAGCAATCAAGCTCTGACTGAATAACAATGAAATAACCAGACAGTTATTTTTTTTTTATTCCTGTAATCATTTGTTGTAATATTTCTGTAGACTTTACAATAATACATTGTGAATCAATTTAGTTATAGTATGAAGATGTCTTTAAAACACCGTATTTCAGTGTTGATTGGTTAAATGAGTGACTTATACCTCACTGCAAGGATTTATTCACTTGTAATGCTTTAGCAAGGATGCGCTTGACAAAGAAGCTCTTTGCAAGGTTCCTCTTCTGGCTTCATCTAATAATTGTGTTTGGGATAAAATGAGATAACCAATAAAATGAGAGAACGTCCGTTGCTGAAGAATTTCCTTAAAACACTTGTTAATCCTGAAATCCAGCATTATCGGGAAAACCACCGCTGATTTGTCTAAGTGACTTTGTATTTTCCAAAGTGTTATTGGTATTAAACAAGTAGTTCGGCCTACCATGAAGCCATAAAAGCAATGAAGCTTTGCTAAAATAACATTTTTCTATTGAAAACTAAGCAGTAAAGGGTTTTTGGTTTTAAAAGAACTCAAGTCCATGAATTATTCCACAAAAAAATGGACTAACCATGTTTAGTCCCTAAAACTAGCGCCCATGTCCATAATAAGCTACCTTGAAAAAAAGTATCTTCAGCATGTTTTGAAAATATTGACCATCAATATCTCAAAACGGAAACTTTGTGACTTAAGTACTTCTTGCGCGCAGGTCATCAGTTAAAGGAGACAAACCACCAAAACACACGCAGACATCTGAAAAGGGGGAGGAACCAATTAATGACACATGAAGACTGTGACTATGTGAGCTCTATATTTCACCTGGTGCAAAGTGGTGCTGAGTGTGACGCAAGTGTCCTTGCTAATATAAGACTGATACTGCTACCATTTTCCCGCAAGCACCCATGTTTTTTAACTAGCGATGCACGTGCACCAAACTCAGCACCCTTGCACATGTTGGTCTAACAAAGAGCTGTGGTCAGAGCCAATGTTGACTAACTTATTCTTAGTTTCAAATCTTTGAAAAATAGATTTCATCTAGAACGAAGTATTGTTCTGTCACTTGCTTAATACTGTATATGGCACGCCTCAAAGGTTCTTTACAGGGTTTATCTGGTTCTTTAAAGCCAAACCAAATGGTTTCACATGGAACCATTTTGAGGTTCTTTGAATATTCCAAAATTTTTCATATTTATTATCATCATTACCTCCGCCAAGGAGGTTATGTTTTTGCCTGGGTTTGTTAGTTAGTTTGTTTGTTTGTTTGTCTGTTGGTTTCCAAAATAACTCAAAAACTTATGGACAGATTTTGATGAAATTTTCAGGGATTGTACAGATTGGTATAAGGAAGAAATAAGTAGATTTTGAAAGTGATCCGGATCTCCGTCTGGATCCAGGAATTTTTTAAAGGATTCTTTAACATTGGGAGATGGGGCCATTTTCGACATTTATGCATATCACTCCACCAAAAATTATCAGGGCACTTGGAAAAAAAATACAGGACAAGTTTCGAACATGTTCTACAATATATCAAAGACTGATCCTGAAAATGGAATAATTGCGGATACAATGATACAATGATCCAGAATACAAAAGTAGGGGACCTTCGGAACTTTCATTTTAGGATGAGAACAAATGAAGCTACAAACATGCGACAAACACCATTATATAGCCAAGATATTGCAGAATTTAGGGGGGTGTCACCGGATTTACTGTATCTTCAAAAGCCAGGGAACTAGATCCAGAAGAAAACCACCATTACAGAAAATTTGATTTTCATGAATAAATACTGAACAAATATTGATATAATTATGAATTCAGTTGCTAATGGTATGTTTTCTTGGTCAGGAAATCTGAAAAAATAGATGAAATAAATATAGGACTTATATTTATGTGTAAATCTCAACATGAGGGGAAATTTTGCATCATAAGAAAAAAGAACAAAAACAAATGAAGCTAGAAACATGCAACAGACATCTTTAAACAGCCAAGACGATGTGGAACTAATATTGACATAGCACTATGAATCAAATTACCTTGTTTTCATGGTCAAGGAATCTAAAAATCAAGATAAAATAAATGTAAGACTAATATCTATGGTGGAAGTCGCAATATGGAGGGAAATGTTGTGCTTGGCGGAGGTCTGCGCTCTCCGAGTGCTTTTCTAGTTATTATTGTTATTACTATTAATATTCAATATTATTAATCATCACAATATTCGGTCACATCCAATTTACTATTTATCCTCAAGACAAATGACCTTTGGGTTATGAAATGACCATGCTTGCTATTAGTAAATACAAAAGAAACTATAGGTCGTGCTATGCTGTAATAATGGTAATTTTTTTTCCGAGCCTTGTGGCTCAAATGCCAAAATCAAGCCAAGAAAAAGTACTGAACGCATCAAGAATCAATTTCGCCTCTACGCTTGGTATCATACAGCTAAGTAACCATAACCATTCATGCTAATGCCACTTTTCCCCTGCAGCTGCGCAAGACTGGAAATGACTTGGCCACCAAACTATCCCATGAAGCATCTGAAATGGTGCTTGATTGCAACAATTTTATGTATCGGCAATCACTTGAATTGGTGACACCCAATTATACACCTGGGTGGTGTGAGGCAGTGTGGGAGTGAGGTGTTTTGCCCAAGAACACACTCTGAAGGCCGTGGCAAGGACTCAAACTCAAGTCTTTTCGGTTCCAAGTCAAGCACACTTTATCACTGTGCTATCATGTCCCCCATGAATTATACCTGATTGAAAATCTCTGAATTCTAGGCCTATAACATGAGGTGTATTTTCACATTCATTATGTAGATTTAGTATTTATCTGATTTTGATTTCTGATATAATATTTCACATCTTGTTGTCCCCCGTCGCCCTGGCGGGACGGGGGACATAGAAATGCTGTTCGTCCGTCCATCCGTGCGTCCGTCCAGGAACACTTTTGACTGCTTTGATGGAGGATCACCAAATTCATACCACATATGCCTCTCGTGAAGGCCTTGCTCAAGTTCAATGATGAGTGACCTTGACCTAGTTGTCAAGGTCACTGAGCAAAAAGATGTGAGGAACACTGTACTCGCAATAACTTTTCACAGCTTTGATGGAGGCTCACCAAATTCACACCACATATGCCTCTCGTGAAGGGCACAAGGCAACCAGCAGAGGTCACCAAGAAAAGTTCAGTTTGTATGAACTGCCACCAGAGCTGGGCGATGTGACACCTAAAATATGGAACTCTTGAAAATCTGAGTTGAGGGGGTTAAAGCAGGGCCATAGCTAGAAATTCTTGGCCTCTTATTTTACTCAAATTTTGTGGCCCCTCTCCAGTGGAGCCTTCCAAAGTCCCAAGAATCATCGTCACCTTTAAACGTTTTGGTTTCAATCCTGGTGTAAAGAATGTAGAACAAATGTTCATCTTTTCTAAATGAAGAGAATGTTAAATTCCTGACAGGCCTAATTCAATGGCATCTGACTTTTTCAGAGAAGCGCTGCTATCATGGGCACCCTATTGGCTCATGAAGATCTCTCTCTAACCTTGCAAGCAAAGTTCTACATTATTGTTATTAATGACAATTTTCATGAGAAACCCCTTATCTGAAAATTACTGGATTTGGAACAAAGAGATACAGAGAAATGCTTGTGCCGCCTTTGGAAGATAGAATGCTGCAGCTAATGCTGAAGCATTTGGCATATCGCAGAAAGCCATAGTGCAACATGTTTAGAATGGTACTGGGATTAACACTGTCCAGCTGATTCTCAGCTGAGTGCCTGATGTAACCTGAGCTGTGGTTTAGTCCTTGACCAACTGCACTATCCTTTGGAAATAAAAAAGACACAACAACCAACATATGAATTAATGACCTGTCTTGAGTGATATGGAAAAATGTGGTAAGACTAATTTTGGTTGAATTTGAGCTAGGACTATTTTTGTATTTACTAGGCTTAGCCTGATAACATACAGTAAGATGCATGAAGAATAATTGGAATCTATACTGAATGCTGACCATGAGCCACAGCATGTTTTTGTTCATCATGGATGAAGGTCTGTACGAATGTAAATACCATGCAGACATTTCAAATAGATAAATAGTAATTTGACTGCAAACAAAAAAATTATCATTCTGGGCACACATGATGGAACAAGAAATTACATTGTATTTTCTTACGAACATGCCCTGAGAAAATGGTAAACATGTTCTTTCGATTTGACTTGCTTGCATGTGCTGTGCCATTATAGAGCCTACAAAAAAATCAAGGACCTATTCGTTTTAAGACTATTGAGCAAAAAAGTTTGTAAAAATGCAGCTAAAGAAGCAGGGGTGTGTTTTCATTTATTCAATTAATATTTTCCCCTCTCATAAGTTTACTATGCCACAAATGTAATGAGTGTGCAATGTTCTTGAACATACATCTTCATCTTTGTCAACACTGCGTTTAAAATTATATTTTAGATAAATATTAAATAATTTGCAGCATCTTCTCTGAGACATTTTGGGTAAGAAGTGCTTCTTTAAGGAACTGGGCTGACATATATAATGCAATTTATCTATCGGTAGGCATGGTTGTGACCACCTCCACTTCCCATCAAATAAAAGGCAAGGTCACTTCAAATTTTATAAATTGTGACGTAACTGTGGCAGAAGGATATGCAGGTGGATGCAATCGCTGGTGAATTGAATGACGATCACGTGGGGAAGGAGGTTTGAAAAGGGGGAGAGGAGAGATGGAAAGGAGGGCTGGCTGTTGGTGAGGAGTGAGGAGCGTGACTTCAGGAGTGCTGGGGAACAAGTGGAAGTTGGGGCAGGTTAATTGGATCTGAGGGGCTCAACGTGGGACGTTGCACGATTACTGCCGTTTGGAATCTCATTTGCGGGTATTTTTTCGTCCAGATTGTTTTGCATTCTGGGCAGTCGGGACGCCGATGCCCATGATCTGAAAGACTCGGGGGGGGGGCGTCCTTTATGGCCGCTGGATGGAGGAAAGTGTGAACTAGTGTTTTATGTTTATGAACTTCGTGTGTGCGTTGTGTGGGTGTGTGTGTTTGGGGGAAGGGGAGTTAAGGGAGAGTATTCCGTGATTGAGTAGGGTATTGTGTGGGGGTGGTATTGGGGAATTTTTTAGAGTGAATGAGTGGGTTTTGCCTCTTTAACCAGGTGGTTTGCTGTGTCGCACCTCAATGCCAGCTTTGGAGATTTACGGTGTGTTCAGCTTAATTATCCTTCTCTATTGCTGTGTGCGTGTGTGTAATAGCATGGGTTGGTTAAAGTGGGGCGTATGTTGGGTTGGTGTTTAATGAATTGCAGCATTCTGCTTGAAATATGTACAGCTGAGTTGCTCGTGCTGGTACTTAAATGAATTTAACGTGTGGTTGAACAATAAAGAACGCCGTATTGCATTTTTATGTCCTGGGTTTGTGTGGAAGTTGGGGACGACTGCCGGACCTTAGTGGCTTAAAAAGGTGGTGGCAGCCCTTAATAGATTAATCAAATCAGTTTTATTACAACATGTACTCACACCCTCCCTTAAATGAAGTTCCCTCCATTGCCCTCAAGGAGACATCATATTGAGTGAAACTTGGTAAGTGCTTGTGTCAATGGAGCAGTTTAGGAAAGGGCCGTTATCTTAGCCTGTGATGCAATTTATTCCAGTCAGGTCCAGTATTATTGATGCCCCTGATGAAAATGAAAAACAGGGTTGAATTTAATTTTGTAAACATGTTTTTAGGGCCCGAGCACCAATTGGTGCCCTAATGTATTTGCAAAGATTTTTATTAGGGCCCGAGCACGAGTCGAAGGCGAAGGCCCTACTGAAATCGCGCCGTTTATTATTATTATTATTATTATTGACTTCAAATTTGATACAGATCATCTACACACCAAGCTGATGAAAAGTTGTGGTCTGCATGTCTGTAGGTCAAAGGATGTGGCTGCTAGGGCATGACAAAGTTTGGGGCCACGTCAAAAAAAAAATTCAAAATGCTCTCACGCCAACATACTTGACCGTAGAGGCTTCAAACTTGCTAGGGATGATGATGGCTCTGCCCTGAACGTCACGATATAATAACTTCCAACTTTACTAATAGCGCCCCCTGGTGGTGACAGGAAGTGACCAGTTCAGATACTTTGTCGTAGGCAGACGAAATTCAATACACATGTGTATCATATCCAGGCATACAAAAAACTCATTGGAGACACGCCCTAAACCCAACCGGAAGAGGGCCATTTTTATTTTAATTTTTCAATTTTAAAAAGAACTCCTCCTAGGGTTTTTCACCGGTTGACTTCAAATTTGGTAGAGACCATCTAGAGAGCAAGTTGATCAAAAGTTGTGCTCTGCATGTGTGTAGGTTAATGGGCGTGGCCGCTATGCCATCCATATTTCTGATGCTTCGTCATGCACATTCAAGCAGCTCTACCTCCCTCTTCATCCTTCATCCAAATGGCTTCAAAATTCCTGAACTTGATAAGAGCCCCACCCCGAATGCCTTCATTAGCTCATAGGCAATCTCGCTCCTGGTGCCCCCTTGTGGAAACAGGAAATGCCATATTTCACATTATCATTGGCCGATTTTCTCTAAACTTAACATTTGTGCTGAGGGTCTGCCCCTGAATGAACCAGTCCACGATTGGTTATGCTCTGAGCTCCAATTCGATTTGCTCAAAACTTTATCACAGATTGGTGCCTGTACTTGACCTGTCCAATGGTCGTGAGTGCACACCTGCACCTATCAGGATCTCACCACTACCCACAATGTGCACAAGGGTGCGAGGGCCCGTTCATCGCTGTTTGCAGCTTTAATTATTATTATTAGGGCCCAAGCCAACTGCAAGTTGTCTGCAGAGGGCCCTATTGAAATTGCGCTGTTTATTATTATTATTATTATTATTATTATTATTATGTATTCAAGCATACGCGTTTCCCAGGACCAGCAGTGCTGGGAACCCTTTGTTTTTGTTCGAATTTTTATTATTATTATTATTATTATTCTTATTTTTTTCCCGTTGGTAAAAGTGGTGCTGCAGGCTAAACCATGCAAAGGAGGGTGGTGCAATTTGGAGGGTTGGTCCAGACCCCTGCACTCACCTCAGTTGCAAAAATTTACATATGTCTGCCAGCAGGGTGCACTATAACCAAGGGTAATGCGTTTTGGGCTATAACTCCCACACCATATGTCCCACATTCAAAATCCTCACATCCAATGATTTCCTGAATAGCCCTGAATCACATGGGCTAGGCCACGCCCATTTCCACCAATAATATTTTTTCGCAAAATCGCAAAGAAAGGAAAACCTACTTTTTCGAACTCCTCCCTAGGGTTTTGTCCAATTAGTGTGAAATTTGGCGGGTACAAGTTATCAAAAGAATTTTGTTCCGTCAAAATATGCTTAAATTATTAACTAATAAATTTTTCTAGCTAGCAAAAGCAACGCTAACAGTTGCATATCTCGGCCAAAATTAATGCTAACTACACCAAATCTGAGAACCTTGGTTGGCATGGGACTGTGGGAGTCTTAGCCAAATTTGGCTAATGTTGGGCATTAGGGGGCACTGCAAAAGTGGGAAATTTATATCTCTGAAATGGCTCTGAATCACTGAAATTTTCAACAAATTTGTTGGGCTTGATGCTGGCTCCCTCCTGAGGCCATATCTTGAAGCTCATGACATCTGGTCAAAGTGGGCGTGGCTTATTACAAGATCAATAACAAATATTTTTTACAGCTCAGGTCTTTTGCTGAGAGCCGTGAAAGTCACAGGGTTTATAAAGAATAGCACAAAGACCATTCATACCAAAAATTATATGTCTAATCCACTATGTGGCGCTGTAACGGATGCAAATGCATTTTGGCCTGTAACTTCCACATTTTAAATCAGATCTTCATTAACCTAATATCCACATGTTCCCCAAATAGAGTCGCATCTTCTGATATAGGCCACGCCCACTCCTATTGCAAATTTACCTAAGTCACTACACATCAAATACCTACTTTTTCAAACTCCTCGTACTGTTTAAGCTCCATCTGCACAAAACTTTGCACATATCATCTACAGACATTCTTGATTAAAAGTTATCAAAATAATTTTGCTAATTCAAAAAATGCGGTACTTATATATAAACAATACCTTTCTGCTAGCTAAAAAAACACTTACTATTACATATTTGTGTCAAAGTCAAGGCTATCAATATCAAACTCAATTCACTCACTTCAGAGGTCAACCAAAGATGCTGACGCAAAACTCTACATATGTCCACCAGCAGGTGGCACTATAACCAAGGGCAACGTGTTTTGGGCTATAACTCCCACACCATATGTCAAACATTCAAAAGCTTCATGTCCACAGATCCCCTGAATAGCTTTGAATCACATGGGCTAGGCCACGCCCATTTCCACCTGTAATTTTATTTCACAAAATCGTGAAAACTAGAAAATTTACTTTTTCAAACTTCTTGGGGTTCTGTCCGATCAGTGTGAAATTTGGCAGGTACACTCTACAGTTTGACCTGATCTAAATTCATCAAAAGAATTTTGTTCGGTCAAAGTATGCGCAAATTATTTATGAATTAATTTTTCTAGCTAGCTATAAAAATGCTAACAGTTGCATATCTCGGCCAAAATAAATGCTAACTACACCAAATCTGAGATCCGTGGTTGGCATGGGACTGTCGGGAGATCGGCCCAATTTGGCTAATGTTGGCCACTAGGGGGCACTGCAAAGGTGGAAAATTTATATCTCTTAAATGGCTGGGGGCTGTGAAATTTACAGGGTATACATAGAATAGCACACAGACCAACCATACCAAAAATTGCATGTCTACTCCACAAGGTGGCGCTGTAACAAATGCAAATGCATTTTGCTCTGTAACTTTCACATTTTAAGTCATGTCTTCATAAACTTTACATACTTGTGTTCCCCCATTAGAGTCGCATCTTCTGATATTGGCCACGCCCACTTCCACTCCAGATTTTCCTTTCTACATCACTACACATCAAAAACCTACTTTTTCAAACTCCTCCTAGTTTAAGCAACTTCTGCACGAAACTTTGCAAGTACAATCGCCAGATTGGCTTGATCAAGTTATCAAAAGAATTTTGCTACAGCAAAAAATGCGGTACTTACAAATAAACAATTTTTTCTGCTAGCTAGAAAAAACATACTGTTGCACATTTGTGTCAAAGTCAAAGCGATCAACATCAAACTCAAGTCATTCGTTTCAGACATCAACCAGAGGCTCTGTGCCAAATTTGACGCTAATTGGCTGATAGGGGGCGCAACAAACAGAGAAAAATCAAGTGACATGAAAGTTGAGAGGGCAGCCTTGTTTGACCTCATGTTTGATAGCAAATCTTGTAGATGTACCTCTTGGTAACGAAATACAGCTGTTTGCATTCCTTGGGCTCTGTGGGACCTGGGAGCCAAGTAGCGTGGGGAGACTTGGACCCCTTTCATAACTGCTTGCATTTCTATTTTTTTTTTTTAATTATTATTCTTCCGACAATTCAAAGGCCAATTTTGCCCCTTTCCCAATTGTGAAAACGCGTTTAACTTTTTCACATTCATCCAGCTGGATCCAAAATGAGATATTTTTGGGTGCTTGTTCATGGTCGACGCAAAATACCAAAATAGCGCCCCCTAACCATGTTCCAAAATTCCCATAGGAAAATTCGGTAACTTTCTCGTAGGCAAAAGAAATTCGGAACACATATGTATCATACCCAGACATACAAAAAATTTCATTGGAGCCATGCCCTTTACCCAACAGGAAGTCAGCCATTTTGGTTAGAATTTTTAAATTTTAAACGAACTCCTCCTAGGGATTTTGCCTGATCGACTTCGAATTTGGTAGAGATCATGAATATATCAAGCTGATCAATAAGGATCGGGTGTATCGTGTATCGGGTTAGGGAGCAAAATGACTCTATAGGAATTTTCAAAAATCCTTGTCTTTCTTTACCACTTTCTATCTCTTTCTGTCTTTTTTGTACGTGGGTGTGTTTGGGGGCTGTGGTGAAATTGCCAAAGGGGAAAGATATGTGAAGGGAAATTATTGAGAAACAAGTAGGTCTGCACTAAAGGAACCTTTTTTTTCCCTTTTTTTCTGATAGAAAAGATTAAGCTATATTATACACAAATTGAAACGTAAACCTCACATATGGGTAGCAAGACATTATCCATGATTTCTTGGAATGTAAAGGGTATTAATAATCAAGTTAAATAAGGTAAGATCCTGAAACATTTAAAACAGTTCACTCCAGATGTTGTCTTTCTTCAAGAAACACACTGAAAAACAATAAATCTCCATCATTTAAAAATGGACTGGGTAGGGGAGGTATGTGGAGCAGAGGGATCATCAAAACGAGCTGGGGTAGCAATACTGTTCAATAAGAAATTACAATTTCAGGTTAATGAAATGGTTTCAGACCCATTAGGTAGATTTATATTCATAAATGGGATCTTAGAGTTTAAAAAAATGATTTTTCTAAATGTTTATGCTCCCAATGAAGACAATCCCTCTTTTTTTTAATATGATGGAGGGTAATTTGATTAGATTTCATAATTCAACTCTTGGGTGGTGACTTTAATCTGACTCTAAGTCCCCTGCTAGATAGAAGTGGAGCCGTAGTTAAACCCAAAAAAATCCACATTTACTCTACTTAAGTTAAAGCAGACACTCAACCTCCAAGATGTATGGCGAATCTTACAACCAATTTTGAGAGATTATACTTTTTACTCAAATAGACATCAAACCTTTTCAAGAATTGATTTATTTTTGGTTTCTCTGGAGATTGTGAGACATGTATTGCAAAGTGCGATACACCCGATAGTTATCTCAGATCAAAGTCCAATTCAGATGACCTTTAAAAAACTCTGAATCTATAGAAAATGTAAACAATTGAAAGTCAATAATTCTTCATTTGAAAATGTGCAAATTAAAAACAAAATAACAGAATACATAGATGCTTTTATGAAATTAAATAAGGACTCCGTTTCCAGCTTTCCCCTGGTCTGGGGAACTTTAAAATGCTGTCTCAGGGGAGAACTAATAAAGATAGCAAGAACTCAGAGCAAAAAGAGACACAAAGAAGAAAATGAATAATTAAATGAAATAAAATTACTACAAATCTCCTTATCTAATCAATTCAATTATGAATCCTGGGCCAAATTCTGTATACTAAAATTGAAATATGATGAAATTATGCGAGATAAAATTCAGTATAAGCTAAATAAAGCAAAACTACATTTTTTTGAAAATGGGGAAAAAGCAGGAAAAACAGATGACGAGAAACAATTTATCTATTATCAAAACATGTTTATGTTTTGTTCATGCCTCAGGTTTTTTATGAATATGTCTGTCTGTACTAGTGTTTTTGTTTTTGTGACACCCTTCCTCTGAGGAGAGATTCATCATCTCTTTTGATATACATATTCCAAACAAATGCAGAGATGTAAAGAACAACAACAAAAAAAAAAGTTTAAAAAAAAACCCTTCCCGTAGGGCTTTTTTTGGAGTTGGTGTATGAAAATTGTTACGCATATGGAATTTGTCCTGCCACACAAAAAAAGTCTCTTGACGCCATGGTCCAACTCCAACAGGATGTTCGCTATTTTGTGAAGACTTTTTGATTACCTCCGATTTCCTCACCCTCCTCAAAGGAATTTTGATCGAATGGCTTCCCATTTGGTACAGATCATCCAGAGACCATGCTGATCACAAGTTGTTCAAAGAATATCTGTAGGTCAACCGGCGCAGCTGCTAGGGTGTGACAAACTTTGGCAACTGTTCGTGATTTCGCCATCCATTTTCCAACATCTTTCATTCCCACATACTTTATGCGAACAGCTTCAGATTTTATGGCCATGATGATGGCTCTGCCCTGAATGCCCCCATATATTAATATTTTGTCTTACACATAGCGCCCCCCGGTGGTAACATTAAGTGACCTTTCTTTACTCTACCATGAACTGATCCAACATAGTTTACCCCATCAACTTCATTCCACTTCTTAGACATTCAGAACAAGTTGGTGAAGCTACATTATGAACGCTGGGAAAACAGGAGCAATTATGTGTGTCTGCAGGCCTGGCAACTATCGATCCATCAAATTACATTTGCCTTTTTTTTGGCTTTAAGGAAGTCATAACCTCATGAAAATTGATACAAACGTCAAGAATAGTTGTGAGTACACAACTGCACCCGTCAGGATCTCACCACCACCCCCAAAGTGCGCAAGGCTGCGAGGGCCAGCTCAACGCTGCTTGCAGCTTTAATTATTACGGGCCCGAGCACTCACGGTGGGAGGACCATATTGAAACTGTTGTGATTATTATTCTTCTTATTCTTATTCTCCCAGTTTAGAGGACTTTTTGGGGGCTTTAACGTCTTTCAATTCGAACAAAAATTGCCAGAAAAATCTGGCCTGGTGAAAAATTTTAGATTTTATAGGTTTCGCAAGTGGGCGGGGAAAAATGGCTCCTGAGCGCCCCCTAGAAATATTGAAAAATTTATGAGAAATCAGTGGTTTGCCGATTATGATGAAATTTGGTAGGCATGTAGAGCATGCCAAGACAAATTAATTTGTCCATGGGACTCTTTTGTCCAATGCACAGGAAGTCCGCTAGGTGGCAATGAATATTCAAAATAAGGCCATTTTTGGCGATTACAGTCATCAGAATTTAACAAACTCCAAGGGATTTTATCTTATTCTCATGAAAATCTCTGTGTGTACTCTTAATCCCTTGAAGATCAAAAATTATTAGAATCATCTTGGTGGGAGTCACGGTGTGGGCATGGCAGCCCCACCATTTTCAGCGATTCGCCATGAAAATTCAAATGCTTATTACTTCAGTGTACATTGTTCGACTTTATGAGTATCATGAGTCCCGCCCTGAAATTATTCACATGGTCAAATATAGCCAAACTGACAGTGCCCCCTCCTGGCGACAGGAAATTACAAAAATTGGGCATGTGTCATACTTTTGCAAACTTCTCCTACAGATTTCAACTGAATGTCACAAAAAAGGGCGTGGACACTCTTGAGCCCTGTGACATGAAAGGCTATTAAAATCTCTTGTTGTCAATTAACGGATTGGGTGTAAAGGCACGGCCATTTTGAGCATCTTGCCACGACAGGCGACAGTGACAGGTCTGAAGAACATCTACATGCAATTCCTCCGACAGACTCAAGCAACGTTACCTCCAGTCAGCGAACGTAAGGGTCAGCGGTCCCTCATCCTCGGCGGTGCTTCAGTGTACAAGGGCCCGTTCAAGACCGCTTGCAGCTTTAATTATTATTATTATTATTATTCTGACATTGCGAAGGCCCTTTTGACCCCCTAAACGTGCCCAAAAGTTCACTAAATTTTGCAGGCAAGCCAGGCCTGGCGAAAAATTTGATATTTTATGGTGTTCATCAAAAGGCGGGGCAAATGCTTTGATAGTGCCCCCTTGAAATTAGCAAAAACCCCTTCCCATAGGCTTTTTTTGGGTTGGTGGATGAAAGTTGGTATGCAAGCAGAAGTTGTCCTGATGCACAAAAAAGGTTCCTGACATCAAGGTCCAACCGCAACAGGAAGTTGGCCATTTAGATTTGAATTTTTGATTACCGGCAATTTCCTCATCGTGTATTTTAACAAACTCCCTCGAGGGATTTTGCTCAAACCACTTCTTATTTGGTACAGATCATCTAGAGCAGGGGTGTCAAACTGACCCGTAAATGGGCCAAGAGGCTGCAGGTCTTCAATCCTACCAAGCAGAAGCTCACCTGAAAGCACTGATTTAATCAACTGATCTAGGCCTGCACAACTGATTAGTTGTATCAGGTGCGCTTCTGCATTATTGGAGTGAAAACCTGCAGCCTCTTGGCCCGTTTACGGGCAGTTTGACACCCCTGATCTAGAGAGTATGCTGTTCAAAAGTTATTAAAAGATAACCTGTTGGTCAAACGGTGTGGCTGCTAAGGCGTGACAAACTTTGGCGGCTTTACGTGAATCCGCCATCCATTTTCCAACGGCTCTCACGCCCATATACTTTATCCGAACAGCTTCAAATTTTACAGACATAATGACGTTTCTGCCCTGAATGCTGCCATTGATTAATATCCCGCCTTACTCATAGCGCCCCCCGGTTGTAACAGGAAGTTACCTTTTTTTACTCTTCCACGTACTGATCCAACATAGTTGACCTCACTAATTTCTATAGGAGGTGCATGGGAAGACCTTTCATCACATTTCAGACGGGTTTTTGATTTGACCTCATTTTGACCATTTTCTAGGTCAAATGGCGTTATTGTGCCAATCGTTGAAAAGGATGGCACGTCTTGTTATTACTCAATGTAGAAGGCTGCAAATTGGGATGGACATGTAGCTTGGTGATTGCAACCTGCTTGCCAATAATTGCCATCCAGTGATTCATATTTTGGTCACTAGAGGGCTTTTTGTAAAAAAAGAAAAATGGCCATATCTACCTTATGCATTGAGCCAGGACACTCAAGGTGCATGGGATGACCATCACATAACAGACGGGTTTTTGATTTGATCGAATTTTGACCGTTTTCGAGGTCAAATGGCGTCAGGTGTGCCAATCGCTGTACCATACGTCCTTTCCTTTCATAATACTCTCATTTCAAATTGAAGAGTGATTTATGCTCTCAACAGACACTCAAAAAGTACTCTATCCAACTAACCAACTATATCAGTATCAGTGCTTTGTCACTGCAACAAGCAGATTAGCATTTGTACAGCAGAATGCCAGTTTAGTGAATTCCCCTTTGACACATTACTACCACTCCCATAACATTCATTGTGGAACATGGAGATTTGCGATGACGCGGCATCGACATACGTCTAGTTATAATTGGCATTGCAATGCAAAGAGGTATTTTTAGCCATTTTGAATTCCCATTGTCTCACTTGTGAAGGTCAATTACCATCTGTCCATTTTGAATTGAGATTGCTTTACTTTTTCAAAGGTGATGGGGGACAAAGACATTCAACATGAATATTACATGATTTTACACCCCAAACTGGACGTGATGTAGTTTATATAGTTCCTATAGCCTAATAAAGCCAAGAAATAAAATAATACCAGATTAACTGTAACTCCTGTTTTCTATATTGTTTTTTTTTTTGCTTCTTTAAAGATCCTGATAATTCTACAAAAGACTGTGTGCCAGTTTTTTAGACTTCAAAATGTAAAGTAATATTGATGAAAACATTAATCCAGTAAAGATGCATCACATTGATTGTTCCATTTAATTTGTTTAATTTGTTTTTTGTCTCGATCATGCATTTCATTTTCCAAATTTGAGGAAAATATCATGAATTTAAAAAACTGGCTTGTCATATTTTGAGAAATTGATATTAGTACAATGTACGTCATGGTTAGAATTACTTTTTTCATATAGAAACCTGCTTCCATTTGTTTTGAATTAAGACAGGTATGCTGCCATTACAAGGCAAACTCCTGCCTCACATCTGCAAGAGTTGACATGATTTGCAGGTGTCCTGCTGAGTGCTTCAGTTCTTGTGTTGAAATTCGAAATTTCTGAGTAAAGCCAAAAAATTGTAGGAAACCTGTGCAACTAAACTTATGTGTCAAGTATGTAGTATGCTTGAGGTATCTACATGTTCAAGAAAATGCAGGAAAAAAATAATAAATTTAAAAAAAAAATGCATTGCTTTTATGCCTCTCAGTTTGCAGAACCAAAGGTAGCACATCCCCATTAACATATGCCATTTGCTTACCTGTTTTTTTGACTAGCTCTGGCATGTTCCCTGAATGTCCTTTTCTGTCTAGAAAGAAAGACTTTACAAGCCACAGTCAGTGGAGTTAATAAACCTCTGGACTCTATTCCCAGACTGAAGTATCCTCCGGCCTCTTTTATTTTCAACTGTGTGAAAAAACACTTCTATCCTGGCTTTCCACACGCAGTCATATTTCAGCACTATCTGTTCTCAGGCACTTCACCGTCATGACAGATCCCAGGATGTGGAGTTATATATATAGACAATGACATGGACTAAGTCCAACATGTTCTTCATATTTGACCCTAACCCCATCCTAACCACCTACCTCTGGCTACCCTGCACCCAACAGGGCTGTCAGGAAAGGGGTGAAGAGGAACGAATTCTTAAATACTCCTTGCCAAACATTCTCTTTATCAGCTCAGCACTAAAACCAAGTGCTCCCACTTGAGCACTCCTTGGAATATATTTATGGTTCAGGTGAAATGGTGGGCATGCTAACATTTATATCCGGGTCACCAGCATTGAATATTAAACTCCCGAGAATCGGCATGTACAGCTGAATGGTCAACTTACTAAAAAAAATGTATAAAAAAAATTTTGAACAATGGTTGCCTTTCACAACAAATGCTCTGATTTATGATCCAATAAATATGTTGATAAATTTCCGGTAACTTATCGATTCTTTTGAAAAGCTCTATATGTGTGGGTATACTGAATGTTTGTAAAACATTGGTTGAACTACAGACCATTCGCTGAGATTGGAGAGATTCATGTAGCAAGCCAATAAATTTGACTTCTCTGAATATGTACAGAAGGTGAGTAATTGGAAATTGCCTGGGAACCCAAGCCAGCATTAGCTATCAACAATTTATTCCACAGGCTGTTGAGAACACAGCAGTGAGGATTTGTCAGATGAGCTGGAGTAAAAATCAATCAGTGTTTATAGTGGTTACCATAAAAACAGCTTTCATAAAACTCCTGAAAGGATCTCTGCTGGTTGAGTGGGGAACTTATCAGCTGCTGTTCAGAAAGCTGACCCTATAGCTGAGTTTTCCCAGACACGTCTCTCATTCTGCTCTATGTCCGCCCTGGCCTCAAGGGGCATGTCCTGTTCTAATCTTGCTCTGACATGCCCCTCCTGTCCCCATACTTGTCCTTGGCCAAGGACTGTGGCTGTCTTTTTATTCTCTAAGTTTTTTGCTAGAACTGAGTGAGATTTAAACTCTTGTGTCCTCCACAACAGACCTATCGCCCACATAACTGTAATTAGTTGCTGTCACCATTCAAAGTTTATGGAGGCTTTGCCATGAGGATTTCTTCACAGCATACCAGCCATTGCAAAACAATAATTGGAATTGATTTTCAGGAGGCTATGGTGAGCCTATAAATAACAAAGCAACCTTAATGTCCACACTATCTTTGTTAAGGCTTGTGCTGGTACACATACTTATATCTGTGTTGGTTTTTCTAAAACAAATAATGCAGAGAAATGGTTTGATATGTGAGACAAATCCTAGCAACACATTAATACCTTTGTGTGATATTGGGAGGCAAAAACATGTTTATGATTGCATGGGCTGTGATATTCTTTTATTGAAACTAACTGCTGTCCATAGATGTGTAACCTCTTTTCCAAAAAAGCTAGGACAGCATGGAAAATTAAAGTAAAAAAGAAAGCAGTGATTTTGAAGTCATTATTGACATGCATTATATTGAATACAGGACAAAAGATATTTCATGTTTTACCTATTCAAATTAATTTCTTTTGTGAAAATACAAATTCATTCTGAATTTGATGCCTACAACACATATATAATATAAGACTCAGAGAGCTAAAAAATTAGAGTCCTGGTGTTAAGTGTCATTGCCTGGATAGACCATGCTTAATCTGCAAAAAGTGATAACCTGCGAGGTCAATAGATTTTGTTTAAATTTCTACCATAGACTGGTCCTGGGTTAGAATGAAGGCAGGTAAAACTATTTGCCGAATAATCACTCTGTTTTGGGGTAAGGGGCAATTAACTCTTCCAATGCATTTTCTGAAGCAAATTTTGATGACATTGACAAACTTTGCCAATTTTTGGCGCAATACTTTTTGCATACTGTAAGGTATTATGGGTATATTAACCCTTTAAAAAAGGTTAACCCCTCAAAATCATAAAATAATGCTTCTCAACTGGCTCCACGACAGCAGCAGTGTTGGACTGCCCCTGTCATTAACACCTGACACACAATCCAAACAACTAGTTTCAAAATGGCAGCCGTGGCTGCGGGCATTGAAGAATCCCAGGCCACTATGGCGATAAAATGTGAATTTTTGAATGTCTCTCCTGCCATTGCATGCAGTGTAATGAATGAAGAAATATCCAAAAGTGAATAGTTGTATTAATTTGAGAAAGTGTGACAAGTCAATTCAAAGCCATGTTTCAGGGCTGAAAGTTCCTCTTAGACAAGAACATGGAGAAAACATAGACTTTATGAAAAGATAGAAGCAGCACTCGGGTCCGATAAGTGAAGCCACTGCTGAAATCTCTTAAAATTGCATTGTATTTAATGGCCGGCAGATGACAACATGAAGTCAAGAAGTTCAATGCAATAGAAGCCCATGAAAAAATGACCCTACTTCCCCACCTGATTTATTATTTCAATAATTATTTTCCAAGTTATTTTATGGCCTCTATCGCGAGTTTCAAATCTCCTTCGATATATCATGATGTTCATTTTTAAATTATGGTCCCAAATAGATTAGAATAAAGGATAAAGGCAGATATGCTTTAGGGGCGTGGCTATCCTCTGGTCCTTGTCAGAAATGGTTTGATCCACCCGTAGATCCACCCCTCGCTCCTCCCTGGATCCTTAATTCACACTCTCATCAAATAGGAAATCACATCTGGTTTCAAAATGATAAAATGGTGCTGTTCAAATTGCCGAAATCTAGGCTTCCTAAATGGTATCCTGACAATACTTTTGTCAGGTAGTGTATGTATCCTGGTTGGAAGTGTCACTTCTGTTAAGGAACCCTACAGTTAGTGTATTTGCTAGGTTGGGCTCGATTTACAGTAGATATAGTCCAAAACCTTGTAAAAGTAATCAGTCATTGAGTGCAGCGTGAATATAAGAAACTCTATGGGAACACACTGCATGATTATTTTGCTTCTCCTTAATTCAAAATAACAGAATTTTTTTTCTTGCTGCATATGTTAAAAGGTTAAGCAGTCATTTTTTATGTTTATTAACAAGCTTTCTGTCAAGAAGGCAAGGATAAGGCAGATAGGGTCCGGCTCACGCAAAAACTTACACTCAGCTGCTAAACAATACCCAACCCGGTATACCCAGCATCGTTCTATTTCAAAACAAGACCACATACAGTGAGTATAGTCTCCCTCCTCAATTTTACACTTAAGGCAAAGAGGCGACAATGTGGCCATTGTCATTTTGTGAGGAAGGCTGGGTGAGATTTGCAATCTGTGTATAATACTCAGCTGTATTGACCACACCCTGTTGCATACAGACATTCTTTTAGCATTTTCAAATATTTCCCACCAGTCTTCAGCTGCAATTTCCCCTCCAAGGTCTGCTTGCCATGTCTTCTTGGTGGCCAGGGTATTAACAGTTGCAATAGATCTTAATATACCATAGCAAAAGCCAATCAGACCTCTTCTAAGGCCAAGTGAGAGCGCTCTCTCAATCTGAGATGTTTCAGCATTAACTGTTAATGTTGTACTCTTAAGTGTGAAGTCTCTCACCTGCAGAAAACTAAAGAAAGTGAAGCCTGTGAAATCATATTTTTGCTGTAGCTGATTACAAGACATCAAGGCAGAGCCGTTGAATGAATCTCCCAATGTTGCTATTCCACCATCTGGCCTTAGCTTAAACACAGGGTCAGCAACACCTGGAGGGAAATCAGGGTTCCCTGAAATTGGAGTACGGGGAGGCTGTTACAGTTTTTCACGATTGTCAACACACGTTTCTCAATACAATAACGGCTTTCTCAATACTGTACACACAAAACTGAAAACTGCACACACAAAATGCTAAACCTGACACTCCCTTTGCAAGAAGACTCTTGCCATCAAATCTCCACATTGTGTTCACAAAATGGAACTCAAGTTTTCATTTCCTACACACAGTCGTATTTTCCAATGACACATACCATTCATTGAGCACACACAACTAAGCTTTTGCTGCACACTACCAAGCATTTACAGCACATTGTAGTGCAAAATTGAAAACACTACTGTAAAATGGAACACACCATATGAATGACAATGACTCTGGAAAATAAGATACTTCTCCTTTTGTAAAAATGACTCAGTGTAGCCTACTTTTTTCATAAAACTAACTTAAAACAGCACACAAATATGCAGCCAAAAATGTTTTTTTATTGTACATGATTGAGGAATCATCATGATCAAGCATCATCACGCCTTTGGTTTCTGTCAGGCCAGAGGGCCTCGTCCACATCACAGGCGATGTTCTCCCTATCTAGACATCTCTGGAAGAACCGCCTTCAGTGGCGCAGGAATCCCTGAATACACCTTCCATCTCCATGCAGAGAAGAACTCCTCTATGGGGTTGAGGAATGGAGAGTACGGCGGGAGGAATAACACCGTAAAAATGGGTGGGCCTGGAACCACTGACGTACAAGCAGAGCCTGGTGGAAACTCACATTGTCCCAGATGACAACATCATTAATTCTTTGTGGATCATCAGTGTGATCTGGTGGAACAAGTTGTTCGTGGAGGTCATCAAGGAAGGCCAGCAGCAAGTCTGTGTTATAGGCACCAAGATGTACATGGCGGTGCAGGACACCGTGGTGATTTATTGCTGCACACATGGTTATGTTCCCACCATGCTGGCTGGGGACCCCAACAATGGCCCGCTGGCCTATGATATTTCTTCCCTTGCGCCTTCTCTTGACCAGATTAAACCCAGCCACATCTATGAAAATATACTCATATAGTTCATTCGCCGTATCAAGCTCCTGGATTCGCTGAAACAAAAGCAGAGAGAATGCAAGTTACTGTATGGACAGAGAGGTCAAAAGACACTGTAGAAAAGGAAAAAAAAAAATATTGCTGTGCATCACAGGTAGGCTATATTACCTGTATGTGAGTGCTTACTGTAATGTGTGGGACTTACAAGCACAAAGTCTCGCCGTAGCTCCTTCACATGGTCTGTGTTTCTTTCGAACGGGACCCTGTAGACCTGTTTCATAGCTAATGAATTTCTCTTCAGGACACGGTCCAGTGTAGACAGGATGACATTCTGGATCGTATTAAAAGCTGCATTATCTGCTAGGCTCTTCCGTTTACAGTTTTTCACAATTGCTAAAACACTTAACCCCATTCTCTGAACTAAAATTTCAGTGGCCTAAACTCATTTGTCGAATCAAACACTCTTTTGGCGAAACCTTAAACACTGTTCAGGTATTTTGCTCAATTTGCAAAACTCATCTGCTCTTTTTTGCAAAACCTTAGACACATTCTCAGTCACTAAACACATTTCACAACATTTTTGCAAAATTGTAATCACTGGCAGCAAAATGTGAACACAACTCCAACACAGCTGTCATCTTTTACACACAACAACTCAAAATTGAACACCCATGTTTCTAATGATATGATCAGACCAAGTGGGAAGGATAAAAGCCAGTTCAGAGTGCACAGGTGGCACATGTGCTTCCATAGACAATGAATGGAAACATACAGTGAGGCAGAGGAGTTCGCATGAGAGGTGGTGGACGAAGAGGAAGAGGCAGAGGAAGAGGACGAGGAAGGGGAAGACCTAGAACAGTCATCACGGATGAAATTCGGGCAACTATTGTCCACAATGTCCTGGTTCACGGGATGACAATGAGAGGCAGGACAAAGAGTCCAAGCCAATTTGAGCAGGTTCTCTGTCGCCAGCATCATCAGGGCATTCAGAGAAAACAACAGGTAATTGTGTCTTCGACATACATGTGTTTACTGTATATGTTTTTGACATCAAGAATACTACTGTACTACTGTATACTGTAAGTACTGTAATGCTCATTACAATACTGTTTTTACTGGCTGGATATGTTTGTAAGTGCATTTTCCTCTTTGTAGAATTGAAAGACAACCACGTGAGGGAGGACGGCCTTCTATGTTCTCCCAACTGCAAGAAAGACTCATAGTTGACATGGTCCTTCAAAATAATGCCATCCGACTCAGGGATATCAAGCAGAGAGTGATTGAAGACCATGTCAACTTTCTTGGAATCAATAGTGTGTCTTTGTCAACAATTGATCGTGTCCTCAAACGAAACAGACTCAGCATGAAACAAGTGTACAGGGTACCCTTTGAGCGCAACTCTGTAAGAGTCAAAGATGTAAGATATCAGTATGTGCAGGTAAGTGTAACCTACACACACTTTCTGCACTGATGCTTTCAGTACAATTCTCTGCTCAGAAGCCGACCGCTACTGTAGGCTAGTAGTTGCAGTTGCTCCTTTTACAGTACTGTAAACTATAGTGTGTAAATCTGGAGTGCATACTGTAAATACACTATTGAAATAGTCTGTCTTTCTGTGTTACTTACTGTACTAAACTACTTATCTATTTTATAGAGAGTGTTTGAACTGGATTCCATGGAAAGGCCCCATGAATACATTTTCATAGATGAAGCAGGGTTCAATCTGGCAAAAAGGAGGCAGAGAGGTAGGAACATAATTGGTCAACGTGCCATTGTGGAAGTCCCTGGCCAGCATGGTGGCAATGTCACCCTTTGTGCAGCCATTAGTAACTGGGGGAGTTCTCCACCGTCATGCAAACCTGGGGCCATACAACACTGAACATCTCCTGGCATTTCTAGGTGGTCTACAGAATGTTATGACTGAACATGAGCAGCAGAATCAGCAAGAAGTGCATCCTATATATGTCATAGTTTGGGACAATGTGAGGTTTCACCATGCTGTCCTGATTCGTGAGTGGTTCACTAACAACCAGCGCTTCATCAAGGTTTTCCTGCCACCCTACAGCCCCTTCCTGAATCCAAGTTTTTCTCTGCATGGCGGTGGAAGGTCTATGACCGACAGCCCTACACCAGGGAATTTATTGGAGGCAAAGGAACAGGCCTGTGATGAGATAACTGTAGAGTCTTGTCAAGGCTGGGTTCGGCACACCAGAGGGTTCTTCCCCTGTTGTCTGGCATGGGAAAATATTGCTTGCGATGTAGATGAAGTCCTCTGGCCAGACCCTGCAGTAGTGTGCTTTTGTTTGTTTTGTTTTTTTGTATTAATTTTTTGTTATGAAAGTGAATTTAGATATCACTTTTTTTTTTTTTTTTTGCTAAATGCGTAAAATAAACATTTTCTGTTCACTACATGGACTGAGTGCTGTGTCCTCAGTTATTTCATGTAGTGTCTAATGAATGATCTGAGGTGAATTTGTTTTTACTTGCTGTGTGTAAGATCTGACCGCATAGTTTGGTTTTGAACGCAGGAGAACTGGTTTTGAGGTGAAAGTTTGATTTTGACAGAAAAGTCTGAGGTTTTGTGAATGTAGTTTGAATTTTTGGATTTGTGTTTAAGGTTTTGAGAAAATGGGTGGAGGTTTTAGCAATTGTGAAAAACTGTAATTTGTCTTAGGGTAATTTCATTGTTTTCATGAACCATGTTCACAATTAGGGTCTCCTGCTCTGGTGTGAAAACACGTCTTTTTCCCCCACTGTGAGGTTGTCATTCGGTCCTGCAAAATATAACTACTGTGAGCACACTGTATTATATTGAAATGCAGTATTGTATTACAGCACATAGTATATACAGTACACAATGTATACAGTACACAAATACATAGTACACAAATGCTGTATTGTTATACAGTACACAAGATAAAAAGATTTATAGTAAAGTATAAACTAGTACCTGTTCTCCATCCTGAATGTTCTTATGATGGCACCAACTGTGAATCGGCTGAGATTGGGCTGGACCCTCAAGCCAGCCTCCCTCATGCTCAAACCATGGTTCAGCACATGGTCTATCACAGTGGCCCGAATCTCATTAGATCTAATGGTTCTCCTTCTTCTTACTCCTCCTCCTCTCTGTCCTCCTCCTCCTGCTCCTCTCTGTCCTCCTGCTCCAATCTGTCCTCCTCCTGCTCCTCTCTGTCCTCCTGATCCTCCTGCTCCTCTCTGCCCTCTTCCTCCTGCACCTCTGTCTTCCTGCTACTCTCTGTCCTTCTCCAGCTCCTCTCTGTTCTCCTGCTCCTTCTGCTCCTCTCTGTCTTCCTCTTCCTCTTCTCTGTCCTCCTCCATGCCCTCCTTCTCCTCTCTCTTCCCCTCCTTGTCCTCTTTCTCCTTCTCCTTGTTCTCCTCCTCCTCCTCTCACTCTTAGACTTCTCCTTCTCTGGTTGCTCTCTTCAAAGTTATCCATTGTTCTCCAAACACAGAGGAGGAGGTCTAAGGCACGTATATGCTGCAGTCCTGATTGCTAATTGCTCACCAGACCTGAATTTGTTGAGTTTTGAACACTTGTGTGTTGTAGGTTGATACCACTGAGTTGTCACATGAAGAGTGTGTGTAACAACAGAACATTATTTGTAGTGTTTTGACAACAAGTTAATGTGCAATTGACTGCAGAGTGTATTGTAGGTTGAAGCTTTGAGCTTTTACATGAGAGGTGTGTGCAACAACTGCACAATGGGGTCTATTCTCCCATGCGCTTAAGTCGAAAAAAGCGCGTAGCTACGCGCTTTTCAGCCTACGCGTATTCTCCCCTCGACTTAAGTCTGTGCATTACGCGCCTTGAAGGCAGTTACGCGCTTGGGGCGGTGCAAGGCCAAAATCGGGGCGTTTCCGGGCGTTTCTCATGCAAATAACACTTACGCATATTCTCCCCCTGGCTTACGCGCTTTTTCTGTTAAGCGCTTTTGAGGGCTGTATTAAGGTCAAGCGCCAACAGTAGGCGAAATTGAATATTGCGTTTGATGTCGGTTATAGGCCGAATTTTAACATTACTTTTATTTTATTTAACATGGTAAAGGTTGAGACATTTAATATTCGATTGTTCTTCCTTATTTCTAAACTACATTTCTCAAAGCCATGATAATTTATCAAACGAAATCATCACATGATATTACGCATCAGCCTCTTCTCCAATTAGTTAAATTACAAACGCAAAACAATTAATTAATACGAGTATACATAAGACCATCATTCTACCATGCCCTCAAAATCTAAAGCCAAAATGCCAGTCCTGCATCTGCTTGCACTCTTGCGTGATTGGGAAAGAGTAGAGGAGCGCGCCGAGCTCGAAGACGAACACGCATATATTGGCTTCGTTTGGACATCCTGGGACTAACAAACATCGAGTGCATCCAGCGCTTTCGCCTGGACCGTGCATGAGGCAATCATCTATCATTGCCGACTTCTGGATGAACAGCTATCCGGCCGCAGCAATTATCCACAAAACATACCCGTGGTCATCAACGTCAGAACTGCGCTCTCGCTCCTGGCATCTGGGTCGTTTCAGAGACTGGCTGGTGATGTCATACACATCACAGGCGTCTGCGTCAAGGTGTCTGACGCAGTTCGTTGGCGCTTCAAGTTCTTCTCCATGCACTTCCTCTGCAGAAAGAGTGGATGCCATCCCCCCTTCCTGCGCAGTGAAATGCACAGGGGATGATGGTGGCCCACCACCTGTTGCGTGTACGCTTCTCCGGTGTGCAGAGAGCCTGGCTTTTACAGCGCCCTGCAGATCTCTCCATTTATGCTTTAAATCGGGGATACTGCGTTTACGTCTCCCCACCGACGCCACATCCAGAACGATTCGCAGCTTAATTCCTCGGATCAGCCTTCATTGCTTGCTTGCCATACAACACCAACATCAGTGAAATTTGGTTTTCGGCTTTGGCTCGACGTCGCCATCATTGTCTTCCATGTTCTATTAACAAATGCGACTGCCCTGTATGTTCGTGACAATCTAAAAAGTTGTGATATTCTCACGAGTGAGGGGATTGATTTTCTAATTGAGGATATCTGTATAAACTAACTCGAGTCCTAGTAATTTTTTACCATTGGTAATACTGTGTAATTTAATGTGTGAATAAAGATATTATTAAATAGGCTACTCTAGATTGAGCCCTACCCTGGCAAATACCAAAGCACTATCCATTTCTTAATCAATTTTAGCCTTTAAAGAATAGCCGACATGGGAAGAATCATTATCAGTAAATGGGATAATTGATTATAATAAAGTATTAGGCACAAGTTCAAGTGAATGTGTCGCTCAAATCAAATAGGATGATAGGTTATGGATATGGAATTCCGTCATTACTGAGGCGGTTTCGGGGCGGGGAAAGAATCCTTGTTAAAGCGTTTCCATGTCCTTTGGTTGCAAACCTGACATCGGAGTAGTTTTCCAGCGCGCAATTTCTAAATGAGATCGTATAAACTGTCTTTGATTGTCTTTGTGTGACTAGAATGTTCCCTTTGTCTTCTTCCCTGTCTTCCACGGAACAAACAGGCTGGTGTAGGAGGGGCACATTTTCAATGATCTGATTGCACTGATTGAGAAGCGCTAAATTCTTCATTTATTATTTCATTATCGCGGCAATTTGTTTGTATGCATAGCTTTAATGCCATGGTGGCTAGAGTAAGAAATAACAAGTGTTTGCCATTAACATATGCCGCGCCGCCGCAATTTTATGTGTCCGTACGGACGGAGCCCAGTGCTATATCCCCCGCTTCGCGCTAATCGCACGGCGGGGGATAAATAAAGAGATGTCTGAATTACGTCTTGTAATTGGTACGGCCTACTATTACAGCGGCATATAAAACCTTGTATCTTCACAATGACAAACTTCACAGGAAAATAAAAAATAAATATAAAATAAAATAATAATAATAATTATAATAATATAAATTGATAAATATAGTTTAAAATAAAAATGTTTAATTTTGCATGTGAGAATAGTGGACATACGAGTTTTCGTTTCCTATCAGTTTGGAGATACAAGGTTTTATAAGCAGGCCGACGATATTCAAATTTAAAGTCTGGATTGCGTTTTTCATGGACCACAAATGCGTTTTCATGGTTAATCAGAAAATCCTTTTTCCATGTTTTCCTGATAGCCATAATCAATGAGCTTTGTACAGAGTCTGCCTCTCTTTTGGATCAGTCACACCTCTTTCATAAGGCCGCCTACATTCTGAAGTTAAGCGCTGTGGGCGTGATCGAAGCGAGTAGGGGAGAATACGCGTAACTCAAATGCGCTTAACTCGAAGCGCGTAAAAATGGACTTACGCGCTAATGGGAGAATAGACCCCATTGTGTGTAGTGTTTAGACAACAAGAAGATGTGCAATTGGCGTCAGAGTGTAAAGAAGGAAAGTCAGAGTCTAGGGGAGTCATAAGGGAGTGTGAAGTAGTGACAATTCGGGTCGAGCGAATGGTACGTGAAGTTAAGATTGTACAAATTGTGCCAAAGTTTAGATTGTTGTGTGTTAACAATCGTGAAAAACTGTAAATTGGTTCGCCCCTCCATGGATCTTGCCTATTTCCATGCCCTAAGTGTATTTAACCCTATAATGCCCCCCCCCACATATCATATATGATACACCGAATTTGAAGGAGTATGTCCACTTGGTAAGATGCAACACAACCACGACTGCTCACTGTATCATATTTGATACACAGCGCTGCCACCTGGAAGGAAGAAGTGAGATTACAGGAGTAGTTTCTCCCCTACTCACTCACTTCAAGGTAGTAGCTCCCATGTGAATGGGAATTCATGAATTTCCTTGGACTTTGGCAGTGAGGTTCGGCATTCCAAGGTAAATATTACACAAAAACGTATTCTTATACATGTTAAGGGATAGCTATAGATAGTGGAGAGCATATAAACAATTTGAAATTTCGAGTGTTGAGTTCTGGATGGGTACTCATTTTTGGCTGTGTCAGATATGATACTCCTGGAATTAGAAGAAATTCTGTTCAGCTATGTATATTTTGCTGTCAGAAAACCTAATGATGAACTGTGGATCTGAATACTACCCTTCAATACTTCAAAAATGTTACTGGGTAATATTTTTCCTATAATGATGTCTGTGTCTGGGCATTATGGGGTGAAAACGATTGGGTTTGTACAAAAAAATTACAAAAAACGGACAACTACACTGGGCAGCTTCTATATCAAGTCATGTAGAAGACTGATCTTCCCTCAGCCATTCAACCACAAACCTTAAACATGCTTCCACCTGACACCATTTCACGTTTGGAAGATCCAAACCTCCAATAGCAATGGGTAGTTGCAGTTTTGCAAACTTCAAGCGGGGCCTTCCTTTGTTCCAAATAAATGAACTCAGCCAATGATCAAGGATGTTAACCACCTTAATTGAAAGAATAATGGGCACCATCTGAAGTGGATACAAAAGCCTTGGTAGGACATTCATTTTGATAAGTGCAACCCTACCCAGCCACGCAGTGGCAGGGACGCCCAGCAACCAAGGTCACCTTTAATGTGTCAAACAGAGGTGTAAAATTAGCACTAAACAACAGATCAAATGAGGGGGCTATGCGTATACCAAGCAGGGGTTAAAGTGGGCCAGAACCGTCGGGAACTGCGTTCCGCCACCTTACTTTGAATTAAAAATGTATTTGGCTAAAGCTGCTTTCACACTGGATGCAAAACAAATTTTTTGCACGACAGATTACATTCAAAGTCAATGCAAAAACATGAATACACACGTTTTTTTCCTCATCAAATAGGGTTACACTATGCATTGGAAGGACACATTAATGAATTCAGAGTGGAGAAGGTCAACGAAAAGTTGAAATTATAAGCTTAAAATTTTCATGTCTCAATGCAAATGCGATCAACCGCATCTCGTTTCCATCACCTTCTCACGCAACAAGAAGAAGGATCAGCATTGTTCCTGCACTGCAGGGGAATAAATTAAATTTACGCATTTTTATTGCCAGCTACCGAATTCAAGAAATCTAACCTGACGTGACTGAACTCATTCTAAGTGAAAAAGGTGACATGGTGAACAATGCAGCCAGGAGCTCACGTTAAACTAACGTCCGTCAGCACTGAAGTTAGCTATAGAGTTTACTAACTTTCCACAAAGCTTTAAGCTGCTTTCACAATGGACACGAAACACAATTTTTCGCACGACAATTTTTACATTCAAAGTCAATAAAAAGACTCAATTCCCCAGCCTATCGGGATAGCTTGTATCAGACTTCAATTTACCCCAAGCACAGCGTTTGACCATTTTTTTAAACTTGGAAACATTTTAAAACCCCATAAAAGCAAACGATTCTGAGTTTCTGTAATGCATTTCACTGGAAGTTCAGGCTCAGAATGTCCGAGTACATGGGGAGAAAATATTGACTTTTATTAGCTCATCACATTTGAGGGCAGGGCTTAGCCATAGGTCAATTGTCAATGTTTGAAACAGCGGTTATAGCCAAAGTAAGTGGATTAACTTAACTCGATGGTGAATTTTTGTAATATTCAACAATGCAAACCGGCCAATTAAAAAGTTTAAATTTAAAAAGGGTTAATGTAAGCACAGTGTCTACAGATACGGCACTTTTTATTGGTACGGCAGTCGATTTGAAGGGATGATGATAAGGATCAGCGGCGGCTCGTCGGCCGTAACAAAGGGAAGCCAGAACCTCGCCCTTCAAAGCTTAATGACTTCAACATTTCGTAGTTCACTTTTCTTTATCAGCAGTTGCTCATACGAATTGGTTGAAGGACAATCAAATTTATTTTCGATTGCAAATGACGACTCAAATTATCAACACGTCTTTATAAATTAGTTTGCGAGGCTTCTTTCACAAGAGGCCACGACAGTCCATTTTCTACAATCTTAATATAGAAGAAAAGAATGCGATGTTGCACAGCTTATTGCTTAATGAGCCTCACTAATCAATTTGCGCATCTATGCCGTTTCGTGAGCTTCTTGAGCGCGGAATTTATAGCGTAGGCCTATGGTAATTTATGTCATAATTTATGTGTGAAAGAAAAACCCTCAATTTCGTGGTGCAATGCATGACAATGCTATCGAAAATAAATTTGACTCAACTGACTGTTTTTACAATTCGTATGAGCAACTTCTGATCAAGAAAAGTAAACTGCGAAAGGTTTAAGTCATTAAGCTTTGACGGGCGAGGTTTTGGCTTAACTTTGTTACGGCCGACGAATGATTTAAAACAG
Source organism: Gymnothorax reevesii (assembly GCA_029721435.1). NCBI lineage: Eukaryota > Metazoa > Chordata > Actinopteri > Anguilliformes > Muraenidae > Gymnothorax > Gymnothorax reevesii. The sequence continues at coordinate 58,412,735 of CM056574.1, forward strand.
GTGATGAACAATCATTAACATTAAGGGATTGTTTGGGCTTCCCCTGTCGCCAATTCACGAGCCGCCACTGATAAGGATTAGGGATTATGATTAGGGGTAGGGTTAAGGATTAGGTTAAGGAGAGTAATCTTCCTTTCCCATTTCCCCTTATGAGGGCCCCTTGTGAAAGAAAAGTTTGCACAGTTCATTCAGTGTACTGGAGCCTTTATATAGGAAGAATTTGGTCCCTTTTGTGGTGAAGTATTAAGTGCGTTTGTTGAGTCCTCTTGGGAACAAAGTGTTTAGTTTTGTGAACCAATGTTTTTCTGTCCTATGTCTGTCCTCCAGTGTCCAGATGTTGTTTGTCTGAAGCCCGGATATTTCTAGTGCCTCAAGTCCATGGTGAAGGAAGTGAGCGACTAGATGTGTCTCTGGGTCTATGATTTCTAATGTTATATATGTGTTGAGCTAATCTAGTCCTGATCTTGTTACCCGTTTCTCCTATATACTTTACGTCACCGTGGTAACACCTAAAGACATATATGCAGTTTCTTGTATCGAGCGTGAGTGTTTGTCTGATTAGGTATGTTATGTTTGTTGTGTTGTTCTTGATTGTTGTGGCTTGTTTGCAAAATACTGGGTCTTGTGGATGTACCGTGTTTATTTCTGGTAATTTGCTGTTCTACTGTAACCGCAGGGTTTCAATGCTTTGCAGAGGCTCTGGGTAGCCTCCTCAAAATCTGTTGCTTGTGTACAAATCCTGTGGTACCTGAGCAATTGTGATTTGATCAGGCCTTTGAAAGTTATTTGAAATTTGAAATTATTTATAAGGAACAATCCCTTGAGATGAAACCATCTCGTTTTCGAGGGTGTCCTCATAATACAAATACACTTCATAAAGACAGACAATATTATACAGACAAATCAACTAGACAGAAAAACAAAAGAACACAAAACAACACAGCATATACGAGAAAAAAACAACAATACACAAAGACAAAACACATGGATCATTGCATAATTGTTCTATTATTATGATATTGATGATTAGTGAAAGCAAGAGCAGGTAGTTTCAAGATGAGAGGACAGCGCAGTTTTGAACAATTGAAAAGACGTTATCGAACGGATATGGACAGGTAGGTTGTTCCAGTCACAGGGAGCCTTAAACAGAAATGATTTTTTGCCAGCTGATGTGGGTATATTAAAGTAAACCTGTGAACAGTGTCTTAGTTGATGTGATGATGTATATGGTATGAGCAGTTGTTTCAGATATTGTGGGTAGGTAAAGTGAATGCATTTAAAGATAAACTGCAGCCAGTGCTGCTGTCTTCTTGAAGTGGGAGATGGTAGGTTGAGGTTTTCATACAGGGTACAGTGGTGGGTCGTATATGGACAGTCAAGGATAAATCTGCATAGGCGGTTGTATACTGTATTGAGAGGGAGAAGGTTTGTTTTAGGGGTGGCAGTTTGGTACACTATGTCTGCATAATCAACAATTGGTAATATGAGTTGTTGAACAAGTTTTTTTCTTGCTGTAAAAGTAAAACATTTTTTGTTACGGTAGAGAACACCAGTGCTGAGGTTGATTTTCCGGACAATGTTATCAATATGAAATTTAAATGATAGATTAGGGTCAAGCCAAAGGCCAAGATATTTAATTTGATGGACTTTAAACAGTTGAGTACCATCAAGGCAAGAAATGTTTAAAGATTGATTGTTAGTTTGTGCTGTAAGATTTTGTTTGGTACCAAAGAGCATCAGGTTTGTTTTAGTTTTGTTGATAAGTAAGTTATTCGCTATGAGCCATGATTCTAGGTAATTGAAATTTACCTGCAATGTTGACTGAGTCTGTGAAAGGTTAAGTTGTGAATTATATATGACTGTGTCGTCAGCATAGAGTTGACAGTTACAGCCAGAGAAAAGGGAAGGAAGATCATTAATAAATATTGAAAACAAGAGTGGTCCTAGGGTTGAGCCCTGCGGTACGCCACGTTCCTGAACTACTAGGTCGGATTTGGTGCCCTGAATGACAACACAATGTTTTCTATTGTGCAGATATGCATTAAACCAAAGTAAGGAATTTTGTGTCATGCCAATAGAATATAGTTTGTGCAGTAGTAGGTAGTGATCAACAAGGTCAAATGCCTTAGTAAGGTCAATAAATATTGCACCGGTAATTTTGCGATTAGCAGATGCAGAGTGTATGTCGTTGGTAAGTTTAAGTAGGGCAGTAGTTGTTGAGTGATTTGGACGAAAACCAGATTGAACAGGAGACAGGATATTGTGTTTGGTGAGATAAGTGAACAGTTGGTAGTAGATTAATTTTTCGAAGACTTTAGCTATTGAACAAATAATTGATATTGGTCTGTAGTTGTTGGGATCAAGTTGGTTGCCTCCTTTGTGGAGTGGTGTGATACGTGACCATTTCCAAATAGAGGGTATGTCATGGGTAGAGAGGGATAAATTAAAAAGGTCGCAGAGAGGGTACATGAGAATGTGTTGCACAAGTATATTTTGGATGGAGACTGTTTTTGTGTAAAAGTGCGTGTGTGTCTCTGTTCTTAAAGAAGACTTTTGTGTCTAATGTGTGTGTCTGGGTAAATGAGGGTCCTTTATATGTGGTGGTGTCTAAGAAATCTATGTGTTCTTTATGTGTGGTGTATTTAACTGTTCTGAGTGTGTGTTGAGAATATGAATGAAGTTTTTGAAGTCCTCTAGGCTATGTGTCCATGTTCCCCATATGTCATCTAATCTGAAATTTTGTGAGTTCATTGCTTTTACATCAAGGACCCTATTAATTTTCACCGTGATCAGTGAAACAATATGGCCGCCATGGCAGCCATCTTGAAATCGTATGACACGTGATAACTCAACTTTGCTCCCACTCATGAAGATTTGGATTGTGGAGGTTTGCACTCTACAAGTGCCTCTAGTTCTGCAAGTTTCCAGCCAAATCCATCACTACTTTTCTGTTGTTATGCCTACTTCCTGATTATGTAAATACGAAAATTCAATGTCATAGTCTCAATGGGCCAAAAATAAAGCAAATACAGTTATTTGCAATCATTTGTGTCATTTTCCCCCACTGCGCCGCGACACCGAACTTTAGGGTTCCCCCACCTGTCAAATCTCAATTTAGCCACTGATAATGAGGTATACAAAGCCTGAGGGGGACCAGCGGAATGGAAATGGGGCAGGGGCTAGAGGAATAGCACTAAGAGAATCAAGTAGCATAGCTTCTGACTTAGGGAAGTTGATTTTGTAACCTGAAAATGAACTAAACCTGGTGATGGTGTCAATGATGGATGGATTAGAGAGATCTGGACTGGTTAGAAATGAAAAAAAAATCATCCGCATACAAACTAAGCTTATGCTCCTTTTCTCCAGCAAAGATTCCAGAGATTGTGAGAAACTGACGTATCGCCTGACCCAGCGCTCGATAGCTACAGCGAAGAGCAGGAAGCTCAATGGACATGAAGAGCAAAATTTTTCAATCTCAAACCATTTGTGATAACTGCTGCCTTTGGGTCATTATAAAGAATTCTAACCCAATTAATAAAAGTGTCACCGAGGCCAAAAAGCATTCATGGTATCGAAGAGGTAGTGCCATTCAACACGGTCGAATGCTTTCTCCACGTCCAGAGAAAGCACCAGACTGGACACCTCCCGCCCATGCAAGTATTCAATAATACTGAAGAGCCTCCTCACATTGTCGGAGGAGTTCCGGCCCTTGATAAATCCAGTTTGGTCCTCATTAATGATATAAGGGAGAAAACGTTCAAGTCGTAGCGCCAACATTTTGGAAACCAGTTTCAGATCAGAATTTCATAAGGCAATCAGCCCATAAGACGCAAAATTTCAGGACACTTCCCTTTTTTAGAATAAGTTAAATATTAGCCATGGAGGGAGAATTCCTGTTTCAGCCGAATGTTCCAACATAGCTGGATAGGGATCAAGCAATAAATTTGTGAATTTCTCGTAAAATTTACATTCAAAGCCATCAGGGCCTGGTGATTTTCTCAACTGAAGCTTTTTAAGGCCATTAAGAATCTCCTCCTTTCAAAAGGGGGTATTTAAGATTGATCTTTGCTCCTCTGAAATCATGGGGAGATCAATGCTGGAGAAAATGTGTTGCTCAAGTTGATGAGCATTGTCATTATGTTCAGGTTGATATAGCTTCAAATAAAAAAGCTGCAAACCTATCATTAATAACTTGAGTTTCAAAAGATCTCTTGCATTCAGCATCCAAGACTGATGGTCTGTGAGTCTGTTCTCCTTTTGGCAAATGCGTAAGTATTTCCCAAACTTATCTCCAGACATAAATGTTGTTTTGCAAATGTAAGATTTTTCTCTGATTGTAAAGTGAGTAAATATTCTAAAGCTATGCGAGTAGTGTTCAACTCCCTCAGCCTGACAGGACTAGGATCGGCTTTGTAGCTTTCTTCTGCCTGGGAAAGTATACTTTCGAATTGTTTTTGTATTTTAATTTTTTGGCGCCTCCTGCTGACTGTGGAAGATATAATTACACCTCTGGAAAATGCTTTACATGTTTCCCACATAATGGTTGGATTATGAGAAAAGTCAGCGTTGACCTCATAAAAAGCGTTAAATTAAGCAGCAAAGTGAGAGGTAAACCTATCATTACTCAGCAGTACAGTGTGAAACCTCCATGACTTAGAAAATCTATGTACTTCTTAGAAAGATATATCCATGTAAATTGGAGTATGGTCGCTCACCAGTCTGCTCCCAATTTTGCATGACACCACTGAGTACAGTAGTCTTTTCAGCAATAAAAAGTAATCTAGTCAAGTATGACATTTATGTGGGTTAGAAAAAAAGTTAATTCTAAGAAAGACGGGTTGAGTGTCCTCCAGACATCAGCAAGATCAAAGTCACTATAAATTGAGATGATGGCTTTGGCTTGATTACAAGGTGGACCATCAACAGGAGGGAGCCTGTCAAGCAGAGGGTTAATATGACAATAAAAATCCCAAGCAACGTAAGAGTAATCAGAGACTAGATCCCCAAAATCAGCAAAGGCTTTGGTGAGAAAATCAATAGGGCGCCCTGGGAGGCAGTAAATGTTCATGAAAGATACAAAGAAGAAGATTTCCCAAAGAAGATGCCCGTGAGTATCTCATATCTACCGCCCTTATCTTTTAAAATTTTAGTAGATCTGAAGGCAATATTTTTACAAATATCAAAATCGCAACCCTTCTTCTGCTAGATGCATAAGATGACATATGAAACTCATCAATCCAGGCATGTTGTAATTTGGGTAAATCCTTGTTTTCCGCCAAATAAGCCTCTTGTAAAAATGCTATATCAACATTCTCTTTCTTCAGATAAGATAGCACAGTCCTCTTCTTAACTGGCTTGTGCAGACCCCTGACATTCCATGAACAGAGCTTAAGGCTATTTAGTGACTTTACCAGTCATACAAAATAATAAAGCAGTATAACCTGTCCATTATAAATGTCCAGCAAAATACATATTTGCGGAGAAAAAACAAAACAAAGAATGTGACCATTGAGTATGTCGACCAGCCAGATAACATTCAGAACAAGAACAGAGAACAATGAAAAAACTTTCAGATTAATCAGTACCCATAACAAAACGGGTTGAACAAAGATCTTGTACCAGCATTCACTTCGTAATAGGTGCGTAGCTTCCTTAAAGGAGGAGACAGCACCTCGGCAAAGTATATTTCAGTAGAAAGTAGAATTCTTGAAGTGTCTAAAATTCATAGTTCTATAAATTTTAATTTGGTAATGATCCAGCGCGACGCATTTTTAAACCGGAAAGTCTTCAAATCGGTTTCAATACCAAGGGGCAGACATTTTTACTTGGGGAATCTAAGGCTGCGTTCGGAATGCACACTTGTCCACTCGCTCACTCACCCTTTATATTGTTTTCAATGTAGAACATTCACTACACGGTGCCCTATATACAGCGCCCTCCATAATTATTGGGACCCCTGGTTAAGATCTGTTCTTTAGCTTCTAATAAATTCAGTTTTTTTTCTAAATAATATAGGACCACAATGAAAAAAAGAAGAAAATCCACCTTCAATTCAAGTGGATTTATTCAGTGGGAAAAAAAATCCCACATTAAGAAATAAATCTTTTACATCAAATCATGTGTGCCACAATTATTAGCACCCCTGATGTTAATACTTTGAACAACATCCTTTTACCAACAAAATAGCACCTAATCTTCTCCTATAATGTTTCACATGATGGGAGAATACAGAAAGAGGGATCTTATTTTCGAAGCGTTTATGATGCCATGCACCCTAACAAGGTTTCCAGGGCTTCTGGAAGAGGAACAGGCCCACAGCATCACCTACCCTCCTTCATACTTCACAGTGGGCATGAGGTGCTTTTCTGCATACTCATGTTTTGTGTTCCACCAGGCCCACTCAGAGTGTTTGTTGCCAAAAAGCTCTATCTTGGTCTCATCTGACCAAAGCACATGGTCCCAGTTGAAGTCCCAGTACCACTTAGCAAACTCCAGACGTTTGCATTTATGATTGTGAGTGAGAAAAGGTTTTTCCATGCATGCCTCCCAAACAGCTTGTTGGCATGTAGACAGCACCTGATGGTTGTTTTGGCGACTTTTTGACCCCAAGATGCTACCATTTGTTGCAACTCTTTAACAGTGAGCTTTGGAGAACTTTTATTTCCCTTACCATCCTCCTCACTGTGCATGGTGGCAAAATAACCTTGCGTCCTCGTCCAGGCTTGTTTCGCACTGTTCCAGTTGTTTTAAACTTCTTAACGCTTCCTCTGACAGCAGATATGGGCAGGTGCAGGCGAGTAGCTATTTTCTTGTAGCCAGTGCCCGACTTGTGAAGGTTGACACTCATCTACCTTATTTGAATGGTGTGTTCCTTTGTCTTTCCCATGTTAAAGAGTGGATAAGAGAAATGGCCTCTGTGTCACGTCATATTTATACTCCAGGGAAACAGGAAGTGATGATTTACTAATTAAATATTCCTACATACTCTGATCAACTTTGTAAACTACTGTTGAAATGACAGAAATACTTCAATTACATTTATTTCCTAGGATTAGTTAGGGGTGCCAATAATTGTGGAACAGGTGATTTTATGAAGAATAATTATTTCTGAGGCATTTTTTTCCCCTTAAAATTCACTTGAGTTGAAGGTTGCATTTTCCTACAATTTTTAGGGTGAGAGTATGCTTCTGTAATAAAAATTCAATTTATTTTAACACTTTTAACACATCTTAACCAGGGGTTCCAATAATTATGGAGGGCGCTGTAGTGGGTGAGTGCGCATTTTGAACGCATTATCCAATCAAAACTTTCACTGACTTTGCAGCATTTATTTTGGCCATCCTTGGGATTGTAACACAACTGTGCAACCTTACAGCGCACTTTAGCCGTAATAACGTTCAAAATAAAGAATGGATTCCCGCAGCCTCACAAACCAATCTCCACAAATCTGTGTTTCTTAATGAGCGCTGAAATTATGAAGACATTGATATTTTTCATCGTAATTTATGCGCAGAAGACACCTCATAATTTTGTGGTGCAACGCATAACAATGTTATCAAAAGTAAATTAAACTGTCTACAGTTTTTACCAATTAGTCTGAGCAACTGCGGCTAATTGAGAGATGTAAACTGTGAAAGGGTTAAGGTTATTAAGCATTTTTAAAGGTGAGGTTTCCTAAGATCAAATTCAAAATCAGAAGATTCCCCGAGTAAAAATGTCTGTCCCTTGGTATTGAAGCCAAATTGAAGACTCGCTGGTTTAAAAATGCGTAGCACTGGATCATTACCAAATTAAAATTTATAAAACTATGCGTTTTAGACACTTCAAGTATTCTACTTTCCACTGATTCTAAACTGCCTTATCAAAACATTATAACAGTTACCTCAGTCGTGGTGCATTATGTGGATGAGCTTGTAGACACTTAGGATTAGAGTGGAGAATGAGCAAAAAAGCTACAACTCGTCGGCTCCGGCCAGGAAATTAATGGACATAGCCTTCGCAGGGGTATTGTACAGCATCTTTGTACCGTTGTACGTCATCCAGAGCGTCCCAGTGTGCAGCATGGCAAACTCCACACTCTTCTCCCTCAGTTGTTCCCTCACCTCGCCAAAACCTTTGCATTTCCTGAGGGTTCCCTGAGAGTAGTCCAGGTAAAATGAGATTCTTGAGCCCTGGAAACATAGCTGTTTCCCATCCTCCACGGCTCTTCTCATTGCGTCCATCACCCTCCTTTTATCCTAAGGGTTGTGGAGTCGTAAGATGACGCAGCGGGGCGGTGGTGCACGGTCACACTGGCCGGAGCTGATGTTAGGTCCAAGGTGGTGGCAGCGATCCACTTTTATCACTCTGGTCCTTGTTTTGATGTTTGGGAGCCTGGGTATCCAAGCCTCGAAAAACTTTACAGGGTCTCCTTCCTCTTAGCCCTCCGGGACACCATAAATTTGCAAATTTCCCTGCCTGCTCCTGTCCTCCTGTCCATACAAACGCTCTGTCAACACAAGCATCTGTCTCTTGAGCTCTTGCACACGGCCGCTGGATGTTAGCCAAGTCCTCGACCGTACCGACCCACTCTTCGACCTCATGCAAGTGCCTTCCAGCCTCTCCCAGCATGGATGTGTTTGCCTGGACAGTCAGTAATAGTGGGCTTAACTTGTCGTCAATCACTTTCGTGAGGTGTTCCGCCATCGACAAAAAAGCCTTAGATATAACTGGGTCAAGGGTGTCCAGACCATCGCTGTGAGCAGCGTTAGCATTAGCCGTAGGGGATGTGTCGTCGTCACCATCTTCAGCTTGCTTCTCTGCTTTTTTCTCCATTCTTCTCGTGGTCGGTTTACTAATTCTTTCGAAGGAAGCAGGCCAGAAATGTTCCAGAGACATAACACAACTATATGAAACTGAAACAGGCAGTTTAAAGAGGTCAAATAAAATAAATGGGAATTAGTGGGGCGAGAGCGCTATGAGATGTGTCCTCTCCCTACAGCTGCATCCCGGAAGTCCTGTACAGTGACACTTAAACACATGAAACTTAGCGAAAGATCAGTCAGCAAGAATCTCCTTCGCATACGCTCCCCAATTTATTTTTTATTCTATCTGCTTTGACTCCTAATGCATGCTTTTATTCTACCTGTGATCATGCAGGGCTGTCAAATGAATCATCAGGTGACCTCATCCATCCAATAACACTGCGACACACCTACGTTGCTGGCCTATCCTCTTGGTGTCACCTTTTAAAATGTGACTCCCTCTGCTTCTAATACACGCAGGCTGCTATCATGTGCACCCTCCACCGCCCAGCATGCAGGTCAGTACGGCAATATTCATCATGGTTTTCAGCTGATTGTTGGGTTATTATTTCAGGTTCAGTGATCATAGTGACTTACTGTGATCCTCTTGCATTTTCAGCAATTGGTGCAGAGTTGTCGCATGTCCAGCATACTTGTGCAAAAAATTTTTGGAGTTCCTAAGTGTTTATGTATCCCAGGGCCTCAGTTTGCGATCTCTTCAAGGTAATTCAGCCCTTCAGCAGCCCTAAAACAAATGTTTTCTTCTCTGTTTTCCCATTCTGCAAATGCCAGGCATAGCTGACATTGCTACTGGCCTACTAATTGTCTTTCACTGGTGTAACTAAGTCCATGGTGAATGTCTGATCAATTCCAAGCAATGCAACTTGACACAAGCCGCAAAGAGTTTAAGATGAATCCAGTTGTCATGAAATTGTTCGCGCGCTCTTCTCACGCATCAGCATTTTGCACATTCAGTAATGAATGCAGCTTATCCAAGTTCAATCCAGCTTAGTTTCAAGTGCAGACTTCTCATTTTCCCTCCACAGTCTGAAGAGCAAATAAGTGCGGTAATTTAACAGGTTTAAAGATGAGCGGCTCCTAACTTATTTAGTTTCTTTCGATTGCGTTCCTTCTCATTACAAATGGCAGTTTTTTTTTCTCCCGCTTTCAACTAATGGTGTAAACCATTTCTCTGCATCTCATTTTGGCAGTCAATTAATCTTGCTTTGTTTAAAAAATAAATTCCAGGAAAGCGTGACTTGCAAGATTCTTTGGCTGTATATTATTGAAATCATTGGGTAACGGGATGGCCACACATACGTTAAATAATATAGTTAAGTGTAGTGGAAACCTCTGTAGCTTAACGTAGTCTGACATGGTGCACCGTAGCAATCCATAGCCATCAGTGGCTAGCTGTAGAAATGACTTGGCCATTAACGTGAGAAAACCGTGCGCGGAGGTTTATCTGTTGGGCATGTTCACAAGATGGCCACAGTAGCGGGCAGTTTTATGAACATAGCAGTAACTTAGTTTAATGAAGTTACACATAGTTTACCATAGAAACAAGTGTAGCATACCATAACCAAACGTACTGTAATAGATTGGAATCATTACGTTACTGCCTATAATGGTATTGCGCTATTTATGTTGAGTTGCCTATGACCCCCCCCCCCATGGCCGAAAATAGAATAGCACTGTTCTGTGTCATGTGGGTCACTGCGCTGACAAATTGTATTGAGTTCTAGAATTAGCGAGTAAAAAGTATCATCCACACACCAGCGTTGTCCGTCATGATTATGCAGTTCAAGAGGTTATGAAGTCCAATATATTACAGTGGCGACGAGGATGGGATTCTCTTTGCTGTAGAAGAGATCCCTGGTGACGAGACAAAAGTTCGCAAAACAAAAGAAAAACATTTTGAACGAAAGGTAGAGGCTAGCAAGGGTAGCTAGTTAGCTGGCTAAGTGGCTAGCTGTTGCAAATGAGTAGTGGTGAGTCGTCGAAGTCGGCATCGCCCACGCACGAGCCTGAGCAAGAGGAAAAATTGCTGGAGCCCGAGCAAGAAGAAGCAGCAGCCCAACCAGTGAGCAGGATGAATACGTTCCAGATTGGTTCAATAGCAGAATACAAAGAAGGACAGGAGGATTTTGAGTCTTACCTGGAGAGACTGGAACAGTGGATGATAGCAAACAACGTGAGCGAGGATAAAAAGGTCAGTGTGTTCCTGTCGGTAATCGGAGCGGATGCCTACGGACTTTTGAAAAATTTAATCAGCCCTGACCGCCCTAGCACCCAAACTTATGTGCAACTGAGCACTGTGCTGAGTGAACATTATAAACCAAAACCACTCGTGATTGCAGAACGATTTCGGTTCCAAAAGAGAAACCAACAAGATGGTGAATCTATTAGTGACTATATTTTTGCCCTGAAGCAACTAGCGACACACTGTAAATTTGGCGTATATCTGAATGATGCGCATCGTGATCGGTTTGTGAGTGGATTAAAAACCGAATCGGTTCAGAGGAAACTTCTTTCAGAGGCAAGGCTGACGTGGAAAACAGCATGTGAAACGGCATTAGCGATGGAAATGGCCGCACGCAATGCACTTGAATTTTCTGGGAAGGCAAAAGAAAGCGGGAATGTGAATAAAGTGCACCAGCTGAAAACCAATAGGGGAGAATGGAAAAAGCGTCCTAGTGGTTACCGCAACTACAGTGGAGCACAGAAACGTCTCCAACAAGCACCAAAGACTGAGTGTAATGATAATAAGCAGCAGCAACCATGTTATAGATGTGGGGGCATGAAACATTCAGCCCAGGTATGCAGATATAAGCAAGAAATGTGTCATTCATGTTCTAAGACTGGTCATATTGCATGTATGTGTAGAAATAAAAAGACACAGTATGGACAAGAGGAAACAAAAGAAAATGACAATGATAGAGAGGATGAAGAGGAACTTTTTGGTGTTCCATGTTTTTCTGTGTTTACAACTTCTAGTGGGAAGCATGGCATTAATGTGAATGTTAATGTGGAAGGAAAGGGAGTAGATATGCTGTTAGATACAGGAGCAGCTGTAAGTTTAGTGTCAGAGATGGTTTACAGACAGTCACTGTGTCACCTACCTCTTGAGAAAAGCCGCCTGCAACTGACCACCTTTACAGGAGAGAAGATCCCAGTGTTAGGGAAGGTGACTGTAAATGCAAAATATGAGCAGCAGGCCGTACAGGTACCCCTGATAGTTGTGAAGGGAGATCGACCAGCTTTATTAGGCCGTAACTGGTTAGACAAAATAAAACTTATCTGGAGTAAAATTTTTCTGTCAAAGCAATAGGAGGTGCAAGCGATGCGGATGTGGAGGCTGTGCTAGAGAAACACAAGGCTGCATTTGAGGAGGGCCCCAGTACTATCTGTGAGTTCAAAGCCTCTATTAGAGTACAACCAGATACTAAATCCATTTTTAAGAAGGCTCGAACTGTGCCTTATGCACTTAAAGAGCAAGTGGAAAGAGAACTTGACAGACTCGAAGGTGCAGGCATCATATCTAAGACAGACAGAAGTGAGTGGGCATCACCAATAGTGATAGTTCCAAAAAGTGATAAGTCAATCAGAATCTGTGGTGATTACAAAGTGACCATAAATCAGAGTGTAGAAGAGGAAACATACCCACTGCCAAGCACAGAGGATTTATTTGCAACCCTAGCAGGAGGCAACTTGTTCACTAAGCTCGATTTATCACACGCTTACCAGCAGCTTGAGCGCGACAAAGACTCAGAAAAATACCTCACTGTGAACACACACCGTGGACTTTTTGTTTACCATTGTCTCTCCTATGGCGTGTCCAGCGCACTGTCCATTTTTCAAGGAGTGATGGATCAGATCTTGCAGGGATTGGATCATGTGACCTGTTTTCTGGACGACATCTTGATCACAGCGGAGTCAAGAGAGGACCACTTGAAAAAGCTGGATGAAGTCCTCAGTCGTTTGGAAAGGTATGGTGTCCGAGTGAAACGGGCCAAGTGTAAGTTCATGGAAAGCAGAGTGGAGTACTTAGGACACATTGTGGACAGTGAAGGGCTCCACCCCACACAGGAGAAGGTGGAAGCTCTCATAAAAGCTCCAAGTCCCACCAACGTCTCTGAACTCCGCTTATTTCTCGGGTTACTGAACTATTATGGTAGGTTCATGCAAAACCTATCCACCCTACTGCAACCTCTGCATGCACTACTAAGGAAGGAGAGCCCATGGAAATGGACAGCTGAGTGTGAGGCAGCGCTCAAAAAGACAAAAACACAGCTACTGCAGAGCAAGGTGGTGGTGCACTATGATGCAAAGAAAAAAGTGAGGCTTGTGTGTGATGCTTCCCCATATGGGGTGGGAGCTGTCATATCACACATCATGGACAATGGCGAGGAAATGCCAATTGCATTTGCATCACGGACTCTAACTGCAGCAGAGAGTAAATATGCTCAGATTGAGAAAGAAGCTCTATCGATTATCTTTGGTGTAAAGAAATTCCACAAATATCTTTACGGCAGGAAATTCATACTTACCACAGACCACAAACCTCTCTTGGCCATCCTAGGGCCAAAGTCAGCCATCCCCACCTTAGCTGCGTTGAGAATGCAACGGTGGGCACTGATCCTCATGGCGTACAGTTACGACATTGAGTATCGCAAGTCTGCAGACCATGCAAATGCAGACGCGTTCTCCAGACTGCCGAGACGTGAGAAGGACAATACAGCTGAAGAACACAGCATTTTCTACTTCTCACATCTTGATGACCTTCCTGTGCACGCCAAGGACATAGCACAGAGCACCTACAAGGATCCAGTGCTGAGCAAGGTGAGAGAGCTCATTCTGAACGGATGGCCAAATCAGATACATGATGAGGCCCTCAAACCATTCTTCATCAGAGGACGGAACTATCTGAAGAGCAAGGATGTGTCCTATGGGGCATGAGGGTCGTCGTTCCTGAAACTCACCGAACCCGACTACTTAGTGACCTACACACCGGACACCCCGGTATGTGCCGCATGAAAGCCATGGCCCGATTGTATGTGTGGTGGCCACACTTAGACCGGGACATTGAGGAAACAGTCAAAAACTGTGTTGCCTGTCAATTAGAGAGAAAACTGCCAGCAGTAGCTCCGCTGCACTGTTGGAAATGGCCAACCCGTGTATGGCAGAGAATACACATCGACTTTTGTGAGAAAAACAAACAGTATTTCCTAGTGCTCATCGACAGCCATTCAAAATGGTTAGAAGTAGTACCAATGTCCACCACTACCGCACAGAAAACTATTGAGGTCCTTCGCAGCAGCTTCTCAGCTCATGGCCTACCTGAGGAGGTCGTGTCCGATAACGGCCCCCAATTTACTTCAAGTGAATTCAAACAGTTCCTGAGGAGCAACGGTATCAAACAGACTCTTGTGCCAGCGTATCACCCTGCATACAATGGCGCGGCCGAGAGGTCAGTGCAAATTGTGTAAGCTGCACTGATGAAACAAGTTATCGGGGAAGAGGCTCAACAGGTGAGGTTGTCGCTGGAACACAGACTGGCAAACTTCCTTCTGCTGTACAGGACCACTCCACATACAGTGACAGGGGTGTCTCCAGCGGAGCTATTTGTGAAACGCCAGCTGAGAACGAGACTGTCACTGCTCAAACCAAACCTTGCGAGCGCTGTGGAGGAGAAACAACGAAAACAAAAGACTTACCATGACAAAACCGTGTCAAATCTGCGACACCTTTCTCCAGGCGACTCAGTGCGTGTGGGAAACTTCCGTGAGGGGAAGGAAAAATGGTCGAGAGCTACAGTGGTGAAGCGCTTGGGTCCGGTCACATACTTGATCCGTGACGGCGTGAGAGAGCGCTCTGTCCACATAGACCATTTGCTACATTCACACGAGACAGCAGGACCACCACACTTAGAGGATTGCCCTGCACAGGTGGAAGAACGGGTGGAGCTGCCCGACTGCCGTGTCACTACAGAGACTCAGGGAACCTGTATCTCCATTCCTGAACCAAGTGCCAATCTGGGCACACCTGCCAGAGAACACCCCGCACTGCCTGTACAGAGCACAATCGAGCTAAGTGACACTCAATCCACACCAACACCCAACCAGCAGGACAGTCCTGGGTTGCGACACCATCCCAAACGAGTGCATCGGAAACCAAACAGACTGTCGTATTAGGTGAAACCAAAAGTGAATAACCTCAAAGAGACTGTCAGAAGGTTAATTTAAAAAAAAAAAAAAATTTAATGATAGTACTGGTAGGTCTGTTTTATTCATTTCATGTTGACACGATTATTGTTATGATGTGGATTGATTGGTAACTTACAGTAACTAAAGGATGTGGCCCTATTGAGTTGAACAGAATTTCTGAGGATTTCATCCTAAAGGGGAGGAGTTGTAATAGATTGGTGTCATTACGTTACTGCCTATAATGGTATTGCGCTATTTATGTTGAGTTGCCTATGGCCCCCCCCTATGGCCGAAAATAGAATAGCACTGTTCTGTGTCATGTGGGTCACTGCGCTGACAAATTGTATTGAGTTCTAGAATTAGCGAGTAAAAAGTATCATCCACACACCAGCGTTGTCCGTCATGATTATGCAGTTCAAGAGGTTATAAAGTCCAATATATTACACGTACCATAACGGGCAACTGAGGGCTACTAAATTTTTGGTCGTACTTTAACTTACTTTAACCTGGTTGATCGTACTTTAACGTACTTCTACGTAGTCTGGGCCATGATAATCCTCCCCCTACGGATAGCTACAGAGGCTAACATATGTGTGACCACCCCATAAAAGGCAATTGGTTGGCCAGTAGATGGCCCTGATAGTAGCTTTGCACCTGGTAGATGTTAAAGGCATATTGCCATCCATTACAATTTGCCACTTATATAATACACGATAACAATTAAATTAAATTCTAACCTATTCCGGGTGATTCAACCCCATGTAATTTAAATATTGAACAAAGGATGCAAGCAATTAGGCTATTTTCCCTTGAATGGGGCGTGCCATTTTATTTGAGTGGTCTCTTTTATTGGCCCTTAGTTGTGACAGTACTTTGGCTGCTCTGCATACGCTACATACAGCATACACACAGCAAAATTGCTGTCTTTCCACCGCAATTTTCGTGAAATGAGCAAGCTAGCCAGCGTGCCAGGAATACCGTTCCATGACCATTATGTAACATTAGTTTGTTAGTTAGCTGGCTAGTGACTGTGAATTTAGAAACATGGCAAGTTCAACTGTGAATGTCCGTCACTCAGTACAGTGTATCAAAGTGATGTAGTACAAACAAGCTCGCCACAAATGCAAAATTCACTCAACTTGTTGAATAACTTTCATATGGCATGCTCACTTGTGTAAGATCCTCTACATCGTGTACATCCCCGGCATAGGCTACGAAATGGTACTGTGAGTTTGTGTCATTTGTCAAGTATGTGTGTATGTCAGTCATGTAGATATAACTGTAGTCTAGATACAGGAAATCTTACTTGCCCGCTTTCTTTTGAGGCAGGCGATTCGTATTAGTAGTCGGATATCACAGAAAAGATGCGTAATGTTGAAGTACAACCCCAATTCTGGGACGGAGTGTAAATTATGAATAAAATCAAAATGCAATGACTTGCAGATCGAATGAGCCAATATGTTTTTTACAGTAGAACATAAATAACATTCAAAAGTTGAAACTGAGACATTTTACATTTTTATCCAAAAAATGAGCTTATTTCAAATTTTCCGGCTGCAACAGGTCTCAAAAAAGTCGGGACACAGGCAAAAAAGGGCTAAAAAAGCAATTAATGTATTAGAGAATCAGCTGAAGGAGCATTTAGCAAGTAATTAAGTTAACTGGCATCAGGTGTGTACATGATTGGCTGTAAAAGGGATGTCTTAGAGATGCTGAGTCTCTCAAAAGTGAAGATGGCCTGAGGCTCTCCAACCTGTGAAAGCTTGCGTAAAAAAATTGTGGAATACTTTAAAAACAATCTTCCTCAAAGTCAAATTGCAAAGGCTTTGAAGGTCTCGTCATTGTCACAGTGCATAACATCATCAAAATATTCAGAGACACTGGAAAAATCTGTACTGAAAAGACCTTTACTGGATGCCCGTGATCTTCGGGCCCTAAGACGCCGCTGCCAGCATGATTCTGTCATTGACATTACTAAATGAGCCCAGGAATACTTCAAGAAACCACTGTCAGTAAACACAGTCCGCTGTGTCATCCACTGATGCCACCTAAAACTCTATCATGCAAAAAGGAAGCCATTGTTGAGCATGATCCAGAAGCGCTGCCGTGTTCTATGGGCCAAGGCTCATTTAAAATGGATTGTAGCAAAGTGGCAAAGTGTCCTGTGGTCAGTCGAGTCCAAATTTGATATTCTTGTTGTAAATCATGGGCGTCGTGTCCTCCGGGCTTAAGAGGAGAAAGACCACCCCTCCTGTTATCAGCATTCAGTTCAAAAGCCAGCATCTCTGATGGTATGAGGATGCATTAGTGCATATGGTGTGGGACGCTTGCATGTTTTAAAAAGCACCTTGAATGCTGAAAGGTATATAAAGGTTTTAGAGCAGCATATTCAAAAATAGTTTGTCCCAACTATTTCGGAATTGGAGTTGTAAAAAAGGGGAACTAATGCAGCCCTGAGGGGCCCCAGTATTGCTTGCTGCAGTGTCAGAGAAGGCAGAGTTCAATTTCACCGACTGTAGCCTGTTTTAAAGAAAAGAATAATAACACTTAATTAAAAATGGGTTTATCGCTCGTCAGGAAGACTCCGGGTTGGTTCATGTCCGGGTATCCTCCGCCCTCGCTCTGAACTTGCGAAGATTCAACCAGCGAGTGTATAAGAATCAGTGGCTGACAGACACGTGCTTCGGAGGAGAGCCGTGAACTGTCTTCCCTATCCTGAGTTGGCAGCAAGGGGTCGCATACGAGCAAGCTTTGTACATAGTTCTCCAATTGGGCATTCCAAATTCGGGTGGGATTGGAGATGCCAAATTTATATTAAAAAAAAAAAATGGGTTTACATCCATGTGAGTCATTTTTAAGAAGGATATGTGGCTGAATTGGATTAAAGGCAGAGCTTAAATCAATAAAAAGTAATCTTGCGAATAATAAATGGAGTAATAACTGATCTTTGAAAGAGCTTTGGTATTGACTGTGTGTTGACAGAGAGCTGGAAGAGTTCGTGCCACCTTGTGTAAGTTCCTCTGCAAATGGTTTTTTTTTTTTTTTTTTTAAAAACAGACACATTGTCAGGCCCTGTCGCTTTATTAGTGGCCATTGATTTAAAAACTGAATTGACTGATTCTAGGTCGATTAAAATTCTGTCCTCATGCACAATTAACCCCCTCAAAAATTTTGCTGCATCCCTTTGATTATCAGTTTCAAAACGCAAATAAAAATAATTTAGCTTATTAGCGCTTGCGATTTTATTATTGGCAAACACAGGTTTCCTTTTTGTGTCCATGTTGATCATACCGCGGATAGAGTCCCACAGTCTCTTGATGATAGACACAGAAAGGTCCC
This sequence comes from Gymnothorax reevesii, assembly GCA_029721435.1. NCBI lineage: Eukaryota > Metazoa > Chordata > Actinopteri > Anguilliformes > Muraenidae > Gymnothorax > Gymnothorax reevesii. Next base: position 58,431,063 of record CM056574.1, read on the forward strand.
GTTCTGCCCATTCCTTGTGTTGCAGCCGAGCTGCTCTCTTCCGCTGGTAGAGGTCTTTTTGTGCTGCCCTAACCCCTGCAGTGTCCCCTGATTTGAAGGCACTTTTCTTCTTTGATACATTCCTTTATTTGCCTTGTGATGTAAGGTTTATTGTTAGGGTATTTCTTAATGTTTTTCTGAGGAATGATTGAATCAACACAAAACTAGATGTAGCCAGTGATTGATCCTGCAATGATACTGATGTCTGCATCCTAGAAGAGTGTCCCAATCCGTACATTGCAAGCATCCTTTCAGCTCCTCTATTTTATCCGCTGACCACACTTTGACAAAGTGGACTTCTCATTTGCTGGACTTAAAAGCCGATTGGTAGGTGGGGAGCAGCTGGATTACATTACGATCCGAATTGCCAAGGGGAGGTCTGGCTTTGGTGGTGTAGGCATCTTTTATGTTCCCATAGCACTTGTACAGGGCCTTCTTGTTTCTGGTGCTACACTGAACATATTGATAACAACTAGGCAGGGATTTATTCAAGTTGCATGATTGAAATCACAAAGAATGAGCATGGGAGCTTCAGGTTTGTTCTGTAGATGGAGGTGGATGCAGTCTGAAATTTAGCTGGCTGCCCTGGTGGCATTCCCGCTTGGTGGAATATAAACTATGTACCTAAATATGTTAGTGAATTCCTGAGGAAGGTAATGCGGTCGCAGGAGAACACACTGGAGCTTGAGGTCAGGGTGGCATATTCTGTCCCTGACAGCAAGCATACTACACCATCTACCGCTGACATATAAACAACCCCTCCCCCCATGTTTTTCCAGAGTTGTCATCTCTATCCAAGCGTATGTGTGTGAACTCATCAACTTGTATGGAATTGACCGTTACGTCATCACTGGGCCACGTTTCTGTAAAAGCCATGAGACCAAGGCCCGTATTTATCAAGCTTCACAGAATTACTTTAAAAAATGCTGCTAAGAATTGACTTACGAGTAAAAAAAGGTTCCAGGCTTAGCCTGTGCTTCAAAGTTCGTTATCAAGCATCTGAGTCTCACTTTAAGCGAAGTGTTGGACTAAATCTTATGTGTCAGCCTAAGAGCTGATTTAAGAAATTTTGCTGTGCCACAAACGGGATCGTGTATGACACAATTAGAAAACCCCAGGCAAGGACCAATCACTGATTGCAATTTCTTATTTAAAAATATTTTAGAGAAATGTCAAAATGAATAGTGACAATAAATTCAATGCACATATAACAATAAAGAATTTTCGAATGTATTATTCACATTTTATTTATTCGTTTTTTTGTCAGGGGCAATGCAGCGCACATTATTACGTACATAGTTATTACAGTCAAAGCCATAACAATATGTGTAGATGTGTTGCTTAGAAGGTTTCTAGCCAATTGGCTAATTTGCAACCCCAGTCCCTGGTCAGGCCTAATAACTATAATGATCCAAATATAATGTTTAAAAAAAAAAAAAAAACTATGTTGTGCAGTCCATAGTCATGCAGCAGATACACTGTATACTAATACATTACATCAACATCAACATTCATTTTGTTACATGAGGAGCGTACTGTATACATGCGTGCATCTTTTTTTCCTCCTTTTTCTTCCCCTTTTTACATAAAAACATCACTGAACAGCACATCACATAGCAACACAAACCCCAAACACCCAGCCGCTCGCACCCGCTTGACTATACCCACCCCAGTGAGGGGCCCGGCCGCTACATGTTTAGCACCCACTCCCATACTCCGTGGGGCGAGCCTTGGCAGCCCTGCGCGAACAGCCAGGCATCTAGCACAAACATCACATTACAACAAGAGCAACAGAGTGTGTGCATGTATGTGTATACGTGCGTCTGCTCCTGCATTTATGGTCTTGACTCAGTTCGGTTTACATGTTCGGTTTTCTTTCAGCCAGTGTTTTATGTTTCTGTTAAATGTTTTTAGCTCGGTTTGTGTTTTTATTTCAGTTGGTAAATCTTTCCAAAAACGGGTCCCTATTACTGAAAAACACGACTGGCCGAACGTAGTTTTGCGCCCCTCTGCTATGCAGTTGCCACCCACTGCTCCCCTTGTGGCCACTCTCCTTGTATTTGTTTTTGTCATGAAAGGACAGAGTACGGCGGGAGCTAAATTATTTACGCATTTAAAAATCTTTAAAACTTTAAGAAGAGAACTCAATGAAGCTGTCAAAACCTAAAAGCTTGCATTTCTGTACACTCAAACAGTGGTGCCATGTTATTGGTTTCTTATCCATTATTTTCAGTGCCTGTTTGTATAATGACATGATAGGTTTGACTGTTGTCTGGGAGGCCTGGCCCCATACAGTGACACAGTAGGATAAGTGAAAAAGTATCATGGCATGAAAAACAACATTAAAGCTGCCCTGACTGGTATGTGATGCCTTTTCATTCTGAAACAGTTCAGATTTGTCCGGACAGTCTTGCAGAGTTTGTTAATGTGTTTATTGAATTTAAGTTGGGAGTCCGAAATAATACCTAAAAATTTAAATTCATCAACTTCCTCTTTGGCCACTATGTCTATTTTAATAGTGCACTCAGCTTTCCCTCTTAAAGAGAAGCACATAGATACCGTTTTTTTGACGTTCAGCGTCAGATGGTTCTTTGAGCCTTTAGGATAAACCCTCCATTTCCTTGGTCAGGGTCTCTGCTACTATACTTGGTTTCCTAGCTGATGAATAAATTACTGTATCATACGTCAGCGTACATTTGACAGTTAGCTGACTGACAGCATGTTGGTAAATTGTTTATTTATAAACTAAAGAGCAGAGGCCCCAAGATGGAGCCCTGTGGGATACCCTTTGTGGATTGCAGTGGCATTGAGAATTCAGTGATTTTAACATGTTGCTCTCTGTTAGGGACCAAGCAGTCAGACACGAGGACAGAAGTGTAAAAAAGAGCAAATCTTTTAATTTCTCTTTAAAACATGAATACAAAATGCAAAAAAATAAATGAATAAATAAATAAATAAATAGGGCCCAGAACTGAAGAGGTCAACTAAAGAAAAAAAAAAAAACAACCCTAAAGCCCCAACACCCCATAACAAAAGAAAAACTGACCTCCCAAACATACCCAAGGGTTTAAATACAAATTGGACTAGTCCTAACTTAAGACAAAGGGGAAACAATTAACACAACTACCAACATTAAACAAATAACAAGTTAATATCTAACCAGATGATTTACCAAAAGAAACTATTTACAAAAATTAACTTAACCTAAGAAATACCCGGACAAAACTATAAGGAAAGCAAAAAGGAAAAGTCTTTAAAGGCCAGTTCCCTCCTTTCTTCTCCTCTTGGCCTCCTCCCTTTCCTGTGGGCAGGACATAAAAGGCCTGCCTTCCCAGACTTCTGGTCTTTTGTCAGGAGCTCAAACACACAAAAAGTAAGTACTACTGGCAACAAAAAGCCCTATGCAACAGGACGTTAATTGTGTGCACCCAAATTACACAAACTGCAACATAGAATAAATGTGCTGTAACAAACTATGCGTTATGTCATTACTTGAAAGGAGGTAATGAAACTAAATACAAAAAAAAAAAACTTACACTGGTGGGCAGCTGCTGGTGCAACCGCCACACACTCCCCCTCCTCTGGACCCTCGCTGGGACAGCGGGAAAGGTAGTCCACTGTAATGTTCTGTTTGCCTGGGATGTGATGAACTCTGGAACTTGAAGGGCTGCATCGGCAGGTACCAGCGGGTGATCCTGCTGTTAGTGTCCTTCATCCTCTCTAGCCACTTCAAGGCTTCGTGGTCAGTTTCCAGAATGAACTCCCTCCCTAGAAGGTAATACCGTAGTGAGTCCAGGGCCCATTTGACAGCTAGACATTCTCTCTCCACTGTAGAATAGCGGGTCTCCCTGGGGTATAGCTTCCGAATGATGAAGGCGATGGGATGGCGAGCCTCCACCGGACCTTGCAGGAGCACTGCCCCCAGCCCATGATCTGACGCATCCGTTTGCAACACAAATGGCTGCTGGAAGTCAGGACAGTGCAACACAGGGTGTCACCTCAAGGCCTGCTGAATGTCCTTGATGGCACCCTTTGCTTCCTCTGTCCACTGCAGCTGGTTGGGCCCCTTGAGAATGGTCATATCTGTAAGCACAGCAGCTCTGGCAGAAAAGTTATTGGTGAATCTGTTGTACCAACCTGCCATTCCCAGGAAGGATTTGAGTTGAGTTCTAGACTGAAGCAGAGGGCAGGATTGAATGGCCTCGACCTTCTGGACCTGAGGCTTGATGGCTATGTCATCGGCAGCGGGGTCAAGGTACTCAGTTTCTCTTTTAGCCAGGGCACAGTTTGCTGGATTGACTGTCAAACCTGCATTGTGGAGACACTCAAACACAACTTTCAGATGCTCCAGATGTTCTTCCCAACTGTTACTGTACACCAATGTCGTCCAAATAAGCAAAGGCAAACTGTGACAGACCCTTCAATACCTTGTCCATAAGCCTCTGGAAAGTGGCTGGGGCTCCATGCAATCCAAAAGGCATTACAGTGAATTGGTACAGGCCCCACGGTGTCTTAAAGGCAGTCAGCTCACAGGACCTGGGGGAAAGGGGAACCTGCCAATAGCCTTTGGAAAGGTCAATAGTGATTAGGTATTTTGCCTTGTCCAGACGATCAATCAGGTCATCAATGCGTGGTGTAGGGTAAGAGTCAAACTTTGAAATTGCATTCAGATAACGAAAGTCTACAGAACCCAATTGAACCATCCTTTTTGGGCACCAGAACAATGGGGTTGCACCACTCACTCTGGGACACTTCAATGATACCCAAAGACAACATTAGTTCAACTTCCTTTTTCAGGGGACCTAGGAGGTGCTCAGGAATTCTGTAGCTCATGCGTTTTGCCACTGCGTTCTCCTTCAAGACCACATCATGGCTTATCAGATGGTACAGCCAGGGTTTTCCTTAAACACATCAGATGAACAGAGGGCTCTCACCTGCAACTGCTGCTGCTCAGATAGGTGGTCTAGGCCAAGAGGGGAGGTTGATGCCACAGGCAAATACTGCTCCTCCACTTCATCTGCAACACTTCTGATAAGCAGTACTGATGAGCTCTCCTCTGGACGTGGGACCCACTCCTTCAGAAGGTTGATGTGGAGGACCCGGGTGGAGTGTCCCTGGCCTGGAGTAAAGATTTTATTAGTGGTAGGGCCCAATTTCTCAGCTACCTCATAGGGTCCTTGCCATTTAGCCAGAAGCTTGCTGTCATCTGTGAGTAGCATCACTAATACTCTCTGGCCAGGCTGGAACTCTCTCTCCCGAGCAGCTCGATCATACCACGTCTTCAGGTGCTGTTGAGAGGCAGCCAGGTGCTCCTGGGCCAGCGTGGTCATCTTTTCCAACTTCTACCTCATCTGGAGAACATGGGTAACAACATTAACAGGCTCTTTGTCACCTTTCTCACCCTCCCAGATTTCTTTTAGGAGGGTCAGAGGCCCCCTTACCTCGTGACTAAAGAGTAACTCAAAGGGTGAAAAGCCAGTGGAGGCCTGGGGAACTTCCCTATAAGCAAACAAAAGATAGGGAAGCCACTGATCCCAGTCTGAGCCTGTTTCATTGACAAACTTCCGTAACATTTGCTTTAAAGTCTGTTTAAACCTCTCTGCGAGTCCATCAGTTTGTGGGTGATAAGGGGTTGTCCTCAGCCCTCTGATGCCCAGCAGTTAGTACACTTCCTTGAGCAGTTTCGACATTAAGTTAGTACCTTGATCTGTCAGTATCTCCTGGGAAAACCCCACTCTTGAGAAAGACTGGATAAGACAAAAAGGCAACAGTTTTGGCTTTCACTGTTTCAGGGGAAACACTTCTAGGTATCTTGTTGCATAGTCCGTCACCACCAGCATAAACCTGTTACCTGTTTTATTCTTCTCCACCGGGCCCACAACGTCCACGCCCAGGCATTCAAAGGGTGTGCAGATTATCGGTAGAGGCTAAAGAGGAGCTTTGGTGGGAAACCTGGACGATGTCTTCTGGCATTGAGGGCAGCTCCTACAAAATTGGGCAACATCTTTACGCAAACCAGGCCAGTGAAAACAGCGGTGGACTCTTGCCACGGCTTTATGCTTCCCCAGGTGGCCAGCCCAGGGAATCGAGTGGCCTCAACCCAGAACAGTTTCTCTAACTACACTGGGAACCACCAGCTGCTCTACCGCCCCCTGCTGTCTGTAAAGAATGCCGTTATGTAAGCAATAGCCATCCTCACTCACTTTGCCCCCTACAGCTTTCTGAGGTAAATCAGCTAGGCTCTCATCCTGGTGCTACAGCTCAATAGTATTACCAGGAATTTTGAAACCCAGAGGTTGTTCAGGTTCTGGTGGCAAAGACGAGCACACAGTGGTGTGCAGGAACTTCTCCTGCTTCCTTTGCCTGCGGGACTTGCGCTCCTTCACTCTCCCTGTCTCAATCTCAGCATCATAGAATTGTAGAGCACTTAAAGTGGAAGTCTCTTCCCCTGACTGTTTGGGCTGGGCCCGAGTCAGTGCAACATTGCATTTTTCAGGGTATAACAGGTCCAGCAGTATTGGCAGGTCTTCACCTAGAATCATAGGGAATGGTAATTTATCTATGACTCCCACATTCAATTGGTATGTCTGTCCCTTTGCCTTTATGTACGCATCAGCGGTGGGATACCATCTCTGATCCCCGTGGACACAACAGATTGGAACAGTCTCAGTGGTGTAGATAGAATGAGGGGCGACATACTTGGGTTCAACCAGAGTCCGTGTACTTCCTGAGTCAATCAGTGCTCTGAGAGTCTGCCCTTTTACCTCCACAGATGTCTCCTTTAAAGGCCGCTCAACTCCTGTTGGTATAGTCATTTCCCTGGGCACAAAACACATCTGAGAGAGCTTAACTGGGTTTTTAGGACACATAGGCTTAGTATGGCCCTCCTGTCCACACAAGTAACATACAGGGATTCTGCCAGAAGCTCTTGGACCATTATGTCTGAAGGGTTTCTCTTTGAACGGAGTCTTACCCCCACTTTGAGATGGTCTTAGTCCATGCTGAGCAGTAACAGAGACCGAGTCCTCCTTTTTCTCGCCTCTGTAAGCCCATGACTTTTCCCCCTCGGACAGCAACGAATGCATCAGCTAAGGAGGCTACCTCAGCTGCTGTCTGTGGGTCACGTTCTTTAATCCAAACCTGTAGCTCTGGAGACAACATGCGTAAACACTGTTCAAGAACAATAATCTCACTGATTTCTTCAACGGTTTTACCTCGTGGCTGCACCCATTTGCAATAGAGCTCCTTAAGCCTTACATACAGCTCATTAGGTGTCTCATCGGAATCCACTTGAAGAGCGAAACCTCTGACGTTAAGTTTCACCATTGATGTCATACTTCTGGAGAATAGCAGACTTAACATGATCATAGTTCATTGATTTATCAACATCCATATGCACATAAGCACTTCTAGCTTTCCCCGTCAACAGCGGAATCAAGTGGAAAGCCCAGTCTGATTTGCCATTTACAAGCATTATCTATCCGTTCAAAGGTGATAAGGAAATGCTCAATATCATCATCACTTAACTTTTGGAGTTTAGGGTCTTTAAAGTAGCGAGAGTAAACCTAAAAGGAGTCACCTTCTGGGGGGTGTCCAGATGGAGATGGAGCCTCTGACGCAGGACCAGCTAAGTCAACATCCTCCTGAGGCCTCACAGCTGGTATAGACCTGAGCAAAGGAGAGCCACTGGCCTGTACCTCCAGCTGAAGAAGGCTAAATTGATGTTGAAGGGCTTTAAATCTTTGGTCTTGCCGTGCTGTTTCTTTCTCCCACTGGGCCTCTCGTGTTGCCCTATATGGGTCTGGATCATTTTTGCCAGGTCTGAAATTGTAGATTCCCTTTCACCCTCAATGCCAATTGCTCCACCAACTGCTCCAATTTCCTCCTCTTCATTTCCTGTCTGGTCCTCTTTGGCTATCTGAACAGATTTGTCAGCTTTGCCTCCTCTTCCTCCTGGCATTTCTCATGCACAGGTGAGATGGGGGGAAAAAAAAAAAAACAAAAATCACTTTGTCCTCAACTGAAAGATCCCTCTACTGCTGAACTGCTATCACCAGCACCAGGGTGAATAGAGGGACAGGACGCCACTCGTAGGTTTTAAAGCTTTACTTGCTTTTCAATAGGTAACAAACCTTAAGAATAAAACGAAATTGAGTCACAAAAATATACTAACATGCTTAATAATTTCTTTTGCTAACATATAATTACACAAATTCATCCACTCGTACTAACTCACCAGATCTCGTTACAACTGAAAAGATCAACCGCTTGGCTTCGCAAGCGCTCGCGGTACTTAAACACCCCAGATTGCAATTTCAAAATAAAAGTCTGTTATTAACCAAGCTTCCTAACTGCACCCAAAACTAAATAATAGTATTTTAAATTGCTAAACAGTTCTATCTAAAGGCAAACAAAACTATTCAAAGAACTTATAGTCATTATTAATTATTATTATTATTAAATCTTAAATCAAATCCCCGCTGTCCCATAGAAAGTAACACACCTCCCACTTAGTCTCCTTGACCCTAGGTCAAAGGAGACCTTACAAACAACCCCAAACTCTCTTTGGTGGTGGCGCCTTGCATTGCTCACTGCCCCTTTTCTAGGGTACTGGCATCTGGATCAACCGATGAGGCACGGCCTGCCTTAAGCTCCTCACTCTCCTGCAATCCTTGCTCCTCAACAGGCATAAGCACAACAAGTCTTCGTACATCCCTGCTGAGTATTGTAAAGAGACTCCTCTCGGCACTTGTCTCCTCTTGGCTCTTGCCGGCGCCGGCAGGGCGACTGGGGCACGTTCTGACTTTGACGTCTCGAACAACTCGTTTCTGATCAGCGGTGACCTCTATAACTCGACCAAGTTTGAACTGGCCCCTCAGAACATTTAGGTCTGCTAGCCATACCATGTCTCCCACTTCCACGTTGCGAGCTTTTCTATGCCACTTTGGCCTGATGAACAAGCCTGGCCCAGCCAGTTGACTCCACCGTAACCAGAACTTGTTAACTTCAGGCTGGACTGCCCTCAGCCTCACAAAGGGATAGTCCTGGAACTCAAACCCCCGCGTATCACCTTTGGGACCAGCTCTTCCCAATAGCAAGGAGTTGGGAGTGACTACCTCTACCAAGTCGTCCCGGGCTTGAAGTCAAGCGCCGATTGGCCGCTCATTTGACAAGTTTGCTGCCAAGTAGAGCAGAGTTTGAAACTCCAGCCCTGTAAGGTCTCCATCACCTCCTATGTTGCTTAAAGCCCGTTTGAGAATGCGGACTGCAGCCGCAGCTGCACCATTTCTATGAGGCGAGTCAGCTGGATGGAGGACCCAGACCCATTCAGTTCCCTGCCTGGCAGCCTTTCCACTAACTTCTTCCTTGTCAACTTTCTTTAGGAAATGATATAGCTCCAGCAATGCTGGTCGAGCTCCAACAAAGTTTGTTCCCTGATCGGACCAGAGTTTCCTCGGGTGCCCTCTGAGGGCAGTAAACCTCTGGTAAGTGCCCAAGAAACCCTCTGTGGACAAGTTCTCCACAATGTCGCCATGCATAGCTCTGGAGGCCATACAAGAGAAAACTACACCTCAGACCTTTAACTTAGTTCTCTTCTTTGCTACATCCCTAACTACGTACAGGCCAAACAGATCCCGAGCCGCAAACTCAAATGGGGCAGCCGGTTCAGTTCTTTCAGTGGGGAGGTCGCCCATGACCTGCTGGCATGTCTTCGCTCTGGTCTTCCGGCAAGTGATGTACTTGTCACCAACTTTCTAAGCTACCCTTTGGCCCTGGACCACCCAAGCTTTTGTCCTCATTCGCATCAGCGTGGCACTTGCCCCCTCATGGTTAACTGTATGAGCCTCACGAGCCAACAGGGTGCTGATCCAAGCTCCATATGGAATCAGTGGCACTCCTGACTCCCCGGTGCTCTGAGCCCTTCCATAACACACCAGCAGCCCTGAAGTCTCCTCCCTAACAACCACTAACCTGTTGAGGGTAGACTCAGGGAAAGCTACTCCCTCTTGTGCTGCTAGGCACAAGTCCCGGAAAGCAGCTTTGCGGTCTCTCACGTTAAGGTAGGGTTTTCCTGTCTTCTCTTTCAAACGCTTGGCCTCCCACTGTGCCCTCTCCAAAGCTCTTCCACGAATTAGGAACCTATGCACCACTCGTCGGACCCAGCCAATCACCCCACAAAGCTTGGACAGGCTACTAAACTTCTCAGGCTTGACCAGACTGACAACAGCTGCACCCCAGAGTGCTCCCTCACTTCTGGCCTCAGTGGAAGGCAGCACTTCTCAAGAACATCCAGAAGCTTTATCGACCTCTCTCAGAGGCTTGTTTGGAACGTTTGATGCCGTCTTTACCTGGGCTTGAGTGACAGCTGCCGTGAATGCTCTACGCTGGAGTTTACTCACAGCCTCTCTAGCACTAGCCACTACCTCTGATGCTGATCTCATAGGCCATTCATCCACAGGCCTCAGTAGGAATTCAGGCCCTTTTTGCCAGGTGGAGTTTTCATCCATGTCCTCTGGAGATCCTTCTCGAGTGACAAGGTCTGCGACGTTCAGCTCTCCTGGAATCCATCACCAGTCTGCTACAGACCCGGACTTTTGAATCTCCCCAATCCTGTTTGCAAAAAATGTCTGATAACCATAACTTTCCCTCTGGATAGCCCCAAGGATGGTCTGGCTATCTACAAAATGGAACCATTTTTCTACCTCCAACCGACCCTGTCTCTCCCAGAAGCCCCTTAACCTGGCTGCAAAAACCGCACCACAGACCTCTGCTTTAACTACGTCGCCCTTCTGGTCAGGGGGCGCCAACTTGGCCTTTGACTCAACCAGGCGGGTGACAGCCCCTGCTGAGGTCTCCCATCTCTAGGTACAAGACAGCCCCGAACGCATCATCGCTCTCGTCCAATAATGTGATGCCCCACGGTTTCCCTCTCCATCCGGGAGGAGTGAGACTCCTATGGAAGCTGACTTGACGAAGCCTGATGTACCCCTCAAAGAGCTTGATAGCTTCTGCCCGAAGATTAGCTGAAAGGGGACTGTCCCATGTGTCTTTCTTGAGATATCCTCCTCTTGCTTCTTGGAATGCTCTCCTGACCAAGATGGCCCCCCTCTCTTTGGCCGGGGTGGCTAGTCCAATAGGGTCGTGCAGACCAGCCACCTGGCTGAAGAGTTCACGTCACGTCAAAGGATCTGGCGTCTGTTCTCTGACTTCACTCTCTCTGAGATCAACCCCTGTTCTTATCTTCTGCTTTCTTCCAAAGAAGTTGATGGAAGCCATTAGAAAGAGACTGTCACTGCTCACACAGTAGCCAACACCAAGAGCCTTATTGTCTTCCTGCCTTAGCTAGTTTGGCAACACTAGGGTTTCGGGCTTAGGATCTAAGTCTTTGGCAGTTTTCTCAGTCAGACTAGCCTTGCTCCTCTCACTTTGACTGGACATGACCTATGGCTTGAGCGAGAAGCCTCCAGCACGGAGCACCTCCTCCACTCCACTTGCGATCTTGTTCAGCCTCTCCAAATCATTATGAGATGTGAGAATGTCGTCTACATAGCTATCTTCTTCTATCACCCTCCCCTCTTCGATCATGTGAGAAAACCTAGGTAGTCTTGCAGTTTCTCTCATAGCCAGCTGCGCTATGCACCCGGCCGGCCTGTGTCCGATATTGACCCGCGTGATGACGAAGTCCCTGACCTTTTCCTTCGGTGAGTCCCTCTAGAGAAAGTGATGGAGGTGAACCTCTCTTTTATTCAACCACACAGAATTATACATCTTCCTGATGTCTCCTATGGCTGCATGCTCCACCGATCTGAACCTAAGCAGGACCGCCCAGATTGGGTTAAGAACATCTGGGCCTTTCAGGAGGATGTTATTCATACTAGTCCCTTTAAACTCCTGACTGCTGTTCCAGACAAGGCGCACCGGTGTGGTGACAGAGTGAGGATTCAGCGTTATTAAGTGACTCACGTACCAGACTGGCCCTGACTAATTTCTCATCGTGTCACTTTCCAACTCAATGACTGCTCTCCTTTCCACCATGTCATGAACTTTTGAGGCATAGGCTGCTCTCCACAATGGCTCCTTCATGAGGCGCCTCTCAGTCCTTAAGAATGTTGCTTCCACAACTTTCCTATTATTTGGAAGTGAAGCCGGATCTTCTGTCCAGGGATATCCCGCATCCCAGTGTGGTGAATCACTGTGGCTATCAGACGCTACATAAGTAAGGCCTTCCTTGATTTTCTCTAGTTCCCTCTCTTCGGCTAGAGTCATCTCCTTCCCCCCTGGCTGACACTTCCCGCAACGACACCCCCCACACTTGGGATCGCAAGCAGCTCCAATGCTATCCCATTTCCACCACTCAAGAACCTCCTTGCTGGTTGTTGCTGTGCTTCCTACCACTTCAGTGCCCTCCAGTTCCAGGCCCTCATCTCTGACACTACTTGGCTCCCTTGGAAGCTCCTCTACCTTCATCACTTTTGCTTGCATCGACCGCGCAAAATGCGTATTTGAGCTGTGAACCGATACCTCCACCTCCTCAAACAGATCAAGATGCGCCCCTCCCATTGTCTTTCCCAGAGGGCCCTCCCACAATACCAGGTCTCCCACCCTCTTCATCTTTTGTGGGGCAAGGCGACCCTCACCGTGGCTGATCAAGAGCTCGATCTTTTCTGGTCTGATCAGTTCCTCGGCCTTGACTTCAGGAAAGAACTTCCTGAGCTGTTCTGGGCTAACAACATGGTCTGCTCAGGCTATTTCGCCTAGGCCATAACAGACTATCTGGCGGGGACTCCATTCATTTTCGGATATCCACATTCTGACTTTTAGGAAGTACCATTTGGTCCGGACTGTTACTTTCATCTCACCAACTCCGTGCACCAGGGTCCCAATGATCTGCCCCCCCATTTGTGGTCACCTCCATGATCATCATGAGTACAGGAAGTTCTGCTAGACCTCTTTCTGTACTCCTCGTGCTTGCTGATGTCCTGTTGGTAAATGCCCTCAACACTCTCTCTGCCACTTCAGGAGGGCAATCAGCTAGAACTCTCTCTTGTTCTTTAGAAAGCTTCCCTGTCTTCACATCTTTCTTTCCCCTTTCCTGGTCTTCTTTCTTCTTCTCATCACTTTGGTTTTCACTTTCCTGAGGGCACAAGAGAAAGTGGTGATCTGAGGTGTCTCCTTTCTGGCAGCACTTTCTTCTGCAAAGGAATCGGTTGGTGCATTCTCCATCCTCCCCATGTGAAGCCAAACATTTTTTGCTTGATCCAATTCTTTGAGCAACTTCTCTTTTTCCAGTTAGGTTTACACCTTTAAACTTTCTGCAGAAGTAGATCTTGCCTCCATGCTTCTCGTCCCCACAAACACTGAATCTTTCTTCTTCCTGCCAGCTTCCAGTGGCCCTTGTGAACGCCTTTCGCTATGACTTGCTCAATCTTTCAGGCTCTTCCATAACCCTTTTCCTCCCAAGCTGTTCTTCTTTTTTCAGGAACTTGAGGAGTGAATCAAATCGTCCCTCAGGTGTGACGCCATTTGAGGGCTCAGTCTCGTACCTGAGCCAGTCTATTTCCAAAGTTTCGGGCAACTTGTTCTCTATTGCTTTGATGGCCAAAGGGTTTTTAATGGCACCAGTGTTCCCAAGATCTGTAAGGTCAGTCAAAGCCTTCTCCACAGTCTGAATAAGGTCTATCACCTTCCTTGGCTGATTGCCTCTTTCCTCCGGAAACATCTCCAACTCCTCAATATCTGGAGAGCGATAGAGACCTTATTTCCAAAGCGGTTCTCCAGGACCCTTATAATTTCTTCTGCTGTTTTATAACTGGAAAGCCTGAGATCCCTGGAGATTCTGCTCTCCACGCTGTCTAGAAGCTGCAACTTTTTGACTTCGGGTGAGCCAGACGGGTCTCCCTGCAGCTGCAGACTTTTCCAGTCTTGTCGCCATCTATAGAAGTCGCGCATACACCCACTAAATGTCGGAAGTTTGATTGGTTGGAGACGCACTTTTGGCTTGACTGCTTCCTGCGCACTAGCAATTCCCAGGTTTGCCATGCTAGCGCTATGCGCCTCTTCCCATGCTTTTTGTTGAGCTGTAGCTATTCCAGCCCTCTCCTCTTTGGCGGCTACAGCCATCCTTAGCTGAGCTTCTGCAGCCATTACTCTGGCCTCCGCAGCTTTCTCCTCAGACTGAGCACTTACCTCAGCAGCCTTCAACCTGGCCTCGGCCGCCTTTTTCTCGGACTCAGCAATGTCCTCTGCAGCCTTTTGCCTTATCTCTACCGCTCTCATCTCAGCCTCTGCAAATCTGTCAGCAATTCTGTCTGCCTCCTTCTTCTGGGCTTTGCCAAATTCAACGATCCATTTTCGCCAGAGCTCACTTCTCTTATCTTCCAGCACCTGTAGCCTCTTTCTCATGTCGCGCATAGCATCTTCAGGGATCCACTCTTCCCAGCCAGCCAGCAGACTTTCTGCTTCGGCAATGAGACCCTCCATAAATGTGTTTTGCTCCTTCCCATTGTCATAGGTTACTACCTCCAGGCGAACCCCTTCAGCCCCTTCGTAGCTTTTCTCTGCTCGTCCAATGGTAGACAGTAGCTCAGTCTCTGCATATCTTGACCAAAGGTTGGACTGGACTACCTTCCTGACCTCAGCAATTTTGAGCTCGCACTCATTGGTTACTCTCTCTATGTCCGCCTGGAGCTGCACATCCAAGGACTCTGCGTCATTGTCAGCTGCTGCTATTAAACCAGCCTCATAATCATCATTAGCAAGAAGCCTTTTGGCATCATCTGACAATGATTTCCACTCACCTTTCAGCTCATCTCTTACCATTGTTGCTGCCATTCGAAGAATGTGATTGGCCCTTTTTGTGAAGGTTGTTTTCACTTTGGCCCTCTCTCTTTTAAGTATGTCCATTTTTTAATTGTGCCCTTTAAACTAATTCCTGAGCGTACTTGTACTCTTGTTAACTCAAATCTTCTTCCCTCTCTAACTCCCTACGCTAGCTAAGAATCTTCCTCCTCCCTGACTAGCTTAGCCTGATTAGTCTTCCGTGGCGTTACCAGGCTCACCGTGGGGTCCCCCTGGGTATACCACCTCAACAGAAAACAACACAAATAAACAAAGTGGGGAAGGTCTCTCCTTCCCCCGGCGACTTGTCACCCAGGTTCGCTCAAACTAAACCTCCATAGGGCAGCTTTATCTTACTTTGGACAAGGCAGCTTTAATCTATCTATTCTATCACTAAACTTCTATCACTAGAGAATGCAGCTTTTTTTTTTTTTTTTTAATTTGGCATCTCCAATCCCACCCGAATTTGGAATGCCCAATTGGGGAACTATGTACAAAGCTTGCTCGTATGCGACCCCTTGCTGCCAACTCAGGATAGTGAAGACAGTTCACGGCTCTCCTCCGAAGCACGTGCCTGTCAGCCACTGATTCTTATACACTCGCTGGTTGAATCTTCGCAAGTTCAGAGCGAGGGCGGAGGATACCCGGACATGAACCAACCCGGAGTCTTCCTGACGAGCGCCCGTCTGGCCAACAGGAGGCGCTGGAGCAACGAACAAAGCTGATATCGAATACCCATATCCGGCAGTCCCTTCCCAATTTGTAACCCTGTAGCGCGATAGCCAATTGTGCGCTACTCTGAGAAAGCTGCCGACCCCTGCCGGTGGATACGCCGTGGCTCGAACCCGCGACGTGGTGATCACCTCTGCACTGCAGCGCAGTGCCTTAACCGTGTGAGCCACCCAGCAGCCCCAGAGAATGCAGCTTTAATCGAATTTCGGGGAAGTCAGCTTTAATGTAGTTTTAGGAAAGACAGCTTTAATCTAATTTAGATTGCAGCTTTAATTTTCTAGCTGGCTCCATCAGCCATCAAGCTAGCTGCTACTTCCCGGCTTTGCTGGCTACCCTGAATGTGCTATTTTCGTTCGATTTAATATGCAAATTAACGTTCACATTCATATGCAAATTAGAGATCTATTTGGGGACTAACTTGCACTCCATTCAATTTAAACTGTTTACCTTGCCAATTCACGTTAGTTTTACAATGCAAATTAGTGACCTGCTGAAGGCTAACAACAAGGATTAGCCTCATTTGGGCTGTATGCCTAGCTAGCTATGTAAGTTTCCTTACCAGCTACCATTAGCTGCAGTAATACTGATGGCTAGTTAGTTTGCTAGGGTCCACAAACAACGAACCACAGCTTGCTTGCCGACCATAACGGCCTTATTTGCGAGTTATAATTTTTCAAACACAACGACACTACCAACACAGTCCCTCCTGTAGTGTTGTCTGACGTTGTTGTCTCTCTCTCTCCATACGACATGCAGCCCACTCTTCTGCCGTCGTGGGTGGTTTGTTACTGAACTGCTATCACCAGCAGCAGGGTGAATAGAGGGACAGGACCCCACTCGTAGGTTTTAAAGCTTTACTTGCTTTTCAACAGGTAACAAACCTTAAGAATAAAATGAAATTGAGTCACAAAAACAAATTAACATGCTTAACAATTTCTTTTGCTAACATATAATTACACAAATTCATCCACTCGTACTAACTCACCAGTCCCCTCAAACATCTCGTTACAACTGAAAAGATCGACCGCTTGGCTTCGCAAGCGCTCGCGGTACTTAAACACCCCAGATTGCAATTTCAAAATAAAAGTCTGTTATTAACCAAGCTTCCTAACTGCACCCAAAACTAAATAATAGTACTTTAAATTGCTAAACAGTTCTATCTAAAGGCAAACAAAACTATTCAAAGAACTTATAGTCATTATTAATTATTATTATTATTATTATTATTAAATCTTAAATCAAATCCCCGCTGCCCCATAGAAAGTAACACAAATGTCACCAATTGTTAGGGACCAAGCAGTCAGACGCAAGGAGGTGTAAAAAAGAGCAAATCTTTTAATTTTTCTTTAAAACATGAATACAAAATACAAAAAATAGGGCCCAGAACTGAAAAGTGGTCAACTTAAGGAAAAAAACCTAAAGCCCCAACTTAACACCCCATAACACAAAAGAAAAACTGACCTCCTAAACAACATACACAAGGATTTAAATACAAATTGGACTTGTCCTAACTTAAGACAAAGGGGAAACAATTAACACAACTACCAACATTAAACAAATAAGTTAATATCTAAACAGATGATTTACCAAAAGAAACTATTTACAAAAATTAACTTAACCTAAGAAATACCCCTAAGAAAATTATAAGAAAAGCAAGAAGGAAGAGTCTTTAAAGGCCAGTTCCCTCCTTTCTTCTCCTCTTGGCCTCCTCCCTTTCCTGTGGGCAGGACATAAAAGGCCTGCCTTCCCAGACTTCTGGTCATTTGTCAGGAGCTCAAACACACAAAAAGTGGCAACAAAAAGCCCTATGCAACAGGATGTTAATTGTGTGCACCCAATTTAGACAAACTGCAACATAGAATAAATGTGCTGTAACTCAAACTATGTGTTATGTCATTATTTGAAAGGAGATAACTAAACTAAATACTAAAAAAAAACACTAACACTGGTGGGCAGCTGCTGGTGCGTCCACCACACTCTCTATGCTCCGGATATGATGCAAACCAGCCAATAGCATGTTCAGAGAAGTTGAAAGTGGTGAGTTTGTTCAAGAGTATGTTGTGGTTCACGTGTGTCAAAGGCCTTTTTGAGGTCTATAAACACAGCTCCCACAACATTACCCTTGTCCAACTTACTCTTGATGTTCTCGGTAAGGTAGCAGTTGGCCATTTCTGTGGAGTGCCTTGGTCTAAATCCAAACTGTTTGGAGTTGATAAGTTTGTTGCTTTCGAGATGCTCAACTAGCTGTTCTTTAATAATCTTTTCTAATACTTTGGAAATAGCAGGGAATATTGCTATTGGCCTATAGTTGCCTGCATGATCTTTTGCGCCAGCCTTAAAAATTGGGGTGATGATGTTTCCCACTTTGTGGGAATTTGCCCACTCTGATGGAAAGGTTTAACAGATGGGTCACAGGTTTAACCGAGGCAGAGCAATAAGTTCTGATAAAAGCAGTGTCCAACCCAAACACATCTTTTACCTTAGACTTATTTAATTCATTAATGATTTTGTATACTTGATCCTGGCTAACCTCCTTAATTTGGAAAAGCTTTGATGACTCAGACTTTGTGGACTGTGATAGATTTGCTGGCTCGAAATTCTCAGCAAGCTCCTCCACTGACTGAATAAAGAAATTGTTAAATCCATTTGCAATAGCTGAATTGTTATTGCTGATAACTCACTTCCAATTCTGATATTGTATTTTGTTGACTAGACTTGAGTTTAGTAAGACTGATGAGGTGCTTCCAAAGGGAGGCGCTGTTCCCTTCAGATTCCTCAATAAGTTGCATAAAATATACTGTCTTTGCCTTTGTCTTTGGAGAGCAGAGATTTTTTCAATGTTAAGTCTCTTTTTTTCATTAGCTGACGGATGTCATTGTTCAGCCATGGCAAGCAGACTTTCGACACGCACCTTTGAATGTCTTTGTGTATTTCCCAATCAGGTTTGTGAGGTTTTTCATCAGAAAGTTACAGCAATTTTCTAAATCATTCCATTGTAGCACGTTATTCCAGTCTAAATTATTGAGATCAACTTGTTTTTCGGGATACCCGAGTTCCCTGGTTTACTTTCTTTCGCAAATTTTGGTAAACGCTGTTTCGTGAGTTTTCAGGCAACCATGATCATGTTATGATCAGAGAGTCCCGTTAATAGATTGTACAGTCTAATTATTCGCTTGGGTCTGTTCGTAATTATCAGATCTATCAGAGTTTTACTCGTTCGCGTAATCCTTGTTGGACCCTTCACCATCTGCTGAAGTCTCTTTAATTTTTTTCTTCGACCAGTTAATATTAAAATCACGAGAAAAATGGATTCAGTCTTCACTATCCTGAGTTGGCAGCAAGGGGTCGCATACGAGCAAGCTTTATACATCTAAGTTAGAGTCAGTAAGCAGATTTTGAATCTGATCAAATTTTGGCAATACTCTGCAAATGTTCAGGTGTCCACCCAGAATGCCCTGAGGTTTAGAAATAGGCTCCCATATTACCCTCACGTGATTTACCGTCTGAAAAAATCATTGGAAATTAAAGACAGTTTCCGATTTGTTCCAATTTTTTCCGATTTGTTCTGACCATTTCATGATAACAAATTTGAAACTGGTGCGGTTGACTGACTTCCGTATAAAAAGCCTTAATTCAATGATGTGATCACAGCCATTATGGACTCCAAAAGAAAACCAAACTGGAGAGATGAAGAAGCACTGTGAGTTAGGTGAAGAAAGAAAACAAATTATAAAAGGCAAGTTCAGCCCCACATTAACCCCTTTGCACAGAAGCCAAATCTGGCTATTTAGGTGTTACCTGATTTAAGGCTTTATAATTCAAGATTGCAGCATTACAGACAGAAAAACTTTGGCTCAATTGAGTCTAGACACTTGAGGCATTTAAACTCCCATGGTATTTCAGTTTATTTTTATGATTTTGGTGGAGAAAAGGGGCTGCAAACACAAAAAATCTTTCAACTTTGAATTAGCAAAAAAAATAATACTGACAATTGAAAAACTGCTAAGGCTTAAAACTATACACTTTTAGAATCATAAACTTCGTAACCACAAGTACAATTCATCTTGAACATGACATTCTAGATTACCTGCTAGCTATGAGCCAAATTAGACAGCTGCCCAGGTGTCTCCCCAAAGTCTGAGATCCATCAAAATGGTTCACTGTCAAATCATACATTAATCATATATTTAACACAAATTAACCTTTGGGGCATGAAATTCAGCATGAATTAATGATTTTTTGGTTGAGTTTAGCATGAATTTATCAATATCAGTGCAGTTGAACATCATTGGTCACCAGTAACCTCTCCAAACACAAAACATGCCAAGTTTTTTTCTGTCGCAAGTGATAATTTTTTGAAACTACTGGATCGAAACTATGGACAAGGATATTGACCAGTTTCCACATCAGGCTTAGCTGAGGAGTTTAATTCGAGCAACTCCTGAAAAACAGGGATATGAGGGAACTTCTCCATTCTCTAAATTGCGTTTCAGCTCTGCCTGCTTGTGAATATTCAATAACTGGTCCGGGGGTGCCATCTTGTGGTCGAGTACTGTAACTAAGGGCTTAAATTTGCAGCTCTACAGACGCGAGCGTCTACATCTGCAGAAAGGGGTTAACAAGCGCCGATAAGAAAAAGGCATGGAAGGACATCTCCAGACATTTGAATGCAGTGCATACTGCCTGCATTCGCTCGTCTACTGACTCTGAGAAGAAATGACACATTCTGTCTAAAAGCCATGCTGAAATTGCTGCCTTTAATTCCATCATCATCCGCACTGGTACGTGTGTTTCATTTCTCTCTTTTTCTAAACTCTTTCCAATTTGCATGCCTCAGCCCTTTGTTCTTCCTTATTTACTCAATAAATATTATAACGGATGATCACACTCAGGCAGAGGACCCCCCCGCAAGCCACTGAGGGCTATCTCTGAGGTAGTGCAGTGCATTCTTGGGGAGGACAATGCTGCTATCTCCGGAGTGGAGGGGAGCCAGGATCCTGCAGCAATGAAGCTGACATTCTATTGCAAAGGTAAGACCCAATTTCTTTTTTTAATCAAAGCTATGACAGCAAAACTCAACATTTCAAATTATTTTATTTTTCAGTCATCATGAAGATGCAGGGGGGGTCGCCTGACCTGGATAGCCTGAGCACAGATTCTCTGTGTGCCTCTCTTGCCTCTGATGTGCTCCCAAGCACCAAAAGTGAGGTTTGCCCGACTGAGGACTGCAGAGTGTCAGATAAAGGCCTGATGGAGGACCTGCTCCCGAATGACCTGCACGCACTGAAGCGAGAGAAGCTAAAGCTCCAAATCAAATTATTGAGACTGCAACATGAATGTAATACTCAAGCAATCAAAAAAAAAGAAGAGTGGAGCTGCCAATAGCTCACTCAGTTAAGGCACTGTGTTGCAGTGCAGAAGTGTCTATAATGTTGCGGGTTCGCGCCCTGGTCGTATCAACTGGCAGTGGTCGGCAGCTGTTTCAGAGTAGCGCACAATTGGCCATCGTGCTGCAGGGTTTCATATTGGGAAGGGACTGCTATAAATAGCTTTGTTCGTTACTCAAACGCCTCCTGTTGGCCAGAGAGGCGCTCGGCAGGAAGATTCTAAGTCCGTTCATGTTCGGGTTTCCTCCGCCCTCGTTCTGAACTTGCGAAGATTCAACCAATGAGGGTATAAGAAGCGGTGGCTGACAGTCACGTGTTTTAGAGGAGATAGTCCATGGGCCAGACCAGATATTGGTACCACCTCGGGTGACTAAATCTAAGTAGTACTAAAATGTTTATAGTGTCCATATAAGTGTAATAAGATGTGATAGCCTTTCCACACTGGTAGCTTTTTCAGTCATTTTTTACCTATGCCAATGCGGTTATTTTTCATTCAGTAGCATCACCCTGTTATGTGCTAAACCCAAGAAATATGGCAAGTTCATTTCCAGTCTCAGCCAATAATTACCCAAAACCATGTGGGACATGCTCTTTTGAGACATCAAAGCAAAACAAATGCATTTCACGTTACTCCTGTTGTCTGTACTATGTATGATATTTACTTTCAGCTTTATGTTAGACTGTGAATGACCGTAGATGTAAGGCTTTTTCAGGTGGGCACTCGCTTATGCCGATGGATCTTTCAGCAAGACCAACAAAGCAGCTCTAGCTAGAGGGCTGGACAAGAATGTTTCTCCAGCAGAAGTCATCCCAGAACCATCAGCAACACTTATTCTTGGGATAAGTTTGCTCCAGAAACTCAAAGGGAATGACAAGACCTCGCAGTTGGCCGAATCAGCTTTGTCCAGTGTTTTCTGTGAAGGTGCCAAGAGCCAACGCATTGATGTTGTATTTGACGTTACAAGGAGACATCAATTAAAGATGCAGAAAGAGCCAACAGGGGCGCAGACACAGGAATCCAGTTCAGGAACATTGCGCCTGGGCGCGATATCCAGCAATGGAAGAAACTGCTCTGCAGTCCTTCTAACAAGACAAGCCTGATCAAGTTCCTGGTAGAGGAGTGGAAAGGGACAAAACACAGAGAGAGACTCGAGGACAAGGCACTCTATGTCACCCGTGAACAGTCCTGCTTCAAGATCTCCAAGGATGAATGAGAGGAGAACACAGAGCTGAAGTCATCCCAGGAAGAAGCTGACACCCGTCTTCTACTCCACGCTCTTCATGTGGCAGAAGCTGGCTTCAAGTCCGTAGTCATCAGTGCTGAGGACACAGATGTCTTGGTGTTGTGTCTAGGTGTCAACAACAGTATCCCATGTAGCATGTGCCAGAAGTGTGGAACAAAGAACCGAACAAGGTTTCTTGACACAACTAAGCTCAGTCATGCACTTGGAGGTGGTGTTTGTGAAGCCTTGATTGGAATGCATGCTTTCAGAGGCTGCGACACTGTCAGTGCATTTGCAGGACGTGGGAAGATGACAGCTCTCAAGCAGATGAAGTCTGACAAGAACAAACAGAAGGCATTCGTTGAACTTAGTCCTACAAGGGAGTTATCTACAGAACTGTTCCAGAAGCTACAGGAGATCACCTGCCACATGTACATGACTTTTGCCAATACCACGGAAGTGAACAAGCTCTGATACCAGTTGTTTTGTGCCAGACGTGGAGAGGTTGAGTCAAGCCAACTCCCTCCTTGTGAGGACTGCCTGTTCATGCCTGCACGCCATGCAAATTACCAAGCTGCCATCTGGAGGTGATGTCTGCAAACCGAGCCCTTTGTTCCAAATCCCAAAGACTGTGGTTGGACAACAGATGAGGATGGCAAGCTTACCATCCAATGGATGCGTGGCTCGCCTGCACCAGATGCTGTGCTGCAGCTCCTCTCCTGTAAGTGTGTGCGTTCATGCAAACTACCACAGTGCACCTGTCTCAGCAATGGCTTGAAGTGCACAGACATGTGCAAACTACAAACCTGCAACAACCAAGCTAGTGAAGAAGAGCCAGAAGTCATGCTAACTGACTCTGACGACGATGATGACGACCACGTTGGTTCCGTATGATCATTGCAGAATCCCGTGCATCAGTATTTGAAGTAATGTTTTGGATAATATATTATTAGCAAAAATAAGTAAAGGATGTAGCGAATGATTTCATTTAGAAATGCAATTGTCCATTCCAGGATCTCAGACAACACTACTTTGTCAGTGCGCAGAAGTAAAGCGAGAAGTGTGTACCGGTGTATTGTTTTGTTACAACGCGAAATTCTGTAGATACAGCCAACTCCATCTATAAAATACGTCTTCATGTACAAATATGATTGTCTTCGTTAGTAAGAAATAATTCCCACAAGTGTTTGTGACAGTTTGATTGTTCATTAAATGCTGGTATTCTCAATGTAAACTACATACTGGCAAAATGTGTGTTTGCGTTTTTTTCGCAGAGTATGTCCATTTAAGACAAGATAACCACCACTAAGCTTCCAATCAGCGAGGTCTATCATATCAAAACGTAAACTAGAGATATGAGGCAGGTAAAAAATAGCAGTAAGAATTGAAGCACTGATTACTAAAACCCCACAAGTCAAGTGTGACTTATGGGGTTTTAGTAATAGGTGCTTCAATTGGTCACCTCGGGTGGTACTGATATGTGAAATTTGGGGTCTGGGCTCATGCACTATCTCTCACTTTTCCAACTGGCTAAACAGCATCGACCATTCTCTCTCTATTTTCCCATAGGCTAAACAGCATCGAGATAAAATTGAAAGGCCACCATCTTGTTTTGCTTCCGATTCGAGGGAAAATATGCTGAATAATACAAAATAAATAGCTATCAAACCACAAATTTAACGTAATATCACAATTGAAAGATGTCATACAATTATGAAAGATAATTATTTTATGCAAAGTAGCATATTGTTTTATGAAAACGCATCGCGATCATAGTTTGCATGGCTCTGTGTCACAACACGGAGCTCCATGTAGCTAGCTAGCATGCTTGCTACATACTTAAAAAGAAATTATTACATACAGCACAAACGTTCACAGAAATTCTTCGTTATGTTCATTTCGCAAAAATAATACAAAGATAACCTAAGCAGATATAGAAAACAATATAATGCATGACAATCCAGGCTGCTCATGCATCAAGCAAATAGGCCTACAAGCCGCTGTGGCCTCCATTTTAATATGAAGACCGACATATGCGCTGGTCCCTGAGGGATGGCGTAGTTCCCTGATGAACAACGAGGTCATCTCCAACACAAGGGAGTCTATATCTGACAGAAAAGTTGACTGATAATCCGTTATAGCTCCTTCAAATAAGCAACCAATCTAAAAGGACTCTAAATTGAAAAACTAATCATTCATATTATTTTGAAAATAATACTTATTTCAACGTGCTGCTCCAAATCTCCAATTTCCAGCTCTAGAATGAAAACAATGTGAGAGACCTGAAACAAAGCCAGAATCGGTGAGAGTAACGCATGATTTACTTTGAAACAAAATCTATGTTGACGCAAGAACTGTGAACTGTCGACCATACTTGATTATTTTTATTTGGTGATTAGAGTATCAATAATATTCAAAATATCATTATCATCATAGAAACTATGATAGACACTGCATTCTTGGGGAGGGTTCTCTATGATATATCATAACATTATTAATTTATCTTAGTATTGTTATAATATTACTATAATGAAAAATAGTAATATTCATAATAATAATAGCAACAATACTAACACCAATAATAATAATACTAATCATACATCTATAACAATACATACATAATAATCACATTGTTCAAGTTTTGTGATTCATCAGATCCACATGCCATTCAATGCAGTTAGATTTGGTTTCCCATCATTCATCTTAGTCAGTAGGGCAGTACGGTGGTCGGCCTCCCAGCAAGAAGGTTGTGGGTTTGAATCCGCCCACGGCCTTTCTGGGTGGAGTTGGCTTGTTCATCCCGTGTACGCCTGGGTTTTCTTTAGGTCCTCAGATTTCCTCCCACAGTCCAAAGACATGCATATCAGGCTAAATGGAGACTCCATATTGCCCCAAGGTATGAGTCAGCGTATGGTCTGTGCCCAGCGATTGCCTGGCCACCTGTTCAGGCCAGGATATATTCCTGCCTCTCGTTTAAAAGATACGCTGGGACAGGAATATGCAGGAGAAAATAAATCTCTGTCAGTATACAAAATTCAAACCCAATTAAAATACTAAGAAAAAATTATTATTAAAAAAAACCAAATAATAAGACGAAGTAGGCTTTTAGGTGTGTAAAATTACACACATCAAAGAGCATCATAGCCTCCATTGCAGACGTCTTATGGTGTTCGGTTAATTTCCTTCAACCCACAACGTCTGCGCACTCGAGCGAGGTTTTGTGTTCCGTGACGTAATGTGATTGTGCTTGATGAGCCAATCAGAATGCTTGTTATATGTTACGATCTCTGTCATTACTATGGCTTTTCCCTGCGGCTTGTCAAAAATAGTGAAATGGCGGGTAAAGAAACTCCTAAAAAATGGGCCAATGTCATGTCAAGAAAGTTATGATGAGTGTTGTCTCGTGATTTTCCTGTTTTATTTTGAAATTTTTCACTCCTCTTGTTCTTGTTCACCTGCCCCTCCATGTTTCCCTTGGTCTGATTGTCTGCCCCGCCCTGATTGTTTCCACCTGTTTCCCATTTCCTTGTGTGGGTTTTTATATTCAGCATTTTCCCTTGTCCTGTGCCAGTTCGTCTTGGGTTGCCGTACTAAGAGCACTATGCTAAGTCTTGTTAGGCTTTTTCTTGTTTTGCTCTTGGTCCTTTAGCAGAGATTGTTTTCAGGTTTCATTTTTGTTTTGCCTTATCCTTGTTTCTTATTATATTCCTCTTAAGAGTGAATCTTGTTTGTTTAAGGTTTTTCTCTTTGTGAGTGAATTTCAGTCAGATTACTATTCTTTCCTTGAAAGTTTCTTTGTTTTCTGTAAGAGTATTTAAGTTGCTACTTTTTATTAAAAGACTGAAATTGGAACTCTTGGAAATCTGGAGTAGAGCTTTCTGGGTTCAACACTTTGATGCCACCTTGTCAGCCAAGGCTCATTTAAAATGGACTCTAGCAAAGTGTCCTGTGGTCAGACGAGTACAAATTTGACATTCTTGTTGGAAATCATGGGCGTCGTATCCTCCGGGCTAAAGAGGAGAAAGACCACCCCTCCTGTTATCAGCGCTCAGTTCAAAAGCCAGCATCTCTGATGGTATGGGGATGCATTAGTGCATATGGTGTGGGACCCTTGCATGTTTTAAAAAGCACCATGAATGCTGAAAGGTATACAATGGTTTTAGAGCAACATTTGCTCCCCTTTAGATGACATCTATTCCAGAGAAGGCCTTGTGTTTTTCAGGAGGACAATGCAAAACCACATACTGCAGCGATTACAACAGCATAGCTTCGTAGTAGAAGAGTCCATGTGCTGAACTGGCATGGCTTCAGTCCTGATCTTTCACCGATTGAGAACATTTGGCGCATAATTAAAAGACAAGTCCGTCAAAGGAACCAAAAACTCTCCAGCAGCTGGAAGCCTGTATTAAACAAGAGTGGGATCAAATTCCAATTGCTAAACTCAAGAAACTTGTCACCTCAATGCCCAGATGCCTCCACTCTGTTAAAGTGGCTACAGCCAAATTCATGTAATTTGTTTATTCATCATGTGTCTCTCCCTGTTCATTGTCACCATTGATTGCACCTGTTCACCCTGGTCACGTGTTTACCCCGGATGTGTATGTAAGATGTCTGTTTGGTTCACACTCTTGTCAAATCGTTCTCCCTAGTTTTCTCATGCCACGTTTCTCGTCTTGATTTTGCAGTGTTTATCTTTCTGACTGGATTGCCCGACTTTTGATTTTTGCCTTTGTGATTTTGGATTACTGTTGCATCTGTGTGTTTTGACCATTTTTCTGCCCGACTACGAGATCTCTGTTTGCTGCCCTGGTAACGATTCGGATTACGTCCTGTGCATTCTGGCTTGTCTCTCTGATAGTACTGTTCCTGTGTACCAGACCCATTTCTGTCCGACTACGATTACTGTGATTGCTGCCCTGGTTTTTGATACCATTTTTGCCCAACTGGATTTTGACTTTTGTATTGTGGACTTTGTACTGTTTTTTGCCCTGCGGGGGTCACCCCCCTTTACAAATAAAACAAGCTCTACTGAATTTCTGGTTCTCGCATCTGGTTTCTGATTGCAACACAACATTACGATCTGAACAGCATGGAACCAGCGAGCTCTAAGCCTCTGCAGGCTGCAGTAGAAGAGCAGGGCGTCCAGTTGGAGATGCAGCAACGGCAGCTACGGGCTTTGATGCAACATATGCAGGTCATGAGTAATCAGATGGCGGATATCGCTCACTCACTGAGTAGTGCACCTAATATCCACGCACCCCAGCCTCCGGTCGTCACCATGCCTGCATCCAGTCCAACCCCCTGCACCACCTGCTCCACTCCAGGAACCACGTCTACCTCCCCCAGAGAAGTATGATGGTGATTGGGCGTCTTGCCGTGCCTTCCTCACTCAGTGTAAACTGATATTCAGCCTGTAACCTTCCACCTGTCCCTCTGAGCCTGCACGAGTGGTGTATGTCATCACGCAGCTGACCGGTAGAGCGAAGCAGTGGGCTAAAGTTACCTGGGAGGCGGGATTACCCTGTGTGCGGTCCTTCGACAGTTTTTGGGAAGAGATGAAAAGAGCGTTCGACCGTTCCAGACACGGACATGAGGCCGGGAGGGAGCTTCTCCGCATCCGCCAAGGGGGCCGCTCTGTGTCTGACTATGCCATCGAATTCCAAACTCTCGCAACCAACAGCAGATGGCATGAGAGGGCTCTCTACGACGCGTTTATTGCTGGTCTGTGCGAACGAATAAAGGACAAGCTTCTCCCTTGTGACCTGCCCGAAAGCCTGGGACGCGTCATAAGCATGGCCACTCGCGTCGACTCCCGATTGGAGGAACGAAGACGATCTATGTTCCGGTCCTACTCTTCTGAACCACCCGTGACTCCTTCGCTGCCGCAGTCCAACCCTAGCAAGCTTCCCTCTGAGACGGAACCCATGCTGTTGGGGCTTATGAGACTTTCTGGAGAAGAAAGGGAACAGAGACGTAAGGAGCGGGCCTGCTTCTACTGTGGCCAGGGGGGGCACTACATCTCGCGGTGTCCAGAGAAGAGGCGACGCCCACTAACGAGGAGAAGAGCAGTAGTGGGCGTTAGTCCTGTGGATCACTCCTCTAAGGACCGGACCTGCTTACCTGTTTCCCTGGAGTGGGCTGGGGGAGGAAGGACGACCACTGCCCTGATAAACTCTGGTGCTGAAGAGAATTTCATTGACCTCGATCTAGCCCAGAAGTGGGGCATTCCGGTGGAATCGGTCTTTCCAGATCGAGCGGTCAGTTCCCTCAGTGGCCAGAAGATCAGTGACATCACTCAGATTACCAGCCCACTCAAACTAAGCATCTCTGGCAACCACCACAAGCAGGTTAAGCTCTTTTTAATTCGGTCACCCTATGCCCCAGTCGTTCTCGGCCATCCCTGGATGGCCAAACACCTACCTGTCATCGACTGGGGAAAACATGAAATCAAAGAATGGAGTCCCAACTGTGCCCAGACCGGCCTCAGTGACGCTCAGGATTATGTTACCACTGCTTCCACAGAAGAAATCCCGAACCTGGAGAAGGTTCCCCCTGAATACCATGACCTCAAGGAGGTGTTTTCTAAGTCTCAGGCCACCAGTCTACCCCCACACCGACCTTATGACTGTGCCATTGAGCTCAAGCCAGGAACTATGCCCCCTAGAGGGCGCCTTTTTTCCCTTTCTCGTCCCGAAACTCAAGCCATGGAGAAATATCTCTCTGAATCCCTCGGCGCAGGGATTATATGTCCATCATCATCACCAGCTGGAGCGGGGTTTTTCTTTGTGGGAAAGAAGGATGGCTCTCTTCGCCCCTGCATTGACTACCGAGGACTCAATGAAATCACTGTTAAGAACCGGTACCCTCTCCCCCTCATGAGCACGACCTTTGATCTCCTGCAAGGATCCAAAGTGTTTACCAAGTTGGACTTACGCAATGCCTACCACCTAGTGCGTATACGTGTGGGGGATGAGTGGAAAACAGCATTTAATTCGCCTACAGAGTACTGGGAGTACCTGGTTCTTCCCTTCGGCCTTACCAACGCTCCAGCTGTGTTCCAAAGTCTAGTTAACGATGTATTACGTGATATGATCAACAAGTTTGTGTTCGTTTACCTGGATGATATCTTGATTTTTTCCAAATCTCAGGAGGAGCACTCTCATCACGTGCGACGAGTACTCGTGCGCCTACTGGAGAATCGGCTGTTTGTCAAGGCGGAGAAATGTGAGTTCTCAGTGCAAACCACCTCCTTCCTGGGATACATTATCTCCCCTGATTCTATCCAGATGGACCCTGTCAAGGTTGAGGCAGTCACCAGTTGGCCCACTCATCAGGATCGTAAGTCCCTCCAACGTTTCCAAGGCTTTGTAAATTTCTATCAACGTTTCATTAGATACTATAGTTCAGTTGCCGCACCCCTCACAGCCCTAACTTTGTCTAAACTCAAGTTTCAATGGTCCAAGAAAGCAGAGGAGGCTTTTTGCATGCTCAAGTCTCGTTTTACTTCTGCCCCCATTCTAACCATTCCTGACCCCAAGCTCCAGTTCGTGGTGGAGGTGGACACCTCCAATGTGGGAGTCGGAGCGGTACTCTTCCAGAGGTTCCCTAAGGACGGCAAGATCCACCCCTGTGCTTACGTTTCCCGACGATTAAGCTCTGCTGAGCGAAGTTATGACATAGGTAACCGGGAATTGTTAGCTGTCAAATTGGCCCTGGAAGAGTGGAGACAATGGTTAGAGGGTGCTGAACTACCATTTCTGGTCTGGACGGACCATAAAAACCTGGAGTATCTCCAAACGGCTAAGCGCTTAAACCCCAGACAAGCCAGGTGGGCATTATTTTTCTCTCGTTTTAACTTTCATCTTGCTTATCGCCCAGGTAGCAAAAATTTTAACCAGATGCACTCTCCCGCTGCTTTGAGACTGAGAAAGACCTGCCCAACCCAGATACCATACTCCCCAAGGAAATGTTTGTTAATGCTGTCACTATGGATATTGAATCTATGGTAAAGAGTGCTCTTGACAATGTAGCTGCTCCTAGTGCCTGCCCTAACCACTGCCTGTTCGTTCCTGCCCACCTGCGCCCCCGAGTCCTGGATTGGGGACACTCGTCCAGCCTTTCGTGCCATCCTGGTATCAAGCGCACTCTGGACTTTATCGCTCAACGGTTCTGGTGGCCTGAAATAAGAAACGATGTCCAGAAATATGTCTCTGCCTGCTCGGTCTGGGCCCAAGCTAAGGTATCGCACCAACCCCCTCACGGCCTACTGTTGTGATCTGTGATTCTGCATGTCATGTTTAAGTTCTGTGCCTGGCTATGCCATGTTTGATTCTGTGCTTAGTGACCACTGCATATGTCTGACTATTCTTAGGATTGTGTTTTGTGTTTTGGTAATTTAGATTTCTTGTTTATTATTTTTCATGTTTAGATCATTTAGTTTCCATGCCATGTTTTCATTTCCATGCTTTGCACTTTGTCTCCCCTGTCTTGTCATGTGGGTATCTTTGCTCATGGTCCCTTGTCTTGTGTGCCACTCATTCGGGTGATTTATTGGTTTCTGGGTTTCAATCTTCTTTCATTATCTCAT
Organism: Gymnothorax reevesii; assembly: GCA_029721435.1. NCBI lineage: Eukaryota > Metazoa > Chordata > Actinopteri > Anguilliformes > Muraenidae > Gymnothorax > Gymnothorax reevesii. Next base: position 58,461,869 of record CM056574.1, read on the forward strand.
GTTCTTCCTTCCTCTCTCTTTTACTATCTTACTAACACATACTAACAGTTTATTGTTTTTGCTAATTACTAACCACACTAATCTTGTATATTTTTACTGTAATGTGAATATAGGCCACTAGATGGCAGTATTTACCTTTTTTTTGTTAAGCTCAGACTGGAGTCATGTTTAGACATGTCCTGGACATGTCTGGGGCAAGTCTCAGAAAATAAAAAAAAAGAGGTCTAAATGTGGGTGGGGTCTGCAAAAGAGTATATAAGGAAAAGAATTGAGACAGTAAAGGAGGAGGAGAAATCGCAAGAAGAAGGATACGTGTGACCAGACCTGTCATTTCTGTTCAAGACCTGTGAAGTTACTTTTGTGGATTTTTGCCTTTGTTTTCTTCATCCAGGACATCACCAAGCCACCCCACAAAAAGGGACTGTAATTATTTCTGGGTTTTTTTTTTTATGTATTCAATCTTGGTCAGTTAGTTAGTTGTTATTAGTCTTTGTCTGTTTAATTAAATGTGTTTAAGTTGTGAAAACTGTGTCTGTCATCCCTTGCTGTTGCTGTTGCGTTGTAAATCTAATTACAAATTGGGGCCATAACATTACTAACTTTCTTACATGCACTCGGGATTGTATAGCTGCATATACTAATTGACTAACGATCTCTTTGCAGTCGCTCAATTCTAATCTCCGCCTCCTTGCCTATCCCTAATTATCTCTGCTGCAAGTTTCTGTGGATTTCCACTTATACTTTGTGCTTTCCTTTTCTATTATCTTGACACTTTAGCACTCCTTAACCGGAGCTGTTGTTTTGTACTTAAGTTGGTCTTGTGATCCCTGTCTGCGTTTTGGCTACAGCCAAATTCATGTAATTAGTTTATTCCTCATGTGTCTCTCCCTGATCATTGTCACCATTGATTGCACCTGTTCTCCCTGGTCATGTGTTTACCCCGGATGTGTATATAAGATGTCTGTTTAGTTCACACTCTCGTCAGATCATTCTCCCTAGTTTTCTCGTGCCACGTTTCTCGCCTTGATTTCGCAGTGTTTATCTTTCTGACTGGATTGCCCGACTTTTGATTTTTGCCTTTGTGATTTTGGATTACTGTTGCATCTGTGTGTTTTGACCATTTTTTTGCCCGACTACGAGATCTCTGTTTGCTGCCCTGGTAACGATTCGGATTACATCCTGTGGATTCTGGCTTGTCTCTCTGATAGTACTATTCCTGTGTACCAGACCCATTTCTGTCCGACTACGATTACTGTGATTGCTGCCCTGGTTTTTGATACCATTTTTGCCCAACTGGATTTTGACTTTTGGAATGTGGACTTTGTACTGTTTTTCGCCCTGCGGGGGTCACCCCCCTTTACAAATAAAACAAGCTCTACTGAATTTCTGGTTCTCGCATCTGGTTTCTGATCGCAACACAAAAACTCTCAGTTTCAACATTTGCTATGTTATCTCTGTTCTGTTGTTAATAAAATACTTGCTGGTGTGATTTGAAAGTCATTGATCCTCATTTATCAAACTTGCGTACACCAAAAAAATGGGTGTACGCCAAATCTCCCGCAAGAATCGGCATTTATCAATCTGAACGTGAGCGAACGGTCCGCAAAAATCTCACGCCAGCCCTGACCAGGTGTACGCAAATCTGAAAACAGCGAACAGCATGCAGGAACGAGTGCAGCTGTCAAAATGAGTAATAAACCATATGCAGCGATGCGGATGTCATGCTGTTGTTGTTCTCATTATTAAAATAAATAAATAGACTAAATCAGGGATACTCACTCTTTTCCAGATTGAGCCGCAGTGGGTGCAGGCTTTCATTCTAACCATGCAGTCTTGCACCTGATTCTACTAATCACGGGTCTTTTGCAAAAGCCTCAAGGGTTCATTAGTAGAATCAGGTGTGTGACTGGTTGGTTAGAATGAAAGCCTGCACCCACAGCGGCTCAATCTGGAAAAGAGTGAGTATCCCTGGACTAAATAAATGAATAAAAGCAGGTTGTTTCCAAATATAAGTGTAATTAATTTCTCTACAAAGGTGTGACGAGTGGCTGCTCATTTTGTGTGGCACCCAATAAAATGTCAATGAGTAACACGGATAAGGTACAATGAAGAGTGATCTCTGCAGATTGTATTTTACCAATTACCCTCATGGTGCTCGATCGTACTCCTATCGAGACGGGGGGGACTCATCCATGTCCCCACCGGCTCGTATTCCCGCGATGAACGGGGAGCCTATCAGTGCTGTGACAGCTGGAGACTAATTGGCCTCCACCGGTCCGTGTGCTGTTGCAACCCGTTGTTTAGAGGTGATCTCAAAATCGTACCATTTTATTAACCTACATGTGAAGCATTTGGATTGTTAATCATGTAGGCAAAATAACTTGAAACATCGTGGATTTATAAATTGAATTTATTGAGGCCGATGTTATTCGCACTTTTACGTGTGGCCATGCTAATTTTTTTTCTTGACCACACTTGTAAGTGCGCAAGTTGATGACCATTCCAGTGCCGCTTAGAAAGTACCGCTTAAAATAAGTTTGGCCAAGAAAAAATTTTAGCTTTGGACACACTTAAAATAAGTGAGGGCAATTGAGAAATGTGCGTCTTGGCCACAATAATTAGTGCATCTACTAAGAATTTTGGTCATTTAAGTGCGTCAAAGCACAAAAATTAAGTGTGAATAGTCACTTCGATTTATTAATTAATTAAATGAAACCTCTGCTGCACTGCGGTTTTCCACCTCAACGGTGCTTACTACTGCAGCAGCAATAGTTTTACAAACTGCAGCCTACTGGGCTCCCTTTATGCCACTCTGAAGACTTCCAAATAAAACCATTTTGTTTTGCTCCATCTATCGTCAGCCTGCTGATAAAACCTTGTATCGTCGAAATGATACATTTTACAGGAGAGCAAAATAAATTTAAAATTTTGCATGTGAGAATGCAGTTGACCTGTGTTCGGGTAGGGTAACTATTTGTTCCTTCAAGATTGCATCCAATCAATGAAATTTTGTATTTTGCAATGTTTATGCAATTATCGAGGACATACGAGTTTTTGTTTCTCATCAATTTGTAGATACGAGATTTATCAGCAGGCCGACGATAGATCCTCCTTAGTTAAGTTCTTTCTTCTTTGCCGTCTTTCGAGAGTCCATGTCGTAAAGTGGGCAGGGCTATGCCTCCCGGAGCATGAATTTATTGGGGCGTGTCATGTAAATTACGATGGTTTCTGCCGCCAGATTTATCAACGCCCCGGCAGTTCTACACCGAAATCTGCGACGCACACACTTTTAGTAAATCAGACGTGACACTTGTCGAAAGATGATATTTACACCAGAATCTACACCAGATTCTATGCAAGAGGGCCACTGCGTTTTGATTTTATTCATAATTTACACTTTGTCTCAAGTATTTCGGAATTGGGGTTGTATATACCTGAACCATTACTGACAACAATAAGGATTATCATCATCCAAATAACTTATTATGCTATATACCAATAATGTAGCTTGACAACTAATTTAACCCTTACCATACATAAACCCTGACCACTTCAACCATGCAATGGACAGTCATCATAGTTTATCATACTTGCCTATCAGTAAAGAAGACACTTTGCACCTTTTCATACAGCAGAGTGCAGGAAAATGCAAAAATAAACATCACATTATACAGTGAACTGTGCTATCACATGCAAACTCAGAGTTTCTTTTCAAACTCTCATTCTAGTTTGTGCTTGTGCTTTACTTTCGTTTTATTTTTCAGCTTTCATTTCTGCTGTCTGACGATCCACTTCCAATCTGCATTCTCCAGTGATGTCGCGTGACTGGCTTCAGCACGCCTGCGTCTCGTCGTCCAATCATGTTTCCTCTTTCGGTTTCGGCTCTGGTAATTTATTCATTGCTTCCAGCTGTGTTTAATTCTGGGTCTCGCGAAACTCTGAGTGAATGCGTTCTCTGATACGATATTACTAACCTGTACTAACCAGTAATTATTTGAGGGTGATTGTAAATATTTTGTCACGTAGTATTAACCTTTATTAACTCATTAGTGAGTGCTTGCGTTTCCTAACTTTCGTGCATTCTGCCTGAGCTGTCTCTGATTAACTGAATTAAAAGCTGTGCTTTCCTTTGCTTCTCTTGTGGTGCTTTGTCCTCGTCATATTTAGATTACTTTCATCTAAGCTGTCTAGCTTGATTTATGGTCTCAGCGTCTTGTCTCGAGTCATTGTTAACCCGGTTTTCGTGTAATTGTTTAATAATCCCATGTGTTTGTTTCCTTCTGAGATTGCATTCCGAGTCCCCGCCTCCTCTCGTGACTATAGGTGGCAGATTTGGGAGAGCGGTCGTCAGACGGATCCTCGTTCTGACTCTGTTCTACTTGGTGAAATCTCAGTTCTTTGTGCCTTCCGAGTTTCTCCTTGTATGATTCCCGAGTCTTATAGTTTGCTGCGCCCTTGTGTTGTCTGCCCCGTGGTTAAGTCTCCCAGTGTGTCAGTTTAGTTAGGTTCAGTTTTTGTTTGTCTAGTGTAGCCACTCTTGGAGTGAGTATTTCTGTTTCCCCCTGCCTTTGGCAGCATATCTTAGTTTTCCCATTTGTTCGGTGCTTGTGCACGGTGTTTTGTTTCTGGCATGTCTGCCAATTTTCCCTTAGTGTCTTGTGTTTAATAAACACTTCTGGATCCTGCAACTGGTGTTCCCCTGACCTCTTCCTACAGAAATGAAATTAAGCAAAGTATGAAGGCTGGCGGAGCCAGGCTTGAGAAAAAGGGCAGGAAACACAAATTTTTTTTTTGAAATTTCAACATTAAAATGGGAAAAAAATACTGAGAATTAAAAAACTGCTGGGGCTTAAGTCTATACATTTCTGGGATCATAAATTCCTTGAGCACAAGTACAATTCATCTTGAACATTGCATTTTAGATGACCTTCTTGCTACGAGTCAAATTAGACAGCTATTCAGGTGGCTCCTCAAAGTCCGAGATCCCTCAAAATGGTGAGCTGTCAGATCATAAAATAATCATATATCTATGTATGACGCAAGCGTCTGTCTGTGTATCTGTCTGACTGTCCGTGTGTCTGTCTGTGGCTTGGATATCGCTCTGACTGTTCGTCAGATCAGCCTAAGCTTTCGGATATGGCTTGCGCATGGCCCGATGGTGTGCATCCTTCATTTTGCAGGTCTTTGCATAAATTTTTCACTTCCCCTACGGGCACTTGTACTACTTAGATGAAAAAGCCAACTGACCCTTAACATGACGAGTTCATGTGTTCACCAAAAGATGTCGCCATTGCGCTCGACAACGAAGCATGTTACCTGTCACCAGAGCGGTAGATAATTCAGAGCGGCACCAACTCCTTGCTGGTCCAGTGCAAGCACCGATTATGTGGGGTGGACTTTGACCAACAACACCAGCGCGATCAAGTAAATATTTTGAGCGTTCTGCCCGTAGATAATGTTGGAATAAAGAAGCGTCTCTACTATACTGCATGATGCGTTAATATTGCATTTTACTTTTCTGCTTCAAGCATGTTGTCGTGCAACAGTTACGTCTATATTCAGCATTACGAATATGAGTTAGCTGGCTAGCTAGGGCATTCGCAAATTATTACCATTAGCGAACTTGAATGGCATTTCAATATGACACTACCTTCGATCTTTCAAACTTATGCAGTTGGAATGAAATATGTTGGTTACTCATTTCTTTCTTCTGCCTGCATCCTTGGGAAGAGAAACAATGGATTGCAGGTTCCTATTATTACACCCTGTTGCTGCTTAAGATTTTGGGAATAACATGCATGGACAACAACGCAAGATACGTTACACATTTATTTCTAATATGTGATCTCAGTATGAGATCATAGCAATCAGGCTGCATTCCTTATCCCCACTAAAAATGATAAAACCTAACTACGAACAATAGTAAACTGGTCGCGAAACAAATTTTTCGCAGGACAGATTACATTCAAAGTCATTGCAAAGACGCAAATGCACGCGTGTATTTGCATCTTTGTTTTGACTTTGAATGTAATCTGCCCTGCGAAAAATTTGTTTCGCCTCCAGTGTGCAAGCTGCTTTAGATCACAAGCTTTATTTCAGTTTTTCATTTCTATTCGTGCTTCCCAGCAGTCCAAACTGTAGCCTATTGCTAGATATTACGACAGCACTGCTGAGAGACACACAGATCTCGAACGATGCTTATTTTATCCTGATCTGTTGGTCTTTAATTACAGTGACGTAATTGTGTGACTCTGATTAGGGAAAGCAAACAGGTTCTTAGGATGTTCGTAGGTCGAACCAACTAAGCACTGGCACTAGCACCAGCATGGCTTGAGCACCAGGTTTTTTTTTCTGGAATAGGGGTATCGTTGATTTTGTTGCTACACTGCTCACGTGGTTCGTGGGGAAGCGCTAAAGTTCCAAACAAGCGCCGCGCTGTCATGATCTCCTATGGGACATGGTGCGCATCCTTCATTTTGCAGGTTTTTGCATAAATTTTCACTCCCTCCACAGGCACCTGTACTAGTTTAACACAAATAAAGTTTTGAGGCATGAAATTTAATTTGAACTTATGATTTTCTGGTTGAGTTTAGCATGAATTTGTCAATATCCATGCAGTTGAACATCAGTGGTCATCAGTAACCTCTCCAAACACAAAACCTGCCTTTTCTCCATAATAAAGTTTAGAGTTTTGTCCATTTTTCTTCAAAGTCCCCCAAGCCAGCACACATACTCATGAAATAAACTGCTGATTAAACGGTCAGAACATTCACCCTACAATGACAAGCTAGCTGTTCCCACTTCCGAGCTCGCAACCTTATTTCAACACTTTCACCTTATAAGGAACAAGTAAAACTCACTAGCTCAGTAATATCTGAAATATACCTTATTTAAATGGAACAGATATTCCACTTCCAGGGAAAATCAAACAGTATATGCCTCTATAGATTCAGCAGAATAGTGCAATGACAGTGTACCGGGGATCCACCGAAATGCATGATCGGTTCATGTTTTAAAAAAACCTCAGCATTCAACTTTTTTGAATACAGAATACATTCCAAAACAAAAAGCAAAAATAGCAGCCTAACTTTTTTCCTGAATCCCTCCTCCAGAGACCGATGTATCCAGTAGATGGAACCCTCCAGTCCTGTTCCATACAAAATAATTCCCATTGACCATATCCTTACCTCATTTTAATCCTGTAAATGTAACGGAACACTTCAGGCCGGTTTAGGGAGTCTTTTTTTCTTTCAATCGCACTATTCTCAGCTGCGCAATCGTGCTCAATGTTGAACGGATACAACCTACCTTGCTGATATGCATAGGCTTGTATGCTGTTATGTTTGTCCAATAAATGTGTTTCACTTACTGTGGGAAGTTTAAACGCTCGGGAATTGGACAAGAAACAAGCCAATCAATACATCGTTACCAGGGCAGTTTCACGAGGGCGTGAACTATAACTATGCAGTTACGCAGAAGAACCTCAGTATATAATTGAATGATTGGCTAGCAACACCAGTAGTTGAGTGGATGTAAGGAAACACTAAATTTGTCAATGGTGGAATCTTCACATAAATCCACGGTAGGGAAACTACCCATTTTTTGTGTATGATGACTGTAATTGACAGTGGAATGTGAGAGAATCAATACCATATTGAATTTTTTGCTTCAGAAAACATTTTTCTGAGGGCTCTCAAGGCAGGCTGGAGTAAGATTTTCTTCGGGGGGGGCATGATACTCCCGTTTTCAAAGATGCATAGTAATGAAGTACATGTGCTTTGTTACAGTACTTAAGTAGTTTTTTTTTGAGGATTTGGACTTGACTTTAAGATTTTTTTAAAACTGGGACTTTTACTCTACTACATTTAAAAGATAAAAAGTGTACTTTCACTTTGTCACTTTGACTCTGGCAACTTAGTTACTCGTTTCTAATTAAAATATTAATTGAATTAATCATTATGGATATATGGATTTGGCGTGTTCGAGAAGAACAACAATGTATCTTTGTGCTGATGTGGCCGGCAGTGGATGTGGAGCTGCAAATTTATGCACGCAATTACAATATTCTATCACTAGATGGCACACCAAGACCAGTTATTGAATATTAACAACTGCCAGCAAACTCAAAGAAGAAGAAATGACTCTACATCCATCCATCCATCTCCATCCCCCCATCTTCTATCTATCTGAAATCTGCATGTTGCGTGTGTATTTCCTTTTACTTTGCTACATCAAAGCTAACAGTTGTACTCAGCTTCACAAATATGGGTTAGCTGGCCAGCTACGGCATTCGTGAATCTTATTTGACATAAGCTTAAAAATTTGATTTTTAAATTGGCAAAAAGAATTTCTGGATTTAGTATCTATGGAGCAAGCGGCATCTGTTCTCCAAGATCTGGGTAATGACCACACAGATCTCTTGAGCCAAATTATCTCATCGTTGAGGGAGAATAAATCAGATGGGGATACAATATAGCTTTGCCAATGAGGTGATATTATGGTTAGCCTACCTGTTTTCTAATTTCTGTTGCTCTCATCGTGGTTATGGGAACCGATATTGCTGTTGCTATGATGGTGAGGATGATGGTGATGATGACGACAAGAGTGGGCATTATTATTATTGTTTTATTTATTTTATTTATGTTGACTTGATGATATGCGTGTCTGTTCCTCATTCTCATACTGCGGTGGCCTTGGCCTGGCCTTCTCGGCATGCTCTGTGTGGTGGCTGGTGCAGAGGGACGGGGGCTTAGTTTTGCCCTGGTTATACTTGCAACCAGACCACTCCCTTTGTGTTGTATGTGTGTATGTATGATATGTGTGATGCGGTATGGATATGTTCATGTAACTGATATCCATAAGATGTCTTGTGTTCTTTTTTTTTTTTTTTTTTTTTTTTTCTTTTCCTTTTTTTTTTTTTTTTTAAAAAAAAAAAAAAAAAAAAAATTTGATTTCAACTTGCTAGCGTTTACTCTTGGAGTAGTTGTTAGGTTTTGAACAAGATTATGCATAGCCATATCTGAACTTTTTTAATTTCAGTGGGACTCCCCAGTATAATATCGACTAAATTAAATCATTCTTTTGTGTATTTGTATCATTTTGTCTGTCACAAACAAGAGAAGTTGCGGTACCACCTCAGACACCGGATCGGAGCAGGGTTTGTTTTCAGCCAAAATACACTACATGGAAGGCAGAGAGCCCCCTCTCTCCCCGTAACAAGTTACAATCAATTCATCTAACCATAACTGTCCAAAGCTTTTAAATTGAGGTAAAAAAAAATAATCCATCAAGCAAATATCATGCATAGTTCCTTGACTTTAATAAGCAGCTATTGTAAAAAAAAAAAAAAGGGATGAAGTGGTTACCTGATTTCGGGCTTCCACTTCCAGCTCTTTACTGTGTGCATGCAATATCAGCATTCACGCATGTGTGGAAGATGTAATTCCGGCGCTGCTATTTCACCTGGCAACAAGAAATACTATTTTCTGATTGGCAGATAGGTTGCTGATTCAAGCAGAGCGGTCTGCCGTCCCCTCATCCATTCTCATCTAATCTCCTTTATATACAGTCTATGTTATTAATGTACGGCAAGTTTTATCACTTCTCAGCATGAGAAATGTCATGTGTGATGTGTGAGCATGTGAACTTATTGAAATGCGTGTGTATCATGCTCAATATGTGAGACTTGAAAGCCCGGTTTTTCTTAACCTCTAATTGGCATACCATTGGCTCACTGTAACTGAAGTGGTTGCTACAGAGGGCAACAAAAAAAGATCTTTTTTTTCAGCATGCAAAGGAAAGTCTTCCTGACCGAACTTTCGCTAAGCCTCATTATACACATGTACAATAATATGATAATATTAGCATGATAAAATCAAAATAAGGTCTTTTTCTGTTTTTTCCTGTGTATTATTACTTTAAAACTTTAATTGGCATTATTTACAGTATATGAATTAAACTGCAGGAAATTACATGTCTGAAACTCACATTTTCCAGTAAAAAAGTACATGTCCATTTATAAAATAAACATGCTATGACTACTCATAATGAAATGTAATAAGGCAATTTTATAAAACGGGTGTTTCCCATCCTTAAATGTGATTGGCTGAGCCGCGTTCCATGCCGGTATAAAATTACTGTAACCCACTGAGGCAGGCCGCAGCACAAAATATCCCTGCGTGCAACGAACTGCTCTGCGGTCAGCTGACTCGTTAGGTTACGTTTATTTCAAGACTTTAAGCTGGCTATTTCAGTCTCCGCGAAGTTTAGCCTTTTAACCAGATAACCAGTTGGCTATCTACCGAGCTAGCTGTTGCATTACAACGTTCAATATCACTTTTGTGTTGCAAGCTATGTGGCTAACTTGCTTGTTATTTCAGTAGCCTAAAAATTGTTGACTTTTTCTTGTGTGTTTATTTTATGGGCTGTGTGTAGGGTAACCACATCCATTGTCGTGAACGCTAGCTAGTTGACTAGCTGGCTAGCAAACTAATGCACAATTCAATATATTTTCCTGGGTACCGGCAAGTGTGGAGGACAAAGTCAATCGTTCCCTACTCTTGCTGCTGGTTGTAATGATTTGGCCGATTGGCAAAAGTTGAGAACAAGGAAACTCGGAAACTGACAGGAATGCAAAAATTTTAACGGGGTCTTCGGGAGACCGAAGGAGACATTCAAACTAGCCTGCTTTCATAGTATATCTGCATTAGCGAGCCCAAATAGCCTGATGTGACATGATAATGGCGCTAGATGAATAAGCAATCTTAGCATCGGTGTTGCTGGCCAACCATTCTGTCCACTCTTAATTTAATTGTTGCATTATTACCGATAAATTCTCAATTTTTTTTTCTTGTGTGTTTATTTAATGGGCTATATGTAGGGTAACCGTTTTATAAAAGGAATAAGCCCCTCGAAGCACTGGGTTACAGTGATTTTATAACGGCGGAGGGGCACTAAGGCCCGGCGTTATAAAATCACTGTAACCCACAGCTTCTCGGGACTTATTCCTTTAATATTACAAGCCACTGGTTTTTGTGATGTTTGCATTCAGTACGTGAATCTTTAGGCCGAAAGTCAACCAGTGGCAGCGACAGAACTGGAAATTGGCAGGGAGGCCACAGAATATACCTTAATAACAACTGTTAGCCCTGACTAGTTCTCAATCATGTTCCTTTATTGACACATTCTTCAATTATAGTAATAATCCATTCACGATTGAAAACAAGGCTACTTTCCCCATGTGATCAAACAGCGACAAAATAATGGGCTAAATTCAGTCCAGAAAAATAGTTTACTTATAAATTTGCCTATAATTTTTGAAAGATAACTGGTACTTCCAAGCCGCCTTTTCAGCACATCAGGTGATCTAACCTGCCCTTCATGATCATTTAATTGTAGAAATGAAATAGAAGATCATTTGAAACAACTTTGTGCAATTTTGAATAATGCTGATTTAAGTGCACCAAAGTGCGTGACCAAATGAATGATTGTCGTCTTACTTCAACAGGGAAAACTAGCATCGCCTGATAGCGTCAAGTGTTTTCAAAGTAAATGTATTGTCATTTTAGAAAATGATTGAGAGCAAGTCAGGACTAATTAAGGGATGTTCTGTGCACCCCCAATTTCAAGTTTTGGCAAAGCCACTGAAGTCAACAATAAAACAATCAGACCATTCTCATTATATCACTGTTTATGTGAGGTGTATTGGTGGTGCTGAAGTGGGTGTAGTTGGGGGGCTCGATTTGAGCAACATGGCACCCCTCATCATTCCTGATGGCTGGCCTGCATTCCATTATATACCAAACATCCTGTTATAGTAGTGGGTAACATTTTATTGCAAAGTTGTTTTTACTTAATAAATAATTTATTAATAACATTCCATTGAACATTATTACACATTATATATTCCATCCATTGTATGCCTTAACAATATGAGCAGATGTCATAATTAAACTATTGCATCAGTCATTAATATAGAGAGACAGTATACTAATGCTATCAACTGCGAATTCATGATTTGAAATTCAGACCTTACTGTAAAGTTGTCTTTATGGCATTGAATACAGTGACCAACAAAATGATTCACATGATGGATACTACTGAACACAAATGGCTGTTTACAATAAATGAAACATGTTTTTGAGGTAAAAAAAAAATAATTTCAATGGCAGTGCATTCAGTTTAAAATATAATTAATTATAAAATTAAAAATGCACAAAATTTTTGAACGGTCAGTAACACTTTCAGGCTCTTTTGGTTTGCAGTTTTTTGCACAAACGTAATCAGATGCCCGTGGAATTGCCATTGTAATCTTATTCAGAAATAGATTTGTTGCATGCTACAGGTTTGGTATCACTGCTGTCTACAGTAAAATGCATTGGGTGTCTCAATAGAGGGGTATTTTAATCAAAATATTTGGTGTTGTACAAGCCTATTTTTGGTTGTTCAGTGAATTTGAATTTTTAACCAACACTGAATCGTGTTTAAATTTAAACGTGGAGTCAGCATGCTAATGTTTTTTAATTATTATTTTTATTTTTTAAATTTGTTCTTATGAATAGATGGGTTTTTAACATAGGTTGAAATATTTTATGCTATGGGTTTGTTGAATACTCAATTGTGATTGGCCAAAGGATGCTCTAATGGCCAGTTTACAACTACTTGCAGTGCGCCAGTCTGTGATGCTCTGAAACCAGGTAGTTTACACCAATGTGACTGGACAAGACCGTTTATCATTTCCTTAGGAATGAAAATTTTTCGTGTTTGACACTGTGTTGAACTTACACTTTGTTGATTGTTGAATAATTTGTCATATCTTAAAATATGAATGAGGATAGTGACTGTCAGCCAATATTTTAAGATCTCAAACTAATTTATGAGGCAACCTTCTCTTTCCTCTGTTCATTGCATTCAGCCGGCAGTTTATAGGTGACTCAAACAATTTTTTGCAATAAACTGACTGGTTGCTGAAACAGGTAGCGAGCCTTACATTCTAAAACCAGCTTCTGTCGACTTGACTAGCCGAGTCGCTGGCAAGGCCATTGGCCAGCTTGAATTGAGCTAAGACTGCTTATTTATACTGCTGCAGCTTTTCCCTGCAATGGTATAAAATAGTGTCAGCGTGAATCATTCGCATAAACTGGCCTTAAGTGTGTACATTATTTTCCAATAAATGCACACCTATGAAGTACTTTCAAACATAAGTTAATAGCGGCAGAAGGAAAAAGTTGGCATATGGACAAAAACACGAAAGTTATTTCTGTAGATAAGAATATACGTGTGTTAACCAAGGCTTAAGCTCAATGGACAACTCCATGTCGGTCATTATATGAAAATAATTGCGCACTGAAGTGGTTAAAGCTGCTCTAAGTGTCAGACAGCTCCATATTCTAACAGAGATTATTGATTTAGAATATCTGGCTTTTTAGAAAGGTCTCTAAGTCACTGTCCTCAGCAATAAAGCTGTACATAAAATTCTGGATTCACCCCCTGCCTCTGTCCAATTAGGTGGGAGAACGCCATAAAGAGGCAGTCCTCTCTGCTTGTGAATGCGCAGAGGGCTGAATCTGTGTTGTTACACCACAGCCTGCTGGAAAATCATTAGAAAAAGAAGAAGAAACTATGTTGTTGACAATGGCGGAACGGATAAAGCCTCTGATCCCAGCACTAGGAGAGACGGCGTAGACAAACAGCCTAAGCTCCAAGAACCAGCAGAGGAATAGATAGAGTCAAGAAAGAAAAAACAAGAGATGGCCAGGGGCCGTGTATATATTGGGAGGTGGAGAAAACTAAAGGAATCTACGGGCCTAAAAAGCGATGCACAGCTAGCCTTACATGTACTGGACAGGTAAGCTATATTTTACTCTGTAGTAGTTTTGCAGTCTTGGATAGTCTTGTGGGTGGTTTTAGTCCTTCTATGTTAGTTGATAAATGATCAATCATCGTTTGTGACCGACTGCTGCTTCATTAGCTGAGTAACGATAGCAGCAGAACTTGGTGGCTATTGTTATTTGTTCTTACAAAGGGAGGCTATTGTCTAACTATGACGGCAATGGTACGTATTTACATGAGGGAAAAAATGCTTTAAATGGGCTAGCATAAAAGTATTTTTGTATATACGCTTGTGATTTTTTCTGTATCAACAATCTCCTCACCATATTCAAGGACGCCATCGTGCCATTACCAGTTGGTGTGGCTATAGGACACTAGCTGGCTTTCGCTAATACCTCCAAAGAGCCATTCAAACCAAAGTTTATGCATGGATGTGAGGTGTCGTTGGTCTGTGTTTTTAGTATGGCTTTCGCATGACAATAACTGAGAGTGTTTGTATATATTGTACCTATATTGTAACTGAGTCGCTGCTGTGTTCACTGCTCTCCATATCGGCCTCTGTTGGAAACCGATGCGCGTTCATTTGCGACTTGGGGATGGGGGGAGGGGACTGCTTACTTCGGTGACGGACAGGAAGCTAGCTAAAACAACTGAAGTAGTTACAGCACTTCACACTGGATCATATAACTCCATTTAGTTGAGCAATTATTACCTCCTCTAAGGAGGTTATGTTTTCACCCATGTTTCTCTGTCTGTTAACAAGATAACTCAAAAAATTATGAACGGATTGGCACGAAATTACGTAGAATGGTAGATGGTAGTCCAAGGATGAATACATTGAATTTAAAGAAGTGATCTTGAACATATTCTGGATTCTAGATACAGAAGAAGTTAAAATATACCTAAGTAGAATGATTGCCCTGAGTAATTAACAAATTCATGAAATTTCAGTGTTAAATAGAATCTACCCTAATGTGAAATTGATTATAGTTGTTGGTGATCTGGATTATATTCTTGTGGATCCAGAACCAATAATACTGATATATGGCGAGGCGAAGGTATGCGCTCTACTGAGTCCCCTTTTAGTTTTCATAATAATGACCAACATGTCGTTCATTGATAGCTTATCTGACTATCTGTTACATAAGCATGTACTCAGTTGAAAGTCTGCTCTTTGGGCAGCACTCACATTCTCTTTAAGCAGTATCACGAGAGGGAATGCTGCTAGCCGATAGGCCTTCTAAATATCTTCGCAAGTAGGCCTACTGCAGATAATTGCAGCCATAACCATTAAGGTATCAGTACGAACTCCGGTTTGATATTTTGATGATGAAGTTCAATAAATTATACACTTATCGGAAAATAATAAATAAGTGACATTGCAGAAGCAATATGATCAAATCTTTTATTTATTTCTTACTCCGACAGTGAACTGTTCCCAATAAAGACAAGCAGGATATCGCATTGCCTGCTATTATTCAATGCACAGACAAATTAACAGCCTATTTGTTACTTGCTGCCAGGCCTTCCTCCACCTTGATTTGGATTTGTAAATTCCCGTTAATGGTGCACACAATGAAATTTGAATTTGGTGACGGGGACTGAAGTTTTTTTTAACATGAGATTCATTTAGGCTTCTCTCCAAATGTCTAAGTCTGCCGATGTGATGTTGCGCACCTGGGAACTGGTACTGGCCTCTCTTTATCTTTGTCCTCTACATTTCATTAGTTTACATATTTTAAGTCAGAAGTGATGTTTATGAAATATGTATTGTTTTCCATGTCGCTTTGATGTTATTAACATAACCTATTAATGGTAGCCTTCAATGTAACAAACAATCAACAGTCCAAGTAATATGAATTTTATGTAGCAAACACAGACAAGTGGAGTGATACCTAAAGTGAAAACATTTGATTAATTTGATATTGATGAGGTACCATGTATTTCAGTAACTATTTCATTTTCTGTCATTAAAAACTAATATCATTATTTTGATCATTACTATTTATTTTTACTATTTTTGAAATTATTTTTAAGTATTGTATTGGCCTTATTTGCCAATCTTTGTCAAGGGTGCACATTTTGAAGAGTGCTGTACAATATAAATTCCTGAAAAAGTCAGCGTCTATCGCTGCTATAGTAGGCTTAATTAGCACTTAATGCTTACTAATTTATTTTAGTACTTCTTACTTTGTTTTGGTGTATTTCATGTTGATCCCAACTTGTTTTATTTTCATTGAATAATGTTTTGGGTAATCCTTGTAATTTCTCATTTACATTTTTTTTCATCCATATTCACATTTGAAAATGCTTTCAGCAAAAATTATACCATATTTTTAGTGATAAAAATTCTGCCCTGGTTTTCACAAAACTACGCAATTTACAGTGTATGATTTTCATTCCTTAGTTTGTTTTGAACCACGTGGGGGCAGTATAAGGATTAATAAAGTATTTGTCAATGAAGACTTCAGCATCCTGAAACCTAAGCTTTGCGGTAGGCTCTGTCATTTATTTCCACTTCTCTTTTTCAGCTTCAGCCATTTTACGTGGTGCTCTGCTACATCTTATTGGGAGACTATTCATGGGTTTTTGATTATGTTTTGAACAATACTGTTAGTGACATGAACAAGCAGTTTCATGTGTCACTGAATTAATGCTATTCACAATATTTTAGCTGTAGGAGAGAAAATATTCCTTAACAGAGATGGAAATGCACTTTTTTCAAAGAAAAAGAACACTTTGAGTACCTGCTAATTCCTTGGATGATATTTGCGCTGTACTGCGAACCATTACTGTCAATTATTTGTCTCACAAAAAAGACATTTCTATTTCTGTGCGCTATACAGGCAGAAAAAATATAGACAAAAAAATACACCATTCTCAAAAATTGTTGCTGACTATTAAAGAGAAACAAAATCATGTTTTTTTTCTCATGTAAAAAGGTAGGTCATTATAACATAATGGCTTGACAAGTGAAATTTTCTTTGCGAAGCTTGAAATCAGTCTACCGTAATTGGTGGCAACAACAATTACATTTTATGTATAGGACTTAAAGACGACATAATACAAAGAGTATGTCAGACTTCAGTAATTAATTCGACTCATTTTCTTGTATTGCAGTGTGCTCTCCTGCTGACCTAGATAAGTGGGTAAATCTTCCTCTCAGCGCCCACCTTCCCCAGTACTTCTCCACTGAACTGGTAGGTCAGCTTCTTCTTCACTTTCTTCACCTCACCTGTCTTGCCATAGTTCCGCAAGGCCCGTGCCATTTTTTGATAGGTCATCTTCTTTCGGTTGCCTTTCTGCAAGCCCCAGCGGTTGGCCAGGGCCTCCTTGTGCTTGGAGGAGAACTGGAAGGTGCCCTTGTCTTTGTCCACCCACCAGATACTATCTTTCATGTCTCCGTTCCTTAGCAGGTCCAGCAGGAACTGGTAGAGACGGATTTTCTTCTTATTGCCTAAGCAGATATGAGTGATGTCTGTTATCATCGTGGGAATTCCAGTAAAAACAAGTGGTGCTACGGAAAACGAACACCACCCCTCGCACATATTTTAGCAGTTCAATGACCTTGACCTTGACCCAATTCATTCCAAAATTGAATTGGATCTCTTTTGGGATCTCATTGCCCAACTTTTGGCCACATTTGGTACGAATAGAGCCAGGTTTTCTTGTAATTCTGCTAACGAACAAATAAGTAAATAAACTAGCGCATAAACCAAGTCAATTCTAAAAGAGATACAACTTGATCTCTCCGGTATTTGTTTCATGAAGAAAAATAATGATCTGATGGTTCCAAGTTGTTGTTGCAAATGAGTGATTCAGTCTGCTTGTACTGTACAGTCTTTTTTTCAAGGGAGCCAATATTTCTGTACCTGACTGAATATAATGTCATTACATTAAAAATGTACGAGACAATGTATTGAAAGAACAGAATTGCTTTTCAATGATTTTCACAGGGGAAGGCTGGGCTACCCAATAAAAAAATCAATCATCATAAGTAGCAGTCACAACAAATAAATTGCATAATTTCACAGAGATTATTCAAAGTTAAACACTTTTGGTGTGATTAATTTAACTTTAAATTAATTTTCCTGCACAGACGAGTGATAAATTAATGGACTCAACATAAACAGTGAAGTGTACGATGGCAGGCCTCCACAGGCTTCTAGATCAACTTCAACATCCATTAGCATGAGGTCTATCAGTGTGAAATTTTACTGGAGGGATGGAGCACATTTCCTCCAAGAGATATTCCATCATTCGGTGTTTTGATGGTGTTGATGGAGAGTGCTGGCAAATACATTGTTTCAAAATCTCCAATATGAGTCCACTTGGTTCAAGTACTTATGACTTTGAAGGCGGTGAAGAATGATTGGATAGTTAACATATTCATAAAGTCATTGTCATCCCTAATGCCCTCTGGGGCTTGGGCCACTGTAATTCTGGAAGAAACCATTTCCATTATGGAAGAATTGCTTCATTACAGGATATACAGTGGCTCCAATAAGTTTTTGTACACTACTTGAAAATTCGACTACATAACAGCTTTTGTATATTCGGCTAAATGCTTGCTATTGTGTGTAAAAGTGATTAAAATATTTGATAATCAATATGTTTTAAACAAATATTTAATGTCAAAATGGCATATTTGGTCAGAAAGGCGATTATCTGACCCAATAAGTATCTGTACAGTTCCATTAGTGAGTCACAAAACTTATAATACTCACCAAAAATGACTCAAGATATTTACAGGACATGGTTGACTCACTTGGTCTGATTTGGTCAAGCGTGACCATACTGGACGCTCCCTCTGTACACAGACTGGCCTACGTAAATGGCCTGACCATGCCCATAATATATTCCTGTGATATATGGCTAAGACAGGCGAGATAACCCGTCGAATGCGGGAGCAAATCATTCAGCTACATAAAGAAGGCCAAAGCACCAGAAAAATTGGAACTCGGCTATCGTTACGCCACACGACCGTATAGTACATCATCAAGAAGTACAAACAGTCTGAACACATAGCCAATGCAACCAGGAAAGGACGTCCCAGGAAGACCAGCCAGCGCACTGACCGGTACATCTCCCTGCTGGTACAGAGGGAGAGACAGTCCTTGGCCTCCAGTCTTGCCACCAAAGTGGAGGAAGCAACTGGAAGCCATGTTTGTGCCCGGGCCATCCGTAACCGGCTCCATGAAGTAAAGTAGCGTACAAATACTTATTGGAGCCACTGTAAATCCTTATTTCTTTAAGATTGGTATGAGAGAAATATACGGTCTACAGTTGACTTGATGGACACGAATGGCAATTTCTTAACTTATGAACAATTCTGTATGAAATATACAGTGGCTCCAATAAGTATTTGTACACTACTGTACTTCATGGAGGTGAGTATTATAAGTTTTGTGACTCACTAATTGAACCGTACAGATACTTATTGGGTCAGTTAATCGCCTCTCTGACCAAATATGCCATTTTAACATTAAATATTTGTTTAAAAAATATTGATTATCAAATATTTTAATCACTTTTACACACAATAGCAAGCATTTAGCCGAATATACAAAAGCTGTTATGTAGTCGAATTTTCAAGTAGTGTACAAATACTTATTGGAGCCACTGTGAAGGTGATAGAAATAACTTCGTAATGATTTGCAGTGACTCATCCTCCTTAAAGAGACTAATGGACCCAAACATTCCGGAAAAATTAATAGGAGCATCTGTATTTGTATGTTCTTAGTTTTTTTAAATTATCACCTGTCTTTATAATCTACATATGAGCATAATGTCTGTGTTATAAGTAACTATTTGTAGAAAATATCAAAGTTTTTTTATATGAAGACGTATATTTTTCAACTTCTGCGTTACAAATTACAAATATGTAATTTTTGGACACTATGGAGTTTATGCAACAAACCTTTTTAATTTAGGCCTGATTACATTACTTGGCTTGCTGCCAAAAGTATTCTTTTCTGTTAAGTATGAATTTCAGGTATCTTTTCATGTGATAGTAACAACCAGCACAATGTAAATGCCAGTTTTAGTGTTTTAGTTGCAATATAAGGGGTCAGTCAGTATTTGCATACCTGATTCCACCCCAGGAGTACAGGGGATATGGTCCACTAGCTCTTCTCCATCTGAAACCTCAAAAGGGGGGCTACGGCCCCCTGGGTCCTCCTCATCTGAACTCCGTTGGGCTGGTGAGGGGTGTGGGTAACACTGGTGGCGAGGGAAATATGGCATCTGGGAAGAACATGCATCAAAATTTAAGGTTCATGTTCCCAATGGTTGAGCAATCCTAACATTTTAACTCCTCTCTGTATCCTGAAGCACTGGTTTACCTGATTACAATTTTATATTTGATATTGGCTAAAAACCACTTTGTACACAGACAAATCTGCTCATAAACCAAAAGAGAAAGATTAGAATGATTTGACCAGTAGTAGCAAATATGAGCAATGATAGAAAGCAAATTTTCTTAATTTTTTAATAGCACTTAGGTGAAGTTATTCATCATCACAGTGTGTAGCATTTATTTTATTATATTAATATCTAAAATAACATGATTAAAAAATTTACATACCTTTATCAAATTTTTTTCATATCTTTGGATGCTGGGCCTGTTATTACGCACTCAAGAAAATTAAGAACCTGCACCGAATCTGATACAATAATACTGTACGCAGAAACCAAGAGAACTTTCAAATTCAAGTTTGCAAGAAGAAGTAATTCAGTATAATATCGCGAGTAAAGCTTGTGAACTGATATTCAAAGATTAGACTTGAAGGCCTTTTGCCAAGAAGTGTACAGCGAACCACCTGAGGAAATACATGGAATCATTCTCAACTTTCACAAAAGGTTGCAAGCTGTCAAAGATGCCCAAAGGCACTTCACATGATATTAAGATTCAAAGGGTAACCAAACTTTTACCTGAGTATGTAAACTTTTGACCTGTGTAAGTTCAGTTATTCATTATGATTACAGTAATAAATGCTAAATTCTGTGATGATAAATAGCTTCATCTGAGCACTATCAATAAGTAAAATCAATGTGTTGCATATTGCTCCTATTTTCTAAAATTGATAAACATCTAAAAAAATTCTGCCAAGGGCACATGTACGCTTAAGACCAGAACTGGATCTTAAAATGGAGTATGATGTGGAGACCGCATGGTGTGCGATTTGCTGAAAGGGGAAGTCCATTGCAATACATGCACCACACGCCATGAAAAATCCAACAAAACTATTGTGGGCAGCACTACATCAACAATTAAATACACCACGACTTTCATCTGAAAGGGGTCCTAATATATTGCCTCTATCTTTTTTTTTTTTGGTTAAAATGCATTGAAAATAATTTTAGGCAATGAGAACAAAAAAAAATCATATATATTGAGGTAAAAATATGGGTAATAAACAAAAATACTGAAAGCATCAATTTTTTATAACAATTGAAGGGTTTTGGAAATTTTATTTTTGACTCTTGCATATCATGAATGCATGTTTTTAGGGTTCATTCCATGACTATTGAGGCTAAAAAAATTTGCTTAAACTGGTTTTAGGCACTATTATTCTGCAAAATTACCTCCGATGGTCAGTTGTTCCAGTATATTAGGTAACATGAACAGTGTTAAACACGATGTCACAATGGAAGGACCTCTCTGAGATTGTTTGTGGCCGCATTTCAGCCCTGCATGATGACCATTGGTCACTGATAGAAATTTCTAAAAACATTAAATGCTGCCATGGCATTGAAAGAAACACCATCATCCTTTTCAAAGAGGTTCACTGAAAAGTTACATGCCTCTGCTGTTTGTCATCCGTGTATGACAAGTTAAAAAAAAAAAAGCGGTTGACAGCACGACAACTCCATGATGATATTAATAGCGCCAGAAGTGAAGAGATGAAAGTCTCAAGATCCACTATTTACAGACGCCTGTGTGAAAATGGTCTGATTGGTCGTGTTGCTGCCAAGAGCTGGCAACATAAAAAAGGCTTGAGTTTGCCAAGCAATTCAAGGATTGAACATCGATGGACGGGCAAAAGTCCTTTGGACCAATGACTCAAAATTCATGTGCACCATAGAATTAGAGAGCATTTCAAAAATGACTATTTAACCCCTTCAGGAAAACATGGAGGTGTTACTATTATGGTTTGGAGTTCAGTCTGCTGAAAAGAAGCCGGTAACCTCAAAATAATTGGAAGATTCATGGATCAGAACAAGTATCGCAGTATCCTTGTGAGGCACATATTGCTGTGATTGGTCAGAGAACAAGCCTAAACACTAGAAAGAATTACCTGGTGAAATTAAAGTTGGGACATGGCCTGCTCAAAATCCAGACCTTCATCCAAATGAGAAAATCTGGGATTTGCTTGAAGCCAAAATAAACAAATCTATTGTGACATTGAAATAATCTCTTGGGAATGAACTTCAAAATACATTGAATGGTTTAGCGAGTGAGGAAATTAAAAAAATGTGAACACTATTCCTGAAAGATTAAATGCTGTCATCAAATCAGAGAGTGGCCGCACTAGATATTGACTTTTTCTCAAAAAAAAAAACCCCATAATTTACTGTATCTTGTTATCTGCTTACTTATTTTAATCTTAACAAAACAATATTGCATGAAGTCAATACTTGGATAGTATTTGGTTTCTGATTTTCATCTTGTTACGTGTATAATCATCACTGCACACTACTGTCCGTGACAAATGAAAAGCGGCTGAATTAAAATAACGTATTTAATCTAGTAAATAAAGACTTACTTTTATGAACAATCCAAAAACCTTAAAAATTCACTCATAATAAACGTTTCTCAACAAATTATGAATTTAATGGAACAAGTATGGTTTATGGTTTTCAAGTTAATTTTTCCTATTGAGTTTCAGATACTTACGTACCCCTGCAAAATCATGCTGCGTCAGAACTTTTTAAAAGTTTTTCTAAGCTTAAAGGAACTGCAACAACTTCATGCAAACTGTTTAGAGCCTCAAACCTCTAGTTTTGCAATACCGGTGAGAAATGGTTGCAGCATTTGGTTTCCCAAGATGGCATGGCTAGAACTATCTCACCGTTAGAGACTTTAAAGCCTCCCGGCTTGATTTTTGCATAAAAAAGCACTCACTCTTTGGGAACGGTGAAGGGTCACTGCTTATTCTAATGTATTTTTGTATATGTACATACCACACACTGGTATAAAAATAACTATGCAATAAAAAATGCTTTACAATTTATAAATGAATTAATCAGATTATTTTCAATATTGAAAAACATTTTTTGGAACAAAAGCATCAAAATACATTCACAAATAATTTTTTCAACAGGCACATTCTGACAACAGTTCCCTTGAAGCTTTATGGATTCATAAATCACATCTTCAGCATTCGTTCCAGTACAAATGACCGAATGACATGAAAAAGAGTAGCTTTCAATAAATTGAACTGTGCTTTGAGAGTTGTTTTTTTTTCAGAGAAGGTTTAGAGAGGAGGTTTTTAGTTAGCCTTCTGCCTCAGTCTTTCTAATCGCCACCTGCAACAATTGTCCACTTGCTCTCATGCAGAGTTTGTGTCCCAACAAGGAGCAGTTAAATTGGGTAAATTAGGGTAGTTCGCAGCACAGCGGTTGGTGATTCTGCACAATTTTGCCGCATCCCAGTTTGACACGTGGCAGAGTCTGTCCACAGTCAGGAAAAGTCCGTATTGAGCAATCCACCTAGCACAGACGCAGCCCCCAAACCCACACACAAATGTGGCTCTCTTCTCTTTTGAAACTTTTTGAGACCACCCACCCCCCAATGTTCTTCCTGTGGCATCTGCTTTTTAATTGCCTGCTAGTACACTTTTTTGTGTTTATATCCACAATCTCTTAATAGCTACAAAGCTGTGACTCTCTTTGCAGTTATTGGAGCACCCAGCAGCTCCATGATCTTACATGGCAACAAACAGGCAAGAGCTACCAACCCTAAGTCTTAAATTATCAAGTTGGGTCCATTTTTGCTAGGATGGGATCCGAGTGACTCAGTTAGATACAAATAAACTCAAAATATTTTACTACATATTTTAGGTGTGTAGTTGTCCTAATGTCTTCAGAAAGTTTTTTTCTTTTATTTTTTCTTTTTCTTTTTGTTCACTTTTATAGGGTGTGTAATCAGAGTCTCAAGGATATTAGGTAAGAAGCCTTTTACCATGTAATATTTTTCAGCTAATCTTGTGCAAAATTGTGGGAAAGCTACAAGTATGTGAAATTTCAAGAATGTAACTTTGCTCTCGGTAAATCACTATAATATAGGCAGCTACACAAGTGAGTCCTCATGAGTTTAATGTCATTTAGTAATATGCCACCTAAAGGCAGGCATCATTATTTTTGGGTTTACAAAGCAGCATGCCATTAACAGAGTTCCAAGCGGCCAAAGAGTCAGCACCAGAGATAAATTTAAAAATTAATGAATTAATAAAATGGTTTGGTAAAGAGCGACAGGGTGAAGTGCACTGAGAAGGACAGACTGACATTAGAATATGGAACTGAATAGCTGCAAAACACCCCTGAACTTCAGCCTCAGCATTTAAATCTTCAGAATCTGTGTGCTTTGATGACAGCGCCTTCATTCTAAAACTTCATTTACTTAAGCACATACCCTAATAAAGAGCAGTGGAAAAAAATATACACAGGTCCTGATGCAGAAACCAAACTGAAGATTTCAATACACACAGCATGTCTGGTTCCAAATAGCTAGAGATTGTCCTGGGTCAGCGATGTTATGGTCAGCCACCTCATGAGTCATGGCTCAGTAGTAATTACCCTGCATGACTGAATTACTGCAAAAGAACATGAAGCCATTTGCTGTGCAAAAATCTTAATTGCTTGTGATGTCTATACAAGGGACAACTCACAACTCACCTGTATACATTAAATTAGATTTTCTACCTTCTTTGTCCCGCAAAGAAATTAAGGTTTTATTTCTTTCCTGTCTTATCGCATTATACATAGGTATTACATAGCTTTGCTGAATACTCAGTTCTGATTGGCCAAATAAGACATTCAACAGTCTTTTATCTCTGATAGCAGACCATTGGTATCAATCCTAGACCATTGCTTTGAACTCAAGCAGAGAATCTAAGTGAGTATTTTTTACCTGAAGCCATAAAATCATTTAGATCAGTATCTTGGGTCAAAATATTGATTTCTTTTGTCAGTAGCCGCATAGTAAGTGCAAATCATTAGTGGATCATTATTGTGAAATAAAACCCTATTGCATTGCATAGGGTCCTGGGGTTCATTTTGCAAAAATGACCGACTCACTGTACAATATCCCTCACTTATAGGCTTACGGCTGATCTGAAAGTGAAGACTGAAACATATTCTAGAGCAAAAGAATTTCAGTTCCATCAGGTAAGAGGATATGGATAATATCACCAAAGATGGAAGTTTGTAGATTGGAAAGATTTTGCCCAGTCTAGTTAATCCCGAATTTTGCCATGATATGCAGATGGTTCAATCAGTATTTTCTGTCAGTAGTACAGAACCATGGATTCATCATACCTGGCATCAATTGTACAGACTACTCTTGGAGGCCCAATGGGGTGGAGAATGTTTTCAAAAATAGACATAATTGACAAAGACAGGCTGTGTTACATTGCATTCAAAGATGCACAAGTAACCATGACAAAGTGAACAAATCCCTTCATCTGGGCAAGTTAGGTAGAGGGTGTATTGTGGCACTGGCAAAAAGAGGAATCAGGGAATTACCTGTTGGGGTATTGCCAGATGATGTGGGCCAAGGCTAGGGTCTAGAGTGGAGTGCATGGGATCGATGTCTGCGTACCGATGCAAGTTGGTGATGTGTAGGGGCTGCACACTTTGCAACTCTGTGAAGTGGGTTTGCTGGGGGTTCTCAAATTCGCCATGGTGCATGTGATGGGGGTCCCAGCCATAATCTATCGTGCACAATTAATTGGAATCTCCATCAGTGTATAAATTAAGGCTCAAACCATCCTTACGTATTAAGCCTAAAATTCTAATGAATCTGACCCCTGACAAAAAGGTAAGGCATACACTGATCAGCCATAACAGTATGACCACCTGCCTAAAAATGTATAGGCCCACCTTTTGCAGCCTCCACTAGTCCTCAGAAGGTAAGCTGTGATATTTGGCACCAATACATTATCAGCAGATCCTTTAGAATCAGAATCAGAATCAGACGACTTTATTTGTCCCAAAAAAGGCAATTCAGTTTCTCCAGTCCAGTAAGGTCCGAGGTAGGGCCTTCATGGATCGGACTCGTTTGTCCAGCACATCCCACAGCTGCTCAATTGCATTGAGATATGGGGAATTTTGAGGCCTAGTCAACACCATGAAGGCATTACTGTGCCCCGGAAGCCATTTCTCAGCCATTTTTTCAGTGTGGCAGGATGCATTATCTTGCTGAAACAAGCCACTGTAATTAGGGAAAACTGTTTCCATGTTTAGATAGGTGGTTCGTGTTTAGATAGGCGGTAAGTAACATCCACATGAATAACAGGACCCAAGGTTTGCCAGCCGAACACTGCCAAAGGTATCACACTGCCTCCCCTGGCTTGCCTTCTTCCTGTCCATCCTGAAGCCATGTCTTCCCCACGTAGGTGACGCACAGGCACCCGGCAATCCACATGATGTAAAAGAAAACATGATTCATCAGACCAGGCCACCTTCTTCCATTGCTCCATGGTCCAGTTTTGGTGCTCGTGTCCATTGTAGGTGCTTTCAGAAGTGGACAGGGGACAGCACACTGGGAACACCCCATAGGAGCAGCAGT
The DNA here is from genome assembly GCA_029721435.1 of Gymnothorax reevesii. Taxonomy (NCBI): domain Eukaryota; kingdom Metazoa; phylum Chordata; class Actinopteri; order Anguilliformes; family Muraenidae; genus Gymnothorax; species Gymnothorax reevesii. The sequence goes on from CM056574.1 coordinate 58,488,492, forward strand.
TTTGGAGATGCTCATTTCCAGTCATCTTGCCGTCACGATTCGGCCCTCCTCAAAGTAGCTCACATCCGCACACTTGCCCATTTTTCCTGCTTCAACACATCAACTTCAAGGACAAAAATTTTACTTGCTGCCAAATATATTCCAGCCACTAACAGGTGCTATTGTAACAAGATAATCAATGTAAATCATGTCACCCGCCAGAGGTCATAATGTTATGGCTGATTGAAGTATAATGTCAGAATTAAAAAAAACCTCTCTAAAAAATCTACAAATATTTATTATGAGATGCTGTTTCAAGATAAGCAACATACATTTACATATTTTGTCAACAGTGTGATTTCAACAACTTAAAACAGAACCTTGACACCGTGAAGAGATACTGTACAACATGCAAAAGCCAGAAAGAGTTTCTAGCAATGTATTTTTTTGATCACTGTCATAACGGTTGCAATGTACTCAATTTTAAAATGGAAATTTAAAGCAATCTCCCTTGATTTAACTGATGAGGGTTTATGATCTTAATCTTACCCCAGCCATTAAATACATTTCAGCAAAAATAGGAGCATATTTCTTAGTTATTTTGATATAATATAATTATTGTCCAAATTAGAAAAATATTAAATCAAAGAAAAAAAGATCAAATTCTATTTAATCAAGAAGCATAAGACTGTGGTTATTTTGTAGTTTATTCTCTATGTTTATTTAGAAGCTAAGTTTGGAATTTTCTCAAATGTGCAATTAAAGCACTCTAGAAGGAGCACATTATCATTTCTTAATGTAATCCAAAAATCCTGCTATTTATTTACTTGGATATAGTACCACTGCATTTAAAAGATCATTCACATAGCAACATGGTGTCCCTTAGAGCCACTTAACATAGACACGGCAGTGATAAAGTAAGGTAAAAATGGCATCTGTAATTGCACATTCAATGAATACAGTAATAAACAAAATGTCATAATTTATTATTCCTTCATATGCAGTGAAATCTTTAGTGTGAATTTCATTAAAAACTGAATTGAACACCGAGTATGTCAGTGAACACTGTAACACTGAACATATGAATAGAGCTCAGAAAAATCAATAAATATTTCAATTACAGTAAAAGAAAAATTAGTCTGTATAACAAAAGGATAATTTTGATTTCTGTAATTTCATTGATATTTCAGTTAAAAATTGTCATAATTTTAATACAACAGGAATAGTGCACTTACTGCTATGTCATTGGCAATCAGAATACATCAGAATAAAACGATTTTATACTAGCACGGCAAAATGTGTCTGAATCCAATGTGTAGACATGGGTGGGGGTTCTGTATTTTTCTGGGAATTTTGGCAATCTCAGAAATCTCTTCAACTTTATTATTCTCTATGAAAAACATCTTAAGAAACAGCAATAAGAGGCAAAGCAATTTAAAGACTTTTTAAAAATTATTCTGACTTATTCTTATTTCGAGTCAAAACAATCATGGTAATAATATTGTACCTGCCATTGGTACTATTTGAGTGAGTGTCTAAAAACCAAAAACTTACCTCCATGACTTTCTCCGTCACTGTTGGAGTATGGATAATATTCTAAAGGTGGTCGATAAATGTCGGGATCATAGGCAATCATTTCTTCTAATGGCTTGTGAAACAACAGAAATTTAAATTATTAACACTGCATGGCATTATTTTTAAATAAAAAAATCCTTTGTTCTTCTTTATTGAACATTATATTTTTTCATTTTGGATGTAAACAGCATATTATAGATGTTTTGTCATGTATAATTGCTTTTATAAGCATTTATTCCCCAAATGAATCTAAGGTAGATGTTCATTAAAACATGACTTTATATAACTGTGACGGCAAATTTTACAGAAGCATGAATTCAAGTACCCCACACAGACAAAGAGTGCATACAGAGAAGAGAAAATATTTTTCCGCTTATATTCTGAACTTCATTCAGTGTAATTCGTATGATATTCATACCTCTCAAATTTATCTTTCAAATGTCAAGCTTGGGAAAAAGGTTTGGTAAAAGAATATCCATTGTTAAAACGTATATTTCTTTTACAAATTCCATAAATGTCAGCAAGGCCTCGTGAAATGATGTTAAAGTATAGATACATTGATTATATACTCACAGGTGGTATGAGGTACCCCTCCATCCTGTTTGCATGAGTATCAAGTCCACTCTGCGAATTATACTGTGACTATTGCAGGGTCTGTCAGTCTTTCAAAATTTTGCCAAGGCCATTGCATAACTAAAAAAATTTCCTCTGCTGATGTACCATGAGGGGCAGACTGCTCACCACTGGACAACCAAAATACAGGGCTTGAACACACCTCATACAGACTACTGTGTTATTAGCAACTCAAAGGCAGCAGAGAAAGATGTCCTTTCAGATTTTATTCCTTTTTTTGCTGAAAGTTCCTGATTGAGTGTGGTTTGTCAGATGGAGATATGGTGCAGTACGGCTCCTCAGATATAACAGCAACCAATCACAACAAAGCTTGTTGTTTTACTTAGCCAATCCTTTCTGGAAAGTTTCCATACATTCATTGATACAGACTTTTATAAAAACTGAGTATGTCTCTCTCTGCAGTCTTAAATACAATTTGAATACCTTGGGCAAGCTCTGTTTTTAAACTAAAAATGGCCTGTTTGGTTATGCATGACTTGCTGGCATACAAAGCTGAAACATTCAGATATCTAAAAATAGTCATTTTGTGCTGTAGCCTAATAGTGCAGAGAGCTGCATTTTTTTTCTAATTTAATGCGAAACTTTTAAACGCGCGGCAGCAGTACTTCATATTTCAAGAATTCCGCAGTGAAAGGGACACATTTAGCCCCATGCAGTTTATGTAAAAACAAAAGTGTTATATATGAATTAATACATATTAACTCTGTATTGCAATAGTTAAATGATACCATAATTCTGTATTGCAGAGCACGTAGTCACAAGCATTTTCTCAAAACAATTACTTTCTATTACACGATTGTTGCAGAACAGCATTATCGTACTTAAAACCATGAAGTGATGAGAAATGTTTGTTCCCTTTTCAATCAAAGCCTGACTATTTGGCATTAAATTTGAGGAAGTCATTTCTGAATGGTTCAGGTGGAAAACATACAATGCTGTATAAATGGAGGGATAACAAACTGTTTTTTTTAAACCATCTACCTACCAAACTGGTTTAATGATTAATATCTGTCCTATAATGGAATTACAGACATTAAGTTATGAAAGTACATTAATCACACTCCAGATATATTAAAAATGAACAATTATAATTTTATATAATTATAAATTAAACTCTATATGATAATAGCATTGGATAAAAGTCACACAACACAGAGATATTGTAAATGGGAAATTATGGAGCAAGAAAGTAGCAGCGAGAAGATATTTTTGATTGATGGCAACATATTCTGCTGGACTCCTCTTTTAGTGTTCTGTTGACAGAAGGTCTCATAGATAAGATGGTTTTCAAGATTGTACTACTTCCTTTGAGCAATCACTCAGCTGGCCTCCAGAGAGTAAAATACTGAAACAAGAGGTCAATGATGATTAAAATAAAACACTTCAAAAGAAACCTTCCTGCAAAGAGAAACCAACAAAAAATGCAGTAGATATCAAAATAAAGTAGAATGGACAAATGTAATGGGCAACACAGGTTAAAAATTTTCAATAAAATTTTATTCCTGGAACATATTTTGAAAATGCCTCCAACTAGAGCCAAACAAAGTGCAGGTTCTTGTCACTGATGTATTGAACGAAGTTCATTTGCTGCTGAGGTACTGTCTTGTTTGTCTCATATATGCTGGAGTGATGGCCGAATAAGTTCTTAAAGATGTGTGAGGTGTTCATAGGCCACCTCTTTTCATCAATAAGACCAAGATTTCTGTACAGTGCGTACCCTGCTACTGCATTGCACTGTGCTCACAATAGTGTGTATTCTCTTAAATGCAGATGAATGTAGAGTCCATGCACACTGTAAACCCTGATAGTGTGGTGAACTCAATTTTTTTGCGGGAAACCGATTACCACAAAAAATTGTGCAGGCCAACTTAATTGCATTGTGTGGAAGGAACTTAAAGAAAATAAGGTAAAGTTTTTTTTTTGTATTTTTTTTTACACGTTTAAGTGCTGTGAACACAAGATCATTAAGTTGGCATACTCAGTTTTTTGGAGGTAACTGGTTTCCACAAAAAATTTGACACATTCACCACACTTGTCAGGGTTTACAGTGCAGACAGGTGCCAGTTTCTTACAGATATATGCAACAATGACCAAACAAACCAGTCAGCATTGTAGAAAAGTTCAGAAGAAAATCCACTGACCAGACAATCCACATGTACAAATCGCAGTTCTACTTTTTATCATTACCCCCGAAAGAAATTCATATTAAAAATGAATTGCTATATGGGGTCATCGAAGTTCAGGGTGCAATCTGATGTGGTGGGTTTTTGATGTTCTGACCAGTGGTGGAAGGTGAGATGAAAATTGTGGAGGCACAGAATATTTCTTGAAATTAATGATTGGTCTTGCCCTATTTTCAAACGTTAATTTAAATTAATTAATTTTTAGCGCAACAGATTACATTCAAAGTCAATGCATTGCCTTTGCATTGACTTGGAATGTAATCTGACAGGCGAAAAATGAGTTTTGCGGCCGGTGTGAAAGCAGCTTAACGCGCCCATAACGCGTGCATTTGCGTCTTTGCATTGACTTTGAATGTAGCTAATCTGTCGTGTGAAAAATTTGTTTCGCATCTGGTGCGAAAGTGGCTTGACGTGCCCTTAACTCGTGTATTCGCATCTTTGCGTTGACTTTGAATGTAATCAGTAGCGCAAAAAATTTGTTTCGCGTCTGGTGTGAAAGCTGCTTAACGTGCCCATAATGCGTGTATTCGCGTCTTTGCATTGTCTTTGATTGTAATCTGTCCTGCGAAAAATGAGTTTCACTTCTGGTGTGAAAGCGGATTAACGTGCCCATAACGCATGTATTCGCATCTTTGCATTGACTTTACATTGACTGTAATCAGTCACGTGAAAAATTTGTTTCGCATCCGATGTGTAAGCAGCTTTATGGATAGTACGCGACAGCTAGAGAGAGCTCTGGTTATGTTATGAACTTAAAACATAAGTTCTGTTAGCGCGGACAAGTTGCTCATATAAAGCCAGCGAATCGATCACTTCTACAGGAAAGAATTTCCTATTTAATCTCTGCCTTTTTCTGCTTTTTATTAGCCACGAAAATTTCTAAAGGGGGATGAAATTATGTCAAGGTAGTCCAAAGAAATCATTTGTTAAACCAGACATGGTAGAGCTGCGTTTCCCATTGCTTTCATGGTAGCATCAGAGAGCTAGCCCAGATTTGTGACGTATCTGGCTGACCCCGGTCACGGATAAGTGAAGCGATCACAAGCAGCCATAAACAAACCCAAACATGTATCCCAAGCTCTGCAAAACCTGCGTCTGGTCTAACTGCAGCCTTTGCAGCCCAACTTTGGGGACACATACAGCACCTCTCCGATTAGCTTCAACTGTAGTGGCTACAATCGGGCAACATTATGATGAAACTGGCACATTGATGCTTACCTAAGTAACACAAGCATACCGATCAGAATTACTAGGAGCATTTTAATTAGCCCATTAAGCAGGAGCATTTTTAATAAGCACGGCACAAGAACAAACATACAGTAGCTGGTAACTGAGCGGTTATAACAACCACAGAGGCAACCCTTGTAATACAGGTTTTACAGACAGCAAGTTCGTTACCGTGGACAGTTGTACCAAGCATCCAAATTACAAACAAGTATAAAAAGTTAGCTTCAAATGAGGTTTATGTTCGCTCACCGTCTGTTGAATGTCCCCTGATATCACACCTGCATATTTAGGACACAAATATTAGCAACAGTAGCTTGGATACGTTAGCCGCAGTGCTACATCCACAATCAACTGGCTATCATGTCAGGTTGGCTTATGCAGTAAAAGCAACTTACAGCCTCTGTGTCTGTGAGTCGCGGACAGTCGCGACCGATCCAGAATTTATCTTCAGATATTTTACAAAGCCTGCGTTTGAGGCCAGTTGTTAGTGCTATCGTTATCGGTCCTGCTACCCACCCGTTACAAGTTAGCTTCACTTACATTAGTTGCTGATATATCATTACTTATAGCTTGTGGCTCCGAGCGCTTGATCGATGCAACAGCTTCAGGTTTGAGATTATAAGATTCAAGATTCAAGATATTTATTTGTCCCCATGGGGCGATTAGTTGTGCCGCAGTAGCAATAAAAAACAGAACAACAACAGCAACACACAACAGCAACGATGCTAACAAAATAAAATGCAAGATTTAAAAAAAAAAAAAGAAAAAAGTGTGAACTGAAATAATGATAGTGCTACCTGCACTGTACAGAATTGAGCAGTGAGATGACAGAGGGTATAAATGAGAATCTGTAACGGTTTGTTTTGGATATTGGTTGTCTGACATGGGAAGCGGAGATTAGAAACATAAATTCTGAGTGCTGGGGGTGAGTGCTGTCGGACATGATGGATTTTGCCTACTTTGTCAGCTGGTTATTGTACAGATCTGGAAGAGATTGTTGCTGAGTACCAATGATTTTACTGCTGACTTTTTTTATCCTGGTTAATGCGTTTTTCTGTTTCAGATTGAGAGATGCAAACCAGCATAAAAATGAAAAGGTGAAAACAGACTCAATAAAAGATTTATAAAACATTGTCATGAGAGATTTGTCGACCTGGAACTTGGCTAGCTTCCTCAGACAAAACAGACGCTGCTGGCTTTTCTTGATGAGAATGTTAATATTATTGTCAAAAGTCAATTTATCATCAATTATAATACCCAAGTACTTGTAAGAGTCGACAATCTCAACAGCTTCACCATTTACTATAGTGTTGACAGGTACAGGATGATGGCGTCTAAAATCAATACACGTCCTTGGTTTTGGTGACATTTAGCTCTAAAAAGGTCATTGCACCACTCTAAAAAATAATTTAAAACTGGACCATGGGATGTTTCAATGTCATCTAACAGGCTCACTATACCTGCGTCATCTGCAAATTTAACAATGTGATGGTTGTCAAATTTACTGCGGCAGTCATTTGTGTACATGATATACAGGAGAGGGGAGAGAACACAGCCTTGTGGAGATCCAGTAGATGTTCTTGATAGTGTGGATATGTGCTCATTTACTCTAACTCTAACTCTAGAAGCAGCTGAAATGCTTATCCAGTGTCGAATTATCCTTTATTGACAAAGCTGTCATTGGTGAAATGCTGAGCACAAACAGCTAACATTCCTTTTGGCCGTGGCTGTTTGCTGCCAACAAACAAAAAAAGCTACCTACTGATTTCTGGTGACATTGTCTTTTGGAAGAGAAATAGGTGCTTTTCTTTGCGTCCAAAAGTAAACGGATAAGCAGCTTTGGGAGACATACTGACAAAACTGCACCTCAAATGATCTGCGGTTCTTCTTTTGTATTTCCAAAAGTGTAGACGCTACTAAGGCATAGTATGATCTGCCGTTGTTAGTGTCTGCTAGAATAATTTCCGTTGTGGGCAGGTCCAGCGCCGTGATTGGCTCTGGCTAGGTCTGTATTAATTGAACGGCACTACCTGACCTCACAGTTTTGCCCAGATCTCGTGAAGATCTTGAGAGGAGCTGTTCAGAGAGGAAATCACATTCACAAAATCACGTTCCTGGATTAAGGCAAGACCCCTGTATGTTATGTCTAGAAACTTTTCAGAGGTTGAGTATGGACATCCAATATTATAACATTACCTCTATATTTTAAAAGAAGGATAAGCATAATAGGTCCCCTTTAAGAGCCATGCGGAAATCAATTCCCCCATGACTGCCTTACCTTTCCCAGTTTATGGCCAAGTACTTTCCTACATTGCAATATTACTTGATTATTAAGCATTCGTAAATGAATTGTAGTTTTGGAATTTTTTGCGAACCTTTGGGCATTATTTTTAATACATATGTTGCCACACCCTCAAAAGGCAGTTGATAGGCACTAGTCCATAAGTTCCATGCTACTTTCACACAAACACACTCACTTCCTTGGCTGAGCTGATGACATGGCAGAGTAAAGGAACAGTATGAGGTTCACACTTGGAGGTCAAAGAACTCAGCAACACCAAAGTAACTCTCACTTGAAGCTGAAATGGCCATGATGCAAAGAAACAATGTGGCCACAGCGGAGAGGGCTAGGAACTCAGCAAGTGCTGTTTTCACCCCTGCAAAAGTGGGAGCTGGCAGTCGGGTCCTTTCACAAAGAGCAGCAAGTACTTCTGCACCTCTGTGAGCTGTTCTTCCTCTTTAGGCAGATCATCAAAGGTGTTCATGACACTTGCTGTCCTTTGGGTTGGTTGATGTCATGAAATATTGCAATTATGGTGAATCGCAGAAGCCACTTATTACATTCAAGTGTTCATCAAAACTTCCCCGTTTTAGCTGGTGAATTGGTGTCATTTTATATTGCAATTTTGATAAGGAAGCCACATTTTACAGTGACATGTTTATTTAAATTTAACAATGATGAATTCCTCATTTCCACTGATGTCAATTTATTTATTGGAGAAAATTAACACCTAACTATTGTTGTTGAAGTAATTATACCGATTCAATTTATTTTTCAATTCAATTTATTTTGTATAGCGCTTTTCACAGAGACTGTCACAAAGACGCTTTACAGTGAGAGTTTAAAGAAATAAAAAGGCAGTGCCCAGCCTATTCCCCACTACAGCAAATGAGGCAAAAAACTCCCAGTAGGGAGAAAAATCCTCCAACAGTGGTGAGAAAAAACTCCCCAGTGGGAAGAAATCTCAGGAGGAACCCGGCCATAGTGGGGGAGCCCATCCTCCGCGGGCTTGCTAATTGAGAACAAAAAAGTAAAAAGGGAGTGAAACGACAGAAGAGTTCCATTTAAGTCCATCTAAACAGTGGCAACGGTAGCTTCAGAAAGTGGCAAGTCGAGGATGGTGCAGGACTGGACCAGGGCCGGACCGGATCGGACCAGGACAGCAGGACAGCAGCAGCCAGCGCTCATGGTGAGGGACAGGGCTCATACGGTCCAGGACTCAGGGAAGTGGAGGGAAAGATCCTCGGAAAGAGACACAGAAGAGAGGGATGTCAGGGATGTGTACCGATAAAAGCAAAAATGTAAGGCACTATTTTTCATTTGATGTACCTTTGGTATAGAAAGAAGATTGATGTGTGAATACATAAATGTTATGTCTTTATCAATATATGTATGTGAAAATTATTTGTGAATATAATGTACTCACACAAGTCATAGTTTTCACATTACGTCACAATTTAAGAGCCAGTTTTTATCAGAGTAAGGTAGATTTCTATTAGAGGGTGATTCATGACCCCTTCGGATTTGTCCAAAATTTTTTTTATTGATAGATTTATGTTAGAAACAGACAAAAATCACATTTTTTATCCTTAATAGGGTCTGCTTTTTTTATGGGGTCCTGAAATATCGGGGTCAAAATCAGCCAGAATTGCTGTAGTTTCACGTTTTGGCACCTAAAAAAGCACCCCCTACACTTGTGCACCTTAAATGATTTGCAGCACCACCAATGGCCTGTGCCCTAAGCCAGCCGACAAAATTTTCACATTTTTGGGGCAGTGCCCACCCGATAGACTTGCACAAATGAAAATCAATTTGGCTCATTCAGGGCGCACAGAAATATAGGCATTCAAAAACCAAATTTCGGTGATTTTGCCATTTTGGCTGATTCCAGGACCCCTTAAAAAAGTGGTGCCTATTAAGGATAGAAAATGTGATTTTTGTTAACATACATCTATCAATAAAAAAATTTTGAATCATGAATCACTGCCTGCCTGACTCTTATAAAAACTGGCTCTTAATGGAAATGCCCACCTGGAGGGCAAAGGAGAGATTCCTCTGCTTCCCTCCTGTCATTTTAACCATACTGCCTAGCCAAAATACCAGTTATTTCTTGTTTGGTAGGATGACATATTAGGAGCAAAGCCTGGGTTGTGCTTGTACAGAATCCCATCCAGAAAAAAAAAAAAAAAACAGAGAGGAGGCAATTGTGAATTTGTTAACCTTATTAGGCAACCATTGAACGTCTGGCTGATAATCGTGGACTAAAAACCATGGATTGTATTTATATACAGTCCATGCTAACAACTGACACAATCAATATTTGATAGTAAGCAAAATCGCACTCACCTCTCCATTCAAAATTAAGATCTTTTTCCCTTCACCTCCCAAACAACAGCATTATTGACCCATCTTGATTGAAAGTACATAAAACTGCAGTAGGACTCGCCTAAACTCCCTCATACCAGACAACAGCTCAAGTTCAGATTTTTCTGTCATGTATTTCCATTAAATAAACATCAAATATACCGAATTTTCTATAGGGGATTTTCATTTAAATCGGACAAAATATCCAGTCCTGTCACAATGCATTTCCATTAAAAAGCACTCATGTATACCAGACAATCTGGTTTGCACCATGCACATACGCATTTGCAACAGAGCAACGAAATGAAGTTTGGCTTTCCTTCATTGTTATAAACTGAAATAATTTAACAGTTAAATTAATGCATTGTCTCGTTATTTTAACTGTAAGTGGAGTCCTGCGCGCATTTACAGTAACCGTGGGATAGACTTAACATGGACGAAACTCTTTTTTTAAACTAATTTTTAAATTACAGTTAAAATTTTAGCTGCTGCACAGCAATGGTCGCGGCCGAGCAATTTTATGCGAAATTAGGCACTTATGAGCAACATGCAGAGTATAGGAAGATGAAAAAAAGGTGCCATTCTAATGTGCATTTTACATCAGTTGAGGCTTGAACTCACAATTTCTGGCAGAATAGACTACGTTCTATCTCACTTAGCTAATTGGTAAAGGGAAATGTCACATGTAGCTTCACTAATTGACTAAGCCATTCACCTGTGTGCAAGACAGCAAGTGTTAGCGTGTAAAGGCAGATTTCAAATGTCAAATCGAAATCAAATCTGAATAAAAAATTCAGTTATTACGATAAAAATTCAAAAATACACAAATTGCATCTAGACAGCATGTTGATAATTAGTTGTTAACAATGATTTATTGGCTCCAAAAGTGAAAAAGTGATGTTAAAAAATGCCATTTTTGCATTGACTTCAATTGTTCGCATGAGACAGAAATTCAAAATGCTGTAAAAAATTCAGTTTTTGAGATGTAATTATGATATTTTCCAAACATCATCGACCATGACTCCAAAATTTTTTCATTTTTTGTATATACATTGAAAATGTATTCAGCAAGAATTTGCACGTACTGTTTACAGTCAAACATTTTGATGCACTGAAGGCTCAATATTAGATGAATCTAAAATCTCTGTGAATCCTTTATATAGGACAGTCTGAAGATGTTCTGTTGCAAGTTTGGTGTCGATTGAGCAAAAATTATGTGGGGGGAGATAGGTTTAATAAGTTTTATAGTTTTTGAAAAAAACAGAGTGATTGACTGGATAATTTGCAATTGGTTTAAATGTACAAAAGTTTATTCAGTATCGGGGCTACATTTTGCTGAAAGTTGCATATCTTTTGCATATATGGTTGATTTGTTGTGAATTTGTTGTGAAATTTAGAGGCTTGCTGTAGCGCCACCATCAGGATTATTGGCCCGTTTTCGCAGCTGAGGCATGGGACTGGACCTTTGTACAAAGTTAGGTGATTTTTTTGTATATGGGAAGTAGGATTTCCTCGGAAGAAGAAGAAGAAAGAAAGAAGAACATGCAGGATGACAATAGGGTCCTGGCAGCTTAGGCTGCCCAGCCCCTGATACACTCAACAAAAATATAAACGCAACACTTTTGTTTTTGCTCCCATTTGTCATGAGATGGACTCAAAGATCTAAAATTCATTCCAGATACACAGTATTACCATTTCTCTCAAACATTGTTCACAAATCTGTCTAAATGTGTGATAGTGAGCACTTTTGCTTTGCTGAGGCAATCCATCCCACCTCACAGGTGTGCCACATCAAGATGCTCATCAGACACCATGATTAGTGCACAGGTGTACCTTAGACTGTTTACAATAAAAGGCCTCCCTGAAATGTGCAGTTTTGTCTCACAGCAAAATGCCACAGATGGCGCAAGCATTGAGGGAGCGTGCAATTGGCATGCTGACAGCAGGAATGTCAACCAGATCTGTTGCTCTGGCATTGAATGTTCATTTTTCCACCATAAGCAGTCTCCAAAGGCGTTTCAGAGAATAAGGCAGTACATCCAACCGGCCTCACAACCGCAGACCACGTGTAACCACACCAGCCCAGGACCTCCACATCCAGTAGGTTCACCTCCAAGATCGTCTGAGACCAGCTACTCAGACAGCTGCTGAAACAATTGGTTTGCATAACCAAAGAATTTCTGCACAAACTGTCAGAAACCATCTCAGGGAAGCTCAACTGCATGCTCGTCGTCCTCATCTGGGTCTTAACCTGACTCCAGATCTTCGCCGTAACAGACTTCAGTGGGCAAATGCTCACATTCGATAGCGTCTGGCACGTTGGAGAGGTGTTCTCTTCACGGATGAATCTCGGTTTACATTGTTCAGGGCAGATGGCAGACAGCGTGTGTGGCGTCGTGTGGGTGAGCGCTTTGCTGATGTCAATGTTGTGGATCGAGTGGCCCATGGTGGCGGTGGGGTTATGGTATGGGCAGGCATCTGTTATGGACGAAGAACACAGGTGCATTTTATTGATGGCATTTTGAATGCACAGAGATACCGTGATGAGATCCTGAGGCCCATTGTTGTGCCATACATCCATGAACATCACCTCATGTTTCAGCAAGATAATGCACGGCCCCATGTTGCAAGGATCTGTACACAATTCTTGGAAGCTGAAAATGTCCCAGTTCTTGCATGGCCAGCATACTCACCGGACATGTCACCCATTGAGCATGTTTGGGATGTGCTTGACTGACGTATACGACAGCGCGTGCCAGTTCCCACTAATATCCAGCAACTTCGCACAGCCATTGAAGAGGAGTGGACCAACATTCCACAGGCCACAATTGACAATCTGATAAACTCTATGGGAAGACGATGTGTTGCACTGCATGAGGCAAATGGTGGTCACACCAGATACTGACTGGTTCTGAGTCCCCAGACCCCCAATAAAGCAAAAACTGCACATTTCAGTTTTTTGTTTTTCATCTTATTCAAAAACATTAACGGATTGTGGTCAGTGTACACAATCATTGGCTTTTATGTTTGTACAGGGCAAATCTCAAAGTGTTGTAAAGATAGAGAAGGAGCTGTTGGCTCTGGTTCTATCGTGAAATAGTTCTTTTGGTGGCGATTGAACTTCCGGGAGAAGTTTGCCACGGGATGGTCAATGTCATCAGAGTCACTTCTCTGTAGGAGCACAGATCCACAAGCTTGGTCGCTAGCGTCGACCGCGATGGAGAACTGTTTGTTGAAGTCAGGAGATTTGAGCACGGGGAAGTGACACAGCAGAGACTTCAGGCGATCGAAGGCTCTCTGGCATGCATCATCCCAAGCAAACTTTACGCCTTTCTTCAGTTGGTTGGTGAGACAGAGCAATCTCAGCAAAGTTCTTGCAGAACTTGCAGTAGTACCCGATCATTCCAAGGAAGCGGCGCAAAGCTTTTTTGTTGTCAGGAACTGGAAAGTCCATGATGGCTTGAACTTTAGCATTTCTGGGTGCCACCTTACCCTGACCTATGACGTAGCCAAGATAGGTGACAGTAGCACAACCAAAGTCACTCTTGTTCAGGTTAGCAGTCAGGTTAGCCTGGGTCAGGTGCTGGAACAACGTCTCTACATCTTTAAGATATTCTTCCAACTAATCACTCCATGTGATCAGGTCGTCGATGTACGCACCCGTGTGTGGCAATCCGGCGATTGTAGACTGTATCATCCTTTGGAACGTGGCTGGGGCATTTTTCATGCCAAAGGATAGGACTTCATACTGGTACAACCCAGATGGTGTGGCAAAAGCAGAGATCCTCTTGGCCATCTCAGTTAAAGGTACACACTAATAACCCTTCAATAAATCAATCTTGGTCAGAAACTTTGCTTGCCCAACTCTATCGAGACAATCATCAATCCTAGGTATTGGAAACACATCAGTTCTAGTTACAGCATTGACTTTGCGATAATCTGTACAGAATCTAGTACTTCCATCAGGTTTTGGAACAAGCACACAGGGTGAACGCCAATCTGAGTTGGAGGGTCTAATAATATCATGTTCTAACATGCACTCAACCTCTTTCTCAGCAATCTCTCTCTTTTCAGGATTCATCTTGTACGGATGCTGTTTTATTGGTTTGGCATCACCAACATCTACATCATGAGAGGCTATAGAAACTCTTTTTGGAACATCAGGAAACAGATCCTCATATTTCTTGATCAACCTCTCAAACTGATCTTTCTGTGAGGGTTCTAAGTGCTGGAGTTTTACATCAAGATTTTGCAACACTTCAGAATTTGATAATTTATACGAAAGAACTTCAGCTTTAATTCTTGATTCATCATCTTGAAACTCCCCCGCATCTTCACACATTTCGACCATTGGAGAATCTGAAGTGACAGCTGCAACCCTAGCATTTTTGTCATGATAAGGCTTCAGCATATTAATGTGACACAACTGTTTTGGCTTTCTCCTATCTGGAGTCCTCACAATGTAATTGAGATCATTGAGTTTTATCCGAATTTCATATGGACCATGAAATCTAGCCTGCAATGGGCTGGACTGCAAGGGAAACAACACAAGAACCTTGTCTCCTGGTTTAAACTCACGGCTTTTAGCCTTACGATCATACCAAGTTTTCATTTTCCCATGACTTGATTTCAAGTTCTCTTTGGCTTAGTCACAAGCTGCGCGCAATCTTTCCTTGAACTTGCTAACATAGTCTCACAGACTGATATGTAGTTCTTTCTGTTGCCATTGTTCACTCAACAATAGCAAAGGTCCTCTCACTTCATGGCCAAAAACTAGCTCAAATGGACTGAATCCAGTGGACTACTGCACTGCTTCTCTAGCTGCAAACAACAGGAAATGAACACCTTCATCTCAGTCTTTCTCATGGTCATAACAATTAGTTCTCATCATTGTCTTGAGAGTAGAATGAAACCGTTCTAAGGCACCCTGACTCTCTGGATGATAGGCACTAGAAAGAATCTGTTTCGCACCTAGTTCATACACAACCTGCTGAAACAAACCGGAAGTGAAATTGCTACCTTGGTCTGACTGAATTTCCCTGGGAAGTCCAAACAATGTGAAGAACTTTATCAAAGCCTTCGTGATTGCAGTTGCCTTGATGTTACGTAGAGGTATGGCTTCAGGGAATCTGGTAGATGCACAGATGATTGTCAACAAGTACTGATTTGCAGATCTAGTCTTGGGTAATGGACCAACACAATCAACAATGACCTTAGAGAAGGGCTCCCCAAATGCTGGGATAGGTCGCAATGGAGCTACAGGTGGGTCTAACTGGTGTTTTCCAGCTACCTGACAAGTGTGACAGGTTTTGCAAAAGTTGGAAACATCTTTCCGAAGCCCAGGCCAGAAGACGTGTTTCATGATGTTATAAAAAGTCTTGTTAACACCAAGATGACCTCCTAAAGGTCAACTATGAGCCATTGTTAAAATCTCATTCCTGTAGACCTTCGGAACAACAATTTGCTTGACCACTGCCCAATCTGCATTGGCAGGGATATCAGGAGGGTGCCACATCTGCATCAAACCACCATCCTTGAGATAATACCCAACTGGAACTGCATCTATTTCTTTATCAGGAAGGGCTCTCCTCTTTAGTACACAAATTTCAGGATCATTAGTTTGCTCTTCAATCAACTGCTTTCTGGACAGAGACAAGTCTCCAGACACATCAGAATCACCAAACCCATCTGGCTGGCTGAACAATGAACTGATAAAACTATCTGATAAGTCCTCAAACGGAAAAACCATAGTAGGCCAATCAAGAGTCATGAGGCGAACCACCTGAGTCCTGACTATTCAATGTGCTGGACGGCACCACATCATCTTCTTCTTTAGCCTTCTTGGCCATAGCACGAGTCACTGCACAGGAAGGATATAGGGATCGGTCTTCATCGCCATCTTTAGTGCTCGGCTGTGAAGTAAGATGAACAGGGGGAACTACTTTGCCCCCAGCCAGGTCATTGCTTAGCAACAGAGTGTTATGACTAAGGCATGTAATTGTATTTAGATTGTGTTTTCATGCTTGGAGTGCTGCTGTTTTCCTTTGCTGTCTTCCGGTTCAGTGATCTCGGTTGCTGATTGGACAGCAGTTAATTGAACACGGCATAAAGGGAAGTCGCACTAGAAGACGGGACCCCGCCTCCTTCCTTCTTTCCAACGTGGTCTACGCAGCATATGAGATGATTCTTTGTGGACGCTTGTAAGAATTGTAAATCAGACGATGCAGTTCGTTGTGTGTCTTTGAAAGAGTCTGAAAGAATTGTAAACCTGGCGATGCAGTTTGTTCTGTGTCCTAGTCTTTGCAAGCTCTTGTCAAGTTTGCATGTTCGTC
Source organism: Gymnothorax reevesii (assembly GCA_029721435.1). Lineage (NCBI taxonomy): Eukaryota > Metazoa > Chordata > Actinopteri > Anguilliformes > Muraenidae > Gymnothorax > Gymnothorax reevesii. The sequence goes on from CM056574.1 coordinate 58,505,066, forward strand.
TGTGTAAAAGTGGTGTATTGATATTGAAACCTGAAACATCGCAAATGTAAAGAGTACTCCTGGACTCAAGTGGGGGAGGGAGCTGTTTCTTTTCCTTACGGTACATATATATATATTTTTTCTCCTGTGTCGTAAGCGCATATGCAGGTTAATATATTGTTCTTTTTTTCCTCCTTTTTTTTGTCAGGTAAGCGTAATATGTAGGGTTGTTTTGTTTGCTATTTTCTGCTATGCCCTCCCTGACGTCGCTGAAAAAAACTCTAGAAATAAATCGAAAGTTTCGATTGCATCTTTGTTGTTGGTTTTCCTTGGAAGTAAGGAAGGAGCAGGTCACTTTTATGCTGCGCTCCGGTTTTCCCCTAGGCCGGGCGTAACAAGAGAAACACCCTTTATAGGTAGACTTGACATAAGTCCCACTTTTACCCGTCCTGTAACTAAATCAGACTTCAAGAATATTGAGTGCAGGGGTACAGATACAGTCCTCCCTTCAATACCTTGCACAAGTATGAAATCCCCAGAAGCGGTCTCATCACGTAACTCCAAGGAGTCCATCAACAAAAGTGACTGAGAAGCTCCGCCCTTAGGATATATATGGGGACAGGAGGAAATGCTAATTTAGAGCCACAAATCCCTCTGACACAAATGGAAGAAATTCCTCCCTCACAAAGTCAGCAGTATCAGGCTTTTTAGCCTCTCACGAAGCAGGCAATTTAGCAGATCGATTATCTACTACAGGGGTTTCTAACCTTGTCTTCACAAAGGCATTTGGTTTGGTATCCTTTTCTTTTTCTTTCTTAGCTTTAAGGAACCAACAGTTAGTTGTAACATGACCAGATTTCTTGCAATAACTGTAAACTAGACCACTTTTGTCACTGTCAGCTTTCACACTTTGATCAGACCTGTTGCTGGATTTCTATGCACTATCACCAGATTTATCTTTGGTTTTGGGTGAGGAATCTTGGGTATCACCCTTACCTTTTTTTGTGAAATTGGGACCATCTATTGTTACTCCTAGACTGAAATTTAGACTGATGTGTGAGAACATATTCGTCTGCATATTTGGCAGCTGATTGCAAATTCAGTGCTTGCTTCTCATTAAGGTAGGTCTTAATATCATCCTTAACACAGTTCTTAAATTCTTCAATTAACACCAATGTCTTTTAGTGAGTTGAAATCATCCTTGACCGCCATAGAAGTATACCTGCGCTCAAAGCAAACCTGCTTCTCGTTAGCAAATTCCACATAAGTCTGACTGTCAGATTTCTTCAGACCTCTGAATTTCTGTCGGTAAGGCTCTGGAACCAACTCATAAGCTCTCAAAATAACCTTTTTGACAACCTCATAATCAGAGGAATCAAAGCCGAATAGGCTTGTTGAGCTTTACCCTTGAAGACAGTTTGCAACAACAGAGGCCAGTGTTCCTTTGGCCACTGGAAACTCTTTGCTACCTTTTCAAAACAGTGGAAATAGTTTTCAACATCCTTTTCTGCGAATGGAGGCACCAGTTTTACCTCCTGGCTAGCCCGAAATTTATTGACATTTGACATTATTGACATTATGACATTTATGACAGCAGAGGATGACAGACAAAATTTTAAAACTTAAACACATTTAATTTAATTTGACCGTCAGTGACCCACGAAGGTCAGGCTCGACATAGTAAAATTACAATGACTCGTATCACCAAATTTAGAAAGTTGTATATGAATTCCATTTGGTGACATCAACTTGACCTATTGTGACCTTTAAAGTTCACAATTAACATAATGAATTTTCAAAGACTTGCATGACCAAAACTGCTTTAGAGCTTAGGATTGTATTACAGACATATAGGAGGCCTTATAAATGTATGTGATCTTTTATGTAGTGACCATGACATTGACCTTCACTGATTCGAAGGTCAAACTTCGCATGAAATTTTCATCACTTTTATAATCACATGAAGATCACTTGCCAGTAGCCTACAGGACCCATGGTCCATTTTTTTTAAATTAAATTAATTTAAAATAATTTATGGCTCCAGAAAATGACACCAAAATGTGACATCAAAAGTTTGAATCAAAAAAGATGTGAGAAATTAATACTAGTTGGTTTCATGTGCATATGCCCATAAAATATTTACTCACAGTCCTGCGAATAAATTCAACTTTGTTACAAAACTTCTAGTCAGAAACAGGGGTCTAGTGGTCAGGGGACGCGGGGGGATTTTCGCCATTTTATCGCTTCCAATAAAGTAAAAGTACATAATGCAATTCACAAATATTATTAACAGCTCAAGTTTCACGCATTCACGCATTTCAATAAGTTCACACGCTCACACGCCACACATGACATTTCTCACCCTGAGAAGTGATGAAACTAGTAACATAAACTGTAAAAGAGATTAGTTATCTATGAATGGATGAGGCGAAGGCACACGGCTCTGCTTGCTAGGGTGATCACTTCATCACTGATTTAAAAAAATTTTTTTTACAATAGCTGCTTATTAAAGTCGAGAAACTATGCAGGATATTTGCTTTATGGATCATTTTTCATCTCAATTTAAGAGCTTTGGACGGTTATGGTTAGATGAATTGACTTGTAACTTGTCATGGGGAGAGTGGGGGCTCTCTACCCTCCATGTAGTGTATTTTGGCAACAAATCCTGCTCCAATCCGGTGCCCGCCGACTTGAGCTACCACTTCTGACAACAAGATGCGGATAACCCGATCAGCATTCATTCTGCAAACAGCCTACAACGTGCACAATCTTCCGCGACCGCGCCCACGTAAGAGATAGGAGTTTACTGGCAGTTGTGAATATTCAATAACTGATCGTGGTGTGTCATCCAGTGATGAAATATTGTAACTGCGTGCATAAATTTGTAACTCCACATCTGCACAGATACACCTTTGTTCTTCTTGAACACGCCAAATCCAGATAATCCATAAATGATGAATTAAATTAATATTTTCATTTGAAATGAGTAACAAAGTTCCCATTGTCAAAGTAACAAAGTGAAAGTATACTTATCATATATGGCTCAAGCATTTGCAACTTGGCTCTATCCTGGTGACTAACATTTATTTTTTTTTTTTAATAGTTCCAATGATAAAATCCCCACTACAGCACTGGTCAGAACATGGGACTGTATCAGACTAAAATTATCTGGTTACGGTCGTTGCCCGACGTCTGCTGTGCTGACAGTTACCATGGCAGGCAGGCCTTGATGACTGGCACCGCTCAAATGTACTGCTAGTCCACAGAAGTACTAACTTTCAATTCTTTCAATTCCAAAATAGTTGGGACAAAGTGTAAATTGTGAATAATATCAAAACGCAATGACTTTCAAATCACACAAGCCAGAATTTTATGCACTATTGAACAGAGATATCAAAGCAAATGTGGAAACTAAGAAATTTTACAATTTTATCTCCAAAATGAGCTCATTTTAAATTTGATGGCTGCTACAGGTCTCAAAAAAGTTGGGACAGGGGCATTTTTGCCATGGTGTAGCATCCCCTCTTCTTTTTAACCCAGAGTGGAGGTGTCTGGGCATTGAGGAGACAAGTTTCTTGAGTTTAGCCATTGGAATTTGATCCCACTCTTGTTAAACCCCTTAAGAACTAAGATCCTTAAGAACCCTGGTACCGGGGACGGTTATCACGCATTATAAATACAGCATTTATTCAAATCGCGACATTGTCAAGCGGCATATCCACATTTCGCGAAGAAACTTGGCCAAAAGCTCATGTAAACCATTTTTACCGAACACAATTCGAACCGAACACAACCGAACACAATTCAAGCACCATGCAAGTAAATAAGCATGCAGCAGAATATAGGATAAAATCATATCAGTGCTGAATCGCCCGGATTTCTGCTGAATTCGTGCTATGCATAAAAACGATACCTCAAATAAAAGAGGAAAGTCCACAGAATGCAACGATATGAGCCCTGTCATTTTAAACCGACACCACATTGAAAGAATAGCAGGCATACACTTTACAGTCAGTAGCGGCTCTAGACCCGGGAATGGCGGGGCGCAGACATGTCCCTTTATGACAATTAGTCCTGGGTAGTTCGCAATCATTTTCCTTTACTGACGCGTTTTCCAATTATTGTACTTAGCAACTTGAGACACGGTCTCTCCATATGCGATGAAACAGCGATGAAATCATTGGCTTAATTCAGCTCAGTGGTGGAACCTGAACTGAGAATAGTGACAAAACATCCGTTTACAACAGTCGTTAGTCCTAACCTGTTCTCAGTCATTTTCATGAGTAACCGAAGGTTCGCTCCGAGAGCACTCCACAGTTAACAGCTGCTGCTTGTTCTCCCCGATTACGTACGACAATCATTCATCTGGACGCTTATTTGCTGTATTTAAATCAATGTTAGTCAAACTTGCATACCTGTTGCCTCTCACGCAAACAGCTTGAGCAGCACGCTGCCTATTTAACTGCCAAGTGCCACTTTTTTTATCAACCCACACAATACTGAGAGTGAAAGGCGATATTTCACTGGAACACGGACCTGATCAATCAACGCGAAGCACTGGCCTTAAGTACATTTTTTTCTGTACTGAATTTCGCCCATGATTTCATCGCTGTTTGATCACATATGGAGAGACCGTGTCTTAAGTTGCCAAGTACGATAATTGGAAAACGCGTCAGTAAAGGAAAATGATTGTGAACTACCCAGGACTAATTGTCAAAAAGGGACGTGTCTGCGCCCCGCCATTCCCGGGTCTAGAGCATACAGTCTACAGAGATGAGCAGAAAAAAATTCTTACCTTTGATATTTTGCAATAAAAAACTGCTTGAGGGTAAATCTGCGCTTGCTATTGTTAGCCCAACGTGTTCGTGTTATAACGAAACTAGATCTGCCGGGATCTTACCATGTTCTTTCCCAGGGCGTTGCTTCAAATATCTCAGCTCCGTAGCATTCCGCCTCCTTGCAATGTACTTTCCAATCTGCTTTCGGCTTTCGATGCTGTCAGTAAGACTATGCCGGTAGGAATTTGATTGTACGAGTCCTGATGATTCTAACAAACTCTAAACCACCTTAATGGCAGAAACCGAGCCTGAGCTACAGCCTTGCGTTCTGAGTGCGTCAAACTGAGTCCATGGGACATAATGAATGTTCTTGAATAGCGCAACAATATAAACGCATAACTAGTTTGTTTGAGGTATTGTCCAAATAATTATCTGCTAAATATTCAACATTCATTTTCAAAGTCGTTTTTTAACAGAATCTTTGCACTATTCTGCACAAATACTGAGCCTACAACAGTACAGTAGCCTACGTATTTTCCGTACCCATTCGTTGAATGGGCAATTTCACCATAGACTGTTGTCGATTGGCGCAGCCAATTGGATAACATGCTGCACTGCTGAAAGGAAATTGTGAAGGTACGATTCCTGATCGGGGTACCTTTTTTTGTTTTTTTTTTTGGAAATAATCGCAGTTGCCCTTCTACAAATAATCACTGGGGTTTTTGTAATTCTTACTTTTCTTTAACATATTTTCTCATTGCCTTTTTATTTATCATTTTACTTAAAACTTACTTGTTTTATTTTTGTGTCGCCTGCGAAGCATAGCGGCACATAAGGATGACTTTGTCCGGCGTCTGTCTGTCCGGTAGTCACACTTTCAGTTGGTAGTCACACTTGGTAGTCACATAAGTGCTAATCACGTCATTACATATTAACCAATTTCGAAAATTTTTGGTGTGTGGATGCATTTCGGGTTGACGAAGAATGTGTTAGATGACCAACGTGATCTGCGCGAATTTATGCATATTTAATTAGGTTGCTCAATTCTCATTGGTTGATGGTTTTCTGGACAATAACTTAGCTAAATATTGACCGATTTCAGAAATTTTCGGTTTGTGGATGCATTCCGGGACGACGAAGGATTGTATTTGATGACCAACGTGATCTGTGTGAATTTACGCATATTTTATGAGGTTGATGAGTTCTCATTGGTCGATGGTTTTCTAAACAATAACTTGGCTAAATATTGACTGATTTCAAACATTTTTGGTTTGTGGATGTATACATGCTGATGCTGAAGAAACAGCGTATGCTCCACATGATAGATCATTGGCTGGCTGCTGTGATACAGTGGGATAAATGATATCACTGATGTCCATGTCAGGATACATGTACTGCAGTACTGGACGTATCTGTGCTGGTCTGTTGGGATTGCACAGAGAATCAAACAGTGTGACTTTTCTTGTATCAGGATGAAATGGCACTGTTACCCAATGACCAACAATAAGAACACTTAGAGTCAGTTCTCAGAAAGCTTTTAAATGCAGTGCCTTATTGTCGTACTTTTTAGTCTTGGAAATAATGAGAATACTCTTTGGAACTAGAATTCAGATAGCTTTAAAATATAGAGCTGGTACAGACTATAGGAGTGCAGACAATGCAACAGTTAAATATATAGACAATTATAATATTAAAATTATAAAAGTGTGTAATCAAATGTAGGTGTGTCTTCAGTAATGTTGCCTAATATATACTCAGCAACAAAAGTTTCTGTGACACCATTTATGTGTATGTTATAAATGACACGCAAAGATCTCAATGCAATCAATATGTTTATTTAACAGGAGAAACACTGACTTTTCAGTGCCAACGTCACTCAAAACGAAAAATGTCATTTTCATGCGTCATGAAGCACTTGTCTGACGTCTAACCAATTGTGACCTTCACACTTCAATACCGGGTGTGACTTCCTCGTGCCATGATGCAAGCAACGCATCTCCGGCGCATGGACCGAATCAGATGTGCCAGAAATTGCTGTGGGATGTCATTCCAAATCTGACGTAGACGTTGTTGCAATTCCTGGAGTGTAGCTGGCGGGTTATCCAACCGCCGCAAACGTCGATCCATCTCGTCCCAAAGATGCTCGATTGGGGACATGTCTGGGGATCTGGCTGGCCATGGCAGGACATTGACATGTTGTTGCATCAGATACTGCTGTACAATCCTTGCAACGTGTGGTCTGGCGTTATCATGTTGCAGCGTTATTCCGGGACCATGTTGCATCAAAAACGGTACCACCAATGGCCGTAGCACTTCATTGCGATATCTTTGACCTGTCAGATTTCCATCAATAACAAGCAAATCTGTTCTGTTTCTAGCCGTGATCCCTCCCCAAATCATGACACTTCCACCTCCAAAACGATCAAATTCCTGAACACAGTTGTTGGCATAACGTTCTCCACGTCGACGGTATACACGTAAACGACCATCACATCGGTTAAGCATGAATCTTGATTCATCAGTGAAGAGTACAAGATCCCACTGACGTTGGATCCACCGTCGATGTTGTTGTGCCCACTGTAGACGCAGTCGTCGGTGTTGTACTGTGAGTATTGGACGTCTTGCTGGCCGACGTGGGACAATGCCAAAATGACGGAGACGGCGACGGATTGTCTGTGCAGACAGTCGCCTCAAACCAGGTATCGTTCTTGCAGTTATGGTTGCAGGTTGGAATCGATTTCGGAGATGGGTTGTTCGAATCCAGTTGTCCTGTCTGGGAGTGGTTACTCGTGGACGGCCGCTGCGAGGACGGTATCTGACATGTCTTGTCTGCTGATGACGCTGCCATAAGTTCCAAATGGTGTTTCGGTGGACATTCAGGCGATGAGCAACTTCCCTCTGCGAGGTTCCGGATTCAATCATCCCAATAGCCCTCCACCGATCATTTTCAGACAGTCTTGGCATTTAGAGGGTAGAGTTCCTGATCCGAAATGGCTGTGTTTTCGATAAGTGATGCTTCCGTCGTTCATCAGGCACAATGTGAACATTCCAAAAATTCTCCTCTTTTATTGCCATCCACAAGCATGATTTACGCACATTTTCACGTGCAAAGTCATTTTCTCGATTTCCATTTCAATGTTGTGTCTACATGTACTGTTTCAGTCTGATATCACCATGTATGACAATTTCATAATTGCGTTATGAAAAATAATTAACAATATTGGTGTCACAGAAACTTTTGTTGCTGAGTATACATTTCAGGCTACATTTTAGTGTTACTATAGTAGTATCATTAGCTTAGTATCCCTGTTCTGAAATGATTGTCAAGTTGCCATACTTCAAACTAAACCTTCGCAGGCGACACGTGTGTTCACCTGAACACTCTAGTTTAATAAATATGCTCCAGTGGAGTCAAACTTAATTTTCATTGTATGTATTATCTTTGAATGGGAAATTGTATAGGCAACAAAACTGGCAGAAATAATAATTTTTTTTTTTTTCTAAAAATTAAAAAAATGTTGTATTTGGCTGGTATGGATGTCTGTAGTGATATATAAGTGAAATTTTATGGGTTTTACAGCTTGGTATGTAAGAAATCTGAAATGGAACACAAGGTACCTAAATTGCCAAAATGGAGAGGCCTCCTAGACATTCCTCTCTAATTTTGTTCTGATTGACCTGATCAGAATAAACTTTGGCACAGATAATAATGACATTCCGTGCTGTAATTTTTAGAGGTTTCAGGCTGCAACTCAACAAATTTACAAGAGATAGAAGTAAAAATTTGTTAGGTTTAAGTTGTCATGGTTTGGGAGCTTTGTTAGCTCCTTTTGTTACACTCGTCCGGGTCGATATCGTTTTGCTCACCGTCGGATTCCTTAGCCAGTTGGCACTGATTGGGGGCGTTGCCCGGACTCTATTTAAGCTCCTGTCCGTCCTCGTTTGTGTTGCTGGAGTGTCATTTTGCTCTTGACGTTTTAGCCGGTAAGGTCTTTGAGAAGACAGGGTATTGGCAGGATCTTAGCTGCATAAGAGGAATAGTGCGAGTGAGTAAGGGATTCTTTTGGTTTATTTCCCTTTTCTTTTGTTTTTTGTTGAGCTCGCCTTTTGGCTACCACGGACGGCGTCAGGTCCGCGAGCCTTGTGATTTCCATTTGTTTTAGCCTCTCAGCACGTTGCTGGGTTTTACTTTGATTTCGGGCCACTGCTCTTGGCGTCTTAACACCATCGCCGTCACAGTACACTCCAGCCACAATGGAGACGTCAGCGGTGGCTGAAATTAGGAGGGCTATTACTAGCCAACAAGAGATGTTGACTGGATTTGCTAATTCACTTTCTGTTCTTTGTAATCAGCGTTCTGAACTTGCTGAGAGGTTACAGCTGCAGGAGACTGCTCTTCAGAATCAGCAGAGTGTCCCATTAGATTTGTCAGAGAGTATTAAATATCTCACGTTACGAACTCCACAAAGAGTTGCAGAAGCATCATCCATACATCCTCCCCGAGAACCTAAGTTACAACTTCCCCTAAGACACAGTGGCGAGGCTGGAAAGTTTAAGGATTTTATTGCCCAGTGTGAAATATTTTTTAAGGCTCAGCCATCATGGTTTGTTATTGAGGATTCTCGGGTTGCGTTTACACTATCCCTGTTGGCTGGCACAGCGCTCAGTTGGGTCAGCGCACTAATTAGATCTAACTCATCGGTTGTAAATTCGGTAGCGGCCCTTGTTAAGGAGTTGGTTTCTGTTTTCGATCAGGACATTTGTAGACAAGACGCAGCTACACGTTTAATGCACTTAAGACAAGGTAAAGAAAGCGCAGCTGAGTTTTCTATTGCTTTTCGTTCTCTGGCCACAGAGACAGGTTGGCCAGAGGCTCCTCTGATGACAGTATTTAGCCATGCCCTGACGGAGGAGATTAAGGACGTACTTGTTACGTTAGAACCCTGCTCGACTTTAGACTCATTAGTTCATACTGCTGTGAGAATTAACAATTGCATACGCAAACACAGCTTGGAAAGATTAAATAAAGCTCCGCTGGCTGACAATGAGGACAAGATTGCTAGTGGCGAATGTGCATCTCCTATTTCTCCCATCAGAGATTCTACTCCGGTGGAGCCCATGCAAGTTGATGATTCGTTTGACCGTCAGCCTGAAATACCCATTAGCAGAGGAATAATCTGCTTTAATTGTAATAAGCTGGGCTATATCCGTCCACATCGTCCTAAACTTCAGGGAAACAGAAAGACCCCTCTAGCTATTCAGGGGGTGGTAGAAGGGCAGACCCAATCTCCCTTCCGAACATTAATCCCTGTAGAACTTACTGTTGGGAGTAAAAGATTTACTATTGAAGCGTTCGTAGACTCGGGTGCAGTTGATTGTTTCATGGATTTTAAGTGGGCTAGGAGGCACTCCGTTCCCACTGTTGCACTTTCACAATCACATTCTGTCAGAACTTTGGACGGTCGCCCGCTGGGAACGGGAGTTATAACCGAAGTTTCTGAGCCATTAAAAATATTCATCTCTTTTGGTAGCCAGTCTGAAGAGGTTCGATTTTTCATTATCAGGTCCCCCACTTTCCCTATAGTTCTGGGTTAATCGTGGTTACGGGAACATGATCCTTGTATCAGCTGGGGGAGACGGATTAATCCTATTGTCTGTTGGGGTTCCAAGTGTAGCTCTCATTGTAGAACTAATAATAATGGTTCTTTCGGACGTGAAGCCATGGGGAAGACTGACGCCGAAAGCAAGTGTGAGGAGGTTATCACTCCGTACCCTCCTAGACTGGAAGAAGGGGCAGAGGAGGGGTTGGAATGGGATCCTCATTTGGACTGGCGAGAGCCAGAGGATGATTACTTTTTGGGGGACTTCAGCGATTCAGAATCAGTCACGGATTCATTAGATTCTGAGGGGTCAGTGCGGATAGACCCGGACAAGGTGGCTGCGGTCATGAATTGGCCTGCACCGCAGAGTGTTAAAGAGGTCCAACGTTTTCTGGGCTTTGCGAACTGTTATAGGAGGTTTAATTGTAATTTTAGCATGGTTGCTGCCCCCATTATTGCGCTCACTAAAAGGAATGCCTCCTCAGCGTTTTTTTGGTCTCCTGCAGCTGATGCCACTTTTCAGGAATTAAAGAAACGTTTTAGCTCGAAGCCTATTTAGGTTTTACCCAATCCCTCCCTCCCATTTGTTGTGGAGGTAGATGCTTCGGAGGTGGGCGTGGGTGCTATTCTGTCCCAGCGCCCTCGTTGGGATAATAAGCTCCACCCATGTACGTACTTCTCCCAGTCTTTGTCCGATGTTGAACGCAATTATAGTATTGGTGACCGGGAGTTATTAGCGGTCAAGCTGGCGCTCGAGGAGTGGCGCCACTGGTTGGAGGGAGCTGGGCACCCTTTTGTGGTTCGGACCGACCAAAAAACCCTCCAATATATTCAGCAGACCAAACGGAGTAATTCCCGGCAGGCGTGATGGTCATTGTTTTTTAGCCGCTTTGATTTTACGCTCACATACCGCCCGGGCTCTAAAAATATGAAGCCTGAAGCTCAGTCACGAATGTACGATCGCACGGATAGCGATCCTACCCCAGAGCCTGTTGTTCCTTCTGCCCAAATTGTGGCACCTGTTCGGTGGGAGGTTGGGGCGGTAGTTCGTGAGGCGTTGAGGTCTGGTCCCGGTCGTGGGGGGGGAGCCTCCTGGTTGTTTGTTTGTCCCGCATGGAGTTGAACTGCAGGTTCTCCAGTGGGGACGCTCTTCCCTTTTGGCGGGGCACCCGGGGGCCCATTGGACCAAGCAGTTCTTGGCCCCGTCTTATCGGGCTGGGCAGAGAGTTTGGCTGTCCACCCGGGACCTCCTGTTGAAGGTAGAATCCCAAGAACTGGTGCCCGCTATATCGGCCCCTTCAAGATTGTTCGAAGGATCAATCTGGTTACGGTCCAGTTGAAGCTCCCGAGATCTTTGCGCATACAACCGGCATTCCACGTATCCTGGATTAAACAGGTTAGCACTAGCGTCCTGGCGCCCGTCGACACGCCTCCGCCTCCACCGCGCACGGTTGAGGGCAGGCCAGTTTATGCCGTCCGCTGCATTCTGGCCGAGAGGCGCGTAGGGCGCGGGGTCCAGTTCCTGGTCGATTGGGAGTGATATGGTCCCGAGAAGCGGTGCTGGGTCCCTTCCCAGGATATTCTGGACCCCTCGCTTATTTCAGATTTTCGTGCGCGGGGTTCCTTGGGGACTTCTAGAGCTGTCCCTTAGTGGGGGGGGTCCTGTCATGGTTTGGGAGCTTTGTTAGCTCCTTTTGTAACTCTCGTCCGAAAGATATCGTTTTGCTCACCGTCGGCCAGTTGGCATTGATTGGGGGCATTGCCCGGACTCTATTTAAGCTCCTCTCCTACCTCGTTTGTGTTGCTTGAGTGTCATTTTGCTCTTGACGCTTTAGCCGGCAAGGTCTTTGAGAAGACAGAGTATTGGCAGGATCTTAGCTGCATAAGAGGAATAGTGTTAATGAGTAAGGGATTCTTTTGGTTTATTTCCCTTTTCTTTTGTTTTTTGTTGAGTTTGCCTTTTGGCTACCACGGACGGCGTCAGGCCTGTTGGTAAGGCGAGCCTTGTGATTTCCATTTGTTTTAGCCTCTCAGCACTTTGCTGGGTTTTACTTTGATTTCGAGCCACTGCTCTTGGTGTCTTAACACCATCGCCATCACAAAAGTATCGCATTGCGAAGCAGAAGTGACTATCACGGCGTGGGTTCGAGCCCCGGTCGTATCAACCAGCAGTAGTTGGCAGATTTTTCAGTGTAGCGCACAATTGGCCATTGTGCTACAGGGATACAAATTAGGAAGGGTCTCCTGGAAAGGGTAATATAAGTTGCTTAGTTCATTGCTCAGGCGCCTCCTGTTGGCCAGATGGGCACTCGTCAGGGAAATTCTGGGCTTGTTCATGTTCGGGTATCCTCTGCCCTTGTTCTGAATTTGCGAGGATTCAACCATAAGAAGCAGTGGCTGACAGGTTCGTGCTTCGGATGTGATGGCTGGTGTTTTCGAGACACCAAAAGCAGCAGCTGAAACGACAGGAAGTCCAGCAAAATAAGAGAGACAAACCGACAGAAAGGGTGACAAAGATCTTAGTCCGGGTACAAAAGGAAGCAAAGCGAGATGGACTGAAACAGAATAAAAGGAAAATCTCGGCTACCGAGATAACAAGATAAGGCACCAGACGGTGCATAGAAAGAGAAAAATAATGAGAGACAGATTCCCTTGCTAACCAGCTCTTTCCTCTTTGCAACAAATTCCTTGCACAATTCTCTAGCTAGAGACCATACCGGCTAAAGTGCAAAGTAACACTGACACTCTAGCAAAGACGGCGAGGCGGAACTTGGGTTTAAAGGAGCAGTCCACCGTACTTTCATAATGAAATATATTTTTCTATGAAATGAGACGAGATGATACGTACCTCTCCGAGCTTTGAGCGACCACCCAGTCAGCCAGACGGGCTGCCACTCCTGTTAACATTTGTAGCTAGACTCATTGTGGTCAACGGTATTTTTCGGGGCTGTAGTTAGATGCGAATAAAGTCTTCCACGTTTTTCCTGTTTACATAAGTTTATATGACCAGTGACATGAGATCGGGTTCGGGTACGCAAATCCAAAAGTGGCTTTTTATATGCTGTGGGAAGTGCGTACTGTAATGACAGGCGTAGTAACACCTTCTGCGCGCTTCGACAGCGCATTGATACCTTCACTTCTGATTTCTTTTCTCTCCCACGACCCCCCCAACTTCTGTAAATACAACCAACGTGACTGCACTGCACTACTTGGTACACAGTCAGGAAGCCAGAGCTGGCAGAAAATTATAAGTAAGGTATAATTAACGAGAAGGTGTGCATTCCACGGTTTTAATGCATGACGCAGAGTTCGCGTTGGGTGGTTGCCTCCGCGAAGAGCATTAAAACCGTGGAATGCTCACCTTCGAGTTGATTATCCCGCTTATACCATGGTCATTTGCCAACAATATCAAATTGCAGCATTAATCTGAAACGGAGATTATGCATAACCCAACATTATGCGCGATTATGCGGACTGTAGCTAACTTGCTACCCACAATTACAATGAACTTATGACAGTTTCCGCAGTCAGCGAGCTGAAATCAGTCTGCTGGCATAGCACGTAGCTAGCAAACTGTCAGCAGTCGCTGAATACATGAAGTGGACACGTTAGCTTCATTTGTAACCGTACACAGTTACAATCGTTTAATGGATAAAGCCTGATAACTTCGCTGCTACAATATTTACGGTCATTATCGCTTGAGTACCCATTGTTAACCGCCCCACAGGACGCACTTATATGACGCCGCTAAATTTAGTGGAAATAAATGAGCTGCTAGGTTTCTGTTGTACCCAGACAAATATCAGCTCTAACATTGCTATGGTTACAACTTGGGTAGTGGATGAATTTCGAATGGTGAAACGACCGTAGCCGAACTACCTGTGCGGTTCCACGGTTTTAATGCATACCTGCCAGCTGCCAGCCAATTAGAAAAAATTTGAAAAAGGTATTCACCCAGACCATGGTATAAAAGAAAATAATCAAGTGTGCTACTATAGAACATTTTCAAATGGAGGACATAGATGCCGACGACTGGCTTGTGGCTGAGCCGGAGCCATATCTATTTGAACCGGAATATACCGAGGAGGAGCTAGCCGAAATGGACCGTGAGAGGGAAGAAGAAACGGACGAAGATGAATCGTATGTGAAGAAGTGAAGTGAAGGTTCGCAAGCTACGTGCTTTGCCAGCAGACTGATTTCACCTCGCTGACTCGTACTCAAGCGATAACGACCGTAAATATTATAGCAGCGAAAAAATCAGGCTTTATCCATTAAAAGATTGTAATTGAGTACGGTTACAAATGAAGCTAACGTGTCCACTTCATGTATCAGCGACTGCTGACAGTTTGCTAGCTACGTGCTATGCCAGCAGACTGATTTCAGCTCGCTGACTGCGGAAACCGTCATAAGTTCATTGTAATTGTGGGTAGCAAGTAAGCTACAGTCCGCATAATCGCGCATAATATTGGGTTATGCATAATCTCCGTTTCAGATTAATGCTGAGATTTGATATTGCTGGCAAATGACCATGGTATAAGCGGGATAATCAACTCGAAGGTGAGCATTCCACGGTTTTAATGCTCTTCGCGGAGGCAACCACCCGACGCGAACTCCGCGTCATGCATTAAAACCGTGGAATGCACACCTTCTCGTTAATTATCCCTTATAATTTTCTGCAAGATCTGGCTTCCTGACTGTGTACCAAATAGTGCAGTGCAGTCACGTTAGTTGTATTTACGGAAGTAGGGGGGTGTCGTGGGAGAGAAAAGAAATCAGAAGTGAAGGTATCAATGCGCTGTCGAAGCGCGCAGAAGGTGTTACTACGTCTGTCATTATAGTACGCACTTCCCACAGCATAGAAAAAGCCACTTTTGGATTTGCGTCCCCGAACCCGAACTCGTGTCATTGGTCACATAAACCTATGTAAACAGGAAAAACGTGGAAGACTTTGGTCGCATCTAACTACAGTCCCGAAAAATACCGTTGACCACAATGAGTCTAGCTACAAATGCTAACAGGAGTGGCAGCCCGTCTGGCTGACTGGGTGATCGCTCAAAGCTCGGAGAGGTACGTATCATCTCGTCTCATTTCAAAGGAAAAAATATTTCATTATGAAAGTACGGTGGACTGTTCCTTTAATTGGACTATGTACTGAATGATTTAAAATATTGTCCTTTACAGGTGGGTTTGAGAGGGCCATGCTGCAGGGTGAATCCCCAGGGTCCCCTGTTGCGCCTCTATTTTGAGGGAGGTGACCAGCGGAAGGACTTCCGCCTATGAAGGTCATCCCTGGAGAACCTCATCCATCTCCTGTGAGAGAACGACCATGGATGGGGGAAGTCGATAGAGGTGCTGGTGTTTGTGTACTGACTGGCCTGTGGAATGTCCTACTGGGTCGTACCAGAGGCCTTTGAAAATGCCCGCACCACATGCCATGACATGACCCGCCGGGTCAGTAAGGGCATTGAGGGGGTTTTCAGGACCCTCATCCGCCTCCCCACCCTGAAGAGCTGGAGGAGATTGGAGCCCGGTTCCAGCAGCTGTCTGGTTCCCCAGCCTTTGAGCGGGTGGCAGGGAGCACTGATGGCTGCAATGGACTATTACAACAGGTAGCTGATCAACTCGGTCCGGTTCCAGGCCATCTGCAAGCACAAGGGTCGTTTTTCTGGATGTGGTGGTGGGCTTCCCTGGCTGCGTCCATGATGCCTGGGTCCTGAAGTGCAGCCCCTTCTATGTCCACCGGCTGTACCCACCTCCTGGATGGTGTCCGCTGAGTGACGGCGGATACCCGTGTTTGGCAGAGCCCATATGCCTGATGATGCCATTCCGGGAGCCTGTCCGGAATCCTGTGGAGGGCAGGTACAACACCAGGCTGTCCAGGGTACGGTGCATGGTGGAGAGGGCATTTGGGGTTCTCAAGACCAGGTGACGCTCCATTTGCCTGAAGGCACTGGAGGTGAAGGTGGAGTTTGTGCCTGAGGTCATGTGTGTCTGCCTTTTCCTGCACAATGTCTGCCTCAGGGACGGGGACGTCTCGGAGTCTGAGGTCAAAGGCAAGGATGACGGGGATGATGGCAATGATAGGGATGATGCTGAAGCCCACGAGCCACTCCAGCGGTCCGGGGACACCATCAGGGGTAGCATTAGTGTTTGCTCCTGATGTTCCCATTGTCGTGCTGCTTGAACATGATTATTGGTTTTTTTTTGTTTTTTTTTTTGGATAGTGTTACTCTGCCCAGTGAGTTCTTTGTTCCTGATCTATCTCAAATGTTAAGAGTGATTCACCCCTGGTGTACATAGTTGTATTATAGTTCTTTTATTATTGCCTCTTTCAAATCCAACCACTTGTCCGAGTTGTAAGAGGTGGAAACAGGTAAAGTACAGGACTTCCAGGCAGGGAGAAGTTTAGTGGGTGGTTTAACCACCTGGGTCGATAGAGTAACCATGAAGGCCTGTCTGATCTATCTGGAAACGCGCTGGCTAATGGGGCTCTGGTAAAACTACGTGGACCAATCGCCTGCCAGGCAGATAACTTATGATTACAGAAACATAGCTAAGTGTAGAAGTCGAAGGTCTCTCCCTCAAACATGGTTCTGGACAATGAAATCTCAAAATAAGTTGCTCAATTCATGAATGATTGTTGCCACCTGAAAAAGAGGGGTTTTTTGCGAAGTTAGTCAAATGGTTTATATTAGACTTTTTCGTGTTCCCCTGCAATATTTAGTACATTTCTGCAGAGCAAAAACTAGATGCAACACCTTCCATTATTATTGAGGTCCTCTCAAGCAGTGCAATTTGTGTGCATATTCCATGGTACTTGACAGTACTTTTTTCTCTCGTGCTAGGTTGTTATGTATCATCAGACCAAAGCAATGTAAAAGTATATGAAAATCCACAATTCAGTAAACCAGCTGGTCACAACTCTAATATCACTTGTCTCTTACATTCTCATGGTCTCTGGTAAATCAACAATGCTGCATTTTCCCAATTCAGAACATAATTATACAAAAAGCACTTTTTGTTAACATTTTGATTAAGCTCACGATCCCCATCATCATCTTGTTTCTTTTGTGTTGACTGTAGTGCATATGATATTTCAGTTTGAGGTTCTCCCATTTCTGTTTTATCCACCATGTCTCCACCTTGCCCTCCAGGCCATGCTCCTTTATGAACATTCTACAGAAACATAACATCGGTGACATCGACCTAACTGAATATAAGCATTTCCTAATGTTACAATACACCGATAGTATTATTTACAAACTGAAATCCTCTGACCACCGCACTGAGCCCCACTGGGAAGAGCGCCTCATTACAGGCACTCCACGAGATGAGGCGCCCTGTATCTTCATCTGCCCCTATAAGAAACAGACAAACGAGCAAGATGTGCATAGTTAGATCCAACATGCTGACAGTATAAAACCGGACGGAAACGTTCTTTATACATTCATTCATTATACATTCAATACACCTTCAGCTGAATATTATTTTACCATATATAACCCGTATCACAAGATTAAAAATTTTACTAACATTTGTATTGACACTGCTCCTGGCTGGTGCCGTGTCGTCTCCCACAGGTTCCGATGTTTTGCAGTTCAAGTGGCTTCTTATTATTTCTCAGCGACTTTTTTCCTGGCAGTTTACGTCGTGTTGCATCTTCGGCAATTTATGTACGAATAGTGTGCATACGATGCACCCACATATCTGCTCAATCTAGTATACATCTGGAAACTTCTTTCGGACACAAACTCACTCCGCACGCATCAGTGAACACGCTACCCCAAACTCTGACGTAATTGGCAGTGTTAGTGGTACGTTCGTACGAGGTTTCGAGCACAGGTAATTGAATAGTGAGCTTGTGATGCTTCCACAAAATGTCTCCCCGATCTAGCATACAACAGGAAACTTTTTGCGGACACAAAATGACTCCCCACGCATAAAAACACCATGTCCCCTAAATCTGACATCATCAGTAGTTCGAGCAGTACGAGTAGTGCGTTAGTGCGCGGTTTCGAACACGGCCCCAGAGATGCTGAACGTCCGTGAGATGGACAAAATCGCTGCATTTATTCAATGACCATTGAGGTTCACTGAAATGAAAAAAAGAGTCTCATAGAAGCCCAGAGACACAGAGCTTCAAGAAGTTTAATGCACAGTGACACTACAAGAATGTATGAGTAGACAATCTTGTCATTTGACCTGTCAGTAGTGGATTCTGAAGTCGCCTAAGAGTTGAACGCATTCTATCACATTTTTAGTCAATGAAATATCAACGCAACAGTACATATTTGACCTTTTTTTTTTATATTTTAGAGCAAGCAGAGCTTCCATTGCAGTCTTTGAGCGATTGCCACTGTGTCTCAATGATGATGTCTGACCTCGGATGGGAACTCCTTGAATGAGGAGTGGCTAGACTCACTAGTATGTATAAATCGATTCATCAACTTGCTGCAGTAGACTCGGATCAAGAAACAAGAAAATCTGAAACTGCATTTATTCACTGTAAAATTAACAAAGGCTGCTCTAAATACTCATTCTTTCCAGGAACCATGGCTGAATGGAATCTGCTACCAGTATCTGTACACCAAAGGGCAGGACTGAGTAATATGCATATGTCATTTGGGGGGCCCACTTCCAAAGGCAATCCTTAGTCACCATGCCTGTAACAAGATATCCCAACAGCGGAGTGTTTGCAGTACTCGGAAAATGAAATAAAGATAAAATCATTGACTTTATAAAAAGATGAATACAGCACCCGGGTCTGAAATTGAGGCCAATGCGGACATCTGAAAAATTTGCATTATATTTAATGGCCAGCAGATGTCGACTTCAGTGGTTGCAGAAAGAAGTTCAATGCTATTGAAGTCTGTCATGGATTTGCCCCCGCCAGCTGAAGACAAGAAGCTGGCGGGGACAAGGACCATGTACTCAAAAGCAGGACCAGGGACTGAAACTCACAGGTTGAGAATAAATATAAAAATCTTTAATTTAAATAACATAGAACAATCCCGGAGGGGAGCAGCAGCACACATAAGGGCTCCAGAAACAGAATACTGCTGCACCGAACTGAGGTGCAGCCAACCCTTAAATAACAACCCTTCACCTCCACCTTAATGGGCAACAGGTGTGGCTCGTTAAGGTGGAGGCGAAGAATGCAGCAGGGGGAGGGCCTGCAGGGCAGGACCATCACAAAGTCTATGAGACTCTGACTCTAATTTGCCTCCTGATTTATTATTTCAATAACGATTTTCTACATCATTTTATGGTATCTATTGCCAGTTTAAAGTCTCCTTCGATATATTGTGACATTCATTTTTGTAAATTATGGTCCCAAATAGACTAGAATAAAGGATAAAGCCAGAATATGCTTTAGGGGCGTGGCTATCCTCTGGTCCACGTCCGATACGGTCAGGTCCAGAGCCACGGTCCTTCCCGTATCTTCAATTCATGCTCTCGTCCAATAGGAATCACATCCGGTTTCAAAATGACAAAATGGTGCTGTTCAAATTGCCAAAATTGAGGTTTCCTAAATTCGACCAAACATTGTCAAAGCTGGGTGTCAGGCAATGCTTGTTCAAAGGAGGCATGACTAACCACCCTCGCATCATAAAAATGGCTAATAGGAAAGCAGTGCATTTTTGCTGACCAATGACAAATATGGTTTGATGAAAAACTTCTAAAATAGTTTGATTATGTCTTAATTGCATGGACAGAAGTTTCCTCAGGGTGGGAAGGGCTTTTCTTCCAGCCCACCCATAGACTTGCCCCTGCTGCAGATCCACTGCCTCGTAAGTTTGTGGATCTTTACTGTTAGTTGTGCTGCGCGATAAATTTTACTACCATATGGTTTTGCAGGTTTGTGTGCCAAACTTATCCTGCAGAACTTAACTGCATGTGGATCTACCCTGTTAGTGAGTGACTGATGAAGTTACACCATTGGTTGGCCTGCAGATTGTGCTTTCAGCTTTAGCCTTTGCTCACTGCCCACAACTTCACTCAAAGACCGTAAATGGTCTGGTCATATTCTAGATTGTGACCTAATCTTGTTTGTCTTTCTGAACAATAGAATAAGCAACATGCATTACACTATGCAACAAAATTTTGACTTTTTCTTATTTCTTGGCAGAAAGTGTTATCTCCCTATTGCTTATGCCTGAAGTAAATGGAAAAGACTCCAAACTTTACCTTTGTGACCTGGGAAATGAAAATTTTCCAGAATAATTAAGGTGGATTAAGTGCTGACTTGATAGAGAATTTTCTAGAGCTTGCAAGAATTTTCAAGAACTTCTTAGGATGTTGTAGAATTTACTAGAATTTCAAGAACCTTAGAATTTTCTTGATCTTTCTATACTAATACATATACAACGGCTCACCACTGGCCACCTCAGTTTAGTTCAAGCTGCCTAAGTGAACACTTCAGAGATGGCATCGAGAAGTTGCAAGCATTCTCTAGATGCATTCTGCAATGTATGAGGCCAATTTATCAAAACAAGCAAAAAAGTATACTCTGAAATAAAGCCTCCAAGGTATATTTGGAATGCACAAACTATAGGCACCTTATTTTATTTACCAGCACTGCAAAAATAAATCAATAAATAAATAAATAAAAACTCTAGGAAGTATGACTGAAAATTTTTGCTCGCTTGATTCATTTTTTGTTTAATTCAAAATAAAAATGTGCAAGGTTGCCTATTATTGCATTGAAAATATGCAAATTCCCAAATGTCATTATCCAGGGCACAAAAGCAAAGTTTGCAGGGAATAATGGGCATTTTTTCTTTTACTTTTACAACATAAGCAAAATAGAAATAGCACACTATCCAGGAACAATATATGTGTTAAATATTGTTATCTCTGCAACTTTTTGTTATGATTCTGTATCTGTCTGGTTTCTGTATTTATTATTTTTCATGTTTATTCATCCATTCCATTATTGCATTGCACATCGTCTCCCCTGTAATGTCTCATGTGATTTGTGTTATCATGCCAGTGCACTCCCGTCTGTGTGCAGACACGCTTCAGGTGATTTCGGAAGTTTTCCGGTATTTCACAAACTTCCTTCAAGTCCCGTTTTACCTTCCGTCCCACTTTTCTGAAATTACTGCATTTGTATTAATTAACTACTAGGCTGCTTAGTTAGTACTGGTAATTTTACTGTAGACTAATCCCTTTGTCTGTGCAGAAACTAACCAACTAACTTTCATGTATTTTGATTAGGTGCGTAGATATCACTGTTTACCAATATAACTAACTCTGCGCCGATCTGCTCTGTTATGTAACTCCGCCACTTTAGCTTTCCCTGTACTCTCCATTGATTACAGCTCACGCACCTCAGGTGTGCCTCTCTCTCTGTCCTGGAACCTTAACTGTGCAATAAGAACTCCTTGACCGGCGCTGTTTATCTGTCATAGGTTGTCGGCGTGGATCCTGTCCACGTTTTGGTTTTTGCCAATTGTTGGTGGTTTAGGACTTCCCCACGTGTGCTTACCTCTGTAATTAGTGTTATCCAATTCACCTGTTCCCTGCATAGCATATGATTTCCCTCTTGTCGATTTAAAGTCTTCACTGCAGTTCATTCCTTGTCAGAACATTGATCAATTTACATCTGTGCAGAGCTCCTCGTATGCCTTTTGTTTATTGCTTTTCCAGGACTGTTTTGTCCGACCTCGAGTTTGCCATTGCCCTTCCCTTCCTGTTTTGCCTTTTTGGATTTTGACCTGTTTTGTACAACTACGGTTTCTGTTTTTGGATGCCCTGTGTATGACCTACCTTTCTGGATTTCGATTTTCGAGTTTTTGTCTTACTGTCTTTGTATCATGGCACATCTTCCTTACTAGTTTTGACTCCTGTCTGTCCTATTGCCTTTGCTTTTTGTCCCCCGCCGCGCGGAACGCGCAAAGCGGCGGGACATAGTATTCACGACCGTCCGTCCGTCCATACGTCCCGAATCCTTGTCAGCAAGATATCTCAAGAACGAATTGACGGATTTCCTTTAAATTTCATGTTAACATGTATTAGGGTGATACCCCGGCGCCAATCGATTTTGGTGACCCTTGCACCACTCTCAAGGTCACACAGACAGATTTCTCATTTTGACACGATTTCACATCTTGTGGCGGGGGACAAAGACACGTTAGTGGCAAATACTTGTTGGACATTGTTTTTGGCTTAGCAATCCTTGAGTCTTCTGGTCCTGACCCATTTTTTATTAGAGGCTAATGATTTTTGGATTATCCCTGAGTTGTGACTGGTTCCTCTGAGCATATCATCACACTTTTCCCAATCCAAATATTGGCCATTAGGAAAAACTACTGCAGTGCCCATTTAAAACATGCTAGTTCAGAATGTGACAATTGCCTGGCCCCCAGGAATGCTGCCTGCAGCTTTTTTTGAGATTTATGAAGTATCGCTTAGCCAAATAACTTCACAGTCAACAGTGCACTTCCTTAGATTCTCTCCAATACAAGTGCAAATTGTAAAGTTAATCGGCTGAACAGTTATTGAGGAAATAAGGGACAAGTACATGCATACATGAATAAATACAAACATACATACATACAAACAGAAAGATTCAGACTCCATTAACATGTTTAGCAAGCCAAAAAAAAATGTGCTTTTTCATGGCTGCATCCTTTTGGAAAATGAGTTGGAGCTACATGAACCATGGTTAGGCTATTTGCATTAACATCCTGGAGTATCTCAAGAAGTGGATAGTGAGTTTATGCACATATAGTGCTGTGAAAAAGTATTTGCCCCCTTCCAGATTTCTCTCTGTCTTTTTTTTTTGCATATTCGGCACACTTAAATGTTTGAGATCATCAACAAAATTTTTATATTAGACAAAAATAAACTGAGTAAATACAAAATGTAGTTTTTAAATGATTTCATTTATTAAGGGAAAAAAGCCCCCCCTTTCCCCATGAATTAACTATGATTAACAAAATTTTTTTAGTCTAGTTTCACAAGCCACACCCAGGCCTGATTACTGCCAGACCTGCTGAATCAAGAAATTGCTTAAATAGAACCTGCCTGACAAAATGAAGTAGGCAAAAAGATCTCAAAAAGCAACACATCATGTCGCAATCTGAATAAATTCATGAACGGATGAGAAACAGAGTCATTGACATCTATCAGTCTGGAAAGGGTTACAAAGCCATTTCTGAGGCTTTGGGACTCCAGTGAACCATGGTGAGAGCCGTTATCAATAAATGGAGAAATCTTGGAACAGTGGTGAACCTTCCCAGGAGTGGCCAGCCTACCAAAATTACTCCAAGGGCGCATCGACGACTCATCCAGGAGGTCACAAAAGAACCACAAAAGAACATCTAAAGAACTGTAAGCCTCACTTGCCTCAAGTCAGTGTTCATGATTCAACAATAAGACAGAGACTGGAAAAAATGGCATCCATGGGAGAGTTCTGAGGTGAAAACTACTGCTGACCAAAAAGAACACAAAGGCTTGTCTCACATTTGCCAAAAAACATCTTGATGATCCCCAAGACATTGAGGTAAATATTCTATGGACTGACTAACAAGGTCTCTGAGAACCTTGTTAGGGTGCATGGCATCATGAACGCTTTGAAATACCAGGACATTGTCAATCAAAATCTCATGGCCTCTGCCCGAAAGCTGAAGATGGGTCGTCACAGGGTCTTTCAGCAAGATAATGAGCCTGAACATGTGGCCAAATCTACACAGAAATGGTTCACCAGATGCAGAATCAAGCTCCTCCCATGGCCATCTCAGTCCTCAGACCTCAACCCCATTGAAAAACAATGAAGTGAGCTGAAGAGGAGAGTGCAGAGGAGAGGACCCAGGTCGCTGAATGATTTAGTGAGATTGTGTAAAGAGGAATGGTCGAAGATCCCTCTTTCTGTATTCTCCCATCTTGTGAAACATTATAGGAGAAGGGGTGCTAATAATTGTGGCAATGATTTCATGTAAAAGAATTATTTCTTGATGTTTTTCCTACTGAATAAATGCACTTGAATTAAAGGTTGGATTTTCCTCTTTTTTTCATTGTGGTAATTTATTATTTAGAAAAAAACTGAATTTATTAGAGGCGAAAGAACACATCTTAACCAGGGGTGCCAATAATTATGGAGGGCGCTGTAGGTTTGGACAGCTTTTTCTTCTCAATAAATCAAATCATCATTTAAAAACTGCATTTTGTATTTACTTGGGCTATCTTTGTCTAATATTAACATGTTTTTGATGATCTGAAACATTTAAGTGTGACATATGCAAAAAAAAAAGAAATCAGGAAGGGCGCAAATACTTTTTCACAGTACTGTATCCTCAGGCACATACAAAAGCATTCACACGCACGCACACGCATGAAAAATGAAAACATTTTTGTCTGAAAAAATTCTTTATATTTTGTGTTGCCCTTTTGAATTACATGCCCTGATCCCCAGAGAACCTTGTGTTGCCATTTTTAACAAGTACTTTGCTCATTCAGCCTCTAGTCACAGCACCAGTGAGGTACCGCAAACAGGTGTCAATGCAAGCTGATAAAACCACAGGTCCACGCAGTAAAATTAGTCAGTTGCTACTCGTCTGCTATATTAAACACATGTCATTTTTGATAGGACTCTTTATAATTTTTTGCAGATTATTTTACACTGAGCAAGTGTTTCAGGACAACAAACAGCACACTGCTGTGAATGTGGTCCAAAGAGAATCTCATACTCTCACATCCAAAAATGTTACTGCAAATCCCCCCAAATTTTCAACCCAATGACATTGCAGAAAAGTATAAACAGTCAGGAATCATATATTCATCGTTACAGGAATGCTGATGAAGGGAGACTTGGGCCAGGCTCCACAAAAATAAAGCCTCTATGTGGGCTGCAGTTGGTGGTCCCCCAAAAGAAAAGGCATTACTGTCCTCAAAGCAGCAAACGTAGAGACCCCAATGGAGATGCAGGTGGCAGGTGTGGTTGAGAAATTATCACTGGACACCTGTCAAAGTGCAAGTTTAACACTCAAGGAGACCACAGACCTACCCACACGCACAGAAAATGTATTCAATATTGATGAGACAATTGTAGAGCAAAAATCATCAGAAATCTGACAGGATGGAAAAATGGAAATGAATGCACACATTATGTGTACAGTGCTCCCTCCTGATTATCAGTATTTTCATATATTTAGCTAAAATAATAGCTTTAGATGTTCATACACTGTAAATCAAGACAGGGAGAACATGAAGAAATATAGTTGGCAAATGATCATTACATTTATTGAAGGAAGTAGGCTATCCAACACCTGTATCATCTATATCGTGAAAAATTAATTGCCAGCTGAAACTTAATAACTGTTTTACCATTTTCAGCAGCAACCGCAGAAGCTCTTGAGCGTTACGGAAAAACCTAGTAAGCAACAAAAAGCTGATTCCAAGAGAAAGACAGAAAACTGTATCCCTCTAGGGTTAAGCTCTTGTCCGACAATGAAACTGACATATTATTTAATGAACAAATAACTACTAAGAGATATTTATGGAGGAATTTTTTTTCTTTTTTATTAGTATCCCTGTCAATATAACTTAAGAAATGTTTCCATCTGAAAATATAAAATGTCAAATCTCAAAATGATGGACAAAAACTTCATGATTATGCAGCTGCAGCGGCATTTCGCAGTTTTTCATAGTTAATTTTACCATCTGCTTTCCTCTTCAAGGCATTTTTCAGTCGTTATTAGTATGTGGATTGCATGAATTGCGAATACTGACCAAGAATGTCCGACACATTCAATGCTCTGCATACATACGATATGATATGATACGATACACTTTATTGTCTCCAATAAAGGGAAATTTGTCTAGGACTACAAAGCGCTCTGCGGACATTTCTGTCTCAAGGAATCAATAAATACAACAAAACAGTACAATACATGCACACCTATGAAAAACTCAACAACATATTGCACATAACCCATAATCTAATATACAGTTAAAACAAGCATACTAAAAAGGGATAATAAGATTAAAATACCCTCTTTACATATACATACAGTGGCGCTTGAAAGTTTGTGAACCCTTTAAAATTTTCTATATTTCTGCATAAATTTGGCCTAAAACATCATCAGATTTTCACACAAGTCCTGAAAGTAGATAAAGAAAACCTACTTAAACAAATAAGACAAAAATATTACACTTGGTCATTTATTTATTGAGGAAAGTGGTCCAATATTACATATCTGTGAGGGGCAAAAGTATGTGAACCTCTAGGATTAGTGATTCATTTGAAGGTGAAATTAGAGTCCGGTGTTTTCAATCAATGGGATGACCATCAGGTGTGAGTGGGCACCCTGTTTTATTTAAAGATCAGGGATTTATCAAAGTCTGATCTTCACAACACATGTTTGTGGAAGTGTATCATGGCACGAACAAAGGAGATTTCTGAGGACCTCAGAAAAAGCGTTGTTGATGCTCATCAGGCTGGAAAACGTTACAAAACCATCTCTAAAGAGTTTGGACTCCACCAATCCACAGTCAGACAGATTGTGTACAAATGGAGGAAATTCAAGACCATTGTTACTCTCCCCAGGAGTGGTCGACCAACAAAGATCACTCCAAGAGCAAGTCGTGTAATAGTCGGCGAGGTCACAAAGGACCCCAGTGTAACTTCTAAGCAACTGAAGGCCCCGCTCACACTGGCTAATGTTAATGTTCATGAGTCCACCATCAACAGAACACTGAACAACAATGGTGTGCATGGCAGGGTTGCAAGGAGAAAGCCACTGCTCTCCTAAAAGAACATTGCTGCTCATCTGCAGTTTGCTAAAGATCACATGGACAAGCCAGAAGGCTATTGGAAAAATGTTTTGAAGACAGATGTGGCCAAAATAGAACTTTTTGGTTTAAATGAGAAGGGTTATGTTTGGAGAAAGGAAAACACTGCATTCCAGCATAAGAACATTATCCCATCTGTGAAACTTGGTGGTGGTAGTATCATGGTTTAGGCCTGTTTTGCTGCATCTGGGCCAGGACAGCTTGCCATCACTGAAGGAACAATGAATTCTGAATTATACCTGAAATTCTAAAGGAAAATGTCAGGACATCTGTCCATGAACTGAATCTCAAGAGATGGTGGGTCATGCAGCAAGACAGCAACCCTAAGCACACAAGTCGTTCTACCAAAGAATGGTTAAAGAAGAATAAAGTTAATGTTTTGGAATGGCCAAGTCAAAGTCCTGACCTTAATCCAATCAAAATGTTGTGGAAGGACCTGAAGCGAGCAGTTCATGTGAGGAAACCCACTAACATCCCAGAGTTGAAGCTGTTCTGTACTGTGGAATGGGCTAAAATTCCTCCAAGCCGATGTGCAGGACTGATCAACAGTTACAGGAAACGTTTAGTTGCAGTTATAGCTGCACAAGGGGGTCACACCAGATACTGAAAGCAAAGGTTCACATACTTTTGCCCCTCACAGATATGTAATATTGGATCATTTTCCTCAATAAATAAATGACTAAGTATAATATTTTTGTCTCATTTGTTTAACTGGGTTCTCTTTATCTACTTATAGGCCTTGTGTAAAAATCTGATGATGTTTTAGGTCATAATTATGCAGAAATCTAGAAAATTCTAAAGGGTTCACAAACTTTCAAGCACCACTGTATATGCACATGTACATACACACATACAGGTACACACACATATATACACGTACACACATACAAACACGTCCGTACCTAAATATGTGTACGTACATACAAACATACATGTGTACCTACACATACACCCAGATACATTTTCGCCAATACTTACGTACATATTGTTATGGCCCCAATTTGTTTTGACGTTTATGACACCAAGGGATGACAGACAAAATTTTAAAACTCAAACAGATTTAATTAAACAAAGACCAACACAAACCTTCAATTTATTCTACAGACCAAGATTGATATTATACAAGAAAAAAAATATTTACAGTCCCTTGAGATGAGGTTGGTTGGTGATGTTCCGGGTGAGGAAAATGCTCTAACACAGGCAAAAATCCACAAAAAGCTTCACAGGTCTTGAAAAGAGTGACAGGTCTGGTCAAATGTATCCTTCTCCTTGCAATTTCTCCGACTACTTTACTCTCTCAATTTTTCTCCTTATATACTCTTTTGCAGCCCCCTCCCACATTTAGACTTCATTTTTCCCTCTGGGACCTTCCCCTCTCAGACATCCCCAGGACATGCCCAAACCTAGCTCCAGACTGGGCTTAACAAAAAAGGTCAATACTGACATCTAGTGGCTTCTTTCCACATTACGCCTCCATTCCAAAAGGGAAAAATGTTGACTCATAAAGGCAAAATTTTTCTTTTCAATACGAAATTGGTTAAGGAGACACTTGTGTATATATACATATATTACAATTTTTGAATAAACACGTGATTTATATACATACTCAAACACGGGATAAGCAATCAGCATTGTCAGCAACCTTTACATGCTTAATTTCCAAGTCAAACCCCTGTAAAATCAAACTCCAATTCAAGTTTTTCATCTTACTCAAAAACATTAACGGATTGTGGTCAGTGCACTCAATCATTGGCTTTTGCCCTGTACAAACATAAACCTCAAAGTGTTGTAAAGATAGAACCAGAGCCAACAGCTCCTTCTCTATTGTGGAATAATTCCTTTTGGTGGCGATTGAATTGCTCAATGTCATCAGAGTCACTTCTCTGTCGGAGCACAAATCCACAAGCTTGGTCGCTTGCATCGACCACGATGGAGAACAGTTTGCTGAAGTCAGCAGGTTTGAGCACGGGGAAGTGACACAGCAGAGACTTCAGGTGATCGAAGGCTCTTTGGCATGCTTCATCCCAAGTGAACTTTACTCCTTTCTTCAGTTGGTTGGTGAGACTGCGAGCAATCTAAGTTCAGTTCTTGCAGAACTTGCGGTTGTACCCGATCATTCCAAGGAAGCGGTGCAAAGCTTTTTTGTTGTCAGGAACTGGGAAGTCCGTGATGGCTTGGACTTTAGCATTTCTGGGTGCCACCTTACCATGGCCTATGACGTAGCCAAGATATGTGACAGTAGCACAACCAAAGTCACTCTTGTTCAGGTTAACAGTCAGGTTGGCCTGGGTCAGGCGCTGGAACGTCTCTACATCTTTCAGATGTTCTTCCCAGGAGTCACTCCATGTGATCAGGTCGTCGGTGTACGCACCCGTGTGTAGCAATCTGGTAGACTGTATCATCCTTTGGAATGTTGCTGGGGCATTTTTCATGCCAAAGGGTAGGACTTTACACTGGTATAACCCAGATGGTGTGGCAAAAGCAGAGATGCTCTTGGCCCTATCAGTTAAAGGCACACACCAATAACCCTTCAATAAATCAATCTTGGTCAAAAACTTTGCTTGCCCTACTCTATCAATAAAATCATCAATCCTAGGTATTGGAAACACATCAGTTATAGTTACAGCATTGACTTTGCAGTAATCTGAACAGAATCTAGTGCTTCCATCAGGTTTTGGAACTAGCACACAGGGTGAACGCCAATCTGAGTTGGAGGGTCTGATAATATCATTTTCTAACAGTACTCAACCTCTTTCTCATCAATCTTTCTCTTTTTAGGATTCATCCAGCACAGATACTGTTTTATTGGTTTGGCATCACCAACATCTACATCATGAAAAGCTATAGAAACTCTCTTTGGAACATCAGGAAAAAGATCTTTATATTTCTTGATCAACCTCTCAAACTGATCTTTCTGTGAGGGTTCTAAGTGCTGGAGTTTTACATCAAGATTTTGCAACACTTCAGAATTTGACAATTTACATGAAAGAACTTCAGCTTTAATTATAGATTCATCATCTTGAAACTCCCCCTCATCTTCACACGTCTCGAACATAGGAGAATCTGAAGAGACAGCTGCAACCCTAGCATTTCTCTCATGATAAGGCTTCAGCATATTAATGTGACACCACTGTTTTTGCTTTCTCCTATCTGGAGTCTTCACAATGTAATTGAGATAATTGAGTTTTGTTAGAATTTCATTAGAACCATGAAATCTACCCAGCAATGGATTGGACTGCAAGGGAAACAACACAAGGACCTTGTCTCCTAGTTTAAACTCACGGCTTCTAGCCTTATGATCATACCAAGTTTTCATTTTTCCCTGACTTGATTTCAAGTTCTCTTTGGCTAGGTCACATGCTGCACACAATCTTTCCTTGAACTTGCTAACATAGTCTAACAAACTGATATGTGGTTCTTTCTCTTACCATTGTTCACTCAACAATAGCAAAGGTTCTCTCACTTCATGGCCAAACACTAGCTCAAACGGACTGAATCCAGTAGACTTCTGCACTGCTTCTCTTGCTTCAAACAACAGCAAATGAACACCTTCATCCTTTCTCATAGTCATAACAATCATTGTTATGTCATCATTGTCTTGAGAGTGGAATGAAACCGCTCTAAGGCACCCTGACTTTCTGGATGATAGGCACTAGAAAGAATCTGCTTCGCACCTAGTTCATACACTACCTGCTGAAACTATCCGGAAGTGAAATTGCTACCTTAGTCTGACTGAATTTCCCTGGGAAGGCCAAACAACGTGAAGAAGTTTATCAAAACCTTCAAGATTCCAGTTGCCTTGATGTTACGTAGAGTAATAGCTTCAGGGAATCTGGTAGATGCACGCATGATTGTCAACAAGTACTGATTTCCAGATCTAGTCTTGGGTAATGGACCAACACAATCAACAATTACCTTAGAGAAGGGCTCCCCAAA
The DNA here is from genome assembly GCA_029721435.1 of Gymnothorax reevesii. NCBI lineage: Eukaryota > Metazoa > Chordata > Actinopteri > Anguilliformes > Muraenidae > Gymnothorax > Gymnothorax reevesii. The sequence continues at coordinate 58,536,156 of CM056574.1, forward strand.
TGCTGGGATAGGCTGCAATGGAGGTACAGATGGGTCTAACTGGTGTTTTCCAACTACCTGACAAGTGTGACAGGTTTTGCAAAAGTTGGAAACGTCTTTCTGAAGCCCCGGCCAGAAGAAGTGTTTCATGATCTTATCAACAGTCTTGTTAAGACTAAGATGACCTCCTAAAGGTAAACTATGAGCCATTTTTAAAATCTCATTCCTGTAGACCATCGGAACAACAATTTGCTTGACCACTGCCCAATTTGCATTGGCAGGAATATCAGGAATGCGCCACTTCTGCATCAACACTCCATCCTTGAGATGGTACCTAACTGGAACTGCGTCTATTTCTTTTTCAGGAAGGGCTCTTCTCTTTCGTACACAAATTTCAGGATCATTACTTTGCTCCTCAATCAACCACTTTCCGGACAGAGACAAGTCTCTAGACACTTACAATAGTAGGCCGAACAGAGTCATGAGGCGAACCACCTGAGTCATGACTATTCAATGTGCTGGACGGCACCACATCATCTTCTTGAGTCTTCTTAGCCATAGCACGGGTCACTGGAAAGGAAGGATACAGAGATGGGTCTTCATTGCCATCTACAGTGTTCGGCTGTGAAGTAAGATGAACAGGGGAAACTACATTGCCCCCAGCCAAGTCATTACCTAGCAACAGAGAAACACCCTTGATAGGTAGACTTGACATAAGTCCCACCTTTACCTGTCCTGTAACTAAATCTGACTTCAAGAATACAGAGCGCAGAGTACAGATACAGTCCTCTCTTCAGTACCTTGTACAAGTATGAAATCCCCAGAAGCGGTCTCATCATGTAACTCCAAGGAGTCCATCAACAAAAGTGACTGAGAAGCTTCGGTATCCCTTAGGATATATATGGGTACAGGAGGAGAATGCTCATTCAGAGCCACAAATCCCTCTGACACAAATGGAAGAAATTCCTCCCTCACAAAGTCAGCAGTATCAGGCTTTTTGGCCCCACAAGGAGCAGGCAATTTAGCACATCGGTCATCTACTACAGGGGTTTCTAACCTTGTTTTCACATAGGCAGTTGGTTTGGTATTCTTTTATTTTTCTTTCTTAGCTTTTAGGAACCAACAGTTAGTTGTTACATGACCAGATTTCTTGCAATAACTGCAAACTAGACCACTTTTGTCACTGTCAGCTTTCACACTTCGATCAGATCTGTGACTGGATTTCTGAGCACCATCACCAGATTTGTCTTTGTCTTTGGGTGAGGAATCTTGGGTTTCACCTTTACCTTTTTTCCGAAATTGGAACCATCTATTGTTACTGCTAGACTGAAATTTGGACTTATGTGTGAGAACATATTCATCTGCAAATTTGGCAGCTGATTGCAAATTCAGTGCTTACTTCTCATTAAGGTAGGTTTTAATATCATCCTTCACACAGTTCTTGAATTCTTTAACACCATTTCTTTTCGTGAGTTGAAATCATCCTTGACCTCCATCGAAGTACACCAGCGCTCAAAGCAAGCCTTCTTCTCATAAGCAAATTCCACATATGTCTAATTGCCAGATTTCTTCAGACCTCTGAATTTCTGTCGTTAAGCCTCTGGAACCAACTCTTAAGCTCTCAAAATAACCTTTTTGACAACCTCATAATCAGAGGAATCATCTGCAAACAAAGCCGAATAGGCTTGTTCAGGTTTACCCTTGAGGACAGTTTGCAACATCAGAGGCCAGTGTTCCTTTGGCCACTGACAACTTTCAGCTACCTTTTCAAAGCACTGGAAATAGTTATCAACATCCTTCTCCAAGATTGGAGGCACCGGTTTTACCTCCTGGCTAGCACAAAATTTGCTTTTAGCTTCAATTTTGATTTTTAGTAGCTCCATTTGGAGCCTTTCTTCTCTATCGACTTTCTGTTACTCAAAATCTCTCTCTCTCTTGCTAATTTTTCTGACTCGAATTCTCTTTGTTTTTTTTTTCATCCCTTTCAATCTCTAGAATTTTTAATTTAAGTTCCATTTGTATATTTGGATTTTCCACTGGAAACTTTTCCAGATCTCCTGGTGCAAACACATTTTCATCAATGTAATATTCAACAATCTCTCTAGCCAGTCTTGCTTTTTGCATGGCTGGTTTCATACCTCTGACAGCTCTAAATATTTGCATATTTCTAGCAGTTCTGTCTTTTTAAAAGACTTCAAAACCTCTATGGTTGGTGATGCCAAGAAATCATCCATTGCTGTTGATCTGTCTCTCTCTCTCTCTCTCTCTCTCTATATATATATATATATATATATATATATATATATATATATATATAGGAAAAGTCAAAAAATAATTTTGCAATTTGAAATGTTAGATTTTCAATAAATGACTCAAGCAATGGTCTCCCCCGGAAGAGCCCCCAATTTGTTATGGCCCCAATTTGTTATGACATTTATGACAGCAAGGGATGGCAGAAAAAATTTTAAAACTCAAACAGATTTAATTAAACAAAGACCAACACAAACCGTTGCTTGGTGATGTTCCCGGGTGAGGAAAATGCTCCAACACAGGCAAAAATCCACAAAAAGCTTCACAGGTCTTGAATAGAGTGACAGGTCTGGTCAAATGTATTCTTCTCCTTGCCATTTCTCCTACTACTTTACTCCCTCAATTTTTCTCCTTATATACTCTTTTGCAGCCCCCTCCCACATTTAGACTTCATTTTTCTTCTGGGACCTTCCCCTGTCAGACATGCCCAGGACATGCCCAAACCTAGCTCCAGACTGGGCTTACCAAAAAAAAAAGGTCAATATTGCCATCTAGTGGCTTCTTTCCACATGACAATATACATACATATGTATACATACCTATTTACTCACATATTCATGCTAACACATTCATCATGCACATTCATATATGTACATACATGAGCACATACATGCATGAAGCCCCTGACGCAAATCCTGAATGTTTCTTAAGCTGCATGGGTTATTCAAGAGTATAATTGAGGTAGAAACAAAAGAGTTCTTGTATCTGTCCATTTTACACTTGGGGACTCTGTATCGTCTACCAGATGGTTAAAGTTTGTACTCCAAATGGATGATGTGGGACGGATCACAGAGTATTTTCTGTGCTTGCCTGTAAACAGACTGCTCATGGATGGACTGAAGGGGAAGGGTTCCAGTCCACCCCATGATCTTCATGGCGGTCTGCACCAGACGAGAAAGCTTGGATTTTAGCTCAACCGACAATTTCCCATACCATGCTGCCATCCTGTACCTAATGATACTCTCCAACACTGCCTGATAAAATAAAAACATGACTTTCTGATCAACACCAAACACCCTGAGTTGACGTAAAAAATACAGTCTTTGCTGTAAGCATGAACACAAATTGTCAATGAGGGTTTCCCAGCTCATAGATATCTAGGTATTCACTTAGATAATCTGTTCAGAGCTTACCTGGCGGATTTTTTTGTCATGGAGTATGGTCCCCAACTGGCTAATGATCTAGAACCATTTATCTACATTTATGACCAGGTAGTTGGCATCACACCACTGAACAAAAGTCTCAACCTCAGAGAGATAAGATGAGGGATCTGAGTCCTTGTACAAAAGGCTGAGGATGGCAGTTTCATCAGAAAACTTAAAAATTAGGTTACCCTGGAGGCGGCTGCTGCATTCATTTGTATATAAAATAAACAGGGCAGGAGAACTTACACAACCCTGGGGTGCTCCTGTACTGATAAGTCTGGAGTCTGAGACTGTGTTGTTTACTTTGACGTTCTGAGTTCTGTCGGCTAAAAAAGAATAAAACCATTTCACAATGAGCGGGTCTACAGTCATCTGAGACAGTTTGCTTATCAGCAGATGAAGCTGTAAAGTATTAAAAGCAGAACTAAAATCAACAAATAAAAGACGTGCATAGGCCTTAGGGTCCTCAAGGTGCTTTAAAGTCAGATGGGTGATACTATGTATTGCATCATCTGTGCCTCGACCATGTCCATAAGCAAACTGGAGTGGATCCAATTCAGAGCTGACATCAGCTTTCAATATGGAAACAATAATATACTCAAAGGCGATGAAAATGCAACATTCTAAATTTTGGTTTATTTTTGCTCAGTACCTGAGTAGTCCAATCTGAGTTCTTTGGAAACAATAATATACTCAAAGGCGATGAAAATGCAACACTCTAAATTTTGGTTTATTTTTGCTCAGTACCTGAGTAGTCCAATCTGAGTTCTTAAGTGACCATTGGGGTCACAATGTGTACCTCATTATACATGAATGATCAACATGTAACTCAACAGTGTGAGTTGGATTCTCATCAATCCATACTGAGTACAACATACGAGGTTAGGAGTTGTGCAAGTACAGTGATTGAAATGAAGGAGGGGTTGTCTTCCCTATGAAAACGTATGATAAAAGCCACACAAAAAACATGTTTATGCATCATAATGCTGCGTCTGTCAACTGAACAACAGAACAGGGTCCTGGATATGCTAGAGTCGGGAGTGAGTGCCCAGCAAGTGGCTCATCGTTTTGAGTGTAGTTCGTCCAGCATCAGTACATTTTGGGTGTAGTACATCCAACTGGGAAAAGCTCTTTCATCAAGAGTACCCAGACGTCAAACCAGGCAGCAACTCCAGAATGCACTACAGGCAGAGTGGCGACAACTTCCCCAAGAAGACCTAAGATGCTTAGTCAGGTCCATGAGGAGACGTTGTACTGCCTGTGTGGATGTTCGTGGGGGTCACACCCGATACTGACATTTCTTTTGAGTTTGCAACATCAGAGGCCAGTGTTCCTTTGGCCACTGACAACTTTCAGCTACCTTTTCAAAGCACTGGAAATAGTTATCAACATCCTTCTCCAAGATTGGAGGCACCGGTTTTACCTCCTGGCTAGCACAAAATTTGCTTTTAGCTTCAATTTTGATTTTTAGTAGCTCCATTTGGAGCCTTTCTTCTCTATCGAATTTCTGTTACTCAAAATCTCTCTCTCTCTTGCTAATTTTTCTGACTCAAATTCTCTTTGTTTTTTTTTTCATCCCTTTCAATCTCTAGAATTTTTAATTTAAGTTCCATTTGTATATTTGGATTTTCCACTGGAAACTTTTCCAGATTTCCTGGTGCAAACACATTTTCATCAATGTAATATTCAACAATCTCTCTAGCCAGTCTTGCTTTTTGCATGGCTGGTTTCATACCTCTGACAGCTCTAAATATTTGCATATTTCTAGCAGTTCTGTCTTTTTAAAAGACTTCAAAACCTCTATGGTTGGTGATGCCAAGAAATCATCCATTGCTGTTGATCTGTCTCTCTCTCTCTCTCTCTATATATATATATATATAGGAAAAGTCAAAAAATAATTTTGCAATTTGAAATGTTAGATTTTCAATAAATGACTCAAGCAATGGTCTCCCCCGGAAGAGCCCCCAATTTGTTATGGCCCCAATTTGTTATGACATTTATGACAGCAAGGGATGGCAGAAAAAATTTTAAAACTCAAACAGATTTAATTAAACAAGGACCAACACAAACCGTTGCTTGGTGATATTCCCGGGTGAGGAAAATGCTCCAACACAGGCAAAAATCCACAAAAAGCTTCACAGGTCTTGAATAGAGTGACAGGTCTGGTCAAATGTATTCTTCTCCTTGCCATTTCTCCTACTACTTTACTCCCTCAATTTTTCTCCTTATATACTCTTTTGCAGCCCCCTCCCACATTTAGACTTCATTTTTCTTCTGGGACCTTCCCCTGTCAGACATGCCCAGGACATGCCCAAACCTAGCTCCAGACTGGGCTTACCAAAAAAAAAAAGGTCAATATTGCCATCTAGTGGCTTCTTTCCACATGACAATATACATACATATGTATACATACCTATTTACTCACATATTCATGCTAACACATTCATCATGCACATTCATATATGTACATACATGAGCACATACATGCATGAAGCCCCTGACGCAAATCCTGAATGTTTCTTAAGCTGCATGGGTTATTCAAGAGTATAATTGAGGTAGAAACAAAAGAGTTCTTGTATCTGTCCATTTTACACTTGGGGACTCTGTATCGTCTACCAGATGGTTAAAGTTTGTACTCCAAATGGAGGATGTGGGACGGATCACAGAGTATTTTCTGTGCTTGCCTGTAAACAGACTGCTCATGGATGGACTGAAGGGGAAGGGTTCCAGTCCACCCCATGACCTTCATGGCGGTCTGCACCAGACGAGAAAGCTTGGATTTTAGCTCAACCGACAATTTCCCATACCATGCTGCCATCCTGTACCTAATGATACTCTCCAACACTGCCTGATAAAATAAAAACATGACTTTCTGATCAACACCAAACACCCTGAGTTGACGTAAAAAATACAGTCTTTGCTGTAAGCATGAACACAAATTGTCAATGAGGGTTTCCCAGCTCATAGATATCTAGGTATTCACTTAGATAATCTGTTCAGAGCTTACCTGGCGGATTTTTTTGTCATGGAGTATGGTCCCCAACTGGCTAATGATCTAGAACCATTTATCTACATTTATGACCAGGTAGTTGGCATCACACCACTGAACAAAAGTCTCAACCTCAGAGAGATAAGATGAGGGATCTGAGTCCTTGTACAAAAGGCTGAGGATGGCAGTTTCATCAGAAAACTTAAAAATTAGGTTACCCTGGAGGCGGCTGCTGCATTCATTTGTATATAAAATAAACAGGGCAGGAGAACTTACACAACCCTGGGGTGCTCCTGTACTGATAAGTCTGGAGTCTGAGACTGTGTTGTTTACTTTGACGTTCTGAGTTCTGTCGGCTAAAAAAGAATAAAACCATTTCACAATGAGCGGGTCTACAGTCATCTGAGACAGTTTGCTTATCAGCAGATGAAGCTGTAAAGTATTAAAAGCAGAACTAAAATCAACAAATAAAAGACGTGCATAGGCCTTAGGGTCCTCAAGGTGCTTTAAAGTCAGATGGGTGATACTATGTATTGCATCATCTGTGCCTCGACCATGTCCATAAGCAAACTGGAGTGGATCCAATTCAGAGCTGACATCAGCTTTCAATATGGAAACAATAATATACTCAAAGGCGATGAAAATGCAACATTCTAAATTTTGGTTTATTTTTGCTCAGTACCTGAGTAGTCCAATCTGAGTTCTTTGGAAACAATAATATACTCAAAGGCGATGAAAATGCAACACTCTAAATTTTGGTTTATTTTTGCTCAGTACCTGAGTAGTCCAATCTGAGTTCTTAAGTGACCATTGGGGTCACAATGTGTACCTCATTATACATGAATGATCAACATGTAACTCAACAGTGTGAGTTGGATTCTCATCAATCCATACTGAGTACAACATACGAGGTTAGGAGTTGTGCAAGTACAGTGATTGAAATGAAGGAGGGGTTGTCTTCCCTATGAAAACGTATGATAAAAGCCACACAAAAAACATGTTTATGCATCATAATGCTGCGTCTGTCAACTGAACAACAGAACAGGGTCCTGGATATGCTAGAGTCGGGAGTGAGTGCCCAGCAAGTGGCTCATCGTTTTGAGTGTAGTTCGTCCAGCATCAGTACATTTTGGGTGTAGTACATCCAACTGGGAAAAGCTCTTTCATCAAGAGTACCCAGACGTCAAACCAGGCAGCAACTCCAGAATGCACTACAGGCAGAGTGGCGACAACTTCCCCAAGAAGACCTAAGATGCTTAGTCAGGTCCATGAGGAGACGTTGTACTGCCTGTGTGGATGTTCGTGGGGGTCACACCCGATACTGACATTTCTTTTGAGTTCGTTTTTAAATATGTGTTCTGTTGTGTCTTGTCTTGTTGTGATTTTTCATTTTCAACTTGTGCTTGTTATTTTTAATGCATCTGTTTATTTTTGTCCAAATCGACCCTTTTACACATTTATTTAATCAAAGTCAAGCTGCCCACTCCACAGAGACCGCACTCATCTCCATCAGTGAGGCACTTCACAATGCACGAGCACTCATCCATCCTGATCCTCCTTGACCTTTCTGCTGCATTCGACACTGTCGACCACGCCATCCTCCTCTCTTCCCTGTCTGCACTGGGGATCTATGGCACAGCCCTCATCTGGTTGAAGTCATACCTCTCCTGTCGCTTCTACTAAGTTGCCTGGGCTGGTGAAGTATCAACACCCCGCCCCCTTACCACAGGCGTCCCCCAAGGCTCAGTTCTTGGCACACTCCTCTTTTCTCTTTATCTCCAGTCTCTCGGTCCTGTCATTTCTGCTCAGGTTTATCATATCACTTTTATGCTGATGACACTCGACTTTTTCTCTCTTTTCCCCCTGATGCCCAGGTCTCCGCCCGCATCTCCGCCTGCCTGCAAGACATCCAGAGCTGGATGGACAACCATCACCTGAAGATCAACCCTGCCAAGACGGAGATGATCTACATCCCCACTCCATCCTCCCCTCTCCTGGACCTGACCATCACCCTGGGGGATACAACCATCTCCCCCTCGCGGAGTGTGAAGAACCTTGGGGTCCTGTTTGGCGACAGGCTCTCCTCTGCTGTGAACATCGCTGCAGTGACTCTGACCAACAGGTTCTTCCTCTACAACATCCATAGAATCCAGCCCTTCCACACCAGCTACTTTACGCAACTTCTAGTCCAAGCGCTGATCCTCTCCCGCCTGGACTACTGCAACTCCCTCCTTGCCGGCCTCCCAGCATCTGCCATGAGACCCCAGCAACTCATCCAGAACGCTGCAGCTCGCCTGGTCCACAACCTCCCGAAACACTCTCACGTCACCCCCCCAGCTCACAAGGCTCCACTAGCTCCCCGTTACCGCTCGCATCAAATTTAACACTTTTGTTGACTCCCTGGTAGGCTAGCACCAAACAGCTCCAGCATACACCCAGAGACTGTTCAGACCTTACATCCCTGCCAGAGCACTCCGCTCTGCTACTTTTGGTCGCCTGGCTCCTCCCCCTCTCCACTCCTCCCCTTCCTGCTCAAGGCAGCTGTCTGTCCTGGTACCTCGCTGGTGGAATGATCTACCTATCGAGGTCAGAACAGCAGAACCCCTGCGCATCTTCAAGCGGCGCCTGAAAACCCTCCTCTTCAGGCTCCACCTTTCCCCTACTCCACTGTCCTGAATCCTGTCCCTACATCCCTTGATTTGCTGCATTCAATTCTGTTTGTTACCGCTTGATTTGGTTTCCCTTCACTCTGTTGCACCCCTATTTTGTCAGTTTACTTGATTTTCCTGCCCCTTTTTTGCACTTGACCCATTGCCATTTTGCACTTATTTTATTGCTTTTTTATTGCACTTGACCCTGCCCCTTTGTTGCATTTGCCTCTGTTCCACTTGACCTTGTTGCCCTTTTTAATATTGGTTTAGATCTGTAACAATGGAACGTGTTCTGTCACTTACTGTTAGCACTTGTACTTGTCTCCTAGGAGCTCTGCACTTTTGTACTGATCCTGTGCACTTATGTACGTCGCTCTGGATAACAGCGTCTGCTAAGAACCTGTAATGTAATGTAATGTAATATAAGCTGAGCGGTACTGCAGGCGGTGGTGGAAAAAATTGGGGATTCTGCTCAGGCCATCCATCAGGAATTATGGACCTGCACCCACTCCACCAATATGCTTCACATAAAGAATGATATCATGAAAATTGATATCTGATCTAGAAATCAGATTTAAAAAAATGAAAAATGAAAATCAGATTAAAGGCGGTTGGCACGCGTAATGGAAACTCGACCTGGCTTAATCAACGCAGCTGAATCTGTGATGCTAACTAACTAACGACTTCACATCTTTCTCAGCCAACCACAAACTGCCTCAGCATCAGGTAGTGCTTATATAATGCTTGCGTTCTTTGCTCAGTAAAGCCGCTTGCACACTGGACGCAAAACAAATTTTTCACACAACTGTCAAAGTCAATGCAAAGACTTTCCTTCAAAGACTATCGGACACGGAGTATATTAGGATCTCTGTCCGACAGTCGCTAAATTCGTCATAAATGCGCGCCAAATGTCGACTCACTTTATTGCACAGAGCTTAAACAGAAACATTGATTGAAAATCTCGGTACTCATCTTGAAGAACTGAGCCCTCTTATCAAAACATTCATGTTTAATATCTAAAAGATTCGGTAGATTTGAAGAAATTAAAAATGATAATCGACTGTCAGACACGGAGTTATATTGACCACATCCAACCGTCAACACGGAGATATATTAAAACCCTGTCCGACTTTCGGACACTTAGACACTGTGTCTAACGCAATCTGTTGTGCAAAAAATTTGCTTCGCGTCCACTGTGCAAGCGGATATATACTACTATTATTGTCACTCAGGTTTTATCGTTTTTAGTGGGGGAAAGGAATACATTCTGATTGCTATGATCTCGTACTGAGATAAGATCACATATTGAAAATAATAATAATAATAATAATAATTTGTGACATATCTTGCATTGTTGTCCATGCACGTTCATCCCAAAATTGTAAGCAGCAACAGGAAGTAATAATCGGAACACGTTATCCATTGTTTCTCTTCCCAATGATGCAGGCAGAAGAAATAAATGAGCAACCGTAGTGTTTCATTCCAAATTCATAAGTTTGAATGATCTGACGTAGTTTTGTTTGAAATTCCATTCAAGTTCGCTCGTGGTAATAATTCGAGAATGCCCTAGCTAGCCAGCTTACTCATATTTGTAATGCTTAATATCGACTTGAGCGATGCAGAAAACATCCCTGAAGCAGCAAAGTAAAATGCGACATAAACGCATCGTGCAGATATTGGACACAGGTTCTTTATTCCAACACTTTAAAGGTGAGGAGAGGAGCTCATTTTATTGGTGAAGATTTTACTCGGCCGTGTTAAACCCACTTATGTCTTATCTCCTCCTTCTTTGCCACTTGCGCCGGCAGGAGGGACAGAGGAGAGACAGAGGAGTACTCGCACCAGGCTGCGCCGGGCACGAAATTGCAAAATAGGCCTGGATACACCCTATTGGCGCTGTGCTCCCCCCATTCGCCGCGTCTGCGCCTGGTCCACAAATTTAGAGTCTACAAATTTTGTGTTTTTGGTGTAATACCATGAAAATAATTTGTATATAATTTTATATTTTTATCTTAAGTGTTTGCAAGTCTCTTGCTAAGAATTCTTTTAACTAATGACGTATAGAGATTGTTCTGTCACTTCTGACTCTGAAAATGTTGCATTGATGATGCATTTATACGTACTGATCGAACAGGTTGTTCTGCACTATAATGGTCAGAACCTGAACTGTAGCATTATGAGGCTAGACCGGGCTGGAAGATGAAGTCATATTGACAAGAAGCAAAGTAAGATACAATGCAGCACTATATTTATCATTTGATAACCACGGGTATAAGTTGGCGAACTCAATAATGTTCAGCAAATACAAAATGATACAAAATGTCATTCAGAAGCTCCGCGGTCCCACTGGTAGTAAACAATCTGGTTCAACAGGTATGCGAACACGGTCAATATGCAGTGTTAAAAGTTACGGTCTAGGGTGACCATGTTCTGGTTTCCAAAAATTTGAATGCTAGCAAGTCGACAGAAAAAATTTTCCCGTTGCTGCTAGCCTTCAGTTGTTTTTTTCCCTCTAGCTGTAAGATCCATTCATTTATCCAATTTCAGCCGTTTTTCCAGGGCTGGTCACGTAGGTAGCACACTCAGCAAAGTAGCCCCAGCATCCCCCTCGATAACTACCGTACTGTTCGCAAAAAGACAGAAATCTAACTAGTTACAAGGCCATGAGGATAAAGTGAGAAAAGACTGTAGTAACTGGTTAGGGACTGGTTGTCATGGTCGGCTGAGCAGCTCATATATAGATATCGGTCAATGTAGTCTGGTGCAAGGCTCCCTGTCTGTTGTCTACATGAGTCTAACCTTGTCTTAGTACACCTGTAATATGTAGCATTACAGGGTCAGATACTGGCCTTGGTATATCAGCTGTGATTAAGTTTGTTAATTACTCATTCAGAGGACAGACAAAACCACCCTAGATACTTCTTCTTTATCTCTCTCGCTTTGCGTCCGTGTTGTCGGATGGGTGGACGTCCTTTTGGAAGCTCGAAAACTGTTCCTATCGTGTGGTCTCCATCATTCTCTGTGTTTGTATTAAGTCTGAGCTGCTGTGTTTCCCTCTTACCGCTGCACTTAGCCTCTCAATTCAGTCGGCTATTACACCTGCGCAGCTTGGCATAATGACTCGAGCCAAACTTGTTATGAAGGACAGTTAGCTAGAATTGGCTATAATCTCCCTATTCGGCATGACTGTGGCACTCGGCAGTGAAATAGGCCATAAAAAGTATTCAGCATGTTTGTCAGGTTTTGTATGACTTTCTATCGTGTTATTGCTGGAGTTTCTTCTCCCTTTTTCTATCTCGCTTTGCTTCCTTGCTTCGGACTATTATGCGTCCTTTGGAAGCGCGAGTATTTACGTTTGATTTATATTATTCTCGTGCTACTCTCTTCCTCTCTGACATTGCGCTTAGTCTCTGTATACTACTGGCTATTAGAGAACACTCGAGCCAGCATGGAGTCGTCAGCAACAGCTGCGTCAGAGAAAGTTGTGGCTTACCAACAAGTTGCTCTCTCCGGTTATGGCAAGGGTCTTGTTAGCCCGAATGAACAACAGGCAGAGTTAGCGGAAAGAGTCCTTCTTCAAGCGAATGCCATGGAGAGACAGGAGAACAGTCTGTTAACTCCAAGGACAGTATAAAACATGAACGGCCGAACGTCTCCTAAAAAGTGAAGCAAAAGCGTCTCGATTGCCAACTACTGGCCAGCTGCAGTACAAATTATAAGCCCGCCCCTTCCACGTTAGTGAAGGGGAGAAATGCGAGACAGGAAAAATTGTGTACATGAAAAATAATTTATTTCTGAAGATGGTTTCTTCAGTTTTAGGAAGTTCTTACCATACTGATATATATTCTAGCGTCAATTTTTCTGATAAGTTTTCTGTAAACATTTTATTTGTTATTATGCGTGTAGTCATAATAAACACAGTGATTGACAACCGCAGTGCGTGTGGACTGAATCCCTATAGCCCCTGCCCCCTGCTGACTTCGTCTTGTGAATAGTAATTTCATGTAGAGCTGGAGAGGGAACATCGACAGGAGACTTGAAGTTATTTGAAATTCTTCATAGCTAACAGCGATTGTGCTTCAAGCAGGACAGATTGCAACAAAAAACGACGAAATGAGTTGCTCTGCTGTGAATTTCACTAACCGTCCAGACTGATCGAAAGGATTTTGGCAGTTTTTTTGGTGAGTTAATTTTATTATTTGTTGAAGTTGAACGGGCAGTTAAGTTATTACCAAGTAAGCCAGCTACCTCGGCTACGTTAAGACAGCAAGCAGAGTAGCAGACGTTTACGATGAATATGGGGAAAATGGTGTTTGGTAGCCATTCGTAACTGGCAAAATACACATTTTTAATTTTAGAGAAAACCTGTTAAGGTAAGCTTTTGAATGAAGTAACCGGCACTGTGTCATATAATGTCGTTCTTATGTACTTGAACTTTACATTTTGAGCCAGTGCCACAGTAGGTTCAGCCTTTGGTTCCAGTTCTGCCGTCCGTATCTCGGAATTTTAGAACAAACAGAGATTGCGAGTCACTTGGCCCGGTAGGAATTCTGCTTGATATCACTAAGGCTAATAAAGGGTGAACGATGTAGCAAGCTAATCTAACGTTTAGTAGACGAGCCCCAAGGTTTGAGTGTTTCCATAAGCATCAGCAAGCTAACTTCTAGTTTTTCAGTGGGTAACACGACTAAAGTCCAACCTTATGCGGCAATCTGACGGACAGCAGCTAAAACTGCAAGGTAAACTAATTGGATCGAGGAGGTACAGATTATTTTACCAAAGACGATATGACAAAAACCACCAATGACTTCCAAGTGCGGACGGGAGTAAGACAGAGATGCCTCCTTTCACCTTTCCTGTTCCTTTTGGCCATAGATTGGATCATGAAGACATCCACAGCACAGAAACGAAATGGCATCCAGTGGACTCTGTGGATACAACTGGACGATCTCGACTTAGCCGATGACCTGGCCCTCCTCTCCCATACCCAGGCACAGATGCAAGAGAAGACCAACATAATTGCAGAGAACTCTGCACATATTGGGCTCAACATCCACAGAGGAAAGAGCAAAGTCTTGAAGGTCAATGCAGCCAACACAGCTCCAATCAAATTGGAAGAGGAAGCACTAGAGGAGGTGGAGAGCTTCACCTACCTGGGCAGTATAGTCAACAAGCAAGGTGGAACAGATGCTGATGTGAGAATACGGATTGGCAAAGCAAGAGGAGCCTTTCAGCAACTGAAAAATGTATGGGTTTCCACTGACCTGACCATCAACACCAAGATTAGAATCTTCAACACAATTGTGAAACCTGTGTTATTCTATGGAGCTGAGACCTGGTGAACCACCGCCACTACCATGAAGAGGATCCAGACATTCATCAACACCTGTCGTAGACGGATCCTAAAGATACGTTGGCCAGATACCATCAGCAACGAAGAACTGTGGCAATGTACTAAGCAGCAGCCCGCACGGAAAGAGATCCTCCAGCGATGATGGCGATGGATCGGCCACACCCTCCGAAAACCTACTACCAACATCACAAGACAAGCACTTACCTGAAACCCTCAGGTAAAAGGAAAAGAGGAAGGCCAAAAAACACCTGGCGCAGAGACCTAGAGGCACACAAAGATGGGCCTGACCTGGGGACAACTGGAGGGACTTGCCCAGGATCGTGATGCCTGCAGATCACTTGTTGGTAGCCTATGTCCCTTCCGGGATAACAGGCGAAAGTGAAGTGAAAACGGATTCAATTCATTCATAATTTCAGTGTAAATTCGGCAGGTTTTGGATGAAATTACGGCTGGAATCAATGCATCTACTTCAGTGGAATTGGCTGGTTAATGGGATAACCAGATTGATTGGACAAAGTATAGGGTAAAAGCTGACAACATTTCAAGTTTGACCTGGAAGGAGTTGGGCACAAACTGTAAATGAGGGGAGTGGTGTAAACTGGGAAGAATAACATTTAAAAATTGTTTGTAGCACAATGGATGTTGCACTATTAAATTAACGTATACATTAATTATTGCTACGTTTGCTATGGAGTCACCTTAACGTTAACTAGCAAGCTAGCTGACTTCAGTTAACGTTAACTGAACTTGCACACGGCAATTTATGATTCATTAATTCAGCCAATGAAACACATCTGATATGGTAATGCTTTTAGTGTCTTAATTTCAACGGTCAGAGCTGAGTTTGGGCGTTGCACAATGACAAGATAATATTTTCCTTGATCAACTTCATAATTTCTCGAAAAATATAGTAAGTTATTTTGAAATGTGATGTCTCTTCATATACAGACTATGTTTGAAACAGTTTTCAAATAAGTCGGAATAGGTGCATATATTTCTCAAATTCATTCAACTATCTGGTTGTCAATGCAAGATCTCAGCCATAGTTAATGCAGTTCTGATTGAAAGTAAATGTTCTGACCTTGCATACAGTTGTCAAGAGAATAACACAAGAAATTTGTGCTATACTTCATGCTACAGTGGTTTCAGCTAAATATTTGAGTGTTAAGCAGTTTTTTTTCACGGCGGAGTATTTCTGTATCAGGCTTGTTGTACCGTGTAACCCAACATAAAAAGGAATGTAAATTGGTGGCAGGAAGAATTGTTTCGAAGTATTTAAAGCTGCACATCACTCCATTCTATTTTTTTTAATGTATGTCAAACCTGCCATATGAAAAATTGCCATATGTGTGGGTTGGAATTCTATTTTACTGCTGTCATGGTAGGGCAGACTGCACTTCAGGTTTCAGACAAAAGCTTCAAAAATTATTCAATGTCTTTTTAAATCATGTGATTTCAGAAGCCGCCCTCAAATTCAGACCTCATCGTTACCTAGTGAAGACTTGGAGCAATGCATGAGCAATTATTTTGTTGTATTGCTGGAGAATACTTCTGAAGTAATTTGTAAATGAAAACCTGATAAAATGCTTGTCAAAACTGCTCAGCGATGCATTGCCACAGAAACTTGCAATGGTTCCGTTAGACCATAATTTACAAGGAGGTAGATAAGTCCATGTTGATTGCATAATAATGGACTTGTAACTAGGTTCTCTTATGTATGCTTGTTCAGTCTGTGTCACCTTCCTCATATGCCGTCGTCTTCAGAGATTGGCATAAACAACCTTTTTTTTTTTTTAATAATGCACTCAGAAGCTGTTCATCTTCACTACTGAGCCTTCAGTTTTCCAACAAAGACTCTAGTCATCTGTCCTTGGACTGGGAGCACATGGGAAATGTAATTGAATGCACATTTCCTGTGATGGTGGTAAATTAAACCTGTTATGTACAATGGTAGCTGCCCATTGGTCCGACGACCCATTGGTCCGACCTCCCGTTCCCCCGACAAAATGACCTCATTGGTCCCACCTCCCATTGGTCCGACCTCCCGTTACTCCGACAAAATCGACCACAGACAGACAGAGAGAGAGAGAGAGCGACAGCTCTCAGAAACGTACATCACACACATGGGGGGGGCATGTGTGTTTTTTCATTGCGCAAGAGAACTAATGGGAGGTCGGACCAGTGCCATGGACCCATGAACAATAAAGGTCTTTACATTTACATTGAGCAAAGACTACACTCTGGGATTCATTCACTTATAATATTTCCTCTGCTGCAGTAAATCAGGCATGCGAATGAGTGTTAAATTTAAAAAAAATATTGAAACAAAAACCACACTCTATGCAGTTGTCTGTGGTCCATCAACAACCTACTGGCTACATTCACCGTGGGGAAACATGAAGGGGGCCCCATCAGGTGCAAAGGCTGGGGGGAAGCAAATGGTTTGGAGAAAGGAAGGTGGATGGAGAGGAAGAGCTGGGAAAACAATAGGTATGATGGCTAGTATAAAATAAATGAATAGAAAGTGCATCAAACATCACATAAAGCAAACAAACTATGACCTTTTTTTGCACCCATAACTGATGTTGAAAATCCACATCGAGCATCACCCTACTGGATTTGGTCTGTCAGATGCAGGGCAATGTTATTTAAAAATGTATCATTTCCCATAGGGGTGAAATGAACTCTGTCATGCAAAAATTGGCCAGGATCTCAATGCTTTATCTGATGATGATGATGTAAAATCTCTCCACCAATACGCAAAACAAAGGTAGCCATCACTCTGTTGACATATCGCCGGGCTTTTTCAATCTTATTTGGATGGGAAAATCTCCACCGGCATCGCTGGGTGATGGCAGAGAAGATAATCTTCATCCAAGGGGACTGCCGATGAATATCTTCCAAGTCCTGCTTGTTCCCTGCGACAAGCTTCACACTCTTGATATTTCCGAGGTCATTCCCGCCACGGTGGACCAGCAGGACCTCCGGCACAGCTCTTCCTCTCAGGCACTGGTGGATCAAGGGGAGGAGGTTTCCCCAAACCACGCCACCCCAGCCAAACCACTGGACCTGGGCATCCAGACCAAGGTTGGTCTCCATGGTCTCCCTTGCACGGTTTTCCCCACGGCGGATGTAGCTGTCCCTTATGATATAAACTTTTGGCCTGTTGGTTGTAAAGTGCAAATGTCATCTTTAAATGATACACTTCTGCTGGCTTTTTACGCAATTTAGCACATTTAATATTTACATTCTATTTCTCCATATTTTATCTGGTGAGTTTTGTGCTTTTTATGCATGAAATGGATGTGATTTAATGTTATAAATCAGTTTTTATGACATTCTCCCGTGGAAAGTCTTACGCTTATATAACCACAGGCGTCGGATTTTTAGATATTCCCATGAGATTTATACATAGTCTTGGCTACTGTGGAGGAAGCCGAGTCCATTTCGTCATCTAAAAATAAGGATAACAAAAATTTAACAATTACTATGCATTCAAATACATCGTGTCCACATAAAAGAACGTGGAGGGGGGTTGCATTGCTAAGTTAACTATCACAGAAAATGAATTGCCGGTCCCCCCAAGCCTGGTCATGATGGTTATCTTCAACTGCGAACATTTTTAAGAAATACATTAGCTAGTGGTAAGATATGCGACTTCTTAAACACAGCGAGCTAACTTTGGTTAGAAGGACAGTGTATTTTAATTCAAAACTCGATCTAGCGTTCTAACGTGTAGAAAAATTACAGGTTATTAAAAAATTCTAAAATTGGACCCACTACTCAGCTAGTACATGCGCATACGAAATGGCACTTTCTCGGTGGAACGTTGTTTAGAAAATACAACAAAAGTCGGCATTAATATGCACGCCACTAGCAACATTGGGTAAGTGACAGTGGAGAACATTGACTGTAGCTAGCTATGTGGCCGAGATGTGGCAAAAATCTGTAGCCTTACTTAATGTAATTAGCTACATACCCAGCTAGTTAAACAAGATTCAGTTGTAAGATATCATAGATAGCCAGTTATGTACTTAAACTAATTTCGAAACAGGTAACTGTGAGGTGGGGAATGTTTTGCCATTGAGTCCATTTACCTTTTGAACGAGCCGCCGAATATTTATGCTGCCGGCAGTTGTTGGGTCCTTTCACTTCCTGCACCGTCTCCGTGTGAGAGCTGGCCATTATGGGCACTTACGTTAATAGCGCAGCTGCCAGACCAGGTGAAAAGTTTAGGGGGCTGTTTGGATGGGTGTGTGGATGGGATTTGATAGCGCGGCTCTACCCCCCGAACACTAGTGCGCAGACTCAGGCTCCAAATGTGCAACATGGCAGCGGCCATTTCGAGGATATTTTGGCTCCATCTTTGTTGAATGGGAGCGAATGGAGACGCGTCGTCCATGTTTTATACAGTCCTTGGTTAACTCTCACTGACAGACTTAGATCCCTGTCCACGCAAATCACACAAAATGTTGCATAAGCATAGTCTGTACATTCTCCCCGAGAGCCAAAGCTTCAGTTACCCCCAAGATATGGAGGCGAGGCAGGAAGATGTAAAGATTTCACTGCCCATTGTGAGATATTGGCTTGTGAATGAAGAGTTTCAGGTTTCATTTATTTTATCCCTGTTAACCGACACAGCACTCACTTGGGTCAGACCACTTATTCAATCTAATTTACCGTAAGTGAATACTGTGGAGACTCTCGTTACAGAAATGGTATCGGTGTTTGATCAGGATGTTTGTGGCCAGGACGCGGCTACGCGTTTAATACATCGAAGGCAGGGCTCTGAGAGTGTCGCTGGGTTTTCATCATATTTCGCTCCGTGGCTACCGAGACAGGCTGGCCAGAAGTGTCTTTTATGACAGTGTTCGTTCACGCTTTGGCAGAGGAGTTTAAGGACGCGCTGGCTACATTTGAGCCTTGTTTGTCTCTAGATTTGTTGGTTCGCACTTCAGTTACAACCAGTTAGGGGCCACTGTGAGCCTTTCATCTGGTTTCCACCCTGAGATTAACGAACGGACTGACAGACAGAGTAAACCAACCAGTTGCTGGAGAATACTCTTTGGTGTTTAGCATCTTCGTGGAGTCATTTTTTTGGCATGGGCCGAATATTCCCACAATTCACTTTGTAACTCCTCCACAGTCCTTTCCCCATTTGAGGCTCAGTTGGGCTATCAGCCTCCGCTGTTTCCTGAGACTGAGAGAGATTCAGAAGTTCCTTTCGGTCAATCACTTTGTTCGACGTTGTCGGTCGGTCAAGTCCAGGGTCTGTTCCTCTTTGTTGCGCTCAGGGTGGAAACAGAAGACCGCCGTGGATAGAAGGCACCATTTGGCCCCATCTTATTAGGTCGGCCAGGAGTTTGGCTTTCCACTCCGGACCTTCCCTTAAGAGTGGAGTCACAGAAGTTGGCTCCCTGCTTCATTAGGCCTTTTAAGATAGTGCGGAGGATCAACCCTGTCACTGTCCTGTTAAAGCTCCCTAGATCCTTGCGTATCCACCCCTCTTTTCATATCTCCAGGCTTAAACCCAAGGATGTGATTTTTCCGCTAATTCGCGGAATTCCGCTTTTTTTATCTTCAAAATTTAAAAAATAAATAAAACTCAAATTTTTTTTCAGTCATGAAAATCCGATTCCTATCTACAGCATTCCGACTTTTAGTATTACCATAAATGAATTGATCTTATGCATGATGCATTCTACAAAACTCAAATTAGCCAGCTACCGGTCAAATGTCATGCTGTGTGGGCAGTGCCGCGGTGGCAAGTTTCAACACTTTGGAAAAAGAAATGACTTGGATATTGCGGATATTTGAGACGACAGATTGCTTGTAGTATAGTAATAATAATTAATAGTCCGTATACCTCTATTTTGTGTAGCCCATTTGGCTAGTGGAGCAAGGATGAAGCAGTCTTGTAGCCTAAGTTTCAGTGGCGTGAGTGGTTGACGACTGAACACTGCTGCGTCCCTTTATGTAACTCGTCGAGACAAATGCTGTACACCGCTGGTAAGTTGCGTGGTTGGTTCAGTGCGTATCAGTATCCCCCTGGAGTGCGAGTGGGTGCTCGTCTTAGCTCTTTGACGCACCTTCGCCAGCTCCCATTAATTTTAAAATTAATTTAATTTAAGTATGGCCAGTCAAACCATAACATTGCATTATGTAAGCTTACCTACGAACCTGATGGACCTTTATTTCACTACCTCACTTTCACACACGTTAATATGAAGCATTATCACCCTACATTTTGACTTCGGTGAATGCTGAGTTAATTGGTTACTGTGGCCACGCACAGGTTATCAGTGCTAACGCAGCTGGGCGTCTGGCTCCAAAGCTAAACCATGGTTATTTCATCAGCTGCCCAGCTAATCCATGACCTTTAGCAATATTAGCGAACGATACCACTACGACACGCAACTTTTCTATCGCGTCATATAATTAGAGGTGCTTCAGGACCTCGACGAGGAGCCCCTCCTCGTAGTTTCACTTTTTTTTTTTCATGTAAATGGAGCATCACTGGACACCGAATATAGCCGAATATGGCTAATTGGTGACACTGTTTTCCCTTGTCGTTTGGCTTATTCACTAATATGTAATGCATATTTCCATAAGTTCTATCAGGATTGTGTTTCTAGTCAATGATTGGTAGCTGAAAATACTCACAGAACTCAAATATGGTTTATACAGATGATTGGATAAAGAAATAAGACTTTTTAGTGTGTATCTACAATGATTATGTTCTTATTTTTCATTTTTGCTATTACACAGTACATTCGGGGAAGTCTAAATTCATAAAATCCCATGAGCATGTGACTTTGTGATATGATTTTGGAGTTGACTTAGAAGTCAATGATTTTATTGAAATATTGGCTATATTCAATGAATGTAATTTGACTTTTATCTGAGTGCAATAGTGGCAGATTAAATTCTTTACAAGCTTGGAGCTTGTGACTAATTTTGACTTGACTTAGAAATCAAAGATTGCATGTGTTTGTTGGCTTGAATATACATTGGATAATTCTGTTTATGTTTTATTTTGTTGAATTCTTAGTACACATAGGGAACTAAAAATCACTAAAACCTACGAGTTATAGTTTGTGAGGCGTGCGTGTCGTTTTGGACTTTGGTGTTCTAGTCCCGGGACGAGATCGAATTCCATTTCAATCGGATTCTTTAACAAGCAGGCTGATTGAACTGGCGGCGCTTCCCTAGACCCTATATAAGCTGGAAGTCCACCACGCCTCCTTTGCTAGAGTGTCTGTTTGTAGCTAAGCACTATAGCCGAAGATATCTCTAGTCAGTATTTGTGTGACTTTATATCTTCCAGTTATTTTTGGAGTTCCTTCCTTCTTTTGGAAATTTCGCTTTTCTACTTTTTCTCTCTCTCGCATTGCTTCCGTCTTTTTCAGACTATTATATGTCCTTTGGAAGCGCGAGTACTTTCTGGTGGTCTGTGTGATTCTCTGTGTTTGTATTGTTTCTGTGCTGCTCGTTCTCTCCTTGGCCGCTGCACCTAGCCTCTCTATTTTACCAGTCATTACAGATTTTCTCTATATGAAAACCACATTAAGTTAGCTAAAATCATCTCGCTGTTTGCTCGCCTTAATGTGGGCCACTGGCTACCAGTGGGCCATCAATGCCACTGCTTTTTTTCCCCTGAGGGGGGAGGGCCCAGAGATTTCATTTAGCCAGCCCTGTGTCAGTGTACTTTTGTATGAAATGTTGTGATTCTACCTTGTTGTCATGTTTATGTTCATGTCCTGTGCTCATGATTTTGTCTTTTTGTCCCCCGCCGCGCAGAACGCGCGAAGCAGGTGACATAGTATTCACGACCATCCGTACGTCCGTACGTCCCGAAACCTTGTCTGCGCGATATCTCAAGAAGTAAGCATCGGATTTTTTTCAAATTTGGTGTTTACATGTATTATGGTAATGTCCCGGCGCGAGTCGAATTTGGTGACCTTCGCGACATTTTCAAGGTCACACCGAGGTATGATAGATTCTGACACTGAAATGGTTGTCTGCGCGATATCTCAAGAAGGAAGCCTCGGATTCTTTTCAAATTTGGTGTCAACATGTATTAGGGTAATGTCCCGGCGCCAGTCGAATTTGGTGACCTTCGCACCATTCTCAAGGTCACACCGAGAGATTGTGCATTTTCACACAGATAGCCTTGTCAGCGAGATATCTCAAGAACGAATCGACGGATTTACTTCAAATTCCATGTTAACATAAATTGGGGTGATACCCCGGCGCCAGTCCATTTCGGTGACCTTCGCGCCATTCTCAAGGTCACACCGAGAGATTGTGGATTTTCACACTGATAGCCTTGTCAGCGACATATCTCAAGAACGAATCGACGGATTTACTTCAAATCTTATGTCAACATGTATTAGGGTGATACCCCGGCGCCAGTCCATTTCGGTGACCTTCGCGCCATTCTCAAGGTCACACTGAGAGATTGTGGATTTTCACACTGATAGCCTTGTCAGCGACATATCTCAAGAACGAATCGACGGATTTACTTCAAATCTTATGTCAACATGTATTAGGGTGATACCCCGGCGCCAGTCCATTTCGGTGACCTTCGCGCCATCCTCAAGGTCACACCAAGAAATTGTTCATGTTGACACGATTTCACATTTTGTGGCGGGGGACAAAGACACGTTAGTGTCAAATACTTGTATTTATTCCGGTTATTGTAATACTCAGGTTTTTAGTTCATTCCATTTCTCAGTTCCATTGCACTTGTCTCCCGTCTTGTGATCTCGTTGGTTCAGTGCGTCTTCCCTGTCTGCGTGCCCACTGACTTCGGGTGATTTAAATGAATTCCGGTGTTTAAAATATTACTTAGATTCTCGTTTTCTTCCTTCATCTTTCTGTTCTGATTACTAACAAGACTAACATTTGTATTTTGTATCATAGTCTACTAACACAACTAATCCATGTATATAAGATTACTAACTTACGAACAAGCACTCTAGTTTAATATGTAAAGTTGCACCGCAACTAATTTAGACTAATTTTCTCTCCGCAATTGCCCTGTTCCAATCTCCGCCTCTCCTGAGTTTCAGCAAAATCTCTCGCACGTGCTTAATCACTATCCTGCGCTCGTTATCTGTGCACGTAGGACTCCTGGACCGAGCTGTTTAAATGTCATGGGCTGTTTGTGTGATTCCCGTTCGTGTTTTGTCTTTCGCCAATTTTCGTGGTTCGGGCTTCCCTCATGTGATTCTCCCGTTGTAATTAGTCTGATTCTCTAGACCTGATTCCTGTATAGCATGTGACCTTCCCTGTGTTTATTTAAGCAGTCTTTTCACTCACAGCTCTTGTCAGAACGTTGATCAATATTTCTTTGTGCAGAGTGCCTTGTATGCCATTGAGTATTGTTTCTCTTCTACTGGACTGTCCGACTTTGACTCTTGCCATTGCCCTTTGTGTATTGTTTTTATCTTTCTGGAACTCGACCCATTTTTGTATGAACAGGATTTCTGTGTTTGGATGTCCTGTGTATGACCCTTGGCTTTGTTCATCGACTACGACTTTTTGCCTATCGTTTTTGTACCTCTGCTCATCTGTCCTACTGGTTCTGACCCCTGCCTGTCTAGTCGACTCTGTTTTTGGATTTCATATCGTGCCTTGGCAATTCCTGTGTTTTTTGGCTTTGACTCGGACTCCAACAAAGGCATACGTTTTTTTGGATTTCCCACTCTTGTGTGTGGTTCCTGAACGCACTATCACACTGGGTGACAGAGGTGTAATCTCTCATGTTAGCTGTGTTCACCTTTTTCATTCATGGTGGAGCTGTTCCCCTCTTGAACTTACACAGTGATGGAAGGTGCACTTCTGTGCGAACAAGCGCGTGATCTGTATGACAATCAGCACTATGGAATGCTGCAGTAAGCTTGACACACTGGATGAGCTTTCGACAAACCAGCACAAGACCTAGTTGATGACAGTTTCCTGGAAGGGGGTTTTTCCAGGATACTTTCTTCATGTTGTTGCCACAGAGGTCTGTGACACAGAGGTCGAATTCAGCACACAGTTATAAGACTCTTTGTCCGTTTTCATTTATCTTTCCAATGCAATGGTGTCCAAGTTGGCGAGGCGAGGCAGAGTAATCTTTTCCAACTCTAGCATTGAAATCTCCTTGGATGAAGACACACTGACTTGACGGAACAGCCTGAAGTGCATTTCTGAGGTCATTATAGATGTTGTCTTTACACTCTTCAGAAGATGTGAGTGCTGGGGCAAAGATGCTGAAAATGGTAGTCTGCCCATTTATGGTGTTCAGTTTGAGCTTCACGAGGCACTCTGATGTGCATGTGGGGGCTGTCATGCAATTTGGCAGGTTGTTTCTCTCTACACATCCAATGCCATGGAAACGGGGCTCTTCTTCACTCTTTCAGAAGATTGTATATTTTTTTCCCAGATGCGACCGGAATCAGCTAGGCAAGTTTCTGAAAGTCATGAGATGTTAATATTTTTAAAGATTATTTTTTTTGGGAATTTTTCCTTTATTTGACAATTGTACAGTGTAGAGAGACAGGAAGGTTAGGGAGAAGAATGGGGGAAGACATGCAGCAAATGACCTGAACTGGAATCAAACCCAGGTCGCTGCGGGAAGGACACAGCCTTTTATGGTATGCGCGCTTTCATCAATGAGCCACGGGGGCGCCCACAGATGTCAATATTGAGCTTAGATAGTTTGTGACATAATTCGGCACTTTTTCTGCTGTGATGGTTAAAAAAGATAACATACACTTTTTATTGAACCCTGTGGGGTAATTTGTCCTCTGCATTTGACCTATCCTAGAGTTAGGAGCAGTGGGCAGCTACTGACCAAAGCCCGGGGACCAACTCCAGTTCTGAAACCAGTTCCTTGATCTGGGGCACTGGTAGGAGTGTTACTATAACGCATGTT
Source organism: Gymnothorax reevesii (assembly GCA_029721435.1). NCBI lineage: Eukaryota > Metazoa > Chordata > Actinopteri > Anguilliformes > Muraenidae > Gymnothorax > Gymnothorax reevesii. The sequence continues at coordinate 58,561,507 of CM056574.1, forward strand.
TTTGTGGGTGGGGGAAACCAGAGCACTCGAAGGAAACCCACGCAATTATGGGGAGAACATTTATGGTTGTTGTAAGGGGGTACATTAAAACCAGGGCAGAAGGTTCTGATATTCCAACAACCAAGGTTTAGTTTTGAGGTTGTTATTTGTGCAGTTGTGTAGTTGAACTGGAGACTTTTTTGGTCCACCTTTTCTAGGACCAAAAAAGGAATTGGGGAGAGCAGGCCCCCCTAAATAGGGCTGCTTGGTTGTCCAACATCCTACCGAATAGTCTTATACAGTCTGTTTGGAGCTAAGCGACTGATGATGTTGAACCCTTGAAGCACACGCCTAGGCAAGTGTGTAGTGCTGCAGGCTTGCCATGGGACCAACAGCACTTCCTCCAATACAAGACAGCAGCATGAAGGCAGGAAGACTCCCGATGTCCAGAACAAGTTAGGTGATCGCATCCAGTGGCCGAATCAGTGCGCTGTCCAGCATTTGAAACACCCTTACTGCAATGGACATGCAGGTATGTTTGAACTCAGGGTTCATCATCCCTCAGCCTTAACTTGAAAAGGTTCAACCTACAAGGCAGCAGGAGTCAGAGCTTTCCTTCTCCTACCCTTTGCCTTGAAAGGCTCTACTTGCAAAGCAGCTGGTGGTTGGAATAGTAAGTGGCAGAGCGTGCCCACACATGGGTGGGTCATGCACATTGTACCTCTGGGGCTCCAAACTGATCCCTCACAGTTTAGCCTGGGGCTGCGTGTATCCATGGTGTGCCATGGGGATGCACTGTCAGAATCTTGACATGTAGAATTGGAAAACCATCTGAGAAGGACTGACGCACTCAGCCCTCCTTTTCACTCTTGGAGCTAGCTAGAACACTGCATACTACAATCCATGTCTTCATACAAACCACCACACCACATCAGACAAAGATAAATATCTTACCCGAGTAAATATAAAATTCTCTTTTGAAATGATGAATTCATTTATTAATGGATTTGAGGGATTTTTTCAGTTATCCTCCCCACACACATACTTGTTAAAACATGAATTAACTGTGATAAACCACATTTTTTATTTCATTTTCACCAGTTATACACAAAGTCATTGACATCTATCAGTCTGGAAAGGGTTACAAAGCCATTACAAAGGCTTTGGGACTCCAGCGAACCATGGCGAGAGCCATTATTCACAAATGGAGAAAACTTGGAACAGTGGTGAACCGTCCCAGGAGTGGCCGGCCTACAAAATTACTCCAAGAGCGCATTAACAACTCATCCAGGAGGTCACAAAAGAACCCAGAACGACATCTAAAGAGTTAAGTCAGTATTCATTATTCAACAATTGGAAAGAGACTGCGCAAAAATGGCATCCATGGGAGAGTTCCAAGGCAAAAACCACTGCTGACCATAAAGAACACAAAGCCTTATCTGACATTTGCCAAAAAACATCTTGATGATCCCCAGGACTTTTGGGAAAATATTCTGTGGACTGAAGAGACAAAAATTAAACTTTTTGGAAGGTGTGCATCCCGTTACATCTGACTAGAATTAACACAGCATTTCATAAATGAACATCATACCACCAGTCATACATGGTGGTGGTAGTGTGATGGTTTGGGGCTGATTTGCTGATTCAGAACTTGGACAACTTGCCATAATTGATGGAACCATGAATTTTGCTCTCTACCAGAAATTTTCGCATTGCCTAGGTATTGGCATTTGGGTTGCAGTATTAGCCCTCAGCCGCCAGTGGCGTGCACAGACATTATGGTGGGCAAGTGCTCGAGGGGGGGGGGTAGGGCACTTTTTTGGACTCGAGGAACATGTTATTATAGTGTGAGATTAAAAAAATAAAATAAACATTACACGCACATGTTCAATGCAATTCATGACTACTGTCATTCATTACAAGAAGGCACTTGGGTAGCCTTTATGGGGATATTTCTCTCAGGCAATGGGGAACTGCCTGATTCTTCTTTCTGTGTTCATTTATGTTGCCTAACAAAACCTACACAAAGGTTAAAGGCTACACAAAGGCTCTTAAACTGTTTGCGATCAGGTTTGATTGATTAACAATCAAACAGTTAATTAACAGAATAGCTACCACCAATGCGTGACACGTAATGATTAAGAAATGCTAATTACAAAGCGATTGCCTGTTGGCAATGTTGATATAATTGATGTCAATCCGCAAGGATGACAATCTGCAAAAAATCCGAAACTTTCGCGGACTTATACTTTCGCAATTATTTTTGTCTTCACTCAGCTGTGCTACAACGCACTTTAGCTGTCACATTCAGAGTATATAGAACGGATTCTCATGGCTAATTGCACAATGAACGTCGCAAATTAATTTACGCAAATTCGGAAATTATAAAGACGTAGGCTATTGATATTTTTTCCGTAGCCATTGGTGTGCGTAAGTAAGTTAAACGTCGTATAATTTCGTACTGCAATGTATCACAAGGCTTTCAAAAACAAGTTAGATTCTCGTCGGTTCCTCCAATCAGTCTGAGCAACGGTTGCTAATCGGGGAGGTAAACTGCGAGAGGTGTCTGTCATTGAGAAGTGAAAGGTGAGGTTATTGCTGGCCCTGTGTTTCTGCCGACGGACCATCACTGTGTATGAGACATGCTACTGCACAACAAAGTGATTACAGGTTGGGCTGTATGATTTCACTTGATCTGTGTGATACCTGGCTGGCGGGACACAAGACTGTGGCTTCCAGTCGCTCAGCTGATGTGTTCCTGCAGCGCATCCACAGAGATATAAGAAAACTAGAGTGGACAATCCTGTCACTTCCGAGGCAGCTATTCTGCCGTCAGCGCTTTGGCCCAGCCCACGCGGCGTCCACTCTAGTTTTCTTATATCTCTGTGAGCGCATCTATATGCACTGCGCGCGTGTTCACGTGACAAAGGAAGAGAGGTCGGAAGCTTGTGAGGAGGTGGCCCATTGCGGGGGATTTTTTCCAGTAGTTTTTAATCAGACAGCTTTTCCAAAAGATCATTACAACATTGGCCACACTTAAGTGTTAATAATAATAATAATAATAATAATTAAAAAAACGAAGTTTCAAAAGGGCACTTTCATTGATAAAGGGCAAAGAGGCAAGTGCTGTAGTAGCACCACCTAGCGTCTATCTGTGCACGCCACTGTCGGCCGCATACAGTGACCTTCAGGCGAATACCAAGGCAATACGGAAATAAGCAATTAATAAAATGTATATGTACAGTGGCCCTTGAATGTTTGTGAACCCTTTAGAATTTTCTAGATTTCTGCATAAATATGACCTAAAACGTCATCAGATACTCACACAAGGCCTTTTTGTAGAAAAAGAGAACCCATTTAAAAAAATGAGGCAAAAATATCACTTAGTCGTTTATTCATGGAGGGAAATGCTCCAATATTACATATCTGTGAGTGGCAAAAGTATGTGAACCTTTGCTTTCAGTACCTGGTGCGACCCCCTTGTGCAGCAATAACAGCATCTAAATGTATCCAGTAACTGTTGATCAGTCCTGCACATCAGCTTGGAGGAATTTTAGCCCATTCCTCAGTACAGAACAGCTTCAACTCTGGGATATTAGTGGGTTTCCTCACATGAACTGCTCGCTTCTGGTCTGTCCACAACATTTCAATTGGGCTAAGGTCAGGACTTTGACCTGGCCATGCCAAAACATTAACTTTATTCTTCTTTAACCATTCTTTGGAAGAACGACTTGTGTGCTTAGGGTCGCTGTCTTGTTGGATGACCCACCTTTTCTTGAGATTCAGTTCATGGACAGTTGTCCGAACATTTTCCTTTAGAATTTGCAGGTATAATTCAGAATTCATTGTTCCATCAATGATGGCAAGCTGACCTGGCCCAGATGCAGCAAAACAGGCCCAAACCATGATACTGCCACCACCATTTCACAGATGGGATAATGGTCTAATGCTGGAATGCAGCATGTTCCTTTCTCCAAACATAACTCTTCTCATTTAAACCAAAAAGTTCTATTTTGGTCTCATCTGTCCACAAAACATTTTTCCAATAGACCTCTGGTTTGTTCACATGATCTTTAACAAACTGCAGACGAGCAGCAATGTTCTTTTTAGAGAGCAGTGGCTTTCTCCATGCAACACTGCCACGCACACCATTGTTGTTCAGTGTTCTGGTGATGGTGTATTCCTGAACATGAACATTAGCCAGTGTGAGAGAGGCCTTCAGTTGCTTAGAAGTTACCCTGGGGTCCTTTGTGACCTTTGTGTGTATATATATATATATATATATATATATATATATATATATATATATATATATATATTCAACGTGTATATATATATATATATATACATATACATATTCTACGTATATATATATATATATGTATATATAGCATACTGTTATGGGCCCAATTTGTTATTACATTTACACAACAGCGAAGGATGACAAAATTATTTTTGAACTTGAACACATTTAATTTTTAACAAAAAAACAACTAACAACTAACTAACTGGCCTCTATTCACATTACACCTCCATTCCAAAAGGAAAAAATTTTGACTGATAAGGGCAAAATTTTTCTTTTAAATACAAAATGGTGAAGTAGACACTTGTGTATACATATGTATATGTATATACACACATTCAAACACGGGATAAGCAATCACATTGTCAGCACCCTTTACATGCTTAATTTTCAAGTCAAACTCCTGTAAAATCAAACTCCAATTCAACAATCTCCGATTCTTGTTTTTCATCTTACACAAAAACATTAACGGATTGTGGTCAGTGTACACAATCATTGGCTTTTTCCCTGTACAAACATAAACCTCAAAGTGTTGTAAAGAAAGGACCAGAGCCAACAGCTCTTTCTCTATTGTGGAATAGTTCCTTTGGTGGCGATTGAACTTCCTGGAGAAGTATGCCACGGGATGCTCAATGTCATCAGAGTCACTTCTCTGTCGGAGCACAGATCCATAAGCTTGGTCGCTGGCATCGGCCAGGACCAAGACCATCAGGAGATTGGAGCACGGGGAAGTAACATAGCAGAGACTTCAGCCGATCGAAAGCTCTTTGGCACGATTCATCCCAAGTGAACTTTACGCCTTTCTTCAGTTGGTTAGTTAGACTGAGAGCAATCTCAGCAAAGGTCTTGCAGAACTTGCGGTAGTACCTGATCATTCCAAGGAAGCGGCGCAAAGCTTTTTTGTTGTCAGGAACTGGAAAGTCCATGATGGCTTGGACTTAAGCATTTATGGGTGCCACCTTATACTGGCCTATGACGTAGCCAAGATAGGTGACAGTAGCACAACCAAAGTCACTCTTGTTCAGGTTAACAGTCAGGTTAGCCTGGGTCGACGCTGGAACAACGTCTCTACATATTTTAGATGTTCTTCCCAGGAGTCACTCCATGTGATCAGGTCATCGATGTACGCACCCGTGTGTGGCCATCCGGCGATTGTAGACTGTATCATCCTTTGGGACGTGGCTGGGGCATTTTTCATGCCAAAGGGTAGGACTTCATACTGGTACAATCCAGATGGTGTGGCAAAAGTGGAAATTCTCTTGGCCCTCTCAGTGAAAGGCACACACTAATAACCCTTCAATAAATCAATCTTGGTCAGAAACATTACTTGCCCTACTCTTTCAATACAATCATCAATCCGAGGTATTGGAAACACATCAGTTCTAGTTACAGCATTGACTTTGCGATAATCTGTACAGAATCTAGTACTTCCATCAGGTTTTGGAACTAGCACACAGGGTGAACTCCAATCTGAGTTGGAGAGTCTGATAATATCATGTTCTAACATGTACTCAACCTCTTTCTCAGCAATCTTTCTCTTTTCAGGATTCATCCGGTACGGATGCTGTTTTATTGGTTTGGCATCACCAACATCTACATCATGAGAAGCTATAGAAACTCTCTTTGGAACATCAGGAAACAGATCTTGATATTTCTTGATCAACCTCTCAAACTGATCTTTCTGTGAGGGTTCTAAGTGCTGGAGTTTTACATCAAGATTTTGCAACACTTCAGAGTTTGACAATTTACATGAAAGAACTTCAGCTTTAAGTCTAGGCACATCATCTTGAAACTCCCCCTCATCTTCACACGTCTTGACTATAGGAGAATCTGAAGTGACAGCTGCAACCCTAGCATTTCTGTCATGATTAAGCTTCAGCATGTTAATGTGACACAATTGTTTTGGCTTTCTCCTATCTGGCGTCTTCACAATGTAATTGTGAATCATTGAGTAATCATTGTAATCATTGAGTTTTGTCATAATTTCATAAGGACCATGAAATCTTGCCTGCAATGGATTGGACTGCAAGGGAAACAACACAAGGACCTTGTCTCCTGGTTTAAACTCACGGCTTCTAGCCTTATGATCATACCAAGTTTTCATTTTTCCCTGACTTGATTTCAAGTTCTCTTTGGCTAGGTCACAAGCTGCACGGAATCTTTCCTTGAACTTGCTAACATAGTCCAACAGACTGATATGCGGCTCCTTCTCTTGCCATTGTTCACTCAACAATAGCAAAGGTCCTCTCACTTCATGGCCAAACACTAGCTCAAATGGACTGAATCCAGTGGACTCCTGCACTGCTTTTCTAGCTGCAAACAACAGCAAATGAACACCTTCATCCCAGTCTTTCTCATGATCATAACAATAAGTCCTCATCATTGTCTTGAGAGTGGAATGAAACCGCTCTAAGGCACCTTGACTCTCTGGTTGATAGAAACTGGAAATAATCTGCTTCGCACCTAGTTCATACACAACCTGCTGAAACAATCCGGAAGTGAAATTGCTACCTTGGTCTGACTGAATTTCCCTGGAAAGGCCAAACAACGTGAAAAACTTTATCAAAGCCTTTGAGATTGCAGTTGCCTTGATGTTACGTAGAGGTATGGCTTCAGGGAATGTGGTAGATTCAAACATGATTGTCAACAAGTACTGATTTCCAGATCTAGTCTTGGGTAATGGACCAACACAATCAACAATGACCTTGGAGAACGGCTCCCCAAATGCTGGGATAGGCTGCAATGGAGCTACAGGTGGGTCTAACTGGTGTTTTCCAACTACCTGACAAGTGTGACAGGTTTTGCAAAAGTTGGAAACATCTTTCCAAAGCCCAGGCCAGAAGAAGTGTTTCATGATCTTATCAACAGTCTTGTTCACACCAAGATGACCTCCTAAAGGTAAACTATGAGCCATTGATAAGATCTCATTCCTGTAGACCTTCGGGAACAACAATTTGCCTGATCACTGCCCAATCTGCATTGGCAGGGATATCAGGAGGGCGCCACTTCCGCATCAACATACCATCCTTGAGATAATACCCAACTGGAACTGCGTCTATTTCTTTATCAGGAAGGGCTCTCCTCTTTAATACACTAATTTCAGGATCATTAGTTTGCTCCTCAATCAACCGCTTTCTGGACAGAGACAATCATGGCGGCGGGTAGAACAGGAGTAGCGACAGCTCTTTTACTTTATGGGTTGCTTTTCAACTTTTTTAGGTCGCCTAATGTAAATGACAACGTGTTTAGAATGAAACTGGTTGATATCAACCCATTCCTTTGCTTTGATGAACAAAGCCCAGTTCAAGTTACGAACAACGTTTACGTGCTGGGTCAAACAATCTGCGCCGAAGAAAACCTTGGCTACAGCAAATATGTTTTAGCGGTTACTTTCATTTTTCCCTCCCTGTACAACCGGAATAAGAAACGGTTTAAACCATCAACTAAATTACAAGGCAATGCGCTAATCATTACTATCGGTCTACTGCTGTCCGGAGATGTCCACCTGTGCCCTGGCCCGTCTTTCACCGAGTTAACCAACAATAACACCATTACTGAAGAGACACCGGGCACTACATCTGTTTCTCAGCTACGTGCTCTGTGTTTGGACAAGCTGCCGTTTGATTATGAACAACAATCCAACCTGTGCTCTTCGGGTGGCCTTGGGGTTGGGCTGTCTGTGCGGGGTGTCGACGCCGGCGTATCGGTGGTGACGGATGAGCCGGGAGCTTCACAGTGCGGGACGGAGGTGCTGCGGCACGCCGTGTGGGAACCGCCGGGACTGGAGACCAACCTGGATGACGACGGCGGCGGCGTGCCGGAGGGATGCCTGCTGGATGTCGGTGTGTTCCCGATAGTCGCCACGACATCATCCACGCATCGCGACTGTCCAGTACCAAACAAAACTTCCTCGGGACTGTCAAATTTTCAAACTCTCCCCCCTGAACAACACAACTGCCGAGTTCGGTCAGGTAAGCGTTGGCCAAGCAGCAATTTTTCCGGAGTTCAATATGACAGAACAAACTCAATTGTTGTAAATAATAACACCAATGGCTCTAATGTCAACGCAGAACCTAATTTTCCACGAATACGGAAATGTTTGGGATTAAATCCGGCATTTAAAAAAGTGCGCAAAATGAACTTTTTTCAAACTGTTAATCATGCCAACGTTCTATGGAATCCTCGCTCTAAGCCAAAGGGACTGCTAGGGGGACACCTTAATATTCGTAGTATTATTCTAAAAAGTGATCAAATTAAACATCTCCTTGCTGACTCTAACCTAGATTTTCTGTGTCTCTCAGAGACGTGGCTCCATAAAAAATTCCCATCTTCTGCCCTATCTATCCCTGGTTATAATATTTACAGGAGGGATAGATCTGAAGGAAGAGGAGGGGGGCTTATTTTCTTTGTCCGAGAACATATACTATGCGAAGAGATCCAGTGCTCGGAGAACGACTTAGAATGCATCTGTCTGAATGTCACATTATCTCCACGAATGTCATTCATCCTAATTGGAGTGTATAGGCCACCCTCTGCAAAGTCTGTGTTTCTGGATAAATTCTATGAAGTACTGAAGAAATGTAGCGCAGAGAAGGAAGTACTAATCCTTGGTGACCTGAACCTAAATTTCGAAGACAAGTTGGGTAAAAAAGCACTGAATCGAATTACAAATAAATTTGATCTCACACAACTAGTGAAGGGGCCCACTAGGATAACTTCCAACTCAAGGACACAAATTGATTTAATATTCTCCAACAAACCTGAGAGAGTGACGAAGACATTCAACCTGATTACAGGCCTGTCTGATCACAATCTAACCCTTGTAGTTAGAAAACTTCCCAAAAATCGGGCACCTTTGTCCTCTAGCACAAAATCCTATCAATTCAGAATACCTAAGAGTGATGTGAATAAATTTGAAAGTGCAATTAAGAACATCAGCTGGAAGGATTTACTACCTGGTAGTAATGTGGATGTGGATTCACGTATCTTTTTAACTACAGTTCATAATACAATAAAACCATTTCTTAAGAAATGCAAATTAAAAAATTACATTAAAAATACTCTCCCCTGGATTGATGTTAATACAAGGAAACTTATGAAGGCTAGAGACATGGCCCTGCGAACATGTCTTACGACTAAGTTATCAACAGATAGACAAATCTTTGCCTCTTTAAGAAACAGGGTTATACAGGCTGTTCGAGCTAATAAAGCAACCTTCTTTGTTAACCTGTTGAGTGAAGTTAAGGGAAACCCAAAACAAATCTGGGACAATCTGAAAAAGTTATCGGGCAGCAGGCAAAGCCCAACAAAACCTCTCGAGATTAAAGATGACGGCTCCCTGATTAAAGAACCAGTACAAACTGCAACGCTCTTCAACTCATATTTTGTGAACTCAGTTAAGATGGCAGTGCCCACCTATCAAATAGGGCTGCTTCTTCCTCGTCCAATTGATGAATCCCAGCCAGTCTTCTCACTGATTGAGGTTACTGAAGCCCAAGTTAATAAAATTCTGGTTTCCCTCAAAAGCTCTAAATCTAAAGATGTATTTGGCCTGGACACACTTTTTCTAAAAAGTAATGCAGATGCATTCACAGAACCATTAACAAAATTAATGAATGCTTCTATCAAAGAAGAAAAATATCCTGATGACTGGAAGTCAGCCATTGTCGTGCCGGTTTTTAAATCTGGAGATTCAACTGAAGTGAGTAATTATAGGCCGATTAGTATTTTGCCTGTAATCTCCAAAGTTGTTGAAAAAATGTGTTGCTGAACAGCTAATTTTCCATATTAATAGTAGCCCCTACACTCTGAATCCAATGCAGTTTGGTTTTCGGACCAATCACTCCACTGAGACAGCAAACTGCTGTTTCCTAGAGAATATTAAACAAAAAATGGACAAAGGAGGTGTTGTCAGTGCCATATTCTTGGATTTTAAGAAGGCATTTGACACTGTCAGTCATCAAATACTCCTTTGCAAACTTGCAAATTATAATTTTTCCACTGGTGCGCTGAACTGGATGAAGTCCTATCTTGTTGATAGAGTTCAATGTGTTAGGGTTGGAGGTAGGACATCACCGTTTCTGCGCAATGAAATGGGTGTGCCTCAGGGATCTATCTTGGGGCCTCTCTTATTCAGTTTATTTATAAATGATCTTCCGTCCATCTGCACTGGGTGCGAGGTTCAGATGTACGCAGATGACACCGTAATTTATGTCCATGCAAGAACTAAACATCTGGCGGCTGCTAAACTGAATGCTGAAATGGTGAAGGTTAACAACTGGCTCAGCAAGTCTCTACTGTTTCTTAATGTTAAGAAAACTGTTTGTATGTATTTTACAAAAACAAGCTTGACATCCAATGTCAATCCTGGAGTATTTTTCGGTGGAGAGCCAATCCAAGTAGTCACTGAGTGCAAATATCTTGGCATTATCCTCGACCCTACCTTATCCTTCAAAAAGCAAATAAAAAGAGTAGTGCAGACTGCCAAATATAACCTGGCTAATTTTAGATACATTAGGAACTGTCTTACGTCCACTGCTGCACTTCTCTATATGAACGCAATGATTATCTCCCATTTAACATATTGTATGACAAGCTGGACCCACGCCAAAAGTACGACTCTGAAACCCATCCTCTCTCTGTACAAGCAGGCTGTCAAAGTTCTTGACAGAAAATTGAATGCTCATCATCATTGTTATATTCTCGGCAAATATAAAATTCTTAGCTGGGAAAACCTAACAAAACACACTGACGCCTGCCTATTGTTTAAGATTATAAATGGAATGGCCCCTCCACCTCTCAGTGCCTTTGTTAAGGTAAAAACATCTGATAACAGGACTACTAGATCTTCCCAGAGAGGGGACTGTATTGTTCCTTTCAGGTCCAGCTCCTTTAGTCTATCTTGCTTTGCAGTGAGAGCTGCACAGTTTTGGAACACCTTACCAACTGAACTAAGATGCTGTGCCACTTACCACACTTTTACAAAAAAACTTAAGACCTGGCTTTTAAAAAACCAAAAATGTGATCACTCTTAATTTGTGTACCTTTCTTGTTTAACAACCAGTTGCTAACCTACTAAATGTCTCTGTTTATTGTCAGGCTCCCAGCTTTGCTTGGCTTGGTATGTAGGAACACCTAATAGTTTGATTAATGCCTTGTCTGCATTTATTTTACTTTGCTCAAGTTCTGCTGCCCTGTTTCTATTCTGCTGCTCTGCATGGCTGATATTTATGTATGTGTACTGCTGCTTTATGTGTATGTGAACTGCTGCGCTGCGTGGCTGATTATATGCATGTATACTGCTGCTTTTCATGGCTGACTATATGATTAGATTGCTATCCGTCTGCATGTTGCTGTTCTGTGCTTTTTGTACTGGCTATCATGTATTGTTATGATGTCCTGTAAATATTGTAATGATTGATTTTAACTTCTGTTATTACTGTTTTAGGTTTTTGGTTTTTTTTAACATCTTGCCGAAGGACTGCAGTTGCGAATTAGCCAACTGGCTAAAACTGGCACATTTACAGTAATGTTAATTAATGTGTATTGTCCTTTTACAAATAAAATAAACCAAACCAAACCAAACAAGTCTCCAGACACATCAAAATCACCAGACCCATCTGGCTGGCTGAACAAAGAACTGATAAAAGTACAAACCCAAAACCAGTGAAGTTGGCATATTATGTAAATCGTAGATAAAAACAGAATACAATGATTTGCAAATCCTTTTGACATTCAATTGAATACACTGCAAAGACAAGATGTTTAATGTTCAAACTGAGAAACTTTTTTTTTTTTTTGCAAATAATCATTTACTTAGAATTTAAAGGCAGCAACACATTGCAAAAAAGTTGGCACAGGGGCCTTTTTACCACTGTGTTACATCGCCTTTCCTTTTAACGACACTCAGTAAACGTTTGGGATCTGAGGAGACCAATTTTTGAAGCTTTTCAGGTGGAACTCTTTCCCATTCTTGCTTGATGTGCAGCTTAAGTTGTTCAACAGTCCGGGGTCTCCGTTGTCGTATTTTACGCTTCATAATGCGCCACACATTTTCAATGGGAGACAGGTCTGGACTACAGGCAGGCCAGTCTAGTACCCGCACTCTTTTACTACGGAGCCATGCTGTTGTAACACGTGCAGAATGTGGCTTGGCATCCTCTTGCTGAAATAAGCAGGGGCGTCCATGAAAAAGACGTTGCTTGGATGGCAACACATGTTGCTCCAAAACCTGTATGTACCTTTCAGCATTAATGGTGCCTTCACATATGTGTAAGTTGCCCATGCCTTGGGCACTAATACACCCCCATACCATCACAGATGTTGGCTTTTGAACTTTGCGCCTATAACAGTCCGGATGGTTCTTTTCCTCTTTGGTCCGGAGGATACGACGTCCACAGTTTCCAAAAACAATTTGAAATGTGGACTCGTCAGACCACAGAACACTTTTCCACTTTGCATCAGTCCATCTTAGATGAGCTTGGGCCCAGCGAAGCCGGCGGCGTTTCTGGGTGCTGTTGATAAATGGCTTTCTCTTTGCATTGTAGAGTTTTAACTTGCACTTGCAGATGTAGCGACGAACTGTAGTTACTGACAGTGGTTTTCTGAAGTGTTCCTGAGCCCATATGGTGATTTCCTTTACACACTGATGTCAGTTTTTGATGCAGTTCCGCCTGAGGGATCGAAGGTCACGGGCATTCAATGTTGGTTTTTGGCCTTGTCGCTTACGTGCAGTGATTTCTCCAAATTCTCTGAACCTTTTGACGATATTACGGACTGTAGATGATGAAATCCCTAAATTTCTTGCAATACCTTGTTGAGGAATGTTTTTTTAAACTGTTCGACAATCAGCTCAGGCATTTGTTCACTAAGTGGTGACCCTCGCCCCATCCTTGTTTGTGAATGACTGAGCATTTCAGGGAAGCTGCTTTATACCCAATCATGGCACCCAGAGGCGTACATTTGCTCTACGCAGACTACGCAGTTGCGTAGAGCCCCGAGGCAGAGGTGGGCCCCCTGCTGGGCTGCTTAATAATTACGTTTCAGTCTGCTGCTGGTTCGTTTTTTCCCCCACTGTCCTGACAACATGAAGCAGTATCAATTACTACTACTATTTCCGGTACATTTTCAAAATAAAACGTGTGGTGAATGATCGATAGTATAATAGAAAGTTAAATAGGCTCTTGTTTTGAAACGCGCACCGGCACCTTTGAGAGGAAAGAGGAACGCCAGGCAGCGCGCGGGGGAAGTGAGCGAACGTCGCGTCGGCAAAAAGTCGCTCTCATCCATCGTCCTCCTCAGTAAGCTGGTGAGTGGTAAATAGTAATAATAAAAATACATTTAAATGCTGCTGCTGCTGTTGCTGGTTGGCAAAGTTGCACTGCACTGTTTAGTCCCCCCAGGAATCTGCAGAGAAAAAGTGTTGATTCCGCGGAGAACATTCCTGATTCTGCGGAGAGCAATTCTTGATTCCGCGGCTTGAAAGTTGATTTTCCGCGGGCATTAAAAAAAAACCTAAAATGACCAGTTATAAAGCAAATTTATGTAATAATGAAGCAAAAATTCTCTTATGAAATTATTTGCAATACCAAAACACTGCAAAACATTGTGGTTATAAAATAAGCAGCATCAACATTCTTTTTGTCCCTCTTGAGCAGATTTATTTGCATAACTTATAAAGTGCAAAACATTTCACCAAACTATGGGTGAACGAGGCTTAGTAACTGAACAAGTGCCAAAGATCAAAGTAAAGATTTAAACAAAGTGTACACTCTTCACTGAATCCTCAGGATATTGTGAACGTTACTGCATACCATTGACTGTATAAAAAGATGGATGAAGCTACCGTGATGTCACCCACTGGTTCGAAGATGAAGAAGTGAATCGAAGATCCGGAGAGGAACGTGGCTCTGGATGTGACCGTATCGGACGAGGACCAGAGGATAGCGACGCCCCAGAAGCATATTCTGGCTTTATACTTTATTCTAGTTTATATGGGACCATAATTCACGAAAATGAATGTCATGATATATCAAAGGAGACCTGAAACTTGCTATAGCTAACATAAAATGATGTGAAAAATCATTATTTAAATTAAAAATCAGGTCGGAAAGTAGGATCATTTTCTCATAGACTTCTATTGCATTGAACTTCTTTCTGCAACCACTGACGTCGCCATCTGCTGGCCATTAAATAGAATGCCATTCTACGGTACTTCCACATGGGCTTCTTTTTTCAAATCAGGGTGCTGCGTCCATCTTTTTATATAGTTTATGCTGCATACAGCAGAAAAAAATCAGTTTCCGTAACCGGCAGCACCAGCTGTGAGTCTTAGATCCCGTTTATCTGACCGCAAAATCTAGCGGCCGGGATAAAAAATACATGTAAAATATAAAATTCTGCACCTCGCCCTATATTCCGGGGACTGCTTTGATTTCCGCGGAGGGCTTTGAAATCTGCGGTAAATTCCGTGATCGCGGAATCGCGGATTCCTGGGGGGACTAACTGTTGCTATGTGGGCTGTGGCGTTGCATGGCTCTTTTTTGTCTTTTGTTGTGTTGTTAAACAAACATGTTTAGGGTCTTTATGGCAAAATGTAGGTGATATTTTATTTCATAATTTATTCCATCATGATAAATCAGTGATTTGTCATGATAGCACAAAATATGAAATAACATAATGACCTATTTGGTTTTCAAACAGTGGTCCAGGGTTTCCAGGTGGACTGGTCCTCAGCTAATATGGAGAGTTGGTAACCAAATGAACCCTTACCCTAATTTAGCTCCTAGCATTAGCAATTTACATGTATATGCACATTCAATTTGCATTTATGCTCTCAGTATTTGAGTTATTATTATTTACAGATTATTGTTAAACTTCGTCAAATTCAAATGGTGATCTGTGGCTCAAATGAAAAAGGTTGAAAAGCTCTGACCTTGATAATGAGTTTGTAGATATGCATTTTTCATGAAAATGGCTGACATGAGAGACATCTTATCTGGCTAATAGGTCTTTCTTCCTCTCCACTTGAACACAATGAACAGTTCTCCTCCTTGTTACAAGTTACTGAAAGTATAGTTGCTAGTTCTGCTGTAGGTAGGTGTGTGTGTGCAAGTGTGTTGTCTGCGACTATTAGTGATATAAATAATACACAGGCTATTTCTGTTAAAACAAACTCTCATAACTAACTGAGCTGTTTTTGATTACAGTTGAGCCAAGTGAGCAGACAGGACAGGACGTGTATGATTAAATTTAAATTCTTCATTTCTTCATTGTCTTGTCAAGTTCTTCTTAAATCATCGCTATTTCAGAATATGTATTGAGCTGGGGGATGGCATTTTTAATTAAGACACCTGACCCAACACAAAAAACACACAATTTGAAAGCATGAGAAAACAGCATAAAATACCGTAAAAACATCATTAAAAAATTTTTCCACGCGGGGGGGGGGCCCCTTCCCGACCTTTGTGGGGAGCCCCCTGAATATAATGTCCGCCCCTGATGGCACCCACCTGTTCCCAATTAGCCCGTTCACCTGTGGGATGTTCAAAATAAGTGTTTGATGAGCATTCCCCAACTCTCTCAGTCTTTTTTGCCACTTGTGCCATCTTTTTTGAAACATGTTGCAGGCATCAAATTTCAAATGAGCTAATATTTGCAAAAAATTACAAAGTCTACCTGTTCGAACATTAAGTAACTTGTCTTTGCAGAGTATTAAATTGAATATAGGTTGAAAAGGATTTGCAAATCATTGTATTCTGTTTTTATTAACGATTTACACAACGTGCTAACTTCACTGGTTTTGGGGTTTGTATCTGATAAGTCCTCAAATGGAGAAACCAAAGTAGGCCGAACAGAGTCATGAAGCGAACCACCTGAGTCATGACTATTCAATTTGCTGGACGGCACCACATCATCTTCTTCTTTAGCCTTCTTGGCCAAAGCACGAGTCACTGCGCAAGAAGGATACAGAGATGGGTCTTCATTGCCATCTTCAGTGCTCGGCTGTGAAGTAAGATGTACAAGGGGAACTACATTGTCCCAATCAAGGTCATTGCCTAGCAACAGAGAAACAACCTTTATAGGTAGACTTGAAAGTCCCACCTTTACCTGTCCTGTCACTAAATCTGACTTCAAGAATATAGAGCGCAAGGGTACAGATACAGTCCTCCCTTCAATACCGCGTACAAGTATGAAATCCCCTGAAGCGGTCTCACCAAGTAACTCCAAAGAGTCCATCAACAAAAGTGACTGAGAAGCTCCGGTATCCCTTAGGATATATATGGGGACAGGAGTAGAATGCTCATTCAGAGCCACAAATCCCTCTGACGCAAATGTAAGAAATTCCTCGCTCACAAAGTCAGTAGTATCAGGCTTTTTAGCCCCACAAGGAGCAGGCAATTTAGCAGATCGGTCATCTACCACAGGGGTTTCTAACCTTGTTTTCACAAAGGCATTTGGTTTGGTATCCTTTTCTTTTTCTTTCTTAGCTTCTTAGGAACCAACAGTTAGTTGTAACATGACCAGATTTCTTGCAATAACTGCAAACTAGACCACTTTTGTCACTGTCAGCTTTCACACTTTGATCAGACCTGTTACTGGATTTCTAAGCACCATCCCAAGATTTGTCTTTGGGTGATGAATCTTGGGTATCAGCGTTACCTTTTTTCTGAAATTGGAACCATCTATTGTTACTGCTAGACTGAAATTTAGACTTACGTGTGAGAACATATTCATCTGCAAATTTGGCAGGTGATTGCAAATTCAGTGCTTGCTTCTCATTAAGGTAGGTCTTAATATCATCTTTCACACAGTTCTTAAATTCTTCAACTAACACCATCTCTTTCAGTGAGTTGAAATCATCCTTCACCTCCATAGAAGTACACCAGCGCTCAAAGCAAACTTTCTTCTCGTTAGCAAATTCCACATAAGTCTGATTGTCAGATTTCTTCAGACCTCTGAATTTCTGTCGGTAAGCCTCTGGAACCAACTCATAAGCTCTCAACATAACCTTTTTGACAACCTCATAATCAGAGGAATCATCTGCAGACAAAGCTGAATAGGCTTGTTGAGCTTTTCCCTTGAGGACAGTTTGCAACACCAGAGGCCAGTGTTCCTTTGGCCACCGGCAACTCTTTGCTACCTTTTCAAAACACTGGAAATAGTTGTCAACATCCTTTCCCGAAAATGGAGGCAGCAGTTTTACCTCCTGGCTAGCCCGTAATTTATTTTCAGTTTCTATTTTTATTTTTAGATGCTCCATTTGGAGTCTTTCTTCTCTATCGAATTTCTCTAATTCAAAATCTCTCTGTCTTGCTAATTTTTCTAACTCAAATTCTCTTTGTTTTTCTTCTCTTGCTAATTTTTTCTAACTCAAACTGTCTTTGTTTTTCTTTTTCCTCCCTTTCAATCTCTAGCATTTTTAATTTAAGTTCCATTTCTATATTTGGATTTTCCACTGGAAACTGTTCCAGATCTTCTGGTGCAAACACATTTTCATCAATGTAATATTCAACAATCTCTCTAGCCAGTCTTGCTTTTCGCATGGCTGGTTTTACCTCTGTCAGCTCCCAATGTCTGCATATTTCCAACAGTTCTGTCTTTTTAAAAGACTTCAAAACCCCTACGGTTGGTGATGCCAAGAAATCATCCATTGCTGTTGATCTATATATATAGGAAAATAAAAGAAAAACAATTTTATAATTTGAAATGTTACATTTTCAATAAATGACTCACACAATGTTCTATCCCGGACGAGCCCCCAATTTGTTATGGCCCCAATTTGTTATTACATTTACACAACAGCAAAGGATGACACAAAAATTTTAGAACTTGAACACAGTTGTTTTTTTGTTAATAATTAAATAAGTAATATACTGACCAAGATTGAATACAAAAACAGAAATATTTACAGTCCCTTTGGTGGGGTGGCTTGGTGATGTCCTGGGTGAGGAAAATGCTCTAACATGGGCGAAAATCCACTAAAAGCTTCACAGGTCTTAAACAGAATGACAGGTCTGGTCACATGTATCCTTCTCCTAGCAATTTCTCCTATTACTTTACTGTCTCAGTTCTCCTCCTTGTATTCTCTTTTGCAGACCCCACCCACATTTAGACCTCTCTTTTTTAATTTTCTGGGACTTGTCCCAGGCATGTCTGAAACATGTCCAAACATAGCTCCAGTCTGGGCTTAAGAAAAAAAAAGGTAAATGCTGCCATCTAGTGGCCTCTATTCACATTGCAATACGTATATATATATATATATATACACTGATGGACTTTAAAAACTTTTATGTTTGACTAGACAGAAATTGTTGTGATTCTGCATTCTGCTGTCATGTTTAACTTCTGTGCCTGGCTTAGCCATGTATGCTTTTTGTGTTTAGTGACCACTGCCTGCCTTATGACCATTCTTAGGATAACGTATCGTGTTTTGGTGAGTTAGATTCTCGTTTATTATTTTTCTTGTTCACAGTTATTTTCAGCCATGCCATGTTTTCATTTCCTTGTATTGCGCTACGTTCACCCTGTCTTGTCTTGTGTAGGTCTTTGCTCACAGTCCCTAGTCTTGCGTGCCACTCATTCGGGTGATTTATTGGTTTCTGGGTTTTCAATCTTTCTTCATTATCTTGTGTGCTTCCTTCCTCTCTCTTTTACTAACTTCTAACCCTACTAACAGTTTATTATTTTTGATAGATTACTAACCAAGATTAACATTGTATATTTCTACTAACTGACTAACTTGCACTCGGGATTGTATAGCTGCACATACTAATAGACTAACGATCTCTCAGCATTCGCCCAATCTTTATCTCCGCCCTCCGTGCCTATCACTAATTATCTCTACTGCAGTTTCCACGTATATCTCAGGCTTTCCCTTTTCTTTAGACTGTACACTTTACTACTCCTTAATCGGAGCTGTTGTTTGTTCATAGGATTGTGTTGTGATCCCTGTCTGCGTTTTGGCGACAGCCAAATTCATGTAATTAGTTTATTCCTCATGTGTCTCTCCCTGATCATTGTTACCATTGATTGCACCTGTTCTCCCTGGTCATGTGTTTACCCCGGATGTGTATATAAGATGTCTGTTTGGCTCACTCTCTTGTCAGATCGTCCTCCCTAGTTTTCTTGTGCTACGTTTCTCACCTCGATTTCTCAGTGTTTATCTTTCTGACTGGATTGCCCGACTTTTGATTTTTGCCTTTGTGTTTTTGGATTACTGTTGCATCTGTGTGTTTCGACCATTTTTCTGCCCGACTACGAGATTTCTGTTTGCTGCCCTGGTAACGATTCGGATTACGTCCTGTGGATTCTGGCTTGTATCTCTGGAAGTACTATTCCACCTCCCGATGAGGATGATGAGCATGCAGTTGAGCTTCCCTGAGACGGTTTCTGACAGTTTGAGCAGAAATTCTTTGGTTATGCAAACCAATTGTTTCAGCAGCTGGTCTCAGACGATCTTGGAGGTGAACCTGCTGGATGTGGAGGTCCTGGGCTGGTGTGGTTACACATGGTCTGCGGTTGTGAGGCCGGTTGGATGTACTGCCATATTCTCTGAAACGCCTTTGGAGATGGCTTATGGCGGAGAAATGAACATTCAATGCCCGAGCAACAGATCTGGTTGACATTCCTGCTGTCAGCATGCCAATTGCACGCTCCCTTAATGCTTGCGCCATCTGCGGCATTTTGCTGTGAGACAAAACTGCACATTTCAGGGTGGCCTTTTATTGTGGACAGTCTAAGGTACACCTGTGCACTAATCATGGTGTCTGATGAGCATCTTGATGTGGCACACCTGTGAGGTGGGATGGATTGTCTCAGCAAAGCAAAAGTGCTCACTATCACACATTTAGACAGATTTGTGAACAATGTTTGAGAGAAATGGTAATATTGTGTATCTGGAATGAATTTTAGATCTTTGAGTCCATCTCATGACAAATGGGAGCAAAAACAAAAGTGTTGCGTTTATATTTTTGTTGAGTGTATATATATATATATAAAAAATGTGTGTATACAACCCCAATTCTGAAATAGTTGGGACAAAGTGTAAATTATGAATAAAATCAAAATGTAATGACTTTCAGATCACATGAGCCAATATGTTATTCAGAATAGAACATAGATAACATTTCAAATGTTAAAACTGAGAGATTTTACATTTTTATCTACAAAATGAGCTCATTTCAAATTTTTTGGCTGCAACAGGTCTCAAAAAAGTTGGGACACAGGCAAAATAGGGCTGAAAAAGCAATTAATAAGAGAATCAGCTGAAAGAGCATTAAGTACGTAATTAAGGTAATTGGCATCAGGTGTGTAACATGATTGGCTAGAAAAGGAATGTCTTAGAGAGGCTGAGTCTCTCAGAAATAAAGATGGGTAGAGACTCTCCAACCTGTGAAGGCTTGCTGAAGAAAACATTATGGAATACTTTAAAAACAATGTTTCTCAACTTCAAATTGCAAAACCTTTGTAAGGCTCATCATTGACAGTGCATAAGATCATCAAAAGATTCAGAGAAACTGGAAAAATCTGTTTGCAAGGAACAAGGCCGAAGACCTTTACTGGATGCTGTGATCTTTGGGCCCTAATACTCCACTGCATCACACACCGTCATGATTCTGTCATTGACATTACTAAATGGGCCCAGGAATACTTCAAGAAGCAACTGTCTGTAAACACAGTCTGCCGTGCCATCCACAGATGCCACCGAAAACTCTATCATGCAAGAAGGAAGCCATTGTTGAGCATGATCCAGAAGCGCCGCTGTGTTCTGTGGGCCAAGGCTCATTTAAAATGGACTGTAGCAAAGTGTCCTGTGGTCAGACAAGTCCAAATTTGACATTCTTGTTGGATTTCATGGGCATTGTGTTCTCCGGGCTAAAGAGGAGAGAGACCACCCCTCCTGTTGTCAGTGTTCAGTTCAAATCAAAAGCCAGCACCTCTGATGGTATGGGGGTGCATTAGTGGATATGCTGTGGGACACTTGCATGTTTTAAAAAGCACCATGAATGCTAAAAGGCATATAAAGGTTTTAGAGCAACATATGCTCCCCTCCAGACGACATCAGGTCTTGTGTATTTCAGCAGGACAATGCAAAACCACATCCTGCAGCTATTCCAACAGCATGGCTTCGTAGTAGAAGAGTCTGTGTGCTGAACTGGCCTGACTGCAGTCCTGATCTTTCAACAATTGAGAATATTAGGTGCAAAGGAGACCCAAAACTCTTCAGCAGCTGGATGTCTGTATTAAACAAGAGTGGGATCAAATTCCACTGGCTAAACTAAAAAAACTCCTCAGTGCCCAGACACCTCCACTCTGTGTTAAAAAGAAAAGAGGATGCTACACCATGGTAAATAGGCTCCTTTCCCATCTTTTTTGAGACCTGTTGCAGCCATCAAATTTGAAATGAGCTAATTTTGTGGATAAAATTGTAAAATTTCTCAGTTTCAACATTTACTATGCTATCTCTATGGTGAATAAAATACTGGCTGGTGTGATAAGAAAGTCATTGCGTTTTGATTTTATTCAGAATTTACACTTTGTCCCAACTATTTTGGAACTGGGATATATATATATATATATATATATATATCCCAATTAATCTTTTGCATCATAATAATCTTTTATTACTTGTATGTCTGTCTTGATTTCAGTCCCCTAAGATTTAATCGGCTTTTCATCTCTGTTTTTTTCTGCATGTTTGGAACCCGAAAAGTGCCACTTGCCAGCTGGATTTTATCAATTTTTTTTTCACATAACCGCCTGTACCAGCTGTTTGAGCTCACCCTCTAAAATAGTACCAGTTTCATGCTGCAAAAACAGCTTCTGCTGCAAAATTAAAAGATTAACAGTGCTATTAAGCAGATTCTACAATATTATAATTTTCACTTGAGGAGGAACTTTCTGAGCTTCAGGTTTTTCATAAAAAAATTGGTTGGGACAAATTTTTCGTAAAGTACATTGAGCCGTAAACAGCTATCCTGCCTAAGGACATCATTAAAGGAGACTACAATGGGAACCTGTTCATTCTTTAGGAAAGATGCCTCAGAAAAGGTTGGGATAAGTTCCTGTTAATGACTAAAACTCAGGTTCACGGCCTCCTTATTTTCCCATATGATACCATATTTGAGTAAACGGGCATTTTTTAACCTTACAACTACCATTGTGAATGCCCCTGAAGAAAAAGAACCTTGCTCCTTCAGTCAAAAGCTATTTTCAGGCCAATTTCTAATCCTCCTTTGCAAAGCGAGATCTTAGATAATTGTTTTTGACCATTTAATTCCTTTCTTCCAGAAACCACCTTTATGAAAATTTCTGTCTGGTTTCCTTATCACAGCCCAGAGATGGCATCAGTAAAAGTTGTGAATAATCTCAGGAGTAATTTTGGTGCCCAGAAAATTTCTGGCCTTGTTCCTTTCGACCTTGATGCAGCTTTTGATATGGTGAACTATTTTATTATACAATTCCAATTCAGAAAAAGTTGGGTAAAATTGAAAGGGGTGATTTGTAAATTAGTGTTGAACTGTGTGATCTTGAAAACAATACGATAGCACATTATTTAATGTTTCACCATATAAATCTTACTGTTTTGTTTTTTTAATAAACACTTATTTCCATTTTGATTCTAGCAACATATTTAAAATAAAGATGGGACAGTACAGTATTTACTACATTGTAATGTTTCCATTCCTTTTTACAGCACTTAAATATTTTGGGACTTTAAGACTCCAAGTGATTGGTGTTTCAACTGTTATTTTGTCCTTCAGCTATTATTTTATTCTTCCTATAAGCACGTAAGGTTTGCGACAGTATACGGTCTTTGTTTTCACATTTTGCATTTCAAAATGCACCACATATTTTTGGGGACAAGTCAGGACTGCAGGCAGGCCAGTCAAGCACACTAGGCCCCCATCTTATGCAGCAATGCCTTTTGTTACGCTTGCAGAATGTGGTTTTGCATTTTGTTTTTGAGCTATGCATAAATATCACAAGGAAAAGATGTCTTGAATGCACTATATGTTGATCCAAAATCCTTTCCAAGGGCACCGACACAATCCTGAACCATGACTGAGCTTAGCATTTTGGACTTGTCCGGACAGTTGGCTGTTCCAGCAACATTCCTTTTCTTCTTTGGTCTGGAGCGCGAGGCGTCCATTTCTTCCAAAGTCCTGAAATGTTGATTTTTCTGACCACGATACACATTAGCCGTATTCAACTGGCCTGTATGGTGCTGCACCATCTAGGCCAGGCCCACCTGCGCTGTGAACAAAACATGCTGCACCGAGTGTGACCAGTCAAATAGAATCAGCCCTCAGTGTAGCACCCTGTAGCATCATCACATGATATGAAGAACGTGGTAGACCCAAAGCAGTTGTGTATGGTGCTTTTAATGCACGAAATGAGCATTGAGTAGGACAGTGATGATGATCCGATGACTACGATGGCAGGTTCATATTCTTTTGGGCGGGTCTTTGTGGCTGAGATCGCCTAAACCTAAAACAAAACTTGGCTAAAGATCCACCAAGCCACCATACATTCGGCAGATGTGACAAACGTGTAAGAAAAATACTGAAAACGATACAGTTGCTGAAAACTCACGTGGAGTTCTGACCCGAGCGAGTGTTTGCCAGTTTTCAAATGGTCGCGTGTTCACAGTGCACTGAAGCTGCACCTGTTTCAAATTGGTGCAGAAAATGCAACACCAAGTGCAACACTGAAAACTGTGCAGTACCAGTCAAACAGAAAAAGTTGCAAAAAGTGCAGCACTGAAGGCACAGTGCTGCACCACACAGCCCCATCGAATAAGACTATTGTCTCTCTGTGATGGTCCATCGCAGATGCCTCCATGCCCTGAGAAGTCATTGGTGCCTTTGGACACTATTAACATAAGATTTCCTTCTCGTACAGATAAGTTCAAACTGGAATTTGATGGTGTCTTTGTATTGTGGTACTTAACAAAGGTTTGTCAATAATCCTGTGCCCATGTGATTATATCACTAAATATGATTGGAGATCATGGGTATTCAGGTCAGGCTTGTGCTGTTTCTCTTTATGCACAGGAATTCCTCCAGGTTCTTTGAATTTTTGTTATTAATGTATTTTATGCACCATAGAGGGTGAAATATCCTATCTTTCTTTGTGGAATATTGTTTTCAAACCTTTTGAGGACTTTCTTGCGAATTTCAATAAATTGGTGATCCTCTGCACATCTTTACTTCTGGAAGAACTAGGCATTTCCTGGACGAGCTTTTGCATGAAATCATGATTTTAATCACACACACTAACATCAGCATTTGTAAGTCACATAAATATTCAACCTTTAGTCTAATTTTCCTTGTCCCATTCTTAGGGAATATGTTTCAGGCCTGATTGGCAGGAATGGATATGCATTTTCAAATAGAATGTTAATTAGACAAAACATTAAAGATCTTGTCTTCATACTGTCTGCAATGACTTGCAGGTGGAAGTGAATTTAGAAATCTCTGTTTCATGTTTCAATATGCATTTATGTCATCCCAATACTGTCCAACCTGGGACTGTATTCCACAGACGACAGAAACAAGGTGAGTTTATCAGTTAACTCTTCATGGCCCTTTACAAACTCCCATCTAAGAGCAACAGGTTTACCTGTTGTGTTCTACAAGGCTGCATATTAGGCCCGGCACTGTTCAACCTGTATATGCTTTCCTAAGGCAATATCATTCAGGGAATGTCTTTTCAGTCCTACTGATGCCACTCAACACTCAATTCTGATTACACAAGCCCCATTGATGCTCTAGAAAACTGCATCTTCAATGTTTAAACACGAGTCGCACAAAATTTTTCCCAGCATAGTCAGGAGAAGCAGATATGCATGGCATTGTACCGAAGGCTCATAGATACCGTAGAAACTGGTGAACAAAGTGCAGTTACTTGTATGTAGTTGTCAGGGGACACTTAGGGAAATGGCTGTGGAGCTGTAAGTTAGTAAACAGAGCAGTCTTCCTCATAGACTTTTCACGACCAGTAGTAGGCTAGTAGTAGCAGCTCGGTGTTAGTGCCATTATGCATATTACAATATTATATTTATTACATATTCATGATATTTGTCATGGTATATATATATATATATATATATATATATAGCGGATATTTTGAGAAATTACGTAGTAATTTTTCATGGTCGTCATTGAGATTTATCTACAATTCAGAGATCGGGGTTCAATTAAAGAGGTAGTGGTGCTGCACTCACCACGATTTTCTCACTAATCATAATTATTTATACAACTCAATTTTTCACGCGAGCTGCTGAAATTATTGCACAAAAATCTCAATTGGTTCATAAATAAACTTACTGTAGCCCATACTTGATGTCATTCATTATTAGTGTGACTTAAGATGAGCAGACCTGGGGTGCGCTTCCCAATATCATAGATGCTAACTTACATAGTTGGGCCCACTGACTGTGAATTAACAAACTATGTAAGTTGCTAAGTTAACAACTACGCTTTTGGGAACTGTGACCCAGAGCAACTAGACTGAAGCAAGTTTTATACCCACAGTGTGAGTTTCTGTAACTAAAAATGATGTTGCTCACCAAACTAAATACTGATTGATAGCGTATTCTGAGGCGATATGTTCACTTAATCTATGTCACAATTACCTACTTTTTAAAACTTTGCTCTATGTTAATCATGCTTCAACTCCTGTTTGTCACTTTCCAAATACTGTGATATTTGTTTTCCCCATGGTGTTCCTCTATGTGCTATGAGCTAACTTCAGTAGTGCATTCATCACTCATCTCATCTGTCTCTGTCCCTCTCCTTCTCTCTCTTTGCTAAGTGAGTAGGGCCTTGGTGTAACAATTACCCTGGTCTTTACCGTTTCTACTCAAGCACACCTACTCAAAGTTGGCTCTTAGATGGCTTTGCAACTTTTAGCTTAAAAGAAAGAAAAATCATTAACTGAGAATTGATTTTCTGATTTTACAACTTTGCTTTGCATGCACTGGTATTTCCCTCAGGAAATGCATTTCTAGGCCTTATTACTGTCCTTTACGAATGTCTTACAAAGCTGATTCTTTTCCCTCAAACTTTTCCGAATAGCTGTAGTCATCCACTGTGGATTTCGATTTATAAACTCACTTTTGCCACCTTTGGAATGAATTTAAACCGTCCATCATGCATAAACCTCGTGAATGTACCCCAAATTTCATTTGCTGTCTTGCAATAAAGGAATTTCCTATTATATGTACAAATGTCATTTTACAGTATTGCAACTAAGTGTTACAGTCACACACAAAAAATTAGGTACTACTAAATCTGGTAATAAAAAAAGGCAGTTAATTGTCACCATGAAGTCACAGCATTCAATAAAACAGTGAAAAGAAGATACCTGACAAGGTACTCTTAAAGCTATTGAGCCTACCTGGAAAAGATGTTCTGTACGTGAGGTATGTTACAAACGGCTCAAAAGACATAACATAATGGAGACAAAACGCCAAGCCAGGTGCAAAATGTGCTCTTTTTATTAAATAAAGAGAAACAGAAGGCCACAAACACACAGCACTGAAATGGCAGGGTCTGGGTCCAGGAAGTCAGAGAGGGTGGAGCAAAAGGGGCTACAATATAGTCCAAGGCCACGCCTTAACGCAGGTGCCCTGCATCACCAATCAGGCGGCTGCACCTAAAACTGAAAGAGAAAGTAAGCATGCCATGCAGCAACACAGATATAGGACAGACTGAACTGTAACAGGTACATAGCATAGTGTCCTCTATGATGAAAAAAAAAATCAACCAGAACGGAATAAATCTGTTACCTTGTCTTCCGTACGTCTTCCAAAACCGCATTAATAAATGGACTGGTGAAATATTGGTGAAAAGTGACATTTCTTGTTACCTCCACCAAGGAGGTTATGTTTTTGCCTGGGTTTGTTTGTTTGTTTGTCTGTTGGTTTCCAAAATAACTCAAAAAGTTATGGACAGATTTTGAAGAAATCTTTAGGGAATTTTACAGATTCGTGTTAGGAAGAAATTATTAGATTTTGGAAGTGATTTGGATCTTCGTCTGGATCCAGGAATTTTTGAAAGGATTCTATAACATTGGGAGATAGGGCCATTTTCGACATTTATGCATATTACTCCACCAAAAATGGTCAGGGCACTTGGAAAAAAATACAGGACAAGTTTCGAACATGTTCTACAGTATTTCAAAGACTGATCTTAAAAATGGAATAATTCCGGATACTATGATCCAGAATATGAAAGTAGGGGACCTTGGGAACTTTCATTATAGGAAGAGAACAAATGAAGCTACAAACATGCGACAAACACCATTATATAGCCAAGATTTTGCAGAATTAGGAAGTTGTCACCGGATTAACTGTATCTTCAAAAGCCAGGGAACTAGATCCAGAATAAAACCACCATTACGGAAAATTTGATTTTCGTGAATAACTACTGACCTAATATTGATATCATTATGAATTCAGTTGCTAATGGTTTGTTTTCTTGGTCAGGGAATCTGAAAAAATGGATGAAATAACTGTAGGACTAATATTTATCTGTAAATCACAACATGGTGGGAAATGTTGCATCATAAGAAAAAAAAAAAAACAAATGAAACTAGAAACATGCAACAGACATCTTTAAACAGCCAAGACGCTGTGGAACTAACATTGATATAGCATTATAAATCAAATTGCCATGTTTTCATGGTCAAGGAATCTAAAAATGAAGATAAAATAAATGTAAGACTAATATCTATGGTGGAAGTCGCAATTTGGAGGGAAATTTTGTGCTTGGCGGAGTTCTGCGCTCTCCGAGTGCTTTTCTAGTTTTTTTCTGTGTCAGTGAGCAAGTGGAAATTAGTATGGCTGTCATGATTTGGAGGCGGAGTCCTCATTTCTTCTCCTGGGGGGAGTGATTTTTGCTCATCTTGCGACAGGTGTTGTCTATCCGCGCTTGTCTATTTAAATCACGCATTTTCCTTTTGTCGGCGGTTTAGTGTTGACATTTGGTCGTGCTGGAGCCGGTATTTGGAGGTCCTTATAGCAAACTCCTCCAGGTTTAGTCCTCGTCTTTGCGAGTTATATCATAGTGTTTAGGATTTGCCTGTCAGCTTTGTCAACTCTTGTGGTTCAAAGCCCAGGTTCTTGCATTAGGGATTCTTCGTTCTAAATTCGTGCTCCAAAAGAGATTAATTATTTTCGCGATCGGGAACAGCTGGCCTTTTCCTACCCGAGTCGCTCAAATTAACTGAACTCATAGTTAGTTTTCGTTTCTCTTTTCCGGAGCTTTGCTCTGTAGTTTTGGGTTGTAGTTATATAATATATATTGTCTCTCGGGCCAGTTTTGCTTTTATATTCCCTGTCTCTCTCTCTGATTAGTCTGTTAGCAGATTTAGTGGTTGCCTAGTGTTTTAGGTAGCTTTTAGACTTCCTGATTCTGCGCGTGGATCCGTGTAAAACTCAACCCTGCAACAATGGCCTGTTATTTTTGGAGTGACAACACAGTTTTATTAATAATAATGATTACACTGTTTTATCATTGATCTGGCATATTTAGCTTTTAATTTGAAAGTAGTGTGGGTTAATTGTTTATTTATTGACCAATACACTTATTTTGTATAACTCTCACCTTAGATGAATGTATAGTGAAGTATTTGTCAATACTAGCGTGACTAAGGGACTCTACATGCTCCTCCTCATACAGTAGTGAGCAGTGATGATTATACACCACAATTTTTGTCTGAAAGGGGTCCTGATATATTACTTCTCTTATTTGGTAAAATCAATGTTATTCAAAATTGCATGGCCTACCTGTCGACTTTCACGCAAATGGCTTAAGCCGTACGCTTTTTATAACCTAGGCTTTTTAACTGCCGAGTGCCACTGTTTTTTTTGTTTTTTTAATCAACCCACGAAAATACTGAGAGTGAAAGTCTGAGTTTCATTGGAACATGGACCAGTTCAATCACGCGAACCAATGGCCAATTAATAAGTAAATTATTTTTCTGCACTGAATTTAGCTCATGATTTCATCGCTGTTAGATCGCATATGGTGAGAAACCCTGTCTTCATTTGCCAGTTACAATAATTGGAAAATACGTCAATAAAGGAAAATAATTGAGATCTAGCCAGGACTAAAAGGGACGTATCTTCGCCCCCCCCTGTAGCTCCGCTACTGGGTGACCCCACACCTTTTTTCTGTCCTTGTTAGTGCCAGTTTGTGCTGCTCTCTGAAGGGAACAGTTGACGGCATGGTAAGGGATTTATTGTTTTCAATTTCTCGTATTGAATAGCCTTCTTTTCTGAGCACAATAGACTGAAGGGTCTCTAAAGGCAGTTCTTTCTTTCTGGCCATTTTGAGCCTGTAAACAAACAACTGCAGATGCTTCAGGTACTAAACCAACCTCAAGAATGCCATGCTCCCTTTTGCGCTCCCTTAGTAGTTCAACGGTTTTCAGCTGTACAACACATTTGCGGAAGGGTTTTCTAATAATCAATTAGCCTTATAAAATGCTTAACTTGGATTAGCAGCCATACCAGGAGATTGATGCAGAGGACTGAAAGTTGATGATAATAGGCCTCTATGCAAAAATGTAGATCATTCTTTGAAAATAATCTGATTAATTTTAATTGCTTGTGAAATGGAAAATTTTTTTTTTTTAATGCAGGAACATGTTTTTTAATTTGGAAAACAAATTTGCAAGTGATCGCAAACTTTTGAGCGGTAGTGTATGTCAGTGGCGCTTCACTAGCCTCCTCCAGCGTTTAGCCATACCTATTCAACAAACATTTCACTTGGTATTCAGTTCAGCTAGTTAGAAAAAGTGAGCTAAGTGATTTCTTTCCCATGCTTTCTTTTCCCATGCTCTCAGCCAATGTGATTTTCGCAAAAGTGAAATGTAGGGTCATGTCAAAAATATGTCATGACCTGGGCTATGAGAAAAGTACTTCAGTTATGTGATAAACCTTTAATTTCTAAAGAGCCATGTTCACTCAGCAAGATTGACTGTGCTGCCTTGGCAGAGGTTTGCACTCAAAGAGTGCCTCAAGTAACCTCATGTTTGCGGAAGGTGTTGATGGCGAAGAGTTGCAAAATCATAAAACCACACAGGCATATAATTACCTGCATGGCAACAAAACAGGTTAAGTACTGCTCAAGAAACACAGCAACTTCATATTTCTGAAGGCAGCTGTTGAGCCCAGCCAGAGTGTCAGTCAAGCTGAACATACAGCGTGGATAATGCTGAGGGTAAGTGGAGTCGAGGAGACAGTCGACTGCTCGTGTATTGCCGGATTTGGGATATCATGTAGTCATGCAGCTGCGATTCTGGGGAAGACAGCATTACTCATTAAACCAAAGCTCCCTTCAGTTATCCAATTATCGGAACAATTAAATATATTTACAAATATGTTATTATGCTTTTATTGCCAAAGATATATATACTTATGTTCAGTGGTGAGTGGTTAAATGATGAGCATCCTATTAATGTCATTATTTGTGATGTTTTTGTTGTTTGGGCTAGCTGGCTCTGTTTGTTGCTGTCATTGGCATCAAGGCTACCGGAAACCCAAAACCGGACAGCGGTAGTAGTCATGGCAGCGCCCATGGGCTTCTGGTAAAACTTGTGGATATGATCGAATACAGCATTAAAATGAATACTCGAATAGTTCTTGTTACTGATTTATCTTCATTTTGTTAAGTGTATAATCATCTCTGCACTCTACTGTATCTACACCACTTACCATTATCTTTCCCTAATCTCTGCTCGATTTTTCTTCTTCATTGTACTGTCAATTGTGCACATAGAGCCACTACAATAAACTTGTGCACAGGTCTGGCAATACACGGCAGCTGTATTCACTCCTTGAACAGTAGACATGAGATGGTGCCCCTATAGGTAATCTCCAACGCGTCAATGAAAAGTGACTATTATACCAGAAAATTTTATTTATTTGTTTAACTAACTGCCACTCTTGTCAAGTTATTCATTGAGAAAATCAGTTTCAATAATGTTTGTTGTTTGCATACTAATTCGTTTTAACGAGGATCAATCGTTAGTGTCCATTTCCCCTCAGTTTGCAATATTGATCATCGCAATGTTAACAAGCATTTTCCTATTCACATCAATGGTTACATGAAGCTTCAGTGTCTGAAAGCTTCTGAATTCATGCAGCTCACAAAACAATATTTTTTTTTCTGTATCAGCGTCCAATCGGCTTGATACACATAAAGGAAAAAAAAAACTATTTTAAAAATGCGGTTTTGCCGGCTCAGGTCCAGTTTGCTTCTGTAAAATTAAAATTCTGTCAACAGCCAGCAACATCACCATAATGCGGGATCTCTCTCAACCGGTTTCCAATTAAGAATCGGAAAATCAATTGAATTAATTTACTGAGAAAATAGGCCACCAATAAGCTGCTTTGCCGTTAGGCATAAAGCTTTGTATAAAAGAAGGCTAGTACAACATGAAATTGCATGGACGGCAATGAACTGAAATGTCAAAAATTCCATCATGAAGTAGAATGTTACATAGTAACTGCTGGTGAAGATAGTATTGATACAAGGATTATATTTTGTTTTTAATTAATTAGATAATTACCTTCATACAATCTCATATTTTTGCATTCCCGGAAGCTGGACTGTAAAGACTTTGCCAATGATTTCGCTTCCATGAAAGTTTAACAAGTCATGCTTTTTAAATAATTTTAACTACAGTTATGCATTGAACTGACTGATGCACTAATAACCAATTCACTAAATTGTTTTTTGTCAAGCGTTGGTAATTTAATAAATTCACATTGCACCAAACTGTGCAACTGCGCTTCCCCTGTAAATGTGGCCTATTCTTTTGAACACTGGAAACATTTTGATTCAGCGCAATCTTGAAGCAAGTTGCATTGCACTGCTGAAAAAAGGCTAAAATGGGAGATAGAATTCAGATGAAATATTTCATTAACTAATTTTTTTTTTTCGCACTCCTACAATATCACTATTAAGTATGGTGTCAATGTTGCCCATTGGTAATCTCTGTCATTTCCCAATAATAATAACAGGATTATATATTGGTCTTGATTATATATTGGTGCTTTTTGAAACCTGGTGACCCCAAGATGCCACCAAGGCCTTCATTTCCTTCACAGTGATTCTTGGGGATTTTATTGCTTTTCTCACTATCCTCCCCAGTATCCTTTGCCCCTCAGTATGGTAGGGCAAAAATGCAGTTGCATCCTGTACCCTTGAGGTTTCAACAGTTCCGTGCCTTTGAAATTTTTAAATAATTGCCCTGATTAATCCTCTTGTGGCCATTACCAGATTTATGAAAGTCTATGACCATCTGCCTCTTTTGAACTGACTTATTTTTTCCATGATATTGGATGACAAATGGATATTTCATGTGTTATATCCTAGTGAAACAGGAAGTGATATAATGGCTCAATATAGTTTATTAAACTTAGATGAAACTGAATAAGTGGATTTTTTTTAAATGTTAAAAGTGGAATTGTCTTGAAACGTAGAATTTAACACCTGGATTAATTTTGGAAGATATTATTTACAATAATCTTTAAGGGTACCAATAATTGGGAAATCTTGATTTGGAGGAAAAAGATTTTTAATTAAATCATTAAATTGTGAGGTTGCGTTCAGGAACCAGTCAGGAGAATCCAGTAATGCAGTAGGAGTGATTTTATTGAGCAAGGGGGTAAACCCCGGCAGGGCAGAAGGCAACAGTACAAAGTCCACAATCCAAAAATCACAATCCACAGGGCAGAATCCGAGTCGAAAAACCAGGACACCAAGAACAGTATTCGTAGTCGGGCAGAAAAAAGGTTCGTAAACATGCAGGCAAAGGTACCAAATCAGAGCCAAAAATCAAAAGTTGAGGAAGATCCAGCCAGAAGAGCAACACTATGAGTACAAGGCGAAAACAAGAGCAGCACAGGTCAACTTAGGGAAACGTTCTGACAGGGAACTGCTGTGAGAAGACTGCTAATATACACATACTGGAGGTCACAAGATAAACAGAAAACAGGTGTAAGAAATCAGACTAATTACAAAGGAGCAAACATCAGGGAGAACCTAATCAGATGAACTAGGCAAAAGCCAAAACGCAGACAGGGATCACAAGACAGTCTATAGACAGAACACACAACTCCGGTTAGGGAGTTCTAATGTGCACAGATAATGAGAGAAAGGACAGAAGATTAGGTAAAGGCAAGAGCGGAGACTCGAACAGGGCGAGTGCTGAGAGCTTGTTAATCAATAAGTAAGGTGCATCTATACAATCCCTAGTGCTCGTTAGTAAGTTTAAGTTTCTCTTACAACCCGCTGTGCGTACTGTCTATGGGCAAAAATGGGCCAAATCGCAAGGGACACGCACGACACCCGTACGGATTTTCTACCCCGCAGACCACACGCAAAGGCCCATAGAAGAAAATTTGGATGCACATTATTTTCTGCGTGCACCCTGCAATTTCAAAATTGTGGCCAGCCCACAAGGGGATTGCAAGGGGAAGGTGCGCTAAACTTGTGCCTCACTTCCCACTTGCGTTCCCTGTGGGTTGCGTGCAAGTACTGAAGCTGCACGTGTCAAGTACGTGGCAAGTGCACACAACTTGAGTGTCTTGTGCTTCTCAAGTACCTGTGCCGCCTAGGTCGCACAAAGGACTTACGGGGCAAGCACGTGCTCTACTCCACACAAAGGTGGCCAGTACTTGCCTATTAAAGGTCACATGGGCAGCGCACTTCTTCAGTTTGTCTTCTGTGTTTTGAAGCGAAGGATCAAAAGAAGGAGAAGAAAATGGAATAGCTCCCAAGAAAGCAATGAAGGGAACTGCCAAGGCAGCTAAGACAACAGCCTCACGGTCTTGTTCCTCCTCGAGCATCCTCTGATATTTAATTTGGTCCAATGTTGTAGCCATGATGATGAGACCAAGATGCTCTTTAATACACTTTACTAAAACGTTGGGGTAGACATAGTTGCCGTAGGAAGCCAGTGCGCCCATCTTGCAATGGAAGTGAGTGAGGCGCACGGGCACCGTACGATTCCCAATACGTATGTGCCGAGTGAGTGAAACATACGACAACCATACTAGAAGCGCACTTAGT
Source organism: Gymnothorax reevesii (assembly GCA_029721435.1). Taxonomy (NCBI): domain Eukaryota; kingdom Metazoa; phylum Chordata; class Actinopteri; order Anguilliformes; family Muraenidae; genus Gymnothorax; species Gymnothorax reevesii. The sequence goes on from CM056574.1 coordinate 58,595,881, forward strand.
ACGAACGAGCCGCGAGCTGCATGCACGATCAAAAACGACCAATTTTCGTACGGTGGGCGAGTGGCGCGCAAGTGGGTTACAAGAGCCACTTGCTCCATAAGTACGACACTTGCAACACCAGAAACCCTATGTCCTCTACGGGATGACTACTGCCAATAAATTTCCCCCAAATCACAGAGCCCGAGCGGCCAGGTAACCTGTACGACCAGTTGTAAGAGAGGCTTTAGTCTAGGTTAGTAATTTAACAAAAACAACAAACTGTTAATATTGGTTGAAATAGAGAAAAAGCAAGATGAAAGAAGTAAACGAGATTGGAAGGAATGATTGAAATCCCAGAAACCTTTAAATCACCCGAAAGAGTGGCACGCAATACTGGGGCTGTGAGCAATCACAAGACATGAGACCAGACGGGGAGACAAAGTGCAATGCATGGACAAAAACATGGACCGGAATGAAAACAGGGCAATAACAAAAACATGGCAAAACTAAACTAAGACAAAACATGAACGTAACCAGGCAACCAAATTATCTTATGTTTCTTCTGGGCAAAATTTCCAGTACTAGTAAAATATATGTCGCAATAACAATACGCGTTCAGATTTTCAAGCTTCATGTCATTGAAAAATAATTTTTAGCTTTTCCTTTCAAGAATATCATTTAAACAAAAAGATTTGCATTTTACTTTGACAGATCACAGTATAATGACAGTACATCAAGGCTTTCTTGAAGGCCTTCAAATAATTTACGCAATAAAACCGTGTTATCAGCATGCAAGAGTCCCAGGAGCTTAACAGAAATAGTAATATCGCTTATGAAAGTAGTACTAATAGATTAAAGACCTTTAACATTGAAAGGAACGGGCTTAGACTCCAAGTGCAGTTCAGCATCGGCAGGGCGTTTATCAGGATTGACAAAGCTCAAGGTGAGGGACAGAAATGGATCAATAGCCAGGCAAACAGAGTAATGCAGAATAGGCAGAATCGAAGTCAGGGGACAAGCAAAGTAATTCAAGGTGAATATTTTTTTTTATATTGAAAAAAATCAGTTTTTTTAACCATATCTCTGGAACAATTACTTACACAAACCTCAGATGCCTCATATTGTAGGTCTAGTAAAGGAGAAACTAATAAAGGGGGCTTCGAGGACTTCGGAACTTCAGGGATATACTCCTTGCTGTCAGCACCGACAGCGTAGGCCTGGTTATCTTCCAAAATGCTTTTGAATCGTTGTCATTCTTTTCTCTTAAGTAATTTGCAGTTGTTAGTTTGTATTTTTTGCAGCATTTTCTGACAGTTTTTTAAATGGTAGTTACTCGTCTCCTTTAAAATTTTGCGTGTATGCTCAGTTTTGAATTTTACAATGGAGTTTGTTTCCATAAAATTATTGCTTTCTTTCTCTTACAATTTTGGTTTAACTTGGGTTTTCTGAACCTTTTTGAGTCCAAGAACTTCCTTAGTTTTGTCGATGAATACGCATTTGTCCATTATAGTTTTTTTACAGTTTATTTGTCCATTATATCATTAATTTTGTCTTGTCTAAGGTGTGAATCTATAATACCTTGGTTTATTGATTCTTTCACATCTCCGATAATCCCATCTTTAGGTTTAACTAGTTCATGAATTGGGTCTTCCACAATAGCAAAATCAAACTCTTCTATGAATTTGCTCATTTTAGCTTCACGCCATCTTTGCGCCATCATTTTTAGACTAACTTGCAAACAGTGGCGTGCACAAATAGACACTAGGTGATGCTACAACACTTGCCCCTTTGCCCTTTATCAATGAAAGTGCCCTTTTGAAATTTCGTTTTTTTTAAAATGATTATTATTATTATTATTATTATTATTATTAACACTTTAGTGGGGCCAATGTTGAAATGATCTTTTAGAAAAGCTGTGTGATTAAAAATTACGTAAAATGCCCCGAAATGGGCCACCTCCTCACGCACTTCCGACCTCTCTTCCTTTGTCACGTGAACACGCGCGCATATATAGATGCGCTGCAGGAGCATATCAGCTGAGTGACTGGAAGCCACAGTCTTATGCCCCACCAGCCAGGCAACACACAGATCAAGTGAAATCGTACAGTTTGCCCTCCAAGCCCAACCTGTAATCATTTTGTTGTGCAGTAGCATGTCTCATACACAGTGAAGGTCCGTCGGCAGAAACACAGGGCCAGCAATAACCTCACCTTTCACTTCTTAATGACAGACTCCTCTCGCAGTTTACCTCCCCGATTAGCAACCGTTGCTCAGACTGATTGGAGGAACCGATGAGAATCTAACTTGTTTTTGAAAGCCGTGTTATACATTGCACTACCAAATTATACGGCGTTTAACTTACTTCCGCACACCAATGGCAACGGAAAAAATATCAATAGCCTACGTCTTTATAATTTCTGAATTTGAGTCAATTAATTTGCGACGTTCATTGAGCAATTAGCCATGAGAATCCGTCCTATATACTCTGAATGTGACAGCCAAAGTGCGTAGTTGAACAGCTGAGTGAAGACGAAAATAATTGCTGTGAAGTCTGCGAAAGTTACAGATTTTTTGCAGATTGTCATCCTTGCGGATTCACATCAATTATATCAACATAGCCAACAGGCAATCGCTTTGTAATTAGCATTTCTTATTCATTACATGTCACGCATTGGTGGTGGCCATTCTGTTAATTAACTGTTTGATTGTTAATCAATCAAACCTGATCGCAAACAGTTTAAGAGCAATTATCAGGGACAGGGTGATGTTACCGAAGGTCTTCCTGGCATCTGACGGTAGGCCACTGCTCAAACAGCACCAAACAACTGAGCATTTTTTAGCCGACTGGTCACCTGATTAGCTAGTTTAATGCTTTAGCCCAAACAATGATAGATAACGTGAGGACGACCACCACAAACAATGTCGGTCGACTTTGCAAATCTGTTAAGCTGAACGTTTTCTTTTGTGTAGGTTTTGTTAGGCAACGTAAATGAACACATTAAGAAGAATCAGGCAGTTCCCCATTGCCTGAGAAAAATATCCCCATGAAGGCTACCCATGTGCCTTCTTGTAACGAATGACAGTAGGCATGAATTGAATTGAACATGTGCGTGTAAAGTTTATTTTATTTTTTTTAATTTCAGACTAAAGTAACATGTTCCACATGTGCAAAAAAGTGCCCTCCCCCTCCCCCCTAAGCACTTGCCCCCCATAATGTCTGTGCACGCCACGGCTTGCAAATATCTATTTGTTTCTATATCAGGAATTATAGCTTGGTATACATCAGACAACATGGGATTATAATCAAGAATGCAAAAGTCATTCGCAATCCCAGTTCCAAAAGTTTCAATTCTGTGTGAAATGTAAATAAAAAGCAGAATACCATGATTTGCAAATCTCATAAACCCACGTTTTATTCACAACAGAACATAAAACACATATCAAATGCTAAAAGTGAGACATTTTACCATTTTATGAAAAATATTAGCTCATTTTGAATTTGATGGCAGCAACACATCTCAAAAAAGTTGGGACAGGGCCATATTTACCATTGTGTAGCATCCCCTCTTCTTTTAACAACAGTCTGTAAAAGTGACCACTTGAGTTTTGGGAGCGGAATGTTGTCCCGCTCTTGTCTGATGTAGGATTCAAGCTGCTTAATGGTTATGGGTCTTCTTTGCCAGATTTTTTGTTTTATGATGTTCCAAATGTTTTCTATTAGTGAAAGGTCTGGACTGCAGGCAGGCCAGTTCAGCATCCGGACTCTTCTACTGCAAAGCCAGAAGGAGAAATTATAGCATAATTGATCAGTCTGACTTCTTTACCTGTTGTTTTTCCAACAAATTTGTCTTTACCTATATGGCCGTTGACGACAAACATGTTGGACTGCTTGCAAAGACTCAGGAATGTATAGCCCAAGCCATTTGATGTTCCAATATCTTGCAAGAAACGATCAAGGATTTCAGAACTACACAAATGATGTCTTCTTACATTGTATAGGTTATCAAAATTTTCTACTGTTAATGGCTACTTCATCTGGTTCAGTGTTGCCAGGCATAACTTTAGTTCACGCATTCCAGTCACCCATCATACAAATCTATGTATAATCTTTCCCAGTTCTGACTAACTCCACCTGGATTTCTTCAAAACAGTCACTTATAAAATGCTTTGTTCCCTCTGGTGGAACAAATATTACTCCAAAGAGAATTTCTGTCCCACTAAGATCTGGACTCTAAACAGTTATTATGTGAATCTGTTTCATGGAAGTAAACTACCAGTCAAAAGTTTTTTCACATCCCAATATTTTCTGTAATTGTTACAATTTTTATATTTTTAACCTTGTGTAATAATCTCAATTTGGTTGTATAACAGAAAGGTAGGAAAACTTAAGCTCAACTTATAAACCATGTATATAATGAAAATAAATTAAGAAAACCAGGATCAGTCATTTTGTTAATATTTAAACAGATCAGTAGTGATGGTCTAATCCAGTGCTTCTCAAACCTCGTCCTGGAGTACCACCTGTCCTGCATGTTATAGATCTCTCCCTGCTCCAGCGCAGGTGACTCACATGATCTACCCATTATCAAGCTGGTTCAGGGAGTTGATAGCGAGCTGATCATTTCAATCACCTGTTCTGGATTCCTTGTGGATTTTTCTTGTAAGTGTATTATTTGTAATAAACAAGTATTGGGTTCTAAAACATTTATAATATTGTGGTATATTTTATCCATATGGCTGAGGAAACTGCTCATTTCAGTTTTGATTCATAGCAATATATCAGCAGATTTTTATGACATCTTGGATGACGTACCAGGCGATGGTTTGAGCAACAGCTGTAATTCCAGTGGTTTGTAGTATTAACAGTGTCCTAACTATCTTCAGGGGTAGATTGGGAAATGGCTGTTGTGCTGAATAGTCAATTTCTTTTAAATCCTTGACAGGGAGTAGAGGAACTGGAAATACTGTTGTTTCCTTTCTCCGAATCCAGACATAATCATGCACATTATACCTTTGAATATTACAATAAAAAAGTTAAAATACTTATAGAGGACATCAGTTGGATCAAAGAGTGGGGAGTTAAGAACGAGACAACAACAATTATATAATAAAAATCCAACAAAATAAGACCAAAACTGACCATGACGGTTAGGTTGTGGGGTAAAGGAAAGGAAACAGAGAAGATGAGATGTATAATATATAACTATGAGTAAATAAACAATAATGATAAATGTCATGAGGAAAGATTGGAAAGTCTTTTCAGCCTTAATACAAAGATAATAAGGGGGTGATCTGATTGAGGCCTTTAAATTCAAAGAACTTTGCAGAACTCGGACTTTGAAATTAGTGCAGGTTACATTTATCACTGGTATTAGGAAGTTGTTTTGAACACAAAGTGGTAACAGTGTGGAATAGCTGACCAGGTCATGTCGTACTGGCAACTCTGGGATCTTTCAGACCAGGGTTGATATAATGCGAGACACCTGTCTAGTTCTTAAGTATCACTATCTTGTTCATAAATGTTTTCAAGTTTTGGGCACACTTTACACTGTAGTGGTGAAAAACATAGCAAGCTTCATTTTCCGGAATGGCCTGTTCTCTCATCTCTTTAGCATTATATTATGCATTTGTGTCAATATGGAGCATTCAATCTTTGTTAATTTTGGGGATGATCTGAGAAAAAATTTATTGCAGAAAGCTTTTATTGTGCTTGTGAATTTCTACCACCATTTTAATGCAAGTGCTGACATGAAATCACATGGTCTGAATTGTGGCTATTGTGTTAATCACAGCAGTCTGTGCACAGGCAAAAATGATGACGTTTAACATTTTCAGAGTGTATTTATACAGCAAGTATTTTACACACTTCAGCAGAGTTTTCTATTTAAAGAGACGAAAGAAGCAGTTCTACATGTCTGCACTGTTTCTTCTCGAAAGAGAGCAGGCACTTTTCCTAGAGTTAAAATGAGATTTAATACATGAAAATAATAATGAAATAAAATAAACCTAATGCACTGCTTTTTGAAAGCTAGATAGCCTTTAACTAATTCACAGGGTTTTCATGAGGATGTGTAGTAGTCTCATGAGACTTCGTTCGGGTGTAGGGAGTTGAACAGAACGCATGGCTTTATTAATTATAAGAAATGAGATGCTGATAATATGGTGGAATGGCAATGACAGTTACAAAAAGTTTTCTCTCTGTGCAAACTTAATCATTAAAAATCACTTATGGATGGTCACAGAATCTAACTAAGCCTAAACACTAAATTTTATTTTAAATGGATGTTCACCATCTCATTTCATTCAAAGAATATGTTTAATCTGTGACTTTTAAGCTGGTCCTAAATGTGTAATGTTCAGTCAAAGTAATTAAACAGTCATTTTGTGCATTAACTTTCTGAATAAAAAGTGATGTTTACAAGCATTTGTAAAGCCCGGAAATTCATTTTTTTCACTGGAAGGTAGACCCATAAGCCAATAAATGATACACTACCAATATCCCTACATAATATAAAAAAGTTTTGACGTTTGAAAGATTCTTCATGTCAAAATTAGAAAAATGCATGTACTGTACTTGATTAATTAGATGGTGTAATCTGGGATTACTTCAAATTTATTGTTTCTAGCCTTCCTCACTCTCTTCTCCACCAATGCGTGTTCTGGATTTTACGAGGAACCAATTGAAATTGCCTAAAGAAGGAACTGCAGTTGGATGGGAATTTTCCCCCCCCAAGCATTTAAGGAGTGAAGGTTGTGCAGCTGCTGCAGCTTTCAGGGGGCAGAAGCCTCCAACCCATGGTAATCAGTGAACCCTTTATACTACATAAGCATTCTTTTACAGTGGCTGTGCAAGTGACATTGTGTTTAATCATAAAAAAATACTTTCACTTCTGCCTTTCAATGAATGGAACCACAGAAAATATACTTGTCTCCCATCATATCACCACAGGAAAAAGAATAAAACTGGAACAGATAATGATAATTTGTAGCTTACATCTATCTTAACAATAGTAAATAAGAAAATTGTTCCCTTGCCAGCGGGGCCCTAATATATGTGTAAATATGCTCAAAATATGCAGAGATGTGCCAAAATATAGTTTTGTTTTGTTTTTTTTTTTGCTTAAACCATGTTAATTCCATCAGACAACTAATGTAGTTGTTTAGTTGCAGTTTTAACAGATCAACGGAATAACAGTTTGCTGTGTGGTTAGTCAAACCTCTTGGGACCCGTTTAGCTGTGAGACAAGAGTGAACCAGCTAATCATCAGGCCTAACACAGAAGTACACAATATAAAATGGAAAATTTCCCACAACTCTGATATGAGCTGTTACTTCATTCCTTGGTCAAAGCAAGTACCATACATTTACATCTCTTACAAGCTCCACACACTACCAGCACTGATGGTCTTAGTCATAGGACCCAGTCTTTTGAACTACTACGAGCTGTTTTATGATTCCATTATCAAGATCGCCAAGATCAAGGGCCATAACTTCCTATTAATGAACTCTAGACCAGTGGAGGTGGAGGAGGGTTTTCAGTGGAACGATGGATAGGGGATCGGGGCGAAGGCGATGTTGTGCGGACTTGGTCAGTGATTGTGCGAACATTGGGAGCCCCAGGTGGCAAGACTTAGGTTAGGGCTCGCGTTTCTTGTCGGAGTCTGTGAAGTCTCCTAAGCCCCCCGGGGTCCCAGGTTGTGGCTGTTTCTTGCTTCTTACTTGGAGAGGGGAAGGGAGGGAGGGACGTAGAATCGAGACAAGCGGGGATAGTGGGAATGAAGGTGGTGTATATATAGGCGTGCGGACGAATAGGAAGGCGCATGGGGAGTGGTCTTGTTCATTAACCTTTGTTATCGGGAACATCCTTTAATGAACTCTAGAGTTTGACGTCCGGGGGCTGAGGATTTTAATCAGGTGGTTCGGCCCTCCTCGCTTGGATGCTTTGTCGCCGGCGATAATGTTAATGGATGCCCAGGGAAGTATTCAGGGGAAATATTGGATATAATTTATTTGATTCAATTCAGTTTATTTGTGTAGGGCTTTCCGCAGATGGACTGTCACAAGGAAAATAAAGTAATAATATTATGAATGGCAATTGAGTCCGATTAAAGCCCATGTAAACAGGGTTGTCTGTAGCTCCAGGAAGTGGCATGTTGAAGATGGTGCAAATCTAATTCGAACATGGCATGCTGGTCGTGAATAACGGGTCTTGGGGACAAGCTTGGTTATTGTATCTTGGGGTAACATAGTTAGAGTTGTCAAAAGTATCGATACTCTAAAAAGTATTGATACTATTTTCAAGGCAAATGCATAACCGGAACTACATTCCAGACATACTGGCTGGGCGGAGTGATTTCTAAAGCGTGTGTTTACTGCAGCTACTCCTGAACTCGAAACAATACTTTGTTCCGAATCAGGAAGTAGTTCTGAGTATTTGCTTCATGTTTCATAATGAATTTATTTATTGACACCTCCTTTGAAAGAGAAAAGGAATTATGTACAATATACATAAAAGTCACAGTAAAATAACATTAATACTCATTATATACATAAAGATCACAATAAAACAGCATTAATGGCATGAATAGTGAAATATCTAAAATGCTTTAGTTAGGAGCCTTGTCAGCGCATGTGTAATTATACATGATTATTTCATAGCATGGTGAGTAGCAGGTCACAACTTGTGCACGAGAGCATTTTGGGGCTGGTTGATTGTATATTTGATGAGTTTTGAAGGAGCGAAGGACCTGTTCCGTTCACTCTCATTATGTTCGCTGAGCAGCTCGCGTCTCTCCCCCCTGAATCTCAAAATAACGGGAACGGATAACTAAACGTAATGTAAATGTTGTCGTTTATTTCATTTATTTTTTTTTTGTAGAGACACAAGCAAAAACCATGGCCAGCACGCACCTGTCCAGACTTCATTCCGTTGATTTTGTGAAATATTTATGTATTTAAATCAGGGGATGTGCACTACCCTCACTATGTTATGGCACTAAAGTCCGCCAGTGCTTAATTATAATTTCTGTTTGACATTGTCCTGATGCATAGGATAGCAGCTGCTGTCTGATTCGGTTGCACATTACTTTGCGTTTTTAGGTAGTACGTTATTTAATGATATCCGTAAAAGGCATAGAGTATTCATCGAAAAAGGCAATATATTCTCAAGGCATTTGTGTACCATCAGTATTCAATATTGTAACTACAACCTCTTGAAAAAATATGGAATCAGCACATACCGAGGATGTTCAATTACCTTTTTTTCTTCATAAGAAGCAAATAACACATGACAAAACAATTCTTGTTTATTAGCTTGACATTCAGGCTTCATTAACATGTCACTTTGAAACTGTAAGGCAAAACACGCAGCAAATGCACAAATCGCAGGAGATGGCAGAATATTAGAATTCATAACTTTACGATGAGTGCTGGATTAATTTTTTTGCTATATGCTTTACGATGCTTTATCTCATCTGATAAGTTTCCTAAGAACAAAATGCTTCGTCAGCACCCGCAAAGTTATTTTCCGCGCAATTTTCGTAGGGGCAGCATAATAACTATCTCAAGGAGCATTGGGGAACACCGTTGCTTCCAGTGGCGGGCGGTGGACAGAGAACAAGGAGGGCGATAAACATGTCTTTAAACGGCTTATTAGTCTTGATCTGTTTTCAGTCATTTTCTCTGGTAAAAGACATTTGAAATCTCCCCTCTAAGGTGTAGCTAATTGTCTTTGTTAAGACAAGAAATCAAACGTGCCAGCTGAACACAAAAAAGAGCACATTTAAATCTTTTTCAATTAAACAATCATTACGCACAGGTTTGACGACTTGCTTAGGATTTGACAAAATTTAACACGGAAAATCTCCTGATTTTTTCATGAAGAATTGCCTATTAAGGCATGTGAATTAAATATTTTATAGAATTTATTATTCAATCGCCTAAACATTTCATTATAAGGGAAATTAACATGTTGACCAAGAACAATGATTGAAATCAGGGCGCTAATCTCATTCGTTTCAAGGCATGTTTCCACCCACCACTGGTTGCTTCTCATTTTGCTGGAAACAGGGTTACAGGCATAGAAATGCATTTCATAAATGCAGCAGCTTCAGTGCACAAACGCAACCTTGTTTCAAAGGTAGGGAAACGCACAGTATATTTATCAAGCTGTCTAGAACAACACACGTTTCAAAAACACAATTTGAAGACCTACTTCCTAGTGATAATGCGGAAGCGAGTTTGGTTCGAGAGAATCCTCTCTCCGAAAGACATCAGTGGCCTGCTGTGTTGTCACGTAACATATTTAATTTAACAATTTTTCAGCAGCCAGTAATTGCCCAGTCAGTTATGGGCCTGCAGGTTATTCATGAGTGGGGCCAAGTAAAACATTTTATATATAATTTTATTTTATATTGTGCTTTGTTGGAATTTCAGTGTTAAATAAATATATTCATAATTTTGTAATTGATTTATTCTTTGAAGCATGAATATTAATTTATGCAATTGCAATGCTTTGACTTTAGTCAGGTACGTGCGCAGTCATAGCCATAAATGCAATGGTATTAAAAATTGGCGTAATAATTTCTTTCGATGTTTCAGTTTTCGGCCAAGCGTTTATCATTTTCGGTTCTCTGTTTCGGCCAAAAAATTTCATTTCGGTGCATCCCTAGTTTTTTAACTACCTCAGATAATCTGAAACTTGTTATCACAGTCGCGGTTTCTTTATGCACAACAAAATTCTGGGGTAATTTTTTTATCCCTGTGATATAGAAAATGGTATCAAGTATTGAATATTTTCCTAGGTATCGGTATCAGGTTGAAAATTTTAGTATCGTGACAACCCTAGACGTATTTTGATTTTGGCTCGGAAGAACTGAGGGCAGAGTCTAGGCGGAATAAGAATATGGGCTGAGAAATGCCAAACTGATTGGTTTCAATACTCTTTATCTTTAACGTGAGACTGTCTGTGGAGTAGGATGAGATGTCGTTCAGGTTCGCGTGGTGAGGGGGATTATAATTAGTGGAGAGCGGAGCGAACTCGGAGCATCTCAAGAACCGCAGGCAGCTACTAGGAACATGGCTTCTAGAACGGAATCTACCTTGACTGCAGCATCTGGATGCAGATAAAGAGGTCTGCTGTTAGGGATTTGGCCGGAGCGAGAGGTTCTCGTTTACGTAAACCTTTAGTAGTGACTGGATGAGAAAGTGGGAAATTGACGGGCATGGATAACCAGTGGCCAGTTTGATGAAGAGGTTGATACTGCTAAGATAAACTTGTATAGAGGCAGGTCGAACGTGGTGTACGGAGTGGATGTACGAACTGAAGCTTGTGATAGGAACTATGTCGAGGGAATCGAAATCTTGGGGCTGCTTTTGCAACCGAAAGTGAGAAGAACGGAGAGGGAGTAGCGCCCCTTCCAGGAAACACCAAAAAAATCCCCAAAAAGGTGGGTCAAGTGGGACGACCTTAAAAGCGTTTGTGATATTGGCTTTAGCCAACCATGCACCGCGACCAGTGAGACGGATGAGTGGTGAGGCGAAGGACAGTCAGTAAACGGTTAAACACTTTTAAAACTTCTCACAAACCGCACTAGTGTCCCCCGGTTCAAAATGTTTTCCGCTTGCCTCTGCTTGCCTGCTTCAACCACTTCCCTTACAATCTTTTTCCCCTTCTACCGCCCTCTGTCTTTGTGGCGAATACTGCAACAGAGAACGCGCCAAGTATAAATGCCTCCATGCTCTGTTGAGGAGTGCGCAATCCGCGAATGGAGCCAGGTGAAGGTATTGAAGCCAGGTGAAGCCAGGTAAATTTTCGTGACGAAATATTTACAATCATTCTCAAGTAAGTTCTGGTTAGTACAGGTTAGTGATGATCCTACCAGGGAATGCCTTCACTCAGAGTTTAGCGAGACCCAGAATTAAGCACAGGTGGAAGCAATGAATGAAATACCACAGCCAAAACCGAAAGAGGAAACGTGACTGGACGACGAGACTCAGGCATACTGAAGGCTGTCACACAACATCACTGGAGTCAGGGCAAAGAGAGAATCGAACATCAGATGGCAGGAATGAGAGCTGAAAAATAAAACAAACGTATGGCACAAGCACAAATAAGCACAAAGACAACACACATGAGGCAGAGTCATAACAAGTGCACAACAAAAGTGCAAGATCCGCCATAGCTGCTGAGGTCATTGAAGATAAGTGCAAACTCCAGCTCCTTAGGCCAAATGACACAAGGTGGAACTCGCTCTTTCTTGCTGTTGAAAGGATCATTCGTATCTCCAGAGAACAAGGAAAGGAGCCATTGCGGCTCTCTGCAGTGCACTGAAGATACCCATGCATGTACCTGCCTAATTATTTTTTAAAGCTTAATGACTGCAATATGTGGAAGCCAAATATTTATAAGGATCGCTCCAGATGTAAAATGCTACTAACACACATCTACTACTACGTATGAATTTCGACTAATTTTCTTTAAAAGTTGATTAGCAGTGTATAATATTGGCAATGGGTCTCACTTATTTATTTGAAAGATTCTCAAAAGTAGTCTCATGTACAGTGATGTATTGAAGAAAGCTTGACATGTTGTAGCTAAGGCTGTCGCGTTAATTAATCACGATTAATTTGAGTGCAATAAAAGTAACTGCCACTATGAGGCAGACATGTGCTTGCTTATTACTTTTTCTATGACACTTACCTAATGCGGTCATTTGAAATGCTTCCAGGAAGAAAACTGTGATTTGAGGTCCGCTAATTACCAGTGAGGTTGGACAGCCTCCATCGCCTTGGCATAATTAGCTCACCTTAAATCAATTCCTGTGTACTTTGCCTAACTTGCAATCAAGCCATTTATTCAGCCAACTGGCCAATCAAAACCAAAATGTGGCCTATAATGATTAAGAAGAGATAATGAGAAGCAGACAGACCTTACCTGGCTACCGTTTTAGATGTTATACATGAGGTTTTGGCAGTGTAATTACTTCCCTGATTTTGGAAGGGACTCAGAATTTTGAATGATGACATGCACAAATTCAGACTTAAAGGTTTACATCACTGGCCGTCTTTCTCTTGCCTCTCCCCCCAACACACACACACTGATGTGGGTAGTTCTCACATAGATGCACTTTAAGTCCTACACATGATCTCATGCTGTTGAATAGAAGTTAGTCATAGGGTATGCATTTGAAGTCTAGGCTTTGAAGTCTGTTGTGACGGATAATATTCATGTGTAATATCTATTTGCATACCAATAAAGTTTTTGAACACCAAGCACATTGAGTCCACAATCCCTCAATCTTTTACAGCAGTTTTATTTTTTCTATGTGTTTAAAAAAGATTGGCCGACTGAGCTTTTTGTATTCATGTCACTTCATTCTTCTCTGCTTTCTCTTGGTCATGGAGTCCAGTAAGCTTTCCCTAAAATGGTGGTCTTGTCCTTCACAAGGTTACTTTGTACGTTTATACTTTAATTATGCTTTGGAGCCTGTACTTTTCACTGTAACTTGAGTAAAAAATTGAGTCAAAAAAAAATTGAGTTACTAAAGTATTTTTAAACACAGTTATCTATACTTTTACTTGAGCAAAGAATGTGTGTACTTTTGACACCTCTAATAAATTTGCAGCTCCATGTCCGCTGGCGGACACATCTGCACTGGCTAGCACCGATTGATCTTATCAAACACACCAAATCCAGATGATCCTTAAATGATGAATTATATTCATATTTTAATTTGTTACAAAGCAGTCAGTGTCAAAGTACCGAGGTATACTTTTTATGGTTTAAATGTAGTAGAGTAAAAGTCCTGGTTAAAAAAATAACTAAACCCTTTCAATTCATCGTAATGTTGCTTTTTTTTCATGATGATGTCTTTTCACGGTGGTGATGGCTGAGGTGAATGCTCAGCTGTTGGGTAACGGTTCGCCGCTGATGCACGGTACTGCTCCTGTCAATCCTCAGCTCTAATGGGAACTATCATACAGAGGTCTTATTCTTTATACTCTATTCTCCCTGTTATTGTCGTGGGACACATTGGCTGACCAAGCGCAACCCCAAAGAGAGCCAGACTCAGCATCAGATCCTGGAGTGGAGTCTTTTCAGTTCCAGTTCCTGCCTTCTGAATGCCATCAAACCTGTCACTTAAACTCCTAAGACATATGAGAAGCCATCCAGCCTCTCCAGTGTAAGCTCAACTGGCACAAGGTTTATCATGTGGTAAACATTCAGGAAGGTGATGAATGGAAGACTACTTTTAACACACCCACTTGACAAGTACCTCTTCAAGAACTTAGTAAATAACATGCTAAAAGACATGCATGGTCAGTTTGTTTATGTATACCTTGAAGACATCCTCATTCTCTCCCATATTGCCTGCATGTACATCGCTTGAATGTTATGGGAAAACCTAGTAAGTCACAAAAAGCCGATTCTGAGAAAAAGACAGAAAACTGTATCTTTCTGTGTCAAAGCTCTTGTCCAACAATGTAAATAACTTGGCAGTTATTTGTTAATTACATAATAAGTGCTATTTATGGAGAGGTTTTTTTTTTTCTTTTTTATCAGTATCCATGGCAATATGACTTGCACAATTTTTCCATCTGAAAATTTAAAATGTCATTTCTCAAAATGATGGACAAAAACCTGATGATTATGCAGTTGCAGTGGCATTTGACAGTTAAGTGTTAACAGATCTTGAAGCCATTTTTCAGTAGTTATGAGTGCCTGAATACATGTTGTAAGCAATTATCTCCTGCGTTTCCAATGCTCTGCATGGGGACTAACTTGACAGATCATGTAATAGGCATGCTGCTTCATAATTGGCTAATTCAACTTGCCAGGTTTTGTCATTACAAAAAAATGTAAAAAATGTATGTGGAAGAACCAAGGAAGATCAACTTGCTAGGTTATTACTTTACTACTGATTAAATACTGATGAGTTGCTAGGTTTTGCCATTGCAAAACATGATGTCAATGATTATTTTTCATGTATCCCATCATACATGATGAGGCAAAGCCTAGTAAGTATAAAAATGGTCTTAGCTCAATTTCAACCAAAATTACACTTACTAGGTTTTTCCATAACAATCTGCTATGTCCACCAAGTCTTTCTGCACCTAGAGAGAACAGATTGTTCATCAAGGCTGAAAAGTCTTCAATCAACTCAGTAGGTTCACTGTGACTGCTCAAGGGATTTTCCTGGACGCTAATAACATGAAAACTGTTCTCTAGTGACCCGTACCAGAGACCTGCTTAGATCTCCAGCACTTCTTTGGATTTGCATAGTGGAGGTCCACTTGTTTAACTCAGGAGTGGGGGCCATACTATCGCTAATAACGCGAATAATGCTAACAGGGTTGGGATGTTTATGGTTTTTATGTTTTGATTTTCAGTTTTGTTGTATTTCTTTACTTTTGTTGTTACCTTTCTTAACTGTTAATTCGTTGTGTCTTTGTCCTCATTTCATCTTCCTGATCACCCTCTCCATTCAGTTTGTTAATTTCCTTGTTAGTGCACTTGTTTGTAGCCACGCCCTTAGTCATATTCCCTGTTTGCCACCTGTTCTGAGTTTTCCCAGTAATTTATTTGCTATTTAAGTTCCCAGTTTCTCTGTGTCCAGTGCAAGACTGCTGCTGTGCCTAGCTACCAGTTAATTACAAGCCTAGTGTTAATTCTTGGTTTTGATTATCTTTGTCATTTGGTTTTTCAAGTTAGGATCGCCCTCAGTCTCAGATTGTTTATTGTTAACAATTCTCTGCATGTCCTTGGTTTGTAATTCTGGCCACTTCCTGAAATTGCTTCTACCCGTCTTGTTTTTAACCCATTGCCTGTATATCAACACTGATTCTGCCTATCATTTCTGTACTGCAATCCTACTGATTGGCAAAGAAACAGACTGGTGAGCTAGATTTCAATAAAGCTTTGAGACTGATCATGCACCTGTGTTCTGGGTCCCAGGTCCATCAGTAGTTATTTCTTTTCTTGTAATAAGGAGATCCCTCCTTTTATAAGTTAGAATATTTAAGAACATTTTACTATTCTTCCACTGAAAGTTAAACTGACTACTAGTGCTTCTGAACTGTTAAAGCGCACACATGATACTTCCTGCAGCCGTAAAAATAAATGACATAACAAAAATTGGGTGTCAGTAAATATTTTAGTTGAAATTTACCTCAGGATACGATAGGAACTATAGTAATATAATAGTAATGACAGCTCGAGATATTAAGATTTGAGAAAATGTTTAATTAAGCTTGGTAGAGTAACCTCAGGCCACTGCCATGCTTCAGTTTTAGTTAACACCTTTCTGTTATCCTGAAATCAACATACTTATTTTGCTATCCGCTACATTTCATACTGAAGACTAATTATCATAATTCTGTTTACAGAAAGATGGAATAGGAAAAAAAAAACAGCAGCATTTTCAGAAAAAATTGGGCTAACGTTTATACTTTCTGTGCACCGTGCTTTGTTCACAGAAGCAATTCAGCCAAGGCAGTTTAAGCTAAAATGATCCTGCAACCAGTTGTGCAAGAGACAGTGCATCTGCAGATGTAACAGACTTCCTGAGTTGACAGGAAAGACACTGCAACACATTGTTGGGAAAATGCAAGAATTGTGTGTATTAAATGTATAATATAATTTGTAATAACTATTTACTCCTCAAAAACGTCTTTCACTTATATAAATACATTTTCATTAAAAAGCTGGCCTTTTTAACCATTTCTTCGCACAATGTCAGAGAAGACTAAGCCGTAAGTAATGGACTTATCACCTAAAAGCTTGATGAGATGAAATAAGCTGAATTTATTCATTTCCATCATTGATTTTTTTTTTCAGCAAATTTAAAAATCCAGGCTGCACAGGGGCGCAGTGCGTAGCCCTACGGCCTACTAGCAAGTAGTTCAACGCTTTGAATCCAGCATGGGGCCTTTCTGTTTGGAGTTATGTTTGCACGGGTTTCCTCTGGGTATTCGGGTTTCACTGACAAAGATGAGACAATGGGGAGCTAAAAATATATCCTTGATAATGTTGTAAAAACTATGATTAAATGTGTGTTTGTTTTTGTTAATAAGACCAAACATTCAAAATGCATATTTTCCCCGTGGCATGTGCTTCTGTCAAAACATAAGTAAATAAAATTCAAGGCATCCCTGACATTGGCTGTGGCATCACCTGGCCTGGGCATTTAGAGCTATCGACCTTAAAAGTTTTTTTCAACCTAAAATAGTTCATCACTATGACCAGTTTGTCACCACATAACTGAACAGTAAAAAAAGGTTGTAGAGCTTGTTTTTTTGTTTGCAATGAATGGAGACAAGAGAGACCAAGCCCAATGCCCACAGGCGGCCTATTCAATCAAGTTACGCCCACAGGCAGTGTGTTACGCTGTACATCAAATGATCATATTTCACCACTATTTCTTCAACATCAAATCATTTGAAATGCATTTGAATCACTGAGTTTCCAAAGGGCCCGACTCCAGAGACTGAGAGGTCTGCCCATTGGATAACAAAGAAGGTAACTGCCTTGTAATTTCACCATAACGTATCCCAATGACACACTCTTGAAAGGAAATAAAGTAAAAATACAACCCCAATTCCAAGATAGTTGGGACAAAGTGTAAATTGTGAATAAAATCAAAATGCAATGACCTTCAAATCAAACCAGCCAGTAGTTTATTCACAAGAGAAGAGAAATAACAGAGCACATGTTGAAGCTGAGAAATTTTACAATTTTACCCACAAAAAGCTTATTTCAAATTTGATGGCTGGAACAGGTTTCAGAAAATTTGGGACAGGGGCCTGTTTACCATGGTATGGCATCCCCTCTTCTTTTTTTAACACTGAGTGGAGGCGTCAGGGCATTGAGGAAACAAGTTTCTTGAGTTTAGTCACTGGAATTTGATCCCACTCTTGTTTAATACAGGCTTCCAGCTGCTGGAGAGTATTGGGCCTCCTTTGACGGACTTTACGTTTAATTATGCACCAAATGTTCTCGATCGGTGAATGATCAGGACTGCAGGCAGGCCAGTTCAGCACACAGACTTTTCTACTACGAAGCCATGATGTTGTAATGGCTGCAGTTTGTGGTTTTGCATTGTCCTGCTGAAATACACAAGGCCTTCCCTCGAACAGATGTCATCTGGAGGGGAGCATATGTTGCTCTAAAACCTTAAAGGGATAGTTCACTTTTTTTGAAATGGGGTTGTATGAGCCACAAATTGCCACTACTCACATTAGATGCAGTAGAAAGCTCTCTGACCTCCTCCAGTTAGCCGCACCAGCGCATAGTGCTGGGTGGAAATTTAGGGGATACACCGTTGTGAACGGAAACACTCAATCTGGGTATTTTCACGGCCTAAAAGAGGTCCTACCTGAAAATAATACACGATTTCAATTGTGCACTATATTTTAAAAAATTACAGCACTTTAGCTGCTTGGATAAAAACACAGTTGCTCTTGAACTAACCAACTGACATATTCCTCCGCCAGGCGCATTGTAGTTCACTGCGCGAAATATCGATCAGCTGTTTGGGTCAGACTCTGAGCGGTTTGCAGCAGAGCCGGATTTTCAATAGCAAAGAATCACATCTCAAATTTTAGAAACATTAAAAATTCCTACAATAACCAGCACAGCAGGCACAGTGGCTGCGTAGACCCTGTCCAATATCAATTTGTGCTGCAATGTTATATTAGACTTTTTCACAGGTGTTTCACTCTTTAACCTGATGCATCGGGACAGCAGTGCTCTTCAGCGTGCACCATTGAGATTTCCGTGAATGTAGCCTAACAAAATCCTCTTTGGAAAAATGAATACTGCAGACACAGAGTTCTTTTAGGGATACAGGTGGCGTATCAATATCCGTGTTGAGGCAACTAGCCACAGCTACAGGTCCAATATTCCGCAGAGGAATGCGGTGGAAGCTGTAAGTGCACCAGGGTATCCTACAGTTTTGCTTTCATGTCCAAGAAAGCGACACACACGGACCATTTTCAAAATATTTGCACAAGTTAAACGGCAGTCCGACCTCGTAACCGCAGTTAAGCCGTTTGCATACTGGACGTGAAACAAATTTTTCATGCACAGATTACATTCAAAGTCAATGCGAGGACGTGAATACACGCGTTGGTGCAAGCAGCTTTACAGTGACCCAAACTGCTATCGCTCCAGTGCGCAGTGAACTACGATGCGCCTCGCGGAGGAATACGTCAGTTGGATAGTTCAAGAGCAACTGTGTTTTTTTCCAAGCAGCAAAAGTGCTGTAATGTTTTAAAATATGGCGTACAATTGAAATGGTGTAGTATTTTCAGGTGGGACCTATTTTAGGCCGCGAAAATACGCTGTTTCTGTGTTTCCGTTCACAACAGTGTATCGCCAAAATTTCCACCCAGCACTATGCCCAGGTGCAGCTGCCTGGAGGAGATCAGAGAGCTTTCTACTCCATCTAATGTAAGTAGTGGCAATTTGTAGCTCATACAACCCCACTTCAAAAGAAGTGAACAAGCCCTTTAATATACTTTTCAGCATTCATGGTGCTTTTTAAAACATGCAAATGTCCCATACCATATGCACAAATGCATCCCCATACCATCAGAGATGCTGGCTTTTGAACTGAACACTGATAACAGGAGGGGGGTCTTTCTGCTCTTTAGCCTGGAGGACACGAGGCCCATGATTTCCACCAAGAATGTCAAATTTGGACTTGTCCGACCGCAGGACTCTTTGCTACAGTCCATTTTAAATGAGCCTTGGCCCACAGAACACGACGGCGCTTCTGGGTCATGCTCAACAATGAGCATTCCTTTTTGCATGATAGTTTTAGGTGACATCTGTGGATGGCACGGTGGACTGCGTTTACCGACAGCGGTTTCTTGAAGTACTCCTGGGCCCGTTCAGTAATATCAATGACAGAGTCATGCCGGTGAGTGATGCAGTGGCATCTGAGGGCCCGAAGATCACGGGCATCCAGTAAAGGTCTTCGGCCTTGTCTCTTATGCACAGAGATTTTTCCAGTTTTTCAGAATCTTTTGATGATGTTATGCACTGTGGATGATAAACCTTCAAAGCCTTTTCAGTTTGACGTTGAGGAACATTGTTTTTAAAGTATTCCACAATTTTTTTTATGCAAGCCTTCACAGGTTGGAGAGCCTCTGTGTCATGGTTATGGTTTTTGGTTTCATGTTTATGTTCAGGTTCTGTGTTCATGATTTTGCCTTTTATCTATTCTTTTTGGTTATTGTAATGCTCAGGTTTTTAGTTCATCCCATTTCTCAGTTCCATTAAACGTGTCTCCCCTGTCTTGTGATCATGTTGGTTCAGTCTGTCTTCCCTGTCTACGTGCCCAGTGACTTCGGGTGATTTAAATGAATTCCGGTGTTTAACATATTCCTTCGATTCACGTTTTCTTCCTTTGCTTTCTGTTCTGATTACTAACAAGACTGACATTTGTATTTTGTATCATTGTCTACTAACAAAACTCATCCATGTATTAGATTACTAACTTACTAACGAGCACTCTAGTTTAAGATGTAAAGTTGCACCGCGACTAATTTAGACTAATTTCCTCTCCGCAATCGCCCTGCTCTAAACTCAACCTTCTAGCTGTTTCTGTCCTCTCCTGAGTTTCAGCGAGATCTCTCGCACATGCTTAATCACTCTCCTGCGCTCATTTTCTGTGCACGTAGAACTCCTAGACCGGAGCTCTTTAAATGTCATAGGCTGTTTGTGTGATTCCTGTTCATGTTTTGTCTTTCGCCAATTTTCGTGGTTAGGGCTTCCCTCGTGATTCTCCCAATGTAATTAGTCTGATTCTCTACACCTGATTCCTGTATAGCATGTGACCTTCCCTGTGTGTATTTAAGCAGTCATTTCACTCACAGCTCTTGTCAGAACATTAAACAATATTTCTTTGTGCAGACCGCCTCAAATTGTTTCTCTTCTACGGGATTATCCGACTTTGATTCTTGCCATTGCCCTTTTTGTATTGTTTTCGTCTTTCTGGGTTTCGACCCATTTTTGTATGACCACTATTTCTGTGTTTGGATGCCCTGTGTATGACCCTTGGCTTTGTTCATCGACTACGACTTTTTGCTTATCGTTTTTGTACCTCTGCTCATCTGTCTTACTGGTTCTGAGCCCTGCCTGTCTAGTCAACACTGTTTTTGGATTTCGTATTGTTGCTTGGCAATTCCTGTGTGTTTTGGCTTTGACTCGGACTCCAATAAAGGCATAAGTTTTTTTGGATTCCCCTCTCTTGTGTGTGTGGTTCCTGAACGTACCGTCACACTTTGGCCATCTTTTCTATGACACTCTGCCTGATGCCAGTTAATTTAATGACTGGCTAAATGTTCTTTCAGCTGGTTCTCTTATATATTAACCCATTTAGGCCTGAGGCCTCTTCAAAAAATGCCTATGAAAACCTCAGGTTTTAGGGGTTCTTTTCAAAATCGCCCATAGGTTTTCTGGAAAACAGCACCCAGGTGTCAACATCTAGTAAAAAGCTGATATCTCAGCCTCTGTAGCAGATTTAAACAAAATTCAAAAAGTATTTGAGAGCTTACACCTGTCGCTTTCATAAGAACTATGTTTTTTTTAATTTGTGAAAATCTTCACAATATTTAGAACACTGAACCAACTATACCAAACTATAAAATATAATAAAATTAATAGCAAATGTCTATCTACATAACATGCAGAACTCAAATGGAATAGAGGCTTAATAAATAAAAGTATACGCTCAGCACTAGAGAATAACAAAAATATTTCTTTCTCTGGAATAGGTGGCAGCAGTGGTGAAGACATGTCCCTTTTAGTCCTGGCTAGATCTCAATCATTTTCCTTTATTGACGTTTTTTCCAATTATTTTAATTGGCTAGACAACTGAAGACACGGTTTCTCTCCACATGCAATCTAACAGCAATTAAATCGCAGGTTAAATTCAGCACAGTGGCGGAATAGAGGATTGGGTTGCACGAAACAGGCGTTTAAAGCAATTATAAATCCTGACCTGTTCTCAGTCATCTTGATGATTAACAAAAGGTTCACTCCGAGAGTGTTCCGCACTTAACAGGTGCTGCTTGATCTCCCTGATTAGGTTTGACGACAATCATTCCTCTGGACACGTATTTGCTGCATTTAAATCTACGTTATTCAAAATTGCAGAGCCTACCTGTCAACTCTCACGCAAATGGCTTGAGCCGCACGCTTGTTATAACCTAGGCTATTTAACTGCCGAGTGCCACTGTTTTTTTTTTTTTAAATCAATCCACGAAATACCGAGAGTGAAAGTCCATGTTTCATTAGAACACGGACCAGTTCAATCACACGAAGCATTGGCCAATTAATAAGTAAATTATTTTTCTGCACTGAATTTAGCCCATGATTTAATTGCAGTTAGATCGCATATGGTGAGAAACCGTGTCTTCAATTGCCAATTACGATAATTGGAAAAGCCGTCAATAAAGGAAAATGATTGCGATCTAGCCAGAACTAAAAGGCACATGTCTTTGCCCCCCCTGTAGCTCCGCTACTGGGTGGCTGGCATAATGAGGTGTCCGTTCTAATGAAATAAAAATTAAACATAAAAATATAAAAAATTAATTGTCTTGAAGTGTTACTAAGGCATCTGCCCTAGTATAAAGTACCAGTAAAAGAACAGCTATGAGCCCGGAAATGGTCGAAAGAGTAATGAAAACAACAAAATGACGTATCCGCTTTCCCAGCCTGAAGGGTAGAAATGCGTAACAGCGTCCCCGGTTTTAAAGGTTAAAATATGCACATGCTGTCCCGGTTTAAATGTGTTAATAGCTTTTCCAGCCCTTTTTTTGCCTGTGTCCCAACTTTTTTGAGACCTGTTGCAGCCAAAAAATTTGAAATGAGCCCATTTTGTGGATCAAAATGTAAAATGTCAACATCTGAAATGTTATCTATGTTCTATTATAAATAACATATTGGCTCATGTGATCTGAATGTCATTGCATTTTGATATTAATTTTCACTTCGCCCCAACCATTTCTGAATTGGGGTTGTACTAGAATATAGAATTTCAAGAAAATTCTTTTAATTACCATTTATGTGATCTGATATCCCTCCACTGATGCAAAGATTTGGTTTAATCATCAATGGTAATTTTGATAAAGTATCTTATCAGTAAGATAAGAAACAAAAACATTGATTTAAATTCTCGGTACTCATCTTGAAGAACTGAGCCCTCTTGTCAAAACATTCACGTTTAATATCTAAAAGATTCAGTAGATTTGAAGAAATGAACAATAATCGACTGTCGGACATGGAGTTATATTGAAACCCTGTCCGACTTTTCGACACGTAGACACTGCGTTCAATGAAGCAATGCAATCTGTCGTGTGAAAATTTTGTTTTGCGCCCAGTGTGCAAGCGGCTTAATACTACTATTATTGTCACTTAGGTTTTATCATTTTTAGTGGGGTAAAGGAATATAGCCTGATTGCTATAATCTCGTACTGAGTTAAAATCACATACTGAAAATAAATGTGTAACTTATCTTGCATTATTGTCCCTGCATGTTAATTCCAAAATTTTAAGCAGCAACAGGGTGTACTAATAGGAACACACTATCCATCGTTTCTCTTCCCAATGATGCAGGCAGAGGAAATAAATGAGCAACCGTCGTATTTCATTCCAACTTGGTATGTTTGAATGATCTGACGTAGTTTCGTTTTGAAATTCCATTCAAGTTCGCTAATGGTAATAATTTGAGAATGCTTCATATTCGTAATGCTTAATATAGATGTGAGCGGTGCAGAAAACATGCCTGAAGCAGCACAGTAAAATGCAACATTAACGCATCATGCTGATATAGGACAGAGGCTTCTTTAGTTCAACACACTGAAGGTGAGGAAAGGAGGTCATTTTATTGGTGAAGAGTTGACTTGGCTGTGTTAAACCCACTTAGGCCTTATGTCCTCCCTCTTTGCCTTTTGCACCGGCAGGAGGGACAGAGATAGAGGAGTACTTGCGCCAGGCTACGCCGGGCCCGAAATTGCAACATACGCCTGGACGCACCCCGTTAGCGCGGCGCTCCCCCTATTCGCCGCGAATGCGCCTGGTCTACGAATTTAGAGCCCCATGACTTACTCTGAAATACTGTAGCTGCCAAAATTAACACTGATAAGAAAATTGGCCTTTTATTTCTTTTCTGGAGGGTCATATTATACCCATTTCCCTGTTCAATATTTTCATCTCTGTGATCTATTTACAAACACATGTTTTTATAATTGAAAAGCACCTAGTTGTACATGATCTGCATGCAACACCTTAAGCTCTCTGACCCCAAATGGGCTGCTTTAGGTCCTGTCTCCACAAGGCCACCTCCTTTAAAGCCTACTGCGATTGGCCAACCAGGGTTCAGGAAGCAGTTCTCAGAAAAATAAACGAAGCGCAGTAAAATGTTAGGATTATAATTAATAGAGAAATAAAATGTAACCTCTGGTTCTTGTTTTCCTGGAAGTCTATACACTGGGAATTGGCTTTCGCACTGAACAAAGCAGCGTCTTTTCCATATGGCAACATGCACTAACCAAACGCTGCCCTGTCTCTGCTCAACCTTAAGTAGTACAGTGTTTCAGAGTGTGCCAAGCTAGCTGCTAGGCAGGCATTATACAAATGTTTCACATTGTGATGTGGACAAGTTTTATAACAAAGGATGGATAACAAATGAGGTATTTCAGGATTTTCAGGAGGGAATGATTCCCTTTGGAGTTGGCTTGGGGCTTTGTAAACACACTTAAGGAAAGGGAAAAATACAAAGAGCATATTATGACCCCTTTTAAAAAATATAGTGTGATTTAATCTAGATTCACTTTTTCAGTCTTCTGGGCTCCAACTATTTTGCCGGTGTTAAACTGCTGCCCATGGAAAGGATTGTCGCGTGTGGAACTGACCGAAGCACTGCTCCTCCAATTCTCTACAGAGGCCTTGTATTGACTCTGGGAAGATCGGCAAACCTTCTCACCAGTCCCCTCCCCGTGGTGTCTCAGCACTTGGCGAGAACAAAGATTCGTGTCAAGGGGATCATTCACAGGCACCCAATGGGGAAGTGAATCTGAAAGAGAGTTTCCTAGTTCCCCATTTTTTATGCCTCTCTGTCAAATGATGTACACTACTGGAGTGTGTGTGTGTGTGTGTGTGTGTGTGTGTGTGTGTGTGTGTGTGTGTGTGTGTGTGTCTGTGTGTTTGTGCAATCCGGTGCACAAAATAATGTTGTGGTTGTTTTTTGCGTCGCAGTTGCTTCAGATTAACATGAAATAATTAGATGTTGCATATGGGTCATTCTCAAAATACGAAGACTTTCTGACTAGCAATATGTTCACATTTTTACTTTAGTTTTCATACCCTAAGACTCATGTTTAATATTTATTAACGTTTTGGAATCACTGATAATCATTAACCAAAGTGACACATTTATTTTTTTCTTTGCTTTATTATTTTCATCTTAGAGCATGGAAGTTCCATAATTTTTGGCATTGGTGCTATGCTACTTAAAATGATATTTTTATCCTCCCTACAATACAATCTGACAAATCCAAGGGGACAACTCACAAAATCTAGTGGTAGTTAATGATGTGATAATACACAAATGTTCTTGAGTAAATGATTCTAAAAAATTATAACTGGATAAATATTTGAAGTCAATATCAAATGAGTAATTACGGAAAAAGAATAAAACTTCAATGAGGGTAACCACTGAATAGTAATTTATAAATGAGGTGATGTTTTCCTTGTGCTTTAAGCCTAACTTGCATGGCAAATGAGCCATTTTTACTATCAATTCTCAAAAATTAACCCAGCAACACCAATGACAAACCCACACCATTGATTTAAAACTGCATTATTTCTCAAGTAATTGGTTCATTAAATTTGCCTTCCACAGAAAATCATTAATTATTGTCCCTTTCGCTGCTAATTCACATCAAGGCATAAAACCAGAAATTAATGCACATGTTACAGTGAACCAAAAGACTGGGCTCTGTGTAAATTCATACAACTGAGCTAATTCTTCCAAACAAATGGATGCACTTGAAGCACCTTAATTAAATGTAATAAATGAAAATGAGTTTTTTTACATGAAGCGTTAATGTGTTACCTAAAAACCAACCCTCAATCTCATTGTGAAGATATGTTAAAAAAACATTAAAATGAATAAATTGCTGAAATCAAAAAAATGTTAAGTTTCTCACAATATCTAAAATAGGAATTATTTGCCCTCTATAAGTCAGAGCACGGTCTGTAATACCCAACAATCTAACAGTGATCCCAAAGCAGCATTTTGCAGCCAAACTCTGAAACATCACTTCCTAACAGACACAAAACTTGGAACTCAAACAAACAATTAATGTTTAAAGAGCAGACGGTGCGTTTTCTCTGTGGGGGAAATCATGAAATTGGTTTACTGGAGTGTGAAAGACTAAAAATGGAAAGGGAGGTGGAAAGGACCAAAATTCAAGGGAAAATGTTGTATGCAGATGCAACCAAAAGAGTAAAGGTGGAAAAGGTAATCATCAGGAAATAACAGTTAGGGTAGTTAGTTGACAAGTAGCATGACAGATATCATTAAACTGGACAATAACCTTTTGGCTTTTATTGCAATGGTTGTAATTCTTTCAAGGGACAGTGAAAGTAAAACAGAGAGATTTAAAATGCCATTGGACTCTGTTAAAGAGTTTTGGGGGGTGGGGGGGGTATTGGATGTGAAAGAGGAGGAGATACAGTGAATCTGGGGAGAGGATTTGGTGGGGGTCAAGTGTTAGGAAGATAAAATTTGGGAAATGAGTGATTAGGAATGAGGATATGCCAGTTAGTTGGCATCTGGGGGTGTTTTTTCATATTTTTTATTTTTGTCTTGTACATAAAAGCACTAGCCAATAATATAACACTATACACTGTAGGTGGTGATGAACCATGTGGTTTATTATTGTCAACTTTAAGAAGAAGTGAAAGAAGAACAACAACAATTAACGGTCTAGACTGAAATTGACAATAAGGCTTCCATATTAAAGATAAACAATTGAATTGGCTAATTTGAAAGAAAAAAGTACATTTTTGTGCATGGTAAAGTTTTCTTTTAATTTAAAACTCGCGGGTCACACCCTTCTTCAAGAAACGAAAATATTCAGGGATCTTTGGGCGATGATGTAAACTCAGGAACACAGCCTCGGCTAACAAAGGAATCAACCATTTAATGAGTTCACTGTGTTGCTCCTTCTGTCATCGAAAATGGGCAACAAATTCGTCGTTTTCAGGTGCAGAGCTACTGGGGATCACAAGAAGGGTGTGTCATTGCACACATTCTGAAAACATGTCGGAATTCTGTCAAGACGACGAGAGCGAACTTCACAGGCTCGGGCGCAGTCTATCCACACTGCGGGGTTGCCAAATTTCAAGCATCCAGCCTGAGTTTAAGTGGCATATTCACGTTCCCATGCTGTATGTCAGCAATTATTCAATCAGCGCATTTTTAAAAGATTCTCGGACAGTACTGAAGTCCTTGTGCATGGAGGTCTATCAGTTTCACATGCATTATGGTGGATTTCACCACTATTAACATGGAAATCAATTATGACTCAGGACTTCTCATGCTTTTCTTTACTCGGCTTGAAAATGTTTCAAATGGTTTTATTTTATTTAAACAATTTTAACTATGGTGAAATACATGCTTTGCGTTGATTGAGTATTTGCTGACTACGGCACGGGAATCTGAATATACCACTAAATCTCACGCCGAATACATGAGAGTTGGCAGCCATGGTACTCAGGCAAGGTTTTTCCATACTCGAACTCAATGTGAAAGCAACCGTACTTGAGCACAGAAGATTACTGTCAGGTGTTATGACTCTCTTCTATGACTCTCTATCACCATTCAAACAAAAAATTTCAATGCTAGCTGAAAATGTAGGCGAACGAAAACATACAATCAAAAATGGATACTAAACAGAAAAACTCTGAGATTTAAGAATAATTTGTGAGTAGTTACATTCACATGGTTATCACACAGAACAGTGCTGAATCAAAGTAAAGAAAATTTGGCTGCTATATTTTAAATTGCAGGGCACAGTGCGAGCGTCTGACAGCTCAAGTTATGAGAAAGAAATTTTTGTGGTATAAGGCAATGGACAGCATAATCGGCCAAAAACGCAAGGGTGAAAGAATTTAACCTCCCTCAATAGGGAAAGTAATCAATACTTTTCTTTTTTGGGCTTACCTTGATGTTTGGGTACCCAGAAAAAGATACAAGTGAGTAAAAACATCAAGCATGTAGTCAAGAAAATTTCAAGTTTAATTTCTGGTGCTACTTGAGATGGTAATCCATGTCACCGATGACACACCAGGTTGCTACTGCACGCGCAGCATATGCATTTGTGATATTAATATTCTAAACCCCCTTGTCAATAATAAAATCCCCCGAAAATATATTGGCGCCTCCTCTTAAAATCGTTCCCCATTTAAAACCGCCTTGGTGCATACCGCAACGCGCTTATTAATTTTGTTCTCGGAACACGTCGGAAATTGGACAATTAAACACCAATTACTTAAAAACTCTGGGATATTTTTCCGTTTTTTTTCTTATATTGAGTCAAGATATATGAGCCTACATATTGGAATATAAAAATTGGCACTCATACTTGGTCTCAGTCTAGACCTTTAATGTTCTATAGAAGTCTGTGGGAGATCAGCATCATGAGAGAGGGTTAGAAGATTTTCTTCAGCAATCATGGTTCATATCAAACATTGCCAGTATGGTACGTGTAACAGTGATAACAGTGTAACTGTTTGCGGCTCTGAAAAGGATTCCGGCCACTGCCGACTGGCGTGACCGAGCTCTGAACCCAGGTCATGGCGGCTTTTAACCTCTTAAACACAAACGCCCCTGGGGCTGGGGGAGATCATTACGCGTCATAAATACAACATGCTTCTTAAGTGAAACATTGTCATAGGGCATATCCAATTAAAGGGAAGAAACCCAGCGAAAAGAAGATGATGACCATTTTTACCTAAACCGAACACCATTCAAGCATCAAGCAAGTAGCATGTAACAAAACACAGGACAAAATAATATTAGTGCTCAATTGCTAGCATTTCTACTGAATTTGTGCTATGTATACAAACGATGCATCAAATGAAAGAGCGCAGAATCCAATGACATGAACCTTGTTATTTTAAACCGACCCCACACAAAGAACAGCAGGCATACACTTTACATTCTACTGCAATGAGCAATTTTTTTTTCTTACCTTTGATATTTTGCAATAAAAAACTGCGTTCAAGGGTTAGTCTGCACTTTGTGGATATGTAATATCAAAACTAGACCTGCCAGACCCATGCATATGTTTTTTTCCAGGGCACTGCTTCAAAGGATGTCAGATCCTGAGCATTCAGCTCACACTCAATGTATTTTCCTCTCAGTGGTCGGCTTGTGATGCTGTCAGTAAGACTTTGAGGGTGGCCATTTGATTCTTTGATTCTGGGCTCTGACGTTTCCAACGAGACATAAAAAACTTCAATAGCTCATACCTAGCCTGAGAGAGAACATTGCGTTCTCGGTGCTTAGAGCTCAGGGTCCATCTGCCATTGACATGTTCCGCAGGCTTAACTGGTTTGTTTGTAATATTTTTGGTATACTTATCCACTAAATATTCAACAGTCATTTTCAAAAAGTAGCTTTTCAGAAGAATCCATGTGCTGTTACCTGCGAGTACTCAGAGAACACTGAAATACAAGTGCTATCAGATAGCGAATCAGTGATATATGCCAATCAGTTAGTGTAGTAGGTGAGACATTGTACTGCCATATGGAAGATCTGTGGTTCGAATCTTGGTTGAGGGGTTTTTTTTTTTTGAGCAGCAGGTCATAGGTCATGTATGAATAATTGCTTGGGTGTTTGTTGTTTTTACTTCTTTTTTAACCATTTTTAGTTTTCTTTGTATTAATAAAATTGTTTCTTTACTTGTTTTATTGAAAATAAATTAATAATAAACTGACCCGGTGACACGGACACTGATTTTTACACCATGACAAAAATACCCAAGGTGTTGCCTTTATTATCATTCCATGGTGATTCAAATTGATCAAGTGCATGTCATTTTCGAGCCAGAGGCTCAGGGCTTATTAACTGATAAAGAATGCCATTGACGCATTTCACTGGAAGGTAAGAACATGTGTCCTCCAAGCGATCCAAATACCCTCCCCTCTCCAGTTAAAATAACAATTACCCTGGCCTTATGTGCCTATTTTTGATTCATTCTATTATTACAAATTTACTTTTTTATAAATTCAGGAAATGAGTTGCAATGCAAGCAAGTTACTCTGGACGTCACTTAGGGGAGGACTATAGTAATGGCATCCTAGTCTCGAAAGGCAATGGTCGGCACAAAAGTGGTTATTTGCAGGATCGTGAGTGACTGAGCAGCCCAATCCTGGAGTGAAAATCCCGCAGACACTTGGGGCAAATGTGGGTTGTGGGCGCGAGCGCTGATGTCGCGCGAAGTTTTCTCGCCATCCTCTTTGTTGAAGCACGAGTTCTCCCATTGTCTTCAGCTGCCAGCACCTGCGTCTTAATGCAATGCCGCCAGGAGTCGCGGTTTCCAGCGGCAGCTTCCCAGCTGTTGATATTGATCCCGACAGCCGCCATGTCGCGCTTGATGGTGTCCTTATAGCGGACCAGAGGCCGGCCAACTTTACGAGAGGACTATAACACTGGACAAAAGGAACGTGGCAATTTTCTCTGTGCCTATACAAGTCATTAATGCCTAACTGTGTCAACCCTACAGCATGTGACCCCAATCAAAACTGCATAAATTGTGGACACATAATACTTTTAACTGAAAAGTGGTTTTGGATCACTGTAAGTAAATTCACTCAAGCTTTAATTTTTTAAATATTTTTGTTCACTGTTTTTTGTGTCAGAGTCATAATCATTTGACAGATTATTTAGTACTTTAAAACATAATCAGCTTTAAGACGTACAGTTAAGAGGAGAAAGATGTGTAACAAGATAAGCTATAAAAGGCATGTCTTAGAGAGGCTGAGTCTCTCAGAAGTAAAGATGGCCAACTTCAACCTATGAATGTTTGCGTGTAAAAAAGTATAATCCTTTAAAAATTTGACTGTTCCTCAACGTCAAATTGCAAAGGCTTTGAAGGTCTCCTCATCAATAGTGCTTAACATCATCAAAAGATTCAGAGAAACTGGAAAAATCTCTGCGTGTAAGGGACAAGGCCGGTACTACCTTACATATCTTTTGGGATTGCCCAGTAATGTCAAAATTTTGGTCAAATGTTGTTGGGAAAATGTCTCAAATAATTGGAAGGTCATTGCTCATGTCTCCCTCAATCTTCCTCTTAAATGATGATGAAAGCTGACATTTATCCGTTTGTAACCAAAGACTTCTAGTGGCAGCGTTCACTGCAGCTAAAAAGACTATTCTTTGAGCATGGTTTTTCCAGACATTTCATATTTAAATATTTGGTTTTCACATCTACAGACTATTGCTACTTGCGAAAGATCCTCATCAAGATTACACAGAGCTTCTGCAAAGACCTTTAAGACTTGGACCACAAGTATTGGAGCCATATTGGAACTGCTAATGTAACTTTTTTTGTGTATGCATGTTTTGTGTAAATTTAGGTTATAAATTCTGAGTGTATTTTCTATATGTTGTGTACTTAATGATATGATTGAAATGTATCATAAGCTATATACCCAGTGTTGTACCTCTCGTATCTTATAAAAAATAAAATATTGTTCACAAAAAAAGGGACAAGGCCGAAGACCATAACTGGATGCTTGTGATCTTCGGGCCCTTAGACGGCACTGCATCACTCACCGGCATGATTCTGTCATTGACATTACTAAATGGGCCCAGGAATACTTTAAGAAACCACTGTCTGTAAACACAGTCCACCTTGCAATCCACAGATGCCACCTAAAACTCTATGATGCAAAAAGAAAGCCATTGTTGAGCATGATCCAGAAGTGCCACTGCGTTCTGTGGGCCAAGGCTCATTTAAAATGGACTGTAGCAAAGTGGCGCAGTGTCTTGTGGTCAGACGAGTCCAATTTTGACATTCTTGTTGGAAATCGTGGGTGTTGTGTCCTCTGAGTTAAAGAGGAGAAAGACCACCCCTCCTGTTATCAGCGTTCATTTCAAAAGCCAGCATCACTGATAGTATGGGGATGCATTAGTGCGGGACACTTGCTTAATTTAAAAAGCACCATGAATGCTGAAAGGTACATAAAGGTTTTAGAGCAATATATGCTCCCCTCCAGATGACATCTATTCCAGGGAAGGCCTTGTGTATTTCAGCAGGACAATGCAAAACCATATACTGCAGCAATTACAACAGCATGGCTTCGTAGTAGAAGTGTGTGTTTGCTGAACTGGCTTGCCTGCAGTCCTCATCTTTCACCGATTGAGAACATTTGGCACATAATTAAACGAAAATTCCGTCAAAGGAGACCCAAAACTCTCCAGCAGCTGGAAGCCTGTATT
The DNA here is from genome assembly GCA_029721435.1 of Gymnothorax reevesii. Classification (NCBI taxonomy): domain Eukaryota; kingdom Metazoa; phylum Chordata; class Actinopteri; order Anguilliformes; family Muraenidae; genus Gymnothorax; species Gymnothorax reevesii. The sequence goes on from CM056574.1 coordinate 58,628,385, forward strand.
AAACAAGAGTGGGATCAAATGCCAACCCAAGAAACTTGTCTCCTCAATGCCCAGACGCCTCCACTCTGTGTTAAAAAGAAGAGGGGATACTGTACCATGGTAAACAGGCCCCTTATCCAACTTTTTTGAGACCTCTTGCAGCAATCAAATTTGAAATGAGGTCATTTTGTGGAAAAAATTGTTCAATTTCTCAGTTTCTACTAGTGTTGTAGTACTCAAGACCGGTCTTAGTCTCGAGACCATTTTTAAATGGTCTTGGTCTTGCCTTTGTCTCGACACTCTCTGGTGTTAGTCTTGTCTTGGTCTCGGACATAATGGTCTTGAGAGGATTTCAAAATCCAGGCAAGCAGCTGGTCCTGGGACAGCCTCATTATTACTACACAGCCTTCTTTAAATGCAGCCAATAGGAGGCATCTATTTTAAAAACATGTTACAAATATACATTTTTTTACCCGCCTCCGCAGTCTCCCGTTCCGTCTCGCCTCACGTATGCGCAAAGAATTAGTCCAGTGAATCAGTAAAAATGTCAGCCAATTGATTTATTCAGGGTTCCCACTGCCGCTCGTCATTTTCATCATTGACGAATAAAATCTATCAATGACGAGAAGAAAATTTCAAGCAACACTGGCGAATGTAATTTCTTCCTGACAAATATAAATTCCACATGACTGAACATCAGTAAAGCGAGACCGTATACTGCTGTATTTTTTTTTTAAATTTAATCTTCAATGAACAGAGGCGGGAAAGACCAACTAGAGAGGGTTTATTAGTGGAAAATATGTCCAAATGCAGCCTCATTCAGTCTCCGTGGGTTTGATATGTAAAATGCAGTTCGCACAGTCTGTTAGTGTGAGAAAATAAATACGCGGATAACAGCAGAAGCAGGAGCTCAAACATCCTCTCTCGTTCAGCCAGGAGTACAAGGTGTGTAAATGTCTATATGAGTTCTAAGCTATGTGAACGTGATATTAGCAGAGCGTAAGCTATACAGCTAATATTCGGTGTGACTGCTTAGTTAGCGACACCGAACTAGCCTGGCCTCATGTTATATACTGTATAACATTTGGTAACAAAATTCACTTCCAGTATAACACCGGTTATAGTAAGATCCCGATCTACCAGACCGAATCGAAGCACGGATTTTGGCGCCTCATTTCAGTGCCCCATAACTTAGCTTTAACATACTCGAGTTGCCAATTTTTAAAATATTTTCTCATTGGTGCTGCGAAACGGGATGTTAAGTTACAGGCAAAAGAAACTTGTTGGCGTGCAGTTGAGAGGTAGCGATCTGGAACCAAATGCAAGGGATTGCAAAAATGAAGAGCTTTATTGAGTAAGGGGGGGTGCAACAGTACAGAGTCCGCAATCCAAAACTCAAATTCCAATGGGACAGAGCAGAGTTCGTAACTAGGGCAGCAATCACAAAATTCGTAGTCAGCAGAAACAGATGCGGTACACAGGCGAAGGTTTGTGGGAGAAGCGAACTCATAAGCCAAAAGACAGTCCGAATCGGTAACAGTGCAGTAATCCACAAAATCGAGGTCAGGCAGAAAAGGGTCAAAACACGCAGATGCAACAGTAATCCAAAAGGGCAAACCAAAAATCAGTAGTCAGGCAATCCAGTCAGAATCAGAAACTCAATGAATAACAAGGCAAGAGAATAGCAGCACGGGAAACGATCCGACAGAGAATGGCAGTGAAAAGACACCTAATATATACTTCCGGAAAGATCACATGGGGAGAATCACAGGTGCAGGAATTTAGACTGATTACAAGGGGAAAGCACATGTGGGAGAACCTAATCACATGGAATTGGCCAAAGCCAAAATGTGGACAGGGAACACGAGACATTCCTATAAACCAGGGGTCCTCAATCTTTCCCAGAAAGGGCCGGTGTGGGTGCAGGCTTTCATTGCAACCAAGCATTTACACACCTCATGCTACTAATCAACCCCTGGACTTCTAACTAATAAGCCTGATTAGTAGCATCAGGTGCAAATCTGGTTGGTTGCAATGAAAGCCTGCACCCACACCGACCCTTTCTGGGAAAGATTGGGGACCCCTGCTATAAACAAACATAGGGCTCCAGTCACGGAGTTTCTAACGTGCATAGATAATGAGAAACAGGACAGCGCGATCAGGTGTGAGCTTTCACAGAAAATGCAGCTGAGGTAATCAGGTAGAGCAAAGAGGCGGGGATTAGAACAGGGCGAGTGCTGAGAGCTTGTTAATCAATTAGTAAGTGCAACTATACAAATCCTTGGTGCTCGTTAGTAAGTTAGTATTATATACAAGGTTAGTTGTTAGTAATCTCAGAGAAAAATAATAAACTGTTAGTATTGTTAGTAGATAGAAAAGAAGAGTGAAGCCAGCAAATGAGATCGGAAGGAAGATTGAAAACCAGAATCCAATAAATCACCCGAAGAGTGAAACACAAGACTGGGGCTGAGTGCAATGACTAGACATGAGACCAGACGGAGGAGACAAAGTGCAAAGCAAAATGGAAAACATGAACCGGAATTTGACTATGGCAAAATGTAAAACATGGAAAAGTAATCTAAGACAAAACATGAAAAATCAAAGTAACAAATCACAATATGTAATACAAAGAATAGTCGGGCATAGCAAAGTGTCAGGAAAACAATAAAGCAAATATCAAAACATGGCAAGATCAAGGCAGGCATGGCAGAATCAAAACAGCAGTTTGAATTCAGCGCGGTTGTATTATTTCTGCGCTTTGTCGTCTCCAGAAAAAAATATGCATGAAGCTGAACTCATGAGAATAAATCACTTGGTAATTGTATCATTTGATCTTCTATCCTTTCTTATATCCTGTCTTATTCAGTGGGTATGTGACTGATCTTCAGTGGCCACATGTCCACTTATCTACAGACACACCTAACAGAGTATATTTAGAGGTCATTTATGAGGTTGATAAGTCTTCAAGATGAAGACTGATCAATCACTCAATGGGTAAAATCAACCCATTTGCAACGCTACAACAGTGACGGCAAATATGGCAGCTTAACAAAACGGAAAAACTGGAAATAAAGGCACGTTAAAACAGTGCACTTATCAACAGTGCGACTCCTAACGATTTTCAGAAAAACCAAGCCAGGTGCAAGCATCGATTTCTCTGGGTGCTATCTGGCTGCGTGTGAAAGTGATTACAAGGGCTAATACGGACGCACTTCCAAGCAACGAAGCAACTAGACAGCCGCTTCTACTACAGTGTCCATAAGGAGTTGGCTAGAGTCCTGTGAGTCAGGCAAGCGCAGAAAACAAGTTATGGCTCTTCACGAACATCCCCAGTCACATCCAGCAACCTTTCGAGCATAAATCAGAGAAGCTCTTGGTTGGGCTGTAGGGGATTTAAACAATATAGAAAGCAGATGTGCAGTCTTCATTGTGACCTTGCGTTTGCTGATTGCCTTCGGAAAATCATACAGAAATAAACAGCGAATAAATAAAAACAAACACACGGTTTTTCTTAAAGCCCAATTGCTCAATAGCCCATGATGATTGAGGACAGTCCAGTAACCTGTAAGGCGCTCCCCTGTGAAAAAAGACTGGAGTGGATGAGGCTGCCACCACTAAGACTTGTTGTTAAATTCAGAATTTGTGGAAATCTGAAATGTTTTAGGTATGAAACCCTAAGTATTTGAGATTTCCATCTCTTTTGATTCCAACAAATTGTTTATGCACAACTTTGAACTTCAATCTAAATCCAAAGTTGAATTTAGAATCAGAGTTGATGGAAATCTCAGAAGTTTAACATTTTAAATAAACATTTGAGAACTCCATTAATCCTGATTCCGACAGCAAAAAATTTCTCACCCCCACTCAACATTTTTTGTCAGGCCTCTTCATTACACAGTTGATACCCTAAAAGGGTGTGCCCCTTATTACTTATAGGATGCCTATAATGGTTATATTAATAAAACTGTGAAGAGAAAAAGCAAGAAATAAAAGGTTTAAAGGAATTCCTAATTACTCTTTTTTGAAAAAATTCCATGCTGAAAGCTCAAAAGAAGATTAATTTCTCTTTTATAGAGCTCAGGGTGCCCACTATTTGAGGCTGGACGGGACTGGTGCCTAAATCATATCAACAATCAAACGTATAATGGAGTGGCCTGTTTGTGCACAAATATTTGAGGTTTGACTTCTTCCTTGTACATTCTGTCCACACTTAGTATGCTTTAAGGATTTTTTTTTAAGTTACGTAAAGTCCATGAGTGACTAAGAAAAAATTAAGACTAAGGTAAAGTGAAGAATATTTTTTTGAGGAAAAAAGTGAAGAATATTTTTCAAAACCCAGGGGTAACCCTGTCTATTATAAGGTTCTCCTATACAGATAGCAAAGAATCTATATGCAAAATTACAAAGAAAGAAAAGGTTTCTGCTCAGTGCAGATTTTGTCAAATCGCCCTGACCGAGACCAGGGTTTGGTTCAATGACAGTAATTGTAATTTAATGTTAATGTTAATTTTAATCTAAAAGTAATTGTAATTGGAACATTCTGTCCAGAAAGTAATTGTAATTACAATTACAATCAATTGTAATTGAAAAAAGTAATTGAACCCAACCCTGCCTGGTACAATGTCAACTTTCACCAGGCACTTGAAGAGGAAACATGCCGAGAAGTAAGCTTAGACTGGCTGTGCACTCAAACTCTGTGAGGGAAAAAAAAACCCAAACGTCTCAAGACCAAACAGAACTTGTATATACTTAGTATATTAATGTAAAAATGTTGTACATGCATGCACGGTATAATGTGTGTAGTACTTGAATTTAAGCTGTTTGCAAGCATCTGCTGACTAACCCTGGTAAACTGCAGTTAATCTCGCTAGCTCTAGCTGAGTTAACTGTGAGGTACAATTCAGGAACCACTCGCGAGAGACAGAAATCCAATAAACTTATGCCTTTAATGGGGTCCAGGTCAAAGCCAAAAAACACAGGAATTGCCAAGCCACAATACGAAATCCAAAAACAGTGTTGACTAGACAGGCAGGGGTCAGAACCAGTCAGACAGATGAGCAGAGGTACAAAAACGATAGGCAAAAGGTCGTAGTCGATGAACAAAGCCAAGGGTCAGAAATCGTGGTCATAAAAAAATGGGCCAAAAATCCAGAAAGACAAAAACAATACAAAAAGGGCAAAGGCAAGAATCGAAGTAGGACAGTCCAGTAGAAGAGAAACAATACTCAATGGCATACAAGGCTCTCTGCACAAAAAATTTTTGATCAATGGTCTGACAAGAGCTGTGAGTGAAATGACTGCTTAAATACACACATGCTATACAGGAACCAGGTGTAGTGAATCAGACTAATTACAACGGGAGAATCACATGAGTGAAGCCCTAGCCACGAAAATTGGCGAAAGCCAAGACACGAACGGGAATCACACAAACAGCCTATGACATTTATACAGCTCTGGTCCAGGAGTTCTAAGTGCACAGATAACGGGTACAGGAGAGTAAGTAAGCACATGTGAGAGATCTCGCTGAAACTCAGGAGAGGACAGAGACAGCGGAGTGAGACGTGGAGATTAAAACAGGGCGATTGCTGAGAGGGAATTAGTCTAAATTAATAGCGATGCAACTTTTCATATCTAACTAGAGTGCTCATTAGTAAGTTTGTAATCGAATATACTTGGATTAGTTGTGTTAGTAGACTATGATACAAAATACAAATGTTAGTCTTGTTAGTAATCAGAACAGAAAGATGAAGGAAGTGAACGAGAATCGAAGGAATATTTTAAACACCGGAATTCATTTAAATCACCCGAAATCAGTGGGCACACAGACAGGGAAGATGGACTGAACTAACTAGATCACAAGACAGGGGAGACAAGTGCAATGGAACTGAGAAATGGAATGAACTAAAAACCTGAGTATTACAATAACCAAAAAGAATGAATAAAAGACAAAATCATGAACACAGAACATGAACATAAACATAACAACAAGGCAGAATCACAACATTAACGGCATAGGTAAGGTCAGTTATCACTAGCATTTTATTAGTAAATTTCCAAGCAAATTCACTGGATGAAGCATATTGCAACTCATAGTATTGGGGCGCTTGTGCTGTTTTACAAATGAATGGTTTCGAAGTTTTGAGGATTGCTATGTATGCAGGGTAACTACTGAGGGGCTTATAAATGTCCTGGTGTCACGTTGAGTGTTCTGATCTTTCATGTCTTCAATGGCTTTATCCGAAACCATCAGCCAGATGAAAATAGCTAAAAACGGCAGGTGGTCGACTGTTGGTGGTTGCCCCTTATTTTCCCAGTCTGTCATCATTACCGCCGATATCAATCTTGCTGAGTAAAATCAGCTAGGCAAGCTATTCACTGGTTTCAGAAGATCCCAAAATTCATGCAAGGGAACTTTCCTCATAGGCTATCTGTTTTCCAGCTCCATAAACTTGGCACCCCATATGAAGAAAATCTGAATGAAACCAATTACATTTGTTTCCACTTCGTTTGTGCAGGCAAAATGAGAATTCATCTCCTGCTGCTGCTATTTGTTTTGGAAGGTAATCTTAAATGTTTAATGTCTCCGGAACGGTGACAAGGGATGTTACCATACCAATCCCTTACAGGAAAAAATTTAAATGTTTATAAAGTCTGAATCCTCTGAAACAGCAATAGTAGCTGTTCTGCTGCTGCTACAAATAATTATTTCACCCAAACACTGCTAATATTTACAGTGAAGTGAAACACTTTTTTTGGTCTTGATCTCGGTCTCGGTTCTCAGTCTCGTCCTGCTCTGGTCTTGGTCTCGAAATGGTCTGTCTTGGTCTTGGTCTCGGTCTTGCTACCCTTAGGACTTGGTAGTGTCGGTCTCGGCTAAGGCGGTCTTGACATCACTAGTTTCAACAGTAGTGATGTTATCCTTATTCTTTTGTGAAAAAAATACTGGCCGGTGTGATTTGAAAGTCATTGCGTTTTGATTTTACTCATAATTTACACTTGTACCAACTATTTTGGAATTGGGGTTGTAAATGAAACCCTTCATTTAGTTCTTGTCATGGGATCCTTCCCGCTCAGGCGGGCACTAGGATCTCAAAGGAAGACTCAATGGCTAAGACTAATGTAAGAAAAAACTGAATTTAATTGAAAAAAAATCCAGAACAGTAGGATAAACATTAACAGGGAGCAGCAAACAAACGGGGAGAAAGCAAAGAAAAATGTAGCCACCTGCTAACACCTCCCTGACAGTACTCCCAAACCCTTACAGTACTTTGTGCAACCACATCTGGCAAGGATAACAGCCTGAAGTCTTTTCCACCAATTTTTGACATGGTAAAGGCACACATTTTGGGGGATGTTGGACTATTCCTCTTAGCACATCCTTTCAAGATCCTTCATATTCTTAGGTTTAGGCTCATCAACTGCTCTCTTCATCTCCACCCACAGGTTTCCAGTTGGATTGAGGTCTGGCAACTGAGATAGGCATTGCTAAACACTGATTTTAATGTCATGGAACCATTTCTGTGCAGATCTTAAGGTATTCTTTCGGTCATTGTCTTGTTGGAAAGTCCACCAATGGCTAAGTCCCACCATTCTAGCGGAGGCAACCAGATTGTCAAATTTCAACATGGGTCTAACCTCGTCCCCTTATCTCCCCAACTACATTAATAGTAGGCGATTCCATAATCAGACACATTTGTTTTGTTTTAACAGTCACCCACTGCTTTCCCGGGGCTACGGTCCCCGTTATTTTGGATAAGCTCCCGGGAATCCTACCTTCATTCTCATCTTCCATAAACCGAATACGAGTGCATATTGGAACCAATGACACAGCTCGCCAGCAGTCGGAGCCAACCAAAAAGGATTTTAAGGAGCTTTTTGTCTTATTAAGCAACTGTGATGTGTATTTTATCTCCGGTCCTATTCCCAGATTATCCTATGGAGCGGGGAGTTTTAGCAGAATCCTTAACCTTTACCCCTGGCTTCAGTCTGCTTGCAGAGCTCACAGTATTAGTTTCATTGACAATTTTAATCTATTTTGGAATCGTTGCTCCTTTATTAGAAGTGACGACATTCACCGAAACAAGTTGGGTAGCCGAATACTAGCAGCTAATCGGCAGTATGCTGTTTAGACTTCTTGTGACTGACTGTTTTTAGTCAACTTGCCCTCCCGGGAAATTACAACATCCTCAGTGGTATCTTCTCATAGCACGATATCTCCAGCTAGCGCCCTCTGTCGGCCCAGTCTGTCTCTGCCACACAGCTTGGGCTTTTTTTCTATACAGTCCATCATTACGTTCAGAGTGCACCATCACTGCCAGTGTGTGGTGAATCCCCAGAACCTGAGGATGCTGCTCCGGACTCCCTGCTTCGCTGACCCAGAGGCCTCAGCTCCGGCGAAGATTTGCCAGGTGAATGCCAGATTACTGGCAAACAAAACTTTTAATCTGAGGGACTTCATCAACTCCCGTGGCATGGATCGAAGTCACTTTATTTGAGGCGCGTCACTCAAACCCGGTGCTGTGAACTGTCATTTACCGACCCTCAAAATACAATAAGGATTTTGTGAACAATTTTTCTGACTCCCTGGCTGTAAATCATACCGAACTATGATTGTGTCCTTATTGTTGGTGATTTCAATATATGTGTGCTGTCCTGATAAACCACTTTTTTAACCTGGTGCAGTTGTGTCTAGTTCTACACACAAGCATGGACACATATTACACCTTGTTCTCTCTCATGGTCTGTCTGTGTTTAACCTTGAGATTGGTGACAATGTGTTTTCTGATCATATGCCTGTTTTATTTGATGTTAATTTCTCCTGTGCTGCTGTCATATCTCATGTTCTGTTTGGCGATGTCGTGCTTTTAACCCTCTCACTGCCGGTCAGTTTTCTGCTGCCTTTGACCAGTTCAATGTCTCCTGTGCTGATACTACGGAGCTCAGCTCCTGGTTTCACACTAAGTGTCTAACCATCCTGGACTCTGTGGCTCCATTAAAAACCAGGCAGCCTAAAGCTAAGCCTGAGCCCTGGGTCAGTGACAGGACTCATGCAGCCAGACTGAAGCGTCAAAAAGCTGAGCGTGGGTGGAAGAAGGACAGGCTGCAGGTTACATTTCAGATCATAAAGGCCTGTTGGCGCCAGTATCAGAACACAGTTAAAGAGGCCAAAAGAGAGCACTTGTCAAATATTATCGCATCTAATCTTCATAACCCTCATGCGTTACTCCAAACTATTGATTCTGTTCTTAATGCACCACAGACTGTATGTTTGGAAGCATCCTCTGACATGTGATAACCTCCTGCACTTTTTCATTGATAAGGTAGTTACCACAAGGGCTCTCATTTCAGCTCCTATCTCTGACCCTTCTCGCTCTATCCCGTGCCAGGCTGTATTTGACATGTTTGAGCCTGTGACTCCGGCATCTTTTGAGGATGTGGTTGGCCATATTGAACCTTCAGGTTCCCCTCGGGATGCTGTCCCTCCTTGATTTTTTTGAAGAAGTTTTCTCCAGCATAGGGCAGTCAGTTCTTGCCATTATTAACAGCAGTCTGTCTACTGGTGTTGTCCTGGCAAATTTTAAACATGCAGTAATGCAACCCCTGATCAAAAAATCTGGCCTTGATCACACTGTGTTGGCTAACTTTAGGCCCATCTCCAAGCTGCCCTTGCTGTCGAAAATAGAAAATAGTTTATGGTTAACTGAAATTTTTTCTGGACAAGCATGATATCCTAGAGGTTTTTCAGTCTAGTTTCAAAACACTGCATAGCACAGAGTCAGCATTGTTACGGGTTTTTAATGATATCCTCCAGATTAATGATTCTGGTGATTATCTGTTGGGCCTAACCGCTGCCTTTGACACAGTGGACCACAACATTTTACTATCCCGATTACAGCACCTTGTGGATATTTGTGGTACTGCTCTTGAGTGGTTTAAGTCCTATCTGACAGGCATAATGATGAGTGTAAGCCTTGCTAGCTCTAAATCCTCCTTTGCTCCTCTGTTGTATGGGGTTCCACAGGGCTCAATTCTGGGGCTCCTGCTTTTTTCCTGTTATTTACTTCAGTTGGGCTCCATTTTGAGAAAACATGGCATCTCTGTCATCTGCATAACAGTGGAAAGTCAGATTTATGTACCACTAAAAAAGAAAGCTACCTCCTCCCTCAAGTCAATTCTGTTATGTATTGACGTCAAAGCCTGCATGGCCCAAAACTTTTTAAACTTTAATGGAAAGAAAACATAAGTGATGGTGTTTGGTCCAAATGTCTCCTGTGTGTCACCCTCTGTTTAATTGGGTCCCTTGGCACCATATTTTAAGTCATCCACAACAAGTCTGGGCTTTAAGATCGACAGTGATTTTAAACTTGATCACCAAATTAGTGCAATAGTCAAGTCCAGCTTTTTTCAATTAAGGAAAGTGGCCAAAATAAAAAACATTCTCTCACAACAGCACCTTGAAACAGTGATCCATACCTTCATCACGTCACGGCAGGATTACCGTAATGCACTTATTTCGGAGTCAGCCAGTCTTCCCTCTCACGTCTCCAGATGGTTCAAAATGCTGCTGATTGCCTTTTAACTGGAACACAAAAGAGGGAACACATTACCCCCATTCTGGCCTCCCTGCACTGGCTGCCTGTGCATTTTAGAGTTCATTATGCCCCCGCCCTCCGAGGAAAAGGAGTGGCTAGAGGAGGGCTCCTTTCGAAAATCAGCTTTGTGCGATATCTAATATGGCCGCCACAGCAGCCATCACAATATGCCCTTGATCAACATACAGGCGGGGGCATATGCCACGCTCTGAGTTGCTCTTGTTTTAAAATGCTTTAATTTATTTTCAAATCCTTGAATGGTCTTGCCCTGCCTTACCTCTCTGAGCTTCTCCATACTTACACTCCTGCTCAGTACCTCAGATCAGCTGATCAGCTGCTTCTAGAGGTATCGAAGTCTAAGCTGAAGCTCAGGGAGGATAGAGCCTTCTCTGTAGCTGCTCCAATATGGAACAAGCTCTCATCCCGTTTTCAAAGGTGCAATTTAAGTGCATGTACTTCGTTACAGCACTTCAGGTTTTTTTTTTTTTTTTGAGGATTTGTATATTACTTTTTTTTTAAAACAGGGACTCTTACTCGACTACATTTAAAAGATAAAAAGAATACTTTCACTTTGTTACTTTGACACTGGCAACTTGGTTACTTGTTTCAAATTAAAATATTAATTGAATTCATCATTTACCAATTATCCGGATTTTGCGCGTTCGTGAAGAAAAAAGCTGTATCTTTGTGCAGATGTGTCCGCCAGTGGACGTGGAACTGCAAATTTATGCACGCAGTTACAATATTCTATCACTAGATAGGCTAGCACCCCAGGATCAGTCACGGAAGTTTTGTGCGCATTGTAGGCTATTTGCAGAATGAATGCTGACCGCGTTATCCGTCGCATCTCATCAGAAGTGGTAGCTCAAGTAGGCGAGCAATTAAACGTTGCAATATACAACTATCTATCTTACATCTGCATGTCGCGTGTATGTTTCCTTTTACTTTGCAACATCAAGCATTTTACAACACAGATAACAGCTGTGCTAAGCGTCACGAATATGAGTTAGCTGGCCAGCTACGGCATTCGCGAATGCTATTTGACATGAGCTTAAAAATTTGATTTCAACTTGCTAGCGTTTTCCCCTGGAGTAGTTGATAGATTTTGATCAAGATAATGTTTAGCCATACAGGTACTTTTTTTTTATTTCAGTGGGACTCCCCAGTATAATAAAGGCTAAATTAAATAATTCTTTTGTGTATTTGTATCGTTTTGTCTGTCACAAACAAGTGATGTGACGGTACCACCTGTGACACCGGATCGGAGCAGGGTTTGTTTTCAGCCAAAATACACAACATTGAGAGCGCGAGTGAAGAACGTGATTTGACGCTGCTATTTCACCTAGCAACAAGAAGTACTATTTTCTTATTGGCTGATAGGTTGCTGATTCAAGCAGAGCAGTCTTGTTAGTGTAGTGTTTTGAGTTCACCGAGTGTTCCGGAATGCCATGCTGTAACTAGGTTCTCGACTTGAGTTCTCTCGTTGTCTCTAGGGTACATGTAGGTTAAGTTGAATTTTTTATTTCGGTGACCATCTCTCTCTTTCTCTCTCTCTCTCTCAGGACATTTGACGTGTGTCTGTGGGGAAAATCTCTCTCACTCTCACTCTCTCTCTTTGATTTATTTCACCTTTGCCTGCGGAGTCACCCTTATTTTTTGCACACGCAGACGATCAAACACGCTATAACACCACCTCGACTATAGACCTTGATAGCGGCTAGGCAAAATGAAGACCTCTCTGACGTCATCGGATGACGTCACGGGCACCTAATCAACTTTGTGGCTGTGCAGCCACAGACATTATTTTGTTTATTTATAGAAAAGATAAACTGCCTATATACCTTTTTATTGATTTTAATGAGGTTATATATACAAAATACACTTTTTAAAAACATATTAAGATTATTGTTCACAAACCCTTTAAACTATATATATCATTTTAAAAAGCCGATTGACATTGACAACTTGTCTTTTGTCACCCTGTCTGCATTATGTTTATGAAGCAATAGCCGATTTAATGAATAAGCCTACTGCCAACTTTCGCGAAATTTTCTGGACTTGAATATTAATTCCAATATGTATTCAGCTTCTAAACCTGCAACTGCAATCGTAGACGGCATGCATTAGCGTTATTTCAAAAGGTCCCGCATTGTCTTAATCAGTAGCTTATGCTGAGGTATAGTGCTGAGATTATATTGGCTTTTAACTTGTAGCTTGGGATTTTATTTTCATCGTCGAGATAGGTGTACTATTAACCATCCGTCTGCAGCGTGCAGCACTATGTAAAAGCAGCAGGGTGTGGTTGATGGAAAGATTTGAAGGGCATGTAATCAAGCCGATAACATTTACAGTATATGCACAATTTTTCTACAGCATGTGCCTCACCTGTACTTTATATTTTACAAAATTTAATCTCGGGAAAATTCTGCAGGCCTTCGGGCTCAAATTTTTTGGCGCAGTGCAGAGTGGCGCAGCGTGGTGTAGCCTTACGCAGCCTGCGCAGTGGTAATTTTCCTGAGGTGCAACACCGTGCGTAGCCTTTGGTAGACGAACATGCGCCGAGATGGGTGTGGCAGCGTAGTGGGGGAGGTGTCACATATTCATCAAGACGCAGTGACAATTTCGTAGAAAAAGTCTTCGCTGCAGTTGCGCAGAAAGCTTGCCAGCTCCAACCTGGTTTACTTTCTGTGCAGTGCTAATTTGGCTGACCGGCGCACAGTGCGCACACGTCACCGAAACCTCACAGGCAGGTTTCCAGAATGTCAGGCACATTTCAATTCAGTAAATTATTCCAGCACCCACTGTTTAATGTTACTCTCTGAATAAGCACATAAATTGTAGTATCCATATTGTCCTGATGTCAGATCAAAGGCAGTTGGCACGCGTTATGGAAACTCGACCTGGCTTAATCAACGCAGCTGAATAAATGATGCAAATTTACAACTTCACATCTTTCTCAGCCATCCACAAACTGCCTCACCGTCGAGCAGCGTGTATAATACTAGCGTTCTATGCTAAAGTAAAGCCGCATGCACAATGGACACGAAAGAAATTTGTCACACAAATGATTACAGTGAAAGTCAGTGCAAAGAAGCGATAATCGAACAGGGTTTTAATATAGCTCAGTGTCCGAAAGTCATAAAAGCTCTAATTTTTTGAGTGTGCCAGGAATTATGAGACGTGCAAACTTGGCCATGTTTGTGTTCGACCTTCACAAAATGCATATTGATAGCTATCGATTTTTCTTGATATTTTTTTCTTCTGTTTTCTTCCGTTGAAGATAGAGAGCAGTCTTTATTCGGTCTTTCTTTTGAGAATTAGTCAGAAGGATCGAACAGATTTACGCTGTATTTCCACAGCAGAGATAAAATATTGCTGGTAGTCAGTGAGAAAATCAATTCCATGACCATTGACAGTGTGAATAAATTATCGCATCCACGATGAAGACTGTCCGACGCGAAATGCAAAATACTCCATGTCCGGCAGCCAGCAAAAAGTAAAAGCATTGATATGAGAACAGATTTATAATGAAATAAAGAATAAAAATATATCACCAACAAACAGAACATCCAAAAAAGAGAGCCTGCAAATACAAAACCCAAAACCAGTGAAGTTGGCACGTAATGTAAATCGTAGATAAACAGAAAACAATGATTTGCAAATCCTTTTCAACTTATATTCAATTGAATACACTGCAAAGACAAGATGTTTAATGATCAAACTGAGAAACTTTTTTTTTTGCAAATAATCATTAACCTAGAATTTAAAGGCACAACACATTGCAAAAAAGTTGGCACAGGGGCCTTTTTACCACTGTGTTACATCGCCTTTCCTTTTAACGACACTCAGTAAACGCTTGGGAACTGAGGAGACCAATTTTTGAAGCTCTTCAGGTGGAACTCTTTCCCATTCTTGCTTGATGTACAGCTGAAGTTGTTCAACAGTCCGGGGTCGCCATTGTCGTATTTTACGCTTCATTATGCGCCACACATTTTCAATGGGAGAAAGGTCTGGACTACAGTCTAGTAGCCGCACTCTTTTACTACGCAGCCATGCTATTGTAACACCTGCAGAATGTGGTTTGGCATTGTCTTGCTGAAATAAGCAGGGGCGTCCATGAAAAAGATGTTGCTTGGATGGCAACATATGTTGCTCCAAAACCTGTATGTAACTTTCAGCATTAATGGTGCCTTCACATATGTGTAAGTTGCCCATGCCTTGGGCACCCCCATACCATCACAGATGCTGGCTTTTGAACTTTGCGCCTATAACCGTCCGGATGGTTCTTTTCCTCTTTGGTCCGGAGGACACGACGTCCACATTTTCCAAAAACAATTTGAAATGTGGACTCGTCAGACCACAGAACACTTTTCCACTTTGCATCAGTCCATCTTAAAACCGGGTTTCAGCGCCGGGCCGATGGGCCACGAGGCTCGAATAGGCTTACTTCTTACTTATATTAGTCCATCTTAGATGAGCTTGGGCCCAGCGAAGCCGGCGGCGTTTCTGGGTGCTGTTGATAAATGGCTTTCGCTTTGCATTGTAGAGTTTTAACTCGCACTTGCAGATGTAGCGACGAACTGTTGTTACTGACAGTGGTTTTCTGAAGTGTTCCTGAGCTCATGTGGTGATGTCCTTTACACACTGATGTTGGTTTTTGATGCAGTACCGCCTGAGGGATCGAAGGTCACGGGCATTCAATGTTGGTTTTCGCCCTTGTTGCTTACGTGCAGTGATTTCTCCAGATTCTCTGAACCTTTTGATGATATTACGGACCATAGAAGATGAAATCCCTAAATTTCCTGCAATAGCTCGTTGAGGAATGTTGTTTTTAAACTGTTCGACAATCAGCTCACGCATTTGTTCACTAAGTGGTGACCCTTGCCCCATCCTTGTTTGTGAATGACTGAGCATTTCAAGGAAGCTGCTTTTATACCCAATCATGGCACCCACCTGTTCCCAATTAGCCTATTCACCTGTGGGATGTTCCAAATAAGTGTTTGATGAGCATTCCTCAACTCTTTCAGTCTTTGTTGCCACTTGTGCCAGCTTTTTTGACACATGTTGCAGGCATCAAATTCCAAATGAGCTAATATTTGCAAAAAATTACAAAGTTTACCCGTTCAATCATTAAGTAACATGTCTTTGCAGTGTATTCAATTGAATATAAGTTGAAAAGGTTTGCAAATCATTGTATTCTGTTTTTATTTACGATTTACACAACGTGCAAACTTCACTGGTTTTGTGTTTTGTAAATAAATCCTAGTGTTCACTGGATGTTCTGTTGATAAAATGTTTCTTTTTATTTTTTATTTCGTTATCAATCTGTTCTAATTGTCCTCTTTTTTTTTGGCTTTCAGACACGGAGGCATTGTACATCGTCCCTCACCAATGTCGACTCACTTTATTGAACAGAGCTTAAACAGAAACATTGATTGAAATTCTCGGTACTCATCTTGAAGAACTGAGCCCTCTTATCGAAACATTCACGTTTAATATCTAAAAGAGTCAGTAGATTTTAAGAAATTAGAAAGAATAATCAACTGTCGGACACGGAGTTATACTGAAACCACGCGAGTGTCAGACACTGAGATATATTAAAACCCTGGCAAACTTTCGGACACGTAGACACTGTGTTCAACGCAATCTGTCGTGCGAAAAATATGTTTCGTGTCCAGTATGCAAGTAGCTTAATACTAGGGTACGATTATTGCCACTTAGGTTTTATTGTTTTTATTGGGGGGGAAAGGAATAAAGCCTGATTGCTATGATGTCGTACTGCGTTAAGATCACACATTGAAAATAAATGTGCAACGTATCTTCCATTGTTGTCCATGCATGTTAATCCCAGAATTTTAAGCAGCAACAGGGTGTAATAATAGGAACACGCTATCAATCGTTTCTCTTCCCAATGAGCAACTGTTGTATTTCATTCAGAAGTTCAGAAGTTTGAATGACCTGACGTAGTTTCGTTTTGAAATTCCATTCTAGTTCGCTAATCGTTATAATAATTCCGGAATGCCCTCGCTAGCCAGCTAACTCATATTCAAACACATTAAAGGTACTGTAAGGAGAGGAGCTCATTTGATTGGTGAAGATTTGACTCGGCTGTGTTATACCCAAACACGCCTTCTTTGGCACTTGCACCGGAAGGAGGGACAGAGGTGGGACAGAGGAGTACTTGCAACAGGCTACGCCAGGCACAAATTTGCAACATACGCCTGGACACACCCCGTTGGCGAAGTGCACTCCCCATTCGCCGTGCCTGCACCGGGTCTACGAATTTAGAGCCCTTTATCTTCAACATGGGAGACGCGGTAGTGCAGTGATCAAGAAGGCTTGACTTCAGATCGTAAGGTCCTGAGTTTAAGCCCCAGCCACGGCCTTTGCGGTGTGTTCTTGGGCAAAACACTTCAGTCCCACACTCCATGCCTCACTCCACCCAGGTGTATAATTACCAGCAAATAGTAAGGGAAATATTTCCGTCATCACAAGTGTGATTCACTTTTGAGTGGAGTGTGGCTATATTCCATGGTTGGATTCATTATTCCGGGCTCATTATTCCAGGCTCTGAGCCCCAAATTCCTTCAGACCACACAAAAAATCCTACCCACTGAGAGGTTTGCGTCAGAATCGCAAGCAAAAATCGAGAAGCGCAAACGAGAGAGCTGGAAGCATAGAAGCAAATCTGATAATTGTGAAAGCAGCAGAGGGCACTGTGAACAAAAGAACAATTTCTCAAACAACAAAAAGACCAATGGTTTACTGCATCATAAAAATAATGTGTTTGCAACTTATAAGTTTTACCTTTGAGGTCACTTCTTTTCTTCAGTGAGTAATATTCTCTTTCAATTTTGAAATTCTTGTTTGAGAATTTTTGAGAAGTTTTTATCCCCTGCCGCACGTTTAGCGCGAAGCAGGGGATATAGTATTCAGCTCCATCCGTCCGTACGTCCGTCCGTCCGTTCGTCCCGAAAATTGTCAGCCCGACATCTCAAGAAAGAGTTTTTCTATTTTTTTGGTATTACCCTTCCGACTGGGAATGCGCAGACACCAGTCAGTTTTGGTGACCTAACGGCGAGGGATATAGTCACTTTAGTGACAAAATCTTGTGTTTGATAATTTTAACACAAATCTGATTCCATATATAACCATCCGCCTCTTTTGAAATTACAGATATTTTGTTTTCTTCATGATATTGGATGACAAAGCGATACTGCATGCGTGTTACCTCATTTTTGTACCCTAGTGAAACTGAAGTGAGGTAATGGCTCAATATAGTTCCTTAACACTTCGATAAAACTTAAATAAGTAGAATTTAATACCTGGTTATTTTTGATAGATGTTATTTATGATAATGTTTAAGGGTGCCATTAATCATGAAACCTTCATTTGGAGGAGACTATAGCTATACATTTATAGAACACAAGATTGCTGATAGGGCACGCTCAAGTTAAGCATCTGTTCCAGCAGCTTATACACCCGGAAGTAAAATTTGCTCGTCGATTACCATTCATTTCCGCCTACTTTTAAATTAAATTTTCGATAACACTAGCGCGAGTTGGTGTTATTTTGGTATTGCTGTGCAGACTAACATTTTGTCTCCCTAAATATGTGCTTTGGGGCCCTGGGGTGGGGGGGGGGGGTGGAGAAGCACACTCACAAAAGGGAAGACTGAAAATGTGATAACATTTGAGCAGTAAAGGTAACAAGTAAACGTAACCAAAGCTTTTAATTACCTTCTGATAAGACAACTCCTTGGAAGTTTTCAATGGTCGATGGAATGTTGGAAGGTCGATAAATGTTTATTGATGTTATTGAATTACTTTCTGGTTTCCTTACTTCAGTGTACTCTGGTTGAGCATATTTGCTGTCAACTGAATTGTTTATATTGAAACATATAGCTAATTCAACCATGTTAAACAGAAGCGCAAGTTAACACTAGCTTCTCCGTCAATAAGTTTCACTTTTGCTCCCATCCTGTCAAAACACTGCACCCAAAAAATGATTACTGCACAGCACTGATTGGGGGGATGCCGAAAAGTTTTTTCTCGTGACTTTTAACAGCCAAGCCTTTCTGTCTTCCTTGTCTTTCGGAGATCAGTATAAACTGAAAAAGCAACATTTCCACTTTTTATTAATATTCTGCAGGTAAGAAGTATGAACGTCAATCACAAGTAGCTAGCATGTTAGCTACCATGTTAATTTTATTTACTGCCAGGTCAATGTAGTCCCCGCGATGGTAAGGTTACCAAGGGTACCTAGCTGGTGTCTGTTAACAATCATTTGCTTTTATTCAGTGATCTTTTCAAGTCAATGAAATTGCTAATTAGCTAGCTTTTCTCCATCAAATTTTAAAAAATTTGTACGATAACATTTTATTACAGCTCTTGGAATGAATACTGCTGCAAAATGCAGCCGCACACCTCGGCATTATAAGGATTATTTGAAGTTACTTGAAATTGGCCGCATAGGAAACAATTAATTTTATTGAAAAAGTTGGGTGTACCAATATGGCGACCAGGCGCTTCATTTGGGTAATGGAAATATGACGTCTTCAGCAGTCTAGTGTTCTTAATGTACATATATCTATGGAGAAAACTGATTTTTAATTAAGTCAGTAAATAATTTTGGTTGATTGCATTGGAATATTAATATTGTACAGTATTTTTCTTGTTGTTATTTTGAGTTTCTCAAAGATAATTTGTTGGATTTTTTAAAGTATTGGGGGGTCATTCATCGTTATGGATGCTGAGGCAGTAATCTTTTCTGCAAACTAAATTTTGGTCTCAACTTGTTGTCAGTTATTGTCCAATAATTTAATTTCTTAAGTGCAATGTTTTTAAAAAATCTTGATGCCTTTAAATATAGAAGATTTTTAAATTTAAATTTGTCGTTAAAGCAAGCTCTTTTATTTGAAAAAGTACATTTCTGTCACATACCAGCTGGCAAAAATCAAGATTCAGAGTCTTCAGATTCAGAATGTTCCATTCAGAACAGAAGAAGTGACCATTAATGCGAATCAAGAAGTCTCTCCGCCCTTCAAAATATCTGTTTAAGTCAATAATAGGTCATACTATGGAAGCCTGTTATGCTCTACTTTCTGTTTGTCTTTGTCTCATTTATTATACTTTTTGTCAAGTTTGTTGAATAAAACAGATTTGTACATTAATGAACTTTATAATGTAATCTCATTTACATGGTGCAAAGCAAGAAGTCGTGCCTGTTCTTGCCAGTAATTTTGATAATTAGCAAACTTCTTACTCACAGAGGACTTAAAACGGTTAAGTGCATGGCAGTCAAATCAAATGAACATTTTAAGGGAATTTATTTCTTAAGGGATGCCTTTCGCAAGATTGTCATGAGGCTCACCCTCAAGCTGTGTCACGTTAGAACACCACTCACCTCTAAGGCACAGTTGCAACCTCAGTACGTGCACCCACAGAAGAGGACAGGAAACAGAAAGAGCTTCAACAGGAAACCTTGCACATTTGCCTATTTTTTTTATTTTATCAAAGCTATTGCACATGAATGTCAAAATATCTCCTGCCAATTCAAACGTGTCATCTCAAGAGTGACAATAAACACATTGGGCTTAAATTTTGGATTCAGAGACACTGACCTAAAGAACATCGAATAATTTTAATGGAATTTATAAAATGTTTCATTTCTCATTATGTGCTAAGCTAATGATTTTCAGCATTACAACTGGGACCATTTGAGCCATTACAGCCATTTATCAAAGCAAATAAAAAGTAATAAATAATCTATCTGTGAAAACTTTCTTTTTACCAGGTAAGTTGGTCAATTTTTGTTTATTACTGTTTATTACTCGCTTTTCTTTGTTTCCTTACCTTCCAAATGTGGGAGAGATACCCAAGTGATGTCATGTCTTTCCATTCTTCGAGTCAACACTTCCTGATTCAGTGGCACATCTCTAAATGGCGTTCATGTTCAGGTTGTTCTTGTGCCATGAGATGGATAACCACACAAAAGGCAAGATATCACTCCAAATTCAGGCAGTCTTTCCCACAGGGACGCAATACTTCATTCTGCCTAATAGTCTGGTACCTCTCACTTAGTGAGCAAAAAACAAGTTCAACATCCTCTAAACTGGGCTGTGACAATCGCTCAAAGCCAAGTTGCAACAGAGAAGCAAATCAGGGCCGTCGTAAATCAACCTAAAACTTCCTTTATTTGCTCGTTCTGGTTGGTATTAGGATGTTCTCTTGTTTTTTGATAGGAACCAGACCATAGCTCATAGACTTCCCCAAACGTATGCATTGATTTACTGCATACGGAAGGATTTACAGTCAAAGGGGTTAAGGCTTTAACAAAAAAGTCAGCAGTGATCTTTGTTGTTGGGGAAAATTTAGAAAAGAACTTCTGCAAAAAAAAAAAATCTGCAAAATCATTATGTTGAACGCATTTAGACAATATATAGCAGTGGCGGCGTCATGGTGTTGGCCTGCAGGCCCTTCCCCCAGCTGCATTCTTTGCCTCCACCTTAACGAGCCACACCTATTGCTCATTAAGGTGGAGGTGAAGTTTTAGTATTTAAGAGTGGGCTGTACCTGTTTTGGGGCGGCAGTATTTTGTTTGTCTCCTGAGCCCTGCCATTGTTCGTCTTGCTGCTGCTTCCCTCTGGGACGACTTTTATCTTTATATTTTTAATTAAAGATAAAGATTTTTTTGTTGTGGGCGGCACAGTGGTTAGCATTGCTGCCTCACAGCAAGAAGGTCGAGTACGGCCTGGGGCCTTTCTGTGTGGTGTTTTCATGTTCTCCCCGTGTTCGCGTGGGTTTTCTCCGGGTACTCCGGTTTCCTCCCACAGTCCAAAGACATGCATATCAGGCTAATTGGAGACACCAAACTGCCCATAGGTGTGAGAGTGAATGGTGTGAGCGCCCTGCGATGGATTGGCAAGCTGTTCAGGGTGGGTCCCTGCCTATGCCCGTAGACAGCTGGGATAGGCTCCAGCTCGCCCCGTGACCCTAGTGAGGAATAAGCGGGTATAGAAAATGGATGGATTTTTGTGTTTTTACTCAGCCTGTGCATTTGGGTCTCTCTAACTTCTTTGGGAACATGGTCCCAGTGCTCGCCGGCTATGTCTCTAGCTGGCGGGCCAAAATCCATGACAGAATACTGCTGCCAACATGGGACCCAGCCAGGCTGAGAGAGGAGAGCAGCGGCAGCCTTGTGTTTAATTTTCATGGGCTTCAGAAGGCCGCCCCAGCATGTGCGCTCCGGAGGAGGGCGTCAGTTTCCCCTGGCAAGCCAGGAGGCGTGCCTTGCGGGGAGGGTCCTCCTGGAGGCGCCGGCAAGTGTTCCGGAAGAGGGCGCCATGAGCTGCGTCCCGGACGAGCAGGCTCTTGGCTCGCCAGGTAGCGTCTTGGGGGGAGGGTCCTGTCATAGTGTTGGCCTCCAGGCCCTTCCCCCTGCTGCATTCTTTGCCTCCACCTTAACGAGCCACACCTATTGCTCGTTAAGGTGGAGGTGAAGTTTTAGTATTTAAGAGTGGGCTGCACCTGTTTTGGTGCAGCAGTATTTTGTTTGTCTCCTGAGCCCTGCCATGGTATTTCTTGCTGCTGCATCCCTCTGGGACAATTTTAATCTTTATATTTTTAAAGATTTATTGTGTTTTTACTCGGCCTGTCCGTTTGGGTCCCTCTAACTTCTTTGGGAACATGATCCCAGCGCCCGCCGGCTTTGTCTCCTGCTGGCAGGATGATCCATGACAGGATGACAGGCGGACTAGCAATAGGGGAAGCTTAAACCCTTACCCAATCCTAGAAAATGATGATTGATCATGACCTGTTTCAATCATTCATTTAAATTACCATTACAGAAACCTGTCAACTCGCGCATTCGGCCTGAGTTTAAATGGTATATTTACACTCCTCTGCTGTACTCAGCAACTATTCAATCAAAGCATATGAGATTCTTGTGCGGAATTGGAGTCCTTGTGCTTGGAGGTATATCAGTTTCATGTGTGTAATGGTGGATTTCACCACTAGTACTACGTGACTGGAAACTGACTATGGCTCTGGACTTGTCACACTTTTCTTTACCAAGGGGTCAGTAGCAATGCATGTGTTTCATTATCGTTTATATATGACATAGAAATGTTCATCAAAATGATGGTTTGGTGAGACACCGATAGCTAAAGGACGCTAGGTATGGGTACACTCTGTATTTTTAACGCCTTGGCGCAACTAAATTGATAAATAGGGGAGTTTTTTCCAAGTAAAACTTTTTCAACTTTATTTTCTGGTAGCTGAACGAAAGGAACTAATCTTTACATGGAGGTGAGTCAGTTCCACTCTTTCACCAAAAGGATTCGTTCGAAAGGAATTAATCATTCATGAACGAAAACGAGTTGTGGAACACGAACACGGTTCGTTGGGTTGCACAAAACTTCCGTTTAAAACAATTATTAGTCCTGACCTGTTCTCAGTCATTTTCATAATTAATATTATTAATCATTTCATAATTAGGTTCACTCCGAAAGGACTCCACAGTTAACAGGTGCGGCTTGTTCTCCCCGATTAGGCACAGGTCAGGACTAATAATTGTTCTAAACGGAAGTTTTGTGCAACCCAATTCTCTGTTTTTGTTCGAGAACTGGACTGAATTTAGCCCATGATTTAATTGCTGTTAGATCACATACGGAGAGTAACAGTGTCTTCGGTTGCCAATTAGGATAATTGGAAAACGCGTCAATAAATGAAAATGATTGAGAACTACTAATTGCAGTCAAAAAGAGACCTGTCTCAGCACCCCCACTGGCTGCGCCACTGAGAAAACGTAAATTACAAGTGAAAGCTGAAAAAGGGTTAACCTTTTTTAGTCATTGTTTTAACTTCTTTTCTTGCTTTTGAGTCAAGCTAGTACATGTACATGTAGGCATTGCAAATCGGTGTCAACATATCTACAGGGATGCCTCCAAGCTAGACCTTGTGACACAAAAAGGGCATTATACTTTTTGAAAGTAGTCATCTTTAACAATCAACATTTCAAAAAGAACAAAATATACATAATACTGCCATTGGAATGACCACTAATACTTATATCCCAATTTAAAGTACTGAAAAGCAAAAAACGATTTTGGCATCACCCATGCCATTTTGAATAAGAATATCTCAGTAACTACAAATATAACTCTGCTGCTTTTTTGTACAGTGATAGAAGACAGATGGAACTGTCTTTTAGAAAACGTTGGGGTCTCTGGCACCTGTCCCACATGGAGATTTTTGCCACCAAAAACAGCCAATTAAAAATCTCGTCCAACTTTTGGAGCTCATATTTTCCAAACTGAGGTACCTAGAAAGCTCCAGTTTGCTAAGTTATCACACAAGTTTGTGTAGAATGGAACCCAGGGGTATCAGAACACTTCTGTGCAGTATTTCTAGTACCTTTAAGGCCCCAAACCCCACTCGCGAGTAGGTTTTTCTTCATTTTTGGCATTTTTAGCGAGCCCCCATGGCCTGCAGAGTGTAGGGAAACACCTGGGGATGTTTGTGGAGCACTAGCTACATGCAGAGGCCTTGTATACCAACTTACAGCTCTCTGATATGTCTAGAGGCTGAGAATTAACCACTTAAAGATGCAAAAAACCCTGACAAGGCTTTTCTTGGCTATTTATAGCCCAATTACTGAAAATTTCAGACCCCCACAACTCCGTAACTATTTGAGCTACAGGCCTACAATCTTGCATAGAAAGTACTTTTGTGACTAGCTAGTGACATACAAATTTAAGACTAATTTGAAAATGGTGTGGCAACCACCATCTGGTGAAACCACACGGAATGACCCACAATGTAATGTAGGCTACAACAACCCGCAACAATATTGGCTAAAATAACAAGCCATTAACAGTTTTTGTTTTCAGCTGCACGACATTTGCACATGCAGAAGATGATGAGCGCAGCGCTCCTCTCAAGTCCTCCGCAACCTATTCTTGATGTGGCGCGACATTAGCTGTGGCTGCGGGGTTTTTTCTTTTTTTATATCAAGGCAACATTGCGCCCCATGCATCTGTAAGCGCAAGTGGGAACAATTCAGTGTATGGTTGGTTAATGTTATTATCTGAAGCTTTCAGGCAACATTATCACCCTTTAAAATAGGCAACTAAAGGTATTGGTGAGAAATGAACGAGGAGGAAAAAATGACGTGTACTCGGTTATTGATTTTTTTCTAAACGGTTATGATTTGTTATCCGTGTAACCGTTTACACGTGTAGACGTTGACACCCCTTGTGAATAGTATCTCTACCTTTAATGTAGTAATTTAATTGTTAATCCATGCCTGTATTATTGTAATTGCTATGTTCAGTCGCTCTGTGATCGCGCGTTCAGGAACCACAGGAAGAGAAGGAAATCCAAAAAACGTATGCCTTTAATAGGGTCCGAGTCAATGCCAGAAAACACAGGAATTGCCAAGCCACAATACAAAATCCAAAAACAGTATTGACTTGACAGGCAGGGGTCAGCGCCAGTAAGAGATGGACAGAGGTACAAAAACGATAGGCAAAAAGTCGTAGTCGATGGGCAAAGCCAATGGTCATACACAGGGCATCCAAACACAGAACTCGTGGTCATACAAAAATAGGTCAAATCCAGAAAGACAAAAACAGTACAAAAAGGGCAATGGCAAGAGACAAGGTTGGACTATCCAGTAGAAGCGAAACAATAATCAATGTCATACGAGGCGCTCTGCACAAAGAAATACTGATCAACATTCTGACAAGAGCTGTGAGTGAAAAGACTCCTAATATACACACAGGGAAGGTCACATGCTATAAAGAGGTCAGCTGTGGGGAATGAGGCTAATTAGATTGGGAGAATCACATGAGGGAAGCCCTAACCATGAAAATTGGCGAGAGACAAAATACGAACGGGAATCACACAAACAGCCTATGACATTTAAACAGCTCCGGTCCAGGAGTTCTACGTGCACAGATAACAAGCGCAGGAGAGTAATTAAGCACGTGCGAGAGATTCTCGCTGAAACTCAGATGATGACAGCAACAGACAAGGGGCGGAGAATAGAACAGGGCGATTGCAGAGAGGAAATTAATCTATTAGTAGCGGTGCAACTTTACAAATTAAACTAGAGTGCCCATTACCTCCGCCAAGGAGGTTATGTTTTTGCTGCCATTTGTTTGTTGGATTGTTTGTTGGTTTGTTTGTGTACAACATAACTCAAAAAGTTGAAATTTTCAGAGAATGTGTGTATTAAGTCAAGGAACAGGTGATTAAATTTTGGCATATCTAGGCCAAAGCACTGCTGAGATTTACGCCAAAGTTCAAGATTTCAAGTCTTTCCAATGGGCCGGAGTTCCAATCGCCGTGCTTCTGGGTTTTGCTGCCCCCTGGCGGAGGTGTGCGCTCTCTGAGTGCTTTTCTAGTTAGTAAGTTAGTCATCTTATATATGCATGGATTAGTTGGGTTGGTAGACTATAAGGCAAAATACAAATGTTAGTCTCGTTAGTAATCAGAACAGAAGGCGAAGAAAGAAAACGAGATTCGAAGGAATATATATATATTTTTTTTTTAATTTGGCATCTCCAATCCCACCCGAATTTGGAATGCCCAATTGGGGAACTATGTACAAAGCATGCTCGTATGCGACCCCTTGCTGCCAACTCAGGATAGTGAAGACAGTTCACGGCTCTCCTCCGAAGCACGTGCCTGTCAGCCACTGATTCTTATACACTCGCTGGTTGAATCTTCGCAAGTTCAGAGCGAGGGCGGAGGATACCCGGACATGAACCAAGCCAGAGTCTTCCTGACGAGCGCCCGTCTGGCCAACAGGAGGCGCTGGAGCAATGAACAAAGCTGTTATCGAATACCCAAATCCGGCAGTCCCTTCCCAATTTGTAACCCTGTAGCGCATTAGCCAATTGTGTGCTACTCTGAAAAAGCTGCCGACCCCTGCCGGTGGGTACGCCGAGGCTCGAACCCGCGACGTGGTGATCACCTCTACACTGCAGCGCAGTGCCTTAACCGTGTGAGCCACCCGGCAGCTTTCGAAGGAATATTTTAAACACCGGAATTCATTTAAATCACCCGAAGTCTGTGAGCACGCAGACAGGGAAGACGGACTGAACCAACTAGATCACAAGACAGGGGAGACAAGTGCAATGGAACTGAGACATGGAATGAACCAGAACCTGAGCCTTACAATAACCAAAAACAATAAATAAAAGACAATAATGAACACAAAGCAAGAACATAAACATGACCAAAAACCAAAACCATGACACGCTCAGTTATTTAATAAATTGTTTTAATTTAGTCCTCCTTCTCAATTCGAAACTTATTCGAAATATTTCTTATTTGAATAATACTTATTCAAAATATTCTGGAACACACACCTGTCCGTCACAATTTGTCTTTCATAATTCAAACTTTGGACTTAAGGATAAGAAGATTCCAGGTTTGACTACTGGCTGGCTGGCAAAATTTGTTGAGGTTCCCTATTCTGGCATGTTTTTCCTAATTTCAAGGTCCCATTATCCTTCAATAATTGGAGGGAGGCAGAATCTTCAGAAAATTTGACCTTTGAAAGTCAGTAGGAAGGTGGCCAAATGAAAGTTCATGTATGACTTCCTATACAGCGCCCTCCGTAATAATTGGTACCCCTGGTTAAGATCTGTTAAAAGCCCTAAAATAAATTCAATTTTTATTGCAGAAGCAGACTCTCACACCTCAAGTTTGATCTTTCAAGATCATCTGAGGTCAACTTTAACAGAGCCAAAATATTGGTCATCTATAACTTCCTATATGATAGTAATACAAACTTAATCTCGATCTGCAACTATTTAGCTTCCACAGGCGATTTTGCCCATTCTCCATAAGACCCAATGTTAAAGTACAGCACCCCAATAGGCCCACTTCCGTCGATTCAATTAAAATGGCACTCGCACTGTTCATAAAGTATATCAAGGTGAGTTGATTGGCAGATTTAGAAAAAAATTTATCAGACAATTTTTGGGAAATAATTTTTTGAATTTCAAGTCATATCTTTTCACATTGCCAATATTTTCCCTGACCTCGAGTTTGAGCTTTCAAAGTCATCTGTGGTCAGATTTAGTATTGCCAAAATAGAGGTCATAAATGACTTCCTTTCAGTCAATATTTCAGACTTTATCTCTATCTGCAACCATTTGGCCTCCACAGGCCACCTTGCGTATAATAATAATAATAATGCATCAGTTTTATATAGCGCTTTTCTGGACACTCAAAGAAGCTTTACAATGGATACATTATTCATTCACTTACACATTCATGCTCTGATGGTGGTAAACTATGTTTTTGTAGCCACAGCTGCCCTGGGGCAGACTGACAGAAGCGTGGCTACCAGTACGCGCCTACGGCCCCCCCCCGACCACCACCAAACATTCGCACACAGCCATACAGGTGTGTTCCTATATTGTATGTTTTGTGGGTGGAGGAAACCGGAGTACCCGGAGGAAACCCATGCGAACACGGGGAGATGCAAACTCCACACAGAAAGGCCCCAGGCCGGATTCAAACCACGACCTTCTTGCTGTGAGGCAGTAGTGTTAACCACTGTGCCACCATGCCACCCATATTCATAAAGTACAGCACCCCCGTTAGAAATACTTCCGTCAAAAATCAAAATGGCACTCGCACTGTACATTGATGGTACTAAGGTAAGTTGATTGCCTGATTTAGAAAGCAAGAGTAAGTTGTATGATTGTAGTGGTGATATGAACTTTCTTATGTTTTAGTGACTAGTCCCTAATTTGACCCTATGGCTATGGCACTATACAATCACAGCTCACAATTGTCAATGCATTTGCATGTTTTGGGGCTCGTATAATGAATAAAACACATTGTCATTACTGATGTATATCATTAAATGAACTTTACTGATACACGGTCATCTTGAAACTATTTCAATGCCCGACATGTTAAATGTAACAGTTCTGCTGTTACCGTTTACTCCCAGTGACACTGGCAGGTGTTTGTTTACCAGAGCAATGAACTGCAATGTGACATAAATAATCCTAGTAGTTGAAACTGGTGTTGTTTTCTAACCGATTTTGGTGCCAACGGACATATATTTGCCACAAATATTTCAAATGTTAACAGGACTGATCAAAAGGTTTATGCACAATTATGTTTTCTGACAAAAAGAAGGGAAGTTATATATATTTCACAGTATATTTCGTTACGGCCCCAATTTGTCATGACAATTACAATAACAAGGGATGATAGACAAAATTTTAAAACTTGAAAAGAGTGACAGGTCTGGTCAAATGTATCCTTCTCTTTGCAATTTCTCCTACTACTTTACTCTCTCAATTTCTCTCCTTATATACTCTTTTGCAGCCCCCTCCCACCTTTTAGACTTTTTTTTTTATTCTCTGGGACTTTCCCTCTCAGACATGCCCAGGGCATGCCCAAACCTAGCTCCAGACTGGGCTTGACAAAAAAAGGTGAATACTTACTGCCATCTAGTGGCTTCTTTCCACATTACAATTTCGACCCATCAATTTTCTTGCATGTACTTACCACAATCAACATGGACGATATGAAAAGACCCGTATGATCGAGGGTACAACGAAATACAAGAAATACCAGGACCGAAATGAAACAAAGCAGATCGAGAATGTACCAAAGTAACACTTTAACTAAATGTTATTATAACACAATTTTTATTAATAAAGAGATGAAAATGACTAATTGGGAAAAAGGTGGAAACCTGTGTTTTTAAGGATCTTTAATAGGAAATGCAACATGATGGTTTGTTTCTTGTAATGTCTTCAAAGTGCATTTTGAGGCTATTCCTTCAGTTTGCTAGTAGGACTTTTGCTATTGCCAGGAATGATTAGGCCCTTTGACCATGCAACAAGAGTTACGAAGAGAATAGCGGTGACTTTGCATGGAGGCTCAGGGCCCCCTGAGCTCTTGGGACCCTGGGCCTGGGCCTGGTAGGCCCGTTCATTAATCCATCGCTGAGGTCACCATGCTCCGCTCAGGTAACTTAATAAAAATTTGTCACGCAGTTCTTGAGAAATAATTTTTTTTAAATTTCTCAGTCCTATCTTTAACATTGGGGCCAAAATTTCAAGGGCCCATAAAATGGAAAAAAATGATTCAATCAAAAATCCAACAAAAAAAAAAAACTCTGGAGATATGGTCTAGTGCTATGTTATGACAAATTTATATGAAAATTCATCAGGCCAAAAAAAAAGATCAAAAATGTTCTGAACGAGCTGCCGGATAGCTCACTCGGTTAAAGCACTGCGCTGCAGTGCAGAGGTGACTATCATGTCGCGGGTTCGAGCCCCGGCGTACCCACCGGCAGGGGTCGGCAGCTTTTTCAGAGTAGCGCACAATTGGCGATCGCGCTACAGGGTTTTAAATTGGGAAGGGACTGTCGGATTTGGGTTAAGAATAACAGCTTTGTTCCTTGCTCCAGCGCCTCCTGTTGGCCAGACGGGCGCTCGTCAGGAAGACTCTGGGTTTGTTCACGTCCGGGTATCCTCCGCCCTCGTTCGGAACTTATGAGGATTCGACCAATGAGTGTATAAGAATCAGTGGCTGACGGACACGTGCTTCGGAGGAGAGCCGTGAGCTGTCTTCACTATCCTGAGTTGGCAGCAAGGGGTCGCATACGAGCAAGCTTTGTACATAGTTCACTAATTGGGCATTCCAGATTCGGGTAGGATTGGAGATGCCAAATTTATAAAAAAAAAATAAAAAAATAAAAAATAAAAATGTTCTGAATGATGGACGCCACACCACGACAATAGCTTATCAGCCCATATGGCCAGTAAGTTAAAAATGTGAGTGTGGCCAGAGACCAACTGTCAAATATTTTAATTTCTCAAAATCTGTCAGATCTGTTTTTGGGATTGCTGCTAACCACCAACATACCAAAATTCAGCTCAATAGCTTCAAAACATGACTGTCAGAATCGGATCAGGAAGTTTTATAAACAGTTTGGTGTCTTTATAGGTAGGAACATGCAAGCCAAGTTTCACCTTCATAGCTGCAGCGGTTTCGGAGGAGATGATTTCTAAATAAAATAAAATAAAATGGGAGATACTCTTGGACTGTAAGTCCGTAAATGAGATGTGGGAAAGATTTAAGGGGTTTCACTTGAATCACAATGCAGATTCATTCCAAAGGTGTCCAAAAGTAAGCTGAAAAAGCAGAATCCTCAGTGGATGACCAAAAGTATTCGTAGGATGTTGAGGGGAAAGAGGAATCTTTATAAGATTTACATAAAAGATAACAATGAGAATACTAGGGCTGAATACTGTTAAATGTGGGCTGTGGTCAAAAAAGATGCTAGAAGACTGTATGAAAGACAAATTGCAGAGGGGGCAAAAACTAGCCCTAAGCGCTTCTTTCAGTATTGTAGCAGAAAAAGGAAAGTAAAAGAGCAGGTTAAGTGCATAAAGAATAAAAATGGATCGCTGCTTTATGATAACAAGCATATTGCGGATGCCTTAAACAGTTACTTTGTTGAAAATTTTACCTCAGAGGGGGTCTTTATT
This sequence comes from Gymnothorax reevesii, assembly GCA_029721435.1. Taxonomy (NCBI): domain Eukaryota; kingdom Metazoa; phylum Chordata; class Actinopteri; order Anguilliformes; family Muraenidae; genus Gymnothorax; species Gymnothorax reevesii. The sequence goes on from CM056574.1 coordinate 58,659,495, forward strand.
TGGCCAGAGGGCATGTCAAATGCTGAAGATTATTTACCGGAAATTGAGGTTTGGGATAACGAAGTATTACACAAGTTGCATAAACTAAAAGCAGATAAGTCGGCGGGTCCTGATGGCTTATATCCTAGAGTGCTCAGGAAGCTGGTGAGTTCATCTTTAAGCCGCTATCCGCCATCTTCATACGGTCTTTAGAAACTGGAGAAATACCAAATGATTGGAAACAGGGCAATATAATACCAATATATAAGAAAGGGGACCGTACCGAGCCAGGAAACTACAGGCCAGTGAGTTTAACTTGCATTTTGTGCAAAATATTGGAATCTATCATAAAAGATGAGCTGGACTTATTTCTTGAACGTAACAGTATCTTGAGGGAAAGTCAGCATGGTTTTTGGAAGGGAAGGTCATGCCTAACAAACCTTCTGGAATTTTTTGAAGAGGCCACCAGGACTTACGACCAGAGCAGGGCTTATAGACATCATATACTTGGATTTTCAGAAAGCATTTGATACAGTACCACATAAGAGACTAATTTTTTAAAATGAGTTCCATTGGAGTTACAGGAGGTATTCTTAAGTGGATTCAGAACTGGTTACAGGACAGAACACAAAGAGTAGAGGTCAGTGATATCTCATCTGAGCTGGGTATGGTGGAGAGGGAGAGGGCGAGGAGGAAGACGAGGGAGAGGAAGAGGTAGAGGTGCAGGAAGGGCCAGGTGAGGGACAAGTGTCTAGGCTACCAAGAGGGACGAGGAGGAGGGGAGGATGGCAGCCCTTGGAGCAGCGCGAGTGGAATCGACAGATTTTTTTTTAAACGTTATTATAAAACCATTCATATTTTCATACCCGTACAGCAATCAGTACAACACAGAATCAAATTTCCATAGTGTAAAGTGAGTCTTTGAAAACAGTATCAGCTCTACATGTAATGTAAGTATATTTTAGCCATAAAGTATTGAAAAATAATATTGTTGACATGTTTGGAGAAACTGTAGACAACGTGCAGCCCATATTCTGCATAACCATTAACATGTTTCCAACCTAATGCCATCAAACTCATATCTCATATAAAAATAGTCCTTTCATGTGCTTTATTTTCTCAGAGACTTATTGAAGAGATGACCCCGTAGGACCACAGGGAACTGGGGATGACAGCCGGGAATACCGCTATGCTGCCTATAGACATTACATCTACTGCAGCGTGGCTGTCTAGGCGCGGGAAACCAGTGTGTCATCCCCAGTGTTTGGAGGATCATGGAAAAGTTCCCTGATCTTGTCAGACACTACACTGGTTTCAGTCCTGGCATCTGAATCAGGACAGCAGGACAGTAGCCAGCGATAATGTTGAAGGACAGGGTTGGGATGGTCCAGGGCTCAGGGTAGTGGAGGGAAAGATCCTAAGAAAGAGACACAGAAAAAAGGGGGGTGAGGCACTGGATAAAACTACTGAATATTAAGAAAAATACTGTTCTGTGGCATGTGCCAAGTAAGAATTTAGGTGCAATTGGTCAGGGAACAGTCAACACCCCTCCATCCATTTGCTGCAGCACAGAGGCCCTCCACTTACTCCAGGCTGCAAGATTACTTTGATTTTCTTAACACTAGCACCATATGGACCTCCTCGGTGAAACTGAGGCTGTAGCAAGCCCCACTGGCACTGTTACTGCATGCTCAGTGCCACCGGTTCCACATGGATTTACTTAACACCGGCTTCCAATATCATGTGAGCCTACCATGAATCTAGGTTGTAGTCAGTCCCACCAGAACCAAATAAATGTTTAAACAGCCCCAATTACGAAAAAGTTGGGACAATGTAAATTGTGAATAAAATCAAAACGCAATGACTTTCAAATCACACCAGCCACTATTTTATTCACAATAGAACAGAGATAACATAGCAAATGTTGAAACTCAGAAATTTTACAATTTCATCCACAAAATGAGCTCATTTCAAATTTGATGGCTGCTACAGGTCTCAAAGAAGTTGGGACAGGGGCCTGTTTACCATGGTGTAGCATCCCCTCCTCTTTTTAACTCAGAGTGGAGGCGCCTGGGCATTGACAAGTTTCTTGAGTTTAGCCCCGGGAATTTGATCCCACTCTTGTTTAATACAGGCTTCCAGCTGCTGGAGAGTTTCGGGTCTCCTTTGACGGACTTTTCTTTTAATTATATGCCAAATCTTCTCAATCAGTGAAAGATCAGGACTGCAGGAAGGCCAGTTCAGCACACAGACCCTTCTACTCGGAGGCCATGCTGTTGTAATAGCTGCAGTATGTGGTTCTGCATTGTCCTGCTGAAATACACAAGGCCTTCCCTGGAGTAGATGTCATCAGGAGGGGAGCATATGTTGCTCTAAAACCTTTATATACCTTACAGCATTCATGGTGCTTTTTAAAACATGCAAGTGTCCCACACCATATGCACTAATGCATCCCCATACCATCAGAGATGCTGGCTTTTGAACGGAACGCTGATAACAGGAAGGGTGGTCTTTCTCCTCTTTAGCCCAGAGGACATGACGCCCATGATTTCCAACAATTATGTCATATTTGGACTTGGCTGACCACAGGACACTTTGCCACTTTGCTACGGTCCATTTTAAATGAGCCTTGGCCTACAGAACACGGCGGCGCTTCTGGATCATGCTCAGCTATGGCTTCTTTTTTGCATGATAGAGTTTTAGGTGGCATCTGTGGATGGGACAGTGGTTTCTTGAAGTATTCCTGGGCCCATTTAGTAATGTCAATGACAGAATCATGCTGGTGAGTGCTACAGTGGTGTCTGAGGGCCTGAAGATCACGGGCAGCCAGTAAAGATCTTTGGCCTTATCCTTCACGCACAGAGATTTTTCCAGTTTCTCTGAATCTTTTGATGATGTTATGCACTGTTGATGATGAGACCTTCAAAGCCTTTGCAATGTGAAGTTGAGCAACATTGTTTTTAAAATATTCCACAATTTATTTACGCAAGCCTTCACAGGTTGGAGAGCCTCTGGCCATCTTTACTTCTGAGAGACTCAGCCTCTCTAAGACACCCCTTTTGTAGCCAATCATGTTACACATCTGATGCCAGTTAACTTAATTACTTGTTAAATGTTCTTTCGGCTGATTCTCTTACATATTAATTGCTTTTTCAGCCCTTTTTTGCCTGTGTGCCAGCTTTTATGACTCCTGTTGCAGCCAGAAAATTTGAAATAAGCTAATTTTGTGGAAAAAAAATTTAAAATGTCTCAGTTTCAACCTCTGAAATGTTATCTATATTCTATTGAAAATAACATATTGGCTCATGTGATCTGAAACTCATTGCATTTTGATTTTATTTGCAATTTACCCTTCGTCTCAATTATTTCGGAATTAAGGTTGTACATAACTAATCAAGAACTAATCATAGGCTTGACTAAAAAGGTACGTTTTCAACCTACTCTTGAAGACAGAGAGTGTGTCTGAAGCCCAAATTTGTCTTGGGAGATTGATCGATAAAATTGGCGCTTTGTAAGAGAATGCTCTGCCTTCAACTGTAACTCTGGATATATTTGGAGTTTTCAAGTTGTGGAATCATTTTTTATTGATTAGCTGAATCAAAAAAAAATTATTCCACACAAGTACTCAAAACCTTGTGAACTGAGTAATCTTGGCGGGGAGTAAGGAATGAGAAGAGTGCGAAGACATTCTTGGGCCAAGTCATTCAAAGGAATAGACAAGGGAATTTCAAAATACAGTTTTGGAGATAGATCATGTCATAAACTAACGATTCATGTGAATGTTTTAACATTTAGAGCTCATACAACAAAGTTATCCATCTCCAAAGGTCGGTTCTGAAGCAGAATTGACGATTTCATCGAAGCCGCTATTGAAAATATTTCAACCAATCAAAAGAATCCTCGCGTTGATGCTCTGACGTCACATTGGCACAGCTCGTTGAAGCTATACATGGCGAATGAGACTGCACAAGCACTGGGATAGTTGTTAATTTACTCACTGTTGTCACCATTTTTCTATGCCAAAGGACATCGTTGCTCAAAAAAAGACTCTACTATTCGTGAAAATATTCAAGAAGGTTGTTTGAAGGCCGAGAGAGAGAGAGAGAGAACAATATGCCTGCATGTGCAGCGGTTGGGTGTACATGCAGGACTGCTTCAGGTCAGCAGCATGACTGCACTTTCTATGCTGCCGTGCAAAGGCAAAACACCTTAACATCACATTAGTTCAAAAATGAGTTATTGTCATTTTTGGGGTATTGATGATCTCCTTTATCATGTGGATGAATATTTTGAGTCAGTTTGATTGTTTTTATGAAAAAATCAAGGTCTGTATCAACAGTAACTCCAAAAATCCCATCAGAAACAATGACTAAACGCCATAACTGCACTTACGGTGCTTAGCCTTTGTTTCAGGACGCAGACATTGAGTTAAGGCTTTGTTTAGCCGCGCATCAAAGCATTTTTACTGTACAGCCCTGAACTTACGGTCAGTGATAGTTGGTGCAGGCTCGCCTACGTCTCACTCCAACACATCTCTGTCAGCTAGCCTGCCTGTCATCAGGCCCATAAACAATTATATGCACATCCTACCTTTTCTTGTAAACTGATAAAATCCATGCCAGCCACCTCTTCAGGAATTTTTTCCACGAGAATCCACTAGCGTTAAATTTAACATGTTTTACATGCTGCAGGCGAGCAGACCAATTCTTTATGATCAAAAGAAGTCCGCAAGCTAGGCTACCCAAAGTCCACTGTTGGTTGCAAAGCAAATGGTTAAAAAACATTTTGGCTATGAAACTATTATTAGACGATTGTAAAATGTCTAGCAGGAAAATCCAATCCATCATCATACATATCTGCTATGTCAGGCACAGTATCAGACTTTGCTAGTCCCGTTAAAGTAAGGCAACTCGCACTTTGGTGTATTTAAATCAGCACCATTGAAAATTGCACGCAGGCGTATCAAACGGCCTTTTATTACATTTCAACAATTTAAACGATCTTGAAGCGCAGGTTAGACTGCCTGATGCGCCGATAAAGTAGCGCAGAAGTTATAGAGCAGTTTGCCTTTCATAAAGCAAAGGTCTGTTTATAAGTAAATATTTTTTTCAGTACTGAATATTGCCCATTATTTTCTCGCTAGTTTGATTGCATGCGGAGTGAAGCTGTGTCTTCAATTGCCAATAGATAATTACTATGATCGGAAAACGTGTCAATAAAGGAAGACAACTAGCCCGCAGGACTATTTGTTGTTAAAATGGGATGCGTCCCTCCTAAATCCCAGTTCTGGTGGCAACACTGGGCGGCAGCCATGTCACTGAGGGATGGGCCTGAACTCTCAATAATTGAAATCCGTGTGCTCGTGAATATTCACAAACTGATCCAGATGGGCCATCTAGTGATAGAATATTGTAACTGCGTGCATAAATTTGCAGCTCCATGTCTGCTGGCAGACACATCTGCACACATGGGTTGAAGGGCTAGTTCTATGCACTGGGTCCTCTGCTTGTTTATAGTGTTTTGTTTGTAATTTTCTATTTCTTATTTTATGTAGCTGTGATGTGGTGGTAATTTTGTAACTGTGGCAGTCCAACCACTTGAATAAATCTAGAGGAAACACCATTGACAGCTTTGGCTGTCTCTTTGTGTGTATGCCAGTTCACCTTAGTATTTGTGTATGGGCCATTAATGGCACTAAATGAATTTTCTGGTAAGAGGAGAGAGAAGCGTAGGGGCCCCATGACCACCTTAATCTTCCTCTGCTTACAAGGAACAGGTACAACTAACTAACTCAAAATAAGGTATATTTTAGATATTTCTAACAGAATAGACATTCTACTATCAGGAATAAGCAGGCAATTATGCTACCCTACATAGAGCAGAATGGTCCAATGAACATAGCAGGAGGTCTACCAAAGTGCTAGAGCTGTTCGCATTTTAAACAAGCCAAAAACATTTGATTTAGTTGAATGCAGTATAAATTCTAAAACAAAAGGCCATATTCAGCAAAATGCCATCACATGCAGTATTATTAGCATGGAGGTTACATGCGGGTTACTAACCAAAGTAGCAAACACGTTCTGTGATCATCATGGCTATGGTAGACAAAGAATAGAAAACAGCTAACCAGCTAGTCCTAAGTAAAAAATATGGAATTTAACTGATGCATTGAAGAAAAACCTTTCCTCATTGAATTCCTCCTCTAGAGACACAGATCTACGTGGTTGAAGGAACCCTCAAGTACTGTTTCATTAGGAATAATTCCCATTGACCATGTCCATAACTCATGATTTCGGAAGTCTTTTTTTCTTTGGAATAATGCCATATTCAGCTGCGCAACCTTGTGCAACGTTAAGAGAATACAACCTAACTTGCTGTCACGCAAAGGTTTAAATACTCTTTTAATGGTCCAATCAATGTCTGTCATTTACTATGGAAAGCTTATTCTCTCTGGATTTGGATAAGAATCTTGGCAATCAATAGATGAATACCGACTTGGCGCAAATAATTTGATAAATATGAGGTGTCGTAGTTGTTTTTGCGAATAAGAATTTCCTTAATTTTCGGATAGCCCAACAAAAGGTAGAATTTTAGTGAGGTGAGTCAGTTCCTCTCGTTCACCAAAAGAATCAGTTGAAAAAGAATGAATCGTTCACAAACGACCCACCACTTGTGGATAGTGGTTCTTGACAGTGGTGTTCAACCCATGTTTGTCAATACATTGGCACAGACAACTATCGTTTTTGCCGACAAAGAAGAATCTAGCACCAGTAGGAGACAAAGAAGGACGGAGAACGCCTGCTGTCAGGGACTTCGTGATATATTCCTCCATGACCTCAGTCTCAGGATGGCTTAGGGTGCTTTCACACTTGGTTCGATTGTTCCGTACTGTGCCACAGTACCATTGTACCCCCTCCCCTGCTGGTCAGCTTTCACACTAGTTATATCTAACCGGACCCGAGTACACTTGCATAAATCAAAAATCCAATACAGTGCATTGCAGCATGCACCTAGGTGGTTTTAAATGGGGAACAATTTTAAAAGTAGGCGCCAGAATATTTCGGGGGATTTATTATTGAGGGGGGGTTTAGAATATTAATATAGAATATTAATATCATGAATGCATATGTTACGCGTGTAATAGCACCTGGGTGTGTCATCAGTTACATAAATTATCACGTATAGCAGCACGAGAAATTAAATTTGAAGTTTACTTAACTGGATGCTTGATGTTTTTACTCACCAAAATCTTATCATCAAGGTAAGACAAATTAGAAAAGTACTGATTACTTTCAATACTGGTGGAGGTTGAATACGGAATTTCTTTCGCCCAAAAACTTGAGCTGCCAGAGTTTTGCACCACGTCCCGCACTTTGAAATATAGAAGCTGCATTTTCTTTAGTTTGTCACACCACTGTTCTATTGTTCCGTGATGACCCCGCAAATACTTCTCACGAATTATTCCATAAATTTCCCAGTTTTTGTATGTGGTATCCAGTTGTGGTTGTATGTTTTCTTCTGCCTAAATTTTGAGCAATCATTGAATTTCTTTGTTTGAATTGAGAGATCCTGTCGCTGCTTGGTGTGCTAGAACATGAGAGCCGTAACACATCACAGCAATCTTCCCTCTGAGATATGGTTGCTTTCACATGTGGAATGAGTACAGATGAATCATACCCGAGTGTGAATGAACCATGCCCATGTCTACCTCTTCCACCCGTATTCACGTATCATGCCCAAGCACAGAACGCTTGTGTTCACACTGACCAAATGAACTGGACTTTGGGGTCACATGTACTCGGATTCGTGCCCAAGTGCTTAGAGTGAAAGCAACCTAAATATTCAAATGCCGCTTTCATTATATTTTTCTATTAAAAATATTATTAAAGAAATAATTATAATTATTACAGAAGGCATTTTCCACTACTATCTTAATTAGGGCATTTGAGTGAAGTCCATTGTACAGCAGGTTATATCTCTGAAAATGAAATTTTAAATGCCGTGTTCAGTATCATTTTTATATTGTTAGAAAATTGTAAGCCCTGCAAAATTGTAATGCAATTGTGAAACTACATTTTTTTGTGTGTGTATGTTTACATTATCATTTTCATATAGTCCTTACTAGACATCCATAGTATTTTGTATTTGATCATGTTCCTTATACTACATTTTGCAGGCAGATCTGAAACCATTAATTGTGAAATATGCAAATATATAGAACAGGATTCATTTCCCTTGAATCCTACTTAATGAATTTATGTTGTGTTGCCGGCATTAAAACTCTTGGGCATAGGTCCTTTCTGGACCTTTTTTTTACAAGGCTACTCCACACTGAAGAAGGCCATATGAGTGAAGACAAATTAGTGTCATCCTAGTTTTGATGATAGCGATTTTGTCTGTTTTTATGGGTGTTATTTTGCCCATAAGGACATAAGTACCAATCTGCAAAATTGACAAAATAGAGTGAACGGATTCTTCAATCACAAGCATCCAAATATGGCCATGTAGTCTTCAAACACAGCTTGAGCAAAACACCATGTTCAGCAGCCTCTAAACCTATGAGCTCTACACAACTGCCAGGACAGTTAAGTTGGGAAAAGGTCCAGTCCTTGTGTCACTGTTGTTTTGGTTTCGCAAACCATCCCTACCCACACAAATGCACAAAACAAGGCATGTCACATGCTTGACTCAAGGGAGTTTCCAGTCATCAGGCAAGCTTATTGTGACAGCTTACACAAGAAAAACACTGCCTCATTTTGTTAGACTATTTGTACTGATCTGTCCACTTATACCCTTGTTTTGTGTAGACAGTTGTGATACATAGCTCTCCGGTATGTTTCATACACAATCTCTTCGAGGGGAAATATATATTTTTCTAATACTCTCTTTCTAGCCCTCTAGATTTATTTCATTTTAAATTTGTGAAATTGGGCTCTTTTTTTCTGCCTTTGCAAATGTAAACTGTCTGGACAAGGAACCAAATGCAGACTCAGGGTACAATCTACAAGGGAGTATTCATTAACAGGAATATGGTAATAGAGGGAATGGCCGTAGCTCTAAATAGAGAAGGGGGTGGTCCAGGCAGGTTGTTAATAACTTGAGAAGCCTGTCTGCGCCAAGGCCAGAGGACGTCCTGGGGCAGAAGTCAGGTGGGGAATCCCCCTCACTGGAGCAGGACTGCTTGACAGTTGACCTGAGGGGTTGGGAGCTTGTTCCTATTAATAAGGAATAATTAATAATTCCCTGTAGAGTAACTACATCTTCCTCTATCATTAATTTGTGGAAAAAACAAAGAGGAACAGCTTAGCTTAGCTCAATACTAAGGGACACAAACTGACTAAAAGGCTTAGCTGAATATGAACCATGACAATCCTGTTACCACACTGGCACCACAATCAATTTTGTATAGACGGGACATTCACAAAAGGGGCGAGGCATACAAGGGAGGATACGAGACAATAAATCAATTAAAGGACACTAACCGCAAAAACACACTAAGTCTGCTGGAAGAAGGGAGGAACCAATTAACAGCGCACAAGGGTTGTTACAGGAGACACATGCAGCGGTAATGTTATCCACGACTTTGTCAATTTAAAATGTCGTATTTATTGCCTTTGCCCAGTTTGGTTTGATAAATCTCCAAATTTATCACATTATTTATCATGAAAATTATAATTGTAGCTTGACCTGCATCATCCAGTCTTTCAGCAGTGAGCACCATCTGATAGTTTAGCTTTCATCGGAGATGGTGGGTGTTTGGCCTTGGCAATTTGACTGAGAATTATTCAGTGTTGGATACCTAAGAAATAAGACTGAATTGAAAAGTAATTTGAAATTTTTCTAAATGATGTAATGGATATCCTAGAGGAAACACAACATGTAAACATGCAAAGAATATGAGGCCAAGAATGCGTTCGATTTACTCAGATGTTTTGTGAGGCCCTCAGTTTAAAATTCATGCAAATACTTCTTGAGCAAAACTAATTTTTTATTGATTGTTTGTGGTCTATGGCCATTAAGTGGTGGGACAAAAAGTACTTGAGACCCAGAATAATGAAAAATAATATCTATCCAAGTTAGGGAAGGTGTGTGCTCATCTGATCATAAAAATGGTATTTATGAACATGAAAGCTGCAGTATTAACTACTTTCATACTTTAGTCAACTTCAAGGTTCGTGTAAAAACTGAAGTTTGGCTTTGTGAAACCTCTCAAATTGACCACATCTCTCAAACGTTTTGTTTAGTTTTTAGTTTAAGCCCTTTCATACTAATAACATCAGAATGAGACCAAAATTGTGTGCTTATAAGAACTTTGCTATAGTGGTGGCTCAGGAATGCCCTGCTTGCTTACCTGCATTATATGCATATACTCCTCAACTAAATGGACATAGACATTCACCCCCATGCACTGCCAGATCATTCTTTATCGTCTGTGTCCCTTCAGCTCCAAACCAGAAGTTCCTCAATCTATATTCAGAACTCATTTCCTAAGTTTGTCTGAAGATGACTCATGTTGGCCTGGACAGTTTTTATCTTATTTGTGCGTTGTTTAACCCCCTGCATCACCTACACTCAGCAGGGTGTGTCACATTACAATAGTTTATGACTGTTCTGTAAATTTTCACATTAGCAAGGACAGCAAACTAACATTGGCCAGGGCTGTGATTTTGCAGTTCCCTGAGGAATATGAATAAAGTATTCAAAGTGTATATCACAAAAAGTATGTCCCCAATTCTGGAACAGTACTTTGATGAAAGAAGAAAGAAAGACTGAAGAAAGTTCATACAGTAGAAAAGCCTGTCTCCGAATAATGAATTATTCATTTGAGCTGAGTTGCGTTCTGTGATCAATTCTGCCACCCTGTGGCTGGTGTGTATGAATAGATATTTCAAGTCCACTCAAAGCACTGAGATGTTGCGAATGAAGCAGCTTTTTTTGGAAGAAATTTGGGTGCATTAAGAATTTTTAAATATCACTACATCTTTTAACTTTATACAGTATGTGTGCAGACATACACATAATCGTGGTCTTACTCTGGACCATGTTTTTACTCCGGTTGTAAACATTTGGTGTGGATTTGCTGTATATGTCAGTTATTGATCACAAATGTATAGTTTTTGACTGTGAATCACCAGTCATTAATACTACCTCACCGGATTCATGTGTACTCATCTTTAATGAGCAGAGTGTAACAAAGTTCTGCACATTACTTGAGAGTCAAAGCTTACGCCTCTCTGATTATTCACACACCAGTGCACTTGTTGACCATTTCAATTCAATCTGTCTGTCTGCATGAAATATTGCCAAACCACCGAAAGTTAGGTGTAAATCTTCACATAGGAAGTAACCCTGGATAAATTAAAGTATTCACAGTTGTAAAAGGGGATGTAAAAAAGATGCAACAGTTGGAAAAAAAATCTGGTATTCAAATACATTCAGTGTACTTGAATAGCAGATTTTTTTCCAATTGTTGCATTGAATGTACTTGAATAGTATGAAGACCTTATTGTTACGGTATAAAAATTCGATCAAGGTTGTGAAAACATGTAGCTTTTCAGAGCTTATTTCCACCCACCAACACAACCATAGATTTTAATCTAAAACTGTCAATCAGCTGGTACACCCAGCTGCTCTTTGTGTCCTAGATGAAAGTGCTGCTGACTATTACATTTTTTTATCTAATTTCATTGGTAAAGTGGAGTCTATCAGAGCCTCTATTACCCCCAGTGCCACTTACTCTAATTTCCCCTACCTATAAAATGACAGCTCAAATCAGCTTTATTCCATATCCTTGCCTGGACTTTTAGAAATTAGATCACAAATGAGAGTGTCTTCTAACCCTCTTGATTCGATTTTGATCTTGAACACAATTTTTACTAAAAGTATTAGAATCTTTCGGGCCTTGCTTTATATTTAAAACAGTACACTGCCCAGAGGTTGTTTCCCTTATAATTTTAAAACTTCTTGTGTGACTCCTCTGTTAAAAAAAACTTGGGCATTCCTTCCCTTACAACTGTTACGACCTTGGGGGTGTTCTCCATGGCCGTGCTCAAAACCGCGCGCTACAGTTTATATACACCATTCTCACTACACACTAGTCATACTAAATGCTACTCACTACGAACGAACTCTTCCTGCTGCTTCCTCTCCTCGTTTTTCCGCAGCGAGTTTTCCTGACGGTTTACGCCGCGTTGCATCTTGGGCAATTTATTTATGAATAGTGAGGTTACCATGCACCAACAAAATATCTGCCCGACCTAGTGTACATCCGGGAACTTCTTGCGGACAACAAACTCACTCCCCACGCATAAGTGAACACCCTGCCCCTTAAATTTGATGTCATCGGCACTGGAAGTAGTACGTCAATGCGCAGTTACGAACACGGCCCATGTGTTTGGCCTCTGCGGTAATGTGCTTTTGTTTTTTCCCGAGCAGGAGTCTGGCCAGCAGATAAAAGGGCTTAATTGTTAAATTGGGACCTAGCCCTATATGAGGGTGGAAGGTAGTTGGAAGAGGAGGCCACTTTTTCCTGCTGAGCTGTTTTTTTTAGCTCTCTTGTTGCCCCTGGGTTTTTGTTTCCTCTCCTCTCAGCTTAATCGAACGGATGACTTTAACTATTCTTAGATCAACGCTACTCTATTTATTCCTAATAAATTACCATTTTTGCATTATAATTTGCATGGTCTCCACTTTGTTCAGTCCAGCTGACCATGGATCATAACAAATTGGTGGCAGCAGAGGGATTGAATGGAGGCTCCAATATTTTTGTTGGGATTTACGTAATTTTGTGACTTTTAACATTTTGGCTCATGTACGGCCTGTATTGTTTTGGTCGGAGGTGCGCTTTGTTTAACCCCTTTGTGCAGAAGCCAAATTTGGCTATTTATGGGTTACCCACTTTAATGCTGTATAATTCAAGATTTAAGCTTCACAAAGAGGAAAAATGTGGCTCAATTCAGGAAAGACACTTACAGCATTTAGAATTACATTGTATTTCAGTTTATTTTCATGATTTTGGTAGAGAAAATGAGCAGCAAACATAAAAAATCTTCATGAGAATTCACCATTGAAATTGCAAAAAAAATAATTCTGACGATTGAAAAACTGCTGGGGCTTAAAACTATACATTTATGGTATCATAAACTCCTTGAGCACAAGTAGAATTCATCTTCAACATTACATTCTAGATTACCTACATGCTATTAGCCAAATTATACAGCTACCCAAGTGTCTCCCCAAAGTCTCAAAATGATTTGCTGTCAAATCATTAAAAAAATCATGTATTTAACACAATTAAAGCTTTAAGGCATGAAATTTAATATGAACGAATGATTTTCTGGTTGAGTTTAGTATGAATTTATCAATATCAGTGCAGTTGAATATCAGTGGTCACCAGTAATCTCTCCAAATACGAACGTGCCTTTTCTCCATAATAAAGTTTAGAGTTTTGGCCATTTCTCTTCAAAGCCAGCACAAACACGCATTAAATAAACTGCTAATTAAACGGTCAGAACATTCACCCTGTAATGAAAGCTACCAGTCCCCTCTTCAAAGCTCACGAACCCATTTCAACACTTATAAGGAGCAAGTACACCTCACGAACACAGTAATATCTGAATTCTGAAATATACCTTATTTTAACTGAACAGACACTCCACTTTCAGGGAATATCAAATCCATTGCGTCTCCCGATTCAAAAGAAACGTGCAATGAACGTACCGGGGGTCCACACCAAAATGCACGGGCAGTTCGCGTTTTAAACAGGAAAAAAACCTCGACATTCGACTTTGTTGAGTACATATACATTCCGAAACAGAAAAAAAAAAAACAAACAAAAATAGCAGCCTGACCTTTTTCGTGAATCCCTCCTCCAGAGACATTGACTGTATAAAATAGAGACCGATGTACCCAGTAGCAAATACCCTCCGGTCCTGTTTCATTCGAAATAATTCCAATAGAGCATATCGTTCTCATTTAAATCCTGTAATGTAACTGAACACTTCAAGGCCAGTTTTGCGAACCGATTTTCTATAAATCCCGTCTATTTTAGCCGCGTAATGTGCATAACGTAGACAGGATACAACAGCGCATGCTGATACGCATTGGTTTGTATGCTCTGTGTTTGCCCAATCAATGTGTTTCACTTACTCTAAAATGTTTAAACACTCGGGAATTGGATAAGAAACGAGCCAATCAATACATTGTTATCAGGGAAACTTTACCAGGCCATGAAGTGTAACTCTACAATTACGCAGAAGAGCTTGAGTGTATGGTTGAGTGATTGGCTATCAACGCCAGTACTCGGGTGGATATAAGGAAGCGCTGGATTTGGCAATGAAGGAATCTACGCGTAAATCCACGGTAGGGAACTACAATTTTTTTTGTATGGGACAACTGTAATAGGCAATAGAATGTGAGAGAATCAATACCATGTCGATTTTTTTGCCTCAGAAAACTGATTTGTATGAACTACTAATTGGAATACTGTTAGCTCACTGTGGCTAAACTGGTTGCTACTAAGGATAACGATTTTTTCTGTGTCAAGATATCGTTTTTTCAAACTGCTGAATCGACACTATGGGCAAGGATACTGACCAGTTTGCACATCAGGCTTAGCTGAGGAGTTTAATTCATGCAGCTCTCAAAAAACAGGGAGTGGAGTGAACTTCACCGTATTCAGAACCGCGTTCGAGGTCTGCTTGCTTGTGAACATTCAATAACTGATCCGGGGGTGCTATCTAGTGATCGAGTACAGTAACAGCGTACTTCCAATGTGCAGGTCTATAGACGCGGGCATCTACATCTGCAGAAAGGGGTTAATAATATTGTTTTAACGGCCATATGCAGTCTTTTACTGCGCATGCGTGCGGCGGTAGGAGCCGTCAGAGCCCAGGACTGAATTATTGACGTTGTGGTGATTTCTGGAGATTTGTAGCATTGCAAGGAAAAAAATTGAATTTTTGTTTTCCGGAGAAGGATGTACCCATCGGCATTGATCGCAGCAACCTGTTTTTGGTGAGTAATGCTCATTATGGTTATTGGAGAAGTGATCTGGCTAATTCCCCAGAATAGGTAAATTGGCCCAAATTGATCTCATTAAGGGAAACGCGTTTCATGTGGTATCATACTGATTATCAACTGGCCTTTGTGATCTACACTGGTGGAAACGGTTAGCTGTTTCTCACATTTAAAGACTCTCATAGTGAGCTTTTGGGAAGATGGAGCAGGTAATTGGGGGTTGCATATTTAGGAGGAAGACGGCGGTTTCACTAGTCCAGTGCTATGATGAATTAATATAAGCCTTTAAGAGGTGCTTGCTGTCAGAAACTTGTGATTTTGTTTATTGATGCAAATTGACATCACATGAATTGTAAGATCACTTACAATTTTGCTCGTTAAGCGTCTCCTCTGTAGTAGTGTTTTGGAATGTAGAACTACTTCCATATTTTGCTCTGTCAGGTGATTTGCATTAAGCAATTAGGGCAGGTTTCTGTCCGGTGTTGTAAGCCTGTGTTTTGGGCATGCAGCTACAGTTGAAATCAAAATTATTCATCCCCCATTGTAAGTAGGGTTTAATAGCAAAATTTACAAACTTTCAGCTGTTTTTGATAAACTGATTAAACAAGAGCATTTTAAATAGCTCAACACAACTAATATTACAAGTGGTTTCTCCAAATTTAACTCAAAATTCCACTTTTAATGATTATTACCGTCTCAAAATTATTCAATCCCCCAAACAGAATCTGTCATAAGAGTATATTTGCAAATCAGGTGTTGCTACAGCACATCTAATGCAGCTAATCAAGAGCTTAATTAGTTGCATCAGGTTTGCTTGAGATAGAACACATCAAATACTTGCACTCGATAGGGGTTTGTTGACACTGACATTTGATTGCATATTAGAAATATGGCTCTCAAAAGAATTGTCCAAAAAGCTAATAGAGGAGATCATTGCCTGGCACAAACAAGGAAAAGGATACAAAAAGATAGCACAGGCACTGAATTTTCGTAGAGATACAGCTAGGCGCATAGTTTGCAAGTTAAGGGTTAAAGGAAGAGTGGCTAAAGTACCAGGATGTGACAGAAAGTGGATGCTATCAAGGGTTGTCACCAGATTCCTGAGGAGATGGGTGGTCAAAAACCCTCGAGTGACTGCAGGAGACCCGCAGCAAGACTTGGATGCAGGAGGCACTGAGGTTTCAGTTTGCACAGTAGGGCGCATACTAAATATTGAAGGTTTCCAAGACATACACCATGACTGATCAAAAAGCACAAGCTCCAATATGCTCAAAACCATATAAATAATGCACAGAAGTTTGAGGATATTGTTCCATGGAGTGATGAAACAAAACTGGAATATCTCGGGCTTATGAATCAGTGGTATCTCTGCGGGGGGAATAAAGAAGCATATGCTGAAAAGTAAACCCTGCCTACAGTGAAGAATTGTGGGGGCTTTTTGATGATCTGCGGCTGCCTTGCTTCCTCTGGCACTGGAAATCTGCAAATAGTGGAGGACAAGATGAATTCAGTCATGTTCCAGGATATCCAAGTACAAAATGCCATTCCGTCAGTAGGGAAGCTGACGCTTTGGTGTCATTGGACCTTCCAAAAGGACAATGATCCTAAGCATACCTCAACATCCACCAAGGCTTGGTTTCAGAAGTAGTCTGGGAAGATTCTAGAGTGCCCATCACTGTCGCCTTACTTGAAACCTATACAAAATCTTTGGTAGGATTTGAAGAACACAGGTGCAGCATGCTGTAAGATTTCAGGGTTTTCTTGTATTTCTTTATGAAGACCTTTGGTTGCAGCCATGTTGATTACCATCTATCTGCTTTCCCATAAACATATAAATCCGTTTGGCACCTAAGGACAGTCACCATAGTATTGCTAAGTGAGGGAGTGGGGTCTGGACATCTTGTCAGGGAAGCTTCTGGACTAGGCTTTACTATGAATACTGCGAATTGAGAGCCACCTCCTCGGGACGGCCCAGGTGGGGGTAACTGTCTGGCTAGATGCTACCTCACATCATACACAGTGCTGTGAAAAAGCATTTGCTCCCCTCCTGATTTCTTCTTTTTTTTGCATATTGGTCACGCTTGAATATTTCAGATCATCAAACAAATTTGAAAGGTTCCCTGACATTAAATGGGCCGAAATTGACATTTAAAATTTGCTATTATATTTTTTCGTGATGAAAACGAAGATGCCAATGCTTGTTTGTGAAAATGTGTTTTTTTTTTTTAACTATTTAGGATTAGTTAAACTGATCGGGAACGCCCCCCTTCGAAATTTCCAGAACTGCCTTATATGGTAACTGATGTCATGCAAGGCAGCCAGCTGGTCAGATCTCGCTCACCCTACAATGAAATGTACATACACTACGCTTTATTTACCATAGCCAGCTGACAGACCCTTACAAAAAACCACTGTTGGAATGCCATAATATTTATCACCGAAAAACCACAGAATTACTGTAGTAATTCTATGTTTTTTTTTGGAATGCGCGATATAGATTTGAGCGTTACTATTGAAATATTGTAGAGTTACCATAGCTAATGAAATAACAGTACAGAAAAAAAGCTATTGTAATACTATAAACCTCAGGATTATTCGCCAGGGCGTTTGCCAGAATAGGTGGTATTGAGCCACTTTCACACGGGATGCGAGGCGGGTTTTTCGCACGACAGATTACATTCAAAGACATGTGTATTTGCGTCTTCGCATTGACTTAGGGTGCGATCTGTTGTGCGAAAGGTTTGTTTCATGTCCGGTGTGAAAGCAGCTTGAGACACGGATGCAAGCTAGATGGCTAGCTGACGTTAATTTCCTGCAGTACTTACCCAGATAGCAAGCACCTCTGCTCCGGATCTGCCCCAGCTCTAAGCCAGATCAGCTGGAGTCGGGAGAGCTGGGGCAGATCCGGGGCAGAGGTGCTTGCGATCTGGGTAAGCCAGCTAACTTAAGTTCGACATAACGGTAGATTTTCATGAATTTCAATTATGAAATCATACAGCAAGCGTTCAGTCCAGTGTTGAGATAACTGTCAAGATACACACTATCTACCTGCCAGTTTAACTAACCACCTCACCTATTTAGAAAGCTAACGTTAGTAAGTGACAGTTGCGAGTATTTCCCTCTATCCAATCGCCCCGTTCTCGGTTCAGGCTGTTAGCAAGCTTTATGAGCAGAGCGTTTCGCGAGTATTCTCATCTTTGCATTGACTTTGAATGTAATCTGTCATGCGGAAAAATTCATTTCGCATCCGGTGTGAAGGCAGTTTGGCGCCTCCTACTGTGGCAAATGTTCTGGCGAATAATCCTGAAGTTTAATGCCATAGGTAATTAACTTAGAAAAATTAGCAGGTGAGGCTAAGGCCCGTATTCAGAAATGACACTTCGCGAGCGCGAGTGAGTACTAAAACTCAGTTAGTGTCAGGTTACACTAAATGAGTCAGAGGTTGTCCTAACACTCATTTGCTTTCAGAGACCTCACTCACACTGAAAATAGCGTCTCTTTCTGAGTGAAGGTTGAGTGCAGGGAACACCTCCCTTGAGCTACACTAACTTGCACCAGTATTTCGTTGTCATGGCTTTCAGGTGGTTACAAACATTAGAAACTCTGGATCATTTGCAGCCACGTGCTCGACACAATCGCAACTATGCAAATTTTAACTCTTATGATGATAACGATGCCGGTAACTTACTAACCGACCACCTGGTTTCAGTGTTTACGAACTGCACTGTGGTGAACTCGAGGTTAGCATTTGTGTATCCACCAGTAGCTTCTGGTGAACTGGCAATAGGGGAAGCTCAAAACCATCCCTTAAAAATAATGATTGAAAAAAGGTCATATCCAATCATATAATTAAATTTTATTTACGTGTACTCCAAAAATACGAAGGATTATCATGTTTCGCCAGTAATACTTGTTAAGTTAGAATGAGCACTGATAATTATTGCCTTGTTTTCAGTTCATTTAAATTACCATTGCTAAAACTCTCAACATTATCAGGTGTGGCCAGTTTTCATTACTGACGCATATCTGTAAACTCTCACGCATTCGGATTTCTCGTGCTTTTCTTTACTGATGGGTTGGAAAATGCTGCGCTCAGTGGCTCGTGGGGCGCGTGTTGATCGGTCTGCGAGGCTCATGTAGCTGTAAGTCACGAGAATCCGTTCTTTTCTACATTCTTAACTGCTGAATGGAGAAGGAAATGTCTGGCACGTTTCACAGCTTGTTGCTTCGTGAGCCTCGCGGGCTGTCCTGCGCCTTTAGCGAGCCACTCGACCACAGAATTTATGAAGACATTCAGATACTTACGTCGTCATTTATGTGCGAAAGAAACGCCTCAATTTTGTGAAGCAATGTATATCAATGCTATTAAAAATAAATTGCATTGTCGTTTAACCAATTAGACTGAGAAACTTTCTAAATAAGAAAAGTAAACTGTGTCAGGTTTAGGTCATTCAGCTCTGAAGGGTGAGGATTGAGCGTCCCTTTGCAGCAGCTGCCTGTGGTAGTGCCCACTACTGTCAGTTATGCTCGAGTGGCGTTTGTGAATAGTGTAATGTGAATATAGGCCACTAGATGGCAGTATTTACCTTTTTTTTATTCAGCCCAGACTGGAGCTAGGTTTGGACATGTCCTGGGCATGTCTGGGGCAAGTCCCCGAAAATTAAAAAAAAGAGGTCTAAATGTGGGTGGGGTCTGCAAGAGAGTATATAAGGAAAAGAATTGAGACAGTAAAGTAGTAGGAGAAATTGAAAGGAGAAGGATAAATGAGACCAGACCTGTCATTCTGTTCAAGACCTGTGAATTTTCTTTTGTGGATTTTTGCCTGTGTTAGAGCATTTTCCTCACCCAGGACATCACCAAGCAACCTACAAAAGGGACTGTAAATATTTCTGTTTTTTTGAATATATCTAATCTTGGTCAGAAAATTAGTTTAGTCATTATTGTTAGTTGTTGTCTTTGATAATTAAATGTCCATAAGTTTTAAAAACTGTGTCTGTCATCCCTTGCTGTTGCTGTTGCTGTAGTGTTGTAAATGTAATAACAAATTGGGGCCATAACAAATTGGGGGCTCAAGTCCGGGACAGACCATTGTGTGAGTAATTTATTGAAAATCTAACATTTCAAATTGTAAAATTGTTTTTTGAATTTTCCTCTATAAATATATTGACAGATCAACAGCAATGGATGATTTCTTGGCATCACCAACCGTTGAAGTTTAGAAAGTCTTTTAAAAAGACAGAACTGCTAGAAATTTGCAGACATTTAGAGCTGACAGAGGTAAAACCAGCCATGCGAAAAGCAAGACTGGCTTGAGAGATAGTTGAATATTACATTGATGAAAATGTGTTTGCACCCAGAGATCTGGAACAGTTTCCAGTGGAAAATCCAAATATAGAAATGGAACTTAAATTAAAACTGCTAGAGATTGAAAGGGAGGAAAGAGAAAAACAAAGAGAATTTGAAAGGGAAGAAAAAGAAAAACAGACAGTTTGAGCGAGAAAAATTAGCAAGAGAAGAGAAAAAAGAAAGGGAGGAAAAAGAGAAAGAAAGGGAGGAAAGAGAAAAAGGGAGGAAAAAGAGAAAGACAGAGAATTTGAGAGAGAGAAAGGAAAGAGCAGAAAGAGAGAGACAGAGAGAGAGAGATTTTGAATTAGAGAAATTTGATAGAGAAGAAAGACTCCAAATGGAGCAACTAAAAATAAAAATAGCAACAGAAAATAAATTTCGGGCTAGCCAGGAGGTAAAACTGGTGCCTCCATTTGCAGAAAAAGATGTTGACAACTATTTCCAGTGTTTTTGAAAAGGTAGCTAAAAGTTGTCAGTGGCCAAAGGAACACTGGCCTCTGATGTTGCAAACTGTCCTAAAGGGTAAAGCTCAACAAGCCTATTCAGCTTTGTCTGCAGATGATTCCTCTGATTATGAGGTTGTCAAAAGGGAGAGGCTTACCGACAGAAATTCAGAGGTCTGAAGAAATCTGAAAATCAGACTTATGTGGAATTTGCGAATGAGAAGAAAGTTTTCTTTGAGCGCTGGTGTACCTCTATGGAGGTCAAGGATGATTTCAACTCACTTAAGGAGATGGTGTTAGTTGAAGAATTCAAGAACTGTGTTAAGGATGATATTCAGACCTACCTTAATGAGAAGCAAGCACTGAATTTGCAATCAGCTGCCAAATTTGCAGATGAATATATTCTCACACATAAGTCCAAATTTCAGTCTAGCAGTAACAATAGATAGTCCCAATTTCAGAAAAAGGGTTACGGTGATACCCAAGATTCCTCACCCAAAGACAAAGACAAATCTGGTGATGGTGCTCAGAAATCCAGTAACAGGTCTGATCAAAGTGTGAAAGCTGACAGTGACAAAAGTGGTCTAGTTTGCAGTTATTGCAAGAAATCTGGTCATGTTAAAAATAGCTGCTGGTTCCTTAAAGCTAAGAAAGAAAAAGAAAAGGATACCAAACCAAATGCCTTTGTGCCTGTAGTAGATAACCGATCTGCTAAATTGCCTGCTTCTTGTGGGGCTAAAAAGCCTGATACAGCTGACTTTGTGAGGGAGGAATTTCTTCCATTTGTGTCAGAGGGATTTTTAAGGGATACCAGAGCTTCTCAGTCACTTCTGTTGATGGACTCCTTGGAGTTACGTGATGAGACCGCTTCAGGGGATTTCATACTTGTACAAGGTATTGAAGGGAGGACTGTATCTGTTCCCCAGCGCTCTATATTCTTGAAGTCAGATTTAGTTTCAGGACAGGTAAAGGTGGGACTTATGTCAAGTCTACCTAAAAAGGGTGTTTCTCTGCTGCTAGGCAATGACCTGGCTGGGGGCAAAGTAGTTCCCCCTGTACATCTTACTTCACAACCGAGCACTGAAGATGGGGATGAGGACCCATCTCTGTATCCTTCTGGCGCAGTGACTCGTGCTATGGCCAAGAAAGCTAAAGAAGAAAATGTTGTGGTGCCGTCCAGCACATTGAATAGTCAGGACTCAGGTGGTTCGCCTCATGACTTTGATTGGCCTACTATGGTTTCTCCGTTTGAGAACTTATCAGACACTTTTATCAGTTCATTGTTCAGCCAGCCAGATGGGTTTAGTGATTCTGATGTGTCTGGAGACTTGACTCTGTCCAGAAAGCGGTTGATTGAGGAGCAAACCAATGATCCTGAAATTGGTGCACTAAGGAGGAGAGCCCTTCCTGATAAAGAAACAGACGCAGTTCCAGTTGGTTATTATCTCAAGGATGGTGTGTTGATGCGGAAGTGGTGCCCTCCTGATATCCCTGCCAATGCAGATTGGGCAGTGGTCAGGCAAATTGTTGTTCCGAAGGTCTACAGGAATGAGATCTTAACAATGGCTCATAGTTTACCTTTAGGAGGTCATCTTAGTGGTAACAAGACCGTTGATAAGATCATGAAACACTTCTTTTGGCCTAGGCTTCGGAAAGACGTTTCCAACTTTTGCAAAACCTGTCACACTTGTCAGGTAGTTGGAAAACACCAGTTAGACCCACCTGTAGCTCCATTGCAGCCTATCCCAGCATTTGGGGAGCCATTCTCTTAGGTCATTGTTGATTGTGTTGGCCCATTACCCAAGACTAGATCTGGAAATCAGTACTTGTTGAAAATCATGTGTGCATCTACCAGATTCCCTGAAGCCATACCTCTACGAAACATCAAGGCAACAGCAATCTCGAAGGCTTTGATAAAGTTCTTCACGTTGTTTGGCCTCCCCAGGGAAATTCAGTCAGACCAAGGTAGCAATTTCACTTCTGGTTTGTTTCAGCAGGTTGTGTATGAACTAGGTGCAAAGCAGATTCTTTCTAGTGCCTATCATCCAGAAAGTCAGGGTGCCTTAGATCGGTTTCATTCCACTCTCAAGACAATGATGAGGACTTATTGTTATGACCATGAGGAAGACTGGGATGAAGGTGTTCATTTGCTGTTTTTTGCAGCTATAGAAGCAGTGCAGGAGTCTACTGGATTCAGTCCGTTTGAGCTAGTGTTTGGCCATGAAGTAAGAGGACCTTTGCTATTATTGAGTGAACAATGGCAAGAGGAAGAGCCGCACATCAGTCTGTTAGACTATGTTAGCAAGTTCAAGGAAAGATTGTGTGCAGCATGTCACCTAGCCAAAGAGAACTTGAAATCAAGTCAGGGAAAAATGAAAACTTGGTATGATCATAAGGCTAGAAGCCGTGAGTTTAAACCAGGAGACAAGGAACTTGTGTTGTTTCCCTTGCAGTCCAATCCATTGCAGGCTAGATTTCATGGTCCTTATGAATTTCTGACAAAACTCAATGATCTCAATTACATTGTGAAGACTCCAGATAGGAGAAAACCAAAACAATTGTGTCACATTAACATGCTGAAGCCTTATCATGACAGAAATGCTAGGGTTGCAGCTGTCACTTCAGATTCTCCTATGGCTGAGATTTGTGAAGATGAGGGGGAGTTTCAAGATGATGAACCTAGAATTAAAGCTGAAGTTCTTTCATGTAAATTGTCAAATTCTGAAGTGTTGCAAAATCTTGATGTAAAACTCCAGCACTTAGAACCCTCACAGAGAGATCAGTTTGAGAGGTTGATCAAGAAATATGAGGATCTGTTTCCTGATGTTCCAAAAAGAGTTTCTATAGCCTCTCATGATGTAGATGTTGGTGATGCCAAACCAATAAAACAGCATCCATACCGGATGAATCCTGAAAAGAGAAAGATTGCTGAGAAAGAGGTTGAGTACATGTTAGAACATGATATTATCAGACCCTCCAACTCAAATTGGAGTTCACCCTGTGTGCTAGTTCCAAAACCTGATGGAAGTACTAGATTCTGTACAGATTATCGCAAAGTCAATGCTGTAACTAGAACTGATGTGTTTCCAATACCTAGGATTGATGATTGTATTGATAGAGTAGGGCAACCAAAGTTTCTGACCAAGATTGATTTATTGAAGGGTTATTAGTGTGTGCCTTTAACTGAGAGGGCCAAGAGCATCACTGCTTTTGCCACAAAACCTGGGTTGTACCAGTATGAAGTCCTACCCTTTGGGATAAAAAATGCCCCAGCCACATTCCAAAGGATGATACAGTCTACAATCGCCGGATTGCCACACACGGGTGCATACATCGATGACCTGATCACATGGAGTGACTCCTGGGAAGAACATCTAAAAGATGTAGAGATGTTGTTCCAGCGCCTGACCCAGGCTAACCTGACTGTTAACCTGAACAAGAGTGATTTTGGTTGTGCTACTGTCACCTATCTTGGCTACGTCATAGGTCAGGGTAAGGTGGCACCCATAAATGCTAAAGTCCAAGCCATCATGGACTTTCCCGTTCCTGACAACAAAAAAGCTTTGCGCCGCTTCCTTGGAATGATTGGGTACTACCGCAAGTTCTCCAAGAACTTTGCTGAGATTGCTCTCAGTCTAACTAACCAACTGAAAAAAGGCGTAAAGCTCACTTGGGATGATGCATGCCAGAGAGCCTTCGATTGCCTGAAGTCTCTGCTGTGTCACTTCCCCGTGCTCAAATCTCCTGACTTCAACAAACCGTTCTCCATCGCGGTCGATGCTAGCGACCAAGCTTGTGGATCTGTGCTCCTACAGAGAAGTGACTCTGATGACATTGAGCATCCCGTGGCATACTTCTCCAGGAAGTTCAATCGCCACCAAAGGAACTATGCCACAATAGAGAAGGAGCTGTTGGCTCTGGTCCTTTCTTTACAACATTTTGAGGTTTCTGTTTGTACAGGACAAAAGCCAATGATTGTGTACACTGACCACAATCTGTTAATGTTTTTGAGTCAGATGAAAAAAAAAAGAATCGGAGATTGTTGAATTGGGGTTTGATTTTACAGGAGTTTGACTTGGAAATTATGCATGTGAAGGGTACAGACAATGTAATTGCTGATTGCTTATCCCGCGTTTGAATATGTTTATATATTATCTTTGATAATTAAATGTGTATAAGTTTTAAAAACTGTGTCTGTCATTCCTTGCTGTTGCTGTAGTGTTGTAAATGTAATAACAAATTGGGGCCATAACAATAGCAACTGGCGAGGAGTGGAACCGATCCCTCGGTAAGTGGTAAATCTCTCTCTCTCTCTCTCTCTCTCTCACACTCCAGTTACATTTCAATCGTACTCACTATATGGTGAGTGGAGGGTGAGCGTGACTTTCGTTTCTGAATACAAGCCTAACTGTCACAGCTGGAGAGTTACTGGATTATCGACAGCTGCCGTCCCATTATGAGCCAGATAAACTCGGAAGGCTGTATTGTGATGGCTGATCGCCGGCTGTGTTGTATGAGGTGGGCATCCATGATCACAGTGGAACTAATGCGGGCTTATAGGCTTGTGACTTCAGCCACAACATGAATACAATATTTTTTATGAATTGGTGATTTATCTTTATGCCTTGTTGTAACCTCGTCATTAGATTTATACCTGAGTTTGGATAGTTGTCCTCATGTCCACAATGTATTCAGCCATCTAGCTAAAAGTGCCTAGATATCACTTTTATTCCTTAAAATTGATGGATTTTTCAGCAATTTCAGAACTTTTGAGTGCATAGAGAGACATAAATAATCATATAGAACAAAATAAACCAACAATTTCAGGTGGTGTGCCTCATGTTAGGGAACCTTTAATATTAGACAAAGACAACCCGAGTAAACACAAAATGCAGTTTTTAAATGATGAGTTCATTTACTAAGGGAAAAAAAATCCAAACCTACCTGGCCCTATGTGAAATAGTAATTGCCCCCTAAATCCTAATAACTGGTTGTGCCACCCTCGGTGACAACAACTGCAATCAAACGTTTGCTATAACTGGCAATGAGTTTTTTTGCATCACTGTGGAAGAATTTCAGCCCACTCTTCTTTGCAGAATTATTTTAATTCAGCCACATTGGAGGGGTTTTGAGCGTGAACGGCCTGTTTAAGGTCATGCCACAGCATCTCAATAGGGTGTAAGCCCCGAGTTTGACAAGGCTACTCCAAAATCTTCATTTTGTTTTTTTTTAAGCCATTCAGAAGTGGACTTGCTGGTATGTTTCATACCATTGTCCTGCTGCATATCTCAAGTGCGCTTGATTTCAAGATCACAATCTGACGGTTGGACATTCTCCTTCAGGATTTTCCGGCAGAGAGCAGAATTCATGGTTCCATCAATTAAGACAAGTCGTCCAGATCCTGAAGCAACAAAGCAGCCCCAAACATCACACTATCACCACCATGTTTGACTTTTGCTATGATGTTATTTTTGTGAAATGCTGTGTTAGTTTTTACGCCTGATGCAATGGGACCTTCCAAAAAGTTCAACTTTTGTCTCGTCAGTCCTCAGAACATTTTACCAAAAGTCTTGGGGATCGTAAGGATGTATTTTGGCAAATGTGAGATGAGCCTTCGTGTTCTTTTTGGTCAGCAGTGGTTTTTCTCCTTCGAACTCTCTCGTGGATGCCATTTTTTGCCCTGAACACTGACTTTACCTGAGGCAAGTGAGGCCTGCAGTTCTTCAAATGTTGTGCCGGCCACTTCTGGGAAGGTTCACTACTGTTCCAAATTTTCTCCATCTGTGGGTAATGGCTGTTTGGGACGGAGCGAAAATTTGAGTGAAGTACATATACTGAAAGAGACTGCTATTGGGGAGGGTGGTAATTTTTAATATCAGCGTGCAAAAAGTGAGATCGCTTGGTTGGGATTTTGGCCTGTAGTTACATTTCTTGCTTGGTCATTGGAGTTTGGGACTCCTGGGCACTTCGGGTGCGTGTAGATGACCTGGATCTGATATCTTTTTAGAAGCTACATTTCACGGTACACAGGACACAAAATCTGCGTGGTAGTGAGTCGAAAGAATATACTGGTAGGGTATTGATCGACAAGACCTCCAATATTTTGTGAATGGATAAAGTTGTGAGAGGCATCCGGGGCAAATTATAGCAGTAATGAGGAGTTGTATTTCTGGCAATTTGGTTGTTTTGCCAGGCTGTTCTTTGGGTGGGAGCTGTTGGAACATTTGAGATGTAAATTGTCAGGCAGCTGTATTTAAGCACTCACTGAGTCGATGTTTGATGTTTAATCTTTGTTTGTTTTAGTAGTGTTCTTCAATGAAATTGAGTGTCAGTGTTATTCGGAAGCGGTGTCCTAACTGATAGCATTTTGTTTAGTTTTCAGAGTCCTAAACAACATTTTTTAAATAGTAGAAACCACAGTGCTAATTTTGGAAATGTCGTTCAGGTTAAATAAAGGAATTGAGAGGTGTGATGTACCTGGAAGAGAGGCAGTACCTTTAAATAATTCAGATGAAGTAACATCCGTGTTGACTAACTGGAAGCTTCGTATTTCCTTAATAGCCACAATCATGTTTGGAAAACATAGAAACTGGGATGAAATTCCCATCACTGAGAAAAACGGAAAAGCTGTACCTGAAGTTGCTGCTAATAGTTTTGAGAACCACTTAGGGTTTTGTGCAGTCATTTTTTAAAACTGGATTATTATGAGCACAACATAGAGGTAAAATATGGTTTCAGCATTGACGAAAATCATACTTGGTCTTTGGGAGATATTAAGAAAGCATGAGGCAAAATGCAACGTCTGCCTGACAAGGAAAAAGTTCGATTGGGTTTGTTAATTATCAGTCATATGCGATGATGGACACAGTTAAATGCCAAGCTTGAAGCTGAGCATTTACTTAATTTTGAAACAGAGAAGGGTCGGGCTCTGGCTGAGGAGTTGAAAGGTGTTAAGGCGAAAGGAACAAAAGAGCTAAAGGCACTGAAAGCGAGGGTGAATGATTTCGGAACTGAATTGTCCGCAATCCCTGAGAGTGGAATGGCCGCATCCATAACACAGCTGTCTGGTCTTTCACTTGCTGCTCAGTGTCACTATCCCATGAAAGAGTTGGAGGGATATGATCGGAAACAATTTTTCAAAACAATGCCAAGAGCCAACCTTCATGATAGTGACAGCGAGACTGACTATTCTGATTCCTCAGTTAATGGCAAAACATCATTAGCTGGCGCAAAATTAAGAGCCGTTATACAGCACAGGAAGGGTGATAGGCATTTTTACAACCACAAGCCAATCAAACCCGAAGACGGAGAGAATTAGGCTTAAAGGTTTTGTGAAGCGTGCTGAAAAGAAGGGCACACCGTGGAGATACACTACCACTCAAAAGTTTGGGATCACATGGAAATTTTCTTGTTTTCCATGGAAACACACATGAAATTAGTCTGAATAGGAGATATAGCAAATGAACAGAAGATGCTGACATTGCCTGAGTTTAGAAATAATGATTTTAATGGAAAATGATGAATATGTACTTCAAACTTTGCCTTCATCAAAAAACCACCTTCACTGTTGATACTGAAACTGGTGTTTGACAGGAACTATTTAGCACAGCTGCTAGTTGACAACCTGTGAGGTGTCTTTGTCTTAACCTACACACTCTCAGATATTTGTCCTCTTGCACAGTTGTGCATCGGGGCCTCCCACTCCTTTTTTCTGTCCTTGTTAGTGCCAGTTTGTCCTGCTCTCTGAAGGGAGTAGTTTACAGCATGGTAAGAAATTTTAAGCTTTCAATTTCTCGCATTGAATAGCTTTCTTTTCTAAGCACAACAATAGACTGACAGGTCTCTAAGGGAATTTTTTTCTTTCTGGCCATTTTGAGCCTGTAAACAAACAAACAACTGCTGATGCTTCAGTTACTAAACCAACCTCAAGAATGCCATGCTCCCTTTTGCGCTCCCTTATTAGTTCAACGGTTTTCAGCTGTGCAACACATTTGTAGAAGGGTTTCCTCATAATCAATTAGCCTTATAAAATGCTTAACTTGGATTAGCAGCCATACCAGGAGATTGATGCAGAGGACTGACAGTTGCTGATAATAGGCCTCTATGCAAAAATGTAGAACATTCTTTGAAAATCATCTGATTAATTTTAATCATTTGTGAAATGGATAAAAACGTTTGTGAAATGCATGAAAATGTATTCATTTTTTTGGAAAACAAAGAAATTTGCAAGTGATCCCAAACTTTTGAGCGGTAGTGTATGTCGGTCACTAGGTAGAGGTAAACCCCATACTTATTTCTGTGGAATAATACAAAACATCTTTTGTATTATTATTATTATTATTATTATTATTACTACTATCTTTTACTGCTTAAAACATCTTTTATGTCAATACCCCAAAGCTTATAAACCTATTTACCTAGAACATGTGAGAGTGGATGAGAGAAGCTGTACATGAGGGGCAAGGTACAGAGGCACAGGAATGCTGGAGCTTTGCCAAAAGAAAACGCCCAGGGCACAGTCCGAAGTGGTGTCAGGTATCCCGTAACCGCCTTCCCGTGACCTGTCTAAAGCCGACTGGACAATACTATGTAGAAGGCGGGAGCTGATTAGACAGCGGTCATAGACAGATGTACAGCCAAAAGACTGTGGATTATAAGAACTGATGCTCGGGCAAAGCGCAGGCAGAGTGCTCTCCGAACTGTGGCTAAGAACATCCCTCTGTTACGGTTTGTAATTATTTTACTCTTTGTCTGCTATGAACAACTATTTTCGACATTTGTTCTACAATTCTTTTATTTCTAGACTCTTTTCCCCTTGAACACATCAAATCAGACTCGATAAAAGGTGAAAAAACCCGCAAATTTGATGTACCCGACGTGGAGGGGGAAGACTGCTGGGTCCGACCAGAGGACTTAGTTCGGAATTCGACAACACCTTGATGACAATCGCCAGACACTTCACGACCGGTCATAAGAGAGAGGTAAGCAGAACCTTTTTAATAAAATCTGCATAGGATAGAATACGAAGTGTCTGATGTTTGACGGAAAGGTACAAAATTGTATTATTACACTTTTGTATGATTTGAGTAGCAGACACAGAGTATTGTGAAAATGTACATTCCAGAACTCAACGTCCCAAAATGACTAGTCAACAAAGAAAGTCCCGGGTGGAGAGATAGAAGAGAAAGTGCGGGTGCTGTTGAACAAGGTTCAAACTGCAGAGGATAAATATGCACAGGGTATTTTAATCTACATATGTGGGCCCTGTTGAATTTGCGGTAGGAATAAACGGGCTGAATTGAGTATATTGGGCGGACGTCAGCCAGTGGGTTTAACCAGTTTAATACTCCTATTTAACGGGTTCAAACCGCTGGAGATAAATACACACAAAGTTATGACAAAAAGAGATAATATTAAAAATATATATATATATATATTTCTTATAAAAAAAGAGAGAGAAATATAAAATCATACACCTTAAAATACCCAAACTAAAGGGCCTTGTCTTCTGTAATGTGTTCTTAGAAAATGTACATTTTGTTGTAAATCCGCGCTGGTGGTGGCATTGGGAATGGAGCAATGAATCTTTCCGAGTGCTGTTGGCAGGTGCTGAAGTGCACTGAAGTGTATGTGTGTATGCTGAGCTCAGATTCTGTGACGTGTGTGGAGGTCAATGTGAATTAACCGAACTCTGTGTCTGTAAGCAACTGCATTGCTGGCATATTTGTTAGTTCTGTCTTTGTTAAATTGAATGCAGTTGTCATTCTATTCAATGAAGTGCTCATATAGATGTCCACAATAAAATTTGCATTTATTCAAAATTAATTTCAGGTGCCCATTGATTAGCATATATTTACAGTATTTTATGGAATTCTTTGAGTAATTGCAGCATTGGTAAAAAGTGAAGTTGGTCAGAGTAAGTGAAATTAGTTGGTCTGAGTAAGTGAAATTGGTGTAAGTGGAGTCAGTTAAAGCCGGAGTTTAGCCATTTTAATGGCTGTGGTTCGTTCAAGTAAGTGAAGTGTTTCTAATGTTGTGGCTAACTGAATTGCTTTGAGATGCAGGACAAAGTCCAATATTTAAATGTTCTAATATTTGGCGGTAGTAATGCATCGCTGAGAAAACCACCAGTGATATCCTCTATGAGCTTTAAGTAATAAAACCATTTGAATTTGTTCAGATTTGTGAAATTCTAGAGAGCTGGAAAATCGAAGCAGTTTTCTGTAAATAATTAGATGGTGTGAGATTAAGTTAGAAGACATTATATACAGAAAGAAACTGCGTGCCAAATTTAACTGAGTTTTATTTATAATAATAAAAAATCAAGTGAACTATTGTGGGATTAGAAACTGGATGGGTTTTTAGATGGAGGAATGCAGAGTCAAAACAATGGAGCGAATGGAGCCTTATTGACTGAAGCAGATTAGGGAGCACAGATCAGTGAAAGGTCAACATGCAGAAGTCAGAGAACAGAGAATGATGCATTGTGATTGAGCAAATGTGACTGAAAGCATTCCTGACCAAAGTAATGCAAATGAATTAATGAAAGATCTTTTCTCCATTTCAAACAGGGACTATCAACCAGTGATTCTACATGGCAAAAGAAAAACTAAGAGGGGCATGATAACCTTATTCTGTTTATTTAACTTAACAGGAAAGGATACAAGTGAGTGAAAAAAAACAGCAAAATTATGTTGATGAAGTTTTTCTTCATTGTTGTATGCATCTAAACTCATTATATTGAAACTTTTTCACAGAGTGCGCACTGCTGAAAAGAAGAGATGAAAAGTAACCTTGCGTGGAAGTGATGAGCTGGCCAGCTGGGGATTTAACTGTGGGTTTTCAGCTTGAAGTTTACCTTCTAAAATAGATTTGGGGAAATCCAATTTGGAGTATTAAGCAAGACTAAATTCAAAAGGTGGACCACCATATAATTGAAAAAGTCCACTCGTAACGTGATCACATATTACTTAGCTTCCCGTTTCTAAATTTATTTTTGATTAAGTGGACAGTCAAATAAAAGGAACTGACTGATTTGACCTTCATGTGCTGGGAGCCCAAAGGAAAAGCTATTAGCTGAATATTAAATCTGTTCTTATTTTTATGAATAAAAAATTTGCTAATTCTAACAGTCTAAAGCAACTCCGGTTCTGCTGATTACATGGGAAAATTGTCACAATGTTTGCGGCTAATAAGCCCTGACAGAGAGATAATATGACACGGTTTCTGTCAAAACTTGATTGATGGGGTCAAAGGTCATATGTCAACTTTTGATGGATGGGGTCAAGAGGTCATATCAGTTAATTTTTATTATACCCCCGGCATATAATGCGGGGGGATATAGCGATAGCCATGTCTGTCCGTCTGTGCATCCGTCTGTACGTCCGTATTCATTTCGTTTCTGGGGCAGAACTCAAAAACCGTTCAATATTTCTTCACAAAATTTGATAAGTAGATCTGATATATCATGTAGATGTGCCTTTTGGTATTTAGGAATTTCTAAAATTTTCATTTTTTGTGTTTCCATGGCAACAAGTTGGACTTAGTCTCTGGGATGGGTATGGCTCATTTCCGGAGCATAACTCAATAACCGTATCATACTTCTTCACAAAATTTGATGTGTAGATCTGATATACCATGTAGATGTGCCTTTTGATATTAAGAAATTTCAGATTTTTTTTTTTTTTTGTGTTTACATGGCAACAAGTTGGACTTAGTCTCTGGGGAGGGTATGGCTCATTTCTGGAGCATAACTCAATAATCGTTTAATATTTCTTCATGAAATTTGGTGCATAGATCTCATATATCATGGAGATGTGCCTTTCAGTATTTAGGAATTTCTAAAATGTTTATTTTTTGTGTTTCCAAGGCCACCATTTGTACTTTCTGCTTCATGAAAACAAATGGAACAAGCTCAGAAAGATGTGGGAAGTTACATTCCCATAGGAGAACTTGAAAGTATTTTCATGAAACTTTGAGAAGATATTTATTAGTACAAGGTACCTAAGGCCTCCCTGATTTTGCAGGGGCCGGGGGGATATGCCATCTTCTAATGGCTCTTGTTAAATGAGGTTATTATAGTTTATTATGTATCACCTCTCAGATACCCCCCCTAACCCTAACCCCCCCCCCCCCCCGTGTTCTGGTGTGAGCTCAGTGATATAGTTTTATACATTTTTACCATGTTAAGTAAAGTAAAGGGGATAACCCCTTTAAAGCATTTATTTAATTGTATTATAAATATTATTGTCTAGTGCTTTTTAGATGTCTCTTATTGGAGTGGTGGGGAAATGGAAGTGATGAGTGATAAAACTTTATTTCAAGTGTTTGTTGGTCGTGGGTAAACGAAAGAGGATTAAAATTCGGAGAGTGTTTTAAAGTTAAAAAATGTTTTTAAAATAACATTTTTTCCTTTAAAGTACTATTAAAATTGTGTTTTAACGTGTTAAAACTGGAGAGTAATGAATGAAATAGTTGTCAACATGTGAACAAAATAAGGAAAGAAAGTAAAGAAAGATAAAATAATTTCAATCATAAAGTCTGTGAGTGGAGAAAAGTTTTTCTAGGTTAGTTGTCGAAAGCGTGATGCTGGTTTCCAAAGTCTTCTCATCCCGCAAGTCATCTCTCACTCTGACAGTGTGAGTGAGTGGGGTATGTCAAAGGGGGCAGTGCTGGTTCTGTGCGTGTTTACGTTTATGTGTTGGCGAGAATACGGTCAGCCAATGAATGAGGCAAACAGTTTATGTCAAATTACAATGGTACAATGAATCTTATCCAGGGGTAGGACAGAACGGGGAAGGTGTTCTGATAGTTAGAAAATTGGTGTCAAAGCCGGCCTTCAGAACTTGTACAAAAGGAAAACGTGGTCTGTGAAGCTAATCTAATTTGTAGTGACATTTGAGCTGATCTATCTTGGTGCACTTGGAGAAAACTGGTTGCTTTTAAACCGAAAAGCATGTCTGCGATTTCAACGCCCCAGTGCGGGGACCGAGCCCCAACTGCGAACTGCACTGTGTGCCCCAAAGAAGCCTTTTGCTACCTTGTCAAGAAAACAGTTGGCTTTGAAACCCAAAAGCATGCCTTCGACTTCAACACCTGAGTCAGCGAGGTCCGAGCTACAACTGCAAACTGCACCACGGGGTCCAAAGAAGCCTTTCGCAGCAATGTGAAGAGCCCTTTCGCGGGTGATGCACCATGAGTGGGGTGGATCTGCTCATCCGAAGGACCCCCGCTGCAGCTACTGCATTTACACGGATGCCGATGTTCCAGAAATTCTTTTTTTCAAATTTGTATGAGGGCGAGGACTGTGACTCTATTGGAAAACGTGGTGTTTTTGTAGACAATTCTGACTGGGATAATTTGAGATGCGCCTACGCGTATGTCGCTTCTGGCTATCAGAAGCGATTCGATTTTCCTTCTGAATAGCCTTTTCGTCCAGGCAAGCGCCTGATGAGTGTGTTGGGGTTGAAAAGAGGTTGCAGCGGATGGAAAACTGGAAAGACTGATTATAAGGGAAAGTCTTTTCACGGTATGGGACTCAGGAGTGAGTGCAAAATATAACAAGTTTTACTTCTGTGAATAAGACAAATCTTTGATGTTGGACGCGCTGGTTCGAGCTCATAGTGTTTGAAGATTTCGAGCACTGGCAGGCCATGGAAACAGTGAGGATACGCCTGAGTGAGAAGTTCGAGGGAGACTCAGGGGACGCATTTCATCAGGTCGAAGAGAATGCCGATGAAGAATGCATCATGCGGGAATCGGGCCCCAATTGAACAGTTCAAAGAAAAAAACGTTTAAGCTGTTAATTTATAACGTTAAATTGAGCCTGTGAAATAGGCTATATGTATCATTAGCGTTTTATGATGTTAATACGTTTACTCTGTGGAACTATTTCTAATTAATTCAAATTAGAACAAGTCATTACAATGTAAAGATGGTTCATTTATGATGTAATATTTGAATTGAAAAACGTTTGCCATATGCTCTGTGTGTATTTTGTGCCTTTTATGATTCATATGTTTTAAATAATAACCACTTATTGTCTATGCAGCTTCATTTCAAGGTTGTTCAAGCATCTAGCGTTTACTTACAGGGAACCACACGACCATTGATAGGCTCTAACCTCTTTAAAGGCGTGGTTGGAGGGAAAGTCACGTAAAATGGCCTTTAAAAAGGTCTGAGTTTGAAGGCTATCCTTACAAACAACCTGCAAACTTTAATCGTAGCAGTCATGTCTCAGGCCGTTTACAAAACCGGTGGCATCTCCAGAATCATTGGAGCCTGAGTAACCTGCCAACAACGATACACCAATTTCGGACCCCAGGCTGGCGGAAGGGTTTGAAGCTGACAACGGTGTGCCGTGCGTCAGACCACACTGCCAGGGGAAATGCGTCTCGAAAAAGAAGGCCATGCTGCCACCATCAGCACCGCTGAGGCCTGATGAAATTAATCATCGGAGCTGTGAGGCATCCATCAAAGTCCTGAAGATGATCATGGCATGCCTTCTGGACACTGCAATTGAAGAGTTGTTGAAAAGCGAGTGCCAGGGGTGCGAGTATGACCATCCCAGCTTAATCAGGCACAGCTGTCTGTTTGAGCCTGATTCTATTTATTTTCTACATAAGTTTGAAAAACTGTGCGACAAAGTGAAAACGCCATGGATAAGTGTCCTACTCTCCAAGGAGCTGAAAGTGCTGGGGCTTAGGCTGGGGCTGTCGACACCGTTCTCTTGGACCTCAAGGACAAGCTGTACATCAGGGGAAAGCTGCAGGAAATTAAGAACCATGACTTGGGGCACGTCGGCTACAAGATTGTTGATGAGGTCCGGAGAGATTTCTGGGGGCAATGGAAGAAAGCTAGTAGGGTGATGATAAAGTGTGAGATAACTAATGTTCTGCAAATTTTTGTCCGTTTTGCACCTATTTTAATAAAATGACGATATTAAATGCATTGTTTTGGGTATCGTGTCATTTTTGCTTCAGTGGTAAAGATAGATGTTCAGGAGTGTTTGAAGTCTGTTTATTATACCCCTGAGAATCCAGGGTCCTTTGGTGGGAAAGAAAGATTGCAAAGGGGTTTGCTAGAAACTTAAAGGGTTAAGAATTTCCAACAAAAAACTTATAGAGTGGCTGTCTGGGGAAGATACATACACCTTACACAAGACAGCCAGAGTTAATTTCAAGAGGAACAAGGTTTTTGTCTCAAATATTGATGCGCAGTGGCAAGCCGATTTAGTAGACATTACAAGTTTATCCCAGCATAATGATAATATTAAATTTCTGCTGACATGCATAGATGTTTTATCAAAATTTGCATGTGTTTGTCTTCTTCAGAACAAAAGCGGCAAGGAAGTGACTCGGGCCTCCCAAGCCATACTTGTACAAGGCCGCAGGCCCAAAAAACTTCTTGCTGACAAAGGTACAGAGTTCTTCAATAGGGATTTTCAGAAGCTGATGAAACAATATCAAATAACGCATTTTGCCACAGGCAATGATAAGAAAGCTTCCGTAGAGGAGTGATTTAACAGGACTCTTAAAACCAGGATGTGGAGATACTTCAATGCACATTATACCCACAAGTACATTCACATAATACAGCACTTGGTCCTATCGTATAATAACATCCATCACAGTACTATTAAAATTAAACCTGTTGATGTAAATTAAGATAATGCCTTTAATGTTTTTAAAACAATACACGGTCCCTTTCCAAAAAGGCTTAAAAAGCAAAAGTTTAAATTTGAGAAGTGCGATACAATCCGTGTTTCAAAAGTACGAGGGACATTTGCAAAAGGTTATGAGCAAACATATAGGGATGAATATTTCACAGTGGCTGAACAGGTCCACAGAATCCCGCCCGAAAACAAGTTGAAGGATTGCGATGGTGAAGACATTGACGGTACATTGTATGAGGCTGAATTACAGAGGGTTACTGTGAGTAAAGATAAAGCATTTAAGGTTGAAAAAATCATCGAGCAGAAGAAAGTAAAGGGTAAAAAGCTGGTAGTAAAATGGGTCGGGTGGCCTGAAAAATTTAACAGTTGGATACCTGCAAGCCATGTGGTCGACATTTAATCTTAAAAATATTTTTATAACCTTGCACTGCGACAGACAGTAAATGACCATGGAGGAGACAGATTTCTGCATTACTCTCCCCAGTTATGCATCCTTGGAGACTTACCCTGAAAACAAAATTTCAAGCCATACGACCAAGTTTGTCAGACCTATTGAACTACGAGGCAAGTGGGAGGTTGGCTTCGCAGAAATACAGTAACCGCAGACTTGGGACATATTATCGAACAATGATGGTTGTTTTATCACACGTAATAACATAAACCAAGACATTAAATAGTGTCACATTTTCCCAGGCTATTATAAGTCTATAGTCAGTATAGTTATCGAAATGAACAACCGCACTTTTTGCACAGAGGGCATTGAAATTATTTACTTGAGCATCACAAATAGAATTAAAATTGTAACCCCGCCAGGAGTGTCATTTGCTGCGACAGGAAAACTACACAGCAAATTTTGTTTTTTGGAATAAACTCCCTGTGAGTCAAAAACAACTCAATTTGAGTGTACATGCGTGACCATTGCATAGACTCCAGAGCTGAGTAAAAATAACTATTTTTTCTGAGTTGATCTTGAACCCCTTTTTCTGAGTTAAAATTTTACTCCTCAGGTGTTAAAGTTCTAATCTGATATAGAGTATATGTAACACTAAAACTGAGTTAATTTAAATATTAACTCATTACCAGTGTTAGGAGGAACACTTAAAATATATTTAATTCAACCCTTTTTTAGAGTTAACAATTCTATATTATTCATATATTTTATGAAAAAATGACTGCTGCGCAATGTTTACAACATTTTTTTTTTATTTAGAACAACCTATCATTTGCATTTAAACCACCTTCAAGGTCACAACAGTGCAGCTTAGGTTGTATAAAACAGTCTATGACATATACACTGCATTAGATTTAGTTGTCAGAATAATAAAAACATAACAGCAGTGTCTGTTTAGTGCAACATTGTATAACATGAGGTAAACATTTGAATTTACTCCTGTTGAAGTACATAAAAACAGGGAAGAACTTCATATGGATCCCATTAAGACAAATCAGATAATACAATTTTCTGATACAACATAAAATTGGGAATCACATCCATATGACATTTGGGCATCAAAACACTTGAAATGTTTTAACTGCTCCCTTTCTATAACCAATATCTTCCTAGGTATATGTTCACTCACTCTGAAAGCATGGAAATGGTCATGAAAAAAAGTATCATGCTCAATGACAACAAAAAGAACTTGATCATTGTGCAAAATGATTGAGGCTATTTTGCTGAAAAGTGGTGAGTTTTCTTCAGTGCCTGTGCAAACAAACAATCCAACACGATACTCAACTCCACAACATTTTACCCACTTTGTGAAACTGACAGTGGCTTGTGGATCAACATGAAGAGGGAGGCATGCTTTTACATCTTCTGTAAATTCTAGTGTTTCAAGGAAACACTTTTTGACTGGACCAGACTCAACTGATTTTGAAGCCAAGCATTCCCAATGATATGCTACTGCAAACTGGTGTTTATTTGCAAGTGATACAGTCAAACTTTTAAAGTTCTTCACACAATCTTTAAAAAATTTGTGTTTTGCTTCAAACCTCATGGTCCAGATATGAATGAGTGGTCCAATCTTTCTGATGCACCTTGGGTAGTGCACCATGAAATGATGTTTTGGAAGCAAGTTCTTTGATGGGTACAACTCTTTGAAGAGTTGATGATGTTCAATAATAAGGTGCTTTAAATACACTGTCATTCCCTCAGTGATTGAGTATGAAAACACAATGTTTATAATATTCAGCAACAAGAGCAACAAACGCCAGTGCAAATCATCCTCTGGTACCAGGTCACCAAATATCAAAGGTATGTTTATGAGTAAACACAGTGTTTGTGAGGCATTTAATCCTATTCCATGTCCTCCACAGTCAGGGTTAATGTGTGTTGGCTTGTTTTTACTTTCCAAATAGCCATAGTTAAAAGCGTATATCCTGTTTAACAAGCTTACTCTAGAGATAAAATGTTCAGTCAAATATCCAAAAAGAAGTTTGACCTCATATTGACCAACCCCTTCCAAAATGTCATGCATGATGTCAACAGCATAGTTCTCAGCAGTACTGAAATACTGCAAAGTATTAAGTATGCTTTTTCTCTTTATGCCAAAAGAAGATGTTAATGTTGGATCATCTACCAAACTGGCATAGTGTTGTTCATTCAAGTCAGGTGACCTTAAAGTCAAACTTGGGTCATCCTCTGAGAAAACTGACTGCGCTGAACATTTGTCAATTAAGCAAAATCGACAGAAATAATTTGCACTAAATGACTCCAAGAACCCAAGAATGGTATGCATACCTAAGTTATCTCCTGTAATCTGTGCAAGCGTACCACATATAGGTTGTTCAGCAAATGGAACAGGAACCCCATCAGTTTCAAGTATTTTCCAAGTCCCTTATTAAAGGTTTCAGTATTTCATCAATACCATATTTCTTAGCATCTTGTGCATGAAACAATGATACCAAATGGATGTTCATCAGTGCAGAATTCAGCTTTGGAGGAAGGTTTCTGAGAATGAAGTAAAGGCAGCCAACTTTATGTATACCTTTTTTTGACCCAAGAGGATTTGCACATTCAAATTCATCGTAGTATAATTGTATTTGGAGAGCAAATCTATGAACTGAAAACAAAGGATGACTTTTAAAGTAGCCTCCATCACAAAAGTCTTCATAAACATCAGACTGAATGAATGTTTGCATCATCTCACAAATGTTTTCATTTCTGAAAATGAACTGGAATGTTTTTAGAATGGGAACATAGATGAATTTATCATTGACAGGAACTTGTTCGTAAGTCCCATTTGTATTATTTCGTCTGGTATCATACCTAACACCAAGGTGTAGTTCAACTGGCTCCACTATACCCCATTTGTCCTGGAAGTACTTCTTCCATTTGGTATCAGAGTTCAACTGGCTAAAAGGGTTTTCCAAAAATTTAAATACCTCTTCTATAGCTGACCTGCAGGAGTTGTTCTCTGGGATTAAGTTCAATATTTGGTCCTGAATATTAGATTGCAGATCTTCCACAAATTCCTGTAAATTCTCAATAGTAGAAAGAACTACAGTATTTGGTACACCGCTTCCCAAAAGCTTGGCTACAATGGAAGCACACATATCTTTCTTGTGACTGGACATTGGAGTGACTGTTACAGCATTTTGGCACTGAGATGAAGTTGAGGGTAGTTCATTTATGGACTGAGAACTGTTGCATTCTTCTGTGGCATAGTTGGAAAGGGTTTCTTGAGGCAAACGTATGTTATCAGTTAAAGCATGTATCTAAATAAGATGTCTCCTAAACCCAGAATAACTAGAGAACTGCAAACAACAACCTGTCTGAACGCATTTTAGTCTTAGACTTTTCCCTGGATACATTCCATGAATTAGTTTTAGGTGCCTGAACAAAAGCAAAACTGTACCAAAGGATGAAGTGCAGAGGAAACAACTTAACATTTTGGCTGAATATGAAGTTACTGCTTGTTCAACAGCCTTGCTCTCAGCTCTTTGACTCTTGGAGTTTCTTCAGTTCTACCTATGTCAATATTGTACACAGTTGTCTGCAAAAATGTGTACAGGCTGGACAGAGAATCATCATACTTCACACTGAAGACAAAATGAGACTTAAATAGCTCATCAAACGCTCCCAATGATGTACATGACTGACATGGTACAAGCTTTTTGTCCAAGACAACGTAAAAGGTGAAAACCTGTGCTTTTGAAATCCCTGTGGCAAGAAGATAAGGCTGAGAGCCTCCTTCAGTGGTCATCAGATGATCCTCAAGGCTTTGACATGACTGAAACACAATGAAAACATCACCTTATAAATAATTTGCTTAAAAAATGTTAAATTCACTGCAGTATTTTGAATGAATTAGTGTTATTCACAAACCTTTTGAAATTTCACCAGATGATCTGCTGCCTCTTCAATGCTGATTTTCTTGGGCCGTTTTCTTCCAGTTGGTTGAGGAGCGAGAAGATGCAGCAGAACAAGAAGAGATGATATATCACTGTCCCAGTCTGGAAATAGAGTAAATAACACTAGTTATTTTAAAATGGCCTATTTTGTGCATCTCTATATTCCGTCATACCTTGTATTTGTTTCATGAGTATCTTTTAAAATAAGAAAGTAAAAGTGTGCTAGTTATAACAAATGTTTGTTAGAGACCAGAACATTATTTATGTTAAATGTTAAATAATAAACTTTTATGCAAACAGATTTCAGTTATTTAACAATAGTTTATTCTTCTGGGAAGTAATCAATAAAATCCTTCTGCATCCTGGAGATTTTATTTGATTTTGATGATGTACCTGGATCATCAGTGGTGTCAGATCTTTCATTCAGAGCAGATGTCAGATGTCGTTTTAGAAGTGAGGTCTCCTTTAGGTTCTTGGCCTCCTGGATGACTGTCTTTAAAACTGCTGTTCCATTTTTGCAGGAACCGTGATGCGACCTCTTCTCCAAACATCAGTGAGAAGTCTTGCAAAATCTAATTAAAAAGAAAAGGACAACTATTTCAGCCACCTAATATAAACCTAATATTTAATACAACTTTTTCAAATTCATTTTTAATACCTACCAGTCCTTTAGTGTCCAGGAAGCGAGGAAACATTTGTAGTACATCAACTGAGTGCTGTGGATCGTGCAGAATTTGCTGACGGTACTGGAAGGTTTCTCTCATCTTCTGGAAGACTAAGTCACGGTCTGTTGTGTGGTGGAGAAGAGATATAGCTTCCATACAGCCATCCCCCGTTTGCTGGTCACCTGTGGTAGCTATAGTGGTTCTTGAGGATGTGGGACCTCCTTTAAGCACCACTTTCTTCAGGGATTGAGAGGCTGTTCTGGACTGACGTTGCACAGTCTTTACACGCCACTCAAGGAAGCCTTTGTTGCTCTGACTGTCGTAAAAGTGTTCCTAGGGTAAAAGAAAAAAAATCACTATGTATTAGAAACAATTTTATGCAAATGTATGATGCTTTTAGTGCTTATACACAAAAAAAAAAGGGAATCGGCAGCTGTCATTATTTTACACATGGACCGCAGTGCAAACTTACATATCCTTTGTTTGAGTATGGGTCCTTCAAAGCTGGAAACCGTGACACAATCCCAAGGGCATGGAACTCCTTTGTTGCTTTACTAACATGATTCCTGCAAAACGAAAGACATCATTCCTAAGGATTGTTGAGTTCTTTAAAAAATTAGAAAGGCAGGTCTTAGTCAGTGTTCTTACCCTTCTTTTTCACGCATGTGTGCTACAATGATGTTCACCATTAACCGCCTGGTAGAATCTTTCAAACTCCCAGTTTCTTCATACTCCTTAATCACAGTCATTCCTGCTGGCTTTGAGGTCAAAATTTGCTCCACAGTCTAAAAAAAATCAATTATGAAGAGAAAAAATTACAACTAGAATATAACATTTTCATATTAATAACTATGAGCATTATTATTTTCAAAAAGCATTTGTTTTCCAGGAATCATGCAAACATTTTATGTATGTACTGTAAGTTACAATTACATTTCTTGCATGGCTACGGTCCAAAGGTTGACTCCCTTTAGATCCTGAATCACTTGTGTCACAGCTGCTTGAGACAGACGCAGTATCTGTCAGACTTGGAGATGATGGTACCTCACCACATTGTTGCACAACAGACAGATCTGAAGATCACAAAACAGGTAAAGCTTATAAAGGCAAAGATCAGATACCAAAAAACTACCATGATTGCAGTCTCGGGTTTAAGACAAAACATGAACATCACCTCATACTACATTACTTACAAAGAGTCACATATTCTGTCTTGTCTGACCAGTCACCAGAGTTCCTGGAGGATTCAGTCAATGGGAGTTCTGAAATGCAAACCATACTTTATTAATGAGGAAAAATGCTATATTTCTTAAGATTCTTGTTATCTGCTAGCACATAAATAGATATTCAGCAGACAACTGTCTCTGAATTAAGATGCAAATCCCATAATTTTTCTCTGTAAACATATAAATGATTTAATGCCCTACCATAATCAGTGTAAATGACAAAACAGATTTCTTTGGCTGCAAGTTCTGGAAAGACATCCTCATCCACTTCTACACCGTGGTCATCTGTGACTTTCAGTATTGTGTGCTCTGGTATGAGAAACTTCTCCTGGACTGTAGCAAGACAACCAGCACTTCATTAACGAAATACTGTTACTTGCTCTTCCATAGCTTTATACAAAACAGGTAACTTACCAGCACTAAGAAAAGCAGAGAAGCAAACTTCCTGCAATTTCACATACTTCTTCT
Source organism: Gymnothorax reevesii (assembly GCA_029721435.1). Classification (NCBI taxonomy): domain Eukaryota; kingdom Metazoa; phylum Chordata; class Actinopteri; order Anguilliformes; family Muraenidae; genus Gymnothorax; species Gymnothorax reevesii. The sequence continues at coordinate 58,702,666 of CM056574.1, forward strand.
TTTCCCCTCGTTGTACCTTTATCAGTGTCTTCGCCATCTAACATTAAAAGGATCGAGAATAATAACGTTTAGCAGTTAAGTTTATAACAATTTTAACCACAGGTTTTCATGAATCACAGTGAAATTGCTGTTGAGTTGTTAGCTAATGTCGGTTAGCGGTTATTTATGCTAGCGCCAAACGCTGCCACCTACTCTTCACCAGAGCTCTACGACATGCTACCAGCAACCTGATGAATCTGACTCTCCTCTCTTATACTGAAAAACACTTTAAAAACCGATTAATATGGTTGAATTGCTAAGTAAAGTCATAATCATCATTAGCTCATCACGTTAGCATTAGTGTTAGCGTTACCTCGTCAGCACTCCTTTAGCTACTGAAGCTGCGTGTCTTCACCATCAGTGTGCACACGTTAGTTTGGAGAGGGAAAACGTATTTTTCTGAAAGATTCAACAGAAAAAAATGACTGCCTAAACTTTATCTCCTTTACAGCAGAGCGAGCAAAAAGCCAAAGACCAAATGCAGCATACTCTACATAATACAGGAAGTACAGAGCTGGCTACATTCAATACCAAATTCAAAACAAACATACATACCTTAGTGTACCAACTTCAACAAAAATGCTATGTAAGCTGTACCGACTGAGCATTTTCTAATAGTTAAGTTAAAGGAAAAAGCAAAAAAAAAACAGGCTCAATCTTACCTCAGTACGAAGTCCAGTTTCAGCTTGCTGTGCGTGGTTGTGGAGTCACGGAGCTACGGTTAAACATGAACTCCAGGAGAGGGGTTATATTACGCTCCTGAACACCCACTGAATGAACTCCGAAATATTACTCTGATAATTAGTATTCCTCAACACCGGCCAAAGTTAGAGTTAAAGAATAAACTCCAAAAATTTAACACTTTCACACTTTTTTGTCTAACTACCAGATTTTTCACTCCAGAAATTTGCTGTGTAGTTGAAATTCTTGGCCTCAATCCAGGTGTCGAATTAAACCATAAAAACCCAGTTGCACCACACCCCGCTGATATTCGTGCAGGTTTCTACACAATTTTCATTTACACAGACATTATTGAGCACCATAGAGTCGGTGATAGTTTTATACCCCTCTTGCGATGTTTGAAATTAGGGCTGTCGCTATAATTAATCACGATTAATTTAAGCGCAATAAAAGTAACTGCCACTATGAGGCAGACAGACGTGATTGCTTATTACCTTTTCTATGAAACTCACCTAATGCGGTCATTTGAAATGCTTCCGGTAAGAAAGCTGTGATTTGAAGTCCGCTAATTACCAGCGAGGTTGGACAGCCTCCATCGCCTTGGCATACTTAGCTCACCTTAAATCAATTCCTGTGTACTTTGCCTGACTTGCAATCAAGCCATTTATTCAGCCAACTGACAAAACCAAAATGTGGCTTATAATGATTAAGCGGAGATAATGAGAAGCAGACAGACCTAACCAGGCTACCGCGTTACATTAAAAGATTTTCAAACTCGTAAACAATTTACATGTCACGTTCTATACCATTAACAAAACGTTTTCCATTTAGATGTTATTTAGATGCTCAAAAGTAAATAAAATCAAGTGCTATGAGTTACATGATTTTAAATTACTTTCGTACAATTATCTAATAAAAAATGCCTCAAATTTGCGGCAAAGATTCGCCTGAACGTAAATTACCAAATCTTCTGTGCATTTGACTATTGCCTGCAATGCAAACGTATTCTCTCACATTCATGTTCGGCATGCTTCACAAAATGTTTTCCACTTCACGTAGCCTATATTTTTAAGCTCATAAAACCAGGGCCATCTTTGAATAACTTCATTTTTAAAAAAAATATCTTATATATAAATAATAATGCATACAAAATTCCTTGATGAAAGGTGGAATTCAGAGGTCTGCCTTTTATTCATATTATTCAGATTATATCTAACACGGCAACCTGGTTAGGTCCATCTGCTTCTCATTATCACTTCTTAATCATGATACGCTGCATTTTGATTGTGATTAGACAGTTGGCTGAATAAATGGCTTGATTGCAAGTCAGGCAAAGTACGCTGTAAATAATTTAAGGTGAGCTAATTATGCCAAGGCGATGGAGGCTCAGGCTGTCCAACCTCGCTGCTAATTAGTGGACTTCAAATTACAGTTTTCTTCCCGGAAGCATTTCAAAAGACCGCATTAGGTATGTGTCATAGAAAAGGTAATACGCAATCATGTCTGTCTGCCTCATAGTGGCAGTAACTTTTATTGCGCTTAAATTAATCGCAATTAATTATAGCGGCAGCCCTAGTTGAAATATCAGGAACAAACAACCAGATGATCACAAAGACTTATGAAAACCCACACTATGTACCAGTGAGTAAACAACACATTGATGACAACCATTGGACTGAAGACGGATCAAAACCAGAACATAAACATCCGTTATGGAAAAGTCATTACAAGGCTGCACTTCAGACCGGCAAAACATCGCTATCACGAGTGAAATATGAAGAGTTCTGTACTCTACACCGATCCGCACAGATACGTTGAATATTACACGGCACACGCTGGCAATGGGTTGCCCCGCTTTAGAGGTGGTACTGTCATGTATGGCGGCGGCCTTGGAGGAATTTTCAGAGGCTTATTCCGGATGGCTCTACCGCTAGTTAAGACAGGGTTCAATATAGCCAAACCGCATTTGACCTCACAGCTAAAAACATAGCTAAAGATGTGATAAATAAAGTTGTCATGAGCCGCTTACAAACTGACAGTCAGGAAGGGCCAGGTCTTATGGTGATGGCACAAAGCTCACAGAAAAGACTGCCGGGAGTCTCCATAAAGTCTAAAAAACGTTGGGTAACAAGCACTTCATGCGCATTTGGAAAGAGCAAGAGAAAGGGCAAAAAACAAACTAAGAAAAAGAAGCTTACGAGAAAAAGCAGATCATTTTTTAAGCAATGGTGTTCATTCACAACATGTTAGAGGAATGCATGAAGTCAGAATTGGATCTTTTAGCAGAGCCATACACTCAAAGTATAGAAAAGAACATTTATGTGGAAGTACCATCGTTGTCAGCCGTTTCAGACACAAGCCCTGTTGAGTTCTCATCGCGCCAGCCGAAGGCATCAATATTGATCAAACTAATAATGTCAGCATCAACAATTACCCTATTGACAGTATTTTTTCACAAGTGGGTGTTACGCTTGGGGATCGATTGATCACACAGGCCAGCAATATGTATCCTTATAGGGCCATTCTTGAATGCCTACTGAATTATGGAGATGAGACTGTAAAAAAATCCAGATTTGAACTGGTTTGACAAAGATACCAGCGGGAGCATGGATGGAAACAAAACGTTTGAGCTGCTCGGTCTTATACATGAGGACATGTTTTTTCAAGAAAGGATGCTGATAAATGGAGTTGATATTAAAATTAAAATGGTACGGGGTAAGGGTGAATTTTGTTTGATTTCCCCCAATCAAGAACAAAACAAGCTTAAATTGGTTTCTGCATCACTGTTTGTGAAAAAAGTCACAGTATCACCAGCCGTGAAACTCAGACATGCGCAGGCTCTGTTGACCTCTAATGTTAAATACCCTATAGAGCGGGTTAACCTCAAGACCTTTTCGCAAGCAGGTGGTAGCCGTGTATGCAATTAGGAGAATTTATTCCTCGGACAGCTACCCAAAACAGTTATAGGTTGGAAATGATGCATTTACGGGTACTTATAACAAGAACCCATTTAACTTCAAACACTACTATGCCAAATAGTTGTCAATGGACAACAATTTCCATCCAAGCCCTTTCAGCCTGATTTTAACAACGGTAGCGCAGTTCGGGAGTACTACAGCCTGCTGCAGGCCTCTGGCCGTCATTAGAAGGACCAACCCTTGTTGATACTGTAACATGACTGCAGTGCGACAGCACTTGAACTGTCCATCCAGTCATTACTGAACCCTGAAAAACTTTTTTGTTCAACTTCAAAAGAAGTTGGTTCTCAAAACACAGGTACAGTCTCCTATAAAACCAGAAAAAGACAGGCAGATCATTCAATAACCCAGAAGTTCAGTTTTTTGCTAGCAGAGGCCAAGCCCACTCACGTTAGACCCCCGGAGACGCTCAGGGGCCGAGGGGCGGTAAAAAAAAAACAAAACAAAAAAAAAAAACAAGCAAACAAACAAACAAAAACGTAATCCTCGACTGTATAGTTTCACCGCGTGGAACAACACACTCTTTGCTTCACCATTAAAGTCTATTGACACTGACCTTCACACAACAACACTGTTTATTGCACTGATGCTTAATAAATGAATGAATGAATGAATGAATGAGAAGAAAGTCAACAAAAAAATGGGACCACTTGGAACGATCATCACTGATAAATATGTCTAACTCCAGCAGTTATATTTTTACAGTTGATTAACATACAAGGCTAAATCATTAAATCTCCCTTCAAATCCATCCATAACTTACATTAAGTCAGTGACGTGCGGTGGAGGTTGGTTTGGTGAGGCACAAACCTCTCCTTTGCTTGATTAGCAATCAGACGATTAACTAGTTTAGTAAGACTATTCGACAGAATGACGGGCCTGTTTAAGTTTCCGCGGCGTTATTACTCAGTACATCGAACCTGAAATGCTCAACAGCAGATTTGCGCTTACTAGCTTCCAGGAAGCCGAATGTCATCAAAAAATATTAACATAGTTCGACTTATGCAGAGTTCAATGCTTAATCAATAGCCTATAATGTATTCTCCTTTAAATACTCGGTTTTACACCCAAACAATAAGCGGGCGTTTATTTTCAGTCTTCTTTCATAATCCGATTAACAAAATGTTTAAAAACAGAATGACTGATTATTCAGATTTCCATCCTTGCAGTCTCGAATTGCTGCGTGAATTAAGTTATTATCTCCTCTATCAGTATCAGGCTTCCATAAGGCTTGGTCTTAATTGTTTTGATGGTCAATCAGGAACAGTACGTGGGAACAGGTTCACAAAATCCTGTAATAAAAGTTTGGGTCACTGCCTCACCTCACCGCTCTGGCTTCCTGTAAGCAAATACTCGCAAATATGCAGTTTCGTGAGCATTTCAAGTTCGATGTAGCCTACTGATAAATAACGCCGCGGAAACTTAAAATGGCCCGTCATTCTGCCGAATAGTCTTACTAAATTAGTTAATCGTATGATTGCGAATCAAGCAAAGGGAAGGTTTCTGCCTCATCAAACTAACCTCCGACTGCATGTCACTGCATTAAGTTACCCTGAACTGGATAACGTTCCTAACGTTACTACTAGCTACTAACGTAACTAAGCTAGTAGCCGTTAGCGTTAGCTAACTAACACTATGAAAAATTGAGTAAGTTAACGTTAACTAATAAAAATGAATGTTGTAGTTCACATGATTAGTCTTTTATAACTTACCTCAACATGTTTCCTAAGATTAGATGGAGAATTTTTGTAAGCTAAAATCTCACTGGTTTTAGGTAGGCAAAGCAGACATTTCATCCGGTAGGAGAAAGCTTTCACTCCGATGTTGCGGAGCATTTCCCGCAGGTATAGACACGGGTGCACATCGTCATCGTCGTCGTCGTCGCCTATGCTAGTTGTTTCAGCAGCAGGTTCAGGTTCAGTCGCCGATTCAGTCACCTCCATCTCTGACATTTTAGGCTTCTCTGTCTTCCTTCTTCTCTTCAAATAACATTATAATCCCGACTTGTCTGAGACAACTGACATGATAATGCGACCATTAATTTGAAATTTACCCGCTGGCCGCTGATTTCATCCGCCGCACAACGGGGTAAACCAGTGATAACGTCTTGCGGTCTGTATCTCCAACATCATTGGCTACTAGTCCCACTACAACAAAACAAAGATTGTACATTGGCTATCACGTTCCTTCTTATTTTATAACGAGCAATGAGGATGCTCAGGTAAATGTAACGGAGTAAAAGTATTGATTTTTTTCGGAAAATGTAGTGAAGTAAAAGTAAAAGTCGTCAGAAATAGAAGTAGTAAAGTAAAGTACAAATATAAAAAAATACTACTTAAGTAAAGTAACGGAGTATTTTTACTTCGTTACAATACAACACTGCCCAAAACAAGCCTGGAGAACACTGGCTGGCTCTCTACGTGGACAATTACAAAACAGGGGAATTTTTTGATTCCTACGGAAACCCTCTGGACTACGTTTATTTCCCGGACAGCATCAATATTTTTCTGCAAAAGAACTGTAATCGAAATGTTCTTTGACGCCAGCGCTGATCCAAATGAACTGACAGATACGATCACTTGCTACATTAAATTCTGTGAGGATGTGGTCATCACGTCTAAGACCGTAAAGGTGTTCAGTAATAATAAACCGTGGCTGTCAAAGGATCTTAAAATGTATTTAAACAAGAAAAGGGCTGCATTTCTGAAAGGTGATATGGATTTGGTGAAGGAAAAAGAAAAGGAATTTAGACGCAGAGTTTTTACTGCAAAAATGGATTTTAAAAATAAAGTTGAGCAAAGATTTTGTTCAGGCAATGCAAAGCAAGCATGGGAGGGGCTAAACACTAAGATGGGTAAGGAAAGGGAAAGGCAAAGTGTGAATATAGCCGACTGTGGTGATTTTGTTAATAATCTAAACATCTACTATGGAAGGTATGATGTGAGGGATTCAAGTTCAGGCTGCAACAATGTTTGTAATCAGATTGGTGGCTTTCTGAGAGAGAAGTAACCGGTTGGCTTTCCAAAATAAGACCTAATGCCTTAGAGATAAGGTGCTTAAAGCATGTTCTCACCAGCTTACAGGGGTCGTTACAAAGTTGTTTCAGACTCTGCTTAACAGCTGTATTTTTCCTAATACATGGAAAAAATCCACTATAATACCTGTACCTAAAGTCTCCAGAGCAACATCATTCAAAGATTTTAGACCTGTGGCGCTTAACTCTCTTCTGGCAAAGTGCATGGAGAGAGCTGTCAGCTCCCACCTTAATACCTCTGTCTGGAATCATCTTGATTCCTTATAATTTGCATATAAATCGCACAGGGGGACAGAAGATGCGACCATTACTATAGTGGACCATCTTACTAGACATCTACAGCAGCCAAAATCATACGCTCGTGTTCTTTTTATTGATTTTAGTTCCGCTTTTAATCCTTTGCAAATTGATATTCTTTTAGAACGTCTTTTTAAGATGAACGTAAATGGTGGCCTTATTTATTGGATCAGGAGCTTCTTAACTGACCGCCCGCAGAGAGCTCTGATGAACAGGGTCTATTCAGATGAGATCGTTTTGAACACTGGGGCACCCCAAGGCTGTGTGTTGTCGCCACTTTTGTTTTCCATTTACACTAATGATATGTCTTTTCACAGCAATAATGTCAAGCTTTTTAAATATGCCGATGATATGGCTCTGGTTGGTCTTTTACGGGAAGACAACTCTGTGGATGAGGAGGCTTACTTTAGCCAGGTCACTGTTCTGCAGGACTGGTTCCAGGCCAGCTACCTGCAAATGAATGTGACCAAAACAAAAGAGCTCAGGTTACCAACGAAACCAATAGATAGTGGCATCATCCTCCCTGTTATGCTCAACAACCAGCCTGTTGATCAGGTTAATTATTTTAAGTACCTTGGCACAATTATTGACCAGTCCCTAACTTTTAATGAGAATTCTGACAGCATTTTTAAGAGAGCCAACCAGCGATTGTTTTTAATCAGGAAGCTTCGGAGCTCTGGTGTCAGCTCACACATACTTGAAATGGCATACAGGAGTCTGGTGGAAAGCATTTTATCATTTAATATTACTACTTGGTTTGGTAACCTGAGTGTAAAGAACAAAAACAAGCTCTTTAAAATTGTAAAAATTGCTGGGAAGGTAATTGGCAAGCCACAGACTCCCCTCTGCAATATTTTTGACAGGGCGGTACTCAGGAAGGCTAAAGGCATAATTGCGGACGGCTCACACCCACTGCACTCACAGTTTCAGTTGCTTCCGTCTGGCCGCAGATTTAGGGTGCCAAAGGCCAGTCGGAATATATATAAAAATTCCTTCGTTCCTCATGCTGTTCTGGCACTGAATGCCAACTGACTGCATCTGGTTGGACCTGTGTGGTTTTCATTTCATAGTTTTTACTGTTAAGCACATGTGTATCTTGCTCTTGCTCTTGATGTTAGGGGCTATGCAGTATGTTACATGTCATCTGCCTACTGCGGCTGGTCAGGCCACTGCCACTGCTGTATTTTGTCACTTTTTATCCTGTGTGTATATCTGTTTGTTTTAATGATGTTTTGTCATCTGTACATATTTGTGAGAAGCCAAAGACAAATTTCCACTTTGGTGGACAATAAAGTCAATCAATCAATTGTCTACAAAGATGTACAGGTGCAAGATCCTCTCAGCGCCATGTGCGGGCAACACTGCTTTTAGGTTCAACGGAATACCATTTAGTAGAATTATAGCTCTGTACTCTGATAATTTAAAAATGAATGATTTTATGGTTTCCAAGTATATTAATAACATACATTTAGATAAATGTGTAAAAATGTGTTCAGACTGCAAATTCTTTTATAACTTTTAAATCATGTCATACTTGTAAATAAAGAGACGCTTGAGCAAAAGTATTATTTTATGTATTTTATGGGACAAAAAAACCAATAAAAGTAATTCAAACGAACTTTTACTGTTACAGCATATCATTGTATTGCATTGAAGCTATATGCTACATTAAAAACTTAGCCATGCATTACGGTCTAATACGGGACTTGAAAAAGATGGCAAAGGAAACTCGCGGTCTACCGCTTTAGCGCTTGTTATCATCGTTTTCAAAGGTGACTTGCTAGGCGTTACTTATTTTGTTGTGGACCTGTTGATTAGGTACAACAGAAAGTGGCGTATTAATTATAGCTAAAGCCTCAATAAAAAGTGCTCTTCGATAATCAGAAACCTTTTGCGGTGCTGTAATGTTTTTTAGAAGATCCGTCATATGCGATCCGCTCAGAGCTTTCCCTCGGAAAACAAATTCCCTTATATCATTCCATGTAGCAACATCTCCCGATTTGGCAATTTTTCCAAGACATATTTGGCATTTTTTTTTGTTTCTTGACGGAACACTTTTCATCACATCTTGAACCAAGGCGTCGGGCCCATGCATCTGATCATCTTTGTTATCGGATTCTTTCACATCTTTAGTAGGGCCACTGCATACTGTTTGGCTTTCTCATGTGGACTCACATCAGTCCTTGATAAAATTTCGCGTATAGATCGATCCATTTCATTTTCCACAGTTTGTCGTATGGGTGCGGGTGTAAAGGAAAGGTTTTTTAATTTATCCAGTTGATGTTGAGGTACAAGAAACATTTTTTGGGCATGATCCATTTCAGCTGTTATGTGATGCTATCAAGCTGGTCAAGAAAGGAACCGCCACTCTAAGAAGCGGAAGAAGGAATCTGCTCTTTTGAATTACAGCTCTTTTATGTTTAATTGAGCGTTTTTTGTTGGCCAGAATCTTGATTCCGGATTGCTGTCTCTTTAGTCTTTTCAGTTGTTAGGGGTATATTGCCGTGTAAAATATTGAGGGCGATTTCGCAAATTGTCTATATCATTTCTCGGCTGGCAGATTGAAGAATGACGCTTCGCTGACGTGCATGGCCTTCAGATAATGCGTTTACAACCCCAACTCCGAAATAGTTGGGACAAAGAGTAAACTGTGAATAAAATCAAAACGCAGTGAGTTTCAAATCACACCGGCCAGTATTTTATTCACAACAGAACAGAGATAACATTTCAAATGTTGAAACAGAAATTTTACATTTTTATCCACAAAATGAGCTAATTTCAAATTTGATGGCTGCTACGTGGCCCAAAAAGGTTGGGACAGGGGCCTGTTTACCATGGTGTAACATCTCCTCTTCTTTTCAACACAGAGTGGAGGCGTCTGGGCATTGAGAGAAGTTTTCTTAGTTTAGCCATTGGAATTTGTTCCCACTCTTGTTTAATACAGGCTTTCAGCTGCTGGAGAGTTTTGGGTCTCCTTTGATGGACTTTTATGCACCAAATGTTCTCAATCAGTGAAAGATCAGGACTGCTACAAAGCCATGCTGTTGTAATAGGTGCAGTGTGTGGTTTTGCATTGTCCTGCAGAAATACACAAGGCCTTCCCTGGAATTGATTTAATCTGGAGGGGAGCATATTTTGCTCTATAACTGTTATATACCCTTCAGTATTCATGGTGCTTTTTAAAACATGCAAGTGTCCCACACCATATGCACTAATGCATCCCCATACCATCAGAGATGCTGGCTTTTGAACTAAACGCTGATAACAGGAGGGATGGTCTTTCTCCTCTTTAGCCCAGAGGACACGGCATCCGTGATTTTAAACAAGAATGTCAAATTTGGACTCGTCTGACCACGGGACACTTTGATTCTTTGCTTCAGTCCATTTTAAATGAGCCTTGGCCCACAGAACACAGCGGCGCTTCTGGATCATGCTCAACAATGGCTTCCTTTGTGCATGATAGAGTTTTAGGTAACATCTGTGGATGGCACGGTAGACTGCGTTTACAGACAGTGGTTTCTTGAAGTATTCCTTGGCCCATTTAGTAATGTCAATGACAGAATCATGCCGGTGAGTGATGCAGTGGCATCTGAGGGCCCAAAGATTACGGGTATCCAGTAAAGGTCTTCGGCCTTGTCCCTTACGCACAGAGATTTTTCCAGTTTCTCTGAATGTTTTGATGATGTTATGCACTGGTGATGATGAGACCTTCAAATCCTTTGCAATTTGATGTTGAGGAACATTGTTTTTAAAGTATTCCACAATTTTTTTACGCAAGCCTTCAGAGGTTGGAGAGCCTCTGGCCATCTTTACTTCTGAGAGACTCTGCCCCTCTAAGTCATCCGTTTTATAGCCACACCTGATGCCAGTTAATGTAATTACTTGCTTAATGGTCTGTCAGCTGATTCTCTTATATATTAATTGCTTTTTCAGCCCTTTTTTTTGCCTGTGTCCCAAATTTTTGAGGCCTTTGCGGCCAGAAAATTTGAAATAAGCCCATTTTGTGGATAAAAATGTAAAATGTCTCAGTTTCAACATTTGAAATGTTATCTGTGTTCTGCTGTAAAAACATGTTGGCTCATGTGATCTGAAAGTCATTGCATTTAGATTTTTTTCACAATTTACCCTTCGTCCCAACTATTTCAGAATTGGGGTTGTAAAAGTGACAGATTTCGCAGAATTCGGTCTGACATCACTTTATCTTCCTCGGTAGATAAACCACAGGCCACTCTGGATAGAACAAACCTGTTCTAAGACGATACTGTTCCGGTGTATGAGCTTTGAGATCCACCAATATATACCCGTAAGGGTTCTTGGTTGCGTCTTCAAAAGACTCTAAAAAAATCAGAATGTCTGGGGTACATCTGCTGCGCTAAAACATTAATTTGTAATTTATCTCTAGGGTTTTTAAACAAAATCATATAGTTGGCATTTAGATTTATTGTGCGGCTCTTTTTACCTTGGAAAAAAAGGTTTTGCACCAGGTATATAATGCTCATATTTCTGTGATGCGTATGCTTGACAAAGGCCTTTTCGATTTCAGAGCTATTACTGGCCGCTTCCATGAGATCATCAATAATAACCAAATTGGTTTTATGCAAAGGAAACAGCACTTCATCGGTCAGTGATTCAGGTAGACCTTCAACAAAATATAAATTCTTTATTTTCAGGTGCAAATCATCACATAGGTTGGCAGCATGAATAAAACCATACAATATTTTGCGGCATGACAGGTGGGGTATTCGACAAAAGTTAGTACTCATTATCATGTTTCAATACGCCCCAAGTCAATTTCACACCGGAATTCTCCTTTAACTGAATGGTTTGTGAGTGTGGAGCCTCTTTTATTGCCCACAGATTGCTGCGTGGTAGTTAGTAGTGTCAATTGATCATACACTGATTCTTTTGTCAAAAAGGACATCTTAATGGCAAAGTTTCAGGCAGGTTTTGGTACAAGTTTCCCCAAGTCCAAAAAATCGATAGTAGATAGTTATGTACAGAGTTGCAGTATGCCCACAAGCACACCTATGGTTTTTAATGGCGCACTCACATGCAACATGGTGACAGCCCTCCCCGTTGGGTCCATCGTAAATAAGCACCATTTTAGGACCCTTACATTCAGGACATTGCCGTCAAGTCGTCCTGTGAAACGACTTCCATGTCGGGTGACGGACACAGGTCTCGATACAGTTTCTCCAGACACTCAAGAAATGCGACATTTTCCGGAGATGCCCGTGTCATAATTTTGTGCAGTACAAGAAACAGCGGCCTCTCTGTGCAAGCCGTATGTCTTCTGTACTCAACCTCAGTCAAAAGGTGGCATTCCACAAGTATATCCACGACTTTAAATTCATCTCTTTGTGTATCAAAAAAGTGGCACAGACCTCGGTTTGTGCTCCATAAGTCAAAAGGCTCAGTTGGGGGACGACTCCTCACTGTTATGACAAGAACAGTCCAGGTAACAGGACAAACGTATTAACAGAAAAATGAGAGATAAGTTGACGAGGAATTATTTAGTGAGAACGGGGGCCGAAGCCATCAATGCTGATACTCACTAAAAGTTTTTCAAGAACCGTTTGTTTCCAGGTCGTTGAAAAGCAAAGGATCTTCATCCCTGAGAGCCAATAAGAAGGCCTCAGCAGTACATTCATTTCTCACGGCATCAGTCAATATGACTCGCATGGCTCTCACCTTATTTGGGTACAACAGTCTAAAAAATCTGTGGGCTGATTCACACCTGTCAACCACATTTTCAGCCCAGGAATTACATTTTTCCGACGCTGTCATATGCCCGACTTCCAATACTCTAAACTCTGTCGGACTACTGGATATAGCATCCGTAGATAAAGACATTTCTGCACCGAGGCAATTAAGAAAGGAGACAAAATTGAGAGGAATTAAGGCACGCCAACAATGTCACACAAGACACACTCCTACCTTGATATTTAAATTGGTGTGTTCTAAACACACCTTCCGCACACACACACACACACACACACACACACACGCGCACACACACGATCTGCAAGCACTCCAGCTCAATTGAAAAACTTCAGTTAAAACCTGTTTAAGAGGGAAGCCAGGAGATAACATGGACATGCGATCAAAAGTGCCAATTGCCCTCTGTTCTTGACATAGGGGGGTAATAAAGGCATTAGAACCTATACTTTCTCCACAGCTGGCATTGTCTCCAGTCAGGCATGGCTGGGAACAGTGGGGTAGTAAAGTCATCAGGAGCCAGACATCCTCTACAGCTGCATCCCCCCAATTCTACCACTGAGATAAAGGGGCCTGGAACTGGACACTTCATCAAGGTTAAGAGTTAAGAGTTTCAATTTAAACAAAACCCACTCTTGCACTGTTTTAACTTCCCTCATGTCATCACTGAATTACTGTATAATATCTGGGGTAATAGTGATGTAAATTTCATGGGGAATGGGTCTGGTGGGAAGTACATTCATGACAATTACACCATCATACTTCTCTATGTAATCGTGTTCGGTATGCATCTCTTCAGTTAAATTCAAGGAGTTGAATGAGATGCAGTTCATATCCACTATATTTCAAGAAAACATAGTTTCTGTTCTCCTGCAATAATTTGTTCTGAACCAGAGTTATCTCTTGAGGTGTATTTATAATGATAATATAATAATACATTTTATTTATATAGCACCTTTTGCACAATACAGCACAAAGTGCTTCACAAACAGGTAAAATACATGTACATAAAAGCAATAAAACAAAATGGGGAAACAGGGAATTAAACATAAAAATAGGAAAAATCAATTAATAAAAGGAGACATACATGAAAACACACCCATAAAAAGAATTTAAACCATAAAATCAGCAAAAGCAAGCCTAAAAGAATGAGTCTTTAAAAGAGATTTAAAAGGCAATAGAGACTCAGCATTTCTTATGTTGTTTGGGAGGCTGTTCCAGAGTATTGGTGTTGTGATTCTGCTATTTGCTCATGTTCTGTTCTGCATTGCCCATGTTCATGCCTTGCATTTCTGACTGATCTGTGTTTTTGAATTATTACCTGCCCCCCCCCCCCCCCCCCCCAGGGGGGGAGCCAGGTTAAGCAATGATCATGTCTGTGTGTGTGCGTGTGTGTGTGTGTGTGTGTTTCTGTCACTCTGTCTGTCAGCCCGTGGCCATTACCTGCCCCCCCCAGGGGGAGCCAGGTTAAGCAATGATCATGTTACAAGGAGAGTTAGCTAGCTAGCTAGCTAGCTGCCCGGGATAAACTACGCCATGCCACGGGGACCTGCGCATTGTTCGTCTGTCCTCGTATTAAAATGGAGGCCACTGCGGCTCGTAGGCCTATTTGCTTGATGCCTGAGGAGCCTGGATTGTTGTGTATTATATTGTTTTCTATGTCTGCTTAGGTAATTTTTGTATTATTTTTGCGAAATGAACATGACGTAGAATTTCTGTGAACGTTTGTGCTGTATGTAAGTATTTCGTCATAAATGTGTAGCTAGCATGCTATCTAGCTACATGGAGCTCCGTGTTGTGACACGGACCCTTGCGAACCGTAATCGCGATGCATTTTCATAAAACAGTATGCTAGTTTGCATTAAATAATTATGTTTCCTAATTGTATGAGATTTGTCAGTTGTGATGTTACGATTGAATTTGTGCTTTTATTTCTATTTGCGTTGCATTATTCCGCATACTTTCGCTGCATACTGCCTGTTTCTCGTTGGCGGACAAAGTGATCGTGTTCACACGGATCTTGCATGGAATTGCACTTAGCACACGGGGTCCGCTTTCCAGCCAGCTGGGCTTGCTGAAATCACTGATTTTTTTACTTTTTTTAAAGATGGTATAACGTGTTCTATCGTCTTCTTTGTCGAGTTTGCATTTTGTTTGACCTAGCTGGACACAGCTAAGCATTTTTGTGGTCATTTGTGCAGTATGAATGAATTTGACTTATATTACAAGGAGAGTTAGCTAGCTAGCTGCCCGGGATAAACTACGCCATGCCTCGGGGACCAGCGCAGTTCACCGCTCTTCATATTAAAATGGAGGCCGCTGCGGCTCGTAGGCCTATTTGCTTGATGCCTGAGGAGCCTGGATTGTCATGTATTATATTGTTTTCTATGTCTGCTTAGGTTGTCTTTGTATTATTTTTGCGAAATGAACATTACGTCAAATTTCTGTGAACGTTTGTGCTGTATGTATGATCGTGTGTGTGTCTGTCGCTCACTCTGTCTGTCAGCCTGTGGCTGGGGCCAGGTCTGCTATCTCTGATTGCCTTGTTGCTCATGTCTGACCATTCTTAGGATTGTGTATTGTATATTGGTAATTTGGATTTTCATGTTTTATTATTTTTCTTGTTCATAGTATTCATAGTCATGTTTTCATTTCCATGCTTTGCACTTTGTCTCCCCTGTCTTGTCATGTGTGTATCTTAGCTCACGGTCCCTTGTCTTACGTGCCACTCATTCGGGTGATTTATTGGTTTCTGGGTTTCAATCTTCTTTCATTATCTCGTGTCCTTCCTTCCTCTCTCTTTTATTGTCTTACTAACACATACTAACAATTTATTGTTTTGCTAATTACTGACCACACTAATCTTGTATATTTTTACTAACTTTCTAACATGCACCCTGGATTGTATAGCTGCACATACTAATTGACTAACGATCTGTCAGCAGTCGCTCATTTCAAATGTCCGCCCTCCTTGCCTATCCCTAATTATCTCTGCTGCAGTTTTCCACTTATACTTTGTGCTTTCCTTTTCTTTTATCTTAGCACTCAAGTACTCCTTAACCGGAGCTGTTGTTTTGTACTTAGGTTTGTCATGTGATCCCTGTCTGTGTTTTGGCTACAGCGAAATTCATGTAATTAGTTTATTCCTCATGTGTCTCTCCCTGATCATTGTTACCATTGATTGCACCTGTTCTCCCTGGTCATGTGTTTACCCCGGATGTGTCTATAAGATGTCTGTTTGGTTCACTCTCTTGTCAGATCGTTCTCCCTAGTTTTCTCGTGCCATGTTTCTCGCCTTGATTTTTCAGTGTTTATCTTTCTGACTGGATTGCCCGACTTTCGATTTTTGCCTTTGTGATTTTGGATTATTGTTGCATCTGTGTGTTTTGACCATTTTTCTGCCCGACTACGAGATCTGTTTGCTGCCCTGGTAACGATTCGGATTACGTCCTGTGGATTCTGGCTTGCTTCTCTGATAGAACTATTCCTGTGTACCAGACCCATTTCTGTCCGACTACGATTACTGTGATTGCTGCCCTGGTTTTTGATACTATTTTTGCCCAACTGGATTTTGACTTTTGGATTGTGGACTCTGTACTGTTGCTTTCTGCCCTGCGGGGGTTCTCCCTCTTTACCAATAAAACAAGCTCTACTGCATTTCCTGGTTCTCGCGACAGGTTCCTGATCGCACTATTACAATTGGAGCCTTAACCGAGAAGGCTCGATCACCCTTTGTTTTTAACTTGGACTCTGGAACAGCCAATAATGCTTGCTTGGATGATCTCAGCAATCTTTTAGGTCTGTAAGGATTTAAAAGCACACTTATATATTCTGGTGCCGTGCCATGCCATGGAGTGCTTTGAAGGTAATCAACAGAATTTTAAAATCAATTCGGAATTAGACTGGCAGCCAGTGCAGAGATGCCAAAATTGGAGTAATGTGGGCTCTTTTATTACCCACGCCTGACAAGGCGTTGTGGGTATACAGTTTAGCAGAGTGTGTGTGTGTGTGTGTGTGTGTGTGTGTGTGTCTCTCTGTCTCTCTCTCTCTGTCTGTCTGTCCATGCGACAGCTCAGCCACCACTGAAGCTAGGGTGACTAAACTTTGTGGGGTAGATGATCCTAGGGTACCCTGTCCAAATTTGCATTGCATGTCGAAAGGTCAACAAGAGGCGTGGGTTAGCATCTCTATACAGTGCGCATCATGTAGTTTGTTCTAGTGAGCAATCTTGCTGCTGAATTTTGAACCACTTGCAGTTTGTTCAAAAATTTCTTCAGACAAGTAAATAATGAGTTGCAATAGTCTAATCTTGATGAGATAAAAGCATGATTAATTTTTTCTGTATCTGCAAATGACAGAACAGACCTAATTTTAGCTATGTTACGGAGTTGCAAATAGCATGACTGTACAAGCTTCTTTACATGGAGCTCAAATTTGAGTTCAGTATCAAATATCACACCGAGATTTCAGGAAGGGGGCATGATATTAGAAGCAAGAGGTCCAAGTGATGATTGGATTTTATCGGACACCAACTTTAGACCAAGTATAATGACTTCGGTTTTATTTGAGTTTAACTGCAAAAAATTAGACAACCAATTTTGAACATCAGCTAAACAGTCATGCAAGACCAACATATTGCTGAAATCAGAGGATTTTACTGAAATATACAACTGCGTGTCATCAGCATAACACTGAAAACCTATTTTATACTGACGAATAATGAAACCCAGAGGTAACATATAAATACAAAACAATATAGGCCCAAGTATGGAACCTTGGGGTAAACCTGAAGTAAGAAGTACAGACGAGGATACATATTCACCGATAGAAACCAAAAATTTTCTGTTTGACAGATAGGAAGAGAACCATTTCAGAACCGTCCCAGAGAGTCCAACCCAATTTTTCAGCCTATCAATCACGATGACATGATCAACTGTATCAAAAGCAGCACTGATATCCAAAAGCATGAGTAATGAGCAGTTGCTAGAGTCAGCATTTTATCAAAAGATCATTAGTGACCCTGAGAAGAGCCATTTCTGTACTGTGCTGACTTCTAAAGCCTGATTGAAATTTCTCTAAAATATTGTTGGTTTTCACCACTTCTAAAAGTTGCTTTGCGATCACTTTTTCCAAGACTTTTGAAATAAAAGGCAAATTTGATATTGGCCTGAAATTACTAAGAATGGCTGGATCAAGATTTGTTTTTTTTAGAAGTGGTTGAATGCAGGCAATCTTAAAATAGTCTGGAACACAGCCGGTAGAGAGAACTGTATACCACGGAATGCAGGGCAGGGTCAATTGCTATCATTACTTCTTTAAGGAGCCTAGTGGGTATAATATCCAAGGGACTAGATGGAGGCTTCATACGTGACACAGTTTCAGTAAGATCCAACAGAGAAATCGGTGTGAAACAACTCCGCAAGTTTAAGCGAGGGCACGAAACAGTAACAGATGGAACATGACTGATACAAGACCGTATGTCTTCTATCTTGTCAATAAAAAATTTCAAGAACTTCTCACAATCAACGGGGGATGAAGCTGATGCAACAGCAACTGGAGGGTTCACCAGACGGTCAATGATTTAAATAAAAATCTCACATTATGCTGATTAGCGGCTATTAATTCAGAGAATAATTTATCTCGAGTTTTTTTTTACCTCTTGATTTTATGAGTTTAATAGGCTTTTCATGCGCACGAGAAGAACATTTTGTTTAGTGGCCTTCCACTTCCGTTCCGCTTTTCTGCGTTCCCTTTTAAGGTGTCGAATCTCATCATTATACCCTTCGCAACGAAGTTTAGGGGGTTATACTGGATTTGCTTTGTCCGTCCGTGTGTGCGTGCGCGTGTCTGTGTGTGTGCGTGCGTCTGGACCTACATCTCATAACCTACTCATCCGATTTTGAAAATTTTTTCTCTTACTGGAAGGTCTATTGACTGTGGTACTGCCCGACCAGGCCCGCCGACAGGGGGGGACAAACGGGTATCTTTTCCCGGGCCCAGGGAGGAGGGGGGCCCAGAACTGGGCCCACATGAAATTGTGGAATAATTATTCTATTTTATTTCAAAAGAAATGTATATTATTTGCATTTAAGAAATTATTTTTTTACCGTTATTGTCCTTGAAATAGGGATCAAGAACCCCCTGCCACTCCCAACACAAAAATGGTTTGGCCTATGATCAAAAATGCGACGTCATTTGATTTGCGCTTCAGTCTGCCGACGTGTGTCAGTGTGAGTCAGGGGCACAAAAAAGCAAAGAAAAAGAGAAGAAGAAACCAGGAGCCCTAGGGATTCACGAAATAAAAAATTTTAAAAAGGTTCTTCTGATGATGCAGGTACGAGTAAAGGCAGGGCAGAGACAGGTAAGACAGAGCAGCCACCGTTTTCCAGCCCCATTAAGTCACCCGGTCCAGCTTTTCTAGCCCCCGCCCCCCCCCCCCGCCAGACTAAGCGTCACGTGTTTATTTTACCGTAAATAGGTTTTTATGCACCAAAATAGGGCCCTATGATTCAGTGCAAGCGGTAGAGGTTAGTTTGGTGAGGCAGAAACCTCCCCTTTGCTCGATTAGCAATTAACGACTAACTAGTTTCGTAAGACGTCTTCGGCAGAATGACGGGCAGTTTAAGTTTTCGCGGCGTTATTACGCTGTACATTGAACCTGAAATACTCAACAGCAGATTTGCGCGTACTTGCTTCCAGGAAGCCGAAGCAACGTCATCAATAAATATTAAGACAGTTCCACTAATGCAGAGTTCAATGCTTAATCAGTAGCCTATACAAGGGTGAAGTCAGGTAAATTGGGCCACTTTTTGGTAAATCGCTTCATAAGCTAAGAAACGGCAATGTATGACGTTGAATTGTGTTTTCATGGTTAATAACTAAACTAGTTAAATTTAAGTCAAGAGCGCATCAGCCACACGGGACAAGCTATTTTATGTTTAAAATGTTCTGTTCCTTATCGCGCTGATGGGACCGGAGCATATACTGTGTAAAAAGATGGACGCAGCACTCCGGTCTGAAAAAAGAAGCCCATACGGAAGTACCGTAAAATGGCATTCTATTTAATGGCCAGCAGATGGCGACGTTGGTGCTTGCTGAAAGAAGTTCAATGCTATAGAAGACTATGAAAAAAATGACCCGACTTTCCCCATCTAATTTTTCATTTAAATAATTTTTCACATTCTTATGGTAGCTATAGCAAGTTTCAAGTCTCCTTTGATATATCATAATGTTCATTTTTGTAAATTATTGTCCCTAGTAGACGAGAATAAAGTCAGAATATGCTCTAGAGGCGTGGCTATCCTCTGGTCCTTGTCCGATACGGTCAGATCCACCTCTGACCTCCCTCCCCGGATCTTGATTCTCGCTCTCGTCCGATAGAAATCACAGCCGGCTTCATAATGACATGGCACAATTCAAATTGCCAAAATCAAGGCTTCCGTTATGGTATGCTGAAACCAATGGGTGATGTCACGGTTGCTTTGTCCATCTTTATATACAGTCTATGGACGGGAGGTTGGGGTGAGTAGGTGGGGGCGGGGCCCATTCAGAGTATTTTGTCCCGGGCCTGGCCAAGGCTGTCAGCAGCCCTGTGCCCGACTACTTGTTGCGGGGGGGGGGGGGGGGGAAGTAAGTGTGTGTGTGTGTGTGTGTGTGTGTGTGTGTGTGTGTGTCCTGTAAGCCATGCTTACAGACTAAATCTAGTTGATCCAAGGCAAATTCTGTTGCACAGGTGTTATAACTTTGAGAGGCGCAACAGCATGAAGAGCAGACAAACACGTATTAAACAAATTTAGCATTTCATTGCTCTCTGCAATGTGTGCTATATTGACGCAAGTATTTAAAAAAAAAAAGGCTGTGTGGGAGGTTACCACATGAGAACAAAGGGATTGCTTCACTTTGGTATGAGCAACAGGGGCCTCGATTTCAAAGAACACACCTGTAAGAAGAGAGCCGGGAACACCAGGCGCAGGATGCTGAAGTGTTTATTGAACACCAAAAACACGAAGGGAAAAGATGGCTGGCACGCCAGAAACAAAACACCGTGCACATGCACTGAACAGAAGGGAGAACTAAAATACACTGCCAAAGGCAGGGGGAGAACTAAGGTACACACTCAATGAGTGGCTACACTCCAAAACAAAAACTGAACCTAGCTAATTGACAGACAACACTGGGAGACTGGACGAAAAGGAAGACAACACAAGGGCGCAGCAAAATACAAGACTCAGGACAGGCTCGAGGAAACCACTAGGACACAGGCGCAGCGATTTCACCATGTGGACTGAGTCAAGCAAGGATCCGTCTGATAAAAGCTTCCAGTACGGCCACATTTAAAGTCACGAGAGGAGGCGGGGACTCTAAATGCTATCACAGACTGGAACAGAAACACATGGGATTAATAAACAATTACATGAGAACCGGGTTAACACTAATGACTCGAGACAAGATGCTGAGACGAGCAATCAAGCTAGACGGTTTAGATTAAGGCAATGTAAACGTGACAAGTAAAAAGCACCACAAGAAAAGCGAAAGGAAAGCACAGGGTTTTAAATGTAGTTAATCAGAAAGCTCAGATTGAAATCACAAAAGCCAGAAACACATACGTTCGCTAAATGCGTTAATCAAGGTTAATACTACGTGACTAAATATTTACAATCACCCTTAATAAGTGCTGGTTAGTACGTGTTAGTAATATCCTATCAGAGAACGCATTCACCCAGTTTTGCGAGACCCGGAATTAAGCACAGCTGGAAGCAATGAATGAAATACCAAAGCCAAACCGAAAGTAGAAAGGTGATTGGACGACGAGACCCAGGCATGCTGAAGGCAGTCACGCGACGCCACTGAGGGCAGATTGGAAGCGGATCATCAGCTGGCTGAGCTAAGGGATGGGAAAAAAAAACGAAACGAAATTAACAAGCACAAATATCCACGGGACAACACACGAAAGGGCAGAATCACAACACCGAAATGGTTAGAAATGAAAAAATCCTCGATCTTGAGGTCGTTCAAATTCAAGCCCAGAGTTCAAACTGAATCCAAAATATGGCCGTGTTAGTCCAGTGGGTGGCTGGCCCACGCACAAAGTTGAAGCACTCAGTAAGGTTTAAAAATTCAGTGGCCAAAGTGTCTGAGGGAATGTCCATGTGAAAATTAAAATCACCCGCAATTATGATTCCATCATATTTTAAAACCACTGAGGACAATAAATCTGAAAATTCTGACATAAAACAGTCAATCGATTTGGGAGGGCGATAAACAACAGCACACAGAATAGGGTCATGAAAATGAGCTGTGAGCACACCTGAGGCAGCTTTCAAGAGGATCGCAAGGTATTCAAAAGAGGCAAATTAACCGAGATCAATCTCGGAGCAGCTAAACTTATTGGAATAAATACCAGCTATGGCAGCCCCCTCTTTCCTTGTCTTGCTGCTTGAGCAAATTTGTAGTCAGGTGGACAAGGCTCAATTAAAGTTGCAGCACTATCAGCCAGGTGTCAACAAGAAACATAAAATGCAATTTCCTCTCGACAATATTACCATTAATTAAAAAGCTGTTATTATTTAGAGATCTTGCGTTAAAAGATGCCATATTGACAATGCTAGCTGATTTTTTACGTCTCAGGGGTCTTAATGAAATATTGACCAAGTTGCTGGGACGGCATCCAGCGTTAGTTTTAGATCTGATTTGCGATTGTGTTCTTACTGAAGTGCTTTTGAAATTGTAACAATTGAATGTGAGACCTCAATTAACGGAGAATCAATTAGTCATTTGCCTGACAGGTGAATTGTATAAAAGATGTTCTCAGCTAACTTCTGAGTACCGAGCGGAGTGGGGTGAATTCCGACTCTTCTAAAGAAGGCTGCACACTGCCAGAACTGATTAAAATTCTCAATAAAAGAGATTTTGTGAGAGGAACATTCAGATTGTAGCCAAGAATGAAGACTTCTGCTTCTGCTAAAATGCCCTATTCCTCGAATAGGACCCAAAATAGAAACATGTTTCTCACAGTCCTTGAGCGCATTGAGCAATGAAGTAAAATCACGCTTCAGTAGTTTGGACTGTTGATATGAAGTGTCATTAGTTCCAACATGGACTACAACGTTCCGAACATGAGGATATTTATCCAACAGGCCAAGAATCCGGTCTAAACTGTTTAAAACTCTGGCACCCAGGAAACAGAGCCTGATGGTGGACTTCGCTCGTATGTTCCTCACAATTGAGTCTCCAATAATGAGAGTAGCGGTCGGTCTCGGGGCACTGACCGAAGACCTGGATCTCACCGGAATAGCGACCAGAGTAGCTGGCCGCGGGACAGTGGAGCTTGCCTTATGGGGTCGATTTCTCTCTTGGCGCGGGCGGCGGAGGCACAGCTGGGTGAACAGGAGAGGTCCGGGGTGACAAATCCTCCTCGTCCAGGATGGAAAACCTGTTATCGAGCTGCAGGTCCCAAATAATTGGAACTCGTGACGACCTCCTGCCACAGCGCTTACTGCCGTGCGATCCGACTCAGGGCTCAGCCTGGCAGGGTGTGGAGCTGATGAGCGCCTCGGGCCTCGCTGCCAGCAGGATCCAGGGGTCCTCGGTTTGGGTCAGAGCAGCTTCACTGGGGAGAGCCATGGAATCTCGATCACCCGTGGTGGTGACATTTGTCACGGTGAGAGCTGGAGCAGGAGCAACCAGGTAATTGATTAGCTGCTCATCATCCCTAATCTTGTATTGGGTAGAAATTCCCTCTCCAGCTCAGCGATTCTATGGAACATGCGGACGCAGCCAGGCGGAGAGATGAGTGGAGCCATAATTGCGTTTAGCCTGCCAGGCGTTAGCTAGCCAAGGCACTTAAGGCAATACTTGGATGCAATAAAAATACTTTAAAAACATAAAACAAATTAAAATAACAAAATGGATAAAACAAGTAAAATGACAAAATAACTTAAATAAAATGAACACAATTTAAAAAAAAAAAAAAAACAGTAAAAATTAACCTGCAGCGAAAACAAACCGCCACCGGACGTGACATGACAGGGCGGAAGTTTTAGAATCATCTCTCCCCATCTCCAAGAAGTGCTTTGCGACCCCCCCCCCCCCCCCTGAGATCTGTCTCCAATTGTTTGAATGAATCGTTTTCTTATTTCCTCCGATGGGGGAGTCTAAATTCCGATTTGGGCCATCTGTGCGGCCTGATCAAAGGCACCATTAACCTTAAATCTGAGAGAGAGACAACCTAATCTGGGAAGCTTGTACCCGACTTTCCAAAGTCCGTGCATATTTCTATCTTAGTGAAGTTTTGTAATTCTGACTTTTTGCTCGACCATTTGTATGCAGCCTTTTTCGCCAGGTATGACTTTTCTCTCATTTTTCTAAGCTGTGTGTAACTTGTAATTGGGGTAATGTTGTTTTGTTGGATTTAAGCTCTTGCCTACCTGGTGAATAAACTATTGTTATTTCTTTAAGCTTGCATGGTCTCAGTGGCTCTTAACCCTTGTACATTCTTTCTAGCCATGTTACACCGGAGACTTGGGGGTTATGCTCTACCAAGGACTGACTGATCAGCGGCTTTGGGATGAGATTCGGTTTATTAAGTTGGAGAGACAATCATGATTTTCTTACATTTAAAGGGTGTATGTATTGCCGGTTCTGGGATTTTAGCCTTTAGGAAACCCATGGACAAAAAGTTAGTTATCTGTTAAAATTCCCTGAAGGAACCCATGGGCATGCATAATCTGGGTCCGCTGTAAATCAAGGCAAAAAATGCTGTTGCAGTGATGGCTGACTTCCAATCCTCTGGTATTACCGATGAACCTAAGCTGCGGAAATAATGCCAAAACCCGGGGGCAGATATTTTAGTGATGCAGGCTTGCATTTATGAGTCTAGGGGGTAATCTCCCTGAGGTCCACGCAGGTTCTCCCTAAATTATAAATTCTAATTTTAAATGGAGGCAGATTTGAAATGAGAGTAGACTTTGTAATTATGCTTAGTTTGTTTGAATCACTGATATATCTAACGTTTACAGTTTCTGGGTGTGTTCCAACGTGCACCTTGGATTATTCACAGCACAACACAGATTTTGGCATAGCCCCGTCTTCGAACGGAAAACTACTGAGAATACCTCCAGGTAAGTCTCAGGCTGGGTCCAAGGCGGGATACAGGCATGAAAGATTTAATTGACACGTTCCATTGCCTCATAACAGCTGGAATCCACACACGTAAACTTCTGCTCCAGGCTCCTCCGCCGTTGGTCAAGCTGCGTGAGTTCTACACCTGTATTCAACATAAAATTCTATGATATACTTTGAAACTCACATTTTCCAGCTTTCCACATGATTTTATCATTACTCAAAGTTAAAAAACTTTAGAAATGGCAGAGGTGTATAATCCAGGGGTCAGAAAGTAAAAATCCTACCATGTTTTCATTCCACCCGTAAACTCCTGTCAGCAGATTTCACTTGTTTTACCTCCCAGCTGAAGATTAGTGCCAACTGACAGGTCTTTTGTGGCTGGAACAATACCCTGGGATGGACTTCTTTCTGAACCTGGATTATACACCTCTGAGAAATGGTATGACAAAATTGAATCTAAAAGACCCTACGCCTTTATTTATACTGAAAGAATAGCTGGTATATTTCCACTGCTCTAAAAAGATCTTACATATTATTTAACAAACTAATGAAATATTTAAATGTATGAAAATTGGCTATCTATAATCAAGTTTATCGGAATGTATTTTGTATATTTATTACTTATTTCCAAGACAGGATGCAATACATTACAAATAAAATATTTATAAGTTATGAAACACTAAACATAATCAAATAGAAAATATTTTTCATGGCCTGTTTAAAATCCTTAATTAAATAGATAGTGATGGTCCCAGTATACGTTTTATGGTGTCATTCTGAATCCTTTCCAGTTTCCTCATCATTTCTCCTTGAGGTGTACACATACTAGTACTATAAAATAATAAGATGGTTTAACCCCTTTCTGCAGAAGCCAAATTTGGCTATTTATGGGTTACCCACTTTAATACTGTATGATTCAAGCTTCATAAAGTGGAAAAATGTGGCTCAATTCAGAAAAGACACTTACAGCATTTAGAATTACATTGTATTTCAGTTTATTTTCATGATTTTGGTAGAGAAAATCAGCTGCAAACATTAAAATTTTCCTGAGAATTCACCATTGAAATTGCAAAAAAATAATTCTGAGGATTTAAAAACTGCTGGGGCTTAAAACTTTACATTTCTGGTCTCATCAAACTCCTTGAGCACAAGTAGAATTCATCTTCAACGTTACATTCTGGATTACCTACATGCTATCAGCCAAATTATACAGCTACCCAAGTGTTTCCTCAAAGAGTCAAAATCATGTACTGTCAAATCATTAAAAAATCATGTATTTAACACAAAGTTTTAAGGCATGAAATTTAATATGAACAAATGATTTTATAGTTGAGTTTAGTATAAATTTATCAATATCAGTGCAGATGAATATCAGTGGTTACCAGTAACCTCTCCAAACACAAAACATGCCTTTTCTCCATAATAAAGTTTAGAGCAGTGATTCCCAAAGTGTGGGCCGCGGCCCCCTGGTGGGCCGTGGTGGTACTGCAGGTGGGCCGTGAGAGGTCATGAAAAATATTATTCATTTTTGCAAATATGATTTCTCATTATTTTTATTGTAAAATATTTATTGCACGATTTTAAAAAATATTTAGAAGTAATAACCTATTGAGTGTTATTGACCTTACAATATTTTAGGAACCTTATATAGTTTATGATTGGAACGTAGCTTTCTGGTCATCATGACCGGGGGGTCATAATCGGAGGAGCACGTACTGTGTTCGATAATTCATTCTGGCCGTTTCTCAAGAACAAGTACACCAAGTTCGTACTTGTGAACTCCATGAGTCTGGACTTGCCGAGTTCAGATGAAAGAACGAACTCCCTGGGGATGGGAGGACGAGAGTACGGTCTTTCTACAATTGGGGCAGGAACGTACTTGATGACGTTAACGTCGTCGTCTTCGCTGGTGTCGGCATTTCAACTACTGATTATTTTCACTGGTTTACATAAAATAAAATGCAAACACAATGTGCACTTCCAAGGCTAGGAACACTCAGAAGAGGGGAAGAGGGGTCTGTGAACGTGAGCTACTTTAGGTGCTTAGCTACGTTCCGCCAGCTGCTGCGGAGTTTCTCGACTCCGAAAACACTGGAGCATAAAACATCGTAAAGCAGGCAATATTCCAAATGCACTCGGATTATGGTTCCTCGCCTTAAAATCACCAGAAGAGAACTCAGCCGAGAAATAGCAAACGAATATTGCAACAAAAGACTTAAGCCGCTTTCATACTGGATGCGAAACGAATTTATCGCACGACAGGTTACGTTACATTCAAAGTCAATGAAAAGACGCGAACACACGCGTTTTCGCATTCAATTTGAATGTAATCTGTCGGGCGAAGAATTCGTTTCGCGTCCGATGTGAAAGCGACTTTAGGATGTTAAATACATTGGCATGCTAGCTATAACATTATAGATATCGATGTCTCTTTATCTTGCTAGCTAGCTAGCCAAATAGCTCGCTCGCGACTATTCCATTGTGAGCGAACTGTAGCCTTTTTAGCTCGCTATCCAGTTGGCCATGTAACTACATTGGCGTGCTTGTTATGATACCCAGTTCAATAATCGCTACCCAGATAGCAAGCACCTCCGCTC
The DNA here is from genome assembly GCA_029721435.1 of Gymnothorax reevesii. NCBI lineage: Eukaryota > Metazoa > Chordata > Actinopteri > Anguilliformes > Muraenidae > Gymnothorax > Gymnothorax reevesii. The sequence continues at coordinate 58,730,133 of CM056574.1, forward strand.
CAGATCTGCCCCGGCTATGTGCCGACACCAGCTGATTTGGCTCAGAGCCGGGGCAGATCCGGAGTGGAGGAGCTTGATTTCTAGGAAGCCAACTAGCTCGCTAATGAGTATGACAGTGTACGCAAACTGCAGCCTTATTTTGTCGGCGTAATTATGTCGGAGAATATATCGATCATTGAAAGCGAACTGCAGCTTTTTCAGTGCGCAAGCCAATTGCCTATGTAGCCAAATACACTGACGCACTCGCTATACTATTACTAGCTAGGTAGCCAGACAGCTCGCTTGCGAGTAACACTGCAGGCAAACAGTAGGGGACCAGAATTCCAGAATAGCGACACATTAACATTATGGAAAAAAATATCGCGCCCCGCTCGCGCTTGGATGCCGAAAAGAATTCTGGGTTATGCATGCTGTCAAGTTCACACAAGTTTCCATCCGATGCATCCTCGGCAAAATGGGCGTGTCAAGAACACTTCCGTGACTGGTAACCGTTCTCGTCGAGATGCGAACTTTGAATTGAGAAAGTACCTGGTCTCAGACGGATGACGTTTCTTAAGTTCACTAGAACAGAAGTACAGAGAAGAACGCATATTGAGAAACGGCCTCTGTCTTGTGTGTACACGACAGATTAAAAGTTTGGGCTTCCTTTATCCCCCTGCTTTCATTTCAATCCTGAATCTTTATAATAATAATAATAATAATAAATAAAAAACTACAATTATTGTTGTTGTTTTTTTATATATTTTATTTTCTTAACAACAACAACAATTATTGTTGCTGTTAAGTGTTCTGAGAATGCATAATTTCGTCTATGTACTGTTTATAGGACAAAGGTGGGCCGCGGACATTTTTTAGATTTTCAAGTGGGCCCTGATTTGGAAAAGTTTGGGAACCCCTGGTTTAGAGTTTTGGCCATTTTTCTTCAAATCCATCACATACACGCATTAAATAAACTGCTTATTAAACGGTCAGAACATTCACCCTGTAATGGAAGCAACCAGTCCCCTCTTCTAAGCTTACAAACCCATTTCAACTGTTATATGGAACAAGTACACCTCACGAACTCAGTAATATCAGAATTCTGAAATACACCTTATTTTAACAGAACAGACACTCCACTTTCAGGGAATATCAAACAATTCATTGCCTCTCCCGATTCAAAAGAAACGTGCAATGAACGTACCAGGGGGTCCATCCAAATGCACGGGCAGTTCGCGTTTTAACCAGGAAAAAAACCTCGACATTCGACTTTGTCGAGTATGTATACATTCCAAAACGAAACAAAAAAAAAAAGTAGCAGCCTGACCTTTATCATGAATCCCTCCTCCAGAGACCGATCCAGTAGCAAGAACCCTCCGGTCCTGTTTTATTTGAAATAATTCCAACTGACCATATCCTTATCTCATTTAAATCCTGTAAATGTAACTGAACACTTCGAGGCCAGTTTTGCGAACCTGTTTTATATAATTCGCGTCTATTTTAGCCGCGTAATGTGCATTTTGTAGACAGGATACAACCGAGCTGCTGATACGCATAGGTTTGTATGCTCTGTGTTTGTCCAATCAATGTGTTTCACTTACTGTGGAACGTTTAAACACTCGGGAATTGGATAAGAAACGAGCCAATCAATACATTGTTACCAGGGGAACTTCACGAGGGCATGATATGTAACTCTACAATTAAGCAGAAGACCCTGAGTGTATGGTTGAGTGATAGGCTATCAACGCCAGTACTTGGGTGGATATAAGGAAGCGCTGGATTTGTCAATGAAGGAATCTACGCGTAAATCCACGGTAGGGAAGAACGAATTTTTTTTGTATGTGACAACTGTAATTGACAGTAGAATGTGAGAGAATCAATACCATGTCGATTTTTTTGCCTCAGAAAACTGATTTTTCTGAAACACTAATTGGAAAACTGTTGGCTCACTCTGGCTAAACTGAATGCTACAAAGGATAACGATTTTTTCTGTGTCAAGATATCATTTTTTTAAACTGATGGATAGATACTATGGGCAAGGATACTGACCAGTTTGCACATCAGGCTAAGCTGAGGAGTTTAATTCATGCAGCTCTCGAAAAACAGAGAGCGGAGTGAACTTCCCCATATTCAGAACCGCGTTTGAGGTCTGCTTGCTTGTGAACATTCAATAACTGATCCGGGGGTGCCATCTAGTGATCGAGTACAGTAACAGCGTGCTTAAATTTGCAGGTCTATAGACGCAGGCGTCTACATCTGCAGAAAGGGGTTAACAGCTTTTGGAACAGTTGGCAGGAGTGGAATACAATATTGCTTAAATTAATCAATCTCTCCTTTAAAAGAATAGTGTAGACAAAAGACAGATAAACATACCCTGGGCATTTATTACTCTTTGATGAAGCACATTAGTTTCTTTGTGCCTTATTTAAACCGTTTTTACACAGCTTTTGACTTCCCTGCAGGGGTGAAGAGATCTTGAGACCTCTGATAACCCATAGCTGCACACATCCCCATGTCTGCCACATTCCCCATACGCCCCCCTTGTCAGTAACCGTTGACCCAATTTTCTATCACCACACATGTGCAAACACCCTCCCTGTTCAGGCCCACCCCCCTGGGTAAGTTTCATTGTACCGTTGTCATTTTGACAGAAACTGTCTGTCTCATTCATTGGCTGACCGTATTCCCGCCAACGCATATACGCAAACACCCTCCCCTGGGTATGTTTCATTGTACCGTTGTAATTTTGACAGAACCTGTCTGTCTCATTCATTGGCTGACCGTATTCCCGCCAACACATATACGTAACAGGCACGGAACCAGCACCGCCCCCTTTGACATACCCCACTCACTCACATGCTCATTGTCAGAGAGAGAGAAGACTTGCGGAATGAGAAGACTTTGGAAACCAGCCTTATTTTGCTATGAGCTTTCGACCACTAACCGAGAAAAACTTTTCTCCCCTCACAGACTCTACCGGAAAATAATTTGAACTTTCTTTACTTTCTTTCCTTATTTTGTTCACAGCTATTTCATTCATTTCTCTCCAGTTTTAACACTTTGAAACACTATTTTAATAGTGCTTTAAAAAGGAAAATGTTATTTTAATAACATCTTTTAACTTTAAAACACTCTCCGAATTTTAATCCTGTTTCGTTAACCCACGACCAACAAACACTTGAAATAAAGTTTTACCACTCATCACTTCCATTTCCCCACCACTCAATTAATACACGTTTAAAAAGAACAAAACAATAATATTAATAATACAATTAAATAAATGCTTTAAAGAGGTTATCCCAAGAAGATCCTAAAAACTTAACATGGTAAAAATGTATAAAACTAAATCACTGAGCCCACACCAGAACATTGGGGAGGAAGGGAAGAGGTTGCTGAGGGGTGATACAGAATAAACTATAATAAACTCATTTAAAAATTAACTCTTATGACCTCTTGACACCATCCATCAAAAGTTGACATATGACCTTTGACCCCATCAATCAAATTTGTACAGAAACCATATCATATTATTTTTCTCCTCACTGTGCATTTCCCCCGTTCTTTTAGCAGAACCCTAGGCTGAGGTGGATTATCATCATAATTTATTGAGAAAAAAAAAGAATTTGTCCCCATTGTTTCAAAGAAGTCCTATCTGATAATACTGCATGTCCTGGACTCAAGGACACCCCTCTATGAAACCCTGAGATTGAATCTGTGTTGATTGTAACCCTCTGCACACCAAACATGTTGACCCAATCAGTTTGGCTGATGCCTTTGCAGACAGAGAAGCGAGGGCAACAGCGAAACACACTGTTGCGGTATTACACTAATATGTAGACTCAATTTCATGTGACCTGCTGTGAGCAGAGCACGATGCTGCTCCCCCACAAGAAAAACGTCAATTGACATCACATGGAACACTACACTGATGATGGGTGGGTAGGACCCAATGGTAAGCCTATGTTACCAAAATCCCTCTTCCATATTGCTGTAGATTTGGTGCATGGGCAGTGCCATTCATCAAGAGGAGGAATGGAGGGGTTAATAAATCAGAGTTACTCTACCGTTGGACTCACTACCTATCTTAGAATTTTTCCGAGTAATGTCCAACATGACAGAGCTACAACACATGGGGAGGGGTAGTAGTACAGAAGGGGGCAATCCCTACACTCCCTGGGCCATTCCACACATACATCTAACACTGTGTGAGGGGAAGAGGTATGTGTTAGTATTGATATGACCTTTTTATAAATGGTAAAAGCTATAGATGCAATCACAGTAGCAAAAATCCTAAGTAGAGAAATTATTCTTAGGTGGGGTTAGGAATGAAGTGTTGACCCACCTGGGAGCAAAATTGGGAATAGGATTGAAAAAGCATTGTGCATATCATTCGCAATCAGCAGGATTAGTGGAGAGAACTAATGGAACCCTGAAAGCAAAACTGGCAAAAGCCATGTACTCCACTAATTTGACCTGGGTTGAGGCCCTCCCACTGGCACTATACTCTATGCGCCAGCAACCAGCGAAGAGCACGTTTCTTTCACCACATGAATTACTTACTGTAAGGCCCATGCCTGGGCCTCCGGGAGACCCTAACATGGTCCCCACCGCAGCCTTGCTGCAAACAGACCTGTCAGAAAATATGCGGGTTTTGGGCAACATGACTAAGCTTCTCTCTCGCCAGGTGCAAGTAGCAAACTCTACAGGAGATGAGGAAAACCGCACCCCGGCCCCAGGGGTGACCACTGGCAACTGGGTCTGGTTAAAGGCACTAGGCCGTCCACACTAGGACGAACCGATCTGGACGGGACTGCTCAAGATCACTGAGGTCTCCGACCGCTTGGTGTGGGTCGAAAAGGAGGGAAATAAGACCTGGCATCATTACAGGACATCAATGAGGATGATGGAGATGGAGAATAAAATGTGGCTAGGAATAGGGAAGGAGGGATTAGCTCTCCTAGTAGGATTTTCTTTACTTCTTGTAAGTGCTTTGCTATACTCTGAACGCACTCAGATAGACGCCCACATGAAACCTACACCACACCAAGAATTCACGGAAAACATGTTGATAGTAGTGGCAGTAGTAGGAGGAGCAATAGCAGGACGCGCATTCACCATCCTGGTCTCGCAGTATATACATCTTTGGGTCCTAATACATACATCACTGGAAAACACGGACAAGACAAACTTAATTGCACGTCCCAAAAGTAACATGAAAATAGCAAGTACCATAGTAATCTTGGCGTTGGTAATGGTAACAGACGCAGCTAAAGTGAACTCAGACCCATGCGGAGCAAAAGTAATTTTAAAAGTCGACTCAGACAAGGACAACACTTTTCAGTTTGACTTATGTAATGTAATTAATTGCGGGGCTGACCCAAATAGTTGGAGAGGGTATGACATATTTGGGTGCGAACAACACAGCCCCTGATGGGAAACTCGCTAAGAGTCTGAAAAAACTGAAAGCTCTGGCAAATGAAATGAAGGTGCAGTCAGGAGTAAGTAACTCTGTAAGCTCCTGGCTAAATGAGACCTCCGGTAGATGGGGGGGCACTCATTGGGCAGCAGCTCATAGGAATCACAGTAGCGGGGTCCCTTTTTATAATTTGCGGATGTTGTTGTATACCCTGCATACGTACCTTGGTGACCAAAACAATTGAAAGGCCTTAACTAGAGAGGATCCGCCAAAATACCAAACCGTTCAATTAGAAGAGGGCTGTTTAGACCCAGCCGATGACTCTGAGGCAGATAATGAGTTAGAGGAGCACCGAGATGACCCCATAGGCCTAGAGGCCGGGAGACTTGCCCTAACCTCGCCCGACGAGGCGACTATGTTACTGTACCAACAGGTGACCAGAGATGTGACAGGAAGTGACGAGTGGGTGTGTCCTTCAGAACCCTAAGCGCCCAACTGCCCCATTGGAAATCCCAACTGCAAACATGGACAAAGCGGAGGAGCAGGTTGGTCTTCCTGGAAGTGGGCGGAGAAGTATCGTCCAGACCTGCTTAACCTCAGAAAACAACTTGAGACTGATCCTGAGCTTATGCAAGCCTACTGCCGAGAGATTCTGGGGTTGTCTGAGGAGGAGTGTGAATGAGATTTGAGTGGATGAAGGCTATTGGCTTAGTAAATTCATAATGTTAGAGTGTGCTCATGTGCTAGATCCATATTCCGAGATAGTGGCTGATGTGAGCACTTGCACATATGAAGGAAAACTAAAATGCCGGAATATGCAGATTTGCTATAGGACCAAAGGGTTTAGCTTGGAGTGGACGCTGGGCCGGCAACTAGCCAAGCCGACCTCCACTGGCGTCATGGCCAAGCCATGGTCATGTGGATTCCTGAGTTGTCAAGGGGTGAAGGGGGAATCTGAGGAGGGGTCCCAGTGGTCAAGTAGAGCCCAGAGATCAGGTTTTGCTTCGCTGCGCTAGGATGCTAATGCAATCACCCCATTGATAGCAATATCTAACATAGGTGCTGACAGCACAAAAGGGTGAGAATGTAATCGCTTCAGCACTTAGTGTTGCCCCTATAAAATGGGGCCAAAGGAGGGAGTTGTGGAATAATACAAAACATCTTTTGTTTTCTTATCATCTTATTATCATCTGTACTATTATCAAAACATCTTTTGTATTATTACTGTATTATTTTTTAATGCTTAAAACATCTTTTATGTCAATACCTCAAAGCTTATAAATCTACTCACCCAGACCGTGTGAGAGTGGATGAGAGACGCTGTACAGGAGAGGCAAGGTACAGAGTGGCACAGGAATGCTGGAGCTTTGCCAAAAGAAAACGCCCATGGGGTCCGAAGTGGTATCAGGTATCCCGTGACCGCCTTCCCGTGACCTGTCTAAAGCCAAGTGGACAATACTATGTAGAAAGGCGGTAGCTGATTAGACAGCGGTTATAGACAGATGTACAGCCAATCGATGTACAGCCAAAGGACTGTGGATTATGCCGGGCATACATTGTGCGATTTTTTCAATCGCGGTAATAAGCTGCTGTTCATACTGTATGAGTAAATCGCAGGGGTTTAAACTTTGCAGCACACGATTCCTGTTCTCACACTATACGGTCCGATGGTCTGGTGCGATGTGATTGCTAACACTACACGACACGTCGGACACGGTCGTACTGTTGAGTCCGGAATTGAAGAAGAAGAAGAAGAAGGAGAAGAAGAAAAAGAAGTAGTAAAAGAAGAAGCCGGAAGCCGTATCAATGTTTGCGCATGTGCAGCTTGACAGATTGGGGTTAATCGGCTCGTGCAGCTGCTTCAACAGTGCGAGAGCCTCACGTAGGGCGACCAGAATTTCAAACAAGTTTGATTTTCTCCCGATCGATCGGGAGGTGGTCAGGAGGTGTTAATCGCTTCTCGTTACCCAATATACACTACACGATGACAGACGCAAGATTGAGCCAAAATTCGGCTCGACTTCCAAAAAAGTCGCACGACTGAAAAATCGTGGCAAAAAGGGCCAAAAATCGCACAGTGTATGCCTGGCTTTATTAGAACTGATGCTCGGGCAACGTGAAGGCAGAGCACTCTCTGAACTGAGGCTAAGAACATCCCTCTGTTACAGTTTGTAATTTTTTAATTCTTTGTCTGCTATAAACAACAATTTTTGACATTTGGTCGACAATTCTTTTATTTCTAGACACTTTCTCCCTTGAACACGTCAAATCAGACTCGATAAAAGGTGAAAAAACCCACATTTCCTGAGGCGGCAGTCCACACCTCACAGTTGGCTTTTGAAAAGTGGGAAAAATGAAGAGTTTGTATCTGAAACTGAAAAAGCAATCAGAGTAATAACAGAAAAGTTAAAATCGTATTGAGGGACTGTTGACGCCAAACTTTCTAGTAACCTAAACAATATGAATAATCCCACTGATACATATTGCTGCAGACTTGTGCTTTGGAATCTGGGACTATGATTAAGTTAATGCTAGTTTGGTTTTTTCAGATACGGTTTCTGTGCAATTGGAATGTTCAGCATTTTTAAGTGGACGAATATATTTGTTGTTGTTGCTTGCACATAGCCAATGTGCTTCTTAGATGGCAGATTGTTTGTGTTCCACACGCCTAGGCTGTGCAGGCGGGAAGGCATGTGTCCTGAATGTAATCACGAGGATAGAGCTTGTCAATGAAAATGTGGAATACTTTTGGATTGTGCGGTTGATTTTGTGGATTGTTGTACGGATTGGACTTGTGACTGGTCCGTTCCTCTTTAAGGGCTGGGCGTAGTCAGAAATCTGCTGCTGACAGAAAGCGCTGTTTGGCCTCATCTTCTCGAGTGGGCCAGAGAGTTTGGCTTTCCACTCGGGATCTCCCCTTCAAAGTTGAATCTTGGAAATTTTTCCCTTGCATTATTGGCCCGTTTAAGATTGTGCGGAAGATTAACCCTGTCACCGTGCATCTTTATCTTCATAGATCCTTGCGGATCCATCCTTCCTTTCATACGTCCAGGCTTAAACCTGTTAGCACCAGCGTCCTGGCACCTGGCAACAAATCCCCGTCTTCGCCGCGGATGATTTAGGGGGGCCCGGTGTACACCGTACATCGTTTTGAGGCCGAGAGGCGTGTTGGTCGGGGATTCCAGTTATTGGTAGATTGGGAGGGATTCGATCTTGAGGAGCGTTGTTGGGTCCCTGCTCAGGATATCCTGGACCTTGCCCTTATTTCTGAGTTCCATGCAAGGGGTTCTTTGGGAGCGTCTGGGGCCGTCCCTTGGGGGGGGGGTGCTGTCATGGTTTGCTATTTGCTTTTGGCTTTCTTTGTTACTCTCACCCCTGACGACATCGTTTTCTTTCCACATCAGATTTTTTACCCAGCTGGCTGATTACTCCTGGGCGGTTCTTCCGGGGGTCTATTTAACCCGGAAGTCGCCACGCATCCTTCGCTGGAGTGATTGGTATGACTTTGCTCACTTCGGCTTGGTATATTTCTAGTCAGAGGATCGCCTATTTATATACATTTTCTCTGTTTCTGGTAAGGTTATTTGGCACTATTGTTAGGTGCCTTGTTTAGTTTTCTCTCTTATTGATTTTTCTTTTTTCTATCCGGATGCTTGCTTCTTTCTAGCACTTAAGCCTTTCGTTTATTCAGAAACGCGAGCTTGTTTCCGCTCTTATTTAGCTCTATCACTTTCAGTTTCGCCGGCTCTCTGCTTGATGCAGCTTCACCTGCCGTGGCATCTGAAACTCCACTCTCTCCAGCCATTACAGGTGAGGCAAGAATCCATTAGCCGGACAGAAATTGGGTGACGTCATAGGCGGATGACGTCATAGGGAGGCGGGAGGTGAAGATGCAGGAGGATTGAGACCGATATGATGGCCGGAATTACAGGGAGGCGCCACCTGAGGCTAAAACGACAAAAAGACACTGCAACACAAAAAACGGAATACAGAAAATCCAACCGCATCACAATTGCCGTAACAGACGAAAAACATCTACCCTCCAAACTTCACGAAAAGTCAGCGTTACGTTTTGAAACGAAGGGCAGAGTTACCAATTAAAAGGTAAGTCAAACCACCCAGCAGCACAGTATCCATTGTATTGTGTTTTTTTTTAAAGTCCCTGAAAAGGAAAGCTAAATATGTTTTATGAGTTTATGATACCTCAGAAAAACATGCTATTAATCACTCAGTCAATCAAAAGTCGCTAAGTATATAAAATCAGGCCTCAAAGTTGTTCAGAAATAAGCGGCATTCTCAGCCCCAGGAAGGTAAGGGCGTTTCCCCTGGAGGCATGGAAACCATGGCTGCGTTCCAATCCGAAAAAATGCTTGCTTCGTCGTTTTCACTCGCCCTCCAATCGAGGGGGGAATCCCCGAAAAATCCCGGATGTAAGATGGCTGCCACTTGTAGGGTCGTTCCAATCCAATTTTGCGGAGGGAAGGGCACATTTTCATTTGCTCAAGCCCTCGATTATCCTCCCTCAAACGAAGCCAACAATGAACATCCCTCCAAGCTAAGATATGGCCCAGAATGCTTTGCTCGCTCTCCCTCGGTCAAAATTTTACGTCCGCCATTTATTTCAGATGGCAAAAGGAGGAATTGTGGTAGGGAAATTACCGTACAAGAATTGTGTTCGGGTAGTTTGCAATCTATGACAAAGTTATATGCAAATAGCGAAGTTTGGGGGTGAGGGGCATCGGTTTCGCATTATTTTTAAGCATTTAAGACTTTACGTTCATTTTTGCTGTAGCTAGCCAACAGCATCCATGAGGACTGTTGCGGAGCTAAAAGCCGCTTTCACACAGGACGTGAAACGAATTTTTCGCGCAACAGATTACATTCAAATGCAAAGACGCGAATGCACGCAAAATGCATCCATCGCACTGATCATGCAATCTGTCGTGCAAAAAATTCATTTCGCGTCCGGGGTGAAAGCAGCTTTATTTTCCCATAAAACGGTCACAAATGCCGCAGCAGTCAAACGAGCAAGCTGTCTTCTACTTGCCACGAACACGGGATACGCTTCCGCATGAACTGTAAAAGGTAGAACGTCTACATACTCTAGATATATCTATGGAACTTACAGGCAACTAACTCACTCGGCTCCATGGCAACGCAAACTTCCCGCTGGCTTGTTCACAAATGTATAAGTGCGGAAAAAAACGCGACGAGGGTCGTTCCACTTCTATTACCCACAACCCTCCCCCTAAGTCCCCTCTGTTGCCCTCCATCGCTCGGGAAGGGCTTACTCACCTGCTACGTCATTCTGAGGGCTCACTCGAGTGGAGGGAAGAAGTGAAGGGAGTATCTTATTTCGGATTGGAACGCAGCCCATGCTTCATCGTGGGAGAGGTCCCGCCTCTCCCTAGCCCAAACGTCTGTACCTCCCAGGCATGCGCAGTTGCCACATCACGCTCGCGTATTGGAAAGCTCCCCAACCTACTAGATATAGCTTCTGTACGACTGTACAATAGTTTCCGAATTTAATGCCTTACTTTTTAGATAGCGCGAACTCTGTACGTGAAGTAGAAACGTTAACTTGCTTGTCATTCTTGCGTCATTACATAAAATTATGTTTTCTGACTCCATGATTTACCAAATGTACCTTGCTCTTCTCTGATAGTAAAAAAGGGGAAATGCATGGCCATAGCTATGAGTAACTACAATGCCACGATCAGTGATGAGTGTAAAATGAAATGCTTTTGGTATAATAAAGCAGGTTAATTATACCTCAGTCACCATAATCAAGCACTGCATAGCATGTCATTAAGAAAAAAAACATTACAATTCAAGGCAGTGTAGATATCCATAGCTTGGGCGAGTGTGGCGAAGCCGCGGAACTGGTGAGCCAGCGCAAAGTGGGAGCTGCAATCTAGCTTTGGAGGGAGTATGCCTCTCCCATTCCAAAACTTGTGCGGTCCCGATGTCGCAACGCTGGCTAATACCTTCAGCTCGCTGGCAAGACTGTGTGGAGCAAGCAGGACATAGACTACCATGACTTTCAATAATTTTGCTGCAGATCAAAGTAATGTATTAGAATCATGTTAAACAACATTCATTTCATCTCCCGTGTTTGTGCTTACATAGCACAGGCGAAATCCGTTCGGTCCTTTTCATAGCAAATAATATGTTGACAGGATGAATATGCAAAGATCTTTTACATGAAAACGCATAGGTTTAGTATGGAAACGTTTGTCATCATTATAAATATGAGGAAATACTTTGACACGTTCAAAGACGTTCTCATTTTGTCTTAATATATTAATGAAAGGCAATAATCATCGCCTGGGCTGAAGCCTCGAAGGCTCAAAAAAGGGAATTTGCCAATATGATCAATTATTCCGAATAATGAGGATAAGGAGAAGTTTGCCAAACAGTGCAAAACGAACACTGTGGTTCGGTATGACGAGGCCACCCCAGACTGACAGGAGAACGGCGCTGCGAGCTCAGTCTTTGGGCTCCCGTTACAAAGGCTCCGGGATGACAGTCGCAAGGCCATTATTACCTGGAGGGTAAATGTAATGTTATTTTATACACCTATAGACATAATCTACAATTTAATTGAACATATCTTGATTTTGGCTGAGCTAGCGGGAGCTATCTGATTTCATAATGTTACAACGATCGTTATCAAACAATGTAACGTGTATGTTCTGAGTAGCGAACCTCATTTCTCAATTGACTTCCTCGTACTAAAGTTTAAGTTAGCCTCACCTCACATCAAGCTCTAACGGGATGTTTTCTAGTTGAAAACCATGGAACTTGGTTAGCTAGCAAGTTATTAATAAAATCAGGAACTAGTTGGTACTTAATGTCTGGATCGTATATGCTTGACTGGAAACATGTTACAGCTCTATTACCACACAGATTCCGCGAACTTCGGTATCCAGTAAACGAACGTTAATGTTAACTCCATTGTCAACGTTAAGTTGTTGATTGACCTAATAAGTTAGCCGGGGTCTAATGAATGGTCTACTTTGCCACTACCTAGCTACTCTGGCCAGTGAAGCATGTGTTCCCTCTCTGTCAAAATGGCTCATAATGGTGAAGTGTGAGAATGGCAAATTATGTTGCTCCACTGTTTAATGCTAACTTCACATCTAGTGAGCCTGACAAATTCGCCACTTGCGTGTTTACAGTATGCTGGGGAATGACAGAATGTTGTTAGCTTGCTAGATTGTTGTTGAGCTTGTTTAATTAAGATGGCTAGCTAGCTATGTACCTTGCAAGCTAACGCTTTACCCCATAAATTGATTATGTTGCACCGTTAACTTCAACTCACGCAACCGGAAAAATACACTTCCGAGATGAGGGCATGGCTAGCAAGCTAAAGAAAAGACAATATCACGATATTCTGACTTGAAAACGAGCGGGATAACCACCAATAACAGCATGCCTGAAGCATTTATAATGTTACGGGGGGTGGGAGGAGTTATGCAAGTTGTGGCCGCAGTGCATCATGTGGCCCCCGCCCAAAAAAACCCTAAACCACTAATACAGAGTGAAACAGTTCAACCGTCTAACTCTAAAATTAAGCACTATATAGAAGTGAGCCTTTTTATGTGTTTTTAATTATTCATTTGCAACATTTATAATATGTTTTGAAACAAATCTCTGATTTTTCTTTACACGGCCTTTAAAGACATTTCCAATGCTCATGGTAATGTAATCCCTAGATGGTGAACTCTATTACCAGTGCCTAAGAAGGCGTGATGAGACACAGCATCATCTTGCAAAGGTAGTTTGTTCTCCTCAGGAAGCTAACAACATCTTTACAGAGTTTCATGCCAGTAGCTATGGGTGCTCACTGTGGAGTAGACAATGCATGCAATTCGTCAGCGGTATTACTGGCCTGGTATGAAAGCTGACCTCACAAAATGGGTGAGCGCATTACTATCCCATATTTCTGCGGTGATTATGGATGTCATGGAGCACTTTCTGAGTGTTGGTCATTTTTTTCACTTTTTTAGGTTGCTCAGTGTGATGAGTGCCAGAAAAAGAGGGCTTCCATTAAGGAAAAAACTAAAAAAAAAAAAAGTATAAACCCATCGAGGTGAATAATCTCCTGGCAATGTTGCATGATGTTAAATAGTTCTGAAGTGTTAGTCATGGGGGCCACTGCCCTGCATGTGCCCTGCTGAATTATGTGCATGTAAGATGAAGTGTTCTAAAATGAACAGGGCAGAGAGTCTATTGTCCTGGTTTGGTAAAACATTCCATTGTGCTTTGTTTGAATTTATGGTGTCCGAGCCCTTTGAACTGGTGGGGATGGACCTTGAAGGCAAATTGAAGTGCTTCAACAATGGACATGTATACGTCTGCGTCATGGTGGACTATTTCACAAAATGGCTGGAAGTCTATCCTCTGAAAAGCAAGAGGGCTGAGGAGGTAACGGACTGCATAATGGATTTCTTTTATAAGTATGGCGCACCAAAACTGTCATGGTTTGGAAGCTTAGAGAGCTCTTTTTGTTGCTATCGTCCGGGACGATATCGTTTAGCTCCCAATCGGATTCCTGGGCCAGCTGGCATTAATTGGGGGCATTGCCCGGGCTCTATTTAAGCTCCAGTTTCGTCTCGCGTCCTTTGCTAGAGTGTCAGTGTTTCTATTGCGCTTTAGCTGGTAGGGTCTCTAGAAAGAGAATTGTCAGGGACTTTATGCATAACAGGTTTAGTAATAGTGAGCAAGGGAATCTTTGTTTTATTTTCCCTTTTCTTTTTGGCTCTTCGAGCTTGTTTTGCTTTCTACCTTGGACGGCTGCTTGGTCCGTTAGTAGCGGGAGTCTCGCTTTTTTTTTCTATTTTGAGTCTGTCCTTCTCTGCTGTTTTTGCCTTTTATTTCTGGCCACTGCATTTGGCATCCAACACTCCCCAAATCATCACAAAAATAAATTCTGACTGACTGGGGTAAAGAATTTGTCAATAAAGTAAGCGATTACTGACATGTGATGTTGTTGTGCTTTTGTCTGCAGATAAAGGGGGGTGGGGAGAAACGATACTGAACGTGTTTTCCTATCCAATGAATATGCTAGATCAATCTGGACCTGTGTGCAAAACTTGGCATTGCCAGAAGCTTCTGCGCACCATACCACCCACAAACAAAATGGCTTGGTGGTAAAGCTGAATGGCGCCATTCAATGGTCTAACACTTTTTTAAAAGGAATTTCTTCCTTTTAAAGCTCTTTGATCATGTCTGAAGGGTAGTATTTTCCAATTTCAGGGCTCTGAGAAAAATGGTGCTGGATCATCCAAGTGATTGGGATGGTCACATCAAACCCGCTGTGTTTGGACTACATACAAAAAAAAACAAATAACCACCAAATTTCCCCATATTTCCACATGTACGGGAGGGAAGCCCGTTGCCCATCAGAAATTCCAGAAAAGTGCCAGGTATGAGAAATCTCCATGCAGGAGGAGCTGCTTTGAAAACCATCTCTGCCATAATGTGTTACAGATGCACTGTCCATACACTGGCTGAAAATGAGGATGTATGCATCCAAACTAAAAGCCTCAAAGACGTGTATGCTAAAGTGGAGGCAAATATAACTGAAGGACAAGCGAGGGTGCGGAAGAGGAAGCTATCGAAGGGGGAAGATGACTGCTTTGTGGTGGGGGGATCAAGTGTTGCGAAAAAATATTTGCCAGGAGCACAGAAAGGGCGGGAAATTTGAAACAAATTTATTGGGTCCATTCATCATAGCAAACATTGATGGCAAAAGTGCAGATTTAAAAATGGGGAAGGGGAACACTATTGAGAGAATCACCATTAACCATCTAAAGAAATATGTGGAACCACAGCGACGAATCCCAGCAAAATGGATTGGAACCACTTCCACTTCTCCAGCACTGCAGGCCAGCCCCTTGAAGTCTACTGGAGTTCCCCAATCCCCCACCTTCACAATGAGCCCACAATCTGGCCCCCTGTCCTCCAGTCTCCAGTCATGGGACCCAACTGCATGTGAAACATCAAATGGAGTCTCCCCAGAAGACAGTAAGTATAGATGTCAATTCAATATCATTTTTGCAACAACATACTGAAAAACCTCTGCATATTTACTGTAGTTTCAGTCCTGAAAGGACTGAAAATTTGGAATGGACCTATTAAATTTTGAGGTTAAGGTGATTAACATTTTTCTCATTCTGAGTTATAGATGACATCTGGCTGAATAAAAGAAGAGGTGTGCTGTGGAGCAAAGTTGGACCTTAGAAAATATTTGCCGTGGACTTGCAAAATATGGCCCCTGGACAGGAGGTAGAGAGTGAGGTAAATGCATACTTAAATAAATTTGTTGGCAGCAATTTGTAGAAACAATTGACACAATTATTGATTCAGGTCTTGAATGTATTCATCTATGCCATCATTGCGGAGTTGCAAGAAGAAACTGAGCGAAAGGTTTATTATGTTGACTCGTTTCAAATGACTGCAATGTTGCAAAGATCATTCCGGGGATTTAACAAGGTAACTATTTTCAAAATGTTTGCGGATGATTTACAATACAAACAAGTATTTATTCAGTCTGTTTACAGCTTGACCCAATGGCCAATGATGTCCTCATCGGACCAGTCTGTGACAAGCAGCACTGGACACTTGTCGTGAGTATTCACACCATCTCGGCACAAAATTCTTATACATGTTGGTATTTTGAGACTTGAGCCTCTCTTACTTGATTTTAATGTGAATTCATCTTTACATGACTTGTAATGAAGGTCATTTATCCAAAAGAGAAGCGGGCACTGTACATTGACCCATTGGGTGAAACCCCTGACCACATAACCAAATGCAAGAATATGACCAGGTAAGTCGATCTATGGTAATGTCTTGAATGGTTCATGGCTAAAATTAAGCTTTTTTGCTATTCTGCAGAGCTTTCATGAGGCACAAAAATATTCACATCTTGCGGTGGACTTGTGGTCATACTGTAAGCCATCCGCGTCAGCAAGACTGTAGGGCATTTGTCTGCAAGGTATGAGGGCAGGTGACCCTTTGAATGCTGTTATGAATGCAATTGATTGTATGATGTCTTTTGTAGTTTGCAGAGCTTCTCTTGACTGGTGGGGTCCTGGATTTCAGCACTGATGAAGCCTCCATCACTCAGTTGAGGAAGGAAATTGCTTGCAGACTGGTCACTGATTCAGGTATTTTTATCTGTCATTTATTTTGTGTGGATGTGTGACTGAGACATTAATTGTAATTGTGTGATTTCAAGGACCTTTCAGAAGTATGCCGAGCATGTGGGAATGTATGTCAAAGTCCAGGGAGAGGGAGTGATGCAACTGATGACTGGATAAGAATAAATTGAACGTTCTGACATAATTACAAATGTCTTGTGGTGGTAATCAACAGCCATGCCTCTCTTCAGATCCAGTGTACAACATGCGGTCTATGGTTCCATTGGATTTGTGTAGGGAGACCACCACTGGAGCAGAACTTCTATTGTCCAGCATGTGGATAAGTAAACGTTCAGCATTTTTCCACTGCATGATTATGACCAGTTGCTTAAGAGTTGGTATAAGTAGGAACTTTCCTGAAAACCCTTTTCGTCCAGCACTGCATCAAATTAACAGCACTCTAACCACCTTTTTGGGTGCGTTGTGTTTTTTTTTTTTTTTTTTTTAAGTCCGCCTCCCTTAGAGACCATGGACCACTGAAGCAACCATCCTGCTGTCCTGATCTGGTTTTATACCTGGTCCACACTTACACCTCACCCTATCCTGGAGTGATTGATGCCACTGCTTGGTTTTCGCTTTTTATTTTTATCCATCTTTAATTGGCTGGTCAGCGAAAGATGGGATCCCCCACTATAGCCAGGTTCCTGAGATTTCATCCAGTGGAGATATACAGCGCCCTCCATAATTATTGGCACCCCTGGTTAAGATGTGTTCTTTAGCTTCCAAAAATTCAGTTTTTTTTTCTCAATAATATAGGACCACAGTGAAAAAAAAGAGGAAAATCCAACCTTTAATTCAAGTGCATGTATTCAGTGGGAAAAAATCCCACATTAAGAAATAATTCTTTTACATCAAATCATGTGTGCCACAATTATTAGCACCCCTGATGTTAATACTTTGCACAACCCCCTTTTGCCAACAAAACAGCACTTAATCTGTTTGTTGCCAAAAAGCTCTATCTAGGTCTCAGCTGACCAAAGCACATGGTCCCAAGTCCCAGTACCGCTTAGCGAACTCCAGAAGTTTGCGTTTATGATTGTGAGTGAGAAAAGGTTTTTTCCGTGCATGCCTCCCAAACAGCTTGTTGGCATGTAGATAGCGCCTGATGGCAGTTTTGGAGACTTTGTGATCCCAAGATGTTACCATTTGTTGCAATTCTTTAACAGTGAGCTTTGGAGAACGTTTTATTTCTCTTACCATCCTCCTCACTGTGCGTGGTGGCAAAATAACCATGCGTCATCATCCAGGCTTGTTTACCACTGTTCGAGTTGTTTTAAACTTCTTGGTGATTCCTCTGACAGTAGATATGGGCAGGTGCAGGCGAGTGGCTATTTTCTTGTCGCTATTACCTGACTTGTGAAGGTCGACACACATCTGCCTTACTTGAATGGTGTTTTCCTTTGTCTTTCCCATTTTGAAGAGTGGATTAGAGAAATGGCCTCTGCGCCACGTCATATTTATACCCCAGGGAAACAGGAAGTGATGATTTACTAATTAAATTTTCACAGATACTCTAATCAACTTTGTAAAATACTGTAGAAATGACAGAAATACTTCAATTACATTTAATTCCTAGGAATTGTTAGGGGTGCCAATAATTGTGGAACAGGTAATTTTTATGAAAAATAATTATTTTTTTAGTCAATGATTTTTCTCCCCTTAAAATTCTCGTCAGTTGAAGGTTACATTTTTCTACAATTTTATTGCTTCTGCAATAAAAATTTATTTTAAGGCTTTTAACACATCTTAACCAGGGTTGCCAATAATTATGGAGGGTACTGTAATAATTTTTTTTTTAAACCACCTGAAGATTTTTCTCCTTGCTATTTTTGGGATTGGGTACCTTAGGACACTCACAGGTAATTTATAGTTCTATCTCCAGTACTGTAAACGTAATGTACGCTGCTGAAGGACTGTCTATTAAACGCTTTTCCTGAAATGTGTTTTTGCTGACTAACCTCTGCCCCAACTTCGTTGGCAGTGGTATCAATGTTTTCGTCTGTCTGTGTCAGTCTCTGACAAAGTTCCTGGCTACAATTTTACACGCAGAGTGGTGAAACTTGCAGGGAATAATGACTTATCTGTCAGTGATTCAATTCTGAAAGGTCAAGATCACGGTCAACCAAAAGGTCACATTCACTTAATTGGCAACAACTTTGGATCCAATTGTCGCAGAGCTTTCAGAGTTGGTTCATATTTTAGCTTGTACTAGCATATAGGACGTTCAGGGTGGCAGAGGTATGTGCTCTCCTGAGCGATAACATCCCACTTGGTCCTTCATTTTGTCTACTCTCATTTGGTCTACTCATTTTGTCTACTTTTAAAATGACCACCCTTTCCCATTTTGTCCACTCTCAAGAAAATTATTTTTAATATGAGTAAGTGCATTATGAGGTGCACAAAATGAATTAAAAAGACTTCTCTCATAGTAATGGGAACAAAACACAAGTGAAAATCTTTGAACGAAAATCCCATCAGTATGAGAGTGGAACTTCAAAAACATCAGGGTGAAACAATTAAAAACAGTAGCCCAAATGGAAATTGTGCTAAAAAGTTTTAGACAAAATGAGAGTAGACCTAGTGGGAGTAAACCTACCGAGAACCCTACCAGTTTGAAGGTGCTTTGGATTGTACCGTTAGATTAACACCGTGCAGGGCTCATAGTTAGACGCTGTTGACCTAGTGGGTCACTGACCAGTTCATAACAAATGAAAGGGTCTAGATGACACCGTGCATTAGTAGGTCTCGCCTGCCCCACCCCCACCCACATTGTGTCATCATAGGGGTCCAGTGTTGCAGTCAGTATGTCCAACTTTGAGTAAAAGCTTAACATGTTTGGATACTTGGTTAAGCCCGAGGAAACCATTTGTTTTGGGTCAACTCAGTGTTACCTGGATGCCGACATTGTTAGTACTAAAAGCAGAGATGAAATTTATCGGTTGTGCTCAAAGTTTTATTGCATTTTGCTCGGAGATCGAATCCAGCTTAGCACTGTGTAAGCAATATATTGCTGGTAGCAGTAAATGTAGTTCTGCTATACACAGCAATCTGCTACAGAACCACGTTCAATTGTTACACTATACATAAACACTTTTTATCCCCTCGGCATATAATGTGGGGGATATAGCGATCAGTGTCCGTCCGTAATAAAATCGTTTCCGGACCAGAACTCGAAAACTATACCACTTACCAACACCAAATTTGGTATGGAGCTTCTCCTTATGATCTAGTTGTGCCTTTTGGGGGTTTCGGTCCATCCGTCTGTCCACACAACCTGTAGGTTACACAACCTACAGCCGGGGGGATCCGCCATTGCCAGATGGCTCTTGTTGAAAGTCGGGGCTGTAATGACGTGGTCTATATAGCCGCAGCCTCAAGTAAGCATTTGAGTAATAAGTTCTAGTATTTGCTAAAGGGAACCACTTCTTTTAATCAATCTTAAAACAGTTACCTGGTGCTGACGTAGATTAATATAAGACTGGCTGCCCGTGGTAGCTGTCGTGCAATGGCACAGAGCTCTCAGCCATCGGCAAGTCATGTATTTTTGCTGGAAGAGGATCGAATCCAGGTTTGCGCAATCTTGGGAAACTATTGTCCTATCTGCCCCATTCTCCTTTTATGAACGTATTCTCCTGTACCAGATGTTGGCGATAGCTTCATTAAAATCCTAACCATGTTACTATTTTACCACAAGAGGCTTGTGCAGTTCTGTGTTTGGCACCTTTATCTGTCGACAGTCTGAGTCATTCCACACTGGAAAAGCATCGCAAGAAAACGTTGATACGAGTGGGTGCCCCATTATTTTACGATACGTTGTACACAAAAGGTAGAATGATTCATTACTCAGTCCGTTATCTCGGCGCAGCGTTGAGGGTACAACATTACCACTCGCAATCTACAGTTCCTGGGGCTATGCGATAGCAATAACTTGTGTATTTTGAAAGTATTAACAGTGGTAGATTCTCAACATTTAAAAGTATTTATTTGTACTCATGTGGTGCAGTAAGGCTGTGATGTTTTGGACAGTGTGGCTACAACCTCGAGAAAAGGAGCTTCATAAACACTCTTGAATGTTTCTAAAGGAAACCAGTTGTTTTAGATCAAACCAAAAAAATGTTACCAGGA
The DNA here is from genome assembly GCA_029721435.1 of Gymnothorax reevesii. NCBI lineage: Eukaryota > Metazoa > Chordata > Actinopteri > Anguilliformes > Muraenidae > Gymnothorax > Gymnothorax reevesii. Next base: position 58,750,863 of record CM056574.1, read on the forward strand.
TGCTGATGTTATTAATATATAGTGGTCTAACGCTCTGCATAATGTGGCTGGTAATGGTCTAGAGGTTAGAGTAACAGGCTAATAATCTTCTTCTTTTACTGATGGAGGATCGAATCCAGTTGATGCGATCTTTCAAACATTCGATTTTCAAATATTTTTTCTTTTAAAGGGGCCTTTAAAATTAGTTCTCATTGTTGCAATCAAGTTTGCTGTAAAAGATATGAACTGCGACTTAAAGAAGACATGAAACACTAAAAGTAACTATCGTTAGTTAATGAAGGTTTCTCACCCTAAAAAGATTATTTAAGCTTTACCACTGATGGAGAAAGAAATTTCGAAATCCTGCTGTTGAAGTTCAACAGTCAAAACAACGGAGGGCGCCATCGCCATTGTGTTGTCAGATGTGACGTCATCGGAGTGGTTGGCTCAACTCGTCAAGCTAGCGATCGCACTGAGGAACTACATCCATTCATTCAAAATGGGAGGCATGTTGCCCCCGGATGTTCAAATGAATTTTACAGAGTCAAAGATCGGGAGAAACCAGTACATTTCCATCATTTGCCACTTAAAACGACCACCTATTCTCCGACGTTGGCTAGCTGCACTCAAAAGGAAGAACCCACTAGTTAGCAGCAATGCTAGAGTACGCAGTGATCACTTTGTAGCTGAAGACTACGTGGAGGAAAAGTTTTTTGATGAGGCAGGAGTACTGATAAATCGTAGAAACAACAGGTTGAAACCAGATGCACCTCCCTCAGTGTTTGACTTTTCTTCCTATGATGCACGGAAGACAGACCGTCCACGCAGTCCACTAACTTTAGTTCAGAAGTGGCTGTGCGCTGCAAGGAGAGAGCCCAACGGCGTAACTATTTAAGAGAACAGAGAGCAGTAATTATACGACCGGCAAATGTTCAACAATCCAGTTTATATGTTCCACAACCCAGTTCAATCTCAATCATGATCATCCCTTCAGTTGCTTATAAGACAATAATTTCCCGGACCGGCCTTCAGTGCGTGGCAGATAAACACAACGAAATAAAATGATATGAACGGCATAAAAACAAATGTAGAATTTATTGAGATACATAACTCACCACAAGGCTGAATCGGGAGGAGCCCTGACTTAGATTCTCTGCTACGAGACAATCACACCTGGGGCTAATGAGGGACACTAGCTATGTTTCCATCCACTAGCCAGTTCAACTATCTGAAGTTCGCCAAACATATTCATGCGGAAAAAGAAGGTGAAAGTGCGTTTTGATCTAACGCCATTAAAGCGAATAAAAAGTTGTGCGTAATGACGCCACATGCTTTCCGCTCAAATGGAAACATGCTAATGACACCTGTAGCTCTCTGTAATAGGGCTGTCACCATAAAAAAAAACAGCTTCGAATGAATTTAGAAAATGACAACGTGATGTTCGAATGTATTCGACCCCCCCACACTGCGACCCAACACATGTAAGAAAAACATCCTCTCCATTAATGTAAATCTTTAATTAAGTTGCACTCAACAGTAGTACAACACAACGACAGTATCTGCAGAGATGTCTCTGGCATTCACGTTTCTGTACCGTGGTAATGCACGTGGAACTGATAAACTTAATGAAAAATTACTTAGATTCCGCTAGTGACTTTCTTCAGTGCGCGTTGATAGATGCTTACGGTGAATTTCCCTACTAGGGACACGGAAATTGATTATGACTCGGGAATTCTCAGGCTTGTCTTCACTGAGGGATTGACAGCAATGCTATTGCAAAAAGACGTTTCAAATGGTCTTATTTCATTTAAACAATTTAAACAATCATGAAAACTGCGTGCATTGTGTCCAATCTCTGAGTAAACAGAAGCACGAGAAGTCATAATCACTTTCCATGTTACTTGCGGTGACCGTTCACCTTTACGCAAGTGAAACTGATGCTTCAATGGACAAGGATATATCTCATTAATAAGTGTTCTGGAAGGTGCGAGATAGTGTGATGCAGGATAGCTCACCTAGGACACTATCCAAATCAGCTTCATGGCAGCACACAGACTCCACATTTGTCAGCACTGCGGAGCAGTGACCGCATGTACACCACGAGGTGTTGCCAACCCACCCTTCGCGGCTATCTCCATCCGGTGCCACTGTAGCTCCCTCATCCTCCGCAAAACAGGTCTCTCAACCCTCCTCCCAGCTAACAATACAATGTTGGGCCAACGTAAGCAGTTATGTTGGCCCAACGTTGGGCCCCTACGTTGGGCTAACGTCATTTTGTCCGGCGGGCCAACGTAAGCAGATTGGTTGGCCCAACGTTGGGCCCCAATGTTCGGCCAACGTCATTTTGTCCGGCGGGCCAACGTTGGCCCAACGTAGCCAGTTTGGGGGCATTTAGCGAGAGAGCATTGGGCCAACATTGGGTCACCGTATCTTGACGCAAACCAACCAGTTGGCCCAAGGTTGGCAGTGAACGTTGAGCTAACATTATTTTGTCTCATTTGTGCCAAACATATGTCCTTCGGCCCTACATGTTAAATTTATATTTATGGCTTATAAAAGTAGAAATATTATGTAATATAGAATTGGCTTCATGACATGTACATTAGAATGGGGTGATAATGTATTTAGTGGTGGACTTACCAATCTCAGGGATGCCCAATTTTATCCAGAAATGGCCAGTGTGGGTGCAGGTTTTTTTTTCACTCTACATTCTAACTGAGGGGGCTTCAGTGGTTTCCCTGCTTGTGCTATTGCCCATCTGTAGCAAGTTATATAGAGTTAATTGCTTTAACAGCTAAAATGTATCTTAGGGCAAATAGAGAAGGTGTGAATATTCCTATCTACAGCAACAGATCTTCAAAAGACACATCCATGCATTTCAACACAAGAACTCATTGCCAAGGGAGCTCATTTACTGCATCTGGATTCAGTATTTCGAGAGCCGCTCTTATTTAACCAATTATGAAGCTTTTTATTGTAAAAATAAAAAATAGGCGTGCAATGCACGGAATACCCCTCAGCCCGATGTCAAAGTTTTTGGAGACGCCCGTCCGCCCGCCGCCCGACCGCACGAAGGATAGCAATACCCCGTCAGCCTTTAGGGCTGAGGGGTAAAAATGAGTGCAACGACTGAGGGCAGCTCACTTTTAACCATAAGTGTGCAAGATGCTTTCAGAAATTGATTATAATATCAAAATGCAGGCTAATACACAACTTCACACATTTTTGCTTTTCAATACAAATTAGTTTTATTACGAATACAATTTAACAAATTAACACAATGAAGTAATGAATAAATTAACAAACAAAACAAATAAACAATGGGCATTTATGCCTCTGTCTCCGTTTCAGCGCCACCAACTGATTCTGCAGAGAAGAGAAAATGGAATGGACAATTTAAGTGCTTCTCCACAACTTAAACAATCACTTGTTGTGTTTTGGTTGTTTTCAGAAATTCTATCACATTTGGAGTGTAAGGGTTGCAAACCATACCATTCTTTATCAATATCGGTCTCATCGGATGAGGTGAAAAGAGGGATGGATGATACTTTTTTTGAACAGGGAGGTGGTGCAGTGTGAGAGACTGTAGAGGAAATAAAAAGCAAACAGATGAAGGCATCCAAGGTATTCACTTTGCTGATATCTTAACATGAAGATTCAATATGATGCACTGTGGCAAGTCGAAGGCACAGGAGCAAAAGCTAGCAAGTAGCCCATTTGTCTGTGTTTTTCAAGTTTTTGTTGCTTAGTTTCACCAGCCAGTAGAGATATTTACAAGTCTTTTTTTGCAAGTCCAAGTCAAGTCTCAAGTTTTTGGTCACGAGTCCAAGTCAAGTCTCAAGTCTCTAAAAAATAAGAGTGTCATGTCTCTTCTTGTTGTAATGAGCCTTTCATCATCTCCTGCTATTCGGTCTACTGAGAATACCGCAGAGCTATATCTAAGAAATTCAGAGCATTTACTGTATTCTTATCACTCCTTTATCTATTAGCATAAAGTATCAGTACTGATTAGTTGTTTGTTATTTGATCACTTTAACCCTCATCCTACCATGCTAATTTACACCTTAATCTTACCGTGTGGGGTCCGTTTGGACCCCAATACTTTTTTTTTAAATTAAAGCCTATAAAGACAAAATTACCGGATTAATTTTGCTCAGAACATCTTTTATTCATAACATCAATACACTCAAGGGCCTAGGGCATAAAGAACACACTTAAACAATGAACACTTAACCAAGAAAATGTCCTGTATAGAGAAACCGTGTCAGTAAATTCAAGTTTTGTGGTTGCTGATCTTTTCAACTATGTCATAACCACACATATGAAAAGAACACACACTTGTCCATAATAAGTGATCATAGATGGAGTGTCTGAGGTCTCTCTAAGAAAGTTTAGGCACATTCATTACAGACTACCTGCTGCTTGCTGTGGTCTAAGCACACAGCCCGTTTGCATTCTGCAAACTCAAGCCTGACCTTCTTGTCCTGCTCTTGAGGACAAAAGCTGCACCGTCTCCTCTTTCCCTGTCTGGTTGGATCTTGACCCTGTTGGACAACTTGAGCAGGTACAACTCCAAAGAGCTTCATAGACAGCTTCACTGGGGCATGGAGTGTGGCAATGTTTGCTCGACGCTGGACTTGAGGTGTTCCAAGTTGGCATGCCAGCTCTGAGAGAAAGATACGCTTCCTTCGTCTTCCCTCAGGGGCCTTCCACTCTGGATAGTTGCCCATCCAGATTACAAATGCTGCAATAGCACCTACATCAATGATGTTGCCAAACAGCACAAGAGGCCAACGGTTCACTTTCCTTCTAGCAGTGAACATGAAAGCCAGATGGTCAAGGGTTTGTATTTTTTTTTTTGTATGATTATGACCAAGTAATATTATGTATTTTATGATATTTTTGCTGGGGTCCGTTTGGACCCCAGAGAGGATATTATTAGAATATACAAGTTGTTGCTCCGAATTCACTTTTCTTTAGGTTATAAAATAAGGTTACATAGACAGACAAATTCATACAATTTCAGCTGGATCGCATAGCCGTTAAGAGTTTGGCAGGCAAAAAGCAGTGTCCGGGGTCCAAACGGACCCCACACGGTAGGATTAAGGTTAAACTGCAATGCAATATGAAGAAAACACACAATGAATTATTTCCTTTAAAGGAAACTGTATTCTTCCAACATGAACATACAGTTACAATATACCTTGCCCCATATTGTGCAGGCTTAATGGGACCATAATAAAAACAAATATAGAAAATGTTACACCTCACCGAGTCAAAGGCACTGTAGGCTAATTAACATCCATATTTGTGCAAAACATCACACTTTAGTATGACATAGACTGACTCAGGATAGCAGGAAAATATTGCAATAACAACTAATCATCCAATCACAGTTATAGTTATAGTAGGCTACATCTGCTGGACACAAAATTAACACCATTCAAATGCTAGTAAATTATGGAAATGGCTGGTACGCTGCACTCACCAGTCAAAATAAGAATGGTAATCTATTGAGTGCCTGGTAAAATTTCAACATTCAATATGCTAGCCATTTGGCCAGTGGAAAAAAAAAAGTTGAAAGTGCACTCTGCAACCACATTGTTTAATTATAAATGGGTCTCTAATGACATCCTTTAAGTCTACTATAAATTAAAACATTCCTCTATCCTCTCACTCAAACCCAGTGTAATGGTAACCTGGCAAGCCTGTAACATTAACGTTACATGGTCAACAATTAACCTGTAACCTGCCTGTAAACCGACAGTGTAACTATGTATTTTTCTATGTTTAACGTTAGCCAGTAGATGATGGCAATAGAACGTAGATGAATAATTACCCAACTTTTTTTAAAAACATCATGTTAACGCCACTCCCTGCAAACAAGTGTGACAAGCAAACTAACATTCACTCATCTATGCAAATATTCAGTTACAAAGCCAGTAGTAAGCTAAGTTAAACATAGCTAATGCTGAGCTAAACATGTTTGCTAACCGTAGGTGCTAATGTGACTGACCTATCCAGGTGAGTTTTCAGGTGCCTGATAAAATTTGATGTGGTTGATCCAGTGTCCTTAATCTTGGTACTGCAGACTTTGCAGTCAGAGCTTCTTTTGTTGGTGCCGTCTTGTTTGAAGTTTTTATAACCAAACGTAATTACAAAGGGTACAGCAGCAGCTGCAGGTGTGTCAGTCACCATAGTGTCATCTGAGGTACAAGTGTGTGAGGCCGCGAGGCGCGCATCCGATGTGTAATATGGTTACCATGTCAAAAAGGAAGGAATGACATTAAGCTCGTCAGATGTTTCAGTTTCCCCAATGTTAATATGCCCCCCCCCCCCCCAAAAAAAAAATAGAAAGGAAAAAAGAAAACAACGATTGTCTTTTGAACACGAGTCCAAGTCTGAAGCCTCTGTGTGTGCGACTTAAGTGCGACTCGAGTCCGAGTCACAAACTCGAGTCCCCATCTCTGCCAGCCAGCTAGCCAGTGTTAAAATTTATCAGTTAAAGAGCTAATATTAGCAACTTTGAATGTAGCTAAACAAGAATTTACTGTTGCTTACTGCATGACTTTCAGACCTGGCACCACAAGTGGGCAAGAGGGGCCGGCATACTCCCTCATAACCAGCAAAGCAGACATGTGTAACTACCGAGGCCCCTGACTATTAGTTAGCTACACAGCAAACATACTGGGCCCATCTCCCCAAAGCACTGATGCAAAGTTACACTGTAAAATCCACTGACTGTATTTGGTAGAGCTGTGCAAGTTACTAACGTCATTAGCGACTATGATTTCTAAAAAAAAAAAAATGCGAGCGTGAGTCTGCAGTGAAAACGGAGAGTTTGCAGACCTTAATGAGCTGTTGGATTTTGCTAATTGAAGGGAAGTACTTGCTCCAAGAAGAGAGCTAGCCTATCAATTGATACAAGTGTGCTGATTCCATAACTTATGCCAGGGGTTTCAAAACAGGTCCTTGTGCCACATAGCATTTATCAACATACCTCTTTTGTCAGTTCTCCTCTTTCTCCCCCCACCCCTGTCACCACTGAATCTCAGCCAAGACTTGACTCTCTCCTCCGCATCAATGGCAGTCACTGACTGGCGCTTTGCTACCTCTGTTAAAATAAATGGAGCAGGCAGGGACAGGATTGATCTTTTTGTTAATCTCACCTGTAATTCATAGTGTATGTGTGTGTGAGACAGACTATGCGTGGGGATATGAAACAGAAAAGAAAGGATAGAGGGTGGTGATTGCTGATGTGTGTGCAGATGAGACATAGAGACAGAAAGGCAGAATTGTCCGAAGGCTTTTTATTAGTTACCTTTTACAATCTTCGCCAGCCATAAAATCCCAAAGGGGCTTTTATCCCCTCTTCCTTTCCAATTGAACTGTTTGGCCAGTTCATTGCTCATAAGTTCCGCCATGACTCTGTGTATTATGGCCTTGGCTGTAACGCCACCAAAGCTGGCAAGATATCGGATCTAAAAGATATACAAGGACATAAAAAGTTTATTTATAGATCTTTGAGAATCATACTTGAGTCAAATATGTATTTCAAATTTTATGCATTGAGTTATTTAGGGAAAAAATATTCCTATAATAAAAAGATATTCTTTGACTGCACGTGATGTCACAGCTAATTTGCATTTTTGGTGAACACCGGAAGTCGGCCATCTTGGTGGTTATACAAAAGTCGGAATCACAGCGCGGTTCTATTTCGGTCACGTTCGAGTAGGTTTAGAAACAAAAGGCTCTCTCATAGTCTGTTGATTCACTACCCAGACAGCATTACTATAGTGGTCCACTGTCGGCAGCTGAGCTCAGCCTTTCAGAAGTTTGACGAACTGGCCTTCAATAGACCAACAGCGGCAGATTGTTATTAAACAAGTTTTTGCCACTAACATGGGAATATCCCCTGCCGCCTCAATTTTACGGACGGAGCCCAATGCTATATCGCGCGGCGGGGGATAATAATCCAAAAAACAACTTGGCAATAGTAGTACCCGAACACAATCTCCATGCAGAAAGGCGCCAGACCAGGACTCAAACCTGCAACCCTCATACTGTGAAGCGGCAGTGCTAACCAACACGCCACTCAAAATCCGTTATCTACATAAAAATATGGGATGGCAAGTCTGAATGTTTGGAACCAAAGTGAAACTTGGAATGATACCATATTGGAAGACTATTAACAATGACATTAGGGTGGCGCAGTGGTTGTTGCGTGGCAAGGAGAATGCAGGTTCAAGTCCAGCCCTGGAGCCTTTCTTGGTAGAGTTTTATATTCTCCCTGTGTTTGGGTACTTTGATTTCCGCATTGTTTTTTTTATTATTCAATAACAATTAGGAATGTATTCTGAGTCCAGACAGTCCACAGTTTTAGATTTTACACGTCTCAAATTTTGGTGAATTTTAGGGTTACACCAAACCTTAACTTTGAATTACAGAGATGCCAAGTCTCATGCATTAGATGTGAATCTCGCCTCTTAGTGGCATTCACTTTCCTGTGCCATATTCAGCAATTATTCAATCCATGTGCACTGAAGAAATTCACTCACGGAATTAAGTCATTGCGCATTAAGCTAATCAGTTTCACATGCATTTACAATGGATTTCCCCACCAATGACCTGGGAATTCTAAAGCTTGTCTTTACTGAGGGATTGAAAGCAATGGAATTGCATAAAATCGTTTCAAATGGTCTTTATTTCATTTAAACAATTTAAACGATCATGAAACACATGCATTGTTTCCAATCCCTGAGTAAAGAGAAGCACGGGAAGTCCGGAGTCATAATCGCTTTCCATCTTTGCCTTCCTAAGATAATGGCCTGGGTCATATTTTCAAGTTTTCCAAAAAAACTGAAAAAAACACACCATCATGAACAGCTGATTTAGGCAAAAAAAAATGTCAAGTTATTTCTAACCAAAATGATATTTTGCCTACATCGGCTCTTCATGGTGCTATATTTGGTTCAATTTTTTGTTTTTGAAAAACTTTAAAATATGACTTGGGTCATTATTTTAGCAAGGTGACAGTATTTACCAGAGAACACTGGCAGTCTGCACTTCCGGCCAGCCTCTTCTCCAAAGCCTGGACATCTGCCATGGTCCTCAAAGGTAGTCCAAAGTTCTCCTCAGGTAACTTGCCTGGCTCCTCTCTCACACTGTTCTTCGTGATGGCTTGCAGGAGAAGAGTGTTCTGCCTTACCTGGATTTTAATTTCCTCCAAAGTTTGAAGAACAACCTCTGAAAGACAAAAAGATATCTAATTACAGGCAGAATGTGCTGCAGAATCTCTTATAAGACCAGTTCAGACAAAATATTTGCAACATCCTAGCTAGATGTCATAGTATTTGACCATGGGCTACTTTGTGGGATCATTTATCAAAGCAAAGAGTGAAAAAGTACATTGAGACACAGAACTTTGTTGACTTTCAAACGATGTACCAGGCTGTCCATGGGAGCAAGATGGTCTGCTTAGATGACTGTCAGACATAATCCTTAGAAACTGTTCTATGAGCCGCCATGGCTCGCGCAGCTATGGCAGTTGCTTGGCATTCGCAGATGTGAGCTGGCAACCTGGGTTCGATCCCTGGGGCTGCGCCAGTACCGGCAGTGGTTAGTGGGTTTTATAGCAGCACACAATTGGCTCAAGTGCTGCAAGGATCTAAATTGGGAATTTGTTTGTTGGCCTCCTGTTGGAAGGAAGAGTGTATTCCGTTTTTACTTGTCTCGTCGTGAACGACATCAAATTGCTTCACCAGATTCTTTCTCAAGCTGGTTGATTGCTTATCAGCAGCACCTGGCTTCAGGTCTATCTAAACCTGAAGGTTCCTGCCCCTTGCTGCTTGAATGTAAGATTTCTGCAGGAGAGCTAGCTAGAGATTTGCACTAGGGAACTTGCAAACTTTCGTGTCTATTTTGGAAAGTTTGAGAAAGGATTGTCAGTAGTTATTCTACATACACTGCAAAAAATCGCTCTTAAAAAACAATAAAAAAACAAGTATTTGCCACTAAAGTGTCTTTGTCCCCCATCACAAAATGTGAAATCGTGTCAATATGAGCAATCTCTCGGTGTGACCTTGAGAGTGACGCGAAGGTCACCAAAATCGACTGGCGCCGGTGTATCACCCTAATACATGTTGACATGAAATCTGAAGTAAATCTGTTGATTCATTCTTGAGATATCTCGCTGACAAGGCTATCAGTGTGAAAATGCACAATCTCTTGGTCTGACCTTGAGAATGACGCGAAGGTCACCGAAATTGACTGGCGCCGGGGTATCAGACTAATACATGTTTACATGAAATTTGAAGAAAATCTGTCAATTTGTTCTTGAGATATCTCGCCGACAAGAATTCGGGACGGATGGACAGATGGACGGACGGTCGTGGATACTATGTCCCACCACTTAACTTTTTTGGCAAAAAAAAAAAAAAAAGGGTTTTTGGGGGCACTCTTCACGTTTGGCGGTTGATTTGGGGGGATCAAGCATTTACAGAATGAGCTGAAAAATTTTTTGTGGTCTCTAGACACCTTACAGGTAATTTGGTTTAAAATCTGATGTTAATGTGCTTCTGTCCCCATTGCATTTCTTCATGCGGAGGTTAACATTTTAATGGAAATGCTCAAAACAATAATAATGCCAGTCCTTATACTTATACCATTGAGGTGGTGAGTGGTTGATGGTCCAGGCAGAGGAGTGGCAATGGGGAGCAGTGAAGAGGAGAATGATGTTGAGGCTGGTGCATCCAAACACTGCCTCTTGTTAGGCCTCTGGAAAGGAGGACTCTCATGAGAGCTCCTCTTTGAATGTGGAAAGGGTGGCACAACAGGAAGGGGGCAACGAGTCCCCTTAGATTTAGAACATGCCTTCTTGCGTTTTTGATCTAGAAGTGTAAAATGCAAGAAGAAGAATTAAAATCAAATGGTAGATTCGACTTCTCTTTAAGTTAACATAACATGAAATGAAATGTAACTGGCTGTTTCACAGTCCAGTCAACACAAGGAAATACTTTGCAACCGTTCAAGTATATTCTGTAAGTTACTAGTCAGCCAGCCGCTATCACAATAGGTACAATAGGTAAGCTAGCAGGCCAAGCAATGCGAAATTAGAACGTTGATTAAACTTGACCCTAACAATATGAGCATAAATTAGCAGTATATATAGGATAGTTCCTGTACAAGCTGCTCGTTGGTAAATACAATATTCCAGCCTTGGCTCAGTAATTGAGCACATTGGATATGGCATGAAACAATGTGAGATTAAAGTGCAGACTGTCCCCTTTTAATTTAAGGGCATTTTCATATCAGGTGCTGCGTATTGCAGTCACATACATTTTTATACATACCCCTCCCCCCCTTTTCTCAGCCTATTCTGAATAGTCAATTGTATACAATTGCTTCCGTAGTGCATGTATAAGAAAGCTTTCAGCATCTAGTCTTGAATCTAGGCTTTTGATTGCCTTTTGCATCTGTTAAAGTCTAGCAATGGCCAGATGTCACACTGAGCTAGCAGTTATATAAACAACCTCTTAACAGAGAAACACCTCCCATGTCTAATTTGCTCTCTTGCTAGACTGACTTGTCAAAGCACAAATACCTGCCCAAAAATCATGAATAAAGAACCGCCCAGAAATAACCAGACAGCTCTCTATGGGAAGGGTTGCTTCAGAGACCCTTACTTATTTTAAGACTTAAATCCTTATTTCTATCACCATTTTTCACAAAAAATTTGCCCTTCATTTGAGATAATTTTGACTAGCTTGCCAATGGGATAAACAAGTTTTACCTTGTCAAGCAAATGGAAGCTTGAAGTTATTTGCTTAACAAGTTATAATTTGCTTATCCCACTGGCAAGCTAGTCAAAATTTTCTAAAATCAAGGGCTAAGTTTTTGTGTTACTAAGAAAAATGGTGATAGAAATAAGTGTGTTAAGTCTTAAAGGTAAACTGTCCGTTCCCTGAGCTTTTAATTTTTTTGCATAATTTGTCAGGTTGTTCCAATAAAAAGACTTCTGTTGAACTTTTAATGTCGTCCTCAACACCCAACAAGGATAAACTCAGAAAGAAAGCAATCACTCGACCATTATGATCAGCCATTGCGGCTAAGGGAACGCGACCGTTTGGACCTACCTACTAATTAACAAGAAAGCCGTTGCTGCGGCGAACCCCCCGTCGCATCTTTCTGAACTTTAAAGTCACATGCACCTGCATACTCCACTGATTCAGAATTACAATTTAATACTTCATGCATGCCCCCTATCAGCCAGTTTGACATATGTGCAAGAAGCACTAGCTGCTGTAAAGATTTCAGCCACCTAACTTCATCACTCAGCTAACAATGGCAATAAATGTGATTTTTGCACTTATTAACCCATGACCTAATTATTATGCAAATTAGGTCAAGGTCACCATGGTCACCCTTCCCCCACCCCAAAGTATTGGGGTACCAAGTTTGGTTGGATTCGGCCCAGGAGCTTCCGAGATATAGTGCAAAATATTTGGACGGACGTACATACGTACGCAGATCTCCACTAGACCCCCCTTTCGGGGCCTGTCGGCCCGCGACGGGGGGTAATAAGCATGAGCGATTTGCATGACTTGTTGTGTTCTGTGGGTCTGTGAGTTTGGTTAGTCAATTTTAGGTTTATATTATTTTGGTGATGTTGGTTTTAATCCATGTCTTAGTGTTTCACATTTCATTCCTCCCCCGTGTTATTCCAGTCCACGTCTTACCCATGTACTGTCTTTGCTTTCTCCCCGGTCGCGTCATTGTTTGTAGCAGTTTTCTGTCTTAATGGATTGTGACACTATTTCAGGTGATTTAATGGATTCTGGGTTTCAGCCTTCCTTCCCTTCTCGTTTTCTAATTTCCCCTTGCTTTTCTATATTACTAACCCCTACTGACAGTTTGGTTAGTAAATTCTGGAAAATAACAAACTAACATTGTATATTAGACTAACATACTAACGAGCACCCGGGATTGTATAGCTGCACTTACTAATTGACTAATGATCTCTCAGCATTCGCCCTGTTCTAGTTTCCGCCTCTTGCTTTTCTTTCACTGGCTTTGCTGCGTTTTCCTGCAGAACCTTCTGCATTTATCTTATCTGTCCTGTCTCTTTCAATGCACTGTGAAATATTTATTCAGTTTATCCCGTCTTTTGGATTGTCTTGTGATCCTCGTCTGAGTTTTAATGTTTATCTGTTTCATGTAATTAGGTTACCCTCATGTTCCACCCTTTGTTAATTATATTAAGTTTCTGCACCTGTGTCTGCCCGTGCCCCTGCCCTATATCTGTCTCCAGCAAGCAGCCAGTCTCAGATCTGACTTCGCTCGCTCGCCCACGCCTCACCACTCCTTGCCCCTGTGCACTTTCCCTCTGGTCCCCATCATCTTCTCTGTGTTCTCCAACCGTCATGCCCCAGCCCAGCCTGCCCTGCCTGCCGTTCCCGCTCCAGTTCCGTCTGAGTCTGCCCCCCGCCTGTTGTTTCCAGAGCCTTCTTCCTGCCAGCTATGCCAGTCTGCCAGCTGTGCCGTCCAGTCCTGTTCGCCCTGCCTGTCGTCTCTGAGCCCCCTGGTGCCCCCTGATGTCTCCTGAGCCCTAAGTGTTCAAGTCGTCTCCCGAGCCCCAAGCTGTTCCTGTCACCGCTCCAAGACATCCCTGTCGCCGCTCCAAGACAATAGTGTCGGCGCTCCAAGCTGTTCCTGTCGCCGCCCCGAGATGTTCCAGCCCTTCTCTTAGTTTTAGATTCCTGAGTTCTCCTTCCTTCAGTGCAGTTGCACAGTGTTTCTGCTGGCCATAGTGCCCCGTTTTCCCCTTTCGAGTTTTCTGGTTTTATTTAATGAATATTTTTGGATCCCTGCATATGGCGTCTCATCCCCCTTTGTGTCCTTGTTTCCGAGTTCCTAGTGTTTTCCCTACCAGACCTTAACATGACTGCACGCTTCACTATACATGGTATGTAAGCATTTTCTAATGGTCCTACTGAAACGCCAGATGTAACCTGCTTTCATCAAGGGAGTCAATGAGAAGTGATCGCAGGTGATTTTGGTGTATTAGACTGATGTGTTCAGTTTTCGTGCTACTAAACAAAAAGAAAGATTGAAGCAAAGTCAGAAATGTAAATGCACTGCTTTAATATGTTTCAATAATCATTGACTTTTCCTTCGTTAACACAAACAGGTTTAACATAAAAAGCAATCAGGCATGGAAAAATGTGAGCAAAATTAAACGGCATGCCTAAATGTTCAGGAAATACGGTGCCATCACCAGTTTTTGAGCTCGTCTTTTTTCGTGTGCCATACAAACATGGATATAACACATATTAATGGCTAAAGCGGTACTACACGAGTGGGATTCGACATCTTATTAGCATCGGTATTGGCCTTTACCTCATTTTCATGCTGTATTTCTTCACAAAAGCTAGAAAAACACTGTTGCTAATGAAAACAAAGCGACCCAAAACCAACACCAGAATTGGCGAGAATAACACATTATTCTCAGAACTGTCTACTGTACTGCCAGAAAGCCTCTAGAAATTATTATAAATGTGCCTAGTTACAAATATAGCACCATTTCAAGTAGACTACTCTGAGCGGTCTAAAAGTGCGAGGAATATAGGGAAATCGAGCGCTTTGCACCAGTGGGTCTCAAGTTTACTTGTGTACCCAGCAAATGTTTGGCCACATCTTCGTCTGAAATATCTCCAAACCTGGCTTTGAAAGTTTTCCAACGATCACTTTGGCATTTTATGTTCATCCTAGCCTTCAAACGGTCTTGCAAGCGTTATCAGAGAAAACATTTATTTGGTCCTGTTTGTTTTGGTCATATCTATTATTTTAAAGGTAACCAGTTCCTTTTTTATATAAGTAAATTCATCTTCCCTAGTATTTTAATCTCTCATTTTTTGCAGTGCAGATCTTTTCACTGGGTTCAAAATGGCAACTAAGCTTGGAATGGAGCTGCAACTTATGAACAATTGGAGCTATTTTGACTGACAAAAACATTCACATGGATGAAATAATCACGATTATGCAAGCACTGGATACACTGGAAATTTAACTTGAAATTTTTTATTTAGTTGAAGCTTTTATTCAACGTGATTTACAGTTGATATGATTAAGCAGGGGACAATCCCCCTGGAGCACTACTGGGTTAATTGGCCTTGTTCAAGGGCCACACAGCTGCATGAATCTTACCCAGGCTACATCCTGCCCCCTCCTGCACTCAAAACATTGCAATCACCTGCCTATTTTATTTTATCCCCAAAAACTGACACGTGAATTGTCAACAAATAGATAAATGGCACACCATTTTGCAAGATGCCATGGTATCCATTTTGTGGCCCATATCTGGATGATGGCCTGTTGAAAAGAAAAAAAAAAACTCCATGCAGATTTATCTTATTACAACAAGGGACTCCATTTCTCTAGAACAATCTGGAAAGGCGTACTGCTACCTTCAAATATTAATGGATATAGGTGCAAGACCAATAGGACAAATAAAAAAGTTACCAGATTACTTGGATAATTTTCAAGGGTAGGGATTGCTCAGCAAATAACAATCAATATTAAAGCTCGAATCAGTAATGTTACATTCCTTTTAAATGACTGGTTTTCTTCCTTAGAGAGCTACCCCCTACCCTTCTCAAAGCATCTTGGAAGAGGTGATCTAAAGTTAAACCATGCTGATCCTCTCCGTGATTTCAGTAGGGTACCAATCAAAAACCAGAATCGGTATCTTCAGCTTGTGTGAAGGAAAAAAGAATTTGAATTTGGTTGCCTTCCACCTGTCAATTTCCATCTTACACAAATGGAGCAGTACGCCATTTGCATTTGCCTTTTTGAGTGTGGGTATGTGTGACCGTTTAAAGATAGCTTTAATAGAGTTGATCCATTCTTTGGGCTAGAAAAATTCACCGGTATCACCCAACAATCCCATTTGGTTGACTTACACTCTCACTCTCATGCTGTCCTCGTCAGTTGATTCGATGCCTCTCCCTTTTGCAAACTTGGGTATTTCTTTTCTTGCCTTTTCATATGTGTCTACAGCATGTTTGGACAGAGAAGACATGAATCATGTTATTGCAAGAGCAATGAGGAAGATGCTGCACAAAAATGAAATTATTATTATTCATTTATTGTATAACAGTTCGTTCCAACCTTGGACTGTGATTGGCAGAGGGACAAGGAGTGCCATTACCTCATGATGAGACACAAGCTCGCAAAAAAAACCATAACCTAGCAACACTTCAGAAACGCTGTTCAGTCTTTAAAATGGCAGTTTTTAAAAAGTAGAATTTTCATTCATTGAGTTTTACTCAAATTTATAAATCTGTTGGTAAAACTGTTGTATATTTGCAATAATACACCTGACGATGGGTCATTCTATACTAAATGGTCAGTGGGAATTTGGCTACATCCAAAAAAATATTGATTTCAAGTCCTTACAGGGTTGGCACCATCCAAGTTCCCAACTTTCCAAAAATCTGACCATTTGGCATGAAATTACCCAGTTCCACTTTACCATGAAGTTGGTACTGCTGTGCTGACCTACAGCACTTAGTCTTATCTCACAGTACGGTGCTCCTTATGTATTATTGCATGATGATAATAATAATAATAATAATAATAATAATAATAATATTATTATTATTATTATTATTAGCTACTTACCGTATTGGCTGATCCACTGTACTTCAAATTCACTCCATTCCTCATCAGGCATTGCTTGCAATTCAACTGCTTTCTTACATTTTTCAGTATTCTTATATGGTGGCCAAAATGACACTTTTTTATCTGAACTCAGCCAGTTGCTTGCGATGATTTCGGTTTCGTTTGTTTCCGTAAAAATCACAATCGAATACATCTAATATTTAATAAGATAAGAAAAAATGAAGATAAGATTAATGTGATATGATCAATTTGGTAAGGGGAGCCAGAATATTTTAGAAAATACTAATCTTTCACTGTGTGGAGTAAAGGGTATGACACAAACCCATCTTTGTGTGGCAACAAAACAACTTTAGACATTGGGTGATCTGTAGGGACTGTGATCAGGACTGTTCCTAGGTTTTTTACGAATGCTATATTCAGCTTCATTGAATCTACAGGATAGTTGAAAAAAGCTGACTTACTTTGAAACTTGAGGCAAATTAAATATGCGGTGCTTCCAAGTGATACAATATTTTTGACAATGAAAATGTCACCATTCGCCATAATGGCATTGTCACCTGTGCTAATAGAGACTCGCATCCCAGTTAGTTCATATTGTTTGTACTGCCTTGCCTGTAGTGAGAATTCATTCATACTAGGTGGCAAAGGCCCTTCTCTGTGCTGATTTTTGCACCCAATTTTTGATCTGACTACTCCACCTTTCCTAAAATAGTCCTGTCTCTCAGAAATCCTCCTTACGACTTGCTGCAGAGGATTTTTTGTACCTCGTATGGTCTTTTTCAGTGCCTGTAGAAAATTTTCAAATGGAAATGCTGAGAAAGAATGAAGTGCCCCAAACTGCCTGGCATCACTGGCTAAATGGACTAATCCATGAATGTTATACACCACATAATTCCCATAAATTGACTTGAAATTCTGAACATATATGACCAATAATTGCCCAGCAAAGTCGCAGAACTTAGAGCATAGGTGGGGACAGCATAAAATGGTGATTGCAACATGCAGAATAAGAAAGTTATGATATAACTCTTCAGGCATATGCCACCATAAGGCTACAGGCCCTGTGTAAAGTAGAAAATTCCTGAATTCAGTGGCCTTCCACCTGTCCATTTCTAAAAGGGATCTCCCCTTTCGCACAAACTCTCTTGGCATGTGCACCATGAAACTCAGAATGCATGCTGATATCAGCTGTATCTGTTGCATCCCTAGTCTAGTGGGAAGAGGACCCTTTGTCCAAAGTTTCATTAATGTTTTCATCACCCCCAAGCAAACAAGATGCATGAAATCCAGTGGAAACTGAGAGACCATGCCCACCATCCCCTGAAGGACACTCACACCTCTATGGTGGTGTTCATCAGACTGCATGATGAAAGTCTCATCAGTTCTTAAAGGGGCAGCAGTATCTGGGAATGTCATTCGGTTGTGTTCCCAGATACCCTCTTGAGTGCATTTCTCACAACCATGGTATGAATTGTGGGCCTTTATATATTTAACAAAGGCCCTGGCCGGGGCATCACACACAAACTTTGAAATGTGGACTTTTAACACCCTACCCTTCACAACGAGACCCTCATTAAGCAGCCTTTCCAGTTCTACAGCAAATCCTTGCAAGTAATCATTTACATTCATGGGTTTCTTTTTTCCCAGAAACAAACTGATTACAAAGGGGGCCTTACTCTCATCCTCCTCAACAATTCCAAGTATGGGCCAGAATTGCTCACAGCTATTCTTAAATAATGGTAGGCCATCTATGTTAAATTGTAATGTCACACAATTTGGCAAAGATTCCATGGCTTCTAAAACAGTGCTTACACCTTTTTCAATTCCAAAACTGTACATGGTGCCACCTGCAATCTCTTCAACTGTGTACTTAGTGGGAGTACCTAAAAGAGTGCGCGCATCTTTAGGGAGGCTTGGGAAGTATTTTTTCAATATCCCCAACAAACTGTTAACATGACAAAGGGGTGTGTTGCTCATGGCAGCCCATTCCTTTAACTCATCTCTTAGGGAAGGAGAGGCTACCTCATCATCAGACGCTTCATCACTGGACTCACAATCTGATATCCTGCCTATGTTGGACTCTGAATCAGAATAGTCAAAATCACTGCTGTCAGCATCACCATCAAATTCACCGTTATAGTAAGACTGTTTCTGAAATTGCGTTTCTGCATTGTAATTTTCGCATTGTGGATCCACCTCTATGTAACCCTCCGACAGTGTGTTTTCTGTTATTGGTCTTGAGTA
Organism: Gymnothorax reevesii; assembly: GCA_029721435.1. Classification (NCBI taxonomy): domain Eukaryota; kingdom Metazoa; phylum Chordata; class Actinopteri; order Anguilliformes; family Muraenidae; genus Gymnothorax; species Gymnothorax reevesii. Next base: position 58,769,766 of record CM056574.1, read on the forward strand.
ATCAATCAAAATGTTACTCAGCTGCTCTTGAACCAGTCTTTTTGCGTGGCGTTTAATTGTTCTTTCCGAGTACAGTTTTTCCGCCATAAGTTAGTGCGGGTAACATTTGCTTGAAAATTTATGAAAGCCTAAAAGTTTGAATTTTTTTTTTTTTTAAATGACGGCACAGCTAGGCGGTGATGCCGCTTGCTAAGATTACTGCCAAGCCACAAGCTCGCCAAAGCAAGTCGACACTCGGCAGTCAACGAATATCAAAACAATAGCCTATGAGAAATAATAAATACCTAACAGATTGTTGTCCCAAGTTTATAATTATTATAAGTAGGTTATATAATATTTATACACAAATAGAAATAATTCTCATTAAAACTCATATGATAAGCAACGCAATCTGGCTGAGTATTACCTTAGCTGACAGCGGAGAGAACTCGTTAGCCAACGTCGTTTAACGGAATTTGTTGGCTCGCGCAAACAGCTAGTTGTGTCGTCGCGCCCTTAAAAGTTGGCACGTGGCCCCTCTGATTTTCGTCTAGATGTGAACACGTAGTGGCATTTGTAGCTACAATAAGAGATTCTGAGTACTTCATAGGATAGGCGAGAAGCACTGCAAAATCAGTATTCCGGTGAAAAAGCGAATTGATATCAGAATCGTGTTCGTAAGGGTCATAACCCATTCAGTTACAAGATTGAAATCGCTGCATAAATCTGTGAAATGTTATCGACTATGGATATGCCAATTCGTCATCTATCAGAAATTGTAAGGTTAAATTGAAACCTCACCATAATATTGGAGTTCCAAATGAAGCTCACGCGTGTTCTTCGTTGGTTTACAGGGCGGAGATCGCAGCAGACCAGTTGCAATCACCTCTGTGTTCCGCTGTTCTTAAGTATCTTGCCGAATGAAACGGTATCCGAAATGAGGTCGACACATTTTTTTCACGGTCGCTGTGATATGACGTATTATAATTTAGTTTCTGTGCCACTTGCTGAAACAGATTAAAGTAGGCTTACGGAATCCCGAGGCAACTGATAAAAAATGTATATATATCTCGACATTGTCTTGCAATTCATCTCAGAAATGTGCCACACATCCCATTCCTTTCCTTTATGTGGAAGACGTGTTGCAGGCTACAGGTGTATCTCAAAAAATAAGGATATCGTGCAAAAGTTCGTTTTTTTTCTTTAGTTGTGCTCAAAAAGTGAAACCTTCATACATTTGATTATTTACACATAAAGTGAAATATTTAAAACCCCTTTAAAATTTAAAATTCTGATGATTACGGCTTAAAGTTTATGGAAAACAAAAGTCCAGTATCTCAAAATATTAGAATGCCACATAATAATCGTTTAAAAAATGGATTGATAATGCAATCTACAGTAGTCTACATTCTAAAAAATGTCTTTGTTTATACACTCAATAATTGGTCGGGGCTCCGCTTGCATGAATGACTGCATCATGCATCGTGGCATGGAGGCGATCAGCCTGTGGCATTGCTGAGGTGTTATTGAGGCCCAGGGTGCTGTGATAGCGGCCCTACGTTGCAGAATTGTTGTCTATTTCCAAAAGAAATACCCATGACAAAGAGCCCTTAAATGTGTGTGGAAATCATGTGTACATAACTGAGTTGCCAGATGACTCTACCATCTTAGTCAAGAGTTCAGAACAGATCCCTCCGCTAATCAAGAAGATAACAGTTTTTCAAGCTTTAGGTGTCATATATGACTATCCTCTGATAGATTTGTTTTAGTTTTGAGCTAAAAAGAAAGTGAAATCCCAGCTGGCTCAATCATTTTTCCCCAATTGTGGCCCAAATGTGGCGAGCTGTTTGGTTAAGTTTTGGAAGGATGTACAGCCCCTAAATGGCCCAAGTTTGAAATGTCAAAATCTAAATGAAAGTTGGCCAAACCTCACCCAAAACTCCTCTGGGAGCAAACTTCTGAAAATTTCCCATCTTTGCTCAATCTTTGGGCCTCATAAAATGATGAAAAAATGTATCAGGGTACATCATGAGACGATGTCCCCTCCCGCTCTTGACTAAGTCTTCTGGTCAACCAGACCTATGCCATCACTCAGCCAGTGGCTGGCTTTACACTGGTGCTATTCTATCTCTTATGGTAAACCAGAATCATACCACAGGTCAGCCAAAGGCCTTGACCTTGCTTACCCCATCACAAAATTGCCACATGCATGCCAAACTACAGCCAGAATTATTGCTATCTGGGATACTTTGGAGTGTTAATAACAAACTTTGTATACAGTACAGTTGAGCTGAAGACGTCCATCAAAGCAACCTGGGCTTTCATAACACCTCACCAGTGCAACAGGCTGATCGCCACCATGCCACGACGCATGATGCAGTCATTCATGCAAGATGAGCCCTGACCAAGTATTGAGTGTAATACTTCAATTTACATGTAATTAATCTTAAATATATGAAAGTTGCAGTAAAAAAAATAGACTTTTTCATGATATTCAATTTTTTTGAGATGCACCTGTATTGTTTAAATGTTATCATATACCTCCAGGATCAATGGCAAAATTAAAAAATGGGCCTTGCTGAAGCGGGCAATACCCCTCAGCCCCGAAGGTCACTACTGCAAGGTTAAAGGTCAAACTGGGACAAATCCTCAAAGGCACACCTACCCCCCATGGTGAGTCCACATATGCAATATGAACTTTCTAACCCAAGTGGTTACAGAGAAATAGCCCGGACAAAATTGGCATACGCCCGCCTGCCCGCCGAAGGGACGACAATACCCCTTGTGCCCATGTCGAGCTGAGGGGTAAAAAGCCAATGTTACAATCATCATCCCAGGTTGGCAAGGTGTCCAAAAATTTGCCAGCGTTGCAAACATTATGCCAATGTCAGCCCGACGTTTGCAGTTTCCGAACATTTAAGGCAGAATCACACAGTCGGCGTAGGCCATCAGCACAGCTGAATGGTGGGAAAAAAAAAAAACAGCCAAACGTCAGAGAATTTGCACTCAAGAGTGCAAGAAATCTTGTACTGGACGCAGCTCGCTATCATGCAGAGGAGCTCAGCAGACCCCAGTGGAGTGCAACGTTGGTTGGAAAGTTGCATTGATTGGCTATAGTGATCTGAGCAGTGCAGCTGTGCATTGCACAACATCGAGTAAACGTGGACAAAATTTCAACTGTAGATTTCTACTGGACTTAAGATTTCTCTGCCTACAACTCTTCTCATCACATCATCCTCCTAAAAAAATTCTCAAAATTCTACAAGACCACTTTTTTATTTCAACTTCATCATTGTGGCTGGAAAAGGAAGAGGCAGAAGCAGAAGCAGGAAGGCTGGCAGCCCTAAAGCCCCAAGAAGTGGCTAGCGGTCATCAGTGGAGCTGAGCGGACCCCAGCGGAGACCGGCGCGCCTCAGGAGAAACCCTAACAAAGTCCAGCTTTCATCAACATTTTGGCCGTAACACTTAAGATTTTAAACATGCCAATCTTGCTGCAATCTTCCAGCTCTTCTCAACTTTACCCGGTGAAGTTTCAAAACCATAACCGACCATGACAATGTTATGCCAACGTTGGGCCAACATTGGCACGGTGGCCTAAAATTTGCAAACAATTATCAACCTTTGCAACATTATGCCAACGTTGGGCCAACATTGACAAAGTTTCCAAACAGTTACCGACCTTGACAATGTTATGCCAACATTGGGCCAACATTGGAATGGTGGCCTAAAATTTGCAAACAATTACCAACCTTGGCAACGTTATGCCAACGTTGGGCCAACATTGGCATGGTGGCCTAAAATTTGCAAACAATTACCAACCTTGGCAACGTTATGCCAACGTTGGGCCAACGTTGACAAAGTTTCCAAACAGTGACAGACCTTGACAATGTTATGCCAACGTTGGGCCAACATTGTCTTGAGATTACAAACCATTCCGAAGATGTAGGCAGTGACGTAAAATAAAGATGGCGGAGAGTACGCCCCAAAACGTAAAATAAATGCATATAAAAAGTTGATTTTCTTTAAAAAGAGTGATTTTTAAAAAAATGTTTTATTTCCATAGTATGTTATAAATATATACGCACATCCTATGTTGGTGTCTATTCTGTTGTTTCATTTCCTCTTTAAAACACACCGGTATTATGTAGGTGAATGTTTGACGAATCTGCAGATGACAGCCACCAGAGCAGCAGATGTTTTGGCGAATTCAGTTTATGCATGCGCAAGGGAACCAGTTGGATTGGAAACCAGTTGGGACATAACACTGGCTGACTGACTGACTCTATGTGTTAAAACGGCCAGCTGTGGTCCTTGTTAGAAATATGATAAGGCTGTAGTGAAACGCCCCCTAATGGACAATTATAGTCAGGCAGAGATTAGTCACCGAAAGGAGGACCCCTTTTATTCAGTCAGTAACTGGCTATGGGTTGTGGCTGTTTGTTCGGCGCATTTGGGTTTTTAATTTGCGGAATCACCTCTACTTCCAAGTGTTATATGTGCGTGCAGCTAAGTAAACCACATTTGTAATTAACACTGACAATGAGATGGAAGAGAAGATTAAACAACTTCTAGAAGTGGATACTTGTTTTATCGTGTTCTTGCCGGACATGCTGTAGGGGGTGCCAGTCAGCATCTGGGACAAATGCATAATCCGAGTTTTACAATTCAAAACATGGTCCTTCGAGCCGGAGCTGGCAAACACTACAGACAACAAGATGTCCACTCATGACGAACTAATTAGACCCCAACGCTCAACAAGGCAGCCTCGATACCTTGATGATTATGATGTGGAGTATAGATCACGGAGAAATACAGAGGAGGAATTTAGAGAAGCCATCCCTGAAGATACCAGTGATTCTCCACCAGAGGGCAGCATTGCGCCTTGTCCTGTTCATGATGAAGTAATTAGTAGCCGTCCTACGCGCAGGATTTATGAAACCTACTCAGAGGAGTTGATAGGAAATGTTAGGGATGAAATTGCGAGGTCCGCAGAATCGCTGCCTGTAGCAGCAATCGATCCACTGAACCGGGCACCGAGACACGGCAGAGCTGAGGGAATAACCTTAACCATTCCAGTCGCATATGCGACCAATGGGAAAACAGCTATTAGAAAGCAGCAGGAGCCATGCCAAACGGGTCAAATCTCAATCTTGTCAGCTGGAGAGGACAAGCGGCAAACAGCCTTAAGAAATAAGGAGGTCGGTGAGATTGCTGACCAGCTAAAGGGTCTCTGCCAGCTATCTCCGGCATCAACCCAGTCAACTTCATCTTCAAGTAGGTCGTCACCTGACCTACAAGGGTCACCTGTCCATCGCCGCCGGCATGAGTCACCTGACCTACGCCGCCAAGGGTCACCTGTCCATCGCCGCCGCCATGAGTCACCTGACCTACGCCGCCAAGGGTCACCTGTCCATCGCCGCCGTCATGAGTCACCTGACCTACGCCGCCAAGGGTCACCTGTCCATCGCCGCCGCCATGAGTCACCTGACCTACGCCGCCAAGGGTCACCTGTCCATCGCCGCCGCCATGAGTTACCTGACCTACGCCGCCAAGGGTCACCTGTCCATCGCCGCCGCCATGAGTCACCTGACCTACGCCGTCAAGGGTCACCTGTCCATCGCCGCCGTCATGAGTCACCTGACCTACGCCGCCAAGGGTCACCTGTCCATCGCCGCCGCCATGAGTCACCTGACCTACGCCGCCAAGGGTCACCTGTCCATCGCCGCCGCCATGAGTCACCTGACCTACGCCGCCAAGGGTCACCTGTCCATCGCCGCCGTCATGAGTCACCTGACCTACGCCGCTAAGGGTCACCTGTCCATCGCCACCGCCATGAGTCACCTGACCTACGCCGCCATGGATCATCTGTCCATCGCTGCTGCCATGAGTCACCTGACCTATGCCGCCAAGGGTCATTGGTCCATCGCCGCCGCCATGAGTCACCTGACCCACATCGCCATGTGTCACATGTTCATCAACGAAGGCAAACCGATGCTAGAGGGTACACCACTTCTGTATGGCACCACTCTCCATCCTCACCAGCTGAGCTAACATATCGTGGACCTACACCAACTATTCCATATTTTGTGAATCAAGACCCACGAGAGTTTGCCAGATTGAGGGTTGCATTGGATAAACTTCTGCCTTCAGATGCCACAGAACAGTTTAAATTTCAGATATTGTTGGACCACCTCAAGTTGGAGGAGGCGTCACTTATTGCTGATTCATACTGCAACAGTTGGTACCCTTACAGTGACACTATGGACGCCCTCATTGAATTATATGGCCAACCGCATCAGCTGGAGCTAAAGCGCATTGCTCAGCTTATGGACGAGCCCATCATCAAGAGTGGTGACACTAAGACATTCCGGAAATTTGCATTGAAGGTGCGTGCCTTAGTTGGGATGTTGGATAAGTTAGGCGATATTGGACTGACTGAACTTAAATGTGGGTCCCATGTTTCAAGGATCTTAGCTAAGTTACCGCACCATTAAAGAGCTAATTTCAAGAGGCACATCAATCCTCTCAAGACTCCAATTCCTACTCTAGTACATTTGGCAAAATGGTTAGAATATGAGGTTAGAGTTCAGGAAGACGGCACTCAATTCAGCAGTGGCCAAGAAAGGGAGCGCCTAAGTTCCCGAAAAGAGCAGCAGCGAGCGGCAAAACCTAAGAACACATCTATTCTTCATGGAAGTGAGCTAAGGGAAAGGAATGTGAAGCCCCTAGTGAATCCTACAGTTCGAGAGAATAAGGAACAACCACTGAAATTCTGTCCATTTTGCAACAATACACAGCACTTCCTAAATCAATGTAACAATTTCAAATTTCTCTCCAAGGAGCAGATAGAAACTTGGATTAGATCAAATAATAAATGTTGGAAATGTGGACGTGATCATCCCTCAACACAGTGTACACTCAAAGCTAAGTGTAAGATTTGCAAGAAAAAACATTTGGTCGTCCTTCATGAAGTTAACAACATTCATAGTTCTAATCTTTCTTGAAAGGGCCCTGCTAATGAAGAGGGTCTACACACTAATAGTTCCACTGTTGAAACCTTATATGTGGATCGACCAACAGGCAGCAGCAAGGTCCTACTAAAGGTAATTCGGGTCATATTGCGAAGTGGAGATGCATCTATTGATACCTATGCTGTGCTTGATGATGGATCAGAACGCACTATCCTGCTTCATGAGGCCGCAAAACAGCTGGGTTTACAAGGTAGCCCTGAGAATTTATATCTGCGTACTGTACGGCATGATGTTTGTATTGTCAACGGCTTCACTGTGCCCTTCACAGTGTCCCCTGCCACTCATCCAAACCGTGAGTATAAAATTCACCGGGCCTTTACGGCTAAGGAGCTTGGATTAGCCAGTCATACCTATCCAGTTGAAGCTCTTAAGAAGAAATACCACCATCTTAGGGATCTGCCAATTCCAGCTATTGACCAGGCTAAGCCCTCATTACTGATAGGCTCAGACTACCCGTATCTACTCCTCCCAACGGAACCAGTGCATCGGGGACCACCAGATGGACCAGCAGCTGTCAAGACCCCACTAGGCTGGACCCTCCTAGGCCTGTCAAAATTTTTGATGCACAATTTGGCTACAGCACAGTGCTTGTTCACGTCAATTCTTGACCCACCAGCTGAGCTGTTTCAGATGGTAGAAAGGTTGTGGCAGCTAGATGTTCTACAGTACAAGAACGAGAAAATTATGCGTTCAAGGGCGGATATGGAATCAATTAGAATTTTGGAGGAGAAAACCATACAGATCAAAGTGGATGGGATCCAACCCTTTGCCACACTACTCCTGTGGAAGAAGAACCTCCCATCACTAGAGGCCCCTATGGAGGCAGTGCTCTCTCACTTAAGGAATACTGAAAGGCGTCTACTTAAGGATCCGAGTAAGGCAGACATATACCGGGAAGAAATCCACAAGCTCCTCACTTCCGGATACATAAAGAAGATTTCACCTCCAGAGGTCACCAGAAATCCAGGGTGGTACATCCCCCACCATATGGTGAGTCATCATGGAAAGAATCGCATTGTCTTTGATTGTTCTTTCAGATATAGGGGCCAAAGTCTGAATGAACACCTGTTGCCTGGCCCAACATTAGGATCAACCCTGTTGGGAGTCATCTTGCGCTTCCGCGAACATGCCGTTGCTATCAGCAGCGACATAAAAGGGATGTTTCACCAGGTGCTGCTCCTACCTGAAGATCAGCCCTTCCTCAGGTTCCTACGGCGAGGTACCAAGACGGATCACCTTAGTGTCTACCAGTGGTTAGTATTGCCATTTGGAACTACGTGTAGTCCCTGCTGTGCAACGTTCGCTCTACAAGCGCACGTGACGAAATACAGTCTGCTCGAAGAGGATGTACGCACTGCAGTGGAACGCTGTTTTTACGTGGATAACTGGCTCCAAAGCTTACCCTCTGTTGGGGAAGCCAAGAGGTTAGCAGATAAGCTAAGATATCTCCTAACGGAGGGTGGATTCGATTTGCGTCAGTGGGCCAGCAGTCACCCTGAGGTAATCAGTCATCTATCTCCAGAGTGTATTTCAGAGAACAGTAAATTTTGGTTCACCCAGGATGACAATGGCCCCCAAGAGCGAGCCTTGGGTTTGATGTGGCACTGCTTCCCAGATACTCTGGGTTACAAGCCAGCCCATGTTACCAGAGAGGCTGCCACAATGCGTGTCATTTACAGAGTTCTGGCCAGTCAGTTTGACCCACTGGGGTTCATTAGCCCTTACGTCACCAGGGCTAAGATTCTGGTTCAGAAACTCTGGAATAAAAGGCGTGAGTGGGACGACCCAGCCTTGCCTGATGATCTGCTTAGGGCCTGGAAGGCCTGGGAAGATGAGCTCCCCCAGCTATCTGAGATTACTTTCCCAAGATGTTACACCAGTCCTGATCTGGACCTTTCTGCCTGTAGGAGGAGTATTCACATTTTTAGCGATGCTTCTGAGAGAGCATATGGTGCTGTGGGCTATCTCTGTACTGAAGATGGAAAGGGACATGTTCAGGTGGCCTTTCTAGCTGCAAGGTCCCGGGTTGCCCCCAAAAGGCAAATCTCAATGCCTAGGCTAGAACTTTGCGCTGCTTTGACTGGGGCACAACTAGCCACAGTCCTGAAAAGAGAGCTTACCTTGGAAATCCATGAATTTAGCTATTGGACAGATTCCACCACTGTCTTGACATGGCTTCAATTGGAATCTTGTAAGTACAAGGTGTTTGTGGGAACAAGAGTTTCTGAAGTTCAAGAACTCACGGACCCAATAGCCTGGCGCTATGTCGACTCTCAAAATAATCCAGCCGATGACATTTCCCGGGGAATGACTTTGTTGCAGCTTAAGGAAAACAATCGGTGGAGTCAAGGCCCTGATTTCTTGCGGCAAAATCCCTCACTATGGCCTGTTAAACCTGAGAAAGTTGATCCTGAAGACCCAGAAGAAATCAGAAAGCTTGCCTTTTGTGGATTGATGATAACAAATACTGCATCACCACTGCCAGATCCATGTCAGTTCAATACTTTTCAGGAACTTCTTGAGGCCACCGCCCACTCATTATATGGGGCGGCTACCAATGACTACTCTCCCTCGGCTGAGGAATTTAGACATGCTGAGTTAGCCGTCATTAGACAAGCCCAGCTGGACAGTTTTCCCAATGAAATGTCACAGTTAGAGAAAGGGAAACCATTATGCTCTGATAGCCGGTTGTTAACTTTGGCACCCGAGTTAGATTCCGAGAGTAGTCTGATCCGGGTTGGAGGCTGTCTTCGGCAGTGTGATCTGACTCCAGACATCCAGCATCCCATTGTCCTTGATCCAGCGCATCCAGTCTCTAGGCTGCTGATCAAGTCTTACGATCATCAGCTGCATCATCCTGGCTCAGAGCGCGTTTTTGCAGAAATGAGGCGACGATACTGGATCCTCAGAGGGAGACAAGCTGTTCGCAAGTTCCAGCATGCATGCCCTGAATGCCAGAGATGGAGAGCAAAGCCAGAGGTGCCTAAGATGGCAGATCTGCCCCCATCAAGCCTAAGGCTCTTCCGCCCAGCATTCTATTCTACAGGTATGGACTGCTTTGGCCCTTTCAATGTCCGAGTGGGCAGGAGGACTGAGAAACGTTGGGGCATTCTTTATAAATGTCTGACTACAAGAGCCATTTACATTGACCTTCTGTGTAGTCTTGACAGCGACGCTTTCCTTATGTCCCTACGCCGGCTGATTGCAAGAAGGGGGAAACCCTTCGAAGTCTTATCAGACCAGAGCACGAACTTTAAGGGGGGAAGGGTAGAGCTCAATCAAGCTTTCAGTAACCTGGCACCATCCTGAAAGGATCAGTTGGCTGCTCATCAAATTGAGTTCCATTTTAATCCACCCAACGCCCCTCACTTTGGTGGATCATGGGAGAGAGAGATCAGATCCATCAAATCTGCCTTACGTACGACACTGGGAGCCCAAACGGTCTCTGAAGAAGTACTAAGAACCGTTTTGGTGGAAATAGAGGGTATATTAAATTCCAAGCCTCTAGGGCACGTGTCTTCCAATGTGGCAGATCCTGACCCTATAACGCCTAATTCTCTCTTGATGGGGCGGCGAGACTCGGCGCTACCACAGGTAGTATACCCAGAATCAGAACTACTCAGCAGAAAGCGGTGGAGACATAGTCAAATTCTGAGTGATCAGTTTTAGAAATGTTTTACCCGAAATTACCTACCAGCCCTACAGACTCGATATAAATGGCAGGAGGACAAGGAGGGCCTAACAGTTGGTTCTGTGGTGATGTTGGTGGACCCGCAATCTCCTAGAGCTCTTTGGCAAGTTGGAACGGTTAAGACGGTCATGCCTGGACAGGATAACAAGATTCGTGCAGCTGAAATACAGGTGAAAGACAGAACCTTCATTAGACCAGTGGCTCGCCTAATTCGATTACCTGCTCTCCCTCAGGAGGATAAAGACTCATAACTGGCCTAAGCAGAAACAAATCTATTCAGACATATTTGGGGGCGGCTGTTAAAACGGCCAGCTGTGGTCCTTGTTAGAAATATGATAAGGCTGTAGTGAAACGCCCCCTAATGGACAATTATAGTCAGGCAGAGATTAGTCACCGAAAGGAGGACCCCTTTTTTTCAGTCAGTAACTGGCTATGGGTTGTGGCTGTTTGGTCGGCGCATTTGGGTTTTTAATTTGCGGAATCACCTCTACTTCCAAGTGTTATATGTGCGTGCAGCTAAGTAAACCACATTTGTAATTAACACTGACAATGAGATGGAAGAGAAGATTAAACAACTTCTAGAAGTGGATACTTGTTTTATCGTGTTCTTGCCGGACATGCTGTAGGGGGTGCCAGTCAGCATCTGGGACAAATGCATAATCCGAGTTTTACAATTCAAAACACTATGGCTAAACAAACCCCACGCCACAGTCATCTGTTTCGAAATTAGTTGAGGTACCTAACTGGCTATCTACGATATCTTGTCACTGAATCTTGCTGAACAATTTAGGTATGTAGCTAATTAGTAATTACATTAAGTAATGCTGGTGTCAGATTTTTGCCACTTTTTAGCCACATAGCTAGCTCCAGTCAGTGTTCTCAACTGTCACTCACCCAGTGTCGCCAGTTGCGAGCATATTACTGTAACATCGACTTTCATTGTATTTTCGAATTGCGTTCCTCTGGGAAAGTGTCATTTCCTATGTGCACGTACTAGGTCAACCTTTTCATCTTTCATCATGTTAGAAAGGTTACGGAAGCTCTGAACCACACTGTGAAAAAAGTTTTTTGCGGTGAAGCAAAATTGTAATTTTTTTCCTTTTGTTATTTTGCTATATTATCTCGTTATTTCGAGATAACAATAAGCCCTGTCTGGGATCGAATCAATATTAATATCAGCCACTAGAGGGTAGACAATGACCGCAGACTGCAGACACGGCCGTCTCGGCCTATTCACCTGGTCATTTCTAAATATGCGTTCTTCTCTGTGCTTCAGTTCTTGTGAACTTGAGAAACGTCATCCCTGAGACCATGTACCGTCTCAATTCAAAGTTTGTTTCTTGACGAGAACGGTTATCAGTCCCGGAATTGTTCTTGAATCGCCCATTTTTCCGAGGATGCATCGGATGGTAACTTGTGTGAACTTGACAGCACGAATATCACAGAACTCTTTTCGGCATCTAAGCGGGACGCTCCTGAGAGAGAAGGGCAGGGTTACGTTTCCCAAAAGCGTAGATGCTAACTGACATGGAAATATTCCCCGCCGCCTCAATTTTTTTGTGTCTGTACGGACGGAGCCCAATGCTATATCCCCCGCTTTGAGCTAATCGCGCGGCGAGGGATACTTAGCAACATACATAGTTTGTCCATTCACATTCAATGGGTCTAACTGTAAGTTAGCATCTGTGATTTCCGGAAATGCACCCTAGGATTGGTAGAGCTGCTTTGACACCGGACGCAAAACAAATTTTTCTTTCAACAGATTTAACTTACATTCAAAGTCAATGCAAAGATGCGAATTCACTGTTTAAATAAATCACTGTTTTGATAATATCTCTGGAAATATTCGTCCGATTGACCTCAAATCAAGTGCAAATGAAAGGCCATGACCTGAAGATGTGTCCTATGATGACATTATACCTGTTTGGTTCAAAATTTTGACACAAGGTGGAGCTTTGTCACGTAAAATTCACCATTTTTGCCATATCTCTGGAACTATTTCTCCAATTGACATGAAACTATGTGCAACTGCAAGGTCATGACCTCACAATGTGTCACATGATGACATCATACTTGTATGGTTCAATATTTTGCCACCAGGTGGCGCTTTCTGATGGAAAATTACCATTTTGGCCATATCTTCAGAACCATTTGTCCGATTGACTTGAAATTAAGTTGAAATGAAAGGTCATGACCCGAGGGGCTTTATATTGTATTGGGTCTATTCAAGGTTTGGGGAATTGGAGGCGTTCGGGGATATACACCAAGCCGTCGCCTCCGACGGCATAAGCCTAGTTTTAAATAATCTTATGGCTGTGTCTGAAAGACCAAATCCAGTAGGGTGATGCTTGATTTTCAACATCAGCTATGGGCACAGAAAAAAAAGTCAGTTTTGCTTTGTGATGTTTGTGGGTGGTAGCCATCATACTTAATTTTCCCAGCTCTTCCTCTCCGTCCACCTTCCTTTCTCTTTTCCTCTTCTCCAAAGCATTTGCTTCCCCCAGCATTTCCACCTGAATGTTTCCCCATGGTAAATGTATATAGTGGGTTGTCTATGGGCCACACAGAACTCATGCTGCGTGTAGTTATTGTTTAAATAAATATTTTGTATTTAACTCATTTGCATGCCTCTGATTTACTGCAGCAGAAGGCATAGTATGTGAAAGAATTCCAGTGAAGTTTTTGCTCAACGTAAATGTAAGGACCTTTATTGTACATTACAGGTTTAATTTACCACATCACAGAAAATGTTCAATGAATTACAAAACATTTCTCATGTGCAGATAACTAGAGTCTTTGTTGGAGAACAAGGCTTAGAAGTCAAAATGAACAGTTGAATGTATAAAAAAAAGGAATGTCAGTTTATGCCAATAAGACTGCATATAAGGAAGATGACATGGACGGAACAAGCAGCCAGTTACATGTCCATTATTATTCAATTAACATGGACTTGTCTACCTGTTTAACAGGACCATTGCTAGTTTCAGTGACAATGCATGGTTGAGCAGTTTTGACAAGCTTTCAGTTTTTCCATTTACAAATTACTTCAGAATGTGACGATGCATTCAGGAACCACACGCGAGAGGGAAATCCGAAAACAAATGCCTTTAATGAAGTCCAAGTCAAAGCCAAAAAACACAATTGCCAAGCCACAATACAAAATCCAAAAACAGCGTTGACTAGACAGGCAGGGGGTCAGAACCAGGAAGACAGATGAGCAAAAGTACATAAACGGTAGGCAAAGTCATAGTCGATGAACAAAGCCAAGGGTCATACACAGGGCATCCAAACACAGAAATCGTGGTCATACAAAAATGGGTCAAAATCCAAAACAATACAAGGGCAATGGCTAGAATTGAAGTTGGACAAACCAGTACTCAATGGCATACACGGTGCTCTGCACAAAGAAGTATTGATCAACATTCTGAGAAAATCAGCACTTCAATGAGGACACTTAAATAGACGAGGAGTCACATGGTATGCAGGGAACAGGTGAGCTGGATCAGACTAATTACAACAGGTGAATCACATGAGGGAAACCCTAACCATGAAAGTTGGCGAAAGCCCGGACATGGACAGGAATCACACAGACAGCCTATGACAGGGGTCGGCAATAGGCGAACCTTCCAATCCAGCCCGCGACTGAGTTCTACTAGTTAACCTCCGCCGAGGAGGTTTATGTTTTCGGTGCCGTTTGTTTTTTGGTTTGTTTGTTGGTTTGTTTGTTTGTGTACAAGACAACTCAAAAACTAATGGCCGGATTTTGATGAAATTTTCAGGGTAGGTGGGTATTATGTTAAAGAAGAGGTGATTAAATTTTGGCATATCTAGGCCCAAGTACTGCTGAGATATACTCCAAAGTTCAAGATTTCAAGTCTTTCCAATGGGCCGGAGTTCCAATCACCGTGCTTTTGGCTTTGCTGCCCCCTGGCGGCGGAGGTTCTGCGCTCTCTGAGTGCTCCTCTAGTTGATGTACTGTATCTCCGTCTTTTAGTGCACCTGTAAGTCAATGTGCTGGGACATAGAAACACGTCAAGTGTCTGTGTGTGCCTGCGAGCCTCTGCACTTGGATAAGGAAACACCCACCTCCCCAAATCACTAAGCGCGACAAGTTTGGGGAGCGGGTTTTACTTGCCTGTCTGCAAAGGGATGATTTTGGCCGCCGCCTCAGTTCAACCGAAGCATTCAGAAGAAGCATTTTTTGCACGTGTTCAAACCCATTCTCAAAAGCCGTGGCGGTGCGCATTTGATATGACACGGTTGTTTTTTCGTACATGTCCGCCGCGTACTGCTGCACGAACCTGCTTCTCCCCCGGTGTTGTGTCCCGGTTCCTACGGCCTGTGTCTCTCCTAATGTTTCCTCACTGAGCTTTGCCTCGTTTGAAATGTGAAGAAAGCCCATGTGAGGAAAAACTTCTCGGGACTTATTCCTTTAATAAACAATAATAATAATATATGATGTTAATAATAAATTATCAGGCAAGAAGATTCATTTAATTTCAATCAAGGGGCCTATTTGAATGTCCGGCCCCCGAGGTGTCTGTTGAGAAAAAATTTGGCCCTCCGACAAATGTAATTGCCTACCTATGACATTAAACAGCTCCGGTCAGGGAGTTCAAAAGTGCACAGATAACAAGTGCAGGAAAGTAATTAAGCACGTGCAAGAGATCTCGCTGAAAAGCAGGGGGAGACGGCTAAAGCTGAGCAAGAGACGGAGATTAGAACAGGGCGATTGTGGAGAAGGAATTAGTATTAATTAGTAGCGGTGCAACTTTACAGATTTAACTACAAAACCCAAAACCAGTGAAGTTGGCACGTTATGTAAATCGTAGATAAAAACAGAATACAATGATTTGCAAATCCTTTTCAACTTGTATTCAATTGGATACACTGCAAAAACGATATGTTTAATGTTCAAACTGTGAAACTTTTTTTTTTTTTGCAAATAATCATTAACTTGGAATTTAAAGGCAGCAACACATTGCAAAAAAGTTGGAACAGGGGCCTTTTTACCACTGTGTTACATCGCCTTTCCTTTTAACGGCACTCAGTAAATGTTTGGGAACTGAGGAGACCAATTTTTGAAGCTTTTCAGGTGGAACTCTTTCCCATTCTTGCTTGATGTACAGCTTAAGTTGTTCAACAGTCCGCGGTCTCTGTTGTCGTATTTTACACTTCATAATACGCCACACATTTTCAATGGGAAACAGGTCTGGACTACAGGCAGGCCAGTCTAGTACCCGCACTCTTTTATTACGGAGCCATGCAGTTGTAACACGTGCAGAATGTGGCTTGGCATTGTCTTGCTGAAATGAGCAGGGGTGTCCATGAAAAAGACGTTGCTTGGATGGCAACATATGTTGCTCCAAAACCCGTATGTCCCTTTCAGCATTAATGGTGCCTTCACATATGTGTAAGTTGCCTATGCCTTGGGCATTAATACACCCCCATACCGTCACAGATGCTGGCTTTTGAACTTTGCACCTATAACAGTCTGGATGGTTCTTTTCCTCTTTGGTCCGGAGGACATGACGTCCACAGTTTTAAAAAACAATTTGAAATGTGGACTCGGCAGACCACAGAAAACTTTTCCACTTTGCATCAGTCCATCTTAGATGAGCTTGGGCCCAGCGGAGCCGGCGGCGTTTCTGGGTGTTGTTGATAAATGGCTTTCGCTTTGCATTGTTGAGTTTAAACTTGCACTTGCAGATGTAGCGACGAACTGTAGTTACTGACAGTGGTTTTCTGAAGTGTTCTTGAGCCCATGTGGTGATGTCCTTTACACACTGATGTCGTTTTTTGATGCAGTACCGCCTGAGGGATCGAAGGTCACGGGCAAACAAAACTGCGGCCTTGTCGCTTACGTGCAGTGATTTCTCCAGATTCTCGGAACCTTTTGACAATATTACGGACCGTAGATGATGAAATCTCTAAATTTCTCGCAATAGCTCGTTGAGGAATGTTGTTTTTAAACTGTTCCACAATCAGCTCACGCATTTGTTCACTAAGTGGTGACCCTCGCCCCATCCTTGTTTGTGAATGACTGAGCATTTCAGGGAAGCTGCTTATATACCCAATCATGGCACCCACCTGTTCACAATTAGCCCGTTCACCTGTGGGATGTTCCAAATAAGTGTTTGATGAGCATTGCATGAGCACTCAGTCTTTTTTGCCACTTGTACCAGCTTTTTTGAAACATGTTGCAGGCATCAAATTCCAAATGAGCTAATATTTGCAAAAAATTACAAACTTTACCTGTTCGAACATTGAGTAACTTGTCTTTGCAGTGTATTCAATTGAATATAGGTTGAAAAGGATTTGCAAATCATTGTATTCTGTTTTTATTTATGATTTACACAACGTGCCAACTTCACTGGTTTTGGGTTTTTTAGATTGCTCGTTTGTAAGTTAGTAATCTATATACATGGATTCATGGTGTTAGTAGACTGATGCAAAATACAAATGTTAGTTTTGTTAGTAATCAGGACAGTAAGATGAAGGAGTAAATGAGAATCGAAGGAATATATTAAACACCAGAATTCATTTAAATCACCCGAAGTAAGACCGGGAAGACGGACTGAACCAACTAGATCACAAGACTGGGGAGACAAGTGCAATGGAACTGCGAAATGGAATGAACTAAAACCTGAGAATTACAATTACCATGAAGTGTAAACAGGCCTACCCAAGAAAAAGACTAACACGTACACAAAATCGTCAAAATTTACATATTATTTGTCTATTTTGCACACTAAATCATCGACTTGCCGCAAAATGAATAGATCTAGCACACTTAAAATATTTAGTGGGTTTGGAACCAGTCGATCTGGTGCCGAGAAAACGACCAGTGAGCAATCTGGACGACGGCGCATGCGCGCCACGGATTCCCCGGTTCTTTCGAAATGGCAGACACAAACCTCACTCCATCAGTTGGTAAGTTAAATATGATTTTTCTTGATATATAATATGATTTACGATAACACGTGAATGGGAACATGTGTGTAAAGTTTGTCTTCACTGAAAACACATATCTTCAGTTCTTGACACGAGCCATTTTAAAATATATTCTAGATTTACGTTGTTACTCGCCGAACAGCTATAGTCAGTATCATATATTTACTACGAGAATGTCATGTATGTCCAAACTGTTAGAACTCTACCATAGCACAGAAGACTCGGTGCCATTTATCTTTTCACTCTTTGTTCACTATGGAGATGGTATTTCGCATAAATATCACTTGATCTATTTTCATTTGCAATAAGCATGATAAATGGCTTGGAGTAGAAATAAACTTTTATTTGATTGGGCCAATATTGTGAAGCTAGATTTTTTTCCTTTGAGAGAAAGACGTCAATGTTATGAAACAGACTATAGTCTGTGTGAAACCGAAAATAGGCATTCACATCGCCGTTGATTTTTACAATTGGCAATACGCACGCGGAAAGCACTTAGCATGGAATTAGAGACTGCTGTGGAACTTCGTTTCTTCTCAAAACACAACAATTTTTAATAAAGGGAAGAATTTTCCATTATTCATGTCACTTCAAAAGGTCAAAAGCAAACACTCGACTAGACTTTTCACTAGCTTCATTCCAGCGACAAAAAGCCTGACAAGTTATGTTATCCGATGATTTCTATTACCCAGACACATTACAACTACTAAATGTTAGAATTTACCCTTAGCTCTTTCAATAAAGTTTATTTGTAAATATTTCACAAATCTTACCTAACGTTAAAATCCTTTATTTTGATTGGCTGACAGACGTTTAATTCTTTTACATGTACCCCGTGAGTCTCACGGGGTATATGATCATATACCCCGTGAGAGTATGGTTTTGAATTCCTTGAATTCTATTCAACCGCTTGTTTGCCGAAGTAACGGAACGTAAATTTGAATTGTTTACCGCGTTTCGTCTGCTTTTGACAGCTGTCAAAATGGCATCGAAACGTTTTGCAAGTCACACAGACGACAACATTCTTGAGAAACGCGCAAAAGTGATCCCCCAAAATACAAAAAAGTCAAATACCTTATCTTCGTCTATGTTGCGTGAATACCTAACAGAAAAAGGAGAAGATGTGGACTTTGAATGCTTCGACAGCGTTCGCTTGGCTGAGACGCAGAGTCACTTTTACAAGGATTTAAGAACAATTTATAGGTTGCCACCGTAAGATAAAAACAGTAAGATAAAAACTTTGAACAGCTCCATCAATGGGGTATATGGCGTGATGTACTCTGCCTCTGAATATATGTTCCCCGCGGCTTCGCCTTGGGGAACATAGATTCAGAGGCAGGGTACATCACGCCATATACCCCTTGAAAGAGCTGTACAACTTATATTACCACGCTCGCATGCTTCCACTCCAATGTGCTGTTTCAGTTTCCTCACAGCGCATGCGCCGTCGTCCAGATTGCTCACTCGTCGTTTTCTCGGCACCAGATCGACTGGTTCCAATCCCACGAAATATTTTAAGTGTGCTAGATCAATTCATTTTGCGGCAAGTTGATGATTTAGTGTGCAAATTAGACAAATAATATGTACATTTCGACGATTTTGTGTACGCTTTAGTCTTTTTCTTTGGTAGGCCTGGTAAAGACAAAATCATGAACACTGAACTTGAAACTATAACCATGACAGCACCCCACCAAGGAAATGCCTCCTGGCGATTAATGACTGGGTCTGGGGTGATGGGCATGAGAGTCCTTAATAAGATCCTTGTCCAAAACGAAGCATGAGGGAACCCAACTCCGATGCTCGGGACCGTAGCCCTCCCAGTCTATGAGGTACTGGAGGCCACGGCCCTGACGACAGTCCAAGATGGGGCGAACTGTATAAGTTTCGCCACCGTCAATAATACGGGGGGTGGAGGGGTATCAGGACCAGAACATGGGGGGGGGGGGGGGGGGGGGGGGTTAAAAGGTTTAATTTGTGAAACATGGAGTGTGGGGTGAATCATATGCATTGACAAAGGCAGTCTAAGATGAACAGCAGTGGGGCTAATGACTCGATCTATGATAAAGGGACCAGTGAATCTGGGGAATAGTTTACGGGGACCACCCCTTACTGGAATGTCTTTAGAGGACAGCCATACCTTCGACCTGCCCAGTAAACAGAAGCTGGAGTGTGCATTCTGTCTGCCAGGCGCTTCATTTTGCCCGCCAACGAGCAGGGCGATGCGTGTAGTCTTCCAGCTGCATTTGCGTCGACGGATGAAGGCTTGGGTGGACCGGACAGCCACCTCCTCCTCCTGACTGGGAAACAGTGGCAGTTGGTATCCCATGCAGCACTCGAAAGGGGACAGCTTGGAGGAGGAGGAGGAGGAGGAGAAGAAGAAGTGTGGCTGTTGATGGCGTACTTGGCCCATGGCAAATGATGACTCCAGGAGGCTGGATTCTTAGAACAGAGATACCTAAGATCAGTTTCAATGTATTGGTTTGCCCGCTCGATCTGGCAATTGAACTGGGGATGAAAACCTGATGTGAGACTGACTGTAGTGCCAAGTGAGGCGCAGAAGGCTTTCCAAAATTTAGCACTAAACTGGGGACCTCGATCAGAAACAATCAGTGGGGATGCCATGGAGACGGACAATGTGTTGGATAAGTAGTGTGGCGGTTTCTTGTGCAGTGGGGAATTTGGTGAGGGAAATGAAATGAACAGCTTTGGAAAAACGGTCTATAATAGTGAGGATAGTGTTATGTTGATTGGAAGGGAGTAACCGGTGATGAAATCCAGAGAAGTGTGACCAAGGGCGATGGGGTGTGCTTAGTGGTTAGAGTAGGCCTTGAGGGGGCTGATGAGAGGCTTTAGACTTGGCACAGACTGAGCAGGCGGAGATGTAGTCCTGGATATCCTTTCCCATATCTGGCCACCAGAAACAACGTGCAGTAAAGTCTAGAGTGTGGTTGATTCCTGGATGACAGGCTAAGTTAGAGGGATAACCCCATTCCAAAACTTGAGGACGTTTGGTTATGGGGACGCACAAGCGATGGGTGGGGCAAGTACTGGGAGCGGCAGAGTCATTAAGGGCATCTCACCTCTTGATGTTCATGGCTATGGCTTTGGCAAAAACTTCCTGTGGAAGGATGGTGTCCGTACAGGGTTCCTTGTCAGTTGGTTCGAACCTCCGAGATAGTCAAACCAGACGCCCAGGCAATAAGCAAGATGGAAATTAAAGCAAGAGAAGAACAACGCCCACCTGGCCTGAAAAGGATTCAGTCTCTTAGCAGTTTGTTGATACTCAAGGTTCTTACGGTCAGTCCAAACGAGGAAAAGGAATTTGGTGCCCTCTAGCCACTGTTTCCACTTCTCCAACCCCAGTTTGACAGCCAGCAAGCCCGGTTGCTAATTCTTTTCTGCAGGGCTTATTGAAAGCACACGGATGAATCTTATTATCCTTTACAAATCTGAGACAGAACGGCTCCAATGCCAATGTTCGATGCATAGACTTCCACGATGAATTGAGCTTCGGGGTTAGGAATAGAAAGGATTGGAGCTGTGGTGAAGCGCAAATTTAGGCTATTAAAAGCATTCTCAGCTTCATCATTCCACTGGAGTTTGCTTGATGTTAGTGACGTGAGGGGCAACAACAGAACTATAATTACAAATCTGTGGTAAAAGTTAGCAAATCCCAAAAAGCGTTGTAATGACTTACGGTCTGTGGGTCTGGGCCATTCAGTGACGGCATTCACCTTGGAGGGGTCCATGCTTATGGAACCAGCGGAGATGACAAACCCCAGGAAGGTTTTGGTGCGCACAGAGAACTCGCTTTTCTCTGCTTTCCCAAAAAGGCGGTTTTCCAGGAGGCCTTCAGGACTTGTCGCACCTGTTTGACCTGGTCCTCCAGGGTCTTGGGGGGGTGGGGGGGACCCCCACACACTTATTTATCGTGTCCCTTAAAACATCGTTGACCAGACCCTGGAATACAGCATCATGGTCTGAAGATGTTGCATGACGGCTAACTACTGTTGCTGTTGAGACTACTGCATGAGACTTCTGGTTCGCCACAGTATCTTGCAACTTTGGTTCTCTTGCTGGCTCCATGGCAGTCAGAACGTACTGCAGGGCTTAAAGTTCTCCGTCTTGGGGATGATTTCCGTCCCGGAGATTCCCTCGGGGCTATTTATGAGATCGATGTAGATTTGCAAAAAAAAAAAAAAAAAGTTATATGGGGGGTGGGGAGGGGGGGTTGCCATGGCCGTGATGTCAATGAAAAAAAATGTTTAAATGCTGCATATACTTGCTTGTGAAGTGATTTCCAAACTGCGATGCATCCCTCCCCAAGGAAATAATGTAAATTTAAACATCTATGAAGATACGCAGCTCAGAGTGCACTCAGTAGGTTGCCGCTGGCTGCTGAGCTCTGATGTAACCTGACACCTAGCATTAGCTTAGGGTCAACTAGCTAGCGATTGTTGTGTCGTGTTGGAGTAACTTAAATGGTAGATCAGCAATGTGACTTCATGACTCATACTCATAGTGCTACGGATTTTAACGGTGAAGTTATGAAATTCTCTCAGTATGGATGACGGTGTCCAAAAGATGAAATCACAAGGAATAATGGCAGTCAGTGGATTTTTTTCTTAAACATCGAAAGTGGATTACACCATGTGAACATCAGGTATGATCTAAATATATAACGTTAGCGTATATTTACTGGGAAGGTAGCAGTGGCCAAATCCTCATCATAGAAGCGCACCAAAACGTTCAGCACACGGTCCATGTTTGTATTGGTGGCCTCGTCAGCATTTACAGAAAAATAAATCATGTTCAACTTGTCTGATAAGTTAACTGCTTTTTTATCTGAGTGGAAATTCCATGGATGTACACATATGACGCCTGTGTGTTTTAGTTTTAGTAGACCATGTTCTAGTGATCTGTACTGATATGAAACTGTTTGAAACAGCAAACTTCTAATAAAGTCATCAATGAATGACTGTGCAAATGTGAACGAAAGGTCGTGCTCTGCGATAAATGTGCAGATACGCACTTTATGATTGCACACACGATCGGTCATTGATTCGTTGTTGTAATGTATTCTTACGTTATCTTGCATTAAAAAAGCATTGTTACATGTGAAAATCTACTATTCTGGGTAATGTTTTAGATCAACCGCGTCTGCAACTACTGTATCATGATTGGTTGGTGTATTCACCGCGTTGCATTGTTTGACTCAAAATATTACCCACGTGTGTTGTCACTGCTGTGGTACCGGTTCAGTCTGCGAAAAATCATGGAGCGGTTAGTTGTGAAGGAAGGATCAGACGTGATTAATATTGACAGCACTGTCAAAAACAAATGGAGGTGGGCTTGGTTGGATGAGATAGGTGACACAGGAAAGCCTTCAGGTCCTGGTGTCAAAAATTGAAGGAACCAGGAGACTGTTTCTGTTGTGATTGCAACAGAAAGCTGTTGTACGGTTCAAACAGCAAAAAAACGCTTTTCAAGCGCAACAATGAACAAGGTTTCAGGTCAACACTGAAAAGAATGTCTGGTGTAGCCAAGCTTCAGGCTTTTCCTTTTGTTGCAAAAAAAAAGAAGAAAGAATGAATAGTATTTGCTTATCAGAATCTGAAACGGCTTGTTGAATTCTTGATGTTGTGACTTTTGCTTTTGTTGCTAAAAAAAGAGAATGAACAGCATTGTTTATCAGAGAATCTGAATAAAACGGCTTGTTGAATATTGATGTTGTTTTAGTTTTAATGCACAGTATTAATGATGGGAACCCTAAAATATAAAGTAAAAGGTCAAATGTTATCCACTAAAGGTACTAACATTTTCTTTTTGAGCTGCCAACCAATGGGTTTTAAATGTCTCTTGTAATTGGCTAGTTTTCTCACTTGCAACCATTCCTCTCCCCTAATGCAAGGTGCATACTGGTTCATATGACTACTATTTTTTACACACTGCTCAGCAGTGTGTGAAAATAACATGACTAGACTGTTTTGCTAGACTAGTGTTCACTAAGTCTGAGCAGTTGCATTTAGTATATTAAAGATTTGTAAATATTGCCAATGCTACATCACAGCCTGGTAATACTACTTTTTCTCTGCACTGGCATTTTTATTTAAAAGGTTGTAACAGCTTGCCTCCATTTAATGTAAGTCAACATACAATTTGCTCCCACCCAAAAAAGCGTGTGGGGACTGGGGACCCCCCAAAATATACGTGGTCTGTGTGCATTTCATGCGGGAAAACCACAAAATTTGCGCCGTGGACCCTGTGGGTGCTTCGCGCCCGCGCATGTGTACTCAAAAAACATTGCCAAGGTTGGCAGGTCTGCTACTGCTACGCACTTTTGCTTTAATGTCCTACAGTAATGTTAATATTTGAAATAGACAAGACTAGCAATAGACAGACTACAACTTCAGCAGGTGTTTATGTTAAAATGAAGCACAAATTGTACACTTTCACAATTAAGGCATTTGAGAACTGTGAAGTAGCATATCACCCAATTAATTGGTGTGTGCTGGGTGCACAATGTTGTTTATATTTCTCTTATATTGCCATTGTCTAGGACAGGGGCCAGGGCTAGATCGTTGCAAGCTTAGAGCCCCTTTCAGAATGTCTTATCCCACGTCTGAAATTTTCAGTCCTGGGATTTGTTTTTGCTTTAAGCCCTGTGTACTGTGACGATGCGTTCAGGAACCACACACACAAGAGGGAAGTTGTAGTCAATGAACAAAGCCAAGGGTCATACACAGGGCATCCAAACACAGAAATATTAGTCGCACAAAAATGGGTCAAAATCCAAAAAGACAAAAAACACAAGAAGGGCAATGGCAAGAATCCAAGTCGGACAAACCAGTAGAAGAAAACCAGTACTCAATGGCATACATGGCACTCTGCACAAAGAAATATTGACCAACATTCTGACAAAGTCAACACTCCAGTGAGGACTCTTAAATAGACGGGAGGGAAGTCACATGGAACGCAGGGAACAGGTGAGCTGGATCAGACTTATTACAACAGGTGAATCACATGAGGGAAACCCTAACTACGAAAGTTGGTCAAGGTATCTTTATTATCCCCAATGGGGCAATTTGTTGTACAGCCAGCAGAGAGAAGCGCCACATCATACAATACAATAAAATAAGTAAATAAGTAATAAATAAATAAATAAATAAATAAAAAGCAGAATAAAGATAAAAGATAAAGATAAAAAGTAAAAAGAGGGGCTAAACAAAAGACTCAAGTGATAGTGTTTAAAAGACTGGTAACAGTGGGAATAAAGGAATTCTTGTATCTGTTGGTCTTACATCTCTTGGACATGAATCTACGGCCAGATGGAAGCAGCGTGAATTGTGGGTGCAGGGGGTGACTGGGGTCATCCAGAATCGACTGGGCTTTCTTAATGGCTCTGTGTTTATGTAAGGACGACAGGTTATTTAAGGTAGCCCCAGCAATCTTGCTACACTCTTTTAAAATGCAGTGCAGATGGTTTTTGTTTTTTAAAGTTAAAAACTCATTCCAACAGATAAAAGAGAAAGTAAGAACAGATTCAATATCAACAGTACAACAACAGTAAAACATCTTCATAAAAGTGCTGTCCACATTAAAATGCCTCAGTTTGCGGTAAAAATACATACGTTGGTGAGCTTTCTTACATATTTGATTAATCTGATGCTCAAAGGTTAATCTGTTGTCAAAAACAGTCCCAAGGTACTTATAACTTTGTACAATTTCCACAGCTTGACAATTTATTACAACAGGGGAGATGGTATCCTGTTTTTTTCTAAAGTCAATTAACATCTCCTTAGTCTTGTTAACATTAATATTTAAAAATGATGATTTACACCAGCTGATAAAATCTGACACCACAGGGCCATGGTCTTGGTAATCTGAGTTTAAGAGAGACACTATAACAAGTCATCAGCAAATTTAACAACAGATCGACCATGGTGTTGGCTTTGGCACATGTTGGTATATAAAAAAAATAAAAGAGGTGAAAGGACACAGCCCTGTGGTGAACCAGTGGAGGAGATAAGAGTATCTGATAAGACATCATTGACCCTAACTCTTTGAGATCTGTTAGTTAAAAAATCCATAAGCCAACATAAAATTCCCAAGTCGATGTTATGTGAGTTTTTCAACCTCTCTGCTAAAATGTGTGGCTGAATACAGTTAAAAGCAGAGGAAAAATCAATAAAAATAAGGCGTGCAAAAGTTTTAGCCCCCTCTAAATGTGCAAGCACTGTGTCCAGTAAAGTGCATAGTGCGTCATCAGTCCCCCTACCTGACCTGTATGCGAACTGGAGTGGGTCCAGATCAGCTTTGACAGAGTTTAAAAGAGCATTTTTCACAATTTTTTCAAATGTTTTCATAACTAAGGATGTAAGTGTGACCGGCCTAAAGTCATTAAGCTGCTTGGGTGCACTGACTTTTTGCACTGGAACAATTGTGGAGCCTTTCCATAGGCTGGGGACCTTGTGGAGATGGAGAGAGAATGTGAAAATAAAAGAAAAGATACCTGCCAGCTGGTCAGCACAGTTCTTAAGGGTGCGTCCACCAATGCCATGAGGGCCTGGACTTTTCCTCTCCTTTGTGGCCCTGAACAGCCTCTGGACCATGCCCCTGCTGACATGGATAGAGTTCTGCCCAGGTGCCGCAACCATAAAGGCTGACTGTTCTTTTATAAAATCATGAGCATTAAAACGATTATAAAAACTGTTGAGTTCGTTGGAAAGACTTCAATTGGATTTAATTCCAAGGGAGATTTCCTGAACTGTATTCCCATCATTGACTTAACCCCATCCAATGCTGGGCGGGAGTTGTTATTTTGAAAAAGTGACTCAACTTTGTCTTTGTAGCTACATTTGGCAAGCTTAAGTTCCCTTTTAACTTGTTTCTGTAGCTCTCTATATCTAATGGTGTCACCTTGGTTGTAACAGATATTACGCTGATTAATTGTGTTTTTGATTGATTTTGACACCCAGGGTTTGTTATTGGGGTAGATTGGAAATTTGTTTGCGGGGGATGACCAAGTCCTCACAAAAAGTTATGTAGGCTGTGACTGTCTCTGTAAGTTCATCTAGATTGCTGCATGTATCTTTGAATAAATTCCAGTTTGCGCAGTTGAAGCAGTCCTGCAGATTTAGGATTGCCTCCTCCGACCAGGCCGGAACCAACCGTCACACTGACTTGTGTTTCTTCAGGACCGGTTTGTAGGACGGAAGTTGGTAAACAGTGTTGTGATCCGATGAGCCGAGCGGTGCTCGACAGAGTGATTTGTAGCCGCCCCTCACTGAAACAAAATGAAAGCCAAGACACGGACGGGAATCGAAAGGACAGGCTATGACATTTAAACAGCTCTGGTCAGGGAGTTCTAAGTGCACAGATAACGAGTGCAGGAAAGTAATTAAGCACGTGCGAGAGATTTCGCAGAAACGCAGGGGGAGACAGGTAAAGCTGAACAATAGGCAGAGATTAGAACAGGGCGTTTGCTGAGAGGGAATTCCTCTAAGTTAGTAGCGGTGCAACTTTACAGATTTAACTAGAGTGCTCGTTAGTAAGTGAGTAATCTATATACATGGATTAGTTGTGTTAGTAGTCAATGATATAAAATACAAATGTTAGATTAGTTAGTAATCATAATAGAAAGATGAAGGAAGTAAATGAGAATCGAAGGAATGTTTCAAACACCGAAATTCATTTAAATCACCCGAAGTAAGTGGGCACGCAGACGGGGAAGACAAGTGCAATGGCTGAACCAACTAGATCACAAGATAGGGGAGACAAGTGGAATGGAACTGAGAAATGGAATGAATTAAAAACCTGAGTATTACAATAACCAAAACAAGAGCACCAGGAGCTGGTACATTATACGCCGCCGACATTTTGGTATAAATTTGACCTTTGACCTCGATGTGTGACCATGACCTTGGAGCGACGGAGCCGACAGTCATTCGGTGTCTAGACCCTGACCCAGGTAATGTTCCAGTGGAGTTTTCGCCAACTCGGAAGCAAACCAGAAGTTGAGTGACATCAGTGTGAATTGGGGGAATCACTGCTGTTTATTATGAGTACACACCCCTTAAGCATAATATAAAATAAAAAGTTTACATCAAACCTATCAGAAAAATTGATGCTAGAATATAGATCAGAATTTAGATAGATTTTTAAAAAGGAAGAAACCATGTTCAGAAAAAAAATATTTATCATGAACGTAATTTTTTCTGTCTGGCATTCCTCCCCTCCACAAACATGGAGGGGGCGGGCTTATAATTCGCACTGCAGCCTGCCAGTAGTTGGCGATCGAGACGTTTTGGCTTCACTTTTCAGGAGACGTTCGACTGTCCATGTTTTATACAGTCCTTGGTCAAAGCAGCAAAAGTGTGCTCAACTAAGCATTAAAGATACTTGTCATGAAGGGGTTGAATAATTTTGAGCCTGCAGTAGTCATTAAAAGTGGGGTTTTATGCTGAATTTGACAAAGCCAATTGTAATATTTGTTGTGTTGAGCCATTTAAATTGTTCTTGATTGATTTGCTCATTGCTTACAGCTGAAAGTTTGTAAATTTTGTCAGTAAACATAATTTGCAATGGGGGCTGAAAAATTTTAATTGCAACTGTATGTGTCATCTGCTACAGGTGTGGGTAGTTAATTTTCTCCATTGAGGATTTTCGTGTGTAGACAATATTTGGGTTTTCAGGTTGTAGCTCATATGAATGTATTCTGATTCCAGTTGGTGCAGTACCTGAAGCTGTGGGTTTTCTCAGTTGCACACTAATCCAAAAGTAAATGAGTTTTTATTGCGGCCATCTGCAAGTTCTGTTCCCTTCTCAAAGCAATTCTCTCCTTTTTGGCATTTTTACACTTTTCTTTTGTAATCTTAAAACCCTCTTAATAAGTGTATGGCACACTAAAATGCAAAAGAAATCCACCAGGTGTTGAAACTCTTCAATATTCAATTCTCATATATTTCTGAAAAAAGTCTGACCAATCATTTTCTTTGGTCTGAATAAAATGATTTGCCATGCTTTCTTTCTGTCTTGCAGCACCCCTTCCAGTTGCCTACCGCTGTCACCGCTTGCGAGTCTCTATGGGCAAGGATATTGACCAGTTTGCACATCAGGCTTAGCTGAGGAGTTTACTTCATGCTGCTCCTGAAAAACAGGGATTGGAGGGAACTTCTCCATATACTAAATCGCGTTTCAGCTCTGCCTGCTTGTGAATATTCAATCGCTGATCCGGGGGTGCCATTTCGTGGTCGAGTACTGTAACTAAGTGCTTAAATTTGCATATCTAAAGACGCGGGCATCTACATCTGCAGAAAGGGGTTAAGTGGGCAGTCAGACTTTTAGTCTCATAGGGCATCTACTTAGCCCTGCAAAACCAGGAGACAAGTCTTTTGATGAGCTGTTTCAGCTGCTAAAGGACCATTTCAGCCCAAAACCCAGCGAAATTGCACAGCGTTTTAAGTTCAGCTCAAGAAGCTGGAAGCCTGTCATGGACTATGTTGTCGTGCTGAGGAAATTAGCGCAGGATTGTGTTATTTATGAGTTTTTTTCATGTACAGCATTGTATATCATTTGTCAATGGAGATTTGTTACATGATGTTCTTGCTACCTTGCTGGTCAGCTATTTATTTTGTTCATAAGCACCCTCTGGTGGTAACAATTGCAACTATTGACGCAAATTATCGGGGATAATTTGTGACAGACTGGTTTGTGTAATTGGAAATGACTGCATACAGAGGCAGTTGTAAGTTTGTTTATGAAACTTGTAACAAGTGTGGTGAAACTGGCCATATGTGTGCAGATCAAAGGGCTCAGCTAGCACAATAAAAGCCTCAGTAGGAGGAATAAAAAAGACAAACAAGCATGCTAAACCTCAGGCAGCTAACTATGTTAGTCAAGGGGTAGAGGAAACAAATGAGACGGACACAGATGAGGTCATGTTCACACTGTACAACCTAGATGTGTTAGACATTCCTACAGACCTGTTCCATGCGCAATGAGAGGAAGAGTGGAGGCTGAACTTGACCGTCTCTTGGCCCATGACATCTTTGATGTCATGCTCAATCACAATCACTCAGACAGCGAGTATAATGAACCCCTGGGGGGAGTGGTACTCGGATGTAGATTGATCTTTTAATCGAACGTGCAATGAGGAGGTAAATTTGGTAGCCCCCAAATTCTCACCCTGTTTGGAACCTGCCATCTCTATGTTAGATACTGAGTCAGAGAAATCCTCCAGATAACAATCCTCTGGCTGCCGCCAGTCAAATTGAGGATCCCACTCCAACCCCTCCTTCGCCCCTTTCTGTAGATTAGGAGGGTTGTGTGAGACAAACTCCTCAGAATCACTCTAGGCGTCAGCCTCCCCTTCAGGTTGATGCCCGGGATGACACGCAAAACTCTCCCTACAGTGGGACCTACAATCAGTGACCCACTGGACGATTGGGTTATCCTGACTTTCCCAAATTATATGAGGCCTATGTTCCCGTAGCCAAGAGTGTCCTAAAACAACATGGAGAACTGGAGAACTGATAATAAAAACCGGACCTCCTCAGAATGGCCACCAAAAGAGATAAACGTAGTTAATGATTCGAAAACTTTGGTCATAAATCCAGTTCCCAGAGGGCGACCGTCCAAAGATCTAACAGAGTGTGAATTTAAAAAAGGGGCTAATAGGAATGGAATGTCTCCTAGCCCACTCTGCATCCATAAAACAATCCACGGAGCCAGAGTCCACAAAAGCTTTGATAAATATTCTGTCTCCCCACAGTCAATTCTACAGGGATTAAAGTTCGGAACTTCGGAAGCGAAATTGGGTCTGTCCCTCTAGTGCCCCCCATACCGCTAGAGGGACTTCCCGTTTCCCTGAAGCTCAGGGCAGTGTGGATGGATATGTCCCGGTTTGTTAGAAATATAGCAGATTATACGTGTGCAAACGGGCTTACGAGCCCAGCTCTCATATGAGCCATCGACCTCACCAGGACTGAAAATTTCAGTGGGCAGAATGGGATCTGTATGCTAGGAGCATTAGCCATGTTGCCAGCAAGAGTCAATGCAGTAAGTTTCTTCCTGTTACGTTCGGGGATGCGATTATCAATTCGCACCGCAGTGCTAACGAACGAATCCAGAGAAACACACGGCTCCAATGTAGCCAGAGCGTCCGTAACCTCCTCAGCCAAAGCATGAACTCTGTTGCCAAGGAGCGAAATGTGATTGAAAACGCAGTGACACTCTCAGAGCCCTGCCTTAGACGTGTAGCTGCATCCTGACTACAAACATCCTGATCAAACACCATTTCTCTTAAGGAGAGTCTCCACAGTTTTCTCTACCGGTGAACTAGATCGAATAAGTGGGCCGACGCAAGTGAGTGCTGTCTCGGTTAACAGGGATAAAATGAAACCCGAGACTCTTCATTCACAAACCGTGAGGCTTTAAAAAATATCTCACATTGGGCAATGAAATCTTTACATCTTCCTGCCTCGCCTCCGTATCTTGGGGGTACCTGAAGCTTTGGCTCTCAGGGAAGATGTACGGATTGTGCTTGTGCAACATTCTGTGTGATCTGCGTGGACAAGGATCTAATACTCTCAGTGAGAGTTAACAGAACGTTCTCCTGTCTCTCCATGGCATTCGCTAAAGGCGGACTCTCTCCGCCACCTCTGCCTGTTGATTGTTCAGGCAAGAAAGACCCTTCCCATAACCAGAGAGAACAGCTTGTTGGTTAGCCACAACTTTCTCTAACACAGCTGTTGCTGACGACTCCATGTCGGCGAGAGTGTTCTGTAATGGCCGGTAGAACACGGAGACCACGTGCAACGACCAGAGAGTTGCACGGATACAGTACAAACACAGAGAATAATATCGACCAAATGAAAGTACTCCCGCTTTCAAAGCACATATAATAGTTCGAGCCATGGAAGCAAAGCAAGATAGAGAAAAGGGAGAAAAAACAACAATAATTAAAGCTGCAAGCAGCGTTGAAAGGGCCCTCGCCCCCCTCGTGCACGTTTGGGTGGCAGCAAGATCATGATGGCTGCAAGCGTCCATTCAGAGCCATTGGACACTGCTGGACCGCGTACAATGTGGTTTCCTGATGGGAGTGCAAAAACTTTCTGGAGGGCGCTATGATACGATTTTGACTTGCCCGTGCACAAAATCTACAACACGGTAATTGTAATACAGGGCTCCATGGGTGTGTTGATTTTTGTAAATTTTCCAGCATGTTTTGACTTTCAAAAGAGCAATTCTTTTATAAATATTATTGGGGGCGCTATAGAGCCATTTTGCCCCATTTAGTGCCAATTGATGGATGAATTGAAGACTATAAGACATTTCTAATTTTTGCAAGGTTTTGCAAGTATTGGAGCGTTCAAAGGCCTTAAAAAGTTTGTTCATCAAATTTGGAAAAAAACAGGAAATAGCTCATAGCCCACTTCCTGTTTGGCCAAAAAAAAAAAAAATTATATATTGGCTGGAATGACGAATGCAATGATCTGACCAAATTTCATGAACATTCAAGCACTTTTATCTTAATATGGCTGTATCTAGAGGGCGCTGTGGAGCCTCTTGGCCACTCCCGATGTAATATTAACATATACTTATATTTGGGAGGACAATTTTATCAAGCTTGGAAAGTTTCAGGCAAATCCCATGAAGTATGTGGGAGTAAAATCAATTTCCTGTTGCATGGCAGAACATCGAAATTCGCCGCAATGCCACGGATACATCGTTTGATAAATCCAAAAAAGCTTCGCAATTTAACATCGGCAACGTCTTGAGAAAATATTCACCAAATTTTAAGTTGATCGGATCAAATCTCTGGGAGGAGTTTGATAAAGTACGACACCTGCGAATGGCGAAAAATCTAAAAAAGTTGAAATTTCAATTAAAAATTGCGAACTTCCTGTTTGGTCTTGGTCATGGCACCAAGTGACTTTTTTTGAGGTCTCAGGATATTCCACATGTCCACCGAATTTCATACATGCAGGTCAACCACAATGCGAGGGCTGCTTATTTGAAATTTTCCAGGGGGCGCTATAATGCCATTTTTGCCAACTCTATATATATTTTTTTATCATTGTAATAGGAATGATGGTTTTCAGAATGGTACAAAATTTTGTGAGTTTTTGAGCATGCTGAGACCCTCAAAAGGGCAATTCATTTAAAAATATGATTGGGGGCGCTATAGAGCCATTATGCCACATTTACGGCCAATTTCTGTCTCAAATTGAAGACAATCAGACAATTATAATTTTTGCAAAGTTTTGCAAGTTTTCGAGTCTGCTAAAACCTTCAAACGTGTGTTTGTAAAATTTGGAGTAACGCAGGAAATGGCTCATAGCTCACTTCCTGTTTAACCGAAAAATTTCAAAAAAATCGGCATAGCCCAAAAAAACAAATGTAATTAAAGCTGCAAGCAGCGTTGAAAGGGCCCTCGCACCCCTCGTGAACGTTGGGGTGGCAGCAACATCTTGATGGGTGCAGGTGTCCATTAAGAGCCATTGGGCACTGCAAGACTGTGTGCAATGTGGTTTCCTGAGGGGAGTGCTAAAATTTTCAAGAGAGCGCTACAATACCATTTTGACATACCTGTTTGCAAAATCTACAACAAGGTAATCGTAAAGTCAGGCTACATGAGTGTGTTGATTTTTGTAAATTTTCCAGTATGTTTAGACGATCAATCGAGCAATACTTTTAAATATCTGACTGGGGGCGCTATAGAGCCATTATGCCATATTTAATGCTAATTGATGGATGACATTGAAGAAAATAAGACATTTACAATGTTAGCTAGGTTTTTTATGTTTTGGAGCTTTCTAAGGCCTGAAAACATGAGTTCGTAAAATTTTGGAAAAACACAGGAAATAGCTCATAGCTCACTTCCTGTTTATGCAATAAATTTGAAAAAATTAACCATCGCCCAGAATGAGTAATGCAATAATCACCCCAAATTTCATGAACATTCAAGCACTTTTAACTTAACATGCCCGTATCTAGAGGGCGCTGTGGAGCCACCTGGCCACTCCCAATCTAATATTAGCATATATTTATACTTTGGAGGACAATATTATCAAGCTTGGAAAGTTTTAGACTAATATCACAATGTATGTGGGAGTTATACCAACTTCCTGTTTCATGGCGGGACGCCGAAATTCGCCGCAATGCCACGGATACATCGTTCGATATATCCTAAAAAGCTTCGCAATTTACCATCAACAAGGTCTTAAGATATTATTCGCCAAATTTTGAGTTGATTGGATAAAATCTCTAGGAGGAGTTCGTTAAAGTACGACACCTGCGAATGGCGAAAAATCTAAAAAAGTTGAAATTTCAATTAAAAATGGCAAACTTCTTGTTGGGTCTACGTCATGGCTCCAAGAGACTTTTTTTTAGGTCTCAGGATATTCCACTTGTTCACAGAAGTTCATACATGCTGATCAACCACGATGCAAGGGCTGTTTATTTGAAATTTTCCAGGGGGCGCTATAATGCCATTTTTGCCACGCCTATATATACATTTTTTATTATTGTAATAGGAATGATAGGCTTTAGAGTTGTACAAAATTTTGTGAGTTTTTGAGCATGCTGAGACCCTCAAAAGGGCAATTCTTTTAAAAATCTGATTGGGGGCGCTATAGAGCCATTATGTCACATTTACTGCCAAATTCTGTCTCAAATTAGAGACAATCAGACAAATAAAATTTTTGCAAAGTTTTGCAAGTTTTTGAGTTTGGTAATACCTCCAAACCTGTGTTCGTAAAATTTGGAATAACGCAGGAAATGGCTCATAGCTCACTTCCTGTTTGGTTAAAAAATTAAAAAAAAAATAATTACAGCCCAAAAAAACACATGCAATTGTCACGCCAAATTTCATGAACATTCAAGCACTTTTATCTCAACATGGCCGTGTCAAGAGGGCGCTGTGGAGCCACCTGACCACACCCAATCTAATATCAACATATAGGTATACTTGGAAGTAGACTCTTATCAAGCCTGTGAAGTTTCGCGCAAATCTCGCAAAGCATGTGCGCGTAAAACCAACTTCCTGTTTCATGGCGGAACATCAAAATTCGACGCGACGCCACGGATACAAAGTTCGATGAATCCAAAAAAGCTTCGCAATTTAACATCGACCAGGTCTTAAAAAGTCATATGCGAAATTGTAATTTGATCGGATAAAATCTCTAGGAGGAGTTCGTTAAAGTACGACGCCTGTGAATGGCAAAAAATAAAAAAAAATTGCAAATTCAATTAAAAATGGCGGACTTCCTGTTGAGTCTAGGTCATGGCACCAAGAGACTTTTTTTTAGGTCTTGGCATAGTACACATGTCCACCGAATCTTGTACATGCAGGTTAAACACACTGCGAGGGCTGCTTCATTGAAATTTTCTAGGTGGCGCTGTAATGCAATTTTGCCACATCCATCTGTAAACCCTATGTCCTAGTAATAAGCATGATGGGCTTAATATGTTTGCAAAGTTTCGTGAGTTTTCGAGCATGCTGATGCCCTCAAAAATGCAATTATGTATTAGGGGGCGCTATAGAGACACCGTGTCACACCTACTGCCAAATGAGATATCAAATCAAAGAACGTAATATTTTTAGTCTATGAGCCAAGTTTGGTGATTTTTCGAGTATGATAAGACCATCAAAAATGTGTTCGTAAAATCTGAAAAAACGCAGGAAATGGCTAATAGCTCACTGCCTGTGTGGCAAAAAAATTTCAAAAAAATTGACAAAAAAATTTATGATGACTTCTATGACCCCATAAAATTTCATTAGAATCCGAGCAAGTTCGTTCCAAAATGGCCGCGTGTTTGGTGGCGCTATAGAGCCACCGGGGCATGTCAAAGCACAAAATTAATAATAGTTTGCAATTTTCACCACGACTGACAAGTGGGCAAATTTTTGTGAGTTTTCGTGCATGGCAAAGCCCTCAAAAATGCGTTCTCGCAGCAGAATAAAAAGAAGAAGAAGAAGAAGAAGAAGAATAAAAATCCCATCAAAAACAATAGGTTCCTCGCACCTTCGGTGCCAGGACCCGTTCCGGGCCCTGGCACCGGTCGGTGCTCGGGCCCTAATGATCAGATTAAATTTCATGAACATTCAAGCACTTTAATCTCAACTTGGCCGTGTCAAGAGGGCGCTGTGGAGCCACCTGACCACAACCAATCCAAAATCAACATATAGGTATATTTGGAAGTCGACTCTTTTTAAGCCTGTAAGGTTTCGGGCAAATCTCACAAAGCATATGCGCATAAAATCAACTTCCTGTTTCATGGCGGAACATCAAAATTCGCCGCGACACCACGGATTTAAAGTTTGATGAATCCAAAAAGTTTCGCAATTTAACATCAACAAGGTCTTTAGATGTCACATGCAAAATTTTAAGTTGATCGGATAAAATCTCTAGGAGGAGTTCGTTAAAGTACGACGCCTGTGAATGGCAAAAAATTTAAAAAATTTGCAAATTCAATTAAAAATGGCAGACTTCCTGTTGAGTCTAGGGCATGGCACCAAGAGACTTTTTTTAGGTCTTGGCATAGTACACATGTCCACCGAATTTTGTACATGTAGGTTAAACACGCTGCGAGGGCTGCTTCATTGAAATTTTCTAGGTGGCGCTGTAATGCAATTTTGTCACATCCATCTGTAAACCTTATATCCTAGTAAAGAGTATGACCAGCTTAATATGTTTGCAAAATTTTGTGAGTTTTTGAGCATGCTGATGCCCTGAAAAATGCAATTATGTATTAGGGGGCGCTATAGAGCCACCATGTGTCACCTACTGCCAATTGAGATATTGAATCAATGAGCTTAATATTTTTAGTCAATGAGCCAAGTTTGGTGTGTTTCTGAGTATGATAAGGCCCTCAAAAGTGTGTTTGTAAAATCTGAAAAATCGCAAGAAATGGCTCATAGCTCACTTCCTGTGCGGCAAAAAAATTTCAAAAAAATTGACAAAAAAATTTATGATGACTACTATGACCCGATAAAATTTCAATTGAATCCGAGCACGTGCGTTCCAAAATGGCCGTGTGTTTGGTGGCGCTATAGAGCCACCGGGGCATGTTCAAGCACATAATAAATAATAGTTTGCAATTTTCACCACGACTGACGTGTGGGCAAATTTTTGTGAGTTTTCGTGCATGGCAAAGCCCTCAAAAATGCGTTCTCGCAGCAGAATAAAAAGAAGAAGAAGAAGAATTAAAGCTGCAAGCAGCGTTGAAAGGGCCCTCGCCCCCTTCGTGCACGTTGGGGTGGCAGCAAGATCTTGATGGGTGCAGGTGTCCATTCATAGCCAATGGACACTGCTGGACTGCATACAATGTGGTATCCTGAGGGGAGTGCAAAAATTTTCTAGAGGACGCTATGGTACCATTTTGACATGCCTGTGCACAATCTACAACCGAGTAATCGTAATACCGAGCTCCATGAGTGTGTTGATTTTTGTTAATTTTCCAGCATGTTTAGACCTTCAGAAGAGCAATTCTTCTATATATCTGATTGGAGGCGCTGTAGAGCCATTATGCCACATTTAGTGCCAATTTATGGATGACTTTGAAGAGAAGAAGACATTTATAATTTGTGGGGTTTTGCAAGTTTTGGAGCATTCTAAGGTCTTTAAACGTGTTTTCGTAAAATTTGGAAAAACGCAGGAAATAGCTCATAGCTCACTTCATGGTTGGCCAAAAATTTTTAGAAAATTAACCCTTGCCCGGAATGACTAATGCAATGATCACACCAAATTTCATGAACATTCAAGCACTTTTATCTTCACATGGCCATATCTAGAGGGCGCTGTGGAACCACCTGGCACCTCCTGATCCAATATCAGCATTTATTTATATTTGGGAGGACACTTTTATGAAGCTTGGAAAGTTTCAGGCAAATCCCACCAAGTATGTTGGAGTAAAACCAACTTCCTGTTTCATGGCGGAACATCGAAATTCGCCGCGTCGCCTTGGATTCATCGTCCAATGAATCCAAAAAAGCTTTGCAATTTAACATCGGCAATGTCTCGTAATATCAGTTGCCAAATTGTAAGTTGATCGGATAAAACCTCTGGGAGGAGTTCGTTAAAGTACGACAGTTGTGAATGGCGAAAAATCCAAAAAAGTTGCAATTTCAATTAAAAATGGCGGACTTCCTGCTGAGTCTAGGTCATGGCACCAAGAGACTTTTTTTCAGGTCTCGGCATATTCCACATGTATACCAAATTTCATAGATGTAGGTTTACCGGGCTGCGAGGGCTGCTTATTTGAAATTTTCCAGGGGGCGCTATAATTAAATTTTTGCCATGCCTATAAGTAAGTTTCTTGTCAAAGTAATACAAATGATGGTCTTTATACATTTAAAGAATTTTGTGAGTTTTTGAACATGGTGAGACCCTTAAAAGGGCAATTCTTTCAAAAATCTGATTGGGGGCGCTAAAGAGCCATTGTACCTAATTTAGTGTAAATTGAAATATAAAATTGAAGACAATAAGGCAATTAAAATTTGTCTAACTTTTTGCAAGATTTCGAGAATTCTAAGGCTTCCAAACATGTGTTTCTAAAATTTGGAAAAACACAGGAAATGGCTCATAGCTCACTTCCTGTTTGGCCAAAAAATTTCAAAAAAATTATCATTCCCTGACATGACACATGCAATGATCACACTAAATTTCATGAACAATCAAGCACTTTTATCTCAATATGGCCGTGTCAAGAGGGCGCTGTGGAGCCACCTGACCACACCCAATCTAATATCAACATATAGGTATACTTGGAAGTAGACTCTTATCAAGCCTGTGAAGTTTCGCGCAAATCTCGCAAAGCATGTGCGCGTAAAACCAACTTCCTGTTTCATGGC
Organism: Gymnothorax reevesii; assembly: GCA_029721435.1. NCBI lineage: Eukaryota > Metazoa > Chordata > Actinopteri > Anguilliformes > Muraenidae > Gymnothorax > Gymnothorax reevesii. The sequence continues at coordinate 58,808,278 of CM056574.1, forward strand.
GGAACATCAAAATTCGCCGCGACGCCACGGATACAAAGTTCGATGAATCCAAAAAAGCTTCGCAATTTAACATCGACCAGGTCTTAAAAAGTCATATGCGAAATTGTAATTTGATCGGATAAAATCTCTAGGAGGAGTTCGTTAAAGTACGACGCCTGTGAATGGCAAAAAATAAAAAAAAATTGCAAATTCAATTAAAAATGGCGGACTTCCTGTTGAGTCTAGGTCATGGCACCAAGAGACTTTTTTTTAGGTCTTGGCATAGTACACATGTCCACCGAATTTTGTACATGCAGGTTAAACACACTGCGAGGGCTGCTTCATTGAAATTTTCTAGGTGGCGCTGTAATGCAATTTTGCCACATCCATCTGTAAACCCTATATCCTAGTAATAAGCATGATGGGCTTAATATGTTTGCAAAGTTTCGTGAGTTTTCGAGCATGCTGATGCCCTCAAAAATGCAATTATGTATTAGGGGGCGCTATAGAGACACCGTGTCACACCTACTGCCAAATGAGATATCAAATCAAAGAACGTAATATTTTTAGTCTATAAGCCAAGTTTGGTGATTTTTCGAGTATGATAAGACCATCAAAAATGTGTTCGTAAAATCTGAAAAAACGCAGGAAATGGCTAATAGCTCACTGCCTGTGTGGCAAAAAAATTTCAAAAAAATTGACAAAAAAATTTATGATGACTTCTATGACCCCATAAAATTTCATTAGAATCCGAGCAAGTGCGTTCCAAAATGGCCGCGTGTTTGGTGGCGCTATAGAGCCACCGGGGCATGTCCAAGCACAAAAATAATAATACTTTGCAATTTTCACGACGACTGACGTGTGGGCAAATTTTTGTGAGTTTTCGTGCATGGCAAAGCCCTCAAAAATGCGTTCTCGCAGCAGAATAAAAAGAAGAAGAAGAAGAAGAAGAAGAAGAAGAAGAATAATGAAAATCCCATCAAAAACAATAGGTTCCTCGCACCGGTCGGTGCTCGGGCCCTAATTAAAGCTGCAAGCAGCGTTGAAAGGGCCCTCGCACCCCTCGTGCACGTTGGGGAAGCAGCAAGATCTTAATGGGTGCAGGTGTCCATTCAGAGCCATTGGACACTGCTCAACTGTGTACAAGGTGGTTTCCTGAGGGGAGTGCAAAAATTTTCTGCAGGTCGCTATGATACCATTTTGACATGCCTTTGCGCAGAATCTAAAACATAATAATCGTAATACCGGGCTACATGAGTGTGTTAATTTTTGTAAATTTCCCTGCATGTTTAGACCTTCAGAAGAGCAATTCTTTTGTAAATCTGATTGGGGGCGCTATAGAGCCATTATGGCACATTTAGTGTAAATTGATGGATGACATTCCAGAGAGTGAGACATTTATAATTTCTACAAGGTTTTGCAAGTTTAGGAGCTTTCTAAGGCCTTCAAACGTGTGTTCGTAAAATTTGGAAAAACGCAGGAAATAGCTCATAGCTCACTTCCTGTTTAGCGAAAAAATTTCTTAAAATTAAGCATTGCCCGGAATGACTAAGGCAATGATCACACCAAATTTCATGAACACTCAAGCACTTTTATTTTAACATGGCCATATCTAGAGGGCGCTGTGGAGCCACCTGGCACCTCCCGATCTAATATTAGCATATTTTAATACTTGGGAGGACAATTTTATCAGGCTTGGAAAGTTTCAGGCAAATACCACAAAGTATGTGGGAGTAAAACCAACTTCCTGTTTCATGGCAGGACATTGAAATTCGCCGCGCCGCCACGGGTACATCGTTCGATGAATCCAAATATGCTTCGCAATTTAACATTGGCAAGGTCTTTCGATATTCCTCGCCAAATTTTTAGTTGATCAGATAAAATCTCTAGGAGGAGTTCGTTAAAGTACGATGCCTCTGAATGGGAAAAAATCCAAAAAAGTTGCAATTTCAATTAAAAATGGCAGACTTCCTGTTGAGTCTAGGTCATGGCACCAGGAGACTTTTTTTCAGGTCTCAGGATATTCCACATGTCCACTGAACTTCATACATTCAGGTCAACCATGATGCGAGGGCTGCTTATTTGAAATTTTCCAGGGGGCGCTATAATGACATTTTTGCCACGCCTATATATAAATTTTTTATTATTGTTACAGGGATGATGGGCTTTAGACTAGTACAAAATTTTGTGAGTTTTTGAGCATGCTGAGACCCTCAAAAGGGCAATTTTTAAAAAAATCTGATTGGGGGCGCTATAGAGCCATTATGCCACATTTACTGCCAAATTCTGTCTCAAATTGAAGGCATTTAGACAAAAAAAATTTTTGCAAAGTTTTGCAAGTTTTCGAGTATGGTAAGGCCTTCAAACGTGTGTTCGTAAAATTTGGAATAACGCAGGAAATGGCTCATAGCTCACTTCCTGTTTGGCCAAAAAATTTCAAAAAAATAAATACAGCCCAGAAAAACAAATGCATTGATCATGCCAAATTTCATGAACATTGAAGCACTTTTATCTCAACATGGCCGTGTCAAGAGGGCGCTGTGGAGTCACATGACCACACCCAATCTAATATCAACATATACGTATACTTGGAAGTAGACTCTTGTCAAGCCTGTGAAGTTTCGAGCAAATCTCACAAAGCATGTGCGCGTAAAACCAACTTACTGTTTCATGGCGGAACATCGAAATTCGCCGCGACGCCACGGATACAAAGTTCGATGAATCCAAAAAAGCTTCGCAATTTAACTTTGACAACATCTTAAGAAGTCATATGCGAAATTTTAAGTTGATCGGATAAAATCTCTAGGAGGAGTTCGTTAAAATACGACGCCTGTAAATGGCAAAAAAAAAAAATTTGCAAATTCAATTAAAAATGGCGAGGTTCCTGTGGAGTCTGGGTCATGGCACCAAGAGACTTTTTTTTAGGTCTTGGCATAGTACACATGTTCACCGAATTTTGTACATGTAGGTTAAACACCCTGCGAGGGCTGCTTCATTGAAATTTTCTAGGTGGCGCTGTAATGCAATTTTGCCACATCCATCTGTAAACCCCACATTCTAGTAAAAAGTATGACCAGCTTAATATGTTTGCAAAGTTTCGTGAGTTTTCGAGCATGATGATGCCCTCAAAAATGCAATTATGTATTAGGGGGCGCTATAGAGCCACCATGTCACACTTAGTGCCAAATGAGACATCAAATCAAAGAACTTAATATTTTTAGTCTATGAGCCAAGTTTGGTGAGTTTTTGAGTATGATAAGGCCCTCAAAAATGTGTTTGTAAAATCTGAAAAAACGCAGGAAATGGCTCGTAGCTCACTTCCTGTGCGGCAAAAAAATTTCAAAAAAATTACCAAAAAAATTTATCATGACTGCTATGGCCCAATCGAATTTCGTGAGAATTCGAGCAAGTGCGTTCCAAAATGGCCGCGTGTTTGGTGGCGCTATAGAGCCACCTAGGCATGTCTAAGCACAAAAATAGTAATACTTTGCAATTTTCACCACGACTGACGTGTGGGCAAATTTTTGTGAGTTTTTGTGCATGGCAAAGCCCTCAAAAATGCGTTCTCGCAGCAGAATAAAAAGAAGAAGAAGAAGAAGAAGAAGAAGAATAATAAAAATCCCATCAAAAACAATAGGTTCCTCGCACCTTCGGTGCTCGGGCCCTAATTAGCAGATAGAAAGTCATACAAAACCTCACAAAACATATCTTCGGCTATCGTGCGAAGCTAAAAACAGACACTCTAGCAGAGGTAAGCCGGACTTCCTGCTTATATTGAGTCTGGGAAAGCACCGCCCAAGCTCAATCAGCCAGCTGGGTAAATAATTCGATAGTCCAGGAATACGATATCGTCTCGGGACGAGAGCCGCGATGAAAAGTCCAAGCAACACGCACAGCTTACAAACCATGACACAAATACAAGTATTAAATCTAAAAATTGCCCAAGTATCACTTTTATTCTTGTACATCAGGCCATTCATATTCTAGATCGGCTATTATATTCACTTCAGTGCACCTTTTCCTCACTCATTGGCATTGGTAAATACCCGAGGATTACACTCATATTCAATATTCACCCTTATTCTAGCCCCATTCCAATGATGAACACACTTTTAACCTTAATAATTATAGTTCACAATCTGACTTATCAACTTATGTCTACTTACAGCTCCATACCTGATTGTCTTACCACCCAGAATAACTCAGGTTTTTTTTTTTTTTTTTTAATAATTCAGTAATATATTTTTTATTTTATGTGACGCAGTTCTAACATACAGGTTAAAAGCATCCATCTGTCATCTTGCCCTTACACTGCCAAATCTACTCTGATGACAAAATCCACTGAGGCCCTGACTAACAGAATCCAGCTATTTCTTACATGAAGAGCACTCCAAAATAGTAAAGCTTAAATCGCTGTACGATTCAGTTGATTCCTACATTAACCAGCTTCAGACTCGAGACATGGAAAACACAAATTTAACTACTCACATTGGCCGGCTCATACTCTTTTTCTGGAAAAAATGACTTATTCGCACCTCCATCTAAGGAGCGTTTTTTTCCCTACAATCTACATATTTTCTGTCACAAATCTCCACAGCTGTTCCTGGATTTTTCCCTATTGCTGAAGCTTGTATTTTCAATCACACTCTCTACAATTTGCCACAAAGTCCTTTTCCAGCCTTTAATAAAACAACCAATGTTTTTCTTTACTTTGTTATTTATTATTAGAACAAAACTGCTTATTTCTTTCATCACACAGTACATTCGACAGGCAGGAATCATACTCACACTCCCTTTTCTCTCAGGTATGCCAAACGTGTGCAATCTGATTACATCATATTTCCGCTCATAAACTAATTTCTGTGTAAAAATGTTTCCTATTTTCTCCACCCGTTCACCAGAAAGCCTTTCATATTATGCCACAACATTTCTATTTATAAATCCTCAGTGTACACGGAACTACTTTTGTACTTCACTGAAATTTCAGATGCCTTTTCTGCTCTTGATAAAAGCATTCTTCTCTCTTGTGCTGCACCAAACAGCGGATCAACCTCCCTATTTTCGATTGTAAAACAGCTCCAGATTTGAACACTCTACAGTTTACCCAAACACAATTCCGCTCTTAGGGGTCTATTCTCCCATGCGCGTAAGGCGAAAAAAGCGCGTAGCCACGCGCTTTTCAGCCTAATCGTATTCTCCCCTCGACTTAAGTCTGTGCATTACGCACCCCGAAGGCAGTTATGCGCTTGGGGCGGAGCAAGGGCAAAATCGGGGCGTTTCCAGCCGTTTCTCATGCAAATAACAGTTACGCGTATTCTCCCCCTGGCTTATTCGCTTTTTCTGTTTAGCACTTTTGAGGGCTGTATTAAGGTCAAGCGCCAACATAAGGCGAAATGGAATATTGGGTTTGATGTCGGTTATAGGCCGAATTTTAACATTAATTTTATTTTATTTAACACGGGAAAGGTTATGACATTCACTATTCGATTGTTCATCCTTATTTCTAAACTATATTTCTCATAACCATAATAAATTATCAAACGAAATCATCATATGATATTACGCAACAGCCAGTTCTCCAATTAGTTCAATCACAAACACATTACAAACAATTACAAACATACCGGTGGTCATCAAGGTCACAACTGCGCTGTCGGTCCTGGCATCTGGGTCGTTCCAGAGAGTGGCTGGTGATGTTATGCACATGTCGCAGGCATCTGTGTCAAGGTATCTGACACGGTTGACGCTATGCTGCACCACGTCAGCCATTTTAAAATTCCCCCTAACACCAGCTGAAAGACGGAGAGTTAAGGGGGTTCAACCGGGTCGCCAGGTTCCCCAGTGTTGTGGGAGCCATGGATTGTACTCATGTTGCAATCAGAACCCCTTCCACTTATAAGAATATGTACAGAGACCGTAGACGTCGGCACAGCATTACGCTATGTTTACATTTATACGGCTGAAGTCAGGCGCCGGTGCAGACACGGGAACGTCAAAAATCGCATATCATTGTTTTAATATGAAGTGTTTCCATCTACGCGATTTTCACCCGGCTCCTGGAGTGGAGCCACATGCGTATTTTTCTGATCTGATCGATTCCAGCTCCAGCGCACACAAATCGCACGAGGAATTCCCTCTAGTTCAAAGAGGTTTTCCCACTTTATTTTGTTAACAAACGAGTACCTTTGAAGCAATGTGTATTTATTTACCTGTTCAGAGCAAAGCCGAGGTTTCTGCTGCGACATACATGTATTTATCATTGTCAGTGAGTCAAAAGCTTATACTGTTGCTTCTTTCCTGTCTTCCACGGAACACACAGGCTATTGTAGGAGGGGCACATTTTCAATGCTCTGATTACGCAGAGAGAAGCGCTAAATTCTTTATTTATTATTTCATTATCGCGGCAATTTCTTTGTTTGCATGGCTTTAATGCCATGGTGGCTAGAGTAAGACATGAAAAAGAGATGCCTGCAATAGCCTACTTCTTGTAATTGGCACAGACACACACAGGCCTACTATTACAGCCGCATATCGTGGGCCTGCTGATAAAACCTCGTGTCTTCAAAATGATAAACTTCACAGGAAAATAAATAAACATAAAATAAAGAATATATATAAATTGATAAATTTTAAATATAAATAAAATAAAATGTTTCATTCTGCATGTAAGAATAGTGGACATATGAGTATTTGTTTCTTATCAGTTTGGAGATGGCTACGAGGTTTTATCAGCAGGCACACAACATTCAAATTAAAAGTCTGGTTTGCATTTTCCTTGGACCACAACTGCATTTTCATGGTTAATCAGAAAATCCTTTTTCCATGTTTTCCTGATAGCCATAATCAATGAGCTTTGTACAGAGTCTGCCTTTCTTTTGGATCAGTCACACCTCTTTCATAAGGCCGCCTATATTCTGAAGTTAAGCGCTGTGGGCGTGATCGAAGCGCGTAGGGGAGAATACGCGTAACTCAAAAGCGCTTAACTCGAATCGCATAAAAAAGAACTTATGCGATAATGGGAGAATAGACCCCATAGTCAGTACTCCATATTATCATGAACTACGCAAACTACAAAGCATATGAGTAGATTATATTAAAGTCATTATTTACAGAGCACTATATTATATACAGTTTCAACTGGTTCTGATCGAATAGGTTCACCGCACTTCGGGGTCACATTCGAATTTTATTATTGTGCACCAACAAACTATGATACTAACTTCAGTCAGCTCCAAACTATATTTTGCTGATTTTAGTCCTTCTTTTATCGTTTTAATCAAATTATGATACAAATTTCAGTCAGCTCCAAACAATATTTTGCTTATTCTTATTTTTATTCAGCTGATTTGACATTCACATATATTAGACTTTACAAGACACATACATTAATTTTTCAAACAAGACACGCCATTCACTTTGCAGATTTCATAGCACTGATAAGCTCCGCTAATTTTATACCTCACATGGATAATTACACAGCCCAAAAAGCTCATACATTTTCCTGAAATTTGTCAATCAGGTACAGCGTCCTCCATAATTATTGGCACCCCTGGTTAAGATGTGTTCAAAGCCTTAAAATAAATTCGGTTTTTATTGCAGAAGCATACTCTCACACTGAAAATGGTAGAAAAATATTAAAAAATAAACCTTCAACTCAAGCAAATTTTAAGAGAAAAAAAATCCCCGACTAAGAAATAATTATTTTTCATTAAATCACCAGTTCCACAATTATTGTCATCCCTAACAATTCTTGGGAAATGTAATTGAAGTATTTCTGTCATTTCTACAGTAGTTTACAAAGTTGATCAGAGTATCTAGGAACATTTAATTAGTAATTCATCACTTCCTGTTTCCCTGGGGTATAAATATGACATGACACAGAGGCCATTTCTCTTATCCACTCTTCAACATGGGAAAGACAAAGGAACACACCATTCAAGTAAGGCAGATGTGTGTCGACCTTCAAAAGTCAGGCAATGGCTACAAGAAAATAGCCACTCCTGCCCATATCTACTGTCAGAGGAATCATTAAGAAGTTTAAAACAACTGGAACAATGGTAAACAAGCCTGGACGAGGACGCAAGGTTATTTTGCCACCACGCACAATGAGGAGGATGGTAAGAGAAATAAAAACTTCTCCAAAGCTCACTGTTAAAGAATTGCAACAAATGGTAGGTAGCATCTTGGGGTCACAAAGTCTGCAAAACAACCATCAGGCGCTATCTACATACCAACAAGTTGTTTGGGAGGCATGCACGGAAAAAACCTTTTCTCACTCACAATCATAAACGCAGACGTCTGGAGTTCGCTAAGCGGTACTGGGACTTCAACTGGGACCGTGTGCATTGGTCAGATGAGACCAAGATAGAGCTTTTGCCAACAAACACAAAAGTGGGTCTGGCGGAAAACAAAAGATGAGTGTGCTGAAAAGCACCTCATGCCCACTGTGAAGTATGGGGGAGGATTGGTGATGCTGTGGGCCTGTTTCTCTTCAATAGGCCCTGGGAACCTTGTTAGGGTGCATGGCATCATGAACGCTTTGAAATACCAGGACATTTTGAATCAAAATCTGGTGGCCTCTGCCCGAAAGCTGAAGATGGGTCTTCACTGGGTCTTCCAGCAAGATAATGACCCTAAACACGTGGCCAAATCTACACAGAAATGGTTCACCAGACAGAGTATCAAGCTCCTCCCATGGCCATCTAAGTCCCCAGACCAGAGCTGAAGAGGAGAGTGCAGAGGAGAGGATCCAGGTCGCTGGATGATTTAGAGAGATTGTGCAAAGAGGAATGGTCGAAGATCCCTCTTTCTGTATTCTCCCATCTTGTGAAACATTATAGGAGAAGATTAGGTGCTGTTTTGTTGGCAAAAAGGGGTTGTACAAAGTATGAACATCAGGGGTGCTAATAATTGTGGCAGACACGATTTGATGTGAAAGAATTATTTCTTAAAGCTGCAGTCCGTAACTTTGAGGAGAGAGAGGACTTCGCCCAAAAATTTGAAAAAAAGCAACTTTCAGATCCCTCCCCCTCCCTCTCCACTGCACTCCTCAGACCCTCCCCTAGAAAGCTCCCATGCAGGTGAGGGCATGCGAACTGTTATCCATGCAACTGCGGAGAGATTTTGCATGTTTAATTATGAAAGCGGCCAAGTTGCCGAGGCGAGACGTTACTGTTGCGAACAGTCAACACTGCTGGCCAACAAACCGGCGCGTCATTGGACCTGAAAATTCCGGGGCTAATATCACTCCTTTTCTTAAAAACAAGTGTTTACCACCAACATGGCAATATCCCCCGCCGCCTCAATTTTATGTGACTGTACAGACGGAGCCCAATGCTATGTCCCCCGCTTCGCGCTAATCGCGCGGCGAGGGATGAGAATTAGTCCTGGCAGATTCTAGATGGTTTTCCTTCATTCACACGTTTTCGAATTCAAGAATAATCAAGTGGCAGTTGAAGACACGGCTTCTCTCCCCCATGCGATCTAAAAGCGACAAAATATTGGGCTATATTCAGTACCGAAAAATTATTAGATTATAATTAGGTCTATGCACCATCACTCGGCGATGGCATTTCATAACTCTTCAGCGAATGAAGGTAATTTTGGCGAAATACACCTGTTTTTGCAGCACGGTCGCTCAATTCGTAGTTAAAAAAAATAAAAAATAGACAGCTGTCCGATTGGAAAATGTTAATGGACGAAACCACTTACTAGTCTGAAATGTTGTCGCCCAGTGCACGTGCATAGACATAATTATAATTAAATTATTTTTCTGTCCCGAATGCAGCGCATTATTTTGTCGCTTTTAGATTGCATGGGGGAAAGAAGCTGTCTCTTCGATTGCCACTTGATTATTCGTGAATTGAAAAATTGTTAATAACGGAAACCCATCAAGAATTAGCCAGGATTAATTATCTTCAAAAAAAGGAGGAATATTAGCCCCGGATTTTTCAGGTCCAACGACACGCCTGCCAACAAAGGAGCAGAAATAAATCATGTCGACATAAACAGTAATGTACAGCAGTATGTATTTATTAAAAACCCAGCACACACTTATTTCAGGAAATTACCCGTTTTTTCAGTACAGAAACTGTCGTGAATCCAGCTGAATGGCCAGTAAATCATGTATGTCAGCATTTAGTTGTGAGAGCACAGAAACGTTACACATATTTATAAGGACAACAACACAACTGATAAGACTGCCAGGTCACTTCATAGAGATTTTCTGCTGCTTTCTAATAAAACAACGCTAGTAACGTTAGCCCTAGCATCTGAAACAGGCTAACGTTAGTTCGACTGCAACATCACAGTAACATCACTTGCACTGCGGGGTACTGTAACAATTACAAGACTCTGGCTGTGACTCTGGCACAGCAACTGTGCTTGTTAGCGACGTTTACTCGCTTATTTGCAGAGCGAAAATGAATTGATGCCGGTTTGGGCTGGGGTTAGTTTGGTGATCATGTCAGCGACGCCAACTCGCTTATTTGCAAAGCAAAAATGAACCAACAAATAAAGCAGGGGTCTACCTGTCAAGGAGAAAAGTTGCAAACTCCGCGTCAGTTTTTAATCCTTCCAGATCACGGAGTTCTTTCCACTTCTAAAAATCCACTCCGATGTTCACTCTGGTTTTATCCTGGGTTTTGTTAAATTCTTTCTTTTGCACTTTTTTTCTTCAGGCTTCCTTTTTGACTAGTCTTAGCCATGTGTGCCATTTCTGGTAACTGAGGTATCGGGATTTTTTTCCTCGCTGATGGCTCTAAGCTCCTGAACCCACTCTGGGAGATTTGAACTTGAATGAGCACTGGCGTGAACTGAGGAGAAGGGGGGAGGGGGCTGTCAGACCCCATCCTGGCTCTCATTGGTTCTTTCTGGTCGGTCCGAACGAATATTTTAAATTGCAGTAGGAGCATTAGGTGGGTTTAAATTAGCCTTTTTTTTTAAATTACAGAGTACTAGTTTTATGCAATACTCTCTGTACACAGTGACAGTTTTGCCAAAAATGACAAAAAGTTACTTTTCTAAAGCTTACAAACTGCAGCTTTAATGTGGAATTTTTTCCCCACTGAATAAATGCACTTGAATTAAACATTGGATTTTCCTTTTTTTTTCATTGTGGTGCTACATTATTTAGAAAAAAACTGAATTTATTAGAAGCTAAAGAACACATCTTAACAAGGGGTGCCAATAATTATGGAAAGCACTGTATATTTTCCGAATCAGTAATTACGTTTGCGCATTTTACCAAGATCTATTCACTTAGTCGACTTCTTATACATATTGGAAATTTCTCTCTCTCTCTCACTCACACACGAAATTATCTTGTACCACATTTTTCTGCTGCCCCCAATGCATACAGTTCTAGCATACCCTTACACCTCTGGCCATCATCGCTATCTCTCTGAGCGATTTATATCAAACACGGGTATCTGCCACTTTGCGATCTCCCCTTATCAAACACGGGGATCTGCCACTTTGCGATCTCCCCTTATTTATTTTGCCTTGCAACAACCATTTTTAATCAAACATGAGGATCAGCTACTTTGCGATCTACCCTAATTTTATTTTACTGAGCTCATTACCCTTTCTCTCTTAAAAGTAATTTACTTCTTCAGTTACTACTTTAGTTATCTGTTCACTCCCCAACCCACGCCCACAACACCGGTGTAGATAGCAGTTGCGCCACAACCCTATAATGACACATTGAATGAACCAACATACTATCTTTACAATAAACATACATACAGATGACACACTCATTCCAACACTTAAGCACAAACTAGGCCTATGCCATCGGAGGTGATGGCTGGGGGTATATCCCTGAACGCCCCCAATCCTCCAAATCCCCAATCCTTGAATGGACCTTGAATAGATTTTATTTGAACTTAATTTCAGGTCAATTGGACAAATGGTTCTGAAGATATGGCCAAAACGGTAATTTTTCCATCACAAAGCGCCACCTGGTGGCAAAATATTGAACCATACAGGTATGATGTCATGATGTGACACGTTGTGAGGTCATGACCTTGCAGTTGCACATAGTTTCATGTCAATTGGACAGAAAGTTCCAAAGATATGGCAAAAATGGTGAATTTTATGTGACAAAGCTCCACCTTGTGCCAAAATTTTGAATCACACAGGTATAATGCCATCGTGGGACACATCCTCAAGTCACAACGTTTCATTTGCACTTGATTTGAGGTGAATCGGACAAATATTTCCAGAGATATGATAAAAAGTGATTTTTTCAGTTTTTGGCCCCTGGTGGCCAATCTAGATATTGTAAATTGTCCAAAATCGAATCACTTCTTCCTCTTTATGATACTTACTAATATGCAAAACTTGGAATTTGTAATTGGAAATATTACTGAAGTTATCGCGTTTACAGGTAAATCAGTTTTTGGCCCCTGGTTGCCAATCTAGAAATTGTAAATTGTCCAAAATCGAACCAGTTATTCCTCTTTATGATACTTACTTATATGCAAAACTTGGAATTTGTAATTGAAATATTACTGAAGTTATCGCGTTAACACGTAAATCAGTTTTTGGCCCCTGGTGGCCAATCTAGAAATCGTAAATTGTCCAAAATCGAATCAGTTCTTCCTCTTTATGATACTTACTTATATGCAAAACTTGAAATTTCTCATTGAAATATTACTGAAGTTATCGCGTTAACTCGGCGGCGGCGCTCGGACCAAAAACATAATATCCCCGGAACGCCATTCAGCGTTCGGGGATATAATTACATCAGACTCTTTTTCGGGCCAAATTATACTCAGCAACAAAAGTTTCTGTGACACCATTTATGTGTATGTTATAAATGACACGCAAAGATCTCAATGCAATCAATATGTTTATTTAACAGGAGAAACACTGACTTTTCAGTGCCAACGTCACTCAAAACGAAAAATGTCATTTTCATGCGTCATGAAGCACTTGTCTGACGTCTAACCAATTGTGACCTTCACACTTCAATACCGGGTGTGACTTCCTCGTGCCATGATGCAAGCAACGCATCTCCGACGCATGGACCGAATCAGATGTGCCAGAAATTGCTGTGGGATGTCATTCCAAATCTGACGTAGACGTTGTCGCAATTCCTGGAGTGTAGCTGGCGGGTTATCCAACCGCCGCAAACGTCGATCCATCTCGTCCCAAAGATGCTCGATTGGGGACATGTCTGGGGATCTGGCTGGCCATGGCAGGACATTGACATGTTGTTGCATCAGATACTGCTGTACAATCCTTGCAACGTGTGGTCTGGCGTTATCATGTTGCAGCGTTATTCCGGGACCATGTTGCATCAAAAACGGTACCACCAATGGCCGTAGCACATCATCGCGATATCTTTGACCTGTCAGATTTCCATCAATAACAAGCAAATCTGTTCTGTTTCTAGCCGTGATCCCTCCCCAAATCATGACACTACCACCTCCAAAACGATCAAATTCCTGAACACAGTTGTTGGCATAACGTTCTCCACGTCGACGGTATACACGTAAACGACCATCACATCGGTTAAGCATGAATCTTGATTCATCAGTGAAGAGTACAAGATCCCACTGACGTTGGATCCACCGTCGATGTTGTTGTGCCCACTGTAGACGCAGTCGTCGGTGTTGTACTGTGAGTATTGGACGTCTTGCTGGCCGACGTGGGACAATGCCAAAATGACGGAGACGGCGACGGATTGTCTGTGCAGACAGTCGCCTCAAACCAGGTATCGTTCTTGCAGTTATGGTTGCAGGTTGGAATCGATTTCGGAGATGGGTTGTTCGAATCCAGTTGTCCTGTCTGGGAGTGGTTACTCGTGGACGGCCGCTGCGAGGACGGTCTCTGACATGTCTTGTCTGCTGATGACGCTGCCATAAGTTCCAAATGGTGTTTCGGTGGACATTCAGGCGATGAGCAACTTCCCTCTGCGAGGTTCCGGATTCAATCATCCCAATGGCCCTCCACCGATCATTTTCAGACAGTCTTGGCATTTAGAGGGTAGAGTTCCTGATCCGAAATGGCTGTGTTTTCGATAAGTGATGCTTCCGTCGTTCATCAGGCACAATGTGAACATTCCAAAAATTCTACTCTTTTATTGCCATCCACAAGCATGATTTACGCACATTTTCACGTGCAAAGTCATTTTCTCGCATTTTCATGATTTCCATTTCAATGTTGTGTTTACGTGTACTGTTTCAGTCTGATATCACCATGTATGACAATTTCATAATTGCGTTATGAAAAATAATTAACAATATTGGTGTCACAGAAACTTTTGTTGCTGAGTATACTTCATTAAATTTAAAATCTTACTTCTAGGTTCTTTTGGAGGAGAGAATTTAAATTGCCTTGGTCCGGCTGGCTGCATACCACTCTGAAGTCCAACAATTATTTAATGCAGATTTTTGGAAAAAGGCTTTGATTACCTTATTTTTATTATCATGGCCACTCGTTGAATTCAGAGATGGTAGGCTTTCATATCGGACCTCAGGCTCCTTTCTTCTCTTCCTCCTGGCTATCAGGCTCGCCAAATGTTGTAGGAAAATACAACAGCAAGTGGACAAAGTGTTCCACTGACCGATGCAAATCTATCTCCAAAAAATAGATCCATTCTCCAGAGTCTGATGTAATTGGGTTGATTGTAAATCCATCCAGACAAAGCACCAAAAGACCAGGCTGGTCTGCGTAAACAAAATAGCATTCATTCTTCATCAATCACCCCACGCAACTCCCTCCGGCTGTCCGACCCCTCATATTTATTGGCCTTTTGGGACGTTCCTTTTGGTGGCATTAAATGTGACTCCTTCTACCTTCTCCAATATTATTGACTCTGATTGTTACATTGTCCCATAGCAACCCCCCATCCTTACTAACAAGTTTGTCATTACATTATAGTGTACCTTCATTTTTGGCTGCCAGGGACGCTCGAAGACCACACCTAAGTCTCCCAAACCTTGGGTTCACCTAAAGTTTAGTAAGTTATCTGAGGACATGGATGGTTCCAGAACACTCAGATGCGCAGGCTCAGGTAGCGTGACCAGGCTGACCGATGTGGTTTTGCCGGAGGGTTAGTTCATTAGGCCGGCCTTGAGGGTTCTACAGGAGCATCTTTATCGGGTTTTTTAGCAGATTTGTGTTTTTGCCTCTCTCAGCTCCAAAATTCCTCTCAGTATTTTTAAAAGGCCATATGAACCTGAAGTTCTGTTGAACTGTGATTATAGTAATACTGATTTTTTCAGTTTTTAAAGTTATCTTCCCACCACAAGTCCTTTTGAATCAGTGTATTTGAGAATGCACCACACAATTGAAAATTCTTGTTGACAACCTGATTTGCAATTTTTATCCTTAATTCTACCACTGATTCTTAATGAAATTAACATGTGTCCCAAGGGCAGGTGGAATGGTATCAGGTACACCAGGAACTGTGATAGGCTTGAAGGGTAACACAGTTTCAGCACTATAATGTAATCAGTGGTCAGATCAGCTGTCCCTTCAAAACTGGCACCAGGCCAGATTACTGACAGCAATAGGGTTAAAACAGAAAGTCAGTCAAATACCTCAGGTTCTCATTGCCAAAGCTAGACATTTGAACTTAAAATGAAATCCACTGACCGCACCATACCGAGCAGTGTCCTGGAGTCCCTCAGAAGGGAACTATGATATGGTGTGAGCAATTTCAGCAGATCATTTTAAGCTGCATGTGGAATTTGGTGCTCTCCTGCTCAGTTTGCCAGACTCCTTCGCAGCTGGTCACAGTCTTCATCGCAGAGGTTTCTAAATCCTCATCTGAGACAAATGACTCACTGGCATCAAAGAAGACATCACTTACTAGATCCAAGTCTTCACACCACTGCTCTTCAACTTCAGGTGTTTGGCATTCCATGAACATGTCGTCACTGTAGTCAACAATACTTGAAGAGGAGACTGCCTCAGCCAATGGAGGAGAATTTGTTCTCTCATCTGAACTGACTAACACCAAATTTCTGTCGTCTCTCTCCTTAGCTTTACGCCGCAGAGTCCAATATGATGGTATGTTACTAGGGTTGGCCATGCTCTCTCACAAGCTACACAACAAGGAGGTATGAAAGTTCAGACTATTCAGAGGCCTGCCTGCTCATCTGTGCCTATACAAAGGGCACGTTAACACAGGTAAATGCGATTATTATAAATAAGAACATAATGATAAATACTATTAATTATTTTGCACTTGCCTGGCCTCTAAAGGAGAGTGCCAACACACTGGAACACTCCAGAAAGTAAAAGCGTGTGTTTACTCTCGTGTGCACGTGTATTCACTCTGTGCTCTCATTTAACCAAGTCGTGCGTTCGTTAAAATAGAGCGTGCGCACGTTTACCTAAATTGTGGACTCGTCTTACTAAAGTCGTGTACTCGCTGCAATTCAGTGTACCCACATTATATACCTCGGGGTCTATTCTCCCATGTGCTTAAGTCGAAAAAAGCGCGTAGCTACTCGCTTTTCAGCCTACGTGTATTCTCCCCTCGACTTAAGTCTGTGCATTACGCGCCTTGAAGGCAGTTACGCGCTTGGGGCGGAGCAAGGCCAAAATCTGGGCGTTTCCATGCGTTTCTCATGCAAATAACACTTAGGCGTATTCTCCCCCTGGCTTACGCGCTTTTTCTGTTTAGCGCTTTTGAGGGCTGTATTAAGGTCAAGCCCCAACATTAGGCGAAATTGAATATTGCGTTTGATGTCGGTTATAGGCCGAATTTTAACATTACTTTTATTTTATTTGACATGGTAAAGGGTAAGACATTTAATATTCGATTGTTCTTCCTTATTTCTAAGCTACATTTCTCAAAGGCATGATAATTTATCAAACGAAATCATCCCATGATATTACGCATCAGCCTCTTCTCCAATCAGTTAAATTACAGACGGAAAACAGTAAATTAATACGAGTATACATAAGACCATAATTCTACCATGCCCTCAAAATCTAAAGCCAAAATGCCAGTCCTGGATTTGCTTGCACTCTCGCGTGATTGGGAAAGAGTAAGAGGAGCGCACCGAGCTCGAAGACGAACACGCATATATCGGCTTCGTTTGGACATCCTGGGACAAACAAATATCGAATGCATCCAGCGCTTTCGTCTGGACCGTGCATGAGGCAATCATCTATCTTTGCCGACTTCTGGATGAACAACTCTCCAGCCGCAGCAATTATCCACAAAACATACCCGTGGTCATCAACGTCAGAACTGCGCTGTCGCTCCTGGCATCTGGGTCGTTTCAGAGACTGGCTGGTGATGTCATACACATATCACAGGCGTCTGTGTCAAGGTGTCTGACGCAGTTCGTTGGCGCTTCAAGTTCTTCTCCATGCACTTCCACTGCAGAAAGAGTGGATGCCATCCCCTCCTCCTGTGCAGTGAAATGCACAGGGGATGATGGTTGCCCACCACCTGTTGCGTGTACACTTCTCCGGTGTGCAGAGAACCTGGCTTTTACAGCGCCCCGCAGATCTCTCCATTTATGCTTTAAATCGGGGATACTGCGCTTACTCCCCCCCCCCGAAGCCACATCCAGAACGATTCGCAGCTTAATTCCTCGGATCAGCCTTCATTGGTCCTTGCCATACAACACCAACATCTGTGAAATTTGGTTTTCGGCTTTGGCTCGACGTCGCCATCATTGTCTTCATGTTCTATTAACAAATGCGACTGCCCTATATGTTTGTGATAATCTAAAAAGTTGTGATATTCTTACGAGTGAGGGGATTGATTTTCTAATTGAGGATATCTGTATTAACTAACTCGAGTCCTAGTAACTTTTTTAACCATTGGTAATACCGTGTAATTTAATGTGTGAATAAAGATATTATTAAATAGGCTACTCTAGATTGAGCCCTACCCTGGCAAATACCAAAGCACTATCCATTTGTTGATCAATTTTATAAAGAATAGCTGACATGGGAAGAATCATTATCAGTAAATGGGATAACTGATTAGAATAAAGTATTACGCACAAGTTCAAGTGAATGTGTCGCTCAAATCAAATAGGATAATAGGCTATGGATATGGAATTCCGTCATTACTGAGGCGGTTTCGGGGCAGGGAGATGGCAGTGTGCGGGGTAAGAATCCTTGTTAATTTAAAGTGTTTCCATGTCCTTTAGTGGCAAACCCGACATCGGAGTAGTTTTCAAGTGCACAATTTCTAAACTAGATCATATAAACTGTCTTTGATTGTCTTTGTGTGACTAGAATGTTCCCTTTGTCTTCTTCCCGACGATATTCAAATTTAAAGTCTGGTTTGCGTTTTCCATGGACCACAAATGCGTTTTCATGGTTAATCAGAAAATCCTTTTTCCATGTTTTCCTGATAGCCATAATCAATGAGCTTTGTACAGAGTCTGCCTCTCTTTTGGATCAGTCACACCTCTTTCATAAGGTGGCCTACATTCTGAAGTTAAGCGCTGTGGGCGTGATCGAAGCGAGTAGGGGAGAATATGCGTAACTCAAATGCGCTTAACTCGAAGTGCGTAAAAAAGAACTTACGCGCTAATGGGAGAATAGACCCCCTCATGAGCCCAATTTACTAGTAGACTAAGTCAGATGGGGTTCTTTGCCATTTTGCGATGGACCTAATCAGGGTTTACCATGGGCTTGGTATGGAGTACAAGAACATACTTTCAGCCTTAGCGTCCCGACATGGTATCATCATGAGTCTGAGCACGATGAAAAGAAAGCTGAGGGCAATCGGTCTTCGCCGCCGGATGTATGATGATTTGGGTTCCGTGATTGATTTCATTTTGAACCAACTCCAAGGCCCAGGGAGGTTTCATGGGTATCGGTGGATGTACACGAAATGTGTAAGGTACGGGTTGCGGGTAAAGAAAGAAGATGTGCGCATCCTTAGTGCGCTCGATCCCGCAGCGTCCCAGTATCGCCGCCGGAGACGCCTGAGAAGGAGACAGTATTTCTCCGGTGGTCCTAATTTCATATGGCGCGTCGACTCATATGATAAATTGAGCCCATATGGAATATGCATAAACGGGAGCATAGACAGATTTAGTAGGAAAGTGATTTGGCTTCGAGCTCCATTCACAAATTGTGACCCGCGTGTTATTGGGGGCTATTATGCAGAAGCCATGGAGAGATTTGGTGGGTACCCGATGCTGATGCGCACAGACATGGGGACGGAAAATGTGGTCCTGCGCGACATGCAAGTGTACTTGCGGCAAAACGATGAAGACTGCGGAGCGGGCCAGTCAAGCTTTTTGATAGGGAGAAGTAGTGCTAATCAGAGAATAGAGAGTTGGTGGGGTGTAATGAGGAGAGAAGGAATTGAGCACTACATGCAGATATTTGGAGAGCTGAAAGACGAGGGTTTTTTCGCCGGTGACTTCTTGGAAAAGGCATTGATCCAGCTGTGTTTCATGGGACCTATCCAGGTGAGCCATCTCGACCAATGTTTTTATTCAGCAGGATGTACAAACCCTAAATGCATTATTCATCCTAGATGTGTTTTTGTCTATCTTAAACACAGTGAACCTAATCACATACTGTAATTTCAAATCAATCAACATTTATTTATATGGCACAATATCACAACTACAAAGTTGACTAAAAGTGCTTTGTATTCACACACCGGCTCGAGGCTACTGTGGTCAAGCCAGCCGTCTCTCGTTTTCGTGTGGTCAAGTCAGCCACTCCAATATTTTTAAGTGCACTTTTAAGTGGGTGTTAAATGTATTAAACGTTAATTTATAAAATATGAAGGAGGTCAAGATTTGATTTTTTTCTTAGTTACATTATGAAATGTATTAAGAATTAATAAGAAAAATATGAGAAGTGTTGAAATGCTATAAAAAGAGGTGTGTCTCATACAGCAAGTGTAAATCCACTGTTCTATACTAATTTTCAGCCAATAGGTGACATTACCTGGAAGCTTAAAGCTCAATAGCTGAATGCTTTTATAGCATTTTAACTCCTGTCATGTTGAATTTTGAATTATGAATTTTTATTATATTTCATAATGTAAATATGAGAATTAAAGTTCAATGGCTTCCAGGTCATGTGACCTATTGGCTCAGAACCAGTGTAGAACAGTGGATTTACACTTGCTGTATGAGACAAGCCTCTTTTTATAGCATTTTAACACTCCTCATATTTTTCTTATTAATTCTTAATACATTCTTAATACATATACTATACAACACTTAATACATAATATGAGCATTAAAGCAGTGCAGGACTATACTTGTTTCATGAGACATACTTTTAAAAAAATCACACGCACACACATACACACACACACACGCACACTAACACAATAAATTTGTCCCAAAGCATTTGTTTGTATTTATTTGTTCACTACCTAATACATTTTTCTTGTAGGATGAATTGAACTGCATTCAAGAGACATGGAATGCGCATCGCATCCGCCCGTCCACAAATCCAGGTGTTCCGGCTGGAATACCTGACGTCATGTACCTGGCACCGCATCTGTGGGGGGCTGAAGATCATCTCTTCCCTCTCAATGAGGCTGATCTGGCCGTCTGCAAACACAACTGCACCTTCCTGGACTCCATACCATGCGACATTGATGTATTTGATTTTTGCAGAAGCATAATGCACGAACGAGGAATGCAGTTGACCAACTGTCCACACCAAGCACTTGAATTATAAATTACATTAAGGGACATTGTTCGTCCTCTAATAATGGTTTAGATAGAACACCACACACATTTCAATAGCACAATACATACAATTGTTCTATTTCATGCAACTTTAGAACAGATTAAAGAACAAGACGCAGGCAAAGTTTTAACATGTTTATTTTGAAGTGACCGTTGTAAAACATTGTATATGGGTCTGTTTCAAACACGCTGGCTCTTTTTTTGTTACTGATGAGCAATTAACATAAACTTGGTGTTAAACTGAAAGTGTTAAACTGAAAAGGTGCTCCATTGTAAATACTGTAAAAATAATTGAAAAAATAAAATAAAAATAATCGATCATAAATCAATCATTTCCTTGCTGCCTGTTCATTGAAAGAAAGTGAAAACCAGTTTAATTTAGAAATATTTTGCCAGTAAAGGGAAAAAAACACTACTTTTCGGTTTACTTCAACCAAAGTTCTTTAGCACAAGTCTTATTATGCCATAAGGAATTATGCAACAGCTCAAAACTATACCCAACAAGCCAATAAAAACAGCTTAACGATCTATTACCCAGCACGATCATGTCTGAGGTATGGGCAATTGTAATCCACTGGAAATTTAAAACTTGCAGGCCCACTTTTATTTTTGCCTCAATATTTAACTGCATAAAAATGAGCATACATTCACAACTTAACAGATGCTACATTATACATCTGCATAAAGATAGCAAAAAAAATGTATAACAAAATGAAGTATGCTTTTGTTGGCTGTTCAGGGAAAGAAAGTTAACAGCAGTTAAACCTAGCTACAGTATATTTGAGTCAGTAAAAGGGTCTTGCATTTACAGACACTGAATATGAGTCAACTGCATATTTAGATGGGGTTAATTCTAAACATTTACCCGCACAGAACTTAACACACTAATCACAAAAATGAATCATTCTTTTGTTGCCTGTTAAGTGAAAGAAACCTAGCAATATTTGAGCCAGTAAAGGGGGAAACTATTGCATTTAAAGTTTATAACCTGAGTTAACTGCCCATTTAGATGGGTTTAAATCTTCACTATATCAATTACCCACACAGCACTTGTTAGCACACAGCTGAAATCATTTCTGAGGTCTGGGTAATTGTAGTAATCCACAGGCAATTTCAAACACACAGGTCCACTTTTTTTCCTTCAATATCTATGCAGATGCATTAACATATACTGCACTTAATAAACATAATCGTCTTAAACCTAAAATACGAAACATTACACATCTGCATAAAGATGACCAAAAACTAACCCACAGGCAATTTCAAAACACATCCACATGTGTGAGCTTGTGGCCTGCGCTGGAAATCTGATGTATCAATGAATTCCACTTGGATGGCATCTCCCACCAAATTCGATCCAGTGCAAAATCTCAAGAAGTTCTGAAGAGTTTGTTGATCAGCCTCAACAATGCAGCGCTTGAGGTAGCGGACAACTGCGTGATGTGCCGCCGTCATCTCCTCTGGGAACTGGAGAGGGTCTTTCACTGCCTTTGAGGTAGGGGTTTTGTCCCTTAATAGCTGGTGCAGTGCTTCAATAGGGAGTGTGTGCACTATGGCATGAACAATGGGCTGCCAGCATTTGTGGATGTATTGGGGTGCTTGGATTAAGCACTTGTGACCCAGCTGTGACAGTAATGGGACAAGATTGTCTTTGGTAGGAAGCTGGTAGCATTCATGCACATCAAGTATGTCAATCAAGGCTTCCATTTCAACCGATTCAAATTTCTCTAGAGTTCGTAGAAAAACTTGTCTCTCCTGGTCTGATACATACTGTAGGAATGCATCTTTGCAGCTGCTGGTTGTACTTCCATACAGTACTTCAAGGAAAGGGGCTGCCAGCAGAACAGGGAAGTATTCAGCCCGTTTCCATCCCACAGTCATGATTCTTGCCACGGCCTGCCATTCCTCAAGCTGGAAGTCATGCCTTATGAAAGGCACCTTTGCGTTGTTCCCAACTGTGCACTTCTCGTAAAACTCTGTCCAAAATTCTGTTATGCAGTCCCTAAATACTCCGATTGTTGGGATTTACGAAATGAACCAATAGCGAAAACCAGATGAATGCGAAAGGAGGCTTTATTTCTGAAGGGGGTAACCCCCCCAACAGAGCTGGCAACAGTACAAAGTCCGCAATCCAAAAACAGTATCCAAAGGGCGAAATCTAGAATCGTAACCAGGGCACCAAAAACAAAATCCGTAGTCAGGCAAAAATAGGTTGATACACAAGAATGCGGTACAATACAGGGAAATAGGCAAAGCTCGGTAGTCAGGCAATCCAGTCAGAAAGATAAATCACTTAGAATCAAGGCGTAAACAAACATGGCACAGGAAGCTAGGAAGAACGATCTGACATGGAACTGAATGTGAAGACACCTTATATACACATCCGGGGTGAACACATGATAAGGGAGCATAAGTGCGATCAATGAAACAATAATCAGGATTGACACATGAGGGATTATCTAATTACATGAATCTGGCGAATGCCGAAACACAGACAGGGATAAAGAGACATTCCTATGAACGAATAAACAGCTCCGGTTGAGGAGTACTAAAGTGTACAGTCTAAAGACAAGGGAAAGCCTGAGATATAAGTGGAAACTGCAGTAGAGATAATTAGTGATAGGCAAGGAGGGCGGAGATACAGATTGGGCGATTGCTGAGAGATCGTTAGTCTATTAGTATGTGCAGCTATACAATCCGGAGTGCAAGTTAGTCAGTTAGTAAAAATATACAATGTTAATCTTGGTTAATAATTAATCGAAAACAATAAACTGTTAGTATGGTTAGTGGATAGTAACAGAGAGAGGAAGGAAGCACACGAGATCATGAAGGAAGATTGAAAACCCAGAAACCAATAAATCACCCGAATGTGTGGCACGTAAGACAAAACCGTGAGCAAAGACCTACACAAGACAAGACTGGGTAAACGAAGTGCAAAGCGGGGCATGGAAGAATAAACATGATCAGGAATCTAGGGGACTGAGGCAAAGACTAAATAATAAAACAGGACATGAAAAATAATAACACGAGAATCTAAAATAATCAAAACACAATACACAATCCAAGAATAGTGAAGGGGCAGGCAGTGGTCGCTATACACAGAAATCAATCAACATGACTAGGCCAGGCACAGAACTAAAACATGACAGGCAGAAACACGGATCACAACACCGATTCCTTCGCCTTCCTCCAGCTCACCACTAGGCAACCGCATTTTGATGCAGATGTCAGACCCCAATATATCAGGGTCCTTGAATGCTTTGATAAGGTCAGTAAGACAGTGGCCTCTTCGTATTATCAATGTGACATTTGACACATTGTCACTGTCGGTCTCCAATTCAAACTCCCACTCTTGTCTTCCTTGGGTCTGCTGATGTAACTCTTCAGTAAGGTCAATGACCTGAGTTGCTTGAGGAGATGATCCCACAGTTTTCTCCAAATCAACCTTGTCAGCTTCAGGGATTTCAGGTTGAGAGGGTCCAGGATTGTCTATCAGAAATGAATTAACAGATGGTAAGACAACAGACACAGTGAGTGGGGCACCCTCATCATTGGTCAGTGTGAAATCTCCAGGCAACAGAAAAGTACCATCCATGTGATCCATGTTTGTGGGAGGGTTGACATCAACAGGCTGAGGCATGTGTGGTCTTGTCTTGGGAGAACTTAGTGCAACATGTGCTGGAGATGAGGTAGGATGGGTTTCTGGAAAGGTTTCTTCCTCTGTATCAGACAAGTCTTCATCCTTTATCTTGGTGCAGAGATACAGTCTTAATATGCGAACTCTGCTCTTGTTGTACTTTTGCTCAACAGTGTTTGAATCTTCTACCTCAATTTGTGATGACTGAATTTCAGTGCTGAAATGTGACAACTTTTCTTTCTTGCTGGAGGTTCCATCAGGGATAAAGATTTTCTCGGCTATACCCTTTATTTCCCCGACAGTGACGTTTTTATCGATACTTAAATGCCTTGTTCCCCCTTCTTTAATAGCCTTCACCTGCTTGTATTGCTTTTTTTTCAAATCAAAGTCCATCCATCCCAACTCAACCCCCCTTTCTTTTTTTTCAGCATTCCTATTCCCAACCCATGTTGCATTTTTGGGGGGACTTCCACCTGCTGCCAGTCTCTGGCTCAGTCGAGTGAGGATGTTGTCCCTTCTTGAAGTGCTGCTTGAAGAAGCCAAGTTGGACCTACAAAAGGCCACTGCAGCTATCCTGTCTCCTGACTTGGGAATGTATTTCGCCAAGTCACTGTCACTCATCAGTGGTATCGCAGACGAATCAATCTATAACAAAAAAAAGATGGCAAGCAAGTTAAGTAAATTATAGTAGTGGACTGACAAAGAACAAAGTCTTCAAACAACACATCAAATTTTTCTAAAAGTAGATGTTTAATTAGTAGACATCGCTGTGCTGCAAAATTCAATAAATGATTAACCCCTTTCTGCAGACGTAGACGCCCGCATCTATAGACCTGCAAATTGGAAGCATGCTGTTACTGTACTCGATCACTAAATGGCACCCCCGGATCAGTTATTGAATGTTCACAAGCAAGCAGACCTCCAACGCTGTTCTGAATATGGGGAAGTTCACTCCACGCCCGGTTTTTCAAGAGCTGCATGAATTAAACTCCCCAGCTAAGCCTGATGTGCAAACTGGTCAGTATTCTTGCCTATAGTATCGATCCAGCAGTTTAAAAAAACGATATCTTGACACAGAAAAAATCGTTATCCTCTGTAGCAACCAGATAAGCCACAGTGAGCCAACAGTATTCCAAGTAATGGTTCAGAAAAATCAGTTTTCTGAGGCAAAAAAATCGACATGGTATTGATTCTCTCACATTCTACTGTTAATTACAGTCGTCACATACAAAAAAATTTGTAGTTCCCTACCGTGGATTTACGCGCAGATCCGACCCGAGTACTGGCGTTGATAGCCAACCACTCAACCATACGCTCAAGCTCTTCTGCGTAATTGGATAGTTACACTTCATGCCCTGTGAAGCTACCCTGGTAAAAATGTATTGATTGGCTCGTTTCTTATCCAATTCCCGAGTGTTTAAACATTTTAGAGTAAGTGAAACTAATTGATTGGACAAACAGAGAGCATACAAACCTATGCGTATCAGCAGGCTCGGTTGTATCCTGTCTACGTTATGCACATTACGCGGTTAAAATAGACGCGATTTATAGAAAACGCGTTCGCAAAACTGGCCTTGAAGTGTCCAGTTACATTTACAGGATTTAAATGAGATAAGGATATGGTCAATTGGAATTATTTAGAATGAATCAGGACCGGAGGGTTCCTGCTATTGGATCGGTCTCTGGAGAAGGGATTCATGAGAAAGGTGAGGCTGCTACTTTGTTATTTGTTGTTGTTGTTGTTGTTTTTGGAATGTATACGTACTCAACAAAGTCGAATGTCGAGGTTTTTTTTCCTGTTTAAAACGCGAGATTGATAAATTCATACTAAACTCAACCAGAAAATCATTTGTTCATATTAAATTTCATGCCTTAAAACTTTATTTGTGTTATATACATGATTTTTTTATGATTTGACTGGACTTCATTTTGAGACTTCGGGGAGACACTTGGATAGCTGTGTAATTTGGCTAAAAGCATGTAGGTAATCTAGAATGTAATGTTGAAGATGAATTGTACTTGTGGTCAAGGAGTTTATGATCCCAGAAATGTATAGTTTTAAGCCCCAGCAGTTTTTCAATCCTCAGAATAATTTTTTTTGCAATTTCAATGGTGAATTCTCATGAAGATTTTTTATGTTTGAAGCTCATTTTCTCTACCATAATCATGAAAATTAACTGAAATACTATGTAATTCTAAATGCTGTAAGTGTCTTTTCAGAATTGAGCCACATTTTTCCTCTTTATGAAGCTTAAATCTTGAATTATACAGCATTAAAGTGGGTAACCCAAAAATAGCCAAATTTGGCTTCTGCACAAAGGGGTTAATGTATAGGTTAACAAAAGCTAGAAAAGATACACAATTTAACAGTGTAAAAGTGTAACAGCGTTCCATTCATTAGCCCATGAAGCTTTAGTCATCTGAACCTGAGCTGGACCTTTTTTTTTTTTTTTTTTTTTAGCAATTTAGCAAATTGTATTTACTGTAATTATCACAGTGGGATAGTGTGCAGTGTGCTCGTATACCCCTTGTGGTACGCGTACCCCTGGTTGGAAATCACATGGTGTACAGAGATCATAGTGGTACATAGTGGCACCCCTCCCCCATATTCCAAACGCCAAACATTTTTTGTCTTTTAATGTTGACAAAAATATTTGTCTATTAATGCTGTTTAAATTTCATTTGAAATTCACAGTTTAAGTAATTACACATTCTTATCTGTACAAATAAGTGAATACTGTTACCGGTGCTAACAATTTATGGGATGGTTAACTTACATTATTATTACAGTTTAGGATTAGGGTCTGATTCATTTAGGTTTTAGTCGCAAACAAGATGGTGCATTGGTCAGAATGGAAGGCCGGAATGATGACGAGACAATGGGTTTTTAAGGATTTGTATTGTAGACAAGTAGGACAATGGGTAATACATACAGTCTGTAAAAGAAAAATAAGGCTCTATTTAGACTATTGCATAACTGCCTCTATCACACTTCCCACCAACATAACATCACGCTGGCAGCAGTCTAACAAAACCCAACCCCTTATGGAGCCGAGATATGACGGTCTCTTGAGTCCTCTAGCGGCAAAACAAGTGATGCTACATGCAGCGTGCCTCTGACACCGCGACGGCAGTTGCAGCTGCTTCAGACACCGGCAACTGCCGCGGCAGGTCCGTGGCAGCTGCCTCACACTGCTTGGGCAGTGGCAGTAAGGCGCATTGAAAATGAAATAGGATGGAGCATTATGTGCATATTTAGGGCATGATTAGGATGTGCCTGTCCTCATATGCTTAAATTTATGACTGTATTTTTAAACAGAGCCCAGCTTCAAACAGGCCAGCATATTACGGGCATTGCGCCGTCTGTAACAACAGGACAACAGGCTAGTCTACAGAAAATTATAACTTAATTCTAACTTGTGTGAAAAATGGACACAAGAGCAAAAACGCTTACCTTTTCTTGTTCCAATTTATCAATTAATTCGTCGGCGACACCCCTGTTACTGAGGAAGTCCCTCAGGTTGCCCGGTCTCATCGCTGTCGGCTCCGTTACCATCAGCGGCCATGAGAATGATAACTGTCTTGAAACACGTAACAACGTTATGTTAATAGGATTCATACAGACATAAATATTCATGAAGGATTACTCTACCCTAAGAAATACGAATGCCTACCGGGATGAAAAGGAAGAACTCTCTGTTCCTCGTGTTAGTTCGCTGTGCTGCGTGACCTCGTGTAGCTTGAAGTGGGAGACACTTTATGGGCACTAAACATGGGCACAAGTAACCAAAACGAGCACTCAAATAAGTAATCGCGCACTCGTTATTTTTAAAAAACGTGCTCTCAATTTACATGATTGACTCAAAACGAGGGCACGTTTTATACAAAAATCGTGCGCACACTTTAAGCGAATTAAAAACGAGAGCACATTTTAGATAGTCGAGGGCACGACTTTATAATGCGAGCACACAATTTAGGTAAACCGAGTCCACGATGTAGGTAAACGAGGGCACGCTCTATTTTAACGAGCGCGCGTCTTAATTAAATGAGAACACGCTCTGCAAAGTGATTGCACGCTCTCTCAACATCCCCCAAAAAAGATTATCAGTGACACCTTAGGGGCTCCGTACTTTTGTGTGTGCGTGTGTATATGTTCACATGCCCCCCTTTGGTACATAAGAACATTTTTGCGCCCCCCCCCCCCCCCCAAATAAATATATGTTTTCAGAGTCCATTTCAGTTTATTTCACACATTACAATTAATATAAACCTCAACATTTTTTGAAAAAATATAAGTAAACGGTCATAAACTGTAGGTTGTCATAAACTAGAACTTTTAGAATTAGAAATAACAAAATAACAACCACGGTGTAATTATTATAAGTGTAACTGTTTTTAAGCACCTTAACTGTGTAATTATGTTCAGTGTAACAGGTTTATTTTTTTAGTATTCAACAACATTGCTATTTATGCATTTTCCGGACACCAACAGAAACTTCCTTGCATACAGCCAATCAGCAACCTTGTGCCGGACCGCTGAAGGAGTGTCTTGAGACAGTTACATTTTTCTCTCTTCACTGGCCTTGCACTTTTAAGTTAAAATACGTTAACCGAGATCGCGTCAGCTTATACTAGAAAATATGACTGCTCTGAAAAAATGACTTTTGTCTAGCCTAGCTGGAAACATTAAAAACGATTGGCAGGTTTTGGCGCAGTTTCAGCGGTGCGGACGGCGCGCGTGGTCCCCACGCACGTTGTTTCACGCTTGATGCGGTCAAAGCGGCTCCAAGAACGGACCTGTTCTACAGTTGCGCAACTGAATCTTATTTACTTACTACTTATCTCTGTGATAAATACGTTCAAAATACAATTAAAGCTGCCAGCAGCGTTGAAACGGCCCTTGCACCCCTCGTGCACGTTGGGGTGGCAGCAAGATCTTGATGGGTGCACGTGTCCATTCAGAGCCATTGGACATTGCGGGACCGTGTACAATGTGGTTTCCTGAGGGGAGTGCAAAAATTTTCTGGAGGGCGCTATGATACCATTTTGACATGCCAAACACCCCTCCCCCTCCCCAACCTGCCCTGAGACCAAGCAGCTGAAATTACACAATGACTGCTGCTGCAGCACTCACTGTCATCTTTACATCATATCTCATGAGCCCTTTGACAGAATCAAACGCCGTTTGGAAGTTTCAGCTCATTTGGACTTTCTGGTGAATTTTGGGAATTTTTTTTCATCCACTTCCTCTATCACTTCCTCTATCACATGCTGATGGGCTTCCACGGCCGCGCCGTTTGACAAAAGCGTACAATATTCGCAGCACTTCATCTGCAAGGCCTTAAGCCTAATATCCCAAATTTTGAAGAAGATATGATGAACCGTCTAGGAAATCTGCATTCATATCTTGGAAGTGCACATCAAAGCCATAAAACATGCCATTTCCTGTCGCCAGCAGGTGGCCCTGTGACTTCTAACAAATGTTGACATACAGACATCTTCAGGGTGCGACTGTCATCATATGTAGGAAGTTTCGGGCGGATACGATTATGTATGGCCGAGTTATAACAACATTTATCTTATGGCGAACATCAAAGTTTGCCACGCCCCCACGGCCACGCCCTAAAACTGTAGTACACGTCTTACGCAAATTTTGCTCTCACAGGTCTTATGAAGGCACAGACTGATTTTGAAGTCGATCGCATTAAATGTCTAGGAGGAGTTCGTTAAAATACGACACCTGCAAATTGCCCCAACATAACCATAAAATTCAAAATGGCTGACTTCCTGTTGGTTTTACGATATCGCTCTAAGAGGCCTTTTTGTACATCTTGACCCCCTACAGGTGACTGGCAATTTTCATACTTGTAAGTGAAATGGTACGCGGGGGCTGCTTGATTGAAACACTATTGGCAGTACCTAGGGGGTGCCATTCAGCCAATTTGCCACGCCCATGCCCGCAACCCCCCTCAAAAATTAAGTATTGTACCTAAAAACATATGTGCCACGTATCATGCGCCTACAAGCTATCCTCCATCTGTAATACCATAAAATGCATTAGGGGGCGCTACAGAGCTGATATGCCACGCCTGTGGCCAGCTGTGATACATATGAAATTGCATTGGGATTTACACATATGTGCAAAGTTTCGTAGGTTTTTGCACATCCTAAAGGCCTCAAAACTGCAATCGTATATTGAAAATTTCCACAGGAAACGGTCCACGGCTGACTTCCTGTTGGGCAAAAACATTTTTTCAAAATCCCATGACATCGTACTTAGGGGACCTATGATGTCACCGAATTTCGTGCACCTCCGAGGAAATATACCCAAAAACGGCCCAACGGTTGGGGGCGCTATTGAGCCCCCTGACCACGCCCACGCCCAGTCACTCCAGAAAATGTTGAGTTTCGCCAGGCTTGAGGTCTGTGCTAAATTTGGTGCGGCTCGCACCGCGGGAAAGGCCTCAAAACGGGTCGCAAAGCCGCGGAAGTATAATAATAATAATCTCTACAAAAACAATAGGTCCCTCGCAACTTTGTTAATAACTAACTAATAAATACGGAAAACCTTGGGTTGAACAGAGCACTGACATTTGATATTGTCTCCCTAAGTTTCATGAACAGCATGAGCCAGGACAATGATGTAAATATTGCCGATACGCTGATTCCGCCAGCCTCTCCACTCCTCCCCTTCATTTTTTTTGCGCTTTCACAAACCGGTTGCGAAAGGTTTTCCATTTTATCTTATACACATCTGATGAAAATTTCAGATGTCTTTCCATGTGTTGGAAGTCATACGTATTTTCAGCTGTTTGTATGTTCAGCGGCCTTTCTTTAAAGCTTTCAATTTTTCATTTTGATCGGTATACATACTTCGGAGTCCTGAAGCTAGCAAATCAACGCGGTCTGTGCGACACCTGCCGCGTTGTTACAAAATCCTCCAGGTGCGCGGCTTGGCGTTCAGAGCCTCCGCGGACCATCCGCGCTCTGTCGCCCTGGCCACAATTGCGTAATTTCACCGTGTGGGCTGTGCTGACCGCGCAGACCGCAAGAAGCATGAATCAGGCTTGAGGTTTGACGGAGGAGAAATATGGAGGTTGAAGGGGGAAGAAGGAAAATGACAAAGGGCTATGAAAATGAAACCGATGATTGTTCATTTGTCGTTGGAATGAAAGCGATGGGCGTTGAGTGGGAAACCATCCATGTGTTTAATGATCATCATTTTGTGGGGCGATTTATCAAAAGTGAAATAGGTGAAGTAGGGCAGTGAGAGTGCGCATCGTGGGAATTGACTTCTAAAATAAGAAGCAAAGGGAAAAAGCTATAAATATCCGTATGCAGGGCAAGTGCTTCTAAATGCCGGCGGTGTGGAAAGTGTGGGTACAAGGAGGATGACTGCAAGCTTCGAATAGGGTAAGCGTTGTGTCTTCATTGCGGAGGAAATCATGAAGCTGGCAGTAGGCAATGCGAGCGGAAGAAATTTGAGTGTGAGGTGGAACGGGTGCGGACACGAAAGAAGTTGTCGAATGCTGAGGCCGCAAAGAAAGTTGAGGTAGAACAGGGTATAGAGAAGTGTATTTCAAAGATTGGGCCACAAGAACTAAGAATTGATCGAGATAGTGTTACTATAGACAAAAAGAGGTTTTTGGCATTTGTGGCGATGGTCATCAATTGCGCTAGCGAACTAGAGTCTAAGACGGATAGAATAAAAATGGTGGTACATGCAGGTAGGGAGTTTCTTTGGGTTTCAGACATTCAGGAGATTTTGGAAATGGGTTTGATGGGAGGGGGAGCCAGACGCGGAGTGACAAGTTGCATTTAATTATTGATAATGGAGTACCGCAGATATATTAGGCTCATTCGGGGAAAAAAAAGTAAGTTTTGAAGATGACTGGTGGAGGGCAGTAATACGCTTTAGTGCCAAACACATACGGAAATACAACAGAAGAAGTCAATTATAATTATAAATATCCCCGCCATTAGCTGTGTCAACATAAATCAGTCTACTTGCAACTTTAACGTTCACTAAATCTTATGACATATGTACCCTAACATTTGATACGTCATTTTCACGGGAACTCTACTAGCTAACGTAGGCTTGACCGTTCGATTACGATGGTTTGGTCGTGTAGCTACCACTAACACTAGCCCTTTAGCGCTGTTCCTAGTAACGTTACCCGTAGAAATTTTTGTTTGCTGATGGTAACGTGAACGGTAGCGTAGCTGCTTTTTAATTGATTTAGTGTCACTTTGGATGAGTAAAGCATAATTATAACATTATCAGAGCTAAACATGTTACTTTGTTCACGTCAGCCATTAATCCAAGGAAACGTTAACCTTATTGACAGCGAATTTACTTACCTGATGCCTAAACTGGCAGACAAAGGTACAATAAAACGAACTGATTGCACTTGATAATGATATATTTACAAATCAGAAATTCAATAAAAAGTACAAATATTGATATTAACGCTAATTTTCTAGCAGACGTTTAAAGCAGAACTAAGGATAGGAGTTTGGCACGAGTCAAACAGTTTCCAGAAACTGTAGTAAAAAATCACTCGTGCCTGCCGCCACGACCCAACTGTCATGTAGAAAACTGCTTGACAATATTCAAGGAGTTTCCTACTTGATAGCTGACTCAGGCTAATTAAATTCAGCTATATGGGGAGTTTAGGTGTGTCTAGTGGCATCAAAATTAGCATCCAAATGCTGAAAGATCATGTACAAGTCTTGTTGAAGCTAAGAATAATGGGATCACACATTACAGATAAAACGGACAGATTGGGCATTAGGTCTACAAACTGAAAAAGTATCCTAACGAACCTCTTTTTTTGTGTGTTATCCCCCGCAACAACGTTTTTTGCGGGGGATATAAAAATGGGGTCAGTCCGTCCGTCCGTCAGTCCGTCGGACACGTTTGTTGTCCGGTCTATAACTTCGAAACTAATCATCTGATTCCGATCATATTTGGCATCTAGGTGTAAAACCACATAAAGGTGTGTCTTGAAGAACAATTTTGAAAATAATTTTGTAATTTTTCACGTTTTGGGGCAAAAAGCGACAAATTTGCGGGAAATCTGTAATGTGTCGTGTCCGGGCTATAACTTTGAAAATAATCATCCGATTGTGATCATATTTGGCATCAAAGTGTAAAAACACATAAAGGTGTGTCGTGAAAAACAATTTTGAAAATAATTTTGTAATTTTCCACGTTTTGGGTCAAAAAGCGTCAGATTTGTGGGAAATCTGTAATGTGTCCTGTCTTGGCTATAAATTTGAAACTAATCATCCGATCGTGATCGTATTTCGCATCGAGGTGACATAAAGTTGCGTCATGACAACAATTTGGTATAATTTTCCGAGTTTTCTGATGCATACTCTCCAGCCTATTTTTTTGCAAGGAAATTAACAGCTTTGCGATTAGTACAGTTCTTTTGAAATCTAAATGCATATAAACATTCTCTATTCGATAATGCAATGCCAGTTGCGGGGATATTGCTTGACAATGTCAGCAGCTGGTTCTTCCTTTTATTAGGAGCTATTAGGAGCTCTTTTCTTTCCTGCAGCACATAATTTGATGGTGATTATATATGCAGACTGAATATTTTAATACTAATTTTAGAAACGTGCTCTTTACTAAAATTATCATGCTTTGTCGTAGACTCAGTAATATACATGAGGAGTTGGTATTCTTACCTTGAAAATGAGACTGAAGTTGATTAATCTTCTGCTGTTTCATTGACTGCTCCAGACATGAAGTAGATACTGAGATGATGACGACTTTAGAATGGAAGGAGCAAGTACTGCACCTTCATTCGCTTCATCTGAGGTTATTTCAAACTAGCATTGACTGTTAGGAAAATGTGTGGCGTTGAAATGTCGAGATTGTTTATATAGACATGAAGTGCAGTGGAACCAGCGATTTTGATTTTTTATGTATTAATAATAACTAGGGCAACGCCATTTTTAAACAAGTGCCTGTTCAGAATAGATGGTGAAGCAGCTGCCTCACTCCCACAAAAATACTCCTGTCTAAAATCCAGGAGAATGACTCCCATTCCATCCCCTTGTTGTTGCTGCTGCTTCAAGATTTTAAGTTTTTTTTTTTTTTGACATTTCTGCTTCTCTTGACAGCCGCAGCATAGACAGGAAGGAGATGGGAAAAGAGAGAGAGATGACGACAGGCAGCAAAGGGCCTGAGGTTGTACCCGAACACAAGCCCGTGCAGCCTGGGTAGCCCCCCCATCCTCCGACTGTAGCCACATTTTTGGTTGCTGCACAAAAGGAGTGTGAGTTGAATTGAAGTATGAATACATTGTCCTCATCTAGAGCGACTTCAGTGATGTGTTCAGTCAAAACTAATGTTTAATAGTCTTGCACTCATTTTAACTATCCTCGGTGGGCACTAGTATTAAGTTAAAATTGTACAGTTTCTGTTTACAAACGCTTTAGTAACACATAATAATTATTGGAAATGAAAATGATACCTTCTGCTATTATGATTCCGGTTGGCTTCCGTTGACTTTTTTCCTCTCTCGTCCCACTCACGATTAATAGTGAAACTGACTCCCATTAGTGTGAAGCAGGGTTAAAGATTCAAAAGAGCTTTATTGAACATGTATATAAATCCATTAGTCTACACCAAATACAACCAATGATGGCATGTTCATAGTGCTAAATAAATATAATCCAAGATGATGTGTTTTTTTCCCTTCCTCTTCCCCTAAAACTCACAGATGAAGACATCCAAGAACTCCGCTCGATTGCCCCGGATGCTGCCATTCTCACCAGCATGGGGGACAGTGATACTGACACTGCATCAGAGTCTGAGCGAGTAGAGGATCTTCTGGAGGAGTTGCCAGAGCCACTCACTGCCATGTATGACCCCACACGCGGATAGCAGAACCCAGTTGGCAAAGCCGAGAGATGTGAAGAAGCTTACCTCAACATGAAGCACAACATCCACCTTGACCAGTGTGAGAGACTAGAAGTGACAACAAAAGCAGGGAAAGCAGGATTGCCAGCACAACATTTCATAGTGTATGTACAGGTAATGGTGACCATTTATCGAAACCATCCTGAAGAAAATCATGCACTACGATGATGCCAACATACTGGTTCCAGCTTCTATGTGAGGAAGAGAGCAGGTGGAAATGCGAAGGGAGTGCTATACCAAAAAGGACAACAAAATTCACAAGAATCCAAAGGTTAGCCTCTGTGGTTTTGCGATATGGCATGATGAACCCCACCTTGGCGCATCTCCTGATGCTAAAGTAGTATGTGACTGCTATGGGGAGATGGTGGTGGAAATCAAGTCTCCATATAAGTACAGGAAAGGCCTACCGGATGTCACTGTCACTGATGACTTCTGCCTTGATCAAAACTATGAACTAAAGAAGACACACCCCTACTACTACCAAGTTCAACTGCATATTTATGCCTGCAATGTACAATATTGTGATTTAGTTGTGTGGACAACTCCAGAGATGATTGTGAATTGCATGCCACGAGATGAAAAGCTCTTGCAGAAGGCTTTACCTACAGAAAAACATAAAGTTCAGCATAAAGTTTATATTGCTGCATTGATCCCACATTGGGCTGGTGCACACAGCGGAGCAACTTTGTGAGCCAGGAACCTGATTTGTTCCATTTTCCAGTCAAAATAACTACCTGTATATAATCAGCACTTGTATATATGTTTCTATTTCTAGACAATGCATTAAGACAATACTTTTTCTCGGGTAAATAATATAAATCTGAAATACAGTAACTGATGTTGAAATGGTGACTTAACATGAGAAGTGGTCAATGAAGACACTATGATTCAATTTGAGTTTTATTTGAATATTATCATCTTATGTTCTAATCCCAAACAATTACAACAATGTATATAGTACTACAAGTATCACAATTTAGAAAAAAAAGCTCATAGTGTGAAAGGCTTCTCAAAATGAGCAGTGTAGAAAAGTGAATGAATAAAAAAGCATTTATGTTCTGAGTTCATGGTTTTACTGACACAGAACATTTCACACACGTTACTTTATTTGGGCACTACAGATTTGCTGAGATTTGTCAGGTCACCACAAATGATCACCATATCATCCAAGAGGCTACCTTGGGAAATTGGAATAACAGAATGCAAAATTTTGAAACTCTTCCATCTGCTTATAACTCTCTCCACATGTATTCTCCCACATGTCAGTCGTCTTGATGAGTTGCCTTCACATGCATAACTGACTCTTTCCTTTAATGAAACTTGGTATACGCAAGGTGGGACCATATGCAGTAAGTTCATCCCTGATCAAGAATGCCCTGTCTGCTAAGATTTCATCTCTTGGCTCTAGTAGGTCCAAAAATCCTGAGCTCTAGCAGTCAAGTTAGTAAGTCTCTGAAAATTTTCGTTGTCAATTATACACCGGCATCTCTTGAAACGTCGTCTGAAATTTTTTGGCATATTTTTTAGGACAGCACCCTTTGTTGGCCACTTAATAGATTTCAACATTTTCGCTATTACTGGTAGCCAGGATCTTAGAATGTTTGAAACTGTGCTTTCAGAGACTCTGGACCTATACGCTATATCCCATTTACTGAGTCCCAATCTCAATTTCATTACAACCATTAATAAATGATCTTCTAGTGTGAGAGATGCATGTAGCGTCTGCACACCACATTTATTTTACCCAGTAACCAAATGAGGAGGACTGACGTTAACCCAGTGAGAAATAACAAGTAATTGCCATTGTCTTTGACCGTGGAAAACGAGAAGTGTGATTTCTGGAATTCCTCTTTCAATCTCGCATTCTCCTCTTGAGTCTGTAACAGTCATTTCTCAGGTTACCATATTCAGTACTGAGTGGGTCATACTTTTGACTAACACTGTTGAAGGCTTCTTGTGGGACCATAGTCTCTACTGGGTCATCTGCTGGCATTGGAACATCATTGGCTGGAAGACATTTGCACAGTGTCTTCAGTGTCAGCGCAATCTAATAATTATGTATGACAGATACATAAAACAACAGAATATTGCTCTCACCATGGCAAGAAGCCTCCTTCTGCTCATCTGTCCGAGTATCCCTTTTTCTTTCCAGTCTTGGAGAGTGAGACAAAGTTAAAAGCCTGCATACAAGAAGGTAGGGTTAGCCACAGAGTTTATAAACTTCAGTTTGACAAACTATGCAATCTTTTCCATAGGCCAGCCACTCTGCTGTCCATAGGAAAAAAACAGAGGGGAAAAAAGTCCAGACTATTCATCTGTAGATGAATGGTTGGGCTGGTTAACTTTAGCTACTAAGTTGGTTACTCATTTCTGAAAAGGTAATGATAGGCATGGGAAGATACACCAGGAAATGATTTTGCAAGTTACCTAGCCAGTAAAATTAGTAGTAATTACCTGATATGAAGTGTGTGCTGCAAACAGGAGCATTTTTGATGATTGCCTTCGTCTAGCTCTTCTGTTTCTATTTCACGGGAGTGTACCTATGTTCCCCGGGTTCTATGTTCCCCGCTTACCCAAAAATGGTTGCATGTTACCCGGGTTCTATGTTCCTAGAACCTACCTTGCTAGTCCTTTGCTTGTCTAACCCCAACCCCGTACCTAAACTTTAACCTTAACTGTAGTTTTTGGGGTAAGCGGGGAACATAGAACCCGGGGAACATAGGGATGACCCCCATTTGGGCTGGCAGCTGGTATCTGATAATATTTTAGATTTAAGCCATTGCTTAAATTGCATTGCATTGATTTAAGCCCGACAACACAGCAAGATGACACCATGATAGCAGAGATGGCAAAGTCCTGGCGCCAGCTAGCTACTAACGTTGGTAGTTGCCTCCAAAATCGGTTTGTTTTGCCTCCATCTGAACACGTGACCTAATCATGATGAAGGCTCAGAAAGGACCTATAACACTTTGATTAATTTTGCCAGCATAATTTCTGCGTAAAATATAAAAGGCGAAAAGCTTTGTATTTTCAAAAAACAGCAGCAACACAAAAATACCTTACATCTAGTAAAGGGGAAAAAAGTGAGAGATAACCTCAGGACAGGTCCTCCCCCATTCCCAAAACTTTCTTTTCCCAGTGTAACTCAAATCATTAAAGGTTCAGAGTAGAAATGGCAAGAGGGAACATTCTTAGTCGACAGCGATAAAATTTAATATCCCCAAATGGAATTTCAGACTTAATCATTTAACAATAAAGTAACTTCTTGTGGAACGAAATGTTGAAATACCACACTCATGACTGCTGGGAATGCCCACTGCAAACTTGTTGCATTGCACAATTCATTTAAAGACTCGGTTTTCACTCAACTGCTTCCTATCATTGTTAGTAGGTTCAGTGTGTTTGGAGCGTATGGCCTCTACCAGTGTTGTCAGCTGAAAAAAAAAAAAAAAAAAAACTAGGCTTATGCCGTCGGAGGCGACGGCTGGGGGTATATCCCCAAACGCCCAGACAGCACTGAAGGAAGGAGAAACTCAGGAATCAAAACTGACTAGAGGAAACACTAGGGGGCAGACTCGGGGCAGGCTCGGGAACAGACAGGGGCAACTCGGACTGGACTGGGGCAACTTGGAACAGACAGAGGCTGGGTGACATCAGGCGGAGGGCAGGCACAGGACGAGACAATGGGCACAGCTGGCAGGTGGGTGACTCGGGAGACACAGCTGGCCGGGAGAAGGCTCGGGGAGACATCAGGCGGGGGCAGACTAGGACGACTGGAACAACGTGGAGGACGACTGGAACAAACGTGGAGGATGACTGGAACATCGGGGGGGGGGGGGGTCGGAAGATATCTAGGGGGCACCAGGAGGCTTGGAAACAACAGACAGGGCGGACGGGACTGGGCGACAGCACAGCTGGCAGACTCAAGCATAGCTGGCGGGGAAAGGCTCGGGATACAGCAGGCGGGGGGCAGATTCGGACGGGACTGGAGCAGGAAACGGCAGGCAGGGGCCATCTGGGCTGGGGCATGAAGACAGATGGAGAACACAGAGAAAGTAACAGGGACCAGAGGGAACGTGCACAGGGGCAAGGAGTGGTGAGGAGCGTGCCTGGAGCGAGGCGAAGTCAGATCTGAAACTGATCTGCTAGCTGGGAACAGATATAGGGCAGGGGCACGGACAACACAGGTGCTGAATCTTAATATAATTTACAAGGGGTAGAACACGAGGGAAACCTAATTACATGAAACAGAAAAACATTAACACACAGACGAGGATCACAAGACACTTCCCAAAGAACGGATAAATAAACTGAATAAATATTTCACAGTGCATGCTTTCACTGCTTTCACAGAAGCAGGACAGGTAAGATAAATGCAGAGGGTCTGCAGAAAACACTGCAAAGCAAGTTAAACAGAAGCAAGAGGCGGAGACTAGAACAGGGCGACTGCTGAGAGATCGTTAGTCAATTAGTACGTGCAGCTATACAATCACGGGTGCTTGTTAGTCTTATGTACACAGTGTTAGTTTGGTTAGTAAATTCTTGAAAACAACAAACTGTTAGTACGGGTTTGTAAGATAGCAAAAGCAAGGGGAAGCAAGCAAACGAGAACGGAAGGAAGACTGAAACCCAGAATCCATTATCTCACCCGAAATAGTGTCACAATCAATTAATACAAAAACTGCACGAACTGATGACGCGACCGGGGAGAAAGCAAAGACTGTACATGGGTAAGGCGTGGACTGAAATAACACGGGAGAGATTCGAAATGTGAAACACTAGGACATCAGACTACAAAATCGACATCACAAAAATAATAAAAACCTAAAATTGACTAACCAAAACCACGGAGACCCACAGGACACAACAAAATGGTTCTGAAGATATGGCCAAAATGGTAATTTTCCATCACAAAGCGCCACCTGGTGGCAAAATATTGAACCTTACAGGTATGATGTCATCATGTGACACATTGTAAGGTCATGACCTTACAGTTGCACATAGTTGCATGTCAATTGGAGAAATAGTTCCAAAGATATCGCAAAAATGGTGAATTTTTCCACCCCGAGTCAAAATTTTGAACCAAACAGATGAATTGTCATCGTGGGACACATACTCAGGTCATGACCTTTCATTTGCACTTGATTCGAGGTCAATCGAACAAATATTTCCAGAGATATGATAAAAACAGTGATTTTTTCAGTTTTTGGCCCCTAGTGGCCAATCTAGATATTGTAAATCTTCCAAAATCGAATCAGTTCTTCCTCTTTATGATACTAACGTATATGCAAAACTTGGAATTTCTAATTGAAACATTATTGCAGTAATCGCCTTAACATGTAAATAAGTTTTTGGCCCCTGGTGGCCAATAAAGACATCGTAAATTGTCCAAAATCGAACGAATCAGTTCTTCCTCTTTATGATACTTACTTATGTGCGAAATTTGGAATTTGTAATTGAAATATTACTGAAGTTATCGCGTTAACACATAGTGTGGCGGCGGCGGCCGTACCAAGTGCACAATAATATAATACCTGGTCACTGTTAATGGACCTCTGTAGTAACGTACTCTGGAACATTGCCACTTAATCCCAGCCCTGTCTCCCTCTGAGATTGGGACAGAGGATCTTTTGCTTAATAGCAAGGCAGTTCTGTTGGAATTTCAGCAGCTTGTGTTTGCATTTGGTCATCTTCAAAAAAGATGAAATTATTTTACGCTTGTGTGATGGTGTAGTGCAGTGTATGATGTATTAGATTATACTGTAAACCATACACAAGGTGTACAGGTGTTTGGTATCATGGGCTACTAATGTGCATTACCTTTCATGTAATGAGAATATCAATATCTGAGAGACTTGATCTATACTGTATATAGATATGCTCACAGGGATAATTTTAACTACTTTTTTCCCTTAAACTTTGTCCATTCAGATTATTGGATATTTTCATGATTTGTGATTACTTAAACGGGTATTTCTGTGATAGCTAATAGACATGAGAAAGATGGAATAAAAAATTTTCCAAGTTGTATTTGTTTTCCAAAAGCTATCAGAGCAGACATAATGACGAAATGAAAAGGCATACGACACGGGTGTTAAAAGTGAAGGTCATACTATTACCAAGGGAGGGATTGAGGAAAAAAGTAGCCGATAATAGCATACTATAAGTAAAAAAAAACAAAAGTACATTTATTGCTAGTACGTGAAGCTTATACACTGTAAAATGGTATTTTGCCTGTTTGTTACCTTAGCAAATTATTTTATGTTAGCATGACAAACAATTATTGGGATTGTTGTAACAACATGAAATTGCTTGTCCAAAATGTTTCAAATACAAAAGAAACGATGAATTGAAAATCCATGTCCGTCTGAATAGGTAATACATGTCAAGTTCACCTTTGAAACAGTTGAGAGGGCACGTGCACGGATCAAAATGCTACGTCATGACGTTTTTCAGAATATCCTACTTTTGCACCAGCCTCTCACTCCCCACCTTTGTGGCAGGTCCGGCAACAGCACTGGATAACCACGTGAGGAAAACACGCAAGACTTCATCTAAGTCTTCTACACCGGCGCAGCAATGTGTTTGTAGTGAAGATGTGGCAGAGGGAGAACAGGATTTTAACAAGCAGTTAATGTCTTATCTAGTTTTTTAAATTTAGCATTGTTACTAAAAGTTTTAGGAAAGTGGAGGCAGATCCAATAAAAATACAGGGCAAAATAAAATAAAAAAAAACTTTAAAAATAGGGCAAAAAAAGAGGAAACAGTCTGCACCCGGCAAGCTCCCAAAAATACGAATTTATTTATTAAGCAACGCTTCGATCTACAGAGATCTTCCTCAGACAATTGACAAAAAAGAGAGAAGCCTCTCCTATGAAGAAAGGACAATCATTCACACCTGTTAATCAGCAGGCAATTATGAAGTCTCAAGATGGCATTCACAGAAGAATAAACGCTATATGCTATGAGGAATAAAATGTCCTTGGAGATTGTGGTTTTATTTCTACACTGCAGGAAATTTCAAGCATTGTAACATTTGAAACAGATCAAATTAGACATTGAGAAACTCAGTAAACCCCAAATTAGGCTGAGTGACACAACTGTTTCAAATTCTTTCAAAAAACTTCAGATTAACTTCATTAGATTAAGATAACACAAAACTGGTTTGACTTGCTACCATTTGCTTGTCGAATAAATTTGCCATGATGTGCCAATTAGTTTTCACCGATTAGGAGCCAAGTACATCTTTAATTTGATTGGTTTACATTGTTTTCTCTCATTTAATGCTGTTATTTACAATGCATATAG
The DNA here is from genome assembly GCA_029721435.1 of Gymnothorax reevesii. NCBI lineage: Eukaryota > Metazoa > Chordata > Actinopteri > Anguilliformes > Muraenidae > Gymnothorax > Gymnothorax reevesii. The sequence goes on from CM056574.1 coordinate 58,850,798, forward strand.
CAATGTGGGTATGGCATTTTTTTTATTCTGGATAGCAAACATGGATATTTCTGTCATCTTCTGAATTAAGAGGGCAAATAACTGCTCTAAACATTTAATACACTTAATTAAGACAAATGAACAGCTCGTTAAAATCGGCGATAACAACTGTGGTTGGAACAAAAGCCAGCATACACAGTGGGCCCCCAGAAACAACTTTTAAGACTACTCATCTTCAGGGTGAGGGGAAATGTCCGGTTAATATACTCAGCAACAAAAGTTTCTGTGACACCAATATTGTTAATTATTTTTCATAACGCAATTATGAAATTGTCATACATGGTGATATCAGACTGAAACAGTACACGTAAACACAACATTGAAATGGAAATCATGAAAATGCGAGAAAATGACTTTGCACGTGAAAATGTGCGTAAATCATGCTTGTGGATGGCAATAAAAGAGGAAAATTTTTGGAATGTTCACATTGTGCCTGATGAACGACGGAAGCATCACTTATCGAAAACACAGCCATTTCGGATCAGGAACTCTACCCTCTAAATGCAAAGACTGTCTGAAAATGATCGGTGGAGGGCCATTGGGATGATTGAATCCGGAACCTCGCAGAGGGAAGTTGCTCATCGCCTGAATGTCCACCGAAACACCATTTGGAACTTATGGCAGCGTCATCAGCAGACAAGACATGTCAGAGACCGTCCTCGCAGCGGCCGTCCACGAGTAACCACTCCCAGACAGGACAACTGGATTCGAACAACCCATCTCCGAAATCGATTCCAACCTGCAACCATAACTGCAAGAACGACACCTGGTTTGAGGCGACTGTCTGCACAGACAATCCGTCGCCGTCTCCGTCATTTTGGCATTGTCCCACGTCGGCCAGCAAGACGTCCAATACTCACAGTACAACACCGACGACTGCGTCTACAGTGGGCACAACAACATCGACGGTGGATCCAACGTCAGTGGGATCTTGTACTCTTCACTGATGAATCAAGATTCATGCTTAACCGATGTGATGGTCGTTTACGTGTATACCGTCGACGTGGAGAACGTTATGCCAACAACTGTGTTCAGGAATTTGATCGTTTTGGAGGTGGTAGTGTCATGATTTGGGGAGGGATCACGGCTAGAAACAGAACAGATTTGCTTGTTATTGATGGAAATCTGACAGGTCAAAGATATCGCGATGAAGTGCTGCGGCCATTGGTGGTACCGTTTTTGATGCAACATGGTCCCGGAATAACGCTGCAACATGATAACGCCAGACCACACGTTGCAAGGATTGTACAGCAGTATCTGATGCAACAACATGTCAATGTCCTGCCATGGCCAGCCAGATCCCCAGACATGTGCCCAATCGAGCATCTTTGGGACGAGATGGATCGACGTTTGCGGCGGTTGGATAACCCGCCAGCTACACTCCAGGAATTGCGACAACGTCTACGTCAGATTTGGAATGACATCCCACAGCAATTTCAGGCACATCTGATTTGGTCCATGCGCCGGAGATGCGTTGCTTGCATCACGGCACGAGGAAGTCACACCCGGTATTGAAGTGTGAAGGTCACAATTGGTTAGACGTCAGACAAGTGCTTCATGACGCATGAAAATGACATTTTTCGTTTTGAGTGACGTTGGCACTGAAAAGTCAGTGTTTCTCCTGTTAAATAAACATATTGATTGCATTGAGATCTTTGCGTGTCATTTATAACATACACATAAATGGTGTCACAGAAACTTTTGTTGCTGAGTATAGTTCCTCACAGTAATTATTAGGAATACCGTGGTATGAAATTCAGACTACATACCGTTGGGCCTACATTCTAGTCACCACTGATGTAGATTGAAAAATGACGGTATTAAATATACAATTTTAGAAACAAACATGTTTTATGTTTGAACGCTGACTCGTCTGGGGTCAAGGTTCAATATTTCCTAAGGTGAATTATTTATATGATTATTGTTTGAGGAATGATGAACCTGTTGTTAGACAGTATTTTCACAGATGTGAATATTTTTGTAGTGTGCGTTGTTGTGTGTGTTTTTTTTCATATTTTGAAACACTTCTATTGCCATTCATTATAGGTTCCTTTAATATATTTTATTTGCTTAGGTTTGGTTAAGTCAGATTTCAAATAGCAAATCTGAAATGGATCTTGGCATTTAAACAAATGAAAATATTTAAATACTAATAAAAATATTTAAATCTGTTACAATAGGCTGCATTAGCTATGCTGAAATGGACTTTCACGTTTAAAGAAATGCTTAAGTTCAATGAGTAGATTAATTCAAATGACCAGACACTTAAGCTAACATACATGTGCAATTTTAAACAACTATCCTAAGAAGTTCAATTAAACGGTAAATCCAACTCAACTTAACTGGCCATCATAATTATATTGAGAATTGCTAGTTAAAACAACTGTCCAAAGCCGTTCGATCAATTAATAAATCCAAATCAACTGAACTGGCCATCATAAAACTGAAATAGAATTTGTTGTGTTCTGGGGTCCTGGCCTTTGGACAGTATTGCCTATGGTTTTAACAGTTTCATGTTTCATAGTTCATGCTCATAGTTCATGCCATAGTTTTAACAGTTTCTTGTATTAGGATTACACATTTCATAGTTCATAGTTATTGTCCATGTTTTCATTTTTCCATGTTTTTGTTTTTGCCAGGTCTGCCAAGCCACTCCACCGCTTGTCTGCGTTCCGCCCCATGCCTTCGTTTTTGCACATTTCAGAGCTCTGGTTGGCTTTGGTATTTCCCTCTTCCTTCTGTGCTGTGCTGGATTCGGGGCTCTCTAAGCTTAATTGACAATTAACTGTTTTTAAGTTACTAACATTTACTAACACTCACTGGGTGGTGTAATTCTTAGATAGGCACATTACTAATCTTACTAATTTAGACAGGGAGTTTATTGTCATTGTAAAAAGTAGGGACACTTTTTAACCCTGTGCACAACGTTTGGACTTTTGTATGTGTCACCGTAATTGCCATGGCTTGTATTCGTCTTTTGTTTTGTTCACGCACCGTCCCCGTTCACTCGCACTACATTACCCATCATACACCACACCGTTAGTCACACCGGCACGCTAATCACATTCATCTCCATTGAACCAGCAGCAACATCTACCCCGTGAGTTCCGATCATTAGCGGCACTCATTACAAACCACACATAGTTAGCTTACCGTTTAAACGCAGTTTATTCCAAACATCCTAGCAAACAGTAACCAATTTCTGATTCTGCTCCATTTTCCATTTCGTTGTTAATCTTGGTTTCTCCACAACTTCTCCACACGTTAGCACTGATTTCTCCCTGGTCCGTCAAACATGGATTCCCCGTAGGAAGCGCGCACCTCGGGTGAGCAATGTTTTTATGTTCCACCTTGGGCTAGGGGTAGTTTACCGGTTGTAGGGGTGAGTGTTGTGTCTTCTGTGATGTTTGTTTCATTTATGTTAACTGTGGGGATGGGAAATGTATGTAGATGTATTGGTGGATGTTTATTATGTAGTTTAATGGTGAATGGAATGTCGACATTTTTAATCTTCACTGTGAATTTTGTTTTTTTTTGTGTATACCTCTGGGGTTAATGGATTCAACCAATTATTGTTTTTATCCTCTCATTGGTGGCGGTGTTTAGGATGTAGGTCAGCCAATTATTGTATGACTGTGTTTTGTAGTTGAGCCAATCAGAGTGTAACTGGGGGGGTTATTTAAAGGGCTGTATTTTGTTGCTTGCCAGTCTTTGACAGGCTCTGGTGGCGGTGAGATGTTTGGCACTGAGAATTGAGAGAATTGAAGCAGCAACTTGTTGTGAGGTTGCCCTCCAGTTCTTTTTGTATTTATATATATTTATATATTATGCCTATGACGGCCCGTTTTGTTTCATTTTTGAAAGTCTTTTGTTTGAATTTTGAGCACCTTCTCGCACTGTCCAAATAAATCATTATTATTTACTCTGAAAACCTTCGTTTTGGGCTACTCATTTGGTGGTGACGCTTAGTGGAAGCGGGACAGCAACGGTACCCTTTCACATTTTGGTGTCAGAAGTGGGATACTAACGCTCTCTAGGTGGAGCATAGGAGAAAGCTCACCACCAGTGGGTCATGTACCGGCGCCTGACAAGGCAAACCAGTGCAATGAACGCGCCAAGTGACGAGGGTGAAGTTGGAGCCACAGGAGGGGTGAAAGAGGTCATTTTGGAGGGAGAGCCAGAGACCCCAGGCCTGCAAGCCCTTCTCCAGCTCATCCGGAAGTCGATGGCGGCCCAGGAGAAGGAGGCAATCAAACAGGAGCAGAGGTGGCGCAGTGTGCAGATCCAGATGAACCAGTTCCGGGAGGATCTGGAGGAGAGGCGAGGGACTGCCAGTGATGGAGGTCAGCGGCGAACCAGGCAGGGTTACGACCAGAGGGAGGAGGACGAGGAATATCCGCTCCCAGTAGACGAGCCCGCCGTGCCAGGGGACCAACATGCCGACCAGCCTGCCCCCGTAGCACCGCACGTACCACCACCACCAGCAACACCAGTTGCCTGGACGCGAGCAGCTGTTCCGAAGTTGGAAGAGGGTGACGACATCGAACAGTACCTCACCACGTTTGAGAGGCTTGCCGCGGCCTATAGGTGGCCACGAACAGACTGGGCAGTGTACCTGATCCCTTACCTGACGGGCCGGGCACGTGCGGCGTATGTAGCGATGGACGTGGATGAGGCGATGGACTACAGCAAGGTCAGGGAGGCCATCCTAATGAAGTACGACATCAACGAGGAGATCTACCGGGAGAGGTTCCGTGAGCCAGACATCCGGCCAGGGGAGACGCCCAGGGAGCTCTACCATCGGCTGAAGGACCTCTACAAAAAGTGGATCAAGCCAGCAGGGAAGACGGTGGAAGACGTCGGGGAAATCATTATTTTGGAACAGTATCTGCGTTCCCTGGCCCCAGATGTGCGTGTGTGGGTCAAAGAGCACAGACCGACAACAGGCCAGCAAGCCGCAGAATGGGTGGAGGCGTTCCTGTCGGCCAGACGTGGACCCAAGACCTTCAGGTTCCAGAGGCCCAACCGACCAGTGCCTGGAGGTAAACCTGGGGGGTTTGGTAGTGGAGTTGGTCCTTGTACATCTGGGCAGGGTAGGCCTACAAACACCACCACACACCCTAGTACATACTCTGCACAGCGTAATGTATACACCCCACCCACCGCACCTGGTAAATTACCTACATCTACCCACTCACCCACGATATCTACCAATACACCTGCTAGAGTCCCTTTTGTATGTCATTTTTGTAGCCAGGCAGGACACATAGCCAGAAACTGCCCTGTTAGAGTAGCTAAGGGGACGGGTATGTGTGGGCTACCTAGACCTGGGGGGGAGCAAGTAGATTGTCTGGGGAAAGTGCAGACCGCCTCTGTTGTTGTAAATGGCCATTCTACTGTTGCATTGCTGGATACTGGTAGTACGCAAACTCTTGTACAGCCCCATCTAGTGGAGGCCTATGAATCCTTGGGAGAAAGGAAACTGAGGGTGTGCTGTGTGAATGGGGATGAGCATACTTACCCTGTGGCAGATGTATGTGTGGAGGTTGGAGGTCAGGCCTATAGGCTAGTGGCCGGGGTAGTGAAGGGGTTAAGCCATCCTGTTGTGTTGGGCCAGGACGTGTTGATACTACCTGAACTGGTGCAGGCCTCAAAGCCGGTTAGCATGGTGGTGACCAGAGCCCAAGCTAAGGGTAGAGCAGTGGAAACCCCTGAGCAGGCTGTGAACAAAAGCCTCCTAGACCTTATGCCATACGGCAACAGCGAGTTTGACCCCCCAAAGCACTCCAAAGTTCGTAAGACCCGCAGGCAGAGGAGGAGAGAAAAAGTGTTGGGCGCAGTGCAGAATATGCCACTAGAGGGGGTGGGCCAAGAGCTACAGGGGGCTGGAGTGTGGGAGTTACCCAGTGATTTTGCTTCTTTGCAGAAGGAAGATGTGTCTTTGGAAGATGTTTTTAAGAAAGTGGTTGAAATTGAGGGTGTGAATACTGGGGTAGCCAAAGAGCTGACCGGGGAGTATTATTTTGTGAGGGAGGGTCTGCTCTATCACCAACCAGAAGATGGCAGAGTAGAGCAGCTTGTGGTGCCAAAGAGTCTGAGGGCAAAAGTGCTTGCATTGAGCCATGACATTCCATGGGCGGGGCATCTAGGTAGTGTGAAGACCCTTGAGAGGATAGCCGCACGTTTCCACTGGCCTGGGTTATACATAAATGTCCAGCAGTACTGCAGGAGTTGTCCCACATGTCAGCTAGCCAGCAGCCACAAGGTCAAACCCTCACCACTCATGTCACTACCCATTATAGGCACACCATTTCACCGCATTGCAGTCGACATTGTAGGACCTCTAGAACGCACCCAGTCTGGTCACCGGTTCATATTGGTAGTATGCGACTACGCAACACGATACCCCGAGGCATTCCCATTACGCAAAGTCACTGCAGGCACCATTGCACGCACATTACTACAGTTGTTTTCACGGGTAGGGCTACCACAGGAAGTGCTTACAGACCAAGGCACAAACTTTTTGTCAAAAACACTCAAACAAATGTACAGTCTGTTAGGCATTAAAGGTATTAGGACCACTCCCTACCACCCCCAGACCGACGGGCTGGTGGACAGGTACAACCGCACACTGAAAAGTATGCTGCGGAAGTTTGTAGCTGCAAATGCAAAAGATTGGGACCAGTGGCTGCCCTATCTTCTATTTGCCTATCGGGAGGTACCCCAAGCCTCCACTGGATTTTCCCCCTTTGAACTTTTGTACGGCCGCCAGGTGAGGGGGCCGTTGGACCTCCTGAGAGATGCCTGGGAGAATCCTCGACCAGCAGGGGGCAGCAGTGTCGTCAGCTACGTCCTGCGTATGCGTGACAAGATGGAGGAGATGGCAGTCCTGGTCGAGGACAACATGGAGCGTGCCCAGCAGACACAGGCCAAGTGGTACGACCAGAGAGCCAGGCAGAGGACTCTGCAGCCGGGCCAGAAGGTTCTCCTGCTCTTGCCAACTTCGGAGAACAAGCTCTTGGCCAAGTGGCAGGGGCCCTACCGTGTGTGTCGTCAGCTGGGTCCAGTCAACTATGAGATTGAAATGCCTGAACGACGAAAGACGAAGCAGACGTTCCACGTCAACTTGTTGAAAGAGTGGCACGAACGGGACCTGCCACTCAGCCATCAGCTGCTGGTGCGAGCGGTGGCAGAGGAAGACGACCCACCCGAGCAGTTCTTCCCATCCAGGGCTGCCTCGGCAGAGCTGGACTACAGCCACCTGACACCACAGCAGCAACAGGAGTTGCAGGCAGTCATTCCTGAGGACCTGTTTCAGGACCAGCCGGGCCGGACGTCTCTGGTGGAGCACGACATCCCGCTGAGGGACTCCACGCCAGTGAGGCAGCGGATGTACCGCATTCCTGAGCGCCTGCGGCCTGTTCTCCAGGAGGAATTGGCTGTAATGCAGCGCATGGGAGTCATCGAGCGGTCAAGCAGCAGCTGGAGTAGTCCGGTTGTCCTGGTCCCCAAAAAGGATGGGACCCTCCGTTTCTGTGTTGACTTTCGCCAGGTGAATGCGCAGTCACATTTTGATGCGTACCCCATGCCAAGGCTGGAGGACCTCATTGAGCGGCTGGGGAAGGCTCGGTACATTACCACTCTGGATTTATGTAAGGGTTACTGGCAGGTGCCATTGGCTGAAGGAGCGAAGCCATACACCGCCTTTAGAACCCCCCAAGGACTCTTCCAGTTCACAGTAATGCCCTTTGGTCTCCAGGGGGCGCCGGCCACTTTCCAGAGGCTAATGGACCAGGTCCTGGAGGGTACAGGGGCCTTTGCAGCAGCTTATCTGGACGATATTGCCATCTACAGCGCCACCTGGGGGCAGCACTTGGAACATGTGCAGGAGGTGCTGCATCGGTTGCACCAGGCGGGCCTTACCATCCAGCCAAAGAAATGTGCACTTGCCCAGCAGGAAGTGCACTATCTGGGGCATGTTTTGGGCAGTGGGGTGATTCGTCCACAGAAGGACAAAGTGGACGCCGTCCGTGACTGTGCCACGCCGCAGACAAAGAAGGATGTACGCTCGTTCCTGGGTCTGGCGGGATGGTACCGGCGATTCGTCCCCAACTTCGCTGCTCGAGCTGCACCTCTCACGGACCTCACTAGGAAGTCGGGGTCAAACTCTGTGCCATGGGAGGAGGTGCACGAGCAGGCGTTCATGGACTTGAAAGGGGCGCTACTCTGCGAACCTGTCCTGCAGAGTCCAGACTTCAACAAGCACTTCACAGTGCAGACTGATGCCTCTGGGGTAGGGCTTGGGGCAGTCCTGCTTCAGGGGGAGGCAGACGATCAGAGACCTGTGGCTTATATAAGCCGAAAACTTTTCCCACGTGAGACCCGGTATTCGGTTGTGGAGTTGGAGTGCCTGGCGGTCAAGTGGGCATTGGACACGTTTAAATACTATTTGTTGGGGAGGGAGTTCACTCTTGAGACCGACCACAGGGCTCTGCAGTGGTTGGGGAATATGAAGGACTCCAATGCACGGGTAACAAGGTGGTTTCTGGCATTGCAACCATTTAGGTTTGACGTGAAGTACAGAGCTGGCAAGTTAAACCCTGTTGCGGACTTTGTCTCATCAGAGGGGGAAGGAAATGTAAAAAGTAGGGACACTTTTTAACCCTGTGCACAACGTTTGGACTTTTGTATGTGTCACCGTAATTGCCATGGCTTGTATTCGTCTTTTGTTTTGTTCACGCACCGTCCCCGTTCACTCGCACTACATTACCCATCATACACCACACCGTTAGTCACACCGGCACGCTAATCACATTCATCTCCATTGAACCAGCAGCAACATCTACCCCGTGAGTTCCGATCATTAGCGGCACTCATTACAAACCACACATAGTTAGCTTACCGTTTAAACGCAGTTTATTCCAAACATCCTAGCAAACAGTAACCAATTTCTGATTCTGCTCCATTTTCCATTTCGTTGTTAATCTTGGTTTCTCCACAACTTCTCCACACGTTAGCACTGATTTCTCCCTGGTCCGTCAAACATGGATTCCCCGTAGGAAGCGCGCACCTCGGGTGAGCAGTGTTTTTATGTTCCACCTTGGGCTAGGGGTAGTTTACCGGTTGTAGGGGTGAGTGTTGTGTCTTCTGTGATGTTTGTTTCATTTATGTTAACTGTGGGGATGGGAAATGTATGTAGATGTATTGGTGGATGTTTATTATGTAGTTTAATGGTGAATGGAATGTCGACATTTTTAATCTTCACTGTGAATTTTGTTTTTTTTTGTGTATACCTCTGGGGTTAATGGATTCAACCAATTATTGTTTTTATCCTCTCATTGGTGGCGGTGTTTAGGATGTAGGTCAGCCAATTATTGTATGACTGTGTTTTGTAGTTGAGCCAATCAGAGTGTAACTGGGGGGGTTATTTAAAGGGCTGCATTTTGTTGCTTGCCAGTCTTTGACAGGCTCTGGTGGCGGTGAGATGTTTGGCACTCAGAATTGAGAGAATTGAGAGAATTGAGAGAATTGAAGCAGCAACTTGTTGTGAGGTTGCCCTCCAGTTCTTTTTGTATTTATATATTATGCCTATGACGGCCCGTTTTGTTTCATTTTTGAAAGTCTTTTGTTTGAATTTTGAGCACCTTCTCGCACTGTCCAAATAAATCATTATTATTTACTTTGAAAACCTTCGTTTTGGGCTACTCATTTGGTGGTGACGCTTAGTGGAAGCGGGACAGCAACGGTACCCTTTCACAGTCATGATTCCTGCTTTGCTATTTCAAGATCTTGCTGTGCTTTTCTGTTCTGAACATTCATGCTGGTTTCAAACTGAATACTTAATTGGTACTTAAGCTGAGCACGCTCATTCTCTTAATGAGCAAGTCTTGTCATCCAATCTTAGTCCATGTCATGATCTTGCCATGCCTCTTGTTTCTCCTCCTCCAGGTGTTGCCCCTCATGTCTTGATTTCTCACCCTTTATCTGGATGCGGTGGAAGTTGGCTGGCAGACAGTGTCTCAGTCCTTGTTTGCAAGTTCATGTTCCCAAGCCTTGTTTTCATAGTCATTTTGTATATAGCCTTTGCATTCCAAGAATCATTGTTCTTTTCTGTTTATGGTTACCCTGCCTGGAGTTTCCAGTGCCTTTTGTTTTTTTGTCATTTCTGATCCTTAGTTCCTTGCTCTGTGAAGCACTCCTTAGTTTGTCTTTTGCAACCCTTTGGGCCAAGTTTTTTGTTGGCCCTCGTGCCTGTTTTCTTTTGTTTTAATAAATTCCTTATTCCCCTTCACCTCGCTCCTGGTGTCTACCTGATCTCGTATCAGAATTGCAAGTTAAAACAACTGTTAAGCAGTTCAATCAGTCAATAAATCTAACTCAACTCAACAGGCCATCATAATTATATTGACATAGAATTGCAAGTTGAAACAACTATCCTAAGCAGTTCAAACATTCACAAAATCCAAATCAACTTATCTAGCCATCATAATTGTATTGAAATGGAATTTCAAATGAAAACGCCTGTCCTAAGCAATTCAATCAAACACTAAATCCACATCAACTTAACTGGCCATCAAAAGTGTATTGACATAGACTTGCAAGTTAAAACAACTATCCTAAGCAGTTCAATCAAACAAAAAATCCAAATTGACCAAAATGACGCAGAGGTTTACACAACAAGGAATGTTTCATCAAGATAACCTTGGGTTATGTTGGAAGAACAAATAACATTTTTTCACTTAACGTAGAATTTTAAGGCAGCCCTTTCACTCTTATTTTTAAGTTAAAACAATGTGTTCGATTTTACAGTGTGTAAATGACACATTAAGCCATTGGAGCATTTTACTGTGCAATAAATATAGAAACTAATGGTCTGTAGTAATTATAATTAGCCTTGAGAACGTGGGAATAGTGGAGCAATCACCCTCCTTATATGCTACGTGATGCTGACGCATTACCGACGTTTCGAATCTGTAGCTGTTTGCATCGCGCTACTGATCCGCCGGCCGCGTCTTTTTTTCGTAACCAAGCGAGGCCAGATTTCACATTTTCTCATGAATATTCATGACGCTGGGTCGGGAAACGGTTCCGATTGGTCTCGACACTGCTCGCATCTGCCACGCGTGCTATCTTGTATGTTCTCTTTTTCAGAAGCTATTTTGATCACCGATAGTTAATTGTATGTTAACATGTTTACGCAGTAGCATTGTTAGGAGCTGTTACATTACAGCGCAGTACAGCACAGGCTTTGGTAGAAAATTATTACAATAATTATCATTGTTGTTGTTATTATTATTAATTAATCAATATTATTTCTATCGTTCCATTATTATTGTTGTTGTTGTTGTTAGCAGTAGTGGTAGAAGTAGTAGTAGTAAAAGTAGTATCACAGACAATTCACTCAAACGTCTGGATCTTGGTTTCCACCTCATCACCATTTGTTTATCAATTTATTTATTTATTTATTTTGTAACACAAGATTCAAATTAAACAATGGTAAAGATAATGAATACTTTTGAATAATTGATCAAAACTGTCGACACATGAAGAAAAACATTTGGGAGACACAATGATGATTTATTTGAATTTTTATTGCAACCCAGTATGAATCATCAAATCCTTGACAATCAAATGGAATCAAGGATACGTTTTCATTTCTAGCATTAAATGAAAGGAATTTTTCAATTTATTATTAATCACAAGATAGAAAAAAGATCAAGCTGATTACATTTGGGATGCATACTTTAACTGTGAAATGAACGTGCTGGAAGTGCATGTAATATACTGTGTACGTAAATGAAAACGCACCACTCACGAAATCTGGAATAGCTCCACGAATTGATATGTGAAGTATATACGTATGATGCATTTGAGATAATGAATGATTTAAGACGACGTGTAAACATTATTCAATTTCATTCGCGATAATATTAATGCGCGAGAGAGGTTTAACTGGTGTAGGGATCAAACAGGTAAGTCAATAACGAGTGTGACCGCCATTTGCATTGACACATGCGGTGCATCGTCGTCGCATGGAGTTGATCAGTCTCTGGATAGTGTTCTGAGGGATAGCATTCCACTCCTGAACAAGGGCAACCTCAAGTTCTCGGATGTTGTCCATCTGGCGTCGACGTGAAAGACGTCGTCCAATTTCATCCCATAAGTGCTCGATAGGGGAGAGGTCGGGTGACAGAGCTGGCCACTGAAGCACGGGGATGTTCTGCTGTGCAAGGTACTGCATGGACACCCTTGCAGTGTGTGCTCTAGCGTTGTCCTGTTGGAACGTGTGGACATCGTAGTGTTGGTTGAAGAACGGCACAACATGGTTTTGCAGCACCTGGTCCTGGTAGTCGACGCCGTTCACCCTTCCTCTGGAAATATGGAGAGGGGTTCTGTGACGGTAGCTTATTCCACCCCACACCATAACGCTGCCACCACCCCAACGGTCCGTTTGAACGACACAATCGGCGTTATAACGTTCATATAACGTTATATAAATTTAACGTTAAATATAAATCATTTATATAACATTATATAAATAAGGACGTCGTGCACGCAGGCCTGCAGCTCGCAGACGGTTCCGTACGGTGCTGGGGTGAAAGAATCCACGTCGTCCTTGGACTTGAGCAGCCGTCCTTGTCGCTGGTAGTGTTCGGTCTCGGACATGATCCCGTACGATCTGACGGTCCTGACGTGCCATTGTCACACGTTGTTGACCCGGTCGAGGACGGTCCCAAGTGCTCCCCGTTTGCCGAAACCTTTGAGGGAGTCTTGTGATCGTTGTGTGTGCGAAGTGTAGTCGTCTGGCAATTTCCCTGGTGCTGGCGCCAATTTGAAGCATGCCTTTGGCACGTTCTCGTTCAGGGGCTGTAAGTCGCGGCATAGTGTCGACGTTTCACAAGTGTCAGTGAAGAAGTGAAATTTTATTCGGATTCACATGCTTTTAAAGGCAATGTGTGCAGAGTGAAATTCATTTTTCCCGTGGTGTGCGTGCAAGATGTTGCGTTTTTGCAAAAAATTGCCTAGTGTTACAGTTAACTTGAAATTCTCGCATTTCTTGAACCTGGCATGTCGGGTGACGTCACTGTAGTGTTGTTGTATAAAAATTATATTGAAGTTCATTTGAACTTAAATATTGACTTTTTTCAAGTGGTGCGTTTTCATTTGTACTCAGTATATAATAATGAAAGGGGCAGCAATTACTTCACCCCCTCCTTTAAGCCAAAATAGTCTTTTTTTCAAATTTCCTGTGAGTTTCAGTCTATTCATTTTCTCAGTAGGAAATCTACGTAAATGGCCAAGACACTGTTTTCCTACAATGGCACTCTACCCATTTAATTCACTGTGCTGGACACGCCGTTAAATAGGAATGTAGGGCAGTAAAGCATGCACGTTATGTGTGTCCTCTCATTCTAAATGAAATTAGCAAAATTTTAACTTACTTTATACTTCAAGCAAAATAATTTATTTTGCAAGAACTCCAGGTTTTTACAGAATCATATCTACTCAAAGAAATCTTGCATGTCAAGACATTTCTCATTTGCAAGAGAAGATCTCAGCAGTTTCTTTACGAACAACGTACTTGACTGTCAGAAGACACGCCTGATACACATAACAATGGGTATAATGTTAGCCAATAGTAAAGTAATATTATGCAAGATGAAAATTTCTGACATTATAACCTTTTATGAAAGTGTAATATACTTTTTTCATTGAAATAGCAGTAAAGGTGTTTACACAATAACCTTTGAATGAAGTTTGAAAGGACTCCTGGCAAAAATACATGGCAATTCAGGCTGTACGAGGTATTAAATATTTACAAAATGAAACTAACATCAAGAAAAAAAAATGCAAAGGTTTCCAACGAAAGCAGCAAGAATGATTATGAACCAAATGTAGACCCCTTCTACAAATCTACAATATAATGATTAGAAAAATATAAATCATAATAAAAATATAAACAATACTACTTCAATTACTACTAGAACTACTACCACTGTTACTAATAGTAATTATAACAATAACATTGATGATAACACTAATAATAATAACTAGGGCTGTCGGAGACAGCACTTACGGTCTCCAAGACTTTCCGCCGAACACCGCTATGTTCCCTGGGAAATAGTCCTTGCGTACTTTCCGCAAATGAGAATAAAGTTGCTCAATATCACACAGCGTTAGTTAGAAAATGGATAGTTCTTTTTACGTATAAGTATTTGTTTCTCTGTATTCTGAGTGGATTTGATTAAAGTTAATATGTAACTAATTATGGCCACAAAATGATCGTCTTCGGAGCATTAATGCAAAAAGATAAAAATTGTATGCAATTGTGAGTATAACTTAATTAGTTATTTGAGAAAAATTACATTTGTAATTTACCAGTTTGAGCTATTACAGTAGTCACATAATTCTGTCGAAAAATATCTAAATGATTTTAAATAACGATACCAAACATGGAAATCAGAGAGCAAAAGTTCAACATATACTGATATCTAAAAGTTATCAGTGAGTCTAAGTCCAATATATACATATGAATCTTAGTTTAAGACAGGCTTGGATCATTTGTTAATGAGTTATGATCGTTCGAAGTTCTCTTAAAACTGCGATTTGCAGTTTTAGGGGTTCTTCAAGCTCATCTAAGAGTTGAATCACGTGGCTTATTTATTTTTGAATATTTTTTCTTAAACTATAGGTGTATATTCTTTAAAATGAGGTATAGAACACACAATTCTCTTGATCCTTAGTTGCAGAAGAAATTTCCAAAGACAACCACCCTCAGAAAACCTGATAATTGAAAAATTTAAAATATTTCACTTTATTTGCAATTTACGGCTAAAGTATGGATATTTATATAATAAAGTATATCAGATAAAATATAGATCAATGTATTAGGAACATACTGGTACCATTATATTCAAAATATCTTGTTTCCTTACTGATCTATACGCATTTGAAAATGAAGACTAAAATTTCACTTTCTGGAAAGCACCATTTTCAAAGGGAGATTACTCAAGTTCTAAAACGAAAATGGAAATAGTGATCTCAAACTTTGTAGAAAATTCCATTTCTGTTAATTTGAGATATTACACATGTTTGTCACAATTGTCGTTCAGGTGAAGAAGATTTTTGAAAATAACCACCGTCAAAATGTGAAAATGTCGAACGATTTTCAGTTTTTTCGAAATAGAAAAAATCTATATATACGGCCGAAAATCGCAATAGGTCCATTCGACGCGGAATAGTTTTACGCACATTTAGGTGCAATCAGAATGAAATTATCTCAAATAGTATTCGAGTTATCGCGGTTTGAAATTTTCCGATTTTCCGACTTTGAGGAGCTATTGGCCTTGATTGAGAACGTAAATCGAAATTCCGTGCGGCACATTTCCAGATCTTGATGCACTCTATCATCCCTGAAAATTTCATCAAAATTGATCCATTCGTTTTGCAGAAATCTGTTGCACAAAATCGTACAAATAATAATAATAATAATAATAGTGAATAATCCGGATAATAACAATAGATCTCCACGACTTTCGTCTTGGAGACCTAAAAATACTACTACTACTACTACTACTAATAATAATAACAATAATAAAATAATAATAATAATAATAAGAAGAAGAATAATAATGATGTAAAAGAAGCATACCATGCATAAAAAACACTCACTTCTGAATGGTTGGATCAGACATACTGGAGTGAAAAAGGGCATCAGTCTCTTCAGGAGTTGAGGCGAAAATCATCCTTCTCATGTGGGCAAGGTAGTTTGGCCTGTCAGCAAGTGGGATTTGGTGTGTGCTGCTCCATAGCCACCTCCATGTGGCCTGTAAGAGGTGGAAGGAACACAACAGCAGCTTGGCTTGTGGAAAAGCTTCCTTCAATGCCCGTCGCTCAGCCATACAGTCGTCTGTATTAAATAGCTGCGGGCCACTGGCATCCCTTTCACCATAGCATCCTGCTGGCAAGATGGTCTGCAGTAGCTGTAGGGCAGCTGTAATTGTAGCCTGTGTTTCTGATGTTGTGATAAGGATCCCAAGAGGAAGCCCGCCAACACATGAGTGTGTGAGTATCATAAACACCTTGCAATTATGACGGTCCATATTGCTGGATGCATCCATGAAACAAAGTTCTCCAGAAAATGAATGCAATGTATGAACACATTGCATTAAAGGCGTGCAGATGGCTACGATGAGCTGGTTGTCAGCTACCTCCTCAGCCATCTTCCCATCTCTTGTATTATACTGATCAGCAAGTTCTTTCAAACTGGTCAGCATCTCTTGATCACCACTGGCAGCACCATAATTAGATTCAAAAATCTTCCGATACAACCTAAAGAAAGTAAAATGGTGAAAAGCCAACATGTAATAAAAACCTTTTGTAATGAAGAAGTGGACTTTAATATGGAGAGGTAAAATAATATATTCTTTTATTGAGAAATATTTCCCATTTTTTTGTTGGATTTCATGATACTTAACACACTGTTGGAAAAGTTGTCAGAATAACGATTTCTAAGCATTTCAAGCAAGAAGGGTTTGTAGATGGCCTTTAACAGAAGTTAAAACAAAAGTTAAAACACAATTAATTAAAACAGTGTTCAGAATACCACCCATGGGCAATGAATTATCATGTTCTTTAACCCTTACCATGCCAATAAGCTTACAATGACAATAAGTTACATTCATTGAAATCCTTTCAGCAGGGTGTTTCCTGGGAGTATGAGAATAAGTTCTCATTATTTGCCAATGCACTTGCCTAATTACCCTAAACTGCAAGTCAGTCTTATTATCAGTATTTCAAACTAACCCTCACTGATTTAGCAATTTAAACAGAAAACTTTACTCAGACCATTAATTTGTAACATCCACCAATCACCAGATCCATCCTCTTGCCACTTATTTCATGTAATCTCATTCTTGTAAAAGGTGCAAATTCAATTCCTCACCTGCTGCAGTACTGCACATCAGGACATACAGATCGATCACCAGCCACTTTGTAGTATTGGTCCCCATGCTCCAACTGTAATTCATACTTAAGGGCCTCAGGTGCAGCAGTGGGACCATACTTCTTGTAGAACAGTGAGGTCAGTTTTTCCTCAGGTGCCTTTGATACATCTCGATGTCTCAGAGTTGCTGCACACAGGATGTTGTGATTATGTTCATACTTGAAACGTATCACGGCTGGAAACTGAGGGAGATGGTTGTCTGTCATGTTTCTGTTTGCAAATAAAAGAAAATTATACATTCTTTCATTTCCAATTAAGGTTTACTATAGGAAACTTTCATTTAAAAAAAATCTGCAGACTTTTAGACACAAATGCAGATAATTAATTCAAAACTACAAGGAGTGATTACATTTAGATATTCGCTAGATTATTGTGTAGGATTTTTAGGCAAGAGTACAATCTAAACAAAAATACGTCAGGTGTTGAACAGGTGCCTACTCAATACATGTACACTGATCATCTACTTGGCATGACAACTTCAGAAGACACAGACTGATGTGTGCATTACAAAACTGTCCTTACAGTTTCTGTTAATTCTCTAATCACTACTATTTTGCTTTTGATTATATTATTGTAATTGTGACATATTCCTTACCTGGAGATCCTGTTTTCAGCAGTCATGGTAGTCTTCACAGTGATGGTGAATGTGGTTGGGCATTTTGTATCTTTACTCTGGGTTTTCCTTTTCTCATTGCTGCCTGGTTTGGCCCGAGTATTGTGATGTCATCTGTAAGATTTCTGTGTCCAGTGATAAGTATAGAAAACATATTTCAGGATCTAAGGGTTTAGCTGTCCATATGCGCAAATGGGGAATTGGATCTAGTTAAAATGCTTGTATGGCAAACATTTTGGTAAGCATTTTTGCTTTCACAAAGACTGATCCACATTTACACGCATGTGGGTTTGATATCCAACATCTATGGATTAGAGGAAGTATGCTGTTCTGTTTATGTTGCTGTTAATATTTTTTGTTTATTCACTTTTTATCTCTCTTTTTAAAATCTTATTTATTTACTTATTTCTTGGGGGTTGTGGTTTTTAAATCATGTTGATAGTGTATCTAGTGATTCTATCTGCTAGATACCTCATTTGACTCATGACGTAAAATGATATCCCTGTTTAAGACAAAAGGAATCCCTGTCGGGGTTCAATTATTCAAGTTACAATACAGGTACCAACTGGCAAATACAGGTACCATCTTTTGAGCTTTTGAGGACACCCTCATTTTTCAGACCAAAATTGACACTGGTATTATTCTGAAAATATGCGTTATTGACTATTTCCCATCGTACATTTTATCGTACTTTACATTTTTTTTTTTTTACAACAATGCGCAGAACAAAAATGATCTAGAGTAATAGACATGCCTGCAAATTTGATGATATTACACCATCACATTCGGAATCCATTTTGAAATTAGGCCAGCATTTCGAGGGCACGTGTGGATCTTTTGGATGGAGGCAATTCTAACTCAAGACATAATATTAAGATCTAACTTAGATTTCATATTCACAAGAGCTCAAAGTTAGATTCACAGTGAATTCACAGGGCAGTAGCGCGCGTACGTAGGCGCCTACACGTACAAAATGATATGTATACACACACGATCGAAATCGTGCGTCATGAAGACCAATCGGAACCATTTCCCGTACATGATATGTGTACAGACACGATCGAAATCGTGCGTCATGAAGACCAATCGGAACCATTTCCCGAGCCTGCGTCATGAATATTCATGAGAAAATGCGAACTCTGGCCTCGCTTAGTTATGAAAAAAAAGACGCTCCCCGGCTGACGTCTAGCTACATCCAGAAATGGAACACGATGTAGTGGCGACATTCCTCTGTAACACCGATGTCGTTGCGACGGAGGGTGCTGTCTGGGGATATACCTACTTTTTAACCAAGTCGCAGTTTTGAGAGGAAATCCATTATTTTGTGCGCATTTAAGTTATCAAGCGATCTACAGTTAGACAGAACCCAACTCCTGGTATACTGGTAAGAATTTAACACTGCTAAGTTAGCTAGCTAGCTAATTTGCTGCCAGGTGAAGTAAAGTGAATCATAATCTTAATTTACTTGACAGTTTTTCTTGTTCAATGTTCCTTGTTGCTAAAGTAAACCAGTGAAAGCCTACTCAAAAGACTGTTCTTAACTTCTTATTCTCAAGTAGACTACTGGTTTTTGTACTGTCACATTGAACATATTATGACATAGAGTGATAACAGAAACTTTTAAGGTTTTTCTGAATGCATCTTTATTGCATGTTCTTATTTGGTTTATGCTCACTGTGAGTGACAGTGAGACTGGCTGAGCATTTGTTGCCAAAGTAAAATGATATTACTCTGTATTTTTACTTTGTCATCAATGAAGGTGAATCGAACCGTAATGAATCGAATCGAAGGTCTTGAATTGAGATTCGAATCCAATAATGGGATAGGTGAATCGTGACACCCCTACAGCACAGAATTTGTACCTGAGGCTCTAGAATTGAGCACTACAAGTGCACTAGGTAGCTCTGAAGCAGTGACCTAACAAAGAACATTTTTCAAATAAAATTTGCTTTACTAGTTTTTCATTTTCATTCATCTTTTTCCAGTAATGACTTGAGTTACTCCCCTTTTACATAAACATGGGGCCAGTGCCATATCTGTTGTATGCTCATGTAAGCAGCAGCAGGGACATATTTGGAACCAAGGGTACTGTAATGGCTATGATGTAAACTTTGACATCTTAATTTCACAAGTCCTGGAGATTCATTGAGTACACCCAGGATAAATTTAATAAATAAGGTGGCGAGACTTCTTAGGTCTCAGACTGGGACACCTCAGTTTACGCATGCCACCTAGTTGGGCTTGCTTAGCTTACTCATGGATTTTACCAACAATGAGTTACGATTTCATTTATTCACTGCTGTTAGATGTCTGGATGTGAAAAACCCATGGATGTTCAATTTCCTTGATGGGGCATTTATTTCAGTATGTTCCACATATGATACCTGACTATAAAAAAAATCACACAAGCAAAATAAGATTTACTCTTGATCGACATTTCTACTACATAAAGGGTAGTAAAACGTAATTTTGCTTTTCATTTTTGCAGTATCTCTGTTGTCTATATTACAAGGTACATCAATTACACATTTACCAAGTAAGCAATAAAAATCATTCTCATCTTGTTCTGAATATAAGAGGATTTTGGATGTAAGACGACCCCCCTTTCTCAAGACAAATTTTTGGGAAAAAGGGGTTTACATTACATCTTGTTTTAATCACGAATATACAGCGCCCTCCATAATTATTGGCACCCATGGTTAGATGTGTTCTTTAGCTTCTAATAAATTGTTTTTTTCTAAATAATATAGGACCACAATGAAAAAAAGAGGAAAATCCAACCTTTAATTCAAGTGCATTTATTCAGTGGGAAAAATCCCACATTAAGAAATAATTCTTTTTCATCAAATCATGTGTGCCAAAATTATTAGCACCCCTGATGTTAATACTTTATAAAATCCCCTTTTGCCAACAACACCAACAACACAGCCCCTAATTTTCTCCTATAATGTTTCACAAGATGGGAGAATATGGACAGAGGGATCTTTGACCATTTCTCTTTGCACAATCTCTCTCAATCATCCAGCAACCTGGGTTCTCTCCTCTGCTTTCTCCTCTTCAGCTCACTCCACAGGTTTTCAATGGGGTTGAGGTCTGGGGACTGAAATGGCCATGGGAGGACCTTGATTCTGTGTTTGGTGAACCATTTCTGTGTAGATTAGGCCACATGTTTAGGGTCATTATCTTGCTGAAAGACCCAGTGACGACCCACCTTCAGCTTTCGGGCAGTGGCCACCAGATTTTGATTTAAAATGTCCTGGTATTTCAAAGTGTTCATGATGCTATGCACCCTAACAAGGTTCCCAGGGCCTCTGGAAGAGAAACAGGCCCACAGGATCACCAATCCTCTCCCCATACTTCACAGTGGGCATGAGGTGCTTTTCTGCATACTCATCTTTTGTCTTCTGCCAGACCCGCTTAGAGTGTTTGTTGGCAAAAAGCGCTATCTTGGTCTCATCTGACCAAAGCACACGGTCCCAGTTGAAGTCCCAGTACCGCTGAACAAACTCCAGACGTTTGCGTTTATGATTGTGAGTGAGAAAAGGGTTTTCTGTGCATGCCTCCCAAACAGCTTGTTTGCATGTAGATAGTGTCTGATGGTTGTTTTGGAGACTTTGTGACCCCAAGATGCAACCATTTTTTGCAATTCTTTACAATGAGCTTTGGAGAACTTTCTATTTCTCTTACTATCCTCCTCACTGTGGGTGGCAGCAAAATAACCTTGTGTCCTCGTCCAGGCTTGTTTACCACTGTTCCAGTTGTTTTAAACTTCTTACTGATTCCTCTGGCAGTAGATATGGACAGGTGCAGGCGAATGGCTATTTTCTTGTAGCCATTGCGTGACTTATGAAGGTCGACACACATCTGCCTTACTTGAATGGTGTGCTCCTTTGTCTTTCCCCTGTTTAAGAGTGGATAAGAGAAATGGCCTCTGTGTCACGTCATATTTATACCCAAGGGAAACAGGAAGTGATGATTTACTTTTACGGCTGATGCCGAGTGAGTGTTCGAGTGTGTCTGCGTGGGTGCATGCGTGTGTGCCTGTGATCGTCTCCCCTTAGATTGCCAGGTGGAGGTGGAGGATTGGGGCGACTGCTTATGGGAGTGTTCGGTTGTCTTCCAATCAGCAACCGACAAGAAAATGGCAACTCCTTTAAATGGCTGGAGAGAGCGTCATTCGTGGGCGGCTGTTTCCTGAAGTGGACTGTCGCTCAAACTTCGTCTGACTCGGCTTGTTAAAACCTAGAAATTCCTGCTTTTGAATATGTCGTTCGCGTCTGACTCGGCCCGATAAAACTTAGAAACTGTTTCCGATTGTATTGTTCCCGTATATTGTTCAGATCTGAACTGAACTTTGTAAATAGTTCGGTGTGGCTTTATTCATTGTCGACGATTTTGGAACGGTTATTCATATGTTTGTGTAAATCATTTTTGTTTTATTAAAAACCTCTGTAAAACCTTTACATCTGGTTTTATGTTACCTCCTTTTAACCCCTTTAAGAGCTGTGGACGTAACATAATGGGGGCCCGTCCGAGAGCAATTTAAGTTCCCGAGGAGGTTGAAAATAATTAATTAGGATTTGGACCTATTTATTTGATTGTTCCTTTTTTCCCTGGTGTTTTGTGAACGGTGCGGAGAACGGAGCCGTTTAACATTGAAAGTTTCATTTCAGAGCCTTCCCTTTCACAGATCAATAATTGTAGAAAGAACGAATTAATTCAAATTGATAATCACTTTCAAATTTCGTATTCGAAGCAAATTCTCAAGAAAGAGTTGAAAACCTTAATTATAAATGCATTAGTGGAGCAAGAGTTGATAGCAGCACCTGCGGTGCCGCTGGATGGCGCCCTGAGCGGGGCTGCTGGTGGTGTCATGCCGGACACGAAGTCTCTCACCGTGACTGTGCCGGAGAGTGGGAGTGGTGCGGATCCGAACAGCGAGACAAGCGTATCCGCTCGGGATCTGGCTCGTCCACGACCTCCTCAGCCAGCACTGGGTTCACGAGCGAAGCCCAGTTGAAAATCAGACTTGCCCGGTTGAAACTGGAGGCCAGAGAAAAAAGCTGAGAGGGGAGACGCTCAGCTGAAACATCAGCTGGAGATGCGAAAGAACGAAATTGAGGCTGAGACAGCTGTCCGAATACTCAAATTGGAGCTCGAGTCTCAGAGGGAGACTCAAGTGCTCAGTTCACCGCCAGGTATATATCCTCCCTCCATTAGTGCAAATCACAGTTCCTTTGATATCAGTAAGCACGTCACTTTAGTTCCCACCTTCAGTGAGTCGGAGGTGGATTGTTATTTCAGCGCGTTTGAGCGCATTGCCTCCGCACTCCACTGGCCTCAAGAGGCCTGGCCACTTTTAGTTCAGTGCCAAGTGCATGGTAAAGCCCAGGAAGCCATTTCTGCACTTCCTTTAGAAGAAAGTTTAAAATATGACAGTGTTAAAGCCGCCATTCTCCGCTCATGAACTGGTTCCCGAAGCCTATCGGCAGAAATTTAGAAACCGAAAAAGGCTGCCGAGCCAGAGTTTTTGTGAATTTGCCAGGGACAAGGGAATCTTGTTTGATAAATGGCTTGTCTCTTCTAAAGTGAATGATTTTGATGTTCTGCGAGAAGTCATTTTGTTAGAAGAATTTAAAAATTGTATTTCTGAACGTATTGTTGTCCATTTGAATGAGCAGAAAGCCAATTCGCTCACTACTGCTGCTATTTTGGCAGATGAATATGTACTTACGCACAAGATTACGTTTCCTTTCGAAAAACCTCGCAGCTCTCCGGTTAGTTCCGGTAGTGTGTCAAAGCCTCAGAGCTTAAAGAAAGAAGAGCGCGAGTGTTTTTATTGTCACAAAGCTGGACACGTTATCGCTGACTGTCTCACCCTAAAACGTAAGGAACAGGTGTCCAAAAGTGTGCAGCAGCTAAAAGGTGTCGGATTAATTAATTCCAAAATCAACACTGACATTTATGATGAGAATTATAAGCCTGATTCGTGTTTTGAGCCTTTTATTTTGAAAGGATCTGTGTCACTTTCAGGTGAGCCTGCTGATCAGCGCCCGGTGCGCATTCTGCGAGACACCGCCTGCTCGCAATCGGTGATCCTCGCGAGTGTGTTGCCATTTTCGGAGAAATCAGCCTGTGGTTATGGTGCGGTGCTGCATGGGATTGAGTTGGGTTATGTTCCTCGACCTGTGCATTACATGTTGAGTCCAAATTAGTGAATGGAGTGTTTCCCATGGCTGTTTGCCCCGCCTTTCCAATTAAAGGTATTGCATTTCAATTAGGAAATGACATTGCTGGGGGCAAAGTGACTCCTAATTTAGAGGTGCTGGATGTGCCACAACACCATGAGTCAGGTAATGTAGACCCAATCCCAAATTCTGATCTCTTTCCCTCCTGTGTCATCACACGTACCCAGTCACTTAAAGACAACACTGTACCTCTGACAGCTTTCTCATTTCAGAATTTTCAGATCGAGTAGAGACTGAGAGTAAATTTAAACTGAATGAAATTGAAGACGATGCTGTAACTGCCCAGGCGCGCTCTGTCAGCGCAGCCCTGTCTCATCCTGACGGTGCGCCCCTGCCTGTCTCTAGAGAACGCCTGCGCGTAGCGCAGGGGGCGGATACGACATCACAAAGTTGTTTCTCGAATGTGGTGAGTGCCAACAGAGCAAAAGATGAGCAAGTAGCCTACACATTGGATGATGGTGTGCTGTGAAGAAGATGGTGTCCGCGTAATACAATAAATTCGGATTGGAGTGTAGTGCACCAGGTGGTTGTCCCTACTGTGTACCGACAGCATGTATTATCTTTGGCACATGAAAGGCCGTGGTCTGAACATTTGGGTATCACTAAAACATTCCAGCGAGTACTAAAACATTTCTTTTGGCCAGGATTAAAAGCGGATGTAGTGAAACACTGCCGCTCATGCCATGTTTGTCAAGTAACAGGCAAGCCCAATCAGATCATCCCTGTAGCCCCGCTGCATCCTATACCCGCTATGGGAGAGCCCTTTGATCGTGTCATTGTTGACTGTGTTGGCCCGCTACCTAGAACAAAGAGCGGAAATACATTTTTACTAACAATCGTGCGTTTCCACCCGATTTCCCGAAGCTGTGCCGCTCCGAAAACTGGCATCCACTTCCATTGTAAAAGCATTAATCAAGTTTTTTTTTCCACTTTCGGTCTCCCTCGCATAGTTCAAACCGATCAAGGTACAAACTTCCAGTCTCTTCAAACTCTTCAATCAGGTCCTCAAAACATTAAATATCCAGCATGTAGATTCCAGCGCCTATCATCCCGAATCCCAAGGCGCTCTAGAGCGGTGGCACCAAACTCTTAAATCTATGTTGCGTGAATATTGTTCTGAAACGGAAAAAAATTGGGATGAAGTTGTCCCGTTTGTGTTGTTCGCTGCCAGTGAGGCTGTGCAAGAATCCTTAGGATTCAGTCCTGCGGAGCTCGTATTTGGCCACACTCCAGGGGCGTTGCCAAGGGGGGGCCGGGGGTTGGCAGTGCCCACCCTGAGAAAAGCTCTGCCCCCCCTAATGAAAACTCAAGATAAAAACCTGATTTACTACTATTTGTCATCAAACACGCGAAATCCAACTGATTCTCAGCTGGACGTAGACAGCCAATTAGAGTGAGCTTTACGAATGCTTCATTTATCTATCACTATGTGTGATTGGTGGATTCCTTTGCCAGTCTATTCTGCTGTGAAACTATCGAATTACTGGGACCCTCCCATTCTCTTAGACTGCCGTCTTGCTCATCAGTCTGAGGTCACGTCTACTGCTCTGTGCTTCTCTCAGGGAATTAAAACTTCGCCCATATCTCTTTTGTTGCTATTTCTGCCACCGCTTATTTTGTAAGTCTTTGTGTGTGATATTATGGTAATTTGTGTTCTAGTTTGTCATTTGTGTTCACTCGTGCGGTTATAACCCGAGTTGGCTACCGAGTGAGCCCAGGCAGCTCGCTAGCAGCTAGTCTGGAGTTGCTAACGTTAGTCACTCACTGGGGTTGTTGCGACAATAATTCTGTATCATAAGCACTTCCGGGAGAAAACTAGACTGGCGTAAGTATTTTTCGGTGACATGCTGAACGGAGCCAAGTAAAGGATTTCAGAAGGCAACTCTAAGAAAAGTAAACGCGTTTAAAGATACACACCTGAAGCGGCTTAAATTATTTAAAATGCTGCCGGGAAGAAGCCGAGTTTAGATTTCAGCAGGTGCTCCGCCCTTCCCTAAATCTGCTCCCGTGCACTTGGCCTCAATAACAATCAAACAATTTCAGTGGCCTATAACGATTAAGATGTGATGGTGAAAAGCAGACAAACATAACTGAGCGACGGTGTTGGATTGAAAGAATGCTAGTTTGAATAATTCGAAAAAATCTTCCTCTTCCCCAAAACCATGAAACGTGAATGTCAGATATAAATGATCAGTCGCACGAAATCGCGTGGCAATGACAATCGCGTTCATGCAAAACTGCTGTTCTATGGACATTTAAATTTAGAAATGCATCAATCAATCATGCTGTCTGAACAGCTTTACTCATTCAACTTCGAGAGTAAACGAATCCACCATTTGATTGCCAATCAAGCTAAGTAAATGGGAATAGGTTTGTTTTTTCTGAGAGTTGCCTAATTGGTTAATAGGAGGCGATTTTGTTGTCCTTTACTTCCGTTGTTTTCAAACTCAGTCCCGGAGGACCCCTGTGTATGCTGGTTTTTATTGCAACCACAATAGCAATTCCAGGATTTTAACAAGCTGTTACTTTTTCTTAATTAGGTTCTTTTGATCTTATCATCTTAATCTACAGAATGCCAAACATGGCTTTGAAATGCCCCAAAGATGACTCATTTTACATTGTACTCATTGCACTATTGGCAAAAAATTAAAGAGGTAACAGACCAATAAGATTAACTTGCCAACTTAATGACTTAACTTGTAACTTGGTTTTTTGCTGTATACGCAATAATTGGCTATTTTCACCTGATACTTCACCACAAAACTGGTGGGCCTCATTATCATCATTGGCGTTGTTATTGCATTCATCATTATCTTCTTGATGGTTAGGAATGAAGGCCAGGTGTACATACCAATTAAGAGCCTGCTGATTGACCTCAGACTTTAACTGCATTGGTTGTAGTTACATTTCTTCATGTATATTGAAATCAACTGTTTGAAATTTAATGCAGTGAGTACCACATGCCCATAGAAGATACATTTTACATTGCATACATTGTCAATTCTGGCATGATGTGATTTAAGAATCTAAGTGATGTATATAGGCTCTATTTATTTATTTTACGGCGATTTAGAGGTTTTTTCTTTGCCCCCCCAAGGAGGACAAATGCCCACCCAAGCTTGGCATCCTGGTAACGCCTCTGCCACACTCCCCGCGGTCCGTTAAAATCTCTCCAGGAGAGGTTACTCGCGCGTAAATCCTCCGTGGAGGGAAGTGTGTTAAATTATGTTTGTCAATTCCGCGAAAAGCTACATCGTGCAAAAAAATTAGCAAGGGAGTGTTTGTCCTCTTCTCAAAAAGTTATGAAGTGTAGTTATGATCGTTCCACTGTCCTACGACGTTTCCGAGTGGGGGACAAGGTTTTGGTTCTGTTGCCTATATCCGGATCCTCTCTTTCAGCCAGATTCTCTGGCCCATATGAAATTTGTGAATGTCTCAGTGACACTGATTATATAATCCGCACCCCTGAGAGGAAGCGCAAGATGCGCGTGTGTCACATTAATATGATTAAGAGATATTACTCCAGGGAAGCATCCCCGAATGTGGTTGAAACTAAGCCTGGCCTAGTATTAGCAGATTGTGGCAGACTTTCAGTGTGTTGAGGATTTGGTTATGCGCCACTCTGCTCTCCAGAGCGCTCGTCTGCCGAACTCAGAGATGCTGCAACGGCTTCCCTCAGTGCTGAGTCACCTGACACCTGACCAACAGCATGACGTCATCAGGTTGGTAAAGGGATTTCCCTGCTTGTTTAATGATGTGCCCACTAGAACTAATGTACTTGTACATTTATATCATGCTTAAAACTCTCGGCCCATTAAACAGCATCCCTACCGCGTGAATCCAGTTAAGAGGGAAATTATGAAAAAAGAGACGCAATATCTCTTGGAAAACGGTTTCGCCATGCCCAGCTCTAGTTCGTGGAGTTCCCCCCTGCCTGCTAGAGGCGAAATCTGATGGATCTCCTAGATTCATAACAGATTTTAGAAAGGTTAATAATAAAACCTTGAGAAAAACCAGTATAAAACTAGATGATGCGCACTCTATAGAGATGCTGACCCATGCCTCTTGTTGACCTTTGACCTTTGGACCTCAAAATGCAAATTTGGAGAGGGTACCCTAGGATCATCTACCCCTCAAAGTTTGGTCACCCTAGCTTCAGTGGTGGCCGAGCTGTTGCGCGGACAGACACACACACGCACACACACACACACACAGACAGACAGACCGTGCTAAACTGTCTATCCACGCCGCCTCGTCGGGCGTGGGTCACAAGGCAGACTGTAGTTCGGCGCCATCTACTGACTATAGACTAAAATACGCAGAATCACTGATTTTGACGAAAAAGCCGAGTCCCCGAAAATAAGACGAACCCACTTTTACAAAGGGGATTTCCCTGGAAGAAATATTGTTTTATATTCAGAACAGCACTGAAATTTTTTTTTTTTTTTTTGGTTCAAGGCTAACTACACCTTAACCAACTCTGTGCAGGTATGGTATTAATTTAGATGATAATCGGTGCCTTGACGGAAAACTGCATTTTCGCCTTTTCTGGAATACTCCTTCTGGAGAAGATAGTGCCGAGTTGGTGATGGTTACTGGGCTTTCACTGGCCACCCCAGACGGAATGCCACGGTGTCTGTTTAAAATGCAAGTCGCAGCAGCTGCAGTAATCAAAAAGAAACGCCAGGTAATGGCAGTCATTAGCCAGCATACATTTGCAATATCTGAATTTACTAGCTAGCTGCATAAGCTGGCGGGGCAAACATCAAGCTCCCCGTCAGACACCATTGCTAAGCATTTTAGCCTGGATAAAACCAAGCTATGTTCGTGACAAAAAAATAAAATATGGCTTCAGATCAAACACAACTCACGTAGTTAGCGAACCCTCAATCTCGCCTTGCTGTAGCTACAACCTTGGTACAATTAGCTAGCTTCCTCATTGACTGAACGATATAACATCCAACCCAGTGACCACTACGCAATATCTGAGTGTAGACATAGCTAGGTTAAGTGAAATACAAACACACTAACAGCGAGTTTTAAAAACACAGGCATTTAATAAGTCATTAAGTCATATACTAGCTAACAGTTTGACAGGCAAGCAAGCCAAATTATCTGAAATGCCAGCTATCATAAGCTATACCTATACAATCAAAAACGAATTAAGAAAAGCCTTACCTAAAAACCATAAACAAATTTATACCTCCTCATGCTACCCTGTAATTCCAAAATACGGACCACAACTGTAATCATCTCTTGAAATAAAGACAGAGGAGTTTGCGAGAAGACAAATTAACAGTATATGCCGCTAAGCTTCTGTCGTAGTAGCCACAGGAAGTGTTTTTACATGCTTTCCGGTAGGCGTGGCCATCTTGTGAAATAGGATAATTTGGTACCTGACTTGTCCACTTCTAGGTGGCGCTGTAGCCATATTGGTAAAAATTGTGAGCTCAAACTCTGGGATTTTCTGTTACACGTATATGGGCACCATTCCGCCTATTTTCATGCAATTTTGAGATGTAAACTTTACTAAGAGTCTCAGAATATGGCTCATAAATTCTTTGCTACATTCAGAACAATTTTCCTTATTCCCTGAGTACATACCCTTAGTATTGAATGGTGGAGTATCATTTGTATCCCTACTAAATCAGGTGATTCTCTGTTCATTGATGTATCCCGCACCACCTCTGAAGTACACTCGTTTTCCAGCTGCTCTTGCCTGTTGGATTTTTGGGCATAACGCTGCTCATGTCTCCCTGTCGACCTTGCAGAGACATTCGGTGAACCTAATCCCAAGCTCTACAGATGGTAGAGTCCTTGGTCATTTTCTACAGCTCATCTCGGTCCATTCTCTGGGTAAACTGGATGATGACATGCCTCATTTTTTTTTCTTTTCGTCTGCCAAGGCTTTGCATGGAGTTCACAATGCAGTTGATGTTCAGAGACCAAGATGGTAAAATTCTAATTAGCAGCTTGGAAACCACCTCCTGCGTATCCTCACCTTCTTTTTCTTTTATCCCTCGAATCTGAAAAGTCCACCGGTGTTTAGTACGTTCGAGCTCCAGGTCCGTTCCATTACCTCTGCCTTATCCTTTTTAAGTGTTGCAACTCCTCGGTCAGTGGTTTGTAGCTGAGTTTAAGTCTTTGATCTCTGCCGTGTTAAACTCGACCGCCCTAGCCATGCTTGTACCTGGGCACTGAGCATGTCTACCTTGAGAGAGAATTGTTTAATTGCTTGCTGGACAGCATTTAAACTGTCATCGGCTTCTTCTGCTCCTGCATCTTTCTTTTTGATCGCAGGTGAATTTTTAACCAGTGAGAGTTCATTTAGAACTCTGTGCTGAGATTTCCATCTTAGCAGCATAATCATTGCAATTCCGGGATTGCTATGAGCTGGAAAAGGGTTATTTTTTGCCATCATAGATTTTTGCGAAAGAACCGCACTATCAATTAAGTGCAAAAGGATGAAAAACCGTTCAAAAAGGCACATGGGCAGTAAAAGGACGTTAAAAGTGGGACAAGCCGACAGAGCTCAAAACATCACGTGCACCCGGTGTGCCCTCTTTCCGGTAACTCCCCTTTGAACTGGAGGGTAATAGGCCTATTTCACATTTCTGGGTGTCTAAAACTGATGTGGGTGCCTTGTTTTTCTGGTTAGCATGTGCAGCTGTTGTTAGAGTACATCACTCCTCAGCATGGAGCCGGGACATTTCTCTAAATTACTTCTTTCAGTCCACTATTGTGGTTGTAATTGTTTCTTAAAAGTTTGGTGGACAAGTAATTTAAGTTACTTTTTGAGCATTACAATGGGTTATAACTATTAACAATTAAAATGATAGTAAAATGCATAGTGGTGGCTAACCGGTAGCATCTACATAGCTAAGTCACCAGCCAGTAACTTTGATCCTAATTAATTAATTAGAACATTTTTACCTCAGTTAACGCTAAGTTTTTTTGGATTTTGTCTCAGTTGTATCTTCAAATTTACCGAAAGTTGTTTGTCTACACTATGTTGCTCGATCTTGTGAAACGTCCATTGCTGGCTGTCCTTTTAACCTGCGTTTGTTGCAATTAACGTGTCCTGCCAAAATGTCCATTGTGGAGTTATTGGAGACCTTGGTAGCTATGCCTGTCTGGTTTGTTGCCTGCGAAAGAGTGCGCTGGCTTTGCTAAGCTTACCCATAACTATAACTACACAAAAGTGGGCATAACATAAAAAGCTGCAGTAAGCTTGACCGGGTCACGTATCCAAAATTTTGTCCGTTTAATGTTCAGTTGTGAAACGTTGGTTTACTTACTGCCAATAAAACTAATATATTCCGTCAAACGTGTTTCTGTTTTCCATTGTATAACTGCCTAGTCTCTAAACATTGTAGCAGGCAAGGTGTTCGTAAGAGCCAGGAGCTAAAGATCTCTTAGGAAAGATGAGGAACCATGTGAATTTGAGGTCAATAAACTCTGCGAGGCATTACTGACATACAAGTCGAACAATTGCGGAATGTAATGCTTTGCTTTCGGGTAATTCCAGCTTCCAACTCAACCAATTTCCGAGAAAGTCGCCCTCTCAGATTCTTCTGAAAAAGTCCTCAAGTGCTCCTCTACCAAAATATTAGCTCCGTATCTCAAATAGTTTTGAAGTTACAGTCCCTGGAAATTTTGAAAAATTTTTTCCATTTTATCAAACTTGGCTTTTGGTGCAACTTCAAACAAGAATATCTGCAAGTGTTTCCAATGTACAGCTTTGAAATCAACACAGCAAAAATCTCAGTGTTAATTCAACTCCAATAGAGTTAATTTGAGTCCAAGATGGATGGGTTGATCTCATAATAACTCTACTGGAGTTGAATTAACACTTGGATTTTTGCTGTGTAGGTGTCTTGGGCTAACTTTTTCTGTAGATTATGAAAATGCTGTCAGATTTGCTGTCGCTTGTACCCTTTTCTTCTCTTAAGGCTCTAAAAATGGGCAAAAATCAAACGCTAAATATCACTGCCTCCTTTGAGCTGTAATAACTCAACGGGTATGCTAGATAAAGCAATGAAATTTTTTCTGCTGTTATGTTTGACATATTGGGCCACATCTACAGTAGAGGACAACCACATTTATCAATACATTGGTAGAGCCAGAAAAACTTTTTTAAAATTTCGATTGAGTTAGAAATTTTCTAAAAACTGCTTATTTTCACATCCTTATTTGGGCATGTGGCCAGTTACATAACAATACCACGAATACCATTTTTACTATGAATTCCTATATAACTAAAGATGATATGACGAAAATATGATGTTACCAGCCTTCCTTCTTAAGTTACGATTTTTTAAATTTCATGTCATTTTAAACATTTGACGAATGTAAAATTAAGAATGAAATTATTCCTTTTTAAGATTCTATATCAGAAGCGCATTTTCCACATCTGGAAACAAATTTGCATTCATATGATGAATGCAAACAATGAATAACTGACAATATTTTACTAGTTAAGTACATTTATTAAATGTCACAAACAAAGCAGTTAAGGGGAAATACATAGCATGAATTCATATTTCAGTAATTCTACAAATATAAAAAATAAAGCATTTAATCAATACACATCAGTATTTTGAGAAGCAGCATTCAAGCAAATGCTTGACTAGTTATAATTCTACTTTTTTGCATCTAACCGTAGTGGAGCAATTGAGACAAGCACTTGTTGCATTGTAACAGTAAAACTGCACAGCATGAATAAATACTGCAAGAATAACAAAAATGCTTAATATAGTCATTTTAATGGGAAAAAATAATTTCACTTTTTTATACCACCCTTGACCACTGAAATACTGATAGCAATGGAAATGATGAAAATTCTAAAATAAATATCATAGTGCCTGATTATTACCTGGACCATTTCATCACAAATTATGCAGGTGCTTCTCTCTGTATAATTAATATATAACAAATAGAGCGCTTATAATATATATACACGATCTTAAGAAGGAAGGCTGGTATCAACATCATATTTTCATATCATCTTTAGTTATATAGGAATTCATGGTAAAAATATGGCATTGTTACATAACTGGCCACATGCTCAAATAAGGATGTGAAAATTTCACAAAAAATAGAAAATTTTGAACTTGACCAGAATGATAGTTGTTCTGGCTCTAGCAATGTATTGATAAATGTGGTTGTCCTCTAGTATGTCCCCAGTATGTCAAAAAATTACAGGAGAGAAATTTCATTTCTTCATCTAGCATACCCTTTGAGTTATTAGAGCTCAAAGGAGGCAGTGATTTTTAACGTTTTTTAGAGCCTTGTGAGAAGAAAAGAGTACAAGCTACAGCAAATCTGACAGCTTTTTCATAATCTACAGAAAAAGTTAGCTCAAGACACTTGATTTCAAAGCTGTACATTGGAAATGCCTGGAGATATTCTTGCTTGAAGTTGCACTGAGAGGCAAGTTTGGTAAAATGGGGAAAAAAAAAATCTAAATTTCCAGGGGCTGTAACTTCAAAACTATTTGAGATACAGAGCTAATATTTTGGGTTCCTGCATAAATATGGTAGAGAAGCGCCTGTGAATTTTTTCAGAAGAATCTGAAGGGGTGACCTGGGAGCCACTGGTTGATTTGTGCTGGAATGACCCTTTATGTGTAGGGCAGGGGTCACCAACTCCGTTCCTGGAGGGCTACCATCCTGTAGGTTTCTGCTCTTCGTCTTATTCAGCGCACCTGATACAATTAATTAGCTACTTAACAAGATCACGCGCTGGGCAATTGAGTGACTAATTAGTTGAATCAGGTGTGCTGAATTGGAGATAGAGCAGAAACCTGTTATGGTTCTGCCTCGTGTGTTGTCTTTGTGCTTATTTGTTTGTGCTTTACTTTCGTTTTATTTTTCAGCTTTCATTCCCGCCATCTGATGTTCGATTCTCTCTTTGCCCAAACTCCAGTGATGTTGTGTGACAGCCTTCAGCATGCCTGAGTCTCGCTGTGCAATCACGTTTCCTCTTTTGGTTTCAGCTGTGGTATTTCATTCATTGCTTTCACCTGTGCTCAATTCTGGGTCTTGGTAAACTCTGGGTGAATGCGCTCGCTGATAGGTTAATTACTAACCCGTACTAACCAGCACTTATTTGAGGGTGACTGTAAATATTTCGTCACATAGTATAACCTTTATTAACTCCTTATTGAGTGCAAGTGTTTCTAGCTTTTGTAATTCCTGCCTAAGCTTTCCCTGATTAACTACATTTAAAGCTGTGCTTTCCTTTGCTTCTCTTGTGGTGCTTTTTGCTCGTCACGTTTATATTACCTCAATCTAAACCGTTTAGCTTGATTGATTGTCTCAGCTTCTTGTCTCGTCATTATTGTTTACCTGGTTCTCATGTAATTGTTTTATTAATCCCATGTGTTTCTGTTTCCTTTCGAGATTGCATTCCGAGTTCCCGCCTCCTCTCGTGGCTATATCTCTGGCAAAGTGAGAAGAGACATCAGACAGAACTTTGCATTGACTTTGCTCTGCATTGTGAAGGCTCAGCTTCTGTGCCTTCCCGAGTATTTCCTTTATATGACTCCCAGGCCTTATGCGCCCAAGCCTTGTCTGCCCCTTGTCTAAGTCTCCCAGTGTGTCTGTCAGTTTAGTTAGGTCCAGTTTTTGTTTTTCTAGTTTAGCCACTCTTGGCGTGAGTACTTTTGTTTCCCTATGCCTTTTGGCAGTGTACCTTAGTTTTCCCAATCGTTCAGTGCATGTGCACGGTGTTTCTGGCCTGTTTGCCAACTTTCTCCTAGTGTTTTGTGTTCATAAACACTTTGGATCCTGGATCTGGTGTCCCCCTGATCTCTCCTTAACAGACACCTACAGGATGGTAGCCCTCCAGGAACAGAGTTGGTGACCCCTGGTGTAGGGCAATGTTGAATTATTTAAGCGAGGCAAACCACTAACGTTGCGTATTGTTAACGCATAACTATATACAAATACACTTTCTGACTGTCTGGGATCAAGCAAATTTACCTTACTCCATTTCTTCTGAAATTGGGGAGGGCAAACCCTGAAACTCCAGTTGCGGAGTAAAATCATCCCAAATCAATATTTCATATTGTGAAATGATCTTCTGATCTCATTTATTTACGTTCCTTTGGTAAAACTTTGTGAAAAATGCTTTTCTCTGCTGTAGCGTACTGCAGCACTTTCTAATGTCAATCGAAGCTGCCTAACTAAACATAAGCAGAGTGATTAAACTGAAGGCTACATCGAAATTTAGCAAATTTTTGAAAGCAAAAAAAGCAGCAATTTCATGGATTTTTTTCCTAGTCATGACCACGAGAATAAAAAAATGGGGTCAGAAGATCGTTACGCAATATATGAAATATCGATTTTGGGCAATTTCGCTCAGCAGCTGGAATTTCGATTCGAGTTAAGCGCTTTTGAGTTACGCGTATTCGATCACGCCCACAGCGCTTAACTTCAGAGTGTAGGCGGCCTTATGAAAGAGGTGTGACTAATGCAAAAGGAGGCAGACTCTGTACAAAGGTCATTGATTATGGCTATCAGGAAAACACGGAAAAAGGATTTTCCGATTAACTATGAAAATGCATTTGTGGTCCATGGAAAACACAAACCAGAAATTTGAATAACGTCGGCCTGCTGATAAAACCTCGTTTCTCCAAACTGATACGAAACGAAAACTCGTATGTCCACTATTCTTTCATGCAAAATTAAACATTTTTTATTTTAAACTATATTTATCCATTTATATTATTTTATTATTATTATATAATTTTATATTTTTTTTTTATTTTCCCGTCAAGTTGTTCATTTTGAAGATACAAGGTTTTATATGCCGCTGTAATAGTAGGCCTATGTATGTCTGTACCAATTACAAGAAGTAATTCAGACATCTCTTTTTTTTTTTTTTATCCCCAGCCGCGCGATTAGCGTTGGATATAGCATTGGGACCCGTCCGTCCGTCCGACACATAAAATTGAGGCGGCGGGGGATATTGCCATGTTTTTGGCAAACACTTGTTATTTCTTACTCTAGCCACCATGGCATTAAAGCTATGCAAACAAACAATTTTCCGCAATAATGAAAAAATAAATGAAGAATTTAGCGCTTCTCAACCAGCGCGATCAGATAATTGAAAATGAGCCCCTCCTACACCAGCCTGTTTGTTCCGTGGAAGAAAGGGAAGAAGACAAAGGGAACATTCTAGTCACACAAAAAAGACAATCAAAGACATTTTATATGATCTCATTTAGAAATTCCGCTCTTGAAATCTCAAACTACTCCGATGTCAGGTTTGCAACTTCAGGACATGGAAACGCTTTCACAAGAATTCTTATCCAGCACACGGTCATCTCCCCGCCCCGAAACTGCCGCAGCAATGACGGGGTTCAATACTACATCCCTGCAGGCCTGGAGGCTGCACTTTCAGGACCGCACTTCCAGGACCGCAGTTCTAGGACCCTGGTGTTTTTGCCACAGCGCCCCCTCCCGTTGGAGGCTGGTTTCAGGACAGCAGTTGTAGGACCGCAATTTCAGGACCCTGGCTTTTTTGCCACGGCGCCTCCTACTGACTTAAATGATTGCCGCGCAACCTACATCCCTGCAGGCCTGGAGGCTCAGGACCGCACTTCCAGGACTGCAGTTCTAGGACCCTGGTGTTTTTGCCACAGCGCCCCCTCCCGTTGGAGGCTGGTTTCAGGACAGCAGTTGTAGGACCGCAATTTCAGGACCCTGGCTTTTTTGCCACGGCGCCTCCTACTGACTTAAATGATTGCCGCGCAACCTACATCCCTGCAGGCCTGGAGGCTCGGGACCGCACTTCCAGGACTGCAGTTCTAGGACCCTGGTGTTTTTGCCACAGCGCCCCCTCCCGTTGGAGGCTGGTTTCAGGACAGCAGTTGTAGGACCGCAATTTCAGGACCCTGGCTTTTTTGCCACGGCGCCTCCTACTGACTTAAATTATTGCCGCAACCAAATACTTTTTGTTGTGGGTTTCAAAATTTATTCCACCATATACTCTTATCATGTATTTTTGTAAAGTTGGATTACACCCAAATACATTGATTCATTATTTATATTTTTAAAGGTTGATTCTACCTAAAAAAAATTTTTTCTTAATCATTTTAAAGGTTGATTCCAGCCAAGTAATATTTTGATTAATTATTCGCCATTTTAAAGGTTGATTCCACCCAATTAATACTTTCTTCCAAAGACTTAAATACATATTCCATACAAACACTACTTTGCCATGAAATTGACCTTAGTTGTAAAGACTTGAAAATTGTATTATTAGCAGAATTAGCTAATGATACTGAGGGAAAAAGTGAAAGCACATACAGACCTCCATGTAAAAATATGCCTTAAAAGACACAGACTTCTGTTATGATTTGGTGCGAGATAAACAGAACTGATCTATCTATATTTCAACCAGATATTTTAAAAGTTAGAAAGAGGCAAGAAACAAGAATGACTCTTCATTTTTATTTTATCCACACAATGAACAAATATAAACAATTATATAAACAACATAAACATGCTGGTGGCCACAGGAGTGGGAAGGCTAGTAGTTGCAGGAGCTGGGATGGTGGGGGTTACTGTAGCTGAGATGACTGTCGCAGTTGGAGTGGAGTTGGTGGTGGTAGATGGAGCTGGGATGCTGATGGCCACTGGAGTGGTAATGGTGGTGATTGCTGGAGCTGGGATGGTTGCAGTTATGGCCGAGGTGTTCTTATTGCAAAGAGACAGATGATTAATGAAGTCCTGTTTACGCAAAACTGTTGACTGGCAGTACATGCAGTGGTAATGCCTCTGTGGTCAGCAGTTTAACCCACATCTGTGAACAGTGTACCCTGTAACATTAATTATTATATTAGTATATTATTCAAAAGTGTGTCTCAGACTCATTTTTAAGAAAGGGGGATGATAAATATTGATGCTGATGAATATCTACTCAAATTGTTGTTGAACTTAAACATGATGTCAAAGGGCTGAATTAGAATTTAGAGGCAACATCTTATAAAAGTTTAGGTATGTTTGTGAAGTTTCTGGATGACCAAATAAATGAGCATTTGAAGAGTCAGAGTTAGTGTTTGTTTTCATTGTAATACTTATGTCAGATTTACTTGCTTCAGAGCTTAGGAAAATTAAGTCATCCATCTTTACTCACTTCATCAGAGCCCTGCCAATCCTTGGATTTGCATGAACTACATGTTATATGAAGTTATTTTTAAAATAAAAAAATTGTAAAATGATCGGTTGGCTTACTGGTATGGGCTATGATCAGGCAAGAAATTAGCTCATATTAGTGTTCACTAACAAATACCCATTTCATTCAGACACTAACTTAATTTGCATTTCCTGTGACAATGTTCTCAAATATTACCTTCATGGAGAGTAGCTCTGTTGAAATGGCTCTCCAAATGAGCTTTCACTTTGCTTAACTTCGTTTTGTGGAACACAGTTGAGCGACAGAATGGGCAATGAAATTGTCTGCAGCATGTAGTGCATCTTGAGATTTCCGGCAATGTTCTGCCTTCCTGGACAGTTATATGCATCTTTAAAAGAAAGAGATCGCATAATTAGTCCAAAATAAAAATTCCGATAATTTCATAGAAAATCTAGAAAATCGTATTTCCTTTGAAAATACAGTGAGAATGCTGACTGCTGGAATGCACTCAAATACATTGCTGAAAATTTAGAAAAGCAAATGCAAACTACGTAAGATTAAAGTTCATGGCACAAACATTGTTGATTAAGAGCCCTAACTTCAAAAAGCTTGTACATAAATGCTAAATATAGTATTGTAAAAAAGAGGGATGTTTGAAAAAGCATAAAATGAAGAAAAACGTACATTACAAGCAGATAAGTTACAATGCAGGTGGATTTTTTGACATTTGCAAGAAAGAGGAGAGAGAGGTTTTTATCATCCTTTTAAGCTGACTAGAATTAATTATAGAAATATTATTAGTCACTGACAATTAGGACACAGTTGGGCTTTCCAAATCACGCCTTGGTTTCACAACACAAATGTTAATACACAGTCAGCATTATACGGGTGAGGTTAATTATAAGTGACCACAACCAGCTGCATAGTTTTAAGTAATCCTACCTGTTGATTGTGAAATGACAGTTGTCCAAAAGCTAAATAAAATAGTTGTATCAAACAATAGTCTTGGCCAAAAGGACAATATGGCGATATTAAATAGTTAGCGTTAGCTAAATACGTTATATTAAACATGCTAACACAGTTGCAACAACCTCTCATAAACTTATTAATGTTGCACTAAGCTAAACTTGTGCAAACTTACTACATACTTTGTTAAGCAGACGTTTATTTTCCAGTTAAATTCATGCAAAGGACTGAATTTTTAATGACAAACAAATAAAACTTTCTCAGTACTCACTTCTCAGTTTGTTGCTCGTCGTCATACTCCTCGTCGTCTCTTTGTACAAGTAATGCAGCCTCCTAAGGTGAGTGGCGCTGTTTGGAGAAACCAGGGGTCCTGAATGTGCGGTCCTGAAACTGCGGTCTCCGAGGCTGCAGCTATACCCTACTCACGGGATTCCATATCCATAGTCTATCATATCCTATTTGATTTGAGCGACACATTCACTGGAACTTGTGCCCAATACTCTATTATAATCAATTATCCCATTTACTGACAATGATTCTTCCCATGTAGGCTATTCCTTATCGGATAAAATTGATTAACAAATGGGTAGTGCTTTGGTATTGGCCAGGGTAGGGCTCAATCTAGAGTAGCCTATTTAATAATACCTTTATTCACACATTAAAATACACAGTATTATCAGTGGTAAAAAAAATTACAAAGACACGAGTTAGTTAATACAGATATCCTCAATTAGAAAATCAATCTCCTCACTCGTGAGAATA
The DNA here is from genome assembly GCA_029721435.1 of Gymnothorax reevesii. Classification (NCBI taxonomy): domain Eukaryota; kingdom Metazoa; phylum Chordata; class Actinopteri; order Anguilliformes; family Muraenidae; genus Gymnothorax; species Gymnothorax reevesii. The sequence continues at coordinate 58,890,576 of CM056574.1, forward strand.
TCACAACTTTTTAGATTATCACGAACATATAGGGCAGTCGCATTTGTTAATAGAACATAAAGACAATGATGGTGACGTCGAGCCAAAGCCAAAAACCAAATTTCACAGATGTTGGTGTTGTATGGCAAGCGAGCACTGAAGGCTGATCAGAGGAATAAAGCTGCGAGTCGTTCTGGATGTGGCTTCGGTGCGGAGATGTAAGCGCAGTATGCCCAATTTAAAGTATAAAAGGGGAGATGGGCGGGGTGCTGTAAAAGTCAGGCTCTCTGCACACCGGAGAAGTGTACACGCAACAGGTGGTGGGCAACCATCATCCCATGTGCATTTCGCTGCACTGGAGGAGGAGATGGCATCCACTCTTTCTGCAGTGGAAGTGCATGTAGAAGAACTTGGAGCGTCAACGAACTGCGTCAGACACCTTGACACAGACGCCTCTGATATGTGTATGACATTACCAGCCACTCTCTGGAACGACCCAGATGCCAGGAGCGACAGAGCCGTTCTGACGTTGATGACCACGGATATGTTTTGTGGATAATTGCTGCGGCACGATAGCTGCTCATCAAGTCGGCAAAGATAGATGATCGCCTCATGCACGGTCCAGACAAAAGCGCCTGGATGCCCTCGATGTTTGTTAGTCCCAAGATGTCCAAAAGAAGCCGATATATGCGTGCTCGTCTTCGAACTCGGCGCGCTCCTCTTACTCTTTCCCAATCACGCAAGAATGCAAGCAAATGCAAGACTGGCAATTTGGTTTTAGATTTTGAGGGCCTGGTAGAATGATGGTCTTATGTATACTCGTATTAATTGTTTTGCGTTTGTAATCGAACTGATTGGAGGGGAGGCTGATGCATAATATCATGTGATGATTTCGTTTGATAAATTATTATGGCTTTGAGAAATGTAGTTTAGAAATAACAATCAAATATTAAATGTCTCAACCTTTACCACGTTAAATAAAATAAAATTAATGTTAAAATTCGGCCTATAACCGACATCAAACGCAATATTCCGTTTCGCCTTATGTTGGCGCTTGACCGTAATACAGCCCTCAAAAGTGCTTAACAGAAAAAGCACGTAAGCCAGGGGGAGAATACGCGTAAGTGTTATTTGCATGAGAAACGCCCGGAAACGCCCTGATTTTGGCCTTGCTCCGCCCCAAGCGCGTAAGTGCCTTCGGGGCGCGTAATGCACAGACTTAAGTCGACAGGAGAATACGCGTAGGCTGAAAAGCGCGTAGGTACGCGCTTTTTTCGACTTACGCGTATGGGAGAATAGACCCCATAATGAAGGAAAGCATTTCCTTCTGTAACGGTAATACAAACATTTCAGCAAAACGTGTCACATCCATGAACTGTACATACAGTCCAACGCAGACTTTATTGACCTGGAGTTAAGTTCCTTGCTTTTCCTTTAGCACCTGGTGATTACAAATCCCTTGCCATTTACAATGTTTAAACTAAGCAGGTATACGATGGCAAACAGAGACACACAAAAATGTGACAGAAAATGTTTTTATTGGCTATAAGTAAAGTAAGGTTTCACCACTGAAGATGAAACTTGAAAAATTTGCGCTGGGTGACCTAGCGACACAAAATTTGTGTATTTCTAAGTTACAATTGCCTACATTATGCTTGTTGTCTGTGAAATTATGGCTAGTTAGCCAAGCCAGCGTACTCTCTTGCACACAATGTCATAACATTGGGAAATTAACTAATTAACTAAAAAACTGTGGACTACAACAAACAAAAAAATAACAAAATTTTTTTTTGTAGAACAGTGCAACGAATGTCACGTGTGCTCTGTCTCACACGTGCTCTCTCTCTATATATTTATATATTGATCTCTCTAGCAATCTAGCTGTCCCAAATCTGATCAGCTCTAGCTCCTGATATGATATTCCTGCCTGAAAATGAAATGAATCAAATCAAATCAATAGGCGTTCCTTGGCAACACAGCTGTGGAGCTAATGTTGAGCGCAGCTATTTATGAGGAGTAAAAATGACCCCTCTTGGCGGTTGTAGATATAAATGGTCATTTTTTTCTGTCTATCTGACACCCAACAAAATTCACTATGGGGTCTATTCTCCCATGCGCGTAAGTCGAAAAAAGCGCGTTTTCAGCCTACGCGTATTCTCCCCTCGACTTAAATCTGTGCATTACGCGCCCCGAAGGCAGTTACGCGCTTGGGGTGGAGCAAGACCAAAATCGGGGCGTTTCCGGGCGTTTCTCATGCAAATAAAACTGACGCGTATTCTCCCCCTGGCTTATGCGCTTTTTCTGTTAAGCGCTTTTTAGGGCTGTATTAAGGTCAAGCGCCAACATAAGGCGAAATGGAATATTGCGTTTGATGTCGGTTATAGGCCGAATATTCGATTGTTCATCCTTATTTCTAAACTACATTTCTCATAACCATAATAAATTATCAAACGAAATCATCATAGCCTATGATAATACGCAACAGCCTGTTCTCCAATTAGTTCAATTACAAACGCATTACAAACAATTTCAAACATACCGGTGGTCATCAAGGTCACAACTGCGCTGTCGGTCCTGGCATCTGGGTCGTTCCAGAGAGTGGCTGGTGATGTTATGCACATATCTCAGGCATCTGTGTCAAGGTATCTGATGCGGTTAACGCTATACTGCACCACGTCAGCCACTTTCAAATTCCCTGTAACACTAGCAGAAAGACGGAGAGTTAAGGGGGTTCTACCGGGTTCGCCAGGTTCCCCAGTGTTGTGGGAGCCATTGATTGTACTCACGCTGCAATCAGAACCCCTTCCACTAATAAGAATATGTGCAGAGACCGTAGACGTCGGCACAGCATTACGCTATGTTTCCATTTATACGGCTGAAGTCAGGCGCCGGTGCAGACACGGGTACGTCAAAATCGCATATCATTGTCTTTATATGAAGTGTTTCCATCTACGCGATTTTCACCCGTCTCCTGGAGCGGAGCCGCTTGCGTATTATTCTGATTTGATCGATTCCAGCTCCAGCGCACACGAATCGCACGAGGAATTCCCTCTAGTTCAAAGAGGTTTCCCCACTTTATTTTGTTAACAAACGAGTACCTTTGAAGCAATGTGTATTTATTTACCTGTTCAGAGCAGAGCCGAGGTTTCTGCTGCGACATACATGTATTTATCATTGTCAGTGAGTCAAAAGCTTATACTGTTGCTTCTTTCCTGTCTTCCACGGAACAAACAGGCTATTGTAGGAGGGCCACATTTTCAGTGCTCTGATTACGCAGAGAGAAGCGCTAAATTCTTTATTTATTATTTCATTATCGCGGCAATTTCTTTGTTTGCATGGCTTTAATGCCATGGTGGCTAGAGTAAGACATGAAAAAGAGATGCCTGCAATAGCCTACTTCTTGTAATTGGCACAGACACACACAGGCCTACTATTACAGCCGCATATCGTGGGCCTGCTGATAAAACCTCGTGTCTTCAAAATGATAAACTTCACAGGAAAATAAATAAACATAAAATAAAGAATATATATAAATTGATAAATTTTAAATATAAATAAAATTAAACATGTTTAATTCTGCATGTAAGAATAGTGGACATACGACATACGACATAAAGTCTGGTTTGCATTTTCCATGGACCACAAATGCATTTTCATGGTTAATCAGAAAATCCTTGTTCCATGTTTTCCTGATAGCCATAATCAATGAGCTTTGTACAGAGTCTGCCTCACTTTTGCATTAGTCACACCTCTTTCATAAGGCCACCTACATTCTGAAGTTAAGCGCTGTGGGCGTGATCGAAGCGCGTAGGGGAGAATACACTCGTAACTCCAAAGCGCTTAACTCGAATCGCGTAAAAAAGGACTTACGCGCTAATGGGAGAATAGACCCCTACATGATTAATAAATCATTTTTATGAAAAGTCATGAACTGACAGATGTAGGGATTTCATTTTGACGGAGTTATGTGCATCTGAAAATGCCAGGGGGGTAAAAATGCAACGGTTCTAGTGTTAAAATACAACCGAAACTAAATCTGAAAAATCTTTAGCTAAGGTTATAATATTCTTTTAAAGTACTTATGAGCAAAGCTACTAGTAATTAACTTAGCCATGTAGCTAATAACTGTTAGCTTTACCTCAACGCAACATGTTTTACTATCATTAAGCATCACAATCAAATATTAACCTTTCGAAGAACTTGTGTCCCTCAACCGAACTTTTGATCTTTGAATCGATTTCAATAATTCTAACCACAAAAATTTTGAGAGCAAAAGAAGGCTTTTTATTATATGTACCTTTTTCCATGCTAACAAACCATATAGCTACAGCAACAGAAGCGGAAAAACAAGGCACCCACATTCGATTATGAGCGCCATATTGTGAGGCGTATTCCTTGTGCGATTTGTGCGCGCCAGAGCTGGAATCGCTCCCTGGTCCAATTGGAAAAACAAGGACGCGGCTCCACTCCTGGAGCTGCGCGAAAATCGTGCGGATAGAATCACTTCATATAAAAACAATAGCATGCGATTTTTAGCGTAGCCGTGTCTCCACCGGGGCTGGACCGCAACCGTATTAATGTAAATGTAGCTTAACAGTTCCCTGTCCTAACCTTCCGGTCGCAGGGAACTAAAAAGGTTTCAAATCATTAAATATTAGGTTAACTAAAAGGATGCCCCTGCCTTCTAGGTACAGTACAACATTTGATAAAAGTTAGGGTCAGGGATAGATAAGGGCAGGGTTTGAAATTGGGACTGCCGTACCTCTCTTGAAGTACATTGGAAAACTGCTGTACCCATAGCAACTGCCTTTATTTAAAAGTGTCTGATCTATTAATGTCTTGTCTAAGTGCATTTTGTTATTCTTGCACTTTTTCATTGAAAGATCAATATCTTCTCCACAGTCTACTGTTTGAGGTCTGAACAATACCTCTGAATTAGGTTTGAGAATTTCTTAGTTTCCGTGGTCTGAATTTTCAGATGTTATTGCTCATTACTACACCTAGCAAGCTGTAAATTTTTCTGACCTGCAATCTTCAGCACTGCATTAATAACCTGACAACACATCAGGCATATCGCTAATCGACTTGTCTTATTCACGAAAATAACATATAAACGTTCATTTAGTATTTTTAGTAAGTGCGTGCACTAAAACAATCCTGTTAGACGCCCTCATTCACACTGCATAACATCTATTTTTACAATAAATGTCACCCACGGCCGCTATGAATGCAGCATGAGTAGTGAACTTATTTTCGTCACAATGATTATTAGAGGTTCAAAGCATCATAAGGCCTGGTTTGCAATCACGACTGCACATTAACTTCATGTCAGGAAATACAGTAATGTGCCTACACAGGGAACCGAAATGACCCAGTCGGTACCACGATTGAACGGAGGTCTGTGCTGGATACTCTGCTGTCAGACCCAGCGGAAATGCGCTCCGATTTGTTCCTTCCCTTTGCTTCGGCGAGACGTGATTGGTGTAGGTCGTGCAAACGTTAAGAGTTACGCGAGATGCAGATTCCTTCGTGCCGCTTCAGCTGATGCGTAGCCTACTACTCAGTAGGCTGTAGCTCCAAGTCCGCCGAAACTCGGAGCTGGATGGCAGGGATACTCTGGTGTGAAAAGCGCAGGAATCTCAGCCGGGTAACGAGTATACAAGTTTCTCTTAATGCGTTAATTATTGCATTGGTGAATTGGACAGCTTTTGATGCATTGAAAGAAATTGTCTGGCAGGATATGTTGCTGGCCAACACTGAATGTAAAGTTTGGACCTTTTCTAGCCAGCTAGCTATGACTAGATGAGAAGAAATGCCAAAATATGTCCGTTGACCTGATTTAATTTTTCTTATCGAGTTGAGTGACTTGACCTCATGAAATGTGTTGGATTGCTTTTGTGTGAATAATGTGGTGGTGCGGAAAGCTTGCGTTTCTGAGTTGCTTTTTAAACTCTGCTAGTGCGTACAAGATTGCCTGCTAGCCCGCTGGGTACCGAATTGCTGGACCCCGACGTTGATCAAGTAACGTCTACTAATGCAGAATAACTGACGATCAAATGGACTTAATTTCGCTCAGTTTCTGTAGCTACCGCAAAATGTAACGTTGGCTTGTTGGAAGCTCACTCAGCTGGCTTCTGTTTAACTTTAACCAGCGAGATTACTTCGATAAGATTAAATGCCTGCACAAGAATTTGTTTCTATGGCGTTGACTAACGTTAATGCTAAGTTCGACGACCACACGGCTTAATTATACACCCGGACAAACTTGGCAAAGTCGTCATTTAAATTTATTTATATCGTGAAAACTCCTAATCCTGGATAGATGTGCCAACAAAACTTTGAATTGAGGGCTGACTATATAGCTACGAAATCATCTTTCATGTCCGATCAGCTGGTTCGGCTCCAGTTGTTGCTAATGCTGGGAACGGTATTCTCAAATTTATTCTCAACGTAAAGAGTGCCCGAGCTGCAAGGGTGCGCAGGATTTTTTTCACTGAGACAGCGTATTTTTTTAATCGAAAAGCATCAATTCAAAAAGAAACTACTGACTACGCTTGTTGTTTTCTCCTCTTCTACCCAAGGAGCACATGGGTGAAATTAAGCCTGTTTGAAATAATGTCACAAAAAGCTCTATATGGGCAATTCCACATGAGAATTGCTAAAACAGCATTTAAAAAAAAGTATTTATATTAGAAATATGTTTCCATGTAGATGACTCATTACCAAATCAGAGACTGAAAACTGTTTGAAATGTCTTTGACGGTTTTCAAAATTTAGATTTGAATTTTGTAATTTTTTATCTCCAGCACTAGGATCAAAGGTTATTTTTCCAAAGCTGACAACTCCTAAAAGATATTTAGCTCTTTTCTGGTATTTACCGTATTTCCATACATTGGTCAGCCGAAGTATTTGAGACTGTAAGTCATTGCAAGGAATTGAAACACTCAATTCCAGTGGCTCATTGTGAAATTTGTCATTTTTCAATGAGGTCAGGAGCACAAACGTTTAAACCTACTGGCTGTCATTGCCAGAGTTCAGAGAAATGTCTGTCAAAGTAAAGGCAAAAATAATGGCATTTTTTTCAGCCATAATTCCATTACCGACACTTTCAACTTTGTATAGACTTCTACTAAATGGATTACCCCAAACTTTGTTTTATACAGCTCAGTAGGCATGCCAGTGAAACTGATGAAAGCACAGGCAAGTAGCTACTGCATTAGAGTAATAGATGGCAGGTAAAAATGACATGAAAATTACTCTTGATCGTAATTCCGTTATCGTGGAATTACCCCATTATAGGTTAGGACCTCTTACTTTAATTTGGATGAAAATTACGGCGGCTGACTAAAGGTGCACAAGTATAGGGGGCGCTTTTTGCCGTCAAAAGGTGAAATTAAAAAAAGGGCAAGGATCCCAGGAAACCAGTTGACCCGTCCACTTCGGCAGTTGGCGACAGCTGCTGGACAGGGTAAGCCCGCTGTGGCTGCGGAATTTGTTAATAAAGCAAATACTGCAAGTTGCATGAAAATCGGAGAAAGCTCCCAGTTTACCATATTTGGCTTTTTCATGAAGTGGCCTAACAAAAATGGTGCAAAAAGGGTTAATACCGAAACCAGCCACAGAACTCTCTTTACCACTGACACTAGAGATGCTGAGTGACAACGTGAGCCATATTTTATTCATTTTGACTTGGGGCTCAAAGAAATTGGAGAAATTGCTGTGCGGAAAATGTGGTAATTTTACCTTTCGGCGGCAAAAAGCACCCCCTATACTTGTTGCGCCCTAAGCCAACCGCCGTAATTTTCATCCAAATCCAAATAAGAGGTGCTGATCTATCATGACATACATAAAATACCTTGACTGACTTAGGGCGCAAGCCAGACAACCCCTGGGAAAGTGTGCATAATTACAAAAAGTAGTGATTTGCAGCACCACCTATATGGGCTGTGCCCTATGTCAGCCGCCAAAATTTTTGCAAAGTCCAATAGACTTGCACAAATGGAAATGAAATACAAGCATTCAAAAACCTAATTTTAGTGATTTTGCAATTTTGCCTGATTTTGACCCCGATATTCCAGAACCCCTTAAAAAAAAAAAAGCTGACCCTATTAAGGATAGGAAATGTGATTTTTGTTCATTTCATTTCTAACATGTATCTATCCATAAAAAAAAAAGTTAATTCGGACAAATCCGAAGGGGTTATGAATCATCCTCTAATAGAAATCTGCCTGACTCTGATTAAAACTTGCTCCTAAAGCCAAATTACATCTGGTTTAGGATGAAAGGACTGTTATTCAGATGTCTGATGATTTGCTCTGCAACTAGTTTTTCCATTATCTTAGAAACCGTGGGAAGAATGCTCATAGTTATAGCTTGTCACATAGATATGAAGAAAATTTATACAACCCCAATTCCAAAATAGTTGGGACAAAGTGTAAATTGTGAATAAAATCTAAACGCAATTACTTTCAAATCACACCAGCCAGTATTTTATTCACAATAGAACAGAGGTAACATAGCAAATGTTGAAACTGAGAAATTTTACAATTTTATCTGCAAAATGAGCTCAAATCAAATTTGATGGCTGCTACTGGTCTCAAAAAAGTTGGAACTGGGGCCTGTTTACCATGGTGTAGCATCCCCTCGTCTTTTTAACACAGAGTGGAGGCGTCTGGGCATTGAGGAGACAAGTTTCTAGAGTGTAGCCATTGGAATTTGATCCCACTCTTGTTTAATTCGGGCTTCCAGCTGCTGGAGAGTTTTTGGTCTCCTTTGACGGACTTTTTGTTGAATTATGCGCCAAATGTTCTCAATTGGTGAAAGATCAGGACTGCAGGCAGGACAGTTCAGCATACGGACTCTTCTACTATGAAGCCATGTTGTAGTAATCGCTGCAGTATGTGGTTTTGCATTGTCCTGCTGAAATACACAAGGCCTTCCCTGGAATAGATGTTGTCTGGAGGGGAGCATATCCTGCTCTAAAACCTTTTATGTACCTGTCAGCATTCATTGTGCTTTGTAAAACATGCAAGTGTCCCAAACCATATGCATCAATGCATCCCCATAGCATCAGAGATGCTGAATTTTGAACTGAACGCTGATAACAGGCGTGGTCTTTCTCTTCTTTAGCCCGAAGAGCATGATGCCCATGATTTCCAACAAGAATGTCAAATTTGGACTCTTCTGACCACAGGACACTTTGCTACAGTCCTTTTTAAATGAGTCTTGGCCCGCAGAACACGGCGGTGCTTCTGGATCATGTTCAACAATCGCTTCCTTTTTGCATGATTGAGTTTTAGGGGGCATCTGTGGATGGCACGGGGGACTGTGTTTACAGACAGTGGTTTCTTGAAGTATTCCTGGCCCCATTTAGCAGAATGACAGAATGACAGAATCATGCCAATGAGTGATGCACTGGTGTCTGAGGGCCCAAAGATCACGGGCATCCAGTAAAGGTCTTCAGCCTTGTTCCTTACGCACAGTGATTTTTCCAGTTTCTCTGAATCTTTTGATGATATTATGCACAGTTATTGATGAGACCTTCAAAGCCTTTGAAAATTGACCGTGAAGAACATTGTTTTTAAAGTATTCCACAATTCAAAAAAAAAAAAATTTTTTTTTACGCAAACCTTCACAAGTTGGAGAGCCTCTGGCCATCTTTACTTCTGAGAGACTCAGCCTCTCTAAGACATCCCTTTTGTAGCCAATCATGTTACACACCTGATGCCAATTAAAGGTTCCCTGATCTTAAATAGGCCAAAATTGACATTTAGAACTTCCCATTGTATTTTTTTGCGATGAAAACGAAGGTGCAAATGCTATTCAGTGAAAATTTGTTGTTTTTAAACTATTTCGGATTAATTAAACTGATCGGGATCCCCCTTTGAAATGTCCGGAACTGGCCTTATATGGCAACTGATGTCACGCAAGGCAGCCAGCTGGTCAGATCTCCAGTCTTGACAATGAAATGTACATGCACTACGCTTTACTTACCTTAGCCAGCTGACAGACCCTAACAAAAAACCGCTGTTGAAATACCATAAAATTTACCACCAAAAAACCAAAGTATTACTGTAATAATTGTATGTGTTTTTTGGAACCCATGATAGAGATTTTAGTGTTACTATTAAAATATTGTAGGGCTCCCATAGCTAATGAAATAACACTACAGAACAAAAAACTAGCCTATACTAAATTTCAGGATTATTCGCCAGAACATTTGCCAAAATGGGTGGCGTTAAGCCGCTTTCACACCGGACACGAAACAAATTTTTTGCACGACAAATTATATTCAAAGTCAATGCAGGACATGTGTATTTGCGTCTTCGCATTGACCTTGAATGTAATCTGTTGTGTTTGTTTTGTGTCCGGTGTGAAAGCAAATTTAGACGCGCACGCAAGCTAGATGGCTAGCTGACCTTAATTTCCTGCAGTAGTTAGCCAGCTAACTTCGAAGTAACATTAGATTTTCATGAATTTCGATTATGAAATTATACAGGAAGCATTCAGTCCAGTGTTGAGAGAACAGCCAACTATCAACCTGCCTGTTTAACTAACCACCATTTCCCATTTAGCAAGCTAAGGTTAGTTAGTGACAGTTGCGTGTATTTCCCTCTATCCAATTGCCCCGGTCTCGGTTCAGGCATTTAGCGAGCTTTATCAAGAGAGCGTTTCGCGTGTACTCTCGTCTTTGCATTGACTTTGAATGTAATCTGTCATGCGAAAAATTAGTTTCACGTCCAGTGTGAAAGCAGCTTTAGACACGCATGCAAGCTAGACGGCTAGCTGACGTTAATTTCCTGCAGTAGTTAGCCAGCTAACTTACTTATTTACCCCACTGTAAAACTTATTTGACCCCTTGCTGATTTTGCAGGTTTGCCCTCTAACAAAGAGTGCAACGGTCTATAATTTTTATGATAGGTTTATTTTAACAGTGAGAGACAAAATATCACCAAAAAAAAGTGGAATAAGACATTGTATGCATTTTAGGAATTTATTTGCATATTTTTGGTCAAAAATAAGTATTTGACCCCATGGACAAACAGCATGTTCATATTTTGTAGAAAAGCCATTATTGGCCAGCACAGATGTCAAACAATTTTTATAGTTGTTGACAAGGTATGTGCACATTTTGGCAGGGATGTTGACCCACTCCTCCCTGCAGACAGCCTCCAAATCATTCAGGTCCCGAGGCTCTCGCCTTGCAACCTGAATTTTTAGGTCCAAGATTTTAAATTGGATTCAGGTCTGGAGACTGGCTAACCCACTGCAGACCCTTGATGTACTTCTTCTTCAGCCACTCTTTTGCTGCTTTGGCGGTGTGCTTAGGGTAGTTGTGCTGAAACTGAGGGAAGGAGCTGTTGGTCCAGAATTCCACGGTATATGGCCCTGCCCATCCTCCCCTCAATGCAATGGAGTTGTGCCGTCCCCTTGGCTGAAAAGCACCACTGTGCTTGACGGTGGGGACGGTGTTCTTTGGGTTGTACTCAGTGTTCATTGCCCTCCAAACACGGCGAGTTGAGTTAAGCCAAAAAAGTTCTATTTTGTTCTCATCTGACCACATTACCTTCTTCCAGGCCTCTTCTGAGTCATCAAGGTGGTCAATGGCGAACTTCAGGCTGGCCTGTACAGGTGCTGGTCAACGAATTAGAATAATTTGAAATAGTGCAATCGTAAAATTTTTAAATGCATTTTTTGTGCAGAAAGCAAATCAGGTGTTCACCGCGCCATATCTACTTGTTAGAGTAATCACAGAACTCGCTACCTGTAAAAAATTTGCTCAGCTGAGCTCTCCAAAAGGGCCATTTAACTGTGACACTGTTGTTTTATTGAATTAGAATAATGGAGAAACCGTTTCACTGAATTAGAATAATTTTATTATAATTAGAATCATCACTTTCTCAGTGTTTTGTGGCTGCCCCCTTGGCTTGTATGACTGCCTGAAGTCTCCGCGGCATTGATTTGACCAGCTTGTCGCAAGTTTCTGCACTCACTGCTTCCCAGGCTGTGGCGATGTTCTGCTTCAGTTGGTCCAGCATAGTCGGCCTTCTGTTGCGAATTTTCCACTTGACGATGGCCCAAAGGTTTTCAATGACATTGAGGTCAGGCTAGTTGGCCGGCCATGCCAAAACTTCAAGCTGTTTTTCGGCGAACCAATCTTTGGTTGACTTTGGCGCATGAGCCGGTGCAAGATCCTGTTGAAATATGAGGTCTTCTTCGCCAAGCTGTTCCTCAACAATCGGAATCAGGAACGTTTCCAGAACATGTTGGTATACGGCAGCATTGACAGTCTTCTTGAGGAAGCAGAGTTTCTCTACACCCCGAGCGGACATGCATACCCAGACCATAACGCTCTGGGGAAACTTGACGGATGTTTTCACGGCCTCGTGGTTGTAGGTTTCGCCACCACGACGCCAGACACGAGGACCTTGGTCACCGAAGGAGATGCAAAAGCGTAATTCGTCACTGAAGACCACTTTCTGTCAGTCTTCAGCAGTCCATTCGCCGTGTTCTTTGGCCCACTTCAGCCGTTTCTCCTTTTGTTTCTTGTTCAGCATCGGTTTTACTGCTGGAACGCGAGATTTGAAGCCGAGCTCGAGCAGACGGTAAGTGGTTGATCTCGAGATGTTAGTGGTGGTCTGCTCATTCCACAAGTCGCTGAGCTCGGAAGTGGACTTGAACCAGTTGCTGACTGCGATCTTTCTCAGCTGCTTGTTGTCGCAAGCAGAAGTTTTTCGGACGCTGGAACAGTTGGTGCGCTTCCTCCAGTCTTTCTTGAGAGCTTTGCAGATGGAAGACTGGCTGATGCCGAGCTGCTCAGCAATTTTAGTTCGGATCAAGCCTTGTTGGCGAAGGGTTGAATTTGTGCCATTTTTCCGGTTGAGAGGTCGCGCTGCTTACCCATGATTGATTTTACAACTTAGAAATTCTACTCAACCCTGACTTTATGCTGCACAGTGAACACTCTGCACAGAAAACAAAAATTCAAGCACTTATTCTAATTCAATGAAATGACTAATGAATTATTCTATTTCAATAAAACAACGGTGTCACAGTTAAATGGCCTAAATGGGCCTTTTGGAAAGCTCAGCTGAGCAAATATTTTACAGGTAGCGAGTTCTGTGATTACTCTAACAAGTAGGACTGGCGCGGTGAACACCTGATTTGCTTTCTGCTCAAAAAATGCATTTAAAAATTTTACGATTGCACCATTTCAAATTATTCTAATTCGTTGACCAGCACCTGTACATGTGCCTTCTTGAGCAGGGGGACCTTGCGTGCGCTGCAGGATTTCAATCCATGACCATGTAGTGTGTTACCAACTGTTTCTTTTGTAACTGTGATCCCAGCTGCCTCAGTTCATTAACCAGTTCCCCCCTTGTGATTCCTCACCGTTCGCATGATCAGGGACATCTCACAAGGCGAGACCTTGCATGGAGGCCCAGACCGAGGGAGGTTGGCGGCAGTGTGGTACTGATTTCCTGATAACTGCACCGACAGTTGATCTTTTCTCTCAAATCTTTCCGATTCTCTTGTAGCCCATCCCAGCCTTGTGTAGGTCAACAATCTTGTCCCTGATGTCCTTAGACAGCTCTTTGGTCTTGCCCATGGTGGAGATGTTGGAATCTGGTTGTTTGGGAATGGACAGGTGTCTTTTATGCAGGTAATGAGGTGAGGCAGGTGTATTTGATGTAAATAATTAGTTGGGATTGGGGGTGTGTCTTAAAGAAAGACTAACTGGCTTGTGGGACACAGAATACTTGCTGTTTGGTCGGGGGTCAAATACTTATTTTTCCTCATCAGATGGTTATCAATTTTTATAAATTCATATGATGTGATTTTCGGGAATTTTCTTTGTGATTCTGTCTCTCACTGTTAGAATGTATATACGATTAAAATCATAGATCGTTGCATTCTTTGTAAGTGGGCAAACCTGCAAAATCAGCGAGGGGTCAAATACTTATTTTCCCCACCGTACATGTGACATCATATGTATCCGTTGTTCAGATTTTTAAAAGAGGAACCTCTTTGAAACGGAGATGTTCAGAATGTCTAGCACTTTTTGTATGTTCTTGAATGCGGGTAGACTACTGTTATTCAACATAGAATCAAAAACCATTTTTACCTTGTGTATGTCACCTTTAATCATGATAAATTACGGTGGACAAGAAATGGGTATGAATGAATCAGTCACTGCATGATAAGAAATCGCGTCATAATCCTAAAATATTTAATCAGTAATGCAAATTATACAGAAAAGTGATGAAAATGGTGGTCAGTGACATCTTACCTTGCGGGAGGATGGCCAATGGCTGAACGATTATCAAGATTAAGGATTGATTCAGACGATGTTTATCATAATTCACTTTTCTCTTAAGTCATTGCTGCATACAAAATTGTGGACACGGAAGGTATGGTTGCAGATTTCATTCGACTCACAGCAGTGCACAGGAAAGTTTCATTGCCGATTTATTTAAAAAAAAAAAAAAGTGTGCGGTCATTCCATAGGACATGAAAATCAATAAACTGATGCGTTTAATCAAAGAATAGAACTTTGGTATCAGTCGTGATTTACTGGACACAATGTGATTTTTTTTAGTATTTGAGTTAATATTTTTCAAAATTAACTCAAACTAGACAGTTTGGTCAGCCCTAACTGCATGGGTATAACCCCTTAAAGCCCACTTCTTCCCATTTTTGCACATTATTTGGCAAAATCAATAGGTGTCATAACTGAAGTATAACACGTCCATACCAAGTGTGAAAGTAATCGGTGAAAAATTACAGCCCGTACAGTGTCCACAAGGAACTGTCTACGGTCACGGAAGCGGCGCTGGCGGAGATGAGCATGAATCCATAGTAGCTGTCCAACTTTGTCCAGGGGCTACAGTTCGTGGTCAAGAAGTTGGTTTGTCGACTTTAGGGAAGTCTGTGCTTCTGTGAAGTAGCAGTACATTTGAGCAGTGCCTCTCACTCAAGGCCTGTCTGCCCTGGGAACAGTCGTTAGCACAGCGGACACGTCATGCAATGACCGTAACCCAATAATTTCAGTGTGGTATTTTCCTATGTTCTGACCAAAGAAGTTTTATAAGAAAGTGGAATTTATTCACTGGACTGTGAGAAAATAACTTGCGGGCAAATGGACATGATGCTTATTCATTTTACTCTCCTACATCCTTTTTAGTAAAAACTTATTTTTGATGTCGCATTTTTATGTTCTTTTTTCACCAAAAATCATTTTAATTTAAAAACAAATGCCACTTGGGTTCAGGTGGTAGTTTTATCCTCACTATATTTCTTATGCATGCTAAACAAAATGAACATGATTGATGCATATACTGTAATTCGTTATCTGCTGATAATAAAACAGTGATAAACACTATCCCTGAAATCTTTACAGTATTGCGAAAACACTCACGTGTGTGTGTGTGTGTGTGTGTGTGTGTGTGTGTGTGTGTGTGTGTGCGTGTGCGTGTTTGTGTGTTTTTTTAATTATTTTTTTAATTTTTTTGTTTTTTAGTGTCACAGTATGTCTGTATGATATCATTTGTTTTGCTTTTATGCTTCTTGCTTCCATCCTTGTAAAACTGGAATGTTGCGCTTTTTTTTTTTTTTTGGTTCCCTTATTAGGGAAACCGTTTGAGTTTTCCTCATGGTCTTTCCCCTCATTGCAGTGTACTGGCCTGCCTTGGTTCCGAACATTGCACAGCCTGGAAGAGAGATGAGAGTGCTCACTTGGAGGCCCGGTTGGGGTTTATCTTTGTTGCTGACTGGGACGGCTCTGCTGTATGTGTGTTCCGGAGTTTCCAGCCTCAGGCCCAATGCCAAGATGTCTCACTCCACGGTTGCACAGGCCACAGCTGTAAAAACGGGAACCTGGTGCATGGAAGAGGTTCTGAGCTCTCGATTGTTGTCGGAGCTCTTTTTAGGGGAGACCGCTGAGACTTGGATCTGCTCCCTGGTCGGTTCCATCATTGTAGGACTCAGTGGCGTCTTCCCCTTGCTCATCGTCCCAATTGAAGCTGGTGCTGCCCTCAGAACAGAAGGTAATATTTCAAGTTCAGTTACATCTTTCCAATCTCTCCAGCGCCTAGGTGGTTTCCATGCAAGTTCACGGTTTTCAGACCCCAGACTAGCTTTGTTAAGTCCTCTTCATGAATCGGTGAGAGAATTGGGGCAGTGCAAGTAGGAACATCTCACCAGATGGTAGGAGGGACAAAACCACTTCACTGCAGGGAAAAAAATGACTGACACTCCTTCCCCCAACAGCAAAGGGTCTACTGGCAAATGCAGCTTAGTGAAAGCTCCCCATTAAGAAAGCCTAACTACAGTATTGACCCAGACAGCATTAGTGAATTATTACAAACTGAACCCAGTTTCATTTTCTGTATACCCTGACTGGTTATATTTACTCATTAATAATGAGAAAATACACTTTGATAATTTTCATATGGTTGGTAATAGATATTACTTAATCAGGAGTGAAACAATCAAATGGCCAAATTTGAAGGTGATACTGTTTACATATCAGACAGTATGATGGAACTCGGGTGTTCCAGGAAATTAATTTGTTGATATGGTGCCCTTGATGTGCGAAAAACATTTGCACACAATATATTGTTTCTCGGCTTCTTCTTATTTTATGAGTCGGATGTGCAGTGCACATTCTGCATTGCGCAATGCAGCATTTTCTGTGTCGACGTGGAGTTGCGATGCTGCTCTGTTGTGTCCGCCACCGAGAGCAATGTCCTTGTTTATTCGGGAAAGTTATTTCACAGAGTTGGTCCGTGATTAACTAGCAGTAGCGCCAGGTGTAAGCTAGTTAAATGAGATTTTTAGTCCTGCACGAAAATAGACTTCCAAAGTTGTGAGCACTGTGCAGGTAGGCTGAATGGAATTCCAGTGCAAGTGCCGTCCTTGCACATGAAGAGAATGTTTTTTTTTTTTATAGAGTCAAAGGTGAGTGACTCCATTTCAGGTGGTTACAAACATTAGAAACTCTGGATCATTTAAAGCCACATGCTCGATGCAATCGCAGCTATGAAAATTTTATCTGTAATGATGATAACGATGTTGGTAACTTACTAACTGACCACCTGGTTTCAGTGTTTAGAACTGCACTGTGGTGAACTCGAGGTTAGCATTTGTGTACCCACCAGTAGCTACTGGGGAACTGGCAATAGGGGAAGCTCAAAACCATCCCTTAAAAATAATGATTGAAAAAGGTCATATTCAATCATTTAATAGAATTTTATTTACTCCAACTTACTACTTTTACTCCAAAAATCCAAAGGATTATCATGTTTTGCCAGTTCTACTTGATAAGTCAGAATGAGCACTGATAATTATTGCTCTGTTTTCATTTCATGAAATTACCTTTGCTGAAACTCTGAAAACTCGAACATTGTCGGGTGTGACCAGTTTTCATTAATGACGCATATCTGTCAACTCTCACGCATTCGGATTTCTCGCACTTTTTTTACTGATGGGTTGGAAAATTCTGCGCTCAGCTGGCTCGTGGGGCGCGTGTGGATTGGTCTGCGAGGCTCATATAGCTATAAGTCACGAGAATCCATTCTTTTCTACGTTCTTAACCGCTGAATGTAGAAGGAATGTCTGGCACGTTTCACAGCTTGGTGCTTAGTGAGCCTTGCGGGCTGTCCTGCACCTTTCGCGAGCCACTCGACCACAGAATTTATGAAGGCATGAAGATATTTACGTCGTCATTTTTGTGCGAAAGAAACGCCTCAATTTTGTGAAGCAATGTATAACAACTATTAAAAATAAATTGCATAGTCCTTTTACCAGTTAGTCTGAGAAGCTTTCTAATCAAGAATAGTAAACTGCGACAGGTTTAGGTCATTCAGCACTGAGGGGTGAGGATTGACCGTCCCTTTGCAGCAGCCGACGCACCGCCTGTGGTACCCGGTGCCCACTACTGTCAGTTATGGTCGAGTGGCTTTTGTGAATAGCTACTGGCGAGGAGTGGGACCGCTCTCTCGGTTAGTGGTAGGTCTCTCTCTCTCTCTCACACTCCAGTTACATTTCAATCGTACTCACTAGATGGTGAGTGTGAGTGTCGTTTCTGAATACGGGCCTAAGAGTCTGACTGACCACTTTGTTTCACACCGTTGCGGCTAAAACTGAGTTATTGAAGCTGGACTTGGGTTTAGTATTGGTTTGCTGAAAGATTACTAATTATATAATTACTAATAACTCAATAACTCCAGCAACTGACCATTGCCAAAACCTATGCTGAGTCTAAATTGTCGTTGTTTTGAATTTTGGACCTTCCATCCTCCTGCACTGATGAATCTTTGGATTACCAGGTGATCAGGTAAGTCAGGGTTCCCGCTATCACTCATCACTCTCCTCACTGACAAAAACTGAAGTGATAGTGACGAAGCTAAAAGACGCCCCCTAGTCACTTTGGCGAGAAAAAAAAAATGATGATGACGATTTAAGGCCAGACTTTTTTCATTCCTTGATCCTCGGGCCTGCCGCCATGGAAATTGCCCTAAACGGAGAAAAATAAAATTTTATTTTTTGCATGCCCTCGGGCCCGCCGCTCGGAAGAATCCCAAAAATGGAATTTTAGAAAATATCATTTTTATTTTCATTCCGCCTGCCGCCTCCTGGAAGGGTACTGATCTTTATTTTTTTTTAATCTGCCCTCTGCTCTGAACGTTCTGAAAAATAATTGAGCCGTCTGGAATGGTTATTCACTTCGGGCAGTTTACTACGTTACTGAATGTCAGTAAAACAGGACAGCACTTTTGTATTGTTTTATCTTCAATGGACAGAGCCAAGAAAGACCAATCAGAGAGGGGTTTTACAGGAAAATACGTCCATATGCTGTCTTATTGGCTTAGAGGTCTCCCTGGAGTTGAAAAGCCAAATGATGTTATGAGGCAGTCAGTCATTTGAGGGAGTGAATATGCGCGGATTTTTGTTTTACCAGTAAAACGGTGGAAGCTGAAGCACAACCATCCCCTCATAATGAACTAGAAAAACAAGGTGTTTAAATGTCTATATGAGTCCCTAGTTATGTAAACGTGATTTGATATGAGCGCATCTTTACACGGCCTATATTAGTTTGATTTGTCTTTAATTTAACAATTGCTTGATGCGTACAACCATGTTATTTGTTGCCTTATTTTCTACCGCAGTAAGATTGGCGATTTCTGAGCTAACGTTATGAAAAACTTAGTGCTTCCAAGTTGGCTTTAAAGGCTCAAGAAGACAGTGCTGTACAATATCTGATTAATCATTAATAATGATCAAAATTTTGTATTGACACCAAACCGTTCCTACATGGCTGGTTTGCTTATCTGTGAACACATAGCTGTTTAAAATATGTTCAGGCCAGTGTGATAGTTGGCCACCTAGGTAGTTTGCTGTAGCCTAACTCAACAGTGCTCAAACTCTGTCCTGGGCTGAATGCTGCAATGCTATTTTTTATTTATTTATTTATTTATTTCTCCAGCAGGTAAGCATGGCGAGTAAGCCATGGTTCTTCACACAAATCTTCAGTCACATCTAATGACCTTTCTAGTGTGAAAGGGTAAAGTAAGTTGCAGGTTGTGGTGTAGTGGATTTATACAGCGCTGAAAGTAAATGCGCAATCTTCGGTGCAATTTAGCTTGCATTCGCCAGGTGCCTTGGGAAAATAATAAATGAACAGCGAAGGAAAAAAAAATCTGAACGGTTTCTCTTGAAGCCCAATTGCTTTAAGATTTTTCAAAACCTTGTCTTGTGGATTATTATGATCCTTGACCATTTACCATAACATGTTTTAGCCAGTATATTGGTGAATGAACACCACTCTTGAAATGCCGCTATATTGGCATATAATCTGATTTTTTTGGCAGGAACAGTGACTTTGTTATCAAAAATGGATGTCTCTAAAGGATCCTGAATGATGAATATTGATGTTTTGCCTATTGCATATTAGTGTTTGACTGAATCATGTAAATCCCGTGGCGCTTGCTACCGCTGGGGCTTTGGGTTCACCAGCTTAGCATCACGTGGTGGTTTCGGACAGTACAGTAACCAGAGAGCACTCCCTAGAGAGAAGTGGATTAGGGTGCCAGTACTGAGACTTCTTTGTTGCTGGCATCAGAATCGGTGATTATCTCAGATGTTTAACATTTGAAACCCTAAACATTTGATTTACATTAAGGATTCCAGTAAATTGTGCGCAAAACATTCAGCTCACCTAAAGTTCAATTTGGAATCAGTTAATGGAAATCTTTGAAGTTAAACATTTTGAATGAACGTTTGGCAAATCCACTAATTCTGAATCTGACAGCACAAAATATTGAGCTCACCCTTAGTCCAATTTAGCATTTTTGTCAGGCCTCTCTATTGCCCTTAAAGGGTGTGTCTCTTTTTAATTTTGGATGCCAAAACTGGCTGCATTGATAAAAATGTTAAGGAACAAAATAAAGAAATTGAGGGTTTACAGGGATTTGTATTGCCAGTCTATTGAATAAATTCCATGCTAAATGCTTAAGAGGTTTTAAATGAGCTTTTATGGTCCACAGGGTCCCCATTATTGTCCCCCGCCGCGCGGAACGGCGGGACATAGTATTCACGTCTGTCCGTACGTCCATACGTCCCGAATCCTTGTCAGCGACATATGTCAAGAACAAAGTGACGGATTTACTTCAAATCTTATGTCAACATGTATTACTGTGATACCCCGCAGCCAGTCAATTTCGGTGACCTTCGCACCATTCTCAAGGTCACACCGAGAGATTGTGGATTTTCATACTGATTGCGTTGTCAGCGAGATATCTCAAGAACGATTCGACAGATTTACTTCAAATCTTATGTCAACATGTATTAGGGTGATACCCCGGCGCCAGTCCACTTCGGTAACCTTCACGCCATTCTCAAGGTCACACTGAGAAATTGTTCATTTTGACACGATTTCACATTTTGTGGCGGGGGACAAAGACACGTTAGTGTCAAATACTTGTTAGAGGTTGAACTTGAATGGACCCAATATTATATAGAGGGCTGACTGCAATAAACAGTTATGTCCATGTTATATATTGGACATAACTGTTTATTGCATTCAGTCCTCGATTTATACAATCCAAAGTATAATAGAGAGACCTGTTATGATGCAAATTTTTGAGGTTTGACCTTGTTCATGCTGCATGCATCCGCTTTTTCTAAAGTCCATGAGTGACTAATAATAAATGACGCCTATGATAAAGTGAAGAATTTTTTTTGACTTTGTTTCTCGAGGGAGAAAATGAAGAATATTTGTCAGAACCCGGGGGGAACCCTGGGTAAGTATTCATGACACTCAGTGGGCTCACAAGATGAGGTTCCCAATAACACTAACCAATAAAGAGAGCTGAAACCCACATTTCAGGTCCATATAACAGAGTTGCAAAATTGGATCACGGGGGGGAAAAAAAAATTCTGTACACAGCCATTTCGAAAATATGATACTCCATTATTGATGGTTTTCTATTCCATTCAGTATGAGTAAATCCCATTCTGAATTTGTCCATTTGAAAAAGTATAATTGAGATGTGGGTCACTGGGTTTTAAGGGGCTGTGTCTGAGGCGAGAAGTGTCTATTTTCTATACACATTCTATGATGTTCAGGATTGACCGTGCTCAGCGTTCTCCATGCAAAAACGCAGTGAACTTCTAGCTTTTTTTTTTTTTTTTTTACCCTCGGCTCACGGTGCTTTTTGAAACAGTGCTAACTGGTCAATGTCACTTTTCTGTTATGGACAAAGCAAAATCAAGTAGAGGGAGGGCCTTACAATATCAACAGCTATAGTGTTTCAAATAAATTAGCAACAGTTAGGTGAACTAAATATTCTGTGTTTAGGGAACTCTAGGTTTGCTGATGAGTTAGTTAGTAGTAATGTTTTGTAAAACAGTGTTCACTGCTATAGCCCAACAGTTGTAGTGAGGTATATTGTTATTGAGTAGGTTCCCATTTATTTTAACTGGGGTAGCTAGTTAGCAGACATGTAATGTGGTTCGCTTCCCTTCCAGGCTTCCATAGCTGTATGTGCAAATATAATGAGCTTGCTCAAGAAATTACAGAGCTTCTGATTGTTAGAAAACAAAACTGAGTGCACAAACGTCGTTGTATGAGGGAAGCGAACCACATAGGAGGCTAGGTAGCTAGCTACGTTTCTGGAGGTATAGTTGTGAGCAACGTTAGCAGCGTAGCAACATGGTGCGGACCATATGTGACTGTATACAGCGTTATGACCTTTGCCTTAATATTAGTTCTGCTTGGGCCTGAATGGAACGTTCCACTTCCGGGGGGGGCGGGGCGGTGCATTTATAAGGGCGCCACGTGCACTCCTGTGGAAGACTAGCTCTTTGACCATTTGTAATTAGCGTTTCTAAACTGTGAGTATTTCGATTGCCTTCTGTGTTGGACCAATTTGTTTTGACCTACGATTCTTGCCTTGCCCTGCTTATGGTTTGTTTGGATTCCTGTGGTTGACCCTTGGCCTGTCGCTCTGTGACTTTGATTTTTGCTTTTGCCCTTCCATCTGGTTGCTCGGTAATAGATGCCCGGATTTTGACTTTGATTCGCGTGTCCGACTACCTCACTCGTCTCACTCTTTCTGTGCGCTGTTTGGTTACTCTGGTTAGCTTGGGTAGTCCCAGCTGGATCTTACTATCCTTCCATCAGGATACCTCTTCATTGTTTTGCTTTGTTATTTTCCCTTTATTATTTTTGGATGTGACTCTGGGTGGAAACTTGTTTCCGAAGGGGGTACACGATTCGCTCGCTCAGTCTGCACTTCTGGACAGAGCGTTCTGGAGTTGCGTGTTTAAAAGCCGCCCCGTGCCTGGTAAACCTTCGAAGACTAGCGGTAGGTTTTAGATAGCTCTGGTTAGGCAGTATAGGGACCGGAGTGCTGTGCAGCGTTCTGGTTCTTTTGTATTTGCCGCAGTTTTCTCTCCCCGTGCTTCCTTCATTTATCTACGTGTGGTCGCACTGCTTAGACCGGGTCATAACAACAGTTCTAGTTACACTCTTGGGAAATGAACATTCATTGGCTCAGTTGCTAACTATTTGTGATGTCCTTTAATAATATTAGCACACTTTTCTAAAGTAATGTGACGCTGTGACAATGCTGCATAAATCAAAGTTTAATTTGAGCACGTGGAATCGGGAGATACTTTGACAGCGCTGTTTTGCCATGCACCTTTTCTCCACTCTGTCTGGTCAAACAATTTTGTGCATCATTTCCTGTTTGCTGTGCATTAAACACTGGAAAGGGTCAGAAAATTTTGCTGTTTATAATTAATTCAAGATGAGGGGTCAAAACTCTAAATATTTGTGCATCCTACTGACTCTTATATTGAGCCAAGAGAGTGACCACCCCGGGTGAGTTGTGGCAAGAGAGAGAACTAGGTTGGGTCCCTAGTTTTAAAAGTTTTATTACCCGTGTTACTGCTCTTGGGCTCAATGAATTGGGAAACTCAGTTTCAGGGGGGTGGTGCTCTAAACGTCATTTCCGTTTCCTATTATTATTGCATGGGGAATGTAGTTCTGTGGTCTGTAAATATCCCTCCTTTGGTGTCAAGATGCTACTCAAAGCAGTATTCTTTTGAGCACAAAAACTGTTTCAAGGGTCCACAGGTTTGATGGGACATTTGCTAGGTTGCAATGTGGGAGTCCAAAGTCCATTTCCTGAGCATGTCACGAGCAATTTAATACAGTTAGTGAAGTCTGAATTTCCAAGGAGTTCCTGTGACTGATCAGCATCCAGGCAGTTATGACAGAGTAACACAAACATTCTGGCAGTTATCAACAGCACTAACTGGCTGGCATTACATCATCTCATGACAATTGACTGCTAAAAGAGAACTGAGGTTGATGGTAAGGAATACAGATGATAGTCATGTTAGTATGGGTGGACAGCAATGTGCTAGCAGTTTCGACCCAGCCACTGCGAAATCCAGAGGATGCTCATCTCCAGGATTCTAAAGCTCAAAATTATGCCTAATCTGAGCAGAGTTAAAGTGGTTGTGCCCTTTGGACAGAGGTTGCCTAGGTGCATCTCACCTGGCTTGCTGAGAGGAAGTCCCTCAAAGCTAAAGGCTTATACGGGGCAGTGTCCATTTATAGTATTGACCTGGCTGTGTCAGAAAGGAGAAGCGTAAGAATGTGACTCAAATGTGGTAATTCCAAACCATGTGGGTGGCCTTGGGCATGTATGGAATAATTGTACATGACGGTCTGGGTGTGTGGGTAGGATTGTAAATGAGGGGCTGAGCATGCAGAAAGATTGCCCTGTAGTTACGGTTGCCAAAGAAAAAGAAATGGCCAAATTAATTTTTCCTTTATGAATATAAAACGGTACAATTAAAACAAGTCGACATGGTCTACAACATCCCCGCCAATCGTGCGCTTCTTATTTTCGAACTCGATCAAGGCCTTTATGGTCTGCAGCTACACACCAAATTTGGTTACTGTATCTGTAGTAGTTTGAGTAAAGCTGTCCCCTTTATCTCGGACGGACGGAGGGAAGGACGGACGGACTGAGGTCAAACCTATATTCTTCTCCTGTTGGCGGGGGATAATAATTCCCATCGTCTGCCAAAAAAAAATGTAGAAAATTATTTTTAACAAAAATTGCTATTTTTTGTTTCTTTCTCCGCCCCCCTCATTAACAAACATTCTGAGCAACACAGAAAAGCGATTCTGGCACTCCCCTGTGTGGTCACGTCATAAGTAGGGCTGGGCGATATATCTATTGCGATATTTTTAAGTGCAATATAAGTAACTGCCACTATAGGACAGACAGGCGAGGCTGCTTATTACTTGTTCTATACCTAATGCCACGTGGCGCAAACATCAGAGGTCATTTGATATGTTTCCAGGAATTAAAGTGTGATTTGAAGTCTGCTAATTACCAGCGAGGTTGGACGGCCTCCATCGCCATGGCATAATTATCTCACCTTAAATCCGTTCCCATGTACTTTGCCTACACAGCAAAAATCGCAGTGTTATCTGAACTCCAGTAGTGTTTATTTGAGACCAGTTGGTCTCATATAAACTCTACTGGAGTTCAGTTAACACTGGGACGTTTGCTGTGTAACTTGCACTCAAGCCGTTTTTTCAGCCAACTGACAGATCAAAACAAAGATGTGGCCTAAAATTATTTAGAACACATAATGAGAAGCAGACAGACATAACCCTATCCAAGCTACGGTGTTAGACTGAAAGAATGTCAATAATCTGAATAAATATCAGACTTCTGAATTCAGCTCTCATGGTTGCATTTTTACGAACTGTTAAAAAGATTTTTGAAAAATAAATTCAATTAAGATGGCCGTGGTTTTAAAGGGTTTGAAAAATACGCAGTATATAGAGATACGGCTGTTCTTATTGGTGCGGCAGTCAACTTGAAGGGATTAGGATAAGGATTATGGGAAGGGTTCGGCTGGGGTAGGGTTTGTAATCGGGACTGCCGTACCTCTACATTGAAATGCTCTACATTTCCTACCCGTAGCAACTCCCTTAAAAATATACGCGAAGTGGAAAACATTTTGTGAAGCATGTCGAACGTGAATGTGAGAAATTATTTTCGCATTGCACGCAATATAGACAAATGTACCAAATTAATAATTGAACAGGACTAATTTGAAATAAAGTAATTCATAGCTCTTGATTCTGGTTACTTTTGAGCGTCTAAATTGCCTACAGTGATGGTAGAAAACATTTTGTTGAAGTGTATCGAACGTGACATGTAAATTGTAAACGCATTTGCACACAGAGGCCAAATGTGAAACCAGAAATAATGTACCAAACGCATTCAGGAAACGCATGTTTCATGGCCATTTAAATGTCAAAATACGACAAACAAAAATGATGTCGAAATAAAATAGACTGCCTACCAATTTAAATTGTTAACTGAGCGAATCAATTGTCAACTGTTTGATTGCAAATTTGGCAAAGTAAATGGGAAGGGGGTGAAAGCAATTGTGGAGTAGAGGATGATGATTTTGAAGTTCAGCACTTTGCCTGAATGTGTTTGGATTTGGCCATTGTGTGCAAATACGATGACAATTTACATGTCACGTTCGATATGCTTCACACAATGTTTTCCGCTTCGCGTATGTTTTTAAACGCTAAAAAATCATGTCAAATCTTAACGTGATTTTATTTTTAAGAAATCCTCTTGCATAATACGTTTAAGTTTCACGATGAGAGGCGGAATTCAGAGGTCTGCCATTTATTCAGATTATTGACATTCTTTTAATCTAATCTCAGCCTGGTTAGGTTTGTGGGCTTCTCTATCCCTTCTTAATCATTATAGGCCACATTTAAGTTTTGATTAGCCAGTTGGCTGAATAAATGGCTTGATTGCTTGGTAGGCAAAGTACACGGGAATTGATTTAAGGTGAGCTAATTATGCCAAGGCGATAGAGGCTGTCCAGCCTCGCTGGTAATTAGTAGACTTCAAATCGCACTTTTCTTCCCGGAAGAATTTCAAATGGCCTCTGTTGTTAGTTCAACACTAAATTAAAGGTATGTGGCACAGAAAAGGAAATAATCAAACTCGTCCGTCTGCCCCATAGAGGCAGTTACTTTCATTGCGCTTAAAAATGATATCGATACATATATCGCCCAGCCCTAGTCATAAGTTGTACACGGTGGGGGATTGTGCGTCCAACAACGATGGTATCCGAGTCAGATTCCGATTTCCCAGAATTTTCAATTGAATCTGTCCATTTTGATGAAGCAGAGTACTTTTTTATGGAAGATGAGTAAACTCGACATAAAGCTGCTTTCATACCAGACGCGAAGCAAATTTTTTCGCACAACAGCTTACATTCAAAGTTAATGCAAAAACGCTAATACGTTTCACCTGTCTTCGCATCTTTGCATTGACTTTGAATGTAATCTGTCGTGCGGTGTGAAAGCAGCTTAACAAGGGATTCAGAGCCATACAGATTCCAGCCTGAGTACTTGAGCGATGAAGACAGCTAATTGTCAGTGTCTTCGCCTGTCCCGTATTGTACAACACTTTCCAGCCAAGTAGCGGAATGATTATTATTCCAGTTCTACAATTGTTTCTGTGCATGGTGTATTGTATAACCAGCCTACTCACTTTTCAACCTTAGGTGAGTTCAACAGACCTGATGTTTGGTTACCTTACCTAACAAGACCACATATAATATATTAGTTAATTAATGGCGTTAGTCAGGGGCGTTTCTTGGGACTGAGAACATTGGGGGCTGAGCCCAGACCCTTATGGGGAAGTTTGTTTGTTAATAAAGGGAAGTTTGGGATCCTACTCGAGAAAAAAGCTCTATGCTTTTTTGAGCCTTGTTGCGTCTTGTCCCGAGCCAAATACTGCCAACGTGTACTTCAAAATGTGTCAAAATTAAATTGGATTATATTGATAGAAACAGGATGATGCACTTATAGATAACACTGGAATTATAGCCAAAAAAATTAATATTTTTTAAATATTTTGACTGGAGCCAAGTCATATTCCCCCTCAATTTAAAAAGATGTTAGAAGTTACATGATTTGCCATTTTTAGTTTGGTTTTTTTTTAACACCAGACCATATGAAAAAGTTGAGTGATGATGCCTATAGACTATATAGAGTTTAAATGTTGCAACATTATATGAGTAGTCTAATCAATAGCTATATTCACAAATATTTACAAGAATAACTGTATACATGCATGAATTGCATAAGTAATGTTATTGCACCAACACTAAGTAATGATCTCTAGTTTCATAAAGTGCTGTTTACTGCAGTTTACTCTCAACTCCCGCACCACAGAACACCAGCAAAATGAGGGAGTGGGGCTCGGCAGCGCTCGTGAGCCCTTCGGAAGTCTTCGCGAATGTGTGTACAGTACAGACCAATGAAACACTACAAGGAAGAGATGCAGCGAGAGACAAAGCTTTCTGTACGGGCAATCGTTTTTACCCTCGGCCTGACTTCAAGCCGAAGGGTATTGTCATCAGTTCGTCGTCTGTGTGTCTGTCTGTCTGTCCGTGTGTGCACCGTCAGGCCGAGGGTGTTCAAACGCGGGCGTTTCTGGTTAGCTCATGGTTTAGCTGCTCTATAGGAGTCCAGAAAATCAAATACAATGGCCGAGTAGGTCTCAAAAAAGCTTAGCTTTCACAATAAAAAAGAAAAAGCCCCACACAGACATGTTAGAAGGACATAACAGCAGTTATGTAGTTGTGTGCGGTATCTTTGATAAATTCAGTGATATTTTTCTTACATAAGTTATGTGTGGGGAAAAGTCGCCAGTCGTTCTGAGCCTTCGGGGATTTTTCAGCCCTTTTAAGAGCGTCTATCCCCCGCCGGCACGCCCCCCTAGCACTACACGTTTCACAAACAGAATTTAAATTATTCATTTACCTGTTTCTGGTGACTGCTCCCCGGAGACATGAGCCTCAGCCGAGTCAGCCTCGTCCTTTCTGAAAAACCGCCTTATATCCATGTTTTCGTAACGGTATCAATGTCGTTATTTTCAGCTAATATAATGCTCGAAAGTAATCGTCATTGCTTTGGTTGCCTTCAGTTAGAGCTTCAGAGCCGACATCGACTCCACTCTCTTGGCCATTGCCATCGCCAGCGGTCTCTGTCACCATGTGTTAAACCTCGAGATAAAATTCTGCTTCCCTCTGCTTGTGTGTGGTACCAGTAGACTCACAGAGAAAACTACCATGGAGGATCTGCTCCTAAGCTTTTCAGCTAATTCCACAAATTTATCTTGCAGAATCTCAAACCTACCCTTACCTATGTAATGTGTCCCAACACTGGATCCCTCCCCGCTCTGGCCAGGAGCTTGTCCACACGCTCCAGGAGGTATCCTACCTGGGCACCAGGCAGGCAACACACTGTTTGAGACTCCTTGTCATGCGAATAGAAAGAGATGTCTATTCCTCTGATGATTGAGTCCCCCACTATCACAAACTCCCTTTTCTGAGAGGAAGAGGCCAACAGGGTGCCCTGAGGCTCATCAATCCCCACACTCTCAGGGTTAGGGGCCAAGTCGAGTTCCTGCAAGGGCCAGAATCGGTAGTACACCTCAACCTCTGGAGAAGCTGTTGCTGTACGGTGTGCATGTCCTTTCCTGCGCTAACGTCGTACGGTCACCCAGCTTAATCTCCCCTCCTGCTCTGGGGTCTCCCCACAGCCCTGCTTTGGCATACACACAGTTTTCT
The DNA here is from genome assembly GCA_029721435.1 of Gymnothorax reevesii. Classification (NCBI taxonomy): domain Eukaryota; kingdom Metazoa; phylum Chordata; class Actinopteri; order Anguilliformes; family Muraenidae; genus Gymnothorax; species Gymnothorax reevesii. The sequence continues at coordinate 58,919,760 of CM056574.1, forward strand.
CTAAATGACATACTACTGAGTTCCTCTAAGATCTCTACTGATTGTGATCTATGTTGTGCTGCCAACTGGCCCTGAAGATCAAGGATCTTGCTCTCCAGATGCTCAATTCGCTGGCATTGGCGGCAGAGAAACCCATCCTGGAAATCTCTGTCCAGAAGTGCGATCATTCTACAGTCATCATATAGTTTTTGCTAGGGCTGTGACCGATTCTCTGATTGGTAACCAATCTACCGCCGATCATGCAATGATAGGAGAATTCGAACCGATTGCCGATCTAGCAAAATGATTGGAAGAAATGGTAAGTGATTCAACCAGAGGCCAATCAACTACAATAATTGGCCGCTGAACTGTTGCTGGCTTACAGCTTTATTTATTGATACATAGCAACTTCACGGCAGTGCTCAAACTAAATGTAGTTTGCGGCTCTGCTGTCCTTAATGAGGTCACAGAAACTGCACTGCAGACAACACGCAACACCATTTAAACTGGTCTAGCCTAGAAGTGCCGATGAAATCAGATGACAGTAAGAGAATACTGATAAACAAAATGAGTACCCAGGTGGAAGGAAAGGCTTGAATTCCAATACACAGTAGATTTATAACTTAGCAAATTTCCTTGCCATTTTGACTGATTTATTTTTTAAGAAGTCATCATTTTCAGCCAGTTTCAAACATCCATTGAACTGTTAAACAGTTAATGCTAATGAAAATGTGTCAAGCTTCAAGCAGTTGAAAGTTTTTGTAAGGTAAGGTGATAGTGTTGTGCCTGTTTAATGTTGAAACTGAAATTTGTTTATTCCTGATTAAGGTTGCTTCCGTGCTCAATTGTAATTATTGATGTCTTTCTTAATCGCATTCCTTTTGTAATAACTAAAGGATAAATAACTTTATTTTAATATATGGTCGACGTCCACCTATGGCCCAATTGGTTTCTCTCAAAGTAATTTTCCTGCATTATACACTGTTCAACCCATTATGTACGTAAATTGATTAGACCGCAGAGAATCCCAATTCTGGCTGAACGGACTGTACGAAAAATATTTTCACCATTTGCTTTGAAATTTTAATGCAAGTTCTCTCATTGCAAATAACATTTTCTGTATTTTTTATTTATTTTTTTATTTGGCATCTCCAATCCCATCCGAATCTGGAATGCCCAATCTGTGAACTATGTAAAAGGCGTGCTCGTATGTGACCCCTTGCTGCCAAATCAGGAGAATGTAGACAATTTGCGGCTCTCCTCTGAAGCATGCGCCTGCCAGCCTGCTGCTTCTTATCCGTTCATTGGTTGAATCTTTGCAAGTTCAGAACTAGGGCGGAGGATACCTGGACATGAACAGGCTTAAAATCTTCCTGACGAGCGCCCGTCTGGCCAACAGGAGGCGCTTGAGCAACGAACAATGCAACGATTATTTTCCCGACAGTCCCTTCCCAATTTGCAACCCTGTAGCGCAATAGCTAATTGTGCGGTACTCTGAAATGGCTGCCGACCACTGTCGGCTGGTAAGAGGCGGGGATCGAACCCGCAACGTGATAGTCACTTCTGCTTCGCAACGCGATGCTTTATATTTTCTGTATTTTGAAAGTGTGTCTGTTTTGACATCATTGTGATGCATGTTCATGTAAACGGCGATTTTAGATTTTCTGAGAAAATGGGACCAGAAGTGAAGGAAAGGACCCCAATTCTGGCTTAAAGGTGAAAACAAATAAATAATTATTTCACAGATCGCAAAATTTCAAAATGGTTTGCTAATTCTATACGAACATGCGCAACATCTTAATATGCACTTTGGTTCATGGCTGGCATTTGTTACTTATTTGAACTTGCACAAAGTTATTTTGATGATCTTCAAAATAAACCTCATTAACACCACCGATTTTGTATTTTTTTCACTTTTCCTTTTCTTACAATGTAGCAATACGAAATCCATAATTGACAGGTAGCTTAATTTGATACGACTCAGCCCACACAACTGAATAATAATATCAATTTTAGTGGCTACTGTGGCGTCAAAAGGTGGACGTCGACCTTAACTTTTTCTTTACATGTACACTGAAAGCTTCCATTTCACCATATTTGCCAGAAAAGTACCGCTGTGGGCCAAAACCTGCATCCTTTATTGTCTATCGCAGATCAAGTATTTTTCCACCAGAAGACGTATGATGTTCAGATATTATAAAATGAAAATATTCTCAAAAAGTACGTGCACATTAATGAGAACAATTAGTTTGCAGCTCTGTAAGAAACATATACTTAAGGACTTTAGTTCTGCATATATTATTTACGGTGTCATTTCTCACCCAACAACAGTGCACTTCAGCTCTACCATAATGATGGAATAATTGATCTTGTTTAGCTAATACTTGTTATCGAATGTGCAATAAAACCAACTTTAATTTTTGTTATTAAGCTGTCGTCGAGTCAGAAATCAGTTTGTAAATAAAATATGCAGAACTAAAGTCCTTCAGTATATTTCGTATTTTCGTATATGCCTAATAGCATAATTGCCCATGTCATTTTTAAGGTTAAAAATATGCTCTTTTTTTTTTTTTGCCGCCAACACAAAAGTAGGCAGCTGATAATTCAATCAGGTAAAAATATATATAAATGGACTTGGGCAATTATGTTATGAGGCTAAGGTTTTTTTTTTTTTTTTTCTGTAATGCGATAATCATTAAACCTACAGATGAATGCACTGGAATTTTGCATATTGCTCATACGAAAAGAAAATCTCTCAAACGTAAGTTTGAAAATCGCTGACCGAGTCAATGCGAGAGTATTAAAATTAAACAAGCAAGTGAAGGTTCAATTATAAGTGCAGAAAACTAAATTAGAAATCCAAATGCTGGAGCATTAAAGGTGGATGAGGGGATAACAGGTGGATGATTTTACTTATTTGAACAACATACAAAACATACTGAGCAACAAAAGAAGCGCAAGTTACCTAGTTGGTATACTCTTATGGTTATTCAAAATGACCGCAAAACAAAGAAAAGTTTGATGAAATGAGTGTAAATGTGCATGCGCTAATAAATTTGATTTTCTATAATAATTACGCGCAAACTTATTTTCCGGTTTGTCTAAAGAAGCAAAGAAATAAAAAAATGCATGTTTAAGTTGTCTTTATTTTATTCAAGATGATAAAAGTGGAATCTCTTTTCTCATTCCAATCTGAATGCAAATACCTTATTTCGGGATAATTCCGAAGACTTGATATTTGACTGTTTAAAACATTAGTTATTCTATCGTGAAGTCTTTTGAGTTGAAATGAATTGAACATATGAACTGCTGATCATTCATTACAGCAAATTAGCAGACTTTCCAACATGTATTGTGAAGAATTAAAAACTCAGAGTTTTATGTATTATTTTTTGCTCTGAAGAGCCCACTTGTGGTAGAAACTGTCTGTGCCTTTAATGAATTGAAGTCATGGTTGTTTCTTTCTGCAATAAAACAAAATGATAATGAAAACTGGCATTTGCCAAATAATTAACAAAATGAAAAGCTATGCAATTTGTTCTGAACTCAGAGCCTGTCGAGCAATATGCGAGCTGAGAATTGAGTTGAAATAAAATTACGGAACGCTGAAACAAATATTGGTCCGAAAATGAGAAAACATCCAAATGTGGTCAGATAACTCTCTCCTAATGGAGAAATCTTCTCAGTATTTGGGCTTCAATATCCACTGTCTCTTCAAGAAACGGATATGCCATGTCTAACATCTCTGCTGTCTGCAATCTCAAGAGGAGAAAAACTCTGAGTTACTTGAAGAAAACCTGCCAGCAAGCAGGTTAGCTTTATGGAGTATATTGCCGCGGTAACTGACTCGGAGTTGGACTGAACTCGCATTGTGAACTGGAAAACTCAGTTTCAATCCGATAAATCAATCTGATTCTTGCCCCAACTTACTGCTCTAGGTTTGGCCACATTTTGGACTGCCTACCTATTGACCTTGCTCACCCTAGATGACAAAGAAAATTATTGCCAAGACAGAAGCACAGGAATGACAATTTATTAACCTGAGAAGCCCTGAGCAACATCAGGATAGAAGCCATAGGGAAACTATTAAAATTGATAATTAGCCTCTCTTAGCAGGGGCTTAGTTCTAGTTGACAAAAATGACATGCCAAATTGAGACAAACTGGATATTTAATAAACACTCAGATGGCTGACTTGATTTTATATAGTCCCAGTACTGTAATTATACTACTAGCTTGACTAAGAAACCAGATAATCACAGACTGGCTTTTCCGGATACGGTTCTCAGATGAAGGCCTCCAATACCCAGCTAAGTGATGAACTGAAAATGCCAATAATCAATGCACAATATCAGCGGTAGCTCATTAGCTAGTCTCGGGCAGCTACAATGCCCAGATCAAACTGGAGGTGGGAGGGGGCGGAGCACTGCTGTTAGTCCTCCTTTAAGGTTATCATAGCTGGGAAAAGTGGGTTATATTATTTCTATATATCATGAAAAAAGCTCCTACGACTTTTTTTTTTCTTTATTTTGCGATTTTACAACTCGACTGGACTGCGCCATTATCGCCACAGCAGACGAAAATTCAGCCTTTATTTTGAAAATATCCGCTTGGGGCGCCTCTAATCATTATGCCATTGCCAGTGCCATGATGTCCATTGTCTTGCAGTCCTGCATTGTGATTGTTGATAGACCGAGATATTCCCGCTTCTTCAATGGGACAGACAGGCAAGCTTGATAATGACCTTTTTCTATTTGACACAACTTTAATTTAGAGGTGAACTAACATCAGAGGTCATTTGAAATGCTTCCGGAAAGAAAAGTGCGATTTGAAGTCATCTAGTTACCAGCCAGGCTGGACAGCTGCCATCACCTTAGCATAATTAGCTCACTTAAATCAATTCCCGTGTACTTTGCCTAACTTTTAATCAAGCCATTTATTCAGCCAACTGATCAATCAAAACCAAAATCAAGCCAATAATGATTTAGAAGAGACAATGCGAAGCAGACAAACCGAACCTAGCTACCGTTTTAGATTGAAATAATGTCAGAAATCTGAATAAATAGCAGACCTCTGAATTCCACCTCTCGCCGGAAAACTTTAGCGTATTATTAAAAAAGATTTCTCAACATAATTTAATTTTTAAGATGGACCTGGTTTTTCAGCGTCTAAAAATACACGCAAAGTAGAAAACGTGCAAAGTACATCAAACGTGAATGTGAGAGAAATTATTTTCGCATTGCAAACAACGGACAAATGCACCGAAGACTGGTCAAAGATGTTCACGCAAATCTGTGCCGCAAATTTTTGACATTTTTTATTTAATAATTGAACAATATTCGCACACAAAGACCAAATGTAATAATCAAGCGAACAAATTTAGGCAAATTGCGTGCTGAACTAAGCAAAGTTAAGGTCTTCAAAATCATCCTCCTGTACTCGACAATTGCTTTCACCCCCTTCCCATTTACTTTGCTCAGTTTGCAATCAAACAGTTGATTCGCTCAATGAACAATTTTAAATTGGCTGGTAGTCTCATTTACTTAGATATCATTTTTTTTCATGCACATGGATGAATGTGGCAGCCGCAGTCAGGGGCGTTGCCAAGGGGGGGCAGGGGGTGGGCAGTGCCCACCCTGAGAAAAGCTCTGCCCCCCCTAATGAAAACTCAAGATAAAAACCTGATTTACTACTATTTGTCAGCAAACACGCGAAATCCAACTGATTCTCAGCTGGACGTAGACAGCCAATTAGAGTGAGCTTTACGAATGCTTCATTTATCTATCACTATGTGTGATTGGTGGATTCCTTTGCCAGTCTATTCTGCTGTGAAACTATCGAATTACTGGGACCCTCCCATTCTCTTAGACTGCCGTCTTGCTCATCAGTCTGAGGTCACGTCTACTGCTCTGTGCTTCTCTCAGGGAATTAAAACTTTGCCCATATCTCTTTTGTTGCTATTTCTGCCACTGCTTATTTTGTAAGTCTTTGTGTGTGATATTATGGTAATTTGTGTTCTAGTTTGTCATTTGTGTTCACTCGTGCGGTTATAACCCGAGTTGGCTACCGAGTGAGCCCAGGCAGCTCGCTAGCAGCTAGTCTGGAGTTGCTAACGTTAGTCACTCACTGGGGTTGTTGCTACAATTCTGTATCATAAGCACTTCCGGGAGAAAACTAGACTGGCGTAAGTATTTTTCGGTGACATGCTGAACGGAGCCAAGTAAAGGATTTCAGAAGGCAACTCTAAGAAAAGTAAACGCGTTTAAAGATACACACCTGAAGCGGCTTAAATTATTTAAAATGCTGCCGGGAAGAAGCCGAGTTTAGATTTCAGCAGGTGCTCCGCCCTTCCCTAAATCTGCTCCCGTGCACTTGGCCTCAATAACAATCAAACAATTTCAGTGGCCTATAACGATTAAGATGTGATGGTGAAAAGCAGACAAACATAACTGAGCGACGGTGTTGGATTGAAAGAATGCTAGTTTGAATAATTCGAAAAAATCTTCCTCTTCCCCAAAACCATGAAACGTGAATGTCAGATATAAATGATCAGTCGCACGAAATCGCGTGGCAATGACAATCGCGTTCATGCAAAACTGCTGTTCTATGGACATTTAAATTTAGAAATGCATCAATCAATCATGCTGTCTGAACAGCTTTACTCATTCAACTTCGAGAGTAAACGAATCCACCATTTGATTGCCAATCAAGCTAAGTAAATGGGAATAGGTTTGTTTTTTCTGAGAGTTGCCTAATTGGTTAATAGGAGGCGATTTTGTTGTCCTTTACTTCCGTTGTTTTCAAACTCAGTCCCGGAGGACCCCTGTGTATGCTGGTTTTTATTGCAACCACAATAGCAATTCCAGGATTTTAACAAGCTGTTACTTTTTCTTAATTAGGTTCTTTTGATCTTATCATCTTAATCTACAGAATGCCAAACATGGCTTTGAAATGCCCCAAAGATGACTCATTTTACATTGTACTCATTGCACTATTGGCAAAAAATTAAAGAGGTAACAGACCAATAAGATTAACTTGCCAACTTAATGACTTAACTTGTAACTTGGTTTTTTGCTGTATACGCAATAATTGGCTATTTTCACCTGATACTTCACCACAAAACTGGTGGGCCTCATTATCATCATTGGCGTTGTTATTGCATTCATCATTATCTTCTTGATGGTTAGGAATGAAGGCCAGGTGTACATACCAATTAAGAGCCTGCTGATTGACCTCAGACTTTAACTGCATTGGTTGTAGTTACATTTCTTCATGTATATTAAAATCAACTGTTTGAAATTTAATGCAGTGAGTACCACATGCCCATAGAAGATACATTTTACATTGCATACATTGTCAATTCTGGCATGATGTGATTTAAGAATCTAAGTGATGTATATAGGCTCTATTTATTTATTTTACGGCGATTTAGAGGTTTTTTTTTTGCCCCCCTAAGGAGGACAAATGCCCACCCAAGCTTGGCATCCTGGTAACGCCTCTGGCCGCAGTGACATCCTTATCTCGCAACTTCTCATTCCACTAGTGGCGTTAATGGCGGCCTCCTGGAAACAGCCTTCGGGGAAAATTACAGATAATTTAATGGTCATTTAAAAGAACAGGGAGTGTGTCTGGACACAAAATCGACCATGGATATTATGTTGGAGTTAATTACTATAAGATAAAGTCAAAATGGGTAGTTCGGTATAGTCCTCCTTTCAAAATTCCAACCTAACAGAATTGATAACTCAAGTAACTGCTGCCCTGCTAACTAAATATTCAATCTCAGATCCCAAGTCAAAAATGCAAACCGTAACTAACTAGCTAGCTAGCCACAAATGGCTACTACAACCAAAGGTAACTGAAAAAGAATAAAGCCTGGTACCCTTCAGACGGACCGAATAAACAACTCATTTACAATGAGAGCTAGAGAAACGCAGTATTCCCCCACCCCCACCCAGCACTCAAACAAGCAATTACACTTAAACGAGCTGATCTAGACACTGCATCCGGAGGAAAATACAAAAATAACATAATTTGCAATGGGTTTGACACTAGAATCGCCGGAATTTTATCACTACTAGAACCGCCATGAACGGTCGTTTGGACCGCTCGGTTCAGAGCATTCTAATCTGACTCTGAGCACCTAATCAAGCAATTAATGAATCTTGTATGTTACCATGTATCTCAAAAGAACGAAACAACACCAGCATTACGTTTTTACAAGTTTAATAATAAATTTATGGCAATAGAATAATAAATTTTAGGCAAGAGAATTATAAATAATTAACATGAATCAAGCTGCTTTCACACCGGACGTGAAACGATTTTTTTGCAAGACAGACTACATTCAAATTCAATGCAAAGACGCAAATACGCGTGTTTCACGCGAATTCGCGTCTTTGCATTGACTTTTGAATGTGATCTGTTTTGCGAAAAATTCGTTCGCGTCCAATGTGAAAGTGGCTTTATTGTAAACATTTACTACGATATTTTTGGGTAAAGAAATAATAAAACAATTCAGAACGACAAAAACAATTAAAAACATCTATTTTGATTGATACTTGATTAATACACATTCGGATTCAACATTTATAGCCTAACAGCATAACCATATGTAATATCGTATTTATTATGAAATAATTAATCGGAACAATGACATGGAATTAGAAAACAACAGGTAGGTGCTGAACTTTTTTTTCTGATTACCTTTATTTATTTGCGTGGCGTAGCATTTAGTCTACTCGTAATAATTGCGCAGGTGACCTTGGTTCTCCTGGCGCAAATCCCACAGACGGGTCTGAAGCACCTGCAGCAGGTGACGAGCGTCTTAATTTGAGAGCAGCTCCTGCGGACCTGGCACTGCCTCCGTTTTGGTGCCAGTGTCTCCCGCTGCTGCTGGCTCAAAAATAATTCTAGACTATTCTGCTCTACCAACTCTGACAGCGGCATCGGTTAGTTGCTAGGCAACCAAAAGATACATTTTTCAAAAAAAAAAATAACAGGCGCAAAACTGTACGGTCAGGGAGACCGCTAATGGCAGAAATGGGTAGATTTGGTGGTATTACATGCTCCGTAGGTTTAATCTATTTAAAATTAGTTGCACGTTAAAATATAGACACTTTAAGGAAAAGTCATTGACCCTCAAGGTTGTATTCTTTTATTTTGAAAAGTTATGACACAAAACGGTCAAAATGACCATCATGGCGGTTCTAGTGTTAATCGGAAGAGCCCTACGGTGAAAATGAGATGCGGGGAAAAAAGAAAAAAAAAACCCTGGTTAGTATTAATATTTAATTCAAGCGAGCCGGATGAACGTCACTTAAAACGCGAGCCAACTAAACACGACTTGGCTTTGATAAGCTGTTCCAGGCACAGCGATTAGAACAGGATACTGAATCGCTAATCTGACTAGCCTATTTGTTTATGTGATAATGCGGTTTAAAAAAGACCAAAGAGGACTAAAAACCCTGGTGAACGTCAATATTTATTAGCTAGAAGACTGTATGAAAGGCAAGCAACCAAGTATGAAACCAACCCAGGTTGTAGTTGGATATCCAGCTAAGTTAACTCTATAATATTCTTAGCGTTGAGATGCGTGCTAAGGTTCGTCAGCAAAATCAGCTACAGAAAAACAAAGCGAGAGTGGCACAGTCTCTGAAAACAAATCCGCTTTACTTTGTATATCATACAATTTACTTAGTTAGCTAATTATTTAGTGTTAACATTTATTTTAATTTACTTTGCCCCAGGAGACCGACTTAATTTGGCTATCTGCTAACCTAGTTGTTATAAGGGGTAAAAAATTGGGGAAGTTTCTCCCTGCCCCTATTGCGACAAAGGTTATATCTTCAGAGCAAATTGTCCTACCTTTTTTAATGTTTGAGCTTTTACACGCAATTTATTTTCAGAAAAATCCGTTGAAAGGAGTACATCTTCTGCTACAATGCCTGCATTCCTTTCTCCATCTCAACCCAAGCAGCATTATTACCAACGAACAGTGCCACAGCAACAGCAACCAACAGCAAACCGTATGAAATAGTTTTTGAGTTATTGTATTACCATGGAGGATCTGCAGCCGACATGAATGCTGCAGTGATGATAAGTCCATAATATCAACGAAACGTAGTTGCGCTGATATAATAATAACTGATGGCACATCTCTGGTTGCCTAAAAAATGATCTCAAATACATAATGGCTGTTCTTCAAGCTGCAGTTGATAAGCAGCTGGAAGACAGTGTATGTTGGCTTGACATTGATTAATGTATTCATTGTTGCCCCTGGATGAAGTCAGTGCTACTATGGATTTGGCTTTAGCCCATGTTTGCTGCCGCCGCCAACATAGACATTTCCTTGTGGACGCTCTATGGGCCACAAATGTAAAGCCATGTCTTTAATATTTGGCACGTATATGGGCATTGGTTAGGAGATGGCGCCAATTGATTTTGGTTGCCATGGTAACATCATTCACTAAATTATAGATAATTTTGTGCCAAAATAAGTCAAAATGAAAAATATGGGCGATCGGGGGTTACACCCATTGGTTGTGGGCGACCAACCCATTTAATTGTAGTTGACATCACACAACATATGCGCTTCTGCAACTTTCAGCTTCGTAAACCAAGAGTAAAAATTGTGGTGTTGATGGGAATTAGCAGAGTCTTGCAGTTGTCATTACTTGACCGCCATATTGCGGTCATGCAGTTATCATCACAGCCCCAGGTTTAACCAGCTGTTGCTTAAGAACCTTTGGGGCAGATCCACTATGTTTTATGGTTATGCGCAAAAGTTAACATAATGCCTTCACGTGAACTGACTGTGGAAACTTTTTGTTCTTGGCAGAAGGTTAGTGGATGATAGTTTTTCCGAATGGACTGCAGAATTGTTGCACAAGCAAAAACTGTCTGTTGCCATCTCCGCTAGAAACCAGCTGTGCAACTCATCACATGGTTATGTTCCTGGTAAATTACATTCATGCTAGATATAGAGTACACAAAATACAAACTTTACAAGAAATATTTTCAGAAATTTTCTTTATTTACCCATAATGGTAAATTGCAGGGACATAACATCTGTATTAAAAAAAAACCCATTATACTACACTTCAGATGAGCATTGCAAATCTTTGTAAATTTATATCGTCATACATGCAACTTTTTTTTTTTTTTTTTTTTTTTAAATTAATATTTTAGACTCTGCCAATCCAATTTGTGAGATGATCAAATGCAGCAGTTTTGGAACTTTTAGCCTGTTTTAAATTCTGGTGGAGAGCCAAAGGTTTCTCTGGATCCCAAATATTTCCCCTGCTGTTAATGTTATAGTACTAGTATAGTCTTGGTCTTGAGACCAGTGTCAAGACAATTTTTTGAAGGTCTTGGTCTCCTTTCAGAATCGACCGCTTTTATAACTCTGTCTTGTCTATGATAAGCAGACTCGGGATATTTTTCCCCACCAACCAAGACTGGTCAAGACCACAGCTGGAGGCATATGACTGATTTTCCCGTGAATTGTCTGATTTATTTTTCACATCATTGCTGTGATTGGATGTAAAACCTTTAACATTAACTTGACGACTGTGACCTCTCCTCCTGCCCCTCCTAACATGCGCTCCAAAAAGTAGATGTGGGAGACAGGTGAGGAAGCTGCGACAGTCCCCAGATCTTGTTTAATAAAACTTGGCTGCCGAAACCTCAGAGTTTATCGGCAATGCAACATCCAAAAGAAAACACTCGGCAGCATGCAAATTCTTCAATGCAACGTTTACCGAGATATTTGGGACCATGTCGAACTTTTATCGGCACTTAGGAAGGAGGTATAAATAAAGTGAAGTCATGCTTTAGCTAGCTAATGTTAGCAATCTGCCTTTGTAACAGAACTCCTCTGAAATCTCTTCACCCTTCACTGTAAGGGATTAAGCGACTGTAAATACACTGCTCAAAAAAATAAAAGGAAATACTAAAATATCACATCCTAGATCTGAATGAATTAAATATTCTTATTAAATACTTTGTTCTTTACTCAGTTGAATGTGCTGACGACAAAATCACGCAAAAATTATCAATGGAAATCAAATTTATTAACCCAAGTGGAAAAACACACTACAGGCTGATCCAACTTTGATGTAATGTCCTTAAAACATGTCTAAATGAGGCTCAGTAGTGTGTGTGGCCTCCACGTACCTGTCTGACCTTCCTACAACGCTTGGGCATGCTCCTGATGAGGTGGCGGATGGTCTCCTGAGGGATCTCCTCGGCCCCCCAAAGAAATGCCACCCCACACCATTACTGTCCCACTGCCAAACCGGTCATGCTGGAGGATGTTGCAGGCAGCAGAACGTTCTCCATGGTGTCTCCAGACTCTGTCACGTCTGTCATATGTGCTCAGTGTGAACCTGCTTTCATCTGTGAAGAGCACAGGGCACCAGTGGTGAATTTGCCAATCTTTGTGTTCTCTGGTAAATGTCAGACATCCTGCATGATGTTGGGCTGTAAGCACAACCCCCACCCACTCCTCATGGAGTCGGTTTCTGACCGTTTGAGCAGACACATGCACATTTGTGGCCTGCTGGAGGTCATTTTGCAGGGCTCTGGCACTGCTCCTCCTGTTCCTCCTTGCACAAAGGCGGAGGTACCGGTCCTGCTGCTGGGTTGTCGCCCTCTTACGGCCTCCTCCACGTCTCCTGATGTACTGGCCTGTCTCCTGGTAGCACCTCCATGCTCTGGACACTACGCTGACAGACACAGCAAACCTTCTTGCCACAGCTCGCGTTAATGTGCCATCCTGGATGAGCTGCACTACCTGAGCCACTTGTGTGGGTTGTAGAGTCCGTCTCATGCTACCACTAGAGTGAAAGCACCGCCAGCATTCAAAAGTGACCAAAACATCAGCCAGAAAGCATAGGAACTGAGAAGTGGTCTGTGGTCACCACCTGCAGAACCACTCCTTTACTGGGGGCGTCTTGCTAATTGCCTATAATTTCCACCTGTTGTCTTTTTTTCCACCTTTTCCTTTTGCACAACAGCATGTGAAATTGACTGTTAATCAGTGTTGCTTCCTTAGTGGACAGTTTGATTTCACAGAAGTGTGATTGACTTGGAGTTAGATTGTGTTGTTTAAGTGTTCCCTTTAATTTTTTGAGCAGTGTATTATCTACCTATGTACATACTGTGTGTTTCAGGGTACTAGTTTCAGTTGCTTGCCAGCTATTTGCAACCAAACGTTAGCGTTGACAAGTGACTACATACCACTCCAGCCAGAAACATAGCTACACGTTGTAGTGTAGTGAGTTGGAAACACAAGATGAATTTTCTACTGTTTATTGCCCTGATATGAAAGCTGCCCCACAAATATTCTCAGATTTTTTCTGGTGTGTCCACATGACCAAATCATGCCTTTAATTCAGGCTGAGGATGAGGCTGCATTATGAACCCCTGATTATGCATACTTAGGTCAAGCGGACCTACTAAAAATCAAACAAATTTTGGTTCTGTAAAAATTGTCGGAAAATCAATGAAATGCGCCAAATCTGAAAGCAGATTCTTACATTACAGGCAATTTTACCTGCGTGCACCAATTGACACAAATTTAGGAGCACTGGAAAGTGTATTTTATTCCTGCAAAAATGCTTACCTCATTGCAACATTCGCTAGTGAATAGCCACTCCCTCCTTAAATTGACAATTACTCCATGAAAAAGTGGAGTTGGAACTTAAGATTTGGGATATGTCCATTTGAAATGAAGGCAAACACCCATGATCTTCAAATTTTTCTGAGTCTGTGCTGTGCAGATTCTGGTCCACTTGGCTCAGAATGACCCATTGGTGAGTGTTTGTGCAGAGTATATTTAAGCACTTGATGAATTGCTTGACCAGTGCATCACACAGGAAGTCTGTAGTTTGACTCATATGTCATTTCTGCAAAATATTTTCCGTGCATTCATATCACAAATGGATTGTTCCTCTTTCACTGTAGGCCTTCAGTCGAGCTATTCAAGGCCAATTTATGCGTCATCAGTATTGAATGTTGGATTCTACAGGTACTACTCGGAGAATTAGAATATCGTGTAAAAGTCGGTTTATTTTGGCAATTCAACATAAAAGGTAAAACTAATATATTTTATTGACTCATTACATGCAAAGTGAGATATCTCAAGCAATTGTTTGTGGTAATTTTGATGATTATGATTTACAGCTCATTAAAACCTCAAATACAAAAACTCAGAAAATTAGAATATTGTGAATATAACCAATATTGTTTGAGAAACAACACACTGGCGGATGCTGGACATGGGCTTTAAATGTCGAATTCCTGTTGTCAATCCACTCCTCAACAGCAAGCAATGCCAGGGGCACCTTCGCTGGGCTAAATAAAAGAAGAACTGGTCTGTTTCCCAGTGGTCCAAAGTCCTCTTTTCTAATGAGAGCAAATTTTGCATCTCATTTGGCAACAAAGGTCCAAGAGTCCGGAGGAAGACTGGAGAGGCACATGATGGAAAATGCATGAAGTCCAGTGTTAAGTTTCCCCAGTCTCTGATGACTTGGGGAGCCATGTCAGCTGCTGTTGTTGGTCCCCTGTGCTTTCTCCAGAGTAAACGCAGCAGTCTACCAGAACATTTTAGAGCACTTCATGCTTGCTTCAACGAACCAGCTTTATGGGAATGCAGACTTCATCTTCCAGCAGGACTTGGCACCTGCCCACACTGCCAAAAGTACCAAATCCTGGTTCAACAACCACGGGATTACTGTGCTTGATTGGCCCGCAATCTCACCTGACCTGAACCGCATAGAAAATTAATGGGGCATTGTCAAGAGAAAGGTGAACGAAAAGAGACCTAACAATAAAGAAGAGTTCAAGGCCGTGATTGAAGCATGCTGGTCTTCGATAACAGCTGAGAAATACCGCAGGCTGGTAGCATTCATGCCACGCTGGATTGAAGCAGTCATTTGGGCAAAAGGGGCCCCAACCAAGTACTAATTACAGATGCAAGATTTTCCTTTCAGAGGCCAGATATTTTTGTATTTAAAATCTTTTTTTATTTAATTATTTTAAATTTATTTCATGTGATATTCTAATTTTCTGAGTTTTTGAATTTGAGGTTTTCTTGAGCTGTAAGTCCTAATCAGCAAAATCAAAACAAATAAAAGCTTGAAATATATTGATTTGCATGTTATTTGTCTATATAATATGTAGGTTTCACCTTTTAAGTTGAATTACAGAAATACATGAACTTTTTGAGAATATTCTAATTTTCTGGGTAGTACCTAAGTGCCCTCCACTAATATTTGCACCTTTGGTAAATATGAACAAAAGTGGCTATGAATGAATGGCTTTATTGTGTCTCGTCCTAGTATTCAGAATATAAATTATAATATTTCCTTTAATTGAAATACCATGATTCAAAAGGACAATAATTATCATGGAGGAAATATTTTGGCAAAAACATGTTCGCCATTATTGAATCCCATTCATCTGACACTTTGTGCTGCCTCTCATTACAGAGAATGGCTCTGAGTCTTCTGTGTCGTGTTATGAGGTTGAATCTCCAGGTCCTTTAAATTCCTGGGTCTAGGTTTTTGGACTCCTCTCTTAAGCTGATCCCATACGTTTTATTTTGGGTTTAGGTCAGGGCAGAGGGAAGGCTGCAACAAAACCATGAGTTTGCGGTTGAAGTACCATTTTTAGCCCGCTTGGCCGACAGGTCCAAGGGGCTTATGCTGTACTCAGGGTCATTAGTGGTGGTCTGTTGTGCGTTTGTGCGTTACGTAGTTTCAGTGCGATACAGCTTTCAGTTTTCCACGAATCCTTTTCATATTTTCTGCATGTATATGGGCCCAGAGTTTGATTTCAGTCCTGCTACGATTCTTTGTTTGGCCACCAGGCGGCTTTTTTTTTTTTTGCTGCAAAACTTCAAGCAGCTCTAGCCTCCTTATTCTATGAGCTAAGATGCTCAGATTTTTACTGTAGGGTGTTCTGCCAGGGGTTCGTCATATCTCTAATGTGTTTTTGATTTGACCTAATTTTAAAGGTTATATAGGTCTAAGGTCATTAAATGTGCCAGTTTCAGCGCCATAGCGCCCTCAGTTCTCGATGGATCCTTTTCCTATATTATATGCATATATATGGCTGGATTCACACTGCAAGTAAAATGAGACCCGAATCGGATCTTCTGCTCAAATGCGGCCAATATCTGATCTGTCACATGGCTGTGTAAACAGAAAAAAACCACATTGATTCTGCCCATGATCGGATCCGTCAGATCGGATCCAGGCCTCATTCAAATGTGGTTTTTGTTCGGATATGTGCCAATGTGGTTGTCGTGTAAATGCATGTCAACATGCAGATCGGA
The DNA here is from genome assembly GCA_029721435.1 of Gymnothorax reevesii. NCBI lineage: Eukaryota > Metazoa > Chordata > Actinopteri > Anguilliformes > Muraenidae > Gymnothorax > Gymnothorax reevesii. Next base: position 58,936,080 of record CM056574.1, read on the forward strand.
TATTTTGTACAAATTGTATTCTTTGCATTATTGAAACTGCGACGATTTGCAAACTGATGACATTCTTCAGATGGTGGGAATTGTATTAGTTTCTATGCTATATAAAGCCTAGACCTACTACGACGATGAACCGCGATCTGAGAAGAGACGTTCGGTGTAGTTTTAGTGGTAACATAAGATACTTCGTAAATACGGGCCCTGGTCAGAAAATATTTGCAAATATCTAGGCCACGTGCTGAGTGGAAACTGGCTTTTCTTTACACCCCTCCCCCGCCTGTTGTTTATTTATTTCTAGTTTAGACCTTGTACGATGGCTTGGAGTTCATCCTGTTGTGGAAGATGTATATATTGATGCCACTCTTCCTGTTGCACGGCTTGACAGAATGCATTTAGAATCAGGCACACTGACGCGGTGCTAAGTCCAAAGAGATGTGCCAATATGCGATAGCACGCTCCTGTTGCCAGCCACCACAAAGCAACTGCAACCCTCATGCAATGGGATGGCCCGGCGAAATGTAGTGTCTTGGTGCATCAGAAGTGGCGATAGTTTCTGACTTATCATGTGGAATGTTTGTTTACTCATCCTAAAATTTTGCATCCATTGTTAGTCATCAAAAGTCTTTACAACCTGCTCCGACCAATCCGTTGATCTCTCTCGCATCCACACACTCCTCTGAGCAGTGGAGGAAGTGATGATCGCGGCATAGGGATGCGAGGCGATTATAACCCTTCTTCTCCTTCTCTTCCTCAAAAATCCTCTGCATTTGAGTGGGATTTTTCATACATCGCATGATGAACATCAAGCCAATTTCAACGTCATCCATAGTTTACAAAGTGAAGTGTGCTGCTTACGTCTATATGCCAAATAAAGGCCTAGATGAGGGCGGAGTCTGCCTACGCATTTGCGATGATGCAGATGATAGGTTTAAACGGTGTTACACAGTGAAATGTTGCGAGCTTGCTTGATGTGTTGATCATTTTTATCCCCCGCAACAACGTTGTTGCGGGGGGTATAAAAATAGGGTCCGTCTGTCCGACACGTTTGTTGTCCGGGCTAGAACTTTGAAACTAATCATCCGATTCTGATCATATTTGGCATCGAGGTGTAAAACCACATAAAGGTGTGTCAAGTAAAACGATTTTGAAAACAATTTTGTAATTTCTCTCGTTTTGGGGCAAAAAGCGACAAACTTGTGGGAAATCTGTAATGTCTCGTGTCCGGGCTATAACATTGAAAATAATCTATCGATTGCGATCGTATTTGGCATCAAGGTGTAAAAACACATAAAGGTGTGTCATGAAAACAATTTGGTATAATTTTCCGAGTTTTCTGATGCATGCTCTCCGGGCTATTTTTTTTTTTGCAAGGAAATTAACAGCTTTGCGTTAGTACAGTTCTTTAGAAATCTAAATGCATATAAACATTTTCTATTCAAAAATGCAATGCCAGTTGCAGGGGATATCACAGTGTCAGCAGCTTGTTATGACTGCTCAGCCTGCATGCTTTTGTAATGCTGCACGCAAATTTGCTTTTGTTTTCGGTAATATTCTCATGCGCTTGTGGATCGCCCAAGACAATGGCTAGGTAGTGAGTGATGTAAACTAACGGAATCAAAACGAAACACATATCATTCACGCTCGAAACAAGATGTAAATACGCAGTTGAACAAATCTGTTTTGGGCCTCAAAATCTGATCCATATCCGATTTGGGAAACAAGACCTGCCAAGGGTTCATCATATGTCATGGTTTTTGATTTGACCTAAATTTCAAGGTTATGTAGGTCAAAGGTCATAAAACGCACAGATGTTCTTTCAGTGCAATAGTGCCTTCTGTTTTCAACGGATTCTTGTCATATTTTATCTGAATGTACATGGGCCAAAGATCTAGCCCGAGTTCAATTTTCGGCATGCTGCGATTGTTGGTTTGGGCAACAGGTGCCTTTTTCTCCAAACAGCTCTAGCTCCCTTATTCTAAAAGTCAAGATGCTCAAATTTTGACTGTAGCTTTTTCTGCCAAGGTTCATGATATATGTAATGGGTCTTTGATTTGACCCGAATTTAAAGGTTATTTAGGTCAAAGGTCGTAAAATGCACAGATTTTGTTTCACTGCAATAGTGCCTTCACTTTTCAAAGGATTCTTTTCATCTTTCTTATGCATGTATATGGGCTCAAGATCTAGCCCCAGTTCGATTTTGGGCATGCTGCGATTCTCGGTTTGGCAACCAGGGGGGCTTTTCTGCAAAACATCCAACAGCTCTAGCTCCCTTATTCTACGAGCTAAGATGCTCCAATTTTTTGCCCGCTTGGCTAAAAGGCCCAATGGGCTTATGCTATGCTTGGGGTCTTCAGTGGTGGTATGTTGTGCATCTGTGCGTGTGTGCGTAAACTTTTGGCTGGTCTCCACTCTAGCTTCTTGAGTTTTTCACCGATCCCTTTCATATTTTATACGTCTTAAGGTTCTGACGAAGTTCGATTTTCAGCCCAATCGGACCGATACTATGGCCAATAGGGGGCGTTCCATTTTGGCCACGTTTGGCCAAGTGGGTGCAGTGGCTTTGCCACTATTTTTGTTTACTGGTCTCTGACCAGCTGAGTCATTAAGATGGTGTAAACTTAGTTGGTGAAAGTATTGATACATTTTAAAGAAACTCGGAATGCAATATTTTTAGCGCATAAAATACATTGGGATTGCATTTCAGTCCTGCATTTCAAAAGCGAGCTTGGCAGGGTAGTCATACTGAAAAACAAAAATGTCAGGGTTTGACATTTATAATTTGTTTAAAAAAAAATGGCAGTTTCGCGACCTTGGACTTACCTTCACCCATTGACACCCATTTTAATGAAATGGCTGTAACCTTTAGCAGTCACCGATAGGCCAGTTGATTTTCAGGTTCACTTGAGCTTGTAGTTCGTGTTCATTTCAATGCATGTTTTGGGTCCTTTTCCATTTAAGGTCTCACCAGAGCTCATTTTAAGCTGTTTTGCAGAGCTGGCCAGGTTGCCATTAAAAATCTGCTGGAATACTGGATACCATGAATCTTAAGTTGTTCAGGGTCTGATGAATAGGGCCATATCCCATTAATTTTTTTTTTTTTTTTCTCCATCTGTTGGGTGATGGCAATGGAAATATTTTCTTGAGCAAATAAACTGGCTCAGTTATGTCATCCAAATGCTATTGATGCCACATTTTATATCAACTATCATGACGTAAGAGTACACAGTACAAATATTTTTATCATGACCTGTGACACTTAGTCAATTTGCACATCAGCATCACATAGTGGCCCAGCTGGGTAACTATGTTACTGAGCTGGAATTATTTGAGAAAAAACCATTAAAATTGAAAATGGGAATAAAATAATATCCCAGACGTATACCAATCTAGAATGCTTTATTATGGGTTTACATGACTACCATTTTCAATGAATACTACCTTGGTATATTGCTGGGTTAGAGCAATAGACAGCCGGAAATATGGTCGAAATAGACTGCGTGTGTGCATATGTGTATGTTTGTGTGTATCTACGTGTGAATGTGACTGTGTGGGTGTGTCTGCACATTTGCGTGTACACGCATAAACGTGCAGACACACGCAGAGTGTATGTTTGTGCAGGTCTCAAAATACAAACCGCAGTTCCAGTGAAGTTGCGACGTTGTGTAAAACATGAATAAAAACAAAATGCAATGATTTGCAAATCTCATAAACCCACATTTCATTCACAAGAGAGCATAGAGAAGAGATCTGATGTTGAAAGTGAGACATTGTATCATTTCATTAAAAATATTGGCTCATTTCGAATTTGTTGGCAGCAACGCATCTCAAAAAAGTTGGGTCAGGGCAACAAAAGGATATAAAAGCAAAAAGGTAAAATGCTCAAGCTGTTTATCAGTACAACTTAGTCGTTTGATTGGCAATAGATCAGTAACATGACTGGGTATAAAGAACGCATTTTAGGGAGATGAAGTCTCAGAAGGAAAGATGGGCTGCTCACCAATATGCGAAAAACTGAGTCGAAAAATTGTGTAATGCAAAATTGCGAAGACTTAGAATATCCCACCATCTACAGCACATATCATCATCAAAAGTTTCAGAGAATCAAGAGAAATTTCTGTGTGCAAGGGACAAGGTCAAAGGTCAATATTTGATAGTCGTGATCTTCGGGCTCTCAGGCAGCACTGCATTAAAAACAGGCATAATTCTGCTGTGGAATTCACAGCAATAACAATGTACAAGGCTTGCTCGTTTGTGCCCCCTGGTTACCAATTCAGGAGAGTGAAGACAGTTCACAGCTCTCCTCCGAAGCACGTGCCGGTCAGCCACCACTACTTATACACTCATTGGTTGAATCTTTGCAAGTTCTGAACGAGGGCGGAGGATACCCGGACATGACCAGGCTTAGAGTCTTCCTGAAGTGCGCCCGTCTGGCCAACAGGAGGCGCTTGAGCAATGAACAAAGCAATTTATTTTATTTCCCATTTCCGACAGTCCCTTCCCAATTTGAAACCCTGTAGCGCTATTGCCAATTGTGCGCTACGCTGAAAAAGCTGCCGACCACTACTGGCTGGTAAGACCGGGGCTCGAACCCGCGACGTGATAGTCACTTCTGCACTGCAACGCAGTGCCTTAACCGAGTGAGCTGTTGAAGCAAGTGAAAAACTAGTTATCTTTTCAGGGTGAACACATTGCACAAAAAAAAAAAATCCAAGTTCATCTCCTTTTTGATAAACATTTAGTCAGCTTAAGGACAACTGTCTGGGTACTAAGCAAAGTGTGCCTTTGATTTTTTTATTTTTTTTAATTTTTTAATGTTCCATGACCGTATTCTTTAATAGATGTTTATTAAACCGAGGACGAACGTAGACCGATTTTGCGTAATTTATTCCTCTGTCATGCGCAGCATCAAGTGGTCGGAGCGTCACTAATAAGTTCATACTTCTTCCTAACGATGGTGACCGCTGTCTGTGTCAGGCAACATTAGAACGTTTGCAAATGTTCTATGATTTATGTCGGGCGACACCCCTTGCAGGGCGATGAATGGTATTTATTCGGTGTGTAATTGACAGTCTTATAAGTGGATTAAAATGTTCTGATGGGTGGCAAATACTGTGACGTGAAAAAGTATTTTCTCCTTCCTGATTTCTTCTTTTGTTGCATATTTGTCACACTTAAATGCTTCACATCATCAAACAAATTTTTATATTATACCAAGACAACCCAATTAAATACAAATGCAGTTTTTAAATGATTTCATTTCTTTAGGGGAAAAAGCTATCCAAACCTACCTGGCCCTATGTGAAAAAGTAATTGCCCCCTAAATCCTAATAACTGGTTTTGCCACCCTTTGCGACAAAAACTGCAAACGTTTGCAGTAACTGGCAATGAGTCCTTCACATCCCTGTGGAAGAATGCAAAAAAGAGTGCATTTCAATCTTTTTCAATTAAACAATCATTACGCACTGGTTTGACGACTTGCTTTGGATGTGACAAAATTTAATGCGGAAAATCCCCTGTGGTTTTTTCGTGAAGAGCTGCATATTAAGGCATGTGAATTAAACATTTTATAGAATTTGTTATTCACTCACCTACACATTTCAATTTAAGGGAAACTAACATGTTGACCAAGAACAATGATTGAAATCGGGTCACTAGTCTCATCCGTTTCAAGGAATGTTTTCCGTACCCTCCGTTTTCCGTCCACCGCCCGCCACCGTTTTTAAGCGCTTAAAACCAGGGTCATCTTAAAATAATTTCATTAAGAAATATCTTTAATAATACATACAAAATTCCCTGATGAGAGCTGGAATTCAGAGGTCTGCTATTTATTCAGATTATTGACGTTCTTTCAATTTAACACAGCAGCCTGGTTTGGTCTCTCTGCTTCTCATTATCTCTTCTCAATCATTAAAGGCCACATTTTAGTTTTGATTGGTCAGTTGGCTGAAGAATTGGCTTGATTGCAAGTTAGGCAAAGTACACGGGAATTGATTTAAGGTAAGCTAATTATACTAAAGTGACGGAGGCTGTCCACCCTCGCTGGTAATTAGCGGACTTCAAATCAGTTTTCTTCCCGGAAGCATTTCAAATGACCGCATTAGGTGTGTGTCAATGAAAAGGTAATAAGGAAGCTCGTCTGCCTGCCTCATTGTGGCCGTTACTTTTACTGCCCTTAAAATCGCTATTCGATTAATTGAGCAGCCCAATGACAAAGTCACCCAGGTTCTGAAGCAGCAAAGCAGCCCCAAACCATCACACTACCACCACCATGTTTGACTTTTGGTATAATGTTTTTTTAGCTGCAACCAAGCAGCTCTATGAACGCTTCTGTCTGTCTGTTCGTTCGTCCATCTGTCTGTCTGTGACATTTTTTTGACCATGTTCCTGTCTTCGTATCATCATGACATTTTCAGGAGTTATTGTCCTTCACCAATGTGATGTCCATGCACAAGTTCAAGGTCAAAGGTCAAGTTCACAGAGGTCACGACCTTGTTTGCGTGTTTTCGCGTTGTAACTCCAGTTAGAATTCATGGGTCACTTTGAAATTTTGGAAATAGCTTCTAGGCATAGAGGTGTTTCCTGTTGTTTTTCAAGGTCATCTGTCAAATCCCAAGGTCACAAAGGCAAAAAAAGTGTCAATTTTGCCCGATTTGACGGTTTTCGCACCGTAACTCAAGTTTAATTCAATGAATAGCTATGAAATCTTAAAACAAGCTTCTTGATATAGAGGAGGGGTTCCCTATTGATTTTCAAGGTCATCTATCGAATCCCAAGGTCACACCGGTCAAAAAAGTGTCGATTTTGCCCCGATTTCACAGTTTTCGCACCGTAACTCCACTTTGACTTGATGGATGGCTATTACATCTTAGAACAAGCTTCTTGGTACAGAGGAAGGGTCCCCTATTGATTTTCAAGGTCATTTGCCAATTTCAAGATCACACTTGTACAAGAAACCACCAGTCATGGACACTCGGCCACGTGACGGATGCTAGGCGAGGTCGCAGCTATTAGATCCTTCTGATCTACTTGTTTATGAAATGCTGTTTGTTTTACGGCTGATGTAAGGGGACACTCACCTTCCAAAAAGTTCAACTTATGTCTCATCAATCCACAGAATATTTTCCCAAAAGTCTTGGGGTTCATCAAGATGTATTTTGGCAAATGAGAGATGAGCCGTTGTGTTATTTTTGGTCAGCTGTCGTTTTCGCCTCGGAACTCTCCCAGGGATGCCATTTTTGCCCAGTCTTTTTCTTAATGTTGAATCATGAACACTGACTTTAACTGAGGCAAGTGAGGCCTCCAGTTCTTCAGATGTTGTTCTGGGTTCTTTTGTGATGTCCTTGATGAGTCGTTGATGTGCTCTTGGAGTAATTTCGGAAGGCTGGCCACTATTGGGAAGGTTTACCACTGTTACAAGTTTTCTACATTTGTGGATGATGGCTCTCACTGGAGTCGCAAAGCCTTAGAAATGGTTTAGCTACTCTTTCCAGCCTGACAGATGTCAGTTTCTTTGTTTCTCATCTGTTCTTGAATTTCTTCAGTTCACGGCATGATGTGTTGCTTTTTGAGATCTTTTAGCCTACTTCACTTTGTCAACAAGTTCTATAGAAGCGATTTCTTGATTCAACAGGTCTAGCAGTAATCAGGCCTGGGTGTGGGTCTTGAAACTAGACTCAAAAAATGTGGTTAATCACAGTTAATTCATGATTTAAGAAGGGGGGCAATTACTTTTTCACATAGGGCCAGGCTGGTTTGGATAGCTTTTTCCCTTTACTAAATGGAATCATAATTTAAAAATTACATTTTGTATTTACTCGTGTAATCTTTTTCTTGTATTGAATTTTGTTTGATGATCTGAAATATTTAAGTGTGAAAAATATGCAAAAAAGGAAGGGGGCAAATACTTTTTCATAGCACTGTACATTGTCTTTACAGAAAGAGTTAAATGGGGACAGGGGGTACATGATTATTATAATATTTTCTCAGAAAAAGGATGATACTAGGTGAGGTTTATGGATTTTTATTTACGACAGCTCGGGCGTTGTACAGCATTTTTCTCCTCCTCTCTGCCCATGTTATGAGTATTAAAAAATGCCATTTCTTTCAGATTGTCCTAATTAGTTTCTTTACACCACCAGCTGGGTCCCAGAGGCTGAAACAGCTCCTGAGCTTTGCCATCGGCGGGCTTCTGGGAGATGTTTTTCTTCACCTTCTTCCTGAGGCTTGGTCCTACTCCTGCATCCCAGGTTAGTCTCTTTTGTTTTATCTCCATGGTTTTTGTTTTTGATCTTGAAGGTTATGCGCTGCACCTTCAAATCACCCAATAACTGATGCCAATAATAATGCTTGAAAACGTTCTAGATGTTCAACAACTGATTCAACCTTACTTTTGGTAATGCTCCAATGGGCTGAAACATGATGACCTCGCACAGATGAAGTGAATAATGTTGAATAATGGACACAATTCAGTCTGCAAAGAGATCATAAACTGTAACCTAATGGTTGGTTCATGTATCAACCTTGAAATGGCGGGGGTATATTGTAATACCAAGGATTCAGTCCATCTGTCCATTTTTACCTCAAGTGGACCAAAGGTCCAGTGTGCTTATGTCATAGCCTGGTTATCCGTTGTTCGTCATTCGTCGTCCGTCGTTCGTCGTCTTTTAACATCATCTCCTCTGAAACCGCTTCAGCTATGACACTGAAACTTGACATGCATGGTCCTACCAATGAGGACACCAAACTCTTTCGTATTTCAAATATGGGGGCATGGCCAAATGGATGGTCATTTTTGCAGCTATTGAGCTGCAATTTGGTACAATAATAGCTAGTAGCAAGCTCAAAAAACAAATCTGATGGGTTTTTAGAGATTTACAAATTTGGCCTTGGTTTGAATTTTGATCTCTCAGGGATTGGGAAGGGCATGCGCCATGCAGAAATGGCGCATCAGATCAAAATATGGCGCATTATAGAGCCACTGAGTGCACCTAGAATGCGCCCATGTCCCAATTAAATCTTTGATTTTTCTTCTATTATACAGTACCAAAATTTTTCTAAAAAACCGCAGTTGATTGAGTAAGTTCTCAAGCTTGATTGATCAATTCTAGTTTCAGGCCGTTGCACGCTCCATGATTGCGAGGCTGTGAAAATCTCCATCACGTTAGACTGATTTGGAGTGTATTTTCTCAATGGAATGAGTTGGTGAGAAAGTCCTCTGATATCACGTCGGAGGCATATCAATATGCAATATCAAATAACACAGTCCTGGAATCGAACGTTGCAATACTGATTGCTCATTTAAAAAAACGGACAACGGACGCCACACCACGACAATAGCTAAAACAATCATGAAACAATCATCTGTCGTCTGGAACATTTTTTTTTTTTTTTTGGCCTGATGAATATTCGTGTAAATTTGCAATAACATGCTACTAGACCATATCTCCAGACTTTTCTCGGATTTTTGATTGAAACATTTTTGTCCGTTTTATGGGCCTTTGAAATTTTGGCTCCAATGTCAAATATGGGACTGAGAAATTTAAAAAAAATCATTTCTCAATAACTGTGTGATAAATTTTTTTCTAAATCAGGCAATCAACTTACCTTGGTACCGTCAATGTACAGTGCGAGCGCCATTTTGACTGAATCGACAGAAGTGGATCTATTGGGGGCGCTGTACTTTATGAATATGCAACATGGCCTGAGGAGGCCAAATGGCTGCAGATGAAGAATAAGTATGTATTACTGACATATAGGAAGTAATATATGATCTATATTTTCACTGTGCTAAAGTTGACCTCAGATGACCTTGAAAGGTCAAACTTGAGGTCAAGCAAAATGTTACAATTTTTAAAGGTTTCTAGGCTTAAAAATATTGAAGATTGGGAACATATGTGCTTTGAACACATATAGGAAGTCATATATGAACTTTCATTTGGTGGCCTTGAACTTGACCTTTGGGGACCTTCGAAGGTCAAACTTGACATAGAACTCATTGAAATTTCACTATCACCAAAACTATTACAGATAGAGCTTAGGTTTGTATTTCGGGCATATTGGAAGTCATGTATGAAGTTTCATTTGGTGACATTGAACTTGACCTTGAATGCCCAAACTTCACATTGAAATTTCAATTACTTCTATCAGCAAAATGGTTACTGATAGTTTCGGTTTGTATTGGAGATGTATAGGAAGTCATACATGAACTTTCATTTGGTGGCCTTGAACTTGACCTTTGGTGACCTTTTGAAGGTCAAACTTCAAATAGTGAAATTTCAATGACTTCCCCCACCAAAACTATTACAGACAGAGCTTAGGTTTGTATTGTTGCGATACAGGAAGGCATGTATGAAGTTTTATTTGGTGACCTTGAACTTGACCTTCAGTGACCTTCAACGGCCAAACTATTCTGTGAAATTTCAATGCAAAATTGTTACAGATTGAGTGTAGGTTTGTCTTGGAGAAGTATAGGAAGTCATGTATGAACTTTCATTTTATGACCTTCATATTGACCTTCGAAGGTCTCACTTGACCTTGAGAAAATTCAGTGACTTCTTAAAGGTCGCAGATGGAGCCTAGGTTTGTGTTACTGACATAGGAAGTCACATTTGATTACATTCAGCTTGACTGTTGATGACATTTGAAGGGCGAACTTGACATAATACAACTAGGCTTATGCCGTCGGAGGCGATGGCTGGGGGTGTATCCCCGAACGCCCCCAATCCTCCAATTTCCCAATCCTTGAATAGACCTTGAATAGACTTTCATTTGAACTTAATTTCAGGTCAATCGGTCAAATGGTTCTGAAGATATGGCCAAAATGGTAATTTTCCATCACAAAGCGCCACCTGGTGGCAAAATATTGAGCCATACAGGTATGATATCATCATGTGACATGTTGTGAGGTCATGACCTTGCAGTTGCACATAGTTCCATGTCAATTTGAGAAATGGTTCCAAAGATAGTTCCAAAAATAGTTACATAGCAAAAATGGTGAATTTTATGTGACAAAGCTCTATGCTGTGTCAAATTTTTGAACCAAACCAAATGTCATCGTGGGACACATCCTCAGGTCATGACCTTTCATTTGCACTTCATTTGAGGTCAATCGGACAAATATTTCCAGAGATATGATAAAAAAAGTGATTTTTTTTTTCCGTTTTTGGCCCCTGGTGGCCAATCTAGAGATCGTAAATTGTCCAAAATCGAATCAGTTCTTCCCCTTTATGATACTTATTTAAGTACAAAACTTGAAATTTGTAATTGAAATATTACTGAAGTTATCACGGAACAGAGATTTTTTCTGTTTTTGGCCCCTGGTGGCCAATCTAGAAATTGTAAATTGTCTAAAATCGAATCAGTTCTTCCTCTTTATGATACTTACTTACATGCAAAACTTGGAATTTCTTATTGAAATATTACTGCAGCTATTGCGTTAACACTGAAATCAGTTTTTGTCCCCTGGTGGCCAATCTAGACATCGTAAATTGTCCAAAATCGAATCAGTTCTACCTCTTTATGATACTTACTTATGTGCAAAATTTGGAATTTATAATTAAAATATTACTTAAGTTATCGCGTTAACACGTAGTGCGGCGGTGGCGGTCCGACCAAAAACATAATATCAATTGTACTAAAAACTTGATACAATTACAATGACTTATCTTGCCATAAAGGTCACAGATGGAGGCTTGGCTTATACAGGGTGTTTCAAGAAAAAATATACCCAAATAAAATCATAATTTTTGTGTCACCTGCGTAGCATAGCGGCACATAGGGATCACTTTGTCCGGCATCTGTCTGTCCGTCTGTCTGTCCGGTAGTCCCACTTTCAGTTGGTAGTCACACTTTCACATAAGTGCTTCGCAGGCGACATGTTCACCTGAACACTCTAGTTTTTTTTTTTTAAAAACTGTCCGTGACATGGTCAGACGATGCCAGCTATGCATTGATAAGGAGGGCGGTCATGTTGAGGGGCCAGGGCCATGAATTTACTCTGAGGAACATTTCTGGGAGTCATCTTCATCAATCTTTTTGTTTGATTTCTCTTCCCAATTCTTCATCATGAAAAACACAACATATAGTAAAGTAAGGATCTGGGTGCCCTTCAGAAGATGCATTGCTGCTCATTCACCCGTGGAAATGAATGCATGTTCTAGGCATCATTGGCAAAAGCTCAATCAGCCCTTTCCAACAACATATTACACTTAAAAAAAAGTTATGAAAAAAGTTTTTTTTCATAAAAAATGATGATTTTATTTGAGTATACTTTTTTTTTTTTTAAACGCCCTGTATTACAGATAGGAAGTCATATGAACTTTCATTTGGTGACCTTCGTATTGACCTGCAAAGGTCAATTGTAACCCAGCGAAAATTCAATGACTTGTATCACTAAAAAAGTCACAGATGGAGCCTAAGTTTGTGTTACTGACATCTAGGAAGTCACATATGAACTTTCATTTGGTGACAATCAACTTGACTGTCAGTGACCTTTGAGGTTCAAACTCTACAGCGAAATTACAATGACTTGTACCACCAGTTTTTCGTCTGGAGCATTTTTTTATCTTCTTTTTGGCCTGATGAATTTTCTTGTAAATTTGCAATTATATACTACAAGACCATATCTCCAGACCTTTTCTCTGATTTTTGATTGAATCATTTTTGACTGTTTTATGGGCCTTTGAAATTTTAGCTCCAATGTTAAAGATAGGACTGAGAAATTTAAAACAATTATTTCTCAAAAACTGCATGATAAATTTTTTTTATCCATCAATGTACAGTGCGAGCACCATTTTGATTGAATCACAGGAAGTGGGTCAAATGGGGGCGCTGTACTTTATGAATATGCAATATGCCCTGTGGAGGCCAAATGGTTGCAGATAGAGATTAAGTTTGTATTATCAACATACAGGTCGTATATGACTTCCTATATGTTGGCAATATCAAATTTTACCACGGATTACTTTGAAAGGCCAAACTTGAGGTAAGGAAATATATTAATAATGTTGAAAGTTTAGGTTTGTGTTGAGTGTAGGTTTGTATTGGAAATGTATAGTAAGTCATGTATTAACTTTCATTTGGTGACCTTCATATTGACCTTCCAAGGTCTAACTTGACCTAGAGAAAATTCAATGACTTCTGTCGCTGAGCAGGTCACTGATGGAGCCTAAGTTTGTGGTACTGACATATAGGAAGTCGCATGTGAACTTTCTTTCGGTGACATTCAACTTGACTGTCAGTGACCTTTGAGGGTCAAAATCCACAGTGAAACTGTAATGACTTGTACCACCAAAATGGTCACAGATTAAGCCAAGATTTGTATAGAGACATTTAGAAAGTCATAAATGAAATCCATTGGCTGACCACAACTTTACATTTTGTGAACTTAAGTTCACAACTGACATATTGAATACATATTGATGTATATTAATGACTTGTATCACCAAAACTGCTTCAGAGCTTAGGATTTTATAACAGTAGGTCTTATAAATCTATGTGAATTTTTATTTGGTGACCTTGACATTGATTTTCATTGATTCAAATGTCACGCTTTACATGAAAATTTCATAACTTGTATCATCGCTGTAGACTGCTTGCCGGTAAGCTACAGGACACTTTCATGTTTCGAGTTGTTAATTACTCTCTCTAGCCAAATGTTACATAGAAACATCCACACATGCTATGAAGAATAACATATTCCAGAAGATAGTGTGTTTATTTCTATACTGCAAGAAATTTCAAGTAATATAACATTTCAAACTGATTAAATTAGACGCTTACGAAAGTGAGGTAAGGGGTAATTAAATGCAGGGAATGTGAGGTAATTAAATGCGCTTAAGTCAAATCAACAGCTTGTTAGTACTGTTAGCAAAGTGTTCTAAGAGATGACAATAAAAAGTTAACAAAAATGTCTGCATATGCATTTTTAGTATTATTTTTGCTATACAGTTCTGAAAAATGCTACATACTGCTACAGACTTCGAGACTGCGTAGCGTTTTCGCTACGCAGTAATTTTTGCTTAATGCCAGCCCTGATTACTGATATTAAAGAGTCTGTGGTGCCAATCTCCTTTTTGGATGAACAAGCACTTGAAGATTTTCTAGGTGTTGTGCCATGGTTGCCCTTCTGTTGGTTCAGACCAGAATTGATGTTTGAGAGCAAATGAAGGTCCTGCACAGAATGGTATGGTGTTCCTAATAAAGTGCTCAGCAAGCCTGTGTATTGCACAAAGAAAAATATAGTGAATTTTTCGGCGGCTGTGCAGTGTTGGGTTACTTACTCTAAAAAAGTAATGCATTACACATTACTAGTTACTTTTTAGAAAAGTAATCCCTTACTTTACTTAATTACTCACTGCTTAAAGTAAATAGTTACACTACTAGTTACATAACTTTCGGATTACTCACCGCCATCATCTGAAATTCACCATAAGTTAATTAATAAACCATGTCATGCTAAAACCTGGCATATGCCCAGATCCTCATTAATCTTTATTCTAGGGCACATACAAGATCTCTCTTTCATGCTCTTTAATACAGCAGAGCCAACAGCAAAGTTATGAAAAGCTGCCCAGACAGCACTTTACAGAAAAGTGAGTCAAGTAAAAGGCTACAGTACTGGCATGAACACGCATTAAAAAGGACGTTTGATTTGATTTCTGTCCTCAGTCTCAATCGCCAATATACTCAAAAGGAAGAAGAAGAACAAGAGGATGAATACATTTTTCTTGCCTCCCATCCTGCCGATAGTTGATGAATTTAAAGTAATGCAAGTAACTAGATCATTTATTTGTTAGGAACTGTAATCTGATTACTTAACTGATCAAAGTAATGCGTTACATTACTGCCTTACTGATAAATGTAATCTGATTACTGTAATTAGTAAATTTGTAATTCGTTACTCCCAACTCTGCGGCTGTGTGACATTCACTAAACCTTTTGTGCTATTGATTATCACATGGATGACTTTCTGTCTGCCCTTTAGGGAGTAGGCATCAGCAGCACAAGACGCAAGGTCTATGGACCATTCTGGGCATGCTGTCCTTCCTAATTCTTGAGAAGATGTTTCCTGACGGGGATGGCGTCAGGACCCATGACTCTCCTGTGAGTGTTGAAGCAATCCTGGGCCTTGATGCCTTTCCAAATGAATGTTTAGTTTTTATTTCAGTTGTTCAGTATACCATAGCAGTATACCAAATCATCTTATTTCTTTGTTAGATTTTTATTCAAGCTTAGTGTAAGTTCAGTCAGTCAAATGTCCGCATTCTTCACTCACTCTTATGTTAAGCTTTGCCTCTGACTCCTATGCAGTATTCAGTCACTAACCAGTACGCTCTTTTATATACTGCAATCAGCCATTCCCTGTGACCATTTCCCCAGCTTGATATGCTCTTTCAAGGAACTTGCACAAGCCCGTATTTGTCTATCAAATGGTGAAACCCTTACTGCATTTTATTTTGAACAATAACTGATTCGCTGGTGATTTGTTGCTGTAGAACTATGGAAAGCAAAATGTGGCACAATTCACTTGCTTTTCATACGTTTCTTTAGCATTTGGGGGAGTTTAATAAGCTCCTGCCGGCATTTATTTTACACCTTTCTGACTTCATTAAAACACCTGGTTGTGCCAGGCACATTTGACTGCCTGGCATCACCAGGTGATTAAATAAATGCCACCACACATTCTGATGTTTTGGTTTTTATTACAATATTCTCTCCCCCGCATTCCCTCCTGCTCTGTGAACTCTGATGTGGTATAGTTCGCATGAAATGGCTCTCCTACCGGCCAGGATCTTATTGCACAATGCAATTTTAGCAAAGTTGTCAAATGATGTGCTGAAGGCTGAATTACTGAATACTTGTTTGATTCCTCACTTTCAAAAATGGTGCATTTGCAAGCTATGTTTAATTATCAGTGTTTACATAATTTATGCACAGCAATTTAAGTACTTATTCTTCAAAACGACGTGTAAATCCGACCGCATCGCCTCCGATCGAGAAATGTTTGATGTGCCACAATATGTCCTGTTGATGTCAGTCGCCTTCATCCTCTTGTTCATTGATTGGGCATATTTAAGTTTTGCAGACCATCCAAATGATTAAAAAATTTTGGCTGCCATTCCTCCATGAGCCAGTAGTTTCTCTCTTCAGACGGTTACATTGCTGACCATCTATTGTGACATTTCAAGAGCCAATTTACAAACACTAGACTGCCATCTACTGGACACATCAAACACATCTTAATGTATGAAAATAATATCAAATTGAACATTCATGACTTCTTGAAAATTATATAGGCTAATTGATTGCTGTACATAAATTATCTGATTGTACGGACTGTTAGAGGTTGATGGCTGAGAAATTAGTTTAGTGGTAGGATGTGGATTGCTGACTGGCTGGCTGTATTTCATGTTGTAGTTTTTCATTCAGCCATGCAGTCAAAGTCCCATTGCTGTCTTTAAATGACTGGAGTGAAGCAGAATCATCAGAATGTTAGACTTTAGTCAACGAAATGACATCAAGCAGAGGTAACTTTGCAAGGAGAACTGCCATTCCATTCTTACACTCAATTCTTTGTATCTTCATCACAGAAATCTCTTCCTAAGATGGTTTTACCTTCCTACCTCTGCTTTTTCAGCAAATGGAAAAAACACTTTTATTAATAAATGAATATGTAAATTGCCATCAGACTACACCAGTGTTCCAACTGATTATACTTCCTGTAAAATAATATGCATAAATAACTGCTGAAAATAAGTACAAACCCAAAACCAGTGAAGTTGGCAGGTTATGTAAATCGTAGATAAAAACAGAATACAATGATTTGCGAATCCTTTTCAACTTATATTCAGTTGAATACACTGCAAAGAAAAGATGTTTAATGTTCAAACTGAAAAACTTTTTTTTTTTTTTGCAAATAATCATTCACTTAGAATTTAAAGGCAGCAACACATTGCAAAAAAGTTGGCACAGGGGCCTTTTTGCACTGTGTTACATCGCCTTTCCTTTTAACGACACTCAGTAAAAGTTTGGGAACTGAGGAGACCAATTTTTGAAGCTTTTCAGGTGGAACTCTTTCCCACTCTTCCTTGATGTACAGCTTAAGTTGTTCAACAGTACGGGTTCTCCGTTGTCGTATTTTACGCTTCATAATGCGCCACATATTTTCAATGGGAGACAGGTCTGGACTACAGGCAGGCCAGTCTAGTACCCGCACTCTTTTACTACGGAGCCATGCGGTTGTAACACGTGCAGAATGTGGCTTGGCATTGTCTTGCTGAAATAAGCAGGGGCGTCCATGAAAAAGACGTTGCTTAGATGGCAAAATATGTTGCTCCAAAACCTGTATGTACCTTTCAGCATTAATGGTGCCTTCACATTTGTGTAAGTTGCCCGTGCCTTGGGCACAAATACACCCCCATACCATCATAGATGCTGGCTTTTGAACTTTGCGCCTATAACAGTCTGGATGGTTCTTTTCCTCTTTGGTCCGGAGGACACGACATCCACAGTTTCCAAAAACAATTTGAAATGTGGACTCGTCAAACCACAGAACACTTTTCCACTTTGCATCAGTCCATCTTAGATGAACTTGGGCCCAGTGAAGCCGGCGGCGTTTCTGGGTGCTGTTGATAAATGGCTTTTGCTTTGCATTGTAGAGTTTTAACTTGCACTTGCAGATGTAGCGACGAACTGTAGTTACTGACAGTGGTTTTCTGAAGTGTTCCTGAGCCCATGTGGTGATGTCCTTTACACACTGATGTCGGTTTTTGATGCAGTACCGCCTGAGGGATCGAAGGTCACGGGCATTCAATGTTGGTTTTCGGCCTTGTCGCTGACGCGCAGTGATTTCTCCAGATTCTCTGACCCTTTTGACGATATTACGGACCGTAAATGATGAAATCCCTAAATTTCTTGCAATAGGTCGTTGAGGAATGTTGTTTTTAAACTGTTCGACAATCCGCTCACACATTTGTTCGCTAAGTGGTGACCCGCGCCCCATCCTTGTTTGTGAATGGCTGAGCATTTCAGGGAAGCTGCTTTTATACCCAATCATGGCACCCACCTGTTCCCAATTAGCCCGTTCACCTGTGGGATGTTCCAAATAAGTGTTTGAGCATTCCTCAACTCTCTGTCTTTTTTGCCCCTTGTGCCAGCTTTTTTGAAACATGTTGCAGGCATCAAATTCCAAATGAGCTAATATTTGCAAAAAATTACAAAGTTTACCTGTTCGAACATTAAGTAACTTGTCTTTGCAGTGCATTAAATTGAATATAGGTTGAAAAGGATTTGCAAATCATTGTATTCTGTTTTTATTTACGATTTACACGATGTGCCAACTTCACTGGTTTTGGGGTTTGTACTTCAGGGCTGCTTAATTGTTGAAGAAAACTTTTAAATGGGGAAACATGCTTCATAGGCCATCTCTAGGGCAGGATTTCAGAGGCAAGCAAGAATCTGAGTATGTGATCTGCCACTCATTGCAGTTTCATACAGAAGCTAGTCTACATTATTGCAATAAACATCCTCTTTGTGACTTTTCCCACGATACCGCCTACATGCCCTGAGAAGTGCAACCACAAAACCCCCCACACTTAAAGGAAGGGAAAAAAGATTACACCCCTCTTATAATCTAAAATTACTATTCCCCCCCCAACAAAGTGTGAGGTGGATATAGGTTTGAGCTCTGTCCGTCCGTCCAACTATTTGAGATAGGATAACCAAATTTGGTGTGTAGCTTCAAACCATAAAGGCCTTGATGGAATTCGAAAATGAGTAGCGCGCGATTACAGGGTGTGTGCTGGCCAAAAATTTCACTTAGCCACAGTGGCTAATCACTCCGAAGTTCAGTTAGCCACAGAGAAAACCATTTAGCCACACATCTTGCCTTCAATTTTTGTTAGAAACCTTAGAAAACTTGGATTCAGTCATACAGTGTGCGTACACAGTCATAGACTAAGTGCACGGTCTGTATCATCTTGTCAGCGACACCTGTGCTATAGTGTTCTGGCCAGGTTCTCTTCCCATCAGGGTGGTTACTGGCAGTTTCAAGAAATTTTCAAATACTGTGGCAATGAAATTTGTACAGGCTGCAAAACGCATCAAAACTCACATTTTTAAACTGTGATTAAAATTCAAACATAGACGGAAATCTATTAGACATTTTTGAACAGGTAGGGACGACCCTGTTCAAATTGCGTGGTGAGAGAACACTGTACTAGTATCCTGACCTCTGTCGGTGTTGGCTTTCCTGTAGCCGCAATGTGGTTTGCATGCCACTAGGGATGAAAAGAATAAAACAAAGTTGTTCAGAAAAAGGAATTGCTGCATATTTTTCACAGAAAAATTCTTACAGAACTTGTATAAGCAACACCCACCAAAACCTTACGACAAATTGCACACAGTAACATGGTATAACAATATTGTGGTGACGGAGAGCAGGTTCAAGTGCCAGCTTGTCAAGAGTGCCGGTTAAGTGTTAAGGCCATCCTCCCGTCTAATTATCATGCTGCTACTTTAGACAAATGGGAACTTGATCGATAGAAGTCCAGTATCACTTATGACAAATAGTTGAATTAATAACTTGATAGGGCCAGTTTACCATGCTAAAGATTGTCATTCTGGTTTCCCCGCTTGTGGCCGAGTGATCATTCATTACATGTATTACAACATGAACAGATGCAACTTAGGCACGCTGATTGCTGTGTAATTCAGGGTGTGGAATGGATTAAAAATTATCCCATACAGCCTCTATGAATTCATATCTACACACCTAGATGCAACCTTATTTTGGCTCATACAGTAAAATATGCCTTGAATGCCATGATCACACACTCAATTTAGCACTTATCTTCTACCAATTGGTAATCATAATCGTTTGTCAGAATTATTTTATTAAAACTCATAAGACATGTCAGCTTGAAGTAACAAGAAATGTAAATATTTACTTAGTGCACTCTGAGCAAATGGAATTTACATTATGTTCAGGTTTAAACATGATTGCCATCTTGTCAAAATTTTAGCTGAGTAACCAACTAGGTGTGGACAAAAATGTGTTGTCGGGAAACGTATGCTAATATGAGGGAAATAATGCCATAGGTTTGGCTAGAAATCGGTAGAAATGTTCGGATTCAACTTCACACCATGATAAAGGTCGATGTTGTATGTACTTCTTAGCTTAGTCTTCTGGAGTAATGTGTCTGGATACACCATTCGCCATAAAGGAAAACGAAGATTATTATCATTTTGTCGACCGTACAGTTTTGTAGTCGCCCCTTATAATGTAGAGCCCAGAGGCTCGATCATGTTTTGGATTTAACTAAACAATCATACTGACGGTTTGCTGAAAGTGTCCTTCTGTCTCAACGTCAGCGGCATGCATTCGGCTGAAAAGGACTCGTGGCTGAGTCGCACGTAACCGACGGGCATTTTGTCATTTTAAAGCCGGGAAAATTGCTATCATTGTTGTAGACTTACTAACAGCCAGCAGGGTAGTCGACTGACTGTTTGTCGTGGTCGCACTGAATTCCGTTCTGAAGAGATGTCCGGTTCTGCCTTGAGTAGTGACGTTACACGTTGGCTGCTCAAGCTGATAATCTCTGATATATTATCGATTAATTTGCGAATCTGTTTTCCGCTATTTCTGACCTGAGACTGTGTAGCGGCGTTTAGAATAGATACAAACAAGTTTACCATTTGTTTAGTTATAAGTGCTCGAAAGTATCGCGATTGCGGGTGGACAGCTTGTGTAAGGTAGCCTATGTGATATAAAATACCAAGGCAACGCACCTTAAATATCAGAGCTGTAAAACAATAATTTCGTACGTGGCTCAGCATTTTATTTTAAGGCATCAAAACTAAAGAACCCCAAGTGATGTCGTGTGATTTCGCCGACGTTTCTCTAGAGCCTCTCGTAAAATAATAGTAAATCGTAAAATTAATAGTAAACACAACCCATAATTTTCAACAAACTCATAAAATTTGTCCACATAGTAGAGGATGTCCTTATCGTTAAAAATAAACAAATAATCATTATCGATCGTAAATTAATTTAAGGCCTTATCCTTTGCACGACAGAACTGAGCTCGAAGTTGCGTAGGTTTCAGTGCCGATATGGAGTTAAATTACTGCCAAAACCTAGTATACAAACCGAACATGTTTTACAAAAGCACAACGATTCACAAACAAATACAATGTGATTTGCAAATATAAAAATGATTCACGTGCAAACAAAGTGTGGTTTGCAAATATAAAAACGATTCACAAACAAATAGTGTGGTTTGCAAATACAAAACACCATTAACAGACGAATGTATTCAGTTTTACAAATACAAAACGTACCGATTACAAGTATACGACGCGAACCATTTCCTACAAGTACAAATCACTTTTGGCAGTTTTCTACCGCTGACATGGCGTAAAGGATTTTCTCACAAATGTCCTCACTGCTATTGTCCCTGTTAAACAGCAGGTGGGGCTATGACTCAATATCCTAGATCTCTACACCGTGAAGTTGAGTAGAATAGAGAACGGCCGCTAGCGACAACCGTGGACATGAGGATGATGGCTGAGGCTAAATAAAAACGCTGTGTCTACGGTTTCGAAATAACTCCATGTCCGACAGTGGGATGGTGTCAATATAACTCCCGTGTCCGACAGTCGATTATTGTTTTTAATCTCTTGAAATCTGTTGAATCTTTTAGACAGCCTATTAAATGTGAATGTTTGATCTGATGGCTCAGTTCTTCAAGATGGGTACCGATAATTTCAATCAATATTTCTGTTTAAGCTCTGCTCAATAAAGTGTTCTGATTGTTAGTGATATATTTTTATTTTCCATTTCGTTATAAATCTGGGCCCGTATTCACATAGCATCTTATCTTAGCGCTAGGAGTACTCCTAAGTCGCGCTAAAACATTTATGTAGGAGTAAAATCATAAAATTCACAAAACCACTGAGAGCAACTTTTAGTGAAGAAAATCGGTAACTCCTAGAATAGGGGTAGCTCTGAGATAGGCGGGAGTAATCTCCGTTGCTATGGCTGACGTCAATTCTCATGCACGAGTCTTGGGACAATGAGCACGGTGATTGGTTGTTTGGTGGCAGGGCAGCCCATTGAAAAAATATCCCACATACAACCCATGGAGGAAAAAACGAGAAACTAGTCCAAGTGGCTGGTTTGTCCCATAAAATAATGGCAGTTGTTACGGGTACGGCAGTTTTCCAATGCATTTCAAAGTAGAGAGGTACGACGATCCCCATTTTAAACACTGCATTAACCCTAAGCCTAACCTTAATCTTAACACTGACATATAAATAAATCTCTCTCCAAGTCAGCACCCTAATTTAAAACTCAATTACTTTTAAGCAAGCTATTGTTAAAATACAATGTGTCGGCTTTTTTTAGATTCGGCTTAAGATAATAACATGTTGAGCACATAGGAACATACATAGGAAAGAGATAATCATAAAAACATTAATAGCATTAAACGAGTTATTAATGACACGCATCACTTGCCCCAATAGCTACTTGTTACCCGATGAGAATGAGAATTTGTTGCGATCATTTAAATGTCGAGCCTTTCAAGTTTGTTTGCCCTAAACTGTCATGGATGTAAGCTCAAAAATGACGCAAAAGCCCAGCTGGAGCCAAGACCAGTTACTGCTGCTGGAGCAGTTGGTGCTGGAGCAAAAGCATGTACCCTAATCAGAGGGAAAATTGGCTCGGGGGTGAACAGCAAATCCAAGCGGTATGCGTGGGATAATATCAGCCTACAGATCGTTGCAGCGTTACCCTCGGTGTCTCGGATGGCTAAAAGTTGCCCTCAGCGGTTTTGTGAATTACTGTTAAGATTTTTCTCCTACATAAAATGTTTTAGCGCGTCTTAGGAGTAGTATTCCTAGCGCTAAGATAAGATGCTTTGTGAATACGGGCCCAGATTTATAACGAAATGGAAAATAAAAATATATCACTAACAATCAGAACACTTTATTGAGCAGAGCTTTAACAGAAACTGATTGAAATTCTCGGTACCCATCTTGAAGAACTGAGCCATCTGATCAAACATTCACGTTTAATAGGCTATTTAAAAGATTCAGTAGACTTCAAGAGATCAAAAACAATAATCGACTGTCGGACACGGAGTTATATTGACACCATCCCACTGTCGGACATGGAGTTATTTCGAACGCGTTGACACTGCGTTTTTATTTAGCCTCAGCCATCATCCTCATGTCCACGGTTGTCGCTGGCGGCCGTTCTATATTCTGCTCAGCTTCACGGTGTAGAGATCTAGGATATTGAGTCATAGCCCCACCTGCTGTTTAACAGGGACAATAGCTGTGAGGACATTTGTGAGAAAATCCTTTACGCCATGTCAGCGGTAGAAAACTGCCAAAAGTGATTTGTACTTGTAGGAAATGGTTCGCGTCGTATACTTGTAATCGGTACGTTTTGTATTTGTAAAACTGAATACATTTGTTTGTTAATGGTGTTTTGTATTTGCAAACCACACTGTATTTGTTTGCAAATCGTTTTTATATTTGCAAATCACACTTTGTTTGCACGTGAATCATTTTTATATTTGCAAATCACATTGTATTTGTTTGTGAATCGTTGTGCATTTGTAAAACATGTTCGGTTTGTATACTAGGTTTTGGCATTAATTTAACTCCATATGCCGATCTTGTCCCACTGACATTAATGCGCTGCTTTAACAAGTGTTAGTTCATCAAAAAAAAAAAAAAAAACACTCTCGCATGTTTACTTTCGTTAATCTGTGGCTGTGCCGCTAGATCTATAATTTAATATTATTGAGGTGGTCAATCTCGAGTCGTTTCCATTGTTTTTAATATGGTGGAAGAGAGTGAGGTTCCTAACCCGGAATTCCCTTTTCTGACCAGTGGCGTCTCTGGCATGAACAGTCCGGTGGGGCACAACAGACCAGTTATACGTAGCCTCTGACTTTTCTGTGACGCTGCCTACAACCCATATTTGCAATATTAAATATTAAATCAATATTATCAATATTAAATGAGCCACATACTAGAAATGCAATTTTATATTAACGGGGTTAAGATAAAATGGGTTTTGTGTAAAAGGTTTCAACCTTTTTTCTACTGCATAACAAAACAAATATTAATGGGTTAATAAAAATGGTCACTCTTTCTTGAAAGGAAAAGATGCACGTCGATCTTTCATCTGAGAAAACTTCTCAATGACCCTTCTGTCAAAGTCCCGTAATCCATGGATGAATTCTTTTTCAATGGACAGCATAGCCAGTGCATTTAACCTCTGCTGCCCCATTGTGTTCTTGTAAATGTTTTGATTCTTTTTAATTTTGAAAAGTTTCTCTCCGACTCAGCAGTGGTCATTGGTGTTGTGATGATTTCTAGCAGTGACACAGTCTCAGATAAGGCATCCTGGAGGTTGTTGTCATAAATCAACTGCAGCAGTGACAGAGTATTCCCTGCGCGCAACTCTGAGTGACTGTACAGTGATTTCAGTTCAGTTTCGACCTTAATTTTATTTCGAATTGGCCACATTTTGATAGCACATTCAAATTCAGCACTTGAAAATGAATCGCTGAACTTACTGAAAAGTGCGCAGTCCACAAGCTTTGCAGCTATAAGGTGATCACTCTTGTGAAATCTCACCTCCACCTGAACTGACACAGTATCACAAGCCTCTCTCATAACAGCAGCAGTGTTTTTTTTTCCCTTCGTTTCGTTGGAGCCGACTCTCTTGCTTGAGCAATATCATCCACTTTCTCTCTAAATCAGCCCACGCCTTCTCTGAAGCTCCCCATGGCACGGTTGATCGTAGCTGCATCACTATTTCGTTTTTGCAGTGTGTTATAGAATGTCCACTTCTGGCATCAGCTGGTGCAAAAACTGCACTCGGGGGTGAAGGAGCGGGTTTGCCCTTTCCAGCATGGATGATGTGAAAATCCGCTGGCTGGTGAGGTCCTAAACATTTCATTTCTAGTTTTTGCTCAAGTGGCAAAGTGCTAAATTTTACTTTGATTGAAAAGTCTACTTCGTTCATTATTTCGCATTGGTAAGTTGGTTACTAACCTAAATAGCCAATCAAGCAAGCTGTGGTTGAACTACTGCACATTAAGTACTGACGGCAAGTCATCCCAATATTTTAATTGGATGGTCTCAGCGTGGGGCCGTCGTGATTGTGCCCCACAGCGATCTATTGAGATTGCGTTGGACATGCACACTGAGATTTCAGCGGTTAATTACTTAAACAAGCACCAGAGGGCCGGCCCCATTTTCAGCTGCTTTGAGTGGAATAGGCTTAGGCAACTAAGCCTGTCAGCATTCTGACCAATATCTTTGACTATATATACACACACACACACAAATACAAAACCCAAAACCAGTGAAGTTGGCACGTTATGTAAATCGTAGATAAAAACAGAATACAATAATTTGCAAATTCTTTTCAACTTATATTCAATTGAATACACTGCAAAGATAAAATGTTTAATGTTCAATCACTTAAGTGCAGTGATTTCTCCAGATTCACTGAACCTTTTGACGATATTACTGACCGTAGATGATGAAATCCCTAAATTTCTTGCAATAGCTCGTTGAGGAATGTTGTTTTTAAACTGTTCGACAATCAGCTCACGCATTTGTTCACTAAGTGGTGACCCTCGCCCCATCCTTGTTTGTGAATGACTGAGCATTTCAGGGAAGCTACTTTTATACCCAATCATGGCACCCACCTGTTCCCATTTAGCCCGTTCACCTGTGGGATGTTCCAAATAAGTGTTTGAGTATTCCTCAACTCTCTCGGTCTTTTTTTCCACTTGTGCCAGCTTTTTTGAAACACGTTGCAGGCATCAAATTCCAAATGAGCTAATATTTGCAAAAAATTACAAAGTTTACCTTTTCGAACATTAAGTAACTTGTCTTTGCAATGTATTCAATTGAATATAGGTTGAAAAGGATTTGCAAATCATTGTATTCTGTTTTTATTTACAATTTACACAACGTGCCAACTTCACTGGTTTTGGGGTTTGTATATATACTCAGCAACAAAAGTTTCTGTGACACCAATATTGTTAATTATTTTTCATAACGCAATTATGAAATTGTCATACATGGTGATATCAGACTGAAACAGTACACGTAAACACAACATTGAAATGGAAATCATGAAAATGCGAGAAAATGACTTTGCACGTGAAAATGTGCGTAAATCATGCTTGTGGATGGCAATAAAAGAGAATTTTTGGAATGTTCACATTGTGCCGGAGATGCGTTGCTTGCATCATGGCACGAGGAAGTCACACCCGGTATTGAAGTGTGAAGGTCACAATTGGTTAGACGTCAGACATGTGCTTCATGACGCATGAAAATGACATTTTTCGTTTTGAGTGACGTTGGCACTGAAAAATCAGTGTTTCTCCTGTTAAATAAACATATTGATTGCATTGAGATCTTTGCGTGTCATTTATAACATACACATAAATGGTGTCACAGAAACTTTTGTTGCTGAGTATAAAACAGAATTGTCTTTGTATGAGAATCGATCGTTATATAATTACATTTGCGACAAAGGCAGATTCTGTTACAATTACTTCAAGGCAGCATATTGCTCCACAGCGACATCTGGCGGGGCCTGGCCCCAAATGCAGAGACGCCGCTGTTTCTGACACGTGAATTACTACACATGAAAAGTCCCGAATGGAATGATGAATCGTCAGCCAATCTGCGATCGGAATGAACGTTATAAAGATCATTTATGACTGATGTTTGATAATTAAGCATGAACCAAATGTGATGGCGAGCGCTGGTGGGGAGTGAGCGATTGGACTTGATGTAGGCATCGGGCAGCCGGCGCCACTCTCTCCATTAGGCTTTCGCCAATGTGGCGCTTTGAGGCCAATTCCCGCTTGCCACATGCCACACCACTTCGCCATTGGTGACGTGCCGAGCGGGTAGCGCGCACCCTGTGATTATATGTCCTGCAGTTATTGCCCTTGACCCGTATTTTTGGACTCTGTCCACAGTATCTCTAAAGGGGACAGCTTTTCTCAGAAACTATTTGAGATAACCAAATTTGGTGTGTTGCTTAAGACCATAAACACCCTGATGGAGTTCGCAAATAAGAAGCACACAATTATTTTTCCCACAGTTTTTGCCCTTGTGGCATTTCTGGGAGCCTCTGTTCATAGTATCTTTAAAGAAGACATTTTGGCGAGGGATATTGTTGACCATGTCTACTTGTTTAAACATTTATCTGAAAAACACAATGGGCTCCAAAATTATTGGCCCCCCTTACTGGCAGTGCAAGAACAATACTCAAAGTAATTTGAAAAATATACCTATAGAGAAAATCTAAAGAAAGATAATGATCGCAGGTGAATTATTTTTGGAGTTGTGGCCCTTGTCTTTGGGCTATTGACTTACTGCATTCGATCTGGACAGCTTTTCTCAAAACCAACCAAAGGCAAATCAGTGAAACATTTCATAATTATTATCCCCCACCACAAAATGGTGTGGGGGATTTTGGAACGTGGCCATTCCATCCATCCATCCATCCATCCATCACGCTTTCAGGCTGGACTAGTTTTCCCTAAAACTATACTGCAGGCATTGATGACATTTTACAGACATATAGCTAATGATGATCAAAAATTAATTTGAAAATCAATGCCGTGGCTCAATGATTTACAGAGCTATGTCCGGTACTATTTGCCTAAAATGCCAATCCAAGGCATACCCAAAGTAAATTGAAAGCTGTTCTTGTTTTGAACTTCCCTGACGGCCTGTGGATGGGCCATTGAAGTGGCAAGGGGTTTAAAAATTATTTATTTATTTATTTATTTTTTTTACAATAAATTCTGGGAAATTAGTATGGTGACATCAATGTTAGAGAGGCAAACAGCTGTAAAATCGTCAAGAAGTCTTCTCTTAAACTTGCTCTAACTCCCACAGTTCTCACTCCTCATAAATATTGTAATTTCCATATTGTAGGAAAAGTGGTGCTGGTCATGAAAATGTAACTATGGAAGCAACCGGAAAAACGGTTTTGGTTGTAAGAGCTGAAAGGCAACGGGACCACTCACCAGAGCTCCATTAACTCAAATGTTCAATGAGATAAGAAAATTCTGGTTGCGAAGGTTAAATGCACAGTTTTTTAACTTGCTTGTGTTCCCACATTATTAGCACTACATGCTATCATAGTTCAGATGAAGATTGAGACGACCATAAGACAAATCTAGTTCTTCTACGTTAAACTTATTTAGAAAGTGGAGGCAATGCAGATAAATCGTTTGTTATACCGGACACGTTATAGCCTGTGCGCTTCCTTATTGCTTTCATCGGTAGTATCAGACAGCTTGCTCAGACATTGGAGATGTATCAGGCTGACCGGTCATGGATAAGTAAAGCAATCGTTTCATAAGCACCAAAAACGCACCCCAAGCTCTGCAAAATCTACGTCTGGTCTAACTGCAGCCCAACTCGGCAGACACATACAGCACCTCTCTGTTTAGCTTCTACTGTAGCGGCAACAATCAGGCAACGTTATGATGAAACTGTCACATTGATGGTTACCGAAGTAACACAAGCATACCGATCATAATTGCTGCATATAAGTTAACCAGAAGCATTTTTAATTAGCAGAGCACGCAAACTAACATGCAGTAGCTGATAAGCGGTCATGACTTTGAATGTAATTTGTCGCGCAAAAAATTGTTTCGCCCATAACGCCTTTATTCGCATCTTTGCATTGACTTTAAAGGTAGGCTAATCTGTCCTGTAAAACATTTGTTTCATGTCTGATGTGAAAGCAGCTTTTGTGGATAGTATGCGACAGCTAGAGAACGCTTGGTTATGTTATGAACATAATACAGGTTTTGCAGACTGTGAGTTCTATTAGCGCGGACAAGTTGCTTATGTGGAGCTAGCGAATTGATTATTTCGACAGGAAAGAATTACCTATGTAATCTCCGCCTTTTTCGGCTTTTTATTAGCCACAGCAATTTCTAAAGGGGGATGAAATTATATCAAGGTAGTGCAAAGAAATAATTTGGAAACCGGTAGAGCTTCTGCATTTCGTATTGCATTCATGGTAGCACCAGAAAGCTTGCTCAGACATTTGTGAAGTATCCGGCTGATCCCAGTCATGGATAAGTGAAGCAATCACTAACTTCAATCGGGCAACGCTATGATGAAACTGCCACATTGATGCTTACCGAAGTAACACAAGCATACCGATCAGAATCACTGCATACAAGTTAACCAGGTGCATTTTTAATTAGCACGGCATGCAAACTAACATGCAGTAGCTGGTAACCGAGCAGTCATAACCACAGAGACAAACCCTTGCAATACAGGTTTTACAGACAGCAGGTTCTGTAACTGTGAACAGATGTACCAAGCTTCCAAATTACAGACAAGTTTTAAAGTTAGCTTCAAATGAGGTTTATGTTCACACACCTTCTGTAGAATTTCCCCTTATATCACTCTTGCATATTTAGGACCCAAACATTAGCAACAGTAACTTTGCTACGTTAGCCGCTGTGCTACAGCTACAATCAACTGGCTATCACTTCAGGTTAGCTTATGCAGTAAAAGCAACTAACAGCTTCTGTGACTGTGAGTCACGGACAGTCGCGAGAGATACATACTTTATCTTCAGATATTTTAAAAAGCCTGCGTTTGAGGCCAGTTGTTAGTGCTAAATATCGCAAGCAATCCTGCTAGCCACTCGTAACACGTGACCTTCACTTGCATTATTTGCTGTTATATGGTTACTTACAGCTTGTGGCTCCGAATGCTTGATCACTGCAACTGCTTCAGGTTTGAGAAGCAGCTGAAATGCTTATCCTGCGTCGAATTTTCCTTTATTGACCAAGCTGTCTTTGGTGAAATGCTGAGCACAAACGGCTAACGTTCCCTTTGGCCGTGGCTGTTTGCTGCCAGCAAGCAAAAAAAAGCTACCCACTGATTTTTGGTGGCATTGTCTTTTGGAAGAGAAATATTTGTTTTTCTTCGCGTCCAAAAGTAAACTGACAAAGAGCTATGGGAGAGATACTGACAAAATTGCACCTCAAATGATCTGCGGTTCTTCTTTTGTATTTCAAGAAGTGTAGACGCTACTAAGGCATAGTATGATCTGCCATTGTTAGTGCCTGCTTGAATAGTTTCCGGTGTGGGCAGATCCAGCTCAGTGGTTGGCTCTGGCTAGGTCTGTACTGATTGGATGGCACAACCTGACGTCAGGTTTTGCACAGATCTCGTGAAGATCACGGGAGGAGCTCTTCAGAGAGGAAATCACGCTCCCAAAATCACACTCTTGGAGTACGGCAAAATCCCTGTGTCTTATGTTTATCAACTTTTCAGAGGTTGACCATGGACAACCAACATTACTAACATGTAGTAAAAGAAGGATCAGCATGTTAGGTTATATACAGTGGCGCTTCAAAGTTTGTGAACCCTTTAAAATTTTCTATATTTCTGCATAAATATGACCTAAAACGTCATCAGATTTTCACACAAGTCCTAAAAGTAGACAAAGAAAGCCTAGTTAAACAAATCAGACAAAAATATTACACTTAGTCATTAATTTATTGAGGAAAATGATCCAATATTACATATCTGTGAGGGGCAAAAGTATGTGAACCTCTAGAATTAGTGATGTATTTGAAGGTAAAATTAGAGTCCGGTGTTTTCAATCAATGGGATGACAATCAATTGAGAGTGGGCACCTCGTTTTATTTAAAGATCATGGATTTATCAAAGTCTGATCTTCTCAACGCATGTTTGTGGAAGTGTATCATGGCACGAACAAAGGAGAGTTCTGAGGACCTCAGAAAAAGGGTTGTTGATACTCATCAGGCTGGAAAAGGTTACACAACCATCTCTAAAGAGTTTGGACTCCACCAGTCCACAGTCAGAGAGATTGTGAACAAATGGAGGAAATTCAAGACCATTCTTACCTTCCCCAGGAGTGGTCGACCAACAAAGATCACTCCAAGAGCAAGGCGTGTAATAGTCGGCGAGGTCACAAAGGACCCCAGGGTAACTTCTAAGCAACTGACGGCCTCTCTCACACCGGCTAATGTTAAGGTTCATGAGTCCACCATCAGCAGAACACTGAACAACAGTGGTGTGCATGGCAGGGTTGCAAGGAGAAAGCCACTGCTCTCCAAAAAGAACATTGCTGCTCATCTGCAGTTTGCTAAAGATCACGTGAACAAACAGAGGGCTATTTGAAAATTTTTTTGTGGACAGATGAGACCAAAATAGAACTTTTTGGTTTAAATGAGAAGTGTTATGTTTGGAGAAAGGAAAACACTGCATTCCAGCATATGAACATTATCCCATCTGTGAAACATGGTGGTGGTGGTAGTATCATGGTTTGGGCCTGTTTTGCTGCATCTGGGCCAGGACAGCTTGCCATCATTGATGGAACAATGAATTCTGAATTATACCTGCAAATTCTAAAGGAAAATGTCTGGATATCTGTCCATGAACTGAATCTCAAGAGAAGGAGGGTCATGCAACAAGACAACGACCCTAAGCACACAAGTAGATCTACCAAAGAATGGTTAAAGAAGAATAAAGTTAATGTTTTGGAATGGCCAAGTCAAAGTCCTGACCTTAATCCAATCGAAATGTTGTGGAAGGACCTGAGGCAAGCAGTTCATGTGAAGAAACCCACTAACATCCTAGAGTTGAAACTGTTCTGCACTGAGGAATGGGCTAAAATTCCTTTAAGTTGATGTACAGGACTGATCAACAGTTACCGGAAATATTTAGATGCAGTTATTGCTGCACAAGGGGGTCGCACCAGATACTGAAAGCAAAGGTTCACATACTTTTGCCACTCACAGATATGTAATATTGGATCATTTTCCTCAATAAATAAATGACAGAGTATAATATTTTTGTCTCATTTGTTTAACTGGGTTCTCTTTATCTACTTTAAGGCCTCGTATAAAAATCTGATGATGTTTTAGGTCATATTTATGCAGAAATCTATAAAATTCTAAAGGGTTCACAAACTTTCAAGCGCCACTGTATATTTAATGTGACATTGGGATTTGCCTTGTAAAGATGATTATGATAACTCAGAAATTAAATGAGATGGATGAAAGGTGTGGTCAGCGCCGAACCACTACGTTGCCTGATTTCCCAATTGTCCATATTGTTCATGGATAATTTAATGCGTAAAATTGCTGGACAATGCAATAAAATCTATACATCAAAGTTCACCGTTATATTCAATTTTAAATAGCCCCAGAATGCAGCAACTTAACTTTTTTTTTTATCTCACGTATGAACCATTAATGGACCAGTATGTGAGATCTAGAGCCATCAAGTGGTGAGATTATTGATTGTAACCAAATGATCATTCCCTTTCTCAGAGAACCTACGGTGGCCGCAAAACTTGCAAAAACGCGAAAGGCGCGCTCTCGTGTCAGTGCTTTATTTAATTACTTTTTCCCATTCTGGGCTGCCGCAGAAATATGGTGATGCAAAATGGCCAGCTCCGTGGAACAGGACCTGCTCTCTCTGTTGATATAAAGGGCTCATTCTGGATAAAAGAAAACACTATGATTCCTATTTTCAGGAAATAATTCACGGATGAAAATGTACTTTTGAATATTATGTTCCAATCCTGCCAGTTATTCAGCCACATTGGCTAAGGTGACAACTGTATTATCGAAATTCCCAAAGTATCAGCTACCATAAAGCAGCTTTCATCCTGGACGCGAAATGAATTTTTCACACTAAATTACATTCAAAGTCAATGCAAGGACGCAAATATGCGTGTATTCGAGTCGTTGCCTTGACTTTGAATGTAATCTGTTGTGCGAAAAACTTGTTTTGCGTCCTCTGCAAAAGCAGCTTAACTCTTTTTTGTAAAGGATGGATAATTACTACACTTCTTGGCCAGCTCAGTGTTATTGCAACTAATGAGTCTTGACGGAGACTCTGATTTAAGCCACTCCACAAAAAAATTGCAGAGGTCCGATATCACATTTCCCAATGTACCCAATAATGATAATATTCTGGTTTCTGTGCAAGGAGTATAATCATTGAGCTTGTTTACGTGAGAAATCAAAAAATCTGAACTCACAGAAAATGGGCCTGGATGGAAACACATTTCATTGGAAGTGACTGTCACTCAGTGAAATGGGAGAGCCACGTTTTCTCTGTATTCACTTCAGCTCCGAAGGCCCGTTGTAGGGGGTTTTCGAGGCACCTCTTGGGGTGCGCTATAATGCCTCCATGGAAGGTTTAATGGATTTTTATAAGTCATTGCAAAATGAGCCAATTTGAGTAGCCATCGGGTATCCCAAACATTTTCCTTTTTTGGGGGGCCCCAATATTTGCCCGGTTTGCCTTTCCTGGTGATGCGCCTCTGCATAACAGTTAAGGTTTAAGATGCAAACTCTTGCCTGGCAGTTGGGGACCCCCTGGAGGGCGGCGCCCATTTCAACTGAAACGTGGGTAGGAGCAGAGCCGCGTCTGCTGACAGTTAAGTTGCCACAGTTTCCATAATAAAAATTAATGGCTGACTCACTTAATGGCTGAGTCACACAGGTCATTTGAACATGATTATCCTCTTGAGCCACCCACTATAAAATGCGAGACTTCTAGAAAGTCGTAGGTAGTGTCATTTATATAACGCCACAGGAGGCACGCCGAGGCTTTGTTAAAAATTTCTATATAAATTTTGTGTCATTTAAGTTTTAAAAAAAAAAAAAAAAATGTGGCATTAGAGCAGTTTGAAAAAACTGTCCCTAACTGGTTTCTGGGGAAAGTCAGGCTGTCATTATATATGGGATTTGATGAGAGATTTGTCTGGATTTGCTGTTGGTTTGAGGCTCACACAGCAAAAAGGTCTGCTTCAGACCACTGATACATGAGAAGAACAAGGACAAGTAAATCTTTATTTTGATGTGAATATTATGTATGTAGTCTAAAGTTTGTGGGAGTCAGAGCAAATCAAACACAAAACTTAAACTCCCCCTCCACTCTAATGATGATGCCACACCAAGTCTCAAGATTCCATGCCCGAGACACTCATTGTAAAGGTTAAAAAATTTTTAAATTAAATATCTTAAAAAGTAAAAATCATAGGAAAATGAAAGTAACATAGCATTAGTGTGCTTTCCAAAACCTATGAAACAGAGTTTGAATGGAGTCTTTAAATTTAACAGTTCTGGCTGAATTAATTGCAAGAGCTTGGTTGAAAGAAAGGAAAATAATAATAACTAGAATTGCATTTCCTGAAGGAAATCACAGTGTATCCAAAGCAAAGTTGTAAAATCAGAAAATCAATTCACAGTTAATGATTTTTTTAAAAAAGCTAAAAGTAGCACAGCCATTTAAGAATCAACTTTGAGTAGGTATGCTTGAGTAGAAACGGTAAAGACCAGGGTAATTGTTACACCTAGGCCCTACTCACTTAGCAGACAGAGAGAAAGAGAGGGACTGAGAAAGATGAGAAGAGTGATTCATGCACTACTCAAGTTAGCTCGTAGCACACAGAGGAACACCATGGGGAAAACAAATATCACAGTTAATGGAAAGTGACAAACAGGAATTGAAGCATGATTAACAGAGAGCAAAGTTTTAAAAAGTATTGTGACATAGATTAAGTGAAAATGTATTATCGCGTCAGAATACGCTATCAGTCAGTATATACTTTGGTGAGGAACATCATTTTTAGTTACAGAAACTCATGCTGTGGGTTAGAAACTTGCCTCAGTCTAGTTGCTCTGGGTCGCGTTTCCCAAAAGCGTAGTTGATAACTTAGCAACTTACTTAGTTCGTTCATTCACACTCAATGGATAAGTTTGGGAAGCGCACCCCTGGTCTGCTCTTCTTAAGTCACACTAATAATGAATGACATCAAGTATGGGTTACAGTAAGTTTATTAATGAACCATTATGTTTGATGTGTGACATTGAGATTTTTTTGCAATAATTTCAGCAACTCACGTGAAAAATTGCGTAGTATAAATAATTATGATTAGTGAGAAAATCGTGGTGAGTGCAGCACCACTACCTCTCTAATTGAACCCGATTTCTAAATTGTAGATATGTCTCGATGACGACCAAGAAAATGACGGTGTAATTTCTCAAAATATTCGCTAGATATATGTATACCATGACAAATCATGAATATGTAATTAATATAATAATCTACATTATAGCACTAACAACGAGCCACTACTACTACTAGTAATGAAAAGTCTATGAGGAAGACAAAAACAAGAGCAGCTATGGAAGAGAAGACGCTTTAAGCATAAGCAAATGAAGGAAAGTTAATTCTCCTGATTACAATGATGGCTGTGTTATTTGTTCTATTTCAAAATGACATATCAAGCTATTTTCTCCATTCTGTGAGCGGATGCATCTTGGTTTTGATTGAAAGAAAGCAGACATTTTGCTGGCTGTCTAGCTAACTTCGCTATCAATGCTGCATAATGAAATAAAATGTAATTTGGATATCTGTGTAGCAAGCTACATACCCTGCTGAAAATTCCAGCTTTGACCAGCCTAGGATGGTCAGGCTGGTTTAAGGTGTGTTTTGAACAGTTTTAGCTGATGAACCAGCCCTTCACCAGCTGACTCCAGCTGAAAATACCAGCTAACCAGCTTTGACCACCTTCATCAAGCTATAGAGACCAGCTAGACCAGCTAATAACACAACTCAGGCCATCTTAAACCAGCTTAGAATTCTAGCTGCTAGAATACTGTATCTACAGTATAGATACTGTATGGAACAAAGAGAAGAGGTGAGATTCTTATCTACGATGAAATGGTCAATACCGAAAAAGCAACAATGAGCGTGTCGGGAAAAATGAATACTGGCGGGAATGTGGGTGTGTGAATCTCTAGGGGAATCTCCAGGGGTCAATGTAACAATGTAATGTAACCAAACTGCTCCATAAAGGTGGACAGACTCTGTGACGTCTTCGAGGGAGGGATGACACGGAAACTCGATCTGTTCAAAACTGGATCAATGACGCAGTTCAAGTCTCCGCCTAGAATCAGAGCATGAGAGTCTTGATTGGGAATCAGGGAAAATACTGAGTCGAAGAAGTTGGGATCATACCAGTTGGGAGCATGGATTGATGCTAAAATTACTGGTTTTTATATAATATACCCAAGATTATTGTGTAACGTCTTTCCGGATCTGCAATAATTTTGCCGGAGACAAATTGAACATTTTTCCTGATTAATATAACAGTGCCTCTAGTTTTACAATTAAATTGAGAGTGAAAAATTTGACCTACCCATTGCCGGTTCAACTTTCCGTGTTCAGACCTTAACAGGTGTGTTTCCTGAAGGAACATCAGTTCGGCGTTCAGATTCTTGACATACATCATAATCTTTGTTCGTTTTCATGCAGCATTCAAGCCCCCGGTGTTTAAAGAGATGAATTTTATCATTTGCCCTCCGGTGGTCACTCCATCTGACAATCCAGTCATATTACCACAAATAGCAAAGAGGGTATCAGGCCAATCCTCAAATACAGACAGCAAGAAATGGAAGAAATCATAACAGCAAACAACAAAAGCATAATACATTGTAAAACAGTGCAACTTTTCAACACAAAACAAACAAGAAAGGTCTGTTCACCACCCTCCCATTCCTTAATCCTCCTTTCCCATCCAGGAGAAGGCTTGGTCTCCAACCCTTGGCCCTCCCCACATCCTCACTGAATGTCGTTAGCTACTGAGCTACCTTGCACACACTTCCCTTCCTGAAGCACCATACCACAAATACTCATCTCCGACCCGTAACCCAGCAGATGTTTAATGATATTTTACATAACCCTTCTAATATGAGACAGAGAATATATAAAAACCAAACATTTCGTATAACGTCCGGACCACATTGCAAACTGTTAGCCATGGTCCATAAAACAGTATTACAACACAGTTGTTAGCCCTTACAGTATTAAGTAAAACTCTCAGTATTATACAGTCCAAATCTCATCATTGTTGTGCCCTCTGTCCTCAAGATTGAGAGTGTTAGCTCCCTTAAAATAAAAAATATATACATATACATAAATTTAAAAAAGAAAAAAGGGGGTAGCATTAACAATGAAAGGAAGAAAAAGATTAAAGTAAGTAGATAAAACAGCAACAGATGTTTACCTTCGGAAGGATTAAAAAAAGCAGTAAGCCCCCTTGTGCATATCAAAATCTCGCAAAAGCAAAAAACGAAGTATTGTAACTTCATATAGAGATTACCAAGTAGTGGGGCATATTAGAACTGAATTAGCGGAGGAATCCTGAAAAGGTGTGCTCCACCAAGATTAATGGGAGAAGACGCAAAAATAAAACTGTCTGTGGTATATGTAAACCATATGGCAGACTGCGACAGAGATGAAAACATTAAACACAATTATTTACTGTAGCTGCATTGAATTAAACTCCCAAAACAAAAAATCAACCTCACCTCAGCATAACCTACAATTAGGTCATGTGGTTGCTGGGGCGTTGCTAGGCAGTTTCTATGGTGTTCAGGGTGGTTGCTGGGGTGTTGCTAAGCAGATGCTATGGTGTTCAGGGTGGTTGCTGGGGTGTTGCTAGGCGGTTGTTATGGTGTTCTGGATGGTTGCTAGGGCATTGCTTGGCTGTTGCTATAGTGTTCTGGATGGTTGGTACAGCATTGCTAGGCAGTTGCTTTGGTGTTCTGAGGGGATGCTAGGGCATTGCTAGTCAGTCGCTATAGGGTTCTGGGTGGTTGCTCTGGCATTGCTAGGTGATTGCTATGGTGTTCCGGGTTGTTGCAAAGGTGTTGCTAGGCGGTTTCTATGCTGTTTTGGTTGGTTGCTAGGGCGTTGCTAGGCAGTATCTATGGTTTTCCGTGTGGTTGCTGCGGCATTACTAGGCGGTTGCTGTGGTGTTCTAGGTGGTTGCTTGGACATTGCTAGGCCATTGCTATGGTGTTATGGGTGGTTGCTAGGGTGTTGCTAGGCGGTTGCTATAGGGTTCTGGTTGGTTGCTAGGGCATTCTTGGCGGTTACTATGGTGTTCTGGGTGGTTGCTAATGCGTTGCAAGGTGGTTTCTATGGTGTTCTGGGTGGTTGCTAGGGCGTTACTAGGCGGTTGCTAGTTGGATTGGTTGAACAGTTGCATGGTTGAGTAGTTTAAATTGTTAAATTATTTCATTGTGATTAATTGTAGTGAGGACTTTTATTTTGAAACAGTTTTAGACAGGTGAAACATTTGGCAGGAGTCATATTTGATGACAACTGGCCGTTGGAATGGCTGACCAGTTGAAAAGTTTAGTAGATTAAATAGTGAAATTATTTAGTTGTTATTTATTGTAATGAGTACTTTTATTTTGAAACGGTTTTGGACAGAGGAAACAGTTGGCGGGAGTCATAGTTGTTGCCAACTGGCTGTTGGAATGGCTGACCGGTTGAAAAATTGAGTAGATTAAATAGTTAAATTATTTAATTGTGATTTATTGTAATGAGGACTGTTATATTGAAACAGTTGGCAGGAGTCACAGTTGATGACAACTGACTGTTGGAATGGCTGAACGATTAAATATTTGAGAACTTAAAATCTTTAAATTATTTAACGGTGAATTATTGTAGCAAGGACTTTTATTTTGAAACAGTTGTAGGTAGAGGAAACAGTTGAACAGGATCTGTAGTCTTAAGAGAGCCAGATTGTAGTCTTAAAGACTGAGAAACTAATAGTTGCTGGATGTGGCCAGGACAACTGGGCTGCTTTCCAATCCGAAAAAATGCTTG
This sequence comes from Gymnothorax reevesii, assembly GCA_029721435.1. NCBI lineage: Eukaryota > Metazoa > Chordata > Actinopteri > Anguilliformes > Muraenidae > Gymnothorax > Gymnothorax reevesii. The sequence goes on from CM056574.1 coordinate 58,974,837, forward strand.
CTTCGTCGTGTTCACTCGCCCTCCAATCGAGGGGGGAATCCCCAAAAAATCCCAGATGTAAGATGGCTGCCACTTATAGGGTCGTTCCAATCCAGTTTTGCAGAGGGAAGGGCGCTTTTTCATTTGGTCCAGCCCTCGATTATCCTCCCTCAAACAAAGCCAACAACGAACATCTCTCCCAGCTTTAATATTGCCCTGAATGCTTTGCTCATTCTCCCTCAGTAAAAATTTCACATCTGCCATTTTTTTTTTGCTGGCAAAAGGAGGAATTATGGCAGGGAAATTACCATACAAATGAAAGAATTGTGCTCGAATAGAGTGTAATTTATGACAGAATTATATGCAAATAGCGAAGTTTGGGGGTGAGGGGCATCGGTTTTGCATTATTTTTAAGCATTTAACATTACGTTCATTTTTGCTGTAGCTAGCCCATAGCATCCACGTGGACTGTTGCGGAGCTTATAGCCGCTTTCACAATGGACGCGAAACGAATTTTTCGCTCGACACATTACATTCAAAGTCAATGCAAAGCGGCAAATCCTTTGCATTAACTTTGAATGTAATCTGTTGTGTGAAAAATTTGTTTCTTTTCCGGAGTGAAAGCAGCTTAATTTTCCCATAAAACAGTCGCGAGTGCCGCAGCAATCATACTAGCAAGCAGTCTTTTTTTTGTCATAAACATACGATACAGTGTCTGCTGAGCTGTTAAAGGTGAAACGTACAGGCAGCAAACTCAATCGGCTCCATGGCAACACAAGCTTCCCGAGCTTCGGATTGGAACGCAGCTCTCTGGCACAAGATTCTTCTTGCTTCATGGCCCTACTGTGATGTCATCAGCTCAATGTTAAGTCTATGGGGAAAACAATTTATAGTTTTTTATTCATAGCTTAAAGAGCATAAAAGTTACAAAGATGTAAAATACATTGCACAGGTGTCCTAAGTAAGACCTACGCAATGCAGTTTGAATGAAGTTTCTACGTTAAACGGTTGAGGCCACATTAACTGTGTCAGAAGAATAATAACTAAAGAATGTAATTCCAGGGAATTACAAGTGCATGAAAATGCATGCTGTAATTGCTTAAGTTGATATTAAAGATGATCTTGGTAGCTAGGTTGTTAGTCAGATAAATAGATAAATCAGGTAGAAATTTTGAATGTGCCTGATGGTCTACACATACAGTATTCAAGGTACTTGTCAGGGTTCAGGGAACCGTTTGCAGTGGAGTTCCGGGTGGTTGCTAGGGCATTGCTAGGTGGTTGCTATGGAGTTCTGGGTGGTTGCTAGAGCATTTCTAGGCGGTTGCTATGGAGTGCTGGGAGGTTGCTAGGGCGTTGCTAGGCAGTTGCTTTGGTGTTACGGGTGGTTGCTAGGCAGTTGCTATGGTTTTCGGGCTGGTGGCTAGGGTGTTGCTATGGTGTTCTGGGTGGTTGCAAAGACATTGCTAGGCGGTTGCTATGGTTTTCCGGGTGGTTGCTAGGGCCTTGCTTGGTGGTTGCCATGGGATTCTGGGTGGTTGCGAGGGCATTATTTTACCGAAGTAAGCATAACAAAGAATTTTTGTGAACGTTTGTGCCGTATGTAATTATTTTGTTATAAGTATGTAGTTAGCATGCTAGCTAGCTATATGGAACTGCGTGCTGTGACACAGAGCCCTGGAAACCACAATCGCATTTTCATGAAACATGCTAGTTTGCATAAAATAATTGTTTAGTCATTGTATGACAATTGTCTTTTGTGATATTACGTTAAATTTGTGCTTTTATTGCAATTTACGTTGTATTATTCAGCATATTTTCATTCGCTTCGGAAGCAAAACAAGATTGTGGCGTTTTAATTTTGTTCCAATGTTGTTTAGCCAGTCGGAAAAGAGAGAAAATGGCCAATGCTGTTTCACTATTAGGAAAAGAGAGATTAGTCATGCAAAAGATTCTCATACTCATTGAAAATGAATAGGCTCCATTCATTGTCAGTGGGGATTTTTCATTTTTAATTGCTGATAATTCATAAACTATAATTAATATCAATATGATTTTGAATAGCATCAATCTGCACGTATAGTAGAATCATTTGGTATTCGGGTTGTATGGGTAGTATGAAAAATTGTTGGAGCGTTTACAAAATGGGAAGAAAGAGAATAATAATTAAGTTGAAAGGTCCTGAGAAATAACAATAGTTTGCATCCTTCACATGCAAACTAATTACGTTACAAATTGGCCAGCATGAATTATTCACATTCTTTGAGGAAACTATTACAAAACCCAAAACCAGTGAAGTTGGCACGTTGTGTAAATCGTAAATAAAAACAGAATACAATGATTTGCAAATCCTTTTCAACCTATATTCAATTGAATACACTGCAAAGACAAGTTACTTAATGTTCGAACAGGTAAACTTTGTAATTTTTAGCAAATATTAGCTTATTTGGAATTTGATGCCTGCAACATGTTTCAAAAAAGCTGACACAAGTGGCAAAAAAGACTGGGAGAGTTGAGGAATGCTCATCAAACACTTATTTGGAACATCCCACAGGTGAGCGGGCTAATTGGGAACAGGTGGGTGCCATGATTGGGTATAAAATCAGCTTCCCTGAAATGCTCAGTCATTCACAAACAAGGATGGGGCGAGGGTCACCACTTGGTGAACAAATGCATGAGCTGATTGTCAAACAGTTTAAAAACAACATTCCTCAACGAGCTATTGCAAGAAATTTAGGGATTTCATCATCCACGGTCCGTAATATCGTCAAAAGGTTCAGAGAATCTGGAGAAATCACTGCACGTAAGCGACAAGGCCGAAAACCAACATTGAATGCCCGTTACCTTCAATCCCTCAGGCGGTACTGCATAAAAAACCGACATCAGTGTGTAAAGGACATCACCACATGGGCTCAGGAACACTTCAGAAAACCACTGTCAGTAACTACAGTTCGTCGTTACATCTGCAAGTACAATTTAAAACTCTACAATGCAAAGCGAAAGCCATTTGTCAACAGCACCCAGAAACGCCGCCGGCTTCGATAGGCCCAAGCTCATCTAAGATGGACTGATGCAAAGTGGAAAAGTGTTCTGTGGTCTGATGAGTCCACATTTCAAATTGTTTTTGGAAACTGTGGACGTCGTGTTCTGCGGACCAAAGAGGAAAAGAACCATCCGGACTGTTATAGGCGCAAAGTTCGAAAGCCAGCATCTGTGATTGTATGGGGGTGTATTAGTGCCCAAGGCATGGCCAACTTACACATGTGTGAAGGCACCATTAATACTGAAAGGTACATACAGGTTTTGGAGCAGCATATGTTGCTATCCAAGCAACGTCTTTTTCATGGACGCCCCTGCTTATTTCAGCAAGATAATTCCAAGCCACATTCTCCACGTGTTACAACAGCATGGCTCCGTAGTAAAAGAGTGCGGGTACTAGACTGGCCTGCCTGTAGTCCAGACCTGTCTCCCATTGAAAATGTGTGGTGCATTATGAAGCGTAAAATACGACAACGGAGACCCTGGACTGTTGAACAACTTAAGCTGTACATCAAGCAAGAATGGAAAAGAGTTCCACCTGAAAAGCTCCAAAAATTGGTCTCCTCAGTTCCCAAACATTTTCTGAGTGTCGTTAGAAGGAAAGGCGATGTAACACAGTGGTAAAAAGGCGCCTGTGCCAACTTTTTTGCAGTGTGTTGCTGCCTATACATTATAAGTTAATGATTATTTGCAAAAAAAAAAGTAAAGTTTCTCAGTTTGAACATTAAACATCTTGTCTTTGCAGTGTATTCAATTGAATATAAGTTGAAAAGGATTTGCAAATCATTGTATTCTGTTTTTATCTACGATTTACATAACGTGCCAACTTCACTGGTTTTGGGTTTTGTATATGAACTTTTATTTAGTGACCTTGACATCGATTTTCAATGATCCGAATGTCAAACTTCACATGAAATTTTCATAACTTGTATCATCGCTGTAGGACTGCTTGCCGGTAAGCTACAGGACCCTTGGTCCTATTTTTCTATTATTTTGTTGGTATGGTAATCTTGGCACCAGAGAGAAGAATGCACTAGATAAAATGGTTAGGGTGGCTAGCAAGATCGTAGGTGTCCATTTTAACGGATTGAACCTTATATTCAATAAGCAAGTTGTTAAGAGTATTAACTTTTTCCATCTGGGGTGCGCCTTAGTGCTTCTCGGACGAAAACAAAGAGTTACAAAAACTCCTTTGTCCCCACCTCCATTAGAGCCTTAAACGCTCTTGGCGGAACTAAATCTGTTGCTGTTCTGTTGTTCCCTTACTGGGTGGCAGCAGTGATGTAAAGAGGATAGAGATGACTACTGTAGCTGAGTTGTAGCAGTTATTTTTATTTTATTATTTATTATTAGTGGCAGTAATAGTTGCATATTATTATTTTACTTAAGACTGTTGTTCTTTGTGTCTCCTGTTTATTGTATTTTTATTGTAAGAGATGTGTGTCTCTGTTATGCTTTTATGATTGCCCATTGTGACAGATAAACTTGAACTTGAAACAAATGCGACAAAATATCTTTATCTTTTCTTTGGCTCAATTCCATCACCTAGATGTCCAGATGCACAGTAAGGAATCCATGCCTGGCAACCAGCACTGGACAGATGAACACTCCTGAAGACATGTGGCTGGCTTACAGCAATGGTCATTCAACTGAAACGCCAAAGATGCCTTTGCACCAAAACAGCGGGAAAATTAAGGTGAGTCAAAGGAATCCTTGAGTATTTTATTAGGGTGCCCGTTACACAATGTATTCATTATAATGTGTATTTTGCAAAAGGGGGCCCAAGTGTCATTTACAACTACCCATCAGAGATGACAAAAATGTTGCATTGTTGATTTTTTTTTGTGGTGCAAAGGCTGCTTATGGGTTACCCAATTTAATCCTTCATAATTCAAGATAGGGCCGCTCAATTAATCGGATCGCAATTCTTTTAAGCGCAATAAAAGTAACTACCACTATGAGATAGGCAGACGAGCTTGCTTATTACCTTTTCTATGACACATGCTTAATGCGGTCATCTGAAATGCTTCTGGGAAGAAAACTGTGATTTGAAGTCCGCTTATTACCAGCGAAGTTGGACAGCCTCCATCGCCTGGGCATAACTAGCTCACCTGTAATCATTTCCAGTGTGCTTTGGCTAACTTGCAATCAAGCCATTTATTCGGCCAACTGATCAATCAAAACCAAAATGTGGACTTTAATAATTAGGAAGAGATCATGAGAAGCTGAGAGACCTAAACAGGCTGCTGTGTTAGATTGAAAGAATGTCAATAATCTGAATAAATAGCAGACCTCTGAATTCCATCTCTCATCGGGGAATTTAGTATGTATTATTAAAGATCAGTGGCTTCTCTGGCTTGAAAACTCCAGTGGGGCACAACAGACCAGTTATACGTAGCCTCTCACTTTTCTATGAGGCTGCCTACAACCCATATTTGCTCAATATTAAAAAAGCCACATACTAGAAATGCAATTTTATATAAACTGGGTTAATATAAAATGGGGTTTGTGTAAAAGGTTTCAACCTTTTTTACTGCATAACAAAACAAATATTATTGAGTTACTAAAAATGGTCACTCACCATGTTGCTCATTTCTTGAAAGGAAAAGATGCACGTCGATCTTTCATCTGAGAAAACTTCTTAATGACCCTTCTGTCAAAGTCCCGTAATCCATGGATGAAATCATTTTCAATGGACAGCATTGCCAGTGCATTCAACCTCTGCTGCCCCATTGTGTTTCTTGTAAATGTTTTGATTCTTTTTAATTTTGAAAAGTTTCTCTCCGACTCAGCAGTGGTCATTGGTGTTGTGATGATTTCTAGCAGTGACACAGTCTCAGATAAGGCATCCTGGAGGTTGTTGTCATAAATCAACTGCAGCAGTGACAGAGTATTCCCTGCGTGCAACTCTGAGTGACTGTACAGTGATTTAAGTTAAGTTTCAAGCATAACTTTATTTCGAATTGGCCACATTTTGATACCACATTCAAATTCAGCACTTGAAAATTAATCGCTGAACTTACTGAAAAGTGTGCAGTCCACAAGCTTTTCTGCTATAAGGTGATCACTCAAAGATTGTGAAATCTCACCTTCACCTGAACTGACACAGTATCACAAGCCTCTCTCATAACAGCAGCAGTGTTTTTTTTTTTCCTTCGTTTCGTTGGAGCCGTGTCTCTTGCTTTTGCAATATCATCCACTTTCTCTCTAAATCAGCCCACGCCTTCTCTGAAGCTCTCCATGGCGTGGTTGATCGTAGCTGCATCAATGTTTACAAAAATGTAACCTTCAACTCGAGTGAATTTTAAGGGGGAAAAAAAACCCTGACTAAGAAATAATTATTTTTCATAAAATCACCTGTTCCACAAATATTGGCACCCCTAACAATTCCTAGGAATTAAATGTAATTGAAGTATTTCTGTCATTTCTACAGTAGTTTACAAAGTTGATCAGAGTATCTTGGAACATTTAATTAGTGAATCATCACTTTCTGTTTACCGTGGGGAATAAGTATGACGTGACACAGAGGCCATTTCTCTTATCCACTCTTCAACATGGGAAAGACAAAGGAACACCCCATTCAAGTAAGGCAGATGTGTGTCAACCTTCCCAAGTCAAGCAATGGCTACAAGAAAATAGCCACTCCCCTGCACCTGCCCATATCTACTGTCAGAGGAATCATTTAGAAGTTTGAAACAACTGAAGCATTGGTAAACAAGCCTGGACGAGGACGCAAAGTTATTTTGCCACCAGGCACAGTGAGGAGGATGGTAAGAGAAATAAAAAGTTCTCCAAAGCTCACTGTTAAAGAATTTCAACAAATGGTAGCATCTTGGTGTCACAAAGTCTCCAAACAACCATCAGGCACTATCTACATGCTTACAAACTGTTTGGGAGGCATGCATGGAAAAAACCTTTTCTCACTCACAATCATAAACGCAAACGTCTGGAGTACTGGGACTTCAACTGGGACCATGTGCTTTGGTCAGATGAAACCAAGATAGAGCTTTTTGGTAAGAAACACTGTAAGTGGGTCTGGCAGACCACAAAAGATGAGTATGCGGAAAAGCACCTCATGCCCACTGTGAAGTATGGGGGAGGGTCGGTGATGCTGTGGGCCTGTTTCTCCTCCAGAGGCCCTGGAAACCTTGTTAGGGTGCATGGCGTCATGAACGCTTTGAAATAGCAGGACATTTTCTTCCAAATCTGGTGGCCTCTGCCCGAGAGCTGAAGATGGGTCGACACTGGGTCTTTCAGCAAGATAATGACCCTCAACATGTGGCCAAATCAAAACAGATATGGTTCACCAGACAGAGAATCAAGCTTCTCCCATAGCCATCTCCGTCCCCAGACCTAAACCCCATTGAAAACCTGTGGAGTGAGCTGAAGAGGAAAGTGCAGAGGAGTGGACCCAGGTCGCTGGATGATTTAGAGAGATTGTGCAAAGAGGAATAGTCGAAGATCCCTCTTTCTCTATTCTCCCATCTTGTGAAACATTATAGGAGAAGATTAAGTGCTGTTTGGTTGGCAAAAGTGGGTTGTACAAAGTATTAACATCAGGGGTGCTAATAATTGTGGCACACATGATTTGATATAAAAGAATTATTTCTTAATGTGGGATTTTTTTTCCCCACTGAATAAATGCACTTGAAGTAAAGGTTTGATTTTCCTCTTTTTTGCATTATGGTCCTATATTTTTTAGAAAAAAACTGAATGTATTAAAAGCTAAAGAACACGTCTTAACCAGGGGTACCAATAATTATGGAGGGCGCTTTATATTATCATTTTCCAGGTATGAATGAGTTATTTGAGACCGAATTAAATTGAAAATGCATTAAACCAATTATTACTTTCATTTTCACATACTCATATGGGAAATCAATGACTATATTTAGTCCATAAGCCAAACCCGATATTGGTACCATTTCAGTTGGCAAAACCTCGTTGAGATTTTCTGAAAGCTAGATGGCTGAAGTTACTGAATTCAGGTGATAGCCTTTTCAAATGAGTAGCTTTCTGGTAGTTTTCAGGCTTGGAACATGAGTGTGTTGTAAATTTGAAGACCAAAGTATTAGGCTAGGGGAAACGAAAATGCCTGTAGTTTCACACTGGATTAACCAAATTTAATAAATTATACCTCAAAATGTTTGTCTTAGTCTTTCTTACGTACCTGGATATTTTATTTAAATTAGTGCCATAATTAGGTCAGCAGTGGTCGAAAGGTTATTGAACACATCTCACTCAAAACCTTCTAATATCACACTTTAGGCATCTAGAGATCATTTAGGCAGGCCATTGTCTAGTTATTCAGAAAAGAACTGCGTCTGTATCAATGTTTATGCAATGTAATTTCAGAGAAACCCAAGTTGACCTGAAATCTACGACTGATTAAAGTCACAAATTGAAAGTCCACCTGCTTTCCTATGTTAACACAAAATTATTACAGTCAATCATCCTCGTCTTCATCTTCTGAATTGATATCAACTTTCGTCTGAGCCTTGACATCATCAACTTGCATATTCTCGCAGGTCTGCAACTTGCACATCGGCATGCACTTCAACCTGTTATCTAAGCGCACACATTCTCCGTCCTTGGAAACTTGCTTGCTCTGACAGGCCATCATTTCAAGCACAGCATCTGGTGCTGGGTTTCCATGCATCCAGTCCATACCAAGATCTTCATTCTCATCTCTCTTCCACCCATGACCTTCTGGATCTGGTATTGCTGGTCTCTTTTAAAGGTTTCTCTTCCATACACCAGCTTGATAATTTGCACGCTTGAAATGCTTATTGAGGGTACCATCAGAAGGTGGTAGAAGGTATGAATCTACCTCGCCCCTCTTGTCGAAGAACAACTTGTTTCGCAGTTGATTGACCACCACTGTTTTGGTAGATCATGCGTACATGAGGCATGTGAAGTGTTGTAAAAGTGCAAAGGTCACTATATAAGGTTACGCGACCCTCAAGGTTAATTTTGAGGTCAAAATGTAGGTCAATTATTCATCACACCCAGAGTTACCAGAATGAGTTTAAAATGGCATATTTGGAATACTTGTGCAATTCCCTTTCCAAAAAGACCTTGTTTGTCAAAATCGGTGATGTGATTTTGGAGATTTGGCCAATTGAATTTTGGCGGTCATGGCCATTTTTTGCTAAATATCGAAAAAACAAAAAGCCGTAACTTTGCACAAGACAGTCCGATTCAGTTGAAATTTAAGATTTGGGTGTTTTGGGCCATGGCCAACTTGCAAACCAAATTTGAAGAAAATCAATACAAGTGAGGAATCCCACTGTTTGGGTGAATTGACATGGAATGACGCTTTAGCTCTCTGATCCTTCCGCAGTGAAAGCAATCACAAAATGCACTATAATGTGTGTGGTATAACAAATGATTTCTCTACATTACCGTGGCGGAATTTCATGAACCTTTGAAAATTGTTCTGGTGAATAAAAAGCCAAAAAAAATGTGGGGATCAGATACAGATATTTTTTTTTTTTTTTTTGGCAGAAGTTATTGATTCGCTTGCTCCACATAAACAAAACATATGTGTGTTTTTGCTATGAACTCATTTAATGGCTTTGTGTGGGAATTGCATTTCTTTTTAGGGGAAATGGTTAACTGGAGCTTTTAGCAAAGTTTCCTCCAGATAGCTTAGTGGGTATATAAAATGACTATATAACAGTACAGTTATAATCGCATGCATGGAAGGCGAGACAGTACGAGCAAAACACAAAAATTTCAACTTGCCACTCATTCAAATCCTGCTGTAAACATTGCTGCAATACTTCGATTGCTTCCTCCTCCTGTTCAGGGTCGGATTTGGCATCAAACAAGTACGGTCTCGCAGCAATACATGCCATATGGGGGGTTTTTTTTTTTTTTAATTTTTTTTTATTTTGTAGCTGAATTCTCAGCATTATTTTAAGGACCCATTGGACATATTATAAACAAGTAAATGCAGCATAATAGGGGACCTTTAATTTTCCTCTTTCTACTACAGTACTGAAAAATTGCTTAGTATTAGTTTTTGCACCTTCTGAAATTTGCCTTTCATGAAGTCTTCCAGCATTCTTCAGTTATTTTTAGTCCTTGGCACACATTTTGCCTTATGCAGCATTATTATTCACATTATTGTGCTTTATATATGTCTTGTAAAAGTGAAAAATACTCCCTGACTCTCTTCTGAATTGCTGTAGTCATCTACTGATGATTCTGCTGTTTAAACTTACAAAACCCAAAACCAGTGAAGTTGGCACGTTATGTAAATCGTAGATAAAAGCAGAATTCAATGATTTGCAAATCCTTTTCAACTTATATTCAATTGAATACACTGCAAAGACAAGATGTTTAATGTTCAAACTGAGAAACTTTACTTTTTTTTTTTTTGCAAATAATCATTAACTTAGAATTTAAAGGCAGCAACACATTGCAAAAAAGTTGGCACAGGGGCATTTTTACCACTGTGTTACATAGCCTTTCCTTGTAACGACACTCTGTAAACAATTGGGAACTGAGGAGACCAATTTTTGAAGCTTTTCAGGTGGAACTCTTTTCCATTCTTGCTTGATGTACAGCTTAATTAATAATTCAAGATAGGGCCGCTCAATTAATCGGATCGCAATTCTTTTAAGCGCAATAAAAGTAACTACCACTATGAGATCGGCAGACGAGCTTGCTTATTACCTTTTCTATGACACATGCTTAATGCGGTCATCTGAAATGCTTCTGGGAAGAAAACTGTGATTTGAAGTCCGCTTATTACCAGCGAAGTTGGACAGCCTCCATCGCCTGGGCATAACTAGCTCACCTGTAATCATTTCCAGTGTGCTTTGGCTAACTTGCAATCAAGCCATTTATTCGGCCAACTGATCAATCAAAACCAAAATGTGGACTTTAATAATTAGGAAGAGATCATGAGAAGCTGAGAGACCTAAACAGGCTGCTGTGTTAGATTGAAAGAATGTCAATAATCTGAATAAATAGCAGACCTCTGAATTCCATCTCTCATCGGGGAATTTAGTATGTATTATTAAAGATCAGTGGCTTCTCTGGCTTGAAAACTCCAGTGGGGCACAACAGACCAGTTATACGTAGCCTCTCACTTTTCTATGAGGCTGCCTACAACCCATATTTGCTCAATATTAAATAAGCCACATACTAGAAATGCAATTTTATATAAACGGGGTTAATATAAAATGGGGTTTGTGTAAAAGGTTTCAACCTTTTTTACTGCATAACAAAACAAATATTATTGAGTTACTAAAAATGGTCACTCACCATGTTGCTCATTTCTTGAAAGGAAAAGATGCACGTCGATCTTTCATCTGAGAAAACTTCTTAATGACCCTTCTGTCAAAGTCCCGTAATCCATGGATGAAATCATTTTCAATGGACAGCATTGCCAGTGCATTCAACCTCTGCTGCCCCATTGTGTTTCTTGTAAATGTTTTGATTCTTTTTAATTTTGAAAAGTTTCTCTCCGACTCAGCAGTGGTCATTGGTGTTGTGATGATTTCTAGCAGTGACACAGTCTCAGATAAGGCATCCTGGAGGTTGTTGTCATAAATCAACTGCAGCAGTGACAGAGTATTCCCTGCGTGCAACTCTGAGTGACTGTACAGTGATTTAAGTTAAGTTTCAAGCATAACTTTATTTCGAATTGGCCACATTTTGATACCACATTCAAATTCAGCACTTGAAAATTAATCGCTGAACTTACTGAAAAGTGTGCAGTCCACAAGCTTTTCTGCTATAAGGTGATCACTCAAAGATTGTGAAATCTCACCTTCACCTGAACTGACACAGTATCACAAGCGTCTCTCATAACAGCAGCAGTGTTTTTTTTTTTCCTTCGTTTCGTTGGAGCCGTGTCTCTTGCTTTTGCAATATCATCCACTTTCTCTCTAAATCAGCCCACGCCTTCTCTGAAGCTCTCCATGGCGTGGTTGATCGTAGCTGCATCAATGTTTCGTTTTTGCAGTGTGTTATAGAATGTCCATTTCTGGCATCAGCTGGTAAAAAAACTGCAAAAACTGCACTCGGGGGGTGATGGAGCGGGTTTGCCCTTTCCAGCTTGGATGATGTTAAAATCCGCTGGCTGGTGAGGTCCTAAACGTTTAATTTCTAATTTTTGCTCAAATTTCGTCTTGGTAAGTTGGTAACTAACAAAAATAGCCAATCAAGCTAGCTGTGGTTGAACTACTGCACATTACGTACTGACGGCAAGTCATCCCAATATTTTAATTGGATGGTCTCAGCGTGGGGCCGTCGTGATTGTGCCCCACGGCGATCTATTGAGACCGCGTTGGACATGCGCACTGAGATTTCAGCGGTTAATTACTTAAACAAGCGCCAGAGGGCTGGCCCCATTTTCAGGAGCTTTGAGAGGAATAGGCTTAGGCTACTAAGCCTGTCAGTATTCTGACAAATATTTTTGACTATATATATATATATATATAAACACACACAAATATTTAAAACAGAATTGTCTTTGTATGAGAATCGATCGTCATATAATTACATTTGCGACAAAGGCAGATTCTGTTACAATTACTTCAAGGCAGTATATTGCTCCACAGCGACATCTGGTGGGGCCTGGCCCCACAGGCCCCAAATGCAGAGACGCCACTGTTAAAGATATTTCCTAATGAAATTATTTTAAGATGGCCCTGGTTTTAAGCGCTTAAAAAAGTGGCGGGCGGTGGACGGAAAACCGAGGGGATGGAAAACATCCCTTGAAACAGATGAGATTAGTGACTCGATTTCAATCATTGTTCTTGGTCAACATGTTAGTTTCCCTTATGATGAAATGTTGAGGCGAGTGAAGAATTCATTAAAAAGTTTAATTCACATGCCTTGATAGGCAACTCTTTAGGAAAATCCACTGTGGAATTAAATTGTGTTAATTGTGTTTAACTGTGTTAAATTTTGTCACATCCTAAGCAAGTCGTAAAACCTGTGCGTAATTATTGTTTAATTGAAACAGATTGAAATGCATTCTTTTTTGCGTTAAACTGATGCATTTGATTTCGTCTTAACGAAGACAATTAGCTACACCTGAGAGGGGAGAGTTACAGTGTCTTATCAGGGAAATTGACTGAAAACAGATCAAGACTAATAAGCAGTTTGAAGACATGTTTATCGCCCTCCTTGTTCTCTGTCCACTGCCCGCCACTGTTTAAAAATATAGACTGCATGAAGTGGAGAACATTTTATGAAGCCTGATTGAGCGAATCCAAAAAAAAAATTTTTTCTAACTATTTTTCCAAATATTGGCCCATAATCAACATATTTGCCTGGGGAAATGATTTTAACACACTTGGAAATGGGTTTGGTTAATAGAGGGTTAAGGTAAGCTAATTATGCCAAGGTGATGGTGGCTGTCCAACCTCGCTGGTAATTAGTGGACTTCAAATCACAGTTTTCTTCCTGAAAGCATTCCAAATGACAGCATTAGGTATGTGTCATAGAAAAGGTAAAAAGCAAGCTCGTCTGCCTGCCTCATAGTGGCAGTTACTATTATTGCGCTTAAAATAATGGTGATTCCATTAATTCAGCAGCCCAAATTCAAGATTTAAGCTTCATAAAAAAGACGAGTGTGGCTCAACTCAGAAAAGACACTTAAAGCATGTAGAATTACATCGTATTTCAGTTTATTTTCATGATTTTGGTTGAGAAAATGGGCTGCAAACATAAAATCTTCATGAGAATTCACCATTCAAATAAAAAAAAAAAAAAAAATTCTGAGGATTGAAAAATGGCTAGGATCTAAAACAATACATTTCTGGGATAAAAGTCTCCTGGAGCACAAGAAATATTAAGTTATCCACCTTTTTTTTAATTTTTTTAATCCACTTTTTATCAGCCAAATAAGATGGCTATCCAGGTGGCTCCCCAAACTCCCAGAGCCTTCAAAATGGTGCACATTCAATTCATAAAATCATTTTTTTAACGCAAATCAACTTTGTACTCATGAAGTTCAAAATGAATGGATAATTTTCTGGTTGAATTTAGCATGAGTTTATCAATATAGGCGCAGCTAGACATCAATGGTCACCAGTGACTTCTCCAAACCAAAAACATGCCTTTTCTCCATGATAAAGTTCAGAGTCTTGTCTATTTTTCTACAAATCAGGACGCACTCATACTCATTAAAGCACGGGTCACCAACTATGTTCCTGGAGAGCTACCATCCTCTAGGTTTCTGCTCTATCTCCAATTCAGCACACCTGATTGCCCAGCTCGTGATCTTGCCAAGTTGCTAATTAGTTGAATCAGGTGTTGAATAGTTGAATCCTTCCCTGACAAATTCAGCACTTCCTTATATCCACCCAAGTACTGGTGTTGATGGCCAATCACTCAATTATACACTCAGACTCTTCTGCGTAACCTGCACAGTTATAATTCACACCCACATCCAATTTCCGAGTGTTTAAACTCTCCACAGTAACTGAAACACACTCAATGGGCAGTCAGAAAAGTATTGCTAGCTTTCGCGTATCAGCAAGCTTGTTTGTATCCTGTCAACGTTGCACACATTGCGGAGCTGAAATAGACACGATTTATTCAAAAAGACTCCTGAAACCAGCCTGAAGTGTTCAGTTACATTTACAGGATTTACATGAGGTAAGGACATGGTCAATGGGAATTATTTTGAATGAAACAGGACCAACTATCCTACTACTGGATACATTGGTCTCTGAAGGAGGGATTCAATGAAAAAGGTTAGGCTACTACTTCTGCTTTTTGTTTTGGAATGTGTCTGTAAAATCGAATGCGGAAGTTTTTTTCATGATTAAAACGTTAACTGGTGAAGCATTTTGGTGGACCCCCTGGTACATTCATTGCACCATTCTGTTGAATCTAGGAAGGCATATATTGTTTGATTTTCCTTGAAAGTGGAATGTCTGTTCTGTTAAAATAAGGTATATATCAGAAATCAGATATTCCTGAGTTGGCGAGTTTTACTAGTTCCTTATAAGGTGTAGAAAGTGTTGAAATAGGGGTGTGAGCTCGGAAGTGGGAACTGCTAGCTTTCATTGCAGGGTGAATGTTCTGACCTTTCAATTAGCATTTCTTTTAATGAGTATGTGTGCTGGCTTGGGGGACTTTGAAGAAAATGAACAAAACTCTAAACTTTATTATGGTGAAAAGGCATGTTTGGTGTTTGGAGAGGTAACTGTTGACCCCTGATGTTCAACTGCACTGATATTGATAAATTCATGCTAAACTCAACCAGAAAATCATTAGTTCATATTAGATTTCATGCCTTCAAACTCTATTTGTGTTAAATATATGATTGTTTTATGATCTGACAGTGCACCATTTTCAGGGGTCTCAAACTTTGGCGAGCCACCTGGATAGCTGTCTAATTTGACTCATAGCAAGTAGGTAATCCAGAATGTAATGTTCAAAATGAATTATACTTGTGGTCAAGGAGTTTATGATCCCAGAAATGAATAGATTTAAGCCCCAGCAGTTTTTCAATTCTCAGTATTTTTTTTTTTTTGCACATTTCAGGGTGGCCTTTTATTGTGGACAGTCTAAGGTACACCTGTGCACTAATCATGGTGTCTGATGAGCATGTTGATGTGGCACACCTGTGAGGTGGGATGGATTGTCTCAGCAAAGCAAAAGTGCTTACTATCACACATTTAGACAGATTTGTGAACAATGTTTGAGAGAAATGGTAATATTGTGTATCTGGAATGAATTTTCGATCTTTGAGTCCATCTCATGACAAATGGGAGCAAAAACACAAGTGTTGCGTTTATATTTTTGTTGAGTGTATGTAGTTCGTCCATTCACTGTCAATGGCTCCAACTATGTAAGTTCACACCTGATCTTTTGAGAAACGCATACCTGGCTGGGCAGAGCAGACCAAGCAATCGCATGATAATACAGCTTATAGGGAAACACAGATGACGGGCAGTCCAGATAACACAAAACGCAACAATAACAACCCTCACAACTTTGAATGAAGTGAATCTGCTTGACAACAATTGAAATTGTACTTCCTGGCTTGCTGATCCGTCATTGTTTTGCGTTGTATTTACAGCGCCCTCTATAATTATTGGCACCCCTGGTTAAGATGTGTTAAAAGCCTTCAAATAAATTCAATTTTTATTGCAGAAGCATACTCTCACACTGAAAATTTTAGAAAAATGTAACCTTCAACTCGAGTGAATTTTAAGGGGGAAAAAAAACCCTGACTAAGAAATAATTATTTTTCATAAAATCACCTGTTCCACAAATATTGGCACCCCTAACAATTCCTAGGAATTAAATGTAATTGAAGTATTTCTGTCATTTCTACAGTAGTTTACAAAGTTGATCAGAGTATCTTGGAACATTTAATTAGTGAATCATCACTTTCTGTTTACCGTGGGGAATAAGTATGACGTGACACAGAGGCCATTTCTCTTATCCACTCTTCAACATGGGAAAGACAAAGGAACACCCCATTCAAGTAAGGCAGATGTGTGTCAACCTTCCCAAGTCAAGCAATGGCTACAAGAAAATAGCCACTCCCCTGCACCTGCCCATATCTACTGTCAGAGGAATCATTTAGAAGTTTGAAACAACTGAAGCATTGGTAAACAAGCCTGGACGAGGACGCAAAGTTATTTTGCCACCAGGCACAGTGAGGAGGATGGTAAGAGAAATAAAAAGTTCTCCAAAGCTCACTGTTAAAGAATTTCAACAAATGGTAGCATCTTGGTGTCACAAAGTCTCCAAACAACCATCAGGCACTATCTACATGCTTACAAACTGTTTGGGAGGCATGCATGGAAAAAACCTTTTCTCACTCACAATCATAAACGCAAACGTCTGGAGTACTGGGACTTCAACTGGGACCATGTGCTTTGGTCAGATGAAACCAAGATAGAGCTTTTTGGTAAGAAACACTGTAAGTGGGTCTGGCAGACCACAAAAGATGAGTATGCGGAAAAGCACCTCATGCCCACTGTGAAGTATGGGGGAGGGTCGGTGATGCTGTGGGCCTGTTTCTCCTCCAGAGGCCCTGGAAACCTTGTTAGGGTGCATGGCGTCATGAACGCTTTGAAATAGCAGGACATTTTCTTCCAAATCTGGTGGCCTCTGCCCGAGAGCTGAAGATGGGTCGACACTGGGTCTTTCAGCAAGATAATGACCCTCAACATGTGGCCAAATCAAAACAGATATGGTTCACCAGACAGAGAATCAAGCTTCTCCCATAGCCATCTCCGTCCCCAGACCTAAACCCCATTGAAAACCTGTGGAGTGAGCTGAAGAGGAAAGTGCAGAGGAGTGGACCCAGGTCGCTGGATGATTTAGAGAGATTGTGCAAAGAGGAATAGTCGAAGATCCCTCTTTCTCTATTCTCCCATCTTGTGAAACATTATAGGAGAAGATTAAGTGCTGTTTGGTTGGCAAAAGTGGGTTGTACAAAGTATTAACATCAGGGGTGCTAATAATTGTGGCACACATGATTTGATATAAAAGAATTATTTCTTAATGTGGGATTTTTTTTCCCCACTGAATAAATGCACTTGAAGTAAAGGTTTGATTTTCCTCTTTTTTGCATTATGGTCCTATATTTTTTAGAAAAAAACTGAATGTATTAAAAGCTAAAGAACACATCTTAACCAGGGGTACCAATAATTATGGAGGGCGCTTTATATTATCATTTTCCAGGTATGAATGAGTTATTTGAGACCGAATTAAATTGAAAATGCATTAAACCAATTATTACTTTCATTTTCACATACTCATATGGGAAATCAATGACTATATTTAGTCCATAAGCCAAACCCGATATTGGTACCATTTCAGTTGGCAAAACCTCGTTGAGATTTTCTGAAAGCTAGATGGCTGAAGTTACTGAATTCAGGTGATAGCCTTTTCAAATGAGTAGCTTTCTGGTAGTTTTCAGGCTTGGAACATGAGTGTGTTGTAAATTTGAAGACCAAAGTATTAGGCTAGGGGAAACGAAAATGCCTGTAGTTTCACACTGGATTAACCAAATTTAATAAATTATACCTCAAAATGTTTGTCTTAGTCTTTCTTACGTACCTGGATATTTTATTTAAATTAGTGCCATAATTAGGTCAGCAGTGGTCGAAAGGTTATTGAACACATCTCACTCAAAACCTTCTAATATCACACTTTAGGCATCTAGAGATCATTTAGGCAGGCCATTGTCTAGTTATTCAGAAAAGAACTGCGTCTGTATCAATGTTTATGCAATGTAATTTCAGAGAAACCCAAGTTGACCTGAAATCTACGACTGATTAAAGTCACAAATTGAAAGTCCACCTGCTTTCCTATGTTAACACAAAATTATTTCAGTCAATCATCCTCGTCTTCATCTTCTGAATTGATATCAACTTTCGTCTGAGCCTTGACATCATCAACTTGTATATTCTCGCAGGTCTGCAACTTGCACATCGGCATGCACTTCAACCTGTTATCTAAGCGCACACATTCTCCGTCCTTGGAAACTTGCTTGCTCTGACAGGCCATCATTTCAAGCACAGCATCTGGTGCTGGGTTTCCATGCATCCAGTCCATACCAAGATCTTCATTCTCATCTCTCTTCCACCCATGACCTTCTGGATCTGGTATTGCTGGTCTCTTTTAAAGGTTTCTCTTCCATACACCAGCTTGATAATTTGCACGCTTGAAATGCTTATTGAGGGTACCATCAGAAGGTGGTAGAAGGTATGAATCTACCTCGCCCCTCTTGTCGATGAACAACTTGTTTCGCAGTTGATTGACCACCACTGTTTTGGTAGATCATGCGTACATGAGGCATGTTGAAGTGTAAAAGTGCAAAGGTCACTATATAAGGTTACGCGACCCTCAAGGTTAATTTTGAGGTCAAAATGTAGGTCAATTATTCATCACACCCAGAGTTACCAGAATGAGTTTAAAATGGCATATTTGGAATACTTGTGCAATTCCCTTTCCAAAAAGACCTTGTTTGTCAAAATCGGTGATGTGATTTTGGAGATTTGGCCAATTGAATTTTGGCGGTCATGGCCATTTTTTGCTAAATATCGAAAAAACAAAAAGCCGTAACTTTGCACAAGACAGTCCGATTCAGTTGAAATTTAAGATTTGGGTGTTTTGGGCCATGGCCAACTTGCAAACCAAATTTGAAGAAAATCAATACAAGTGAGGAATCCCACTGTTTGGGTGAATTGACATGGAATGACGCTTTAGCTCTCTGATCCTTCCGCAGTGAAAGCAATCACTAAATGCACTATAATGTGTGTGGTATAACAAATGATTTCTCTACATTACCGTGGCGGAATTTCATGAACCTTTGAAAATTGTTCTGGTGAATAAAAAGCCAAAAAAAATGTGGGGATCAGATACAGATATTTTTTTTTTTTTTTTTGGCAGAAGTTATTGATTCGCTTGCTCCACATAAACAAAACATATGTGTGTTTTTGCTATGAACTCATTTAATGGCTTTGTGTGGGAATTGCATTTCTTTTTAGGGGAAATGGTTAACTGGAGCTTTTAGCAAAGTTTCCTCCAGATAGCTTAGTGGGTATATAAAATGACTATATAACAGTACAGTTATAATCGCATGCATGGAAGGCGAGACAGTACGAGCAAAACACAAAAATTTCAACTTGCCACTCATTCAAATCCTGCTGTAAACATTGCTGCAATACTTCGATTGCTTCCTCCTCCTGTTCAGGGTCGGATTCGGCATCAAACAAGTACGGTCTCGCAGCAATACATGCCATATGGGGGGTTTTTTTTTTTTTAATTTTTTTTTATTTTGTAGCTGAATTCTCAGCATTATTTTAAGGACCCATTGGACATATTATAAACAAGTAAATGCAGCATAATAGGGGACCTTTAATTTTCCTCTTTCTACTACAGTACTGAAAAATTGCTTAGTATTAGTTTTTGCACCTTCTGAAATTTGCCTTTCATGAAGTCTTCCAGCATTCTTCAGTTATTTTTAGTCCTTGGCACACATTTTGCCTTATGCAGCATTATTATTCACATTATTGTGCTTTATATATGTCTTGTAAAAGTGAAAAATACTCCCTGACTCTCTTCTGAATTGCTGTAGTCATCTACTGATGATTCTGCTGTTTAAACTTACAAAACCCAAAACCAGTGAAGTTGGCACGTTATGTAAATCGTAGATAAAAGCAGAATTCAATGATTTGCAAATCCTTTTCAACTTATATTCAATTGAATACACTGCAAAGACAAGATGTTTAATGTTCAAACTGAGAAACTTTACTTTTTTTTTTTTGCAAATAATCATTAACTTAGAATTTAAAGGCAGCAACACATTGCAAAAAAGTTGGCACAGGGGCATTTTTACCACTGTGTTACATAGCCTTTCCTTGTAACGACACTCTGTAAACAATTGGGAACTGAGGAGACCAATTTTTGAAGCTTTTCAGGTGGAACTCTTTCCCATTCTTGCTTGATGTACAGCTTAAGTTGTTCAACAGTCTGGGGTCTCCGTTTTACGCTTCATAATGCGCCGCACATTTTCAATGGGAGACAGGTCTGGACTACAGGCAGGCCAGTCTAGTACCCGCACTCTTATACTACGGAGCCATGCTGTTGTAACACGTGTAGAATGTGGCTTGGCATCGTCTTGCTGAAATAAGCAGGGGCGTCCATGAAAAAGACATTGCTTGGATGGCAACATATGTTGCTCCAAAACCTGTATGTACCTTTCAGCATTAATGGTGCCTTCACATATGTGTAAGTTGCCCATGCCTTGGGCTCTAATACACCCCCATACCATCACAGATGCTGGCTTTTAAACTTTGGCGGCGTTTCTGGGTGCTGTTGACAAATGGCTTTCGCTTTGCATTGTAGAGTTTTAACTTGCACTTGCAGATGTAGCGACGAACTGTAGTTACTGACAGTGGTTTTCTGAAGTGTTCCTGAGCCCATGTGGTGATCTCCTTTACACACTGACGTCGGTTTTTGATGCAGTTCCGCCTGAGGGATCGAAGGTCACGGGCATTCAATGTTGGTTTTCAGCCTTGTCGCTTATGTGCAGTGATTTCTCCAGATTCACTGAACCTTTTGACGATATTACGGATCGTAGATGATGAAATCCCTAAATTATTTGCAATAGCTCATTGAGGAATGTTGTTTTTAAACTGTTCGACAATCAGCTCACGCATTTGTTCACTAAGTGGTGACCCTCGCCCCATCCTTGTTTGTAAATGACTGATCATTTCAGGGAAGCTGCTTTTATACCCAATCATGACACTCACCTGTTCCCAATTAGCCCGTTCACCTGTGGGATGTTCCAAATAAGTGCTTGATGAGTATTCCTCAACTCTGTCTTTTTTGCCACTTGTGCCAGCTTTTTTGAAACATGTTGCAGGCATCAAATTCCAAATGAGCTAATATTTGCAAAAAATTACGAAGTTTACCTGTTCGAACATTAAGTAACTTGTCTTTGCAGTGTATCCAATTGAATATAGGTTGAAAAGGATTTGCAAATCATTGTATTCTGTTTTTATTTATGATTTACACAACGTGCCAAGTTCACTGGTTTTGGGTTTTGTACTTTTGCAAACCTTTGGTATGATTTTGCCTTGTGCATCAAGTAGATTCCCCTTGAACTTTCCCCACATTTCATTCTGTCTTACAACTGAGGAGTTTCTTTCAACCTATTTCACTTGGATATGAGCGTATCCTGTTAAAGTTTGGTTTTCGAGGAGACCCTTTTAAGTTGCAATGAAATACCAAAACTAACAGTGGAATGATCAGTAGTCCCAAGTGTCTCCATTTCTTCTACATTGCAAATTTTATCAGTGCTATTATATGGCACAAAATCTACAAGTACTATAAAAATGGGGTCCGTCCGTCAGTCTGTCCGTCCGTCCGTCCGTCCGTCCGACACGTTTGTTGTCCGGGCTATAACTTTGAAACTAATCATCCGATTCTGATCATATTTGGCATTGAGGTGTAAAACCACATAAAGGTGTGTCATGAAAAACAATTTTGAAAATAATTTTGTAATTTCTCACGTTTTGGGCCAAAAAGGGACAAACTTGTGGAAAATCTGTGATGTGTCGTGTCCGGGCTATAACTTAGAAACTAATCATCCGATTCTGATCATATTTGGCACAGAGGTGTAAAACCACATAAAGGTGTGTCATGAAAAACAATTTTCAAAATAATTTTGTAATTTCTCACGTTTTGGGGCAAAAAGCGACAAATTCGTGGGAAATCTGTAATGTGTCGTGTCCGGGCTATAACTTCGAAACTAATCATCCGATTCTGATCATATTTGGCATCGAGGTGTAAAACCACGTATTTGTGTGTCATGAAAAACAATTTTGAAGATAACTTTGTAATTTCTCACGTTTTTGGGCAAAAAGCGACAGATTCGTGGGAAATCTGTAATGTCTCGTGTCCGGGCTATAACTTTAAAAATAATCATCCGATTGCGATCATATTTGGCATCAAGGTGTAAAAACACATAAAGGTGCGTCATGAAACAATTTGGTATAATTCTCCGAGTTTACTGATGCATACTCTCCAACCAATTTTTTTTGCATTGAAATTAACAGCTTTGCAATCAGTACAGTTCTTTAGAAATCTAAATGTATATAAACATTGCGGGGGATATTGCTTGACAATGTCAGCAGCTTGCTCTATTGTAGATCTGTTAACATACTACACCAATAATTGTCATTTCTAACATCCATAAATTTCCACCCCTTTACCCTTTCCTTTTTACCATTTCCTAATCTGTAGCTGAGTAATTGAAGACACCCATAATAACAGAATGACATACTGAATGACTTGATTCCCCTGATGGCAGAGGCATATTCCAACATTTCCAGGACTTCCTTGGGCTCAAACTGTGAAAGAGTGGTTCAGACAGGATTTCAAACCTGGATTTATATTAATGCAGCTCTAGATGGAAATAAATGCTGTGACATTGCATAAGCTTATCTAATCGATGCCTCGGCAAATGTGTGTCATAATCACCGTTTAAGGCGGTCCAATGAAATATTTAGGGCCCGAGCACCGAGGGTGCGAGGACTGCTGTAACTGTAGTGTTTATTAGGGCCCGAGCACTGAGGGTGCGTGGACCCTATTGTAACTGAAGTGTTAATTATTAGTAGCGCACTTGGCCTGTTGGCCAATCAGGCTTATGCTGTGGTTAGGTGCCCTCTCGGTGGTCTGTCGTGGGTTTGTGAACTTTTTTGCCTTGTAGCACCTTCAGTTTTTGATTGTCCTTTTCATATATTTTATGCTTGTAAATGGGATGAAAATTTAGGTCAAATTCTATTTTGGCCATGTTGCAATTATTCAAGGGGGCAGGGCGGCTTTGGAAATCCGCCATTTAGAATTTTTCTAAAAATCATCAATATTTGGAAGGCTTCTGTTGAAATCAACTCCTACAGTTTTTCTCTAAACGAGTTCTAATTTTGTCAGGATCATGTTAAGTCTTGTGCAATCAAAAGTTATTGAAATGGTTTGTTTTCAAGCATTATTACACTCGAAGGTGTGCCTGACCGTCATTCTTGTCACGACAGTGATGCGACCTGGAACGAGGCATTTCCGCCGAGCTCTGTTGGCATCACAGAAGTGACAAGAATGATAGTCAAGCACACCCTCGAGTGTAATAATTTAATTATACAACTACTACTAACAAAATAAAATGCATAATCAAAATTTATTCATACTATGGGCATTTCGCACTCAAAATATGAAAGTTTTAGTATTAGAAGTATTATTTAGTATTCTCTTCGTTTCCGTGGAAATACATGAGATCTGACGTTAACTAGTCCTCGTCAGCCAGCCAACTTCGGCCTATGTTTTCTAGGCATCGTGATTTCCCAAAACTGAATAAATGCCACACATGGCAATACAATACTGCTTTGCTAGCTCAATCATGTTGTAACTAGAATATCTGCTGGGGAAAAAAAGTAATTTTTTCATGGACTTATAGTTATACTCCTGCTGACATCAGTCATTTTCAAGGTAACAGGTGCCGTGACAACTGCTCAGCTGATCTTTATCAAACGAACTTATATTAACGGTTAGCCTATATTTAAATATAGGCAACGGCTTTCCAGGGTTAGCGCCAGAACTAAAATCTGTCTTTAAATAAACTCGCCAGCATATGTTTCATTACAGCTGGGGATGTGTCACTCCAAATTTAACATTAGCTCTGATTAATGTGGCCAAGTAGCAAAAGTAACAGAAGTAGCCAGTAACATTAAGGCTGAACAGAGTTACATAATTTCAACCCCACCTTTAGCGGGCTTTCGCTAATCACCTTTTCAGGCCATGATCAATTTACCTCTGAAATAAAGATGACAATTTTCACAGATGTGTTGATTTATTAAATGTTCATGTCAATGTACAAATACAAACAAATTGACAAATTAATTAAATCAATGACCGAGGCAGCCACAATAGGGGGAGTAATATTTTTAGGGATAGGGTATTTTTCATTTGAGCACAGGCTAGAACCCATACTGTCTTGCTCATTTGAGAACATTCTAAACGTCTAATTGACCAATCAGATTGCTCGGTTAGATCTACATGTTGCAAAACCCAATTCCGAAAGAGTTGGGATGAAGTGTAAATTGTGAATAAAATCAAAATGCAATGACTTCCAGATCACATGAGCCAATATGTTATTTACAATAGAACATGGATAACTTTTCAAATGTTGAAACAGACATTTTACATTTTTATCCACAAAATGAGCTTATTTCATATTTTCTGGCTGTGACAGGTCTCAAAAAAGTTGGGACACAGGCAGTGGCGTAACGTTGTCCGTGTGGGCCCGAGTGCAGTCCTGACAACATGCCTCCCCCCCCCCCCCCCCCCCCCATTGTAAACAGCAGCAAGATTGAACCATAGACTGTCCTTGGATTAAACGATCAGACCGTGACATTGTCACGTGTTTCCCAAACTTATCTCTCTCGCGACACACTGTTTACTATGAAAAAATCTCACGGCACACCGCTAAGATATTAGAGCGTTCCGCTCACACCACCTACCCCACAGCACGACCAAGACAACCACTCGAACTTTCCAGCCAGGTTTCAGGCTTTTATGCAATCATTAAATAAATGACTCTACGCAGTCTTTCTAGTTCAGCCCCCACTTCTCCAGATACTCAGATGTCACTCGCAACACTTCCTCACCTGTAGTTTTCTCCGGTGAAATTCGATTAAAAAAAGTTATTTTCTTTAATTGTCTCCCCATTGACATATCTGACATTGGCCAATAATTGTGCATGTCCACTGACATCGGTTGTTTCATCCACCTGCAGCGCAAATTTGCCACTCCCTTTTATTTTCTCCATTACAATGTCCTCTAAATTTGCCGACATTTCTCCTATTCGGCTGCTAATTGTATTGTTTGAGAGGGGAACCTTCGATATCTCATTGGCAGCATTTTGACCCAACATGGTCCCGACGATAGGCTTGCATGCTGGCAGGATAAGAGATTCAGCAATTGTGTGAGGCGTCTTTGATTTTGCTACTAGTTCTGCAACTAGATAGCTAGCTTCTAATGCATTTTCTGACGCAAGCGATTTTCATCATGAAACAAGCTAGCTATCTTAATCATGAAACTAGCTTGTTTGTTCGTCTGGCTTCTCAACCGCATTAAATATTCAGTCTCTTTTTTTGTGAGAGAAGGGTGTTTGTTTGAAAGGTGTCATTTTAATTTATTTGGCACCATAGCTTCGTTCGCCAGCTTTTCGCCACAAGCAAGACACATTGGTATTGGGGTTGCGGGATCTCCGGTGAATGTAAACCCATAATTCAGATATTCCTCACTGTAAAGTCTGTTCACCACTTTGATTTTCTTTTTCTGCCCAGCGCAGCAAGAGTGAGGTGGTTCAGGGTCTTAGTCGGACGGCCTTTTCAAGGTTTTGGTCAGGAATTTATCCATTTTCGTTGTTTCGTTTCAACTAGCCTACACTGCTGTTTTAGCTGAGTTTTACCGGTGAATGTTTAATTTTTCATGTTTGGCCAATCACACATCGTCTATCACGAGAAGGAATTGTACAGTAGATTACATGATGCAGAAATACCGAGAAGGAATTATAAATTGGCATTTTAATAAACTGAATTGAATAAATTGATCATGACGTGAATTGTTATTTTTATATCCTGTAAGTTCAGCCGTTTTTTATTATTAGGCTATCAGGAAAAAAACAGTAAGCAGGTTTTCTCGCGGCACACCTCGGAAGCTCACACGGCACATAGTGTGAGAAACACTGGTGAAATGGTGGACATTACCAAGAAACTTGCTGTCTCAATGACGATATCAACAGCGGAATAAAATTATCAGTTTTATTAAACATTTTCCAAAAAGAAATCTAAATTATTTCATGTTATAACGAATTATGTTCAATTAAAATGATGAATAATGTACCATGATGACATCAAATTGTCAGCACCATGACTGAGAAATGAATACAATTGCAGTGGTATTAATATCTAGTAGCACATGTGCAAGTATTAGTAGTTGTAGGCCTTGGTTGGTATATGAGCGTTTCAATGAAAGACACCTATGCTGATGTCGTCCAGGGCCCAACCCTGTCATGAGGGTACCCATCAAGGGGCCCCCTCGCCACTGGGCCCTAGTGCCGTTGCACTCGCTGCACACCCTATTGTTACGCCACTGGACACAGGCAAAAAAGGGCTGAAAAAGCAATTCATTAGCTGAAAGAACCTTTAACAAGTAATTAAGTTAACTAGCATCAGGCATGTAAAATGATTGGCTATAAAAGGGATGTCTTAGAGAGGCTAAAAGATGGCCAGAGGCTCTCCAACCTGTGAAATTTTGCGTAAAAAAATTGTGGAATACTTTGAAAACAATGTTCCTCAACTTCAAATTGCAAAGGCTTCGAAGGTCTCATCATCAACAGTGCATGACATCATCAAAAGATTCAGAGACACCAGAAAAATCTCTGTGCATAAGGGACAAGGCAGAAGACCTTTACTGGATGCCTGTGACCTTCGCGCCTTCAGATGCCACTGCATCACTCACCAGCATGACTCTGTCATTGACATTACTAAGTGGGATCAGGAATACTTCAAGAAACCACTGTCTGTAACACAGTCCGCCGTGCCATTTACAGATGCCACCTTAAAGTCCATTCTTGTTGGAAATCATGGGCGTCGTGCCCTCTGGGCTAAAGAGGAGAAAGACCACCCCTCCTGATATCAGTGTTCAGTTCAAAAGCCAGCATCTCTGATGGTATGGGGATGCATTAGTGCATATGGTGTGGGACACTTGCATAAAAAGCACCATGAATACTGAAAGGTATATAAAGGTTTTAGAGCAACATATGCCCCCCTCCAGATGACATCTATTCCAGGGAAGGCCTTGTATATTTTAGCAGGACAATGCATAACCTCATACTGCAGCTATTACTACAGCATGGCTTCGTACAAGAAGAATCCGTGTGCTGAAATGGCCTGCCTGCAGTCCTGATCTTTCACCGATTGAGACTATTCGGCATATAATTAAACGAAAAGTCGGACCCAAAATTCTCCAGCAGCTGGAAGCCTGTATTAAACAAAAGTGGGTTCAAATTCCAATGGTTAAACCCAAGAAACTTGTCTCTGTGTTTAAAAATAAGAGGCGATGCTACACCATGGTAAACAGGCCCCTGTCCCTGCTTTTTTCAGACCTGTAGCAGCCATCAAATTTAAAATTGGATCGTTTTGTGGTTAAAATTGTAAAATTTCTCAGTTTCAACATTTGCTATGTTATTTCTGTTCTGTTGTGAATTAATTACTGGCTGGTGTGATTTGAAAGTTATTGTGATTTGATTTTATTCACAATTTGCACTTAGTCCCAACTATTTCAAAACTGGGGTTGTATAAATGCTACAGGATATTTATTGGTGGCTATAGAAAGCTCTTGACCATTACAAATGGCTGACATTACCACAAATCCACATGTCAACAGATGAGTGTGAAAATGGTACCTTTATATATGTACGTTTTGATACCAGTTTGTAAAGTAGCATTATTTGGAACCTATAAAACCACATTAAAAGCGTTAAAACTATGTTGATTTGCAATTAAGGGTAGTACAGTGCCTGGAGAACAAGTACTGAAAAACATCACGGGTTAGCTACATTATTTCCAGAGTTACTGCCCATTAAAAATGGAAAAATTGCCAATTTTGCCAACTGGGGTGCCATGCCCACTTTTTTGACCCCCCAGAAATTCAGCAGTGGGCCGACTGAGCTAAAACTTTGTATTTTTTCATTTGACACTGAAAGCAACTATCTATTAAAGTTTGAAGAAAATCCATGACCATGCCAATGGAACTTATATGAAAATTGGTTGATTTCAAATGGAATGACCCCTATTTCTGCTTCGCTCTGCATCATTTAGTATTTTGTTTGAGATGCACAGTGGAAAGAATACAAGCTGTTGCAGGGAGTGTGATCCTGTGGGAAATGCTGTGAAAGCCTGGGTCTGGGAATTTAAGTGACATCAAGTTGATGGAGCCGTTTTGGCGGAACAAGGGGCGGCACCACTTTATTCGGCTGGTGGTTTTAATCTTGTGGCTGATCAGTGTGAAGTTGATTGGTAACTTCATTAATGTGTTTGTTTCTGCTGATTGATATGATTCATGTTGGCAGACGAGTGGATATTTGAACCTCTTGGCAAACTGCATTGATAACTTCACTCATGGATTGGCAGTGACCGGCAGCTTCATTGTCAGCAAAAAAGTAAGTGAATTCAGAGATTATGAAAGATCTGTATCAATCCTACTCTCATGGGGCATTCTGTTTTACCAGCAGCATCACTCCTGTTCATGTAACAACCCATATACTTCCGTTGTCACTGTTTTATTAGCTCTGTTTTATCTGCTCAGTAAATGCCAGTGGTGCTTCTGGAGAATTATGGCTGGGCTGAAATGCAGAAGGCTTGAGCTGTAACGGGAAAACATACTTTTTGCAAGCTGAAGGCAAGCCACACAAATCCTTGGGAATATATATGAAAATTAGAGATGACTTTACCCCTCATCTATGTACTCACATTGGCTCTGAAGTAGTTCTGTTGTATTCATCAATGTCAGGCACAAATTTGACATGGCAGCCACTGTAATGTGCAGTACCTTGGAGAAGAGTTGTGATTGATACCTCCATTGCCCTTGATTACGGTTAAATACAAAGATGCACAGGAACACAAGGGGCACTTTGGATCTGCCCTTTTCATCAGCTATTGCCATGGTAATATTTTGTCTGCCAGGGACAATATCGATATATATATTGTCACTGATTTCTGTCCTCTCCATTTCACATTGCCAGGTAGGTTTCCTCACAACTTTTGCCATTCTCCTCCACGAAATTCCTCATGAGGTGAGTTAATGCTGAAAAGTCTGTTGGAGGGTGACAATTGCCTGCATGTATCTTGGAAATAACTCTGATACCTCTTTACTATTGACATGGGCCTGCCTCTAGTGCTGACGCTGGTGCTGGAGCCGGTGCCCAATCTTGAACGGTTCCATGCATTTTCGCTGAAAAGCACTGGTTCTGGGCCAGAAAAATTTGTTCTAAACCAGCACCATGAACCAGCTGGTCCCAAACAAGAATCCTGTGACGTGGAGGCTTGGGGTAGAGGTGCAAAGGAGTGCTCGCACCCGTGTCATTAATGTTATCCAAAAAGCCTGCTAGCTAAGTTGTGCCCTAAAATCAATGGCATTAAATGTAATTAAATAGATCAATCAATCAATAAATAATAGGGCTGGATTTAAAAAAAAAAAAAAAAAAAAGATCCGATTCAGATCTATTTTTTAATTTAAATTTTCAATATTGATTCATTTTTTCCAAAGATCGATCTTTTATTAGTGCATTTCCATCTTGCTAGTGAATATTCAATAACTGATCCGAGAGTGCCGTTTAGTGATAGAATATTGTAACTGCGTGCATAACTTTGCAGCTCCATGTCTGCTGGCGGACCCGTCTGCACTAGGCGTTTAAAGGTTCCCTGACATAAGGCACACCACCTGAAATTGTTGGTTTATTTTGTTCTACATGATTATTTATATCTCTCTGTGCACTCAAGTTCCGAAATGGCTGAAAATCCATCAATTTTAGGGAATAAAAGTGATATTTTTGCACTCTTATGCCCCTCCCCCTGAAGCAGTAAGAAGTTTCCAAGACGTAAGTCACATGTTCCGATGACATCATCAAAGGAAAGCACCTCTGCCTTAGCAATCTCTGCGGTCCATTTACACGCATGTTCACACACACTTTCTAATGTGTTTCTTTAGTGTACGAGCGTGCAATCAAGATATCCATCTATCTAATTGTTATACTTGACAAACCCTGTTACCGAGGCTAATGTAGCTAGATGGTTGGAAACATAGTGGATATGAGGACAATTGTCCTAACGCAGATATAAATCTAATGATGAGGTTACAACAAGGCATCAAGATAACTCGCTGATTCATAAAGATTGTATGCATGTTGTGGCTGAAGTCATAAGCCTATAAGCTAGCATTAGTTCCACTGTGATCATGGATGCCCACTTCATACAACACATCCGGCGATCAGGCATCACAATACAGCCTTCCCGTCGATAATCCAGTTACTCTCCAGCTGTGACAGTTACCCTTGCCTGCTAATTTATCTCAGTTAGCCACCTCTGGCATTTAACTTAAGGATTATTCGCCAGAACATTTGCCAGTATAGGCAGCGCCAAACCGCCTTCTCACCGGACGTGAAACAAATTTTTCACATGGCAGATTACATTCAAAGTCAATGCAAAGACGCGAATACACGCGTCATGAGTGCGTTAAGCCGCTTTCACGCTGGACGCAAAACAAATTTTTTGTGCAACAAATTAGATTCAAAGTCAATGCAAAGACAATGCATAAGGAAACCCAATAAGTAAACCATAACCACGGGCAATTTCCGAAAGGGCCATTTAGCCTGGAGCTTTCGCCCCTCCGTCTTATATCAGGGCAGAAGCTGCTCGTTACTCCACACTAACGACACACTAGTTTTGCTCACGCGCCAGCAGATAATACGCATCTAAGCAGTCCTCAAGTTGTTAGTCCACTTTTTGCTGCTCCTTACTGTCCATGTTTCCCTCTAAACTCAGACCCACCAGATTTATACAGTCTCCGGTCTACACTTGGGTATTTTGACCCATTCTACGAATGTGTCTGTATGGGGTGGATTCTAGCTTTCCCTCAATCCTAGCTATTGAGTGGAAATACTGGTGTACTCGCCATAGAAGCCGAAGGTACCGTACAGGCCAGCAGATATTGCCCAGTGCTATGGAGAGAGTTATGACAGCTTTTAATGTTGCCTCCAGAGCGGTCACATGGTTCATGTAAGCCTCAATAATTCCAAACACAGCCCGCGCTATCACGTTCTCCTATGAGACAGACAGTAGCGATTGCGGTACTGATCGGTAAATATTAAATTAAACCTTACAGAATTGCCGTAGATGTATGAATTACATTATTTACATAGGTTTTATAGAGGTCATGGATTTATAGTGACGTGATGACAACTTAAATGTAACTACTCAGATATGTGAACGGTAAGCCTACATGACACAAAAAATGAGCACAGAAGAGTAATTTAGACTAACCGCAGCCACCACATCTCTTCAAGAGTAAATCATTTAAAAGACCATCTTTTTGCAAAAAACAACATGGCATATAATACAGCTAGCTGACTACAGCAAGATCACTAGAAATCTAGCAGCGCCTGGCATGGCAAGTGCAAATTGACAGATGCAATTTCAAAGAGCTAGCTAAAACATGATGGGTGACACTTTGGTCATCAACGTCCTAAGTTGTAGTTTCAGCCAATTTTATGAATAACCAGTGGTTTAAATCCAAAATGGTTATTGAGAGTTAGAAACTCCGCGACCGTTTGTGATTAAACAGCTGATCAAGCTAGGCTACGTAAGAGCATATCAAAGTTGTCAAAGCTAACTTTTAAACTAAAAAACTTCACCGAAACCAGTCACAGGCACTTCATCTCATCATTTACCATTGTGATTTATTTCGGTTTTGTGAAAGATAGAAATAGAAACTCCGTATAGTTCATGACTGAATTCCCACAGCTGACCAAGCTAAACTAGAAGCAAAGAACATGATTGGAGATTATAGATGATACGTGACCACTGATATGATACGTACATCTCGTGAATCATGACTTCAATATTTTATTACTAGCAGGTGTATCAGTGTTGGGCTCACAAAAAACAACGACC
Source organism: Gymnothorax reevesii (assembly GCA_029721435.1). NCBI lineage: Eukaryota > Metazoa > Chordata > Actinopteri > Anguilliformes > Muraenidae > Gymnothorax > Gymnothorax reevesii. Next base: position 59,007,083 of record CM056574.1, read on the forward strand.
ACATTGGCCTTTTATGGATGAAATTTGACAACCCTGCTGTAAGGCTAATTGGGGAGCTGGTGGAAAACACTTCCTTGTAGAATTGGTCGTGGGAAGTTTTGAGATCTTGAGGAACAAAAAGAACGACTGGGAGATAAATTCGAGAGGGAGATGTGGCTGCCGAGACATGAGGGAATTGATTAGGTCTTGAATATTAATATTAAAACATTGTTACCAATCATATCTTTTGTATTGATGACATAATAGGATTTATTTTGCTCTTCAGGTTGGAGATTTTGCCATCCTGCTCAGGGCTGGCTTTGACCGCTGGAGTGCTGCCAAAATGCAGCTGTCAACTGCCCTGGGTGGAGTACTGGGTGCCGGCTTTGCTCTCCTCACTCAGTCACCCAAAGGAGCAGGTCAGCCATTGCCAAACTGGACTGCACAGTCCTTACCTATTGCTGCTTCCCTTCCTTGCCTATTGCTGCTTCGCCCTTCCCTTAGCACAGGTCTCCCCAGTCTTCTGGAGTCTCGACAAACTCTTCCATAGGCCTATCTCACATTTCCGGGTCTGTAAAACGGATGTGGGTGCCTTGCATTTCTGGTTAGTATCTGTCCATGTTGTTAGAGTACAGGACTGCTCTGCATGGCACTAGGACATTTTTCTAAATGCATTCTTTCACTTCACTTCACTGATGTGGTGATAATTGTTTCTTAGAAGTGCGGTGGACAAGTGATGCAAGTTCTTTTTTGAGCGGTCCTTTTACGATTACGATGGTTAATGATAGTAAAATAGTGGTGGCTAACTGGTAGCAGCTACATAGCGAAGTCACAAGCAAGTACCTTCGATCCTAATTACTTCAAGAACATTTTAACTTCAGACAACGTTAAGTTTTTCGGATTCAGTTTTAGGCTATTTCTAAACTTGGTGTAAGTTATTTGTCTAGTGTGTCGTTTGATCCCGTGAAACATCTATTGCTGGCTATCCGTTTAACCTCACAATAACTTCACAACAACGGGCATAGCGCAGAAAACTCTGGTAAGCGTGGCCGGGTCACATAGCCATCATTCCGTCTTTCATCTTCAGTTGTGAAACCATGCTTTATTTACTGCCAATAAAACGTACATTTTATGACAAATGTGTTTGTGTGTTTCTGTTTACCATAGCATAACTGCCTAGTCTCAACACTGTAGCAGGCAAGATGTTCATAAGAGCCAAGTGCTAAAGATCTCATTTGGAAGAGCGAGGAACCATGTCAACTCGAGGCAGTTTGGACACCAGGACCGCGTTTCCCAAAGTCATAGTTGCTAACTAAGTTAGCAACTTTCATAGTTCCTCCATTCACAGTCAATGGGCCCAGCTACGTAAGTTAGCATCTGTGATTTTGGGAAATGCACCCCAGAATTGGAATTTTGGGGTACACAGCATCCCTTTAAAACAATTATTAGCCCTGACTTGTTCTCAATCATTTTCTAAATTAGAAATACATTCAGTTTGAAAACACTCCTCAGTATCCGGCGTTGCTAGTTCTCCTGGTTAAAGTCAGGCGATGCGGACGCGCACTTTGGTGCATTTAAATCCGCGTCATTGAAAAATGCACAAAGGCGTTTCAATTTCGTTTTTTATCTCATTTCAGTAATTTAAATGATCATTGAACGCACGGTAGATCGCCTGATGTGCTGATAAACTGCTCTGGAACTTCTGAGCTACTTTTTCTTTCATAAAGCGTAGGCCTGTTTATAAGTAAATTATTTTTCAGTTTTGAATTTAGCCCATTATTTCGCCGCTGTTAGATGGCATGCCAATGGATCATTACTATGATTGGAAAAACTTGTCTATCGTTTCCCTTATTGACAACTAGGCAGGACTTATTGTTAAAAAAGAAAAAATGCGTCTGTGCTCCCCCAAATCCAGTTCTGGCGCCGACACTGACTTGAGGTCAATAGAGCCTGCGATGTGACACATATTCCCGACATACAAGTCTAACAAGAGCCATCTGGAAATGGCAGATCCCCCCGGCTGTAGGTTGTGTAACAACCTTTAAAAGGCACATCTACACATTATGATTGACGTGTGTCAAGTTTGGTGAAGCTAGCACATATAGTTTCCGAGATATGGCCCGGCCAAACTCATGTTTACAGATGGACGGACAGACGGACGAACAGAGCGATAGCAAAAGGCACATCTACACATCATGATTGACGTGTGTCAAATTTGGTGAAGCTAGCACCTATAGTTTCCGAGATATGGCCCGGACAAACTCATGTTTACAAACAGACGGACGGACAGACAGAGCGAATACAAAAGGCACATCTGCACATCATGATTGACATGTGTGTCAAGTTTGGTGAAGCTAGCACATACAATTTCCGAGATACAGCCCGGACAAACTCATGTTTACAGACGGACAGACTGAGCGATAGCTATATCCCCTTGCATTATATGCCGGGGGGATAATAACAAAAGGAATGTAATGCTTTGCTTTATGTTTAGACAGAGCAATGTTTGACTATGTAAGTGAGGCAAACCAGTAATGTTGTATGTCATTCGCGCTTAATGACATATAATTATGCTTTCTGACTCTCCGCGATCAAGCAAATTTACCTTGATCCGTTTCTTTAATCAGAAAGGACCATAAACCATAATTAGACAGCTTGACAACTAGAAAAACGTTGTTTTCACTCAACGGCCAAGCTTTTTGCCTCCGTAGTGACGGCTCTTCTGAGTAACTTATTAATCAAAAATTTGGACTGAAAGCTGGACATTAATCTTCATTGTGAAATACAATGCGGAGTTGTGCACACGACCAAGTATTGCATCTGTTCTGAGCATTATTTTGTAAGCCACTCAGCATAATTGCCTTAGTTATTTTTTATTATTATCCCCCCGGCATACAAATGACGGGGGGATGTAGTCATCAGTATGTCCGTCCGTCTGTAATCATTTTCTTGTCCGGAACATATCTTCATAACTAAGCAGCTTAAGTTCACCAAACTTCACAGATATATAAACCAGTATGAGTTACAATGAGTATTGATTTCTTAATTTTTGCGGTTTCCATGGAAATGTGGAACTTAGATCGACTTTGAAGGTGTCTACCTTGTCTGGAGCATATCTCATAAACCGTATGTCCTAGGTTCACCAAACTTCATGGATATATTAACCATTATGAGTAGATGTGCCTTTTGCTATATTGAAGTTTCTTGTTCTTTTAATTTTTGAGATTATCATGGAAACGTTGAACTTAGATTGACTTTGAAGGTGGCTACCTTGTCCGGAGCATATCTCCTAAACCGTATGGTCTAGGTTCACCACACTTTACAGATATATTAACCAGTATGAGTAGATGTGCTTCTTGCTATTTTGAAGCTTCTAGATTATTTCATTTCTCAGGTTTCCATGGAAACATTGAACTTAGATTGACTTTGAGGGCGGCTACCTTGTCCGGAGTAGAACTCCTAAACTGTCTGTCCGAGGTTCACCTAACTTCACAGATATATTACCCACTATGAGTAGATCTGTCTTTTTCTATTTTGGAGTTTATTGATTCATTTTTCTTTCAAAGTTTCAATGGAGACAGGGAACTTAGATTGGCTTTGAGGGTGGCTGTCTTGCTTGGGGCATATCTCCCAAACCATATGATCTAGGTTCATTAAACTTAATTCACAGACACATTATCCACTATGTGAAGATGTTTTCATGAACACAGAATCCGTTTACGTGACCACTAGTGATCATGACATCTCACACATGCAAACTCTGCATTCTAATATCTTCATCATAAAAGCTGAGTTACGATTTGTAGGGGTCGGGATATGTCATCTCCAGATGACTCTTATTTATGCTCTTTTTCTGAGGTTTTCCATGGAAAGATGATGCATTTAGTGATCATGTCTGGACTAGATATCCATGGCTCATAAAAAATCATGTTTTCTAAGACATATTCTTTTCAAATTACTGTTCTACAATTTTGCTGGGGGTCGAGGGGTTATGCCATCTCCTGATGGCTCGTTTATTTATACCATGGTCTGGGTGAATACCTTTTTCTGATTGGCTGGTTGGTATGCATTAAAACCGTGGAACCGCAAAGGTAGTTCGGCTACGGTCGTTTCACCATTCTAAATTCATCCACTTGCCAACTTGTAACCATAGCAACGTTACAGCTGGTATTTGACTGGGTACAACAGAAACCTTGCTGCTCATTTATCTCCAGTAAATTTAGCGGCGTCAAATGAGTTGCGTCCTGCGGGGCGGTTAACAATGGGTACTCCAGCGATAATGATAATAATCATTATTAACGATAATAATATTATAGCAGAGAAGTAATCAGGCTTTATCCATCAAACGATTGTAATTGTGTACGGTTACGAATGAAGGTAAAGTGTCCACTTCATGTATCAGGGACTGCTGACAGTTCGCTAGCTACGTGCTGTGCCAGCAGACTGATTTCAGATCGCAGACTCGTACTCAAGCGATAATGACCGTAAAGATCATAGCAGCGAAGTAATCAGGCTTTATTCATTATACGATTGTAATTGTGAACTGTTACAAATGAAGCTAACGTGTCCACCCCATGCATCAGCAACTTCTGACTGTTCGCTAGCTACGTGCTATGCCAGCAGACTGATTTCAGCTTGCTGTCTCCATGGAAACCGTCATAATTTCATTCTAATTGTGGATAGCAAGTTGGCTACAGTCTGCATAATCGCGCGTAATGTTGTGTTATACATCATCTCCGTTTCAGATGGAATCCGGTATCAAATCATCAGCTAGTAAACTGATGCAAGCATGTGCAATATAATTCTTTCTCCATGAATGTAAGATGAACTAAGATATCTGGTTCAATTTAGCTTGGCCTTATTGGGTATGAGAAGTCACGGCGCCTGTCTAATGATTACCAGCTCGTTTTTTTAGTGCAAAACTTTAACCAAAAATTTCCGATTTGATATTGCTAGCTAATGACCATGGTATAAGCGGGATAATCAACTCTAAGGTAAGCATTCCACTGTTTTAAGGCACTTTGCGTCGGGTGGTTACTTGCCTCCGCGTCGTGCATTAAAACCATGGAATGCACACCTTTACCTACTTATTTACTTTTGCCAAATTCCGATATCGGCTGCCTGTTCTTTTGTGCAGCCTAAATAATGCGTTTTCCCCCTTTTTTCTCGAAACCTTAAGAGATAGGCAATCATGGTAAGAGGCTATAACGACAGTTTGAATAAAAATTTGTCAATTCGGGAAACAACTTGAGTGAGAAGCAGGAAGCCGGTACGTTATTAACAAATTATTGCCCAAGCTTTATGACAATGCTCCGATGCTGTAAAGTCTTTGTTGCAAAGTAAGAATTTATGCGGGACAGCAGTCATTCATCAAACGGTGTTATCATTTTGCTAGCAGTCCCTGGCATGTTTCGAACAAACTTAAAACGATAACAATTCCACCCCATGTGTCTTGCGACAATATGATACATGAGAAATCTTGGATTCTCCTCGGGTTCAACCCCTCACCCCGCAAACAAAAGAGAAAAAATATATAGCACGGTAAGTTCGCTTTCTCTCAGAGTCAGAACACGTAATTGCATGTAATGATGGATGAAAGAAGCGCAACATTAATGGTTCGCCTCGCTTACACGTGCTCAGATTTTATTGTAAACATAGCGAAGCATTTTGTTCAGTAATAGTAGGCTTACATGTCAGTTGGACCTAGAGTTTGTGAAGTTCCTTTCCTTTCCTCAGAGATCTTTAGCACCTGGTTATCATGAACACCTTGCCAGCTACAATGTTTAGACTAAGCACATATACCATGGCATATACAGAGACAGACACATTTCATGGAAGATTTAACTTTTAGTGGCAATAAGCAAAGCAGGGTTTCATGATTGAAGATGAAACTGGGAAAATGTTTGCTGAGTGACCAAGCCAACACAAAATTTGTGTACTTCAAACTTACAGCTTGCTACATTATGCTCGCTGTCTGGAGTTATGGATAGTTAGCCAAGCCAGCATACTCTCTTGCATGCATCAAGCCAAAGAGGTGTAGCTACCTAGTGATAGCTAATGCAGTTTTATCATGTACCTTCCTAATTTCATGAATTGCCATAATTTTGCTTGTCAGTAAGATTTCAGGTCGTAGGTCCTGCTGGACTTGAAATCCTACCGACTAAGGAAATTAGTGCCATTTATGAAATTAGGAAGGTAGCCTACATGCTAACAGACAGCCAGCAACAAAAATCACATAACACGGAGAACAACTTGCTGTAAATACAACGAAAACAAAATCCGTGGAACTTTGCTTTAGCTTAGGTTATAATGTTCCTTTAAATTAATTGTGATCAAAGCTAGCTAGTAATTGAGCCATATAGCTGCTAACATTACCTGCTATCTTTGCCTTGGCGCCACATCTGTGTTTCACGATCATTAACCATCGCAAATGTAAATGAAATTTTCGAAGAACTTGTGCCCCTCAACCGAACTTTTGATCTTTGACTTGTTCTCAATAATTCCAACCACATCGGTGGTGCGAAATATTGGGAGCAAAGGAAGGCTTTTTTATGAAATGTGCCATTTACATGCTGAGAAGCCAGAACCGGAAAAGCAAGGCGCCTGCATCCGGTTATGAGCGCCATATTGTGAAATAGGCCTATTGGTAGCTTGGGTTCTTCCAGCTTTTTCATTTGGTCACACATGATTTGGAAACCTTTGTTTACAGCATGGTATTAATTATGGTATTGTTTTTATTTGCAAACTATAGATTTTTTTATGGAGGGAAATATTAACAGTGACTCAACTTGAAGTTTGTGAAATATGTCAATCTGAATATTAAATTTATTTGTGTATATATATGTGTGTGTCAAATATATACTTTGTATATACATGAGCAGTGGCTGCCATGATAGTTCCAGACCCACTATATTTTTCTGTGTTTGACAGTTTAGTGCATCGTAGTACTGTATGTAAAGCAATGTGTTTCTTTCTTTTGTTCTGTTTTTGGATATGTGCAATTCTCTTGAGACAGTAAAGTAATCCTCACCCATATACCCGTGGCTTATTTCAGCTAGCCTTAGCTAATGTGGCTATTGTTCCCTTAGCTAGTTTGACCAATCCATTTCAGAAATTTGGAGCCAACTAACCAGATAATACTTGTATTATTTTTGGCATATTTACTTTATCACTGATGACATCAGTATGAAACTCAACCTAGTAGAACACTGACCAGGCATGCATGTGGCATATTATTTAATATTTACCATGAATGGACATCAGGATATTTTTTCTAGCCATTGTAGGAGAGCCTGAAGTGACCATGTGTTGATTTATTGATTACACCTGATGTTTCACCGCAAATTCCAGCACTGACGAGCCATTTTCATTGAAAAACGTGAATGCGTGTGTTGCATTATGTCTAAAATGGTGGTCTGGAACTGCTTCATCCAGAACTGTGAGGGAGGGGGCTAGGGGCCTACCAGCTCTGCAGGGCAATATTTCTTCCAGATTCGGCCACTCGTACCAATGTTACAATGTAAAATTGTTATTCAACCATGCTCAAAAAACTATTATAGTTGCCGTCTGGAGCCCTAATCCTGTTCCTGGAGTTCATGTCCTGTCAGTTTTCACTCCAATTGTAATGGAAGTACAACTCATTCAAGAGCAAGAGATCTCGTTCAGTACGTTTACATGCACAGTTAAGTCGAGCTACAGTTATAGCTCAACGAGGCCATTTAGTCAAACTTCTGTCCTTATCCCAGTACACATGCATGGGAGGGGAATCGATTTGTCCGATGCATGTCCTTCTCCACTATGATAGGTGGCGATATGCCGCTTTTCAGCTTGTTCGTGTTGGACCTTTTTCAGTTGACCTATTACGTCACCAACCAAACAATCGACAAGCCAATAAGCTGGCGGCAAACCGGTAGCATGTCGAGTGGCGAAAACATGGACAACTTTAAGGCACTGAACACTGCGCATGTGCTGTGCGGTATGCTTTTCGTAAAATTAAAATGCACTCCATCTCTTTTGGTTGTGGTGTTAGCCAAAGGCAGGCGACAGTGCCTTATGCACCTGGAGGATTAACAACGCGACCTCCACTATGCTCCAGTTTGTATGTACTATCTCAGAGTGCGTGTCTCCAAAGCGTAGTTCCTAGGTTAGCAACTTACATTATTCGTCCATTAAGTCTGTGACTCCAATTACGTTAGTTACCTTCTGTGCTTTCGTTAAAAGGACCCTCAGTCTTCTTGTGCATGTTGGATGCGGGTCAGGAGCAAAGACTGGTAGAAGAGAGTCTTTTTAAAAGAGTTTTCCAATGGTGAGTGGAAGGAAAATTTTAAGATGATGCACAGGACATTGAATACATTATGCAGATTAATGGAGGAACTTGAGAGCCCCCAAGACGAGGGTGTTCGAGCATCAGTTCCATTGCAGATGAGGATTGCTATGTTCTGTACTAACGTGCTAGTTGTGCTGAGTACAGAGATGCTGCTAATCAGTTTGGTGTTCTCCAGTCTACAGGACTTCTGTGTCAAAGCCCCGCACCCTGAACTGCGGAGCATATGCAGGGCACATGATGCAGTTCGGATTGATTCAAGCATATACACATAACCGCATTGTAGGGGTGTGTTAGTTTGACTTTGAGAAATTCGATTTATTACAATTCCAGTTGGACTAATATGTTTTCATGTATTTTAAAAGTCCAGTTTTAGTCGGACAAACACAATAAATTGATTTTTTCTAATGTGATAAGAATGCACTCATTGAGCTGCTAGTTGTCTGCACCCTAAGGGAAAACCTTTTGCGTCGCTGCCACCCTAAAATTTTTAGTGAAGTCAAGACTGCATCCTGGATTTCTAAACAGGAAATTTGTAAACTTGAAAACAAAAATGTTGTTGCTGCCATTGTATTCAAAATGAGCCAATATTTTTCATGAAATGGTAAAATGTCTCACTTTCAACATCTGATGTGTTGTCTTTGTTCTTATGTGAATAAAATGTGGGTTTGAGATTAGCGAATTATTGCATTCTGTTCTTATCCACGTTTTACACAATGTTGCAACTTCATCAGAATTAGAGTTTGTACATTTTATTCAAGCTCATATAGTAACTAATCCACTGACTTGGTTGTGGAATATTTTTACCAAAAATGTTTTGTTCATATGAAAATTGAATGGCTCCATGAACATGTTTCCCTGTCAGTTCCAGTTTGCTGCTGAAAATATGCTCCTGTCATATTCAAGTAGAACAGTGCTGTGATATGCAGTGCAGCATTCATTTGTCTCAAGTGTTTTATTCTTACCATTGCAGCACATTCAACTGCCTGGATCCTGCCATTCTCATCAGGCGGGTTTCTTTACATTGCTTTAGTCAGTGTTGTTCCTGACCTTTTGGAGGAATCAAACACCAGGTAACTACCTACTTCAGCTGCATATTTGCATTTGTCTGAATTAAAATCTGATTCTACCTTCATTTTTGTGTTCTGCTGTATTTCAGGTTTCGCCAAAAATGAAAAATGTTTAATTTCCTCTGTTTTATGAATTATTCTATTATTGTACTAATTATTCTCACTGAGAAATGATTGCTCAGAATTCTTCACCAAAATTACTGAAGTGGGAATATGCTAGGCTCAAAGACCTAGTATCAAGTATTACTGTTTGTTTTTAGCCAGATAGAATTGAATTAATGGAGGAAAACATTGACAATGGCAAGAAAAAGTATGTGAACCAGTTATATTTACCTGCATGTATGCATTTAGTTGTCATGAAGATTGCCGTTTTTGATGGAAAAAGTATATGAACCCTTTTACAAAACAATTAGTGAAGTGGTTAGTAATGCCCTGTTCTTTAGAAGACCACACAAATATTGTTACAGAGGCAACTTCAGAGGTTGTCTTCAGAGGTAAGATCATATGGTGATCACCTTCAGGAGAAGAATTGTTGAGATGAATAAAGCAGTTAAGGGTTATAAATGCATTTGCCACGGCCAGTAGATGCTAAACCTCTCAATAATGTGTTTCCACCAAATACCAAGGAAATTTCTCCTTGCATTACTCACGTGAGTTTGACCGGGGGATCATTTTTATTTTCTTAGTTTGAAGATTCACAGCTCTGTTCATGACAGCTCACTTCTATTGGGATAGTTTTTCATTGGAATCTTCTGAAAATCTGCAACAAGTTGGCAACGGTAATGTTGCTGCCATAACATCACAAACATTTCAATTAATGTACCAGCTTGATTTAACAAAACTGCTGATACTGCCATATCCAATGTTCAGCGAGACCACTATGTTTTTTGAAATTGGGTTACATTGGTTATTTTATACCGCTTGGTCGCTAGCAAGCTGGCTTTCCCATTATCTCAAGTAGAGCAGGTTGCGTCCCTTGCACGATTCACATCGCCTGCCACTATCTTGCGCCCTCTCGTGTTTATTTAGTTGTTTGCATTGACTTTGTATGTAATCTGTCTGCCGAACTCCCTCAAAGTCATTTAACTATCACTTCATGTGTCTGGTTTGAAGTATGTGGAGAAAGAATTCTCTTCAAGGGAAGACCCAACACACAAAAGCTCTGCTCATCGTTTATCCCATTATCCCCTTTGTGCAGAATACTAATGCCATTTTTTCCCCCATTATGCACATGGCTATTTAGGCTTCGTAACTCAGTGGCAGAGGTGGACTTTGCCATTTAGCAAGGTAGGCAATTGCCTGGGGCCCCCAACATCCAAGGGGCCCCCTGTTGACCTAAAAAAATTTTTAAATAAATATATGATTTTGCTTATTTTTGAGTCTTTCTTCTTTAATCATGTCATTCTACAATCTATACATTAAAATTGTGTCAGAATTTCAATTATTCACGAATAGCTGGGCTAAGCTCCCCCCATCTTATTACAATGGACTATAGCAAGAGCATGTCTGGGAAATTACACCGTGAAAACTGTACGCTGTATAATGACCGGCCGAGTTTGTTCACATTCAGCAGCAAACCTGATGTTATAACAAAAGCGATGTTATAACAAAGAGATGGGTTGTTACGTCTGTGAAATTGGCATTTGTAAAGGGAGATCATACAAACATTCTGAAGTAGTTAAGTTTTTTACGTCATGAAACGTGTACTAGAGCCGCTGAAAACAGCCTGGAAAAAAGACCCTGCCAGTATCGATATGTAACCAGGGTTCTAACGTTAGCCTCGAACAGCTACGGCAGCCAAGAGAAATAAGTGAAGCGAAGAAGCTCTCCAGTTAGCGTTGCTATTTATTAAATACAACCTGCCGGATTTCGCCACTCAAGTGTTTCCCCAATAACTAAACTACTCAAAAATGGTAGTGGTAGCTATCTTACATCCGCTAACTAACAACAAACAGCTGCGATGATCATGAAGAGAAACCGGAGAAGAGTAAGAGCACCCAGGTGAACATTGATCTTTAATAATTACATATAAACCGAATGAACGACTCAATTCCCCGACTTCACAATCCCGTAGTAGAAGGCTTTTATGCTTTGCCAGTTTCTCTTGGCTGTAATGGCTGCCTTGGCTGGGTACCTAGCTAGCTTCCGCCAGAGTTCTGGGATAATGCGATTATGAATCAAGGGAAGTAGTTCATTAAAGACTAATGTTAATAACTAAGGGGCTTTTATCTTCGGTTTCTCTTGGTTGTCGTAGCTGTTCATTGTTATTAACTTGGATAACTACCCCTACCACTTTTGAATAGGGACAAGGGATCTTGTGTTGAGTTAATAGGGTAACATTTATGTGAGCTAATTCGGGCAGGTCGTGGGGGCTAATTTGACTGTGTTTTCGGCGTGGAGCCTGGCCTTACTGCAGTTGCTTACTTAAAAGGTCTGCTAAGTTAGGAAAAAAAAAACCCCCCCTGTAGACATGTATTATTGCCTGTAATTCATGATTCCAACATTTAACTTTCATAATTGGATGTCATATTGGCAAAAAAAATGAAGAAACTAGACACTTTGAGACCTCTCCTTAAAACATGTGTGCGATCGGCTAATCGGCTGCCACGTATGAGAAGTAAGTTGCACCGGAGCTAGTGCAGAAAATAACTTGTTTCACTGCTTATTTCAACAGCCAATTTGTGAAAGAAAGACCAGTTATAGTTATCTTATCTGTAAAATTATCCAAGTGAAGCAAGGCAATTGGATATTCAATTACAGAATTATTTCGGAATTAAAATTCAGAATTTATGGAGGCCAGCATCTGTATCTGCGCAAGGGGTTGAACACCTAAAGCGCCCTTTAAAAAAGTGTTCTAAAATCTAAGGCATTGTTTGAAAACAACCTTAAAACCTGCTGGTTTTCTGAAAAAGTTACAAAATTGTCAAAGTTGACCAACACCTTGGTTTTTTTAACCTCTGTAGCAGAGGGAAACATGAAGGAACAATTTGAGAGCTTTAAACTTTGGCTTTCATCGGAAGTCATTACCATTGCACTGATTTCAATTTTAAAGAAAATCGGATTTCCAAACAGTCTGAAAATTCATGTTTTCATGCATGCAAGTACAGTATGTTGCTTATTTTGAAAGCATACCTTAAATGACACATTTTCACTTACAAAACCCAAAACCAGTGAAGTTGACACGTTGTGTAAATTGTAAATAACAACAGAATACAATGATTTGCAAATCCTTTTCAACCTATATTCAATTGAATACACTGCAATGACAAGTTACTTAATGTTCGAACAGGTAAACATTGTAATTTTTTGCAAATATGAGCTCATTTGGAATTTGATGCCTGCAACATGTTTCAAAAAAGCTGGCACAAGTGGCAGAAAAGACTGAGAGAGTTGAGGAATGCTCATCAAACACTTATTTGGAACATCCCACAGGTGAACGGGCTAATTGGGAACAGGTGGGTGCCATGATTGGGTATAAAAGCAGCTTCCCTGAAATGCTCAGTCATTCACATACAAGGATGGGGCGAGGGTCACCACTTAGTGAACAAATGCGTGAGCTGATTGTTGAACAGTTTAAAAACAACATTCCTCAACGAGCTACTGCACGAAATTTAGGGATTTCATCATTATATACGGTCTGTAATATCGTCAAAAGGTTCAGAAAATCTGGAGAAATGACTGCACGCAAGCGACAAGGCCGAAAACCAACATTGAATGCCCGTGACCTTCGATCCCTCAGGCGGTACTGCATCAAAAACCGACATCAGTGTGTAAAGGACATCACCACATGGGCTCAGGAACACTTCAGAAAACCACTGTCAGTAACTACAGTTCGTCGCTACATCTGCAAGTGCAAGTTAAAACTCTACAATGCAAAGCGAAAGCCATTTATCAACAGCACCCAGAAACGCTGCCGGCTTCGCTGGGCCCAAGCTCATCTAAGATGGACTGATGCATAGTGGAAAAGTGCTCTGTGGTCTGACGAGTCCACATTTCAAATTGTTTTTGGAAACTGTGGACGTCTTGTCCTCCGGACCAAAGAGGAAAAGAACCATCCGGACTGTTATAGGTGCAAAGTTCAAAAGCCAGCATCTGTGATGGTATGGGGGTGTATTAGTGCCCAAGGCATGGGCAACTTACACATATGTGAAGACACCATTAATGCTGAAAGGTACATACAGGTTTTGGAGCAACAAGGACGCCCCTGCTTATTTCAGCAAGACAATGCCAAGCCACATTCTGCACGTGTTACAACAGCATGGCACCGTAGTAAAAGAGTGCGGTTACTAGACTGGCCTGCCTGTAGTCCAGACCTGTCTCGCATTGAAAATGTGTGGCGCATTATGAAGCGTAAAATACGGCAACGGAGACCCCGGACTGTTGAACAACTTAAGCTGTACATCAAGCAAGAATGGGAAAGAGTTCCACCTGAAAAGCTTCAAAAATTGGTCTCCTCAGTTCCCAATTGTTTACCGAGTGTCGTTAGAAGGAAAGGCGATGTAACACAGTGGTAAAAAGGCGCCTGTGCCAACTTTTTTGCAATGTGTTGCTGCCTATACATTATAAGTTAATGATTATTTGCAAAAAAAAAAGTAAAGTTTCTCAGTTTGAACATTAAACATCTTGTCTTTGCAGTGTATTCAATTGAATACAAGTTGAAAAGTATTTGCAAATCATTGTATTGTTTATATCTACGATTTGCATAACATGCCAACTTCACTGGTATTGGGTTTTGTATTATTGTCATCATCATTATCTCCAGATCATTGCAAATATGTCCCTTGACATGGCTTCAGGTTTTCTTTTCGCTCACCGTCTGCTTACGGCTCAACAGAGTTTTGATTCAGTTCCATTCTATTCAATTCGATCTTTATTATGTCATAAGGGGGCAATTTCTGTGCAGCAAATTTCTGTCAAATAGGAATTGAATAATTTGCACAAGCATACATACAGGATAATGCATAAAAAAACATACAATAAATAAAAAAAAATAAAGTCTATATTTAGGCAAGCTATTCCACATCGAAATTACTCTTTGGGTGAAGAAATATTTCCGAATAAATTTACCTTTGGTGAGCTTCCATTTGTGACCCCGAGTTCAACTAACAGCACTTGGTTGAAGGAATCCTACATAATTCTCTTTGAAGTCTTTAAATATGTTAAAGGGATTAACAATCAGCTCAACCCTATGCCTTCTTTTCGTAAGACTAAAGAGATTAAGGATCTTCAGCCTCTTCTCATAGCTTTCATCTTTTATACCTGGAATTAGCTTAGTGGCTTTCTCTAGAGCCTCTATGTCTTTCCTAAAGTATGGTCCCCAAAACTGTTCACAATACTCTAGATGTGGTCTGATGAATTTGTTGTACAAAAGAAGCATCACCTCCTTGGATTTGTACTCAGTACTTTTGGCAATGTATCCCAGCATCCGATTGGCTTTTTTAACTGCTACGACACAATGGCTAGAGCCTGTGAGGGTTTGGTCAACAATGACTCTCAGATCTTTTTCATGTGGAGCACATTCCAATTTGAAACCTCCCATGAAGTAATCCTGTCTAGTGTATTTATTACCTACATGTACAACTTTTACCTTTTGCAACATTAAATTTCATTAGCCACATTTCTGCCAAATTCTGGATTCTATCGAAATCATCCTCAATCACTTTAGTGGACTCTAAACTATTTGCCAAACCTCCCAATTTAGTATCTAAATTAATATTTTAATATGAAACGAGTAAATAAGTTCCCAGTGTCAAAGTAACAGAGTGAAAGTATACTTTTCATATATGGCTCAAGAATTTGCAACTAGGGTCTATCCGGGTGACTAAAATGTTTTTTTTGATAATTTATTTATTTATTTATTTTTTTTGGAGAGTTCCCCCAGTGATAAAATCCCCACTACACCACTGTATATATATTTATGTACTAAATTACGATGTTTCGTGTAAAATATGGGCGTTGATTACAGCGGACGAGCAGTATGGAGGAATATTACAAAGTTTTGTGGACTTTTATGGACCTTTTTGTGCCGGACACCATCAACTCTCCTTATAAAGATTGCGGTGGACAGTGAAAGGCCCCCGAATCTCCAGCTGCATTTAGAAGAATAAAAAATTGCTCCAGAGTGTTGCTTAGCATGAAGGTGAGTCGTTAATGAATGTATTTCACTTTTTGGGTGAATTATCCCTTCAACCAAACATCGTGGAACAATTGAGTAAGTTAAGAGGCTAACGTTGTCGTTAGTTAGCAGCTAACTTATAACGTTATCAACAGTCAAAGCACTATTAGCATTAGCATCGCCATAAACACACTTGGCTGGGTGCGTCCTTGACAGATGTCTGTTGAAGTTTGACGTTGTCCTGGTCTTCTCTTCAATTGTTCTTCTGCATAATGAGCACGTTGCTCTGCATTTGTGGGGAAATCTTTAAATGCGAAGCGTACAACCTGCGGCGCCTCCTTCGACATCCTGCCGCTTCTTCGACATCAGCGCTTTCGCGTGAACGCGCATGCAGGTAAACTAACACACATGCCCGCCGTGGGCTGAAGCTGATATTTGGATTATACCAGAAGAAATTATTTAAAAAAAAAAAAGGATTCAATGATAATTAAGCTCGAGTCCTCAGAGTCCTCCCCCAAGTCCTAATGCAGCCAGAGCTAGAGTCCGAGTCAAAGTCCGAGTCATCAGCGCACGAGTCCGAGTCGAGTCAAGAGTCCGAAATATCCGGACTCGAGTACTACAAGTCTGCTGACCACCACTCTTTGTGTTCTGTCCTGTAACCAGTTTTGAATCCACTCCAGAATACCTCCTGTAACTCCAATGGAGCTCATTTTAAAAATTAGTCTCTGATGTGGTACTGTGTCGAATGCTTTCTGAAAATCCAAGTATATGGTGTCATAAGTCCTGGTGGCCTCTTCAAAAAATTCCAGAAGGTTTGTCAGGCATGACCTTCCCTTACAGAAACCATGTTTACTATCCCTCTAGATATTGTTGCGTTCAAGAAATAAGTCCAGCTCATCTTTTATGATAGATTCCAATGTTTTGCCCGCAATGACAGTTAAACTGGCTGACCTGTAATTTCCTTGCTCAGTATGGTCCCCTTTCTTATATATTGGAATTATATTGCCCTGCTTCTAATCATTTGGTATTTCTCCAGTTTCTAAAGACTGTCTGAAGATGGCGGATTAGCGGCTTAAAGATGATCTCACTAACTTCCCTGAGCACTCTAGGATATAAGCCATCAGGACCCGCCGCCTTATCTGCCTTTAGTTTATGCAACTTGTCGAATACTTCATTTTCCCTAACCTCAATTTCCGCTAAATAATCTTGAGCATTGGACATACCCTCTAACCGAACAAAGACTCGCTCTGAGGTAAAAATTCTCAACAAACTAACTGTTTAAGGTATCCACAATATCCTTGTTATCATATAGCAGCAATCCACTTTTATTCTTTATGCACTTCACCTGCTCTTTGACTTTCCTTTCTCTGCTACAGTACTGAAAGAAGCACTTAGGGAAAAGATTCCTCTTTTCCCTCAAACTCCTATGAATAGCTGTGGTCATCTCCTGAGGATTCTGCTTTTTCAGCTTACTTTTGAACACCTTTGGAATGAATTTGCATTGTGAATCAAGTTAAACCCCCTTAAATCTTTCTCACATCTCATTTACTAACTCACAGTCCAGGAGTGTCTCCCATTTCATTTCATTTAGATATGGGTGCATCCTGTCAAAGTTTGCTCGCCTAAAATTGAAAATTTTTGTTTTTGAAGTCACCTTTTAAACTTCCCATGAAACCTCAAGATTAACAGTTGAGTGAACACTTGTCCCAAGTGGTTCCAGTACCTCAACATTGCTAATTCGATCTGGGTCATTACAGAGCACCAAGTCTTAAATTGCCTTCTCTCTTGTAGGTTTATTAACATACTGCACCAAAAAATTATCATTCATAACATCTAGAAATTCTTCCTCCGCCCTACCCTTTCCTTTCACCGTTTCCCAATCGATCCCCAGATAATTTAAGTCTCCCATAATAATAGTCCGTCCTCCTCTACGAGCTTGCATAATCCTCTTAAAGAGCATTTCATTGACTGTACTGTCCAAAGCTGGTGGTCGATAGCATACACCTATATGTTTAAACCTGTCTTGTGTTTGCCAATGAGCCTGACCCAGGTATCTTCGCAGGGCAAGGAATGTTCAATTTCAGGAATTTCCCGCATATTTATGTTTTCGTTCACATAGAGTGCTACACCCCCTCCTCGTCTATTGAATCTATCCTTCCGAAAGAGCATATAACCTTCTATATTATATTCATCTCCATCCTCATCACTTAGCCATGTCTCTAATCCCAACTATGTCATAGCCTTCACTTAACATGATGCACTCAAGGTCTGGAAATTTATTTATAATGCTTCTTGCATTTAGATAAAGACATTTCACGTTATCCCAAACGCTCTTCCCCTTTGATTTCCCATGTGCCTGCTGCTCCAAGCCCCTCACTACACTTTGTTGCTTTGAAAATATGTCATCTATAGTGCATGTAAGGCTTCCATCAGGGCAGTCTGCATTTCCCTATGTGCAACCCTCTCTAACCTCCCTGACCCCCAGGTCCCTGGTTTAAATAACTCTGTGCTACCCTCAACATACGCTGACCCAGTGCAAAGGTACCCCTCCGGTTCAAGTGTAGCCCATCCGGCTTGAACAGGTCACCTATGTGCCAGAAGTAGTTCCAGTGCCCCATAAACCTATGCCCCTCTTTCCTACACCAGGTTCGTAGCCATGAGTTAAACCTCCAAATAAAATTCTGCTTCCTTCTGCTTGCACGTGGTACCGGTAGAATCCCAGAGAACACTACCGTGGAGGATCTCCTAAGCTTTGTAGCTAGTTCCACAAATTTGCCTTGAAGAACCTCAAATCTACTCTTACCTATGTCATTTGTCCCAACATGGACCATGACAACTGGATTCCTCCCTGCCCTGGCCAGGAGCTTGTCCACACGCTCCAGGAGGTCTCCCACCTGGGCACCAGGCAGGCAACACACCATCACTAACTCTATTTTCTGATGGGTAGAGGCCAACAGAGTGCCCTGCTGCTTATCAGTCCCCTCAGGGTCAGGGGCCAATTCGAGTTCCTGCAAGGGCTGGAATCGGTTGGACACCACTACCACTGGAGGAGCAGTCGCTGTACGGCGTGCATGCCCTTTCCTGCGGTGACATCCTACCGTCACCCAACTTTCTCTCCCTGCCTGCTCTGGTGTCCCCGCACCACCCTGCTTTGGCTTACACATTATTCCTCTAAACAACATACTACTAGTTTGCAATCAGTAGAGTTCTTAGAGGAACTATGTTGCGCCGCCAACTGGCCCTGAAGATCAAGGATCTTGCTCTCCAGATGCTCAATTAGCTGGCACCGGTGGCAGACAAACCCACCCTGGAAATCTCTTTCTAAAAGTGCAATCATCCTGCATCCATGACATAGTTTTGGCCACATTTTGAACCCCCTACCTAATGACCTTGCTCACCCTAGATAAAAGAAAAATACTAATGCCGAGACAGAAGCTCAGGAACCACAATTCATTAATTTATTAACCTAAGAAGCCCTAAGCAGCAGTCACAATGGAAACCTGGGGAAACTATGTAAATGCATAATAAGCCTCTTTTAACAAGGGCTTAGTTTCTGTAAACAAATGAAATACAAAATTGAGACAAACTCTGTAGATGATAAGCACTCCTAATAAGCCGTTTTGAGTTTATCTAGTCCCGGTACAATTAATATACTAACCTAAAAATATCACAGGGCTTAGCGGAGAACCCTGATAAAACAGACTGGCTACAACGCCCAGGAGAAACTGGAGGAGGGGGGAGGTGGAGCACTCCGGTAAACCTTTTCATTTTAAATTCCATCTTAACCGAATGGACTACTCAAGTGACTGCTGCCCTACTAACTAAATACTAAATCTCAAATCCCCAGCGAAAAATGCAAACAGTAACTATCTAGCTAGCTAGCCACAAATACAACCAAGGGTAACCAAGAAAAGAGTAAAGCCCCATTTTACTTTAATTAAAACGGACCGAATAAATAAGTTGTTTACTTTGTGAGCGAACTAAACACTGTATCTCCCCCAACAAGCTGTCGTTAAGCACTCAAACAAGTAGTTTAACTTTCATCAGCTGATCAAGGCACCGCAACCGGAGGAAAATGCAAAGAAAACTTAATTTGCAATGCGTTTAGTCAGAAGAGCCCTTCGATAATAATAAAATGTGAAAAAGACAAAAACTGCAGTTCACCTTAATATTCAAGCTTGGTAATGCGGTAGAGAATGAAGGGGACTAAAAAAAACCCCGGTGAACGTCAATATTTATTGGCTAGAAGACTGTATGAAAAGCAAGCCACCAAGTATGAAACCAAGCCGAGTTATAGTTAGACATCCGGGTAATTCGATAATATTTCTGGCGTTGAGAGCTTGCTGAGGTTAATTATCTAAATCAGGTACAGAACAACCAGGCGACAGTATGTCAGTCCTTGAATGCAACTCTGTTTTACTTTGTATGTCACACAGTTCACTTAGACAATTGTTTAGCATTTAAATTTATTCTGTAAATTAGCGTTTGATTTTATTTTACTTTACATTACTTTGCTCCCGGGAGACTGAAACCCCCCCAAAAACCCCCGATACCCCCCGTCGCCTTTGTTCGACCAGATTAGCGGCTTAATTTGGCTGTTTGCTCACCGAGTTCTTACAGGGGGAAAAAGAAGGAGGAAGATTCTCCTTGCCCCTAATGCAACAAAGGTTATACCTCAGGAGCAAATTGTCTAATCTCTATTAATGTTTGAGCTTTTATGCACTCAGTTACACAATTCTTATCACTAGATGGCACACCCAGATCAATTATTGTAGCCCTCGGGCGGCTACGATGGATTCGCGTGTGTCATCTCCGCCGCCGCGTCCGCATCTGTAGACAGTTTCTTGTGTACGCTCTACAGGCTGTAATTTTTGACTGATTTCTATCATATTATTTATGGACATGTGTTGCACTTCACTTATGACGTACATCAATATTGGTTGCCAAAACGACAGTATTGGCCAAATAACATGCAAATTTGTGGCAAAACATAGAGATTTCCTTATGGACGCAGTACAGGCTGGAATTTTGGACCGATTATTTTAATATTTGGTATGGCCACGTGTTACACTTCACTCATAACACCTATTGATTTTGGCTGCCATGGCTACAGTATTGGCGGAATAATGCGCAAAAAAGGAGAGAAGCGGGTTTTTGGGGGCTACACCCATGCCGTCACAGCCGATCAGACTGTCAAGTTGAATATTCATTTGCAAGCCAAGCTCGAACACTGTTTAGAATATGGTCGAGTTAAGTCCGATCCCCGTTTCCCAGGAGTTGCATGAATTAAACTCCTCACCTAAACCTGATCTGCAAACTGCTCAATATACTTGCCCATATTATCAATCCAGCAGTTTAAAAAAAGATCGCTTAATATGGAAAAAAATTGTTTCCCTTTGTCGCAACCACTTAGGCAATAGTGAGCCAACGGTATCCCAATTAAGTGGTTAAAAATAATTCGTTTTCTGAAGCAAAATTTTGCCCTGGTATTGATACTGTGTCATTTTACTATCAATTATAGTCAACACATAGTAAAAACGCGTAATTCCCTAATGTTGATTTATGCTTAGATTCCTCCATCGACAAATTCACTCGTCACTTATTTCCTCCTAATGACTCTCATTGATAGCCAAGAATTCTTATAGCTCAGGCTCATCTGCGCGAAGCGCAATTATCGTTCACATCCATGTGAAACTTCCCTGGTAATTATCTATTGATTGATGCGTTTCTCTCGTCAAACATCCTGGAAAGCGGATGAAACGTGAATGTGAGATATAAATTATCAATTGCACAAAATACCGAGGCAATGGCAATCGTGTTCATATTGTGCTGTTCTATGGCCATTTAAATTTCAAAATGCAGAATCAAACATGCTGCCTTAATAAACAGCTCTGCTCATTCAACTTCGAGAGTAAACGCATCCACCATTTGATTGCTTATTAACCTCTTTATGCCGATCTAGACGCTTGCGTCGAAAGAACTGCAAATTTAAGCATGCTGTTACTGGACTTGATCACTAGATGGCACCCCCGGATCAGTTATTGAATATTCACAAGCAAGCAGACCTCGAACGCGGTTTTGGATGTGGGGAAGCTCGCTCCACTCCGTTTTTCAAGAGTTGCATGAATTAAACTCCTCACCTAAGCCTGATGTGCAAACCGGTAAATATCCTTACCCATAGTATCGATCCAGCAGTTTAAAAATATGATCTTTTGTGACAGAGAAAATCGTTGTACTATGTAGCAACCACTTTAGCTACAGTGAGCCAACGGTATTCCAGTTAGTGGTTCAGAAAAATCCGTTTTGGGAATGGGAATTATTCCAAATGAAACAGTACTGGAGGGTTCCTTCTTCCCGATACATCTGTCTCTGGAGGAGGGCATCAATAAAGAAAAAGGTTATACTTCTACTCTGTTTGCATTTTGCTCAATATGGCTTTTTGCTGTAGAATTTATACCGCGTTTAAAGACATCGAATGCCGAGGTTTTCGTTTCTCCAAATGCATGCTGCCCACGCACGTCGGTAGATCCCTTGGTACGTTCATTGCACCATTCTGTTGAATATAGCGGCATACGTCGTTTGATTTTTCCTGATAGTGAAATTTCTATTGTTAAAATAAGGTACATTTCAGAATTCAGGTATTGCTGAGTTGCAATTTTCATTGGAGGATGAATATTATGGCTGTTTAATCAGCACTTTATTTAATGCTTGGGGGACTTTGAAGAAAAATGGACAAAATTGTAAACTTTATTATGGAGAAAAGGCATGTTTTGTGTTTGGAGAGGTTACTGGTGACCACTGACATTCAACTGCACTGACATTGATAAAATCATGCTAAACTCAACCAGAAAATCATTAGTTCATGCTGA
Organism: Gymnothorax reevesii; assembly: GCA_029721435.1. Lineage (NCBI taxonomy): Eukaryota > Metazoa > Chordata > Actinopteri > Anguilliformes > Muraenidae > Gymnothorax > Gymnothorax reevesii. The sequence goes on from CM056574.1 coordinate 59,029,439, forward strand.
ATTTCATGCCCCAAAACTTAATTTTTGCTATTGATTAATGTATGATTTGACAGTGAACCATTTTGATGAATCTCAGACTTTGGGGAGACACCTGGATAGCTGTCTACCCGCTTGCTATGAGCCAAATTAATCTAGAATGTAATGTTCAAGATGAATTGTACTTGTGGTTAAGAAGTTTATGATCCCAAAAATGTATAGTTTTAGGCCCCGGCAGTTTTTCAATCGTCAGTATGATTTTTTTTGCAATTTCAAAGTTGAATTTTCATGAAGATTTTTCGTGTTTGCAGCCCGTTTTCTCCACCAAAATCATAAAAATAAACTGAAATACGATGGGAGTCTAAATGCTTCAAGTGTCTAGATTCAATTGAGCCAAAGTTTTTCTGTCTGTAAAGCTGCAATCTTGAATTATAAAGCCTTAAATCAGGTAACACATAAAGAGCCAGATTTGGCTTCTGCGCAAAGGGGTTATAAAAGAATCAATTCAGAATCGTCCCAGCCCTATTGTGTATATTTTAGACGCTTGAAATCCAGGCCGATCCGAAAATGAATCTCTGTATTTTCATTTTTATCATTATAGATCTGCAAAAAATACCACGAGAGATGAAATGCTGAGTTAGGATGTGGCGATGTTGAACAAGGATTTTTTTTAAAGTGTGATGAGACAACTTGCAGTCATGGGGTGTGTAGGCAGTCGCGTGTAATTTCTTGAAACATACACACCTGAAGCGGCTTAAAATTACTTAAAATGCCGCCGGGAAGAAGCCTGCATTTGGATTTTGGTAATTGCAGGTGCTTTGCCCTCCCTTAAATCTGCTCCCATGTACTTGGCCTAAATAACAATTAAGAAATTTAGCCAGTAGCCTATAACAATTAAGATGCGATGGTGAAAAGCAGACAAACCTAACTGGGCTACGGTGTTAGATTGAAAGATTTCCAATTTGAATAATTGGAAAAAATCTGAATTACATCTCTCATAGTAGCATTTTAGGACATTATTCAAGATTAATTTAAAACAGATTTGTTATAAGATCGACCTGGAGTTTAAGCGTCTAAGAAATACACAATGTGGAAAACATTCTGAAAAGCAGATGAAACGTGAATGTGAAATATACATTATCACTTTGCATGAAATACCGTGGCAGTGGCAGTTGTGTTCAAGCAGTACTGTTCTATGCCAATTTCAATTTCAAAATGCAGCAATCAAACATGTTATCTTAATCAACAGCTCTACTCAATCAACTTATAATAAACGAATCCACCATTTGATTGCTAATAAGGCAAAGTAAATGGGAACAGGTGATCGTTTCTTAGTTGTCTAATTGGTTAATAGGATGACGATTTTGTTTTCATTTCCTTGGCTCCTCTCAGCACGTAGCCGAAAAATACTGATGTCAGTCAGGTTTGTTCCAGAAGCATTACCCATGCCCTTTGATGTTAAGCACTTTCGTTCAGGACACCACGGGCGTTAATAAAGGAAAAAAGGAAAGCTAGGATGTTCGCCCCATGGTAGCAGGTGGTGTTACTACTCATTAAAAAAAAATTGATTCAGAATCGTACACCCCAACTCTGGAAAAGGGATTCAATGAGGAAATATTGATGTATGTGTGAGTTAAATTGTATAAACAGTGCTCTGAAAGAGTATTTGTCCCCATCCTGATTTCTTATTTTTTTGCATATTTGTCACACTTAAATGTTTCAGATCATCAAACAAATTTTAGTATTGGACAAAGATAATCTGAATGAATACAAAATGCAGTTTTTAAAATGATGATTTCATTTACTGAGGGAAAAAGCTATCCAAATCTACTTGGCCCTATGTGGAAAAAGTAATTGCCCCTAAACTTAATAAATGGTTGTGCCACCCTCGGCGACAACAACTGTAATCATGCATTTGCGATAACTGGCAGTGAGTCTTTCACATCTCGGTGGAGGAATTTTGGCCCACTCTCTTTTGATTAATTATTTGAATTCAGCCAAATTGGAGGGTTTTCGAGCATGAACGGCCTGTTGAAGGTCATGCCACAGCATCTCAATCGGATTAAAGTCTGGACTAGACGCTCCAAAACATTCATCGTGTTTTTTTTTTTTTTTTAACCATTCAGAGGTGGACTTGCTGGTGTGTTCTGGATCATTGTCCTGCTGCATAATCCAAGTGTGATTCAGCTTGAGTTCACAAACTGATGGTTGGACATTCTCCTTCAGGATTTTCCGGTAGAGAGCAGAATTCATAGTTCCATCATTTACAGAAAGTCGTCCAGGTCTTGAAGCAGCGAAGCTGCTCCACGTCATCACACTACCACCACATTGGACAGTTGGGATGATTTTCTTTTTATGAAATGCTGTTTTAGTTTTAACCCTGATGTAACGGGACACACACCGTCAAAAAAGCTGAACTTTTGTCTCGTCAGTCCACAGAATATTTTCCCAAAAGTCTTGGGGATCATTGAGATATTTTTGGTCCGCAGTAGTTTTTGTCTTTGAATTCATCCATGGATGCCATTTTTGCCCAGTATCTTACTTATTGTTGAATCATGAACACTGACTTTAACTGAGGCAAGTGAGGCCTGCAGTTCTTTAAATGTTGTTCTGGACTCTCTTGTGACCTCCTGGATGAGTCGTCGATGCGCTGTTGGAGTAATTTTGGAAGGTTGGCCACTCCTGGGAAGGTTCACCATTGTTCCAAGTTTTCTCTGTTTGTGGAAAATGGTTTTCATCGTGGTTCGCTGGAGTCCCAAAGCCTTAGAAATGGCTTTGCAACCCTTTCCAGACTGATAGATGTCAATGACTTTGTTGTTGACTTTGTTTATTGCCATTGTCGGACTTAAGTAAAAGGTCTGTTAACTGTAAACAAGGGAATACCAAACTATGTGACGAATGGATTTTTGTCCCCCGCCACCGTGGTAGGGACATAGTATTCAGCTCCATCCGTCTGTCGTGTCCTGTTTGTTGTGAACACGATATCTCAAGAACGGTTTGACCGATTTCATTCATCTTTGGCATCAACATGTATTATTATGGTACGCCGACCCCAGTTGATTTTCGTGACCTGGCGGGGGACATGGCCATGTTTAGTGGCAACACTTGTTTGTTGCTGTTTTTGATGTTCCATGGCATGGATGGTATGAAATTATGATATGATTTGACAGGCAAGGAAGAAAATGGTTTTTTTTTGTTTCAGTAGAAGCGTGGCCACTATTGAATATTGATCATTCATGGTGAAGTGTGCAATTTTAAAACCACAATTTATTAGTCATTTATCAGATAAAATTTTCTTGACTCCTAGAGTAATGTAAACCGAAAGATTTATTTAATTACCTCGTCAAGGAGGTTATGTTTTTGCCTGGGTTTGTTTGTTTGTTTGTTTGTCTATTGGTTTCCAAAATAACTCAAAAAGTAATGAACCAATTTTGATGAAATTTCTAGGCCAAATCTAGGCTGTATCTAGGCCAAAGTACTGCTGAGATATACGCCATATGAACTTAACGTATAAGTTCAAGATTTCTAGTCTTTCCAATGGGCCGGAGTGCCAATCGCCGTGCTTTTGGCTTTTGCTGCCCCCTGGCGGAGGTCTGCGCTGTCTGAGTGCTTTTTTTTTTATCCCCCGCAACAACGAAGTTGCGGGGGGTATAGAAACGAGTTCCGTCCGTCTGTGCGTGCGTGCGTCCGTGCGTGCACTTCACTTTGTCCGGAGCATATCTCCAAAACTATTGATGACAGCTTCACCAAATTTGGCACACATGTCAATCATGACACGTAGATGTGCCTTTTAAGGGTTAGAACTGGATGTGAGTTTTATTTTTGGCGGTTTCCATGGAAACGTGACTTAGGCTCTAACCATTGAGAAGTCATTTTGTCCGGAGCATATCTCCAAAACTGTACATGAAGGTAACAGGACTAATCGTTTCTCACAAGACTTACAGTCCATATGCTGTTATTAAATTTACTCATAGAAAGAGTCCTCCACATTTGAAAGACTGTGTTCCTGTGAAGTCTGTCACAGCACGGTTTCCTCTGGCTCGGAATGTGTCCGTCACTGTGGAACGTAAACAGTGTCCGGGTATGCTGGCATATGGACTGACAGTTCACAAATCCCAAGGTGGCACATCTCAACATGCCGTTGGGGATTTAACGAAGCCAGGAAGGACACCAATGGCTCCTGGGTTGGCCTACACAATGATAAGTCGAGTAACCTCCAGAGATGGTTTGAAGTTGATTGACTTTTCTCACGAGAAAATAATTGTCAATACATCAGCACTGAATGAAATGGACAGAATGAGACACAATGCTTCCTTCACATGGACATTACCTCTATCAAGAAACCCAGCTCTCCTTCAACTGGCCCATTTCAACATCCGTTCACTCCGCAGACACTTTTCAGACCTCTCAAGTGACCCTGTGGTGCCACAGCTTGATATCCTCTGTCTCAGTGAAACACACACTCTCCCAAACACTGCCAGTGCACATTATCACATTGATGGTTACACTTTCCACTTCATGGACTCTCAGCATGGGTTAGGACTTTTCGTGAAGGAAGGATTCCATTACAGCTGCCTGAGTGAAATACAAGCCCAGCCACCAATAGAAGCCTTGACATGCGCCATTGGTACCGATGAAAGAAGATTCCTTCTTGTCATCATCTACATCCCACCATCGTGCTCCAAGTCTAGACTCCGAGAGAAAATGGCTTCACTTGTGAATCAACTGCCAACCAGTACAAATCATACAGTCATAGTTGGAGACTTCAATCAGCAGCCAGAAGACTTGAACAACATCATGGAACAAGCAGGTTTCACCCAGCATATTCATGGACCAAGTCACACACATGGCCGAACCCTGGATCACATCTTCACCAATGTGCCTGTGCATTCCAGTGGAGACATTCCAGTCCCATACAGTGACCACCATCTGGTGTGGGCACAGTTCTGAGTGTGTCCAAGAGTGATTGGGGGAACCAGATTTAGCACAGGAGGAGAAGCTACATCATGAAGGTGGTATCATGATGTAGTAAGACCTGCAACGCAGATTGGTATCAGGCCAACCAAGGGTGATACCACAGCATTGCATCCTGCTGAAGATATCGCTATCCAGCCCCCTATTCTTCCATACCTTATGTTATGGTGAAGGTATATAGTCTACAAACGATTGGTCATGTTTTTTGAGTTTGATTTGACATCCAAACTATGATATCATATTTGACATAATAAGCACCCATAACTCTTAGAAAATTGAAAAAAGTGTCAATACTTTAGGTAAGGTAAATCTGTCAGTAAACTTCTAAAAATGTAGTGAATATAAAGTGTTCATACAATTTTGAGGCAAATTGTAAACAAAAAGTTTGCAAACTTATTTTTATGAAAGTTCATGGAAATTGAGCATGGCAGAGGGGGTGCGATTAAAGTCTAAAATGTCATTGGGGGCGGAAAAGTTGTCTATTATGTCAAATATGGTATATATCTTTTAGAATTATTATATACCAATGTCATTTTACAATTGATGTATATCTGTACATAAGTACGGTATCAAGTAGATAAATTTATATTTCATAAGTTTATCATTACAGTCATCTGTTGCGGGGGATGTTGATGACTTTGTCTTCTTGTTAGTTCTCTTCTGTAGTTATTCAGCTGGTAGCAGATCACTTCTGTTGCTATTCACGTAGCTTAGTTCGGACAATATGCGAAAGCATACATGTACACGTGCGTTCAATGAGGGGTGATCTCATAACGTAAACATGACGTTAAATGATAAACTCACTTGATAAATTATTCTCGGCTCTGATTCAATTTGCTTATGAAATATAATTAAGTTACCATGATACATGTACACACAATACTTTCCCACCCAGCAGTTTAATGCAATGCAGAATATGCTCTTGTTGAGGTGTGATTAATGATTATTTTTTCTCTCCTCAACACTTAACCCTAATTTAGGCTGAATGACTTCCATGTTCATTCCACGTTTTCCATTTTGAATTTCCTCCTTTTGAATTTTGGTGGTAGCATCACATGTTGGTGTTTAATGATGTGGTTTTTTGGTTGTATCGATAATTATTTCTGAAATTGTTAATATGTAAGGGATTTTTACCAGGCCCTTTCTTGGCAAGTTGTGTAAGGTGCAATTTTCCGCCAGATGGGGTGATCCAATAATGATAAATTTGATTGGCTAATTTTTAAACAATAGCTTGAAGCAACTTTTTTCCATGCAAACACAAGACTGCTCACTATGTGTTAGGTATCACTGCAAAAAAGAAGAAAAAACCTGAAAGACTACTAGTTTTCTTATTCAGTTCTCCATAGAATTCATGCACTTAGTATCCCATTGGAAAGTCATCAGCTTCCAAAGACAGTGTTGCCAAGTTGGCTACATGCTTCACATAATTAAGTCTAGCGTGCCAGCAATTGAATGTTGACCCCAGTTCACTTGATGGCCACCACTGGTATCAGTAATGACAAGGCATTCATGAAAGATACACACATTACCATTAAAGAATAGAAATCAGGAAAAAATTCTGTTTTGAAGACCAGTGAAGAAAACAAGTTACAAGGAGGACTTTCTTGGATAAATAAGAGTGGAAAATGGTGGAGAACAATGGTTACTGTTGGCCTATAAGCAAGTTGACCACATCCTTCAAATCTTTACCATAGATTGCTATAGATCTATGGTAAAGATTTGAAGGATGTGGTCAATTGCGCACGTTGAACCATGGACTTCAAAAGTCCATCAGAGGTATGTATATGAATTTTTTGAGAAATTTCTGAGGGGGTGACCCAGGAATTTTCTGATTTTCTGGATGCCTTCACTTGGACTGACCTGTAAGCAAAGAGCCCCTAAAACAGTTAAAACATGGTAAGGGGAACCACATGATTATGTTGGGCCTGAATTAAAATAAGAATATCAATAAGCCAAACTGAAATGGTTACCAGTGTGTTTGATAACAATGTGGCGGTATCGATCATATACAGATCTAGTGCATATTTCAAATGGCCTGAGAGAGTTGACAAATATATGTGCAGGAGAAGCCTAGTAGTTAGGAAACTACAAGGTCTACCAACTGCAGTATCAACAAAGGAGCGAAATATCCTGTGTATATTTTCTGACTAAAAATGATGATGACATGTGAAAAGAGAATGAACATTCATGCAATAGAGAAGATGAAAAATTCTGTGTCGCCGCTTGAAAAATAATTTTAAAAGATGTATCCAAGAGGTAAAAAAGTGTATCTTATGAAAAATGTATTAAAGTATAAACTTTCCAAATCTAGTACCAAACCATCTTTAAGTATTCACATAGTTGGATGATAATCTTACTTTTTATGCTGCTTGTGACTCTCCAATGGCAAGACGTACAAACAAGTGATGTTGTCTACAACATTGTCTGCAATGTGGCCATTGCACTAGGACGTCACCAGGAGTAGAACAAAGCAAAGATTATATCTGAAATAAGTACAATCCCAATTCCAAAATAGTTCGGACAAAGTGTGCATTGTGAATAAAATCAAAACGCAATGACTTTCAAATCACACCAGCCAGTATTTTATTCACAATAAAACAGAGATAACATAGCTGTTGAAACTGAGAAATTTTACAATTTTATGCACAAAATGAGCTCATTTCAAATTTGATGGCTGCTACTGGTCACAAAAAAGTTGGAACAGGGGCCTGTTCACTATGGTGTAGCATCCCCTCTTCTTTATAACACGGAGTGAAGGCGTCTGGGCATTTAGGAGACAAGTTTCTTGAGTTAAGCTATTGGAATTTGATCCCACTCTTGTTTAATACAGGATTCCAGCTGCTGGAGAGTTTTGGGTCTCCTTTGCTGGACTTTTCATTTAATTATGCGCAAAATGTTCTCAATCGATGAAAGATCAGACTGCAGGCAGGAAATTTCAGCACACGGACTCTTCTACTACGAAGCCATGCTGTTGTAATAGCTGCAGTATGTGGTTTTGCATTGTCCTGCTGAAATACACAAGGCCTTCCCTGGAATTGATGTCATCTGGAGGAGAGCATATGTTGCTCTAAAACCTTTATATACCTTTCAGCATTCATGGTGCCTTGTAAAACATGCAAGTGTCCCACACCATATGCACTAATCCATCCCCATACCATCAGAGATGCTGGCTTTTGAACTGAACGCTGATAACAGGAGGGGTGGTCTTTCTCTTCTTTAGCCCGAAGGACACGACACTCATGATTTCCAACAAGAATGTCAAATTTGGACTCGTCTGACCACAGGACACTTTGCTACAGTCCTTTTCAAATGAGCCTTGGCCCACAGAACACGTTGGCGCTTCTGGATCATGCTCAACAATGGCTTCCTTTTTGCATGATTGAATTTTAGGTGGCATCTGTGGATGGCACGGCACTGTGTTTACAGACAGTGGTTTCTTGAAGTATTCCTGGGGCCATTTAGTAATGTCAATGACAGAATTATGCCGGTGAGGGATGCAGTGGCATCTGAGGGCTCAAAGAGCACAGCATCCAGTAAAGGTCTTCGGCCTTGTCCCTTACGCATTGATATTTTTCCAGTTTCTCCGAAGCTTTTGATGATATTATGTACCATATTATCGATGTTGAGACCTTCAAAGCCTTTGCAATTTGACGTTGAGGAACATTGTTTTTAAAGTATTCCACAATATGAAGATAAATAGTTACGTTTTGAAATTTCCGGGATTCATTGGAATTCAACGCCTGCAAATTTAGACGTGAGTCGGAGGTTTTAAACGTTTAAATTTGCGGGCGTTGAATTCCAATGAATCCCAGGATATTTCACAAACGTAACTATTTATCGATATTGTAAACCATAAATTTCACAAACGTAACTATTTATCGATATTGTAAACCATAAGCGAGAAAGAAACGTTTTTTGCATGGACTCTTTCGTATGGCGACGTGATCCGTCACAATTAGGTCATCGAGTCACGCGCTAGAATTCTGCAACCTGTAAAGTTGAACTGATGGGCTGAATGAGCGAAAGTAGGTCCGTTTTCATGCTAACAGAGGTGTATAATCCAGGTTCAGAAAGTAAAAGTCCATCCCAGGATATTGTTCCAGCCACAAAAGACCTGGCAGCTGACATGATTCTTCAGCTGGGTGGTAAAACTAACAAGTCAAATCTGCTGACTGAAGTTTACGGTTGGAATGAAAACATGGTAGGATTTTTACTTTCTGACCCCTGGATTATACAGCTCTGCATGCTAATGTATTCATGAGCAGGTGAAAAGGTCCTGTCATTTTAGGGATGTCGAACACTATTCGACAAGGGTAATTAACCAATCAGATTTACGCAAGCCTTCACAGGTTGGAGAGCCTCTGGCCATCTCAGCCTCTCCTAGACATCCCTTTTATAACCAATTATGCAACACACCTGATGCCAGTTAACTATTACTTGCTAAATGTTCTTTCAGTTGATTCTCTTCTATATTAATTGGTTTTTCAGCCCTTTTTTTGCCTGTGTTCCAACATTCTTGAGACCTGTTGCAACCAGAAAATTTGAAATGAGCTCATTCTGTGGATAAAATTGTAAAATGTCTGTGTCAACATTTGAAATGTTATCTCTGTTCTATTGCAAATAACATTGGCTCATGCGATCTGAAAGTCATTACATTTTGATTACTCACAATTTACACTTCTTCCCAATTATTTCAGAATTGGGGTTGTACTACAAAGACAATATTTTAATATACACAATTAATCTTTTCAAACAAAATGCAACCATAATGTTTAAGACATTTTAATCAATCATATGCAAGATAACTGTAATTGGTTATGAATATCCCATGCAACACTGTCATGTCATGAGAGAGTTGACAAATATATGTGCAGGAGAAGCCTAGTAGTTAGGAAACTACAAGGTCTACCAACTGCAGTATCAACAAAGGAGCGAAATATCCTGTGTATATTTTCTGACTAAAAATGATGATGACATGTGAAAAGAGAATGAACATTCATGCAATAGAGAAGATGAAAAATTCTGTGTCGCCGCTTGAAAAATAATTTTAAAAGATGTATCCAAGAGGTAAAAAAGTGTATCTTATGAAAAATGTATTAAAGTATAAACTTTCCAAATCTAGTACCAAACCATCTTTAAGTATTCACATAGTTGGATGATAATCTTACTTTTTATGCTGCTTGTGACTCTCCAATGGCAAGACGTACAAACAAGTGATGTTGTCTACAACATTGTCTGCAATGTGGCCATTGCACTAGGACGTCACCAGGAGTAGAACAAAGCAAAGATTATATCTGAAATAAGTACAATCCCAATTCCAAAATAGTTCGGACAAAGTGTGCATTGTGAATAAAATCAAAACGCAATGACTTTCAAATCACACCAGCCAGTATTTTATTCACAATAAAACAGAGATAACATAGCTTTTGAAACTGAGAAATTTTACAATTTTATGCACAAAATACAGCTCTGCATGCTAATGTATTCATGAGCAGGTGAAAAGGTCCTGTCATTTTAGGGATGTCGAACACTATTTGACAAGGGTAATTAACCAATCAGATTGCGGAAAACGCGTACTATTGGTTTACAATTTTTTTTACGCAAGCCTTCACAGGTTGGAGAGCCTCTGGCCATCTCAGCCTCTCCTAGACATCCCTTTTATAACCAATTATGCAACACACCTGATGCCAGTTAACTATTACTTGCTAAATGTTCTTTCAGTTGATTCTCTTCGATATTAATTGGTTTTTCAGCCCTTTTTTGCCTGTGTTCCAACATTCTTGAGACCTGTTGCAACCAGAAAATTTGAAATGAGCTCATTCTGTGGATAAAATTGTAAAATGTCTGTGTCAACATTTGAAATGTTATCTCTGTTCTATTGCAAATAACATTGGCTCATGCGATCTGAAAGTCATTACATTTTGATTACTCACAATTTACACTTCTTCCCAATTATTTCAGAATTGGGGTTGTACTACAAAGACAATATTTTAATATACACAATTAATCTTTTCAAACAAAATGCAACCATAATGTTTAAGAAATTTTAATCAATCATATGCAAGATAACTGTAATTGGTTATGAATATCCCATACAACACTGTCATGTCATGTGCAATATCTCATGTAGTATGGGGATTTCCTGTGAAATTTTTCTATAAAGTTTTATTTTTAGCTTTATCCTAATCAAAATTCATGTGAGAGTCAATATTCCATACAATATGTATCAGTGAGGACTCAAACACTGGATTCAGACCGGTCCCGTACAACACCCATGACAACCTTGAAAAAAATCAACCTTTATCAAAATGCCTTTGATTTACTGGTGTGAGACATAACATTATTTAAAGTTGATTTTCTTGTCTGCTACATTAGAGCAGTTCTAAGCGTGTATCATAAAAAAATTCAGAGTTTTGCGAATGAATTTTGTGTTTGACTTTTTGTCATTTCTCTGCGTACAACTTCAGTTATATGTAAATCAACAGCCACTGTCTTTTGCCAGACATGTCATATGTTTTTCATTTATAGATACATGATGGAGTAATTGTTTGAACATAGCATTGTTGATGTCTGTATTAGCCTTTAGACTACGCAGTCAAAATTGTTCTCTGAATGTCCCGTACAACAATACGGAATCGCCCACTTGTGATTTATTTGGTCAGCAACTCTCTTACTCTGGTGTGTGTTCCTTCTCTCTCTTAAAAAAAAGAATGCATTTCAAATGGGAAGCCACCTCTTTGGCTTTTTATACCATAGGCTAATACAAAATTGGCGCTAAAGAAATTCAGAATCTATGTAAGGCATGTTTCCATTTTATGTCATTATTAACGTGGACAGGAAAATGGCTCATAATTAGCCTATATGATGAAATATACTGTTAAGCCCCGAAAAACAAATGGGTCGTTAATTCTACCTGGTAGTCTTCACAAGTGAGTGAATGAATGTTTGGTAGATAAATCGGAGAAGTAAATGAGAATTGGTAATCGGACCATAGAGGGGATGTTACTCAAGAGTTTTTATACCTCTGACAGCAAATCATTGACGGTCCCAGGTATGCTTTCAGGTATAAAATGTGCAGATATTGGTTAAACTGGAGTTTTTTAGACCAAAATGACCGGGAAATATTTGTCCGAGATACATAAATGTCTGGAGTTCAAAATTCCTTTCAACGAGCCCTATCCATTTATCAAGTTAAAAATAAAAGCAAATGAGAGCGTGTCCTGGACCAAAGATATCAAAAGGTACACTGGTTCCCATTCCATTTTGTGAGCCTGACCCATTAGTCCATTTCTAAAACAAATAATAATTGTTGGATAAATTTAAATAATTGAACTTTAAGAGGTAAAAACATTGTTTGTCCTAATGCATATTTGAATTTGTCAGTGGTACACGGTGGCCTTGGGCCTCCACTGGGCCTTCAGTATGACCTTAAGATTGTATGTGGCAATAAGCTGTCAAACAAACAGATAACACCAAGAGGGCACTTCGATTGCGTATCTCCATCAGCAAGATTTGATCCACTAGCACTTATAATCAGCTGCTGAATCCAAATTTGCTTCTGGATTGGTGAGGAAGTTTTATCACCTCTTCCCATTCATACGGTCCAAATTCTCACAAATTATGAAGTAATCCATTGAATATTTTTGAGTAGTCCTTTTGACAAACTCACATAAGTGATCACAATATGGACATTCAGCATTTGTTTTTGCTGGTTTGCACTTTAACCACAATTACAATTTTGGAATTTCTACTAGCTCTTAATTTTTTCTTACGTAGGACTGTGGGATTCTGTTAACCCATGAAACACATTCAATCAAAAATATATGTGGATTTCAGGAATAATAAATCCTCTGTTGGCATGTAGTGCCCATTGGTCTACATTTCAAAAAATGAATACATTTTGATATGCATTAAAATGCATGAAAATTGGACAATAATCTATAACTGATTAAAAATGTGGTCAGTCAGTAAGCTCCTAATTGGTGAAAGTGAGGACACCTAACTACGAAACATGTCCACCTGGAGGACAAGGAAAGGGCTCAGTCACATGACAAATGACAGCGGTGTAAACCTGCTTTGCATTTGATGAAAAAAGTGTATATAACACTTAGGTTATCCTATTTAAACTTGGCTAAATTAGTCTTTCATAGGATACAGCACCCTCCATAATTATTGGCACCCCTGGTTAAATTGTTATTGGTCCGACCACCGCCGCGCCGCCCTACGTGTTAACGCGATAACTTCAGTAATATTTCAATTAGAAATTTCATGTTCTGCATATAACGAAGTATCATAGAGAGGAAAAACTGATTCGATTTTGGTCAATTTACAATTTCTAGATTGGCCACCAGGGGCCAAAAACGGAAAAATCACTGTTTTTATCATATCTCTGGAAATATTTGTCCGATTCACCTCAAATCAAGTGCAAATGAAAGGTCATGGCCTGAGGATGTGTCCCATTATGACATTACACCTGTTTGGTTCAAAATTTTGACACTTTGGAACCATTTGTCCAATTGACATGAAATTATGTGCAACTGCAAGGTCATGACCTCACAACGTGTCACGTGATGACATCACAACGTGTCACGTGATGACATCATACCTGTATGGTTCAATATTTTTCCACTAGGTGGCGCTTTGTGATGGAAAATTACCATTTTGGCCATATCTTCAGAACCATTTGTCCGATCCACCTGAAATTAAGTTCAAATGAAAGTCTTTTCAAGGTTTATTCAAGGTTTGGGGAATATATATACAGGGATATATCCCAAGCAGTCACCTCCGACGGCATAAGCCTAGTTAAGATGTGTTAAAAGCCTTAAAATAAATTCACTTTTTCTTGTAGAAGCATACTTTCACACTGAAAATTGTAGAAAAATGTAATGTTCAACTCAAGTGATTTTTAAGGGGAAGAAAAAATCCCTGACCAAGAAATTATTAATTTTCATAAAATTACCAGTTCCACATTTATTGGCACCCCTGACAATTCCTAGGAAATAAATGTAATTGAAGTATTTCTGTCATTTCTACAGTAGTTTACAATGTTGATCAGAGTATCTCGGAACATTTAATTAGTAATTAATCACTTCCTGTTTCCCTGGGGTGTAAATATGACATGACACAGAGGCCATTTCTGTTATCCACTCCTCAACATGGGAAAGACAAAGGAATACACCATTCAAGTAAGGCAGATGTGTGTCGACCTTCACAAGTCAGGCAATGGCTACAAGAAAATAGCCACTCGCCTGCACCTGCCCATATCTACTGTCAGAGGAATCATTAAGAAGTTTAAAATAAATGGAACAGTGGTAAACAAGCCTGGACGAGGACGCAAGGCTATTTTGCCACCACGCATAGTGAGGAGGATGGTAAGAGAAATAAAAAGTTCTCCAAAGCTCACTGTTAAAGAATTGCAACAAATGGTAGCATCTTGGGGTCACAAAGTCTCCAAAACAACCATCAGGCGCTATCTACATGCCAACAAGCTGTTTGGGAGGCATGCACGGAAAAAACCTTTTCTCACTCACAATCATAAAAGCAAACGTCTGGAGTTCGCTAAGCGGTACTGGGACTTCAACTGGGACCGTGTGCTTTGGTCAGATGAGACCAAGATAGAGCTTTATGGCAACAAACACTCCAAGTGGGTCTGGCGGAACACAAAAGATAAGTATCCAGAACAGCACCTCATGCCTACTGTGAAGTTTGGGGGAGGATCGGTGATGCTGTGGGCCTGTTTCTCTTCCAGAGGCCCTGGGAACCTTGTTAGGATGCATGGCATCATGAACGCTCTGAAATACCAGGACATTTGTATCAAAATCTGGTGGCCTCTGCCCGAAAGCTGAAGATTGGTCGTCATTGGGTCTTTCAGCAAGATAATGACCCTAAACATGTGGCCAAATCTACACAGAAATGGTTCACCAAACACAGAATCAAGTTCATCCCATGGCCATTTTTTGCACTGAATAAATGCACTTGAATTAAAGGTTGGAATTTCCTCTTTATTTCATTGTGGTCCTGTATTATTTAGACAAAAACTGAATTTATTAGAAGCTAAGGAATACTTCTTAACTCGGGGTGCCAATAATTATGGAGGGCACTGTACCTCTATTAATGTAATTTTTGGCCAAAAGTTGCAATAGAAACTTTGTGGTACTGTAAAGCTATGTCTTGCATAATGTGGACTGAGAAGGGAAAGGAATCCTTTGAACAACAAATGCTGTCAACCAAGAAAAATTTAAATTGATTTTTATATGGCGCTAATTAGTAATAGTGGTAATTGAGCAGTTGATCTCATGTCAGTGTAATAACCTAGCATTTCTTGTAGTGAGAAGTGCACATCAATGGACAAGATATGCCATTACGGTGATGTCTACCTATAGTTGGCGATTAAAAAATGAATGCTTGTGTCATTTCTGTAAAATTGAAATCATTTAGCTATAGTAAATGCACATTTTCATTTTGCTGAACCATACCACCAACAAGATGTAACAGGATACACTTGCCCAGTGTCAGTCTTAAGCATCTGAAGGCCTGAGTCAAAAGCTAATGTGGGGCCCTAAAGAAATAACAATGCATGAGAGGAAAAAAAGGATGGTGGGTTCGCATCAAGAATAACATTTTCAAACTTTCAAACTTAAATACGTAAATGCTGTATGTTCACTTTCAACATCTTAGATATCTCAGCATAGACATTCTGCACCTAGTTTCCTTAACTGAGAATTTCAAACAATGGTATTATTCCTTTTTAGTGAGAAAACGCCCCTCTCAGCAAGTACTTTTCTGCAGTGAATAGTGCTACCGTATAGGTTATCCATCAGCTGATTATGGAAAAAAAGACAAAACTATTCCCTGAAAGGAACGACAAAAGTAATGCTTTGGCCATTGCTGCCAAGGAGACTGCAGTCTTTCTGGATGTTTTTAACTGATCGCTTCCTCTGTCTTCTTGCTTTTGTGGATACAGTGATGAGTGATGTTTACTGGAAATGATTTTTCAAAGTTACCCCCATGCCTTGCCTCAGAAGCATGTCGGTGTAAAAGTAGTGCCATCCAAAGGCCCAAAAATCAGGGGCACACTATTCATTTTCGGCTTCATCCCTTACCTTCTAGATTCCCTGAGTGTTTGGATCATATTTTGCATGTAGTGGGTGATATTCCCACAATCCTTACAACCGCACATTGAAGTATTTTGTTGATAAACTGTTTCTAAATATATAACCATTGTTTATGAACGTTAAATATTTTGTCATGTACGGTTTGCAATGTAAACTAGGTTAAAGATGAATTGAATTGCCAATCACTGCTTTTTTCTTGCATTTTCCGCCCCGTGCCAACTTTTTCAGAACCGCGGGAACCACCTAGTATAACTTCAGCCACTGCTTAGAAAAACCTTAGCAAGAACCCTGTAGATATTTACAAACACCTAATAAGATGGTCAAATATTACACTTGAGCAGCTTCCTCGTATGATATTGCCATCTTGTAGCAATCTTGCTACCATTTACTACTCCTTAACAACCCTGTGTAATGACTTCAGTGATCACATATTAACACCCTGAGAACCTCATAGTAAAACCTTAGCAACCATGCATCATAGCATCCACCTAGTATACCCTTACTAACAGGTACCAAGACAAGACAACCACTTGGAAGGACCATAGTAAAGCCTGTTTGTGTTTAGGAAGCCTTAGCCACCAATTGATTAAAACTGGTTGTCACCTACAAAATTCAGAAGTAGCACATTAGAAAATTAGTAATTTCTTCAATAATTTCCAGCTATAATGAATTTGTTGCAATTCCACAGTGAATTACTTTTGGAAATGAACTTCTGTAGTTGGAGTGAACGCTGTCCAATTTCATAATCTCCTGGCTATCATTCATTATTTAAGCCATTTTTCTGTTATTGGAGAAGCTTTTTCTCCTCTGCTTTTAGGAATGTGTAATTATGTGAATAAGGTTAACATAGTACAATAGTTCTTGTTACTTTTCAAGGGTCTAGGCTGGCACCACATCCTCAAAAGTATGAGTTTCCAACCTTATCTGGAAAGGGCTGGTGTGGAAGTTTTTCTTCTGGCCTAGTTCTCGGACTCCTGAATATTTTCAGTTAAATCTTAATTGAAAACTATTTAGTTGAATCAATTGGCTAACAAACTGTCCCCCATTGACCCTTTTCACATAACATCACCAAACAAACCTGCAAATGAGGTGTAAGGACCGTAAAATTGGGGTTATGGGTTTGAGTACCATTGCAGCTCCTTACAGTAATGTTCTTGCTGTTTTTTTTCTAGACACTCCCTCCTGCACTTCCTGCTACTCTGCTCTGGAATTGCGGTCATGGCCATCATGTCAGCAGTTGTAGATTAACTTCAGAAAGGGTCAGTCAGAACCGCTTTGCATGTGGAGATCATCATCTGTGGACCAAATTGATCCTTGACTGTAATAACTTTAACAGAACAGTAGTTATCGGAATCTTATTCCTTCGCAGGATGGTTCTCTTAGGCTTGGGAACAAATAAAGCAACAGCATTAAAATGAAAATGATCTGCCTGCTTGAAAGGACTGAGAGAGGCTTGTTTCAAGCTTTATCTCCTCCAAGTTGGACAAATGACTTCAGGCCACCAGATGGAGATAGAAATTTGTGGTGGGTGCTTCAAGTCTTTAGGTTTTCTCTGACTCAATTGAAATAATGGAATAATGGCGTTCAGCCCTGCTGATTTGCTTCTGTATGCATAAACCAAAGGAGAGAAAGATCCAACAACACTCGGTCAATCCATGTTCAGTGGGGTGCAAAAATTTCGGCACCACTGGTTTAAATGTCTATTAGAATTAATCTCCAAGTGATTGAAAGCAAACCTGAAAACTGAATGCTACAAAGTTAAACATGACACATTGCATCGCATTTTAAAGCAAGAATAATTTTTATTTTTAACTTTTTGCAGTTTCAAAATAATAAAACAAGGAAAAGGGCCTTGTGCAAAAGTTTGGGAACCCTGTCAGCTAGTACTTCGTAACTCCTCCTCGGGCAGCTATAACAGCTTGCAAATGCTTCCTGTAGCCAGCTTAGTCTTTCTATTCTTGTTTTTGGAATTTTTCCCCATTCTTCCGCACAGAACACCTCTAACTCAGAAATATTCTTCGGCCTTCTTGCATGCACGGCATGTTTGTGGTCTCTCCACAGATGTTCAAGTCAGGGTACTTTGATGGTCATTCCAAAACCTTCATCCGTCTTTCCTGGAGGTACTTCATGGTGGATTTTGACCTATGCTTCAGGTCATTGCCTTGCTGGAATACCCAATGTCTCTTCAACTTTAATTTCTGAACTGAGCTTTGAACATTGGCCTTTAGAATGTCTTGATATTTGGTGGAATCCATTCTTCCTTCCACCCCCACAATACTGCCTGTGCCCCCAGCTGATACACAACCCCAAAGAATAATGGATCCAACTCTATGCTCAGCAGTTGGCAGCATGTCCTTCTCTACAAATGCTCACCCTTTTTTCTCCAAACATACCTTCTTTGGTTGTGGCCAAAAAGTTCAATTTTGGTTTTGTGTGTATAAAGCACATTGTTCCAATAGGCTTGAGGTTTCTCAAGGTTTTCTTTTGCATACTTCAGATACATTATTTTGTGTTGAGGTCATAGGAAAGGCTTCGTTCTTGCAACTCTGCCATGTAGGTCTTTGTTGTTTTAAGGTACGTTGTATTATTGTCCTCTGAACATCTAGACCTGTGTCTGCTACTCTTTGTTGCAGCTCTTTTGCAGTGATGTGTGGGTTCTTCTGAGCATTTCTCACCAGTTCTCGGGCCATTCAATCTGAAATTTTTCTTGGTCTTCCAGATCTTGCCTTGACTTCAATTGTTCCATTTATTTTCCATTTTCTTACAATGTTTCTGACAGTAGAAATGGGTAGTTAGAAAAATTGCGAGAATTTATTTGTAGCCCTATCCTTCTTGGTGGAAGTGAATTATCTTGATTTCAACATCCTTGGACAACTGTTTAGAGGAACACATGGTTTTTAACACCAGACACAACAGCCACCACAGTCGGATACATTAGAACGCATGGAGTTACTTCAGAATATAAAGTTCAACATTGGAATTATATACACCTGACTCACTGAAGCCTTAACGAGTAAATCACCTGGGTCTGGGCCTTAGTTATCATCTTCTTAAAAGGCAACAAAGAATAATCTAAAAGGTTTCCAAAACTTTTGCACTGGGCCCTTTTTCCCTTTTTCATTTAAAAACTAATAAAAATTAAAATAAAAAGAAACCTTGCTTTTAAATTTGCAGAAAGTTATCATGTTTAACTTTGCTGCATTTATTGTTCAGGTTTGCTTTCAATCACTCGGAGATGAATTGTAACAAACGTTTAAACCAGAGGTGCCCAATTTTTTGCACCCCACTGTAGATTCATGCATGTACTCCAAAAAAAGTTGCTGATGCAGTCTCTCCCATTGTCTGCTGCTCTACTTCTTTCTTTCACGGTACTATTTGTCTGGCTCTCCATCTTCCACATGTTTAGCGTATATGCAAAACACAAACAGGGGAATTGGTTTGGCATTCAGTAGCAAAAATGTAACAACAGCCAATTCTTTTATTTCATTCTATTTATTTTGTCCATCTGGGCATGTCTTTACTTGGATTTTACATGTGTAATATGTAATATGACCTGTTGTGCTTACAATTCAACCAAATGTTTTACAGCCATAATTAGTGTATAGCATAAGGTCGGATTGCAAGAAAATGTTGTTAAAAGTGTTTTTGGGTTTTCCCATTTATAAAGACATATTCCTGTCTAAATGTACTTTTTGGGTTGCAGGGACATTTTCCCCTAAAATGTGTACCTTGCTCCTTCATCCTTTCATTAGATTTGAGATACAACCTACATGAATGACATGATCTGGTACAACTCTTCTCGAGTTAGAATTTTGTATCATCCATGTTAAGCTCATGACCATATGTTATACCAGAAAAGCGGTCATTAGGAATTATTTAGTATTTGTTGAAAGTTCATTTTAATGTTGAAACAATTCATGGGGCAATATTTATTGGTTTACTTAATGGATATTAATGGCTGCTTCTTGGTGCTCTGACTCCATTGAGATGATGTTCAGAAATTTCACCGAAGTTACTTTGCACCTTAATCCCATATTTTCTTGAAAAGTTTTTTCACATAAAAGCTTTCAATTCTGGAAAAATGTATTTTTTTTTTCTCTTCTTCATCCTCTTTCCCTAATAAAGATGCATATTTAAATGCAGCCCATTTTTGGTGTATTTCTTTGTGAGCGTAACTGGAACCAGGTGCCTAATAAATTGTTTCAAGAAACATGTTGGCTTTTTTAATGTTCTAGCCACTATAATAAAGGCTTTTTAATTACTTTTTCCTTCCATTTGTACATGTGAGTGCCTAGATTCTCATTTTTTGAATTTGATCATTGATATTTATACTCAGCGCCATAAAAATGCACAGGTAAGGTATGTACTGAATTTGTGGCAAATTGAAAAATCGATTGATTTTTCGCAGGATAACCTGCCTGATAAAATCGCCGAAATAGTGAAACGGGAGATGGATAGAGTAACAAATTAATTTAAAACTCAAATTTCCCACCTTGAAACTTGGATCGGTAATTTGGAAAACCGGCTACAGGTGAGAGCCGAACAACCTGTCCACGAATGCTGGCTTAATATTATTGTCTTTGTTTGATTAAATGTGTTTAAGTTTTAAAATTGTCTCTGTCATCCCTTGCTGTCGTAAATGTAATAACAAATTGGGGCCATAACAGTATGCAACTTGGCTAACATTACATGGGCATGAGAGCTAGCTGGCCATCACCCTTTGTAAGCAAACTGGGTTTATTGTGCCACCAAAGTTTATCTAGCTAGCTAAAGTACAGATAAAGTTTGCCATCACAGCCTTCTACAGCGACCCAATTACCTAACACGCCTGCTAGCCAAGTGGCTAGTTAGTGTTGCGCTTCCCATTAAGACGTGTTTTAATATGCTCTACGTCTCGATCAGTGTCATGTAAAATTGCGCATTAATTTTTATGCTTGTATGTTTTTCAATCACAACTATGTTGAAATTGTTACGAAAGACCTCTTATTTTGGCAGAAAATAGCAGGAATTTCTCCATTATAGTCTTAATAGGAAATTCAGAGGAGCGGTGCACTTGACGCCTTATTGGTTTCTTTAACTACGCTCGTAGAAGGAAATGGCGGCAGCCTCTCCAGTTCGAAATACAGTGGCCCAATCCCAATGTCCATCCCATAGATATATATATAAACACTAGATGGCTCAAGCACGCTGCGAGCCAATGTGAAGTTACGTCGTCACAGGGCGGCCATCTTGGGACAGGGCTGCTCGATCACTCATAACCTTACAGCCAAAGGAGCACGGACTTTGAAATAACTGCAGATAGCTCAACTCTCCCAAATTCTCAACCGATTTTCAAACAAACAGCTTGGTTTGTCGGGTAAACATCAGAGAGATGTAGTTATTTAACTGCATACTTAAGAATAATTAAAACCATTGAATT
The DNA here is from genome assembly GCA_029721435.1 of Gymnothorax reevesii. Lineage (NCBI taxonomy): Eukaryota > Metazoa > Chordata > Actinopteri > Anguilliformes > Muraenidae > Gymnothorax > Gymnothorax reevesii. The sequence goes on from CM056574.1 coordinate 59,050,922, forward strand.
CGATTACATTAAAAAGTACATTAAGTAGATGGGTAAAGCAATAGCTATACACAAACAGAGATTATATTGTCAATATTTAATATTTACAATATTCAAATAATAGACAAAATAAATAATAAAGGAATGAAAAAATGAATAACTAAGAACTTTGAGAAACCAATGTTTAGAAACCATTGGCTCAGAGGTACATTAAACGAAAAATGAATAAAATAATAAAATAAATAAATCTACCCCCCGTCCGCCACCAACAGGAATGGCAGAAAAAAAAAAAATATCTGTATGTGGACACACACATTTGGAGCTAATGTACTTTTAAAAGGACCGTTGAGCATCTGCCTCTCATTGTTGATTTGTAACCAAAGTGTTGTGATTTTTGCTATGTGGTGCAGCCTTAGCTTGAAGAACAGAGACACAACTAAGGTCAACAGTGTATGGTGGTGACTGTCGATGCCATAGCACGTGTCATTGATGTGCTCCCCGAGTAAAAACACATCTTTTGAGCCAATCCTCTTCCACACCATGTAGAGGACCTCCAACATTTTGATGGGGTGTGATCGTCTGGAATCTGCTACTGCCTGGCGAAATGCCCACTCTGCTTTGTAGTAGACAGATTCATATTATAATAACTTAAAATAATTAATAACCATTGGGAAATTCTTCATTTACTGGCTGAATCTATGTTCAGTCGACTTCTACCTGAAATGTACATGAGAATGTTGTCAACAAGACCATCAAAGCGTTTGGGAAGGTAGCTGTGGTCATGTAGAAGTGCAAGACTGTCTACAAACAGGGATGGGAAATCTTCTCCTTCTGCAGAGGACATGTCTACAGCAGACAGGCTGGTGGATGTGTCGATGTGATGTTATGGCCCCAATTTGTTATTACATTTATAACACAACAGCAACAGCAAGGGATGACAAACACAGTTTTAACAACTAAAACACATTTAATTTTTAACAAAGACTAATAACAACCTACAACTAAAGACCAAGATTGATAAATAAGAAAAAACAGAAATAGTTACAGTCCCTTTTTGGTGGGGTGGCTTGGTGATGTCCTGGATGAAGAAAATGCTCAAACACAGGCAAAGAAATCCACAAAAGAAACGTCACAGGTCTTGAACAGAATGGCAGGTCTGGTCATCTTCTTGCAATTTCTCCTACTACTTTACTGTCTCAATTCTTTTCCTTATATACTCTTTTGCAGACCCCACCCACATTTAGACCTCTTTTTTTTAATTTTCTGAGACTTGCCCCAGACATGTCCAGGACATGTCTAAACATGACTCCAGTCTGAGCTTAACAAAAAAAAGGTAAATACTGCCATCTAGTGGCCTATATTCACATTACACCTCCATTCCAAAAGGGAAAAATTTTGACTCATAAAGGCAAAATTTTTCTTTTCAATACAAAATGGTAAAGTGAACACTTGTCTATATATACATATCATACACATTCAAACACGGGATAAGCAATCAGCAATTACATTGTCTGTACCCTTCACATGCTTAATTTCCAAGTCAAACTCCTGTAAAATCAAACTCCAATTCAACAATCTCCGATTCTTGTTTTTCATCTTACTCAAAAACATTAACGGATTGTGGTCAGTGTACACAATCATTGGCTTTTGTCCTGTACAAACATAAACCTCAAAGTGTTGGAAAGAAAGGACCAGAGCCAACAGTTCCTTCTCTATTGTGGAATAGTTCCTTTGGTGGCGATTGAACTTCCTGGAGAAGTATGCCACGGGATGCTCAATGTCATCAGAGTCACTTCTCTGTAGGAGCACAGATCCACAAGCTTGGTCGCTAGCATCGACCGCGATGGAGAACGGTTTGTTGAAGTCAGGAGATTTGAGCACGGGGAAGTGACACAGCAGAGACTTCAGGCGACCGAAGGCTCTCTGGCATGCATCATCCCAGGTGAACCTTACGCCTTTCTTCAGTTGGTTAGTTAGACTGAGAGCAATCTCAGCAAAGTTCTTGCAGAACTTGCGGTAGTACCCGATCATTCCAAGGAAGCGGCGCAAAGCTTTTTTGTTGTCAGGAACTGGAAAGTCCATGATGGCTTGGACTTTAGCATTTATGGGTGCCACCTTACCCTGGCCTATAACGTAGCCAAGATAGGTGACAGTAGCACAACCAAAGTCACTCTTGTTCAGGTTAACAGTCAGGTTAGCCTGGGTCAGGCGCTGGAACAATGTCTCTACATCTTTTAGATGTTCTTCCCAGGAGTCACTCCATGTGATCAGGTCATCGATGTATGCACCCGTGTGTGGCAATCCGGCGATTGTAGACTGTATCATCCTTTGGAACGTGGCTGGGGCATTTTTCATGCTAAAGGGTAGGACTTCATACTGGTACAATCCAGATGGTGTGGCAAAAGCAGAGATGCTCTTGGCCCTCTCAGTTAAAGGCACACACCAATAACCCTTCAATAAATCAATCTTGGTCAGAAACTTTGCTTGCCCTACACTATCAATGCAATCATCAATCCTAGGTATTGGAAACACATCAGTTCTAGTTACAGCATTGACTTTGCAATAATCTGTACAGAATCTAGTACTTCCATCAGGTTTTGGAACTAGCACACAGGGTAAACTCCAATCGGAGTTGGAGGGTCTGATAATATCATGTTTTAACATGTACTCAACCTCTTTCTCAGCAATCTTTCTCTTTTCAGGATTCATCTGGTATGGATGCTGTTTTATTGGTTTGGCATCACCAACATCTACATCATGAGAGGCTATAGTAACTCTCTTTGGAACATCAGGAAACAAATCCTCATATTTCTTGATCAACCTTTCAAACTGATCTCTCTGTGAGGGTTCTAAGTGCTGGAGTTTTACATCAAGATTTTGCAACACTTCAGTGTTTGACAATTTACATGAAAGAACTTCAGCTTTAATTCTTGGTTCATCATCTTGAAACTCCCCCTCATCTTCACACGTTTCGACCATTGGAGAATCTGAAGTGACAGCTGCAACCCTAGCATTTCTGTCATGATAAGGCTTTAGCATGTTAATATGACACAATTGTTTTGGTTTTCTCCTGTCTGGAGTCTTCACAATGTAATTGAGATCATTGAGTTTTGTCAGAATTTCATAAGGACCATGAAATCTAGCCTGCAATGGATTGGACTGCAAGGGAAACAACACAAGGACCTTGTCTCCTGGTTTAAACTCACGGCTTCTAGCCTTATGATCATACCAAGTTTTCATTTTTCCCTGACTTGATTTCAAGTTCTCTTTGGCAAGGTCACAAGCTGCACGCAATCTTTCCTTGAACTTGCCAACATAGTCTAACAGACTGATATGCGGCTCTTTCTCTTGCCATTGTTCACTCAATAATAGCAAAGGTCCTCTCACTTCATGACCAAACACTAGCTCAAATGGACTGAATCCAGTAGACTCCTGCACTGCTTCTCTAGCTGCAAACAACAGCAAATGAACCCCTTCATCCCAGTCTTTCTCATGGTCATAACAATAAGTCCTCATCATTGTCTTGAGAGTGGAATGAAACCGCTCTAAGGCACCCTGACTTTCTGGATGATAGGCACTAGAAAGAATCTGTTTTGCACCTAGTTCATACACAACCTGCTGAAACAATCCTGAAGTGAAATTGCTACCCTGGTCTGACTGAATTTCCCTGGGAAGGCCAAACAACGTGAAGAACTTTATCAAAGCCTTTGAGATTGCAGTTGCCTTGATGTTACGTAGAGGTATGGCTTCAGGGAATCTGGTAGATGCACACATGATTGTCAACAAGTACTGATTTCCAGATCTAGTCTTGGGTAATGGACCAACGCAATCAACAATGACCCTAGAGAATGGCTCCCCAAATGCTGGGATAGGCTGCAATGGAGCTACAGGTGGGTCTAACTGGTGTTTTCCAACTACCTGACAAGTGTGACAGGTTTTGCAAAAGTTGGAAACGTCTTTCCGAAGCCCAGGCCTAAAGAAGTGTTTCATGATCTTATCAACAGTCTTGTTAACACCAAGATGACCACCTAAAGGTAAACTATGAGCCATTGTTAAGATCTCATTCCTGTAGACCTTCGGAACAACAATTTGCCTGACCACTGCCCAATCTGCATTGGCAGGGATATCAGGAGGGCGCCACTTCCGCATCAACACACCATCCTTGAGATAATACCCAACTGGAACTGCATCTATTTCTTTTTCAGGAAGGGCTCTCCTCTTTAGTACACCAATTTCAGGATCATTAGTTTGCTCCTCAATCAACCGCTTTCTGGACAGAGACAAGTCTCCAGACACATCAGAATCACCAGACCCATCCGGCTGGCTGAATAGAGAACTGATAAAAGTATCTGATAAGTCCTCAAACGGAGAAACCATAGTAGGCCAATCAGAGTCATGAGGCGAACCACCTGAGTCCTGACTATTCAATGTACTGGACGGCACCACAACATCATCTTCTTTAGCCTTCTTGGCCATAGCACGAGTCACTGCGCAAGAAGGATACAGAGATGGGTCCTCATCCCCATTTTCAGTGCTCGGCTGTGAAGTAAGATGTACAGGGGGAACTACTTTGCCCCCAGCCAGGTCATTGCCTAGCAACAGAGAAACACCCTTTATAGGTAGACTTGACATAAGTCCCACCTTTACCTGTCCTGTAACTAAATCTGACTTCAAGAATATAGAGCGCAGGGGTACAGATACAGTCCTCCCTTCAATACCTTGTACAAGTATGAAATCCCCTGAAGCGGCCTCATCACGTAACTCCAAGGAGTCCATCAACAAAAGTGACTGAGAAGCTCCGGTATCCCTTAGGATATATATGGGGACAGGAGTAGTATGCTCATTCAGAGCCACAAATCCCTCTGACACAAATGGAAGAAATTCCTCCCTCACAAAGTCAGCTGTATTAGGCTTTTTAGCCCCACAAGAAGCAGGCAATTTAGCAGATTGGTTATCTACTACAGGGGTTTCTAACCTTGTTTTCACAAAGGCATTTGGTTTGGTATCCTTTTCTTTTTCTTTCTTAGCTTTAAGGAACCAACAGTTAGTTGTAACATGACCAGATTTCTTGCAATAACTGCAAACTAGACCACTTTTGTCACTGTCAGCTTTCACACTTTGATCAGACCTGTTACTGGATTTCTGAGCACCATCACCAGATTTGTCTTTGTCTTTGGGTGAGGAATCTTGGGTATCACCATAACCCTTTTTCTGAAATTGGGACCATCTATTATTACTGCTAGACTGAAATTTGGACTTATGTGTGAGAACATATTCATCTGCAAATTTGGCAGCTGATTGCAAATTCAGTGCTTGCTTCTCATTAAGGTAGGTCTTAACATCATCTTTAACACAGTTCTTGAATTCTTCAACTAACACCATCTCTTTTAGTGAGTTGAAATCATCCTTGACCTCCATAGAAGTACACCAGCGCTCAAAGCAAACCTGCTTTTCATTAGCAAATTCAACATAAGTCTGATTTTCAGATTTCTTCAGACCTCTGAATTTCTGTCGGTAAGCCTCTGGAACCAACTCATAAGCTCTCAAAATAACCTTTTTGACAACCTCATAATCAGAGGAATCATCTGCAGACAAAGCCAAATAGGCTTGTTGAGCTTTACCCTTGAGGACAGTTTGCAACATCAGAGGCCAGTGTTCCTTTGGCCACTGGCAACTCTTTGCTACCTTTTCAAAACACTGGAAATAGTTGTCAACATCCTTTTCCGAAAATGGAGGCACCAGTTTTACCTCCTGGCTAGCCCGAAATTTATTTTCAGTTCGAATTTTAATTTTTAGTTGCTCCATTTGGAGTCTTTCTTCTCTATCGAATTTCTCTAATTCAAAATCTCTGTCTCTGTCTCTCTCTTTCTGCTCTTTCCTCTTTCTCTTCTCTTGCTAATTTTTCTAACTCAAACTGCCTTTGTTTTTCTTTTTCTTCCCTCTCAAATTCTCTGTTTTTCTTTTTCCTCCCTTTCTTTTTCTCTTTCCTCCCTTTCAATCTCTTGCATTTTTAATTTAAGTTCCATTTCTATATTTGGATTTTCCACTGGAAACTGTTCCAGATCTCCTGGTGCAAACACATTTTCATCAATGTAATATTCAACTATCTCTCTAGCCAGTCTTGCTTTTCGCATGGCTGGTTTTACCTCTGTCAGCTCCAACTGTCTGCAAATTTCTAGCAGTTCTGTCTTTTTAAAAGACTTCAAAACCCCTACGGTTGGTGATGCCAAGAAATCATCCATTGCTGTTGTCAATATATATCTAGGAAAATTCACAAAAACAATTTCACAATTTGGAATGTTAGATTTTCAATAAATTACTCACACAATGGTCTATCCCGGACCTTGAGCCCCCAATTTGTTATGGCCCCAATTTGTTATTACATTTATAACACAACAGCAACAGCAAGGGATGACAAACACAGTTTTAACAACTAAAACACATTTAATTTTTAACAAAGACAAAGACTAATAACAACCTACAACTAAAGACCAAGATTGATAAATAAGAAAAAACAGAAATAGTTACAGTCCCTTTTTGGTGGGGTGGCTTGGTGATGTCCTGGATGAAGAAAATGCTCAAACACAGGCAAAGAAATCCACAAAAGAAACGTCACAGGTCTTGAACAGAATGGCAGATCTGGTCATCTTCTTGCAATTTCTCCTACTACTTTACTGTCTCAATTCTTTTCCTTATATACTCTTTTGCAGACCCCACCCACATTTAGACCTCTTTTTTTTAATTTTCTGAGACTTGCCCCAGACATGTCCAGGACATGTCTAAACATGACTCCAGTCTGAGCTTAACAAAAAAAAGGTAAATACTGCCATCTAGTGGCCTATATTCACATTACAGTGAAAGGACTGAGCAGTAGAGGACACTGGTTAGGCTGGTATGGACTCCGTGTCATCCTGTGCCGTCACATTTCCTGTGCTGCCTGGTTTAACAACCCCACACCTGGCCATCAGCTTTCGGAAGGTATACTTGAACTGGCTGGCATTAGGGTTGTTATTCCAGCCACCCTAAAAAACAAAACATGATATATACAAGTACATTACAAGACATTCACTATATCTTTATGGTTTAAAAAAAAAAGTAGCCACCCCTGAATGATCTTTTCTCACATAAATTAAGTTAAATGACATTATCATACAGTTCAGACTGTGTCACAGTTTGACAAATTCTGCAAACAGACAGACATTCTAAATACTCTAAATGGTTTTTGTGAAACGTCCAGATACTTTATATGTGAAATCAATAAAAGCATTTGCTGACACTTCATGTTACGTAGTGTTGCGGCTGGTAAATGAGAACCAACTTTGTAATCAGTCTAAGGTCTTACTCAAAGCCTCTTAACAAGCAATTAAACACAACCACATCGACAAAAAAGTCATTTCGACAAAAGATTAGGTGGTCAAAAAACGTTATTGGCCTCAGGAAAACCTAATGATAATCGAAAATCTTGATTGTGAGCTCAGCCTTGAGTAGCCAGGCAGCAATGACACAAACAACTGTGCCGCATTTTCAAAAAGAAAATCTGCGATTTAAACATTCCGCCACGTAAATAAGCCACATATCATAGCCACGTTAATAAGGTCTGTAATAACCCAATCCGTTTGTAAATCCGTCAAGAATTCAGTGAGTTACGAGTATTTAAGCGAGCAAATCATCCACCTTACCTCCGACTATAGCACAGCGCACCAGAGCAGTCCCCTGTCCTAAGATGGCCGACCAGTGACGATGCTGCCGACTCTGCCTTGAGCCATCTCGTGTTTATATATATCTATGGTCCATCTTCACACACTAACTGACTTTGAGGCGCGCTACCGCTAAGTCCGTAAGGGCTTAGGGTTGTCCCGTTGACAAATCACAAAGTGCGTGAGGGATCTCTAGCGGACGTTTTGAGCCCTTAATGCACCCTTTCCATCAGTGAGCATCTCCGCAGACTTGGACTGCGTTCCAATCCGAAAAAATGCTTGCTTCGTCGTGTTCACTCGCCCTCCAATCGAGGGGGGAAAAAATCCCGGATGCAAGATGGCTGTCACTTGTAGGGTCGTTCCAATCCAGTTTTGTGGAGGGAAGGGCGCATTTTCATTTACTCAAGCCCTCGATTATCCTCCCTCAAAGGAAAAGGAAATGCCGTAAAGCAATCAGTTGGCGAGACTGCTGCGAGTGAGATCCAACACGGCGGCGCACTGAACTTCCAAACAAACTCAACTGATACCTCTTTGGATTCATCGTTAAACTTATCTCTTTCATTGGATAATTCACTTCCCTCAACACCGGATGACCTCTTCACGTTCATCGACAAATATTTTTACAACTGTGAAACCATGACAACAAACGACACTAAGAGAAAAAAGAGGGAATCGTCCACCGAAACTGAGGACGGGCTTTGCATTACAACTGAGGTCAGTGTACTCGAATCCATTAACTCAAAACTGTCTGTATTGGAATTACTTCGCGACGATATCCGGGAGCTTAAAGCCAGTCTTGAATTCTTGCAATCTCAAATCGAATCGCTAGTACTTGAAAACAACGAACTTAAAGGAACTGTCAAAACTCTATCCACGCAAGTAACGCACCTCTCCGACGAAAACAAATCAATGAAAGCCACTATCCTTGATCTTCAGTGCCGCAGCATGCGCGATAACTTGATATTTTCCGGCATACCCATACAAAACCCCGACCACCCTGAGGGAGCTCTGAAAGAGTTTATGGAAACATCTTTAAAACTCTCCAAAGAGACCGTAGATCAGATCACTTTCCACCGAGTTCATCGTCTCTCTTCCTCTGAAACCAACGCACCAAACAACCCGGCTCCAATAATAGCCAAGTTTGAACATTACAAACAGAAAGAGATGATTAAAAGCAGAGGCAAACTCCTAAAAGGTTCGAAATTTGGGATGAATGATCAATTTCCTAAGGAAATACAACAACGACGAAAAATACTCATACCCATTATGAAAGAGATGCGAGAAAAAGGAAAGCGCGCCACACTGTCAGTGGATAAACTTTATGTTGATGGAACTTTATTTCGTGACCGTGACATCACAACATGGCTATAGGCTTCTCTAGCTTTTTGCCTGCCAGCATCATGCATGTGTAATGTGAATATAGGCCACTAGATGGCAGTATTTACCTTTTTTTGTTAAGCTCAGACTGGAGTCATGTTTAGACATGTCCTGGACATGTCTGGGGCAAGTCTCAGAAAGTTAAAAAAAAGAGGTCTAAATGTGGGTGGGGTCTGCAAAAGAGTATATAAGGAAAAGAATTGAGACAGTAAAGTAGTAGGAGAAATTGCAAGAAGATGACCAGACCTGCCATTCTGTTCAAGACCTGTGACGTTTCTTTTGTGGATTTCTTTGCCTGTGTTTGAGCATTTTCTTCATCCAGGACATCACCAAGCCACCCCACCAAAAAGGGACTGTAATTATTTCTGTTTTTCTTATTTATCAATCTTGGTCTTTAGTTGTAGGTTGTTATTAGTCTTTGTCTTTGTTAAAAATTAAATTTGTTTTAGTTGTTAAAACTGTGTTTGTCATCCCTTGCTGTTGCTGTTGTGTTATAAATGTAATAACAAATTGGGGCCATAACAAATGGGATTTAAATATCACTCTACTGCTGTCTCTTAAAACATGTTTACATGTTGCAACAGTTTTTAGTGCCAGAATTAGTACCGACTGTACTATTCCTCTCTCTCTATTTTTTACTCCCCTCTCTACCTACCCCTACTCTCTCTAGATCTCTCTATGTGTTAAATGTTTGTATGTCACTATATGTTCAATGTCCTTATGTCTTGTTTACTCGTCTTTATGTAAAACGTTCTTGCAGATACAGACCCACATCCTTAAGCCAAACTTGGGCAATACATACCAGCTGGAAATCTTGTAGCTTTTTAAAAAGAATACCCCTACTGTATTTTTTTTCCTTCTCTCTCTCTCTTTTTTGTTTTACACACGCACTCACACACACACACATGCAAGCACGCGCGCAGACACGCACACACGCGCACGCGCACACGCACGCCCACACAAACACACACACACAAACACACACACACTCCATATATATTTTTGCCCCAATCCCAGGCTATCACAGACTATCCCATCCCTCTCCCTCTTCAATGCCCATACATAACCAAGAGGAGAAAAGGGGGAAGAGGAAAGAAGAAAAAAAAAGGAAAACACTTCACATACACTCATGCACTCACTTAAATTTATTACATGGAACATACGTGGCTTCCACACTCAGTCCAAAAGAATTAAAGTAATCAACCACCTCACAAAGTTGAAGGCTGATGTATGCTTCTTACAAAACGCATTTAACTCAAACCGAACTCCCGCTTCTCAAACTCAAACAATTTGATAAAATATTCTCATCTACCTTCAATAGCAAACAAAGGGGAGTCTCAATTCTGATTAACAAAAACATCCCTTTCACTCTCAATTCATCAGTTAGCGACCCAAATGGAAGATTTATCATTATTAATGTTACAATTAATCACACAACTCTCACTTTTGCTAACATTTATGGCCCAAATAATGATGACCCATCCTTTTTCAATAATCTTTTCTCTCTTCTCCTCAACTCCTCAAATCTCATAGTAGCCGGAGACTTTAACACTGTCCTTAACCCATCAGTGGACCGCTCTGGTAACCATAGGAACTCACGGAACTGGCACTCATCTGAAACAATTAAACAATACATGATCGACTATGGTCTTAGCGATACTTGGAGAACAAGGAACCCATCTTTAAGAGAATACTCATACATGTCTTCAGTTCACCAATCCTCTTCAAGAATAGATTTCTTTCTGGTTAGCAACACCCTCATCCACCAAATCTCTGAGAACACGATTAATTCTATTGTCATAAGTGACCATGCCCCTGTCTCTTTATCCTTATCTTTCCAATCAGATTTCAAACCTTCACCTAGGTGGCGCCTAAACACATCGCTCCTAGAGGACAAAGATTTCACCAACTTAATTAGAAAAGAGTGGGCATCCTTTCTGGAAACGAATGATTCTCCAGAGATATCCCCTTCTACACTTTGGGAAACAGGCAAAACCGTAATCAGAGGTATAATCATATCATATTCAACATACAAGAAAAAGCAGCAACAGAAATTAGAAAATACGTTAGAAGAAAAAATTAAAAACTTAACAATTCAACCGTCACTCAACCCCTCAGACGATACACAAACCGAATTAAAATATCTGCAAAGACAACTGGACACCATCATTCACAAAAAAACTCAGTTCTGCATCCAGCAACTCAATTATGACAAATTTCACTTTGGCAATAAATCAGGAAAATTCTTGGCAAACATGTTACAACACAAGAAAGAGAAATCTGTTATTCCATCTATCCTGGACCACTTAGGCAAACCAACCCAAGATCCGCTTGAAATAAATAACAGCTTTAAAAACTTCTATAAAGATTTGTACTCCACCAGTAACCAACCCACTCAATTTGAAATAGACCACTTTCTCAATTCTGTCCACCTCCCTTCACTATCTACGCAACAATCAAATCTATTAGATCAACCTATCACCATTGACGAACTTTTCAAAGCCCTCCAAACCATGCCCAATAACAAATCACCTGGACCTGACGGACTTCCGGCAGAATTCTATAAGCATTTCTGGGATATTTTGTCACCACTATTTATTCGACTAGTTGCTGATATTAAAAAAAATTCATCAATACCAACACATATGAATACGGCTGTTATTACCCTTCTACTCAAACCAAACAAAGATCCAAACCATCCATCTAGTTACCGCCCTCTCTCTCTGATTAACACAGACCTCAAAATTATCACAAAAACATTGGTAACAAGAATAGAAACGGTTATGACCACAATAATTCATCCAGACCAAACTGGATTCATAAAGAACAGGTATGCCTCCGACAATCTCCGTAGACTTTTCAATTTAATTGACATAACACAAAAACAACAGAATAATACCGCCATTGTGTCACTGGATGCAGAAAAAGCGTTTGATTAAGTTAATTGGTCTTTCCTCTTCACCACCCTCCACAGACTTGGCTTTGGAGAGTCGTTCATCCATTGGATAAGGACACTATACACATCACCTAGAGCCACTGTTGTCACCAATGGGATCACTTCACAAAGCTTCACACTGCACCAAGGAACCAGACAAGGATGCCCACTTTCTCCATCCCTATTTGCCATATTTATTGAACCACTAGCAGCAGCAATACGTCAGAACAGTAAAATTCAAGGCATCCAAAGCTCCAATTCAGAACACAAAGTCAGTCTCTATGCCGATGATCTGTTATTATATCAACAATCTCCTCGCGCCTCACCCCAAGAAACTTTCAATGTCATTAATCATTTCTCAAAAGTCTCTAACTACACCGTTAACTGGAAAAAATCAACCATATTACCATTAACCGAAAACAGCTAGGATTCTGCAGTCCAAGATCCGTCACTACCTCTTAGCACTGGCAACATCAAATACTTAGGTATTGTGATTTCCCCCAGGCTGTCAGAGCTCTTCAACCTTAATCATATTCCATTATTACGAAAGGTTGAAGACGATTACAAGCGCTGGACCAAACTCCCACTCACTCTAATTGGCAGAATAGCAGCAGTTAAAATGAAAACCCTCCCACAAATTAACTACCTTTTTTCAATGATACCAACCATACCTACTGACCATTGGTTCAAAACTCTAAACTCTCTTACAACTAATTTCTACTGGAAAAATAAACCCCCAAGAATTGCACTTACCACTCTTGAGAATTCCAAACAACAAGGCGGACTTGAGGCCCCAAACTTCCATCACTCAGGGTTCTCACGGATCCTTAAAAAGTCTTAAAAGGCATTAAATTCACAAATCTAAAAACAAGGCCTTAATTGGCATTAAAATGTCTTAAATAAATCTTTCAAAAGTCTTAAAAATGTGAACTCGTGATGAATTAGTGAACACACTGAGAAAGCGCCACAAAGAAAAAATGGCAGAATTGGCAGAGGTGGAGGAGGAACTGAAAAAAGCAGTGCCATATCAGTGAACGATATCGGCTTTAAAATTAAATATCGGACATCGGCCATTCTGCTGATATTTGCCGATATACATACCCAAAACCAGTGAAGTTGGCACGTTGTGTAAATTGTAGATAAAAACAGAATACAATGATTTGCAAATCCTTTTCAACTTATATTCAATTGAATACACTGCAAAGACAAGATGTTTAATGTTCAAACTGAGAAACTTTTTTTGTTGTTGAAAATAATCATTAACTTAGAATTTAAAGGCAGCAACACATTGCAAAAAAGTTGGCACAGGGGCCTTTTTATCACTGTTACATCGCCTTTCCTTTTAACGACACTCAGTAAATGTTTGGGAACTGAGGAGACCAATTTTGAAGTTTTTCAGGTGAAACTCTTTCCCATTCTTGCTTGATGTACAGCTTAAGTTGTTCAACAGTCCGGGGTCTCTGTTGTATATAATGCACCACACATTTTCAATAGGAGACAGGTCTGGACTACAGGCAGGCCAGTCTAGTACCCAGACTCTTTTACTACGGAGCCATACTGTTATAACGTGCAGAATGTGGCTTGGCATTGTCTTGCTGGAATAAGCAGGGGCGTCCATGAAAAAGACGTTGCTTGGATGGCAACATATATTGCTCCAAAACCTGTATGCACCTTTCAGCATTAATGGAGCCTTCACATATATGTAAGTTGCCCATGCCTTGGGCACTAATACACCCCCATACCATCACAGATGCTGGCTTTTGAACTTTGCGCCTATAACAGTCCGGATGGTTCTTTTCCTCTTTGCTCCGGAGGACACGACGTCCACAGTTTCCGAAAACAATTTGAAATGTGGACTTGTCAGACCACAGAACACTTTTCCACTTTCCATCAGTCCATCTTAGATGAGCTCGGGCCCAGCAAAGCCGGTGGCGTTTCTGGGTGCTGTTGATAAATGGCTTTCACTTGGCATTGTAGAGTTTTAACTTGCACTTGCAGATGTAGCAACGAACTGTAGTTACAGACAGTGGTTTTCTGAAGTGTTCCTGAGCCCGTGTGGCGATGTACTTTACACACTGATGTTGGTTTTTGATGCAGTACCGCCTGAGGGGTCAAAGGTCACGGGCATTGCTGTACAGTTGTACAATGCACTTCATACATGTTCCTTGTGAATAGAGGTAAAATTGGTTGTGGGTGTTGTCATAAGTCTGTTTTAAGTAGGACAGGCTGCAAGTATCTTATTTTTGTTTTGTTTAAAAACAATTGTAATGAATAAATATGACATGTTTTAAATAACGTAAATTGAGGTATTTTTCTTGTTTTGCACAAGGAGTGATTACTGATGTTACATCATTTTCAGCTTTGTCGTATGTCTGCATTTGCCAGCAGGCCGACATGATGAAGAGTCTGCAGAATAATTCTGTCTGTTAATTCCCCTGCAGAAACTAGATGATCACTGCAATTAGATGTGGGGGAAAAAATCTCGGTATCAGTATCGGATATTGGCCAAATGAGTTGTAAAATATTGGCATATCGAATATCGGCCAAAAATCTAATATCGTCCATCCCTAGTATTAATGTTTTTCAAAAAAACGTTTTCATTTGATCAAAAGGTCATATTTCATGTTCAAATAAACATTTGGGCAAAATTGTCCCGAATCCTATGATGAGGTGTTATTTTTCCATTTGTGTTTATTATGAAGTCGGTCTTAAATTTAATATCAAATGGCATTAAAAAAGTCTTAAAAAGTCTTGAATTTAACTTGCCCTAAGCTGTGGGAACCCTGTCACTACTTTCTTGCAAATCAGTTACAATATCTCCTCAAATGGTTACAGAATCAAAACTCTCATCTATGGATAACATTAGAACAAAACATATCATATCCTATCTCAGTAGCAGATTTACCATTCCTCTCACAAACAGCTAAAAAATTAAATCTCTTCAAATATATAACAATAAGCACCACTCTGACAGCCTGGTGGAAAACCAATAGAATCACTAAATCCACATTGACACCTTGTAGACTCACCCCCTTATGGCACAACCCTGACTTTTCATTACACAAGACCCCAATCCACTTTTCTAAATGGGAAGCTAAAGGTATCACCCACCTCCACCACTTATTTGAAAATAACCAATTCCTTTCTTTTCGCAATATTGTCCGGAGGTATGGGGTTGGAGAAGATCAGTTCCTTCATTACCATCAACTGAAAGCAACAAGTAATAGCAAAATAAAAACAATCAGCACTCTGGAACCCTCAAACACCATTCAACAGCTACTAAAAACTGCAGACCATCCACAAAAAATAATATCTAAACTCTATAAAGTAATTGCTTCCTCATCTACCTCTATAACACTTCCACTAACAAAATGGGAAAGTGACCTGGTATTTTCTCCAACCCCAGACTTCTGGACAAATATCTGCAAAAATACATTCTCCATGACTTCCAACACCAACCTACAGCTAATACAATATAAAACTATTCATAGGACTCACCTCACACAAAGCAAACTATTTAAAATGGGACTAATCAACACTGATATCTGCCCTCACTGCAATTCGGGGAGCACTGACACTTACTTGCATGCCACTTGGAACTGTAAGCCAGTCAATTTACTATGGACCTCTGTCACAAAAACACTCTCTGCAATCTTGGACTGTAGAATCCCACTCTCCCCCTCCCTTTGTCTTCTAGGAGATACCACTTCCATCATCATTCCACAGAAAATGAAACACCCACTACTTGTCTCTCTAACTATCGCTAAGAAAATAGTCTTTCAAAACTGGAAATCTAGGAATTCTTGTCACATAAATCACTGGCTCAACCTAATTTCAGAACACATACTTACAGAAGAACTCTTAGCTCAAAAGAAGAATAATACATCAGCCTTCAAAGAAATCTGGAATCCTTTCATAACCCTTCTTCAAATTCAGCAATAATTGGGCCACTTTCACCCCCTACGCTTGACACCTACACTCCATTCTCCCTCCCCCCCCCCCCCCCCCCCCTTTCACTTTCTCTCTCATACCCACAAACACCCACACACACACAAGCATTAACAAACAGTATCACTCACTAGTATGATCTTTATATACGTGTCAGTATGTCTGTCAAAGCATCCACCTGTTAATGTGTCTTCACCTGTTGATCTATTTTATCTGAATATCTTGTCCCTGTCGATTGCCTGTATCTGTCTGTTTGTCCATTGGTCTGTCTGTCTGTCTGTCAGCGTCTGCTTGTCCATTGTCTATATATGTCTGTCCATCACCCTGTCTTTCCGCGTCCATCTGTAAATAGTTCCATTTTGCCCAATTTTCTGTTCACATGACTTATTTGTTATTATTTTTATTTACTTATCCATTTTTTTGTTGATTTTTTTTTTTTTTTTTTGTAAACTAACAACTTCAAAATGTTTAGGCAATCCAAAATATTAGTGATAGGGTGGATGTGGGTCAGGGTGGAGAAAGCACTGTCTGCACATTAATTGAATTAAAAAATAAAGTTGTCCTCCGACGAGGGGGGTGGTGGTGGGCTAAAAAAAAAAAAAATCCTCCCTCAAACGAAGCCAACAACGAACATCCCTCCAAGCTTTGATATTGCCCAGAATGCTTTGCTCATTCTCCCTCGGTAAAAATTTCACCTCTGCCATTTTTTTCTGCTGGCAAAAGGAGGAATTATAGCAGGGAAATTACCATACAAATGTGCTCAAGTAGAGTGTCATTTATGACAGAGTTATATGCAAATAGCAAAGTTTGGGGGTGAGGGGCATCGGTTTCGCATTATTTTTAAGCATGTAACATTGCGTTCATTTTTGCTGTAGCTAGCCCATAGCATCCGCGAGGACTGTTGCGGAGCTTATAGCCGCTTTCACATTGGACACGAAACAAATTTTTCACTAGACTGATTGCATTCAAAGTCAATGCAAAGACGCGAAATCTTTGTATTGACTTTGAATGTAATCTGTCGCCCGAAAATCTGTCTCTTGTCCGGTGTGAAAGCAGCTTCATTTTCCCATAAAACAGTCGCGAGTGCCCCAGCAATCAAATGAGCAAGCCGTCTCGTTCTTGCCATAAACATGCGATACAGCGTCCGCTGAGCTGTATAAGGTGAAATTAACAGGCAGCTAACTCCGTTGGCTCCATGGCAACATTAACGTCCCGTTGGCTAGTCAACTAAGGTCGGAGCGCGGAAGAAGGGTTGTTCCAATCCGTTGTCCAACAACCTTCCCCTTAAGTTCCCTCTATTGCCCTCCCTCGCTCAGGAAGGGCTGATTCGCCTGCTACATCATTCAGAGGGCTCACTCGAGTGGAGGGAAGAAGTGAAGGGAGTATCTTATTTCGGATTGGAACGCCGCCTTAGCGTTAGGGAATTGGCCATAGTTCATTGCATTGTGACGTATGACATGAATCCCCTGGATAAACCAGCTGGCGGCCGCTATAAAAGCGAAGTGAAACGAGCGAATTGTAAACAAAAAATATGGAGAGCGCATGCATCACTGTTGACAACCAAACAAAGGGCTGTCCCCTTCCCTTTTTGTAGTACTTTAGCCCAGTGGTTCCCAAACTTTTTCTGCTGGGCCCCCCTTTGGTACATAAAAAAATTTTTGCGCCCCCCCCCCCCCCCCCCCCCAAAAAAATAGGTAATACATACGCACATTTTGTTTTCAGAGACCATTGCAGTTTATTTCACTCATTGTAATTTATATAAGCCTCAACCTTTTTGGAAAAAATGTAAGTAAACGGTCATAAACTGTAGATTGTCATAAACTAAAACTAGGCTACTTTTAGAATTGGAAATAGCAAAATAACAAACAACCACGGTGTAATTATTTTAAGTGTAACTGTTTTCAAGCACCTTAACTGTGTGATTATGTTCAGTGTAACAGGTTTATTTTTTTAAATATACAACAACATTGCTATTTATGCATTTTCCGGACACCAACAGAAACTTACTTGCATACAGCCAATCAGCAACCTTGTGCGGACCGCTGAAGGAGTGTCTCGAGACAGTTACATTTTCCTCTATTCACTGGCCTCGCACTTTTAAGTTAAAATACGTTAACCGAGATCGCGTCAGCTTATCCTAGAAAATATGAATGCTCTGCACAGATGATTTTTGTCCAGCCTAGGTGGGAACATTAAAAATGATTGGCACGTTTGGAAACGGCCACAGTTATTTTCCAATTAAGGACACGAAAATTTAATACTGCAAAATCTCTTTTAAAGTATAAAATCATTAGGCTGTATCACACTCCTCTGCCTGAGTATTGCCGTCTACTTAAAATTATGTTTCTATGATGCAGAAAGACAGCGAAGTACGAAAAAAAATTCATGAACACCACTTGCCGAACCTGCCGATATGTTTGTAACGTTCAGTTGGTGGGCTAGATAAAAATAATCTGTCGGCATACAGACCATTCATATTATCGAGAATAAGATGACGCAATCTCGGTTATTTCTGCTTTGTATTCATCGGATTTTGTTCGGTGTCACTTACCATTTTATTATCAATATGCCAGATCAGTGCAGGATAAAAAGCGGCGAGTTGGGTATCGCGAGACTACATTACCGGCTTCAAATATTTGAACAACTACATTCATAAATTATTTATGAAAATGGCAGGTTAGATGAATGATTTGGCGAACAGTTATGTTGAGAGTAAGGCGGGCATTTAAGATGTAATCGCAGAATTCTGGGCAGCGAATGGACTGTATGCAAATGATTTTCTGTTGGTGTCCGGAACTCCCGCACCCCACGCCCCCCCTGCAATTGCTCTGCGCCACCCACTTTGGGAACCACTGCTTTAGCCCCTTGCAGCCTCACGCACTCGATCACTCTCCAGGTTCAGCTACTTAAGTCAGTGTGGGCTCAGGGCTCAGGGCTTAGGGAAGAGATTGAGATTAAGCCATTCACTGGCATAGACCGAGCGGCGGCAACGTCAATTGATGACATCATCACCAGGCTACTGGGAGAAGTATTTTTGGCAACAATATTGAATGCCCGTTATTCTCTTCCAAAATGAACTCGTTCAGGGAATTGTTCATTTTCGGCGGATGCTTGCGTTCAGTTCATCGTTCGTCAAAAAAATGAATGTGTTCATGAACGCCCTTCTTTTTTCCCGTTCACGCACAACACTGTCTACGCCATACATCATAGTAGGTTCAATCACTGTATTATAAAGAAAGGTCTTAGCCTCTGTGCACAACCCAGGATATGAGAATCCTTTCGATGCTAATCCAAAGGCGGCCTTTCTTGCAGCCCTCACGCAACCATTATATGATTCTCCGCATTCTTATTTGAACTAAATTTTACACCCAAAATCTCCAGGCATTCTACAAATTCTATAGGCTGCTAATCTAAATACCAAGCTGGACTGGTCTTAAAACATTTCTTACCATATACCATGCACTTTGACTTCTTTAATCCAAAGGAAAAATGCCACTGACAGGCATTTGCATAACAAATGTCATTCAATTTTTTTAATCCTGGAACTGTGTGCAAATATTGTCAGATCATCCGCATACGCAATACTATTCCACAGGTCCCTACCAAGATGAACACCTGTATCATTAGCTGATAAACTCCTTAGTAAATCATCAATAAACAGGTTAAACAAAATTGGGGACAATACACTACCCTGTTGAATGCCCCTAGTTATAGAAAATGGAGAGTTGTATCGATCACAAACACACAATCACAAAAGTGAGCCTGAGGTAATCTACTACTCAGTTTATAAAATAATCCATCATGCCATACCTTATCACAGCATTATTTGACATCGTAAGGTACAGAGGAACACAGGAAAACCATTCTGTGTGGAGTATTGAAGAACATCATTCAGAGAGGAACAAGCCAGGGCTGTCCCCATTCCTTCACGGAATCAAAACTGTACTACACAAACATCAACAACAGGTTTCATATACAGTTCCAACAACTTCAACAAGGTTGAGCTCAATGTAAGAAGTCGATAATTGCATAGATCGTGAGGGTCCAATGGTGACTTTTTCAGTATTGACAAAATAACATAGACAGAGAATGATTCGGGTAGTACGTGCCACTGAAGCATCAAAGAAAATATATTTGCAAGGTGGGTGCATAATTCACTAGACATCCCATAAATTATATGTTCACCTACAATGCCATCATAACCTGAGATACAGTTCCTCTTTAAGCATGGAATTAGGTTATATACATCAGAGGTTGACAATGAAACTTTATACTGTTTTTTCATCAAATACTTGTACCATGCATTTACTTAGTCACTAATAAGTGTCTGTTCCTTTGTTTAGTCATCTACATCAGCCATTATGCTCGAGAAGTGATTCTTAAGGTCATCAACCTGCAGCCTGAATATGTCTATCTAATGCCAGACTTTACCATAGCCAGTCTCTGATCCCAAAATCAGCTAGCCAGTCGATCGCCACTGTTAGTTGGCCATCACTTTACTGTATGTCGTCAAAACAGTTAAAGCGGACTTCCAAATTATGAAGTAATCTTAGCTGCACGTGCAAGTAAAACTAGGGACAAGATCATTTACAACCCCAATTCCAAAATAGTTGGGACAAAGTGTTAATTTTGAATAAAATCAAAATGCAATGACTCTCAGATCACATGAGCCGATATGTTATTTGCAATAGAACATAGAAAACATTTCAAATGTTGAAACTGAAATTTTACATTTTTATTGAGAAAATGAGCTTATTTCAAATTTTCTGCCTGCAACAGGTCTCAAAAAAGTTGGGACACAGGAAAAAAAAGGGCTGAAAAAGCAATTAATATATAAGAGACTCAGCTGAAAGAATGTTTATCCAGTAATTACATTAACTGGCATCAGGTACATAACATGATTGGGAATAAAAGGATGTCTTAGAGAGGCTAAGTCTCTCAGAAGTAAAGATGGCCAGAGGCTCTCTAACCTGTGAAGGCTTGGGAAAACAAATTGTGGAATACTTTTAAAACAATGTTCGTCAATGTCAAATTGCAAAGGCTTTGAAGGTCTCATCATCGAAAGTGCATAACATCATCAAAAGATTCAGAGAAACTGGAAAAATCTCTGTGCGTTAGGTACAAGACGAAAGACCTTTACTGTATGACCGTGATCTTCGGTCCCTCAGACGCCACTGCATCACTCACCGGCATAATTCGGTAATTGACATTACAAAATGGGCCCAGGAATACTTCAAGAAACCACTGTCTGTAAACAGACCACCGTGCCATCCACAGATGCCACCTAAAACTCTATTATGCAAAAAGGAAGCCATTGTTGAGCATGATCCAGAAGCACCGCTGTGTTCTGTGGGCCAAGGCTCATTAAAAATGGACTGTAGCAAAGTGGCAAAGTGTCCTGTGGTCAGACTTGTCCAAATTTGACATTCTTGTTGGAAATTATGGGCGTTGTGTCCTCTGGTCTAAAGAGGAGAAAGACCATACCTCCTCTTATCAGTGTTCAGTTCAAAAGCCAGCATCTCTGATGGTATGGGGATGCATTAATGCCTATGGTGTGGGACACTTGCATGTTTTAAAAAACACCATGAATGCTGAAAGGTATATAAAGGTTTTAGAGCAACATATGCTCCCCTTCAGATGACATCTATTCCAGGGAAAGCCTTGTGTATTTAAACAGGACAATGCAAAACCACATACTGCACATACTATTACAACAGCATGGCTTCGAAGTAGAAGAGTCCGTGTGCTGAACTGGCCTGTCTGCAGTCCTGATCTTTCACCGATTGAGAACATATTAAACGAAAAGTCCGTCAAAGGAGACCAAAAACTCTCCAGCAGCTGGAAGTCTGTATTAAACAAGTGGGATCAAAGTCCAATGGCTTAACTCAAGAAACTTGTCTCTTCAATGCCCAGACGCCCCCACTCTGTATTAAAAAGAAGAGGGGATGCTACACCATGGTAAACAGGCCCCTGCACCAACTTTTTTGAGACCGGTAGCAGCCAGCAAATTAGATAAAAATTTTGTGGATAAAATTATAAAATTTCTCAGTTTCAAAATTAGCTATGTTATCCCTGTTTTATTGTGAATAAAATACTGGCTGGTGCGATTTGAAAGTCATTGCGTTTTGATTTTATTCACAATTTACACTTCATCCCAACTATTTTGGAATTGAGGTTGTAGAACGTTACGTATGCCGCCTGCCTGATTCCAATTTCACAGTATGCAGCCAATTTGCCTGATATGCAGTCTTCATTGGCAAGACCTCTTCTAGCAATCAAGTATCATAAGTCACAACTAAACATTCCGTTATGTTTCATTACATTATGCGATGTTTTCCATTACATCTTGTGCGTTCATTTAGGGTTCATTATCATCAAAGCCATTTCAAGCTTCTTAGCTAATGTACCTTCCACACGACTGACATCAGGTTCAAGTACGCCCTTAAGGCATGCGATTTATTTGTGCACTGCAGCAGTTTGGCTGGCTGTTATGTTACTTGCATGCCGCCACCCATGGTATTATGACACAGGACAGTGTGGTGGCATAGTGGTTAGCATTGCTGCCTCACGTGATCGTGGGTTTGAATCCGGCCTGGGGCCTTTCAGTGTGGAGTTTGCATGTTCTCCCCGTGTTCGCATGGGTTTTCTCCAGTTTCCTCCCACAGTCCAAAGACATGCATGTCAGGCTAATTGGAGACACTAAATTGCCCATAGGTATGAGTGTGTCTGTGAATGGTGTGTCTGCCCTGCGATGGATTGGCAAACTGTTCAGGGTGGGTCCCTGCCTGCCCGTAGTCAGGTGGGATAGGCTCCAGCTCGCCCCGCGACCCTAGTGAGGAATAAGCGGGTACAGAAAATGGATGGATTTCATTAATAATCTGAAGGATTATTAATAAGGAGTTCTACATAGGGTATTTTGACCCAGACTCTCATCTCATCTCATCATCTTCCGCTTAATCCGGGGCCGGGTCGCGGGGGCCGCAGTCTAAGCAAAAATGCCCAGACTTCCCTCTCCCTGGACACTTCCTCCAGTTCTCCAGGGGGTATCCCGAGGCGTTCCCAGGCCAGCCGAGCATCGTAGTCCCTCCAGCGTGTCCTGGGTCTTCCTCGGGGCCTCCTCCTGGTGGGGCATGCCCGGAACACCTTCCCAGGATGGCGTCCAGGGGGCGTCCGATATAGATGCCCGAGCCACCTCAACTGGCTCCTCTCGACGTGGAGGAGCAGCGGCTCTACTCTGAGCACCTCCCGGGTGACAGAGCTTCTCACCCTATCTCTAAGGGAGCGCCCCGCCACCCTGCGGAGGAAACCCATTTCAGCCGCTTGTATCCGAGATCTCATTCTTTCGGTCATGACCCAAAGTACCTGACTATAGGTGAGGGTAGGAACGTAGATTGACTGGTAAATTGACAGCTTCGCCTTTCGGTTCAGCTCCTTCTTCACCACAACAGATCGGTACAATGACCGCATTATTGCTGCCGCTGCACCGATCCGTCTGTCAATCTCACGCTCCATCCTTCCCTCACTCGTGAACAAGACCCCAAGACACACAAACTCCTCCACTTGAGGCAGGAGCTCTCCTCCAACCCGGAGGGGGCTAGCCACCTTTTTCCGGTCGAGAACCATGGCCTCAGACTTGGAGGTGCTGATTCTCATCCCAGCTGCTTCACACTTGGGACCCAGACTACCACATATGAATAAATACATTAATTAATCAAACAAACATAGAACATACATGGGCTAATCTACAGAAGGACTATATACGAACTAGAGAGAGTAGCAATGGTGTGTGCGTACGTGCTAGTGTGCAAGCGTGTGTGCACGCTTTTGGGAGTGGCCAGGCGCGTGTCTGCGCGCGTGGCAGATGCGTGTGTGCGCTCATGGGTAGGAGTTCCTTTGTCTTGGGACAAAGTCTTTCAGCGCGGAGGCTGCTTGGAATTTCTAAATGTAGCTATAGGGGGGCGATGCACGGCTGGATAACTCCATTTAGCTTCAACGAATTGCGTGAAGAGTTTGCTCCAGCTCATACGCAATTTGTATTACTAATTGAGTTATCATCCATACTATGTCATGCGTGTTAGTTAACTGCAGCGTTAGAAAGTTGGCCAGAATTGGATTGCGCATGTAAAGACAAACAATCAATGGCTATTTGACTTCATAAAATATAAAAACGGACACAATGTGATTACTCAATTACATCAGTAATGGACAACTTAAATGCAGTACAGTTTACGTTGAAGGCATTATTGCCTTAAATGTTCAGTTAGTCTTGCTGAAGTTCATAGCTTGGGATTCCTCTCCGGGCTCATTGAACAACGCAGTTCTTGCGTGGATGTCCTGCGGGGTGCGCGGATCCAGAAGTCCTGTGTCCACTTGGAGTTGCGTGCTGCTCTGCTGTGTCGGTCGCCGTGAGAAATGTCCTAGCTGATTTGGAAAAGTTCTTTTTCGGATTTGTTCCGTGTTCAACTAGCAGTAGCACTAGGCATTAGCTAGTTTAATGAGATTTGAAGTCCTGAACTGAAATGGAGATTCGCAGAGATGTGAGCACTCTGCAGATAGGCTAAATGAAATTGCGCAGGATGTGTGAATTCCAGTACAAGTGCTGTCTTTGTGCTTGTAAAGAAGGGCCAAAAGCGAGAGTAGCTTCCTGTGGAATCATTTTTATTGATTCATTTAATCATTATTAATTGTTTATCCTTGCTTGCTCCTACTTTGTTTTGGCTCATAGCTTTTTAGGCCTTAGTATGCATTCTCGCATGTTTCTGATTAGCCTAGGCCTGCATAACTGTAGGTTCCCATAAATCTGACCAGTGCGTCATGGCATATACCCTATCTGGAGCCATGCGGCTCCAAGGGCAAGATGTTCTCTCTCTTAGTTTGTGTTTACAGAAGAAGTACAAGGGAGAAGCTTCGGAATGTGAACGAGATAAGCCGGAGAGGAGTGATGAATCACCTGTCTTCTCGGCGAGTTGTATACGCATAACTCAGGGGCGGCTTGACGTGGGTTGCGTGTGACTGTCTGTCTTCCAGATTACATCATGATGTGTAAATCAGCGTGGGGGGAGAAGAACATCACAATGTTTTCCTATCTAAGCCACAGAATCAGAAACTGTCGGGATCCTCGATTTTGCTGACTTGACTTGTATGTGGGGATCCTTTTTCTGCAGAAAAAGTAAAGTGACTTTGGCATGGATATTAACTTCTCTGCCTCCGACTAATTTTTTTTCTCTGCGTCGTCTGAGTTTCTTTTTGTGAAGGTAATACCAGGAATATAAAATCAAAATTCCTACAACATTCCCTTGGGAGAAAATGCGCCAAGAGAGAGCGTGACCTCCTCAGAAGTGTGCCAAGAAGAGAGAATGAACTGGGTGGGGTCCCTAGTTCTAAAAGTTCTGTTACCTGTTTTATTGCTTTTGGGCTCATTCTATTGGGAAACGAAAAGAAAGTGGGTGGTGCTGAATGGGATGTTTCAGTTTCCTGTTGACTGCATGAGAAATGTAGTTCTGTGGGCCCTATATACCCCCTTTTTTGATCTCAAAATGCAGCTCAAACCAGTGTTCTTGAGAGCAAAGTAGTTGTTAAAAGGGTCCAAAGGTCTGGAGGACCCTTGCCATGTTGCAGTTTGGGAATCCATTAGAGTCCATTTCATGTGCATGTCACAAACAATTTACAACAGTTATCAAGGTCTGACAATGTCCAAAAAGTTCATGTGACTGATAACCATCCAGGCATTTTATGACAGACTAATACAAACATCCAGGCAGTTGTCAATACTAGCCAGTTAACATTACATCATGACAGGGCAATTGACAGTGAATGTACAGGTGTTATTAATGTTAGTGGGGGTGGAGAGAAAAGCGCTAGCAGTTATGACCCAGCCACTGAGAGATCCAGTGGATGTTCATCTCAAGGATGTTAAAGGTCAAATTCAAATCGAGCCTAATTTGAGCAGAATTGTGGTTGTGCCCTCCGGTCAGAGGTCACTGTCGAGGTGCATCACACCTGGCTTGCAGAGGGGTGGTCCCCTTAAAGCTAAAGGCTTGTACAGGACATTGTCCATTTAAGTATTGACCTGGTGTCTGTGTCATAAAGGAGAAGCGTTAGAATGTGGCTCAAAAGTGGTAATTCCAAACCATGTGGGTGTCCTTGGGTTTGTATGAAAGGTGGTCCATGAACATGTGGACGTGTAAAAGGCAAATGAGTCATGCGGGGCCACGCACATACAAAGATTGCACTGTACTTATGGTTGCCAAAAGAAAAATAGAAGGCCAAATTCATTTTCCTTTAAACCAAGCTACCAATTATATTTTACTTGCGTTAAGCCACCTGATGAGCAAACCCACGTAAGAGACACAAAGGACTCTTAAAATATTTAACACGAGGAGAATACGACTGTTAAATTTACCCCGTTTTACCTGTTTACTTTACCTTACTTTGAGGCGTCATTGGAATCTGCATCACTACTTAAAGGAGAATTCCGGCGTGAAATTGACTTGGGGTGCATTGAAACATGATAATGAGTACTAACTTTTGTCGAATACCCCACCTCCGCACGCAGGTCACTTTTCGAAATAAATGGATTTTTAGCCAAAGCTCCCAACAGGCTTAAAAAGGTTGTGAATCGGGCATCGCGTTGCCATGAAAAGAAATCGCTATTTTTTTCATCATTAACAAGGCTCAAAGTAGCTCCACACTTCGTTGGTAGAATTCCGAGGGCCCTGACATTTAAAACGAGGAACTGAGAACTTCGAAAATGTACCGTTAGTTTATTAAGAAATACTATTTATGCAAACAGTACCTCAATGTAGTTTCATGTCGCCTCAATCTTGAAAGTAACAATAAGTGGATTGACGAGTATGAACGAATAGAATGCAGTCTGTTCCCCTATCCTTCCTATTTGTTTATAGCTCGTCAATCGACTATTCATAGTTTAATAATTTCAATGGAATGATTTGTTTGACATTTTGGACTCATCTTTTATTGTCATGCATACCAGTGTTCCAAACAGTGCCATCTTTCCCTTCTTCCCCCGGAGACTATAGGAGCTCCACACCAAATTGGTTGCAATGGCCCGCATGACCCGATGGACACACTCCCATGGGTTGGTGCCGCTTATGAGGCTAAGATGGGATACCTGGGTAAACAAGGTAAATGTTAATGCTCTTAATGTTAGAGAGTATTAATCTACAAAGTATTATTGATGTGTCATGTGATATGGTTTAAGGCCACATTAGTAATGCAGACATACAAATTTCTTGCTGTACTCTGAAGCCTTTAACCCTAGAACACTATTGCTAAAATTAGTAACACCATCACTAACGCCGGGTGATTTTTCCCGATATAGTAAAATATCCACTGAAAAGTACTTGTCATCAAAATATGACAATACATGACCAATTAGAGTGGTGTTCTTTTATTTTCAACTGTGCCATGTCTAACAAAAGTGCCATGTCTAACAAAATGAAAAAAAGTACCCTGAGGTTAACAAAACACCCATGCCTTCAAAGATGTCAAAGACAATGCTGAAGCTACCCAGGGACCCATAACACTCAGACAAACGCAACATAATGAAAATCACGTAAACACGTTTGCTTGGGTGAAAATCACCCGGCGATAGTGTTCTAGGGTTAAGCGCTCCTCAAGGTCTTGAAGCTCCAATTTAGTTTTGGCCACCTCTAGCTCCATCACTAGAGGCTCTGTCCTATCTGTAGAGGTTCTCCTTAGAAGTTGGATTGCCTCACGTTGATTCTCCTCAAGAGTCTCCATCTTCCGCAGTAGTACTTGTAATGTGTCTGTAATTTAAAAAGTAAATTGTATTATCACCAGTGTTATGTTATGTTGATTCAAGTACAGTCAGGAGGAAACTTTATAAATATGGTAGGACTTCTAGAAAGAAAACAAGATATTTTTGCATTGTTTTCTTAGGATCGTCTTAGGACAATTTCTTAGGATCCATAGGACGTCATTAAATTTGGATGGTGGCAAATGTTTTATTGGCATAGTTTCACATTATACATACCTGCAAACTCATGAGGGTTAAAAAAGGTGACAAACTAATCGTGGACCCCCCCCCCCCAATATTTTATTTATTAAATTATTAATTTTTATTTTTGCTATTTTGAGTTAGATTGGTGGTACAAGAGATCACAATATACATCTGAAACATACAATCCACTGAACTGGCAGGAAAGAAAGTCATTTTTTAGACCTTTTGGCCTGAACAAGCCGTTCAAGGGCACGTTTGCGCCGTTTTGCCATGTGCCTCTTTCGGGCCATCCTCTCCAGATGCTTTTTTTAACAGCCAACCAATGAAAGACGAGAATGAAGTTCATCTTTAGAAAAAAAAAATGGCAACCGATAGATCAATACCACACAAATGGTAATGTTCGTTGCTAGTGCTGGTGAAATGAAGCTTCATGAAGCGTTGAAGCTTTCCAGCCAGAGGTGTTGAAGTGTGGTTCATTTCTTGATGTTTCGAATGCACTCTAGAGACCCCTATTGGTCAATAAAAACACATACGAATAGCGCTTCGTAGGAAATGGTAGTCAAGCATAAGACTTCATCACGAAAGTGGCAGAATCAATAAATGCAAAACAAAATGAAGTATTTTGACCACGTTATGTCACAACGAAACTGAAAGATACTTTCGGGCACAGGACAGAGGCCAGTGAATGTGCATGTGAAACAAAGAGCCTTGTATTTTTGTTCAAAAATAATGAGCGATTCCCCTAATATTAAAAATGAAAAACTATCAAATTAAGGGAATTTATTATGTATTGGAAATTACTTGAAAAGGTTTCAAAATATGACATCACATTATAGTCGAACAATTTGGCCTAATAGCCTCACTAAGAGACCTTATTCGGTGAAATCAAATCAAAGTATTCCCGACAGGAAACAACTTTCTCTTTCTCACTGGCTCCATCGCACGCAATGACAAACTCGCAAACCGCACTCACAAACCTCAACTACTGACAACCCACGAGCTGCAGAAGAGAACTGGGAGATTTTATAGTCGTCTGACTGACTGACTGACTGACTGACGTCATTTCGCCGAGACAATACAAACCTCGACGCGGAGCTCCGTTAGGAGGTGCTTCACATCTTTGATACAGGCTCCGAAGCCTTGGTATCGAAAGTAACAGCACTATTCGTTGCCATCTTCGTTGGCTTCTAACGCAAAAACAAGGGCTAATTCGCTCATCCTTGTCATTGTAAATAACAATAACAGTTACTAGTTGACGCTGATAAAAGTTAGCCAACACCAAGAAAAAAGAAAAAAAAACACTCGACGTCAGGGGCTTTTTTGTAGCCTGGTAAACCCGCCCCAGTGAATTTCGAGGGGCGGGTTTACCAGGCTACTTTTTTTATAGCTGACCATGAAGATCCTCCAACACGAGAAAATGACAATCTACCGCACTCAGTTAATGAGATAAAAACACAAACAGTAGTTGTCATTCTCGCCAAAAACAAGGGCTAATCACTCGCCCTCGACGTGGTAAAGAACAATATTAGTTGCTAGTTGACGCTGATAAATGTTTAGTAACCGTTTTTGACACTGCTAGTAAAAGCGGTTGTCATGGAGATTTGAGAAGACGCTGAGGGGTCTATTCTCCCATGCGCTTAAGTCGAAAAAAGCGCGTAGCTACGCGCTTTTCAGCCTACGCGTATTCTCCCCTCGACTTAAGTCTGTGCATTACGCGCCTTGAAGGCAGTTACGCGCTTGGGGCGGAGCAAGGCCAAAATCGGGGCGTTTCTGGGCGTTTCTCATGCAAATAACACTTACGCGTATTCTCCCCCTGGCTTACGCGCTTTTTCTGTTAAGTGCTTTTGAGGGCTGTATTATGGTCAAGCACCAACATTAGGCGAAATTGAATATTGCGTTTGATGTCGGTTATCGGCCGAATTTTAACATTACTTTTATTTTATTTGACATGGTAAAGGTTGAGACATTTAATATTCGATTGTTCTTCCTTATTTCTAAACTACATTTCTCAAAGCCATGATAATTTATCAAACGAAATCATCACATGATATTACGCATCAGCCTCTAAATTACAAACGCGAAACAGTTAATTAATACGAGTATACCTAAGACCATCATTCTACCATGCCCTAAAAATCTAAAGCCAAAATGCCAGTCCTGCATTTGCTTGCACTCTTGCGTGATTGGGAAAGAGTAAGAGGAGCGCGCCGAGCTCGAAGACGAACACGCACATGTCGGCTTCGTTTGGACATCCTGGGACAAACAAACATCGAGTGCATTCAGCGCTTTCGCCTGGACCGTGCATGAGGCAATCATCTATCTTTGCCGACTTCTGGATGAACAGCTATCCAGCCGCAGCAATTATCCACAAAACATACCCGTGGTCATCAACGTCAGAACTGCGCTGTCGCTCCTGGCATCTGGGTCGTTTCAGAGAGTGGCTGGTGATGTCATTCACATCACAGGCGTCTGTGTCAAGGTGTCTGGCGCAGTTCGTTGGCGCTTCAAGTTCTTCTCCATGCACTTCCACAGCAGAAAGAGTGGATGCCATCCCCTCCTCCTGTGCAGTGAAATGCACAGGGGATGATGGTTGCCCACCACCTGTTGCGTGTACACTTCGGTGTGCAGAGAACCTGGCTTTTACAGTGCCCCGCAGATCTCTCCATTTATGCTTTAAATCGGGGATACTGCGCTTACATCTCCCCACGGAAGCTACATCCAGAACGATTCACAGATTAATTCCTCGGATCAGCCTTCATTGCTTGCTTGTCATACAACACCAACATCTGTGAAATTTGGTTTTCGGCTTTGGCTCGACGTCGCCATCATTGTCTTCCATGTTCTATTAACAAATGCGACTGCCCTGTATGTTCGTGATAATCTAAAAAGTTGTGATATTCTCACGAGTGAGGGGATTGATTTTCTAATTGAGGATATCTGTATTAACTAACTCGAGTCCTAGTAATTTTTTACCATTGGTAATACTGTGTAATTAAATGTGTGAATAAATATGTTATTAAATAGGCTACTCTAGATTGAGAGTACTCACAAATTTCTGGCACTACACAAGACTTACCTCAGCACACGTAACTGCAACAAAATCCTTTGCATTTCATCCCAGAGCAGTTGTTCAGGTTGGCACTCCAAAGTCAATCAAAAGGCGACTTTGCTGCAGAGACAGAAAGTGACAGGGGTTTGTTTACGGTTTGAGTCTGGAATATTCGTAAGCAACCAGAACTCCGATGGAAAGGAAGCGCGCGTTCCTGCGCGACACTAGATTCTAACTTTATAACTGGCAGTAATGGAACGACAGGCCGACCAACATTATAAAATGTTGCCCAACAATAACGTCTGTAGTCTGTCTGCCTGCCAACCCCCCCCCGAAAAAAAACTCTTTGGATCTACACGATTCACGTAAGTGACCTATTTTGGGATCAAGACGGTGAATTTCGCCGAAAGGTAACTAGTTTGCAGGTATGATTATAGGGATTTTAAAATGTTCAGGTCAGTTTATTGTGACATCCTCAAACAGAACCTTTATTTAGCAATGTTAAAATGGTCCTGGTGAAACAAGTGTACAACTAATACATTTTGGTCACCTAATTAATTAATTACCAATGCTGATTCGAGAAATGTGTTACCTTGATGTTCCTGACCCAAGTTGGCACATTTTCTTCGCGGTCACCTAAGTGTGCATGAACATGTCACTAACTTTTTGTTCCTTCCTTAATCAACTTATTTTCTGTATTGAAAATCATCAGAAAAGGTCAAGCCCAAGCTCATTTGCACTAACCTGGGTGCCTGCTGATGCAATTCTCCTCAATACCTCTTGGTTCAATGCTTGAATCTGGGAACATAAAATATGAAGTCATAGGATTGTTGTGATTTGTTTTTAACCATCATTCTCATGTACAATATTACAGGTATTTGCCTTGAACGTTGAAAGTACACTCAACAAAAATATAAATGCAACACTTTTGTTTTTGCTCCCATTTGTCATGAGATGGACTCAAAGATCTAAAATTCATTCCAGATACACAATATTACCATTTCTCTCAAACAATGTTCACAAATCTGTCTAAATGTGTGATGGTGAGCACTTTTGCTTTGCTGAGACAATCCATCCCACCTCACTGGTGTGCCACATCAAGATGCTCATCAGACACCATGATTAGTGCACAGGTGTACCTTAGACTGTCCACAATAAAAGGCCACTGTGAAATGTGCAGTTTTTATTTTTTTATTTATTTAACCCATATTTTACCAGGTAGTCCCATTGAGATCAACGATCTCTTTTTCAAGGGAGACCTGGCCAAGATAGCAGTATGACATGTTACATATACAGGACAAACACAAAAGAATATACAGTGTAAACATAAAAAACATAGAATAGCTTCAAATGATACCAACGGACATAAAAGATATTCAATAAACTATGGCCTCACATTAAAATGGTCAACTGCATTGACAAGTACCAACCGATTTATTCACCATTGTACTAATAAAAGATTTGAAAACCGACAAGGAGACCAAATCCTTTTTTGTCTCACAGCAAAATGCCACAGATGGCGCAAGCATTGAGGGAGCGTGCAATTGGCATGCTGACAGCAGGAATGTCAACCAGATCTGTTGCTTGGGCATTGAATGTTCATTTCTCCACCATAAGCCGTCTCCAAAGGCGTTTCAGAGAATATGGCAGTACATCCAACCGGCCTCACAATCGCAGACCACGTGTAACCACACCAGCCCAGGACCTCCACATCCAGCAGGTTCACCTCCAAGATCGTCTGAGAACAGCTACTCAGACAGCTGCTGAAAAATTGGTTTGCATAACCAAATCATTTCTGCACAAACTGTCAGAAACCGTCTCAGGGAAGCTCAACTGCATGCTCGTCGTCCTCATCGGGGTCTTAACCTGACTCCAGATCGTCGCCGTAACAGACTTGAGTGGGCAAATGCTCACATTCGATGGCGTCTGGCACGTTGGAGAGGTGTTCTCTTCACGGATAAATCTCGGTTTACATTGTTCAGGGCAGATGGCAGACAGCGTGTGTGGCGTCCTGTGGGTGGGCGCTTTGCTGATGTCAATGTTGTGGATCGAGTGGCCCATGGTGGTGGTGGGGTTATGGTATGGGCAGGCATCTATTATGGACGAAGAACACAGGTGCATTTTATTGATGGCATTTTGAATGCACAGAGATACCGTGATGAGATCCTGAGGCCCATTGTTGTGCCATACATCCATGAACATCACCTCATGGTTCAGCAAGATAATGCACGGCCCCATGTTGCAAGGATCTGTACACAATTCTTGGAAGCTGAAAATGTCCCAGTTCTTGCATGGCCAGCATACTCACCGGACATGTCACCCATTGAGCATGTTTGGGATGTGCTTGACCGGCGTATACGACAGCGCGTACCAGTTCCCACTAATATCCAGCAACTTCGCACAGCCATTGAAGAGGAGTGGACCAACATTCCACAGGCCACAATTGACAATCTGATAAACTCTATACGAAGAAGATGTGTTGCACTGCATGAGGCAAATGGTGGTCACACCAGATACTGACTGGTTCTGAGTCCCCAGACCCCCAATAAAGCAAAAACTGCACATTTCAGGGTCGCCTTTTATTGTGGACAGTCTAAGGTACACCTGTGCACTAATCATGGTGTCTGATGAGCATCTTGATGTGGCACACCTGTGAGGCGGGATGGATTGTCTCAGCAAAGCAAAAGTGCTCACTATCACACATTTAGACACATTTGTGAACAATGTTTGAGAGAAATGGTAATATTGTGTATCTGGAATGAATTTTAGATCTTTGAGTCCATCTCATGACAAATGGGAGCAAAAACAAAAGTGTTGCGTTTATATTTTTGTTGAGTGTACTTAATGGATTGTATGTGGTCCATTTGAAGATGCTGTTGACCGTGGAAATTTGTCAATAACGTACTATGAGATGTCCCCAAGTTTGAACGAGCTGGTGGAGGAGGAAGCGTAGTCTCTATAAGTAATGGTAAGTGATGTTAGAATTATATACTGTGTAGTATATATGTATTTGCAGAAATTTGTACGAAACCTTCACGTAATCATTCAAATCATACAAACACCATGGCATTTCAGTGAAATGTTTTCTACAAGATCTATTGACAAAAATAGCAAATGCTCAAATTTCATGTAATCATTCACAATATAGAATACCATGGCATTTTATTGACGTTATGGACGAGACAAAAAAGTTCATTTTCTGTAGAATTGCTCATAGTAGACAGACTTTTTGTGATCATGATAAAAATAATCTGTCCTTTACATTTACCTCTACTTCTTGTGGTCTCTGCTGTGGCATGGGCATGTTTAGGCATTCCTACAGTATAGCACACGGAACATTTTGTTAGAGCACACAGAAATAATGGTTTAGTTGTTGTTGTGGTTATTATTGCTTTTCGCCTTGTTGTACTATAACAAATGTACCTTCAGCTTTCTTATTTTTTGGCTGTTTTTTTTTTGCTGTCTTGGCTCATCATCTAAACAGAATAGAAGTTGTTGATCAATTTCACATTTTTCCCATTACTATGGACTGTTTCAAAATAAAAACAATAACAACCACTTAAACATTCTGTTTTGTTCCCAAACTACTTCCACTACATTAGGATAACATATGCAATGTTGAAATACAACCCCAATTCCATAATAGTTGGGACAAAGTGTAAATTGTGAATAAAATCAAAATGCAATGACTTTCATATCACAATAGAACTGAAATAATACAGCAAAATGTTGAAACTGAGAAAATTTACAATTTTTTCACAAAATTAGCTCATTTCAAATTGTATGGCAGCTACAGGTCTCAAAAAAGTTGGGACAGGGGCCTGTTTACTATGGTGTAGCATCCCCTCTTCTTTTTAACACAGAGTGGAGGCGTCTGGACATTGAGGAGACAAGTTTCTTGAGTTTAGCCATTGGAATTTGATCCCACTCTTGTTTAATAAGGCTTCCAGCTGATGGAGAGTTTTGGGTCTCCTGTGACAGACTTTTCGTTTAATTACGCACCAAATGTCCTCAATCGGTGAAAGATTCAGGACTGCAGGCTGGCCAGTTCAGCACACAGACTCTTTGACTACAAAGCCATGCTGTTGTAACAGCTGCAGTAAGTGGTTTTGCATTGTCCCGCTGAATTACACAAGGCCTTACCTGGATAGATGTCCTCTAGAGCGGAGCATATGTTGCTCTGAAATTTTTATACCTTTCAGCATTCATGGTTGTTACGAGCCACGTGTGCTTGTATTATGTTTACTTCCCTGCTTTCATCTGCCACCATGTCATTTGCTGTGCTGCCAGTCAGTATTCATTTTAACAGGTCCCGCCTTCACCAATCACAGCCTCTGCAGTCCTGCCTTCACCAATCCAAGCCTCCCATGTCATCCTACAATCAACCAGTCCCGATCCACTCCTCCAGTTTAAAAGTCACTACTGTTTGCATTCTGGTGGCCGCTCATTTCCTTATCTGTGCTTATGCAGTAACTGCCCGTTCCCTTATCTTTGTTTTTCTGTTTACCAGTAAGTGTTTGATTTGTTTTGGTTTGTGTACACTTCCAGGGCTTGGGACAGTAAGACTGGGGGCTCCTATACATATGCCCATAGTTGTTCTATGTATAGACCCACTAGCCGTTAGGGGTGGTTGCCAACCCTTGTATTTTTTTTGTGCTAGTTAGAGTAGTCAGGCTTTTGTTTTGTGTTCAGGAAACATTAGATTAGATTGCTCTCTGTGTTAGCTAGCTTGTTTTTTTTAATGTTCTTTTGGCAACATCCAGCGTCCCTTGTCCTTGGTTGTGTGAGTTTGTCTAACCCAGTCACAGTAAAAACCCCTGCACTGAATTATTTTTGCCTCCTTGTTTTATCTCCACTGTTATCATTACATTTTACATCTCCCGGTATAAATAACATCCAGTTACTCGCCCCATGCACCCCAGGCCCATGGGGGGGTTGTAACAATGGTGCTTTTTAAAACATGCAAGTGTCCCAAACCATGTGCACTAATGCATCCCTATACCATCAGAGATGCTGGCTTTTGAACTGAACCCTGATCACTGAACCCCGAAGACATGACGCCGATGATTTCCAACAACATTGTCAAATTTGGACTCGTCTGACCACAGGACACTTTGCCACTTTGCTACAGTCCATTTTAAATGAGCCTTGGCCCACAAAACACAGTGGCCCTTCTGGATCATGCTCAACAATGGCTTCTTTTTTGCACGATAGAGATTTAAGTGGCGTCTCTGGATGACAGGGCGGACTGTGTTTACAGGCAGTGGTTTCTCGAAGTATTCCTGGGCCCATTTAGTAATGTCAATGATAGAATCATGCCGGTGAGTGATGCAGTGGCGTCTGAGGGCCTGAAGATCACGGGCCTCCAGTAAAGGTCTTTCGGCTTTGTCACTTACGCACAGAGATTTTTCCAGTTTCTCTGAATCTTTTGATGATGTTATGCACTGTCGATGATGAGACCTTCAAAGCCTTTGCAATTTGACGTTGAGGATCATTGTTTTCAAAATATTCCAGAATTTTTTTTACGCAGGCCCTCACAGGTTGGAGATCTGGCCATCTTCTGTGAGACTCAGCCTCTGTAAGACCAGGGGCGGTTTTAGGAATTCTGAGGCCCTGGGCAAAGAACAATTTTGAGGCCCCACCCCCCAACTCAAACCCATTCATCTGTTAATAATGAGAAAATCGATCATATGCAAGGAAAAACTTTTTTTTTTTTTTATTGAACACGACATGGAAATGATTGAAAAAATAGGTTGATGTCTGATGTAATATATATGTAACATGCGCACGATATCAATCCCAACAATATTTACAATTTTTCCTTTTTTTTACATTTTGCGCTTTTCTTCCTTTTTATGTGCACCAGTAAAGAGAAAAAAAGGTCAAAAAGGTTAAAAAAAAAAAAAATTTGAAGAAAAAGTCCAATGTATATGTAGTGCAATAGAGCTAGCTTTGCTGCTGTCAAACGCCAGCTCATTGGAGGTGCTGCTGCTGGCTCTGGCTTCTTCGGTTGAACTTGTGAAGAAGGTGGTTAATTTGGGAAGCTTTTGAAGAAATCTTTCATTTTCCTTCTTTCTCTTCCTTTTCTCCCCACCGCTTAGAAATCGTTTCATTCTGTGAACCCAGATATGTGTCGCTCTTTCGAAAAAATAATCGACTTTGGTATTCTAAATACCGTATTCCCGCCGGGCTTGCTCAAGTTGTTGCCTAGGCTACCTCAGACGCCAGAGCCAGAGCGAAGCCGGACAGCTGTGTATGATGTCACGTCACTGACTGTGGTTTTTCACAGGGATTACACGCATTGAGAATATATTAGAATATATGCCTACTCTCAACACGAATAATGCTTAATATTAATATTGCTTTTATCACTGTCATAGCAGTGTGATTCTCAAATATGCATTCATTGACAATCAATTATTACATAGTAATCCATGATGAATTGGTGAATAAATGCAGGAAAACAGCCAGGATCCATGAACTTGACGTTACATTCCATTGGCGCTGCATTCAGACTATATATATTTTACAGTTTCTTTGAATGCAGAGGATGAAAAGCAGCAAGCAGCTAGATAAGTTTCAAACCATTGAAAGGCTTGAAATGACTACCACTTTAGTGAAAGTTAGTTAAGATCCTTAACATTAAAAACGAGACATTTGGGAACTTTGAAAGTGCATAAACACTGACTAAATGGAGTGGAAATGAGACCAGTCAAAGGAGAGCTAGATGCTAGCCAGCAGACCAGTTGTCAATAACACAGTGAAGCTATGACAACTAGTATATTACACAACCATTTAAAAAGCCCGAAAATGCTTCCCACTACGCTGGTACAACAACGAGGGCCTCAGGATTGACAACGAGGCATTTTTTAACTTTGCACATGAAAACACAATTTTTTAGACAACGCGTTCTGGTGGCTGTGGTGGTCAAAAGCATTCATGCAGCCTACGGTAGCAGTGAGGCACGCAGTGGCTTCACCTACCGCTAGGGCGTGTATGTTCCAACATACCTTCACTTGAATCCATATATTTACTATTTTGCTTGTGGGCTCGCTTGTTATTGATTCTTTCCTCCTCTTCTATCTCTACGTTAGACTTATATTCGGCCCTTTTGCAGCGCCTTACAGCAGTCTCCCAGTCACCTTAGTGTAAGTAAGTTGTAAATAATGGCAAAAAAGTTTACCAAAATGTTATAATAAATACATTAAAATGTAAATGTTTCAAATGTTGTGTTTATAATTGTGATTGCAATTTGGATGGATGGATGCATGGACGGACAGATGGATGGCTGGATGGATGGATGCTCATCCCAAAGGGAAATTCAGGCATCCAGTAGCTTATTCAACGGTCAAAACTCTCATACAAGTGCAATGAACATTCAGATAAAATTTTTAGTTAATCCTCCACTCCAGTCAGTAGGCATAGTGGAAGCAATACATGCTATCAACATACCTGTCGTTGAAAAAACCCTGATCTTTCTTGCAACCCAATTCTTTGTATCAGGTATTTCCAGTGCTTTTTACCCTTTTTGATGGATGTGCTGGTGGCCAGTAGCTGTACGTCTCCTGAAATGAAAGCGCTAATTTGTGTAAACATGGCTGACATGAGGTGGTTTGTTATTAAACATTGTTGACATGATTTCACAGATAAGAATGCCGACAGACTCAAGCCTACCCCTTTTTCTTTGTAGGCCCAATTGTGGGCTACAATCCTATCCAGCCCTTCTTCAGGGAATTCTACTACCTCCTACATCCTGTAATCAAGAACAGAGGCAAGTCAAGCTTATCTGTACCTGTAACATACTGGATCTGAAGTCTGCAATACACAGCAATAATAACATTCATATTTCATGAAGAATGGCCATACAATTTTTTTTCCCCCTCAAGGGAATTTGTAGGCTCTACGAAATAGTCTCTGTTTTGGGATCCATCTGAAAATTGAATTGGTATTTTTCAATTTCAGGACTTTGATCAGGGAGGAGTCACAAGGCTCCAAAAATTGAGGTTCTGGATGTTGGAAAACATGACAGAGAAAGCTTCCATCCTTATCCTCTATGGCCTCACAGCATTCCTGGTTTTCCAGCATGAAAGCTGAGTTTGTTTTTTTCATTGGCTCTGTCAGTAGCTGGAGTTTCCGTTCCTTGATTCGCCTGACAACTAGAGAGAGAAGGCACCTGCCACTCCTGACCATCTTTTTTTACTGTTTGCAAGTAGTTCTCAAACTTAAAAGCACTGCAGCTGTCCAGCCCCTGGAAAGACACCGCATCCTCTACAATGTGCAACATAGAATGGGTGTTGTAAACCGGAAACTGTTGCCCGTACAGCTCCTGACCCCTTTTGCCAAAGAATTTCATCAGATCAGAAGCGTACACAGAGTAGTGTTGAACCAACGTTGGGCTTTCAAGGATACAAATGGCCATGCTGAAAGACATTGAGTGAAACACTGGCCAAATTGTGATCCTAGTTACCGGGGCTACTAGGACTTCGGTACGGCACATATCCGAAAAAAAAACCCAAACATAAACACAAGCGACTGGTCTATGCGAGTATGAAGTTGCCGTGTTTCTCAGTGGCTTCTATGTTCAAAGTCCAAAATGTGCGCTCATTTTGTGTAGTATACAATGCAAGAACGCGTAAAACGACGGTGCACACGTTTACGACCAAAGCTAACTTTTCGTTTAGCAATCCCAGATGAGATCAGAGCTTTGTTCATGGAAAAGTGAAAAACCCACAAAATCTGGACATTTAGTGTCAAATCATTTCATTGAGTATGTAGAAAATGTATCGATAAGAATATTCGTCCCATATAAGACAACTATAACGTTTCTTTCTTTCACAAATTCGCTGTTGAAATGAGGAGTCAAACAAGTCACTGGGTGCTTCTCAAAGCGTTGGCTGCAGCATTGGAAGGCTGCATTTTTAGGGGGTCATCACTTTATTCCATCCGCTGGACTGATATTTAAGGTGCGATACAAGGGGTTCATCTCGAAGCGTAAGCTGCAGCCTACGAAGATTATGAAGTATACTCCTTAGAAATGTCCACCAGGCCCGGATGTTTGCATCACTGGAAACATACGTCGCCGTACTGCGGTCTCAGAATAACTGAGGCCATTATGGATGGCAAGATGCATTTGTGCTAGCTGCTATTTGAGTTGTTCCAGGAGATGGAAGAGAAGTTGGAGGAAGAGTACTGGCGATGAACACGATGCAGACGGCAGCGTTTGTGGTGTAGCTATTTGCGCCGGTGTTCAGACAAATTTTGCTACCAATCAAAATATGATACCTCGCGGTTCTGCGCTTGCGCAAACCTAAAATCTTAGGCTGTTTCTTCACTCATATCTTAAGAATTTTCAAAAATCATAAAAATAGATTTATTTACAGTACGCATTTCGACCTGTAACTGTAAGCGTACATATATTTGCATGTACACGCTGGGGTTTCCTGAAAATGCAGACATTAGATGATAATGGCGTATATGGGCATGTATCTTTGAACAAACTTATCAAACTCGTTATAAAATCTGCTTATGTTATAATAAGCAAACAAATAACAAAGTTACTTCTGTAATCTGATTCATATTGCAATATCAAGGCGAAAACTAAGACTTTACGATCGCTTTGCATTAAAGTAGCATTTTTTGACAAGGGAGCGAAATTTGACAGAACAACGGACTGGTAGAAAGGTAATTATGCATTTTATTTGAATCATTGCAGATATTTGGGTTCATCGGTATCATGAGGCAAACTGATCACTGGTCGCAATGTATCAGCATACTGAATCGTTTGCTTTGGGTTCATAATAGGACTACATGCTCGGGTTAAAACCTTGGTGATCAAGGAAAGATTTGCAGTCCTGAATGAGTTGGTACTTAAAAAAAATACTCTGTGATATTATGAATTAAAGGATAACACAGGTGTAGGCAACCAAAAGCAGTCAAATACAGATATAAATAACTCTTTTGCCAATATTGCTGACACATACAAACATCGGATTGGAAGATTTTCATTTATTCCCCTCCGCAAAACCCGCGGGGGCAAATTCTGAACCTCGTCTCCGTTGAATTATAAATTGCATTAATGCATTGCTGACGACCGTTTGGAAAAATTCAAAACGAGTGAGAAGTATCGGAGGTACAGTAATGCACTCGATCTGAAAATATTAGGAGTGAAGCCGTGTTTCGAATGGTTACTCCTCCCCCGCATACAGCGGCCATTCTAACACAGTAAAGTGGTTAGCAGCTGTTGGACTATTAGGTTGATTTGACACGTATCCTACCCATGTGTATTTGGTTAGGAAGTGCTGCACACCTTTGTGCTTAGTCCTGTTATAATTTGACAAATTGGAATGCGAAACACGTATATAGATATTGTGGCATGCTGCAAAGAAGCATTTCTGATACTGAGCCCCTAAAAGTGCATTTTATTAGCTGTAATATCACAGTACATTTATTAAATGTCCCAGTTAATTTTCTTACTCACATTATAACCATATCCAAGATGTATAGCGAAGTTATCAATGTTAAAAATTGAGCTAATTATATCTGTTCTCCCTTCATCCTGTAGATTCTCCATTTCTGTCAGTTGGATGCATCTGTCCCAGTCCTGGCCAGATATTTTGCGGGGTGCGACACAAAGCCTGACTTCAGGGTTGGAAGACCAGCTATTGCGGCCTTCCTCCAGTTGTTGCACATGGACATGCAGTACGGGTGGGGTCCAACACTGGAAGTCCTTGTACTCCTGTTTTGGCTGGCTTGTGGCCCCTCATACAGGGTGGTGTCAAGGGCGTTCAACATACCCCTTGCCACAGTACACAGGGTAGTCCATCGTGTGGTGGAGAAAATGATGACGTGCCTGCCTTCAGTCATCCACTTCCCGTCCACGGAGACTGAGATCGTGGCTATGGGATGTGGTTTTGCTGGGCTGGCACAACACCGTGCTTTCACCCATGCAGCCGGTGCAATAGATGGCTGTCATGTACTTATCAAGCCTCCGGCCGCTCCTGATGGTCACTGCTACAACAACAGAAAGCTGGTTGCCTCAGTTGTACTGCAGGCAGTGTGTGACCCTCAGGGCTGATTCATTGATGTATTTGTGGGCTACCCAGGCAGCGTACATGATGCACACATTTTAAAGAACAGCCCCTTGTACACCCGCCCCATATACCCTCCAGAGGGCTACTTCCTATTAGCTGATGGGGGGTACCCATGCCTAGAAAAACCCGTGGCCCTTATGACACCGTATAAGAGGCCATTGAGAGGCATTGCAGAGCAGAGGCACAACTCTCATCATGCAAGAGGCCGCTCTATTATAAAGTGTGCCTGTGGAATGATGAAGATACGCTTCTGGTGCATCTTCCTCCAAACAATTGATATCATACTTTTGTTCCAAAGGTGATCTGTCATTTTGAGCTATAAAGATATTGCTTGCATTCATTAATAAGCATTCTGGAAAGCATAGTTTATCAAATGGTAACCTCTTAATACCTGTAATATGTTGTGTGCTACTGCAGGAAAGTGGTAATGTCTTTAATTGAAGTACACTTTCAGTTACCAATAGTGTTCAGGTTGTGGCAGCGTATGCCAGGCTGCACAACATTTGTGTTGGGGTCGGGGATCTGGTTTCCCCAGAGCAGGAGCCCCAGGACGAAGGTCAGGAGGGTGAGGAAGTGGAGTAGGAGGTGGCATGCAGAATGGCGGCAGCGGCTGACTGCGGCGGTGTTCACCCTTCAGCAGGCGCCTCATGACCATGATTATTTTCACCAACTAAGTAATAGGCACAGAAATATCATCCAAAAGCATAATACTTGAACATTGATTTCTAATCGAACATCTACATTTTGCAGGAGAACTGAATGGCGCTTTGGGACCTATCAACGCAAAGTCATTGTAAATAATAGGTATACATAGTTCTTACAATTTTGTACAGTTGAACACCCAGTAAATAGCTATGTCTGCCCTGTATATTTCACTTCCCTTACATTTCATTTTGTTGGAAACCGTTTCTTCGTGAGTACAAACTCTTATTTAGATTCTGCTTCATATGTGTTCTGTTTTAAGGGGACCAGTCTGGTAAAAAAAATTTAAAAATTCTCAATTTTTGTTTTTAGTATTTCAGTGATACTTTGATATATATTCAACATTCAACTGATGTTCTGATTTGTATAGTATTTGATTGTATTTAAGGGCAAAAAAATATCAGGTAAGCGTATAATCAGACCGGAAGTGGATCATTTTTGATAAATTTTAAAATGGGGGGGTGGGAACAGTCAAAATAGACCATTTTTTAGTGTTGCA
The DNA here is from genome assembly GCA_029721435.1 of Gymnothorax reevesii. Lineage (NCBI taxonomy): Eukaryota > Metazoa > Chordata > Actinopteri > Anguilliformes > Muraenidae > Gymnothorax > Gymnothorax reevesii. Next base: position 59,094,181 of record CM056574.1, read on the forward strand.
GTGGACCTCTGGATGAAACTGACAGGGCACTAATGTGTTGGCTGCCGTCTGTTGGCCAAGTAGGGTCAATTATCATTTCCTTTATAAAATGCTAATTATCTCAGAATTAGAAATTTTGGACAAAAATTGCTATAACTTAAAAATATTCATCAGAATTACTTCAAAATTGGCAGTAAGATTTGTTTTCATACGAGAAACAATCGTACGATGGTTTTTCCACATACCTAACAAACAAAATTATTAACAAAAAACACTCTAATTTAGGTTTTTTCTTTGAAATATTATAATTATATGTAAATGATGAAAATTATACAAACTGTGTCATAGGATTGTTGTGCATGCCATATACTATCAAAAATAATATACTCACATAAAAGTGCCTTGATATTGTAAGCACAGTTACTGAAGTAGTACAAAGAACTAGCACTACAACATATTTTGAATATTCATGTCCTCGATACATTTGCATATAATTTGCATATTTAATGAGATAAATTAATTTCTCAAGAAGATTCAGATACTACATTGGCTCAGCTTTCCAGAAATATATGGTTTATAGGAGTTTACAAGTAATGATTTATTCAGAATTCTTTATCAACTTGCATTTCACTGTATTCTACCAGATGGCCCCCTTAAGCAGGAGCCTTAAATATTATTATATCCCCGAACGGCGTTCCAGGGATATTATGTTTTTGGTCCAACCGCCGCTGCGCCGCCCTACGTGTTATCGCGATAACTTCAGTAATATTTCAATTTGAAATGTTTTGCATATATCAAGAGGAAGAACTGATTCGATTTTGGACAAATTACAATTTCTAGATTAGCCACCAGGGGCCAAAAACTGAAACATCACAATTTTTATCATATTTGTCATATATGGGAATATTTGTCCGACTGACCTCAAATCAAGTGCAAATGAAAGGTCATGACCTGAGGGTGTGTCCCACGATGACATTATACCTGTTCAAAATTTTGACTCGAGGTGGAGCTTTGTCACATAAAATTCACCATTTTTGCCATATCTTTGGAACCATTCGTCCAATTGACATGAAACTATGTGCAACTGCAAGGTCATGACCTCACAATGTGTCACATGATGACATCATACCTGTATGGTTCAATATTTTGCCACCAGGTGACACTTTGTGATGGAAAATTACCATTTTGGCCATATCTTCAGAACCATTTGTCCGATTGACCTGAAATTAAGTTCAAATGAAAGTCTATTCAAGGTCTATTCAAGGATTGGGGAATTGGAGGATTGGGGGCATTCGTGGATATACCCCAAGCCGTCGCCTCCGACGGCATAAGCCTAGTTCTTTTGTAATGTCATCATGTGAATGTACAAAATGGAAGTGAACAAAAATGTTAACACGTGCTTTTATTTTTCTATTAATTTTTCCATGAGTATGAAGAACCTCTCACTCCTGGCCTTTGCCTCTGCCTCTCTCCTCTCCTCTGCCTGCTGTTGGTAGGCCATGTCTTCCTTCAGAAGACTGAGCAAGTCTTCTTCAGTGCTGCGCCTCACTCTCTTCCTCTTAGGCGGAGGTTCTCTTTCTGGCCCTTCGGTGCTGCGCCTCACTCTCTTCCTCTTAGGCGGAGGTTCTCTTTCTGGCCCTTCGGTGCTGCGCCTCACTCTCTTCCTCTTAGGCGGAGGTTCTCTTTCTGGCCCTTCGGTGCTGCGCCTCACTCTCTTCCTCTTAGGCGTAGGTTCTCTCTCTGGCCCTTCCTCGCCCTGCTCTGGCACACTGGCAGCAGCATTTGGCCCCTGGATGGAGGCGATTAGTAGCGAAGGGCACACAGCGTGACTCCGGCCTAAAATCTCGTCCATGATGACAAGCCAAGGCCAAGTTGCAGCTGTTGGCTTGCCATCCTCCAGCCCTTGGACACTTGCAATCCTTAAAATGTAAAGAGTAATTCTTAGTTATCTCAACAACACACGCTCATGTACATACATTACAGTTCTGAATGTGTCAGTGTAAGGTACATATGTAGTGAAAACATTTCTGTACCATTTCAGAGATTGTAATAAAAAATAAGTACAAAGTATGTGTAAGTTGTCCCATTTTTTTTTTTTTTTTCTTGAAGAGGGGACACCTTCTCTTCCAAGCCCATCTTCTACAACATTGTTCTAACAAAATAATGGGAAGTGGAGAATAGACACTTAAGACCAATTTTAAGGAAATTCTGAGTCATACAAGCTTGGTGACCTGAATGATACATTGCAAGAACACTAAGAAATGGGCATCGTCTGTTGGAACTGCTTCTTGCAGCTGGTGTTATTTTCTGCCTTAATGCCTTAGGCAAGGGTATGGAGCCCTGCTTCTGCAGAGCCATAACCCTGCAGTTTTAGTCGCCTTTGCAGTAACACGCATGAATCCAACGATTACAGCTTGTCAAGGCCCTTGACCATTCAGTGGGTTGAATCAAGTGTGTTACAGCTGAAAACATGCAGGACCACAGCACACCAGGAGCAGGTTTCCCTGAAGAAATAGTTTTAACATCACAGATTAGGTAGCAGAAGGGCCACATTCCATCTTTATGCAGCAAATGTGGACCAATGATGACCGCAAGAAGTGATGGACCTTACAAATAATTTTCTTTTCTAATTTACCGTTACTGTTACACAGTTGCCGTTACTGCAAACTTCTTTTCTTGGCCGAATGCTTGGTTTGTGCCCTGATGAATTAGAAAGTGAACATCAACTTAATGTTCTTCATTCTCTGTTCTACACTTGTCAGAAACTCTCCTTGGAAATGTCCCAAGTGAACTTGTACAGTACATGGGTAACAAAAAAATAAAGGTATGCATGGTGTTATTGCCCCAATTTGTTATTACATTTATAACACAACAGCAACAGCAAGGGATGACAAACACAGTTTTAACAACTAAAACACATTTAATTTTTAACAAAGACAAAGACTAATAACAACCTACAACTAAAGACCAAGATTGATAAATAAGAAAAAACAGAAATAATTACAGTCCCTTTTTGGTGGGGTGGCTTGGTGATGTCCTGGATGAAGAAAATGCTCAAACACAGGCAAAGAAATCCACAAAAGAAACGTCACAGGTCTTGAACAGAATGGCAGGTCTGGTCATCTTCTTGCAATTTCTCCTACTACTTTACTGTCTCAATTCTTTTCCTTATACACTCCCCTGCAGACCCCACCCACATTTAGACCTCCTTTTTTTTAATTTTCTGAGACTTGCCCCAGACATGTCCAGGACATGTCTAAACATGACTCCAGTCTGAGCTTAACAAAAAAAAGGTAAATACTGCCATCTAGTGGCCTATATTCACATTACAATGGTGAACGGGAACACATGACATATACAGTAAAACACAAATTCATGATTCAAAGACCGTGAGTACGAGTGAGAACTGTAATGCCATTTACCTCCATCCATGGACCGCAGAGTTTCTTGCACCGGTAAATAGGAGGTAGTGTGTGGCCCTGAGGCAGATAAATTGCTCCGTCAGTTCCTTGGTCTCTGTACAGAATTTGCATTTCATTCAGACGGCACGTCTTATGATCCATGTGTTTTGATCTATAAAGTTATCTGTGGTAGCTAACGTTATTTTTGCTATGTGGAAATATTAGTCATTCAGGGCTTCTTGGCGCCCAATTTGCCAAACTTGTGGAAGTTGAGCAGTTCACAACTTCCTTAATATTTTGCACATGGAGAGATGATCTTGGTACCATTGGATTCGTATTGACATATCCTTTGATATGACACTATTTTTGTTAATGTTGGGCAATTATAAATTTTTTCCCCACATAGCTAGTTATTTAAGCTGCTGAAAGTCACTTGGCTACCAAACAGACGTTCCTGTATGCTTTTGGTGTGAGCTTGATTCACTGGTGAAAATAGCTGGCATTATAAATGCCAATTTATAATTCTGACATGCCGCTTCACCCTTATACATATGTTTTTACTTACATTTCATTCCATCTTCACCAAAACAGTCGCATCTGTAGTTTTCGCATTTTTTTTCACTTCATTAAGTAGGCACCTAAGTCCTGCTTCCGCACAGGGATATGGGATACATACGGCTGCAAAGGATATACCTGAACTGTCCTTTGACATGCAACCCATGAATTTCAAGAGCATTATAGCAAAACCTGGGCTGCGTTCCAATCCGAAATAAGATACTCCCTTCACTTCTTCCCTCCACTCGAGTGAGCCCTCCGAATGACGTAGCAGGCGAGTAAGCCCTTCCCGAGCGAGGGAGGGCAATAGAGGGGACTTAGGGGGAGGGTTGTGGGAAATCGGATTGGAACGACCCTCGTTGCGTTTTTTTCCGCACTTATACAGTTGTCAATAAGCCAGCGGGAAGTTTGCGTTGCTATGGAGCCGAGTGAGTTAGTTGCCTGTAGGTTCTACCTTTAACAGTTCACGCGGAAGCGTATCGCGTGTTCGTGGCAAGTAGAAGACAGCGCGCTCGTTTGACTGCTGCGGCATTTGTGACTGTTTTATGGGAAAATAAAGCTGCTTTCACCCCAGACGTGAGATGAATTTTTCGCACGACAGGTTGCATGATCAGTGCGATGGATGCATTTTGCGTGCATTCGCGTCTTTGCATTTTAATGTAATCTGTCGCGCGAAAAATTCGTTTCGCGTCCAGTGTGAAAGCGGCTTTTAGCCCCGCAACAGTCCTCACGGATGCTATAGGCTAGCTACAGCAAAAATGAACGCAAAGTTTCAAATGCTTAAAAAAATGCGAAACCGATGCCCCTCACCCCCAAACTTCGCTATTTGCATAAAAATATGTCATAGATTGCACACTACTCGAACACAATTCTTAAATTTGTATGGCAATTTCCCTGCCACAATTCCTCCTTTTGCCATCTGAAATAAATGGCGGACGTGAAATTTTGACCGAGGGAGCAAGGCATTCTGGGCAATATCAAAGCTTGGAGGGATGTGCGTTGTTGGCTTCGTAGGAGGGAGGACAATCGAGGGCTTGAGCAAATGAAAATGCGCCCTTCCCTCCGCAAAATTGGATTGGAACGACCCTACAAGTGGCAGCCATCTTACATCCGGGATTTTTTGGGGATTCCCCCCTCGATTGGAGGGCGAGTGAACACGACGAAGCAAGCATTTTTTCGGATTGGGTAAGCAACAAAGGGCAGATTTTGAGGAAGAAAGCAGAAAAATCAATTCCTCTGGGGTTATGCTTTTGTCCGACAATGAAACTGGCTTGGCCTGTATTTGTTCATTGCATAATTAGAAATAAAAAGGGAAGAATTATTCAATTTTATTTATTTATTTATTTTGTCAGTATCCATGCCTAAATGACTTATGTTTTCCCATCCAAAAGGGTTCATTATCAACTATGAAAATTGCTAGCAAAAACTTTGCAATTACGTCGATGCTATGACATGTGACAGTTTTTTCAGTGCATACTACATGCTTCCCTCTTGAGGCTATTTTTCAGTTGTTATTTTCATGTGAATTCTGACCATGTAGCGCTTGCACATCAAATGGTCTGCAAGGGGACTGACCTAACAGATTATGTACTGGGTGTGCTGCTTCGTAATTGGCTAATTCAACTTAGTCGGTTTTGTCATAACAAAAACTCGATAACTTAATGTGTGAAAAACCCAGGAAGATCATCTCTCTAGTTTTTGCTTCACAAATATTTAAATACCGATGACTAGCTAGGTTTTGCCACAGCAGAACAGGGAATCAGAGATTATCTTTTATGTATCTTACTGTATACGATGAGGCAAAGCCAAATACAAAAATGTTCTTATTGCAGTTTCGACTAAAATATGGCTTATTACGATATTTTTCATATCTCTTAAAGTTCCTCAGGCGCATTAAGCAATGCTTTTACATCAGAACATATGGTAACGGTGCAGTGGCCTAGAAGTGCTGCCTGTCAAGGCTGCTGCCTACGTTTCACAGTGCAGCCTCTCGAAACTCAGCCTGCGAAGACTATATATTTCGGATAGATTCGTAGGCGCCTTGTCAGAGGAATAGTCTTATTTCGCAGCCCTCGAATGCAGCCTTCAAAGACTGCGACTGACTTATCAAGTAACACCTGAAGTTAAATGTAGGGTTAGGTTTAAGGCCAGGTTTAGAGTTAGGGATTCGAGTTCAGGGGCCTCAAGTATATACGATGCGTAGGCACAAAAAAGAAGTGTACGTCACTTTCTTTGCAGATTTCTGATTTATAAAAACAAAATTGACATTAAAAAAGGGGAAATTAAGCTTATGCACAATGGGGTCTACTCTCCCATTAGCGCGTAAGTCTTTTTTTTACGTGCTTCGAGTTAAGCGCTTTTGAGTTACGCGTATTCTCCCCTACTCGCTTCGATCACCCCCACAGCGCTTAACTTCAGAATGTAGGCGGCCTTATGAAAGAGGTGTGACTGATCCAAAAGAGAGGCAGACTCTGTACAAAGCTCATTGATTATGGCTATCGGGAAAACATGGAAAAAGGATTTTCTGATTAACCATGAAAACGCATTTGTGGTCCATGGAAAACGCAATCCAGACTTTTAAATTTGAATATCGTCGGCCTGCGGATAAAACCTCGTATCTCCGAACTGATAAGAAACGAAAACTCGTATGTCCACTATTCTTACATGCAAAATTAAACATTTTTATTTTAAACTATATTTATCCATTTATATTATTATAATTAATTTATTTTATATTTACTTTTTATTTTCCTGTGAAGTTTGTCATTGTGAAGATACGAGGTTTTATATGCCGCTGTAATAGTAGGCCGTACCAATTACAAGACGTAATTCAGATATCTCTTTATTTATCCCCCGCCGCGCGATTAGCGCGACGCGGGGGAAATAGCATTGGGCTCCGTCCGTACGGACACATAAAATTGCTGTGGCGGGGGATATGTTAGTGACAAACACTTGTTATTTCTTACTCTAGCCACCATGGCATTAAAGCTATGCGTACAAACAAATTGCCGCGAAAATGAAATAATAAATAAAGAATTTAGCGCTTCTCAATCAGCGCAATCAGATCATTGAAAATGTGCCCCTCCTACACCAGCCTGTTTGTTCCGTGGAAGACAGGGAAGAAGACAAAGGGAACATTCTAGTTACACAAAGACAATCAAAGACAGTTTATATGATCTCATTTAGAAATCGCGCACTTGAAAACTACTCCGATGTCAGGTTAGCAACTTAAGGACATGGAAACGCTTTAACAAGGATTCTTACCCCGCACGCGGTCATCTCCCCGCCCCGAAACCGCCTCAGTAACGTCGGAATTCCATATCCATAGCCTATCATCCTATTTGATTTGAGCGACACATTCACTTGAACTTGTGCCTAATACTTTATTAAAATCAATTATCCCTTTTACTGATAATGATTCTTCCCATGTAGGCTATTCTTTAAAGGCTAAAATTGATTAACAAATGGATAGTGCTTTGGTATTTGCCAGGGTAGGGCTCAATCTAGAGTAGCCTATTTAATAATATCTTTATTCACACATTAAATTACACAGTATTACCAATGGTAAAAAATTACTAGGACTCCAGTTAGTTTATACAGATATCCTCAATTAGAAAATCAATCCCCTCACTCGTGAGAATATCACAACTTTTTAGATTATCACGAACATACAGGGCAGTCGCATTTGTTAACAGAACATGGACGTCGAGCCAAAGCCGAAAACCAAATTTCACAGATGTTGGTGTTGTATGGCAAGCAAGCAATGAAGACTGATCCGAGGAATTAAGCTGCGAAACGTTCTGGATGTGGCGTCGGTGGGGAGATGTAAGCGCAGTATCCCCGATTTTAAGCATAAATGAAGAGATCTGCGGGGCGCTGTAAAAGCCAGGTTCTCTGCACACGGGAGAGGTGTACACGCAACAGGTGGTGGGCAACCATCATCCCCTGTGCATTTCACTGCACAGGAGGAGGGGATGGCATCCTCTCTTTCTGCAGTGGAAGTGCATGGAGAAGAACTTGAAGCGCCAACGAACTGCATCAGACACCTTGACACAGACGCCTGTGATGTGTATGACCTCACCAGCCACTCTGAAACAACCCAGATGCCAGGAGCGACAGCGCAGTTCTGACGTTGATGACCACGGGTATGTTTTGAGGATAATTGCTGCGGCTGGATAGCTGTTCATCCAGAAGTCGGCAAAGATAGATGATTGCCTCATGCACGGTCCAGGCGAAAGCGCTGGATGCACTCGATGTTTGTTTGTCCTAGGATGTCCAAACGAAGCCGATATATGCGTGTTCGTCTTCGAGCTTGGCGCGCTCCTCAACTCTTTCCCAATCACGCAAGAGTGTAAGCAAATGCAGGACTGGCATTTTGGCTTTAGATTTTCAGGGCATGGTAGAATGATGGTCTTATGAATACTCGTATTAATTAATTGTTTTGCGTTTGTAATTTAACTGATTGGAGAAGAGGCTGATGTGTAATATCATGTGATGATTTCGTTTGATAAATTATCATGGCTTTGAGAAATGTAGTTTAGAAATAAGGAAGAACAATCGAATATTAAATGTCTCAACCTGTACCATGTTAAATAAAATAAAAATAATGTTAAAATTCGGCCTATAACCGACATCAAACACAATATTCAATTTCGCCTAATGTTGGCGCTTGACCTTAATACAGCCCTCAAAAGCGCTTAACAGAAAAAGCGCGTAAGCCAGGCGCAGAATGTAAGTGTTATTTGCATGAGAAACGCCCGGAAACGCCCCGATTTTGGCCTTGCTCCGCCCCAAGCGCGTAACTGCCTTCAAGGCGTGTAATGCACAGACTTAAGTCGAGGGGAGAATACGCGTAGGCTGAAAAGCGCGTAGCTACGCGCTTTTTTCGACTTAAGCGCATGGGAGAATAGACCCCAATGTCAATAAATTTCAAATCCATCTTGATTAAATAGATGGAAATTCCATAGTTTATTAATTTGATTATTTTCCACAAAACGTCATTTTTATTTTTTTGTGCGTACATATCATTTAGGTATGAAATCCACTCAAATTTTTATAAATAAGACCCAAGGTTAGGGAAATCAGTGGTGCTTAAAACAAAGCTGCTTAACGGATATTAAATGACATTACATCACTTTGGCGGAGGGAATTGAGTGACGATCCCTAAAAATGCAGCCTTTCGAAGGCTGCAGCCAAAGACAATAAAGAAAGGGAAGACTCCTCATCACCCATACACCTCCATTGTAAGAAATTGGTCTCACTTCCTGTCTCCTAAGTGGGTGCAGCCGTGGAAGTGTTGTGTACATTGTTGGTTATTTGCAGAACGAATGCTGACCAGGTTATCCTTCGCATCTCATCGTCAGAAGTAGTAGCTAAGTGAACGAGCAATTAAATGTTGGGCTATACAAGTATCTCTTTTACATCTGCAAGTTGCATGTATATTTCCTTATACTTCGCTACATGAAGCATTTTACAACACAGCTAACAGCTGTACTCAGCATTACAAATATGAGTTAGCTAACCAGCTGCGGCATTCGCAAATGTTACCATGAGCTTAAAAAATTAGATTTTGGCTTTCTCGTGTTTACTCTTGGTGTGATTGTTAGGTTTTCAACCAGATAATGTTTAACCATATCTGTACTTTTTAATTTCAGTAGGACTCCCCAGTATAATAAAGGCTAAATTAAATAATTCTCAAATTACATAACGTATTTCACTGTAATTGGCATTCGCTATAGCTTGAAGGGCATGATTGCATCAGCTAGTTTAAGCCTATGAAGCTGGTACGTAATACGACAGCTGCTAATTTATTCCTTACCTGTCTGCATCTTTGGAATAGAGGAGATGGATAGCTTGTTTCTATTATTGCTGCACAATGTTTCTGCATTTTTAACGTGGATGGCCAACGCAAGATACGCTTCACATTTAATTTGTTGCACTGTATTTTGCCGCTTTTCCCACTAGTTTAAAATCTGGTATCAATCCAGTACAAGATCATTGCAATCAAATGTATTCCTTTTCCCTTAAACGATTAAATATCGATGGCAATAACAGTATCACTGAACATATAAACACAAGCATTATTTCAGTTTGAAAGTTTAATTCGCAGTTTGCCGCAGTCCATACTGTATTTCTGTATTGCGAGATGTTACGTAACCGCTGCTGAGAGAGAGACACAGGTCTCGAACAAAGTTCATTTTCTCCTGATCTGTTGGTCTTAAAAATGCCATTGCAGCACCAGAATGTTTGGAAATTATGTGGCCTGAGAAAAATAAGTCCAATATTTAATTCTGTGACAATGGGGCAAAATAATCTGTGATAGTCTGTGCTCACGTTCACTTCTCCCCATTGGAATCAATTAATTCAGGACCCGCAAGTCTATCTAAAGGGGCTGGGCACCCACGTGACTGATATCAAAAATTACTCCTTGGTGAGGAGTCTTCCTCTTCTGTATTGTCTTTGCAGCAGCCTACACTTTGAGAGGCACCTATTTTGTGTACAAGCTCGGGTGCAACTTGCCTCTCATACATCACAGCCGATTAGCCAATCGCTCGCAAGTTTTCAGGAGAGGTCTCCAAGCGTTTAGTTTCTTCATTTTTTTGCCAGTATGACAAACAATTATGAAAGTTAAATGCTAGATTTGTGAATTACAGGCAATAATACGTGTCTACAGCAGTTTATTTCCCCTAATTTAGTAGACCTTTAAGTATATTTAAACAGTAATTGATCATTATTATAAAATGTTGTTGATACAATTTGCATGATAATGTAATGTTAAATTGTCTATATGGCTCCCCCACTTATTGCAGCTGAAATGCAGTGCCAAAAGAGCGAAGAGAAATGCAGATCCAAAGAGAAGAGCAGACACACATACCCACAAACACCTTCTCAGGCACTGAGGCGCGCGCTCACACACACACGCACGCACGCACACATACGCATACGCATACGCATACGCATACGCATACACATACACATACACATACACATACACATACACATACACACACACACACACGACATGCACATTCCTGGACAAACAAAAAGATGAAATAAAATGAATAAATTTAAAAATAAGATTAAATGAAATCAAATTAAATTCTGGCCCATGAAGTTAGTTTCAGGGCCACTATTGTTCGTCAGTTAAGGCACTTATAAAAAATTACATTACAGTACTAAACATGTTTAAAAAGTGTTAAATGTTTTTCATTTTCAATTAAAGTTCGGTGAGTTAAGAATAAAATTATTGTTGAAATATGCTGAGTTATTGCTGGTCATTCCACCCTGTTAAGGTCCTTTCCACCCTGTTAGTCACATTTTGTACCCTAATAACACATCAACTATGTTAAATGTCCTGCATATGTTAATTTTAAATTGCAGAGTTGAAAGGGATCAGCAGCAGACAAATGTAATTTTGTGCAAATTTCAGTTATTATTTATCATTTTGGGTAAATTGGGTCCAAAAAATGTGACCGTTTTAAAAAATGAACACGTTCTACTCAAAAATTATTTTTTCAACATTAGTCAAAGTAAAAACTTATACGATGGAATAAGGGACACATAAGGTGCAAGAAAAGCTAAGTATTGTTGAATATTTACATTACTAGCACTTCGTCTGTGGGGATCCATGGGTTCTATTTTATATAACTTGGAACAGCATTATGATGTCATCACATGCACCTCTATGATGTCATCACGTTGCTATGGTGTTTCCATAAACACCAAGGTGGTTGTCACGCGACCAATGTTTTTATAGTAACTAAACCTAAGTAACCATCAAGGGTATTCCGCGCTCAGTGGAACACGACGTCACCTGCAAGATGGAGCAAAATAGTGTCGCTCACGTTATGCTGCAGATAACGCGCTACTTTCTCTGGCGGCCTGGCATCTTTTTTTTTTGGGTTTCGGGACTCCCGTGGATGAATTAGCTTGGGTTCAAAACGGAATCCCCAGGAGAGGACATGCAGGGGGAATCTCTAGGAGAGGACAAAGGAATCCCCCCTGCATGTCTATATTATAATAGCGTCGCTCACGTTATGCTGCAGGTACGCGCCCAGCGGAGTCTAGCACTGATTGGCCGGACACAGTCGCCTGCAAGACAGAGCCAAACAGCGTCGCTCCTGCTATGCTGTAGATACGTGCCCAGTGGAATCTAGCACTGATACGCGCCTGGCGGTGGCTAGCACTGATTAGCCGGACACAGTCGCCTGCAAAACGGAGCCAAATAGCAGCTAATTTCACTACAGCATGATAGTAGAGTACTTCAAAATGTCACTCAGCGGATATCAGGACATTCTGATGCGGCATTTCAAAATAAAAGCCCTTTGAAATATCATGCATTTTTTGCTGTGTTCAGTGGAAATTCAGATTAGAATTAAGTGAAAACTCCCTGTTGTCACAGACTGAATTCATTACAGCATGATAGTACAGTGCTTCCTAGTGTCACTCAGTGTATATCGGGACATTCTGATGTGGCATTTCAAAATGAAAGCCCTCTGAAATATCATGTATTTTTTGCTGTGTTCAGTGGAAATTCAGATTAGAATTAAGTGAAAACTCCCTGTTGTCACAGACTGAGTTCACTACAGCATTACAGTACAGTACTTCAGTGTCACTCAGAGGATATCAGGACATTCAGATGTGGCTTTTCAAAATGAAAGCACTTACAGTCTCTCAGAAGTAAAGATGGAAAAAGGCTCTGCAACCTGTGAAAGTTTGCGGAAAAAAGTTGCGGAATACTTTAAAAACAATGTTCCTCATCGTGCGTAAGGAACAAGGCCGAAGACCTTTACTGGATGCCTGTGATCTTTGGGACCTCAGACGCCACTGCATCACTCACTCATTGACATTGCTAAATGGGCCCATAGCTTTTTTCTGACCCCTCACCTGGGACCAATTCGCTATGGGACACTCTTCCAGGAGCTAAGCTCCAGACAACACAACTCCCAAGATCCCAGGGGCACGTAAACCCCTCCACCACGATAAGGTAGTGATTCACGGAGGACTGCGTTTACCCTTCTGATGAGGGTAAATCGGTAAAGAAATTCAAGGCGATGGGCGACCATGGATGATGAGGTACTGACTAGAGCTGGACAATTTATCAAATTTTAATCGTGATCACGATTTTGGCTGCCACGATTAAACTAACCTGACTGTCGGGCAATACTTACATTTAAAATGCGGGCTCTGCTGCATATTTAATCAAGCACTTTCTCAACTAGTAGTCAGCCAACCAACCACCAGGGGGCTAACACATGGTTAAGGCTTCATTAAGCTGCCTAAATAACAAATGAGCATACCTTGCAGCAGCAGCCTCAAGTCACTCTGTGGTCTGATGAGAGCAAGTCATGTCAAAAGAACAAAGTACAGCAGCAACTGGAGATGAGGAGCATCATGGTGAGGAGCTAACGCCTCGAAAGAGATCAAGAGAGAGCAAGTGATGCTAAACAAGAAGTTAAATGTAAAGAGTGCAGCAGACTTGTGTCTGCCCTGCAGCAAAACACAAATAATCTGTTCAACCACCTGAAACAAGAAGAGCACCGCCAACGGTGCATAATACGCCCGTCATGAACATGGATCAGGAAGTGGACAGGCAACATGATACCAATATCATAGGCGTAGCCCTATAGTTCAATAGAGCTAAATATGGATCAGTGTTGGAGTCTATTGCCTTTTTTATCTGTTTTTTGACAATCTTAACACCATTCTCTACTAACCCATTTGACTGGGGATAAAGGGGGCTAGACGTAACATGTTCAAACCCATAGTCCTTGGCAATGTCCTTGAAAGCTTGACTGCTGAACTGCGGTCCATTATCAGATTGCACAGTCCGTGGGATATCGCGGCGAGCAAAGATTGACTTGAGGTGGGTTATCACTGACCTGGCTGCAGTGTCCTTCAATAGTGCCATTTCTGGATAATGAGAATAATAATCCATAAGCAAAACATAGTCTTTGCATTGTAAAGTGAACAGGTCTATGGCTACTTTACTCCATGGAGTCAGAGGATTTTCATTTGAGACCCACATGGGCTCCTTACACTGTTTGTCTCTGTACATAAGGCATATATCGCAAGTTCTGACCAACTCCTCGATATCCCTTCCCATTTTTGGCCAATAAAGAGCTATTTTTGCACTTCTCTATGCCTAAATGGCCTTCGTGTATCCTGTGCAACATTTCCGACTTAAGCTGCTGCGGAATCACAATTCTAGAACCCTTGAACAAAACTCCAGTAGTGACAGATAGTTCATCAATAAAATAACGATATGGCACAGGTAAAGACTGAGTCAACCCCTTGTTATTTATTCCTCTCACAACCTTTTGTAGGGTTGTGTCATCCTCTGTGGCACAAGCTATGACATCCCACATTTCATCAGAGACTGGACTGTTTTTTCTAATAGTATTTACATGTACTGTTTCATTAAAATTATGCATTTCAATTGCCTCCGCAGAATCAAATATCCGAGATAGAGTATCTGCTACTAGCACATCTCGTCCTGGGCTGAACTCAAGCTCAATATCATATTTTTGCATATTTAGAAAAAGTCTCTGAACTCTGGGCGGTGTATTAGCCAGCCCCTTCTTCGCAATAGTTACCAGAGGTTTGTGATCGGTCTCAGCTGAAACTGTTTTACCATGCAGTTCTTCGGTTGGTTTGCTTAGTCTGCTTTACTTTCGCCTCTACAGTCTCTACTTTGTGCTCGCATTCGCTTGCGACGCCGTCCATTGACTTTAGCCGCAACTGCGTTACCTCCCTGCTTTTACACAGCTGTATTTCCCTTTCCAGTGACAAGTCCACCTCTCCCAACAGTTTCTCCCTCAGTCCTTTGTCTCTGACACCCATTATAATTCTGTCTCTAATAATGAGGGAGTTTGCCAAGTTACCGAAGTTGCATGACTGACTCTTCCGTTTTAAATAAACTCCTCTGCAGACTCAGTTTCTGACTGACTACGACAGTTAAACACGTACCGCTCATACATTTCTTTTTTCTTTGGAGTACAGAACTGCTCGAAGCGTGTCATACCGTGTCGTATTTCTTCTGTTCGTCTGGTGTCAGCTGAAAACTGTTGAGCACGTCGATAGCATCGGGTCCCGCTACGGTGAGGAGGAGAGCTATATGCTCGTCGTTTTTCTCAGTCGCTCCGATAGCGGTCAGATGCAGTTTGAAACGCTGAATGAACCTTTTCCATTGCTCCTCTACATTCCCGGTCAATTTCAGCTCGCGGGGGTTTTAGTTGCCTCATGTTTAACCGCGAGTTTACCATGGACAGCGGTCTACTGACATTAACCGTGAACCGGCAGAATGCTAATACTTACGGAACATTCACATTGGCGCGGCACGTCCGTTGACGGCTACGCCTCCCCATTCATTTGCTATGGAAGGCGGCGAGCGTGTCTGTCGCCGTGGCGCAATGCATGATGGGAGCGGCGCGACAAATTTTTTGCTTGCGGCGCGTCGAGGAAACTGGGAAAAATTTAGTTTATGGTAATGAATCCGGCAAACGGAACGCGTATATCCCAAGGATGTTTTATATTTCACTGGATATACAATTGGAAAATGGCCGCCCATTCATTTCAATGGAAATTGCTCAGTGGCGCAGCGTGCCGACATGGGGGCCAAGCTTCCGGAGCCACGCGGACATGCGCTGTGTGATTTTTGCTCACACATGCGTAGTGTGGGGCTTATGAACGCGCTGGTTTCCGAGGTGTCCATGACAACGGCTCGAGCTCGTGGAACTCCGACCTAGGGTGCGTGTTCACGATCACTTTTCACCGGAAATGGAAGTCTGACCACTGCAGACTGCACCCTGATGTACGGAACACAAAGCATAGCCGCCGATAAAGGTTTAATTATGGTTTGAGATTCTATTTTAAAACACAAATGCAATAACAAATGTTAAAAACGACTTTGACAGGGAAGTAATACTATTGATTTCAACTCAAAAATCTCGGCAAAATAGTTGACTTGCTGTTCCGTAACTTTAATATGACTTTGCTCAGGGGTGCGCTTCCCGAAGTCACAGATGCTAACATCCGTAGTTAGAACCACTGACTGAATGGACGTATAAATTTCTGCAACTATGCTATTGGGAAAAACGCCACAGGCTCGTGTTCTCTTTAGTTCAACGTCGGATAACCACATTATCGGAGTCAGATCATTCTTACTTGTCTGCGTGCGAATTCCATTATCTTTTTCCGGATTAAAGACAATAAACCGAACACACAACACAACGCACTTCACCTACCTTATAAACTGATATGTTTTAAAGTCAGGAGCTTTAAACTTTTGTCAATTCTGGTAAGCTAATTTACTTTTAGCTTACGTAACTTATAACCATTCCGTGGAGTATAATAAAATGGGTCTACCGTGAAATGTTACGAACGTTGTACTGCGTTATTTTTCCCTTAAAGCTCCTTTTTTCTGTCCTTCCACAGATATCTGAGCCTCTTGGAGTGCACTGAACATTTCATCCATGAATTTCTGCATGTCAGCGAACCAGAGGCCGTGCCTTTCTATCCATCCCCAAAGCCCTTTCCAATAAAGTCTTTCTCGGTTATAATTTTAATACCGTCTCTTCGTTTCATTTCTAAGTGCGAGTTAACATCGATTGTATTTGTGGTAGATTTTATGATAATGGCCGGCTCTGCGAAAGTTAAGCATTAAACCCCTTTTGATTTTGAGGACTTGAGTTCATCTTCAAATGTTACGCAGAGCTGGCAAAAAAAAATCAAAAACTGACAAAACACAAATAAATCTATTTGAAAACATTTTTAATATATATATGTAAATAATGCCTTGGTGGTGACAAATATGACAGGTGGTGGGGGTGAGCAGATGGATGGTGACAGCTACATCCGACGTGGGGTACAGAATGTGCATATTTACGCTACCAACTGTTGCATTCTTTTAGGTCTCGTATTTATTTTCGTTCAGATGAAAATCAGCCACACCTTCGAATCTACCTGCATCACTCCGGTTGATCTCAGATGCTGCTCACGAACATTAGATGTTCGGATTCAGTATACTCTGACGTTTCCACCAACCCAAAACTTCGATCTAATAAAGGCTGTACCGCAAAAAATGTGTAACTTATGCATGTTCAGTGCTTTCATGGATATTCGGATCATGCACAAAAAATAAACATTTTGGATGTCATCTGTCAAGTTGCTGAAAAGTTTCGTCGTCGAGTATGAAAGTCAGTAATTAATTTTAGACTGAAGAATGGTTAATAAATGGTTTGCTAGGCAGTGTTCGAACTGAATTTATGTATTGCAATAAATGCACTCATATGGACATTACGTTAGATGCTACACAGCTGACAGTTGATGACTGCGGTCAAGATATCACCAGTTCGCATATCAAAATACAGAAATGTGAATTGGTGTTATTCAAAGTAATGGAAATATACAACTCATTACAATGATAACCATGAACAATGAAAAGGTGAGGTGAGTGTTAGCTGCGCATACATGCTTCTAGGATATCACAACAGCGGCCTTAGCTTACTGAACATTTGACAGCTGACAGTTGATGACTGCGGTCAAGATATCACCAGTTCGCATATCAAAATACAGAAATGTGAATTGGTGTTATTCAAAGTAATGGAAATATACAACTCATTACAATGATAACCATGAACAATGAAAAGGTGAGGTGAGTGTTAGCTGCGCATACATGCTTCTAGGATATCACAACAGCGGCCTTAGCTTACTGAACATTTTGTGGCACTACATAATGGAGTATGGCGATCGAGTATATTACGGCCATTCATCAATTAAAATAAAATGGATAAAATATTTGCACCGTAACGCCGGCTCGCTTGATTGACTTGGCCACATAAAGAATGTTCATCATAGACGGACGGCAAGGAATGCGCGTTCCACCCACATGGTTCGAATCATGAACAAAAAATAGTTCATTTTGGATCTTTCGTCATCATGTATGAAGGTCGGTAAGTAATTTAACAACGAAGAATGGTTAGGCTGATAAATGGATCGCTAAGCAGTGTTCGAAATGAATTTATATACTGCTATAAACGCACATTACGTTGCGGTAGATGCTACTCAGCTGACCCGTTAAGCATAACGCATCAGAATAGAGTGATGCGAATTGGTGCTATTCAAAGTACTAGCAATACACAATGCAATTCATGGATTTAACCATTTCATTTTAATTTGAATAAGTAAGTTGAGTGTTGCCTGCGTACATGGTTCTGGGATGTCACAACAGTGGCCTTAGCTTACTGTACATTTTCTCGCGCAGCATGAAGTGCAGCAATCGAGGTGCTAAGTTACATATTATTACGTATTACGGCCATTCAGCAATTAAAATGGCAAAAATTTACTGAGCAACAAAAGAAACGCAAGTTCAACTAACTAAGTTAGCTATGTGCTCTTATGGTTACCCAGATAGCAAGCACCTCCGCTCCGGATCTGCCCTGGCTCTGCCCTATCACATTCGCCGCTAGGACCATGGAGGCGTATGTGGTCGACCCGAGTTGTGCGTCCAGATCTCCTTATAGGTCCATGGTATATCCCATGGACCTATAAGGAGATCTGGACGCACAACTCGGGTCGACCACATACGCCTCCATGGTCCTAGCGGCGAATGTGATATTGCAGGTCACGTGATGCCATGGGGGCCAAAAAGAAATTTCTCCATAGGGAATAATTGAAAAAGACACGCTGATAAATCCGTGAATAATTTTTTTTGACAGCCACAAATTATCGATACCGAAACGGTTTATTTTTCTCTTTTAAATCATTAATCCCTCGTTTCTCGGCAAAGACAAAATCTTTTATTTATATTCAGGCTATGCGAACACCAACGGGTCCTCATAAGTAAGCGCGTTCCCGCTCCTCCGAATTTAGCACTGCAGCGGATGTGAGTGGGTGGAGCAATGGGCTTTCCTTGCCGTCTGTCTGTTCAACATTACAGACGTAGCCAAATCGGTGAAGTGAGCTGGCCAGTAACATAGCATATGTATTGAGCGACTAAAGAAACGCAAGTTAAATAAAGGCAAACCGGAAAATAAGTTTGCGCGTAATTATCTAACGTAATGTCCATATGAGTGCATTTATTGCAATACATAAATTCAGTTCGAACACTGCTTAGCAAACCATTAATCATTAACCATTCTTCAGTCTAAAATTAATAACTGACTTTCATACTCGACGACGAAACTTTTCAGCAGCTTGACAGATGACATCCAAAATGTTTATTTTTTTGTGCATGATCCGAATATCCATGAAAGCACTGAACATGCATACACATTTTTTGCGGTACAGCCTTTATTAGATCGAAGTTTTGGGTTGGTGGAAACGTCAGAGTATACTGAATCCGAACATCTAATGTTCGTGAGCAGCATCTGAGATCAACCGGAGTGATGCAGGTAGATTCGACGGTGTGGCTGATTTTCATCCGAACGAAAATAAATACGAGACCTAAAAGAATGCAACAGTTGGTAGCGTAAATATGCACATTCTGTACCCCATGTCGGATGTAGCTGTCATCATCCATCTGCTCACCCCCACCACCTGTCATATTTGTCACCACCAAGGCATTATATTAAAAATGTTTTCAAATAGATTTATTTGTGTTTTGTCAGTTTTTGGATTTTTTTTGCCAGCTCTGCGTAACATTTGAAGATGAACTCAACTCAAGTACTCAAAATCAAAAGGGGTTTAATGCTTAACTTTCGCAGAGCCGGCCATTATCATAAAATCTACCACAAATACAATCGATGTTAACTCGCACTTAGAAATGAAACGTAGAGACGGTATTAAAATTATAACCGAGAAAGACTTTATTGGAAAGGGCTTTGAGGATGGATAGAAAGGCACGGCCTCTGGTTCGCTGACATGCAGAAATTCATGGATGAAATGTTCAGTGCACTCCAAGAGGCTCAGATATCTGGGGAAGGACAGAAAAAAGGAGCTTTAAGGGAAAAATAACGCAGTACAACGTTCGTAACATTTCACGGTAGACCCATTTTATTATACTCCACGGAATGGTTATAAGTTACGTAAGCTAAAAGTAAATTAGCTTACCAGAATTGACAAAAGTTTAAAGCTCCTGACTTTAAAACATATCAGTTTATAAGGTAGGTGAAGTGCGTTGTGTTGTGTGTTCGGTTTATTGTCTTTAATCCGGAAAAAGATAATGGAATTCGCACGCAGACAAGTAAGAATGATCTCCGATAATGTGGTTATTCGACGTTGAACTAAAGAGAACACGAGCCTGTGGCGTTTTTCCCAATAGCGTAGTTGCAGAAATGTATTCGTCCATTCACTCAGTGGTTCTAACTATGGAAGTTAGCATCTGTGACTCCGGGAAGCGCACCCCTGAGCAATGTCATATTAAAGTTACGCAACAGCAAGTCAACTATTTTGCCGAGATTTTTGAGTAGAAATCAATAGTATTACTTCCCTGTCAAAGTCGTTTTTAACATTTGTTATTGCATTTGTGTTTTAAAATAGAATCTTAAACCATAATTAAACCTTTATCGGCGGCTATGCTTTGTGTTCCGTACATCGGAGGGCAGTCTGAAGTGGTCAGACTTCCATTTCCGGTGAAAAGTGATCGTGAACACGCACCCTAGGTCGGAGTTCCACGAGCCCGAGCCGTTGTCATGGACACCTCGGAAACCAGCGCGTTCATAAGCCCTACACTACGCATGCGTGAGCAAAAATCACACAGCGCATGTCCGCGTGGCTCCGGAAGCTTGGCCCCCATGTCGGCACACTGCGCCACTGAGCAATTTCCATTGAAATGAATGGGCGGCCATTTTCCAATTGTATATCCAGTGAAATATAAAACATCCTTGGTATATCCAATGATGTGGTTGAAGGCAGAGTGTACATCGTCTTCGAGGAACATGGGCTACGAAATAATGGTTCCGCTTATTGCAAGTGATTCGGGAACACAATGGAGGAGAAAGCTTATTATCGCCGTGTCCTCTTTTCCTGTTTTATATGACGGTTCCCTGTCTAGTTACAGGGACAATGAGAAACGTAACTGCGTATGGAGGAAGGTAGCAGAGATTGTTGGTGTCTCTGGTGGGTTTAAAAATTCTGTCACTGTTAAAAATGAAATAAAATACGGTATTGTGCTGCTTAAATTACTGAGACCCGGCGCTCAGCAAAGTCGCGTTTTTTACAGGCCCAGATACGTGCCCAGACCGGCGCCGTTTTCGCCGAAGATGCAGGATGGCGACTATCAGAACTGTTCGCGTTCTCTGATCCATGACAATGATTAAACTCCGTGACAATAACGGACTGCATTTATACACAACTGCAGTCCCTTAAAAATTCAAAATCCAAGCGGGAAAAACGACAATTGGGTGAATTAATACCGCTGTCAATGAAAACTTGCTTCAGCCAGTTGACAGCTGCATTTCGCTTCCAATGACGTCAGTAGAAAACTGGACCGCCCAAAGGCGGCAAAACCAAGGGGATAGAGGCGTCTGCAGGCGTTGACGCGCCACGCCAATGTGAATGTTCCATTATATATACGTCCTACCCGGAGAAATATGTAGCAGGCGGGTTTGTCTATCCTGGTACCGTGTGTTACTCTACCAGTATTCACAATAAAAGTTGTGTTCAGTCCGATTGAAGAGCGTACTCAAACGTTATCCAACATGTTCGGGTGAGCGTCCATCGTTGGCGTCGCACATGCGTCTGGGCATATCCTTGTACTGCGCAGACTCGTGCCCCCTGACCCCAACACAATATGCCACAGACGTGTCCAACGAGGGCTTCAGAAAAATGATCAAAACACTGGACAAGAAATATGTGATTCTCTCACGCAATCATTTCTCCAAAGAGGCATTACCTACACTGTATGAAAAATGTGGAGGGGAAATAGAGAGGGAAATCACAACTGTTGAGTTCTTTGCAACCATGGCTGACTTATAGTCAATCAGAACAATGGTGCCGTACCTGTCCTTGACAATTCACTATATTGACGGGGTTTTTCATATGAAAAGTTGGTGCTTGCAGATGTCTTTTTTCCCGCATCATCAAGGCAGCTTCTCTAAATAAATGGATGAGACTTCAGTGCTTTGGCCATAGGCTCCATCTAGCAATTGGTAAGTAGGACGAATAAAAAATACAATTTAAAATGTACACATAATTGAATTGTGTGTAATCTATGCGAATATAGTGAAGTGATTGACAGTGGATCAATTATGAAATGTTACTTAATATGTAAATATTCAATTTTTTTTTTTACATTTGACAAGTTAAATAAAATAGAAAATAAAAATGGATAAATGGAATAAAAATTGGATAAAAATGCATACAAGGTTATATTCTGTTTTAATTTAACCTGAGTCTGAGTCTAACCTAAGTGCAATGAGAGATTCTCAAATTGACCGTGCATTAGGGATCTGCAAAAAACTTGTCAGCAGTTTCTCCTACAGCTGGAGGCCTAAAAAGGAGCTAGCACAGGCTCGAAGGGAGCTGAAGCTTAGAGAGCATGGGCTGAAGACTGAATAGCCCACAAGGTGGAGATCAAGGCATGTAATGATTGCAAGTCCTGAGTCCTGGAGCAGCAGAGGGCCATTTCGCAAGTCTTCTGACCGAAAATCAAGACATCTCATCCCAACATGGCAGGACACTGATATCCTGGAAGCCATCAACATAGCCATCCACCCCCTCATTGAGTTTACTGTGAGAAGTTTCCAGTGAGAAGTATGTCAGTGTTTCTTTTGTGAAGCCAGCCCTCCACCTTTTCAGCTCCTCCATTCTCAAAGTAAGTGATGATGTTCCAGACCTGACCAACACCATCAAAACCAAAATCCTCACTTATTTGGAGGAGAAATACAAGTCTCCAGAGACACAAGAACTGCTTGACCTGGCCTCTTCTCTGGATCCAGACTTCAAGCTGAGATATGTCAGAGAGGAGAGGACTGTACCAATCCAGACCAGACTCATATCTGAGATGGCTGACTCTGCAAGCATGGTTTGTAATAATTGTGGCTAGATACAGAATTTATGATAAATTAAAGATATTAAGTAGATTAAAATGTGCTCAAAGGTCATTGATGTGCTGTAATCTGAATATGGACGTTAAATATGTTTCATAAGACTATATTTGTTTTTCTTATTTTATTTATCATGTACTTTTCAAGGGGAAGAGCCCAACTGATCCATGTGGTGGGACTGCAGACAGTGCAGAGGATGCACTCAGTACATCTAAGAAAGAGAAGACCTTGGAAGAAGAGCTTCTTCAAGTTCACTGGGGCAGCCACACCACGATCCTTTCCTCACCAGGAACAACAGGCTGTAGTCTCTGAGCTTTAGTCTTACCTATAGTGTGCCAACCTTGAAAGTGAAGAGACTGGTGGAGGGAACATCTGAAACTCTACCCATGACTTTCAAAGCTGGCAAAAAGCACTTGTGAATTCCTGCAACAAGTTCCCAGTCAGAGAAGGCCTTTAGCACTGGGGGAAATGTGGTCACCTGCCTTCGCTCGTCTCTCAAGTCAGAAAATGCTGACAGGCTCGTGTTTCTTGCCAAAAACCTGTAGGCCTAAGCCTAATGTTATTACCTTTTCTGTATAAGCTGTAATTGTTTCCATTGACTTACACTTTGTGATTGCTCTCTGTCATAGTATATTTTTTCAGTTACTCTTTGGCTCATTATTTATTATTTACTCATATTTAAAGTTTCATTTTGCACCGAAAGCTGTTCACTTTCTGTTTGTTTAAAAGTAGTGCAATAAAAATAAAGATGTTTTCCCTAACATCATGAATAATCGCGATTAATAATTGTGATTACAATATTGATCAAAATAATTGTGATTATCATTTTGGCCATAATCGCGCAGCACTGGCAGTGGGTAAAAATTTTTCTGTTGGTGACTGTTTTGGTGTTTTGAACATTGTGCAAATTGCGCAAGAGCACACAGCTGCCTCCACATCCAAGGCCAGGTGGGACCACCAATATCAGTGTTTCCCACACGTTCATTTATTCGTGGCGGCCCGCCACGAATGAATTTTGGCCGCCACGAATACATTTTTCGGCTTTTGACGCGACCTCGCCTCCGGACTGTTTGCTTTGTGAATGTCGCGTGTCGTTACAATTCTGGCGCATTGGGTGGCGGTATGCACTGTAACCCCGCCTATAAATTAATAAGACGCAAAAGAAGAAGTCGTGGTGGGCCTATAAATTGAGAAGACGCAGAAGAAAAAGTCGTGGTCACTTTTTTTTTTTTTTTTTTTGGCTTTTATTGCTATGGTGGTGATATGTTCTAGAGACCTGGAAACTAGAACTGAGAGAATCAAAATGGTGATAGATGTTGCACAGAAATTTTAGGAATAATGGATGTTAAAGGGGAAGAAATTAAACGGATTTTGGAGAGAGGGTTTGGCGGGGGTCAGGTGACCGTATAGTGAAGTTTAAAAATGGGGATTTCAGAAGGAGATACTGAGCAACAGGAATATAGTCTAACTGCCTGATCTCTCGCCGTAACCGTCAACTCATTAAATGGCGGTAATGCCCAAGTTTCAGGAGGTAACCCGGCACAAAACAGGAAAGAAGAAGAAAAAGTCGTGGTGGAAGGGACGTGGCTCGAACGACGAAGGTAAGACGTGCCGGTGCAAAGCTGTCAAATAAGCCCAAAAGTGGTCTGAACAAATAAAGTGGTCTTGGATCTATCCATGCGTAATTTTGTGCACTTCAAACTTCAGAAACTCTTTCTGATTGTTTCGTAGCGGGTGCTTCAGTGTAAAACAAATCTGCATGACATTTGCGGTTCATTTGTTGTAATGGTTTTGCAGGTGTTCATGTAAAATAAAGTATTTACACATGAAAGAGGAGACGTGTCTCCATATATTGCGCGCTCTCACGCGTTCACTCCTGGAACCAGGATATCTGTGTCGTCGCATTGAAAATCTTTTCTCCTTTCCTCCTGTTAAATCTGCCGTCATGCTGCCACTGCTTGCGCTGCTGGCGCACCTTTTTGTTAAAATGTATATCTATATATGCAGATCTTAAGTAAAAATTTACTGAATGCAAGCTATTTTCATCAATACTTGTACATAATTAATCTATTGTTCTATTCTGTAAATATGTATAATCAAGTACATTTGTATAGCATTTATACATGTATGTATATAGTAGGGGTGCAGCGATTCATCGACATTGTCGACAAAATTCGAAAACAAAGTTAGTGTTGACTAATTTATTCATCGATAATTTGTCGTTACGTAATCGCAAACGTATTTCACGCATTGGAACTGGACTAAACGTCGTTTCACAGGACCTGGAGATAAAGGCAGCTGCAGAGTGAGCCATCTGACTTAATTCGCAACTCTCAGTCACGCCTGCGCAAATGCGACCGGTGGGAGGAGAATGGAATGCGAAAGGATAATGCGGACTTGGAGCTGCAAATTTATGCACGCGGTTACAATATTCTATCACTAGATGGCACTCCAGGATCATGTATTGAATATTCACAAGCACGCCGAATACTGAATACCGTACTTTTCATTCACTTGAAAATTGATTAAAGAGCACAAGAAGAGAACAAAGAGTGGTTGCTTTTCTTCATTCTGTGCATACTATGAAAAAAACTTTGTACTTGCACTTTTGATACTTAAGTATATTTTTCATAAAATGGTTTTGGTACTGAAGTAAATTTAATGTGAGCTACTTGTACTCAAGTAATTTTCTTATGGGTGACTTCAACTTTTACCTAAGTAACTTTCAGTCATGGTACTTCTACTAAGTAGTTTTTGTTCCAGTGCTTTTTACATCTCTGGATATACCTGGTTTAATATCAGAGACCCTAGACCAAAGAATATTGTCCGCAAAATTCAGATTTTTTTAATAGGAGGAAATTTTTTTTTTTTTTTTGCTGCTGCTGCTGCCCTCGGTGATCAGAGAAAGAATCTGTTTAATTATTTATATTCGCACTTTACCTGACAACAGTTCAAAAACTTGAATTCTTACTTGAATTTTTGTTTGTCTTTTGTCCTCAAGTACTTGTCATTGTACGATTGCAAAATGTACTGTGGGCTCCAAATTACTAGCACCCTAGACTGGCAATGCACAAACAATACAAAAAAATCTATATACAATTTAATTATTGAGAAACAGAACATACCAGAATGTGTGAAATACTTTACCTTATGAATGTTTTGAGAGAAACAACCAAAATCCTAGTTTAATTTAGTACTTAGGGCAATCACCTCTGGCCAAAATAACAGCATGGAGTCTTTTCCTGTAATTTTTGAGAAGGTTAAGGCACACATTTGGGGGATTTTGGACCATTCCTCCAAGCAGATCCTTTCAAGATCCTTCACATTGTTGGGTTTGTGTTTAACAACTGCCCTCTTCAACTCAGCCCACAGGTTTTCAATTGGATTAGCAACTGAGGTGACCATTGCAGAACACTGATTTTGTTGTCACAGAACCATTACTATGTGGATCTTGGGGTTTACTTTGGGTCATAGTCTTGTTGGAAAGTCCACCTACGGCCAAGTCCCACCCTTCTGGCGGAAGCAACCAGATTGTCGGCCAAGATGTCCTGATACTTGGTGGAATTCATTATGCCATTAATCTTAAACAGTGCTCCTGGAAATCTTGAATTAAAACGGCCCAAAAACATGACTGTTTCATAATCATATTTCACCATGGGTACGAGGTGCTTCTCCCTGTATACATCTGTTTTTCAAATATGCTAAAGATGCTGATGCTGCATCAGACTGAAATCTGCACTTTTGGTCTCATCTGACCAAAGCATCTTGTTCCAGTCATAACTTAAATGATATCTACAAAACTCCAAGCAATTGTTTCTGTGTCTTCTGGTCAGGAAAGGCATTCTTCTGGCAACCCTTCCAAAGAGCCTGTGGTTGTGGAAGTGGCGTCTGATGGTGCATTTTGAAACCTGGTGACCCCGAGTTGCTACCAAGACCTGCAATTTCTTCACAGTGATTCTTGGGTATTTTTTTGTTTCTCTCACCATCCTCTTCAGTACCCTGGGGAGCAAAATGCAGTTGCATCCTCCATTCTTGAGGTTTTCAACAGTTCCTCATTTTTGGAATATTTTAGTAATTGCCCTGATAGTGCTCAGTGGCAAATTCAATCGTTTGTGAATCTTCTTGTAGCCATGACCAGATTTATGACGGTCTGTGATCATCTGTCTCTTTTGAACTGACAGTTATTTCGTTTTCTTCATGGGGTTGCATGACAAAGGGATATTGCATGTGTGTTCCCTAATTTCTAGGCCCTAGTGAAACAGGAAGTGATGTAATGGCTCACTATGGTTCCTTAACACTTAGATAAAACTTAAATAAGCAGAATTTAATATCTGGTCTAATTTTTGTAGATGTTATTTACAAAAGTCTTTAAGGGTGCCATTAATTGTGAAACTTTTATTTGAGGGAATTTAATTTTTAATTACTTTTGTACACTGTGCGATTTTGGGCTGTCCCAGACCGTGGCAATGTCTTTGGTCTTGGGTCCAAAATGGCGGTCCTACTTCGCACTGTGAGAGAGGTTCAGAGATGACCGTTGTCACGGTCTTGCGACCAAAGATTGGGGACATTGTGATAAATTTGGGATAGCTATCTCACAGAGTGACAGTGCCTACGACCTACGTCCACTAAGCAACCAAAAGGAATGCAGCATGAAATGACGGACTGATCAATGTGACACTAGCGCTAAACCTAAACACAGGGTGCGCTCCCACCATGGAAGTGAAACGAGCAAAAAGTGGTGCTTGGGACTCAAGCAGAGAAGAAACTCTTGTCAAATTATGGCAGCAGAAGCCTTGTTTATATGATGTGTCCTCAAGCTGTTACCGTGTCTGGATGACGCAAGGTGTTGAGGTTTTCTGGTATATTGACGTGCGTCTTTGCCTGCGATTCAGTAGGCGTGATCATCATTCATTCTACATACATAAAACTTGGATGTCATACCCAAGTTTACTACAAGATCCATTTAGGACAGTGTGGTTTGCATTAAACGTAGAAGATTGCTGAAACCGCAGTGTGTAGCCGGAATTAGGAAAAGCGAGAAAAATTTTGTCTAAAACCAATAAAGGGCTTCGCTAATATGTGGCAAAGTGTGCAAAAACAAGCTGTTTTTATCTATTTTATACTTTTGGACATAAATCAAAAATAGAATTCAAAGGCCAAGCGTACAGGTTTTAAGGTCAAAGACATTTTGATACTGGGTGGTGCAAACTAAATATTAAGCATGAAATTTTGCTCTAACACGTTCTGGTAAAGAGGTAATTTGGCATTAGGGGTGTGCCGATACATTGATTGTTAAATTCATCGCGATGCGACAGGTGAGGATTCAATTACGATTCATAAATGTTCAAAATCGATTGTTTTTCCCTATAACTAAATGACAGGAACACAACAGCTGTTTGCGGAACAAAAAGTGAAAGACGTGCATGCCGCTCGGACACCTGAAGGAACGGACCAGGTGAAGATGGCGGCAGCTAACACTTTGGCTAGTACCGTTACTGAGCGTGAGATTCAGACATCAGGATTAAAAGCTAGCGTTTGGAAGCATTTCGGTTTTTACGGATGTGAAAATGGAAAGGGCATCGACAAAACCTACTCGATATGTAAGGCGTGTAAAACCAGGATTAAGTACAGTGGCAACACTACGAACATGCGACAGCATCTCGCCCATTTCCACCCCGGGTTAGAGGAGGAGAAGAATCCGCCGGTTGTTGCCGCTAACCAGCGAACAATTGAAGAAGGATTGTCAAAACTTCCCCGCAGCTCTGAAAGGGCGAAAAGAATCTCGTCATCCATCGCAACCTTTATCGCTAAGGATTTACGTCCATATGCTGCCATTAACAACCCAGGCTTTCGTGCTCTGATGCTGACACTGGAGCCCAGATGCAAACTCCCAAAGCGAAGTTATTTTGTCCAGAAAGCAGTTCCCAAACTCTACAACGTGACCAAAACCAACTTACTGGAATCGTTGAAGAAAGAATGTAGGATAGCTCTGACGTGATGCATGGACTTCAGTTGCTACAGAATCATATGTCACGGTAACAGCGCACTTAATGAGCGAGTCTTGTAACGACTGGGAGCTGGCGAATTATGTTCTCCAAACGAGAGCAATGACTGAGAACCACACTGGAGCAAATGTAGCTGAGCTGTTGCAAAACGTAGCAGAAGAATGGCAGATTAAGGACAAAGATTTGGTTTTAGTCACTGATAATGCCTCCAATACGGCTGTTGCTGCTCAGCTTGGAAACTTCCTCCATGTTAAATGTTATGCACACACTCTCAACCTTGCTTCTCAGAAAGCACTCAAGGTGCCTGCTGTGACAAGGCTCCTGGGCAAGGTCAGACGGATCACCACGTTTTTTCACCGCAGCACCACTGCCAGTCATCTGCTGGAGGAGAATCAGAACCTGCTTGGACTCAGAAAACACAAGCTTAAGACGGATGTGAGCACAAGGTGGAATAGTGCTTATGAGATGGTTGAAAGGTTCCTGGAGCAACAGCCTGCTATCTGCAACACCTTGCTCGCTCCTCAGGTGAGAAAAAAAAGACTCAGATATTGCCACTCTCACAGAAGCTGACATCTCAAATGCAGAAGATCTCATCACTGCCCTCAAGCCCATGAAGGATGCCACTACTCTCATGTCTCAGGAGAAAACCCCCACTGTGTGTTTGATTGCTCCTGTGCATGCCAAGCTCATCCAGAACACAAGGCCCACTGCTGAAGATTCACCACTGGTCCGGGAGATAAAACGGCCAATCCTTGAGGATCTCAGCAAGCGATACAGCAGTAAGCAGGAGAGAAACACTCTCACACAGCCTCTGCCCTTGACCCAAGTTTCAAGGCCTTACCTTTCCTTTCTGAGGTAGAGAGAGGGGAGACGTATGGAAGAGTGATTGCTGAGGCTGCATCATTATAGGTAATACTGCTATTTAATCTTGTTAAAAAATCTAATGTGTAAAAATAATAACAAATACTGCTATTCCATGATACCAGATTTACGGTAGTGAATTTGTGTTTTGTCAAATGAGTTTTTAAATTTTAAGATATTGGAATTGTGATTTAAATAAAACCTTTGTGGGTTTACTTGTTTTTGCATTGTGTATAGATCCAGCAAGAGGTGGAGGTAAATGGGGACACCCACCCAGACCACAACACAGCCAGCTCAGCAACCAGTGAGGAGGAGTCACAACAAAGCCCTGGTGCCAAAAGAAGGGTTTCATCATCTTTTCTGCTAGAGAATCTGCTGGGGCTGGCCTTTTCTGATCAGAGTATGAATCCAACTTTTTAAAATTTAAGATTTACCCAGTAGCAAATTATTTTTTTTATGTCTGAAATCTACAATCCGCTTTCATATCATACCAGCATTTAGCTGGTGGCTGACTCTAATTTCCATCACACTCTCTCTATGCTGCTACAGTTCAGCAGCAGCCCAAGTCAGCACATGACAGACCTGCGGAGCAAGTTACCAAGTACTGACGTGCTGAAACATCGACTCTCTCAGAGGACCCTCTCGGCTGGTGGAAAAAGAACCAAGTGCTGTATCCTATGATTTTTAAGTTAGCCAAGAGGTTCCTTTGCATTCCTGGCACCAGTGTCTCTGCAGAGAGAGTATTCTCAACAGCAGGAGACATCATAGCTGCACAGCGGAGCACACTGAACTTCGATCATGTTGACCAGCTCCTGTTCTTACACAAGAACTTGAAAGTGTACAGTCCTGACACTGATGACAGTAAAGGTGATAGTGAAGACAGCAATGATGATGAGTAGCTGCACATTTGCCTTTTTGGTGCACTTACATGCCCTGTTTCAATGTTTCAAATTCCACAAGTGTTATGAGAGCTGATGTTGTTGGATATTGTTTTAAAGCTGCTTTGATTGTGTATAGCAAAATGTTTACTATGTTGTGGGATTTATGCTGCTTATTGAGGATGTTTTTGAAGTCTGAATAAGATAGCTTTTCTGATGTTTCAGATTAAATTATCTGATTAAGCTAATTGGGGTTTTTTTCCCCCACAGAAATCTGTGAAAACCATTAAGGATTAAAATAAGTCTTATTTATTTCTATTGGCACTTTATGTTACCTGTTTTTCTTGAAAATGTGGAATTCGTTCTACCAGTTATTTTTTGTACTGTTAATAGAGAATTCTATTTTTTGAAAAGTATTGCTTTGACGCAGTAAATGTAGGTAACTCCTAAATTTTTTTGTTGTTAATAAGAGCAGCTTTTTGTTGTATAGGCTGCTGCTACAGGCAAATAAAAGATGGAGATAAATTTGTTTGGTTACTTTAATTAATGGATACTGACAAATGCACATTTTTTTAAAAGTATGAAGTGGCCACAAAGTGATGAACAAAAAGATCTAAATGGGGAAAAAAGATGCTTCGAAAATCTTTATAATCGTTAATATCGTGATAATCGTTGAATAATCAAATCGTAGTACCCTGAATCGTAATCGAATCGATTCATGAGGTTCCTTAGATGGGACACCCCTATTTGGCATGTTTTGAATATTTTTCACAGCTCCAAAAGTTCAACCTTTTTCCTGGACCCACTCGGAAACTATCGCTCCCTGACATCACACGCGTCAAACTGAGACTAAATGACAACAGATTGAACAGAGCTTCTTACCCTCAGTCTTGTGTCACACTTTAATAACATAAAAAGCACTGGTTTTTCATCATTTAAAAAAAAATCTCAATTTCTCAGAATTCTATCTCCCATGTTTGCTTTTTTCCTTCTAAATTTGTGTTAAACAGAATATAGGCTACCAATTTTACACAATGACGCTTGTAAACGCAAATCTTTGGTGTTTCATGAGTATTTCACGAACACATTTATGCAAACTTTTTTTTTTTTTTTTCAATCCCACCCAAATCTGGAATGTCCAATTGGGGAACTATGTACAAGGCTTTCGCATATGCGACCCCCTGTTGCCAATTCAGGAGAGTGAAGACAGTTTGCGGCTCTCCTCCAAAGCACGCGCCTGTCAGCCACTGCTTCTTATACACTCATTGGTTGAATCCTTCCAAGTTCAGAACGAGGGCGGAGGATACCCGAACATGAACAAGCTTAGAATCTTCCTGACGAGCGTCCGTCTGGCCAACAGGAGACGCCTAAGCAATGAAAAAAGCAAAGCATTACCCTTCCTGGAAGACCCTTCCTAATTTGCATCCCTGTATTGCAGTGGTTTTCAAGTTCGGTCCTGGCGCCCCCCTGTGTATGCTGGTTTTTGTTCCAACTACAATAGCAATCTTTAGATTTTAACAAGCTGATCATTTGTTTTAATTAGGTGCATTTATGCAAATATCCACATTGAGATATATTGTAAATATTGGCAGAGGGAAACAATTTAACCAAACATTTAATCAACATAAATAATCAGAAGGTTCCTCATTGGTGAAACTCTTGACACATGGTGGCAAAACCCGACAATTTACTTGGCAAACAATGTAGTCACTCCTGTTGTGTTTTCTGTTGATTTGATTTGGTTCAGGCAGGTTATTTGGGAAAAACTCAAAACACCTGTAGTCAGAAACCTAATTTGGAGCTTATTGATTTTCTCAGAGTCTAATTTGATCTGCGTAAAAATGTTCTCACCTGAAAATTCTAGCAATACTGAAAATTAAGCACAATATGTTCAAGGGTTTTTATTTTTCATAGCAGAATGGATATGTCCATCCAAATGTGACTTAAGATGGTAAATAACTGCTCAAAACATGGAATGCTGCTAATTTAGACAAAGTGACAGCTTTTTAAAATCCTAGAATTGCAATTGTAGTTGGAACAAAAACCAACATACACAGGGGGGCGCCAGGACCGAACTTGAGAACCACTACTGTAGTGCAATGGCCAATTGTGCGCTACTCTGAAAAAACTGCTGACCACTGCCGGTTAGTACGACTGGGGCTCGAACCCGCACCGCAATAGTCACTTCTGCGTCGCAATGCGATGCTTTAACCAAGTGAGCTATCCGGCAGATCCAGTTCAGCAAACTTAACATAAATTGTCCAGTCGTCTTTCGAATAATTCATTCGCTTAACTTTTAGTGCATAGACTTTCAGTGGCGTAGTCAGAGCTGAAAATTGGCAGGGCCCAGAAGATCCCTTTACAACAATTATTAATCTTTGCTTGTTGCCAGTCATTTTCCTTTATTAACAGTGACTATGTAATTGGCCGAATGCAGAACAGAACAAGTGTTTCCACTAAACATGGCCATGTCCCCCGCCAGGTCACGAAAATTGACTGGGGTCGGCTTATCACACTAATACACATTGAAGCCAAAGATGAATGAAGTTGGTCAAACCGTTCTTGAGATATCGCATTCACAACAAACAGGACGTGACGGACGGACAGACGGAGCTGAATACTATGTCCCCCCGCTCCGCTCGCTACCGCAGCGGCAGGGGACAAAAATAATTTTCTCATGAATAAGCCGATACTTTACGAAAGACGAGCTGCTCTGAAACTTCTGCGGGGGCGGGGGGGGAGGGGGGGGGTCCGTTAAGTGGGCTGTGGTGTTCATTTTAAAAAAACTTTTCTCCAAAGTTACAAACTGTAGTTTTTGCCGAAGATCAAGCTACCCAAGCCTAATTATCAAAACCTTGACAGTGTAGCTATCTTAATATTACTACTACGAGTAGCAGCACTGTTGCAGATATTAATATTTTTACTATTACTTGGCAATAGAAGGAGATTTGGGAGGGCTTTACAAAAATTAAACCATTCAAGTATATCAGGAATGCTGAGCTTAACTTGCAGTATTATAAGCTAATGAGAAACTGCTAATATCAAACTCTCAGACTCTATATTAAACCCTACCATGCACTATCAAATTGTCTCTTGTGCGCTATAAAACTCCCAGTTTGAAAAGAGAGGGTGAAAGCGCACAAGAGGGAGTTTGATAGTATGTAAGAGAGTGTAGCTGGGGATTATGGCCCACACAGCCTCTCATAAAGAATCAGTACTTTCGTTATATCAAAAATACACCAGTAATTCTGCAAATGACTATTTTTTTATTACAAAACATTTCATTTTTTTCATAATGTAATAAAGCTCCAGTTTATGGCATGTACTATGGTTTTCTAACATTACACAGAGTCCCTTCATCCTTAAATAATCATGCTAATGAGGTAATTTGCTACTGGACAAACCAACAATCACAGTAGCTGGCTTACACGTCTTTTGAAAAACTGCTTATGTCTGGCCATTTTTAGAACAAAAATTGAATTTCAAAGCTGACATTATATGGCAAATAAAATTGTTTACAATAGACTTTTTTAAAGTGTTTTTACTGTTTTATCTGCGACTGGACGCTTGAATCTGTTTCAGCTTGCTGCCTTGTGGAGCATTTTGTAATGTGAATTTTGAAAAGTGCTCTATGAATAAAGATTATTATTATTATTATTACTTTCCTCTGCTCATCTTAATACAATGTAAGTGGTTCCTTTTGCACCAAATTAGCATAATAGCATGAGAACTTAAAGATGAGGAGATAAAACGTGCTATTTCTACACATTATTGGCTACTAAAAACTGGGTTTTGCAATCGTATTTAAAGTTTGAATTTAATGCCACCTCGATAAATTAAAGCAGTCATTTCATTTCAACAAACATTTGTTCAAAAGTGATTTCAAAATGTTGAATGGTAGCGTAATACTTGTGATTGAAAAGATGCCATTTCTCAATATTCTCTAGCTATGCCCACTGTCATCAGTTTGTTCGAAACAGTAAAACCAAAGTAATCATTGATCAATATTGTGTAGCCTTCCATGCAACTACTAAAATTCCATTCTTTTTTGTTGGAAGTTTTCATGCTTTTTATGTGAATGAAAATGGTTGACTGCTGCTGGCCACATCGAAGTGCCACAATATGCTGAGTACCACTCATATTAGAGCAGATAGAAGAGTTTCTGGGGAGAAAGACTAAGTAAGTCAGACAGGATGAGGATTGTGAGAAGGAGTTCTCATGAACATAGCCAAGCAATAGTTTCTTTTTCACGTTTACTTTCAAATTCAAAGTTGGAGCTCAATATTCATGCTCAGTTCACTTTAAAAAATGACTTGAGAAAATGTTTACTTCAACCCTTATCCCAGGGGGCTTGTATCCCAAGCCACTAAATATCCAGACAGGTTTACATTTAAGATTACTTCATAACAAATGGAAATAAAACATTCTTTATACAAGAACTATAATGAGAGACCCGCTTCCACACAGAAATGCATTTACATACACTTTATATTAGAAGCACTGGAATATTATTAATAAAAAACACATTTTCATCTTCACATTTTTTTCAGTTCTTGACTTCCCATGCCCATTTTGTGCTTTTTTTGTATTTTCCTTCCTTAATCCACTGCAAGGGATTTATATATTGAGCAGCAAAAGAAACGCAAGTCTAAATTTTAATGACACAGGAGATCATGTAAAATCACTAACTTCTGATGATTGAAAAATGCATGAAAGACACAATCAAAATACTAATTTCTGGATGAACTTAAAATACAAAAAAAGTCAACAAGTCCATGAATATGACTGTCTTTATACTGTATTAACTGAAATTTAAGTCTGTATCATGTGTGCCCACCATTGGTATTCACAACTGCTCTGCATCTTTGATACATGGACTGGATCAAGTGATTGATGATGGCTGTGGGTTCTTTTGAAACGTTCTGGTAATGGCTACTTCAAGTTCAGCTCCAGTTGTTGGCCTTGGATGCACTTCATTGAACCTTCTTCGAAGGTCATCCTGCAGGTGCTCAATGTGAGTCAGATCAGGGACTGATAGCCAGGCAATGCAAAACACTGATGTTATGCTACAGCATAAAATTTTTTCACCCTGGCTGTACGAGGCTGTGCATTGTCATGTTGAAAAATGTGTTGATGGCAACGAGTAAAAATGGCACCACTTCAGGTCTAAGAACTTGATCAATGAACCGCTGTGCTATGAAACCATTTCCTCGACCTGCTCCAACATTTTGGAAGACAACAGCCCCCAGTCTTTGAAACCGATTCCTGCCTAAAGCATGACACTGAGTCCTCCCCATGGATCACTGGTCATCATCTCGATGCCGCCGCCAAATTCTTACTCTTCCATCAGTGCGAGAAACACAAAACAACTTCAATCTGAGATGATGACTCTTTGACTTTGCTGATAACACCAGTTCGAATGATTATTGGCCCACTGTAGTCTCTGGTGGTGGTGGCGTGGGGTAAGGACTGGACCACGAGCTGGACGACGACAACTCAGATTACACTGTGCTGTCGACGTCTTGCAGTATCAGCACTGATTGGCCTTTGATGAATACCTATCATTGCTCCTGCTTTCTGTGCTGCAGTTTGAAACTGGTCTCAAAGATGCTGTCGTCAAATCTGACGATCTTAGCGAAGTGTTGTGACCCTTGGCCGACCACTACATGGTCGATCTTCGGTGCTGTTAGTGGCATTAAAATGCTCCTGAAGCTTTCAAATAAAGGAAAAAATCCCCCCAAAAAATTACCTTTAATAGGGCGCCCCGGTGGCTCATTGGTTTAAGAGTGTGCACCATAAAGGCTGTGGCCTTCCTGCGGCGACCTGGATTCGATTCCGGCTCAGGTCATTTGGCGCATGTCTTCCCCATTCTTCTCCCTGGCTTTCCTGTCTGTGTGACTTTCAAATAATGGAAAAAAATCCCCCAAAAAATTTTAAAAATGCTTCTGAAGACGGGAGATGGTTGTTATGTTAACATGGAAAGCAGTGGCCACAGTTTGAACACTGATCAGCTTGAAGACATCCAATGGCCTGCTCTCTTTCTTGATGTGACAGTCTTGGCATTTCCACGGAGTGTTGGAACTGAATAAAAATCCAGTAACTTAGGTGTTCATTTATAGCCCTTGGTGTCATGTATTGCATGTGCAATTTGATCCCCATACGTTTCTGTTGGTGTTGTAGTGTGGTGACATGTGAAAATGTGAAATGTGAAAAAAATCTGTTTGGAACTAGTTAGGTGAATTCCGTGTCAAATTTAAGATCCTTTTTGTGCTGAAATACTTGCTTTTCTTTAGCTGTTCAGTATAGAGTTAGCTCCAACCATCAAATCGCAATTCATTCAAAGTAATATTTTAATTTGCTCTTTTTGACATTTTCAACAATACAACAGTTATGCCAGCATAATCTATTTTTTCATGTATTCTGACAGCATTAGTTAACACGGAACAGGTCACCTGACAAAAAGAACAATCTGAAAGAATATACTGCCATTTAGGTTCTTTGCATTGTTCAGTTTTTCAATGCTAAAAAGTTCCCGGCAAAAAAATATTAAAAAAAAAATATGGAAATAGCACCATTTCTACTCAGTCCCCCCAAAACAGTAAAATGAGGGAACAAAAAGGAGCCACTCCCTTTTTATTTATTTTTTTTTTGAAAATTAGAAAAGGCCTTGTCTGTATTCTGCTGAATAATAGATCCCAATGAAAACTGGGTGCTGCCGATCTGTACACTGCTAAATAGTGTGCAAGTTTGGTGATAGGTTTTCCCTTCTCCGAGAGCTGTCCAGGTCTCTTAATTTTTCAGTGTCTTGAAGAAGAAAGACAAATACAGCAAAGTGGTGGAAGGGAGTGGGTAACGGCTGCATGTATGTTCCATGCTCTGTCACACGGTGCCGTTTTCTTGCCTGGGCTTGTGCACCATGGTGCGGGGGCTGTTAAGCGAAGGTGCTAATGTACAAAGGAATCCAGCCAGCAGAGTGAGACCCAGCCCACCCCAGGCACAAAACATGGACCAGCCATATCCATGGCTAATATCCTCTGGCAACCCATACATGTAGCGTGGGTAACGGGACAGTTCGAAGTTGATCCCTGCCACACAGGTACACAAGGATATAATACAGCATGTTCCTGTTGGAGAAATGGGGAAGAGGGGGAGAAAATCATGTCAGTTGACTTGAATTCATTGCTCAACACTGCCAGTACATGCAAAAACATTTTAATCCTAATATTGACGGCACTATGATATTGCATGTAAGTAAAATGCATTTTGACTAAGCTGTCGTCAATTGTCACCATCAAATGCACGCAATCTTTTCTGCTTCTGTCATTTATATCTAAAAACTCAATGAGTAGGCCAAGGCTTGAATTTGGTGCACAAACTGTGCCTATTCGCATTTACTGTCTAATCTCATATTTACAACGATATGATAGAGCATGAAAATTATATTTATTTTGACCAAGCTGTTGCAGATTGTCACTGTCATATGCGCGCAATCTTTGATGCTTTTGTAATTTCTTTCTCAAAAAATTCTGAAAATTTATTGGGAGAAAAAAAACAACAGGCAAAAGAGACAAAGGGCCTCCATGGTTATGATCATGGTATACAGTAGCTCAGAAATCAAGTCATGGTTTCTCTTATTTGGTTGCAAACATGGTGATCATCTAACAACTTGATGGCACCAAGCAAACATTACCAGGAGCAGCAAACTGAAAACATTCTGAGTAAAAGACATAATTTTGAACATTTTTTTCTAATTTAATATGTGAACTTATAATAATGAAATTATAACTCACAATAATGCAATCAATCATCAGGCTAAACTAATTGCAAGACATAATATAGTGAAGATGCTCAATATGGCCTTATGATTTCCGCTATGCGGAGAACACAGACAGAATCACAGAATTTGGTAATAAAAATTGAATCAAATGTTACATTGCAGAATTTTCCCAAATGTGGACACAATTTATAAAAATCAAGTTTTTTCTCAGAATTGCCAAAAGGCCAGCTTACAGCCCAGTTGCCTGACTGAAATCGCAGAATGTTTATGTACGTTGTAGAGTCGCTCAACATTGTCAAATGTTGTTGTGGTCATGAAAAAGTATAAACTCACCAGTGACATTCCAATGACCTGGTGCCAGGGACAATAGCGGATGAAATAATTTTGGTAAATTTAATTTTTCTCAGTCCTTTACTTCTCAGTAGGTGAAAGAAATAGAGAGAAAATGTCAATTGTCAACTGATAGTCGCTGCAACGAATTTGCGACACAGACAAACACATCATCAAGTCACCAGTATCACCGAGTAAAAGACTGACCTTAACTCTAATAAGCTAATATACTGCCAGGAGGGATGCATCTGTGCAACTTTTTACACGACGAACGGATTCATTTGCCTCCATAACTTAAGCGCGAGCCATTAACAAGTTGCAACAATTAAAGACACAGGCCATTATTCTACTGAGAACAGCTAACTTGTAACACCCATGCTGCCTCAAGTGCATTTCACTTGCTCAGCTTTAAATGAAAGCAAAGACCGATAATGCCGTGTGTTAATAATACGACCCCAATTCCAAAATAGTTGGGACGATGTGTAAATTGTGAATAAAATCAAGATGCAGTGACTTTCAGATCACATGAGCCAATAAGTTATTTACAATGGAACATGGATAACATTTCAAATGTTGAAACTGCGACATTTTTCATTTTTATCCACAAAATTAGCTTATTTCAAATTTTCTGGCTGCAACAAGTGCCAAAAAAGTTGAGACACTGGCAAACAAGAGTCATCAGAGGATGACATATCCTCCCGGCCCCTGATTATTTGCGAAAGTCATGTCAATCCTACATCTTCAAAGAAATTCAAACAAGAACGTTGAGGTGATTTTCCTCTTGAATTATCTGTACTGGCAACATCTACCAAAGACTGAACCACATGTTGACAAAGGCAATAATAAAACATGAATTTTATTGAACATGTTTGAACATGAATGAACAGTGTTTTAGTTTTGCTACAGAAACAATCCCATCCCTGCGACTGAGTCCAAATCCATCTTGCTTCCATGAAGGGGAAAAAAAAATCATTTCAGAAATCTGAAAATATGAAAAGGCAACACTTCAGCATGTGGGTAATAAACATGCAACATTTCTGAAAGATATAATGAACGGTTTTTGAGTTGTGTTCCGGAAACAAACCTATCTCTGTACAGAGTCCAAATGTAACTGGTGTCCATTGAAACGAGAAAAAAAAAAATGATTTTCAGAAATCTGAAAATATGAAAAGGCACCACTTCAGTACATGGGTAATACACATGAAAGTTTCAGTAAGATACAGTGCCCTCAATAATTATTGGCATCCCTGGTTAAGATGTGTTCTTTAGCTTCTAATAAATTCAGTTTTTTTCTCAATAATATAGGACCACAACAAAAAAAAGAGGAAAATCCAACCTTTAATTCAAGTGCATTTATTCAGTGGGGAAAAAAATCCCACAATCAGAAATAATTCTTTTACATCAAATCATGTGTGCCACAATTATTAGCACCCCTGATGTTAATACTTTGTACAACCCCCTTTTGCCAACAAAACAGCACTTAATCTTCACCTTTAATATTTTACAAAATAAGAGAATACAGAAAGAGGGATCTTCGACCATTCCTCTTTGCACAATGTCGCTAAATCATCCAGTGACCTGGGTCCTCTCCTCTGCACTCTCCTCTTCTGCTCAATCCACAGGTTTTCAATGGGGATGAGGTCTAGGGACTGAGAAGGTCATGGAAGGAGCTTGATTCTGTCTGGTGAACCATTTCTGTGTAGATTTGGCCTCATATTTAGGGTCATTATCTTGCTGAAAGACCCAGTGACGACCCATCTTCAGCTTTTAGGCAG
Organism: Gymnothorax reevesii; assembly: GCA_029721435.1. Classification (NCBI taxonomy): domain Eukaryota; kingdom Metazoa; phylum Chordata; class Actinopteri; order Anguilliformes; family Muraenidae; genus Gymnothorax; species Gymnothorax reevesii. The sequence continues at coordinate 59,134,728 of CM056574.1, forward strand.
AGGCCACCATATTTTGATTTAAAATGTCCTGGTATTTCAAAGCGTTCATTATGCCATGCACCCTAACAAGGTTCCCAGGGCCTCTGGAAGAGAAACAGGCCCACTGCATCACCGATACTTCACAGTGGGCATGAGGTGCTATTCTGCATACTCATCTTTTGTGTTCCGCCAGACCCACTTAGCTCTAAAAGCTCTATCTTGGTCCGATCTGACCAAAGCACACGGTTCCAGTTGAAGTCCCAGTACCGCTTAGCGAACTCCAGACGTTGGCGTTTATGATTGTGGGTGAGAAAAGGTTTTTTCCGTGCATGCCTCCCAAACAGCTTGTTGGCATATAGATAGCGCCTGATGGTTATTTTGGAGACTTTGTGACCCCAAGATGCTACCATTTGTTGCAATTCTTTAACAGTGAACTTTGGAGAACTTTTTATTTCTCTTACCATCCTCCTCACTGAGCGTGGTGGCAAAATAACCTTGCGCCCTCATCCAGGCTTGTTTACCACTGTTCCAGTTGTTTTAAACTTCTTAATGATTCCTCTGACAGTAGATATGGGCAGGTGCAGGCCAGTGGCTATTTTCTTGTAGCCATTCCCTGACTTGTGAAGGTCCACACACATCTGCCGTATGTAAATGGTGTGTTCCTTTCTTTCCCATGTTGAAGAGTGGATTAGAGAAATGGTCTCTGTGTCACATCATATTTATACCTCAGGGAAACAGGAAGTGATGAATTACTAATTAAATATTCCTAGATACTATAATCAACTTTGTAAACTACTGTTGAAATGACAGAAATGCTTTGATTACATTTATTTCCCAGGAATTGTTAGGGGTGCCAATAATTGTGGAACAGGTGATTTTATGAAAAATCATTATTTCCTAGTCAGGAATTTTTTTCCCTTAAAATTCACTTGAGTTGAAGGTTACATTTTTCTATAATTTTCAGCGCGAGAGTATGCTTCTGCAATAAAAATTGAATTTATTTTTAGGCTTTTAACACATCTTAACCAATAATTATGAAGGGCGCTGTATATTGAATGATTTTTGAGTTCTGCTCCGGAAATGAACCTATCTCTGTACAGAGTCCAAATCCAATTTATTTCCATATAAAGGCTAATTTTTTTTTTTTTCAGAAATCTGAAAATATCAAAAGACACCACATCAGTATGTGGGTAATGCACCAGCAAATTTTCAGAAAGATATAATAAACAGTTTTTGAGTTCTGCTCTGGAAACGAACTCATCTTTGAACAGAGTCCAAATGCAAATTTTTTTCATGGAAACGGAAAAAAATTTTTTTTTCAGAAATCAGAAAATATCAAAAGGCACCACTTCAGCAGGTGCGTAATACACATGCAAAGTTTCAGAAAGATATAATGAAAGGTATTTGAGTTGTGCTCCGGAAACGAACCTATCTCTGTACAGGGTCCAAATGCAATAGGTTTCCATGGACACGAAAAAAAAAAGATTTTCAGAAATCAGAAAATATCAAAAGGCGCCACTTCAGTACATGAGAAATACACATGCAAAGTTTCAGTAAGATATACTGAACGGTTTTTGAGTTCTGCTCCGGAAACTAACTAGGCCTGATGAGCATCAAGTCCAGATTCGTTTCCATGGAAATGGCAAAAATACTAATTCTGAAGCTTCCAAAGTAAAAAGGCAAAAGGCATATCTAGACAATACATAGAATACATGCAGAAAGTCTGGTGCTGATATCTTACATAATTTTTCAGTTCTGCTAAGGAAACGAACACAGTGTAATTTGCACTAAGTCCAGATTTTTTTCCATGGAAACAACAAAAATAGGAATCCCGAAATTTCCATAGTAGCAAAAGGCACATCTAGACATAGAATACATGTACCAAGTTTGGTGCTGATATCTTGCACAGTTTCCGAGCTCTGCTCCGGAAACAAAATTATTACGGACAGACAGACGCGGCAATGCCTATAATAATAATAATGTATAATAATAATAATGTTACAGAAACAGAAACCCTTCTCTAATATTGGCACCCTTTGCTATATTATTTAAACTGGCTATGAAAAAATGTGGTTGCTATTCTCCCAATCTTTCATTCAAAATAGAAACAAAACTTTTTTATTAAATTTAAAGAAAAATGGATGAAAGGAAAAAGTTCTGATTCTATTTCATCCTTACTGACCGCCAGAGGCGGAGCTTCAAGCACTAAATGATCCATCTTGCGCATGCGCAGGTCGAGTGTTTATACCAACAAAGTCACCGATGACCCCTGGATGGCCTGGGAGAGGCGATATCTTCTGGTGTCATCAGGGGATCTGTTCCTTTTCATCTTCTCGCTCGCAGGTAGCTAAAGCTGAGTGTTATTGCCGTTCGTTATTGGTAGCCTTGTGACTTTTGTCGGAGCTGCGATCAGCTCGCCCTCCAAAGGCTGCGACGAATAACGATGAGAGGTTTGTTGCAGTTTGCTGCGGACACTCCTGCCTAGGATCATTTCGGTCGGATAAGTACCAAACGTAGTGATAAGTTTACTTTGTTTTTCTTACTAATATTGTTCGGTGCAACCTGTTGTACTCACTTTTGGTTGTATTTTCGTAAAGCTGATCGGAGCACCGTGGGTGTACCCGCTTTTCGTTGTACTTCTGTTGGTGATGTCAGTGTGTACGCTCCCACTCCCACCTTAAGTACGTATGATAATAATAATAATAATAATAATAATAATGAAAAGGAAAAATGAGGTGTGTTTCCTTGTTTGTAACATTGCAGCTACCCTGAGCTGGTGAAGGCAGTGCTCTCGCTCCCACTCCCTGCATAGGTGTGACGTTGTTAGTAGTAGTGTTTCTGCTGAAGCAAACAAAATTTCTTCAACACTTGTTGGTGAAGGCTGTGTGTTCGCTCCCTCTCCCAACATCTGTTGCATCTGTTTCATCTGTTTGAATTTGGTTCGTTGGCAATATGCTGGGCACCCACCCCTGCTCAGCTTGTATGGCTTCTCTGCAGCTTGAAGATGGCCATGATATGTGTCCCTCATGCCTTGGTCACGAGCATCTGAGGGAGGGTCTTTCAGAAGATCCCTGCATGAACTGCAGTTTCATGCTCCGGGCAGTGAGGGTTGCCAGGTTGGCTGAGGTGGAGCAACTGTTGGGCCACGTTCCGTCGTCCCAGCAGTTGACCCCAGCCCAGCGTTTGAATCCTGCTCAGGCTGGCCGATCTAAACATCGGGCAGCTGAGACTGGGGACGTTTCCTCCAGGAACAAGGTGAAGCAGTCCAGGCTTGCCTCCAAGGTGGACCAGTTAACAGAGGATATTAATCACATGAAAGCCCTCTTCCTGGCCTTCTAATCTGGGACTGGCACAGGGGAGATGGATGCTCCTGCACCTCCGGCAGCCATTGTGGAGCCATAGGATGATGTGCTCTCCATGGCAGCGTCAGCCACTGAGTTCGCTGAATTTGAGGCGGATGTGGTTCCACAGGACATAGCCTCCCGTGCCTCTGAAGGGGGCTCATGTTCTTCAGCCCACAGCTCTACTGTTGGTTCTGAGTACAGCTCATTGGGAGCCATCATTCGTATGGCCCTGGCCCGCCTGCAGCTAGATGTATCGCAAGTTCAGCAGGCTCCTGCTAGTGCTTTCTTCAGGCGTGGACCAGGCCCCGCCAACTTTACTGTGCCTCCATTGGATGACTATTTGCGGGAGTTGCATGCATCTTGGAGGGATTTTAAGGCCCTCTCTCATGCAACATCCGATGGCTGGACCCTGGCAGCCATGCAGGATGTGGCCAGGTTTGGCTTGGGCCGCATGCCAGCAATTGAGCCGACAATAGCTGCTTTAATTGTCTCCCCTGATGAGGCTCTAAGACCGGATGCAAGGGATCCTCGCTCCCAGTGTCGGGTCACGGATAATCTGCTCCCCAAAGCCTATGACGCAGCGGCACACATGGGACGCATAGGCAATTCTATCTCTCACCTGATGCTGGCTCTGTCAGCATCCCTGCAGGAGGCTACACTGGATGCTTTCGTCCACAGTTTCAGTGACGCCTCTCTGCAGGCGTTCGCGTTGATGTCTAGAGAGCTGGGATGGGTGATGTCCACTCTCGTCCAGGCTCGCCGCCAGGTTTGGCCGGGGCAGTTCCCTCTCTCTGAGGCGTGCAGGATAATCCTCCGCAGTGTTCCAGTGGAACCTGGGGAGCTGTTTGGATCTGCGGCTCTTGAGGCGCTTGAGCGTACGGTCCAAGCTAGACAGACTCGACACCAGCTAGCTGGGCTTCACAGGAGTGTGCCTCCTCCCAGCAGGCCTAGGGGGTTCCTCATCTGCCCCCCTGCGCCGCTCTCAACCACGGGCTTACCCCAGTGGCTACTTGAGGTCTCAGCGCCCAGTTCCACAGCCTGACCAGCGGGTGGCACAGGCCTTTCGGGCCCCTGAGCAACTGCCCTCTGGGCAACCTCACACCTCACATGCTGTCTGTCGTCCCGCCAGAGCCTCTAAGGGCGGGGGGACGAGGCGCTGAGGCCGGTCGTCGGTTTTCCCAGCAGCAGCTCAGTTATTGGGCTGCTTCCACCACGGACCCGTGGGTGCTTTCCACCTTGAGTCATGGGTACAAAGTTCAGTTCCAATGCAGGCCCCAAACCTCTGGCTGGGTCAAGATGACCATCATACACAACCCAGCAAAAGCCCAAGCCCTCAACCGGGAGTTATCAGTCCTCCTGGACAAGGGTGCCATCGAACCTGTAGATCCTCTGTCACAACCCGGGGGGTTCTACTCGACCTACTGTCTCACAGCAAAGAAGGATGGCGGGCTCTGCCCCATCCTCGACTTGAGGGGGCTCAACAGGTTCCTGAAGGTCCTAAGATTCCACATGCTCAGCACTGCAGAGGTTCTGCGCACTGTTGCCAGAGGGGAGTGGTTTACCTCAATAAACCTGAAGGACGCCGACTTCCATGTCCACATAGTGCCACACCACAGAAAGTTTCTGCGGTTTGCCTTTCAAGGGCATCATTTCCAATTCAGAGTGCTCCTGTTCGGCCTCTCTCTTTCTCCACGGGTGTTTACCTGGTGTGTGATGGCAGCCCTCTCGCCCCTGCAGTTAGGGAGCATGAAGATCCTGCCATATCTGGACAACTGGCTCATCTATGCGCCTTGCCAGTCTTAGGTGGCCCTGGACACGACGTGTCTCCTCTCCCATGTGACCCCGCTGGGTCTCAAGGTAAATTTCGCAAAGAGCTGCCTGGTTCCCGCGCAGAGCACAGTCTTTCTCGGATTGGCTCTCGATGCAGTGGCTATTGTAATGCGAAAAGAAGCCACTAGATGGCAGTTGAATTTTCCTATGTTAAGCCCAGGCTGGAGCTAGGTTTGGACATGTTTTGGCCATGTCTGGGGCCAGAGAATTAAAAAAAAAAGAGGTCGAAATGTGGGAGGGGTCTGCAAAAGAGTTTATAAAGAGGAGAATTGAGAGAGTGGAGTAGTAGGAGAAATTGCAAGGAGAAGGATACATTTGACCAGACCTGTCATTTTTTTTCAAGACCTATGTAGCTTTTTGTGGATTTTTGCCTGTTTTGGAGCATTTTCCTCACCGGGAACATCACCAAGCAACCCAACAAAAGGGACTGTAAATATTTTTTTTGTTGTATTTATCAATCTTGGTCAGTAGTGTAGATAGTAGATTAGTTAAAAGTCTTTGTTTGATTAAATTTAATTAAGTTTTGAAATTGTGTCTGTCATCCTTTGCTGTCGTGAATGTAATAACAAATTGGGGCCATTACAAATAGGGGGCTCGTCCGGGATAGACCATTGTGTGAGTCATTTATTGAAAATCCAACATTTCAAATTGTAAAATTGTTTTTTTAATTTTCCTATATATATATATATATATATATATATATATATATATATATATATATATATTGACAGATCAACAACAATGGATGATTTCTTAGCATCACTAACCGTAGAGGTTTTAATGTCAAGGTTTTAATCAATGAATATAACATTGATGAAAATGTGTTTGCACAAGGATATCTGGAACAGTCTCCATTGGAAAATCCAAATGTAGAAATTGAACTTAAATTAAAACTGCTTGAGATTGAAAGGGAAGAAGGAGAGAAAGAAAGGGAGGAAAGAGAAAAACAAAGACAGTTTTAGTTAGAAAAATTTGCAAGACAGAGAGATTTCGATTTACAGAGATTCGATAGAGTAGAAAGGCTCCAAAAAGAGCAGCTTAAAATAAAAATAGCAACTGAAAGTAAATTTCGGGCTAGCCAGGAGGTAAAACTGGTGCCTCCATTCGCAGAGAAGGATGTTGACAACTATTTCCACTGTTTTAAAAAGGTAGCAAAGAGTTGCCAGTGGCTAAAGGAACACTGGCCTCTGTTGTTGCAAACTGTCCTCAAGGGTAAAGCTCAACAAGCCTATTCGGCTTTGTCTGCAGATGATTCCTCTGATTATGAGGTTGTCAAAAAGGTCATTTTGAGAGCTTATGAGTTGGTTCCAGAGGCTTACCGACAGAAATTCAGAGGTCTGAAGAAATCTGACAATCAGACTTATGTGGAATTTGCTAACGAGAAGCAGGTTAGCTTTGAGCGCTGGTATACTTCTATGGAGGTCAAGGATGATTTCAACTCACTAAAAGAGATGGTGTTAGTTGAAGAATTCAAGAACTGTGTGAAGGATGATATTAAGACCTACCTTAATGAGAAGCAAGCACTGAATTTGCAATCAGCTGCCAAATTTGCAGATGAATATGTTCTCACACATAAGTCCAAATTTCAGTCTAGCAGTAACAATAGATGGTTCCAATTTCAGAAAAAAGGTAACGGTGATACCCATGATTACTCACCCAAGGACAAAGACAAATCTGGTGATGGTGCTCAGAAATCCAGTAACAGGTCTGATCAAAGTGTGAAAGCTGACAGTGACAAAAGTGGTCTAGTTTGCAGTTATTGCAAGAAATCTGGTCATGTTACAACTAACTGTTGGTTCCTTAAAGCTAAGAAAGAAAAAGAAAAGGATACCAAACCAAATGCCTTTGTGAAAACAAGGTTAGAAACCCCTGTAGTAGATGACCGATCTCCTAAATGGTCTGCTCCTTGTGGGGCTAGAAAGCGTGATACTGCTGACTTTTTGAGGGAGGAATTTCTTCCATTTGTGTCAGAGGGATTTGTGGCTCTAAATAAGCATTCCCCTCCATTCCCCATATATATCCTAAGGGATACCGGAGCTTCTCAGTCACTTTTATTAATAGACTCCTTGGAGTTACGTGATGAGACCGCTTCTGGGGATTTCATACTTGTACAAGGTATTTGAAGGAAGGACTGTATCTGTACCCCTGCGCTCTATATTCTTGAAGTCAGATTTAGTTACAGGACAGGTAAAGGTGGGACTTATGTCAAGTCTACCTATCAAGGGTGTTTCTCTGTTGCTAGGCAATGACCTTGCTGGGGGCAATGTAGTTCTCCCTGTACATTTTACTTCACAGCCGAGCACTGAAGATGGCGATGAAGACCCATCTTTGTAGCCTTCCTATGCAGTGACTCGTGCTTTGGCCAAAAAGGCTAAAGAAGAAGATGATGTGGTGCCGTCCAGCACATTGAATAGTCAGGACTCAGGTGGTTCGCCTCATGACTCTGTTCGGCCAACTATGGTTTCTCCATTTGAGGACTTATCAGATACTTTGATCAGTTCTTTGTTCAGCCAGCCAGATGGGTCTGTTGATTCTGATGTGTCTGGAGACTTGTCCAGAAAGCGGTTGATTGAGGAGCAAACTAATGATCCTGAAATTTGTGTACTAAAGAGGAGAGCCCTTCCTGATAAAGAAATAGATGCAGTTCCAGTTGGGTATTATCTCAAGGATGGTGTGTTGATGCGGAAGTGGCGCCCTCCTGATATCCCTGCCAATGCAGATTGGGCAGTGGTCAAGCAAATTGTTGTTCTGAAGGTCTAAAGGAATGAGATCTTAACAATGGCTCATAGTTTACCTTTAGGAGGTCATCTTGGTGTTAACAAGACTGTTGATAAGATCATGAAACACTTTTTCTGGCCTGGGCTTCGAAAAGACATTTCCAACTTTTGCAAAACCTGTCACACTTGTCAGGTACTTGAAAAACACCAGTTAGACCCACCTGTAGTTCCATTGCAGCCTATCCCAGCATTTGGGGAGCCCTTCTCTAAGGTCATTGTTGATTGTGTTGGTCCGTTACCCAAGACTAGATCTGGAAATCAATACTTTTGGAAAATCATGTGTGAATCTACCAGATTCCCTGAAGCCATACCTCTACGTAACATCAAGGCAACTGCAATCTCGAAGGCTTTGATAAAGTTCTTCACGTTGTTTGGCCTTCCCAGGGAAATTCAGTCAGACTAAGGTAGCAATTTCACTAGTTTCATTAGTTTTTTTTTTTTTTGTTTTTTGTGGGTGTGTGTTTTGTTGGGTGATGGTAGGAGGATTCATACTTAATTATATAACTGATTAAATTAATAAAGTTGTCCTCCAAAGTGGGGGGGTGGTGGCGGGATAGAAAAAAAAAAGAAAAAAAAAAAAAAAAGGTAGCAATTTCACTTCCGGATTGTTTCAGCAGGTTGTGTATGAACTAGGTGCGAAGCAGATTCTTTCTAGTGCCTATCATCCAGAGAGTCACAGTGCCTTAGAGCGGTTTCATTCCACTCTCAAGACTACGATGAGGACTTATTGTTATGACAATGAGAAAGACTGGGATGAAGGTGTTCATTTGCTGTTGTTTGCAGCTAAAGAAGCAGTGCAGGAGTCTACTGGATTCAGTCCGTTTGAGCTAGTGTTTGGCCATGAAGTGAGAGGACCTTTGCTATTGTTGAGTGAAAAATGGCAAGAGAAAGAACTGCACATCAGTCTGTTAGACTATGTTAGCAAGTTCAAGGAAAGATTGCGTGCAGCTTGTGACCTAGCCAAAGAGAACTTGAAATCAAGTCAGGGAAAAATGAAAACTAGGTATGATCATAAGGCTAGGTGCTGTGAGTTTAAACCAGGAGACACGGTTCTTGTGTTGTTTCCCTTGCAGTCAAATTCATTGCAGGTTAGATTTATTTTATTTTATTTAACCCTTATTTAACCAGGGAAGTCCCGTTGAGATTGAAATCTCTTTTTCAAGGGAGCCCTGGGGGAGGAGGTGGGGAGGGACAGAGGAATTGCACAGCCAATTAGGTCAGGGGATGATTAGGCGGCAGATCGAAAGAGCCATGACACCGGGGAACCCCCTACTCTTATCGAAGAGTGTCATAGGATCTTTAATGACCACAGTGAGTCAGGACCTCGGTTTAACGTCTCATCCGAAAGACGGCATCTCCTTCAGTACAGTGTCCCCGTCACTGCACTGGGGCATTGGGGATTGTCCCGCCAGAGGGAAGATCGCCACCTACTGGCCCACCAACACCTCTTCCTGCAGCAACCTGGTTTTCCTCAGTGGTCTCCCATCCAAGTACTGACCAAGCCCACACCTGCTTATCTTCAGCCACGCGCCTGAAGCAGATCGAATTGTGGTATGGCTGCAGGCACATGATATTATCAGACCCTCCAACTCAGATTGGAGTTCACCCTGTGTGCTCGTTCCAAAACCTGATGGAAGTACTAGATTTTGTACAGATTATCGCAAAGTCAATGCTGTAACTAGAACCAATGTGTTTCCAATACCTAGGATTGATGATTGTATCGATTGAGTAGGGCAAGTAAAGTTTCTGACCAAGATTGATTTATTGAAGGGTTATTAGTGTGTGCCTTTAACTGAGAGGGCCAAGAGCATCTCTGCTTTTGCCACACCATCTGGGTTGTACCAGTATGAAGTCCTACCCTTTGGCATGAAAAATGCCTCAGCCACGTTCCAAAGGATGATACAGTCTACAATCGCCGGATTGCCATGCACGGGTGCGTACATCGACGACCTGATCACATGGAGTGATTCCTGGGAAGAACATCTAAAAGATGTAGAGACGTTGTTCCAGCGCCTAACACAGGCTAACCTGACTGTTAACCAGAACAAGAGTGACTTTGGTTGTGCTACTGTCACGTATCTTGGCTATGTCATAGGCTAGGGTAAGGTGGCACCCATAAATACTAAAGTCCAAGCTATCATAGACTTCCCGGTTCCTGACAATAAAAAAGCTTTGCGCCGCTTCCTTGGAATGATCGGGTACTACCGCAAGTTCTGCAAGAACTTTGCTGAGATTGCTCTCAGTCTCACCAACCAACTGAAGAAAGGCGTAAAGTTCACTTGGGATGATGCATGCCAGAGAGCCTTCGATCGCCTGAAGTCTCTGCTGTGTCGCTTCCCCGTGCTCAAATCTCCAGACTTCAACAAACCATTCTCCATCGCGGTCGATGCGAGCGACCAAGCTTGTGGATCTGTGTTCCTACAGAGAAGTGACTCTGATGACATTGAGCATCCCGTGGCATACTTCTCCAGGAAGTTCAATCGCCACCAAAGGAACTATTCCACAATAGAGAAGGAGCTGTTGGCTCTGGTTCTATCGTTACAACACTTTGAGGTTTATGTTTGTTCAGGGCAAAAGCCAATGATTGTGTACTCTGACCACAATCCGTTAAGGGTTTTGAGTAAGATGAAAAACAAGAATCGGAGATTGTTGAATTGGAGTTTGATTTTACAGGAGTTTGACTAGGAAATTAAGCATGTAAAGGGAACTGACAATGTAATTGCTGATTGCTTATCCTGTCTTTGAGTATGTGTTTATATCACACGTGTTTGTTAGCATGTTGTATTCTATGTATATATATATATATATATATATATATATATATATATATATATATATGCAAGTGTCTACTTAACCATTTTTGTATTGAAAACTATGTAACTACGGTTCTATGAATCCTGGATGACTGCCAGAGCATTCTGTCACTCAGAATCCTCGAGTGCTCATGAGAAGATCACAGATCCCCTGATGACACCGGAAGATATAGCCTCTCCCGGGCCATCCAGGGGTCACGGGTGAATTTGTTGGTATAAACAGTCGACCTGCGCATGTGCAAGATGGATCATTCAGTGCTTGAAGCACCGCCTTTGGCGGTCATCCAGGATTCATAGAACTGTAGTTACACACGTAACTTTCGTTTTAATGTATACATTTCTTCTATAACTATGGGGGTCACTATTATCCTTGAAGAAAAATATGATTGAGGAATATTATCATTCACTTAAAAGTTCACTAGAAAGATAAGGAAAACATATAGTCACCTAGAGTGGGCTCCAAAATTACTGGCACCCCTGACGGGCAACACACAAACAATACATAAAAAAAAAGTATTTATAATCTCTGAATAACAACATGTGAAAAATACTGAGCAATATTAATGTTCCAATGGAACTAAGCCAAAATCATTTACTGATTAAAATAAAACACATATGCAATTTCCCTCTGTCATCCAGCATCATGAAGAAAACAGTAAAACACCAACGACGGACATTGCTAGGGGTGAAGGCATCACGTGTTCTCTTTGTCTAACTTTAATTAGAGCATTCTTCTGGCTGGTGTGAATCACAATATAATGAATAATCTTCACCGTCCGAGGACGGGGCATGAAAACGTAATGGTTACGATTAATCTGACTCCATGGAACAAGTAGAATGCAAAATTTAGCTATATCCTCGTTAAAAAAAAACCTTTAAGGGGTAGGACATAATCCCAATCTAACTTAAAAGTATCGTTACCTACACATGTCTTGGTAGGAGTCTCCCCTTAAATCCCAATCACAATGAGGCTAAAATATACGAGTGTTACAAATCAAGGAAAATCGCGCAAGCTGAAAAAGGAATAACAATAATTTATTCACCTAGTAGGCACAACTTGAATCAAACAAATCAATGCTAAGCCAATTACCAGTTACCCATAATTTAGAATGATTTAGAATATATTCATACCAGGAAAAGATGAATGGCCACGCGGAGCTAAAGTCGCCCCACGAGGTCGGGGAGAACTCAAATGCCCCCTCGCTCCTGAACAAGGTGACATGTGACTTCTCCCACTTACCTATGCGTCAGACGTTGACAAAGAAGGGACAGGCAAGAAGAAGCCTGCCTCCTTAGGATCTCGTACCTTAAAAGATTCCAAACCACACCTCCGAACAAGGTAGAGGAAGGGGTGGCCGAATCAGAGTTTTACTGGCCTAGGTGATAAGATTAATTTACATAGAGAGGAGACTAGGTAGTTGCCCGAATGAATCTTACAAACAAGATGAACAATAATTCCAAGGGAAATGAAACATGTACCATTCAACTCCTTGGACTCCCCCAAGAATAAAGAGACCAAACATGATATGAATATGTGCTAATATGATGCAGTTGTCATGGAAAAGCCTTAAAATGGAGTATTCTGGCCCAATTGTGTTATCAATATATAAGAGGTTCCTTTTAGGACATTGAACATAAACATAATATGAATTTGATAGAGGTTTACGTTGTTTTAAGCCGATTGAAGTAGCTGCGCTTTAACTTCAATGAAACCAGTGAGTTTGAGTTCCAGAGATGCTGGGCCTGCTAGACTTGATGGCTCCCACCCCCCGCCGTGGGGAACAAAGGATGCCACTCTCACCGGCAGGTTGTAGGATTATAAAAGTTAACTGCTTGCTCTGGATTGTGTCAGATCACCCAAACATTCAGATTTTACCCGCGTAATGGGCACGCGTTCCAACAATATGATTTTTGACATATATTGTGAACCAAATCAAATATTAGGTTCTACAAAACAAAACAACTGTAAGTTCAAAAGAGGCAGGTGGTCATGGACCTTCATAAATCTGGTAATGGCTACAAGAAGATTCACAAACGAATACCTCAAGGGTAGAGGATGCAGCTGCATTTTGATGTGGGCTGACAAATGTGTTGTACAAGAGAAGTATGACCTCCTTGGATTTGAACTCAATACTTTTGGCAATGTATTCCAGCATCCGAATGGCTTTTTTATTTGCTACAGCACAATGGCTAGAACCTGTGAGGGTTTTGTCCACGATCGCTCCTAGATCTTTTTCATGTGGAGCGAACTCCAGTTCCAAACCTCCAATGAAGTAATCCTGTCTAATGTTTTTATGACCTACATGTACAACTTTACTTTTCGCTAAATTAAATTTCATTTGCCACATTTCTGCCTAATTCTGGATTCTATCAAATCATCCTGAATGACTTTATTGGACTCAAAACTATTTGCCAAACCTCCTAATTTAGTATCATCTGCAAATTTAACTTATTTGCTCTCAATATTCCTATTAAGGTCATTAATGTAGATGAGGAACATCAGGGGTCCCAACACTGATCCCTGAGGGACTCCACTCCCCACCATACCTACCTCAGATGAGATTCCACTGACCACCACTCTTTGTGTTCTGTCCTGTAACCAGTTTCGAATCCACTCCAGGATACCTCCTGTAACTCCAACGGAGCTCATTTTAAAAGTTAGTCTCTTATGCGGTACTGTATCGAATGCTTTCTGAAAATCCAAGTATATGATGTCATAAGCCCTGCTCTGGTCATATGTCTTGGTGGCGTCTTCAAAGAATTCCAGAATGTTTGTCAGGCATGACCTTCCCTTATGGACACCATATTGGCTATCCCTCAAGATATTTTTACGTTCAATAATACCAGATTGTCTTTTTTGATAGATTCCTGTATTTTGCATGCAACGTAAGTTAAACGGATGGTTTCTAAAGACCGTCTGAAGATAACTGAGAGTGGTTTAGAGATGATCTCACTTCCTTCCCTGAGCACTTATCGGCCTTTAGTTTATGCAACTTGTCTAATACTTCATTATCCCTAGCCTCATTTTCCGCTAAACAATCTCTGGCCAAATAAAAACCCGCTCCTAGGTAAAATTCTCAACAAAGTAACTGTTTAAAGTATCCGCAATATCCTTGTAATCATATAACAGCAATCCATCTTTATTATTTATGAACTTAACCTCCTCTTTGACTTTCCTTTTTCAGCTACAAAACTGAAAGAAGCGCTTAGGTTTAGTTTTCGCTCCTTCCATAATTTTCCTTTCATACAGTCTTCTGGCATTCTTTAGCCCTTTTTTGACCAAAGCCCGCATTTTACAGTATTTAGCCTTAGTTAGTGGGCCTGAGCTGAGTGCAGGCCCACTATTCTCCCCAGTAGGGAGTGTAGTGGGCCTGGCCACTAATATTATTCTGTGCCAATATTTTTATTATTATTATTATTTATTCTTCCGTAAAAATTTCGGTTCACAACTAGTCTTACAGCTATTATTACAAGTGTAGCCTAATACTTTCGCTCAAACCATTTAAATTTTATCATTTACTCGGCTAAATAACGGGGCTTTAGATCCATAAAAAGCGAAGTCGTGGAGTAAACCAGCTTTGTGCAATTTGCCATTCGTTATATGTAGCTAGTAGGCTATGAGCCTACGTGTCATGCTGATGTTTTGTGGCTCCCTAATTATAAGGGAATTAGTGTGTGCTTTTCCCATGTTTGATATCAGCTTAGTCAATATGCATATGATAATAAGAATACATTTATGTAAAAAAAATATTATTTCTATGTGTATTTGGGTACTTCCTGTACTTCAGTAAGATGGATTTAACTGTTAAGAAATTAGATCCTTATTGTATTTTGTTATTTGATCTTTTCAGACTCAATCAATCTGTACAACCCTTTGTGCTACCACTGAATATCAACACTGGAAGATACAAGTTTCAAACCCATCTCTCCTCCGTCTCCTCATCCCATCTTGTATCGTGTAATTACCCTACCTAATCCAGCACAACCCTACCACCTCCCCAATAACTTCCTATTTGGCCACAATACAAACCTAACCTCTATCTGTAATAGTTTTGAAATTGAAATTGTAGTTTGTGAAGTTTGACCTTCGCAGGTCACTGATAGTCAAGTTCAAGGCCACCAAATGAAAGTTGATGCATGACTTCCTATACATCTCCATTACAAACCTACACTTGATATGTAATGATTTTGCCGATAAGTCATTGAAATTTCATGTGAAGTTTGGTCACTGAAGGTCAAGTTCAATGTCGCCAAATTAAACTTCATACATCACTTCCTATATGCCCACAATAGAAACCTGAGCTCTATCTGTAATAGTTTTAATGATACAAGTAAGTGAAATTTCACTTTGTGAAGTTTGACCTTTGAGGGTCACCGAAGGTCAAGTTCAAGGCCACCAAATGAAAGTTCATATATGAAGAAAATCTCTCTTGCTTAGTTTTTTTCTTTAACCGCTGATTCGGCGATTCCAAAACAGGCTGTTTAATTCACAATAGTGGAGGAGGATCCCAGTGACAACCTGTGCAGCTTTGGTGAATTCCATGCCTAGGAGAATCAAGGCAGTGCTGGACTACAATGGTGGTCAAACTAAATATTGACACTATGGATGCAATTTGACAGCGAGGTGTACTCACTTTTGTTGCCACCCATTTTGGATATAGTGAATGTTTGTTCAGTTATTTGGACAGAGCAGTAAATCTACACTGTTACACATATTGTACAATGACTACTCTAGAATGTATTCAAGTTTCATTTCTGTAATGTTATCCCTTGAAAAGATATAATCAATTGTCAAAATGTGAGGGGTGTACTCACTTTTGTGAGATATTGTATTTTCTGAATAACCCAGATATGTACTGTGATTGTAAATGTTGTTTATTGTGCTTTTGGAACTCTTTTTTGGCAATTCCAAGCATTTCTTTGGTAGGATCTACACTTTTCAAGCTAGACAGAGCCAAAGTTGGAGGAAAACTCAAAACGGACTATTTCATCACAGATTGTGCCTATGTTTAGATGGCATTATTTAGTTTACCCAGCAAAATAGAGATCTGAAATTCTCTGGATACATAGTTCCCTTAAGGTACATTACAGCATTAGTAAAATCTCAATGATTGTATTTTCAGTGTAGATGATATTCAATGTCAAACATCAGAAAATTTCACCCTGGGGGACGCTATAGGCTGGATGCAAGTACTGGCTATCCCTAGCAATGTACCAAAGAAATTTTTTTAAACTTGTGATACACACAGCTAGTTTAATCTGATAATGTAGAGTTTAGTTTGGTACTATGCTGACTGGATAGCTTTCTGAACAGAGCCATACTGCTAAACTCAATATATGCTTTCAATACATATTCTCTTTGAGAAAGTGGTCCTATCAGAAATATGTACAACGGGAGGTATCACATACCCACGATGAAATATGATGGTCAGTTATGTTTTGTGGCTGCTTTAAGTCTAGAGTATCATGATATTTTGGCTGACCTTCGGGCTGCTTCTGCCAGAAGGCTGGGACTTGGCTGTTGGTGGACTTTCCAACAAAACAATAATCCAAAGCATACCTCAAAATCCCCACTGAAATGGTTCTGTGACAACAAAATCAACGTTCTGCAATGGCTATCTCAGTCGCCAGACCTCAATCCAGTTGAAAACCTGTGGCGTGAGTTGAAGAGGGCAGTTGATAAACACAAATCCAAGAATGTGAAGAATCTTGAAAGGATTTGCTTGGAGAAATGGTCCAAAATGCCACCCAAAAGAGTGCCTTAATCTTGCAAAAAAGTCAAAGGAAAATACTCCATGCTGTTATCCTTGCCACAGGTGGTTGCTTTCAGTACTAAATGAAGAGCGTCAATTATTATGAGGCCTTAATTTTGTTGAAATTTCATTTGTATTAAATGCTTGTTATGATTTTGGTAGTTTCCGATGAAAAATGAATAAGTAAGGTATTTCACAGTTGTTGCTATATTCTGTTTTTCTATTATTATATTGTTAATTTTTTTATTGTTAGTGCATTGTCAGTCATGGGTGCGACCAATTTTGGAGCCCACTGTTCACAATCAGAGCTGGTACTCGCATTCGTTAAAGATATGCATACGTAAAGGTACTTATGACCCCAAGCAACGTGTCACAGAATGTGTTTTCAAAACAGGTTCTCACCTCCCATGAGGAAAAGTAGTCCGGCAACGTACTGCATTAGATCATGTTGCTTGCAGCAGCCCAGCACCCCAACAATCCACCCGAAGAGGATGATAGAGACTGCCATTCCGATAAAACCTGCAGTCATTCTCCTCAGATCTGCAGAACAAGGAGAGAACTATTAGAGGACGGGCATAAAAAATCGGAAGAATACATTGAATTAAAAAAAAAAACAGACGGCTGTATAGAGCATAGACGAATAACAACCCCTTCCATTAGCCGGGAGCTTTATGCTTGGCCAGGGATCAGCAGCCATTGTCCGAGAAAGCTATATGGTCTGAGTAATCTACCACTTCAGTTGTTCAATGCCCATACATAATGAAACCCAGAAAATCCTGAGGCTCTCCAGAACACAACGCAAAACTCTAGATTCCACACCAATGATATTAAATCATCTACACTGAATGCTACAAAGCAGTGTAACTCTTTAACAATCGCATTACACAAGCTACATTGATTACATTACACGCATAAACTGTGCTGCGCTTGCAGTCAGATACCCTCACATATTCCATGTTGTTAATGTGGCTGTTTCCCTCTGAATTGTGAAGTAAAATGGGCCGTTCCAAATATTGTTAGGAGGAACAACATAATTTGATTAAAACGTTGGAGTGGGGAAAACACATAAAAGAAGTGCAGCAAATTGTAGAATGCTCAGCTAAAATGATCTCAAATGCTTTGAAATGCAAACAAAAACCTGAAACACGAGGTAGGAAAAGAGCAAAACTAAATATTTAAGATCTATGAATATTTGTGCAGTCAGAGCACAAAATGAGGAGGAGCATGACAACTGCACGTATAAAAGTGAATAAAATAAAATTATCTAAACTGCACAA